>OY728163.1:1103480764-1113480764 GCA_963277665.1 Viscum album
CGTTTATCAAGCGCGCGCAACGCTTAAAGAACGCATAATGAGCCCTTCCGTGCAGACCGCACATCCGATTGATGTGTCGTCTGTGCGTGCACGTCGCGAATAATAATTTTATTCTTGTCCTGTGATTTCAGGTCAATCCGATGTCGTCCGCTATGATTTTGATCGTTAGACGCCCGTTTTGGCCCTTTATGACACCAGAACGGCGTTCCCGATCACCGCGGGCACACGACATGTCCGATTGACGTGCCGTCTGCTCGACCACATCAAAATTCACTCACCCTTTTATGTCGTCCGATTTTAGGCCACTCGGTCTTCGTTCGGCCAGTTTGGACCCCCCACGCGCGTTTATCAAGCGCGCGCAACGCTTAAAAAATGCATAATGAGTCCTCCCGCGCAGACCGCACATCCGATTGACGTTCCTTCTGCGCGTGCACATCGAAAATAATAATGAGATTGTTGTCATGTGATTTCAGGTCAATCCGATGTCTTCCGCTATGAGTTTGACCGTTAGACGCCCGTTTTGGCCGTTTTTGACACCAGAACGGCGTTCCCGGTCACCGCGGGCACACGGCATGTCCGATTGACGTGTCGTCTACTCTAACACATCACAATTAACTCACCCTTTTATGTCGTCCGATTTCAGGCCATTCGGACATCGTTCGGCCAGTTTGGACCCCCCCCCCCCCCCCCCACGCGTGTTTATCAAGCGCGCGCAACGCTTAAAAAACGCATAATGAGCCCTACCGCGCATACCGCATATCTGATTGACGTGTCGTCTTCTCGTGCACGTTTAGAATAATAATTTTATTGTTTTCATGTGATTTCAGGTCAATCCGATGTCGTCCGCAATGATTTTGACCGTTAGACGCCCGTTTTGGCCCTTTATGACACCAGAACGGCGTTCCCGGTCACCGCGGACACACGACACGTCCGATTGACGTGCCGTCTGCTCGACCACATCACAATTCACTCACCCTTTGATGTCGTCCGATTTCAGGCTATTCGGACTTCGTTCGTCTAGTTTGGACCCCCCACGTTCGTTTATCAAGCGCGCGCAACGCTTAAAGAACGCATAATAAGCCCTCCCATGCAGACCGCATGTCCGATTGATGTGCTGTCTGCACGTGCACGTCGCTAATAATAATGGGATTGTTGTCCTGTGATTTTAGGTCAATCTGATGTCGTCTTCTATGAGTTTGACCGTTAGACGCCCGTTTTGGCCGTTTATGACACCAGAACGGCGTTCCCGGTTACCGCGGGCACACGGAACGTCCGATTGACGTGCCCTCTGCTCGACCATATCACAATTAACTCACCCTTCGATGTCGTCCGATTTCAAGCCATTCGGACATCGTTCGGCCAGTTTGGACCCCCCCACGCGCGTTTATCAAGCGCGTGCAACGCTTAAAGAACGCATAATGAGCCCTTCCGGGCAGACCGCACATCCGATTGATGTGTCGTCTATGCGTGCACGTCGCGAATAATAATTGTATTCTTGTCCTGTGATTTCAGGTCAATCCGATGTCGTCCGCTATGATTTTGACCGTTAGACGCCCGTTTTGGCCCTCTATGACACCAGAACGGCGTTCCCGGTCACCGTGGGCACACGGCATGTCCGATTGACGTGCCGTCTGCTCGACCACATCACAATTCACTCACCCTTTGATTTCTTCCGATTTCAGGCCATTCGGTCTTCGTTCGGCCAGTTTGGACCCCCCACCCCCACGCGCGTTTATCAAGCGCGCGCAACGCTTAAAGAACGCATAATGAGCCCTACCGCGCAGACCGCACATCCGATTGACGTGTCGTCTTTGCATGCACGTCACGAATAATAAATGGATTGTTTTCCAATGATTTCAGGTCAATCCGATGTCGTTCTCTATGATTTTGACCGTTAGACGCCCGTTTTGGCCCTTTATGACACCAGAACGGCGTTCCCGGTCACCGTGGGCACACGGCACGTCCGATTGACGTTCCGTCTGCTCGACCACATCACAATTCACTCACCCTTTGATGTCGTCCGATTTCAGGCTATTCGGACTTCATTCGGCAAGTTTGGACCCCCCACGTGCGTTTATCAAGCGCGTGCAACGCTTAAAGAACGCATAATGAGCCCTCCCATGCAGACCGCACGTCCGATTGATGTGCTGTCTGTGCGTGAATGTCGCGAATAATAATGGAATTGTTGTCCTGTGAGTTTAGGTCAATCCGATGTCGTCCGCTATGAGTTTGACCGTTAGACGCCCGTTTTGGCCGTTTATGACACAAGAACGGCGTTCCCGGTCACCGCGGGCACACGACACATCCGATTGACGTTCCCTCTACTCGACCATATCACAATTAACTCGACCTTTTATGTCGTCCGATTTCAAGCCATTCGGACATCGTTCGGCCAGTTTGGACCCCCCCACGCGCGTTTATCATGCCGCGCGCAACGCTTAAAAAACGCATAATGAGCCCTACCGCGCAGACCGCACATCCGATTGACGTTCCGTCTGCGCGCGCACGTCGCGAATAATAATTGGATTGTCGTCCTGTGATTTCAGGTCAATCCGATGTCGTCCGCTATGATTTTGACCGTTAGACGCCCGTTTTGGCCCTTTATGACACCAGAACAGTGTTCCCGGTCACCGCGGGCACACGGCACGTTCGATTGACGTGAAGTCTTCTCGACCACATCATTATTAACTCACCCTTTGATCTCGTCCGATTTCAGGCCATTCGGACTTCGTTCGGCCAGTTTGGACCCCCCCACGCGCGTTTATCAAGCGCGCGCAACGCTTAAAGAACGCATAATGAGCCCTCTCGTGCAGACCGCACGTCCAATTGATGTGCCATCTACGCGTGCACGTCGCGAATAATAATGGGATTGTTGTCCTGTGATTTCAGGTCAATACGATGTCGTCCGCTATGAGTTTGACCGTTAGACGCCCGTTTTGGCCGTTTATGACACCAGAACGGCGTTCCCGGTCACCGTGGGAACACGGCACGTCCGATTGACGTGTCGTCTGCTCGACCACATCACAATTCATTCACCCTTTGATGTCGTCCGATTTCAGGCCATTCGGACTTCGTTCGGCCAGTTTTGGACCCCCCCACGCGCGTTTATCAAGCTCGCGCGCAACGCTTAAAGAACGCATAATGAGCCCTCCCGTGCAGGACCGCACGTCCGATTGATGTGCCGTCTACGCGTGCACGTCGAGAATAATAATGGGATTGATGTCCTGTGATTTCAGGTCAATACGATGTCGTCCGCTATGATTTTGACCGTTAGACGCCCGTTTTGGCCGTTTATGACACTAGAACGGCGTTCCCGGTCACCGCAGGAACACGACACGTCTGATTGACGTGCCGTCTGCTCGAACACATCACAATTCATTCACCTTTGATTTCGTACGATTTCAGGCCTTTCGGACTTCGTTCGGCCAGTTTGGACCCCCCACGCGCGTTTATCAAGCGCGCGCAACGCTTAAAGAAGGCATAATGAGTCCTCTCGCGCAGACCGCACGTCTGATTGACGTGCCGTCTGTGCGTGCACATCGCGAATAATAATGGGATTGTTGTCCTGTGATTTCAGGTCAATCCGATGCCGTCCGCTAAGTGACTGTATTTTGTTTAAAACGGACACCATTTTAAGTACATACGGAAAACCGACCAAACGGATTCGGTTTCCGTTGAAACTATAGGATAATGATCCATGGGTCATATGTGACGTGTACGAATCAACCCCGCCTCAATCGGAGACGTGGTGTGGCCGACACCACTCAAAGTGTCCGTCTTTTGTTTCAAAAGGACGTCATTTTAAGTGAAAAGCATCAACTGACATACGAAAAACCGACCAAACGCATTTCGAATCTATTGTTAATTTATCCCTACAATCCATGGGGTCATATGGGACATATACGTGCCAACCCGGGATGAATCCGAGTCGCGGTGTGACCGGGATCAGTCTAAGTGGCTCTCTTTTGTTTAAAAGGGACATTTTAAGTACATACGGAAAAACGACCAAACGGATTCAGTTTCCATTGAAACTTTAGGAGAACGACCCATGGGTCATATGTGACGTGTACGAATCAACCCCGCCTCAATCGGAGACGCGGTGTGGCCGACACCACTCAAAGTGTCTGCCTTTTGTTTCAAAAAAACGTCATTTTAAGTGAAAAGCATCAACTGACATACGAAAAACCGACCAAAGGCATTCAGACTGTGTTGATACTTTAGCACAAGGATCCATCGGTCGTATGTGACGTGTACGAGTCAATCCCACCTCAATCCGAGGAGCGGTGTGGCCGAAACCGCTCTAACTATGTCAATTTTGTTTAAAATGGACAGGATTATAAGTGAAAAGAACAAATGGCATACAGAAAACCAACCAAACGCATTCCAAATCTGTTGATAATTTATCTCAACGATCCATGGGTCATATGTGATGTGTACGAGCCAACCCGGGATGAATCCCAGTCGCGGTGTGGCCGGGATCAGTCTAAGTGGCTCTCTTTTGTTTAAAACGGACACCATGTTAAGTACATACGGAAAATCGACCAAACGGATTCGGTTTCCATTAAAACTTTAGGAGAAAAATACATGGGCCATATGTGACGTGTAAGAATCAACCCCGCCTCAATCTGAGATGTTGTGTGGCCGGCACCACTCAAAGTGTCTGTCTTTTGTTTCAAAAGGACGTCATTTTAAGTGAAAAGCATCAACTGACATACGGAAAACCGACCAAATGCATTCGGATTGTGTCGATACATTATTAAAATGATCCATGGGTCATATGTGACGTGTACAAGTCAACCCCGCCTTAATATGAGGCACGGTGTGGCCAGAATCACTCTATGTGGCTCTTTTTTGCTTAAAATGGACAACAATTTAAGTACATATGGAAAACCGACCAAACGCATTCGGTTTCCATTGAAACTTTAAGAGAACGATCCATAGGTCATATGTGACATGTATGAGTCAACACCGCCTCAATCTGAGGCGCGGTGTGGCCGGAACCACTCAAAGTGTCTGCCTTTTGTTTCAAAAGTACGTCATTTTAATTGAAAAACATCAACTGACATACGGAAAACCGATCAAATGCATTCGGATTGTGTCGATACATTAGCACAACGATCCAGGGGTCATATGTGACGTGTATGAGTCAACCCCGCCTCAATCTGAGGCGCGTTGTGGACGGTAGCACTCTAGGTGTATGCATTATGTTTAAAATGGACATTACTTTAGGTAAAAATATATGGTATACAAAAAACAGATCAAATTATGAATTGACTTCCAGATTCCACATATAATTATCATCTAAATTTTAAATTGAATTCTAAATGAATTATGTATGTTTATAATTATGTTATCAATTCTAATTTAATTATGGATGTGTATAGTTCTACCATTATATGTTAAACGTGTTTGAATTTGTTCTCTATATGTAAGTGTTAGTTGGTTATTGCAGGTACAATAATTTTATATATGTATGTGTTAGTTTATTGTAGGTACAATAATTGGATTGAAAAATGAGAGGGAACCCACAAAACCAGACCTGGTGGTGGTCAAATTGGAGAGCTGGAGCTGCTGGCCAAATTGGGGAGCTGCTGGCTGATTTGCCCAGCAGAGGCTATGCCAACGGTTCAAAACCGTTGGCATAGAAACTCTAGGATTAGTTTTACCAACGGTTCATAAAACCGTTGGTAAAAAACCTTTCCCAACGGTTTAGAACCGTTGGGAAAGATTAGAGTTTGGATTTTTCCCAACGGTTTTATAAACCGTTGGGAAAAACATGCTAATTTGAAGCCTATTCCAACGGTTTGTAAACCGTTGGGAAAAAGGTTTCCCAAAGAACCGTTGGCATAGGGTAATCTTTCTCCACCCTATGCCAACGGTTCAGTGTAAACCGTTGGGAAATGTTTTTCCCAACGGCTTACTTCCCTACGGCTGGAAGAACCGTTGGTATATGTTATACCAACGGTTGTCCAGCCTTTCCCAACACTTCTCAACCGTTGGTAAATGTTTTATTTCCAGTAGTGAAACCACCACCATTATCCTTTGATTACTGTTTTTGTTGAAGTAGAGATTGTAATCAACTCAACCACATTGAAAGCCAAGCTTCTTCAAATACTGATCCAGCCTTGAGTACCATGCTCTTGGTGCTTGTTTCAACCCATATAGTGCTTTATTCAATCAAAAAACTTCATTCTCATCTTCATGAATGAGAAAACCATCTAGTTTCTCAATGTACGCCTCTTCTTCTAGAAACCCATTCAGAAATGCAGATTTGATGTCCATCTGGAACACTTTGAAATTTCATTGCACTACTATGGCTAAAAATAATCTGACTGTCTCCAGCCTTGAAACCGGTGCAATTGTCTCATCAATGTCAATACCCTCTATTTGGGGGTATCCTTTGAACACTAGTCGGGATTTTTTTAGAATCATTGTGCCATATTTTTTCATCTTGTTGCGAAAGACCCATTTAGTCCCGATTACGTTCTTATCTGATGGCCTCGAAACAATCTCCCACATCTGATTCTTTTCTGAATCAACATCAGTCACCTCTACTCGCCAAGTGCTTATTTCTTATTCAAACCTTTCATCATGAAATTTATCATTATTTCATTATTTATTATCATCAATTCTTTCAACTACTTTTCTGAGCTTCTTATTGAAACATTGTTGATACTCTCTTGTAGCTTCTTGGTATCCTGAAAACTATCAGCTAATACCACTTGTAAGAACAAAATAGATAATCATGAGATTCATGGTTATTTCTGCTTTTCCCTATGTTTATTTCTTCCCTCGATAGGCAACACCTGATCTGAGTCATCCAATTATTTCTTTGATGGCTCTTGCATCTAGTTTTGTTATTGAATGATCCCCCTATGTTATGCAACACTTCATGGGGTTAGGCCCACTGTTTAGGCCCATAAACAATATTCTTATCCTGCATCATTTATTCTAATCTTCCACTCATCATTGAGCCATTAACAAAATCTCTAAGCCTACTGAGTTGGAAACTCCATGTAGGAAACAAGAGATAAAGTTAATAATGCAATCTCTTCCTATTGTGCTCTGTTCCTCCCTTTCTTCTTCAACTTTGTTACCTGATTTGAGTAAATTGAAACTTCGAAGCATATCACTTCTCCACTTTTCATCTTTAGATGCAAATTCCACTTGGATCGTATCTCCCTAAAACCTGAAACATTTAAATCATTAGTTAACGGAATTTATATACATAGTGAGAGGGGGAATTTCTGGAATCCTCAAGCTAAGGATTGTGGTTGATCCTGATGGTTCAACCCATTGATTATTTCTTATAAAGCACCACACTCCTTCCTGGCTTCTTCTAGATTCCTAGCCAACTTCAAATGCTCTGCCCATATAAATAAGCATTCATTACCCACATGCTTAGTATTTATCTGATATATAGATTTTACAGGCTTGGCATTTCTCAACATTTAGGGTTTAAACCCACTAGTACACATCTCCTTCTCTGAGGTTCCACCAAAAATCTATTTTCCTTAATTCCTTCTCTAAGTAGTAAACTTTCCACTGGTCATCCACTCTTTCTTCTTCATCCATTGGAAGGATCTTTCTCTTTCCTCCACTTCTTGTTGTGGCACACGACATTCAAATTTTTCAATGCATTCTCTGTTTATTTTTGTTTTATCATATTTTTGAGTCACCATACTATCTTGTGTTAGTGGTAGGTCCTCGACTTAACGAAAATTATTTTTTATCACATCTGTAATGTTTCCTCCCTTTTTCTTCTAGATTTGTTCATGTTCTTTCTTAGATGTAGGTTTTGAGTGTGATAGAGAAGGTGACAGATACACCTTTAGTTCATCTCCATGTGATTCTTCTGAGGCTCTAGGCCTATTCTTCAACTTAACACTTTCTTTTCCAATGCAATATTTCTTATTATACATCATTGGAGTGAAGAATCTACTTATATACTCCTTTTCCTTTCACACTTTATTCTTACTGCAATTTCTTGCCAAATTCCCATGATCAGAACATATAAAACATATTCTATTAAAGTAATACCGCATTTCATCATTTTGCAACTGAGATGTTGATGCATCTTGAGGTCATCTTCTGATATTAACCTCCTGACCTTCCTAACACATACTCATTGTGTGTCTCTTTATTCCACAATAATGTCATCTGATCAATGTTTTCCTATGGGAGACTCTTCTCTCTGATTTTTCATGACGCTTCTTCTTATTCTCATATTTAGTACAGTTTCTATTTTCACAACTTGAGATGTATTCCAGATCCTCTGAAAAGAAGCTTGATGTGTGTCTATCAATCCCACAGAAATAGCACATGTTGTCACTACTTCTTTTAACTGTCCTTTTAGGCATATCTTCCACACCGATAGGATTTTCTTCACTTCTGGAACTATTCACAGCTCACATTCTATCATGCACGGGAGAGGATTCCTCAAATCCAATCCTAGTTTTCCCAAACTATATGGTCTTTGAGCTGAGAAAATATGTTTCTATTTTTCTTCATAAATAACATATTTTTTTCATTTTTTCATCACTTGTTGAAGGGCAATCAAATAATAAGTGCAATGCATCCTTCAACATAGGTTTTCCTTTGCCTTTTAATATCTTCATTTCTTTATTGGATGATTCTATCTCTTCCTCCAATTGTTTAATCTTCTTATCTCTTGATTCGAGTTGAGCATTGAGTTATTTTCTGAGATTCTTCCCACTACTCATCTCATCTTCCAGTTCTCTTGTGATCTTTTCTACCATGTCACCTTTCTCCTTCACTTTCAATTTTTATTCTTCAATAGAATCAGAACAACGTGCATTCTATTTTTTTAGCCTTTGATTCTTCTGAACTAGTTCAGATAGCTGTGTAGCAAGATCAACATATATGAATTTAAAATTTTGAATCTCGTATGAGTTCAGATTCTTTCCCTTGACATCAGCTCTTAATTTTTCTACCTTTGTAGATATCTTTTGCAGTTCTTCATCTTGATAATCATTCTTCTCCCTCAGATCAGTAGCTACATCAATAAGCCTTTGATTCAAACCTATTAGCTTGTTGATCTCAGTTTCCAGTGCTTGGATCCAAATATCTTTAGATTCAATTTCCTCAGTGAATTTCTGATCCAGTTCGTTCTCTTTATAGACAACTTCCACTTTTCGACTTTTTAGTGTTTCTTCATCATCAGTAGTTCCAAAAACACATGGAATGTTAGGTTATTCACTAATTACTTTTTCATCATTGAATTAGTAAGTATTTTCACTATATGATTTATCAAAATCATTATTCTCTTCACTACTTGATTCCTTCAACTGAATCACACTCTTTTCATTGACACTTCTACACTAGGGAATTTCACCAGACTTCTGCTTCTTCTTTGAAGTTCATCCTTTTTCCATGACACACCATGATAAGAGTAGACTGGAGAGTTAACTTGAGAAATCAACTGAACCAAGTCAGAGAAAACAAATCTGATAAAAGAAACCTTCCCTCTGATACCAATTGTTAGGACCAATAGGGGACTATATACCGTGAGAGGGGGGGTGAATCAGGGTAAGGATATTCTTTTCCAAAATTCTTCTTTCCCCACTGGATATTTACCTCTTTATTACAAGGGTCACTTTGTTTGCACTTGTGTGTTTATTATGACCACTTCTTTTCTTATTTATCTGGTGATGATTCTTTAAATGAAATGCAGGGAAGCGAGAAGGTGGACACATATATTTTTACTTGGTTCACCCTCACTAGGATACGTCTATGGATCATACAAGGGTGATGTCTCATTGTACCAAATCCACTAAATCTCACTGCCAATAATGTTTGAGATAGATCACTTTTGTGCCCATGATCACAGCCTTTACAAGGTTTAGGATCATCTCACTACTTTCCCAAGGGTCACTCCCTGTTTCTCTCTCACTGGCTCGGTGCGGGTAGAAAGGATTACCTTCTTCCTCTTCCATGGCTCACCGAACTTGGAAGGGATCCACTCACAGTTTATAGACCTGTAGGCCTCTTCATTATCACTAATGAAAGCATCCTCCACTATATGTAGATGCTCTGTTGAATTCCAAATTTCATCCATTGATGAATGCCGCTTTACCATAGTTGTTTTGTGCAATTTCTAAATTTCACGCAACCCTAGGGTGACTTGTGTGCCCCATTAACTAGTGCACATCCTCTGCCTTCATTTCGGAAAAACCAAATTGCACGCCACTCTTATGCGCCACACTAGCATTCCAAACGTGTGCTTCACATTGCTTGTGCGGTACACTTGTGTGGTACACTTGCGGGGTACACTTGCGCAGTACACTTGAGCGGTACACTTGCATGGTACACTTGTGTGGTACACTTGCGCGGTACACTTGCATGGTACACTTGTGCGGTACACTTGCGCAGACACTTGTGCGGTACACTTGCGCAGGACACTTGCACCGCACATTTGCGCACCGCACTTGCACGCACACTAAAATTTCCACAGCACATTCACTTGTGCGATCAGATCTCGGATTTTCTCTAAGTGTTGAGGTCGTTAATAAGTAAAGGGAGTAGCCATCTATTTATATGCATTTTGAGGACTTGCACACCACACTTGTGCGCTACACTTGAGCACCACACTTGTGATCCACTTTAGGACTTGTACGTATATTTCTTTCATTTATCATATTTTGATATGATGATCTTGAAATATGACTTGTACGCCATACTTGGGCGCCAAACCTGTGTTCCACACTTGCGCACCACTTTTTGAATTGCACACCATTTTTCCTTTTCCAAATTTTTGATGTTTTGAATTTGAAAAATTCATGGAGTACAACATTAGAAACCTCCTTAACACAAGATCACAACTCCCTTTTCCAAAAACACTTTTCCCTATTCTCCAGGAAAACCCCCTTTGTCAACAGTTTGAGTCATTGAGACTCACTTTGTCAACAAACACAACATGGAGTCCTTCATTTTCAACAAACACAATCATCTCAAAAATTATTCAATGATACCTTGAGGGATTTTTTCCAAATAATAATAAAATAAAGAAATGTGTATTGTTGATTTGGAGACCTTGTCTCATGGTTTTGACACTATTTTACCCATTTTGTGCTTACTGATGTGAAAAATATTTACTACGATTACAATTCATAATAAAAAAATAATAGTTATCTATTAAAATAATTTGAATCTCATTATTCCTGTAACGCCCCGACCCTAGTTTCCTAGAGTCGGTGCATTATTACATAACATTGGCATGATCACAAGAAAGATCAAATCTCGAAAGACCGATTGGTTTAGTAGCCTTGGAAACACTAGATATATTCATAAGTTTTACATTACATCATAAAATGAAAAACTAATACAACATAATGATTCCACAATCCACACTATTAACCCCTCATAAAATCCCTGCAGGTCATTCATAACTTACTTCTTCACATCCTGGGAAAAATAAAACATACAAAAGGGGTGAGCTCAAATGCCCAGTAAGGATAACAATATAGCAGAAACTTTCAAAAATAAGAATAAACATTTAAGGCAATGCATTACTAAAACAAAAGCATTTTAAACTTTAACTTCAACATGGTATGGCAAAAGTAAAATGAAATAATGCCATTTACTTATTCACATGGATATTCTACTAATCGAATAATCACATGCAAAAATCAATAACCACTTTCATAATGTTGGAATGCATAATGCCAGACTATCATAACCACATAGTCAAGGCCTCGTGCCAAGACTACAAATAAGATTTTGTCAAGGCCTTGTGCCAAGACACTAGTTTGTCTCATGAGACCTACCGATGCATCGAGGAGCTATAGCGGGCTCCACCCGTCACTTATTAAGTCCAATGCATTCCCATATGAAAAGGTTTAAACATAACATAAACATTCGTATTAAAACTAGCATACGAAATGTCAATAATTTCACCATAAACTATGAATGGTATAAAAATAGCACATCCACAGTCAAACATATCAAAAAACCTTCAATACAATATAGAAGTTTTGTATCATAATAAATCAACTTCAAATAATCTTAAAATCCATCAAAGGATGTTGACATAGATGAAATCAAAATTCTTTTTAAAGAAATATCTCCTTTTATTTTGAAATCATTTAAGATCCATATAAAATAAAACATTTTCTTTGAAAATATTCTTATAAGCTTGTAAGGGAAGCTTTGAAGATTTTATAACGGTGGAAAATAGCCGCACCCGCCGTATAAGTTAAAAAAAAGCATTCTTACCTTAATTCTTTCGAAAAGGTTAAAAAGGACCTTGTTTTGAAAACGACCGAAATATTCCTTTATAAACCACTTATAAAAGTCAAAAATGGTATAAATGACTTTAACTCATATTCTAGTAAATAGTAAAAATGTTTTGAAATACATTTTTAAGAAACATGGATGTGGATGATAAAGAGATCCCAGTAGATTATTACGTATAAACAACCTTGGATAATGAAGAGGTTGTAAAGTAAACCCTTACCTTGTACTTTTCCTTGGTTGGGGTAGGTTAACCTCCTGTATAATGGTGAAATATTTGTTATTAAATTATACAAGAATCATATATAATAATATGATATCATATATGATCTTTTAACATTGATTTGTTAATAATATCTTAGAATTATCGTCGTTTTGGGAGTTAACTTACTCATTTTCTTTTATATGTTTTGTTACATAAGCCATGGTTGTTGTATATTATTCATATCCAGAATTATATCTAGTCCTTAAACATCATTTTTAAATCATCAAATGATAATTATACTTGAATGGATACGATGGAGAATGAATTTCATCGCGTTCGTGGAGACGGTAGTCCGTACGTACGCACGAGCGACAATATCATTCTTTCGATATTAGAATAATATATAAATGGATGGTATATCATATATACAGAATCATTAACATGTTATATTTATTATTTACATGAGTTACACATCATTATTATACCCATCCAAATAATATTATATTGAATAACAATTACACCACGACGTGGAGACGGTAGTCCGTACGTACGCACGTATGGTGACATGTTATTCAAAGGGTGGATAGAATACTGAATATGGTTGTACCATATTTATAATAACATCACAGTATATGTGAGATACTGGAGTTATTATTTTATAATGGTAAGAACAAAGGAAGAAGAAGTGGAAGAAGAAATGAACTTGGAGAAGGGTGGTGAAATCATTACCTCTTCTTCGGGTTCTTCCTTTTGATTTGATCAAAAGGGCTCCTTAGGTTGGCTTTCTGATCAAACTAAGGCCTCTAGGTTGTAGTGAGGGATGTTGGGAGAGTATTCGGGCAGAGTTAGGTCGAACCAAAAGGCTTTGAAGGTGTGAAGAAATGAGAAGGAGGAGTGCCCTTTTATAAGAGGGGTGAGGGGCACCTTTGGAAAAGCTAGAAATATTAATTTATAATAAATTCATATTCGGTTTCTAATGGCTACAAAGCTTATTATTCAAAGTTTAAGGTGGGGATAGGTCGAAAACCACTCAACCAATAGAATTTAGACAGGTTTGGGTACTTATATTAACCTTATCTTTAAGTATTAACTCTAAGTTAATTAGTTTCACTTTTACAATGTCTCTTTGTATTTTTATATAATATGGTTAATAAACTTACTATATACATACAAGCGACCCCCAAGTGGTACATTAATGATGAACCTATCATGATATAAGTCTCTTGGCCTAACCTTAGATTTTTAGGAATTTAATATCAATTAATAATATAATATTTGTTTTAAGAACTCTTTTATGTCAATTTTGACACTATTCAATAGTTGATTTTTGTGAAACTCATAACAGATTGATTACTTCGAACAAAGTCAATTAAATCAATCCTAATATATCATATTATCCTAGAAAATTAGTTTAATTCATTAAAAGTTTCATATTATATTTATTTGGGTATTTATAATATCAATTATTTTAATTTTTCACTATTATAGTAATTACTGCATCATCATTGTGTCATAAATAAAATAAATTATTTAATGTCTAAAAATTAGAAATAAAATATCATTATATAGGAAATCTTTTTAGATTTCTAATGAATATTTATAATATAAAATCCAACATATATAACCCTATGTAACAATTGTTTTTCTAAAAGATATATGCTTGTGTCATTTTTGTATTCATTTTAACTTAATTAAAATAAAGTGTCATTATCACTTACAAGTGGATCCATGGGGTCCCAAAATAGACCCAAAGATTCCCATGGTCGACCATGTATCAACCAATAGGTTTAAGACACGTTTTAGGGTAATTTAGTATTATTATAATATTATTGTTTAACCCTTATTTACCGGATTTACCCTTAACCATGGTAAATAAAATATTTACCGCAGTAATTATTCAAAATGTCTAAAAATAAAAGTTACCTATTTGCACAATTTGAACATCCTGATTCCAAATATGGAATCCATTTTCCTAAATTCAAAACACAGAAGTGGAAGAAATTAATTTAAAATTAATTCCCGCTGTCAAAACAAAAAGCGTGTTTTTAAGAGATAATAACTATCAAAAGATTGACACTCGTTTATGTTCGGTTTAATTGTAAAATTATGTCCAATGACCAACATTATATTAAATGGTAAAAATATATTCTAAATATACTTTAAAACCACTCAAATTCATAATTTATCACTATTAATTATTTTGATTAAAAAAGTTGTTTTTAATTAAAACTTAGTAATTTTCACTATTCATCAAAATATGAAAGTTATCCGAAATGTACCAAAATTTCACCTTAGGCTAAATTCGATATTCCGAATCCAAAAATGAAGTCCATTTTCAAATATAAAATATATATAATTTCAAAAAGTAGGTATTACTATTCATAACGGCTAGTTTGATTAGTTATGGTGTGTTAGAACTTGGTGTTGTGTACAACACACGCTATCACATTATTCAAAGAGAAGCGTACCGTAGAAGCTTGGGGTGTTACATTCTCCCCTCCTTCAAATAATTGTGTCCTCGCAATTTCTAGGGTATTACTGCATAAAAAGACTCAGGTGGTTCTTCATCATAAGTTCCTCGGGTTCCCACGTTGCCTCTTCCATCTTATGATTTCTCCACAAAACTTTTACCAGACGCGTCGTCCGGTTTCTCAGCACTTGTTCTCTCGTATCGAGAATCTTGACGGGCACTTCACAATAAGACAGATCGGGTTCCAGTTCTAATTCCTCATAGGTGAGTACATGCGTCGGATCAGGCATGTATTTCCTCAATAGAGATACGTGGAACACATCGTGAACTTTGGAGAGACTTGGCGACATTGCCAATCGGTAAGCTACAACCCCAATTCGTTCTAGAATTTCGAAAGGTCCGATGTACCTGGGACTCAATTTACCTTTCTTACCAAAACGTATGACTCCCTTCCACGGAGATACCTTCAGAAAAACATGATCACCGACTTGAAATTCCAAATCCTTCCTTCGATTATCGGCATAGCTCTGCTGCCTACTTTGAGCTGCTTTGATGTGATTTTGGATTACTTTCACCTTTTCCACCATTTCCTCCACCAGTTCTGGGCCTACAAGTTTTCTTTCACCAACGTCATCCCAACAGGTTGGTGTACGACATCTCTTTCCGTATAACGCTTCATATGGTGCCATCTGAATACTCGAATGGAAGCTATTGTTATAGGAAAATTCTACCAAAGGTAAATATTGATCCCACATACCCTGAAAGTCAAGTGAGCAAGATCTCAACATGTCTTCTAAGGTTTGAATAGTCCGTTCTGATTGTCCGTCTGTCTGAGGGTAGTAAGCAGTGCTCAAATGAAGTTCAGTATCCAGGTATTTCTGAAGACTTTTCCAGAATCTTGAAGTAAAACGGGGATCACGATCAGAAACAATCGATAGGGGTACTCCATGAAGTCTCACAAATTCATTAATATATAGTCTTGCTAGACGTTCCAGGGGTAGATCTTCTCTTATAGCAAGAAAATGCGCTGTCTTGGTAAGACGATCAACAATAACCCATATTGCATCATTCCTTCTAGGAGTCTTTGGTAGCCCCATGACAAAGTCCATCGTAACATTGTCCCATTTCCACTCCGGTATGGGAAGAGGTTGCATGACTCCTCCAGGCTGTTGCCTTCCATCTTTCACTTGTTGACAAACCATACATCTTGACACAAAATCAGCAATCTCCCACTTCATGTTGTCCCACCAAAAATGTTCCTTCAAATCTCTATACATTTTGGTGCTCCCAGGGTGTATAGAGAAATTGGAACTATGAGCATCATCCAGAAATTCCCTTTTTAGATCAGGTATATTGGGAACACAAAGTCTCTTCCCGAATTTCAAAATTCCATCTTCATACACAAAGTCTCTCAATCTCCCATCATTCACAGCTTTAATCTTCTTTTGGAATTCTTCATCATCGGTCTGAGAACTCTTAATCCTTTCTAGTAAAGATGGTTTGGCAACCATTTGAAAAAGCATTGATGTTTCACCTTCCCTGGTTATTCCCATGTCCATCTTCACTAGATCCATGAAAATTGGATCCCTTTCAATTCTCATATTGTTCAAAACTCCATGGTATTTTCTACTCAAAGCATCTGCCACCTTGTTTGCCTTCCCTGGGTGGTAGTGTATCGTACAATCATAATCCTTGAGTAATTCAAGCCATCTCCTTTGCCTCATGTTGAGTTCTTTTTGTGAGAAAATATACTTCAAACTCTTGTGATCAGTATAAATCCCACATTTTTCACCATAGAGGTAGTGCCTCCATATCTTCAAAGCAAAGATCACTGCTGCTAACTCGAGATCATGAGTAGGATAGTTTTGTTCATGAATTTTCAACTGTCGTGATGCATAGGCAATAACTCTATCATTCTGCATAAGGACACAGCCAAGTCCTTTCTTCGATGCATCACTATAAATAACGAACCCATCATTCCCCGATGGTAGAGTCAATATAGGAGAATTGACTAATCTTCTCTTCAGTTCTTCGAAACATTCTTCACACTCTTTTGTCCAAACAAATTTAACCCCTTTACGTGTGAGCTTCGTTAATGGGTTAGCCAATCGGGCAAAATTCTGGACGAAACGTCGATAATAACCTGCCAAACCAATAAAACTACGTACCTCAGTTATACTCGTAGGTGCTGGCCATTCTTGGATTGCCTTGGTCTTAGAAGGATCAACAGAGATTCCATCTTTAGAGACAATATGGCCAAGAAAAGAAATCTCCTGAAGCCAGAATTCACACTTGCTAAACTTCCCATATAATTCATGCCTCCTCAGAGTCTTCAAGATAATGCGCAAGTGATTTTCATGATCTTCGTAGGTTTTGGAGTATACCAAGATATCATCAATAAATACCACCACAAATTCATCGAGATACTCCTTGAAAACTCTATTCATCAGATCCATGAATACAGAGGGTGCATTAGTCAATCCAAACGGCATTACAGTAAACTCGTAATGCCTGTACCTGGTTCGAAATGCTGTCTTCGGAATGTCTTCCTTCTTCACACACAACTGATGGTATCCAGATCGAAGGTCAATCTTTGAAAAGTATTGAGCTCCATGGAGTTGGTCAAATAAATCATCAATACGAGGTAGGGGATACTTGTTCTTTATCGTTATAGCATTGATCTCCCTGTAGTCGATACATAACCTCATAGATCCATCTTTCTTTTTAACAAAAAGAACAGGGGCTCCCCATGGAGAAACACTAGGGCGAATAAATCCCTTATTACTCAATTCCTCTAGTTGTTTCTTTAGTTCGACTAACTATACAGTGGCCATTCTATAAGGGGTCTTCGATATAGGCCTTGATCCAGGAATCAAATCAATAGAAAACTCAACTTCTCGTTCTGGAGGATGTCCAGGTAAATCTTCCGGAAATACATCTACAAATTCTTTCACAACAGGTACATCCTCTATTTGAACATTCCTTTCCTCACCCGTAGTTATTTCATTCTCTTCCTCGCCAATAATTGAATTAAGTTGAGCTACTGGGGGTGGATCTAAATAAGAATTAGGTGGTGACGATTCTGCTCTAAAAATAAGGTGCTCCTTATCATTATCATCAAGAATCGTAACCTCTTTCTTCTTACAATAAATCTTCGCATCATAGTCCGAAAGCCAGTCCATACCGAGGATTATATCAAACTCAATCATAGGTATGACGATGAAATCAGCAGATAAAGAAAATTTATGTGCTCTAATGGGGACTGATTCACAAAACTTTGTTGCAACGATACTTCCCTTAGGAGTTTTAACTGAAAACTCCCTTATTAAATCAAATTGGAAATATCTAATTTTCTTAGCAAACTGGGAAGATATGAAACAATGCGATGATCCATAATCAAATAATGCATTTGCTAAACTTGAGGAAACCATTAAATTACCTGCCACCACGTCTTTCGGAGCTTCTACCTCAACAGTAGTGATAGCATAAGCCTGGCCTTGATCCCTTGGCCTTTTCTGAGGTAAGTTCTCATGACGCTTAGGACATGCATTTGCATAATGCCCCATCTCCCTGCAATTGTAGCACTGAACGTTGGTAGCTTCCTTCTTCCCCTTGCAATCATGAGCTTGGTGGCCTTTTTCACCACACTTGTAAGAGACTCCCATTCCCTTCAAGAAAGTACCAGGATGTTTCTTCCCGCATTTACCACAAGATGGATATTCAACCTTTCCCTTCTTCCCCTTATTTCCATTCCCAGATTGATCAGCAGGTCTCTTCTTCTCTTTCTTTGCTTTAAAGTCATAAGACTTAGAGAATTCCTTTTCGGTCTTGATAGCACATGAGACAATGTCTTCGTACGATGAAAAGGATTGTGAGACTAACGCTCGACGGAGAAATGGTTTTAACCCATCAAAGAAACGATCAATCTTACTTCTTGGGTTACGAATATAATCACCAGCGTACCTCGCTAACCTTGTAAAGTTAGCCTCATACTTTGTGACATTCTCATCCTCCTTCTGTCTCAGACTCAGAAATTGCCTTTCCATATCTGCTCGATGGTCGCGAGGGAAGTATTTTTCTAAAAACAGATCTTTGAACTCCCTCCATTCCATATTTGATACTTCATCGTCTTCCTTCATGTTCTGAATCAATGACCACCATTGATCAGCATCTCCAGTGAGGCGGTAAACTGCCATGATAACTTTTTCCCTTTCACTGCTCCCCAAAGCCTGAAATATTTTCTCTAGGGAAAATATCCATTGCTCAGCTACTAAGGGATTTGTATTCCCATTGAACGTTGGGGGTTGTTGCCTCATGAATCGATCTAACATTGATCCTCCACGCTGCGGATCAGGGTGCTCCATACGGGTAAGGTTATTATTCATAACCTGAGTAAGTTGTCCTAGTATGGTGATTAGCTGATCAGCACCAGTTGCATCACCAGCCCCACTATAATTATCTTGAGCAGGAGGGCAATCCCTACATGGAGTGCATGCATTTATACGGTTTCCATTTCTTCCACTAGGCGCCATTTCTAAACAATGGCATAAACTAGATCAGTTTATGAATCAAAATACATAAAAACACTTAACATAAATTGAACTATTTATGGATATAATCCATAATCATACAAATGTTTTCTTTGAGGAAGTATATACTCATAAACCATTCATAATGATTTGTAAAGAAAATGAGAGTTATCCTAAGCATATCCCCCGGGAGTGTCGTAACCAAGAGTGCAGCAAGGCCCGTTGTCGTGCACCAGTTCCCATTCGAGTCTAGCTCAAAGCGGTGTTTTCGGGTTTTACCCCTAGGTACATCTGTGCCCGAGCCGCCTCTACCTTCTCGTATCCAGACAGGGATGTATTGATCGGAAAACTCACAAAATCTCTACAATACCAAAATTCTAGGAAGTTCTTCTATACTAATCCTCAAAGTTCATCTTAGGTCTACGTGCTCTAATCAGAGTTTATCTAAATCTAGCTTCCAAGGTTTGTACTAAACTTCCTCTGATACCAACTGTAACGCCCCGACCCTAGTTGCCTAGAGTCGGTGCATTATTACATAACATTGGAATGATCACAAGAAAGATCAAATCTCGAAAGACCGATTGGTTTAGTAGCCTTGGAAACACTAGATATATTCATAAGTTTTACATTACATCATAAAATGAAAAACTAATACAACAACATAATGATTCCACAATCCACACTATTAACCCCTCATAAAATCCCTGCAGGTCATTCATAACTTACTTCTTCACATCCTGGGAAAAATAAAACATAGAAAAGGGGTGAGCTCAAATGCCCAGTAAGGATAAAAATATAGCGGAAACTTTCATAAATAATAATAAACATTTAAGGCAATGCATTACTAAAACAAAAGCCTTTTAAACTTTAACTTCAACATGGTATGGCAAAAGTAAAATGAAATAATGCCATTTACTTATTCACATGTATATTCTACTAATCGAATAATCACATGCAAAAATCAATAACCACTTTCATAATGTTGGAATGCATAATGCCAGACTATCATAACCACATAGTCAAGGCCTCGTGCCAAGACTACAAATAAGATTTTGTCAAGGCCTTGTTCCAAGACACTAGTTTGTCTCATGAGACCTACCGATGCATCGAGGAGCTATAGCGAGCTCCACCCGTCACTTATTAAGTCCAATGCATTCCCATATGAAAAGGTTTAAACATAACATAAACATTCGTATTAAAACTAGCATACGAAATGTCAATAATTTCACCATAAACTATGAATGGTATAAAAATAGCACATCCACAGTCAAACATATCACAAAACCTTCAATACAATATAGAAGTTTTGTATCATAATAAATCAACTTCAAATAATCTTAAAATCCATCAAAGGATGTTGACATAGATGAAATCAAAATTCTTTTTAAAGAAATATCTCCTTTTATTTTGAAATCATTTAAGATCCATATAAAATAAAACATTTTCTTTGTAAATATTCTTATAAGCTTGTAAGGGAAGCTTTGAAGATTTTATAACGGCGGAAAATAGCCGCACCCGCCGTATAAGTTAAAAAAAAGCATTCTTACCTTAATTCTTTCGAAAAGGTTAAAAAGGACCTTGTTTTGAAAACGACCGAAAGATTCCTTTATAAACCACTTATAAAAGTCAAAAATGGTATAAATGACTTTAACTCATATTCTAGTAAATAGTAAAAATGTTTTGAAATACATTTTTAAGAAACATGGATGTGGATGATAAAGAGATCCCAGTAGATTATTACGTATAAACAACCTTGGATAATGAAGAGGTTGTAAAGTAAACCCTTACCTTGTACTTTTCCTTGGTTGGGGTAGGTTAACCTCCTGTATAATGGTGAACTAGTTGTTATTAAATTATACAAGAATCATATATAATAATATGATATCATATATGATCTTTTAACATTGATTTGTTAATAATATCTTAGAATTATCGTCGTTTTGGGAGTTAACTTACTCATTTTCTTTTATATGTTTTGTTACATAAGCCATGGTTGTTGTATATTATTCATATCCAGAATGATATCTAGTCCTTAAACATCATTTTTAAATCATCAAATGATAATTATACTTGAATGGATATGATGGAGAATGAATCTCATCGCGTTCGTGGAGACGGTAGTCCGTACGTACGCACGAGCGACAATATCATTATTTCGATATTAGAATAATATATAAATGGATGGTATATCATATATACAGAATAATTAACATGTTATATTTATTATTTACATGAGTTACACATCATTATTATACCCATCTAAATAATATTATATTGAATAACAATTACACCACGACGTGGAGACGGTAGTCCGTACGTACGCACGTATGGTGACATGTTATTCAAAGGGTGGATAGAATACTGAATATGGTTGTACCATATTTATAATAACATCACAGTATATATGAGATACTGGAGTTATTATTTTATAATGGTAAGAACAAAGGAAGAAGAAGTGGAAGAAGAAATGAACTTGGAGAAGGGTGGTGAAATCATTACCTCTTCTTCGGGTTCTTCCTTTTGATTTGATCAAAAGGGCTCCTTAGGTTGGCTTTCTGATCAATCTAAGGCCTCTAGGTTGTAGTGAGGGATGTTGGGAGAGTATTTGGGCAGAGTTTGGTCGAACCAAAAGGCTTTGAAGGTGTGAAGAAATGAGAAGGAGGAGTGCCCTTTTATAAGAGGGGTGAGGGGCACCTTTGGAAAAGCTAGAAATATTAATTTATAATAAATTCATATTCGGTTTCTAATGGCTCCAAAGCTTATTATTCAAAGGTTAAGGTGGGGATAGGTCGAAAACCACTCAACCAATAGAATTTAGACAGGTTTGGGTACTTATATTAACCTTATCTTTAAGTATTGACTCTAAGTTAATTAGTTTCACTTTTACAATGTCTCTTTGTATTTTTATATAATATGGTTAATAAACTTACTATATACATCTAAGAGACCCCCAAGTGGTACATTAATGATGAACCTATCATGATATAAGTCTCTTGGCCGAACCTTAGATTTTTAGGAATTTAATATCAATTAATAATATAATATTTGTTTTAAGAACTCTTTTATGTCAATTTTGACACTATTCAATAGTTGATTTTTGTGAAACTCATAACAGATTTATTACTTCGAACAAAGTCAATTAAATCAATCCTAATATATCATATTATCCTAGAAAATTAGTTTAATTCATTAAAAGTTTCATATTATATTTATTTGGGTATTTATAATATCAATTATTTTAATTTTTCACTATTATAGTAATTACTGCATCATCATTGTGTCATAAATAAAATAACTTATTTAATGTATAAAAATTATAAATAAAATATCATTATATAGGAAATCGTTTTATATTTCTAAGGAATATTTATAATCTAAAATCCAACATATATAACCCTATGTAACAATTGTTTTTCTAAAAGATATATGCTTGTGTCATTTTTGTATTCATTTTAACTTAATTAAAATAAAGTGTCATTATCACTTACAAGTGGATCCATGGGGTCCCAAAATAGACCCAAAGATTCCCATGGTCGACCATGTATCAACCAATAGGTTTAAGACACGTTTTAGGGTAATTTAGTATTATTATAATATTATTTTTTAACCCTTATTTACCGGATTTACCCTTAACCATGGTAAATAAAATATTTACCGCAGTAATTATTCAAAATGTCTAAAAATAAAAGTTACCTATTTGCACAATTTGAACATCCTGATTCAAAATATGGAATCCATTTTCCTAAATTCAAAATACAGAAGTGGCAGAAATTAATTTAAAATTAATTCCCGCTGTCAAAACAAAAAGCGTGTTTTTAAGAGATAATAACTATCAAAAGATTGACACTCGTTTATGTTCGGTTTAATTGTAAAATTATGTCCAATGACCAAAATTATATTAAATGGTAAAAATATATTCTAAATATAATTTAAAACCACTCAAATTCATAATTTATCACTATTAATTATTTTGATTAAAAAAGTTGTTTTTAATTAAAACTTAGTAATTTTCACTATTCATCAAAATATGAAAGTTATCTGAAATGTACCAAAATTTCACCTTAGGCTAAATTAGATATTCCAAATCCAAAAATGAAGTCCATTTTCAAATATAAAATATATATAATTTCAAAAAGTAGGTATTACTATTCATAACGGCTAGTTTGATTAGTTATGGTGTGTTAGAACTTGGTGTTGTGTACAACACACGCTATCACATTATTCAAAGAGAAGCGTACCGTAGAAGCTTGGGGTGTTACAATTCCAAATAATGAATCCATTTTTAAAGACTCAACTCACAAAAGTTTATGAATATAATTTAAAATTAATCTCATAGAATTAGAATGAAAGTAGTCTTTTAAAAAATCTAAAATTTAAAAATATTTTATACTAAAATATAATATAAAATTAATAATAATGACTTTAATTAGATTATAAATAATATAAAAGAACTAAATTTACATTCTAAATAATTTTAAAATTGAATGGATCACTGGTAAATCTTTAAATTAAAAGACAATTTTCAATAAAAATTAGTATTTTTCAATATTCAATATAAATTAAAACTTTCTAAAAAATTATGAAAAAGGCACTCTAAAATAATTTTAAAATGATTATTTCAAAAAAAAATTATTTTTTTAAATAATATTTTATGAAATTTTAATAAATATAACATCCTATATTTTTCTAGGTTGGAAATTTTGAAAGATTTTTAAATTTTCAATTACTAGAATGGTCAAATATTTTGTAGAGTTTCAGAATAGTAATTTAAAGTTATAAATCACTATAAATAATTATTTTAGATGTTTAATGGGGCTTGGTTTTTATTTTCATGGTTTTGAGAGTTTCTTGGGGGTTTTGGACCTAGAGTATGTGTTTTGAGAAAAATACAGCAGATGGGGTATAGTTTGAACGTGGTTAGTGTTAACCATGCAACCAAACTATGCAACCCATTTTGTTCAGGTGAATGGTTTGGGGAGACAATGTTGAAATATATTAAAAACCTTGAATTTTTTTTTAGATTATGACATATATTTTACACGGTTTTTTTCAATGTCTGTTAAACTGTGGACCATGCCTAGGTGTGTGCTTGGTGCCTGGATAGTGTCAACTGCACGATTGGTGCACAGTTTTGCCAACCATGTAGCCAAAACATGCATCCTATTAAAAGGTTCCATGTTACCATTTTTTCCCTATGGTATTTAATATTTAATCCCATATTTTCTCATTTCTCCTCCATTGTGCATGCACATTTCTTTCTCCCATCCTCCATGGGAGTTCTCTTTTGTTCATGGTATGATTTGGTTGTTATCAGTTGTGTTGGAATCCATGAGGTAATTCTTGGACTCTATTAGCCTCAATTCTTTCCCATTACTTCTTACTATAACTTATGTATCTATGGTTATGTATTTTGGTCCTAATTCCACTGGATCATGGTGTAATCAGATACTGATGCTGGTGTTTCTACTCTTTCTATAAATATGATAACTCGATATGTTGTCAGCACTTCACCGCACTCTATTTTATCAAAGTATGCCACCATGGTGAATTTTGTAAAGCTTTAAAATGTATTTAAATTAATTAAATAAGTTTTTATATTTTTTGGTTAGGGATTTAATTAATAATGGTGTTTGGGTTAGCCATTGTACCTTCTCCATGTGGTTTCTCGAATTTACATAGTAGAACAAGCATTATTCGAGTTTTATCATATTATGTTTTTTTATATTTTATCTTATATTTCATTTTTCTAAGGGTGTAATTAATGTTTTGGACTTTTTGACCTACCTTGGGTCATTCAGGGTCTTTCAAGATGATTTGTCTTGGCTTAGATAGTGGTGCTCTTGGAAGGAGCTGTTGATAGCTGGTTAAAATGGTTAAATCATCTTAAAGGTAGGTAGCCTATCATAGATTCCCTTTAGTAGTTATTAATTATTATGTCATTAAATAGATTATTTTCCTTTACCCTAAGGGATACACCCTAGTTTAAATTCATTTAGATGAATTTTTTAATTATATGAAATAGGTAAAATGTATTGGATACACACAAGTGGTCACTAACAACACTAGTTCACTAGATTCATCCATGACCTAAGGCCATGACCATGACTGAGAATCCCCTATTGGATTCCATTACTAATATTTTTTTGGATCCCAATAGATATAGCTTTTTTCAATAGTATACATTGAGGATCCCATGTAGAATTCCTCTCCAACGTTTGACTAAGGAGACCTAGTGTATACCTCACATGTTGACCAACCCCAACTATGTGAATATGGGATTGTGTAGATATTGTAGTATGTGTCACTTAAAACTCACTTTGAACATGTAATCCTATAATAATGACATAGGGATGATGGATTTTAGTCATTAATCCACCCTCACTCTTTAATTGATACATTCACCTATTAGTTTCTGATGGTATGATGATTACCATAGGTGTTTCTTGGTTTGTAGGTGATTATCCTAACACAGTGTATCTTTATTTAAATTTTTTATTCACATAATTTTATCCTAGGATCCATATTTTGAGTCTTGTTATTGTTAATATTATTTGAAATTCAGATATGTACATCCTGGGATTCGGTTGTTGAGCCTATATAATTGACTATTACATTTTCTAGAAGCCCAGAGGTAGTTCATAGGATCCATATTTTGATCCATAAATGATAGGCTATTGGAAAATTATATCCTAATCATTAATTATGATGTTTTTAAATTAATATCCATGCCCTTTTTATATATACTCAATAGATTATTTCTCTCTCCTCAAGTGATTCCTAGGATTCCCTCTAGGATGGGGTGGATGACACATTACTAAATCACCCACAGGTAATTTCTAGGGATGGGGATGTAAAACCATTTATATGAATGGATATTGAGGATTTACTTGGTTCCATAGATAATTCCTTATACATATCTCTTAAGGTCGATCCCCTTATGGATTATCTAATTTGCAATGTCCTGATTAGCTATGGATTAGGACTTCAGAATCAAATATCATACTGAATTACATGTGGATTGAGTTGTATGACATCTAGAACAATTTCACATTTATATGATTTTCCATAAGTATAAGTTATCCATTATTATAGTCATTAGAGTCACGTATAGGTGAACCTAGGGTTTGGACATGTATTCCCCTGTGGTGATGTAGCTTGCTTAGAGAAATTTTCAAAGATCGCCAAAGTTGGTATTGTTGATTGGGATTACAAACTTATAGATCAACTTAATTAAACACAATTTGAGTGGCATAACATCCAACTAAATTCCCTTTTTATAGGATGTCCAGATGATCAGGCTTATGAACCCAAGGATCGATTTCTATAGATTTATGTTATTTTTCACCTTACCTGTGCATATAAATATTTACATATTTATACATATTTGACTATATTTATATAGACACATATAAATATATATATATGATGGTACATTTCTAGTCGACTGGGATCATGGTCCCAGAGATTGGTTGTGGTTTATTGTATTCATGTTCTAGATTTTATTTATTGTTTTAGTTATATATATCACTACTATCCTGATGATTATATCACATATTCATACATTTCATATTATTGGATACATATATGTCTGCGTTGGTGGTGCCCTATTGTGTTTTTTACTAACACCCATCTCAGGATGCCATTACATCGGGGTACCCAAGTAGATGATCACTTTGTTATAGGGATAGGCGATGTTGTTTCCAAGTACTTATCAAATGGGATGGCTTTGATATGTGTGTGGATATCAGGTATGTTTTCTAGCTCAAATTTATCAATATATACCTATAATTTTTTCAATTTCTTTATATACTCATGTACATGTGTTTGTCCCAGAGTGAGATCATTGTTGTACATATGACATGGTCGTTCGGCCTTTTATAGCATTTCATTTATTGTTATTGAATGTTTATATTTTAGTAATTTAATAATTACCCACTCTATTTTTTACCACTAGGTTGATATCTTTATATTTTTCTATTTTTACTCTGATATAAGGTTATAGTCTCCCTATGGACACACCCTAGTCTCTCACTATTAGTCGGCAGCATCTAGTATATGGAGAGGCATGGTTGAGACATTTTGTGTATCCGGATTAGAGGAATAGTTTTTTGGAATCTAGGTGGAGATGTTACAAGAAATTAATTATATTATTTACTTATAAAAGTCAATAAAAATCATTTTAGAGAAAAAAATTATTTTTAAACCATATAATGAGTTTTCTAAAAATATATTTCCATCATCTAAAACCTTTGTACATATTTTTTTTAAAAAAATATTTATATTAATTCATCCAATTTAATGGCTAGGTTATAGTGGTATACCACATTACTTTTAATTTAGGATTGGGGTTTCATGTTTCACAAGATATCGACAAAATTAAATTTATTTGATGAGAAACAATATAATACAAAATCAGTGTGTTACACATATAGTCATGTTGTTTAAAATGTGACTTTAAATATTTACCAAAAATTATAAAAAAATACTTGTATCCATAGTTTTATTACCATGTATATAGATACCAAAAAAATATGCACAATAAATAGATTACTCTATCATTATTGAACCATATAATTAATGCAATAATAAAACTATAGTAACCAAACCAAAGTTTTATCCTTGACAGATCGAACTTATTGTCATGGTTTATGATTCATAGTGGTAGGTTAAGCTACTTAAATTATTTTTAAATTTTGGTAGTATATATTCAATAATCACGGTGTATAAATAACCATGGATATTTACTTATATTTATAATACCCAATTTCATGGTTGGATAAATCATTATAGTAGGTTATTGATATTTTTTTAAACTATTTCCATGGTTTTATCACTTGTTAGTAGGTGATGAGTTTTATTGGGAACAACTCTTGTCTAAGCATTGTGGAAACAAACTAACAAAGCCTATTTTTTCATACAATCTAGCCATCCATTTAAATTTAATAATATATAAATAAAGAACATACATTTTTTCAGGAATTCAATCTATCTAAGCTCTTTTTACTAAATCTTGATAGTGATCCCTAAGAAATATCTAAAGGGAACCATCCTTATAGTTTATCTAAAAAAATTACAAATATTATAACACTTGGGATGGATTCCCACTTCTTAAAGTTCAATATAAACCATAGTTAATAAGATAGACATAATGAGATCAATAGTTCCATAACATTCATGGATCATGTGTCACACACATTATCCATGGTTTCATCCTCCATATAGAAACTTTATTGAAGCCTCTTTAAGGATCCATCATAATTTCTATCATTTCAAAAATGTTCTAATTTTGAACAATTTAATTATTTTAAATGTTTCTCAAAATCATAAACTATGAAAATTACATAAATAATTTATAACATTCAACTAAACCATGAATATTTATTTTTAACACTTAAAAATTTCATAAACTCATTTAGATATTATTTAATGATTTTTATAACCATTCAAGTTATATTTAATTTTTTATAATAGTAATTAGTATTAATTAACATATAATTCATGTATTTAAATTTATAGAATTGTAATTTCATGACATTCACTATGATATGGTTTACTCCAACATAAACAACAGTGTGATTAAAACCACTAAATCATGGTTTGGATTTATTACAAACTCTTATAAATATCATAATTACACTAAAACCTCAAATAAATTTATACAATTGAACTTTATATAACATAAAATCCATTATCATATGAAACAATATTCAAAATTCTTTTCAAATATCCTCTAAACCTTATTTTAGAGAATCTGTAATTCTGTTTCACCATATCTTGTATCATAAATAAAAAATTCACTTTTTAAAAAAACATATTCATCATTCACACAACCACAAAGTATGACACCTCAAGTCATTAAAGAATTTAAAAAAAAATAAATTCTCTAATCCAAATTTATATCAAATAGAATCCTCTAAAGATACATTATTACTACTCAATTTATAAAGGAAACTCGTAAGATCTTGATCAAAAATATGTATCTCAATAAATATTACTGCTAGTTGTATCTTATATAATAATCATAAGTATACAATTACTTTACCCAATAATAAAATTAACATGAGACATTGAGTATGTAAATATTTTATAGCCTACTCATAAATTATCAATTATCCAAGTATAGACTAGAAAAATGGATTAACACATCACACTTTATTCACCTAGATAGATGATCCCACCACATGAACCTCACCCAAATATATAAGAATATCACATGTAACTTATCTACTTGTGGACATAAACTTCTATATTCTATCTAAATAAAAGGAATAGAATTCATACTCATCATATGGTATGAAAATTATCATTCTGATTAAATCTCAATTTATGATATGATCATCAACATACCCAACCATCCCATAATTATCCTAAATTTAGAGACTACGTATTAAAGTAATTAACATATATTTCTAATTATAGGTGTCATTTTAACCTCAGGTAATGGGGATTAAATGTAAAATATTCACCCATATCATACCAAATATGAAGTTTATAACACTATAGGTGGTATTATTAGTGTGTTATCCATCACAAAAAACACTTTTATACCTCATGATTGAATTATGTAACTCAATAAAAAACATAACTCTGAATCATCTTCATATGTCATCAAAAAGTATAATAATCTAAAATGATTATCAATTAAGGATAACACAAAGTCCAACTGTAAGAGGTTAGTTATCCTTCTAATTCATGTAACATATAAAACAAACCTGAAATATTGATAAATTTGATGATTCCTTTTATATGACTTGATATATTGTGTATATTCTTAAAGTTATTTAAGAATATTAATACATTCATATATATGTTTCATTCTAATCATATCTCATAAAATAGACCACTAAAGAGGCATTATGTTTTCAATATTTTAAAAGTTTTATTAAACTCATTACATCACTATGTAATTTCTAGCACATTTTTATGTGACTATTTGAAAAATCCTCTCACTAAACTCCTTTGATGGGTTCACATATATAAATAAACTTTATATCAATAACAGTGATATTATGATTTATAATCCTCATATCTAATTCTTTAAGCCTAATATTTAAACATCATCACTTTACAAAATATTATTTTATGATATTATTAACTTTTGTTATTATAAACACATAGAATCACTTTTAAGATCATCATCATCATCTTTTGATAATTTATATTTAAAATTTTATTTTAGATTATTTATTACTGAATTTTAATAAAAAAAACTTAAATAAAGATCATCTTGACTAACATATCTTAAACACCATTCGAATATAAAGTTACATTCAATTTGGCATAGATTGGTATAATAATTTCATCATTAAACATTGAACTTCTCTAAGTTCATGAATACTCCCTCTAAAATCATAGAAATTATATTTTCTACTAAATTTATTTTTTACAACCATAGTATTTTTATTAGAAAAATACTACATATTTACTTCAAAGATATTATTTGAAAAAAATGTCTTAATAGCATTGTATTATATCTTAATATATGTTTTTGGTGCATAATTTTGAAATCAACATTTTATTCATTAAAATATGTTATTATTGGGTGTTGAAAACATTTCCTCAAAATGTAACATATAACATGGATATAATATTTTATCATACATAAAACTCATTTTAATCTCTTTTTATTATCATAAATATTCTTAAATTGAGTCAATTATGAACCATGTGTATCTAAAACATCAACTTGTTTTATTTTTAAAAACTCATTGTTTACGATCATTCTCTTATCATGCAAGAGAAAGTAAATAAGTTGTGAAAAAAAACCTATCTATTCAATATTTTAATTAATACTTTTCCACAAACTCTTTTATGTATAAACAGTTTTTATCATAATTTAAATGAATATTTAGAAATCAATTTATCTAATATTGATCGGTTTTGAACTCATTTGCATATAAAAAATATTTTATTATTTACTGTTGGTATTAAATTCCATTCAAAACAAAATAATTGATTTCATTCATATGAATACCCAATATAGACCCTCAATTTATTTTCTTATTTCCCATTAAGTATTATGAACAATTTCATCACTAATGTTAATGTTTTTTATATTGGAACATTTTCTTTCCATAGAAGCTCCCCTTCCAATTTCATAGAATTTGGTGTGGACACTCCATGATCTCTACTCACTTAATTCTAGGAAAAAATTTACTATTAATTTTTTTACCATCATCATTTAACATGAGATTTAACCTTCTATGTGTTTATCAAAAATCCTAAATACATAGTGGATATTGGGTAAAATTTAATCCAACTCATTCATGTTTTATTTTACAATATATTTTTAACAATGATTAAATAATTAATTTTATTACTAGATCAAGTCTAAGAGGTGAACCTAGTATATTTGTTTTATTTAAATACCAAATCATATCAAGCACATGAGTTGAGATAAAACTGACCTTATCAATTTTACATTATAAGTTTTCATTAGAAACTTCATATATTAAATTTATAACTTATTCTTAATAAATGATTTTTATCTTGTCTATCATCGCACAAATTTTAATATTCTCATATTGATTTTGGTCTTTGGATCTATAGAAACAAGTATAAATATATAGACATAAAATTAATATTTACTATGATTTCTATAAACATTTTACTATTTTTTACTAGATTCATCTATAACTTCTTTCTCAAGAGGTTTTTTATCTAATGCACAAAATTTTCATTCTTGTTTGAGACTTATTCTCAACTCTCAGATTCCCTCTGGGTTATAAGAATTATTTAGTTTGAGATTGGTTTATCTTTTGGGTTATTCTAGAGGTGACTAATATTCGGTGGTTGAAAACTTTTATTTTTAGAAGAATCATTCTAGGTTCATAGTTTAGGATTAGTGTTAGTTCTAACTATGTAATAACCATGTGGTATGGAATTGTGAGGCTTTAGTGGTGTATTTCATGGTTTGATCATGGTTAGAAAAATTGTGCGTCTTACTAATATAGTAATGTGGGTATCTTCTAGTTTTTCAAAGTTGTTTTATGTCTTGATAATGGTTTTATAAAACTATATATATCAGTCCTAGGTAACCACATTTTTTAAGGTATATATGACACACATGGTTTTTTAAACCCATAGCCCTGATCTGAACCAATAAAAAGTAATAATTTCCCTCTTTTACCTTGATATTTTTTATATCTAATACCCCTTAATATCTTTTTAAATTTAAATAAAGCTATCTCAATTATTTATAGGATTTTCCCCTTTCCTCCTTTATGGTTTTTTATTCATAACAGATCTATTTAAGGTATATTCCATTTTTTTATCTCATTTTTTCTCTTCTTCCTATAACACTTCCCGACCCTTGTCACCCCATCATGTTGGAAGCTAATTGCATTGTGTTTTCTATATATAATGGGTTTGAGAGAAGTTTAATGATTTTTCTTATAGTTCTTATATCCTAAGGACCTGATCTATACATTTATAATCTTCATACTAAAAGAAAACTATTGATCCTATATATAATGGTTTTAATTCATGAAATACTAAATGTTCTTCTAAATTCATTTAGTGTCATGCATAAAAATGATTTATTTGATATCAAAGTGGATTTATTATAATATATGAATTTTTTTAAATGTGTTTTCCTAAAAAACTAAATTTTTTCACACTACAAGTTTGATGAAATGATTTAAATGTTATTTTAACTAAAAAACAGATTTCAATGTTTGGGAGTGGTGATTCATTACTATGAAAATATTTTATAAAATATGATAATGGTTTATAAATAGTTTTTTGGAAAATATAACATATTGGGAAACATTATTATATCATTAAATGTATATATATGACCTCAGTGTGTGTGATGCGACTAGGGTTTGTTTTCTAGATATTGAAATACAGTGGAAGGGATTGATATTGATAAGATTCACATTATTCATCCCTAAGATATTAGTGTTCCTTTTGCTGTTTGAGTACACATTCCCATAGTGTAACACCCCAAACATCCACGGTACGTTTCCCTTCGAATAATCGATAGCGTGTGTTGTACGCAACCTCGAGTTCTAACACACACCACAACTAATTAAACTAGCCGTTGTGAATAGTAATACCTACTTTTTGAAATCATATATATTTTATATTTCAAAATGGACTTCATTTTTGGATTCGGAATATTGAAATTATCCTAGGGTGAAATTTTGGTACTTTTCGGATAACTTTTATATTTTGATGAATAGTGAAAATTACTAAATTTTAATTAAAAACAACTTTTTTAATCAAAATAATTAATAGTGATAAATTGTGAATTTGAGTGGTTTTAAAGTATATTTAGAATATATTTTTACCATTTAATATAATGTTGGTCATTGGACATAATTTTACAATTAAACCGAACATAAACAAGTGTCAATCTTTTTATAGTTATTATCTCTTAAAAACACGCTTTTTGTTTTTACAGCGGGAATTAATTTTAAATTAATTTATGCCACTTCTGTGTTTTGAATTTAGAAAAATGGATTCCATATTTGGAATCAGGATGTTCAAATTGTGTAAATAGGTAACTTTTATTTTTAGACATTTTGAATAGTTACTGTGGTAAATATTTTATTTACCATGGTTAAAGGGTAAATCCGGTAAATAAGGGTTAAAAAATAATATTATAATAATAAAAAATTACCCTAAAACGTGTCCTAACCTTATTGGTGGACACAAACCCGACCATGGGCATCCTTGGGTCAATTTGGGGACCCCTTGGAGCCACTTGTATGTGGTAGGGACACATTATATTAATAAAGTTAAAATAAAAATAAAAATGGCATAAGCTTACATCTTTTAGAAGAACAATTTTTACATAGGGTTATACATGTTGGATTTTCGATTATAAATATTCATTAGAAATCTAAAAAGATTTCCTACATGATGATATTTTATTTATAATTTTTAGACATCAAATAAGTTAAATTATTAATGACACAATAATGATGCAATGTTTACCTCATTAATAAATCATTGAAATAAATAATATTATAATGATTAAAATATTATCTAAAACCTGTCCAATTCTTATTGGTTGATGTTATTTAGAATATGAGTCATCTTATCTTCGACCTCAATGATTTTTGGACCATTATAAACCGAATATAATTATATTATAAAGTAATACTTTCACTCTTTCCTAAAGAGCCCCTCCTCTCCCTTATAAAAGGAGACCACTTCTACTCATTCCTAACACCTCTCAAGCCACTTGGCTCGTCCAAACTCTGCCCAACTAAGCTCCCCACATCCCTCTCCTCCTCCTTGAAGCTTCCCCTTAGGCAGAAAGCATTTCAACAAGTCCTTTGGTTCTAACCAAAGTGAGTTACCTAAATTAAAGGTAACGATTTCTCTTAAATTATTTTCATTTATTTTGCTTCTCCAACCCCCAAACTCTTTTTATTTCCTTTCTTTTGTAACAACACCAGTATCCTCAATATACTAGGATTTTGTTATAATATGTATTTAAACTACACATACACACAACTCCATCTAATGGATGATGAACATAATGTTTCTGTGGATGGCAAACTAACGCCTCACGAAACGATGATTGTTCAAATACATCTTACCGCCTCTCATGGTGGCCATTATGATGGCACTGTAATTAAATATGATATTAATGATATATATTTTATATATAAGCTTCTGTAATTCCATTTTATTTCATACCATTATTCGTTTCATGTTGTATATACATACGATAATTTCATTTGAGGAAGTGCGGACTACCGCCCCCTTAAAATGATATGACTCGTTCATACCACACATGGAACGTATAAAGGATGGTGTTAATGAACTTAAGTAACATGTATAAAATATTATATTATACTGGAATAGTAATATACCTATTTATCATTGGTATTCGATTCTTTTAAAATAAAAATTAAATGGAAGTAGCGTTCGTGCGTACGTACGGACTACCGTCTCCACGAACGCGATGAGATTCATTTTCCATCGTATCCATTCAAGTATAATTATCATTTGATGATTTAAAAATTATGTTTAAAGACTTGATACCATTCTGGATTTGAATAATATACAACTTATCCTTTACAAACATGGCTTATGTAACAAAACATATAAAAGAAAATGAGTAAGTTAACACCCGAAACGACGATAATTTTAAGATATTATTATCAAATCAGTATTAAAAGATCATATATGATATCATATTAATGTATATGATTCTTTTATAATTTAGTAACAATTATTTCACTATTATACAGGAGGTTAACCTACCCCAACCAAGGAAAAGTACAAGGTAAGGGTTATTTCACAATCTCTTCATTATCCGAGGTTGTATTATACGTAATAATCTACTGGGATCTCTTTATCATCCACATCCATGTTTCTTCGAAATGTATTTCAAAACATTTTTACTATTTACATGAATATGGGTTAAAGTCATTTATACCCTTGTTTGACTTTTTATAAGAGGTTTATAAAGGAATCTTTCCGTCGTTTTCAAAACAAGGTCCTTTTAACCTTTTTGACAGAATTGAGGTAAGAATGTTTTTTTTAACTTATACGGGGGGTGCGGTTATTTTCCGCCGTTATAAAATCGTCGAAGCTTCCCATACAAGCTTATAAGAATATTTTCAAAGAAAATGTTTTATTTTATATGGATCTTAAATGATTTCAAAATAAAAGGAGATACTTCTTTAAAAAGAATTTTGATTTCATCTATGTCAACATCCTTTGATGGATTTTAAGATTATTTGAAGTTGATTTATTATGATACAAAACTTCTATATTGTATTGAAGGTTTTGTGATATGTTTGACTGTGGATGTGCTATTTTTATACCATTCATAGTTTATGGTGAAATTATTGACATTTCGTATGCTAGTTCTAATACGAATGTTTATGTTATGTTTAAACCTTTTCATATGGGAATGCATTGGACATAATAAGTGACGGGTGGAGCCCGCTATAGCTCCTCGATGCATCGGTAGGTCTCATGAGAAAAACTAGTGTCTTGGCATAAGGCCTTGACAAAATCTTATTTGTAGTCTTGGCTCGAGGCCTTGACTATGTGGTTATGACAGTCTGGCATTATGCATTCCAACATTATGAAAATGGTTATTGATTTTTGCATGTGATTATTCGATTAGTAGAATATCCATGTGAATAAGTAAATGGCATTATTTCATTTTACTTTTGCCATACTATGTTGAAGTTCAATTTTAAAAGGCTTTTGTTTTAGTAATTCATTGCCTTAAATGTTTATGCTTATTTTGAATGTTCCGCTATATTGTTATCCTTACTGGGCATTTGAGCTCACCCCTTTTCTATGTTTTATTTTTCCCAGGTAGTGAAGAAGTAAATTATGAATGACTTGCAGGGATATTATGAGGGGTTAATAGTGTGGATATGAAGACTTTGTTGTTGTAGTAGTTTTTCACTTTGAAATGTAATGTAAAACTTTATGATTATATCTAGTGTTTCCAAGGCTACTAAACCAATCAGTCTTTTGGGATTTGATCTTTCTTGTGATCATGCCAATGTTATGTAATAATGCACCGGCTCTGGGTAGCTGGGGTCGGGGCGTTACAGTTGGTATCAGAGGAAGTTTAGTACAAACCTTGGAAACTAGATTTAGATAAACTCTGATTAGAGCACGTAGACCTAAGATGAACTTTGAGGATTAGTATAGAAGAACTTCCTAGAATTTTGGTATTGTAGAGATTTTGTGAGTTTTCCGAGCAATACATCCCTGTCTGGATACGAGCAGGTAGAGGCGGCTCTGGCACAGATGTACCTAGGGGTAAAACCCGAAAACACCGCTTTGAGCTAGACTCGAACGGGAACTGGTGCACGACAACGGGCCTTGCTGCACTCTTGGTTACGACACTCCCGGGGGATATGCTTAGGATAACTCTCATTTTCTTTACAAATCATTATGAAGGGTTTATGAGTATATACTTCCTCAAAGAAAACATTTTTATGATTATGGATTATATCCATAAATAGTTCAATTTATGTTAAGTGTTTTATAAGTATGGGATTATGTATTTTGATTCATAAACTGATCTAGTTTATGCCATTGTTTAGAGATGGCGCCTAGTGGAAGAAATGGAAACCGTATCAATGCACACACTCCATGTAGGGATTGCCCTCCTGCTCAAGATAATTATAGTGGGGCTGGTGATACAACTGGTGCCGATCAGCTAATCACCATACTGGGACAACTTACTCAGGTTATGAATAATAACTTTACCTGTATGGAGCACCCTGATCCGCAGCGTGGAGGATCAATGTTAGATCGATTCATGAGGCAACAACCACCAACGTTCAATGGGAGTACAAATCCCTTAGTAGCTGAGCAATGGATAAATTCCCTAGAGAAAATATTTCAGGCTTTGGGGAGCAGTGAAAGGGAAAAAGTTATCATGGCAGTTTACCGCCTCACTAGAGATGCTGATCAATGGTGGTCATTGATTCAAAACATGAAGGAAGATGATGAAGTATCAAATATGGAATGGAGGGAATTCAAAGATCTGTTTTTAGAAAAATACTTCCCTCGCGACCATCGAGCGGATATGGAAAGGCAATTTCTGAGTCTGAGACAAAAAGAGGATGAGAATGTCACAAAGTATGAGGCTAACTTTACAAGGTTAGCGAGGTATGCTGGAGATTATATTCGCAACCCAAGAAGTAAGATTGATCGTTTCTTTGATGGGTTAAAACCATTTCTCCGTCGAGCATTAGTCTCACAATCCTTTTCATCGTACGAAGACATTGTCTCATGTGCTATCAAGACCGAAAAGGAATTCTCTAAGTCTTATGACTTTAAAGCAAAGCAAGAGAAGAAGAGACCTGCTGATCAATCTGGGAATGAAAATAAGGGGAAGAAGGGAAAGGTTGAATATCCATCTTGTGGTAAATGCGGGAAGAAACATCCTGGTACTTGCTTGAAGGGAATGGGAGTCTGTTACAAGTGTGGTGAAAAAGGCCACCAAGCTCATGATTGCAAAGGGAAGAAGGAAGCTACCAACGTTCAGTGCTACAATTGCAGGGAGATGGGGCATTATGCAAATTCATGTCCTAAGCGTCAAGAGAACTTACCTCAGAAAAGGCCAAGGGATCAAGGCCAGGCTTATGCTATCACTACTGCTGAGGTAGAAGCTCCGAAAGACGTGGTGGCAGGTAATTTAATGGTTTCCTCAAGTTTAGCAAATGCATTATTTGATTCTGGATCATCGCATTGTTTCATATCTTCCCAGTTTGCTAAGAAAATTAGATATTTCCAATTTGATTTAATAAGGGAGTTGTCAGTTAAAACTCCTAAGGGAAGTATCGTTGCAACAAAGTTTTGTGAATCAGTCCCCATTAGAGCACATAAATTTTCTTTATCTGCTGATTTCATCGTCATACCTATGATTGAGTTTGATATAATCCTCGGTATGGACTGGCTTTCAGACTATGATGCGAAGATTTATTGTAAGAAGAAAGAGGTTACGATTCTTGATGATAATGATAAGGAGCACCTTATTTTTAGAGCAGAATCGTCACCACCTAATTCTTATTTAGATCCACCCCCAGTAGCTCAACTTAATTCAATTATTGGGGAGGAAGAGAATGAAATAACTGTCGGTGAGGAAAGGAATGTTCAAATAGAGGATGTACCTGTTGTGAAAGAATTTGTAGATGTATTTCCGGAAGATTTACCTGGACATCCTCCAGAACGAGAAGTTGAGTTTTCCATTGATTTGATTCCTGGATCAAGGCCTATATCGAAGACCCCTTATAGAATGGCCACTGTAGAGTTAGTCGAATTAAAGAAACAACTAGAGGAATTGAGTAATAAGGGATTTATTCGCCCTAGTGTTTCTCCATGGGGAGCCCCTGTTCTTTTTGTTAAAAAGAAAGATGGATCTATGAGGTTATGTATTGACTACAGGGAGATCAATGCTATAACGATAAAGAACAAGTATCCTCTACCTCGTATTGATGATTTATTTGACCAACTGCATGGAGCTCAATACTTTTCAAAGATTGACCTTCGATCTGGATACCATCAGTTGTGTGTAAAGAAGGAAGACATTCTGAAGACAGCATTTCGAATCAGGTACGGGCATTACGAGTTTACTGTAATGCCGTTTGGATTGACTAATGCACCCTCTGTATTCATGGATCTGATGAATAGAGTTTTCAAAGAATATCTCGATGAATTTGTGGTGGTATTTATTGATGATATCTTGGTATACTCCAAAACCTACGACGATCATGAAAATCACTTGCACATTATCTTGAAGACTCTGAGGAGGCATGAATTATATGGGAAGTTTAGCAAGTGTGAATTCTGGCTTCAGGATATTTCTTTTCTTGGCCATATTGTCTCAAAAGATGGAATCTCTGTTGATCCTTCTAAGACCAAGGAAATCCAAGAATGGCCAGCACCTACGAGTATAACTGAGGTACGCAGTTTTATTGGTTTGGCAGGTTATTATCGATGTTTCTTCCAGAATTTTGCCCGATTGGCTAACCCATTAACGAAGCTCACACGTAAAGGGGTTAAATTTGTTTGGACAAAAGAGTGTGAAGAATGTTTCGAAGAACTGAAGAGAAGATTAGACAATGCTCCTATATTGACTCTACCATCGGGGAATGATGGGTTCGTTATTTATAGTGATGCATCGAAGAAAGGACTTGGTTGTGTCCTTATGCAGAATGATAGAGTTATTGCCTATGCATCACGACAGTTGAAAATTCATGAACAAAACTATCCTACTCTTGATCTTGAGTTAGCAGCTGTGATCTTTGCTTTGAAGATATGGAGGCACTACCTCTATGGTGAAAAATGTGAGATTTATACTGATCACAAGAGTTTGAAGTATATTTTCTCACAAAAAGAACTCAACATGAGGCAAAGGAGATGGCTTGAATTACTCAAGGACTATGATTGTACGATACACTACCACCCGGGGAAGGCAAACAAGGTGGCAGATGCTTTGAGTAGAAAAGACCATGGAGTTTTGAACAATATGATAATTGAAAGGGATCCAATTTTCATGGATCTAGTGAAGATGGACATGGGAATAACCAGGGAAGGTGAAACATCAATGCTTTTTCAAATGGTTGCCAAACCATCTTTACTAGAAAGGATTAAGAGTTCTCAGACCGATGATGAAGAATTCCAAAAGAAGATTAAAGCTGTGAATGATGGGAGATTGAGAGACTTTGTGTATGAAGATGGAATTTTGAAATTCGGGAAGAGACTTTGTGTTCCCAATATACCTGATCTAAAAAGGGAATTGCTGGATGATGCTCATAGTTCCAATTTCTCTATACACCCTGGGAGCACCGAAATGTATAGAGATTTGAAGGAACATTTTTGTTGGGACAACATGAAGAGGGAGATTGCTGATTTTGTGTCAAGATGTATGGTTTGTCAACAAGTGAAAGCTGGAAGGCAACAGCCTGGAGGAGTCATGCAACCTCTTCCCATACCGGAGTGGAAATGGGACAATATTACGATGGACTTTGTCATGGGGCTACCAAAGACTCCTAGAAGGAACGATGCAATATGGGTTATTGTTGATCGTCTTACCAAGTCAGCACATTTTCTTGCTATAAGAGAAGATCTACCCCTGGAACGTCTAGCAAGACTATACATTAATGAAGTTGTGAGACTTCATGGAGTACCCCTATCGATTGTTTCTGATCGTGATCCCCGTTTTACTTCAAGATTTTGGAAAAGTCTTCAGAAATCCCTGGATACTGAACTTCATTTGAGCACTGCTTACCACCCTCAGACAGACGTACAATCAGAACGGACTATTAAAACCTTAGAAGACATGTTGAGATCTTGCTCACTTGACTTTCAGGGTATGTGGGATCAATATTTACCACTGGTAGAATTTACCTATAACAATAGCTTCCATTCGAGTATACAGATGGCACCATATGAAGCATTATACGGAAAGAGATGTCGTACACCAACCTGTTGGGATGACGTTGGTGAAAGAAAACTTGTAGGCCTAGAGCTGGTGGAGGAAACGGTGGAAAAGGTGAAAGTAATCCAAAATCACATCAAAGCAGCTCAAAGTAGGCAGAAGAGCTATGCCGATAATCGAAGGAAGGATTTGGAATTTCAAGTCGGTAATCATGTTTTCCTAAAGGTATCTCCATGGAAGGGAGTCATACGTTTTGGAAAGAAATGTAAATTGAGTCCCAGGTACATCGGACCTTTCGAAATTCTAGAACGAATTGGGGCTGTAGCTTACCGATTGGCAATGCCGCCAAGTCTCTCCAAAGTTCACGATGTGTTCCACGTATCTCTGTTGAGAAAATACATTCCTGACCCAACGCATGTACTCACCTATGAGGAATTAGAACTGGAACCCGATCTGTCTTATTGTGAAGAGCCCGTCAAGATTCTTGATACAAGAGAACAAGTACTGAGAAACCGGACGACGCGTCTGGTAAAAGTTTTGTGGAGAAATCATAAGATGGAAGAGGCAACGTGGGAACCCGAGGAACTTATGATGAAGAACCACCCGAGTCTTTTTATGCAGTAATACCCTAGAAATTGCGAGGACGCAATTATTTGAAGGAGGGGAGAATGTAACACCCCAAACATCCACGGTACGTTTCCCTTCGAATAATCGATAGCGTGTGTTGTACGCAACCTCGAGTTCTAACACACACCACAACTAATTAAACTAGCCATTGTGAATAGTAATACCTACTTTTTGAAATCATATATATTTTATATTTCAAAATGGACTTCATTTTTGGATTCGGAATATTGAAATTATCCTAGGGTGAAATTTTGGTACTTTTCGGATAACTTTTATATTTTGATGAATAGTGAAAATTACTAAATTTTAATTAAAAACAACTTTTTTAATCAAAATAATTAATAGTGATAAATTGTGAATTTGAGTGGTTTTAAAGTATATTTAGAATATATTTTTACCATTTAATATAATGTTGGTCATTGGACATAATTTTACAATTAAACCGAACATAAACAAGTGTCAATCTTTTTATAGTTATTATCTCTTAAAAACACGCTTTTTGTTTTGACAGCGGGAATTAATTTTAAATTAATTTCTGCCACTTCTGTGTTCTGAATTTAGGAAAATGGATTCCATATTTGGAATCAGGATGTTCAAATTGTGTAAATAGGTAACTTTTATTTTTAGACATTTTGAATAGTTACTGTGGTAAATATTTTATTTACCATGGTTAAAGGGTAAATCCGGTAAATAACGGTTAAAAAATAATATTATAATAATAAAAAATTACCCTAAAACGTGTCCTAACCTTATTGGTGGACACATACCCGACCATGGGCATCCTTGGGTCAATTTGGGGACCCCTTGGAGCCACTTGTATGTGGTAGGGACACATTATATTAATAAAGTTAAAATAAAAATAAAAATGGCATAAGCTTACATCTTTTAGAAGAACAATTTTTACATAGGGTTATACATGTTGGATTTTAGATTATAAATATTTATTAGAAAGATAAAAAGATTTCCTACATGATGATATTTTATTTATAATTTTTATACATCAAATAAGTTAAATTATTAATGACACAATAATGATGCAATGTTTACCTCATTAATAAATCATTGAAATAAATAATATTATAATGATTAAAATATTATCTAAAACCTGTCCAATTCTTATTAGTTGATGTTATTTAGAATATGAGTCATCTTATCTTCGACCTCAATGATTTTTGGACCATTATAAACCGAATATAATTATATTATAAAGTAATACTTTCACTCTTTCCTAAAGAGCCCCTCCTCTCCCTTATAAAAGGAGACCACTTCTACTCATTCCTCACACCTCTCAAGCCACTTGGCTCGTCCAAACTCTGCCCAACTAAGCTCCTCACATCCCTCTCCTCCTCCTTGAGGCTTCCCCTTAGGCAGAAAGCATTTCAACAAGTCCTTTGGTTCTAACCAAAGTGAGTTACCTAAATTAAAGGTAACGATTTCTCTTAAATTATTTTCATTTATTTTGCTTCTCCAACCCCCAAACTCTTTTTATTTCCTTTCTTTTGTAACAACACCAGTATCCTCAATATACTAGGTTGTTGTTATAATATGGATTTAAACTACACATACACACAACTCCATCTAATGGATGATGAACATAATGTTTCTGTGGATGGAAAACTAACGCCTCACGAAACGATGATTGTTCAAATACATCTTACCGCCTCTCATGGTGGCCATTATGATGGCACTGTAATTAAATATGATATTAATGATATATATTTTATATATAAGCTTCTGTAATTCCATTTTATTTCATACCATTATTCGTTTCATGTTGTATATACATACGATAATTTCATTTGAGGAAGTGCGGACTACCACCCCCTTAAAATGATATGACTCGTTCATACCACACATGGAACGTATAAAGGATTGTGTTAATGAACTTAAGTAACATGTATAAAATATTATATTATACTGGAATAGTAATATACCTATGTATCATTGGTATTCGATTCTTTTAAAATAAAAATTAAATGGAAGTAGCGTTCGTGCGTACGTACGGACTACCGTCTCCACGAACGCGATGAGATTCATTTTCCATCGTATCCATTCAAGTATAATTATCATTTGATGATTTAAAAATGATGTTTAAAGACTTGATACCATTATGGATTTGAATAATATACAACTTATCCTTTACAAACATGGCTTATGTAACAAAACATATAAAAGAAAATGAGTAAGTTAACACCCGAAACGACGATAATTTTAAGATATTATTATCAAATCAGTATTAAAAGATCATATATGATATCATATTAATGTATATGACTCCTGTATAATTTAGTAACAATTATTTCACTATTATACAGGAGGTTAACCTACCCCAACCAAGGAAAAGTACAAGGTAAGGGTTATTTCACAATCTCTTCATTATCCGAGGTTGTATTATACGTAATAATCTACTGGGATCTCTTTATCATCCACATCCATGTTTCTTCGAAATGTATTTCAAAACATTTTTACTATTTACAATAATATGGGTTAAAGTCATTTATACCCTTGTTTGACTTTTTATAAGAGGTTTATAAAGGAATCTTTCCGTCGTTTTCAAAACAAGGTCCTTTTAACCTTTTCGACAGAATTGAGGTAAGAATGTTTTTTTTAACTTATACGGCGGGTGCGGTTATTTTCCGCCGTTATAAAATCGTCGAAGCTTCCCATACAAGCTTATAAGAATATTTTCAAAGAAAATGTTTTATTTTATATGGATCTTAAATGATTTCAAAATAAAAGGAGATACTTCTTTAAAAAGAATTTTGATTTCATCTATGTCAACATCCTTTGATGGATTTTAAGATTATTTGAAGTTGATTTATTATGATACAAAACATCTATATTGTATTGAAGGTTTTTTGATATGTTTGACTGTGGATGTGCTATTTTTATACCATTCATAGTTTATGGTGAAATTATTGACATTTCGTATGCTAATTCTAATACGAATGTTTATGTTATGTTTAAACCTTTTCATATGGGAATGCATTGGACTTAATAAGTGACTGGTGGAGCCCGCTATAGCTCCTCGATGCATCGGTAGGTCTCATGAGACAAACTAGTGTCTTGGCACAAGGCCTTGACAAAATCTTATTTGTAGTCTTGGCACGAGGCCTTGACTATGTGGTTATGACAGTCTGGCATTATGCATTCCAACATTATGAAAATGGTTATTGATTTTTTCATGTGATTATTCGATTAGTAGAATATCCATGTGAATAAGTAAATGGCATTATTTCATTTTACTTTTGCCATACTATGTTGAAGTTCAATTTTAAAAGGCTTTTGTTTTAGTAATTCATTGCCTTAAATGTTTATGCTTATTTTGAATGTTCCGCTATATTGTTATCCTTACTGGGCATTTGAGCTCACCCCTTTTCTATGTTTTATTTTTCCCAGGTAGTGAAGAAGTAAATTATGAATGACTTGCAGGGATATTATGAGGGGTTAATAGTGTGGATATGAAGACTTTGTTGTTGTATTAGTTTTTCACTTTGAAATGTAATGTAAAACTTTATGATTATATCTAGTGTTTCCAAGGCTACTAAACCAATCGGTCTTTCGGGATTTGATCTCTCTTGTGATCATGCCAATGTTATGTAATAATGCACCGACTCTAGGTAGCTGGGGTCGGGGCGTTACACATAGGGTACAACTAAAATTGTTCATGTTTTCATACACAATTGTACATTTCATGTTTGTTTGGTCAAATTTTTACGGTATGGTGTATCCATGGATTTTTTTCTTATTATTTCATATTATTCGGAATGTACCTTTCATATTCTTTATTTTAGTGAATATGAAATATTCTTCTAAAAACAAAATGAAATTTTACTAAAAATATTGTCATATTAAATTTAATTATAATCTATATTTTTTACATTAATAGCTAATTGTTTCATAGTATTATAAGTTTTATAAATTAATTGGTGAAATACTATTAGGATTTGGGCTCACATAATTTTTTTTTTAATTATAGTGTTTATATATATGGTTTTATATTACTTATATAAATGGAATTGTATCTTGTATTTATTTGGATTCCCCTACTTTTCATCACCTTCGTAGTGAGATAGATTGGCGATGATGGATAGTCACATGGAGTATCATCATTATCTTTTTTTTTACTTTATAGTTTATCCTTTGGGATTAGCATTGTATGTATCATGTATGTGTACACTTATTCCAAATTGTAGTCTATTTTTTTATCTCTATTCAGCTACTCATGAGACATTTTTTTGTTTCTTTGTTGATTTGTAGCTTGTGGTGTGCCAAATTGGGTGATGTGTTAGGTTTTCCTAGTCATGTTTGTTATGAAATTGTATCAGAGTCATTACCTTGATGTAAGTGTTATTACACTACTTGTGTTTGGTTTAGGGTATTTGGTACATTGAATTTAGGATGTTCATATTTAGGTATTTAGTATGGAAGGGTGTCTAGCCAGTATACATCTATGTGATAACTCAACTTAACAAAGGTGGCCAACATTTTTTTCTAGGATTGAGGATTTGTGTTTGAGGAAATTTAAGTGAAATTTATTTCGGGATCATTTAAATGAACCAATACCTTTTTAATTTTTTTAATTTTTTTCATAGTATTCATGATTATCTTTTTTTCTTATCATTTAATGTATGTGATATGAGTTTTTGAATTTGATCTTTAATCCTAGAATTGATCTAAAACTTAATTGGTTATTGTATTTGGGGTTTATAAGAAAATTCCCCTTAGAATAGATCTCCCAAATCATGGAGAAGAAGAAAAAAAGATAAGTCCCATTGGGAAGTCCTCCAATAGATCCTTCTTTGGTGGAAGATATTATCTATACTATTCAGACATTGGGTCATGTAATTTTTGGGAACCCGGGATGAATGGTGTATCATCACTCAGAATTTACTAAGATTAATCCACTCATCATACATGGTAAAAAAGGACCCTAAGAATTTAAAAAGTGGCTTAAGTGGGTTAAAAGAATATTATATTTTCTAAATACACCACGTGACTCCAATGTGGGTTTTATAATTTCATTCTTAAAGGACCAGGAAGGAAATGGTGGGACTCCATCATGAAATATATGTTACATAATGATCTTACCTAGACTTCTTTTGGGAATATATTCAACCAAAAGTTTTATCTTGAAACATTTTGAGTGAAAAAAACATTATAATTTCTGACCATATAGAAATGGGATAATTTTTTTCTGAAGTATTCTAGCCATTTTTTCTATGTTTGTTCACCTAGAACCCAATATTTTTATAAATTATTACATTAAAGATCATAGGTTTGATATGATTCAAATGGATGATATTCAAATGATATTAATTCTATTATGAATTTTACCTTTCTAAAGGTGGTTAATTAATTGATTATGTTTGAGGCTAGCATATCTTAGAAAATCAATCTATGTGGGGATTTAGTTTCTAAATGTGGAAGCTATGTTGTGTCTTTAATCCAAAAAAAGAATCATAAGGGTCTTCAGTTTAAATTTGGACCAACTTCAAGGGATTCATCAAGATATGAAAAGGTATTTTTATATCAATATTTAAGGAATGGTCATACCAATTATAACTATATATAATATCACAATTCATTTCAAAATTTTGTAAAATCTAGTCATCTTAGAGGATTTTTGGAAATATGTCCCAAGGTAGTAGATCTGGAGCCACTCTCACCATGGTTTCACAAGTTTGTTCTGATGCATCTAAGGGAAAGAGAGATATTCATGTAGTGAAGAAAGATCATGGAGGAGATAATAACATATTTAATTTATAGTAAAACATAAATTTTTAGGATCTGGGGAAAGACCAACTACTATTATAATTATGGTTCCTATATCATCCTATATGGTACAGGCTTTATTTAAATAGGTGTGACCCGTTTTCATTATCATCAAAGTTAACTATTGTGTTGTTATTGTTTTCAAAACATATGAAATTCATTTTTGATCTTTCAGAGCCTTTGGTAAAGAGGTTTGAATAAGGTTTTAAATGTACCATGTTTTGGGTGATGATAAAGAACTTTTAAGTGGTGTGTAATGTCTCAGTTTTTCCTCTTGATATCTTTGACCTTATCATTGGCTTGGATTAAATAATCATCCTTAGGGCCCAGATTTACTATTATCATCATTGAGTTCATTTTTATTCTACTAATTATATCTCTCATGTCTTTTAGGGTGAATGGGATTCTAGATCAGGGAGAATGAGGCCTGGTGTTCCTTATATTGGGATGATATCATGTTAGTTGTTGGAGATGTTTCTTAATATTTTTTACTCTTTCTTGAGTAGAAAAATTCTCATAGTAGGGAGGGAATACCTCAAGGTATTTACTTATGATATTTATATGTTTCCATAATAGAGAGATATCAATCTCAATATTAACTGACTTTCAGATATGATGCTGATTTATATGCCACATTATTTCATGGGACCTACTATGTTAGAGGAACATAATTTTTAGCTTGCAGATCTTGTGGTTAAGGGGTTAATTCTCCATAACATGTCACCATGGAATTTTCATGTAATTGTTTCCAAGATGGAAGACAAAATCCTTATACATATTAATTATTTAACGTTAAATTGGATTATTATTAAAAAATAATACTCCTTACCATGAATTTATGATATATTTGATCAACTTAGAGGGACTCATTGGTTTTCTAAAATTGGATTACAGTTGAGGTAACACCAGGTGATCGTTTAAGAATATGATATACCTAATATGGTTTTTAGAAGCATGTATGCGCAATTTTAGTCATCGGTGATGTTATTTTGTATCACTAATTCTCCTATAGTATTTATTTCATTGATGAACCAAATTTTTAATTGTTTATTAGAATATTTCACTATCATGTTTGATGATGATATTATCAACTAATTCATGATAGGGGAGGAACATATAGATTATTTCCATATTATCCTTAGAATATTTAATAAACATAACTTTCTAGAATTATTTTTAATTGTATATTTTGTATCTATGAAGTTATGTTTTTTGAGAATGTTATATCTAATAGGGTAATCTAAGTGGACCTAAAAAGTTTCATATAGTAATGTCATGGAAGTATCCCATAAATGTATTTGAGATATGGATATTTGTTGGATTTTTTTGGTTATTATAAGTGATTTTTTTATTACATATCTTACCTTACACCTCCAATGAAATAATTAAATCATATGGGTTTTATGATTGTGTATAATGATAAATGTCATAGGTATTTTGAGAAATTTAAGAAGAGGTTGAATTAATAACCAATTCTGATTCTTCTGAAACTGATTTTAGTATATGATGTTTTTTGTGATGCTTCGAGTATTGGAGTGGGGTGTGTCTTGATGCAGGGAAAGAAGGTTTTGGACTATGGATACTTCTAATTATACCATCATGATAAAAAATATCCTACACATGACCTTGAGTTAGTAGCTTTCGTGAACACTATCAAAACATAAAACCATTATCACTTTGGGAATGGTTTATAATATATTCTAATCATAAGATCCTGAAGTAAATTTTTTCTCATAGGGATCAAAACATGTGATAGAGATACTGGGTTGAGTATATTCATACTTTAAATTTTGATATTACTTACATACCAAAAAAATATAATGTGGTCGCTGATGTGTTGAGCAAGAAATTACCAACTCAATATTTGAATTAATTAGTGGAGGAATGGTCTCTGATGATTTTGTTCACTAAAATGATATTGGTAGTGGAAGAGGATGGTGGGCAGGTATTCTTATCTTCTATAAACCTAAATCATTATTTCATGATTAGATTCAGCATGAAAAATTAATAGACACCAATTTCCATTGCTTTGGTAATACCTTCAATGGTGTGGAGACCTTGAGTGATTGGTCTCATTCTCCCATGGGTGATTTAGGTTTCCAAAGAAGACTATTCATTACTATTACACCAATGCATGAATTAATGTATAGTGGACACTAGTTATGTGGGTCTGTACACCCTAGTACGACATAGATGTGTCATGATATAATACATTGGTAATGGTGTTCAGGGATGTGGTTGTCAATTACAAACATTGTGTCACAATGCCACCCTTGTAAAATAATTAAGACATAGAACCATAGATCTATTATTTTATTGAAAACTTTTCTTGATTTGGTATAGAAGTGGGATGAGATTTCTATGGACTTATGGATTGGTTTTTTATATACTTGTAGTGGTTAGAATTTAATTTGGGTGATAATTTATTGAATTATTAAATCATATCATTTTATCCCCCACTAAGGAGAAGTTGAAGGTGGAGCGTATTGGGAACTTTTATGTAAAAAAAATTATAAGGATTTATGGGGGTCCTTATACAGTTGTATCTGCTAGGGACCCATGGTTTAAATCCTTGTTTTATAATGTCTTGCATGAGGATATGGGTTCCAAGTTATTTATCCCACTTTGCGTGAATATTATATGTTTTCAATGTACAAGGATTATTTTATTTAAATATGTTGTAGAAGAATCAGAATATAGCATAAGTTCTTGGAATTTTTCTTGCATACCCCAATCATTATAAATAATAATTTACCAAGACAATGAAAAATTATTTTTGATTTAAATGAAGTCTTGAATCATGTATACTGAAGGTACTTATCCAAATATTTAGTAAAAAATTAATTTTGAAAAATATGTTAGAAGAATTTATTGAGAAATTATGTGAATTACATTCTGAATGATTTTATGAGGATAAAATCTTCCTCAAGGAGGGTTGAAAGTAGTTAAAGTTTTGAAGAATATTTATCCACAAGAAGCACAAATTTAAAAAGTTATATTTTGGAAGAATTGTATTTTAAGTCTAATGATTGATGAAAGTGCATGCATTTTTAATTAACATGTGCTAGTGGGTAGCGCATTTTCTACACCAAGTGAAGAATACTCTAAAAATATCTATTTTCATGAGTAGTGTATGGAAGACCATCCCATTAATTGTTTACAAGAATAGGAGTTAGAAGAATATATGAATACAATGGAAAAAGAAATTAATTTCATCAATAAATTTAAAGTACATGAAAAAATATAAATACAAAAATTATTTTTTCAAAGATGAATTGATTTGAAGAATGTATTAAGTATATCTTTTAAATTTTCAAACATATTAATTACTATGTGTTGGGTGTTTACAAAAAAATAACTATTCATAGACAATACTCAGAGGCAGCTCAATCCCATATATGTGGGAGTAATTTCACTTTTTTGGGAAATAAATATTGGTTATACATCCATGGATAAAGAAGGATGTGGGTTCGTAGTTCCCACAGGGTTGTATACAGGCATGTTTTTGGAGTCCATATGGATGTGCTGGGTGAACCACACAATGGTGTGGAATGGCCTATGAGGGGTGAGTGTGTGTAGTATTCTGGGTTTTAACCCCAGTGTCATATCAATATGACGAAGGAATGTAGGGAAATATATATCATATCTCAACCATTCGCAAGTCCAATTCGGGATAGGCATGGTATGGGCATTATTACTCAATCATTAAAAACATATAGATATAAAATTCAGCATCTGATCAAATTAATCTCAATCATGTGATCTCCAAATTGTCATATATTTGAATGGTTGAAACTTATGTGGGTTATCCTTATGCAAGGTTACCCATGCATAATGATAGGGACAAGTTGACAACCTTTATCTAGCTTAGAATCGACCTTTATGTAAGAAAACTCTGAAACCCCAACATTTACTCAACTAGAGTGTTTGATCAACAATGATATCCTATTATAAAATCCATAGATCAATAAAATATTTATTATTATAAGATTATGAATTAATTAGATAATATAAATAATGTTATACTTTCCATTCCAAATGAAAATGAAGTTGTAGTAGGATGCTAATGCATCTAGATACATACTTTGTATGAGCCAAGATAATGCATGTTTTCTCTCTGTATGTATGTGAGTGTTTCATTATAAATTTATAAGATTTATATGTGATGATTCTATGATATTAAACATCATGTGATGGAACCTATATTAAAAAAGCCTAAAATAACAAAATATTTGGTAATATTAATGAGGATCCTTAATGTGGTATTTAAATCATAGATATTCATGAGGTTCCTTGAAATGAAATGAAATATAAATTAGAGTTGGTGAAACATAAGATATATAGGAGGGTAGATTCTTCTATAAATAATGAAACTCCAAGATGATATTCATTATTTAATATATTGAGATCCCTCATTTATTCTAAGAAAAAAAGAGTATTTGTGAAACATTTAGCATTACGATGGAGACTTTCTCACACAACTCATATGTGAAGAACTATGATCCTCCTAGTCTACCAAATTAAAGTTCCATGAAACTCTATTGAGTTTACAAAGAACATTTTTGTGTACCTTTTCTTATTCAAATAATATAGATTGTTTAACAAAATAAGGAAATCTTTTCTCAGTTTATTTAGACTATTACACAAAGATAGTATTTTATCAATGTTTCATGAAAATCCCTCATGGATTGTGTGAGGAACTGAGATACTGTGTGACTTGATGTATAAAGAGAAATCACATAACACATGAAACAAATATTCGTGAAATATTTTAAAAGATTATAAAAACCATGATAATATCACATTTGAAATAATGATTTAATGTGGATGGAATTATGAGAAACTGATAGTAGAATATTATTATATATATTTTCTGTCAAATATAACAACAAGAATAAGAGAGTGTCCATGAAACTATTTTTTATCATTAATTAAGACATAACAATTTGAAAGTTTGATAAACAGTTATATTTAAATCATTGAGATAGAATAAGAGAAATAGATCACACAGTTATCATGTGATTATTATTCAAGATAGAAAATTTGAGACACCCCAGCAACTATTGTATGAGGGGAATCCTATGATTCCATAAATTGTGGGATTTCCATTAAATATTTTTAATGAAAAATGATCTTAATAAATAGTATCATCCATAGGTAGTTGATCAAAATAATTGTTTTCTACTAAGGAAAACATGTATTTATTTTTGATGACTTCAGTAAGAGAAGGCTGACAACCTACAATTGTGTTATAATGGATATTTTTCATTATAACTGGTCAATTCCATGAAAATGATTACAATCCCATACCATTTTCAATTCTTTATTTTATAATAAGAGGTATTTTTTGATTTTTATAATAACCACCATAAACCAATTGTTTAATCATCCATATAAATGTAAAACCTCATTAACAATACTCAGTGTCCATTGTTATTTACTATTTTATATGAATTATTTCTAATTACATGTGAAGAAAACATGATACCCATTTACCAAATGAGTAAGATAGGTAATGAAATGGATAAAAATTTAAAGTGATAAATAGTTATCCAACAATTTTTCACCCCCCCAGTAAGGTCATCCGAAACTGATCCTTTTTATTGGTTTTAGATGGGGTTCCACCTCTATAAGATTTATTTATATTCTTATAAATCAATATTGAATGAAATATTGGAAGAATTATATATACTACTGATCATAATTTCATCTTTTCTAAGACCCTATAGAATATATGGAAGAAAGAGTTGAAAAGGAGAATATAGTGTCCCTTTTATATAAAGAGGACGAAGAAGATGTTTTCTAATGATTTGATTATATAAAAGAACATTCATTAATATAAGATGATGATCTCGTACATAAAACTATGAGTAAGTAAATGAAAAACCTTTGTACCTCATAATTTGATTAATAGGTATCAAATATATATTTTAACACTATCTAATATAATAACTAAGCACAAGTAGGAAAGATTACTGTAAAAATTGAGAAGATGATAATAAGAAAAAGATCACTCATCATAAAGATGAATATGAGAAAAATTAAAGAGTAATGAAATAGACTATGTTGATTTAACACACTGATATTTTATGGTAAAAAATTGAATAAATTTAATTTCTTCGATAACTTGCACTACACGCAACACTGAGTTCTAAAAAACAATAATATACTACTTATATTACTATTTGACAAAGATGTTATGACCTAGAAGTAAAACATGTAAGTATTAATATGAATAACCACATTTTAAATATTAATTATAATGTTTTCATATAAAGAGAACATATTGGAAAAAAAGAACTTAATTTTTGTTAAACTCTTTATATGTTTTCAAAATATTATTTTCTCAAAAAATGGTTTTATTTATTTTTGTGAAAAAATAATAAAAGTATTTTTTAATAATTTTGAAAATTTATTTGAAAACAATTTTCTCCATTCTTTGGAATTAACCTCTCAAATTTAGTATAGGATCAATTTTTATGATTTGTATGATATTATTACATTTTTATTAATAGTAAAAAAATACAAGTTTTTATTGAAAACTATCTTTTTATTTAAAGAATTTTTAAGTTAAATTTTGTTTTAAAATGGATTTAAATGTATTATTATTAAAATTATATTATAACTAAAAAATATATAGGTCATTTTAATTAATTTAATATTAAATTTTGATATAAAAACTTGTAAAACTTTTAAAAAACTTCTCTTTGAAAAACTGCTTTTTCATTACTTCTATTGATTTAATTTCAAAGTAAATTATTCCACTTCTGTAAACAGAATTTAGAAAAATAGATTTTATATTTTTATTAAGTATAATTAATATTATATACTAATTTCAACTTACTTTTTTAAACATAATTAATATTAAAAACAATAAAAATTTAACGTTAAAATAGTTTTACCGGGGGTTAAAATAAAAAGATAACGAGTAAAATGACGTAAAATTTTTTTAAAAAACATTATATCAGTATTATGACCTTATAAACTATAACTTTCTATATTTACTCATTTTTTATCCTTTAAACAATTGTAAAATGTTGTTACACACTATTATTTTTAAAAATTTCATGTGTGTCCTCTCCCCCACTTATAAAAGACCACCACTCTTCTCTCCTCTATACACTTCCCAAACCATATGGTTCTACCATATCATTAAAATTACATTAATTAATTCCATACTTTCATTCTATAGTCCATATTTGTATTATTTAAACCTTATAATAATACTTTAGGTATAAACAAATATATGCTCTCTAAAGAAGAGGTAAAATTATAAAACTAGTTTTTCTATTTTATTTCTCCCTTCACTGCCATAAAATCTTATTAAACCCTGATAATATAATATAATAAGTATATAACATATAATTATATTTTATTATGTTAATTTTTTATCTAAATCACTCTTTTCTCCCCTTATATGGGAAATGAAAATATCAATAATGTGTATGGAAGATTACCACCTTACAAACTGATGTTATCCATTTTCTATCACCACATCTCATAGATTGATATAATTATTTATTTTTTTATTTCAAATAAAATTTATGATATTATAATGATTATATAATAATTATTTCACATATTATCTCTTATTTTCAACTTTTTTGTGGATACGATAACATTTCAAATATGTATGGTGGACTACTGCCTCGCGAAGTGATGTGACTCATTTTTCACCAACACTTTTTATAGATGTTATAAGGTTAAACTTAATAAATAAATGTGATATATATATAATAATAATGATTCTTTAATTTTCAATTAATTTTTACCTTTTTTCATCCGTTAAAAAAATGGAAAAATTGTTCATGCGTATGTATGGCATACACTCTCCATGAATGGTGTATTTCATTTTATATATTAAACATTTATAAATTACTCTAAATAAATATATACTGAATATATATTATATTTATATCTTGGATATAATTATGTATATTATGTAATCATGATCAAATTAAAATAACCAAAAATATCAAACCAAAACATATATGAAAAACGAAGCAATTGTTACCCGAAATGTGATTTTTACAAGGTATTGTCAATAAATAGGTAATAAAAATCCATAAGTAAAATATATAATGTATTATAAATTATATTATAGTTATTTAATATATATATATATAATAAAAATATATTTTTTATATATTATTTTTGATCATATATGAATAAATTCAATACTTAATGTATGGGGTTTTTATCTCAAATTGTGTTCTTTGGTACATAAGATATGTTATGCACCTATATTATTTTATTTGGTTCTATACTTCCATATTAATTTACATATGATGAACATCCTTATTTTCATGATATTTAATGTTTAATTTTATGTAAATTTGTAATTTTTACTATGATTCAAAAGGTGCCAAAGTGGTAAAGATTTTTTGTTTTAATCTCATTGTTTATCGAGATTGTTTAGGGTTACGTTTCAAATAGTGAAACCTTATGATATATGTCTCAAGAAACTCATTTATTTTATTCAAATATATTTATTTCCATATAATACATGTTTTTATTTAATTTAACACTTTTTAAGTACACAACATATCAAAATATATTTCTTAATAAAAATTTATTTTATTTATCTCTTCAGTCAAAAATTATTTTTCTTCAGTATAAATGTTTTAAAAATTTGTTTTAAATATGTTTTTAAAAAAAATTATATTATTTAAATTCATTTCAACCCTTGTTTTAAATTTTAAAAAAAGTAATCTTCTTTACATTTTCTAAACGATGTGCTTATGAGTTTTACCAGAAATGTGAAAGAAATATTTTATTTAAAGTGCATGACATGAATAGAATTTTATGTCATTATGACCACACAATTTTTTAAAGATTACATTAAGGTTTCCAAGATTATTTTAAAATAAAATGGGTTCATTTATATTTATATTATTTTTATATTTTAAATATATTTTTTCGAAATGTAAAATATATTTTCCTCAATAATGTTTTAATTATTTTTTATAGAATTTATATTCATGAACCAAAAAATCATTTGGTGTTTCTTATGTATTGATTTGGATATAATCCAAATGTTCCATACATTTTCTTTATGTGAATGGTTTATTATTTTTATTAATATATTTTTATGAAACACATTTCTTTTCTATTGGTTATGATATGATGAAATGTATATGAAACCAATTTCTTTTCTATGGGTTATGCTACAATTTAATTGTTAGGAAGCCCGTTCATTTTTATGGGTTTTGATATGATAAATATTCTATGATTCTTTTTCACACATGTGTATGATGTTCATTATATAATGGTTGAGACCTATATCTCCCTCTACTGCATTCAATAAACATTAAAATCCCATGTGATAAACAGGGCTTGAATGGGGATTTTACCCAGTTTGGTAATGGACTTTTCCCACTATATAGTATTAGAATAAAACCTTAACTATTATGATGGTTTATAGAGTGAACCCATTGCACTATTATATCCTTTTCAATAATCCTTGAATACTATGTAAATGACTTTTTATGCTTATTTGTATACAACATTTCATTTTATTATGTCAATTTTATGTTCTTATAGCTTATTGTCTTTGATTTTCGTATTATTCATGTAATATGAACTACCAATATTTATTCTATGACTCGTGATTTTGATATTTAATATTCAGGTTATGGTTTTCATACATTATGATCATGTTATCTCACACTTATTCTTACATTATGTTTATGTATTTTCCTTGTTTACCCATACTGAACATTTGATATCACACTTTTTTATGTTCATTTTCCCCCATGTAATGATGATAGGTGGTGCATCTTATATGTCTAAGAGGGGTTCTAATTGTGAGGAACTAAGTGTGAGATGATGTACGACTCTTATAAACTAGTTTTTAGTGTTTCTATGTTTCTAATGAAACTATAAATTTATGATTTTTAGGCATGTGTTTGTGTAATGTAATGAATATTCATCTGAAAATTTGTAATTTTTATATATGAGAATCCTGGGATAATATAGTGTTTATCAGAGTATTGGTTTAGTTAACTTTTGGTTACTATGATGAGAAAACATTTGTGATAACCCTTAGGGTAAGACTATGTATATGGTAACTAACATAATTTTTGGTAAGTAATATGCTATTGGGTGTACCTAGAAATACATCCCTATTTGGATATTACAAGTGGATGTGGTTTGGAAAATATATACTTGTGTTAAATAAATCTGAAAAATGTGTGTAGGTCTTGACTCAAGCATTACCTAGGACATGAAAATGGGTCTTACTGCACACCTGATTTTACACACCTAGGGGATATGATTTGGGTAATTTACATTTTCTTTATGAACCATCATTCAAGGATATAAATAGATTATAACCCTGAATAACCTACGTTAAACCTTAGGTTTCATGGATTTAAAAAAAGTTTCTTGATTTATAAATCCTATTAACTATTTTTAATGACTATTCATTTTCCCACTATAATTATTATTTATCACACTATGATTTTTGGTATTATTTGACGGCTAGAACCTGAAATAATCATGTTAATGAAAAATGAAACTTATAATGCAATGCTTGTAATCCTGAGTAATTGAATTTTATTGGAGTTGGAAGTCAAAATATCATTGATATGATCACAAAACTTTCTCTAGCAATGAACCATGCTAAACTTCTAAATCAACAAGAGAATAAAAAATGGTTAAGAATTTCATAAAGAAAAATCCACCATCATTTAGTGATTCGGCTGATCTTCTTACTTACTGAGTAATGGATTAGTACAACTAATAATATAATTTCAATTTTATAGTGTTTGTAACATGAAAATTTCATTTGGATGTCTATCATTTGGAAGATGAATCAAATCAGTGGTGGACTCTAATCAAGAATATGAGGCAACAAGAAGAAATTGAATCCATGGAGTGGGATTATTTTAAGCGATTATTTTTCAATAACTACTTCCTTCAAAATCTTTATAAAAAATAGAGGAGGAATTACTTGAGATAAAGTATATAGATAATGAATTTTTTGGTACCAATGTGGAATCTTTTACAAGATTTGTGAGGTATTATTCTAGCATTTTCATCCAACCAGAATGTAAGGTTGATCGATTCTTGAATGGGTTATAATCAAGTATCCAAAGGGAGTTAGCCATAAGTGGATTTAGTAGATATGAACAAATCGTTTCAAGTGATCTGAAGGTGTAAAATTACATTAGATTCACCCAACAATTGCATTATTTTCATAAGAAATGATATATGAAGTTTAAGGGAAACACTAAGAACCATGTAGAGAAAATTATGTACTTTCATTAATGATCAATGTGTGGAATAAAACAAATAAGAAATTATATTAAGATGATCGGTAAATTTTTTAAGTGTTTAAGAGAAGTTCATTGGGCAATCTAATGCTGAGGTAATTTAAGGTAGTTAAATAGAGATTTGAATATAGATAATTATCCACAAAATTCATCACCAAAACTCTAGTGATGAAAATGCTAGGAGAATGGGACCTATTCTAAACAGTTCCCAATTCTTAAGGTTAATGATGACGATCGACATCAACAACATATTTATACAAGGGAATATAGGAAATATCATGTGATAACAACTTCTAATGACACATAAAATAACTTCATTTTGAAAGGTACACTTACCATCCACTATAGAACTAATAATGTCTTATTTGACTCTGCATATACCCATTATTTTATATCTGAATAATTTTCTAAGGGTATCAATTTTCCACCCACATAATTAGATGTAAAATTAGAATTTTAATACCTTAATGGTACAATGATGATGTCTCAATTATATAATTCCTCTCTAGATGAAGTTTTTAGTAATGTGCTTCCTAAAAATATTTTCATTCTTCCTCTAGTTAAATGTGATATTATCTTAGGCATCGATAGGATTTATTTAAATAAATACCATATAAATTGTTGGTGAAGGGAAGTTTTGTTTTATATTCCTAACCAACCTATGATCTTCTATCAGTGAAATGATGAATATGAACTACCAATAGAAATCACATTCATTGTATAGTTTTTTATTCCTGTTCAAAGAGGGGATTTATGTCAGATGTTTTGGGAGAAACTCAACATCAATTATTTTACTATTATGTGGGACTTTTTTATGTATTTCAAAAATATTTTCCTATTCTTCCATAAAATCATGATGTATAGTTTTCAATAGAACTCAAAACTAGTTTCACACCTATTTCAAAAACACCCTATATAATGGCCCTTATTGAGTTGTAGGAATTGAAGAAGTAACACACTACTTGAAATGGGGGCTACCCCAATTCTCCCATCCTAACAGTTTTCTATAACCATTGGGATGTGGAATTATACTGAGATTTATCCCAATAGTTGTCTAAAATCCATTGGGATATACATGCCTGTGACAGTGCTTTTTTAAAACGATTTGCATAGGTCCTTCCTCAGTTGCCTCAATCGAGCTCTCCCCCTTGTGATCCCCTTCTCCCATCACAAGTCATGTATCACCACTCCCCTCCTCCCATCCTAATCTCTAGAAGCACTTCTCCCCTCCTCCCATCCTATTCTCTAGATTCCAGTACTCCCCTCGAGATCTAATCCTGAGGTAACAAAGGCATGCGACCCTCCCCTCCTATCATCCTGATCCAATACATGGCCCCTATAGAAACTGTATTTGACTAAATTCCAAACCATAAAAGTGATTATTTTATTGATTTACTTACAATATTATTTAGTATTAAATCAATTGGTTCCAAATCATTAGGGTATTATATAAAAAATCCGTTTTATTTTTTTTTCTTATCTAAAACAAAATTTATATTCTTATTTTCGATGGAATGTAATTTATTTTTATAATATGGTTTGATTTAGGGTTTCTTATAGCTATTTCATGTCTATTTGGGTTATTTTAGACTAGTTTGGTATGGTTTGGGTTCATTCTATTAATTTTTGTGTAAGTTAATCATTGGATTTTCAGCATCATTTTGGTTTTAGTTACTTTATTCTAATATCTATATTTCATTTTGATGTCATTATCAATATTTTATTTGTTGGTAATCTTCATTGAGAACAAAACAATAATTTATGTTATGTTTATATTTTCTAAATTTGTTCATAATGATGTAATTATATTGAGTAGTTGATTTTATAGGTTAAAATTTATCCAAATGTGCATCATCATATTTAAGTGATTGAGAAAATTCATGTAAATAGATTATGTTCTTTCAAAAAAAATGAAGAATGCACAATTTACTTTCTCATGAAGTATGTATTGTAGTATTTTTTCTATCAATAATATATATTCCATGTTCTTGCATGTTCTATGTTTATTTTTTCCTATATAAATATTATATATTTCATATAATAGTTTTTACATATTGGAGTTTATTATTGATGAGAATTACATATCATTATGTATTAAGTAATAAGTAGATCTGGTGTGTACTAATATAATTAACTTTTAAATATGATCATATAATATATTACATTGCAAAAATTAATGTTTCATACTGGAAATGGTGATGAATAATATAAATTTGAAATATAAGAAGGTAGTTAATGATTTTTTTCATAGTTGTTCTATGTGAGGGAGATGTAATAATGAGTTTGTCTACTAGAATGTTATTTATTAAAGTTCCAGCATATACATGAACTAATTCATGTAAATAGAGAAAAATATTTTTTCAATTAAATAATGAAACATATACCTTCTAGAAAATAATATAAGTGTAAGTAATTGAATAAAGAAAAAAACATGTACATGTGAGTTAATAAATAATACACAATAAGGATAAATATATGATTTTAGAATGAAATTTCCATTGATGATGAATACTAAGATAATAGTAAAACTATACAAAGATGAGATCATTATGAAGAAACCATAAATAAATTGTCCTCAAATATTATAATGACAACAATCATGGAATAGTAACATGATAATCAACTACAATAATCATAGGAATACCTCGAATTACAATATAAAATCTTGGAAAGCATAAATATGATATCCATATAATCAACATATGATGAAATTAAACTACCTAGAACTATTTTATAGCATACCTTTCCTGAACAGGGTGTGAAATCCACAAACCATAGTGTGAACCTAACATGGTAAAACTTTCTATAGTGGCATCATAACTATTTCAATAATTTTACCTAGATTTATAAACATGATACCCATGGTTTCCTGTGACACTAAATAGAAGTGAGATATCAACATATAATAATATATAAATATATATATATATGGAAATAATCCTAACATTGCCTCACCAATGATCACCATTCACAGAAGTATCCTCTTTTCACTGAGAATAGAAATATAATAATCGAGTTCCCTAACAATGAAGATTCCATCCACTTTACGCGATATCAATATCACATTAGCCTTTAAAAAACAACATTATGGAGCCCACTTCATTTGTGTACTTGTATCAATAAATCACTTTTTATCAAGTACTAACCATGCCTTTATAACATCTTTAAAGAAAACATGTTATAAAACTATCTTTTGAAAACCAAACCAGGGAAAAATCACTCAATACCAACCAAATTCATAAAACATATAAATAACATCAAATAATCCAAAAAATCAATCATGCCCAGTATTTTTTTAGAAAATTTAAACTCACCCATAGTTTTCAAATCATTCCATAAAAATAATAGTTACTTCTTTTAAATAGGTTTAGAATCAGTTCCAACCCTTTGATTATCAAATTTATTTAAAATAGACTATTAGGAATTTCTATACACAATTGGATTGCATAATGATTCAAATTAGAATTAATGAAATAGAAAATCTTGGAATATCCATTTAAGATAAGTTATATTTTATAGAAAACTATATTCCTTTGGTAAGGAATCAATATATACACATAATATAACCTAGAAATCATAGAAATCATGGGATGAAACAAATTAAGCATTCATGAATTTATTTTTAATGTTATATTCACAAAAATACCAACATTAAATCCCTAAACATGAAACCCATAATATAATCCCACCTATTAGAGGAGAGTCACTAAGGAAAATATCTAAAGGTCATTTCCTTATCGATTTATTCACATAATTACGTCTCATTTAAATAACACACCTAGGTATTTATATTCCATCAAAAATATTTTTATAATTAAATCCTTGACCCTATATAGATTTGGCACATTATTACTCATTGATGTAATGGATTTAAATATCACGGTTTTATATTTATAGTATTTTCTTATATATAGAGTATTTTTTGTCTTTTATATTATGATTATCATAAAGACTACTATGTCAATTATGGTTTCATATAAATTGAACATTTTTTATTTATATAAATATATATTCGATTAAACATCAATATTATTTAATTGCTTTTAAAAAATGACATATAATAATTTTTTATAGAATGGATAGAAGTTAGATATATGGAACTGATTAGATCTCAATCTATTTTCAAAACAAGTTGGAGATATTTATATATTTTTCATTTTATAATGTTTTAGATAGTGTTCACATAAATTTCCCATGTTATAATTGTGTTGGAAGACCTTGGTCGAGCTATGAAGAGTTTAGCTAAAATATAACCAAATTTGGTATTCAAACAAACTAATGTTTGTTGTATCATAATGAGGAGAAAATGGAATCTCAAAATTCTCATGATCCAAATGAGAGGAGTGGATTAGATAATTTGTTAGATGACCGGTTTTCAATTATTCATCGTCATGAGGAGAAAGGGATTCTAACACCAGAATACTTCAAAATGAACTCCCATGATGTGTATAATTAAAATGATGATGTTGATGAGATGAAAAAATGTAATCATGCTTCCATGACTCCAGTATATCGAAAATGTGGTAAAATTAAAAAGCTGGTACTTTTAATCTGGTTATTTCATGGGAAAACAATGTATTGTATTTCTAATACTAAAATCGATTAAATTATTATCTTTTTGAATTACTTTCATCAATGTGATGAAGATATTCCCTTAAACCACTATATGGAATACATATTAGTTGAGGAACATGGATTTTCAAAAAAGACATGCTTTCTTGAAAGATTTCATCTTATTATAGGAGAAAACTACTAAATGGAATGATTTTATAAAATATGGGACATCATTATGGATGCCAAAAGTTAATGGAACACCATATTGTGTCCCACAAAAAGTAATGTGGATCTATACATTGATCCCTCGACTCCAGAATAGTTTTATGTCTGATCGTTTATCAATAAAAATATTATTGAATGATATTAAGAGAATGAAGAATAATGATGAGTTGGTTCAACCTATAAATGGATTTACATGGAAGATATTGATGATTTATCTCTAGATTTCACAGATGAAGTGTGCAGTGAGTGGTTGGGTCTTTCATGTAATAGTTTTAATTTGTTTCAAAAGATGCTTACTTCTCATAGCCCAAGGCCGGTTTTTACACAGATTTATAATCATCCTTCATGGATGTGTACAAAATGATCTTTCAATTTAATGATTACACTCATATCATGACCTTCTAATCCCAATAATGATATAGATGTATACATGAAATATTTAATAAAATTGTTGAAACATATTTGGAATGTGGGTGTGTTCACATAAGATGCATGTTCGAAAGAAATATTTTAGATGTGTGGTGCGCTTATGAGGCTAATGAATGATTTTCATTCTTACAAAATGATACATATATGGATCATGAAGGGAAAACTATCATGTCCTATTTTTATGAAGAATACACAGTCCATAAGACTGAAATATCATTATAGTTTCAGTTTTATGGGACATTGGTGATTATTTCCAAAGAAACATCCATATAGGAATAATCATAAAAGATTTGACAATACCATGGAGACCAATCATCCACCATAACATATGTCTAAAATTTCTGTCCTTAATAAAATATAAGATTTCATTTTTTTATTTAGGAAGGGTTAGATGAAATCTAAAAAGAAGAATAATTTTTCCACTAAAACCTATTAAAATTGGAATAAGAGGAGTATCTTCTTTGAGATTCCATATTGGTCAACCAATTTGTTACGTTATATCTTATATATAATTCACATTGAAAACAATATTTTTGAAATGTTTATTTCAATTATTCTAAATTTCAAGTGAAAAGCAAAAGATGATTTATGATCTTGGCATAACCTGGGGGATTGGGGAATCAGACCCAAATCGCATCCAGTGTATATCTGTGAAATTAAATGGAAATTTATGTGTTCTTCTTATGTGATGTGTCCTGCAGGAAAAAATTCATTTTTTGGAATTACTATAGACAGTTAATGTTCTTAATGGCTATTTAATCAACATATCAAAATGGGATAATTTATGATATTTGAATCTAAAATATTTAAATACTGGTGATTATCACATCCTTCTATAGGAGTTTATTCCAATAGAAGTTTTTAATCTTTTTTATAATAATATAGGGGTTTCAGTTATTCAGTTCTCCCATTTATTTAGAGAGCTTTTTTCCAAGAAATTGTTTAAGTCTCTTGAAAAAAATGTTGGTAGAGGCACCGTTAATTTTGTGCGAGTTAGAGAAAATATTTCTTCTATCATTTTTCACATGCATGAAACATATAAATTTCCTTATTTAAATAAAAATACTTCTCAGAGGATGTGTTTCTTTTTTTTGGATGCATCCAACTGAAATAAACATGGCTACATTGATGTCTTATGTCTGGAATAAAAATAAACCTAACATTTCTATCATCAAAGTTTACATCGCTCAGAATTATAAGTATTTCAATTTAGTGAATATTTGATATCAGAATATGAGAAAAAATAGACCAATGATAACTAAAGAATAATAGTATAATAAAATTGAACCCATTTTTCCATCACCTCCCCAAATAGAGAGAATTTTCACATCATATACATTGATAAAATTAATCCTTGAAGAGTGAGAGATGGCAGATCATACAATTTTATTTAACTATGATTTTTTTATGACTACATCAAGTAAGTAAATAGAACATGTATATCTTACTTCAGATCATGTAATTTTATATATACATTAAACTATTTTTATTTATTTAGTATGGAATATAAAAAAATAATAAATGGAAAGCATCATTAATTATTTTTGATAATGAGAGATACTTTTCATAGAAAATAGTTTTCTTCTTGGTTGAAATTGAAGTTCTACATATTAACATAATAAATTAATAAAATATATATTAAATTAAGATTAATATTCATTTATATTTTAGGTATTGAGTTTTCTTGTTGGCACTGTCTCAAAAGAAATTGGATATTTGGATTTTGGTACTAATTCCATGGTTCTTGAAAGAAAATAAATTTGGATCAATGGGTACAAATTTATTATCACTGAATGAGTAAATAACATGAGAACACAACATGATGGTGTAATTTTAACTACTAAAATAGATTATTATGCTAGTGCGTCAGATAATACAACTTGATTTTAAAATGTATCTTATTTTGAAGTCATTGAGAAAATAATAATATTATATTAATACTCTAATTATTGAGTCACTATGATGAAATTATAGTGGTTTGATTAGATGATTATGCATGGAACATTTATTTATGATTATGTATTTTTAGTTATTGTCCTGATGCGGACTCTTGCTACTGATGAACCACATGTATTGGCATCAATGGAAAAAAAGTTTTTTTATTTCAAACATAATCTTTTTCCTAAATTTGGTTTCATTGTTTGAGTAACCCCAATACATATTTTTGATGATTATGGTGATGGAATTGATACCATCCATGCTCCCATATACCTCGGCCCATATATTACTTATGATGACTCTAATAATTCAATTTCCATATTTCATTGTGAACATGACGTTGTGGTGGAAAATATATAGAATTGGCCATCTATGTTCTCAGCTATTTTGGTTGTTCTCTACTTGGGTTTTTGTGTTTGTTTTTATATAAATTTATTTTCTATTGATTACTAATATTTTGTATCCAACTGGAACTTCATGTTTATTTTCAATATTTACTAGTTGTGGTTTTTTTTGAGTTGCATTTGATAATACTAAATTGAACTATATTCAAACCTAATAAACAAAACAAAAATAAAATAATTAAATTGTTTCAAAAAAGAAGATGAGTTGAATTGGTCATATTAAACTAATTGATATGTAAATCAAAACCAATGAAAATAATGACATAACCAAAAAAATGGAAATATGACCTAACCCAAAATATGAACCAACTAACCTAAGACAAATCAAAATAGAGAAATGACCTAATCAATTTAATAAAAGAAACCAAATGACCTAAGATAAATAAAATTGGACAAATGACCAAATCGATTGATAATAATGAACCAAATGACCTAATGAAAATTTAATTAGATCAAATTGAAAATAGAGTAAATTGATATTGTACCTATTATAAACATTATAATTTAAACATATTGTTTTACCTAAGACATGTATTATGTTTTGATATTCTTCCAACTATATATAAATGTTTTTTTACATCAATACGTATCCTATATATGATTTGAAAAGTGGTATTCCTTAATTAATTCAAGTCAGATATTCTTCCTTGTTTCAGTAAAACATTAGTTATCGATTTATAATTAATTACATTTTTTTTAAAATGTAGTAAATGAAAAACATTGTGGATCTATGAATACAAAAGAAGGAAGACAATTATTACTAAATTAGAGATATGAGAATCCCTCCTCTAGTGCTTTTTGTGAGTATTTTATTTCAAAAATACATATCAATAACAAATAATGTAAGGAAATTAATATTTTTTAAAAATTTAATTAAGGTCCACCACAAAGGATCTAATTATTCACAAACTAGCCTAGTGGTTCCAATTCTTAGGATGCAGATTCGTGAGGGGGTGGTAGTATAGATATGTGCTCTAGTTGGTGTACCCAATCACACACCATCCCTCACCCATATATACCATCTACCACACCTTCTGATCATGTAGTGTCGTTAAAGATAGTTTATATATTTATGCCTCTCATGTTTTTTCCTCTATTTGAAATGATCCAAAATTCTTGTATTTCCTGTATTAGATGATAATTTCTACTCATCGTACTTATTATGAATTTTCATGGCCATATATGCCATATTTTTTTCTTATACTTCATTCTCTCCCTGATACTACATTCTTGCTTCTTTGAAACCTACTCCAACACATTCTTGAGCCTACGAAGCATACACTGAGACCCACTCCATCTATAAAGTTTAATGTTTCCTCTGTTCCTAGGTATCAAGAAACACCCATTGATCAAACTACCTCTGGTATATTTATTTAACCCTAGTTAAAAAAATTCCTAAATTTATTTTTATCATAAAATGTATGGATATAATATATTTTTTTCTTATTTAATAGCAAGATCTTACAATAATCAAAGTGGACATACATGCATGTGTGCAGTGTGGAACCACCGTACAAATCTGTTACTGGAGTACAATGAAGAAAAACAAATTATTGGAAAAATATTATGGGAATTTAGGGGGTTTTTAGACACTTTTCAAACACTCCAACATCATTCATGTCTATCCACTCTCCTAGAGACGCCTACCAAATGATGTAATGTATAGAAATTGAGCACAAATATGGGTAAAAAAATAATTGGATTTAATGTTATATTACTATTGTATTTATATGGATTTTCTTTCTAGTTTCATTTTAAAATTCATGATGGTAAGGTTGTGATGCCAACACGGCATATGGAATTAGGTGAGATCTAGAGAGGCTATAAGAATGTGTTGTATAGTTGCTGGAATGCTAGAGTTTTCAAGGATTTAGATGGCACCCATGGTAGAATATTATCATAAAATTATTCCTCACTAAATGAGTACAAAGATAAATATTTTAATAAAAAATTTTGTTTTAAAATGAAAATCACCATGATTTTTATTACTTCTTACTTCTGTATTATTGAAAAAAAATTAAGAATCATCCGAAAAAATTTAAAAAAAGAGTGATGCTATGAAATACCTCTACACTTTGGAGTGGACTATGTTTTTGGACCATGAAAAGAAGAAGTTGCGTCACTCATTTACTTAGATGTAATTAATTTTTAATCTCTTAGTAAAATATGGGGTTAGATAAGTATATAAATTACCTTACAAAAATTTAGTTACAGTAAGTGATTTGGTCTATCTTATTGAATTGATTCATAAATTTTATTTTGTATCCATTCATAATAGGGATAGAATTCTTATACCATGTATTTTATAGTTTCCCTTTTTTCTTAAGCCTTAAACAGTTATTCCCTCAATTTTTACTTACCTAAAAAATGAATATAATAAAATGGATGATAAAAATGGAATTGATGATGACCTGAACAAACCCAAACCTGATGGAATCAAATAGAAATAACCTTAACCTAACTAACCCTTACTGAACCAAGTTAATAAAAACAAACTCAACATAACCTAACATTAATTTAAAAAAATTTAACTAAAATGAAATGAAATTAATAAAAATTAACATAAGACAATTGACATTGTATTACTTTACATAAATCAAAAAACCCAACTAGACCATAACCAATATTACAAAAAATACCTTATCTATACAAAACAAACTCAAATCAAACAAAACTGAATTAAGTCAAACTAAACAAAACTATGTCTGCCATATTCAAGTTAAACCATGCCAAATTAAAATAAATTATAGAAAGTTAATCAATAATATAAAAATAAATTTATCTAAAATAAATAAAATTGAATAAAACTAAACTAAACCAATGAGAACTTAATTGAATTGATCCATATAAAAGACTAAAAAAATAAAACATGCACTAACTTAAACTCACCCAACTCAACCCAAACCACACTAAATTGAATTAAACTAAAATAAACATATTTGAATCAAACCTAACTAAATCAACTAGATATGAATAATGATGAATTGTATCAAACAAAATCAACTAAAACTAAACTAAACTAAACTATCCTAGAAATACCTAAACAAATTTGAACCAAAAAAGCATTTCTACACTAATTCATGTATAGGTAAACCAAATGAAATTGACTATAGAGGAATATATTTATATTAAAAAGACTAAAACTAACCAAAACCCAATAGAACCAAATATTATTGAAATAAAACACACTAAACCAAGATATATAAAATTGAATCAAATGATAAAAAATAAATAAATAATTGGATTGTATAGAATACAATTTTAACGACTATACTCTATCCAAATAAAGATGAATTGAATAGAACCAAATCAAACTAACTTGGCCTAATTAATTTCAACCATATCTGAACCAAATTGAACAATCTAAAACTAAATTAATTAAAACAATAAACTAAATCCATCATAATAAACCCAAAATGTATTGGACCAACATGAATTGTAACAACTTTATATGTTCTAAAGTAATTTTAGTTGAAGCTGGTAGGCTTGAACCATCCTGATCTGAAGTAATGAAATTGGATCTAACTAAACTAAAATCAATTAAACTACATAAAACTATATTTAATTGATTGAAATAAAATATAACTAATAAATATTGAAATACATCAAAACAAATAGAATAGATCTTAAAAAACTAAGTCAAACTAAAAAATGACTTCAATGGATCAATAATGAATTGAACTGGCCTGAACCACCCACAAGCAAACTAAACAGAACCAAATTGAAATGAATAAAACTAGACTAAATAAAACATAGAAAACATGAATGAATATGTCCTAAAAATGGTTAAAATAGGATTGTACTGGAATAAATAATTTTCAATCAAACAAAACTAAGTTTATATAAAGAATATAAAAACCCAAGAAAAAAAAAGAAATCTTTTTTTCCTGATTAGAGTGTTCATAACCAATTCAAGCATATTACTTTATATTATAGCAGTACATGTTCATATTATCATTAATTACGGTGATCATACAACCAAATTATTGTTGATTTCTAAGATGTCTATTTCAATTATATATATGTTATATCTATTGGTAACCCATTCATTGATACTCAGTTATAATTCATCTACCATATGTTTTTCTTTTCAAATTAATATAGAATTAATATCTATTTTATTTTAATTATGAAATTCATTATTAGTAACAAATTTTCAATTATGTTTTTCTTTATTAAATGTAATTGTAGATGGAGGTTTTAAATTTTTAAAGGTGACTGCCTCAACAAAAATTATTTTTCTTGAGTAGAAATAAAAAATATGGAAGTGATGTTAATGGACCAAAATAGTAGAATATTTTAAGTTTTAATTTGTTTATTTCAAATTATATTATATTTTTTAAAATTAATTTTTTATTTATATTTTAAAGAGTCTGATTTGTAGGCTCTTTATTCCCAAAAAGTTGATAAAATTGGAACAAATGATCACTAACATCATGTTTTGGGAGATGAGCACCATGACAGAATATGTTGTCGGCCTAGGAAGAGTATTATAAGAATGAGGTATTGGAACACTTTAGGTGGCATTTATAGTAGTACCAACTTGAAAAAATATAATTCATGATATAAATAGGCTGATGTTAAGGGGTTGTCATGGCTTGTAATATATATATATATATATTAATGATACATACAATATAGGGTGCACCATGAAGTATTCCTACTAGTGGTCGGGATGATGATGTTCCTAGAAATAGGGATATCAAGGATGACATTGTGGAAGTGGGTGAGGATGATAGAGAGAAAGAGGCTGAGGGTGAGGATGAGGATGAGGATGGGGTTGAGGATGATGGTGATGACAGTGATGTTGATAAAGAAAATATTGATCCTTTATATATTTTTTTTGATATTTATGACATTTTATGTTTGATGGTTTATTTTGAATGAATTTATGAGATATTCTAAATTAATATTGTAGGTTTGGTTAGTTTCATAGCATGTTCTATTTATTTTTTGGTTCTCTTTTGCAATAGGTTCTATTTTATGTTTTCTAAAGGTTTTATTTTTAGGTTATATATTGCAGGTTCTATTTTTCTGTGGGTAGGAAGGGGCTGCAACATGATATGGAAATAGGGGGTCTATAGAAATGGCTTCGTAACTGTTGGTATAGGTTTTCTCCAATTGATCACTATAAAATATTGGATAAATTTATTTTTCTATTACTTTATATCAATGGTTCACTAAAAACTATTGGTACATGACTTTCCCAATAAAACTATAGAGAATGGTTTGGAGAACCATTGGTATGGGCTATATTAATGGTTCTCCAGCCTATACCAATGGTTTTACACCATTAATATTGGATTTTATTCTAGAAGTGACTTCCTTAGAATCTTAAAAAGGGATTAATTTTTTTAAGTGTGTCACCTTGGGGTGCACCCGTTCTATTTTTCAAAAGGAAATACATATCGATGAGACATTTTATTGATTAATCAGAGCTAAACAAGATCAAAATCAAGAACAAGTATCCTCGACCCCATATTTATGACTTCTTTGATCAACTATGTAGAGTTATATACTTTTTAAATATTTAAATTTTTCTATATATCATGAATTGAGTGTCAATAAAGAGGAAACATTCAATATACATTCCATTTAAGGTAGGTACACTATGAGTATATAGTGATTCTATTTGACCTTACTGATTCCCATAATGTATTAATGGATTTAATTAATATTAATTATAGATTACTTTGATCTGTTTTTGGTAGTATTTAGATATGATAATATTGTTTATTCAAAGATCATGGAATAACATTAACATCCCTTGATAATTATACTAAATACCCTGAGGAAGGACAACTTGTATGAAAATTTTACAAAGTAAAAATTTTGGCTACAAAAGGTTTCATTTTTTGGTCATATAATTTCAAGCGATAGTATATTAGTGCATCCTTCAAATATTGAGTCTATTGAATGTTTTAATAGGACAAATAAATTTATTTAGATCAAAAAATTTCTTGGTTTGGTTGGATATCATCGATAGTTTATGGATAATTTCCCATGACTATCTAATCCACTCACCAAGATAACTCAGAAGGGATCCATGTTCCTTTGGAAAGATGAATGCAAGTAAAATTTCAAGGAACTAAATAGAATATTAGTCAGGGAAACTTTTCGTAAATTAAAATATAGTGGATAATATTTTATAATATTTATTGATGCATACAAGAAGAGTTTGGGATGTTTTATTGTGAATAATGAAATGGTTATAGCTTATTCCTCACAACAATTAAAGGTTCATTTGAAATATTTACCAACTTGTGATTTAGAGTTCGATGTAGTAATTTTTTCATTAATTATATGGAGAAATTATAATTATGGGAAAAAGTTTGATATATATATTTATCACAAAAGTTTTAAGTATAGATTCACACAGAAAGAGGTGAACATGAACCCGAGGATATGGTTAGAGATGAATAAAGAAAAGGATTGATCAAAATATTAACACCCTGAGAAAATGTATAAGATGGTTGATGCTTTGATTTTAAAGGATCATACAAGATTATCTATGATAAGGATCACAAAAGATAAAATATTTATGGATTTTGAAAGGATGGATCTAGAAATCTTAAAGGAAGGTGAGAAATATTATCTTTCTCAACTAAGTGTTCAGGCATCTAACCATGTGATGATTAAAGATGTGTAGAAGGATGATATAGAGATATAGAAGAAGGTAAGAAATATTCTTGAGTTTAAAATATATTTTTTAAATGAAAAAGTTTATAAATTGTGTATGTGTTCTATACACGCCATATTTTATGAAGGAGTTGTTATAAGAGTCTCATAGTTCTTTATTCCCTATTCATCCTTGAAGTACGAAGATGTATAGATATTTTAAATAGTATTTCTAGTGGGACGACATTAGGATATATATTGTAGATTTTGTATCCTTATTCATGGTATTTAAAAAATTTACGGCTGATAGAAAAATTTCTATGGGGATGTTACATCGATTTCTCATACCAGAATGGAAATGAAAAAACATCACCAGTGATTTTTTTCATCAGACTCCCCAAAATATATAAAGGGAACAACGTTATATGGGTTATAATTGATCTCCTCCCAAATTAAGAATACATCATCACAATAAGAAAAGATATCTCTTAAGATGATCATTGTATGATATACATTAAGGATGTGGAAAGGTTTTATGGAGTACCACATTCCATTTTCTCTGATCAAGATCTATGGTTTACCTCAATGTTATGGAGAATTCTTCAGCAAGATCTTGATAAAGAGTTGAGTTTTAGTACTATTTATAATCCTAAGATAGATGTTTAGTTACAGAGAACAATTCAAAACCTATAAGATATATTGATATCATTTTCTCTATATTTTAAATTTGGTTAAGATAAATACCTTCTTTTAATTTAGTTTTCATACAACAATAGCTTTAACATTTGTATTCATGTGGAGCCTTATGAAACCATATATAGAAAGAAATGAATATATCTTACATGATGAACTTAATTTGTGGATAGAAATCTATTGGGACCTGAGAAAGATGAATAAGTAGTAGAGAATGTCTGATCCATTCAACAAAACCTAAGGATGACACAATGTTGATAAAATATATATGCTGATAATCTTTAACATTATATGGAACTGGAATTTTCAGAAGAGTTTTTTATAATAATTTATCCAGGGAAGAAGGTAATGATATTTGGAATTAAGGGAAAACTAATCCATAGGTATATCAATCACTTTGAAATTATTGACCTTATTGGGATGGTATCTTATTAGTTGGAGATTCCACCAAACCTATTTCAATACCATGATGTCTTCCATGTATCTGTCCTAAGGAAGTACATACATGACCCTTCACATGTACTGAAATTAAAGTTTATACCACTGGAGAATGTTATATCTTATAAGGAACAATCACAGGAGATTTTAGATCATAGAGAGACGATTCTATGAAACAAGACCAATCACTTGGTAAATGTTTTGGGGAAAATCTACCATCTTGAGGATACTATGTGGGAACCTAAGAATGTAATTTGGTTTAAGTATCATCATTTTTTATCAAATTGAAAAAAATTTAAGAATAAATTCATTTTAAGGGGGTGTCAAATCATGGGTTTTTAGTTGAGTTGTGGATCCTTTTGATTATGGCTAAACTCTCATTTAATTTACCTTTTTGGTTTAGGTCCCAAATCTGGACTTGTGGGTCGGTTGGGTTTTTTGGGATTGATGGAAAGAAGGGGTCTGAATGTTTGATGGAGTCCAAATACATAGAATCTTTTTGGAATACATGGTGTTTATTCAATACATGACATGTATTGGTTTGGACATACCTTTTCATGGTTTATAATGGTTTTTCTTTGGAGTGGAAAACCCTAAACATTACATGCTGTGAAAAGTGTAAATGCCTTGTAATCTTTCGGGGTCATTTTTTGAAAAGAAGGGAAGGCACTCTTATTTTGGAAAACAACTTTTACTCCCACTTCATTCATGGAAATGAGGTCTGTTAATGGGGCACCTCGATATCCTATCCTAGGATTTGTGATATCTCCTCAATCTCAACTCTAATTTTTCATCCCTTATTCTCATTATATGCACACCAGTGATTCATCTATTAATCTTAAACCTTTATTAATGTGTCTTCATATTTGAGTAGTTATTTTGGTTCAATATAATATGCCCTGTTTTTTAGGTTTTAATATATTTAATTATTTTATTCTGATATGGGTTGTGTTAGGAGTCGATACTAGATGAGTGATCTACTATAGGTATATGGTTGATGGTTTATACCATTTCCCACAAATTCTAGTTATTTTATTAATAGTTTAAATTGTGTCTCATTACATACCTTCTCAACATTGTTTCTAAATTAATTAAATGCCTTGATTAAATTATTGGAACCTTGATAGGTTTCCCACTTAGCACCATGTTATGGTTATAGGTTGTCAACCTCAACCCAGACCGTTGGTGAGGTGTGTTCATGTATCTTTTCCTTGATATACCACCTCATTGGGTGTGTGTGTGACCTCTCCATCTTAGTGGGAGACTTAATGAATTAAATTGAAAAGGTGAAATGGTATAGATGAACTCATGGATTGTATATAAGTATGAAATGGGTTAATTAAATTGTTATGGTTATATTATATGCCAGATTAATTTCTAATCCACTGATTCAGATTACTTTAGATACCAAGGACATTTCTACTACTTGGATCTAGCTTGTGAGGGTCTGATAGTTGATAACTTTATATTCCAAGGAAATTTATGCTCCTTTGATCTAGCCCTTGAGGGTGTTATATTTGATGAATTTAGATTCCATGAAAATTTATACTCCATTTATTTAGATTAGTTTGGATTCCACAGATATTTCTACTCCTTAGATCCAACTTTCTTACACCACCTTGACATGATCTATGTAATTTCTCCTTGGGATCCACCCATTTATTTATTAAGTTTTCTATAGAGATGCACCATGGACTCTATGAGGATAAATTCATCATTGTATACCTTGGATCCATCTCGTGTATTCCTAACACTTGACTATATGACATGCATCATTGAAGATTCCATGGTCTTTTATACCATGGATCGAGCCCATTGGGTCTAACACTTTATTACATAACATAGACCATTGAGGATTCCTTAGTATTATATACCATGGATATAGCCTATTGGGTATGGAACTAGATTACTCACCATAGGCCATAGTGGATGTTTATCTTGATTTATATTTATCTCATGGTTATAGTATCTAGTTTATAGTGAGACTTGGTAGGTTATAATGTATCACTTTTACATCCATCACTCATGATTATTAATCTATATCATTGTTGTAGAGTGCACACTGATACTTATTATATATACAAACTGGACTTGTAATAAACATTGTTAGTGGTTTCCTTATGAGTGTTATCTCACAACTTATTCAGGCCATCAATGTGTACTCAGAAATACTTCATGGATGTTGGTAGGGACCGAAGAAAGAGCCTACTTTATGATGCTTGATTGATTGTGCTTAAGAGAATGGGAGACAAGGACCAAGTTAAGATTGTGATGCTATCTAGAAATAGTCATTTTGGTATTTTTATAATTTTGATACATGTATTGCACTAGATTCATTTTTCCATGTATTTCATTCCTTTTTTATAGATACATGACATACTCATCTTGTATATGATATTTACATGGCTTGTTTAATACTGTTTTCTTATGGATGTTTATCTTCTATTGTTCAATTATTTTATATTCTTACGCTATTGATTGACTTGATCATACTACTATGATAATCCTAGATTATGGGGGTATAGTCTCATCACTATTCCACCTTATAACCTCATTGCTGGTTGGAAGCCTCGAGTGTGTGGGAAGGTGTGCTCGAGCGCACCTGCCCATTACATGACTATTTGAAATTTATTATGTGTTCCTTGTGTTTAAAATTTTTAAGGACTAACATTTATTTCATGGGATTGAGACAAATAATAGGTACCTAAATTTAGTTTCGTAATCAAAATAGTGTTTTCTTGTATAGGTTATAGTATAAGAAGTCAATTATGGAATATTTATTCATGGACCATTGGTTGAATGGTCTGGAACATGTTATGGTTGTGATTCAATGGATTCCAAACATCAAATTATTGGTTGTATGAGAACTTATATATTGGAAATGGTAATTTTTATAATTAAAAAAATAGATAATTGTTAAATAAATGTGAATACACATAAAATAAATTGACTTCTGAAATGGAAAGGTTGTCGTTAAATAGAGTATCAAATTGAATCATAAATGTGGGATTCCTCTATTATTTCTCTTGACCATCCATATACAAGACTCACACTATGAAATAGGAAGATTGACCTATTCCAGACCATATAAGTGGAAATTAGGCAGTGAATCTGGTGTTCCTTGCGAATTTTTCTTGTACCCTTTACTAGATTTAGGAGTTTACATAGGGATGTGTCTTGGTTTTAAGAAGGATTTTACCTATCATGTATTTATATATTTGATTTGGGTATTATCAAATCATAAATAGGGAATGAAAATGTAATTTATAGAGATATTCCTCTGTGACGGACTCTAGTCATGTACGAAGAGGGTGATGATGACCACTCTTCTGAGGTGGTGGGACCATAACCTCTAGTAGGGCCTCATGTTGTTACACTTGAATCATCATCCATTGTTCCAAGTATTGGTGTTGATTCCAAGTTTTGATAGGTTTTATTACACTTTATATAGACCATTCATGCATCCCTATAGACTTCATCAACTATGAAAGAGGTAACACTTGTGTTTTAGAAGCATCATACACCCATGTTTTTGGGGGATGGATATCCACAGTCTGTTGAGCTCTAGATTCAAACTATACTTTCAATTTCTGAGCACTTGTAGGCTCCTCTATAGAAAATAGTGAATCTCAAAATGTATATACTTTAGGACACTATAGGAACTAGTGGGTGATTTTAACTAGACTAATTAGCTTTGAGATATGGTTTAGAGGGATTTCCAATCTAGATTTTATGATTACTTATTTCCAGAGACATTGAGATCTGAATGGGAAAATGATTTTATACATCTAGAGTAGGGTGAATTGAATTTTTTGATGTATTCAAACTAAATTATATAGATTTTATATTTTTCTCTTATGTATCTTACCAATGTTCCATATAGGGAGATATTCTTCGAGGAGTGTCTCATGAATGATTTTTTATCAACAGTGAATGTGTTTCGATTGAATAATATAACTGAGATTGTAAATCAGGTGATTATTACTAAATGCAACCTGAGGGAAGATGGGGGAATAGATGAGGGAAGTGTAGCTTCTCAAGCAAGTTGTTTATATTCAACTAGTATGAAATAAAATTTTAAGGCTTCTCATAAGGTGAATACAAGACATGGTGTGGGTGATGGTAGTTATATATTTTTTCATTAGTGTGGAAGGAGGGGACATAAGAGTTTCTAGTGTGATAGAGACCCAGTCAAGTGTTGATCCTATAGTAGGATGGGTCATGTATAGAGATTTTGTAGGACCTTCTCTCCAATTTTCTTAATGGATGGGGTTCAACAGTAGTTTAGGATTGGGAGTTGGATTCATAGCTATGCATTATGATGGGTGCTAGAGTACTATAGGTCATTCAGGGAAAGGAGGTGGTAATGGCCAAGGGATCTAGACACCAGTTAATCCTCGATAGCAGATTGGGTATGGTCAAGGTAGTCAAGATATTTCATAAGGATGTGGTTTATGCATAATATATTTAGTATAACTTATACCTGAGGTTCAGAGCATCAATCCATCTATAATGATAGGTGCGATCTTAGTATCTTATACTCTTGTATCTTCCCTTATTGATACAAGTGCTTCTAATATCATTATTTCTTTACCTATTATGAAGATCCTTCAAATTTTTGTTTAGATTTTGAAAGGATTTATGAAAATTAATAATATATTGGGGTTGAAATCGAAGATTATATTTCAGTGTAGGTAATTCCCCCTTTAAATAGGTGGGTATCACTTTTTATGGAATCACTTTATTCTTGAGATGACAATCTTTGATTTCATAGATAAAATGAATATGTTAATTTCTTATCTTTCCCATATTGATATTTATCAATGGAGGGTGTACTTTACATCACCATAGGGTGGTACATACATCTCTGGGGGTAAGTGGTGTGTCTAGGAAGGTATAGTAAAATCAGAGTATCATGGGTTGGGTCGCGTGATAGCCCATATTTCTAGCCTTTATTTGGATGATCATGCAATCTGATATGTTGAATCCCTTTCAATAGTAGATCATTTCAGGTATGTATTCCTAAAAAAAATTTCTAGTTTTCCTCCTAAGAGATAGGTGGAGTTCTCTATTGAGCTGGTTCTAAGAGCTGCTCCAGTATCCATTCCTCCTTATGGTATTTCCAAAACTATGATGCAAGAGCTCAATATACAGCTAAATGAATTATAAGAAAATAGGTTTATATGACCCAATAATTATTTTTGGGGTTTGTTAGTAATTTTTTGTGAAAAAGGTATTGAAACCTTAAGGAAATATGTGGAATACAAAAAATTGAACTAGTTTATGGTTAATAATTTGTATCCTTTAACCCAGATAGATGACCTCTGCAACCAGCTCCAAGGATCTTGAGTTTTCTCTAAATTGATTTGAGGTCAGGTTATCATAAACTACTTGTTAGGCTATGATATATACCACATATTGTATTTTATAGTAGGTGTGGTCTCTATGACTATATGTCAATGTTGTTTGGTCTCATTCATTGCGCAAATTATTTTCATAGATTTGGTGAGTTAGTTTTTCCACCGATATCTAGACTCTTTTGTGGTCGTTTTCATGGATGGAATTTGAGTGTATTCCCGTACACAACCTGATCATGTCAGACACCTTATCATCATTTTTAATACACTACGAGAGCATAACATATTTTTTAAGATTTAAAAAGGTCAGTTCTGGATAGATGAAGTTCAATTCTTGGTTCACATTATCTCAGATACAAAAGTGTTTGTGGACCTGGAGAAGGTGAGTGATGTGTCTTCTTGGGAGAAGCCCAAGAATTTCATTGATATCTAGAGTTTCTTATTATTTTCCTCTTTTTATAAGTGCTTCTTCCAAGACTTTTCACGTCTAGCTACACCTCTTATGACCTTTTCCAATAAGGGGTGAAATTTGTATAGTCATGTTGAAAGACTTTTCAGAATATTAAGGGAAGGTTGAATTCAGTGTTGATCATGATTCTTCCAGAACCTATAAGAAGTTATATAGTTTACTAATATGCATTAGTAACTAGGATAGGAGATATCCAGATGCAAGGGGATAGACTTGTGGAATATGAGTCTCTCTATTTGGGACCTCATGAGAGGAATTACCTAACTCACACTCTCAAGTTAGTAGTTTTGGTTCATGTCTTGCATTTTTGTAGGCACTATTTACTGGTACATAATTGTTTTGGTGTACATGAACAAAAAAATCTTCAAATAAATATGTACATAGCCTAACTTGAACCTTCAGTAGAGAAGTTCATTTGAGTATCTCTATCTGTTAGATTTTGAGATAGCCTATACACTTAGTAAAGGAGATGTAATAGTTGATTCTCTAATTTGGAGGAATTAGACACATGATATTTAAGATCCCATTAGTGAATGTAAATTGATAGAATTGTTCTCTGAGATTCATTGGGAGGTGTAGTAAAGTCACATGAATACTTTTCTCATTTCTAGGGAAAGGACTTCCACCACTCTGGATAGGATGAGGATGAGATAGTTGATAGATTGAAACATCATATTCCTATGGGAGAGCATGGAAGGTGATGATCATCCCCCTGATTAAGTAATTAGAGAGGATGAAATTATATGTCTACATGGTTGTTTCTAGGTTCTAGCAGACATCTAAGAGGATATAATGTGGGAATTTTATGACTTATATTTGGAAATACATCTTGGTATTACCAATATGTATCAATAATTACACATTCAATACTGGTGTCCAGGGATAAAGAGGGAAATAACAGCCTTTTTTCACTAGGTGTTCCACCAATCAATAGGTGAAGACCTAACTAGAGAATGTTAGGGATTTTTTAGTAGTTGTCCATACTCGAGTGGAAATGGTTTGATATTGTGATGGATATCATAAACTTAAAACCGAGGTCACCTTTAGGTAGTGACGATGTTTGGGATGTTGGGGATAGGCTCATGAAGGTCACCCATATTTTGGAAATATTTATAGAGGTTTTTTGGTACACATGTGTTTTTGAGTATGGAATACCACCCTATGACTGATGGATAGTTATAGAACACTATAATGGTCCTATAGGACATTCTTAGAGCAAGCATCCTCAATTTTGTGGGTTCTTGTGAGAGGCATATACCCCTGGTAGAGTTATCCTACAATAATATCTATTAGGTGACTATACAGATGGATCCTTATAAGGCTTTATATGGTAGGCCATGTCGACCACCTCTATGCTTGTTAGAGGTAGGAGAGGTGTCTCTCCTCAGATAGGGTCTCAAGAAGGAGACTTTAGAGCAAGTCCACTTGATCAGAATATGAATGGATGTTGCACAGTCTAGAATAAAATCATATGATCATCACCTTTGAAGACCTCTAGAGTTCATGGTTGGTGATTCTATATTTATATGTATCTCATTGAGTCTAGGGAATAAATGAATTTAGATATAGGGTAATCTTTCATTGCAATATACTGGGCCTTTTGATCTTTTAGAGTGATTCAGTCTAGTAGTATATCGGTTGTTGCTACCTCAGAGGTACTAATCCATGCAAGAAATCTTCGATGTATCTCGGATATGTCATTATCACTCAAAATCATATCATAATTATTATACATATGAGGCTGAGTTATTGGTAGATGCATACTTATAGGATCATCCAATATGTATCATTGATCAGAGCATGGAATCCCTTCAAGGTTGGTTAGTTCATTTAGTTTAGGTGTTATGGATGTAAGTTTGTGTATAGTACTAGACCTAGGATATATAGAAAAACATATATGATTTGTAGATATAACACTTATCATATGCTTCACTATCCTCATAATAGAAACTCTAAGATGATTTTTCTTAAGAGGGGGAAATTATAAGATTCTAGGTTTTTCGATGAGGTATGGATCCTTTTGTTTCTAGGAAAACTCTTTCTTAAGATATTTTTTCTAGATTAGATCCTAAATCATGTCATGTGTGATAGTTTGGTTGTTTTAGAATGAATTAAATAAGAGGTGATGAAGGTTGTATGTAGGAAAAATACGTAGAATGTATTTGGAATACATGGAGTTTTTCTAATACATGATGTGTATCAGTTTATCCAGAACTTTTCATGGACAGTAATGGAACTTCCAAGGGGGGGTAAACCTTGAAAATTACATGGTGTGTAAATATTACACTACTTATAATATCCATAGGTCATTTTTTTAAATAATTTCTAGGGCCTTTTCTTTTTGATAGCTCCCTCGCCACCTATTCTTTCATGCATAGAAGGACCGTAAAAGGATATCTTTGGGAGCCTAAATATGTTTTTGCAATATCTTTTTTATCCAAACCCTGATTCTTTCACCATAAATATTGTTGGATACACACTATTGAGTAATATGTTCATATTTTACCTTTATACATTTTTCTTCATATTAAAGGAGTTATTTTGGGGCAAGATAATATGCCATATTTCTAGGTTGGTCATATTTTTCTCCATTTTATTTTGATCTGTGTCGAGTTAGGAGTTGATATTGAATGAGTGTTCTTCCATGGGTATACGGTTGGTGGTATATACCTTTTTCCACAATATATAGTAATTTTATTTCTAATTTTCATATTATTTTTTGGAGGACCATTCAGGAATCGGTTCTAAATTAATTAAAAACCTTGATTAAATTATCGGAACCTTGATAGGTTTCCACTTAGAACCATTTTATGGTTGGATGGTGTCAATATCAACCCAGACCGTATGTGAGGTGTGTTCATGTATCTCCCCCTTGATAAAACACCTCATTCTGTGTGTGTGTGTGTGTGTGTGTGTGTGTGTGTTGGTGACCTCACCATCTTAGTGGGAGAATTAATGAATTAAATGATTTATTAGGATATGGATCTTTCCTCCATTAAAATTTTATGACATCTTTAAAATGGATAAATGGGTTATGATGAAAACATAGAATGGGTTGGATGAACTCATGGATTTTATATTATTATGAAATGCATTAATTAAATAGTTATAATTATATTGGATGCCATAAAAATTTCTACACCATGGATCTATATTTATTTTGAAGAAAAGGACATTTCTACTCCTTAGATCCAACTAATGTGGGTCTGAAAGTTGATAACCTTAGATGGAAGAGGCATTTATACTAACTAGATCCGACCCTTCAGGGTCTGACATTTGATGACATGGGATGCCATATACATTTCTATTTTATCAACCAATATTACTTTGGATTCCAAGGACATTGCTACTCCTTAGATCAATGTTGCTTTGACTACCTTAGACATGATCTGTGGACATTCTCCTTAGGCTCCACCAAAGTCATTACTATGTTTTCTTTGGGGATAATCCATTGAATTAATAAGGATTCCATCATTATTTTATACATTGGATCCATCCTTTTTTGGCCTAACACTTGATTACACTACATAGGCTATTGAGAATTCCTTAGTCTTTTATACCTGGGGTCTTGCCCATTTGGTTAGACACCTAATTACACAACATAGGCTATTGAGTATTCCTTGGTATTTTATACCTTAGATCCAACCAATTTGGTTAGGAACATGATTACATGACATAGTTTGTGGAGGTTTCCTTGGAATTTTACACCTTGGATCCTTCCTGTTTGGTCTAACACCAGAGTACTTTTCCTAGGTTGTAGTTAATGTTTATCATTCTTTATAGTTTTCCCAAGTATATGTTTGTTGGTTTATAGTGATCCTTAGTAGGTTGGAAAGTATCCTAATTACATGTATCAACCCTTATTATTAATTTATATTAATATTTTAAATTACACAGTACTTCTTATATTCATATACTGAACATGATATAGACACAATTGGTGGTGTCCTACTAAGTGTTATCTTACACCCTTTTAGGGCCACAGTTGGGTACCTGGACAGACTTCATGGATATTGGTAGGGACTATGGAAAGTGCTCACTTTATGATGATTGGATGATGATATGTAGGAATAGGGGAGTACAGGAGTGATCTAAGATCATGATTCTATAGGGAGATAGTATTTTTGTTCTTTTTTTACTTCTTATACATTTATTTTACTTGATTCATTTTTCCATGTATTGGTTACCTTCTTGTATAGATACATGACATACTTATATTGTATATGATATTGACTTGACTTTTTTATTACAATTATCTTATTGATGTTTAACTTCTATTATTAAGTTATTTGATATGATTTCTCCATTTATTGATATGATTATACTAATGTGATACACTCTAATTATGAGGTTATAGTCTCCCTATTTTACAGACTTAGACCCTCTCTTCTAGTCAGCAGCCTCTGGCGTATGGGGAGGCATGCTTGAGGATATGTGACACATAGGCCCAAGGAACCATTTAGTTTCTTCTTGGTAGGGATTTTATAGAGGGTATAATGCAACACCCCATTATTTTATGAAAAAACAGTCAAACGAATTTAATTTTCTGGATAGCTTGTGCTACACAGAACACCGAGTTCTAACAAACCATAATATACAATTTATATTACTATTTAACATGGTTTTTATGACCTAGCTGTTAAACATGGAAGTATTAATATGAATAAAAAATTTAAATATTAAGAAAATTGGGTTTATATGAAGAAAAAAATTGACAAAACAGTTCTCAAATTATTCATAATGTATTTATATTTTTTGAAAATAATATTTACTCAAAAACCTATTTTATTGATTTTTTTAAAAATAATAATAATATATATTTTTAAGGAATTCAGAAAATTTACTTAGAAAAATGAACTTAATTTTTGGAATAAAATTTCAAAATAATCTTCAGGTGATTTTTTGGGATTTTATTAAAAAGATTATTTTTTCAAGGAATAGTGAAAAGTGTGGGTTATTATTGAAAAATACCTTTTCATTTAAATATTTATAATATTATATTTTGTTTTAAAATTATTTTAAAAGTAAACTTTGTTTAATTATATTTTAATTAAACTAATATTGTCATTTTAATCAAATTTACATTGATTTTTTATATAAAAACTTTTTAACTTTCGAAATCTTTCTCTTTGGAAAACTGTTTTTTCATCACATCGGTGGGATTAATTTTAAGTTGAATTCTACCACTACACTGAATTGAATTTATAAAAATATATTAAATATTTATAAGCTGGATAATTAACATTAATAATTATTGGAAACATAATTTTTAACTATAATGATTAGTAAAAACAGAAAAAATTAATTGTTATTGTTAAGGTTTAAATGGGTTTACTAGGTGGTTAAACTAAAAAGATAAGGGATAAAATAACCAAGAAACTTGACCAAAACCCATTTTTTATACATATTTATACATTATAACCTCTTAAATTTTCTAATAACCTGTTTTTTATCCTTATTTCATATAAAAAACATGGTTACACTTTATTATTTTAAAATATTTCATGTGCATCCTCTCCCCCACTTATAAAACGCCACCCCCACTTCTCTTTTATACACAATTTGAAACCACTTTGTTTAATCAAATATATAAACTATAATATTATATAATTCTCTAATATAATCCTATAGGCCTTATTTTCATTATTAAACCCTCCTATGAATGTTTTATGTATAAACCCCAAGTGGCTCTTCGAAGAAGAGTTGAAAATCTTAAACTTGTTTTTTTTGTGTTATTTATTCCTCCACCACATTAAAATATTATTAAAACATGATAATATAATAATGTAAATATCTATCATTTACTTAGATGTTATTTTTTAAATTCCATGACCTACATCTTTCTCATGTTCCCTCAAATAGAAAACAAATTTGTTGATGGTGTGTACGATGAACTACTCCTTCACAAACCGATGTTATTGGTTTTCCATCACTACCTCTAAATGGTTGATATAATGATAGATTTATTTATTATATAAAATATATATATGATATTATTATTCTCATTTAATAATTATATAACATATTTCATCTAACGTTCCATTCATGGGGGTATGATAATGTCAATCGTGTGTACGGCGGACTACCGCCTCACAAAGCGATGTGAATCATTTTTCACTAATGATTTGCATGGAAGATAATAAGGATAAAATTAATAAAAACATTTTATATAAATGAAATAATAATTATTATTAAAAGTTTAATTATTATTTTCCTTTTTTTAGTTTCATTCGTTAAAAAATGGAAATAATGTTCATGTGTACGTCTGGCCTACTATCTCCATGAATTGTCTATTTCATTTTATATCTCTAAATATTATGGACTAATATAAATATATATATATAATGAAAATATATTATATTTATTTTATTTTTAAAATTATTTATATTATTTAATCACGATCAAATTATAATACACAAAAATACAAAACCAAACTTACATGAAAAATGAATCAGTTATTACCCGAAATGTGATTTCAACATTGAATTGTTAATAAACAGGTAAAATAATGTCATAATTAAACTATATATGGTATGATAAATATCATTATGTCTCCTTAATATATTTATAATAAAAATTTATTTATTATAAAGTAGTTATAAATGTTTTCAAAGTAATTCAAGACATAAGGTAAGGTATTTTTTTCTCAAATTGCCTTCTTCAGAACACAAGATATGTTGTGGAACTATATTTTATTATAATTTTTATATTATATCCTATGGAATATTATATCATTAATATCCTTATTATAATTATATTTAATTTTTAATTTGATGTTAATCATTAATGGTTTTTATTATTCAAAAGATACAAATATGGTAAATATTTTTTGTCGCGGTCTCATCATTTATTGAGATTGTTTGGGGTTTTGTTTCTAGTGATAAATGCTTATGATATATCCCTATATAAAATCATGTATTTTATTATCCTCTTATTATTAATTTATAATACATTTTACTTTTATTTTGTCTACTTTTACGTATTTAATGGATCAAAAATATTTTTCTTTATGAAAAAATTATTTTATTTATCTCTTCGGTTAAAAATCATTTTTCTTCCATATATATGTTTTTTAGAAAAATTAATGATTTTTTTTACAAATATAATAATATTTTTTAAATTAATTCCTTCCATTCTTTTACTTTTCACAAAATTATTTAAAATTAATCTTCATGTTGTTTTCTGAACAATGTGATTTTGAATTTTTCTAAAAATAAGAAAGGAATTTAGGTTTTAAAGTATACGGAATAATTGAAATGTTCTGCCTTAATGGACAATCAATGTTATAAATCTTCCATTAAATGTTTCCAATATTATTTTAATATAAAAAAAATTCTTTAATATATTATATGTATATATATTTAAAATAAGTGTTTTCAAAATGAAATTATACTTTCCTCAAAAAAATTAATGCTTTTTTGGAATTTTTATTCATCAATGACAGAAAAAATTGGTGTTTCTTAAGATTTAGTGGTGATATAATCTAGGTGTACGATCCTTATTCTTTCTCTATATGTTTTATTTTTACAATGAAGATTTGTTTATGAAAACCATTTCTTTTCCATGGTTTATGGTATGATGAAATATATCTAAAACCCATTTCTTTTACAAGGGTTATGTTATGATGTAATACTTATGAAACCCATTATTTTTTATGGGTTTAGATATGATGAATATTGTATGATATTGTAGCACACATATGTGTGATTTTAATTATGCTTATCTCCCTCCAATTTATTGGGTAAATATTGAAATCACAAGACATTTGAAATATTATAATGGAGAGTGAACACAACTTATAAGGGACTTTGTCCTCTATGATAGTATTAGGGGTGAACTTTGACTACTACAATTGTTTTTTTTTGTTAACCCATTTCACTATGATATCTTTCAAAATAAACCTTGACCACTATGAAAGTAATTTTATATGATTATTTTTATACCCCAATTCTATATATTATATTAATGTTATTCTCTCATAGATCATGTTCTTCAATTTTCTTATGATATATTTTTTATGAACTGACAATATTTATTCCATGACTCAAATTTTTTATCTTTAATATGATAATTGTTATTTCAATATGTTATTCTCATGATCTCATATGCTTATTCTCAACTTATTTTTACGAATTCCCCTAGTTTATCCTTACTGGGCATCTGAGTTCATAGTTTTTAGGTTTATTTTCCCCTAGATATGATGATAGATATTAAGTGTGATATTTCTATGAATGGATATAGTTATTAGGAACTAAATGGGAGATGATGTAGAACTCTTATGAACCATTTTCTTATGTTTTCAAGATTCCAAATGTATTATACATCTACGGTCCACTCGTGTGTTTTTGGGTGACGTGATGAATGTTCATCTAAAGAATTGAAATGTCCATATATGAAAATCATGGGTTTATATATATGATTTATATAGATATCACCAAATAATGTAGCTATGAAATCCTAAGAGTCAAGGATTTTAAAATATTCATTCTCTAGATTTTTTAAGGATTTTCTAGAGGCAGTCTTAATTAAATACCATGTCATTGGGAGGCTTAAAGGAAACATCCATGCATTAGAAAAAAATATAAAAAATAACATTTTTTTCAAAAATCTATATTTTCATATTAAATATAAAATAATCAATGATCTTGACTATTTTCTTAAAATAAATAAATTATACATGAATAAGGTTTTTATAAGACAAATTTTTATGAAGATAATGTTTTATTGGTTGAATATCAGATGAACATACTCAATATGATGTGTCTTGAAATGAATATTACATTTTCTAATCTTATGAAACATACTAAATCTTTTAAATTAAAATAAAATATAGTTATTTTCAAAAATACCCTAATGAATTTTATAATTATAAAATACCTCTCTTATATGAAAAAAAAATGATAATGACAAAATTTAATGATCTATTATAAGAAGTTGTGAAAAAATCAGAACCATCTATACCTCAATGTAATAATTTGGTTGAATCTATTTCTATAAAAAAATGTATATTAGAATAAAAATTACAAGTATGGATAGAGATAAATGGTGAAAAAAACTTCCATTATGTCTAAGGTTGATAGAAGATGATGTTTGGATTTTTTTTCCCATCAAGATCCCAACATGTGGTGAAGAAGACCGAGAGACAATGTTGTAATTATTTTCGAAATTATAGACAACATGGTGGAGAAAAAGAAAGACCAAAGATTGTTGATCAATGTTTGTTCTGTAGCAGATTCAGTTAGTATGAATTTTATATTTTTATAATTATATAATGACACATACTTTCCATACATATATATCATGTCTTAAAGGATGAATATTCATTACATAAAATAATTATCCATGCCAAAATCGTATATTTAAAATGTATTTGGAGATATGGATGCATAAAAAATTAGTTCATAAGTGTACTACATCATATCCCACTAATTTCTTTATAAATATTTCACTTTTAATACAAATCATATATAATACCTTTCATTATAACCTACTCAAAGAAACATAATAAAAGGTGATATTAAAAGCTCAGTTTTGTAAATAAGGTAGACATAAACATAACAAGATCATAAGGGTATGAGAATATGAGAATAACATTTGAAAACAAAATCCTACAAGTTATATATCATAAATATTAGTCATGGAATATGTCATGGAATTTTATAAGACATAAATCATAAAGGAATCAAAGAACATAATCCATGAGATCATAACATTTTCATAAGACATAGATTTGTCGAATATTAATAACTATATAAACTGTTATACCAATGATTCCCACCAAGAAATTCATAAAATGTTAGGATTTGACTAACTTATGTATTGGGATAACCTCTCATGTATCCTTTTTTTTGGCTTGGGATAACTTCATGTGTTCCCTCTTTTTTAGGAATTGGGATAACCTCATGAGTACCCTTTGAGATCATTGAACATTAATATTTACCAAATGAATTATAGGGATATATAATTAATAGACCACCCATCACAAACATAAAATCATACACATGTGTTCCAAATAATCCTTTATCATATCATAACCTATGTAAAGTAAATTGCTTTAATATACATTTTCTTCATCGAATAACCTGTGGGAAATAAATGGGTTACATAAAAATTTATCATTATAATAATAAACTATCTATAGAAAGGATAATTATTGTTTCATTAGACCATATCACAAGTAAATCATAAGCAACATATGTGGTTGTTTTTTAATGAATATAAATAACACAAAAATATTATAAAAACATTGTTGAAGTAAATAACCATTTTTATTTGAAATCAAAAATTTAAAATATTAATATTTCCCATATATTAATGTAATTGTTTTGAAAAAAAATTGGAAACTTTTAAATTATGTTTTAATTTATTTATTAGTCCTTATGGTAGAAAATATAGTTCATGTCGTACACATTAAAACAAAGATTCCTTTCACATTTTTAGTAAAAAGATAAAAGTAACTTGATTAGAAAACGACAAGAATATTCCATTTAAATTTTTTTTTAAAAAGTAAAACATGTGTAAAAATTCATTTAAAAAATATTTGAAGAATATTAAATTCATTATTGAAAACATTTTTGGAAAACATAGACATATAAGAGAAATGATATTTGACCAAAGAGAGAAATAAAGACGATTTTCCCTTAAACATATTCCTTTGAAATATTGAATAAATAAATAGAGAAAAATGAAGGAAATAATATACTTTCTAGAAATAACCATATTAGAATAAAATTTATGAGTTTCTTGAATAATATATCATAATAGTTTATCATCGGAAGCATAATCATAGATAATCTTGACAAATAATGACATTGTATGATAAAACCCTTACCACATTGATGAATTTTGAATAGTAAGAACTATGAAGTGATGAAATTTATATGGATATTTATATCCCATATTTTTCATGATATTAATTATAAAATACATTAATTGGAGGTATATACACCACACAAAATAAATAAGTTTTGAATATGGGATTTGTCCCACTAAAATAAAAGTGAGACAAAAATATCTTACCTCGTGTCTCGACTTCCTTTATACATGATCAAAACTAATATATAATAAATATAGGTTTATTATAAATATATTATATAACCATAATGATATATTTAATTATATTTATGATCAACTTATAAAATTTTACTAACCATTCATTAACAATTCATTATTAAATTCACAATTATGGGTGACAACTGCTTCATTTTTCATTTATATTTTGGTTCAGTAGGTTTGTCCCATGTGATTTTTTATGGTTAAATTATATCCAGAATATTTATTAGGATATATATATCATATCAATTAATTGTGTACATATTTTTCATCATTAATACAAGTTAAATAGTGAAAAATAATTACACTATTTAGGGAGATGGTAGGTAATACGTATGCATTAACACAGTTTTGATTTTTTTACAGATAGAATGAAAGAAAGTATATAATAATTAAACACTAAAGAATAATAATTATGTCATATCTATCATATATACTCAGTAAATATATCCTTATTATCATCTATGTCAAAATAAAATGAAAAATATATAACATCACTTTGGGGAGGAGGTAGACCATATGTATTCACAAGCGATTATATTGTTTTCAAAGTATTTAAAGGTAAGAAGTTATATGTTATTTTATAATTATAGAAGTTTAATTATTTCAAAAATATAATATATATAATTTTAATCAATAATTATATCAATTTTTGATAATTGGGGATGGAAATTAAATTACATCAATTCCTGGGGTGGTAGTCCACCATACAAATGATCAATGGTTTTATTTCCCATTTTATAAAAAAAGTGGTGGATATTGGTCATGAAATTAATAACATAACATATTATTATATGGGATATTTTTTATATAATCATGGTGGAATAATAGTTTAAGGAGGTTGAATATAAAATAAAATAAAAAAGCTTGGTTAAAAACAATGCCTCTTATTTAAAAAACCTCTTTAGGTTTTCACCAAAATCCTTATTAGGAGGGTTTCCTTATCAAAATAGGGCTTATAAGAAGTGTTAAGGTTTTTATTTAAGGTATATGAGAGGATAAATATTTTTATAATTGGGGGAGGGAACCCACTTGGAAACCACTGAGAAATTTCTCTGAAGAATACTAAATAATAGTCATTCTTAAGAAAAATACTTAAAAATGACCATATGTTTGAATTTGGGAATGGATAAGGTCAAAATATTTCCAAAAAATAGGATTTATAAAATAATAATTAAAAAAATTATGTTATATTTTAGTTTAACCCCATAGAAAAATCATTTTAACTTTAACCATGATAATTAATTTTTATTGTTTTTACTATTCATTATAACCAACAATTTAGTTGGTCTAATTATATAATATTAATTATTATAAATCATATTATTTAATCAATTTTACCAAATTCTATTTATATATGTGGCAGAATTTAATTTAAAATTAAACTCATAGGTAGATGGAGAATCATTTTTTAAAATAATATTTTTTGTAAGTATAAAAAGTTATTATATAAAAATTTAATATGAAAATGATAAAAATAATATAAATTGGAATAATAAAAATTTAATTGAAATAATTTTACTTTTAAAACCATTTTAAAAATAAATTTTAAATTTTAATTATTTAAATTAAAATATAATTTTTAATAAAAAACAATATCTTTAACTATTCATCAAAAAATTAATATTTTCCTAAAATTCACAAAAATTAACACTAAGATAATTTTGACATGTTGTTTTCAATTTAATGAGTTCCAAAACCAAGATTTTTTTAAATAATTCGTGGAATACATATTATACTAAGTAACCCTATAAAACCAAGTAACGTATCAATCCAAGAGAGAAATAAGAGGATTGGTATAGTGGAGGAGATTATTAAGATTACATGTGGAATAACCATGCCATAGGTACACATTCAAAAATAGTTTTTTGGTTATTTCGGAAAATGAACAATTTAAATAATGAAAAAAAGATGAAGTGTAAGATAAATAAAATTTCAAATGAAAACAAATGGTTCCATAACAATAAATCAAATTTTAGTGGAGGTTGATAATGAATGATGAATATAATGTTTTTGAAGTTTTTCATAGGTGAAAAAAAAGTTAGTTATAATTGAAAGAACTATATAATAATCACTCAAGAAAAATAATTAATATTAAAGAGTATTAAAATTTCACTAGGTGATATGAATTCTTAATGGAATATGTTGAGTGTTTGACTCCACACAAAAAGAAAATAAATGTATCCATACTGCTAAAGAACACTATGAAATTGAGAAAGGAGATCTTAAAGAATATAGTTAAATATGGAACTACAAATAAAAGATTAAAATGGTTGACAATAAATTGTGATCATTTCTTCTCAAACTAAACAAAAAAATAAGTTCCACCTTATATAAAAAATCAATTCTATTGTATCTTTATGCTAACCGTATATGGAATTTAAGGTGATGTTTGTTCTCAAATGGAGAACTAAATAAAAGTAAGGTGGAATAAATATTTCATATCTAAAACTCTTCTATATTGGCTTAATTTTCTAATAAATTAACATATCATAAAATACATATATAAATTATTTTTCCTTGAAGATGTGGATAATGTGAGAATACATTGATGTGAATTTTATTGAGAAACTTATAGTGTTGATAATTCATAAAAATTTGAATACAAAAAGGTACTTATTATTTTTTTCATTAATATGTATGTATTTATAATCTATAATATTATAATTGTTTTCACTAATATCACGATGAAGGGAAATACTTTTAATTAATGATAAGAAAATGTGGAAAATATTTGAAGTTCCAGGGATGTATGAAATAAAAGCAACTTGTTACGCTTGAATGTTATTAATTTGTGTGTTGTGTGAAGTAATAAATTCATGTTGAAATACCTATAAATATTTACATTAATTGACCTAAACAAGCTTCAACCATAATAAATATGAATATAATCTTTGGTAAATAATTAGGAAATTGTAAAAAGTATATTTTGGTATTATTTTTTAGTTTTTTAAATGCGTATCTTGGTTTTCTAACTCAAACTCTCATGTTTCATATATAGAGAATGGATTATATAGACTTTGAGTGGTATAAATTATGTCACATTACTAATAATGAAATGATACCATCCTATATTTGAGAATTTTTTTTAGTTTGTTACCAATAATGGGCGTAGGAGAGAATGAAAATGTTAAAGATCGAGGTGAGGAGAAGAATGAAATCATATGTGCATATTAGATGAACATATTAACATGTAATTTCTATTCGCATTGAAGAGAAATAAATGGGAATATTTTTTATCCCACATTGTGTGTATTGTATTTTTTTTAATGTACAATTAGTATTGTAGGTCAATATGTTGAAGAATTATTGTAATAGAGTATAAGTGATTAGATGTTTGTTTTTGAGAACCCCATAATTTTGAAGAATAAATTCCCAATACAATACAATATTCTTATAAACTGAATTCAAGGATTGAATCATAGATTTTAAAGAGTCCTTTTCTAATTCATGGGACAAAATGAAAGGGGGTAAACATGTTATTAAAAGTTTATAAGAATTCATTTTCATTGCATAGAAAATTATTTGGTGAGGATAAATGTTCTTAAAAAACTTGGAAGTAGTTGGTGTTTTGAAGAAGATTCCTCCACAAGATTATAAACTCTCAAAGATTGTATTTTGGATGAATTAAATTTTATGTGTGAAATTTGATTAATTTTTCATCTAGTTTAATTAACATGTTCTATTAGGTAGAACATTATCCACACCAAGTGAATAATACCATGAAAATATCAATTTGCATGAGGAATTTATTAAAGACCGTGAAAGTAATTATTTTCATAAAGAGGAATTAAAAGAATACATGAAGACCATGAAAAAAGAAATTAATATAATGAAGATATTTAAAGACTGTGAAAAAAATAAAAAACATATATATTTATTCATAATGAATTGTTTTTAAGACAGCATTGATGTCGACTTGGAATTTTTCATTCATTGTAATAACATAGCATTGAGTGTTTAAAAAACATTAAACATTCATATCCAATATTCTTGACAAAATAAATCCTCTATATATATGATTAATAATAACCATTTGTGAGATATATCTATTACATTTATCAATGGAGGAAGGAGTAATTGGGCACATATTTCTCGTAGGGGTGTGCAAAGGTATTCATATGGAACGTGAGTGGAGGTTCCTTACTGGACCATGAAATGGTGTGGCATGAAGCATTAGGTGAGAGTGTGTGTAGTGTTATAGGGGAAACCCCTAGTTCTATATTGGGAAATTAATTTTTTGAATATATTTTAAGGCCATAACAAATATAAATACATATATATTTTTTCAACATGAATTGTTTTGAAGAGGGCATTAGAGTTGGCTGTGAAATTTTTATACCTAGTAACTAATATTTATTGGGTTTTCAAAAAAATGACCAACATTAGACAATAGGCTATGATATCTCATTACCTCATATATGGGAGCAATATTAACCAAGTGGGAGATCTAGATAGGATATTTATCCATGCAGGCAGGAGGAAGTGGATGAATAGCTCCCATAAGGGTGTGCACAGTTATGTGTAGAGAACACGAATGGAGATTACCTGGTAAACCAAAAAACGGTTTTGAAAGAATCATGAGGTGAGAGTGTGTGGAGTTTTCTAGGTTTCATCCCTATTTTTTCACTAGAAGTAAACGGAACATGGAGTAATATATTTTGATGATCGACTATTAGTAGGTTCGATGTGGGATGGGTGTAGAGTGGGTATTGTTCCCCCGTAATTAAAAAAATGTAGATATAAAATGTGTCATATAATCACATGAATCTTATCCTTATGATATATTTTATTTATTTATTTGAATGTTTTACCCTTAAATAGGTTACTCTTTAGCTGGATTACCCTTACGCGGGGATAAGGATACACTAAAAACCCTTACGCAACTATAAATCAACCTTTATAAGAGAAAACTCATGATAGAAGAAATTCACTAGACTTCATCATTAAAAAAATATCTATATCTTATGATCATGTCAATGTATCAATAGAATCTCTCTCAATCTAAGTTCATGAATTTATGAGATAATATGAATAATTTACTACTAACTCTATAGAATTAAACAAAGTTTTAGGAGGTCATTAATACATCCAGATACATTTTGAGTTTTATCCAGTATAATTCATGAAATATTTATTCATGAACTTGAGTGATTCATCATAAATTAAAAAAAACTACTATGTGAATATTCCATAATTTGTTATGTCAAGTTATTTAGATAGTGTTTGAAAAGTTTTAAATATCAAAATCATTGGTAATATTAATGAACATCCTTATTGTATTATTTTAATTATAGATATTCATGATGCTCCTTGACATGGAATTAAATAAATATCTAAGGCAAAAAAATAAAATATTTATGATAATCTAACCTATTATATAAACACCGAGTCTCCCATCCAATATCTTCTATTGAATATTTTGAGATATCTCATTTATTCAAAGAAAAACATTTATTTATCATCTAATCAACTTCGCGAAGGATTATTTCTTAGATAAAACTACATATAGAATAATAACCAACCTTTTGTTCTAATTAAATAATGTTATATGAATTTATATTGAGTTTTCTAATAATAGTTCCATATACCATTGACTATTCATAGAATAGTCTAGGGTTATGAAAAAACAGAAATATTTTCTCAGTATATTTACATTATTACATAAAGACAATATTTTATCAAAGTTACACATGAATCCATCCTAGTTTTTTTATTGAATCGTTGGGATATTTTGTAGCTTGATACATGAAAATATATCACATAACACATGCAAAAAATACTCATAGAAATAATTAAAATAGTTTAAAAACAATGATAATCTCACATTTGGAATAATGATTACATTTTGATAAAACAACAAGAAACTGATACTAGACTTATATTATATATATTGTGTGTTGAAGATCCTCATAAGAAGAAGAGAGTAGATGGAATGATATTTATTTATCGTAATTTGGGTTATTAATATCTAAGAGTTTTGTCAATAGTAATATTTATATCTTTGAGATAGAAGAAGGCATAGATTTCATAGTTATAAACTAATTATTATTCATACTAGAATATTTGAGATAACCCATCGACTGTTCTTTTTGAGGTATCCCTAGATTAATGCATTTTGGGACATCCATTTTATTTTTTTAAAGTATAGGAAACTTAATTAATAGATGTATGTAGTGGAATTTGATCAAATAACCAGCGTTTGCTGAGGAAGACTTGTACTTCCCTATAAATCACTTTAGGGGGAGCATTCCAACATATTTCACTTATGCTACAAAGTATATATTTCATTATATTGGTTCAGTGCTAGTAAAAAAAGTACAAGTAAATACCCTTACTCATTATTTCTTTGATAATAATAAGTATGTTTTGTGAGAGATAGGTATTTACTAACATAAAATGGGGATGTTTTTATCCAAACTGGAGGTAAACCACATTAAAAAAACCTAGTGTTCATTGTGATTTATAGTTTAATGTGCATGATTTCTAATTATATGTGAATATAATAGGATATTTATTTAATACTTATATAATATAGGTAATCAAAGGAATAAAATATTAAAGTGATAAGTAGTCATTTCACACTGATTCACCCCCCCCCCCTCTTAGTGTGGTGATCCCTAAATGATTCTATCACTAGATAAAATTAAGTATAGAATATAATCTATAAATTGATGGGTGGATTGAGTGAGATATTAAGATCCTTAAAGATATGATTCAGGCTCACGTTCTTGGTTTTTGTGGTTGATGGTAAAGGATTCTACCTATTGTCAAATTTTCAGATAATAATTGTTATCATGGTTCTATTGAAATTACTACTTTCAAAGAATAGTATGGGAATCCATATAAAAATATCTTATACTGGGAAGAGTTGTGAGTTGGTCCTTGGTTGGATTGAGTCTTGTTCAAGAGACGATGAAGAATGTGTATTTGGTCCATAAGAGGACATCGACTACTCATAATAAATATAAATCCATTGTAGACCATCATCCTCCACCACTATAGTTTAATTTTCATGATTAGGTATTCCCCAAAAGTTCACCTCAAATGGGACACCGTTGATTGGGTAAGAAATTAAATTTGATTCTGAGGTTTGTTAGCCCTTCTGAGAACATTGAATGAATTAGAATGTTTTATTATCAGTTCAAATTTCCATCAAGATTTACATTGATTTGTGACATGTTTCATGTTTCCTAGTTGAGGATGAATCAACCAAAACATTACCATACAATTTAATGGGGATATATTGATCTTGATCCTGACACCCTTGTGGTTGATAAATCATTTAAAATTATGTATCATAAAGATAAGGTATTATGTGGTAAAACAATTCCCATGTTATGTAAAATTTGGAAGTGTGGATGGGATTACCAAGAGATGTGGGAGTGGGAATAATTTATAAGGAATCATAGGAATTATCTCTTTGAGAGTTCATAATATTGATCGCATTATAGTGATATAAATCATTCATGGTGGGGATAATTGTGATATCCTCTGATTCATATGTCTCATTTAGTTTGAGATTAGTTTGTACTTTTGGTTTTCTAAAGGTTTTTGGGAGTTCGAGGTTGAAAAATGTGATTTTTAAGGAAATATTTCAACTGCATGGTTTATATTCATATTTAGTACTAACTCTATGGTACCCTTATAGTATGGTATTGTGAGGCTCCAGTGTAATGTTTCACATTTTGAGCACGGTTAGTCAAATAGTGCAGCTCGCATAGAAAATCATGCATGTGTATAGTGGTTTTCCAAAGGTGCATCACAACTTGAACATGGTTTTCCTTAACCATTTGGTACATTATATGGTAACCATGTGCATATTATTTCAAGAGATAGTGGTAATGAATGGTTGGTGCACAGTTTGTAAACCGTTTAGCCTAAATGTTCTTTCTAAACTGAACAATTAAAAGCTTTGAATTTACCTTATTTATTGATTATTTTTATATGTAATCACCACCTAATCTTTATTTGTGTCAATTAACCTTCCATAGTTCTCTAAATAATTATCACCTTAATTACTTTGTGGTTTTCCTTTTTTCTTGATGGATATCTTCAATATATGCTCCATTTTTTATCTATTTTTCTCTCCCCTTCTAAGATACTTGCTTGATCTCTTATCCCCAAATTTATTTGGAACATGATTGGGATTTTATTGCAAGAAATAATGGGTTTGATAAGGTTTTGTTGATTCTTCTTATGGTTATATTCTCATGAGGACCTGGTCTACTCATTTCAAATTTACTTTATTGAATATGATCAGTGTGTCTTTATTCTTGAAGTAGGTGTCTCTATATAAAGGTTTTAATTTATAACATTCTATATGTTCTTATAAAATCCTTTAGTGTAGCTCATGAAGATTATTTATTTTATATCAAAGTATACTTGTTTCAATAGATATATATACTTTTAAATGGGGATTTATTTAAAAACATATTTTTGCACACTATGTGTTTGATGAAATTTTTCAAAGATTATTTTAACACAAAAATGAATTTTACAGTATGGGAGTGGTTATTGTTCTAGGTTCCAGATGCAGCGGAAGAGCGGTTGGGTTAGCACCCAACATTAATTTTTACCATGATCGATGATTATTCTGGGATCAATACGATGATGAAATTCAGTCTCCATGGAATAGAATCAAAGATTTATATGAAGAAGGAACAGGCCCAAAACCTTTAAAGAGAATCATTCACATCATGTTTATAATTAATTTGAGTAATTTCATAAAGAAAATAATACCTGGATCTTCGGTATTTTCTTCATTGAATATGTTGATCATTCAGAATGACCCTTATGTATTATCTTTTTTCACTTGCAAGGATCCAAACTAGAATCCCTCTAGTGGTGATCCACACATGCTCTAATGGCCTATGATTGACACCACTCGTACTCCGAGTGATAGAGCGGTGAAGCGATTGTCTTGTGTCGGTCATTATTGATCACTTTTTATTCGTCCATGAAAAATGAATCTCTTTCTTGAGAGGGTTTGGAAGAGGATTCAGAAGATAAATTGTTTAGCACAACAATTCTCAGTTCACTAGGTGTGTGGTTTGGTACATGAAACAATAATCGTATGTGTCTATTTATTGACATGGGGATTCAGTTACTATATTTAATTTCATAAAAAAATTTAATAAAATCATAGCTTTAGAGAAAACCCCTGATATTAATTATAATACCACATAATTATTTATTGTGTGCCAACTTGCACAAAAAATAATTATAAATAAAATTCTTCATCACAAAATAATAGCAGCATTAATTTAATTTGGGCCAACTAGAAAAATAATTATTTATCATCTTGAAATTAATTATTTTACTACCAGACCATCATTGGTCCTCTTTAACTCCACATCCATTTATTGAACATGTGAGTAAATAAATAAATAATTCATTCACTTAAAAAATATTTTATTTACAAACTACTAAATAAATATTTATTAAATGTTCAATAAAATAAATAAATAAATTTTACCCACAATCCAGTGAATAAATATTTATTTAATTTATTCAGTCATTTTAACTTGAATAAAATTATTCCAGTATCTTGTGAATAATATTTATTAATTAAATTCAAATAGAATTTAACCGAGACCACCAAAAACACATAGTGTGTGACCCTCTATGATTATTTCTCATTGGCATTAGGTGGACTTGCCTAAATTCCAAGAGGTATATCTTGTAATGGTTCAAGGCACCCAATATAAAGAACTTAAATTGTCAACAATGGCATCCACACACGAATGCTCACTATGTAATATAATCCCTTTTCGCAATATCTCATCAAGCAGGTTTCATGATAGTGTCATCAACATTTGTGGTTGATACATTGTTCTTTGACTCCCTGAAATAAACTCATCATTACACAATGTCGATGTAATTTTATTCGACGGTTCAATTTCAATCAATGGACTGAGATAACCCATTCCATAAATGGAAGGTACAAATTTTTCTTCGACTTATCCATTAATAACATTCCACTCATGACACACCCAACATACCCTACTTCCCGCCAATAGTCTCCATGACGGTTTTCATCAATATATCAAAGTGCGCAAGTCATGACACATGTTGATGATAATCATGAAGTCTAAGGATCATTAAACATGCTCATAGATAGGAATATACGATGACACCCAAACATGTGGAATTCCTACTGTCGGGTCTGTTCTCATAATCACATCTCTTGGAGATTACAAAGTGTGAACATCATGAGAGGAAGTCTCATATTCTTATGAGTACTAAAACCTAATAGTCTATATGTTATGTTCCCCATCATAGTGTTTCATACATCTACAAAAATATATTTAAGGATATTGTTTTAGAATTTCAAGGTTCTCATCATAGTAGGGAACTGCCATGACCTTATCAATGCAACAAATACTCTAGGACATTATTACATCATAGTCATGCTGAACAATGAAAAATATATAATTCATTAAATATTAATGTAATCAAAGTAAAAATATTTTTTTCTATGACTCCAACTCTAACAAACTGCCACTTGGACTAAAGCTAACTGCCTATGACTTTCATTCCGCTAGACCTTAGATGATGATCATGTTTCTGCTGAGTAAAATCTTTAGTCAAAAAATCCTTCATGTTATCTTATGTGGAAAAACTACTCACTACAAATTCACCTCTCTAAGAAAAATCTTTCAAGATATGGTACTTATGAAGTATGTTCTTCTTCCGCTGATGTGACCTTGGCTCTATTGCAAGATTTATCGTTGGAGTATTATCACAGTATAGTGTGATGGGATCTTTACCGCTACGTATCACATCTTGCTCTTTGATGAAGTTTTAAATACAAACTTCTTCTTTGGATACCTCATAATCTATGGTATACTCAGAATCTGTTGTAGAATATAAGACCGCACTATACTTTGAGATCTTCCAGCTCACTACACCTCCATTAAAAGTGAAATTGTATCCTGTTTGTGACATCATGTCATCTTGATCAGTCTGGAAACTAGAATCTTCATATCTTATGATGAATAGTTTATCATATCCTCCATAAACTAGGAAAATATCCTTAGTAATCCTCAGATACTTTAGGATTGTCTTGAATTCCATCCAATGGAGGTCACCTGGGTCAGCTTGATATCTTCCTACCACACTCAATGTGTAAGAAACATCTAGCCTAGTACGGAGTATGGAATATATGACTAACCCAATCACTTATGTGTATGTAGTCCTTTCCATTATCTTTCTTTCATCATGTGTCTGAGGACACATTTTCTTAGAAAGATGAATGCCATGTGATTCTGGAAAAAATACCCTCTTGGATTGTTTCATACTGAATATCTTCAGTATCTTATCAATGTATGTACGTTGACTTAGGCCCAACAGTTTCTTAGATCTATCATGATAGATCTTGATCCAAAGAATATATGCTACCCCACCCAAGTCCTTCATGGAGAAGCATTGATTCAACCATGACTTAACAGACTGTAAGACTAGAATCTCATTTCAAATAAGTAATATTTCATCAACATATACTATTAGGATATCGACTGCACACCCATTAAACCGTTTGTAGACTCAAGGCTAACATTTATTCTTGATAAAACCAAATTATGTTATGGATTCATAAAAATGAATTTTCCATGACCGGGATGCTTAATGTATTCCATAAATAGATTTCTGCAACTTGCATACATTATTGGCATCCTTTGGAATCAGAAACCCTTCAGGTTGTGTAATGTAGACATCTTCCTGAATTTTCCCATTAAGGAATGTTGTTTTGACATCCATTTTCCAAATATTATACTGATGGTAAGACAAAATGGAAAGTAGAATTCTGATGTATTTCAACATTTCAACTGGTGAAAATGTTTCATCATTATAAATTCCTTGACATTGTTTAAACCCTACTGTAACCAGTCATGACTTATAAGAACTGACTTGTCCTTCTATGTACAGTTTCTTCTTGAATACCCATTTTCAACCAATACGATTTACATCTACTAAAGGATCTACCAAAATCCAGACATGGTTTGGGTGCATGGAATCAATTTCAGAATTCATGGCTTCTTGTAACTAGGCAATGTCTATTCCACTTACTGCTTCCTTGTTGGTTAGAGAGTCATTATTATCAGCTAATAATGAGTCAACATCATCAATAACTAGAAAACCATAACATTATGGTTCTCTAACCTCTCTTGTACTCCTACACAGTACTTGTGTCTCTGGAAGAGATTATCCTTCCATGGGGCTTTGTGGAATCTATTCTCTTACCAACTCTTGTGTACCTTGAGCCTCAACTTCGTTGAAGTCTATCTCACTCCCACTATCTATTTTGGAGATGTTCTCCCTCTCAATAAATATGTCATGTCTTTCCACTATAACGTTTTTTTCTGAGTGGTTTTATAGGTAATATCCCATTATTTCATTGGGTTATCCTATAAAGGTACACTTTATGCCTCGAAGTGCGAGTTTGTTACAAGAATAGGCCTTAACAAACGCTTCTCTACCCCCACACATCTAAATTCGATAACATGGCTTTTCTTCCACTACAGAACACATATGGAATACCATATATTGATTTTGTTGGTACTTAGTTTAGTACGTGTGTTTCTGTTTATAACGCATAACCCCAAAAGGATAATGTAAAACTTGCATGACTCATCATTGATCTCACTATATCCAACAAGGTGTGGTTCCACCTTTCTCTTACACTATTCCATTGAGGTGTGTCAGGAGGAGTGAGTTGGGATAGGATCTCAAACTCCCATAAGAAATCAATGAAGTTTGGATTAAGATATTCCCCACCATGGTCTAAGAAGATTTTCTTAGTAACTTTACCAAGAGGGTTCACAACTTCATTCTTATATTCCCTAAAGTAATCAAAGGAATCGGACTCATACCTCATTAAGTAGATATATCCATATTTACTAAAATCATCAGTAAAGGTTAAGAAGTATGAGTACCCACCCCTTGCTTCAACTGGAAATGGTCCATACACATCGGTATGAACCAATTCAAGAATATATTTAGCCCTTTCACCTTTCCCACTAAATGGGGCTTTGGTCATTTTTCTTTGAAAACACGCATGACATGCAACAAGTGGTTTTAGTTCAAAAGAATATAAATATCCATCTTGATGTAACTTTGTCAATCATTTCTTGTTTACTTGACCTAGCCAGTAATGCCAAAGTTGGGTTTGGTATGAGTGATGTGAAGTATCTTTTTTATCGATTGCCACTACTTGGTTTATGTAATCCAATGCATAAAGACCATTTTATAAATGTGTCGTACCAAAACAAATTTCATCTTTATAAATGAAACAACATTCATTTCTGAACATGAAAAAAAATCGATTTCTATCTAGTATGGATACATAAATTATGATTTTGGTTACATAAGGAACATAAAAATAACCCTTTAACTCCAAGATCATCCCAATTGGAAACTTGAGGTGGTAGTCCCCGATAGAAACAGCAGCAAGTATGGCTCTGTTGGATGCTCGTAGAGCTACCTCCCCTCGATCAATCTTCCAGAATCTACATGGTTACTTTATTTTGATACATATTTGATCACCACTAGCTATTTCTAATACACAATTTTTATAAATAGATATATTGAACTCAATAAAAAATGCACTTGAAGCTTCCCCTTGCTTCTTTGCCAAGGTGCAGTTCTTATTCCAATGGCCCTTCTCAGTAAATGCGAAACAAACAGCCTTAGGTTCACTTTCCTCCCCTTTGATCTTCATTTTCTTGGAAGGTCGTGAAGAAGCTTTGGGATTACTAATCACCACCTTCCCTTTTCTATTATTCACCATAATAAAAAAAGGATTTTCACACTTCATATCTTTGTCCACTTGGCTAATGAGGATAAGAAGATCAGATAAAGACTTCTCAATGTTGTTCATGTTGTAGTTAACAACAAATATGGAAAAGATATGAAAGAGTGATGCAATAATGAGATCAGTGCCTAGTTATTCATGGAGTTTAAACCCTAGAACCTCGAGTATCTAAATGTATCCAATGAGTTTGACTATATGAGGCCCAGGTAGTTAACCTTCTCTAAGCTTACACTGAAAGAGTTCCTTAGAAAACTCAATGGTTTCCTTTCTTGCTCTCTCTGGATAAAGACCATGAAGGTGCACGAGCATGCTATAAGAATCCATGTTTTTTTTATACTTAATGATTTCACTAGAAATTGATGATAGCATCAAATATTGAACATTGTCCATGTCGTTCATATGTTTCTCATAGACCAGGAAATCCACATCACTCACCTATTTAGAAGACAGATCGGGTAATGCAAACTCCAACATGTAAGACTTCCATTCATGGAGTAGGATAACTTGAAGGAATATAAACCATTCTTGTAAGTTACTATCAGTAAGGATGTTGTATTTATCTATAATTGATCATGGGGATAATTTGGTTTACAAGATTGTCATTTTTATTCTACAATTAAAAGGGTGGATCATTACTACTATCTTGATTACATTTTTATGAGAAATAATTAATTGATTTTGTTATGTATCCCATTATTTTATCAAGTCCCAATATCCCTCACCATTGAACTATGAATGTCCAATTTCTATGAAATTCTAGTGGAAATCATCCATATTCCCCTTGGCACAAACCCAACAAGGGTTGGTCAATATAATTGAAGGTATTAAGGTAGGAAGATCTTTGCCAACTATGGGCTTGCAGCTCCTTGATCTGTTGAGTGGACTCTCCATTCCTGAAATCATGACTTTGGATTTCCTCATCTCTTGCCTCCAATATTACACTAAGTATATAAGGGACACTCCTCTTGATGTAATATGGTTATGTCAAACTGAAACCTTTCATAACGTCTTCTTGTACAAAAGTATGTTTCCCAACAAGGGTTGGTCAAACACATAGTTTTATTGAGTTTTTTCATTAATCAAGTAATTGATGGCTGGGTCTAAATTAATATTTTATTTGAGATATGTTTTATCACTTATGCGTGAATTTCTTATTATCATTATCACATGACTGTTAATATTAAGTGGAACTTACTTAAGTTATTAACCATGTGTTGATAATATTCACACATGAGCTTGGTTTATTTTAGTTCTATATTGTATATTTTTAATTCGTTAATTATGTGATCGTGAAAACACATCCATAATGATAAACCATGCATCTGACAGAAATAAAATAATGTAAAGGGAATGATCATGAGTTTTTCTAATGGTTAGTTTATCTATAAGTTGATAAACTAACCCTGACCTAGGGGAGAAACACCTTGAACCTTTTGGGCTCATGTTTACAACTTTCCACCTATCCAACTCTATATCTCCTGGGATTGATTTCATCTCAGATCTATCTTGAACCATCTCTACTATCTTGGGAGTTCCATCCATTACATATGCCTTTCATGTCTCACATTTAGTTGAAGGGTAAAAGGGGTTTAACATAAACTAATCCTTGGGAACACAGGCCCTACATATTAATGAGGAGAAGGCTCTCAAGCCAACTAATTTTATTAAATAAATTATTTAAAAGAAACCATAAACATAATATGGTATTGGTCTAGCTCATGATGTTATATAAATGCAATGATATTTATGCATAAATAAAACTAGCATTCAATTATTTAACCGTCATTGTTTAAGATAAATCATGCTCGAATCAATTAATTATTGTCTTTAAATAATCAATCATTTTATCTTAAACAATTTTTGGAATTTCTTTGAGATTCTCATCCATCATAATTTTAAAAAATAAATTCATTTAAATTTATCTTTTTTATATACATTGTACCTTGGAGGAAACCTATTGAATTATTATTCATAACTACCCAATGAGTAGAAATGAACATTACACAGATGATAAATTAAACATATATATATAAAACAAATATCCCCTATTGTGCCTCAGCTTTATGCATGCATGATGGTACAAGTCTCAAGGGATTGTATAATATAATAATAAATTTTAATAAATCTACATAAGTTGGATGAGTACACAGCATGTAGTTTTAACTACACGGTTTGTGATATTATTCGTCGTCCATCCTAAGTAAAAGACCAGGGAAACATCACGTGAGTGTACTTTATAAATATTAGGAGTACATGGAGTGTCCAGTAGGCCACACTCCATGTAGTTCCTTGTTACACGGTCTTCAGTTGAGCAATTCATGTATGGGGTACATGATCCACCCATAACCCGAGGGACTACACGCCGTGTCTAGTGGGCCACTCGGTTTGTAATCCGGAAACTATGTTCCACCTATTCCTGATCAACACATGGATTCATTATGACTTTGACAAACTATATTCACATGGCTTGTTTGGAAGACCAGACCCAGTTCATTGAACATTGAATAAATGGAATGTACTACTTAATACATGACATGTATTCAGTTGTTGTATAGTTAGGAACCGTTGGAGCCTTTAGATGAGATCCTCTATTTTATTTTAATCAGAATTAAAAGAAAATATCATTTATGTAAGGTGAACGAGAAACAAAAGAGGTTGAATAGATCTTGATTTTCAGAATTTCTGAATGATTAACTTGAATTGAAACAACTAAATTATTAAATGTATAAATCATCAACGAAATATTTAAATAATTAAAAACTATGATGTAACCCCTATGATACCTCTTGAAGGTTTTGGGTGAGGTGGAAGCACAGTTGGTTCAGCAACCGACTTTAATTTTTACCATGATCAATGGTTATTCTGGGATCAATATGACGATAAACTCCAGTCTCCAAGGAATATATTCAAAGATTTAGATAAAGAAGAAAGAGGAGTTAAATATTTATATAGGAACGTTATCATCATGTTAATAATTAATTTAATTAATTTCATAAAGAATATAATACCTGGATCTTCAGTATTTTCTTCATTGATGATGTTGATCATCTGAAATGACCCTTCTAAATTATATTATTGTGCTTGAAAGGATCCAAACTAGAATCCCTCTAGTGGTGATCCACACATTCTCTGATGGCCTCTGATCAACACCACTTGTTCTCCAGGTTCTAGCACTGTGAAGCGAGTGTCTCGTGTCAGTCGTTCGTGATCGCTTGTTCTTCGGCCTTAAATAATGTTTCTCGTCTTGAGAGGGGTGGGAAGAGGATTCGAGAGGGAAATTGTTTAGTTCAACAATTATAAATTCAACATGTGTGTGGTTTGGTACATGTCATAATAGATGTTTGTGTCTATTTATTGACATAGTGATTCAGTTGTAATATTTAATTGTGTAACATCAATTTAATGCATTCATAACCTTAGAGAAAACCAATGTTATTAATAATAATACTGCTTCATTATTTATGGTGTTCCAACTTGCACAAAATGGTATTATAAATAAAATTCCATGTCACAAAATAGTAGTAGTGTTATTTTAATTATTGTCAACTAGTTAAATAATTATTTATCATCTTGTAAATAATTATTTTACAATCAGACCATCTTAAGTCCTCTAGAACTCCACTTCCATTTATTGATCACCCAAATAAATAAATAAATAATATAGTCTCTTGAATAAGTATTTTCTTTACAAACTATTACATAAATATATATTAAATGTTTAATAAAATAGATAAATATATTTTACCCATAATCTGGTGAATAAATATTTATTTCATTTATGAAATCATTTTAACTTGAATAAAATTATTCCACTATCTTGAGAATAATATTTATTAACTAAATTCAAATTTATTTTAATAGAGTACTCCAGAAACACTTAGTGTGTGACCCTCTAGGATTATTTATCATTGGAATTAGGTGGGCTTGCCTAAATTCCAAGAGTACTATATTGAAACGGGTCAAGGAACCCAAGGGATATAACATAAAGTCACCACAACAACATCCACATTCGAACACTCACTGTGTTATATAATCCATTTGTCACAATATCTCATCAAGCAGGTCTCATGATAGTTTCATTAACCTTTGTGCTTAATACATTTTTCTTTTACTAATAGAAATAAACTTTCCATTACACCATGTAAATGGAATTTCATGCGACAGTTCTATTTCAATAAAAGGGTAGAGATATCAAATTCCATAAATAGAAGGGAGAAATTATTCCTTGACTTATCCATTAATAACATTCCACTCATGTCACACCCAACATACCCTACTTCCTGCCAACAGTCTCTATAATGATTTTAATCAATAAATCAAAGTACGCCGGTCAGGACATGTATTAATGATAATTATAAAGTCTAAGAATCATTAAACACGCTCGCAGATAGGAATATCCAATGACGCTAAAACATGTGGAATTCATACTGGTAGTACTATTCTCAAAATCTCATGTCTTAGATATTACTAAGTGAGAACTTCAAGAGAGGATGTCTCATCTTCTTATGAGTATCTGCACCTGACGTTATGCATGCTATGTGTCCTATCATAGTCAGTCATCTAACCGAAGAACAATATTTTAGAATACTGTTATAGCATTTCAAAGTTCTCATCATAGTAGGGAACTTCCATGACCATATCAATGCAACAAATACTCTAGAAAATTATTACATCATAGTCATTAAGAACAATAAAAAATGTGCAATTCATTAAATATCCATGTAATCAAAGTACAAATATTTAGTTCTAGGACACCAACTCTAATAATTATTCACTGTGAAAATGTTTTATAAATTTTGATAATTATTTTCATTTAGTTTTTCTAAAATATATCCCATTGTAAACCATGGGAGCATTGAGAAATAGGAATATGAAAAATTAGTGAGTGACACCAGTAGAAGATATTTTATTGATATAGACATACTATGAAAAGACTTGGTATTGGTAGGATCAATGTTATACTTGTATGGGTGCATTGTGTTACTTCATGTGTTTGAGTACATATTCTCATAGGCTATAACCCATATTGTTCTTGGTTTTATACATGATGGTATATTTCAAGTTTGGTTTCTCATATGTTTACCTTATAATTTATCCATGGATAGTTTTTCTTAAACATAAATGTTATCTCACATGTACTCATCATATTTCTTATTTCTGTGAATATGAAATGTTTTTATGAAACCCAAACAATATTTTTCCAAATTTTTTCTCTTACAAAATTTCTTTACAAACCATATTTCATTAATTCTAGAACTAACAGTTTCATAGTATTAGAATTTGTGTAGATTATTTGGTGAAATAATATTAGGATTTGTACCCACAAACTAATCTTTCCTTTGGTTATTAAATATGTGGTTTTTAATGACTTAGGTAAAGGGAATGGAATTATTTAGTTCATTAGCTTCTATTGGTTTGTATCACCTTCATAGTGATATAGATTGGTTGTGGTAGATAGTCATATAGAGACTTTGATTTTTCTTGTCTTTTTTTTTTACTTTTTAGTTTGGCATTTGGCTTGGTGTTTCATGTATCATAGATTTGTACCCTTATTCTATACTTTAATATTTTGGTTTATCTATATTAATTTATTCATAAGACTCGTTAGTTTCATGGTTGATCATTATCTTATGGCAGACTAACTTGAGAGACATGTCAGAATGATCCAGGTTGGTTCATTGCAAACTTTATATATTAATCTAGGAAATTTTTCCATTAACATTATCCTTTTCAAGAATTTCTCTCATAGTTTATGTTGATGATGATTCCATTTCATAATAAAAAAAATTTATCAGATAAGTGTCATGTTTTCCAATCATTTAATAAAAAAAATTATTAAATTTCTACTAATAAAATGATGGCCATATTTAGTAAATAATATATCAATTGATAATCTAAGATATATATTTAATCATGAATTATCCTATCTGACATCATAAAATAATACATTAATGTATATGGTAGATAATCATTTCAATTATTTCCCATATAAATCTTTAATAGTTGAGTAGATAACTCCTTTTCCAAAATACATCATAGGGATTATCATTATTACTCTAGTATGCCATTTATTAGTGTTTCCCAACTAAGTGTACCCCAGATATCAGGCCATGAATTGGAACCTAACTATTAGGAGAACCTATCAACTACATTATTTACACAAGATATTTTATAGGATTCAAAATTCAGCATGACCAATCAGTTTGAATGATTGAGGTCTTGATAAATGTTTTCTTTATATAGAATCTCACACTTAGTATTTTGATGGGTTTTAAAATCACAGTATATTATATCATGTATTCAATTTATGTATGAATTATTATAATGATTTACTTTTTTTAGATTTCACCTTCAAACTAATTAATATTCTAAAAACATATTAATGTGTAACACTTTATAAAACTTCTTATTTGTGTTATTTACTGTAAGGACCCATCCTGATTTTTTATTAACCCAAACAAAACCATAACAGACACCAAGTATATTCATTGATCACTAAGGGATGGAATCTAGTACTGAGAATTTAAATGAATTTTTGTGGAATGATTTTCCTTATTTTCATGATGATCTAGGTTTGTGCCATATTGTTTCAAAAACCCAAAATAACCCATCTATATATCAAACATTTATAAAAATAAAATAATGACATGTGTGATAAAAAGTACCTTTTTTACTTATATAATCGTATAACATGTCTCTTTTATATATACATATATAATAAAAAATAGAATACAAAATATAATATCTAACAGTATTCCAAAAATAAAATATAATAGGAAAAATACTAATGTCATAAAACTATATAGATGTTGGAATGTGTCAAAGAAAATATAATTGTCAATGCTAGTCATAAAAACATTGGATTTTGATGAAGTACAGACTTGATAACCAATACTATATTAATCTATATAATTCCCAAGTAGTTACCCTTTTAAACTTTTTCATGTGTGAAAATTCATATGTAAAACTATATATCCACTACGGTGCACATATTGGGTGTGAGAATTAAGGCTCAACACCACCAAGAGATATAAACTTCTATAGGTGATTAAATATTTAATTCTTGTGAATTTTTATGTGAAATATAAATATATATATATATATAACAGTTTACAAGATATATAAAAATAACATGTTAGATATTACCCAAAATATAAACTATATAATTTCAAAGGTTGACACTTATGCCACTAAGAGGGTCCAAATTTTCTTTGATATATGATCTAAATCATTATGAGTAAACATTATTAGTCGTTAAATACTATTAAATAACATTAATCATGTTCACATGTCATATCTTTACTGGGAAAGGTAATAGTAATCATGTTCTTGAGGTATATCTATATTGATAAATGAATCACTAATCAGGTGTTGAGGAAAATATTTAAAAGGAAAGTAGGGAAAATCTAGTATATTGTGCATGATCATATACTATTTTATATTAATCATCACTAATGAAATATCCATCATATACCTATTCTTTTATCATAAAAACAAAATTTTCATAACCAACTTAAATAATTATAGAAACGTATTCATAAAAAAAATAACAATAACTAGTACTAATAAAAATATGGGGTGTATACATCATTAAAAATTACTTGTGGTGCCTAAATAATAATATATACATGATATATTACTCTTAGTATGCTAGTAAAACACATGTATAATCAAAATATTATGATCAGTATGGATATACTCATGGTTCCATGTCAAATAAGGCATTAGATAATATAGAAACATAAGTAACAACATTAAAAACATAGATACTCATATAATGAGAATATATAAAATTCATAACATAATTTATCAAATATTTATTTAATTTAAGTTGAATAAGTTTTTGTTTAATAAAACTAATTTTCCATTATGATATCATTTATGAAAACTGAATTTTATCATCCTATCTAACTTCTAAAAAAATCCCTAAAATGTTCTTAAACTTTTAGTGTATTTATTATATTTTTTTAGTTTGGTTTCATCATCCTTTAGGTTTTTCTTGTTTTTTATATTTTGTTTAGTATGGTGGTCTTGACTAGTAGTTGAGGGTATATACCATCCTCTAACCCTACTCTTACTACTAAACCCATCGTACTAGACCATATCTTAGTATGGAATAATGGTTCCTTAGTGGTTTAGGATTGGGAAGGTTGATCAATGATGGTTTTGGTGTTGTGGATACATTTATGTTAATAATGTTTTTTATTTCTATTTTTTCATTTTCTTTTGAGTCGGTGTTGTTTGGAAGTTTTTTAAAGGTTAACTAACTTATTTTCATAACTTATAATATTTATACCTATCAAATTATTATAGACCACATTTTGGTCTAGTGAAAGGATTTTTGTGGTTGTTTGGTATTTTATTAGTAGAAAATTTAATGGTTGTTATTTTGGTTGTATTTTTGTAATGGTCATTCTATCCCAACATGATGCTTTTATTTATCCCCTTAGTACAGTTTTGCTAACTTATGGTTACATAGTGGATTTGGTGTTTAGCATTGGCTTTATTCCATTTTCTTTTTCTTACACAGTCCTCATGGTTTCTACCACCTTTAAGAGTCCAATATAATTTTATGGTAATGTTTTTTTGATCAATAATCTTTATTTCAATTTACATTTGGTGATGGAGGAAGATCCCAATGAATCAAGAGGATTTACTATGATATATAACTTGGATTTCTTATGTAATATTTCTATTGAAGTAACCTACCATTATAAATGTTGATGGAGATCCATTATTATGATTTAGAAAGACTTTAGTTGAGATGTTTCTTAGTTTTTTGTGAAATTTTATACATATGGTGATTATAGAGTTGATCTTAGTGAGTATCAATAACAGTTATTGATGGAAATTAAAAGAAAAGTCTACAAAATTATCCTTATGAAGTTGGGAAATTGGATATTGAAAATATTGAGGATATGTGATTTAATAATATAAAATTATATCTGGAAGAGTTGGATTCCATACATTGATTATCAAGCATGAAGACTGCTATATTTAATGGAAATTGTCTCTTAGAGGATATATCAATTAAGGTTGATTTAAAATCCCGAAGTGTTTAGGGTGTAAGAGCTATATAAAAATACTCAACGTTGATTATTCATATTCTAAAAGGAATTTTAAATAAATTTTATGAGCTTAGTAAAGATTATAATAATTTTCAAAATCATTTATGTAAATTGGATTTGTTTTGGAGTGAATGGATATCTCCTAAGTTTTTTTAAAAAGGTTTTTAGCCAATTTAAAACATATATGATATTTTTAGTTAAGGTTACAATTTGAATAAGTTTTCAATACATTAGAGTAACTCAAAATCATTGATCAATAGATTAATGTGGTTTAAAAAATTCATAGTGGAATCTATAATTTTTTTAACACACTGTGATATGAAAAAGCACTCCGGATTACACATAAAAGTGACAACAAGATTCTATAATATTTTTAAAAGTAACTCTCAAACCATAAAGAATATATAAGGGTTTCTCCAGACTTTTATAATATAGTTTTAAAATAATTACTACCAAATTGATATATGTAATATTACCTCTGAGTTGAAATATAATAATCAAGAAAAAAACATTATGTTGATACATATGAGTAACTTTAATCTGATACATAAAGGTACCTAGTGATATGAATAGAGAAATTTTGAAAAGTCATGATCCTCACTAAAATATAAAAAATTTTATAAATAAAATATTGATAAAGACACATATCTTTACTATAATATGTTAGAGTAAATCTAAATTTCTAGTGCATATATAATGATTAATATGTACATGTGTAAAAGTCATATAAAGTCATCAACGAATATGTGAGAGTCCTCAAGATGATATTTATGGGTCATCCTAATGTCATTCAAGGTTGAAGATATTATTTATTATATTAAACATCATAATTATTGAAGTTGATATTATGAATTAAGTTATGATGAGGGTTTAAACACTTTTAAGACAAGTGTAATACCTCGATGATATTCTTACATATGAATTTTCATGCCAATGTGAATTGAATGCTTTCGAATTTTTTTAAAAAAATTACAAGTCCATAATATTATGAGAATAATGAGAGATTTGGAAAGTAGGAGTTGAATAAAAATTATTTATTATTTAATAATTAAGGACCAATAATAATAAATAAGATCACATTACAACAATTTAAGGGGAATTTTCCATATTCAAATATAGAAATAATTTTCACATGATTCTATAATGAAATAAAAAAGATGAAGAATAAGGAAATGAAATGAGGTGAGGAGAAATCCAATACTATATTATTTGATATATATACATGTATCAAATAAATAGAATTATTGTAAATTATGATAATTCATTCCTTGAGAGATCATCATGTATCGAAGAAAGAGAATAAGTGAAAAAAAAAGATAAATTATTCCTTGAGAGATCTTATTATATTGAATATAGATGGGTTGATGGTATTATAAGGATAATATCTTATGTGTTGAGGGAAAAAATAAAGTTAAGGATAAGTAAAAGAATAACTTCACTATTATATTCTTATATCATAGAATCTGAATGATAAAAGATAATAACAGAAGATTTTTCTTGATGATATCAATATATCATAAATATTGATTAAGAAGAAGAATAAAAGAATAAGTGAAAGATGATGACACATTTGTTTCTGGTTCTTGATATGCATGTTGAATCTTTTAAAAAATATGAATATTGAGGAAGAAGATAATGTGAAGAAAAATACTTTCTATATGCATTAATCATTTTTAGATTTATTTGAGAAGAATAAGAAGGGTCTGCATGATACTATAAAAATGATGGATTGTTATTAGAAGGAAAATTCATATGGGAGAAGATATTTCATTAGTGAATAAAGGTAATATTGGTGTAAAAAAATGATCCTATTTAAGATAAGAAATTAGTGGATCATTGAAAATTGGAGGGGTCTTGTAAAATCTATGTCATACCAATCATGTGACTAAAGTGTTGTAAAAAGATAAATTATGTCACACAAGATTTAAGGATGTATTCTTAAATTCTCATATAATTACTTATATGGCCCCATGAGAGTCAAGGATATAATATTCCCTTATCTTATAATTACTTGATTAATATATAGAATATTTTTGCCGCATATTAGACCTTAACGCAACAAATATTAGATACCCACATTAGGATAAAACCATATAAAAGATATTATGTATTTTTGTCTCTTTTATTTAATGTATTGTATATGGTGGTTAGTTAATGAGTTCATAAATAGATCCATATATATTAACTTAGTAAAAGTATTTAAAATTAATAGAAGAAATAAAAATAGATAACAATTTGATAAAAAAGTTCATACTGATTCATCCCTCCCCAAAATGACTGCACAATATATTCGTTACTTCACTTCATATTAGATCTAATCTGGTATTCCTAAGAATAAAACTATTTATTTTCCATTTTCATTTATAATATCTTTATTAAATTTATATTTCATTAATATTTAGTGTTTCATTATATGGAAATTAAACTTTCAATCTATGTTAATGAAAACATATAAGTTTCATCCTAATCCTTATTGAACGAAAAAAAAGACTAGGAAATTGAATACGATAACAAATGTTACCAAGGGGAAAATATTATTTTAAGGAAAAAAAGTGGTAATTCTTCAATAAATATTGACAATAATGATTCTCTAGATGAACCAAGTTCAATATATAAAGTGTTTGAGGAGGCTGATTCTATTAAATCAATTGAATATCTCTACTCTAAAGTTACAGATTATTTTAAGAAAATTTTCTATTGAATATGTTAATTATTTTTTGGGTTTATTAGGGGAATAAATTTTGTAAAGGAATAATAAGTGATGGAATTTTATGATATGGGAAATGCATTGGATAAAAATTTATTTATGTTGAAAAAAATCACCCATCTTTTTGAATCTAAAGAACAAACTATATTAATTTTTAAATAATGGTCTTCCTTATATGATGAATCATTATAGGAACAATGTGTTGATAAATATGCAATTATGAAAAAAAAAATAGAATATAATATATATGTAGTGGAGGATATTATCGGTATTAGGGATGCTCAATTGGAGATTAAATCTAAAAGGGTAAAAGAGATTGAAAATTCTATAAAATAAATAAAAAAATCAATAATATCAAATTTTGATGATTAAAAAATGGGAAGAAAAGGTATGTCCAGGTGAGGTTGATAAAAATTTCCACAACATGAATTATATTAAACTAGAAGTCAAAATTATTAATCTAGAAGAGACACATGTTGAGACTTCCCAAACAGCTAAGAAACGAAAATTTTTCATGCAAGTTTGTGTTATAAGCACTGTATTTAAAAAGAATCACATTGATGTCAAAAAGATCTTAATATTTTATAAAGATAGAACTAATACAAGTTAAAATAAAAAAGATAACCCTAATCCTAGAAATTATTTCTTTTAAAAATGTTGTTTCATTAGTTATCTACATGCGAAAAAATAAAAAAGTGGGGAAATATTAGTGAAACAAATTCTATGAAATACACCAAAATATAAATGGTAAATATAATAATATGAAATAAATTTTTATCCCTAATATTATTCGGAAAGGATTAAATTTTTACCCAATAATAGAAATATAAAGTGTTATCTTGATTGCAACTAAAGGAAGGGTAAAAATATATATTAGTCAATATGGGTGTTGTTGGATGTTTGGGAATAATGAAATGGAATCCTTTAATAAAACATAAATAATAGAATATTTCATATGGCCTGGTTTAAGGGTGAGAAAATATATTATTAATAAAAATATATTTATTAGAAGAAAATTAGCATAATAAGATGGGATTGAATCTTTCCATCAAGAAAATATTTGGATGTGTGAAGAATGTATATGAAAATATTATTATAAGTGGTCAATATGTTGAATAATGTTAATATAAATATTCCAATAGAGTAACACAAAAATTAAATTTATTAATACACCAAAATATAGTAAAATATGTGAGAAAAGTTGGTGATTCCACCTTAGGGTGTAAACATAATAAAATTATTTAGAAAAACACACCTAAGAAGAATGTTGAAAATAATTATACACTAAAGAGGAAATGGATATAATATAGGATAAAGGGATGTGTCATAGACTACTACAATCAATCCATGAACATCATTGGATAAACTAACGTAAAAAATAAGTGAATCAGTGCAAGAAACAAATAGAAGTATTTTTTGGTGGAAGACATCCAAGATACAGAATCTAAATTTCATGGGATGTTGTTAATGAAAGTTGACTTTAAGACAATTAGAATGATATCTATAAAGTTAAAACATACTAGATAAAATGTTATGGAAAACATGATATAGATACTAAGAAAATGGGATGTATTTTGAAAGAAATATAAATCATCAGTAACTTTATGTGAAAATAATTTCTAAATGAATAAGTATTCCTCACATATGAAGAAAGTTGATTATATTCCAAAGGAATGAATTACCATATATAATGTACTATTTTAATAATATAATAAAATATATAATGTAAAAAATAGTGAATTTTCCAGGATAAATAAGGTAAAAACTCCACTTCTAATAAGAAAAGATAAAGAATGATATAATCCAATTCTTCCTAAGGAGAATAATGTTTGGAATATCAAGGGTGTAAGCGTGAAGAAAATTGGATCTAAAAAGGGAGGAATTTATTGGTCGAGAAGAAATCCTCAACCTTTTCTTCTCTCATTAAGAAGAAAATGTGGGTCCTCTATATTCCCATATATTTTATTATTATTATTTTAATGAATTGAAGATGATGTATATAGGGAAGCCTTGATGAAAGTTGTAAATTATTTATAGATACAAGAGGTTTCCATCATAGATTGATTTGACTATTTCCTTCTTAAAACATTTCAAATTTTTATTGTAAAGGATATTCTTATAGTATAATTTTAATCAAGATCATCCATGTTGAAGAATTTTTTGAGTGCATCCCTTAAGTGGGATTTGAGATAAGTTGACTCCCATATGATATTAGTTCATGTGAATCTATAAATCTAAAAATAATTAATGTAAGTTGTGGTTATTTTATGATCAATATAATTTTCCATTATTTTAGGTATTATATCAAATTTTATTATTAATGGGGGGTATGTCAACCTTAAAGATAGTATTATGGGGGGAAACTTACATGAACTTGAATGTTTTGATGTTTTTATTGTGTTAATTATAGGTAATAAATAAAGTGATCCAATATAAACATAACTTAAATAATATAGTAATTTCTTGTTTTAGATAAGACATATCAAAAATAGTTACACAACTAGAAGACCGAAAGGATTAGTGACTTTAAAATTTTATACAAAAACAACTTATTTTACAACACTTATAAATTATACAATATAATAATTTTCTTCAAGAATATTTTAAACATCTCACATAATATAATCACCTTCATAAAAATTAGGGTGGAAATATAATAAATGGGTGAGATAAAATTGTTGGTAAGGGCAAAACATATCATAATGCTTCATATAGTTAACAGGAAGGAGAACATGAGGAATAAATAAATTTATTAATGAATGAACATAAGACCATAGAAAATAATCAAAAAATTCAATATATAAACATAAAATCATATAAATATCATTGAGTAATTATAAAATTAATTACATTTCTCAAACTATATATTAAATTGTAAAACATGATAGCATAATAAAAAAATGGAATAATTTCAAAATAAGGCATAATTATGAAAAACATGGTATATCCAAAAAATGAAAAGAATCTTGGAAATGTGTAATAACTCTATAAAAACTTGGAAATGTGGAAAAATCATAATCATGGGAATAAAATTGTGAGAAAAAATCATTATTCCCACACCTATGTGAACAAATTCATTTGTATACACCTAAAAATGTGAGAATCCCCATCCTACAAATGACTATCTAAAAAAACTCATTATGTTCATTTCTAAATATATCGTGAGATATAAATGTAAACCAATTCCATTATCGTTATATAAGACCCCATATATCACCATCCATACATTTGTGCTCCACTATAAATCAATGAAAAATGTACATTAATGAAATCATGGAAAAAGAATGGGTTTCTTAAACTCATCACAAAAAAATGAGTTAAATAAATAATAGGACATAAAAATATCATTTTCAAAAAGTAATAATATTATAATAACATTTAGATGGTGATGAAATCATCAATTCACAAGAGATAAAACTTGGAGAAAAATAGAATTACAAATATAAATTTTTTCACAACACCTTTTAAAACTCTTTTATAAAATATAAAGTGTTAATTTATTTCAAAAACAAAATTAAACATAAATAGTAGAATTTTTAAAAACGTTTTTAGGATTTTTAAAAAATAAATGATCTTCTAAAAGAATAATAATCATTCTAATAAATATAGAGTGGTAAATAACTAAAATAAATTCATTTTTTATGTTTTTAGGTCATTTTAACAACACTCTACATCGAATAATATTTGAAAGAATTGCATTAAATAATATATCTAATTTAATATATTATTAATATAAAATAAAAAATGTATATTTATTTAACTAAGAAATTTTTTATAGGAAAACATAGACATGGAATAGAAGATCCATTCAATGAGAGTGTGAGTCATTTTTACCAATGTTCTCTTTCTGTTTTAGAAAACAAAAACATTATCCAATAAGTGGTTATTGAATATAAGAATTAATTTACCCAGATAAATTTTTTTAATACAATATAAAATATTGGAAATAGAAATATCAAATAAATCTTAGAATATTATATCCAAATAATAAAGTTTATGATTCAATGAATCAGAAGCCGAGTTGATGAAACTCTTACCTTTAATCTTGATTCCATAGAATGTGCATCAAATTCTTGTATAAAAAACACAAATATATTACTAACTAGTTTCATAAACATATAAATACCTAAAACTATTTATAATTTTCAATTATAATCATTATCTACATTTATATTAGTTATTTTTTACTAATGTTTCCATATTAGGTGTTTATAGTTTTACTAGTTTCACTAGAGTAGTGTCTGTATTAATTTTTATCCCAAATTTAATTATTAAAAACAATTAAACGTACTATAATTCATTTCGGATATATTCCTATAATTTTATAATCCCTTCACATGGGAATTTTAGTCCCTTTTCATGAAGATGAAAATGGTGATGAAGTATTTTTTAGTAATTTACTAATATCGATGGATTACATTATAATGATGGTTAATTTTTTTATCTATAAAGAACCATATTAATTATATATATAATATATAATCACAAAATATAAACTAATACCATATATGATAGTGGTTGTGAAAAATGTAATTCATCGTTCCATGGAGGTGGTAGTTTGAACGTATGCATGGATGATGATTTCATTTTTCAAGAAATAGAAGAAATAAGTAACATGGTTTATCATTTCAGAAACATAAATATGATATATATATATATATATATATATCAAATATATTTATTTAATTTACCTTTTTTACCATCTCGGTTTGGCAGTGAAGGAAAGGAAACCATATTTCTTCATAGAGTTGGTAGTCTTCAAACAAGAATGATTCACATTTTGGTTTTCTTTAATGGAAAAGGGAAAGGTGGTTAAAACTTATTCCATAATTATAATAATATATCAGTATAATATTAATATTTATGTTATAATTCTAATTTTTTGTGATATAATTTGATAAATTATATGTTCAGATAAATAAATAGAAAAGAGGAAGGTGTGGTTAGAACTTTATACCTCGCGGCTTGTATTATCTCCTTTATGAAGGGGTTAAACCTTTGAGGGGTCATATTTTGATAATAACCAAACATATTAAATGTGTATAATAGACTTGGAGATATTTTTGGGATTATTTGAGACAAAACATAGGTATTTGTTTTTGTGATTTAAAGTGAGTAGATCAGTTCCCCTACTATAAGTGACAAGGGATGGAATTTTTGTAAATACCTAAAACACTTTAATAATGTGAATCTAATTTCAATGAATGTTGATCCAAAATTTATAAATATTGGATAGGAGTATTTATGAGGTTAATAAAAGCCTCAAAAATATTTTCACATGCATGTTTTAAACTTTTTTTTGGTCTTTTATTCTTGGTTAAACCCTTTTTACCATTTTTTTTATGAGGTAACTAATTTTCACCAAAGTAATTTAAACATTATAATTGAACATAAAATTAACCTTTTTAAATAATTTGGTCCTAATGATTCCAAATTTTTAATCCATTTAGTAATTTTAAATTTATAATAGTGATGATTTTTTTTAAAAAAACTAAATTTATAATGTGTTTGAAATAAGTTTTTCAAGATATAAAAATTATATTCTAAAATTCAAAATCTGGGATTCTAAAATTTAAAAAAATAAAAATTGTAATGTTGATTATAATATATATATATATTTTTATTTATTTATTTATTTATTTATTTATTTATTTATTTATATTTATAGGAAAATTATCATGAATTTAAAATTCATATCTATATGCTAATAATGTCACAAAAATCATGTTATTTGTAAAAACGATATTTTTCACTATTAACCTAAATATAAATATTTCTAAAAAAATCTCAAACATTCATATGAAGATAATATTTCCATGATAAATCCAAAAAAAATACATTGAATTTTATTTAAATTAACATCCTAAAATTTGTACTTTTTATTTAAAAACATAAAATAAAGAAAACATCTATTTTTATAGGAAAAATTATTTTGGTATATTGACTATTATTTTTCATATAAAGTTTTAATTAAGATAGTTTTATTCCATTATTAATATTATTATATATCATAAATTAAAATAATTTAATTTTGGAAAAAAAACCATAGTTTCTTATTTGTTCTAGTTGAGTCGATATTTAAAGTGAACATTATTTTTATTTCGTTCTTTATATATATATATATATATATATATATATATATTCGTACATATTCAATAATTCTATTATCACTATTTATACCTACCAATTCTATGGATACCTTACAATATTCTATGTATGTTTGGTTTCTGTTTTTTATTTGTTGAAAACTATTGAACATTATATTTATTTGAGGAATATTTTAATAAAAATAGGGTCACTTGAATAAATTTCTTGAAAATATAAATAAATATCCCCTGAAAAGAGAAAAATAATTTGGTATCACATGTTGGGTAGTTATACGGAAATATTTGATTCCTAGGATAATCACTCCTATTTTATAGAATGTGCTAGCTCAAGTAGAATTAGAGTTGATTAATATATAAATTATTTTTTAGAGAAATGTGATGTCACCCATCTCTCAAGTGGATCAGATTTTTCTAAGGGGGAAAGATAAGATTTCAATTACATATGAGATGAGAATGAATTTCCCTTATTATTGAACTTTTTTTATTATCAGTGAGGATAGAAATAGAGAACTTTTGAATAAATTTTGAATGATGCATTATGTGAGGTAGTTAAGGGTATTAGAAAAAAATAAAAAGGGGGATATTTAAGATCTCAATGGATTAGGATGAATTTATTTTTTTCAATAATTAATCTTATGGTAAATATTTCTTTGTTGATGATGGAATAACACAATGAATAAAGAGTTTAAACTATGAGATACGACTTGGATTTCATATGGATCATTTTTATTTATTCTTCCTTCCATTTTGCATGTTCATGTAGGTCCATTACAATAATAAAAAAAGTAGTTTAGTTGAGGTAATTAAGAGTGCTTTGAATGTTTCCAATACGTATATTGATTTTAGAGATGATATTAATTTATATCAATGATAAGTGCTAGTTGAAGTTGAAATTATTATCTACAACATGTTCATTATGAATTTTAGAAGAAACCTATTGAATATCATGTATATTTGTGATTGAAGAATCATAAAGGATGGTTGAATGAGTGAGAATCCATCCACGGATTATCAATCATGATAACAAGTAAATTTAATGGGTATTATCTTTTAATTGATATATTTAAGAAGGCTAAGTCTGAACCTATAATTGATTATAAAGTTGGATCTTTATGGAAATTCTAAAATTTTAGCATTCATATGCTACAAGGATTTTGAAATTATGTTCAAGATATTTAGAAACAATCTAATAATTTTCAAATTTATATAATTTGTTTTGAGTAATTTTAGAGTGAATACATACTTCCGGAGTATATTTGAAAAAATATTTATCCGATTTGAAGAAGAGATAAAATTATATAGTAGGGATAAAAATTATAAAATTTCTCTATACATAAGGTTAACTTTAAAATTATTATAAATACATAGGTGTAGTTCATAAAATATATAGTGGAATATAGAAAAAATTTGTAACTCACTATTATATATAAAAGTACACAAAATTATATGTAAATATATCTCTAAGAGTATACTTATACGTAAAGGTAACTCTGAAACTATAAATAATACGTAATTATTTCTCAAAACTTTTATACTGAAAATTTTCAATCTCCAGAGCCACATCAAGATATGTGAGAGTACCTTTATGTTGAAAAAGAAAAATCAATAAAGGAAAAAAACTATACATTGATGCATAATAGTATCATTATGTTAGTATGTAAAAGTATTGAGTGATCAAAACCAAATAATTTATAAAATTATTTATCCTTACTAAAATAATTAAGGGTATTTAATGTAATAATTTAGAGTATAAAATCCTTTTTTAGGAGTTTCTCACCGAACATTTGACAGTGGTATAAATCCTTATTGTTACTTGCAAGAGTAAATCCATATTTCTAGCATATAAAATAATTTTAATGATACCATATGAAATATTTGTCTTATTTTTTCAAATAATATAAAATATTTCTTAAGATGATACATAAGGGTCACTAATTATAAAAAAATGATATTTTTTGTAACATAAAGTCAGTCAATAGTAAAGATATTATACAATTAATTAAAGATCAAAATGATTCAAACTGATGTTTTAATTCAGGATGTGATTGGGGTTTTCATGACATGATATAATGTGTTACACTATAATGATATTATTTTATGTGAATATTCAGTCCATCATGGATTAAATGATTATGGATTTCTTATAGAATTACTTTTCAAAAATATTATCAGAATCATAAAGGATATGAAAAGTTAGTGATGAAGATCTAATTTTTTAAAATAATTAATTATTGTTAGTTATGAAGAAGATCATGTTTCTATGATTCAAGGTGGATTTTCCATATTCAAAAATGAAACATATAGTCACATGACTATATGAAATTAGAAAAATAATAATAATAATGGAATATTATAAGGTGAGAATAAAAATCAGTATAACATTCATAGAGAGATTTACTAGTATTAATAAAAGAGAATGTGTGGTAAATATTATACTACATTCATGAAGCTATATTTGTGTATTGAAAAATTGAATAAGAATACAATTTATATTTCACCCATTAAATAACCCTTTGTGTCAGATAAAAAGATATAGATGAATTTTGAGGAGCGGATCTCATACATCAAGGAAGAAGAAGAAATAAAGAAGGAAAATTAAAGAGAAGAAATCCCCTTGGATATAACCATATCATAAAATCTGATTGATAAATAAAATAATAAAATCTTATATCATATGATATCACTATATAATCGAAGTTGATTGATAAGAAGAAAAACCAAGATAAGAAAAAAGGAAGGATGAAATAATTACTATATGTTCTTATTTTTTGTGTTAGAGCACTTTATGAATAAAAATATTAAGGTAGAAGACAGTATAAAGAAATTTATTGTTTATATGTGTTGATCATTATGAGATTTAGTTGAGAATAATATTTTCAACATGCATGATACTGTACCAAAAGATATATGTTTAGTTAAATAATTTTTCCTGAAGAAGAATATATTTCATTGTCACTATAGTAATGTCCTGGATTATTATTAAAGACCTTTTTTAGGGGGGGAAATTGGAGACCCATTGGAGAATATAGGGATCCATTATAATATAATACATAATATTCATGAAGCTAATGAGATTTTGAGATATAGTTTTTGTCCACGAGATTCAAGGATGTATTCTAAACTTCTCTTATACTTACTTAGACACCCACATATGAGTCAAGGATTTATTCTATCCTTCACTTGTATTCACTTGAATAATATAGTGAATACTTATTTTTCATACTTGACCTAAACATAGTAAGTATTATATTCCCACATTTAGATCAAACTGTATAAAAATATTTTCTTTTATTGTCTTTTGTTTATTTACCACATTTCATATATTTTTGGGTGTTAGGAGTTTATAAACATATACATATATCTTAATTTATATTTATGTTCAATTAATAATATTTAAAATAAAAAAGTGATAAGAATTTATAAAAAGGTTCACACTTATTCACCCCCCCCCCACTCTCAGAGTGACAACATGATCTACTAGAAATTTCACTCCCCAATCTAGTTTTAGGTTTGCAATTAGGCAAGGTAAATGTCTGTTTTATTATATAGTGTATTTAGATCACCATTGGGGTGGTGAAACCCTCTTGAGGAGTTTATGTGACGTGAGATTTTACCTAGTTATTGTTGAATTGTTGATTTATCATTGGTCAATGGTAGCTTGAGGTGATTTGGACATGATTAAGGGGAAGGCCCAGAGGTGCCAAGAATGGAAACCTTCTATTGTTCCTCTACTAGTCGATGAGGTGTGATAATGTAGAATATCATTATTTTGGTAAAGGTTTTATGTTATTGTCTTGGAAATTATTTTTTTATTTTCATTTTAATTATTAATCTCTACTTTTGTATAATTAAATCTTTTTATGGTCGGTTCATGTCTTGGGTATGCAGTTTTATATTGAAGTTTTAAGGGTTCATTGATGGTCATTTAAAGGGTTTTATTTCATTTCTATGGTGGTTCATGAGTTTATAGTGATATATTTTGATATGAATATCTTTTGAGTGTGAGGCATTAGGTTCCTCTAATACAAATCTAGAGGAATTGACTCTTGATTGGGCCCCTATTTACTAGGATTATGTGATGGTCTTGTTTTGGACTGACAGGTTGGATAGACTAGAAATATTTTTCTAATTTTTTGATGAATTTTTTTGTATTTGTTATCCTTATAGTGTTTGGTCGTATATATAGATATCCAAACCTTTTTCACATATTAATACATGATTTTTAACATAATCATCTATTAATTGAAACCTAAAGATTGTGATACCTAGTGTCTTTCAAAAACTATGATCATAATATATCAAAGGAAACTAAAACATTGATAACCTATGGATTACCTAAAAAATAGGGGTGATATAAAAACCTAGTAATGGATTAAATAAAAGAAGGAAACATAACATGTGATTCAATGTATAATAAGATATCATAAAATAGAAGGTACATGAGTAATCACATAGAAGCATAACATAAATATCATTATATTATTTAATAATGCTAACATAAAAAATGTTGAGACAACATATAACATCACATAAACATGAGTCAAGGTAGACTTTTTATACAATATAACCTGGAATACAAAGTCCCATAATGTATTAGGTATAATCCCAAATCCCATACATAATGCTTTATGAGACCAAAGTTTTACCCAATACATTGGAGAACTATTTGGGTGTACCCATAATAACATGTTCATGATCAATATGGGACACATAATTGGAATCAGTAATGTGTCAAAACATAATAATTACCTAAAGAAATAAAATGGGTTCTATAATCTTGGTTCATATCATAATCAAATGAATTTTCATAATGAAGGAATTTGATAAATGATCATAAGGCATGTATTATCTAATAAAAGGAAGAGAAAAGGGTTGGTATATATATATGTTTCGTATATATGTAAAATTTAGTAGCATTACATTACATTACAGGTTTTTTTATTGATTAATTGAAATACTTTTAAAAAAATTCAAAACATTCTTGAGGAAAATAATCTTTGTACGTTGACAATCACTTTTAAAAAACTAAATAATTCAAAAATTATTGTAGAAAACACTTTCTTTAAAAATAACCATGGAATCCTATAAATTAATCTTCAAATATTTGTGTAATGACCTCAACCCAATTAACTTAGAGTCTGTGTCTTACATTATTACATTGGCCTAAGATATAAGTAATAACATCCCCATTGATTGATTAGTTTAGTAGTTATAGAGAACCAGATATATACATGATACCAATTTTACATTAATAATAGAAAATAAAGAATAATATATAAAAAATTATTTCATCCTTTAAAACTCATTCAAAGAGTTATTCTTCATATCTTGTAGAAAGGAAACAAAATAATGGTGGGATAAAATGCCTGATAAGGGTTAAGTACAGTAGAAGAGATTGTGAATCAATAACCTTAATAAAAATTTAAAGGTAAAAAACTAAACACACCTTCCTTTTAAATAATTTTTCTATCATGATAATATAAGTCATAATCAATATGGTAAGGTAAATAACAGAAAACACATTCCATTTTATCAATAAATAATAATAAAATGAATCCATAGATAATATCATAGTTAAATTGTAATCTTTAAGAAGGAAATTCTTAATTATTGGTTGTCATGTTTCTTGGTAACATGATAATTACAAAGTCAACATGTATCCCAATGAAATTTTAAAACTAGTGGTTAAAAACTAATCTGATTTTTCCAACTAATTCATCTCATGAGGATACTGATGCATCGAGGGTCTTTCTATAACCAAGCCCCACCCATGTCTTATATGTCTATAGAATACCTTATATATCTAATAATCATTTTAATTCATAAAAAAATCTGACTCATCATTAAGTATCTTTATTGATTAAAGGATACAAATTTATCAATATTTCCCTGGTTAATCAGATAACTTTAAAAGTAAATGCTATAAGTAAAAAGGGTATAAGGTTTACGAAAAAATATCATCTATCATAAATTAATATATATTTAATATAAAATTAATATAAAATTAAAAATGATCAATAGAAATTGATTTCTTCAAGATAAATTTAACAACCACAAAAGAATGAGACATTGTTTAATAACTTCAACCACTTATAAATTTTCAAGTCAGATCTCTTTGGATAAAATAATTCAAATTGAAAACTAAAATAACTAGATATATGAATTTATTCATGATATTACATTTCAAATTTGAATTATACACACCATATAATATTAATTAGATTCATAACATAAAAATATGTCTCGATGAAGGGAAATTGAGATGAAGCTCATTACCTCTTGATTCCTTTTGATTAATCATTATTTAAACTTTGTATAGTGGTTTTAAAAATGTTATTAAATTATAAAAAAACATGTTATTATTTATAATAATATATATTTTCCCCTTATAACATATTACCACCCATATTTTAAAAATCTTTCATTATTTTTATTGTTTTTGGCGTTGATTGCCTTTTTTCGTAGGCATATTTTATCATGATATATATAGTTCTTGAACATATTATATAGTTTCATCATATCTATATTAATAATAATGATAAAAATACAATTTTGTAAATAAATTATACTTTTAATACAAATAATGAAATATATTTTTGAGAAATTAAGTATGTTCTAATCATGGAGACGTTTGGTTGTAGTACGAATGAGTAAGGTTTCCATGTTTCAATGATCTTTATGAAAATGTGGTATGTTTTATTTTATCTTTACAGAATGATCATAAGATCATATATATCTTATTATTTCTTTAAATATACTTATACATGTAATAAATGTGGTGTGGTGATGAAAAGAGAGTCACATCCTTTTATGAAGTTGGTAGTCCACACGTACACGAACAACATTTACCTATTTCATTAAGTGAAAAGGTAAGAAAGATAATAACATATATTATCCTTTAAGAATGAAAAATATATCATATATAACATAATAGTTTCATTTATATCACATATAATAATTAAATTTTTCCTTATGTCCTTCCATGTAAAGCGTTTGTGACTGATGAATCATGTTACTTCATGAGGCGGTAGTCTGCCATACACATTAGTGACGTTATCATATCTCATATGAAATGGAAAGTAAAAAAAGGAAAATATGATATAATGAATATAAATTTATAAATATTTTTTAAATATCACATATATCATTTATATCCATCATAATATCCAGCCATTAGTGGTTGTAATGGAAAAAAATGAATGACATTGATTCGTAAGGTGGTAGTCCGCAATACAAAAGAATGGTGATTTGTTAACATATTTCATGGAAGTTGATATGGTTTTAGGTCATGAAATTAAAATATAAAATATAATTATATTTAAGATACTAATTTTATTATATCATAATGTTTTAAAAATAATTTAAAGAGTTGGATGAAGAAATAAAATAAAAACACTCAATGAAGAACGTTACCTCTTATTCAGATATCCACCTTAGGTTTGCAACAAATCCATCCTAGGTTGGGTTTATTCCAAAAAAACATCTAGGATGAGGGGATAGAATTTTGGAAGTGTTTTTGGGATGTATTTTTCAAAATATAAGGGTATGAAGTTGTGATTAAGAGAGGATAGTGGGTGTCCTTTTATAGGTGAGGTGAGAAGCACACTTGTAAATTTTGAAAAGAATGATTTATACACATGTTTTTTCATATAAAAAGGATCCAATAATCGACCATTATAAATAATATAAGGTATAAGTTTGAAATATTTATATAAAAAATATTTTAGGAAAGGTTTTAGTCTATTTTAGACCTTATCATTTTAGTTTAACCCCCGATAAATCCATTTTTACCTTAACTACAATAATTTGTTTTTACTATTTTCACTAATCATTTTGGTCAAAAATTAAGTTCACCATATTAGAAATTAATATTTATTCTCATTTAAAATATGGAATCCTTTTTTATAAATTCAATTCACAGATGTAGAAAATTTTAATTGAAAAATAATTTCGTAGATGTGACGAGAAATAAGGTTTTCAAAGAGAAAATATCCAAATGTTTATAAACTTTTTATATCAAAATTTAATATTAAAATTGTTACAATGACCAATATTTGATTAATTGATTTAAAATAGGACTAATTTATATTTTAAACCAATTCAAAACATAATTTATCATTATAAATTAATTAAATGAAAAGGTGGATTCTAATTAAAATTCAGTATTTTTCTTTATTCAACATAAAAGTAAAACATTTTTAAAAAATAACAAATATTCACCCTAATTTTTTTTATATTATGATTTCAAAAATGAATTTCATTTTTTCAAATAAATTTATTAAATGTTTTAAAAATAATTTTTAATTATGTGCATGAACCGTGGCTACACCACTTTTTATAAAAATAATGTTTTTCAAAAAACATTTATTTTAATTTCAAATGATTCTTATTTTATTTCTAGTGAATATATAAAAAATGTACATTTGTAAACTATATATTTTTCATAATATAGTTATTTTGATTAATAACCTCTTATTTAATGGCTACAATAAAATGGTCATGTTTAAATAATATTTTAATAGAGTACCCCACTTCATTTAAACCTAGTGTTGCATGGTTCGTACGTTATCAAATAAATTTCATTTATTCTAAAAGAAATACATTTTTATATATTAGGATGTTACATAATTCCTTTATAAAAAATGTATCTTCATTGTTTCATGGATATTACCTTTTAAACAGTTTAGGGTATTTCTTTTTCATAATATCCTCTGGTTCCCACATTTTTTCCTCTATTTTTTGATTTCTCTAAAGTGCCTTTACCAAATGGGTCATATAATTAATAAATACTTAATATATATTATAAATAATCTAGATGGGTTATTTATACTAAGATATATCATTTTCTAATTCTATATCATTAGAGTTGAGACACGTTCATTGGGTCTGGCATGTACTTCTTTAACAATGATATATGAAACGCATCATGTACTTTTGAGAGATTTGGTAAAATTGTTAAAAGATAACCAAAAAACCAATTATTTCATGTATTATAAAGTGTAAAATGAACCTAGTTCTTAGTTTCCATTTATTATCAAACCTTATAACACCCTTCCATGGAGATACTTTTAATTAAAAATGATCTCCCTCATGGAATTCCAAATCCTTCCTCTGATTATCAGCATAAATTTTCTTCCTACTTTAAGCTTCTTTAATGTGATCCTAAATAGTCTTTACCTATGTTTTTATCTCTTAAACAATTTATATTCCTATTAGTTTTCTTTCACTAACACCACTCCAACAATTAAGAGTGTGAGATTTATTTCCATATAATACTTCATAAAACGTCATTTGAATGATTGAATGGAAACTATTGTTATTGGAAAACACTAACAAAGGTAAATACTGATCCCACATACCTCAAAATACATTTGATCATAACCTGAAAATTCCGACAATTGTTTTAATTTCCCTTTTGGACTCTCCATCAGTTTGAGTATGGTTCTAAGTGCTTAAATGAAGCTCAGTATTAAGATCCTTCTAAAGATTCTTCCAAAAATTTGATGTAAAATAGGGATAATGATCAGAAAAAATTTAAATAGGTTCACCCTGAAGTCTTACAATGTCATTAATATAGATCCTTATGAGTTGATCAAGAGTTAAATCTTCTCCTATAGTGAGTAAATTTGTATATTTAGTTACGAAAATAGTAATAACCCATAAATAATCATTCTTTATAGTAATATTTTTAATTCATATGGTAAATTCCATATAAATGGCATCCCATTTCCAAAAATTAATAGGAAGAGTTTTAATAACTCTTCTAGAATACTATCTCATAGTTTTCACATTTTTACAAACTAAACATCTAAACATTTAATCATAAATCTCACACTTCCTATTATCCCCCCAAAAATACTCTCTCAAACCTAAATACATTGTTTTCATTCCTAGTTTTATATAAAAATTCATGATATGAGTGTCATCCAACTATTCCATTTTTAGATCATGTATAGGTGGAGAAAATAGACTCTTTCCAAATATCGGATCACCATATTCACAAGTGATTTCTTCTTATTTTCCATCATTTATATCTTTAATTTTATTTCAAAAGTTCTCATCATCGTATTAAGAACTTTTTATCTTTCATAATAAGATGGTTCTAAAATCATATTAAAAATGAGTGATGTCTCCCCTTCCTTAATTATTCTCATTTCAATAATTTCTATATCCATGAATATATGATTCCTTTCAACCCTTATTTGGGGTAGAACTCAATGATCATTACAACTCAATACATTTGTTTCCTTATTTTCTTCCCCTATGTTGTAGTGTATTTAGAAATCATAATCCTTGATTAGATCAAGACAAAACCATTGTTTCATATAGATCTCTTTCTATGAAAATATGTATTTTATGCCTTTATGATCCACGTATATCTCACAAATTTCACCATAAGGATAATTTCTATATATATTCAATGAAAATAGTATAGCTTCCAACTCAAAATCGTGAGATGGGTAGTTTTGTTTGTGGGAATTCAATTACCTTGATGCATATGAAATAAAATTATCATTTTACAATAGTATGAAACTAAACCCATTCTTGAATGCATCATTATATATCACAAACCCCTCACTTCCAGATGATATAGTCAAATTTGGAGCATTGACCAATCTTCTCATTAGTTCATCAAAATATTCTTCACATTCCTTTACCTAAAAATATAAATGAAACCCTTTATGTGTAATCTTTTTTAATAGTTTATCCAATAAAGAAATATTTTGAGTAAATTTATGATAGTAACCTTCCAAAGCAATGAAACTAAATACCTCATTTCTAGTCATTGATATTATCCATTCTCTGAATTCCTTAGTCTTTGTAGGATCAATCGAGATTCCATCATTGGAGAAAATATGGCCAAGAAATAAAATTCATGGAAGCTAGAAATCACACAAACTAAATTTCCCATATAACTATTTCCTTCTATGATTTTCAAGATTTATCTCAAAGTGATTCTAATGGAATTCATAACTTTTAAAATACACCAAAATATCATCAATGGATATCATAAGAACCATCAATATATTCCATGAATACTCTATTAATTAGATCCATAAAATAGAAGGTTTTTTAGTGAACCCCAATGGAATTACTATAAACTGGTAATTTCTATACCTCATTTGAAAAAATTTATTTAGAATTTATTCCTTCTATACTCACAATTGATGATACATAAAATAAAATTCAATGTTTGAAAAATATTGGGCTCCATTAAGTGAATCAATTATTTCATAAAAGAGAGGCATAAGATACTTATTATTTATTATAATATAATTTATTTCCCTATAATTAATTCATATCCTCAGGGATCCATATCTCCTCTTGAAGAAGAGAAAAAGGGATCCCCATGGAAAAACACTAGGATGAATAAGTCCCTTATCACTCAAATACTATAGTTATTTCTTTAACTCCACTAATTACAGAGTGGTTATTCTATAGGGAGTCTTTGATATTGTTCTTTAATTAAGGATTAAATCAATATAAAAAAACTTCTTTCTCTATGGGATGTATAGTTAATTCCTCAATAAATACATAAATGTATTCATGTACAATATGTACATATTCAATTTCAAAATTACCTTATATGTACCTTGATTTTTTCTTCCCTTATTCCCTAAGAATCTAATTTAGAAGAGCTGTTGGGGTGGTTCTATATATGAAAAAGATGGTGAATTATATGATCTAATGATTAGGAGTTCAACATCATACCCATAAATCATAATTTCCTTCTTCTTATAACAAAATGTTTCATCATATATTGAAATATAGTTCGGACCAAGGATTATATATTGATGTCAACTATAATAATGATAATAAGTTCCAAAAATAAAGAATGTTTATTTGTCATAATGGGGACTTCCTAACACATATTTATTTTAGTGAGACAACCCCTAGGGGTTCTAACTGAAAATTTTCTTCTTAAATTAAAATGTATGTTCCTAATTTTCTTGGAAATGTGTAGATTTAAAAGAGTACAATGATCTAGAATCAAATAAATCATTAGATAAATTTGAATATGTGATTAATGTACCTTCTACCATATCATTGGGTACTTCCACCTAAGTTATAATGATCACAAAATCAATGCCTTCTTTCTATGGCCTCTTTAGTTGTGGATTCCTGTGATTCTAGGGGAAATCGTTTGTGTAGTGCCCCAACTTCCTATAGTTGAATAATTGAATAAAATTTCATTCCTTATTCTCCTTGAATTTATTAACTTGAAGACCATTTTATCCATACTTATTAAAACACCCATGCCCTTCAGGAATTTCACAGGGTGATTCCTTCCACATCTCTCACACGATGGAAACTGTTTCGTCATTTTCTTCTTCTTTTATAGATTTCCCTTTTTCAGGGTGTTCTAATGACTTATTCTTCTCATGGTTTACATTTAATATGTAAGATCAAGATAATTCATTCCCCATTTTGATGGAACATAAATCTATTTCATCATATAATGAAAAGGTTTGACAGCCTGGTTCCCTCTAAAGATATGCCTTAATCTCTTCAAAGAAATGGTAAATCTTATACTCTATGTTACATATGTAATATGTAACATACCTAACTAACCTTTTATAGGTATTTTCATACTCTGAAACGTATTATTATTCATTTTTATTTAATCTGATAAACATTATATTCATATTAGGTAGTTTCTCATAGGGGAAATATTTTTTTAATAATGTAACCTTAAAATCTTTCCATTCTATATGTTCTATTTCTTATTCCTCCCTAGTATTATGGATCAATGACATCTATTGATCAACATAAACTTTTATGGAAGACATTTTACGTGTAAAATTTTCCATTTCACTACATCCCAAGTCCATAGGGATATTCCATAGAGAATTAATCAATTTCTTAGCTACCATTTCATTAGTAGTCCCATTAAATGAGAGGGGATTATGTCACCTAAATAGATCCAATATAGGAAAATATTACTACGGACAAGTTTCTCCATCTAGGAAATGTAATTTTTCATAAACTGATTAATCTTCCCTAATATTTCCTTAATTTTTTCTTTTCCAATACCAGTTTTAATGGCTTCCTCAGTAGGATAACCTCTTTATTAGCCACGAGTATTGTTAACCATCTTCCTTCTAGAATCCATTTCTAAATGAAGAAAAATACTGGATTAGCTAATAAAAACATAAATCATAAATCATAATGTATAATTTTAAATATGGTGGAAAATGTAGAATAAATTAAATTTTAAGCATTGTTAATCACAAAATCATAAACATTCGTTTCTTTGAGGATATCATAAATTTTAAATCCTTCATAATGGTTTATAATGAAAATGTGAATTAGCCTAATCATATCCCTTAAGACTGTCAAACTAGGTGTGAATTAATGCCAATTATCATTCACTAGGTAACTATTAGGTCCATCCTAATGTTCCATTTTCAATGTTATTACCCCTGCGTACCTATATTCTATAACTTCATACACATGTAGTACCCAAACATGGATGTATTTCTACTAAAATCCATATGATATCTTTATTAGCAAAACATTATGATATTATTATATACTAATCCTAAATGTATATCATATGGTTGTATTATATAATCTATGTTTTCCTTAATCTAGTTCCCAATGTTTCTGAAAAACTTAATTTAATACCAACTCCAGTGAACCTGACCCCTATAGCCCAGATCATGCATCTTACTTTATTAGATTGGTATAATATATAACAAATTGCATATAAAGGACCAATCGGTTTAGTAATTTAGGAGAACTAGATACATTCATGCTACACATTTTTCATTTGGAATTTAAAATAAAACATAATATATAACAACATAAAATTAACTACATCATTTAAAACTCATTAAATTATATCTTCATATCCTGGGGATAGGAAACAATATAAGGGTGAGGTCAAATTCTCAGTAAGGTTTATGTATAGTGGAATCTATCATGAATCAACAACAATAATCAACACGGAATGTAAAATAACTGAACACACATTCAAATTAAATAACATGACTATCATGATAAGATAATTCATAATCATTATAATTTGGTAAAAAACTAAAAACACAAGCCATTTAATCAATAATTTAGAATGAAATGCATACTTAGATAATATCATAGTGAAAATATCATGGATAATAATGATATCATAATTATAAATGAATTAAATTCTTAATTATTGTACATCATGTTTCCCAGGCACATAATACCTTTACTATAAATATTTGTCCTCAAGACAATTTAAAACTAATATGTAAAAACACATCTGATTTTTTCACCTGATTGATCTCATGAGACTACTGATGCATCGAGGATCTATCCATAACTAGGACCAACCAATTTCTTGAATATCTAAATAATAACTCATATATCAAATAATAAATTTAATTCAAAAACAATGTTCTTTATCATTAAATATTTTATTGAGTAAAGGATATGGATTTATTTATATTTCCCCAATTAATAAAATAACATTCAAAGTAAACACTATAGGTAAAATGGTATATAATTTTGGAAATAATAATATAAATAATACAATAAAATATATATTTAAGATAAATTTAATTTCCCATGAAAATTTATCATAATAAATCAATTTCTTTAAGAGAAATTTAACAATCACAAAAGAAAATGATATTGTTCAATAACTTTTACCACTTGTAAATATTCATGTGAAATTATCTTTGGACGAAATAATTCAAAATAAAACATAAAATACCATTAAATATTAATTAATTTGTGATCTTACATGTCAAATGGAGGTATATACAACATATAAAATTAATTAGGTACATAACATTACTACATGCCTCAATGAAGGAAAATTGAGACGAAGTCCCACGCCTCATGCTTCCTTTTTATTGAATATTTTCCAACCTCTTGTATAATGTTTTAGAACATGTTATTAACATATATCAGAACCATATTAATATTTATAATAAAATATATACCATTTTATAAGATCTTATCTCCTGTTTGTTATAAATCTTTCAGTATTTTCATTATTTCAGGAGTTAATTTTCTTGTTTTCTCATGTGTGTTTTGTCATGAAAGATTCAGTTATTGTGCATATTATATAGTTTTATAATCTATATAATAATAACCATTGAATAATTATGATATTTATACATTAATTGTTATTTTAATAATAATAATAAAATATGGTGTTTAGAAGTGATGAATTTTTTGATAATGGAGAGAGTAATTTGTACGTATACATGTGTAACATTTCCATTTTTAAATGATCATGATGGAAAGGTGATATGTTTTGTTTTCTCATTCCATAATTATAATTATATCATATTATTTACTTAAATACACTTATATATTATCCATGTGGTATGTTTTTTAAAAGAGAGTGATATCATTTTGTGAATTCGATAGTCAACATGTACACGAATGGAATTGTCATTTTTCATTAAGTTAAAATGTAAGAAATAGAATGATATATATTATAATTTTAGAATACATTATATCTAATTAATATCATAATTATTACTTGTATATCACATATAATAGTAAAATTTATCCATATCACTTTCTTTGTAAAGCATTTGTGAAAAATGAATCACATCACTTTGCAAGATAGTAGTCTACCATGCACATGAGAAACATTACCGTATCTTCTATGAAATGGAATTTAAAAAACAAATATATAATATAATGAATCCATGTGTATAATTATGATATAAATATGATATATATACTTTATAACTATCATAATACCCAACTATGAGAGGTGGTAATGGAAGAAATGTCATCAGTTCATGAGGTAGTAGTCCGCCATATACATGAATGATGATTTCATAGAACATTTGATTGAAGTGGAGGTGGGTTTGGGTCATTCCCTTAATATAATAAAATATTAGTATATGGAATATACTAAGTTTACTATATCATAATGGTTTAAAAATAATTTATGGAGGTAGATGAAGAAATAAAATAAAACATGCCCGTTGAAGAACATTACCTCTTCTTCATGTATCCTCTTTAGGTTTGAAAAAAAAGACTTATTGGGTTTTATTTATAAAAACATAAGGATTATATGATTATAATATAAATTTTTTTAAGTGATTTAAGTAGGTATTTTCCAAATCAAAATGTTATGAAGTTGTGAAGAAGAGAGGAGAGAGGGTTTCTTTTATAGGTTAGGTGAGTACCACACTTGTAATTTTTGAAAAGAATGAATTCTACCCATGTTTTTTATGTTACAAGGATCTAATAATATAAAATTATCTATAATATATGGTATAAGTTATAAATATGTATATAAAATATATTTCAGATATGTTTATATGTTTTTTACCCTTATTGGTTTAGTTTAACCCCCAGTAAATCCATTTTTACCTTAACCATGGTAATTACTTTAGATTGTTTTCACTATTAATTTTTTTCAAAAATTAAGTTTACCATATTATAAATTGTAATTTATTCTTATTCCAAATACTTATTCAATTTTTATAAATTTAATTCACATAAGTGTTAAATTTTAATTTAAAATTAATCCCACAAATGAACTGGAAAGTGAGTTTTTAAAGAGAAAATATCAACAAGATTATAAAGTTTTATATCAAAATTCAATATAAAAATTATTATAATTACCTAGATTAGATTAATTGATATAAATTTGAACTAAATTTAAATTAAAACCAATTCAAAACATTTTTTTACATTATTAATTATTTAAATGAAAATCTATTTTTCAATTAAAATCCATATTTTTACTATTCATAAAAACAGATTTTTTTCCCAAAAATATGAGAAAATCACCCTAATAAAATTTTTATATTTTAATTTTATAAATCATTTTTTTGAAAAATATTTTTTTCTTAAACTAGAAAAAAAATTGTTTTAATTTTTTTGAATGAAGTGTGACTAAACAACTTTTTAGAAAACATAATACAATTTTTTTAGAAAAAATTTTTGTACATTCAAATGATTATTATTTTATTTCTAATAAATATATAAAATTTACATGTATAACTCTATATTTTTTTATAATATAGATATTTCTATTCATACCCTCAAATTTACTTTCTAAGATAAAATGGGCATGCTTATATAATATTTAAGTAAGGTATCACATTTAGTTTAAACCTCGGGTTATGTGCATCACATGTTATCAATGAAATTAAATTTATTTGAAAAATATTATATTTAAAATTATTTGGGTGTTAGAATTTTAGTTTTCATGATGACAAGTAATTCAATACATTTCATGTATGTTGAAACAAAAATTCCTTTCACATTTTTGTATGAAAATTAAAAAGTAACTTTTTTGGAAAACGATTTGAAGATTACATTTAAAAAATATACTAAAATATTATAATAGGTAAAAATGACTTTATATAATCATAATATAATCTTAAAACATTTTTTAAAACAATTTAAAGGAAATATGGACATAGAAGATAAAGGGCTTTTGATCGAAGAGAGAAATAATGTATGATTTTATTAAAATCATTTTCTTAATCATTTTAAGTACTACAAAGAAAAATATGGTGATATTAATTTAAAACATCATGAATTTTTAGGGGAGAATAAAATGAATTTTTTTTATTATAAAATGGTCATATAATTTCCTACAATGGATATTCGATAATGAAAAATACTGATTAAAATGAGATTGAAGCTTAAACCCTTAACACCTTGGTAAATTTTGAATCATGATGACCATAGATAAAGTAATATATTTTAACAAAAAATAAAATTAATTATGATGGACTCATGATATAATATGTAAATGGGAATCATATAAACCATATGAAATAAATTTTGTGTATAACAGAACATGTGTGTAAAAAAAGAAGCATTCAAATGTAAACCCTCAAATCAAGCTCGAATCATCACGTGCATTCCTTGTCTTCCTAAATAACAAATTAATGTTAATTATTCAATTTCTTAATAACAATTTTATAATTATTATTCATTTTCTTTTACTTATTATCATGTTATGTTAAATTACTTAATCATGTAAGTTCTATTCAGAAGTTTTGGTAATGTTTGAATCATATGTCCAAAATAATTTTGGTAAGTTGACTGAAGACAAAGAGATTATTAATTAATAATTTCCAAAAAAATAATCACAAAATTATTATAATTTTTATGTATCATTTATAATTTTAAAAAAATAATGAAATATTGTTATTAAAAATTAATTATGTTACAATCATGGAGATAGTATGTTGTACGTAAGTATTACTAACATTTCTATTTTTCAACAATCATGATGGATTAAAGTTGAGTGTTAATTTATCGTTAGATAATTATAATGATATCATAAATATAATATTATTTCTTTAAATACACTTAAATACATCATCTATTTTATTCAGTAATAAAAATTAATCCCATCACTTCGTGAGGCGGTAGTTTCTCGTACACACGAATGACATTATCATTTATTCAATGGATTTCAAGGTAAGAAATTATATGATATATTTGTTTTAAATAATTATTATTATTTCATTAATATCATATATAAACATAAAATTAATCCTTGTTACCTTCTATGAAAATTTTAAGTGAGAAAATAATCGCATCGCTTCGTAAAGTGGTAGTCTATTTTACACACGAGCAACATTATCTTATTCCCAATTGAATGTAAAGTAAGAATAATTATGTGATATTATAATTATATAAATATAAAAATATCATAAATATAATATATAAAAATTAAATACTTCATTATATCTAATAATGAGAATCATTGATGAAAAAAATAATTATTTGGGTTCGTGAGGACATAGTTCACCATACACACGATCAACGGTTTCGTTTCCCATTTGATGGAGGAGATGATTGTAGTTAATTAATTTAAAATAAAAACATATGAATACATGTAATATATTTAGATTATTATATAATCATATTTTAATAATATTTTTATGAGTTTTAAAAATAAATTAAATAAAATTATCTATGAAGGACGTTACCACTTCTTCAGACAACTTATTTAAGTTTTCACCAAAAACCTTTCTAGATTGGATTTATAATAAAAAAATGTCTTATAGAATTAGTATAGGGAAGTAAGGAACTTATATTTGTATTTATTGTTTAGAGAAATTGGTTTTCTAATCATATAAAGGATAGGATATGGGTGGCCTTTTATAAGTGGGGAGATGAAACATTTGGAATTTTTGAAAATAAAGAATTACACCCTTGTTTTTCAAATGACAAAAGTCTCCAAAATGAAATATCTTTAACCTTATAAGATATAAGGTCTAAATATTACCATAAAATAGTAATTATAAAAAATATTGGTCATTTTTAACCCTTTTCATATCAGTTAAACCCCCAAAAAACACGTTTTTACCTTACAGCATTAATTAATTTTTCCTATTTTCAATATTCATTGTGATAAAAAATTGACCTTATTAGATAATATAAATTATTTTGATTTAAATTATTAAATCCATTTTTCTAAACTTTTATCACAAATTTTTCATAGTTTGATTTAAAATTAAACCCATAGATGTGTTGAAGAGACGGTTTTTCAAGAAAATCATTTTTCAAGCACTAGACGGTCTTATAATAACTATATGAAACTTATTTATGAATAAATTAATTTATATTAATATATATATAATCTATAAATTTAATTTAAATCATTCCAAATTATTATTTATTTTAATTAATTAAAATTCATAATCATTATGCACTTTAAAACAGGTTTCAGAAAAATATTTTTTTAAGCCTAAGAATAGACTTATACAAAAATATGGTAAAAATTTATTTATAATTTATTTATTTAGATAAAATATAACTATGTATTTCTTATTTAAAATTTAAATTTAATTAAATTAATAATAAATCTTTTAAATTGCCTAATTTTTTTAAAAAATGATAATTTTATAAAAATTGATACTTTCACTATTCACTGAAAAATTAATATTTTCTTAAAAATACTAAAATTTCATCATAAGTTAATATTTATATTATTATTTAAAATAATTTTTCATTTTTATAAAATAAATTTTTTAAATTTGAAAAAAATATATATTGTTTTCTTTCAAAAAGTAGCAAAAACTATTTTTTAAAGAAAACATATTTTGGATGAATAATACGAATTTTCCTAAAATTGAGTGACAATTGAGTATAATTTAAAAATAAATTTTATTTATTATAACCTTTATAAAAAATTTATAATGTATTAAATCCTATTTATACTCACTAATTTAATGGATAGGTTAAAACGATCATATATAAATAATAACAATTAAATAATATATCACCATTTGTTTAAACTCAATTTTGTCTGTTTAATTATATATATAAAAATGTGGTTATTTTAACATAACAGGTTATTGATTTATACACCACCCTAAATAAATTTTAACCTCACAGTTTTAACTTATCCTTAGTAATCAAGGGTTTAACACTTGAAAATTTCTGTGTAAAAAACGCTCATCCAAAAATGGTTACTAAAACATTCTCTTAAAAGATGGAAAGGTAAATATAAAGGTCATATGGAATAACACATTAATAGGATTAAGTGAAGGATAAAAATGGTGGGATTTGAAAATTATAGATATGTAATAAAAATGTAAATAATTATGGAGAGCAATAGAGATTATTGTTTAAGAAATTGTGAATGATCAAGATAAAGTTGACAATAAAAACCACAAATCTGTGATGAATTGAAACACCATTGATTCATTTGATTTAAATTTAATAGGATATTTTTTTCCAAATAATTTTCCAAGAGTCATGGTATTATTTTACTATTTAGATACAGAATTTCAAAAAATATACTTTCTTGATATCTTTTTATTTAATAAACACAATTTCGTCCTTTGGTTGTGCTTCAATCACTTTCCGCAATACCTCTTACTCTAAGGAATGAATATCCAATATGAATTTATTATTCCTAAAGAACTACAATTATCTTCTAATGGATCACATGAATCCATAATATGAAATCAATATATTCCTCTTTTCTTTAAAAAATAGCCAAAGCCAGAAACGGTTAGCATAAGGTAAGATAATCCCCAAAATGTATATGAATTTATTAATCCTTGAAATTCAACAATAAAAAAATTGCTTAATATATATCATTCATTAAATAAGTAACACTATGTGATAAATAACCTCCAAAACCTCAACAGAAAATAATTTTTTAACCTCACTGGTTATCTCATACCCTTTATCTTACATCTCCAAAAATATAATAACATTCTTCCCAAATAGTCCATTATGTTAAACCTAATTGTTATATATATATATATACTTTCACCCGATAAAATGTTTCCAAAAATATTACAATAAAATCCCATCAATTAGAACCTAAAAAATGATTCTAATAATTTGAACTTATGATGAAACTTATACTCATAAACCCATTATTATATCCATAAATATTATGTTAATCTTACATAAAGACATATTTTCTTCCAAAATTGACATAATCCTTTAAGGTTCTGTTATTCATACTTCTATACCATTATTTATGAATCCTAATACATAAATACTTCAACCCTTTTACTTAAATGATTTGGTATGACATTTTTCATTCCTTATTCTAGGAGTTAACCCTTATTTTTTATCATTAACTTGGAAAATTACCAAGTTCCCCATATATAAGACATCAAATTCCTTAGAAGTTTCTTTCTATATTATATATATATCCACCTAGAAAACATATTCCCCTATATTATATATATATTATTCTAGATGATTATTACCACCTCCTTTCTATATAGTAATCTATATCCTTTTTAATCTATATTCATTTCCACATGAACATTCATAAAAGTACATCTTCCTCTTATTTTACATGTTATAAATACCACTAAATTTCAAATTGTCAAGTATATATCTCAATATATTATTAGTAATAGTCACAATATATTTATCTCTTGTCATCATCCAATTTATTTTCTCATAATCACCGAATTTTCCATCATATTTAGTATTAACATGATTCCTCTTGGTTCTATCCTATGAATAAAACTCAGAAAATAGTATGATAAATAATAAAAATAGTAAGAAACCACATAATTATGAAAAATCTATTATATTATGTCTAAATAATAACAATTTACTTTAAATTTATGACACATTATGTTTATCCTAGATCACTCATGGTAATCATCTATTCAAATCCTTCATGATGGTTTGTAAAGAGTTTTTAAATTTACACAGCATATCCCTGCGGAGAATAAAACTAGTTGTGCAGCAAGGATTGTTGTTGTGCACCAGGTGATGACTAATTTCTTATAAATGCACCTTTTTTGTAGTTATTACCCCTAGTTATAACTATTTCATATCCATATCCATGTGTAGTATCTATATAGGGATGAAATTTCTTGGAAATTACTTTCTTTATCCTTCACCATAATTCTATGAAGTCTTCCTACACATATAATTACCCTTAGAATTATACCTATAATTATTAGTGAAGTTTTATCATCCTAGTTTCAAATATTAATGGAAAAGTTTCTATAATAACAACTATAGAGGACTGGGATAATAATACATCAAATGATTATGTCAATTTTGGAGAATTAAGATCATAATACATCAATGGAAAATAAATATGGAATCCATATTTTTTTCTTTTCCATAGTGAGTTCCTCAATCCATTTGAGCTCCTAAAACTATATAGGATAACCTGGGGAGTACATAAAAGAAAGGGGTGAGCTAAAAACCGAGTAAGGGAATAAACATGAGAAGGAAACATAACATGTGAGTCAAAGATATAACAAGATATCATAAAAGAGAAGGAACTTAAGTAATCACACGGAAGTATAAAATAAATAACATGGTAACATAAGATGATGTTAACCTATGAAATTTGGAAGAAACATATAACATGACATAAACATGAGTCAAGGATAACTACGTAGACAATATCACATGGTGGAAAAGTCCCATATTTGATTAGGTTTTCCCACTAATTCCATACATGATGCCTCATTAGATTAAAGATTTACCAAATGTATTTAAATGATATCTAGTTAAATCCATCATAACATTTTCATGATCTATGAATGCTAAATAAATGAAATAAATCATAAGGAATTGCATAATAATTACACATGGAAAGAAAATGGGTTTCATAATCATGATTTATATAATATTAAAATAAATTGTCATAATTTAGGAATTTGAGAAATGGCCATAATGAATTTATTAACATGTAAAAGGAAGGTTGAATAAGAAGGTTATATATATAAGAGACATATATATATAATAAATAATCACTCCAATTAATTGAAATAATTTTAAAAAAGATTAAAAATATTCTTTATTAAAATAATCTTATAATTTTAAAAATCACATTTTAAAAACTAAAAAACTAAAAAATATATTATATAAAATATTTTCATTAAACACAACTTGGTAAACTTATAAATTAAGAATAAATATTTGAGTGTTCATGTATGTGGGTCATTATCTACATACTGAGTACATTAAAATAATGATTCCTTTCACATTTTTTAAGAAAAGTCAAAAGTGCCTTGTTTAGAAAAAAATAAGATTCCTTTTAAAAGATTTTAAAAATAATAATATCACGGTAAAACATTAATTTAACCAATAATAGGTTGATATTAAAACATTTTTTAAACACTTTAAAGAAAACAAGGGCATGGAAGAGAAAGGGTTTTCGATTGAAGATATAAATTAATTCATGTTTTATTAAAATCATTTTATAAATCATTTTAAGTACCAAATAGAGGATAATGGTAATATTACTTGAAAAGTTCAGGAATAACCATATGAGAATAAAATTAAATGTTTTATTATATAATGACTAAATAATTTCTTGCATTGAAAATTTAAGCATGAACAATCCTGATTCAAATGAGATTGAATCATAAACCCTTACATATTTGGTAAATTTTGAATTATAACCCCATGAACTAATTGAATTATAAATTAAAATACCATTATATATTATGGATTCATTATATAATATTTAAAGGGTTACTATATAAACTATGTAATAGAAATTAGGTGTATAAAATAACATTTTTCTCAGAGAAGTATGTTTTGAGATGGAAACCTTTACCTCAAGATTGAATCATCATCTTTACTCCTTCTCTTCTAAAATAACAAACTTATGTTAATTATTTAATTTAATAAGATAATATTTCATTTTTTTTATTCATTTTATTTTATTTATAATTATTATATGTTCAATTACTTGTTTATTTAAGTTTAAGTCTAATGTTTTGACGTTGTTAGACTCATATGTCCAAAATCAGTTTGGCAAGTTGACTAAAGTCAAAGATATTATTAATTAATAATTTAGATAGTAATAATTATTACATAATTATCATTTTTATAAAGAAATTATAATTTTGAAGCAAATAATTAAGGGTGGTTATGAAAAATAAATTATGTTACAATCAAAGAGATGGTTAGCCCTGCATACACATGAGTAACATTTCCATTTTTCAAAGATGATGAATGAAATAATGTGATTTTTAATCTATATTTACATAATGATAATTGTATTATAAATATAATATTATTTATTTAAATAAATTTACATGTTCCATCCATGTGATGTGTTAATAAAAATGAATCACATTGCTTTAGGACGTGGTAGTCTGTTGTACATACAAACAATATTATCATTTATTAAATTGATGGTAAGGTAAGATATTATATGATATATTACTTTTCTATAATTATTATTATTTAATTAAATTAATATATAAAAATAAAATAAATCATTTTTACCCACCATTTAAATCATAAGTGAAAAAAGAATAACATCGATTTGCAGGGTGGTAGTCCTCCTTACACCCGATCGACATTATTATATACCCAATGGAATGGAAAGTAAGAATTTGTATGTGATATTATAATTAAATAATAATAATTATATTCTAAATATTATATTTAAACATTAAACTCATCAATATATCCATCCATGAGAAGTGGTGATGAAAAAATATTTATGTTGGTTCATGAGGAGGTGGAACACCGTACACATGATCAGTGGTTTTTTTCCAATGTTATGGAGGAGGAGATGGTCCTAGGTCATTAATTTAACATAAAAAAATTAATATATGTAATATATTATTTTTATAACATAATCACAGTTTCATAAAATTTTAATGAGGTGGAAGAATAAATAATATAAATTGATCAGTTAAGGACGTTACCTCTTCTTCAGATAACTACTTTAGGTTTTCTCCATAATCATTCATGGGTTTTATTTATGATAAAACCAAGGATTCAATGATGGGAGTAGGGAATTAAAGAATTTATTTCATAGTATATTTTCTGATCAAATGGGTTTTTGAAGTGTGTAAGGGATAGTACAGGTTGTCCTTTTATAAGTAGGGGAGAGGATACATTTAAAATTTTGAAATAAAATAATTAAACCCGAGTTTTTCTCAAGAGAAATGGCTCCAAAATAGACCATTATAGATCTCTATAATATATATTGTCAAAATGTTAACATAAAATAGTAATTATACATATTTAGTGTCATTTTAATCCTTATCGTTTTAGATTAACCCCTAGGTAAACCAATTTTTTCCTTACCCGTGGTAATTAATTTCTATTGTTTTTTATATTCATTGTATTAAAAGGTTATGTTTATCTTGATAGATAATATAAATTATGATGATTCTAAATATGGAGTATATTTTTCTAAATTCATATCACAAATTTGGTAGAAGTTAATTTAAAATTAAATCCACGGATGTGTTGAAAAATGATTTTTCAAGATATGCATTTCTAAAACATAAGATGATCTTATAATAACTAATTGAAAAATAATCATAATAAAATTAATTTAAATTAATATTTATAGATATATAATATATAAATTTTATTAAAATCATTCTTCATTAGGGGATAATTTAATTAATTAAAATGGAGAATCATTAAAAACATTAGAACAATTTTTAGGAAAATGTTTTTTAAGCCTAAGAATAAACTTATACTAAAATTCAGTATCAAGATTATTATAATGTAATTGACTAGATTTAATATAAATAAATAATGATTATTTTAATTTTAAATTAAATTAAAATAATAATGTTACTTTTAATTAATTAATTTATTAATAAATAAATGAAACTTTTAGAAAAATCAATATTTCACTATTCACTGAAAAATAATATTTTCTCAAAAATAATAATATTTCATACTAAGTAAATAATTGTATAATTATTAAAAAAATGAATTAAATTTTATAAAATTGGTAAAAAAAATTATATTATTTTCTCATAAAATTAGTAAAAATCATTTTTGAAGAAAATGTATTTTTGATGAATAAGATAACATTACTTAAAATTGAGTGATTAGTTAATTTGAATTTACAAGTAAATTTTTAGTTAGTAGGAACATTATATAAATTTTATAATGTAGTTAATCATTTATAAACCCTAAAATTTAATTTCTAGTTTAAAACGATCATATATAAATAATTATTCTTTAATAATATGTTGTAGTTTGTTTAAACAAAGTGTTGCATATTGAATTAACTGCCAAACATGGGATTCTTTTAAATTCTCGGGGTGTTTTAGTATATGGTTACCACTTGACCATAAATTGGTTTTAAGAGATTTTTAATAAAGTGTATTAGATAAATAAAGTAACCCAGAATGACATGTACATTCTAACCCATTAAGGACTTCTGGTATATTAAAGAAATACTGTAAAGATATCTAGAAGGAAATCATGAATAAAAAGTAAAATGCTCAAAGTAACACTTTTTCATAAAACCAATTAATCCCAATAAATATCATCAAAAATATCCTAAATATGTGATTGAATAAACTCATAAAAAGAAAAGAATGAAGCCTAAAAAATAGATCAAACAAATTTGTTAAATAAAGAGAACACTGATAAGTCAATGAGTATGATAAAAATAATAACCTCAAGGAGTTATATATTAAACATGTTGTCAAGAAGATAAGGAAGATCCTATATGATGTATAATAAATTAGAAAACTACACTTTAAAAATAATATTCTCCTATATTTTCCCTAGACAACCAGTAGGATTCTCATTTAAAAAAATAATGATACATAAGTTCTTAACCCAATAACCCACATCTTATAGAATGATTGTTATGAAGTCAAATTTCATGATTTTAAACAATTAATAGGTTAAGTAAAACATATAAAATGTCAAAAAATATTCAATCATTCCTATCTAATCTATTAACTCATCCATTACATTATCACCAGTGAAACCACTTAACTGATGGTTCAGTGTTGTTCATTAACTTGTAATATATTTATATATAGAAATAAATTATTGAATATTTTCATCATAATAAATAAACAAAAAAGAAAAATTCTTAGTAAAGATCAATATATACCAAATATTATAGGTTTATGAACCAATAACAACTCGTGTGAGAGATTATATAAATAATCAGGGGTGTATATGATGTTATAACCATGGACTTTCTTAACCAACCTTCATTTTATTTTAAAATAAAAAAAATCAACATTCCGCTTAAAATTCCAGGAATATTCATAATCATTGAGATTTATCAATAAGAAAATAGTTAATATAATAATATTACATGTATAAGGAAATCAGAAAAATTTATCATGATAATTTTCCACGCCCTAATAAAATTTATATAAGTTTTAAACTAAAAAAATAAATTGTAAACATTTTCTAAGAATTTTTAAATTAACATGAGTAATAAGAATTTATCAAGAAACAAAACTTCACAATATATCACATTAATAGACACTGTATGTGATGAAATAATCATGAAAATTTACAATTTCTTATGCCATTTTATAGAAAATAGATTATTTTAACATGTAAAAATATTTGTCAAACTCCCCATTAATACTTAAAAATGAAATTTATGAATTTATTATAAGTTAGAAATAAGTTATGAAGAATATCATCGGAAAAAATCTAATTAAACACAACAATATTAAAGACCATAAAACATAATAAACTATTGGAAAGCATGTATCGACCCTACAGTCACCACGAAACTTCCTAGAAATGTAAAAAACTCCATAAATAATTAAACCTAAAAACATAATATCTATAATAAAATAAACTCAAAACTAAGTTAAATATCGACTAATAACTATATAATGACTTCTAATACCAAAAAAATAAAATCCATAATTTCTTTAACTTATAAAATCATCAATTTCAATCAAGAATATATAAATCCTTTTAAAAATTTACTAAACAATTTTCTTGTATCAAAATGGTGATAAATTACATGGAATCAAAATTATTTAGTTTAATTTTTCAATGAAACAAGAAATCTATATCATCTATGATGACTTTTACCATGCTCTGGTGAAATCCATCACAAATTATATAACTAAACAAGAGAGATCAATGGAGAAAAGTATAATATTAAATAATTGAGGGAGGGTATATACCTTGATTCATAAATTTTAACCCACTTTGGATTCTATGGATAAAGGTGAGAATATGGGAGGATGAGGGGATATAAAATGAGAGGATATCATTTGAAGGGTTTTAGATAATGTCGAAATTGGTGAGGCATATTCATGGTGATATTTTTTTGTTAGATTTGATAGATAATCTAAAATAACATGACACAAAATCATCATATATAATTAATATTACTGAAGAAACTAGAAAAAAGTAATTCAAGAACATAATGCGGATATTTTCACATTAAATTTATATTTAATTGAATATAAATAATTACCTAGATCCAGATATTCTATCTTCAATGAAGATACTGATCATATGTAAAATATTTGAGTTATTCCATCATTACACTAAGATGGTCTAAATAATATTTAATTTATAATTATATATTATCTCAAAGTCTTGTTGATGAAACTTCAGGTTGTAGTGTGGTAGTGTCGATCATCTCGTGTTTCTCTCCTTTGATTGCAATACAATCCTTTAAGTATGAGGATTTAATCTCTTGTTATCTTGATCTTGAGAGGGTAGAATAGGGAGAAAAAATTATATTGATCTTGAGACAAATACTAGAGTTATTCTTTGTTCATATAATAATTTAGGGAGATGACTCATTGTTCCAAACATAAATGATTTCACCACCCCTCTAAAATTATTTAAATTGTTATATATTGAGTTAGGGTATAATATTTATAATTACATAAATTCTCTTAATCAAATAATAATCCTATCATATTTTCCATGCTAATAATATTATTATTTTTATTATATTATGTCACACACCAACATTCATAAATAAATATCAGTTCATTAAATAAATAATTCTATATTTATGTAAATGATATTTAATGATTATATCATTTTCATTACTGGGAAAATAACTCAGTCCATCAACCTTCCTCACCATTTACTAAATATGAAATAATAAATAAATATTATTCATTTGATATAAATATAAACATTATGTTCATCATCTTGTGAATAAATATTCATTTTAATATTAACATAAATAAAATTTATTTATTTAATATTAAATATTATTTATTACCTTGAAAATAAAACAATAGATAAATAAATATTCTATGTAGTGGTCTTGTGAATAAATATTTATTTAAATATTCAACTCAAATATAATTAGTGATTTAATAATTTTGATTAATAAATAAATAATTATTATTAATAATATTTCATAGGATTAAAATTTATTCCAACCATTAAATATAAATATTATTTAACTAAGATTGATAGATACACTAAGTGTGTGACCCTTTGGGCCACTTCCACATTGGCATTAGGAAGCTTTTCCTAAATTTCAATATCATCATCTAGTAACACATAATGATTGACATGGGGGACAAAGTAAATTTGGTAATGACAATAAATACATATGAATTATCATTGTGTAACATATTGAATTTATAGTTATATCTGTAAATCATGTAAGTTTCATACTTGTGTCATCAACCTATGTGCTTAATTTATCTTTCTCTGACTATATATAAAAGAACTCATCAATCACTATGGATATGAAATTTTAATTACATAGTTCAATTCCAATCAAATGTCCTAATATATAAAATTCCTTAAAATAAAAAGGGACGAATCTTTTCTTGAAATATTCATTAATAAAATATCATTTTTGATACACATAATGTATCTTAATTCCCATGAATATATGTACTCATGGTTTTGGCCAATATATCAAAGTATGTGAGTCATGATATTCATTAATAATAATTTTAAATTATAAGGATTTTAATACATGTTATCATATAGGAATATCCAATTACACATAAATAGGTGAAATTCCTACACATGGGTTAGTCCTCGTAATCTTTTATCTAAAATATTACCATGTAAAAACCATATGACATGAAGTCTTATCTTTTTGTGAGTTCATACACATAAAAAAATACTATGTGTCCCATCATAGAATTTTATTCTAACTGTAGGACATAAGTTTCAGAATATCATCATAGCACTTTAATGTTTTCAACATAGTAAGAAACGATTATGACCTTCTAATGAAACAGATACTCTTAGACATTATCACATTAATCTTATGAAGAGGAATATACATCATGTGATAAGATATTTATTATTTATTCAACACCTTGAATATATCAGTAATCAAATACCTAAAGCAGTTGCTTCTAGAGAACCAAATCTAATAAAATCCCACTTGAACTAGATCATACTTCTTATGATATAATTATTGAAAATCATTTCATATACGTGATTCTATTAAGGTATGGTTATAGCTATTGATCCCACCATGTTCATGTAGTTTTTCTTATTACTGAGACTTAATATCTTAGAGAAACCCCTTTAAGAGGTGATAACCATTTGAATTTACCTTTTTTTCTCATATTCATAAAACTTACATCTTGGATAATACCATGGTTAGAGTTTATCAAGTAAATGATAAAACTCAACAATTTTTTCTATAAACAAAATTGGAAAAATTAATTTCTAATCCACTTTTTAAGCTGTATTAGATGCCAGAACATACTTTTTTAATGTGTAGGTGGAAAATAATAGCTATAATAAATGTGTATTACATATTATATATGTCCCACTATAATTCTAGATCCAAATGATCTAAAAAACTAGTCTTATATCCCCTTAAACATTAGTATTCACATTTCTCCTTTTACAAGTAACTCATCTAGTTCTACTTTCTCATGTAAAATTAAATAATTATAATTACATATTTGTCCAATTAATCTTGTTTTTTAGACATTTCAACAATATGAAACATGTATAAGTAATTTCAAACATTAGTATATACCATTTTGAGTTAATAAGGTTATCTTATGACCTCTCCATTCCTTATGGTTTTATTTTTTGAAAATCACAAACACTTTTTCTTTAGTTCCGAATTTTTCATTATGTTATACTTAGAGAATTGTCATTCTGTTATACATAAACAATTCTCACTATGTTTACTTACATAATTCTCATTACGTTTACTTATATAATTCTCATTACATTTACCTACAAAAATATCATTCTGTTATACTTACAGAATTTTCATTCCGTTATACTTATAGATTTTTCATTACATTTACTTATATATCTATCGTTACGTTTACTTATATATTTTTCATTATGTTTACATACATAATTTTCATTATGTTAAAAATTTTATACCGTTTTTTAGGATACCGATATTGGTACAAATGCCATTCTATTTTTATGATTCTGATACCAATGAAAATGTCATACCGTTTTTATGATACCAATATCAATATAAATTTTATACTGTATTCATGATACTGATTTTAGTACAAATGTTATACCTATTTTATGGTACCGGTACCCAAAGAGAGTGATTCAATTTTCTCAATCTGATTTTCATTTTCTTAAGAATCCATTTTCTTGATATTGTTATAATTTCTTAATATATCATTCCAATATTATCGGATACTATGTTTTCTTATACTTAACATTTACCTTAAACTTACATTGTTTCTTATACATGAAACAATATCATACAATCCTTTATAAAATAACCATTTTTTTAACACTTGTCCAGGTCCCTCCAAAATTTAAGAAAAATATGACCGTTGGAGTGGAGCTGACCGTTGAGAAGTTTTCCCTATAATTACGAGTTCATTTGAATGATCCAGGTGCGATGAAAAAAAGAGTGAACTTCGATGATGAACAGTGAATAGAAAAGCAATCAAAGATTTTAAAGTGATTTCTAGAGAGAGAGGATCTTACAACTCTCAGTGCTTCGTGCAGATGTCGTGAACAACATGTTTAGGCATGAACAACTTGTTCATGCTTACTTTGTGCAGACTCTGATCGTAATGATCATGGGATTCTGGGTTTAGAAGACATAGGTTTTGGTTTCCTTCTAAATATAGGGCTTGTGAGGATAGGAAGACCGATACCAATATTTGGATTGAGGGCTTACTAGGGTTTGAGTAAGACATAATTTCTTGAAAGTATAAATCAAGGAACTTTTATCCAAGGTTTTTGGATACCCTTCTCTTTAGGTTAAAATAATCTTATTGTTGCTTGTTTTCTTTTTCAAGTTGTTTTTATTCCACAGGTATTTTAACTTTGTTAAAGTTATAAATTATTACTTTCTTATACTTTCTAATTCCATTACTCTAATTATATTAAAGATTCTATATGCTTTAAAGTAGAATCTTTCCTTTAATAAGATCTTTCTTAAGATTTTATCTTAAGGTTATAAGGTTTAAGAAAAGGTTTCTTTAAGAGGGTTTGTGAATTTTTTTTAACATTGTTGAACTAATTTTTCTTAAAGTTAAATGTTATCTTTAAGAAATTGATTTCTATAAGGTTAATAAATTTTCTTTAAGAAAGTCATATACTAACTTTAAAGGTTCAAAAGGAATTTTTAAAGTATACAATTCACCCCCCCCCTCTTGTATTTGAGAATATCATTATACATATTCGATCCTACCAACCATTGTATATAATATATATACTTAGAACTTAATCTTGTGGTATTTTATTCATAACAATAATCTCCTCATGTTTCCATCAATGTTAATCATGAGTTTTTTAATACAATTATACATAAGAAATAATTATATTTTTAGTTTTTTTAATTTTTTTATGCTCTATGACGAAATATAACAATATATATATATATATATGTTAATTCATATAACTCTAGTTTATACATAAATTAATGTTTTGATAAATTCACTCCTTAGTCGTAGAAAACTCATATAATTAAATAAATCTATATGTTATCAATATATATATCCTAGAAAACAATTCACTCTCATTAACCTCTTATTGACACATGGCACTCTTTCATTCCAAATGGATATTCTATGTTAATAATTATTTCTATTATCCACAAATGGATTTGTGAAATTTGAATATCTTATTAGATTTCATTGATGTCCCCAGACCTTATAGTTGTGTTATATGGACTTGTTTTATAGGATCTCTATTAATAAAACTGGAATTGACATCCAATGACACAATACAATGATTATATAATGTTTCTATGATAAGTAGAATCCAAATTGATTTTATAATAATGATTGGTGTAATAATTTTTTACATAGACTATGCTTCAGAAATTAATTATAACTTTTAATAATTGGTTATGAATTATTGGTACTAGCTTATAACATTTATATAGAGCTTCTCTGAAATAATCGCTAGTATTATCAAGTTTAGAAATACCCAAAATACTGATCGCCTAAAATTTTGTACATGGAATCTATTTCTAAATTCATAAATACTTGTTAATATTAGAAAGTTTCTATTTACTTCTTCTTTGTAGGATTATCTATTATTATCAAATAATGTATCTCCGGTCTTGGTGAATGTAAAAACACATTTTTTTTAAATTTTGACACTATAGAGACCCAAGATTTTTATACATATATATCACATGTTTTTTTATGAATATTAAATACATTACAAAAACACATGCTTGAGATCTATAATAGTTTAGGGTATTCAGAGACTGGGTACACAATCATCTACTTTTGGAGAATGATCTTCAACATATCCCACAAATATCTTTTCAGATCATACTCTTCTTAGGCATACCATACCTCAACCTTTCTTCATAACCTAGGGAAATATAACATAACAAAGGTTAATCTTAGAACATGAGCCTCAACCCAATTGTGAGGTATCCATAAGTGCATCTACAAGACTCAAGTTCAAAACCAGGTAGAGGCATATTTTCGGGGGGGCTGTAGCAGTACTGTAGTAGTCACTATAGTAGTATTGTACACTGTGTGGGTATTGTAGTAGAACTATACATTGTACAAGTACTGTAGCAGAACTATACATTGTGCAGGTATTGTAGCAGGTACTGTTCAGTATTGTAGTAGCTCTAACTATTCACCTTGGGCCACCAGTTTGGGCTTGGAGTCCTAGTCAGTAGGGCTTTCGGGCCACCATTAAGGCCTTTAGGCCACCTCAAGGCCCTCGGGCCACATGCAGTTTCCCCAAACAGACTACATAAAAGGAGAAGCCCCAGAAGAGGATTCAGAGCTGGTCCACTCACTAGAGGAGAGCCAAATGTATTTTTCAGAATGAGAGGGTATGGTTCTGCCATAAGGTTCATCCTGTGCTGGCATGGGAAGCCTAACCAGATGGCCATGCGAATGTGGAGAGCTACTATCATGATGCATATACTGGGGAGGGGTAGTTCCTTGTATATAGTCTGGTTGAATTCCCTAAGACCTTTGGGTCATGTAATCTCTTAAGCCAACAGTCCATGTAATCTCTGAGCCTATGTTCCTTGTAAGGGTTCCCCCTCATCCCTTGAAAGATGGGTTATCAAAATTCAATAAAAATAAAGGCCTTTAGGACATTCGGGGTAAGTGTGATCTTAAATTCTCATTAAGGTTAAACATAAGTGATATAAATCTTTGATCCTATGAAATCATAATATATGAATAAGTGTATGTGGTCATGAACATAACTTATAGTGTTCATACCAATCTTTTCATAGTTCAAAAACATGATTCATGGAATAAAAAGTTCTAATTTACAAAAAAATGGCCAATAATGGTGATAAATCATCATAAATTAATCATGAACCATTATATCAAGTTATAAAAGTGTGTAACAATAATAAATATTGAAAATAGTTTCATATATCAAGTTTAACTACCAATAACATCAATATATTATATCATGACTCATAAACTATTTCACATTGTTGATCAAGACACACTAGTTTCCCATAGAGGATCCCGACACACCTATTTCCCATAGTGTATCAGGACACACCTTTTTACCATTATAGATCATGACATATCTACATACCATAGTGGATAAGTCCCTTCATTTTTTTTCCATTGTTATCTTATCAGATATAAAGATTTACACAAGTCATTGAAGGGAGATATAAGTCTCACCCTTCACATAATTCAAATCATGCATATGTGTGTCATAATATTATAAAACATTCATCATATAATAACCCATTAAATGAATTGGTATTTATAAACATTTCATTATATCATAACCTATGTAAACGAGATAGGATTTATAATCATTTCATTATTTCATCATTTCATTACCCATTGGTAAATAAGTGTGTTTCATAAGAATTTTATCATTGTATAAACAATGGAATGGAAACTGGTTTCATAAAAATCAGGCCATCATACACATAAATCATTCATAGAAAGAATAAGAATGGTATCCTAGGTTTATATCCCTAGAAAAAAATAATTTTCATCAAAGGATTTCATCTTATATAGAGAATTATTTTTAATGATAAATCACTTGGAACATTTCTTGAGAAATATAAATTTTCATTGAAAATTAATTTTTAAAAATAAAAAATCATAAAATATTTTGGAAATAATTTTCTTTGGAAATAACTTTTAAAACATATAATGTATGTTTTAAAAATAATTTCAACCATTTATTGAGGAAAATATAATTTCCACTTTGGAAAAAAATTTAAAAAATAAAAATCATTTTATTTTAAAATAACCTCAAAAACATATAATTGAAGCTTCAAAATCATATAAAACATTTCTTAAGGAAAATATCTCTTCTACTTTGAAAAAAAATTATAAAACATAAAACATATTTAAAATCCTTTTATTTGAAAATATACTTTAAAATTTATAAATGTTGCTTCAAAAAAATAATAGTCATGAAGACGAGAAGTTTCATTCATGTTGTACATGAAGAAACAAAGATTCCTTTCACATTTTCATTTAAATACAAATGGAAATTGTTTAGAAAATGAAATGAATATTCTATTAAAGAAAATTGAAAATTTAAACATCAGTTAAAATGTCATTTAAAAATCATAGGAGAATAGGAAAAAATTAAAAAATATTTTTAGAAAACATTTTTTTGGAGGAAAAGAGATTTTCAACCGAATATAGAAATAAATTCATATTTCCTTGAAAACATTTGTTTTATTACTTTAAGTACCAAAGAGTATAAAAATTTAACTATTAATATCATGATTAACCATATTAGAAGAAATTCCTCATGTTTATTGGAATGTGGGTCATAATATTTTATCAATCATAAACAAAATCATAAACAATATGAATAAATGATGTGATTATAACATAAAATCTTTACCACTTTTGAAACATTGAAATATAGAAACCATGAAGAAACATCATTAATGAAACTTAAAATATAATGATTATAAATAAATTCATGAAATTATGTAATGTCCTGACTTGGGATCCATATACTGATCCCCCGAGTTAGTTGGTTGTGTGACCTTTGGCCTACCTCTCTATACGCCAGAGGCTACCAACTAGTAGTCAGGGTCAATCATATATAAGATGGGGATACTATAATATATTTATCAAATTATCTCAAAAAAATAAGTAAACAAACAATAAAAAATGGTATAAAAAATTAAATAATTCCATAACCAAGTACAAACTAGTATCACATTATAAACCAAAACCAGAAAACAGTACTGAAACTAAAGTAGTAGATTTGTCATGTCATATACGTGTCAAGTCTAAAATTAAAGGCCAACATAAAGACACACTAAAACTCACAAGAGGCTCCTAACACCAAGTATAGTTCCCTCATCCAGGCTCCATCCCAACTCATACATCTAACATAGGGCTCTTTCCATTATCCTGTTATGTAAACATGAAGTCTATTTAGGTACTGATCAAGAAGCCCAAGTAGGGTGTGAGTAAAAATTAGTATTCCACCACCAAAATCATCTAAAACAATATATGGTCTATAACACTGTATAAATCTGTATAAATAATAAATTATAAGTAATAAAATATAAATTTTACCAATTAAATCATTATTTATTTAACCATATAAATCTTTGGGTTCATCATGACACTCAAATGATTAACACCTACTACATCCCATGTCGGAGTCTGAACCATATCACATTGAAAAATAAAAATTCATTATAATATGGTCTTTTATTATCCATTTAATTCCAATTTCATATCATGCGTACTTGGAACCAGTCTAATGATAACATTTTGGGCATAGAACATCATTTCTAGCACCCTATGGGATTTTGATGTATCGGTCAATGTCTCATACATCATTGTTATCACATATGGGCTTTTAATGAATCAGTATGTGTCCCACGCTCATATCACATGCATCCATATGGACCTATAATATCATGTATAGTACCCTATGGGATATTAAATCATCGTTCTTTGTCCAACACCCCATTTATCAATCAATCACATAAATCAAATATCTCAAGGTTAATCACTATTAACCATATTATCAATTCTTCACATCATGTTTCATCACATTAATCACATAGAATATTATAAACTATTCACTATTAAACCATTATCAACATTTAATCATATAAACCATTAATCCTTGAATCTTAATCCAACCATACCATAATTAACATTATCAATAAATTTATAATCACATTAATAACCAAATTCCATAATCAAAATTAAACCAATTTTAATTACCCCTAGTTCTACCCATTTCATTATCCCATGGAAATTAAATTTAATCAATTCAATTTATGATTCAATTTCATAATAATGGAAATTGAATTTTGACAATTTCAAACATCTAATTAAATCAAGACTATTTGAATTTACATTTATACCCCCTATCTCAAGATCATTTATAAATGCTCGCCCAACCAAAAACCTCAATTGATGTTTGGTGGTCAAAATAACTAAGCCAAAAGAGATTTAGACCAAAACCTAAGATTAAGATCAACCCAAAAAACAAAAAGGTTCAAAAGGTTCAACTTCTTCATCAAAGGAATGAGTAATTGAAGGAAACCAAAACCAAAGGCTAATCAAGTATTAAACACCAATCTGGGAGAATTGGAGATGAAGAAATCGCTCCAAAATCACTGAGATTTTCTCCAGGGATAAGTGGAGAAATGTTTCATGAAGGAATGAAATCAAAATGAAATTCATAAAACCTTTCAATTTGTGTTCCTGTGTAATTAAATGACATGTAATTTCGTTACACATCGAATAATTTTTTTAGTGGTTTTTGTTGAAAAATCTGTTGCCACATTTGAATTTATCCTAATTAAAAATTTACACATCATGTTACCCATTTACATAGTGTGTAAATTTTTAAAAGACTAGTTTTTAAGAAAAAAATTATACTTTAAAGATTTGAACCACATATAAAGCCTTTCAAACCAATTAAAACCCTTTACCACCTAATAATATAGATAAAACTCAAATAGGAGTGTACCTATAAAAGAAAAAGATCTTACAATCTCTCCACCTTATATCAGATTTTCCTCAAGTTTCACTCCTAATCATATCTAATATTCTGATGTAAAAAGATCAGGCCATTGGGTCTTCATATCTTCTTCTCTCTCCCGTGTTTCCTCTTGAACATGGACATGTTTCCATAATACTCAAACTATTGGGACATCTTTCTCCACAACACTTTCATACTATGATCTATAACAAAAATTGGATGATCCTCAAATGAAACATCAGTATCAAGATCAACATCATCAACATCAATCACATGAGAAGGTTTAGGGTGATGCCACCAAAGATTCAACATAAGAAAAACATCATGCATAACACTTAATCCCTATGGAAGAGCCAATTGGTACACCATCGACATGATTCTCTCTATTATCTCAAAAGGTACGAAAAACAATGGCACTATCTTTCCCTACCTTTGAATCCTATGGTGGCCCAATCTAGGAAAACCCCATATAAAAACATTATCACCCACTATAAACTCAAGGGGTCATCGACATCTACCTATATACAACTTCTTCATACTCTGATACATATCCATACATTTCTGAATCAGTTAAACCTATTTCTACATCTCCTATATGAGACATTGTTCCAAAAACATTGACTCACCTGCTTCCATCCAACATAGAGGTTATATACATGGCCTAACATAAATAGCCTTATATGATTCCATATAAATACATTCCTGAAAAATATTAGTATAGGAAAACTCAATGTTCACTAATTTCTTCTCCCAAGACCCACCAAACTCAATAACACATGCTCGTATAATATCTAAAAAACAAAAATAGTATGCTCCTGCTTCTCATCTATAGGTGGGTGGATATTCGTACTCAGAAACACCTATGTACCCCACAAAGTTTGTAATACCATCTAGAAGAATGAAGTAAAACATGAGTCGTGGTTATAAACTATACTCCACAGCACCCCATGTAGAGGGACTATCTCCAGAATATACAAGTCTCCCAATTGATCCACTAATAATGTCTCCTAGATGGGAAAGAAATGTGCTACATTCATCAGTCGGTCCAAAATCACCCAAATATAATCATTCTTCCAAGTAATCCTAAGTATAACCACCATAAAATCCATGGTAATTTTCTCCCATATCCATTCTGAAATGGGAAATAGTTTTAAAAACAACAAGGTTGTTAATGCTCAGCCTTCGCCTATTAATAGTTGTAGCATCATGTCATGAAACCTAAAATTTCATTTTTCATGACCAACCACTAATACTATAGATGTAGGTCATAGTACATTTTGGTCAAAAATATATGTACCTCCCACTTCAAGGCATGAAAATAGAGAATCAACTCATTGTGCATGCATTTAGGAAAAACTAGAAGGCCTTGAACATAGATGCTCTCATCCTCATCTATAGTTCATTCTGAAGGTGACTCCCCACCCTCAAGGATTTACCTTAACTATAAACACTTCAGATACTCATATTTCCTCTCTCTAAACCATTATAGAATCATATAATTTAATGAAACTGATATGAGGGTCATTGTCTCCTAGCCCTCCAGAACTACAACATGCATCTCATCCAGAAAATTCATCATCTTCCGCCCATAACTAGACTCCAAAATAGATTCGGTCTGATTTTTACTACTCAAATCATTAGAAAATATATTTCCCTTTATATTATATATTCTAACTCAAAATAAAATGATTTTACATACACAATCCATATCCCCTACTGTAGATTCAAATCTTTCTATGAAAATATATACATTAAACTCTTATGACTAGTATAAAAATTAAACATTCCACCCAAAAGATAATCCCACCAACATTTCAAAGAATGAACCACTACATCTACCTTTAGATCATGTGTAGGGTAGTTTTGTTCATATGGCCTCAACTATCGTAACACATATGACACAACTCTATCCTCGTACATCAACATTGCTCTAATACTGACCCCATATAGATCACAAAACATTGTATAATTCTAACTTAGATCACATAGTATCAAGATGAGTGTAGTTTTCAACCTCTTCTTCATCTTTTGGAATGAAATCTTTCATGATACATACCATTAAAACTTATCTCCCTTCTTGTTCATGACCTAATGTGGTTCTTCCAAGTGGAAAAATCTAGGATGAACATCTGATAGTATCCCTCTAACCCCAAAAAGATAGAGATATCAAAAAAATATTGGGATTCTCCAAAGAAACAACTCCCCACACCTTCTATTTTTCCACTGATACACTTTCCTCTGAGATGATATGGCCTAATAAACGAAAATGATCGATCCAGAATTGGAACATATATAGCTTGGGGTATAACTGATTCTCTCTTAGTGTACTCATGAGGATGTCTATATGTTGGGAATGATCATCATGATTCTTGGAGTACACCAATATTTCATCCACAAACACAACCAAAAACTAATCCAGGTATGGGTGTATGATTCAATTTATCAAGGCTATAAAAACATCTAGAGCATTAATCAACCCGAACAAAATCAAAAAAACTCATAAATTCCATACCTAATTCAGAAAGCTATTCATGGTATATCATAAGGTCAAAATATCAACCAATGATACCCTGGTGTCAAGTGATTCATTGATTAGATACTACCTCCCCTCAACTAGTCAAATATATTTTCAGTACATGGAAGAGAATACTGGTAAATCACAATCATCTCGTTCCACATCATGTAGTCAACACTTAAGCGCAATGAATCATCGGCCTTCTTAGCAAAAAAATGGAGAACCCCAGGGTGGAATACATGGATAGATGAACCTATCATCAATGAATTTTATAAGTTGATTCTTAAACTCTTGAATCTCTATTGGTACCATTCTGTAGGATGGAATAGAAACTGGGTTATCCCTCAACATAAGATAAATTGTTAATTACACATCACTCTTAGCTAGAAACCTTGATAAGTCTTTAGGAAACAAATCCTAAAAATGGTCCACTATGGGTGGAAATAAATCCTACTTCAATCCCCCATCATACAACAAAATACTAGCAACCTGGGTGGTGGGCTCCCCCAGTTGTTGATGAACTGGCCATACATAGCCTACCTAGATATCCCACTCTCCACAATATATATAACTATCACCCTTAAGAGATGTAAATGTCACTCTCATGAGGTAAAAATCTGTATGGTCTCGATCTGCTACCAACCAGTTAATTCCCAAAATCAATTCAATGCCTGAAATTTTAAGTATGTAGAGATCCCAAATAAAAAGATACTCCCCAACCTCAATAGAACACACCTTTCACAAACTTATCTCTCTCGACCGTAATCCCCAATGTGTATTAATCTCCATAACCCCACTCATGAACTCCACCATCTAACTCAAAAAAATTCAAAAATTTCGTAGATATAAAATAATCAGAGGCTCCCATATCTAATAACCCACTATTATGCATAGAATCTATAATAATATTACCTCAAACTGCTGATGGTCCAACCACATTATCCATAGGTTGAGGTAGAAATGGATGAAACTTTTATACCCCTTTTACTTTTTCTACAGTTTGAGTCCCCTAGATGCACCAAGATATTGATACAGTCACTATTTCCTAAAAGTACCATGTTCACTTCCTCTACCACCACTGCCATTAGAACTATAACTACCTGACGAAATGGGTTAGAAGACCCCCTTCCAGTGCTTATATTTTGTATTGATCCTCTACCACTACCCATCTATCATGTATTCCTATATAATTGTTGTATATTTCCCATCCTTCCATAAGATAAACACTCTACCAGTGGTTAGGGGAGCTATCAATATATATGACCCAGCCAACAACACTGGTGGAAAATCTGTAATGTATGGTCCTGAGTAACTAAACCTTCCCCCTAGCCATTCTATTTTCCACTCCACGAGTAAAAATTCTCAAAGAAAATATTCCTACTAATGGAATACATACCACCTAATAATCTATAAAAAATCACATGACCTTCAATATAGGCCTCTTTCAGGTTCCCCTTGGATATGAGTGCCTAATTCACCACTTCTAAGAACTTCTTCAGCCTAAACATGTTAACATGGGACTTAATCTTACATTTAATCCCATCTTGAAAACACTTCACTATAGTAGCCTCATCCCCTTACAATGCTATAAAAAATCACTAAAAATCCATGAAACATCCTACATAATCCATCATGTACATACTCCACTAGGTCAGCCTAATGAACTCTATTTCTATATTTTGATTGAGTGTCTAAGGGTAAAAGGGATCCAATAACATCTTATGAAAGTGATTTCACTCAATATTTTCTATATTTCCATCCTAATTATATATTCCCCACCAACAATTATCTTAAATACATGACATATAAGAATCCAGGTTTACTCTATTCTTTGTAGGAGTCTCTAAATGGTTAAGAATCATCCAGATAGACTCAATCCAGAACACAGCTGCCTCAGGTCCACCCACTCTGGTGAAAGTTGGAGGGTTCTACAACTAGAACTCCCATGTCAAGTATGACATACACTTTACAACATACCCTATGTCTTTTTCCATAAACATAAATGATAGATAAAATTTCTCGTGGAACTACTCTCCTACTCCTTTATCTGGCACTATCAGAGCCTCTGGTTCCATCATTGCAGGAACATTTCCATCCAGGTCCTCATGTCAGCTTATCAACAAGCATTGTCATGGAGACATGTCTCTAAAATTCCAAACACACCCATTAGGACACGAAGCACAACATTAAAATATTTTTTTAGTAATATAGATTCCCATCAATCCATAACAATGCATCTCCCATAACCCGCCACATGGTGAAAATTGAGGGTCTGACACGACCCTCAACCATCCCTCATCTAGGCCATGGCTCACAAAGAATGAAACACTTTCACAATCCCAGTTTATAATTAGAAACATAATTTGACACTTTATTTACCATAATTAGAATCATTTACACCCATCAATTTCATATTAGTCACCATTTCATTTAAATTACATAAATAAGAAAAATCATTTTCATTTAAACAAATTACCCAAAACTTGCTTTTCTATACATGCCCAAAATGATCCATGTCACATAATAATCATGATTCACTAGAATTTTTCATGCATACTCAACTCTCATTTCATTATAGGCCATGATTCAAATTTTATAAGCCTTGGTAAAAAATAACATCACACAACAAGTGCATCACTCGAGGAAAAATAACATTCAAATGTAACAACATATATCAATAACAAGAATCCCACTATGGTTACTTGGATATTAGCCCTGAACATGGGTTATCTACTCCCATGAATGATCTATAAATAAAGTTCTAACTCATATTAATCTTATTTCAACCTTTACAAAAAAATTAGTCAAAATAAAATAAATAAAATACACCTTCAGTGTCACTTTATGATGTTCCGACCTAGGTGCCACATACTAGTGTTCAGAGCCAGTTGGTTATGTGACCTCAGGCCTGTCACCTTATATACTATAGGATACCAACAAGAAATAAGGGTTTAATATATATATAACATGGGAAACTATACCCTCTTTATCAAATCAAATCAATAGTTAAATTTAATACCCAATAACCAAATGGTATAGCCAAAAACCAGAATAATTCCATAACCATTTACAGACTGGTATCACATGTCAACAAAAAAAGGAAAAATTGTCAAAATAAATTAGTTGATATTTCATTCCATATACATGTCAACTTTCAAATGAAAACCCAACATAAAGACACATTGAGACTTCGATGTGGGACCTGGCCCCAATTATGGTTCCCTTATTCATTATTCATCCCTACTCATCCATCAAAAATAGGGTTATTTCCATTATCATGTCCGACAAGCATAAATTCTATTCTAGTACTGATCAGAAATCCAAAGTATGGTGTGATTATAGCTCAGTAGTGCACCACCAATGAAGTCTAAAACAATATCTAGTCAATAATAGTGTATGCAGTTTCAAAAATAATAAAGTAAAAGTGATAAAATAAGCACTTTTTTGATTTAATTATTATTTATTTAACAATATAAATCCCCATGTTCATGATGAAACTTGAACCATAAATACATACTTTGTCCCATGCTAAATGATGAACCACATCACATAGAAAAATCACAATTCATTATAACATGTGATTTCAAAATCAATTTAATTCCAATTTCATACAATGACTACATGGAACCACAGTCCAATACTGATATTTAGGGAATAGAACGTGATGTCAAGAAACCTGGGATATTTTGAAGCATCATTCCCTATCCCACACATCATTTTTATCATGTATGGTATTTTTAAGCATCAGTCCATGTCCTATACTCATTTTCACATTTATGCATTTGGGCCTCAAACATCATGTCTAGCACCTGATATTAAAGCATCAGTCCATGTCCCACACCCAATTTATCAACCAATCACATATATCACATATATAAAAATATCAACTTTTACAAGGTTAATCATAATTAATCCTATTATCAATATTTCACATCAAGGTTCATCACTTTAGAAATATGGAATAAAATGAACAATTCACCATTAAACCATTTATAAATATTTAATCATATAAACTGTTATCCCTTCAAGGTTATGCCAAACAACCCTGAATTCCCATTATCAATAAATTTATAATCACATTAATCTTAAAATTTCATAATAAAAATTAAACCAATTTCAATAACCCCGAGTTTAACACATTTCATTATCCTATAGCAACTTAATTTAATTAATTCAATTCCTCATGCATTTTCCCAATCATGGAAATTTTAATTTCTCAATTAAATACAAGAAATTACATCAAGATATTGGGAATGGAAATTTAGACCACCCACCTAAAGATTTTTTATGAGAACTCACACAACCACAACCCTCAATTAATGTAATACTATCAAAATAACAAAGTCAGTATAGATCTGGACCAAAACCTTAAATTAAGATCAACCCCTTAATCTAGAAATGGTCAAAAGTTTCCACCACTTCATTAGATGAATGGGGAATATAATAAAACCAAATAAAAAATCATAATGGGTATTAAAACCTAATACTTGATAGATAGTGATGAATAAATTTCTCTAAAACCACAGAGTCTCCCTAGAGTTGATTGTAGGAAGGTTACAATAAGGAAGGAATCTAAAATGAATCACACAACATCTTTTAATTTTCTACTTAGAGAATTACAAGTCATGTAATTGTTTTTAATGGTTTATGATGAAATACCCATTGACATGGGTGACTTTATCCTAATTAAAAATTTACACATTGTGTAACCCATTTACATGGTGTGTAATTGTTTTGCAGATTATTTTTCAGTCAAAAATTTGACTTTAAAGATCTGAACCACCTCCAAAGCCTTCCAAACCAAATCAAACAATTTCCCACCCTAGAATAAGGAGAAAACTAAAAAGGTGATTTACCTGTAAAATAATGGGATCTTACATATTACATATCAATGGGGATATATATACAACTTGTAAAGGAATATAGGTTCATAACATAACATATGTATCAAAGAAAGAAAATTGAGAGAAAAATCTTGTATTGCTTTAGTAATGTTTATAGTCACAATCCCCCATAAATAATAACAAAAAATATACATTAAATATAATTAAAATAATGTTATTCATGAAATAACATGAAAATGTGTAATTATATACACCACACAAAATAAACGAGTAGTGAATTTGCATAAGTCTCATAGAAATAAAAGTGAAACTAGAAATCCCTTACCAAAAGTCTCGAATTCCTTCATACAAATTCAAACCTAGTGTATAATAAATATTACATTATTTTAAATCTATTAAAAAACCAAAATTATATATATCATACCATATATGATATAATTATGTCCTTTTATTTCTTGTTTATTAACAATTCCATGTTAAAGTCGCATTTTGGGTAATAACTGCTCTATTTTTCATATATGTTTTGAATTTTTATTTTTGGTATTGTTGCTTTGATATTGGTTACATAATATAAAAAATAATAATAATGACATTATTATAATATTTATACATCAATTACACTTTTAATAACAATCCTGATATATGGTTTTGAGAAAACAAGTATGTTACGATCATGGATATGATAGGACGTATGTACACATGAGTACGTTTCCATTTTTGAACGATCTATATGGAAAGGAGATAAATAATATATTATCATTAAATAATTATAATAATATAATAATTAACTTATTATTTATTTAAATATACTTATATATGTCATCCATGTTGTTTAGTGATAAACAAAGAGTCACATTGCTTCGTAAAGGTGGTAGTCCACACATACATGAACGATGTTATCATCTTTGAGTGAGTGAAAAGGTAAGAAATAAAATGATATTTTATCATTTAATAATTATAAATAGTTCATTAATATCATAATTATTTCATTTATATAACATATTTTTATCCTTGTTGTCTTTTATGATGAGCGTTAGTGAAAATGAATCAGAACGCTTTGCAAGGCAGTAGTCTACCGTACACACGAGCGACATTATCATATCCCCTACAGAATGAAAAGTAAGAATGTTATATATTATATAATGATTAAAAAGGTGTAATAATTTTATAAATATCATATATACACATTATATCCATTATCATACCCAACTGTGAGAGTGTGTCCTCAAAAATGAATGGCATCAGTTTGTGTGGTGGTAGTCCGCCATACTCACAAACAATGATTTCGTAACCCATTTGATGGATGTGGAAATGTTTTTAGGTAATTAATTTAACATAAAAATATATCATTATGAGAAATATATTTACTTTATTATATCACCATTTTTTAATAAGAATTTATGGGGTTTATGAAGAAATAAAATAAATACGCTCGTTAAAGAGCATTACCTGTTCTTCTAGTATCCTCCTTAGGTTTTCACCAAAATCCTTCTTAGGATGAATTTATACCCAAAATAATGCCTCTATGATGATATGTGAAAAATTTTTAAGTTTTTTTTAGGTATTTTCAGAACGAAAAATGGTTTTAAGTTGTGAATAAGGTATAATATGGGTGACCTTTTACAAGTAAGGAGACTGGCGCACTTGTAATGTTTTAAAATAAAAAGGTATACCCTCATTTTTTAAAAGAAAAAAGGATCCAAAATGAAGAATTATAATACTTAGACATTATAGGGTCTAAATATATCTATATAATATATTATACATAAATTTTTTGGTCATTTAAAACCTCATCTTTTTAGTTTAATCGCCTGGTAGAACCATTTTTACCTTAACTATGATAATTAATGTTTTATTGTTTTCACAATTCATTTTTGTCAGATATTAAGTTGAAATTATTAGATAATATAAATTATTCTAATTCCAAATATGAAATCCATTTTTTCAAATTCTATTCATAGAATTGAAAACTTTTTATTTAAAATTAATCATGCAGATGCGACGAGAAAGCGAGCTTTCAAAGAGAAATTTTTCAAAAGATTGCAAAGTTTTTATATCCATTTTTAATATGGAATTGATTCCAATTACTAAAATTGGATTAATAGATATATTATTTAAATAAATTTACTTTAAAATTACTCTAAAATATAATTTAATTTTATAAATAATTTAATTGAAAAGTTGGTTTTTAATTAAAATTTAGTATTTTTCATTATTCCTTTGAAAAAATAGTATTTTCTGAAAATTATAAAAAATTCAACCCAAGATAGTTTAGATATTATTATCTAAAATTAGATTTTAATTTTTTAAAATAATTTTTATAAATTTTTTGAAAATAAATTTTAAAATAAGTTCACAAAAAGGTGACAAAACAACTTTTTAGAAAAAATACATTTTTAAGCATGAAATTGGATATATTCTTATCTATTTTCTAGAAAAAAAAATATGAATGTAAAATATTTGATTAAATATATAACATATAATTTTAATGAAAATAATTCAACAAAAGTTGTGTTTTTAATTTATTTAGTTAAAATTTTTTTTTCATAGAAATAGTTTTTCTAAAAAATATATCTTTTATTTTATAATTGTTTTTATTTTTATTTTTAATTAATTTGATTACAAAGAAATAATTTTATATATTTTTTATAACTATATATTTTAATAATTTAATTAATCATATTCATAATTAACATTCTAACGGTTAGTTTACAAATATCATATTAAATTTTAATTTCTTAATAGTAGGTCATGTTTAGTTTGAACATGGTGTTACATGTAACGCAAACTACACCTAGTGTTGTATATAACACAAGATAAGCTTAGTATTACATGTAACTCAATATATTTTTGGTGTTGTGTGTATCATAATATAAACTCATTGTTTTATATAGTTTATGCTACCAAAGATATTTAATTTTTTTGAAAAAATAATAATTCATAAAATCTCACAGTGTTGCATTCTACCCCCTTAATATGAATTTTACCCTAAAAATTTATATTAGTTATCAAATGTTTAAAATTATAAAATTCCATCATAGATTACCACATCATAAAAAGGGTTAATAAAATATAATATTAAAAAAGATAATGGTATGTGAAAAAAAAGTCATCTTGAATAACACATACTTTGTTTCCAAATATGGGCACATTAGTGGGAAGTGAAAACATGGACATAAAAGAGATAACTAACATCCATATACTGATAGAGTGTGATAGAGAACATGGTAAGGAGAAATTTAATGACCACAACTTCCTAAAACAAAAAAGAATTAAAAAGGTCATTTACATCAACATGATCATTTCAGGATAAAATTTTATTTCAAGATCTTTTTCTTAAAGTTGAAGAATTTATATGAGAGGATATAATTACTTGATCTAACTCCATTTTATAATAATAATCTCACCATTTTTTAATTACTTGATCAATTTCCACTTCATCACTTAACATAAAAAATGAAGGTGATTTTTTTATTCCCAATTCATTAAAGAATCACAATATCCATAAATAGAATGATAAGTCATTCTATCTATCTTTAGTTATCAAAATGGATAGAAATAGTTATCCAATATAAATAAATCTTCATATGGTTAATTAATACATTAATCTTTAAATCCTCATAAAACGTTTAACTTAAACCATTCCATAAATAGTTAACCTAAAACCTTCCAAAATATTAAAATCAAAACATTTATAAATAAGGTCACTGAATTTCCACAATTAACTTATCATTAATCCCCAAAAAATGTGAAGTAGTTGTAAATTTTCATATACCTAACATATGAATACCTTTTTCATGTATTCTCTTGAAACATGGTAATAATAGGAATTACCATATAACCTTATTGAAAAAATAAATTCTTCTTCATTCCTTAAGAAATATATTATTAGATATATTTCTTAAATACAAAAAATTTGTAATCTCTATCAATGATAGCATAAACCACTTTGTCAAAAAATCATTAATCAGTTCCAAGGTAATAAATATTATCCAATTTACTTTATTCATATCAATTATATCTTTATCTAAAATAAAAACTATTTTTTAAACATTATAAACATATTAATTATTATATTCCCTTTATCAAAAAATCAGTGTGACATTAAATCACTTTTCTAGTCCATCAGTACTATTTAACACATTTTTTCTAATCATTAATTAAAAATATATGTTGAATAATACTTATATATTTCATGTTTTATATAATATAATCCTTGAATTTCAATACATTAATACATCAATCATCCCACTTCTTTATCAAACCCTTAACTAGGATTCATCATATTATTCCTTAATACTTTTTTCCTTTCATATGTCATTGGTAGTCTCATTATCATCAATAGAAAAACCATTAATCATAAAACCTTTCTAGTTTTCTTGATAATATTTCCCCTTAGGTCATTTATTTTTATAATTAATATACTTTACACATTTGAAACATTCAACCATCAATGATATATTTTTTATACCATTATTCCCATTAATTGAATTAACTGAACTTTTCATTTTTTTTCTTATTAATTACTTTCTTTGTGTCCTTGTATACACTCAAAACATCTTCTTATTCTTATGAGACATTACCTAGAGTTATTATTCCTACATTCATGAAATATAGAAACTGAATATTCTTTCTTATATGGTATTCACTACCCAAACACTCATCAAAATCTATCCTTATCTTCTTTGATGAATCCAACAGTTTGTTAAGGTGCATGTTGTTAATCATGTTTCATGATAAATAATTATGAATAATCATAACATACTTCACTTCCTTCATTATTCAATTTGGATTCTCATTAGAAAATTTTTCATCACATTCAAAGTTAACCCAGTTCCTTCTAGTTCTATTGATTTACTAAAACCAAAAAAGTATAGTGTGAGAAACCCTAACAATAATGGAAAATAATATAGTCTGAAAAATCATTTATAAGAGGTATAAATTAAGAAACTTTATTTTAAATATATTACATCTTATATTTAACCTAGGTAATCCATGATCATCATCTATTTAAAGCCTTCATAATTGTTCATAAAGATTTTTTGAATTTATAAAGCTTATCCCTTGAGATTGTTGAACTATTTGTGTAGTAAGGCCCATTATCATGCACCAGGTGATGAATGAGTCATGCTCAGTGCACTGTTTTCAAATTTATTAACCCTAGTTACCTCTATTCTAGATCCACACCCACTTGTAATATCCATATAAGGATGTAATTTATTGGAAACTACTTTCTCTATCCTTTAGAAACATTCCCATAAATTTTACAATACTTTGAGTCATCCTTAGACTCATCCTTATAGAAAATCCTATACATATCCTTACAAATATCCCTAGGAATATCACTAATTTTTTATCATAATATTTTCCAATTTTTAAATAAATTTTTTCAATTATAACAACTATAGTGATCCTGGAATCTCATATATATATATATATATATGTTATATAATTTTAAATGAATATTCAAAAGATTACAAAAATACATGTCTGAGGAATATAATATTTTATTGTATTTGGAATAATCTAATTGGGTGAATTATCTTCAACATATCCAAAAATATATATTCTAACATAGTACTCCCCTTAGTCATAACATAACTGAACCTTTCTTCATAAATTGGGGAAGGAAACATAAGAAATGTTAAGCTAATAAGTTTAGTAAGGATAAAAATAAGAGATAACAGTCTATGATCATGTGGAAGCATAAGATAAGCATAAGGGTATGTGATCATGAATTTCATGCCAATATTGTAAAAGATCTTAAAAATGATTCATGGAATAAACATTATCACTTATGAAAACATGGACCATATGGGTGATAAATCATTATAAATTAATCATTAACCATAAGCGAATGTCATAAAATTGTGGAACCATTATAAATATTGAAAAAAATCACATTTAAAGCTTAAATACTAAGACATTCAATATAATGGATCAGGACTCATCACATGTTTCCCATTATAGATCAAGACACACCTTTTTGATATAGTGGATCGGGACACACCTATTTCCTATAATGGATCAAGACACAAATGTTTTCCATAGTGGATCTGGACATAGTTATTTCCCCTAGTGGATCATTATCTTAAAATATTTTCTTAGTGTTATCTAATGAGATATAAAGAATTACCCAATACATTATAGGTAGATATAGTTCTCACACTTCACATAATGAAAATCATACATATGTGTGCCACAAGATCATAAAACATTAATCATATCATGACCCATGGAATGAAATGGGATTCGTAAACATTTAATTATATCATAACCAATGTAAAAGATATAGGTTTTATAATTATTTCACCATTTCATCACCGCATGACCCATAGAGAAATAAACAGGTTTCATAAGAATTTTATCATTGTATAACCTGTGGGTTTCCTAAACATTATGGAATCATAAACATAAATCATTTAGAGAAAGAATAAGAATGGTATACTTGGTTAATATCCCTAGAAAATCATAAATTATATCAAAATATTTAACATTATATGCATAATTATTTTTAATGATAAATCACTTGGAACATTCATTGAGTAAGATAACTTTTCTTTGAAAAGCACATTTTAAAACAAAAAATCATAAAATATTTTGGAAATCCATTTCTTTGAAAATTACATTGAAAATTTATAATTTAAGATTTGAAATAATTAAAAATATTTCCTGATTTAATATCCATTCCTCTTTGAAAAACACTTTTCAAAACATAAACATTTTTTAAAACCATTTATTTGAAAATAACCTTGAAAACATATAATGGAATATTTAAAAATCATTTAAAACATTTCTTAATGAAAATATACTTTCTCCTTTAAAAGATAATTTAAAAAAATTAAAAAATTTCTAAGTTCCTTTTATTTGAAAATAACTTTTAAAAAATCTAAATTAAGCTTCCAATCAAATAGTTTTAATGATGATGGGAAGTTTATTTTATGTCATACATGTTAAAACAGTGATTTCGTTTATATTTGGGGTAAATTCCAAATATGAATTGTTTGAAAAATAGAATGAAGATTCCTTTCAAAACTTTTTTATAAAAATTAAAATATATGTAAAAATTAATTTTAAAAATAATAGGGTAATAGTAAATAAATTGAATACATTTTTTGAAAACATGGTTTTAGAAGAAAACGGATTTCTGACCAAAGAGAAAAATAAAGTAGGATTTTATTTCAAAAAATATCAAACATTTTAAGTACCAAAGAGTGTAAAATTTTAATATTAATATAATTATTATCAATTAGAGAATAAAATTAAGGATTTTATTTAGAGATGTATTTTAATATTTTTTCCATCTCAACCATAATCATAAAAAATCTCAATAAATGATGTGATGGTAAAAAAAATTATAAACACTTTCAATAATTAAAGATATTTTAACCATGAGGGAAAATAATTAAAATAAACATAAAATATAATTAGGATAAATAAATTCATGATATTATATGTCAATGGGGATGCATATACACCTCATAAAGAAAGATAGACACATAACATAACATAACATATGTCTCAAAGAATGAAAATTGAGACAAAAATACCTTACCACTTTAGTAATATTTGGAATCATAATCCCCAATAAAGTATAAAATCCAGTGAAACATTAAATATCATTAAAATAATGGAATGATATAAATTTTAAAATGTGTAATATATTTTCCACACAAAATAAATGAGTGGTTAATTTTTATAATTCTCCCATAAATTAAAGTGAGACTAGAAATCCATTACCTTAAGTATTTAATTAATTCATACACATTTTAAACAACTGTATAATAAATATAAGTTTATTATAAATATATTACATAACAACACATACATATATCATACCATTTATGATTCACTTATGTCCTTTTATTACCCATTTATGTAACGACCCGGACCCGAGCAGCCACCCGAAGAGTGATAAACGGGTCGGGTGTTACTACCTTAGGCGCACCTCCCCTAATTCCAAAGGCTGACGACTAGTAGTGAGGGTATTTTAGGTATAGTGGGGAGGCTATACCCTCTCGAAGGATAATAATGGTAATGATCTGAGTATAATAATGGTTATGTGGCGGACGAAACAAGTCAACAGACTCGAACCAGACCCACATAGCGGAAGCACAACAATATCGACAAACTACGGAAGCAATAAATATAACAACAGTAGTTTAAATTAAACACAATATCACACTGATAACTTCTAAATACCACTGAACAACAAACATGCATCCAAAACAGGTCATACAAGTATTTATATATCAAAAGGCGATGATGGCTAACCAATTATATCTACATAAAAAATAAGCATGCTAATATAAGAAATGAAACAAAACAAGATAAAATCCAGCTAGGAAAGACCTCAATGTCCATACCATCTCCATGCAATAGCTAATGCATCCCAGCTACTGAAGCTGGCCTCTTTCCTATATGTAAATCCATAAAGTCTGCACACATCCCGAAGGGCCCGTGAGGGAGTGAGACAAATCTTAGTAGGATACCACCCAACATTGCATACCTAATATAAGTGTTTGAGTAGGCATGCATATATAAGGAAAAAAGTAAACATTATGATGCACAAATAAACACAAACTCCACTGGTGATTAGCAGCCACCATGGAGTGTCACCTGCTTCGGCCAACATCGGAATCTCTACCGTGTAACCCGGCACCATGTGCCCCCAGACACTGTGTGTCTCAAGTACCAATGTCCCGAAGGCATGCCCAAGATTAGTAACCCGGCACCATGTGCCTCCTGACACCCCGTTCCTCAAGTACCGACATCCCGAAGGCATGCCCAAGAAGTAACCCAGAGGAACAGTGATGCCTTCCCTTAAATAAATAGTCGGAGGGACAACGATATCTGTCCTCAAATCAAGTAACCGGAGGGACTGTGATATCTGCCCTCAAATAAGTAACCGGAGGGATAGTGATACCTACCCTCAAATCAAGGAAAGCCTCAGCACCCAACCTGATAGACTCAAGCTATCCCCTAGAGGCTCCTCACCTCCCACGTGTCTTCTTATGGAAAGAACCCCCAACCAAAGTACCTAAACCGCATCTACAGGGGCCTCTACTAACACGAGTGGTCAAAACCACCTCATCAAAGAGTATCTCTATGTGCACACTACTCAAAGTTTCCGGGTGATAGGTAATCACCAAAATAGTACGCAAGCCACAACACCTTTGACACCTCATGTCCCTACGACCATGTCACTCAAGTCTGATGGCATCGCCATCCTAGTAACCCAGGCCATGCCCAACCTGACAGCCATCCTCCCTCAAACTGACATCCATGACACCCAATCCTGTGGTCAGAACCACCCAACGTAACCTGGGCTAAGCCCAACCTCTGATCAAAAACACTCAATAATATCTGGTTCATGCCCAACACCACCCAAAGGGTACAACATATGCAATTCAGAAATTGCATATATAACATATTTAAACAAAACACATAAATAGGAAAAAAAACTAAATAGTTGAATTGCACTAGCCCAACGGTTATCAAAAAATAGTACAGAGGTCTTGAATGCCTCAAATGATTCATATCAAGGTTCAATAAACTACACTTAACAGTTTAAACCAAAAAAATTCAAGTATAACCATTTTGGAAACCCCGACCAAAATGCCCCATATGAGAAACGGCCTCTCACCTGACCATGCTCAATCAAAATAGGACAGGGGGCATACCCAAAGGTATCCCATATGTCTATAAACAACTTAATATTCAATAGCAGATAAATTAGGGTCTCTCTCAAAATACCTTAATACGCGCTTTAAGCCGAACCACCCAAAGTTCTACAAAAACACAAAAGGATGTATGAACCACCTACCTGAGACCCGTACGATTTTAATCCTCCGCTAACATACTCCAATTAGGTCTAAAACACGGTAGATCTACAAAATAATAAAAACCTCTCAAACCCCAATAACTCGTTCTAGAACATAAATCAAGAAAAACGGCTCAAGAGGAATCAAGGCCTTACCGAGGGGGTTTCAATGGATCAAATTATGCTCGAAAAGGAGTTTGGATGAAGATCTGGGAAGGATTTGAAGGTTCGGTTGGCTCTCCCCACGTGAGCCACGAATGGGATAAAGAAAAGAGGGAAGAATGATAAATCCTGAGTGCCCCGGGACTTAAAAATTCAAAATTTAAGTGGTCTCACGATTACCCCGCATGGTTTGGAAAATTGTGCACCAACCATGCTATTACCACTTCCTCACCAAGAAACTTCGCACAACCATCCTGTACGGTTTGAAAAACTGTGCGCTACCCGTACAGAGCCCACTGTCTCACCCAGGACCTTTGCATAGCTTGTCTGCACGGTTTGTTCAGACTGTGTGCTAACCGTGCACACCTGCATTAACTCCCCAACTTTTAAAAGTTTTTTCCCCAGAAACAAGTCAAAAATTTCAAATAGGGTGGGGATTTTGACCTGTTCTAAAAACTCGGGTTCTTACAAACTCCCCACCTTGACATATATCATCCCTGAGCTGTCAAACAAAACCTGGAGATGGCACCGAACACACCACCCCAATTAGAGTAACCCTGAATTCCCTGGTCTCAAAGGTCCTGGCTAAATTCCTCAAGGGTCTCCCCACCTTAAGAATTGCCTAACTCAGTCTCATCCTAACAAAACTCAGAACAAGTAAAGGTTTTCTAACCTATTTTCCAGACGCACAGTCCTTCGGTGACCCATCGTCACTCCTGCGCCTCATTGGTGCTCCTATGTCATTCCCGACACCCAACGTATCCCGTACCGCATCGATGTCCACCTCTATGAGGTCCTGGTGCCTAGCACCTCATGTAACCCGCATCCTCGATGCCCCGATGCCTGAGGCACCTCAACTAACCCGCAACCTTGATTCCCCTGATGCTACACATCTCATACATACATATAAATATATCACGCCCCCGATATGGTGTTAATCCCACTAACTATCATCTAGTTAGTCCATATAGATCATGTGCATCAAGTTCACTCAAAAAGGACATGCCTCTATAGGTCATGCCAAAAGGAAACCTGGAAATCACAGCCACACTTGTGGTGTACCTCTAACCATCGTCGGCTCACCAGCCTTCTCATACTCTAGCATCTCCACAGCCTTCACCTAGCTTGAAGTATAGCTACCTGATGCATGACCCCCCTACAGTGCTACTCCAGCCATCGGGCACTGACCCCTCAGTTGGATCCTGCTGTCTCTATCACGTCCTCCGCATGCAGCTGAAACCCAGCTACCCTCTCCTGGTACCGAACCTGAACCAAATCCATATTCCACTGTCTGTCCTGGTCCCTTCTTGCCGACTGTCTGAGAAGGCTACCTACAAAATCTTTCCAGATTCCTGACCTTTCCACATGCCTGGAACTCCTTAGGAGGCCTATCGCACTGATTCTGAACATGTCATGGTTGTCTACACAGAAAGAAAATCACTTAAGAACTACCACAAGGTGGTCTAGCTGGATCCCTGGCCTGACTGCCCTATTGGAACTCATCCCATACTCGCTTCCTGCTGTCTGAACCCTCACCTGAAGCTGTTATCTGGCCAACCTGGGGCCTATCCCTCTGGTTTCCCTATACTATAAGTGCCTGGTTCATCGCCTCTGATAGGGAACCCATCCTAAAGATATTCACCTGTACCTGAATGGCATGTCGTAAGCCATCATCGAAGTGCCTCACCCTAGTTGCGTCATTTCTTACCATACCAGGTGCAAAGCGAGACAACTTAGTGAAAGTAGTTACATAGTCCATGATAGCCATGTCTCCCTACTGAAGACTCAAGAACTCCCGTGCTCTCTCTTCTCTCAGTGTCTCTAGGTAAAAGAGCTCAAAGAACTTGTCCTCGAAGTACTTCCATGCCAGTCCCTCCTACCTATGAGCTTGAACCTGCACATCCCACCAACTCTTCGTCGGTCCTCTCAGCATGTATGTCACCAGCTTGATCCTCTACCCTGGAGGAGTCTTGAGCTACCCGAAGATCATCTTCATACTCTCTATCCAGTTCTCAGTCGCCTACGAACCACCCTCACCCTGAAAAAACAGTGGGTGCTGCGACTAGAACTCTCACGTCAGATAAGCCATAGATGGATATATACCCTTCCCGCCTCTATCGATCCCCTATAAGACACATACCAGGCTAGCTCAAAGTTGTTCATCGATCCATTGGTCTGAACACTGTCAAACTAGGTTGTTGACCTGCCTGCACTGGATCCTGAACCTAATCCTGTACCTTTGGCTCCTGCTCTGCCTTCACCGGATCCTGAACCTGATCCTGCACATGCGGCACTATATCATCACCCACCTCACGCTCCATCGAGACATCTAAGAGGAACCCGCGGAATGCCATAAATGGTCATATAGTCCATATATATATATATAACAATATATATTCAACACAGATAAGGAAAGCAGTAAAAGGAAGTGCACAACTACTAACCTTACTCTCCCCCACCGCAACCCATGCCCTCACGGCATCCCAGCCTCATGGCCTCCTTACCCGCCCCTCAACAGAGCCAAGTATCAAAAGTACCTCGGGCCATGCCTATCTCAACAACCAATGTTGCCTCAAAATGACGACCGAGTCGCCCAATCCGGGTGATCAAAATCACCTCAACCGATAGTACCTGCCTGCTCGTACAAGAGCCAGACCCAAATACCTGGTCGCGTGCAATTCGACAATATACAATCATGGCATACACATTGCAACAAACAAGAAATTCTATTAAGAATTTCACATTTTTAATTTTCAAAAATAAAAATAATGGTAATTGACATTTTATTCACATGGTATTATCACCTCACAAAAGCATACGTGCAGTTATCAAATTGAAATACCCTAAAATTTGTCTATCAAAAGCCAAAGAAACAAGCCTTTCCATACTGGGCCAAGGTCCAATTCTACCTTACCTCAACAGGTCAAGGGTCACATATCATAATCAATAACATCACACACCGAGTGAGCCACCAAGGAGGAAATCATATAAACTGTAATTTGAGCAGAAGATAATAGCAATTCCCACCAATGGAAACTTGGTTAATCCCTCGTACCTGGGGCTACAGGAAGCCAAGAAAAATCTAAAAACCCAGTTCTAGTAACAACCTATCTCCAGTCTACCATATCCTAAATAGTAAAACCAGAATAAATAAAAGGGAAGTCTCAATCTCATTAGTATCCAGTAAAATGATGCTATTAAGTCCCTTTCAAGAACTCCTCTGATACCACTTTGTAATGACCCGGACCCGAGCAGCCACCCGAACAGTGCTAAATGGGTCGGGTGTTAAAACCTTAGGTGCACCTCCCCGAACTTCAAAGGCTGCCAACTAGCAGCAAGGGTATTTTAGGTATAGTGGGGAGGCTATACCCTCTCAGAGGATAATAATGGTACTGGTCCGAGAATAATAATGGTTATGTGGCAGAAGACATAACTCAGCAGACTCGAACCAAACCCACAGAGCGGAAGCACAACAATATCGACAAATAGAGGAAGCAATAAATATAATAGCAACAGTGGAAAGTAAAGAAAACAGCATGCTAATCACTTATAACTGCCACTGAACAACAAACATGCATCCAAAATAGGTCATACCTATATTTATATATCAAAAGGCCCCAATGGCTAACCAACTGTAGCTACATAACAAATAAGCATGCTAATACAAGAAAGGAAACAAAACAAGATAAAATCATGCTAGGCAAGACCTCAAGGTCCATACCATCTCCATGTAACAGTTAATCCATCCCAGCTCCTGAAGCCGGCCTATTTCCTGCACGTAAATCTATAAAGTCTGCACACGTCCTGAAGGGCCCATGCTGGGTGTGAGATAAATATCAGTAGGATACCACCCAATGGTACGTACCTAATATAAGTGTTTAATCAGGCATTCATTTATAAGAATAACAGTAAACAGTATGATGCACAAATAAAAACAAACTCCACTGGTGCTCAGCAGCCACAATGGAGTGTCACCTGCTTCGGCCAACGCCAGAATCTCTATCGTGAAACCCGAAACCATGTGCCCCCTAACACAGCGTGTCTCAAGTACTGACATCCCGAAGGCGCACCCAAGAATAGTAACCCGGCACCTTGTGCCTCCTGACACCTCGTTCCACAAGTACCGACGTCCCGAAGTCACGCCCAAGAAGTAACCTGGAGGAACAGTGATGCCTTCCCTCAAATAAATAGCCGGAGGGATAGTGATACCTACCCTCAAATCAAGTAACTTGAGGGACGGTGATATCCACCCTCAAATAAGTAATCTAAGGGACAGTGATGCCTACCCTCAAATAACGGAGATCCTCAACCCCCAACCTGATATACTCAATCTATCCCTCGGAGGCTCCTCACCTCCCACGTGGCTTCCTACGGAAAGCACCCCTAACCAAAGTACCTAAACCGCATCTAAGGGGGCCACTACCCACACGATTGGTTAAAAACACCTCATCACAGAGTATCTATGTGTGCACACTACTCAAAGTTTCTAGGTGAGTGGTAATCACCAAAATAGTACCCAAGCCATAACAACTCTGACACCTCATGTCCTTGAGACCATGTCACTCAAGTATTATGGAATCACCATCCCAGTAACATGATCCATTCCTAACCTGATAGTCATCCTTCCTCAAACTAACATCCATGAAACCCAATCGTGTGGTCAGAACCACCCAACGTAACCCGGGCCAATCCCAACCTCTAATCAGCATCACTCAAGAATATCTAGGCCATGCCCAATACCACCTAAAGGGTACAGCATATGCAATTCATCAATTTCATATGTAACATATTTAAATAAAACACATAAACAGGAAAAACAAACTAAACAGTTGAATTGCACTAGCCTAATGGTTATCAAACAATAATATTAAGGTTTTGAATGCCTCAAACAATTCATATCACGGTTTAATGAACTAAACATAACAGTTTAAACCAAAACAATTCAATTATAACCATTTTGGAAACCCCGGCCAAAATGCCCCATGTGAGTAATGGCCTCTCACCCAACCATGCTCAATCAAAATAGGATAAGGGGCATACCCAAAGGTATCCCATAGGTCTATAAGAAACTTGATATGAAATAGTAGATAAATTATGGTCTCTCTTAAAATACCCCAATACGCGCTTTAAGCCGTGCCACCCAAAGGTCTTCAAAAACACAAAATAAGGTATGCACCACCTACCTGAGACCTGTACGGTGCTACTCCTCCGATAACAGCCTCCAATTAGGTCTAAAACACAGTAGATCTACAAAAGAATCAAAACCACTCAAACCCCAATAACTTTTTCTAGAATAGAAATTTAAAAAAATGGATCAAGACGAATCAAGGCCTTACCGAGGGGGTTAAAATGGATCAAACGATGCTCGAAACGGAGTTCAGATGAAGATCTGGGAAGGATTTGAAGGTCCGGCCGGCTCTCACAACGTGAGCCACGAATGATAGAAAGAAAAGAGGGAAGAATGAGAAATCTTGAGTGGCCTAGGACTTAAAAACCCTAACTTTAAGTTGTCGCATGGTTAACCCGCATGGTTTGGAAAACCGTGCGCCAACCGTACGGTTACCACTACCTCACCCAAGAACTTCATACAGCCATCCCGCTTGGTTTGACAAATCATGCACCGCCTATGTGGAGCCCACTGTCTCACCCAAGAACATCGCACGGCTTGTCCACACAGTTTGTTCAGACCGTGCACCAACCGTGCACACCTGCATTACCTCCCCAACTTGTAAAAGTTTTTCCCCATAAACAAGTAAAAAAATTCAAATAGGGTCAGGATTTTGACCCGTTCTAAAAACCCGGGTTCTTACAAACTCCCCACCTTAACATAGATTGTCCCCAAGCTATCAAACAAAACCTGGAGATGGAACCGAACATACCACCCCAATCAGAGTAACCCGAACTTCCCTGGTCTCAATGGTCCTTGCTAAATTCATCACAGATCTTACCACCTTAGGAATCACCTAACTTGGTCTCATCCCAATAAAACTCAGAACAAGAAAAGGTTCATTAACCTGTTTTTCGGACGCACAGTCCTTCCATGATGCATCGTCACTCCTACACCCCATTGGTGCTCCTGTGTCGTTCCCGAAACCTAACATATCCCACACCGTAGCGGTGTCCACCTCTACGAGGTCCTGGTACCTAGAACCTCAAGAAACTCGCATCCTCGATTCCCCTGATACGATGCATCTCATACATACATATAAATATATCACGCACCCGATACAGTAATAATCCCACTAACTAGCATCTAGTCAATCCACATAAATCTTGTGCATCACGTGCACTCACAACGGACATGCCTCTACAGGTCATGCCAAAAGGAAACATGGGAATCACAGCCACACCCGTGGTGTACCTCTAACCGTCATCGGCTCACCAGCTTTCTCAGCCTCTGGCAGCTCCACAGCATGCACCTAGCCTGAAGTACGGATGCCTGATGTCTGACCCCTCTGTGGTGCTACTCCAGCCACCAGCCACTGACCCCTCTGCTGGATCCCGCTATCTTTGTCATGTCCTTCATGTATAGCTGAAAGCCGGCTACCCTCTACTGGTACCAAACCTGAACCAAATCCAGATTCCATCATCTGTATTATTCCCTACCTACCAGCTGTCTAAGAAGGCTGCCTGCAAAACCTCTCCAGATTCCCGACCTGTCCACATGCATGACACTCCTTAGGAGGCCCATTGCACTGAGTCCAAACGCGTCTCGGTTGTCCACACTGAAAGAAAATAACTAAAGAACTACCATGATGTGGTCTAGATAAATCCCTGGCCTGACTGCCCTATTGGAACTTATCCCATCCGTGCTTCCTGTTATCTGAACCCTCACCTGAAGTCGTCGTCCAGCTAACCTGGGGCCTATCCCTCTGGTTTCCCTCTGCTATAAGCGCCTGGTTCACCACCTCTGAGAAGGAACCCAGCCTGAAGATATTCACCTAGACCTGAATGGAATGTCGTAATCCATCCTCGAAGCACCTCATCCTAGTTTCATAATCACTTACCATGCCAGGTACAAAGCGAGACAGCTTAGTGAAAGTAGAAGCATAGTCCATGATGGACATGTCTCCCTTCTGAAGACTCAAGAACTCCTGATCTCTCTCTGCTCTCAGTGTCTCTGGGTAAAAGTGCTCGAAGAACATGTCCTCAAAGTCCTTCCATGCCAGTCCCTTCAGCCTATGAGCCTGAACCTGCCCATCCCACCAACACTTCTCCGGTCCTCTCATCATGTACGTTGATAGCTTGACCCTCCAACCTGGAGGCATCTTGAGCTACTCGAAGATCATCTGCATACTCTCTATCCAGTTCTCAGCCACCTACGGATCACCCTCACCCTGAAAAGGAGGCGGGTGCTGTGATTGGTACTCTCACATCAGATAAGCCATAGATGGCTCTATACCCAGCGTGCCTCTATTGATCCCCTGCAAGACACGTACCAAGCTAGCTCGGAGTTCCTCATCGATCCATGGTCTGAATGCTGTCAAACCCGACTGATGTCCTACCTGTACTGGATCCTGAACCTGATCATGTACCTGTGGCTCCTACTCTGCCTGAACCGGATCTTGAACCTGATCCTGCACCTGCGGCACTGTACCATCACATGTCGGACGCTCCATCGAGACGTCTAAGAGGAACCCTCTGAATACCATAAATGGTTAGACAGTCCATATATATATATAACAATATATATTCAACGCAGATAAGGAAAGCAGTAAAAGGCAGTGCACAACTACTACCCTTACTCTCTCCCACCGCAACCCATGCCCCATGGCATCTCGGCCTCATGGCCTCCTTACAGGCCCCTCAACAGAGCCAAGTATCAAAAGTACCTTAGGCCATGCCCGTCCCGACAACCAACGTTGTCTCAAACCGACGACCGAGTCGCCCAATCCTGGTGATCAAAATAACCTCAACCGATAGTACCTGCCTACTCGTACAAGAGACAGACCCAAATACACTATCACATGAAATTCTACAATATACAAGCATGGAATACACATTACAACAAACTAAAAATTCTATCATTAATTTCACCTTTTTACTTTTCAAAAATAAAAATCATGGAAATTGACATTTTCTTCACATGGTATTATCACATCACAAAGCATACGTGAAGTTATGAAATTAAAATACCCTAAAATGTGTCTATAAAAATCCAAAAAAAATAGTCCTTGCCATATTGGGCCTAGGTGTAATTCTTCCTTACATCACCGGGTCAAGGGTCATATCAAAATCAACAATATCACACACCGAGTGATCCACCAAGGTGGAAATCATATAAACTGTAATCTGAGAAAAAGCTAACAGCAATTCCCACCCATGGCAACTTGGTTCATTCCTCATACCTGGGGCTGTAGGCACCCAAGCACAAGCTAGAAATCCAGTTCCAGTAACAACCAATCGCTAGTCTACCATATCCCAAATAGTAAAACTAGCAGAAATAAAAGATAATTCTCAATCTCATTAGTATTCATCAAAACAATGCTACTAAGTCCCTTTCAAGAACTCCTCTGATACCACTTTGTAATGACCCGGGCCTGAACAGCCACCCAAAAAGTTCAAAATGGGTCGGATGTTACTACCTTAGGCACACCTCCCTGAACTCCAAAGGCTGCCGACTAGCAGCGAGGGTCTTTTAGGTATACTGTAGAGGATATACCCTCTTAGAGGATAATAATGCTACTGGTCCTTGTATAATAATGGTTATACAGTGGAAGAAACAACTCAGCAGACTCGAACCAGACCCGCAGAGCGGAAGCACAACAATATCAACAAATAGTGGAAGCAATAAATATAACAGCAGTAGTGGAAAGTAAACACAATAGCACCCTGATCACATGTAACTACCACTAAACAACAAACATGCATCCCAAACAGGTCATACTTGTATATATATATATCAAATGGAGCCAATGGATAACCAATTGTATCTACATAACAAATAATCATACTAATACAGGAAAGGAAACAAAACCAGATAAACTCCATCTAGGAAAGACCTCATGGTCCATACCATCTCCATGCAATAGCTAATGCATCCCAGCTCTTGAAGTTGGCCTCTTTCTTGCACGTAAATTCATAAAGTCTGCACGCATCCCTAAGGGCTCATGCAGGGTGTGAGAAAAATCTCAGTAGGATACCACCCAATGGTGCATACCTAATATAAGTGTTTAAGTAGGCATGCATTTATAAGGAAAATAGTAAACAGTACAATGCAGAAATGAACACAAACTCCACTAGTGCTCAGCAGCCACCATGGAGTGTCACCTGCTTCGGCCAATGCCAGAATCTCTATCGTGTAACCCAGAACCATGTGCCCCCTAACACCGTGTGTCTCAAGTACCGACGTCCCAAAGGCATGCCCACTAATAGTAACCCGGCACCTTGTGCCTCCTGACACCTCGTGCATCGAGTACCGACGTCCCAAAGGCACACCCAAGAAGTAACCCGGAGGAATAGTGATGTCTTCCCTCAAATAAATAGTCGGAGGGACAGTGATGCCTGCCCTAAAATTAAGTAACTGGAGGGACGGTGATATCTGCCCTCAAATAAGTAACTGGAGCAACAGCGATACCTGCCCTCGAATCACGGCGAGCCTCAGCCCCGAACTTGATAGCCTCAAGTTATCCCCTGGAGGCTCCTCACCTCCCATGTGGCTTCCTACGGCGAGCACCCCCAACCAAAGTACCTAAACTGCATCTGCGGGAGCCTCTACCCACATGAGTGGTCAAAACCACCACATCGCGGAGTATCTCTATGTTCACAATACTCAAAGTTTCTGAGTGAGCGGTAATCACCAAAATAGTACACAAGCCACAACACCTCTGACACCTCGTGTACCTGTGACCATGTCACTCAAGTCTGATGGCATCGCCATCCCTGTAACCCAGACCATGCCTAACCTTCCAGTCATCCTGCCTCAAACCGATGACCATAATGCCCAATCCCATGGTCAGAACCACCCAACGTAACTCGAACCAAGCCCAACCACTAATCAGCATCACTTAAGAATATCTGGGCCATTGCCAACACCACCCAAAGGGTACAGCATATGCAATTCAGCAATTTCATATATAAAATATTTAAACAAAACACATAAACAAGAAAAACAAACTAAAAAATTGAATTTCACTATCCCAATGGTTATCAAATGATTCATATCAAACAATTATACTTGAATGCCTCAAACGGTTATACTTTAATGCCTCAAACGGTTATCAAACAATTCATATCAAACTATTCATATCCCAACGGTTATACTTGAATGCCTCAAACACTTCATATCAAGGTTCAATAAACTAAACTTAATAGTTTAAACCAAAACAATTCAAGTATAACCATTTTGGAAACCCCGTCCAAAATGCCCCATATGAGCAACGGCCTCTCACCTGACCATGCTCAATCAAAATTGGACAAGGGGAATACCCAAAGGTATCCCATAGGTCTATAAGAAACTTAATATGCAATTGCAGATAAATTAGGGTCTCTCTCAAAATACCCCAATACGCGCTTTAAGTCGCACCACCCAAACATCTGTAAAAACACAAAAGAAGGTATGCACCACCTACTTAAGACCTGTACAATGCTACTCCTCTGATAATAGCCTCCAATTAGGTCTAAAACACAGTAGATCTACAAAATAATCAAAAACTATCAAAACCCAATAACTCATTCTAGAACAGAAATCAAGAAAAACGGCTCAAGAGAAATCAAGGCCTTACCGAGGGGGTTCCAATGGATCAAACAATACTTGAAACGAAGTTCAGACAAAGATTTGGGAAGTATTTTAAGGTCTGGCCGGCTCTCCCCATGTGATCCACAAATGGGAGAAAGAAAAGAGGGAATAATGAGAAATCTTGAGTGGACCAGGACTTAAAAACCCTAACTTTAAGTGGTCGCACGGTTACCCTGCACAGTTTGGCAAACCGTGTTCCAACCGTGCGATTACCACTACCTCACCCAGGAACTTCGCACTGCCATCCCGCACAGTTTGAAAAACCGTGCGCCGCCCGTGCGGAGCCCACTGTCTCACCCAGGAACTTCGCACGGCTTTCCTGCATGGTTTGTTCAGACTGTGCGCACCTGTATTACCTCCCCAAATTTTAAAAGTTTTTTTCCCCAGAAACAAGTCAAAATTTTCAAATAGGGTCTGGATTTTGACCCGTTCTAAAAACTCAGGTTCTTACAATTTACTAACAATTTCATGTTATTGTCACATTTTGAGTAATAATTTCTTTTTTTTTTGTATATGTTTTCATTTGTTATTTATGGTCCTATTACATTGATAATGGTACCGTTAAATCTATAATAATAATAATAAATAATTAATTATTATTTTTATACATTAATTTCACTTTTCATACCAATAATTAAATATGGTTTTTATAAATGAAGTATGGTGTGATCATGGAGATGATAGGTCATATGTAAGCAATGAGTAATGTTTCCATTTTTCAACGATCATTATGGGAAGAAGGTAAGTAATATATTATCTTTAAATAATTATAATAATAAAATAACTAACATATTGTTCCTTTAAATATACTTATACATATCATCCATGTAGTCATGGGATGAAAAGAGAGTCACATCGCCTCGTGAATGTGGTAGTACACACGTATAAAAATGATGATATCATCTTTCAGTGAGTGAAAATATAAGAAATAAAATGATATATTATTTTTTAATAATGATAAATGTGTCATCAATATAATAATTATTTCATTTATATCCCATATTATTATCCTTATTATCTTCCCTGTAAAGCGTTAGTAAAAATGAATGACATAGCTTCACAAGGTGGTTGTCCGACATACACACAAGTGATGTAATCATATCCCGTAAATAATGGAAAGTAAAAACTTATATATGATATAATGATTCCCTGTGTATAGTTATTTTATAAATAAAATATATATACATATATACTTTATATTCATCATCACAACAAACCATAAGAGGTGGTAATGGAAAAACGAATGACCTCAGTTCATGAGGCGGTGGTAAATCATGCACACTAGAAATGAATCTTTAACCCATTTGATGGAAGTGGAGATGGTTTTACATCATTAAATAAAACAAAAAACATATAAATATATTTAATATTTTTTTATTTCATCCTTGTTTAATAATAACTTAATGGGTGTGGTAAGAAATAAAACAAAAATACTCATTAAAGAACATTACTTGTTCTTCGAGTATCTTCTTTAAGTTTGAAAAAAAAAATATTCCTATTTTCGATTTATGACCAAACTAAGGCTTATAGGATTATATGATGGAATTTTGGAATAAATTTTTGTAGGTATTTTTCAGACCAAAAGGGTTTTAAGGTGCTAATAAAAGAGAAATTTGTGACTTTTTATAAGTGAGGTTACTTACACACTTGTTATTTTTTAAAAGAAAAAAGTGTGCACGCATTTTTCACTTGAAAAAAAATTAAAATGTATTATTGTAGAGACTTAAACATTATATGTTATAAATATTCCCATAAATTATATTTGAGACCATTTTTCATATTATTTTAACCCATATCTTTTTATTTTAACCCTCGATAAATTCAATTTTTACCTTAACCAGGGTAATTAATTTTTTACTAATTTAACCATTTATTTTGAAAAAAAGATAATTTTAAATTATTATTTAATATAAATTATTATTATTTCAAATAAAAAATACATTTTTCCAAATTCAATTACCATAAGTGGTGAAATTTTGATATAAAATTAATCCTGTAGAGGCATGAGAAAGATAGTTTTCTAAGAGAAAATAGTCAAAATTTGCAATGTTTTTATATAAAATTTCCATATATAATTGATTACAATTACCTAAATTGTATATATATATATATATATATTTACTATAATTTTAATTAAAAAAAATTTATAATATAATTTAACTTTAAAAATAATCTAAATGAAAGGGCAGTTTTCAATTAAAATTCAACTTTTTCAATATTCATGAAAATTTAATATTTTCAGAAAATTATACAAAATTAAACCAATATTAATTTTTATATTATAAATTAAAAATTGAAGTTTATTTTTTCAGATAAAATTTCTAAAATTTTCAGAAATTCATTTTAAAACAAGGGCGATAAAAATTGTTTTTAGAAAAAATTACTTTTTAAGTATAAAATTGGATTTATTATTATATTTTGTCAAAAAACACATAATATGAATGTTAAATAGTTGATTGAAAATATACTGTATAAATTTCATTAAAATAATTCACTAAAAATGGTTTTTTTAATTTGTTGGGGTAAAAAAAATTCATAAAAATAGTTTTCAGAAAAAGATTTTTTTTATTTTCAAATAGTTTTTAAATTTTTAATTAATTATTCACCAAATAATTAATTTTATATACATGAGTAAACCACATATTTTCATAATTTTTTTAATCTTATTCATACCCTCCATTCATATTTTCGTTTGATAACTATCAAATTAAATAATAATTTCTTAATAGTAAGTTATGTTTCTTTTAAACATGGTATTGTGTGTAACATAAACTACACCCAGTGTTTCATGTAATGCAAGACAAGCTTAGTGTTATTTCTAATGAAATATAAGCTCAATGCTAAATGTAATGCATCTAAACTTGGCGTTTTGTGTGACACAATCTATAAAAGAAATTTAATTTATTCTACAAAATAATAATTTATAAAATCTTAGGGTGTAACATACACAATATGTTTCTCTTGGAACAACTACTCACATTAAGATTACTGTAAACTATGATAAAATTACAAATAATATGCATCTAGATCCAAGAATTAATTTAATTATATCCTTCTCCCACTATCAAAAAATTATATGTGTTTCCCTCTTATAAAAATATAGTCATTTTGGACTAATAAGGGATTTTAATATCCTTATATACTATAAGATAATTAATAGAGATTCATTTCGTGTTTCATTGGATGTAAATTATAGTTAAATCTATATTTTAAAAAAAGTTTCTCATTTAACACTAGAATATATACCTAATAAATTCATCATCATATTTTAATATTATATCCATTACTATATATAGTTATCACATTATTAGTTATTTTATTCTATTTGAAAAAATATTTTTTGGAATAAATTATGGAATATTTGAAATGCATATAATCCATTATATCAATACCCTTTTACTACCATCATAAATTTTATGTATAATGAAATGTAATTTTGGGATTTCCTTTACTCCACATATTAATGATTAACGAATACTTGGTTATGATGCACTCTGAAAAACCCACCATGAGGACCTAGTATCCTTTTCCAATTATATGGGTTTCTTTATTGATGATTCCTAAAATCTATTAATGGAATTTCATGAAGTATATAAACAAACCTCTTATAATTACCATTAATATAATTCATGTGGTCTTTTGGAACTAACTCTATAATATTTTCAGTGTTGCTTTTTTTCTAAAGGCTTCATTTTTGAAACATAATAGTGGATTAGGTAGAAGTCCTGCTGTCATAACTCTAAAGTGACTATATCACACTTCTGGAAATAATATTTTCAAATATGATATGTTTTACTTAATAAAGAACCATCTTTTCACAATGATTTATTCTAAGTATTATATTTAGGATCATCATTGATTATCGATTTAGGATATTTTTATTTTCAGAATTATCAAACTATCCATTTAGTATGAAATACTATAATAATATTTATTCCAAATATAAAATAACATCTCACTGTGTCTAATTAGACACTGAGAATTTTTTTTGTTAATAATCAATAAAAAAATTTTAACTCAAATATATTTGGAAATAAAAAAGTTATTCACTCTTTCATATTAATCTTGGAATCACCCTTCTTCAAGTCCTTAAACAATGCACTTTACTTCTTATAATTTTTTATACTTGATTAGACCTTATATTGAAATAATTATGTATATTAAATAGTTTATTTTATAATACAAGAAGTAAAATATAATTATTACTTATAATTATAAATATTCATAAAGTATATGTAACTGATTACATCTTCTATAATCCATTGTAGTTTTTATTCCAATTCTCTTTCTAACCACATGAGAAATAATTAGAATCATGTTCATTTGATTTCCCCTTAATCATCCTCTTATTATATGTGTAAAATTTTGAATATTTATACTTGTAATTAGTCTTAGATAATTTTTTATTTCCATTTCCCTTATTCACCATAAGGATAGAAGGTTATTCACACTTCATGTCCTTATCTACATGGCAGAGTAGAGTGAGGAGATCTGGGAGAATACTCTCAATGATTTTCATGTTAAAATTCACAAAAAAAATTGGAGAACCACAGATAGAGTGAGGATAGTATGATTTCATTACATAATTCATCGATTAGTTTAAACCATATGATTTATAGATTCTCAATATACCCAATCATCGTGTCTACATGAGGTTCAATTGACACACCCTCTCTAGGTTTTCATGTAAAGGGTGGTTTGGAAAGCACATATTGTTTCTGTATTTATCACTCCTGATAAAGATTATTGAGATGAATAGTCATTATATATATATCCTTTCTCTCATGAGACTTATAGAGTTCATCATTTTTAGATGATAACATCCAACAATATACATCTATCACATCATCGAAGTGTTTTATACAGAGAGATATCTCTTCTTCACTCACCACATTAGTAGCTAGATTAAAAAACAAGGATTTTAATATGTAAAGCTTCAATTATTATAGTAATACAATGTGCAAGTGACTATACCACCCTTTGAAGTTACTTCCATTTAAGATGTTGTCTTTATTTAGAATAGATCACAGAGATATCAAGGTTGATGTAGTTTCCATTTTTTCCCTATAATATAGTAAAAGTAGAATTTTATTATTTTATCTTTTATTACAAAGAAAAATATATGATAAAAAATAAATTTAATTATTTTATTATTCTCCCACTACTTTATCAAGTCATAATATCCCTCATTGTTGGGTTCATAATATCCTATCACATGGGAATTCTTGTAGAAATTATCCCTATTTCCATTCTTATATGTAGCTCCTTGAATCATTTAGCCACTCGAACAGTGCTTTGAGATGATTTCTACTGGGCCTTATGTTCACTACCCCAAATTCCAAAGCAAGACGACAAGTAGTATGGGTGTATCTAGGTGATAGTGGGGAGACTATAGCCTTTGGAGATGATATAATAGAGGTAAGATATAAATATCTAGCTAGTAGCATAAAGGAAATAATTAAAACCTCGAACCAGTAACTCGCCCACAGTGGAAACATGACAATAGCATACAATATCATAATAATAATAAAAAAATGCATCATGCATAAATAAACATGTCAACATTCCATTTGTAGCTATTAAATAGAGCATGCATACATATCATGTCAAATAGAACAATAAAAAACCATTGGTTACTTGTAACCGACCTTAGTACATACATATAAAACATACTGATACAAAATGAAAATCTCAAAATTTAAACTCTTGTTGATACAAGAACCCATGGTCCATTTCCACCCATCCATTCCAAATCAACCACTAGGATCCACCTCCAAATCCTAAATCCTTACCTGGACACAAATTCATAAATTCTACACATGTTTGAAAGGGTCCATGAAGGGTGTGAGAATGAGTCTCAATAGGTCCCCACCAATGATTTCCTACCTTACATTTGTGATTTAGAAGGTATATACTAAATAACTAAAATAGAAATACATGCATAAAATAATCACAAAATTCTCTGGTGCGAAAAATATACCAATAATCTATAATCTAACTTATCCAATGCTGGAATCTGAAGAGGAAGATGGTATCATTGGATCATAGACCAAGGAATAACCTTATGTAAAATATCCCTAAGTGAAACCTCAAGTTCCACCTCCATATGTCACTCATCACCTCATGCCATCAACAAAGTAACTGACGTCCCAAAGGCATGGCCAACTAAAAGAATATGGTCCCTCAGACCCCTTCTCGAAAGCACCCATCATATTGAAGACTAACACTCAAATTTACAATGATATATACCCTCAAACAATAACCATCATTAGCTCTAAAAATCACATCCAAAGGTATGGGGATTCCCATCCTCCCATATGAGTCTGATCCCATAGGCCTAAATCACAACGATCCTTAGCCCCCAACTAACACCCTCAACACTATCACCCAATGGCCCCCACCATCCTTATGGAATTATAAAAAAATCACCCAAATCAATTTACCAAATACACATCTATCAGGGGCCTCTACCCACATGATTGGTTAATACCAACTCATCATTTGACTGAACCTATGTGCACATGTCTCCGAAGAATGCATTGGCCAACAAGGGTGAGCGGAAATCATTAATTAGAACCTAAAACACCCCAATTTTGGTAACTCATGCCCATGTAACCATGTATCTCAAACTAATTTCCATTCTATCCAATATATATCACTACATGACCTCAAAAATAGAGCTTCACTACCTCAACCTATGACCAAGTCGCCTAACCTATGGTACTTACCAACAAAATGCCTCAAGCCAATCCCAACCTAATGATCACATTGACTCAATACTCGAGACTCACCCATAAGGTTCCCTTGGAACTAAATATCACATCAAAGGTAATTCACATTTATGTAACCATTCAATATTATTGAATTGACTAACTTAATTCAAATAAAAAATTCAGTTTAATATAAAGGACACATTCCCAGTCTAACATCCCAAGTTCCAAAGACCCTCACTTGAATATAATAATTTTTATTCCACATTTAGAATGCTCATAGGAATATCATAAGGTTCAATTAATTAATTAAAATCAAACATTTAAATTATGTCTCTTGCTCAATCAACGCAGTGATGCACTAAAAGCAGAACCCCAAAAACACTCAAAATAACCCAAATGAAATTATGTACCACCTACCTTATAGTAGTAAACATAGTAACATCCAATATTAGCTTCTAAATCAAATCAATTTGGAAGAAATTATAATTTTAGTTGAAATACCTAAAAATAAGGCAAAACGACACATATAGATTTAGCCGTTTTTGAGGAGAAGAAAAAATAGAAGAAAGAGGATGTAGTTTCTTATTAAGATGAATCGAACAGAAAAAACAACTTGAATAACTGAGTTTGGATAAAGGAAATGGATTAATACCTATCCAGAAGAAGAAATGAGAAACACATGTTTTTGTACATGACCAATAGAAAAGAAAAGAAAAATGAAGGAAATATGAGAGAGAGGCAAAAGGGTCATTTCATAACTTTAATGAGTAGTGTGGTTAACTCACAAGGTTTTCCAAAAAATGTAGAAACTATGTAGAACCTTATAATTAGGATCTTATCCCATACTGTTAGCCAACACTATTAGGCCTAATCATGTGCAAACTGTGCATGCTATAGTGTGAGGGTACTTACCATTTGGCACTAAGAGTGTTTCCATGTGCATGGTGTGTCTAACCATTTATAGACCATGAGAATTACCTATAATAAAAACTATAGAGGTATCACGTGGTCATGTTCCCTATCCAACATGGTTTTCCAACCCATGATCAATGAAAAATGGGGCTGCACAGTTTCTACTGGGTGGTTACACTATTAAATCTAACTATGTGTCACATCCTGCACTTTTCCAAAATAGGGTCTTCGATCCCTGATGCACCTGAAACCTATCTGAACTCCCAAGGAATTTACCAAGCCTCTAAAACCATCCAAAAAAAGGTTTTTTGTTAAAGTAAATCTTTGAATTAGGTCCTGATAAACAAGAAAAGATTTTCCATAGCCACCAAACTCCCAAAAAATCAAGAGGGATGAGGAATTTGACCCGCTCCAAAAACCCAAATTGTTACAATCTCACCACCATAACATAGCTCATCCCCAAGCTATGAAACAAAACCCTAATATGGTATCGTATGTAACCAACTCCTTAAAATTAACACAGACTACCCTGGTTTAAAAGGGAACATGTTGTATACCTCAATGGGTAACTCCAACTTAGGAGTTACCTACCCAAGATATATTCTAACACAAAACTCAAATCAAACTGATGTCTCGTGACCATCCTGGGACTCAAGGTCCTCTTGTGATACATCGCCACTTCTTCACCTCATCAGTTTCTCCTGTTTCGTACCCAACACCTTTCAGAATCTTGAATTTCATTGATACCCACCTCATTCCCATGTCACACATGGAACATATATGGTTTTGTATATCATAAGATTCTCAAATCAGACCTAATGTATCAAACCTCAATAAAAAATGTATCATTGTGATGCTCAGATGCCAATTCACCTCATGTAACCAGCATCTCCTTGATGATCATTTTCCAATACACCGCAATGGACCTAGTTCAACACACCTCATATATATATACGTATATATAACCCATTTTAAATGATTTCAACCTACTAACTAGTGTTGAGTTTGTACAAAGATATATCCCTTTAACCTCATGCACCCAAAATGGACATGCCTCTAAAAAGACCGTGCCAATATAAAACAAAAGAGAACCCTAGTCATTCCCATGACATACCTCTACCCTTCATCGGATCACCATCATCTTCCAACCCTAACTGATCCGCAACATGAACTTGGACTAAATTCGACTTCCTGAATCCTGACCTCCCTGTAGTGCTACACCATTCACCAGCCACAAAACCCATTGTTGGGTCTCCCTCTCTCTACCATGGCCTCTCTGCATAGATCAAACTTGGCTACCATAACTTGGTACCACTCTTAGTCTGATATTTTAAAACTATGTATGCCCTAGTCCCTGATTCCTAGTTGTCTGAGAAGTATTCATATAGAACCTCTCAAGATTCCCAACCTGTCCACATGGAGAACACTCTTTTAGAGGCCACTCGCACTGAGTCGGGACATTTCTTAGCTTCCCACACTAGAATCACACCATCGATGATGCACTCCAAGGTGATCTTCTCAAGTCATTGGCATGACCGCCCAACAATAAATCATCCAGGCCTTACTTCCTGCCATCTAAAGCATCACCAGTGAAATCACATGACACCGTCCCCCGACTCGAGTAAGAATCGGTCAAATCTACTTCAACTATGAGTTCTCAATTCCCTACCTCTAAGAATTAATCCAACATAAAGATGTTTCTTACACCTGAATAGTGTTCCATAAACCATCCTAGAAACTCCTCACCCACAATATGTTTTCTCTCACTATGTTGGGTAAAAATCAAGACAATTTTGTGAACACTGATTCATATTCCATGATTCACATGTCACTCTATTATAGGCACAAAAACTCCCAATCTATGTCTTCTCTTTGCATCTCTAGGAATATGTGCTTGAATAACCTTTCTTCGAAGTCCTTCCAAGATAGTACATCATGTATGACTTTCGGAACCTACACATCCAACCATCACTTTTTCTATCCTCTTATTATGTACATCTCTAGATTCACCCTCCACCATGGATTTGTCACTAGCTGCACGAAAATCATCTACATCGATTTGATCTGGTTTTCATCCACCTATGGACCATCGTCACCGTAAAATAGTGGCGGGTCTTTCAATTGGAACTCTCAAGTTAGGTACACCATAGAAGGCTCTACTCCCTAAGCTCTCCTATAAATACCATGGATGACATATACCAAACTGATTCTGATATTTTCTTCAAGACATGACCCAAAAACATTCAAATATGGTGGCTAACCCACCTACACCTAAGCCTATACCTAAGCATATACTTGTGTCAGGTGATCTTCTTGACCCTTAGGGGCCTCAAACTACATGTTCTCTTGTGGCACTACATCACCACATGCCTAAAGATCATCTAAAACTTTCTAGTTGGAAACCCTTTGAATAAAATTACATAGTCATACATCCCATATAAAATATATATGTGTGTATATATATATCGTAGATAGGGAAAGTCCTAACAAGAATCATCAACTCACTACCCTTAGTCTCCCCCATCGTAACCATTTCACAAGGCATCTCGACCTCATGGCATCCTTACCCAACCATATCAGAGCCAAGCATCACATATAGCTTAGGCTACACCCATCCTAACAAACTGTGTCTCCTCAATATCATAACCTCGTCACCTAACCTAGTGTTGAATACCACCCCATTTCATCATACCATATTTCTCCTATAAGAGCCAATACCATGTATATATGTATCATATATCCCTTATAACCAAGAATTTTTACACATGCACATGCATATACAAATCAAAATCCTACTATGTGCCTATCCAAAATAAGCATAACACAACCACCCCTTTCCATACCAAGTCGAGGGTCCAAATTTCCTTCTTGTCGTAAAATTTCAAGGATCACAAGTCATAACAAATAAAAATTATATGCTATGTCTACCACTCAATGTTAGAGTCAAATAAAATTTAAAATGAACAAAATGGAGGAGAAATTCCAACCCCTTGGAACTTGGTCTACCCCAATGCAAGGGGCTTTAGTCACCCAAACACGATCTATAAACCTAGTTCTGATAAAATCCTAATCTCAAACATACCATGAACCAAATGTTATGACCATGAGAGAGGGGAAATAAACACCTATGATACAATTTGTATCTCCTTCACCCATTTAGCCACCGCAATAGTGCTTCGGGTTGAGTGCCACTGGGCCTTAAGCGTGACTCCCTGAATTCCAAAGGTTACTAACAAGCCGCAATGGTATAAAAAGGTTATAGTGGGGAGAATATACACTCTTATGATGATACAAGAGTGATCTAATATAAATATCTACTCTAAAATGGAATGGAAAGTAATACATATTCAAACCAGTAACCTTCCCATGATAGAAGCACAACAATAGCATAAAATAACAGAAGAATAATCAACAATAGCATCAGAAGTAAATAAACATGTCCACATTCCGTTTTTAGCTACTAAATAGAGCATAAATACATATCATGTCATACAGTATAGTAAACATAATTAAGATTCTCCCATGGCTGACCTCAGTACATGCATATAAAACATTATGATACAAAAAGGAAAACTCAAACGAGAAACTCCAGCTGAGGAAAGAACCCATGGTCACTTTATACCCATCAATGCCAATTCAACCACTATGATATATCTCTAAATCTTAAATCCTTACCTAGACAAAAAAGAATAAAGTTTACATGCATCCTGAAGGTCCCGTGTAGGGTGAGAGAATGATTTTAAGTAGGTCACCACCAACAAGTTTCTGCATTACATATGTGATTTAGTAGGTGTAAACTGAATAAGTAAATTATAAGGACATGAATAAATAATTACATACTTCTTTATTGGTCAAAATAAACTATGAATGTATCACCTACCTCAACAAATTCCAGAATCTGAAGCATAAGAAGAGAGGATCCTTGGATCATAGATCAATACATCCCCTGATATCAAATAGCCCCAGGTGAAACTATAGGTTTCACCTAAAAATTTCACTCAGAACCTCATTCCATAATCCAAGTAACTAATGTCATAAATGCATTCCCAACCAAAAGAATTTGGTCCCTCATACCCTTTGTCAAAAGCACTCTCCATCTTGAATCTTGATTCCCAACATTACAGTGATATATGTCCTCAAACAATAACCACCATCAGCTCTACAAATAAAATCCCAATGTACAGGGATGTATGTCCTCCCAAATGTGTCTTGTCCCACTGTTCTCAAGCACGACGAGCCTCAACTGCCAACTAACAGCCTCAATACTGTCACCTGATGGCTCCTCACTATCCTTGTGGCTTTCTACATCAAGTACCCCATCTAATTTTCCTAAGAAAAAACTACTGGGGGGCTCTACCCACATGAGTGGTTAATACCACCTCATCATCTGTGTCAAATTGTATGCACACGATTCCAAATATCACATTATCTAAACTTTTCAAGAAAAAAACATCAATTAGAACCTAATCCACACCAATTCTAGCACCCCATTTCCCTATGACCACATATCTAAAACCGATGGCCATACCATCCCATATATCTCGGTTCATACCCACAACTCGATAGATTTACTACCTCAACGGATGACCAATTCTCCCAACTGAGGGTCAAAACCACCCAAATTCCTTGAGCCAAGCCTGTTTTTACAATCACATCACCTCAATCCAGATGGCCAATTCTATCTCAATCCTTTTACCTCACTTGTCACATTCCCTTACAACTCAATAGAACATCATATGAAATTAACATTTATAAAACCATTCAATATGATTTAATTGACTAACTCAATTTAAATAAAAAATTCAATTTAATATAAAGTACAAAATCCCAACCTAACTTCTCAATGTACATTTCCCCTCACATGACTTGAAATAGTTGTAGTATTGATTGATCATGCCCATATGCATCTCATATGGATCAATTAATTAATATAAATAAACCATTTAAATTATGGTTCTCTATCATTCAATTCATCGACGTAAAAAAATCCATTCCCCCAAAAACTCATGAAAAAAAATAAAAGTATGTACTACCTACCTCATGGTCATATATATAGGAACATATGGTCTTAGCCTCTAATTAGAAACGATTTGGAAGAAATCATCATTTTAGATGAATGACTTAAAAATAGGGAAAATGACACACATTTATTTAACAATATGGGAGGAGAAGGAAAAGTAGAATATAATCAAGAGGATAGAGAGCTTTATCACAACAAATCCAACACTGTAAATATATTGAAGAATGGTGTCTGGATAAAGGATAGGTATCAATCCCCAATAATAATAAGAAAAAATAAACCCACTTTGTTGTGAATGACCAAGATAGGTGAAAAGAGAATAAATAAAGAAATGAGATAGATGGGAAAAAGGTCATTTCACAACTTTATTGAGTCATGCGATTAGCTCGCACAGTTTTCGAAAACATGCAAAAATTTTGAAACTCATGTTACTTAGGTGTAAACCCCACACAGTTAGGCCTAACCATGCACATAACCTACATGCTATAGTGTGAGGGTACTAACCATTTGGTACAAGTGTGTGGCCATGTGCATGGTTTGTCTAACTATGCATGGACCATGTGAATACCTTCTGCTAAAAATTGTATACTTCTTGAATGGTGGTGTGCCCTATCCTACATGGTTTCCTAAAACATGCTTAGTGAAAAAAGGGGCTGCATTTTTTCTACTAGGAGGGTGCACAGTTAAATATTACTATGTGCCTCAAACTTCTCTTTTCTAAAATAGGGCCTTCTAGCCCCAATGAACCTGAAACCCATCTAATCTCCTGTGAAATTTTCCAAGCCTCTAAACCCATACATGAACAAGTTTTGGCTTAAAAATATCATAATTAGGTTTCTATAAAGGATAAAATTGTTGAGATACCCATTAAACTTCAAAAATTCAATACAGGAAAGGAATTCAACTCACTCCAAAAACTTGGGATGTTGCATTATAACCCAAGTGAGGGCATGCTTAATTAATTGAATTTATTTAGGGAGTCCGGTCTTACCAGTTTAATTAACATGAAAGTCCTTGTTTTATTAACTGGACTCCCTAATACAAAAATACATATTCATATTTACTCAACACATTCCTTTATGTAACATAAAGTATAGAGAGGGATACTTCTCTTGATTTTTACTTGTTTAAGTCGACCCAAATCCTTCATAAGAATTTCTTATTAAAAGTAAGTTCCCTAATGAAGGCCAAATAAACAATTGGTTTTATTATTCCATTCATAATAAAGTAATGAAAGTATTTTATGACTTAATATCTCCTTAATGGATTTTGTTTTATTATTTGAATATTGTGTTATTTTATTTTCTTTAAGCCTTTTTAATATTATATGGATTATACAATATTAATTAACCATGTTATGATAAAATAATTTATGTTTGACCAATTTATTTTTATTTATCTTACATGTATTGTTATCTTATTTAGTTTATGTGATTGAATTTATCATCCTATAAAAGTGTATCACATAAAAGAGAACCATGCACTTTGAAAAAAATAAAATAAATAACATGACTTTATCAAGAGCTTTCAAGTGGATGATTTTTCAAGTTGATGATAAATCAACATATGACCCAAAGGAAAAACTCATTAAGCTAGGATTGGCTCTAGTTACAGCATTCCACCATAGAAATTTGTATCTTATTGGTTAGATTCACATCAGTTCAGGTACTAAAATACCTCTTCTCCTTGGATCTATATCCTTTACATGTTTTACTTACATGTATGAGAGGGAAACCAATGGTATGGGATATATAAAATAATCCATAGACATGCATGCCTTACATAATAAAGGTGGTAGGGATGACTCATAGAATATCAGATTTTAATTTAATAAAACTTTATCTCATATTAAAAACCATGAAATAATATTAAATTAAATAGAAACCCAAAACATAAGTTGGTCGATCAAGCACCTGATCATTCACATGCCCAAAATGACATTTCATATATACATGCTAGAAGATATTTATAATCTCTCTTTTAATAAAGATAAATTTCTCTTGAATTAATAATTAATGGTCTTAGTGATTAATTAATTCTTTATCTTAATTATTAAAGAAATAAATCCTATAAATATATGATATTTCCATCCTTAATAATTTTAAATAAATTAATTTTAATTAATTTTATTTTAAATTACTTAAGTCCATGATATGTACACACAGTAAATAAGGCATGTGCCTACCTAAACTATGTATCATGTTTTTTTCTTATATTTAGTGTATGAACATGGAATATAGCATACAAGGCATATCATATTATTACACATTGTGTACAATAAATTTATGACACTCTGATGCGTTTTAATTTACGCGACATATACCACATTTATTGTATGTGGAGTAAAAAGTGTTTAATGACCATAAATAGCCTATAGTTTTTCTTTTAATGAAGAAATTAATTAAGAATTAAAGATTCTTTAAACCTTGTAACATGGTGTGTATTGTGAATTTATTACACACAAACACGTGTTAATTAGGTTTAATGGCATAATTGATATTTTATATATATAAATTAATTACTTGATATACATCCTGGATTTGTTCCTGCTTTATGTAAACATGTAATAATTATTCATTTATATGTTACATGGTGTGTACCCTACATACACACCATTTAATTATATCTTTCCCATGTTTCTCATCATTAATTCCTTACACGGAATGTAATAAATTCATGATGCGTATTTGACCACATGATTTTATAACCATGTAGGACTACATAAGATTTACCCTATATATAGTTTGTTTTACCTAAAACCATGTTCCATCTAGCCTAACTATACATGAGGAATGTAAATATGTCTCGTAATACTCCATAAGACCAACCACAATTACCACTTTTTGTTCCCTAGTGTGGTGAATATGGGTACACTATTTTTCATTTATATACATACCTTTTAGTCTCATGATATCCGTCCAGATCCCATGGATCCTCAAGATGGGTTAATTGGATGTTCTTCATATGTTATTGACCTATTCTTAGTAATATAAAGGTGATTATATCGGATATCTCTACTTTCAAATTAATGAATGAAAAAACTGAAAATGAAAAACTAATAATAAATTCATAAATCGACCAAGAATTCATAAAGAATTATAAATTTGAATTTAACATGGCTCCAATACCACTTGAAGGTTTCAGATGTGGTGTGAGTTTGTAGGGACCAAACCCAATAATTTTTTTTCATTAGATTTAATGGATAATATATATGTCACGAACCAGCTCGAGTACCCCTGGTAACCCGATAACCGAGCCGACTCTAACATAGCCCGAAGGGCGTTCCCGATCCCCACGGGTCGGTGACTAGCATCTGGCATCATACAACATACAAGTGAGAAGGAATTTTCTACAAGAATGTGGAAGCAAGGGTAAAACAAATAGTATTTATAACAAAAGAAACTCCACTGTGAGTAATGTACCAAAATACAAAGAGGCACAAAATTCCAAAGTATTACAACCCAAGAACCAAAAAGGGGAAACAATCCCAAGGTCCCTAAGAACACAACTCACCAAGTCCAAAGATCAGCAGCTGGAACCACCTCCAAGAGGTCCCTTTCCTTTGCTCGATCCTGGAAGAAGAAAATATACAAACACCAGAAGTCAAAAGTAGGGTGTGAGCCCAAGCCCAGTAGGATACCACCAAAGATTCCATAAAAAATTCCAAAATATAGATTCCAAAGAAAAACTTTCCATATTCAAATAAACAGGTTTGGTAATTCAAAATCATATTTTAACAAAACATGCTATAGATTTTCAAATGATGGAAATAAATATTTCTAAGAAAAGGCTTTACAAATGATGGAATATTTCTAAAACAATGGATTAAGAAAAACATTTATATAAAATAGTTTATATAAATTTAGAATGAATGTAAAGCAGTTCAAAAGAATTGGCATACATTTATATCTCAAATATAAATAAACAAGCGAGCAATATGGTCATCTGCCAAAAGGTACGATAGTATTAACCAGTTATAGGATTTTGCACTCTCTAGGTGAACTCAGCAAAATGTGTATACACACGTCCCTATGACAATGGCTAAAATGAGACTCATCACCAACCCATCGGGTATGTGACCTATCGCAAGTGTGTTTTAGAACGTTGTCATAGCATAGAGTGTATCCAAATAACTCACTAACTACCTAAGGCTTTTATGCGCTCTTACATGATGGGCGAACTATTTTAAGAATGCTTAAAATACGATCAATCCCATTATTCCATTTCAAAAGTGCCAATTTCATTCCATTTAAGACCAAAACAGGTTTTATTCAAAACATGCCTCTTTCACAAGATAAAACCAATGGGTTTTCTATCAAATCATTTTAAGCCATTTTCATAAGTTTGAAATCCATTCAAAACCAATTCCATCATTACACATTTCATTTCCACAATTAAATTCAACAATTTAATTGAAAACATTTACATCAAATCCACAATTTAAATTAAACAATTTAAATTGACCAATTTTCCATAAAAACTCCCAATTCAATGGAATTGGGGTTTTCTAAATTTCCATGCCAAAACCATTACAAATATCTCAATTCAATGGAATCGAGTTTTTATCAATTTAATTGAAAGAAACATGAGAAATTGAATTTAAATCAATAATTGAAATAAATCAAGAAAATACAATGATAATCAATTTGGAAAGACAGAACAGAACCACCTACCACGATCTATTGCTGGAAGTTAACCCAATGAGAAGCCCCAAAAACTGAGGGTCACAACGTCTCTAATCAAGTTCTATATTTAAAACCCTAAAACCGAAAATAAGATCAAAGGAATCAAGATCTTTCAAAACTAGATCTAGATTCACAATCCTAGATCTATACCTCAACTCATAGGTTTAGATCCATGGAAACAAAGAAAATCTCCCATGAAAAGATCAAGGGAAGAGAGAAAAAAAACAAGAAATGCAACAGAAAGAAATCCACTTACCGAGAGGAGAGCGGATCTTCAATTCGGGCCTTCAATCTCAAAAAAGGTGTTCAGATCGCCTTGTAGTCTCTCTAGGAGGCTTTGGAAAGACCTAAAATGAGTCAAGCCCGAGCCAAGGTCGACAACATGGAAGTCCCGGGGGTTCGGGTGGTTTTAAAAGAAATTTTCGGAATTAAAAACCGTGCACACGGTTTACCTGGGTAGAGGTGCACGGTTTGTCAAACCATACACACACCGTGTGGATCCCACTATCCAAAGATACACGATCCACATGTTTTGGTCGTACTATTTGTCAAACCATGCGCACACCATGTGTACCTCTCGGTCTAGTGCTTCTTGGTTGGCACGGTTTGCTTGCACGGTTTGTCAAACCATGCGCAAACCATGAACAAGCCATTGCCCTTTTGTTTTACATAAAATTTCACCCAAACGCACCCCCAAGTCACTTCTTTGAAACAGAGGTACTTGTAAACATCAAAAGTACATGAAAACATAACTGGATGTTACAACCTCCCCACCATAAAACCTTTTTGTCCCCTAAAATCCTACTAAGAAATCCCCATGTCAAAAAGATGAGGCCACTGGTCTCTCATTAGTTCCCCCCTTTTCCACGTCTCATGAGAATCAAAACCATGTTTCCATAGTACACGGACCATAGGTATCGTTCTCCCACGAAGTACCTTGGTCTCAGAATCAACAAGCCTGACTAGTCATTCAGTAATAGATAAGTCTGGTTCAATCTTAAGATCCCTCCACCTCACAACATGAGATGGATCAGAGAGATAATTTCACAGCTGTGAGAACACGTTATGTATCGACGTCGGTTGTGGTGGTAGAGATAGATAGTAAGCAACTTTCCCCACAAGACCAACAACCTCAAAATGTCCCACAAACCAAGGAGCAAGCTTCCCTTTCCTCCCAAGCCGTCGATGACCTAATCGGGGTGAAACTTTCAAGAACACCTAATCACCAACCGAGAACTCTAAAGGTTTACGTCGACGATCAGCATAAGACTTGTACCGACTCTGAGCTGTCAACATTCTTTGATGAATCAACTAGATCTTAGTTGTCGTCTCTTGGACCAAAATTGGTCCTACCAAGGAACATTCACCAATCTTCGACCAACATAAAGAAGATTTACAAGGACGGCCATACAATGCCTCAAAAGGAGCCATTTTGATTGCATATTGATAAATGTTGTTATAAGAGAACTCAACTAGCCCCATATGATCATCCCAAGACCCACCAAAGTCAAGAATAGAAGCACAGAGCATATCCTCAAGGATCTGAATAGCTCTCTATGTCTGGACATCTGAATGTGGATGGTAGGTCATGCTCAAACAGACTTGAGATCCCAGTGCCTCCTGAAGGCCTCTCCAAAAATGAGAAGTAAACCTAGGATCCCTATCGGAGACTATATCAGATGGAACTCTGTGCAAACAAAAAACCTCTTTCACATAAATATTTCCCAACTCCTCAACTTTGGTTGTATCTCGAATAGGTACAAAGTGAGCCAACTTGGTCAGTCTATCGATCACAACCCATATCATGTTCTTCTTCCTTTGGGTTCAAGGTAACCCAACCACAAAGTCCATATAGATTTCATCCCAATTTTATGTAGGGACTGGAAGTGGTTGAAGCAAACCCGAAGGTTTCTGGTGCTCGGATTTCACCTGCTGGCATGTATAGCAACAAGATACAAACTCAGCAATGTCTCGTCTCATACCTGGCCACCAGAACTATCGTCGCATGTCATAGAACATTTTCATGGTTCTTGGGTGTACCACCCACTGATATTTATGGAAATCCCCCATCACAACCTTCCTTGCCAATAACGGCACAACATAACGGTTTCGATAACACAGAATACCCTCTTTGGAGAACGACCACTGGGTGTCGGTCTCCCCACCATAAAGAGAGTTCATAATGTTATGGAACTCAACATCCAGTTGTTGTTCCTGAAGAATCAACTCGAGAAGAGAATATGTCAACTAAACACTGGCTAAATAAACCTCATTCCCCTTCCACTGAACTCCAATATGCAACTGAGCAAAAAGACTCATCAAAATCGACTCTTCTGAATATTCTTTCACAGCCTGTGATGGGAGTTTCCTGCTTAACACATCTGCAACTACATTCCCTTTCCCCAGGGTATAGGCAATGTCAAAGTTGAAATATTGTAGGTACTCCACCCAATGCCTTTGGCAGAGATTTAAAACTTTTTTAGAGAAGATATAACTCAAGCTCTTGTGGTCTGAATACACGGTAAACCTTTATCCATAAAGGTAATGTCTCCAACACTTAAGTGCGTGCATTACAGCTACAAGTACAAGGTCATGGGTAGGATAGTTCTTCTCAGGAGGCTTAAGCTGACTAGATCCATAGGCAACAACATGATCTCCTTGAATAAGGACACATACCAAACCTGAACCCGATGCATCAAAGAAAACCACGTAACATATCCCTACCTCCGGAAGAGTTAACACCGGAAAAGTAGTCAAAAGATGTTTTAGCTCAACAAAATAACTTTGACATTTATCATTCCAGGAAAACTTCACTCCCTTTAGAGTCAGAGCACTCATTGGATAAGCTGACTTTGAGAAGTCTTTAACAAACCGGTGATAATATCCTACTAAGCCCAAGAAGCTCCGAATCTTGAAAACATTTCATGGTTATTCCCAAGTCATAACAGCCTTCACCTTGTCAGGATCAACTGATATTCCTTGTTCTGACATGACATGTCCCAAGAATTTCACTTCCCAAATCCAAAAATCGCACTTTGAAAGCTTGGCATAAAGCCGGTGATTCATTAGAAGACACAGAACTATTCTTAGATGACGCACATGATCCTCCTCAGACTTGGAGTAGACAAGAATGTCATCTACAAATACCACCATGAAAGTTTCTAGATACTCACAGAAAACTGTGTTCATCAAATCCATGAAAAATGCAGGAGCATTTTCTAGGCCGAAGGGCATAACAAGGTACACATAATGGCCATACCTACTCTGAAAAGTAGTCTTAGGAATGTCATATTCCTTTATCCTTAACTGATGGTAACCAGATTGAAGATCAATTTTTGAAAACCACTTTTCCCCTTTTAATTGATCAAACAAATCATCAATTCATGGTAAAGGGTATTTGTTCTTTATCGTAACTCTATTGAGCTTTTGATAATCAACACATAAGTGAAGAGAACCATCATCCTTCTTGGCAAAGAGAACTGGTGTTGCCCAAGGTGATACACTCAGGTGTATAAAACCTTTCTCAAGAAGATCGTCTAATTGAGACTTCAGTTCTTTTAGTTCTGCTGGGGCCATTTGGTAAGAGGGAATAGAAACTGGTTAAGTAATAGGCATTAAGTCAATAGAGAAATCAACATCCCTTACTGGTGTCAAACCAGAGAAGTTATAAGGGAACATGTTGGGAAACTCAGTCACAACTGGAGGAAGATCACCACACATTGAATCTCTCTCTAGATCAAAAGAAAACACGGATATAACTTTCCCCAACTCTAGGTACGAGGGTCCAGATCTGCTTGACCTTGGGTCCTGTTCTCCTTCAAAAACAAGAGGCACACCACTGGGTGTAGTAAGGTAGACCCGTCGAAGATAACAATCGATCCGGGATTTATTGTCAATGAGCTAATCCATCCCAAATATGATGTCAAAAGATTTCATGTCAAGAACCAAGAAACTCTAAATATGATCAACATCTAGTAGAGAGAAGACACAAGCAGGACTATAGAGACCCTTCTTTCTCATTATACCATGGGGTGTAGTAATATCCATTGCAAAAGATAAAAGATCCATAGGCATATTAAACAGATTAACAAGATGGGTTGAAATAAAAGAGTGATATGCACTAGTATCAAAAAGAGATATCACTAAAGACGAAGCTATAGTAATTTTACCTCTCACGGTTGCAGGACCTATATCATCTACCTCTGGTGAATCTTCCACTATGTGAAGAAGCTTTGTTTTGGATGCCTATGGATGGAACCCTTTTGTATGTGAAGCATTAGATTTCCACGCAGTATTCGGAGGTGCTGATGATCCTGTTCCACTACGCGAAGTAGAGAAGTGATGGCAGAATCTCTGTAGGTGCCCTAAACGTCTGCAAGAGCTACAGTTCTTGGGTGCCTTAGTGAAAACCCTCTTAGAATGTCCTGGCTTCCCACACTGATATCAAGTCAAGGAAGCCCCTCCTGGTGCTACCAGAGTTCTGTAATGAATCTGTTGTCAAGAACCACCATGAGAAACATCACGCTTCTGTTTTCCTTTAAAGAAACCAACGCTGCCACTAGAAAGAAAAGGAACTTCCTGCAACCCTGACTTTTCTGCCAAATCCATCCCAACCATCATTTCCATATCCAACACATCGGCATAAGTGGGTATCTTCAGTAAGAAAACCTAAGAACGGATATCTGATTGAATCCCCAACTCAAATCATCGAGAATTCATCCTCTCATTTGATACAATTTTAGGAGCAAATTGTACCAACTCAGCAAAGCGATTTGAGTACTCAGTCACGGTTTTGTTGGCCTGCTCAAGTTTGAAAAACTCCACAGCCTTGGCCAACACCATAGATTCTGGATAGAATTATTCAGTGAAAAGAACCCTAAAGTCTTTCCAATCCAAACCCTCATGTTTCCCAGCTGTCACCATCGTGTCCCACAATCTCCTACTTGGTCCCTCCAGCACGAAGGTGGCACACTTCACCTTGATCGCATCTGGTGTCTCCAAAAACCCAAACAGACGTTCAATCTTACTCAACCATTCCTCAGCATGTTGAGGATCAGTGGATCCTTTGAAGACTGGTGGCTTCTGGCATATGAACTCTTAGGAACAACTTAGGAGAATATCACTATGAGGATTTATAGTTGGAGCCTGAATAAGAACTGGAGGTGGTTCCTATCCTGGAGCTTGGACAGTGCGAACAATCACATGTACCAGACTTGGATCCACAATAGGACTTGCTTGATGAGATTCAGTAGTAGCCTCTTTTTGGATTTGATTTACACATCCTCTCATAGGCATGATTCTACACAACATCAGCAGACAACAAAGAAGACATTAGATTAACACTCAACCGGAGTAACAAGGAAAACTACTCTTAATAGAAGGGATAACAAGATTTGGATTCCACTCTATCCAAATCAAAATAGGGAAAAGACAAGAACTAATACACAAGTAGCCTTTCCCTAACCACCCCTGGCGACTTAAGATTCATTGTGGTGAGATCTGGCTAGGCACTCAATCACAACTACCTCTAAAGTCCCGACAAGAATACCCAAATGCATACTGTCATCAAGGAAAGATGTTACAACCTCCCTTTGATACCAATTTGTCATGAACCAGCCCAGGTACCCCTAGTAACCCGATAACCAAGCTGGCCCTAATATAGCCCGAAGGAAGTTCCTGATCCCCACGGGTTGGTGACTAGCACCAGGCATCGTACAACATACAAGTGGGAATGATTTTTCCACAGGAATGCGGAAGCAAGGGTAAAACAAAAAGTATGCATAACAAAAGAAACTCCACTAGGAGTAATGTACCAGAATACAAAGAGGCACAAAATTCCAAAGTATTATAACCCAAGAACCAAAAAGGGGAAACAATCACAAGGTCCCTAAGAACACAACTCACCAAGTCCAAAGATCAATAGTTGGAACCACCACCAAGAGGTCCCTTTCCTTTGCTCGATCCTGGAAGAAGAAAATCTATAAACACCCGAAGGAAAAAGTAGGGTCTGAGCCTAAGCCCAGTAGGATACCACCAAAGATTCCATAAGAGATGCCAAAATATAGCTTCCAAAGAAAAGCTTTCCATTTTCAAATAAACAAGTTTGGTAATTCAAAAGCATATTTTAACAAAACACACTATACATTTTCAAATGATGGAAATAAATATTTCTAAGAAAAGGCTTTACAAATAATGGAATATTTTTAAAATAATGGCTTAAGAAAAACATTTATATAAAATAATTTATATAAATTCAGACGGCATGTAAAGCAGTTCAAAAGAATTGGCATACATTTATATCTCAAATATAAATAAACAAGCGAGCAACATGGTCATCTGCCAAAAGGTACGATAGTATTAACCAGTTATAGGATTTCGCACTCTCTATGTGAACTCAGCAAAATGTGTATACACACGCCCCGATGACAATGGCCAAAGGAGACTCGTCACCAACCCTTCGGGGATGAGACCTACCGCAAGTGTGTTTTAGAACGTTGTCGTAGCATATAGTGTATCCAAATAACTCACTAACTACCTAAGGCTTTCATACTCTTTTAAATGATGGGAGAACTATTTTAAGAATTCTTAAAATACAATCAATCCCATTCTTCCATTTCAAAAGTGCCAATTTCATTCCATTCAAAACCAAAACAGGTTTTATTCAAAACAAGACTCTTTCACAAGATAAAACCAATGGGTTTTCTATCAAATCATTTTAAGCCATTTTCATAAGTTTGAAATCCATTCAAAACCAATTCCATCATTACACATTTCATTTCCAAAATTAAATTCAACAATTTAATTGAAAACATTTCCATCAAATCCAAAATTTAAATTGAACCATTTCAATCGACCAGTTTTCCATAAACACACCCAATTCAATGGAATTGGGGTTTTCCAAATTTCCATGCCAAAACCATTTCAAATATCTCAATTTAATGGAATAACGTTTTTATCAATTTAATTGAAAGAAACTTGAGCAATTGAATTTAAATCAATAATTGAAATAAATCAAACAAATACAATTATAATAAATTTGGAAATACGGGACGGTACAACCTACCTTGATCTATTGCAGGAAGTTAACCCAACGAGAAGCCACAAAAACCGAGTGGCACAATGTCGCCAATCAAGTTATGGATTTAAAACCCTAAAACCGAAAATAAGATCAAAGGAATCAAGATCTTTCAAAACTAGATCTAGATTCACAATCCTAGATTAATAACTCAACTCATAGTTTTAGATCCATGGAAACAAAGAAAATCTCCCATGAAAAATATCAAGGGAAAATTGATAAGAAAAAAAAGATAAACGCAATAGAAATAAATCCACTTACTGGGAAGAGAGCGGATCTTCAATCCGGGCCTTCAATCTCGAAGAAAGGTGTTCGGATCGCCTTGGAATCTCTCTAGGAGGCTTTGGAAAGACCTAAAATGAGTCAAGCCCGATCCAAGGTCGAAAACATGGAAGTCTCGGGGGTTTGGGTGGTTTTAAAAGAAATTTTCAGAATTAAAAACCGCACGCACGGTTTACCTGGGCAGAGGCGCACGGTTTGACAAACCGTGCACACACCGTGTGGATCTCACTGTCCAGAGATACACAGTCTGCACGGTTTGGTCGCACAGTTTTTCAAACCATGTGCACACTGTGCATACCTCTCTGTCCAGTGCTGCTTGGTTGGCACAGTTTGGTTGCATGGTTTGTCAAACCATGCGCAAACTATGCACAAGCCATTGCCCTTTTGTTTTATTTAAAAGTTCACCCAAACGCACCCCCAAGTCACTTCTTCGAAACAGAGGTACTTGGAAACATCAGAAGTACTTGAAAATGTAACGGGATGTTATAATATAAGAACATAAAAAATAATCATCATTTCTAATGAATATAACAAAAAAATTAGATGAAAAGAAACCTGGAACATAAAGAGAATCTTTTCACATTAAATTTATAATTAGTTAAATGGAAATAATTAATGTCGTCTTAATATTATTTCTTCAATGAATATATTGATTGTATGTGTAACATCCTAGGTAAATAAAGAATATAAAATTTTCATATTTTTTAATATTTGTGAATAAAATGTTAATATTACTTTAAAGGGGATGTTATGTTCGATGGCTTACCCAATACGCAACAACAATTTTCTTTGAAATCTTTCGTTTCACACTAATAATATAATAATAATATTTTAAATGTTAGTTAATGCCTAGCCGTTGTAATGGCAGGAATGAACAGAACTAACAAAAAAATGATTATATATGTTTGTTAAATATTTTAACAATTACCCAATAAATGATAGAGGATTAAAATGTGAATGAATCCAATTTTAAGCATAAATATTCTAATATTCTTTAAAAGGTTTATTAACAGCCTTTTGATGGGAAACCCTTTTTAAATATACTTTTTGTCAATTTTATATTTTATATTTGACAAAATAAAATCCTTCTTTAGAATCGGGACACCAAAATTTACTTTGTATAAATTTTTGTTATATTTTCAATAAAGTTCATTGAATTGTGAAAATGATGTGTTTTAATTCAAAACCTCCTTTTAATATAATTTATTTATATGGTTAGATTATATTTTTAATTGGATTTAAAGTTTAGTTAAAATATATTTTTACCATTTAATCCAATTATGGTCATTGGAATTAATTTCACTTTGAAATTGGACATAAACAAGTGTCAATCTTTTGATAGATATTGTTTCTTAAAAACACGCTATTTGTTTTGACAACGGGAATTAATTATAAAATTAATTAATTAAACTTCTATGTTTTGAATTTGGTAAAATGTAAATAATTTTTTAATTTGGAATATCAAATTTACTTTGGATAAATATTTGGTATTTTTTTGACAAATGTTCATTTTTAATGAATAGTGAAAAATACTGCATTTTACTTCAAAACTGCTTTTTCATATAATTTAATTATATAGTTAGATTGTCCTTCTGATTGGTTTTAAAGTGTAATTGAATTATATTTTTATCATTTAATACAATTTTGTTCATTTGAAGTAATTTCACTTTTCAATTGGATGTAAAAACAAGTCAATCTTTTGATAAATTTTACTTCTTAAAAACCCGTCTTTGGTTGTGACATAGAGAATTATTTTTAAATTAATTACTGAAATTTCTGTGTTTGGAATTTGGTAAAATTGATTCCATATTTGGAATCAAATGGTATAAATTATTTAATTAAGACTTTTTATTGACATTATGAATAGTAACGACAGTAATTATCTTTAATTGTCGTGATTAATTAGTAATCGGGTAGTTAAGGGTAATAAAGTAATATCATAATAATATAAAATGGCCCCAACATGTTTCCACATCCTCTTTTTTGAGTCATTTCCAAACATGGGAATCTTTTTACCGAACTTGAGGGCCCATGAAGTCACATGGGTGTAATAGTGACATTTATGACATTTTTTTTAAAAGAGAAATATAACAAAGGTTTGTATATCCTAAGTAAAACAATTTTAATTTTGTTTACATAAATTATATATTACACTATAAATAGTTATTATAAATCTAAAAATATATCCTACATCATGATATTTATTTTATAATTTTTATAAATTAAATAAATTTATTTATTTATGACACCATGATGATGTAGTGATTACCTCATTAATGAACGATTTAAATAAAATGAAAATTCAAGGTAAACTATAAGGATTACACTTGTAAAAAAACTATTAGATGGGTGTATTTCGAACCCTTATCACCTTATCCTAGAAATATATCATTTTGGGACCTTTAAAATCTGAAAATCATTTTATAATAAAGTAACATTTCAAGACTTTCCAAAAGTGACCATCCTCCCTCTTATAAAAGGCTCTCACCTCTACCCTCTTACCCACACCTCTCAATCCCTTGTATTGTCCAACCTCTACTAATATTATCTCTCCACATCCCTCTCTTACTCCTAGAAGCCTCACTTTGGTCAGAAGTCTTTCCAAGGAAGCCTTTGGATCAAATCAAACAAAGTTACCCGATTTAGAGGTAATGTCTTCTCTCGAGTATCTTTTTTTTCCTTCTTAACACACCAATATATTCTTATTATTTGATCCCATAATAACACTAGTATCCTCAATATACTAGTATGTTATTATGATAAGGATTCTACCTACACTTACACACACCTCCGTCTAATGGTTAAAGAACATACTATTTTTGTGGGTGGCAAATTACTGCCTCATGAAATGATGATTGTTCAATCTTCTCTTAACACCTCTCATGGTGGCCATTATGATGGAACTATATTTATATATGATATATATTATATTTATGTCCTCTCAATTATTCTGTATTATATATTTAAAACATACCTTTATGCTTTTCATGTCGTGCAAATGCCATAATTTCATATAAGGAAGTGTGGACTACCGCCCCCTCAAGTGGTGTGACTCGTTCATGCCAAACATGGAATTTATAATGAATGTTATTAATGAACTTATGTTACCTATATAACATATATATTATATGGGAATTATAATATATCTATGCCTCATTTATTTTTAATGTCCATTAATATGACAAAAAATGAAAGTAGCGTTCATGCATACGTACGGCCTACCGTCTCCATAAACGGTAAATTTCATTTCTTATCTACAAACATTATGGAATATTATTAAATAAATATATACTGGATATATATGATATTTAAATAATTAAATCTATTCCAGAGATGATGTACTTATAACTACATGGACAATTCTCTTCAAACAAGTTCATTGTTGACTCATGTACCGAACATCGACAAAACGTATGATATGAACTCACATAAATAACTAATTATTATAACATGATAATATTTAATATGAATTGAATAATAAACATTAAATTAATTCCTTAAGAAATTATAAATTTATCGAAGTTTATTATTCATGAATATAATGAAATGAACAAGACAAGTCGGACTTGAGGTAAGGGGATTTCTTATCTCACTTTTAATTCCATGAGATTTCTATTGTCCACCAATTATTTATTGCATGTGGTATATTGTGTACTTCCATTTGATATATATTTTCATGATTCTATTTATATTCATGGTACACTATTATTCATTTGGTTCTTATTATCTTTTGGTCATACTACTTGATTGATTACAATGAGGTAAGGGGTTTTTATCTCACTTGTATTCCCGTGAGATTCATGCTATATTTTCCACTATCTCCTTTGATTGGTGTATGTACTACCCATTATTCTAATCTTTGTGTAATATAATTTTGGTAATGGTTATTTAAATAAACATTTTATACTCCTTCTTTAATGGGGTGTATGTTTCGAAAGTTACCCAAATCAGTAAGGGAACCTTTCACCCTCCTCTTTTTAAAAGACTTCTTTTTGTTATGTCTTTTAATTCACATATTATTTTGTTGTGATATGTTCTTATATATCCTTATTGATGTATATTTTATTTCCAAGTGATTAGATACCATTTTCTATCTCATCAACTCATTTTCTGAATTTTAAAGTGACGTTGTTAGGTTGTCGAAATTTTTAGGGAACTTCTTAACCCAATTTCAATTATTTGGGTTAAACTTGTACTTCATGAATATTTCATCGTATGAATATGTGTGAATTACCTCTTATTGTTTCACACTTAATATCCAATTATTTTGGGTGTAATATTATTTTTCACACATAATTATGTAACAGATTTATCCTTAATCAAAGGATACCATCTTTATAATGGATTTCGTCTCAATTTACATTCCTTTGAGACTTCATTGTTGATATTCGCAAATTCACATTGATATGGTGTATATACTTTCCTTTTTCATATTATATCATGAATACCTTTATTCTCATGATATTATAATGTTTTGATTAAATGATATTCCTCAATTATTTGTATTGAAGCATCTCCTATTTGTTAAGAACTCCATAACTAAATTATCGTCTTAATGATTTAATCTTATAAATATTTATTATTAATGTTTATGTTTCAAAATGGTTTTAAGGATTTATTTATATGGACATTACTATTTTAAAATATTAATTTCTTTAAAATCTTCAAAGTGGTTTGGGACACTTTGATTCAAAAATATCCTTATTAAATGTTTTTAATGGTTTTGAAAATGGTTTGATAAAGCATTGATTATTTCAATATATTGAAATGATATATTGTGATTGTAATGTGGAAATTTTATCTTTCCTTTATGATTGTTTTATGTGTCATGAATATGTTATGGTTTTTGGGAATTGTTACATATATGGGTGGTTCCGTGATAAACCTAGGGCGGGTGAGCCCGAGATAGCTCTTCAATGCATTGGGTAATGCAAAGGAGTTAAACGCTAAGGTTTCTCCGAAGAGATTTACGGAATATACTGTGATGGGTATTCCAAACGTAACCATGAGGGTTACTCCCTACGTAAGAATGTTATGAATGTCTCAAGTTACCTTTATGTCTTATGATTTCTCTGAGTTATTCATAAATCTTATGATTTCATGAGGTATGTTAAAGTGATTATGTTTTATGAGTGAAGTATGATTTAATTGATTATTATGTATACATGGACTAATGTTTTCATTCCGTATTTTATATCCCTTACTAAGATTTTTATGCTCATCCCATGTTTTTTTAAATGTTTTTCACATGACATAAAGTGGAATAGGGTCAAGGATGGGATCAAAGAAATGTCATGATTTCTAAAACATTGAACTATATATGACTCTTTTGTTCAAGAGTTTTTATTTTGTGAAAAAAATGGAAACTGATTAGATGTGTCTACTTTGTAATCATTGAGATGTAATAGTTATGTCCTAATTCTCTAAAACTCTAAACCTGAAAAAATCCTCAATGTGAATTATTCATTTAATTAATTATTATGTAATGTTTTAAGGTCAGGTCCTTATAGTATGAACCTAAGTTGAGTTGTATAGTCATTATGCTAAGAGGGTCCAAATTAGAATTAATTTTTTGATGATCTACACATGCCCTACAATATTATAGTTTTGTCGATAGAACTCTAAGGCTAGTTTGGTAGTATCGATCATCTTGCATCACTCACATTTGATTTAAACACAATAATTTGGGTTGTAGGATTTTTTTTTCTTATTATCTCAATCTTGAGAGGGAAGATGGAGGTGGATAAAGTCTCTTGATATTTAAAGGAACCCTAGAGATATTCTTCATTGAGAGAATTATCTAGGTAAAGGATATGTTGTACACAACCAAAATTATTTCACCACCCCTCTAAAGTGATATAATTGGGTATATATAGAACTAGGGTTTAATATTGATAAGTATATATATGATATTAATCAAATAATAAACCTAACATATCCCCCATTCCAATATTATTATTATCATTATTATTATTTTATAATAGTATGTGATGACTTGCGCATATAAATATCATTTCATTAAATAAATAATTATGTATTTATTTAAATGATATTTAATGATTATATTATTTTTCATTACCGAGAAAATATTGAAACTCGTCCACCTCTCTAAGAATTTTACAAACCATGAATAACAAGTACTTTTTTTATTTGATAAATAAATAAATATTTTATTCGCAATCCTATGAATAAACATTTTTTAAATACTCACATAAATAAATAAATATTATTTATTACCTTGTGAAAAAAACATCAGATAAATAAATATTTTATTCGATGGTCTTGAAAATAAATATGTATTTAAATATTCAACTCACATATCATTATTTATTGAATAACTGTGGCCAATAAAAACTGAATAAATATTATTTCTTGGTCTTGACATTAAAAGTTATTTGAACCATTAACTAAAAATTGTATTTAATTAATATTGATAGATACACTAAGTGTGTGAACATCTAAGAATTTTCCTCAATAACATTTGGTAAGTTGGACTAAAGTCCAATATGAGAATCTAGTAAGAGAAAAAGGCACCCATAGTGGAAGAAGTAAATGTTTCAATGAAAATAACCACATACCAATTCCCACTATGTAATATAATCTATTTGTCTTAATATCACTAAATCAATTAGGTTGGATAATTATGTCATCAGCCTATGTTCATGATTTCACTTTGACTATATGAAATAAACCCATCAATAACTATGACTATGGAATTTAGTTCAATGGTTTCATTCCAATCAAAGGTCCTCTGATATAAACTTTAATAAAATTTAAGGGTTAAATCCTTCCTTGATTTATTCATCAATAACATATTATTCATAATGTACCCAACATATCATACTTACAATGAAAAAATGTCATCACAATTTTGGTCAATATATCAATGTACATGATTTCTGATATACAATATTTATAATTTTAAATTCTAATTATAATTACACATGTTCACATATATGAATATATAGTGATACATAAACATGTGTAATTCCTATGGATAGGTAAGTCCTCATAATATTTTGTCTCAAAGATTACTATGAGTGAACTTAATGAGATAAAGTATTATCCACTTATAAGTACAAAAACCTAACAGTAAACATATTATATGTCTCATCCAATAATTTTATACATACCATTTAACATAGTTTTAAGAATGTCATCCTAGAACTTAGAGGTTCTCCTAATAATGGGGAACTAATTTGACCTTTCAATGTGATAGATACTCTAGGAAAGTACCACAACAATGTTATATTGAGGAATATACATCATGTGATAATATAATTATTATTTATTAAACACTTTTAATATAATAGTAATAAAATTCACAATGTAGTTTGATCTTAGGAACTAACTCCAACACTTTCTCTATATGTTCAGTTAGATTGTTGAATCCAAAGGGATCCACAAAATGAAAATGAAAATAGGTAAAATTTGATTCTATACCCTGTTAAAAAATATACCCAAGCATTATTAGGTACCCAATAGAGACCCATTGGGTACCTGGTGTCAGTCTAGTGGGAACAACACCAATGAATTGATCATCGGGTACACATTTACAAGATACTAGGTACATGGTGGCCACATGTAACCACCTTCATCAAATTTGAACACTAAAAATTACAAAACCATTTACTCCTACTCTTATTAGTTATCTTAAAACTACCAAAACACATGTTATAAATCCTTAGTATCACATTAATTATAATCATTCTGACATGAGTTATTAAAAACTCTCCATAATAATGCTTTTAATCACCAAAAAATTAAAAGGAGATTCTTATACAAAATTTTGTATCTCTCTATATCACTAATACACTACCAATCTTATAAATTCTATACCAAGGTTCTCATTATGGTTCTAATGTGAAACTTGCAATATCAAAACACACCATTAAATACCTAAAGTCTCAATTCCAAAAATAAGATTAAATATCCATGGTTTCAAAGATAGTAACAACCAAGTTAATTCTAACTTTCATGGTATTCTCCACTATATGAATCCATTATGTATTTCCTATTCATTTTATGTCACTATATTTACATTTTTTATATAAATTCAATAATTAAAATAATGATATAATTTTACTTTTTTTTAAGAAATCATGGTTCAATTTAATTTTAAAAAAACATAAATTTCAAAAAACCAACCTCTTTTATAAGTCCAATTTGGGGAAATATCTTTTCTATTTACCTTACAAGGGTTAACCATTTTTAGAATACAGCCACATGCTAAAATAACCTACCATTTAAATCATTTTATAGCCAAACCCACTTTCTTTACTTTTGAAATACCAAAAAATTCTTCCCAAAATTTAAACATAAATTTATAAATTAGAACTAGAAAAATATAACTAGATATTGAAAAAATCATAAAGAGAATTTAAAGATCATGTGTGTAAATCTGATTAATTTTTATAGACATAATAAGTTATTCAAAAATACACTGATTACTTTATTAATTAATTATAATAAATTAATGTCTTACACATATAATAGTCGCATTATATAAAATTCTTTTCTTATGTTCCACTGTATATATTATTCATGAATAATTTTAGAAATATCTCTGTGTAAATCCATATAACTCTTCTTAAGTCTCACTATTTTACACATGGGATACTCAAACAAATTTCTTACTCATACTTCTAGTTACTAACCTAGATACCGATGGTAAATTAATATTTCACCATAAATATATTTATTCAGTATTTTTATAGGTTTCTTATAAATTCTTATCATCTGACCTTCTGTCTAGAAAATCCTAAAAAACCTAAACATCTCTCTGGTATAACTTTTAAATGACCTGTCCATGAGATTTCATCGACCCAGACCACCAAAAACTCTAAGTAAATGATGTTATCACTAAGAGTTAGTGATTATAACTGTAGGGTCCAGAAAATTCCTCAAGGGGGAAATCCAATTACCCCAAGACTTGGAAAATGACTTAACAAGTCTGCATACCGGCTCCCAGCAATAGTATGCGGCCAGTTCGGTGAACCGCCCTCCCGCAGACGTTGTCATTCACAAAATGGAGGCGGAGCACCTACGCGGGTGCAAACCAGGAAGACCGTCGATGAATCCGTCTCGTTCCACCGTCATGGGCCTCGTTGCTCACGGAATAGGGGCAGAGAAGTCCATGACAGTGGAACCGCCCTCCCGCGAATCTTGGTTCCAAAAATCACTGGTTGACCGAGTCATCCGTGGGTGGGGATTCCTTCATGGGATTCCGCAAAAAGTGTTGTGTGCCCATCAATACAGCCTCTTCGCGACTCTATAAATAGTCACTGAGGGGAACCAAAAATGCAGGGAGGAAAGGACGGGTGAAAACCCATGGGGATACATTGGATAAATCGCTCCCAGTGGTAATGTTCTGTGACCATCCATGAAACCCATATCGTCCGCGGATGCACTCTTCTGCATTGAGGAGAAGCCAAACCGTGAACCACATATGGCCAGCTCCTCTGTGGCCAGCCCTTAGCAGTCATTTCCTTCACGGCCACCTCCTCTGCAGCCATCTCATCCATGGACAGCCTTTGTAGACAGCCTCTCCACGGTTGTTCCTACGCGGCCAACTCCTCCACAGATACCCTCTGCGGCCATCTCCTATGCGGCCAGCTTCTACTCGGCTCACTCCTCTACGGACACCCTACGTGGCCAGCTCCGCCGCGGTTAGTCCCTCACGGCTAGCTCCTACGTGGTCTGCCCCATGCAGAAAACCCCATGCACTCGCTGGTCCATACCGCGGGGGTTGCGCCACCGCACCCCCGCTCAAGCTCAATTTCGGGCTGCGGTCCCGGCCCGGTCCCTTCGCTACCGTCACTGACCCCCATGAAAAATGAAAAGTCACACCGCGAAGTTTTCGGGACGGGACGTCGACAATTTCCATTGCACCCTTATGCTCACCCTACCTTCCACCTATGGAATACCATGATTTGAGATACTCCTCCTCACACCATAAAACACCTTGAGTTGATATATTCCTCTTGGTTTGTTTCCCACGCCATGAGTTGAGAGTCTCATCATCTATTCCCTGAGTACCTTGAGTAGAACCATTCCTCAAGCAACTCCTCCAAACCCAATCACTTGGATCCTACGCCAGGTTGAACCAGAAAGGGCCGCCCCTGCGTAAGTCTCAACACCATCCATTCTCAGGTGCCTTATTCCAATAGTCCTATCTACATGAATATAAATTTTAGTGTACCCTATGTTCCAATCATAGGACACCTCTTGCTCCAAACAAGAGATGCCTTATGCTCCAAGCATGAGACGCCTAATGCCATGATTACAATGGAATAATTCCATGAGCATTGGAATCCATTCAAACATTCCATCATTCCACCTCACGCTTTGTGTGTCCTTCATTCGGATCTTCATCCTCTTCCATGTCTGAAGGGACCCCCTAACAGTCTGGTCCCATACCGCATCAGCTCACCAACCATCTTTGGAAAACGCATCGGAAGACTTTGGAAAACACTTTGAGTTAGGTCCTATGTTTTAAACATGGTTGATAGTCGACCCTCATTTTTTTATCCCTGTTTCAGGATAACATGATATGGATGTTGTGTTTCGAACACAGTCAATAGTTATCCTCCATCTCCATGCCACCCTCACCACATTCCGAATGTCTGGCATGTGATTCACACTTTTCATCTCCCTTTATTCGGACTAATTCCAACACCCTTGGCATTATCCCACTTGTTCACTAGCTCATAGGTGAATACCTCAACCCACCAGTGAGTTGGGATTCTCTCATGGCCAGACATGAGGAAGACATTATGTGCAACACCCTTGCATAAGTCCCATCCACCATTGTTGCTCCATAGCGTCACCTGGGTATCCCTCCTGGAGTAATCCCCACACTATCCTCACCGGGAGACGATGACCCTTCCCTTCTCATCACGGAAGGTTCATTGCTCCGCTGTGTGTCTTCTACCTTCCTCCAACATCAGGGAGAATGAGATTCCAGTGGTCCCAGACTTCTCCTCCGCTCGTCATCTTCCTCACCTTCCCTAGGTAGTAAGAATGTGTGAGGCCTGCCAAGTCTGTTGCATTCTCTTGTTTCTCAAACTGAGCATGACTCACGTGATCTTATATATTTGTGATGGTCACGGCATCCGCATGATGGTGGTGGTTGAACGAACTACGTAGGTTTTGATCCCTGTCTCCTAAGCAGGGTACGTAGGACGCCTCCTTGAGCTTTAATCCCAATAACAGGCAACTCTCACGTGTAAGCCCTAATCTCAAATGAACTACGTGGGTTTTGATCCTTGTCTCCTAAGCAGGGTATGTAGGAAGCCTCCTCAAGGTTAAATACCAATAACAGTAAACTCTCATGTGTAAGCCCTAATATCGAATGAACTATGTGGGTTTTGATCCCTGTCTCCTAAGTAGGGTACGTAGGATGCCTTGTTGAGGTTCAATCCCAATAACAGGAAACTCTCACGTGTAAGCCCTAATCTCGACCGAACAACAGGGATTCTAATTCCCCAAACGAGGATACAAAGGAAGCTCATATCATGGGTTTAATCCAAATGCTCAAGTCGTTATCTGTCCCCCTAGATGACAATAAACTCCAGAGCACCAAGTTATGGGGCATCAAACCAGTGTCATCTCAATGAGTCCAAACTCCTCGAAGTCATTAATCTAATGAGGGATATTAAAACTCGGGCCTAAATGATTCTGAATCCCTGCGTTCAGCTGACCATTTCCAACCAGGAGTAATCTGTGGATATTATTCTTGGGTATAATCCAAAGATTCGCGAACATATGAATACGTATTAAATCTATAAGAGAGTCCCAGAACAGACAATAATTCCCCCCAAAAGGGTGTGATGAGCCCAAGTTCCCATCCTCTCGACCAATGTGAGTTTCTAAGCATCACTGGCCAAATCACCCATTGAACACCTGCCTTTGGAAAGCAGGTCCACATACCGTTGGATACGGAACCGTTGGGTGTTTCAAAATGAAGACTGATATACCTGACCTGAGTGATTGAGAGGAGCTCAGCCCTCTGTGAGACCGACCGTCGGGCACGTCGGTCCCCACCACCCGATACGGTTCGAAACAATCACCATGGGTCTAAAGGAATCATTAGTGAATTATTTTCCCAATTATGGTGTTGAACTAGTTCAATGATAGATTTTTTTAAAAATTCAATATGACCCATCTATAAATCAGATGTTTCCTAAAATAAAATAATGTCCTACACCATGATGACTACCTTTTATACCTATATAAACATATGTAATATCTCATTTATCTTTGTGTAAACTAAAACCAATAATTTTATAAAAACCTATAATATTATAGAAAAAAATACCATGTGAATTAAATTATAAAATCATAAAACTATATAGATATAATGGTGGCTCAAAAATAATCCTGTAAATGATGACCACTAACACTCCATATCCTGATGAAGTTATAACTTGTTACCCAACACCATATTTATCTAGAGAAGGCATGAATAGATATCATTGGATACTTGTTTATACCTAAACATTTATAACTAAAATACCATGCCACTGAGGTGAACATGGAGGATGTGAGTATGAAGACTATGTAGGCACCACCAAGATACCTTAAATCCCATAGGTGAATAATCTGTGTATGTATATGAATGTGTCTATAGAATTTTCATACATATATAAAAAATAATTAACCTGATAAATAGTCCTATAATTCTAGATATCACTCTAAATATTAACCATAAAATTATAATGTTTAACTCTCGCACCAACAGTTGGATTGTAACCTACATCAATCCATGCTTGGAATCCTCATGAGTAAAACATCTTCACCAGTGGACACTTCTAAAAAACATTAATCTTGTGAACAAGGTACATACATAAAAGGAAAGAAAACACTAATCATGTACCAGAGTAATATCTATATAGAGAAACGAATAATTAATTAGTCACCAAGGAATATCCTTATAGGGAAAGGGGGAAACCAATTGAGTTAACTAGGCACCCCCATATAGTACTCCATATATTTTGTCACTAAAGACTTATCTGTTAAATACATATTCATTTATGAAAAAAGACAACCTATTTTTAACATTTTTACAATTTTACAACTACATATTCATAGAAATATAAAGATAACTAGTGTGAATAATAATATAAATCAGAGGCATCATTCTCAATGACCCATGGCACCAACATAAATAATGTGCAAGAATATATGTTACCTACCACCCTCTCAATATACCATGAAAACAAATATATAATCATAATATTATTTCCAATAAGTATATACATACATTACCTTGTTAAAAAATGTATAAAAAACTTATAACAATATTAGTACTAATATGAGATAACTCAAAGAATAATGTTAGAGAAAAACCTAATTCATATCATAATGGATAAAAAAAAGTATTTTATTTCTATTGTAAAAGTTTTAATGAATGAAAACTTTTTAGTTATGATATTATTCAAGTAAAAAAAACTTATATCATCCTCCTAAACTCTTAGAAACATCTCTCAAAATATAACAAGTACTCACTAATCATTAATCCTTATATAATAATCTAAATGAAATTAAAGAAACCTTTAATGGAATGCATATTCTAACCCCCCTAAGGACTATTATGACATCAAAGAAATATACTAAGGATCTTTAGTAGGAACTAAATAAAAAATTGTATAAAATTTCAAGCAACACTCATCTATTAATCTAAGGAAATCCAATAATAACCATTTAGATATTCATAAAATTATGGATAACTACACTAGTAAAAATAAAATAAAGAAGGGTGTAAAAAATAAATCAACCCAATTAGCTAACCAAAGAGAACTCAGAAAAAATAAAATATAGGTAAATAAATAATAACCTCAAGGCATGATGGATCAAACAGTCGGTCAAGATGAGAATGGAGAATAGGGAAGATATATAATTAAGTATAAAACCACACCTTATAAAGAATATTCTCAAATTGGTTATCCTAATACACAAATTGGGATAGCCTTTTAGAAAAAATACCTTTACATTATTGATTCCCCAATTACTTTAATCATGGGAAAAGATGTTTGGCATGTCAAATTTTTTCATTTTAATCTATTAATATGTTTTTGGAAATTCCTAAAATATCAAAACTATATATCATCCCTTTTGAATACATTAAACCAAAAAATACTTCATCATTAATGAAACCTATTAAAAAAGGTTAATTATTTTTTGTTGACATATAATTCATTTAGGTTTGATATAGGAAGAAACAATTTACTATTCTCATTCTAATAAAGAACTCCCAAGATATATACTTAATAAAGATCAATATATAAAAATGAATCTTTGTTCATGAACTAATCATAAAACATATGATAGATAATATAAATAATTAGGGATATACATGATATTATAACTATAGACATATTTAACTAACCTTAATTTTATATAAAAATAAATAAATAAAATATTCAGTTATAATTACAAGAATAATTATAATCAAGGAGGTTTATTAATGGACTAACAATTCATATCATAATAAAATAAAATGATGAAAATTATAAACTCAATCATAATAAATAAATATGTCCATACAAAATTTATAAAATTTCTAATCAAAATAATTAATTATATAATTTTTCAATGAGTTTTAAAAAAATAGTATTAATAAGTATTTATCCAGAAAAGACAATTATCAAGACAACACATTAAAAGAAAATAAAGGAAATAAAAAATTAACTCCTAATTTCATAAACATTTATACATAAAACAATTTAGTTTAACATATAAAAATATTTATAAAAATTCGCAATCATATATTCAGTAAAAAACATTTAATCATTTCTTATAATTTTAAAATAAATTAATAGGCATATCATCAGTATAAAACCTATTAAACATGAGGAGGGTTGAGACAAACCACTCTAATAAACCACCAGTAAAAGAATATTGACCATTAAATCACCAAGTTGCTTCCTAAAAACATTAAATTATTTTCCATAAATAATTAAACCTAAGGAAATCATCTCAATATTTAAAGAAAATCAAAAGCTAAATGAAACACCCCGGGATAACTCATTAAGTAATATTGACACCAAAATAAACAAAATTATTAATTACCTTAACCTATAAAATGTTTAATTTCATCCCAAAATCCTGAAATCCAATGAAAATTTATCTAAGAAATTGTCTTCCATCAAAACAATGATCAATAACATGAAACCAAACATCCTTGCCTCAATCTATCAATGAAAAAAAATATCCATATTATATTTTTATTTATTTAACCATAGTGTGGTGAAATATATCACCAAATAAATAATAAAGAAAGATATATGAAAAGAGAAAACTATAAGAAATAATAAGTGATAGTGGGGACATACTAGGTTTTATAGTCTTAACCCATCCAAAATCTATTGATAAAGGTGATAATAAGGGAGGAAGAAGGGAAAATAAAGGAGATAATATATATATATTTGTGGTTAGAACAAAAAATCCTAGGGGAATCCAAATATGGTTTACAAATTATAATAAAGAAAAAAATCTAACACCTAATTAAAAAATGCACCCTAGATCCACTAGGTACCCAATAGAGTACAGCTAAAAATAGACTGATAGTCCAGTGGAAGTGGCCCCACTTTATTTATCACCAAGTACCAAATGAAAATATAATGGGTACCTAGTGGAAAACTATAGACACCACTTAAAAATTTCAACTCTATAAAAATTAAAAGAGTGCAGCTAAAAACATACTGATAGTCTAGTGGAAATGGCCCCACTTTATTGATCACCAAGTACCAAAGACAATATAATGGGTACCTAGTGGAAAACTATAGCCACCACTTAAAAATTTCAAATTTATAAAAATTCAAAACCATCATCTCTTACTCTTTCTAATAACCTCACCACTTCCAATTAAATTTTATAAATTTTCAAAGTTATATAGAATTATCACTCTCTATATATAAAAAAAATTAATAACTTATTACTTTTCACCATTCGATTCCCAATTAAATTCCTTAACAGACCTTGATTACCTCAATTAAGACCTGATTCATTACACCTAAAAAAGAATAAAATTTATTTATATTTACATATATTTGAATATATCTTATTCATAATGCCAATGAGGCCATTTAAATTAATGGTTTAGAAAAATATGAAACCAAAATCCCCAAAAGAGAAAGTATTGTGTAATAGGTTTCCAACCCCCAATTTATTACGCAAAGACAAAGTCCCCTGTCCAGTGAGAATTATAGACCAAATTCCAATAATCCATAGATCAATACTCATGAGGGACCTTAATTTTAATATATTCATAACACATAATATATATAAATCATAATCAAACTTTACTATCAATTTTATTACCCATAAGATTCATAGTCCTAGTTGAATATAAGTAAATTTTATATCATACCTGTAATATTAATCCTTATATTTGTGGTTTAGAATTGATAATAATAATTTTACCACTTTATACTAAATCACAAATTCTTTAATAATATAACACTTGATATTCATGAATTAAATAAAGTAGTGTATAAACAAGATAGATGAATAATTATTAAATTCAGACAATATAAAGTTCCTATTAGTGGGAAGTGAACTGGATATAGATTCTACGTAGATGTTTTATGAGGTGTTGAGTTTTATAATAAGACATAATAGAAGTTTTTTAAAAATAACAGTTTTAGAAAAGTTTCAACAGATGGAGGACATCATACTTTGACCCATCAGACATAGTCACATCAGACAAAGCTTCTATATAGCCATTTGTTGGAGTATATTTTACAAGGTTATATATATTTATTGTTGCTAAAATTATGTAATAGAAATTTTAAAACTAGAGGGAGTTGGTATAATCATACCCATCGAGAGATATAACAATTACAATGGGAGTTGGCTCAAAATTTGTAGTCGCTTATTTCTAATAGTAAATTTCCATAGACCCATAGGAGTGACCATCACAAGGATGTAAGCTCTCACACTGAAGTTGAATCTTGTAAATATTATCGGATTCTCTCGCTTTCATTATTTTCCATGCATGTGAGTTTAATAAAATGTTAAAAGTAAATAACTCTAACATGTTTTTGGGGTTAAGTTTCTTAATGTTGGAAATTTGTTAAAATACAAAAACTAATTCAACCCCCCATTCTCATTTGTTCAACAATTATTTGGAACTTCATGTTGTATCAGATGGAAGGTTCCCCTATTAAATATTTATCATGAAAAATCTAAATTCCATCAATGGTATAGTCATTCCAACATTTTATTGAAAAAATGGTCATATATGTAAAAATATAATGGAAGGTTCTCCTATTAAATATTTATCATGAAAAATCTAAATTCCATCAATGGTATAGTCATTCCAACATTTTATTGAAAAAATAGTCATATATGTAAAAATATAATGATACCTAGCTTCTATCTCTTAGAATGAAGGTTGTATATATAACAACTATTGTCTTTCCACTCATTTAGAAAGACTCCCCCATGAGTTTTTCTATCTATAGAAACATTACAGTTAATGGAAAGAATTGAAACTATATTATTATGTATCTTTCAGAAAATATTTACATTAATTTGATGGGTCTCAAAATAAATAAGCTAATGTGGGATATGATCAAAAATATTTTCAAAGGAAACACTAAAGTTATGGATGCAATGATAAAAATATGGTGTATTGAGTTTGTAGAAATAATAATGAAAGATGGAGAAACTATTTATGAGTAATTTACTATATTTAATGAAATTTTATGCAATATAAAAGGTTTTAAACAGGTCTTGGAAGACTCTAAATTTTTTAAGAAGCTCATGAAAAATATTCCAGACATGTTTGATTGTAAAAATCTACTTTATAATATAATAAATATTTATCACTTAATTAATCTCATAACATTATTGTTTCCTATGAAATGAGAAAAGTTCTAGAATTTAGAAAAATAATATCAAATACTAAATGGGAATTAAAGTTATGAGAAATAATAAAATTAAGATGTTGAAAATGTTTATCCTTGTGAATCTTATGATAGGAAGAATGATCGGTTTAATGAAAAATCCATGTTCCATATCTCAAATATTTATCTAAGAGGGAGATAAAATTATGGGGGGAAATTTTCTATAATATGTTTCAAGTGTGACGTAATTGGGAACATTGCTATGAATTTCCCTAACAAGAAATTTAGTAAATTTTAACATCATCCTAATGAAAATAGTTTATGGAAGAATACAAACAATACATTTAAGGAAGAAAATAATTACACTATTAGAAAGAAAACGTTCACTAAAAATAGAATAATAGTGCTGAGTAAGAAATTCGAAGTTGACTTAGATGAGATTGATTTATCAAAACATGAATGTTTATAAATAATAAGAAACTTCTTTTTAAATTTATATAAAAAGTAATGTTCTTTTAAACAATGAAGAAGAAGTAGGAGGTGAAGAATCATACAGAGAGTATTATCTAAGATCGTAACTGGTAGCATGTCTTGAGAAAAATAAAACTCTCAAGAAAAAAATAGAATGATGAAGAAAGATGGTGGAAATTTTTTGAAGGAATAAAATATGTACTCGAGTATGAAAATGATTTCATCTAGGAAATATTAAACTAGAAACTAAGAATCACTAAATAGGTAAATATGGTTGAAGAACATAGTAATAAGTTGTAATATAAATAATATTATGTTAAAAAATCAATAAAAAATTATTTAGAATGAAATTTCCTTAATAAAATTGAATAAACGTTTAATAAACTCTTCAAAAGTAAAATCTGAATCATTTAAAGCTGTTGAAAAATATATCTCTTACAATAAGGTGAAATATTCAAATACTAAATTAAAAGGTTCATATAAATTTTATAACATTTATGGTGTTAATAAAGGTGTTGGGAAAACATGGGTTGAGAGGGGATGTGACAAACCTATCATATCCATAAAATTTGAAAAGTTTCTTCTATAGGAATGATGGACCATGATTATAGAAATTAATAATGAAAATAATTTATGAACCTAAAAATATTTTCTATAGATAGAAATCATACTTCTACATAAAACCAAGATTTTAGGGTTTTTACTGGTGTTGTTGAATTTATGGTAATATATATTACATCTACTGGAAAAAAATGTCACTTATAGGAAAGATGCATAAATAGAGTGAAAGTGATAGTGGATGTAGAATGAGTAACATTATTAAGCCATGGGATGTAAGAAAAGTTAAATCTCAAGATGTTAGAAAACCATAAACATAAAATCATTTTGATGTTCTATAGAAAGTTTTTTTAAGACATGATCAACCAAGTCACTTTTCTAAAGAACATATGACTTTACATCTAGGGAAACTTTATTATGCTATAAAACAAAAACAGGATAAAAAAAGAAAGTTTAAGAAAGATATTTTTTAGATAGCTCTAAATTAAAGAAAAAAGAACAAAACATGGATTCTTAAAAAAAAAATTCCTCACACATGACAGGATATATAAAAATCGTCAATGATTTTGAATATCATGATGGAGAAGAAGTTACTTTTCAGAAAGATAGTTCCTTGAAAATTAGAGGAATGGGAACCACTAAGATAAAACCCCAAAATCTAAAATCTAAGGAAGATCTATTTGTTGATGAGCTCAAGAACAACCTTCTCAGTGTGAGTCAACTTTTTGATGAAATAAATGAATTCATATTTATAAAATATGCTCTCAAAATTATAAGTGTGTAAGATAGAAAAAATTTTATAATAGGAGAAAGAACCGACAGAAATCTATTTCATATTGGAGAACTTGATAACTCATATCACATGAGTAAAGAAGATGCTAATAAGTTGTGGAATCATAGTCTTAGGTATCATGGGATGAAAAATATGAAAAAAACATTATAAATTTTATCCTATATGAAATCTTCTATTATTGAAAAGAAGATAATTTGATGTTTTTATAACATATCAAAAAGGAAACATGGTATTTAAAATCCATGAGAAAGTATAAATTATATCTAATATACCTCTTGATCTTATTCACTCATACATTTATGGACCGATGATACATCAATAAACAAAGAGAAATTTTTAATTTATTAGTTTTATTGATGTTTTCTCTCAGATAACCAACATCATGTTTTTGAAACATAAATCACTGGCTATAGAAATTCTTATATCTTTCAGAATAAATAGTAAGGGATAAATTGGGTTTTATATAAAAAAATTGAGAACTGATAATGGTACTGAATTCACAAAAAAAATATTTTGAGTATTATATAAAGAATCATGGAATAAAACATCAATATAGTGCTCCATATACCCCTCAAAATGGGTTTTGCGAAAATGAAAAAATATAAATTTAGTGAAAATGGGAAGAATCATATTATAAGTGTTCAAAATTTCAATGTTTTTCTAGAGGTAATATGTAAATACTACTATACATATACTAAAAATGGTTTCTATGGTTAAAATTCAACAAGACTTCATTTCAAATGTGGTATTAAAAAACCATTATTGAAATATTTCAAGGCTTTTGGAAGTCCATATTTACTAAAAATAAAAAATCTATATCTTTTTATATTTTATGAAAAAGATGAGGATGGAAAATTCATGGTATATTCACCTAATGTAAGAAGTTACAAATGTTAGAACAAACATCTACAAAAAATGGTGGATTCTTATGATGTGAAAGTTATTGAATATTCAACTTCCTTTACAAATATTATTTAAAATGTTGTGTAAGATAAATAAAATATTTCCAAATATAATAAATATCCACAATAAGTAACTATAGAATTATAAGAGTTGTGTGAGTGAATCTATAAAATTTCATACATCACACAAATATGTTAAAATTGAAAATATTCTTGTGAAAAATAAATCCCTAATTTAGACAAGAAAAAGTTTTATATTAGAAAATAATACATTACTCATCTCATAGATGGATCCAAAGTTATTTTCAGACATAGTTGAACATAAAGAATGGTTTAGTGTTTTGAATGTGGAACTTGATCAAACTGAGAAAAAATAGAACTTAGGAACTTGTTCCATGTCTAGTAGGAAATAATTTTATTGGGCAAGAATGGGTTTATAGAAACAAGTTAAATGATCATAGAGAACTTTTAAGAAATAATGTTCTACTAATGTGAAAATGCTATTTATAGGTGTAAGGTGTGGATTTTGAAGAAACATTTTCCCCTGTAGAAATATTGAAAACAATCATAATTTTATGATTAGTGGTTTCACATCATTGTTATTAAGTTTGTTAAATAGTTGTAATGTCATATTTCTTAAATTGAGGAGATTAAAGAAGAAGTTTTCATTGAGAAAACATGTGGGTTTCTACTTGATAACGATGAAAGAAAGGATTTTAACTTGAGGAAATCCTTGTATGTGTTGAAAGAAGCTCCATGTTCCTGGTTCTTGAAACTTGATAATTTCTCGAAAAATGTGAATTTTCCTAAAGAGAAGGTTGCAAAAAACTTATATATGATATAAGTAAACTTCAAAAACTAGATTTTAATTATTTATTTAGATGATATATATTTTATGGGGATAGATAAAATTTTGTAAAGTATATTTTGACAAAATAAAGAAATTTTTTGAAATATCAATGTTAGAAGAATTAACTTTCTTCTTAGGTTTACAAGTTCAATAGAAGAAAAAATAAATTTTCTTGTCTCAAGAAAATTATGTCAAGTAATTTCTATAAAATATTTTCATGGAAGATTTAAAAGAAGTTTATAATACAATTTTTGTGAGAATAATGTTAGGTAAAGATGAATCTAGAAGAAATTTTAATCAGAAATATTTTTTAAGATTGATAGGAAGTCTGCATTATCTTATATCTTTAAACCCTGATATGGTCTATGCAATGACTTTATGTTCTAGATATAATAGTTATATGAAATAATCTCATATGTTAATAGAAAGTAGACTTTTTATATATGTTAAAGATATAAATTAACATTGTATTTTTTTTAAAAATAATTTTTGATATGAAATTACATGGTTATACTGATGTTTATTGGTATAGATATTACAATGAAAGAAAATAAACTTCAGGATGAATATTTTTTTATGATAATGTAGTGTGAGTTGGAATAGTAAGAAACAGAGACTGATAACTTTATTATAATGGAATAAAAATATATTAATACTACCAAGCCTTGAACTCAAATGTTTTGGATGAAAGTTTAGATGGAATATTTAAAATTGAAATTTTATATACCATTTAAGATACTTTATCATAATCCAAGTGCAATTGATATTTTTCAAAATCATATCCAACACTAAAGATAAAAGAAAATTGATATTAAGTTTTACATAATAAAATAGAAAAAAAAATTATGGATATGTTTTTTTGAAATATATATAAATGAAGTTCCAAATTTCTAACATCCATACCAAATCTATTCCAAACTAAATATTTGTAGATTTGAGGTTGTAACTTCTTTTTCATCCTCCACCTATGAATTCCTAAAATTTAAAAGGAATTCGCACATCATGCTATGGATTATGTTGAAAAAGGAGGAGAATAATTTATCCTTCATAGGGAAGAGATGTATTTTTTATTTTTTAAATTAATCTAAAGTTGTAGAAATTGTAAAATGGGGGAGAAAAAGAAAAGTGAGAGTTTATAATATTGAATATTAATTTATCTTAACATAGTCAAAAATTTACTAATTATTGGGGGATGTAATTCCTTCAAAACTTTACTTTTTCCAGTATTGTGGTGTCTATACACTCTCTTTTGATAAATTTTGTGTTCTGGTAAAAGTTGAAATTTTTGATTTGTTATAAAATTGAGTTTTAAAAAATTCTGACTTATGAAAAACGATGAGTGTCAAAAGTTGTTAATGAATGTTGTTAAAAAATCCAAAGGGGTTCATAAAGATCCTTTTTGATGTTTTTTATAACAACGTTTTGTATTTTTTGACAACTATATTTTTTTAAATAATGTTTTTGTAAAAAATATGAAGTTTTTAGAATTATGGACATAATGTTTTGTGAAAATTAGTTGAAAAAGAAGATTGTGAAAAATTTAGAAATTCATAAATTTCTTATCTTTCTTACCATAAGTCAAATGATTATATACTGATCTCAAAGTTCCTTAAGTCCTAAAAAATTTCATGATACAAGATTTTATTGATAATATAAGTTGAATTTTTTTGGACACATATTATCTGAAAAAGAAGCACTGAATGCAAAAGTTTTCAAAAAAATTGAATGTATGAATTTTTTAAAGATTGGGGAATTGGAAATTTTATAATTGGATGAACCATATATAAAATCTTTCACTATAACTTATGAGCTTGTATAATGGAATTAAGTGAAGATAATCATAAAAATCCAGAAATAGTGTTATAGATGCATTTTTTTGGATGTAGAGCTTTAAGAAATAGCTTTAAATGTAGACCACTAGAAGCATAATGAAGGATAAAGAGATTCAAACATAGATTACCAAGTAGAAAAACCACAGACAGAGTTTTATTCAAAGTTTAAGTTTCTTGAATCATAGTTCTCGAAACAATTCTCTAGATATAGAAACTGCAAGAATGTTGGAAGTGTGAAATTTCTAAAGTTTGATAAACTCAAACCTTTTCCAATGGAAACAGACTTCTAGAAATAATTTTCAGATAATGATTTTGGTCCAAATTCTTAGTTTTTTCAAGATACAAGGTTTTTGAAAATTTTTTGAGAAAACCAATATGATTGATTTCAATCAAGTGCATAAGGAATGAGTTTTTAACTAATAAATAAAGAAGTTGAGTTCTAATAAACAAAGGGAGAGATCATTTGTGGTATTAGACAGAAAGTTCTAGATAAACTCTTCAAGGAATATATTTCTAAATAAGTTTGAAGTTTTATGACTAGATGGAATATTTTTAGGTGGATAAGTCACAAGAAGTGATTAAAGTTCCAGTTTGTAATTAGAAATATTTTTCTAGACATAAAATAATGGAAAAATTATCTAGAAAAACAAATAATCTATAAGTATCAAATTTACTACTGGATAGTCATTTTAGGAAACAAAAGTGTTTATAAGTTGCAACAATGTAGTAAACCATCTTCAGTTGGCCTGTAAAAATGAATAGAGAAAATTTTTCCTTGTTTGTTTTGAGATATTTTTTCTTTAGTGAGTCCAGAGCATCTGATAGAGGAAGGCTTAAGTTCTAATGTGTGAAGTTCATAAGATTTGGTTAATAAATCTCATCAGATAATATTTTCATAACAATTTCTATTGGATGAATTTTTTGTAAGAATTTCCATTGAATATAATTTGTTTAAAAATTTTGATTTGAGAATAATGGATATTTCACTAGAACATTTTTGGTATTTTTGATTGTATTTAAATTGTGCCAAAAGGAATGGACATATAATGAGTTTTTCAAATAGATAAGGTATATAAAAACATCTCTGGATAGTAATTTTACAAGAATATTTAAATTTATAAAGATAAGAAATATTGATAATGATATAGTCTTATAGAAGTCTAAAATATTTTAGAAAACTCCAGGCAAGTTTATAATATTTGAGAAGCATTAAAATTAAGTTAAAATATCTGAGAAATTAGTATTTATGAATTTGGGTGAGTGGAAAATCATTTTTGGTTTACCACCTTTTCTCTTCTAGGATAACCTATAATTAGAGGTGAAAAGTACAATGGTACTTGTGTGGGAGGTTGTTCACCCATGTATAAAATCCGAAACGCTTCATATTTTGTGTCAGGATAAATTTTCCAACTTAAGTTGAGTTCTGTGAGGACGAATAGTTTCCGGATAGAAACTTGAGTTTGGGGATCATATAGTAAAAATTTCATATTATCAAATAGAGGATTATCGGATAGTAAACTAAATAGATATTCCATGAAAAAGTTTTATGAGGTTCTAATTTTGTAAATCAACTAGAATAGAGGATTCATAAAATGGGTAGTTTCCGAAAACGTTTATCATATAGAGGATGTCAAACTCAATCCCATCATATGAATTCACATCAAATATAGTTTCAGGAAAAATGATTTTGGAAGTATATTTCACAAGGTTATATATTTTTTTATTGTGGCTCAAATTTCATAAGAAATATATGTAAACTGGAAAGAGTAAATGTAATAATACATATCAGGTTATAGAAGGAGACAAATGGGAGTTTAATCAAAAGTTTTATTCTCTTATTTCGAATAGTGATTTTCCATGGACTCATGGGACTTTCCATGGCCAGGATGTAGGTCCTCACATGGAGTTCCTACCATGTAAATCTTATTTTCTTTGCTTACAATACTTCTTTTTCATGAATGTTAGTATATTTAAATGTGATAATGAAATAAATATAAAACGTTTTAGGGGTTACAATTCTTAAATCTATAAATTTATCAAAATATAACTGATCACCCCCCCCCCCCAGTTTTTCTATGATCCTTAGGAACTCAAATAACCCTTGTCCAAACATAGAATAAATAGACCACCACAAATATTTCTATATAAGTTCCATAAAATTTTTTTGATTGAATAAAATATAAATTTAGATGATACATATTCTATGAAGTCATTTCATTAAAGATATTATTACATATTATTGATACAAATCTTTGAGAATTATCCAAAGGAATCCTTTATCTTTAGGTATCCATGGGCAGTTTAGGATCTTCCAATGCATGAGAATGATTCCCTACTCTTTATGGTTTTATAGAACATTATTTAATGATAAAAGATAATGAGAGTTTTAGTTTAAATAGAATCATGGATCAAGTGTCACACACATTATATATGGTTTATTATTCCATATATATGCTTCAAGGAAACATATTTAAGGCTCCATCATAATGTATAGAATTTTACTAATGTTATATGTAACGTCCCGGTTCCGGGTGAAACTCAACGGGTGCCCCTAAGCTAGTTGGTCACATGACCTCAAGCACATTTCCCCAAATGCCAGGGGCTGCTGACTAGCAGTGAGGGCCCAGGCCTGATAGTGGGGAAACTATGCCATCATTTGTCAAAGTGTAGCGCAGTGGAATTACTAAATAAAACATACAATAACAACGGAAGAAATAAACCATACACATTTATAAAAAACAACTACAGTAAAAGATATCCAATAGTTCTATATAATTATGAAACATTCCTCAAGTTCTAAGAAAACAACCAGAACATGTTACACAATAATACAGTACACTATAATAGAAGGTACAGGTACAACAGATCAAAACAAAACAACTGGCAGCATCGCGAGCCTAAGATCGGTCACATGCTCCCCTACTCCTCAGTAATAATCAAGTACCTGTATAAGGACCCTTTCCCATATCCACGCCTATAGAAACATAATCTTTTTGGGGCTGAAGACATAACCCCAAACAGGGTGTGAGAAATGAATCCCAGTAGGCACCCACCAAAGGCACGTTCCCAACTGTGAAGAGTATGAAAAAACAGTGTGTAGTAGTAAAATGAAATAAACTATGTAGTACTCAAAAGTAACTAACTTACCAGTTATATTTTCATTTCATTATTCATTTTAACCATTTAATTTAATAACATTTTGTGCTCAATAGAACCAAGCCCTCATGCCAACTAGAATTTTTCCCCCAGGCCAACCAGAATCTTGCCCTCTGGCTAATATAGTAAAACCACGCCCTCAGGCTTGACCTCAGGCTAATATAGTAAAAACATTCCCTCAAGATTTCCCTCAGGCTAATATAATAAAACCACACCCTTGGGCTTACCCTTACGCTAATATAGAAAAACCACACCCTCAGGCTTGCCCTCAGGATAATATAGTAAAACCACGCCCTCAGGCTTGCCCTCAGGAAAAATAGAATCTTTCCCACATGCCAAACTGAAACGAAACCCTTAGGTAATCAGAATCTTTCCCTCAATCATTGCCCTCAGGCAGAATAGAACTACGACCTCAGGCTAATCATCAATGCCCTCAGGCTAACATATCACTTCCCTAAGGCTAAACAAGTAACCACGCCCTCAGGATATAAAGTAATCGGGCCATTCCCAACATTTAAACATGAAATTAACATACAATTCTTCTCAAGGTAAAATTAATGCAAAATATAAACATGGAATACCCTCGGGTATCCTATCCAAACGGCTAAACAGAGGAACGCACCCCCGGGGTGGTCCTGGATCCAAGCATCAATCCCAAACAATAGTTTATGTATCACATTTAATTACCTATACAATTCTATGTATTTAAACATCCAAGGCCTCAGCCACACGACACCCCAACATGGGTTCATATCTCAACGATACACAAAAACGCACAACAGTTGGAAATTAAACACCAAGCCACCTACCTTTAACGCCTCTGAATGATATATGTGAATGACGATCCTCGAATCGTCCAAGAACGATGTAGATAATTGGTGAAATAAATCCCCATTCAAACTTAAATAACTTTCCCTTGGGAAAGAATTTGTAAGAACTACGTCAATAGGGGGAAGAACTCACCCATGCGGTTCCAGTGAGATCGACGGTGCAGAAAACGGATTCCCGGTACTCGATCTGAAGATCCTCAAAGGTCTGGCCCTCTCTCCCAACTCCTTTCTCCGGTTCTAAGCCAATCATGTGAGCAGGGTTGGATACTGCCCATTTTAAGAGAAAAAAATAAATTACACGGCGTGTACTTCTCAAGTACACGGCGTGTACTTTTCTCATTTAATTGTTCCTTTGGCGGCACCACCGCACTTTTCATCCGTCGACATGATTACGCGACGTGTATTTCTAGTTACACATCGTGTACAACCACTCAGCTAGCGACTGCTTCCACCACCTTACTATTTTCCTGTCGACTGACTACACAGTGTGTACATACCCACTACACGGTGTGTAATCAGTTTTTACACCCTTCATCACCGACATGGCTACACACCCTGTGTACTCATCCCACACTGCCAAAGTACACGATGTGTGGAAAAGTACATGGCGTGTAGTCCCAAAATTTAGGATCTTTCCCCATTTTCCTTATTTTATCAAAAACACTTAAGGAAAAGAGAAAAGAAGAAACGCGTACCTCAAAATAAGAATCGGGTTCTTACAAACTTCCCCCCTTAATGCAATTCATCCCCGAATTTCCCTTTTAAGGGTAGTGAAGATAAAGCTCAGAACAACTCTGGCCACTGAGAACATACGTCGGTCTCCCACTCCTAGGTTTCGTCCTGCACTCAGCTATGCTGCCATAGCACCCGTATGAGAAGAACTGACCGGCCTCGGAGAACCTCCGTGCTCTTATCAACGATATAAATCGGATGCTCCTCAAAGGACGCATATACCTCCAGATAAACCTCCTCAGGCTGAAAGATGTGAGATAGGTCTGAATGACAGCGATGCAATTGAGATACATGGAAGACGTCGTGCATGGTTCGGTACCTCTGTGGTAACTGCAACCGATAGGCAACCAACCCGACTCTCTCCAGAATCTCAAATGGCTCCACATACCTCATTGAAAGTTTACCCTGTCTCCTGATTCGCATGTGTCCCAACCTTAGTGAAACACGCAAGAAGACTTGATCCCCGACCACGAACTCCAAGGGTCGTCTACGGTGATCAACATAAGATTTCTGACGAGACTGTGCAGTAACCATCCGCCTCTGAATCAACTGGACCTTCTCAGAAGTCTCCTGAACTAGTTGTGGTCCCAGTAATGCTACCTCACCTGCCTCTAACTAGCACAAAGGTGATCAGCATGTCTTATCATATAAATCCTCATAATGTTCCATCTCAATAGTTTCCTGAAAAATATTATTATAGGAAAACTCGACCAGGGGTATGTGCTTCTCCCAAGAGCCCCCAAAGTCTAGGATGCATGCACGCAGCATGTCCTCAAACACTTGTATCGTACGCTCTGACTGGCCATCGGTCTGAGGGTGGTAATCTATGATCAGAAGCACCTATGTACCCAGTTCCCTCTGAAAACTCTTCCAGAAATGAGACATAAAGTGGGCATCCCTATCTTAAATTATAGAACGAGGAACCCCATGAAGACGTACGACCTCTCGGATATACAATTTCCTGATCTCATCAATATCGAAGGTCTCCTTGATTGGAAAAAAGTGATCTACCTTCGTGAGTCTATCCACAACAACTCACACAACATCATTGCCTCGTGGTGAACTTGGAAACCCAATCACGAAATCCATCGCAAAATCATCCCATTTCCACTCTGGGATGCGTAACTGCTGTAATAGTCCGGCTGGCCTCTGATGCTCTGTCTTCACCTGCTGACAGGTGGAACATCTTGTAACAAAACCAGCTATATCCCTCTTCATACCCGGTCACCAGTACTGACGTCTCAAGTCACGGTACATCTTGGTAACCCCAGGATGAACTGCCCAAGCTGAAGCATGAAACTCCCGCATCAGCTTCTCACGTATATCCCTTGGAACCCATACTCATCCATGGAAACGCAGTACCTCATTATCACCTATCGTCTACCCAGGAGGAGGGTCCTCGCTTGCCACCGGCTCCTGTAGAACTAGGCCTTCTGAATCAGATATATGTCTCATCCTCACTCTATCCAGGAGGGTAGAGGTCATAGCTAAAGAAGAAAGATAGGTTTTCCCCTGACTGTCATGCACCTCCAAAGAAATCTCAGAGAACAAAGCCATAAGTTACCACTCACCACTGGCCTCCTGCACTGCCTATATCTAAGTCCTCCTGATCAGTGTATCAGCTACTGCATTAACTTTACCAGGTGTATAGGCAATATCAAAGTCGAAGGACTGAAGGTATTCAACCCACCTTCTATGTCTCAGATTCAAGTCACGCTGAGTAAATATATACTTGAGACTTTTGTGGTCGATGAAAACCACAAAATGTTATCCCAAGAGATTATGTCTCCAAAACCACAACGCATGTACAACTACAGCCAACTCGAGGTCATGTGCCAGGTAATTCCTCTCATGTGGCCTCAAATACTAAGACCAGTACGCAACAACTCAGTCGTCCTGCATCAACACAGCTCCCAGTCCAATACTTAATGCATCACAGTATACGGTATTGCTCTTCCCCTGCTCTAGGAGTATCAGGATTGGTGCTAACATTAACTTTCCTTTCAGGTCCTGAAAGGATGTCTCCCAAGCTTCTGACCAAAATAACTTTACACCCTTCTTAGTCAAACCCATCTACAGCACTACTAAGCAGGAGAAGTCCTGGATGAAACGTATGTAGTAACCATCCAGCCCCAAGAAACTCCATATCTCAAACACGTTCTTAGGCTGCTCCCAAGAAACTACTTCTCTCACCTTCTTTGGGTCTACTGCAACTCCTGCCTCTGAGATGATATGACCCAGGAAGTGAATCTGGTCCATCTAAAAGTGGAACTTTGAGAGCTTAGCATAAATCTTATGCTCTTTCAGTGTACTCAATATGATCTCAAGATGGTTGGAATGGTCGTGTCGAGTGTGATAGTACACCAATATTTTATCCATGAATACCACCACAAAAGAATCCAGATAAGGATGGAACATGCGATTAATCAGATCTATGAAAACTACTGGCATGTTCATGAGTCCGAACGGCATAACCAAGTACTCGTATAGACCATATCTGCTTTGAAAAGCTCTAAGAGGTATATCCGATGGTCTCATGTGTAGCTGAAGATATCCTGATCTCAGGTCAATCTTTGAAAACACTCATGCTCCATGAAGTTGATCAAAAAGATCATCGATCCTAGGCAAAGGATATCGGTTCTTGACCATCAACTGGTTCAACTTCCGATAATTCACACAGAGTCTGAGGGTACTGTCTGCCTTCTTCACAAAGAGGACCGGCGAACCCTAAGGAGATGTGTTGGGTTGGATAAAACCCTTTTCCTACAACTCCTCTAACTACATCTTGATCTCCTACAACTCAGGCGTGGCCATCCTATAAAGAGTAATGGACATTGGTGTTGCTCCTGGCATAAGCTCAATAGATAAATCCACCTCACGCTCTAGAGGTAGACCCGAAAAGTTGTCCAGGAAGGCATCCCTGAAACGATCAACCACTGGAGGGAAATAAGTCTGACAAGTCCCCTGATCATCCAGATATAAACTCGAAATCTGGGTTGTGACACCACCTCACCCATGATGCTCTGGTCCAGCTCGACTCGCCTGAACATCCCATTTGCCCTTGTATAGAAACTCTCTGCCCTCTGGTGACGTGAAACTCACCCTATAACGATAGAAATCAACAAATACTAGTAAGGGAACCAACCAGTCCATCCTGATAATGACATCATAGCTCATCATCTCCAAGAGATAGAGGTCCCAAAGGAAGTGACACCCACCAACCTCAAGGGGGCACTCCCTAAACTGGTGCACACCAGCCGTTCTAGTCCCCAACGGAGTTTCTAGCATCATAACATCGGAAGAAGAAGAAACACAGAGCCCATGGCTCTCCACAACGAGTATAGATATAAAGTTATGTGTAGCGACCGTACCAAAAGGCACTGAAGATAAAAATAGAAGTTACTAGAATAGTACCTATGAAAGTAGAAGGTCCGGGATCCTACTCTTACTGGGTCTGTTGCACTACATATGCCTTCCCAGTTTCATGGCCCTATGACACAGCCTGGCTACACTGAGTTGTCCCGCCCTACTGCCTCTGAGATCCCGGTGTCTGGCTACCACAGCCACGACCACCATCCCTTCCTGCACGCCCTGAATTATTCCAGTTTCCTGACTGGTAAGAAGCTGCTAGTCCTGCTCCCACACGCGGAGTCTGCACAGAACCCCTCTTACTAGCCACTGGTGGAAACACCTTGCAAAAGCACTACAGATAACCCATCTTGTCGCAATCTTGGCACTCCACTGGGTCTCGTGGACACTACGGTCTCCTGTACCCCTCTTTAACACACTGGTAGCACCTGGCCGGGCCACCTGAATAAATCGTCTGGCTAGTACTGCCACCGTGAGAGAAACTCATCTATTGCTTCCTCTTACCGATAGAAATAGTACCAGAAACTGGTGCAAAACCTCCCTGTCCTGCCCCACTAGCCTCTCGAAGGTTTCTCTCTGTAATCAGCACCTAGTTCATAATGGCATGTACTGAAGGCAACCTAAAAACGTTTACCAGTGCTCGGATGTCATATTGAAGACCATCCTCAAAGCGTATGGATCTCAACGTCTCATCAACCACCAAAACTGGTGAAAAATGCTGAATCTCTGTAAAATGAGAAGATTAATCCATCACCGACATAGCGTCCTGCTATAGATTCATGAACTCTCAAGTTCTATCTTCCCTCAGCATCTCTGGGAAGAAGAAGTCATAGAAGGCTGTCTGAAAATCTTCCCACGCCATGTCTTTGTGATACTCTGATTGGGTGGTAACATCCCACCACATCTTGGTGGAATCACGCAGCATATAAGTCGTGAGCTTGACCCTCTATCCTAGAGGCATCTCAAAATGCTCGAAAATAGTCTACATAGACCCCAGCCAAGACTTCGCATCCTGTGGTTCTCCATCCCCTGAAAACATAGGTGGATGCTACTGCTGGAATATACGAGTCAGCTCGTCCATAGATGTGGCAGTCGGCGGTGCTCCCTGAAAGGTCTGGATGAACCGCATAAAGCCTTCACGGAACTGCGCCTCCGCAACTGTGTCTAGTATAACGGCTGGCACCACATCTGGCTCTGCTGGAGGATCAACTAGTAGCCCATGGCCCACCGTCTCTGGAGTATAATCGTTTCCGCTCTCTTGGATAACAACATGTGGTCGTCTCAGCAGCATGACTCTACAAGGTCAAACTCACACATTAGATCGATATTATTAAAGACTGGAAACAAAGGGACCAAAAGGGGACAGGAGGAAGAAGGCATTCTAGATTTGAAAAAACAAGACTACACGGTAGGTACACTGACTACATAGTGTGTACTTGACTTCTCTTTCCCGAACCGGGTCCTTCTACACGGCTCCCGTTGAACAAAACTACACGGTTTGTATATAAGCTACAGAGCGTGTATGGTGTAACTTTCCAAATGCCCGTGTTGTTTGTGACACGGCCGACTACTCAGCTTGATACTACATGTCATGTTACACCCGCACATGGAATGTACACCACCCCATTTCCCAGCCACACGGCTAAGTCCACAAGGTTTTTCCTCGGAGAAGACTACACGGTGTGTCCCTCAAGAACACAATGTGTACTAGACGTGATCCGCTGACCTGTGTTGTTATTTACACGACCGAACACATGGCTCACACTACACGGAGTGTTCCATATACACACGGTGTGTACACAAAAGGATTAAACCAACCCATGTTGTTAGTTAAACGGTCGGGTCCCATGTCAAACTACACGGCGTGTTCCATAGTGGACACGGCGTGTATGTCTTAAGGTCTCCTCCGTCTATGTTGTTAGTTACACGGGAAGACTCCAGGTCAACACTACATGGCATTTACATCTGGTACACATCATGTTTTCCCCAAGAATTTCCCTTCCCCGTGTCCCTGCCCACATGGTCCATGACATGGGAAGAAACTACACGGAGTGTACTAAGGGTGCACGACGTGTAATCAAAAAGTTTTCTTTTCTTCCTGAACAGAAGAACTCACAACGTGTGTCCAAGGAACTACATGGCATGTATCCTAGGTTTTCCGAATAGTAAGGCTTAGATACAACTCTGAAACCCTGAAAATACTGAAAAACAACACCTAAGTGCCAAATTCCGATCTGTGATGGCCTATACTCCCGGCGAATCAAAGTTTGGAATCTTGTATGTGTTATAACAAAATAAACTTTCAATGGTCCACCAAATTCCAGTCAATGAGGGCCCATACTCCCTAGAAACCAAAGTTTGGTGTCTATTCTATCAACAGTATCACACAAAAATACCCTATCACATAGCAGTTATTTATCAAGCAGCTATCACAACAGCATGATTCTCTAGCACAACAACTATCACAACAACATGCAATTTCTAATGCACCTACATGGCATGGAACTATGCATGGCATGTGATTCCTAACATGTTCCTAAATGATGCATGAGATGGAATACCCTCATCTCATCAGGTTGCAACTAAATAGAACCCATGGATAAAATATAACAACACAATCACAAGTGCGTCACCCAACGGTGAAATCAAATCAACTGTAAATTGAAAAATCAATAAAATTGCTACATACGAGGTAGAACGGATTTTCCTTGTACATGGGTTAGCTACACATGGGCACAGCTTATTACCAACTACCTTTTCATCCTATCCCTGACTAAGTCTCCAAATAGTATGTCAAAGAAAATAACTACTCTGATACCACATTGTAACGTCTTGGTTCCGAGTGCCACTCAACGGGTTCCCTGAAGCCGGTTGGTCACATGACCTCAAGCGCATTTCCCCAAACACCAGAGGCTGCTGACTAGCAGCGATGTCCCAGGTCTAATAGTGGGGAAACTATGCCCTCATTTTTCAAAGTGTAGTGCAGTGGAATTAATAAATAAAACATACAATAACAGTGGAATCAATAAACCATACACATTTATAATAAACAACTACATTAAACGATATCCAACGGTTCTATATAATGATTCAACATGCCTCAAGTTCTAAGAAAATATCCAGATCATGTTACACAACAATATAGTACATTATAATAGAAGGTACAGGTACAAAAAATCAAAACAAAACAACTGGTAGCATCGCAAGCCTAAGCTTGGTCCCATTCTCCCCTACTCCTTAGCAGCAATCAAGTACCTATATAAGGACCCTTTCCCTTATACACACCTGCAGAAATGTAATCTATTTGGGGTCGAAGACATAACCCCAAACAGGGTGTGAGAAATGAATCCCAGTAGGCACCCACCAAAGGCCCGTGCCCAACTGTGAAGAGTATGCAACAACAGTGTGCAGTAGTAAAATTCAATAAACTAAGAAGTACTCAAAAGTAACTAACTTACCAGTTATATTTGTATTTCATTATTCATTTTAACCATTTAATTTAATAACATTCTGTGCTCAACAGAACCAAGCCCTTAGGCCAACCAGAATCTTTCCCTTAGGCTAATATAGTAAAACCACACCCTCAAGCTTGCCCTCAGGATAATATAGTAAAAACATGCCCTCAGGCTTTCCCTCAGGCTTTCCCTTAGGCTAATATAGTAAAAACATGCCCTCAGTCTTTCCCTCGGGCTAATATAGTAAAAACACGCCCTCAGGCTTTCCCTCTGGCTAATATAGTAAAACCATGCCCTCAGGCTTACTCTCAAGTGAAATAGAATCTCACCCTTAGGACAAACTAAAACAAAACCCTCAGGTAATCAGAATCTTGCCCTCAGGCATTGCCCTTAGGTGGAATAGAACTACGCCCTCAGGCTAATCAACAATGCCCTCAGGCTAACATATCACTGCCCCCAGGCTAAACAAGTAACCACGCCCTCGGGATATAAAGTAATTGGGCCATTCCCAACATTTAAACATGAAATTAACATACAATTCCTCTCAAGTCAAAATTAATGCACAATATAAACATGAAATACCCTCGGTTATCCTGGCCAAATGGATAAACAGAGGAAGGAACCCCCGGGGTGGTCTAAGATCTAAGAAGTGATCCCAAACAACAGTTTAAGTATCACATTTAATTACCTATAAAATTCCAGGTATTTAAACAGCCAAGGCCTCATCCACACGACACCCCAACATGGGTTTGTAGCTCAACGATACATAAAAATGCATAGAAGTTGGAAATTAAACACCAAGCCACCTACCTTTAACACCTCTGAATGATATACGCGAATGACGATCCTTGAATCATCCAAGAACGATGTAGATTTGTGGTGAAAGAAATCCCCGTTCAAACTTAAATAACTTTTTCTCAGGAAAGAATTGTTAAGAACTACACCATGAGGAGGAAGAACTCACCCGTGCTGTTCCAGGGAGATAAACAGTGTAGAAAACGGATTCTCGGTACTTAATCTGGAGCTCCTCGAAGTTCCGGCCCTCTCTCCTGACTCCTTCCTCCAGTTATAAGCCAATCCTATGAACAGGGTTGGCTACTTCCCATTTTAAGAGAAAAAAACAAACTACACGGCGTGTACTTCTCAAGTACATGGCGTGTACTTTTCTCATTTAACTGTTCCTTTGGCGGTACCGCCGCACTGTTCATTCATCGACATGACTACACGGTATGTATTTCTGATTACACGGCGTGTACTACCGCTCAGCTGGTGGCTGCTTCCACCACCTTACTATTTTCCTGCTGACAAACTACACGGCGTGTACATACCCACTACACGGCGTGTAGTCGGTTTTTACACCCTTCGTCGTCGACATGGCTACACACACTGTGTACTCATCCCACACGGCCAAAGTACATGGCATGTGGAAAAGTACATGGCATGTAGTCCCAAAATTTAGGATCTTTCCCCATTTTCCTTATTTTATCAAAAACACTTAAGGAAAAGCGAAAAGAAGAAACCCGTACCTCAAAATAAGAAACGGGTTCTTACATTATATTTATGAAATGTTTCATCATTCCAAACATTTCTCAAACATTATAACTATGAATCATGCTAAAAATAGTTTGTAACATTTGACCAAACCAATAATATAAATTTTTTATTCTTAAAATTTTCATTAACTTCTTTAAATATCATACAATAATTTTACAATTGATCATTATAGATTTCAATGAGTAAAAAATATTAATCAGTACGAATTATCATATAATACATGTATTTCCATGCACATAAACAGAATGTGGTAAACTTTACAAATATGTGATTTAGTCCATCATAAACTATCTCATCGTTAATATCATCATGGCATGGTTTTTATTTTCTGAAAATTTTTATCAATAATTTCATTTTATAATATTATAAATATATCATCAAGTGAAGATAATAAAAAATAGAATCAAGTGAATGGAGAAATTTAAAGAAAATAGACAAAAAAATGTGCATAGTGGTACCATGTTTAAAAAGATTATATATCAATAACCAGGTTTAATCTGATTTCACTTAGACATGTTGAGTTTTGATTTATTATTAGAGATTCTTTAGTTAGTTTTCATATAAATAAGCTACCCCATTATTTTTCATTTTGACAAAATGGATTTATAGAATATAATTAATGATTAGAAATATAATTGAATGATATCCAGAAAGTGAGAAAGGATGTATATTAAATAAAAACCTAATGATTCATAGTGAATGAAATGTTATTTATTTTAAAAAAGTAATTTTTATAATATATTATGTTTTATTTAAAAATTAAAAACGCAAATTGTAAAATTTTAATTAGATAAAATTAAATTATTTTCGGATTTGGTATTTTAAAATTATCTTAAACTTAATTTTTTAGATTTTTTCTAAAAAGGTTTATTTTTTTGGTGAATAGTACAAATATATTTTTTTATGAATACTATAAATTTTATGATATCATCATGATATAATAATGACTAAAAAATTATGAAACTGGTTTTTCAACCAAATATATATCTAAGGAGTAAAATAATACATTGAAAATTAATATATTGGATTTATAAACCTATGTTTTACATTTTGGAACTTAAGTTATATTTTATTATAATAAAAAACTTTTTTTGGTACTTTTACCTTAATTAAGTATTCATAAGATTCCATTCATTTTTTTCTAGGATTTAAAGTTAAATAAATATTAATTATTTAAAAATAATTTATTAAAAGTTATGGGAATCAATATTATTCATAACTTTTTCCTAAATTAGTTTTTATTAATAAAAATATATTTTTTCTAAAAACCCTTTTTATATGTCATACGTATATTATTTTATAATTAATTTTTATCACTTTTTGAAATTGAATATAATAAAATGGATTTCATATTTTGAATTAACATGTTCAAATTAGTTAATAAGTTCCATTTAATTTTTAGTCATTAAAATAAGTCAATGAGGTAAAAGCTAGTTTCCACAGAAAAATTCAAAGTAAGGTAAATGAGTTAAAATAAGGGATAAGATCAAAAATATAACAAATATTATCTATAAATGGTTATATGAGGTCTTTATTGACCTCAAATTATATTAACCTCACTAATTGAATATTTGGATCCACTAGTATTGAATATGACATCCATTTTATCTTCATAAATAAGTATTTATAAAAATGTCACCCTGCTCACTTATAAAAGGACCCCTCTACCACCATTTCTGACACATACCTAAAGTTATAAATACACTCTATAATATGAAATATTTTATTAATTGATAATCATATCACATTTTTTGTCCCCTATACTTATGATAATTCCAATGTCCTTTAAAACCAAGAAGGTTTCCAAGAGAAGATATGATTTCTTATTTGTAAGTAATGACTTATTATCCATATTTTTCATTAATACCCATCCTATATCTCTTCTTGAATATGATTTATTAAATCAATTGCATAATTTTAAAATGATTAATATTTTGAAAATTTTATATTAATTATAAACAATAGCATTTTTTACACATTTAGTTGTTATAACATGTTCTTAATAGGGTTAGTTTTACCACCTATACAAACTGAGAGGACCGCTTTTGTATATGATCAACACTAAGAGGGGGAGAATCAGTGTGAAGAAATTTTAAACCAATTATAACTTTTTATACCTTTACCTCTTTGACCTATTAGGATCTTTATTCTCCAATTCACTTTCCTAATCATATGCAAGTATATGAAAGCAAGTAAAAGAAGAAACATTATATTTTTAAAAGATTCACTAATAAATAAGAGTATCTAGTCATTTCCATGTATGGTGATGACTAGGAAATGGATTTAATATACTAATGATATACCTTTTTAAAGTGTTATATCTATAAAACAATCCTTATCCAAAATGTGGATACCTACACATTAGGAGGGGAATGAAAATAATCTTTAATCCCTGGACTAGTGATGACCTTGTCCAACCTTCATATCCTCAATGGTTTATTATATTGCCTATATAGGTTATATAAATATTCTTAAGTTACTTTATAACAGCAAGAAATTCTTCCATATATTGGGAATTCTATTGTATTTCATAGTCCTTCTTTGTTCTTATCTTCCTTTATCAATGTTACCTACATATAAACAAGTAAGAAACTCTCATTATTTCTCACAGCAGTAAACTAAAAGATTCTATTTCATCTCTTATTCCTTTATCTAAAACTTTTCCATACAATCGTATCCATATAATGAATTTTTTCTAGTTCTTCTTTTTATATGGTATTTGTTAGTTCGGTTCTCATGCTCTATCTGATCCCTTATTCTCTATATGGTTCCTACACCTCTAATACAACCTGATGGGGATTCTCTACATGGTATCACATTATCACTTCTTCCATTATTTGACTATTGTGTGATCATTATATCTAGTTCTTATGATTTTACAATACCCATTACTCTATCATGTACCAATTTGACGGATACTTTGACCCTAATGAGAAAATATTTCACGATTCATGGCTAACACTTCCTTCTGGATCTTAAATTCTTTAGGATAACCCACATATACAATACAACTTCATAATATATCTCTTACTTCTCAATACCTCTACACCCCTTTATATAGGTAATGTTTTTTTGTAAACATAGGGAATGGGGAGCACTCAAATTTGAAAATCCCAACTCAAAATTTGCATCTCTCACTCATCTCTTTCTTCACTTGACCACCTTCAATTTTTCTAAAAGATAAAAGTTAACAAATATTCGTATAAAATATCATTAGATATCATCATAAACATTATTCTGGAATTTCCCTAAAAAAATATCTTGAATCATGAATTTCATCCATGATAATTAAAATTTTGAAAATATATCTCAGCATCACCATAATCAATGAATTCATAAATAATTTTTAAATAACATCAATCATTTCATCGAGTATAACTTCATAGCATATTTTTACATTTGGTGAAACTTCATATGGTCTTACTTCACTAATTTTTAGGAATATCACAGAATAATTCCTCAAGACTCTCCTTTATTCTAATGAATTATTTGTTTGCTGACTCTATTAGATCTTCCCTTGAAATTATTTCCATCATACTTTCACAAGATGCTTCCTCCATCTGATGGATTCTTAGGTGTTTTTTAGTTTTCCTCTATATGATGAACCCTTATAGATTTTACCTTCTCCATTTCTTTGATAACTCCATAGGAATCTATCATATTAATTTTTAATACTCACCCTAATTTCTTTGTAACTATTTTTTTGATTAAATCACTTAGTGACTTCTATCTGATGCAACTTTTTAGAAACCTAAAAACGCATTTCTAATTATCTTGAATGGAATCTTTAGTCTGATGAGAATCACTCATAAACCTTTATATAATGAATTAATATAAATACATATTCTTTTAATTGTCTTCAAAATTTTTCTCAGTATGATTTTCTAGGAAATCATTATTCAGTCATTTCAAATATTTTATCTGATAGAGTCAGTTTGAGGACTCACCAAGTTCATACAACCTTATAAAAACTTATTTCATCCTTTTTTTCATAACTTCTTAACATCGATTTTTTTACTATTATTCAAGTCTATATAATATAATTCATATATATCTTTATCCAATATTCCTTCAATAACACTTCACTTCATTCGGGGACCATAATTCCACCAAGTTCCTCTGACCCCTTCCTTAAACTAAAATCAAGATTGGATCATGAAATTATTCATGATATTTTATATATTAAGGATAAAAAACAAATCACTTGGTTAATAAATCTTTTATATAGGATTTTTTATTCTTTCAAATTTCAAATTGAATAATATCCACAAGGTATTACTATTTTATATCAATGAAGAAAAAATCACCTAGAAACATAAGATACAGTTTGTCTATTCATTATCAGTCTAATGTAACAATGAATGTAATTGGTCAAAGTTGTATTTACTCTTATATTTTAATCAAATTATTCAATTCACGCTATTTTTATGTCTATTTGAATGCTCTTTTGATGATTATCCAATATTTCCTCTCTTTAATTAGACTTTTCATCGTGGTCCGTCCAATGGACTATATAATATGATTTTGGAAATACTCGTATAATGTACACTATAATGATGAATTTGTAATTTAAATCCATTGGAACTCCATCATATGGTAATACTCAAAAACAAATTTCCAATTACGTTAGTCTGATCGACTCTGTTTGATAACCATGGTACACTAACCTCTAACTTCAGTACTTATGGTCCTGGCTTTCTTCTTTCATTATTCGCGTAGTTATCTATCCATTTATCTTTTGCTTCTTTATCCTATAACAATATATTAAAAAAATATTATGAAAACTCCCTAAGAAAACCTCATAAACTGTATAATGTTGATAATAACTATGCTTCTATGATCATCAATCACATGTTTGTGACACTAAGATTAGCTCATCAATATTCATAAGTAAACACAAAGTCTTCAAAGAACATTCTCCCTTCAATTAAGGAATAATATCGATATCGAATTAGAAAAAACACCATTTATATATATCTTCAAATAAATACACTTGATCACTTCCCTTAATCTTCATTCATTCATAGAGGTTATATCAACCTTATTACCAAGCTTGGATAATTAAATAAAACAATCTAGTATCTTCTTCTTTATAAATTCTTCTAAATATTCACATCAGTAAAATCTTTCTATTTCATTTACAACCATCGATAACATATGAAAACAATTTTCAACAAATAGAACTCACACATAGAGTAGGCTCTTTAATTTCCCCCTTTTTATTTATTATTAATACCTAAAAATTACTTTCCAAATGAATATGTCTATATATTAATCATTTTTTCCTTTATTATCAAACTTTCTCTCCCATTTACTTTTTAAAACTTATTTTTATTTCACTTTATTACACACTTATTGAAAATAAATATAAAGTTAATGGGAAAAGGGTATCAGTTCATTGTCAAGAAATGTTTTATCCATTATTTCACTCAAATTATTTGTGTTTCATACATAGTGTAGAAAAACAATTCTACATGATTTATATAACAAATATATCATTTACTAACTGATCCTGATACCTCATATAATGAGAACTCATAAAATTTTCTTCAAGGATTTTTAACTTTTATTCCAAGAAGAATATACTATTTGAGAAATGAAACACTCGTAAGATAGAACAACCTAAAACTCTAGTACTAACATCAAAAAATTGATAAAAACATTCATGTACAACTATATGGATAGCGAGCTTTCAAAACATTCGTATATCAAATTTTATTTTTTCATTAATTAATTCCATTTATCCCACTTTGTGTTAAGATTAATACATTATTTATACAAGGATGAGAGGTTTGGGAGAGATGTACCTTTTGCAATGACATTCCTTCATGCACATTCTAAAATAATCAAATTTCTATGAAGCTATGATACTGTAAGAAACTTCATAATACTTAACTAGTCTCCCCATTAAGGATATTTTTTTTTACTATCTTTGTAATGATTAATATCTTAAATATATAGTTTTAGTAACATTATGTTGAGAATACACCAAAATGGATATTTCATATTTTTTCATCCAGACTTTTGAAAATTTCCATATCTTCACCAAGGATGATCTTTTTCAATATATACATCTAGAATTATAAATTTAAGATCAAATCAGGATGGGATATTCTTTCAATTTTTTATCATGAATTGACAGTAACTATTTTAATTTCATCCAACATGATCTGATTGTAATTTTTTTTAGTAAACTGACTTGGGAAAAATCCCAGTATGAAAACTTTTTTAACAAATGTTTCCCAACATTGATAGTCATTTCACTATCTCAGTTTATCCTCCTAAGATTATGCTATAAATTTAATACTTTTCTTTTAGATAGAAAATAAAACACACAAATATTAAAGTAATAAGGTGGATCTCTGTTGAGTTATTAATGTTAACATCAAGGATGGGATATTTTTCTCAACCAATTTTCTTTATCTTATTCAGACATCATACTTGAACATCTAAAATTTAGTTTTGATATATCATGGCGAAATGAATCATTTCACTTCTACATTTTATGGAGGTATTTTCTTCTTATTAGCCTTCATCGGTGAAGCATTCTTAATCCTTCTAAGTACGGCTTCAAATTTTGGTAGAATGGTTATATAAAATTTTTCATTATGCGTATATTTCTAGCATCTCTCACATAGAACATATTTGACACAAGATTTGTCTTTTGTTGACAACATCTCAAGCATTTGTTCTTCATAATTTGGAATATTATATTTTCCTTTTATACTAACCTTTTATTATGGTTATTACATTTTATTCATTCCCTACAAATAATTTCAAGAAAACTGTCATATCATTAGGAACATTGGAAGAAAGCTTGGACTGTACACATGGATTCTTCTAAGTTCCATACTTTTTATTAGTTCTTTTATGTTCTTCACATTTCATCAAATTTTTGAATTTTGAATCTAATTAATTTTCACATTTCCTTATTAGGAACTTCTAAAGAGAATTTTTTTACGAAATTTTTTTGCTTACTTTCTAAACATTCTTTTTCTTTATTAACCAAATTCCATGGTCTTATTTTCTCAAAAAAAATAGATATATATCAAGATTAGCCATCACCATTCTTGTGACCTACAACTTTTACAACATCATAGGTATTTTCAATATTTCCAAATCTGATTAAGGTATTGAAATTTTTCTTAATCAGTGAATGTTCCTTCTTTATATCTGGTTTTCTCCCTCTTAATATGATCTTCCTTTATGATTTTTCATTTATAGGATTATACAAAAAAATCCAATGCACAATGACTGAATATGTTGTATCATCAACATTAATACACAAAAAAAATTATTTTTTATCAATTTTATATTTTTTTGGATTTTGATTACTACTTATTGGGATCATCATGGGGAACCAAATTCTATACACTTTTTCCCATCCAATCTAGTTATGGTGGTAGGATTCTTATAACCTTTATTTAACCATACATATACAAATTTTATTTTCAAACTATCACAATGCAAGAAAATAGATTTATAAACATTATTATAAGGTGGTATGGATGGTACCATATTCTTCATAGCTTCTTGGGATATATCATTGAACAATTTTATGATCTTTTTATCACATTTTAGAGGCCTTATGAGAATATAATCCTCTAACGATAATTTTATAGTAGATTAAAAATTTTATTCATTCATCTTAACTTTTTTTAATAAAGAGTAATGTTCCTTTCACTTCTTAGATTTTACATCCAATTGAAAATCCTTTACCTAAATAATATTTTTCAAATTTTCATTAAATGAATAAATATTCTCTTCTAGATACTTATTGATTGCATATTTCTCATCAAATTCTTTGATCTGTTTTAATTCAAACATTGAGAAACTTATTTCAAGATCAACCTTTCCTACTTCAAATGATTAAATAACTTTAAATATATTTATATAATATAGAACTTTTTCTTACAAATCCTTCTAAATATTATATACTTATTTATCTAGTTGGGTGATCTCTTCCTAAATACATTAAAAGACACTGCAATCAAGAGATTCTAGTTCTTCTGGAATGCAATATAGAATATCTTTTAATATACTAAATAATATATCCTGAGAAGTTGTAGATAGATCATCATAACCACTTATATTAGGATCTTATTCTTGGGGATAGTTTGTAAAAGAAATTTCAGATATTTCATGATCACTTAACATTATTGATTCACTTGAGATAGAAATATTGTCCTTCTTGGTGTTAAGTTGAACCACTTGTACTTTACTATCCTAGATATATATATATCTTTGTTGTTAGAAAGACATGGAGAATATGATATATCATATTCTTTATATAGGAGGGATTTCTTCTTTATCTTCCTAATATATGCATTTATTTTATCCATCATGGTCCTAGTAGAAATATAATTATACTCAGAGATAACTAAATTGTCACCATAACTGCACATAATTTTTAATAAATGAATGAAACTCGGATATTTGAAAGGGAATAAATTAAAAGTATAGAATATAATAGAGGTAAAAAAATCATCTAATACCAATTTATAGGACTAATTCAGGATATACTCAATACTAATAGGGGTTAACAAGTCTTGGGAACTATCTAAAAAAATCTAAATTTTATCCCTTTACATATTAGACATGTTAGGATCTTGATTCTCCTTTTTTTTATCATATGAAAAAATGTGAATTAAATTAAAATATTTCACTTGATAATTTTACAAGGTTCAATACTCAATAAGAGTAACAATTATTTTCCTTGTATAGTGATTACCAGTAAATAGATTCTCCACTATAATGAGATTCCCATTTACATGTTGTGGATGGAAAAATCCTTAACCTAAGTGTGGTTCCTTACAATTTTGGAGGGTTATAGAAATAATCCTGAATCCCTAACTATTTATGACCATATCTAATTTACAACTCTTTTTGGTTCTTTATACTTCCTATATAGACAGTTTCTAACTTCTTCAGTTACTTTGTAACACCATGAAATTCTTCTACTTTTTTAGACTTCTATTGGATGTCATAGTGATGATTTGTCCTTATATTCCTTTATAAATTTTACCTATATAGTAGCAAGAAAAAAACTCTCCTGATTTTATAGAAACAAATACAAATTTATTCTTTATTCTCTTCTTCCTTCATCCATAACTTTTCCATTTAATCCTTCCATCTTATATTTTCCATATATTTCATGTTCTTCTGGTGATATTTCATCTAGTATATTATTCTTCTTTTCATTTGGTACATGTTATTTTGGTGCTCATGCTCCATCTAATCCCTTCAACTATATCTCGTACCTAGTCATCTGATACAACCTGATGGGTAATCTCTTCTTAATATCACTTCATCACTTATTCCATTCTTTGAACTATTCTTAATTTCTCTATCATATGATTTCACTCTTTCTAGTACCCCAAGATTCATTTCATACCTATTTGACTGATACTTTTACCTAAATTAGAATAGATCTCAAGATTCATGGATAGAGATTCCTTATGATACATTAATTATTCAGAAGAATGGATAGTAGCAACAACTACTTCATAATATATGTTTTACTTCTCAATGTTTATAATCCTCTTTATATAATAATAGTTTTTCAGTAAACTTAGGGAAAGGTGCGCACTCAATGTTGAAAATATTGATTCCAAATTTGAATCTTCAACTCATATCTTTCTTCATTTAACCACCTTCAATATTCCTAAAAGATAGAAGTAAAAAAAATTGTAGGAAAGTTACTTAGATCTCATAATTAGGATTCTTCTGCAACTTTCCTAAAATCTCAACTAGAATCATTATTTTCCTCTATGATTATTAAAATCTTGAACATATATCTTAGCATTTACACAACTATTGACTTAAATAAAACATCATAAAGTGTAAGGCCCCATCCTTAAACATTATATAATCTTGAATTAAGTTAATAATTCACATTGACGATCTTTTCAGGTTTAGAGATTTAGATAATTAAGTCATAACTTATACATAAAAACCTAAGTATTACAAGTAGACACTTCAACTCACTATCTATTTTTTCAAAAAACAAAAATTCTTAAAAAAAAGAAACATGCCTAGTTCCATGTTTTAGATAGCATGACCTTACCTTGATCTCATCCTTGACCCTATTCATCTTTAAGTCCTGTAAAAAACATTTCAAAACATCATATGAGCATAAAAATCTCATTAAAGGATACATAGAGAAGGAAAACTATTAGTTTTTCAATAAAACATATAATCCATTAATAATTTATCAAAAAGTAATAATTTTCACCTTAAAGAAGTATCAAAAACACTTCCCATAAATATAAGCTCATTACTTACCCATTTTGTAAATAAAATATTACCATAAATCCCATAGAAAAAAAATGTATATAATATGAAGGTAACTTGAGACATAAACATACTTAAATGGAATAACCATGTGGTCGACTTCTACAAATCATTCTTACAAATGGAATAGTCATATAATCGACTTCCATACCCAATGCATTGGAGGTTATAACGTAACCACCCATCCTTGGTTTATCACAGAACCACCCATAATTTGGTTTATCATGTAACCACCTGTCAAATGTACAAGTACCATTATATAATTATCACACAAAAAAGATTGAAAATATCAACATTTCAATCATAAAATTCCATTTGAAATCACAAGAAATAATTTCAAGATATTGAAATAGTAAATCCACTTTAAAAACCATTTTGAATACCAAAATATATAAAAATGGTATATGTTATTTATTTTCCATTTAAAAACATCACATCTTGTTAAGTAATCCAAATATTAAAAAATTTCTGTGGCGGCAGAAAGGTCTTTGTCGCTGCATATGTTAAAAAAAATTCCTTTTTTCGTATAGAAAAACACTATGTAGAGAAAATATTCCCTTTGAATGAAAGTAAAATTAAAAGGGTTTTATTATACACCATATAAAACAAGGAGGTGTATATTATCAAAAACATGCACCAATGAAACGAGATTGAGAAGAAGTCCCTTACCTCATGTCAGACTTGATTCGTTCATTATTTAATTTCCTAAATAATAAACCTAAGTTAATTTCTACTTTCTTCAAAACCTTTTTTAATTTTATTACTCCTTTTATATCACTTATCAAATTTATATAACAATCGTATAATTATTCAAGGTCATATCTATCGTTTTGTCGATGTTCCATACATGAGTCAAAGATGAACTTGTTATAATTACAAATTGTCCATGTGGTCAAAATTAAATTATATCAAGAATTATATTCATGATTTATATATCATATATATCATATATATATATATTATATATGTATTTAAAATAGTCCATAGCATTTTTATAAAAGAAATGGAATGAACTATTCATGGAGACGGTAAGCCATATGTACACATGAATGCTACTTTCATTTCTTTTTTCATATTTAGAGGAATGAAAACTAAATGAAAAAATAGGTATATTATAATTCCAGTATAATATCATTTTTTATATGTTACATAATTTCATTAATTCTATCCTTTATATGTTCTATGTATGTCATGAACGAGTCATATCACTTTGAGGGGGCATTAGTATTCACTTCCTCAAATGAAATTATCGTATTTATACAACATGAAAAATAAAAAGGAATGTTATAATTGGGAATTACATTAGCATAGATAAAAAATAAATATCATATATATCATATATAATTATAATTCTACCATAATGGCCTCCATAAGAGGTGGTAGGAGAAGATTGATCAATCATCATTTTGTGAGGCATTAGTTCGTCATCCACATAAATAGTATGTTCTATACCCATTAAGTGAAGTTGTGTGTAACTTTAGTTTAAGTTATTTTCATAAAAAACCTATTACATTTAAGATACTAGTTTTTTTATAAAATGATTTAATAAATAGAGTTTATGGGGTTGGAGAAGTAAAATAAATTAAAAAATCTTAAGAGAAGACATTACATCAAATCGGGTAACCCCTTTTGATTTAAGCTAAAAGGCCTTATTTAATTTTCATCTTCCCAATGTAAGGCTTATATGAGTAATAGGGGGATATTGGGATCTTATTTGGGCTGAGGTTTGATTATCCAAAGGGTCTTGAGAGGTGTGATTAAGGGTTAGAGGTGGTGTCCTTTTATTAGAGGGAGGAGGGGAACTTTTGGAAAGTTTGAAAATATTATTTTATTATTATATGATTTTAGAATTATAACAACACAAAAGTGATATATTTATAAGATAAAATGATTATGCGTAGAAACCCTCTCAGAAAAAGGGTTTTAGACAAGATTAGGTCACAAATTTAACCTTATATTTAGCTTTAACCCTTAGTTAACTAATTTAACTTTTACTATGTATTCTTATATATTCATATTATAGGGTTAATATAATTACTATAAAATTCCAATATAACCTAAAGTTGTTAATTAATGACATGTTAAACTTTTTCTAAGTCATTTTTCCAAATCTTATATTTTTAGGATTATTATATCATTTAATAAAATAGTATTTGTTTTAAAAACTCATTTATGTCAATTTTTATACTATTCATATCACGACTTTTTAAAAATCCATAAAACATAATTAATTATAAAAAACTTCCTTAATACAAATATAAAAAGTCATAATCATCCATAATATTCTTGTATGACATAAAAGTTTCAAAATAAATTTATTTTTATTTTTATAATCTCATTTATTCAAAACATTCATTACTAAGGTAATCACTACATCATCATTGTGTCATAAATAAATTTATTTATATGATGTATAAAAATTATAAATAAAATATCATGATGTAAGAAATAATTTTATCTTTTTAATTACTAATTATAGTGGAATATAAAACTTATATAACCCCATATAAAAAAAATTTAGTAAAAGATACATGTTTATGTTATATTTTCCTTAAATTTAAATTAAAAGAAATTAAATGTCATTTTCACACACAAGTGGCGCCATGGGGTCCTAAAATTGACCCAAGGATGACCATAGTTGAACATATCTCATACAATAGGGTTATAACATGTGTTAGGGTAATTTAATATTATTATAATATTATTTTTATACCCTTATTTTCTGGATATACCATTTAGCCTTGAAAAATAAAATATTTGATGAAGTTGTTATTTATAATGTCTAAAAAAGTTACCTATTTACACAATTTGGACCTCCTGATTCAAAATATGGAATCCATTTTTAAAAATTCAAAACAAATAATTTTTTTAAATTAATTTAAAATTAATTCCCATTGTCAAAACCAAAAATCATGTTTTTAAGAAGTAAAAACTACCAAAAGATTGACAAGTGTTTATGTCCAATTTCAAAGTTAAATTACTTCTAATGACCAAAATTGGATTAAATGATAAAAATATAATCCAATTACACTTTAAAACCAATTATAAGTACAATCTAACTATATAAATATATTATATTAAAAGTCCATTTTGAATAAGAATGTAGTATTTTTTACTATTTATTAAAAAATGAACTTTATTAGAAAAATAAAAAAATTACCAAAATTAATTTTTAATGTCCCAGTTCTAAATTAGAAGTTTATTTTGTAAAATGGAGCATATAAAAGTGACAAAAACTAGATTTAAAAATGTATATCCATCAAAAGGTAGTAAAACGAGTTTTTAAAAATATTGGAGTTTTTCATGCTTAAAATTGCATTCATTTCGTATTTTAAGCCTCTAAAACTTATTAGATAAAAGTAAAAACATTTAACAAAAAATGTGTAATCATATTTTAGTTAGTTCTACCCATTAACTTCAACACAATGTCTAGGATTAGACTACCATTTAAAATAATAATATTATTATATTATTTTTTGGTATAACTTAAAGTTGTGTGCAACATAATATTTTAATGAAACTCATTATTGTGTGTTGAGTACGATATGAGACATTGAATCCCATTTATATTAAAATTAATATTTGATTCAAAAATATTAATAAATATAAAAATTCCATATTCTTTATTTACCTGGGATGGTACATCCTTCCCACTTTTGGGAATTGCGTCCTTGCAATTTTAAAATTGGGCTCATAAACTTCAATAAAAGTCCCACATCAGAAAAAAAAAGTCAATAAAACTATCACTTTAAAAGAAATAAAGAGAATTATAAAGGTTACACAATATAAAACATGATATTATTCCTTGAAAACATGGATATGGAAGAGAAAACTAACCATCAAGTACTGATGGAGAGTGATAGAAAACATGATCATTAGAATGTTAACCACCCAAAAACCACAAACTTGTGATAGGTTAAACGGTCTTTGATTCCCCAGTAGGAAAAGTAAACAGAAAACATTTTGGTTTAATGTTACCTTTTGTAAATTTGGAGAATTTATTTATGATATTTACTAAGAACATAAGGAAATATACTTACATTTCAATTAGAGTTTCATCCTTTAATGAGTTTCTACCAGAAACACATATTTTTTCCAAAAAATGAGTATTTAAGATGACTTGGTCACACCTAAAGTGATAGAATCAACTTCTAGAGAATAGCATGATCCACAAAAGATGACGCATATATTTCCCCTGTCTTTATACATTAACCAAAACCAAAATGGTTAGTACAAGATCAAATAATCCCTAAAAAGGATAATATTTTATAAAAATAAATACTACTCGTAATATCCAAAATTGAACAAACAATACCCAAGGCTCAAAAAAGACTATTCAATACACAATTTTCCTTAAAATTATTCAATATAATCCAAACTAATAATGAAACCCAAAACTCAGAAGAATTTCATCACATATTCTTCCCCGAAAAATCTTAACATTTATCTCCAAATAACATCAACTACTATTAAAGTCTCATACTGAAGTGTAATTTACCTAATCACATATTCTCTATGATAGATTAATAATTTCCATAAATAACCCAAATCTCCATATGTCCACAATAAAAATATATATTCTTCAAAAATAAAATTTCAACCATTACTCTAGAAATGAAATCACATAGTATTCTATTTTCCTTATGCATATAGTGTTCCCAAAAGACAGAATGTCTTCCAAAATAGCCTTTATCACTTAATCAGCAAATCATTTTCCTATACTACGGATATCCATTTTATAAAACATAAGTTCCCTGAATCAACTTATTCTTGATCCATAAAATCATTTAGCTAAAATGAATTAGTTATACAAACCAGGGACTCCACATAGGCCAGTGACTGGAAATAAATCAAACTCACACTTTGGTTGTGGGTTTGATTCCCACATCTTTGTCCCACACAACGGGTTGTCACACAGTCTACATGTTTTCCTTTTTCAAAAACTATATAATTCTTAAATCATTCCTAAAAATTAATAACCCTTAATTGCCTCAAATTTAGGGATCCTATAAACCTTAATGGTTCATTATAACTATATAAACAAATGAATCAACAATTATTCCTCGAATAACATTTTCACATATCAAACTTCAAGGTTACACATAATATAAAAAGTCTTCCAATGTAATCCTATCATTAATACATGTATACATATCACTATCCATATATCTAAAATAACTCATAAATTCCTAAAATTTAGACATATTAATAATCAAACATTTTTCTTGATTCTTTATGCATGTTTTTTCATCTTATTATTTTATACATATTTCCTAGAATAAAATAATTCATAATGTCCTAAGATTTCAGTAATTTCAAAACATGAGCTAAGAAATAATCCATACCTTTCATAGGTTATTTTTAGTTTCATCATCATGAATTGGAATGGAATTGGGCATTGGTAAACACATATTTGTAGGGTCTTGTTGATCCCATTCTCGAACATTCTTCATAAGACATCTATTTTCATAATGACCATGTATACCACATTTAAAACATTCAATTAATCCCTTAGAAATAACTTCTTTCCCTTTCTTAGAGTCAACTAGATTATTCATTTTTCCATGGAAGGTTATTGATTTATGACATTCGTTACCACATCTGAAATGTCTTCATGTCCCTTTGAATCATTTTCCTAGTTGTTTCTTTCCACATTCTTCACACATAGGTTTTTGGATATACATACCTTTATGATTGTTGCCTAAACTTACATAGGAATTTGTTTTACACATATGTGATGCCTTATAAAAATCACCAAGGTTCAAGTGGGAAATCATGACTCCATATGTTTGGTTAAGAATAACCACATGATTTCTCATTATAGCTCCCATTTCATTTGGTTGCTCATTCAGAAAACCACCACAGTTTCCTTAACATAAATTATTACGTTGGTTCCTGCTAGATCCATCCATTTACTAAAACCAAAAAGGTCAGTGTGAGTATATCATTAAAATAATCATATAATATCTTATGAGGAGGGTAAAAAATAATATATACTTATTCATGTTATCTTAAACTCATTAAATTTATCTAAAATAACTATGACACTTTCTAATATTCTAACCATTATGTTAATGTCACTTATGCTTAAATAACACAATAACATCTAAAGTTATCTAAACTGACCTTTGATACCAAATGTATGTACCCATCCTTAAACATTACATAATCTTGAATTAAGTTAATAATTTAAATTGAATATTTTTTTAGTTTTATAGCTTTAGATAATTAATTCATAAGTTATACATAACAACTTTAATATTACAAGTAGACACTTCTACTCACTATCCATTTTTTCATAAAACAAAAACTATTAAAAAAGAAACTTCTAAAGTTCTATATTTAGATAGCATGACCTTTCATTGATCCCATCCTTGATCATATTCATCTTCAAGTCCCATGAAAAACATTTAAAAACATGGGATGATCATAAAAATCTCATTAAGGGATACATAAAGAAGGAAAACTTTTAGTTTTTCAAAACATGTCAACCATGAATACTTTATCATAAAGTAATAAGTTTCACCTTAAATAAGTAGCAAAAACACTTCAATGAATATAAGATCATTGATTACCATCTTTGTAACCCAATGATTTCAATAAATACCATAGAAAACAACCTATAGCATATGAATGTAACTTGGGAAATAAAAATACTTAAATGGAATAACCATTCGGTCGACATCCATAAATCATTCTTAAAAATAAAATAGTCATACGACCGACTTCCATACCCAATTTAGTGTAGGTTATAATGTAACCACCCATCCTTGGTTTATTATAGAACCACCTGTCATTTGTTTTATCACGTAACCACCCTTAAAATTTCCAAGTACCATTATATAATCATTACACATAAAAGATTGCAAATATCAACATTTCAATCATAAAATTCCATTTTGAATCATAAGAAAAAATTTCAAGATATTTAAATAGTAAATCCACTTTTAAAACCATTTTCAATACCAAAAATATTTAAAAATGGTATATGGTGTTTATTTTCCATTTAAAAATATCACTTCTTGTTAAGGAATCCAAATATCAAAAAATGCTCACGGTGGCAGAAATCTCCTTGTCGCCACATATGTTAAAAACATTCCTTTTTCATTTAGAAAAATGATACATAGAAATAATATTTCCTTTGAATTAATGTAAAATTAAAAGGGGTTTATTATACACTGTGTAAAAGAATGAGGTTTATATTATCAAAACTTGTCCAAATGAAAGGAGATTGAGACGAAGTCCCTTACCTCATGTCCAACTTGATTCATTCATTAATTAATTTCCTGAATAATAAACTTAAGTTTATTTCTAATTGATTAAGAACATTTTTCAAGTTTATTATTCCTTTTATATCACTTATCTCCTTTCAATAACAATCATATAATTATTCAAGTTCATGTCGGTTGTTTTGCTGAAGTTCTGTACTTGAGTAAAAAATGAACTTGTTATAATTACAAATTGTCCATGTGGTCAAAAGTAAATTATCTAAAAAATGATATTCATGATTTAGATATCATATATATCATATATATCCAGTATATATGTAATTAGAATAGTCCATAAAATTTGGATATAATAAATGAAATGCACCATTCATGGAGACGGTAGGTTGTACGTATGCATGAATGCTACTTTCATTTATTTTTTCATATTTAAAGGAATGAAAACTAAATGATACATAATTATATTATAATTTATTTATAATATAATTTTTATATATGTTACATAAGTTCATTAATTTCATCCTTTATACATTCCATGTATATCATGAATGAGTCGTATCACTTTGAGGGGGTGGTAGTCCTCACTTCCTCAAATGAAATTATCGTATTTATGAAAAATGAAAAGAATAAAGGTATATTATAAATGATACTTATAATAGAATAGAGATAAAATAAATATTATATATAATTATAGTTTCATCATAATGGCCACCATAAGAGGTGGTTGGAGAATATTGAACAATCATCGTTTTGTGAGGCAGTAGTTCGTCGTCCACAGAAACAGTATGGTCTATACACATTAGGCAGAGGTTTGTGTAAGTGTTGTTATAATACTTATCATATAGATAACCTAGTGTATATAAGATACTAGTTTTTTTATAATATAATTTAATAAATAGATTTTAGTTTTGGAGAAGGAAAAATAAATAAAAGAATCTTGAGAGAAGACTTTGCCTCAAATCGGGTAACTCCTTCAGATTTAAGCTAAAATGACTTATTTAATTTCATTATTTCCAATGTAAATATTTTATGAATAAGGGAGGGATGTTTAGAGATTATTTTGGAATATTTTAGATGAGAAAAAGGGGCTTTATAGGTGTGATTAAGGTTTAGAGGTGGTGTCCTTTTATAAAAGGGAGGAGGGGAACTTTGGGAAAGTTTAAAAGTATTATTTTATTATTAACTGATTTATAAATTATAATAACACTAAAGTGATGTATTTATAAGATAAGATGAGTATAGGTCTAAATAATTTCATCCAATTGGTTTTAGAAAAGTTTAGGTGACAAATTTAACCTTATATTTTAGGTTTAACCCTTAGTTAACTAATTTAACTTTTACAATGTCTTCTTGTATATTCATACTATATAGTAAAAATAATTACTATAAAATGACAATAGAACCTTAGGTGGTTCATTAATGAAATTTTAAACATTATATAAGTCATTTTTCCAAATCTTATATTTTTATAATTATTATATCATTTAATAAAATACTATTTGTTTTAAAAACTCATTTATTTCAATTTTTATACTATTCATATCATGACTTTTTAAAAATCCATAACAACTAGATTAATTAGAAAAAACTTAATTAATACAAATATTAAAAGTCATAATCATCCATAAAATTATTTTATGGAATAAAATGTTTTAAAATAAATTTATTTTAATTTTTTTAATCCGATTTATTTCAAACATTCACTAATAAGGTAATCACTACATCACCATTGTATCATAAATAAATTTATTTATTTGGTGTCTAAAAATCATAAATAAAATACTATGATGTAGGAAATATTATTATATTTCTAATGACTATTTATAGATGAAGAGATAACTTATATACCCCCATATAAAAATTGTTTTATTAAAAGATACATGTTTAGGTTATATTTTCCATAACTTTAAATTAAAAGTAATTAAATGTCGTTTTCACACACAAGTGGCTCCTTGGGGTCCTAAAATCAACCCAAGTATACTCATGGTTGGACATATCTCATAAAATAGGGTTAGGATATTTGTTAGGGTAATTTAATATTATTATAATATAATTTTTTTACCCTTATTTACCATATATACCCTTTTACCATGGTAAATAAAATATTTACTAAAGTTACTATTCATAATGTCAAAAAATAAAAGTTAAATATTTAAAAAATTTGGAACTTTTGATTCCAAATATGGTATCCATTTTTTCTATTTCAAAACACAGAAGTTGAAGAAATTAATTTAAAATTAATTCCCCATGTCAAAACCAAAAAACGTGTTTTTAAGAAGTAAAAACTACCAAAAGATTAACATGTGTTTATGTCCAATTTCAAAGTAAAATTAATTCCAATGACAAAAATTGGATTAAATGATAAAAAATATAATCCAATTACACTTTAAAACTAATTAAATGTATAATATAACTATATAAATAAATTAGATTAAAAGGCAGTTTTGAATTAAAATGTAGAATTTTTCACTATTCATTAAAAATGAACTTTATCAGAAAAATACCAAAATTTTACCCAATGTAAATTATGATATCCCTATTATAAAGAAGAAGTTTATTTTTCAAATGGATCATATAAAAGTGACAAAAAACTATATTTAAAAATGTTTCTCCACCAAAAGGTGGTAAAATGACTTTTTAAAAATATTACAGTTTTTCATGCTTAAAATTGGATTCATTCTTATTTTAAGCCTCTAAAACTAATTAGATAAAAGTAAAAACATTTAACAAACATTTTTAATAATTTTTTTGTTAGTTCTGTTCATTCCCTCCAATAAAATGTCATGGCTTTAACTACCATTTAAAATAATATTATTATTATTATATTATTTTTCGGTATAACTCAAAGTTGTGTGCAATATAAGATTTCAAAGAAACCAGTTGTTGCGTGTTGAGTACACTATTGGACATAGAATCCCCTTTAAAATAAAATTAATATACAATTTAAAATATTATTAAATATGAAAATTTCATATTTTTATTTACTTGGGATGTTGCATAAAGACCTTAGAATATTCTATATGGTGCAACATCATAGAACTTCTTCCAATAAGTGAAACTTCATCTTGTTTCCCTTAAAAACAATATAAGAACATTACAAAATATTTTCACAAGACTCTTATTAAATCCAATGAATTATTTATCAAAAAATTATATTTTATCTTCCTTTTAAAGTCTTTTCAATATACTTTCATAAGGATCTTCCTCCATGTAATGGATTTGAATTTTTTTTTCCCACTATCCAACCGACCCTCATAGATATGATCTTCTCCTATTATGTGATAACTTCATAGAACTCTATCAAATTACGTTGTAATACTCATCCCAATATCTTTGTAACAATGTTTCTGATGACATCACTTAGTGAATTCTATTTTATCCAACTATTTGGAAACTACAGTGTTCTCTATCCAATTATCGTTCATGGAAACTTTATTCTAATGAGTTTTTCTCAGCAACCTTTGTCCAATAACTTCAGAAGATTCGATGGTCATAATATGTTTACTCTATTTGATTTTATAGTAAATATATTCTTGATTATTTGAAATATTTTATATGATAGTGTCTTTATGATGACTTAACAAGTTCATACAACATCATTAATACTTACTTAATTCTTTCACTATAACTTCTTAACTACACTTTTTGAACTTTGTATAATATTGTATGATATAATTTATATAGATCTTATTCCAATATAACTTCAACAACACGCCACTTCATTTAGGAAAAATAATTATTCTAAGTTCCTATGACTCCTTCCTTTAACTAACTTCAAGACGGAATCATGGAACTGTTAATGATGTTTGATACATTAAGGATCATCAATGCATCGCTTAATTAAGATCACTTTTATAGATTTTTTCTATTCTTATAATCTTTATATTGAATCATAACCACAAGGCATTATGATGTTTGATCAATGAATACCACATCACTAATTAATGTTTCATATTTATTGTTGGATCATTATTTTTTGGATGTAACTATTAATGTAATCATTCAAAAATTTATTTCACAATTATTCTGATTAACTTAGTCCATTCAAATTAATCTAATGTCATTGTGAACGTTATTTTGTGATCTTACAATCTTTCCTATATATGATTAGACTTGTCATCTTGGTCTGCCTAAAAAACTATGTTAGATGATTTTAGACAGATTCATATGATGGAATATGTTATGAGGACTTTATAAAATTATACTCATTGGACACTTTATTTGATGGTTCTACATGAAAACCATTATCTAATTACATTGGTCTGATGTCCTCTATTCAATCACCTTGGTATACTAAACTCTAACATCAATACCACTCATATAGATTTTCTTCTTTTATTTATTGTATACTTATCCATTTGTTTAGATCTACAATCTTTATCTAGTAAAAACCTGTTCGAAAACATATTAAGAAAAATCCTTAAATAAACATTATAAACATTATAATTTTGATAAAAAAAATTATTCTATAATCATCAAGAACATGATTACATCATTAAGACCAGATCATTAATCATCATAACTAAACTCAAGTATTAAAAGTACCTTCACCCTTATTGTAAAGAATAATCTTGATATCCATCAAGTTAAGAACACCATGTATATGTTTCTTAAAATAAAATCATTTGATAACTTCCTTGTATCCTCATTAATTCATCAAATATACATTAACTTTTCAACCAATATTGTATACATCAACTAAACTTTATAGTTTATTCTTCTTTAAAACTTATTAAATATATTTACATCAATGAAATATTTCTATTTCATTGACTACCATTGAAAAAAATACAACTCATGCACAAAGTCGGAACATCATAAATGATGTTATAACCATTTCATCATAAATTATTAATAAAAATTAATTAGTGGTAATTTGTGATATTAATAAGTAAATAAATTTATATTTTCCATTATATTACGGTAATTCTTAAGTTCAAATCATTATAAATATATGACCTTTTATTCTAAAAAATTACTTCAACAAGCATGTTGTGGATTTTATCTTAGAGAATCATACTGGAAACTCGAATTAAATGAACCTAGAACATTTAAACTCATTATGTAACTTCAATTATAGTACATTGATTATTTTTTATATGATTAAATCATGAATATAGAGTGAATAATGAAAATAGTATACCCAAATAGAAAAAGAATGGTATAAACTAATCACAACTTATGATCAATATTAACTAAAATTAAGTAATAAATATGTAATAAATGAATATAAAATATTAATATAGAAGTTAATACACATGAATAAGATTATAAAATAAATTATTAATGAGTATTAATTTATTATATAGGAATAGAGAGCATGTAGGACTAAGAAAGAATCCAATGCATTGGGTAAAGTTTTATATCTCATGAGATGACATGTGAGGGACAAGGGAGTGAACCCAATACACTATAAGAATTTTTCCACTAGTTTTATGGGAATCATGAGTAAACACAATCCACCATGGTTCACAATGTGATGATGGTAATTGTGGTGAGTCTTAAAAGAGGAAATGATCTTCTGTTCTTATGTTTGTTCCACACTCATATACCACATTCCAATGGTTATGTTATGTTTATAAGGATCAATATTATTGACTTTTGACTCATGTATTATATCTAAATATTTAATATATGACTCATGATTTTAAATAATTTCTTTGTTAGGTAGGAATCTCTTATGTTATCTCATTGCATTTTGATTACATTCTCAATCCCATATGCTAATTTATGAACTTCGATTGATTTCTATTTGGTTTACCCTTACTAGGCATTTGATCTCACCCTTTATTTTATTTCCATTTTCCCAGTTTATGAATTTTATTATTACATATGATATGTCTATAAGGGGTTTATTTTTGGGGAATTTTGAGAAATATGTTAAAGATTTAACTTGATCTAAGTAATTACTAGTTTAGTGGAAAAAATGTTCATTTTATGGGAAAGAGATGGGTTTTTTTAGTGAAAGTGATTTTTATAATTATATAAAACTATAAACCTAAAAAGTATTAGGTACGTAATTGATTTGACATTGGTTATTAATATTGTAGCTTTTTTGGTTATGTTTCGTTCCCATCATTTGTTATCAAATATAGTATGTAAAAAATATGTTTTTAGCACCGGATTTGAGAGTGCAGGTATGGGTCATCTCAGTTGGTATCAGAATAGGTTTTAGATAACTATAGAGGTTATGATGTTATCATATGATGATATTTTATGAGTTATGGTTACCATCATGGATTAATAAGTTTATGATTTATCATAAGTTCAAATATATAGATACCCTTTTGAGGGATTATGTGATTGTATTTTAAGATGATTAATGATATTTTGGATATTTTTATTTAGATTTTAGGAATAATACATTATTGAAGTATTAATAACCCTTTTGGTTGATATGTGATTTTATATTGAGGTAATTATGGTTAATTGGGATAATGGGTTAATGATTTTAGGTGTATAAGTTTATTACTATATATAACCTTATGGGTTTAAAAGTGATTTGGTGGTAAGGTTATTCATGTTATTTTAGGAAAAGGTTAATATATTTTTTGGTGTTATTTATGAATATTGTAGTACTGATTGATATGTGATTTTATGTTTTTTTGGAACAAAAGGTAATGCTAATTTATAGGATCATAGTTTTAAAAGATTTTTTGGTTAGAATTTAGTAAGAAAGTTCAGGATAAATTTTGTTTAGTTATTTTTTAGGGATTAGGTTTTTGATATTAAGAGGATAAAACATAAGTAAATTTAGGCTGAACTAAAAGAGTTATAGTTTGAACCAATAATTGAAATGAATATATTTTTAGTTGAAATGAAGGTTTAAAAAGATAATAGACTTATGATTGATTATTAATATTAATATTTTCATTTATTATTAACATAACCATTTTGATTTTAGTATTTGGTTGAGTATAGGATCATAGAAATAAAGTAATTAATGGTATGTCTCTAGAAATACCTACAACTAACTAAGGAGGTATATTTGACATAAATTGTTATAATAAATGAAAATATTTAAATATTTTTTTTATGAGGTAACATATCAATTTCCAAGAATTACTCAATATAGTGAAGTTAAAATATCATTTTAAATTATATCTCAAAGTATTGTTTATCTTATAGATTACATCATTTTTTTTCTGGGTAACTAGATTTTGAGGGAAAATTTATTTTAAGGGGGTAGAATATGACACCCCAAGCTTTATGAAAAATTTTAATCACATAAACCATATGTCTATAAATTATTAATATGGTCTATTAAAAGATTCTAACTTGAGAATGAAATAAATCTTACAAGATATGGATCAAATTAAAAAGGTATAATTCCATTGAGTATAATATTACCAGTTTGGAATTTTTAATATGTAGTTGATATAAATAAAGATTATTTAGATTTGAAATATATATATTTTCATTATAACTAATTTGTTTTACAAAAATAAATGATTTTATAATAGAGAAATAGATACAGGTTATTTTTGAAAGTACCACTTATTTTAAATAAAAAAGTTTCTATAAAATGTGCATTTTTTATAAATTTATTAACATTAAAATGGTTTCAAAAAAGTAGATTCATGGAATCAAATTAATAATTAGTAATATAATTAAATAACATACAAGAAACCCTAAATGAACTTTAGTGAATAAATTTTTTAATAATTCATAGAAAAAGAAATATTTTTTGTTTATAAAACATTATTTTTATTATATTATATTTTTTTTTAAAGTTAATTTCCTAAATTTTATAATTTTTAATTTTAAAAATTGAACTACATTTTTGGATTTAAGATTTCAAAATTATCTTAGGGTAATGTCTTTTAATTTTTTTTTTAAAGGCTAATTTTTGTGAATAGTAAAACAGAGTTTTCATGAATACCACCTCTTTTATAACATCACCATGATATAATCCTGACTTAAAATTTTATAAAACTTTTTTATTGACCAAATATGTATTATAGGAATAATATAATTCATTTTAAAATAATATTTTGAATTATAAAACATATGTTTAACATTTTGGAACATATGTTATATTTTATTATAATAATAAACTATTTCTTTTCCTTTTACTTTAATTAAGTATTTAAAAGATTACATTTAGTTTTGGTTTGGTTTTAAAGTTAAAAAAAATTAATTTTTTAATAATAAAATAATAAAATTCATGGGAATCAATATTGTTCATAATTTTAATGAAAATTCATTTTTATGCTTAAAATATATTTTTTCAAGAAATTATGGTTATGAGTTATATGTCACACCCCAACCTTGGAATTTAAATTATTTTAATTATTTATTTATTTTTCAGAACCAACTTAGAGTTTTAGTAGTTGTAGGGTCTTATGCTATATTTTTGGAGTCATTTTAGTTGTTGTGTGGTTAGCCCACATGATTAGTGGTAACCGTGTGGTGCCCGTGAAGGTTCCTAGGAGAGTCAGTGGTGTGGTACATGGCTTGCGCACAGTCTGATAAACCATGTAGCAAGCATACGGTTTGGGTTTGTAAGTTGAAAGTGCTGAGTGTCATGGTTTGAGCATAGTTTTCTCAACTGTCTGTCTGTCTATAGGAAAACGTGAAAGGGTTTCTAGCCTATGAAACAGTCAGCGCATGGTAAGCGCATGGTCTGGTAAACCGTGTGCAAACCGTGCGAGTTTCCTGGAATTTTTAAAAATTATTTTTTTCTTTTATTTTTCTTTTTATTTATTTTCATCTCTTTTTATTTTCCCCTCTCCTCCTTTTTCATCATGTGAGGTGTATAACGACCCATACTTTACATACATGGTTATCACTTCAGAATTGAAGCATACTTATTACAATATATATCAAAACCATGATAGGACGGTATAGGTATAGTGTCTTTAGAAACTGGGAAACATAAACAACTTGTTCATAAATCATCTACATTATCTCCCATTTATTTCATCATATCTAGAATCCCTTTAGGCATATCCTACTTAATACCATTCTTCTTAACCTTGTGAAAAGAAAACATGCAAAAGGGTGATCTCAAATGCTCAGTAATGGTAAAAAAAAGAAATATCAATCATATCATATTCATAAGAACATAACATTTTGAAACTCTTAACCTGTAAAAGAGATCATAATATCATAACATGGGATAAATCATAGTAGTGAGATGTAATCCCAATAATCAAAACTTAAAACATGAAACTTTGCGGCATACACAGATAATCATAGAAAATCATTTCATATTAGCCAAGGCTTCTTTCCAAGAACATCATAGCGGACAAAGTCCATTACTGAACCGAGTTTACTCCTCGTTCCAGTCCTATACCACTGAACCGGATTAACTTGTTGTTCCATCCATGTATATCTCATGAGATATAAATATTTACCCAATGCATTGGATGGAGATATAGGTCTCACCCATCTCATAATGAAACCATTCTTATGTGTGCCACAAAATTATAAATCATACATCATAGCATAACCCATGTAATAAAAATGGGATTCTTAAACATCATGACATCATAAAACAATTCATATAAAATAAAGTACTTCATAAAAATAATTCCATCACAACATAATAAAATAAATGTAACAATAGGGATAGAAACAGACCCCTATATTTTCTTAGATTGAAAATAATTTTGATAAAACACTTGAACTCCATTCTTGAGGAAAATATCCTTTCTACTTCAAAAAACATTTTTCATTTCTTAAAATGTCATACAATTTTAAAAGAAGTTAATTAAAAATAAACTTGAAAACTTTTAAAGGAATATTCATGGAAATAATGTTCAATTCTATCATAAAAATCCATTCATGCCGTATAAGTTAAAAAAACATTCTTCTCGTACTTTGGCCAGAAAAGTCAAAAAGTATCTCGTACTGAAAACGACAAAAGATTCCTTTCATATATTTTACTAAAAATTCACCAATAGGTAAAATTGTATTTAAAAAATTTTAATAGGATAGGAATAATATTACATATTTAGGAAACATGTATGTGGATGATAAATATGCCCCAGTAAATTCTGAAGTATAAACAATCTATGATAAAAATGAGATTGTGAGATTTTCCCTTACCTTAGGTCCAATTTGCTTCGTACGTATCTGAACCTCCTGTATAATGATTTAAATAATATAATTGACTTATTAAATAATAATATTCATTGTTATGATATCATACATGGTCATATTCGTATCTTCTTATTAGTAATATTTCATTGTTACTTGTTATTCTGGAGTTCATTACTTTATGTTCTAATGCATGTCTTGTCGAATAAATTCTTATTCCACTTTTTAGGTTATATATACCATATTTACAGAATGTTATTAGTGTAATATATATCATATTTATTCATTCAATTCATTTATATAATCATTATTCAATAAAGATCTTGTAGAATGAGTCGCATCACATCATGGAGACGATAGGTCGTACGTACGCATGAGCGACGATATCATTCCCATAACTATTGAATGGTATTGGAGTGGAAGATGGAATGTAGCATAATTAGTATCATGTTACAATAATCATATATAGTTATTCTTTACACCATTATACCCATCCAAGTAAGGTGGTGGTGGAAAACAGGTTACACCACGGCGTGGAGACAGTATTCTGTACGTACGCACGCGCGGTGATTTCATTTTCTGTAGGATGGATAGAAGGTCAAATAGGGTTGTTTAATATTTATAATAACATATCAGTATATTATTGATACTAATATTATTACTTCATAATGAAACAACTAAAGAAGAGTAAGTATAAGAAGAAATAAATTTGAAAGAATCGGTAACGGATATTACCTCTTCTTCGACACGCCTCTTTGAAACCTTCTCTTAGGGCACTAAGATTGGTCTTTGAAGAAGACCAAGACCTCTAGTATGTTTCTAGGGAATTTTAGAAGGTAAATTTTCAGGGTTTGGTTGAGCTTTAAGGCTCAAAATTGTGTGAGGAGGAGAGGGATGAGGTGCCCTTTTATAAGGGAGGAGAGGGGCACCTTTGGAAATCTAAAAAATATTACTTTATAATAAATACAAACCCCAATTAAAAACTTCAAAAATTACTCAAATTAAAATATTAGATGATATAGGGTTGTAATCTCATCAACCAATAAAATTTATACAAGTTGGGAATTTATTTTAAACATTATCAACTTGATTTATCCTTATTTAATCTATTTAATTTTATTTGTGGTAATAATATTCTAAATTTTCAATTGGTATAAATAATTATTTATGTGCTGTGAATTATCCACAATTAGATATTTTATGAAATTTTAGACCAAATAAATTTAAATTTAAAATTTATAAATATTTTTTTAATTTTTAAACAATTTTATAATATGTTTTTTTTATAAAATAACAATAGTGTCAATTTTGACACTATTCAATTATTTGAATTTAAATAAAATCTACATATAGGATATATTCAAAATAAAAGCTTTAATAGATTCATAACAAGTCATATTTATCTAGAAAAGTAGTGTAGAACATTAAATAGTTCATATAATATTTATTTTAATATTTTTAAAACCATTTATTTGATATTTCAATCAATAAAATAATTTCAACATCACTATTGTTTCACCTTTAATGATAATTATTTAATCCATAAAAATTATAAATAAATTAACATGATGTAGATAATTTTATTATATTTCTTAATATTATTCATGTTTGAAGTTTCATGAAGTTTATCACTAAATTAAAATTATTATACTTATAAGATTTAAGAGAGTGACATGTTGTCACTTTCTTTAGTTTTTATAATAATTACATCATTTTCATTGTCAAAGGTCCATTAAACGATTCTATTCTGACCCTTAGGTGATATGGGTCTACTTTTATTCATCCAATAGAATTTTGGCATGTGTTAGGGTAATTTTACAATCTTATGTTTACCCTTAATTACATGTTTTTCCTTTAACTGTAGTAAATAAAAATTACTGTAGTTACTATTCATAATATAAAAAAATAAAAGTAACCAATTAGCATAATTTGGACCCTCTGAATCCAAATATGGAATATATTTTACAAAATTCAAAACACAGAAGTTGCAGTAATTAATTTAAAATTAATCATGTTGTTAAGTAAACGGGTTTTAAAAGTTAAAACACTGTCAAAGATTGAAATGTTTTTACCTATGAATTAAATATAAAATTAATTATAATGAAATACATTATATTAAATGGTAAAAATACATTCTATTTATACTTTAAAAATATTCAATAATATATTTTAACCGTATAAATTATTTTTATGAAAAAAGTTGTTTTCAATTAAAAATTTGTGTATTTTTACTATCCATCAAAATATGAAAGTTATCAGAAAAGTATCAAAAATTTATCCAATTTAATTTTTTATGTCTTGATTCAAAGTAATGATTTTATTTTGTAAAATTTAACTTATAAACTTTTCAAAAATTAGCTTTAAAATTGGTGTGCCATCAAAAGGTGGAAAACTGAATTTTTGAAAAAAATAATTCTTTTATCTGAAAATTTGATTTTTTTTCTCGTATCATATGTAAAATGAATTCTAATGTTATATAAAATTCAAAATGTTGTTAATAATATTTATAATGGATGCTTTATATAATATTTTAATAACATATCATTGTTTAGTGAAACTCGATATTGCGTACAACACACGCTATCGAGGAAGGTTGCTCTTGCGTATAACGCAAGCCAAGCTAGTGTTGTGTGTAGTGAAAGATTCATTTGATGTTGCGTATAACATAAGACATAAAAAATATACTTCTCATAAAATATCAGGGTGTTACATTCTACCCCCCTTAAAATGAATTTCTCCCTCGAAATTCGTCACTTCGTAACAAACAGATGAGGATACCTCTCCCCCATCATATCCTCAAGCTCCCATGTAGCTTATTCTAATTGGTGGTTCCTCCATAAAACTTTCACCAAGAAAGTGGTCTTGTTCCATAGAACTTTTTCACTACGATCCAAAATCTCTATCGGTTGTTCTTCATAAGAAAGATCTTGCTCCAGCGGTACAACTTCTGAGCTTAGTACATGTAAAGGATTGGGTATGTACTTTCTCAGGGGAGATAAATGGAACACATCTTGAACTTGAGAGAGATTTGTTGGAAGTGCCAATCGGTAAGCTACCTTCCCAACACGATCCAGTTTTTTGAAAGGACCGATATACATAGGGCTCAGCTTTCCCTTCTTTCCAAATCTCATTACTCTCTTCTAAGGAGATATTCGTAAGAACACTTTATCACCCACTTCAAACTCTAGGTCTTTTCTTCGGTTGTCAGTATATCTTTTTTGTCGACTCTGAGATTCTCTTATGTGTTGTTGAATAGATATTACCTTTTCTGCCATCTCATCAACAAGATCAGGTCCAAATAGCTTTCTTTACCCAACTTCATCCCATAAAGTTGGAGTCCTGCATTTCTTTCCATAGAGATATTTATAAGGAGCCATCTGAATACTGCAGTGAAAGATATTATTATAAAAAAATTCTACCAAAGGTAGGTGTTGATCCCAACCACCTTTGAAATCCATAGAGCAAGCTCTTAACATATCTTCTAGAGTTTTAATTGTTCTCTAAGACTGATTGTCTGTCAGAAGATGATAAGAAGTGTTGAAACTCAACTATGTATCTAAATTATGCTGAAGAATTTTTCAGAACTTCGAGGTAAACCTCGGATCCCGATTAGATATAATGGAAAGTGGTACTCCATGTAATATTACCAGTTCCTTCAAATATATCCTGGCATGCTGGTCCAGAGATAAATCTTCCCTAATAGAAATGAAGTGTGCCGACTTCATAAGACGATCAACTATAACCCAGATAGCATTATTGCCTTTGGATGTTTTAGGAAGTCCAGTGACAAAATCCATAGTAACGTTTTCCCATTTCCATTCTGGTATGGGTAATGGTTGTAACATCCCTTTAGACTTCTGTCTCTCATATTTAACTTGTTGACAAACCAATCATCGAGAGACATATTCAGAAACATCTTTTTTCATTCCATCCCACCAGAAGTACTCTTTCAGGTCCCTATACATCTTCGTGCTTCTAGGATGAATAGAGAATAAAGAATTATGAGCCTCATCCAGTAGCTCCTTATTTAATTCTGGGATGGGAGGAACACAAACATGATTCCTAAACCTTATTATCCCAACACAATCAAGGTTGAATTCAGGAACATTTCTCACCTTCTTTTGTAACTCTACATCTTCGTTTTGTGCCTCTTTAATATTCACATGTATAGATGGTTGAACATTCATTTGAGAAAGATAAGATTTTTCCCCTTCCATTATAATTCCAAGATCCATCCTTTTTAAATCCATAAATATTGGATCTTTTGTGATCCTCATCATGGATAAGCTAGCATGGTCTTGTCGAATTAATGCGTTCTTCACCTTGTTTGCTTTCCCAGGGTGGTAATGAATTGAGCAGTCGTAATCCTTAATTAGCTCCAACCATCTTCTTTGGCACATATTCATCTCCTTTTGTGTGAAAATATACTTTAAACTTTTATGATCAATATAAATATCACACCTTTCACCATAAAGATAATGCCTCCAAATCTTTAATACAAAGATTACCGCAGCTAAATCCAAATCATGAGTTGGGTAATTTTGCTCATGGATTTTTAACTGTCGTGAGGCATAATCTATCACCATATCGTTTTCCATGAGAACAAACCCCAATCCCTTCTTGGATGAATCACTATAGATCACAAAGCTTTCTCCACTACAAGGGAGTGTGATCACAGGTGCACTGGATAACCTTCTTTTCAACTCCTTGAAATTCTCTTCACACTCCTTTGTCCACACGAACTTAACTCCTTTTCGAGTAAACCTGGTGATTGGATTAGATAATCGTGAAAAATATTTCACAAAACATCGATAATATCCAACCAAACCAAGAAAACTTCGGATCTCAGTTACTGTTGTCAGTCTCGACCATCTTTCGATAACCTCTGTTTTTGCTGGATCCACAGATATCCCCTCTTTTGAGATTATGTGACCCAAAAATGAAACTTTTTGAATCCAAAATTCACACTTGGTAAATTTGGCATAAAGATTCTCCTTTCTTAGGGTCTTGAATACAATTATCAAGTGATTTTCATGTTCTTCCTTGCTCTTTGAATATATAAGAATATTGTCTATAAAGACTACCAAAAACTGATCAAGATAGTCTCTAAAGACTCTATTCATTAGATCGATGAAGATAACAGGGGAATTATTAAGACCAAATGGCATCACTATAAATTCATAGTGTCCATACCTTGTACAAAAAGTCGTCTTTGGTATATCCTCTTTTTTGACCCTTAATTGATGATACCCTGAACAATGATCAATCTTGGAAAAGTATTGAGCTCCGTGTAGTTGGTCAAATAAGTCATTAATTCATGGGAGAGGATATTTTTTCTTGATAGTGATCTTGTTAAGTTCTCGATAATCAATGCAGAGTCTCATTGACCCATCTTTCTTCTTAACAAACAGAACAGGTGCTCCCCAAGGTGATGCACTAGGGCATATGAATCCCTTATCAAGATTCTCTTGGAGTTTCTTCTTCAATTCCTGAAACTCAATTGGGGCCATTCTATAAGGTGTCTTTGAAATGAGAATAGCACCCGGTATGAGTTCTATTAAAAAATCAACTTCACAATTTGGTGGAAGACCTGGAAATTCCTCTGAAAAGACATCATCAAACTCCCATACAATGGGTATATTCTTAATCGTGAGTTTCTATCCAACTATTTGAGATAAATAACCTTCATTTATTTGAATCACGACCCATATGATGGAATAAATTTCCACTGGAAGTTTATATTCATCCTTGAATTGATAGATGATAGTAGATTGATTGGGAATATTAAATGTGATTTCCCTTCTTTGGAAATTGATATGAGCTTCGTATAAAGAAAGTCAATCCATGCCAAGAATCACATCAAATTCCACTATAGGAAGGATCACAAGATTTGCAAGAAGCACTTTCCCACAAACTTTAATTGGAGAAGAATTATAAACTTTTGATGCAACTGTTGTGCCATTAGAAGTTGTCACAGCTAACTCAACATCTAATTGTTGAGGTAGTATAGCGATACCCTTAGAAAATTTTTCAGAAATAAAAGAGTGGTTGGATCCTGAATCAAATAAAACATTTTCTACTTTAGATTTGATGGTAAGTGTACCTTTCACCACTTCGTCATCGTACTCCACATTGCCGATAGAAATTAAATGTGACTTTCCTTTGTCTTTGGACTTAATAGTTTGTTGGCATCGATCATCATCAACAACCCTTGGATTAGGGCATTGATTGGCATAATGCCCCATTTCCTTGCACTTGAAACATTGAAGTGTAGGAGGTTAATTCTATGTATCCCTACGTTTTTTTGCATCATTAGACATCTTCTTCCCATTATTTCGACATTCAACTGCCTGATGACCTTCTTTTCCACACTTAAAACATTTACTTGTCCCTTTAAGACAATTCCCTCCTTGTTTCTTTCCACACTTTGAGCGTAAGGGAAAACTCATCTTATTTTCCATGTGGTCTTTAGATTTCCCTTTGAATTCCATTTTCCTCTTCTTATCAAACCCATATGACTGATGGCTTACTCCAATCTCCATCTCAACCTTGAGATCACATAGAACAATTTCCTCGTAGCTATTGAAGTCCCTTGTGGCTAATGCCCTTCAAAGAATTGGTTTTAATCCACAAAAGAATCGATTGATCTTACTCTCAGGTTGGATAATAATTCTGGAAGTGTACCTTGCAAGTCTTGTAAAATTTTCTTCGTAGGTACCAACCAATTCATCATCCTTTTTCTTCAGTTCAAGAAACTCCTTCTCCGTCTTTGTTCTAAGAATACAAGGGAAGTACTTATTGAAAAATAAGTTCTTGAACTAGTCTCATTCTATGGACTCAATTTCATCCCTTTTCCTCATATTATTAATAATATTCCACCATTGATCAGCTTCACCTTCCAAACGATATACTGCTAAGATGACTTTATCATGTTCAGAACATTGCAGGACTGAAAATATCTTTTTAGTGGTTCTAATCCATTATTCAGCCACTAATGGATCAGAAGACCCGCTGAATGAAGGTGGATGCTACCTCATGAAGGATTAAACATAATGTTTCTCCTTCCTTTGCTTGTTTGGAAGTCCTGCATGATTCAAAGCTTGAGAAAGTTATGTGGTAATGGCTAAAAGATTTTTCATTCTAGCTCCCATAACGTTTGGTTGATCAGGGGGACAATCATTGCATTGCCTATCGCATTCAGCATTAACACAGATCCTTCGGGTTCCATCCATTGACTAAAACCAATAATCATAGTGTGAGAAACACTAATCATAATAGGAAAAACACATAATCAAGAATAAAATTTCACACTTTGGGTCTTATCATAGTTTTTACATTTCCATTTCTAAAACACTAATATTGTGTTCTTTGTTTATACATATCCTTAGAGTTCTTACTAAGGCTTTCACATCCTAGTTTCTAAAGGTTGACTATACCTTTCCTCTAATACCAACTATAATGACCCATACTTTACATTCATGGTTATTACTTCAGAATTGAAGCATACTTATTACAAAATATAACAAAACCATGATAGGACCATATAGGTATAGTTTCTTTAGAAACTGGAAAACATAAACAACTGGATCATAAATCATCTGCATTGTCTACCGTTTATTTAATCATATCTAGAGTCACTTTTGGAATATCCTACTTAATAACCTTCTTCCTAACCTGGGGAAAAGAAATCATACAAAAGGGTTAGATCAAATGCTTAGTAAGGTTAAACAAAATAAATATCAATCATATCATATTCATAATAACATAACATTTTGAGAATCTTAACCTGCAAAACAGATCATAATATCATAACATGGGATAAATCATAGTAGTGAGATGTAATCCCAATAATCATAACTTAAAACACGAAACTTTGTGGCATACACACATAATAATAGAAAATCATTTCATATTAGTCAAGGCTCTTTTCCATGATCATCATAGTGGACAAAGTCCATTACTGAACCGAGTTCACTCCTCGTTCCAGTCCTGTATCACTGAACCGGATTAACTTGTCGTCCTAGCCATGTCTATCTCATGAGATATAAATCTTTACCCAATGCATTGGAGGGAGATATAGGTCCCACCCATCTCATAATGAAACCATTATTATGTGTGACACAAAATCATAAATCATACATCATAGCATAACCAATGTAATTAAAATGGGATTCTTAAACATCGTGACATCATAAAACAATTCATATAAGATAAAGGACTTTATAAAAATAATTCCATAACAACATAATCAAATCAATGTAACAATATGGATATAAACAGAACCCTATATTTTCTTAGATGTAAAATAATTTTGATAAAACACTTGAACTCCATTCTTGAGAAAAATATCCTTTCTACTTAAAAAAACATTTTTCCTTTCATAACATGTCATACAATTTTAAAAGAAGTTAATTAAAAATAAACTTGAAAACTTGTAAATGAATATTCATGCAAATAATGTTCTATGAAATCATAAAAATTCATTCATGCCGTATATGTTAAAAAAATTCTTCTCGTACTTTGGCCGGAAAAGTCAAAAAGTATCTCGTACTGAAAAAGACAAAAGATTCCTTTAATATCTTTTAATAAAAATTAACCAATAGGTAAAATTTTATTTAAACAATTTTAGAAGTATATTAATAATATTATATATTGAGGAAACATGGATGTGGATGATAAATATGCCCCAGTAAATTCTGAAGTATAAACAATCTCTGATAAAAATGAGATTGTAAGATTTTCCCTTACCTTAGGTCTGATTTGCTTTATATGTATCCGAACCTCCTGTATAATGATTTAAATAATTCCATTGACTTATTAAAGAATCATATTCATTTTTATGATATCATACATGGTCATATTCTTATCTTCTTATTAGTAATATTTCATTGCTACTTGTTAGTCGGGAGTTCATTGCTTTGTGTTCTTATGCATGTCTTGTCGAATAAATTCGTATTCCTATTTTTAGGTTATAGATAACTTATTTACAGAATGTTATTAGTGTAATATATATCATATTTATTCATTCAATTCATTTATATAATCGTTATTCAATGAAGATCATGTAGAATGAGTCGCATCACATCGTGGAGACGGTAGGTCGTACGTACGCATGAGCGATGATATCATTCCCATAACTATTGAATGGTATTGGAGTGGAATATGGAATGTCTCATAATTAGTATCATGTTATAATAATCATATATAGTTATTATTTACACCATTATACCCATACAAGTAAGGTGGTGGTGGAAAACAAATTACACCAGGGCGTGGAGACGGTATTCCGTACGTACGCACGCGCGGTGATTTCATTTTCCATAAGATGGATAGAAGGTGAAATAGGGTTGTTTAATATTTATAATAACATATCCATATATGAGTGATACTGATTTTATTACTTCATAATGAAACAAATAAAGAAGAGGAAGTAGAGGAAGAAATAAATTTGAAAGAATCATTAACAGATATTACCTCTTCTTTGACATGCCTCTTTGAAACATCCTCTTAGGGCACTAAGATTGGTATTTGAAGAAAACCAAGACCTCTAGTATGTTTCTAAGGAATTTGATAAGGTAAATGGTCAGGGTTTGTCTGAGATTTAAGGCTCAAAATTGTGTGAGGAGGAGAGGGAGTAGGTGCCCTTTTATAAGGGAGGAGAGGGGCACCTTGGGAAATCTAAAAAATATTAATTTATAAAAAACTCAAAACCCACTTAAAAACTTACCAAATTACTCAAATTAAAATTTTATATTATATATGGTTGTAATATTATCAACCAATAAAATTTAAAAATGTTTGTAATTTATTTTAAACATTATCAACTTGATTTATCCTTATTTAATCTGTTTAATTTTATTTGTGGCAATAATATTCTAAATTTTAAATTGATATAAATAATTATTTATGTGCTATTAATTATCCATAATTAAATAATTTATGAAATTTTAGACAATATAAATATAAATTTTTAATTTTTAATTTTTTTTTTATTTTTAAACAATTTTATAGTATGTTATTTTTATAAAATAAAAATAGTGTCAATTTTGACACTATTCATTTATTTGAATTTAAATAAAATCTACATATAGGATATATTCAAAATAAAATCTTTAATAGATTCATAAAAATTCATATTTATCTATGAATGTAGTTTATAACATTAAATATTTCATATAATATTTATTTTAATATTTTTAAAAACATTTATTTGATATTTAAATCAATAAAATAATTTCAACATCACTATTGTGTCACCTTTAATGATAATTATTTAATCCCTGAAAATTCTAAATAAATTCACATGATGTAGATAATTTTATTATATTTCTATATATTATTCTTATTATAAGTTTCATGAATTTTATCACTAAATTAAAATTATTATACTTATAAGATTTAAGAGAGTGACATGTTGTCACTTTCTTTAGTTTTAATAATAATTACATCATTTTCAAGGTCAAAGGTTCTTGAAATGAATCTATTCCGACCCTTAGGTGATATGGGTCGACTTTTATTCATCCAATAGAATTTTGGAAAGTGTTAGGGTAATTTTACAATCTTATTTTTACCCTTAATTACACGATTTACCTTTAACTGTAATAAATAAAAATTACCGTAGTTACTATTCATAATATAAAAAAATAAAAGTAACCTATTAACATAATTTTTACCCACTGAATCCAAATATGGAATCCATTTTTTAAAATTCAAAACACATAATTTGCAGTAATTAATTTAAAATTAATCCCGTTGTTAAGCAAACGGGTTTTAAAAGTTAAGACATTACCAAAGATTGAAATGTTTTTACCTGTGAATTCAATGTAAAATTAATTCTAATGACATAAATTATATTAAATGGTAAAAATATATTATATTTATATCTTAAAACCATTTAATAATATATTTTAACCATATAAATTATTTTTATGAAAAAAGTTGTTTTTAATTAAAAATTTGCTTATTTTTACTATTCATCAAAATATGAAAGTTATCAGAAAAGTATCAAAAATTTATCCAATGTAAATTTTTATATATTGATTCAAAGGAATGATTTTATTTTTTAAAATTGAACTTATAAACTTGTCAAAAATTAGCTTTAAAATGGGAGCGCCATCAAAAGGCGAAAAACTGCATTTTTGAAAAAAAATAATTCTTTTATCCGAAAAATTTATTTTTTTCTCATATCATATGTAAAATGAATTATAATGTTATATAAAATTAAAAATGTTGTTAATACTATTTATAACAGCTAATTTATATAATATTTTAATAACATATCGTTGTTTAGTGAAACTCGATATTGCATACAACACACGCTATCGAGGAAGGTTGCTCTTGCGTATAATGCAAGCCAAGCTAGTGTTGTCTGTAGTGAAAGATTCCTTTGATGTTTTGTATAACATAAGACATAAAAAAAATATACTTCTCATAAAATATCTGGGTGTTACAAGGTGCACCTCCCACCTCCCATGTTGGTGTATCTCCCCTCCCCCATGACCATCTCTTCTTCTAGTGAAACCACTAGATTTCTTTTGGTTTCCTGGTCAAAACCTCAAGATAAGCCATTATCTCCCTATTCCTTCTTTATTAAGCCAATTTTCCCTTCTCCAATTCACTAGGTATGGTTTGACCAAACCCTAGGGTTTCTGGTGAGGTAATTTTTTAATACTCCTCTTATTTATAGGGTGTGCAATGGGCTCTTTTGGCCATCTTCAGTTGTGTTCTGACATCCACCATTACAGGTGAAGAGAATTGGATCATTTTGGCTTGTTTTTGATTCCTGGGGTAAGGGTTTTCTTCTAATAGTTTAATTATCACCCTTATTTTGACTCCCTTTGGTGATTTAGGGTTTATATAAATTGTTTGTAGAGAATTTGGTGGCTCCTTGAAGGGTTTCACTCACATATGTAGGTACATATATATATCCCTTTTACATATTCCCTCATGGTGAGGGGAATATATACATTTGGTAAAGTGGTATATATATACAGGAATGTATGTGCATGCAATTGTGGGGTGATCTTCACTAAAACCATCAAGAACTGATGTGTTTCGGCTTGGTCTACTCCCTTTTTTAGGTTTGTTTACTATTCCTGAACCTTTAATTTGAATCCCCTAATTTCTTATCATTTTAAAAGTGTTTTATATTATATTTATGTGGTATATATGTGTGTTTGTGTGTCTGTGTGTTTGTTTGGTAAAATTGATTATGCCTCTTCAAATTGGTTTCCATTTATTTACAACCATTTTCTAATCTTATTTACAAGTTTATTTTAAATGTGAAATATCTTATGTGTTTTAGAATAGTTTTCTAAAATATTCCGAGCTTTTGAAGTGTGTTTTGTGGAACTTAATGGATTTAGTTAAATGTGTCCTTTAAAACTTGGATTTTTTGGCACTTTTAAGTGTATTTTGGAAATTAAATGACATAAAGGCCTATTTGTAACCCTTTAAGTGTGTTGTGTATTTTTAACCAAGATTTGGAAATGGATTTAGAAAGATAATTTTGTTTGGAAAATGTAAATTCTCATTTGGTACCTTGAAATGTTTTAGAAAACGGTTTGAAAGTCATGTGATGTGAGGATCGGTTGGTATTTAACCATGATTTTGAAAGAAATAATTTTTTATGTGGGTTTTTATTCTTGAATTATATCTTGAGATCACTGGAACCTTGGATTAGATCCTCTCTAGTGGATCATGAATAGTGGTTCTTGTATGAGAACATTGTTGGTTGTGGTTTCTAGACCACATTTCACCAAGTGTTTTTGTTTTCGTTGTTGTTGTTGTTGTTGTTGTTGTTGTTGTTGTTGTTGTTGTTGTTGTTGTTGTTGTTCTTTTTGTTTTTGTTTTTGTTTTTTTTGTTTTTATTGTTGTTGTTGTTTTGTTATGGGGTTCTTGGTAATCATCTATAATTTCAAGTGATGGTTCTTTATCAACCCCAATTAGACAGGCTGGTACCCCCTGGATTATCTAAGAGGAAAGGTGGGATGTTCCACTGGATTGGCTAGTTTGGAGCTGCCAATTGGTTATAGACTATGGAGTTTCACCATACGCGGGAAGGTTATTCTAAATCGGGTACATCTAGGGATTTATTCTAGAGAAGTTTAAAAAATTCCCATGATTACATACTTGTATGTTCTTATTTTATTGTGGTGATTTTTATTATTTGATCTCATGACACCTTTACCTTATTTATTATATTAAAATACGTGTTCTAAAACTAGTTTTATTTTAAAGGAATTTATTGAAATGGCTTATATGCTTTGGAAATTGTTTTCTAAAATGAAACTAAAATTCAGTTTTCTTAAAAATAGTAGCATGTACTTATTTTGATAATAGAGTGGAAAGATTATTTTTCTATATCGTATTTTCAAAAAAAAGATAGAATGGATTTCACTTTAGGGGTGGTGAATATGGAGTTGTTTATCTTTGGCGTCCCTACTGAGAATTTTGGTGCTCACGTCTACTCTATAATTTTAGTTTCAGGTTCTTCCTATTCCTGACCGCTCTCAGAGAAAACATGAATCTATGTTTGGTGGTGACCCATGAGATCACATAGAAGTATATGTAGTAGATTATTTATTTTCTATGTGTGTGTTTATTTTTATTTTTTAGTTTAATTTTCTTTTATCTATCTTTTTTTCATGGGCCAAATTGTTCCCAACAATTTTATCTTGATGCCCAACACTAGTTTCGAGCCCATGACGATTGGGAACACCTCTCGGGCCTTGTTGCAGGCTATCTTGGGTGACCTGTTCGGGGTTGACCTTGTTGGTTCATGAAACAATTTTATCATAGTAGGACATTTGTTATTTGGGATGTTAGATATACTAGAGATAGTATTTTTAGGGCTCAGAAGGTATCACATGGGTTAGTTTCTGATCACAACCACTCATGTCGATACCTGAGTCATGAGGGGTAGTTGTGTTTTGAGTGTTTATTTTTGGTTTTGAGTTACATTCTTAACATTTTTTTAGAATGATGAGATTTTGTATGTTGAGTGATGATAGTGGAAGTGATATGGTGTTATGCAATTAGCTTACATAGTGTAGAAATCCATGTGGAACTCATGTTCATGGTTTAACATGCTTCTAGTAGTTGGTGTATGCTTGGTACACGGTATTCTAAACCATGTGTTCGGGTTATGCATGACCACTAGTTCCCTATTTTAGTTATTTATGCATAGATGGTTCTTTGGTCTAATTTTGGTTGGTGTGAACGTAAATTGGTTTTTCATTTCTTTTTTTTTTTTGTTCTTGTTAGTGGTTTGAGTTGGTTTTGGGGTGTTCCCCTTGGTGATTTGTTTATTAACATTTTGATTTCCAAAATGAAAACATTGAATCTTTTTTGAAGTGAAATGGGTTTTTTTTAAATGATATTTGTTTTGGAAAGTGATTTGGGATTTGGGAAGGGTTTTGAAAAGAGTGGGATAAATGTTTCTTGGGATTTGGAATTTTTTTTTTTTGAAATGATAGGTGTGGTTTTGAAAATTTTTTGGAAATTATTTAAAGAGAGGTTTGGAAAGTGATTTTTCCATTTTACCCTTGGTATTCCTATGGATTATCACTTTCACATATGTATGTGGTGAGTGGATATTTATTATTACATATGTATGGGTGTCTAAGCTAGCATGGGAAAGTGTATATGTGAGGCTTCATGGAGTACCATTAGAAAGTGTCCAACCTTTTTAACTTATTGGGATTTATGAAAATGTTTTAAAAAAAGTTAATAATATGTTTTGTTAAGTGGGTGTGTTGGAATGATTTATTTCCTATATAATTAGGAATGGAACTTGGGATTTTAAGGGGGATTTATTTTCAAATGATTTTGAAGTGGAAATTTTTTTGAATTCAGAATGGAATTGGTGGTATCTAAAGAGGGTTATGGATTGTTTTGAGATTTTGTGGTATTGTTTCTATTGAGATTTTATTTGGATTTGATTTGGTTTTGTGATGTTTTGGTTTATGATCTTGGAATTTAGTTCAAAATTTAAATCAGTTGAGTTCTAGTTTGATGCTGATCTGGTTTTTTTCCGTATGTTTCTAAGAGTATGTCTCCCAGAAAAACCCAAAAGGTTTTCTTTTAAGGATTCTCATTTAGTCGTAAGCCTCTCCTAGACTCCTAGTGGAGAGGTGTAGTTAATCTCTTCTCAATCAGTTCTTGTTTTCAACATCTATTTAGGTCTGTTAGGGGATGTGTAGTGTCTTAGGAAAGTTGAGTATATTCAAGTATTTGGGAACTCTAGCTGTTGTGAGAGTGTGAGTAGTCTTGGGTATGTTTGAAGGACTAGAGATGGACCAGTGGGAGGTGAAATTTCTATCCTTGTTGCGAGTTGGGATGTCCTAGGTTATCTTGGAGACCACTTTCATCTAGTGGTTTGTTCTTGAGGAATTAAGGGATATGAAAATTCCATAGCTTTTTGACGCTTAATAAGGTTAAATAATGATGAAGGATTATGTTGACCATTCTGATGAACTAGTTTTCCTTTCTCCAAAGATGGTGTCGATCAATCCTTTAGAATCTCTTATTTTTGTGTGGGATCATTTTCCATAGTTCAAGGACCAGTTCTTCTTGGTGCTAGTGGAGGATCCCCATCTGGTGAGGAGTGTGACACAAAGAAACATGTTATGGGAATGTCTCCTTGTTATTTTTTATCAATCATTTTTTAGACCATTATGACACCATAAGGATTTTTTATCGAGGATTATCATCTCTTAATTGTGAGGCATAAGATGCTTCAAAATGTCATGGCTCCATCCATTGGTCTCAAAGTCAATCTCTTCATACATTTAGGAATCACCGTGGTTTAAATAACCTTGGTCTAGATATTGTCTATAGTGTTGGAATGGGGAGAGTTTAATTTTCTATGTTGTAGCTACTTTCTCTTTTTTAAAAGGCATGGAGACCTCGTTTCCTCATTGTGGTCTTTATTTTTGAAAGTTCCCCTTTGGTTGTATGAAGGATTGATGGTATCATTTTCATTTAATTCTAATGGTTGTGCCTTAGGTAAGTGAACACTTTAAAGTTTGTCTCTCTTGGGTGGTTATCCTTTATGGACCGGTTTTGGTTTTATTTATAAGTTTTACTTATTTTGGAGATGCATGGCCTCGTTGAAAGGATCAATCATGGTTTTGTTCATAATTTGGTTTAGAGTTTATTTTTTTGGGTCCCCTTATGGTGGGAGTTAGTCTATGTGGTGAGTTTCCACTTTGGTTTGTGGTAGTTTTAGGGTTAGACCATACTAAGAGTCTCACTGTTGGTCATTCCAGTCAGGCTCCTATTGTGGGGTGAACCCTCCAATTTTCATCACAGTCCTTCTCATTTCATTTTTTCTTAGATTTTTTTAGGTGTGACTTGTAGTGTGAAAAGTAATAACGAGTTTTTGGTTTTCCTAGACTTGTTTAGTTTTGATCTCGAGTTTGATTCCTCATTTGGTTAGGTGAATTTATAGGGGAATAAAGTGTTTGTTATGGGGATAATTGTCACACCCTGACCTTGGAATTTAAATTATTTTAATTATTTATTTATATTTCAACACCACATTTGAGTTTTTGTAGATGGTGAGTCATATTTTAAATTTTTGGAGGCTTTTTAGTTGTTTCACAGTTAGCCCGTACGGTTAATGGTAACCGTGTAGAGCCCTTGCGGGTGCCCTGTTGAGTCAGTAGTGTGCCTCATGGCTTGTGCACGGTATGATAAACTATGCATTAAGAATGTGGTTGTTATCTATAAGTTGGAAGTGCTGAGTAGCATGATTTGAGAATAGTTTTCTCAATCATGCATCTATATATTGGTTACCATGTGAGGGTGCCTATCCTAGGTAGTATCCAGTGTACGGTTAGTGCACAGTCCAGTAAACAATGTGCAAACCATGTGATTTTCCCAGAATTTTAAAATTTTAGTTTCTATTTCATTTTTAATTTTCTTTTTCCTTTTATTTTATTCCACTATTTTTCTTTTCCCCTCTCCTCCATGTTTGTCGCACAAGGTGTGCCTACCCCTCTCATGGCTACACATCTCCCTTACCCCAAAGTCATCTCTTGTTCTAGAGAAACCACCATATTTCTTCTATTTTCTTGGTTGAAACCATGAGTTAATCCCTTATCTCCACCTTCCTTCTCGATTTGGCCGATTTTTCCTTCTTCCTGTTGCTAGGTATGGTTCGGATGAACCCTGGGGTTTTGGGTGAGGTGATTTTTTATGCTCCTCTTATTTCTAGGGTGTGAAATAGGCTCCTCAGGTCATCTCCGTGTGTGTTCTAACATCTATCAATAAAGGTGGAGTGTATTGGCTCTTTTTGGCTTGTCTTTGCCACATAGGGTAGGGGTTTTCTTCTGTTATTTTATTTTTCACCTTTATTTTGAGTCTCTTTTGTGATTTAGGGTTCATAGAAATTGTTTTTAGAGTTTTTGGTGGCTCCTTGAAGGGTTTCACTCACATACATAGGTACGTGTATATATATATATATATATATATATATTACAAAATTTCCCTTATGGTGAGGTGAATATGTACTTTGATTTAAGGGTTATATATATATATATAGGAATGTTTGCACGTGCAAGTGTGAGTAAATCATCATCAAAATCTTTAATAGCCGAAGTGTTTTAACTTGGTATGCTCGCTTTTTTCAGGTAGGTTTCATATGCACCTTTAATTTGGAGTCCTTGATTTCATATCATTTTAAAAGTATTATCTTTTATATTTTTGTGGTATATATATATGTGAGTCTGTGTGTTTGGTAAAATTTATTTCACCTCTTGGAATTAGATTCCAATTTTTTTACATAACTTTTCTAAGTTAGTTTACAAGTTGCTTTTAAATGTGAAATATCCTAAGTGTTTTAGAATATTTTTATAAAATATTCCTATATTGTGAAGTGTGTTTTATGGAACTTGAAGGATTTGGTTAAGTTTTTTTGTCTAAAACATGTCTTGTTTGGAACTTCAAAGTGTAGTTTTGAAATTAAATAATATGAAGGCTCGTTTGGAACCCTTTATGTGTGTTGTTTATTTTTAACCTATATTTGGAAATGGATTTAGAATGTGAATTTGGTTTTTAAAATTTAAAGACTCGGTTGGTACCTCGATATATTTTAGAATATGGTTTGAGACACATGTGATGTGAGTCCTGGTTGTTATTTAAGAAAAATTTGGAAATAAATGATTTTTCATGTGGATTTTGATGGTTGACTTATATATTGAGACCACTAGAACTTTTGATGAGATCCTCTCTAGTGGCTTGTAAATAGTGGTTAATGTACGAGAACATTTTTGGTTTTGGTTTCTAGACCACATTTTGCAAAGTATTATTATTATTATCATGGGATTCATGGGCGCCATCTAAAGGGTTTATTGATGGTTTCTTATCGACCATGATTAGATGGGTTGGTACCCCCTAGATTAGCTGAGAGGATAAGTGGGACTTTCCAATGGATTAGATACTTTAGAGGAACCAGTTGGTTATAGACTATAGAGTTGGACCATACAATAGTAGGTGAGTTTGAACCAAGTACGTTCAGGGATTTCTTCAATAGATGTTTAGAAAATTCCAATGATTACATACTTGTATGTTCCTATTTCTTTTTGTGGAACTTTTTGTTATTTGATCTCATGACACCTTTAAATTTATTCTTTTATTAAAATACTTCTTATAACACTAGTTTTATTTTAATTTAATTTATTGAAATGACTTATTTGATTCAAAAATTGTTTGGAAAATTAAATGAAAAGTGGTTTTTCTTAAAAATAGTAGGATGCTTCTTATTTTGATAAAAGAGAGGATAACCTTATTTGTCTATATCCTATTTTCAAACTAGCAAGAATGGATTTTACTTTAAGGGTGGAGAATGGGGAATTTTTTATATTTGGAATACCTACTAATCATTTCATTGATCACTCATACTCTATATTTTTAGTTTTAGGTTCTTCTAGTTCTCGATCGCTCTGAGAGAAAACATGGTTCTGTGTTTGGTGGTGACCCATGAGGTCACATGGAGGTATGTGTAGTAGATTATTTATTTTATATGTGACTATTTATTTTTACTATTCAATTTAATTTTAATTTATTTGTCATTTTATCATAGACTAAATCATTCCAAATGGTTTTATCCTAAAGCTCAGGAATATTTTCCAGCCTTGGTGGATCGAGAATTCCTCTCAGGCCTTGTCACGGGTTAGTTTGGGTGGCCTGTTTAAGGTCAACTTGGGTTGTTTCATGACATTATACATTTAATATTTTATAATAAATATTTATCATTTTTATAAAATTAATATAATAAAATATATTTCATATTTTTTATAATTATTTTCAAATTATGTATCATGGTCTATTTCATTTTTAGTCATAAAAATAATTTATTGTGGTAAAATTGGTCTCAATGGAAAAAAGCCAAAATAAGTTAAATGTGTTATAATAATAGATAATATCACTTATATCAGAAATAATTATCAATAAATGGGTATATGTGGTCTTTATAAACATACAATTGTCTTATACTCACTAATTTACAATTTTGGACCCACTTTACTTGAATATGACATTCATTTTATCTTAATAAATAAGTATTTACAAAAATTTCACCCCTATCACTTATAAAAATGAATTGTCCACCATCATTTCTAAGAAACATATAAAGTTAAAATTACAATATATTATTTTATGTATTTCTATACTTGATAATTATATCACGCATTTTTTAACCCCTATTCATAAGAGGATTCCCACATTCTTTAAAACCAAGAAGGTTTCCATGAGAAGATATGATTTCTTCTTTATAGGTAATGACTTCTTGTCCATATTTTTCATTGTAATTCATAATTTATATCTTATTTAATATTATTTCTCTATTTAATAAAAAAATTAAAACAATTAAGCTTCAATAATAGTGATAATATTAATATATAATAACATGTTCTCACTTGTTTAGTAGTTATAATGTGTTCTTGTTCAGGTCGGTTTTACTACTTACACAAATGATGTTATAAATTTTACATCATAAATAACTATGAAAACGTAATTAATGGTAATATATGATATTAATAAGTAAATAATGTGTTTTTTCTTCAATTTTAATACTAATATTAACTAATTATGATCTTACAACCTTTTATTTTTAAAATTTACCAAAACAAGTGTGTTGTGGATTTCATCTTGGATAAGATTCACTGAAACTACCTTGGAATGAACCTAAAACTTCATTAATAATTAGTGAAATTATATTGTAGTAGATTTAAAATTATTGATATGATGAACTCATGAGAATGGGGTCATTACTGAAACCTTTACACCAAAATAAACAAAGAATGATTGAAACTACTAATAAAAAATGATGAATATTAACTAAACGTAAGTAATAATTATGTAACGAATGAATCAAAAATATTAATATAAAAGGTAATAAAAATTAATAAGGTTATAAATTATATTATTTATGAATATTATTATATAATATTGGATTTTAAAAAACATCGGGCTAACCAGGAATCCAACGTAAGAGTTTCTCATCTCAAATTTCCTTCTTTGAGACATGTTTCATATTATGAACCTACTTTTATTTATATGGTGTATATTGTGAAAAAATTACATATTATATTTTTTTTTTTTAAATTTTTTTTTTTTGGTCAAAGGACCAAAGCATATTTATTAGCAAAAAGAAAAAAAAGATTACAAGAGTCTAAAAGACGGGATCAAATTACAATCTTTAAGATGCAAAGGCATCAAGTTATCTGGGAGCTCCTCCTGCCAAGTTAGATTCCGAGCAATGCCTTTATTAGCGAGAGAATCTGCAACCATGTTAGCTTCACGGTAAGTATGAGTTGCAATGAAACTGACGTCATGAAGAGATTGAAGACAATTCATCCAGCGCGTAGTAATTGACCAAGCAAGATTAATCTCTCCCTTCCAAATGGCTTGAACAACAGTAGTAGAATCACTTTCAATCCATAAGTTGTTCCACCCACGTTGAAGAGCAAAAGCAGTGGCATGAATAACACTAAGCATCTCTGCTTCCAGAGAGGTTGCAGTACCGCAGCCTCCAAAAAAGCATCCCATAACATTACCATGATGATTCCTGAAGACAGCACCACAACCCGCAGGACCTGGATTTCCTTTAGAAGCTCCATCCACATTAATTTTAATCCAACCTGGAAAGGGAGGTCTCCAAAAAACCTCAAGAGTGCGGAACGGTTTCGAGAAAATGGCCTCAACTTGAAGACGTCGAAGGATCATAAAATCATCCACCGAATTGTTGCAGGAACCATTCTGAATCAGCGCAGCTTCCCGAATAGCAATAAGAATACGCGTTTTACCTGCATTAATGTTGTGTGAGCAATTATTGTGAAGAATCGAGTTTCTATCATACCATATCACATGTATCAGCTCTGAGACCCCAGCAAGGAACAAGTTTTTGATTTGTTGAGAGTTATCCTTAGCAACACATCGTTTAAGCTGCTCATCAATTGAGTTCTGAACCAGCCATCTGCAATCAAAAGTGTCAAAAATATAGTTCCAAAGAGCGGTGGCAGTAGCACAAGATAGAAATAAGTGGTTAGTATCTTCTCTATGCTGATTGCAGAGTCGACATTTTGAACAAAGTTGGATACCAAAACTTTGAAGACAAACATCAGTGGGAACCCTATTGTGGGCGAGACGCCAAATAAGAGTGAATCTAGAAGGTTTGATCCAAGGTTTGTCAAAAAGTTTTATCCAATTCATATCATTCTCAGCGTTGTGTAAGGAGTGATTATAAAAGTTTTTGGTATTAAGGATCCCATTATGAGAAGGCTCCCAAATCAAGAAATCACTCGAGGTAGAAAAATGGTAGGAATCAATAATTTGAGTGATGCTGTCTGGGAGGGAATCAAAGTGAGAATTAATCACATCATTGACAGTGGAGTTGATGTCAACAGGGATATGGTCAATGGGAGTCACAGAGATAAGAGGAGCACCAGTCCAATTGTCTAACCAGAATCTCATGGACGAGTTTCTCGAAACCATCCATCTAGCATTGTGCATAATATTATCATAAGTGTCTCTAACAGAGGGCCAAATGGAAGAGGTCATGAAACTTCTATTATCTCTTTTCAATCTATCAATGAACCTATTTTTGATAAAAGCAACGGGAGGGGTGTCATTGTGAATCAGGGTCCAAGTTAATCTGGCTTGAAGAGCTTCGTTGAAGAACTTAATGTTTTTAATACCAAGACCACCCATAGCTATAGGCTTACAGCACTTAGCCCAAGGAATAGTCACAAGTTTTCTGTCCAAAGTGTTGCCAGACCAGAAAAAGTTTTTAATGTGAAAATTTAGCTTTTTAATGAGACTAATAGGCCATTTATAGACCATCATCGAGTAAACAAGTTTGGAAACAATCACAGACTTTACAAGGCAAACTCTCCCCGCCATGGAGAGGGATTTTCCTTTCCAAGAGGAAAGTTGATGAAGATCCTGGTCAACAATGCTTGAAAAGTAGCAGGCTTTGGGTCTACCCCAGAAGATGGGAACCCCAAGGTACTTGAAATGGATAGTACCTTCTTTGATACTAAGCTCGTTGATGATATTATTTTTTCTAGCAGAAGGGAAGTTTTTACCAAAGTAAATGAAAGATTTATTCCAACCAATGACTTGACCCGAGACCTCCTCGTAGTGGTTGATAGCAGCTTTGAGAGTTCTGATGTTTTTAAGATCACCCTTTAGAAAAAGTATGATGTCATCAGCATAAAGGAGGTGAGTGGGGGCATTCACATTTCTGTAAGCCTGAATGGGTTTGAGCTTGTTATGATCAACCATATGGGTGAGCAGACGACTAAAATAGTCTTCTGCAATGGAAAAAATAATAGCAGATAAGGGATCTCCTTGTCTGACTCCTTTAGAACATTTGAAAAACCCTCTAGGCGATCCATTGACTAAAATGGAAACATGAGTAGAATGAAAGAGGATTTTAAGTCTAGATATGAAGTTATCATTGAAGCCAAAACCATGAAGAACTTTGAAAATGAAATTCCAGTCCATAATGTCAAAAGCTTTACGAATGTCTAGTTGAATGGCGATGTTTCCGCCTCTATTTTTATTATTAATCATGTTAGTGCATTCCAAAGCAAGACAAATGCAGTCTTGGATTGATCGCCCCTTGATAAAACCAAATTGGTTGCAGGAGATAATTTTGTCAGTAATAGTGTTGAGTCTGTTAGCTATAAGCTTGGTGATAATTTTATAGAGAGTGTTGATCAGAGCTATAGGGCGAAAAATATGGATTTCAGCGGCATTTTCCACTTTGGGGATCAAAGCAAGGAATTGGGAATTTAAACCATGAGGTAAGAAACCATTAGCAAAGAAAGATTTAACGAGCTTGCAAACATCATCATGAATGATATCCCAATATTTTTGATAGAAACCATTAGTGAACCCATCAGGTCCTGGGGCACTGTCAGGGTTCAAACCAAAGACAGTGTCTCTAATTTCATGATCAAGAGGAACACCCAGGAGAAAACTATTATCAACATCAGTGACAAGAGTTGGAATGACGTCATTAATGAGTTCCTTGTTCGAACAAGGCCCATTGAATAAAGATTCAAAGTAAGAGACAACATGCTGAGCAATGTCATCTTCATTTTCCAAAATATTATCACCATCTTTAAGGGAGGCAAGAGGCCTACTGGCTTTCCGAATTCTTTGTAGAGAGTTGTAGAATTTGGTGTTACGATCACCATCCGTTAGCCATTTGATTCTAAAAGTATGCTTGCAGATGTTGTCTTTGAAGGTAAGAAGCGTATTTAGATTCATAATAATTTGGGTTTCTTGATTGTGATCGGAGGCGAAGTCTAAGTGAGTGTTGTTGTTTTGGATTTGATGCAACTCATTCTCAAGAGAGAGGATGTCATTGTCAATTTGAATTGCTTTAGTGCTGCACCAAGATTTGAGCTTACGTTTGAGATATTTTAATTTAAGAGGACAAGAAAAGTCCTCATCAGAATGACTCAGAGAAGACCAAAAATGATTAATGAGATTAGAACAGTCAGGGTCAGAGAACCAAGCATTGTTGAATCTAAAGGGGAAAGAGGGTTTGCGAATGTTGAGGGAGATGGTGACCAAAATAGGATGATGGTCAGAATGAAGTTTTGGAAGGGTGGTACTAGAGATGGTATCCCAAGTATCTAAAGCATGGTCATTAGAAAAGGCTCTGTCCAATTTGCTCGCAACCACTCTATTGTAATGTTTCCTGTACCACGTGTATTTGGAACCGCTTAGAGTGATCTCAGTGAGATTGGAGTTTTCAATAGCAGCCTTAAATTCCCTCATAGAAATATTTGAGTGAAGAGGACCAATTTTTTCATCAGCAGAAAGAATAGCATTAAAATCGCCCGCTACGATCCAGGGGGAATGAATTTTTGAATTAAGAGAGGAGAGGTCCCTCCAGAGAGACCTCCTATCTTGATATTTATTCTTGGCATAGATAAAGGAACAAAAGATATGAGCATTATCAATGATAAAGTCACAAGTGAAATTTTGATCCGAAATATGAAAAACATTAACCTTAGATAGGGAGGGATGGGCAAAGGTCCAAAGAGTATTAAAGCTATTGATGCTTTGACATGCACCAATGAAGTTGTATCCAAAACGACAAAAGTGAGCTAAGTCAGTGGAATACATGATTTTAGGTTTAGCAATGGAAAAAATTAAAGGCTTCTGGGTGCTAACCATTCTTTTTAAAATACTAAAGGTGTCAAGGTTCGCAATACCTTGGCAGTTCCAGAAGAGGATCTTCATTCAAATCTACGCTTGGAGTTAGAACTCCCTTTTTTTCCATCCGAGCCTTTATGTCTATTAGATCTTCTGACATTTTTTGACAAATTTGGGGTTAAGGCAGGGGCTTTATTTCCTTTGGCAGGATCAGAGATGATAGAGGAATCATCTAACGGAATAGGTGCCGTCAAAGTCGGGGCTTGTATGCTATTATAATTAGGTGTCGGCAAAGTAGTTAGAGCATTTTTATTATCAGTATTAACACATTCAACATGTAAATTATCTTGCTGGACTGAGGGATTGCAGGTACCTGGTGAGATGTTCGAAACAGAATGAGGAGCATTCAGTTGCGGCTGATCAGTGCAGGTACCTGGTAAGGCTTTCGAAACAGAGTGAGTAGCAGCAAAATCTATAGAACTTTGCTTACCTGAGACTTCTGCAACCGGAATAGCAGTCTCTTGGACTTGCTGTAAGGGGGGGAGCTGCATGCCATCATCATGGAAGGCAGGAACCTCCTTGTGCGGCATTCCAGGATGAGTATCCTGCATATGATTGTGGTCTTTTGCCAAAGAGAGAGACTCATGAGTAATAAAATTCAAGGAATCCTGAGGATCAGGTTGCACAGCCGTGGATATAGGATTATAAGTAGGAGTGTGAGTTGTGGGGGAGTCTTGAATCTGTTCAACAGTACAGGAAGTGGGATTAGGCCCAGGATCCTGTTTAATAGTGTCTAAAACAGCAGATTCCAATTTTAGGGAGTGCTCTTTGTTGTTTTCTTCCTCTTCAACAAGGTCAGCCCATTTGGAGCCCTAGGAATCTCCTAAGTGAGATGAATGGGTGGGTTTTTTTACCCAGGTTGCCATTCTAACTGGTTCAGTAGCACTAACCAAGGGAGCTTTTTCCTTCCGAGATCTTCTTATTTCTTTCCAATCATTTTCAATCGGTTGGGTTGATTGTTTCCTAATCAGTCTACAGTTATAAATGTTGTGTCCAATGATCTTGCAATGGTCACAAAAAGGGGGTATCCTCTCATACTCAATGTTAATTTCTATTTTGTAGTCTTTTGCAGTGAAGTTAATAGTATTAGGGGGTTTTGATTCCAGATTAATTTCCACCATGACTCTATCAAAGATTCCTAAATCAGCATTCAAGGTTCTTTGATCAATTTTGAGAGGGGTGCCTATGCATGAAGCGATGTCATTCAATATTTTAGGGTGCCAAAAAAAACCAATTAAGGCCATGCAGTTTAATCCATACCTGCGCCAATGTGTTTCGGTGAGTGTGTGGGTTGAAATTGGAGTCCCAATTAGAAAGATGTAGCATTCCAGGTTTAAGATTTAGATTTCCTAATTTCCAGACTCTATCATATTCGTCTTGAGATTTAAACAAAATGTGAAAGTACCCTTTGCCGATTGGAATAAGTTTCCAGTTCACAGAATTCCAGCATTTAGAAATACGGTCATGCAGATTAGAAAATGACCAAGGTCGATTACCTTTGAGGTAGGAGATTCGGGCCAGAATGGAGAACCTGCATAAATGCGTGCGCTGCTGAATCACTTCTGGATCCACTTCAACCAGGAATCCACCGTCGTCAAGCTTCTTTACCAGCGAGGTCTTCGTCGGGGTTTCATTGTGATCAGCAGACTTCAACGCATCAAGGAAAGTGATCGCTTGGGGTCGACCAGAGAACTCGTGGCTACGAGCATGATCTCGAGGATCATTGTCGTTGCAGATCTTTGCAACAGGAAGAGGTAAATGTCCTTGGCTCTTTCGAGAGTCATCATAGTGGTGAGATTGAAATCGGCCGGGCAAGAGAAAATCCGCCATTCGAGAGAAGATCAAGAGATCGCAAGATAAAACCCTAGGCGGCTCGCGATTTTAGAGAGAGATGGTCTCCCATATCTCTAACCCCATTACATATTATATTATTATTATCATTTTAATCATGTTATTTAAAGTCTCATTTTCATGTTATATCTTTAAAGTTATTTTGAATCAATGGTTTCTAATGTCGTGAGGGTTTCTTTTCCAATATCATTTTGAATTAGATATTTTTTATCTTTAAATTACTATTTGGTTTAATTGTTTGTTATATATATCTAAAAACCCATATATATTATTATCCTCTAATTATTCATAATTTTTTTATGAATTATTATCATTTCACTCCTCTTTTTTTCAATTCAAATGAATATTTTCCTGTAAGTGGAACCGGCCTTATCTCTACTTTTTTGTTTGGAATCATTATCTTTCATGCCCATATTATTTATTTTTCAATATGATTGTTATTATTTATACATAAATGATATATTAATATAATTTTATATTGAATTTTACTTCCTTTAAAAAATTAAATGAATATTCATAACATTTTTTTCATAGGATATTTTTTTTACTTTCTTTAAAAAAGTGTGAAAAGAATGTTTTCTGTGTGAATGCCAATTTACAAATTAAACTTCAAAACATGATCATGTATTTATCATTTTTAGTCATTAATAACTACTATCAAAAGTTAGGTGGTTACTAGTACATTTCTAAAGACACGTTAGAATGTGTTTTGGTTGAGAGGGTGGGAGTTCGGGCTCATCGTACCTTTTTAAAGGGATTCTTGTCATCTCTTGGACTCTCTTATAGATTTAAGATATTTTTGTGAATCCTTACCAAATCCTAGTTTAGGAATAGTTACCCTTACACCAATGATATTAACTAAACCATGTTTTTATGTGAACTTTTTTTTTGTTTTTGAGGTTATAAATATTATCTTATTAATTTTTAATTTTTTTTTAAAAAAAGGTTGGGGTTGAAGCCTCATTTTTATTAAAAATGAAAAGAAAAGACCTCTTTTAACTGGGTAGAGGGAGACCCATTACATAGCCCGAAGGCCCAATGGACTTGTATCCCATTACATTGACCGTAGGCCAAATGTTTTTGCCCAAGTCCCATTCTATGAATAGTAACCTGGCTACTACAGTACCCGCACAGTACCGCCGCCGCTACAGTGCCTTTCCGCTGCTACAGTACCCGCCGATCAACAGTACCTCTGCTACTATAGTACTGCTATAGTACTTCTATAGTAACCTATGCCCAATGGGTTTTGAACCCCCATTTTTCATCTAGTATTATGGGGTGCTTACCACTAATCCAAACCCCAAATACATTTTATTAATTATTAATGATTCGGTTTAAAGAAACATAGTTGGGAACTCTAGGGTTTGATCATCATCTATGGAGGCATTTGGTGTTGTGATTTTATGATCAAACCCATAAAAGGGTTTTCTTATGTATCCCATTAAAGGGAATCATAACCCACATAATTCATTTTTTTCTTAATGGGATATATCATACCTTTTAAGGATATGTGAAAAAGACTACTTCCAATATATTTAATATCATGCCAGATATAAAACTAGGTGAAATGCACCTAGAAATGGTTAATGTGGGACTTACATATGAGTAGACCTTTCAATTATTCGTGTCTATTAGTAAATAGATAGGGGATGGTTTGATTTGGTATTAAATCTAGTAGTATTCCCATATGTATGTGGTTACATGTTCCATAAAAAGGGCTGACAATAGGAGACTATGTGAGGATTATGCATGTTTCTCTAAGATACCTGACATTGTAAGTGAGTCATGGGAAGATAAGTTTTAGGTATTACACCGTGTAAGAGCCCCATATGTGAATAAACCAATAGTAATATCTCAACTAAAGATGAATTTGAAGAAACTAAGAGAAGCATCTCAACTCAAGGTGGATATGATGGAACCAACATTAGTATCTCGGCTCAAGGTATAAATGGATCATCTTATGCTTGTCGCATAAGAAAAAATTTATTTTTGAGGATTTTTTGTTTAAAGCATAAAGAGGCATCATGAATATCATGTTTAATGGTAATAAATTTCTATGTAGTTTGAGTGACACGATTTGAGTTCATATGAGAGGAATTGACTATTCAGTTTAATGTCATGTAGTGAGGATGTATGTCATGTAGTTTAGAGTTATGTTGTTAGGACTATTGGTTGATTCATGTGATGTATCTTAATTATAATAATGGAATTATCAATGAAAAATATATACCCATTTGATTTATTCTTAGTGTAATAAACAATATATAAAAGATCAATTGTATTAAAGTGGATCATAAAATAAGGGATTGAGTGGGTCTTACACTTTGATATTCTCTTTGAGTTCAATCTATTTTTTGGTAACTAGACAAGATAATATATAGTCAGGGATTATACCTTCATGGAGGATCAGGTATGAGGGTAACCATGTCATGAAATGAGATATAATAGGATACTGAGTGGTATTATGCATTGATACTTACTTGAGATTCCTAACCTAGTAGGTGATTTGGGAAAAAGTATTTCTTATCTATTTCACATTGTAGGATCCCCATATATCATAACTAGGAGTAGTATCTCAAATCATGGTGATTTTTTGGTGCTTAAACATGTATATTACTATTTTAGATAAATTTGGGATTACATATCACACCTTGACCTCAGTTTTATTTTATTTTATTTTATTTATTATTTATTTATTTATTGGTGTTATATCTTTTCATTTGAGATTTGGTTTTATGTTCTAGAGATAATATTTGAGTTTTGGAGGTTTCGGGTGTTTTTTGGCCCTATGCACGGTCAGGATTGATGGTTTGGGGAGAAACTGTGTGGCTAGCGAAGGAAGAGGGTGTTTCTAATTTATTTTCTTCTTGCACGATTTTTATTGCATAGTTTGAACAAGGTTTTTACTAAACCATGGTATGAAAAGGATTAATAATGAATCTTATTGGTGGAAACTAGGACAACGTTCACGAATTCTGCATGGTTAGAGGGAACAGTGTGGAAAGCATATGGGGAGTCTGTAATTTTAAAAGAACCAATTTTCACAATTGGTGCATGGTTTCTCAAACCATGTGGGTATCTCATGTGGTTATCCCATGTGGGTTTCCCCACCTTCTTTTTAGGGGCACACAATTAGATAATGGTTTGGAAAACTATTCGTCCAAATTATGTGACTTTTACAAATTATTAAAATCATAAAATTCCTATTTTTCACCTCTTTTATTTTAACCCCAATTAAAGTTTATCCTTCCCCCCTAAACCTAGGAACACCAATGGGGATCCAAAACCCTCAACTATTTTATCTCATTCCTATATTGATTATACTTCAAGTAATCTAGTTGAGTCTCTTTATTTTTGGGTGTTTCCCTTCAATCCTCTTCTCTCACTCTTGGTTTCTTGGTTTTCCTTATCTTAGATCCCATTTAACCAAACTTTAGGGGTGTATAGGTGATGTTTTATTTTATTTTTTTTTATGTTAGGGTGTTTGGTTTTCTCCATGGGACTTATTATTCCTTCTCTTAGAGTTTCATTGCATTTTCACACTGTTGAAGTAGGTGTTTCCATCCATTTATTTCCAAAAGCATTCCATTTTATGCTTTAGATTTCCTAATTAATTTTTAAATGTGTTATTAATTTGTTTATGTGTTAGTTTGATTTATTACGGTGTTATCATGTTGTAAATTTGATGAAAAAAGGGTTTTAAGGACTTTCTAATTTATGCCTTTATGTATATGTATACAAGGTGTTTAATAAAATTCTAATTAACATTTTAAAATTAAATTGTGTACTTTGGGATTTGGATTGGACTTTTGAGTTTTGATAATTATGTGACAAGTCAAAATGGTCTTTGTGTGTGGGATTTATGTGTCCCTTTATGGTTTGATTCTAGTGTGTGAATCCTTGTGCTTTGGTGGAATGATTCTTGTGCTACTTTGATCAAAACCATGGATAGTATTATGGTTATCCATTTGTGTGATGGGGGATATTAGAATATCCATATGTTAACGGAGTGAACATATATATATGCACATTCATAAAAATTGAAACTCCAAAAAATGTCTAACCGATAACCTTTATTTTCAAAACAATTCTTCCCATATTCCATCCACCAATCCATTTCTTTCTCTTTAAATTTCCTCAAATGTTATTATAAAACTCTAAATTTTTTCTAAATTTATTTTTGGTTTCCAATTAACTAAAATTGAGATTTTCAAGGATGTTTTCTAAAACTTCACCTTTTTGTAAACATGAGATATACTTTGGCAAATACTTGACTTGAAAGGCCTGTTTGGAATCTTTTGATATTAAATAATGTTTTTTACATAGATTGTTGAAATGTTTTTGAGAAGAAATGTGTTCTTATTGTAAATGGATTTAGATTTGTAAATGATAAGTCCTAGTTGGTAATTTTTTATGTTTTGGAAAAAAAATTAAAATTCGTATGACATGTAGGCCCAGCTGGAACTTTTGAAAGGTTTTATGTATGATGGGAACCCCTATGGTCATCCTTCAAATGAGAGGTCCTTCACATATATAGTATTGGGGATTGGGTAATGCAATAATGCTAGCATCTATGAGTTATGTTTAATTCCAAACATGTGATGACCACCTCATTCACCTTTATACTGTTATCATGTTATTTCTAGACTTCATCTAGAGGGTAGAGTGATGATTTATTTCTAGTATTGATTAGATAGATTAAAACCCCCCTAGAAATAGGATAGACCAAATGGGATTTTTCACTTATAAGGCTAGTTTGGATAATCCATTTTGTTTATTGATAGTGAAGTCTCACCATATGCTAGTAGGTGTGTATGAAATGAGTAAGTTTAAGGATTTATTTTAGGGATATCTATAAAATTCCCATGATTACAAATCTAGATGTTCATGTTTTATTTTTCATCACTTTGGTTATTTTTTCTACTATAATTTTCCTTCTATTTCATGTGTAGTACCCTTTTCCTATCTTTGAAGGGTATACCCTTCTATTATTACTTATTTCATCTTTTATTTTCTCTTATACTTTATCAAAGTGTTGTTTTCATTTAGTTTTCAAACTGGGTTTAAAAAAAAGGAATGATGTGTCTGGATCTTTAATTGGTAAAACACTATTTTCCAAAAAATTATTTTCAAACTAGCATATATAGACTATTTTAAGAGGGTATATTAATGGATTATATAGTGCTTTATTACTAGGACATTTTATACTCACACCCTACTTGTGCTAATCAGCATCGGTATACCCAAGATTTTTTTTATGTTCAATTACGTTCTGGTATTCCTATGGTGTCGGCTAGTCCAATGGATGGTGGTGACCAACAGGTCACATGGATACCATGTTAAGTCCTGGTTTGGTTTTAGTTTTTTTTAGTTTTCTCTTTTGTCCCACTTTTATTATCTCTCAATATATTTATATATTTATTTAATTTAGTGATTTACATATTCCCCTTTTTATTTTGTGTACTCTGAATTGTTTTATTTATTGGTTCTCTATGGGATAAATCATTCCAAACTTTATTATCTTTGATTTATGTAATTAGTTTCCATCCCAGGAGGGTCGAGAATGCCTCTCAGACATTATTGTGGGATAGATCAGGTGATTGGTTAAGGGTCAACCTGGGTTGGTTCGTGACATTACACCTAGGAAGATGTTAATATTTGGGAACTAAGAAGAGTATCTCAAATTTAGTTGAATTAGGAAAACTAGAGGAGTATCTCAATACATAGTAAAAAAAATTGGATTATCTCTACTCAATTTATATATGTGGGAAATGAGAGGAGTATCTTGAAAAGTTTATTTTGGGGATTCATGAAGAGTATTTCGACTCAAGGTATTTTTTAGGATTAAATATTGGTTTATAGGTATTGAAACCAATAAAATTAATGAACCACATCAAAATTTATGCAGTGAAACTCCGGAATTTTTATGGGGGTCGATGACCGAATCAAAGGGACTAGGAAGATACCACGTGGTATAGACCTTTTGGGTGGTCGTATAATGGTGTCTTCATAGCACAACTATATAAAACTACCTGAAGGGAGTCAGTATAGGGTTTTCCACATATCACTATGTGTATATCCATTCTCAAAGGTTGATTGTGTATGGAATGCTCAGAGAAATGTCTTCATAGTGCGTTCACATAGAACAACTGCAAAGGGACTTCCACAAAGGGTTTTCTCAATGAAGGGATTTATTCATGGAGGGATTTATTCATAGAGATATTTTTTCATATAAAGATTACTTCATAAATTAAATTATTTGTGGAAGGATTTTTTCTAAGGGATTTATTTATATAGGGATTTATTTATGGGGATATTTATTTTGGAGGTCCTTCATGGGAATATTTCACAAAGCCCCCCCCCCCCCCCCCGAGTTCAAAACCCATGAATTTTACTTGAGAGTGTCGAATTATATGACTCTAAAATCCCCTATATGCATTCATGTTTACTTTAATGTTTGTTCTAGTATTTATAGTATATAGTGGTGAACTAACTTCAAAAATGTGTTGTTTTATATTTCATGATAAAGTGGTTTCTTTCGTTGTATTGTTCACATAGAATTGTCCAAATAACGCTTCATGAATGAAAGCCTGCATATGCTTCGTAAACGGTCATCACGGAATTACTTCACTATGTGGGAGACCATAACATGATTCATTAGAACCAAAAAATAATTTTCATCATTAAATAAAGGTTGCTTCATGATAACTTGAATTAATTCATGAATAAATTAATTTTCTATATGGATCCCTTGAATTTATTTATAGTGGATTTTCCTTTATTAATTTTCTTCCATGCTAAAATGATACCCAACTAAAAATGGGAAAAAAGTTTGATCTATAAGTATTTTTGGACTCCATGACCATTTGAAGTGAATTTCACCCTTGCTTATAAGGATTCCATATATTATATGTTTTTAAGGCCAAAAGGTTTCTAGAAGACCCCCAAAGTGGGTTTTAAGTCTTTTTCACCCATTTTCTAAGAATTGTGAGAAATCCAAGGCCTACTCCTAGTGGGAGGCTCTCAGTACCACACCACTAGATTAAGTGGTTTTGTTTAAGGGTATACACCCCCTCGGGGTGTAATAAATCATATATCTCATAGAGACCCCATTTTATTTCTCTTTGGGCATGGAGATACTTTTCTACTAGACTTGGGTTGTCTGATTGAGGATTGCATCATGAGTTCGATCGAAAAGTTCATGGAATGAATTTTTCTATGTAAAAAAACGATCTCACCTATAATTGGATTCATTCATAATAAAAAGAATCAAATTATAAGGTAGAGTTTGGAAACTTTTTAGCATTATTGAATATCTAGAAAGCTATTGTGGCTAACTCAACAATGGGTGGATATTACTACAAGAGTGTATCGAATCAAGACTTTTGAATTTCGTCGAGGGGAGAATATTGGATCATATTTTTTTGGGTGTAAACAATAGGGGTATCTTAACTCACCTTGATATCCTAAATTGGGAGGAATAATTATCATGAGTTCATATAAAATAAACACCATGGAAAAGGATCCTATATATATTTGACATATATGTTATAAAGGGATATTTTCATTTAGTGTAGGTCTGTAGATAAGGGTCTATACACCACTAAATTTTTACATAGATATAGATCTCAAATAAGAATACTAGATCATATAACATATACCAATCTAAGAAGTTTAATGTTCATGAAGGATAGACCTCATTTTATATAGTTTTTAGTAATATGGTAAATTCTTTTTTCTATTATAATATATTGGTGTTCTTATGTTTTCCTAGTTATATTGACCAAGAAAACATATCTTGATTTATAATAGGGCCAATAGGTAGTCCCCATGAGCTTTATCTCTTTTAATTTTTCACCCTAACCATTTCTTAATTTGTTTATGGAGATGCGTAGCAAGTAGGAACTCATCATTTTCTTAGTAATCCCTTTATGGGTTTTCAACGAGAAAGTTTTTGTCCCATTTCAACATTTCCTAAAGTACTCAATATTTTTCCTAATAAATGTGGGTTTAATATATAGATATAATAGACTCAAATTTTTTCCATGTCTTCCTTTATGAGTTTTCAAACTAGTAGGAGTTTTTTATATTTTCATGGGAAGTTTAAGGTCATAAAACTTAGACTAAAATAGCATATTTTGAATGTCATTAAAATTTAATAAAAGGGTGAGAAATTATGTATGTAAACATGGGGAAAAAACAAGACATTAATGAGAGATCAATGTGAAAAATATAGACAAACTTGATGAATGAATCATGTAATTTATATTTATATTTTATAGACCATAAGTTGTTGATGTTTAAGTTAATATAGCTTTAACTAAACATTATTGTAGTTTAAGGTCATATAGCTTAGAATAAATGTATAAGATTTTTTATCTAGTAATATAATGGAAAACCCCAACCTGAATAAAGATCTCATTGCTAATATAGACTATACTAAAAAATGAGGCATCTATTTTATGGCCATGAATATTATATCATTGTGTTAGTCAATTTAATTTCATGTGATGAGTACCATGTATTTCCAAGGGGAGAATCTTGACTCAATGATTTTTGGAACTTTAATAGGAGTATCTCGGCTCAAGGAATTTGGACCCGTATATGATATGCATTCCCATATGTGAAGGTGAACAAGAATAAGATGTAATAATCTTACATTGTGTGGAGTCCCAAGTCGGATAGACCACTGAGAGTCTAGGGGTGAATTAGTGGTTTATTTTTACAAATTTATTTTCATTAAAATCAAACCACTTGAACTTGTTTAGTTTCTTAATCCAATTAATATTATCTCTCGGTATTACATCATGTGTTGTTTTAAAAATGGATATATTATCACATCGAATTTACAAGGTTTGGTAGAAATCCTACTCCTTTCTAAAACTGGTTATTCCTCCAAATTACATATTCTTCACTATCATACAAGTGAATAAATTATCTTCCATCACCAACTATAATATTATCCAGTATTAATTTCCAACTAAAATAAGTATTATACTGTAGATCTAATCGAGAGACTCCTTCTGCTTCCAACTCCTACTAAAATACTTCCACTACTTTCATATCTAACTAAAAGACATCCACTACTCCCATCTCTAACTAAGAGACTTATTCCCTTATTTAGGGTTGATCCATTATATTATGATTATTTGATCTTCCTCTATGATCTTCAAGGATCTTAATTTGTTATTTACATTTTATATACCTTCAATAGCCACGAACGAGGTATTTTAGTCTTTATCAAAAATTAAGATCACTTGTATCCAATCAATTGCCTCATTGTAACTATGCTTATAAATTATTAATTATATCTGATGGAGTTTCAGCCTATCTTAATGTGTGAAAGTGATACAAAAAATGTATTCAAGAATATTTTATACAAGATAAAACTTGTACAAATAAAAGCAGTCCATTTTGAAATTATCAACTCAAATTACACTAAAACCTATTACATAAAATATTATATTTATTTATAATTTTATGTGATTGTTTATCAATTATTCTATTTCAGTATTTCTCAAGTTATTTTTCATGTTTTCATGCATGCCTACATGAACAGTTAATTTTTATCTTTTGGTAAAATTGTACTCATCCTTATTAAATAGAACCTTTGTGCTAACAAGTTTTTCTTATTGCTCACTAACTTTGTGTATACCATGTGTGCAAAAAGCTTCATGTAAGAGTAAGAAGGTGCGGATTATATATTTTTTCTTCTTTATGCAACACACTGATGTTATTAAAACTGGTTTTCTATGTGTCAAATAAGATCATGAAAACCTAAAGGTATTAATTACAACAGTTCTTCATGAGGCTTCTTCGAGTGAGTTCAAAATAATTTTAAGGACCACTAGATCTCAAGTTTATTCTTTACAAAAGAAAGTATCTTCATTGGTTTCCACTTCATGGAACAAAAGGTTTCATGGTTCTATATTTTCTATGAAAAATTATATCCTTATCATAATTGATAGAAACCCCTCTCTGGACATGGTTATTCTCCTTTTATAGGCATGTGTCACCATTTCTTTGCACCACAACAGCTCCAAGTTTTATATCTTGTCAAAGAGGATAATAAATGATCCTAAAATCTTAGTGTATCTTAATATTTTTTAAACTCATAGATTTTGGTATTTGAAACATCATGTGAACAAAGTTATTCAAAAAATCAAGTCACATTTTCTTATGTGACATCATGTTTTCTCATCACGGTGAGTAACTCACATTCTTCTTTAAATATTAAAATCATCCACATAACTAAATGGCCTTCTCCAACTTCATTTTCATTCGGTGAAACAATTTTCTTTAAATATATTAATTCATTCAAGATATAGATTTCATGAATGGAGGTTCATAGTTTCAAAATCACATAAACTCAATCATAGAACACCCATGGCAACTTAAGGTTCTATGATGATAGTAGGGACAATGAATACTCTGAAGAATAATATACCTTAACTTAAGGATGGAGGTAAAAGATGACATCAGTTTGATTGGGTAGTCTACATTGACCAAATCAAACATTGGACATAATTATGTGTTTTTTTAATATAGAGGAATAGTGTAGAATGGTTCCATATCCCACATCAAACATCTCCTTAGTCAAGTGGTGCTTAATAAATGATTTTGTGTTGCTTACTGCTCAAACAAAAAGTGGGGTTCGGTACCTACAACACCTCACACATGGGCTTCATGGGTTGTGCCTCACCTATTTGGTTCTACCTGCCTAGACACGTCCTATCCATAAGAGTTCACTCACTTACATATCACATCAAGATTAATGAAATCCCACTCACGCCTATCATTATGCGAGCTTCGTGGACTGACTCGCCTAGAAGGTTGAGGTCATCCTCCCACATGCATGGGTTTGAGTTGGTCCATGTGGATTCCATGGTTGGCCATAATTTTTACTAAAACATAGAAATTTTTATAGGAAACATGCCATATAAATTTAAAAACCATAATCTCAAATTCTCAAAATCAAATCCTTCATGAAAAATATATAATATATTCCCAAATGTATTTATTTACTTTCTCTTCTTCATATTTGATTCCCCATTAAAATTAATTTTTCATGGAAATTTTTTCTCTTCTTTATCTTTATTTAAATAATGTTTCCACATTGAAACAAGTCTTAGAACATAAGATGAGTACAATATTCATCATAATTAATAATGATAATTTTTCAGGCATGACAACCAAATCCATTAAATAAATCCATAACAATTATCTAAGAATCACTACTTCATCTTAACTCACCAAACATATTTTTACACATTATTGACAAAAAATGAAACACTCAGGACCAATAATATCTCCACTATTATTTTATTTTAAATATACCCTCGCATCATAAAATTAAATATGTGGCCTCAAATAACATCTCCACCTTATTGAAAATCAAATGAAAAGGAAAAGTGGGTGGGTTTTACATCTCTTCTCCTAAAAAGATAATTTATTGAACACTTATGAGACAGGGATGATATCACCTGGTTCTCTTAGAAAAAATACTATAGTTCGTCAACTCTATATCTACATGGGATGACCAAAAATAGAAAAAAAGATATATATAACCAAGTCTTTCCATGAAATACATAAACTACCATGCATGTGAAATCATGCTCATGAATTACTAGTTCTCTTTTAAAGGGTTTATAACAATCATAGTTTTCAATGAACTGAAAAATCATGCACACACTTAAATAAATATTTTAGAAATTTTAGGTTAAATGAAATAACTCCTCCTTAGGGGATGAATTATTCTTCTTTAATTTTATGGAATTCAGTGGGATCCGTAAATCATAATCTCTTTATGTTTTCTAGAGGTGACAGTCCCAATAATAACCTTTAATTCCCTACATATTATCTCAAAACACATAAAATAATAGGAAATAAGGAGAAAATATTCATTTTAAAAAAAACATTCCAAATGAGATACTCATCTCAATCTAGGCCATTCATTTCAACAAACTTATTTTTATGAATATTTCTTTGGGATCTTATTTTTTATTTTAATATAATCTGTTTGATTATATTATTTCTTCCCATGAACTTATTCATTATATGGAATTAATTTTTAAATCTCAGATTTTAGAATCTTCAATATTCCAATTATGTTTATCTTCTCATAAACTTTCACATCATTTTTTAAATCTCTTGTTTTCCATTAGATTTAGTAATTTATTCATCTTCCTCTAATTTTTTAACCAATTTCAATTTATTTCCAAACAAATGGAAATTATTTCATTCCATTATCAATCTTATAAAAGTATTCACTTGAAAAACTCAACCTTGTGTCTTTTTAAATTCCATTGGTCAAATACTTCTTTCATAATATGAAAAAAATGTGTAGATTGTTGTATAATATATATGGCCATTATTTTTTCCTATAATATTTTTTCCTTGGATGCTCATTGTAACTCTACCTTGATTATTACATATTTCCTAGAAAATACATATTAAACCAGAAAGAATAGTATTTTTGACCAAGCTTACCATAAAAAAAATTAAAAATTCATACTCTTAGATTAGTTTTAGATTAATGTAGATCTATATTTTTGTTTCCCTTTTTCAAAATGAGCCTCAATTTTCTTGAGGTTTTATGTACTTATTGGAATATTCTTTCATTGATCCCTTGATGTGAAATATTTCATCTCATTATTTTTTCACAGATATCCTTAGTTTTAGTTTTCACATCTCCGATATTAAAAATAACAGTCATATCAAAATAATTAAATGCACTTTTATATTCTTCCTCTCTAGATTGATAAGATTATACATTGATCTCAATTGATTTATGGAAATTTTATCTAGAATTATTCAAATCATGTTGAACTATGACACATATGGCATGTGTCTCAAACAACTCTTCTTCTCTAGTAGTCAACTTCTCTTCAATATCATATATCATCCCATCTTGTTAATCAAATTTCAATTTTTTATTCTTAATATAATTTAAAAAAGAATATTCCTTCTTCATCATATCCTCTTTTTCTTCATCTATAAGTAATATTTGCTTCTAATTATTTTTAGTAGTAAATTAATTTTTTTCATTGATCATATATTCATTTTCTTTCTTGAGGTGTTTTATATATCCCTTGAAAATTTATAATTTTTCTTTCGTCTCTCAGTCAAGTTATTTTCTTTCTTCTCCATCATCAATATTTCTTGATGAATGAGTTCTTATCTTTAAAAGAGATAAGAAACCAACATTACTATATGAAGAAAAATTTGATGATTAATCTTTATTATACTTTATTATAATATTTATCTTCTTGTTGTTGTAGTTTTTCTTCTTCTTCTTACCCCATTTTTGTTTATGATATCTCTCATCATCTGATTCTGATTCTAATTCTAATTCTTCAACCTTATTCTTTGGAAACTTCCTTAAAATCTTACTAGTGTTACCACAATATAATAATTTTTGTGGTTTCTTACTCTTTCCCTTCCAAATTACCTTTTTTACACTTTTTGATATAAGAGCAATAATTTGATTAATGCCTTCATCAGTAGAATTAAAATCTGAATCTTTAGATTCTTTGGCCTCTTATTTTCTAACATTTCATGTCTTTAGGGAATCAAAATCTATTTTAATTTTTTTACGTATTCTTGAAAGAAGAAATATTTTGTATCTCATAACATATGATAATATTATATAGTTCATAAATAGAGATATAATCACTTTCTTATAGGGATAAGATCTTCGAAACAAAATAATTTGAAAAATTCTTCATCAATTTTTGACAATGATAGAGTCATCCAACTTCTAACCAAATCCTAAAATATTGTTGATTACATCATTAACTCTGGTAAAATAGTCTTCAATATTTTATTTATCATACATTTTGATATCCTCAAAATTACTCCTCCAAACTTATAATTTTTCTTACTTAACTTGAATATTACCTTTATAGTCGCTTCTTAGTTTTTCCAAAATCTATTTGGTAGTATAGAGACCCATGAATTTTGTTCATACCTTCTCTAATAGATCCATAAAGATAAAATTTTGAGCCTTTCCATCTAACTTCATATTTCTATTATCATCTTGTTTCATGGAAGCATTATCAGTAATGGGTGGAAAACCAACTACTTCATCATCTCTCACTTTCATAACAAGTGATAAGAGATAAGGTAACATCTTATTCCTTGAAATATGATAATTATTCTCATAAATGGTTGGAACATCTCAACTATTAATATAATAAATATTCTATATTTTTTAAAATGATTCTTGGATATTTAGAGGCAGTATTTCTTTTAATACCACTTGTAGAGCCCCAGTCCAGATTGACAACTGATTGGGGAGGGGTGAATTAGTGGTTTCTTTTCAAAAAATTATTTTTATTTAAAATTAAATATCTAAAACTCGTTAAGGTCCTATATCCACTAAATATTTTCTATCAATATCACCTGATGTGCAGCTGTAATAATGAAGAGAGAAGCACACAAGATTTACAAGGTTTCATAGAAAGTCTACACCTTTTTGTAACTGGTTATTCCGCTAAATTATAGATTTTTCAGTATCAAACAAGTAATTACATTCAATTCTAATACTATATATAATATTATCCTACTTTTAACTCTAACTGATAGACTTCTTCTGATCCATCTCCAATCGATAGACACCTACTTTCAGCTCCAACTAAAATACTTCCACTACCTTCAACTCTAATTGAAAGACTTCCACTACACCCATCTATAACTGAGATACCTCTTTCCTTATTTAGATTTGATCCACTATATGATTATTATTTGATCTTCATACATGATCTTTCAGGATCTTACTTTCTCATGTATTCTTCAAGTACCTTCAATAACCACTAATCAGGTATGTCGCACTTTCTCAATAATTTTGATCACTAATATCATATTATTTTCCTTATTATACCTATGATTTGGTAATTATTCCTTTTTCATGATGAATTATTAGACTCAATTAATGTGTTAAATTGATTAACATGTTGTCTTTAATATAATTTTATGCAAGATAAAACTCGTATAACTCAATGCAGTCTCTTCTAAAATTCCCAACTCAAATTACACCAAACCCTAACACATGAAATATTATATTGATTAATTATTTTATATACTTGTTTTTCAATTATTCTATTTTTTTCTATCTCAAGTGATTTTTAATTTGTGAATTTATACATATATTCAATGTTCAATTTCTTCTTCAAGTAACAGAGTATGAAACCTTCCCAAATAGAAACTTTATGATAATAAGTTATCTTTCTCACCCACTGTCTTTATATACAACTTACACTCAAAAAGATTCATGGAAGTGTAATTAATAATGGGTTATCATATATTTATTCTTCACATAACTCAAATAACTTATTAGAACCATTTTGAGGTGTATCAGATAAGTTTATGAAAATATAATGGGATTCATAGAATTAATTCATCATGATGATTATTTGAGTGTATTAAAAATTGGAGGCATGAAGGATATAAATATTATTATTCTTGAAATCAAGGAGCTTAATGAGTTTCCAATTCATGAAATAGAAGGTTTCACGATGTACTTTTCTCTTTATAAAATGATAGACTTCTCACAATTGATTGAAACCCCAATCAGTCCTTGGTTCTTATCTTTTTATAGGTAAGAATAATTGTTGCCTTGTACCACCACAGATCTTGTTTTTATAACATTTCATAGAGGATCATCAATGAGATAAAAAATTTGGTGAATCTTAATATTTTTGAACCAGTATATTTCAGTATTTTAATCTTCACACGAACTAATCGATGCTAAAAATAAAGTCACCTTTTCTTATTTGACTTCATGTTTTCTCCTCAAAATGAGTAACTGGTGTTCTTATTTAAAGATTGAACTCCTACACATATCTGAATAAACTTATACAATTTTTTTGTATTCAATATCATTATATTAATTGAATATATACATTCATACAAGACATAGAATACATGCATGGAGGTCTATAGTTTCACTATCTCATAAACTTGATTATATAAAAACCATGGTGACCTTGGGTTTGATGATGAAAGTAGAAACGTTGAATAATCCAACAAATAGTATACCCAAACTAAGATTGAAGTTAGGATAAAACATTGATTTTATTGGATGGTCCATATTGATTGAATCATATAATGATGATATGTCTATATTTTTTAATATGGAGGAACCATTTCATACAGTTCCCCACCCCATATAAAACTTATATTTGGTCGACTAGTGATTAACAAATGATTTTTTCCCACTTACCACTTAATTAGGTAGTGAGTTTTATCTATAGAAACACATAACACATAGGAATAATAGGTCGTGCCTCTCCTATGTCATCCCACATGCCCAACTGCAGCCCATCCATAAGGGTGTTCTCACCTACATGTCCCAATGGGATTAATGAAAGCCCAATCATACCTTCTTTCATGTGGATTTGTAGAATAGATCTCATATGGTTTAGGTCATCATCCCACATGTGTGGGGTTGAGTTGTTCTATGTGGCTTATATGTTTGGCCATAATTTTTGTAACACTTAGAAAAATTTTAAGTTAAACATGCCATATAAAATTCCAAACCATGATCTCATTTTCTCAACATCAATTACTTTATGATAAATATATAATATGTTTTTTGAATAGATTCTTTAATTTCTATTCTTCATCTTATATTTTTCATCCAAAAAAATATTTTAATTTCAACTCCTCTTATTCTTCAGCATTATATAAACAATGTGTCCTCATTGACCCAAGTCTGGGAGCTTAATAACAATAAAACAATCATCATAATTAATATTGAAAATTGTTAAAGAATAACTTCCAATGAAATTAAAAGAATCTATAACAATTATACAAGCATGACCACATCATCATAACTCACCAAACACATATTGACACATTATTAATGACAAATGCAATGGTTGGGACCAATAATTTGAAAGTGGGTAAGATACAAAAATGTGAAACATCTGGTGTATTTAAATATACATGAATATTTAGGTTATAAAAAAGGTATATCATAACCTAATAATGTATATTTCCATATAAAATAGTGTATAGTGGTAAAAGGTTGACAATAAGTAATGGTGGAAAACAATGCTTTAAACAATCCTGATATAGTGTATGGGGTTAGGGGGCCTTTCCACAAAGACTAAAACATCTGATATGGGATATTTGGTATATAAAAGGAAATTTTTTTATTCACCTTCAAATCATTTCAAGTTCCATCAAGATCATTCACTCACCTTGTTACCAATATTACTATGAAAGTGATAACCAAGAGGTTTAATTAAATCAATTTTATATGGTTCTAGGAGTGATGCCCTTATTTTTCATGAAAAAAATAATCATTTTTATAATGAATTTAAATGATTTTTAACTGTTTTCTCCATATTATTAATTGATTTATTAAAATTTGGTTGAACATAAATTCAAGGTTAATTTAGAGAAAAATATATGAAAATGAAGAATTATGAATATTTGGAAATTTTCCTTACCCAAATAGTTTTCTTAGGGGTTGTGTAAGGGTAAGATATTGTTTACCTTTACACAAGTGGATTTCCAATAGCTATGTAAGGGTAATGGACATGCTATATAAGGGTATCCAAAAATTTACACACACTATGTAAAGGTATGAAAGGGTGTATATAAGGGTAACCTCTAGATTTCACTGGTTGTGTCAGGCTAAGGTTTCCATTGTGTAAGGGTACCCATAGATTTCCACCACTGTGTAATGGTAATAAGAGGTAAGGGTAAGACACACCATGAAAAGGAATAAAGAGCTATGTAAAAGTAAAATAAATTTATATAAAGGTATTATTATTTTTATTAAGGATATATAAGGGTATCTCATGTATAAAAAAGGCTATGTTAGGGTAGTCAACCCACCATTTTCAGACTACTACACTGTTATCACTGCTATTATGTTGAATATATCACCATGGAAAATGAAGGGAGATCCAGGAGGTACTATAGAATTCACACTAGTTACACTTTAGTCCATCCTTTCATTTTGGAATCAACTAGCGGCTGAACTAGAGATGGAGGTTGTGACATGGTCTAAGATTATGCACTTTATCCCAAGTATAGAGATATGAAGCTAAATTATAGGTTTTTCATGAAACTAAGGAGGTGCTAAATTTATCTATATCTTGGAAAAGAGTAAATAAGAAGTTATAGCTATAGCGGATATGACTATATTTTTTTCATGTAGAGATATAAAAATTAAAACCCTAGGTGAAGCATCAGTGTAGCATTCATGTCCACATCGTATAAGGTTTTTCACTAAAATATTGAAACACTAAATATCCTCAAGATATATACACAAATACATGTTAACTCATGGAAAAAAGAATTTAACTTGTAATATATAGATACAAATAAATATGAAGAATAAATATAGGCTAATACTATGCATATAAATAAAGGATTGTTGTTCCACTTTGATGGAGATATCAGATCTCAACTGGAGGAGGCTACTATTCTATTTTAGTTCTTTATTTTTTAGTTTATTTTTTCCCATGTAACTCATGAATATTTTTTATTGAATTTTTTCTTCCATTATTTGTTTCTATCATTCCCACTCTCTCTCTATATCTTTCCTCCACCGTGATCTCTTACACTCACCGTGGTGAGTGACTTGCCTGAGGATTTTCCTTAGGGAGGATTGCATGGTGTTCTTGAATTATTAAATTTTAATGTTTAATTATATTTTTAGTGAATGTTAGTGATGTGCATAGGTACAGTGATCATCCACCATGACATGACCCTCAAACTCGTCTCAATTATCTATCAAATCATCATTCCCTCCATCACTTGGGTAAAATATTCTTGTGGTGGATTTGAGGGTTCTCAAAATGATAAAATGACATATGATGGAGTTGGGTCTCAAAAGGTATTACATTTTTTATTGAAATATTTATCATACTTGGATATTATAGGAGGTGAGATTTGGTGTGTCTAAGAGATCTCATACACATGATAAATTCACACTCAAATTAGAGAGTAGAAATTCATAAATTATGAGATGAATTTTTAAATTAAATTTAAAAAATAGTGAATAATAAAAGAACCTAAGTAACTAACTCTAAGACCAATATATTTCTTTCTAACAATAATTCATTGTATTTTACATAGAATTTTCATGTTAGGATAGTTTTTTCATTCACATTAACTTTCCCTATATTTTCTTTTGGTTTCACAACATAATAAAATACCAAAAAATTAAAAAATTAAAGAATAAGAATTAGAGAACACCATGAAAACCTTCCCTAAGATCAAGCCTTAGGTTAGTCACTCACCGATTTTAGTTCAAGAGAAATGATGAAAGAGAGGGAAATGAATATAGAGATATAGAACAGGTCAAATAGAGGACGCAAGAAACAATTTTATAAAAAAACATGTATGATTTATATAGAAGAAACTAAACTAAAAAAGAAATAACTAAAATAGAATTGTATTCTCCTATGGTTGAGCTATGATATCTACATCAGTGTGGCATAACTCTCCTTTATTTATTGGAAAAGGTTTATCCCATCTTCCTTCTCACTATCTTTTTGTGTCTTCATAGTCAAATTTACTTTCTTTACTCTATGGGTTGGAATGTATCTATGTTGTTATCCTGAGTATATCGAGTTTTTTAATATTTTCAATAAAAACCCTTCTATGGACATGAATGTTGTTGTGAAGCACCTCTTACTAGGGTTTTCCTATGTATGGCTCTACATGGATACAGCATAGTCATATCTTCCATGGCTACAGATTCTTCATTCCTCATTTCCAAGATACTTATGAATTTATCACCACTATGGTGTCATGAAAATACTATGGTGTAGCTTTATATCTCCAAACTATATCCACAATGTAGAATCTCAACCCACAATATAGTCTCTATCTCTAGTTCAACCTCCAGTGGATTACACGATGCAAGGTTGTCCTATAGCATAACTATTTTGAATTATCCAATATCACATATTTATCATTTCAACTTACATAGTGATACCTATGGTGTAACAACGAATAAAATAGTGTAAAAATCTAGTTGTGGTGGTTTTATTACCCTTATGTAGCCTTCTTTATCCTTGAGTTACCCTTTCATAGACTTAAAGAAATAATCCTACCTTTATGAAACTTTATTTTACTTTTACACAGATCTATCTACCTTTATGTAGTGTTTTTAACCCTTATATAGTTCTTTCTTTTACCCTTACACAGTAGTAGAAATTTGGGGGGACCCTTATGCAGAAGCAACCATACCCTTAAGAAACCATTGAAATCCACGGGTTACCCTTACACAAGCCCTTTATTACCTTTACATATAATGTGTAAACTATTTTATAACCTTATTAATCATTTCACTTACCAATAAATATCCCTTTCAAATCTACAGGTGTAAATGTTGAAAATATTTTACCCTTACGTAGCCCCTAGGTCATTTGTAAGTGTAAGGAAAATTTCTAGATTTTCATAATTCATCATTTTCATCTCTTTTTCTTAGAATTTATCTTGAATTGAAAATCACCCATATTTTAATAAATCAATTAATTATATGGGGATATAATTAAAAACATTTAAATTCATTATAACAAATTTTTTATTTTTGAATGAAAAATAAGGGCATCAAGGTGTATCTTGACTTAAGGAATATTGGGTTAGTGATGATTCAGACATTAAAGATATGAAGTAGGTTCATGGAGGATAGGATATTCAAGAATGGTTTGAGAAACCAAAAGGTTACTCTAAAATATATTAAACACATTATCAAGGTAAATATATATAACATGTTTTTTTGAGTACACAATTACTTAAAGGGTGATCTACTCTATGTGAATAGTTGGTCTTGACATGAATGAAAATATACCCATGACATAGCTTAAACCCATTTTAAGAAGATAAGTAAGATATGATATAACATTTTCCAATACATGGGGTCTAATGATCATAGCTTAAATTTTAATAGTGTCATATAGTTATCCCCATGTGAGTTTTTTAATTTGTGCTCTAATTTTTTTCTTAAACAATGAAAGGTAATAGTTTAGCTAGCGGAGACTAAAATTTTTATCAGTCTTACCTTTATGGGTTTTCAACCTAACAATCCTCCGTGTCTCTTCTACATTTTATGTTCATGAATTTTAGACCATTGAGAGATAGATTTTAAGGTCATGCAACTTTGACCAAATCATATATAGTATAAGATATTGATGTATGTACTAGGGTGCACATAGTTTAAGGTCATGATTCTTAGACCAAAGAATATGATATAACTCCCTGGATGGTCCTAGGATAGGAGACTCAAGCATACTACATATTATAGTTAATTATAATCAAGGAACATTTAGTACTTTAATATAGTCCCTATATAGATCTTTCTTATACAAAAGGGAAATGGTAATTTTCCATATTGTTGTCTAAGTTAATTGGTCGAAATAAACTATGAACTAAAAAACCATACATGGGCCTAGACTTCATGTAATATTAAGATTTAGCTCAACCAGATGAGCTACTTTAATAATTTTATGGTCTTACTAGATGGACCATATGTAATTAAGTTTAATGTTATGTGAAAAGTAAACATAATTATATAGTTTATGGTCATGTGATGAGGAACTAATTAAATTTAGCTTCATCATCATAAAACTAGGATACATATAATTCAATTAAACTACTTATGGTCAAAATGCTGTGAACTGACTTAAATATTATGAAAAGTATATTTAGATAAACCTTTTATTAGTGTAACATATTCTTACTATTTTTAGGTAATCCTCATCCCCACTTTTTTATCATGCTTTTTTTGGGTATCTTTAGGGGTTCTTCAGGTGAAAATTAGGAAATTTTTGGAGTTTCTAGGATGTTCACAGTTGGAACCTGGTTTTCCCAAACTATGCACCCCCATTGCAAACCATTCACCCCCAAAGAAGTGGGAAATACATGTTTGGAAAAAAAATCACAAATCGTGCACCCACCTAGTAGAAACCATGAACCCCATTACAGGGGCACATGGTTAGGGAGCATGGTTTAGGAAATCATATATCCCCCTTCAGGAAACTATGCGCGCAGACTTTTTTAATTCTAAAAAATTATTTTAAAATATTTAACCCCATGTTTTAAGTTTCCAACAAGATCATTCAACTATAAATAGGTTTAAAATATTATCCCATTATTTCTCTCATACTATCTCTTTATTTCCTCCTAGTGTTTGTTAGACCATATTTTAAGTGATGAATATAATATCATTTTATTTAGATCTTGATTCTAGATTAATTTTATATATTTGTGTTATCATAGTTCTTCATTTTATTTTCCCACTATGGGTGTTGAGTTACACAATCTCTGTGATAAAAGTCCTTTGATATTTTCCATTTTATAAACCCTTTATTTTTTTGATTAAAATTAAATTACATTAAATTGGTTTTTAAAAACACAATTTTATATGTATTTTGAGTTGAATATATTTGGAATGAATTTTGGTAAAAAAAACCACAATTCCAATGCAATTGAAAATTGGGGTGTGTTTTGTAAATTGATAGAACTTGTGAAATTGATTTGTGAAATTGATTTTGAGAAAATGGTTTAAATTGTTTGGATAATAATTTATGATTGGTTTTATCTTTAAAAAATTATGAATTGATTAAAAATCATTATTTTGGTTTTTAAATGGAAATTAGAATATTGGAATTAGAAATTGGGGGTATTGTATTTTAAACTGTTTTAAAATAATTTTACGATTATTGTTTGATTTATTCAGCATGTGTGAGCCTGGGTAGTTAGTGGGTTATTTGTGACAAACAGGCTAGGATGGTAATTCCCTAGTAATGGATTGATGTTTTACAACTCAAACATAAACCTATTTTGGGAGATCTCTTCCCCAATGAGATGTTGATGGGTCCTAATTGTCCTGAGCCTAAGGGATTTATGTACACTTTTCCATGATCATAGATATGAGTTTCTTAGGATCTAATAACTTGGAACAATCATACTATAGGTCATATGACCACGTTTCTTATTTTGATTACTTTGATGTATATATCATTTATTTTGAAACTACTTTTATCATTCTTAGTAATTTATATAGACTATTTTATATAAAAATTTTACTTAAACCATTTCTTGAAATGTTTCCATCATCTAAAATGAAAATAATGTTTTTACTTAAATATGAAATTGTACTTCCATTCCAATTTTATTGAAATTGAAATTATTATTTGGTTTATTTATTATGGAATCATATTATGGAATAATTTGTGTCACCCTACTAGGACTATAAATCACACCCTATCTTTTCCTTTGGGTGTTTATAGATTTCCTTCTACCATGTTCAAATGAGGGTAAATCTTCACTTAGAGGTGATGGTTGTTTTTTATTCTTTTGTATTGGAGTGTTGAATCCATTGGGAATTTAGTTTTTATATTGTTCCTATGTTACTTTTATGATGTACTATTTGAGTTTTTTTTTAAACATGTTCGACTTCTGAACCAATCTCTTTTCAAATATTCCTTTGTGTATACTAACATGTTTCTTTTTAATCTGTTATTTTATAGAAAAATTGATCCCACTTTCTGTGATGTATGATGACAGGTTATAATCTATAACCCATGGGGATCGAGAAAGAACTTTAGGACATGTCAAGAAGAATTGTGGTTCCAATTTTATAGGGTATTTGGGCTGGTTCATCAAAAATTAGTATCAAAGGGTGAAGGTTATTCATATTTCATTGATGTCAATATGTGGTTGATAAATCTTGTCAGGATTTAGGAGGTAGTTGTGAGTGAGTGCCTGGATATTTCTCACTGTGATGAGACTTAAGTCACAAGGAGTGGTTTGGTAAATACTTCTTGAGGATTATTTCTAGTATCTTCCCTAATTTTTATTTATATTGGTTGAAATTCAAATCTTTGTTATTTATCTGACTGGTTTATTTTCCCTATTACTCTTGTTTGAGTGTTAATCTAAGTAATCATCTGACATCTTCAATTTTTTCTGCTAATGTTGTGTGAGAAACATTCCTACAAGAAGATGTGTGAATAGGATCTAGGATGAAGCTACTGATTAACCATAGTGAGAAAATCATACCATGGACAATAATTTGGTTGAGGTTATTCTGTGTGCTTTCCATGCTATGGGATAGGTACCTGCACTCGTCCCTGTTCAATCTCTAGTTATAGAACCTCATATAGATGTTTTCCAAAATCATGCTCAAGAGTTACTTTTATAGAATCTACCAGTGTTGCAAGGCTCAAATTATCCTCAAGAGTTTGAGGATTGGTTAAGGATCATTGATCTTTTTTTGAGTTCTTAGAGATGCCTAATGGGATCAATCTAAAATGTTCCACCTTCAAGATGGAAGGACCTGGAAGGATATGATAGGAAATGATGGTGATGGAAAATAATAACAAGGGTATAGAGTTGAAGGAAATTAGATTTATTTTCACTAACTAATTCTATCTAATGTATATGGTGCTGGCTAAAGCTATAGAATTTTTAAAACTCGAGCATCCATACGGGACCATGAATGAGTATGAAAATAGATTTACTAAGCTATTTAAGTTTTCACCTGAGATTATATCGAATTAAAAGGTGAATACTTTATGGCTCAAGGAGGGATTTTGATCATATATTCATTATAATGTTTTCTTGATGAATCTTTCTTCTTATTATTACATGTTGTATATAGAATTTATGGTTTATCTTGATCTTGATGGTATGTTAGGGTTAATGGGAGTTATATTTTCTCCAAGTGGTCATTCTATGAGTTCCTTCAAAGGAATGAGAAAGAGTGATGATTCTCATGATGGTTCTCAATAGTAGGATTCTTTTAGACCTCCTTTATTTTTTTAGAGGCCTTTTTATTTTCTATCAATGTGGAAATATTGGGCACTCAAAAGGGATTTTCACTGAGGAACCCAATGTATATAGTTCTTATAGATTCTCAAGTCACTTGTAGAAGTTTTTTCATGGATATTCTAATCCACATAGTGGCATGGGATCATCAATTCCAAAAAGTATTTATATGAAATCAGATGATTCATGAAAAAATGATTTATAGCCATATGCATCCCGAATAAATCTTCTTCAAGCAGTGGTAGAGTCTCTAAAGAAACCATATACGATTCCAGTGACTTTCAGAGGTACCATCACTATTTCTTCATATTTAGTGACTTTTTTATTTAATTCTAGTGCATATTATTGAAGGACCCCGGGACACCCTGAGAGGGGAGGGGTGAATCAGGGTGACCACTTTTTCTTCTACTTTGTTGGATCTTGTTCCCACGTTGGTAGGAACTTGTTGAACCTGTATGATGATTACGATCAAAATGAAAACATTCACATGCACAGAGAAGACACAGTCATTTTTACTTGGTTCACCACTAAGGGCTACGTCCAAGGAGCATACGCCGACAGGTTGCCGGTCGTACCTAAATCCACTATGCTTCACTAGCTGCGGATACAAATGTTCGGGTACAGAAACTCTGTCCCAGGCTCACTGCCTTTACAATTGTTCAGGGATAGCTCACTGCGTCCCTCGGGTCACTCCCGTTGACTCCCCCTGGCTCACTGCCGTTGGTGAAGTCTCACTCAGTTTATAGACGTGTAGGTCTCTTCAATAAATTTGCATTGAAGTCTTTGCCTCTGCTCAGCACGAGACTCTGCTTGCATCGAAGTCTGGAAGAGATGCACTAGAACGCACAGAACCACTGAACTGGATAACCAAAATGTGCAGACAAACCTTATTGAGAAATATGCGAGACATCAACCATTTGCGCGCAAAATCATCCTATTGCGCGCAACATTTTCTTTTGGTGCGGAAAAATATTTCGCGCAAAAATCCCCTTTTTCGCGCAACTCCAAATATTTCGCGCAAGCTCCTTTACGCGATCCTTTTCGCGCATCAGACCTCGGATCTTCTCTAAGTCTTCCAACCAAACGAATGAAGGGGGTCACCTCATATTTATAGGCGACTGAGACCACTGCGCGCAAAATCCCCTTCGGCGCGGAAAATCTCTCATCTGGCGCGTAATCTTTCCCCCAGCTTATGTATTTCGCGCACAACCCTTATTTTCCGCGCAGCCCATGCCTTTGCCATCTTTCCCCAAACTGATTCTGAAACAGCATTTGCGCGAAAAAACTATTTCGCGCATCCCGCTGTTTTTCGCGCCCAACTTAAGTATTTCGCGCACATCCCTGATTTTCCGCGCAGCCCATGCCTTTGCCATTTTTCGCCTCTCTGAATTCGAAACACTGTTTGCGCGAAAAAAACTATTTCGCGCATCCCGCTGTTTTCCGCGCCTAACTTAAGTTTTTCGCGCAAGCCTCTTATATTTCGCGCACCACTTCCGTTTTCTGCGAAGCTCCTTTTGCAGACAATCCATGTCTTCATTTTCCGATTTTGAGGCCCAAAAATTTGGCAAACACTGGGAAACAGCGCCACCTTCAAAACTGTTGTCTGCTTGAACTGTATGATCACTTTGCTGGAACACATTCGGAACTTCCACTGAGGATTGACAACAAACACAAACCATACACCAAATCATGCTTTGAAAAACCTGGTTCCAACAATCTCCCCCTTTGGGTTTGTTGGCAATCAGAATAAATTCAATAGATCTCCAACCATGAGCAAATCCAAAACGCAAGAATCAACTCAGCCAACACTCTAAGTCTACGTGAGCAATGCTCGGTGTAGAAAACAAGAGAGGAAGCTTGAATTGGGTCTTAGTGTTTTGAAATTCTCCATGACGCCCGATGTTATCCTTATTAAACTTCTCATCACAATCTTACACTTCCATCACAGATGAATTTCTTGCCGTGAATTTCTTGCCGTGAATTTCTTGCCTTGAATTCTCTTGCCGTGAATTTCTTGCCGTGAATTTCTTGCCTTGAATTCTCTTGCCGTGAATTTCTCGCCTTGAATTCTCTTGCCTTGAATTTATTCCTTTCTCCCCCATTGACAATAAAACCAAAGACCGAAAAGTTTGTTCAACGTTCAGCTCAAGCCATACTCCCCCTGGATAGTATCTCCCCCATAAACCTGCATCACAGCCATAAACAGATAAAAACAGTCAAAACACACGGGGAGAGGGGACTTCCGGAGCCTCCTTATGCAGTAGGAGGTGGTCGAACACCGAGGTTCAACCGATGCTTCTCGAACACAGCCGCGGACAATGGCTTGGTTAGGATATCAGCCACTTGCTCATTTGTTCCAACATGATCCATTTTAATCACGCCTTGTTCAACCTTTTCTTTGATAAAATGATACCGTATTTCAATATGTTTTGTACGAGAATGCTGAACCGGATTCTTCGTAAGATCAATTGCACTTTTGTTATCACAATAAATCACCATTGGTTGCTGCACCTTATCACCAATATCTGTTAGCTGCTGCTTCATCCAAAGAAGTTGAGTGCATGCTTTTGTGGCGGATATATATTCAGCTTCAGCAGTACTAAGAGAAGTACTTTCTTGTTTCTTTCTCAACCAGCCAACACATTTCTGCCCAATATAGAAAGCTCCACCACTTGTGGACATTCTATCTACAACATCACCAGCCCAGTCAGCATCAGAAAATGCTGATAATTCACTGTCTCTGCCTGCAGCAAAAAATAACCCGAAGTTATGTGTACCTTGAATGTACCTCATGATTCTTTTTACTGCTGCTATATGTTCCTCCTTTGGATTACTCTGAAACCGGGCCGCAAGGCATGTTGCAAAGACAATATCTGGCCTTGTCGCTGTCAGGTACAGTAGGCTGCCAATGATCCTCCTGTACATGGTGGGATCAACAGAGTTCCCATCCTCATGCTTTCCAAGTTTAGTTCCAACTGCAATCGGAGTTGACATTGGTTTGGAGTCTTGCATATTGAACTTCTTCAGCAGCTCTCTTGCATATTTTTCCTGAGAAATGAATGTGTATTCCTTCTTTTGAATAACTTGCAGCCCCAAGAAATATGTGAGCTCCCCAATCATAGACATTTCAAATTCTGATTTCATGTGGTTGGCAAATTCATCCACTGATTTCTTCCTACTGCCACCAAATATGATATCATCAACGTAGACAAGAACCATGAATTGATCTTTTGGAGAATTCTTCACATAGAGATTGTGATCAACTCCTCCTCTTTTGAATTCCAACTTCTTGAGATATGAATCTAGCCGTGAGTACCACGCCCGTGGTGCCTGCTTCAAACCATATAGAGCTTTCTTTAGTTTGCAGACCTTTGTTTCATCGGTACCCAAGACAAAGCCCACTGGTTGTTCAATGTAGACTTCTTCTTCGAGTACACCATTCAAGAATGCCGTCTTGACATCCATTTGATATACTTTATATCCTCTTTGGAGTGCCATGGCAAGGAAAAGCCTTATTGACTCCAGTCTAGCCACTGGAGCAAAGGTTTCTTCAACATCAATGCCTTCAATCTGAGAGTATCCTTTACATACCAGTCGTGCCTTGTTTCTGATGACACTTCCATGCTCATCAAACTTATTTTTGAAGATCCATTTGGTACCAATCACATTGTGACCTTCGGGTCTCTGGACAAGATCCCATGTCTGATTCTTATCAATCTGATCTAATTCATCATTCATGGCTTTCACCCAAGATTCATCTTTTGCAGCTTCTTCGAAGGAGGATGGCTCTACAACTGATAGAAATGCAGATTGTGTGGTATTCCTCATCCTTCTGGTTTGAGTGGGTGCACTCCTATCCCCAATTATGTTGGATGGATCAATCTCAGCTCTTCGATTTCTCCTGCGAGGTTCAGTAGTATTCTCTTCAGCCATAGTTTCTTCTTCAGATTCTTCTTCTGAGTCAACATCATCATGTGATTGATGAGTGTTTTGAACAGCTTCCTCTATTTCTGCATTTGTAGGTTCTTCATGTTCAAATTCTTCATGACTTTCGATCACATCAGCATATGACGTCCGTGAAGCATTTGTGGTTTTCTCTTCAATTATCTTAACATCATTGCTTTCCACAATCCTTCCCAAACGATTGTTGAAACATTTGTAGGCTTTGCTGTTCATTGAGTAACCGAGGAAGATTCCTTCATCTGCATTGTCACCATATTTCCCCTGATTTCCTTCTTTGTTCCTGATGAAGCACTTACTTCCAAAGACACGAAAGTATTTTAGAGAAGGCTTCCGTCCATGCCACAATTCATATGGTGTCTTTGTCTCACCCATATAAAGTCCTGTTCGATTCTGAATGTACACTGCAGCTTGAACAGCCTCTTTCCAGTAATGTCGTGGAATACGACTCTCAATCAGCATAGTTCGTGCCATGTTGTTCACCTGTCGATTCCTTCGTTCAACAACTCCATTTTGTTGTGGAGTTCTCACAGCAGCTACCTCATGTTGTATCCCATGCTTCTCCAGATAATTTTCAAATTCAATGGACGTGTATTCTCCTCCATTGTCAGATCGCAGCACTTTGATTGTTCGTCCAGTATCATTCTCGGCGATTCGCCGATATGTTTTCATGCAGTCAAGGACCTGTCGTTTCCGGTGAATGACCATCACACATGCCATTCGACTGTAATCATCTATGAAAAGGACAAATTACCTTTCTCCATGAGTTCCGGCAACATTTATTGGACCAAAAACATCTGTATGAATCAGATCAAGAAGGTGAGATGCCTTTTTCTTCTTTGGCCGATATGAACTGCAGACCAGCTTCCCACGAATACAAGAATCACAGGATTTTTCACGCTCACGCTTCAGGTTGGGAATGTCCATGACAATTCTCAATTTTGATATTTTCTCCATGTCTTGTTGATTGATGTGTCCCAATCTCCGATGCCACAGATTGTTTTCTTCTTCAACAGTCATGTAACATACATTCTCTTCACTATCAACCTGATACAAGTTTCCTTCTGTTCTGCATCCCTTCATGAGAGAATTGCCAGTTTTTCCCTTGATAGTGCAGCCTTTCTGATTAAAAGTAACAACAAGTCCTGAGTCACAGAGTTGACTCACGCTGAGGAGATTATGACGTAGGCCATCTACGTAAAGGACTTCAGTCTTCTTTAGTTCTCCATTAGCTAATTTGGTACTTCCACTCCCTTTGATTTTCAGAGCCCCATCATTACCAAATCTTACTGTACCATCAACATTCTTTATGATATTTGTAAGTAGACCGGCATTACCTGTCATATGAGATGAGCAACCGCTATCGAGAATCCAGGTACTGTTGTTCTTTGTGGCTTTGAGAGCTACCTCTGCAAGGTTTGATTTCTCAATCTTCCTCCTTTCCTTCCATGAGACATTAGATTGAGTATATAGAACTGATGGCCTTTCAACTATCTCTTCCGCAAACCCAGGTTCTTCATAGTCAAAGTCTTCTTTAAGAGGTGAGAACCTGTTTGAAAGAGAAACATCGTCTTGCTGACGAGACTTGACATGTCTGGAACTTCTGTATGAGGTGTCAATGTCCCTTCTCTGCCTGCAATTAATGGCCTTATGACCAAAGTTAGAACAATGAAAACAATATCCATAGAAATTATTTCTTCTATAAGAATTAGGATATGAAATTATTCTCCTTTGTTGAGCATCTATATCTTCTCCATTCAGATAGCTTCTTGCCTCTTCACAATAGGACATGGTATGGCCCAGATAGCCACAGAACTGACACTTCATGAGAAGAAATGTCTTCTCACTTGAATTTTTCCTCATAGCTTCTTCCTTGGGAGAATAGCAAGACTGTCTGCCATTTTTGAAAGTTTGAGGATAATTTTCAGGTCTCCTTTTAGTTTGGATTGAGGGTTCCTTTTTCAGCACTCTAGGTAACATTTCAACATGTTCAACTTCCATCTTATCTTTCTTTTGGATCTTTTCACTTCCAGCAGTTGATGACTCAGCCTCACAGCCAATTCCACTCTTTCCCATGCAAGCAGGTCTTTGATCACTCAAGACTTTTCCAACCCCATCTGAACCACACTTGGCTCTTGCAAGTAATTCTGCATCTGAGAATCTTCCGAACTGTATTTTCTTCCTCGATTCTTTTGGAACTAATTCTGTCTCCATTTTACTCCTCAGAGTAACTACTTCCTCCTCAAGACCCTCAACAGTCTTGGATTTTTCATCCAGTCTGGATGTGAGGTCATTGATGACCTTTGCTTGCTCTTCAACTCTCAGCTTCAGATCAACTGCATCATCATTGCTTTCAATTATTTTAGACTGTACCTTCACAAATTCTTCCAGTCGTTCAATTTCAGCTTCAAGTTGATCAACATATTCAGTTGATTCTTCTACAATTGATTTCCACTTATTGCAGCTCTTACATTTAATCTTAAGCTTACTAACTGCATCCTTAAGTTGCACCTCAGGATCTACACAAGTTCTCAGTTGTTTTTCACCATCAGTATCTTCTGACTTTTCAACAGTGGCCATCATAGAAGCATGGTTCCCAGTTTTGAATTCTGGTTCTTCTTCATCACAGAATTCATTGTCATCTTCTTCCTCTTCACAGACAAAACTCTTCCTTTGCATTTTCTTACCAGATTTGAAGTCTCCCTTTTTGAAGAACCTTCTTTGAGGCTTCTTGAAGTTTTCATCTTCACTGTCATCATCATTGATATTCTTCAAGCACTGAGAGGCAATATGCCCAACTTTTCCACAACGGAAGCATGCGAGAGGTAACTTCCCTTTGAATTTCCCTTTCCCCTTCTGGAACTTCTTTGCAATGAGAGAAAGAATTTCTTTCTCTTCATCATCATCACCGCTACTATCCTTTGAGATTTTCAATTTATCCATGGCCTTGAATGCCATTTCCTTGCTCACCCGAGTCGTAGCATCTTCTGGTTTGACTCTCATTTCATATGCTACCAAACTGCTCAGTAAGTCATCTAAAGAAAGTTTGGAAAGATCTCTTTCCTCAAGAGCTGACACCTTCGCATTATACAGAGGTGGAAGTCTTCTTAATATTTTCTTTACAATATCAATGTCTTTGATTTCTTCTCCTAGACCCCGAATTGCTCCAACCACTTCAGTAATTCGATTGAAGAAAGAGTCTGCATTCTCGTCTGGATGCATCTTCAGATCATCAAACCGATTGTGTAGCACTTGTAGTTTCGCCTCCTTCACTTTGCTATCACCTTCATAAATATTCTCAAGTTTATCCCACATAGATTTTGCTGAGGTGCAATTCATCACCTTCAGGTAAATCTGATCAGAAAGGGCAGCAGTGAGAGCATTCTGTGCTTTAGCATCTGCATCAAGAAGTTTCCTGTCTGTTTCAGTCATAGCCAGACCTGTTGGATCAGTGACATGTATTCCTTGCATGGTAGAAAAAAGAACTTCCATTCCAAGAGATCTTAGATGAGATCTCATTCTGTTCTTCCAGATCTGGAAATTGCTTCCATCGAAGTGAGGGACTCCCCTGACATTGACGGCGTTTTCCATGATGAAGAAGGTCATATTCAACACCTTCAACCTTTACCCTCTGATACCACTTGAAGGACCCCGGGACACCCTGAGAGGGGAGGGGTGAATCAGGGTGACCACTTTTTCTTCTACTTTGTTGGATCTTGTTCCCACGTTGGTAGGAACTTGTTGAACCTGTATGATGATTACGATCAAAATGAAAACATTCACATGCACAGAGAAGACACGGTCATTTTTACTTGGTTCACCACTAAGGGCTACGTCCAAGGAGCATACGCCGACAGGTTGCCGGTCGTACCTAAATCCACTATGCTTCACTAGCTGCGGATACAAATGTTCGGGTACAGAAACTCTGTCCCAGGCTCACTGCCTTTACAATTGTTCAGGGATAGCTCACTGCGTCCCTCGGGTCACTCCCGTTGACTCCCCCTGGCTCACTGCCGTTGGTGAAGTCTCACTCAGTTTATAGACGTGTAGGTCTCTTCAATAAATTTGCATTGAAGTCTTTGCCTCTGCTCAGCACGAGACTCTGCTTGCATCGAAGTCCGGAAGAGATGCACTAGAACGCACAGAACCACTGAACTGGATAACCAAAATGTGCAGACAAACCTTATTGAGAAATATGCGAGACATCAACCATTTGCGCGCAAAATCATCCTATTGCGCGCAACATTTTCTTTTGGTGCGGAAAAATATTTCGCGCAAAAATCCCCTTTTTCGCGCAACTCCAAATATTTCGCGCAAGCTCCTTTACGCGATCCTTTTCGCGCATCAGACCTCGGATCTTCTCTAAGTCTTCCAACCAAACGAATGAAGGGGGTCACCTCATATTTATAGGCGACTGAGACCACTGCGCGCAAAATCCCCTTCGGCGCGGAAAATCTCTCATCTGGCGCGTAATCTTTCCCCCAGCTTATGTATTTCGCGCACAACCCTTATTTTCCGCGCAGCCCATGCCTTTGCCATCTTTCCCCAAACTGATTCTGAAACAGCATTTGCGCGAAAAAACTATTTCGCGCATCCCGCTGTTTTTCGCGCCCAACTTAAGTATTTCGCGCACATCCCTGATTTTCCGCGCAGCCCATGCCTTTGCCATTTTTCGCCTCTCTGAATTCGAAACACTGTTTGCGCGAAAAAAACTATTTCGCGCATCCCGCTGTTTTCCGCGCCTAACTTAAGTTTTTCGCGCAAGCCTCTTATATTTCGCGCACCACTTCCGTTTTCTGCGAAGCTCCTTTTGCAGACAATCCATGTCTTCATTTTCCGATTTTGAGGCCCAAAAATTTGGCAAACACTGGGAAACAGCGCCACCTTCAAAACTGTTGTCTGCTTGAACTGTATGATCACTTTGCTGGAACACATTCGGAACTTCCACTGAGGATTGACAACAAACACAAACCATACACCAAATCATGCTTTGAAAAACCTGGTTCCAACAATTATTAATTTATATCAAATAATATTGTTAATATTCTAAATATTCCTTTGGAGATTTTATCTTATGTTATGGATATTACTACACCCCTAGGAACAAAGAGAGTGTAGGGTCTTCATTGTCTTTAATGTGTTTTCTCTTTATCAAATATCAAGCTTTCTTGTGATTTTTTTGGTTCTTGACCTAAAACCTCTTAATTTCATATTCATAATGAATTTCATCATTCCTAATAAATCATAAATTGATTTCTATATTATATGGGTCTCCTTTACTACACCCAATGGGGTGTGCCATACCTTTCAGGGAGAATGGGACTCGAGGTCGAGTAGAGATAGACCTTCTTATTCATAGATTGGGAAAGTAATATCAGTGTTTTATTTTGACCTAGAGATTTAATATTTGAGTGATAATCTTCCTCTATTTTTTGTTGAGTTTCCCAACATTTTTCCGTTAGAGTTATCTGGTTTTCCACCTAATAGGGATGTAGAGTTTTCTATTGATTTAGTTCCTATTACTCAACTTATATCTATTCCTTCTTGCCACATGGAACCAACTGAAAAGAAAGAATTGAAGACTTAGTTAGATGATCTTTTAAAGAAAGACTTTATATTCTAGAGTTTTCACCTTGGATGGAACCTATTCTATTTGATAAGAAATAAAATAGAACACTTCTCCTTTGTGTTGATTACCGAAAACTCAATCAAGTTACAGTAAAGAAAAAGTATTTTTGTCCATGGGTTGATGATCTATTTGACTAGTTGAAAGGGATAAAGTGGTTCTCACTGATTGATCTTCGATCAGTTTATCGCCAGCTAATAATAAAATAATCTAACATTCATAAAATATCCTTTAGGAGTAGGTATGATCATTATGAGTATCTTTTCATGTATTTTATTCTCATCAATACTTATGAAATCTTTATATATTTTTTGAACATGATCTTTCACAAGTATCTTCATACTTTCATGGTGGTATTTGTGGATGAAATACTTGTTTACTCTAAATATGAGGATGGTCATTTGAATCATTTGAGAGATGTTCAATAATTTTTGATAAATCACTAACTTTATTCCAAGATATTAAAATGTAATTTATGGATATAGGAAGTTAATATTAGGGGACATGTGGTGTCGGAACATGGAATCTCAGTTGATCTGGAAAAGGTGAAAGATATTATGACAAGGGATCAACCACATAATGTTTTTAAGATTCATATATTCTTGTATTTGGTTGGATATTATTGTCGTTTCATAAAGTATTTCTTAAAGTCATCTTCTCTTATTACTAACCTAACTCAAATGAAGTAATGTTTTCTTGGTATAACAAATGTCATAGTTATATTTTTGAGATGAAATGTATTATGACTACTGCACTGATGTCTACTCTTCCAGAGGCTAGGTAGGGCTATGTGGTTTTCTATGATGCATCAGATTCAGATTTTGGTTGTGTTCTTATATATTGTGATCATCTCATTTATTTTTCCTCTCAAAATATTAGGCCACATGAGACAAATTATCTGACCCATGACCTTGAACTCACATCTATGATGCATGTGACTAAGATTTGGCATTATTAAATTTTTTGAAAAAGTTTTATCATGGATTCTGATCACAATATTTTTATTTATATCTTATCAAAAAAATATTTGAATCTCTACCATAGAAGTTGGGTGGAGTACCCACAATCCTTTGATTTCGACATTTCCTATACCCTGGGTAAAGGGAATTTCATTCCAAATTCTTTGAGTAGAAAACTTCTAACCCAAGCTGTGAAAGAATCATTAGAGGAGTGTAACTTGATGGATATTTTTGAAAAGTTGCATATTGGAGTTTGATAATAGGGTATGCGGTTGCTTTTTCTAGTTTTTTGTTGTCCTCCTCTCTTCTCAATATTATTCTTCTAGAACAGCACCTTGATGATAAAATTGGTAGCACTAGAGAGTCTCTTTATGGTGGGGAGACTATTGTTAAGTGGTCCTTCTATATGGATGGAATTATATGTTTTTATAATCATTTTTTGTTATATTATTAATACGAAAAGTTGTGATGGTGGATTTCCATAATTCCTAGTAGAATGTGAACCCAGGAACCACAAAGATGTTTTATGAAATATAGAAACAATTCTAGTGTCCAGGTATGATATGAGACATCACTGACTTTGTTTCATGTTGTTATACTTTCTATTAGGTCATTGTCGAGAACTAGAGACCTTTGGGTTTGCTTCATCCACTTTTGATTCCAACTTGGAAGTGGTTGAGATTTATATAGACTTTGTGTTTGGTTTTCCACATGACCTGAGAAAGAAGAATTTGATATGGGTTGTGATTGATAGGCTGGCCAAATTGGCTCACTTTATACCCATTTTTGATACAACCAAAGTTAAGGAGTTCAGAAATCTCTTTATGGAACAAATTGTTCATTTTCATAGAGTTCCATCTGTTATAGTCTCTAATATAGATCCTTGTTTTACTTCTTGATTTTGTAGAGTCCTTGAAGATACATTGAGATATTAGGTTTTTTTGAGTACGTCATGTAATATGCATATGGATATTCAAAAATAGATGGCTATAAAAATTATTTAAGATGTGATTTGTGCCTACATAATTGATTTTTTTGGAGCTTGGGATGACTATTTGGTACTAGTTGAGTTTTATTATACAAATAGTTACTAGTCTTTGATTATAATGGATCCTTTTTAGGCCTTGTATGGTCAGCCTTGTAAATATTTTCATGTTGGTCAAATATTATTGAAAGTTCCTTAGTTGGTCTGATCTTGGTTCAAGAGATGAAATAAAATATCCATTTGATTCATCAGATAATGTTGATGGTATAGATACAATATAAATCTTATGTTGATCAACATCATTAACCCTTGGAATTTTTAGTTGGTGACCAGATGTTATTGAAATTTTCACCTCATTTAGTTCATCGACTACTTGGGAGTAAAGGGAATACATCTCCTCATTTTGTGGGACCTTTTGATGTTATTGAGAAGGTGGGGAAAGTGGATTACCATTTACAACTTCTACCATAGTTTAAGTTGATGCATAATTTGTTACATGTATCATAGCTATGAACGTATCTTTCTGATCCATCTCAGGTTCTGAGCTAGAACGATCTTAAAGTTGAGCCTGAATTATCTATGACTGAGCATCAAGTTAGGATAGTTTATTCTAAAACCAAGGTACTTTGTGAGAGGAAGATACATTTGGTTTGAGTTCTTTTGAATCATGGTTCTTATCCTCGTGATACATGGGGGAGGGAGGTATTGATGAGGGAGCAGTGGCCTCATCTTTTTGACATGGAGACTTCCTGACAGAATTTCTGGGGATAGAAAGATTCTATAATGGGGGGGGTTATAACATCTTTTTATTGTTTTCAAGTTCTTCTAGTCCCATATCTTTTATCATTATTGGACTAAGTCTCTTTATGGGTGCTTTGTGTGAAAATTTGAAAAAAATTAGAAGTTTCTTAGCTATTCACAGTTGGCATGTGCTTTTCCCAAACTGTGGTCCCCTTGGGTAGTGGGAAATGAATGGTTATCACATGGTTTCTTATACTATTCTCTCACCTATGAGAAACTATGTACCCCATTTCATGGGTGAAGGGTTAGGGTGCATGGTTTGGGAAATTTTGTGTCCCCCTCTCGGAAACTGTGCGTGTGGATTTTTTTTAAATCCAAAATTTTAGTTTAAAATCCAAAAACCCCCAATTTAAGTGATTGATGGTCCCATTTGACTATAACTCGATTTATTCTTATTTGGAGGCTCGCTAAATGTGATTTTTCCTCCTCCAAAACCCTTCCAAAGTTAATCGAAGCTTGGAAAAACATTTATGATTCCTCTCCAGTAAGTTATCTTCTCTCATTCTTTATCTCTCACTCTCTCTTTCCTTCCTCCTATAGTTTGTTGGATCATCTTTATGTTGATGGATTGAATCTCCTTTTATTTTTATCTTGATTATATATTATATTTCTAGATATTTTTTAGTGATTCTTTGTTTTATTTTTCCTGCTATGGGTGTTGAGTTACGTGATATCTGTGATAAAAGGTAGGTGGTTCCATTGAGATTGTCTATGTTAAAAACCATTAATTTTCTTGATTCAAATTAAATTTATTTCAATTTTATTTTGAAAAACCCAATTCAATGTTGATTAGGAGTTGAATTTATTTGACATGAATTTTGGTAACCCCCCCCCCCCAAATTGTAATGGAATTGGAAATACGAGTGTGATTTAGAAATTTATGGAACTTGTAAAATTAATTTTTGAAATTGTTTTTGAGAAAATGGATTAATTTTTTTAAATAAGAACCTAATATCGGTTTTATCTTAAAAATTCATGACTTGATTAAAAACCCATTTTTTGGTTTTTAAATGTAAATTGGCATATTGGAATTAGAAAATGGGAAATTGTATTTTAAATTGTTTTAAACTAATTTTACTTTAATTTTTTATTTATTTAGAACATGAGAGCATGAATAGTTAGTGGTTTATTTGGGACAAACCCACTAATATGGTAATGGACTAGAATTTTATTGATTCTTAACAACTCTAACATAAACCTAGTTCAGTGGATCTCATCCTTAGTGAGATATTGATGGGTCTTAATCATCTTGAGCCTTAGGGAAATGTGTGCACATTTTTGTAATCATAGATAGGAATGTGTGGGGATATCATAACTTTAAAATATCATACTGTAGGTAATATTACCATGTTTCTTATTTTGATTACTTTGATGTATATTCTTTTAATTGTGAAACCAGTTTAATCATGCCTAAACATTTATATAAACTATTATATATAAAATGTTTACTTTATCTATTAATTTAAAAGTTTCAATCATTTGAAATGAAAATAATGTTTTGATTTAAATAAGAAATTGTACTTCCATGCCTATTTTATTGAAATGGAAAGCATGATTTGGCTTATTTATTATGGAGTATTATAGTATAACACTTGGTGTGACCCTATTCAGATTTTACCTTACACCCTACCTTTTCCTTTAGGCATTTTTAGATTTCATTATACTAGGGTAAATAAAGGTTAAATCACTACTTGGATGTGGTGTTTTTTGTTGATTCTCTAGTATTATACTGTTGAATCTATTGGGACTTTATTTTTTTATCTTTTTCTTATATTACTTTAATTTTGTACTATTTGGGTTTTGTTTTACCTATTTGAATTCTGGTATTTTATCATTTAGAATTTTCTTTTGTGCATACTGATGTGTTTCTATTTCTTCTACAATTTTTGTGTCAAAAATGTTACCACTTTCTATCTTGTATGATGCTAGGTGCAAGTCACCAACCCATGGGAATCAAGAATGCCCTTTAGGCCATATCAGGATCAACTCGGGTGTCAGGGTACCATGGTATCTAGGTCGGTTCATGAAAATTGGTTGGAGGTGTTTTAATGATTTTAAAATTTTCTTCCTTGTGTGAGCTTATAGATAATGAACTATATATTTAGGGGTTTTACATAGATCTAACTCATATGTAAAGAAGATGGGTATCATGGAATGGAATACTCTAAGTAGTTTAGGTTTATGTAGGGTAGAGAAAGAAATTAAATAGTTTATACTCATGAAACTTAGAGGCTCCTTAATATAAGATGTTAAGTATGAGGGAATAAAAAATAAAAATATTTTTGGGCCCTTTTAACATGGTAAAATGGAGGAAATAATTAATTTCTTCAAATTTTTGAATTAGGGATGATGTAATAATGTCTAGTGGGAGTAGGTTAACCATTATTAATGTCAGAAACTCGTGTCGCACTATCTGGAAATAGCATATGGTGTTAATGGGGGCCTTTCTTTGGATACCAAAACATCCCTAAGGGCCTACTTCATAGGATTAAAAGAAACTGTTCAATTCATTATCAATTACTAGTGGGATCTATTTGGATCAGTCAACAACCCTATTACTAATGATTCTATAAAAATGAAAACTAATAGGATTCACTCAAGGTTATGGTATGCCAAGAGGAGTATCTATACTAAAGTTTTTGAGTGATTCGGAAAAAAATATTAAGTAGGTTTGATGGAAGAAGGTATGTCCAAAAATATTTGGAATATTCCATGGATATACCATCATGTTCTAAACATACTATTTGGGTGGGAGGAATAAACCCTGACTAAAATGGGTGGTAAATTAAAACTCACAATAATTGGAGTTGGGACTCAAAATGTAATGTTTGAACCATGTTTATTGATTAATATCATCTATGACTGGCCTCTCCATGTAGTTTAAGGTCTTACACGATTGACCATGCATCACATGGTTTAAGGTTCTATGGTAAGGTTCATGTTCCATGTAATTAAAGGTCATATGACAAGGACCAAATTTCATGTAGTTTTATTTAATGTGAAAAATAATTAATAATAATTAGTTTAATACTTATGCATTTATTAAATATATCATATAGTTTAACGTTGTGTTTCTAAGATGTTTTTAGGAGATTTTCACATATCCGGATCATGCCTATGAGATATATGTGAACCCATCTTAGTGTAGTGTTATTAAGGGGCCTATTGTGGGTAATGGGAAACCCAGTCACTAGAATGGAACAATGTATGAGGGTTTATTTTCATATGTAGTTTGTAGAACATATTTTATCATAGGATTACCTATAGTGAATGAGATGGTCTAAACACTTGGAATGTATTCTTGAAAATGGGGGAATTACTTTGATGAATGGATTATAAATAATTAAATCAAGTTCAAAGGCTCCCCACATAGATATAACTCATACATGGGAGGGGTTAAATTGTTACATCTTAGATTCAATCCATGAAAGGAGGAAACTAAATTGGTTAGGGAAGTCAAATAACTTGGGCATTTTCACATTCTCTCATGGGATTATAGGTGATGCCCATGTGTTGGTTGGGATCTTACACATATCTGGATCTCATGTAAATAAACTAGTACATGAATGGTATCACATTCTATGTAGTTTAAGGTCTTTCATGATGGACTATATGTTCTTTTGTAGTTTAATGTCATACAACTAGGATGGGAATTTCATGCAATTTAATTTCACGTGGAAAGGATGTTGTTCCATATAGTTTAATTTCATATGATAATGACATTATATTATTTAGTTTATAGTCATGTAGATAGAAATTTGGTCTACCTAATTTTGGTAGTGATAAATATTGAGTAAAATGATCAAAGTTATAAAACAAAACCTTTAAACCCATGTGATTCATTATCAATGTGAAAAATAAGGGTAAGCTAGTTGAATACTTTTAGAACATGAGAGAACAAAAAAAGGATTAATCTTAACCATACATTTTAGCATCATACGATGAGAGTGAACATGTTTTTAAGTTTATAGTCATTTTTTAAGTAATTTTTATAGTTTTTTTATGGATCTAATTAACATTTGAATTAAGAAATCCATATTAGTACTAAGTAAGGAAAAGGCCCATCATGAGTGAGTGAAAGGTTAAGCACCAAGACAAGGTGGGGTCATTTTTTTATTTTATTTTCTTGTGTTTGGACCCATTTTAAGAAGTATAGGAATTAATATGTATCCCATAGTATAGAAATCAAGCCACATATAGTTCAGGAAAGCTCCCTACACAGATCTAGATCATATACAAGGAGAGGTAATTTTTCTTATTTCAATGGAGGATCAAAATTAGGAAGGGCCACTTAGTGTTGTCATGGACTCATTCACTAGTATGAAACTATAAATTGTGGTTGGTTCTGGTATAATTGGTCCAGACATCACTATGTATCCTAAAATTATATGAATAATTCCATACATGGTTCTTAAAATTCTGTGGAAAATATGATCCCTCTTTCTTAGTGTATGGTGAGGGTAAGGGACCCATCATGAATAGGCTATAGGTTCTATCACCAAGATAGAGTTGGGTTATATTTGGGACATATTTTGTAGTTGGGTATATTTATTCAAACCCCAATACATATCCTTTAATAATAATAATCAACCATCCATATTTTTAAAAACATGGTCCCTATGAATATTAGAATCCTATCGAGGGATGATAGAATTTTATTTTATAAATAGAATGGGATAATGTGTCATGAATCATCAAATAAATTTATAGGTGTCTCAGAATGATATGAAAGAAAACCCTATTTGGATAAGGTATCAATTCCAGGATGAGGTTTCATAACTCTGTCCTTATGCAGGGTTATTAGAGAAAACTTAACATGGGATGGTAAACCCATAAACTATAAACATTCTATAAACATTTGCCTTTTATGTAAAAGGAAGGGATGGTAATATAAAGTTACCATATGTAATTCAGTTTAATATCATGAGATAAGTACTATAGTTTTACATAGTTTAATATAATGTGATATGGATTTCGTAAACCATAATGAAATTATGAAAATCAATTCCTAAGAAGATGTGTCACACGTTTTAGGGTCTTGTGATATGGACCGTTACTATGCAATTTGATATGTTGTAGTGATTACATATATGTATGAAATAATTCATTAGATATGGTGCTATATTAGGTTAGTGATAATAACTCACATATGTGTGTCATGACTCTAATTATTCTCTAAATCTATGAGGCCTTTATCAATCTACTTCTAGAGATAATATTAGAAGATGGTTTATCTTTCAATTATATAACCTAAAATTTAGTGTTATGGATAATAAATGGGATGATATTTCATTTGTATTCCTTGTATATATTGAACTTTTAGGGATTAATGATTTCATTCTCTAATAAATATGTAAATTATGTTCCCACATGCTTAGAATCAATGTAACAGACCTTGTTTCATCTATTATTGAGAGATGGTTTATCCTAATTTCTTCTCACCCTTTGGGCATTCTATTTAAAGTGATCACTTAGATGGAGTAGAGATTTAGGTTTCACTAGCTCAATTATCCCCACATCTATCTAATTATGAAGACAATATTTTATGATAAAGTACCCCATATTGCATGTCCTACCAAATGATGGTGGGGAAATTAATTTGAATGGACTCTTAAATATATATCTTTCGGTATCCTTCTATTAATCCTTAGGAGATAGGATGAATCATTCTCCATGTAATAATAAAAATACTCTGAGGCATGTTATGGTTATAAGTAATATACCTTTCTTCACCTGACATTAATATATAGACAAAAATTTTACTTCCAATGTGTGTGACATATGTGTCTATCATCAAGGGAACATGGTTTAACTTTGGATTTGGGAGGTTTTCCCTCAATATCAATTAATTAATGGTAAATTTTCAATTCTACTAATTACTGGGACATTGATGAAACTATCCCTCGACTGGAGAACACTAATAGTCATTAGGACGATGTGGTGATCATGGATGTTGAATAGTGTTTGGAATACACCCAATGAAAGGGTGAAAAAATATGAAAATTCTTCCATCTCTCTAAGTTAGGGTGAGATGGAATAATGTTCAGGATTCACTTGGTGAGGGAGTAAAAATATAAAAATTATCATGGACTTTTGGGATGGGTTATATCACTTCAAGGAGGAACTTTATAGTATGATGTTGGTATTTCACAATGGATAAAAATTACTTGAAGCATATCCATAATTACTTCCCATAGATCCTCATTTTCCCACTCCATATGAGTGATCTATTATTTCATATATATGGCCTTTTCATCCTCAAGGTTTTGAAAATAAGTATAATTATTGATTCCCTTGCTTTTCCCAATAGTGATATGGGTGGATTTTGATTGGATTCTTTGTGTTTATCTTAATGATTGGATATTTTATTGACATTATGCATATACTCTATTAACATTTCACTTTAATAAATCAAAAGGGTTGATAATGTAATCTATAGAGGTGGGTAGGGTATCGTTGAACCTTTCTTCACCAATGTTGGGAGAAGAGGATGGGAAAACCTACTATATGACATAAAATTGTATAGGTTTTAACTTATATCTATCAAGAGGTAACTCATCGAAAGTAGGGAAAGATTCTTAAAATTTGGCAGATACCATGTTAAATGTAACATGGGTTCCTATTTTAGAAAAAATCTCATGATTATTTCCCCTATTCATTAGGTGTATAACATTGATAGAGTAAAATTGATACTCTTCATTAGATGAGGATTCTGTTTGGTGGGTTGATGCTTGTTGTATAGTTTAATGGGTTGTTATGCATTATCTTGGTTAATTATATGGAACCTAAAATCTATTTTTTCATGATGGTACATGTTATACCATTTTGTGGTTCAGTTCCCATTGGATTAATTGATTATAAAATTCACGTTGGGTCGTTTGGTGGGGTATTTCTCATTATTATTCTTCTTTGGGGAAAATTTCAAACGAACCTATCAAAAGGGCCTTGGAATTGTAGAATATTACTTTACCATAATTTATCATAGTTTATGGTAGATATTTGATAATAAATAATTCCTAAAATTTATATCATAACATATAGTGGTAAGTGTAGTAATTCAAGTGATCATCCTTACCTACTTTATCTGGATTCTTCATTTCTATTGACATAATCATGTTATTCTCCATGGAATAGATTAAGTAACCTAGAACTTTATAATCATATAAATAATGAATTTTATTATTCCTTCTTTCATGGTCATTCCACCTCAACCTTTTTATTTTGAGGGTGATAGTATCTTTTTTTCTTTACCTGCGTTTCTTAATTTTAATGGTGGTTCCCGATGAGCCCTTTCCTTGGTTCTAGGAATAGTTTAATATAGAAATTTTTATATAGTCATGAACTCTCATAATCTACTAGGATAATTTAGGGGGATTAGTGTGGTTGAAAAAACGTCGATTAGGTTCTTCAAATATATCTTCATTAATTATTCCTGTGGAAGCATCATGTCTAGGGAGTGCATCAAATGCTTCAATCTTATAATGAAATTTGTAACTCTAAAATTAATTTTATTTTTTTCATTTATATTAGTTAAGGATATATTATTTTTTAGTGTAGAGCTAAAATGGTAGAGTAATTTATTGTAGAGAACTTTCCAACTTGCAATAGACACAATTGTGTAGTTATTATAGCAATAAAATATGGGGCCTTCTAAGGTTTGAAAAAAACATCTAAGATTCACAACCTCTTTTTTTATAGGGTTCCAAAAATTAGGAAAAAAATTAAATAAAATGGGGTACATGCTACTATGGATCATATATTCCATAAAATATTTATAAATTTAGATTCCCAAAGTTGGGTGCATGGGGAGTCAAATCCACCCACTTGGGATACAGCTTTCTCTCTAGTTATACGAATGTATTTCAACCATTAATAGAATCTATTTGAGAAGAGAGGGTATCTAGTGGTTCCTAGGATACCAATTCCTGAGTTAACCATATGTGAAATTCCTAAACTAGATTCTGGTACCTCCCTAGTGGTGGGAATGCGTGATAATAAATTAGTTTTATAATCAAGTGATCAATTTGATATGATCACAATTTGATGAGGTAGCTCAGTTATACCTATGTATGTCTTGAAATCTCAACTCATTGAAGTATATTGTCTGAATGAGGCATTGTGTATTTAGCCTATAGACCCTACTTAGTGGGTTTTTTTCCACCAACCAACTCAACATTGATCTTCTCATGTTCTTATATTTTATCTTTTAACTGAGCATTCTTATCTTCCAATGAGATTGTTTCCCTATTATCGAGTGGTGGTCCAGAGGTGAATGTTTCCATACATTTTAATTCTTAAATTTTATCATGGTTTTTGGTATTATTTGGGTAAACATTGATGAAATTTATTAATGTGAAACTATCAGGAGGAAATACATATTTCTTTGGGGGAGGTATATCTTTAATATAGGTATGTTCCTACCAGATGGATGATATTCAAGGTGATTGTTCAGGTAAAATTGATAAAAATTACCCTAGTAGTATGGTATGGGGTTTCCTATATAATTTTAGTTATCAAAAAGTCTATTTGTGAAAAATTTTGAAACTACTAGTTAGTGGTGATTTAGAATTTTTTCCATCCACTGTTGGGAAATGTTGATGAGCTTAGAGGTGTCGGTAGAAGTAGGTACATTGACCTTATTAGGAGTTTAATTGATTCACTACCCTTAGTGGGTTATCTTTTGGATTCCTAAGCATATATGTATAGGACCATCACAACTTCCACTATAAATTATTATATAATCGGGGTCACATGTTAATAATGGTTACCATGTTGAATAGATCCCTCATTGGAAAAACCTATGTAGCTATCTAGGAATGGTAGGTATCCTACTCTACCTACCTAATATATAGAAGTTATGTGTTTCTACTATCTAGGTATATACTCAAAAAGGGGTTAGATGTGTCAATTAGGGACACCTTCTCTTTCATAACCAATTATTGATAGGATAGATACTGGGGATTCACTTACTAGAGGTTTTCGAGAGCTACCTATATCATAGAGATGAATTTGTTGAGATGGTACTCACATACTAGGTTGTTAACCAACTAACACTAGAGGAACTGTCTTAGTGATAGTGTATATTGAGGTCTTTAGGCCTTGGTTTCCATGGTGGTTGAGGCATATTTTTTTAACATTATCAAGTTGTGTAAAGAAACTTGAGGTGTCATGTGAGTTCCACCGTTTTTTCAAATGATATTGTAATTTATTAGTTCATATTAGAAACTCTATTTGGATTATAGGGAGTCCAAAAATACCTAATATAGAAATAAAAATAGTAAAACCTTAACTTCGGCATCATAAGTATGATTTCATGGTCACTTGATTACATTCAAAATTAGAGGATTCATGTTGGGTTCACCATTTTTTAATGGAAAATCAAACACATGATCGCACCATGATTTTTTTATTTGGGTGGACTTTTTTCTAAATGAAATGGGTCACTGGGAATTTCCTAGAGACACCTTATAATGTGTGTTGGTTGGGATAGTGTATAGTCAGAATTAGCGTGCATTTTTTAGGTGATTATTTCCTATTCTTAGACTATCTTGTATATTTAAGATGACTTCATAAATCCTTCCCAAATCCCAATGTGGGACTGGTTACACCTATTCCAATTATATTATCTAAACCATGTATTGATGTGAAAATATATGTGTATTAGTTTTTTTCTATATTTTTTTATTAATAATTAATTCTTTGGTTTAAAGACACGTAGTTGGGAACTCTAGAGTTTTATCATCATCCAGGGAGGTGGTTAGTGTTGTGATATTTTGATAATTCCCATAGGGATGGATTCCTATATATCACTATGAAGGGAATAAGAACCCACATAGTTCAATGTTATTTAATGGGACTCTTTTTAAATTTTATGTTCATATGATAAGGACCACCTAAAATAATTTTAATGACATGTAGAATAGATGATTAGGTTAAAGGTATCTAGAAATGGTTGGTGTGGGACTTACACATGATAATACCTTTATAGTTCATATTTTTGGTAAGTAACTGGATAAGAGAGGGTTTAATTGTGCTTACACCTAATAGGATACCCATATGTAGTTTCTTATGCCATAAAAAGGGGAAAATATGAAGACTAGGTGGGGCTTACGGATGAGCTACCCTGATATATCTGGCCTAATAGTTGAGTAATTTGAATATATTTCTTAGTTATTACACCTTATAGAAGGGCCACATGTGAATAAACCATGAGGAGTATCTCAACTCAATGTGTATTTGAGGAAACCAATATGAGATTCTCAACTCAAGGTGGACATGAGGGAACAAAGAGGAGTATCGTGACTCATGATGAAAATGGATCATTATATGATCATTGTAAAAGTGAAAAGGTATGTATGAGAATTTTGGGTTTGAACCTCAAATAGAAATATTGTGTATCCTATATAATAGGAATAAAAGAATATATAGTTCTAGTGATAAATTTTATGGTCATATGTGAGGATTAGTTAATGTAGTTTAACATCATGTAGTGAGGACAAGTGATATACAGTCTAGATTTATACTTCTAATACTAGAAGGTGATTCAAGAAATGCACCAAAATTATGCTAGTAGAATGAACAATTAAACCTCTAATCCCATGTGAGTGTTTCTCAGTTTTATAAACAAGAGATATTAGATCAATTATATTACATGGGATTATAAAATAGGGTATTAAGTGGGGATTTCACATTAATATTCCCTTAGGGTTCAACCTATCTATTGATAACAAGAAATGAAAAGATATAGCTAGCGATTATACCTCAGGGGCATAGGCATAAGGATGTATGTGTTGTGAAAGGGTTTTTAGTGGGAGATAGTGTGAGGATTATGCATTAGTACCTCCCTAAAATTCTTGACCTAGTAGGTGAGTTAGGTAATGGTATGTTTTAGGGATTAAACATTATAGGATTCCCCATATTTGATAACCAAGATGAGTATCTAAATTCAATGTGATTATGTGGAAATTATTCATATATGCTTACATTTGAGGTAAATTTTGGGCTTATGCCTTGGGGGAGGTCGATATATGGGAACCAAGAAGAGTATCTTGACTCAAGGTGTATTAAGAAACCAAGAGAAGTATCTCTGTTTGAGGTAAAAATGAATCTAAGAGGGGTATTATAACTCAAGGTACATATAAAGGAAAAGAGAGGAGAATCTCAACTCAAAGTGTTTTAGGAATCCATAAGGAGTATCTCGAATCAAGGAATTATATAGAATCATGGTTTGCGTTATATGATTTGTTACAAACTAAGATTATCCTTGCTAAACTTTCATAAATTTCACATTGTTTTCAAAATTTAAACATTATATTTCATAATTAATCTCAAAACCTCGAGAATCAAAAGGTTTATTATATTTGGATATTAAAAATATAAAAATAATATTGTGAAAATTTCTCCATAATCATACCATAATAGATCCCTTTCTATACATCTTTTAGGATATAATCATCCTCATAACCTAGGGAATATAAACATAAGAAATGGGTGAGTTCTGATGCTCAGTAAGGGTAAATATAAGAGATAAAAATTGATGATCATAAGTAAGAATAATATAAGTATGTGGGTGTGAGAGAATATTAAAGTTCCATGAACACGAAATTATAAAATAATCCCCAAACAAACATGTATCATCAATAATAAATCAAGGCATAAGGATTTTAGTATAACATAAAACAGGAGTAATCATATCATGAGAATATTTCAAAAAATAAGATTATGACACAAACATAAGCATCAAAAATTATAACATTATGAGATATCCCAACTATGTACTTGTGTCATAATCTCACTAGGATGAAAATCATTAATGTGTTATCATCTCACTTATATGGAAAACATTAATGTGTAATCATATCACTAATATATAAAAATTAAACTCATCATCATCTCACTGGGATAAAAAACATTATTTTATTATCATGTTTCTTAGAACAAAACCTATAATGTGTAATAATCTCACTTGGATGGAAAACATTAAATTTTCATCATATCACATAGATAAAAACTTTAATGTTTAATAATCTCACTTATATATAAAATCTAAACCCATTATAATCTCAACAAGATGTAAAATTTAAACCAGTGAATTGGAGGGATATATAGGACCCCACACATAAAAACATTAATCATTTCATCATAGCTTAATTAGCCAATTGGAAACAAATAGGTTTCCTGAAAACATCCTCAAAACATAATCCATCCAAAGAAGGAAGGTAGATGAGATTATAAGAAAATATTCCATGTGTCACATAAGAAACATTGAAGTATTTTGATATATTTGAGAAGAACCCATTTAATATTATTGGATAAATCACATTGGTAAAAAACAATAATGAAATTCCCATTTTGGAAATACTTCAAAACCCCTTAAAAATGTTTTCTTTAAAATAAAACACTTCAAGCTTGAAAAAAAAATTAAGAATAAACGTTAAAACCCAAAGTATATAAAGAATATAAATTTTATAAAACAAATATTCTTTCGAAATATTTCTATAAGATGGATTAAAAACATTTAAGTCTTATTTCTTAAAAACACAAGCTTTTTATATCTATTTAAAATTAATAATTCCTTTTCAAAATCAAACTTTTACTTTTGAAAAATATAAAAATATTTATTTTTACTTTAAAAATCATTATGAATTTAAAAAAATTTGAAAATCATTTTGAAAAATGAAAAGGAATCTTCTTAAATAATAATGGTTATAAAAGAGTGTATTCACACAGAAATTGTTAAAAACAATTTTTGGCACAATTTTTACAAAAAAACCCTGTATAGAAATAATTAAAATATTTATTTCAAACATTTTTTAACAATATAAAAATATTATAAAACGACTTTAATCAATTATTTAATCATATATAAGTAAATAAATAAAATCATAAAATTAATATGGACATAGAAGGGGAAAATTCTCTACTGAAAAGTATAGGTCGGTTCAGTTTCTCTCACAAATGTCACATCGAGTAAATTTTTTACCAAGGGAAAAATAAATTGAGATCAGACATGTAAAAATAAAATATTAACCATATGACAAAAAAATGTTTGGCGATTTAGATATAAATTTCACAAAATTTTCCCCCGTATAGAAATTAATTCATAATAATCTTGATTTGAGAATGTGATTAGAAATAAATCCTTAAAACTTTATTACATTTCAAATAAAAAAACCATGAAAGTTAGAGAATAATATGGATTTTTTAGTCACTTTAATTTTATGGAAAATATATTTAAAAGACATTCATGGGAATTATATGTACCTTAAAATAAATTAATTGTTGAATAAGAAACATATCTTAATAAAGAAAAATTGAGATGAGGAAATACTTACTTTTAATCTTGACTTCCATGAAATTTATTTAACCACATGAATAATAAATATAACCATATTATTGAATTATTTCATTACCTTATTCATATATATTACCTTTTATATTCCTCAATTATAATCATTCACTACTCGTATATTAGTTAGATGGTGTTTATCTTTATCATCAGATTCTAGTAATTTTGATTGGTTCGCACGTGCTTCATAATAGAGACATTGATTTATATTATTTCATAAAATTTAATCATTAAAATATTATTCAAGTTATTGGAATATAATATCTATAATAGTTTATAAATTTACAATATTATTCTATGAGAGTTTTATTTGAAACTTATGAATATGAAATTGGTGATGAGTTTGTTTTGAGTAATTTATCAATATAAACAAATTATTTTATAATGATCGTTTATTTTTATAACATAATTTAAGAATTGTACATAGAGGCGATAATCCATATATATGCATGGGTGGCGTTTTCATTTTTCAAAGGATGGATAAAAAGTAAGGTACATAATTATTTATCATTATATAATCATAATTATTTAATAAAAATATTTTTATTTAATTATATAAATTCTTAGAATCATCCAAGTATCTTGGTTATGAAAAATTAAATATATTGTTCCCTAGAGGCAGTAGCATGCACATACACAAAGGGGGCATTTTTTCCATGTAATGGGTGAAAAGTAGAAAATGGTTTATCCTTTATAAAAATTAAACATTTTATAAATATCATATTAATTCATTAAATATCATTTAATAACCATACATGTACTATAATTATGAAAAAAAATAAGTTTTTTCATAGAGGTGATAGTATGCACGTACGTTCTAACAACATTCTAATTTTTTAAGGAATATGTAAGGGTATGTAATAATTATAATATTAAAATAATAATATTTCATTATATTAATAGTACTAATTTAATCATATTATAAAGGGTAAAATATATTTGTAGGATGATGATAGAGAATAAAAAAGGATAAGAAGTGATTAACGCTCATGTTGAGAATTTGAACCTTCTTTGGAAGTACATCACAAAAATGGATGATTTAGGGATTTTACTTGGATAATAGGGCAGAAAAAAGTGGTATATTGATATATAGAAATTAAAATATTTAAAATTTTAAGATTAATTATAATTTTTAGATTGTATGTAAAGGGGTGGTGAAAGTGTTCTTTTATAAGTGAGGGGAGAGGAATTTTTTATAAATACTCATAACATTATATTAATTTCATGTCACTTAAATTTGAACCAAAAGTGGTAATAATGAATAGGGTATGATTATGGGTCGATCATACACTCAACCACTCATTTGGATTTAATTTTTGAGTGATTTTAGGTTTTTTCTCCTTAGTTTTAAAATTTTTCAAAAAGTAATTTTTACCACAATTAATTTTTTTTACCTTGTTAGTTTATTTTAATGACCAATATTGAAATTTACCTTCTTACATAATACTATAATTATTATTTCAAATATTAAATTATTTTTTAAAATAAAATTTCTAAGGGTGAGAAAAAATAATTTTAATATTAGTGCAGATAACACGTAAGAACCATTTTTTATAAAAATTGTATTTTTAAACATAAAATTATGTTTAAGATAATATTATCAATGATTTTGATTTAAATAATATTATTTTGTTATTATTAAAAAAATTATTTGGATTTAAAATAAATCTAAAAAATAATTTCACCATGAGAAAGTTTAATTAAAAGAAAAGACTAAAATAGTTTTTATTGGAATTAAATATTACTTGAGTTTCAAAATGTTAAAAATTGGTTTTATAAATTAAAAATAATACTTTAAAATTAAAAATTTTACTCCTTAAATATATATATTGTCAATAAAAGTTTCTATATAAACCTATAAGTCTTTATTATATAATAATAATGTCATACAAGTTACAATATTGGTAAAAAATTGTATTTCTCACTTTTCACCTAAAAATTTACTGGTTAAAAAAATTAAAAAAATAGATAATATTATCATTTTGAATCCAAAAATTAAATTTATTTTTTCAGATTCAAATTATAAAATTTAGAAATTTAAATTTCAAAAAGAAACATATAATATAATGACAAATTGATTTTATAAAAGAATGTCCTTTTCTAAATATTAATTATTTATATTATTATTTTCTATCAATTTATAATTTAATTAGTGTTAATATATTATTAATATCAACAATATATCTTAACATCATATAATCATAATATACTATGTTTCTTGATATAATAATGTACAGATCCTAAAACCCCAATTTTAGACAAAATAAATTTTTAAGCAAAAACTGATCTTATTGGTTGTTTAGATATACTAATTGATTTATTTAAATGAATTTGTATTAAAGATGAACTTCATTTTTAATTATTAATATATTTTATTATGTGGTTTCCACTATTTATATCTATTAACTAAATGTCTATATTATAAAAATTAAATTTTAATATCTATAATTTTATCTTAATAGAATGTGTCACAGATTCATTTTTGTTTAGTGTTTTGTGTAGACAAATCTGTTCCACATGGTATTTAATTAAGAGAAAATATATAAAAAATATAGGGGTGTTACATTCTACATTAACTTAAATAAATTATGTCCTCTAAATTCTAATATCTCATATTTATGAAAATAGATAAGGGTATTCTGAGTATTTTCATGACTCGAGATATAATTTATATTGAAATATCCCCATCACTAACTTGGGTAAGAATAGGAAACTCAACACATTATTGAGTATTAAGACCTATATAATAGAATCAATCTTATTAATGAGTTTATAGTTATCCTTTCACTGATAAATATGAATTTGATATATGATCTATGTAGATTGAGATAACCGATGTGCAAATCACATCAAATTTATATAATGTAAGAATAATAATATTTTCATGAAGAAAATTCCCACAAAATTTTACTTTGTATGGAATAATCATACAACTAGAGGTTTTATTTGACAATAAAATCGTTGGGATAGTGATTTTTTTATCTTATGGGACATACAAGATATAATGGAGTATCTAGAACTAGAATCCAATAACATATACTCAAATACGTAGTAAAGGATAAGTGTACCCTAATTTTCATAATCCACTTCAATGGTATTCATTGCATAGGTTCTTCTATGTTCCCTTTGTTTTGGTGGTTTCTAATGTTTATTATCCTCTTTATCCTTTAGGTTAGGGAAATTGTTTTTATAACTCCTAAACTTATTGAATTTGAAGCGTTGAATTGTGGGTGATATATTTGTTGGTACCTTTATACCTTCCATTACATTGGATAACCTATTTATCTATTTTTGAATATCATTAGCTCGATGGTCAGTATTTTCACATGTGAAACATTATCTTGTTCTGTATATTCCCTAAAATTTTTCTTACCACATTGTTGACACATAAGAAGATGAATTATTCTTTTCTTCATAGTATTTATCATATGAACATCCATGACGCTCCATTTCTCTATAATTTGGTGAATTTTCAAATGTAACTTGGTTAAAATAGTTAATCATAACTCTAGATAAATGATTAGTCATAACCAAGAGATTTATTAATTTGGATCCCATCTCATTCTATTGTTCATTTGGAAAATCACTTCATTGTCCATGTTACCCATTTTCAACTTGGTTCCTCTTGGATTTATCCATTACTTAAATAACGAAAAGTAAATGTTTGGGAATACTTAAATTGTTAAATGTACAAAAGGAAACCATAAATTTAGAAAAATTAACTCATAAATGACATGTATAACCTAACTTATAAATCTACAAGTTTAAATTAAGGTAATATATGATCAAATTTCTATTAGTTTATCTAACATAACTAGTTATATATTAAATCATCGACTTCTATTTTAATGCTTTATAACATTTTATAAATAGAATACAAATTGACCAAATCATATCCCCTAAGAATGTAAAATATATGTGTAGTTAGACCCACTTTTCATGCAATGAGTTAATATTGAGTTAATACTCAACCAACCAATTTTAGGGTTATTACCACTAGGAGAATCTTTGAAAGATCATGCATCCACTTTCTTTGATACCAACTGAGATGCCTTAGACCTACACTACTGGATATGGTTCCAAAAACACATTCTTCAATCATAGGTTTTGATAAAACTGATATGAACCAAGATAAACTTTCATGTGTTTCAAATTTCTTTCATAATTTAAATATTAAATCTCACAATTAATCTCACAACCCCAAGAAATTTAAGGTTTAGTCACTTTAGATATTAACTCTATAAAAATAAAATTGTGAACATTTCTTCATAATTACACTATGCATGATCCCCTTATAGACATATCCTATGATGTAATCATATTCATAACATGGGTAATGTAAATATAAGAAAGGGGTGATCTTATATTCTTAGTAATAGTAAACTTAAGAGATAACAATTGGTGATCACGAGTGATCATAAGATAAGATTATGGGTATAAAAGTATAGTCAAGGTCCATGAACATAATGTTAGAAAATCATACACAAATAATCATGGATCATTAATGATAAATCAAGGAATAATTATATGATCATAACATAAGAAATTAGTCATCATATAATGATAGAATTTTAAAACAAAAGATTGTGTAAAAAACACAAGCATTGAAAATCATCACATTGTGAGGAAACCCAACCATGTTCATGTGTTATCATCTCACTGAGATGGAAACCTTTAATTTATCATCATATCACTTAGATAGAAAACTTTAATGTGTATTCATCTCATAAATATCGAAAACTTAAACTCATAATCATCTCATCAAGATGGAAAAATTAATGTGTTTTCATCTCCCTTAGATAGAAAACTTTAATGTGTCATCATCTCAATTAGATAGAAACTTTAATGTGTTATCATCTCACTTATATAGAAAAATTTAATGTGTCATCATCTCACATAGACCGAAAATTTTAATGTGTCATCATCTTACATAGATGAACATTTTAAACTCGTACTCATCTCATTTAGATGGAAAACGTTAACCAATAAATTGTAGAGATTTATAGGACCCCACCCATCAACATAATTAAAACCAAGCATAATTTATCCACAAAATCAGAAAAACATTAATTATTTCATCATAGTTTAATTAACCCATTGGAAAGGAATGGGGTTCATGAAAACATCCTTAAATCATAATCCATCAAGATAAATGAGGTGGATAGTTTCATAAGAACATATATCTTGTTTAACCTAAGTAATATAAAATCATGTTCATATAGATGAAAAACAACCTTTTAAGATTATTGGATAAAATAATTAAAAAAACAATAAGAAATATCCCTTTTTTAAAATTCTTGAAAACTCTGTTAAAATGTTTTCATTAAAATTAAATACTATAAGCTTGATAAAAAAATTTAAAGATTATACTTTAAATATAAAAAGAGTTTTGATAATAAAAAAATTATAAAATAAATATTATTTAAAAAACATTCTTTGAGATGATATAAAAAATACTAAATAATTGTTTCTTAGAAACACAAGCCTTTAGAATACCTTTTAAAATTAATAATTCTATTTCCAAATAAATCTTTTACTTTTGAAAAATATATCAATATTTCCTTTTCCTATAAAAATAATTCATAAATAAAATTAATTTTTTAAAACCATTTTAAAACAAGAAAAATATTATTTTTATATAAGAATATTCATAAAATAATGTGTTCACCTGAAAAATGATAAAAATATGTCCTTTTCACACTTCTTATAATAAACAACCCATGTGGAAAATGATAAAATATTAATTTCAAACTTTTGTAAAGAAGGTCAAAATTTCATGAAATTACCTTAGTAAATTATTTAAGACTATATAAGGACATCCATAGGATCGTCTAATGAATCTGGATATACTGGAGAAAAATATTTAACCGAAAAGAACAGGTAGGATCAGTTTCTCTCACAAACATCAAATTGGGTAAATTATTTACCTAGGGAAAATAAATTGAAAGATGAATTTTCAAAATCCAATAATATCTAGATTATATGAAATGGTTGGGGTTCTATAGATAAATTTTTCATAATATTTCCCCATATTTAAATTCATTCATAACAATCTTGATTTTAAAATGGGATTATAAAGAAACCCTTACAATTGTGTTACCTATAAAATAAAAAACCCATGAAAGGTAGAGTATAAGATGTATTTATGAATCCATTGAATAGAAATATAATTATATTTAAAATGCATACATGGGAACTATATACACCACAAAAATAAAATAATAGATGAATATGAATCAAATCATATCGAAGGAAAATTAAGATGAGGAAACTCTTACCATTAATATCTACTTCCATAAAGGTTCTTTAACTTAATGAATAATAAATACAACCATAATAATGAATTATTTCATATCCTTATTCATATAAATTAAATTTCATATTCCTAAACTATAATCATTCACTACCCATATATTTGTCAGATATCCTTTATCTCTATCATTTGATGTTAGTATTTTTTATTATTCCACACATGTTTCATAATTATGACGTCTAACCCCACTATTTGATAAAATTTAATCATTAAAATATTATTAAAGGTACTATAATATAAGTTTTATAATTATTTATAAAGTTACAAGGTCATTCCATGATATTTTTATTTATAACTCATGAATATAAAATTAGTGGTGAGCTTGTTTTAGTTAATTTACTAATATTAATGGATTACATTATAATGATCATTTATTTTTGTGTAATACTTTAGGAAACGTATAAATTAAATATATTAAACCTTAATATCATATATATTCATAAAATATATTTTATAACCATCCATGTAAGGTAATGATGAAAAATGAAACTCTTCATCTATATAGAGTTAGTTCACACGTATTCATGGGTGACATTTATATTTTTCAATATAAGGGTAGAAAGTAAGGTACATAATGATTTCTCTTTCAATAATCAAAATTAATTAATAAAAAATCATAAATTATATAAATTCTTGGAATCATCCAAGTAGTGTGGTGATGAAAACTGAAATATGTCTTTCCATGGTGGCGATAGTCTGCACATACACACGAAAGATATTTTCATTTTCCATAAAATGAGTGAAAATTAGAAAATAGATTATCCTTTCAGAATATTAAAAAATTTATGAATATAATATCTATTCATTATATTCACTTTTATAATCATCTAATTAAGGAGGTTATGAAAAATGAAATATGTTTCTTTGTGGAGACTGAAATATACACCTACGCAAGAATAATGTTATTATTTTTCTAATGGAGGGTAGATAATAGTTATACCATTAACATAATAACATTTAAATATATTGATAATAATAATTTAATTATATTATAATAGGTTAAATATTTTGGGAGGATAAATGTATAGAATAAAAAATTTAAGAATTGATTAATATCATGTTGAGAATTTAAACCTTCTCTTGGAGGACAAATTACCCCACTAAATATTTATTTTTATCATAAAGGGAGAGTTTAGAAACATCAAAATAAAAATATCAGAAATGTGAAAATAAATGGTAACAAGGGTTTGAATTAATAAAGACCAAGATAATCCACTCTAACAAGGTTTAATACCTTGGTGTGAAATGATCCAAGACCATATAAATAAGAAATATACTCGCCTTGAGTTTCCTTGGAAGCAAGAAAATAAGCAACTATATTCCCTTCACGTCAGCTATAAGAAACATACAATTGGTTTTTAATTATACCATTTCATCTAGGAATGGTATATTCAATAGATTAGGGGGATAGATCCAGTACCATGAACTGAATTATAAATAATAAGAGAATCAGTTTCAACTACCCTAGGATGAATATTATTCTGGCTGCACAAAATAAGGCTTGTGAGAATCTCTTGTACTCTATTTTTAAGGGAGTCACCTCTACCAAAGTAAGTAGTAAAATCCTATATAAAAAATCCCCTTGGGTTAAAAAAACTCCACCACCCCGCATGATACCTGTATTGTATGAGCCATTGGTGTTCAACATAGGACCCAAATGGTGAGGAACCCATTGAACCCATCACCCCTACCTGGTAATGGGAACACTATAAGGGTTGGTAATGGTGTCCATAAGTGTTATTATAGAGGGGAAACTATCATAGTTCTTACATAGGTGGATTGGATCAATTAAAGTGTTCCTTATTTTAAAAATAAAGAATTTTCTAGTTACTAGAGATCCATTGTTCCAATCTTCATTCCATAGTTTCCAGAGACACCAACAACTCATCGATAAGATAATAGATCTCACCTTTTTCTCAGTTCCAAAACATCCTGCTCCCTAAAACCAAAGATTAAAAAAGATCATTCTCAAAATCTTATGGAATGTAAGGCTAGTGAAATGTCCAAAAAATTCCCACACCGTACTCACCCAATCACCTACAGAGAACTGTAAATCAGAGGTTTTGACTTGTGGTTCCCTATAATAGTGGCACCTTTAAGCAAGGATAAAACCTAGACATTTGATGTTTTCCTCAGTGCATAGTGCATGGTTCCTTACATTCCACATTAGGAAGTTGAATTTCATGGGTATATAATTGCACTAAATCATTGCACCACATTCTTCAAGATCAGTAGACACTGCCTTCATATGAAACTCATTTACTGAGAAAACACTCATGGATTAAATAGTGAAAATGCATTTTTTTCATAAAATGATTTAACACAATTTTATTGAATGTATCCCACTAATTCTCATATGGAATAGCTTGGATGAAGATTAGGTGCTCACTTGATTTCCTGAAAGTGATGTTCAGAGTATGACATCCTAGAAAACCAAGATTTCTTCCCACCCATTTATGCTTCCAGATATTGAGATCACTCATACCCACTATCTAGAGGGTATTTCGTTGGAGTGTGTGTAAAGGGGTGGTGGAATTCTCATTTTATAATTCGAGGGAGTGACATTTTTTGTAAATACCTATAACTTTATAATAATGTCATGTAACTTTCCAAGTAAAGTGGATATAAAAGTGTGAAATAGTGTATAGGGGGTGATTATGGGTAAAGTATCCTCACACCTAATCATTTGGATACAATATTTGAGTGATTTTTGGATTTTTCTCCTTAGTTTTAACTTTTTACCAAAATCAACTTTTACCACAAAAAAAGTTTTTTTAACCTCAATAAGAAATTTTAATAATAAACATTTAAATTAACCTTATTAACTAATTTGATCATTCTAATTTCAAATATGAAAATAATTTTATAAAATAATATTTCTATTAGTGGGAAATTTTAATTTTCATATTAGAAAACATAACATAAAAGAAGCTATTTTTTATAAATTGTATTTTTAAGGATAAAATTATGCTTAGGATACAATTATCAATGTTATAATTTTCATAAAATTAATTGGATTATTATTAAAAATATAAGAGTTATGTTTCTTTCAAATAAAACTAAAATTGAATTTTACAATGAGAATTTTTAATTAAAAGAAGACCAAAAATAGTTTTTATTGGAAGAAAATATTACTTGAGTTTCAAAAGGTTAAACATAGTTTTTATAAATTCAATATTCAAATTCATAATTTTACTCCTTATATACATATATGATCAATAAAAAATTATAAACTTATAAGTCTTTCTTATATAATAATAAATTCAGAAATTTTATAGTATTGGTAAGAATATTATTTTTCACTATTCATATAAAAATCAACTATTTCAAAAAAATCCAACAAAAATAATTTTAAGATAATATTGAAATGAAAAATACAAAAACTAATTAGATCAAAATTCTAAAAAAATTTAATTTAACTTTTAAAATGAAATATAGAATATAAATAAAAAATATTTTATATAAAAATATCCCTTTTCAAATATTAATTGTTCTTTTTTATCAGTTTTTAAATAAATAAGTACTGATATATTATTTATATAGACAATTTATTTTTTTATGATCTCTCAATAATATAATTATTTTCTCTAAGTAAAAAATAAATAGTGCATAAAAATCCAATTTTAGAAAAAATATATTTTTAAGCATAAAATGATCTTATTAGTTATTTAGCTACACTCATTGAATTTTTTAATAAATTAGTATTAAAATTTACCTTTATATATATATATATATATATATATATCATAATGTGGTTACCTATATTTATAATATTCAACCTAACAGATACATTATAATGATCACTTTTAATATTTATAATTTTCTCTTAATAAAATGTTTCATAGTTTCATTTTAGTTCAGTGTTTTATATAGATGAAGTTATTCCAAATATCATTTAATTAAAGTAAATTATATACTAAAATCTTAGGGTGTTATAACTATATCCATGTGAAAACCCACTACCATCTCCTTAGATGCCAAAAAAACATCATTCTTTCCTTTCTGATCTCTACTCTAGGATCTCTTCAATAAATCACTGACTATTTTGAGGGACTGTGATGCACATTCTTAAATAAATTAAAAGAAAAATGGTGAGTATAATAGGTTTAGTAGTAATTTATTTTATTCTCATATTGATCACACAATCAATTGATGAATAATGCGATAAAGGAAAATAATATTTTGATCATGAATAAATCAAAGACAATGAGGAAACTAACAAAATCCATAATGATCTTCAGGTAATTAAATTTAAAACCCAATTAAATTAATAATCAAACTCAAATACTTATCATAATATTTAAATAAAGTCCCAAATTTATTAAAATAAATAATAATTAAAGAGTAAAAATAATGAGTCCAAACTCAAGCCATTAATGTTAAAGCTTTGATTACTCCTCGTTCATCCATAAATTTATTAGCATTCAGTGATTATGTAATGGATTCTTGAATCTTATCTAATGGGAGAAGAGGGGAGATCTATCCTTCTCTAATGATGAATCTCCCCTAAAAAATAATTATATTTATTTGTAATTAGAATTATAATATCTTGTAATTTTAATAGACAACCTAAAATCTTGATCCTGAACATAAAGCATAAATTCAAAAGGTACACCTCAACTAGGAAAAAACCATCATTCATGAAACAACCATGTTGTCATTATTTTTATACGAGGATCTATTTATGAGATATAAACACTCACATGTGAACAAGATAATAATAATATTTATTAAATATTATTATTCAAGATACCATTATAAAAGATGAAAATAACTGACCAAGTGAATCTCTTCAAAAATATTATTCAAAATATTAAAAGGTATTATACTAAAAGTCTGGGTAGCTACACCTGATGTGAGAGATACACAACCATTAAGAGGGGTGAATTAGTGATTACCCAAATGACAACTATCAAAGTGATTATTATCATTTATATTAAATCTAGGATATAAGAATAAAACAAAATGATGAAGATAGAGAGAGAGAGATAGAATACACATGAAACATCGGTTTTTATAAGATTCAAACACTATTTTTATTGATTGGTTAATCCTCAATGTACAACGGTTACAGTATCATTGTCTATAATATAATATTATTATCAGTAAGATAAAAAATATGAGAAACAATATTAGTCTAAAATTTATGTAAATGAATGATTAAAATGGGTTTCAACAAGTCAATTAATCTTTTTCTCTTACCATCAAATGCCTCTATAATCTGTATTAAGTTTGTAAAATTGTTCTTCTCCTTAATCACATCCAAATACTTTCTGGAATTCTCTCAAGAATATATGGTTTCCTATCTCAATGTTTCATCTCTCCATGATAGGTAGAAAACATCATTTATTTATAATCATAACTCCACCATGGTATATTAATATTATCCATGATAGGGTCCTTTTGATTTCATCCAAATCTGACATCTGAGACCAGATATATTCCTATCTCTCAATTTTGTATAGTATTTTTCACCCCTTCAAATATATATTTCAAAGGCCATCATAATATATACATTCCATAAAAATCCTTCATTTAAACAAAAAAATGTTCATAATTATAGCCATTTACCTCTTGCACATGGTGTTTAAATATTTTTCCTTCTCATTATGGGATCCACCATGCCCATTTTTACCTCAATTTACCATGTTGTAACTTTTATATCTTCCCTTTATTTTTGATAATCAAAGTTATACTCAAGCTGGGAGCATCCAATTTTTGACACAATATAGTAAATAATAATTGCACCTATTTTGAACCTAAATTATTCTATTGGAAATCATGTATGGGTCCATAACATCCAAAAAAGTAATATTAACTATACTTCTTCAAAAAAAATTTACTCGCACTCACCACATTGTGTTAATTGGGATAGCATGGAATAAATGTTGCTTCCTTAGAATTTATTATTTCCTTATCTTCCACCATATCTTCAAAAAAAACTATCACTCGTCAATGAAGATGTTGATGATAAATAAAACATGATATCACCATAAAAACTCATGAATAAATTATCTTAAGAAATAAGTCATAGTATAATCTAAATTTGGATGTTATATAAACACAAAACCATAGGATAGTATGATGTTTTCATAGTTCTCCAAATTATGATGTAAATATAAATACTTTATTAACTATATATTAATTAGGATAAGCTCACAGATCCCCCTTTTTCAATTTGCATCATAAGGGTTCTTCAATATCTAAGGAATCATCAATTACATGTTGTCTCATTAGTCGATATAATATAAGAATTTGATCCTTTATATAAGATTTTAAAAAATATAGGGAATAATAATTATATTTAGAATCATGAACATAACATGGGAATGTGTTATATACATATTCATAAGATATTATATACATAAGTCAAGTCTAACCTATAAGATAATCATAACATCATAGACTATGCTAAATGCATGAGTCCCATACATTATAATATCATGATATGTAAAGATTTACCTAATACATTAGCTGGATATATAATTTTTGGATCACATATCACATAGTAATATTCCTATATATGTGTGTGTGTCTGTGTGTGTGTTCCATAATAAAATGAAAAAAAATTTATATCTATAAAAAAATCGTAGATTATTAACCTGTAAAAATAAAATGGGTTACATAAAAATTTTCATGAAATATAAAAATTGATCATCTAAAGAAAGAATTTGGATGAATCTAAAAAATTATTTCCCCAAATAAAAAATAATTAATATTACATAATAAATTTTTAATTAGTATAACATAAAAGAATATTTACATAGATGAATATTATACAGAGTAAGAGAATAAACTATATGAAAATTAAGAAAAAAATGCCTCTTTCATTTTTTGATGTTTTGTATAAACAAGGAAAGTTTGAATAAATAGAATCAAATCAAAGGATAAATTAAATAAAAAGGTATGTAATAAACATGTAAAAATGAAAACTTCAAAATAAAATAGTTCAATATTTGAGATACTGAGTGAGAAATGTAAATTAAGATATATATATATATATATAGACATATATATAGATATATATATATATATCATTTACAACTTCATAAGTAAGATAAAAATTAGGGGGAAATTTGAAAAACAATATAAACAGAGGATGGGTTATATAATATATCCATTCAATGAGATACAACATAAATAAAATGGATATATATGTGAGATATTTAATTGAAAAAAAAAGAGATAAAGAAAATTCCCCCTTATCATTACTCGGGAATTTCTTGAACACACTCTAACACCATATATATTCAAATTAGAATTATGAATAATATATTTAAGAACCAAATTTATATTATTACCTTTAATATTAATTAATTATATTTATCTATTACATATTTATTAGTTATTCATAGTTTATATTGATTATTGGATATTAGTGGTTCCAATTGTTCCAATTGTTCCATGATTGTTTTTGGTATGGTTATAGAGACTATCATTAATTGTTCAAAATTTCATAATATCAAAAATAGTAAAATTATTTGAATAAATATTTTATAATTATTTATTTATTTTTGTGTTCATTCTATGGAAGTTGTGGGTACTATTCATAAGGAAGAAATTCATAGCTCGCTCGTTTTGGGAAATTTTCATAAACATATGGTGTTACTTAATAATGAATAATTATTTGTGTATTTACATTATAGAATTATAAAAATAATTTAAGTGAATATTAATTATCATATATATCCATAATTTATGTTTTTTTTATGAAAATGGTATAACGTCATCCCTGTAGATTGTTAAACTAACCCAAATATGAGATTGTTATAATGAATTAATGAGTAATAATATAAAGTTATATTACTAAAGTATAATGATGTTAATTATATTTTATTAGGGTAATAAAATAGATTTAAGAAGGATGAATATGGGATGAAAAATATTGAGAAGAACTTGTTACAGAATTCGAGTAAATCACTTCTTCTCTTCATGACTTCCTTTGTAATGAAGGATTTGGGACTCCTTATTGTGACAAGAAGCTTTGAAATGTTATATAGTTATTTAGGAGAGGTAATTTGGGAATATATTGGAGTGTTAAATGAATATTATGTATGTTTTGTAATGGGTGGGTATGGTTCCCTTTTATAGATAATATTTGGTGGCACATTTACAAATACTCATTCATTAATGGTTACGGAATGTCATTATTTTCAATGAAAAAATCAACTATAAATGGGAAAAAAAGGAAAGTGGGTTATGATTACATTAATTATTTTTATTTTTATTTATTTTTTATAATTTTATACAACATTTTTTACCATAAATATTATTTTACTACATTTTTTATTTACCAAGAGATTTCACAATTTTGACCATAAATTATTTTTATCAAAAAAATGATATGGAAACTATTACCTAATTTCAATTTTGAGATTCAAAATATGAAATAAATCTTATTAAATTAATACTATAAACTTGATAAATTTTATTTTTAAATAAAAAAAATTATTATATAGAGAAAAAACATTTTTTATAATAAAAACTATTTCTTAGACCATGAATGATTGTATTTTTATTCCTTGTCATTCCTAAATTATTACTTGGATATTAATTATTTATTTACACATATAAAAAAATATTTTATTATTATTTTAATTATATATAATATGATAATAATAATATTTATAATAAAATAAATTTAAAAAAATATTTAGTACATTAATAATTTCATATTGATATCATCATAGCTTCTAATCACATGACCCATTAAGATATATGTGCTTTCCTTGTGGGATAGATGTGTAATAATGATATTTTCTAGTGGTTATTCTATTTGAATTGATCTTATAGTGATCTACACATGTATGAAATTCTACCATAAATTATTTCATTCAAGACACAATTGTTAAAGTTCAACTTGGGCTTGGTCAAAATCCCTAGTGATGTTATATCCTTCCTATATTTGGAAAAATAAGCCTCACGTATAAGACTTCCTCCAAATTATGTTATAGATTCCCCCTTTCTACATAAATTTCATGACGTTATTTGTTATATTTATACTCTTCATATCACAATATGCATTAAAATTATCACATCTCATGATTACTTCATTTGAGTAATCAATACTCTTAAACAAATCTCATAATGAAAAAATTTATCACATAAAATTATTTTACACAATGGATATATATATATATACTTAAAGGGTATATATAAAAAAACTATATATACTAGATGAATGCATTTATCTTCTATATATATCCATATACCCTCAAATACTTCTATTAAATACTCTTCTTCATCATTTACTTATTAGTCCAAATATCTACCATATTTCTAATATTGTAATTATTTTTATAAATATACTCGATGATTTGATTTTCAAGAGATACCAAGGGGAAAAATATTTTATGCTTGAAGTATTTTTATTTACTTGTATTTATTATAATGTTTTATTATTCATAATTTTATATGTTCCAAGTAATAATTTTCATTTCACTTTAAGTTTAAATAGTTAATCTTATGAAAATAAAGCATTGTTCATTTTAGGCTTGTATTCCATATTGAAAAAAATATTCAAATGCTATAAAATGAATATTCATAATAAAATATTTGGTGTTATAATATAGTCTCCCCTAAAAAGTTTCACCCCTGAATTTATATATATCAAATGGTAATAATTAAAAGTACACTTATCTCATTATATATTTATATTCCCATATCATTTCTATAAACTAATTATTTCTCCATAAGACTTTGACTAAGTGAGTAATCCTATTTTATGGTAATTTATCTCCATTATCTTAGATCTCTATTATTTTTTAATCATAATAGAGATCATGCTACTACTGTATGACTTCTTAATTTATTAAATGTGATGGATCTAGTATGTACTTCCTCAGAACTTATAAATAGAACATGTTGTGAAATTATGAGAGGCTTGGGGAAATCCCTATTTGATAAAGAATAGTTCCTAAACTATAAATAGTCTCAAATGTCCTAATATATCTAGGACTCAAATTTTCATTCTTAAAAAATCTCATGACCCTATTCTAATGTTATATTCAAAGGAATGCCTTTTCTCCAACATCAAACTCTAGAAATCGTTCACAATTTTCATCATATTAATTATGTTTAATTTATACTTCTTTAATATGTTACTGAATGCTTTGAGTATTCTCTATTATTTCTTAAGAAAATATGGTCCCAAAAACTTTCTCTCTCCAACTTCATCCATATATGTTTTTGTTTTACATCTCTCTATATATAGAGAATCATATAGTATAATTTGAATGAATGAATGGAAACTATTGTTATATGGGAATTTGACTAATGAAATATATTGATTTCAACCTCCTTTAAAATCTATGATGTAATATATCAATGTATCTTTCAAATTAAAAACGGTTCTTTCATATTTACCATCAGTTTTGGGAAGATAAGAAATAGTAAAGTTATGTAATATATTCAATGGTAGTTAAAGACTTCTCCATACCTTTTATATCCATTAGATATATTTTAAACTAGTACACCATACGTCCTTACAATTTATTTTATTTATATCCTAGATATATGGATAAGTGGTAATTCATATCAAATAGAAATTAATTGATTTTATTTTATAAGATGATCGATTAAAACAAAAATTGAATTATTAATATTATAGGTCTTGGTAAGAACTATGATTAAATCCATGATGACCTTCTACCATTTTTATATGGTTGTGGGTGATGGTTAAATCATCCCCTTAGACTTATAATGTTTAAACTTAACTTGCTAGTAGACAAGGAATCATTATGTATACAAAAGATTAACCCTATTTATTTTTTCTCATCAGAAGTTCACTCAGAGAACTCTATACATTTTTATACTTTCTGGGTGAATAAAGAAAGATGATTTACGTGTATTATTGAATATATCATACAATTTTTTCATGGATGGGACATATATTTGTGTTCTAAATCTTGAATCTCTATCTTTATCAAGGTTGAACTCAATAATATTTTTCTCCATATTTTATATCTCTATGTTATCATTTTGTACCTCCTTGATCTTCACATAGATAGATGACTAAGGAATAATTTAGGTAATTTGGGACTCTAAGCCTTCATTTATGATTTACTTTTTTAACATTTTTATATCTATTAAATTTGGGTCTCTTTAAATCCCCATCATTGATAAACTATCATTATTCATTCTAATGAGAGTATCACCTACCTTATTTTCCTTCTCGTGATGGTAATGCAATGGATATCCATAATTCTTGATCAACTCTAACAATATTTTTTGTCCCATGTTCAACTCCTTTTATGTGAATATATACTTTATGTTCATATTATCAGTATATATACCACACTTTTTCCATATAGATAATACCTTGAGATATTTAATGAAAATATTACTTCTAATAACTCTATATTATATATTATGTATCTTTTTTATAGAACATTAATTAACATGAGATATAATGAATCGCCTTATTAATTTTTATGAGAACAAAAACCAAGACCTTTAAAGAATCACTATATATCACAAACCCTTATCTTCTATAAGGTAGTGTGAGTATAATTGTAGTGACTAAACTCTTCTTAATCTCCTTGAAGTTGTATTCAAATATTTTTATCTAGAGAAACATTACCCCCTTTAAAATTAACTTAGTTAGTGGATTATAAAATCAAGAAAAATTTCTTAGAAATCATTGATAGTATTCAGTTAATCTATGAAAATTATGGATATCTATTACAGTGGTTAATATAGGTCATTATTCAATAACCACTTTATTTGAATGATTCACATTTTTACCCTCACCTATTATTAAATAATCTAGGAATGGACATTTTTTATAGAAAAAATGCACAATTTTTGAATTTGATAAAAAAAATCCCCTTTATTATATTATTTAGGAAAATAATTAAATACACTTCATGTTCTTACTTTTTGGAATGGATAATAATATCATCTATAAAGACTTCGACAAATTTATCAAGGTAATATCTAAATACATTATTAATCAAATCCATGAATATAGTGGAGTAATTTTCTAGTTTTCATGGAATAACTATAATTTTTATTGTCTATATATTGTATAGAAGGCTATATTTGGTATATTAACTATTTTCACTCTTAATTGATGATATCTAGATTTAAGATCCACATTTAATAAATATTTATCCCTATGAAGTTGATTGAATGAGTAATCAACATAAGGTAAATGATACTTTTTTTATTGTGATCTTGTTAAGTACAAGATAATCGATGCATAGATGAATTAAACCATCCTTATTCTTAGCAATGTGGATCTTTACACCACATGGTGACGAAATTGGGTGTATAAAAAACTTCTATATTATTTTAAAGTTTATTTTTTAATTAATCTAATTTAATAAGGTTCCTTCTATGAAGGATTTTTTATATAGTAATAACACTAGGAATGAATTTTATTGAGAACTAAACCTCATGATCTAGGATAAGACCATGAAAATATTTTTGAAATATATCAACATATTATTACATGATTTTATATCTTAAATGATAAGTTTTAATCCAACCATTTTGAGAAAAATATTATTCATTATTGAGTATTAAGGCCTATATTGGGGAATTATTTTTCATAGGGAGTTCACAACTATTCTTTCATTAATATAAGATCAAGGTATTATTAAGGATGTGAAATGATACTTCCTTACTCCATAAATTAATATTATCTCTATATAGATAGATCCAATCTGTTCCCAATATCATAGGGAGTTATACCACATTAATAATAACTATATTTGAAATAATTATATTTCCAAAAATATCAATTATATAGAATTGATATACTTGGGATAAAATCCTCATAAGACTGGGTGTTTTCACTGATAATTCAATATCTAATGTTTGAGGTGGTGAATTAATATTCTTAACAAAATCTTAATATATGAATGAATACATATATCTAGAATCAAATAAGATGTACATATATATTGAGGAGATGATAAGTGTATAATTATTTAATTTATTTTAATGATCCAAATAAGAGGTAGTGATTTCATAATATCCTTATTACTCCCTTATATTTAGAGGTTAATGTCATCGATTTTCATCATTAACCCTTGGTTTGATTCATTGGTTTACATAATTAAAAAATTCTTTGAAATTGAAATATTGAACAGTAGGTGGTTCTTTAGGTGGGACTTTTTTTTCGTCTATCATGTTTTGTGACCTCTTAATATATCTATGATAATTGTATTCTTGATGGTTAGTTTTTCCACACTTGATACATTTTCTATTTTCATTGAGTAAATTCCCCTGGTGATTTCTCCCACATTTTCGGCTTATAAGTAGTTGAATATGTTTTCATCTAGGAGCTTTATCAATTGAACCTATATGAAATTATATTTCCCCTTCTTATCCCTAAATAAATTATTCTATTGAGAATCAGAAATTTTTATCTCTAACTTGCGATCAAATCAAATAATATCTTCATAGTTATCAAAATATGTTATCACGTATTATTTTCATAGTCTTTGTTTTAATCCATTAAAAATAAATAAATTTTATGTTATTGATCAATGATAAAACTATAAGAATAATTTTCAAGTAATATGAAGTTCACTTCATAGGAACTAATAGATTTTTCCTCTTTTTAATTAATCTCTAGGAAGTCCCTTTCTATTTTTATAAATAGATTATAGTGAAAATATTTATTGAAAAATATTTACCAACACTCCTCCCATTCCATGGATTCAATTCACTATTTTTTTCTTATGTTCTTGATTATATTACACAATTAATCTTATTTACCTTTAAAATAATAAATGGAAAAAACTAGTTTTTCTTTCTTTGAACATTAAATAATATAAAATATATTTTCTGACATGTTTATCCATTTTTTATAAATTAGTAGAATAAAATATCCATTAAGGGATGATGGTTATTGTCTAATAAAGGACTCAAAGAAATTTGTTCCTTATTTAGTTCATTTGGGAAGTTTAAAATGGTTCATGTTATTATTAATAACCTAGGATAGTTGGGTAATTATAATCATGATATCATTCACTCCATCTCTCATCATGTTTGGTTATTCATTAGGATACTCATTTTATTATCCATCACATTCCTTGTTCACTTATTTCATCTTGTTTTTATCCATTTACTAAAACCAAAATGGTTGGTTTGGATAATAAAAATTAATATCTAGTAAAATAAGAGTAAAAAATAATATGAATATGAATAAATAATCATAAAATGTCTAAAACTATGGATCCTTTTATTCAACCCTTGTGTATTTAAGTATCTTTTTCTTATTTAAAAAAACTAAATCCTCAAAATTAGCTAAAAATTAATTTTATACCAACAATGATTTACCATATATAACATAAATATATTTTAAATAATTTTTAAAAATTATAACTTAAAAATCATGATTAAAACACACCTTCAATATACAAAGGTTTTTTAGATTTTGAGATTAGATACATATCCATATTATTATGGAAAATAATATAAATTTATTCTATAAAATTATCCAAAAATGATTCCATATTAGTCATATCATTATGTAGAAAATAATAAGGACATTAATAAACAATTTATTGGGTGAGATAATAGCCCAATAAGGGGAAAACAATATGAATATTAGTAAGATAATTATTATAAGGTATGTCATAATAGAATAAGTATTTTAGAGCCTTGTGGATATAAAAACATGAACATGATACATGATATATGATTGTAAAATAATAATGAAATAATCATGATCCATATAATAAAAAATAGAACATATATATTTTCACATACATATTCATAGGACATCAAAAACATAGGTCAAGGATAACCACCAAGTCCATCATAATATCATTGACTGGGTTAACCACCCATAGCTCGTACATAATAATCTCATGATATATAAATATTTACCCAATCCAATATACAGATATATAATTTTGGTACCACCCATTAAATGATAATATATTCATAAATATGTGTTCTATAATAATATAAAAACAACCATATATCACTTATAAGGTGTATTTGGATTATCCTAGGAAAATAAAATAGGTTACATAAATATTTTCATGAGGTATAAAAATGATTCACTAAAAAATAGAATGAGTGATACCATGAAATTATATCCTCAATGAAATTTTAAAGATATAAGATAATAAGTTTTCAAATATTATAAAATAAATGGTATTTTAATGGATGAAAAATATTTAGAGGAAGAGACTAAATTTTATGAAAATTAATAAGAAATATATTTTAATTTTTTATGTTTTTTATAAATAAGTATAAATAAATGGAGACTAAAATAATTCTAAATGAAATAAAAAATATTTAAATAACATTTCCAAAGAAAAATTTCAATGAAATATATACAAATAATTTATAAGGAATAAATGAGAGAAAGATACTAAGTGATAAACATAAAGGAAGAGGGGAAAAGGGTATTCTTTCCAACTTTAAAAGTAACGAACAAAAAATGAAAAAACATAAAATAACAATATAAATATAGGAATGGGAATAATATATATATATATATATATATATGAAATGAGATATATCATAAAAATATGTATATATAATAAAAATATTTTATCAAAATGAGGGATAAATAAAAGTTCCTCTTACCTTAACTCCCGGCTTGCTTGAACACACTCTAAAATATTTTATATTCAACTTAGACTTATTAATCATAAATTTTAGAACATTATTTTTATTTATTATATTTATTATATTTATTAATAATCTATTATATTTATTTATTATATATTTATTAGTTACTCATAGTTTATATTTTTTATTTTTTATTGGTTTTTCTAATTGGCCCATTCTTGTTTTTGCATAGAGATGATAACTATTATTTCTTGTTCATAAGTTCATAATATCTAGAGTATTCAAGGTACTATGATCATATTTATTAATGATTTATAAAGTTACATATTAATTTTATGGATGTTACAGGTACTTTTAACCACTAATTAATCTATAACTCACTTGTTTGAGGTAATTCTAGTTAACATAAGATGTTACATGATAATGAATAATTATTCTTGTATTTACATTATATAATCATAAAAATTAAATTAATTTTTTTTAAATATCATATATATCTATTATCTATGTTTTGATAATTATCTATGATAAAAATAAAAAAAATTATTGCATCATCCATTCAGACAGTTAAATTGTCCCAAATATGGACATTCTATAATGAATGAATGTGTAAGAATATTGAATTATATAATTTTAATTTAATTTTCATAATAAGTATAATTATATTAATTATATTTTATTATGGTGATAAATTATATTTAATGAGGATAATAATGAGAATATAAATGAAAAATATAAAGAAGAAATTGTTGTTTTCTTTGTGGAAACTTATTTTCTTAATTATTCCTTTATAATAAAGTATTTGGGAAACCTTATTCTAATAAAAATATTCCTAACATGATGGAGTTATTTAAGGATGGATATTTGGGTAGTTATATATGAAAAAACCAAACAAGATGTGTGATTTGGAATGGGTGGGGGAGGTTTATTTCATAAAAGGTATTAAGTGGTGTATTTGAAAATAATCATGCTTTAATGGTTAAGAAATTTCATGTTGAGTAAAAAGTAGTACATAAATGGAAAAATGAATTTTGGGACATGTTTCCATCAATTATTTATATTTATATTGATTATTTATAAGTTTAAAAACAATTTTTTCATATATTTTATTTTTATCATAGTTACACTACTAGAGTTTTATGTTTATAAGATGGTTCATTGGAAATGGATTTTCATAATTAATGGATCATTATAGAAAATGGAATCACAATTATGTTTGTTTATAATGTATACACAGTCTATCACAAATAACAGAGTAAAGTTTTTGAAAAACAATTATGATGGGTTTTTCTTTAAATAATACTATTTCTAATGGTCACTTTGTCCACCACAAATAAATCTAGAAAAAAAAATTAAAACCCAATTGGGGTGGATATTGTGATTTTTTGTAATTTATAATATTTTAAAAAAATACAACAAAACAATTAAAAAAATTAAAAATACTAAAAACAAACATAGTATTATTGCATCATTTTATACATAATATGTTAACTCCAAAATACATAAATTTCATAAAAAACTAATGAGAAACAGCTGGTATCAAGTGTAAGAGGATCACTCTAAGGGTTATGGGGAAACTCTAAGACAACACCACATGTAATCTATTGCATAGACTCCAATATCTACTCATATCTCTGACTTTACTGCTCTTTCTCCTCCTACCTATCTCTACATCAATAGTATCATCTCATCCTTAGCTCTCAGCATCTCCTCATACAATAAAGTGGATGATAATGATGAATCTTCATATTCTCCCTTCAAGATGTTTGATTTCATCATATAAGTACCATAATAACTCATAGGTGTCAGTCACAAACCAATACTGGTCACCTGTCCTTTCTCAACACCATGATAAGTCACATGTATCCAAGCCCCCTCATCAAAACTAGAATCGCAAGTGGAATTTTCTTTACTCTCTTCTTGAATCTCATGAATGAGAATTCGTAGCCTCATATATTTAATTAAAATATAATTTTAAATTATAATAACAATAAAATTAATGTCAATTTTTTTAAAAAAACTACTAACCAAAATATGGAATTTTTAGTCAATGATAAGATGTAATGTATGGGAATCAATGTAATTCTTATTATAAAATTTAAACATCATAATATAGGGTTCAGTAGTGTCTTATATAATATAATAAAAAATTTACATTTAAAGTATATATACATTAATAAATAATATTACTTACCATATGTCGTTGATGTATACCAAATATATGACTCACGTCCCTATGTGTGACCTCCTACCTCCCCATGTTCTGATGTCCAGATGATGAACTCCTCCTAAAATTATCTCCCAGATAGTCGTAGCACAATAAATCCCATACCTAAGCTGGGATATAGTCAAGTTGATGGGAGAAACAAGAATGGTCAAAAATAGTAGCAGAAGATCTATCGAGGGATTTATTTCTGAGGGTGGGTAAAAACTAATGAAAACATTCATGTATACCAGTCTCTCATGACTCCTGTATAGGATCTCTTAGGCTATTATAAATTGGAGACCATAAATTCTATAGGACAATTAAAAGAAACATGCCACTAATTAAATTAATTAAAAATAAAATATATTATTTAATAACACACAATCTAGTGGTCTAACATATTTTGATGAAGGAAAATGGGAACCTAATCCCAAGAAACTCAGGGCTTAGAAAAATAATTTATTATAATCACACTAGACTTCCCAATATCTAAATGTGAAAAAATATGAAAATATAAAAAAATAAAAATATTGATACAAAAATTAATATAAAATATTAATATTGAATAAATACCATAAATAATTTAACACACCTCTATAAACGAGGATAAAAATCAAGAGATAGATGTCTCTTTGAAACAGGGTCTAGAATCACCAATCAAGCAAGATTATTCCCCTTTCTAATAGGCATATAATCCTATGGATAAAATTCATTGATATCATCGTCAAGATGTCTGGAATTAGTAAGTTAGTGAAATAAATCATTGGAATTATCTCCAGCTATTTTAAACAAACAATATTACCTATAAGAAATTTTTTATATAGATATAAAATATAAAAACTTAACAAATACCATAATATAATAATATTAGTTATATATAACTATTACAACATATTTCATTTATAAAAAACTAATAAGGAGAAAAATGGAATTTTGTGGGAGAACTCAGTTGGAATATGGTGATCCACTAAAACCCTAGCTCTAACATTGACACTTATTTCAGTGCAGTCTCATGGCTACATTGGATCTAGCATGCGATATTTCATATGCTTCCCTAATGGTATCCAAATACACTTTTTCATCAAAGTTGGAGTGTGATCATTCTTTTGTAGTCTAGGGGGTCTTTTTTAGGTGCACATTGAGGAACTCCTATAATTTTTCATGATTCCCAGTACTCATTTTTCATCAAATCTAAAGATGGGATCTTGTCAGTTGTTACAGATATAGTGGATCTTAAACAGAGACTATATATTTTTAAATTCTCTACTCTTGGGTGAATAACTTTATCCAAGGGAGAAAATTCCTAGAATAATTCCAAAATAAAATCCAAACTTGGTTGATGTTGGGTTGTTTCAAATTGGATGATCATTCTGATTGGTTGGGTTTATTTTCATATTATTTTCAACAACAAATGTGATCTCTGTAATTCTTGTAAATATGGTAACAATTCTATCAAATAAGGAATGTTTAGAATTTTTGAATGGGATATTAATTTTAATCCTTTAACCTAGAGGAAATATTTGGCATATATCTAGATTCAATTTCATGGACTTAAAAGGATTTTATGGTGCCCTAAAATCAAATGTGATCTTGATTCTTTCATAGGCACCTCGATAAATATGGATCACTAGATGATTAATGGGGAGATCTAATTTTATATGTGTATTTTGGTTGAGGATCATATGGATACTAAGATACCATATGTTTTAAACCTTGTAAAAAATGATAGGAAGTATGAATTTAAGGTTGAGTATGAATATCAGCCTCCATTTTGTGAAATTTTCAAAAACATTGGTCACTCGATTTCTAATTATAGGGTTATTAAAAAACAATTCAAGATTCCTATCTCAAACAAACCCATAGATTGGAAAGAGGTTGTAATGTCTTGGAAAATAAAATCCTATTATTTTGAGAAGGGAGAGTATTTTGGTAAGCATAAAATTGATAATGAATTGGTTCCTTTTATCGTCTCTACTCTTGATGTAAATCCTATCAAGAATGGGGATAGTAACTTTTTTGAAGTGGCATGTACTAGTGAAATTCAAGTTTATCCTCTTGTTTTTGTGGAAACCACTACCAAAAATGAAGAGGTCATTGTGACCCACCCCCCACCCCCCACTTTCCCTACTACTGGTGAAGTGGTGTTCTTTGAACCCATCTCTAATGAAGGAATTACATATAATAAGAGTGAAATTCCATATATTCAAATTATGGATTCTTATTCTGTAAACTAATTTTCATACTATGAAAAATAATTTTCTTATTCTATAATGGATAAACCTATTCCCCCTACTAAATTCTATTTAAAGGATAAATATACCCTCATTATTGGTCCTGAAAATCCTATTGAACCTAAATTAATTGGTATAGATGGATCTATCCCTGAAATTTCCATTATTTTCAAATTAATAGTGGATGAAATATCTCCAGTCATCAGTGGTGTTTCCAACTCTAAACCCGCAAATATTTGGAGTAAAATAGCTGGAGAGGAAGATGACTCAGAGGATTTATTTTCCTCTTCCCCTGTTTACCAGCACACTCCAACAGAATCAGTGATCTCTAAGGATGTTACTAACCTTGGTGTGGACACTCCCCCTCATAATCTAGACAAGGATTATAGAGGTGTTATGTATCCCATTAAAAATAGTAGTTCATCCAGACTACTTTCTTAAAATAAGTCCCTCCATAAAAAGAAATACAATGGGGAGAAAAATAAAGGCAAATCTAAATCATGGTCTAGTTCAAGATGAATATTTTCTTTTGGAACTACCAAGGGGTGGACAACACTGAAATGGAAAAATCTATTCATAGGTATATTCATATTCACAAGCCCAATATTTTTGGAATTTTTAAACCAATGAAGGCTTATTCTATTTTCATAGCTAGATTGGATAAAATTTGATATCATTTTTTATGTATTAATAATGGAACATCCTCAATGGAAATCATATGGGTCTTTAAACTCTATTCAATGGGGAAGGTATATGCCTTCAATATTGATGATCATATAGTCACTTGTGAGGTTTATAAATAGAATTTTTATTTTGTATACTCCTTTTTTATTATAAAAAAATAAATACCATAACATATGAAGATTGTGGAAGGTCATTGATCATATCAGTGGGATCATAAATGGCATATGGAATGTCTTCTGGTATTTTAACACAATTCTGTCCCCTTGTGAATAAATTGGTGTTTTCCACTCTTCTATATATCTTAAGAAGTTTAGGGCCTTCATAGAGGAAAATAATCTTTTATACATTAACCAGGATGGTGCCAAATACACATGGTCTAGGAGGAAACTTGCTAAAATAATATCTAGTAAACTTGATAGAGTTGTTATATATGATTTATATCCAGATAGATGAGACTCTATTTCTAGTTTCACCCTTACTAGGATCAACTTTGATCATCATCCTATTCTTATTAGTCTTATTTCCAGATACATAAAGCCACCATTCCCTTTTAGGTTCAACAAATCATGGGCTTCTAATCCTGATTTTGATAGGCCCATTAGTGAATTTTGGAAATCTATGTATTGTGGTAAATATTTTTTGGCCTACATTCATAAATTTAATCTTTCAAAATATAATATTAATAGTTGGAGTAATGTTTCTTTCAGTATCTTAGATAAAGAAACTATTTCCCTTGAGACCTCCCGACTGTGGGTGTAGGAGGATATCAATAACAAGGACTTCACCTCTGACATATCTCAATATATTTTTATATCCTCTAAGCCTAAATACCTTAAATAAATATAATAAAGTACCCAAAAAGAATATTTCAAGATTAAATGTCTTAAGGATGGGGACCAGAACATGAAATTTTTTAATTCTATTCAGAGGTCACAAAGAGCCTACAGGCATATCTCTTTCTTAAAAGTTGATGGAAATATCATTCAAGATAAATAGAGTATATCTAAGAAAATTGTTTCCAATTAATCTAATATTTTCAATGGGCATGGAATTAAGGGTGACCTAATTGATGGAATTATTATTAATATTGTTATTCATGAAGACAACACTTTGCTCACCAGCATTCCTCTTGAGTATGAAATCAAATACACTATTTTTTTATAATTCTAATAGTTCTCCTAGACCTGATGGATTCTCAAACTACTTTTTCCATAGGTATTGGTATGTTATACATGTTGATATTTTCATGATTGTAACTTAATTATTTATTATAGGTACCATTCCTTAGGGGATCAATGCTCAATTTATGACTCTTATTCTAAATATGGAAAATTCATGACTCTAATATTTTTTTATTTTTCAAATAAATCACTTTATGGTTAAGTGGGAACCATAAAAGGCAGAAAAGAAGACTAGGTAGCATACCTAAGGGTATTCACTAGTGAAGTCATGATATAGACCAACCCCAAACCAAAAAAGTGGGCCAAGAACGGAAAAAACCAAAACCACCTTGGGCTGAAAGAAACCAATAGTAGCCATGGTAGAAGCATGGTCACTAGTCGGTGTCACCCTATAGATCGCCCATAGAACCCATCCCATCGCTCCTTAGGATGATGTATTGAAGTATCGCCTTGAGCAGTGACCTTGCCATATGGGACCCAAAAATACCATAACTAGGCCACACAAACCTCTAGCACTGGCCACATGAAACTCCATCACCGGAACGACCAAGGCCAGCACTCCCTCATCACCGCAACCACGAACCACTAAAAAATAAAGATCACCTAGAACACATGATGAGTCTTCATGAATGACACCACCAAGTAGCACTATGATAGAACTACCCCCACCTAAACTTATATCATAGTCTAAATTTTTTGTGGAATCCATCACACCTAGCCAAAATGGGGTTATATATGAAGGATCGTGAAGAAACATCAGAGGAAAATGAGGGGAATTAGATCCATCCTAGAATAACAATACATAGAAGTGGATCCAATAGCACAAAATGATACCAATGCAGGAAACATGTTTGAAGGAATGAGAGAATAACTGTAAAGGGGACACCCCCGACTCCAAGCATTCATAAGGTCTCCATCCATGATCGTGTATTGACACGGTAAGAAGACAAAGGCCCTAAATAACCACTAATATAAAAGAGGTATGCGCCATTGGATATAGTGGATGAGTCCATCATGAGAGTGGGATTGAATACCTGTAAAACTGATTCGTTAAAGTGGTTGAATGATAATGTTCATCAACAAAGTTCTAGAGGCTATGAATGACCGTGAAACCATAAGGAGGTCGACACAACACCATGACATCATTGCGTAACCCAACCATCGAACACTCTATTAACAAGAGGAAGTGAATGAGATAATTTGAGAAGGGGGTAGAAAGAAGGATAGTGGTAAGGAAACCCAGACCATTGAGAAGAGATCCTATGAGGTGATGCCCCTTAAGGGCCCATCAGTGTAGATGATGGAAAATTCTTATGAAATGTAGTTTTTTAGGATCACTAATATTTTAAAATATATATATAATATTGTTATTAAGATTATTTAAAATATTATTTCTTCTTTTTCCAATAAAATCACCACTTGGAATCATTTTGGTTTTATTAAATAGGGTTCCATTATTTGCATTTATAATGGGGTATCATTGTTCTAGGGAAGTGTAAAATATATTTTCTTTCTTAATCGTGATAATTAGATTAAAAATATACATTAGGATTGGAAAGGAAATTCTATATCAATGGTTGGATATATTTATCTTTTCAAATAAATCATTATCTCTAAGTTTTTCCATTCCTTCATGATCTATAAATGGTTCACATAGACTTCTCAAAAATTTGAATACTAAAGTTAGGAATTTTTTTTGAGTGTATGTATCCATGAGAAAAAGTATGTCATTATTCCATGGAAAAAATTAAATCTCTTAGAAATGGTGGAATTGGTATAAAAAATATTAATCTTTTTAATGAATCTCTCTAGGTGATTTTACTTGTAAAATTTTAAATACAAATTCTTTGGATTTGGGTTTCCTCATAAGCAGATTCCGAAATATATTAAAGTAAGTAAATCTTTTTTATATGGATTCATCCCTTTAGACAAGTATTAAAATTTCCTTTTTCAACATCATGGCCCACTCTAGATGGATTTCTAGTATAAATTCCTCTCTTGGATTCTAGATTGATAACTGGACTGGGTCCCCCCTTATTGTTGATTCTCATCCTTCAGAAGACTCTCAAGTCTCCATTAAAGTCTTCTTTGATGCTCTATCACAGAACATGCAGAATGAAATCATATATTTCATTGACAATTATAAATTTTCTCCATGTAATGATGTCTTAATTTGGGAACCATCTAAGAAAGACATTCTGAAAAATAGTATTTATTATCAATTTATTGATTCTACTTCTACTCAAGGTTTCAACTAGATCATAAAATTCAATTGGTCCTAGATCTGGCCTTCGTGTCTCACACTAGTATGATAGATTACACACAATCGAATTCCTTTGGATAGATACTTAAAAAAGTTTGGTGTCTCTGTTTTTTATAGGTGTATATTATGAATCCATCATTATGAGGGCCTTGTTCATCTCTTTCTTAACTATTCTACTATATTGGCACTATGGGGGGTGGTCCACAAATTATTCTAAATTCGATAGCAGAATCTAGACTCACTTGGGGCTCTATGGCAGTATGACATGGGATCCCTTTCCCTAAAACTCTCCAATTTGTTTCAAGTGCTAGTGGTGTAAGTGTTTCATACCATATAGAGTGTCTCTAATAAATTATTTCATGGAAATATTCCCTTCAACCTGCAAACAGTGATTTCCAAAATAATTTTTGTAATTAGGGATTTTAACATGTTGCAATCAAGTTTTTCTAGTATTAGAAATCATGAATTCCCATTTCTTAGAAGGATAATAATTTCTATGAATTACGAACCTCCAATAAGGACCTTGGAAGTTTTTCGGTATCCTTTACTCTAAAATTGGATCAAAATTAATTCTGATGGTGCATATAAAGGTAACCTTGTACCTTTAGGTTGTGGTGCTATTTAATTTGATCATAATAGGAAAATTATTGGTGTTTATGTGGTTCATGTGGATTAGAATCATCTATTGAATCTAATATTCTTGGAATCATTAATTATATGTCTTTTTCTAAATCCAAAGGCTATAAAAACTTATATCTTAAAAGTGATTTTACTACAATTGTTCAAGCCATTAGAAATGGTACATTTCTCCTCACAAGGAGGCTTACTACTCGATGGATGGAATCATGAACTCTCTTTATGGAATCAATCACATCATTATTCATTTCTATCAAGAGGTTAATTAAATGGTAGATTCCCTTTCCAATAAAGTAATTTCCACAAGGATTACTTGGTTGGATTATATTCTTTCTAATTTTTTCTCTCTCTATATAAGAAATTTTTTTTGTAAAATCCCATATTTTAGACTTTTTTTAATTATTTTACTTTAATTAATAATCCATGGAGTCTTTGGTCAATGATCCTCTTCAAAAAAATATAAAAAACTAAAAAATAATTGTATAAAATAATTACCTATAAATAAATACTAGAACATAATAATATAACCTGTAAATATTTGTTATTGTAGATATAAAATATAAAAAATTAATAAATACCATGTATAATATAATATTATTACCTATCAATATACAGATATAAAATATAAAAAAACTAATAATTACTGGGATCGGTGAAGGAATAGAGTAGATCATTGGGTATATCCATCTAAAATAAACAATCTTACCTATAAATAATTGTTAATACAAATATAAAAAATAAAAAATTATGAATACCTAAATATAATACATCAATTTCCATCTTCTTCCACGTCTTAATTGAGGTCAATGACTTCATCTTCAGCATCGTCAACTTCCATATGACTTTCAGTTTTATCATCCCTTATTTATTTATCAACATTATCAATATCATCAGTCCATAACTAGGGGTTTTCATTATTGATATTTATATCTCATCGGGTAAGAGATATATTTGGGGATGTTTCTTGAAAATTTTCAATATATTTCACATCCACATAACCATTTTAATTTTCAAGAAACTGGTTTTCATGATATTTAATTTTTATTACACTCCACCAGTCATTCAAATTTCCCAAAACATCATAGTAATTATCATAATAAAGTTGATGTGATTGATGTGCCAATATAAATGATTAATTTGATGCAATAAGATTGCTATATTTAATGTAAACAACTCCATTTCGTGGATGAACTCGCAACCCTTGGTCAGTATCAAACCAATGTAATTTAAACATTATTACACAATTTGGTCTCTGATAACATAACTCAATTATTTCATCCAATAAACCATAAATGTTAACTTCAATTTCATTATGATGATATCCTTTCAAAAAACACCCTTATTCATTGATTTATTTGATTCACCATATATGCATGTATGGAATCAAAATCCATTAACAACATACCAATTATAAGATTTTACCAATTTTCATGGAGGTATTTTTATCACACATAATCCACAATAAATTTTAATTTCATGTTGTGTTTCCTGCAAATAATAAATATTATTAATAATAGATATCATTAAAAATTGATTTAATGTTCTATAAAAAACAAAAAAACATACCGGTCTTTAATTCCAATATGAAATATTATATTGATAGAATTATTCAAGATAATAAAAGGTAATTTTTATTTATTTATTTTTATATGGACATTATATTTTCTACAAAACAAATAATGTAAATAAATGTAACTATTATAAAAAAATAAAAAATGAAAAAAATAGTTCTTACTACACAAATCATGTTATTTATTCATATTTTAATGGAACGTATATATGATCTCTGTGAAATTATTCATCTAAAATTCATTATTCATGTTAAACACCAAAACCAAGATCAAGTTAATTAATTTAACCATTAATGGTCTATGAAATCATCAAAATTTTCCTCATTGTAACTTATGTGATTAGTTTTTGAATACTACTCCAATTAAAAATAATAAGAGAAAATTTTGAAAGTTCCTCCTAAGAGTATGATTCTATAATTGAACCTTCAAATGATGCTTTGTTATGAACTTTCTTCTTTAATTTTTTCATACATATCTCAAAAAGTTTCATCCGTCATAATTATACTGGCCCTTTGCATTTAGCTTCATATGAAAAATGTAATATTAAATATTCCACTGAGTTAAAGAAGTCTGGTGGTAATATTTTATCCAATTTAAATAAAATTAAAATAACATTGTTTAACAGAATACTCAATGAATTATAATATTATTTTTACACACAAATATCTCGGAATAAAAATTATATTTCAATAAACACTACCCAGATTGAAGAATTCAATATCCCTATAAGACTAATAAGTAATAATCTTTCCATTATGACATGGAAGTCATGACTTTTTAACCTGATAATATACTTATTTTTTATGTAATGAGAAAAATTATAAGCATACCCATTTTCTAACCTAAAATATATAATCCATTGATATAATATTAAATGAATTTCATTAGAAAATGTGTGAGCTATTTTTCGATTCATTAAATTGTGTGATATTTCATCTTCAAATAATTCAAGTTTATGAAGTCTACAAATTTAGGCAAGATCTAACTATTCCATTACATTATCTTTGGTATTACCGGATGTTTCCAACACAGTAAAAAATATGTCATCAAAAAAAATATTTTCAATATGAATTACATCTAACATGTGATGAACCAACAAATAAAAACAATATGGAAGGTTCCAAAAAATACTATGATTTATCCAATTATGATCTCTCCAAAAACCATTTATTGTTTTAATTTATGGTTGGTCCAAAAGTAATAGGACGTAATACAGATATCATGGATTTTACATGAATACATGAGATTACTACAGGAGGTTCATCACTTTCAATTCTACATTTTGTAAAATTATTTCTATTCCTTTGAAAAGGGTGATCTGTGGGAAGAATTCTCTAATGAAAGTCAAAATAACAGGTATTTCTCCAATTTTTAAGCATAAATGATTTATTCTCATCCATACAGTATAGACATGATTTTAGACCATGTGTACTCTATCCAGATAACATACCATGCGTCATAAAATCACTGATCATACACATTAATACAACCTTCAGTGTAAAATTCTAACCTGCAACAATATCAAATTTAGTTACATCACTGTTCCATAATAAACTTAAATCATCAATTTGTGTCTTCAAGTAAACATCGTTATTCTTCTTCAGATGTCCTAGAATTAATAGCACCAAATATATATATATATATGGTTCCTTTATCATCATCCAAGGAGGTAAGTTTTATGGAGTAATGAAAATAGGAAAAAAAGAATATTGACTGTCATAAGCACCAAATAGACAAAAACCATCAGTGGAAAGACCCAACCATATGATATATTATTCTAAAGAAAAATAATGGTGTATATTTTCAAAGTGTTTGCATGAATCACCATCACATGAATGATTTAAGGTTTTATTGATAAAAATATTTCATTTATGTTATTTTATCAAAGTAATTGTGTTTCAAGACATTAATAAACACTATAAATGGGGTGTAATCGAAAAAAACCTCAACTATTTCATAAGAAATATGGATTTTCCTTACCGTGCCAATTTATACCTCGATTCTCCACATATTTTACAATTAACTAATTATTCATAATCATCATAATATAAGATGTATTCTTTGGAACATGGATGGATATTTGGATAATTAAGACCCAAATTATGGACTAACTGCTTACTTTCATAGAAACATGCAGGTGATTTATTTCCATCAGGAAAAAAATGATTTAAAAAAGGTAATATTTTATCGAAGAATCTATTTTACATTCCAAAATCTAATTGAATTTCTATAAATTTTGTAACATCTTTAATTTTTCTCTTCTAGCGTCCTAGATATAAGGCATCCTCAGCAGATTTAAAAAAATTATAAAATTGAGAAGGTTCTGATTCAGGGTTTTGAATAAAATTCTATTTTGTTTTATCCTAGATAGATTGTCTAGAAATCTCATGTACTAAATTATGAAATAATGGATCCATAACAAAAAAATATATTTTCTACTAAATTTTATTCACCATGTTGACACCAAAAAATATACTTTTTCCTAAAACCAAAGCATAGTTGATGAATTCCAAGATTGTAAAATGTTTCAAATCTCATAAGATCACATTCCTTGCATAGAAATTTAATTTTTCCTTTAAAAAAATTAAATTTGATTATATAAATTATATAAATTTTTTAACACTTTTAATTTAGACTTGACTCATACCAGATTCATTGGAATTTTTTTGATGATTTATCCAATCATGATCGAGTAATAGAAATAGGTGTCTATTTCCTCAATCCATAACTATCTAAAAAATAGAAATAAGAATAATTATTACTCATTGTGACTAGTTATAAATTATTATTATTATATTTTAACACCTTGTAATATTCTATAGAATATTTTCAAACTGAGGTGTCGAGTTTCCATGGTATTTCAAAGCTCATGGACCTTCAGTGTAGATTGAATAAAAATATTAAATATATTAAATCACACATGTTCTATTTTAATAAAATAATTAAATATCTACTGAATAGTGTCTCATATGGGAAATATGAGGCTGGTGTTAGGTCCAAGATGTGGGATTTAACATAGGTCCGACATAAAATTTGTGTGCATAGGGTGTTTGGTAACAACTCACGTTAGCATAATTCATTTAATATTTCTTTTATAATTTTTTAAAAAAAATATCACAAGAATGGTGTATCGTATGAGAAATTCGAGACCATTGTTAGGTTTATAATGTTGGTTTTACCCTAGGTGTGACATTATATTTGTATGTCTCGGGTGTTTGGTAACAACACATATGGGAATAATTAATTTAATATATTTATTATAATATTTTACACAAAATAAAAATATCTCCCAAATGGTGTACAGTATGAGATATTTGAGGCCACCATTAGGTCTGGGATACAAGATTTACCCTATACATGACATAAATTCCATGCATGTTGAGTGTTTGGTAACATCACACATGAGGGTAATTCATTAAATATTTATAATATAATTTTTTAGAAAAAATTGAAGTATCTCTTGAATAGTGTGTTGTAAGAGAAATCTCAGAATACCATTAGGTTAGGGATGTAGGGTTTATCCTAGGCGCTCCATAACATTTTTGTGTGTTTAGTATTTGTCAACATCGAATGCATGATAACCTTTTTAATATTTTATTAATATTATATTTTTTCAAATTATAATAATTTAATAATATTTACTAATTATTAATAATATTTTCTAATTATTTATCAATTATTAAAAGTAAATAAATTATTGATTCTATTTTCTTAATTACTACTATATTTTTACTAATTATTATGAATTTTTAAAAAATGTTGGTATTTTTTATATTTTATTAATACTAATTAAAAAAAATTACTAATTATTACAAATATTTATTATCTAATTATAAATATTTATTAGTTATAAATAAAATTATTTTAAATAGATTTATTATTACTGTTATTTTTTCATTTTAATGAATCCCAATAGAGAGTATACATTAACAAAAAATGCTCAAAACATTTATGAACATCCATAAATATTTTTTCTTAATAAATAGATCCTTTACTGACTAGTAATCATTATAGATCCATTTTTTATTATAAATTGTTTTTTTTTATTAAAATAATTTTTATAATGTTTTTTTTAATATTTTTTTATAAAAAAACATTTTGTTCAAACATTTCCTTTAAATTTATTTTATCATCATTTTTATAAAACACACATTTTCTATTTATTTCATACATTATGTATGTGTGTAAGTAAGTATGTATGTATGTGTGTACGTACGTACGTACGTATGTATGTATGTATGTATGTACGTATGTATGTATGTTTGCACATAAGTATGTAAGTAAGTATGTATGTATGTATGTATGTATTTATGTATGTATGTATGTATGTATGCATGTATGCATGTATGCATGTATGTATATTTGTATGAATGTATGTATGTATGGATGTATGTATGTATGTATGTATGTATGAATGAATGTGTGTGTGTGTGTGGGTAGGTAGGTAGGTACGTAAGTATGTACGTAGGTACGTAGGTCGGTTTGTACGTATGTACGTAGGTACGTAGGTACGTACGTACGTACGTAGGTATGTATGTATGTAGGTATGTATGTATGTGTGTGTGTGTGTGTGTGTGTGTGTGTGTGTGTGTATGAATGTATGTATGTATGTATGTATGAATGTAGGTAGGGAGGTACGTACGTACATATGTACGTATATACGTAGGTCGGTTTGTACGTATGTACGTAGGTATGTAGGTATGTACGTATGTACGCACCTATGTATGTATGTATGTATGTATGTAGGTAGGTAGGTAGGTATGTATGTATGTAGGTAGGTAGGTACATATGTACGTACGTACGTATGTACGTAGGTCGGTTTGTACGTATGTACGTAGGTACGTAGGTACGTACGTACGTAGGTCGGTTTGTACGTATGTACGTACGTTGGTAGGTATGTATGTATGTATGTATGTATGTATGTATGTATGTATGTATGTATGTATGTATGTATGTATGTATGTATGTATGTATGTATGTATGTATGTATGTATGTATGTATGTATGTATGTATGTATGTATGTATGTATGTATGTATGTATGTATGTATGTATGTATGTATGTATGTATGTATGTATGTATGTATGTATGTATGTATGTATGTATGTATGTATGTATGTATGTATGTATGTATGTATGTATGTATGTACGTATGTACGTAGGTCGGTTTTTACGCATGTACGTAGGTACGTACGTATGTATGTATGTATGTATGTATGTATGTATGTAGGTATGTATGTATATATGTATGTATGTATGTATGTATGTATGTATGTGTGTAAGTATGTATGTATGTATGTATGTATGTATGTATGTATGTATGTATGTATGTATGTATGTATGTATGTATGTATGTATCTATGTATGTATGTATGTATGTATGTATGTATGTATGTATTTATGTAGGTATGTAAGTAAGTACGTATGTACGTAGGTATGTATGTACGTAGGTCGGTTTGTACGTAGGTACGTAGGTACGTACGTACGTAGGTATGTACGTACGTAGGTAGGTATGTATGTATGTATGTATGTATGTATGTATGTATGTATGTATGTATGTATGTATGTATGTATGTATGTATGTATGTATGTATGTATGTATCTATGTATCTATGTATCTATGTATCTATGTATCTCTGTATGTATGTATGTAGGTAGGTAGGTACGTACGTAAGTACGTATGTACATAGGTAGGTTTGTACGTAGGTACGTAGGTACGTAGGTACGTAGGTACGTAGGTACGTAGGTACGTAGGTACGTAGGTACGTAGGTACGTAGGTACGTAGGTACGTAGGTACGTAGGTACGTAGGTACGTAGGTACGTAGGTACGTAGGTACGTAGGTACGTAGGTACGTAGGTACGTAGGTACGTAGGTACGTAGGTACGTAGGTACGTAGGTACGTAGGTACGTAGGTACGTAGGTACGTAGGTACGTAGGTACGTACGTATGTATGTAGGTACGTAGGTATGTATGTTCGTACGTACGTACGTAAGTCAGTCAGTCAGTAAGTATGTTTGTATGTATGTATGTATGTATGTAATATCATGTTACATTGATTGGGTATGTTTTCCCTTTCTCTAAGTTCCCTTCTGGTTTTAAAAATCCTTTTATGTGATTTTTCTAGGTTTACATTAGATTGCAGAACAAGTACACGTCGTGTTCTTGGTGATGGTTGCATGTCATGGACTGGAAGATCATGTCATGAATGGGGAGATCATGTCGTGAGCTAGTACACATCATGTACCTGAGGTACACGTCGTGTAGGGGTTAAATAGAGGGTTTTTAACCCAAGGCAACGGGTTTTTCGATGTAACTTATCCAGTGTAGACTACACATCGTGACCAAGGGGTACACGTTGTGACCCAGCCCGTACCTAGTTTCGCTCGGCCTTTTTCATCCCTAACCTCTTGGCTCTTGACCCTAAACTTTTCATAAGTGTTTTTCAGAGGTGTCTCACCTTCCAGATTGATCTGATCATCTCTGGTTCATCATTTCTTCTATGGTTCGTCTCATCGGATCCGTCGTGAGATCTTGTTCTGAAGGTTGTTCCTTGGCTATTTGTGGTGCAGCAGACGTTCGTTCTTGAGGTATGTGGGATTTCTTCTATCTGCCAACCCCTTTTCTTCTATTTTGAATCAATACTTTGAGGAGCATGTTTGATTCTAGGGCCTTCGGCGACGACATTGTTGGGTTTCGTTGCTTGTGGATTCCATTGTGGTAATGTGTGACCCTAACTTTGAGGTAGGTGGTTCTGTCTCGAACCTATGATAATGAACCTACTTGTTTTCCTTTGTAAATTGCTTTATAAATTGATTTATGAAATTGGCATGATTGTTGTGTGTGTTGAAAAAGGGTTTTGAAAGAAAAATGGTTTTCCTTGGCTTTTGATAAATAGATTATAAATGGATTTGAATGGTTTTCAAGGCATTGAAATGAGTTTGTAAAAAAGAGCACATGGGTTACCTTGAGTACTTAGGTGGAAGGTTTATCTTGAGGCCATCATCCATTTATTTGTGATTATCAAGATGGTTTGTCTTGGGGCTTACCTCTGTTTCATAGGCCTATTGTTCCAGGGGACTGAAATTGACATTTTGGGGGGTTTACTCATGGGGTATTCATCTACTTCCTTGGCCCACTATTCTAGGATAGAATTTGTGCACTTGATTCTTATGGTATGAGTAGTCTGATGCCTAGAAATTTAGTATTCCTTGGTGCGGGATACATTTTCTTCTGTTTTTTATTGCTTGTCTTTCTGAGTTAGCCTTTTTATGCATGTTTATTCTTGTGTAAAATGTTATGGAAAAATATGCTTTGAAACTATTATACATGCTTTTGTTTAGAATTATGGAAAAGGGAAATTTTTACCATGTTCTCTATAAAACTACTTTACTACTTATCATGCCATGTTTTATTTTAAAAATGAGAATACATGATTTTTTATATAGAGAGTTGTTATGGAACACCTAGGCGGGATCCTACAGAGTCTGTTAGCTCACACCCTACGCACTACTACGGTGGTGCGTAGACTATTATTTTTCTTCCAGTACAGGGACAAGCAAGGTGTCATAGTGAGGCAGTGAGGTTCATGTCTACTAGGATGGGTAGCTGGTGGTGAGATGGTAGGAGTTCATCCATACCATCATTGGAGTAGCTGTTTGGTTTTGAGTCCCTTGTAGTTGTACTTGTATTTTAGAGTTTTTAGCTACTGTTTCTGTTCTTCTGTTTGCGTTGTTTTCTTTACAGTTATGGAATATATACTAGTTAGTATTCTGATATTATTTTATTTCTCTATATATACATTCCATGTTCTTGTTCAGGTCTGGAAAAATTGTTCCCTCGTTTTTGTAGTTCGATGCCCATGTGCTTTTCGTTAGCCCGCGGGGATAAGGAATTCCCTTCGGGTATGTGACATATCGGGTCGGATTCCAGGTTTGAGGGAAACTCAGGTTGGTTCATTACAGTTTGTTATCAAAGGAGGTTTGTCCTCAAGAATCTTTTCCTAGGATGTCGGTTAGACTGTAGATAAGATTTTCGGGAATTGAGAGGTAGGTTGCGATGAGTGTTTCGCCATATCTTTTTGTAATGAGGCACAAGATACCATGTGATGTCAGGAAATGTGTCTCTAGTGTTGGTTTTTTACTTTTAAAAATCTTAGTTTTTTCTTATGGGTTTTCTAGTTCGAATTGAGATTTTGTTGTGTCTGATCATTCTTATGTTTTGGTATGCAGTAGTATGCCTCTAAGACGTCTTTCATAGGTTCCTTAGGAAGTTTCAGTTGATTCTCCTCAAGTAAATCCACTTATGGATCATAATACCATCGAGACTATCCTAAGAGAATTCTGTGATGTCGATCAGGATATGCCACAAGTTTAGAATGCAGTGGTTGAAGTACAAACAGGATCCGGAGGAGAAATAGATCGATCGCGAGAGTTCTTGCATGAGAAGCCACCGTCCTTTAAAGGAAAAAACCGAACCTCAAGACACAGATGATTGGCTAGATAGGATCAATCGAATTTTTGAATTCTTAGAGACACCTGAGAATATCGGGGTGAAGTACGCAGCATCCAGACTCAATGGTCCCAGCAAGCATTGGTGAGACTCTATAGTCCAGGCAGACAGACATATGGGCTTGGATTGGAAGGGTTTTAAAACCCTATTCTTTCATAGTTTTTTCCAAAGTCTCTGATGTTGATAAAATATCTGTAGTTCCTATCATTGTAGTAGAGAGATCGTTCAGTGTCAACCTACACCAACTAGTTTACTGAACTTGTCAGTTTGGCTTCGGAGATGGTAAGTGATGACCCGCTGAAGGCACAGAAGTACCTGCAGGTTTTGCGATCAGATATTAGATCACAGGTGTTCATTTTGAAGATTTCTTTCTATGTGGAGACAGTGGATATGGAAATGATGGTAGATATGGAAATGTCAGTAAATGTCATCTTTATCACCTCTTCTCTTCTAACTAGTGATAACTTCAGTGGTGTGAATGGGAAGAAGAGGAAGTAGAATGACCATCGCAAGAGTGATGGAGGTGGGTCTCAGCAGTGATCCTTCTCCACGCTATTTTTGGGAGCTGGCAGTGTACCTCTGACATGCTACAAGTGTAGCAATGGGGGTCATACCAGATGTTCTTGTCCTATTCCCGTGAAGACGTGTAATATTTGTGGACATATTGGTTATCTATAACATTTCTATTATGAATACACCTCATTATAGTAAGAGTTTGTCAGGTCCAAAGGCTACTGCGGTGTAGTCAAAAGCTTCAAAGACCATAGGTCTTCATCCATAGGCCTCAGGATGAAATAATTTACACGTATTGGAGGATTTTCCAATAGAAGTTGATATAGGTCCGGTAACAGTGAGAGGTACACTCCTTATTGTAGCTTCAGTAGCAATTGCTTTGTTTGATATTGGTTCCTCCCAATCATTTATATATTCACGTTTTTTTATATTCTTAAAATTCAAATGGAACATATGCTCTTTAAAATGTAGTTAGTGACACTTATTGGCAAGATGAAAGAGCATGGGTTCTGGTGTCCTTCTTGTTTGTTCACAATAGATGACATGGATTTGGTCTGGGATTTTTCTCATTCTTAATTTGGATATGTTTGATGTCATCGTCAGTATGGATTGGATTATCACTCATCAAGATGAGGTTGATTATTATCATCGTCATGTTTCATTTATTGTTTCTGATGGGAGATCTCATGTGTTTTAGGGGGAGTGGGGCCCGAGTTCAGGTCATGCAGGATCGTCCCACCCAAAGCTCAAGAGTTTGTTGGTTTTTTTGTGTTTGATCCCGATGATGTTTCTTCTATTGAGGGTCTTCCTGTTGTTGTCTGGGTATTTCTTGATGTTTTCCCAAATGACTTCTCTGATCTTACTCCAGAGAGAGAGGTAGAGTTCATGATTTACCTGGTGTCAAGTACACATCTGATATCGATGCCTTCTTACCATATGGCACTAGCGGAGTTCAAAGAGCTCAAGATTTCGTTGTATGACCTATTATATAAGGGTTTTTTTCTCCCTAGTGTTTCGCCTAGGTCATCCCATGTGCTCTTTTCCAAGAAATAAAATGGTTCACTTTGGTTATGTGTGGACAATCGGAAGATGAACCGGGTAACGATTAAGAACAGATACCATTTTCCTTGTGTGGATGATTTGTTTGATTAGTTGAAGGGAGAAACGTGGTTTTCAAATATCGATCTTAAATCGAGTTAACATCATCTTGGAGACTAGGAGTCTAATATACCAAACATGGCCTTCATGAGAAGGTATGGCTATTATGATTATCTTGTGATGTCGTTCAGTCTGACTAATTCTCCTGTAGTTTTTATGGCCTTTATGAATCTAATATTCCACTAAAATCTTGACACTTTTTTGGTAGTGTTCATGGATGGTATTCTTGTTTATTCAAAGTATAAGCGTGAGAATAAGAATTATCTGATTTTGGTTTTGGAGATTTTGAGAAATCACTATCTATATGGAAAGAATTCAAAATGCAGTTTCTAGATTTGTGAATTGAAGCTCTTAGGGAACAGAATTTCAGAGCATGGATTGTCAGTTGATCCAGAGAAGGTAAAAGTTTTTTATTCCTATAAGTAACCACAAAATGGATTTGAGATACAATGCTTCATTGGACCTGCTTGATACTACTGATGGTTCATCAAGGATTTCTCTAAGCTAGCATCACCTTTTTATGTTCTTAGTAAGAAAGTGGTGAAATTCTCATGAGGTGAAAATTTTCGGTCATCCTTTGATGAACTGAAATGACTTCTAACATCCACACATGTTATGGTCTTACCTGAACCCGGTAAGGGGTAAGCGGTGTTTTGTGATGCATCAGGTGCTGGTTTGGGATGTGTACTTATGCAGGATGATCATGTGGTAGCTTATGGATCTCTTCAACTCCAACCACGTGAGAAGAACTACCCCACTCATGATTTAGAGCTTGTTGTAGTGATTCATTCAATTAAATGTTGGTGTTACTATCTATTTGATGATAAGTTCATAGTTTTATCTGATCATAAGATTTTAAGATAAGTATTTTCCCAAAAGGAATTGAATATCAGACAAAGATTATGGGTAGAATACCTTCAGATGTTTGACTTTGACATCACCTACACTCCAGGGAAAGGGAATGTAGTTGAAGACACTTTAATCCAGAAGGTACCATTACAAGTTGTTCTGGAATCGAAGGAGGAGTGGATTCATGTGGGGACTTTTGATCAATTCCACTTGGATGCTCAGGAGGATGTCTCGGGTATGGTTTTGACCATTGTTCAGTTGTCATCATCTCTCTTAATGTCTACCTTACAAATTCAATAACAAGATTATGAGTTTCAGTAGATTTGGGAAAATATTTATGGTGGGGAGACAGTTCTGAGTTGGTCTCTTTCTTCAGATGGCATACTTCACTTTTGGAAGCGAGTTGTCATCCCAACACATGTGAGAAGTTTAGTCTTGTTTGACTATCATAGCTCTTCCTGGGACATTCATCCAAGATCTACATATATGTATTATGACATGAGAAGATGGTTCTAGTGGCTAGGTATGAAGCGTAACATTGCATATTATGTGTCCCATTGTTACACCTACCAATGGATAAACACAGATCATGTGAAACCGTATATATTGCTTCAGCCTCTTCCAGTTCCGGTTTGGAAGTTGGATGAGGTGTCCATGGATTTTTTTGTTGGTTTACCACAGACACCTCAAAGGAAAAATGCTATCTGGGTGGTTGTTGATTGGTTGACGAAGTCTCCTCATTTCATTAAGATTAAAGACATCACTAAAGTTAAAGATCTGGGTAATATGTATGTTTAATAGATCATGTGGTTACATGGGATTCCTTCTGATATTGTTTCAGATAGGGATCATAGGTTTACCTCAAGGTTCTAGAGGAGTATTCAAGAGGCAATAGGGACTCAGGTCAAGTTGATCACAACTTACCATCCATAGAAAAAAGGTCAGATAGAGAGTGTAATTTAGATCCTAGAGGATATGCTTCGTGATTAAATCTTCAATTTTTGTGGATTGTGAGATAGCCATCTCGGACTGGTTGAGTTTTTTATAACAACAGTTACCATTCTTTAGTCAAAATGGCTCTTTTGAGGTGTTGTATGGCCGCCTGTGCAGATCACCTCTTTTCTGGGCAGAGTTGGGCGAAGTAGATTTGGTTTGACCAAGTCTGGTTTAGGAGACGTTGGAAAGGATTAAGGAGGTGCGACGATGTCTGGTTATAGCCCAGAGTCAACAGAAATCATATGATGATCGGCAACATCATCCGTTGGAGTTTTCTATTGGTGACTGGGTTGTCTTGAAAGTTTCTCCTCGGTTGGGTCACCATCAACTTGGAAAAGAGAGAAAGTTGTCTCCAAGATATGTTGGAATGTTTGATATCACTGAATGGATTAGAAATGTTTCTTATCGATTAGAATTTTTAGCTCAGTTGACAAGCATTCATAACATTTTCCATATATCTCATCTCAAGAAGTATCACCCTAATTCCACTCACGTTCTGAGTTGGGAATAAATTGAGTTAGAACCAAATTCTTCTATTTTATATAAACTAATGGAGATATTTGAATATCAAGATAAAGTCTTATGTGGGAAGTCGATTATGTTAGTCATATTTCTATGGGAACAAAGATCATATTCTCATGAGACTTGGGAACGTGATTCATTGATGAGGGAGCAATGGCCTCATCTTTTTCCACGGTGTATATCTTCCACATGACTTCTTGGGGATGGAAATTCCTTATGTTGGGGAGTTTGTAACATCTTGTTACCTTGTTAGGTATGTTTTCCCTTTTTCTAATTTCTATTATGGTTTTAAAAATCATTTTATGTGATTTTTCTAGGTTTACTAAAGACTGAAAAATAGGTACATGTTGGGTACCTGATGTACACTCCATGTACTTGGTGTCAGTTGCATGTCATGGACTGGGAGATCATGTCATTGATGGGGAGATCATGTCATGAGCTGGTACACATAATGCACCTAAGGTACAGATCGTGTAGGAGTTCAATAGAATATTTTTAACCCAAGGCGATAGGTTTTTTAGTGTAACTTATCTAGCATAGACTACACGTCGTGACCAAGGGGTACACATTGTGACCCGACCAGCACCCAGGTTTAATTCATGTATTTTTCTCTTTTTCTTGGCCTTTTTCCTCCCAAACCTCTTGGATCTCAACCCTAAACTGCTCCTAGGAGTTTTCTAGAGGCATCTCACCTTTCGGATCAATCTGATCAACTTTGGTTCATCATTTCTTCTATGGTTCATCTCTCTGGATTCATCATGAGATCTTGTTCTGAAGGTCATTCCCTAGCTAGTTTTGGTGCGGCGGACGTTCGATCTTAAGGTACATGGGATTTATTCTATCTATTAACCCCTTTTCTTCTATTTTGAATCAATCCTTTGAGGAGTGGGTTTAACTCTAAGGCCTTCATTGATGGAATTGTTGGGTTTCGTTGCTTTTGGATTCTATTGTTGGAGTGTGTGACCCGAACATTGAGGTAGGTGGTTCCGTATCTAGCCTATGATAATGAACCTAATTGTTTTTCTTCATAAATTTCTTTATAAATTGATTTATGAAATTGGCATGATTTGTGTGTGTGTTAAAAATGGGTTTTGAAAAAAAATGTTTTTTTCCTGGATTTTGATAAATAGATTATAAATGGTTTTGAATGGTTTTCAAGGCATTGAAATGGGTTTGTGAAAAAGTTCACAAGGGTTACCTTGGGTACTTAGGTGGAAGGTTTAGCTTTAGGCCATCATCCACTGATTTTTAATTATCAGGGAATTTTTTCTTGGGGATTACCTATGTTTCCTAGTCCTATTATTCTAGGGGACTGATATTGATATTTTGGGGGGGTTTACTCAGGGGGTATTCCTCTGCTTCTTAGGATTATTGTTCTACGATCGAATTTGTTCACTTTATTCTTATGGTACGAGTAGTTTTTTGTCAACACCTGTAGTATTCCTTGGTGTGTGATACCTAGGTTTTTGTTTTGTATATCTTGGCTTTTTGAGTTAACCTTGATATGATTTTTTATGCTTGTAGAAAATGTTATGGAAAAATCTGCTTTGAAACTATTATACCTTCTTTTTTTAGAACTATGGAAAACGGAAATGTTTACCATGTTTTCTATAAAACTTATTTACTACTTATCATTCCATGTTTTATTTTCAAAATGATCATACATGATTTGTTATATAGAGACTTGTTATGGAACACTTGGGTGGGATCCTACTAAGCCTGTTATCTCACACCTAGTGCACTACTTCAGATGTGTGTAGACCTTTGTTTGTCTTCCAGTGCAGGGAAAGACAAGGTGTCGCAGTGAGGTGGAGAGGTTCATGTCACTTGTTATGGGTAGCTAGTGGTGATATGGTTTGAGTTTGTCTATGCCATTGTTATAGTAGTTGTTCAGTTTTGAGTCCCTTGTAGTTGGACTTGTCTTTTAGAGTTTTTAGCTACTATTTATGTTGTTCTTTTTCCATTGTTTTCCTTATAGTTATGGCATATATACTTGTTAGTATTCCACTATTCCTTTATTTCTATATATATGTATGACATGTGGTTGTTCAGGTTGGGAAAAATCGTTCCCTCGGTTTTGTCGTTCGATGCCCAGGTGCTTGTCGTCAGCCTATGGGGATCGAGAACGCCCTTCGGGTATGTGACGGATCGAGTCAGGTGTCGGGTTTAAGGGAAACCTAGGTCGGTTCATATGTATGTATGTATGTATGTATGTACGTATGAATGTATGTATGTATGTATGTATGTGTGTGTGTGTGTGTGTCTGTCTGTCTGTATGTATGTATGTATTTATGTATGTATGTATGTATGTATTTATGTATGCATGCATGCATATATGTATGTATGCATGTATGCATGTATGTATGTATCTCTTTATATTACATGATTTTTTTAATCACATATATATATATATATATAATATATTTTTACACATTTTTTTAAACAAATATTCATATCAAATATATATGTATACACGTACATATATATATCTATCAAAAACCTTATAATTTTTTTTAAACATTTATATATATATATTCACATGTTAAGATATATGTATATATTTCATGATTTTGTAATCATATATATATATACATCAAATATATTTTTACATGTTTTTTTAAATAAATATACATATCAATCAATACATACATACATACATTCATACATACATATATAAATTTTAAAAACATTACATGTTTATTTAAAAAAATTATATATGTATATTGACATTTTAATATATATATATATATATATATCCAAACATTTAAAAAACTATATTCATATGCTTTTAATAAATGAAAATCAATCATAATGTAACAATTGAACATGGTTTAACATCATGTCCACAATCCAATCATTATCATAATTCATTTTAATTATATCACCATAAGCATGAAATACATTTTACTAATTAGATAGATTTATATAAACTATGTCAAAATTTATATAAACAATTTCAAAATTTATAAAAATATCATACATCCCTATAAAAAATTTCCATAATGATTATATTTCTAGTAATAACATAAAATAATAAACATTCAGTAACCCTATATACGAAAAAGAAAAAATCTATTAAATCTAATGATTAAACATTGTGAAAAATGCCTTAAATTAATAGAAATCATCCCATGTGTAGCCTATGGAAACTAAAATAGGGAATAATAAGCATTCAATAACCCAAAATACCAAATAAATCATAAATATTAGGTATGTTTTTTGACCTAGGGTTTGACCGAGCTAATATTTGAAATATTAAATGAGATATCATAAAAATAACGACAGGTTAGAGAAGAGTAGGTTGGTATTATGGGATTTAAACCCAAATTTGAAAGAAATAATGTGTGATATAAGATTTGTGGGAGGGGTGTTTGAGGTTTTCATGACCAGACTATGCATGAAGGGGGGAACAGTGAGAAGGTGAGGAGAAAGGGGATCACATGTTTTTAATAAATCATTAATTATGATGGGTTACTTGTGATGGATTTTATTCAGTTTCTAAAGGTTAATTTTCAAGGAAATTTTGTGATGAGCTTCATTACCCATTTCAAAATGTCCTAGTGGGATGGATAATAGTGACGGATATAACAATACATTGCTATTATCCATCGCAAATAATGTTTCCCATGGGATAGTGTGCATGCATGCCCAAGGTATTTGTGATGGACTTCATTTTCTGTCACAAATTTCACTTATTTGTGATATAAAAATGATTTCTATCACAAATACCACTTTCTTTAGTAATATATAGGATGGGTATATTCTCTGTCACAAATGACCCATCGCAATTACCCTTTTTTCTAGTATCATAACTATGTGCAAACATATTTTACTATTTGCCTTGGTAAATTGTTTTTATCAAAAATAATATTTTTGACCCCTATTACCTAATTTTGGTGTCTGGATCCCAAATATGAAATCCATTTTGTTAAATTAAAAATATAAACATGATAAATTTAACTTTTAAGAGAAAACATATAACATATAATGGGTAAAAACATTTTTTTAAATAAAAATTATTTCCTTGACTAAGAATGATTATATTCTTATTCTTTATCATTCCTTACTTATTCCTTGGATGGTAATTATTTATATGTAAATATAAATAAATATTTTAATATTATTTTAATCATATATATTATTATCATGATATTATTAATAATAAAATGAATTTTAAAAATAATCCTTTATCACATTCATAATTACTCATCCAAAATTTTACTTACATAACCCCTTAAGACATCTTCATAATCCCTAAGGGTTAGATACACAATAATGGTATTTTTAGGTGTTTATTCAACTTGCATAGATCTAATATAGATCACCATAAGTTTGAACTTCTCCCATGACTAATTTTGTTCAAACCACACTTGTTGAATTTTGACTTGGGATTGGTCAAGGTAAAACACTAGTGATTCTACCACCTTCCCAAGTTAAAGAAAATGAGCCTGGTATATAAGATTTCTAATATATTATTTCATATATTCTTTTAATCTATATAAGTGTTACAATTTTTTAACTTCTATTTATACTCACCATATCAATGGAAACATTATAAGAGTGAAATCTCGTGATTATTTCATTTGAGTATTTAATGCACTTAAACTAACCACAAAATGAAAAAACTTATTTGATTAACCAATTTTACTCAATGACTATATATAGTTACTTAATGAATATATATACTCAATGGTTATATAAACCCAACAGTTATATTAATTAACTATATAATAGGAATTCACTCTCAAAGAAAGTGATTCCAAAATTGATAAATAATAGAGAGGAAAATTGATAAGGTTGATCAAGGACTCAAACACACATTATCATGCATTTTTTGAACATTTTTATGGTCTTTCCTATTTTGTTAATCCATTTTTACCCCTTTTTATTTTTACCAAGATATCTAGTTTTTAACAAAGTAATTTTTACTTTATTATTGAACATAAAATGGTCCTTTTTATATAATTTGGACCTAATGATTCTAAATTTTAAATCCATTTGATAATATTAAATTTCGAAAAGTGGTGAAAATTAATTTTAAAATAATAAATTTACAATGTATTAAAAAAAAAAATTTAAAAATATAACTAATTTTCTAAAATGTCAAATATGGGTTTATAAATTAAAACCAACATTTTTTAATTTTTAAATTTAATTATAAAAAAACATATATTTTTTAGAAAATAATTTCATCAATTTAAAATTCATACTTAAATAGTAATAATGCCATAAAAGTAATGTTATTTGTAAAACGGTATCTTTCACTATTCACCTAAAAGCAATCTTTTTATAAAAAACATAAAAAATCATAATAAGAAAATATTTCCAAGATAAATCCAAAAATAAAGTTATTTTTTTCAAATTCATAACCTAAAATTTATATTTTTTTATTTAAAAACATAAAATATAGAGAAAAAATCTTTTGTGAAAATAACTTTTTATATATTAACAATTATGTTTCCTATAAATTACAAATTAATCTAGTTTTAATCTTTTATTCTTATCAAAATATGTTATAATTGAAAAAAATATATAAAAAAGGTTTTATTAGTTTATTATATATTCTGTTTGAGTCGATATTTAAAGTGAACTTTAGTCTATTTTATTGTTTATATATATATTTATATATTCATTATATATCATAATTTTATTACCATTGTTTATGTATGTCATTTTTAAGGATAATTTCAAATGGTTGATATATATATTGGTTTCCATGTTTCATGTGGATAAAGCTATCAAACATGTTATTTGGTTAAGGAGGAATATTTTTCTAATACTCATGTCATTAGAATAAATTTCGTAAAAATATACTTAAATATACCCTAGAAAGAGAAAATTTAGTTAGTATCACATGCTAGACAATTTTATAAACATCTTATAAGTATAGGTTAATCTCCCATATTTTATACATTGAGATATATCATGTATACTTAGAGTTGATTAATTTATGAATTATTTATTAAAGAAATGTAATGTTACCATCCTCTCAAGTGGATCAAATTTTTCTATGTAGGGGAAGATGTAATTTCAATTAAGTATGAGGTGTGTATCAATTTCCATTACCATTGAACCTTTGTATTTATTATTAATTAAGGATAAAAGGAGAACTATTGAAGACATATTGATAAGATATTTATGTGAGGTAGTCAAGGGTATTGATTACAAATCCAAAGGGGGAGACTAAAAATTATAATTGATTGGGATTATAGTATTTGTTTTCAATAAGTAATATTTTTGTCAATATATATTGCCTTATGGAGGAAGAGACCAATGAATAAAGATTTTGAACTATGAGATGTAGCTTAGATTTCTTATGGATCATTTTTATTAAATTTGTCTGATGTTGTACATGTTGATGGAGATCCATTACATTATTAGCAAAGGATTTTAGTTGATATGCCACTTTTTTTTGTGAAAGTAGCCTATACATTTGATGATTTTAGATATGATCTTAATGAGTTTCAAGGATAAGTACTACTTTAAGGAGAAATACTATTTACAACATGTTCCTTATGAATTTGAGAAGATGGATATTATAAAGTTTGAGGATTTGTAATTGAAGAAAAATAAAGGATAGGTATAAGAGTGAGAATACATCCTTGGATTAGTAGTCATCAAGACTAGTTCATTTAATAGAGATTATCTCTTAGATAATAGATTTAATAATGTTGAGTTTGAAGATGGAAGTGTAGAGTTGGTTGGAGATACATGGAAATACTTGAAGTTGAGAACTCATATGCTGAAAGGATATGGAAATGAAGTTAAAAAACGTTAGGAACGTTCTAATAATATTCAAAGTTATTTAAGTTTTTTTTAGTTGTTTTGGAGTGAATAGAGATTCCCTAAGAATATTTGAAATTTTTTTGAGCTGATTTAATGAATTTCTAAAATTATGAGTTAAGGATGAAATTTGTAAAAGTACTATATACATGATAGTAACTCTAAAACACTGATAAAAACATTAGGGTAGTTCATAAATTATATAGTAGAATCTAGAAAAAAAATTAAACTCACTATGATACATAAAAATATAAATAATTATATATAAAAGTAACTCCATGATTATACTATATACATAAAAGTAATTCTAAAAATCTAAAGAATATATATGGTTTCTGAAATATTTAATACTGAAATTTTTCGAAATTTAGATCCACACTGAGTGCCTATAAGTTTAATTATAAGAATCAAAAAAGTTAAAAACCCTAATGTTGATACATAAGAGTAACTGCAAGCTGATATGTAAAGGTACTCATAGATAAAAACTAAATAATTTTAAAATGTATTCATCCACATAAGAATATATAAGGTTCTCCAAGATAATAATTAAGAGTATTAATTTATTATATAAGAGTTTCTCACTAAAATTTTGATAAATGCATAGATCCTTACTATGATATGGATGAGTAAATACAAATTTCCAATGCATAAATAAATGTTAATAGGGTAATATATAAGTATCATCTAATTTTTTTAAAGAATATATAAGATTACTTTGGATGATATATAAGGGTCACCATTTAGAAAAATATGATATTTATAGTGACATAATGTCAGTCGATGGTGAATATATTCTTCAGTTAATTAAACATCACATTGATTCAAAGTGATATTATGATTTAAGCTGTGATGAGAGTTTTCATGGAGTGAAGTGAAGTGTCATTCCATAGTGATATTATTTCATGTAAATATTAATTTCATTGTGGATTAAATTCATATAGATTTAATATAGAATTAAAGGTCACAAATATTATGAGAATCATGAGGAATATGGAATGTAGAAGATAAATATCTGGACTTTGTTATTAAATAATTAAATATTGAAAATTATAAATAATATCCTATTGCTAAAATTCAAGCAGTGGTTTTCATATTAAAATATGAAAACAATAATCACATAATTTTATGGAGATATAAAAATAATAAAAATAGAATAAAATGAGGTGATGGGAAAACTAATATATAATTCCTTGAGAGATCAAACATGTATTGAAGAAAGATAAAGAGTTGAAAATTTGATATTGCATTCATTAAGAGATATTAGTATATCAAAGAAATGTAATAAGTATAAAAATGATATTTCTTTCCTTTAGATATATTCATATATCAAAGAGAGATAAATTAATGATATTTTAAGGAGAATACCTCATGCATCAAGGAAGAATAAAAGGAAAGAAAAATTGAAGAATGAATGCCCTATGATATCACTATATCATAAAATCTGATTGAAAAATGGATAAAGAGAATAAGTTATCCTATGATATCACTATATCATAAACATTTATTGAGAAGAAGAAGAAGAGGAATATAATAATTGAGGGAGGATGAAATTATGCTACTTGTTCTTAATTTGTGTGTCAAAACTCTTAAAGAAGAAGAATATTAAGGAATAATACAATATAAAGAACACTATTTTCTATGCATGTTGTTCATTTTAAGATTGAGTTTAGAAGAATAAGGTCAACATACATGCTCCAGTAACATAAGATAGATTGGTAGTCAAAGAATTTTTCTTAAGGAAGAATATATTTCATTATTGATTTAGTGACATCTTGGATTATAATGAATATATTTTTAAAAAGAGAAAATAAGATAAATGTTGGAAACTAAATAGATCTAGTATAATCTTATACATGCCAATCATGATAATAAAGAGCTTTCGAGATATATTTATTATCACACAAGATTCAATGATTTATTTGGACTTTATCTTATAATTACATAGATATCATCATATGATTCATGGATATATTCTTCACTTCTCTTGTATTCACTTGAATAATATAGTGAATACTTATATATCAGACTCGACCTAAACATAGTAAGGATTAGATTCCCACATTGGGGCCAAACCTTATAAAAAATATTGTTTGTTATTTTATTTTTATTTTTTATTGCATTTCATGTGATTATGAGTGTTGAGAGTGTATAAACATATCTATACATCTTAACTATAATACCCCATGTTTGTTTGGGTCTAACAATTCTTGATGGAATTTGAATTTTTGATTATAATATGGGTCAAATTTTTATTGAAGGTTTAGAAAGGAATTACAAGAGTTGTAATGACTAAAAGTAATATTTTTATCCAATGAATTAGTATTGTAAGGTAAATCAGGTGTTTGGGGGATCCTTAGGAGCTTTAGGGTAGGTTTCAGTGGTTTTAGAGGATTATTCCTAGGAATCATAGTTTGTGGTGCATGGTTTAGGGGAAACTAGGAAGAACCAAAAACCTCAATGAGCTTTTATTTCCTTTTGTAAGGATTTTAGTTGGATTACACAGTTATATAATGGTTAAGGTCAATCCAAGTGTGGTTTTAGAGGGAAACGGTGCAAGGTTGTATAGGAGTTGTAAATACACCTACATGGTTAGCACACGGTTTGGTAAATTGCATGACCAAAGCATGTGAGGTGGATTGTTTAGAGGTAGATCCAATTGTACGATTGGAACACGGTTTGAAAAAATATGAATCTAAAACATGTGGATCGTTAAAGGGGGATATTTATGATTTTTACCTCATGGGTTTTAAGAGGGGATCCCCCTCTTTTCTTCTTTCATCCCGCATGCACACCCTAGTCGACCAAGTTCCCTCCCTCATTGTCTTTTCCTTAATTTGGGGTGGATTTCAAAGCTTTACTTTGGCGATTTTAGGTGTGTCTCCAACTCCATTTTCCTTTTAAGAGGGTGTACCAAGACTCCTTCTTCACATGGTGGATCATCATTTGGTTGAGGTACATTACATCAACAAATATTTTTAGGTTTTTAATTAAAATTTAATTGAAATTAAAATTTAATTGGCATTTCCAATTGGGGTTTTTTCTCTTCTTATGTATGGGGCATCCCAAGATAGTGTCTTTCTATAGTCACACATCATTCTAAGGATGTACATTGATGTTTGGAAATTTATAAAGGGTTTTCCTTAAAATTAAATTAAATTAGTATTTTTATGCCATATTTTATTGGTTATATTTCCTATAGTAAGGACATGGGTACATCGTATGAGTTTGGAGAGCATTTGGTGATGGTTCTAGTGCGACAAGTTTGATCAATGTGATTCTATACATTTAGTCCTATTTAGAAATAAAAAATAAAATTATCTAGAGATATTGTAGTTAATTAAATAATTATAATTTGATTATAATTAGTTAATTTTGGTGAGTGGGTTTTAGACAGATCTTTGGGTCTTTTTTATGATGGCTATATGGATTTAGTGAGCCTCGGTGGGAGTTGTCGGTATACTTTAATAAGGGGAATCACTTTGGAAAAAGGAAGGTGGTACTTTTTTATCTACCCTTTGGTATTCATGCATTATTTTATTTATGTGGTATTCATGTACCTTTCAATTTGATGTTTTTCTAATTTAAATTATTTAGGGTTTTTAATAAAATCAAGAGACCATAATTGAATTCAACAATGTTTTGAGGGATATGATGGACCCACATGTACTTTTTGGTCATCTCGTTCATCGATGGAAAAGATTAATAATTAAAGTATGTGACTTGGGTTTCATGGAAAAGGGGTTATCCATGATATATACATTATAACTGATGGATCATTGATAGGATCATGGGGTGGGAATTCCTCCACACTGGGACATGACCACTTGGATTGTTAGACCCTACAAAGACTGGTGAATGGGTTGGGTGTTCATACCGACTGAGGATTCCTGAGAAAAAGAATGGAATTTGGTTTATTTCCCTGGTGAGACTTTATTATGAGGATTAATAGGATTTTATGAAACCTATAGGGCCTTAATGGTATTGAAATAGTGTGTGCCCTAGACCCAACTATGTAGTACCTTTGATTGCCGTATCATGTGTACAGTTAGATATGCATGATGATTTCTTACCATTATAGTGCAGACTTTTCTGCATCCACTATAATAATTATAATGTCCAAAGGTTAGTTGTAATGTAGAGAGGTTATATCAGATCCCAGGCTATAATGAGAACCTCAAGATACAATGACATTGATCTTAAATATATGTTCTATAGTTTAGATACATCTTACTGACTGGACACAGTAGATGTCTAACTATCAGGTGTTGGGGGCTCATAAGCATTGAGACTTCTTCTCATGAAGTTTGCACTTGGTGATCTCTAGTAGTTAGATCATGAGGACAAACCCACCAATAGGAACACCACATGTTTTGGGTGTCATTTGTTTCTTATCTACTAACATGTGTAATAGTCTCCTGACTTGAGACCGTTACCAATGTATATCATTTAATTATGTACTTTGATGCAAGGCGAAAACCATGGAAGTAATGTCGTGGAGAGGTAGTTTGTATCGGGTGCGTCATTAGTGGTATGATGCTGGTTGAATGGTCAAGAAAGGATTTATCACTTCCAAGTTTAGTAAGTTATGTATCTCAGGCCTGGTTGATCAGGATGGTGTTGCCTTCATAAGTCTTTGGCCAAAGCAGTAGAAAGGCGAATACATCCCGATAGATCAACAAATGATAAATCAAGATAAGGATGATGAAACAAGAGTGTGTCCTGCTTTATAAGATATCAAATGACAAATAGACTATAGTACACAATCAGTGTTCGTAAGATGGTAGTCGTTGCTATGACTATCCTTATCTCTTTAGGGGCCATGACGGGTTGCTAGACCCCACTCTTGGTCTGTGGATTTTATTCACTGATATCGATATAAGGGCCTAGAGGGTCACACACAACAGCGTATTCAAGAATCCGCACCTATTTAGAGGAATAGAAATATGGACATAGTGGACCCCACCACGGGGTCCGAGCATTGTCCAAGTTGTCGATCACCAAACGAATTAAATAAATTCATTAATATTCAAGTTACGAATATTTGGGATTGAATTTATTTAATGTATTTACAAGTTTAGTAAATATGAGAAAATTTTAATCAAAAGAATATTATTTTAATATTCAATGTTCATTTAATATTAATTGGGATAACGAGTCGAATTAAATGGCTCAGATTTTATCACGTAATATATTTTATATATATTACAAGTACGTGATAAAATAATAAATAATATTGGCGCAGTTAAGTTCGTCAAAATTATTTATGTGGACGTTGAAATATACGGGGGCCAGGGAACCCAGCCGGGTATTTCTCAACATCTCTATAAATAAGAGAGGAGGCTCTCTCTCTTGGTGTGCACATCACTATTCATTCGTTTATGGAATGAAATTTGAGATCCTCTCTATCCTCCCGCTTCCTAGAGAGAGAGGTTGAAGATCCAAGAGCTCGGATCAAGTATCTCCTCACGCATCGCAAGATCGACGATAAGGTGATCATCGGGATGTCGAAGATATCGTTGAATCGTCGCGCTAGCACCCAAAGTTCGACGATCGGCGTTCCCACAGATTTTTGAGGCGCGTGTGGACGATCTAGAGGGATCCTGCTATGGATCCTTTGTGCAATGATCGCCATTGACAAGTAGCGGTCGACAATGGCTTTATATTTTCAACGGGTATGTTTTTGTTTTATTTTTGTTCTCTTAACAATCTACGCGAGATCCTCGGACCTCTTCGGGGCTCGGATCGTCGGTGACAACAAGTACCGTCATTGCGCTGATGAAAATTTTAAAAATCCCCGGCCAACCGGCTTCCGTTGCGGCCCCATAAACCTAAAAAATGGTTCCCCTATGACTTGTGAACCTAGTGATAGGATGGTCTCTAGAATGGGTAGAGATGGTAGTGGGTGTCACCATAGAACCCACACCAACCAAGTAAGCCTAAGGGGTTGTGGATGATGAGGTTTAGGCTTGGGAATTTGTCCATACCCTACAAAAAAATTATTCTGATATGGTATGTGATTTCTTTGGATTCTTGGGAATTTGACATTGATCCTTGGCATTAACATGATTTCTTAGAATGTTGAGGAATCACCTAATGATATAGACAAGATCCTGGGATGCTTAGTTTTTTATGATCCAATATTATAGTATTTTGGCAGTGGATTCCTAGATTTACTAGAATTCATTGATTTGATTGATGTGGGAGTGGATTTCTAGAGGTGGTAACTAGGATTCCACATCATAGAATGTGTGGCCATGTAAACAAGAATGATCAGGATGGTAGGGGTTCCTCTGATATTTTGATATAATTATGAATGCTTGGGTGATGGGATTCTAATGAAAATACCAGTAGAGTATTGTGAATTTCTATGATAACAAGGATTTGAATGGTGGTATGATATATCGGTTGGGAATATATTCCAATGCATAGATGTTGGACATCCCAAGGGTTATTGTTGTATCTTCTCAATTGATACCTAGGATACCCCTAGGATTGGGTGGGTTCACCCCTAATGGTTTGGATATGGATCCATTAGTTATTAGATTCCATGGATATTAACTATGGGATCCTTAGAGGGTATTCTCTTTGATTGCATGGGTTTCCTAGGAATTAGTCATGCTTGGACATATATTATTTCCTTGGACCTCAACTTCTAGGAATCAGTCATCACCCTAACATTGAGAATTATAAGGTATGGTCATGGGGTTCATACTAAGGGATAAGGATGAGGGAAACCTAGTCACACCCCATGTTCCACTACTCATCATGATGGAGGTGTGAGTGTGGGATCCTTAGGACATGTACAGAGGTTCCCCTACGCTGATTCTCATGCTCAAAAACATCCCAGCATTGGTCGAGTCAGGTATGGTTGATTGAGGTCATAGAACTAAAAATTGATGATAGTTTTTTACGTGACCTAGGTTTTTATGTATGTACCCTTTAGGAATTTAGGATACTAGTTGGGATGGTCAATGTGAAGTTCTTAGATACATTATGAAATGGGGATGAAGGATTTATTTAGATGATTATTTTATTATTTTAATTTTTATAATTTATTTATTTCAATAAAGCATTCCACATGCACATACACTATATATACTCATTGTGTAAGGGATTTTGTTGGTGGTTCCCTACTAATTTATGGACTCGCACCTTTCGCAGGCCTCCATTACGCTAGTTTACATGAGCATACCCTCATATCGATGTAGAAATGTGTTTGGATGAGGCCTGGTTTGATGTTGATGATCAAGTTGAGCATATCAAGTGGGGTTGGAGATCGGGATAAGGTGAGGCTTGAGGATGTAGTTGATAATCCTATAATTATATTTTATCCCTTTATTTTAGCCTTTTATTTGTATATCTAACCAATTTAGTGGGATATTTTTGTAGTTTATATAAAATTATTGTTTGGGACTTTATTTCATCACATTTATTATTCAGTATTGTTATATTTATCTTCTTATATTTTTAGTTCATTTGTGATGTATGATATTTAGTTATTTGATATTATATTTCTCCCTCTAATACATTGAGTATAGCCTCCCCATGGTACCTCTTTAGACCTCATGATAGTGAGAAACCTCTGTAATTTGGTGAGGTGTGTAACACCCGAGACTTTTATGTTATATAAATCATCAAAGGAATCTTTTTCTACACAACACTTGCTTGGCTTGCTTTACATGCAATCGCGACCTTTCTCGATAGCTTGCGTCGTACGCAATACCGAGTTTCACTAAACAACAATATTCTATTAAAACTAGCCGTTATGAATAGTAATAACCACTTTTTGAAATTTTATAAATTTTATTTTTCAAAATGGACTTCATTTTTGGACTTAGAATATCGAAATTAGCCTAGGGTGAAATTTTGGTATTTTTCTGAAAACATTCAATTTTTGATGAATAGTGAAACCACTAAGTGGTAAGTTAAAAACCGAATTTTGCATAAAACTTAATTTTACCGCTTCTGTGAATGGAATTTCAAAAATCCTAGAGACACGGTTAATATCAAGGACTAAAATGTGGTTCAATGAGATGAAAATAATTTTTGGTGAATAGTAACTTTTTACTTTTTTTACCGCGGTTAATAGTAAATAGGGTAACTAAGGGTAAATATGATATTAATATTACCCTAACACATGTCCTAATTCTATTGGAAAAGTGTAATTAGACCAAAAACAAACTTAGGAATATAATATGACCATTTAGGCCCACTTGGATTAGATTAGGACATTTATTATTAATTTATTTAAAGAAGGGTTAAAATAGTTAAAATCAAAGTTTAATAAGTAAATCATTTTTAATATGGGGTAATACATAAGATAAATTCAATTGTAAATATTCATTAGAAAGATAAAAAGATTTCCTACATGATGATATTTTATTTGTAATTTTTAGACATCAAATAATTTAATTTATTTATGACACAAAGATGATGCAATAATTATCTTGTTAATGAAATATTGACATAATTGATGTTATAAACACCAAAATAAATGTAATTTGAGACTTTTTATGAATTAAACTAATTTTCTAGGTTACTATGATATATTAGTGTTGATTTAATCAACTTAGTTCGAACATATAATTCTGTTATGACTTTCACAAAAATCATATATCAAATAGTGTCAAAATTGACACAAAATAGTTTTTAAATCAAATATTATATTATTGTTATTTTATTCCTAAAAATCTAAGGTTCGGCCAAATGACTTAGATAAGGATATATATATTAATAATAAACAATTTGGGGTTCGTTTGGCATGTTATAGTAAGTGTATTAAGCATATAGTGGAAGAAAACAAAAGACACGGTAAAAGTTAAATTAATTAACTTAGAGTTAAATCTAATTGATAAGGTTAAAATAATACCCTAAACTTGTCTAAATCCTATTGGTTGATAGGATTTCGACCCTTCCCCACTTTATCTTAGAAATAAGACCCTTTGGAACCATTATAAACCGATTTTGACTTTAATATAAAATAATATTTTGAGATATTCCTAAGGTGCCCCTCTCCTCCCTTATAAAAGGGCACCTCCTCCCCCTCCTCCTCACACCAATTTAAGCACTCAAGTTCGGCCAACCCATGCCATTTTCTCCTCTCCACTTCCCTAGAATAATCCTATAGGTCCTGGTCTTCTCCAAAGACCAATCTTAGTTCCTTAAGTGGAGGATTCAAAGAGGCGTTCCAAAGAAGAGGTAATATCCATTACCGATCTTTTCAATTTCTTTCTTCTTCAACTTATTCTTCTTTAGTTGTTTCATGATAAAGTAATAACATCAGTATTAATTACATACTGATATGTTATTATAAATATGAAACAACCCTAATTCACCTTCTATCCATCCTACGGAAAAATGAAATCACCGCGCGTGCGTACGTACGAAATACCGTCTCCACGCCGTGGTGTAATCTATTTTCCACCATCACCTTACAAGGATGGGTATAATGGTGTAATGAGTAACTATATATGATTATTATGAAGTAATATTGATACTGAAATAATATATATATACTCCAATACAATTCAACGATCATAGGAACGATATCATCACTCGTGCGTACGTACGGAATACCGTCTCCACGATGTGATGCGACTCGTTCTACATGATCTTCATTTCATAATGATTATATAAATGAATTGAATGAATTAATATGGTATATACTACACTAATACCATTCTGGAAATGAATTATCTATAACCTAAAGATAAGAATAAGAATTTATTCGACAAAACACGCATAAGAACAAAAAGTTATAAAGACCCGAGTAACAAGTAACAATGAAATATTACTAACAAGAAGCTAATAATATGACCATATATGATCTCATATCAATATGTATGATTCTGGAATAAGTCAATAACATTATTTAAACCATTATACAGGAGCTTCGGACACGAACAAAGCAAATCGGACCTAAGGTAAGGGAAATATCACAATCTCATTTTTATCCGAGATTGTTTATTCGTAAGTATTTACTGGGGTGTATTTTATCATCCACATCCATGTTCCCTCAATATGTAATATTGTTTCCATCCACTTGCAATAGTTTAAATCCAATTTTACCCTTAGGTGAGTTTTTAGTAAAGAATATGAAAGGAATCTTTTGTCGTTTTTCCGTACGAGGTACTTTTTGACTTTTCCGACAAAAGTACGAGAAGAATGTTTTTTTAACTTATACGGCATGAATGGATTTTTAAAACATTATTTCCAAGAAGATTCCTTTACAAGTTTTCAAGTTTATTTTGATCAACTTCTTTTAGTTTATAATTGTATGACATGTTAAGAAAAGAAAAGTGTTTTTGAAGAAGAAAGGATATTTTCCTCAAGAATGGAGTTCAAGTGTTTTATCAAAATTATTTTCCATCTAAGATAATATAGGGTTCTGTTTTTATCCCTATTATTACATTGATTTGATTATGTTGTGATGGAATTATTTTTATGAAGTCATTTACCTTATATGATTTGTTTTATGATGTCATGATGTTTCAAGATTCCCATTTTTGTTACATGTGTTATGCGATGATGTATGATTTATGATTATGTGGCACACATAAGAAAGGATTCATTATAAGATGGGTGGGACCTATATCTCCCTCCAATGCATTGGGTAAAGACTTTATATCTCATGAGATAGACATGGCTGGAACGGAAGGTTATTTCGGTTCAGTGATACAGGACTGAAACGAGGAGTGAACTCGGTTCAGAAAGGGACTTTGTCCACTAAGATAGTCTTGGCAATGAGTCATGACTAACGATAAATGATTTTCCATGATTATGTGTGCATGCCACAAAGTTTCAAGTTTTATGTTATGATTATGGGGATCTCATTTTCACTTCTATGATTTATTCCATGTTAAGATAGTATGATCTCTTTTGCAGGTTTTGATTTTCAAAAAGATATGATATGATTTTTATTCCCTTTACTTGCCCTTGCTGAGCATTTGAGCTCACCCTTTTATGTTTTCTTTTCCCCAGGTCAGGAAGATGGATATTAAGTAGAATATGCTAAAAGGGACCCTAGATATGATGAAATTAATGGGAGACACTGTAGAAGAATTATGAACCAGTTGTTTATGTTTCCCAGTTTCTAAAGACACTATACCTATACGGTCCTTTGTGGTTTTGTCATATGTTGTAATAAGTGTGCTTCACTTTTGAAGTATTAACAATGTATGTAAAGTGTGGGTCGTTATAGTTGGTATCAGAGGAAAGGTATAGTCAACCTTTGGAAACTAGGATGTGAAAGCCTTAGTAAGAACCCTAAGGATAAGTCTAAGCATAGAACACAATCTTAGTGTTTTAGAAATGGCCTTGAATAACCTAGGATAAGACCATAAGCATGAAAATTTTATTCTTGAATTATGTGGTTTCCTATTATAATTAGTGTTGCTCACACTATTCTTCTTGGTTTTAGTCAATGGCTGGAACCCGAAGGAACCGTGTTAATGCGGAATGCGATGGGCAATGCAATGATTGTCCCCCTGAGCAACCAAACGATATGGGAGCTGGAATGCAAAATCTTGTAGCCATGCTCACGCAACTTTCTCAAGCTATGAATCATGCAGGATTTCCAAACGAGCAAAGGAGGGAGAAACATTCTGTTGAATCCTTCATAAGGCAGCGTCCACCTTCTTTCAGTGGGTCTACTGATCCATTAGTTGCTGAACAATGGATTAGTACTACTGAAAAGATATTTTCAGTTCTTCAATGTTCTGAACATGATAAAGTCATCCTAGCAGTGTATCGTTTGGAAGGAGATGCTGATCAATGGTGGAATCTTGTTAAGAATATGAGGCAAAGGGATGAAATTGAGTCTATGGAATGGGACGAGTTCAAGAACTTATTTTTCAATAAGTACTTCCCTCGTATTCTCCGAACAAAGATGGAGAAAGAGTTTCTTGAACTGAAGCAAAGGGATGATGAATCTGTTGGTACCTATGAAGCAAATTTTACAAGACTTGCAAGGTACGCTTCTGGTATTATTATCCAACCTGAGAGTAAGATCGATCGATTCTTTAGTGGCTTAAAACCAAGTCTTCGAAGGGAGTTAGCCATAAGGGACTTCAATAGCTACGAGGAAATCGTTCGATGTGCTCTCAAAGTCGAGATGGAGATTGGAGTAACCCATCAGTCACATGGGTTTGATAAGAATAGGAAGATGGAATTCAAAGAAAAATCTAAAGATCACACGGAAAAGAATATGAGCTTTTCCTTATGCTCAAAGTGTGGAAAGAAACATGGAGGGAGTTGTCTTAAAGGGACAAGTAAATGTTTTAAATGTGGAAAGGAAGGTCATCGGGCATTTGAATGTCGTGATAATGGGAAGAAGATGTCTAATGACGCAAACAAAGGAAGGGATACACAGAATGAACCTACTACACTTCAATGTTTCAAGTGCAAGGAGATGGGGCATTATGCCAATCAATGCCCAAATCCAAGGGTTGATGATGATGGTCGACGTCAACAAAATCTTAAGGCTAAAGACAAAGGAAAGTCACATGCAATTTCTATCAGCGATGTGGAGTACGATAACGATGTGGTGAAAGGTACACTTACCATCCACTCTAAAGTAGCAAATGTTTTATTTGATTCTGGATCCACCCACTCTTTTATTTCTGAAGAATTTTCTAAGGGTATCACCGTATTACCTCAACAATTAGATGTTGAGTTAGCTGTGACAACACCTAATGGCACATCAATCACATCAAAAGTTTATAATTCTTCTCCGATCGAAGTTTGTGATCCTTCCTATAGTGGAATTTGATGTGATTCTTGGCATGGATTGGCTTTCTTTATACGGAGCTCATATCAATTGCCAAAGAAGGGAAGTCACATTTCATATTCTAGATCAATCTACGATCATCTATCAATGCAAGGATGAATATAACCTTCCAGTGGAAATTTCTTCCATCTTATGGGTATTGATTCCACTAAATGAAGGTTATTTATCTCAAATAGTTGGTGAGAAACTCACGATTAAGAATATGCCCATCGTACGGGAGTTTGATGATGTCTTTCCGGAGGAATTACTGGGTCTTCCACCAAATCGTGAAGTTGAGTTTTCAATAGAACTCGTACCGGGTGCTTTGCCTATTTCAAAGACACCTTATAGAATGGCCCCAATTGAGTTGCAGTAATTGAAGAAGCAACTCCAAGAGAATCTTGATAAGGGATTCATACGCCCTAGTGCGTCACCTTGGGGAGCACCTATTCTATTTGTTAAGAAGAAAGATGGATCAATGAGACTCTGCATTGATTATCGAGAACTTAAAAAGATCACTATCAAGAACAAATACCCTCTCCCACGCATTGATGACTTATTTGACCAACTACGCGGAGCTCAATACTTTTCCAAGATTGATCTTCGTTCAGGGTATCATCAATTAAGGGTCAAAAGGGAGGATATACCAAAGACGGCTTTCCGTACAAGGTATGGACACTATGAATTTATAGTGATGCCATTTGGTCTTACTAATGCCCCTACTATCTTCATGGATCTAATGAATAGAGTCTTTAGAGACTATCTTGATCAATTTGTGGTAGTCTTTATAGACGATATTCTTGTCTATTCAAAGAGCAAGGAAGAGCATGAAGATCACTTGAGAATTATATTGAAGACCCTGAGAAAGGAGAAGCTTTATGCCAAATTTACCAAGTGTGAATTTTGGCTTCAAAAAGTTGCATTTTTGGGTCACATAATCTCAAAAGAGGGGATATCTGTGGATCCAGCAAAAACAGAGGTTATCGAAAGATGGTCGAGACCAACAACGGTAACTGAGATTCGAAGTTTTCTTGGTTTGGATGGATATTATCGACGTTTTGTAAAAGATTTTTCACGATTATCTAATCCACTCACCAAGTTGACTCGGAAAGGAGTTAAGTTTGTCTGGACAGAGGAATGTGAAGAGAATTTCAAGGAGTTGAAAAGAAGGTTATCCAGTGCACCTGTGCTCACACTGACTTGTAGTGGAGAAAGGTTTGTGATCTACAGTGATGCATCCAAGAAGGGATTGGGGTGTGTTCTTATGCAAAATGATATGGTGATAGCTTATGCCTCACGACAGTTGAAAATCCATGAGCAAAATTACCCAACACATGATTTGGAGTTGGCTGCGGTAATCTTTGCATTAAAGATTTGGAGGCATTACCTTTATGGTGAAAGGTGTGATATTTATACTGATCATAAAAGTTTAAAGTATATTTTCACACAAAAGGAGTTGAATATGCGTCAAAGAAGATGGTTGGAGCTGATTAAGGATTATGACTGCTCAATCCATTACCACCCTGGGAAAGCAAACAAGGTGGCAGGTGCATTTAGTCGACAAGACCATGCTAGTTTATCCATGATGAGGGTCACAAAAGATCCAATATTTATGGATTTACAAAGGATGGATCTTGGAATTATAATGGAAGGGGAAAAATCTTATCTTTCTCAAATGAATGTTCAACCATCTATACATGTGAAGATTAAAGAGGCACAGAAAGATGATGTCGAGTTACAAAAGAAGGTGAGAAATGTTCCTGAATTCAACCTTGATTGTGATGGGATAATAAAGTTCAGGAATTGGGTTTGCGTTCCTCCCATCTCCGAATTAAAGAATGAGCTGCTGGATGAGGCTCATAGTTCATCATTCTCTATTCATCCTGGAAGCACGAAGATGTATAGGGACCTGAAAGAGTACTTCTGGTGGGATGGCATGAAAAGAGATGTTGCTGAATATGTCTCTCGATGCTTGGTTTGTCAACAAGTTAAAGCTGAGAGACAGAAGTCTAAGGGGATGTTACAACCATTACCCATACCCAAATGGAAATGGGAAAACATCACTATGGACTTTGTCACAGGACTTCCTAAAACATCCAAAGGCAATAATGCTATCTGGGTCATAGTTGATCGTCTTACAAAGTCCGCACACTTCATTGCTATTAGAGAGGATTTCTCTCTAGATCAGCTTGCCAGGATATATGTAAAGGAAGTGGTGAGATTGCATGGAGTACCACTTTCTATTATATCTGATCGGGATCCGAGATTTACCTCGAAGTTCTGGCGAATTCTTCAGCATACTCTGGATACAGAGTTGAGTTTCAGCACTGCTTATCATCCCCAGACAGACGGTCAGTCTGAGAGAACAATTCAAACCCTAGAAGATATGTTGAGAGCTTGCTCTATGGATTTCAAAGGAGGTTGGTATCAACACCTACCCTTGGTGGAATTTTCTTATAATAATAGCTTTCACTCCAGTATTCAGATGGCTCCTTATGAAGCTCTCTATGGAAAGAAATGCAGGACTCCAACTTGCTGGGATGAAGTTGGGGAACGAAAGCTGTTAGGACCTGATCTCGTTGATGAAATGGCAGAAAAGGTCAGATCTATTCAACAACACATAAGAGCAGCTCAGAGTCGACAGAAAAGTTATGCCGACAACCGAAGAAAAGACCTAGAGTTTGAAGTGGGTGATAAAGTGTTCTTACGAATATCTCCCTGGAAGAGGGTTATGAGATTTGGAAAGAAGGGGAAGTTGAGCCCTAGATATATCGGTCCTTTAGAAATACTAGATCGTGTTGGGAAGGTAGCTTACCGATTGGCGCTTCCACCGAATCTCTCTCAAGTTCACGATGTGTTCCATGTATCTCTCCTGAGAAAGTACATACCAGATCCTTCACATGTACTCAGCTCAGAAGTTGTACCGCTGGAGCAAGATCTTTCTTATGAAGAACAGCCGATAGAGATTCTGGATCGTAGCGAAAAAGTCCTACGAAACAAGACCACTCGCTTGGTGAAAGTTTTATGGAGGAACCACCAACTTGAAGAAGCTACATGGGATCTTGAGGATATGATGAGGGAGAAGTATCCTCATCTGTTTGTTACAAAGTGACGAATTTTGAGGGTGAAATTCTTTTTAAGGGGGGTAGAATGAAACACCCGAGACTTTTATGTTATATAAATCATCAAAGGAATCTTTTTCTACACAACACTTGCTTGGCTTGCTTTACACGCAATCGTGACCTTTCTCGATAGCTTGCGTCGTACGCAATACCGAGTTTCACTAAACAACAATATGCTATTAAAAATAGCCGTTATGAATAGTAATAACCACTTTTTGAAATTTTATAAATTTTATTTTTCAAAATGGACTTCATTTTTGGACTTAGAATATCGAAATTAGCCTAGGGTGAAATTTTGGTATTTTTCTGAAAACTTTCAATTTTTGATGAATAGTGAAACCACTAAGTGGTAGGTTAAAAACCGAATTTTGCATAAAACTTAATTTTACCGCTTCTGTGAATGGAATTTCGAAAATCCGAGAGACACAATTAATATCAAGGACTAAAATTTGGTTCAATGAGATGAAAATAATTTTTCGTGAATAGTAACTTTTTACTTTTTTTACCGCGGTTAATAGTAAATAGGGTAACTAAGGGTAAATATGATATTAATATTACCCTAACACATGTCCTAATTCTATTGGACAAGTGTAATTCGACCAAAAACAAACTTAGGAATAAAATATGACCATTTAGGCCCACTTGGATTAGATTAGGACATTTATTATTAATTTATTTAAAGAAGGGTTAAAATAGTTAAAATCAAAGTGTAATAAGTAAATCATTTTTAATATGGGGTTATACATAAGATAAATTCAATTGTAAATATTAATTAGAAAGCTAAAAAGATTTCCTACATGATGATATTTTATTTGTAATTTTTAGACATCAAATAATTTAATTTATTTATGACACAAAGATGATGCAGTAATTATCTTGTTAATGAAATATTGACATAATTGATGTTATAAACACCAAAATAAATGTAATTTGAGACTTTTTATGAATTAAACTAATTTTCTAGGTTACTATGATATATTAGTGTTGATTTAATCAACTTAGTTCGAACATATAATTCTGTTATGACTTTCACAAAAATCATATATCAAATAGTGTCAAAATTGACACAAAATAGTTTTTAAATCAAATATTATATTATTGTTATTTTATTCCTAAAAATCTAAGGATCGGCCAAATGACTTAGATAAGGATATATATATTAATAATAAACAATTTGGGGTTCGTTTGGCATGTTATAGTAAGTGTATTAACCATATAGTGGAAGAAAACAAAAGACACGGTAAAAGTTAAATTAATTAACTTAGAGTTAAATCTAATTGATAACGTTAAAATAATACCCTAAACTTGTCTAAATCCTATTGGTTGATAGGATTTCGACCCTTCCCCACTTTATCTTCGAAATAAGACCCTTTGGAACCATTATAAACCGATTTTGACTTTAATATAAAATAATATTTTGAGATATTCCTAAGGTGCCCCTCTCCTCCCTTATAAAAGGGCACCTCCTCCCCCTCCTCCTCACACCAATTTAAGCACTCAAGTTCGGCCAACCCTGCCATTTTCTCCTCTCCACTTCCCTAGAATAATCCTAGAGGTCCTGGTCTTCTCCAAAGACCAATCTTAGTTCCTTAAGTGGAGGATTCAAAGAGGCGTTCCAAAGAAGAGGTAATATCCATTACCGATCTTTTCAATTTCTTTCTTCTTCAACTTATTCTTCTTTAGTTGTTTCATGATAAAGTAATAACATAAGTATTACTTACATACTGATATGTTATTATAAATATGAAACAGCCCTAATTCACCTTCTATCCATCCTACGGAAAAATGAAATCACCGTGCGTGCGTACGTACGGAATACCGTCTCCACGCCGTGGTGTAATCTATTTTCCACCATCACCTTACAAGGATGGGTATAATGGTGTAATGAGTAACTATATATGATTATTATGAAGTAATATTGATACTGAAATAATATATATATACTCCAATACAATTCCACGATCATAGGAATGATATCATCACTCGTGCGTACGTACGGAATACCGTCTCCACGATGTGATGCGACTCGTTCTACATGATCTTCATTTCATAATGATTATATAAATGAATTGAATGAATGAATATGGTATATAATACACTAATACCATTCTGTAAATGAATTATCTATAACCTAAATATAAGAATAATAATTTATTCGACAAAACACGCATAAGAACAAAAAGTTATAAAGACCCGAGTAACAAGTAACAATGAAATATTACTAACAAGAAGCTAATAATATGACCATATATGATCTCATATCAATATGTATGATTCTGGAATAAGTCAATAACATTATTTAAACCATTATACAGGAGCTTCGGACACGAACAAAGCAAATCGGACCTAAGGTAAGGGAAATATCACAATCTCATTTTTATCCGAGATTGTTTATTCGTAAGTATTTACTGGGGTGTATTTTATCATCCACATTCATGTTCCCTCAATATGTAATATTGTTTCCATCCACTTGAAATAGTTTAAATCCAATTTTACCCTTAGGTGAGTTTTTAGTAAAGAATATGAAAGGAATCTTTTGTCGTTTTTCCGTACGAGGTACTTTTTGACTTTTCCGACAAAAGTACGAGAAGAATGTTTTTTTAACTTATACGGCATGAATGGATTTTTAAAACATTATTTCCAAGAAGCTTCCTTTACAAGTTTTCAAGTTTATTTTGATCAACTTCTTTTAGTTTATAATTGTATGACATGTTAAGAAAAGAAAAGTGTTTTTGAAGAAGAAAGGATATTTTCCTCAAGAATGGAGTTCAAGTGTTTTATCAAAATTATTTTCCATCTAAGATAATATAGGGTTCTGTTTTTATCCATATTATTACATTGATTTGATTATGTTGTGAGGGAATTATTTTTATGAAGTCATTCACCTTATATGATTTGTTTTATGATGTCATGATGTTTCAAGATTCCCATTTTTGTTACATGTGTTATGCGATGATGTATGATTTATGATTATGTGGCACACATAAGAAAGGATTCATTATAAGATGGGTGGGACCTATATCTCCCTCCAATGCATTGGGTAAAGACTTTATATCTCATGAGATAGACATGGCTGGAACGGAAGTTTATTTCGGTTCAGTGATACAGGACTGAAACGAGGAGTGAACTCGGTTCAGAAAGGGACTTTGTCCACTAAGATAGTCTTGGAAATGAGTCATGACTAACAAGAAATGATTTTCCATGATTATGTGTGCATGCCACAAAGTTTCAAGTTTTATGTTATGATTATGGGGATCTCATTTTCACTTCTATGATTTATTCCATGTTAATATAGTATGATCTCTTTTGCAGGTTTTGATTTTCAAAAAGATATGATATGATTTTTATTCCCTTTACTTGCCCTTGCTGAGCATTTGAGCTCACCCTTTTATGTTTTCTTTTCCCCAGGTCAGGAAGATGGATATTAAGTAGAATATGCTAAAAGGGAACCTAGATATGATGAAATAAATGGGAGACACTGTAGAAGAATTATGAACCAGTTGTTTATGTTTCCCAGTTTCTAAAGACACTATACCTATACGGTCCTTTGTGGTTTTGTCATATGTTGTAATAAGTGTGCTTCACTTTTGAAGTATTAACAATGTATGTAAAGTGTGGGTCGTTATAAGGTGTACCTAAGGTCACATGGAAAACTAGTTTGACTATTGTTTGTAGATTGATCTGAGTAGGGGTGTTACAAATTGTTATCAGATTGGTTTTATTTTTTTCTTACTATTTGGGACATGGTAATGAGGAGACTTAGAAATGTGTTAGATCCTGATTTGGATATCAGACTGATGTTTTAATAACACTTGTTCTAGTGATAATTTTAGGTTACCAATGATGGTATTGTGGTTTTGGTTTTTGATTTTATGATTGCATGTGATTTTCTTCTTAGGCGATGCACATGGATGTTTAAGGTTCTTAAGTTATCATGGATTTTAGTCTCATAGCCCATTGGAAAGAGGTGAGTGATTTTATTTGAATCATGGACTCTCAAGGTAATAGGCATCCCATGTATAACATCATGTATGTAGGATTCACAAGACATATAGGCTTGCTATAGTGATATTTTATTGATGACTGGGGATTAGTTATTTAATGTGTCATCAACTAATCATCTAGTATTTTCTCTTATAATTACTTTGTTTAATTATACTCAATCTGTTCAAATTTTATATGGATTTGCTTCTGATGGCATGTTATGCAGATCTATAGTGAGTTACTTGATGATATTGATATAGTCCCTTAGTGGATGGGACATGCAGTGAACCTAGTAGTTTAATAAGGGAATTAGATTCATTTTTTATGGACCCCTAGTGGGTGAATTTAATTTTGATGCAAGTTTCATAAGGGAAATGGGTTTAATTATTTAAAATTATAGAAAAAAATTATATGAAATTTTCTATATAACATAAAATAGTATTCTAAATAGAAAACCCATGTGTATATGGTTACAAGATACATATCTTGGGAGAGAGATGTTGGTAGGTGTGTTTTAATAAAGGATAAAATTAAAATAAATAATTTGAATGCCATATATGGAGGCTCGGTGAGGACGAGTTTGATTTTATAGATTTTTAAGGGGGTAATATTGTTTAAAAATATTCAGTGAGGATTAGTTCCTATATAGGTGGTTAGTTGGAAGGTGGTTATTTTCCTTAGACCCCATCTTGGTTTCTATTTTTTTGGTTTGGTTACTTAAATTGATCAGTAACAACCTATATAGTGTATTACCATATATCTTGGAATGAAACTCTACTTAAATGGATTGTGTATCGGTGGTTTGATGGATATGGATCGTGATAGGGTGATACTGGTTGAATATATCTTATAAGCTTAGTTATTTAAAGCATAAGTAACGATCTATACAATGTTTACAATATATATTGAAATAGATTTATATCTAAATAAACCTTGTCTATATAGTTCCTTAACACAAATCATGTAGAGTGGTATCATTATTTTTGTATGACCCCTTGTGAGACAAGGTTTGTTGGGATATGAGGGAAACCCTAGTGACGCTTGAGTTATGACTTGATCCTTAGTAAGTTGATAATTGGTAATTTTGAGGGTAACATGTGATGGTGGTTATTGATTTTGATGGATTCCTTAGAGACAGAAGCATGGGTAGAGGCTTCGGGCATGAGTTCAGTACACATGAGGTGCTACCAGATATTTGAGATAGGCATGGTAGTGCCTTGGGGTTTTTCAGTGATTATCACCTTGTGTGTTGGTGTCTTGGGTATCAAGGTTTTGTTTTGAGGGTAGGAACAATGTGGTAGTTTAACCTATGTTTTTTGGTATTCTCTTTAGTAGTGGTAAAAGTGTAAGTGGATGCTCATGGATGAAATGGTTTTGGGTGGAATCTAGACATGTTGTTGGATTTGAAAATAGACATGTTATAGAGCATGGTCAATATTTATGGAACAATATCCTAGTTCCTTGGTGTATAAATCATGGTAGTGTGAGTTGGGTGATGTGATTGGTTAGTAAGGGATTTTACACCCACTATATTGGGTGAGTAAGATAATGTTATGTGCTAGTTGAGAATGGTATGTGCTAGAACGGTACCTACTTAATTTATAAATTGGTGAGTGGATGGATGTGATATGAGGACCAATTAAGTTAATGAAACACCTATGTGCATGAAATCCTAGGTTTTTGATGTAATCATGGATGTACCTCCATGGTTGAGGATACATCACAGTTGGATCAGGTGTAGTGGCGTGGTTGATTCGTGTGAAAACTTGGTCAGGTGTTGACTGGATGATATGAGTGTGGCTCGGGGGGAGCGACATGAAGGTGATGTTGGAATCTATTACGGTTTCTATTGACAAGTGGTATAAGTAAATTTATATAATGGGGAGTCTCTCATAGGATATTGGAAGATTAACATCATGTGGTAAGAGTCATGAGAAAGGTTGGACCAGTCATTGGATAGTTGAGGTGGTTCTTGGATGTCGATGAGTGGTAAAGTCTTATTTATCAGGTCCCATATAAATACAATACTGAGTTTAAGATGATAATTTAGATGATTTGGTGCATTTTAATTAGGATCAGAAAGTTCTATAATGATCTGAAGGTGGTTCGTGAGGTGGACCCCCTTTTGTGACATGTTTCAGGGGTGACACCCAGTGTCGTCATATGGTTTAAAGGGTGAATCATGTGTTGAAATGTAAGGAAGTTCTTTTTGGGCTTAAAATTATTGGTAATAATATGAATATAGTTTCATGGTTTGGGTACATAATATTTAATATAATGGGGACCTTTTTAGTTTTGGTCGGGACCTTTCATGGAGAGGTCGGCATGTATATGGTTCGTCTACCTAGGCAAGGGGTACTTCTCTAATTAAGTTTGGAGACCAAGATTTCAATAAATACCAACCATATTACTAGTTTTTTCTTGTTTTTATAGGTTATATGTGATGAAAACTACATCGAGTTGGTCATGGGACCATTGGGAATGTGGTTCGGCAGGTAATTCTAGTGGTGGGGAGCACTATGACTTGAAATCAACCATGGTGAGATGGTTCGTATAGCAGGAAGTACCACAATATAGTTAACTGGAAAATACCACTATGGTGTCTTGGTATGGATAGGCTCATTTGGGCACCAATTAGTAGTTTACTAATGTTGGTGGGTGGTGGATTGACTTTTGATGAGATGGGATCTGTGTGTTTTGAGTTTCACACTAGAAGCTCATTCGATGTTTAGGAGTAGAACGCAGTAAAATTATCATGGTTTGGTGACTTGATTAGGTTGGGTTTATTAAATAAATGGTTTAGGATACTTATCAAGGATGATAAGTGTTATGGTAAGGAAATTATAAGACCCCATGTCCATTCAGTTTTGAAAATTCCAAAGGGAATTTGAATTTTTATTACGAGATGGGTTGAATTTTGATTGGAGGTTCAGAGTGGAATTATGAGAATTAAAATTCCTCAAAGCAATGTTTTAGGTGATTAATGAGTCTTATAAGGTAAACCAAGTGTTTAGGTAAGCCTCATAATCTTCAGGGTAGGTTTTGGTAGTTTTAGAGGATTTTGTATAGGGAGCATGTTTTGGGGTGCACACATTTGGGGAAACTACGTGGAACCCTAAATCTCAATAAAATTTTAGTTTATTTTGTAATAATAATGATTGTATAAAATGATTATACTATAGTTAATTTCAAACCATGTGAGGTTTCAGAGGGAAACCATGTGTGGTATTAAAGGAGTCACAGATCCACCTGTATGGTTGGCACACAGTTTGGTAAACCGTGTGACCAAACCATGTGAGGTTGATGTTTTGGAGGTAGATATAAATATATAGTCAATTAATGGTTTTGAAAACCATGTAGATTATTAAAATTGTATTTTTATTATTTCCCCCCTATGAGTTTTAAGATGGGGGACAATTTTTCTTTCTCCTAACTGCATGCACGCCCCAACTAACCAATCTTCCTTCCTCCTCCTCTTATCCTTCAGTTTGGGGTTGATTTTGAAGTCATCCTTTGATGATTTGAGGTGCATCTCCAACTCTATTAGCCTCCGCTATTCTCCTACACCCTTCCACATTAATTTAAATTTCTTTGTTTTGGGATTTGATACTGATTCCACTAGAGCATGGTAGAATTCACTGAGCATCAAGGGGTTTTCACTATGTCTAGGAAGAGGGTGTACCGAGACTCCATCTACACATGGTGTCTCATCATTTTTCTGAGGTACATTGAACCATTGAATTTTATTATATTTTTAATTAAAATTATATTGAAATTCCTATTGAATTAGAATCACCCATTGGGAATTTTTCTCTTCTTTTATAGGGGACGTTCTAAGATAATTTTTCTTATAGTAGCGTATTGTTCCAAAATCTATGTTTTCATTTGTAAATTATAAGGGGATTACATAAAATGAAATTTAATTAATTTTTTATATGTAATAATGTGTTAGGGATATTTCCTAGAGTGATTATAAGGGTAGGTCATTGGTGGTTGGCAAACATTTTCTCATAGTTCCAATGTGACGAGTTCGAGCAATGAGCTTCTAGGAATTTAAACCAATTTAATTTTAATTTTAATTTTTTTAGTTAATTAATTAATTATAATGTAATTATAATTAAATAATATTGGTTTGTTGTTTTGGGATAGGGATTCAGGACTTTTGGACGTTGGATGGATGGACTTGGAAAGCCTCGGTAAGAGTTTCCAAGATACTTTAAAACAGGTAAATGCTTCAGTGTAAGGTAGGTGGTCCTTATACATCTAACCTTTAGTGATAATGAATTTTTATATGTATGTGGTATGTAAGAACCCACCACTTTAGGTATTTTACCTCTATAAATTGTTTAATTTGATAAATAAAAACTAGATCCCATGATTGGATTGCACAAGGGATTGGGGGCTCTGATGGACCCTCATGTACTAACTAGACATATCGACTAACAATAGACAACAATATTAACCAAAATGTGTTCCTTTGGGTGAATGGTAAGGTGTTTTCCATGAGAGATACCTTAGAGTTTATGGTTTAGTTAGATAACTATGGGGTGAGTGTTACTTTCCATTGGGACATGACCACTTGGGCGGTTAGACCCTGTGCAGACTGAAAAATGGGTTGGGTGTTTAGATCGATATAGGAGTATAGAGAAAGGGAATGTTCTTAGGATCATTTCCTTAGTGATACATTACTAGGAGGACTAAGATTACTCAATGATACCTAAGGGTCCCAAGGGGGTCCCCTGTGACGTGTGACTCTAGCGAGAGGATGGACTTGGGATCAAGTATAGATGGTAGCGGGTTTCATCATAGAACATGCATTGATGATGTAAGCTGAAGGGGTTTTTGATGATGAGTTTTAGTCTTGGGAATTCGTCTTACCCCTGTAAAGTTTTAATTTTATTTTTTATGGTATGTGATTTTCCAGGATTCATTATAATCATTCAATGATCCATGGAACTGATGTGATTTCCAAGGATCTCAGGAATCACCCGATGATATAGACAAGACCCTAGGATACCCAGTATATTAGGATTAAGTCTTGTAATATATTAGGGGTGGATGCCTATTTAAAATTTAAACTAGTGATTTGATTGATGTGGGATTGTATGCCTATAAGTGGTGCCTAGGATTCAATAGAATAGAATGTGTGATTTCATAAATAGAAATTCCCATGATAGTAGAGGTTCCTCTAATATTATAATATCATTACAAATTCCCAGGTGATGGGATCTGAATCACAATACAATTATACCATTGAAAATTCCTACAATGCATGATATTATAATGGTGGTATAAGTTTTTGGGTGGGAATATATCCTTTTTTAATACATGTTCGATATCCTGATGGAGACTTTTGTATCCCCTTTATCGATTCCTAGGATACCCCCTATGATCAGGTGGACACACCCCTCATGGTTTGTTTGATGAGACATGAGTTATTGGATGCCCTTGATATTGACTGTGGTACACAAGGAGGGTATTCCCTTTGACTATATGGGTTTCTTAAGAATAAATATTTCTTGGACATATAGTATTTCCTAGGACCTCTCTATCTTAAGGATTGGTTGCTAGCCTGTAATTGATGTAAGGACCCATCCTTAAGCATTGCATGTTCTAGTGTCTTTGAACAAGTATTCAATTTCTTAAAATTTTGAAGATATTTTTGTTTTTGAGTATTAGAGAATTAGGAAAAACTCTTACAAAGTAAACCCATAAATTACAGGTGGATGCATATACTTAGTATCAATTGTTTACAATATATAAAACTTTTAAAGAAAAACATTGTTTCCTTTTATAAAAAATATTCACAATATTTGACTTCACCTCTTCCATTTCTTTACCCATTATTCAATCCTATGAAAAACATTTTAATTCTTGGTATGGGAAAAAATATCAGTTTAGGACATAAAAAATAAATAATGAAATTGTTAGTCTAGAAATATTTATAAAAAAATTCCTTTTTCAAAATAATATTTTTTTGATAAAAATATATATTTTCATACTCAAGAAATCAATTTTTATGACCAAATATTTCCACTAAAAAATTCATGAGAAATCGTAACGGAAAAAAATAAAAAACATAAAGGTTTCTCTTAAAACATGAAAAACACAAGAAAACCTTTTTACAAAGATATAACTTTCATTATTAAAAAGTAACATATACTTTACCATGAACATAAACTCAATAACATACCCTGTAAAAATGTGAGATTATAGAAATAATTAATAAATAATATAGGTAACTTGGGGAATCATTTTGTTATTATACATACTTATAAATTAACCCTCACAGCTACACATGAAATAACCCTCATGGCTATACTTAGAGTACCAATCACAATTACATTTGAAATAACCCATAGAGTAAACTTACAACATAAATATACCCAATGCATTGGAGGGATATCATGAAACCACCCATCTTTGGTTTATAACAAAACCAACTATCATCATAAATAATTCCCAAAAACCATAATATAATCATAAAATAAGAATGCTTGCAACAAAAAAACATACTTAAGGAAAATAACCTTTTCATTTTTGAAATAACATATTTTTAGAAAAAATACACACATAAAAGGAAATTATTTCTTTGAAAATAACCTTGTAAAAATTTAAATTAAATTTCAAATAATTAATCCATCATGATGGTGGGAAAATCTGCTCATTCCATGTACATTAAAAAATAATTCCTTCCATATTTTTGTTAGAAAAGTCACAAAATACCTCATTTGGAAAATTATAAAAAGATTCCTTTAAAACCATTTTTTTCCTAAACGAAAGATGGGTAAAAATGAATTTGAAAAATCATATAAGATTAATAAAAACTTCTTTAAATCATTTTTAAAAAATAATCAATTTAATATAGAATAAAATTAGAGTTTTTGATGGAAACTTTAAAAGATTCTTTTTAAAAGAAAGTCCCTTACATTAAGTCCAACTCATCACATACGTTCATTATCTTCCTGAATAATAAACATAGGATAATTATTTACTTGTTTGATAAAAAATTTATATTTTATTATTCATTTGAAATCACATATTTCCATGTTATATACAATCACTTAATTATTTAATTTCACGTCATACATTTTGATGATATTCGATTCATAAGTCCAAAATGACTTTGGTATGTTGAATATGGTCAAAGAAGTAATTATTACATCATATCTAGAAAAATAAACATGAAATAATTATCATATTTACATACTAATTTTATTTTTAATCCAATTCATTAAATATGGTTTTGAAAAATAAAATGTGTTACAATCATGGAGTCGGTAGGTCATGCATACGCCTGAGTAATATTTCCATTTTTCAACGATCATTATGGAAAGAAGGTAAGTATTAATTTATATTTCCAGAAATATCATAATATCATATTAATAATTTAAATATACTTATATATATCATCCATATGATTTGGTGATGAAAAATAACTTACATCTCTTTGTGGAGGTGATAATTCACACATACACATGAAAAACGTAATCATTTTTCTATGCATGGAAAGATAAGAATGTAAATAATATATTCTATTTTTATATTGATAAATATTTCATGAATTTAATATATAATCCTTAATTCTATAATTATAACCAATATTTATAGATATTTATGGAAAACGAATTACATCGGTTCATGGGGTTGTAGTTTTTCGTACACATAGACGATGAATTATTTTCCCATTTGATGGAAGAGGTAATGCAAATGGGTCATGAAACTAACATAATAACATATAATTATATGAAGGATATTATAATTACCATTTTATAATGGTTTAAGAATATTTTAAGGAGGTGTAAGAAGAAACAAAACTAAAACATGCAATTGAAAATAATACCTCTTTTTTGGAAAACCTCATTTTCATAACACCTTAATCCCTATAAGATTGGAATTATTCCTAAACCAAGACATCTAAAATGTGGTAATGAATTATGTTAAGATATTTTGGTAGGTATTGGCAGAAAAAATGTTTTTTAAGAGTGAATAAATGAGAATAATATGTTCCCTTTTATTAGAGAGTGGATGGGAACTCTTAAAACTTCTAAAAAATAAAATAATATAAAATAATATTTAATACAAAATGAATCCAACCTTATTAATTTATGTTATAATATAATTATGGGTCTAAATACCATAACAAAAAAATATATTATTTTTACTATATTTCTATCCTTGTCTTTTGGTTTTAAACCTTATTTAACTCCTTTAACTCTTACCGTGACAACATGGAGTTTCACACTTTAAGGGTAAATATAGTTACTATAAAATGAAAAAAGACCAATAAATAGACCATGGATGATATTTCAAACCTTATCCTAATCAATTGTCTTAATTTAATATTTTTATAAATTTTATATCATTTAATATAATATTATTTATTATTAAATATCAATAAGGACAATTATTAGAACTATTCATTACTTAGACATTAATATTATCAATATAACAATTATAATTTAAAAAATATATATTATTATATCCCTAATCTATCAAGTTCATCTATAAAATTATTTTATCGCATTAATTTTCTCAAATTATATTTATTTCAATATTTTTAATATCATTTATTTGATTTTTTCATTAATTAAATAATTACTACATCAGCGTTCTGCAAGCATTTGAGGTAATTATTTCTTCACTAAAATTTAAAAAAAAATTAAACGATGTATATAAAGATTTTATATTTAAAAATAATATTTATATTTTAACTTATTATTTGGATAACACATTATTAAAAATATTGTACTTATTAAAAACAAGAGTGTGACATGTTTGACTTTTCTTTAAATAAAATAATATAAAGATCATAATCTCATAAAAGTGGCCACAATAGGTCATAAATTTGACCCTCGGATGATTATTTTCGATATGTACTCATAAAATAATATTTAATAAAGTTTTAAGGAAATTTTAGAGTCCTTATAATTTTATTTTTAATATTTAATTATCTAATATACCTTTTATCGTGGTAACATATATTACTAAGTTTACTATTCATATTATCTAAAAATAAAAGGGAACTATTTAATAAATTTATACCCACTGATTCCAAATATGGAATTTATTTTTCAAAATTTAAAAAACATAATTTTTCAAATTTAATTTAAAATTAAACTGTAAAAAACAACGAAAAATAGTTTTTTTCAGAAAAAATGAACTTTTTAAATATGAAATGCCTTTATACTAAATTCAAGTATAAATTAAATTTAAAAAATGATTATTTTAAATCAAAAATTTACTAATAAAAATTTAAAATTTATCTAAAACATAATTTTACCATGTAAATACTTTAAAATAAAATAATTTTTTCAATAAAAACTGTATTTTTTCTTATTCCTTAGAAAATCAATATTTTCAAAGAATTCTAAAAAATTAATCCTAATATAATTTCAACATTCAGAATTCAAAAATTAAATTGATTTTTTCAAATAATTTTGTTAAAATTTCCATAAACTAATTATAATAATCACTCATAAAAATCAATAAAAATAATTTTTGAAGAAAACATGTTTTTTGAAGAATAAAATGACTTTACTAAAAATATAATACTTATTTAAAAATAATTAATAAATAAATTATAAATGTGTAGGTCCATTATATATTTCATAATTCTATTAATAAAATACATTTTCACCAATTTAACATTTAGGTTATAACAGTCACATTTAAATAATAATATTTATTTTTTTATTTAAGCTTGGTGTTGTTTATCTTGTATGTTATCAAACATAGTATTTCCTTTTAAAAATATCTAGATATTACATTCTCCCCCATTTTGGTAATTTTATTCTCATAATTTTGAACTTTTTCTCTGTAACTAATGTTTTACTTTTCAAAATACCTTTGTTTAAATCCCACATCATAAAAAGGATAAACAAAGCTTCCACTTTAAACGAGAGAAAAGAGAAGTACGAAGGTTATCTAAAAGAACACATAATTAGATTCCAAATAGGATAAATTTATTGGTAAGTAAAAAAATGTGCATATAATAGAAAAATAACTCCCATGTACTGATAGATAACATGATCATGATAAAGTTAACCCTCACAAAACCGTGAATCTGTTATGGGTTAAAAGACCATTGATATCATACTAAGAAAAGTAAACAAATAAATTTTTTTGTTTCAAAATAATCTTGAGGAACTATTTTACTACCTAGACTAAGAACATAATTAAATATACTTACTTGAAAAAAATAACTTCAAACTTTAATAAATTTTCACCGCAAACTTATCTTTTGTTCCAAACGATAAGTATTCGAGGAGAATTTTTCATACCTGAAGAATTAGAATCAACGTCTACGAATCACAAAATCCACAAAAAACAATATATTCCTAATATATTTAAAAAATAACCAAAACCAAAATAATTAGGATAAGATAAGATTGTGACAACCGAGTCCCGGTGACAGCACAACCACCCCGCCTTAACATGGCCGTCAGGTCTTGGCCCACCAGGTACCACCAGTTGCCCTGCAGACATGTGGGACCCACCTTAGGGTCCACCCACATGCCTGAATGGGTCATCTGACTAATGATTTTCCCCACAGGACAACACTTGTCCTTTCCAGTGTGCTTTGTCCTCACTCACACACACCTTGGGAAACTTCCCAGAATGTCACCCATCCTGATCACTACTCTAGGCTAATCATGCTTAACTGTAGAGTTCTAATCAAACAGGCTCCCTAAAAGGAAGGTGCACCTTGTTGACATAAGTCATATCATTTAGTCATTTAACCCTTTATCATTTGGGGATGTTACAATCACCCCCCCTTTAGAGCACAACGCCCTCGTTGTGGGCCCTACATCTCAACCCAGGCAGTTCACCGTGCACTTAAGGCTGGGTTCCTCCTCTGATACCAAATGTGACAACCGGGTCCCGGTGACAGCACAGCCACCCCGCCTTAACATGGTCGTCAGGTCCTGGCCCACCAGGTACCACCAGTTGCCCCGCAGACATGTGGGACCCACCCTAGGGTCCACCCACATGCAAGAACGGGTCATCTGACTAATGATTGTCCTCACAGGCCAACACTTGTCCTTTTTAGTGTGCTTTGTCCTCACTCACACACACCCTGGGAAACTTCCCAAAAGGTCACCCATCCTGATCACTACTTCAGGCCAAGCATGCTTAACTGTGGAGTTCTAATCAGACAGGCTCCCGAAAAGGAAGGTGCACCTTGTTGACATGAGTCATATCATTTAGTCATTTAACCCTTTATCATTTGGGGATGTTACAAAGATAATTCCCCAAAAATGAGTAAACCTTCATACTAAGAAAAACAACTTTAACCTCCCAAATTCAATAGTAATTTCCAATGTTCAACATAGATCATTAAAAAAATAATTATCCTTATAATAGATAAAAAATATTATAGACTATTTTGAAACCCAAAAATAAAAATAATTTGATCACATAGTCTTCCAAGATAAATTTTAACATTTATCTCATTATAACATCAACCACACTTAATGTCTCATACAAAAAATGTAATTGGAAAATCACATAATATTAATGATATGTTAACAATTACCATAAATAACCTGAATCACTATAATTCCACAATAAAATAATATATTCCTTCAAAATATAATTGATCCTTTATTAATCAAATAAAATACCATATTATTATGTTTACCTTAATAATATAGGGTTCCCAAAATAGTGAATGTATTCTAAAATAGAATTAATCACTTAATCACCAAATAATTTTCCAATCCCATGGATATATATTATATAAAACATATTTTATCAAAATAAAAATATTCTCCATCCATAAAATATTTTAACTGAAAAGAAAATTTCATAATAACTGGGACTTCACGTAGTCCATTGGTAGGCAATGCAACCTTGTCACCCTTTGGTTGTGGGTTCAATCCTTGCAACCCTGGCGAACATGATGGGTTGTCACACATCCTATAGGTTGTCCTTTTTCTAAAATAATTAATATAATTATTATAAAATTACTAAAACATTAAAAACATCCACAAAAAATAACTTCAAAATATTTTACATTTAATGAAATGTTTTAACCTCAATGGTTATCTCATACCTTTCATTTTTCATCCCAAAATGTAAAAACCAATAATTACCTCAAAAATAAATGTCTCTAAAAATAACATTAGTCACCTTAAAATTTCTTAACTTAAAGTATCAAAAGGGGTTTCTATGAAATTAAACTTATGATAAATTTTAATATTATAAAACTATGCTGGTATCCATCACTCTTAAGATGACCTTTCATAAAAACATTCTAATCTCCAATGTTATTTAAACCCTCCTCTAATAACAACTATAAGTACCTAGCATTAATCATTACATATTATAATGTTTTTAATCTAGAATTAAATTTCTTAAAATTTCAAGGATATATTAGGTTTAGATTTTTGGATAATTAGGGAAAACTCTTACAATATAAACTCATACATTACTAGTGGACACTTATACTCAGTGTCTATTTTTATCACCATATAAAACTTTTAAAACAAAGCATGATTTATTTTTATTAAAATTATTCATGAAATTCAACTTGGCCTATTCCTTTCACTTACCCATCATTAAATCCTATTAAAAAAATTTTAAAACTCGGTATGATCACAAAAAGCTCAGTAAGGGATATGAAAAGAAATAATTAAACCTTTACTCCATGAATACTTATAAAAAAAATTAAAATAAACATTGGGATCAAAATAAAAAATTTCATAATCAATAAATCACCTTTAATACATGAATATTTTGATAAAAATCATAATAAATCTTGAAGGAAAAAATAAAACCCATAATGGTTTCTCTGAAAACATGATAAACTCAGGAAAACATTTTCACAAAGATATAATTTTCATCCTTAAGAGTAACATATACTTTCCTATGAACATAAACTCTATAACTTACCATGTGAAAATGTGAGATTATAGAAATCATAAAAAATCATATAGATAACTTGGGGCATCATTTTCTTATCATACTTACTTATGAATTAACCCTCATGACTACACATGAAATAACCCTTATAGTTATACTTGAAATAACCCTCACGGTTATACATAGAGTAACCATCACAATTTCATTTTGAATAATCATCACGATAAACTTCCAACATAAAAATACCCAATGAATAGAATGGATATCACAAAACCACCCATATTTGGTTTATAACAGACCCACCCATCACCACAACCAATTACTAAGAACCATAATATAATCATAAAAGAATAATTTTTGCATCATAAAAACATTCTTAAGGAAAATAACCATTACATTTTCAAAATCACTTATTTTAAAAAAAAAATATGAACATAAAAATGAAACAAATTTTAATTGAAAATAACCATGTAAAATTTTAAAGGATTTTTCAAAGCATTAAGTCATCAAGATGGTGATAAAATCTACTCATGTTGTACAAGTTAAAAAAATATTATTTTCGTATTTCTGTTGGAAAATTCACAAAGTACCACTTTGGACAATGGAAAAAATATTTCTTTCAAACCATTTTTTAAAACAAACATGGATAAAAATGAATTTAAAAAAGTATAGAAGAATAATAAAATATTATTTAAAACATTTTTAAAAAAATAAATTGAATAATAAAAAAAAATAAGGGAAACTTTAAAGGGTAATTTTTAAAAGATAATCTCTTACCTTAAGTCCAACTCATCACATACTTCTTTATCATCCTGAATAATAAACATAGGTAAATTATTTAGTTTTTTAAGAAAAATTTTAATGTTTATTATTAATTTTATATCACTTATTTTTATGTTATATATAATTACTTGATTATTTAAGTTCACATTGGATATTTTAAGGATATTCGGTTAATAATTCCAAAATGAATTTGGTATGTTGACTATGGTCAAATAGATCATTATTCCATCATCTCTAGAAAAATAATAATTAAATAAATATAATTTAAATATATAAATTATAATTTTAATTCCATCCATTAAATATGGTTATGAAAAATGAACTATGTTATAATCAAGGAGACGATAGGTTGTATGTACGCATGAGTAACGTTTCCATATTTCAACGATATTTATGTAAAGAGGGTAAGTGTAATTTTATCTTTAAATAATTATAATTATATAATATTACTCATTTAAATATAGTTATATATATATCATCCATGTGATGTGGTGATAAAAAATGAATCGCATCGCTTCGTGGAGGTGATCATTCACATATACGCACGAATGACATTATCATTTTTATGTACATAGAAAGATAAGAAATTTAAGGATAAATTTAATTTTCAGAATGATAAATATTTCATAAATATCATATAAAAACCATAATTCCATCATTATAACCATTCTTGAGATATGACTATGGAAAACAAATTACATCAATTCGCAAGGCGGTAGTCTGCCATACCCATGGACAATGAATTATTTTCCCATTTGATGGAATAGGATATGGATATGGGTTATTAAACTAACATAATAACATATCAGTATATATAGGATACTAGAGTTTTTATTTTATAATTATTGAATACTATTTTAATAATGTGGAAAAAGAAAAAGAATTAAAACATACTGTTGAAAATTATACCTCTTATTTGGAAAACCTCCATTTTTTAACACCTTAAGCCCTATAATATTGGTATTATGAATAAAAAATACTTATAGAATGTGGAAATGGATTATAGTTAGGGATTTTGGTAGGTATTTTCTAAACCAAAGTGTTTTTGAAGTGTAAATAAATGATAATAAGATGTTCCCTTTTATAAGAGAGGGGGGCACTCTTGGAACTTCTGAAAAAATAAATTAATATAAATTAATATTTAATAATAAATGGATAAAAACTTATTAATTTAGAATATCATATTTTTATGGGTCTAAATCCCCTGATAAAATAAAAATGAGATATTTTTTGACTATATTTATACCCATATCTTTTTTGTTTTAACCCTTATTTAACCCCTTTAACTCTTACCATGACAACCTGGATTTGTACAGTTTGAGGGTTAATATAGTTACTATAAAATGAAAAAATACCAATAAATAGATCATTGTTGATATTTTAAAAATTATACTAATCTTGGACCAATTTAATATTTATATTAATTTTATATCATTTAATATAATATTATTTATTATAAAATATCAATAGTGTCATTTTTTATAACTATTTATTACATTGAAATTAGTACTATCAAGATAAACATTATAATTAAAAAATATATTTTATTATATCCATAATATGTTAAGTTAATCTATAAAATTTTTAATCACGTTAATGTTCTCAAATTGTATTTATTTTAATATTTTTAAGATCATTTTTTTGATTTTTCCATTAATTAAACAATTACTGCATCAACGTCTTGCAAGCATTTAATGCAATTATTTCTTCACTAAAATTTAAAAAAAACATGATAAAGATAAATCTTTTAGTTTTAAAAATAATATTTATAGTTTAACATATCCTCTGGATAACACATTATTAAAAATATTACACTTATTAAAAATACGAGTGTGACATGTTTTCCTTTTCATTAAATAAAATACTATAAAGGTTATAATCTCATCTAAGTGGCCCCAACAAGTCATATATTTTACCCTTGAATGATTATGGTCTATATATACTCATAAAATACGCTTTAATCAAGTGTTAATATAATTTTTATGGTCCTTGTTATTTTATTTTTAACCTTTAATTACTCGATTTACCCTTCATTACAGTAACAAAAATTACTAAGTTTACTATTCATATTGTCCAAAATAAAAGGGATATATTTACTAAATTGAAACCCACTAATTAAAAATATGTGATCCATTTTTATAAATTTAAAACTAATAATTTTCACAATTTAATTTAAAATTAAACCCACAAAACGCAATGAAATCAGTTTTTTCCAAAAAATGTCCTTTTAAAAATATAAAATGATTTTATACTAAATTAAAGTATAAAATATATTTCAAAAACCACAATTAGATTATTTTAAATAATAATTAACTAATAAAAATTTAAAATTAATCCCAAACATAATTTTACCATGTAAATACATTTAAATATAATATAATTTTCAATAAAAATCAGTATTTTTCACTATTCCTTAAAAAATAAATATTTTCTAAAAATTATTAAAAAATAATCCTAAAATAATTTTGACATGTTGAATTAAAAAATTAAATTCATTTTTTTTTGAAAAAAAAATCTGATATTTTCATAAATTAATTATAATAATCACCAATAAAAAAGAATAAAAGTCATTTTTGAAGAAAATATATTTTTTTGAAGAATAAAATGAATTTACTAAAAATATATTATTATTTAAAAATAATTAATTAACAAATTAGAAATGATTAGTTGAATTATATGTATTATAATGTGGTTAATATTGTTCATTCCCTTCAATTTAATGGCTATGTTATAATAATCAAATTTAAATAATAATATTTCTATGTTCGTTTAAGCTCGGTGTTGTATATATTTTATGCTATTAAACATAGTGTTTCCTTTTAAAAATATCAAGATGTTACAATTAATAACACCCAGGTAAGACCATGGGGTTTAGTCTAATGGCTTAAGGATGAGGGAGGCATGCTGACTCACCATGGTCTACTACTCATCGTGATAGAGGTGTGAGTGTGGGATCCCTAGGGTATGGAAATAGGTTCCCCCTTAGGTGATTCTCATGATTTGAGATATCCTGACTTTGTATAAGAGGTATGGTTGATCAGGGTCATGGACCTAAATATTAATGATGGTTTTAGGCATGTCTTGGGTTTTTATGAATGCGCTATGGGAAGTTGGGATACTAGTTGGCATGGTCAATGTGATGTGCTTAGAGACATTCTGGAATAGGGCTAAAGGAGGAACTGAGGTGATTGTTTTATTTATTTAGTTTATGTAGTTTATTTACTTATATTGAGAATGTCATATGCATATACATTTCTTATACTGGTTATATATGGGACCACATTGGTGGTTCCCTTCTAATTTATGTACTCACACCCTACTTATTCTACCATTGCACTTAGGTACCTGAGTAGACCCTCACATGGATACAAGAACATGTTGGGATAAGGCTCAGTATGATGTTCATGGTCTATTTTAGAAACTCGAGTGGGATTAGAGATTGGGATGAGGTGAGGCTTTTGGATTTATATTTTCTACTTGTACTTATACTTTATTCATTTATTTTATCCTAGATTCTTTATATATGATTGGCCTAGTGGTTGATCATTGTTGTATGTACAACATGGTTGTTCGGACCATTATTGAATTTCATTTATTATTAAACCTTTTTATATTTATATGATTCTATTTTAAATTTATTTGTAATGTAAAATATTTAGTTATTTTATATTTTTTGTGCACTCTGATATAGGGGGCATAGCCTCCCCATAGTACCTCTTTAGACCCCAACTACTCATCAGTAGCATCTAGTGTTTAAGGAGTCACATATAAGGTCATGTATTGAATCAAAATGGTTACACTTCATAGAGAGAGTCTGTTTAAGGAATTTAATTTAATAACATAGAGTTTTAATTATTAAGAGTCTAAAAAATACAGAGAATAATTTGATAAAAAATGGCCACGTTGATTCACCCCCCCCCCCAAATAACTGTACAATCTATTGGGCACTTCACTACCTAATATAATTTCAATTTAATTTTTAGGTAGGGTAAATTGATGTTTTAGTCATGACCCAATCCACCATGGGACCTCCTAATATGTAAGTAAAAAGATATTGACAACCTAATCCCACCTCCAATAGTCCATGGGTTGGTGACAAGCATTGAGTAGGCTTGTCATTAAAATGGGAATCCTTGGACTCATTTACCTATACACATGAAAACACAAAACTCCATGAAATAATGAATATATATAATGAAATTGAAACTACAAGAGAGTAAACAATTCATGAAACATCCTTTATGAAAAATACATCAAATTGTAGAAAGGTAATATAAAATTATAAGGATAAAAAATATACACAGTCAGAGATAAAGGTGGTCCCAACCTGATAACAACTGAAAAAGGGGTGAATAGGAGAGATCCTAGATCATAATCTCTGAGTATGACTATAAAACATGGTTAGTATCTCAAATTACTACTACACTCCACCAAAAGTAGGTCCACCAAAGTCGCTTCCAATCTATCTGTCATTTGCATAAGACATGACATGTGCGGGAATATACCATAAAGGGGTGAGTATAAACATACTTAGTAGGACACCTTAAAAACAAATAAGGAATAAATAGAATAAAATAGTCTTATCAACCCATAATCCAATAGGGTAATAAAAACATTAGATATATTCATACATAAATCCCAATTATAAAAGGAGAGGCATCTCAATAACCACAGTTATGGAAAAATGTTGAGTATGCCTATAGCTAAAAAGGTCTCATCTTTGATGCCAAGAACCATGTGCAACCTCACAAGAACCAAATTGGAGGTGTGTTCCTCGCCACTATATACTATAGATGAGTGAGAACAAACTCCTATGGAGGATCGCTCCCTTCCAAATCTTGATGACAGGTGAGTACCACTCCATAAATGGATAACTCTTTCTCTCTATGGTGTGGGGGAGTATTGAATCTACCTATATATAGTATATGGGAGAACCCATTCCCTAGTGATTTAGGAAATTACTGACCCTCACATCTCTACAATGGTCAAACCCAATCACTTTCATTGACTAATTGTTGCTAAGAGAAGCCTCTCAGTCGTATCACCTCATGTTATATATCTGATTCCAAAACAAAGTCCACTTTCACATTCTATGTGGAATTAAACTTAGAGTGGGAAACTCATGGGATCAAATAAAAGTCTTTAATAAGTACATATGCAAGTTATAAGGTTATAAGAGGAGTATATGGCATGTTCATATGGGGTACAAGGGGTGTACTTCGAATTCAAAGCATGGATGTGTCCTATTACTACACTTGACATGAAAAATTCAATGTACATGGTGTGTAATAAGGGGGACATAGTGTGTGTTACCACCTGAATTCGATGGTATATTCCTCACTGAACATGGTTACACATTCTGAGTAGGGTACATGGGGTGTGGCATAGGTACACGATGTATAGGCCACATAAAAAACTTGAGTATATACCACTAGAACATGGCTTGGATACCTAGCCAAGGTCACATGGTATGTGGGACTACCAAATGATGTGTGATATTTATAGTGATCTGAAACCCTAGCCTATGTGAGATCCACAATACAAAAAATGTTTTATACCAAACTACACACCATGTAGATCAATATTTCACACCATATGTGGTTTCTTACTCTTTTATTTCCAACTCCACAAAATTTACCATGAGTCTCTCTATTGAATCCCCCAAATCACTAAAATCGATGGGTAATGCCTTCAATCATTGATTCTTATCCTCCAGTGGTTGGAAATTGGGATTATGGTTACTCAAACATGATCCATCCTTCCCTTTCTCCCCGAAATGGGGTCTCAATCCCCAGAAAAAACATCTAAAATCTATTTTTTTCCTCTTGATCCATCCTCAAACCATCAAACCTGAGGTCATTTTCACATCCATCAATAATTTGGAGGTTTGATCGTGCTTGAACTAGTCCAAAAATGATGAATCACTGACCCCATGGAACAAAAATGAAAAACATGAAGAATTGTTATAAGAGAGGCCCAATTTTAAAGTGATATTACCATTGTCCATTTAGATGCCAACCAATGATCATAATCTCAAAAACCAAAAGTTGTGTAAAACATGGGCCCAATGTAAATAGTTAATTAGGTTTATAAATACTAATTAAATTGGTGGCTCATTCAAAGAATGGAATTCAAAGAATTAAGAATATATTAAACCCATTCTCCATAATCAAGAACATAGGTGTAAATCCATAAAATAACATTCCCTGCCTTAGGAACTGATCAATTACTAGGTAAGAACAAGTTCTTTAGAAATGTTGTTAAATATTTATCTATGTTCTTCATTCATCCCATGAATCTCCTTTATCGTTCATTATCGATCCATGATCTCAAGGTTTTCAATGTCAATGGGTTTCTCCCTTCCTTCTCAATAATCTCCTAGGATTATGCAGCTAACGCTAGGTATTTTCCATAACAAAATATCTATAATGGAGAGGGATAGGTTAAGTATTTAATAAATTAAATAATTTAATTAGTTTGACAAACCCTCCAAATATTTCCTTCCATGAAACATCTAACATTGACCAACCTTAAGTTATACCTAGGGTAAAAACAACATTTTGGAAACAACCATTATCTTATATTTCCCACCCTCCGTTCTAAACAATGGTAAAACCATTAATTATGAAAATATTTGAATGTGTGATTTAATATATATAATATTTTAATATATTAATTTTTGGGTCCTCTAACACCCAAAACACCATGATAACTCCAAGGAAAATCTATAGATACTTAATGAAATATTCAAAGAATAAAATTCCAAAAAACGGAGTTGTTGCAATATACCCACCTTCAAGCCTTTTCGCACTAAAAACCAAAAGATACACAAAAATATGATGGTATTGAACCCACATATGGATCTCACACTCCCAAGTGGTCTCATAGATATTTTAAAGTTTCCAAATCACTAGAACCAAAGGAATAGTCTTCCCATATAGGATCCTATCTTGTCAATCCTCAATTTACAATAGGTAATATGATAAGGTAGATCCATTATCAATGTCTAAATTTCCCTAGTCAATAATGTGTGATAGGTAATTCATATATCTTCTCAACTATGACACATGAAATACTTCATGAACTTGGTCTAACTACAGGGGTAAGTCCAAGTGGTAAGAAACCTTTCTAACCCTACTTAGATACTAAAATAGCCCAATGAACCTCATAGGTAGCTTGTTACCCTAACCAAAACTATGTAATATTAATCATGGGGAGACTCTCAAGAAGACATATTCTTCGTGATCGAACTCAAAATGATTATAATGTTGATCTATGTAATATTTCTATTGACTTTGAATTGTCCTAGCATTCTCATGGGTTTCTTAAACCTTCTCTGTTGTTTCATACACCAATTCCAGCCCAAGAAGAGATGTCACACCAATTTTGGTCCAGTACAAGGGTGACCAATGAGGTTTCTCATATAGTTACTCAAAATATGTCATGACAATAGTGTAGTTATATCTGTTATTATATGTGAACTCCACCAATGATAAGTGATCCTCTTGGTTCTGGTTGAAAACCAAAACGTATGATCTCATCATATCTTCCAAAATGTTAATGGTACACTAAGTCTAGATATCTTTCTGGGAGTGAAGTGTCATGATCATCTGTAACTAGGTCTAAAAATACTCCTATAAACCTCTCCAAAATTGTGATGTGAACCAAAAATCACGTTCAAGGATGATCATATTGGGTACCCCATGAAGCTAGATGATATTCTGCACATACTAATGCCCTAAACTCTCAACCAAAATCTAATCTCGATTAGCAAGGAAGTGTACTAACAAGCTAATTTATTCAAAAATCACCTAGATAGCATCATGGACTCATAGTTTCCATATAATTCCCATCATAAAATCTATTTATATTTCATCCCACTTTTATTCTAGGATATCAAGAGGATGAGTCATACCTACTAAAACTCGATGATTAGACTTTATCTACTAACATGTGAGGCACTGAGAAAAAACTTGGAAACACTCCACCTCATTCTAGCCCTTCAAAACTATCGGTGGAGATCTTTATACATCTTTTTTACTCACAAATGTAGAAAAACGGGGGTTTAAAATCCCACAACACCTCCTCAAATAATTTGACTAGAAATACTTTACATCCTTATAAAAGGATTATGTGTGACCCACCATCAGAAAATCCATCTAGTGAATCTCTTAAGGATATATGATCATGCATAAATTCATAGTTGGCATTTCCCAATGAGCATCTCTTACATGCTGAAATAATGGTGGATTCACCACCATCAACTGAATGTAAGCTTATCATCTCTCCTCTAGCATGTTTGGCTATAGTGATGCCACCTTATCTAACTCCTCCTCTACTAAATGAGTATGGAATTTCTTATTAATGGAATATATCACTATGTTTCCCTTATATAGAGTATATAATATCTCAGATTTATAGTCTTGTAGTAACTCCAACTAATACCTCTACCTTAGGTTGAGATCTCTTTGGATAAATATGTACATGACACTGGTGGTATGAGTAAACAATGAAACACTTTCCCAAAAGATAATGCCTCTATATATTTTGGGAAAATTATATCCCTTCCAATTCCAAGTCATGGGTCAAGTAGTTCTAGTCATATATTCTTAATAGATTCAGCCCATAAGTGACATCTTCCTACCTCTACATCAAAAAGCATCTGAGACTATATTTATAATCATTTTAAAACACCATTTACTCAACACCATCCTCTCCCAGAATCAACATAGAAGCATAAGTAAACATCTACCTCAGCTCCTCAAAGGCTCTCTAACACTAACCAGTCCAAGAAAAAAACATACCTTTTTATGTCAAGGCTATTAAAGGGGTCAAAATACTAAAAAAATCACAAACCTCTGATAGGACCCTAGTAAACTAATGAAAGTCTACACCTATGAAACACTCTTGGGTGGCTCTGAAGAAATCACTACATCAATATTTATTGGTTCCATTGTTAAACCATTCTTAGAGATGAAATTCCTTAGATGTAAACCTCATAGATCTAAAAATGACACTTCAAGAGATTATCATGTTATTAGTGATCCTAGAGTAAGTCTAGGAACATCCTAATATACTATATGTTCTCCTCGTTAGACATAAAATAAGTGAGAATGTTTTAAATAAATACAACCATGAAATGGTCCAAAAAAGTATGAAATAATTAGTTCATAAGTTTTATGAACATTTTGGGGGAATTAATCCCACTAAAATGTATCACCTAGAAGTCATAATGCCTATAGTTACATTGGAATTACATCTTCAGAATGTCATCCTCGTAAACCCTCAATTGATAGTAACTGTATATCAAACTTGAGAACCATATTGTGCCTTTAAACTGATCAAATAGGCTTCCAATAATTGGTAAGGAGTACTTTTTATTTATTTTCACCCAATTCAGGTGATGGTAATCAACATAATTCCTTAATATCTCATCTATATTTTTAAATTAAAAATATTAAAGCCACCTCATGGAAACACTGGGTCTAATAAAACCCTTCTTCTGAAGGTCTTTTAACAACACATTCATTTCTCAGAGATCCATAGGGACCATCCAATATGTCACATAATATATTATTAGTGCAGTATCGGGGTCTAAGTCAAAGAAAATTTCATCACCCTATGGAGACGTAAACCAAAAAAATATTTTAAGAATACATCCTTGCTGGCACCCTTGTTTTAATGATCAAAAAATCATGTTAATAATGTTTTTAATGGTTTTACTATTTTATGATATCATTGTATAATATAAGGAATTTTGAATAAATTTATCTATGTGTTAAAAAGATTAACCACTAGAGATAATTCATCGTTCAACATGACTCACTACCATACATAACTCACCATTGAAGATGAGTCGCCACCATAAAAGACACACCATTGAAGTTGAGTCACTTCCAGGAATGTCTCACCGTCAAGAATGATTCACCATTAAGGTTGACTCACTTCCAGAGATAACTCACTGCCAGACTACCTACTGTCAAAAATGAGTCACTGCCAGAATTGACTCACCACTAAGAATAATTCACCACCAGACATCACCTACCACTAGATTTTACCTACCATCGGATGAACTACCATCATATGAGTCTATGTTCAGATGATTCACCATTGAGATGAGTCAACATTAAGATGAGTCACCATTGAGATGATTCACCATTGAACATGAGTCACTACTAGACCTGGCCTACCATCATCCTAACTCACCATTGGATTATCTCATCACTGGACATGAGTCACTGCTAGCCTAACTCACTATCGATGTTCTATGAATTTTGAATTAAATACTCCCAATGGATATATTATTGAAATTAATGTTATGGATTATTAAATGATTATTATTAACTATTTCAAGAAAACATTAAAAGCTATTTCAAACCTCATATGTTGATGAAGAAGATCTATATAATGTTTCTTCAAATGAATACACCTCCATGCATGGATTTATATTGATAATAATTCTCCCTCATGAACAAGAGCGTGAAGCATACTAATGATGAGAAAATCATCTTGAAAAATACTAGAAGGATATTTACATGAGATTATATAAGGTTTATCCTTACTTTGAAAAATGAAATAGTGGATCTTAAAAAACATACATATCATTTCTATAGTCAGAATAAAGAAAGCTTATGATGCCCTGTTTTACTGTGATTTTAATAAAAATGTATTGAGCTCCTCTCCAAGATATATCTGAGGAGACTCAAGATTTTAGAGCACATAAGACTAAGAAACACTATATTTTATACATATTTATAATTTTTATTTTTGTTTGTTTCATTTATATTCGATCAAGGTGTGGTTTACCTTATTTATTAAACACACATTGTCTATTGCATAGTAACTTAAAGATACAAGATATATTCCTCACTTTATTTTTATTTGTATACGCACAGTAGTGTGGAAGAGGTCCTTGTGTGGTCTGTAATTGTTTTATTCCCACATGTATTGCGGAAGAGGTCCGTGTGTGGCCTAGATAGTTGGTTATCTATTGTCAGTTTACCTGATCCAGGCTGTTGATCAAGATTATTTTTATGTAATCTACTTGGAACATGTTAATTTACAGGTGGATGGGATTAGGTCTCATCTTGAGACAAAACCCCTTGTTTTAATTTCTCAATGTGTTTTATTTTGTTTCATTCTTTTCAAATGGTTTTAACCATGTTTGTTTTAAATGGTAAACAAAACCAATACCTTGATATTCAATCTTAACTAGTGTTTATATAAGTATTTGATTGATTAAATTGGTTTCAAAAGTTAAATTTAGTTTCATATATTATTTTAACTGAGACATGATCACTCTTTGATAAATCATTTAAAATATCAAAACTTATATCAATCTACTGTTTTGGTTAACTAGGAATTTTAATTTATTATTGGATTTTATTTAAAATTTTTGTAATAAAAATATTTATTAGGAACTCAATTCACCCCACCCCACCCCCCTCTTGAGTAACTCACTCTAACCAACAGTGATCATACTCCTCCACTGCTACAGAGAACTAAAATCTCATAACATCTACTACTCCAAGGGTAATAATAGATAAATAATGAGAAATAAGTTTTATCCTCCTACATATGAGCCCATCATGATCTACTTGATATTTCATCTTTCTAGTAAAGGAAAGTCTCATCCATCCCACTTTGATACACTACAACCCTCAATATTAATAGTCAAACTATGTATGAATAGTAGACTACCAGTTCCTACCAAGGAAAACATATCAGGATCTAACCCATTATGGCCCTATATATGTCAGAAGTAATTCATGAGTGATGACCCTATCCCACCTCTAAAATTTTAGGGGATAGAAACAAGCATCAGGTAGTCTTATCACTAAAATGGTATGTCTTATCCTAATGTAATTGTACACACACACACACACAACTCCATGAAACTTGGAAGAGATATAATAAAACTAAAATCTATAAAGATAAAATATTGTATGTGATATCCTCTAGTAAAAATATATTAAAGTGAAACAAGTTAATACAAAGTTATAAGGGGAAAAATAAATTCCCAACTAGTGATAAATGAGGTCCCAGCCTAATAACAACTAAAGAGGGCACGAGAAATCTATCTACTGAGTGGTACACCATTATAGACTAGGGAATGGTTCCTCTATTTGTAGAGTGGTACCCCCTATAAACTAGGGCACAGGTCTTATATCTACTGAGTGGTACCACCCTATAGACTAGGGAGTGGGTCTTATATCTACTAAGTGGTACCCCCTATGGAACTGGGGCATGATTCCTCAATATACTAAGTGGTACCCCCATATGGAATTAGGGTGTAGGTCCTCTACCTACTAAGTGGTACCCCCTATCGGATAGGGTAAAGATCCTCTTTACACAGAGTGGAACCCCCTAACACACGAGGGCATGAGTCCTCTGGTTATAGGTTGTGACCCATAAACTGCGTGGCATAGTGGTGAGGTGTGGACCCTCCACATGGTTACTCCTATGGATAGACATGTGATATGTTTAGCATTATTGATTAACCCTTTGGAACTGTTTAAAGACTCTTATCCTCGGTTGGGCTATGAGATGGAGATCCCCTTTATCTCTCATTTGGGTTTCTTTTACAAGGACATATATATCAGTATTCATGTCATTGGATTTTGTTACTATATTTTTTTAGGTTGAGCTGTCTATTTATATCATGTCTCTTACTACCCCCCCCCCCCCTTAAACTTTCAGTATGTCCTACTGGGTATGTATTTACTCACCATTGAATGGGCTTTACCCACACATGTCATGTATTATGAAAAAAAATAGACAGGTCAGCAGTGATTTCAGAGGATCATAGTGATACCTAGTGCATTGGACCACATACGCTGGTTAGAACTTGGAGATTCAGAGCTCGGCTCCCTCAATATTTACTTTTTCCAATTTTGTTGGTTTGGGATAACTTTCTAGTTGGGTGTGTATTTTTTTCTTTTTCTTTTCAGTTTACAATATCGTAACCTTATACTCTCTAGAGGTTTTACATGCATGGTTTATTCTCTTGATGTTTCATATTTTATTATTATTCCTATGAACTTCTATATGAAGATGGTTGGGTGTGTGAGTACAAGTACATTAAGTAAAGGCCTCCCAGTTTAGTTATTCCTTTTATTTCTTTTCACCAGCCCCTGGTCTATGGAGGTGGGTTTGGGATAGTTGTGTATTGATCCCCATTAGGTTAGGTTATGGCATAACATAAATTATTTCACCATCCCTCTAAAATTATATAAGTGGGAATATATGAAACTAGGGTTTAATATTGATATATAAAGGACCTTAATCATATAATAAACTTAACATTGTCACCATTCCAATCATATTATTATTATTATTATTATTATTATTATATAATAGCATGAATTGACTTACACAAATAAATATAATTAAATTAAATAAATAATTCCTTATTTATTTAAATGATATTTAATGGTTGTACTATTTTTCATTATCAGGTGAATAACTAAGCTTGTCCAACTTCCTTCGAATTTACCAAACCTTGAATAATAAATAAATATTATTAATTTGATAAATAAATAAATATTATATTCATGATCTTGTGAATAAATATTCATTTTAATATTCACATAAATAAATAAATATTTCTTTAATAATAAATAGTATTTATTAACTTGAAAATAAAATAAGTGGTAAGTAAATATACTATTTAATAGTCATGTGAATAAATATTTATTTAAATATTCATCTAATATATAATTTGTGATATAGTAATTTTGATAAATAAACACATAATAAATATTATTTTATGTTCTTAATAATAACATTTATTCTAACCATTAAATACAAATACTATTTAACTAAGTTTGATAGATACACTAAGTGGGTGGCCCTTTAGGCATCTTCCTCATTAGCATTAGGTGGGATTGACTAAAGTATAATATCAGCATCCAGCAACACATAAAGGAACTAATGGAAGATAAAGTAAATATCACAAGGATAACAACCACATATAAATGATCACTATGTAATATAATCTCTTTGTCTTGATATCTATAAACCAAGAAAGTTCCATAATTGTTTCATCAACCTAGGTTCTTGATTTCTATTTCTTTTACTATTTGAAATAAACCTATTAATCACCTTAGACATGGAATTCTAGTTTCATGGTTCTATTCCAATTAAAGTTCCTAAGATATAAAATTCTATAAAATAGAAGGGAAAAATACAGTCTTGACTTATTCATTAATAACATATCATTTCTGATTCACCCAACGTATCTTACTTCCTATGAATATACATCTTCATAGTGTGGTACAATATGTAAAATTATGTAATTCGTGATATGCATTAATAATAATCTTAAATTCTAAGGATAGTTACACACATTCAAAGATAGGAATATCCAATAACACATAAGAATATGTAATTCTTATAGGTATTTTGGTCCTTATAATCTCCCAAATCAAATATTACCAAGTGAAACTTTTATGAGATGAAACCTCATCAACTAATGAGTATACGCACCTCACAATCAACAAACTATATTCCCCACCATATAATGTTATCATAACCATTAGATATAAGTTTTAAAATATAATCATAGAACTTTGAGGTTCTAATCATAGTGGGGAACTACTATGACCTTTCAATGCAATAGATACTCTAGGAAATTATCTCATTAATGTTATGAATAAGAATATGCATCATGTGATATGACATTTTTTATTTATTCATCACCTTCAATATATCGGAAATTGATTACACAAAGTAGTTTTTTCTAGAACACTAATTCCAAAAGACTCTAACTTTAACTAGATACAACTTATAACTATATAATTGGTTAACTGAAACATACTAATATTTAAAATGAAGGGCTTTATAATCGATGGTGTATGAAACATGAAACACTGAGCTTAAATGAACCATGAAATATTATTATTTAAATATGACTCTTATAATATATTTGTTAAATTGGAGGGAATGAATAAGACTAAAATCCTTAAAAAATATATATAAATTTACACCTCAAAAAAAATATATTGATAAAATTTAAGTAAATAATCACTCAGTTTTTTAGTAAAGTCATTTTATGCTTCAAAAATACGTTTTTTTCAAAAATGATTTTATTTTTTCTGTGAGTTGATAATATAATGAATTTATTCCAATTTTAAAATGTTATTTTACATAAATTATGAAATTTTTGAAATAATAATTTCAGTATTATCTTAGAGAGAAATTTTAATAATTTTATGAAAAGTTTGATTTTTTAATGAATAGTAAAAAATACTGATTTTTATTGAAAATTGTATTTTCTTTTGAAGTGTTTAAAAATTCATATTATATTTTGGATTATTTTTAAAATTTTATTATTTCATTTTGATTAAATATAATCCAATTATTTTCCTTGGAATTAATTTTTACTTTAATGTGGTAAAAAAACATTTTTATACTAAAAATGAATTTTTCTGAAAAAAATGTTTTTCATCATGTTTTGTGAGTTTTATTTTAAATTAAATTAGGTCACTTATATGTTATTAATATTAAAAATAGAATCCATATTTGGAATAAGGAGGTCAAAATTTGGTAAATAGGTCCCTTTTATTTTTAGTCATTACGCATAGTAACCATAGTAAAAAACTATTACATCGGTAAAGGTAAAATGGGTTAATAAAGGGTAAACCTAATGTGATAAGAACTAAAAAGTAACTATAAATCTTGACTTAATTTTATATGATGATTATATTTCATCCATAATCATAAAAAATAAAATATATGACCTTTTTTATATTTCCATGATTTTTACCTTTATAATTTTTTATATAAAGAAAAGCCAAAAATGTCACTTTCTTGCTTTTAATAATTGTAATATTTTGTGATAGGGATAAAAATAAATTATTTTTACTTATAAGTAGTCATTTGAAATATAAATTATTTTTTTATAATGGTAATTTATTTATAATTTTTATTAATGAAATAATCACTTTAAATACTTATGTAATGTTGATGATGTATTAATATGAAAATAAAATAATTAATTATAAAAATATTAAAATTAATATGATATGAATTAATTATTATATTGCATAAATTTTTTAGATAAAAATAGCATATAATAGATTTTTTAATGGAATATATTTTAATTCCTTTTCTTCCATGTTGTTTGCAAAGTCAAATTAAATAAATAGTTCCAAAATTTACATTAATGATATTTTATATTAACTAATATTTTATTAAAATATTAAAAAATTATAAGAAATGTTATCATAATACAATTAATTTTTATTTATTTAAAAATATCATATATTATTTATTTATGGATAAATTCCCATTTTATAGTAACTATATTGACCCCTAAAGATTAAAAATATTTTTATCGTGCTATTTGTCTAAAAGGATTAACATAAGTTAAGAAAAAAAAATATAAGTATAAAAAAATCATGTAAACCAGTTAATTTTTTATTTTATGAGAGTATTTACATTTATCCTTATTTTTGGCTTAGAATATTATCAATTTTTATCCTTTTTAATATGAAAATTAATTTATATTAATTTGATATTTTAGTAAATTCAAAGGGTTCCCTTTCCTCTCTTATAAAAGAGTACCTCTTATCCTATATTCTTCACACTTCAAGAACCATTTTTTCTTCAAATACCTACCCAAATCACTTCCTAACATCACTACCCACATCCTAGAGGCCTTTTTTATCAAAAAAACAACCTAGGTGGGATTTTGGTGTAAACCTTAAGAGGTTGTCTGAAGAAGAGGTATAGTTCTTAACCAGGTGTTTTCATTTTGTTTAGTCTTATACCTCATTAAAATATTATCCAACTATTATTAAATAATAAAACTAGTATATTCTATATAATGAGATATTATTATGTTAATTTCATAACTTACACCCATCTCCTCTTCCATAAAATGGGAAACGAAACCATCATTCATGTGTACGTAGGGATACCGCCTCACGAACCGATATAATTCGTTTTCCCTCACTGCATCTCAAGGATGGATATAATGATGGATTTAATGTATATAAATAATATTAATGAAATATTTATCAAGTTTTTTAATATGATATATCGTCTACTTTATAACCTTTTTATTCATTTAAAAATGATAGTGTCGTTTGTGCGCATGTGTGGACTACTACCTCCAGAAAATGATGTGATTCTTTTTTCATCGCCACATAATATGGATGATATATATATATATATATATATATATATATATATCTGTGTGTGTGTGTGTTTATTTAAAGATATAATTTTAAATTTATAATATAATTATAATTATTTAATTATAAAATAACAATCACCTTCTTTCCCTCATAATTTTTGAAAAATGGAAGCACAACTCGTGCGTATGTGGAACCTACCGTCTCCATGATTGTAATGTAGTTCTTTTTTCGTAACCATTTTTTATGTTTTATTTTAAAAAAAATATTTATTTATAAATATGATAAGTATTTAATGATTATTATTCTAGATATGGTTTAATAATGACCACTTTAATCTTATTCTATCTACTAGATTCTTTTTTCACAAGTGAGTCGAATGTCGTCAAAACATCTTACATAAAATTAATTGGTTAAGTAATTGTATTTGACATGGTAATAAGTAAAATAAATGGAATAATAAACTTTAAAAAAATTATTAATCAAGAAAAAAATTAAAATAATTTTATAATTCAGGAATATAAGGAGCACACTTGACGATTCAGGCTTGAGGTAAGGTACTTTGTTTTAAAAATCCTCTTTTAAAGTTTCCCTTCCAACTCTTTTTCTTCCATGTACATGTTCTTATAAATGTTTCAATAAAATTATTATTTATGATTAAATTGATGGTAAATTTTATTTTTGACCAAATTTTAAATTCTTTACAATATTTTAAGAATGAATATTTTTAAGTTTTTATATAAGGGATGATTTACTTTAAAACCCTATTTTTAAACGTTTTAAAGATTTATTTTATAAATATTTTTCTTCCGTGCCTATTTTTTTAAAATTATTTTATAGATATATTTATATGGAAATAAAATAAATAAAAAAGAAATTTTATGTTACTTTTTTACATTCTTCAAAGGTATTAAGAAGGAATATATTTATACATATTTTATAAAGAATGTTTTTACTTTATTTATAAATGAAAAGGAATGTACTATTTTAATGTATACGGTGTGAACAGCATTTATCACCACTGAAAACATTATTTTATTTTTGGATTACTTTATAATATTCCATGTTTTATTAAAGTAAAATACACTTTTCCTTTATTCTAAGAATTTATGTTTTGAAAATTCCTTTTTAAAGGAAATGGAAAAATCAATATCTGGAAATGTTTTCATACACGTGAAAATAATATTTTCAAAACTACAAGATTTTATGTGTTAAGATTATGTTATGGTTCTTGTGAATTTTTTATGATGATGGTTGGTTCCATTATAATCTAAGGATGAGTGGGTATATAATATCCCTCTAATTCATTGGGTAGGATTTATATTGGAATTTAACCATGAAGGTTATTCCATTTCTAACCATAAAGGTTATTCGACTTGTAATCATAAAGTTTATTCCATTGGTAAGCATAAGGGTTTCTCTATTTATAACCATAAAGGTTACTCCATATGTAATAGTGATATGAAAATGATTCCACAAGTTACCTTTATGATTTATTTATTCATTTTATGGTTTTTATGGAAATATTGTGATTTCTCATGGTAAGCTAATGAGTTAATGTTTAAAGAAAATTATTTGATACTTCTTAAGGGTAAAAATAATACCTTTGACAAAAATATTTCATGATTGAAAGGAAAAAAATTTGAGTTTTATTTTTCATTTGTGTTTTCTTATGAATTTTTTTATGAAAAACTTTGGGTAGCTAAGTTGATTTCTTATGTAAGGAAATGTTTATTTTATACCCAATTTTTATTTTGAAAAAGGAAAATTCATATAAGTACTCATAGACTAATAGTTTATTTATTTATTTGTATGTCTCTTACTGATCTTTTTATGACCATCCCAAGTTTTAAAAAAATTCATAGGTTTTAATGATGGGTAAGAAAAAATAATAATTGAAATTGAAATTCATGAATGTTTTTCATGAAGATAGAACGTGTTTAATTTTAAATGGTTTATATTTTGGAAAATGGATACTAAGTAGAAGTGTCCACTTTGTAATATATGGTTTTTTTATGTAAGATTTTAGAACTAATTATCTAAAAATCTTAATCAAAAATATCCTCAATGTAATAGAATGAATTATTGACATGAAAATCAAGATTATGCAATGTTTAAGGTCGGTTCCTTACTTAAACTCATGTGATAAATATGATTATACTAAGTTATGGACATATCTACTGAGCCAAAAACATTAATGTACCCATTATTCATATTGATACTTTGTCTCCCTGATAAAATCCCTCAAGAGGTTATAACTCTGAGTATTTAGATTTTTTCTCATTATCATAAAACTGAAATTAGCTAACATTATAGTTACATTTTATCATAGAAATGATAAAACTGTATTATTTTGGTATAAACATAATTGGAAAAACGTAATTTCAAATCTAATTATTAATTTCTATTATAAGAAATAATGTATTTGGTTATTGTAGATGTAGAAACCACTAGCTATAATAAGTGTGTCTTTAATATTAAATAGTCTGCAATATGATCCTTGATCAAAAGGATCTAAAGAAAAACTAATGTTATATCCCATTAAACTCTGGTATTCTCATTTCTCTTTTTACCAGGTACTCATCTAGTTATACTTTCTCAAGTATTGTCAGAAATTTATAACTATAAGTCTCTACCGTTATTTTAGTTTTGTTTGAGATTTATACTCCATGCGACAAGAATAAGTAATATTAAACATAAATACATACATCGGTATGTAATATAGATGCGTGTAACTTAAGCTTGTGGTATTCCTTCCATAATAATAAACTTCTCATGTTCTCATGCATGTTTCCCTAGAGATATTTCATACCTTTCTACTTAGGAAACTATTTGGTTTTTAATTTTTCTATTCTATATTGTATGTATTATGACTAAATGTAAAAAAAACTATATATTAATGTTTATAGATATTATTCTCTAGAACTCTAGTAGATATATTAATTTATTTTTCAATAAATTCATTCCTCAGTCTTAGAAAATCGGTAAGAGTGAATTTCTTTTTCTATATATTATCAACATATTTCTCTTAGAAAAAAATAACACTCACACTAACCTCTTGTGGACACATGTCAATCCATCATTATAAATGAATATTCTATGATCAAAATTCTTCATATTATATATAAATTGATGTGTGTAATTTGAATATCATATTAGAGTTCATTGATTTCACCAACCCTTCTGTTCAGGTCATATAGATATGTTCTATAGGATCTCCTTAAGAAAACTAGCCTTGACATCAAACCTCCCAATACAAGGATCATAAAATGTTTCTACGACAAGTATAATTCAAATGGATTTTAGTATAATGATTGGAGAAAAGGTCTTTTCATATTATATTCCTTAGACATCAATTATACATTTTATAATGAATCATGATTTATTGGTAAAAATTTGTAAAATCCATACACAGTTTCTCTTGAATACTCACCATAAGTATCAAATTTGGAATCATCCAAAATACAGAGCCCCTGAAATTTGGTACATGAATCCCATTACTAAATTCAAACATACTTTAAAATCTTAATAGGTATCCATTTTTTATTCTTTATGGTAGTCTTTATTCTTATCTAATAATATATAACTGGTCTTAGTGAATGTAAAAACAATCTTTATATTTTTAAATTCCTATATAGTATGTGTATCTTTTAATAACTCATCCCTCTAAGCTTAGTGAAGCCTATGTTCCTAATATAAATAATTTGCATCCAAATCTAATAATTCATTGAATTATATCTTACTCCCACTATCTCAAAATGAGATATTATTCCCTCTTATAGAAATTTAGTCTTTCTGGTCTAATGAGGGGTGTTAATATTCTTATCATCTATATGATAATTAATAGAGATTAATTTAGTGTTTCATTGATTTTAAATTGTTATTAAATCCAAATTCTAAAAAAAATCCCATTGAACACTATAAGTTTTACCTAATGTATTCCATATCGCATTGTTATATGATATTTATTAGTCAATATAGTTAAAAAATGGGTTGTTATTATTTTTCTATTTTCAAAATATGTATTGGAATAAATTATGGAATATTTGAAATACATATAATACATTTCATATAATGTCTTGAATTTTCCATGTATTATTTTTGGATATTGTATGGATTATTTTGGAGAGTAGGCGCCGAGATAACATGTGATTCTGAGGCCTGATGCTCCCAGAATAAATGTTTGAAATATATTAAATATATTAAATAGAATATGCACACATTTTTCCTAAAAAAAATGGAATAACTTATAAATAGGGGCTCATATCATAAATCTAAGTGCACCATTGATTTCATAATGCAGGGTTAACACTAGGCGCAACATAACCTTTGTTGTCATAGGATATTAGAATTTATCACTAGCATAAAATGAATGATATAATTAAAAAAATATTTTATTTTTTTGGTGATGCAATGACCTAGTCTCTTTAAATACGTGCTTATAGAAAAAAAATATAGGGTTTTCCACATGACCCTATGATTTAATGAGAGCAATTGGAGTCATTGGAGGAGATCCCATTGGTAGAAAATGACTGAATCATGGATTGATGATCAATGCTTAATGTAATCAAAGGATCTAACCAACAATCATGATGCAGCTTTGTTCTTTATCAGTGATCGATATGAATCAAGGTAGGATTTTTTTTTATTTTGATTTTTTCCCCGTTCTTAATTTCAATAATGAACGTGAATCAATTGACCAACAGATTGATTCATGGATCAGTAAACTTGATGGATGAGTTTATCTATGGGGGTGTATTAGGAGAAATTTATTATGATTGTTGATTCTTCATTATTATTATCATGTAAATGAATTGAGTTTGACACGAACATTGACCGAGGTCCATTCCTTTTGATTTTTCTTATTCTTTTCTCCCCTGATTCATTGTTCATTGTGATCATTCTTAATTTTTCCATGGTTCGACATATCTCGATAAATCAGTCATTTCACACCCATTTCTTGGTGTAAAAATTCTATATTGTAGATATGGGATTGGCACGATATGATGAAGGTATGATGATGGATGCATGAGAAAATCATATGATATTGATGCTCAGTTTTCATGTTCTTCAGCGCGCAATGAAGAACACAATTCAAATATATTTTATGAATGGATAAAAGGTCCAAAAGTTGCTAATAATTAATGAATAGGCTTCTAAGAGTATTTCCCCTTGATTTTTCTGAAAATATGGTCACTGAATCGATGGTCGGATGGGTGGGAATGGATGTAAGGAACCAGATCTGGAATTCTATGAAATTTTGAACTACACAACATGTAACACAGAGTCACACACCATGTGGGACCCTCATAGAGGTGGATGGGGTTTTAGAGAAATTTAAGTATCACATGATGTGTGACCGCTCCCTAGAAACTCAGTGTGTACCTTAGATGGTACACAGACACAGGTTGGAGTACATGGGTTGGAGTATGCCTTGTACTCCCCTACACGAAAACAGCCTAGAAAAGTACATGGGCTAAGATTTGTACTAGAACACGAGTAGAGTACATGGGAATCTGACATGTTGTGTACTTCTACATAGACACAGATACAGGATGTGATACAGTTTGTTTACACAGGCATAACCTAAGGTCAAGGGTCATGTCATGTAACCCTTATACATGCCTTGTACTCCTTAAAACATGGATTGAATCCCTTTTCCTATGTATCTTATACATGTTTCATTGGGGTGTATTCCCATTATCCATTCTCTAAGGGTTAGTATGGAATTGCTTCCTACTCCCAGAATAATAATCCCTTCAACAGTACTTCTTGGACAGAGTTGTTGGAATCCTTCCATGATTCTCGAAGTGAGATCCATTATTCGACTTTGTACCCTTGGTGAATTTCTTGGTATCATCATGACCAACACTATGTGGGTGTTGATCCACTACTTAGTAGGTTAATCTAGATTGAGTTGTTGGTATACACCATTTCCTTGGGAGTGATCCTCATCTATGTATTGTATCTCTTCATACCTTCAGTGTGTACTCCTAACAGAGAGACCCGATGAGCATTTCCTCTCAGAAGGACATCATCAATTCTTTCATACTTAGGAGTGTGTTCTCCCAGATGATTGATTTGTGGAATATTCAAGGTAGAATATTATACTAGAATATTATGGTTGTTACTTACCTCTATATTGTTTTTCTTTGTTGATTATATTGGTATATTCTTATTATATTTGATGTAGACATATACATGTGTAGAGCTGACTGTATTCTTTTGATGTATGCTTTTTGGTTTCAGGATTTCCTACTAGGTTGTACTCACCCATGAACATCATTTTCTTGCATGTTTCATGTCTTGTGAAGATGAACGACCTTTTTATAGTGTCTTAGATAGACTAAGACTAGATGTTTTTTAGTGAGACCGGACAGATCGAGGTGTGTTCATATAGAATCTTGATAATAGTCCCTATCTTTATTTACAGATTGGACTTGTATTCAGAATCTTTTCAATGGTCAGGTATTTGGCCCTGTTTACTTTCCTTTACTTCATATTGTACTATGGTTGTGGGATTTAGATGTATGAATGCATGGTTGTTCAGTTTTTTTTACATTTTATTATTGTATAGTCTTGGAGATATATGAGTGTATATAAGTACTTAGGATAAGTCCTACCATGTTAGTGATATTCCTACTCAGTGCTAGTCACCAGCCCCTGACCTCTTGGATGCAGGCTTGGAGAGTCACAGCACGAGCCCCACAAGGATGGGCTATGACAGAGTGGTATCAGAGGAGTCAGTTCTACCTTAAGACAGAGAGTCTGTGAGATTTTTTTGGAGAAACAGTTTAAAGTGTTTTGAGTTCAGATTTTAGGCTGTGGACTCTAGTGTTGGTGCGACAGCTGACGTATCCATACACCAAGACTCAGGTCACCTGATTTTTGACTTGGTACATGAGAACATTGGTTGTAGGGAAAACAATGGAACATGAATCATGTACTAATGGGTTGTGTTTTTCATGTTCTTCTAAAGTCATCTCTCCAGATATACTCATTGATAGTGATACATATTTTTTACTTTCAGGATGCCTCTGTGATGTATTACAGCTAGGATTCATTATCAGGATCATGGGGAAGATCACCTCAATGATGTGGAATCTATACAGGTTCCATTTCTAGAGATGTTACCACTAGGTGGTGCACCAGCTATACCACCACCTGTAGATCATCACATGGTTCTCGTAGTACTAGCGGGAGAGGTTCATAGGATAAACACACTTCACAATTTTCACTGATAGGGACCCCTCATGTTTTGAGGTGATATTGATCCATAGGTAGCCAAGGACTGTCTTGAGGCAGTGAATCAAGTTTTTCATTTGGTCAGGAAACTAGTAGAGATGGTGGTCCTAGTGGTGACCCTTCTTCATATCTTAGTAGGGAGATGGTGGGGGTTAGGGATCGAGTCTTACAATGAGGAAACTCTACCATGGTTAGAGTTTGAAAACCTTTTTAGAGAGGATTTCTCTCTATCCATGCTGAGATCTGTGCATATCCGGGAGCTTATACAGCTCCAATAGGGAAGCGCGCCAATAGTTAAGTATTCATTGAGGTTTACCAACCTCTCTAGGTACTCTATGGATATGCTTCACAACTATTTATTTAGGGATCAGACCATTGAGAAAGGTCTGCATGGATACATCCAATCCAATTTCATTACTCTATGCATTTCTACTCATCCTAGCATTCTAGAGTGACCTTTGGTGATTGAGAGTTTCTTGGCTGAGTAGATACAGCTAGTGTTTGTTGGTAGTGGGAAAGAAGGAACATAGACCTCAGTAGTAGGGATCTAGTGTTAGTATTAAGGACCCAGATGTGTGAGATGTTTCGGGAGGAGGTACCATGACAGAGGATATATGGTTCAGGGCTCACATATGGGTCAATTCATCCTAGGGAAATGCGATACTACTCATATGATGGTAGGTGACATCTTTCATGAGATTTTCCAACCTTCTATATAGATGATAGAGAGACCATGGATGGTCTGCTAAGGTAGAGACAGTGGAAAGAGCAGGCAGGTCCATAAGGAAGTGAACTTGTAAGAGGAGATGGTAGAGTAGGAGGATATGGTAGATGCTTTGACATGTTACCACGACCACCCCCAGGTGGTCCACACCAGGCTCAGGGAGATAGAGGATATGGGGGAAGAAAGCTGCAGGTGTTCAAGTTTTATAACCCAAAGGCTCTGAGAATGATATGAGGTACGATCTGTATATTTTTTACCTTAATTGCAGTAATAATAGACATAGGTGCTAGTGATTCTTTTCTTACCACATGTCTTGTTCAAGACTTAGAGATTCCAGTAGATCCTTTGACTCGATATTTACTTTTGGAGACTCCTATTAGAGATGACTCAATGATCACACACTTGTGATTATAGTGTGACTTGAAACTTGGTGGAGAGAGTTTCTATTAGGATCTTTTTGTTATAGAAATGAGGCCTTATGATTTCATCTTAGGTATAGATTTGTTATCCACAGTTCATGCAAAGATTGAATGTTTTAGGCAAAGGATGTAGTGTGTCTATAGTGATGGAATTAGTTTCTCATTTATTGGTGAAAATGAAACCTAGGAAGCACAGGATAGACTTATTCGTAGGAGGTTGTAGCTGATTACTCATCAATTGTCTATCATGACCCATGGTGCAGTGGATGTTATGAGTTACCAGTTACCTGTAGTGGTGGTGGAGTATGAGGATGTCTTCCCTAAGTATGATCTAGTTTTACCTCCCCTTAGAGAGAGATATTTCTATATTGATTTACACCTTGGGATGGAAATTATATCTACACCAACATATCAGATCTATCCCATAGAGCTTCACGGGATAAGGGTGTAGCTAGAGGACTTACAGAGGAAGGTCTTTGTTAGAGCATGTGTTTCACCCTAGGAAGCCCCAGTTTTGTTCACCAAGAAGGAATAAAAGAGCTTTAGGTTATGTTTGGACTATCAGTGCTTGAACTAGGATATATTAAATAACAAGTATCCACTATCGAGGATCGATGACCTATTTTATCAGTTTAGAGGGGCATGATGATTCTCAAAGGTTGACCTCAGGTTAGGATATCACCAGTTGTGAGTATAGGATGAGGATATACCAAATAAAGACTTCATATTTCTATATAGTAACTATGAGTACTTGGTGATACCCTTTGATGTGATGAATGACCTAATAGTGTTCATAGAACTCGTGAATTGGATCTTTCATCGTTACATAGACCGGTTCATGGTAGTCTTTATCGATGATATCCTTGTGTACTTGGTGTCTAAGGAGGAGCACATGATAAAATTGAGGATAGTTATAGAATTACTCCGAGAATACCATATTTATATAAATATTTCTAAGTTATAGTTCTGGATTTAGGAAGTCCACTTTCTGGGACATGTTATCTCAATAGATGGAGTGGTAGTGGACCTATTCAAGGTTGAGGTAGTTTTAGGTTAGGAGGCACCCAAGAGTGTGAAGGAGGTGCGAAGATTCCTTGGGTTGGTAGGATATTAATGGAGATTCATAACTAATTTATCTAGGATATTAGCACACATGATAGCTTTGACCAAAAAGGGGAATCCTTTCATGTTGAAAGAATGGTTCCATCGGGACTTTCAGCAGTTGAGGCATAGTTTAATGAGCTCTCCCATATTGAGATTTCCAAAGGAGAGTTTTGAGAATATAGTGTTCTATGATGCATCATGAATTGGTCTTGGTTGTGTTCTAATGTAGAGGCAAGAGATGATTTCCTATAGTTCACATCAGTTGAGACTGCATGAGAAGAACTACATGACCCACGATCTTGATTTAGTAGTGGTATTATTTTCACTAAAGATATGGCGAAGATGCCTGATGGGAAAGTGGTTTATCATCTATTCTGATCATGAGAGTATCAATTACATATTTTCTTATAATGATCTTAACTTGAGATAGAGGCGATGGCTAATGTAGTAGAATATTATCTCATCAGAAGACCTCATTCATTGTTAATGAATGAGGTGTTGGATTAGTTGGCCTCATTGTAGTTATCCTTTGTGAATAGTGATGGAACACCTTACCACTAGTTGATGGTTGTCACCCCTCATCTCTTACAGCAATTTAGGGAGGCACATCTAGTGGATACCGACTATGAGACCCTACATACAAAAATATCCACTGGGCATGCCCTTGATGTATTTTCTAAAGATGGGGAGCATGTTGTTCTTTTTAAAGGATGAACGATGGTGCCAATGACATTGAAGGAGGAGGTTTTTAGAGAGTTTAATACATCTCCTTTGAAGATACATCTATGTGTGGAAAATATTTACTAGGACCTATGATATTAGTTTTGGTGGTCAGGGATGAAGTTGGGAGTTGAAGATTTTATATCTCGATGCCTTACTTGTCGGTAAATGAAGGTTGGACACCATGTTCCAATAGGTTTAGGTCAATCCCTTGAGGTGCCATAGTGGAATTGGGATGGTATATCCATGAAATTTGTGATGTTCCTACCACGTATGTCCAGAGGACATGATTCCGTCTAGGTGATCATAGACCAACTCACCAGTTCATCCCACTTCTTAACTATTCAGAAGCAGAGTTCAGTAGACATCTTAGGATTCCTCTACATGCATGAGATAATCTGACTCCATGGAGTTCCATTGATGATCATTTCTGATTGTGATTCTCAGTTCACATCTTGTTTGTAGAAGGGATTGCAGGAGGCATTTGGGACTCATATACGCTTGAGAATAGTGTTACACCTAATAAATAATATCCAGACTGAGTGGACTATTTAGGTTTTGGATTAAATACTTTGAGCTTACATGTTTGAATTTGGACATATTTGGTAGGATCGCCTACCATTGGTGGAGTTCGCATACAAAAACAGTTATCATTCCACCATCATTATGGCACCATTCGAGGCATTGTACAAGAAACCATGTAGGTTACCAATTTACTGGACTGACCCAGGATAGTTGGAACTCATGGGCCTATAGTTGGTGCAATAAACTAACAAGAAGGTGAATATCATCTAGGACTAGATGAAGACTGCACATATCCATCATAATACCTATATGGATTGATGGAGGAGGCCTTTGGAGTTAAAGTAGGGAGACCATGTGTTTCTATGAGTTTCACCTTAACTTGGATTATGAATATTTTTTCATGATGGAAATTTGTCTCCAAGGTTCATTATATCTTTCTAGATACTTATTAGAGTTGGAGAGGTGTCATACCACTTAGGTCTGCCTCTGTCGTTAGACCAGTTACACAAATTTTTTCACATGTTGCTGCGGAGGAGTTATGTTCATGACTCATCACACGTTATCGACTGGGTTGAGATGGACATCAAGGATGGATCTACCTATATTGAGTAACTAGTAGAGATTGATTATTTTCAAGAGAGGATTCTTTGTAGGATATCAATTCCCTTAGGGAATCTCTAGTGGAACCATGGGAATATCTAGGAGAGCACTTGGGAGTGGGAGGCTCAAATTCATGATCATTACCCACATCTTTTTATGTAGCCCTTATTTTGGATTTTTAGGAACATAAATCTCAGGGTGGGGAGAATTAAATAACTTAGATTTTCTATGTATTAATTTTTGATATTGTATGGATTATTTTCAAGAATAGGCATTGAGATTGTGTGCGATTTTGAGGCCTGATCTACCCATAATAAATGTTTTAAATATATTAAATAGTATGCAAACACAATTTTCCTAAAAAAGTGAAATAACATCTAAACAGGGTCCCAGATTAGAAATCCGATGGAACCATTGATTTCAGAATGTGGGGTTTACCCTAGGTGTGGCCTAACCTTGGTCGGTGTAGGGAATTAGTAGAAAATTCCTCATGGTGGTAAAATGAATAAAATAATTAAATAAATTATTTTATTTTCTTGGTGATGTAGCGACCTAGTCTTATTACTTAAATACAAGATTTTGGAAAAAAAATTGGGTTATCCGCATAACCCTACAATTTCATGAGATCCATTGGAGCCATTAGAGGAAATCTCATTGGTAGATGACAACCGGAACATGGATCCATGATCAAAGAACAATAGAATCGAAGGATCTCACCAACGATCACAACACCACTCTATTATTCATCGCTGATTTATCTGAATAAATTTATGATGTTTTTTTATTTGTATACTTTCCCCATTCTTAATTTATTTTAAGAATGTGAATTAATTGACCAACAGATTGATTCATAGATCGGTCGTCTTGCAGGGTGGGTTTATTTTTGGGGATTTATTGGGAGAAATTCTTTGTGATTGTTGATTCTTAATTGTTATTCTCATGTAAATGAATCAAAGTCGACATGAACATCGAATAAAGTCCATTATTCTTGATTTTTATTGTTATTTTCTCCCCTAGTTATTTTTTCTTCATGGGCATTATTCATTTTTCTTGTGGTTTTATATATCCCAATAAATATATCATTGTGCACCCATTTCTTAGTACAGTGATCTAATATTGTATATTTGGGATCAGTATGATAGGACGGTGATGCGATGTTAGAGGTGGCAGTATATTGGACAATGTTTGTGTATGGTTTCTATATTATTCAGCACGCAACAATAAGCACCGTTCAAATCAGTTTTCTGAATAGATTGAAGGGGAAAATTTTTTTGATCATCAATAGTGATACTCAGATGAGGTTTTACCTTGATTTTCCTGATGATAAAATTGTCAGATCGACAGCTAGAGGTGTAGGAATAGAAACACAGAACCATATCTGGAATTCTAGGAAATATTTCACTACACGATATGTAACATGGAGCCACACATCATGTGGGTCCCTCTTAACATCAGATAGGGTTTCAAAGAAAGTTAAGTATCACATGATGGGTGAACCTATCACACTGTGTGTGACCTCTCCCCAGAAACTCGACATGTACCTCAGGGTGTACACGGACATGGGTTTGAGTACACAAGTTAGAGCACACAGTGTACTCTCATACACAAACACAGATTGGAAAAGTACATGGGCTAAGCCATGTACTAGAACACAAGTAGAGTTCACGGGCATCCGACATGTTGTGTAATTGTACACATACATGGACATGAGATGAGACATAGTCATTTACACGGGTAGGACTTGGGTTCAAGTGACATGGTCTGTAACCCTTCTACTCTCCATGTACTCTTCAAAACATGGATTTAATCCCTTGTCCTCTATATATTGGAAAAAAATTGTGTGCATTCTCTTTATCCATTCCCTAAGGGTTAGTATGGAATCGCCTCTTACTCCTATAATAGTGATCCCTTCAGCAGGAATTCTTGTATAGATTTGTTTGAATCCTTCTGTAAGGATCGGAGTGAGATCCTCTATTCATCTTCATTCCCTAGGTGGAGTTCTTGGCATCATCATGACCAACACTGTATGGGTGTCGATCCTCTACTTAGCAGGTTAATCCATATTTAGTTGTTGATATACCCCATGGACTTGGGAGTGATCCTCATATATGTATCGTATCTCTTCATTCCTTTTAACGCGTAATTATTATGGTGAGACCCGATGATAAATACCTCTCGGATGGACATCATCAGTGATTTCAAACTCAGGAGTGTGATATCCCGGATGAGTACTTTGTGGAATCTTCAAACTATAATCCTAGGATGGCATATTACGATTGTGAATTAACTATATATTGTGTGTATTTTTTGAGTATATCAAGATATTCTTGTTATATGTGCTTTAAACATATTCCTATGTGGAGATGAATATATTCTTTTGTTGTATTCTTTGTGGTTTTGGGGGGTCCTATTGGGTATTGTTATACTCACCTATGCACGGGATTTTCCCTCACATGTCACATCTTGTGAAGATGACTGAACATTTGATGGAGTCCTAGAAAGAATAGGACAAGATAGTCCTTAGTTAGACCATAAAAACTGAGGTGTGTTCTGGCAGCATCTTGACATCAGTCCTTATCTTTCCTTATAGGTTAGACTTGTTTTCAAACTCTTTATGGTGGACTTTTATTTGGCCTTGTTTACTTTCCATTACTTCATGTCGTGCTCTGGATGTGGTATTTAGATGTATTTATGAATGGTTGTTTATTTTTTTTACATTTCATCTTTGTATAGGCTTAGAGGTATGTGTGTGTGTATGAGTACTTAGGCTAAGCCTCCCATGTTAGTGATATTCCTACTCGGCACTAGTCTTCATCCTCTTAACTATTGGAGGTGTTCTTGGGGAGTCATGGCATGGGCCCCACTAGTATGGGTCATGACATTTCATTAATCCCCTTTTACTATCATCCTAAATTTTATGTATAAGTAAATTTGACTATGGGATTTACTTCACTCAACTTATTAATGGTAAATGAATACTTAGTTATGATACACTCTGACAAGCCCACATATAGAATCATGTATCCTTTACTAAGTGTATCTATTTATTCATTAATCATTCCTAAAATGTCTTAAAGGAATCTCTATGAGTATATAAATTTACCTCTTAGCTTCACATGTATAATAATTCATGAAATCTTTCTAATCTAACTCTAGAATATTTTGTGGTGTGCCTTAATTTATAAATGAGTATTTGTAAAAACATGATAGTGAATTGGTTATTATACCTAGTGTCTTAGCACAAAATATACTAGAGCACCCTTCTGGATATAAACTTCTCAACTACTATCAGTTTTACTTGATAAAGAATTATCTTACAACAATGAGGTATTCTAAGTCTTATATTTATATTCATCATTGATTGTTGATTTAGTATATTTTTTATTTAATAATTAATAAACTATTAGTTGAGTAATAAATACCATAAAATCATTAAAAATATGAAATAATGTCTCATTGTGTCTAATAAGACATAGATAAAAATGTTTTGGTAATAATCAATATAAAAAATAAATCAAATATATCTGGGAATCCTAAATTTATTTACTTTTCTATAATAATCTAGGAATCAAACTTCTTAAACTCCTTATAGAATTCACTTTAATTATTATAATCTTTTTATACTTGATTGGACCTTATATTCAAATAAATATGCACAAATAATATTTAATTTTATTACCTAAGAAGTAAAATATAAGTATTACTTATAATTATGAATACACCAAAATTGGATCTAATTCATTACTTATTATTCAATTCATTTTATTTTTTATTCCAGTTTCCTTTCTTACCATATGAGAAGTAAATATCATATTGTTCCTTTTATTTCCCATGTATCTTTCTCTTCTTAAAATAGGAATGTGATGAAGAATTATACTTGGAATTAGTATTATAGGTTTTCATCTTTTCATTTCCCTTATTTTCCATAATTATGTAAGGTTATTTGTTCTTTATGTCCTTATCTACCGTGAAATTTAAATTAAGTAGATTTTTTATAATCTTTTCAATGTAGTTCATATTAAAATTCACAATAAAACTTGATAATTTCTAAGAGAGTGAGGCTAGTATGATGTTAGTATGTAATTAATCAATTATTTTAAACCCTATAATGTCTAGATGCTCAATGTATCTAATCATCTTGACAAAATGAGGCTCAGCTAGTGAACCATCTCTATGTTTTCATGAAAATATTACTTTTTAAAACTAATATCGGTCATGCATTTCTATATCTTGATAAAGATAATGGATATGATTAATCATGATATATGTGTCCCTATTCTCATGAGACTTCTATAGTTAATTAGTTTTGGATGATAACATCAAACACTAGACATCTAGAACATCATCCTTGTTTTTTATATAGGTAGATATCTCTTCCCCACTCACCACATAAGTAGGTGGATAAAAAACCAGGGATTTTAGCATATAAAGCTTCCATTATTATCATAGTACCACGCATAAGAGATTATAACACTCATAGAAGTTAATTCTAGATAAGAATTTTTCTTTCTTCAGTATAGATCACATGGATATCGAGGTTGATATAGTTTCCATTTTTTTCTATAATATAATAAAAAATTAGTATCATATCTTGGATCCCAAAAATCTATGAGGAAAAATAAATTTAATTATCTTATTAGTCTCCATTTATTTTATCAAGTCCCAATATCCCTCACTATTGGACAAGGAATTTCATATCACAAGGACATTCTTATGGTAATGATCCATATTTCCCTTTTTATAACCTAAGTGAGGACATGGTCAATTGCCCAAAGGTATTTATGTAGGTAGGTCTTACCAATTTCATTAACTTGCAACTCCTTGATCCGTTGAGTGGACTCTCTAATCCTAAAATCCTGATTCTTATTTACTCAACACTTTCCTCCAAGTAATATCAAGCCTGACAATGACTACATTTCTTTATGCCTACATGGTTAAGTTGACCAAAAACCTTCATAATAGTTATATGTTAAAATTATTCTTCCTAACAAAGGATAGACCAACACTTGGTTCTATGATTCCATTCTAAATCGATTAATGGAAGTATTTTATGACCTAATATATCCTCAATGGATTTTGTATTAATGAAAAATTTCATTATTATTTTAATGATTTAATATTATGTGGATTTTACATAATTAATATATAAAAATTTAATATTAAATAATTTATTTTTAATCAATTTATTTTACTTTATCTATCATATCTTATTATCCTATTTATTTTATGTGATCACATTTATCATCACAAAAATATGCATCACATAAAATATAACCATGAAATTTGAAAAAATAAAATAAATAAAGTGAATTGATTATAATATTTATAGTGGATGATTTATTAGGCAAATGAAAAATCAACCTATGACCTTAGGGGGGGAATCCTTGATTCATGCTTGGCTCAAGTTGCAGCATCCCACCATCGAACATTGTATCTTATTATTTGGTTTCTCCTCAACATGGGTTCTAAACTGCCTCCACTCCTTAGAGATCTATCCTTTACATGATTTTCTCACATAAAAGTGAGGTGAACTAGGGTATGATATACATAAAATAAACCATGGACATACATGTCCTACATAATAAAGGTGGGAGGGATGGCTCATAGGAAATCATATTTTAATTTGATACAACATAATCTCATATAAAACCCCATGAAATAATATTAAATTAAATAAACCCAACACATACCTTGGTGTTACCCAAAACCATACTAATCCATAGGATTCTTAATAATTTATCCTAAAAAACCTATTTATACCTAAAATTTAATAAGTGAATTTTCATTCCACTGTGGTGCACACATGATACCTTAACTCGCATGGGTGAATAACTGGCATATGTTTATGAATGTGTCTATGTAATTTACATAAATATATATATATATATATAACAATTAACTTGATAAACATACCTAGCATGATAAATATTAATCCATGTATAAACCATAAAATTAAAAAGGTTAATGCTCACACCACCAAAAGGATCCTAACCTACTTCAATCCATGCTCTGAATCCTCATGAGTAGAACATCTTCACTGGTGGAGACTTCTAAATAACATTAATCATGTGCACAAAACACATATATGTATGTAAAGGAAACACTAATTATGTGAAGAAGGCATATTCATATAGATTAATGCATCATTAATCATACATCAAGGCATGTCCTTATAGGGAATGGTGGAAACCAATCATTTCCCAAGGCACCCCCATATAGTACTCTATATATGCTATCACCAAATACTTAATCTTCAAAGACTTGTTAATTTATGCCAAAAATAAATATGTTTCTCACCTTCTTAAAATTTTGTAACAACATAATCATAACAATATACAAATAACTAATATGAATAACAATATAAAGTGTAGGCATCATCCTCAATGAGACATGGAACCTATATAAACAATACACAAGAATATATACAACTTACCACCCTCTAAATATACCAATAAAACACATGTATAATAAAAATATTAATACCAACATGGATATACATGCATTTCTATGTTTAAAAAATTATAAAATATTATAAAAATATCAGTAATAATATGAGATAACTCAGAGACTAATGATAGAATAAAATATAAATTTCATAGCATAATAGATAAAATTATTTATTTAGTTTCAATTGAAAAAAGTTTAGTAGAAGAAAACTTATTAGTTAGGATATCGTGCATATAGACCCACTTTATATCATCCTATCAAACTCTTAAAACCATCTTTAAAAATATAACAAGCACTAACTAATTACTAATCCTTACTTAATACACTAAATGAAAATAAAGAAACCCATAATGGAATTCACATTCTATCCCACCTAAGGACTACTATTACATAAAAAAATACACTAAGGATATATAACAAGAACTAAATAAAAATAAAGAAGAAATATCCAAGTAACACTCATCTATTAACCCAAGGAAAACTAATAATGACCATCAAGAAATTATTAAAAAAGATGTTTAGCTAAACTTTTGAAAATAAAACAAAGAAGAGTGGAAGAAATAAATTAACCCAATTAACTAACTAAAGAGAAATATTAAAAAACTAAAGATATGGAGAGAAAGAATAAACTAAAGGAATAATGGATTGAATAAGTATTCAACAAGATAAGGGATAATGGGGAAGATAAATATTCAAGTAGTAAACCATACCTTATAAAGAATATTCTCCAATTGGTTATCCTAATCCACCCAGTTGGATAACCTTTTAGAATAAATACTTATACCTAAGTGGTTACCCCAATGATCAACATCATAGGGAAAGAGGGCCGGCATGTTAAATTTTTTCATTTTTAGATATTAATATGTTATAGGAAACACCTAAAATATCATAAGAATAAATCATCCCTTTCTAATCCATTAACCCAGAAGTTAATTCATCATTGATGCAACCTGTTAACCAAAGGTTAGGTGTTGTTTTTTGACTTAAAATTCATTCAGGTTCTATATAAGAAGAAATAATTTACTCTTCTCATCATAATAAAGAACACTAGAGAAAAATTCTTAATAAAGATAAATATATACCAATGAATCTTATTTCGTGAACCAATCAGAATTCATGTGATAGATAATATAAATAATGAGGTATATACATGATCTTATAACCATAAACATACTTAACAAACCTTCATTTTATATAAAAATAATAAATAGAAATTATAATTATAATTACTAGAATAATTATAATCATAGAGGTTTTCAATGGACTAAAAATTCATATGATAATATTAAAAGGATAAAGAAAGTTGTAAACTCAATCATAATAAATAAACATATTTTGAAAACATTTATATAACTTTCAAATCAAAAAATTAATTAGATACTTTGTCTAAGAACTTTAAAATAAACATGAGAAATAAGTATTTATCAAGAAAAGATAGTTCATAAGACAAAACATTAATTGATAAGAAAGGAAATAAAGAAAAAAAGAATAAATCTTATTATCATACATCCCTCGATAAAAATGATTTAGTTAAACATATCAAAATATATATAAAACTTCTCATTCATACTATAAAAAATAAACATTTAATCTTTTATTATAAGTTTAAAATCAAGTAACATACATATCATAGGAATAAACCTAGTTATACATAAGGGGGTTGAGACCACCTACTATAATAAACCATAAGTAAGAGTATCCTGGCCATGGAATCGCCTAAAAGATTCCTAAAAAAATTAAACCAGTTTTCATAAAAAATTAAACCTAAATAAGTAATGTCTATATTTAAATAAAATAAAAAAAGATAAATAAAATTCCCACAGATAAATCAGTAAATACTCCTGGCACCAAAACAACCAAAATTACCAATTCCTATAACCTATACAATCGTTAATTTCAACCCAAAGTCAAGAAATCCCTAGAAAAAACAATTAAAAAATTTCTTACATAAAAATAATGATAAATATCATGGAAAAAACCTTCCCTAGATTCCTAAAGTATTGAAACAATAAATTAATATTAGTTTGGACAGATTTAACCATGCTCTAGTGAAATCCATCATAAGATCCATAAACAATCAAGAATGATAATAGGATAAAACTATAAGAAATAATAATTAATGGAGGGAAGATACCTTGATTTGATTGGCTTAACCCACTCTAGTTTTTATGGATAATGGTGAGAATATGGGAGGAATAAGGGAAATAAAAGGAGATAATATCCCTCTCTATATTTTTGGTTGGAACACTGAATCTTGGGAGAACACAAATATGGTTTAAAAATTAAAATAAGGATAATACAATCCATCCCCGTACTAAAAAAATACACATTTTCTCAACAAGGTTCCTAATGGAGTCCCACCATCCACCCAATGATAGTTTAGTAGAAACAACCCAATTGGATTGATCACTGAGAACCCGATGACAATCTAATGTGAACCTAGTGGAGACCTATAGCCACATCTTTTAAATTTCAACTCCAAAAATCCAAAACCATTAACTTTACCTCTTTTTAATCACCTTATCCCCAATAATTATATACTCTAAACTTCTTAAAACATTGAGAATGATCACTCTTCTGATCTAAATCCAAATATTTAAAATGTTCTAATTTTTCACTATTAAATTCCCAATTTAATTCCTTAAAAATACATTGATTACCTCAATTAATTCATAGGTCATTACACTTACCAAAGAATAAAGTTTAATTATATTTAAATATATCTGAATATATATCATTCATAATGTAAATGAAACCCTTTAAGTAATGGTTTAGAATCATATGAAACTAAAATCCCCATAAGAGAAAGTATGTTGTAACAAGTAGATTACCCCCACTTTTTTACACAAATCCAATAACCCCAAGACAGTGATAATTTTGTCCCAAACCCCTATTATCCATAGATTAATACTCATTAGGGACCTTAATTATAATATAAACATAATGCCTAATATGTATAAATCATAATAAACCATCATTATCAAGTTCATTGCCCATAAAAAATCATAGTCTTGGTTGAATGTAACTAAATTTTTCATCAAACCTTACATATAAATCCTTATATTTGTGGTATAACATTTATAAAAAAAATAATTTTAACACTTTAGACTAATGCACCTATTCATTCATTATAGATAACTTTATATTCATGAATTAAATAAAGTAGTGAATAAATCAAATAGATAAATAATTCCGAAATTTAGACATGGAATAAACATTTATGAACTTTTCATAAATAAATAATTATAAATGTTATATAATTTTAGGTATCTCATTATGCATATTCTATTAAAAAATAAAAATGAACTTTCCATATTTACTTAAATATGAACTCTTTCGTATTAGATTTTATATATTATTTAACATGAACTCCTTCATATTTAAAATATATGATATCAGTGAAAATGTAAACCATATTATATTCCATATGACCATTTCATATTTTATGTAAACATTTTATATACTTTAAATATAAAATTTTTTATTTTATTCAAACCATAATAAAATCCACCAAAAACTGATCTTAGTACAATTTAAATAAATTTATAAATAAGGCCTTTAATATAAAAATTCCATATTAGTATTTATGAATATTTTATAAAGTAATATAAACTCTTATATTTATCCTTATTTTATAATTTATAAATGCTTTAAAATTTAATAAACCAATAGTCCCATTCTAGGGAAGTATTTTGATAATTTTAAGAAGAAGAATTTTAAAAAAACATAAAACCAAAAATATTTTTTCTATAAACCTTATTGTGGTTATTCCTAAGTAACAAAAATTTATAAAAGAACTGTGATGTTGTCTATTAGGTGAATTATTTTTGGTAAGAACCTTAAAAATTCATACTTTTGAAACCAAAACATGGTTTTACTTACCTACATCAATTTTTTCTCATGTAAATCTCATTCCCATAAAAACCATGACCATTTTTAGCTAAAACCATGATATGAGAAACATATTTTTACAATTCACTATTTGTTAAAAAATATTTCCATGACTTGTTCTCATAAACCAAAGTATAGTTTTATTATTATCATAAATGAAACTTATTTTCTTTAAATTAAATTGTGATTATTAAATAAAATTATGAAAAATGACTATTTTTCATAGAATACCTCATGATTCTAGAAAAACTCATTTTTATATATTATTAATTTATTAAAATATTTAATCAAACATAATGGAAGTATTTTTTATACCACTTATGGGTTTTTTTAGGGACAACCCTTATCCAAACACAATAAAAATAAACCACTAAAACTTTATTTTATATAAGTTCCATGTATTTGTTTGAATTGAATAAAATATAAATTAAGAAGATATGAATTATGTGAAGTCATATCATTCAAGATCTTCTTACATGAGGTTGATAGAGATCCTTAAGAATTATCCAAAGGACTCCTTCCTCCTTGGGCTCCATGAGCTACTATGAATCTTCTAACACTTGAGAAGTATTCCCTATACTTTATAGTTTTCTATAACCATAGTTACAGATAATGAGAGAATGTGATTTTTGGTTTATGAAGATTCATGGATCTAGTGTTACACACATTATCCATGGATTCGTTCTCCTTATATTTGACTCAAGGGAACTTCTTGAAAGCTCAATCATAATGTATGTAATTTTACTGATGTTATATTCATGAATTTTCTCATCATTCCAAACATTTCTCAAAAATTAAAAGAATGAAACATGATAAAAAAAGTTTTGTAACATTTAAAAAAGAAAATACACTAAAATTTTGTGATTAAAATTTTCTTAATCTTCTTTAAACATCATCCAATGATGTTTAAAGTTGATCATGATAACTTTAAATGGGTAATCAGTATAAATTACCATATAATTCATGTATTTACGTGCACGTAAACATGATGTGGTATCCTTTACAAAGGTGTGGTTTAGTCCCTCACAAACCAAGACATTGTTAATATTTCCATGTAATGGTTTAGATTTAGTGCATATTTTTACCAATAAGGTCATTTTATAGTAGTTTGAATAATATCATCAAGTGAAAAAAATAAAAAAATAGAATGAAGTGAATAGAGAAAATAAAAGAAAATGGATAAAAATATATATATATTGGTACCATGTTTGGGATAATTTTGGATCATTAAACAGATTTTAGTTGATATCATCTAGATATGATGAGTTATGAATTATGATTAAATATTATTTAGTGATTTTTCACATAAATACGCTACTATAAATTCATGCCACTATAATAGTTTTTTGTCACATATTGAAAAAGGCATGGTAGTTGATACCTTATCTCCGTGGTTCCTACAAACATGTCAATGAGTGTAACATAGTGACATATATTCCCATTATTTACAAACAAAATTGTAATAGGTAGTTCTATTTCCATGATTTTTAATAATAGTGGCAATATAGGTACTCTAGTAAACACTATTTCCACAACTATAGTGAGCCATGGTAATATTTATTACCAATTCTATTAATTTTTTTAAATTATATAATAATATAAAAAATTAAAAAAATTGATGTTTAATAATAATTAAATAAAAAATACTAGTAAGAAAAAAATATTCTTTAGTCGAGTGTTTTGATCACTTCCATGGTTCAATGTGGTAGGGGGTTAAAATCACATTGAGTGTTTTTAAAATTATCAACCAGTTTTCATAGTTTGTGAGTAATGTAAATAGACGCATATGAACATGGTTTGAAAAACATGGTGATAAGGGTGTAAAAATAAACCTATAGTTTCTATGTCTTCTATATGACCATGATCATGGACCCACTACCATGGAATCTTTGACCGTGGTCACAAAAATCATGGTAATGAAATGGTTTTGGTGCTTATTTTCATGGTTTTAAACTATCGTAATAGTCTATTTTTTCAATAGTTATAATATCATGAAGTAAAGTAAATAATAGTTTATTATGACTCAAAAAGGATTTTTTCTACCATGTTTATTCTATTAAAAGTTAATATAACTATGTTTGAGAATATTTAGAACCATTAACAATTCTTAATATAATGTCACATGGGAAAGTTGAGTAATGGAAAATGGTCAAAATATCATTAGTGAGATTATATATAAGTAGTATCATCGAGTGATGAAAATAAAATGTTTTTCAAAGAGAATAAAAATAAAGGAAATTAGAGAGATGTTAATTAACTTAAAAAAATTATATTGAGAAAGAGGAATAATGTGAGATTAAAGAGGGAAATATAATATAAAGATCTAATTCTTTCATTATGTAAATTAATCACTTAAACATTAATGAAGTTTCTTATGCTTATAATTATATTAAATTGTGACTTTCTTTAGAATCATTTCTATAAAAACATAAATAACTAATTTAGTGTCCTTGATCTACTATTTTTTCAAAAAAAAATAGTGTAAGTGAACCCACATTATAATTCCACATTATAAATATAGATTTGAATAAAATGTTTCAATGGAAATTTTAATAAAAATTGGTAAAATTTTAATTTTTAACTTAATTCCAAAACTCCAAGAGTTGTTTATTTTATTATTGTGAGATTTTAATAATATTTAAGAGGTGTTTTAAATATATGTTAATGGATTTGGGTATTATTTCAAATATTTAAAAAAATCTGGGATTATTTAAATGGTGAGTTTATTTTAACATAAATTTTATTTTTAAAATATATGTTTTTAATGTATGGGGATTTCTTATTTATCATAAGATAAATATTTTATAATAAATTTTTATTATTTTTGTTTTTGTTATTGTTATTGTTATTGTTACTACTAGTAGTATTATTATTATTATTATTATTATTAAGTGGTTTTTTAAAGAAGGAGAAAATACCCTCTTCCTTGTCTCTATAGGGTGACACACATGAATAAATAGAATCACCACCCCATATTCTTCCTTCCTCTTCCCCTTTATTCTTCATTGATATTCAATGTCATAAACTAGGTTACTGTCTCTTCTCTCTTTCTCTTATACCTCTATTTTTATTATTACTCCCTTAAATGGATATGTACTACATCTAAATTTTTTTTGGAGTTTTTGTTTGGGATGGTTAAACCCTCAATTTCATTGAGTATTTCCCTCATGTAAGCTATAGAGGTCTTATATGACATATTCACACACTGTCGGTAGTGGTTTTATTGTCACTTTTCCTACTAGTGAGTATTTTCGTACATTGGGCTTGAAAAAATCCATCATTTCCATCAATAAATTATAATGATGATTATTTGTGGTTTGTTATGCATGTTTTATAAATTTCATTCCATTTATTTGTAATGATTACTTGTTTATGTTGACATCAAGTGCTAGTGGGTTCTATACCACTTCTAGAAATTGATAATTCCTTGGTGATTGCTTATTTTAATTCAGGTTTTCAATGTAATGAAAATTATATATAATATCTATGATAAAGGTAAGATGGTTTTATGATTAGATTCTCATGCTTGATAATTTACATGGTGATGGATCTGTCTAGAAAATATAAATTATGCATTTTAAAATTATTTCCTAACAAGTGTTCGTAAAAATTCAAACTATGGTTTTTCAATGAAATAAATGAAAATATTTTCAAAGAAGGTTTAAAAAATAATTATAAAGAATTTAAAAAGTGTTTTATTTAATAATATCCATGGATAAAATCTAGTTTTTATAATGAAATAGATATAAATGTCTCTAAGAAAGGTTTTGGTTTGAATTGATATGAATCAATGAGTATTTTATTTTTAAGAATAATTTTCATGGAAATGGGAATGTTTGGATTGGTTAAAATAGTGTCTGTTAAATGAGTTAATTTAGTTTTATTTCCATTTTCTTTTGTTTATGAAGTGTATATATATGAAATTTTTATCAATGAATGATGGTTTTTGATTAAGTGGATATCTTGTTTTCTTTATTTTGAGTAACTTGAAACCCTTTTTTATAAAAAACATCATGTAAAAAATTGGGTACTTAAGAGGATCCATAGGATAAGAACCAAGATAGTTTATGGGGTGAAATTCTGTAGCTTTTTCCCACATAGTCAAGATGAGACTTTGACTCGAGTGTACTAGTCATGATGATAGTCTGACTAGTTCCATTATGGGATTTCTTCTAGTTTAGAATAAAACTATTTATAGTAGTTTGTGCATAGTTATATATGGGTTTTTATTTGGATTTAGATTTGGATTAAATATGAGGATCTTAAGTTTCCTTACCTTTGGACCATAGATAGTCTATCAGGATTATTTGGGATAGTTCTTATTATAAACTACTCATATCTTATGTTTTCAATTATATAATTTTATATTTTGAATTTACTGGTATATTTTTCTACTAGATAGCTAACTTTTTACCTATAAAGAAAATTTTAAGTGACACTCTTGTTACATGTTTTTATTAAAAATATAAGTGGTATTTTATTTTATTTATTTCAAATGAGCATGATCAGTTTATATTTATATGAAACGTTTATAGAACGCTTCAGGTAAATTTCTACTTGGTATGTGGACACTCACCCCCTACATATGAATTTTGGTGCATTTGAAAATATTTTTTATTATTTCTAATTTCAAGTAAAACATTTGTGTTTTTCATGGTATTGGTTATTTATGGGAAAGTGTTCTCCCATGGATATTATATATGGTTCAGTGGTGTTTCATGGAGTACATCAGCCATTTAGGCTATGAGGATTATTATTTTTTATTTCATTTTACTGCATTGTGTTGAATGTAGATATTATTATTTTATGACTTTTACATTATCATGTATTCGTATTTTACTAAAGTTTTATTCTAGTTGTATTTGGAAATTCAGTTTATGGAATGGTATTATTTGAGGGAAAACATCTCCCATGGTGTAATTTCACCCCTCGCCACTTAGTGATATCCCCTAGTGATCATGGGTATTGTGCCTTCGGCTAGTGACAAGCCAACTCATGTTTGGGGTAAATAAAGGATGTTTCATTACACATACATTTATAAACAAAGTAGATAAACATATTGAATAGGATTGAATATGTGTGGAAAGCATTAAGAGGGGGTGAATCAGTGCCTAAAAAATATTTTTAGATCAAATCAATAATCCCTTCTGTATATTTAGTAAAGATCTCACCAAATATTAAAAGTATATAAGATATGAATCATAACACATGTTTGTATGATTTTTTACTCTCTAAGGATTATTATGTTCCCAATTTTTGTTGGTTTTTATCCCACACACATACAATTAATATTTTATTATCAAGAAAAGATACAAGAAAGAGTGTGATCTGGAACCTGGTACAAGTACTGGAGCCAACTACTTAAAATTTCACTTCCACATAACAAAAAAACCTCTTGAATAATGATAATTAGTTAATGTTAGAGGCTTATCATAGACTCAAAAATACTAATCTTCTTCCTCCCCCTTTCACAACAATCTTCAATGGTTGTTCCTAGTTTTTCTTCTTTTATATTGTAGTGTATCAGTTATCTTTTATCGTAATTATCAATACACTCACCTTATTCATATTTTCTTGTTTATATTCACCAAATATATTTTGTGAATTTAATTTTCATAATAGTTATTTAAATCTCCTTGAATCTCAATGGCATGGAATGACTCGATCAAACTTATTCATCTTTGAGTCAAATTTATCCTTTTAATTATATTTAATACTCAGGAAACTTCCCATTCGCGTGATATTAAATATTGTTGTATTCCTATTCATTCAAATTCTCAACAAAATATGTTCATATATCTTTTAATATCTCCATGTGTGCATTAAACATACGGCAACACGATGTGTACTATGATGTGAAGATCATAATATGATCATTTTGAAACCATGATTCTTATCATGATCTATACTATATTGTGGTTTATATTTTGTTCTTGTTTGATTATTTACATTCCTTAAACTTCATAACTCTTCCATGATTAAAAAAATTAAAGTCAAAAATCTCAATGATGTTGTCTTTTATTTTCTTTTAAGATTACCTTAATTCATCTCAGTGAAATCCTATATTACCTTTACACAGGTATAGTCCATGTTTACACATCCTAATCTTCATACAGTTGATGTTTACATAGATGTAAGATGATTTCTTTGTAGAATGTGGATGATGTTTATGCATAGTCACTCTTTTGGGAGATCATTTTTATGCAGAATGTTAGGATTATTACTATAGTTTTTCTTATTTTTACATAGCTCAATTTAATGGATTTACCATGAGGTAGAATAACAACCATATTAAATGGATCGAGCACATATACAAACTAATGATCATTGATTCATTCCTACACATATCATGTATGATGTTTATATAGGATGATTGTAATGGCCCAGACTGCTCTGGTCCATTCCCTTGTGAAAATGTGTTGTTTGAGGTGTTCTGGGTGGTGAAAGTGACTAACTCCAATACTTTTCAAAGTTTCTAGTTTTCGCAATTGTAGGTCGTAATATTAAGTTACAATGGTAGGTCGCAATGGTGAGTCACAATGGTGAGTCAAGACTGGTGAATCGGAATAGTGAGTCAGGACCGGTGAGTCACAACGGTGAGTTAGGACCAGTGAGTTAGAATAGTAGCTCGTCACAGTAGCTTACACCAGTGAATCACAATGGCAGATCGCATCGGTAGCACACATTGGTGACTTGCACTGGTGACTCACAATGGTAGCTCTCACTAGTGAGTCATTTCAAATAGTTTTTCAAATTTCTAGAATTTTCAAGTTTCTCCCCTTCGACATTTTCTTTGACATAAAATGACTTTAAATCCTTGTTTGAATGGGTTTAAGGAAGATTAAAATATCATAACTCCTATCTAAATTTTATTAAGGTTACAGGGGACTTTTACTTGGTTAAAACATGCTATCTTGACCAAATTTTCCTTTAATGGAAAATTCTAGGCGTATCTAAACCACTGCTTCATTTATATTTTCAAAAGGCTGAGATATCTTCCACCCTTGTTTTTTTATTCTTTGTTTTCCCCTAATATTAGACACCCCAAAACATTCTTTCCCAAGGATTTGTGTGATTTTGGTGTTGACCTAGGATCATGTTTTCTTTGGATTTCTTCTTGCTACATGTGTGCCCCTATTTTGGTGCAACCGGGAAGTGTCGATCCATCTTCGATATAAGGTATGTTTTACCTCCATTATTTTGGGTTATTCAATATATTTCATCCCATTTCTCCTTTCCATGTGATTTCATGTTATCTCCATTTTCTAATTGATTTTTCTTGGGTGTTGGTTGATGTGGTTGTGCCTCAGCGTCCTTGAGTGAATGCAACCATTACGGAAGAGGTGATTGTGATCTGTTGTGTGGTTTGTTCTTGTGTGAAGAATGTCGGGGACCTTTCAAGGTAGGGGATTCATTTATTCTCTATATATTTATGTGTAGTAATAGATATTACATGATTTATCCTTTGGATCGTAATGAAATTGACATAATAATTATTCGAAGAAGATTAAATAATTGGTATCGATTGCGTAACGATGTTGCTTTGTACTGTGATAATGGTTTACCACTTTGTTTTCTAGATAGTGTGATATCTATACCTTGCTTGGTTAGCATGTTTTTATTGATGGAAATTGATAAAGAAAATAAAGATGTAATTAATTTATAATTAATTGGATAAATGGTTAAAGAGTCATGTTTAATGAATCTAGTTGGTGTTTTTGTATTTTGATGATAATCAAATTGATGCAGATAGGCATGTTTAACTGAATTGGATAAGAACTGGTGGTGTGAATAAAAGATAATTCTTTTTGGGGCCTGAGTTTCCTGCTTGTTTTAAAGTCCAAGTTCCTTGTGCTTTGGATACGTGAGAGTTCATTGTGTGGGAAGACCATATGCCTTGTTTAGAGCCAAGAGCCCAGTTTCTATGTTTGATTGTTTCCTACTACTTGTGATGTGATGTGATCCTATGATAGATGATCCTAGAGGGTTGTTGTGATATGTGGGGGAGGGAGTCCCAGTTTTTGTGGCAGCAGTTGGCTCCTAGAGTGGTGAGATGCATTGGTTTATGCATGTGGGTGTTGGGGAGGACACTGTAGATGATGGAACAGTTTGAAGTTGGGCTTACCCATTGATATGAAAGTTGGATGCTTGTTGAACATGTTGTTTGTTTGTCTTCTTTACTTTCCCGACTGTTTGAGGAATCTGGGTTTTGTTTACCCTCCTTCCAATATAGGCGAAGATGTGTGGGGTTGTTGAGTCAATAAGGTTTTCCTTATGACTTTTCCATTCCTTCTTGTTTTGAAAATCACAAACACCTTATCTTAAGGAAAATTGCTTTTATAAGGAAAATTGCTTTTATAAGGAAAATTGCTTTTATAAGGAAAAATGATTTCTTAAGGAAAATCGCTTTTATAAGAAAAATTATCCTTATCATATTTTCATCCATATTTTTCTTAAGTATAAGTTTCGGATTCATTTTCTCGGAATCGTTGAAACTTTGATATAAAGAATTCTGTTTTAGGATTCGGATTCTGGATAAGAACTATAAGGAAGTTTCATTCCGAATTCCGGATATGAACTCTGACTAAGTTCTATTCCAGATTCAGGATACGAATTCTGAAGAAGAATTTTCATTACGAATTCTAATGAAGAAATATCATTCCGAATTCCTATTACGAATTCTGATGAAGAATTCCCATTACGAATTCTGATAAAGAATTCTCATTACGAATTCTAATGAAGAAATCTCATTCTGAATTCTCATTACGAATTCCAATGACGAATTCTCATTACAAATTTTGATGAAGAATTCTCAGTACGAATTCCAATGACGAATTCTCATTACGAATTCTGATGATGAATTCTCAGTACGAATTCCAATGACGAATTCTCATTATGATTTCTGATGACGAATTCCTATTCCGAATTCTGATTCTGAATTCACCTATTAAACAGAATTTGAGTATCTTTGTTTTATACACTCTGAATTAATTCAGACTCCGAAAAATATCTTTGTCAGACTCCGAGCTTTTATATTGCTTACACTTCTAAAATTAGTCTACTCTTTATTGTTGTTCCTTACACTCCGAACCTTCACTCTGAAGTTTCCATTCCGAACTTTTATGTTAGAGTTTAAAACGATGTCGTACATTCTGTTACACTTGTTTTGTTAAAAAACGATGTCGTATGTTTTGTTATAAACTAACCGTTGTCTAAGTGACACGTGTACAGGTCCCTCCGATCTTTAAGGAAAATATGACCGTTGGAGAAGGAGCCGACCATACCTATAAATAGGAGCTCATTTGAAAAAGCTGAATGCTGATGAAAGTGCTGAAAAGCTGTTGGAAAAACGACTGAGTTTTGTGCCTACATGCTGTTGAAGTGAATTCTAGAGAGAGAGGCTCTTATTAACTCTCAAAAGCTTCGTGCGACTCCGAATGTTGGTGATTACATTCAAGGGCTTCCGGGGATAGGAAGACAGAGGTTGCTGACTACCTTAAAGTTCGAGGGCTTCCGGGGATAGGAAGACAGAGGTTGCCGACTACCTTAAAGTTCGAGGGCTTTCTTGCTGAGGAAGACAGAGGTTTCCAACTACCTTGAAGTTGAGGGCTTGCGGGGATAGCAAGACAGAGACTCCGATCTTCGTATCGAGGGCTTACCCTGGTGTGGGTAAGACAAACTTACTTGAAAGTATAAATCAAGGGACCTTTATCCAAGGTTGTTGGATACCCTTCTCTTTGGGTTAAAAGACTTATATTTTGTTACTAGTAGTTCTACTACTTGTTTTTATTCCGATGCATTTTGTATTATAAGGAAAGTATAACTTTCTTATACTTCCTTATTTGTACTCTGATTCATTAAATTCTATATGCTTTAAGGTAGAATCTCATATTGTAATTGTTTGTTAAGTTTCAATCTCTGGAACCATATTTCCGGAACCTACTTTTGGAATCACTTTCCAAGTTTAGTTCGGTATTAGAGGTGTTGTGAATTAGCTTAGTTTAACTTTGTTAAACTTAGCCTTTTCCTTTACTTAAGGAAAACATAGTTATTCTTAACTAACTTTAAAGGTTCCAAAGGAATTTTTAAAGTATACAATTCACCCCCCCCCCCCTCTTGTATATTGAGCATCTCATACTATTTCGATCCTACAATTGGTATCAGAGGTTGGAAACCTCTTACTCTATACCAATCTTACATTTGGTATCAGAGCAGGTCTCTGAAATACTTATACTCACGAATAAGTTTTTCTTGCTCACTTTATCCTTCCGAACTTTTTCATTCCGAATTTTTCCATTACGAACTTTTCTCATTCCAAACTTTGTTATTACGATTCTTTGCTACTAACAAGTTTGTATCCAAGTTATATTAAGTATGGCAGGAATTAATGTTGGATCAATTGACAATCTGAATCCTACAAGACCACCTATCTTTGATGGTAATGACTATGAATACTGGAGAGATCGTATGAAGACTTTTGTTATTAATACTGGAGTAGACAACTTTGTTATGCTTACTGGTGATTATAAAATTCCTGACAAGGAAGTCAGATCTTTTACTAACCAGGAAAAGCAAGAATATCAACTCAACTATAAGGTACGCAATACTTTACTTTGTTCAATGACCAGAAATATATATAGCCAAATTTCTTCTTGTGAAGCAGCTAATTGTATATGGAAGAAGTTAGAGGTTACACACTTTGGGACTTCTAAAGTGATTGAGACTAGAAGAGCTATGCTTAGAGCTGAATATCATGGCTTCAATTTTCCTTATGGAGAACCTATCTGTAAAGTTCAACAAAGATTTATGACTATTTTCAACAGTCTACAATCTATGGGAGAAAAAGGTTTAGATGATGAAGCTCTTATGGACAAGATAATTGACATTATGCCCAATGAGTGGGAATCCAAGAGAACAGCTATAGATGAGAACAGGAAGGTAACTCAAATTACTCTTGATGAATTATTTAGAACTCTTCTACAACATGAAACAAGAATGAAGAGAGATGCTGACAGCATTAAGAAGAAGAATGGAAATGGTACTGTTGCTTTTACTACAACTTCAAATCAGATGAAATCCAAGACTCCTGAAAGAGTAACCAGATCTAAGTCGAAGAAAGTCATTTTCCAATCCGAATCTAGTGAGAGTGAAGTCTCAGAAAATGAATTAGCCAATCTTGCTCGAAGGATGAACAATATAGCTGGCCAGAGAAATTTCCGATCCAAGTATAAGAAAAAGGATAGGAAAGATAAGAAAGATGGAGAAGTTACTTGTTATGAATGCAAAAGAGCTGGACATATTAGACCAGATTGCCCTATGCTCAAAAAGAAAGAAAGGAAAGAAAGACATTCAGACAGGAACAGAAAGAAGTATTATAAAGCCAACGCTAAGAAAGTTCTGAAAGCTAATGACACCTGGAGTGCCAGTGGTGGTGACTCTTCAGATGAATCTTCTGATTATGAATCTTCAGGACAGAAGAATCTTGGTCTTATAGCCAGACTACCTATTGATAATCATTGTCTTATGGCTAAGGTACGAAATGCTGAATCATTGACCAATGTTTCTTTAAATTCTAATAATAGTAAGTATTATAACTCTTCTGATGAAGAATCATCTTCTTATGAGGAAAATACTTTACCTACTTATGAAGAAGTCTCTAGATTTCCTGAACTTCTTGAGATTGAGAATTCCAAACTCAATAAGAAATTTGATAAGGCAAACTCTAGGAATTCTATTCTTACTAAAGAGATATCATATCTTTCTAAAGATCTTGATAAGAAAAATGCTGATTTTGAAAATATTTCAAAAAATCTTGAGGAAGTAAGTTCTGAGAAGAATAAACTTTCTAAAGAATTAGAAAAAGTAATTTCTAAGAAAAATGTCTTCGAGCCTAACTCTAGTTCAAAAACTAATGATTTTGAGGATAAAAACTTGGTTGTAAAACTCAAGTCCGAAATTTTTTCCTTAAAGAAGTGTTTATCAAACTTTACCCATGGTAAGGAAAATTTTGATAAGATGTATTCTCAAATACGACCTTTAAGAAATAAATCCGAATTTGGTTATACCCATGCAAAACCTATTTTCAGTAACAATTATTTTGTTCCTCAAAGTGCCCCATTTTGTACCAAGTGTCAATGTGGTGGTCACTGGGCAAAGAATTTTTCATTAAACAAAACCCAATCTCTAGGATTTCACAAAGCTTACTTTTCTAAGAAAATGTGGGTTCCTAAAATTTTATTGTCTGGAAATCTCGGATCCAAACAAGTTTGGATTCCGAAAGTCTAATTTTCTTCTTGATTTCAGGAAAATAAAGAAAGTACCAGCAACAATACATGGTACATGGATAATGGATGTTCCCGGCACATGACTGGTAACAAAAGCTTTTTTGAAAACATTATCAAAACGAAAGGAGGAAAGGTAACTTTCGGAGACAATGCTAAGGGAGAGATTGTTGGTATTGGTAATATTGTTCTTTTAGGTAAAACCTTGATTTCAAATGTTCTTTTTGTTAAAGGTCTTAAGCACAACCTCATTAGCATAAGTCAGTTATGTGATGAAGGTTATCTTGTGAATTTTAGGAATGATAAATGCTTAGTTCACAATTCCAAGGAAGAATTTATTCTCTCAGCCAATAGGCAAGAGAATGTCTACACATTGAACCTAGAAGACCTCAGGAGCCAAGATTTACCTTGCCTAAGTGCAATGGAATATCATTCTTGGTTATGGCATAGAAGATTAGGACACTGTAATATGAGAAACCTATGTAAACTCTCTAAGAAGAAACTAGTTAAGGATCTACCGGAACTTAGATTTGATTCTTCTAAAGTTTGTGATCCTTGTCAATATGGCAAGCAACATAAATCTAGTTTTAAGTCAATCGGTGAAGTCTCAAAAACAGATGCATTACAGTTAGTGCACATGGATCTTTTTGGTCCAACACAAACTGGAAGCATTGGAGGCAAATACTATGTGTTTGTTCTAGTTGATGATTACACTAGATTTACTTGGGTCTATTTTCTAGCAAAGAAATATGAAGCTTTTTCTTATTTCAAAAGTTTTTGAGCTCAAGTTAAAAATGAGAAAAACCTTCGATTGAAAACTATTCATAGTGATCATGGAGGAGAATTTCAAAATTCAGATTTTGAAACTTTTTGTAGTAAGAAAGGTATTACTCACAATTTTTCATCACCTAGAACTCCTCAACAGAATGGTGTAGTTGAAAGAAGAAATAGAATTCTTCAAGAGATAACAAGAACCATGTTGAGTGAATATTCTATTGCTAGACATTTCTGGGCTGAAGCTGTAAGTACTGCTTGTTATACTATAAATCGAGTTTTGATTAGACCTTTTCTTAATAAAACTCCTTATGAGTTATGGAATGGTAGAAAACCAAGACTTTCCTACTTCAAGGTTTTTGGTTGCAAAGTATTCATTTTGAATACTAAAGATAACTTACATAAATTCGCACCAAAGTCTGATGAAGGAATTTTCTTAGGATATTCCACAAATTCTAAGGCTTATAGAGTTTTTAATAAAAACACTTGTACTGTTGAGGAAACGGTACATGTAAAATTTGATGAGTCAGATCCTTTTGTTTTTAAACCATCTCAACTTACATCTTCGGATGTGTTTTCAAAAACTGATTATCAACCTTTGATAGAAGAACCTTCTGATAAGGAAATTGTTCAAGAAGATAATTCTGAAACATTTACCCCAGAAGACTTTCTACCCTATGTTGATGAACAGGTTTTACAAAACTCAAATCAGGTGTTTCTTAAGAATCATCCCAGTGATAGTATCATTGGTGATGTAAATCAACCTGTAAGGACTAGAAGTTCCTTAAGAAATGAAGTAGAACATCTAGCATTTCTTTCCCAATTAGAACCTAAAAGCACTGATGAAGCTTTAGGTGATGATGATTGGATTAAAGCCATGCAAGATGAACTAAATGAATTCGAAAGGAATAAAGTCTGGACCTTGGTTGAAAGACCTAAGGAAACTTCTGTTATTGGAGTAAAATGGGTTTTCAGGAATAAATGTGATGAAAATGGAGTCATTGTTAGAAATAAAGCTAGACTTGTTGCTAAAGGCTATAATCAACAAGAAGGAATAGACTATGAAGAAACCTATGCTCCAGTAGCTAGACTTGAATCTATCTGTATTCTACTTGCCTTTGCAGCATTCTTTAATTTCAAGCTATTTCAAATGGATGTGAAATGTGCTTTTCTTAACGGTTTTGTTCAAGAGGAAGTTTTTGTTGAACAACCTCCTGGCTTTGAAGATACAAAACATCCGAATCATGTTTTTAGACTTACCAAAGCTTTGTATGGCCTTAAACAAGCCCCACGAGCATGGTATGATAGACTCACCGGATTTTTGCTTCAAAATAACTATGTTAAGGGAAATGCAGATCCAACCCTTTTTATAAAGAAAGATAAGAAAAATGTTTTGATTATTCAAATTTATGTTGATGACATTATATTTGGTTCAACTCAGCAATCTTTGACTGACTCTTTTGCTAGACTAATGAAATCTGAGTTTGAAATGAGTATGATGGGTGAGTTAACATTTTTCCTTGGTTTTCAAATTTCTCAAAAACTAGAAGGAACCTACATATCTCAACATAAGTATATTAAAGATCTTCTTAAAAAGTATGGTTATGACAACACTAAGAGTAAAAGTACTCCCATTGGTACCTCAAACTCTTTAGATCTTGACGAAGCTGGGAAACCAGTAGATCAAACATCTTTTAGAGGTATGATAGGAAGTCTACTTTACTTAACAGCTAGTCGACCAGACTTAATGTTTTCAGTATGCTTATGTGCAAGATATCAATCTAATCCTAAGGAATCTCACTTAAAGGCAGTAAAAAGAATTTTTCGCTACCTTAAGGGAACCATGGATCTAGGATTATTTTATACTTCTGGAAATGATTTTGTTCTAAAAAGATTTTCTGATACTGACTTTGGTGAATTTAGAATGGATAGAAAAAGTACATCTGAAACTTTTCATTTCTTAGGAGATTCTTTAGTTTCTTGGTCCTGCAAGAAGCAACATTCTGTAGCACTCTCCACTGCTGAAGCTGAATATGTAGCAGCTGGAAGTTGTTGTGCACAAGTGTTGTGGATGCAACACACACTCACAGACTATGGCCTGAGTTTTACTAAAACTCAAATTTTGTGTGATAACACAAGTGCCATTGCCCTTAGTAAAAACCCTGCACATCACTCTCGTGCAAAACACATAGATATTAGGCATCACTTTCTTAGATATCACACACTCAAAGGAGATATTATTCTTCAGTTTATCGGAACGCAAGATCAACTTGCTGATATTTTCACAAAATCTTTGCCTTCTGATAGACTTGAATATATTAAACAGAAGTTAGGAATGATAACCGTAAGGTAATCTTTCTTAATTAACTTTCTGTTGAAAAAGTCTCCTTACAGTAATAAACTCCTTTTCATAGGGGGAGTACATTTGATTGTTTGTTTAACAAAGTTTTTCAAAATTTGTTTTCAAACTTTTCGGAACGAAGATTTCCGGAATGGAACTTCTGGAACTAAAATTTTCCAAATTGGACATTCTCGTACAGAACACTTCTGGAATGGAAGTATTCGTATTGGAAATTTCCAGAATGAAAATTTACGTAATGGCAGTTTCATAACCAGATATTTTTGTACCAGTTGTTTTTCGTACTAAAATTATTCGTAATGTATTTTTCGTACTAAGTTCTTCGTACTGATTTTCTTCTTAAGTTTGTTTTTCGTACTGAGTTTTCCGTAATGAATGTTCCGTAATGAGTTTTTCGTACTAAGTTTATTTTTCATAGTAAAATTTTTTCGAAATCTGTCTTCTCTCAATAAAGTTTTTTTTTCTAGTCTGTGTTATATTACCCATTACGAATAATCCTCCTAAGCCAATCCGAAAGGTATGGTTACCCTACTCAAGTTTTCGTAGTCATATTTTACTTGCTGTAATTTTCTTGTTTTATTTTCGGATTATAGTTTTCTTAAATCTTTACTTTAATAAAAACCTCAAAAAGATCGGATTCAAGTTATAAACCGTCAGATTTGATCTCAGTTCATTCTAAACCGTTAGATCAACTGTGGAAGGTGAACCGTCATCTCGTTGCCTATATAAAGGGGACCCAAATACTCGTCCCACATCGATCTCAAAGCTCTCGCGTCCCGAATCTCTGCCTCTCTGATTTAAGGTCGTTCCGAACTTCAGTCTTCTCCGTTCTGAACTTCCTAGAGGACTTCAGATCCGAATGTCTGCGGAGTTAGCATCTCAAGAAATGTCATCCACTAAGCCTATTTCGCAATGGTTAGTTTACAGAGAAAGGTTGGTTCATCCGAATTTCTTCAGCAACTACGATTCTATCATTTCAAAGAATATTAAGTTGAATGGCTGGGAAGATGTTGCGGTGTCAAAAACCGGGAACCAAGATGAAGTGTACTCAGACTTACTTGTCGAGTTTTATGAGTCAGTTTCTTTCTTCAAAGAAGATAATAGGGAGAAGTTCTCTTTTAAGTCTTATGGCAAGACTTACAAACTTTCTCACACCAAGGCTGCAAGCTTGGTAGGGATGTCTTATGAAGGAGAAGCCGAGTTTATTTCGCATGTATTGCCGGATTCCAAGGGTAGTTTCAACAAGGAAAAAGCATTAGAAACTCTCGGACTGGCTGATGACAAGGCTCTGAAGATTGCAAGTCTTTCTACAAACTTCCGGATTCTAGAGTTATGGGTACAAGGACTTATCGTACCAAGGAAAGGTGATAAAGACAGCTTGAAGAAGAGTGAGATCTATATCTTAGATTTCCTGATAAATCTAAGGAAGTTTAACTTGATGAAGCATATTCTTCTTACTCTTGAAAATTTGAAGAAAGGAAATCTGAGAGCTCAGATTATTATGTATCCAGCAATCATCTCCAAATTAATCGTTCGGTGCCTTGAGTCTTTCAAGGAGGCTTGAAAATCTAAGCCAAGAGTTTGCAAGATCATGCTGGTCAGTGATGGTACTCTGAAAAGGATGGATGTGGCTTTCAACAAGGAAACGGGTGAGTTCTTTGATCTACCTGCTCAAGAAGAAGTGGCTCTGAAATCTGCTGATCCGGAATCATCTAAGCCAGTAAGGAAGAGAAAGCTGAAAGAAGTGGAAGAACAAGCAGAGAATCCTAAGTCTAAGGAAGTCCATTCCGCACCTCCAAAGCCAAAGAAGAAGAAAGCCTATCCTGATGAGGTTGTTACAAAGTGGAGAGCTGATAAAGAGAAAAGGAAAGAAGGGGATCCGCAGTTCGGATTGGACCCTGCGGAGGCTAAGGCTTTGAAGGAGAAGACTGCTGATGAGCTTGAAAAACAAGCAAAACAAAAGAAGCTCAAGAAGAAGATGTCTGAGGCTGAGGTAGCTCAGGCCTTGTTAAAATTCAATGAAATGGTTTCAGCAACTATTCCAGTTCCGAGATATTTCTCCCTGGAATCTCTACCTGAGACTCCAGGAAGGAATTTCGCTGCTCCGGAAGAGGCTGTTGCCAAGAATACAGAGGAAGTTGAGCAAGTGGAACAAGTAGAAGAGGGTGCTGAAGGAAGTGGTGAAACCGGAGATGTGCTGAAACAAGTAGATGATTACAAGGGGACACCTTCGGAACACTTATCACTCCGGACTTCAGAAGCTGAATCTTCGAAGTTAGTTACTCCAGCAATAGAAGAAGAGAAAGGAGAAGAAGAAGTTGCCTATCATGGAGAAGAAGAACAACTTTTACATGATATTTCTCAGATGAAAAATGTAGAGGAAGGTATTCAGGAAGTTTCTGATGAGGAAGATTTTGTCATTCAAGTTTCTGACAGTGAGAAGAGAACTCCGGAATAGGACTCAATTCCGAAAAAAGATAAGGGGAAGCAAATTCTTGCTGATACTCCGAGCTCAGGAGAAAGGAAGAGAAAGGTAGCTAGTAGTTCTTCAAAGAGAAAGTTGGAGCTTATTGAGGAAGAAAACTCTCCAAGCAAGATTTCAGATTCGGAGTCATCTTCGTTGGGGCATGATTTTGTTGTCCAGTCTTTGAAGAAGTTGGTGGGAACCATTACGACCTTCTCTAGTATCGACTCAAGATGCCAGATGCTCCAACATGCGTTGAATCAGAAAATAGACTCCGTATCTATGGTTATGGATAAGTGCGTTGAGATTGAAGCTCAGTTCAAAACATTCTTTGTTGGTTATGAAGCTCATAAAAGATCTTGCAAAAGGATGACAAGCTGGTCGAAGAAGACTGTGGAAGAAATGAGGTTGCTTGATGAGTTTCAAGACAATGTTAGAGATGCTTTTGAGACCGAGGACAAGAAGATAAATGAGCTGACTGCCTCCTTTGAAGAAAAGCTGACTGAAGAAAAGAACTTCCGGATTCAAGAAGTCAGGGATCTGAATGGGAAACTGAATTCTGTTTCTCAGAACTGGAAATTTGAAAGGGATCATCAGATCGATTTTGAAGAAAGGATGAAGGCTCAGGAAGAAAAGATCCAAGCTCAGGAAGAAAAGCTGAAAGCCCAGGAAGAAAAAATTGAAGCTCAATCCGCAAGAATAGTGGTCTTAGAGAAGCAAGCTGAAGAAGATCATAAAGACCTGAAGAAGATCAAGACTATTCTAAAGGGGCTCATGTCAAAGGAAAAAGATCCGAAATAACCTAATCCGATCTTTTTGTTGTATTCTTTTTGTTACTCACATTCCAAATCTAATAAAAATTGTGTATCTCGTTTCCATTGTTATCATTACTAATATTTCAGGTACTTTGTTATTTTTTTTCCATTCCCTCTAATTCTTTTTGAAAATCACAAAGGGGGAGAAGGAAAAGATCCTTAAGAAAAAGAGGAACTCTAATAAGAGTTTATCAAAGGGGGAGAAAGAAAAAATACCCAAGGAAAAAGAACTCTAATAAGAGTTTGTTTAAGGGGGAGTTTTTCTTAAAGAAGACCTCCTTATGAAAGATCACTCTGGAAATATGAATACGATCCTTAGAGTTTCAAAGCCTAAGGGGGAGTTAGTCGTATTCATCTATATCCTTAAAGCAAGGGAGATAAGCATTAATATGTTTCTTTCTTATTAGAATTTTTTTTCGTAAGGATGTTTGTACTTTCCAAAAAGGGGGAGATTGTTGAGTCAATAAGGTTTTCCTTATGACTTTTCCATTCCTTCTTGTTTTGAAAATCACAAACACCTTATCTTAAGGAAAATTGCTTTTATAAGGAAAATTGATTTTATAAGGAAAATTGCTTTTATAAGGAAAAATTCTTTCTTAAGGAAAATCGCTTTTATAAGAAAAATTATCCTTATCATATTTTCATCCATATTTTTCTTAAGTATAAGTTTCGGATTCATTTTCTTGGAATCGTTGAAACTTTGATATAAAGCATTCTATTTTAGGATTCGGATTCTGGATAAGAACTATAAGGAAGTTTCATTCCGAATTCCGGATATGAACTCTGACTAAGTTCTATTCCAGATTCAGGATACGAATTCTGAAGAAGAATTTTCATTACGAATTCTAATGAAGAAATATCATTCCGAATTCCTATTACGAATTCTGATGAAGAATTCCCATTACGAATTCTGATAAAGAATTCTCATTACGAATTCTAATGAAGAAATCTCATTCTGAATTCTCATTACGAATTCCAATGACGAATTCTCATTACGAATTCTGATGACGAATTCTCAGTATGAATTCCAATGACGAATTCTCATTACGAATTCTGATGACAAATTCTCAGTACGAATTCCAATGACGAATTCTCATTATGATTTCTGATGACGAATTCCTATTCCGAATTCTGATTCCGAATTCACCTATTAAACAGAATTTGAGTATCTTTGTTTTATACACTCTGAATTAATTCAGACTCTGAAAAATATCTTTGTTAGACTCCGAACTTTTATATTGCTTACACTTCTAAAATTAGTTTAATCTGTATTGTTGTTCCTTACACTCCGAACCTTCACTCCGAAGTTTCCATTCCGAACTTTTATGTTAGAGTTTAAAATGATGTTGTACATTCTGTTACACTTGTTTTGTTATAAAACGATGTCGTCTGTTTTGTTATAAACTAACCGTTGTCTAAGTGACACGTGTACAGGTCCCTCCGATCTTTAAGGAAAATATGACCATTGGAGAAGGAGCCGACCTTACCTATAAATAGGAGCTCATTTGAAAAAGTTGAATGCTGATGAAAGTGCTGAAAAGCTGTTGGAAAAACGACTGAGTTTTGTGCCTACATGCTGTTGAAGTGAATTCTAGAGAGAGAGGCTCTTATTAACTCTCAAAAGCTTCGTGCGACTCCGAATGTTGGTGATTACATTCAAGGGCTTCCGGGGATAGGAAGACATAGGTTGCCGACTACCTTAAATTTTGAGGGCTTCCGGGGATAGGAAGACAGAGGTTTCCGACTACCTTAAAGTTCGAGGGCTTTCTTGCTGAGGAAGACAGAGGTTTCCAACTACCTTGAAGTTGAGGGCTTGCGGGGATAGCAAGACAGAGACTCTGATCTTTGTATCGAGGGCTTACCCTGGTGTGGGTAAGACAGACTTGCTTGAAAGTATAAATCAAGGGACCTTTATCCAAGGTTGTTGGATACCCTTCTCTTTGGGTTAAAAGACTTATATTTTGTTACTAGTAGTTCTACTACTTGTTTTTATTCTGCTGCATTTTGTATTATAAGGAAAGTATAACTTTCTTATACTTCCTTATTTGTACTCTGATTCATTTAGATTCTATACGCTTTAAGGTAGAATCTCATATTGTAATTGTTTGTTAAGTTTCAATCTCCGGAACCATATTTCCGGAACCTACTTTTGGAATCACTTTCCAAGTTTAGTTCGGTATTAGAGGTGTTGTGAATTAGCTTAGTTTGACTTTGTTAAACTTAGCCTTTTCCTTTACTTAAGGAAAACATAGTTATTCTTAACTAACTTTAAAGGTTCCAAAGGAATTTTTAAAGTATACAATTCACCCCCCCCCTCTTGTATATTGAGCATCTCATACTATTTCGATCCTACAATTGGTATCAGAGGTTGGAAACCTCTTACTCTATACCAATCTTACAGGGGTATGTCAGGTTCTTTCCATGTTTAGCTTCTTGAGGATTGATGGGTCTACACTCCTTTTATAGGTGGAGAAGACTCTATGGGTAGTTCATCTACTAACTGTGTTGAGCCCCTTGTGTTTGGTATCTTAGAATGTTTTCCTAGAATACCTAAAATTAAGGAAAGTGTTAATGTTGTTAATAAATGAATGAATAAATATTTAACCCATAGGGTTGGAGCTTACTGAGATGCAATGCTGAGGTGGTATTTATGAGAAGTCATGGACTCGGTTTGGTTATGCCTAGAGGGTATGAAACTTTTTTATGATGCTAATGTAATGAAATTTGGAAAATGTTGATAGTTAATTAATGGTTAAATAATTAATTAACAGAACATGAAATTGATGAAAAGGGATAAAGTAACTTAATGAAGCTCTTAAAAATGGTTGTGTGCTTATAGGATATTTGGTCTTAGTAGTGGCAGTTAGGAGTCTGAGTGACATTAGTTGTAGTTGTGTTTGAGACTTGGTTATGCCTATAGTGTGGTTGTGAGCTATATTATACCCTGTAGTTTTTGTGTTTCTTTATGCTACTCCACCTTTTCAGTTAGGGTGACTGACACCCCAGGGATTCTGAGCCCTAGGGTGGGGTGTTTTTTCCAACATCCAAGTGGGAGGATGTATGGATGACTACTCCCTTTGGCCTCACTCTCTTATCTTGGCAGTTATTTGTGCTAGTATGCACAGTGGTTAGTTTTCCCCATATATGTGTGTATAAGGCTTTAATGGCTTGTGTTTACTTCACACACATGTATTCTGTATATAGTTTCCTACAAACTACTATAGGTATAACATGTATAGGTTGTGACGGCTTGAGGATCCTTACTTGGTGTGTAGGCTGTAATGGATTGAGGTATAATACCCGATGTATGATACACGTTATGTGGGTTGTGGTAGATCCTAAAAACTACCTGGTTACTTTTGGTTATGTGGATATGGTGGGGTGTGCTACACAATGTGCATATTATGGTGCTTCACCTAGGTGTCTTTGGGCTACCCTTCTTGGAGAGAGAAGCTCAGGACGTGTGACATTGGGGCAAAGCAGAAAACCAGTGGGGAAGTGGTAGTGGGATATCCTTGATATTATTTATTATATTATATGATCTTATATGTGATACTTAGTGGGAGTGGCCATGGTGAGGCTAGGAACTTATTATACTTGTTTAGGTTATGAGTTAGTTTCACTTTTTGTTCAATGTGTTTTAGCATGCTTCCTTTACTTTTGCATGAGAGGCTCCGGGGAGTATCCTACTAAGTATACTTTATACTCACCCTATGTTATATAATAAAAAATTCAGGTCAATTGGAGTTGGTTGGAGATCATGATATTTACTACTATCTTGGGGGTTTTGTAGGAGTTGTTTGGGATTTGTGGTCACTATCATCTTTACATCCTTTTATTACTTGTAGTTTCCATTTCAGTTATAGTAGTTGTTTTATGAAATTACATATGTGTACTTGGGTTTTCTTTTTTCATTGTGGTTTTAGTAGGATTTGGTTGGTGTCTTTATTATCTCTCTCTTTATCATGTGTTTTCATAGAGGGTAATTCCTCCCATTTGTGTGTTTATTATACCCTCGGTGATAGTCGTTAACCCGAGGCCTACTGGAGGCAGAACTCAGGTGTCACTATCTATCTTCTCCCATTGTTGGCTGGGAGGGGTATACTTGAGGGGAAGGGGTCATTACAGAGTGGTATCAGAGTCTGGTAGAGGGATAAGATGGAGTTTGGAGTTAGGCACAGGTGAGGTTGCATGGGTTGGTAGGGAAATGTTGTCTGTTAAGTTTAGCAAGCGCTGTAAACATAGGAGATCAACTGAGACACAGGTATTTAGAGCACCATGTGATCTGATGCATGGACCTTTAAGCTTACAGTGGATACTAAGCGAGGTGATACTAGTTTTAGGGTAGATACCTAGGAAAGGATCATGCATCATTCTTCTTTGCGCATGTGTTTGAATGGGTAGACCTTGGTATAGGTTAACCTAAAATGAATAAAATAAAACTATTAATTAAAGTTAAATTATTCTATATTCTAGGTTTAGGAGATCTAACTATTTTTTCTTTTGTAGGTATGGCTCCAGGTCGACATCCTCGTCAGGTTCACATGGAAGATGTTCAGAAAGTTGCACCAGTAGATCACCATAGAGTAGAGTTTGATGATGATGACTCTTGGAGGAGGACACTTTAAGAGTTTTAGTTCTAGATTCTATATAAGTACAAGGAATCTGTTTCATATTTACTCACAGAAGAGTGGTTGGAGGAGGTTGAGATAGCCTTCAATTTGATCTGTGTTCAGAAGGAGCACTGGGTGTCATTAGTTGTGACGATGTTGTTTGGGGAAGTGAGGTAGTGGTGATTCTTATTCCTTGGGGATCATAAGGAGTCGCCAGTATCATGGGAGAAGTTTTGAGACTAGTTCAAAGCCGAGTTTCTTTCTTAGACTGTGAAAGAGGCCAGTCACTAGGAGATTCTTACACTTCAGCAAGGAAACTCCAGTGTGCTAGTGTTTGGGATTCATTTTAGGAACCTTCTATGATATGCTTTAGATGTGTTTCTAGTTGATAAGGCTAGGGTGAGGAATTTTGAGGAGTCTTTGTATCCAGATATCTAGCTCCAGGTCACCTTGTTTATGCTGATGACGTATCTTGAGGTGATGGAGAGGGTAGAGGTCATCGAGAGGACGTTATCCAAAACTAGATCTTCATGAGAGGGGAGTTGTCAGGATTCTTCACGAAGCAGATCTATGGTATGGGGTTCCTAGTATTCAGGGAAGAAGATTTTCCAATCCGTAGGGGGTAGGTCCCAACCCTCAGTATCTCATTTCTCCAATGGAGGAGGATCTTGGGTTTATACCAAGGGATCAGATGCTTTTTCTTCTTGTCGAGGTCGAGGTTATCAGCGGAGAGAGTGCCTGACCTTTCAGAGCAGTCAGTGTGTGCCAGTCTCTTCACTTCAGGTTCCTCCACTGAGGTAGTTCCAGTTGAGGAAGCAACAATAGGTTACTTTAGGTTGGGATAAATAGAGAGAAGATGTGGTAGGAAAAGGAGAGCTTCGGGATGCTCCTCATTCTCAAAGAGTAGAGTGGGACCATGGGGGTGGTTGTCAGCAGGGTCATAGAGGTCTTGGAGTAGTTCATCGACAGCAGCATGCTTTATCCTTGCCAAAACCGGGTGAGCCAAACATTGTTCGAGGTGCCCTTTTCTTGTTTTCTACTTGGTTGCATGCTTTGTTTGATCTAGGAGTGACGCACTCCTTCATATCACCTACCCTTTTCCATGATTTGGGACTTGAGGTAGAGAGACTTCTATTGCCCTTGGAATTGACTACGCCAATTAGAGGTCAAGTTGACTTGTTTGAAGTATGTAGAGACTATGATCTAGTGTTGGGGTAGAACCACTATTGGGGAGATCTCCTATGTTTACATATACAACCATATGATCTCATCCTTGGTATGGATTGGTTGTATTTGGTGCAGGCTATCATTGATTTCTTCAGGAGGCGAGTTGTGTTATTCGATTATGATGGAGAGATAGCAGTGTTTGTTAGCGAGCGAGACCCTCGGATGGGTCAGAGGCCTATTCAGTTCTTGTCATCCTCAATGGATGAGATAATGCTGAGTTTTCCAGAGCTTTAGCAGTCAGTGTTTACCAAGGTCATGTAAGAGTACCCTAATGTATTTCCAATAAAGGTTGTAGCATTACCCCCACTATGAGAGATTGATTTCGGGATCAAGCTACAAGCAGGAATGTCACTTATCTCAATGTCTCCATAAAGGATGACACCATCTTAGCTATTAGAGCTGTGTATACAGCTCTATGGTCTATTGCAGTGCAGTTTTATTTGTCCAAGTGTGTCGCCATGGGGTACACCAGTTTTGTTCATGAAGAATGTTGATGGAAGTTTGGGGCTATGTGTTGATTATCGTCGCTTGAACCAAGTGATAGTGAAGAACCATTGCCCTCTTCCACATATTGATGATTTATTTGATCAACTGATGGATGAAATTTGTTTCTTGAATATCGATTTGCAGTCAGGATATCATTAGATGCATGTAAATGATGAGGATGTCCCAAATACTGTTTTTTTTTTGTCATCGTGGGAGTTACGAGTTCATTGTGATGTCGTTCGGTGTAATAAATGCTCCGGTTGTCTTCATGGGGTTGATGAATGTTGTTTTCTATGTGTTCCTAGATAAGTTCTTGGTGGTTTTCATCGAAAAAAATCCATTTATACTCCACATCTGAGGAGGAGCATGTAGAGAATCTACGTGCCGTTTTGGGAGTTCTTCGTTGTGAGAAGCTACTTGGGAAGTTTTCTAAGTGTGAGTTTTGGGCATGAGAAGTTCATTTCTTAGGGAATGTTTTACCCCATCAGGGAGTGGATGTGGATCCTTCAAAGGTAGAATTATTTTTGTCTTGGTAATCCCCAAAGATAGTGGTAGAGGTGAAAATTTTCCTTGGTCTTACAGACTATTACAGGATCTTCATAATTGATTTCTCTCGGATTGTGACTCCTTTTATAGCATTGAACAGGAAGGATCAAGCGTTCATGTGGATTGATTTGTGTTAGGAATCTTTCGAGTATCTAAAATAGAATTTTTTAAGTGCTCTAGTTCTTTTTCTTCCAGTAGAAGGAGTTAAGTTTGAGGTTTTTCATGATTCTTTTCATCTTGGTTTGGGTTGTGTTCTGATGCAGTATAGATTAGTCATTTCGTATGGTTCACAGTAGTTTCATCCCCATGAACATAACTATTCCACCCATGATCTTGAGTTGGTAGTTGTGGTGTTTTATTTGAAGTTGTGGAGACATTACCTCATCAAAAAATATTTTTTGGTCTTCACTGATCATAAAATCTTAAGGTATGTTTTCTCCCAGCATGACTTAAACTTGAGACAGTGTTGGTGGATGGAGTTCTTATAGGATTACAACTTCTAAATTTTGTATGCACCTGGAAAGGGGAATGTTGTGGCCGATGCGATGAGTAGGAAGTCGCGTAGTGATGCAGTACATGAATCAAGTGATTCCTAGAGAGTGATGGAAGAACTTTCAGTATTACATTTGGATATGGGTGAAGTCAGGGGCCAAAGTTGTCTTTTTCAGATGACGGTGTAGTCATCTCTAGCACAACAGATGGAGGAGTCTCAGTTGGGGGATCTTGATTTGGAGGTCTAGATAGATAGAGTTTTTTGTGGTGAGGCCCCTAATGGTTCGTCTGAGGATGAACAACGTTGGGTGTTGTTTCAGAGAAGGATTTTCATTCCTTTGGAGATGTGTGAAATGGTTCTCAGAGAGTTCTATAGTTCACTTTGGTGGTACATTCTATCATGAAAAATATGTAATGAGCTTTGAGGAGTTATTTTTGGTGTCCTGGGTTCAAGCGTGCAGTTACAGAGTTTGTGTCTCGATGTTTGGTATGCCAAAAGGTGAAGGTTGAGCACCATGTTCCTGGTGGTTTGCTCCAACCATTAGATGCTCCACAGAGGAAGTGGGAGAACATATCTATGTACTTTGTTTCCAGTTTACCTAAATCTTAGAGAGTATATGATGCTATATGTGTGGTAGTGTATCATTTTATGAATTCAACCCACTTTATACCGATCAAGGAGTCGAGCTTAGTAGAGGTTTTTTCGAGGCAGTATCTAGAGGAGGTGGCGAGGCTCCAAGGAGTCTCGAGGATGATCATTTCAAATTGTAATAATTTTTTACCTCCAGGTTGTGGAGAGGTCTCCAACATTCTTTTGGTTCTTAGTTATGCTTTAGCACTTCTTTTCATCCATAGATGGATGGTCATAAAAAGTGGAACATCTAGAATCTTGACTACATGTTTCATTCTTGTGTCCTTGATTTTGGAGGTTCATGGATGAGGAACTATCCCTAGGTAGAGTTCTATTGGAAAAATAGTTTTCACTCCACCATAGGTATGGTACCGTTTGAAGCCTTTTATGCCTGACCTTTCTATAATCCATTATAGTGGACTGGGGTCGGTGAGTCAGTAATTCTTGGGCCAGAACTGGTACAGAATACGACAGAGATGGTTCAGGTGATTTGCAAGAGGATGAAATTAGTGAAGGATCATCATAAATCTCATGTCGGTTATAGGAGGAGACCTATGGAGTTTGAAATTAGGGATCACGTGTTTCTAAAGGTGACTACCATCGAGGGAAGTGACGGTTTGGTCGTGGGAGTAAGATTTCTCCCCTGTTTGTTGGGCCTTTCGAGGTGTTGTCTCATGTTGGAATCATGGCATATTGGGTTGTGCTTCCTCCACATATAAGTAGGATACATGATGTTTTTCACATGTCTTAGCTCTATCATTATCTTCATGATGACTCTCACATCATCTATTGGGGTGAGATCAATGTTGACAATGATGATACCTTCAAGGAGCAGCATGTGGAGGTCCAGGACCGCCAGGAGAAGGTGTTACGTGGGTATCCTATCCCCTTGGTTAGTTTCCTATGGTGGCATGGTGGCATGGAGGAGAGTACTTGGGAACATGAGTTGCAGATACACGCCTAGTATCCTGAGATGTTTGATGTTTAGATCTTCTCTGGTAATGTTGTTCATTTGGCGGTTGTAGACCTTTTCCTTGTCAAGAGATTGTTTCTCTTGTTTCTTGTTGTGGCTTGCTCTCTTTTGAGACGTATCTTCCCTGAGAGAGTGTTTAGGAGATGTTTGTGGTTTTCGTGTGGTTTTGTGATGTTCTTTTGATGAAGCGGTTGAGTTTCTATGGTGGAAAGGGCCTTGAGTGGTATCTCGCAGGGTGGATATTTGAACAACCCCTTTTTTATTTCCTCTCTAGGTTGATTTTGGATTCTCGATGGAGATAATAGATTGAGAGGTATCTGATGTAATGTCATGGACCTCTCCAGTCCATTTCCTTGTGAAAATTCGGCGTTTGAGGTGTTCTAGGAGGTCAAGGAGACTTATTCCAACACTTTTCAAAATTTCTAGTTTTCATAATCGTAGGTCGCAATGGTAGGTCGAAACAGTAGGTTGTAATAGTGAGTTTAAATGGTGATTCAGTACCGTTGAGTCAGAATGGTGATCCATGAACAGTGAGTCGCAACGGCGAGTCAGGACCGATGAGTCAAAATGGTAGTTCGTGACAGTAGTTCCCACTAGTAGCTTGCACCAGTGACTCACACCGGTGACTCAAAATGGTAGCTCTCATTGGTATCTTTCACTGGTGAATCACAATGGTATATCTCACCAGTGATTCATTTCCAACATTTTTTAAAATTTCTAGAATTTTCAAATTTCTCCCCTTTGACATAAATGGTCTTTAACGCCTTGTTTTAATGGGTTTAAGGATGAGTCAAATCCCATAACTCCTATATAAATTTACCTAAGTATATGGGGGACTTTTACTTGGTCAAAACACATTATCTTGATAAGATCCACCTTTAATGGAAAATTCCAAGAGTATCTAAACTGCTGCTCCATTTAGATTTTCAAAAGGATGAGATATCTTCCACCCTTGTTTTTTCTTCTTTGTTGTCCCCTGGTACAATATTCCACATAACTTTCTTTCTCAAGGAGTTGTGGGATTGTGGTGTGGACCTTGGATCTTGTTTTCCCTGGAGTTCTTCCTACTACATGTGCACCCCTATTTTGGTGCAATCAGGAAGTGTCGATCCGTCTAGATATAAGGTATGTTCTACCTCCGTTCTTGTGGGTTCTATGATTTGTTTCCTCCCATTTCTCCTTTCCATGTGTTGGAACATGATATCCATGTTCTAATGGATTTTTCATGGGTGTTGGTTGATGTGGTTGTGTTGTGGCATCCTTGGGTGGATTTATCTATTGCAGAAGTGGTGATCGTGATCCGTTGAGTGGTCTATTATCGTGCGAGGAACATCAGTGACCTTTCGAGGTAAGGAATTCATTGTTTCTCTATATATTTACATGAAATCATATATATTACACGATTTATAATTTTGATCATGATGAAATTTAAATAATAATTATTTAAACTGGATTAATGAATTGGTATTGATCGCATATCAATGTTGCTTTGTACTGTGATGATGGTTTGCCTATTGATTTTCTAGATAGTGTGATATTTATGCCTTGATTGGTTAGCATGTTATTCTTGATGTAAATTGGTAAAGAAAATAAATACAGAATTAATTAATGATTAATTGGATAAATGGTGAAAGGGTCATGTTTAATGAATCTGGTTGTTGTTTTTATATTTTGATGATAATCAAATTGATGTAGATATGCATGTTTAATTGAATTGGTTAAGAATCAATTGTATGAATAAAAGATAATGATTTTGGGGGTCCTAATTAGCCTTCTTGTTATAAAGGACAAGTGCCTTGTTATTTGGAGCCGTGAGAGCTCATTGTGTGGGAAGGTTGGATGCCTTGTTTAGGGCCAAGATCTCAGTTGCTATGTTTGTTTGTTTCCTGCTGCTTGTGATGTGACGTGTGCTAGCGATAGCTGAGCCTGGAGGGATGTTATGATATGTGGAGTAAGAAGGCCTGAATTTTGTAGCATAAGTTGATTCCTATAGTGGTGATATGTATCAATTTATGCATGTGGGTGTTGGGGAGGACACCAGAGATGATTGAACAGGTTGAAGCTGGGCTTAACCGTTGATATGAAATTTAGATGCTTGTTAAACCTATTTTTTGTTTATCTACTTTAATTTCCCCACTACATGAGGTAGCTGAGTTATGTTTATCCTCCTTCCAAAAGAGGAAAAGATGTGTGGGGTATGCCACGTTCTTTTCATGTTTAGCTTCTTGAGGATGGAAAATTCTACACTCCTGCTATAGGTGAAAAATATTTTATGGTTAGTTCATCTACTCACTGTGTTGAGCCCCTTGTGTTTGGTAACTTAGAATGTTTTCCTAGAATACTTGGAATTATAGAAATTTTTAATTTTGTTAATAAATTAAAGAATAAATGTTTAACCCATAGGGTTAGAGCTTGCTGGGATGCAATGCTGAGGTGGTATTTCTGAGAAGTCACGAACTCAATTTGGTTATGCCTGAAGGGCATGAAACTTTGTTGTGATGCTAATGTAAAAAAATGTAGAAAATGTTAATGGTTAATTAATGGTTAAATAATTAATTAACATAAAGTGAAATTGATGAAAATGGATAAAGTAACTTAATGAATCTCTTTAAAATGGTTTGGTTATTATTGAATACTTGGTCTTAGCGGTAGAAGTCAGGAGTCTGAGTGACATTACCTACATTTGTGTTTGAGGCTAGGTTATTCCCATAATGTGGTTGTGATCTATATTATATCTTGTACTTTTTTTTCTATATGATACTCCACCCTATCAGTTAGGGAGATTGACACCTCAGGGGTTCTGAGTCCTGGGGGTGTTTTCCCTAACATCTCGGTGGGAGGATGGATGGATAACTACTCCCTTTGGCCCCACTCTCTTCTCTTGGTAGTTATTTGTGCTGATATGCACAGCAGTTAGTTTTCCCCATATATGTGTGTAGAGGGATGTAATGTCTTGTGGTTAATTCCAACACATGTATTATGGATATAGTTTCATATGGACTACTATAGGTATAATGTGTAAAGGTTGTGATGGCTTGAGGTTCCTTACTCAGTGTGTGGGCTGTAATGGTTTGAGGTATAATACCTGATGTGTGATACACGTTATGCCAGTTTTGGTGTCCTCTGGAAACTACCCAATTACTTTTGGTTATGTGGACGTGGTGGGGTTTGTTGCATGAGGTGTAGGTTGTGGTTCTTCACCCAGGTGTCTTTGGGATACCCTTTTTGGAGAGACTAGATCAGGACGTGTGATGTTGGGGAAAAGCAAAAAACCAATGGGGAAGTGGTAGTAGGGTACCCTTGATATTCTTTATTATATTATATGCTCTTATATATGATACTTGGTGGTAGTATCCATAGTGAGGGTGGTAAATTAGTATACATGTTTAGGTTACGAGTTAGATTCACTTGTTGTTCACTCTACTTTAGCATACTTCATTTACTTTTGTATGAGAGGCTTTGGGGAGGATCCTACTGGGTATAATGTTATACTCACCCTACGTTATATAAACTATTTTTTAGGTTAGTTGGATTAGGTTAGATATTAGGCTGGTTACTACTAGCTTGAGGGATTTCTAGGAGCTGTTTGGGCTTTGTGGTTACTGTTGTCTTTACTTCCTTTTGGTACTTTCAGTTTTCCCTTTCAGTTGTAGTAGTTATTTTATGAAATTACATATGTGTACTTGGGTTTTCTTTTTTTATTGTGGTCTGAGTAGGAGTTTGTTGGTGTCTATCTTATCTCTCTCTTTCGTATGTGTTCTCATAGAGGGTAATGCATCCCATTTGTGTGTTTACTATACCCTCAGTGCTAGTTGCCAACCCAGGGCCTATTGGAGGTGATACTCGGGTGTCACTATCTCTCTTCTCCCATTGTAAGACTAGGAGGGGTACACTTGAGGGGAGGGGGTCATGATAATTACTTTGTGTATACACAACATGAGATGATTCCTATGAAGATCAGTGAGATAATGCATATGCAACCTAAGGGCTTATCTAGTTTTCCATATCTCCGTCAAATGACTTCAAGGTTTTCTCAACTCAAGTTTGACCTTCAAAAACCTTCATCCAAGAGATTTTATATATTAATTATAGTATCCTACACATGTAGACTCCTTTCATGGATTCTCATCATTTCTTGCAACTTTAGTTAGTATATGTTTCTCAAAAAATATCTTCAATCTCATTACTAATTGGCTTCTTTAAACTTCTACTAAATGATATAGACAACACTTCTATAGTAACACTATTATTTAAACATGAATAAAAACACAAACCATCATAAAAATTAATATATATTTAAAATAATACAAAAACATACTCAATATTGTTCAAAAATATCCTCATTTGGATTTTTTTTCAAAACCACATACTTCTCTCCCCTTCTTGATAATATAAACAAAAAAAATAATTATTAGGGATTAAATCAAACTTCTAATAGAAATGGAATGGTGAATTAATCATTTATAAGTTTAAGTGATCTTTATCTTTGTATAAAAAGACATTATTAAATCAATCATCAATGTTTTACATAAAATAACTCAATTTAACCTTGTCATCATATCTTCATGAAAATGCAAAAAAAACATGCAGTAAAATATTTTCCATATTATTTCCTACAATAATCAATATACACATTAAAAACTCAAGAATTTTAGAATCAAATTTCTCCCCCTACGAAAAATATCTCCTCAAATATAAAATTGATAATACGAAGGAGGAAAACTCAATAACTTCGTACCTTAGTGTTGAGATGTGGAATGCACTCCCATTTTAGCCTTAGATTCTCAAATTGATCTATTGTGAGTGGTTTTTTAGAATATCAAACAATTATTACTTGAAAGGATAAAAATCCAGTTTCAAGATACCTTCTTCGAATTTCTATTTTAGGAAATGATCCTTGATATCAATATGTTTAGACTTGTAATGTTACATAGTATTTTTAGATAGAATTATGGATCTTTGATTATCACATCATAAAATTCGAGGATACTCAACTTCAAAACTCAAATCATGTTGTTGTGACTTCATCCACATAACATATATAACTACCAATGATCCAACCACATACTTACCTTTGGTTTAACTTCATGTAACATATGTATAATTATTTGAATTCCATGAAAAAATGTTTTTTTCAATAAAAAAACACTTCACCAAATGTGGACTTTTTGTCATCTATAGCTCCTACCCAGTCAGTAAAAATAAATCCTCTTAGATTTAGTTCATGTTTTCTATTTTATATCATACCATAGTTGAAAATATTTGATATGTATTGTAATATCCTATTTACTACAAAAATATTTGATTCCTTAGGGGTTTATTGGAACTTTGCACAAAGAGTGAAAGTATATACAATATCAGGTCTGGTGGTTGTCAAATTCATAAGACTTCCAATCAAGCATCTAAACTGTTTCTCACTCACTGGTTATCCTTCATCATCCTTAAATGGTTTTTTCCTACTTGAATTAGTGTGTTCACACCTTTGGATTCCTACATTTCAAATTTATTCAATAAATATCTAGTGAATTTATCTTATGACATAAATATGTACTTAACATCTTGGGTGGCCTTTAAACCCAATAAAAACTTCATTTATCTAAGTATAAAAAACTAAAACCTTTCCATCATGTGTCTTTATAAATTCTCACATAATTTTTCTTCATTTCTAGCAAAAATTATGTCATTGATATACACAATCACAAAGAGTGTTGTGGTGTTGGTTTTAGTCACATACAAGTTGTTGTCAACATTTAATTTTTTGAAATCCTTACTCTTAATATATTCATCAAGTTTGAAATACAAAGCTCTTTGATCCTATTTCAATCTATAAATATTATTATTTAACTTACACACCCTGATACCATCAAAGTCAAGAATAAATCCCTCAAGCTTCTCCATGTAAATATCCTCAGCAATATCACCATTCAAGAATAATGAGTTAACATCCATCTAAAATGTTTTAGAGCTTATTTAGGGTCCTATGGTATGAAACATTCTGATGGGATCAATTTTAGCCACTAGTGCAAAGGTTTCATCAAATTTAACCCCTTTAATCTATGAGTATCCCTTGAAAACTATCCTGGATTTGTTTTCAGATACTTTACCATTATTATCTAGATTATTACTTAAAATCTATTTTTCTTAGGTCATATTATTTTTAATGGGTATGGGAAATATTTCCCAATATTTATTCTTTTCAATCTACTCAATATCTTCATTCATAGCTTGAATCCACTCCTTATGTTCAAATTCTTCCACAATTATCTGAGCTTCAAACATAGACAGTAGATGGGTATGATCGAGTTCCATTATCCTCCAAGTATATACACCTTGATTTTGATAACCAATTATATATTCAATATCAATGTGCTTCCTTTACCTCAAAACTTCACCTATAATCTTCTGATTTCCTTCACAATCACTAGTATATACATAATCAATATCATCTTCCTAAGGACGTGCAGTCTCTTACTTTTATTCTACATATACAACATTTACAACAACATCCCCATCTTCAATGGTATAATTCATTACATCTTCTTCTTTTTCAATCATAACAATATCATCACAATCAATATTTTTTTTGATGTTTTGTTATAATATATATATATATAGGAACTTTCGTTTGGTGTATAACCAAGAAATATCCCCTCATCTACTTTTTATCAAACATGATTCCATATATTCCTTTTATTTTAATCAAACATGAACTCTCAAACACTCTAAAGTTTTTTACACTTGGTTTATTCCTAAACCAAATTTCATAGGAAAACATGTCAGATTTGGGCCTCAAAAAACACCTATTTTGAATGATTATAGTAGTTTTTATTAGTTATAACCAAAAAAATATTAATTTATCATGCTCAATAAGCATTGATTTATCCATATCAATGAGGATTAAATTCTTTATTTCATCTACTCCTTTTTTTAAGGTGTTTATAGGTCACTAAACTCATTTATAATCCCATGTTTATCAAGATATTTTGAAAATTTTCTATTAGTATATTCAGTACAATTTTTCTGATATAATCTTCTCCAATGATAAACCAGTTTTTCTCAACTGTGATTTTGATGCTTTTGTACCTTTCTAGATCTTAGGACTTGTGGGACATGAGAATAATACTTGTAATTATGGTAGAATCATCAATTAAGGTGATGAAATACATATCTGCACTTAGTGACTTCTTTTTTATTGGTCCACACGCATCAAAGTGCACCGATTTCAATGGTTTCACTATTGAATATCAACTCCTTTGTGAGTTTATCTTGTCATATTACCTTTATTACAAGTCTTTAAAAAATTGGAAGTATCTTATTTTAGTATAGGTAAGTTTCTCATATCTTCCTCTTTGATCAATTTCCTCATTTTATTTTTTCCAATATGGCCCAATATTTTGTTCTTTTAACTATTTTTAGCTTTCTAACTCAAATAATAACTTGATTTTGACTTCCCAACTTGATAAATATTGTCTTGAGTTCTAATTACCTTTTAAATAATATATCCATCTTTGATCCTCTTCATAAGACATCTAATTTTCTTGAAAATATATTTATTTTCATCATCACAAAGTTTTGATCCACATAACAGGTTATGCTTTGGGCTATTAAAAATAGAGCATTTCTATGAATGGTCATGTCTTCCAAATCCTACCTATTTTAACACTTTTAATTTTAAGTGATATGTCATTACCAAAGGAGATAGAACCTCCAACATACTTCTATACATTATTTAGTTTATTTAGATCTCCAGTCATATTATATGAACAACTCTTATCCATTATTCATTGCTTCTCGATTTTTTAGGCTTTAATGGTAACCTCCACAAAACTTGATTATTGGTTTTGGATATGATTCTTTCCTAAAATATGATGAAAGTTAAATTGATCTGATGTAATAGTGACACAATCATTTTATGTGTACCCATCTTTTCCACATCTTTCACATGACTCATGAAAACACCCAAATCTATTTCTTTTCCAAAAAATATATCCAGGATTTTGATGTTTAAATTTATTTTCCATCAACTGTAGGTGTATCCCCCTTGAATAATTCTCTCTCCTTAGACCTATAAGTGACATATTATACCAGTATTTGTATACTTTATATCCAAGTACAAAATGACATCAACAATAACCCTAAACCTTATGCTTCAATAGATGTTTTGAGTATGTCTATGAAATATTCTATGATCATTTTCAATGTTATTTTAAGATTACTTAATCAAAACTTCTTGTGTACACCTTCTCTGTATATATAGGGATATAATGTATATTTCCTTAGAATTTTTTTACTTCCATATATGAGAAAAAAATTTACCTTTAATTTAAAATTTTGGATATGATAGGTTGTTGTTTTTCTTTGATATCTTGAGAATTAAAGACTTCTTTCTGTAATGATCTTTAAACTGTAATTTTAATACCATGTTCACCAACTTGAATATCATATCTAATATATTCCCAATGACTAGAGAATTCACCTTTAACTTCAATAACATTATTAAATTTTTATTTGTTTTTTTATTCCTTATTTTCAAATGAAACAATTTTATACTTCAATATATTTGTCTTCTTATCTTTGAAAATAATAGTGGAAGTCATGAAATCGATAATCCTCTTATTGTATGCATTCAAAAGATTAAATTTTTAAATTTATTTAATAATATTATCTTTCTCAATCTAAACCTATTTAGGTTCTTATGAGTTCTTAGGATGTTAGTTCTCATTTATCAATCTTTCAATCCTTTTCATCCAAATTTTAATTTCCATCCCCATGGTATATTATTTGGGTGAATCGCATTATTTAGAAGTATATTCATTACTTATGTGTGAATCGTTATCTAATTGATTATCTTCTTCTATTTATTGATCTATGAGAACTCTATAAGAGATTTCTGAATTTTCCTTCTCATCGTTATTATAGTCATCACTATCAGAAACCTCTTCTTCATTAGATGCAGAATTCTTTTAGAAAAATCTTAGAGAGATTTTATTCTTTCCTTTAACCTATGATTGGATTCTTTATTGTGATATTCCTTTGAATAATGAGACCCTTTTAGTTTCCTCATCTTCATATCTATATTTGAATTTCATGGGATAGACATTATAAAAATGAACAACCATTCCATAGTCGAAACATTTGAAAGGAAACTTGCCTTTGAACTTACCTCTAGTTCCTCTAGCCAATCTTCTTGATATTATAGAAAGTGTCTCATCATATTCTTCCATATTTTATTATCTATATATATATATTTATTTATTTATTTATCATCAATCATAAATTATTTAAGATCTTTGGAATCAGTCACTTTCTTCTTCTTTCCTTTAATTTTAAGAGCATCTCCACTTATCATTTCAAAATTGATGAGAGTGTAATGCGACTCATAAATAGTAAACTCATCAAGATATTTTACTTCCAATTATGATGATTTATCATCAAACTTGTCGATGAGAATTATCATGAGATTCTTGAAAATAGTATAATCATCAAGTTTCTCCTTAAACACTCTAAATAATCTTAAAATAACATTTAATCTTGTAAAAATATCATAAATAGATTCATATTCTTATATTTAAACATCTTTAAACTATTTTCTGTTAAATTTTAATTTTACATCCTTCACCTTTTCTTTCCATCATAAATGCTATAGAGTTTTCCCCAAATTTCATTAGCAATATTACATCACATAAACTTTGTTAGTTCTTTCTATGATAATGAATATAGTAGAAAATTTTTGGTTCTCCATCATTCTTAGTATTCCACTTGTCAATAAGAGTCCAAACAAAAATTTCCTTTGGCATCATGAATCCTTAAAGAGAAGTATCAAGAACATCCCATCCTAGGGAAAAAAATAAGGCATCATCATATCCTTCCATAAGTGCAATCATTTTCCATAAAAGGTGGTAACTCTATCCTGATTAATTGAGTTATGGTTATCCATATCATACCAACATGAGATCTTAAAGGGTGTGCTTAGATCTAATACCAATTTAAAAGGATCTAACAAGGGTTGAAATTACTAAGGGGGGTGAATCGGTGCCTTGAAATTATTTTCAAATCAAACCTTAAATCCATTCTACTTATTTAATATAGATATCACAAAACATTCAATATAGATAAGAGATGAATTACAGTGAATTTAATAAAAAAATCACCTACCTAAGAATGACTATGTCCCCGGTGTATGGTAGTTTTTATCCCATGCACACAAAACTAATCTTTTATTATCAAGAAAAGTTATGGGTAAGAGTGTGATATTGAGTCGACTATAAATATTAGCACCAACTAGTTATAATATTTTTCCATAGAAAAAATAACTCCTAAATAATGATCACTAATGAATGTATGAGCCTCCTCATGGGATCTAAGATGTTGATCTTTTTCATCCTCCTTGCATAGTGATCTTCAGTGGTTGTTCTCGGTTCTTTTTCATTGATACAACAATGTATCGATTATCTTTTCTCAAAATTTAAAACATGATCTATTTATTTATATTTTATTATCTATATTCACTAAATATATTATGTATATCATTTATATAATAGTTATAAAAATCTACTTGAATCCTATTGGCATGGAATGACTCATTTGAACTTATTCATTTTTTAATCAAGGTGCCCCTTTTAATTCTCCCTATGACTCGAGAAACTTTCCCTTCACATGATATTAAATATCATATTCTTATTATTCATTCAAATTATTCCCAAAATTCATGAATATATTTTTTAATATGTCCTTGTGTTTATGAAACATGTGGAAAAAAGATGTGTTCTACGATATGGAGCTCATAATCTGACAATTTTGTAATCACAATTCTCACCATGATCTTTGCTATAATGTAGACTATGTTTTATTCCCATTTCATCATTTCCGTTCCTTCTACTTTGAAACTCTTCCAAAATTAACAGAACACCAACTCCAAAAATTATATGGTGTGGTCTCATCTTCTCCTTCAATCTTTCCTTTAAACATCTCAACAAAATCATGCATTTCTTTTATGTAGGTTTAGTCCATGTTTACGCATCCTGATCCACATGTAGATGATGTTTAGGTATATAGAAGATTATTTTTATGCAGAATGACAATTATTTTTATGCACGAGAACTCTTCTAGGTGATCATGTTTATGAAAATTTGTATGATCATCACTCTAGATTGTCTTATGTTTACACAGATCAAATCAATGGATTGACTACGAGGAAGACAAATGACCATATGAAATGGATAAAATGCATTTATAAACTATTGATCATGGATTGATGTCAATTCAAATCATTTTTTATGTTTACATAGGATTAATTCATGTATACATAACAAGATATGATGCTTACATGGATTAATGAGATGATGTTTATGCAGTGTAAGGACTTATCCAGCTTTTCATATTTCCTTCAAATGAATTCAAGGATATCCTAACTCAACTTCAACCTTTACAACCCTTTATCCAATAGAGTTTAAACATTAAGTATATTAGCCTATAAATTTATTACTTCTTTGATGGATTCTCATCATTTCTAATAGCTTCAACTAGTATTTGTTTCTCAAAAATAGATCACCAATCTCCTTACTGGTTGGTTTTTTCTAAATTCCTCTAGATGATATATAAAGCACTTCTAAAGTAGAAATATACTTTAAATGTGAAGAATAGTATTAATAAACACACTTACATGTATTAACAACAAATATAGCACTACCCTCAAGAAGGTGGAACACATAAATTTTGAGTAAAATGAATGTGGCAATTTTTATATCCTATATTTGGTGAACCATGTAAAATTGGGCCTTTTATGGATAATGTTTTGTCTGTGCTTAGGAGAGTGTTAATTTATAATCTAAATTGAATCATTGGATGAATATGTGTGTGAATATTCTTCCAAGATTTATTATTAAAGTTATAAAATTTTAACAAAATTCTATTCACCCTTCCCATATTATAAGGTTTTTCACGTTATCTTGGGAATATTCCATGATAACCAAGCTCTCCTTTTGTGTTTTCATGAAACTACCACCTCTTTTATACTAATCTTAAAGAACCATAGGGCACAAATTCTGAAAATGTCTATGGTACCTAGACATAAATCACATTAGCCCAAATCCCCTAGGAAAAGCATGTAAAACACTAGCCTCAGAAGTCCAAAAAGGAAGCATCTGAGGTTGACTCACATCTAGTTAAAACCTCAAATAACTTGGTGCATGAGACCTTCCATTGATAACTCTACTCCTTGGGGTACTCTACTCATTCCCCTCTCATGGTAATCCTCCTCACAAGTGAAAATTCTTGATCACCTATTCCTTATTATAAACCACTAAGTATGTTGGGAATGTAAAGGGAGTAAACATGTATTGGATAAAAGGATGGAGTGCCTCCTCAAGACATCATTATTAGGACTCCTTGTTAAGAAAATGATATGGTGTGAAACGTAAAAAATAATTGAACCTAATCTAAATCTCCCACACAAACATGCTCCCCTACTAAAATGAGAGTAGCTCCTACCTCTTTACTGTCTTCATGGTTGATGAAAGGAACTATGATTAAACCTCCTTCTGGAATTCAACCCATGGAACATAGGCCTCTTTCTACTCACCAAGATATAGCATCCACCACTAACAAACATCTCCTCACATTTGACTAACCACCAATGGAACCCAGTACTCCACAGGGGCCTAGATCAAACTGAAGGAAATATTGAGCTCCTCCAACCATCTCTCTATCTCTAGATTATAAACACTACACTCATACTTTCCCAAAGCCTATCTTTGAAAGGTGAGTAATGTTTTTTTTTCTACTAATCATCCTCCTAAACTGGATCAACCCTTCTACGATCAACCAGATCAGCCTGTTGAACCTCGACTACCTGAACCACATGTAGATGATAGTTATGATCCATATCTAAAAAAGGAAAAGGGGTTTCCTAAACCCTATAGTATAAAATTATATAAAGACCTATTTGATTCATTTTAACTTCCCAAAACCACCCAATTCAAATAAAAACAAAATTCAATCATGATGAATGTACCTCCCCTTGGTATCTACCCTATAAGAAGAACCACCTCACTTGGTCATTTAGTATACTCAAATTCATTATATCAAATCATATGGGGGGATAAAATCTTGTTTCTTAGCCGATATTTTCTAGTTTATGTCATATACCAAGATAAACTAACATTGTTTCCCTATAAACCCATGCAATCCTCATAGTTCCTAACTCCAAACATCATCTCATCCCTCAACCAAAATTTTTTATACCACTCTATCATGACGCTCTCCTTATAAAGGTAACACTCCAAGGTTATCAATGAAGGAAGAGAGATAATAACCCTTGATTCCTACCTCCAATAGGCCTCGAGTTGGTGACTAGCATCGAGGGTATAAAAATATCACAAATGGGAGGCATTACCCTCTATAATAATAGGATCATGAGATAGGATTTCAATGATCAATCAACTCCATGACATAACATAAGATAAAGGAAACCAAAACCATCCCACAATGTATGTATAAATGAAATAGATACAAATAAAAGTCTCTAAATAAAATACCAAAAGATAATTCATATAGGAGTGACTCAACAACATCTTGAAATAATGAACTATAAATGTCTATCATGGTCCATGAATTCCTCCTAAAAACCTGAAAATAGTTTTTATATATGTGGGGTGAGTATACAAGTATACTTAGTAGGATCATAACCAAAGTATCTTGTGTACATTTGAAAGAAATATATTAATGCACTAGTGAGAAAATAGTAGAACCAACAGCACCTAAACAGGTCAACTAACCTATCTCACCCTCACCATGGAAAACTCTCTAAACAATTTATCCAAGTATAGTAACATAATAAGAAGAATATTTATAAAAAGGATATTGTGCACCGCTTTCCCATTAATTTTCCACTCTCACACCCAACAACATACATCCTGGAACTCCCACATCTTCTGAAAATCACATCATTCCAAGAACACCATGTGTAACTTGAAATCACATCACATCTCACACAAAGACACATGATCCATCACATCACATCACTACCGAAGACACCTAGGCCATAAACCCACATCTACATCCATAATCAGTATAGTAGTTTATTTTGAAAATGAAGGACATCAACCATGTTCCCTCCTCTTACCATGAACTACCCCCGCTATAGCCACATCATCATCTCATCAAATAAACACCACTACACTGCAACATTAATAGCCTTTTGCGGCAGTTTTTTAGCAGTGGTTTTTAATAAACAGCTAAAAAAAAAAATTTCAATCCCGAAACCCCCCCCCCCTTGAGACCCCCCTTCTCCCCTCGACCCCTGCGAGACCCCCCCCCCTGACGACCCCCGAATCCCTAGCCCCTCACCGCCTCATTGTCCCACCGATTCTTCCTAAGTTCATATTAGGTAGGATTTTCTCCTCATATTCTCGCTTATTCTTCTATTTTCATTTTCCCCTTTATACTCCCCCTTGAGGTTCATGTGTCATGGATGAACCTGAACCCAATCTTGGGGTTCTTTTGGTTTGTTTATTCTTCCTAGGCTTTGTGGGGTTCAATTGTGGACCATTCCACAATAAGTGATCTCGGTGTATATATTCACACATGTAATTGGGAATATGTGCATTTGGAACAGGGAAACATATATATATATATAAAGGTGTATATGTGTCTAAGTGTGAAGTTTCATTTTGAATGTGAAAGCTATAGTGTGAAAAGTGATTTTCCAAATGTTTGATTTTGATTTATAAAAATTTGTGGACCAATTCGAACATTCTAATGGGATTTTAAAAATAACATTAACTCTAATGGAAGCCCATAATTTTATGTATTTGTTGGACCAAGGTTTGATATGAATGACATATTGGTATGTTTCTAATAAAAGGGGATTTTCATTGGTAGTACAGGGAGGTGATGTGTTATTGTATGCTTTCCCTATAATGTTGTGTCATCAATATTTTTTTCTACCAACCCCCCCATATGTATTTTAGTTATGGGCATGGAACATGGGAATCTTGGGTACCTTGGTGGACAGGCTAGGACTAGTTGCTAGACTAGTCGGTAGGGCCTCAACATATTTCACTAGTAAGATTATGATGTAACACTTACTCAACAAAGTGAAATTTCTTTTACCAATGTACCTTGGGTGTGTCCCCTCCAATGAGTCATGATGGAAATACATTCCTATATGTTTGATCAATAGGATATGATGTACCTAGAACCCAAATAACCTAGCTACTTATTTCTTTCTGAAGGTTCTTTATCTCATTTTATTTCTATTTATATATTACTACATTTGCAAGATATTTTTCTTAGTTTCCATTTTATGTCTAAAATAACAAGTGGCTTGTTCTAATTTCCTTTATTTTATAGATCCTCGTGATATGATTTCTACTATTTGATTTCCCACTAAAAATATTCTTTCATTTCATTATATTATTATGAATAGATTTTTTGAAATTATTTTATTCTTTGTAAATTTTTTTCTAAATGGAAATGGGAAAATGGTATTTAAGAATCATCAGCTTGTTAGTTGTTCTAGAGAAGAATGGAAAACCGTATATTTGTATATTTATTTTTTCAAACTAGAATAAAATTATATTCTCTTTAAATTTATTTAATAAAGAGTGGTTTCTATTTCAATATCCCTACCAAGAATTTTTATGTAGCACCTATATCTCTATCATTTTTTAGTTTCATTTTTCAGCATATCTTTTATTCTCACCCAAGGGGTATTTTGTTTCATTTGGTTGGGTGGTGACTTCTATATTCATAATATGGTAGTTATGTTTTTAGTTTAATTTTACATTATTTCCTTTTTATGGGATTGGCCACTTAGGCTTTTACTACTTTAAACAGACTGTGGGTAGCTATAGCTGACAGTGGGAGAAGAAAGGCCACTGGAGGGGAATGTTTTCTTTATAGGAGAGGGAGTTCAAGGGGAATGGGAGTTTTTAGTTCTTATTGATATTTATTACATTTCCTAGTATTGATATTAGGTTGCTGGTTATTTATTTTTCTATGGCGTGGAATTCTGATGCAGGAAAGGGTCATGCTGAAATTTTATTTTTTCCCACTAATTATTTCCATAATTATTTATTGGGTGAAATAATTCTTAGGTGGTATTTCATTGTTTCATTAGCACTTGTTGCATCCCATGTGGATTGGTAACACCCTTTAGGTCTTATCATGGGTCAGACCAGACATCTGAAGGATGGACAACATGGGTTGGTTCATGAAAAAATGTTATCAAAAGAGGAGTTAGGTTCATTCCACCATAAGATCCTTAGATCTCTCATAAGTTTCCCTTGTTATTTAGGATATCTGGTAGATGCAGATAAAATCATCAGGGATTAGTAGGTTTTTCATGGGTTGGTTCCTACTCACCACCACTCATGATGAAACCCATGTTAACAGGGGATGTTGGGATTTTTATTTTCAGGTTTTCTTTTTGGGATGATGTGAGAGTTTAGCTAGTGGTACATTCTGAGGTCACATAGATTGTTAACCCTCGTGAAGCTTGCCTACATGGTTCTATGTTACTCTCGATGATGGTTGCATGGTTAAGACATAGTGCACCTAGACATGTACCCAATTAATGTATGGTCAATAGTACCTTCATGGTTGGTTTATGTTGTGTGTTTTTGGTCAATTGATCTTAAACTAAAGTTTGATAAAGGGTTTTTAATTTCAAAATGCTTCTCAGGTAAAGTTTGATGATTTTTAAAATGAAAGTGTGTTTAAAAATTGTTTTAAGTGGTTATAAATCAAATTTAAAATTTAAAATGGGGACTTTTAATATGGGTAAACATTTTACAAATGGATTTTCATGATATTTTTACTAAAAACCTCATTTTAGTTTTATGAAAACTCAGATTTGATCAATACATTTGGTTCTGGTTTCATTCTTACATAACTAATATAAGGTGCGTTTACAGATGTATAATTTTAGTTGGGTGATTTTTCTAACATATTAAAAAATATTCTATATCTTTCTCCCTGTGTCCATTCATCTAGCTCCACCTCTGACACTTTCCCATCATCCCAACATCTATTTCCCTTCCTCCATGATCCCTCCATCTGTATCCTTTATCACACATGCATATCTTCAAAAATATAATATGCCTCTATTTGCTCTACCTCGTTATTATTTCTTTTTATGTATCTATTCATCCATGAAATCTGTGATCTACATAGAAACCCTATAATATGCCGGTTAGGCAGGTTATCTAGGTTGGTTTGTGACAAATTGGTATAAAAGGTATTCATGCATCTTCTTTGAAATTGTTATATAGTTTGGGATGTCTTGGTAGACATGAGATAGTATTTTTGAGACTTAATAGGTATATTATGAGAAATTTCTTGGCCAGATATCATCTTAAAGTGCCTTAAGTTACCATGGTATATTGGGGAAAAATGTCTGTGGATTTTTTTATCTAATCCTAGACTTTTTCCAAATCTTTAACATATTTATATATTTTTTCAACTAGTATATATGAATCTCTTTCCCTATTTAATAACAGTTATGTGTTTTAATTTTTTTTATTGTGTAGGCACATTATGATATACATGGATAAAAGTTGGATCACATTACCGAGGAATACACCTCAGTATGTTAAGGGTTTAGAGGAGTTTTTAGATTTTTCAATTTCCAATCGATCCGTTGAAGGGAGAATAAGATGTTCATGTCATGTAAATTTAGAAGATGGTTGAAGAGAGATGATGTTTATGAACATTTAATATTGAAGCAATTCCCTAGTCAATATTTGTGTTAGATTTGGCATAGAGAATCGAATGTTACAAAAAGGTTGAGCACTAATGTCAATCCACAGAATGAGCTCTCCACTTCGTCGACAATGGGAAATGAAATGCAAAACCTTATAAATGATGCATTTGGCACTACAAGACACCACCATCAACATCAAAACATATCAGAACAACCAGATGAGGATACTACAAATAGCAACGTGACAAGTGATGTTTTTGAGACTTTAGGACAACCAGATGAAGATTGTAACATATCAATGGATCCTCCTCTTGATTATGTGGAGACTAATGTAAGAGAAAACTTCACTGAGGAAAATATGTTTCATGATTTAGTTGAAGATGTAAATCAAGAGTTGTATAGTGGATGTTTGAAATATTCAAAACTTTTTTTTCTGCTGAAGTTGTATCATATCAAATGTCTATGTGGAATTACAAATAAGGCAATGTCCATGATATTGGAATTGTTGCGTGATGCATTTCCTGAAGCAAACATCCCAGAGTCTTTATGATATAAAAAAAGTTGTTAACAGGCTTGGTTTGAAATATACAAAAATACATGTGTGTCCCAATGATTGTATGCATTATTGGAGAGAGGATTCAAGTAGACAGGATTTCAAAAAATGTTCTTATAGATGGTAGTCAATTGGTGATGTTGGAAGTCTGAATCAACATACTACCATGAAGAAGAAGAAGAAAAGGAACACACCTGCAAAGGTTTTGCGTTAATTTCCTTTAAAGCCTCGATTGCAAAGATTATTCATGTCATCGAAAATCATCGAACACATGAAGTATCATTCTATAGATAATAACAATGATGGGTTAATGCGATATCCACGAGATTCACAATCATGGAAAACATTTGATTCATGACATCCAAATTTCTCAGTTGATCCTAAGAATGTTCGATTAGGATTGGCTGCTGATGGATTCAACCCATTTAGGACTTTGAGTACCAGTTATATCATTTGGTCAGTTGTTTTGATCCCTTACAATCTGCCTCCGTGGATGTGTATGCAAAAAATGTCTTTTATAATTTCGATGATTATTCCTGGAAAACAAATGCCTGGAAATGATATTGATGTCTACTTGCAGCCTTTAATTGAATAATTATAGGAGTTATGGAGCAACGGTGTTGAGACATTTGATGCTTTTTCTAAAATAATGTTCAAAATGCATGCTATTTTAATGTGGACCATTAGTGACTTCTGTGGGCTTGGGAATTTATCTAGTTGGAACACTTACACAGGTTTGGCTTGTCCTGTTTGTAACTTTGATTTTGAGCCCAAACGGCTACCTCACAGTAGAAAATGGTGCTTCTTGTTCCATCGAAGATTTCTCGATGCATCTCATAGATTCCGGCTGAACAAATCAAAATTTAATGGTTTCATTGATCGTAGACCACCTCCAAAGTTGTTAACTGGTTCTGAAATATTGACACAACTCGGAAAAGTTGAAATAGAATTTGGGAAGGTTTATCATTTGAATGATAGGGGAAATGGGTTCAAATTGCATCCTCAAGTGAAATTAGAACGTAGTAATGGAAGAAAAAAAAGTATATTCTTCAAACTTCTGTATTGGGAATTTAATTTGTTGCGGCATAATATTGATGTGATGCATATTGAGAAGAATGTATGTGAAAATTTGATCTTCACATTACTTCATGAGCATGGAAAGTCGAAGGATCATCTCAAAGCTCGAAAAGACTTACAAGTAATGAACATAAAACGTGATCTCTGGCCAGATGAGAATGAAAAGTATGCTCTGACAATTTTTGCAATGAAAAATATAGATAAAGATACATTCCTTTGAATTTTAAAGCATGTGAAAGTATTTTATGAGTATTCAAGTAACATCTTGAGGTATGTTGACTTAAAGAATCGTAAGTTACATGGATTGAAAAGTCACGATTCACATATTTTGTTACAGTAGTTACTACCATTGGCATTGCGTACATTATTACCTAAAAAAGTTACTGCTGTTGTACTCAAATTCTGCACATTTTTTAGACAACTATGTGAGAAATATCTACATCCATTTGAGCTTGACAACCTTCAGGAGAGGTTTGTATTGACACTTTGTGCAATGGAGATGATTTTTCTTCCGTCATTTTTTACTATCATGATGCATTTAACAGCGCATTTGGTTGAGGAAGCTAAATTAGGAGGTCTCGTTCATTATCGATGGATGTATCCAATTGAGAGGTACTTTATTTATATGTTTTCCAGTTAAGTAAACAATTTTTGGCACTTAATTAAATGCATAATTATGTTTGTTTATTTTATTTCACAGATATCTTAGGCATTTGAAATCATATGTGAGAAATAAAACTCAACCAGAAGGCTCTATTGCGGAAGACTATTTGGCATAAGAGTGTCTTACCTTTTGTTCTAGATGCTTGGATGATATTGGGACAAGATTTAATTGAGTTGGACGTGTTGACGACACATCGACTCAATCTCAAATACATGGGAAATCAAAATTATTTCCTGTTATTGGCCGATCAGTTAGGAGAACCTCAAATGTTACACTGACAGAAATGGAATTATTATAGGCGCATAGATATGTGCTGCTGAATAGTGAAATTGCAGATCCATTTATTGAAGAGTTGATGATATAAACAAAGAGACGAATGAGAGGTTGAACACGAAATGAAAAAGATATAATGAAAGTTGTTAATAAAGATCTTGTAAAATGGTTTGCACGACGTGTAAGTTCATAAATATTGCAATAAATATGAATATTAGGTTGACACATATATTTATAATTCTAATAAAGTATATTTCTTTTTTTAGATCATGAATACTGATACTCGAGCAGAGTTTCCAGAAGATTTGAAGTTTCCTGCTCGAGGTCCTCTAAAACAAGTTAGAAAGTTCGACGCTTACAACGTGAATGACTTTATATTTCATATAGTTGATGGAGAAGAGTGTTTGAAAACACATAATAGTGGTATATTTACATTTTCTAAAGTGGGATACTATGGAAAGCTGACCGATATTATTGAATTAAACTACCACGAACATTTTTTAGTTGTTTTATTCAAATGCAATTGGCTCGATATTATCAGATGTGTTAAAAGAGATTCTTTGCAATTTACTTCTGTGAACTTCTCTCGCTTGATGGATGTTGGTGATCATGAACTGCATGATCCATATATCTTATCATCGCGAGAAAAAATGATATATTATGTGAATGATGTTGTGGATGAACGGTGGAGTGTAGTTGCTCACGTAAAACAAAGAGATTTGTATGATATGGGTGATAAAGTGAAAGATTTGACCTCTGACATTGAATCTCATCAACAACAAGAATCATAATTATTTTTCTACCATGATATTGAAAATATTAGTCTAGCAAGGATGAATGAAGTGGATGAAGTAATGGAGCAGGAAACCGATATGATTGAAGGAGAAAATGATAGTATGTAAAGTTATGCATTCATTTAGAAACCACTTATTTCATTTGTGCAATCATTCATTATCATTGTTATGTATATTTTGTTTGTTAGTACTGTGCATCTGTTATCTTTTTTAAATTTTTTTTCTGAATAAATTTTTTGAAATATATGTTCTGAACATAATTTTATTTGATTAAATGACGGGAATGCCAAGAAGGAAGCGATATACTGTTCCATCGACCACTACGACAGATGACGATCCATCTGTCTCTCTCTCTGTCACGACCCGTCCTCAGGGCCCATGTCGTGACTACCCCAAGCCCGTCTTCCATAGGCCAGGGGCTGGCGACTAGCACCAAGGCGTAAATCCCGGTAAAAAGGGAAGGCATTGCCTTTGTAAAGTAAACAAGCACCACAGAGTAACCAAGCGGAAAAGTAAACACTAAGTAAAACAGAGTACAACTGTAAGTGCGGAAAAGTAAGTGGGCCAGTATACAAACCCAAAACTGAAAGTAAAGTACAACTCGAAAGGGAAAACAACAACTGAAAAGTAAAAGCTGTTACGCCGAGCTGTCCACTGGAAATCCCACCTGAAGGGTGGGTACAGATAGCTCCTCTGCTCCTCGGGTCCCGCCGTCCGCTCCGAGTACGTCTCGCCCAGTGGTCCACCTCCAGGTACCGTCCTGCTCTGCGAGCCTCAACCACGATCAACGATGTCCGTCGTCTGCAACCAACACAACGTAGTGCGGGCATAGCCCGTGCAGGGGTGAGTATAAGCTACTCAGTAGGGACCCTGAGACCCTTGAAGGTCTCCCAAAATCCACAAAGGATAAACCACAAAGGAGAGATATAAACACGAAGTAACAACCGACACTGCTTAGGTATATGCCCATACATAAACCTAAGTCATCAATTCCAATACGCTCCAACCTCCGAGCCCAAGTACAACTCAGTCCACACAGGAAAGTATACGTATTCCACACAGGAAAGCAAAACGTAATCCACACAGGATAGCACAACACAATCCACACAGGATGGTAAACAGGATTCAGCTCACACAGGTATACTTCTTCGAAAGACGATAGAGATGATCACTGATCCATCTAAGTCGTCAGCCCACAAAGGATCGATAGGTACTAACCCCCGCAAAGACCCACACAGGATCGGACCCACACAGGATCTGTAGGCGCTGGTTCACACAGGACCGCTGAGCGCAGACCCACACAGGATCGGACCCACACAGGATCGGTAGCACTGATCCACACAAGATCGCTGAGTGCTGAAATCGTCATCGTCGAATCCACTGAGGATCTCTGCACAGTCGTCGTCGCAGTCACAGTAGCAGTCGCAGCCAGCTCTAGGGTTTCCGCACACAGCAAGCTCGTTCGGGAGGGTCCGCTCCACGAGCCGAGAGGCTGATACATCAACTGTCACATAGTCCAGAGTTGATGTATCCAAAAGTTCTGTATCGTCAACAGGAACTCAACGCAACAGACGGCGCGTCAATCAGACGCCCGGTCTGAGAGTTATTGGCTTTTTCGTTCTAGGGGCTCGGTTGGTTTTTAAGGCAAAACCAACCCAACCGTACTCCACCTGCGTCCAAATCTCGGGCGGAGTATGTCAAAAGATCTGTCTCACTAAGAGGAACTCAACAAAGCTGACGGCACGTCATTCGGAAGTCCGTAGCTCAAGATATGAGTGTTTCCGCTCCGAGGGCCCGGTTGGTTTCGTGTACGAACCAACCCGGCCGAACTCAAAGTATTCTGAAACCTTGAGTGCGATATACCGAAATGACCGTCTCGATCCAAGGATCGCATCGCCGCTGAAGGCGCGTCGTTTGGAGGTCTGTAGCCTGAGTTATGGGCATTTGAACCTAAACAGTTCGGTATCGGGGGTTTCGGGCCCGGGCCGACCCGGCCCGAGACCCCCCCCCCCCCCCCCGGGTGGCCCGAACCGGGTCGACCCGCCCCGGACAGGGTCGGCCCGGCCCGGCGCGGCCTGGCCCGGCGCCGGTCCGGCTCAGCGCAGCGCGCTGGGCGCGCTGCCAGCTCGGCCTTCGGCCGAGCTGTTGAAAAAATGGGGGGCGCTTGCCCCCCTTTGTAACCGCGGCCCCCCCTCAATAATGGGGGGTCATTCAACTGGCCGGGGGAATTTAATTCCCCCGGCCTTCCCCATTTCCGGTCGGCCCAACCTGGCCGGCCGGCTCCTCCTCAACGGGACCGGCAGTGGCCGGTCCCTTTCCGGCTCCGACACCGGCGGCCCGGCTGGCCGCCGGTCACCAAGCTCTGCCGCGGCCCGGAACCGGCCGCGGCCCTTGTCGTCTGGCGCGGTGCGACGGCACCGCGCCCCTCCGCTGCGGCCCCGCTCCGGCCGCGACGCCTTCGATTTCCTTTGATGTGGCGCGACGGCGTCGCGTTCTTGAATTTCTTTCCACGGCGCGGAGCGACGGCGCCACGCAATACTTGTCGTGCGATTCCCGCATGGTGCGACGGCACCACGCCATCCCGTTCCATCCGCAAGGAAACAAACATGAACATAGGAGGGGGGGTTCGGCCGTGTTTGTGTGGTCCGGCCCCCCTCTCGTTAAACGATAACATTTAGTCATTTATCCTCGAAGTTCGACATGCTAGAATCAAGAACGGAAATAATTAAATAAAATAACAATAATCCCCTACATCGGTTTCAAGAGCGGAGCACACCAACAAGCCGCGGAAGACAAGCGTCGCGGAGGTCAGGCGTCGCGGGAATCGTACGTCGATTCCGTTGACGTCGAGGTGCGTCCGAAGAGGTAGCGTCGCTGGAGAAGCTTCGTAAGCTGACGGAGAAAGCCCGAGGAGGAAGCGGCGTCTCCTTTCGTTGACACGGGAAGAAGATCGAAAGAAACGGCGTCGTCGATCTTTGGAAACACACCGGCTGCGAAGAAAAGAAGAGACGACACGTCTTTCTCTTCTTATGGTGACGGCGTTCTTCGTCGGAGCCTAAGTGTTCTTCGTCAAGGTTGAAGAAGATGAAGAAAGCTTCCCAATCCTCTCATGGTGGCAAAAGATACTAACCAAAATAAAATAAGTCTAAGCCTTATTTTATTCACACAACCCAACCTCTTTTGAATTTCAAAGGTTTGAAATTAAGTAACTCATCTTAATTAATAACACAAGTTGTCAAAATTAATTAGAGTGGAGTTATTGGGGAGTTTAAGGGAAGTTGAAGAGTTAGGGCTCATGTGGGCCCCACCACACTTAATCCTCTCAAGGGAGGTTAAGTGGATGTGGGTCCCACCTCTAACTCCCTTTGGGAGGATATAACCAACATGGTTTAAAATAAATTGTGTTCCACAATTTATTTAACTACATCCAACTTCCCCCAAAACTAACTCTCAACCCGCATAAAACGCAACCTCAGAAAAGGTCTCCTTATGAGAAAATCGGCGCTGCGAGTTCATCGGTGCCCTCAGAATTCGATTCCGGGCACCGGTTCAAAAGTTAGAAATTTCCGCTTGTTCGTTCACTGAACGTACCCGAGCCAAACTTCGGAAATTGATTCCGGGCACACCGGGCCTCAGAATCAGGTGCCGTCAGAAACCGCGCTCTTGTAAAATTCCAAAGAAAATTAAGAAAAAATTTCCCTTGAATTTTACGGGTCTTTACATTACTCCCACCTCAGGGCTTTACGTCCCCGTAAAGATACATCAAAACTAGGGAAACAAATGAGGGTACTGAGCAGGCATCTGAGCCTCCCACTCCCAAGTGCTCTCCTGGAGATTCTCGTGTTGTCATCTGATGCGCACTAGAGGAATCGACCGTCCACGTAGGACCCGCTCCTGTCGATCCTCGATCTCCACCGGGACCTCCGTAAAAGTCGCCCCATCGTCAACGTCAAGCTCCCCATGGTCAATGATGTGTGTCGGGTCGTGCACGTATCTCCTCAGCTGAGATATGTGGAAGACGTCGTGCACCCGGTGCAACTGAGGTGGTAGTGCCAGACGATAAGTCACCTCGCCTATCCTGCTGAGGACCTGGAATGGTCCGATGAAGCGTGGAGACAACTTGCCGCCTCGGCCAAATCTATGTATACCACGTCGAGGTGAGACCCGCAAGAAGACGTGGTCGTCATCCTCGAACTCTAGTGGCCTCCGCCTCCTGTCAGCGTATGACTTCTGCCGGCTCTGAGCTGTCCTCATCCGCTCCTGGATGACCTGGACCTTCTCTGTCGTGGCATGGACCATCTCCGGTCCCACAAGTGCTGACTCCCCAGGGTCTGTCCAGCACAAAGGAGATCTACAAGGTCGGACGTACAACGCCTCTTACGGTGTCATCCTGATGGTGGAGTGGTAGCTGTTGTTGTACGCAAACTCCACCAAGGGTAGGTGGTCCTCCCAGCTACGACCAAAGTCGAGGACACATGCGCGGAGCATGTCCTCGAGAGTCTGAATGGTCCTCTCCGTCTGATCATCCGTCTGAGGGTGAAAGGTTGTGCTCAGACGTAGCTGCGTCCCGAACGCCTCCTGCAACCCCTTCCAAAGCCGGGAAGTAAAGCGAGAATCTCGATCGGAGACGATAGATGATGGCACACCGTGAAGCCGCACAATCTCCTGAACGTAAAAACGTCCCAAGCTCTCCATTGAGCCATGCTCTCTGATGGGTAAGAAGTGTGCCGACTTGGTGAGTCCGTCAATTTTGGCGGACTCGTAAAATTCTCATGTAATAAAAAAAATACATGGAATTTTCCGGGTCTTTACAATGTTAATATATATTGCTTTTAATATGACTGTTATTTGATTTATAGGTAAAATTTAAAGAACTGTGGAATCTCAATCCTGCGCAGTCCTACTCAGTCTCCCAAGATGACCCAGTTACTAAAGTCCTTGGGAAGGAGCATCCTGGTAGAGTGCATGGGATGAGTTTGGGACTCGTACCATCTGAGGTCTTTGGCAGGCCATCGAGGATTGCAGCTTCATCTACTCCTGGTTGTAGTCAGTCCATACCCCAAGATACTCAGAGAGAGATTGTTTCTCTACGAAACACAGTTCATGACCAGGGGGCTCAGATATCCTCTTTGCAGAAAGCGTTGATTGATTTATATCATAAGACGACTAGATATGCCCCTGGTGGTATTGCATCGACTGGTGGTGAGCAGGTAAATCACAAAAATTCAAAATCATTTATTATGCAAACTTTTATTGGTTTTAAGTTTAAATATAAATATACAACTGTATTTAATTTTCAATATAATGTTCTTTCAGGTGGTAGCAGAAAGTGGAGATGGAGGTGGAGAGGGTGATGAGCTTTGTTCATCATCAGACCGTGATTAGTTGTTTTGTTGATATGTTGGAAAAATATGGTAACAGTCAGTTTGTATATGTATCATGTGTGGCACATAGTTGTCACCAAACATTTTCATGACCTAACATTTTCTTGATTTCTCATGTTTCATTTTATGTATTTTATTGATTTCTGATGTTTCCTTTTATATCTTGATTTCTCGAGTGTGGTATGTACCATATATGTCAATTATTTTTTGTCATGAATCATTTTTTATGATTATTTTTTCCTAAATTTATTAGGTTTGTTACTCAAGGATGAACGATCAAAAACATATCCTATAGTAACAGGAATCAATCCATTCATAGTTCTTGGAAAAGGTCCTCTATAAAAATTTGTCTCGTGTATAGGAGGAGAAGGATGAGATGTATGGGAACCATTATGTGAGAAAGAAATAAACAAATTGATGTGAATGAGGAAGGGTCTCGCCTTTAGGGTATAACCAGTGTGATTATAATTTTCACCAATGCCTATTATAGGAGATCCCAACATCATTACATATATTGAAACATCATGAATAAATCCACATATAGTTTTTATATAATACCCCTATGCATATTAGGCTCTTTCCTAGAGTAAGAGTCATTTTTTCATAACATAGGTTTATAGATAAAGAACCACATGCTAAGGATCCTTATGTAGATTTGGATAATATGTAGAGGAAGACAGGTCTTACTAGGTAGACTGTTCTAAGAAGTTTCAAGTCTTACAAGATGGACCATGCATCAAATAGTTTTACATCATGTGAAAATGACTAAAATAATCTATAGTTTAAGATCATATGAAAATACCTTATTATATGAGGTTTAATGTAGTTTACACTGATGTTTAAAATGAAATGAACTTGTTTTGATGCCAACCTTATGGATGGAAAACCAATGTGAATGAAGAAACTCAGTCACGAAGATAAAGTGGGGGATTTGATATCGGTTTTTTGGTTGGTTTTGAGATAGGATATCTAGGAATCACTATGTATCCCATGAAAATAGGAATCAATCCACACATAGTTCTTATAATTTTGGGGAAAATATGATCACCTTGAATTAGAATTGAGAAATAACAGGGAAACCAAAATAAATAGAATGAGTGTAATGGTACATACCCTTTATGAACTTCCCTTTGTGCATTATCAAGTCTTTGGGATGTTTAGGGAAAGTTTTGTGGTAATTTTGAGGTTTGAGGTGGTTTTTTAGCCTTTTGAAGGCCACCACGGCTTGTGCAATGACTTGTCTGGATATGAAGGAGGTAGTTTTATGTTGGGCGTGCTCTTGTGTAAAATGGGATATATAACCGTGACTTGGGGATGACATGGTCCTATGCGTGTTGTCCTAGTGGTTTTCATATGCACCATGAGAATCTTGAAATGCCCTTGGGTGGGCATGAAATATTGGGAGACCACCTGTCCAAAATAGGAAACTCAAGCTCACCACATTATAGCCTTGGGCATGGTGAGGGTAAAATGGTTAGGAAATGGGAACTAGGTCATGGATTTTATACATGGAAGAATATTGAAGAACCACTATAGATTAGACCACTCCATGTTCTAAGATTTGTGGGAGGCCAAATTCCATTTTAAAATGGGAAAACATATAAAACGACAATAAGGGTTCTAGATCACACTTTTACCAAACCCACCACATGAGTTTTGGATATTAACCATGTTTTGGTAGAGTCTAGTGTGATTCACTTATAAATAGAAGTTTTATTACCTCCTTGTTTTGAATTTTAGACTTTCCCTCAATTCTTGGTTGACCCTTACTCATCCTCCCCTTCCTCAGTCACTTACCTTGGTGTTCCAAACCACTTGAATCATACTAGATCATTTAGATTGAAGTTATTTGATTCATCGTAGCCCTCTCTTTCCCCATTACTCCTTTATTATCTTTCTATTATATTCAAGAGTTCATTATAGTGGTAATTCTCCTCTTTTTTGGGTGGTTTTTGATAGTCTTATTATTCATTGGATTCAATAGTGATTGACTTGAGATTAGTGGTGGTTTATCCTTGGTTCTTGTTCATTTCTCCTTGAAGATTCAGTCAAGGTTGGGGATCCTTCATCTCCCCTTCTTTATATGTACATTTGGAAATATCATGCTTTTGTGTTTCTTTGGTTAAATGGTACATATCATCTTAATAAAGATAATGAACAAGCTTAATTGAATTTTAAGGGGAAGGGAGAAATCACATGATTTTTACTTATTCTTGTTATTTATTCTTATATGGCCACACTTACTTGATTTTCCAATTATGACTTATTTTGAGATAGTGTGTTGTTTTGGTTTTTATAAAACTTTCTATGTATGTTTGTATAGCCTCACAACATATGAAAACGACTAAGAATATATATCAAACTATTAAATTGGTTTCCCATGCAATATTGTATTTCTATGTGAATACCCTTCATAATAATTTAGCAATTATGATAAAAATCCTTATTGAAACTAAATTATGTGTGGTGGTTGTGATGTGTAGTGGTTATGATGTGTGGTGGTGGTGATGTGGGGTGGTTGTGATGCGGAGTGGCTGCGATGTGTTGTGGTTATTATGTGTTATATGTTATATCAATTAGAATGGTTTTTTTATCAGGGCAATGGTAATGGGCCTACAGTATCAGTTGCTTTTTTTTTGTAAATCTGGCTTTAGCGGCGGTTTTAACCGCCGCAAAATAAATAAAATATATTTCACAGCGGTTTTAACCGCTGCTACAATTACGGTATTTTTCTATCTGGGGCGGTTAAAACCACCACTACGGACAATAATTTAGCGGCAGTTAAAACCACTGCTACACAGTTTCATATTCCTTTATTATTTCGCAACGGTTCTTTGAAACCGCCGCAGAATCATATGGAGGTGGTTTAAACCGCCTTCATTTCCAAAAAAACACTGCGAAATGGTCATTTTCCTGTAGTTCTAGTGCACTTTTGAATTTTGGCTATCATAGCTCGTGCATATCTAACTCACTCGAAAAAGAGTGTGGGGAAGAGTGGATAGCAAGTCATCTATCCTTAGCACTGTAATGTTGAAAAAACTCCCCAAAAATATTGGTTATTAGCACAAAGTGATCGCCATGGGTGCAATGCATATATATTTTACAAGGAAAATACAAGATATGTATATAATAGCCACAAACGAGCCCAAACTATGGGTTCACAACAAAAGAACTATCTAAACTCATAACATCTCCACCAAACCTCACAACAAACGCCAATTTTTCTACCGCCTATAAATTCACAACACCACATCACAATCCAAAAGCCACATTTCATTATTTTCAAGCTAATCTAATTTCAATATTTCACATTTCTAACCCATTTCATTCATTAATACTAACAATAAATTTTTATTCAGAAGAAAAAAAGAAGGATTACAAGGAAACCCAGACCTAAAAAGTCAGATCAAAGGGAATCAAGACCTAATAAGGCCTAAAGTGATGCAGGCTGAGGGAATCCCCTCTAATAATATTGACCCCTTCTGGATTTAAGGTATTTAAGTAATGAAAAACTAAATACTCATTACCAAGAATATCTACCGAAGCTAAGTAGTCCACCACCTTGTTTCCCTCACACCAAGTATGAAATACCATGATGTTTTCCCCCAGGATAGTGTGGCATTTCCTGATGACGTAAAGAATTGACCGAGGAGCTACACCCACACCATGAAGGGCATTGTACATGAGCATCAAGTCTATTTCGACTTCGTTGATATTCAAACCCCTTTGTTTGCAAACATTAAGGCCTTCAAGCATGGTCATTGCTTCTGCCTGAAGGGCGGACCCCCTACCCAAGCCTGATAGAAAAACCTATCATGATCGACCCACTGTTATCACTAACGACCCCTCCACCTTGGATGTAACCATCCACATAGGACCCATCACTATTGAGATTCAACCCCTCAGAAGGGGGTCACCAACAGACCCAGTTGCCCTTGTAATGATCATTCCACTGAGAAGATATTAGCGGACCTGTAATGAAATGATGTAGTGATAGAGCATCTCTCCAGTTACCCAGAGCCTTGACAAAGTTGAAGAGCAGATTTTTAACCCTGATGATCAGGCGACCATCAAAAATCACCCCCTCATAGATCCTCTTATTTCTGGCTTGCCACAAACACCAGCACCCTGCATGTAAAATCATGGTACGAGTAGATCTCTACATGCTTTCCCTACCTGAGATGTGGAACTAATAGGAAAGGAAGGGTTGATCAGCCGTCATTGGATTAGATAAAGCAGTAAACTCACCCAAACAGCCCCACACCTCATTATACCACCCACTCTCGAAGAAGATATGATCTAAGCTTTCCTCCTTGTGTTCCTTGCAACAAACACATCTAGAAACCACACAAATCGGGCACCTCTTAATGTTATCATCTGTGGGAATAGCTTTATTTCTTATCCTCCAGGTAAGGAAGTTGTATTTGGTTGGAATATTCTTGACCCAAAGTATTCCATTCCATGCCTCCCCTTGAACCTGCATGGTCATGGTCCTACGGTAGTCCCGTATCGTAAACAAGACAGATGGGGAAGGAGTAAAGACACGTCTGTCCAGATCAGGGGATAGTTTAATAAGGTTGCACAAATCAAGTCGGCCCTTATTCAACACTGCCTTAATAAACACCAGGTATTCACAGGTATCTTTGAAGGAGATGTTTGTAGCAGGGAAAAAAGGATAACCAAAGATCTCCCCACTCCAGTTGTGTTGCCAGAACAAGACCTCACCCATCCCAATAATCCAATGGGAGTATGGCCTAAGAGCACCAATCATAGGCCTAATTTCAGAACATTATGGAGAATCATAGCCATCTAAATCAGCCTGATCTCCCAAATAAAATCCATGCATGGTGTGCCCCCATAGGGTCCGTTGCTCCAGCACCTCACATGCGAGCTTAGCATGCAAGCAGTGCAAGGTGTCCTCAAGGCAGTGAATGCTAATCCCTCCCTCAACAATCGGTTGAGCCATCTTGTTCCATGCGACCCAATGTATTTTACCCTCCACCTTAGGATCCCATAGAAAATTGGCAATAATTCTATCAATGTTTTTTATAACACCTTTTGGGACTTTGACCGAAGATAGGGTGTGAATTAGGGTGGCCATAAGCATGTTATTCACCAGTGCTATTCTGCCACCAATGGATAGGTAAATGTTTTTCCAGTTGAGTACCCTATCAATGATTCTACTAATGAGAGGATCAAAGTCTCGAATACGAATACTTTTATAGGATAAAGAGGCCCCCAATTATTTAGTTGGAAACTCCCCTCTCTGCATATCCAGGATAAGACCTACATAAGTAATCTGGTGTGAAGGACAACTTTTTGAGATAAAGAAGCTACTTTTTCTTTTGTTAACAATCTAGTTGTTATAATGATAGTAAGTATCCAATATCATGTTCAAGCTTCTTAACGATCTACTCACAGCATTCATGAATATCATAGTATCGTCTGCAAACATAAGATGAGACGCTAATGGGGACCCCATTCTTCGACGATACGAGAGAACATCTCTATTACTCGTGCTCTTATGAAGAAGACGACTAAGAACATCCAGGGTTATGATAAAGATACTTGAGGATATGGGTTCCCCCTATTGAAGACCCCTGGTTGCCTTAAATAATCCATAATATTTACCCATAAACAAGACATCCAGCCAAGACGAGCTAAAACAATGAAAAATAATGTCAATATTCCAAGGTGAGAACCACATACCTGCCAAGACTTTGTTAATGAAACACGACTCCATACGATCATATGCTTTGTTCATATCAAGCTTAATAACTATGTTGGATCCACATGTTTTGAGATTAATATCCCTGATCATTTCTTGGGCCAAGGCCACATCCTCCCCCTGAATAGACCACCCCTTCACAAAAACATGTTGCTCTATGGAAATCCACTAGGGGAGATGGTTCGACAGCCTAGAATTGATTAAACTAGCAAGAATATTATATGAAACATTGCACATGCTAACAAGATGAAATTGTAGGATGGAGGTAGGATTCTTGGACTTGGGAATCAACACAACCTTATTAGCACTTGCAACACGATGCAGGAGCCCATCTCGAAAGAAATCTTGATTGGCTAAAATCAAATCATCTTTAACAGTCTCCCAAGAGGCTCTGTAAAAAGTAGGAAGTCTATATGGACCAGACACACTGTCTGGATTGAGTTTCATCATAGCTTCGAAGACCTCTGTCTCCTATGGGAGAGCACCCATCTGTTCATTATCACTATTAGAAACATAGTTCAGAATCACATCAAAGAGATCTATAGGTTCCTCCTGGTATCCATTGGGAAATTGCGAGTTTGGACCAACAAGAAGGTCCCTTAGGTGATTATTAGCTAGGGAACCTACTACATCCCTGTCATGTGTAAACGAACCATCCTCCAGCCTAATGTTTGGTTTAACAATGCTTTTTCTCTCCTTGATACATGCATGAAAATACACTATATTCTTATCTCCTTCTTTCAACCACTTGATCCTTGCGTTTTCCCTATAAAGATGTTCCTGCTATAGTAGTAAGTCCTATAGATAATCTTTTTTACAAACCAAGTCCTCAAAAACCCAATCGTCCCAATCTTCCTCTAGATTCGCTTAAAGATGATAAACCTCTTTCATGGCAACATCCAGATCCCTAGTCGGGGTAGAGAGATCCCTCGAGCTCTCCTTTATCCTGCTCTTAAGACACCTCAGTTTGTTATGAAATTCCACCCACGTGTGCCCCAGGAAGGGATCTCTCCAAGATTATCGAACCATATTATGATAACTAGGATTTCTAACTCAATGCCGAAAATATCTGAATCTCTCATGATTATTATTCCCAGAAGAAATAGTGATCAGGAGCGGGGAATGATCTGAAATACCATGAGTCAAGTGAACCACCCTAGTATTTTCATACATGGAAATGGCTTTCAAGTTATTCAAGCATCAATCCAGGAGGATCCATGATCTACGAACACCTCTTTGATTATTGCACCACGTGAATTATCACCTAAATAGCCAAGATCTATAAGGCCTTTTCCTGCCATGCATTGCATGAACTCTAAAATAACTCTCCTAGGAAAATTTCCTTGCCCCTTCCTCTCATCCTGATCTGCCACAACATTGAAACCATATCCCACAAACCACGGGAGATTGTTAGGGTCGAACAAGGTGAGATCATTCCACAGGATCTATCTATGATGGGGATCACTGCTTCAATAAATGAAAGATACAAGAAAGGTATGGAAGTCATGGGTTACTCTAATAGTGATGAACTGGTCACCCACCTGAACCAGATCCACCTTGAATCTCTTATACTAAAAGACCCATATATGCCTATTTATAGGATTCACATGCATGTATCCCGGCATTTTAAGCTTTCTGGAAAAATCAACAACCCTGTTTGGTTATTGTTTATGCTCAATAATTCCAACTATCACAATTTTACGCTTGCTAACTTTAGAAGCCACGAAGTCTGTTTTAACTCGGGATCCAATTCACCAGGCATTCCATATTAGGATGGGAATCATTGAGTGAAAAGGGTTTTGGGATTGGCATAGCCTTGTCGAAGTGGAAGTGTAGTCTCCCCTTAGGTTTCTTTGACTATAACCTGGTACATGCTTTGTTAGCCTTGGGTAAACTCGACTGGGGATGAGGAGGAATCCTGTTGAGGATTATCAATCCTTCCTTTCATTCTCGGGGTGATGTTGAATTCATTCTCCGCTCCATCAGAATGTCGAGAAGTGTATATCACAATTATCCCTCTATACAGAACTGGGGATGGGGAAATAGGGATCTCAGATATCATGGACTCTAAAGAAACAGGAAGTAGATCCACCCGGTCCTCCTTGCCACCAGGAGAAACCGTGCACTAAGGATGCAGTATCAATGAAAGATCAGGAAACCGGGGGATCCCTCTTAAAATTTCCGTACTCGGAAACCCTAAAAGTTTCAAGGAAATAACTAATAGAGATGCAATATCTCCAACCTAGACCTGTACCATCCATCTTGGAATGTAAGTCGCTATCTCCCGACACTCCACCCAATCACTTATCAATAGGTCATGAGGCATCACTGAAAAAAGATTACAGAATAAAGGCACCTCAAGATCCTCCTCTTGAACCCCTACTAGGATATCCTCAAAGGGAGGGGTGAGCTGGGTCTTGTTTCCTTCAGAAAGAACACGTCCGCGTCTACCTCGAAGATGATGACATTGGCACACCTGCAAGGAATGTCCCTGGAGAAGACAGTGGGAGCAAAATCTCGGAAAGACAGGATAAGAAATAACTTGATTCCATAAAATATAATCATGCACCTGGATCTCAAGCTTCTCCGGCACCAGACAAGAAAGATCCAATTCCACAGAAAGATGATCCACATAGGTATCCACACAGCACTTGGTCCTTATATCTAAGCACAAAAACCCTCCAAGAGAGACTCCAATCATCTTCAAGAAACCTTCGTTTTGGAAAGGAAGAGGAATCCTGGGGAGGTTAACCCAGATGGCTACAGCTGTGCACATCCAAAGACCACCTCAATAGACTGAAGATCCATCGGCCAACGGAATGTAGAGCATGACACCATTCCTGTATGAAGTCCTCCCTAGATCCCAGGACAAGATAGAAGGATAATTTGTGGATCAAGGATATCTGTGTCAGACAGTTAAGACCCCAAGACCCCACAAATCTCTAGAAAATAGATATTAGAGGTTTCGATGCTCCAAAACGAGCAACCAATGTCCACTTCAGACAATCTGAAGCCTCTCCGAACGCAACAGTAGGAACATCCAGATGGATCCGGGATCCTTCACAACACATTTGTGGTCGATCCATAGTAATCTCAGGGAAACACAGCTGGAAGGAAGAAGAGGGAACACCACAGAGAGAATCCCTAAAGGAGAGGCTAGGAATAATCTTCTATGATGAATCAAGATCTGGGCCTGGGGTATGCGCCACTGAGGAAGAAGCAGGGCAAGAACTCAGATCGAAGGTTACCGGAATCGAAGGTAGCGGCGGAGGATCGACGGGAAAGGAAGCAACAGGAAAAAGATTTTGAGAAACCGGGGGCACATGCGGCGCGTTCTCCAAACCGAGCAGAAGATCCATCTTCCATTTCATTCATTAAGATCTCGTTTGGCAGGGGAGAAACGGACGGAAAAGTGAAAGATATGGAAGAAAGAGAAATCGGTATATGTAGTTTGGTTATCCAACGTTGAAAGAGTGAAGCTGGAAGGGTTGAAAGGGAGAGAAATCGATTTATCTCCGACACGTGATTTTAGCGGATTTCGAATCGTTTCAAAATCGGATGATTCCGATGAAAATACTCAATCTCGTTCAAATATTTTATACATTTCTTATATTGTTCTTAAATCCTTATATAACTAATTATGCTTATATAAATAATCATAAATAATTTATAAATAATTATGATTATAGAAAATTTTGAATATAAATAATTATGATTATCTTGAATTAATAGTTTATATAAATAATTTATAACTAATTTTTAATTAATAAATATTTTGAATTAATAATTTTGAATTAATAACTATTTTGAATTAGTAATTATTTTTAATTAATAATTATTTTGAATTAATGATTATTTTAATTAATGATTTTTTAAATTAATAATTTTGAATGTATAATTTTGATTACCTTGAATTAATAATTTTGAATTAATAAATTATATAAATAGTTTTGATTATCTTTAGTTAATTTTTTTAATTTTTTTAATTTGTATTAATATATGGTGGTAGGTGTGGTGTCCGTGCGGATCTAATCGATATTGGTTTTTTATATTGAGCAAGTATGCCCTTCAATCCCATGTATATGTGTTATTTTTAAACAAAGGTTATTTGTGTCATTTGTGTCATGACCCAACCCTACCCGGGCTTGAGTCGCAACTACCCCAAACTCGCCTCCATAGGACAGGGGCTGGCGACAAGCGCCGAAAGCTAAACAACTCGGGGAGACCTTTGCCTAAATACTTGTACACACACACGTAGCCCACTCAATGCAGAAGTGCAGAGTAAAAGGGAAAATAAAGTACCAACTGTTATAAACGACCACAAAGGTGCATCGACCTCTAAACAGTACAAAGTGAGTGTTGAAGATAAACTGAAAGGAAAAGGGAAAAACACGCGATCAATCAGAAAAGTGTCACAACCCGGCAACAGGTAAACAAAAGTAAAACAGCTGGGAGAGTCTCACACCTGAAACCCGACTACGACCACCGCACGCGGTCCAAGCTCCCGAACTCCTAAGCTCTTCTGTAGTCACGATAACCTGTTCGTCGTCTGCAAGGGCACACCAAGTGCGGGTAAAGCCCAAGCAGGGGTGAGTATAAAAATACTTAGTATGATACCCCGAAGGCTCGAGGGAGCAACAAAGGAGGTACTGAAGAGTGACCAGTAGATCGAACAGGGAATAGTAAAGGAGTACAACAGAGAGTGCAGTAAAGAGTACAACTCAACCCAACAAGAGGAAGTAGACTCGTCCTAACACAAGGAGCTAGAAACGGTGAGGGGATAAACCTTCCGTCGAGCCTTCGCTACCTATAACAGGAGAGTAGACTCATCCAACCACGAGAAGCTAGACACGGAGAGCGCGTGACATACCTCGCGCGTTTTCACCTCTCCTGTAAGGGGAGTAACCAAAACCCAAGAAGTGGGTACTAGAACAAGGTATATACATATCCACATGCTCAAACAGGAAACCCGAACAAGATCGTAAGGGGATCTCCATCTCATAGCTCAGCCCAAGAAAGTGAGTCGCCAACAGTCCCAGAAGTAAACACCATCGATGCCCAGTATCCCGCACGTCTGCCCCGAACTGCAAGTCAAGAGGCTCAAATCACCGCACCTCGACACTATCCGCTTTGGGCAGTACTGACTCGCCCACACGGTTTTAGGTCACGCCACAATGACGCGTCTCGGTGGGGGAAAGTGACCCTCGTTCTTGAGAGTTCTGGGGAAAGTCAAACCACACCTCGTCACTGTTACACAGTTGAGAGGTCTTCTCAAAGTCAAAGATGTCACATCACTGACCCATACAACCAAGGGGCCCGCTCCAGTAGTCACGAAGAAAATCCACAGACTAGCCTAGTAGAAAGGACTGAGTCTGAGAGAAGTCGTCGGGTAACCCACTGCCCAGCTCAGCTGGAGGGTAAACCCTAAGAGGTCGTCGGGTAACCCACTGCCCAGCCCAGCTGGAGGGTAAACCCTAAGAGGTCGTCGGGTAACCCACTGCCCAGCCCAGCTGGAGGGTAAACCCTAAGAGGTCGATGGGTAACCCACTGCGCAGCCCAGCTGGAGGGTAAACCCTAAGAGGTCGTTGGGTAACCCACTGCCCAGCCTTGTTGGAGGGTAAACTCTAAGAAGTCGATGGACAACCCACTACCCAGCCCCGCTGGAGGGTAAACTCGGAACTGCTCTGGTCATCCCTACCGAATGGTACAACACTAGCCAACAGAACACAGAGTGGGTATCGCGCAACAACCCGACTCCGGAACAACTCACATAGTAGAGGGTCAGTGCCCGTGTAGTGTGGGTCACGTCGATACCTGGAACTCTGCCTAGGGAAACACGTCATGGTAGATCACGGAAGGAAGATATGATCTCGATACTCGGCTAGGGAGTCTGTGCCCAGAGCTCACTGGGCTCCTCACCCTACTGGAAACAACCTCCTGGGTAGAGGATCGGTGCCCGCGTAAAGTATTGGTCACACCGAATCCGCAATAACCCTACCAGGGAACATGAAGGGATGTGATACTGAAAGCCCACACGACTAAAGGAATAGGGAAACCCAAACAACTCTGCCAATCAAACCGTCGAGAATAGAACCAGGGGAAACCACTCAACCCTGCCGGTCTAAACCATCATTAACAGAAGGACCCTCTGCGTCACGAGAGGTCAAAGGTACGTAAAGTAGAACACGGTACGCACATGGGGCCCCCACGACGTGTGGCCCTATCTCATCTCCAAATCACGCACACAAACATTCTCGTGTACAAACTACAACATGTACCTCCAGGAAAACCCGTATACTCCTAGAGTATACCACATTTCCAGCCCAAAGGCTATCGTGCACACGATGTCTGACGTCAACGCAAAAGGGCGAAAATGTAATTTCTCCAACTTGCTTCCACCACGACCCTAGCACGACCAACCACACCTCTTCAAACATTTACTTCACTCTCACAGGAGTTCTCACAATCACACGCCAAAGGTTCTTTGCAAACACCACGGGAAGAACCTCCACTCGTACACCTTTCATGCCTCCACATTTAATGAGATATCGAATGAGGTTCCGCACATCTAAACGGATCGTACCGTTGTAATCCTCACGGAAAAAAATGCGAGATAGACTATCTAATCGCCTCAAACGGATATCCGATGGAAAAGTTGTCCAACACCGCTTTACGCCCGAACGACGTCCCGTGGTCCCAAGCATCGGTCCCGAAAACAGTCGGACGCATCGCACTATTGCGATCCCCTCGGAAAAACACGTCAAATTGATTTCTTACACGCGTGGAACAGATATCCAGAGAAAATGATACATTTCATCATACCGCACACGACCGGTGCAACGTGGGACCCGCATCACAGTCCTGAAGCGCTACCAACAGATCGCATCGTTGCGATCCTCTTGAAAAAACACCCAAGATTGACTATTCACTTGTCCGAATCGGACATCCGGTGAAGAGGATAGAAATCACCACCAACGCCCAAAACGACCCCCGTGGGGCTCGCTCCACTGTGCTAAATTAAAGCGGGCGGATTACGCCATTGCAATGCCTTCGGAAAAACACCCAGAATCGACTGCTAGCACGCCCCGAACGGACGTCCGATGAAAAAGTTGCTAAACGCTACTCGCAGATTAAAAGACTGGCCATGGGGCCCATGCCTCAACTCTGATTTCAACGCATGAAACCACCCTAGAAAACTCTACCTCGGCGCCAGGGTCCCAACACCGCTGACGGCGCTCAAAACGGACTCCGGATGTGTCTTTGCTGCCCAAAACAAGAACCCCCAGAATAACGTTAATCCACTTAACGGGCGTGTCGCGCCACCGAGGTCCCCATCTCGTGAATTAAAAAAACCCCAAACCATATCAAAATGTTCGTCTCAAATCCAGGATTGCACTTCCATAGACGACACGCAAAACAGACACCCGTAGCGAAAGTTACGGGTGTCCGGAGTCAACGGGGACGAATCCCCTTGGGCTGGACCGACCTGGGTCGGCCCGTGCTGGCCGGTCTGACTCGCAGCGCCGGCCCGCGGCTCAGATGCACGGCCCGGCCGTGGACCTCGGGTCCATGCAGTGCTGACCGACCCTCGTGGCCGGTCGCAGTCTTGCGGGGAGACCCGCCTTTGGCGGGTCTTGGTCCCCGCATGGGGTCGCGCACCGCGACCCCGCCTCGTCCTGACTCGGTGTCGTCGACCTCGCCCGCCGCTTGGAGTCGTCGCCCGGAGCCACCGCCTGGAGCCACCGCCACTCCGTGCCCGGAGCCACCGCCCGGAGCCACCGCCACGCCGCTCCAAGCCTCCATCCGCTGCCGTGCCGCCTGAGCCGGGCCGCCGCCGGACCGGCCAGAACCGCCGGAAAACCACCAGAAAACCCGCAAAACTTCATCGGACCACTGCGGTCGCCTCGGGACTCGGATTTTGAATCCAAAAAATGTATAGGAAATATTAGAACAAATCCTACGCATATATGGGCTTCTCTCGACAAGATAATGGCAATTTGATTCATATATATGAATTCAAAGAAGGTGCGGAAGTTTAAAACGAAATACGCACGATCCTACCTTGTTGGGTGTAGCCCGTTGCTTCACGAGGGATCCACCGTCACCATAGCTGAGATATCCTTGATTGGAGAGGGACGATGAGTTCTTGATCTTCCGTTGAGAGGGTTTCACCAGAGGAAGTGAAATGGGGAAGAAGGGTGGAGTGTGTTATGGCTTAAGTAAGGAAATAAAATCAACTTTTATTAATTTTTTTTAATACCCACTAGAAGTCCCATACCCGAACTCTTGGCAGGGTCAGGGTTAAGCCTTCCCTAGGGTAAAAAACACCTCCCGAGAACAAAAACAGTCTCAGAATTTCAATCTGAGGCTCCGTTCGAAAGTTATAAATTCAATACCCAAGGCCACTAAATTACGAAAATGCCCCTGATGGCGTTTTCCACAGAAGGGTCGCGCCCGCGAAAGTTATACCCCTCCTAGGGTAAACATCATGTTTCAGACTCAATGGTGCCCTCAGGTTTCCCATCCGAACAACCGTTTATGAGTTATTCTATTTATTTGGTGTGTCTAGTGTGAACGCACTTAAAAAATTAATTTTGGCCACACTAGGGCTCGGAATCACACGCCGTTTGAACGCCCTGCTCTGGAATAACATCAAGAATTTTCCAAAGTCTTTTATAGAAAAAACTGGGTTCTTAAAATTTGTACCAAAACATTTTCTTTTCTTTTCTTTTAAAAATTTTCACCAAACATAATGATGATAAATACAAATCATTTTTTTCTTTTATTAAGTTATGGATCCAAACACAAGGAGAGAAATCACAATCATTTATTTTATTTTATTTTCTTTTATAAAATATCAAATCATTTCTTTTATTTTACTAAAATATAATGTCACGACCCTCCTTCACCGAAAGGAGGGAAGAGACAGCAGATTGCCTTCTTTAAGTTGAAGGAGAGATAATGACCACCGAGTCCCGCCTTCAGTAGGCCCCGGAGTGGCGACTAGAACCAAGGGTATAACATTTTCACAATATGGGAGGCATTACCCTTTTTAGTTAACCAAGATTGGGAGAAAGAATGAGTCAACACCAAACACCACCAAGTATATAAAACTCAAGGTAAAAACCAAACTACATGCATGTTTTAATAATAAAACTGAACAAAGTACAAGGACTCCAAAGTACAATACCCAACAAGAAAGGAAAAAAGCTAAGCAAAATCCAATAGCGACCAACACCAACTCCAACGTCCAGACTAGTAAGGTCTCGCACGACCTCTGAAGTCCTCCTAGCAACCTGAAAGTAAACGTAGGGTGAGCATACAAAGTATACTCAGTAGGAAAAATCTATAGCTCTCGTGCACAAGTGGGGAGACGTCCTAAAGTCCCGTGAGAAGCAGAAGAAACATCATCTATCAAGGAATATATCCATCCCACCTCACCGGCCAAGATCACCAAATAACACAAGCAATAAGATAAATAGTAAAGAACAAAGCATTTGGGTACCCCGCACCACCATTTCCCCCACTAGCTAGCTGCTCATCCCTAACGACAAACGTCCTGACGCTACCAAGCTCTTCCTGCTAGCACACACCTGGGACTCACAACCACACATCCCTGCCCGCACACACCTGGGCCTCACAACCACACATCCCTACCCGCACAAACCTGGGCCTCACAACCATCTAACCCTTACCACACACACCTGGGCCTCATCCCGAAGACACCTGGGAAAACAAACCATAACCAGAACCCCTACCCAAAAACACCTGGGCCTCATCCCAAAGATTCTTGGGAAAACAACCTGCTCGAAGAGTCCTGGGCTAACAACACACCAATCGAAACCTACCCGAAGAATCTTGGGTGTAAGGTCACCTCCAACCATCACAACCGAGAGAAGAGGATGCAGAAAGGAGAGTAACTAGGGGGAAACACCCTTCCCCATGAAATGGGGTGTCTGGCACTAAGTTCCCAATGTGGGTGGGGTGAGACTAAACACAAAATATATAGTTACATATATATACCAACACACATCCCAACCTATGGCTCCTCAAATAGATACAAGCAGGTGCCCAAGCACTGCTGCCTCAGAAAACAGACACACAACAAACAGTTCCCAATTTCCCTATTCAAGTTATCATTTCATAAAAGTTCAGAGTGAGTTAATCCCTTCACTACTGGGCAACTAACAGGCATGGAAATAGATAAAAAAACAATAAGCAGGAAGGGAATCCATCGAGTAATTTAAGCATTCACACCCGGTTCTCTTGTGAAGTCACATCAATAAAGGGATCAGTGAGATCCCTCGAAGTACTGGAACCAAAGCAAAACCCAACCAACCATTGGTTATCCCACATTAATTCATTACCATTCCACCCGGATCATTATTTAATTTCCACTTTTATTCATGTTCAAAACCCAACCTACAGCCCTGGTGCCAAACACCACCATAGCCACACAACAACTCATTCCATTCCAACCACACCATTCACAGCCCCGCTGTTCACCCATCCATAACAAAACACATTCAACCCTTCACCCATTTCATAACTGAACCATCCCAATGTTCATAATTCATTCTTTTATATTATTTAGTTCAACTGGGGTGATCACACAAGGTTATGGACATTTATATTCAACAGCCGAGTTTAAGTGTTTAACCGATTCATACATGATTCCCATTCACCAGACAAAGCGTAAAACAGAGCAGAGCAGAGGTGCACAAAAAAATACCTCAAACGGACATGATTTTCAGTAGGCCTAAGCCCATTAAATTTATAACAACATAATAGGGAAATCATGGATAAAAACATGTAACAACATTAACAAACTTCCTCGTCCCCGTTCTTTAACCGGTTATTATCTTCATTATAAAATTGATTAACTGCCTCATGGGAACCATAGAACACCCACCCCGCATGATACACAAGGAGAAGAGACAAAGGTAATATCCCTACTTGATTGATCAAGGATCAACGTTAAGTCCTCACGTGGAAACTGGAAAACAGGAGTAGAAGGAACTCGACGGAACACGATCAAGGAAAACTTCGCGAGGGTACAACTTGTCCGGAGGAAGGGTATTCCGAGCGTAGGGTGATTGACCGTTTTATCATGACATGTCAAATTGATTATATTTTTAAGGTTTATTTATATTCTAGGGCAGACCCTAGGTCGTCTCTCAAGGAGCGTTGGTGGGTTCAGAGTGTGCGTTTTTAATAAGAAGTGCTAAAAGAGGGGTGGCTTTAAAACAGTTTAAAGAAAGTGAATTGATTTAAAGAGTTTAATAGTTGATAAAAAGTGGTGTTTTAGAATTATGAGAAAAAAGGGGTTAATTGTGAGTTCACTAAACACTTTCAAGTTCATCATTCTTGGAGATTAATTTAAGTTTGGAGTAATTCTTTGGTTGAAATTAATTAGAATCCCGATTAATTCCTAAGCCATTATTTCATTGCTTAAAGAACCAAACCTTGACATAACAATCGTATTGTCAAGGTCTAGAACTTATGCATGGAATAAGAGCTTACAAATAAGTTTGAAATATCAAGGAATTGGGTAAGAAAATGATTCTTATGTTACCCAATTGGAACAACACAAGTCACACACTCAAAACCTCACACCGATCAGTTAGAAATTAAGAGCATCTCATCCGCACGCATAAAAAAAAGCATTCAAATATGAAAGTATGTAAGATAAATGGAAAGAAATGTTTTAACAACCAAATTAATCCAAACCAGTAGCTAATATATGCATTGTAACTCCCTTGACATGTGTGTATCTCCCTCACAATGAACGCCCACCATTTAGCTCGACATTGGGTGGAGGAGGAAGCTCGAGTGGAACTCCTTCTTCATTGTTAATACCCCTATGAGAATAGGGGACTCCAGAACCTCCAAGGTGATTAGGAGACTCATATAGGACTCCAAATTGGTAGCAATTCACTCCTTGGCCGAACTTGAAAATGGGGAGCCCAAGGTGCCATTTTATAGGAAAATTGGAAGGTGGTTTTAGGCACACAGATTTCTTAAATCCACTTGTACCATGCATTTTGGCCTTCAGACAGCCTTATCTCGCTTTGGAGAAAATAGAAAAGTTGTATCCTCACCTCTTGGCTGTCTCCAAAGAAAGTTTGGCACCATTTGGACAACTAAATCTCTAGATATTAATAAAATACAGAACATCGCATTTGACTTGGTCTATATTCAGTGTCTTGGACATATCAGTTCGTATGGGCCTTATAGAAGCTGAATCAGGATTGGGTTTCTTAATATGAAATGTATCCTATTAAATTTTGGACAGGAACAAAAAATTTCATCCCATTTGGATGCACTTATTTCGTGTAATATTCAAAATAGTGGAAAGATTTCCATGGATCCATGCAATTTTGGCCCATTTTTCTTCCACTTCATCAAGGACCCTCCAAATCACCTCCACCTACATTGAAATAATAAAAAAAGTAACTTTTACCATTATAATATTGATTAAAATTAATTAATTAATTGAAACATAAAGTGAAATTTATTATTATATTTGGAATATTCATTACAAAACTAGTTTAAAACAGCGGTGTAAGGGTGGAATAAAACAGTGAATCGTGGTACGATCACACCCCCACACCTAAACATTTGCACTCCTGGGAAAAGTCACATATCTGAATAAAATGATGCATATATATATATATTTAAAACATCAATAAAATTTAAAATTTGAGGAAATTTTAATTCACCAAAGTAATGTGATCAATTCACGAACCACACCAAGGAGTTCTTCCTTGTGAAAATAGAAAAAGATGTCTCATAAATCTTATCATAGTGAAATTCAAAAAGATTCATGATACCAAATTGAGAAAGGAATTAAAAAGTAAACCATGAAAACTAACTCTCCATGTGTGTCTGTGAAAACCATTCCATGCTATTCTTTCCACTTGTTATCCAATAAATATAGGTTATTTTAACATTTTTCAGCTTAACTGATTTTGTCCACCGAACCTGCCCTATATCCTTTGCAATCATATTTCAAGACCCACTCACTTAAGAATTCCCAGAAGTCAAACCATAAGATCCTAACCTAGATATCCCCATATGTTACACATTTCATCACTCCCCTCATTTATTGTATTTGTTTTTTGAAGTTGCATTTGGAACAAATCTCACACTCATCTCTCAACCCTTGTTTGATCTACTCACGACACTAATTGAAATAGTTATAATAAGATCAAAGATTGAAGAGGGGTGGTTTTTGACCTGCCCAAGACACAACCATTTTTTTTGAGGGCATACAACAGTCGGACATTAGGTACACATTCATAGGTCAATCTGGTACAGTAATGAAACAGATCGGATAAGGAACGAACGTATGGAAATATCATTTAAAGCTGAAAAATATTAACCCAACATATATTTACCTTATATTAAGTAAGAAATATTCACACTTTGTGGTTTTGTGCAAAATTTTGTGGAGACATTGGTGACACAGTTTTCCTAAAAACTACTCACACAAGGGGCATCAATCATCTCAAAGGTTTCACATAGATACGACCATTTATATCATTGACAGAAAACCAATTCACTAAAAGAAAATCACTCCTTGATGTTAAATTCATACAAATATTCTTTTTAGCCTTCGTTATGGTATTTTTAGTTTCCCCCCTTTATGGTCACCAAATCATCAAACTTCGAAATTGTTGATGGGGAAAAAAGAAAATACCATAAAGAAGGCTAAAAAGAGAAGAAAGGAGAAAACAATAAAAATTCCTAACTAACCTAGTAATGTACCCATACCCCCCACACCTAGAGTATGCAGTGTACTCACTATAGTAAAAGAGAATGTGGGAAGGAAGGATAAAACCTGGTGGATGTCATTCATATTTTTCTTCTTGAACTTGGAGTTCCTCCATCGGGGACTCCAGAATGGATTCATGAAAGTGCATCAGCCGCTGCCCTTTGACAGTGAAGGTTTGCTTGGTTTCTTCATTTTGAACCTTAACAACACTAAATGGAGAGACATTAGTAACAATTTATGGTCCAAAACAGCGGGAACGAAGCTTACCAGGATGCAATTTCAGCCTTGCATTGTATAGAAGGACCTTCTGCCCAATTTGGAACTCTTGATGAAGGATAAGGCGGTCGTGGGCATCCTTGGTTCACTCCTTATAAATCCTGGAGTTCTCATAATAATCTCTACGCATTTCTTCCAGCTTCTGTATCTGTAACTTCCTTTGAGAACCTACACCAGAAAGGTTAGAATTGCATTTTTTAATGGCCCAGTATGCCCGGTGCTCAATCTCAATAGGGAGGTGACAACTCTTTCCAAAAAACAAGCCTATAAGGTGAAATTCCAATGGGAGTTTTAAAATTAGTACGGTAAGCCCATAATGAATCATCGAGTCTAAGACTCCAATCTTTCCTGTTGGGTTGGACTGTTTTTTAAAGAATTTGTTTTACCTCTCTATTTGACACCTCGACTTAAACATTAGTCTGTGAGTGATACGTAGTAGATACTTGATGACCGACCCCATACCGACGCAAAAGTGATTGCATTGTTCGGTTGCAGAAATGAGAACCCTGGTCACTGATGATGAACCTAGGTAATCCAAACCTACAAAATATCTGAGTTCTCAAAAATTCTACAACTGTTTTGGAATCATCTTTCCTTGTGGCTCGTGCCTCTACCCATTTTGATACGTAGTCAACGTCCAAAATAATGTACAAGTTGCCAAAAGAATTGGGAAATGGACCCATAAAGTCAATGCCCCAAACATAAAAAATGCCATGAAAGAGAAAGGGTTGTTGTGACATTTCATTCATTTTAGAGACATTCCCCATTATTTGACAACGAGGACAAGATTTACAAAATTCATGGGCATCCTGAAAAAGTGTTGGCCAAAATAGACCAGAATCAAGAACTTTGCGAGTAATCTGTTGGGGACCAAAGTGGCCCCCACAAGAAAGAGTGTGGAAGAATATAAGGACAGATTGAAACTCGCTATCGGGAACACAACGCCTAAGGACCTGATAGCTACATGTGCGCCAAAGGTAGGGGTCATCCCAAATGTACCAACGAGACTCATGTTTTAGATGACTGGCTTGGTTTTTGTTGAAATTAGTAGGAATGCAAGATGATACCAAATAATTTACAATCTTAGCATACCAAGGAATAACATCTTGCACTTTGTACAATTTCTCATCAGGAAACATGTCATTAATGGGAATACAGGGGGATGAGACAATGCCTGAGGATGGGAGGATCCTACTAATATGGTCTTCCACCACATTCTCTGCTCCTTTTTTATCTCTAATTTCTAGATTGAATTCCTAAAGGAGGAGCATCCAAAGAATGAGATGTGGTTTGGATTCCGGTTTCTTTAGGAGATACTGAAGGGATGCATAGTCCGAGAAAACGATTACTTTGGAACCTAGAAGATATGAACTGAATTTATCCAAGGCAAAAACAATGGAAAGAAATTCTTTTTAAGTGGTGGTGTAGTTTTCTTGGGCAGGGTCCAAAGTACGTGAGTCATAGGCAATGACATGTGGATCTCGATCGACCCTTTGCGATAAGATTACCCCAACTGCATAGTTAGAGGCGTCACACATGAGCTCAAATGGTAAATCCCACCAAGGTGGTTGGATTACTGGGGGTGATGTGAGAATCCATTTTAACTTATTAAAATATTCTTCACATTATTTATCAAAAACAAATTCCTTTTCTCTTTGGAGTAAGCGGAAGAGGGGGAGTGCAATTTTACTAAAGTCACAAATGAAACGTTGGTAAAATCCAGCATGACCTAGGAAAGACCGCACATCACGTACATTTTTAGGGAATGGTAGGGAAGAAATGACATCCACTTTCAATTAATCTACTTGGATACCAGCCCCAGAAATGACATGTCCCAAAACTATACCTTGTCGCACCATGAAATGACATTTCTCATAATTTAATACAAGATTATTTTCAATACAGCGACATAGGATGGAACCAAGACTAATTAAACATTCATCAAAAGAGGATCCATAAACTATAAAATCATCCATGAAAACTTCCATGAAATTCTCCAGGTAATTCAAAAAAATATTAACCATACATCGCTAGAAAGTACCTGGAGCATTGCACAGGTCAAATGGAATCCTTCTATAGGCAAATTTTCCAAAGGGGAAAGTGAAGGTTGTCTTTTCCTGATCCTTGGGGGCAATATGAATCTGAAAGTATCCAGAATACCCATCAAGAAAACAGTAATGGGACTTCCTTGCTAGCCTCTCTAGCATTTGGTCAATGAATGGAAAGGGTAAATGGTCCTTCTTAGTGTGTTGGTTTAGTCGGCGATAATCTATACAGACACGCCAACTATTCTGCACACGAGTTGGAACCAATTCATTGTTTTCATTTTTAATTACCGTTAGGCCAGTTTTTTTAGGAACTACTTGAACGGGACTGACCTATTGGCTGTCAGAGATGGGGTAAATGATTCCAGTATCCAATAATTTTGTTACTTCCTTTTTAACTACTTCTAAGAGGTTTGGGTTCAGTCGACGTTGTGCCCGCCTCACTGGTTTAGCCCCATCAGTTAATAAAATATGATGTGCACAAATTGATGGGATAATACCAGGAATGTCCGCAAGTGTCCATCCCAATTCTTGTTTATACTCCCTCAAAAGTTCAAGCATTCGCAATTCATGCTCAGGAGGGAGTGAACTAACAATGATGACAGGAAACTTGTTTCCATTCACAAGATATGAATATTTTAAATCTTGAGGCAATTTATTTAGTTCCAATTCAAGTGGATTTTGGATTGATGGGAGTGTGTGTGAAAGTGAGAGGTCACTAATCTCATCTAACTACTCAATGGTATCATCCTCAGATGAGGAATTAGCTTTTACAAGCGTAGCAGTATTATCGATGGTCATGTGATCCTCCGTGTTCAAGAAATTATCAATTAATAAACATGCATGACACTTTTCTAGAGCACTACAACAATCAACACATGATTCATTACCAAGAATTTCAATCAAAGAGGAAAATTCAGAAAGGGGATCAGGGGAAACAAATGAAGTGATTTTAGGGGAAGGGAGTACATCAATTGAATTTACCGAGAGAGAGGAATGTTCTTATGAGGGGTGATTCATGGCATCAAGGATGTTGAAATGAACTATGTCACCACCAAATTCCATAGATAATGTACCATTATGGACATTAATTATGGCTTTGGCGGTTCCCAAGAAAGGTCTCCCCAATATAATTGAGGCGTGTCCATTCATCCTACCATCTTCCATTTTTAGCACATAAAAATCAACAGGAAATATTAAATTTTGAACCCTCACAAGAACATCCTCTAACACACCAGAAGGGTGTACCGTACTCTGATTTTCTAGCTGAACAACTATTCCTGTAGGCTTTAGTTCGCTGACCTGCAAAGAAGAGTAAATAGAGTGAGGCATCACATTAATAGAGGCACCCAAATCAAGCATAACATTAGAAAAATAATACTCCCCTATGGTACATGGAATTGAGAATGTTCCAGGATCATTGCACTTGGTGGGAAGCGATGGTTGTATCAATGCTGAGACATTCCTCCCCAAACTTACCTTCTCATCACCACAAAGTCTCCTTCGATGTGTACACATCTCCTTTAGAAACTTAGCATAACGTGGAATTTTCTTCATGACATCAATCAATGGAATGTTAACCTACATTTTTTTGAAAGTCTCCAAGATTTCTTTATCAAGTTCAGTTTCCTTTTGTTTCCTTGGTTGGGTGTCTCTTTGGGGAAATGGAAGAGGAATGCTTGGGCTTGGTAACTCATCAATAGACACACTCTTTCCTTTGGTAAGACTTCTCTCAAGACAAGGTTCCACCTCATTTGAACCTTTTTCAGTGGTTGGGATGGTGGTTTCCTTAGGAGAGGATGACTCTAATGGAGGGTTCATTTGGATTTTAAGTTGAGTTCCACTCCTAAGGGTGATGGCACTAACATTTCCCTTATCCCTAGGGTTGACAAGTGGTTGAGATGGTAGTTTACCAGACTCATGGCTTTGGATTTCACCCACTGAGTTAGCTAGTTGGCCTAATTGGGTTTTGAGGTCTTGTATGGCTGCTTGGGTGGTTTGTTGGAACTGGAGATTATTGGCATCCATTTGTTTCATCATATCTTCTAGGCCAGGCTCGGGTTTTAGAGGGGGTTGTTGGAAAGGCATTTGGGGTGGTTGAAAATTTCTGGGTGGTGGTGGTTAATGACTACTTTGCCCTGGTTGGTTCCATGGTTGATGAGACTGGTTTGAATACCCCCTTTCCTATAGGCTTGGTTGTCTTTCCACCCAAGGTTGGATGGATAGTAAGGTTCTTTCCTAATGGGTTGGTTATAGGGTCGTCCTGGGAATATTGACTCACAAATCTCAGAATTTTCTCTCAATTGGGAGCATTGGTCAGAATAGTGGGTATCAGAAGAGCATATACCACAATGTATGGGAGGAGGAGATTGGAATTTCCCTTGAGAAAGAGCAATTTTTCGTAGAAGGTTACTTACCTCTTCAAACTTTGTGTCCACCTTCTTCTCGAATTCAGTACTTTTCACCTCAGGGACACCTCGAATGGGTACACTGGACCTTGAACTGAATTGTTGAGTTTTCTATGCCATGGTCTCAATTAGGGTCCTTGCAGCGATTGGGGTTTTATCCACCAGTGCACCACCTGCAGCAGCATCAATCATGTTACGATCTATTGGAATTAAACCTTCATAAAAATATTGTATTAAAAGTTTATCACTTATTTGGTGGTGTGGACAACTTGAACATAATCTTTTAAAGCATTCCCAATATTCATGAAGGGTTTCTCCTTGAGATTGTATTATCCCACATATTTCTTTCCTTATTTTTGCAGTTCGAGAGGCTGGGAAGTATTTTTCAAGAAAAAGTCATTTCATGTCCAACCAACCTCTAATAGGTGAATTAACATAATACAACCAATCTTTAGCTATGTCTTCTAATGAAATCTTGGTAATAAATGAATTAAACCAGATTTTAGTTCAAAATTGGGTGCCTCGCCTTGTAATTGAATGTAAGTGGGCCGGATATCAACATCAGGAGGGGTTAGTTCTCTTAGTGTTCTATTATTTTCAGCCATTTTATACAAGTTATGTTCAGTTTTAACTTTGGTTTCAGAGGAAGAAGGATCAAGAAGAATTTTAAGATGTGATGTCTCCTCCTTCAAAGTGTTGTCTTGTGTGTCTCAGTTTCGTTGATGTAGGATCCTCTCCGGTTCGGGTTTGAAAGTTTGTAGGTCTCCCAGAGTAGAACGCGTCATACACAGAACCCACACAATAAATAAATTAGAACACAAAAATAAATGCAAAGGTGGAAGATAAAACAAACAAATATTCACAAAAATTAAAAAAAAATTATCAAAAACACGCACAAAAAACCAAAGCGCTCCCCGGAAACGGTGCCAAAATTTGACCGATCTGTCGTGAAATGTCAAATTGATTATATTTTTAAGGTTTATTTATAGTCTAAGGAATACCCTAGGTCTTCTCTGAAGGAGAGTTGGTGGGTTCATAGTGTGCGTTTTTAATAAGAAGTGCTAAAAGAGGGGTGGCTTTAAAACAGTTTAAAGAAAATGAATTGATTTAAAGAGTTTAATAGTTGATAAAAAGTGGTGTTTTAGAATTATGAGATAAAAGGGTTAATTGTGAGTTCACTACACACTTTCAAGTTCATCATTCTTGGAGATTAATTTAAGGTTGGAGTAATTCTTTGGTTGAAATTAATTGGAATCCTGATTAATTCCTAATCCATTATTTCATTGCTTAAAGAACCAAACCTTGACATAAAAATCGTATTGTTAAGGTCTAGAACTTATGCATGGAATAAGAGCTTCCAAATTAGATTGAAATCTCTATAAAATGGGTAAGAAAAGGATTCTTGTGTTACCCAATCAGAATAACACAAGTCACACACTCAAAACCTCACACCGATCGGTTAGAAATTAAGAGCATCTCAACCGCACACATCAAAACAAGAATTCAAATATGAAAGTATGTAATATACATGGAAAGAAATGTTTTAACACCCAAATTACTCCAAAAAGTAGCTAATATATTCATTAGAACTCCCTTTACATGTGTGTATCTCCCTCACAATGAACGCCCACCGTTTAGCTCGACATCGGGTGGAGGAGGAAGCTCGGGTGGAACTCCTTCTTCATTGTTGATCCCCCTATGAGGATAGGGGCCTCCAAAACCTCCAAAGTGATTAGGAGACTCATCTAGGACTCTAAATTGGTAGCACTTCACTCCTTGGACGAACTTGCAAATGGGGAGCCCAAGGTTCCATTTTATAGGAAAATTGGAAGGTGGTTTTAGGCACACAGATTTCTTCAATCCACTTGTACCATGCGTTTTGGCCTTCATACAGACTTATATCTCTTTGGAGAAAATAGAAAAGTTTTATCCCCACCTCTTGTATGTCTCCACCGAAAGTTTGGAATCATTTTGACAACTAAATCTCTAGATATTAATAAAATACAGAACACCGCATTTGACTTGGTCCATATTTGGTGTCTTGGACATATCAGTTCAGATGAGCCCCATATAAGCCGAATCAGGATTGGTTTCTTTAATATGAAATGTATACTATTAAATTTTGGATAGGAATACAAAATATCATCCCATTTGGATCCACTTATTTCGTGTAATATGAAAAACAATGGACATATGTCCATGGATCCATGCAATTTTGGCCCATTTTTCTTCCACTTCATCAAGGGCCCTCCAAATCACCTCCACCTACATTGAAATATTAAAAACAAGTAACATTTCCCATTATAATATTTATTAACATTAATTAATTGATTCAAACATAAAGTGAAATTTATTATTATATTTGGAATATTTATTACAAAACTAGTTTAAAACAACAGTGTAAGGGTGAAATAAAACAGTGAATCGTGGTACGATCAGTGATAGAGAAAAGAAACCTAGGGAGAAGAGAAGCTTTAGGTTATAAAGGCTGAGATACAGAATCCCCGGGACAGTTAAGATACAAATAGAAAAACTCTAAACTGCGGAAGAAGCGGGATCGTGGGTTGACCACGTGGCTGGGCCACCCCACACGTCCAACCAAAAAGGTCCCCGCCCTTCGGGGTGGTTAAAACCGACACACACCTCCTTATGCCCTACAGGCGTTTCTGAAAACACGGTTAAAGGCATGACCAAAACACATGATTTTTCATTTAAGGAGGGTACCTCACCAAATCATTTAATTAAACGACATTAATGGGATTTAAAACAAGTTTAATGGGGTCAAAAAAGGTTTAAAACCCAATTCGCACAAAAAGGAGGCGCTATTGGAAAACCCGTAGAGGGGTCACTGGTAGGCTAGGTCTACCGGTAGGCCGAGATACTGGTAGGCCAAGCTACCAGTAGGCCGAGGCCACCAGTAGGATGATTCCATCGGCAGGCCGAGCTACGGGTAGGCCGAGCTACCGGTAGGCCGAGGGCACCGGTAGGCCGAGCTACCGGTAGGCCGAGGGCACCGGTAGGCCGAGCTACCGATAGGTCGAGCTACCGGTAGGCCGATGCCACCATTAGGAGTCTTAAGCTTCACTGAGAAGCTGGGATGTCCTTCCAGACCACCCAGAACATCCCAAACATCATATTTTCACCAAGTAATGGACCCCAAAGCCCCAGGACATTACATATAACCAAACACAGTGTAAGACCATTAATTTTCTAGCACATTAATTTCATTATTTCATCCCATTTATTTCACATTTTAACATATACCCTATTTAACTTGATTCCCATTTTATTTCAAGCATTCATTAATCATACAACCCATGCCATTATAATTCATTATTTTCAAAATTAAATCCATTACTACCTAATCATCTAGAATAATAAAACACCACAAGACACAATAACCATCTTGATTATGCTAACAAGCCCCACACTACCACCATTTCACAACTACATCCACTTTTCATATCCCAACTGCTTTCTATATCATCACTACCACATACAACATCCAAATATCATCACATATGCCCCCACAACACAACCAAACATTACCACCACACATTACAACCACTTCACACAAAACACATGTCATATTTTAGACTAAAAAATGGTCCTCGCATCATATTCAATTTTTTATTTCAATGGTATTCTCTCACAGTCAATATTTTCCATATGAAACTAATTTTTTATATGAATATAAGTGGTTATCCATTTTCATCCAAGGTGATATCAAAGAATCTCTCAAAAAAATGTTGTTAGAACACATCAACCATAGCACAAAAAGAATCCCTCAACAACCATTATTTTCAGCAAAGCATCAAGTCCATATAATTTCAATATCAAATAATATCCCAAGCTATAAAACATGTGTTCCTATCTCCTTACCCTTTAAATTTTGATTAAAACAATCCATTATCTTCATTATGCTGATGCATAATATCTTCCCTAAAGATAACAAGATAATAACCCTCCTACATGATACAACTATATGAGAAACAAAGGGTCCCCTACCTCAAACAAAGCTTTCTGATTTACTGCACAACATCAAATGAGAAGAAGTCATCCATAGAGCATGAAAACAAGAAAGACGCATTTACCATACTAGAACACAACACCCCACAACATCCCCTTATCAAGAAACATTGAAACTAAATATTCCTTAAAAGTAAAAATTCCAAGATAAGAATGGGGAGAAAAGGGGGGAAGAGAAGGAAGAGACTCACCTAAAACCTCTACGGATTAATCTCCCAAGACTGGGGATGAAATCAACTAATTAAGAGATGAAATACCTCTTTGGTTTGAACTTGGGTTTCCTAATAAATGAGTGAAAATATGGGAGAAGGATTAGGTGTGAGGGTATTTTAGAATTTATAGGTGGTTTATAAAACATAAGGCCATATCACAACCCCTACAACCACACCATAGAACAACTAAAAAGGGAGAAGGCTATGATGCAAAGGATAGGTACCACACTACATATTGGCTTGTCAAATATCCTTCTAGAACTATGACTATCTCTAATTCATAGATCCAGAGAACTAGAGAGGAGACCATGGCGCAGTCAATGCCACTACATTGCAGACCCTTGATAACCAAAGAGGAGGTCATTTCGTAGCCCTGGTCCATGGAAAAACCACCCATAAAAAGGAAGAACCCCACAAAAACTCCACCCAATCCACTAAACTATAGCCAGATACCCTATTCCATAGGACTCACTAAAATTATTTCATACCCCTACACCATAACGCAACCATTCCAAACATAACAATGGCACCAAAACACCACCTCCAAGAATCATACGCCACAGTCATCCTTTCCATGCTGTAGAGTCCCACCTTTCTTTGTAGCCCCATGTTGTATGTCATATAACCTCTCCAATTGTATTTTACAACTCCAAATTCTTTCCCTCAAACTACCTTAGAACCTCCCCCGAACACCTCCACCACCAGAATTCCTATAAAGTAATGGGTCAGAAGGTATGAAATATTACACTTTTCTTATGTCTATGCAACACTTGTAGAGTGGACATTCAAGTTTCCAGAGTAGTGGGATTTTTTATTGGTTTTTCTATTATGGTTTTATATTATTCTCAATTTATATTTCGATTTAATGATTGATTTATAGGTTTTCCTCTTTCCCAAGTTGGTGATAGAATATAGTTTCATGCATCATGATTCAACACATGGGTTCACATTTCATGCACACATTTTCATGCGATTTATGTATACCTAAATTAATAAAATACTAAAAATATTATATTTTGTTTTTACCAAAATACATTATTGATGAAATCTAATTAATTTAACCTAATATTTTTGATGATCCTATTATATATGATTGCGACTAACATATAGGTACCAATGGTATGTGCCTAATACTTTGATGAGTAGTGGGTTAGGATGTCTATTCGGTTGTGGGTATACCCATAGGGAATGTGTTTTATGGTTATTATATGTGTATGTTCCTATTACGTACTTCAATTATATTAATATTTAAGCTATTAAAATATTTTTATGGGTATATATATTCACATTTCAAACAAAAATCACCTTGACGATGTCTCATCATGCAACCTAAGGATCAGATCAAGGATGTTTACAAGGTTAGGAAAACTCTTTTTATACATTTATATGTTTAGGATGGTGAGTCTAATAATGATCCTAAGGCTTCTCTAATAACAAATCCACTTTATCTATGAATATTTAATATCATACCGGTTTGAGGTAGAGGTTTGCATCGAGGTGGACCTACCATGGTACACTTCACACTAAACTTAAAAATGAATCATCCTCCATATTTTTAAGGTATAGGATGCACCTAATATATTGGGTATTGTATTAAGTTCATTGATTTTTTCTTCAAAATGGTAGAGAAACATGATAAGTGATAGCTAAATTTGGAAGCCTATATGCTTTAGGAACCCACCAAGATTTGGTGGGGGTGTTATGGTTCTTGCTAGGAAGCATGTGGACCTATTATGGAAGGCCTTCAAGAACCATTTATGTAAGTATTTTTTCCCCGAGTCTCTTAAGATTTACTAAGGATGGGAGTTTATATATTTGTGACATGGGATGATGTTTGTGATAGACTATACTACTTGTTTTGTTGAGTTACTGAATTTTTCTCCATTGCTATTAGGGAATGAGGCCTAAAATATCCATGGGTTTGAGATAAACATTTGAAAAAATGTGAGGTGTTAGGTTCATATGTTAAAACCAAAGTCTTACTATGATATAGTTTATATGGTTCTTTATATTGATAAGGGTTTGGGATAGGATAGTGTGGTAGGCTATTTTCCCTTCTTCAGTGTCCTATGTGATGGACTTCTTAGTGGAGTTGGTGGTGCCTAATCCAGTGGTAGTATGATGAGTTATAATGAGATTTTCTAGGGAATTAAGATCTAGTCTAGGAAAGGTTGGTGTTTATTTCTAACTCCCATGGGAGGAGTTCCTCCCATGTGCTATTAGTGTGATCAGACATGGAATTTTCATAGTGCATGTACAATTCCAATAAAAGAGTGTCATGCATGTGGCCAAGTGGGTCACATGAAGCACATATATTCAAGGATGTATCAATAGCGTTTTAAAAAGATGTAGGAAAGATGTGAGATTCAATATCTTAGTCAAAATTACCTCAAATAGATAGCATGGATTTATTTTGGATGTCGGGTTGTGGTACTAGTTGAGGATATCAGGGGGAAACAATAACCATAGATGCCTTAGGGGTCAATTAATTTGGTGATTCAAGGATCATTTGGTTAGGTTCATGGATCTTAGGTGGGTGGGTTATATTATTTAGACAAGGTTCTTTCTAAAATAGTATAGGGCCCTTCTACTATGAGAGTTTTGGTTCTAATTACTTCACCATTTTATATTTATTTTTTTGATACAAGAGCATCCCATTATTTTATATTTTTACAGGTTATGTCTGGTTTGGGGTTGGTTTTGGATATCTTAATTGGGATATTTTCTCTCGATACAACTATCAATGAGAGGATAGGTTATATTTATACATGTCTTGCATGTTTCATAGTAGTGAGGAGTTGCAGACAGTTTTGGGATTTTCTTATTTTTGATATGGTGAGATTCAATGTCACGGTGGAATAGATGACATGCTTATTGGATCAAATTAACTACTACTAGAGGTGAGTGTATTATACTTCCTTGATAGGGAATTAGTATGTTTTCATGGGTTAATGGGATGTGGAGGAGGTAGAGAGGTACCTGACCTTATTCAGATAATATTTATTACTATACAGGTGGTGGTTATGGTTCTTTCAAAGGGTTAAGAAGTGGTTTCACTTACTTTACTCTAGTAGTGTACCATTTCTAGGATGTTTTTACCAATGATTTCTCATGGTTACTAAATGAGAGATAGATAGAGAAAGATCAAGTCTATTATTGACCTCATATTGGGTATAGATCTCATATCTATTCGATCTTATCATATAGAACAGGTCGAGATGAGAAATATAATGGTTCATCTAAAGGATCTTAAGGTGAAGGGTTTTATTCACCTGAGTACCTCTTATTAGGACACTCCTAGATTATTCTCCAAGAATGTGGATGGTGGCCTCATGTTTTTCATGGATTATAATAAATTAAACTAGGTAATGGTAAATAAAAAGTACCCATTACCTCATATAGATGATCTATTTGACCAGTTTAGGGGATCTCAATGGTTCTTTAATATTGACCTATAATCAGGTTGTCATCGATTGTGGGTCAGGAAGAGGTATATACTAAAGATATTATTTTAGATTAGGTATGTATTATATGATTTCATTAGGCCTAATGACTATGTCAATAGTTTTCATGGAACTTATAAACTAAACTTTCCATTTCTATATGGTTTCCTTCATCGTCATGTTTTTTATGACATTTTGGTATACTCATAGACCCAGGAGTTCCATTCCAAGTACTATAATTTCAACTCCTTTATGGAAGAAAAAAAGTTCATCTAGAGTAATGTAGATAATTTTTGTTTCTAAAATGTTCTTAATAATGGGAGTTTCATCATATTACTTCTCTATGTTAATGAAATACTTATTATCAGACCAGTAAAGGAAATGGTTAATGAGATGAAAGAGTAATTGTATAAAAGTTTGATGATAAAACATCTCGATATAGAAAAATGGATTTTGGGGTGTGAATCATAAGGTATTTAAGTTCCAAAATTTTATTCTTGATCCAGTCTAGCTATATCTAAAATGTAGCGGAATTTTTTGGAATGAGAAAAGTAAAACCGGATACCAATCCCCTAGACATACATTTCAAGTTAAGAAAGGAAAAGTAAAATAGAAAGGAATATGAGGCTGAGTACATGGAAAATGTTACCTTTGCACTAGAAATCAAATTCTTGATATATTTTATGGTTTGTACAAATCTTTACATTGCACATATAGTGAGATAAGTTAGTTAGTTCATGGATAATCCTAGAAGAGAGCATTGAGAATGAGTAACGTGGATACTATAGTATCTCAAAGGTTCTAAAATATTGTCTCTTTGTTTTTTAATGAATGAATCATTATAGTGGTTTTCTAATTCAAACTTTTGTAGAGATGTAGAAACTTAGAGGATAACCACTGGTTATGTGTTCACTTTCAAATGTATGGTAATAAGTTGGATATCAAAACTTAAATCAGTAGTTTCACTTTCAATAATACAGGAATAGTATGATACATTAACAGAATTTGGGAATGAGTCTATTTGTCTAAATGGTGTGATAGAAAATATTAGAAGAATGTAGAAATTTGGGAAGTTTTTATGTGATTTATAAAGTTTGATCCACTTAGTCAATAATCAAATGTTTCATTCCATGATGAAGAATATTCAATTGAAGTATCACTTTATTTTAAATTTTTTAGAGGACAACATATTGGATCTATAGAAGGTGGATGGAGTTCAAAATCCAAAATATATACTAACCAAGGTTTTATTTCAAAAAATATTTAAGTAATGATGCTCCTCAATTGGGTTAGGATGATTGTAATCATGGTGGTAAAACCATTCTATTTAAAAGGAATATTATGAGTGGAATATTTTTTATGGATGTTAGTGAAGGACTTGATGGTGAATCTTGAAAATAATTCCCAAGAAGGAGATTTTCAGTTTCATCCATGTGAAAACCATTTTCTGACCGAGTGTTGGAACTTATGGAAGGAAATATCCTAAAATTATAATTTCTAAAATCAGATTAAGATGTTTGGATGTCAAGACCAATTTATGGAAGTTCTGAATCATACATACCAAAAATGGTTCAATCAAAAGAATACAATCAAAAGAAACTAATGAGTCTAGAAGGAGAAAGTGTAGAGATGTAATGGAATTTTTCAATGTTTTTTATTTAAGGTATGTATAGTTTTTCCTAGATGTTTTTTGGAAAATTAATTATCTAAATATTATTCATAATTTTACATAAGTCTAAACTCATGGATTTTTGAATCATAAATTGTTCACCATAAAGAGGAGTTAAGTTGGTTAATACCTTTAACCAAGTGAAGGGATCCCTTTGTATATTGGATCCAAGTTTTCATACTCTCCATATAGTTCAAAAGGTGGTGTAACCTCTTACACCAGTTGGGATCTACTATATTTTTTATATTGGATTCATTGGACTTAATAATTTAATCTCAACAATGTAATCATCTTTTGTTACCTTAATAAAAGTATTACAAAATTCCTCCCATGGATTAGGAATTATCTAAACCATGTAAAATACATGTATTGTCCTTTACCTTAATTTCTTTACATCATTATATTTTAAAAGTTTTGGTTTAGTTTTGTTTGTGTGTATTTCATTGTGGTGACTTAGGTGTGGTTTGAATTCTAAGTTCTAAGTACATAATTAATATGATTTTATTCTGATTTGGTTGTTCCAATTTTTTTTTCATTGTATAAATTCTAGAGGATAATTTTAGGTAATTAGGGGTTTTTTGGTCCCAACAATGATGTATTCAGATTGAACTATGAATTTTTTTGAGATAAAAAGTTATCTTATCCTAATTGGGTATCATAGATGATTCCTATAGGATTTATCTCTCTTGGAAGCGCCTATGATAATAATGATAAAGAAGGGGGTTAAATTTGAGTGGGTTAATCGGTTTGAATTTTATTTCCAAGAGTTTAAATAAAGGTAATTTTATTTTGATTTTAATGGATCTAGGGAATGGTTATATTGTCTATTATGATTCCTTAGGAATCAGTTCTAGTTCTATTTTGATGTGGACAGATCGATTATCCTCTTATGGGTCTCTTCATCTATAACCCCACAAGGGGAACTACCCTACCCATGACTTGGATCTAGCATTTATGGTTCACAACTTAATGTGTTGGCATCATTATCTCTTTGGTTAAATATTTTTCATCTATATAGATGATATTGTGGTAAATATTTCACAAAAAATACTTGAACCTATGATGGGGGTGTTGGGTCGAGTACTTGAAGATGTTGATTTTGAGATGGCGTATTCCCTATGGAAGGGTAACGTTAGGGTAGATTCTCTCATTAGCAAGACTCAGATTTAGGATTTTTTTACATCTAATGAGGAGTAGAAGCTAATGATTTTTTTACTGAATGGATTATTGATGTGTTATAGGATCAAGAGGCTATGAACTTTTACCCTTTGGTTATCACCACTTCATTGGTAGACCAATAAAAGGAAATTTGGGATCCTAATTTAGATTATCTTTTGATATGATAATTAATCATTGGCGATGAACCAATCATGAGATGGTCTCAGGATGAGGATGAGGTGCTTCATATCCATAGTGGGGTGGTAGTACCTACTTTCTTGAGAGAAGAATATATGAGTGACTCACATAAATCACATTGGGTAGTGAGTATAAGGTTTACCAAGGTGTATCATGATGTCATGAATAGTTTCTAGTGGCTTATCATGATAAAGTATATTATGGGGTTTATTACTCACTACATTACATATCATAGGACAAAGGCGGAGCACTAGAAACCAAGTGGGTTACTTTAACCCCTTCTAGTACCAATGTAAAAGTGGGATGAGGTGACCATGGACTTCATTGCAGAACTAACCAAGACCCATAGTGATTTTGATACAGTGTGTGTGGTTGATCGGTTGACCAAGGTTGTGTATTTATTACCTATTTGAGAAACTTAGTTAGTTAATGAGCTAGGTAATATATTTTTATAAGAGATAGTTTATTTTCACGAGATACCCTAGAGTATAGTATCATATACATATTTGTATTTCATGTTGAGGATATGGAAGGTTATGAAGAAGTGCATGGGTTTTCAACTAAATTTGAGTAAAATGTACCACTTGAAGACAGAAAGGTGGTTGGAGAGGATGATCATGATACTTTAGTATATGTTAAAGGCATGTGTACTTGATTTTGGGGGGCCATGGGATAACCATTTTTACTTAGTAGAGTTTTAATACAATATTTTTTTAGATTTGATCTAAATAACCCCCTTTGAGGCTTTCTATACAAGACCATTCTACTCTCTTCTATGCTAGATAGAGGTGGGAAATTCAACAGTGATCAGACATATTTTGGTGTAAGAGACTACTAAGTGGGTTTCATTAATTAGGAAGCAATTTGTTACCGCTAAAAGTTAACAATTCTCTTATGCTATCAAGAGGTGAGAAACCTTGGAGTTGTCTATGGGTGATCGGGTATTCTTATGGGTATTTCCTTAGGTGGGGAATAGGTGTCTGAGAAAACATGGTAATCTTGCACTGTGGTTTGTCGGTATGTTTAATATTATAGAGAATATTGAAATAATATATTTTTAATTGGATATTCCTCCTTGATATTGAGACATGTATGATGTTTTTCATGTATCTCAACTCTATAAGTATGATTTGGACCAAATGATCATGATCGACAGTGATGATGTTGGGTTAGATGTGGATGCATCATTTGAGGAGAACCTAGTGAATATCATAGACTAGAGTGAGAATGTTCTTCAAGGGGAGACAATGCCTCTTATATGAGTATTATAGAAACATGAGGATATTTAGGAGGAAACCTGGGAATGGAAGTTAGTTTTGTGGGTCAAGTGGATGGAGTTGTTCAATGAGGATCCATGGAGATTCTTCTTGAGGATGATAATCCCTTAGGGTTAATTTTTCAATGGACCTAAAAATTTATAGTTTTTTTATTTAAATTATATTGAATAATGTTTATATTGATTAGTTTTTTATATTTTTATTGTTGTTGGTGGTCTAAGATTAGGATTTGGGGAGTTGGTAATGGTTCATGGATAAGAATTCTACAACAGTCAGGAGGCCACAGTGTAGTTCAATACATTAAAACATAATGGTATAGAGTTGGGAAGGCTCACAATGCATCTATTAGGGTTAATCCATGAGTCGTCCATAGGGTGGAACATTATAAAATGGGACTGAAGTTCATGCCACAATGGTGAGTTATTGGTTGTTGATCTCCTCTCTTGGGAGAGTGTACCATGGTCCATAGGGTCACACTGTAACATGGACTTTGTAGGGATTAATTTTACTATAACCATCATTTCCATGCCACAATGACCTCCCTATGCTGTTTTTTAGGGGTGGTCCTGAAATTTCCCCCTTGGACCCATTTCCCCTCCTCTCCTCTTTGGGGCCCATATCAACTAGTCATAATTTCTAGGGCTCCCCTTGGATTCCAAAGATACTACACGATCTTTAGTCATATATTTTAAGTGTAGATTTTTGTTTTGTATTACATTTGTAAGTATAACCCCATCTATTCGATAGTTGTAACGAACCAGACCATGCTGACCTGACATTCCACCCAGGCCAACAAGCCACAAGGCCCAAGGCACATTTTTTATCACCCCGGTCTGAAAACTAGTTCCTGGGTATCAAAATTGAATATATTGTAATTATTTCATGCTCAATAAAAAGTAAGATCAATAATGGATTCCAACTGGGAACCCAACATGAGGTCTCCATGCATTAGACAACCATTCCAAAATAAATCAGCAGCTCTAAAACAAGAACATCAAAACATGGAATAATACAAATAAACAATAATAAAATATTTTTATAAAACGTTTTTAATGAATAATGAAGTTACTTTTAAAAATATCCTTTACAATATATAACGAGGGAACAAGAAAAACAAAAACAAGAGGCTGGAGAGGCTGATACACCACACAATCCAACCAGTCCATCAAACTCGGGAGGAAACCTCCACCATCACCATGTGATTCTCAAGTCACCACCATAACCAAAATCACCCACTTCCCAATAGAGAGTTATAGAAAAACAACATGAAATATAAGACATGATAACCTATATAAAACATAAATACCGCATGCCCAATGATGTGAATGTATAGGGTGTGAGCCAAAAGCTAATAGGTGATGTTCTTGATTTGTGTATACATTTTTATACATTCTATTGAGTATAAAAACTCTTTTCACTGGATATATGTTGTTTTGTAGATAAAATTCTTTATTTCAATGTTCATGATGATTTTTAGGTGTTTTACATCCAAATACATGAATCAAGAATAATTAGAACCAAAAATCGAGTACATACCCAAGTAGCCATCCAGAGCTTACACCCCATGTTATTCCCATTTACACGTCATTTACTCCATTCCAAAAGTTTTTGGTGGATAAATATGACACTACACACCATTTGGGGTGGCTCTATATGCCGTGTACTCCAAAAAATTGACCATTGACACCTTCAAAGTCAATGAGCAGTGCGCAACTCACCTACCAACGGAGAAAACAAGGAAAAAATGAGTTGACCAATATAAAGGTTGTATACTTTGGGTTAAATACTATGTAGTTTTAAAATCTATAATTAAGAGGTTATGCCATCTATGTTCATGGTTAGACATCTAGGGGAGGTGCTTCCACTCTCCTATTCGAGCCTCCCTCAGATCCATTTCAAATTTCCTTTTTCTTTTTTCAATTTCTGTATTAGTGTAATTATACCTTTTTCCCATTCTCCTCTCTTATCCATGGTAGGGATTGAGTTCCGGATCAATATGCACATTGTGAACATGGTCATAAGAGGATAGTTCCCCTTGCATTGGGGTTGTAATAAGATTCTATTTTTATGTTATTCTAATTCTGAAGTGTTGTTCTTATTATGATTTTTGTTTTAAAATTCCTTTAATGAATGTACTTTCAAAACCACCATTGATGTCTTATCGGAATGAGAATGAATTAAACGGAGAAAACTAAAGGAGTTATGGTGGATAAACCCATGATCATTAGGGTAAATCGTTTCCACTGTTTTAGGGGTAATGAACTTAAACTTTTTTTAAGAAGTTAATTACTAGACCAAGGAATTAACGTTTAAACATATAATTGATTGTTTTCAGACCAAGAAAAATCAGTTTAATTGAATCCCTATGGTAACTAAATTTCATTTATAGTTTCAATGTTAGGGAATAATGAATTTAATAAACCTTAATTGAATTTCAACCTTGACGCATGTGATTTTCTGATTGTTATGCTCTCCTTCTGTTTTTACTTTTTTTCCCACAAATTGTTTCAATTTAGTAGATAGTTCCCTTCACTTCTTCTTGTCTAGATAATCGACAAAGATTCATCTAGATTGCAATGAAAGTTATTTACTAGTTTTCCAAATGGGATCAAATTTTACTTTAACTAGCTACATAGTAGTTGGTTTAGAAGGGAACACAAGGATCTTAAAATCTTTAATTTTTCCTGCCCCTTGCGATGGGGGTGGTTCCAAATTTTGGCGTCATTGTTGAGGAACAGAAAGCACTAGTACATGTCTGAGTTAAGGTCAGTTTCCCCATTTTTTTTTTATTTTTTTTCTCTTCTTTCTTTTTCTTGGGCACCTCAACCTCACATCCCATGAATTACTATCTCATTGGGAAGCGGTACAATCCACGTAGAGAGGATTTTTATCTATCTAATCCAGCATTGTTGTACCCCTACCTGGAGGAATATTATCCATATATGGATTATGGGTTTCAATATGAGGAGCACCCATGTACATCCTTCATCCCACCCTTCTCTTCTTCTCCCCTAGAACCATCTTCAGGTAATACCGATAGGTTATTATCGATGATGGATGCCTTTACCACATGACAGTTGGACCAAACCGAAAGGTTGTAATGACTTGGAAATATGGTAGAGCATCTATCCGAGATAATTTCCAATATGGATACTCCGATTGAGTTTGAGAATGGGTGTTCTAATTTCATTTCAACCAAGGAAACATGTTATGGTATGGGCCCCACATGTAATACACTAACAATTTCAAAAATTAATCTTCAAAATTCAGAATTTGAATACGGGGACACATTATATCTTATTAATTATGACTTTAATCTCCCATATATTTTAGAACCCTCAATTGATTATATACCTGTTTTGGAGGATATCTGCCGTTATTTTCAGGTTTTCAGAGTTTCGGAGCAGGAACCTCAAGAAGTGGAGGATATACCTGATCACACTAAGAACCAAGCCCACCTTTAGTATATACTGGACACAAGGTAGGGTTACTACAAGCCACTGCCTAGAACACTTGAAGTTCAAGAATCATGGATCAAAGATGAGGGCCCCAGACACATATGGCGGTTCGCACTGTGAAAGAAACATCCACCTTCAGATTATGGGTAAGTACTTGTAACTCAAGTTGAGCCAAAGAACTAAAACAAAGGAGATTACTAGGAGGAAACCTAGTCATTATTTTCCCCTCTTCTTTTTCTTTCTTCTCTATTTTTAACAAACACCCAGTTTTCTCCTCTACTCAACACGCCATGTACTTCCTTCTTTTCTATACACTGTATAAATAAGAATAAAATAACAACACACGCCATGTAACTCTTATTACAAGGCATGTACGTTTCTTTTTAATGTATATTTTAAAATAAAATTTATTATATGTAACTATTAATTAAGATAATAAATAGGGATGAGGCATGTGCCGATGTTAACGTCACTGAGATGTGTCCAAGCCATTGCTAGATCGAATCATGTTGCACCTACCTTCGGTACATGGATAATTATTTTTGAACATGTGTTTAAATAAATGGCATGTGAGGTATTTTCAAAATAAAATATAAGTTTTTCAAAATACAAGAAAACCCATGATGGGGATGGACCAACTAGCCAGGGTCATAAACCATGGATCTAAAAGACCCGGGTTCGAATCCTAACACCTAACCCACTTCCATCATTTTTCATGTTAATAAAACCACACGACATACATTTCAATATACGTCATGTGTAACATGATTTCATTCATAATTTAAATGGTTTTCAAAATACGAAATTACATGTGGGTAAATTTATCTGATTGGAAAAGTCTCAGTTCTGGATTCAAAAGACCTGGGTTTGAACTCGACTAATCTCCCTAATTCATACCCATCATTCAATAATTAAAACCACACACCGTGCATTTTATTCATCATGTGTAGAATTGTACCTATAGTTTAATTATTATAAGTTAATAAAAATGTGCATCACTACAACCTTCGCTCTAGTGGTTGAGGTCTTGTATTTGGATCGGCCAGTTTCTAGTTCAAATCGCACCCCAAGCACAAGACCAAAGGTTGTAGTTCTCTTTTTCAAATTTTAGAACTCACGGTGTGTCATCCTATGATACACTACATGTATAGGTTTATTTTTTATTATATTATTATTTTTTTATAAATAATTTTGTTGTAAATAAATATTATTGTTAAAAAAAACATACACGACATTTGAAACTTCTACACGCCATGTGTTTCGATTATAAAAGTCAGGCACCCTAACCGGTCACACCCCGTGTCATGACCACCCCCATCCTATTCACCCCCCTCCACAGATTCTCCCATATGCTATCATTACCCCTCCTCAAATCTACCATTTTGGTGTGATTCAAGCTCCAATTTCTCCATCATTTCCATCCTCGGCCTAGGTACGCACTTCTTCACCCCCTATTTCTGAGTTTTCATAGCATTTAGGGTGTTTCTGGATCAGGAGACCATTCAAATATCTTTCATAGTACAAAGGTTCAATGAAGAACACAAGACATGTACTCTAATGTATACTTCCACACACTCTAATTTTTGGAATTTCAAAAACACCTGGCGTGTACATTCAGTGTACGTCGTGTACAGTCCTTGTGTTCGGACTTTAGGAGCTACCCATGTACGTCACCACATAGACGTAACCCCATGTATTTCTACACTTAAGACATGTATGTTCAGTACACATCGTGTCCCTGTTCCTCAGGATCTGTTTGTATAGAGGGAATACATGGTTCGTATGCCATGTTCTCACACATGTCGTGTTATGACCACACACGACATGTATTTTTTTTTCATCCCATTCGAGCCAAGCCCGTGTATGGGCACTCACACGGGCCTCACCCCATTTTCTCACACACTTCATGTGCACTATATAACATTCCATGTATTGGATAAATCACTTTCATAAGCCCACTCAGCGTGTCTATCTAGAGTACAAAGACTCCTTATTAGATCATATTACAAGATGTGTACATTGTGTAGAGACCCAAAGCTTGACGTACATGGAAATTAAATTACTTTTACGGAATACTTAATAAATAACAAAACTAGACACCAAAGGACCGTAATAGTTTAGTGTCTTTGGAAACTCAAAACATAATCTTCTAATCATGGTGAAAGATCTTCAACATCTCCCATAAAGATCTTCCCCTTTTTGTTTTCTTACCTAAAACCCTTCTTTAAATCCTGGGGAAAAGAAAACATATAAAGGGTGAGCTCAAATGCTCAGTAAGGGTAATAATGGATAAAATAAAACAAATCATATACATTTGAACTTCAAAACATGAACATAGAGTTTACATATCAAAATTTTGAGTTGTGAAATAAATCTTGGCAGTACGTAAGGCATAGGTCATAAAGGAAAATTAATCATGATAAAATAACATGGGAATAAAACATGTGATTTTGGAAACCATTAATCACATGATATGATTTCCATAGTAGCAAAGGAATTGCTTCCAAGACCATCTTAGTGGAAAAAGTCCCTTTTTGAATCAAGTTCACTCCTTGTTCCAGTCCTGTAACACTGAACCAGATTAACTTACCATTCCAGCCATGTCTATCTCATGAGATATAAATCTTTACCCAATGCATTGGAGGGAGATATATGTCCCACCCATCTCATAATGAAATCATTCTTTCATGTGCCACAAAATAATAAATCATACATCATAACATAACCCATGTAATAGAATGAGATTCTTAAACATCATGCCATCATAACATAATCCATATAAAAAAATGGATATAATTTCATCATAAGAAGAATAAAACCATGTAAATAATGGAGAAATTATACTTGAAACATACACATATGAAATAATTTCATCTTAGATGGAAAATGGTTTTGATAAAACACTTGAAATGAATTCTTGAGGAAAATATCCTTTCTTCTTCAAAATAATTTTCTTTTCACAAAATGCCATGAAATTTTAAAAGAAAAGGGTTTTGTTGAAAATAATCATGAAATATTGTAGAGGAATATTCATTAAAATGAGGCATTATGAAACTGTAAAAATCCTTTCACGCCGTATAAGTTAAAAATAACATTCTTCTCATACTTTTGTCAAAAAATTCAAAAATTACCACGTATGGTAAACAAAAAAAAGATTCCATCCATAACACAAAGTAAAATTCAAAGAGGGGTAAAAATGACTTTAAAAATACATGGAAGAATATTAAAAACTTTATGAAAAAAATTTTTATGGACATGGATGAAAAATATAACCCCAGTAAATACTTACGAATAAGCAATCTCGGATAAGAATGAGATTGCAAAATTATCCCTTACCTTACGTCCGATATGACTCGTATGTATCTGAACCTCCTGTATAATGATTTAAATAATTTCATTGACTTATTACAGAATCATACTAATTGTTATGATATCATATATGGTTCACTTATGACTTTATATTACCCGTTCTTTTGTAAATTCCATGTTAAAGTAGCGTTTTGGGTAAAATCATTTCATTTATCATACGTGTTTCGACTTGTTGTTCATGATATTATTACTTATATACTGATTTACTTAATTAAAGAATGTAAAACATGATTTATATATATAATATATATATTCATCATATACATATATATATATGATAGGTAGATAAATGGAATGAAATACACCGTTCATGGAGACGGTAGTCCGTACGTACGCATAAACGTTGTTTTCGTTTCCTTATTGAATTGAATGGAATTAAGTAGATGACATATATAAATATATATATATATATATACATAAATATAGTATCATTATTATGTAATATATTTCATTATTATTCATTATATATACTTTATAATCATTCATGAATGGTTAACATGGAGAATGAATCTCATCGCGTCGTGGAGACGGTAGTCCGTACGTACGCACGAGCGATGATATCATTCCCATGATCATGGAATTGTATTTAAGTATATGTATAATATTCAATAATAAATATTACTTTAAAATAATCATATATAGTTATTTATTTACACCATTATACCCATCCAAGTAAGGTGGTGGTCGAAAACAGATTACACCACGGCGTGGAGACGGTATTCCGTACGTACGCACGCGCGGTGATTTCATTTTCCGTAGAATAGATAGAAGGTGAAATAAGGTTGTTTAATATTTATAATAACATATCATTATATAAGTAATACTGATGTTATTACTTTATAATGAGACAACTAAAGAAGAAGAAGTAGAAGAAGAAAGAAACTTGAGAGAATCGGAAGAAGAGATTACCTCTTCTTCGACGCACCTCCTTTAAGCTTCCTCTTAAGGAAGTAGAGTTGGTCTTTTGAGAAGACCAGAACCTCCAGAATGTTTCTAGGGAAGTGGAGAAGAGAAATGGGTAGGGGTTGGCCGATCTTAAAGGCTCAAAAGGGTGTGAAGAGAAGAGGGAAGGGGTGCCCTTTTTATAGGGGAGGAGAGGGGCACCTTTGGAAAAACTTAAAATATTATTTTATAATAAAGTCATATTAGGTTTTTAATAGCTAAAAATTGATTTATTTAGAATATAAGGTGGGGATGGGTCGAAATACTCTCAACCAATAGGTTTTAGACAAATTTATGTTACTATTTTAACCTTATCATTTAGATTTAACTTTTACCGTGTCTTCTTGTTTTCTTACACTATATGGTTAATAAACTTACTATAACAAGACAAAAGAACCCCAAGTGGTTCATTATTAATATATATATCCTTATCTAAGTCATTTGGATGATCCTTAGATTTTTAAGAATAAAATAACAATTAATAATATAATATTTGTTTTAAAAACTATTTTATGTCAATTTTGACACTATTTGGTAATTGATTTTTTTGAAAATCATAACAGCATGATTAGTTCAAAAAAAGTTAATTAAATAAATAATAACATGTCATATAAACATATAAAATTAGTTTAATTCATAAAAAGTCTCAAATTACATTTATTTGGGTATTTATAATATCAATTATTTTAATATTTCATTATTTAGGTAATTACTACATCACCATTGTGTCATAAATAAATTAAATTATTTAATGTATAAAAATTATAAATAAAATACCATTAGGTATTAAATATTTTTATATTTCTAATGAATATTTATAGTCTAATTTATCTTATGTATAACCCTATATTAAAAATGATTTAGTTATTAAACTTTGATTTTAACTATTTTAACCCTTCTTTAAATAAATTAATAATAAATGCCCTAATCTAATCCAAGTGGACCTAAATGGTCATATGTTATTCCTAAGGTTGTTTTTGGTCGAATTAAACTTATCCAATAGAATTATGACATGTGTTAGGGTAATAATAATATCATTTTTACCCTTAATTACCCTATTTACTTTTAACCGTGGTAAATAAAAGTAAAAAGTTACTATTCACCAAAAATTATTTTCATCTCATTGAACCAAATTTTAGTCCTTGATATTAACCATGTCTCTTGGATTTTATAAATTCTACTCACAGAAGCGGTAAAATTAAGTTTTATGTGAATTTCCAAATTCTCCTAGGAGGTGGGTAAAAGACGGTGAAAAGTTCAATAAAATTTTTATATATCTAAAATTATTATAAAATGACTCCAATGAATTACATTGAACTTATATAGGTATTATGTATCAATTTTTACCTAAAATAAATTTAAATAAAATAAATAATTATTTAAATAAAAATTCGGGTTTTAAATAGTAACCAAGAGTTTTCACTATTCATCAAAAATTGAAAGTTTTTAGAAAAATACCAAAAATTCACCCTAGGATAGTTTCGATATTCCAAATCCAAAAATGAAGTCAATTTTAAAATATAATATTTATAAAATTTTAAAAAGTGAGTATTACTATTCATAATGGCTAGTTCATAATAATATTATAATAATATCTTGTTTAGTGAAACTCAGTATTGCGTACTACACACACTATCGAGGAAGGTCTTGATTGCATGTAATGCAAGCCAAGTCAGGGCTGCATGTAGTGAAATATCCATTTGGTGTTGCGTATAACATAATCAAAACTTATTTCATTCATACATTAAACAAAATCTATACTTAATGTTGCGTAAAATAATTTCCACAAAACGAACTTGAAATTGTGTGTAACACGAGCCAAGAATAGTGTTGCATATACTGCAAGCTAATAAGGTGTTACGTATAGTACAAGCTAATCTTGGTGTAGTGTATAATAGAAGACATTAAGAATAATATATCTCATAAAATCTCGGTGTGTTACACATTGGATCCACACGCCGTGTACTTTTTTTTTCATATTTTCTCACTTTTCTTTATTATTTTTTGTTTTATTTTTATTTTTTTGTTTTTTCTATCCTTATATTATAGCTATATAGATAGAGATCATATGAGTGGGAAGCAACCTAGACCCGCTACATAGAGAGAAAAACTGGCTCACCACCGGATATGACTTCGGCCTTCCACGACATCATCGCCAGATTTCCCAGTCTGTCAGCCTCTAGCCTTAGCATCACCTCCTCACCTACCAACAGCCACATCATCCATAGTTATCGAGTGCTCTAGTACTTCAATTCCCATATCCAATGTGACACCTTCAGATTCATCCACGATAGTAGTGGACCCCACTATGCCAACACCTCCATCCACTCCTGGCCCAACCTCCAAGCCAGCTCTGGCATCATTAGCTACTCTATCCACTGCCGCCATGGCTGGACCTTCCACTTAAGCATCTGCGGTCCCACCTTGGCCTGCACCGGTAGCTACCCGACCTCAGCCACATCCCTACTTGATCTCTTTTGTGGTTCATCTTGCAGCTGACAGACTGTAGCATCTTTCACGATGCATGATCCAGTTGAGTGGCTGCTTCCTAGATACCATAGTGTCGTAGTGTCTCGATGTCTGGGAGGAGATAGAGGAGCTCCTCATCCACACACATATTTTGGACACACTTAGGTCAGTAATTCTACATTTAGAGATTTATTTTTGGAGTTTTTAGAGACCTTTGAGTTCGATGGGCCCTCCTACTTCTAGATGTCCACTAATACAGCTACTCTGGTTTGATTTAGGCTAGGAGGCCGCTACTTTTTATTGACCATGGCTGAGTTTGGCCGAGGGTGTGGCTTCTATCCCCATCCTGCCGCTCCACCCCCTATCTCCACCATCACCTTCCCTGAGCACTCTGACTTTTTTGACATATGGTGGGAGCTTACTGGGCCTGACCATAGGTATACCCCAACTTCTCATAAGATCACGCTCATCATTTCCCCTCCCATTCATTTCATTCATCGATGCTTCAACACCATCATTTTCCCACGTCATGAGGACATGGGTGTCATGTTCACCTGTGACATGGACCATCTCACTTGTATTTTCCATCATGAATACCCTAACCTCCCTTGTTTTTCTGCTTCTTACTTTCACTCCATGATCCATGGCTGTTAGGGAAACATAAACAGTGGTTTCTATGCCACTCGGTTGGCCCACTATTTGGGAGTTTTTTAGCCATATCTCTCTCACGACCACTTAGTCTCTCCTAGGTGTATGAAATTCATCATTCTTGTCCATATTAGGATGGTCAAGCATCGAGTAAATGACTTTATACTCATGCAAGAATCCCCAGTTCCTACAGGGGTGAGAGATGACCCAACTACTCCCATTGGTGTTGCTGACCCGGACCCACCCCATCCACCAATGGATGTTCCTTCTTCTTCCATCCCCTCTTCTTCTGGCCCATCCACAAACCCAACTCCTCCTTCACCCTTGGATTCCCCCCCCTCATTTCACTTAGCATGGCCGCACTGGACCGTAGTCTAGACCTTCTTCCGCACCACTAGGCTGCCATTTCTTTGACGCAAACACAGATGGAGGGTATGTTGATTATCATCCTCCAACACTTGGGCATTTCAGTATAGAAGCACCTTCTCCTCTATCTTCTCCACAACCTTCCACAACACAGTCACCATTGATAGCACTGTCCATAGATTCAGTTCTCTTATCCACTACCGGCCTGGCTAGTATTACTACCATTGCCCTCCAGGATGTGTCGATTGAGCCTCCCATGAAGGGCACCGATCCTGTGTGTCTGGATACTATTCCTCCTACCAGTGTGATGGATGTTCCCAATATAGCTTCCACTCAGAGCACAAAGTAGGTGCCTCTAGTTTCCACTCTGTCTGATCCTCCTCTATTGGATCCCCCTGTCGCAGATGATTCCTCTTCTGAGGCAACGCCATGAATGGTTTTTGGAATATTTTTTTATTTATATATATCTATTTTGTTCTATGAATATGCTATGATGATGTCTGTCTCTATAGATTTATTTTTCTTTTTCCTCACCAGTCACAGGTTCCATGGAGCATTACTTGGAAACTTTTCTTTCGACTACTTCTGATCTTTGTCGACTCACCACGATGGGAGTATTATTTCGGAGTTTCTTTTTCATTTTTACTTTGTCTTTACTTCTTTCACTAATTCCCCTCGTCTTGACCACCCATGTGTACCCACATCATCTCCAATTCCTTGGTGTTTGACTTAGGGAACCATGTGCTATATTAAGTGTGAGGGAGAGTGTCTAACTACACTAGTCGTTTCCCTTAAACTGATCCAGGAGACATCATTAATAGATGAAATATTTTAAAATGTGGGATTTTTTTATTAATTATAATTATAAATAGTAAAGACATAAAATTTCATTTTAAAAGTTACATGTTTATTTTAAATTTTGAAGTATTTTTAAATAATTGCTGATATAGTTCGATTTTTGATTTAAAGTATTCAACATTTACATTTGTTATATTGATCATTTGTATTCATTTTAAGACCTAATTGACCTTTTATTTTTCCTCATTCCTAGGAGGTATTCTAACAACTTTTGAAATATTCTTTCTTATAACCTCTTTCTTGATAGATTCTTGGGATATGCATAACTACCAGAACTTGCTAGTATTTCTCTTTAAAACATGAATATTTTTTAATCACATTAAAATGATTGAGGCATTTGATTGTTTTTAGACACTTTTACCTTGATACCTATCATATATATGATCTTCATAAAACCCTTAGAAACCATGAACTTCCTTGATAGGAAGCCATATTACAAGCCTACTTTCCCTTCCTACCCTAATGCTTTCATAACTTTGCATAATTATTCATTTGAGATTTAGAGAGGGATTTTTGGATATTCATGGTACATTTTAGTGAGCAACCATGAAATTAAGTGTGGGGGAGAATGTCACTTTTTCATTTGGGTATAAGGGTTCCAAAACCACTATTCATTGTATTCCTAGTGGTCCATATTGTTGAAAAAAAATATTTTGAAAGTAAAAAATGAAAAAGAAGTGACATATTCATTTGTTACACATTATGGATGGTTTATGAACCCATGTTTGTAAGTGAATATCATAGTGATGATACCCTTTGAGATATCTTGATTGGGGATTTATTTTTATTAATCTTCAGTTCAAATATAATATATTATTCTTTAAGAATTCAGCCTCCTTTTTCAAGCCACTGAGATTATTTTTCACATCATTACCTACCAACACTTAGCCTCAGAAACATTTGAACCTTATTGAAAGGCCTCATGATTTTTTTGATTTGACTTATGAAGTGGATAATGAGAACACTTTCAAGCCTATGGATAGAGTGCATATTATTAATATTGAGAATAAATATGATAAAATAATATTGAGTGATGAGTGTGGTGATTTTTAGTGAGGTAAATCATCAATTGGAATGTTTATTTATGAAAAATTAAACAATGTGGATAAAAGAGAATAAAAATATTTAATTGGATTATATATGAGGAATGATTAAAATATATTTGGAATTGAAATATTTTTTGTACCTTTAAAAATCCTCTACTATGGATATAGTATTTAAAATTATAATTAGTTGAATGATTCCCTTTTTAGAGTATGGATTCTGTTGATTAGATGTTGAGATTTTTCTTTAGGGCAAGAAAATGGATAAGTGTGGGGGAGTTTGATGTTCCCAATTTGTGTATACATTTTCATACATTTTATTGAATATAAAAACATGTTTTCACTAGATATATGTTTTTTTGTAGATAAAATTCTTTTTTTGGTGTTCATGATGACTTTCTAGTGTTTTATAGACAAATACATGAATCAGGAATAATCAGAACAAAAATTGAAATATACACGGCATGTACATATAAACACACACTGTGTATGGTGCCAAGACATGGATCAACCAACCCGAGTACATTCCCAAGTATCCGAACATAGCTTAAAAATCGTGTTCTTCCCATTTACACACTGTGTCCTACCTTCTAGAAGCAGTTGGTGGATTAAGTTGACACTACACACCATGTGGAGAGGCGTTATATGCCATGTACTCCCACCAACCGACCATCGATGCCTTCAAAGTCAAGGAGTGGTGCACAACTCACAACCAGTGGAGAAAACAAGGCAAAACATAGTTGACCAATATACATTGTGTGTACTTTGAGTTACACTCCATGTTGTTTTAAAATCTATAAATAAGAGGGAAACCCCTCCATGTTCGTGGTTGGACATCTAGGGGGAGGTGCTACTGCTCTCTCATTCGAGCCTCCCTCAGATCCATTTCAAGTTTTCATTTTCAATTTTCAATTTCCGTTTTAGTTTAATTCTCCCTTTTCCCCATTCTCCTCTCATATCCATGGTAGGGATTGAGTTCCGACTCAATCCGAACACCATGACCATGGTCATAAGAGGCTAGTTCCCCTCGCATTGGGGTTGTAATAGGATTCTGGTTTGATTTTATTTGAATTTTGAAGAGTTTTTCTTATTATGATTTCTTTTTACAATTCCTTTAATGAACATACTTTCAAAACCACCATTGATTTCGTATCAGACCAAGAAATAATTCAATGGTGAAACCTAAAGGATTTGTGGTGGATGAACCCATGATCATTGGGGGAAATCATTTCCACTGTTTTAGGGGTAACAAACCTAAACCTGTTTTAAGTAGTTAATTACCGAACCCAGGAATTAACCTTTAAACATGTAATTGAATGTTTTTAGACCAAGAAATATTAGTTTAATTTAGTCCCCATGGTAACTAAATGTCACTTATAGTTTCAATGCTAGGGAACAATAACTTTAATGAACCTTAATTAAATTTCAACCTCGATGCGTGTATTTTTCTGATTATTTTTCTCTCCTTCTATTTTTACTATTTTTCTGCAATTTTTTTCAATTTAGTATATAGTTCCCTTTGCTTATTCATGTCTGGATAATCGAACAAGATTCATCTAGCTTGCACTGACCCTTGTTTCATTGTTTTCCCAATGGGATCGACCCCAACTGCCACTAGCTACCTAGTAGTTGGTTCATAAGGGAACACAAGGATCTTTAAAATCATTAATTTGTCCCACCCCTTGTGATGGGGGTGATTCCAATATGATACCACCATGATTACATTGTATTCCTTTTATAAAGAAACTAAATCCTCTAGTTTGAGATTAATAGAAAAATAAGTTTCTATTTCCTTTATACAGTATCGAAATAAATAAAAAATACCTCACATCCTTTCTTAAAACACACAATTTATAAAAAATGCCTCATAAAAGACTTACTAAGGTATTTTCATTTAAAAATATAACCATTAAAATTTAAAATAACTTTTATTTTAATAAAAACAAGTTAAACATTCCCTTTTCCATTTGAATCATTATAAAAAGGAATAAAACCATTCAAAAAGGTTTAAAAAATTATTAAAATAACCATTTCAAAATGGATTTCATTTAAAACAAAAACCTATTTCCCTTTTTAAAAACTTTAATGCACACACTCCCCAAATATGAGTAAAGATTAAAGAGAAGGTGTAATAAAATTAAAATCCATGGAAATTCATAAATAACGAAAATAGTATCATAAGAAAATACATATAACAACAATACTCAATCATAAATAACAAATACAACAAGGTATGCTCAAATTAAGAGATGAGTAACTCACATGTTAATAAACAAAAAAAGGTATAACATAAGATATATTTCACGAGGAAATACCTTAGGGACTAATAGGGAAAGTAATCAGCGCACATAGGTGGAACCAATTGCTGGTAGGTGAATGGTTTAACAACTCATCACCTAAATCAAACTCAACTAGTCTCATTGGTGACACATCCCCTAGCCAGGTCATAACATTCAACTAGGGGATACTAGTTAGTGCATAAATATCAATTATTATAGCCAGAATTCCTTGGATCCCCACTTAGTAGACTAGGATTCCTCATGTTATAACTAACAGAGGGGCGACACTATCAAGAAAATGTTAACCTCATGATAAACAAAAATCCCAAAGGATATAAAACACAATAATCATGTACATTACACCATTAACACACTCTCTTCAAATACAATCCCCAAACCCAAATGACATAACATGAATCTAAATTCATTTAACCTTAATACATGCACACAAGCATAAAAAAAGGTTAAAAATAGGGCTCAACATAGGTGTAATAATCAATCAATAAAATCTATCTTTCAAGAAAGATTCCAAATGGGCCTTTACCTTCAAATCATGAATCACACCATTAGAAATCCATTTTTGAAACTATCTTTGAAAAAAGTGTAAATTCAAGGTAACACACAATAATACCAAATCATAGTCTCAATTAATTTTAGGAAATTACTAAATGATCACATCATTCAACACATACCCTTTTAAAACAATGAAATCCCCATTGAAATAAGGCAATCCAATTTAAAATAAGGTAACACCCATTAAAACAAGGATAACCCTTTAAAAAAAGGGAACACCCCACTTTAGAAATCAAACTTGGACAAAAACATCACAACTAATCATTTTTCTTGAATAAAACCACCAATTTCATTTTATCAAACGCTTGTAATGCATAAAATACCATTTAAAAACAATGTTCTATAGAACTATAAAATTCACCCATTTTTTCCAAAGGAAAAAACCCATCCAAGCCTAGAAACCTTTGAAAAAAACCAAACTAGATATCATATACATCATTATTTAAGTTAAAAACACTTTTAAAGAATCAAACATTAAAGGAACCCTTTAATAAAAGGAAATAAAATGGAAACACCTGCCACAAGAGATGAAACCATGCTAAATTTGATGGAAACTATTGGATTAAGTATCAATAGATGGCTCAAAACCCTTATAAAAAAAGTCTACCATTTATAATAAACCTTGATACCAAAATCAGAAAACCATGGCCACTAGGGTTAGAGAGATTAGGGAAAATAGAGGAAAATTAGAGGAGAAAGAATAAGAAAACCTAACCTATTGATCTGAGGAATAAACCACTCTAGATCCACCTTTTAAGTTCTTTGAAGATAAGAAGATACCCTTGTGAGGTTCAAAAAATGAGAGGTTCAAGGGGAGATTTTGAGAGAATTCCCAAATAAAAATAACTTGAAAAAGACCAGAAGACCCAAAATAGAGAAGGTTGTATGGTTTATTGACACCGTTTACCAAACTGTGTGGTGAACATATAATCAAAACTATCCAAAAATATATATGGCACATGGTTTCCCTAACTGTTCACCAAACTATGATGCCATGGAAAATTTTCAAAATCTCCAAAACTTTACCCCAAGACACCCTGAACTCAAAGGTGAAATTAAATACATAAATATAAACAAGAAAATAGAATTTTTATGTGTCGCAATTATCCCCTCCAAGTTTATTTAAACCCCTATAAATTCATTCAAAATTCAGGTCAAATAAAAAAATCAAGACTAACTTGAAGATAGAAAGGACCCAACCAAAAGGATCATTTCCCAAACCTGAAATAAAGAATACGAGACATGGGAAACACACTCCCCAAGATAACCATTATAAACTAGTTTAATATTCACCAACCATGAAAGAACTAAGAATCCTAAAATATGATTTCTTACAAAAGGATATGTTTATATGATTAGTCCTCTGATATAATTTAAACTCAAGGATTCTAACACATAAGAAAAAACAAAACTAACACCTCTTGAACATCTAAGGTTAGATGAGATAAAACAATAGTATGTACCGACTAAAATAATCCTAAAATATAACTCCCATGAGAATGATAAAACACCAATAGACCTATTAAAGGTATCCCTACTATTTAAAATTAATCTAAAATGGTGAAACAACAAATAACCACACCCAAATGAGAAATCAACACTAAAAAGACATGATTTACCCAACCACATTCCATATTCTATAAACATAAAAATAGATCACATCCTTAAGAAATACCCAAAAAGATCACCCGACCAAAACACCAAAATAATACATTCCAATAAATAGAAGAAATGCCCCAATCATGAACATTCCTCAACATGGAATGATATGGTTCTAACTTTGGGTCAAGAAACTACATGAAGGGAAACTTAGTGCAAAACTCACATAAAACACACTCTTGATGATCCTAAAATAAAATCCCAACTTGGTTGATCTTGTGGTCTAACAAATAACAAAAATCTTATCCCTTTTACCCTATCCCACACCCAATACATCCCCAAGTTATCCATCAAAACAAATATAAAACCACAGTACACCATGCACAAAAATAAAAATAATCACAAAGAGACGAGGCTTGATCATATTAAAATATGAAATTATAAATCCAAATCTATTTTATCCATTATAAAAAAAGATATGTGATTTACACAATACATGGAACAATGCCCACTAAAAGAAATATTATAAAAGATAAAAAACTACCCCCTCCCCCAAACAATTCTCCAAATATTGCTTGGATCATATCTAGGTCTGAGAATTATTATTATGATGTACAACTTAAAAAACCTCTGAATACGATTGACATGGCTACAATGATGATAGGTCCTCAGAGATTTTAAACAAGATGGTTTGACATGCCTGGACTTCCTACACTAGAATCACACTACTGGATTTCACTTCTCATTGGATGGATCACCTTTATTGACATTGACTATGGTCAAAGCATTACATACCATTGGTTTCACTACCAATAAATCCTCATTTATGACATCCTTATACATCACTTCCATAAAGGTAGTCAAGAAAAACTAAAACACTACCAAACTAAGATCTAGATGAAGGCCTCTTACAAATAACCATGCCTTATTCAAATCACCAGTAGCCAACTCGAGAGAGAAAGGGGCTAGTTTATTGAAATGTTCAACATGTTCCTTCATATTAGGACCAATATGGTTGAAGGTGTTTCGAAGGATTTATAAGTTTTTATGGATTTTTTTAAAGAAGTGTTTCTATTTTCTATCCAAAAAAATCATCTTAACTTTGTTAAACGTTAAAAAAAATGAAATCAAGTGGAGATGGTTGGTTTATTTACTTGAATGAGTCCATTATATTAAGGTTATTAGAATGAGGTTATAAGAATGAGAAATGTTTTGAATGTTTATCTTATCATGCTAGTGAGTTCAATCAGATAGAGTGTTTAGAGAATGAAAAAATCAGGGATGACTTTTTTCGAAATGATTCCAACATCATGAGTAATGAAATATCTCATGATCCAAGAGTAATTTGAAAGGGGGATAAATTTAATTGTATGTACAAATTTCATATTATGATGTTCTGAGGAAGTTCACCAGAGATAAGATTTTGGATGATGTTTTTAGAAATAAATAAGGGTGACTTGGTAGAATGTGTAAAGGTAAAACATAATTTTTATGGGAACCATGACCATTATATGCAAGAAATGGAGTATGGTTTGTGTTTTTTTTCAATCCTAATTGGATGTTCATAATGTTTTCTAGGAAAGGGATCATACAGTTCAAGAAGATAATAGTATTGAAGGTGGCATCATTTCCCAGCGTTTGCCAATTTTTTGGGACTGAAAATTAAAAAATGGAGAAAAGTGTGTTTGAAAAAGGAAGTTGCATGCAAGATTTTAGGTGTTTTGGAAACTTTCATGAAATGAATGTTTCGGGATTAGAATGTCGAAAAATGGAAAAGGCATGAGCTGCGTGAAAAATCTAGATATATGCTTGGAAACTAGTTCCTATGCGAAAAGGAATTGCGTGCAGAATGGGAGCTTTGTGCGACACTGTGGGTTTTGCATGTGGGGTTCGGTGGTGCCTATAAATAAGAGGTGAACACATTATTCTAGAGAGATGAAGACTTAGAGAAGATCCAAGTTCTGATACATGTAAATAGTGTGTGAAAAGGGAGGTTCACAGAAAAGTTAGAGTTGTGCGGAAAATTTATGGCTGTGCGGAAAAGATTGAGTTGTGAAAAAAAATTACTGTTGTGATAAAAATATTAAAGTTACGCAAAAAAGTTACAGTTGTATGTAAAGTTTGTAGTTGCGTGAAAGTTTTCCACGTGAAAAGAAAATCTTTCACTCAAAAGAAAGATCTTGCGGACATAGGGTATGTGTTGTGTGCAATTGTCAGTATAAGATGATTACGTGCTTTGAGTATCCAATTTGTGTGTTCAGTTATTTCAAGTGTATCAATTTTGGACTTCGATGCAAGAAATTTCTTGTGCTGAACAAAGAAAATAACTTCAATGCAAATCTATTGAAGCTACCTTCATGTCAATAAACCGAGTTTGACTTCTCTCAAGGTAGTAAGCTAGGGGGAGTCAAGGGAAGTGATCTGAGGGATGCAGTGAGCCATCCCTAAACCATTGTAAAGCTAGTGTGCCTGACACAGAGTGACTATGACCAAATATTATAATCCTCAAACTAGTAAAGATTAGTGGATTTAGGTGTGACTGAATCACTATCGGCATATGCTCTTTGGACTTAGCCTTTAGTGGTGAACCAAGTAAAAGTGTTGTGTGGTCTCTACGCTTGTGATTGTATGATTTCTGTTCTCATCAGGCTTATAGGTTTAATGAGTTTCTACCAATGTGGGAACAAGATCCTTGTTAGAAAAGAAAAATTTTACACCCTAATTCACCCTCCCCTCTCAGGGTGTCCTGGGGTCCTACAAGTGGTATTAGAGGGTAAAGGTTGCTGGTGTTAGATCTTTACTTTGTCTTAATGGAGAATGCATCCAATTCTAGGGGAATATCTCTCTTCGATGGAAGTAATTTCCATATTTGGAAGAATAGAAGGAAATATCATCTAAGATCCCTTGTAACGGAAGTCCTCTTTTCTACTATGCAAGGAATACAAGTTATTGATCCAATAGGGCTTGCTATGACTGATATAGACAGGAAAGTTCTTGATGCAGATGCTAAAGCTCATAATGTTATCACTACGGCTCTTTCTGATCAGATCTATCTAAAGGTGATTAGTTTCAACTCAGCAAAGTCTATGTGGGATAAAAATGAAAATATTTATGAAGAAGATAGAAAAGTGAAGGAGGAAAAACTTCAAGTCCTACACATAGGTTTGATGATCTGAAGATTCATCCTGATGAGAGTGTATATTCCTTCTTCAATCGAATTATTGAAGTAGTGGGAGCAATTAGAGGTCTTGGAGAGGAAATCAAAGACATTGATATCATAAAGAAAATATTTAGAAGACTTCCACCTATGTACAATAAAAAGGCTTCAGCTCTTGGATAAAGATATCTATCTAAACTTTCACTGGATGATCTTCTAAGTAGTCTCGTGGCATATGAGATGAGAATCAAACCAGAAGATGCTACGACTCGTGTTATCAAGGAAATGGAGTTCAAAGCCATGGAAAAAATGAAAATTTCTGGAGATAGTGTTGGTGAAGATGATGAAGAAAAAGAAATTATTTCTCTCATTTCCAAGAATCTTAAGAATGGAAAAAGTAAATTTAAAGGTAAGTTACCTATGACATGTTTTCATTGTGGAAGAGTTAGTCACATTGCCTCTTAGTGCCAAAGAAAGTTCAATGATGAAGAGAGCGAAGCAGAAGATATTGAGAAGACTCATAAAAGGTTTTTCAAAAAGGGATACTTCAATTCTGGAAAGAAAGTATAGAAGAATAGTTTTGTTTGCGAAGAGTAAAATGATGATATTGAATCCTGTGAAGAAGAAGAACCAGAATTTAAAACTGGAAACCATGCTTCCAAGATGGCTACCATTGAAAAGTAAGAACCTTTGATTGATAAAGATAGAGATAATCAGATGACTTCTAATGGTGATCCCAAGTTGAAAATCAAGGATTCATTTTCCAAATTTGAGAATAAATGTAAGATATGCAACAAGTGGAAAGAAATGGTGGACAAATCATCAGAATATGTTGATGAGCTTGAAGCTGAAATTGAATGACTAGAAGAACTAGTGAGAGTACAGTCTTCAATCCTTGAAATCATAGATGATGTTGTGGAACTAAAGCTTAGAATTGAAGTACAAGCAAAGGTCATCAATGAAATTAGGTACAGACTAGAATAGAAGTAAAAGACTGTCGAGGGTCTTGAGGAAGAAGTTGTTACTCTTAGGAGTAATCTTGAGTGTCAATCAATCAAAAAATAGGGAAAGAAGAAAATTCATTTTGGAAGATTCTCAGATACAGAATTACTGATAAGGGCCAAGAATGGTTCATATGGGGTTGAAAAAATCTTGAGTGATCAAAGACCCTCCTGCATGGGAAACAATGGAATCAGTTGTGAAGCTGAGACATCAACTTTTATAAGTAAGGAGATCCAAAATATAGATAAGATGAAAGTTAGACACTTTGAAAAGTTTCTTGAAGTACTGAAAAAGAAACACTCAATGCAAACTAAAATAAGAACTAAATATTATCCTCAAAAATTTAGAAATGACAGGGAGTCCAACTATTCTCCCAAGGAAGAAGGCATGAGGTGAAATATAAGTGAGAAGACATTTACTCTCATGAAGTGTCAGTTCTGTGGCTATCTGGGCCATTCCATGTCATATTGTGAAGAGGCAAGGAGCTACTTGAATGGGGGAGATTTTGAAGTCAAAAAAGGAGACCAATTTCATATCCTTTATCTTATAGAATAAATAGTTTCCATGGATACTATTTTCACTGTTCTAACTTTGTACATAAATCTATGTATTTCAGGTAGAGGTATGATGGGATAAATTTATACAACTCTCAAAAATGGGTCAATACTCACCCTCCCAACGGTGTTGTTCTTACAAATAGTTTTTCTCCTCTAGAAGAAGAGTATGGGTATGAATAATATTATTATGAGGAAGAACGAATTAGAATGCCATCAGTGTTTTATGATCATTCCAATATCTCATGGAAAGAGAAGAAGAAAATTGAGAAATCCAATCTTAGAGAAGTATCTCTCAAAGCTACAAAAAGTAGCAACACCTAAATTCTTGATAGTGGATTCTCATCCCATATGATAGGAAATTATGACCTTTTAAATAATGTTAAGAAGAAGGTTGATGGAATAGTGAGGTTTGGTAATGATGGTACTATAAAAATTAAAGGCAGTGGAAATACTGCTATGTCTAATGGAGAGTTGAAGAAGGATGGAGTTCTTTATGTGGATGATCTACATCACAATATTCTCAGTGTGAATCAACTCTGTAACTCAGGGCTCATAGTAACATTCAATAAAAAAGGATGCACTATAAAGGAAAAAACAGGGAATTATTTCATGGAAGGTTTTAGAATAGATGGAAACTTATATCTGGTTGACAATAAAGAGAACATTTGCTATCTGTCTGTTGAAGAAGAAAACAACTTGTGGCATTGAAGGTTGGGGAACATTAACCAAAAATACATGGAAAAGATATATATGATGAATATAGTTATGAATATCCCCATTATGAAACATGAACGGGAAAAGACTTGTGATGCTTGCATACGGGGGAAGCTAGTCTGTAATTCATATCGACCCACTACTACAACCTGCCCCTTTATCAGTGCTAAAAACCAGCATTAATAGCGCAAGAAAAGCACTGTTAATTCCGGCGTAGATAAAGGGGGGGGGGGGTCCCCTATATCAGTGCTTCTCGGAGCACTGATAAAGGGGTCCTTTATCAGCGCGTCGTGGAGCGCTGATAAAGGTCACCTATATCAGCGCTTCTCGGAGCGCTGATAAAGGGTCCCTTTATCAGCGCTCCTCTAGCGCTGTTAAAGGTGTCCTTTATCAGTGCTAAAAAGTGCTGATAAAGGCCCCAGCGCCTGCACCTAAAAAACAGTACCTACACACCTGCACACCAGAATACCTGCACAAAGTAGCACATGCACACCTACACACCATAACACCCGCACCCAATATTTTGACTGACAACAGTATATACATTTACTTAACATCATGAATACAAAAAAAATGCATTACTATATAAATTTCAAACATTGTTTTACATGGTTACATTTACAATTATTCAACAACAGTTATAAACATTCATGTTTCATCCTTTGATATCCGTGATCCGCTCTCGACGGTATTTGTTGCCGAACAAAGCATCCGAACTCAAGGAAAAAAATTCACCTATATAAGAAAACAAATATTATGTTAGTAATGCAATAATGAAAGAAATTAAAATAGTAATATGAGAGAATACATTAATATGGAAATGTGAAACTAAAATATTAAATTTTAAACTCAAAATTTTTCATTTTCATAACAATTAAAGGGAATAATTTAAAATCAATATGTTTTTGATTGATTTATCTCATTTAATAAATACTGATTCTTTATCTAATGAAAAGCTTTACCGGTCACACCGTGCATCGGATTGAGGTGAGGTTGATTCGTACACGTCAAAAATGATTCTTGGATCGTTTTCCTAAAGTATCAAAACAATCCGAACGCGTTTTCTTGGTTTGGTGTATGTCATTGGTGTTGTTTTCCAAAGTTTATGTCATTTTCAAACTAATATCAGACAATTTTAGCCATACCGGTCACACCGTGCATCAGATTGAGGTGCGGTTGATTTGTACACGTCAAAAATGACTCGTGGATCATTTTACTAAAGTATTAAAACAATCTGAATGCGTTTGCTCGGTTTGGCATATGTCATTGGTGTTGTTTTCCAAAGTTTATCTCAAATTGAAACTGATATCAGACACTTTTAGCCATACCGGTCACACCGTGCGTCAGATTGAGGTGCAGTCAATTCGTACACGTCAAAAATGACTCGTGGATCGTTGTACTAAAGTATCAAAACAATCTGAACGCGTTTGCTCGGTTTGGCGTATGTCATTGGTGTTGTTTTCCAAAGTTTATCTCAATTTGAAACTGATATCAGACACTTTTATCCATACCAGTCACACCGTGCGTCAGATTGAGGTGCGGTCAATTCGTACACATCAAAAATGAGTCGTGGATCATTTTCTTAAAGTATCAAAACAATCCGAACGCGTTTTCTCGGTTTGGCGTATGTCATTGGTGTTGTTTTCCAAAGTTTATGTCATTTTCAAACTGATATCAGACAATTTTAGCTATACCAGTCACACCGTGCATCAGATTGAGGTTCGGTCAATTCGTACACCTCAAAAATGACTCGTGGATCGTTTTCCTAAAGTACAAAAACAATCCGAATGCGTTTTCTCGGTTTGGAGTATGTCATTGGTGTTGTTTTCTAAAGTTTATGTCATTTTCAAACTGATATCAGACAATTTTAGCCATACCGGTCACACCGTGCGTTGGATTGAGGTACGGTCGATTCGTACACGTCAAAAATGACTCGTGTATCATTTTCCTATAGTATCAAAACAATCCGAACATGTTTGCTTGGTTTGGCGTATGTCATTGGTGTTGTTTTCCAAAGTTTATGTCATTTTCAAACTGATATCAGACACTTTTAGCCATACCGGTCACACCGTGCATCGGATTGAGGTGCGGTCGATTCTTACATGTCATAAATGACTCATGGATCATTGTAATAAAGTATTAAAACAATCCGAATGCATTGTTTTGGTTTGGCGTATGTCATTGGTGTTGTTTTCCAAAGTTTATCTCAATTTGAAACTGATATCAGACACTTTTAGCCATACCAGTCACACCGTGCGTCGGATTGAGGTGCAGTCAATGTGTACACGTCAAAAATGAATCGTGGATCGTTTTCCTAAACTATCAAAACAATCCGAAGGCGTTTGCTCATTTTTCCGTGTGTCATTGGTGTTGTTTTCCAAATTTTATGTCATTTTCAAACTGATATCAGACAATTTTAGCCATACCGGTCACACTGTGCATCGAATTGAGGTGCGGTCGATTAGTAAACGTCAAAAATGACTCATGGATCTTTTTCCTAAAGTATAAATACAATCTGAACACGTTTTCTCAGTTTTTCGTGTGTCATTGGTGTTGTTTTCCAAAGTTTATCCCAATTTGAAACTGATATCAGACACTTTTAGCCATACCGGTCACACCGTGCGTCGGATTGAGGTGCGGTCAATTCTTAAACGTCAAAAATGACCTGAGGATCGTTTTACTAAAGTATTAAAACAATCCGAACATGTTTGCTCGGTTTTCCGTATGTCATTGGTGTTGTTTTCCAAAGTTTATCTCAATTTGAAACTGATATCAGACACTTTTAGCCATACCGGTCACACCATGTGTCAGATTGAGGTGCAGTCAATTCTTACACGTCACAAATGACTCGTGGATCGTTTTCCTAAAGTATCAAAACAATACAAAGGAGTTTTCTCAGTTTGGCGTATGTCATTGGTGTTGTTTTCCAAAGTTTATGTCATTTTCAAACTGATATCAGACAATTTTAGCCATACCGGTCACACCGTGCGTCGGATTGAGGTGCGGTCGATTCGTACACATCACAAATGACTCGTGTATTGTTTTCCTAAAGTATCAAAACAATCCGAATGAGTTTTCTCGGTTTTCCGCATGTCATTGGTGTTGTTTTCCAAAGTTTATGTCATTTTCAAACAGATATCATACAATTTTAGCCATACCGGTCACACCGTGCGTCGGATTGAGGTGAGGTCAATTCGTACACATCAAAAATGACTCTTGGATCATTTTCCTAAAGTATCAAAACAATCCGAATGCGTTTGATCGGTTTTCCATATGTCATTGGTGTTGTTTTCCAAAGTTTATCTCAATTTGAAACTGATATCAGACACTTTTAGCCATACCGGTCACACCGTGCGTCGGATTGAGGTGCGGTCGATTCATACACGTCACAAATGACTCTTGGATAGTTTTCCTAAAGTATCAAAACAATCTGAACGCGTTTGCTCGATTTGGTGTATGTCATTGGTGTTGTTTTCCAAAGTTTATCTCAATTTGAAACTAAGTAGTATGAATTCACTAATTTAAGGATATGAAACATAAGAAAGGGAGATCATAGATGATAAATAAGTGTAAAGGGAGATATCAATGACCATATAAAGATAACATAAGTATTAGGAATTCACCTTCATTGTTCTATTTGTTTACATTCTTTGATCAGGTACGTTGCCCATTCGTTTCTAAAGACATTTATATCATCTTCTGAATAGAAGTTTTTGCGACAGTCATAGTAGTACTGAAAAAATATAAATACACAAAGGATTAATAATTATTTTAAATAAAGTAGTAATTATTTTCAAAAATACCTCTTCAGGGATTCTAGTTTGTCCATGAAATATGATCTCTTTCATAAATTTACAAACATAATAACCGCAGTCCTTGTCATTTGTTTGTTTTGGACACTGCAAAAACATCGAGAAAAATAAGTAATTTGTTTTGATATGTATTTGGATAGTGAAATATAATTATATATACCCAGATACTTCTCTATTTGTAGATCTTGTGGGCATTGTTGTCCTTATGCCCTGGATTCATTCCAGCCTTTAGATGATATTCATACACCGCCCTATCATAACAAAATCCTCATTAAAAGATAATATAAATTATATAACTAGATATTTAGTTCTAAAATGTTGGATATAGTGTATTACAAATTGACAATCGCCATCATGTGTGGTCGGTTAGTTGGATATCCATACAGTGAATCCAGAAAATAAATCTTTGGAGAATCCAAATTGACTGCAATGAGCATCCAATGTTCCCTAAAAACACAAAAAGAAATAAGTACTGATAGAAATGAAAATATAATTTATATGATTAAAATTTAGAGTTTTACCCTTGCATCGTTGGTATTAAAAAGAGCCTGTCAGTCGTAATTCTTCTTTGAAACGTTCTGAGCAGATTTGACATCAATTCAGCCTGAAAATTAGAATCTATTTCTGTTCGTTGTGTAGAAATGGTGTGAGAACTAACAAGTCCAAATTTTTATTCATGGGAAAATCCCTTCAATTGTTTTTCATATATACGCCTGTGAAAAATATGAGATGTATTTATCCATAATTATCATAGTATATCAGCTTTTGTAAAATCAAATCATGAAAACATACCTCATGTATACATTTATAACTGAGGTGCCTAGCTAGTCGTATGTGATGATCTCAGAAACAGCGTCTACACTAAAGAAATCTATTGTTTCCTCTCCGTACATATCTTTTTCACAAAAAATTGTATGACTCTTTCCGTCTTTCATTTTCGTATCCACATGAGCTTGAAATGATATTAAATGTGGATATAGAACGGGCGGGGTGAACGCGCTCTCATTAGATCGTTTTGATCGGTTGGTTGATCCAATATTGGAGCCGCTCTTTCATTTTAGCTTCTCTAGTTTATCCTTCTATAATAACATTCATTAGTTCAGCCATTTTCTAATTTAATGTTAAAGGTTCTGCTTGAAAAATGAACTGGAAATGAATACCTCCTACTCGACGTGTTTTTTTACAAGATTCGATGGCCATGCAACGAATGTTCCAATAGCTTTTTCCACCGTATGAATATTGTCATCGTCATTTGGCATGGGTAGCTCGGCGCTCGGCTCATGAGCTACGTTAATCAACACTTTGACATGACCAGTTGGAAGTGGTCTGGAGTGTAGCATGTCATTCTGCATATTGAACACCGTAGCCCTCGCTACAAGGCGATGGGTGGGAGTTGACAGATATAAATCACAGTCATTTTTACCCTGTAGAATATCATTAAATTAAAGGTATCAGTGTCTATGTGATTCACATCTCACAAAAACGAATATTATAACATTGATTACCTCGGTTAAGTCAGGTATTTGAGGGGAATGGCTCGCCTCAAAGCTGGTGAGGGGTGGATCTTCTCGCGGGGGTTGTTCTTGAGTAGTTTGTTCTCTTCGCCTCTCCTCCATCAAACTCTTTAGCATCTCTCCCTGAGTTTGGATTAGTTATTCAAGGGTAGATACTCTATCTCTCATTACATGCAATTATTTAGTTTGTTCATACTCTTGTTTTTTTTTTCTTAAAATATTTCTTGGGTGACACCCCAAAACCCACACCTCTGACGCGGCCATACTGTTCTGGCTGTTTCAAGGCCGTTGAAAGTATGTCTGCATCCGGTGCGGGTGTTGTTGATTCCTGTGACTATTTCAAATAAAAAATATGAAAAAATAAGTAAGCATCATTATGTAATAGTGATTTAAAGCAAAACAAGTTTATATTATGTCATACTTACACATGTTTCCCACACTTTTTGTGTGTTTTCATCTATCAGTTTCCCCTCTTTATTAACACGAGCCTCCTTCCATAGCACATGGCGTGGAATGGAAGTGACTTGAGATTTTGCTTCATCAATCTACATATAAATAGAGAAACATGGTTACAGTGTTTTTTTATGTCACATAAAATTATTACAGTACTTTTAAAATACATACCAATTGTTTTTCAATTGAAGCGTACCCCAACCTTGCTTTATGGTAGGGGTACGCTGGTTTTGCTCCCCGTTCTTTATTTTCAGCACTCAGTTGCTGTTTCATAAATAAAAACCTATCAATCAATGTGATGAATACAAGCAACGTTACACAACGTGTAACCAAACACAATGTACCTAAAAATTATTTTCTGCATGAAAGTTGCAAAACGCATCCCACGTTCCTTGGGATATCAAGTGTGCATAAAGAGGAGGCGGGTGCGGCTTGATTTTCCCTTCGGCATATTTTAGATGATTTTTCGTTAAAATGGTGCGAAAGCCTCTATGAATCCTTCCTGCCAGTCTGAAAACATATTCTTTGTGCGAAACATCTATTATAAATGCACTCTGCAAGAGATGATGAAGGGTTAGTCAATATTTCAATATTTTATTTTATTTTAATAAATTAAATAGATGATATTGTAATGTTACCGTAATCTCTTCCCACATTAATGTTTTCAACCCGCTGACAACATGGTGCCACGACTCTACGTCAATCGGCACGCGTTGTCGAGTGACAATTCCAATGTAGCTACTAAACATGGATTTGTTGGGGTTTACATGCTGGCCTAGCTTATTCCATCCCACCTCATATTTGATGCCTTTTGCTTTTGCCTTAAGGATTTTTGCTAAAACTGTCAAACTACAGCGCACCTGTTTTTTTTGTGTCGATGGGGTTTCATCTCCTACCATTTCCTCAGTTTCTGCATCATCATTATGTTTCTCCGAAGCGCTAGCTTCGGCACTGACACCATCTGCAACAGGTTGAGAGACCTGTTGTACGTCAGCAGTGGGACAAGCTGCAACAGGTTAAGAGACCTGTTGTCTCTCAGCAGTGGGACCAGCTGTAATAGGTTAAGAGACCTGTTGTACATCAGCAGTGGGACCAACTGCAACAGGTTGAGAGGCCTATTGTCTCTCAGCAGTGGGACCAACTGCAACAGGTTGAGAGACGTGTTGTGTCTCAGGATTGGGTGCATCAGTAGGTGAAGAAGTCATTATCTGCAGAACTGGTTTAAAATTTAAGTTAGATCACATAAAAGCAGCAGTGAACAGATAATAACATAATGTAACACAATCTATATTACAATAAAAATCAATAACCTGATTATTGAACTCCCTTTTTTTTAAAAGGATGAAGGGATTTGACCCCTCCATCAACTATTCATATCCCTTCATTATGGTCTCCTATGACATACAAAATGTTGTCTACATTGGGACCACTATGAAATGATTGCGAAATCCCAATGAAAGGGTCATCTTCCGTTGAATTTTCATTTGACCCTTCAGCTGTTTTGGTCGATAACAGAACAATTGACCAGTTTCAGTTTGCGGGATCGGGAACATAAAATACTTGCACTGCCTGTGATGCCATTATAAATGGTTTGTCTTTCTCCCCTTCCTTACTGAAATCAACTTTCACAAATCCCAAATCATATATTTTAACAGCACTCCTGTTATCAACCCACTTGCATTGAAATATCGAAACTTGAAATTCCGTATAATCCAACTCCCATATTTGTTTGATGATGACAAAGTATGACATATTCACATAAATTGGATTTCTGTCCTTATCACTGGAAACATGTATCGCTTCAGACACAAGTGTAACCCCATTATTCTTTATGGTACTGTCTTCATCATGTTAATTAGTATAAAATGTATAACCATTAACTACATAAGCATTGTAAGATAATGCATACACACTTGGTCCTCCGGCTAGCCATCGAAGTCATTCCGAAATAGACTTTGGATTTTCATATGACTTCTTAAAAATATGATCTCAAAACCATCCTATAAACTGTTGATTATGTGTATCTGATATCCATTTTCAGCCCTTGATGGATTCAATTTCCTAAGAATTTATTTTTGGATTTCAACATATGGGTCAACGTCCAAACTGTTATGCAAAACATAAAGGTGGGCCTGCTCCCGATCTGTAATATTGATTGTGACAACCTTTCTTCCAGAAATTCCTTCACCCTCTAGCCGCCTAGTGTGACGAGATTTCGGTAAGCCAATGCTTTCCACACCAGACAAGTATTCGGTACAGAATTCAATGGCTTCCTCAACAATATATCGCTCTGCAATACAACACTCTGGCCGACTTCGATTTTTGACATACCCTTTCAAAATCTTCATATACCGTTCAATGGGGTACATCCATCTGTAATGTACAGGACCACATAGTCGAATCTCTCTCACCAAGTGGACCATCAAATGAACCATCATATCAAAAAATGAAGGCGGGAAGAATATTTCTAATTCACATAATATGACGGCAATTTTTTTTTCCATAGTTGGCAATTTCGCCGGGTCTATAACTTTTCTACATATAGCTTTGAAGAAGAAACACAGTTTCGTTAATGTATGGTGGACATTCTTGGGAAAAATGTAATGTAAAGCAATTGGAATGAGATTTTGCATCAAAACATGACAGTCATGTGATTTCAGACCTTTTAACTTCAAGTCGCTCATTGACACAAGGTTACTGATATTTGATTAATACCCCTCTGGAACCTTTAAGTCATTCAAGAAGTTGCAAAAATGATATCTCTCCTGCCTGGAAAGAGTGTAAGCAGCAGGAGGAAGAAATGTTCATTTTTCACCCTTTACTGGTGCCAACTCTTCTCGTATTCCCATATCAACCATGTCCAACCTAGCCTTAATTCCATCTTTTTTTTGCCAGATATATTTAGCAACGTGCCGATAACACTTTCAAATACATTTTTTTCTACATGCATAACATCAATAAAATGTCTTACATACAGACAATTCTAGTATTGTAATTCAAAAAAAATTGATCTCTTTTTCCAACCGATTTTCGTAAGGTTTTTCGAAGCCGGTTTACCAAAAGTAGTGTCCAAATTTTTAACTTTCTCAAACAATTGATCGCCTGTTAGTGGAGACGGTGTTGTACGTTCTTCTGAACTTCCATCGAATGATGTCTTCCAAGAACGGTACTTATGTCATCGCGGTAGAAATCTGCAATGTCCTAGAAACACGGTTTTCGATGAATGTTTCAACCTAATTGATTGTGTACCTTCTTTGCAAACAGGACAACCTTGAGTTCCTTTAATGCTATATCCTGACAAATTTCCATAAGCTGGGAAGTCATTTATCGTCCCATACAACATGACTCTCAAAGTGAAATCTTCCTTTCTATAAGCATCATACAATGTAACACCTGAATCCCACAATAATTTCAAATCTTCGATCAATGGAGCTAAATAAACATCAATATCATTACCCGATTGTTTTGGTCCTGATATAAGCATAGATAACATGATGTATTTTCGTTTCATGCATAACCATGGTGGTAAGTTATAATTTATCAACATAACCGGCCATGTACTGTGACTGTTGCTTTGAAAACCAAAAGGATTCACTCCATCTGTAGATAACGCAAGACGAAGGTTTCTCGACTTGTTTCCAAATTCAGGATACTCATGATCGATTCTCTTCCACTGAGGAGAGTCTGCCGGGTGACGTAGTATCCCATCTTTAATTCTTGTATCTACATTCCATGTTAATTGTTCTGCAGTATTCTCACTTCCATATAGGCATCTAAACCTTGGAATGATTGTAAAGTACCATACAACTTTAGTAGGACTGGATTCATCTTTCTTGTATTGAGAAGCACCACAATTTGGTCATTTCTTAAGTGATTTTTGGTCCTTGCGAAACAGTATACAGTCATTCAGGCAGGCGTGTATTCTTTCAGAGATCATACCCATAGAGCGTAGCATTCATTTGGCATCGTATGTTCGGCTCGGGAGCTCATTGTCTTCTGGGAGCATGTAATTCAAGAGGGCAAGTAGTTTCGTAAAACTGTCGTCACTCCACCCATTATCTGCTTTCAAATTATACAGCTTCAGTACGGCTGACAATGCTGTATATTTAGTGCAACCAACATACAATGGCGTCTTTGCACAAATTTTTAACTTCTCAAACAATTTTGGGAAATCACGAAGTTCATCTTCGAAGGTCCTTGTCATTTTCTCAATACAATCTTCATCATCATTCACATCTGTAATCACATCCTCCATACGGTCATCTTCATTGTTCATGTTTGTAATCATATCAGATGATCCATAAAACGCAGTGTCACCCCAGTCACTACCTATATTCGTTGTTTCCCCGTGTTTATTCCAACATGTATAACTTTGATCTATTCCGTGACAGATCAAGTGTTCTTCCAACTCATCTGGACTAATTTGTTTTGAATAACAACAGTGTAAACATGGACAAAGGATTTGAGAAGAGTCACATGCATGATCTTTTGCAAACTTGATAAATTCTTTCACGTCTTCTTCATACTCTTTTGTCAACCGATTGGCATTCATCCATTCTTTATTTATATTCATCCTATTTAAAATCTATAGGATAAGTATATAGGTTAAAGGAGGAGGAATATGAGTATAATTTAGATAAAAAACAAGATACTTCAAGGAAATAAAGGAATAAATAAATACCAAAATAAAAAATATATTGGGAACCACTACAATCCCCAAGACTCACATCATCTAGATCTCTAAAACCCATCAAAGTTACTCCAACTCGATCTGGCAACACTGGGACCCAATTTTACCTGACCTTCAATACATGAGGATTTCTTGGGTACTCAGTAGGGAACCACCAATGTGGTTTCATAAATTCTAATTTTTAGTTATATGTGCATGTTTCATGCTCTAAATAAATAAATAATATCTAAAAAATAAATAAATAAATCATCATTGATCCTCAGGTTCGTAGCCTCGATCATCCATACCAACTTTGGCTAGTGCCAAAGTGTATTTGAGAACATTGTGATGACTATACCAACCATAACAATAATTATGAGGTCTTTCACCCTAGTATACATTGATAATTACCCTAGATATAAACTCACCCTGGTGAATATGATAATAACCTGGAAAACCTCCATCCCATTATCACAACTTTAGTAGTATCCATACTAGTATAAAATTGTTCCCAACAACTTAACCCCAGCAGTGCAGGACACTCAACCAAACAGACCAAATACACAATAAGGACTAAAATCTCTCACCTATCCACTTTTCATAACAAATATAATCACTACTCAAAATCAATGGCATCCCTCTTAGTAGTATCATAGACCTCACTACTATGTAATTTTTTCCATTTCAATAAAATACCACCTTAAGGTCATTTTTTTAATAAAAGTGGTGACATGAATTGGTCACCTAATTCATGCCCCAGAGGACTCAATTAAAAAAAAGAGTATAAGTACAAACACAAGGTGAAAAGAACTTACACCAGTAGGGATTAAGAGAAGTATAAACCAAAAACACCGAGGAAAATCTGGAAAAATATCTAGAAGCAATGAATGATCCAAACAACCTATTATCAACTATTCCATGATCTCCAAAAGGGGTTTTACTATCCATGGGGACAACACTAATCCATATGGCTCAAAGGGAATCCAATGCCTTCATAAATTTTCTTCTCTATCAACTTGAGTTATGTTATTCATGATGTTATACAGTTGTTATTTTAAAATGAAGGGTTGAAATGAAACCTGAGAAAGACCTTAATACATTAAAACCAATGTTTATAAAGGAAAACCATTAAAGGTTTGGATCAATAAGCTGTTATGAATGAAGACCATCATTGCAACGTCACCATCCAACAGAAGCACATGATGTAGTGAAACACTCATCGCATGAGAGCATCATATTATTTATCAGTGTCTTACATGGTATAGCCTCATAATATTTACATGGTAATATTCCATACTATAAATAGTCTCAAGAGATGGCTCATGTCCCATTTCAATATATAGGTTTGTTCTGGGTCAGTCTACACATCCAGCCTATCAACAACCTTACAAAGTTATACCCACCCAAGTAGTCACATCCCCAAGGGGGATGTTCACACACTTTAGGTTCAATTCAATAAGGCCAAGGGCTCTGATGTATCACTAGTTCCATGTGTGGCCTATGGGAACAAATACATAAAAGTCACAGAATATATTCCAAGAGGTCTACGGGTTCCCCCTAACAAGGTCCTCTAAGTCACACTCACTCTAATAACACCCATTAAGGAATTTATAAATCCATAAAGAAATTACCAGGACCACATACCTATTTTATATGTTTCTACTATTTTAATTCCAAGTTGAAAACTTTTCCTAGGCTCGCTAAGCCTCGTCCAATGTCTACCCCAAGATCAACTCATCAATATATCTCCTTCCTCTCTCCAAAAAACTAAAATTATTAAATTATAACATTTATAATTAATTATACAAATCAATTTAAACTAGTTATATTCACTAGAAACTCATCTTGTGGACTTTTCATGTTAGAACCAAGACCAAAAATCCATATAAGATCTGAAGTGGGATCTTAGTGCCATCTTAGGAAAAATACCCAACCATCAGAACCAAATCCATAGAAAACATTATATAATTTGATCCAATATCCATGAAAACTACAAAAGGAAACACAAATCCTTCATAATGATTGGTGACTTGCAGATACCATCATGATGCCTCTTATACATGAGGTAGGAAAACACCCCCATCAAATCAATATGATACCACTTTTCTCCAGTTGAATCACCCATAAAACCTAATCTAGATAAATCAAAAAACAATAGAAACTAAATATAAAGAATAAAATGGTAAGGAAGATGGTGAAATCACTTATAATTGTTGAATAAATCCACTAAAAAACTCCCCATGGAAAGGGGAATCAAAGAGGAATAAGGGGGTGGGTCGATTGGGCATTGTATAAGAGGGAGGATGAGAAATGGGGGCTTCCCCTATTGGAATTTCAGAGGGAAAAAGATGAAAATATAATTTTAATGTTCTACACAATTTTCCAACCCATATATTAATAATGTGGTGGAACTGTACAAGAAAACCCCTTCAAATATTTGGTCAACATAGTTTACCAAACTATGCATTAATTATGTAAATTGGAACTACCTCAGTCTACAAAATTTCACATTTTTTGTATGAAATCATGAAAAAATGGTATGTTAATCCCTAACTAAAATCCACCTCACATGGTTTCCTCTAAGATATCCCATGGTTAACCTTCACTAACCATGAAAGTCAACTATGTGATTTAGAAAGAGGACTGAAAACCTCCTCATGCTCAAGGTTCTACATTGTTTCTCAAAAAATATGAACACAAAACCATGTTTCATTTGAAAAATCTCCAAAAAACATCATATAAAACTAAAATAAAGCTTTTGAGACTCACCTGAGTACTTGAGGCACCTCTAAAACTGCGGTGGAGGAGGAGGCAGCAGAGTAGGCAGAGGAGGAGGAGGAGGAGGCGCCGGTGGAGGAGGAGGATGAGGCAGCGGACTAGGAGGAGGAGGAGGAAGCGCCGGTGGAGGAGGAGGAGGGAGAGGTTGCGGTGGAGGAGGAGGAGGAGGAGGAGGAGCAGAGGAGGAGGAGGAGGCGGCGGCCGGAGGAGGAGAAGAAGGAGGAGGCGGCGGCCAGAGGAGGAGGCGGCGGCCGAAGGAGGAGGAGAAGTAGGAGGTAGCGGCCGGAGGAGGAGGCGGCGGCCGGAGGAGGAGGAGCAGGAGGAGGCGGCGGCCGCGGCGGAGGAGGAGGAGGAGGCGGCAGCGGTGCAGAGGAGGGCTTCCGCGAGAGCTTGACCGGGTGCAGGGAGGAGGGAGAGGACCCACGGGTTTTTAACAAATCCGTGTGAGCCTTTATCAGCGCTAGTAAAAAGCACTAATAAAGGATGTATTTATCAGCACTAAAATGAAAAGCGCTGATAAATACAACCTTTATTAGCGCTAACAAAAGCGTTGATAAAGGTCCGCCCCTTTATCAGCACTTTTCCATTAGCACTGATAAAGGCAGGCGCATGCCTTGCCTAGTTTTGTGGTAGTGACCAAAGAAGAAAAGGGCATCACACCTTCTTGATCTCATCCATGCAGACATATGTGGCCTGATAAACATTTCCATAACTCATGGAGAGAGGTACTTTGTCCTTTTTATAGATTATTATAGTATAATGACTTGTGTAATGGTTATTCACAGGAAGCAGAAAGTACTTGATTTCATGAAAAATCATCGTCAGATTGCCGAGAATGATACTGGACAGACAATCAAAGTCTTTCGATCCGACAATGGAGGGGAATACACATCCATTGATTTTGAGAATTACCTGAAAAAACATGGAATACGACATGAGGTAGCTGTAGTGAGAACTCTGCAACAAAATGGATTTGTTGAATGCCAGAATCGATAGGTCAACGATATGGCTAGGACTATGATGATTGAGAGTCGTATCTCTCTTCATTACTGGAAAGAAGTTGTTGAAGTTGATTCAAAATTGAACGGGACTTTATATGAGAGAAACAGAGACACCATATGAATTATGTCATAGCAAGAATCCTTATTTGAAATACTTTCATGTTTTCGGAAGCAAATGCTTCATCCGAAATAAATAAGGAAATTAAGGGAAGTTTGGTGATAATGCAGATGAAGGAATATTTCTTGGATATCCAATGAAAAACAAAGATTACAAGTGTTTCAATTAGTTCTTAGGGAGGATTATGGAAAGCAGTGATGTTAAGATCATTGAAGACAAAACCCCAAATGCTTCAATTAATTCTAATGCTGATGAGATAGAAGATGAGGAATAATGTGAACATGGAGTAAATGCAAATACAGAAATAGAGGAAGGTGTAAAAAACTCCCAAGAGTCACATCATGATGTTGACTCAGAATAATAATCTGAAGTTGAAACCATAAATGGAGAGAATTTAGTTGAACCTCGGAGGAGGAACCAAATAGAAGAAATTGATCAATCCAACATCATTGGGGATTGGACTTGTAATGACCCGCCAATTCTCATTGTCTTGAGATCTCAACGAGTCATTACTAGGCCTTAAGCGACATCCCCAAGGAGCCAAAGTCTGGCAATAAATTTCGAAGGGTTTCAAAATACATGGGGGACGATTTACCCTTTAACTGAAAACAACCAATAAATAGAGCAAACCAGATAAACATCTCCAAGCAACCACCATATGATGCATGATTTAAAACCAAAACAACTCAACCATTAATTTTATCAAAACCCAACCAAAAGTACCACAGTGAAAACCAACACTAAACATCAGAGTAAACAACGGAAAGACAACTCAAAGACGACAAGACAACAACCCAACTCCATGCTCCACAAGATCCAAGATCCAACATCACGAACCAGCCCAAGTATTACGAAGCATCACTCTAAACATGTGACACTTTACCTTTACCAACATCCCGGTATATGACATCTGCAAAAGCACCAACGTGCCAAAGCAGGGGGTGAGTAATGAAACTCAGTAGGTTTTCCCAGATGAATTCCCAACCCATGCCTCTAGGATAAAACATGTTAGCACATTTATATAAAACAATTTATATAAAAAAAATTCCAAAATAGTTCACAATAAACAAGTTCCATGTCAAAACCATTTTCCAACAAAACCCATCTTTCTTAAGAAAAGCAACCAATAAAAGTTCCCAATTCCATTCACATTTCCATTTGGAACATTTGTTCCATTTCACCAATCCACAAAACCAACCATGCATGCATCCTGGACCTCCCTATACTCGCGAGTGGTGAGTTATCCTTCCACTAAGTCGTCACTTAGTGAAATAACTTGACGGGAGTACTTCACGACCTTATCTGCCCCAACCTATTGATGGGGGGACTTCTCGCCCTTATCCATCCCAACCTTTTGATGGGGGGAATTCTTTCCCTTATCCATCCCAATGCACATGAACACACACCACAACCCATGCAATCGATGCCCAAAACCAAGTGTGTTCAAAACCTTTCAATAAAGCATCACCCCTTTTATTGAAAACCATTTCATTCAAGAAGAAAAACCATAGTCAATTTAAAATCACCACTTTAAATTTGTTTCAACAACTACTTTCCAAAAACACACAATTTTCATCACTCGTTACTAAAAAGGGGTTTCAACCATTCTTTCACAACAGATAAACAAACCATTTCAATCAAGGAAAACAAATTGAAACTAAGCCTTCAAGTTCTAAGAAAGAGGAATCGAGAGTGAAGCCACCTACCTCAACAAAATGGGTGAAACCAAGCCACAGACGAAGAACGCTCAAGAACACCGGGTCAAAACTCCAAAAAACTTCCTTAGATCTCTTCTCCTAACAAAACCAAGACCAAATCTTGTCATATTTGGCATCCACACATTTAGATCTACCCATAACGGGCATAGATCTAAGAAAATGAGAAAAGAGGAGAAGTAGATCTAAGTAGATCTAAGAAATCGATCAAGAACGATCACATACCTTAAGAATCCGGCTTCGATTTACCAAGGAAAGCCTTCGGATCACCTCCAGAATGCTTGGGAGAAGTCTTCCAACCTTCAAGGGAGAGTAATCCTGAGTTAGGGTCTCTTAGGAGGTTTAAAAAAGGCAATTAAAGGCAAAACGAGTTAGATCCACAATTTTAGGATCTAACTTTAAGTGACCGAACAGTTAGTCCACACGATTTGAAAAACCATGCGCTAACTGTGCATTAGCTTCTGCCTCGACCATCCTTCACGCACAGCCTCATCGCATAGTTTCCCTTAACCGTGTGCTGACCATGTGGAAGCCACTGCCTCCCCAGTAAGACACGCACGGTTTGGCCACACAGTTTGACAAACCGTGCGCCTTCCCCTTTTCTTCAAACTTCACTCCAGGATCTCCCGATTCTCCCATATGTCACCCATAACTTTTAGAACCATGAAAAGCATCAATTAAGGGTTACATACCAAAAACCAGGGGTACTACAGGACTGTACCCACAAAAATGAGGAGAATGAGGAGTAACGCACAATCTGAATTATTATCTATGGTGGAACCATCATCATTTGAAGAAGATGTAAAATATGAATCATGGGTGAAAGCCATGAATGAAGAGTTAGATCAGATTGACAAGAAGCAGACATGGGATCTAGTCAAGAGACTCTAAGGTCATAATGTGATTGGTACAAAGTGGAATTCTAAGAACAATTTTGATGAGAATGGAAGTGTTATCATAAATAAGGCATGAATGGTTTGTAAAGGATATTCACATATTGAAGGTGTCGATGTTGAAGAAACCATTGCACCAAAGGCAAGACTGGAGTAAATCAGGCTTTTTCTTGCCATGTAAATACAAACAAGATATAAAGTATATCAAATGGATGTCAAGACAACATTATTGAATGGTGTTATCAAAGAATAAGTGTACATCGAACAACCAGTGAGTTTTCTTCTTGGTACTGATGAAACAAAGGTTTGTAAACTAAAGAAGGCCCTTTATGGTTTGAAGAAGGCACCACAAGAATGGTATTCCCAAATTTATTCCTATCTCAAGAGGTTGGAATTCAAAATAGGAGAAGTAGATCACAATCTCTATGTGAAGAATTATACAAAAGATCAGTTCATGGTTTTAGTTTACATTGATGAAATTATTTTTTGTGTCATCAGGAAGAAATCTGTGGATGAATTTTCCAATTATGTGAAATAATAATTTGAAATGTCAATGATTGGGGAGCTCACATATTTCTTGGGGCTGAAATTGATTCAAAATAAATATTACACTTTCATCTCTTAGGAAAGGTATGAAAGAGAGCTTCTGAAGAAATTTAATATGCATGACTCCAAACCAATGTCAACTCCAATTGCAGTTGGAACCAAACTTGAAAAGCATGAGGATGGGACCTCTGTAGATCCCACCATATACAGAAGGATCATTGGGAGCCTACTGTACCTGACAACAACACGACTAGATATTGTCTTAGAAATATACCTAGTAGCTCTCTTTTAGAGTAATCCAAAGGTGAAACATATAGAGGCAGTGAAAATAATCATGAGGTACATTCAAGGTACTCATATCCATGGGTTATACCTTGATACAGGAAGAGATAGTGATCTATCAACTTTTTCTGATGCTGACTAGGCTGGAGATGTAGTGGACAGAAAGTCCACCAGTGGTGGAGAATTCTATATTGGATAGAAATGTGTTGGATGGTTAAGAAAGAAACAAGAAAGTACTTCTCTTAGTACTACTAAAGATGAGTATATCTCTACTATAAAGGAATGCACTCAACTACTATGGATGAAGAAATAAATGACAGATATTGGTGATGAGCTGAAATAACCTGTGGTAATTTACTGTGATAACAAGATCGAAATTGATCTTACAAAGAATCTTGTTTAGTATTCTCATACAAAACATATTGAAATCAGATATCACTTTATCAAGGAAAAAGTTGAAAAAGTTGTGATTAAAATGGATCATGTGGGAACTGATGAAAAAGTGGATGATATCTTGAATAAGCCACTGTTAGCAGCTGTGTTTGAGAAACATCTATTGAACCTAGATGTTTAGCCACCTCCTAGTGCATAAGGATATTATGAAATTCCCCTCTCCTCAGTTATGTTAATTTTTTTTAATCGGTTTATGGATGTGATGTAGGTTTATGGGGGAGATACTATCCAGGGGTGTTTTGAGCTGTACAATGAACAAATACTGGTGTTTGGGTTTATTTTCAATGGGGGAGAAGGAATAAAGGAATAAATTTAGGACATGTAATGAACATGCATTTCTTCCGTGACACGATGAGAATTCCGTGATGGGGTGATAAGGAATACATTGGACATGTAATGATTCTATGACATGATGAGAATTCAGTGTTAGGAGGAGAAGGAATACATTCCAAGCATGAACGAGAACCCAATTCAAGCTTCTCATATTGTTTTCTACACCAAGCACTGCTAACATAGACTTAGAGTGTTCGCTGGGTTGATTCTTTCATTTTAGGTTTTGATAGTGGATGGTGCTCAATTGAATTTATCAGGAGATTTCCAACAAACCCAAAGGGGGAGATTTTTGGAACCATGACCGTTCTATACAAGAAATGGAGTATGGTTTGTGTTTGTTTTCAATCCTCATCGGATGTTCAGAATGATTTCTAGGAAAGGGATCATACAGTTCAAGTGGACAATAGTATTGAAGGTAGTATCATTTCCCAGTGTTTGCCAATTTTTTGGGCTTGAAAATTGGAAAATGGAGAAAAGTGTGTTTGGAAAAGGAAGTTTTGTGCAAGATTATAGGTGTTTTGGAAACTTTCACACAAGTCATGTTTCAAGATTAGAATGTTGAAAAATTTAAAAGGCATTAGTTGCGTGAAAAATCTAGATATGTGCATGGAAAATAGTTTCTATGAAAAAAGGCATTGCATGTAGAATGAGAGTTTTGCGCGACAAGGTGGGTTTTGCACGCGGGGGTCGGCGGTGCCTATAAATAAGAGGTGACCCCCATCATTCTTGAGATATAAAGACTTAGATAAGATATTAGTTCTGATGTGTGTAAATAGTGCGTGAAAAGGGAGGTGCATGGAAAATTTATAGTTGTGTGGAAAATTTATAGCTGCACGGAAAAGACAGAGTTGCGCGGAAAAATTACTGTTGTGTGGAAAATATTAAAGTTGCAAGAAAAAATTTACATCTGTGGATAAAGGTTATATTTGTGTGAAATTTTTCCATGAAAAAAGAAAATCTTGCATACAAAAGCAAGATATTGCGTGCACAGGGTATGTGTTGTGTGTAATTGTCAGTATAAGCTGATTACATGCTTTGAGTATCTGGTTTGTGTGTTTAGTGATTTCAAGTGCATTAATTCTGGAATTTGATGTAAGAAGCGTCTCATGATGAATAGAGAAAATGAATTCAATGCAAATCTATTGAAGAGACCTTCATGTCGATAAGCTGAGTTTGACTTCTCTCAAGGTAGTAAGCTAGGGGGAGTCAAGGGAAGTGATCTGAGGGATGCAGTGAGCTATCCCTGAACCATTGTAAAGGCAGTGTGTCTGGCACAAAGTGACTGTGACCGAATCTTGTAATCCTCAAACTAGTAAATATTAGTGAATTTAGGTACAACCAACACACTGTCAGCATATTCTCCTTAGACGTAGCCCTTAGTGGTGAACCAAGTAAAAGTGTTGTGTGGTCTATATTCTTGTGATTGTTTGATTTTTTTCTCATCAGGATTATAGGTTTAACAAGTTTCTACCAACGTGGGAACAATATCCTTATTAGAAAAGAAAAATTTGACACACCGATTCACCCCTACCCTCTTAGGGTGTCCTAGGGTCCTACAATTTCTTCATGGCGCATAAGGGTACATGATTTGATATGATTTTTTTGTTTAATTTTTATGAAATTTACCAAAAAAATGATTTTTGTTAAAGTATAAAGAGAAGATACTGAGGAATGTCATCAGGTGAAGTCCAATTGGACAAAGTCTAATTAGACAAAGACCATAATATGATCTCTTTTAATATCATCATTTAGATTCCATCGAACAAAATAATGATTGGAAAAATGTCCTTGAGTTTTCAGACATAAGGTTTTGGTTGAAAACATTGGATGGATGTTTTTTTAAAGTTCATTGGATATAGAATGGCATGAAAAGGAAATATAAAAATAGTTTTGATACAAGTCATCAAATGATGAAAGTGACAAACAAGATAATTTTGATAAGTTACTACAAAGTTTTAAAAGAAAATCGGATGAAGTGAAATCAGATAGAAGTGATTCTAAAAAGTTTTATCGAATGGATTTTTAATTTAGAGTGGTACTAGTTTTAAGTTATTTTTAAGATTTCAATAAATATATAGAATGATATGATATTTATATGATCATTCAACATTAGTAAAATCACAAATGTAGATTGAGGTTCTTGTTGATTTTAAAGAAGTTTGAGGAAATTCGTTGGTGTTGAGTTGCCAAGATGATTCAAGAATGCTCTAGAATCTATAAGAAGAATCTAGTGAAATTTTTTTGAGCATGAGATTTGAAATTCGTGCTTTTTTAAGAGGGAAAATAAATTAGATTTTCCACATATTATAATTCAAGTTCCAAAGGGGGTGTTCATGTACACCATATAGTAAAACACTATTTATATGAAAAGAGATTAGTTGAAGTGATATAGAATTGAAAAGTTGGTTAGACTTAATTTGTGAAGAAACATCAGATAGTTGATTTCTAGATGGGGTTTTACATCAGTTGGGATCAGACACGTGGTGTTTATAAATGATCAGAACAATAGGGTTAGAAAGTTAGTAATCAAATAGTTGGATGATTCAAAAATCATACATCGAATACAGTTTCATATTATGTGGGATTGAAAATAATATATATAGATTTGAATGTAAGTACATAGTATAAGAAATTGGTATTAGTTTTCAGAAAGCACTAGATGGAGTTTTCCGAACGTATGACCGGATGGAGAAATCAAATGAACATGTGATTAAATAGATTTTTTATTAGAAATATAAATAGAAATTTATTAATTATTATTTTACAAGAAAGTGTAGAAGAAGTAATTTCCATAATATAATGTTTTAATAAGAAAAATAAGCATAGTGACAACATACTGATACCTCTTTGTAAAGGTTTCTAATAGTTGTTACAAAAATTTGTTAAATATTATTTCTGTGTGGAGAGAACATGAACTATTTTTTTATTATAGTGCAATTCAAGTTTAAGGATATTCTAAAATTTTTATAACCACATAATATGATTGTTTTGTAGTGTATTTTGTGGTATTAGATTATTTCTGATCCATTACAAGGAATAACTACTCTTGTTGAGTAGTGAACCTTACAAATTCTTGTGTTTCTATGTATTGTGATTGTGTTCATTTTTTCAAAAAATTCATAAAACTTTAATAGGAGGTAAATGTTGTTTCATTTTTAAAAAAATATAAAAATAAAAGATAACTAATTCACCCCCTCTCAATGATCACAAAAATCCTGATTGGTCCTTTCAAGTGGTATCAGAGGGAAGGTTACCTTCATTGACTCTTTACCGAAGTTTGATGAAAATAGAAGTTGTCATGGATTTTCATAATTCTAGGAAATGTAATTGTATTATAATTTTTTATGGAAATAACTATCATATTTAGAAATATATAATGTTAACTTATCATATATCTATTGGCTGTGAAGTTCTTGAGTATCCTATATATGGTTTCCTACCTAGTGTTGAGGGAGTTCCCTTAACTACTACTGATATAAAGAATTTGGAGAATTATGGGAGTATGGAGACCCAAGATTTTCATACATAAATATTACATCTTAATATATGAATAATAATTACATTAAATAAAAATTCATGCCAGAATCATTTAGGTCTAGTGCCATTTAAAACTTGGAAACATAAACAACTAGTTCATAGGTGAACTATATCTTCTCCCACTAATTTTTTCATATGTATAACCCTTCTTATACTTATAATACATAAAACCTTTCATCATAACATGGGGAAAACATAATAAAGGGTGATATCATATACTCAGTAAAGGTAAAAAAGGATGATATCGATGATTTCATATGAATAATATGAGCATAAGTGTACGAGAACATGGGATTAAAATTTGAAAACCATAACTTGCATATTATAGATCATAAACTTGAGTCATGGAAAAATAATCAGTTGTTCATAAGACAAGAATCATAAAGGAATCAAATTATATAATCTGTGAGAGTATAATATTGGCATAAGACATATATTTATGGAATAAACATAAAATTATAACATTGTGAACATGTATAAATAGAAATAGGTTCACTCAGTAAGTTAAGTAAATGAAATCAGGCCCTAATATAAACTTATGGACATATAACCAGGTCCAATATCAATCTTATGGACATAAAAACCAGGACCATGCTTAATTTTGTGGACATGAAATTCAGGACCACACTTAATATTATGGACATTAAAGTAGGTTCGCACATAACATTATGGACATGAAAACAGGTTCATTCATAATATAATTAAATCATGAGTTATCCATAATTTCCCAATGCATTGGAGGGATATATAGGTCCCACCTATCACATAATCCATACATATGTGTTCCATAAGATCATAATACATTTATCATATCATAACCCATGAAAAGAAATGTGATTAATAAAAATTTTATCATATCTTATCCCATGTAAAAGAAATGGGTTCAATAAAAAATTCATTATTTCATCATAACATAACCCATAGAAAAGAAATAGGTTTTACAAACATCTTTTACTCATAAAAATTGTAACATCCCGGTTCCGGAATCCACCCAGAGGCGCCCCGTACCCGGTTGGTCACATGACCTCAAGCACATTTCTCCAAACGCCAGAGGTTTCCGACTAGCAGTGAGGGCCTTGGGTGTGATATTGGGGAAACTATACCCTCATTGGAAGAGTACAAAACAGAAGTAAACAACACATACAATAGCGGAAGTAGTAAACATCCAACAACAGTAAACAACAGAAATCTAAATAGAGAAACAACTGGAGAAAAATATATGTAAATGATGCATGGTACATATATGTCTAAGAAAATAGCCAAACAAGTCACAATGCTAAATACAGTGCTAAACCAAGTGCAAAAGAAAAATAGAAAAAAAAACAACTCCTCAGCATCACAAGCCTCGGCTTGGTCCCATGCTCTCTTGCTCCAATGAAATCAAGTACTCGAAGTCGAAGGGCGCTTTCCCTTGTCTATACCTGCAGCAATATAATCTGTTTGGGCCTAAAAGCATGACCCAAACAGGGTGTGAGACTAAATCCCAGTAGGAAACCACCTGAAGATCCGTGCCTAACAGTCAGTGAGTATATGGCAGGTAATAGTAAAATAAACAGTAAATAGTAAGTAGTAAACAGGATGATATACAGTAGTAAACATGATGATACAAAACAGTAAATAGGATGATACACAACAGTAATCAACCCACAGATCAAACAAGAAACAGTGAAGAAAACAGCTAACCACAAATAGGAATCCCTCTGGGAATTACTCACGACCATCCCCTATGGTTATAACCAAGAAGTACCAATAAACCTCTAGGTATTACAATCAACCTAACCCCTATGGTTTGGTTATACGAGATTATAGACTCTCTGAGGAAGCACACTCAGTCAATTCCCCTTATAGTCTAAGGTAGTCAGGGACTCTATGGGAAAGCACACAGGGTCAATTCCCCTTATAGCCCCAAGGTCAAGAGACTCTCTGAGTAAGCTCACTCGGTAAATTCCTCTTATATCCCTAGGTCATACAAAGACTCTCCGAGGAAGCTCACTCGGTCAATTCCTCCTATATCCTAGGAATGTTTTAAGTAAAGTTCAAACAAAACAAAGAATCTACAAGGAAGCTCACTCAGTCTACCCCATATAGTCTATAAGGATTAATACTCTATGAGGAATCTCACTCGGTCTATCCTCATATGGTCTATAATATCTAAGGCCCTCTGGGAAGATCACTCTATCTATCCCCTGTAGTCTATAATGTCCAAGACTCTCTAAGGAAGCTCACTCAGTCTATCCCCTTATAGTCTATAACACCAGGTTCTCATGGACCCATGAAATTTAGTGCATAATAATGCTATATGGCCAAAGTAAACCTAAAGAGCTACTTGGATAACCAATCTATATCATAACAAGCATGTTAGGGAACAATACTCCATTCTACAATCACAAGGCATGGAAAATAGGTATAACGACCAAAGGTAGAACAAGACCAAAAGGTCATAAATAGAACAAGGAATGGGTCAAACATCCAAGAATAGCAATTATCCTTATACATATCCAAATTACCTCTAAAAAAGCATACAAGTAAGGTAGAAAAAACAATAGGGGAAAACATTAAACACGCAATACCCCGTTCAAGGGTATTGGTAGAAATTGCACATAAACTCAAAGACTTCAAATGGAAAGGCACAAAACACCCACCTTGATGCTAAGAGATCGATGTAATTAAACCACAAGGCTTGAATCTCCTTAGAACGTCATAGATATATGAAAATGAATAAAACGTTTAACCCACTATAACTTTCAAAAGAGGAAAAATTGGAAAACGATGCTCTAGAAGAAGGAAGATCTTACCGTTGCAGTTCCAATGCAATTGATGGAAGTTGATTCAGAGAATGGATGGAGGATCGGGGTCTCAGAGGATATTTACGGCTGTATGGGATGCCCTCAGTTGAATAATCTAGAGAAGAAGCATGTTTTGGTGATTAGACGCGACCCTGGTCCGTTTAATGAAAAAAATAAAGTACATGGCGTGTACTTTTGGAGTACACAGTGTGTACTAGGCTTTTCCGTACTCCACTTTAAGTGGCCTCCACATCACCCCACATGACCATGTGTGTGGCCTGGACACGACCAACACATGGCCGCACGTGGCATCAAAGTACATAGCATTTACTTATAAAGTACATGACGTGTACTTAAAAAATTTCCAGAAGCTCCTCTTTTCTTAAAAAATCCAGAAAAAAGAAAAACATACCTGAAATGAAGCTCCGGGTTCTTAAAAACTTCCCCCCTTAGAGAAATTAATCCCCAAATTTACCTAGTGAGGCGTGGAAGAAGAAACCCCGAATAGCTCCGGCCACTGCGATCGTACATCAGCCTCCCTCTCCCAAGTCTCGTACTGTACTCGTTCGTGCTTTTATAGCACCCGTATCAAAGGAATAGACCAACCATGGAGAACCATAGTACTACGATAGACAATCTGTATAGGATGATTCTCAAATTATGCATCCGATTCGAGCTTAACCTCCTTAGGTTGAAAGGCATGAGACGGTTCTGAAAAGTAATGTTGGAGCTGAGAAACGTGGAAGACGTCGTGCATAGCCTGGTACCTCTGAGGTAACTGAAACTGATAGGAAACTGTCCCAAATCTCTCCAACACCTCAAACGGCCCGACGTACCTTGGTGAAAGCTTACCCTATCTCTGAATCCTCTTATGTCCCAATCTCGGTGCGACATATAGGAAAACCTGATCCCTGACCTCGAACTCCAGAGGTCATCTCCGCTGATCAGCATGAGACTTCTGCCAAGACTGTGTCGTAGCCATCCTCTTATGAATCAACTTTATCTTCTCTGAGGTCTCATGACCAAGACAAGGTCCCAGAAAAGCCACATCTCCTACCTCCAACCAACACATGGGTGATCATCATGGCTTACCGTACAAGGCCTCGTAAGGTGCCATCTGAATAGTTGATTGAAAACTATTATTGTAGGCAAACTATACAAGAGGTATATGCTTCTCCCAAGAACCTTCAAAATCCAGAATACAATATCATAGCATATCTTCAAGCACCTGAATCATGTGCTCGGACTGGCCATCTTTCTGGAGATGGTATGCTATACTCAAAAGTACCTGTGTATCCAAAGCCTTCTAAAGCCCCTTCTAGAACCGAGAAGTAAAACGCACATCCCTATCTAAAACAATGGAGTGTGGAACTCCATGTAGATGTACAATCTCTCGGATGTACAACTATACCAGCTCATCAACACTGAAGGTCTCCTTGATCGGCAAGAAGTGAGAAACCTTTGTAATCTTGTCGATGACAACCCAAATAGCATCATTCCCTCAAGGTGACCTCGGCAAACCGGTCACGAAGTCCATCGCGACATCGTTCCACTTCCAATCCGGAATGGGTAACTGCTGAAAAAGACCTACTGGTTGCTGATGATCTGCTTTTACCCACTAACAAGTGGAACACCTCAGGATAAAACTAGCAACATCTCTCTTCATACCTGGCCACCAATATTTGCGGTGTAGATCATGATAAATCTTGCTGACACCAGGATGTACTACCCAAACTGAGGAATGAAAGTCCCACATCAGCTCCTCACATATGTCTGCTGGAACCCATACGCATCCCTGGAAACACAAGATATCATCCTCTCCCACTGTCCATCTAGGAAGAGGGTACTCTCCTGACACACTCTCCCACAGGACTAGGCCTTCTGAGTCTGATAGCTGCCTCATCCGTACCCGATCAAGAAGTGTAGAGGTAATAGCTACAGAAGATAGAAAAGTATACCCCTATCTGTTGTGCACCTCCAAATGCATCTTAGATAACAGATCCATAAGCTGCCACTCACTACTGGCCTCCTGAACTGCCTGTATCTGAGTTCTCCTACTCAATGTGTCAGCCACTACGTTTCCCTTTCCAGGTGTATAGGAAAGCTCAATGTTGAAGGACTAAAGATACTCGACCCACCTGCGCTATCTTAGATTCTGATCACACTGAGTGAAGATGTACTTGAGACTTTTGTGGTCTGTGAAAACCACAAAATGTTATCCCAAAAAATAATGTCTCCAACAACAAAAGGCATGAACAATGGCTGCCAACTCTAGATTGTGTGTCGGGTGTTCCTCTCATGTGGCCTCAACTGTCGAGACTATTAGGCAACGACTCCATCTCCCTACATGATAACAGCTCCTAGCCCGATACCTTAAGCATCAAAATAAACAATATACCTCTTGCCCGGCTCTGGAAATACTAGTATTGGTGCTGAAGTCAACCTCCCTTTCATCTCCTAAAAGGATGACTCACAAGAATCTGACCATAAGAACTTCACACCCTTCTTAGTCAGACCTGTCAGCGGTGCTTCTAAGCATGATAAGTTCTGGATAAAGCGTCTGTAGTATCCAGCCAGCCCTAGAAAACTCCTCACCTCAAAAACGTTCTTTGGCTGTTCCCAGGAAACTACTGCCCTCACTTTCTATGGGTCTACTGATACTCCTGTCTCTGAGATAACATGTCCCAAGAAGTGAATCTGATCCATCCAAAAGTGTCATTTTGAGAGCTTAGCATATAACTGATGCTCCCTCGGTTTACTCAAAATGATCTCAAGATGTGTAGCATGGCCGTGTCGAGTGTGAGAGTACACCAAGTTATCATCCAAAAAAACCACCATGAAGGAATCCAAGTATGTATAGAACACTCAATTAATCAGTGCCATAAAAACTGCAGGTGCATTCGTGAGACCGAACGACATAACCATATACTCGTATAGACCATACCTGCTCCTGAAGGCTATAAGAGGTATATCAGATGGTCTAATGCTCAACTAATGATAACCAGATCTCAAATCAATCTTCAAGAACCCTCGGGCTCCTCGAAGCTGATCAAAGAGATCCTCGATCCTTGTAAAGGGATATCTGTTCTTGACCGTCAACTGGTTTAACTTCTGATAATCCACACAAAGCCTAAGGGTGCCGTCTGCCTTCTTCACAAACAGGACAAGCGAACCCCAAGGAGAAGTACTGGGTCGGATGAAACCCTTTGCCTGCAACTCCTCCAACTTCTTCTTGAGCTCCTACAACTCAGGTGTAGCCATTCTATAAGGAGGAATGGACACCGGTGCCTCTACTAGAACAAGCTCAATCGATAAGTCCACCTCACGCTCCGGAGGCAAACCTGAAAATTCCTCTAGAAAGACATATCTGAAGCGATCCACCACTAGAGGAAAGTCCAACTGTGAAGTCCCCTGGTCATCCAGATAAAGACTAGAAATCTGGGCTGTAACTCCTCCCAACCTATGATGCTCGGGTCCTGCTTGACTTGCCTGGACATCCCACTCGCCCCGATGAAGAAAAGACCCACCTTCTGGTGATATGAAACTCACCCTACGAAGATAGAAATCGATGACTGCTTGGAAGGGGACTAACCAGTCCATTCCAAGAATGAAATCATAGCTCGTCATCTTTAGGACATAGAGGTCTCATACGAAGTGACACCATGCAAACTAAAGAGGGAACTATCTGAACTGATGTACACTAACCGCTCTAGTCCCCAACGGTGTGTCTAGTGTCAAGATATCAGTAGAAGAAAAGATGTAGAGACCAAGACTCTTCACAACAGCGACAAATATAAAGCTATGGGAAGCCCCTGTATCGAAAATAGCTTAAGATAAAATTGAGGCTACTAAGATCTTACCTTGAATGGTGGAAGGCCCGAGATCCTTCTCTTGCTGGGTCTGCTCCATTGCAAAGGTCTGGCCTGCTCCATGACCCCGTGTCCCTGCCTGACTGCTCTGAGCTGATCCACTCTACTGTTGTTGGTAACCTGGTGACTGAACACCACAGTTGCGACGTCCATCTCGGCCCGCACAACCGGAATAAATCTAGTTAATAGACTAGTGAGAAACTGGAGATGCATCTCCTGAATGAGGGGTCATAGAAGAACCCCTACCACCAGCTGCTTGAGAGAAAAACTGACAGAAACGGTGGAGATGGCCCATCCTTCCGCAAGATCGACACTCCATCGGGTCTCTCGGGCAATGTGGCCTCGTATTCCCACTTCTCCCACACTGGTATCACACCACCTGACTACCAGAAGATACATCCTACCTACTCCGATCTCATTGGAAGGTCTGCATGAACCTTATAAAACTCTCTCAGAAATGTGCCTCAGCACCTATGTCCGGAATGATGGCTAGTGCCAAGACTAGCACAACAGGAGGATGTCTCGGTGGCATGACTCTCTAAGGTCAAGTGAACACCTTAGATCGAGATTATAAAGGACCAAAAACAATTAGTGTAAGAAGAGAACCAGATGAAGAAAACATTCAAGTTTTACAAAACATGACTACACAACGTGTATACTACCTACACAGTGTGTTCCTTGAGATCATTCACATGGGCATGTACTTTAGTTTAAACTGGTCGTGTTACACTCCAAACACACGATGTTTTCTCAAAACACACGGCGTGTACTTGAATCCTCTTCCCCTGCCTGATTCCTTCTACACGGTCAAGCCACAAGACTCTCTTAAAACAAGACTACACAGTGTGTTCGAGGCTGACACGATGTGTACACAACAAGCTTCACTAGCCCATGTTTTTAGTGACATGTCCTGTGTACCCAGGTTACACTACACAGCGTGTTCCAAATGAACACGATGTGTACACCGAAGTCCCAACCGACCCGTGTTGTTAGTTACACGACCGACTACATTGCTCACTCTACACGGCGTGCTCCATGTGCACACGACGTGTACTTGAAGGATTTCCCCAACCTGTGTTGTTCATGACAAAGATGGGTACTTAAGTTACACAACACGATGTGTGAAAGCAGGAAATGACATGTAAAGTCAAAGTTTCATCCATCCGTGTCGTTAGTCACACGGGTAGACACACGGTCACTACAACACGGCATGTACATACTGTACACGGCGTGTTCTTGAAATATTTTTCACAACTCCGTGTTTATGCCCACACAGTTAGTGACATGGTTTAAAAACTACACGGTGTGTATTAATAAAGTACACACTGTGTATTTTGGGTTTTTCTAGGAAGTATCTCAAAAACTACTCCGAATCCCAGAAAACACAGAAAACAAGAGTTAAGGTGCCAAATTCCGATCAGTGAGGGCCCATACTCCCCGTGAATCAAAGCTTGTCATATTATACAAGTTATAACAAAAAAACCAGGCAATGATCCACTAAATTCTGGTCCATGAGGGGCCATAACACCTCAAGAAACATAGTTTGGCATCCATCTAAGCAAGTACTATACAAACAAATTCTCTATAAAAAAGTAGAGATTCTATCAAAGTACCTATCAGCATGCATAATCTACACAATGTCTATCACAACAACATGCAATTTCTAATGCATCCTAGATGGAATGGCAAGAATGAATGACATGTGATTTCTAGAAAGTGCCTATATGATGCATGAGATGGAATACCCTCATCTCATCGAGTTGCGATAGAAATAGAACCGCAATAACAACAACGGTAACAACACAAAGCATGTGAATCACCCAACGGTGAAATCAAATCAACTGTAAAAGTGTAAACCAGTAAAACTACAATAAATGAGGTAGCGTGGATTTTCCTTGTACATGAGTTAGCTACTCCCGGTCACATCTTATTACCAAGTACCTATTCCATCCTATCTCTGGCTATAGTCTCCAAATAGTAAATCAAGAGAAAAGAATCCCTCTGATACCACTTTATAACGTCCCGGTTTCAGAAGCCACATAGAGGCACCCCGTACCCGGTTGGTCACATGGCCTCAAGCGCATTTTCCCAAATTCCAGAGGCTGCCGACTAGTAGCGAGGGCCTTGGGTGTGATAGTGGGGAAACTATGCCCTCATTAGCAGAGTACACAACGGAAGTAAAAAACACATACAATAGCGGAAGCAGTAAACATCCAACAACAATAAACAACGAAAATCTAAATAGAAAAACAACTGGAGAAAAATATATGTAAATGATGCATGAAACATATATGTCTAAAAAATATCCAAACAAGTCACAATGCTGAATACAGTGCTAAACCAAGTGCAAAAGAAAAATAGAAAAAAAAACAACTCCTCAGTATCAAAAGCCTTGGATTGGTCCCATGCTCTCCTAATCCAATGCAATCAAGTACCCGAAGTCGAAGGGTGCTTTCTCTTGTCTATACCTGTGGCAATATAATCTATTTGGGCCCAAAAGCATGACCCAAACAGGGTGTGAGACTAAATCCCAGTAGGCAACCACCTGAAGATCTGTGCCTAATAGTTAGTGAGTATATGGAAGGTAATAGTACAGTAAACAGTAAACAATAAGAAGTAAACAGGATGATATATAGTAGTAAATAGGATGATACCCAGTAGTAATCAACCCGCAGATCAAACAAGCAACAGTGAAGCAAATAGCTAAACACAAACAGGAATCCCTCTCGGAATTACTCACGACCATACCCTCTGGTCCTAACCAAGAAGTACCAACAACCCTCTGGGCAGTACACTTAGCCTAACCCCTCTAGTTTGGTCATAAGAGATTATATAATCTCTAAGGAAGTGCACTCAGTCAATTCCCCTTATAGTCTAAGGTAGTCAGGGACTCTCTAGGAAAGCACACAGGGTCAATTCCCCTTATAGCCCTAAGGTCAAGAGACTCTCTGAGGAAGCTCACTAGGTCAATTCCTCTTATAAACCTAGGTCGTACAAAGAATCTCTGAGGAAGATCACCCGGTTAATTACTCCTATAGCCTAGGAATGGTTTAAGGAAAGTTCAAACAAAACAAAGACTCTCCGAGGAAGCTCACTCGGTCTACCCCTGTATAGTCTATAAGGCTCAAGAATATCTGAGTAATCACACTTGGTCTATCCTCCTGTGGTCTATAATATCCAAGGCTCTCTGGGAAGCTCACTTGGTCTATCCCCTATAGTCTATAATGTCCAAGACTCTCTGAGGAAGCTCACTCGGTCTATACCCTTATAGTCTATAACACCAGGTTCTCACGACCTCGTGCAAGTCAGTGCATAATAATTATATATGGACAAAGTAAACCTACAGAGCTACTTAGATAACCAGTCTATAGCATAACAAGCATGTCAGGGAACAATACTACATCCTACGGTCACAAGGCATGGAAAACAGGTATAACAACCAAAGGCATAACAAGACCAAAAGGTCTTAAACAGAACAAGGCATGAGTAAAACAACCAAGAATAACAATTATCCTTATACATAGCTAAATTACCTCTACACAAGCATACAATTAAGGCAGAAAAAACAACAGGGGAAAAACAGTAAACACGCAATACCCCATTCAAGGGTATTGATGGAAATTGCACATAAACTCAAAGACTTCGAACGGAAAGGCACAAACCACCTACCTTGATGCTAGGAGATTGATGTACTTGAAAAACAAGGCTTGAATCTCCTTAGAACATCACAGATCTATGAAAACTCACAAAATATTCAACCCATGATAACTTGAAAAAGAGGAGGAATTGGAAAATGATGCTCTAGAAGAAGGAAGAGCTTTCTACAGCGGTTACAACACAATTAACGGTGGAAGATTCAGAGAATGGATGGAGACTCAGGGTCTTGGAGGAGATTCGTGGAAGTACAAGACACCCTCGATTGAAGAATCTAGAGAAGAAGCGTGTTCTGGTGATTAGACGCGACCCCGGTCCGTTTAATGAAAAAAAGAAAGTACACGCCATGTACTTTTGGAGTACACGGTGTGTACTAGGATTTTCCATACTCTGCTTTAAGAGGCCTCCACATCACCCCACATGACCATGTGTGTGGCCCAGACATGGCCAGCACACGGCCGTGTGCAACATTGGAGTACAGGGCATGTACTTTAAAAATTTCCAGAAACTCCTCTTTTCTTAAAAAATCCAGAAAAAGGAAAAATGTACCTAAAACGAAGGTTTGGGTTCTTACAAACATAAATCATCTAGAGAAATAATAAATATATTATACATGGATTATATCCCTATTAAAGATTATATAACATCAAATGTTTTCATCTTAGATGGAAAATGATTTTTAAATATCATTTGGAACATTTCTTGTGGAAAATAACCTTTTAACTTTGAAAATAATATTTTTTTAAACTAAAAGTTCATAAAACATTATAAAAATACATTTCTTTAAAAATATACTTTGAAACTTATAAATTAATATTTAAAACATTGTGTGTTAATGATTATGTAAAATTATGTTCATGTCATACATGTTTAAAATAAAGATTTCATTAACATTTTTTATAAAATCCAAATGGGCCTTGTTTGGAAAATAAAATGAAGATTAATTTTAAAAAAATTGTAAAAATTAAAAAAAGGATAAAAATTTACCTTAAAAAATCACAGATTAATATTAAAATATTCTTTAAAACATTTTTAGAAAACATTGATATGGAATAAAAAGGGTTTTCGAACAGAGAGAAATAAATTTGGTTTTATTTTAAAACATTCTTTTGGAATATTCAGTACATAAAGAGAAAAAAATGAAGGTAAAACATGTAATCACAAGGAATAACCATAGGAGAAGAAAATTCATGAATTTTTTGGTAAATATATCATAACATTTCATCATCTAAATCATAATCATAAATAATCCTGATAAATAATGAGATTGCAAAATCAAACACTTACCACTTTGGTAACTTTTGAATCATAAGACTCATGAAGTATAACATCAATTGAAAATTTAAATATCATGAATAGAATTATATTCATGATATAAACTTTTAAATCGGTTATATATACACCTCATAAAATAATATAGGTGCATAATAAAACATATGTCTCAAAGAAGGGGAATTGAGACAAATATCCCTTATCATAAGTCTCGACTTCCTTTATAAATGTTAGAACATCTTTTATAATAAATATAGGTATATTATAAATCTATTATAGAACCATAATTATATATATCATACCATATATTATTTACTTATGACCTTTTATTACCCGTTTATTAATAATTACCTGTTAAAATTATTTTTTAGGCAATAAATAATTTGTTTTTCATATATGTTTTGATTTGGTATTATCAAACCTTTTACTTTGATCATGGGTCAGTATTATAAATAATGTTAAAAATGATATAAATATCATATATATTCAGTATATATGTATTTATATTAATCTATAAAACTTATAGATAGAAAATGAAATACATCGTTCATGGAAATGATAGGTCGTACGTACACATGAACACAATTTCCATTTTCTTAAAGGATGGAATTAAAGGAAGGTAAATAATATATCACCTTTCCAAATTCATTATTATTTCATATATATAACATATATTCATTAAATTTAAACTTATTACCTTCCATTTAAATCATAAGTGAAAAATGAATCACATCGCTTCGCAAGGCGGTAGTCCACCATACACACAAGTGACATTATCAAATTCCCATATAATTTAACTTAATAAGGTATATATAATATTATAATTAAATAAGTATAATAATATCATAAATTTCATATATAAACATTAAATCAATCATTATATCCAGACATGAGAGGTGGTGATGTAAAATGAATTACATCGGTTCGTGAGTTGGTAGTCCTCTGTACACAAGATAGACAGTTTTGTTTCCCATTTTTTGGAAGTGAATATGGATATAGGTTGTTCCATAAAAATAATAACATCTTATTGGATAATAATATTTCACAATGGATACAAGAGGGGGTGAATTTAAGTTTAAAAACTTAAACTAAAACAAAACACAAAACCTCTTTAAGTAAAAAAGATTGGACTCAAGTGTCTTCTGATTATCAAAGTATCAAAATCGGAATTAGAAATTACCTGATTATTTCATATTTATTTATTGGTATCATAATTATTTCGATAAAACCAATAATATAAAGTTAAGTAAAAAACATAATTTCTAAATTATATGCATAGTGTAATGTAAAACTTATATAAATAAGAAATATGTAATATTATAAAAGTTATAATGACTTATAAGCTTTAATAAAAGAATTTACTCTAACATTACAAGTTAATGTAGTCAAAAATCCTGACTAAAGATATCCATTGTTTTATACCCACTGTAAGGTATTTTTTTCATTACCATAAAATCCCTCAATACGATGATTTATAGCTCTGTATTCTAATCCCATATAAGTCCTCAAAATGATATCATACTCTATCTTCATAGCCTTAAAATCCCTTAATTTGATGGATCAGATTTATAGTGTTTTTATCCCTAGAATCCCTCAATCTGATGGATCAGATTCACTATCTTTCTATCCCTAAAATCCCTCAATCATTACCATGATTAGACAACAAATAAAAAATCAATTTTTTTTCTATGGAATTTACAACTCTCACAAGTATTCCTTACAATTTCAACTCTCTAAAGAATTAAAAAGACTCGGAATTAGATGTTCATATAGGTAAATATTTAGAAGATTTAATTTATGAATGTATTTGATCCCATATATTCAATGAAATATTATTTATAGGCAAAGCTCTAATAGTCATATTTAAGAGTTAGTTTCAAAGGCCTTGGATTTCTTTTACTTGATAGCTTATAGTGATTTAGATTAACTGAATCTTTGAAGTCATTTTTTAAGCACCATTATATTACCATTTTGTATTTTATCTGATATAAATGAATATATATACTCATATTATAATATTTTGATAGTATGATAGATTTCATTATTGTTTGTCAATATAATAAACTGAATAAGGGTCATTCTGATGTATTGGTATCATTGTCAATTTGATGGTCATGACTTGTTTCAGTCTAATTGATAGGACATAAGTCTAACCACTAGTCAGAACATAGGTTGGTTTGATATACCAGTCACACCTTTAGTCTGATGTATTATATTTATTAATAGAACTTTAGATTCATATTATATTATATCTATTTCACCATTCAGTATAAATGAATGTTATCTACAAAAACATACTAAAAAACTTGGGAAATATAAAGTTAGTAAACAAAGTTTTAATAAATTGTTTGTGATTTCCAAAACTAAAGAAAGGAAAATTATATAGTAATACTTTCAAATAAAAAATATCCCCCGTTTTGGAAATCACAAAACATAACATTTAAAATGAAGAATTGATAACTTGAAAAAATTATTTACCTTTGTTCTTTTAAGAAATTTTAAGATATTCTTCATCTCTTAACTCCCCCTAATTTTATAACTTCTTTATGATCTGATATAAATAATTAATTTGGATTCTCCCCCTTAAAGAAATACTTTTAAAATTTATACCCCAAAACTTCTTAAAGACTTATCCCCCTTTTTAGAATTATTCCCTTAAACTTATCATCCTAAAATATCTCTCCCTTTGTGATTTTCAAAAATAACAGGGAAAGTATTTAATTCTTGAAAATTTTATAAAGGTAATAACATATGAAAAAATTATATATGAAATAAACTATCATCCAAGATATAAAAGTAAGAATATACATCAAAAAAAATTTGGAATACATTTAGACATAATAGTTTGGATAAAAATATCATTCATATTCAATATTAATTCAAAATGTTTCAAAACTATTACATAAATAGTTCAAAATAAAATGTCCATTATTTATTTAACTTCTTTTTCATGATCGCATTTATCTTTTTTAGATCATCGTGATCCTTCTAAGATGCTATTATTGATGTCTAAATCTTTACAATATTTTCCTATATTATTTCCTAATTTCAGAATTTTGTATTCATAATTTCAAATTCCTTACATAAATTCCTATTCTATTCCTTTATAAGAAACAATTCATCTTTTTATGTTTAGAGTTTTATATTTTCTAAATCCATGTTTTAAACCTTTTATTTCAAAACATTCAGTTCCTTATTACAATCATCAGTCATATCTCTGAACTCTTCAACAAAATTGACCATATTAGAAACATCTTTAGAAAAATTTTCAAAGGACTCAGCCATTTCAAGAGTAGGTTTCTTTACTTCTATGAACCAATAATCATGATCCCTAAGTTCAATGTCAACTTTGTTTGACCACGTAACCATTTTTTTGTGCAATATTTTTTAAATCTTGATCTTTTTTGGAAATATTTCAAGTTAGTTTCAATATACATAACTGATTCTGTTATAAATTTTAGTGACGTTGATTTATCATTTAGGCTGTTTGGAATTAGTTTACACCTTTCCTATATGTTTGGAAGATAGGTAATTGAAATATTTAACCTCTTCAATGCTTCACAAATATAATCAAATCCTTTTTGATCTATCGTTTCTTTAAAGTACAATAATCCTAATATAACTTGAGGAGAATTTATAAAAATTAGTTTTATTTATGGTTCTTCTTTCTTATAAACATCATATTCACCTTTATGAGACACTTTTTCTTCCTCTCAAACTTTTGTAACATCCAATTCTTTATCTGACTCAGCCTTCTCATATAATTTTGTTTGATATTTTTTACATTCTTCCTTTTCTTTTTAAGATGAACTGTCTTCCTCTTTATATGTTTATTTTTATTCCCTTGAATCTTATAAGTGTGAATCCTTGTCATATTTATAAGTTAAAAAATCTGATGATGATGATAACTCTAATGTGATCTTTTTTTCTTTATCTCTTTATCAGATTCTAATTTCTCTTCATCATCTTCTTCTTATTCCTTTTCTTCCTCTTATTCTTATTTATCTTAAACTACTTCTTCTTTTTCTTATTCCTATTCTTCTTCCTCAATTTATTTCTCTAACTTCCTTGTAGTTCTAATAACACTTTTACTAACCTTTTTAGAATCCAGTTATTTTTCTGTATGAACAACTTTCTACACTTTTTATAGGACTAAAAATATAACATCTTCAACAAAATATTTCCCTTTACCCTTGTTAAACACTAAAGGAACAAATTAGGTTTCAACTAGTTTTATTCTAGCATCTATATGTGACTAATTGACATGGGAAACTTTTCTAGAGTGAAGAGATAGATGCACCACAGATAATGGTGATACTAATAACATTGGATTCTCTTAATCCTTTTCTACATCCTCCATTAAATTTGAACAAAATTTTCCTTTGTAAACCTCTTCTTTTGTTTATTTATTTTTTTAGCTTCTTTCATCACATTATATTTTGAAATCTTTAATACTTTATCCTTATCCTTACCAATCCCAAATTCTGGATCCCAAAGTTTCTTCTTTACCTTTTGTTCTATAAACTCTTAGAATTATTTATCAGAAATTTTCTTTTATTTCTTATGCTTTCTCGGAGGGGATGATTTTTCCTTTATTTTATCCTTCAAAAATTCTACCTTCTTAGAAGGTTAAGCTTTATATATATCTCCATCTACTTTTTCCACAAAACTTTTCATCTTAGAATAAAAAACTAACGTCATTCTTGATATTGTTTCTTCATAAATCAAAGAAATCTTTTCCCTCATGGGATAAGTCTGATTCTTGATTTCAAAAACATTTATCCAATAAACTAACAATCTCTTTATAAAATAAGGAAACATAAATATCTAAGATTTCATCAAGTCTTTCTTAATTTCTTCCATCGTAATGAACAAAAATTTTACTAGGTTAATTTTCCTCATGTTTATCAAATAATCCAAAACAAATATTTCTAACACTTTTAGGGTGTCTCTATCACCCTTTCTCAGTATGAGATAAACTTGCATCCATAACATGATGCCTCTTTCATCCGGTGATATATGTGAAAATTTTCTGAAATTCTCATAGGAAGGAGACAAATATAATTCTACCTTTGATCTCATGAAACTTCCAAGATTATCAAGTAAATTATGGTAAAAAAGGTGTGATTATCCGTTAAAATTTACTTGTACAAGATCTGATACACATTGATAAGAAATATTTTATTTTTTACCAAATAGAATAAAATTCACTTCTTCCATATCACCATCTAATAAAAATGGAATTGAGGAATAAAATTTTCTTACAATTTTAGGGTAATGTAAGTTTATATCCTTATCTAGGTTTTCTATGCAAAATTTCTCCCAGCCTTGAAAACTAATTATCTTTTAAAGAATAGATTTGTGTTTTTTATACCACTTTATCTCAATGAGTATTTCTATGAATACATATCTATGAACAAAATCTTTTATTATCACCATCGTACTAAGACTTGTTTTGGTTGATCAAATGAATGGAAAAATTTCAGACTAATCACTTAAAGGAGGGTGAGAGTTAGGGTACAAATATATTGAAAACTGATGTGGGACACAGGGTTTACTTCCTTTATTTAGGTGTGAGGGGGATGGTTTGTCTTCTAGATTAATTTCAATGGTTGAGATTAAAATTCATTTCTGATCTGATGATCATAATTTAATCAAAGAAATAATTTAAATATAATTTTGAACTCTTGAAGTTTTTAAGAAAACTTTTAATTAGAGTGAATAACAATCCTATTGGAAATATTTTAAGTTTGAAAACAAAACAAACTATTAAAAATAAAATAATATGTATAAAAAATTGATAAACTAAACAAATGGATTAATTAAAAAAATTAAAAGAATAGAAGAGTGTCTTTATAAGTAGAAAATTTTCATCAGTATGAATAATCTTTTCTTCTTGGTTTTTATAATATAAACTGATTATGTTATAGTTTATAACTATTATATTTTCCATAAAATGTTTTGTAAATATTTTTTAGTTCAAAATATTTTTGTTTTAAAAATACTTTTTAATAAAATTTGAGTCCATATATTTTTATAAACTTTTGTGAGTCCCAAAATCTTTATAAATAGTTTTGACTCTGAAAAATTAAATTTTTGGAAAGCTTAATTTTTTTAACTTTTTTTTATTTAAGAAAACTAAATATATATTTACTAACCCTTTGAGAAGGAGTTCATTAATGTTAGGGGATTAGTGAAAAATAATTAGATTTGAATAATCACTTGATATTGATCATTCCTATATTCTATTTAATTTATTAAAATCTATCATAATTTAGAGGTTTAGTAAAAATATCAGCAATTTGTTATTGCGTTTCAATTAATTGTAAAATTATATATCCTTCTTGTGCGTAATCCTGAAGGAAATGGTATCTTATGTCTATGTGATTAGCACATGAGTAACGTGATGGGTTTTTACTTAGGGAAATTGAACTTTTTTTATCACAATTTATTTGAGTTTTATTAAAACTCATTCCATAGTTAGTGAGTGTGTGCTGCATCCATAACACTTGATCACAAAAACTTCTAACTACCACATATTTGGCTTCAATAGTGGAAAGTTATAATGAGTTTTGTTTCTTAAAAGACTAAGAAACTAAAGAATCTCCTAATAAATTACATGTTCTAAATGTAAATTTTCTATCCATTTTACATCCACAAAAATCAGCATCCAAAGAAAATTAGTTAAAAATAATTTCGAGAAGAATAGAACAATCCCAAATCTATAATTCCCTTACGGTAACAAAAAATCCATTTAATATCTTTAAGATGAGATTATTTTTGATTGACTTGATATCTATCTCATAAGTATATTGAAAACATTAAATCCTAATGAATATATGTTAAGTAAAGTAAACTTCCAATCATTCCTCTAAATGTATTTTGATCAAATGGTTTCCCAGATTCATCAAGATAAAGTATTTTAGGTTATGATAGGAGTACTAAAAATTTTACTGTTTTAATACCCATATTTATTAAGTAATTATTTTATATAGTTATATTGATATATAAATTTTCCTTTTGGTTTTTATGAAATTTAAAAACCTATAAAGTGTGTTAACTCACCAATCATACTCATTTCAAACTCATATGTAATAAGATCCACAAAGGATTCTGTTAAAGATTTTTGAATTGAAACAAATATAATTTCATAAACATATATTTGTATAATAATAATATTTTTATTAACTACTTTTATAAAAATAGTTGGATTTGCAAATCCCTTAATAAAATTGTTTTGTAACAAAAATCTAATCAACCAATCATACCAAGCTCTAGGGGATTATTTAATTCCATGAAGTGCCTTGGTGAGATTATAAAAATGTTTTGGATGTTTTGTATTTTCAAAACCAGAGGGTTGTTTTGTATAAACTTCCTCCTAAAAATATACATTAAGGAAATCACACTTCATATCCATTTGAAATAGTTTGAAATTTAATAATTCTGTATAAGATTAAAGTATTCGAATAACCTCAAGTCTTGCTACCAGAGCATAAGTTTCTTTATATTGTATTCACTATTTTTATTATAACTCTTAGTAATAAGTCTAACTTTATTTCTAACTATTATTCTATTTTCATCACATTTGTTCTGAAAACCCATTTTACTCTAATTATAGTAGTGTCTTTAGGACATTCAACTAAATTCTAGATTTAGTTCCTTTCAAACTCATTGAGTTCATCTTGTATTTATTTTACCCAATCATCATCAACTAAAGCCTAATTGGAATTATTAGGTTCTAATTGAGATAAGAAATCTAGATGTTCAATTTATTTTCTTAAAGAACTTCTAGTCCAAACTGGTTGATTTACATCACCAATGATATTATCACTAGGATGGTTCCTATGAAACAGATGATTTCTTATGTTTTGATAACATTGTTCTTCAACAATTGGTTGAAAAAATTCCTAAGTAATAAATTCAAAAACATATTCCTGAGTTTTTTTTTCTGATGAGAATAATTTTCTAACATAGATTGAAAATCAGTTTTAGAAATAACATCTAAATATGTGGGTTGGTCTTGTTTAAAAACAAAGGTATCTATTTCATAAAACTTAACATGTTCTATTTACTCAATAGTACTTGATTTTTTTATTAAAAACTCTATAGGGCTTACTATTTATGGAATAACCTAAAAATAATTCTTCATTAGACTTTGGAGAAAATTTGTGTAAGTTATCTTTAGTATTCAAGATGAATACTTTTCATCTAAATACTTTGAAGTAAGAAACTTTTGGTTTTATTCCTATCCATAAATCATAAGGATTTTTATTAATGAAAGGTCTAATTAAAACTCAATTTATAGTATATCAGTCAGTGATAACCGCTTCATCCCAAAAATGTTTGGCAATTTAGTATTCACTCAGCATGGTTCTAGTAATCTCTTTAATAACTATATTTATTATTTTTACTACACCATTTTTTGTGTAGTTATATTTGATGAAAATTTATGTATAATGCCTTCATTACTACAACAAGTTTCAAAATAATTTTTTTAAAATTATCCACAATGATCACTATGAATAGTTATCAAGAATATGTTTTTCTCATTTTTAACTTTAGATAAAAAAGTTTTAAAATAACTAAAGGATTCAGGTTTTCTTGTTAGAAAATAGACCCATGTATATATAGTGTAATCATTAACTAAAACATATGCATAGTATTTTCCACCAATAATTCTAGTTTTTGTATGAACAAATAAGTTTATGTACACTAACTATAAATCATCAGAAGTTAAGAATTTAATAATAGATTTAAAACTTGACTTATGTTACTTACCAAATTAACAAAAATAATAGACTTTTGAAGTATCAAACCTAAGTTCCAATAGATCCTTAATAGGTCCTCTCCTATTCAATATATCTAAATTTCTAAGGTTATAGTGTCTCAAACTTCTATTTCATAACCAAGATTGATCTTCCATAGAACTAATGTAAGGTAGTTCTTAGATCTAAATGTCTTATAAGTTTAAAGTGTAAATATTCTCATGTTAATTGGAAGAAATAAAAAAATCATCTTTTGAACTATGAACATTATATTTTTCATTCCAAAATTTTACAAGATAAACCTCATCACATAATTATATTATGATTATAAGGTTGTTCATAAACCCTACAACAAATAACAAATTTGAAATTAAAGATTTTCTAAGAAGAATAATGTTACCCATATCGATAATATATCCTTGAACATTATCTCCAAAATTGACTTTTCCACTATTCATCATTGTAATATTCTTAATGAAATATTTATTTCTAGGAATATTTCTGGAGAAACCACTATCTATGTACCAAATGTTCTTATTGTTGGTACTTTCCTTCTTTCAATAAAAACAAAAATATTAGTTTTTTTAATCCCAAACCTTCTTAGCTTTGGTTTCATTAGAAAGTAATATTTTAGGTATTCAAATTTTCCCAACAATACTACATTGAGAAAATGTCATTTACTTAGAAAATTATTCTTTACGAAAACATAAATATTGAACTTTATTTAAAGAAAAAATTTTCTTGCAATGTCCACCACTTTAAAATTTTGTTCAAAGTGGAGCACTTTTAAGAACAAAGTAATTATTACTAAAAATAGGTTTTCTATTAGTAAAACCCATTCTGATAATATCACTTAGAGGTCTAATTTTTTTTACATTTTGGGAATGTTTTCTTTTCCAATAATAAACTTTGATAAAATCTTTTTCAAACTAAAAATTTATGATTTTAGTTTGAAAACTAAGTTCTTAGACTCATTAGTAATATTATTAGAACTATGTTTAAAAAAACATTTTATAGAAATTTTTTCTAAAAAATATATTTTTCAAGATCTTTATAAATAATATCCTTTTCTGAATTTTAATTATCAATATATTTTTAGAGATATGATATTTTTTGTAGTTAAAATAGTAATCCTTGAATTTTCCATAACAAATTTTCTTTGGCTTTACCAAGTTTTTTTAGTAATTTTACAATTTCATTTTCAAGAAGTTTATAAAACCAAGATAATTTTTCAAAACTAGGTAGAGTATCATTATCTTCAGTTGAGAAAGATTCTTCATCAAAATATGTGGAATTTTTTCTATCATTACTATCATTATAATTTTCATTTAATGAAATATTGGTAAGGGATTCAGTAGTGTGTTCCTTATCCTTAAAAAATTTATTTACTAAAGGTATTTATGAAAATAATCTAATATTCCTCTATCTGGAATTTTTATTATCCGAAGAACTTTCTGAAGAACTGTCTCCACCAATTGAACTCCAAGTGTAAAAATATTTCAAACGTTTCTTACTTTTATGCTTGTAATACTTCTTGGAATTTAGGTCTATATTTATCTCTTTTTTTCTTTCCTTTTCATCTTAAGACAATTAGTTCAAATGTTTCTTGTCTTCCAACATTTATAAAAAATAACTTTAGAAGATTAATTATATTCATTATTATCCTTATAAATTTTCTTATATCTATATTGAAAGAATTTCTTACCCACAATCTTGTTCATATTTCTAGAAAGATTTGTTAACTCATTCCCAGAAGGTGCTGATGAATTAGAATCTGATTCAATAACAACTTTCTTCTTCTTTGAATATTTCTAAAAATTTTTAGCTGAATGATATTTAGTAAGAAATCTTGATGTTTTTGGAAAAGAAACTCCTCCATTATTCTTTTTTAATTTACCATTATATATTTTTACTCTCCATTTATATTTAATGAGGGTTCCAATAATATCATCAAGAGTTAGATTTGTAATCTTCCTTGTATCATCTAAGGTTTTCCTTTTGGATTCCCATTCATTAGGCATGATTTTTATAATATTTTAATCTAAGATTTCATCTATTAAATATAACAACCCATACATTACATATAGATATTACTTCAAAATTGAATAATATTTATTAAATAACATAACAAAACAACGCAAGGACCAGATAGGTTTAGTGTCTTTAGAAACTGGGAAACATAAAAAACTAGTTCATAAAATATCCACACTATCTCCCGCCTATTTCTTCATAAATAGACTCCCTTTTGACATATATTAATTAATACCCTTCTTCATGGCCTGGGGAAAAGAAACATATTAAATGGTGATATCAAATTCTCAGTAAGGGTAAACAAGATAAATATCAATCACATCATAATCATAAGAACATAACATTTAAAAATCTTATCCTACATATAAAAGATCATAATATCATGTCATGGGATAAACCATAGAAGTGAAATGAAATACCAATAGTCATAACATAAGACATGAAATTTTGTGTCATATACACATAAGAATATAAAATCATTTCATACTAATCAAGGATTATTATTGAGACCATCATAGCGGAAAAAGTCCATTACTGAACTGAGTTCAATCCTTGTTCCAACCCTATATTACTGAACTGAATTTACTTGTCATTCCGGTCGTGTCTATATCATGAGATATAAATCTTTACTCAATGAATTGGAGGGAGATATAGGTCCCACCCATCTTATAATGAAACCATTCTTACGTGTGCCACAAAAACATAAAAACATTCATCATAGCATAACCCATAAAATCAAATGGGTTCTATTAAACATAATTCAATCATAATTGATATAAAACAAATAGATTTACTAAATAACATTCAATAATAAACACAATAAAATCATAGTAATAACTGTTGGAACCACTTTGTGTATAAGGTTGTATTTGTTGTCAATAGTTGTCAATGAAGATCAAAATGAAGGAGATCAAGAAGTACTCCAATGAAGTGGAGGAATGGAAATTCAGACGATTTCTGTACTGATCATAAGTTCAAAGAACATGTGTCAAAGGTGACACATTTGTTTACAACAATGAAGAATGTGAGGTGTAATCCATCTGAGGATGATTAAAGAAGAATGGGGTTTTTGATGAAGACCATGAAATTCCTCATTATTGCATGAGAAACATGGGTTTTGATGAAGATCATGAAATTACTCATGATTGCATGAGAACCATGCGAGAGACTTCTTGACAAATTGAATCATATGCTCAACATGAAGTAGATCACGACGGTTGAAGAAGAAGACAATGTGCAAGTGAATGGAATTCTGAGATGGACATGCACATCACATTGTCATAGCATATGATGATGCTAAAGCTATTCCTTCAAAGAATACATATCACGATAGTGGAGTTTGTGATGAAAGCAGAAGAGTTGCTTAAGGATACAAATCACCGAGAAGAAGTGTTTTTGAGGTGATTGTTCTTGTTGACAAAGAAAACAAATGACATAAAAATTTGTTGACAAAGGAGATTCAATGGTGGCATATCAAGTTCAAGGGTTGTGGTTAATGATCCATGTTTTATTCAAGAACTTCGACAAAGGAATGGATGATATGGAGGCGGTACAAAAATAGCAGATACAAGGTGGCGCCGTTTCCCAGTGTTTGCCAAATTTTTGGGCCTCAAAACTTGAAATATGGAGAAATGTGTTTTTGGAAAAGAGAATTGCGCACCGAGGCCTTGGAGGCTTGAGAACTTGCACGCCTGATGTTTTTCAGAATGAGAACATAAAAATATGGAAAAGGAAAGAGGGTCGCGCAAGTATTGGTTTGGTCGCGCAAGTGACTTGCGCACCGTGAAAGAACTTGCGCGCCGGTACCTTAGATGATTGGAAAGTTGCACGCCGTTTGACCATCGCGTTTTGATCATCAAAATATGGAAAAGTAAATAGAGGCACCCAAGATTGGAAGTTGGTCGCACAAGTGTCTAGGAGGACAGAAGGGTTGCACGCCGAGACTTGCGCACCGAGGGAAGACTTGTGTGCCACCGCACAGGGTATCCATTTTGCCTATAAATAGAGGACCACCCCTCCTCATTTAGTGAAGAGATCAACCCTTAGAGAAAATCAGATCTCTCGTCACGCAGGTGTAGGAGTCGCGCAAGTGGTGAGTGGTCGCACAAGTGGTTTGGAGAGACTTGCACGCCAGCTCTTAGAAGTTGCGCGCCGATTGATGGCTGCGCGCCCAAGGTGATTTAGGAGAGAAAGGAAGTGAGTTGAGTTGGTTTTAAGTTCAAGAAGGTAGTGTCGCGTAGGTGCTTTGGTGACACTTGCACGCCGGTTTGGACTTGTGTGCCGAAGACTTGCGCGTCGTATTGGGACTTGCACACTATATTGGGACTTGCGTGCCGTGTTGGGACTTGCGTGCCGAGCTTTGAGGAGACCGCCAGATATTATTGAAGCACGCCCATCTTTCTAGAGCTGCACGAAAGCTGGAAGATTGCCTGATACCTTTAGGTGCAAAGTGAGATTAAAGAGGAAATCTGAATGATACATTCATGATCTCATGCATACATGGAGAACTGATTCTGAAGATGCCAAGTAAACTGAGCTTCACTTATTGAGTAATCACATCAGTGGTTGTGATTCAGGAAAACAAAGACAAGAGGATCTAGTGCATTAGTCATTGCATTAAAGAAGAAGGTTTGAATACAAAAGAGCATCAACTCTGAACCCTGATGCAAGCAAGGTATCATGCTGAATAGAAGACAAAGACTTCAATGAAAATCTATTGAAGAGACCTTCATGTCTATAAACTGAGCGGGACTTCACCAATGATAGTGAGCCAGGGGGAGTCAACGGGAGTGACCCAAGGGATGCAGTGAGCTATCCCTGAACCTTTTGTAAAGGCAGTGAGCCTGGGATAGAGTGACTATGCCCAAACCTTTGTAATCCACAACTAGTGAAGATTAGTGGAATTTGGTACGACCAGCAACTTATCGGCGTATGCTCCTTGGATTTAACCCTTAGTGGGGAACCAAGTAAAATTGTTGTGTCATCTCTTTACATGTGAATGTTTTATTATTGATCATATCCATCATATACGTTTAAGTAGTTTCTACCAACGTGGGAACAAAATCCTCAACTTTAAGGAGAAAAAGTTGACACCCTGATTCACCCCTCCCCTCTCAGGGTGTCCCGAGGTCCTACAATAACATGGTTAGAAATTTAACCCTATACAAAGAGTGTCATCTTAGATGTAAAATAATTTTGAGAAAACACTTGAAATTAATTCCTGAGGAAAATATCCTTTCTTCTTCAAAAAATTTTTCCTTCCTCAAAATTCCACACAACTTTAGAAGAAATAATTTTATGTGAAAATAACATTATAAGATTTTAGGGGAAGATTAAAGAAAATAAGTCATTATTAAAGCTTAAAAATCCATTCATGTCGTACAAGTTAAAAAAACATTATTCTCGTACTTTTGCAGGAAAAGTAAAAAAGTACCTTGTACCAAAAAACGACAAAAGATTCCATTCATACTATTTAGTAAAAATTTACCAATGGGTAAAATTTAATTTTAACAATTATAGAAGGATAAAAAAATATTTTTAAATAAATATTTACAAAACATAGACATGTATGATAAATATACAGTAGTAAATACTTATGAATAAACAATCTCAGATAAAAATTAGATTTGAAAAGTTATCCCTTACCTTAGGTTCAATATGATTTGTATGTATCTGAAACTCCTGTATAATGATTTAAATAATGTTAATGATTTATTCCAGAATCATAATAATTTTTATGATAACATTTATGATCATATTTTCATCTGTTTTTAGTAACATTTTATTGTTACTCGTTATTCGGGTATTAACTGCATTATGTTCTTATGCATGTTTTGTCGGATAAGTTATTTTTACTATTTTTAGGTTTTAGTTATATCATTTACATAATGGTATTAGTATAATATATATCATATTTATTCATTCAATTCATTTATATAATAATACTTTAATGAATATTATGTAGAACAAATTACATCGCATCGTGGAGACGGTAAACCGTACATACACACAAGCGATGATATCTTTCCCATAATTGTTGAATGGTATTGAAGTGGATGGTGTATAATATTTAAGAATAAGTATAATGTTATAATAATAATATATAGTTATTATTTCCATCATTATAGCCATCTAAGTAAGGTGGTGGTGAAAAACATATTACACCACAACGTGGAGACGATAAGTCGTACGTACACATGCATAGTGATTTCATTTTTCATAGGGTGGATAGAAGGTGAAATATGGTTGTTTAATATTTTTAATAACATGTAAGTATATGAGTGATACTTATGTTATTAATTTATAATGAAACAAGTAATGAAGATGAAGTATAAAAAGAAATAAGTTTGAAAGAATCGGTACAAGAGATTACCTCTTCCTCAACGTGATTCCTCTAAATATCTTCATAGAGCACTAGAGTTGGTATTTGAAGATGAACAGAACCTATAGAATGAAAATATGGAAGTTTAGAAGGATAAATTTTAGGGGGTGTATAAGCTTGAAGTCTCAAAAGTAAGTGAAGAGGTGAGGGAGGATGTTCCCTTTTATAATTGAGCTGAGGGGCACTTTTGGAAACTCTGTAAATAATAATTTATAATAAAATAAAACCATACCCAAAAACCTAAAAATTGTCCCAATTTCTAATATTAGATGATATAAGGTTGTAATATTATCAACCAATAAATTTTGGACAACTTATTTTGTCAATTTAAACCATATCTTTTTAATTGACACTTAGTTATTCTATTAAATTTTAATTGTGGTAATAACATTCAAAATATTTAATGGTTATAAATATTTACTTATATAGTGTTAATTGACCATAAATGGATATTTTATAAAATTTTAGACTTTATAGTTATCACTTTTTAATTTTTAAATATTTTTACAATTTTTAAATAATTTGATAAAATTTTATTTTTATAAAATATCAATACTGTCAATTTTGACACTATTCATTTATTTTACTTTAAAAAACTCCAGATAGGAGATAAATTCTAAAAAAAATATTCAATACATACCTAACATGCCATAGTAACCTATAAAATTCATGGATTACATTAATTAGTTTATATGATGATTATTTTAATATTTTTAAAAATAATTTTTACATCACTATTATGTCATCATTAAAGGTAATTATTCAATATCTAAAAATTATAAATAAATATATATGATGTATGTAATTATTTTATATTTACAAAGACTATCTATAGTCGATATTATCTCCTATTTATCTATATATTAAAATTAATATACTTATATACAATGAGATTGTGACATTTTTTGTCCCATTCATTAGTTTTTATTACATAATGTCATATTCATAGGTAAGTGGACATAAAGTGATACCATTTTGAACAATAGATGATAAGGGTGGAATTTATCCATCCAGTAGGATTTTTATAGTTTTTAAGGTAATTTTATAATATTAGTTTTACCATTAATTACTTGATTTACCATTAACCATGGTAACAAAAATAATTACCAAAGTCACTATTCATAATTCCCAAAAATGAAAGTATACTATTAACATAATTTGAACCTAATGATTCTAAATATGGAATTAATTTTTCGAAATTCAAAACATATAAGTTTCTAAAATTAATTTAAAATTAATCCTATTGTTGAAATGAGGAAACAAGTTTTAAAAGTTAAAACATTGCAAAAGATTTAAATATTTTTACCTATGAATACAGTGTAAAATTAATGGTAATGACATACATTATATTGAATGATAAAAATATGTTATATTTATACCTTAAAACCATTAAATATTATAATTTATCCATATAAATTATCTCGATGAAAAAAGTTGTTTTTAATTAAAATTTAGCGTATTTTTACTATTCATTATAAAATGAAAGTTATCAGAAATTCACCCAAAGTAAATTTTTGTATCCCAATTCAAAATAACATGTTTATGTTGTCATATGAAAATTAATAATGTGTCAAATTCTTAATTTAAAATGGGTTCTCCATTCAAAGGTGTAAAATTAAACTTTTTAAAAAAAATAGGTTTTTATACATCAAATAGGGTTTTTTCATACCATATGACTGAAATATACATTAGATGAATATCAAAAATATTTTATTTAATTACCAAAAGTAATTCACTCAAAAATAAAAAAATATAATTGATTCATATTTTTCATAAATAATTGATAGCCAAATAATTCACAATAAATTTTCATAAGTTAATAATAATTATTCCTTCTAACCTAATGGCTAGGCTATAATAGTAATTTTATAATAAGGGTGTCTCGTGGTTCATTTAAACTCATGATTTCATGCAAAGAAATTTACTGAATAATAAAAATTATTTAAAGAAAACATTTTATAAAAACATTTGAGTGTTACATTAAATATTTCTCTCTAAGAGAATGTAATCTTTTAAAAATATTCATAATTTTTATGAATTTTTTACTACTAATTCTCTAGGTATGAAATTAAAGGCTTGATAGTATTCTCTCATCATATATTTTCTAGTCTCAATAACTTTAGAAGTTCCAAAATGAGTGACTTCTAACTTTTTCTATATGCTATTAGCAAATTCACAAGAATATATTCGGCTATATATTTTCCTAGTCATGGAATATAATATAATAATCCTTACTCTATAATTAAGTTGATATTATTACTTTTCTTGGTGATTAAATACAGTAACTTCCTTCTTAGGAATCTTGTAATATCCAGTAAGTATAAAAAAATTATCAACACTGGTATTGATAATAAAAAATATTATTCTATCTCTACAGTACTCATAATCATTTTCATCAAAGATATGTGGTCAACTGGGATTTAAATTTTCTAAAGTACCAACATTAATACCTATTATATTAAAGATAATATAAAATCTTTTCTATAAACATGTTAGTGTAAACAAAGTATAAACAATAATTTTATAACAAAACTTAATAAAATTATAGTTGATAAAGAAAGTAAAAACCTCAGTAAGTATATAGTAGTAGAACCTTATCTAATACCATTTGTTGGATCATAAGAGTTTATGATGGATACAAAATGGGTTTGAATTATAGTTTGAAAACTTAAACTAAAATGAAACACACAACCTATTTAAGTAAAAAGATTATAATATGGTGTCATCCTATTATCATAGTGTCAGAATTATAATCAGAAAATGTTTGATTATATTAGAGTTATTTATCGATATCACAATTAGTTCGAAAAAAAATTATTATATAGTTAAGAAAAAACTTACTTTCTAAAGTATATACATAGTGTAATGTAAAAACTTTATATATAATAAATATGTAAGCTTTTAAAAATAATAATGACTTGCAATATTTAATAAAATAATTTACTCTTTAACCTTAAGAGTTAAGGTAGTCAAAAATATTGACTAAAAATATCCATAGTTTTATACCTACTGTAAGGTATGTCTTTCCTTACCAGAAAATCTCTCAATATAATGATCATTATCTCTGTCTTATAATACCATTAAATCCATTGATAGTATGACCAGACTATATCTTCTTAGCCTTGTAAGCCCAATATTTGATTGATCAAATTTACTATCTTCTTATCCCCAAAACCCTCAATATGATGGAATAGATTCACCATCTTTTTATCCCTAGAACCCCTTGATCAGTACCATGATAAAAAAATTAATACAAAAGAAAAAAAATTCTAAGGAATCTACAACCCGCACAAGTATTCCTTAGAACATCAACTCTCTAAATAATTAAAAATACTTGGAAGGATATGTTAACAAAGTGAAATATTTAGATGTTTCATGTTTTGAATTCATCAACTCCAAACTATTCAAATGACATCCAATTTATAGGAAAGGATAAAATGTTCATAATTCAGAGTTGTTTGTAATGGACCAGTACAACAATCACTTTATAGGTCATAGTGATCTGGATTAATTGAACGTACGACATCATTTTTTTAGCACCATTATAATGTTATTTGGTATTCTATTTAATAGAAATGAATCTCTATACTCTGATTATAAACTTTGGATGATTTTATTGAATTTATTATTTTATTTCAATCTGATAAATTGAATAAGATCCATTCTGATATATTGGTACCAATTTCAGTCCTATGGTCATGAATATTGTTAGTCTGATAGATATGACATAAGTTTAACCACTAGTTAAAACATAGGTTGGTCTAATATACCAGACACACCTTCTATCTGATGGATCATATTGAGTAATAGAAGTTGATATTCTTATTATATTAGATCCATTTCATCATTTGGTATAAAAGATTTTTTTTCTATAAAAAAATACTAAAACACTAGGGGAATATAAAGTTAGTAAACATAGTTCTAAAAAGTGTTTGTGATTTCCAAAGCTAAAGAAAGGAAAAGTATAAAGTAAGACTTTCAACTCAACACATCTTAGTATATGGTAGATAATGGTGTTTTTATATTGGAATTATTAAGACATGAATAAAGGTGTTAAGAGGAGTAAAAATAAAGAGCTTAGTGATGATAATTACCTTCTCTTAGAATAGCCTACTTTGGATCTCTTATTAAGGACCCCGAGTTTGATATTTTGGGAGGAAAAACAGCTCTATAACATGGATAAGGATTTTGGGGAGATATTTTGGTAGGGTTTTGTTTGATCCAAATGGCTTGATATTTGTGAATAAGTGAGGGGAGGTGGTGGCCTTTTATAATTGAGGAGTTCCATTTTTGTAAATTCACAAAACTATTCAATAATAGGGATTTAATATCACCAAAAATACCTCTAAAACTAATAAATAATGGATTTGAGGGATTATATTGTCGAGTAACACCTCCAACACACAAAAAACACATGTTTTAAACATTTTTTTCCCTTAACTTATATGTTTTTTTACTTTTACTATTTTAGTTTTTACTACGGTAACTAGCCTTTCTATCTAAGTAATTTTTCATTTAAGAATTGAAATAAAATGAGCCTTATTATATATTTTTTACCCACTAGTTATAAATATAAAATAAAAATTTTAAAATAAAATTTTATGCGTGTTGAAAATTTAATTTTAAGTTAAGTGCAAGAAACACACAAAACCCCATTTTACCCTTTTCTATGGTAATAAAGTTTTTACTATTTAGGTGAAATATAATTATTATAAAATGACCATTGGTCCCTAAATTGAAAATGGTTTATATTTTTAAACATATAATAATAAATTTTAAGAGCATAGTATTTTTAGGAATTTTAAATCATTTAATAAAATATTATTCATTATTAAACAATATCAATGTCAATTTCGATACTATTCATTTAATTTTCCTTTAAAACATCAAGACAAAGGTGTAATTAAAATATATCATTTTAAAAACTATATATCATGTTATATTTATCTAAAAAATGATGAAAGACAATAACACAATCAATTTATATTACTTCTAATATTTTTACTATTTTAATTTTATTTTTAAATTAATAAAATAATTACTCTGTTAATATTTCTTATGAATTTAAAATAATTATATAATTACTAAAAATTAAAAAAATACCCTCATGAAATTAATTTTATTATTCTCAAAATTATCATCCATATTTATCCAAAAATTTCTTTCCCTATGTGAACACATAATTTAAATTTAAAAGTAAGAGGGTGACATTGTGTATTTTTATTTATTGAAATTTTTATATTGGTCACTTTTATGGAAAATTATATAAAAAACACATAAAAACATATAATAAGGCAATAAGTTTTGAAATATGTCTAGAAAATTGGAATTTTACAAGTTTTTGGGTCTGTTTAACCCTTATCATTTTAGTTTAACCCCTAGTAAAATTGTTTTAACCTTAACCACAGTAATTAATTTTTTCTATTTTTACTATTAATTTTGAAAAAAATTAATTTGAAATTATTATATAATATTAATTATAATTATTCCAAATATGTAATATATTTTTCTAAATTCCATTTACATAAGTGGAAATTTTTAATTTAAAATTAAACCCACATGTGTGATGAAAAAATGGTTTTCGAAAGGGAAAAATTTTATAAGTAAAGAAAGTTTTGAATACCAAAATTAAATATAGAATTTATTCCAATGATATAAATTAGATTAATAAATATATAATTGAACTAATTATACTTTAAAAAAAATTAAATAATAGGGAGATTTGTAAATTCTATAAATGAAAAGGCAATTTTTAATAAAAATCAATATTTTTCACTATTCACTGAAAAATTAATCTTTTCAGAAAATTTTCAAAAAATAACCCTAAGATAATTATGATATGATTATTCCAAAAATTAATTAATTTTTTTAAAATAAATTTTCTAAAATTGTCAAAATTTAATTTTACTATTTGTTTTTAAAAATAAATAAAAAACGTTTTTTGAGAAAAAGGTATTTGTGAAGCATATAAAGAATTTACTGAAAATATATTTTGTTTATCTAAAAACTTTGTACATAATTTTTAATATGTTTTTATTCCTATTCATAATGCCAAATTTAACATCTAGGTTATAAAAGTCAAGTTTAAATAATAATATTAATTGTATATCATGATTCGTTAAAACTTAGTGTTATGTGTAACATAATCCATCAAAGAAATTACATTTATTTGTAAGAATACATTTTATAAAATCTCAGGGTGTTATATTATACACCCCTTAAATGAATTTCATCCTCTCAATTTTAACTTTATCTTGATAATCAAGGGTTTTACATTTAAAAATTTATTTATCAAAAACCCACATCGTAAAAAGGATCAATAAAAATTCCTCTTGAAAAGAGGAAAAAGAAATTATAAAGGTCATCACATAAATAGGTTCCACAATAGGAGACAATTGGTTGGAAGTTAAAATATGGACATAGAAGAGAATACTAATGCCCAAGGACTAATAGAGTGTTATAGAGAACATGGTCATGAGAAAGTTAACCATCAGAAAACCGTAAATATGCGATGAGTTTAAAGACCATTGATTCAATAGGAATGAAAGTAACAAGAATTTTTTTTTTCTCAAGATATTTTCCCTAAAGTTGATGGAATTTTTACCATCAAAATAGTGAATATAAGAAAATATACTTACTTTATTTCTTTCCATTTCATAAGAAAATTTTTATCCTTTGGGTTTTCATCGATCAATTTCCACTTCATCTCTCTTTCTAAGAAATGAATACGATTTTTTTATGATTGAAACACTAACAGATCATAAGATCCCTAAAACAATTATAATTCATTCCTTCTATCTCAGGTAATTATCAAAACCAAAATGGTTAGTACAGGTTATCCAATATGGATAAATATTCATATAGTGAAATAATACATTAATCTCTAAAACATCATCCATAGTTCAACTTAAACCATTCCATAAATGGTTAACCTTAATACCCCTTAAAAATTAAAAATTTAAAACAAAGGTCACTAAATTTCCCAAAATCAACTTAACATTAATCCCTTAAACATCATAAATTAGCTCTTAATTGTCACATACCAAATATGTGAAAAATTTGGTCATATATTCCTTTGAAACATGGTAATAACATGAATTGTCATAAAAAATAATTGAAAATATACAAGATTCCTCATTCATTAAATAAAACCAAATATTATTGAATATATTCTATAAATCCAAAAATGTGGTAAACCCCATCAATGATAACATAAACTACATTATCTCAACATTAGGAATATTTTAAGGGTTATCTTCCCTTAATCATGAGATTTTCATAAAATATCACATTTCCATTAAATATATTTTCTAGGTCATCAGTACCATTCAACATATTTTTGAAAATCCTTAATGAAAAACTATTGTGGAATAATCCATTGATGTTTTATGATTCTAATAACCAAAATACCATTGATAAAAATTATTCTACAAAATAACTCTTTGAATCCCAATACTTAAACACAACAATCATCCCACTTCTTTCATACACCATTAACCAGGCTTCATCGTCTTATTCCTTAACAATTATTTCCTTTTCATATGTAATTCATGTTATCTTCATCATCAATAGAAAAACCTTTACTCATATAACCTTATTGATCTTATTCTTGATATTTTCATCTTGTACATAGGTTTTCATAATGTTTATTCTTTCCAAATTTAAAAAATTCAACCATCAATGGTGTATTAGAGAAACCATTATTCTAATCCATTATATTAATAGAAATTTTCATTTTTCCTCAGAAATTACTTACTCTATTATTTTATTCTCCACATATAAAACATCTTCTCATTACTTTGAGAAATTCCATTGAGTGTTTCTTCCCATATTCTTGACATATAGAAAACTAAATATTCTTTCCTCCATGGTTTTCACCACCTGAACTCTCAAAAAATTATATCCTTATCTTTTTAGGTGACTTTGAGAGTTAGTTAAGGTGTAAGTTTTTAATCAATATAACGATAAATAATTAGTAATAATCATAATATCCTTTACTTTAATCATCATCTCATGTGGTTTCACATCAACACATTGTTTATCATATTAATCATTAACCTAGTTCCTTCTATTTCCAACCATTGACTAAAACCAAAAACAAAGTGTGAGAAACAATAATCATAGTGGAAACTATATGATCATGAAAAATATTTTATAGGATGTCTAAATCATGAAACCTTCATTTTAATATATAACACCTTAGGTTTTATTAATGTTATTCATGGCCATAAAATATTCAAATCCTTCATGATGGTTCGTAAATAGAATTTTAATAAATCAAAGAATATACCCCAGGAGTTCCAAATTAGGTCAATAGTAAGGTCCTCTATTGTGTACCAAGTAACTCTTGAGTCAAGTCCGACACACATTTTTTTGGAACCATTACCCCCAATTAAATCTGTGTTAGTACTAAGTCCACTTGTAGTATCCATAAAGTGATGTATTTATAGTTAACCAAATAATCTTTTCCTTGCATAACTTTAGGATGTTATCCTATACTTAGGGTCATCCTAAGAGTTCTTACCAAATATTTCTCATCCTAGTTTCCAAAGGTTAACTAAACCTTTCTCTAATACCAACTATAGGGACCTAGGATTTTCATATGTAAATATTAAATGTTAATAAAAAAATATTAATTTTATAACATAAAAATCTATACTATAATCATTTAGGTCTAATGCCTTCGGAAACTTGGAAACATAAACAACTAGTTCATAGGTGAACTGTATATTCTCCCACTAATTTCTTCATATCTATCACCCTTCTTAGACTTATCATACATAAAAATTCATTCATAACCTGGGGAAGAAAACATAATAAAGGGTGAAATCAAATGATCATTAAGGGTAAATAAGATAGATATCAATGATCATATAAAAATATCATGATCATAATGGTATGATAACATGAGATTAATATTTGAAAACCATACCCTTCATATCATAGATCATAAACTTGAGTCATAGAAAACATCTTGGCATTTCATAAGATATAAATCAAGTAGAAATAAAAGTACATAATCTATGAGATCATAACATTAGAATAAGACACATATTTTTGACATACACATAAGCTTATAACATTGTGAACATGTATAAATAGAAATTGGTTCACTCAATAAGTTAAGGATATGAAATCAGGCCCTCACATAAACTTATGGACATGTAAATAGGACCACTCTTAATCTTATGTATTGGATAAAAATAGTATATGTAGATTCTCAATTAAAATAGGGGGTGAATTTTAAGTTTAAAAACTTTCGTTTTTAACCTTAAGGAAAACAATGTTTAACAAAGTTAAACAAGGTATATTAACAAACCCTCTTTAGTTCTTAAAAATAAGACAAACTTGCTTAGGGTCCAGAAATAAGAATCCAGAAATGAAACTTAAGAACAATTTTCTTAAAGTAAGATTATACCTTAAAGCATATAGAATCTTATTTATCAGAGTAAGAAAATTACATGAAAATATAATAAAGTTATACTTTCTTCCTTTATCAAAATACTGCAGAAAAAAACTTGAAATAAAAATAATTAACTAGTAGGGAATCTTTTAACCCAAAGAGTAGGGTATCCAACAACCTTGGATAAAGGTCCCTTGATTTATACTTTCAAGAAATTTTGTCTTACCCACATCAGGGTAATCTCTCGATAGGAATATCAGAATCTATCTTGCTATCCCCGTAAACCCTCAACATTTAAGGTAGTCGAAACATATGTATTCATATCCCTGAAATCCCTCGATTGTACTAAAAAAAATTGGAGTTGCACGAAGAAAGTTAAACAATATGTTTAGGGTTGAACAAGATGTTCAGGGATGAACAAGATGTTCAGGGATGAACAAGATGTTCATGAAATGCACAGAGCATGAGAGTATTTATCTCTTTAGAAATCACTTCACAGCATGTAATCTCTAGTGTTTCATACTTACAAAAGCATGTGTAAGGAAAAATGAAATTTCTTAACCAATTCTGAATATCCGGAATCTAAGAAAAAATTAGAATTTGGAATCTAAACAAATAAAAAATCCAATTTTAGAAAAACATGGATATTCAGATTCTGTTTTACAAAGAATTTGGAATCTAAATTTTATAGATTCTAGAGTCTGAATTCCAATGAATTTGAAGTATGAATTCTGAGGAATTCAGAGTATGAATTCTAAGGAGTTCAGAGTCTGAATTTGGAGGAATTCAGAGTCTGAATTTCAGAGAATCTGGATTCTAGATTTCAGAGAATTGGGAGTCTGAATTTCAAAGAATTCAGAGTCTGAATTTTAGATAATTTGGAGTTTGAATTTTAGAGAATTTAGAGTCTGAATTTCATATAATTCAGAGTCTTAATTTTAGTGAATTTAAAGTCTAAATTTTAGAGAATTTAGAGTCTAAATTTCATAGAATTTGGAGTCTAAATTTTAGAGAATTTGGAGTCTAAATTTCAGAGAATTCAGAGTCTGAATTTCAGAGAATTTGATATCCAAGAAAATATAAGATTCCATGTTTTTCTATAAGAATCCAAATTTTTTACTTATTAATAAATAGAACTTGGTTTTGATAGAACATAAAATGAGGTAATGAAAACCAAGGTAAGGATAAAAATTTCCTTATTGAAGGGAAATTTTCCTTAAGAAAATAATCCTTAGGGAAAGATAATTTTCCATAAGATAAAGTGTTTGTGATTTTCAAAACATAGAGGAATGGAAAATTCATAAGGAAACATTATTGACTCAACAATATCCCCCTTTTGGAAATCACAAACATATTTTAGAAAAATAATACAAGGAATAATATTTTTCTTTATAAACTTTAAAATAAAAACTTATCTCCCTTTACATATTAATCATGATGAATACGACTAAACCCCCTTAGGGTTTGAAATCCATAAGGATCCTATTATTTACTTCCTTAGAGAGATTATAATTTTTCTTGTATAATAAAGTCTTCTTTAAGTTAACTCCCCTTACTTAAACCCACCTTACTTTGGGCATTATCTTCTTTGTACTTAGTATTCTTTTGATCATTTTTTCTCTCCCTTTGTGATTTTAAAAAAGGAATAGGGAGAATGAAAAAAATGGAACTTGAAAGATTATAACTATACAAAACAAAACAAATGAAGGAAAACAAAATTTAAATTATGATTTAAAAAATTGATATAGGGTAAAAAAATACAACAAAAGAGCAGAATTGAGAGGAAAAATTATTCATCCTTATTTTCCTTTGGAATGATCTTCCTCAAGGTAGCCTTCAACTTCTTGACCTTCTTATGATCTTCATCAAACCTTTTGAGCAATTGTTCCTGATCCTGATTTTTCTTTTTCAGAGTCTTGATTTTTTTTATCCCAATACTTAAGAATTTCTGCTTGAGACTTCATTACTTATTATTTCTTATTGAAATTTTCTTTTAACTTTTTTTTGAGTTTCCTTTCTCTATTTAAACTTAAAACAACTGAATTCAACTTCCCATTTAGATCTTTATCTTATTTATTTCAGTCTAATTGTTCAAGGTTCATCTTCTCTATAAAACTTGTGGTAAGGTTTTTTTATCTTGTCATCTAACTTATCGAAGGAATATTTCACTGAGTGTTGGAAGTCATCAAGAATTATTATGTATTCAATCATTCTCTTATATCATTTTGTAATTTCCTTAAAATATCTCCTATGAGAATCATAACCGTTATAGAAGGTTTTAAAATCAGCCTCAAGATTGTTGAATTTTTCCATGAACATGCTTATAGAATCCGTCTGCTAATTGAAAGAGTGTTGAAGCAACTGGAACCTAGAATCAATACTTGGAAACAAGGTAATGATGTTTATTAACTTCTTCAATGACTGCACAATAAAATCCTGACCCATGGAAGATGATTCAGAATCTAATTCCCTTACAGGTGAAGATTCTTTTTCTATCTCTACAGCCTTCCTCTTGGATGATCAACCAACGTCCTTCTTAACCACCACATCCTTCTCAGGTGTACCATTAACCACCTGTTTTATTTTGTTCACTTTAGAAATATTATCCGTAGCCTTTATAGATTCATGATCACTATCTAAAAGTTGGACAATTTTATCATCATCAACCTCTTCTTTCTCAGCATCTTCCTCAAGATCATCAGGTTGGATTAAGTCATGATTTCTACTCTCATCATCAGAAGGTTTATTAACCTCTTCCTGACCCTTATCCTCTTTTCATTGAGAAACAATTTTAGTAGATTCAACCCGGGAAGTCCATATTGAAAGATTTACAAAAGGACTTTCCTTCTCGTGATATTATTCAACTTTCATTATAAAATCATCACTATCATCTTCTTCTTACTCTTATTCTTCTACTTATTCATCCTGAACTATTTCTTCCACCAATTTAGGTTCCGGAATTAACATATTCTTTCCTGGAGTCTCTACTAGTACTGATTATTTGAGAAAGGATTCTAGTACCTAAATCTGTTCAGAGGCTTTCTCAGTAGCCTTGATAATTTCTTGAACAATCTTAGATTCAAACATTTTCTTCTTTTGTTTCTTCTCCTTTTATTTCTTCTCTAGGTCTTTAGTAATTTTAATCTTCAGAGCCTTTTTCTCAGTAGGATCTAATCCAAAACTCCACTTCACTACCACTTCATTAGGGAAAGTCTTTTTCTTTTTCAGTTTTGGTACTGCTGACTGAGTTTCCAGAACTGTAGATTTTTCTTTAGTTTCTAGTTCTTTTTTTATTTCTCTTCTTCTAAGATTTCTTGGAAGTCTCTCCTACTTTCACTTTCTTATCTAGAGCTTCAACCTCACTTTCTAAGAGATGATAAAATTCTATAGACTTGGTATTGAATCCAAATTTCATTCTCCTCAAGGTATCATCACTTAGTATCAAGATCTTGAACTTTCTTGGTTTAGAGCTACAGGGAATTTAGAATGATTCTAAGCATAACACTATGATCTTAGAAAAAATTACTAGATACATGATGATTTGTAATTTGAGAGTTCCATTCTTGATATTTTTTATTGTCAAAAGGATATACTTCACAAGATTTATCTTCCTCATATTAACCAAAAAATCTAAGATAAAGATGTCACTTTTCTTTAAAGAGTCCTTGTATCCTTTTCTCATAATGAGAAACCCTTGTTCCCATAATTATAACAATATTAAGTTTGTTTAAAGGTGGTTGATATTTGGTGATTTTAATCCTTTGAGTCTAAGGCACTCTATTACATTTTCCTTCACAAAACATCCTGACTGATCTGGCAGCTTGTGAGTATAGAAAATTGCTTCACCTTTATACAGAAGTCCAAGAATATTTTCTACCATATTAAAAGATAGGGAATAGGTTTTCCCATAGATCTTGAAAGAAAATTTGTCTCTTCCACCTTTGTTATAATATATTACTGTATCGTAGAATTCTATAAGCAATTATGGGTAAACCAGATCCTGAATTTTTGGCTTGGCTATGCAAAAACTCCCCCATCCATTCTGTTTAATGTTTTTCATAATCAAGGAATTATACTTAGTGAATAATCTTCGTTCAAATAACCTTTCCCTATATATTTTACATTCCTTGACTTCCTTGGTTGAAGACATCTATTTTTGTGGGGAGGCTTCCAACAACATCTTTAGTTTAAGAAATCTTGGAAAAGTGAAACAGGCATTTTGAAGAGATATAAAGCTTCAATACAAAAAACTTTGAAAACGGATGTGGGATGAGAAATAGAGGGTCCTTTATATAGGCTTCGAGGCAACAGTTTGAATTCCAGATTTGATCCAACGTTTGAAAAGAGAAAAAACTGATCTGACGGTTGATATGAAATCCAAAGAGGGATTTGTTAGATTCCAATCTTTTGAGGTTTTAAGGAAAAATTAGGATTTATGAAAATTTAATCTGGTAATTTTTTTAAATACCATCAATTAAAAAGATTCAATTAAAAATATTTAAGTAAGGAAATATACCTTCCAGGTTTCAAAAAAATTGTTAGTAATGAAAAATATTCTTCTTGAAGAATTTTAGATTCCAAAAAATTTATTAGGTAAAGAAAAATTTAGGTTTTAGAATTTTGAGTTCCGGAAAAAAAAATTGGTTATGAAAAAATTTGATTAAGGAAAAATTTGGTTATGAAAAAAAAATTTGGTTAGGAAAAATTTAATTAAGGGAAAAAATTATTTTAATAAGAAAATTTACTATCCCTATGAGAAAATGTTACTTAATGTAAGGAGATAGGTTTCAAACAAAAGTTAATATATAATATTACCTTATGGTTATCATTCCTAAATTTTGTTTAATGTATTCAAATCTATTGAAGGTTAAATATTTTGTAAAAATATCCGCAAGTTGATCTTGTGTTACGATAAATTGAAGATTAATATCTCTTTTATGTGTGTGATTCCTAAGAAAGTGATACCTAATATCTATGTGTTTTGCATAGGAGTGATGTGAAAGATTTTGGCTTAGGGAAATGGAACTAGTGTTATCACAAAATATCTATGTTTTGGTAAAACTCATACCATAGTCTGTGAGTATGTTTTGCATCGACAACACTTGGGAACAACAATATACAGCTGCTACATATTCCGCTTTAGTAGTGGAAAGTGCTACTGAGTGTTTCTTCTTACATGACCAAGAAACTAAGGAATATCCTAAGAAATGAAAAGTTCTAGATGTACTTTTTATATCCATTCTATATCCACCAAAATCAGCATTCGAAAATATTTTTAAAATGAAATCATTTTCAGAAGTATAGAAAAGTACTAAATCCATGGTTCCCTTTAAATAGCGAAAAATTCTTTTCATTGCTTTTAAATGAGATTCCTTTGGATTAGATTGATATCTTGCACATAATCATACTGAAAACATTAAGTATGGACGACTATATTTCAAGTATAGTAAAATTCTTATCATACCTCTGAATGTTGTTTGATCTACTGGTTTCTCATATTTATCAAGATCAAGAGAATTTGAGGTATCGATTGGAGTGATTATATTTTTAGTGTTGTCATATCCATATTTTTTAAGAAGATCTTAAATATACTTATGTTGTGATATATATATTCCTTCTAGTTTTTGAGAAATTTGAAAACCTAGGAAAAATGTTAACTCACCCATAATACTCATTTAAAACTCAAATATCATTATATTCACAAACGAATTAGTTAATGATTGATGAGTTGATCCAAATATAATGTCATCGACATATATTTGAACAATAAAAACATTTTTTGTATCTTTATTTATAAAAAGAGTGGGATCAATAGTTCCCTTAACATAATTGTTCTGTAACAAAAATCATGTAAGTCTATCATACCAGGCTCTAGGGGCTTGTTTAAGTCTATATAAAGATTTTGTAAGTTTGAAAACATGTTCAGGATGTTTTGAGTCTTCAAAACCAGGTGGTTGTTCAACATAAACTTCCTCTTGAATATATCCATTAAGGAAATAACACTTCACATCGATTTGATTTTTTTTAAAATTAAATAATGATGTAAAGGCAAGTAAAATATGAATAGATTCAAGTATAGCTACTGGATCATAGGTTTCTTCATAGTTTATTCCTTCTTTTTGATTATAGACTTTAGAAACTAATCTATCTTTAATTCTTACTATGATTCTATTTTCATCACAATTATTTCTAAAGACCCATTTTACTCCAATTACAAAAGTTTCCTTATGTCTTTTAATCAAGGTCTAGAATTTGTTTCTTTTGAATTCATTTAGCTCATCTTGCATGAAATTAATCCAATCATCATCACCTAAAGCTTCATCAGTGCGTTTTGGTTCTAATTGAGAAATAAATGATAGATGTTATACTTCATTTATTAAGGAACTTATGGTCCTTACTAGTTGATTTACATCACCAAGGATACTATCATTGTGATGATTCTTAAGAAACAATTGATTTGAGTTTTGTAAAACTTGTTCATCAACATATGGTAGAAAATATTTTATGGTAAATTATTTAGAAATATTTTATTGAACATTTTACTTATCAGAAGTATCTTCTATCAAGGGTTGATAATCAATTTTTTAACAAACATCCGATAATGTAGGTTGTGGTTGTTTAAAAACAAAAGGATCAGTTTTATCAAATTTAACATGCACTGTTTCTTCAATAGTACAAGTATTTTTATTAAAAAATCTATAAGCCTTAGAAGTAGCGGAGTAGCCTAGGAAAATTCATTCATCAGATTTGGGATTAAATTTATGTAAGTTATCTTTAGTATTTAGGATGAATACTTTGCAACCAAATACTTTGAAGTAAGAAAGTCTAGGTTTTCGACCAGTCCACAATTCATAAGGTGTTTTGTTAAGAAAAATTCTGATTAAAACTCGATTTATAGTATAACAAGAAGTATTAATATCTTCAATCCAAAAGTGTTTAGCAATATAATATTCACTTAACATGGTTCTAGTTATCTCTTAAAGAGTTTGATTTCTTCTTTCAACAACACCATTCTATTGAGGAGTTCTTAGAGATGAGAAGTTATGAGTAATGCCTTTTTTACTAATTTTTTTTTAAAATCTGAATTTTAAAATTCTCCTCTATGATCACTATGAATAGTTATCAATGAAAGTTTTTTCTCATTTTTAAGTTGGTCTCTAAAAGTTTTGATATAAGAAAAAGATTCAGATTTATTTTCTAGAAAATAGACCCACATAAATCTAGTGTAATAAACAACTAAGACAAATACATAATATTTTTCTCCAATACTTCCAATTTGTGTTGGACTAAAAAAATAAATATGCAGTAACTATAATGCATCCGAAGTTTAGACTTCACCGATTGATTTAAAACTTGATTTATGTTTCTTTACATATTGAAAAATATCAAAAACTTTTTAAGAATCAAATCTAAGCTTTAGTAAAATCTTAAAAAGTCTTTTCTTTGAGAGTTTTCATAGGTTACTAAGGTTATAGTGTCCTAACCTTCTATTCTATAACCAATATTTATCTTCCATTACACTAAGGAAAGGTATATATTTACTCTTAAGGTCTTCTAATTTTAGTGTGTATACATTCTCATACCTATGGGTAGAAATAATAAACTCTTCCTTGGAATTATGTACTAAGTATTTATCATTCCTAAATTTCACAAGGTAACCTTCTTCACATAATTAACTTATGCTAATGAGGTTGTGCTTAATACCCTTAAAAAATAAAACATTTTAAATTAATGTTTTCCCAAGAAGAACAATATTACCTATACCAACAATTTCTCCTTGAGCATTATCTTCAAAAGTTAATTTTCTTCCTTTCATCTTGATAATATTTTCAAAGAATTTTTTTACTAGTCATATGACGGGAACATACACTATCCATGTACCATGTATTTTTGTTGGTACTTTCTTTATTTTCCTTAAAGTAAAAGATTTAGACTTTCGGAATCCAAACTTTCTTGGTTCTGAAATTTTTATAAAGTAAGATTTTAGGAATCCACATTTTCTTAGAAAAATAAGTTTTACTAACTATTGGGGTTTTTTTAAAGAACCATTTTTCTCCCAATGTCCACCACATTTACACTTAGTGCAAAAGGGATCACTTTAGGGAACAAAATAATTATTACTAAAAACTGGTTTTGAGTGGGTATAACCAAATACATAACTATTCCTAAGAGGCTGAATTTGTGAATAAATTTTATCAAATTCTTTCCTTCCTGAAGTAAAATTTGATAAAAGTTTCTTTAAGGAAAAAATTTCAGATTTTAGTCTAATGAATAAACTCTTATCCTCAAAGTTATTAGTTTTAGAACTTCAGTTATCCTATAAAATATTTTTCTTAGAAATAACACTTTCAAGATCCTTAGAAAGTTTATCCTTCTCAGAATTAACTTACTTAAGGTTTTTATAAAAACTTTCAAAATCAAAAGTTTTCTGATCAATATCTTTAGAAAGATCTGATACATCTTTGGTTAAAACAGAAATTCTAGAATTTTCTTTCTCTAACTTTTTTTATCTTACAATTTTCATTATCAAGTAGTTTAGAAAATCTAGAGACTTCTTCAAATGAAGGTAAGGTATTATCTTCTAACATGGACGATTCAACATCTAAATATTCATAATATTCTTCATTTGGAAAATTAGCATTTAAAGAAATATTGGTTAAGGATTCAACATTGTGTACCTTATCTATAAGACAATGAATTTCAATGGGAAGTTTGGCTATAAGACCAATATTTTTCTGACAAGAAGATTCATAATCTGAAGATTCATCTGAAGAGTCACCACCACTGGCACTCCAAGTCTCATTTTCTTTCAAGACTTTATTATCCTTAGACTTGTAATACTTATTTCTATTTCTTTTAGAATGCTTTTCCTTTCTGTCTTTTCTCTTAAGAAAAGGACAATCAGGCCTGATATGTTCAGCCCTTTTATATTCATAACAGGTTACTTTAGAATCTTTCTTGTCCTTTCTATCTTTCTTTTTATATATGTACTAAAAATCTTTCTTTCCCACAATCTTGTTCATACTTTGAGAAATATTGGCTAATTCATTTTCTAAATTATCACTTTTACTAGATTCAGATATGATAATAGTTTACTTGACTTTAGATCTAGTTACCATTTCTAGAGTATTGTCTTTAGATGTAGTAGTGAAAGATACACTTCCATTACCATTATTATTTTTGTTGAAATCAACATATCTCTTCATTCTTGTTTCATGTTGAAGAAGAGTTCCAAATAACTCATCAAGAGTGATGTTAGGTACTTTTCTATTCTCATCAATAGATTTCATTTTTTATTCTCACTCATTTGGCATAATATCTGTTATTTTATCCACAAGAACTTCATTATCAAGACCTTTCTATCCCATAGATTGAAGACTGTTGAAAACGGTCATAAATATTTGTTGTACTTTGAAAACCTGTTCTCTATAGGGAAATAAGAATCCATGATACACTACTGGAAATTTAAGCTATAGCCACGGACCTATAGCCACAACTTTAGAGGTATGTGGATTTAGATTTTTTATAGCCACGATTTATTTTCGATCCGTGGCTACACATTTGCGCCCCATTTTTTTCTTGATTCTCATTGGGCTCCTCCTCCTTCCCCGATACTTGGCCGTTTCACTGCAATGCCCTCCTCCCCCGATGACCTCTCCTACTCCCTGACGACCTATCTCACCGCACCCTCCTCTCCTCCCTCATGTATTTACTCTCTCACCCTCATTGTTGTCCTCTCTCATTCATCCTCGCCGACTTCAGTTCCTATATCCCTCATCGTGGTTTCTTCATTCACGGTGTGAATTCTCCAATCACGGCTCGACTTATCTATTCAGTGTTCCTCCATCCCTCACATGGTACTCCCCTCCTCCATACCGCCTTTGCGGCCTCCCTACCTCCCTGTCTACATAGCTCCGATGACCCCCCACCTCACTACTACCCTTCTCCTCCATCATGGATCGCTTCCGCTCAACGCTACTTTGACGCGGCTACACCACCTTCCACAGTCCTTCTCCGATGTGGCCACCCCACCTCCTAGAGATGATTCTCCTCTGACGCGACCACCCAGCCTCCATCCGATTTCTTCCACAGGGTTTCTTTAATTTCAAATCGTTAGACTCTTCAATTTTTACTGGTAATATTTATTTGAGTATGTTCCTTTATATCCTACACGAGAACTAGTTTATGGTAATATCTCAATGTTAATGTTTCAGGTCTATGAGGATTCTATTAGGGGCATGTAATATCTGAACATGATTTGGGGGGGGATTCCATAAATTGGGTTGTCATTGAGTTTATATATTGATGTGTCAAATGTTATCAAGTTAATGTTGATCATCATGTGTTAGTAGGCTTGATATAGCCTCTTGAGATCATAGAGTGACAGTGGGATTAAATATCTCTTGATATTGTGATGCATAATCCATAGATAGTGATAGGATGTAATTCTATATTAGTTATTGTTCACCAACTTAATAAGTTGGAATAATTTCATTAAATTGGGTAGAAATTTTTAGTTGATATCTTTGGGTAGTTTTATATAGGAGTTATCATTAGACTTCAAGTGGTACCCTCAATGACTATCTATGACTATAATTATCAGTTACTATAACATTTTTTTAGAGTCTTGAAAGATGATTTTATGACCCATTCTATGATGATAATATAAATTAAATCCCAAATCGATTGGTAGAGTGAGTGCACTATATAGTATTATATGATATGTTGAGATCCTTTTTTTATGTCTTTGGATAGATGTGGGGGTAAATTTTTCATTGGTAATGTTTTCTTATAATAAAATCCATCACTCTAAAATCAGTATGAAACCTTTAGAAGATATATATGAGAGACCCATCATGTAAAAATTTTGTTGGTATTTGATTGGTGAGACATCACTTAATGGAATGAAGATTGTGAAATTTAAGTAAATGAAAGAACAAGTGAATGTTGAGGATATGGGTACATCCCAGAGGAGATAGATATCTCACATAGATTGACATCTCTGACCTTTGGAGTTTGACCATGGGGACCATTTTTTCGTTAATTTTTTTCCCATGATGAGTATTATGGAGGCTTGAATGGGGTAGCAAGCTACCCCCAATGGTCATTAGTACATTCAGGATTCTATGGGGGGGGGGGAATGTGAGTATTCTATCCACATGGAATTTCCATCAAAGTTAGACCATTTTAATGATCTCTCCCATGTGTTACAGCTAAGGAGGTATGTGAAATACCTAATTCACATTATTTACATGGTATATCTAGACATTGATGATGGATATTTCTTTACAAAATAAATGATGTTGATCAATGATTGAAAAGATATTTTCATCTGGTTGCAGTAGATGTTTCCTTACTGTTGAACTCTATAGATTCTTTATACACACATACTAGTTATAGTTTTCAAATGAGTTTCTTCAGTTTTTAGAATCCTTCTTATGATATGAATATCATCCTCAAGATTCTTAATCCATATCTCATTCTCCTCTAGTTGTCCTTCTAAATTATGAATTTTATATTTCCTTTCACTTTATGTTATCTTAATTTGTTCTTCATACCGTTCCTTAGAGATGATCATGGATATCTCATGTTTTTTCCTCATTCACATGATTTACTTCTTGAACATGTGACTCAATAATATCACTTTTACCTACATTTTATTTCCCATATTTTATATGGTTTACCTAAATTCTTCCATGATATCACAATTCATTTATTATTCAGCTTTCAAAACTTTCAATTCATTTTTAAAGACTTTAATTTTGTCTTGTGGGTTGTACCAAAAATTTCTAGATTTACCACATGATGTGGTTGCTTCATCTTTAACATATTTAAGTGATATAGAATCAGTATTTTTAGTTTTTCATGAAGCATATTATATATGGTTAGAAACAAATATGCACAATGAATCATTTTTTTTAACTAGATAGGAGTATCCAATTTCTTGGTGTCCCTATTATTGATCTTCTTCATTTAAATTTTAGACAAATTAAATTCTTCATTAATTGAATGGTCATCATTAGAAACAACCCATCTTCCCTTCTTCAAGATATATTTTTGACCATAAAACTCTTTGACCTTTATTTACATGTCTTTGGAAAGATTGTAGTGGTCTAAAATTTCAAATACATCTTATTCTAAATATTTTTTCAATGAATTATTAGAATGATAGTAAATTTGAATATTTCATTGATCAAACTCATAAAAACCCCCATACTGACTTTCAAATAAATTCCTATACAATAAAACATGACAAGGAATGCCAATATATTCTTCAAAATATAATAATAATTCCTTTTTCCAAGGGGCATGGGGAGGGTACAAGGGGTGTGCAGGGGTGCAAGGGTAGTGGGGTGGGGGTTGCTGGGGGGCAGTGGGGGTATAGGTGGGGGTGTTAGTGGTAGTGGGGGTGAAAATGGGGGGGGGGGGGTGCAGTGGTCCGTGGGGTTACAGGTGGGGGGGGGGGGGTGTTGGGGGCAGGGGGTGCTGGGGTTAGGGAGAGGGGGTATTGGGTGCATGGGGTGTGCAGGGGGCAGGGCAGGGTGTGTGATGGGGGAAGGGGGGTGAAGGTGGTGGCGGTGTAGGTGGGGGAGTGGGGGTACAGGTGGGGGGGGGGGTGCAGTGGGTAGTGGGGTTGTAGGTTTGGGGGTGCTGGGGGCAGTGGGGGTGCAGGTGGGGGAGTGGGGGGAATGGGGGGGTGCAGGTGGTGGGGGTGTGTAGTGGGAAGTGGGGTTGTAGGTGGGGGGGGGGGGGGTAGGGGGCAGTGGGGTGGAGGTACAGGGGGCAGTGGGGCAATGGGGAGGGGTGGGGTGAGGGTGAGCCTTATATTATTTCTACTTTCCAACCTTCAAACTAAAAGACATACTTCCAAAATTTTGGATGATCCATTAGGTGTATACTAAAAAATACCTAATCACCCATTATCCCATAGGTATCATTTCCATGATGAAAGACAACTCACTACCTTAATCAAATAAAGACAACTCATGTCTCCCTATACCACTAAAACGAACTAAACCAAAGATACTTCTGTGGATATATCTTAGTTTATAACCACAGGTTTAATTAAAATCATGGTTGTATTGTTTTTTAAATCCATGGTGGGATCACTTATATATGATGGGGATTTCATGTGCGAAATATATAGGAGACTTAGAAATATTGAAATCTCATTATTACATGTCATTTGAGTTTAGGTGTACTACTCAGTGGATTTATTTATGTTTTTTCATGAAGTTTGATGAAATTTTAAGTTGTTTTGGGTTCATAAATTTGATTTTTTGTGTTTCTTAGGTCTGGATGGGTGTTCATAGTGGACCCTACACTTGGATTGTTGCCTGAGTGCAGTATATTACTCAGTGATTTTAGCATCAATTATACTGATTGTAGTTCTAATTTTAAAATGTTTTTTGTTTGATTCATATGTATTCATGGATGATATAAGAGATAGAATGATCATTAGTGGTTGGTAAAAGATTGAGATCGATTTATGGTTTATCATTTGTGGTTGGTGTCCTTTATATTACTAATTCAATTGATCATTTGGGTTATATTATGTTTTTGTAATCATTAATATTATCCTTTTGATCATGTTGGTATTGGAGCCATGTATCATTTATCATGTACAGTTGAGACACTGATCACATATATTTAATAAGTCTTTATATATCACTTATTTTCCCATTATTTCCTTATAGGTGGTTTCTTATGATGAGGCCGATTCTATCCACCTCCATCAATGGAAGTGAGTTCTACATCAGATTTGGGTAAGGTTTCTTCTGTTTTTATTCTTTGGCCTAATTTTTAATAAGTCTTTTGTGATTTTTGGATTTCCTATATTTTTGTAGCGTGTTTTGGATCTCGTTGAGGTGGATTAGAGCTGCTTTTTGAAGGTGACTCACCACATATACATAGATAATAATATATATAATAAGTTCTCCCATTATATGTATGTCCACCCACGGCAGCACGATTACATATAAGGGGCTAGGTGTGTTTATGTATATATATATGGAAAATGCATACATGTGTGGGTGATAACGGGATTATGCATGTGAGAATATATATAAGGATCCTCTTGTGCGTGTTCAAGGCCATGAGGACACATACATAGAGGTTAGGGCGTCCTTATGTATATGAAAAGGTGCATATGTCCGAAGGATGGATGGAGTAGATTAGAGTTTTCACTGATAAAAGTGTCAAGCACCGAGTCTGGTTTGGCTCATTTGAGGTAGGGTCCCTCTACTAGCCTCTTTAATTCAAGAATGGTTTAAACTGAATTTATATGCCTTCTTAATTTTTCTTATTTATGTTAAATTAACATTCTTGAATAAGTGTTAGTTAAGATAATTGTTTCGTTTGATAAACAAGTCATGGTTTTGTAATAAAATCCCTCCAATGGAGGTGCGCTGTCTACAAAAACTCACAGTGGTAGTTTATGCTTATATAACTCTCTTTACATTATTGCATTGATGTTTTCCATTTTAATCCTTACCCCTTCTCTCATTTGAGATACCATGAGCATCTCCAAAGATTTTTTTGACTCACAGTTTCTCATAGAAAAATTATAATCTTACCATAATCACCAAAACACCACTAAGTAATTAACTATGGTGTGGTTGCATTTTCATTTCACAGCACCTTATGAAATGGGTTCCATCTCTTCACCATGGATCACAATTACCTTGACACATATGGTGTAATCCCAAAGTTAACTTTATGTAGTTACTGCAAATCACAGATGACCCTTATGTAGCCATCATCTTTCTCAGACGTCCTTTACATAGGCCACGAATTGCCTTGATATAGTCTCCTTTTCTTTAGTGTAACATTTATGTAGGTCGTGAATGACCTTCTCAATAGGCTTATTATATGTGACCTCTTTGATTTCATGAGAAACAAAGGCACATGTATCCTTATATGTTATCTTCCTCTTCATCATCTTTTCCTATTTTCTTTTAATGATTCTGGTCTATGGTCCATGTATTATTTGTTGACGAGATGACCTTAATACATTTTTTATTATTCCACCTCACCTTCTATATTTAAAGTTATGAATTGGTGAAAAAAGTATCTTACTTTAATTTCAACCTGATACTGAAGACTTATTTAATGTTACATGTGACTTAAGTTTGGTTTGTGAAAAACTGTGCATGTATTGTTTATGAAAAATACTTCCTATTACCTAGAATTTTATTAATACGCCCTAGTCACTGACCATGAACAAAAATACTTTATTAAGTATCATGTTATTCAGTATTGGGATGTATATATTAATGTAAATATTCTTTGTTCATTGTTGGTTATGGAGTCATGTATCATTTATCATGTACAGTTGACACACTAATCACATATATATAAGAAGTTGTTATATCTCACTTCTTTTCCCATTATTTTCTTACAGGTGGTTTCTTATGATGAGGTCAGTTCTATCCACTACCATCAAAGGTAGTGAGTTTGTCATCGGATTCATGTAAGGTTTATTCCATTTTTATTCTTGGACTCAATTTTAATTAGGGCTTTTGTGATTTTTGGGTTCCTTGTATTTTTGCAGTGTGTTTTGGATCTCGTTGAGGTGGATTCGAGAAACAGTTGAATAAGGTGACTTAGATGTGTATGCATAGGTAGGCATATACATATATAAGTTCCCCATTTATATATATTCAATCATGGCTGTATGAATATATATATTGGGGCTAGGTGTGCTTATATAAATATATGAAAAATGCATACATGTATAAATGAAAAGGGGTATATGCAAGTATAAATATATATCTAAGGATCCCATTGTGCATATTTGTCCATGAAAACATGTACATAGGGGATAAGTGTCCTTATATATATGTGAAGTTGCATATTCTTGCAAGTAGAAAAAAGGAAGATCCAAGTTGTCGTCGTCAAAAGCAACGTGCCATGAAGTTGAGGTAGGTTCCCTATGCCTAAACCTTTAATTTGAATTCTATAATTTCTTGATTTTTTTAAAATCTTGTTTTCATTATTAGGTATTAACATTAATCTCCCTTAATGTGGTTAATAGAAAATTTCATCCAACTCAACATGAAATGTTCTTCACATTAGAGATGACAATATCCTCATTTTGAGAAAACATGAACTGTGTATTCTCATAAAAAGCTAAAACTTAAAGAAAATATTTTTTTTATTTTCATCAAACACAAAAAACCATCCTTTAAAACATGAAACTTTATTTAGTAACATCACTATGAAATTGAACTAGATAAAATCGACTACCTTACCAGGAAGAATTCACCGCTTAGTACCTAAGTAATTAGTTTTCTTTGAACTGCTTAAAGCACCTTCATTGGTTCTCTTTGACTTCCCCACTTAGTTGAAGGTTCAATGTTCAAGTGATCGATTAATAGGGTTCAAATGGTTTAGAATTGAGTGAGAAATAGAATTAACTATGGTGTTTCCTCACCATATAACCTCTAATTTCATGAAATTGAATCTTCTTATAGAATAAATAATATCATCTTGAAATAATGAGATTCCTGATAGATGAGCTATCAATTGAGAAAGATACAATGACCGCTAAGGCATGACTAGTGAGTGAAATCCTTTAGTGTCACAGTAGTAATGGGTTAGTAATTATCCTAATGGTGGGATGAAGGGTTGGTTTATTGACGAGATCACTAAAATTCAAAGGTGAATGAGCTTGTTTTGGGAATATAACTTTAAGTTGTGACCACTATAGAAGTAGTACTGAATTGATGATATTAAGAGTGTAATGTCGGTAGTACTTTTGAGATGAAAGGGGTATGTTCTATAGTCTATATAATAACCATGTATGTGAAGGAAATGAGTCTGTTATAATAGGTATTGAATTTAGTGGGGGTGTTTGCTTCTCAATATTGTGCTCCATAGTCGAGGGAGAAAAAACTCCCATAGAGGACCCGATCCAAACCAGAGATCAATGATAGTGGATTACCAACCCATAGTTAAAGGATATTTACCTTGTAATTTTATGGTAGAGTATCGAATCGGCCTATAAAAATAGTGTGGGGTACCCATTCCATGGTGCAAGAATGCAGTATGAAACCTATCATCTCTCTGATGGTCAATAAGGTCCCCTAAAGGATGATTCACACTTTTAACACATCATGTCATATCTATAAATCCAAAATTTGGTCCACTATTGTGTACTATGAGGATAACCACTCAGGATAGGCTAGTTTCTAGAACAAATCCATTTAAAGAACCTTACTATATCCTTTTTTAGATTCACGTCCCTCCCTGCATCCTTCCTTGAGATATTTATATATGTATATATTCTCCATAGGTTTTCTCTTCAACCAAATAGGTTTTATAAATTCAGATGTTGGTCATTGTAATAGAAACTCCATAGGATCTTGTTGAAATGTCATACTTGAAATGAAAGCCTTTTGCACCCCACAAGACATAGAAATAATCCAATACGTTCATGATTACAAGAAAAAATAGTCGTAACCTGCATTGATGTAGCTATATTCATATACTCTTGCTCCCCATTTTTCATCTCAGACTACACTGTCGAAGAAAAAGATAGATCTCGGTGAATATTTAGTTCACTAGGATCATGTTCTAGTTCAAACAACTCTTTCTACTCCTGCCACTGCATCTGTAAAAGCTATAAATCCCCCATATCACCCACATATTAAGTTTCCTCAGTAGTTTTAAGTTTTTATTTTTTTAGTAGTCATAGCCTCTAATTATTCCACTACCACACCTCCAAATCTCTTAATAGACAATACTTTGAAGTAAATCTAGGTAGGATGATTCTTTTTCAGTTCAAAAAAGTAATAATAAACCCAAGGAATTCATGAATAATTAATTATTCCATCAATAACTTCATCATTTCCCATGTTTTTTGGTTTTATAAATTTTACTCTGTTCTTCCAATCAAGTGTAACCACACACCAAACACCATTTTTGAATGGATTGTTTTTGCGTTGATTTCATCTGTTGTGTGAGTAGATAACTACTCCAACTATTGTGTCCATTATGCCACTGTTAATTCTCTTCCATCACTATATGGATGAGAGCTAGAATCTACCAGGGGGAGGGGGGTCTGTCAAGGGGGAGAGGTTTGTCTAGGAGGGGGGTGTGCAGTGGGGTGTCTAGAAGGGTTGGTGCAAGGGGGGTCCAGCTGGGGTGGTGCAAGGGTGTGTGTTAAAGGGGACATGGCCGTGTAGTGGGGGTGTCTGATAGGGGTGGTGCAAGGGGGTCCAGTAGGGATGGTGTAAGGGTGGGGGTGCAGGGGGTGTGCAAGGGTGTGTGTGCAAGGGGAAAAGGGTGTATAGGGGGGGGGGTGCAGTGGGGGTGTCCAGTAGGGTTGGTGCAAGGGGGATCTAGTAGGGGTGGTGCAAGGGGGTGTGTGCAAGGGGACATGGGTGTGCAGTGGGGGTGTCCAGCAGGGGTGGTGCAAGGGGGGTCTAGCAAGGATGGTGTAAGGGTGGGGGTGCAGGGAGGTGTGCAAGGGTGTGTGTGTAAGGGGATAGGGGTGTACAGGGGGGGGGGTACAAGGGATGTTTAAGGCGGTGCAAGGGGGCTGTGCATGGGGGTGGTGTAAGGGGGGCTGTGTAGGGGGGGGGGAGGTGAAAGGGGGGATGTGCAGGGGGGTTTCCAGCAGGGGTGGTGTAAGGGGTGTCCAACAGGGGTGGTGTAAGGGGGGTCCCGTAGGGGTGGTGCAAGGGGTGTCCAATAGGGCTGGTATAAGGGGTGTCCAAAAAGGGTATGCAGGTGTGCGTGGGTGTGTGTGCAAGGGGACAAGGGTGTACAGTGGGGGTGTCCAACAGGGGTGGTGCATGGGGTTGTGCTCAAGGGGACATGGGTGTGCAGGGGGGTGCATGGGGGTTGTGCGGGGGGGGGGGGGGGGGTCCAGCAGGGGTGGCGCAAGGGGTGTCTAGTAGGGGTGGTGCAAGGGGGGTCCAGTAGGGGTGGTGCAAGGGGGTCCAACAGGGGTGGTGTAGGTGTGCAGGGGTGTGTGTTCAATTGGACAGGGGGTACAAGGGGGTTGTGCGGGGGGGGGGGGGTCCAACAGGGGTGGTGCAAGGGGGAATGGGTGTGCATGGGGGGGGGGTGGGGTGGGTGGGAGGGGGTCTGTCCAAGGGGTGGGGTGGGGGGGGGGGGTTTAGGGGGGTGCTGTCCAGGGGGTGGGGTGGGGGGGGGGTGTCTAGGGGGGTCTGTTTAGGGGGGTGGGGGTGTCTATCCAGGGGGGTTATTGTCCAGTGGGGTACTGTCCTGGGGAGGGTCTGTTCAGGGGGTGGGGGTGTCTGTCCGGGGGGGGGGGGTGTCCAGTAGGGGTGGTCTAAGGGGGGTCCAGTAGGGGGCAAGGGGTGTGTAGTGGGGGTGTGTGCAAGGGACCGAGGGGTTAAAGGGAGGTGTACAGGGGGTGTGCATGGGATGTGTACGGGGGGGGGGGGGGGGAGGGGGGGCTGTGTAGGGGGTGGGGCTATGCCGGGGGGGGGGGGTCTAGAAGGGGGAAATGGGTGTAGAAAGGGGTGTGTACAAGGGGACCGGGGGGTGAAAGTGGGGTTGTTCAGGGGGTGGGGGGGATACTATCTAGGGGGTGTTTGTCCAGAGCGGGGAGGGGGTCTATCCAGGGGGTGTCCGAGAGGGGGGTGTCTATCCTAGAGGGTATCTATCTAGGGGGAGGGGGGGTCTGTCCGGGAGGGGGGTACAGTGGGGGTGTCTAGCAGGGGTGTGTAAGGGTGTGTGTTCAAGGGGATAAGGGGTGTGTAAGAGGGGGGGGGGGGGGGTGAAAGGGGGGCTCTATAGGGGGTGCAAGGGGCCAATACCATCTGAACGGTTCTGGTTTTTTTAGCAAATGTGAAGACCTATAGCCATGATTTTAAACTATGGCTATTGATGATGAGTGATTTTAGTCTATACCATAGTTTTCAAACTATGGCTATAGGCCTATAACCATGCCAATACTAGCTACAGTTGGGTAAACTATGGCTATAACTTTTAGCCATAGTTTTTGATCTTATAGCCACAGTTTTAAACCGTGGCTATAGCGTTATTTTCTTATAGTGATATTCAACTCTTAACACAACTCTTCTAGTTTCTATAACTTTAGAAGTTACAAAATGTGTAACTTCAAGTTTCTTCCAGATGTAGTTGGTGGCTTCACAAGAAGATATTTGACTATATATATTCCTAGTTATAGAACATAACAAAGTATTGCGTACATTATAATTTAGTTGATATTCTTGTTTCTCTTGGTTGGTAAAGGTTCTAACTTCCTTGTTTAGAATTTTTAGTCTTAAGTAAGCATAACAAAATTTTCTACTCTAGTTTCAATAAAAAAATTCTTCATTCTATATCTCTAGTACTCATAATCATTGCTATAAAAAATTAGTGGTCTGGTAGGATTTAGATTATCAATGGAACCAATATTCATACCTTCCATTCTATAAGAAAATATCTTTTCCGCAAAAACATGTTAATAGAAAAGGTTTATAAACAAAGATACAAATCTTTAAGCAAAAATTTAATAAGAAAATTTAAGAAAGAAAATTTTAGAACAAGGAAAATTTGAGGAAGAAAACTTATATGTGAGTATAAGTATTTTAGAAACCTACTCTGATACCAATTTTAGGAATGAAATAGTATATGTAGATTCTCAATTGAAAGAGGGGAGGTGAATTGTAAGTTTAAAAAATTTCATTTTTAACCATATGGAAAACAAAGTTCAACTAAGTTAAACAAGGTAGATTCACAAACCTTATTTAGTTCTTAACTATAAGAAAAACTTACTTAGGGTCTAGAAATATGAATCCAGAAATGAAACTTAAGAACAATTTTCTTAAAGGAAGATTCTACCTTAAAACGCACAGAATCTTATTTATCAGAGTAAGTAAAGTACAAGAAAGTATAAGAAAGTTATAATTTATTCCTTTATCAAAATACACTATAAAAAACTTGAAACCAAAACAAGTAACAAGTAGGAAATCTTTTAACCCAAAGATTAGGGTATCCAACAACCTTGGATAAAGGTCCCTTGATTTATACTTTCAAGAAAGTCTGTCTTACCCACACTAGGGTAAGACCTTTCTAGGAATATCAGAATTTTTCTTTCTATCCCCACAAGACCTTTATATTTAAGGTAATTAGAACCTTTGTTTTCCTATCCCTAGAAGCCCTCAATTGTACTCAGAAATAATCAGAGTCACACGAAGCAAGCTGAACAAGATGTTTAGGGCTGAACAAGATGTTCATAAAACACACAAAGAACAATAGTCTTTCTCTCTCTAGAAATCACTTCACAGTATGCAATCTATAGGATTTTGGAACGATTCATAGATAATGAGCTCATTCAAATGATATCCTATTTATAGGAAAAACTTCAATGGTCGGCTCCCTCCTCCAACGATCATATTTTTTCTCGAATCTCAAAGGGACATGTACATGTGTTACTCATCCAATGGTTAGTTAGAAAAAAAAAGTACAACATTGTTTCATACTTACAAAAGAATGTGTAAGGAAAAATAAATTAGCTTAACCAATTATGAATATCCAAAATCTAAGGAAAAATTAGAATTTGGAATCTAAACAAATAAACAATACAATTATATAAAAACATGGATATTAAGATTCTATTTTAAAAAGAATTAAGAATCTAAATTCTATAGATTATGGAGTCTAAATTCCAATGAATTGAGATTCTGAATTCTAAGGAATTCGGAGTCTGAATTTTGCGGAATTCAGAGTCTGAATTTTGAGGAATTCAGAGTTTGAATTTCAGAGAATTCAGAGTCCGGATTTCAGAGAATTAGAAGTATGAATTTCAGATAATTCAGAGTCTGAATTTTAGAGAATTCAGAGTATGAATTTTAGATAATTCAGAGTCTGAATTTCAGATAATTCAGATTCTAAATTTCAAAGAATTGGGATTCTAAATTTTAGATAATTTAGAGTCTGAATTTCAGAGAATTTGGAGTATGAATTTCAAAGAATTTGATATCTAAGGAACTATAAAATTCCGAGGTTTTTGATAAGAATCTGAATTTTTGACTTAGTAATAAAATGAACTTGGTTTTGACTGAACATAAAATGAGGCAATGAAAACCAAGGTAAGGATACAAATTTCCTTTTAGAAGGGAAATTTTCCTTAAGAAAACAATCCTTAGGGAAATATAATTTTCCATAAGATAAAGTGTTTGTGATTTTTAAAACATAGAGAAATGGAAAAGTCATAAGGAAACATTATTGAATCAATATTATGGGCATGAAAACCATTCCCATGGTTAATATTATGGACATGGAAACTAATACCATGATTATTCTTACGAACATAAAATCAGGTCCATGTATAACATCATGAACATGGAAATAAGATCATACATAACATAATTAACTAATGAGTTATCCATCATTACCCAATGAATTGGAGGAATATATAGGGACCATCTATCACATAATCTATATATTTTATCTCCAAAATATCATAAAGAACTCATCATATCAAAATTAATGAAAAAGTGAGTTTTATAAACATTTCATCATAGCCTAACCCATGGAAAAGAATTTTTTTCAATAAAAATTTCATCATTTCATCATAACATAACCTAAGGAAAAGGAATGGGTTTCATAAACATCTTGTCCTTATAAACATGAACCATCCATAGAAAGAATAAATATGGTATCCTTGGATTATATCCCCAATAATTCTTAAGTAACAGCAAAGGATTTCATCTTATATAGAAAATGATTTTTAAAGATCACTTAGAAGATTTCTTTAGAAAAACAACCCTTTCACTTTGAAAATATCCTTTTTAAAACTAAAATTTCATAAAAAAATTAAAAATATTTTTATTTAAAAATAACCTTTTCAACTTATAAATTAATATTTAAATAATTGGGTGGGCATGAAGGCATAAAATTCTGTTCATGTAATACATGTTTAAAACAAATATTCCTTTTACATTTTCAGCAAAATCCAAATGGGACTTATTTGTAAAAAGACATGAAGATTCATTTTAAAACATTTTTTAAAAAGTTAAAAAAAGGATAAAACATATAGTAAAATTAAAAAATTCTTGAAAATATTTTTAGAAAACATGTATATGGAAGAAAAAGGGTTTTCGACCGAAGAGAGAAATAAAATTGATTTTATTTAAACACATTATTTTGGAATATTGAATATATAAATAGAGTAAAATGAAGGGAAAAATTTACTATAAAGTAATAACTATATTAATTAAATTATTTATAAATATATTATAATATCTCATCATCAAAATCCTAATCATAAACAATCCTGATAAACAATGAGATTGTGACATCAAACCCTTACCACTTTGGTAACTTTTGAATCATGATTCCCATGAATCATAACATAAATTTAAACATTAAATATCATTAATATAAGTATATTCATCATATAACATGTTATAGGGTCTTTATATACACCTCATAAAATAATATAGGTACATAACATAACCTATGTCTCAAAGAAGAAAAATTGAGAAAAAAATCTCTTACCTTAAGTCTCAACATCCATAATACATGTTCGAAATTCCTATATATTAAATATAGGTTTATTATAAATATATTTCAGAAACATAATTATATATATCATACCACATATTATTTACTTATGTCATTTTATTACCTATTTATTAACAATTCCTTGTTAGAATCGCGTATCGAGTAATAACCGCTTTATTTTTCATGTATGTTTTGATTTGGTATTTTTATAACTTTTACATTGATCATGGTTAAATAATATATATAATTTTAAACATGGTATAAATATAATATGTATTCAGTATATATTTATTTATTGTAATCCATAAAATTTATAGATAGAAAATTAAATACATTGTTCATAGAGATGGTAGGTCTATGTACGCATGAACGTTGTTTCCATTTTCTCAATGAATGGAATGAAAGAAATTTAAATAATATATCCCCTTTATATATTCATTATTATGTCATATATATCACTTTTATTCATTAAATTTATCCTTAGTACCTTCCATTTAAAGTGTAATTGAAAAACGAATCACATTACTTCATGAGGCGGTAGTCCGCCGTACACATGAGCGGCGTTATCGTATTCCAATGTAATGTAATGTAAGATGTTATATATGATATTATAATTCAATAAGTACAATAATATCATAAATATAATATAAAGTCATTAAATATATCATTATATCTATTCGTGAAAGGTACTGATGGAAAACGAATTACATCAGTTCGTTAGGCGGTAGTTCATCATACACACGATCGACGGTTTCATTCCCCATTTTATTGAAGAGGAGATGGATATAGGCTACAAAATAAACGAAATAAAATATCAGTATATAGTAAATACTTTTTTTATTATATATAAATTATTAATTCATGAATGAAGGTGGCAAGAGGAGGAGTAAAAAGAAAGTGCTTAGTGAAGACAATTACCTTCACTTAGAACAACCTCCTTTTGATATCTTATTAAGTACCATAGGGTTGGAATTTTGGGAAGAAAAGTAGATATCAACATGTATAAGTATGTTTTTGAGATATTTTGGTGGGTTTTTATTATACCAAATGGATTGAGAGGTGTGAAGAAGTGAGGGGAGGAGGTGACCTTTTATAATTGAGGAGGATTGTCATTTTTGTAAATACACAAAAATATTCAATAATGGGGAGTCACTCTCACCACAAATGACTCTAAAATTGATAAATAATGGAGTTTATAGATTATATGTTCTATAAAAATTTATAAAAAAACATATTTTTTAAAAACATTTTTACTTAACTTCTATGTTTTCTTTCTTTTACCATTCCAGTTTTCACTACAGTAACTAGCCTTTTATCTGGGTAATTTATCATTTAAGACTATAAAGAAAATGATCCATATTAGATATGTTTTACCCACTAGTTATAAATATGAGATTAAATTTATAAAATAAAAATCATATGTGTTTATAAAAAATAATTTTAAAACAATCACATGAAACACGCAAAACCCCGTTTTACTGTTTATCGTGGTAATGGAATTTTTACTATTTAGGGGTTAATATAATTAGTATAATAATACCATTGGTTAATGAATATAATATGGTTGATATTTTAAAACATATATCAATAAATTGTCATAGTATAGTATTTTTATGAATTTTAAATCATTTAATAAAATATTATTTATTATAAAAATAACATCAATGTCTATTTTGAAACTATTCATTTAATTTGAATTTAAAAGCATCAAGACAAAGGTGGAATTAGAATATATAATTTTAAAACCAGTATATCATGTTATATTTAACTAAAAAATTCACGAAATATAATAATTCATTCAATTTATCTTTCTTTTAATATTTTTATTATTATTTATTTTATTTTTCTATTAATTAAAAAATTAATGTGTTGGAGTTTCTTAAGAATTTAAAGTAATTATATAATTTCTAAAAATTAAAAATAAAGTAATCTCATGAAATTAATTTCATTATGATAAAAATGGAAATTAATATTAATTCTCATCTTTCATTTTTCCCTATGTGAACGCATAATTGAAATTTAAAAGCAAGATGGTGACATTTTGTCTTTTTCTTTACTTAAATTATAATATTGAACAATTTCACAGAAAATTATCCCAACAGCACAAAACAATAGATAATAAGGTAATATGGGTATAAATATTTCCATCCAATAGGAATTGGATAAGTTTTTTTGGTCATTTTAACCCTTATATGTTTAGTTTAACCCCCGGTAAATTCATTTTGACATTAAACGTGTTAATTAATTTTTACTATTTTTAATATTCATTTTGACCAAAAATTAAGTTGAAATTATTATATAATATTATTTATGATGATTCAACTTTTTTTAATTTTTTAAAATTCTATTCCCATAATTGGAAATTTTTAATTTAAAATTAAACCAACCGACACAATGAAAAAACAGTTTTTCAAAGAAAAAATTTCATAAGTATAGAAAGTTATAATATAAAAATTTAATATAGAATTTATTATAATGATCAAAACTGGAATAATAATTATATTATAGAACTAATTTTACTTTTGAAACATTTTTTTAACAATAGTTATCTTTGTAAATGCTTTAAAAGAAAAGGTATTTTTTAATAAAAATTGGTTTTTTCACTATTCACTAAAAAATTAATCTTTCCAGAAAATTCTCAAAAATTAACCCAAAACTAATTTTGATATTATGATTCCAAAAATTAAGTTAATTTTTTAAATATTTTTTCTAAAAGTTTCAAAAATTAATTTTATTATTTGTTCATGAAAAGCAATAAAAACATTTTGTTGAGAAAAGGGTATTTTCAAATCATATAAAGACTTTAATATAAATATATTTTCTTTATCTAAAACATTTATACCTAATTTTAAAATTTTGGTTTTTACTATTAATACTTCCAAATTTAATAGTTAGGTTATAATGGTTAATTTTAAATAATAATATTAATAGTATTACATGATTATTTAAAACTTTGTGTTACGTATAACATAGGCCATTGAAGAAATTATATTTATTTTAAAAAAGATATTTCATACAATATAGGGGTGTTATAAGGAGAGATAGACATTTTAAACTTTACTCACTCTATGAAAGTGAGTTTCTTAGAGTTAAAGTAGTTGAAACAGCTAAAGGCATGTAGGAAAAGTTGAAGAACATCAATGAAGGAAACACAAAAGTAAAGAAAACAAAATTACAAATATAGATGTTGAATAAAGAAGAAATCAAGATTGGTGATTATGAATCTATTAGTGACTCATTTATAAGGGTGAATAACAATGTTAGCACCATAAGATGTTTTGGTGAGAAGTTAAAAGATTCAACCCTTGTTGAAAAGATCTTAAGAATTCTTCTTGATAAATTTGATGAAAAAGTTTCATCATTTAATGATAGATATCCTAAAACACTATCTCTAGTTGGTCTACATCGCACTATTATAATTTATTAAATGATAATAGAAAAGTTTATGAAGAACAAAGAAAAGGATGATCAAAAAATTTCTTTCAAGGATTCCAATCAAGGAAAGTTTAAGAAATTTCTTGATAAAGAAGCTAGTGAATCTGACATAAAAGATGAGTTTAGTAAAAAATTTGATTAATTCATGTATTTTTTTTTTCAAAAAAGGTGAATAGAGGCACAAGTAAGTACAAAGGAAAGTCACCACTAATTTTTTTTCTATGGATTTTTTAGACATTTCGATTCAAATTTTCCATGATGAAAGGAAGTTAAATAAAGTGATGAAGATAATAGAAATTCAAGAACATCCCTTAAGAAGAAGGTAGTTGTATTACCCCCGATTTCTGGTATGTAACCTTTTATTGATGCTTTTCATGGTTTTAAAGTTAAGGGTGTTGAATGGGAGAGTCGGGAGAACTTGGAATGATGTTGTGATGCAAAGGGGAAGTCACATGGGCAGCGCACAGTTTGTCTAAACTGTGCAGCCAAACCATGCGCAGTGGGTCTTGGAGGTAGTGGATTCCACACGGTTGGTGCATGGTTTGTCTAATCATGTGGCCAAAAAATGTGAGAAGGGAGGTCGAGGCCGTATCTAACGCACGGTTAGCGCACAGTTTGTCAAACAAATCGAACTAACCGTGCGACCACTTAAACAAGATCCTATAAAGGTGGATTTCATGTGTTTTTGCCTCTATGTATGTAAAGACCCGTAAAATCCAAGGGAAATTTTTTCTTAATTTTCTTTGGGATTTTACAAGAATGCAGTTTCTAACGGCGCCTGATTCCGAGGCCCGGTGTGCCCAAAATCAATTTATGAAGTTAGGCTCGGTTACGTTCAGTGAACGAATGAGCGGGGTTTTTTAACTTTTGAACCGGTGCTCGGAATTGAAATCCGAGGGCACCGATGAAACCGCATCGCTGGTTTTTTCTTAAGAAGTCCCTTCCTGGAGTTGCATTTACTTGGGAGGAGTTGTTAAAAAAAGTGAGGAATAAAAATATAATTGTTTTACAATTTTATTTTTATTTCTTTCTAAGTGGTTAAGTGTTGAGTCACAACACCCTTCCCCTCTCTTATGTGGTTATACCCTAAGTAAGGGAGTTGGGGGTGGGACCCTCTTGTAGTTAACTACCTTTGAGAGGATTAAGGTGGGGTGGGGCCCACACGATCCCAACCCCTCACCTTCCCCTAACGTTCATAACTTTTCCCCTCTTTAATTTGTAACTCTAAAAAAGAAAATCCCATCTCTTAACTCTTGCCAACTTACACTAATTGATTTATTGAACCTACTCAATTAATTAATTAAGCGTTTTGATTTTTTATTTTCAAATGGAATGTGTTAATAAAATAATTGGTTGATCCCTTTTATTTTATTTTGGGGGACACACTTTGTGTTGAGGATTTTGGGGAGAGAGAGAGAGAGAGATCCTTGTGAGAAGAAGAAGAAGAAGGAAGAGGATAGAATTCCTCCTCCTTGAAGAACGATGCCTCTTCAACGAAGAACGATGCTTACTTATCGAAGAACGAAAACTTTCCTCTTCCACGACAAGGAAGGAGACGCCGACCGTGGAGACCGAAGCCAAAAACAACGTTCTTCTACTTATTCCGACGTCGACGGAATCGATACCGTTCTTCCGCGACGTTCGACTTCTGCGACTCGACGACGTCAAATATCCAGGCAGGGGTTTAATCTTCATTCAAGTTTATTTAACTAACTTCGTTGATAATTGGTGGCCGCTTGCTATCATTATAACAGGAGGAGGTCAGACCGCACAAACACGGCCGACCCTCCTCCCCCTTTGTTGTCATACCCGTTGTGGCTCGAACGAAGGCGACGCGGTGCCGTCTCACCATGCGGAAACAAGAAGAACGGGTGAAGAAGCGCGGCGTCGTCGCGCCGCACCGTGGAGGCCGAACAAAGCCGGGCGCCATCGCGCCGTGCCAGAAAACCACGAAGAGGCCTCGGTTTGTTTATTTGACATGCAGATTGACGGGCAATGAAAGAACGGGCCAAAGAGTCGTTTTGAAGTCTTCGAAGTGAAGAACCGGTCCCGGGAGGACCGTCGGTGAAGACCGCAGGCAAAACAGACCACCGGAGTGCTTCCGGTGGTCCGCGGAAGAGCCTGCCGGCGCGCCACGCCGGCACGGTGACGCCCGGCGCGCCGCTAGGAGGGTCCTCCGCGGCTGAAGCCGTGGAGGCAGGTGGTGGTCCTGCGGCCGTGCGGGACCAGAGAAGAGACCGGGGGTCGTAACACCTGGTGGTCAAAGGGAGCAGCCCCCACGTGGGGGGGGGGGGGGCGTGACTTCAATTAGGGGGCAGCGCCCCCCCCCCCCTTTCCGCGACAGCTTGGCCGAGCCGAGCTGTCGGGCCACGCGGGCCTCGCCCGCCCAGGCCGGCCTGGGCCGGGCTGGGCCGGGCTGCGCCCTAGTGGTCCGGACCCGGACCCGGGTCGGTTCGACCCGGTTCGGGCCGACCTAGGGGGTCTCGGGCCGAGTCGGACCGAGCCCGAACCCCCTATTTTCGGGCAGTTTTCGTTCAAACACCCATAACTTGGGCTAAAGACCTCCGATTTATGTACCGTATGTTGCGATGAGATCCTTGGATCGAGACGGTCGTTTCAGTATATTACACTCAAGATTTCTAAGAACTTTTAAGTACGACTGGGTTGGATTGAACATGAATCCAACCGGGCCCTTGGAGCGGAAATGCTTATAACTTGAGCTCCGGACGTCCGATTGACGTGCCGTCGACTATGTTAGATTCCTCTTGTTGAGACGGAACTTTTGGCATACTTCTCCTGATGATTGGATGCAGTTGGATAGTGTCCAGGTTGGATTGAACCCGAAATCCAACCGGGCCCCTGGAACGGAAAAGCTGATAACTTTCAGACCAGACGTCCGTTTGACGAACCGTCAGTGGAGTTGGTGATCATGTTGAGAAACGGTCCCTATGAGTATACCCTATGAGAGTTATGGGTACAGTTGAGATACGGATGAGTTGGTTCGCACACGAAACCAACCGGGCCCCTGGGATGAAAAGGCTAATAACTCACAGACCGGGCGTCCGATTGACGCGCCGTCTATTGCATTGAGACCCCTATGATGAGGCGGACCTTTGAGATACTTCTTCGTGGGACTTTGTGATAATTGGAGTATCGACCTGTAGCTCATGGAGCGGACCCTACCGGAGACGAGCGTACGGAGTACGGAGACCGTGTAGCTGGCTGAGACCTGAAGACTGCTTGACCGACTCAACTTGGAGTGAGTCGACTAGACCAGTGGACGAATCATTACTATGTTTGGGTGCAGACCCACGGCAGACGGAGCGCCTGGTAACAGGAAGCAGACCCGCGGTACTCAACAGAAGGAGTACCTCTGCAGGCTATTAGGGGGGGGGGGGGGTGCACTATTGTGTTTGGGGGGAAGACCCCGGTGGGAAGCACTAATGTGTTTGGGTGGCTGACCCGCGGTACTCGACAGGAGGAGTACCTCCGCAGTCTTAGGTTAGTGAGCATTACCTCAGAGTTGTGACAGGATCACCGTACCCGTCAGAGACGGGGCTCTTCAGCAGTTACAGTTTCGATAATGAAAATCCTGGTTTGAGCTGAGTCAATGACCTTTGTGTTTACCTCATGATTGAGCTGAGTCAATAACCTCTATGTTTCCTCATGATTGATATGGGTTACTTGATAAATTAGGTATAAGTATGGGCTTATACCCAAGTAAGGGTTATCTGTTGAGTTTCTTCTTTGTGGTTATCCTTGTTGGATTTAGAGAGACCTTGAGGGTCTCGGGGTCCCTACTGAGTATCATTATACTCACCCCTACAGAGGCTATTCCCTCACCTCGTTGTGTTGGTTGCAGATGAAGGACAGTGCTGACAGAGGCCGAGCGTTCGAGGACTGGATGGTACTCGGAGGTGGACCTCACGATGAGTCAGTATCCGAAGGTGGACTTCACGACGAGACAATACTTGGAGGAGGTTGATGGGCGAGAGAATTGTGGAGGCTATCTGTACCTACCCTTCAGGTAGGATCCGTGGTGGACGATCCAGGAGCTGCACTATCTTTACCTACCCTTCAGGTAGGATCCGAGGTGGACAACCTAGGAGCTGCTTCTATTCTTCCAACTGCTTGTCTTTTCTGTTTTACTTTCATTCAGTTGTAGCTATACTTTCAGTTGGGTTTGTATTCTGGCCTACTTACTTTTCAGCACTTTCTTCTATACTTAGTGTTTTCTTCCACTTGTACTCTGTGGTGTTTTGTTTAATTTTATAAAGGCCATGGCTTCCCAGTTATCGGGATTTATGCCTTTGGTGCTAGTCGCCAGCCCCTGGCCTATGGAAGGCAGGCTTGGGGTAGTCACGACATGGGCCCCGAGGACGGGTCGTGAAAATGTAGTTAATTTTTCCTCCTAAGCAGCCCTAACTCAGGATTTTGGTTCTCCTATGGTCAAGTAGGGTTCTCCCATCATTCCAGAGGCGATCAGAAGGCTTTTCTTGGCGAATCGAATCTGCATTCTTGAGGTATGTGATTGTTCTTGTTTGATTTCTTAGATCTACTTAGATCTACTTCTCCTCTTCTCTCGGTTTCTTAGATCTACATCCGTTATGGGTAGATATAAGTGTGTGGATGCCAAATATGATGAGATTTGGTCTTGGTTGTTTTATGAGAAGAGATATAAGGAGGATCCTTGGTGAATCGGCCCAGTTTTATTGTGCGTTCTCCGTTTGTTAAGGTTTTTGTCAAAACCTTTAAGTTAGGAGGCTTCACTCTCAACTCCTCTTGTTAGAAATGATTGTCTTAGTTTCAAATTAGGTTATTTGAATGAAATTGATTGTTCAAAGAATGGAATAAATCTTCTTTAGTGATGATTTATGGTTTTGATGAAATTGTGAAATCTTGGTGAATTGTTGTGAAAAGTTATTTGGCTTCTTGAATTTAAAATGTTGATTTTAAATTTTGGATTTTCTGGAATGGTAAATGGTTTGATGAAAGATGGGTTTTCAATAAAAAAGGGTGTTTTATTGAAATGGTTTGGTATTGAAATGGTTCGATGAAATTGGTTCATTCTTTGGTTTTCAATAAAAGTACGGTTTTATTGAAATGGTTTGAATTGGTTGAACACACTTGGTTCTGATGGAAATGGTTTTCAATAAAAGGTGTTTTATTGAAAGAATGGTTTTGGAATGATTGTTGTGAATATGTAGTGTGTGTTCATGTTTCATATATGAGGCTAGTTTGAAATAGGACCTTGTGCTCAGTTCCAAATGTTTAATGGAACATGGGACTTTTAAGTACGATGTTTGGTTGAAATATGACCTTGTGCTCGGTGCCAAAGGTGTAATGGATCATGGGAAACAATTACCTTGTGACGACTTGGTAGATCCACGAGAAACCGCTCATGAGTATGGAACTGTCATAACAAAGCATGCATGGTTGATTTCACGGGTTGTGAATTGGTTGGGTATGCCAAAAAGGGATTTTGTGGAATGGTTCTAAAGATTGATTGGTTATTTTTCTGGAAAAATGACTTGTTGGAAAACTAGTTTCAATTAATCTTGGATGCTTTTGGTTATGAATGGTTTTGGAAACTTGTTTATATTTAGTTATAAACTGCTTTTGAGAAAATGTTTTATATAAAATGTTTTTATATAACTGTTGCTAACTCTTCTATCCTAGTGGCGTGATTAGGGAAGTCATTGGGGAAAACCTGCTGAGTTTTATACTCACCCCTACTTTGGCACATTTGTGCTTTTGCAGATGCCGTGTTCTGGGACACAGGTAAAGTTAAAGCATCTTATTACTAGTGGTTCATGGTGATGCTTGGGAGATGTGGTGGTGCTTGGAGTATGGAGCTCGGTGTGGAGACGTGGAGCGTGTCTTAGTCTGTTTTGGTTTTTTGTTAGTCTTCCTATTTGTACTCTGATTTTGTGTTGGTTTCATTGGTTGTGGAACAGTGTAGTTATCTTTTGGTAATGCATGAGTTGGTTGTTTCATTAGCATGCATCATATAGTGGTTGTTAGTGATGTTTTGGTTGGTTTATTTCTTAATGGGTAAATCATCCCCCACTTGTACTTGAAAGCCTTCGACATTTATTTCCATCCATTGGCACCTTGGTAATGTCGCTTAAGGCCTATTAATAACTCGTTGTACTCTCAAGACAATGAGAATTGGTTGGTCATTACAAATGGTATCAGCTTGTTCGGTCCTTGGCTAACAAGTGGTCATTGATGTTCTTGGTCTTGGAGTTGAAATTCATTCTTGTTTATTCCTTGGGTCGAAATCTTAGATAGGAGTAGGATTGTCGGAACTTGAAATTTATAGCATAAAAGGATGTATCTAACCCGTTTATGATGAACTTCAAGTTACCAGGGTGTTGGGTACATAAGTTTTTTGGATACACTCCTAGAATGTTGGAAATCTCATTGTCATGGGTTTAACCAATGATATGAGCATGACATGCATTGTATAGGAATGAATTTCCACTAGGATTTCATATCTCATTGTGAGTAATGAGTAAGTATTTTTTTCAAGGTGTAAATTTTTGAAAAAAATGCAGAAATTGTTTTCAAGTGAAAGATTTTGAAAACAGGGTAGTTGGTGTATTTTGAAAATGGGTTGATTTTTAAAAATCATGCTGAATGTTTTCAAAAATGGTTGAACATGAAAAAAGGTTGTGTTTGGAAAAACAATTTTGTGATAGATGATGTGATAGAATTTGAATGCTAAGCCATCAGTTGCTAGAGAGTGAGATTGACAGAGTTGTTGTTGGTTTAGAAAATGGCACCCGGTAGGCGTCATCGAAACCAACCCGAAGAGGCTGTAGAGAATGTGGTTGCACCTGAACTATGGGTTAAACAAGAGCTGGTTCAGAGTATTGTCCAAGATTTTCAATCTGTTGATACGAGGAACCGGAGGAATGATCCACGACATGTGGATCATACCATCCAGTTCATAAAGCAGAATCCACCGAACTTTCAGGGTGATGTTGAACCTGAAAAGGCGGAGGTGTGACTAAGTAGGATGAATCATATCTTCGATTTCATCGGCACACCATCAGGGCTCAAGGTCAAGTTGGCAACGTATATGCTCGAGTATCTTGCACATCAGTGGTGAGATTTAGCAGTGCAGGCTAAATTGGATGAAGGCCTTACCTGGGAGGATTTTGAAGAATTGTTCAACAAACCGTTCTATCCTCACACGTTAAAAATCTAGAAAACAACAGACTTCTTCAGCTTGAAGTAGGAGAGCCTCTATGTCATAGAGTATATAGATAAATTCATGAATTTAGTCCGTTTTTCACCAGTGGTTTCGGCATGTGCATCGTTGAAGGCACGCATCTTCGAATCGGGGCTAAGGCAAGAGATTCGATCAAAGATTGTGGTGCTTTGTATTACGGATTATATAGAGATGATGAATAGAGAAATTGTTGCTGAACGTGATATCTCATGATTGATAGGAGGAGGAATGTTGATACTTAAAGTAAATGGTGGGAACTCAGCCTCTGGGAACAAGAGGAAAAGGGACACCTATTTTCGCGGTGCAAGTGGAAATCACTATCAGACAACAGGATCAGTGAACCTTCCTCCACAACCCCAGACCAAAGCATGTTGCTTTCAATTTGGTTCGAATGACCACATAAAGCGAGAGTGTACAACACAACCTAGAGCATGTCATAATTTCAACAAGATGGGGCATATACAACGCTATTTTAGGAATGCTCCGAGGTCGGGTGCACATGAAACTTCTCAGGCGTCTCAAGAATCATATGCTTCGACAGGACGAGGATGGTAGAATCAGTCTCTTCAGCATAATAGATCTATCCATGGTGATTCTAGAAATACCATGAATCCTCAATCAGGGCAATCTCATCAAGCCAACAAGAAGAATAGTGCAGTGATGAAGAAATTTTATAGAGCTGAGCAGATGATGATCAATGATCAGGAGGGACCATCTACAGTGAGAGGTACTATTCTTTTGAATTCTACCCTTGTGAAAGTGCTCTTTGATACTGGTGCATCGCATTCCTTCACTGCTTCTAGTGCTATTGACTTGTTATGTTTAAATCTGGAAATGATGCCTTCTGTTTTGAAACTGAAAACTCCTCTTGGTGAAAGAGAACGCCAATCCTTTGTGTGTAGAGCATGTGCTATAACTGTTGATGGAGTTGATTTAAAATGGTACTTCTCGATGTTGGACATGGATGTCTATGACGTAATCCTAGGTATAGATTGGTTGACAATGTTTAAGGCTCACATCAACAGTTATAGGAGAATGGTTAGTTTTACGACTGAGGACGACATCAACCATCTCTTCAAAGGAGAGAGGATGGTAAAGAAAGGTGCAAAGAGCTTGTTAGCACCAATGGTGGGAAAGATCTCTTACCAACTGGTAGTTTTGACTTTGGAATCAATGGAGGAGATTGATGAAAATAGCTTTCTAGTTGTTGTGGATCAATTCACAGATGTATTTCCCAATAACTTCTCAGGGTTATCACCTCTAAGGGAAGTGGAGTTTATGATTGATCTCCTTCTGGGGACCAGTCCTATTTCCCTTACGTTATATAGAATGTCACCAACAGAGTTATGGGAATTGAAAGTGCAGTTAGAGGAGCTGGAAATCAAGGGTTTCATTCGACTAAGTACTTATCCATGGGTAGCACCAGTGTTGTTTGTGAAGAAGGCAGATGGAACTCTTCGGATGTGTGTTGATTATTGTAAGATTAACCAAGTTACGATAAAGAATAGATATCAACTTCCACACATTAATGATCTGTTCGATAAATTAAGGGGAGCTCAGTGGTTCTCCAATATTGAATTGCGATCAGGATATCACCAATTGGGAGTTCAGAAGAAGGATATTCTAAAGACAACTTTCAGAAGCAGATATGGCCACTACGAATATGTCGTCATGACTTTCAGTCTAACGAATGCACCAACGATCTTCATGGATTTGATGAATTAGATATTTCAGCGATATATGGATTCTTTTGTTGTGGTGTTTGTGGATGATATCTTGGTGTATTCAAAGACAAGGGATGATCATGAGGTGCACCTGGAAATAGTGTTACAAATCTTGAGAGATCATCGTTTGTATGAAAAATTATCAAATTGTGATTTTTGGATACAGGAAGTACGTTTCCTTGGCCATGTCATTTCTGAGAAAGGCATTTCTGTTGATCCTGAAAATATAGAATCCATTATCTCTTGGAAACCATCGAAGAATGTTTTCAAGATATGAAGTTTTCTTGGTCTAGCTGGTTACTACCGACACTTTGTGCGTGATTTCTCATGACTAGAGTCACCAATGATAGCTCTGACAAAGAAGAATGCTACATTACAATGGATAGAAGAATGTTAGAAGTCTTTCCAGGAACCGAAGGTTTGTCTTACATCGGCACCCATCTTGATCTTGCCTGAATCAGGACAGGGGTATGTGGTGTATTGTGATGCTTCGGGAACAGAGTTGGGTTGTGTTATCATGCAAGGAGACCATGTGGTTGGTTATGGCTCAAGGTAGTTGAGGGTGCATGAGAAAAATTACCCAACACATGATTTGGAGTTGGATGCAGTTGTCCATTCTTTGAAAACATGGATACATTATCTCTTTGGTGAGAAATTTACTGTGTTTACGGATCACAAAAGCTCAAAACACATTTTCTCACAGTGAGATTTGAATCTGAGGCAAAGGAGGTGGATAGAGTATCTCTAGATGTTTGACTTTGACTTGATGTACACACTAGGAAAATGGAATTCGGTGGCAGATGCATTAAGTAAAAAGTCATATGCTCAGTTAGAGAAAGTAGCTTTAGATGAATGGCAGTTGATGTTTCTCTTAGCCGACATTCATGTGGAATATGAAAACTGAGGTGATGTTGCAGTTTTATTTTCAGCTACGCTTGTTCTTGATCTGGTAAGGTTGATCAAAGAAGTACAAACATCTGATGCATAATATTTGGTTGTAAGTTCAAAAATCAATGGTGGGGAGACCATTGATGGCTAGAAACTTGATGGGGGTTTAGTTTTGTGTTTTAGAGATCAGATGGTTGTACCTATGGTTTTTCAGGGACAACTCCTTCATGCTTACCACCATTCAATATGGTCTGTACACCCAGGTACACAGAAGATGTATAAGGCGTTGAAGGTACAGTTTTGGTGGAGCGGCGTGAAAAGTAAGGTGGCTGAGTTCATCTCACAGTGCTTAACTTGTCAGTAGGTTAAAGCATAGCATCAGAGACCAGCTGGTATGTTACAATCTTTACCTATCCCAATGTAGAAATGGGATCATATATCAATGGATTTTGTTACAGGTCTTCCAAGAATGGTCCAGAAACATGATGCCATTTGGGTGATAGTGGATCGTCTAACCAAGTCGGCCCATTTCATCCCTATTCGTGAAACTCATACAGTGGAAGATATTTCAAAAATCTATATTCGAGAAGTGGTAAAGAGGCATGGTGTACTGGTGTTTATAGTCTCAGATATATATCCAAGGTTCACATCTCATTTCTGAAAATCATTACAGCAATCCCTTGGGACTCAGTTGATTATGAGCATGACGTATCATCCTCAGACGGATGGGCAATCCGAGTGGACGATACAAAAATTGGAAGACATGTTGTGGGATTGTGTAATGGATTTTGGTGGCTCATGTGAGGATCATATACCCTTAGTAGAGTTTTCATAGAATAATAGCTATCAAGGCTCGATAGGCATGGCTCCGTTTGAAGCATTGTATGGGTGTCCTTGTCGTTCTCCACTATACTGGGTGGAAACTGGTGAAACTTCACTATTTGGGCCGAGCCTTGTCCAAGAAACAACGGAGAATATTTAGTTGATTAGAAAGAGGATGGTGATGGCTCAAAGTTGTCAGAAATCGTATGCAGATCACCGTCGAAGACTGTTGTGGTTCGTTGTGGGTGATCATGTCTTCTTGAGGATCTCTCCAAAGTTGGAAATCATCATTTCGGGAAGTAGGGAAAGTTATCTTCTAGATACATTGGCCCTTTTGAGATACTAGAATGGGTTGGAGATGTGGCATATCAGTTGGCATTACCACCACAGTTCAGTTTGGTTCATAATGTGTTCCATGTATCTCAGTTGAAAATGTATCAGCCTGATCCTGACCATGTGATCAGATGGGATCACGTTGACCTAGAGCCGGATGCTTCATTGATATATATCCTGGTACAGATTGTGGATAGTCAAGAGAAAGTATTTCATGGAAAAAGCATTGATCTAGTGCGGGTTTTATGGCAGCATGGTCAGATTCAGGAAGAGACTTGGGAACGTGAAAAGGAAATGAAGGAGCACTGGACAGAACTCTTTCAGTTGGCTGAAGGTTTTCTACTTTCTGAGGATGGAAAGAGCAATGGTGGGGAGAATGTAGTACCCCCGATTTTTGGTATATAACCCTTTCTTGATGCTTTTATTGGTTTTAAAGTTAAGGGTGTTGAATGGGAGAGTCGGGAGAACTTGGAATGATGTTGTGAGGAAAAGGGGAAGTCACACGGGCGGCGTACAGTTTGTCTAAACCGTGCGGCTAAACCGTGTGCAGTGGGTCTTGGAGGCAGTGGCTTCTGTATGGTCGGCGCACAACTTGTCTAACCATGCGGCCAAACCATGCGTGAAGGGTGGTTGAGGCAGTAGATAACGCACGGTTAGTGCACGGTTTGTCAAACCGTGCGAACTAACCGTACGACCCCTTAAACGAGATCCTATAAAGGTGGATCTCATGAATTGTTTCCTCTATGTAGCTCGTTTTTCCACCTAAGTGGCCCTAACTCGAGATTTTGGTTCTCCTAAGGTCAAGGAGGGTTCTCCCATCATTCCGGAGGCGATCCGAAGGCTTCTCTTGGAGAATCAAAGCTGGATTCTTGAGGTATGTGATCGTTCTTGTTTGGTTTCTTAGATCTACTTAGATCTACTTCTCCTCTTCTCTTGGTTTCTTTGATCTACGCCCGTTATGGGTATATCTAAGTGTGTGGATGCCAAATATGATGAGATTTGGTCTTGGTTGTGTTAGGAGAAGATATCTAAGGAGGATCCTTGGTGAATCGGCCCGGTTTTCTTGTGCGTTCTCTGTTTGTTAAGGTTTTCGTCAAAACCTTTGAGGTAGGAGGATTCACTCTCGACTCCTCTTATTAAAATTTATTGGATTAGTTTCAAATTAGGTTTTTTGAATGAAATTGATTGTACAAAGCATGGAATAAATCTTCTTTAGTGATGATTTATGGTTTTGATGGAATTGTGAAATCTTGATGAATTATTGTGTAAAATGATTTGGCTTCTTGAATTTAAAATGTTGATTTTAAATTATAGATTTTCTGGAATGGTAAATGGTTTGATGAAAGATGGATTTTCAATAAAAAATGGTATTTTATTGAAATGGTTTGGTATTGAAATGGCTTGATGAAATTGGTTCATTCTTTGGTTTTCAATAAAAGTACGGTTTTATTGAAATGGTTTGAATTGGTTGAACACACTTGGTTTTGATGGAAATGGTTTTTAATAAAAGGTGTTTTATTGAAAGGATGGTTTTGTCATGATTGTTGTGAATGTGTAGTGTGTGTTCATGTTGCATATACGAGGCGTGGTTGAAATAGGACCTTGTGCTTGGTGCCAAACATTTAATGGAACATGAGACTTTTAAGTATGAGGCTTGGTTGAAATATGACCTTGTGCTCGGTGCCAAAGGTGTAATGGCACATGGGAAACAATTACCTTGTGACAACTTGGTAGATCGATGAGAAACTACTCATGAGTATGGAATTGTCATAAAGAAGCATGCATGGTTAATTTCACGAGTTGTGAAATGGTTGGGTATGCCAAAAAGGGATTTTATGGAATTGTTCTAAATCTTGATTGGTTATTTTTCTGGAAAAATGACTTGTTGGAAAACTAGTTTCAATTTCTCTTTGATGCTTTTGGTTACGAATGGTTTTGGAAACTTGTTTATATTTAGTTATAAACTGCTTTTGAGAAAATGTTTTATATAAACTATTTTTATATAATTGTTGCTAACTCTTCTATCCTAGTGGTGTGAGTAAGGAAGTCATTGGGAAAAACCTACTGAGTTTTATACTCACCCCTACTTTGGCATATTTGTGCTTTTGAAAATGTCATGTTTTGGGACACAGGTAAAGGTAAAGCATCTCATTACTAGTGGTTCGTGGTGATACTTGGGAGATGTGGTGGTGCTTGGAGCATGGAGCTCGGTGTGGAGCCATGAAGTGTGTCTTGGTCTGTTTTGGTTTTTTGTTAGTCTTCTTCTTGGTACTCTGATTTTGTATTGGTTTTATTGGTTGTGGAATAGTGTAGTTATCTTTTGGTAATGCATGAGTTGGTTGTTTCGTTAGCATGCATCATATAGTGGTTTTAGTGATATTTTGGTTGGTTTATTTCTTAAAGGGTAAATCATCCCCCACTTGTACTTGAAACCCTTCAGCATTTATTGCCAGCCTTCGGCACCTTGGGGATGTCGCTTAAGGCCTAGTAATGACTTGTTGTACTCTCAATCCAATGAGAATTGGTGGGTCATTAAAATAGTGAAATCAAAATCCTTCTCTGAGATAAATTCTAAGAAGTTATCTAAATATATAAGGATAAACTATTTTCTAAAGTTTGTGGAAGATGATGATGGTTAAGTAGTGGCTGATAACTTCAGTGATGATGCTGATGAAAAACTTATAATTTCAAAAGTGAATAATAAAAAATTCATGAGTGATAAAAGTATTAGTTCATAAGAATAAGTAACTCATATGGGTTTTCTTCTAAATAGATAACTTAAATAATGTCATGCAAAAACTATAAGTCATAGTAAGTAGAAAAAGAAATTGAAGAAAGAAAATATTTTAACAAATAATCAAGAATCTTATCTTAAAGATAGTCCAAGTTTCTAAAAGAAATTAATGATCTGAAGAAGTTACTTTATGAGAAGAAAAAACTCAACATCAAGCTTAAATAAAATTTTAAAGTGAATTAAGAAGATTTAGAATGTGTTCAACAAAAACTTTTTAAAGTTGATAAAGTAATTAAAACTTTCCAAAACTTAGTTACATAAATTGGTGAAGGTTATAATAATTTTAAAGATTAGGAGTATTAATAAAAAATTTCCTCAAAGAATAGTAATAAGTCTAAAAATATAGAGGAGAAAAATCAATCAAAGAAGACTCTGCTTATATAAAAAAAAAGTTGAAAAACATGAATTTTTTAAGGTTTAGAAGTCTGAACCAAAAGTTTCTACAACTATATATTTTGTTAAGGTAATGAATGAAATTTTAAGAGGTAACCAAAACTTTGGTGCATAATGAAATACCGAATTGGAAAGTAAGAAAGTTTATGAAAATAAAAAACCCAACTCTAGATAATATGTATGTTACAAAGAGAAATATGATTTCTATGGTAATTTTTTGTAATTAAGAGGATTTGGGAATAAATCATATATGTTTTGGTTTAATTACAAATGTTACAGTGAATCCATGAGAAATTGGAAGCAAAGTTTGAGAGGGGTCAGCCCACTCAAAAAAGGAAACTTGAGAAAGTTAGTTTCAAGGTCAAAATTCCAACCATGGGAAACTATGTGTATAATATGTGGTCAAGTTAGAGATCTTGAAAAAGGATGTATTATAATGATTCTATCACTAAAAATTCACACACAAAATATCAAAAGACACATGATAAGAAAGATAATGGAAAGGAAAAAAACCTTAGCTATTGAAATATCTCTTAAAGAAATAAAAGGATAATGGACTTGGATATTAGAAAGTGGGTGTTCTTTACACATGACATGAGATATGAAGTTGTTGAATAATTAAAAAGATTATAAGGAAAGTACGGTGACTTTTAGTAGTGATGAGTCACTTAGAATCAAAGGCATTAGATATGCTATCATTGGGGTAGAAAAGTTAAAATCTAAAAGAGTCATGTTTTTTATTGGGATGAAACATAATTTGTTAAGTGATTCATAACATTGTGATGAAGAAAACAATTTTGTTTTTAGAAAATATGGTTTTTTGTTATTGTATAGAAGATGGGAATGTTGAAATGATAGGCCAAAAAACAAAGGGAAAATTATTTCAAGTTGGTGATTCATAATGTTTATACTATCTTAACATGATATAAGAAAATTAGCTAAGGAATAAAAGGTTAGGGAATATGTGTCATAGGAATATTAGAAAACTAATAAAGAGATAAATTATTCATGATATTCAAGACATAAAATTATTCATGTCACAAATATTTGACACATACGTTGTCGAATACATGAAAATTTAATTTGCAGTACATAGAGTGTCAAACCCACAAAGAATGGAAATTGTGATTGTGCAACCAAAATTTGAAGAAAAAAAACCACTAAAATTAGTGGATGAAATCTTTTTCTTATTTTACTATTTATGTAACACAATTGATGAAGAAATAGTGATGTATTAAAATATAAGATGAGGTGGGAAATATTATCGAGCAGTGAGAATGGAAAGTGAGAATGATAATAGAGAAGTAAAAATGGGGATTAATTTTTTTTGGTTTAAATGGATTTCTTTATTAATGGAAATTTTATTTAAATTGTGTCCTCAAAAACTGGTTCGATTAATCTCATTTGACAAGAGATAAATCTTACAGAAGGATAATTTTTAAAGCTCTCCACGTCAAGAATCTTCCAAAAATAATGGATTTTGAAGAAAATGTCATCATAATCAATATTTTTTATTGATTATGAAGTTTTGAAAATAATATGTGAGAGGCACAAAACAATTTTTATAATCAGAATCAATCTCACTGAATGATTATGATTTTATGAAGAAATTGTGCGAAGAAGTGGGATCTACTAAACTAGTATATTAAATTCCCCAAACTCAAAAATTATACATAAATAATATCAAATTCAAGAATTCAGTTTTAATTAAAAATGAAATGAAGGAAATAATAGGACAAAATATATCTACACTATGAAATTGTTCTTCCCAAGAATCTCTTTATTCCTCACTCTCCTCTAAGATCTCTGGTGCTCTATTTATATTCTAAAACCCCCAATTGAAAAGTGAGTGTGAACTGAATTTATTTTTTTCTTGTGACTCACCGAAATACATCAACAAAAAATATCATTCCTCGACTCTTCATTGACCATGTGGTACTTGTTAAGAAGTATTGTCACCTACATGTGAATTTTTTATATCTCTTTTAACAACCACAATAGACTCATGTGTAGTCTACTTTAAATGAGTTTGGATGTATCTTTGACTTGATTCATCTTTGTTTGGTCTCACCACCTATTCTTGATGAATTATTTTAAACTAGTCATGTGATTTTTCCATTTTCATGTTCCATGGGCCTCAGTGTCAGTCTTGGATGGATTCATGTTTCATTTCTTCAACTCTATAAAATTCTTTGTAGAAAAAATCAGATTCAATCAATGAATTGAACCAAAACCACTTCATCATCCTCAAAATCAGTCTTCTCCAACCTCAAATGATCCTGTAAAATTCAAACCATCAAGAAAAAATTCAACCATCAATAAGAATTTAATAAATTCACTAGATACTCTACTTAAGATTGGTGGGCATCACAGAATCCCCAAATCAACCTATTCCTTTGAACTTCCATGATAATGGTTCACTGGATTCAACCTTTAAAAAAAACAGAACCCACTTCCATCCCTGCACCCAACTCTACAAATGGATCATCAATCCCCTAACCCATATTTGGAATTCAGTTCCAACTATTCCTCATTCTTTCTTCACAAAATCCCATTAATATTGACTCAGTCTTCATCCCCTTCAATTAAATTCAACATTAAATCGTCCCATGGTTCGTCATTTCTGGAAAAAAGGCCTAGATTTGGGTATTCAAAATTCATTGACTCAAGATCCAAAGATGCAGATCAAATTCACCAATTTGTGTTGACCTCAGATTGGATCTGGAACCACTGACCTCTACAGTAGTGTTGAGAATAAAACATTTTTGATGAATTTGATTTTACCAGGTCTTCATGTAGGCAGCGGCACAGGATCGAAGCATTGAGCATCTTGGGTTTCTTCCATCTCAAAAAGCTTCTGAACATGAATATTTGGACAATGAAATTTCATCAATAGAGGCAATGATCTCCTTCGTCTTCAAAATAGCGTTTAGTTTCACATTAAAAAAAGGGGATGTATTGGATGATTTCAGTGGTGTTGGATTCAGATCTCTACGGGCATAGTTGGATTCTATCCTCGGAATCACTTTTTTGGTCAAGTTTCATCCAATTTAGGTGTGGTTTGCATAAAAAAGAAACCTCAGTTTCAATATTGTTTTGAATTCATCGTTGAAGCTCGACATTCTTCAGTCAGAGGAGGCAGTGCCAATTCATTATTAGAAATCTTGAGGGTTTAGTATGTGGAGTTGAATATAGAAGTTTTAGAGAGATGGAATGACATCGAACAAAAGTGGCATGTGGTAGATCCAGTTTCAATTGGTTCCTCATGGTTGCACATCTTTCTTCCTTATAACGGTAGAACAATATTTACTCTAGCCGCACCAGAAGTAAAATAAAAAATGATTAAAAATAAAAGTTATCATTAATCAAAATAGAAAAACATTAAGAAAGGAATATCAAAAATTTAAAACCAAATCATTTAATTATTTGATACATAAATTATAAGTAAAATTAGAAAAATTAGAAACAGAAGAAAAGCTTGAAAATAAAATCAATTTTTTTGATTAATAATTGAAACCCAGTTATTCATTAAAATTGTAAAATTAAAATACAAATGTAACGCCCCGACCCCAGTTACCCAGAGTCGGTGCATTAATTACATAACATTGGCATGATCATGAGAAAGATCAAGTCTCTAAAGACCGATTAGTTTAGTAGCCTTGGAATAACTAGATACATCCATAAATTTTTACATTACATCATAAAAAAAACATCTTGTCTTCATATCCCCTCATACTATCCCTGCAGGTCATTCATAAATTACTTCTTCATAATCCTGGGAAAAAAAAATAAAACATTGAATGGGGTGAGCTCGGATGCTCAGTAAGGATAACATTATAGCAGAAGCTTTCATAAATAAGCATAAACACTTAAGGCAATTTATAACTAAAACAAAAGCCTTTTAAACTTGAACTTCAGCATAAAATGGCAAAGGTAAAATGAAATAATGACATTTACTTACTCACATGGATATTCTACTAGTCGAATGATCACATGCAATATCAATAACCACTTTCATAATGATGGAATGCATAATGCCAGACTATCATAACCACATAGCCAAGGCCTCGTGCCAAGACTACAAATAAGATTTTGCCAAGGCCTTGTGCCAAGACACTAGTTTGTCTCATGAGACCTACCGATGCATCGAGGAGCTATAGCGGGCTCCACCCGTCACTTATTAAGTCCAATGCATTCCTCATATGAATAGGTTTAAGCATAAAATAAACATTCGTATTAAAACTAGCATACGAAATGTCAATACTTTAACCACAAACCATGAATGGTATAAAAATAGAACATCCTCAGTCAAATATAACTCATTTGATACAATATGGAAGATTGTATTGTATCACATTAACCTCAATCATGAATAATGAAGGATGTTGACATAGATGAAAATAATCATCAAAACTATTTGAGGGAAATATCCCCCTTTTCTTGAAATCATTTAAAAGTCACACTATTTGTCAAAAAGCCATTTAAAAATAGATTTTTGAATCAAAGTGTCCCATACCACTTTGAAACTTTTAAAAGGAGTTTTAATTTTAAAACTTTAATGTCCATATAAATAAATCCTTAAAACCATTTTTTAAAACATGGACATTAATGAGCAAGATTTAGAACAATAAGTCTTTAAAACATTTTAAAAAGGTATTTTTGTTAGAGATTCTAACCAAAAGAGAGACACTTGAGTACAAATAATTGAGGTAATCAAAACTTTGTAATATCATGAGAATAAAGGGATTCATGATATACAATTTCAAAGTACATTATATACACCACATAAAAGTGATTTGGTGTATATCATCAAAGAAGTCTCAATGGAATGTAAATTGAGATGAAATCTCTCATAAAGGTTGTATCCTTAGGTTAAGGATAAATAAACGACATAATTATGTGTGACAACTATAAATACACTAAATATGATTGGATATTCAGTGTAAATCAATCAAAGGATATTCACACATATTCTTGTAAAAACAATACCAACGAATTGGATGTTTAACTCAACAAATGGAGAATGAGTTAAAATTACTCTTATCAAATTCATATCAATGAATTGAGAATTATCAATAGAGTGATTATGTGTATAAAAATTATATCCACAGGAAGGGGAGTGGAAATTATGACATAATCAAATGAATAGTGATTCCACACATAATCTTGGGGTAATATAATCAATGAAATATGCGTAAAGCCAAATGAGTGGAAATCGAAATCTCAAATTCCCTTATCGATTAGGTAACTTTCGAAACATACACCCATGAAAGAAGTATCATACCATGATGATGTAAATACCCATAAATTAAAGTATATTACACAATGAATACAATCATGGGCAGTACACATACACCACATGCAATAATTAAGTGGTGAACAATAGAATTCTCACGAAATTAAAAGTGAGATTAGAAAATCCCTTACATTGTACTTTTTCCTTGGTCGATGGTAGGTTTACCTCCTGTATAATGGTGAAATAATTGTTATTGAATAATAAAATAATCATTTACTTTAATATGATATCATATATGATCTTTTATCATTGATTTGTTAATAATATCTTAGAATTATCGTCGTTTCGGGTGTTAACTTACTCATTTTCTTTATATGTTTTGTTACATAAGTCATGTTTGTTGTATCTTATTCATATCCAGAATGATATCAAGTCCTTAAACATCATTTTTAAATCATTAAATGATAATTATACTTGAATGGATACGATGGAGAATGAATCTCATCGCGTTCGTGGAGACGGTAGTCCGTACGTACGCACGAACGCTACTTCCATTTAATTTTTTATTTTAAAAGAATCGAATACAAATGATACATAGGTATATTACTATTCCAGTATAATATAATATTTTATATATGTTACTTAAGTTCATTAACACCATCCTTTAAACGTTCCATGTGTGGTATGAACGAGTCATATCATTTTAAGGGGGCGGTAGTCCGCACTTCCTCAAATGAAATTATCGTATGTATATACAACATGAAACGAATAATGGTATGAAATAAAATGGAATTACAGAAGCTTATATATAAAATATATATCATTAATATCATATTTAATTACAGTTCCATCATAATGGCCACCATGAGAGGCGGTAAGATGTATTTGAACAATCATTGTTTCGTGAGGCGTTAGTTTGCCATCCACAGAAACATTATGTTCATCATCCATTAGATGGAGTTGTGTGTATGTATAGTTTGAATCCTTCTTATAACAACATCCTAGTATATTGAGGATACTGGTTTTGTTACAAAAGAAAGGAAATAAAAAGATTTTGGGGGTTGAAGAAGCAAAATAAATGAAAATAATTTAAGAGAAATCGTTACCTTTAATTTAGGTAACTCACTTTGGTTGGAACCAAAGGACTTGTTGAAATGCTTTCTGCCTTAGGGGAAGCTTCAAGGAGGAGGAGAGGGATGTGGGGAGCTTATTTGGGCAGAGTTTGGATGAGCCAAGTGGCTTTAGAGGTGTGAGGAATGAGTAGAAGTGGTCTCCTTTTATAAGGGAGAGGAGGGGCTCTTTAGGAAAGAGTGAAAGTATTACTTTATAATATAATTATTTTCAGTTTATAATGGTCCAAAAATCATTGAGGTCGACGATACGATGACTCATATTCTAAATAACATCAACCAATAAGAATTGGACAGGTTTTAGATAATATTTTAATCATTATAATATTATTTATTTCAACGATTTATTAATGAGGTAAACATTGCATCATTATTGTGTCATTAATAATTTAAATTATTTGATGTCTAAAAATTATAAATAAAATATCATTATGTAGGAAATCTTTTTATCTTTCTAATGAATATTTATAATCGAAAATCCAACATGTATAACCCTATGTAAAAATTGTTCTTCTAAAAGATGTAAGCTTATGCCATTTTTATTTTTATTTTAACTTTATTAATATAATGTGTCCCTACCACATACAAGTGGATAGGGGTCCCCAAATTGACCCAAGGATGCCCATGGTCGGGTATGTGTCCACCAATAAGGTTAGGACACGTTTTAGGGTAATTTTGTATTATTATAATATTATTTTTTAACCCTTATTTACCGGATTTACCCTTTTACCATGGTAAATAAAATATTTACCACAGTAACTATTCAAAATGTCTAAAAATAAAAGTTACCTATTTATACAATTTGAACATCCTGATTCCAAATATGGAATCCATTTTCCTAAATTCAAAACACAGAAGTGGCAGAAATTAATTTAAAATTAATTCCCGCTGTTAAAACAAAAAGCGTGTTTTTAAGAGATAATAACTATAAAAAGATTGACACTTGTTTATGTTCGATTTAATTGTAAAATTATGTCCAATGACCAACATTATATTAAATGGTAAAAATATATTCTAAATATACTTTAAAACCACTCAAATTCACAATTTATCACTATTAATTATTTTGATTAAAAAAGTTGTTTTTAATTAAAATTTAGTAATTTTCACTATTCATCAAAATATAAAAGTTATCCGAAAAGTACCAAAATTTCACCCTAGGCTAATTTCAATATTCCGAATCCAAAAATGAAGTCCATTTTGAAATATAAAATATATGTGATTTCAAAAAGTAGGTATTACTATTCACAACGGCTAGTTTGATCGGTTGTGGTGTGTATTAAAACTCGAAGTTGCGTACAACACACGCTACTGTTTTATTCAAAGGAAAGCGTACCGTGGAAGCTTGGGATGTTTTATTTTAAATTTTTTGATGTCCCCATTTAGTCAAAAAGTTTAAAATAATTTATTTAAAAAGGGTTCACTATTAAAAGTTGGTAAAACTACAATACTGAAGATGAATTTGTTCTTACATTATGTCTAAAAAACTCATAATATGGATTCTAAAATTATAAGGATTATATAAAGTTTAAAATTTAGTTAATACTATTCATAACCTTTTTTGAACGGCTTCTTTGGTGAGTCATGGTGCGCTTGAACTCGGTGTTGCGTGTAGTGCATGTTATTGAATTATTTTGAAGAAATAACACACTATGGAATCTTGGGGTGTTACATTCTCCCCTCCTTCAATAAATTGCGTCCTCGCAATTTGAAATTGTTCTTCGAAAATAAAAGGTTGAAAATAGAAAATATATTTGTGGGAAAACCCACATCGGAAATTGGTTTACTAAAATTTAGTCTTAATATGAGGAAAAGAGAAATGAAAGGGTCACCACCAAATTATGATCTCGATTAGGAGAACATTGGTGGCAATTAGAGACATATAATTGGAGGAAAAATGTAAATATTTATAGGTAGTGGTTGAGGTCATCAATCACAAACAAGTATAAAATTGAGGTCCTTAAACTCATCAATCTATGATGATTTGAAGTACCATCGGTTCAACAAAATATAGGGTATTGGGATCACACATTTTTGACATTTCAAAATATCTTAGTTGAAATCCCACATCGAAAAATGAATTAATGAGGCCTCTATTTAAAATAAAGAGTGGAAAGTATGAAGATTACCGAAAATAACACATACTAGGGTTCCATGTAGGAAAATATGGATATGGAGGAGAAATCTAACCATCAATTATCTGATGGAGAGTGGTAGAGAACATGGCTATGAAAAGGCCAACAATCCCAAAGCCATAAATTAGTGATGATTTAAGGTACCATCTAGGACAACATTTTTTTTAAAGTTACATTACATAAGGAAGAGGAATTCATTTATGATATTGACTAAGAAAATTATGAGATATACTTAAATTTTAAGTAGATTTTCATTCTTTAATAAATTTCCACCACTAACTCAATTTTTTTTAAACGATGAGTATTCAAGAAGACTTGGTCACACTGGAAGAGCTAGAATAAACTTCTATAGAATCACATGATCCATGCAGGATAAACCATATATTTACATTGTCTTTGAAGATTAATCAAAACCAAAATGGTTAGTGAATGATCTAATGATCCCCCAAAAGGATATTCATTGAGATAAATATGCACTAATCTTAATTTCTAAAATTAAACCAACAATACCCCAAAGTTAAATAGATACCATTCAATAACCAATTGTCCTTAAAATCCTTTAATATAATCCAAACTAATATTGAAACCCAAAACATAGAAGAATTTGATTATGTAGTCTCCCATGTTACATTGTATCTCCAAATTACATCAAATACTCTTAAAGTCACATACTTAAAAGTAATCAACATCATCACATATTCTCTGTTATAGGTTAATCATTTCCATAAATAACCCAAATCACTATAAATCAACAATAAAAATGTAGATAAAAATCCACCATTACTCTACAAATGAAACCTCATTGTATTCTATTTTCCTTGGGCATATAGTGTTCCTAACAAAATGAACATCTTCCAAAATAACATTTATCACTTAATCACCAAATCATTTTCCTATACCAAGGGTATTCATTTGATAAGACATAAGAACCCAAATCATCTTATTATTGATCAATAAAATCATTTAACAAAAAAAAAATAGTCACACTAACCAGGGACTTCACGTAGTCCAGTGGTAGGCGATAAATCCCAATCGCACTTTGGTTGTGGGTTCGATTCCCACAGCTTTGTCCGACGCGATGGGTTGTCACACGGTCTACGTGTTGTCCTTTTTAAAAAACTATATTTTATAATATTACCAAAATGAGATAAATTCCTCAAAATAACATAATTTAATCACAAATGTTATATCATACTTTGTATTTTCATCCCAAATTATAATAACTTATCATTTTCTCAAACCCCAATGATCATATAAAACCAAATGGTTATTTATACCTATATCCACAAGAGAAGAGACAATTCTTCCTCAAATATCATTCTCACATGGCAAACTGCGGGGTTACAAATATAAGAGAAAATTATTCCAAGGTAAACCCATCAACAAGGAGTGCTAATACTCTTTAAATTTTTCTCCAACCATTTATTTCCACATAGCTTCTTCTTTGAGCAAGAAAATATCCTATAAAATAGGACATTCACTCGGGTAATGGCCAGGTCCCCTACATTTACGACAAATGACTGTAAATGGACTCTTGGGACCATTTTTATCTTCTTCCATAGTACTCTTCATTTTTCTTCGGCAATTCTTCACTTTATGTCCTTCCTTCCCGCACGTAAAACATTTCGTTGTCCCATTGAGACACTTTCCTGGGTGTCTCTTTCCACAATTCCTGCATGATGAAAATTGAGGTTTCTTTTCTCCATGGTCTCCATTGCTGGAGATCTTATCATTTATCACCTTTCTCTTCCTTGTTGAGTCTGGGAGTTGGTTAATATATATGTTGTTGATCATATTTTTGGAAAACTGATTTGGCATAAAGACGATATCTTTTACGCCTATCAACATTCCATTTTGTTGCTCATTGCCACCACTGTTCCCAACTTGTACATCATTCTCAAAGTCACTATGACTTCCTTGGAATCCAGCCATTGACTAAAACCAGAAAGCATTGTGTGAGTAATAGTAGTCGTAAAATCATTTAGAGATTAAAATGTCACCATATTCTCAATTTGAAACATATTAGGATTAACCAAGGTCATTTACTCTCATCTTATGTATATATTACTTAAATCGGTTTGTAAAGAAAATGTAAATTATCCTAAGCATATCCCCCGGGAGTGTTGTAACCAAGAGTGCAGCAAGGCCCGTTGTCGTGCACCAGTTCCCGTTCGAGTCTAGCTCAAAGCGGTGTTTTCGGGTTTTACCCCTAGGTACATCTGTGCCAGAGCCGCCTCTACCTGCTCGTATCCAGACAGGGATGTATTGCTCAGAAAACTCACAAAATCTCTACAATACCAAAATTCTAGGAAGTTCTTTTATACTAATCCTCAAAGTTCATCTTAGGTCTACGTGCTCTAATCAGAGTTTATCTAAATCTAGCTACCAAGGTTTGTACTAAACATCCTCTGATACCAACTGTAACGCCCCGACCCCAGTTACCCAGAGTCGGTGCATTAATTACATAACATTGGCATGATCATGAGAAAGATAAAGTCTCGAAAGACTGATTAGTTTAGTAGCCTTGGAATAACTAGATACATCCATAAATTTTTACATTACATCATAAAAAAAAACATCTTGTCTTCATATCCCCTCATACTATCCCTGCAGGTCATTCATAAATTACTTCTTCATAATCCTGGGAAAAAAAAATAAAACATTGAAAGGGGTGATCTCGGATGCTCAGTAAGGATAACATTATAGCATAAGCTTTCATAAATAAGCATAAACACTTAAGGCAATTTATAACTAAAACAAAAGCCTTTTAAACTTGAACTTCAGCATAAAATGGCAAAGGTAAAATGAAATAATAACATTTACTTACTCACATGGATATTCTACTAGTCGAATGATCACATGCAATATCAATAACCACTTTCATAATGATGGAATGCATAATGCCAGACTATCATAACCACATAGCCAAGGCCTCGTGCCAAGACTACAAATAAGATTTTGCCAAGGCCTTGTGCCAAGACACTAGTTTGTCTCATGAGACCTACTGATGCATCGAGGAGCTATAGCGGGCTCCACCCGTCACTTATTAAGTCCAATGCATTCCTCATATGAATAGGTTTAAGCAGAAAATAAACATTCGTATTAAAACTAGCATACGAAATGTCAATACTTTAACCACAAACCATGAATGGTATAAAAATAGAACATCCTCAGTCAAATATAACTCATTTGATACAATATGGAAGATTGTATGGTATCACATTAACCTCAATCATGAATAATGAAGGATGTTGACATAGATGAAAATAATCATCAAAACTATTTGAGGGAAATATCCCCCTTTTCTTGAAATCATTTAAAAGTCACACTATTTGTCAAAAAGCCATTTAAAAATAGATTTTTGAATCAAAGTGTCCCATACCACTTTGAAACTTTTAAAAGGAGTTTTAATTTTAAAACTTTAATGTCCATATAAATAAATCCTTAAAACCATTTTTTAAAACATGGACATTAATGAGCAATATTTAGAACAATAAGTCTTTAAAACATTTTAAAATGGTATTTTTGTTAGAGATTCTAACCAAAAGAGAGACACTTGAGTACAAATAATTGAGGTAATCAAAACTTTGTAATATCATGAGAATAAAGGGATTCATGATATACAATGTCAAAGTACATTATATACACCACATAAAAGTGATTTGGTGTATATCATCAAAGAAGTCTCAATGGAATGTAAATTGAGATGAAATCTCTCATAAAGGTTGTATCCTTAGGTTAAGGATAAATCAACGACATAATTATGTGTGACAACTATAAATACACTAAATATGATTGGATATTCAGTGTAAATCAATCAAAGGATATTCACACATATTCTTGTAAAAACAATACCAACGAATTGGATGTTTAACTCAACAAATGGAGAATGAGTTAAAATTACTCTTATCAAATTCATATCAATGAATTGAGAATTATCAATGGAGTGATTATGTGTATAAAACTTATATCCACAGGAAGGGGAGTGGAAATTATGACATAATCAAATGAATAGTGATTCCACACATAATCTTGGGGTAATATAATCAATGAAATATGCGTAAAGCCAAATGAGTGGAAATCGAAATCTCAAATTCCCTTATCGATTAGGTAACTTTCGAAACATACACCCATGAAAGAAGTATCATACCATGATTATGTAAATACCCATAAATTAAAGTATATTACACAATGAATACAATCATGGGCAGTACACATACACCACATGCAATAATTAAGTGGTGAACAATAGAATTCTCACGAAATTAAAAGTGAGATTAGAAAATCCATTACATTGTACTTTTTCCTTGGTCGATGGTAGGTTTACCTCCTGTATAATGGTGAAATAATTGTTATTGAATAATAAAATAATCATTTACTTTAACATGATATCATATATGATCTTTTATCATTGATTTGTTAATAATATCTTAGAATTATCGTCGTTTCGGGTGTTAACTTACTCATTTTCTTTATATGTTTTGTTACATAAGTCATGTTTGTTGTATCTTATTCATATCCAGAATGATATCAAGTCCTTAAACATCATTTTTAAATCATTAAATGATAATTATACTTGAATGGATACGATGGAGAATGAATCTCATCGCGTTCGTGGAGACGGTAGTCCGTACGTACGCACGAACGCTACTTCCATTTAATTTTTTATTTTAAAAGAATCGAATACAAATGATACATAGGTATATTACTATTACAGTATAATATAATATTTTATATATGTTACTTAAGTTCATTAACACCATCCTTTAAACGTTCCATGTGTGGTATGAACGAGTCATATCATTTTAAGGGGGCGGTAGTCCGCACTTCCTCAAATGAAATTATCGTATGTATATACAACATGAAACGAATAATGGTATGAAATAAAATGGAATTACAGAAGCTTATATATAAAATATATATCATTAATATCATATTTAATTACAGTGCCATCATAATGGCCACCATGAGAGGCGGTAAGATGTATTTGAACAATCATCGTTTCGTGAGGCGTTAGTTTGCCATCCACAGAAACATTATGTTCATCATCCATTAGATGGAGTTGTGTGTATGTGTAGTTTGAATCCTTCTTATAACAACATCCTATTATATTGAGGATACTGGTTTTGTTACAAAAGAAAGGAAATAAAAAGATTTTGGGGGTTGAAGAAGCAAAATAAATGAAAATAATTTAAGAGAAATCGTTACCTTTAATTTAGGTAACTCACTTTGGTTGGAACCAAAGGACTTGTTGAAATGCTTTCTGCCTAAGGGGAAGCTTCAAGGAGGAGGAGAGGGATGTGGGGAGCTTATTTGGGCAGAGTTTGGATGAGCCAAGTGGCTTTAGAGGTGTGAGGAATGAGTAGAAGTGGTCTCCTTTTATAAGGGAGAAGAGGGGCTCTTTAGGAAAGAGTGAAAGTATTACTTTATAATATAATTATTTTCGGTTTATAATGGTCCAAAAATCATTGAGGTCGACGATAAGATGACTCATATTCTAAATAACATCAACCAATAAGAATTGGACAGGTTTTAGATAATATTTTAATCATTATAATATTATTTATTTCAATGATTTATTAATGAGGTAAACATTGCATCATTATTGTGTCATTAATAATTTAAATTATTTGATGTCTAAAAATTATAAATAAAATATCATTATGTAGGAAATCGTTTTATCTTTCTAATGAATATTTATAATCGAAAATACAACATGTATAACCCTATGTAAAAATTGTTCTTCTAAAAGATGTAAGCTTATGCCATTTTTATTTTTATTTTAACTTTATTAATATAATGTGTCCCTACCACATACAAGTGGCTCCAAGGGGTCCCCAAATTGACCCAAGGATGCCCATGGTCGGTTATGTGTCCACCAATAAGGTTAGGACACGTTTTAGGGTAATTTTGTATTATTATAATATTATTTTTTAACCCTTATTTACCGGATTTACCCTTTAACCATGGTAAATAAAATATTTACCACAGTAACTATTCAAAATGTCTAAAAATAAAAGTTACCTATTTACAAAATTTGAACATCCTGATTCCAAATATGGAATCCATTTTCCTAAATTCAAAACACAGAAGTGGCAGAAATTAATTTAAAATTAATTCCCGCTGTTAAAACAAAAAGCGTGTTTTTAAGAGATAATAACTATAAAAAGATTGACACTTGTTTATGTTCGGTTTAATTATAAAATTATGTCCAATGACCAACATTATATTAAATGGTAAAAATATATTCTAAATATACTTTAAAACCACTCAAATTCACAATTTATCACTATTAATTATTTTGATTAAAAAAGTTGTTTTTAATTAAAATTTAGTAATTTTCACTATTCATCAAAATATAAAAGTTATCCGAAAAGTACCAAAATTTCACCCTAGGCTAATTTCAATATTCCGAATCCAAAAATGAAGTCCATTTTGAAATATAAAATATATATGATTTCAAAAAGTAGGTATTACTATTCACAACGGCTAGTTTGATCGGTTGTGGTGTGTGTTAAAACTCGAAGTTGCGTACAACACACGCTACTGTTTTATTCAAAGGAAAGCGTACCGTGGAAGCTTGAGATGTTTTATTTTAAATTTTTTGATGTCCCCATTTAGTCAAAAAGTTTAAAATAATTTATTTAAAAAGGGTTCACTATTAAAAGTTGGTAAAACTACAATACTGAAGATGAATTTGTTCTTACATTATGTCTAAAAAACTCATAATATGGATTCTAAAATTATAAGGATTATATAAAGTTTAAAATTTAGTTAATACTATTCATAACCTTTTTTGAACGGCTTGTTTGGTGAGTCATGGTGCGCTTGAACTCGGTGTTGCGTGTAGTGCATGTTATTGAATTATTTTGAAGAAATAACACACTATGAAATCTTGGGGTGTTACAACAAATATATTAGAATACAAAAACTAAATATTATAAATTAAATTAATGTTCCATTAATTAAATAAAAAAAACATAAAAGATTAAGAATTTGAATTACTTAATACCAAGATAAGATAGATACACTTGAAATTAATATTTTAAAATAAAATTAGTAATTAAATATAAAGAAAATATAATAATACAAAAATAATTATTCAAATGTAAAAATAAATAATTAACCATAAAAATGATAGATTAATAATTTTAACAACAAAATAAATAAAGTTCAATTATTTTACATTAAAGGCACATTGAATTTATTAAATATTCAAAATCTTAATTAAATGACGTGGAAAAACATTCCCATTAAAGGTCACATAAAAGTCCCCCAAACTTCAGAATTTCTTATCCTCAAGCAATTACTAAACAATTTTAGTGGAAAATAAGAAATCTCAAAATAAAAAAAACAGTAATGCCACAATGAATTGATTAAATAAAAAAGATTTTTCCACATCGATCCTTTTAAGTAGAATGTATGAATTCCATATTGAAACAAATTAGTTTGAGTGTATGATTTAATTACTCTCTCAAAAAAATTATTGTTTAAAAAAAGTGAATAAAAAAATCATGAATATGCATTTAACTGAGACTTCCAAACTTCTCTTTACCTCTAGGTGAGAAGACACACATAATTTATTACACGAACAAATAGACACAATTGAATGGATGAGTAAGTTCAACAATTATATAGTTATAAATAACTCATCCAATAGTTTTAGCTTAAAGAATAAAATAATAAAAAAATTAAGTAAAGAAGATCAACCAGGATTAGATTTTTTGTTTTATAGCTCATATAAATGCATGTATTATGTGTTTGATTCAATCAAAAAGTTTCAATTCAATGATAGTTGTATAATATTATATTAAAATATGAAAATGAAAATAATAATTTCAAGAGGTAAAAAAATGATTTATTCAATTAAATTCATGGGGTAATAAAGTATAACCTCTTCAAAATGGAATCACAACATTCAAAATTAAGAAAAAAATTGACCCACTGAAAGTGAAGACAAAAACTTAAAAAACAACCAATTTTCAACAATTTTAAATTTTTTTAAAGGGATAATTGACAGGTTAAACATTAAATCATAGTTTATCACATTTAATAAGACCCTATCCCCATACTTAAAACTCGATATTTTCATCAAAGTTGAATTCAAAGGTGAAATAAAGAAAGTAAAATTTTAAACATTAAATAGATTTTCAATTCTGTAATTAAATGACATGTTCAAAGGTCATGATACGGTTCAAACAATATTTTTTATAAAATAAATATTTTATAATGGATTAAAAATTCATGTATTATCATTAAGTCACATTATAGAGATTTCTAATAAAGTTCAAAACAATAGCATGTTAAAAATTGAGTACATAGTAAAGTGGGTGTCAGTAAGTTTTGAAAATTGTTTCAATTGGATTTTCGATAGAATAAAAAATATTATGTTAATCACCCAATAAATATTATGATGTTAATTTAAACCCAAACATCTAGTTTTATTACTCCCCAAAACTTAATTTCACATAGTGGAGAAATTTTAAATCGACAAATATCAATTTCTATTAGCATCCCAACAATAATAAAGAAGATAAGAATCAAAAAATTAAAAATTAAAATAAACACTCCCCTAATTAAAGAAGATTTTTCATTTGAGTTTATCCCAAAAATAGATTTTCCATTTTAGTATTAAATGAAATCCTATGGTTTATTCCGATTCAGTTCCTAAAAATTGAAAAATATTAAAATAATAATTTAAAAAATTAAAATAACATGTAATGAAAAACCAAAGGTTGAGTTTAAGAAATTTTTATCCAATGGGGCTCGAACATAAAGATTATAATTGACTTGAGAAATTTTTTTAACTCTACTATTTTTTATAAAAACATCCTTATTAAATAAAAATGACTAGGAAGATCAATAATTTTAATCTAGTTGAAACATATAGAAATAGATAGAGTCAATCATCATTTTATTCTTGAGAAGATAAAATAAAAACATGTAGAAAGACCATGGGTTGGATCCCATAAAGAACTAAATTCAAATTCTTTATTTATAATTAATTGAAAACTCAGTTTTCAAGAACAAGGATGGAATCCAATCCCTTTGGCTGACCTTCAAAAGAAAGTTTGATTCTCTGGCCATTTACTCACATTGGTCTATTTTCTTCTCCAATAATTTCAACAATTCCATTTTCATCACTCTAAGAATAGGGAAAGGACCATCCCATTTAGATTTCAATTTACATGGAAATATATTAACTATGAAATTAAAGATAAAATCTTTCCATTCATCCTTGAATTATCTGTTCTGAATAACAAAACAATGAAAAACCTTATCCCTTATCATATAAATCCTAGAATTATCATACGAATCTCACATAAACTCATCCATCTCACTTAGTTATAGAAGCCTCATCTATCCAATAGTCTTAAAATAAAATTTCAAATCTTTCACATCCCAATAGGACTTGTGTTTCAACTCCACAAGTACATGATAATATTTCCCAAATAACAATATATATATATATATATATATATATATATATATATTTGGGTTTTAAAAGTAGATCTATAAACCCATAATACCTTATCTAATTTCAAGGGTCAATCCTTCATAGAGTTAGAGATATTTTTCTCTAAGATCTATTTCATCTCCCTATTTGAAATTTCCTCCCAACCACTAGATTGTGGTTGGTGATCAGTTCCAATTCTATGGGAATAACTATATTTTTCCATTAATGCCTTGAATTTTTAATTCTTATAATGGGTGACATTATCAGTAATGAAAACCCTTGGAACCCAAAATCTTGACAGTATATCCCTTTTTAATAAATTTTATCACACTACTATCTTAGTTATTAGGCAGTTCCACTACCTCAACCCATTTAGAAACACAATAAACAACTACTAAAATGTGTACATTCCCATGTAAAGATGGGAATGAACCCATAAAATCTAATCCCAAAATATAAAAAATCTCAACTTCTAAAACACATTTTTTAGTCAAATCCTACCTTTTCCCAACATTTCCTAATCTCTAACACCTATCATATCCCTAAAAAAGAACTCCTAAAATCCTTAAACAATGTAGGTCGGTAAAATCCATCTAGAAAGACTTTTTGGTTCGTTTTTTCTCCACCAATATGTCATACCCACGGTGAGAAGTGACAATTTTCTTGAATGGGAAGCATTTCTTCCTCTAGCACACACCTTATCAGAATACCATCCTCACACCTTATAAAAAGTAAAGGGACATCCCATAGATAATACTTAAGCTCGTAGATAAAATTATTCCTTTTATTATTTGAAAAATCATTAGGAATGAAACTTTCTACCTAGAAATTAGAAAAATCTAAAAAAAAGAAGACTTTCTAACAGAGACAGTGAGAAACTTTTCATCAAGAATGAAAGAATTAATGTCCCTTGGATCTTCACACTTAGTACTGGATAAACTAGACAAATAATCTGCAACAACATTCTAATAACATTTCTTATATCTAATTTCTATATCAAATTCCTATAAAAAAATAACTGACTTAATGAGTAAAGGTTTGGCCTCCTTATTTAACATAAAATACTTCAAGGAAGAGTGTTCGGTAAATATTATGACTTTTGAACCTAAAAGGTATTTCCTGAAATTCTATATAGAAAACACAATAGCTAACAACTCCTTCTCAGAAATATTGTAATTACTTTGAGCATCATCTAGAAGTATACTAGAATAATATACCATATGTAATCTATTATCTCTCCTTTATCCTAATATATCTATAAATTCCATATCTCTAGAATCACACATAATTTTAAAAGAGAATTTCTAATCAGTTGTAGTTATGATGGTTGATGAAGTGAGTTTATCCTTAAGAAAATTAAATGATTCCACACATTCTTTATGAAATAGGAATGGTGAATATTTGACCAAAAAAGAATATTAGGGAATTAAAATTTTCAAAAAATATTAGATAAACCTCTAATAAAAACCAGTATATCCTAGGAAACATCTAACACTCTTAACATTTTCAGGATGGGGAAATTTTTGAATTACTTAAATCTTTGAAGTATCAACCTCTAAACCCCTCTTAAACACTTTATATCCCAACACAATTCTTTTAGTGACCATAAATTAGAATTTCTCCCAGTTTAAAACGAATTTGGTCTTCAAACATCTCTCTAAAACCAATTATAGATTTCATAAACATCTTTTAAATATGCTACCTACAACAGAAAATTCATCTATGAAAGCCTCAATAATCCTATCTATCATGGAAGGTAGACCACATAACATAAAGGTAATTTTTCAGTATTCAAATGTTCCAAAGAGGCATGTGAATATAGTTTTATCCAAATCTTCTAGGGCTATAGGAATCTGTTTGTCTCTATAATAGCCATATAAAAAACAAAAGGACTGATTATTACAAGACTCTAAATAATTTGATCTAAAATTTCAATAGATAATGATCCTTCTTACTGAAATAATTAAGCTTCATGTAATCTATAAAAACTCTTGATTTGGTTTCTTTTGTCACTTGATATCACGAACCAGCCCAGGTACCCTGGTAACCTGATAACTAAGATGGTCCTAATATAGCCCGAAGGGAATTCCTGATCCCCACTAGTTGGTGACTAGAACCTGGAATCATACAAAATGAAAGTGGGAATGAATTATCCACAAACATTGCGGGAGGAAGATAAACAAATTAGTATGCATACAAAAGAATCTCCATATGGAGAAGTGTACCAGAAGTCAAATAGGTAAATAAATCCAAATTACTAAAGTAAATTTCTAGAAAAATAGGATAATTTCCCTAGTACCAATGTACACAACTCACCAAGTCCAAGGATCGACCGCTATAACCACCTCTAAGTAGTGATTTTCCCCAGATCGATCTTATAAGGAGATGATCTACAAACACCCGAAGGAACATATATAGTGTGGTCTAAAAGCAAAGTAAGGTCTCAAAAAGGATTCCATAATAGATTCTAAAATTTAATTAACCAAATAAAGAGATTTAAATTTTAAATAAATAGTTTTTTAATTTCAAAATCATATTTAAAAAAATAATGATTACATTTCAAATAATGGAAATACTTTAAATAAATGATTCACATGTCAATTGGGAATATTTATAAAAAAATGGATTAATAAAACATTTTATATTAAATAGTTTATATAAATTCACAAGGATGTAAAATAGTTTACAACAATGGTATATATTCATTTCAAATAAAAATAAGCATGAAACATGGTCATATTCCTAAAAGGTATGATAGTTCCATCCTATAGGAAATCCCTCACACTCAAAGTGACTCGACAATATGTATATACACACTTCCCTTTGGCACTGGTCAAATAGACTTCATCACCATCCTATCAGTAATGTTATGTGTTGCATTTATGTTTTGGAACATTTAATATCATAGAGTGTTATCCCAATAACTCACTAAATACCTAAATCTTTCACGTGCTTTAGTAAAAAAATGATGGAAAATTTATTTCAAGACTTCTTAAAATAAAATTCATCCCATTATCTATTTAAAATATTCCTATTTTCCATTTAAAAACCTAAACTTTCTTTTAATCAAAATCATTCCTTTTTCTATGATAAAACCGAAAGGTTTCTATCAAAACCATTTTAATATATTTTTATCAAATACAACTTTGAAATAAATTCCGTAAAATCAATTTCAAAAATTTAAATTCAACAATTTAAATTCAAAAAATTTCCATCAAACCAATTTAAAAATTTAAATTCAATAATATAAATTCAAAAAATTATTTTAACAAATTCCCACCAATTTCACAATAAATCCTCAATTCAATGGAATTGGGGGTTTCCCCCAATTTTATGCCAAAATCCAATTTCAAATCCAAAACACCCAATTCAATGGAATTGGGTTTCTAACAATTTAGTTTCATATGAATAAAATCCCACACATTCTTGAAAGAAATTTAATCAAATCAAGTAGTTTAGGTTTAATTAAATTGTCCAATCAAAACAGAACCACCTACATTAGAAACGTAAGATCTTGAAACACCAAACCCTAATCACGATTTACTAATGAAGAATGAAGACAACATGATCTAAGAATAAAACCAAGATCCAAGACCTAAAACAACGATTATTATGTCCTCCATGAACACATAGAGATCTAAAAAACACTAGGGAAGAAAGGAGAGGCAATAGAAGGGGGAGAACGTGAAGAGGAAACTTATAGGGAACGGATTGAAGAAAAATCTCCTAGATTCAATCCTCCTTAGAGAGGGTTTGGAGGAGAAAAAATGATTCTTTTGAGCCCCAAAACCTAGGAAAACATAATAGGGTTGAATGATCTTGAGTGGGGGTCACAAATGAGGGTTTAACAATTTTTTACCAATTTTTCAGACTTATTAAAATCCACACATATGGTTAGCTAGGAAGGGACAAATGGTTACATCAAACTATTCACCCTAGCCATGATCCCATTTTAAATGGTGTTCAAGGTTTCTCCTAAGTGGATGCATAGTTTTCAAAATTGTTCACCAGCCATGAAAAACATCATTTTCTCAGTTTTCACGGTTTTATTTAGCAGAGTACCCGGTTTAGGAAAATCATGCATCAACCGTTCACAGCCCAAAACTTTCAAAATTTCCAAAGTTTCCACCTAAAACAAACCCAAACATAACCCAACTAAAGAAATTTTAAAATTGGGGTTTAGTAATACCTAAAAACAGTAATAGTATTTTGCAACCTCCCCACTATAGAAACTTTCTATCCCCAGAAAGCCTATTCAAAAGTTTCCATTCCAAAAAGATGAGGCCACTGCTCTCTCATCAGTGCCTCCATCTCCCACATCTTAGGATTTTAATAATAATTCTTCCATAGAACTTTAACCAAATGTACATTCCTCCCACTAAGTACCTTGGTTTTAGAATCAAATACCATAACTGGGAATTCAGTCATTGATAAATTAGGTTCAACCGCAAGATCACTTTAGCTTAGAATGTGAGATGGATCAGATATATACCTTCATAGCTGAGATACATGAAACATGTTATGTATCAAAATTAGATGTGGTTTAAGTGATAACTGATAATCCACTTTTCCCACATTCTTAACAACCATAAAAAGGTCCCAAAAAATTAGGAGTAATATTCCATTACTTCCTAAGTCATTGATGATCCAACCATAGTGAAACTTTCAAGAATACCTAGTCACCAATTGAGAATTCCAGTGGTTTGAGGAGATGATCAACATAAGACTTATACCTGATATATTCCATCAAAATTATCTGATGAATCAACTGAATCTTTTCTTTCGCCTCTTTAAAAAGCTCGGTCCAACCAAGGAACTCTCGCCAATCTTTGACCAACACAACAGAGATATGAAAGGTCGGCTATACAAGGCCTCAAAATGAGTCATTATGATTGCGAACAAGTAACCATTGTTATAAGAAAACTCAACCAACCCCAAGTGATCATCCCAAGCCCCACCAAACTCAAGGATATAGGTGTAGAGCATATCCTCAAGAATATGTATAACTCTTTTTATGTAGATATATGACTGCAGATGGTATGACATACTCAAATTGACATGAGATCCTAGTTCCTCCTGAAGGTCTCTCCAAAAGTGAGAAGTGAAATGATGATCCCTATTAGAGACTATAGTATATGTAACTCTATGAAAATGAACAATCTATTTTATATAGAGATTTTCCAACTCCTCAATATTGGTTATATTAAGAATAGGTATAAAGTGTTCCAACTTAGTCAACCTATCAACCACAACCCATATTGAATTATTCTTTCTTTGGGTACATATAAACCCAACCAAAAGGTCCATTTTGATTCCATCCCACTTCTAAGTTAGGACTATAAGTGGATAAAGAAAATGTGAAGGTTTCTGGTGTTTGGCCTTGACCTGTTGGAAAGTGTAACAACGAGAGACAAATTTAGAAATGCCCAGTATCATAGTTGGCCACTATAACTATTTCTGTATGTCATAGAACATCTTCATGGTTCCTGGGTGCACATCCCACTGAAAATTATGGAAATCCCCTATAATAGTTTTTCATACAGCTAACAACACGACAAAGATATTCTGATAGAATAAAAATTCCCTCAATAGAGAATGGCCAACCAGGCACGATCTACCCACCATAAAAAAGAGTATCTAATGCTACGAAACTCATCATAAAGCTGCTAATACTGAAGAATCATCTTGAGAAGAGAAGATCACAACTGGAAACTAGCTAAGGGAACCTCTAACCATAATTCCTGAACTCCTATATGCAACTGTGCAAACAGATCCATCAATTTCCACTCTTCTGACGATTCTTTCACTTCTTGGGTTAGAATTTTCTCTTAAAATCATCTGCAACGACATTACCTTTCCCCAGGGTATAGACGATGTCGAAATTGAAAGACTTCAGGTATTTCAACCAAAGCCTCTGGAGGAGATTCAGATCTTTTTACGAGAAGATATAACTCAAACTATTATTGTTAGAAAACATGATAAACCTTTCTCCATAATGTTAATGCTGAAAAATCATAAGTGAATGCATCACAAATGTAAGTTAAAGGTCATGGTTCGGATAATTTTTCTTTCATGGCATAAGATAATGATAACTATAGATAATGAATTGATCACCTTATATTATAACACAACCCAAACCAAAATTTGATGCATTACAGAAGACCACATAGCTCTACCTAGGCTCTGGGAGAGTCAATACTAGTACAGTAGTAAAAAAATTCATCTCAACAAATGAAATATAAAATTTCACATCCTAAGAAAACTTCACTCCCTTCAGAGTTAGAGAGGTTATTGGAGAAGCTAACTTTGAGAATTTCTTTACAAACCGACGATAATAACCAACTATTCCCAAGAATCACCAAATCTTTGAGACATTTCATGGTTGCTCCCATGTCATAATAGCATTCAACTTCTCATGATCAATTGATATACCTTGTTTAGACACCATGTGTCCTAAGAACTTAAATCCTAAAATCCAAAAATCACATTTCAAAATCTTGGTATAAAGTTGGTGATTTCTCAAAAAATATATAACTAATATTATATAATACATATGATCCTCCTCAGACTTTGAGTAAATGAGGATGTCATCCAAAAAGACTACCAAGAAGGTATCAAAATACTAATGGAAAATTCTATTCATCCTATCCATAAAGACTTTAGGATAATTTGTTAGACCAAATGGCATAAAAAGGTACTCATAATGGTCATACCTGCTCAAAAAGGCAATTTTCTAAATGTCAATTTTTTTTATCCTCAACTGATGGTAGTTCGACCAAAGATCAATCTTTGAGAACCACTTCATCCCTTTTAACTGATAAAAAATACCATCAATCCACAATAATGGATACTTTTTCTTTATCATAACTCGATTGAGATTTCGATAATCAACAAAAAGGAATAGTGAACCATCAGTATTCTTAGTAAAGAGAACAAGCACCGCCCAAGGTGACACACTCGGACATATAAATCCTTTCTCTAGAAGATCATCTAACTATGTATTCAACTCCTTCATTTCATCTAGTGTCATGAAGTAAGAGGGAATGAAAACAGTTTGAGTGATATCCAATAAGTTGATAAAAAACTCCACGTCTCTTACCGGTGGAAAATTAGATAAGTAATAAGGGAACACGTTGGGAAACTTGATGAAAAATGGAGGGAGATCATTGCTCAAGGATTATTGCTCAAGATGAAAAGAGAATATAGATATCACTTCCCCCAACTATACATAATAAGGTCCGACTCTACTTGACCTCAGGTTCCATTATCCTTGAAAGATTCGGAAAACCCCATTGGGTGTAGTAAAGGAGACCTGTCGAAGATAACAATCAATCCTATATTTATTAGAAATGAGCCAATTCATCCAAAATATGATGTCAATATATTTCATGTTGAGAACCAAAAAACTCCAAGAAAGATTAGTATCTGATAAAGAGAAAACACAAGTGGTACTACAAAGACCCTTCTCTTTCTTCATACAAATGGGTTTAGTAATATCCATCACATAAGACAAAATCTCTATAGGAAGATTAAGTATATTGACAACACAAGTTAGTGTAAATGAATGAGATGTACCAATATCAAATAAATTAGTCACTAATGAAGAATCAATAGTAATGGTGCCTCTCAAGGTCATTGGACCCATATCCGCTTCCTTGAGAGACTCTTCCACCATGTGAAGAAGGTTCATTTCAGATACATGTGGTTGTAACCCCTTTGTCCATGAAGTATCTAATTGCATTGTAGTTTTGGTAGGTGTTGATGATCCCCTTCCACTATGGGGAGTGGAATAAACATAGTATAACTTATTAAAATGACATGACCGTATGTAGGAACCAAAAACCTTGTGTGCCTTAGGGAATACCCTCTTTGAATGACTTGGATTTCCACACTAAAAACAAAGAAAAGGGCCTCTTATAGGCACTTCAGAACATCTAGAATGACCATGTCATTGATAACCACCACAAGAATCATCATGATTCCTATTTAACTTAGAAGAATTCATGCTTCCAATAGAATAAAATGGAGATTATGAGAACCCTGACTTTCCAGCCATGTCCATTTTGACCATCAATGCTTTATCCAGAACATCAACATGAAAAGTCAACTTCAGCAAGAAAACTTGAGAATGGATATCTGGTCGAAGTACCAACTTGAACCTTTGATCCTTTACCTTCTCATTCGATAATATCTTATGTGAAAATTTCATAAGCTTAGAAAAATTGTTTTCATACACTATCATGGTCTTTTCAGCCTGCTCGAGTTTAAAAATCTCAGTGTCCTTGTCCAACAACATCGAATCTATATAGAAATGGTTAGTGAAAATAACATTGAAGTATTTACACTCTAGTATCTCATGATTCTTCATCATAACCATTATGTCCCACCATCTCTTTATTGGTCCTTCCAGCATGAAGGTGACACACTTCACCTTAATTTCATTGGGTGTCTCCAAGAACCCAAAAAAATGCTCCATACTGCTCAACCATTCCTCATCCTCTTGATAATAATTTGATCCTTTGAATGGTGGTGGATTATAGGGAAGAAACTCTTGAGAACTAATCTAAATAATGTTCCTTTGAGGATCCACAGTTGGTGACTAAACAGGAACCAGTGGTGGTGCCTATACCAAATCTTGGACAATATGCATGATCACCTTAACCAGACTCAGGTCCATAAGAGGATTTCTCACTGAGGTTCATCAATAGCTTCCTCTTAGACCTGATTAATATATCTTCTTGGATTCATGATGTTACAAAATATCACTAGGAAACATATAAGACATTAGATTTAACACTCAAATAGATAAACAAATGAAATCAATCCCAGCAGTGAGCATAAAAAATATTTGTATTTCAGTCTATCCAAATCCAAAGTAAGGAAAAGACTATAACTAATACTCAAGGGATCTTTAGAAAACCATCCATGGTGAATTAAGGTTCATTACAATAACATATTATCAATCAATCAATCGAAACTACCTCCTAATTACTGACAAGATTACACAAAGCATAATGACTCCAAGACAAAATCTCAACCCATAACTATGATACCACTTTTTCATGAACTAGCTTGGGTACCTTGGTAAGCTGATAACTGAGCCGGTCCTAACATAGCCATAAGTAAATTCTTGATCCCCATGGGTTGGAGACTAGCACCTGGAATCATACAAAATTAAAGTGGGAAAGAATTTTCCACAAATAGTGTGGAAGGAAGATAAACAAATCAGTATACATACAAAAGAAACTCCATAGGTAGAAGTGTACCAAAAGTCAAATAGGTAAAAAAACCCAAACTACTATAGAAAGGTACCATAAAAATAGTATTTATTCCCCAGTCCCAATGAATGAAACTTACCAAGTCCAAGGATCAATAGCTAGAACCACCTCTAAGTAGTGCTTTTCCCCTACTCGAACCTAGAAGGATATAATCTACACACACCTGAAGGAATCAGTAGGGTGTGAGCTAAAATCCCATTAGGGTCTCACTAAGGATTACATAATAGATTCCAACATTTAATTAACCAAATAAAAATATTTTAATTTTAAATAAGTCGATTTGGCATTTCAAAATCATATTTAAACAAATCATGCTTCCATTTTAAATGATAGAAATACTTTAAATAAATACTTCACATTTCAATTGATGTAATATTTCTAAACAAATGGATTAATAAAAAAAATTATTTAAAACAGTTTATATAAATTCACAAGGAATTTAAAACATTTAACAAAAATGTAATATATTCATTTCAAATACAAACAATCAAGCAACATGTTCATATTCCTAAAATGTATTATAGTTATATGATATGGGAAATATCTCACACTCAAAGTGACTTGGAAATATATGTATACACACACCCCTTTGGAACTGGTCAAAAGTATTTCATCACTATCCTATCAGGGATGTGATTTGTAGCATTTATTTTTTAGAAAGTTGTAGATTGTATAGTGTTATCCCAACAAATCACTAATTACCTAAGGCTTTCATGTTCTCTAGTATAAAAAAAATGATGGGAAATTTATTTCAAGGTAGCTTAAAATAAAATTTATCCCATTTTCCATTTCAAATATTCCAATTTTCCATTTTAAAACCAAAATGGTCTTTTAATAAAAAACATGTCTTTTTCAAAGATAAAACCCAAAGGTTTCCATAAAAACCATTTTAATACATTTTTATCAAATATAACTTTGAAATAAATTCCATAAAATCAATTTCAAGATTTTTTTTAACAATTTAAATTCCAAATTTTTCCATGAAACCAATTTCATAATTTAAATTTAATAATTTAATTTAACTAACTCCCTATAATTTCACAATAAATCCCCAATTCAATGGAATTGGGGGTTTTCACCAATATTATTCCAAAATCCAATTTCAAATCCAAAACCCCCAATTCAATGGAATTGAGTTTCTAACAATTTAATTTCATTAGAATCAAATCCTATACATACAATTGAAATTAATTTAATCAAATCAAGAAGTTTTGGGTTAATTAAATTTTCCAATCAAAATGGAACCACCTACCTTGGAAATGCAAGATCTCAAAATGTGAAACCCTAATCGGTATTTTCCAATGAATAACGGATAAAAAGAGATCCAAGAATCAAATCAAGATTCAAGACCTAAAATAGCAGTTATTAGATCCTCCAAAAACACACATAGATCTAAAAACCCTAGGGAGGAAAGGAGAGAGAGAAAAAGGAGGAGAGAGAGAAGAGAAAACTTACTGGGAAGGTATTGAACGAAGATCATCTAGCTTAGATATGCCTTATAGAGGGTTTGGTGGAGCCAAAAATGGTTCTTGGGAGCCCTAAGCACTAGGAGAAATGTAATAGGGTTGAATGAGCATGAGTGGGGTTCAAAAAGAAGGGTCAGGTATTTTTTAACAATGTTCACATTAATTAAAAGCCGCACAGATGGTTATATAAGCATATCTGCATAGTTAGATCAAACTGCACACCCTAGACATACACCCCATTTAAATTGGTTTCACGGTTTCTCCTAGGTGGGGACATGATTTTCCAAATTGTGCACCAAACGTGAAAAACCCCACTGCCTTGGTTTGCACAATTTTCTCTAACAGAGTGCACGGTTTAACAAAACCATGCACCAACCATGAACAACACCATAACTTTAAAAATTTCCAAATCCTTTACCCAAAACAACCCTAAATGAAACCCAACCAAAGAAATTTTAAAATAGGGGTTTGGGAATACCTAATAATAGTAACAGGATATTACACATGAAATTGTTCATTCTTTTCATTGATCGCTACAGTGAATCTTTATTTATTTGGAACTACTTTAATTGGACTAACTCAAGCACTGTTAGAAATGGGATATAAAATACTAATATCTAGATGCTTGATTACCTCTTCTCTCACAACATCTTTCATGTTTGTTTTTATTCTCCTTCTACATTCTACTCTTAGTTTGTGGTCTGGTTCTATATGAATATTGTGCATGTATAATTAAGGTATAATCCCTTTTATGTTGGGTGTGGACCAACCTATTATAGTTCTTAATTTATTCATAATATCTAATGGTTTTTATTCTTGTTTTTTAATAGTTTTTCTTCTTTATTTTTTTTCAGTTGTGTAGAAATAATTACAAGAAGTGTTAAATTTTCATATAGAGCTTGGTTAAAATCCCAAGGAACTGGAACAGTTTTACCTTATTATTATTATTGGGTTTTAATTTTTCAAGAAAATTAATGGGTGGGGAATAGTTCTTTAAACTAGAGGGAATATCCCCAAATTCTTCAATAATTTTTTCCTTCCCTTTTTTCTTTTTATTTTAAGAAAAAATTCAACTCAATTTTCAAGTGGAGTAATGATATTTTATTCATTTTCAAGATTTTTTCTCTCATTTCCATATTTATATTTATATAATTTTTTGAATTCTAGATTCACCCAGTTTTTCAGTTTGGGTGCTCTTGGGGTATTTTCCAGTTTATTTTTGATTTTTTAATTTAATTCTCCATTTACATGACATTATAGGGTTTGTTTCAGTTGTGTTTGGTAGTTAAACCCTATCTATAAATATCATGTCTCTTTCTAATTTCTCCATTTGTAATTCCAGGTTATGAATTCTAGATTGAGATTCATCTTTATCAGATTCATTTTATTCTTTTTGAGATTCAAATTTAGCCTCTTGTGAGTGAATTTTTTTATCATATGATCCTTCCTATTAAAAATTTATCCTTCAAAATTTCATTGGTTATTGTATAGTTAAACCATTTTTTGATTTTGAAATTGTTGCCTATTCTGATTTTGGTAATCTAGGGTAGTAGGTTTTCTAATCATTCCTTATTTCTTCTAATAAAAATTTGGATAGTTCCTATATAATTGATTGTAATTTTTTGAATAAAGTATCATCTTTATTATGAATCCTAGGACTATATCCCACAAAATTAATATTCTCTTATTATTGGGTTAGTATATAAAAATTTGGAAAAAATCAGTGTTAAAAAACATACCACATTTCACACACTTATCTCTAAGAGATTGGTTTTGATTTTGATAGCCTAATTAATTTAAACTTTTTTTTCCATTTTGGTTCATTAAAGATTGAATTAAATCTTTTATTTTAGAAAATTTATCATTTTTATCTATCCTTGAACCAGTGTTGCTTCCAAATATATTCACTCTTTTCCTCCTAGATTTTTTATGTTGTTAATTTAAAGAAATATTATTGAAAATGTGTCTCAATTATTCCTCATTTTTTTCATTATAATTTCCCCTAGATAACTGATCTACCAAATTATATCCTGGGGAAAATACTTCATTGAATGTATCCATAAGGACATTATATGGGAGATGAGGAGGAGGAAATTTAATAAGAAGATCCATAAATCTATCCCAAGCCTCATGAAAGTATTATCCATCCTCTTGATAAAGAATTATGATTTTGGTTCTCATCTACCCCTTTAGTCTTTGAGGGTAAAGTTTCATCATGAAATAATTGTATAAATGAACCCAATTTTCAAAAATGTTTTCATAAAATCTTAAAAACAAATTTCATGCATTCCCTTTAATACATAGGGGAAACACTCTAATCCTAAGTTCATTTTTATTGAGCCCTATCATAGGTAACTTTTTCAAATTATTATAATGGTATCTGATGAAGGAATGTGAATATTCATTAGATAAACCATTAAATGTAGGAAACAACAACAGTTGTGATTGTTTAAGCTCATAGTTTTAGTATCTAGGAAAGAATCTAATTGAATAAGGGTTACTTGAAACTTTAGGGAGTTGAAACTCCATCATCCTAGGCCTCTTATTTTCTTCTAGGATGTGTTTTGGTTGAAAATTTTACTCATTATTAATACGAACACTTTTTCCTGAGTTTTTTATTTTAGATTTGATTTTCATTTTTATGGAATTTAGTTGTTTTTCTATCTCAGGTATCTATGGATATATACTATTATATAATGTTCTCTTTTTCATATATAAATAAAAGACAGAAGAATTTCAAGAAAATAAAATTACATCAACAAGAAGAAAAATAAGCTGATTAACAAAACAACAATTTTTTTACAATAAGTAGTTTCCAGGTTTTTTGAAGATCTATTTTTTTAATGTAGTTTTGAGTTTTTTTATGAAATTATAGATATATATATATTTATGTTTTGAAAATTGGTTTCATGAATCCCTTACCTGGAAATAGTTTTAAAATTTTACAACATCCTTGTTGTGAGTATGTTTAAAGATACATTTATAAACCCTAGATATAGTATAGTAGATAAAATCATGGTTCATCTCAAGGAAGAAGTATCAAATTCCCTATTGGTCTTACTAAAACTCTTTTTGTGTTTTTATATATTTTGAAACCAATGGATGATAACATGTAAAATAGTGATGAAAATTAGAGTGGTAGTGATAGGAGAGGAAAAAAATGTAAATACAAACAGAAATAAATGAAAAAAAGAATAAGGAAAAGAAAAGGGATACATGAAGAAGGAGAGGACATTCAATAATAACAAGGTTGAATCCAGGTTTATCCACTCTCAGCTACCCTTTATAGATCTTCTAAATAATACCATCAACTCTCATATCCACTCAATGAATGACTAATAAATCATATCACACACCACTCTCTCCTAAACAGTGAACAGACAGATACAAAACTTCTTTTGTGCTCAATCCCTCCTCTAGAATGCAAAATGTATCACTCAACCAACTCATTCGAGATAGGAAATTTCACTATCTGAAATGATCCTACTAGGTTCATCATATTGAACAACCAAAATCAAATAATTATTTGATCTCAATGGTAATGAAATAGGGAAAAGGAATATGGAAGGAAGGAATAAAACTATTCTTGTGTATAAGTTAACTCTCTCAAGGCACCAATTCACCACCACAATCTGTTAGGGTGAAGAAGAAGTGGGAATCATCATGAAGCTCAGATCTCCAAAAACAATTGAATTTCTCTTCTGGGATCATTCCTTGTAAATTAATTCTCTATTTCTTGAAATTTTAGAACAAAACACTTTGGGGAAGAAGAATAGATGATCATTATATTTACAAGAATAAAAACAAAACAGTATTATTTACAAAAATAGAAAAAAGAAAATAGTGAATCATGAATCGATTCAAAAATTACCTTAAAAAAACTAAAACGTACATAGGTGAATACATAAAATTTAATTATTTATATCTTCTGATTACTATTGTATATAAGTTCATAGAGTGTCAAACCCATAGGTAAGAGAAATTGTGATCGTGCAACCAAAATTTGAAAATAAAACCACCAAAAGTAGTGGATGATGTTTTTTTCTTATTTTTCTATTTATGAAACAAAATTGATGAAGAAACAATGATTTTTTAAAATAAAAGATAAAGAAAGAAATATTATCGATTAGTAAGAATGAAAAGTGAGAAACACAATAGAGATAGTATCAAGGGGAATTATAACTATATAGTTTATATGTATTTTTTCATTCATGGAAATTTTATTGAAGTCACATACTTGATAATTGGTTTGATTAATCTCCTTCACTGAGAGATAAATCTTACAGAAGGATGATTCTTAAATCTCCCCAATTTAAGAATCTTCCAACATCAATTTATTTTAAATAAAATTTCATTGAAATCAATATTGATGATTGATACCAATGTTTTGAAAATAAGATACGATAGGTGCAAAAAATCATAATCAGAATCAATCTTGCCAAATGATTCTGATTTTATGAAGAAATGATGTGAAGAAGAGGGAAATATTAAACTATTTGATTGAATTCTTTGAGAAAAAAATTTAGCCACAAATAATTTCAAATTAAGGAATTCACTTACAATTAAAAATTAAATGAATTAAATAACAAGAGATAAGAGATCTACCCTATTAAATTATTCATCACAAGTGCTAATATGTTCCCTTCTCTCCTCTAATATCTCGGGTGCTTTGTCTCTATTCTAGAATCCCCAATTGAAAAGTGAGTGTGTACCAAAATTATTTTTTCATTGTGAATCATTGAAATACATCAGCAAACAAGATAGTTCCTTGTATCTTCATCAACCACATGGAACCTTTCATGCGTTACTGTCACCTGTACATGAATTTTTTACATCGATTATAAAACCATAACAAACCCACATGCGATCTATTTTAAACACATCAGGACATATCTCCAACATGATTCATCTTTGTTTAGTCTCACTACCTCTTCTCAACATGTGATTTTAAATTAGTCACATAATTTTTCCAACTACATGTTTCATAGTGCTGATACTTACTCCTTCATGACTTCATGTTTTATTTTTTTAGCACTAGAAAATTATTTTCAATCTAGAATCAGATTCAATCATCTAATAGAACCCAAAACACTTCATCATCCTCAAAATTAGCCTTCTCAAACCTCAAATGATAATGTATAATTAAAAAAATTAAAAAAATAAATCATCAACAAGTGTGGCATAAAATCAACCTAGATTATACTTCACACTAGTTGGAATAAAAAAATCCTCAACTCAATCTATTTATTTGAAATATCATGACCGTGGTTCATTGGATTTAGCCTTCTTCAAAAAAAAATAACCCAATTCCATTCTTACACTCAACTCTTCAAAAATATCATCAATCCCAAAACCCAGCTTCAGTAGCAAGTTCTCATTATTCTTCATTATTACTTCATAAAATTCCATTGAACTTGACTCGTTATTTATCCACTTAAATGAATTTCCACATTTAGTCATCCCATGGTTATTCATTTCTGGAAACAAAATCATGGATTTGGTTATTCAAAATTCATTAACTCAAGCTCGTAAGATGTGGATCAACTTCACACATTGGTGTCAAAATCATCTCATATCTGTAACCACTGACTTATACAATAGGATTGAGTGAAAATATCTTTGACAACCTCAATATTTATTAGGTTCATGGGTTGGAAGTGGCACGAGATTGAATAATTGAATGGCTTGGGTTTCTTCCATATCATAAAGCTTCCAAACACACAAATCTGGACAATGAAAGTTCAACAATGGAGGTGGTGATCTCTTTCATCATTAATGTGATGTTTGGATTCTTCTTTAAAAAGGGGGGGGGGGTGGGGACGTATTGGATGATTTTAGTGGGGTGGGAACTGAATCTCTATAGGCATGGTTGGATTTTAGGCTCAGCTTTACCTTGATCAATCAAGATTCATCCACTTCATGTGTCATTGGTGAAAAAAGAAAACCTTTATTTTATTCTTGTTTGAAATCCCTGAGTGAATTTCGATAGTCTTCATTTGGTAGAGGTAGAACTGTCGTAGGTTCGACAAGCTTGAGAGTCGAGGATGTGAGGCTGGATCTAGAAGCTTCTATAGAGGGGTTTCAAAATTAGTTGGAAGTGACATGCAGTAGATCCAAATTTCTATTGGTGACTAGTGGGTTTTTGGTTTGTTATCAAGGTCTTCTAAAATATTGGATTGGTTATAAAGGAGGATTAGACTGGGTGGTAGTAGATTGGTGAAGTGTATGTGAATGACCCTGGCAGTGGATGACCCTGAAAATGGATGAACCTAATGGTGTATCTGTGGGTGGCAGTAGAAAATGGGAGGAATAGAAAATCTTTATAGTGGATCCATGGATGGTGATGTAATGACCATAACTATTGAATAATATTTGTTTTCTAGATTTTCGTGTTATTTCATTTTATACTCCACAAAAATATATCCTTTAATTAATGAAGTGATACGGTTGGGTTTCAAATATTATATGACTGTTAGTCAATATGACCATTAGAAACTAAACTCTTAATGTTACAATTATTGTTTATAAGTACAAGTTATCTTGGTTAATTAATACAGAAAGAATAGTCGATGGCCTCATCCAGTAGATTCTGGCCGTACAAAGCCCATTTGTCAGAGCTTGGGAAGGAGGTAGCATCTCCGGGCTTTGCTTTGGACCAAGCCCAAGATGAGCTTCAACATGTGAAGCTTGAACATAATTGCCTAAGGGAGAAGTTCAAGCTAATAGAAATCACCACTCAGGAAATGTTGTCCAAACCGCCCCAAGATTCTATCACCATAGCACACCTTACACTTAGGTCATATGAAGGTGTTATAAGAGGCTATGTAATGAGGCCTTAGATACTTTTTATAATCCCTTGGTATAAATAAAATTGTTATTTCTTATTATGGTAAAATTTGTGATTTTCAAATGTATAGATAAATATAGGATGAATATTATTGGAGAATTTTGTAAAAAGGGTATTTTAATATATTCATGTAAACTTTAAATAATTAATAATGTGAAATTATTTTCAAAAAATGGTCTTCTACAGTTGTGATCAGTAAGAAATTTAGTGTCTAATAAGATCAACTTTATTTTTAGTAAATAGTAAAGTATGAATAGTAACATACCCTTATGAATAGTAAATCGGCCAAAAAAATAGAAACTTCACCCATGAATGTATAAATACAATTTAGACATCTTAAAAGTGAAAAAACAATCATAGTATAAGTTTTGTTATTTTTGTATGTCATAAATACTTTATTTACAATTTTATAATTAATTTAATAATTTAAAATGGAAATTTATTTTCATAAAATATAATCATAAATTGTTACTTTATTGTCTTATGGTTATATGACAATTTTATGGGACCATGATTACTTTTTCAAGGTATTACAAAATAAGTCATAGTTTTAGAGTTGTTTTTTTGAATAGATAATGATTTTATCTAAAAATTAAATTAAAAATATTTAGAATTTTTTTTCATAAAATGGATTTTATTTTTGAATTCAGAGCATCAATATTAGGTTAGGGTGAATTTATGAGATTTTTATAAAATGTTTTGTTTTTTGGTGAATAGTGAAAATACAGTTTTTAGTTTCGGGTGTTTAATGACATTAATAATGATGTAATCATTCTGGTAGACTTGTTAATAGTAAGATATTCTATGAGGTGTCCCAAGTGGCCAATACCGTTGGAAAACCTATGGTTTTGAAAATACCACTGATGAGGTGTCCTTTGGAAATTAATTAAATATTCCCTCCCTTTTCCTATAAATACCAAGCCATTCCCTCATTAATTTCATTCCAAAATCCTACTCAATGAATTTCTAGTTTTTTTACCACCCAAGGAGTCCTCCAAAGGTGCCCTCAAGCCTCCCCAAGGTCCCAAACTTCAATATTTTGAAGTTACTCTTCAAGGCAAGGGAACCTTTCACCCTCCTCTTTTAAGTCATGACTTCCTTTATGTTATGTATTCTAGTTTCCATTTCATTATGCAGGGGTATGTTCTTCTTTATATTTATTACTATCCATTTCATTTACAATTGATGAGAGACCCTTTTCTCTCTCATTAACTTATTTTTCTGAATTATAAGCGATGTCGTTAGGTTGCCAAATTTTCTTAGAAGAAATCATATTTTCTCTTTTCTTTCAAGTTTCCTTTTCATGTGGTGTGTCATTCAACATCATGATATTATTTATTTTTGTTCTGTAACTCTATTATAAATGATTCATTTATTTATGGGAGACCCTTTTCCCCTCTCTTTTTATTTTTTTCTAAAACCATGTTATATAGTCGTTATACTACAGAAACTTTGTCACAAAATCTCTCTCTTTTTCTCAAGAAATTCTCTTGTTTTATTTATCTGAATACCCAAATATATTTTCATTTATAGAGGTATTTATAAAGACATAAAATTGATCTATTTGATTTTGGAATATACATACATGAAACCCTCTTTCCTTTTCCAAGGGTTATAAAAGACATAATGATCATGTTTCTAAGCACTTTTAAAACGTCACGATTTTGAAGTGAAACCCATTACTTTTACTCTCTATGGGTTATTTATGAAATTTTTTATTGTGATCTATGTGGATCACATTAATATAAAGACATATTAAGGGTGCGCCCTGATATCTCTCTAATTCACTGGGTAAAGAATTTAATCTCTAGAGATGAAAAGTTTCACGATACCTTGGTGGATAACCTTGGTAATTTTTATGACACCTTGGGGATGAACCTTTGTGATATGTTCATAAATGTCTAAATTAAATATTGTAGACACATATTAATGTTATGGTTCATGTTCTTTTCATTATGAAATGCCTCTACTTACATTTCTCATGTCTTTATATTTTTCATCATGTTCTTATTGATATCACAAGTAAACTGATTCCCTTGCTTTCCTTACTGGGATTTCTGCTCACCCTTTCCTTTGATGTATATCTCCAGGTTATGAGATATAGTAGTTGTACATAGGATGAACCTTTCAATAGGATTTTCAAGGAGATTTAAAAGAGTGTTTTAAATTTTTAGGTATTTTTTTCCTGATTTCCAAAACACTATAATTTTAAGGTCCTCTGTTTGTAAAATGTAATGAAAAGTTATGTCAAAAGGTGGGATGCTATAGTTGGTATCAAAGAAAAGTTTAGTTATTTATGGAAATTAGGCTATTAAAACATTAGGAAGAACCATATAGAAAATTTTAAATATAGGAATGCTTCTTGGTATTTTAGTGAGTATTAAGTAAGTGTTTTATCAAGAAAATACATCCCTGTCTGGATATGAGCAGGTAGAGGCGGCTCTGGCACAGATGTACCTAGGAGTGAAAAATATGACAAGGAGTTTCAGGGTTGACCTGGGGTATCCTGGTACATGACAATGGGCCTTGCTGTACTCTTGGTTACGACACTCCCAAAGGATATGTTTGGTTAATCATAAGCTTTTTATGAATCATTATTAAGGATTATAAAGAAATGTAATTGTTTAAAGCATGAAGTTTTAAGACATAAAATCCTTTATAGTTAAAAGATTCATAAATGAAATAATCTTCCCACTAAAGTTTTATTCTTTTAGAAAATGGCAGGCAATAGGAGGAACCGTGCAAATGGTGACCACAATGGACCATGCGCTGACGGCCCTCCGATGGAAGCCGGAATGGAAACTTTCATGCGAATGATGAACCAACTTACTCAAGTTATTGGAAATAACTTGAATCAAGATGAGAGACCGATTTTACCTCGAAGGGAACAAATTTCTTTTTAATACTTTATGCATCAACGACCACCAAACTTCAGTGGATCTACCAACCCATTGATTGCTGAATAGTGGATCAGCTCTATCGAGAAGATATTTTCTATGCTCTGCTATTTTGAACAAGAGAAGGTTACCTTGGCTGTTTATCACTTAGAGGGAGAACTGATCAGTGGTGGGAACTGATTAAAAACACAAGGCCAAGAGTGGAAGTTGAAGCTATAGAGTGGGAAGAGTCCAGAGGGATATTATTCTATAAATATTTCCTCGATCGATGAGAACAATAATGGAGGAGTTTCTCAAGCTGAAGAAGAAGTAGAATGAATCTGTGGGAAGATATGAGATGAACTTCACAAGGCTTTCACATTACACCTCTATCTTTGTCATGGATCCAAATGTTAAGGTTGATATATTCTTCGGTGGGATGAGACATCATCTTTTGAAGAATCTAGCCAACCGAGATTATGATAACTATGAGGAGATCGTTCGAAGTGCGATGAAAGTAGAACTAGAGTTTGGTGAGACATAATGGTCTCATAAATCAAATGACAAGAAAAGATCGATGGATCCAAGATTAGGGAGGATATTCAATCATGGAAGAGGAGGAAAGCAAGTACAACGTCACATGTTTAATAAATGTGGGAAGAAGCATTCAGGGAACTGCATGCTCAGGAGTAGGAAGTACTACAAGTGTGGTAGAGATGGCCAGATTGTGCGGACTTGTCGTAGTGAGGTGAAGCCACAACTTCCCAACACTAACGACAAAGGGATGATGGTGCATTCCCTATCTGATGTCCAATTATATAAGTATGGATAACTTGGGAACTTTTCCAATCACTGTCCAAATTCGAGGGCAGTGGAGAGGAATCACCATAAGCCTCAACAATGGCCAAGGTAACAAGGTCGTACTTTTTCAATCACTACGAATGAAGTTGAAGCGCCAAATGATGTGGTGGAAGGTACTCTTGTTTTTCTCTCAAAGATAGAAAGTACTTTGTTTGATTCTGGTTCTACATATTCCTTTATTTCCTCCAAGTTTGCAATGAATTTAGAATCAACCCCTGATTTGCTAAAAGTAGAGTTATCAGTCAAGACTCTTAGTGGGATTATCCAAGCATCGTCAGTGTTTAGAAACTCTGGTATTTACTTTAGTGAGCACAATCTTATCAAAAATCTAGTAGTCATTCCCATGATGGAATTCAACATTATACTAGGGATGGACTAACTCTCAAAGTATAATGCTAAGATCAAATGCAGAAGCAAGGAAATATCAGTAGTCTTGAATGGAAAACCTACAGTTATCTTCGAAGGAGAGATATCTCAACCTAATATTTTTCTAGAAGAACCTCCTATATCCTTATTTATGGAGTTTATCAGTCAATAAGAAGAAGTAAATGAGAGTTTTAGGATAGAAAATTTCCCCATCATCCAAGAATATGTTGACGTATTTCCTGAGGAGTTACCCAGACATCCCCCAGAAAGAGAGGTAGATTTTTGCATTAAACTTGTACTTGGATCCCATCCAATATCAAAGACCCCGTATAGGATGGAAAATGTGGAGCTGGAGGAGTTAAATAAACAACTCCAAGATGTTTTAGAGAAGGGTTTTATCAAACCGTGGGTGTCTCCTTAGGGAGCACCAGTTATCTTTGTGAAGAAGAAGGATGGATCTATGCGGCTATGCATTGATTATAGAGAACTAAACAGGATCACAGTAAATAAAAAATACTCTCTTCCAATAACTGATGACTTATTTGAATAAATTCATGGGGATCAATTCTTATTTAATATTAATCTTCGATATGGTTATCATCAATTAAGGGCAAATAAAGAAGATATTTCGAAAACTGCCTTCCGATCAAGATATGGGCATTAGGAGTTTTTTGTTATGCCCTTTTAACTGACTAACACACCTGCTATTTTTTGGATTTTATGAATAGAGTCTTTAAGGACTACCTTGATAACTTTTTTGAAGTTTTTATTGATGATATTTTGATATATTCCAAAAGTCAAGAGGAGCATGAGGATCATCTAAGGGTTATTTATTAAACTCTATGGAAGGAGAGGATTTTTGGGAAGTTCAGTAAATGTGAATTCTGGTTATAAAAAGTTTCTTTCCTGGGGCACATTGTTACCAATGAAGGAATCACAGTTGACCCTACAAAGACAAAAGTTGTAGAGGAGTGTCCTCAGCCTACAACAATAACTTAGATTCATAGTTTCCATGGATTAGAGGGATATTATAAGAGGTTTGTGAAAAACTTTTCATGACTTTCTAATCCATTAACCAAGTTAACTTAAAAAGGGGTCAAGTTCATCCAGATAAAATAGTGTTAGGAAAGTTTCCAAGAGCTGAAGAATAGATTGGTTACTTCACCCATGTTAACTCTTACCTCAAGTGGGTAAGGATTCGTTATTTTTAGCGATGCATATCTGAAAGGGATTGGGTGTGTCCTCATACAAAATGATAAATTCACTGCTTATGAATATTGACAGTTTAAGACTCATGAGCAGAACTATCCTACCCATGATCTAGAGCTAGCTGTGATCATTTTTTCTTTGAAGATATGGAGGAACTATATTTATGGGTAGAAATGTGATATATACATAGACCATAAATGTTTGAAGTATATTTACACACAAAAGGAATTGAACATGAGACAGAGGAGGTGGTTGGAAATTCTCAAAGACTATGATTGTTCAATTAATTATCATCCTGAAAGAACAAACAAAGTCGCTGATGCATTAAGCAGGAAAGACCCAGTTGTTCTTTCCATGATGATGATTCAAAGAGATACTTTGATAAATGACCTAGTAAATATGGACATGGGAATTATAAGGTAAGGGACATCATCAACCCTAACCCAAATTATTTCTCAACCGTCATTACTAGAGAAGATCAAGAAAGCTTAGAAAGTAGATCCTTTGTCATATAAGAAGTTTGAGGCTGTGAATGATGTGAAGGTTCCTGATTTAAATATTGATCAAGAAGGTGTTCTGAAATTTTGTACAAGACTATGTGTTCCATTTATTCCAGAAATAAAGAAGGAGATGATGGATGAAGCTCATAACTCTACTTTCTCTATACATCCTGGAAGCACAAAAATGTATATGGACCTTCATGATCATTATTGGTGGGATAATATGAAAAAGAAGATTGTTGATTACACTTCAAGGTTCCTGGTATGTCAGCAAGTGAAGGCAGAGAGATAAATTCCTAAAGGGGTATTGCAACCACTACCCATACCAGAATGGAAGTGGGATAATATCACTATGGACTTCTTCACTAGTCTACCGAGAAATTCCAAAAAAAAATGTAATATGGGTAATTGTGGACCATCTCACCAAAACTTCCCATTTTATCTCCATTCCGGAAGATTTCTCTCCTGATCAACTTGCCAAGATTTATGCAAAGGAAGTGGTAAGACTGCATGGAGTTCTACTTTCTATCGTATCTTATCGTGATCCAAGGTTCACATCAAAATTCTGGAGAAGTATTCAACATGATATTAGCACTAAATTAAATTTCAGTACGACATATCATCCCCAAACTGATGGACAATCTAAAAGCACTATTCAAACACTTGAGGATATGCTGGGAACATGATCAATGGAATTTAAAGGTGGATGGGATCAACATCTCCCTTTAGTTGAGTTCTCTTACAACAACAACTTCCACTCGAGCATTCAAATGACACCCTATGAAGCTCTATATGGTAAGCGATGTAGAACTCCTACTTTTTGGCATGAAGATGGTGAGAGAAAGCTTCTTGGGATTGATTTTTTGTAAGATATGACAAAAAAAGTCCATGCCATCCAACAACACATTAAGGCTGCTCAGAGTCTACAAAAGAGCTATGTCGAAAACCGTCGAAGGGACTTGAAGTTTGAGGTTGGTGAAAAATTATTTCTTCAAATTTCACCTTGGAATAGAGTCATGAGGTTTGGGAAGAAAGGGAAGCACATACCTAGGTACATTTCCCCCTATGAAATCATTGACCGCGTAAGAGAACTGGCCTATCGACTTGCACTTCCTCCAAATCTAGCACCACATATCCCTCTTGAGGAAGTACATACCTGACCCTTCACATGTACTAAATCCAGAGGTGGTACAACTAGAATATGACCTCTCTTATGAGGAGGATCCGGTGGAGATCTTGGATCATAGAGACAAGGTTCTACGCAACAAGACTATCCCCCTTGATAAGGTGTTGTGGAGGAACCACAAATGCGAAGAAGCCACATGGGAACCAGAGGAGTCTATGAGGTAGAAGTACCCACACATTTTCTCTTCTTATGGTACGAGTTAAGATTTCAGGGAAGAAATTTCTTAAGTGGGGAAGAATGTAATGACTAGAACTTTTGAATAATATTTGTTTCCTATTTTTTTTTGTTATTTCATTTTATACTCCACAAAACTATATCCTTTTATTAATGAAGTGATACCATTGAGTTTCGACTATTATATGAACGTTGGTCAATATGACCATTGGAAAATAAACTCTTAATGTTATAATTATTGTTTATAAATATAAGTGATCTTGGTTAATTAATACAGAAAGAAGATTCGATGGCCTCATCCAGTAGACTCGGGCCGTATGAAGCCCATCTGTCAGAGCTTGGGAAGGAGGTAGCATCTCTAAGCTTTACTCTGGACCAAGCCCAAGCTGAGCTTCAACATGTGAATCTTGATCGGAATCACCTAAGGGAGAAGTTCAAGCTGATAGAAATCACCACTCGGACAATGTTGTCCGAGATGCCCCAAGATTCTATCACTATATCACACCTTACACTTAGGTCCTATGTAGGTGTTATAAGGGGCTATGTAACGAGACCTTAGATACTTTTTGTAATCCCTTGGTATAAATAATTTTTTTATTTATTATTATGGTAAAATTTGTGATTTTCAAATGTTTAGATAAATATAGGATGAATATTATTGATAAATTTTGTAAAAAGGGTATTTTAAAATATTCATGTAAACTTTAAATAATTAATAACATGAAATGATTTTCAAAAAATGGGCTTCTACAGTTGTGATCAGTAAAAAAATTAGAGTATAATAAGATCAAATTGATTTTTAGTAAATAGTAAAGTATGAATAGTAACATACCCTTATGAATAGTAATGAATAGTAAATCGGCCAAAAAAATAGAAACTTCACCCATGAATGTATAAATACAATTTAAACATATTAAAAGTGAAAAAATGATCATAGTATAAATTTTGTTATTTTTCCATGTCATAAATACTTTATTTACAATTTTATAATTAATTTAATAATTTAAAATGGAAATGTATTTTCATAAAATATAATAATAAATTGTTACTTTATTGTCTTATGGTTATACGATAATTTTATGGGACCTTGATTACTTTTTCAAAGTATTACAATATAAGTTATAGTTTTAGAGTTGTTTTTTTGAATAAATAATGATTTTATTCAAAAATTAAATTAAAAATATTTATAAAATTGTTTTCATAAAATGGAGTTCATTTTTTAATTTAGAGCATCAATATTAAGTTAGGGTGAATTTATGATATTTTTATAAAATGTTTTGTTTTTCAGTGAATAGTGAAAGTATAGTTTTGAGTTTCGGGTGTTTAATGAAATCAATAATGATGTAATAATGATGTAATAATTCTGGTCAACTTTTGAATAGTAATATATGCTATGAGGTGTCCCAAGCGTCCAATACCATAGTAAAATACAATGGGCAAGCCCATGGTTTTTCAAATACCACTGATGAGGTGTCCCTAAAAAATTAGTTAAATATTCCCTCACTTTTCCAATAAATACCAAGCCATTCCCTCATTAATTTCATTCCAAAATCCTTCTCAATTAATTTATATACTTTTTACCTCCCAAGGAGTTCTCCCAAGGTTCCCTCAATCCCCCCAAGGTCCTAACCTTCAATATTTCGAAGTTACTCTTCAAGGTAAGGGAACCTTTCACCCTCCTCTTTTAAGTCATGACTTCCTTTATGTTATGTATTCTAGTTTCCATTTAATTATGTGGGGGTATGTTATTCTATATCTTTATTACTATCCATTTCATTTCCAATTGATTATATACCCTTTCCTCTCTCATCAACTTATTTTTCTGAATTATAAGCAACACTGTTAGGCTGCCGAATTTTCGTAAAAGAAATCTCATATTCTCTTTTCTTTCAAGTTTCCTTTTCATGTGGTGTGTCATTACACATCGTGATATTATTTATTTTTATTCTATACCTCTACTGTAAATGATTCATTTATTTATGATATACCCTTGTCCCCTATCTTTTTATTGTTTTCTAAAACCATGTTATATAGCCATTATTCTGCAGAAACTTTGTCTCAAAATATATCTCTCTTTTTCTCAAGAAATTATCTTGTTTTATTTATCTGGATACCCAAATATATTTTCATTTCTAGAGGTATTCATCAAGAAATAAAATTGATCTATTTTATTCTATAATCGACATACATGAAACCCTCTTTCCTTTTCCAAGGGTTATAAAAGACATAAAAATCATGTTTCTAAGCACTTTTAAAATGTCACGATTTTGAAGTGAAACCCATTAATTTTACTCTCTATGGGTTATTTATGATATGTTTGATTATGATCTATGTGGCTGACATGAATATAAATACATATAAAGGTTACAACCTGATAGCGCTCCAATTCATTGGGTAAAGAATTTAATCTCTAGAGATGAAAAGTTTCACGATACCTTGGTGAACAACCTTGGTAATTTTTATGACACCTTGGGGATGAACCTTGTGATATATTCATGAATTCCTAAATTAAATGTTGTATCCAAATATTAATGTTAAGGTTCAAGTTATTTTCATTATGAAATGTCTCTACTTCCATTTCTCATGTCTTTATGTTTTTCATCATGTTCTTATTGATATCACAAGTAAATTGATTCCCTTGATTTCCTTTGATGTATGTATCCAGGTTATGAGATGCAGTAGTTGTACATATGATGAAATTTCTAAGAGGCTTTTCATGGGGATTTAAAATATTGTTTTATGTTTTCATGTATTTTGTTTCTGATTTCTAAGACACTAGACTTTAAAGATCCTCTGTTTGTAAAATGTAATGAAAAGTTATGTTAAAAAGGTGGGATTATATAGGTGACCTGAAGGTAAATCGAGTTTTGTGGTGGATACATCATGGAATGGTAGAAACATCATGGAATGAAAGATAACAAAGGGTGAGGCTGGTGGTAGATGGGTAGGGAGGTACCATAGTAGAGTGGTTTTATTCTCATGGTATCTTACCAGTCTTCTTATTAACGTTAGTAAGGATAGTATCACTGCAAACAGCAGAAGAACCTCTAACGATATAAGTAGTAGTCATACCCATGGTAGTAGGATTTGGCGGTAGATGGATTTTTTCCCTCATGATTGCATAGTTGTCTTCCTTTCAATACTAGAACAATATTTATTCTTTCCGCACCATAAGTAAAATTAAAAATATTAAAAAAGTTAACATTAATAAAAATAGTAAAACATTAAGAAGAAAATATTAAAAATTAAAAACCAAATCAGTTAATTATTTGTTACAAAAATTATAAATAAAATTAGAAAAAGTTAAAATAAGATAAAAGTTTAAAAATAAAATCAAATTTCTTAAATTAATAATTATGACCCAATTATTTATTAAAATTGTAAAATTAAAATACAAATATATTAGAATACAAAAAATTAAAGATTATTAATTAAATTAAATTTCCATTAATTAAATAAAAATATAAAACCTAAAATATTAGAAATTTGAATTACTAAATACCAAAATAAAATAAATACACTTAAATTTAATATTTTAAAATACAATTATAAATAAAATATAAATAAAATATTGGAAGAGATAATTAATTATTTAAATGTAAAAATACAAAAGTAAGCATAACAATTATTGATTAATAATTTTAACAAAAAATAACTAATGTTAAATTATTTAAAATTTAAGGCAGATTTAATTAATTCAATATTGAAAATATTAATTAAATGGAATAGAAAACACCCCAATTAAAGTCTACATCACTATCTTAGCATGATAGAAGAAAATTATCTATCACATAAACGGTTGGGGAATACGTGTTAGAGGAATATGATCAAACTATTAAAGATAGAATATATTTTTGATATTAAAAACATGATAAGAATAAGATATTAGTGTTGTTATATTTTATAAAAAGGTAATATTACAAACTATATACATAATAAAGTTTAGATACATTCAATTCATCCCTTAGAGATCGTATATTCTGATATAAGGGGACCCATGGGTAAATAGTCAAAAAAAGATATAAGTAATTTATTTATTTTATTGATGACTTTACTCACATTACATGTATTATTATTTTGAAACCTAAATCATAGGTTATGAAAATATTTAAGAGTTTTAAGAGAAGTGTAGAAAAATAATGTGTATATTATTTGAAGAAAATTACAACTGACAATGGTGGTGAATATGCAAGTAGTATGTTCATATGAAAATCATGGCATTCGTTATGAGTTTAGTTCACCATACACACCACAATGGAACAATGTAACTAAAAAAATAAATAAAAGTTTGGTGGATATTGCATGAATTTTTTTTATTGAACATGATACTTCTCAATATTTTTTTAATAAAGTAATTGGAGTAGCATTTTATGTTTAGAATTGATGTTTCTATAGGTAAAACTCTGATATGATGCCTTAAAAGATGTATTATAAAGAAAACTCAAGTTTGAATAACCTAAGGGTGTTTGGTAATCCATGTATTATAAAATTAAAGTGTGTTAATCTTTATAAGTTTGATCAGATAGGTGTTGATGGAATCTTTCTTGGTCTCCCTCCTAATGGTAGAGGATGCAGGTGTTATAATAAAGAGACATAAATTATAATTGACTTTGTAGATGTAAAGTTTCTTGAAAAGGCTGATAATAAATCTTCACAAATAGTTTTAGATATAAAAGAAAGTGGGTATGAGATGGTTACATTTTAAAAACAAAAAAAGTTCTTGATGATTGTAATAATATTGAATATTCTCAAGATGATGATTCCGACTCAGGAATCTCAAGTGATGAGGAATAATTATATTTATCTCATCCAAGGCTGAAGAAGCAAGTGGAAGTTCATAATATCATTATAGATTAATATAAAAAGGTAAAAACTATAAGACAATCGAGGTTAGTATCACATACTTCCTTATATTCATATATTAAGCCAAAATATGTTAATGATGCATTATAACATCAAGAGTGGATAGATGATATGAATTAAGATTTGGATAAGATTTAAAATAATTATACTTGAAACTTATACACAAATAAAACAATAAGAGTGATATTGGTACAAAGTGTATGTTTTGAAACAAGTTTAATGAGAAAGATAAGTGATAAGAAACAAGGCATGACTAGTTTCCAATGATCACTCACAAATTGAAGGCATTGACTTTGATGATACTTTACTCCAGTGGAAAGATTAGAAACTATCATAATCTTTTTTGTTATCAATGGAAAATGAAGTTATAAAATATTTCATATGTATGTCAAGCCAATTTTTCTTAATATAGAGATTGATGAATAATTTTATATAAAACAATTGTGTGTCCTTATGGTTTTTAAAGAAGAAAGTTATGTGTGAAAGCTAAAAAAGGATTTGTATGGTGTGAAGAAAGCTCTAGGATATTGGTATTCTAAATTAGATAGTTTCTTAAGGAAGTTGAAATTCAATAAAGAAAGATTTGATAGTAACCTATATATAAAATAAAATCAAGAGGTTTTTATTATTTTGATTGTTTATTTTTATGATATCATACTTAGATGGAATGATGAATAATTGTGTGAGAAAATTTATTGAGGGGAAGAATAAGTTGCTGAAATTTTAATGGTAGGAAAAATGAAATACTTTATTGGCTTACAAATCTAAAAAAAGAAGAAATATATTTTCCTATCCCAATAGAAGTGTATTAAGGAACTTTTAATGAAATTTGGAATAAAGGATTCAAATCTAGTTTCCATACTTATTTCAGTGGAAATGAAGTTAAGAAAAATATGGGTAAGCAAAAGAGGTAGATCCTGAAGAGTTTAGAAAGTTGGTTTGAAGTTTATTTTATCTAAATTCCTAAAGAAAATATATAGTGTATGTTTTAATTATTTTTGATAGGTATAAAATTGATTTGAAGGAATCACATCTCATGGTTGGAAAATTAATTCTCAGATATATAAAAGGAAAAACTGGTTTTGGATTGAAATGTAAAATCATGGGAAATATTGATCTGTTTGGTTACATAGATGCATATTGATTAGGAAGTGTGGATGATAAAAAAATACACATATAGTGGAATATTTTTCTTTAGAGAAAAATGTGTGACTTGGAATACAAAGAAACAATGTTCAGTGACTCTTGGTATAGTATAATGTGATTATGTTACTTCCAATCAAGGTGAAACAAAACTTATGTGTATGAATACACAATTGGGACACTTGTTTATTTATGTGAAGTTTAACCTTCTCTTGGAATGTGATAATCAGAGTGTTATTAATATAAAAAAAATACAATGAAAAATTATCATTCCAATCACATTGATATCAAATATCACTTCATAAAATAACATGTTGAAAATAATGAATAGAACTTGGAGTTTTTTCCTACAATGGAGAAAATTACTGATTTTTTTATAAAACCATTGTTGAAAGAAAAATTTCACAAGATGAAGTTGTTCATGGGAATATAAACTCTTATTATTTAAGGATAATATATTATTCTCATCCCCTATACCATCTTGTCTTTGTATAGTGTTTTCAAGGGGGATAAAAATGTTGTAACATAAATCTATCCATTAGTATGTGTTTTACCTTTCAAGGGAAAGCATGTATTTAGGGGGAGTTCTTAAAAGTGGTAAGGTATGATTTTAGTATGTGTGAGATGTTTTAATAGTTTATTGAAGTGGATGTGGGAAAATTTATTCTTGCATTTTAATGTTGTTTTTGTAATGAAATTTTCATGTGGAAGAAGAAGTTTCTTACTTGGTGTATGAAAATGTTACTAAAGTCGCTACATATGGAAAACATGATATTTTTGTTTAATGATTCTTGTTTCCTATAATTATTTTTCTCATATATGCTTATAATTAATATATAATTAATATATTTCTTGAGTTATGGAGTTATAGTTATTTATTTTCCATGGTTTATAATAAAATCCAAAGAGGGAGATTGTTGGGACCAAGATGGTTGAAGGTGTTTCAAAGGAGTGGGAATTTGTTTCAGAAGGTGTTAAGGAAGTATTGTTTTTTTGTACAAACATAAATTATCTTAATTTTTTTAATAATTACAATAAAGAAATTTATATATCTCCCATGAAATAAGTAGTCAAGAAAGAAGTCATTAAACTTCTTGATACTGGTTTAATATTTCCAATCTCCGATAGTCAATGGGTTAGCCGATTGCAAGTAGTACCTAAAAAGGGTGGAACCAAAGTGGTTGAGAATGATAAAGGAGAATTGATAACCACAAGAACAGTGAATGGATGGAGAGTGTGCGTCGACTACCGGAAATTGAATGATGCCACTAGAAAGGATCACTTCCCATTGCCCTTTATTGATCAAATCCTTGAACGAATGGCTGGACGAGATTACTATTATTTTCTTGATGGATACTCGGGCTATAATCAAATAAAAGTGACACCAGAGGATCAAGAGAAAAGCACGTTCACTTTTCCATATGGTACATTTGATTATAGGAGAATGACTTTTGGAATGTGCAATGCTCCAGCCACATTTCAACGATGCATGATGGCAATGTTCCATGACATGATTGAAGAGTTCTTGGAAATATTCATGGATGACTTCTCTGTGTATGGGGATTCTTTTGATGACTGTCTGGAACATTTGGATAAGGTTTTGGCAAGATGTGAAGAAAAGAATTTGGTTCTTAATTGGGAAAAGTCACACTTCATGGTACAAAGTGAAATAGTTTTAGGTCATCAAATTTCAAAGAAAGGAATTGAAGTCGATGCCGCAGAGATTAGTACCATCTCTAAGCTACCCATGCCTTCTTCAGTATGTTCCATTCGAGGTTTTCTTGGGCACGTTGGATTCTATAGACGCTTCATTAAGGATTTATCTGTTATTTCCCGACCCCTTATGAACCTATTGGGAAAAGATGTCACATTCCACTTCGGCCTTGAATGTCAGGAAGCATTTAAATTATTAAGGCAGTGTTTGGTTGAAGCCCGAATAATGATTTCACTTGATTGGGAGCAGCCATTCGAGTTAATGTGTGATGCTTGTGACTGGGCAGTTGGTGCTACCTTGGGACAAAGAAAAGAAAATATCTTTAGGAAAATATACTATGCTAGCCGTACTTTGAATGAGGCTCAACATAACTACACAAAAACTGAAAAAGATATGCTAGCAGTTGTCTTTTCCTTTGATAAATTTTGATCCCATCTGTTGTTCTCAAAAGTCACTGTCTATACGGATCACTCTGCACTTCGGTATCTGATGACAAAGAAAGATGAAAAAACCAGACTTATTCGATGGATACTATTACTTAAAGAATTTGACATTGAATTCAAGGAAAAAAGGGAACAGAGAATGTCGTTGCTGATCATTTATCACGCCTCGACCATGACACAAGTGAAATCAATTTTGAACTAATCAATGAAACATTTCCTGTTGAACAACTCTATGACATTGATACAATCACACCTTGGTATGCTGATTTAGTGAATTACTTAGCTTTAGGTGTGATACATCCAGATTTATCAAAGGAACAGAGGAAAATATTTTTGAATGAAGCACGGCATTACTACTGGTATGATCCTTTACTTTTCAAATACTGTGTGGATGGAATGATAAGAAGATGCATCCCTAAAGAAGAAGTTGATAGTGTTTTGAACTTGTGCCATACTGGAGAAGCTGGGGGACACCATGGGATTCATCGAACAATCAGCAAAGTGTTACAATGTGGTTTATACTAGCCGACCATGAGTCATGATATTCGTGAATTCGTCATGAATTGTGACAAATGCCAAAGAACTGGGGGTATAAGCTGGAAGCGCGAAATTCCACAACACTCAATCATGGGAATTGAAATTTTTGACATATGGGGAATTAACTTCATGGGTCCTTTTCCTAAATATTTTGGGAAATCCTATATCCTTGTCTGTGTGGACTATGTGTCAAAATGGGTTGAAGCTGAAGCATTCTCGGAAAATACTACTCGAGTCGTCATCAAATTTTTGAAGTAACACATTTTTACCCGGTTTGGAATTCCAAGGCTCATCATCAGTGACCGTGGTACCCACTTCAATAATGCACTGTTTCAGAAGCTAATGACTCTCCATGGATGTCACCACTACATGAGCACCCCATACCATCCACAGACTAATGGCCAAGCTGAGGTTTCAAACCGAGAAATTAAGGGTATTTCGGAGAAAACTGTAAATACATCTAGGAAATATTGGGTCACCAAACTTGATGATGCACTGTGGGCCTACATAACTACCTACAAGACACCCATTGGAATGTCCCCATATAGGTTGGTATTTGGAAAAACCTTCCACTTACCTGTAGAATTGGAACATAAAGCTTATTGGGCTGTGAAGAAACTGAATTTTGATTTCAAAACTGCCCAAGAGAAGCGTTTTCTACAAATGAATGAACTAGATGAGATGAGGAGAGAATCATATGACAATGATTTGATTTACAAAGAGAAAACTCGAGCCTGGAATGACAAAAGGATCCAACAAAGAAATTTTTCAGTAGGTGACAAAGTTCTCCTCTTAAAATCACGACTTCGAATCATGGATGGAAAACTCAAGTCGAAGTGGTCAGGTCCTTACACCGTCACAATTTTTTATCCACATGGTGCTGTCGAAATTTCTGATGGGAAGATTCCTCCATTAAAAGTAAATGGTCAATGCCTTAAACTTTACCACACTTCGGATAAAATAGGAATCATTGAAGAACTATAATTTCAATGAGAAGTTATCCGTCTAGCTGAAGACGTTAAACTTAGCACTGATCGGGAGGCAACCCGACTGCTTCTTCATTCTTTGATCTTTGTTTTCTTACTCTATCTCTATATCTCTATCTATTTTGTGGATGCAGCTAAAAAAATGTCTAGCTCTTCTGATTCTTCCGTGGTCATCGATGCGCTTGTTCCGTCTCTCTCTGACTTGGTACAACGGATGACTCTGGAGCTGGCTGATATTGAGCACCGGCTTGAGGAACTTTCACTAGAGATTCGTGCTCAGCAGCCAACACCACTACAAAGAGCAAATATTCCATTCCTTCCTCACCAGATTCACGCTCAATATGCTCCAGAGGTGGTTAATCCCACCAAGAGTCCCCGCGAGATCGATGACACAGTCACTAGTTCTCGTAAGAGGCAGAGGAATTCTGAGCCGATGGACCAAGATGATTGAACATTGTCCATCCGTCTGGAAGAAGACGTAAAACTTAGCGCTTCCTGGGAGGAAACCCATGTTTCAGTTTCATTTTCCCCCCTTTCTTCTTTTACCCGTTCTAGTTTGTTTGAGAAAATAAAACATGGCATGTGTGATTTTTTTTTAGCTACTCCTGATATTTGTATGCACTTGTCACTCTCCTGCATCTCTGCTTCCATTTATATGATTCTTGGTGTTATCTTTATGATATTATGCGGGTATGTGTTGTCCATATGTATATTTTACAGGTACATTATTTCTGGAACTTCATCGGATACAGGCAGCCTCTTCGCGTCTATCTGCACTTACACAGGGAAGTGTTTTAATTTTTTCCATATTTTATGCTTCCAAAAACACCATGTAAACTAACAAAAAAAAACAATATATATATATATATATATATATGAAAAAAAAACTAACACTCCTGTCATTCATGAACCCGCATAAGAGCTGCTGTATTTTTATCGCAACCCAGTCGGGAACACACCACTTGTGTCCCTAGGCAGTTTGAGCACCTGATTCTTGTTCTGGATTTCTTTGATCCTTGATCTCATTACTTAGATGATTGCTGATATTATTTCATGCTTCGACAATGTTTTTCAAAAACTTGAATATTTTTGAGACACTTATTTTCACTCATTCTCATCTGTGCTGTCCAACATTATATTTCCATACCCGTGAGGACTCTAATCCATTTCACAATCATCTCTTATTTCTCTTTTTCTTGAGGGAATCTCAACCATGTTTTGTCTTCTAGAACTTTCCATGTTTTTCCATCAAAGAAATAGGAATTTTTGAAAGTTTCACTAAAATGATCGAGGAATCTGTTTGATATTTTAGCCCCGTTGACCCACTGAGACACCCAAACATTTTCTCCATCGTATATCCCTTAGAATCCATTCAGAAGACTTTTAGGATGAGCCCAAGCCAATACCCTTCCATACCAATTTCTTGAATTTTTGCATGATGATTTCAATCTAAGTGTGGGGGAGAGAGACTTACTCATGGAGAGGGTTCTTCGAGGGGCAGTGAGTCATTTGATGTACATGGATTGACATTATCCCATCCTGATCATATGAGTTATTTTTCACAGTAGCCACATTCATTTCATAGTATTTTGATATGGGGATATAGAATCCTTTTGGTTCCAACAATGAGTACAATGGTGGTCATTACGCGGTAAACCTCACCTTTGGGGATACCTATAAAAGTGATGATCCATTACTCCAGGAACTAGAGAGTTTTCTATATGACCTACCTTCATTGAGATGTTACAGCATATACGCTACTTGTGTAACATTCTTTGGGATTATTGTATGACACCTATTCTATGGGGTTTTTGAGTTCATACTCACCAGTTTTTCTCGACCATATTATTTGAGTGAGTTGTGTTTAAAAAAAAAGTGAAAAAAAGAGAGCAAAACATTGGCTTATCATATGCTTGGGGACAAGCAATGTTTTAAGTGTGGGGGAGTGAGAGTTTGAGTGAGAGTTTGATGGAGACATTTGGATTGACTTATCATGCATTTATTTCAAGATTCAACCCTCCTTTTTACCAAAAAGATGTCAATTTTTTTTACCCACCGTCCCACAGCTTCAGAAACATTTGAACCTCATGTAAAGTCCTTGAGATTGGTGCATTCTTTTGATTTCCACTAGTGGAGATGTGAAATTCATGGCAAGCCTATGGTAAACCTGCATGTGTATGAGAACTGAGAAAAACTTTGATCAAATTTTTTTGAGAGATGAGAGTGATGATGAGGTAGGTCACATGATAAATGAGTGCACGTACTTGTTTTGCAAAGAATACAAGTGGAAGAAAAACGGTTTTTGAAAATTGGAGTTTTAAATGAAGCATGATATACTATGAGGAAAGAGATTGAAAGATTTTGAACTTGTAATTTTGATGTTTGGATTTGTCTACAGGTCCACTTGTGTTTTATTTCAGATTGTTTTGCCCAGGAGTGAAAAAGTTTAAGTTTGGGGGATTTGATGTACATGGATGTTACTGACATTTGTTTCCTATTTTCATTTAGTTTTAATTAATTTGCTAACAGCTTCTCGTGTTTTTAGGTTCTTTTTGTAGTATTTTAAATATTTTAGTTGTTTTTATAGTTTTTAGTTAGTATTATATTAATATTAGTTATTTATTTTCATTTTTTAGAATTTTATTTTATTAACATTTCATATTTTATTTTATTTTAATATTACTTTTAGTTTATTAATTAATTATAAATATAAATATTTATATAATTCTATTATTAATATTGTTTAACCCTTTTAGATAATTAGTTTTATTTTATATTTAATTTGAATTTGAATTTCCCCAACTTCCCTCCCCCATTTTCTTTTTTTTGACCCATTCCACACCCTTTTTCTTTTTTGAACTCTCTCTCTCCAATCCCTCTATTTTCCTCTACCCGCCACACCCTCCATCTCTCTCCATTTTTTCTTTTTTTCCAGATCCTCTCCATGGAGGCCTCTCCTCTCGGTATCCCGTGGCCCCACTACCCCGCTCCCTTCCCCAGCTCCGCCAGCCCCCTCTCCCCTGCCGCCCCCTGCTTCACGCACGCCGCGCCCTGGCTCCATTCCAGCGCCCCACCCCTCCCTCTATTCCCACTCACCCGGATCCTCTCACCCGCGCCCCAGCTATTCCCTGCTACCCCACCGCCGCATCCTCATCCCCAGCACCTCGCTACTGCCCCGCCTCTTCTCTCCATCCCACTGGCCGCCTCCCCTCCCCATGCACGCCGCCCCCCACTGCACTCTCCTCATGCATCTCCCTGCCGCCCCACTTTCCCTCTCCCTATTCTCCTCTCGTTAACCAGCCTCCCTCTCCACTCACCCCGGCCTAACCCGCACCCCCTCTCCTCCGCTGCCCTCTCCCCAACAGATCCTGCATCCCCCATCCGCTACCCCCTACTTATGTTCTTTTTTTTGCAGCGCACCGGTCACCGACTATCGATTGTCCGAACAACCACCTTTGATCGCACCAGCCGCTGACTGTCCGAGCACCCACCACGGTCGCCATAGAAGACCAGCATCCACTACATCGCCAACGTCTTTTGTTCCGGTGGTCGTGAAGTTGGTGCGTGACATCATCACGTGTCGAGGTTTGCTGCGCGCGGTGAAAATAAAGACGGACACAATCATTTCTCAGTAACTCAATGTTATTTTACATGACATATAATTTTATTACTACGTTTATTATTTTAGTTGTCATGTCGAGGTAATTTTATTAATTTCGGGATGTTGGTTGATTAATAAAAATTATTGCGCATGCCATGCAACGTATTGTTTGATGATTAATTGTCAATTAAATTTATTTTAATTGAATATTTATATGTTTAAATTATTTTTTCACTGAATTAATTTCTGAAATTGAAACTGGCCCTTTTAATTATAAGTTGACGCGGCGGTCTGAGAAGGTAAACTGCGTTGACCGATGGTAAGTGCAAATTGGTGACATAACTATGTGAGAAACGGGTTGTGTCATTTCACCATATAGTTAAGGACTTGAACGAATTTCCTAATTTATTTATGAAACCAGAGAACGGAACTTTAAATAAATTAGGAATTTTAAATTGAGCATCTAAAAAATGCTTATATTTTTGGATCTGGCGATAACTAAACAGAATAAATATTTAATCACATAAAAGAATATTTTGCATGTCTGCGTGATAATTTAATTGTGACACCAACATCCCCGACACATTTTGTTGACTTAGAGTCCATCATCATTCTCATTTGTAATTTTATTTTTATCTTTTGTCTTCTCACCTTTTAGTTTAATTAAAAAGAAAAAAAAAGAAAACTCAAAAATAGGAATCCCCTCAAACCTTGTCCGTCTAAACATTGTCCAACAAAATATTTTTAGTGAACTAGATTCCGTGCTCTTTGTGGTTTGACCCTGCTCGCCACTTTTATAGTAGCCAGTCGGTTATAAAATTTGCAAATTGGACGCGCTGCGACGTGCGTACCAATACTCTAGAAGATCTGAGAAGAATCTGGAGAAATGTTTTTGATCGGGGGATTTGAAATTTATGTTTTAATTAAGTGGGAAAATAAATTTTATTTATCACATATTCTACTTAAATAACCACTATATAAAGGGGGTTTTCATAAACACCATGTAGTAAAACATTGTTCACATGTGAATAGTTTAGGTGAAGTATTGTAGAATTAGAAAATTGATCATACATACTTTGTGAAGAAATATTGGAAAGTCAATTTCTAGAAGTAGTTTTCCATAATTTGTGGTCAGATAGATGGTGTGAAGAAATTATTAGATGAACATGGTTATATAATAAGTAGTCAAATAGTTGGAAGATGAAATAGTCAAACACCATAAAAAGTTTCATATTAGGTGGGATCAAAAAAATAGTATACAAAGGTGAATAAATGGACAGAGCATAAGAAAGTGGTATTGATTTTTAAAAGGCACCATATGGAGTTTTTTAGATGGATGGCTAGACAGAGAAATTGGATGAATAGATTATTAGATTGATTTTTATGCATAAGACTAAGAAGGAAGTTCTTGTTGTTGGGAAATAAAGTGAAGGATAAGTACTTTCAAGAAAAATAAATTAAAATAAGTATAATAAGCATAGTGACAAAATATTGATTCCTATTGGTTAAGCTTTCTAATAGTTGTTAAAAAATCTTTGTTACATATTTTATCTTTGTAGAGAGCACAAATAATCTTGTTTTATTATAATAAAATGCAAGTGTAAGGATATTCCCTAATTTTTATAACCATATAAGAGGATTTTTATAGTGTATTGTATGTTATTTGATTATTTCCAATCCATGCCAAGCACTAGACACTCTTATTGAGTAGTGAGCCTTATAAATTCTTGTGTTCCTATGGATTTTTCTTATGTACTTATTTTTATAAAATTTAACTCTTTAATATAAGGATAAGTTTATTTCATTTGTAACAAAAATATAAAAAAGAAAATATCACTAATTCACCCTCTCCCCCTCTCAGTGATCACATAGATCATGATTGGTCCTCTCACTTCATCAATTGATATCCCTGATATAAACCCAAGAATTCTGAATCCTTTCAAAAAAATTATTCTTCAGGATAAAATAGTTGGATGGATGTGGAATTGAAATTTCCCCAAGATAATACCTCAAATGGTTGGTCAGGGATAGTGATATTATTTTCAAACTCAATCCTTCAAACAAAAGACTGGCACACCTCACCCTAGAGGGTCTTGGAGTTTTTAGTGACTCGAAGATCTCTTCGGCCTTATGTAGACATTGTGTCACCTCTTGATATCATTGACCACCATTAAAAATCAGTGGATGCTGATTTAGAAACTCTTGTGCATGATCCATGAGATAATAATAACATGGACCTCTCTGACTTCATTAAGAGTCTAGGTAGAGTAAAAAACTGGAAAGACTATATCTGGATCACTATAATGACTACTCAAGAGATTACCTTCTTTACTTATTAATTCCTTTCTAAGGGTCACATTATAAAAAATAAAAAAACAACATTTAATAAAACCAACATAAATTACAATACAAGGGATACACAATCACAAGTCAAATGAAATAATATTATAAACACCCTTTACAATCTTATTTCAAAATCACCTAACAAGGACTTCTTTTTTATTTCAAAAACACTATAAGGTTTATAAAAATCTCCGTAAAAGTTATATTTAAACCCTTAAAACATTTTAATCCCAATAATGGAACCCACTTCTTGAAAACTAATTCCATTTTCAAACCACACACACCAAAATCATTCACTCTTTCATAAAATAATTCATTCTCTATAAATTAATATAACCTAAAAACCATTTCAAGAATTCCAAAATACTTAAAACCCATGAAATTATTTCCTTTCAAACCATTACACCCAAAAATCATTTCATCCACTTAAATAACTCATTATAAATTTCAACAAAATCACAAAATAAACTTTAAACACTCAAAACATAGTTTTCAAAACAAACCACTTTACCAGAGCATAAGGAATTTCTTTAAAATTAATCAAACAACTTCAAAACACCAAAAATATTCACTTGATCACTTAGAAACAAGCATCATCAATCATAAGAGGGGTTTAAATCACCAAAGTAGTGAAAACAAAAAAAAATCCTAAAATTTCTCTATAATTCATGGTTTGGTCACATGTTTTGTAAGATCGTACACTAACTATGTGAGTACCATTGGAATTTGTCCAAAACTATCTGCATGGCATGTGAATAGTTTGACAGACCATGAACTTTAATCATTCACCCCCCCTCTGGATTAAATCTAGTTTCACTCTAGAATTACTAATACCCCTATAAATATACCAAGGTCCTCCTACAACATATATTTTTAGAAAACCACATAAAAATATCTCATAAATACACAACCATAAATCCTAAATTCAATAGAAAACTCTTGGAAACTTATGGAAACTCAAGGTTTAGCATGAGGAAGAGCAGACCAAGAACTCCTCTGCACCCACCACTTGAGATCATACCACCCTAACTCTTAAGTTCCATCAACCCCCAAATAATAAGAGGTATTAGATACCAATTTGTAATGAACCAACTCATGTTGAACTGACACATCACCTAGACCATCATTACACAAGGCTCAAGGCGCGTTCTTGATTTCTATGGTATGGAAACCAATGCCTGGGAAATTCAAGTGAACATATGGGAATGAATTAAACCTCATGAAAAAATAGGATCGATAATAGATTCTAATTGGGAACCTGACATGAGGCTTCCATGCATTAGACAACCATTCGAAAATAAATAAGCTGTTCTAAAACAATAACATACAAACATGGTAAAATAAAAATAAATGATACAAAATATTTTCCCCAAACATGTTTCCAAAACAATAAAGGAACTTTTAAAAAAATACATTAAAATCCATAGTAAGGGAACAAGATGAACAAAAATAGGATGTTGGAGAGGCTGATACACCACACAACCCAACTTGTCCATCAATCTTGAGAGAAACCTCCATCATCACTATGCGACTCTCAATTCACCACTATAACAAATATCGCTCACTTTCTAAAGGAGAGTGGTAGAAAACCAATGTGAAATCCCATATCTGAGAACCTATAGAAAATATTAAGACTACATGCCCATTTATGTGAGTGTGTAAGGTGTGATATGAAGTCTATTAGGATACCACCATGAGTCCATTACATCCATTTTATATAGTAACCAACTCTACTAGTTTTAAAGTAATAGAAAAATAAGTTTTCATTTCCTTTATTAAATATGGAAATAAATAAACAATACCAAACATACTTTCTTAAAACACACCATTTATAAAACATTCCTCTATGAGGACTTACCAAGGTATTGTCATTTCAAATACCAATCATTAATATTTAAAACAACTTACATTTTAATAAAAAATGTTAAACCTTCCCTTTCAATTTAAATCATCACAGAAAACAAAAAAACCATTCACGTAGGTTTAAAACATTTTTAAAATAATTTTTTCACAATGGATTTAATTTAAAACAACCACCTATTCCCTTTTTAAAAACTTTAACACACACACTCCTAAAATATAAGTAAAGAGCATATAAAAATCATAATAAAATACAAAGCTATGGAAAGTCATAGAAAATGACAATAACATCCTAAAGAAACTCATGAAACAAAAATGATAAATCTTAAATAACTGATGTTATTAATATTTTCATAAAAATTTATATACTCCCTTTACTAATTTTATATGAAATGTGCATAATTTGTGTGAAATATTAATGTTTAAATATTAAATGTAAATTTTGAGCATTATTTAAATTAATCCAATCGATGTCAGTTTACTAGTTTAAATATTAATCTCACCATAATTATCCAAATTATACTATTCTTGTTTTTTAGGTTTACTTACTCAAATTACAACATTTCATTATAAGGAACCTTTGGCCAAATAGTCTATTTGGAGGGTCATATGGACCACACACGAAGACCTAAAGAATTTGTAATAAAACTGGACCAGCTATAAAGATTGAATTATTGGGCCCAATATAGAATTCCAAACTCATTTATTCTCCTAAAATGTTTGGGAGACAATATAAGGAGTCTTTGATAAAAATTCAAGTCCCAACTCCAAAGAAAAGGGACCCAACTGATTCATTTAAACTCAACCCTCCATTCTGGCCGAGAAATAAAATCTGTATAGTATTCATGACATGTCTCATGATCTAGTCATCAAATCAAGTTGATATTTTCAGTGTGAAAGATGATATATAGGAAGCTAACTTTTTTGAATAAATAATTCTAATTTGAAGGCATATTCCTATTCAAAAATCCATTCACATTTTGGCCATTGAAAAAGCATGGATAGAAATGGACAGTTTAACATTGTTTATGAAAACCACCATAACTTTGGATCCATAAGTCCAAATGCCTACAAATTTTGATATTAGTCATATGGAATTATTATCTAAAACTTTGAAGAATTATATATCTCTAGATTCATCTTTATGGATGTCCAAATTGTCGAGCCAAGTGGAGGGGCCTATTTGGAATGCAAACTGTCCACCTCCTTGGGCTATAAATACATCCCCTCCTCTACTTTAAAAAAGGTTGGCATTTCAGAAGAGAGGAGCATAAACTGGAACGACCAAAGTCTTTTACAAAGGCTTGGAAGTACCTTCTATACTGAAGTTTTCACTTGAGAGACCCTTTATTCTCTCTTTGTTTTCATATACTTTTGTGTTCTTCTTTGTTTTAATCTTGCAAGTCTTTGTTTTTGTAATTCTATTTTAATGAAAGTTTCTTCTTATTCATATATTATTCTCATCCACATTTTGTAGTTTAATATTAATGTTATTAAAATATTTGAAATCAGGTTAAAATCACTTCCCCTATTTTTCTTCCTCATTCAATTGAAAGTTTATTTTTAATTCTCATTATCGTTTGTGTGTGTGTTCGACACACCACTCTTTTCTTATCCCTTTCCTTTTATTATCTTCTTAATTTATCATTATAATAATTATTACCAGATTATTAATCATTTAAATGGATGATTAAATCTCTCATTGTGATGAGTTATAATTTAGGGATGTTAAATGATTGAGAGCTTTTGCTCGATGAGTTTTCTTTGAATTAACATTGTGTATGTCGGACATAACATGTGATGGATTAATGACTTGTTTTGTTTAATGAGTGATTTCAATGGATTATTGGAACCATAAATACACTACCATAAACAATATATGATCAATATTAGAACCTTAAGTTAAGTTAAGGCTTGTATTAAAGCCTTAACACTTGGGAATTCCAATCAACGTTAACTTGTGACATGAGTGTTAATTTAATATAATATAATGCAAGACTAAAGGATATCGCAAGATTAACTACATAATGATGAAATCACCCCAATATTTATCAATTTGTTAAATCAATATTAATAAATAAATAATTTCATAATCTCTGAAAACAAACCCTCAATCAAAATACAATCAACTAAAAACAATCGACTATTAAAAAGTATCATCACTGAGGATTTGACCCGAGTGATACTATACACATTAACAGAGCACCGGAATGGAAAATGGTGGCACATAAAACTTACTCCTCTCAAGATGATAAAATTAATTTTATGGAGTTTCACTCCTTCACCAACCAAAAGTGAAAATATTAGAGTTTGTAAGAGATCTCAGCTTACACTCCCTATCCAAAGTGCTCAAAAAATCAAGAGGTATTTTTAGGGGTTTTTCTATGGCTATGGGATGGTAGAAAGATGATATCCAAAAGATAGGAAAAGGGGGGTGATACATCAACATGGGTAAAACAATGAACAATTTTTTTTTTGAAATGAAACATGGAAGGAAATGGAAACACATATTTACAAGGGAATGATTTTGTGAAGAAAGAAACAAGAGAGGATGAAAATTTTAAGGGTATGATAAGATGAAATATTTAAAAAACACAAAACTTCTCCCAATGACATAAGTGTTATTTTTTTCTTTTATTTTTTTCTCTTTTTTTTCATTTTTTGAAAGTTGAACTTGAAAAATATCTCACACTCATATCCCAACCCATGATTTATCTCCTCAAGACACTAATTGTAATAGTTATAACAAGATCAAAAGTTTAGGAAGAGTGATTTTTGACCTGCCCAAGACACAACCCATTTTTTTGATTTTTTTGATTTTTTGATTTTTTTTGATTTTTTTGATTTTTTTGAACACTTGTCAGTAAAATTTGTACAAGATAAACATATATACATTACCAAACCCCACTAAAGGATAAAATCTCCCCCACACTTAAATTGATGCTTTCCCTCAAGTATATGATAACATGGTGCAAATCAAAAAAGGGTACCCAAAATGAAATCCTTCCCCCCACACTTAAATTTAAAAAATTGATGCAACGAAAATCCATGTTGATATTGGGTGGGATAAGGTATTGGGATTGTAATGGGGCTAACAAAGAAAAGGTTTTCATAGGCTCAAAGGGGATTTAAAAAGGAGGATTAATGTATGGTTAATGGGAAGATATTTGTCTATTATAATTTTCACGGGGTTCATAAAATTCCTCTATCATATTAATGAAAAATAAAGTAGGAAATTCAGCTCAAAGGTCCACAAACTCAAGAATCGCAAATGGGGGTAAAAAAAACACATTTTGAAATGACGGACATAGGTGGTCTTGGCATGAAAGCAAATGTTGTTCCTCACATGTGGGGAAAATAATTTTCCAAATAAAAAATTTAGCATTCAAAATTTGTTGGTTTTGACACAATATTATTTATCCAAATATATGATGAAAACAAAATATTTTTGAGATGAAACCATGTCTTTTGACTCCCCAAAATGGTTGAAAAAAATGTCAAAATTGGATAGTGAGTAAGTATGAATCATTTGTTTTTTTTTCATTTTTAGTTTTTTAGTGTTTTCTAAAATACACACCCACACAAAAGAGAAAGAGAAAAATAAATAAAATGTTTGATGATGAAAGTGGTAAAAAATTAAAGAGAGAGGAAGAAGAAGAAAGAGGTAGAGAGAGTAAGAGAGAGAGTTAAAGGGAAATAGGTGCCCCCTAGTTTGGATTTGGTGGGTTTCCACTCCATCCAGTTGTGGGTCAACTGTTGAAGTTTGGGATCTGATGGAAGTCGATGTGGTTCTAGGATTTTGGGATGTTACCTGAAAAAGAAAAATCATTACTCATCTAATGAAAAACTAAAAAGAAATTAAAATTTTATAAAAGTAAAAGAAAACATGGGTTGACTCCCAAGAAGCACTGCATTTATTTTTCTACAGCTGGACAGTTGCAGTGGACTACCCATAGTCTGACGGTGGACATCATATTTTCTCAACTCTAGTGTGATTCTAGAAAAAATTTTCCTTTGGAGGCTTGATGATTCATTGGATAATTTCAACCCTTCCTTGTTGTTTTTCTTGAAATTCAACAGGGGTGTAAAGAGAATATGACTATCCTCCCTTTGATATTAAACACGAGGAATGATTTTATCCACAAAGTGATGGTTTTCTATGTTTAGAAATTCAAGATGATGTCTCAATTCTGATGGTTCATTTATGTAAGGTTCAGATAACATGAAACCAAAGTATGAGAACCAAATTATTTTTGACTCATTTATTTCATCACTTACCGATGTAGAGTAATGAGGATCAGTGGAGTCAAAAGACTGAATAAATTTTTCAATATTTTTTATATTAATGTTGTTCACCAAGGAATGGTCAATTTCAACATCACAAATGATAAATTTATTAATTAGGGAATAAATATCACAAACATCACTACCATCGGGACAATATAAACACATTGGTTCAGGGTTCACCTCACATATAACAAAATTTTCATAATCATGGATAGGAAATGATTAATGTTGGATAATCAAACTTGAATCAAAAAATGAACATGATTGTTCATTTTCCCCATTACTGTCCAAGTTGGAGAAGTGGTTGTCAGAGGTGAGATGGGATTCCAAAGAGTTTTCAAGATCCTTTAGATCAATGGAGTTTTCATTTTTAGGGTCAACATCAACTTCTGCATTTATGATTTGGTTAATCATGGTGTAGATTTCACATGATCCTTTTTCATTAGAACATGAATAAGATGATGGATTGGGGTTCAATTGACTCTTAGAAGTGTCCTCAGAAGCATGGATTGAGAATGTAGATTGATCCTCATATGGGTATCTCATGGCTTGGAAAATGTTGAACTTGACCAATTGGTCACCAAATTCCATGGATAAGATGCCTAAATTGACATCAATGTTGGTTCTCCCAATCATTAATAATGTATTCCTAGGATTAAGGGAGATCGAGAAGACTTCATCTCACCTTCTATGTCAAGGACATAGAAATCAATAGGGAAGATAAGATCATTCACACGAACAAGGAAATCCTCAATTATTCCCTCAAGACTGACTGTGGTTCGATTGGATAACTAAATGACAACACCCATTGGATGTAAGGGAATTAGACCAAGGTTGGAGAAGATGGATTTAGGCATGAAATTAATTGAGGCTCCTAGGTATATGAGTGCATCCTCGAAGTCGGAACTTCCAATTTGGCATGGAACAGTAAATGTTCCTAGATCTCTGCACTTTATGGGAATAGACTACTGGGTAGAAACATTTTAAAAGGTCCTAAGTTTCCTCTTATGGGTGCACAATTCCTTAAGACACTTGGCATACTTATGGATTTGTTTTATGACATATAAGAGGGGAATGTTGACTTAAACACATCTAAACATGTCGAGCATTTCATGATCAGGTTCAAAAGACTTATTTGTCTTAGAAACAACCTAAGGAAAAGGAATTGTATTCCTAAGTGGAATGGAAGGAGGTGAGGGAATGACTTCAGGTTCCTTTTCAAGTTTTTTTTCTTTTCATTTTCTAGTTCAACATTCAAAATGGGGTTGGAGGACTTATCTTGAGGCATAACAATTTTCTTTCCCGATCTAAGTGAAATTTCACTTAAATTACCATTGGGGTTGGGTAATGGTTGAGTTGGGAGTTGGGAAGAATTTTATTGTTGTTTCTGGATCAGGTGGGATACAAGTTGACCAATTTGGGTTTCAATGTTTTTACGGCTGGAACGAGTGTAAGAGGAAATATCTTCAACTGCACTTTCCCATGGTTTCTTGGAGTAAGAGGATTGTCTCGGATTGAAATTTCCTTGATTTTGGTTCTTGGGAAAGCAATTGTATTGATTTTGGAATTGAGAAGGATCACTATGATAGTAGAATCCTGGAATAGTAGAAGGATGATTTCTCCTATGTTTATTGAGGAACAAAAGTATAAGGTTGTTGGAAGTTACAAACACCATGAACATATTGAAACTAGTTTGAGATTTAAGGAGGGAATTGAGGGACGTGGTTTCCATACCTTAAGACTTGGTTATAAGAAGAATAGAAGGGCTCAAATTGAGGTTGTTTAGAGGTTCTAATGAACTAACCTGATAGTTTAGGGTTGGTGTTATGATGAGAATAGGCAGCATTGAGCTCCATTGGTTCAGATGAATCAGATGTATCATCTTGAGGTTGTGGGAAGGTGTCTATTGGATGAGTTGGAGAATTGTATATTTTGCAGTTTTTGATAGGTCTAGGAAACATTTATTGTGGAGAAGATGAGGTTGGGGCTTTGGAAGCCACAACTAGTTGTCGCACAAGACCTGTAAGTTCACTCATCCACTCAGTCATCTTGTTCAGCTATATGGATTGATTCTCTTGGAATTTTTTGACTTGATCATATGCTCGAGTATGGAATTATTGTCTGTTTACAACCATGTTACTTATGAGATCTCTTACAGCTGCATGAGTTTTATCAACAAGATCACTGCCACTTGCGACATCAATGAGAGTTCTATCCATAGCCAATAACCCCTCATAGATGTATTAGATCAAGAGTTGGTCAGGGATTTGGTGGTGTGGGAAGGTTGTAAAAAGATTTTTGAACATCTCCCAATATTCATGGAGTGATTTATTTGGGAATTAACAGATACCACTTATTTTCTCTGGGATATAAGTAGTTCGAGAAGCAGGAAAGAATTTCTCTAAGAAGAGTCGCTTCATGTCATTCCATGTGGTTATGGAACTAGGAGGGAGGTAGTAAAGCCATGAATTAGTAGTGCCAGCTTGGGAGAAAGGGAATGCTCAGAGTTTAATTTGTTCCTCAAAAACCCCTTGAGGCTTTATGGTAGAGCACACCACTTGGAACTCTTTAAGGTGGATATATGGATCCTCACCAGCTAGCCTATGGAAATGAGGTAGAAGATGAATCAAAGCCGATTTGAGTTCAAAGTCGGCCTCTATGTTTGGATATTGAATACCAAGAGGTTGGTAATTCATATCAGGGGAAATAAGTTCTTTAAGTGTTTGTTCCCAAGGATTGGACATATCTAATTCAATTGGTTAGACAAGGACAGGTTCTTGAATGAGTTGATTATCTTTTATGTTCCTCGTAAGTTGGCAATGTGTTCGCTCAATTTTAGGGTCAAAAAAATATGAGGGATTGTTTGGGAGGCTACGAGGCATTCAAAGAGATTTTGGAAGAAAGATGAAGGTGGGTTTTTCTTTGTTTTTTTTCAATTTGTTTTAAAATTTTGTTTTTTTTTTGTTTTTTTACAATAACCAAAAACTAACGACTAATTAATTGCACCATCCCCAGCAACGGTTCCATTTGAAAGCACAGTTTATAGGCGACAATCTGCAGTGATTTCATTAACCAATACATCAATGTAACATAATAAGAATTTATAATATATTTATCTTTAAATAAATTTTATTTCTTTGATAGCTTGTGTTACACGCAACACTAAGTTTAAACGAATTGAAATATAATATTAAAATATTATTATTTAAACATTATGATGTAATCTATATATTAAATTAGTAGTTATTAATATTATTAACTACATTATGAAATATATATAAAGGTCATACTCAATATAAAGTTATTTACAAATGCTTTGTCATGACCCATCTTATTGGGGCCCGCACCGTGACTCCGATATGCCAGGGATTGGAGACTAGAACCGAGTAGGCATATCCCACAAATGGGAGGAATTTTCCTAAGTACTTATACATACGAACCCAAATCTTGAAAGGAAACCACCAACAACCATGCATATATACACTAAAAACAAACACAATGTACATTAAAAAAGTAAAGCACAAGAAGGTAAATTGGGCCAGTATACAAGCCCACCAAAATACTAAACACAAGTAAACAGAAAAGTCCCTAAAGCTTGTCTGCAGAAAACCCTACCTGAAGGCTAGGTGTGGGTCAACTTTTAGAATCCATAGAAGCATGCGTTGTCCACTTAATCACTCTATGAACCACCTGGTTATAGACCACCTAGGTCTCTGTCAAAACATTGACCGTCTGCACAAGACACGACATAGGTGATAAAAGCCTGTGCTGGGGTGAGTAAAACTGTACTCATTAGGACACCTTTAAACCATAAAGGAATACCAGAAAGGAATGCACTGTCAGCTCTACACAATTATATTCTTATAACACATATACTAATATTATCTAGATATACTCATAACCATCCACAAGGTAAAGCGGGTAAGTTACAACCAATCGTCCACCACAAGATTCTTCTTAAGGAATGATCATTCCAGGAGAACTCAATCCTTAAGCCTTGATGTCATTAGGGACTATTACAAAGAGGTGCCACTAATTTGGGCCCTGCCTAAAGAGAATACACTGGCCAATGTCATGCTATACAGAGAGGGGATTCTTCCAAGAGAATATCATAAACCCAATCTGTATTAATCCCCAATATAGGGGAATATTCTCATTGAATACCGACAACCCAAACAATGCAGATCGTAACATAGGAGATTCTCCACCTAGAATACTGGGAACCCTACCGATACAGTCCACTAGATGGAGGATTAACACCCTATTCTCGGAGGTCATGTAAATTCCCATAAAACTTCATCAGGGGTGATAGAGGTTTTCTTTAGTCCTAATGAGGGATGAAACAACTCTATCTGGGACTCGACCTCTAGAGGGGATTATTTTCCAGTGATGTAGACACAATGCCGCATTGAATTCTCAAGAAAATAACCAAGGTACACTCCACACCTACACTGATCCATACTAAAAACCCAAAAATACATATCAAAATGACTGCCTTGTCGCAAGGGTCCTAACACTATAGAAAGATCATCAAGCCAATATTTCGTTTGAAAGTTACAACCCTTTTTTGTAAAAAATGATCGATTGGGTCCAGGCCTGATCCGACTCAACCCGACTTGGTTCAGTCTAGGACGGTTCAAACCAGCCTGTTGGGCCTGCTAGACCATGGGCCATTGGATCATGCGGTCTAACCTGGCTCAAATGTGTGGGCCAGATTCTTCTTATCGGGCGTGGCCCGCCCGATCACCCAGGGTCACGTAGTGTCGGTCCACTTCCACGTGGTCCCGGACTACGTGCCTCCACTTCGCCGACATGGTGCCCACTACGTTGCCTGCTTTTTCCTGATGTGTCTCCCGATCTCCACCCTCAGCTACTTCCACTGTAGGCTCCCACCACTGGCCTTAGAGATGGAAACCTTGCCATCATCGCCCATAGACTACCCTTCCACGGTTCCTCCCACCACCGCAGTACCTCCTGGACCGTGGGATGTTGTCTTCGTCGGATGTCAAGCTGGCGGCTATTCTGTCGGGTCCACCTGGCCTAACCGCCTTGCCAGGATGGTGCCACCTTCACCACCGAATACCCAACCAGTGGATTTGCCTTACCTCTCTCCACCTTAAATGATCTAAACTGTCACCTATGTTCATTTCCTCATGCCACTACCACATTGCACCGATACTGTCTTGAATCAAATTCCAGATTGATGCATCCAACAAAGAACAAGAAGAAGTTTGGGGGAAGGAATAAAATCACACAAATTCCCAAGATGAATGTATCTTGTCCTTGTTTGGATCATCCTTGATTCATTCATGTTATAATGGGGAATGAACATCAAAACAAAACTCACACCTTACCTGGAGTTTGGACCGATCAGTGAGGAAAGTTCTTCATTGTCAGCAATCTATCCATAAGATATCTTGATCCATCGTCTCTTCATCATTAAATTTTCACCAATTAGAGGTTTCTCCAATGATTTTCGTCACCAGAGATTCCAGGAAATTTCTCTAGGATTGTGAATCTAATCTTGTATCCCTACCCAACTATAAAATGAATAAAATTAATTTCAGAATTTCTGCATTGATGTGTTGCAATGTCGTCACACTGTGTCATTTATGAAAGAAAATGGTTTGCCCTGTCGTGGTGTCACTTAATTTCTACGATGATACAAAATGTCAAAAGAAATAAAATAAACTTTTTAAGTTTATTTTATTCTCCTTTAAAACATCCAAAAATTATCTTTTGTAGTCGACCAATGCTGGTTGATGTTAGGCACCATATAAGGTAAATTCACTATTCTAAACACAACAGTCCCCTTGGATTTTTGATATGGGAACCAATTTATAAGTTATTAAAGTTCAAAGTTAGCTACCCAAGTGTTTTTAATTAAAAATTGAACTTTATTTAAAAATTTGTTTCAGGCACACTGGGCCTCAGAACCTCATTCAGTCTTAGCACCTGGTCTTAGAATTTTTCCAACTAATTTATAAAAATAAATTGGAGAAAAATATGAGTCATTAAATTCTCCCCGCCTTAGGGATTTACATCCCCAAAATCCAAAAAATGGCTAATAAACAAAAACATGAGGGTACTGAGCACGAATCTGAGCCTCCCACTCCCAAGTAATCTCTTGGAGATTCCCATGCTGCGACTAAATACGAAATAGATGAATTGATTGCCCATGAAGGATCAGATCCTTTAAATCCTCTATCTTTATTAGGTAATCCCAAAACATCACCTCATAATCAATTTACATCTCTCCACAGTCGATAGCGTTCGATGGAACATGCATGTGCCTCCTTAACTACAACACGTGAATGACATCATGCACCTAATGCATCTGCAGGGGTAGAGCTAGGTGGTACACCACCTTTCCAAATATACTGAAAATATAGAAAGGGCCGATGTATCTTGGATATAATTTACAACCCTGTAAAAATATCAACAATCCCCATCAAGGTGAGACTTAAAGAAAAACATGGACTCCCTCCTCGAACTCCAAGGGCCTTTGTCTTCTATTTTCATATGATTTTTGTTTTCTATGTGCAGTCCTCGTGCTCTTCTGGATGATCTGCACCTTCTTGGTGGTAGCCCATACCAACTCTGGACCCATGAGTGTTGACTCCCCTGGGTCTATCCAACATAGCAGTGACCTGCATGGTTTCCCATACAGGTCCCCAAATGGCGTCATCCCAATGGTATAGTGGTATCCTTTTTTGTATGTAAAATCTACCAGTGATAGGTGATCCTCCCAACTACGACCAAAGTTCAGGATGAAAGAATGTAACATGTCCTCTAGAACCCAGATGGTCCTCTCTGTATGGCCATCTGTCTGGGGATGAAACATTATGCTCAAGCACAACTAAGTCCTAAATTCCTCCTAAAATCCCCTCCACATTTGGAATGTGAAATGAGCATCATGGTCTGAAACATTCATTGAAGTAACTCCTTGAGGAAAAACTATCTACTGCATATATAGGCATCCCGATCTCTATTGAACTCTACTCCCGAATGGGTAAGAATTGGGCCGAATTGGTGTGTCGGTCAATGATCACCCATATGGTATCATTTCCCCAAGACATGTGTGGTAAACATATCATGACATCCATCAATATACCATCCCACTTCCACTCCATCACCTTGATTTACTGAGTCAATCCTGTTGGAACCTAATGCTCTTCCTTCACTAGCTAACAAGTGAGGAATTGATAAATGAACCCTTCCACTAACTTCTTCATCCCCAACCACCAGAACTAACATCAAAGATCTGAGTACATCTTATCCACACCCAAATGTACCACAAAAGGGGATGTGTGAAACTCCATTAAGATATACTATTACAAATCCAATCGCATGACTGTGTTCCCTCTAAAGAGAACGACGTGCTTTCCACCTATAAAATATCCATCAGGAGCCATACCTGTAGATAATTGAGCATGTCAGGTCTCTTAGTCGATGCCCCCAAGTTGTGGCTCCCTAACTCACCAAAATAGTGTAGGGGTGGCAACCATCAACTAAAGGTAAGATACTCTATCACCATCAACAAAGGATATCTATAGTACGACAAATTGATCCAATGCCTCACTCAGTGACTGCAGGACAAATCTCTTACTGAGCGCATCTACCACCACATTCCCCTTCCCAGGAGCATAGACAAATTTAAAGTCATAGTCCTGAAGGAAATCTAGCCACCACCTCTATCTCAAGTTAATATCCCTATAATTAAAGATATAATTTAGGCTCTTGTAGTCATAGTAGATGAAAATTTGTTCCCCCATCAGGTAATGTCGCCACATATTCAATGCGAAGACCACTGCTGCTAGCTCAAGATCATGGGCCGCGTAGTTTTTCTCATTTTGTATCAAATCTCGTAAACTATAGGCAATCAAAACTTTCTCCTAAATCAAGACACAACCCATTATGGTTCCTAATACATCGCATAAAACTATATACCCAACACCCTCCTCTGTTAGTCTCAAGATAGGATCACTTGTCAACCTCTGCCTCAGCTCCTGAAAACTCTTCTAGCACTTCTATGTCCATACGAAGGGTTTTACCTTCTGTGTCAAAGCCATCAAAGGGTGCTGCTACCCTAGAAAATTCGAACAAAAACCTCCGATAGTACCCATCCAAACACAGGAAACTCCTCACCTCATTCATACTCATGAGTGGCTCCGAAGAAAGCACCACCTCAATCTTTGCTGGATCCACCACAACTATAGACTCTAAAATGACATGTCCCAGAAAGTGGACCTTCTGAATCCAAAATTGACACTTCAAGAGATTACAATAAAGATGGTACTCTTAGAGTGTATTTAGGACCATCCTCAATTATATCGCATGATCCTCCTTAGACACAGAGTACACCAGTATGTTGTCAATGAATACCACGATAAACCGGTTTAGATAAGGCTAGGAGATCCTATCTATGAGTCCCATGAACATTTTTGGGGAATTGGTCATGCCAAATGGCATCACCAAGTACTCATAGTGTCCATAACGACATCTGAAGGTTTTATTCAATACATCCTCATCCTGTACACGAATATGATCATATCCAGACCTGAGTTCTATATTTGAGAACAACCTCACTCCCTTCAGCTAATCAAAGAGGTTTTCAATTATTGTTAGTGGGTATTTATTACTCATGGTCACCTAATTCAGGCTCTGAAAGTCCACAAATAGCCTCAATTTTCCATCTAACTTCTTGGAAAACAAAACCAGGGCCGCCTAGGGTGAAACACCAAGCCTCACAAATTCCTTCCTCTGAAAATCATCTATATGTACCCTTAAATCACGAAGCTCTGTGGGGACTATTTGATATTCAGGTGTAGATATTAGTGTCATCTCGGGGTACAGATCAATACAGAAGTCTACCTATCTACAAAGAGGTAATCTGGGTACATTCTCAGGAAATGCGTCCTCATACTCCTACACCACTATAGGAAACCAAGGACTCTCACCATCTATTATGTCGAGGGTGAGGCTATCCAACTATTGAGTAATCAGCTACACTCTCCTATGATAAAGTCCATCATGCGATGTGTTTGTTTCCCAATAAAGGAAAACCTAGTCCCATATCTGTGGACACACCTCACTCTCCACCTAAAATAGTAAATCTGAGCATGGACTATGGATAACCAATCCATACCTAGAATGACATCGTAAGGCCTCGACACCACTACTAGGAGATCCCAACCAAATCTATCACCTCCAAGAGTAATATCAAACTATTGACACCAGTGAGTGATCATTGAATCCCCTCCTATAAGTGTCTCTAAACATATGGGTTGACCCAACGATTCCACTGGAATCTCTAAGCCCTGAACAAGGTCCATGGAAAGAAAAGAGTGACCGAAACCTATGTATATCAGAACTACAACTAGGGTGGAAAACACCAAATCATACCTCTAATCATATTTGGATCACTGAGGTTATATGCCCCCATAACCTAAATCTAGCCCCGTCCTTGTCCACCATCTCCCTGTGATTGTAGTGGACCACCTAGGGGTGGTGGTGGTGGTACCCCAAACCTCCACCCATCACCTGCTACTCTACCTTTTCCCCTACCACATCCTCCACCCTATGGACCACCCTGCTTGAACCTCTAACTCTTCCTCAATGGTTCCTTGACCATCACCTAATCTGCTGAACGTTGGGTCGAACAATCCCGCACCAGATTCCCATGGTCATCGTATGCGTAACATCATCTGTCTCTGGGCTGACTTGAGCCACCCTGGGAGAACTGCATCACTGACCCAGTATCCTAGGGTCGTCTCCTAAATCTCCTAGCCCACTTGGACCCCTGCGACCATTGTTGTCTACCCACTGTTGAAGACTCTGCTACCTGGTGCCTGCTGGTAGTTCCCACTACTGGCGACTTCTCCACTAGAAATCTCTCTACGAGAAAATATCTCTTCAGTACCCCAAAATATGTTAGAATGATAAGGGATATAATTGAAACTATGTTCTCCTAGATTAACCATTCTCAAAGGTATGATCCCTAAAGAATGGTTCCTGTACCACATCTGTGGAGTAGCGAGACAGGTCAACGAACCTCATCAAGTACTCTACTGTCGTCTGACTACACTATTGTAGATGCAAGAGCTCCTGGATACGCACCAAGAATAACGTAGCTGGAAATAACTCCTCCCTGAATAGTATCTCAAATTATTCCCAAGATATAGTTGCCTCATCAATCGTCTAGGACACTATTATCCACCATATCCCTACAGAGCCCTGAAGAAGGCTCACCGCTAGGACCGCTATCTGGTCAGTATACATCCTCACTAGATGGAATACATGAGTGATTGCATCCAAACAATCCTCAACTACCTGGGGGTCTATCTCACCCCTGAACTTGGGAGGTCACTGCCTCTAGAACTCATGCAATGCACTCATCCCGTGTGCATTATCTACTAGTAACTCTAGTGGTAACTGTTGCTCGATGAGCTGTGGTATCATCGGTGCACCACCTGAAGGCGCTATCTCTTGTGTAGGGAGTATATCTAGTATAGGTCCATATACCAACACCTCATCGATAGGTGTACCATCCTCATGGTCATGCAATGGAATCCTGGCTTGCAATTTGCGTGGAGGCATCTTGAAACAAATCAAGATGAACCACGGTCAATAGAATATATCTAGAGAGATGACTCAAGAAGAACATGTAAAACATAACCCATTCCAATATGATTCATGTACCATTAATTTCCCTACAATTAGTGCTTTCATGTACTGAGTCAGGAAATAGGTGAAAAGTGTCCCGGTATATGGATATGTTGGTATTCGCACCAACACTAGAGTCCCTGGCCTGAAAGATGAACTCGAAACACTTAAAACTATTTTCCCAAACCGATATCACAAAATCCCAGTACTAATGTGGAACCAACCCACTATGATACCCCAATTTCATGACTCGTACCAGTGGGAGTCATGTCATGACTACCCCAAGCCTGCCTCCGGTAGGCCAGGGGCTAACAACTAGCACCGAGTAGGCATATCCTACAAATGGGAGGCATTTTCCTAAGTACCTGTACACACACACACCCAAAGTTGGAAATGAAACCACCAATAACCATGCATGCATACACTAAAAACTACCACAAGGTACAATAGGAAAGTAAATTACAGGAAGGTAAACCGGGCCAATATACAAGCCCACCAAAATAATGAACACAAGTAAACACACAAGTCCCTAAATCTTTCCCACAAAAAACCCTACCAGAAGGGTAGGTGTAATTCAACGGTCAGAAGCTGTAGAAGAAGGCCTCGTCCGCCTGATCACTCTATGCACCACCTTGTCCTATCCCACCTTGGTCTTTATCAAAACCTCAATCATCCTCACAATACACAACACATGTGGGAAAATACCATGCAGGGGTGAGTAAAACAGTACTCAGTAGGACACCCCAAAACTAGAAAGGAATGCACGGTTATCTCTATACAGGTATATGCCTATAACACATATACCAAGATTATTCAGATATAATTATAACCATCCATAGGGTAAAGAGGCTAAGTTGCAACCAATTTTCAGCCATGGTCTTTTTTTTGAGGCACACTCGTTCTGGGATAACTCACTCCTCGATCCTTGATGTCATCAGAGAATCTTACAAAGAGGTCCTGCTAATTTGGGCCCTACCCAAAGAGAATACACTGGTCAAGGTCATGCTATACAGAGAGGGGATTCTTCACAAAGAATACCAAAAACCCAATTTGTATTAATCCACAATGTATTTCATTCTTCAAAAATAATACCAACAACCCTATTGACGTGGCTCGTAATGTAGAGGATTCCCCACTAAGAATACCGAGAACCCTATCGATGCGGCCCAATGGATGGAGGATTAATGACCTGTGCTAGGAGGTCATGTCAATTCCCACAAAACTCTATTAGAGGTGATAGAGGATCGATCCAATCCTAAGGAGGGATGTGATAACTCTATCAGGTACTTGGCCTATAGAGGGGATTATTGTCCAGTGATGTGGATGCAATGATGCACTGAACCCTCGAGGAAATAACCTAGGAAAATACACACCTACATTGTCCCATACTAAAAAACCACCAAGCCATCTCAAAAGAATTGCCTCATTATAAGGGTCCCAAAGCTATAGATAACTCATCAAACAAACCTTTTGTTTGAAAGTTACAGTAATTTTTTTAAGAAGGGGCTGGTTGGGTCCAGGTTTGACCTGACCTGGCTCAATTCAGCCAACCCGACCTGACCCAGTTCTGAAGGATCCTGTTGGGCCTACTGGACCCTGACCTATTGGTCTATACAGTCTAGCCTGCTAGGCCACTGGAGCGGCCCAGTTTCTCTAGCCTAGCCCTTGTGTGTGGGCCAGATTCTTCCTACTGAGCACGGGCCACCCAGGTTTTCCCTGTCTGGCTAACCGCATCATCACCCAGTCTCCTGGGGTCACACGGTGCTAGTCTGCATCCATGCATCTAGTCCACCCTCTTGCACGTGATCCTGGACCATGTTCCTCCACCTAGTCCATGTGGCACCTGCCGTGTCACCTACTCATCGCCGCTACCGCCAGCCTGGACACTGCTCCCGATCTCCACCTGCAACCACTGCTTCTATGGGCTCCTACCACCAGTTTTCAATCCTGTAGCCTTACCATCACCACCCGCAGTCTTCCCTACTGTGGTTTTTCCCGATACTGTGGTCCCTCTTGGACCACAGGATGCAATTGTTTTTTACCTTCAAGTCGACAACTCTTCTAATTGGTCCGCTTGGCCTGGCTGCCTCACAGGGCCAGTTCCACCTCTGCCGCTGGTAGCCTCACCTCACCACGCTCCACCTAAAATGACCGAAACTAATGCCTCCAATCATCACCTCATGTTTCCGACACATTGTTCCATTGCGGTCTTGGATATCGTTCCATATTAATGTGTCCAATGAAGAACGATAAAAAATTTGGGGGAAGGAGGAAAAGTAAACGAACGCCTAAGATGAATGGATCTTGGTCTTGTTCAGATCGGCCTTGATCTGTTTAAGTTATAATTAAAGAATAGGGAAAATAGTAAATAATTATAGCATTATTAAACCTAATCAAAATCCCTACAATAGAAAATAAACTCCCCTAGAAAAATGCACGATCCATGGATTAGCCTTTTCATTGGATAATCCATGTTCATCATGGGAATAAAGAATGGGGAAGGAACATCAAACAAAACTAACACCCTACCTAGAGTTTGGATTGAACGGTGTGGAACATTCATCATTGTTGTCTATCCTTCCATGAGCGATATCGATCAGTCGTCTCATCGTCATTCTTCATTCCCCAACAAGAGGTTTTGCCAACACTTTTCTTCTCTAGAGCTTCTAGGGAATTTATCCAGGATTGTGAATCTAATCTTTTATCCCTTCCAAGCTGTTAAATTAAGAAAACACATTTCAGCATTGTCACATCACTGTGTTGTAGAATATCCATGCTGTTTAATTTATGAAAGAAAACAAGATACCTTGTCGTGGAGTTGTACCATTGTTGCGACACTAAATAACATCAAAATAAATAAAATAAACTTTTTAATTTTATTTTATTCTTAGTTAAAATTTCCAAAAAATATATTTCACAGTCGACCCACGTCGGTCGATGTTAGACCCCACCTAAGTTAAATTCACAATTCTGAAGGCAACAGTTCCCTTATATTTATGATCTAGGAACCTATTTAGATGTTATTAAAGTTAAAAGTTAGCCACCCAAGCATTTTTAATTAAAAACTAAACTTTATTAAATGATTTGTTTTGAGCACACCGAACCTCAAGATGCCCATGTTGCAGAATTCACAGGGAGGAGACAGTGACTCACCTATTCTTCGAAGGTGAATAGAAGAGCACTGTATGGGAGTAATTTGGATAATTCACTGATCTTCTTGCTCAGAACATGGAAGATATGTTTTTCTTAGCTATGTGGTTCCATAGTGCATGTGAGAAGGGTATGGAAAAGATGTCCTGCATGTTCTTCCTGCATACAGGCTACTGGTGTATTTGGCAGGTGAGGAATCAGTGCAAGCATGAATAAGGTCAAGCCTCAGGCAGATCCATCATTGTTAGGATGAAGTACCTACTTCTCAATATGGTCATCCTATTCTCCAACTGGCGGGAGGCACACACCCTTAAGAATCTTCAAGTCTCGTTCCCTCGCATCACCCCTCATAACAGTCTCAATAGAGGCCACTAGGTCTCCTAGTGCCCCCCTTCCAGGGGACTGAAACTCAATACGGATGGATCCTATGTTATGTGGGTTCTTCACGGAGGTGGGGTCATATTTGATTCTTCTGGCTTAGTCCTACTGGTCTTTTCTGGGCATCTGGGTTGTTGTTCTTCCCTTCAAGCTAAATCCAAGGCAATTCTTCATAGCCTCTCTCTTTTCCAATAGAGGAGGTTTGAGCTATCAGAGGTTGAAATGGATTTTATGCTTCTCCATAATGACCTACATGGAATTGTCTCTACTATGTGGTCGACACTCTATATCATCAGAAAGTGTCATGACCTACTTGGCATCAACACCAAAGTTCTGCACTCTTGGCATGAGGGAAACCAGGTGGACGACCACCATACTTATATTAGAGTTCCTGATCCTGCTTCTATTTTACTTCACAATTTGAATAGCTTAACTCTAGTGGGGGTAAATCTGATTAGGGGAGATTCCATGGGCCTTCATTTCTTTAGGCCCCTTTAGGTATTCCCAGCCTCAGTTATTTTGGTGGTCTAAATCCCATTTCCTTTTCTTATTAAATTTTTTACATTTGATGAAAACTGTTTCTTCGACACGATTGTGAGTTTAATTTTAAATTTAATTATACTAATTATATAAATTTTATTTTATAAAATTGATTAAATAATATTAATCAGAATAATTTATTTTATATAATAAGTTTAACTTAATTTTTGGTCATAATTAAAATTAAGAACACTAAAAAATTGTTATCATGGTAAAAAAAATTAAAAGGGTAAAAGTGAGTAACCTTAGAGGTAAAGAGGATAACATGTTTAATTTTTTTAATGTGAATGTTAAAGGTTTTTATAGACTTTATATCTCCTATACTATTTTAATTTTTAATTTTTTAGGCACTTGTATTGAGAGTGACTTCCCATTATTGATTTTTTTGGGTATTTACAAGAATTTCACTCCTCCCTTATAAAAGGGAACCCCCTATCCTCCCATTTATACACTTCTAAAACCCATTGGTTTGGCCAATAACTAACCAAATAAATTCATTAATTCCATACCCTAATCCTAGAATCCTTGTTTTGATCATAAATATAATCTAGGAAATCTTTAAGTATAATCCTAAAGATGTGGCTCGAAGAAGAGGTAACATTCTATACCGAGCATCCTTGTTTTATTTATTCTTCCACATAATTAAAATCTTAATAAATCATGATAATATAATAAAATAATTATATTTCATATACTAATATATTATTATGTTAATTTCATAACCTAAATCCATCCCCACTTCCATCAAATGAGAAACAAAATTATCGATCATGTGTATGGAGTACTACCGCCCCGCAGACTGATGTAATTCATTTTCTATAATAAGAATAGAAGGATTTATATAATTATGGATTTAATGTTTATATATGTTTATAATTACATATTAACCATTATATTAAATTATTATATCATATTATTTCTTACCATTCCATCTATTGATAATGATAACGACGTTTGTGTGTACAACCAACTACCACCTCATGAAGCGATGTGATTCTTTTATTTTATTATCACATCAAATGGATTGTATACGTAAGTTTATTTAAAGATATAATATGATATTTATTATATTATTATTATTATATAAATATAAAATAACAGTTAACTTATTTCCATAATGATTATTAAAAAAGGAAAATGTTACTAATGCGTACATATGGAATACCATCTCCATGATTGCAACGTGGTTCATTTTTCATAACCATAATTCATGGTTAGTTTTAAAATTATAATTTATGTATATAAATGATAATTATTTATTGATTATTATTATGTATATGATGGAATAATGACATCTTTAACCATGGTTAATACACCAATTCCATTTTGAAATTATGAACTCAGCATCCTCAAAACACCCGATGTGGACATAACTGATTAAGTAATTAAATACATCATTAAAATAAATGAAGTAAATGGTTTAAGTATATGGGATAAAACTATAAAATATTCTCAATAAAAAAAATAATTTATGCAAGTTTATTATATATTAGATAAAATATGTACATGACAAGTTTGCACTTGAGTTAATGGTTTCGTCTCAAAACTTCCTTCTTTGAGACACTTGTTCTTTTATGCACCTAATTTATTTTATATGGAATATATACTTCCCATTTATATATTATATCATGAATACTACATAATTAATGTTATTTTAGGTTACAATTTATTTAATTTGTTCATGGGAGTTTTGATTTAAATGTTACCAAGGTAGTAAGGGTTTATGCTTCAATCTCATTTTATCCAGGATTGTTTATGTTTGAATTTACATTAAAGAAAATTATTTTATCATTATATAATAATACCATTAAATTTTATTCACATTTGTTTATTCATGAAATTTTCAAATAATATTACTATTTTTCTCTCTTTTGTACTTAAAAATATTTACAAAATGTTTTTTTTATGGAAAACCAACTTCATTTCTCTCTTTGGTTGAAGACCCTTTCTCTTACATGTCCATGTTTTATTTAAATAATTTTAAAAAAATATTTTAATATTCTCTGATGGTTTTTTAAATTCATTTTTACCCATTAATAGATTTTTACAAAAAAAATAAAATGAATCTTCCTCTAATTTTTCAAACAAGGTACTTTGTATTTTCTTAAAAAAATTTCAAATGAATATTTGTTTTAACATACTCATCATGTATAGAATTATCCACCATCATAACCACTCAAATATTTAAAAATTACCTTATAATTTTCCATGTCTATTTTTAATGAATTTTTTTTCTATAATATTTTTTGAAACTTTTAGTTTTTCAAAAGTGATTTTTAAAGTGAAAAGCTTATTTTCCTCAAGAATGTTTTTAAAATTATTTCAATTAATCAATGAAAACAACCTATAATGTTATTGAATACTTATAAATTATGTGTATATATCTATTAAATATACACATATCTCACTCTCCATTTATTTTATGGGATAATACATGAATTATGATCCTTTATCAAATTTCCTTCTTTAATAAACCTATTTTGATTAAGTTATGAGACAAGATTATGCAATCCATTTATTTTTTGGGGTAATTATTCTGTTATGACTTAAGATTTATTTACTTATGTAGTACACATATGAATTTAAATTAAATGAATGTGATTGTTGGGACCAGAATTATATATCCCTTCAATGAATTGGGTAATTTTATAGTCTCATGAGATGTCATGTATGAGGTTAGGGAGTGAACCTAATCCATTATGAGACTCTTTCTACCATGTGATGTTATCTTAGAAGTTATCCTTGACTTATTTTTATGTCATTTTTTATATTACTTCTACATTTACTATGATTCCATGATTTTATTATACCATGTTCTTCATGTTATGATTCTATGTGACTACTCATGTAAATTCTCTTTTATGATATCATTTTATACCTTTGGCTCACATGTTATGTTTCCTTATCATGTTTATTTATTTACTAGGATTTTTTTCTCACCACTTTTGTCTATGTATTCCCCAGGTTATCCCATAAAGTTTTAGGAGCTCAAAGGTATTTAGGAGCTCATTATGGGGAATAAAAAAAAGATTTTTTATTTTAGCATCACTTTGTTTTATTATGAACCTATTCTTCCAAATATATTAGTTCTCACGATAATTGGGTTGTAATTAATACATGATTATGTTAAAAATCATATAATTATATGTATAAAAGGATTGGGTCACTATAGTTGGTATCATAGTAAAGGTTTAGTTAACATTTGGAAACTAGTATGAGAAAAATTCAGTGAGAGCTTGAGGGATAAGTTTAAGGATAAGTATAAGGATAAGTATATGTATAGGAAAATATACTAGAATTTTGGTGAAGTTTAGAGTGAGTGGATTTCAAGAAATCGCATCCTTGTCTAGATGAAATAAGTGGATGTGGATCTGAAACAGTTATACCTAGGGATAATAACTCAATTTTTTTTTCATTTATCTAGACTCGATCTTCACCCGGTGCATGACAATGGGCCTTGATGAACACTTGGTTTGACTTTCCTGGGGTATTTGTTTTGTAAATTCACATACTCATTATGAACCATCATGAAGGACTTAGAATAGTCGATAATCATAGGTGACCTAGGTTAAACCTAAAGTGACTTGGGTTGATAATTATAAGTTTTATCATAAGTTTAAAGGCATAATTACCCCTTTTTAGGTTTTATATTATGGAAGTATAATATTATTAAAAGTATTTTGAGAGATATTTATGGTAATATATCCCTTGGTTTTAGTATGGATTTTAGAAAAAAAGTTATTTGTGAAAGAATGGAATATATTTTGGGGACAAAAGTTTAATGGTATTGGAAACATTTAGGGTTTATCCTATATTTTATGTTAAGGTAATAATATTTAATTAATGTTATTTGATGTTATGGGAAAAATAAACTATACAGAAAACCTTAGTGGTTACAAACCGATTTGATGATTAATGTTATTTCAAGTATGTTCATCATATTTTTGGTAATGTTATAGGAATTATTATTTTATAAAAGGACAAACCATATTATGGAAAAAACTTATCATATCTGGAAAGGTTTTAGGGATTCAACCCACAATCGAAGGGTGACAAGGGTGCAACACCCAACACTGGCCCATGTAATATACTGGATAGTATGACATTATTTTTACTTAAATTATTTTTTGAATAAATATTAAGTTAATTTTTTGAAACATGTTTGAGGATTAATCCATTTTTTATGTTTTAGGATTTTGAGATGATTAATGATATGTAGGAAAAAATTTATTGGGTTGGGAAATATATATAACCTTTAGGTTTAATATAAAGTGTTATTTTGGAAGAATGATATTGTGTTTTTTTAGATGTAAGTTGAAGGGTATGAGATAAAATTTGAGGATAAAACCTTATTTAATGTTGAGTTTATTGAGGTTATTTTGGATAAAGGGTTATTTATTTAAGGAATGATCTATGTTAATCCTTTGGTTTTATTATTGAATTTTAGAGATTAATATATTCATATTCATTTTGGGTAATACCTTACTTTGAGCTAACCATTTTGGTTTTAATAAATATAAGAGTAATAGCTTGTTGATCTATTATATATCTTATGATCTATTAAAATTTAATTTTATTTCTTAAAGTATAAAAAAATCATATTGGATATTCATTCCTTAGGGTAATAGGTGAACTGTAAATTTATCAGAGCACAATGGAAGGATGAAATTGTGTTTATTAAATAAAAACATATATCAAGTGAGTATATTTTCAAGTGTTCTTTATCTTGATAGAAAAATAATCCCTCAAATCTAGGAAAAGGACCATGAAACAAAAAGGTTATCCTATTACCTCCATATATGATGAAACAATGTTCTTTTAATTCATTATAGATTTACGGTTTTGTGGTTGTTAACTATCTCTTAATCATTCACTTTATTGTGATCAATGATCTATATCACCATCCATAATTATTTATGATTATATTCCATGTACATATTTTCAATTACCAATAATGTTATCCTATATAGAAACTTATTTATGTGATGACCTTTATATTACCATTTCCCTATTTTTAAGAGGAGGTTTTATTAACCCCCTTTAAAAATGTTTCTTTTCCACAAATTAATTTTCAAATGTCCAACCCTTGAATACTGAAAACAAGTTAAAATTGTGAGGATGCAATTTATTTAAGGGGGTAGAATGTAAAACCCAGAGAATTTATAATATATTTATCTTTTAATAAATTTTATTTCTTTGATAGCTTGTGTTATATGCAACAATGAGTTTAAAGAAACCACGATATAATATTAAAATATTATTATTTAAACGTGACTAATATAACCAAGTCATTAAATTGGTCGGTAAAAATAATATTAAATACTTTATGAAATATATATAAAGTCCCTAATCAAAATAAATTTATTTAAAAATCTTAATAAATAATCACTCATCTTTAATAAAGATATTTTATTTTACAAAAAATATATGTTTTCTTTAAAAATGATTTTTATTAATTTTATAAGAAAATATTAAAACTAAACCGGAATGTAAATTATAGGAAGGTAAACCGGGCCAGTATACAATCCCACCAAAATACTGAACATAAGTAAACACACAAGTACCTAAAGATTTCCCACAGAAAACCCTACCTGAATGGTAGGTGTGGGTCAACTATCAGAAGCTGTAGAAGCATGCCTCATCCACCTGATCACTCTATGCACCACCTTGTCCTATTCCACCTTGGTCTTTATCAAAACTTCAATCATCCTCACAATACACAACACGTGCGGGAAAATCACATGTAGGGGTGAGTAAAACAATACTCAGTAGGACACCCCAAAACCACAAAGGAATGCACAATCATCTCTACATAGGTATATGCCTATAACACATATACCAAGATTATTTGGATATAATTATAACCAATCACAGGGTAAAGAGGGTAAGTTGCAACCAATTTTCAGCCATAGGTTTTTTCTCGTGGCACACTCATTCTAGGATAACTCACTCCTCGATCCTTGATGTCATCAGAGACTCTTACAAAGAGGTCCTGCAAATTTGGGCCCTACCCAAAAAGAATACACTGGTCAAGGTCATGCTATACTGATAGGGGATTCTTCCCAAAGAATACTGACAAACCAATTTGTATTAATCCAAATGTATTTAATTCTTCTCAAATAATTCTGACAACCCTATCGATTTGGCTCATAATGTAGGGGATTCCCCCCTAAGAATACTAATAACCCTACCGATACAGCCCAATGGATGGAGGATTAATTCCCTACACTAGGAGGTCATGTCAATTCCCACAAAACTCTATTAGAAGTGATAGAGGATCGATCCAATCCGAAGGAGGATGTGATAACTCTATCAGGGACTCGCCCTCTAGAGGGGAATTTTTTCCAGTGATGTGGACACAATACTGCACTAAACCCTCAGGGAAAGAACCTATGAAAAATACACACCTACATTGTCCTGTACTAGAAAACCACCAAGCCATCTCAAAATAAATTCCTCATTGTAAGGGTCCCAACGTCGTAGACAGCTCGTCAAATAGACCTTTTGTTTGAAAGTTACAGTACTTTTTCTAAAAAGGGGCTCATTGGGTCTGGGTTTGACCTGACTTCGCTCGGTTCAGCTGGCCCGACCTGACCTAGTTCTGAATGATACTGTTGGGCCTACTAGACCCTGACCTATTGGGATGCAAAGTCTAGCCTCCCAGGCCGCTGGAGCGGACCGGTTTATCCAGCCTAGCCTGTGTGCATGGGCCAGATTCTTCCAACCGGGCACGGGCCACCCAGGTTTTCCCTGTCTGGTTAATCGCATTATCGCCCAATCGCCTGGGGTCACCCGATGCTAGTATGCATACATGCATCCAGTCCACCCCTTGCATGTGATCTTGGGCTATGTGCCTCCACCTGGTCCATGTGGCACCCGCCGCGTCACCTGCTCACCGCCGCTACCGCCTGCCTAGTCACTGCTCCTGATCCCCACCCGTGACCACTGCTTCTATGGGCTCCTGCCACCAGTTTTCAATCCTGCAGCCTTAAAATCACCATCCATAGTCTTCCATGCCGTGGTTTTTCCTAATATTGTGGTCCCACATAGACCACAGGATGCTATCGTTGTCAGCCGTCAAGTCGATGACTGTTCTTCCAGGTCCGCCTAGCCTAGATACCTTACAGGGCCATTTCCACCTCTGCCGCTCGTAGCCTCACCTCACCACGCTCCACCTAAAATGATCGAAACTGCTGCTTCCAATCGTCACCTCATGTTGCTGCCACATTGCGCCGCTGCGGTCTTGGATCTCATTCCAAATTTATGTGTCCAATGAAGAACGATAATAAATTTGGGGGAAGGAGGCAAAACAAATGAACACCTGAGATGAATGGATCTTGGTCTTGTTTAGATTGGCCTTGATCCTTTTAATTAATAATTAAAGAAGAGGGAAAATAGTAAATAATTCTTTCATTATTCAACCTAATCAAAATCCCCATAACGGAAAATAAACTCCCCCCACAAAACGCACGATCCGTGGATTAGCCTTTTCATTGACTAATCCATGTTCATTATGGGAAAAAAGAATGGGGAAGGAACATCAAACAAAACTCACACCCTACCCAGAGTTTGGATCGAACGGTGTGGAACATTCATTGACTAATCCATGTTCATTTAGGCACTTGTATTGAGAGTGACTTCCCATTATTGATTTTTTTGGGTATTTACAAGAATTTCACTCCTCCCTTATAAAAGGGAACCCCCTATCCTCTAATTTATAAACTTCTAAAACCCATTGGTTTGGCCAATAACTGACCAAATAAATTCATTAATTACCTACCCTCATCCTAGAATCCTTGGTCTGATCATAAATATAATCTAGGAAATCTTTAAGTATAATCCTAAAGATGTGGCTCGAAGAAGAGGAAACATTGTAAACCGGGCATCCTTGTTTTATTTATTCATCCACATCCTTAAAATCTTAATAAATTTTGATAATATAATAAAATAATTATATTTCATATAATAATATATTATTATGTTAATTTCATAACCTAAATACATATCCACTTCCATCAACTAGGAAACAAAATTATCGATCTTGTCTATGGAGTACTACCGCCTCGCGGACCGATGTAATTCGTTTTACATAATAAGAATATAAGGATTTATATAATTATGGATTTAATGTTTATATATGATTATAATTAAATATTAACCATTTTATAAAATTATTATATCATATTATTTCTTACCATTCCATCTATTGACAATGATAATGACGTTTGTGTGTACTACAAACCACCACCTCATGAAGTAATGTGATTCATTTATTTTATTATCACATCAAATGGATTGTGTATGTAAGTGTATTTAAAGATATGATATGATATTTATTATATTATTATTATATAAATACAAAATAACAATTAAATTATTTTCATAATGATCAATAAAAAATGAAAATGTTACTAATGCGTACATACGGAATACCATCTCCATGATTGTAACGTGGTTCATTTTTCATAACCATAATTCATGGTTAGTTTTAAAATTATAATTTATGTATATAAATGATAATTATTTATTGATTATTATTATGTATATGATGGAATAATGATATCTTTAACCATGGTTAACACACTGATTCCATTTTGAAATTATGAACTGAGCATCCTCAAAACACCCAACGTGGACATAACTGATTAAGTAATTAAATACATAATTAAAATAAATGAATTAAATGGTTTAAGTATATGGGATTAAATTGTAAAATTTTCTCAGTAAAACAAATAATTTATATAAGTTTATTATACATTATATAAAATATGTACATGACAAGTTTGTACTTGAGTTAATGGTTTCGTATCAAAACTTCCTTCTTTGAGACACATGTTATTTTATGCACATAATTTATTTTATATGGAATATATACTTACCATTTATATATTATATCATGAATAATACATAATTCATGTTATTTTAGGTTACAATTTATTTAATTCTTTCATGGGAGTTTTGATTTAAATGTTACCAAGGTAGTAAGGGTTTATGTTTCAATATAATTTTATCCAAGATTGTTTATGCTTGAATTTACATTAAATAAAATTGTTTGATCATTATATAATAATACCCGTAAATTTTATTCACCTTTAGTTATTCATGAAATTTTAAAATAATATTACTATTTTCCCCTCTTTTGTACTTAAATTTTTTTTAGAATTTTTTATAGAAAACCAACTTCATTTCTCTCTTTGGTCAAAGACCCTTTCTCTTCCATGTCCATGTTTTATTTTAATAATTTTAAAAAAATATTTTAATATTCTCTGATGGTTTTTTAAATTCATTTTTACCCATTAATATATTTTTACGAAAAAAATGAATCTTCCTCTAATTTTTCAAAGAAGGTGCTTTGTATTTTCTTACAAAAATGTGAAAGGAATATTTGTTTTAACATACTCATCATGTATAGAATTCTACACCATCATAACCACTAAAATATTTAAAAATTACCTTAAAATTTTCCTTGTCTATTTTTAATGAAAATGTTTTCTATAATATTTTTTTGAAACTTTTAGTTTTTCAAAAGTTATTTTTAAATTGAAAAGATTATTTCCCCCAAGAATGTTTTTAAAATTATTTCAATTAATCAATGACAAAAACCTATAATGTTATGTAATGCTTATTAATTATGTGTATATATCTATTAAATATACACATATCTCACTCTCCATTTATTTTATGGGACAATACATGACTTATGATCATTTCTCAAATTTCTTTATTTAAGAAACCTCTTTTGATTAAGTTATAAGACAATATTATGCAACCCATTTATTTTTTGGGGTAATTATTATGTTATGAATTATGATTTATTTACTTATGTATTACACATATGAATGTAAGTTAAATGAATGTGATTGTTGGGACCAAAATTATATATACCTCCAATGAATTGGGTAATTGTTTAGTCTCATGAGATGTCATGTATGAGGTTAGGGAGTGAACCTAATCCATTATGAGACTCTATCTACCATGTGATGTTGTCTTAGAAGCTATCCTTGTCTTATTTTTATGTCATATATTAGTTCCACATTTCCTATGATTCCATGATTTTTTTATACCATGTTCTTTATATTATGATTCTATGTGACTACTCATGTAACTTCTCTTTTATGATATAATTTTATAACTTTGTCTCACATGTTATGTTTCCTTATCATGTTTATTTCCTTACTAGGATTTGTTTCTCACCACTTTTGTCTATGTATTCCCCAGGTTATCCCATGAAATTTTAGGAGCTAAAAGGGATTTAGGAGCTCATTATGGGGAATAAAATAAAGATTTTTTATTTTAGCCTCACTTAGATGTATTATGAACCTAGTCTTCCAAATATATTAGTTCTCACGATAATTGGGTTGTAATTAATACATGATTATGTTAAAAATTATACAATGATATCTATAAAAGGATCGGGTCACTATAGTTGGTATCATAGTAAAGGTTTAGTTAACGTTTGGAAACTAGTATAAGAAAAATTTAGTGAGAACTTTAGGGATAAGTTTAAGGATAAGTATAAGGATAAGTCTATGTATGGGAAAATATACTCGAATTTTGGTGAAGTTTAGAGTGATTTGATTTCAAGAAATTGCATCCTTGTCTAGATGCTATAAGTGGATGTTGATCTGAAATAGTTATACCTAGGGGTAATAACTCAAATTTATTTCATTGATCTAGACTCGATCTTCACCCAGTGCATGACAATGGGCCTTGCTGAACACTTGGTTTGATGTTCCTGGGGTATTTTTTTTTGTAAATTCACATACTCATTACGAACCATCATGAAGGACTTGGAATAGACGATAATCATTAGTGACCTAGGTTAAACCTAAAGTGACTTGGGTTGATAATTATAAGTTTTATCATAAGTTTAAAGGCATAATTACCCCTTTTTAGGTTTTATATTATAGAATTATAATATTATTAAAAGTATTTTGAGAGATATTTATGGCAATATAACCCTTGGGTTTAGTATGGACTTTATAAAAAAAAGTTATTTGAAGAATAATGGAATATATTTTATGGAAAAAAATTTAATGGTATTGGAAACCTTTCAGGTTTATCCTATATTTTATGTTAAAGTAATAATATTCAATTAATATTATTTGATGTTATGGGAAAAATGGACTGTATAGAAAACCTTAGTGGTTACAAATGGATTTGATGATTAATATTATTTCAATTATGTTCATCATATTTTTGGGAATGTTATAGGAATTATTATTTTATAAAAGGACAATCCATATTATGGAAGAAACATATCATATCAGGAAAGGTTGCACGACTTCAACCCACAATCGAAGCGTGATAAGGGTGAAACACCTAACAGTGGACCATGTAATATACTATTTAGTATGACATTATTTTTACATAAATTATTTATTGAATAAATATTAAGTTATTTTTTTGAAACATATTTGAGGATTAACCCATTTTTTATTTTTTGGGATTTTCTGATGATTAATGATATGTAGGAAAAAATTTATTGGGTTGGGAAATATATATAACCTTTAGGTTTAACGTAAATTATTATTTGGGAAGAATGATATTATGTTTTTTGAGATGTAATTTGAAGGTTATGAGATACAATTTGAGGATAAAACCTTATTTAATGTTGAGTTTATTGAGGTTATTTTAGATAAAGGGTTATTTATTTAAGGAATGATCTATGTTAATCCTTTGGTTTTATTATTTAATTTTAGAGATTAATATTTTCATATTCATTTTGGGTATTACCTTACTTTGAGCTAAAAATTTTGGGTTTAATAAATATATGAGGAATAGATTGTTGATCTATTATATATCTTATGATCCATTAAAATTTAATTTAATTTATTAAAGTATAAAAAAATTCATATTTGATATTCTTTCCTTAGGGTCATAGGTGAAATATAAATTTATTAGAGCACAATGAAAGGATGGAATTGTGTTTATTAAATAAAAAAAGATATCAAGTGATTATATTTTCTAGTGTTCTTTATCTTGATAAAAAAATAATCCCTCAAATCTAGGAAAAGGATCATGAAACAAAAAAGTTATCCTATTAACTCCAAATATGATGAATCAATGTTATTTTAATTCATTATATATTTATGGTTTTGTGGTTGTTAACTATCTCTTGATCATTCACTTTATTGTGATCAATGATCTATATAACCATCCATAATTATTTATGATTTTATTCTATGTACATGTTTTCAATTACCAATAATGTTATCCTATATAGAAAATTATTTATGTGATGAACTTTATATTACCCTTTCCTTATTTTTAAGAGGAAGTTTTATTAACCCCTTTTACCAATGTGTCTTTTCCACAAAGGAATTTTCAAATGTACAACCCTTGAATACTAAACACAAGTTAAAATTTTGAGGATACAATTTATTTATGGGGGTAGAATGTAAAACCCTGAGAATTTATAATATATTTATCTTTTAATAAATTTTATTTCTTTGATAGCTTGTGTTACATGCAACATTGAGTTTAAAAAAACCATGATATAATATTAAAATTTTATTATTTAAACGTGACAAATATAACCAAGTTATTAAATTGGTGAGTAAAAATAGTATTAAATACTTTATGAAATATATATAAAGTCCCTAATTAATATAATTTTTTTAAAAATCTTAATAAATAATCACTCATCTTTAATAAAGATATTTTATTTTACAAAAAATATACATTTCCTTTAAAAATAATTTTTATTTATTTTATGAGAAAATATTAAAATTAAACCGGAAAGTAAATTATAAGACAGTAAACCGGGCCTGTATAAAATACCACAAAAATACTAAACACAAGTAAACACACAATTCTCTAAAGATTTTACATAGAAAACCCTACCTAAAGGGTAGGTGTGGGTCAACTGTCAGAAGATGTAGAAGCACGCCTTGTCCGCCTGGTCACTCTATGCACCACCTTGTCCTATCCCACCTTGGTCTTTATCAAAACTTCAATCATCCTCACAATACATAACACGTGCAGGAAAATCTCATGCAAGGGTGAGTAAAACAATACTTAGCAGGACTCCCGAAAACCATGAAGGAATGCACGGTCATCCCTACAAAGCCTATAACACATATACCAAGATTATTAGGATATAATTATAACCAGCTACAGGGTAAAGAGGGTAAGTTTCAACCAATTTTCAACCATATGATTTTTTCTCTTGGCACACTTGTTCTGGGATAACTCACTCCTCAATCCTTGATGTCATCAGAGACTCTTTCAAAGTGGTTCCGCTAATTTGGGCCCTACCAAAAGAGAATACACTGGTCAAGGTCATGCTATACATAGAGGGGATTCTTCCCAAAGAATACTGATAACCCAATTCATATTAATCCACAATGTATTGCATTATTCACAAAGAATACCGACAACCCTACCGATGTGGCTTGTAATGTAGGGGATTCCCCACTAAGAATACCGAGAACCCAACCGATGCGGTCCAATGGATGGAGGATTAATGCCCTGTGTAAGGAGGTCATGCAATTCCCACAAAACTCTATTAGAGGTGATAGAGGATCGATCAAATCCTAAGGAGGGATGCAATGACTCTATCAGGGACTCTGCCTCTAGAGGGAATTGTTGTCCAGTGATGTGAACACAATGCTTCACTGAACCCTCAAGGAAAGAATCTAGGAAAAATCCACAACTACATTGTCCCATACTAAAAGACCACCAAGCCATCTCAAAAGAACTGCCTCATTATAAGGGTCCCAACGCTGTAGAAAACTCATCAAACAGACCTTTTGTTTGAAAGTTACAGTACTTTTTGTAAAAAGGGGCTGGTTGGGTCCGGGTTTGACCTGACCTAGCTCAGTTCAGCCGACCCAACCTAACCCAGTTTTGAATGAGCCTGTTGGGCCTACTAGACCCTGACCTATTAGGCTGCACAGTCTAGCCTGCCAGTCCACTGGAGCAGCACAGTTTCTCCAGCCTAGCCCGTGTGTGCGGGCAAGATTCTTCCTATTGGGCTTGGGCCACCTAGGTTTTCCCTGTCTGGATAACCGCATCATCGCCCAGTCGCTTGGGGTCACATGGTGCTAGTCCATATCCATGCATCCAGTCCACCCCTTTCATATGATCTTGGACCATGTGCCTCCACCTAGTCCATGTGGTGCCCGCCGCGTCACCTGCTCGCCACCGCTACCGCCAGCCTGGCCACTGCTCCCGATCTCCACCTGCGACCACTGCTTCTATGGGATCCTGATGCCAGTTTTCAATCCTACAGCCTTACCGTCACCACCCGCAGTCTTCCCTACCATGGTTCGTCTTGATATTGTGGTCCTTCTTGGACCACAAGATATTTTCATTTTTAGTCTCCAAGTTGATAACTATTCTGCCGGGTCCGCCTGGCCTGGATGCCTCACCGGGCCAGTTCCATCTCTACCTCTTACAGCCTCACCTCTCCACGCTCCACCTAAAATGACCGAAACTTCTGCCTCTAATCATCACCTCATGTTGCCGAAAAATTACGCCGCTGTGGTCTTGGATCCCATACCAGATTGATGTGTCTAATGAAGAACAATAAGAAATTTGGGGGAAGGAGTCCAAGCAAACGAACGCCTAGGATGAATGGATCTTGGTTCTATTCAGATTGACCTTGACCCATTTAAGTTATAATTAAAGAACAGGGATAATAATATACAATTCTAGCATTATTCAATCTAATCAAAATCCCCGCAATAGAAAGTAAACCCCCCCACAAAATGCATGATCTGTGGATTAGCCTTTTCATTGGCCAATCCATGTTCATCGTGGGAATAAATAATGGAAAAGGAACTTCAAAAAAAAACTCACACCCTACCCATAGTTTGGATCGAACGGTGTAGAACATTCATCGTTGTTGTCTATCCTTCCATGAGCGATCTCGATCAGTTGTCTCGTCGTCATTCTTCATTCCACAAAAAGAGGTTTTGCCAACTCTTTTCTTCTCTAGAGCTTCTAGGGAATTTCTCCCGGATTGTGAATCTAATCTTGTATCCCTGCCAAGCTGTTAAATAAAGAAAACACATTTCAGTGTTGTCACATCATTGTGTTGTAGCATATCCATGATGTTTAATTTATAAAAGAAAATAGGATACCTCTTCGTGGAGTTTTACCATTGTATTGACACTAAAAACCATCAAAATAAATAAAATAAACTTTTTAAGTTTATTTTATTCTTCTTTAAAATGTCCAAAAATTATATTTCACAGTCGACCCACGTCGGTCGATGTTAGGCCCCACCTAAGGTAAATTCAAAATTCTGAACGCAATAATTCCCTTATATTTATGATCTAAGAACCTATTTATATGTTATTAAAGTTCAAAGTTAGACGCAAGAGCATTTTTAATTAAAAACTAAACTTTATTAAATGATTTGTTTCGAGCACACTGAGCCTCAAGATGCCCATGTTGCATAATTCACAGGGAGGAGACAGTGACCCACCTATTCTTCGAAGGTGAATGAGAGAGCACTGCGTGGAAGTACTTTGGAGACTTCACTACTCTTCTTACTCAGAACATGGAAGATATGGATTCCCTATCTAGGTGGTTCTACAGTGCATGTGAGAAGGGTATAGAAAATTTGGCCTGTACGTTGGTCATGCATGCATGCTGCTGGTGTATTTGGCAGGTGAGGAATCAGTGCAAGCATGAAGAAGGTCAAGCCTCAGGCAGATCCATCATTGTTTGGATGGAGTACCTCCTTCTCGATATGGTCAGCCTCTTCTCCAACTGGTGGGAGGCGCCCACCCTTAAGAAGCTTCGAGTCTCGTTCCCTCACATCACCCCTTGTAACAGTCTCAACAGAGGCCACTAGGTCTCCGAGTCTCCCCCCCCCCTTCCAGGGGCCTGAAACTCAATACGGAAGTCTACTATGTTATGGGGGTTCTTCATGGAGGTGAGATAATATATGATTCTTCTAGATCAGTCCTACTGGCCTTTTCTGGGCATCTGGGTTGTGGTTCTTCCCTTCGAGCTAAATCCAAGGTGATGCTCCATGGCCTCTCTCTTTTCCAGCAGAGGAGGTTTGATCTGTCGGAGGTTGAAATGGATTTTATGCTTCTCCATAATTATCTGCATGGAATTGGATCTACTCTGTGGTCGATCCTCTATATCATCAGAAAGTGTCGGGCCCTGCTTGGCATCAACACCAAAGTTCTACACTCTTGGCATGAGGGAAACCAGGTGGACGACCAACATACTTATATTACAGTTCCCGGTCCTGCTCCTATTTTACTTCACAATTTTAATAGCTTAACTCCCATGGGGGTCAATCTTATTAGGGGAGATTCCCTGGCCCTTCATTTCTTTAGGCCCCCTTAGGTCTTCCCAGCCTCGATTATTTTGGTTGTCATGAAAAACGTTATTTTGACACGACTGTGGATTTAATTTAAAATTTAATTCTGTCACTTCTATGAATTTAATTTTATAAAATGTATTACATAATTTTAATCAAAATAATTTATATTATACAATAATTTAAACTTAATTTTTTGTCATAGTGAATAGTAAAAACCATAAAAAACAGTTATTGTGGTAACAAAACTAAAAGGGTAAAAGTGAATAACATTAGTGGTAAAGCAGATAAAATGTTTATTTTTAATTATAGAGGTTTTTAGATACCTTATATATCCTCCAATAATTTTTTTTAAATTTTTTTGGCACTTTTCTTATGACTGACTTCCCATTATTGATTAGTTTTGTGTATTTACAAGAATGTCACTCCTCTCCCTTATAAAAGGGAACCCCTTCTACTCTCTTTTTTACACTTTAAAAACCAATTTATTCAAACAATAACTACCCAAATAACTTATTTACTTCGATACCCTCATCCTATAATCCTTGGTTTTATCCTAAATCCAATCTAGGAAGGCTTTAGGTATAATCCTAAAGAGGTGGTCCAAGGAAGATCTAACGTTCTTAAACGATCATCATTGTTTTATTTATTCTTTAAACTCCTTAAAATATTAATAAATCATGATAATATAATAAAATAATTATATCCCATATAATAATATTTTATTCTATTAATTTATTAACCTAAATCCATCTCCACTTCCATCAAATGAGAAACTAAACAGTTGATCATGTGTACAGAGGACTACCGCCTCACGAACCGATGTAATTCATTTTCCATCATCGCCTCTCAAGGATATTAATAATTATGGATTTTATATTTATATATGATAATAATTACATATTAAACATTATTTAAAATTAATATATCATATAATTTCTCACCTCACGATCCATTGAAAATGGTAACGTCGTTCGTGTGTGTGGTGGACTACCGCCTCGTGAAGTGATGTAATTCATTTATTTTATTCAAAAATCAAATGGATGGTATATTTAAGTGTATTTAATGAAATAATATAATATTTATGATAATATTATCATTATATAAAGACAAAATAACACTTAATTTATTTATATCATGATCATTAAAAAATGGAAACGTTTGACCTACCATCTTTATGATTGAAATATAATTAATTTTTCATATCCATAATTCATAGTTAATTTTAAAAGTATAATTTATGTATAAAAATGATAATTATTCCATTATTATTATTTTGGATATTATCGAACAATGACCTCTTTAACCATAGTCAGCACACCGATGTCGTTTTGAAATTATGAACTGAGCATCCTCAAAACACCCGACTTAGAGATGACTGATTAAGTAATTAAATATGTAATTAAAATAAATGAAGTAAATGGTTTAAGTATAAGGAATTAAAACTATAAAAGTTTCTCAATAAAACAAATAATTTATATAATTTTATTATATAAGAGATAAAATACATACATGACAAGCCTGGACTCGTGGTAAGGGTTTCGTCTCAAAACTTCCTTCTTTGTGACGCATGTTCTTTTATGAACCTCATTAATTTTATATGGAATATATAACACCCATTTACATATTATATCATTAATAATTAATAATTTATGGTATTTTAAGTTACAATTCATTTAATTCTATCATTGGGGTTTTGATTCAAATGTTACCATGGTAATAAGGGTTTATGCTTCAATCTCACTTTATTCGAGATTTTTTACGATTGAATTTACACTAAAAGAAATTATTTAAATATTATTTAATAAAAATATTCATTTTAATTATCCCCTATTTATTTATAAACTTTTCAAGTAATATTACCATTTTCCTATCTTTTTCACTTAAAAATATTGATATTTTTTAAGGAAAACTGGTTTTATTTCTCTCTTTAGTTGAAAACCCTTTCTCTTCCATGTCCATGTTTTATTTAAAGTATTTTAAAAAAATGTTGTAATATCATAATATGATTGTTTAAAACCATTTTTACCCATGATTGTATTTTTAAAAAATATATTAAAAAGAATCATTATGACATTTTCCAAACAAGGTACTTTTTACTTTTCTTACAAAAATGTGAAAGAAATCTTTGTTTTAACGTACTCAGAAAGTATGGAATTACCAGCTATCATAGACACTAAACTATTTTAATATTCATTTATAAGTTTAAATTTTTATTTTTAAATAAAAATTTTTCAATAATATTTTTTAAATTTCTAGTTTTTCAAAAGTGATTTTCAAAATGAAAAAAGTTATTTTTCTCAAGAATATTTTTAATATTTTAATTCATAAAAAAAACATATAATATTATGGAATGATTATAAATTTTATATATATGTATCTTACATGTATAACTATCTCACTCTCTATTACCTTTATGGGATAATTCATGCCTTATGATCATTTCTCAAATTTTATTCTTTAAGAAACCGCTTTTGATTATGTAATGAGACAATATTATCCCACCCATTTCTTTCCAAGAGTAATTATTATGTTATGAATTATGATTGACTTCCTTATGTGGAAAAAATATGAATGTACATGAAATAAATGTGATAGGTGGGCCCATAATTATATATTCATTCAATGAATTGGGTAATGTTTTACTCTCATGAGATTTCATTTATGGGATTAGGGAGTGAACCTAATCCATTATGGGACTATGTCCACCATGTGATGTTGTCTTGGTAGTTATGTTTTACTTATGTTTATGTCATGTTTTATATTGTTACCACATTCCCTATTATGTCATGATCTTATAATACTATGCTCTTTATCTTATTATTCTCTATGATTACCTATATTCATTCTCTTTTATGATATCATGTTATAACTTTGACTCACATGTTATACTTCCATATCATGTTTATTTATTTACTAGGATTTTTAGCTTTCCCCTTTTGTCTATGTATTCCCCAAGTTATACCATGCAGTTTTAGTAACTTAAAAGTATTTAAGATCTCATTACATAGAATAAAATAAAGAAGTTTTATTTTATACTCACTTTGATGTATTATGAACCTAGTCTTCCAAAGACACTAGGCCTCATGATCTTTAGGTTGTAATTAATAGATTTTTATGTTAAAATCATGTAATGATATGTGTAAAAGTCTTGGGTCACTATAATCAAAGTAGAATAAAATCAAGAGATAAAAAAAATCACATGTCAATAAAAAATAATGAGGTATAATATAAGATACATATCATGAGACAAAACCTTACAGACTAATGTTACAATCACTCGACATGAATTGGTGGAACCAACTATTGGAAAGTTAATGGTCACAAAACTCATCACCAGTGTCACTTTTAACCAGTCTCATTGGAAACACATCCCCTATCCAAGTCATAACATTCAACTAGGGGCTACTATCCAATGTGTAACTCTAAACTAGTATAGTTAATGTCCCTCAAATCCTTACTTAGTAGCCTAGGGTTTCTCATGCTATAGCTAACGAAGGTGGACCACTATCAAGCAAACATCAATCACATGACAAACAAAAATTGAAAGGGAAATAAAACACAACAATCATATAAATCCCACCTCCAATACACCCCCTTCAAGGAAAATACCCAAACATAAACCACATAACATTAATCTCAATTTATTTAACTGTAACACATGCACACAAGCATAAACAATGGGTGATAATGGGGCTCAACATGGGTGTAATCATCAATCGATAAAATCCATCTTCCATAAAAGATTTAAAATAGGGATTTACCTTGAAATCATGAATCATTACTTTATAAATATATTTTTAAAACTAATTTTTAATATAAAGTATAAATATAGGGTAACACACAACAATACCAAAGCATGTTCTAAATCAATTATGGTAAATCACTAAACAATCACATCAATTAGCATATCCCCTTTTAAAATAAGGAAACCCCTTTAAAATGATCAATCCCCTTTTAAAAAAAATGTAACTCCCTTTAAGACAAGGAAATATCCTTTAAGATAAGGGAACACCCCAATTTAGAAAAAAACATTGCTTAAAAAATCATGATCGATAATTTTTTCTTGAAGAAAACCACCAATGTAATTTTATCAAACACTTAGAATGTATAAAATACCATTTGAAATTAAAGTTCCATTAAACTACTAAATTCACCCATTTTTTCAAAGTAAAAACCCTCCCAAACATATAAAACCTTTTAAAAAATAAAACTAGATATCATATACATCATTTCCTTAGTTTAAAAACACTTTTAAGGTATCAAAAATTCAAGTAACTCTTTAATAAAAGGAAATGGAATAGAAACTCCTACCTCATGGGACAAAACCATATCTTATATGATGGAAACTAATAAATTATGTCTCAATATATGTCTCACAACCCTTATAAACCACAATAACCAATTTAGAACAACCCTTAACACTAAAATCAACTAACTAGGTCCACTAGGGTTAGAGAAGACTTGAGAAAAGGGAAGAAAATCAGAGGAAAAAAAGGAGAAACCCTAACCTCTTGATCAGGGAATAAACCACCAAGAAACCAATCTAGATCCACTATAGAAGTACTTGGAAGAGAAATAGAGGCCCTTGGGAGGTTCCAAAAATGAGAGTTCTGAGTGAGGGGAGAGTTTGGGAGAAGACCCAAATAAAAACAACATAAAATGGAAAAAATACCCAAAACCAAGAAGGTCACATGATTTAATCACATGTATTACCAAATAATGTGGTGACTAGTTGATCTCTAATATCCAAACTATATATATTTAATGGTTTCTATTTCATGGTTTTAGAATTTATGGGCCTAACCATGTAGCTCTAGAGAAGTTCCAAAAACTCTAAAAATTCCCCCTAGGACATCTGTCACGAACCAAATCTGGTCGCCGCCCAAACTGGCACCAAACCCTGCTCGTGACATGACCCGAAGGGCGTTCCCTATCCCCACGGGCTGGCACAAGTGCCCGGGTATCATTTATTTAGGTTTGGGAACGATTTACCCGAATATGAAGTCATAAACCATTAAAAACAATCAATAAACTGAATCTGAAAATTTATACCAAATGATGTTTAAACAAAAACCATAACTGAATACATAGGTTTAGAGTCAATAAAAAAGGTCCAAAGACACAATGGAACAGAAACAAAATAGCCTCATGGACTCCACATGACAAGGGGTCATCACCCCCAAGTCGTCTCCACTACTCCGCCCCAAGGATGAGGACTAACACCCTGAACCGCCATCACCTTTAGCCTTTCCTTTACCTGGGTAAAAAAAAGGTCTACTCACACCCAAGGGGTGTAAGTAGGGTGTGAGCCTAATCCCAATAGTATACCACCATATGATTCCAAGGTTCATGCAATACAAGGTGAAAAAGCAAGCAGTTTTAATATGCAATTAAAAGCGGTAAAAAAAATTCCACAAAATGAAGCTTTAAATTGAAAACATTTTTCAAGATAAAACTTTCATAATGTTAACACATTTAAATATGAATATTAGATAATGCATTATAATTCCAAAGACACCCAAAAACAAGGGAAAATACCACAAATCCACTGAGCAACAAAACCGGGAACACCCCTAGGCACTAGATAGTCTCAGGCCCCATGTACCTCGTACCTCAGTGTAATGTAACCATAGTAAAATCCTTTCTCGTGCACGAGCCACTAGTAGGGAACATACCTATAACCTAGTGGTCCCCAATAATCATCCACATAGTTTAGTTAGAGTTGTCGTTATCCAAATGCTAAGTGAAACAGGGACAAAACCCATCCGGTCCACTAGCCGTACTAGTACAAATCTGCCCCACCTAGGTACCCGGGCTTCCCCCTTTGTGCTCAAACAATTTCAGGATTTAACACACCTCCATTTTAATGTAAAACACCACTACTGGTCACATACACCAAATATAGTATCTATCTCATTTTATACCACTTAAAACACACAACAAACTCTTTGAATTTGAATAAATCAATTTCACAAAATCTCGTGTAGTCTTGCACACAAAACCCCTTAAGAAACCCACTTGTACATGATGTTCACAATTGTAAGTTACCAAAACAGGAAAGGAAGCCCAATAAATATCCATTAAAACAACAAATCAATTTTTGGGCATCCTCATGTTAAACAATAAGTGATATCTTTGTAAAACCTTCATTTTCACACAAAAGTGGAACCAAAACTTCACTTTCTTTACAAACACAATTAAAACACATTTTTTGCAGAAATTACCAAAGGGGATAAACATTATAAACAGTATTTTATGCCATACTACAAATCAATAAAAACAACTAAGTATTTATAGGGCATCCCCAAATAAACAAACAAAACACTTCTTTGGAAAACCCTCAATTTCACACCAAATTGGCATTTTAAATTCAATTGCAATGGAAACATCATTAGAACCAATTTTTTCAGCAATAATAAAATTATATAAATTTTAAAATATTATAAATACAGCATGCTAATACACAAAGATTGCATCAACATTGGAATCACCTACCAAATCAAGTGAAACCATTGAATCCTTTGTGCGAAAACACAAACGCACCACCGCCGCACCTCAAGAAGGGTCGATCAAACCTAAAAATAGAAAATTGGACCAATAAAACCCAAGTTTAAACTATAGGTTCGAACCCCTACCCACTGGTCATTGTTCAATTCAATAAAAAGGGAGGAAACCCTAAAAAAAATAGAATGAAACCCTAAGCAATTTGAAAGGGGAAAAGAAATGGACAAACTTACTTGAGAAATCTAGAATGAATCTCCCCAAAACACTAGTATCTGAAATTTAAAACGGCCAAAACTCAGGGGATGGTCTCACAAGAATTATTAGGTCATTTAGGAATTGGAATGGAGGGAAAAGATTAAGAATAGAAGGAGTTATGAGAGGATCAATTTACCTCTCCAAAATCTGGACGATTTCTGAAATCCAGAAAGTTTCTACTATTTTCGCGACTCTATCGAGCTCCAAATTGTGGGAGGAGGGCATGGGGTCGCGCCTGGGCTTCTTAGAGTCTATAGGGAGGTGGCATCACCGAAAAATCCATTTTATTGAATAAGATATTAATAAATTAATGAAACAATTTAAAACTGGAAAATGGGCCTTCGGGTTGGCCCAATTCTCAAATAAAAACAATACTATCCCATGCTTATGGATTTATAATGGCCCCAAATTTAAATGTGGGGTTAATATATCAGGGGAGAACAATTAGGAGTTGGAATGAGTCAAAAATATTAAAAATTGAAAAAGTTATAAATGAAACAAAATTTATTTTTAAATCTGGAATTGGGCTCGCAGTTTGGCCCAATTCATGAAAACTCACCTATTCTCAATAAAACCTTTGGAAACCACCAAAACAAATCATGAGTGGAAAATAAATTTAAAATAACCCTAAAATAGGTTACGTACGTGACAATTCTCCCCACCTTGAAAACTTTCCGCCCCGGAAAGTCACAGCAAGGTCAAAGCATCAACCAAACCCAACTGAGAAACCAATAGGTACACCCTTGCCGGGTTTCACCCCCAAAGGTCAAAACACCTCCAGTGATCAATGATGGAAGGAATACTATCACAAAACAAACTTACACCACTTTCCTGAAACAATAAAGTACATTCAGGATTTATCCCAAATGAAAACTCCTCAAATACAATCTGAATAATACTCAATCAATTTACCCAAAAAAAACAACAACATTGAACAAGGTTACACTTCCCTACTATAACTAAACCATTGGAAACTCTCCAATATCAATGTTTACCCAATGAATATGTAGGTAGTTAGATATCTTCGAATGATAATACCTACTTCCCAGAAAAGTCCAAAGAAAATAAAATATGAGTTACTCTAATGAAGAGACACAAATGGGCTCCCCACTATAAGAGACAACTTAAATTGTTTTCCCGAGACAGAATCAAGACACTAATAGTGGGAGGCCCAAACATACTCTCTAGTAAAAGGGATATACTTCCATTAAATGTTTATGAAGGAACATTCATGAGAATCATAGTGGGTCTCCCCACCATAAGAACTGACCATCTTAACCGACCAGCATGGGCCGACACAGAAAGACCCAAAAAGAAATTAAAGATTTAGGAAGGGCGCAGGATTAGTCTGCATGGTTTGGGAAATTGTGCACTAACTATGAATATAATTCTTTCTACATGGCTTCCTAGCACACGACCACTACTAAACATGCACAAACTATGTGCTCAACCATGACGAAACCAAAGGTTTGAACTATTCCCATCTTTCATACTAAGGATAGGACTTTGTACAAGGGTTTAAATGGCCTTGGGATTTCCCCTGACTACGAGCCAGCTTCTCTCCGAGACCTATGGCTGGAGCTCAAATGATTGAAGCATCTTCGGCCTCGTAGTTAATATTTGGAAACCCACTGAATGAGAATTCTTCTTTTCGGTGCCACCAAAAACTACACCGCAGTCCCAAATAAGTTTTCTAGACATAACACATTCCAAACTCGCTTTACTTTATCCCGATATTTCACTGAAACAAGGGCTGAGAAGATACACACACATCACAACTTGTTTCTTCAGGTGAGAAACAATAGAAGTAAAGAAAACCTACACTCACATTCCTCTAAAATAGATGATTTTGAAGTTTTTCCAAGGGAGACATTTTCCCAACATAACAGGGACTCTCAGAGGATTTCACTACTTTCACCTATACAGTCAATCGAGTACATGACATCATAAGGCATCACCAAACATGACCATTTCAACTGATATAAACAATTCATGGAGAGGGACCTTATACAACATCCCCAAACAACACACAATTATAGAAAGTGACCACAATATCCTATCATGACCATATTTCCCACACCAGAGGTTTAACATGAACTCATGATTCAAAGAAACTTTGAAGAACCCAAAGGTCCTCTTAGACACCATCGAGACAATCATCCACACTAACAACCCTAGACCATATCCACCTTCGACGAATCAAGAAACTTAAGAAACTAAGGTCTCTTCCAACCTTCCAAGAGCACTCTCCCGTTATAAGAGGATCTAAAAATCAATGAAAGGAATGGGTGTAGACTCAATCTAGAAATCTCAAGAAAAAGATTCCTTATATTGATCAACTGGAGGGTCTTCAAACGGAGAAACAATCTGGGTTGCACTTCAATTGTGCACTAACCTTTAATGGGGGTGTACCTTATCCAATGATTGAACCCAAGGACCCAACCATGATGTTCCATTAGTCAAGATATACCACAAACCAGATCTAAACACATGAAGGGAACCATCATAAATGCGTCCCAAAACATTTTTCAAAAGAGACCACTAACTGTCCCTATAACACAACTTACTGACCAAACCCAAACCCAAAACACAGTTCAAACAGGAGGGGTTCTTGGACTCAAAACATCCCACAACATCAACATTTTCCAAAAATACATAATGTAAACCATTCCAAACAATTCATCAAGTCTTCATGTTTCTCTTTAAAAACATTTCTTTGAAAACAAATGGTTCAGCGGTTAGCGCATCCACCAATGGTACCCCATGGGCCTTACACATGCATGTTTCAGTGCCACACCGGTCACCCTCCTCATATCCATCTCGACACTCATCGAGTCATGTCATCAACCATCCATCTTCCCATATAACCCCATGCATGTGGTTGCTCACGAAAATACCAAAGGTTAAAACAAAAATTTGTTCCACTTTTCAAAACCAAAACGGTCAACCAACACATACTTTTTCCTCAAAACCGCTAACCACGAGATCAAAATCCCAACTCACATCTTAAAAAAAATTCAGAAAGTCACAAACATTTAGAAAATAAATCACTTTCAAGATATTCACATCAATTTCAAAACATCTCATCCCATTAAAGCACACTCTGATTGTTTAGAAAACTCTATTGGAAACAATTTTCAAAACCAACTTTAATATAGTTCCCGCTTTCAAAGAGGTGTAAGCACACCATTTTATATTTCTGAACCATTCTGAAAATTCAATTCCACCATTTCATAAATCAATCCATTCCTTATTTATTTGAAAATAATTTCAAAAAAAAACTTTATACTTCTTAAAACCAAGTCCTTTTAAAACCAAAGTTCCAAGATTGCAAAACTATAGTACAAAACAATCTGATAGGAAACTAGTTTCAGTGGGTGACTTGGACATATTGTTGGCGGCCATATTCCAATCACTTCACTATCACAGAGAGTGTTCTAGGGTATATCCCCAGCTCCACATGGCTTGCCAGGCCCTGCGAGCTTACGGAGACCATTAACCCAACCCTCTTTTCATTTCCCCTAATCATCATCAAACCAAGAAAACCAAAAGACCTAGACAAATCCCAACTTCCCCTGGTTACTTGAATCCAGAAATGAGGTGTGGTGATCAAGCACACTACCCATAACCAGAATTCCATGTCCCAACAATCCTAACTCTAGACTATCCCGACTATTTCCCAAATAACATGACTCCAATGGAGCGAACCTCCTCTGATACCATTTTGTCACGAACCAAATCTGGTCACCGCCCAAACTGGCACCAAACCCAGCTCGTGACATGACCCGAAGGGCGTTCCCTATCCCCACGGGCTGGCACAAGTGCCCGGGTATCATTTATTTAGGTTTGGGAACGATTTACCCGAATATGAAGTCATAAACCATTAAAAACAATCAATAAACTGAATCTGAAAATTTATACCAAATGATGTTTAAACAAAAACCAGAACTGAATACATAGGTTTAGAGTCAATAAAAAAGGTCCAAATACACAATGGAACAGAAACAAAATAGCCTCATGGACTCCACATGACAAGGGGTCATCACCCCCAAGTCGTCTCCACTACTCCGCCCCAAGGATGAGGACTAACACCCTGAACCGCCATCACCCTTAGCCTTTCCTTTACCTGGGTCAAAAAAAAGGTCTACTCACACCCAAGGGGTGTCAGTAGGGTGTGAGCCTAAGCCCAATAGGATAACACCCTATGATTCCAAGGTGCATGCAATACAAGGTGAAAAAGCAAGCAGTTTTAATATGCAATTAAAAGCGGTAAAAAAAATTCCACAAAATGAAACTTTAAATTGAAAAAAAATTTCAAGATAAAACTTTCAGAATGTTAACACATTTAAATATGAATATTAGATACTACATTATAATTCCAAAGACACCCAAAAACAAGGGAAAATACCACAAATCCACTGAGCAACAAAACCGGGAATACCCCTAGGCACTAGATAGTCTCAGGCCCCATGTACCTCGTACCTCAGTGTAATGTAACCATAGTAAAATCCTTTCTCATGCACGAGCCACTAGTAGGGAACATACCCATAACCTAGTGGTCCCCAATCATCATCCACATAGTTTAGTTAGAGTTGTCGTTATCCAAATGATAAGTGAAACAGGGACAAAACCCATCCGGTCCACTAGCCGTACTAGTACAAATCCGCCCCACCTAGGTACCCGGGCTTCCCCCTTTGTACTCAAACAATTTCAGGATTTAACACACCTCAATTTTAATGTAAAAAACCACTACTGGTCACATACACCAAATACAGTAGCTATCTCATTTTATACCACTTAAAACACACAACAAACTCTTTGAATTTGAATAAATCAATTTCACAAAATCTCGTGTAGTCTTGCACACAAAACCCCTTAAGAAACCCACTTGTACATGATGTTCACAATTGTAAGTTACCAAAACAGGAAAGGAAGCCCAATAAATATCAATTAAAACAATAAATCAATTTTTGGGCATCCTCATGTTAAACAATAAGTGATATCTTTGTAAAACCTTCATTTTCACACAAAAGTGGAACCAAAACTTCACTTTCTTTACAAACAAAATTAAAACATATTTTTTGCAGCAATTACCAAAGGGGATAAAAATTATAAACAGTATTTTATGCCATACTACAAATCAATAAAAACAACTAAGTATTTATAGGGCATCCCCAAATAAACAAACAAAACACTTCTTTGGAAAACCCTCAATTTCACACCAAATTGGCATTTTAAATTCAATTGCAATGGAAACATCATTAGAACCAATTTTTTCAGCAATAATAAAATTATATAAATTTGAAAATATTATAAATACAGCATTCTAATACACAAAGATTGCATCAACATTGGAATCACCTACCAAATCAAGTGAAACCATTGAATCCTTTGTGCGAAAACACAAACGCACCACCGCCGCACCTCAAGAAGGGTCGATCAAACCTAAAAATAGAAAATTGGACCAATAAAACCCAAGTTTAAACCATAGGTTCTAACCCCTACCCACTGGTCATTGTTCAATTCAATAAAAAGGGAGGAAACCCTAAAAAAAATAGAATGAAACCCTAAGAAATTTGAAAGGGGAAAAGAAATGGACAAACTTACTTGAGAAATCTATAATGAATCTCCCCAAAACACTAGTATCTGAAATTTAAAACGGCCAAAACTCAGGGGATGTTCTCACAAGAATTATTAGGTCATTTAGGAATTGGAATGGAGGTAAAAGATTAAGAATAGAAGGAGTTATGAGAGGATCAATTTACCTCTCCAAAATCTGGACGATTTCTGAAATCCAGAAAGTTTCTACTATTTTCGAGACTCTATAGAGCTCCAAATTGTGGGAGGAGGGCATGGGGTCGCGCCTGGACTTCTTAGGGTCGATAGGGAGGTGGAATCACCGAAAAATCCATTTTATTTAATAAGATATTAATAAATTAATGAAACAATTTAAAACTGGAAAATGGGCCTTCGGGTTGGCCCAATTCTCAAATAAAAACAATACTATCCCATGCTTATGGATTTATAATGGCCCCAAATTTAAATGTGGGGTTAATATATCAGGGGATAACAATTAGGAGTTGGAATGAGTCAAAAATATTAAAAATTGAAAAAGTTATAAATGAAACAAAATTTATTTTTAAATCTGGAATTGGGCTCGCAGTTTGGCCCAATTCATGAAAACTCACCTATTCTCAATAAAACCTTTGGAAACCACCAAAAAAAATCATGAGTGGAAAATAAATTTAAAATAACCCTAAAATAGGTTACGTACGTGACAACATACTGAACTCAAGTTGTAAATTAGCCACATAAATATAAAAAAGAAATCTAAATTTTAGGGTATCACAATAACTATTATTTATAGGGGTTATATAAAACCTCCTCTAAATTACTTTTTTTTATATTTTAGCAATGATTTTGGGGAACCATAGCTAAACTATATATTATCCATTAAAAAAACTAAAAAAAATTATAAGGGGTTGAAAACTAATACTAATCACTCAGATTAGAGGGGTTTAACAACCACCACTAATCTGGCAGATTGGAAGTGGTTTTAAAACCCTATATTTTTTTAATAAATCAGGTATGTTTTTGTAGTGATTATCCCAAAATAACCACTAAATTTTAATTTAGAAGTGGTTTTGGGGAACCTCTGGTAAAACATGACTAATTTATTAAAATAAAATAAAATTATAGGGGGTTAAAATCACCACTAATCACTTACATTAGTGGCGTCTCTTGTAACCTATAAGTTTTTTTATTTTTAGAAAAAAATTAATAATATATATATATATATATATTAAATATATATTATATTATATATTATATTATATTTTTCCTATTATATATATATACACATGTGGTGTATTAAAATACTAGATGCTCATCCACACTTTATATAAATATTTTTAATTGTATGTATATTATATATATTTGTATACATAATACAATATAAATTTATTTACTTATTTATATATAAATATATAATATATAAATATATAATATATAAATATATAATATATAAATATATAATATATAAATATAATATATATTTAATATATATATATTTATTTATTTTCTAATTGTGTGAATATAAATATATAATATATAATATATATTTTTCCATTTGTATAATATATCTGTATAATATATTTTTATAATTGATAGAGTTAATATTTCCACTATTTTTCATATCTAATTTAAGGATTTAAACCCCAAAAATGTGTGATTTTAAGTGAAATTGTATTATTTTTCTAATTTAGTGATATTTTGATCATGAAAAATAAAATTGCACAATTTTGGACTTTTAATAATTTTCAATTGTCTTTTATATTAGAGGATTGTAGATAAAGGCTACTTTTCACCACGAGCAAAGCGAAGTGGCGCGACACCTGATTTTGGAGGAAATAATTAGAGATGGAAAACTGGAGTAACACAGTTACACGTCGTGTAATTCCATTACCTGATGTGACTTTTTTAAAAAGATTTTTTCACACAAGACAAGTCGTGACATCATTACAAGATGTGAAAGACTAATACATTTTGTGTAAATTCATTACACGATGTGACATGTTTGAGACGTGTTTCTTTTGGAGAAAATCAAGCTAAGATTCATGATGACTATTGACCGATGGATTACACGACGTGAAACCCCATTACACATCGTGTAATGGTCGATGCATAGAAAAAAATAAATGTGACATGGGATAATGTTTTGATGGGGTTGCCTATAAATTGATCCCCTTGGCCTCCCTTGTAAGACACTTAGGAATAGTAGGAGTAGCGCCACACCTAAGGGGGTCCTCCCAACATCAGAGTGAAGATTCAGAGACTTCCTTTGTTGTGGTAGAGATCAAGATCATGATGAAGATACCGTGAATTGATGAGGTAATGGATAAGATAGAGGTTGCTCAAGTGATGCATGGATAAACACCAAGTGGTTGAGGATGATGACATCCAACATACCCTCTCTTCCAAGTTGCGTGCTTATCATGTAATTTATCTTTGAATTTATTGTGAACATATACTTTTGAATGAATGAGGTTTTTTTACTTCTTCAATATATTTTTGATGAATTTGTTTGGATGGTTGTCCAACCTATGAAGTAAATTAATCAAACTTCACTATTTAAATTTCTTTAACAAGGTCTTTCTAATAAGTATAGCGGGTTCAATTAGGTTTAATTTCTTGGAGGTCTTCAAGTAATTGAATCAATTCCATAGGTGGGACAACAATCATGTTGAGGTCTTGATATGACATCTATTCTAGTTTGAGTGTTCACTTAGGGGTCCTTGGGGGTGCATTTAGAAATTCAATTGAGGAATATTTTTATTCAAGGAAGAGGAGAGTGTCTGATAGGTTGAAGCTTTCCCACCACCACTGTTATAATTCTGATTTCAAAACCCATTTTATTTCCTACCAATTTTTTGTCTTATTCTTAAAATATCTTGAAATTTAGTTTATAATTAAATTCTATCGTGGATCTTTAAATAAAATCCCCATATTATTTTATTCTTATGAAAACAAATAAAAACAAAAGTGACAGTTTTGCAACTCAAATGGGAACCTCCTCGAGAGACAATCCAGGGACTGCTATATTTCATTTCTTATGAGGATAAATTATTGATTGAGGTTTTCATGACAAAAACCCTGACATCAATAATATATTTTAATAATATATTTATATAATAAATATTTGTATAATGTATTTCTTTAACTGGTTTATATAAAATATATATAAAATATGTTTTTATAATATATATTTTTATTTGTATGATATATATTCGTGTATTATATTTGTATAATATAATATATATTCATGATTTTATATTATATATGTGTGTGTAATATATATTTGTATTTGTATAAAATATGTAGATTTGTATAATATATAAATATATAATAAGTAATATATATATATATATAATATTTGTACTTTTTTAATTATATATATGTAAATATAATATAAATATATTTGTATTTGTATAATATATATATTTTTATAATATATGTGTATAATGTATTTGGATAATATATATTTGTATAATATATTTGTACAATATATATTTGTATAATATAATATATAATATATAATAGATATATATATATATAAGTATTCTTTTATATATTTGTATTTTTTAGTTTTATACATATAAACATATAAATATAATATATATCTACACATAATTTATTAAATTCATTTAATAAAAAATTATATAAATATATATAAATATAAGAATATACAGGAATGTTACATAGAACAACTGTGGGTGGGTTGGTCTGTTCTTTTCTATTGTAGTAGTAGGTTGTAGGATCAAATCCTTATGGGCGTGTATTTTGTGTGTGGAAATTTAGGTAATCATTCATGTGGATTTATGTGTAGGGGGTTCACATTTATGGGAGGGTTGAGAAAGGTTCAAGGATATTTAGCAACACATCAGAGTATTATAGAGTTGATAGAAGATATATACCAAGAATAGCAGATAATATTTAATATTTTAGGTTAGAGATAATGTGTTCCTTCATATATCTACTTATAAGAGACTCACAAGGTTTAAGAAGAAGAGAAAGTTATGTTCCAGATACATTATCCCTTTTGATATTGTTTATTTAATCAGAGTGGTGGCCTATCAATGAGCACTCTCACTAAACCTATTTCAAGAATATGAGGTGTTCTATGTATCCCTCTTGAGGAAGTACATACTAGATCTCTCACATGTAGTAAATTCATAGGTCACAAATTTGGAGCATGATCTATCTTATGAAGAGTATTCAGTGGACATATTGGACCATAAAGACAAAAAAACTATACAATAAGACAACTCACATAGTCAAATTACTTTGGTGAAACCATAAGCATGAAAAAGCAACATGGGATCTTGAGGAATCAATGAAACATAAGTACCCTCATTTTTTCACTGTAGTGTGCATAATGAAATTTTGATGGTTAAATTTCTAAATGGAGGTAGAATGTAACTACTCATACTTTTATGAATGAATTTTTTTTACTTAATATATATTTGCGTCACATTTAGTAATATAGTATAATATAAAACACATTAACTATATAATAAAAAATGGAAACACTTTACTATATTAATTTGAACATTATATTTAAAAAATAAATAGATCCATAAAAATTCAAAGTGTTATAATGGGATAATAAACATAAAAAAATAAAATAACTAGAATTAGGAAATTTAGATCATCTTGGTCTCCTAAAATAATCACACTTGTGAACAAAAATGTAAAAAATATGCCAAAAATTAGTAAATAGGTTGATTTTTTTAAAATAAAGAATATATAACCTTAGGAGGTATTTAATTGAGTGTTAAAGGATGAAAATTTTATGTATTTATGGGAATTATAAAACCAATATGACCATTGTAATAATGATCTAACCATTAGGAATAGTAATTAGACCGTTATGAATAGTAACCTGATCGTTAAAATAGTGACATAACCAATGTAATAGTAAAATTATATTTGAGTATCATATGAAAAAAAATATATAATAAACTTATATCACAAGAAAATAAAATAAAATTGTTAAATATTATATAATTATTTTTTTACATAAGGAAATCATAATTTTAATTTCGGTAAAACATATATGTTATATTTTTATTAATATATATTTTTATTATAAAATTAAAAATTTTAAATAAAATTTATTTTCATATAATGGATTAATGAAACACTAGATATTTTAATATAAATGATAAGACAATTTTATGAAATTATAAGTAATTTTTTCTAGTGTTAGAAATTTTTTTGTGTCATAAAATATAGATTTTTTTTAATAAATAATGATTTTAATTTAAAAATTAAATTTATTATACTTATATAATTATTTTTATAAAATGGATTTTATTTTTGGAATCAGCATGTGAAAATTATCTTAGGGTATTTTTTGGGTTTTTTTTTCTAAAAATGTTTAATTTTTAATGAATAGTAAAATATGGTAAAATATAATATTTAGAATTATAAGTTAAATACATGATTAATTATATATAGGATGATTTAAGAAACCATTATCTTAGAATGACATGAAAAAAATACTATATATATTCATAAGAATCGTCATTATTGGTAGTCTTGAGAAAATATAATAAACTAATTAATATTATATTTATAAATACCTCTATCTTCCCCTTATAAATACCACCCTCCTCCACCCATTTATATTAAATTTAAAAACACTTTACCTTGAAAAATATTGGAAAAAATCTCTCCCCAACCCTCTTTCCCACATCCTAGGTGTTTTCTTATCACCAAATGACTATTCTAAAGAGCCTTAAGGTGTAGTCTAAGAGCGGACATCCAAAAGAGGAGGTAATGCTCTTAACTAAGCTCTTTTGATCTTTTATTCTTCTACCTCCCTCAAAGGTATTCCATCCAACTTTATATAATGAAATTATTTTCATAAATTTACTAAAATTTTATTATGTTAATGGTATATCCATTATCCAACCTCCTCTCATTTTATTCTAAAATGAAAACATTGTTCATATTATGGTTGGTTCACTGACTCCATGAACAATGTATTTAATTTTACATCACCACCATCATGGCTGGATATAATGGTAATTTAATGGATAAATATGATAATAATAAGTATATTATATTATTTTTCATATTTTTTAATTCATAAATAATCATTAGGATTAAATAAAATCAAATAAGTTCACTATGGTCGGAAAACCCGCCTAAATTAAATAACCACTAAAAAATAACATTTACACTCAATGAACCATACCTAAATTGGGTAAATTATGGATAGTTGGAACTATTTATACTAGTATAATGACATGAAAATAATTTTATCACACTTTTGGAGTTATGTAACTATTTCATAATAACTTCCATAATTATTTACAAACTGATGTGGCCTTGGAACCATGACACAAACGATATCGGGGCAATAAATATAGACATGATATCTTAATAAAATGTTCATAAACTAATATAAAATTAAAATATTACATTAAATATACATTATTATTTTTAATCAAGTATTTAATAAACTTAATTTGTTTATTGAGGAAGTTAGATGAATGTACCGATAAAATCAGGGCCTGGGGTAAGAGATGTCTATATACCACCCTCTTTTATTTGGGTTATATTTTATCTATCTAACTCATTTTATCTATTTATTATTATAATTAAATTATTTATATTATGTATATATGTCTCTTATATATATCTATCTATTTATATATTTAATTATTGGATTTAAACATGTTTTTATGTTTCCTTCTCAATCATCTCTCTAAAGAAAACCTCATTGATGTGAACTTTACTATTCATTATTCATTTTCATGTGAAAATCATTTACATTTTTCCCTTATATAATTTATTAAAATGATAACTATTTTAAGAAAAAACATTTTGGTTTACTTCTATTTTTATTGAAAACACCACATGTTCGTCTCTTTTAAAGGTTCTTCACCCATTTCTTAAAGGATTGTTTATGAGGTTCATTTCTATTACTAGTTCTCAACCATTTCTTATGGGTTTTTATCCACTTGAAATCCAATTTACAATTTTTTATTTTTATTTCAAATATTAATGTCCAAAATATTTTATTCCTTTTTCTATTGGGAACCTTTATGAAATATCCTTTGATAATGTCTTGAGATAAGATTATGTAACCCATTTCTTTCACATAGGTTTTTCTTATGATTATACCTTATATATGATTTCCTTATATGGAATAAATATACATATAGATATTATGATGTGATAAGTGGAATCATAATTATACAACCCCCCAATTCATTTAGTATTGTTTTCATCTCATGAGTTACCATGTATGGTGAACAGGTAGTTAACCTAGGACTCTATATTATGTTGTTTTTTTAGTCAGCCTTAACTTGTGTTTATGATGTCATGTTTTATGTTTTTTCCATATTATTATGATTACATTATTTTATTATATCATTATAATTATGTTATTATTCCATTTGATGATATATAATCCTTTTATTTATAATATCATTTTATTCCCCTTGTCTCAACTATTATATTTCTCTATCATGTTTACTCCCTTACTGGGCTTTATAGTTCACCGATTTCTTTATGTATTCCCCAGGATATCCTATACAGTTATAGAAGTTCAATGGAATTTAATAGAACCTTATGGATATGAAAATAAAGATGATCTATCATTTGTTTAATTTTTTTATTATGTTTATAATCTACCAAAGATACTAGACCTTTAGATTTATGGGTTGTATTTTATGGAACTTTAAGTAAAAAATCTTGAAATAAAATGTATAATAGACTCAGTTTATTATATTATATGTTCTTATAAATCCCATAAATGGAATCCAATCCACCTAAATCACTGAATAAATGTTTTTTCATATATATTTTATGATGAACATGTTTATCATAATTTTCTTAAGGCTATATCATAAGATATGACATGTCTTGGATAAACATTAGTCGTTTGAATGACCTATTGATGTTTACGATATAGAGTGTCATAACATATGTTTTTTTATTAGTCATAGGGTATGAATGGATGTATCATAGTTCATGATTCATCAAATATCATGATTTTATATAGATCTTGATAGGAATTATCACAGGCTATGACCAATGATCTAGGTTTTATAAAACATAGTCATATCATAAAGGTGATATAACCTATATTGTTAGAAACGATAAGCCACACATGATAACACCTATTGAATTCTAAGATTGGATCATAACATATGATAGATGATGGACGTATCAATCTCTAAATATGATGTGACTAAAAATTTGAAAATAATAATATTTTTTTTGTAATAATGATTATATTTTATAAATTGTTAATAAAAGGTAAGTGTTGAGCATTATAAATGTAATATTTTCATGCCTGAATAAAATATGAAATGTTTATATTATTATCTAATGTTTGGAAAAAATGAATTTTTTATTTATTTAATTATTCCCTTTAATATTTATATATATATAATGTTTAAATGATATGTATATTATGTATGCTTAAATTTATGTGATAAATTAATTCCTTTAAAATTGTCATGGCATGTATTATATGTTAGGTACAATAATATAAAATTTAGTTTTTATCTACCTTGACTTGGGTTTATTATGAATTTAGAATATTTAATTTAGAGTTTGAGTATATATTTTTTACATATTATGTATTAGAGTTATAATGAAATTGAGATCTCTCTTGAGTAAAGAACCCTAGGTAGAGGGAATTTGGGTTTAGCTTCTCACTATCCTGGAGGCTTATAACTTGTATATAAAAGTGGAGATTGACTATCTGTCACTCCATACTTACACATTTGGGGATTATTTATTTCATATAGTTCTAATACTTTTCATGAAAATCTTTCATATACCTCATTTGTAGGATTCATTTGAATATGTGTAAATAAGTTTGGCTTCTATTTTTGGGTGAGTAAGAAAAATTCTGAGTTGTGTAAAGAGTTACACATTAATATGATTTGAATGTATCAATTTGGTGGATGAAATAGAGATTCAAAAACTAAATTGTTATAGGAATTCATACATATAGGAATAAAACATGAGATAATAGAGATTTCACGGGGTAAAATAGTTATATGCATAGGATGCATGTAAAATTGGTGAGACAGTGAAAATCATTAAATACTAAGTATGAAATTACATCTAAAGAAAACCAATTTTAAGACTATAACATCTCGACCCTCGATCATCCGACCAAGTAGGTTCATGCTAAAGCTGGGTGCCCATGGATTTTCTTTAGTAAGTTATAGAGGAGATAACTAATCCTATGAGTTAGGTAACCAACTATTATAGTGATCTTTAGGTTATATTTAGCCAAAAACCCTAAAATACAGATTAATAGAGAAACATAGTTGAGATTATATCCATATAATGGTTTTGGTTAAAGGGTTTTATAACGACCCAAACTTTTTAAATAGTATATTAAATTACTCTTAACGATTTAATAAAGATGTTAATGGTTAATGCAGAAAGAGGAGTCGATGGCTTCATCCAGTAGACTCGAACCTTATGAAGCCCACTTATCAGAGCTTGGGAAGGAGGTGGCATCTTTGGGCTTCGCTTTGGACCAAGCCCAAGCTGAACTCCAATGTGTCAAGCTTGAACGGAAATGCCTACGGGAGAAGTTCAAGTTAGTAGAGATTACTACTAGGGCAATGTTATCTGAGCCTCCCTCAGATTCTCTCACCATAGCACACCTTACACTTAGGTCATATGCTGGTGTTATAAGGGGCTATGTGACGAGACCCTAACTTCTTTGTGTAATCCTTTGGGATGAATAATTTGAGATTTCTTCCTTTAGTGATGTTTGTGAAATTTCAATTGTTCGGATAATTTTAGCATATATTTTATTGATGAATTTTGAAAAAGGGATATTTTAAAATATTTATGTAAACCCTAAATAATTAATGATGTGTAATGATTTTCAAAAAATGGTCTTCTACAAAAGTGTTCAGTAAGGAATTTGGAGTCTAATAAGATCAACATAATTTTTGATGAATAGTAAAATATGAATATTGATTTTACGCTTAGGTTTAGTAATGTGACCAAATGGATTAGTAATTTCACTCAAAGAATGTTTTAATATAATTTAGACACCTAGATTAAGTAATGTGATTCAATAAAATGGGTAAATAACGGTTTCATAAATTATTAATCAAGTATTAGTTTTTTGGGATGAATAGTGTTTTTAATTAAAAATTAAATTAAAAATATTTAGAAAAATATTTTTATAAAATGGACTTTATTTTTGAACTCAGAGCACCGATATTATGTTATGGTAATTTTTGGGGTTTTTTCTAAAGAAATGAATTTTTGGTGAATAGTGTTTTTATTTAAATATTAAATTAAAAATATTTAGAAAATTATTTTTATAAAATGGAGTTCATATTTGTAATCAGAGCTTTGATATTTGGTTAAGGTGAAATTTTGGGATTTTTCTGAGAAAGATTAATTTTCAGTGAATAGTAAAAAAGCAGTTTTAGGGTTTTAGTATGTCTAATGACATGATAGATGTGTCATGGTGATGTCATGAGATATTTTAAGGGTTGTCCGACCTTAGGTGATGAATTATTGTTTTGGGGGCCCCATGTGGCCTAACTTCATGGGAAATATCATGAGAGAGAACATGGTTTTGAGTAAAGAACTTGTGAGGTGTCCCTTGGACATTAATGCCTTGTCCCCTCACTTTCCCTATAAATACCAAGCCCTCATCTCATCCTTTCGACTCAAAAACCATCCTCAACGAATTTCTGGTTTCCTTACCTCCCAATAAGTCCTCCCAAGGTTCCCCCAAGCCCTCAAGGTCTAAACCTTTGAGTTTTAAGAGTAACGTTTTAAGGTAAGGGATCCGACCTCTCTCTTCTTTTCAAGTAATCTCTTTTATGTCATTTCTTTTATAATCCATGTTCTTATGTTGGAGGATGTTTTTATATATTCATATTACTTCCCTTTTCATGTTCATATGATGAGAGACCCCACATTTCTCTCATCAATTCGTTTTAAGAATGTTTAAGTGGCGCCGTTAGGCTGTCGAAATTTTAAAGGGATTCTTTCACCCTTCTCATTCTTTTCAAAGTTATACTTTCATGTAAAGTATTTCAAGTCACTTTTTAATTATGTTGGGGTATGATATCTATATCTATCATACTTAAATCTTATGTTCATATGATGAGGGACCCTATTTGATCTTCTCAATTCATTTTTGTTGAAGTTTAAGTGACGCTGTTAGGTTGCCGAATTTTCATAAGTGAAATCTAATTTTTGTCTTCCTCCCATGTTTTTCATTTCAAATGGTATTTCCTTAAAATTTCATTACCATGTTCACATAACCTTATTATTCTGTCGCTATACTGTTTTATGGGTCATTTATGAATGTTTGACCCATGTCCACTCTCTTTTCAACATTTTCTAAAACCCTGTAACGTAGCCGTTATGCTGCAGAATTTTCGTCTCAAAATGCCTCTCTATTTTTCTCAAAATTATTTTATGTTATTAAGTGAATACTCAAATATCTTATTTATATAGGGGTATTCAAATATATATCAAAATGCTCTATTTTAAATTCTGGGATTTACATACATGAAACCCGCTTTCCCTTTATGTGGGTTTAAAGTGACATAAAGATCATGTCTTTAAAGCAGTTTTTAAAATGTTATGATTATGAAATGAAACCCATTTATTTTATACTATATGGGTTGTTTATGAAATGATTTATGATGATATATGTGGCTCACATGATAATAAAGACATGTCAAGGGTGCGCCCAGATAGCGCTCCAATGCATTGGGTAAAGACTTAATCTCTAGAGATGACTTTTTAGACTGATACCTTGGTGAATAACCTTGGTAATTTTCAATGACACCTTGGGGATGGACCTTGGTGAAACGAAATGATTATCAATATTAAATGTTGCAGCCACATCTTAAAGTTATGAAAAATGTAATTTTTCTTATGATTTATCTCATGATTTCTTTCTCATGCCTTAAAGTTCTTTTCATGTCCTTATTGAAGTATCTCAAGTTCACATGTAAAATGTTTCTCTTGTTTCCCTTACTGGGCCTTCTGCTCACCCTTTCTTTTGATGTATGTCCCCAGGTTATGAGATGTAGTAATGAACCTAGGATGAACTTAAAGAGAAGACTTTCAAGTGTTTAAGAAGAATGTTTTATGTTGTTTTCATGTATTATGTTCCTTGTTTCCAAGACACTAAACCTTAAAGATCCTTAGTTCCGTGTAATGAAATGAAAGTTTATGTTATAAAAAGATGGGATGCTATAGTTGGTATCAAAGGATGCTTTAGTTATTTGTGGAAATTAGGATATAATAACTTTAGGAAGAACCCTATGGAAAAGTTTAAATATAGGAAAACTTCCTGGTATTTTGGTAAGTATTGAGTGAGTGGTTTATCAAACAAATACATCCCTGTCTGGATACGAGCAGGTAGAGGCGGCTCTGGCACATATGTACATAGGGGTATAACCCGAAAACACCGCTTTGAACTAGACTCGAACAGGAACTGGTGCACGATAATGGGCCTTGCTGCACTCTTGGTTACGACACTCCCGGGGGATATGTTTGGTTAATCACAAGCTTTTTATGAATCATTATGAAGGAATTATAGATAAGTTCACTTGTCTAAGAATGAAGTCTTAGTTAAAAGATTCATAAATGAAATAAGTTTCTTACTAAGGTTTTATTCTTTTAGAAAATGGCAGGAAATAGGAGGAATTGTGCCGATGGTGACCGCAATGCACCATGTGCTGACGACCCTCTGATGGAAGTCGGAATGGAAACATTCATGCGAATGATGAACCAACTGACTCATGTTATGAGTAACAACTTGAATCAAGCTGAGAGGCCGATCTCACCATGAAGGGAACAACACTCTGTTGAGTCCTTCATGCGTCAACGACCACCATCTTTCAGTGGATCTACTGACCCTTTGGTTACGGAATAATGGATATGCTTCATTGAAAAGATCTTTTCTGTACTCCTTTGTTCAGAACAAGAAAAAGTCACCCTTGCTGTTTATCGCCTAGAGGGAGAAGCTGATCAGTGGTGGTCACTGGTCAAAAACACGAAGCCTAGAGGAGAGATGGAAGCTATGGAGTGGGAAGAGTTCCAAGGAATATTCTTTAACAGGTATTTCCCTCGTTCCATGAGAATGAGAATGGAGAAAGAGTTTCTCGAGCTGAAGCAGAAGGAGAACGAATCTGTCGGAAGCTATGAGATGAACTTCACCCGACTTTCACGATATACCTCTAGCTTTGTCATGGATCCATGTGGGAAGGTTGATAGATTTTTCGGTGGGCTGAGACCTCATCTACGGAAGAATTTAGCCAATCGGGACTACGATAGCTACGAGGAGATCGTGCGGAGTGCAATGAAAGTCGAGCTGGAGTTTGGTGAGACGAAGTGGTCTCATAAATCAAATGAAAAGAATAGATCATTAGAGCCCATTTTAGGGAAGACTTTTGATCAGGGAAGAGGTGTAAAGCAAATGCAACTTACCACATGCAATAAATGTGGGAAGAAGCATCCGGGGAACTGCTTGGTCGGAAGTGGAAAGTGCTACAAGTGTGGAAGAGGAGGCCGTATTTCTCGGAATTGTCGTAGTGAGGTGAAGACTCAACTCCCCAACACTAACGACAGAGGAAATGTGGTTATGACCTTACCCGAAGTCCATTGCTTCAAGTGTGGACAGCTTGGGCACTATGCTAATCTCTGTCCAAATCTAAGGGTAGTGGAGGGGAATCACCATCAACCTCAGCAAAGGCTAGGGGAGCAAGGTCGTGATTTTTCTATCACGACAACTGAAGTTGAAGCTCTAAATGACGTGGTAGCAGGTACTCTTGTTGTCCTCTCAAAACTAGCAACTACTTTGTTTGATTCTGGTTCTACTCATTCCTTTATTTCTTCCAAGTTTGCAAAGAATATAGAATCAATCCCTGAAGTGCTTGAGGTAGAGTTGTCAGTCAAGCCTCCAAGTGGGATTATCCATGAATCAACAGTCTTTAGAGACTCTAGTGTTTACTTTAGTGAGAACAATCTTATCGCAAATCTAGTAGTCATTCCCATGTTGGAATTCGATGTTATACTAGGGATGGACTGGCTCTCAAAATATAATGCTAGGATCTAATGCAGAAGTAAGGAAATCTCAGTAGTCTTGAATGAATGACCTACAATTATCTTCCAAGGAGATATATCCTGAACTGATCCCTATCTAGAAGCACCTCCTATAGATTTCTTTATGGAGTTAATCGGTGATGATGAAGAAGAAAAAGGGAGCATACAAATAGATGATGTTCCAATTGTTCAGGAATACATGGATGTATTTCCGGAGGAGTTACCTGGACCTCCCCCAGAAAGAGAGGTAGAGTTATCCATTGAACTCGTACTTGGATCTCAACCGATATCAAAGACCCCGTATAGAATGGAAAATGTGGAGCTAGAAGAGTTAAAGAAACAACTCCAAGACTTGTTGGAGAAGGGGTTTATCCAACCGAGATTGTCTCCTTGGGGGGAACCAGTTCTCTTTGTGAAGAAGAAGGATGGATCCATGCGGCTATGCATTGATTATAGAGAACTGAACGGGATCACAGTGAAGAACATATATCCTCTTCCAAGAATTGGTGATTTATTTGACCAGCTTCGTGGGGCTTGATTCTTCTCTAAGATTGACCTTCGATCTGGTTATTATCAACTGAGGGTGAAGAAGGAAGATATTCCAAAGACTGCCTTATGATCAAGATATGGGCATTATGAGTTTACTGTTATGCCCTTCGGCTTAACTAATGCTCCTGATATTTTCATGTATTTGATGAATAGAGTCTTTAAGGACTACCTTGATAACTTTGTGGTAGTTTTTATTGATTATATTTTGATATATTCAAAAAGTCGTGAGGAGCATGAAGATCATCTAAGGGTTATTTTGAAAACTCTGTGGAAGGAGAGGCTCTTTGTAAAGTTCATCAAGTGTGAGTTTTGGTTACAACAAGTGGCTTTCTTGGGGCACATCGTAACCAATGAAGGAATCTCGGTAGACCCTGCAAAGACAATGGTTGTGGAGGAGTGGCCTCAACCCACAACAGTAACTGAGATTCTTAGTTTCCTTGGTTTAGCGGGATATTATAGGAGGTTTGTGAAAAACGTTTCACGACTTTCTAATCCACTAACTAAGTTGACTCGAAAAGGGGTTAAGTTCATCTGGACAAAGGAATGCGAGGAAAGTTTCCAAGAGCTAAATAATAGATTGGTTACTGCACCTGTGTTAACACTACCCTCTATCGGAGAAGGATTCGTTATTTTTAGCGATGAATCTCTGAAAGGGCTTGGGTGCATCCTCATGCAAAATGACAAGTTAATTGCTCATGCATCTCGACAGTTGAAGATTCATGAGCAGAATTATCCTACGCATGATCTAGAGCTGGCAGCAGTTGTTTTTGCTCTAAAGATATGGAGGCACTATCTTTATGGGGAGAAATGTGATATATACACTGACCACCAAAGTCTAAAGTATATTTTCACACAGAAATAATTGAACATGAGACAAAGGAGATGGTTGGAGCTTATTAAAGACTATGATTGTTCAATTCATTATCACCCTGGAAGAGAAAATAAAGTCGCGGATGCATTAAGCAGGAAAGACCATGTTGTTCTGGCAACAATGAGGATCCTAGGAGATCCCTTGATTAAAGATCTAGTAAAACTGGACATGGGAATTATAAAGAAAGGGACATTATCAACCCTATCCCAAATGATTTCTCAACCTTCATTACTAGAGAAGATCAAGAAGGCTCAGAAAGAAGATCCTTTGCTGTAGGAGAATTTTGATGCTATAAAGGATGGGAAGTTCCCTGACTTCAATATTGATCAAGAAGGTGTATTTAAATTTCGTACGAGACTATGTGTTCCATCTATTCTGGAGATAAATAAAGAACTGATGGATGAAGCTCATAGCTCTACTTTCTCTATACATCCGGGAAGCACTAAGATGTATAGAGACCTTCGTGATCATTATTGGTGGAATAACATGAAGAGGGAGATTGCTGATTACACTACAAGGTGCCTGGTGTGTCAGCAAGTAAAGGCAGAAAGACAACTTCCTAAGGGGGTATTACAACTGCTACCCATACCAGTATGGAAGTGGGATAATATCACTATGGACTTTGTAACTGGTCTCCCAAAAACATCCAAAGGAAACAATGTGATATGGGTTATTGTGGACCGTCTCACCAAGACAACCCATTTTATCTCTATTCGGGAAGATTTCTCTCTGGATAATCTTGCCAAGATATATGTAAGGGAAGTGGTAAGGCTACATGGGGTACCACTATCCATCATGTCTGATCGTGATCCAAGATTCAGATCAAAATTCTGGAGAAGTCTTCAACATGCTCTGAATACTGAATTGAATTTTAGTATGGCCTATCATCCTCAAACTGATGGCCAATCTGAAAGGACTATTTAGACACTTGAAGACATGCTGAGATTATGCTCAATGGAATTTAAAGATGGATGGGATCAACACCTCCCATTAGTGGAGTTCTCATATAACAACAGCTTCCATTCGAGTATTCAGATGGCACCCTATGAAGCTCTGTATGGAAAGCGATGTAGAACTCCTACTTGTTGGGATGAAACTGGTGAGAGAAAGCTTCTTGGGCCTGATCTCATGCAAGAGATGACAGAACATGTTCATGCCATCCAACAACACATAAAGGCTGCTCAGAGTCGGCAGAAGAGCTATGCTGACAATCGTCAGAGGGACTTGGAGTTTGGTGTTGGTGACAAAGTCTTCCTTCGAATTTCTCCATGGAAGAGAGTCATACGGTTTGGGAAGAAAGGGAAGCTCAGCCCTAGGTACATTGGCCCCTATGAAATCCTTGATCGCATAGGAGAAGTGGCCTATCGTCTAGCACTTCCACCAAACCTAGCTCAAGTTCACAATTTCTTCCTTGTATCTCTCTTGAGGAAGTACATACCCGACCCTTCACATGTACTGAACCCAGAGGTGGTACAACTGGAACATGACCTCTCTTATGAGGAGCGTCCAGTGGAGATCTTAGACCTTAGAGACAAGGTTCTACAAAACAAGACTACCCACCTTGTGAAAGTGTTATGGAGGAATCATAAATATGAAGAAGCGACTTGGGAGCCTGAGGAAACAATGAAGCAAAAGTACCCTCACCTTTTCGACTAGGCCTCAAGTATAAATTTCGGGGACGAAATTTATTAAGGGGGGAAGAATGTAACGACCCAAACTTTTTAAATAGTATATTAACTTACTCTTAACGATTTAATAAAGATGTTAATGGTTAATGCAGAAAGAGGAGTTGATGGCTTCATCCAGTAGACTCGAACCTTATGAAGCCCACTTATTAGAGCTTGGGAAGGAGGTGGCATCTTTGGGCTTCGCTTTGGACCAAGCCCAAGCCGAACTCCAGCGTGTCAATCTTGAACGGAAACACCTACGGGAGAAGTTCAAGTTAGTAGAGATTACTACTAGGGAAATGTTATCTGAGCCTCCCTCAGATTCTCTCACCATAGCACACCTTACACTTAGGTCATATGCTGGTGTTATAAGGGGCTATGTGACGAGACCCTAGATTCTTTGTGTAATCCTTTGGGATGAATAATTTGAGATTTCTTCCTTTAGTGATGTTTGTGAAATTTCAATTGTTCGGATAATTTTAGGATATATTTTATTGATGAATTTTGAAAAAGGGATATTTTAAAATATTTATGTAAACCCTAAATAATTAATGATGTGTAATGATTTTCAAAAAATGGTCTTCTACAAAAGTGTTCAGTAAGGAATTTGGAGTCTAATAAGATCAACATAATTTTTGATGAATAGTAAAATATGAATAGTGATTTTACGCTTAGGATTAGTAATGTGACCAAATGGATTAGTAATTTTACTCAAAGAAAGTTTTAATATAATTTAGACACCTAGATTAAGTAATGTGATTCAATAAAATGGGTAAATAACGGTTTCATAAATTATTAATCAAGTATTAGTTTTTTTTGGGATGAATAGTGTTTTTAATTAAAAATTAAATTAAAAATATTTTGAAAAATATTTTTATAAAATGAACTTTATTTTTGAACTCAGAGCACCGATATTATGTTATGGTAATTTTTGGGGGTTTTTCTAAAGAAATGAATTTTCAGTGAATAGTGTTTTTATTTAAAAATTAAATTAAAAATATTTATAAAATTATATTTATAAAATGGAGTTCATATTTGTAATCAGAGAGTTGATATTTGGTTAAGGTGAAATTTTGGGATTTTTCTGAGAAAGTTGAATTTTCAGTGAATAGAAAAAAAGCAGTTTTAGGGTTTCAGTATGTCTAATGACATCATAGCTGTGTCATGGTGAATTCATGAGATATTTTAAGGGTTGGCCGACCTTAGGTGATGAATTATTGTTTTGGGGGCCCCATGTGGCCTAAATTCATGGGAAATATCATGAGAGAGCACATGGTTTTGAGTAAAGCACTTGTGAGGTGTCCCTTGGCCATTAATGCCTTGTCCCCTCACTTTCCCTATAAATACCAATCCCTCCTCTCATATTTTCGACTCAAAAACCATCCTCAACGAAGTTCTTGTCTCCTTACCTCCCAAGGAGTCCTACCAAGGTTCCCCCAAGCCCTCAAGGTCCAAACCTTTGAGTTTTAAGAGTTACGTTTTAAGGTAAGGGATCCGACCTCTCTCTTCTTTTCAAGTAATCTCTTTTATGTCATTTCTTTTATAATCCATGTTATTATGTTGGAGGATGTTCTTATATCATCATATTACTTCCCTTTTCATGTTCATATGATGAGAGACCCCACCTTTCTCTCATCAATTCGTTTTAAGAATGTTTAAGTGGCATCGTTAGGCTGCCGAAATTTTAAAGGGATTCTTTCACCCTTCTCATTCTTTTCAAAGTTATAATTTCATGTCAAGTATTTCAAGTTAATTTTTAATTATGTTGGGGTATGATCTCTATATCTATCATACTGAACTCTTATGTTCATATGATGAGGGACCCTATTTGATCTTCTCAATTCATTTTTGTTGAAGTTTAAGTGACGCCGTTAGGCTGCCGAATTTTCATAAGAGAAATCTAATTTTTGTCTTCCTCCCATGTTTTTTATTTCAAATGGTATTTCCTTCTAATTTCTTTACCATGTTCACAAAACCTTATTATTCTGTCCCTCTACTGTTTTATGGGTCATTTATGAATGTTTGACCCATGTCCACTCTCTTTTCAATGTTTTCTAAAACCCTGTAACGTAGCCATTATGCTGCAGAATTTTCGTCTCAAAATGCCTCTCTATTTTTCTCAAAATTATTTTATGTTATTAAGTGAATAATCAAAGCTCTTATTTTATGTTCTTATAATTAAGAAAAAATTTATTTCTGTATATTTTTTGGAAAAATGGTTTTTTATTCATTATTAAGAATAAAAGTTATTCAATATACATGAATTAAATGTTTTATAGTGTTGAGAATATAATTAATGGCCTATATATTCTAGATATGAATATTCATATCTATAAAATTTAGAATAATAAGGTCAAGGTTAATTATAATACCACTTACCTTTGGTATTATCACCTTGTACATATAAATGATAAACACAATCAATGAACCTATTGACATGGATTGTTGGACTCATTCGATTATGAATAGATTGACACATGAAAATATTTTTTATTATAAAAAATGACCAAAGTACCTTTTAGTGGAAAAGGTGAAATTGTTAGTGTACTATTTCATATTATACATAGTGGTGTATGTTGACTAATGAGTACTTAAGATAGTGGTAAATATTGGTACTTCATAACCTTTATCAATGAATTTAGTTGGTATATTCATTTATTTCTAATGAGTGACATGTGTAAAACATTTGAAAAGTTTAAAATGTTTCAAAACAAAGTATAAAATAAACTGAGAAAAAGTATTAATATTTTATAATCACATTGAGGTGGTGAATACTTGATCTAGGATTTTACTAATCATATGATAAAATTTAGAATTATTTCAAAACTCAATCATTTAATAACACTATAGCTGAATGGTGTGGTTTCTAGGATGAATTGTGTAAATACCTTGACCTAAATAGCCTAGATTATGTGGTTACTTTATTGCATTGGTACTAGATACAGGTGATCACATCCCAAATTACTAAATAGTTTAGTTTTATTAGTAAAAAAATATACATACATGATTCCCATATTAAATTTTAAATATAAAAACATAGCATAAAAAAAATTCTTTTATCCTTGATATCTTTCATAATATCCTTCTTCATAACATGGGGAAAAAAAATAAAGGGTGAGATCAGATACACCGTAAGGGTTAAGTAAAGTGGGAGATAACATAAGCAAATAATTAATAATGAATATGATAAGTTAAATTACTTAAAACACATTTCATATAATTAATAACTTGAGAATAAAGAATAATATGGAGGGAATAAATGATAATTAAATAATTCCATATAAATAATCACATGAGCTTAAAACTTATCCATGGAAATCATAAATATTAAAATTATCATACAGATATTAATAACTTATTTCATAATTATGGAATTCATAATGCCAGGAATTTTAAATTTACCATCAAGGCCTTATGCCAAGACATATAAAACATACCATCAAGATCGCATGCCAAGACATCTTAGATAAATGGGTAAGGCCTCAGTCGCACATGAACCTTAGACCGGTTGGTAAGGACTCCGTAAGTGCATCTAGGAGACCGGGGATAAAATCCAGGCGGAGACATTATTTCCGGGGGGTACTGTAGCAGTACTATAGTGGGAACTGTGCATTACTGTAGCAGGAACTGTGCAGTACTGTAGAAGGTACTATTTGGCACTGTAGCAGCAAGGAATATGCCCCTGTTTGGGCCTTTGGGCCACCTATTTGGTCCCCGAGTCCTTTAAGGCCTTCGGGTCAGTAAGGCCTTCGGGCCACCTCAAGGCCTTCAGGCCACCTTTAAGTGCAGATGCAAACCAGAAGACTTACAAAGAACAAGCTCTACAAGGAGAATGAGCAAGGATCTTTCACCATCGCAGAAGAAAAATAGATTGCAAGAATGAGAGGGTATGTCATCTGCCATCGGGACAAGCCTGTGCATGAATGGGAATGCCTCTCCGAACAGCCATGCGAAGGTGGAGTGTTGATTTCATGATGAAGATGTTGGGGAGGAGCAGTTCCAAGTAGTTAGTCTGGGTTGTATGTAATGTTTGAAGCCTACGGAAAAATGAATTCCTCTAAGGCCTACAGGCCATGTAATACTTATGCCTACGGGCCTTGTAAGGGTTCCACCTCACCCCTTGAAAGGTGGATTATCAAAATCAATAAAAAAAATGAAGGCCTTCGGGCCATTGGATGGGTAAGGCCTCATCCAAATACCCAACCTGTATAGTCTCATGAAACCTACTATTTCATTGAGGGGATATCTAATTCCGGTCCCCAACCATCACTTAATAATTAAAATGCATTAATCAGATGAATAAATAGTACAACTTAATCAATATGCCTTAAAAATCAATAACTATCTGTATTGGAAGAACTAACATACAGAATGTAAAGACTTTCCCCAAGCACACTAATCATAAACCATCCAGAGAAATATGGTGGATGGTATCATTAGAATATATCCCTATTAAATTTTAATATTAAAAATATGTTTTTTACATAGATTAAAATACTTTAAAAAGATCACTGGATTTTTTTTAAGTAAAATACACTTTTCAATTTAAAATCACTTATTAAAATCTAAAATTTTCTCAACTATTAAAGAAAACATTTTATTTGAAAAGTGATTTGTAAAATTTTAAATTAATCCTCAAATCATTGAGCAATCATGGTAGTAGTAAATTCCATTCATGTCATGTATGTTAAAACAAAAAAATCCTTTTACATTTTCGGTAAAAAATCAAAGTACCTCATTTAGAAAATGATAAGAAGATTACTTTTAAACCATTTTTTAAAATTTAAAAATAGGTAACAAAATTAATTAATAAATATTTTTATAATATTTAAAACATTCTTTAAACCATTTTAAAGAAAATATATTTATGTAAGAAAAATATTTTTGACCGAGTGGGAAAAATAGATTCATTTTTCCTTAAAAACATTATTTCAGTATCTTGAGTTCATAAAGAGAGGAAAATGAAATAAAAAAATTTAGTTTATAGAAATAAACATAAGATAAAAAATTATATTGGGTTTAATATATAAATATTATATAATTCCGTAAAAAAATACTTAAACATAAAAATCTCAAATAATGATAAGATTTTGAAATAAACCCTTTTTGCTTTGGTATATTTTAAAACATAACCCCCAAGAAAGAAATAAATTAAAATGAAACTTTAAATTAAATTAAGGTAAATTTATTCATGATACAACATATAAAAGTGATATTATATAGACCACATTAATGAAACAAGTGGTGAATATGACATAGGTCTCATAGAAGAAAAAGTGATATAAGAAAACCCTTACCTCAGGTACGACTACCTTCGTATGTGTTCAAACCTAATATATAATAAATATAAATTTATTATAAATATAATCGAATTTCATAATAATATATCATACCATATATTATTTACTTATAACCTTCTATCACTCATGTATAAACAATTCTTTATTAAAATCACTGTTTCAGGTGATGACTGTTTTTTTTATATATGTTTTGGTTAGGTAGTTTTTGAACTTGTACTTTGATAATGGTTAAATAATATAAAATTTTTTAGTCATCAAATAAATATAATATATATTAATTATATACATCATTAAAATCATCCATAAAAGTTATAGATAGAAAAATGAATTACACTATTCATGGAGACGGTAGGTCGTACATACACATGAACATTATTTTTTACCTTTTGATAGATGGAACAAATGAAAGGTAAATAATAACTCACCTTTTAAAAATAATTATTATATCATATATATCATATATATTCATTAAATATATCCTTATTACAATCCATGTAAATTTTAAATGAAAAATGAATCACATCACTTCATGAATGTGGTAGTCCACACGTGCACATGAGTAATGTTATCATTTTTATGTGGATTGAAAGGTAAGAAGGCATATATTATATTATTGATCTAAAATAAGATTTAGTTCATAATATTTCATATATATTCATTATTTACTTATTTATAACCATCCAAGTAAAGTGGTGATGAAATATGAATTACACTGTTGTGTAGAGACAATAAGTCATACGTACACACGTGCGATGTTTTCTCTTTTCATAGGATATAAAATAAATAGAAAAGTGTTTTAACATAATCATAATAACATATAAGTATATTTATGATACCTTATTTATTATTTTAGTATGGGTACAAAAAATTTATAGGAAGTAGAGGAAGAAATAAATTTTAAAGAGTTTGTAAAGACAATTACCTCTTCTTTGGTATAATTCCATTAGATTCAGACCCTTGTAATGGTCATTTAAGAATAAAAAAACCTATAATTAGTTGGTAGTTAATTTTAAAAGAGAAATGTTCAAGTTTTTTGAGCTATATGGCTCAAAGTTATGTGAATAATTGGGAGAAAGGGGTGTCATTTTATAAGGGAGATAAAGGACACACTGGGAATTTCTAAAAAGATTAAAATATAATTAATTCATTCTCAATAAAAATGTTTCCAAATTTCCAAATATTCAAATAAAAAGATTTTAAGGTCAAAATATCTTCATAAAATGAAATTTTTATATGTTTTGGTGTCATTTTGAACCTTATCTTTTGGTTTAACCACTTGGTTAACAAATTTTAATCTTAACTATAGTAATGAATTCTTCAATCTTAAAGGGTAATAATTATACTTATAATGTAAAAATTAGATCATAAATTACCAAGGGATGAAATTTTAGACCATTTCTCATCCTAATTTTCCTATTTCAATATTTTTATAATTTTTAAATAGTTTAATAAAATATTTTTATCATAAAATACTATTAATACCATTTTAAGAACTATCCACACGATTTGACATTGAAAACAACATGAAAGAAATGAAATTTGAAACAAAATATTTTACACATCTCTAATATTTAATTTCTATCTAAACAATTCATGGAACACAATAATTCTCCCTAATTGTATTACTTTTAAAAATTATAAAATCATTTATATTATTTTTTATTAATTTAATAAATACTATATCATTGTAGCTTAAGGATTTAAGGTAATTATTTAATCACTAAAAATTAGAAATATTACCATGATAAAAATAATAATTCACATTTAAAATAAAAAAATTGGAACCAAACTTATCCTTTTTTTATCCTTATGTAAAATTTTTAGAGATATTAAATTCTAGAGAGTGATATTTTGTATTTATTCTTTCCTTAAATTAATATAAAGGTCATAATCAATGAAAAATGTAACAGTGTGGATATATATTAGATAATTGGATGTAAATATAAAAAAACCCATAAAATATGATAAAGGCAAGCTATAGGTTGATTTTGAGACATTATCTCATGGTTCAAACCCCATTTTACCCATTTTACTCTTAGTGAGGTGACAAATATTTATCATGGTTACTATTCATAATTACCAAATGTAAAGATATTAGAATAAAAAGAGTATAAGTTTGAAATATCTTTATAAAATGATATTAGTACATATTTTAGTGTCATTTGGAACCATATCTTTTGGTTTAACCCCTTGGTTAACCAGTTTTAATCTTAACTATGGTAACGACTACTTCAAAGGGTTATAATTTTACTTATAAGGTAAAAATTAGCTCATAAATGACCAAGGTATGAAATTTTAAACCATTTATAATCATAACTACTCTCTTTTAATATTTTTATTATGTTTAAATAATTTAATAAGATATTTTTATCATAAAATTATATTAATCTCATTTAAATAAATATTTATGTAATTTGAATTTGAAAACAACATGGAAGAAATGTAATTATAAAATAAACCTTTAACACATCTATAATATGTTATTTTATCTAAAAAATCAATATAACACAATAATTCATCCAAATTATATCACTTCTAATATTTTAAAAATAATTTATTTTATTTTTCTATTAATTGAATAAATGTTACATCGTTGTTGCGTAAGTATTTAAGGTAATTATTTAATCACTAAAAATTATAAATAAATTACCATGATAAGAAAATAAATCTATATTTAAAATAAACATTTATAACAAAACATATCATTATTTCATCCTTATGTAAAAATTTTAGAGATATTAAATTCAAGAGAGTGACATTTTGTATTTATTTTTTCTTTAAATTAATATAATTATAATAATCAATGAAAAACATCCCCAAGTAGAAATATATTCTGTACTTGGATATAAATATATGAAATAAACCCATATAATAGGATATAGGCAAGTATTTGGTTGATTTTGATACCTTATCTCATGGTTTTAACCCTATTTTACCCATTTTTCCCTTACTCAGGTGACAAATATTTACCAAGGTTACTATTCATAATGGAAAAAAATAAAAAAGAACTATTTAAAAAAATTTAACCTCATAATTCCAAATATGGTATCCATTTTTCAATATTAAATCTCTATAAGTGGAAAAAATCAATTTTAATATAATGCACTGAACACAATGAACAGCTATTTTTAGAAAAATTTGTTTTTAAGCATAAAACATAACTTATATAAAAACATGAATATTTATGATTAAAATGAAATTATTTATATTATTCTAAATCAAATGTATCATATTTAACTTCAATAAAAAATAAAGAATCTAATTGTACTTTTAAATTACTTGAAGAAATAGCAGTATTTGAAAAATCTGTATTTTTCATTATTCACTGAAAAATCAACCATTTTAGAAAAAATACCAAAAAATTCACTAAGATAATTTTAATATAATAATTTAAAAAATTAATTTTAGTTTTTCAAAAAAAATTCCAAATGATTCAAAAATTAATTATATTATTTTCTTATAAAAATTAATAAAAATCATTTTTGAAGAAAACATATTTTGAAGAATGAAATATCTTTACTAAATATTGAGTGATTATTTATTAATAATTAATAAAAATATTTTTATTTAGAAGGACCTTTATAGATATTTCATAATATGTTTATTCATATTCATACCCACCTTTTCAACAGCTAGGTTATAAGAGTTATATTTATATAACAATATTTCATGGTTTGTTTAAACTTGGTGTTACATGTTGTATATGTTCTCAAACATAGTATTGTTTTAAAATCTTATGAAGTCACAAATTATACCCTATTAAACATGGTTTGATCAATGATGATTCAATGTGACCTTCCTATATATTTCTGAGGATATTCTTTGGAAACTGTTGTTTTCATACTTAACCACACTCCATCTAAAGTAATCATGAAGACCCCATATGAAATATAGACTCAGAGGTATCCCAATTTTTATTTTATAATGATTTGGGGTTGTGAAGAACATGTATTATATTTTTATTATGATAATATTAACCCTAAGTCAAATAAACTATTATGTGTCAATTATCTTAAGGAAATAATGGGATATTATTTTTATAATCCTACTGAATACAAAGTGTTTACATCCCAATATAGTGTTTTCCTTGAGAAGGATCAAATGAATTGAGGAGTTTGTGGGAAGAAAGTTGATCTTGTAGAAGTTAAAAAACAAAAAATAGAAAGTGTTACTGATATGGAAGTTGATTTGATTCCACAGAGAGTTATTGTATAAGAATTAACTCAAATTACACAAGAACATCAAAGTTCTAGCAAGACTCTTCAAGATCTTAAGAGATATGGATTTCTTATAGAAAATGATGATGAAGTAATATTTATAGATGATTAACCTAATAACTATAAAAATATCCAATTAGTATCCTTGATTCCAATAAATGGTTAAATGTCATGAAATCTAAAATGGGTTGCATATACACTAACCATGTTTGAAACTTAGTGGATGAACCTAAAGGGGTGAGACCTATAGAGTGCAAGTGGGTTTTATGAAAGAAAAAAAACATGGATAGAAGGTTGTATAACTGTAAATAATTATTGGTTGTATAGGGTTATAAAAATATACATGATATTGACTATGGAGAAACATTTTTTTTTCAGTATTGATAATAAAGTTCAAAAATATATTTCTTGTCATAACAACTCATTATAATTATTATATATATATATAATGGATGTTAAAACCTATTTCCTTAATGTAAATATGGTTGAGGACATGTATATGATATAACCTAAAAGTTTTAGAGTTCCAAAAGAGCATTATAAGGCTTTCAAGTTTCAATGATCCATTTATGTATTGAAGTAAGATTCTCAGAGTTAGAATATTTACTTTGATGATGCAATTAAGAAGTCAAATTTCATTAAAAATATGGATTATTATTATGTATAAAATTGTGTTAGTGGGAGTGTTATGAAATTTATAGCATTGTATGTGGATGACATAATACTTATTAGAAATGAAATACTAACTTTACATTTTATAAATATGTGGTTAGGAAAATTATTTTTTGATGAAATATATGGGTGAAGTAGCCTACATACTAGGTTTGAAGATATATATAGATAGATTGAATATTTTTCTTAGACTGATTAAAAATAAACATATTTTTAAAGTGATAACCATTTTAGAATTAAGAACTTAAATAATGGGACATTACCAGAGTTGCATGGAATGAATCCTAGGAAGATTCAATATCCTTATAAAGAGTTAGAAATGATGGATATGATTCCTTATATATCTACTATAGGAACTATCATTTATTTCATGCTATGTAATCAACTCGATGTTGATTATTCTTGTAGAATAATAAGTATATAACAATATAATCTTGGTGAAAGTCACTAGAATACTATCAAGAATGTCCTTAAGTACTTAAGAATAAGTAAGGATATATTCTTAGTCTTTAGAGGTGAGGATAGTCTCATTTTAAGGAATTAAACTAATGATATTTTCTAATTAATAAAAGATAAGATGAGTTCTCAATATGGTTTTAGGGATTACCTAAATAGTGGATCTATCTGTTAAAAGAGTTCCAAACAAGCCACCATAGCGGACTTGGAAATAGAGGTAGTGTGACACCCCAACCTAAATTACCTGGTCTAGGTCGATCCACCATGTGACCTCATGCATGCCTCCCCATACACACGGGGATGAAAAAAAGGTAGAGGTCCTAAATTGTACATATGGAGACTATTACCTCAATATCAAGTGAATATAATAGTACACATACAAATAAAGTAGTAAAAAAGTGGAATAAAAATAAAATTAAGCAGTTGAACCATAAGAGGTAGCAATAATACCAACATAACAGGTTATAACATAATTTAATACAATATCCAAGATCATACACTAGTAAAAGGGATCCACACATGTTTTGGATCAATGTAAAAAAAGTAAAAAATGAAAAAAAAGATAAAATAGGTACAACTAAAAAAGATCATAGAGTATATCCTAATATCACCTCTGTCCCAGTCCACCAGCCCCTACTCAGCTGTCCATCATAGATCCCTTTACCTTTAATAAAATCTTTATTATAAATTCTACACATGCATCAAGATTATCATATAGTGTGTGAGAATAAACTCAATAGGAAACCACTAATGGGACCATAATATAAATGAAAAAGTGTATAAAGGTGGATGCATTGACAGAAAAATAAATACATAAATATACATATAAACTATCAAGTAATCATGTTCTACCCATGACACTAAGAACTTCGGTCATACCTATAACTCCATTCCAAAAGGATACTCTGTTAGAACTAAAATATCAAGGTACAACCCAGGGGTCATGCATATCCCATAGGTGAGAGCCTCATCAGAACCCAAAACCACCCCAAGGAATATAGGGAGGTCATCTCATCACATTAATCAATCCAAAATATTCTAAAGAGGTCATATTATAAACATAAACCCATTATGAGGATTCTTGGATGTTCATCTCATACACTCTGACCCATCCTGAGGACTCTTAGGTGGTTATCTCATATACATCGTCCCATCCTAAGAATTCTTGGAAGGCTATCTCATACACGCTGACCCATCTTAAGGGTTTTAGGGAGGTTAATCAAGTATTAGGAATAAATCATGAATATAATTCAAAAAATTATATAAAAAATAAGGTAAAATATCACACTAGACCATACATCATCTATTCCGACTATATTATCCCAAACTAAGCCCAAACAGTTCACACGAGGTCACTTTACCTTGGTAGATAACCCATATGTCACCCAGAAAATAAAGTTGAATCACCACTTTAATAAATCCATAACCCATTGCTCCCCCTATAAGGTTTATAATATATATTTATGGACCTTACTAGTTACTTTAACACCATATTCAAAATTCATATATATCTACACATACATCTTCATGAAAAATGGAACATACAATTTTTTGTAAACACAGTAAAATGTTAAGGGACTTACTACCTTAAGTGTAATGAAGTAAAAACACCATGAATCCCCACCCTAATCAAACCCATAACATTAAACCCCTGAAATTCACTCCAAAATCATAAATTAGGGTTATAGTAAAATAGAAACAAAGAGAAACATAGATATAAGGGTAGAAAAACATTATATTTACTGAAGGAAGATAACCAAGATGAATGACACTCCAAATAGTGAAGAAACAAGGAGAGGAGAGAAAAATACTCTAAAGAGAACCTCTAATGCGCCAAACTAAAATAAGGGGTTCAAGGCAGATGATGGGGGAGATTAAGGAGGGGTTTGAGGAGAAATTACCAAGTTACCCTTAAAAAATTACCCAAGAGTGTAGGTTCTAAGCGCAGAGGAAGCGTACGATGGGTTGTTACCAAATTTGATTTTTGTCATGAACATTGATCAACCCAAGATTTAAACAATGATAAACATCATGATCTATTAAATTGAATCAAATAAAACTCACAAGGGATAGAATGCTAGAACAAGAGAGAGGATCATCACATATTATTTTTTATTAATTTAATTAATTTAAGATTTACGTTGATGGAATTATTTCTTAATAGATGGATTTTAAATAGATTTGTGTTGCACCATAATTGTGTTGTGGGAATCAAGAGCAGATTCCCTCTAGCGGTTATCCACACATGTTGCACAAATCTCCAAACATCATTATAGGAATCTCCAAGTTCTAGCATGGTAGATCTCATCACTTGTATCTTCCACCTTTGATCTACTCAAGAATCACTTCCAAATAATTCTCATGGATCTATATTGACTTGAGAGTGGGAGGTGGATAAATATATCTCTCTGCTCTTGGGAGTGTTCTTCGAGAAGGTAACTCTCTAGGGCTTGAGTGTATTCTCCAAATTCATTGTACACAACCAAACAAATTAATTATCTCTCTAGGAAAATAATATAATTGGGTTTACATATCGCTATGGTTAAAATATAATAATTTCAAAAGTTACCTTTATTATTTATTTAATCCCTATAGAACCCCATGTAAAAATAATAATAATAACATTATATTTCTTGACATGAAATTAACTTGCGAATTAAATTAAAAATTATTTAATTAAATAATATTAAATATTTATTATTTCTCACCGAACCCTTAAACTAGGTTCTCCATTCCTCCACAATATTTATCAATCCTTTAATGATGAATATTTATTTTTTTAAATAAATTTCACTACATTATTCTATAATAAATAAATAAATATCATATTCACTAAATAGAAAATAAATATTTATTAAATATTCCACTCACTTTATATTCTCTCGAATAACTGATGAAAGAATATATGTGATCAAGTAAACATGAATAATTAGTAAACCATGTTCAGGAATAATATTTATTCAACTTGTTAAATAATAGATAATAATATGTTATTTAACTAAGATTCAAGATACACTTAGTGTGTGACCCTCTAGGCCACTTTCTTAGTGGCATTTGGAGAAGTAGCCTAACATCCAAGGTTAGCATCTAGAAATATTCCAATGCACCCATAGATAAAGTAGTTAATGACATAATGACATAATACCTCATACGGATGCTTACTGTGTAATATAATCCTTTTTCACGATATCTCAAATCAAGAAAGTTTCACACTGGTTCCATCAACCTATGTGATTGATGTCTCTTTCTTTTATTTCCTAGAATTTGGACTTTCATATATAACAGTGTGTCAATGGATTTTTTAGGCTATATCATTTCCATCAAAAGTCCTGAGATATAAACTTTCATTAAAGAATATAAGGGAAAAATCCTTTCTCATATTATTCATTAATGCAATATTACTCATGATGTACCCAACATATCCTACCACACCGTGAACTTTTTTCATCATGATTTTCATCAATAAATTAAAGTGCATGACTCATAATACTCATTAATAATAATCTTAAAGTCTAAGGATCAATACACACGTCTGTAGATATGAACATCCAATGACACATATAAAGGTGGATTTTATACTAACAGGTCTTGTTTTCATAATATCATACATTGGATATTACCAAGGGCATACACTATGGAAATGGGCGGCCGCTGTGTGGAACGAGCTTGGCATTTTCTATGGAATGCATTATCAAGAGTACAATGGTATTAATTTTCTACTTTTCTGGTTTCAAAATGCACAGGACAACTCTCATGAGAGAAGGGCATGAATGATGTTCATGGCCGTAAGTTGCTGGACTCTTTGTAATGCTCACAAAAAGTGGCGGTACGAGGGGAATAGAAGCTTAAATCTAGATGTTCTCATTTGGGATAGCTTTTTAGCCGTCAAATTTTATTCTCTGTTTAAACACTGGGAAACTTCCCCTTCTCTCTATCGTCTCTTTTCGGGTAAATCCTCACCTAGAATCACTCTTAGATCATCTTCACAGGGAAAATGGGTTCAATGGTTTCCTCCTATGGCTGGTCTCAAAATAAATATCGATGGGTCTTGCATCAACAGTATGATGAGAGGGGGAGGGGTTTTTCGCAACTAGGACAGCTCTATCATATTTAGTGTTTCTTTTGGAACAGGTGACTCTCTCCATGCTAAATAATTGTCCATGAATAAGGGTCTGGATCTATGTATTTCTCACAATATGATACTTGCAGGAGTAGAGACAAACTCCTCCATTCTCCAAGAGTCTCTCACAAAGGCTATCCCAATCCCTTGGTCTTTCATCTATATTTTTCACTGATGTATAAACTTGATTTCCAATCACATGGATATTTCCCACACATCGCGAGAGGGTAATATTGTTGTAGAATTCATGGCCTCCCATGTCTCTCTAATAAATTCATGTACCATTTTTACCACCATCGGCTCCCTTCACCATGAATGTGTAAGTCTTGTAATAACTGATTCCCTCAGACTTCCCTATTTTTGCATGTCGTGACTTTTTTGGGCTTTTCCCCCTTTTATCAATAAAATCTCTTAATGTTGGATATATAGATGAACTACCACATACAAAACCCCAATGGTTCAACCACGATAATTCATGGCATGAATTATACCTTTATACTGTGAATTATTTCTTGCAGTACTTTTCAACTGTAGGTTAGGAATGTTCATCCAAACCCCATTCTTGATCCACCTTTACACCTTATATATCCTAATACATGTAAAATATATATTTTTGGGATGAAATTAAGTAGTTAAGAACTTGAAAAATGAGGGGTTCTACAAAACCCCCCTCTAAGGACTTATCATCCTTACGAAGCATATCCAAGGGTCTCCTCTAAGAAACTCTAGCCATTACACCTAGATATCAAAAATTTCATTCCCAGGTCTCTTCCTAGATCCATCCATTAAACTAAAAAACCCAAATAATAGGTATCTTCTTCCCACATAGCACATTCTCACATTGGTCCATAATCCACACTAAATGTTCCTCAAACAAATAATCCATCTCCAACTTGACATAATCACTATCAATCACATGTTCAGGGTTTGACTCATACTTTCAAAACTAAGACACATGAAACACATCATGCATACCATGATGTTGTAGAGGATGATCCAACTAGTAATCCACTATCTCGATCGATTCCACAATCTCAAATTAACCAACAAACTATAGTGATAGTTTCCCATGCATCATCAAATGTTGATGCCCTAACCGAGGTGACACCCATAAGAAGACTCGATAGTCCAAGGGTCATCATATCCAGAAGACATAATAAAACTACCTAATCTGAATGGTAACCAGTTATTTTATATTAACTACACCCGCTTAGAAGTATCATACACAATTCCTAGCCTAATCAATATTGACTCACCCACCTTAATCCAAAATTGTAGTGAATAACATGGTCGACCATAAAGATCCCCAAAAGGTTCCATCTAAATTGAAGCCTAAAAAATATTGTTATATGAAAACTCTACCAAATATCAATGGTCATCCCATGAACCATTGAAATTTATTACACAAGCTTTGAGAATATCCTATAGGATCTAGATCATCCTTATAGACTACCCATCTTTCTGTAGGTGATATGTCATACTGAGATTGAATTATGATCCCAACACTTTTGGTAAGACTTTACAAAACCTTAACATAAACTGTGCATCCAAGTATGACATGACACTCATAAGAACACTATGAAACCATAACATTTCTGATATTTATATTTTTTCCAACTCATCCATATATTGAGTCTCCTGAATCAACAAAAAAGTGTGTAATCTTTGTCAACTGATCAACCACCACCCACACAACATATTGACTCCATAGAGTCATGGGTAGCCCTACGATGAAGTCCATAATCACTTTATCCCACTTCCATACTAGAAGAGGCTAGAGAAACCTGCATGATCATTATTATTGTTTCTTTATACTCTAATAGGTATGAAAACGAGCAATGAACCTCATGAAATCCTTCTTCATGTCTGACCACCGTAAATGACATTGCATATCACGATACATTTAGGTCAATCCTAGATATACCAAACACTATGAAGCATGACAGTCTCTCATCATATCTTCTCTCATGGACATAAGAACTTAAACCCTTCCATGTACATAAAGTATGTTTCTCCCATCCATGGAGCATCAAGAAACAAGATCATCTCCCATTAACCGCTCTCACATCACCTGATAATCAGAATTAGATTCTTAGTTGGACTTTAATCTATCCACTATCGAAGAAGTAATAACCATTGGGGAATAATTATCCACCCATTATACCTCAGATATACCCACCTTCTAGTCATATAGTAAGGTCATAAGATTCAACTCTTTCTTTGATGTTCATTTTTTCAATCCCTATAATTTCATATTAATGGAATCTATGACAACATTCCCCTTCCCAGTGGAATATTCCATCTCATAGTCTAACATTTGCAATTACTCAACCCAATGTCTCTATTATGGGTTTAATTCTCACTAAAACCAGATGTATCATAATATTTTGTGGTCATGTAGATGAAAAAACTATCATCGAAGATATAATGGTTCCAAAACATCAAGGAATATACCACAACTTCTTACTCCAAGTTATGAGTGGGGTAGTTCTACTCGTGCAGTTGTGTCTCACGAGACCTATAGACAACTACATGATCTCTCAACATCAAAATATCCCCCAAAACACCTCATATACCATCACAATGGTCTTTATATTCAATCATATGCTATGTAAGAATCAAAATTTTAGTGTATGTTAACCTCCTCTTTTACTCTTGGAATATCACTTTACACCTCTAGTACACTAAAACTTGGCACATTTTCTAGTCAGATCTGTTATAGGCATTGACAAATAGGAAAATTATTGAATGTTCTACCTATAATACCCCTCCAACTTGAGGAAACTCTGTATTTAAAATATATTCATGAGTTGATATCAAGACATGAATACCTATATCTTAACCAGATCAATAGAGATCCTCAACTAAGAAACCATGTGCCTAAGGAATCATATCTTCTAGATCTATAAATTACACTTAGAGAACTTAACATAAAGATGATGTGCACTAATTTTTCTTATAATGATATCAAAATACCTAGTTTGAAACTACAAGGTTCACAAGTATACTAGGATATCATAAATAAAGACCATGGAAAAAGAGTCCAGATAAGGGTGAAAAACTTGTTTTATAAGTTCCATGAACACCACTATTATATTTTTCAAATTGAATGAAATCAAGAGGTAATAAAACAACTTGTACCTGATTCTGAATTTTTTATTTAGTATATCCTAAATGTTAACTCATAGTTGATGATAACTTGTTCATGGATGAATCTTGGAGAACCATCGGGCTCCCATCAACTGGTCAAATAAATAATTGATCTTTGAAAGTGGATACCTATTTTTCACTATGATGTGATTTGGTTTTTAGTAATCCATTCACAATAAAAGGTTATCATTATCCTTTTTATAAAACAAAACTATAGAACACTAAGAATAAGTTCTCATATGAATAAATCAATTCACTTCTAGGTCATTGAGATTCACCTTAAGCTTTCTTAACTTAGCTAGTTCCATGAGATATAGGGAAATAAATATAGGTTTTCTGATTGACATTATTTCAATCCCAAACTCAATTTCCCCATCATGAGGTAGTCTTGAGAAATATTATAGGAATATTTTATGGTAATGTTCCATGATTGGAGGGAAAATAGCGAGAACCATAACCTAGTCTATTGTAAGAACCATACCCACCACTTATGTTGTAATATCCCTAATATGGATAATTTTTAGTCCTTCCCTGCCTACCTATAGATTCTACTCCCCAGTAAGAATTTACCCCTTTACCTTATGTGAGTTCAAATCCACCCACCTATGATAGAAATCGATCAGAACTTAAAATCACATCAACCAATCCATACCAAAAATGACATCGAAACTAGTCATCTCTAAAATAAAAAAATCCCACAAATGTTTGTAGCTTGAAACCACCATGAAAGACTTAGGGAACCTTTTAATATGTTCTACCCTCTTCCTAATAGGAATATCAAGTGATAAAAATCAAAGGGAAAACCTCACTAGAAACTCTAAACTAGAAACAACTTTGAAAAAAAATGATTGAGATGCCCATGTATCAAAAAAAGTAGTAAAGAGTGCTGACATAACCAAAAATATACCTATAAACATAAAAGGTCCCATCCACTATCTACTATAATATTATATAATGCATACACCATACCTATATTGTATTCATGGCCCTACCACCATGATCCCTAGATCATTGGAGGAACTAGACCCTATAGATCCTATAACTATTACTACTAAAAACCTCAACCTTCTCCATGACCAGACCCCTAGATATAGCCATGTTATCTGACTAGGGTCCTTTTGAAAAAGATCATGAAGCTTAAATCTTACCCAAACCTCTACACACACCTTATTTTTAACACACACACACATACAACAACCCTATAGAACATATAGTTTCCCTATAATTTCCTTGTAAAATTTTGACATATATTAAGAAAGTTTTTCAGATCTAGTCACTATGACGGTGTGATATTCCAAGACCTAGTGAGCCAAAAGTTGATATTAAAAAAATATTAAATATATTAATATCATGTGCATGAAGTCTTTTAAAAATAATGAAACATCTCCTAAGAAAATCCTTAGATTGGAAATCCAAGTTGACAGCTAAATTTAGAACATGAATTTTACCCTAGAAATGACCTAAGGTTGGTCGGTACTAGATGTTTGGTTGAGGCATCCATTTGTGGGTTTATTAAGTGTATTAATTAATTTAATTAATTAGTTTATTTAACAAACCTAACCTAACCCTCTCGCTATAAACATGTATTTATGATGATTTTCCAATTTTTAGTTTTATAACTCTTTATATATCTAAGATCAGGGGAGAATTCTGCATTTCCGGATCGACATTGGATGATGAAAGATGATCAAATAGAGGTATGTTGAGAGGAAGAAAGTGAAGAGGGCCTTCTACATCACTGTACACCACATTATTCACCAATTATCAACCCATAATTGAGGTAATTCTCATTAATTATGGTTTATACCCTTGATTAAAAGTTTGAGAATATATTTTATATGCAATTATTGATCTGTGTTTTACCTAATATTTCATATGAGCCCTATTGTTTATTATATTTTTAATTCAATATTCTTCTCCTTTTTGAACATGTTATCACCCCTATAAATACCCAATTATTATCATTGTATAATAATGTCTTTACAATGATAAATTCACTTGGTTTATGTGCTTTATACCCCCTGTATTCTTTGTGTTCTTTATCGTTGGCCCATGGGGTCAAAATTCAACTTTTTTTAGATGGGTTAGACCATGATCAAGCCTTAAAATTCCAAAAAATTTTGTATGATGAACATATTGGAGAATATAGGATGGATTGGGGTAGATCATATGTTTCTTGTGATGATCTGTGGATCCTTGATCCATTATAGTGATGATATTGAGCAGTAGGCAACATGAGGAACATCGGTCAGTGTGGAGGCTTTATGCGAATGAATGAAATTTGTTTTCCAACCACTGAAGGCTAGGAAATGATGGTTAGATGTGAACCCCACAAATTACATGTGGTAAAATGGTGGAAATAATGATAGATAGGATGGATATGGAGGACTTTAGTTTCTATATAAAAATAAACAACACAACATGTAGTCTAAGAAAGGACGCCATGTAGCCCCACCCAGATACGATGGATAGGGTTTCGAGGAAGAAAAGGATCACATGCCAAGTGGATGGACCCAAGTTCTATGTAAACCTCCCTAGGTGGATAATTTTTATGTTATCTTCACATGTATACGACCCCATATGAGAGGAAATGTCGTGTACTCTGGGAGTATAGATTCATGGGATGATACACAGGCATAGCCCAACAAACACGGGCATGACCCAGAGCACATAGGTAGGACCCATGTGGGTAAGACATGCCCTATGGGGCCCTTACAAGTATTATATGATGAAATAACCTCTTATTCATGTATAGAGGATAACACGACCGGGAAGAAGAGTGGGACCACATGCCATGTGGAACTCATACACGTCATGTACCCCTTCGACAAACTTCCACCTTGCATATCTCCTTTGTCTGAAATAATATTTTGGCCCATGGGTAGCATATACTCTACAGTTTTCCAAATTGAATGATATGGTATCCTTTGAATTAGATTTTGAGATATGACTTGTAATTTTCCAAGTATGATGCTTCTTTAGGTGATGTTTGATGGTGGTAGTGATCATGCAAAATCATTTGAGAGAGAGGTCAGTGTTGGAAACCCCATGTTTCACTAGGGTGTGGATCCCCTATATTAATTGCAATATTTGATTGAAACCCCATGATATACTAGGTAATGGGTCATCTACCCTCTGAGTATCACCCCTCTGATGAAATATGGTGTGGGTCCTTTACCCTCTAAGTAGAACCCCCCCATATACTAGGGTGTGGGTCCTCTACCCACAGAGTGGCACCCCCTAACGCACTAGGGTTTAGGTCTTATATCGATACCTACTAAGTGGAACCCCCTATCATAATAGGGTGAGGGTACATCATTCTTCGAGTGGAATCCACCAAATGCACCTAAGAACTATTTCTCTCTCTATCTACTGAGTGACATCCCCCTAACATACCAGGTCATGGGTCCTCTATTCATATACTAATTAGAATCCACATGATGTACTAGGGTTAAGTTCCTCTTTCTATTAGATATTTCACCCCCTTAGGATTTGAAGTAGTGGTGAGTTTTGGGTCCTCCTTGTGACTTTCTCAGGAAGACATGTGAGATGTTGGGCATCATTGGTGGACCTTTGGAGTTGCTGGGAGACTCATCATCCTGGGATGGGCTGTGAGATAGAGATCCCTTTTCTCTCTCATATGAGTTTCTTTATGACCACACAAACACACAGATATATATATATATATATATATATATATATATATATATATATATTGGTTTCATTTCCCTCTTTAATTGGGTTGAGATGACTACTTCTATCATATCTCTCTATTTCTCCCTTTGTGGTTTCTGGGGTGTGATATTGTGTATGTATATACTCACCCCTACATGAGATTTTCCTTCAAAAGTCATGTATTATAAAAACAAGGACAGTTCGGTGGTGAAATCGGTGGAGCATAGTGATACTAAGGTTCATAGTCCATGTATAGTGTTTGGGCTTGGAGATCCGGAGTTGGGCTATCTCAACTTTTATTTCATCCAATTGTTGTCAGGTTAGGAGTTCATTTCGGGTTGGAAATGTATTTTTTTCCTTTTCACTTTGGTTTTATTGTATCATGCTCATCTGTATTCCCTATAGGTTATTTCATGTATGGATTACTCTAGATATTAATCTATTTCATTATTCATTTACACTATTACATGGAGATGGTTGGGAACATGTGTATGAGTACATTAGGAAAAGAAATATAATTTTATATTATGCCTTCTTGGTGCTTATTTATAACCCCTTGCCTATTAAATGTGGGCTTGGGTTTGTGACAGCTCATCCTTACACCATACAAGTATGCCCCTATGGGTTGGGTCATTACAGAGTGTTATAAGAGGTAGTTTTTCCTTAGGTTCGTTTAGAGATAAACCCATGGTGCGAATTGGTTGGGAACATATGGAAACAATGTTGGGGTGTCTCTAGTGAAGTTTTTTGGATAAGGAACATAGTGATGGTGTGGAAAAAAATTTATCCATACACTAGGACTCTGAATACCTAATTGTTGACTCGGTATACCAAGACATTGGTTGTAGGGAACAATGGTACATGCATCATATATGATTGAATCCTCTGACTTTCATTATTGAGTAATCTCCCCATATATATATGATTATCTTATCATGGCATGAATTGATAACTTTCAAGATGCATTTGTGAATACAACCATCCAGATTACTAATTTAGGATCGTGATAATGATTTGATGAGTGATGAGGCCTTAGTTCAGGGGCTATCTTGTGGGGTGTTTCTTCCAAGCGGGTAGGGAGAAACACCCGCACCTACAGAGAAGTAGTTAGTACTACTAGGGAAGGATGATGATGTGTATAGGATTTAAACACTAAGATAGTTCCAGTTCTATAGTCCAATAAGGCTCCACAAGGAGACATATCCCCATACAGTATAGGATTGGCTTGAGTTGATGATCCAAGTATTCAAGATCATGTGAAACCCAACTTATCATATGGCTACATTGGAAGCCAATATCTTCTATGGAGTAGATAGGAATTGGTGGATTCTAGTCATATATACTCATAATGAGATTTCACTCTAACGTTCAAACTTCTAACTACTATTTCATGAGGAGTATTACCTCTCATGCTTACACTAAGTTCAAATTTAGGAGCTTCTGGAGCTACAATCGGGTAGTATGATTGTAACACCCCAAGTTTTTATGGACCATTTTTTTGAATAAATTAAAATTTTCATTTATATCTTGTAATGCACTAAGTAAAATTCTCATTTCCTACTAAACTGACTTGTCATATGTTACACGCAACACCGAGTTAGCGTAAGATACATGCAACACTGAGTATAGATTTTTTTCAACGTATAAAAGAACTATGCTTGGATTATGTTATACGTAACACCAAAGAAAGATTGAACTATTATATGCAACACTGAATTGGCTTTCATTACACACAAGAGTGACCTTCCTTGATAACTTTCATTGTATGCAACACCGAGTTTCACTAAACAATGATATATTATTAAAATATTATTATTTAATGGGATATAAACTAGCCATTATGAATAGTATTAACCAAATTTTTAATTTTATATAACATTAAAATTCATATTATATATTTTCTAGACATGATATAAGAAAAAATTCAATTTATTGGATAAAAGAATTATTTTTCAAAGAAATACAATTTTATCACCTTTTGATCCTTTTTAAATCTAGTTTTTGAAAATTTTATAAGTTCTATGTGACAAAATAAACTTATTATTTGGATGAGGGGCATCAAAATTTACCTTGTTTGAAATTTAGGCATTTTTCTGATGAAATTCATATTTTAATGAATAGTGAAAAATACTGAATTTTAATACAAAACTGCCTTTTCTTCTGATTTTTTATATAGTTTGATTAATTTTTTAATTGTTTTTAAAGTGTAATTGGATTATTTTTTATCATTTAATCCAATTTTGGTAATTTTATGTAATTTCACATTTAAATTGGATATAAACACATGTCAATCTTTTGATAGTTTTTACTTCTTAAAAACTCACTTTCTGGTTTTAACAAAAGATATTAATTTCAAATTAATTAATGAAACTTCTATGTTTTGAATTTTTTAAAATTTATTCCATATTTGGAATAATTGGGTCCAAATTATGTTAATAGTTTACTTTTTTTTGATATTATGAATAGTAACTACGATAATTTTTATTTACCACAGTTAAAGGTAAATCGAGTAAATTAGGGTAATAAACAATATGATAAAGATAATAAAATTACCCTAAAACCTAAAAAATTATATTGGATGAAATAAATTCTACCAATATCACCTAAGGGTCAGAATGGATTCATTTAATTGAATTTTTCCTATGAGGGTAATATAATTATAATTAAAATAAAAGAAAGTGACAAAATGTCACTCCTATATATCTTATAAGTATAATATTTTTAATGTAGTGATAAACATGATAAAATATCTAAAAAAAGACTCCATAAATATAATGAAATTATATACATGATGTTATTTTATTTATAATTTTTAGATATTATATAATTACCATTAATGATGACACAATAGTGATGTATAAATTATTTTATTAATAGAAATATCAAATAAATGGTTTTAAAAATATTAAAAGAAATATTATATGAGTTAATTAATATTCTACACTAATTTTCTAAGTGACTATGAATTGTTAGGAGTGTATTAAATATTTTGGTTTTAATTTATATTCTATTTGTATTTTATTTGAAGTTAAATAAATTAATAGCATCAAAATTAGCACTATTAATATTTTATAAAAATAACATATGATTAAATTATTTAAAAATCACAAAAATATTTAAAAATTAAAAAGTTAAAATTATATGGTCTAAAATTTCATAAATGATCCAATTATGTACAATTGAAAGAACATATGTAATTATTTATAACCATTTAATATTTAGAATATTATTACCACAAATAAAATTAAATATATTAAATAAGGATAAATCAAAATAATAAGGTTTAAAATAAAATAAAATTATATATAAATTTTTTTTGAGATTAGTTATACCCATACTCATATTACCCTCAAAATAAATGAGTTTGGGATCATTATAAACTGAAAATTAATTTATAATAAATTAATATTTCAAGACTTTTCTAATGTGCTCCTCCACCTTCTTATAAAAGGCCACCACCTATACCCACTTAATCACACCTTTAAAGCTATTTGGTTCATCCAAACTCTTCTTAAATAAGCTCCCAAAAATCCCTACCATCCTCTTAGAGTCCACACTTTGTCAATAAATCCATCCTATAGAGACCTTTTGTGCAAATCAAAAGAAGATACTCAAAAAAGAGGTAATTATTTTATCACCTCTTTCAAAATTCTTTTCTACTTATACTAGTTATTATTATGTTGTTTCCATAATAGAGTAATAAAAATAGTATCTTATACATGATTAGATTCTATTATAATTATGGGAAAACCTTATACCACATTTTATCTATCTTACAAATAAAAATATCACTATGCGTAAGTACGTATGACTTACCGTCTCCTCATCGTGGTGTAATTGTTATTCAATAATAATTAATTTGGATGTGTATATTGATGAATATAATGGATTTAAATAATGAATATAACATAATAATTATTCTTTACAATTCATATACCATCCTATTCCATACTATTTAACCATTAAGGGAATGATATCATCGCTCGTGCTTACGTACAACTTACTATCTCCACGACACGATGAGATTCATTCTCCACATTAACCATTAAAGAATGATTATAAGGTATATATAATAAATAAGCATGAAATATATTATATAATAATTCTACTGGATTTATGAATATATATATATATATATTTCATTTACATTCTTCCATTCAATTCAATAAGGAAACAGAAACAAATGTTTTGCATACGTACGGCCTACCGTCTCAATGAATAGTGTATTTAATTTCATTTATCTATATATTATATATATTTATATACTGAATATATATGATATATAAATAATTTTTGACATTATGGAATTAATTAAATAATGGTCTAAGTAATAATATCAAGAATAAAAAGTCAAAACACGTACGATAAATAAAACGATTATTACCCAAAACGTTGCATTAACATGGAATTGATAAATTAATGGGTTATATAAAGTAATAAGTTAATAATATATGATGTCATAAATTTTATTATGGTTCTTTTATAAGTTAATAATATGATTAAACCCACTATACAGAAGTTTTGGACACATACGGAAGAAATCAAACATAAGGTAAGGGATTATTTTGTCTCAGTTTTATTTCTGTGGGATATATACCTTATACACCACTTATTTCTTTTGTATGGTGTTTATTCTTCCCATTAATGTTTTATGATTTATATTATGAAGGATATTATATTTAAATATTCATATAATTTTCATTATTTTACGAGGCATATGATTCGAATGATTATAATTGGTAAGGGATAATTTTTCAATCCCAATATTTTCTAAGATTGTTTATACATAAGCATTTATTGGTGTATATTTATCATAAAAATCAATGTTTCCTAAATATATAATATTATTTAAATAATTATAATATTTTTTAAAGTAAATTTTACCCATTAATGATTTTTTTTAAATTCTATGGAAGGAATATTTCTTTCGTTCTCCATACGAGGTACTTTTTGACTTTTCCGGCAAGAGTATGAGAAAAATGTTTTTTTAAAATTATACGGCATGAACACATTTTTACATATTCATAATGAATTGTTTCCATGAATCTTACTCTATACTATTTCATGTTTATTTTAAAATAAATACCTTTATTTTAAAATTGAACTACATTTTGAGAAAAGAAAACACTTTTGATGAAGAAAGAATATTTTCCTCAAGAATTAAGTTCAAGTGTTTTATCAAAATTATTTTCCATCTAAGTTAACATAGGGTTATGTTTATATCCTTATTAGTACATTTATTTTATTTTTTTTATGATGGAATTATTTTTATGAAATCCATTTATTATGAATTATGTTATGATGGAATGATGTTTAAGAAACCCATTTTATTTCATGGGATATGCTATGATGAATGATTTATGTTTTTGTAGCACATGTAATAATGATTTCATTATGAGATGAATGAGATATATATATCCCTCCAATTCATTGGGTAATGATTTATATCTAATGGTATAGAAATGAATCTAATGTAAAGTAAATTTGGTTCAGTAATATAGGGATGGAATGACATGTAAACCCGGTTCAGTAATAGACTTTGTCCACTATGATGGTCTTGGAAACAATTCCTTGGCTACTATGGAAATTATATTATGTTCTTATTTGTTTTATGAAATTCCATGTTTTATGCCAATGTTTTTTTTATCACGGTTAATGTTCGTTTATGATATATTCCTTATGTACTATCAATATTTATTTCATGACTCAATATTTTGGTATGTTTTTTTTCAAAAGTTATGTTCATGTTTTTAAATTCTTAGGTTTATGTTTTGTAAGATATTTTCCATGCTTACCCTTACTGAGAATTTGAGATCACCCCTTTTCATGTTTCTTTTCCTCTAGAATTTAAAGAAGGGTATTAAGTAAGATGTGTAAAAAACGGGTTCTAGTTATGAAGGATAAAGCATGAGACAATGCAGATGTTTTATGAAGCAATTGTTTTTGTTTTCCAGTTTCCAAATGAACTAAAATAATATGGTATTTGGGTGTATGTTTGTGTCATTAATTAATTATTCCAAAAAATTAATGTAATTTCCATGTATGTCAAGCTCAGGTCTTTACAATTGGTATGAGATCAAAGGTTTAGTTAACCTTTGGAAACTAGGATGAAAAACATTTAGTGAGATCCCAAGAGATATTTCTAAGGTATGTCTAGGGATTCCCCTAAGGGTAAGTCTATCTATAGTTTATAGTCCTATAATTATGGTAAAAATCATGAATAAGCTAGGATTAAACCTAAAATTTTAGAGATTTAAAGTAATCCCCCTTGATTATGTTGTTTTCCTTGTATAATTTTTGCCTCTCACGCTATTATTTTTGGGTTTTAGAAAATGAATAGAAATGAGAGGATTCATGTTAATAGAGAATATGTTGGAAAATGGAAGGATATTATTCATGAGAAACCAAATAAAATGGGAGTTGGAAGGAGAAAATTCATTATTATTCCCAATCAGAAATCTCATAATATGATCAATAATCTCAACTTTGGTGAGTTTCCTAACCTAGCTAATAAGAGAAAGATGGAGTTTCATAGTGATCATAGAGGAAATAAAGTTCACTTTTCCGCATGTAAATAATGTGGGAAGATGCATCAAGGTGAGTGTTTCAAAGGAACTATAAGATGCTTTTGGTGTGGAAAAGAATGACATAAAGCCAGTAATTTCAAAGGAAAAGGTTTGGTTAACACAATGGACAATGATAATGGTATTACTAAGACATAAAAATGGTTTAAATGTTTTAAATGTGGAATGTATGGGAATTATGAAAATAAATACCCAAAGGGAAAATATTATGAAGAGAATTAGCATGGTCATATGGGTAGTATTTATGTTGATGATGATGAAGAGACTACAAATGATATATGAGATGAAAGAAGTGTTACGGAATAAAATGATGAAGCTCAGTAAATTGTTTAAAAAGATAGTGGAATGATTACATGATTATCAAGAATAGTGATGTATAAGTAATTTTATGGTATTATGGAATAATTAAACATTTAATTATTGTTACACTATTATTTTTCCTTAGTATATGGTGAATGATATGAGTAACCATTAAAAGTTATTCTGATATTTTTTTCTAAAATGCATGATATGTGCATAATCATGGGATAAGGATATAATGAGATGTTTTATAGTATTAATGAACTCATGACTAATATACAAAGTGATATCATGGTTTGAGTATATATAATTTTTGGTATTTTTGTTGTGTGGGAAGAGTTAATTTTGACATAATACATGTTTTCACTAAAGTTATATGGTAATTTATTCTATTATCATGTTTCAAGAGAATACATGATTAAGGTATTCACATATTTGGAATGTGGCAACCATGAGTTGCCTAATCAGATATGGGAGACAAATATTAAGTTGATTTAGTTAACATCTTTCTAAAGTTTTATATTTTTAGTTTTTTGATAGATTATAATGTTATCCATTTATGGATAGTATAAGTTATTTTTGGGTTGAATTTTATTAGATTAATGTATTATCTCATGATAGGCGGACTTATGCATATTTGACTACATGTAATAACCTTTTGTTGGGACAGATGGAATGACCTATCATTCTATCGCATGATCTACTAACATTTCATGAATGAAAAATTCAACTTCATTTCATTAAATAAGAGATGAAGTGGAAATTGTTCAAGGAATGGCCAACAGTGAGATTGTACTGAAACCAAGTAAGTATTTCTTATCATGTTCTTAAAATTTAGAGAAATGATATTGAAAACAAAAAATGTTATCTTAGTATCTTCTTATATGATAAATCAGATGGTCCCTTAATTCATCATAGATTTATGGATTTATGGTTGTTAACTTTTTCCAACCTTGTTCTCTATCACTATCCATTAGAACTTGATTGTTAGATTTCTATTTCATATCCAAGTTTTCACTTTCCACCAATGTTCTACTATGTGGTAACCTAGTGATGAGTTATGTTGGGTAATCTTTTTTTTAACATTCCTTTTTAAAATGAAGTTTTAGTATTCCTTTCTATGATGTGGGTTTCCATGAAAGAAAATTTCAAGTAGTAAACCTTTTATAACCCCGAAGAATTTTTAGGGTGAAATTCATTTTAAGGGTGTGTATAATGTAGCACTCCAAGTTTTTATGGAATTTTTTTAATAAATTAACATTTTCATTTATATCTTCCAATTCACTAAGTCAAACACTCCTTTAACACTAAACTGACTTGTTGTATGTTATACGCAACATCGAGTTGGCGTACGATAAATGCAATGCTGAGTATATATTTTTTTCAATGTAAAAAGAAATATGTTTTTATTATGTTATAAGTAACACCAAAGGAATATTTCACTATACACAACACTGAATTGTCTTGTGTTAAATGCAAGAGCGACCTTCCTTGATAATTGTGTTGTATGCAATACCGAGTTTCACAAAACAACGATATATTATTAAAATATTATTATTTAATGGGATATAAACTAGCCATTCTGAATATTATTAACTACATTTTTAATTTTATATAACATTAAAATTTATATTATGTATTTTCTAGACATTAAATAAGAACAAATATAATTTTTCGAATAAAAGAAGTATTTTTAAAAGAAATATAATTTTACCGCCTTTTAATGAGGAACCCTTTTTAAATCTAGTTTTTGACAATTATATAATTTATATTTGACTTAACAAACTTCTTATTTGGATGCGGGACATAAAAATTTACTTTGGTTGAAATTTTGGTGTTTTTTTAATGAAATTCATATTTTAATGAATAGTGAAAAGTACAATATTTTAATTCAAAACTGCATATTCTTATAATTTATTTATATAGTTAGATTATATTTTTTAATTGGTTTTAATGTGTAATTGGATTATTTTTTAATAATTTAATACAATATTGGTCATTGAATCTAATTTTACATTTAAATTGGACATAAACACATGTCAATCTTTTGATAGTTTTTTACTTCTTAAAAACCCACTTTCTGGTTTTGACAACAGAAATTAATTTTAAATTATTTAATGAAACTCCTCTGTTTTGAATTTTGAAAAATAGATTCAGTATTTGGAATTATTGGGTCCAAATTATGTTAATAGGTTACTTTTTTTATATTATGAATAGTAACTACTATAATTTTTATTTACCACAATTAAAGGTAAATCGAGTAAATTATGGTAACAAACAATATGATAAAGACAGTAAAATTACCATAACATCGGCCAAAATAATATTGGATGAATTAAATTCGACCAATATCACCTAAGCGTCATAATTTATTCATTTAATTGACTTTTTTCTATGAAAGTGATGTACTTATAATTAAAACAAAATAAACTGACAACATGTCACTCTCATATATATTATAAGTATAATAATTTTAATGTAGTGATAAACTTGATAAAAATTGAATATAAATAGTCTATGGAAATATAATTAAATTATCTACATGATGTAATTTTATTAAGAAATTTTAGAGATTATATAATTACCATTAATGATGACACAATAGTGATGTAGAAATTATTTTATTAATAAAAATTTTAAATAAATAGTTTTAAAAATATTAAAATAAATATTATATGAACTAATTAAGATTATCCAATAATTTTCTAGGTGACTATGATATTTTAGGAGTGTATTAAATAGTTTTTTTTTTGAATTTATATTCTGTTTTTATTTTATTTAATGTCAAATAAATGAAAAGTGTCAAAATTAACACTATTGATATTTTATAAAAATTACATATGATTAAATTATTTAAAAATCATAAAAATATTAAAAAACTACAAAGTGAAAATTATATGGTATAAAATTTAATAAAGTATCCAATTATGGACAATTTACAACACATAAGATTATAAGCATTTAATATTTAGAATATTATTATCACAAATAAAATTTAAAAGATTAAATACGGATAAACCAAAATAATAAGGTTTAAAATAGAATAAAAATATATCTAAATTTTATTGGTTTTGATTATTTCTACCCATATTCATCTTATCCTCAAAATAAATGATTTTTGGAGTATTATAAACCGAAAATCAATTTATAATAAATTAATATTTCAAGAATTTCCTAAATTGTCCCTCCACCTTCTTATAAAAGGACACCACCTCTACCCACTTAATCACACCTTTAAAGCCCTTTGGATTATCAAAACTATGCTAAAATAATCTCCCAAAATCTCCCAACCTTCTAGAGGCCACAATTTAGGAAGAAAGCCGTCTTAAAGAGACCTTTGGTGCAATTTAAAAAGAGATACTCGTAAAAGAGGTAATTGTTTTATCACTTATTTCAAAATTATGTTCTTCTTCTACTTCCTCTTATTATGTTGTTTCCATAATAAAGTAATAACTCTATTATATTCTACATTCTTAGATATTATTATAATTATGTTACAACTTATATCTCCATTTATCCATCCTATGAATAATAATATCACCATATGTGCGTACGTACAACTTACCGTCTCCACGCTGTGGTGTAATTGTTATACAACAATACCTAATTTGGATGTGTATATTGATGATTATAATATATTTAAGTAATTAAAATAACATAATAATTATTATTAATATTTCACATATAATCCAATTCTATACTATTTAACCATCAAGGGAATGATATCATTACTCATGCGTACGTACGACTTACCGTCTCCTCGACGCGATGAGATTCATTCTCCACGTTAACCATTCAAGAATGATTATAAGGTATATATATTAAATAATCATGAAATATATGACATAATAATGCTACTATATTTATTCACATATATATATTTGATTTACTTTCTTCCATTCAATTCAATAAGGAAATGGAAATAGTGTTTGTGCGTACGTACGGCCTAACGTCTCCATGAACGGTGTAATCTATTCCATTTATCTATCTAATATATATATTAATATACTGAATATATATTATATATAAATCATTTTCTAAATTATAGAAGTAATTAAATCATGATCTAAGTAATAATATCAAGAATAAAAAGCCAAAATACGTACAATAAATAAAACAATTATTACCCAAAAACTTGCTTTAACATAGAATTGATAAATGAATGAGTAATATAAAGTCATAATTGAATCATATATGATGTCATAAATATTATTATGGTTATGTTAGAAGTTAATAATATGTTTAAACCCACTATACAAGAGTTTCATACCCATACGAAAGAAATCGTAGCTAATGTAATGGATTATTTTGTCTCACATTTATTTCTATGGGACATATGCCTTATACACCACCTATTTCTTTTGTGTGGTGTTTATGATTACCGTGAATGTATTTTGATTCATATTATTAATGTTATTATATTTAAATATTCATATAAGTTTCATTATTTTATGAGTCATATGATTCTACTAATTATAATTGGTAAGGGATAATTCGGTAATCTCATTATTTTCCGAGATTGTTTATACGTGAGAATTTACTGGGGTATATTTATCATACACACTCATGTTTCCTAAATATAAAATATTATTTAAATACTTCTACTATTTTTTAAATTAAAATTTATCTATTGGTGAATTTTTATTAAACTGTATGGAAGAAATCTTTCTTTCATTCTTCATATGATGTACTTTTTGACTTTTCTGGCAAGAGTACGAGAACAATGGTTTTTTAAAAATTATACAGCATGAACATATTTTTACATATTTATAATGACTTGTTTTAATGAATATTCCTCTACAGGGTTTCATGTTTATTTTCAACTAAATAATTTTCTTTTAAAATTGCACGACATTTTGAGAAAAGAATATTCTTTTGTTGAAGAAATGATATTTTCCTCAAGAATTAAGTTCAAGTGTTTTATTAAAATTATTTTCCATCTAAGATGACTTAGGTTTATGTTTATATACATATTATTACTTTTATTTGATTTTGTTTATGATGGATTTTTTTATAAAATCCATTTATTATGGATTATGGTATGATGGAATGATGTTTAAGAATCCCATTTTATTTTATGGGTTATGCTATGATGAATGATTTATGTTTTTGTGGCACGTGTAAGAATGATTTCATTATGAGATGGATGAGACCTATATATCCATCCAATGAATTGGGTAATGATTTATATCTCATGATATGGACATGACTGGAACGACAAGTAAATTCAGTTCGGTAATACATGGCTGGAACAACAAGTAAATCTGGTTTAGTAATACATGGTTGGAACAACATATAAACCCGTTTCAGTAATGGACTTTGTCCACTATGATAGTCTTGGAAAAAATTCCTTGGATACTATAGAAATCATATTATGTGATTATTTGTTTTCCATAATTCTATGTTTTATGCCAATATTATTTTATCATGGTTAATGTTCCTTTATGATCTATACCTTAGGTACTACCAAGATTTATTTCATGACTCAAGATTTTGGTACATTTTTAAAAAAAAGTTATGTTCATGTTTTAACATTATTATGTTTATGTTTTGTAACATATTTTCTATTCTTACCCTTGCTGAGAATTTGAGCTCACCCCTTTTAATGTTTCTTTTCCCCCAGGATTTGAATAAGGGTATTAAGTAAAATGTGTCAAAAATTGGTTCTAGTTATGAAGGATAAAGCAGGAGGCAATATAGATATTTTACAAACCAGTTGTTTATGTCTTCCAGTTTCCAAAGGAACTAAACTAATACAATATTTGGGTGTTTATTTGTGTCATGTATTAATTATTCCAAAAAATTATTATAATTTCTATGTATGTTAAGCTTGGGTCTTTACAGTTGGTATCAAAGTGTAGGTTTAGTTAACCTTTGGAAACTAGGATGCAAAAACTTTAGTGAGATCCCTAGAGATATTTCTAAGGTATGTCTAGGGATGCCCCTAAGGGTATGTCTAACTATAGGTTATAGTTCTAGAATTATGGTAATGACAATGAATAAACTAGTATTAAACCTAATACATTACAGATTTAAAGTACCCCCTTGATTATGTTGTTTTCCTAGTATGATTTTTACCTCTTACACTATTCTTTTTGGGTTTCATAAAATAGCTAGAAATAAGAGGATTCATGTTAATATAGAATATGATGGACAATGGAATGATATTCTTCCTAAGAAAAAAAATTAAATGGGAGTTGGAAAGAGAAACATAATTATTATACCTAATAAAAAATCTCATAATATGATCAATAATATCAATTTTGGTGAGTTTCCTGACCCATCTAATAAGAGAAAGATGGGGTTTCATGGTGATCATAGAGGAAATAAAGTTTAATTTTCCTCGTGTAAATAATGTGGGAAGAGGCATCAAGGATAATGTTTCAAAGGAACTGAAAGATTCTTTGAGTGTGAAAAAGAAGGACACAAATGCAATAATTGCAAAGGAAAAGGTTTGGTTAACACAATGGACAACGATAATGGTATTGCTAAGACATCAAAAACGATTAACGATTTTAAATGTGGAATATAAAAGCATTATGAAAATTGATTCCCTAAGGGAAAATCTCATTAAGAGAATTGTCATGGTCATATGGGTAGTATTTATGTTGATGATGATGAAGAGACTACAAATGATATATGAGATGAAAGAAGTGTTATGGAATAAAATGATGAAGCTTGGTCAATGGTTTAAGAAGATGGTGGAAGGATTACATGATTATCAAGGATAATGTTGTATAAGTAATTTTATGGTATTATGGAATAAAGAAACATCTAATGATTGTTACACTATTGTTTTTCCTTAAGTATTTGAAAGTATATGTTGAATGATATAGGTAACCCTTAAAATTTATTCAGATATTTTTTTTGAAAATGCATTATATGTGAATAATTATGGGATAAGAAGATAATGAGATGTTTGATAGTATTAATGACCTCATGACTGATATAAGGACAAAGTGATATCATGGTTTGAGTATATAATTTTTTTGGTAATTTTGGTGTGTGGAAAGAGTTAATTTTCATAGAATACATGTTTTCACTAAGGTTCTATGGTAATTCATGTTATTATCATGTTTTAAGAGAATACATGATTAAAGTATTCACATGTTTGGAATGTGACAACCATGAACTGCCTAATAATACATGGGAGACAAATGTTAAGTCTATTTAGTTCACCTATTTCTAAAGTTTTATATTTTAAGTTTTTGGATAGATTGTAATGTTATCCATTTATGGATAGTATAAGTTATTTTTCAGTAGATGTTTGTTAGATTAATGTATTATCTCACTATAGGTGGACTTATGCATATTTAAATACCTATGCTAAACTTTTTTTAAGAAATATGGAATGACCTATCATTATATTGCATGATCTGGTAACATTTCAAGAATGACAAATTCTACTTCATTTCTTTAAATAAGAGATGAAGTGGAAATTGTTTAAGGAATGAAAAATGGTGATATTGTAGTGAAATCAAGTAAGTATTTATTCTCATGTTCTTCAAATTTAGGTAAATGATCTTGAAAACCAAAAATGTTATCTTAGTACCTTCTTATTTGATGAATCATATGGTCCCTTAAATCATCATAGTTTATTGTATTTCTGGTTATTAACTTTCTCCAACCTTGTACTCTATCACGATCCATCAAAATTTGATGGTTATATTTCTCTTCAATATCCACGTTTTTACTGCCGACCTTTGTTTTCCCATGTGGAAACCCAGTGATGAGTTACATTGGGTAACCTTTATGTTTAACATTACTTTTTGAAATTATGTTTAAGTATTCCTTTTTACGATGTGGGTTTCCATGAAAGAAACTTTCAAGTAGTAAACCTTTTATAACCCTGAATAATTTTGAGAGAGAAATTCATTTTAAGGGGGGGGGGGGGGTATAATGTAACACCCCAAGTTTTTATGGACCATTTTTTTTGAATAAATTAAAATTTTTATTTATATATTGAAATTCACTAAGTCAAACACTCCTTTCACCCTAAACCGACTTTTCGTATGTTACATGCAACATCGAGTTGGCGTACGATACACAAAACACTGAGTATAGATTTTGTTCAATTTATAAAATAAATATGTTTTTATTATGTTATAAATAACACCAATGGAATCTTTCACTATACTCAACACTTACTTATCTTGCGTTATACGCAAGAGCAACCTTCCTCGATAGCTTGCGTTGTACGCAATACCGAGTTTCATTAAACAACGATATATTATTAAAATATTATTATTTAATTGGATATAAACTATACTTTATGAATAGTATTTACCACATTTTTAATTTTATATAATATTAAAATTCATCTTATGTATTTTCTATACATGATATAATAACAAATACAATTTTTCTGAGAAAAGAAGTATTTTTCAAAGAAATATAATTTTACTTCCTTTTGATGGAGAACCCTCTTTAAATCAAGTTTTTGACAATTTTATAAGTTATATTTGAGATAATAAACTTCTTATTTGGATATGTGACATAAAAATCTACCTTGGTTTAAATTTTGGTATTTTTCGGATGAAATTCATATGTTAATGAATAGTGAAAATAGAGTATTTAAATTCAAAATTGTCTTTTCTTCTAATTTTTTTATATAGTTTGATTATATTTTTAATTTATTTAAAAGTGTAATTGGATTATTTTTTTATAATTTAATCCAATTTTGGTCATTGGATATAATTTTACATTTAAATTGGACATAAAAACATGTCAATCTTTTGATAGTTTTTACTTCTTAAAAACCCACTTTCTAGTTTTGACAACGAGAATTAATTTTAAATTAATTAATGAAACTTATGAGTTTTTAATTTTAAAAAATGGATTCCATATTTGGAATATTTGGGTCCAAATTATGTTAATAGGTTACTTTTATTTTTTTAGATATTATTAATAGTAACTACGATAATTTTTATTTACCACAGTTAAAGGTAAATTGGGTAAATTTGGGTAACAAACAATATGATAAAGAAAATAAATTACATGAACACCTGACAAAATCCTATTGGATGAATTAAATTCAACAAATATCACCTAAGGGTTATAATTGATTCATTTAATTGATTTTTTCCTATGAAAGTGTTGTAATTATAATTAAAACAACATAAAATGAAAACATGTCACTCTCATATATCTTATAAGTATAATAATTTTAATATAGTGATAAAATTAATAAAACATAAAAAATAAATAGTCTCCAGAAATATAATGAAATTATATACATTATTTGAGTTTATTTAGATTTTTTAAAGATTATATAATTACCATTAATGATGAAACAATAGTGATGTAGATATTATTTTATTAATAAAAAATGTCAAGTAAATGGTTTTAAAAATATTAAAAGAAATATTATATGAACCAATTAATGTTCTCCACGAATTTTATAAGATACTATGACATTTTAGGAGTTTATTAAATATTTTTTTTGATTTTATCTTCTGTGTGTATTTTATTTAAAGTCAAATAAATAAATAGTGTCAAAATTAACACTATTGATATTTTATAAAAATAAAATATGATTAAATTATTTAAAAATCACAAAAATATTTAAAATTATAAATTAAAAATTATATGGTCTAAAATATTATATATTATCCAATTATGGAAAATTTAAAACACATTAGTAAATAATTATAACCATTTAATATTTAGAATATTATTACCACAAATAAAATTAAATAGATTAAATAAGTATAAATCAAAATAATAAGGTTTGAAATAAAATCAAAATATATCTAAATTTTATTTATTTAGAGGATTTAGATCCATAACTATATTAACCTGAAAATAAATGAGTTTGGGGTCATTATAAATCAAAAATCAATTTGCAATAAATTAATATTTCAAGACTTTTCTAAAGTGCCCCTCCACCTTCTTATAAAAGGCCACCACTTATAACCACTTAATCAAACCTTTAAAGAACTTTGTCTCATAAAAATATGCTTAAATAATCTCCCAAAATCTCTCACATCCTCATAGAGGCCACACTTTGGGAATAAATCCATTTTAGGGAGATCTGTTGTGCAAATCAAAAGGAGATAATAAAAAAAAGGTAATTATTTTATCACCTCTTTCAAAATTATTTTCTTCTTCTACTTACTCTTATTATTTTTTTCCATAATAAAGTAATAAATTCAGTATTTTCTACATGTTTAGATGTTATTATAATTATGGTACAACCTTATACCTCGTTTTATCCATCCTACGAATAACAATACCACCATGCGTGTGTACGTACGACTTATCATCTCCATGTCGTGGTGTAATTTTTCTTCCACAATGCTTAATTTGGATGTGTATATTTATGATTATAATGGATTTAAATAATTAATATACCATCCAATTTCATACTATTTAACCATCAATGGAATTATATCATTGCTCATGCATACGTACGACTTACCATCTCCACAACGCAATGATATTCATTCTCCACGTTAACCATTCAAGAATGGTTATAAGGTATATATAATAAATAATAATAAAATATATGAAATAATAATTCTACTGAATTTATGTACATATATATATGTATGCCATTTACTTTTTTCCATTCAATTCAATAAGGAAATAGAAACAACATTCATGCGTACCTACAACCTATTGTCTCCATGAATGATGTTTTTCATTTCATTTATCTATCTATTATATATATTTATATAATGAATATATATAATATTTAAATCATTTTTTATATTTTGGAAGTAATTAAATCATGATCTAAGTAATAATATCAAGAATAAAAAGTCAAAACACATACGATAAATAAAAAAATTATTACCAAAAACTTTTCTTTAACATGGAATTGATAAATGAACGAGAAATATAAAGTCATAAGTGAATAATATACAATTTCATAAATATTATTATGGTTTTTTAGAAGTTAATAATATGTTTAAAACCACTATAAAGGAGTTTCAGACACATGCAAAAGAAATTGGACCTAAGGTAAGGGATTATATTGTCTCACTTTTATTTCTCTGGGACATATGCCTTATACAACACCTATTTATTTTGTGTGTTGTTTATGAATCCCATGAATTTTTTATTATTAATATTATTAAGTTTATTATATTTAAATTTTCATATAATTTTCATTATTTTTCGAGGCATATTATTCGACTGATTATAATTGGTAAGGGATAATTCTGCAATCTCATTATTTTTCGAGATTGTTTATACATAAGAATTTATTAGGGTATATTTATCATGCACATAAATGTTTTCTAAATATATAATATTATTTCAATACTTATAATATTTTTAAATTTAATTTTACTCTTTTTTTAATTTTTATTAAACGGTATGAAAGGAATCTTTATTTCATTCTCCATATGAGGTACTTTTTGACTTTTCTAGAAAGAGTATGAGAATAAGGGTTTTTTTTAAATTATATGGCATGAATGTATTTTTACATATTAATAATTCCTTTTTCCATGAATATTTATCTAAATTATTTCATGTTTATTTTCAACTAAATACTTTTCTTTTAAAATTGCATGACATTTTGAGAAAAGAAAATTCTTTTGAAGAAGAAAGGGTATTTTCCTCAAGAATTAAGTTCAAGTGTTTTATAGAAATTATTTTCCATATAAGATGACATGGGGTTATATTTCTATCCATACTATTAAATTGATTTTATTATGTTTATTATGGAATTATTTTTATTAAATCCATTTATTTTGTATTATGTTATGATGAAATGATGTTTAAGAAACCCATTTTATTTCATGGGTTATGCTGTGTTGAATTATTTATGTTTTTGTGGAACATCTAAGAATGATTTCATTATGAGATGGGTGGGACCTATATCTCCCTCTAATGCATTGGGTAATGATTTATATCTCATGAGATAGACATGACTAGAACAGAAAGTAAATCCGGTTCAGTAATAAAGGGCTGGAATAGAAAGTAAATCTAGTTCAGTAATCCATGGATGGAACAACATGTAAACCTGGTTTAATAATAGAATTTTTACATTTTTATGGTCTTAGAAACAATTCATTAGATACTATGGAAATAATATTATGTGAATTTTTTTTTCCACAATTCCATGTTTTATTCCAATGTTATTTTATCATGGTTAATGTTCATTTATGATCTATGCTTTACATACTACCAAGATTTATTTCATGACTCAAGATTTTGGTATGTTATTTTTCAAAAGTTATGTTCATGTTTATACATTCTTATGTTTATGTTCTGTAAGATATTTTCTATTCTTACCCTTATTGAGCATTTGATCTCACCCATTTTCATGTTTTTCCCCCAGGATTTGAATAAGGGTGTTAAGTAAGATGTGTCAAAAATGGGTTCTAGTAATGAAGGATAAAGAAGGTGACAATGTAGATGTTTTATGAACCAATTGTTTATGTTTTACAGTTTCCAAAGGCACTAAACTAATACGGCCTTTGGGCATCTATTTGTGTCATGTATTAAGTATTCCAAAAAAGCATTGTAATTTGCATGTACGTCAAGATGGGGTCTTTAAAATGACGATTGCTGAGTATGTTGTGAGGTTCACTGAAATTACATGGAACTCCCTCAATATGGCGTGATATGGTTACTTCTGAGCACAAAATTTTCAATAGGGTCTCCATGGAGACATATGTTCTAGTGTGGTTCCCCTGTGCATTCCCACCTATGTTGGTGTGCAAGAGAGGGCACTAGTGACAAAGATATTTTTTAGATGGAATCCAGGAAACTATATAAGGTATTAGGAATCATGGGGATGAGTTTATTGCAAAATATATCAGGCACCATTCATTTGGATCTCGATGTTGGAGACCTCCTTATGGATATTCTTATACACATGGACATGTGGCGAAGGGTTTTTTCATAGGACTGAGTAATCCTAAAGAGGGGAGATGTTGTTTATATTATGTTAAAGGTCACATGGCATGTTATTTCCTAACCCATCAAGCTAAAGAGTGTGGGTTGGAAGGAGATAGACCACCATGGAAGAGGCAACACTATGACCATGGTTCTCTTTGGTGTGACCAAGGCATCCCCTAGAAAGGTGATGCTAGTAGAGTTGTGGGAGGATATCCATGGGAAGGAGTTTCTGGTAGAGGGTGATACAATGACATAATTACACCACCACCACTAGTAATCCCATGTTAGGCCCAAGGAGTTGGTGTTCGAGGCCACAAGTAGCTGTAGGACATGGAGGCTTATGACCCAACATCTCACGATATGATATGAGGTATGATCTATGTTTATTCTACACTTTATATAGTATTTATAGAAACAGGTGTGAGTCACTCTTTCATTTTCATATCCCTTATGTGAGAGTTAGTACTCCTCATTGAGACCATAGCACAATATCTTTTTCTAAAGGTTCTAATTGGGCGTAATTCTTTGATATCGCTTATCTGATGGTAGTGCAAGCTATAACTCGATGGAGAGAGTTTATCATGAGTTTTCTAGGTCATCATGATGAAACTTATGACATAATCTTTTATATAAACTAATTATCCATGATTCAATATCATATTGACTATCATCACAGACAGGTTAGGTGCCTTCAGACTAATGGGGTGAGATTATCCTTAATGGGAGAGAGAGATCTCATGGATGATCGAGTGGGTCTTGTATAAAGGAGGTTGTATCCTATCACTCATTAATTGGAAAGTTTATAACATGGTGCAGAAATTTGTTTAGCCATCTAGATTTATTTAGTAGTGGATTAATTTATGGAGATCTTCCCCGAGTATGTTTTGGGACTGCTATCAAAGTGGGAGATGGACTTTTGCATCAAATATTAGTCCAAGACCATAATTATATATTCTAAAGGATGTCGGATGGACCTTATTGAGCTCCAGGAGATGAAGGTGAAGTTGTAGGACCTTCAAGAGAATGGTTTCATTACACCTATTGTGTCCCCCTGGGCAGCTCCAATTTTTTTCATGAAAAGGTGTACATGATCTTATGGCTTTATATTGATTTTCATCACCTAAAATAGGTAACAATAAAGAATAAGTACCTATTTACAAGGATTTATGACCTATTTAATTAGTTATAAGGTGTTATTTGGTTCTATAAAATCAATATTAGTCTTGGATACCCCCAGTTGAGTTTTTGTGAGGCTGATATTCTGATGATGGTATTTCAATCTCACTATGGATGTTATAAGTTCCTAGAGATGCCTTTTAGTGTGATGAATTCCCCCACTATGTTTATGTATTTTATGAACTATACCTTTTATCCACACTTATACTAATTTTTGGTTTCCATCATTGATGATATGCTCGTTTACTCTTTATCAGAGTAGGAGAATGCAGAGAATATGAGAATGGTCATAGACTTACTTTAGGAGCACCGGCTTTATGGTAAGATATTAAAGTGTCAATTCTAGATCAGCGAGGTTCAATTTTTGGGGTGTGTCATTTCTGAGCATGGATTAGCTGTGGACCTAGTGAATATTAATATAGTAATTTCTTAGGATCCACCCAAGATCATGTCAAAGGTGTGGAGTTTTCTTAGCTTGTTGGGGTACTATAGGAGGTTCAGGGAAGAATTCTCCAGGATTGCATCCCCTTTAACCACCCTAACACAGTAAGGCAATACATTTACCTAGATTAATTAGTGTTAGAGATCCTTCAATCATTTTAGGATGATGTTGACAAGTGATCTTATGTTGAGACTACTAAATGAGGGAATAGAGTACATAGTATATTGTGACACCTCTGGAGTTTCACTTAGTTGTGTATTGATGTAGAGGTGTGAATTGATCACATATGGGTTGAGGTAGTTGGGACCCCATGAAAAGAACTAAAAAACTCAAGACCTTGATTTGGTAATAGTAGTCTTTTCTTTGAAGATGTGGAGGCAATAATTCTAGGAGAGTTCTTTGTTTTTTACTTAAACCATTAAAATATTAGGTATATCTTCTTGTAGAGAGATATGAATTTGTGAAAGAGGTTTTGGTTAGAGTTTCTAAAATACTATGACTTAAAAATAGTCTATACACCAGGGTAGGATAACGTAGTGGAATATTCCCTTAGCACGAGTTCACATTCCTATTTGGTGGAGGATATGTATGAGTAGTTGGATTATTTACAGCCAACCCTAGTGAAGGAGAGGGGTGCAACTTATATTCCATTTATAGTGTTGACTCTTTTTCCTTTCCATTGTTTGAGGGAGACTCGATTGCGAGACATTGACTATGAGGTTATTCATGATCAAATATCTTCAAAAGATTCATGATATGGGTTTTATGAAGGAGGGGAACACATCATCCTTTTTCCAGGGATGGATGGTGGTTTACGTCATGATGTGAGAGGAGGTGATAAGGAAGTTTCACACTTCCCCATTGGTTGTACATCCTAGAGTGGAGAAGATGTACAAGGACCTTAAGTGGAAGTTTTTGTGGGATGTAATGAGGTAGAGCATATCTAAGTTCATCTCCCAGTGTCTCATATATCAGTAGGTGATGGTCGAAAAATAGGTTCTGACGAGTTTTACATTGCCTATTGAGATCCTAGAGTGGAAATGGGATGGAATATACATGAACTTTGTGACAGAGATTCCATAGAAAGTGATATTCCATGATTCTATCTAGGATATTTTTGACCAACTCACAAATTCAATACACTTCCTTACTATCAGGGAGAAAAGTTTGGTGGGGAGTTTGGGGAAATTGTATATACAAGATATAGTCTGACTCCATGGGGTAACCTCAACAATTTTCTCTGATCATGATACATGGTTTACTTGATGGTTTTATAGAGTCATGTGGGAGTAATTCAATACCCAATTGAGGATGATCAGGGTGTTTCACCCCCAGATAGATAGGCAGACCAAGTGCAATATCTAGGTATTAGAGGATATACAGAGTGATTTTGTTTTGGACATCAGTCAGAGTTGGGAGGATCACTTGTTATTGGTATATTTCAGTTATAATAACATCTATCACTCTATGATCATCATGTCACCTTTTGAGGCCTTGTGAAAGAGACCTTTTAGATCATCCTTTTAATGGACTGAGATTGGTGAGGCATCTCTTTCTAGGTCAGAAATGGTATAGGTGATGATGGAGAAAGTTCAGGTGATCCAAAAGTGTATGATAAAATCCCAAAGCTAATATAAATCTTACACAGATAGACATCATAGTCCCTTATAGTTTTATCAGGGAGGCCATTTTTTCTTGATAATCTCCCTATAAAGTGGATTTTAGAGGTTTTTCTGGGGAGGCAAGCCTTACCCCACATTTAGAGTAGGTGAATGATTTCTTTCATGTATCATGGATGAGAAGATGCATGCATGATCCTATGCATGTCATTGATTGGGGTGAGATGGACATCGAGGATGGATCCACCTTCGCAAAGTACCCAGTGCTGATTAAGGATTTATATGATAAGATCCTATAAGGAATGATTATTTTCTTGGATCATGTTTTATGGAAGCATAGGAGAATGTAGGATAGTTATTGGGAGGAGGAGAACTAGATATGAGCTCAGTATCCCCATCATTTTATTTAGCTTGTAATGAATAGTGATTATATCAAGGTGGATTGAGAGGCACTGAATGCAGCAGGTCTTCAATGTCACTGTTGAATGCATTATTCACTGATGATAGATCCAAAATCATGGTAGGTCTCATCAATTATGATTTAACCCCTTGATTAAAAGTTTGATCACGTATTTTAATTTCTATTATTGATCTACAATTTAACTGATCTTTCACATGATCCCAATTGTGTATTATATTGTTAATTCAATATTCTTATCCTTATTGAAAATGTCATAACCCATATAAATAATTTATTATTATAATTTTACAATAACCCTTGGATAATAATAAATTCAATTTTTTATATGCTTCATACCCCCTCTGTTATTCTCTATTGGATTATATGGTACGGTTCAAAATTTTTAGGGTGGGTTTGAGCATGATCGAGCCCATGGATTCATGGTAGTTTCACATATAATTAACGGATTGGAAAATTGAGGATGGATCAGGAAAAATAATATGTTTTAAGTGATGATCTTTGGATATGGGATCCATAGAAACATATGACATGAGGTGCATTGAACATTGTGCAAGGTCTGTGCAAACAAAAAAAATACATTTTCTAACCACCAGATACTAGGAAATGATGGTTCAAGGTGTCCACCACCAATTTTAGGTAGTAAATTATAGAAATCACAGCAAAGAGGATATATCTTGAGAACCACATGGAGAACTTTAATTTCTATGGAAAACCTGACTACATGTTGTGTAGTCTAAGAACACACATCATGTATCCCCACCCAGCTACGACAACTAGGGTTTCAGGGAAGATAAGGATCGCAAACTATGTGGATGGGACCACATGCCCTATGACCCTCCTATTTTGGCTAATATGTGTGATAGATACACACATCCAGGACCCTATATGGGAAGATATTTCATGTACTATGGGAGTACATAGGCATTGGTTGGTTCCCAATAATGGAGAGGTATACGAACATGTACACGGACATGACCCGAGGAACACAGGCATGACCAGGATCACATGGGAAGGCCCTAGGTGGATGAGACATATTGTGTAGTCCCCCTTACACTCCATGTATAGTGACATGGCCTCTAATCTATTTCTAGAGGGGAACAAAACCAGGTAATGAAGTGGGACCATATGCCGTGTGGATGCCATACATGTTGTGTACCCCTATGAGAAACTTCTGCCTTGCACATCTCCTTCATCTCGACTAATATTTTGACCCACATATAGTCTATCTGAATTATTTTTCCATGTAGAAAGTTATGGTATCCTTTATAGTGGATTTAGATATATGATTTGGAATATTATGATTGGGATTCTTCTTGAGGAAATTCTTGACTATGGTGGTGATTAGGTAGAATCATCTGAGAGAGAAATCGGGGTTAGAAACCCCCTATTTCACCACAATGTGGGTCCCTCATACTCCTTACACTGGTTGAGTGACACACCCCCGACGTACTAGTGATTGGGTCCTCTACCCTTTTAGTGGTACCCCCTAACATACTAGGGCATGGGTCCTCTACCCATAAAGTGGTACCTTGTTGATGCACTAGGACATGGATCCTCTATATATACCTATCCAGTGACACCCCTATCATAATAGGTTGTGGGTCCTCTATGCTTTGAGTGGAAACCCCTTGATGCACTAGGGTGTGAGTCCTCTATCTATATACTAAGTGGTATCCCTATGATGCACAAGGGCATGGGTCATCTATTCATCCACCGAGTGGCATAACCCCAAAGCACTAGGGTGTGGTTCCTCTTTCAATTAGATATTTTACCCCTCAAGTTGTGAATTAGTGGCAAGGTGTGGGTCCTCTACATGACTTTCTCAGGCATACATGTAAGATATTGAGAATCATTGATGGAACATTGAATTTATACATAAACTCATCATCCTGGTTTGAGATGTGATATGAAGATCCTATTTATCACTCATATGGGTTTATTTATGATCATATATATATTTTTGGGTTTCATTTCTATCTTGAATTGGGTTGATTTGACCACTTATATCGTATCTCTATATTTCTCCCTTTGTGGTTTTTGGGGTTTCCTAATGGGTATGTATATATTCACCCCTACATGGGATTTTCCTAAATCTGTCATGTCTTATGAAAAAAAGAATAATTTGGTGGTAACATTGGTGGAGTGTAGTGATACTCGGGTGCATAGGTTGTGTATGGTGGTCGGTCTTAGAGATCGGAAGTTAGGCTCACTCAGATTTCATTTATTTCAATTTTTTCAGGTTGGGACTTCATTTCTGGTTGAGCATGTAATTTTTCCTTTTTCACTTTGGTTTTATTCTATAATACTCATATGTATTACCTAGTGGTTATTTCATGCATGGATTACTCTAGATTTTATTGTCTTTTATTATTCCTCTACACTGTTTCATGGAGATTGTTAGTTTCATGCATATTGGTAATTAGTAAAAGGCCTAACATTTCTTATTATTCCGTTTTGGTGCTTATTTCCAACCCCTGGCCTATTGGAGGTAGGATTGGGGTTATGATAGATTAGCCTTCCTCCATCTAGGTGAGTCCTGGTGGGTTGGGTTGTTACAAAAAACACCCTAGAGCTACCCATAACCACTAGAAAAATCCCTTTAGAACCTAACCAAGACCTAAGTCCACATCATGATACCTTCACATTAGTCGTAAGAAAATATATAAATAAAAACAAAATAATAAGCATGCCATGAACCATCCCAGTGGGGCCCTTACTGCGACTCCCCAAGACCATCTCTAATAGGATGGGGGCTGGTGACTAGCACCGAGTAAGAATATCACTAACATGGGAGGCATTGCCTATGTACTTGTACGCGCACAAACATCTCCAAGCCCATAGATACTGAAATTTTAATAAACACTAAGTAAACAATTCATGCATAACACTATATCCCACAACTAGAGTACGATGGAAAGTAAAGTAAATAGGGCCAGAATACAAGCCCATCAAAAAGATTCTGTAAATACAAGTCCAACCTATAAGGAAAAGGTACTAGGACTGTTGTATATAGACTTAGGAAAACACCTCAGCCTATTTGGTCTCACAAAGAACCGTCTAGTCCTATTCCTCCTAGTAATCCTTCAAAAGGTATATTGTCTACACAAGATATGACACATGTGGAAAAAGATCATGCAGGGTTGAGTATAACAATACTCAGTAGGACACCCCAAAACCACAAAGCAATGAAAAAAGGAAAGTACAATAATCTCCACAAAGGTATATGTCTACATCACATATAAAAATAATATCCACATATACTCAAAAAAGAAACACAATCTATATGTAAGTCACTACCATAGTATACCAACCCTGTGGATTCATCTTGAAGATTCCACGAAGCACTCATCTAGAAGAATACACTCCCGAGTCTGATAGCACTGATGACGTCCGTATGAGAAGTACTTCTCATCAGGTCTCACCATGAGAGAGATACACTGATAGAAGAGTGGTACACAACGTATAAAAAAGGTCACATACATGTTCTTTCATTCAGGGTCCACCCATGTATTTCATATGTGTGCTAGTACACAACATCAACCCATGTATCCTTGCCTGTGTACCAGTATACGAGAGTCTGTGTACCAGTACATGGGGGAGCCCATGTACTTGGTCTAGCCCATACCATGTGGGGTACTACATGCCATGTAGGAAACTTGTGTACTCAAAATCATGTCTGTGTAATTCTCTTGTACATGTTGATTTATCCAATGATGAATACACATCATGTAGTTAGGACTATACACCATGTGTATTAGGTTTTCTAGAAACTCGTCTTCTTCCTTTGCAAGTCATTATTTTTAGAGGACATATAGTAGTACCAGTGGTATTTTGGGAGGAGGTTCTGAGGAAGTTTCATATATCCCCTTTGGAGGTACATCCAGGTGTGGTGAAAATGTAACAAGACCTCCGACGTTAATTTTGGTGGCTAGGGATGAAGAAGAGAGTGGTATAGTTGGTTTCTTGATGCCTTTTCAATAAGTGAATGTTGAACACTAGGTTCTAAGAGGTTTATCTCAACCCCTTGACATGATATAATGGAAGTGGGATGTGATATCAATGGAATTTGTGATGGTATTACCATGTACATCTAGGGGACATGATGTCATATGAGTGATCGTTGACCGACTCACCAAGTCGGCCCACTTCCTAGCTATTTGAGAGAAGAGTTTAGTAGAGAGATTGAGATTCCTCTATATGAAGAAGATAGTTCAACTCGATAGAGTTCCATCAATGATTCATGATTCTTATTTTAAATCCCAATTGTGGAAGGGACTATAGGATGCGTTTGGGACCCAATTACACTTGAGTACATCATTTCACCCACAAACAGATGTCCAGATAGACCAGACCATTCAGGTTCTAGAGTACATGTTTTGGGATTACATGTTAGACTTTGGTCATAGTTGGGAGGATAAAATACCATTGGTGGAGTTTTCATACAACAAAAACTACCATTCCACCATTGGTATGGAACCATTCGAGGCTTTGTATGGGTGACCCTAGAGGTTTCCACTTTACTGGACTGACCCAGGAGAGTCAACCCTCATGGGCCCGAATTGTTTGAAAGCTACTACAGAGATAGTGCAGATCATCTAGGAGAAGATGAAGAATGCATGGATCCATTGGATGTCTTATGATGATAAGCGAAAAAGGCCTTTGGAGTTCGAGGAAGGAGACCATGTGTTCCTACAGGTTTCAACTTGACATTGATTACAGATATTTTTTCAGGGTAGTAAATTATCTTAGAGGTTTATCAACCCTTTTCATATACTGTGTATAGTTGGAAGGTTGGTGTACCACTTATCTATACCCCCTTAGTTAGACCGGGTAGACGATGTCTTCCACATGTTGCAACTGAGGAGGTATGTGCATAACTCATTGCACATCATCGACTGGGGAGAGTTGGATATCGATGATGGAGTGACTTTTGCAGAGTACCCAGTGGAGATCAAGGATCAGAAGTAGAGGATCCTTCATTAGAGATCAATCCCTTTAGTGAATGTCTATTGGTAGCATGGGAATCTGTATGAGAGAAATTGGGAGTGGGAGGCTCTAATTCGTGTTCAGTACCCACATCTTTTTAAGTAGCCTTTATTTTGGATCTCGAGGGATGTAAAAGCCCCAAGGTGTGGAGAATGTAATGACTGATATTTTCTATGTATTATTTTTAAATATTATATGGATTAATTTCAAGACTAGGCACTGAGACGACATGCAATTCCGAGACCCAGTGTGCCTGAAACAAATGTTTTAAAAATATTAAAATATTAAATAGAACGCACACACAGTTTTCCTGAAAAAATAGAATAACTTCTAAATGAGTGCCCAGATTAAAAATATGAGGGCACTATTGTGTTCATAATAGTGTATTTACTATAGTAATGACCTAACATTGGTCATTGAGGGTTGATTGTGTAAATTCATCATGATCATTTTAAATGAATAAAATAAATTAAGAAAAATTTATTTTATTTTTTTCTCATCGACGCAACGACACAGTGATAGGTTTATCTTTAAATAAACAATTTGTCAAAAAATTCAAAGTTAATATAATAAACCTAAAATCCTTCAAAGATGGTGGGAATAAACCTCTAGAGAATCCTCTCGAGTAGGTGACAATGGGACTTTGAATCGGTGATTGATGAGTGTCGATCTCGACGGATCTTGCCAACAACAACGACATGGAGACTGTTCTTCATCAATGAGTGATCCAAATCCAGGTAGGATGAATTATTTTGATTATTTTTTCCCATTCTTGATTCCTATGATGAACACAGACTAATACAACAATATATTAGCTTACAGATCGATTGTGCTTGCGGGATGGGATGATTTTTCAGGTTTATCGAGGTGATTTATTCTTTGTGATTTAGAACTGTTGTTTGGATTCATTTACTGTTATAGCGATGATGAACCAAGATTGGAATGAACATAAATAAAGATTCTTTTTGATCTATTGTTATGATTTTCTCCCCCAATTTCTTTTTTTCTACATTTTTATTCTTCATTCTTCCCCCAGTTTTGAACAATTGATCATTGTGCCTTCAATTCTGGGCAGAACAATACGAAACTGGATATTTGACATCTGGACGACTTGATGGAAGTGTGGCAGTGACAATGATGAATGGATCGAAGCGATTTAGGAGCACACATTCTTCAAGTGAGTTTCATGGGGATGGATGAAATCGGATTTCCGAGCTGATTGAAGGCCTAAAACCCATTGAATTGGTGTTAGGGTGGTGAAATGACCTTGGATCTAGAGTTTCGAGATGAAAGGACCCTCAGAACAGGTTCTAGAAGAACGAGTACTCCTGAATCACTTTGATACATCTATTTTCATTATCATCACACCTTTGTCGAGTTGTCCTGATGTTGGATCTCCAGTTTCATATCTTTACGCCAAGAATCGAAGGTGTAAAAATCGATTGTTCAAAACTGGAGGAAGAACAAAGAACACACATGAAGAATGCAAGAAATCAGGGTAGAAAAGAACAATAATCGAGAGGGATGAACCATCATCAATGTTCATGATGATCTTGGTTCTTCTCCATTAGAATAGTAAACAAATTCAAACAACAGTTCTAAATCATAAGGAATAAATCACCCCAATTATCCCAAAAAATCATCCCATCCCGCAAGCACTGTCGATCCGCGAGCTAATCTATTCATGGATTAGTCCATATTCATCATATGAAGCAAGAATAGAGAGAAAGAACTGAAATAATTCATCCAACATAGATTCAAATTACTCGTTGACAAAGAACGGTCACTGTGTTGTTTCTGTTGGAGAGTTCCGTTGAGAATAACGTTCATCAATTGCCGATTCAAAGTCCCATCGTCACCTACTCGAGAGGATTCCCCAAAGGTTTCTTCCCAGTATCTCTAGAGGATTATAGGGTTATTATATTAACCCTAGATTTATGATAAAGGGTTTATTTAAAGATAAACTTGTCGATGCATTGCTTCATCGATGATAAAAAATAAATAAAATTTTCTTAATTTATTTTATTCATTTAAAATGCTCATGATGAATTTCCACAACCGATAAGTGTCGACCAATGTTAGCTTGAACCTAGGGTGAAGTTGTTGTTCTTAATGAAATGGTTCTTTCAGATTTATAATATGGGAACCGGTTTAGAAGTTATTCCATTTTTTTAGGAAAACTGTGTGCATGTGATTTTTAATATTTTAATATTTTTAAACATTTTTTTGGGCACACTGGGCCTCAGAATCGCAAGCCGTCTTAGCACCTGGTCTCAAAATTAATCCTTATAATATTTAAAAATAATATACAGAAAATCTGGGTTATTACAAAGCAATCCTATGTTAAATTAATTGAATGTCACCGATGATATATTTGGGAAAACACAAAAATATGTTCTTGTTGATATTTAATTAATTTCAACTTAAAAATCACATGCAATCAAGCATATGACTTTTCAAACTATGTGTCTATCCATGATTAATGAACTCACATGCTCTTTCCAATCGTTCAAGATAAAATACCATAAACCATAACTGCATAATGGCACCCATGAACAACATTAAACCATAATATCACAACCAATAAAATCAATCTCACATCCCCGATAATTCAGAGGTCCATTATACGATTGTTTTCCAGGAACAAGTAAGATATCATACTCAAGTCATATCCATCATATATTTATTCTATTGAGCCTTAAATAGTAATTCAAAAGAAAAGGTTTCTAATCGCATTTTGTGATTCCCAAGCTTGAATCACTCGGTCCGGCTCGATATGCCACATGATCTCATACATGCATCCCCGTATGAAAGAGGATATTGACTAGTGGTGAAGGCCTAAACGGTATATAAGGATATTATTCCCTCAATATCAGGTGAATATCAAAGTACACATACAAATAAATCAGTAACAATGTGGAAGCAAAATAAAAGTAAGTAGTGGAAGTAATAACACTAACATAACATATTATAACATAATGAAATACAATATTTAATATCATAAAGTAGTAAAATGGATCCCTACATGTGGTGGATCAATGTGAAAAAAGGAAACCAATGGTCCCTTAATATAAATATAGCAAGTGTATAAAGGCGGATCCATCAATAGAAAAATAAACATATAAATACACAAAAAAACCATCAGGACATAGTGCACTAACTAGGTTTCTATGAACCCAGGTCTTACTTTCTTCAGCTCTATGATGTAAGGATAGTCACTATGCCAAAATTTGAATTTAGCGGTGGTTGGAAAACCACCGATAAATTGTGTGTCGACAATCAATTAGTGGCGTTTTTTTAAAACCATGTTAGAACAATTTAGCGGTAGTTTAAACTGTCGCTAAATCGTTTATAATTTTTTTTCGTAATTAATTAATTAATTAATTTCGTAATTAATACATTATTTTTTATTTCAGTAGTTAATTAATTAATTTTATTTATTTGCATCATTTTTTTATTTATTAATTATTATTTATTATTATTTATTTATTTATTTTCATAATGTATTTATTATTTATTATTTATTATTACCATGCCCATGTCCATCTCCATGCACAAGATCATGTCCATGCACATGCCCATGCAATATATAGAAATTTTGTGTTGGGTGAGATTTGAATCCCTTACCTCTTGCTTATTCTCCAAAGACTTTACCACTCTAGCAGGCTCTTCATGTGGTCAATAAACCGTATTTAATATACTTATATATATATATATATATTGGAAAAATAAATAATACATAACAAATAGATATACACTAAATAATTATTAATCAATAATGATTAATCAATAATCAATAATCAATAATCAATAATCAATAATTAATAACTAACAACTAATTATTAATATTTAATAATTACTAATTAAAAATGACTAATTAATAAATTGAATATAAATGAATAATAAATAAAGAAATATATAATATATAAATAAATGGTAAATAAAAAATGGTAAATAAAAAATACGGAATATTAAATATTAAATAATAAATAATAAATAATAAATAATAAATAATATATAATATATAATATATAATACATAATACATAATACATAATACATAATATATATAATATATAATATATAACATATATTATATAAGTAATGTATAATTAATAAATTAATTAAAAAATAAATTAATATATGATAAATAAATAATAAATTAATAGTAAATTAATAAATAATAGATAAAAAATAGATAATAAATAATAAATAATAAATAATAAATAATAAACCATGAATAAATAAATAATAAATAAATAATGAATATATAATAAATAAGTAATTAATAATTTAATAATTATAATTAATAATATAAAAATAAAATAATAAATAAATAAATAAATAATAAATGAATAATAAACTAATAATAAATGAATAATAAATTAATAATAAATCAATAATTAATAAATTAAAAATAAATTAATAAATAATAAATAAATAAATAATAAATAATAAATAATAAATGAATGAATAATAAATAAATGAATAAATAAATAAATAAACAATAATAAATAAATATTAAATAATAAATAAATAATAAATAATTATCAATAACTAATAAATTATAACTGATCATTAAGAATTAATAATTAATAATTAATAATTAATATTTAATATTTAAAAATTTATAAACAATTAATAAATTATTAATAAATAATTTATTAATAATTATTAAATAATGAATAATGAATAAATAATTCAATAATAAATAAATAATAAATAAATAATAAACTAATAATAAATAAATTAAAAATAAATTAAAAATAAATTAATAATTAATAAAGAATAAATAAGAAAGAATAATTAAATAAATAAATAAATAAATAAATAAATAAATAGACAAACAGATAGAGAATTAATAAATAATAAATAATAACTAATACATAAAAAATGATAAATAATTAATAATTCTTAATTAATAATTAATATTTAATATTTAACATTTAATATTCAATATTTAATAAATAAATAATAATTAAAAAATAAATAATAATTAATGAAAAAATAATAAATGAATAATAAACTAATAAAAAATAATTAATTAATAATTAATGTGTACATAATAACTATATAATAAATAAAAAATTAATTATTAATTATTAATTATTAAATAAGTAAATAAATAATAAGTAAATAAATAAATAATAAATATTAGATAATAGATAATAGATAATAGATAAATAAATAAATAAATAATTAATTAATAATAAATAAATAAATATTAAATAAATAAATATAAAATAAATATAAATGAATAAATAAATCAAAAAACGTTAAGAACCTCTCAAAACCCTAAAAACACTAAAATGACCATAAAATCTGATCTGGGGATCCTTTTTCAGTGCCACAACCTGCCAAATCAAAGATCATGAAACGAGCTTCGATATTATATGTGGTACAGGCCGAAAGGACACCTGGACTGAAAGTTAAAACTGTTTGAATTTTTAAAAATTCGAATTGGCAACTGAAACCTCTGTTTCAGAGGCCTTCTGGGCCCTTCTGGAAGAATAAAAAGAGGCACAATGCTTTAAGAGATCATACTAGACCTAAATGGGTAGGGATTGTCACAATCTTTGATTTGATATGTCGTAGAGCCCAAATAGACATCCTTATTAAAAGTTATGGCTGTTTGAAGTTCGAGTTTGATTTTTAACCTTTTTGAAATTTGAATATATTTTTTTTCTTTTAATTATCACATGATTTAGATCTCACTAGGTTTCAGCTCATTTCATAAACATTGATTTGACTAGTTTTGGAGCTGAAATGGACTCTCAGATTAGAAGTTATGGTCGTTTGATGTCGAAGTCTGGTTTTCAGGTTTTTGTAGATTTGTTTTAAGTTTCACGTTATTATTAACGAATAATTATAAATATTTATTAATTAACACATTATAAATAATTAAAATTATAAATAATAAACTATATTTTATTGTAAATAATAAATAAGTAATAATTAATTAATTAATATATTTTTTTCTTCAATTTTACGGTGGTTTTGAAAAAACCTCTGCTAGAAAAATTGTAAATTTTTATTTAGAATTTTTTTTAAAACAATTATAAAAAATATTTTAAAACCATTTAGCAGTGGTTTTTAAAAACACCACTAAAAACTACTATTAAAACACTATTTTCCTATAGTGAATGTATCAAAACTATAATAGTAATGTACAACCGAAAACCTTTACTTGTCCCATCGGTCACAACCTCATCATCACCCTAACCCATCCCGAGGAATCTTTGGAGGTCATCCCATCACACTAACCCATCTCTAGGATTCTTTGGATGTGATCTTTCACATTCAAACCCATATCTAGGATTCTTAGGAGGTCATCTCATACACATTGACCCATCCTAAGGATCATTGAGAGGCCATCTCATACACATCAACCCATCTAAAGGGTTCTAGTGAGGTCTATCAAGTAGCACTCATAAAGAAATAATATGTATCAAAACAATATATCAAAAATAATGTAAAACATAATCCTAGACCATATATCATATATCTCATCTATACTATCCCAAAAAGACCTCGAACATCTCCATCAAGGTCACGTTACTTGAGAAAATAGACCCTACATCACCTAGAAAACTAAGTGGGATCACCACTTTAATCAAGCCATAACCCACATCTCCCCCTATAAAGGGTCTAATACATCTATATATACCTAACTGGTTACTTTAAAATCATAGGAATAAGTCTCATATGGATACATATGCACTCGCATGTAAAATGACACATATAGATTTATGGAAATGATATAAAATAGTAAGGGACTTCCTACCATGGGTGTAGAAAATCCAAAACACCAAGAATCACCACATGAAACAAACCCGGAACACCAAGAACCTAAAATCTACCCCAAAATCATAAATTAGGGTTATAGTAAAATAAAAACCAAGATAAACCAAGAGGAATAGGGATCTAAGGGTAGAATGATGTTATATTTATTAAAAGAAGATCACCGAGATAAACGACACTCCAAATGGTGAAGAAATAGAGAGAGAATATCAAATCCACAAAGGAGAAACATTAATGCACTAAAATACCATAAGATGTTCATGATAGATGAGGGGAAAAGGTTAATGATGGGTTTAGGGGGAAATTTCCAAGTTTCCCTTTTCCAGTAGGGTTTCACAGTGTGAACCACTATAAACAGAACCCCAGGGGGTTCTTCCCCAATAATTCATAGAGTAAAGTATAACTCCATTCCATTAATGCCTACCTATAGAATTTTTTAGCTTTAATTTAGGAATTTTTCTCTCAAACCCATTATCGAGCCTCCCTAACACTTCGTATAGCTCGAGACAAGTAAAATACACATGTTTAGGTTGATATTAAATAACAACACACTAGAAATCTAAGGGGTGTTATAGATAGAGTACATCATTTCATCCTATCCTATGAAGGAATCTATTTATATTAAGATGTTTGTTACTAAAATTGGGATGGTTGTTATAATTCAAGGATAAATTGAGCTTTATAGTGATAATAATGGAGTTATTTTTTATTCTAAGGAACCCTAGTCTCACCAAATAACCAAACACATCATTTCTAAAATTTCATTTTATTCGAGAATATAGAAGATCCATTTTTAAATAATTTAATATGATAGATTCCTGTAGTTTATGTAAAGTCACTAGGTATTAGATCCATGAGAGTCTGGATTTAATAATTTTTGTTAATAGAGCTATGTCATAGTTTTGTAATGAAGGAGCCTATTTTATTATTCATTCATGTGTTCATCATTTATTACATGAAAATAAGAATGATAAAATCTCTTTAAACCATAACTATGATTTGGACCTAATTTTCCCTAATTGATGATCGTTACATAGTATTCTAGGTTCTGATAATATGTTAATATTAGCATGAGTAGAATCTTTTATATGATACAATGAATAGATTCATGAGATAATAAGTAGAGAATTATTATATGGACTTCAATGACTAAAGTATATCACATGAAATATCATAAAATCATTGATATACTTAGGGGTATATGATTATTATGAATCCTTATTACCCAATCTTGGAAAGATACTTATTATGTGAACCTTTTTTACTTTGATACCTTTCTAACATCGACCTTAAGGATGAGATAACTAGGGAGTGGTTGGTTATGTTATTGATAATGACATCAATTGAGTTTAACCAAGATTGTATTTTTCAACTTCTATGATAAGAAAATATATTTGGTTCTTCTATTGAGTTTTTGATGAAATTCATGATCATTATTAGATAGGTGACATGTGATGTGCTTATCTATTAAAATTATTGACATATTATATAGTCATTCTATATGATAAATCTACTTAGAGTATTGAAAATTTATGAGTTAGACTATACTAGATTGACATGTTCCGTGTTTAGTGGTCACTTGATGTTATGTAAAAAGGGATTATTTAAGTACTAAGAATCTAAGGTTGGTTTAACACTTAAAATAGAAAATGAAATGAATTATAACCCCATAATCCAAGATCACCATACAAGAATACCTAAAACTATGTTGTAAATAAAATAAATAAATGAAATTAAATACCATGAACTGATGATCTATTGATTCTAACTTCATTTTATGGGATTTATAAAGATCACAAGAGGTATCCAAATAAAATTCCACCTTCATGGTGTGTCCATGGTCATGCTTGAATCACTCAATGATCGAGCGAGATCTACGTACCTTCCATGACATGTTAGTGTATTGTAATATAAAGAAAGGATGATATAGATATTCTAGGAAGAGGGAGAATGGGTAGAAATATAAGGACAACCAAACTCACCACCACAATTCCTTGGGATTCTTTTATATCCATCATGGACACTCCTCGAATGTGCAAGAACTTACTCATGCATTCATAATTCAAGAGTAAATGTTTTGCAATTACAAACTTTGTAACTAATGAATATGATAATTCATGTAATAAATCATCAAATAAATGAAATATAGTTTCCCCATACATTAAAAATGATTAATGTTATTTGGTGTAAGTGATAATACAATATTTAAAACACTTATCACTCCATTTTAAAAAGGTAGTGACATGCTTTACAATATTCTATTAGGATAGGAATACAATATGTATTTAATCCATGCATTTCATACCATATAGTATGATCATATCATATAATATGATATTCCCCCACATATATTATATGTATGTAGTCTTAGGTAATATCTTAATAAATATTCTACATGTAATAAAGCCTCATACAATTAGTATTATTTCACAATATTTTATAACATACACAAAAACTTGTGAAACCACAAAAAAAAATCCTATTTGATATTTCAAAAATACTTTTTTAAAGATATCATTAACTTCACCATATATCACATCATACATTACACCTTGTGAATACCATTCCAAAGCTATATTTGATAAACTCTAAAACACTTTTATAGAAGATCTTTAATTCAAACTCAATCATTATCCATTCAACCGAAATGTGTGAACCTGTGGTACTTTATAGCATTGAAAAAAATATGAATCATCGAATCTATAAATATAATAAAATAGAAGCCTATATCAAAGAATTTTTTTACTCAATCTAAAAAGGGATCTGGCATGATCTCTATCAAACACATGTATCTCTATAATTGTGTCCACTAGCCAAATCACATGTAAGCATTCATTTTTATATGATCCCTTCATCCAATAAATTGAGTAAACATGGTACAAATAGTATGTCAATCCCATATATTCCACTCATACATTCTCAATTATCTATGTATAGACTAACCAGGTTGATGAACACATCACATGTCAATCAACTTTAAGGATGAGCATATCACATGCCTCCCACCTGAATATATAAACATATCATATGTATTGTCTATGTATGGTCGTACACTTCCTCAGTAAATCTCTATCGAGGAACCATATGTTGTACTGGTAATATGATAGGAAAAATACCATCTTGGTTAAGCTCCAAACAATGACATGATCACCAACATAACAAACCACTCCTTGATTAGCTAATCATAAAAAAATGTATAAGAAAGGTATCAAAGTATGAAGGTTATCATGCTATATATATCAACAGAATCAAGTATTAGATACTCCAAATATAAACCATACCCCCCTAGTATACCAAATACATAGTTTATGTCACTCCATGTGGTATATACTTAATGGTTCATCCAATGCACAAAACTCTTTTTTTTCCTTGTGAGCATGTTTGGTATCTCAATACATAAATTATATCCATGATATCCTTAATATTTTATCATAACCTATAATAATTTATGATGAACATTAGTTTAGGTTAACTCAAAATCATACTTTAAGATATCATTTATCATTTCACTTCATGATTTATATATATATGTGTGTGTGAAACCAACATGAAAAATAATAAAGTGGATATTTATTTTCTTATAACATGATACATATTATATCCTTAAAATCCTTTAATAAAACCTTAAAAACCATATATAAGTTTCTTTCTAACACGTCATATATAATAAACTACCATATCAGCTTTATTCTAGCTGTACTTTCAATGGTTTTGTTAAACTCATTGCATCTCTATGTAATTAATTCCACATCTCTATATGACAATCTAATTAAACTCTCCTAATAAACTCTTTAGTGAGTAGAATTTATAAATCAATCTAGTTTGAATATTGGTGATACATTAGAATAATACTCCTAATGTTTAATTCCTTGAACATATTCAAAACTTATTAACTTTAATAAATCAAATGGTATGATGTTAATGACTTGTTTTGTTTACTTAGAACTATTTATAAGTACATCATCATCATTATAACCCTTTCCATAAAAATTTTCATTAAAATATTTTGGTGACTGGTAGAACAATACTAAGATTCACAAACTATATGTTTAAGAAATAACTATTACTTACTTTTAGTAGAAATATTTAATAAATGAACTAGTGTATACATATCATATATGGTATTCTATATGTTTGGATCATTTTATTGAAAATAATAGTATTATTTAAAATACACCACTGATTGTGGTGAAATATTAAGTCCCTAATATTTTAAAAAACATATGAATAAACACATTTATATTTGATAAAAGAATTAATTTCTATAATACTAATATCTGACATGGTATTTCCATGAAGTTTCTAAAACTCCTTCAGATATTATGTAAAATTCCATACTATGTAATTTTATCCCTCATTTATTAATTTCACCTTTATGTTTTAAGGACCTTGACTATCAACTAAAATAAACATTATTGGACTTTCTAACTAAATTTTCTTCTTCCAATTTAAATTTTTACTCACTTGTATTATTAGTACAATATTGGAACCTAAAAATAACATAAAAAGTTAATATACCCTTAACACTTTAATAATATTGAGTAAAATTTTCTTGAAATCATTCACATTGTCAAAATATTTCCATAAATGATAATAGAATGAATTCCATAACCAAAATAAGAATTATATGATATTTTCCAATATCACTAAGTCATTATCATATGAAATCATATTAAATATATGAGTGGGGACTAAAATTATTTTTTTCATCTTATTTATAATTACTTTGAAACCTAAATTTATTTATCCTATTCTTCTCATAAGCATCTAGATTCACCTGTTGAACAAATTAAATAGTTTGTTTATTCAGGATGTTGTTACTCTAACACATAAAATTGCTCTTACTTAAGAACTTTTCTTAAGTTATTAGTCTAGAGAGCTGATTACATTAATATTTAACTTCAAAATGGTTAATCTCAAGTTAATTTTTGATGATGAGGATGTTATTCATCTATAACATAAGCTTTTATCAGATGAGTATAATGTTTTACATTCATTTAATAAGTAATTTTATTAAATGTTCCCCCACTAAAATAATGACCCCTTTCAAACTCATCATATGCATTAGTTGGAAAAGATCTATATTTCACTAAGATATGAGTGTACTTAAAAATTTATATAATCACTTAGTTATTTTGATAGGGAATCATCCCAATTTTATCATATACTACTCTTGTATGGTTGAGAAGATAACACTTTGTCTAATCCATCATATGGATAAACTCAATATCATTACTTAGGTGTCCTTTCTAAGAGTTTCCCAACTAAGTGTAACCAAAATATCACAATGGTATTTAGTTACCTAACTCTTAAAGTTATACATTCCACCATTATATGCACAAGATAATTCATGTTAACCTTGTTTTTGGTAAAACCTACCAAATTGAATGATATAGGTCTTGACATGTTCTTACTTTAAAAGGAATCTAACACTTAGTATTTTTAAAGGGTATTTAATCTCATCATATTATATCATGTATTCACTTTATTTATACATTATTAAAATGATTTACTTTGGAATAATATTCCTTCCACAAAATCAATATGTTCAAATAATATTGATGTGTAACTCTTTACACAACTCACATCTTGTGTTACTAACCTAAATTAAAATCCAACTATATTCATAAATATCCAAAAGAATCATATGCATAAGGTATATAAATCCATTTCATATAAATTCTTAGAAATATTTGAAATCAAAAATTCCAAAATGAATAATACCAAAGCCATAAATATTCAACCCTCTATTTTCTAGACAAGGCATAAACTTATATGATAATGAGCATTCTGAACCAAATTTCCTCTACCCAGAGATAATTTACTCAAGAGTGATCTAATTTCCATAATAATTATAATACCTAATATGTATAAACTATGCATAAAAAATTAATTCAATATAATAATCAATACAAGTCAAAGTCAATGTATAAGAAAACTAAATCTATTGCCATACCTGGTATGAAACTCCTTAAATTCATGTATGGAAATTTATAAAATTATTTTAACAATTAAAACAAAATCATACATATATATTCATAATATAAAAAATTTATTTCTATAAATAATAAACAAGGGAATAAATTTTAAATAAATGAACAATTCACATATCTAAACATGAGATAGAAAATCTATGAACAATTCATAAATAAAAACTAATTAAAAACACTTTATATTACATTATGTAAATTCTATATATATATAAATATAAATATAAACAATTTATATTTATTCTCAATTTAATTACTTTATATTATTCATTATATGACATTTTAACGCAAATATATGATACTAAATGAAATATAATAAATTTATATTCAAATTATATTATATAAACAATTTACATGTTCTAAATATCAAATATCTAACATTTATTTTTATCCTAATAAAATTAATAGTCAAATATCATTTTGAAATGGTTTAAATAATTCCTAAAATAAGGCTTTAATTTGAAAAATTAATACTATATATTATGAAAAATTAATAATATAAATATAAAATCTCTTATGTTTTTTCCTTATTTTGTAATTTATAAACATTTTACAAATTACGCGTATATTTCCCATATAAATAATTTATATCTAAACTATAAGTCATGTCATGTAATTAGTAAAGTGTTTTTTAATGTTTACATTCAATAATATGGATATTTATTTATTAAATGTTTCATAAACACATATTTAATTAATTATAAAAAACTTATAATTAATCAATTGACAAACACTTATAATTGAATCTCAAGAATTTTTTTTCTCTTTATAATCATATTCAATGATATCTGAAATATTGTAGGCTGTGATAGATAAGCCATAGTGTGCTAAAATGATATAAATCATCTAATATAATTGATATTAGGGCTTACATGATATTAAAAAGACTTTGAGGGACCTTGTGGAAGATTAAAACCACATAGGTTCAGGTATATAACATTAATCAACTGACATAAGTTGTCATAGCTTATGATATAACATCCACATTAGAATAACCCAACACATTTGGGTCTCAGTGTAATATTAACTTGGATTGGCCTAGGTAACATTAAATCAGTTCATAATGAATTTATGTGAGATTAACTTATAAATCAACTTAGGATAAGCATGTGCTTTACATTTACACAGGTTGTTGTGTGAGATTAACCTGTAGAAGCAACTTATGATAGGAGAAACACATAAAATTAATCTTCCACATGGGGACCTATATAGGGTGAGTGTAGAGACCTTTTTTAGGTGAATCAGCATTCTAGGAAACCTATATTGTATTAACTGCTGTTGGCCCACAAGTCATTAAATTGGCATGCAGTGGAACACCTATAATTAATCTAGTTGAGCCTATGATATATCGGCGTAACATTAAACCCTTCATCTTGTGTACACTATGAGATTATATTTAGTGATTGGTCATCATGGCTTATGAAATTCATATACATAGTATTAATCTAGTGTAGGGGATCATTTTTAACAATAATTAGTGTATTTTATATATGATAAACTACTTTATTTTTGTAGTAACATGAGCTCTTAATTTTATAACATGATTTAGAGGTTCTAAATCTATTGTAAATATTTGATACCACGATGAGTTATCTAAGGATAGTTTAACACTTAAACTAACAATATAATTAAATTAGAAACCCATTATCCAAGATCACCATGTAAGAATACCTGGACCCACAATGTAAATAAAATGATGAAAATACAGTGCGTACCTTTCCCCAATGATTTTTTGTTTATGCCTTCATTCAATGGGATTGATGAAGATCGCAAGAGGAATCCAAATTATATTCATCCTCCAAGGTGAATCCATAGACCAACTTGAAACACTCAATGCTTGAGCAAGAAACTCTTAACTTGAATGAAATGATAATGTCTCATGATATTAATGAAGGAGGAGAGTGAGATTTTAGGAAGAGAAAGAATCAGAAAAAATTCAAGGCTAACCAAACTCACCATCACAATGCCTCAACCTCCTTTTATATCCATCTATTGTACTCCTATAATGTGAATTAATTTAGAATACATTATTAAATGTCTTAAAGTTACAACCTTTATAACCAAATACTATAATAATTCATAAAATCACTTATCAAATGAATCCAACATAGCTTCTCTTATGTGTTACAAAAGATTGATGATAGCTGGTGTAAAAGATAACACTTGAGTGAAAACACTTACCACTCAAGTGTGAAAAGTTATTAGCATGATTTATAATATTTCCTAGGCCAAGGAATAAAATATTCTTTTGATCCATGAATGTCATACACTAGTGGGAAATCAGGCTATGACCACACCCCTATATCCACAGTTGGGAAAACTAAGTCTATAGGGTAGCCTACGACCACAGTCAAACAAGGATTGTAGTTACAAGCTGCCTATCACCATGGTCAAAGCAGAATTTTATGATATAATTGGCCTATATATTCATAATTATATGGTCAAAGTGGACTTCCACATGGACCATGGAAGTAGGAACGTGCGAGAATCTATAAGTCACATGGGAATGGTGCAAGAATGGCGTAGGAAGGGTGTGTTTATGCATGTGTGTGTGTGCGTGAATCCCCAGACCCACTCTCCAAGAATTAGTGTTCATAGACACATACTTTACATACTCACTTTTCTCAAAATAAATCAACCCTTTATTACCTCAATATTAAGAATATATTAAACTAGAGAGTTATACATACCTCAATCATGAGTTCACCGATAGTTATCCCACAAAATATAAACTTTCCATAAAATAACTTTTCAAGGTTATTGATACAATTAAATATATGTTTCCATAACTTTGAAGTAAAAATAATAAAGAATAATCCTTATATGTTTCACTTAATCCTCATAACTTTTAGAAAATTACAAAATTTCATTGATAAATATCAATCTCTAATGAAGATAGCTAAGAGTATCAAGAATTAATTTCCATTATGATATCAATATAACTTCCTTATATAAGACTAATAAACACACTTATTGCATCATAATAGTAATATACTAAAATTCTTAACCATTTACATATTATTCTTTATTTGTTTATAAGACATGGTAGTTTTTAGATGAATACCTTTCTCAGCTTCATTTTTTGATCCTATTTCAGCTAAATGCTAAAACAAAAATGGTTATTAATAAAATCAGAGTAAATAATTGTATGAATATGAAAAATCAATCCTAATATTTATTCTCACCTTCACTTCATCATTAGAAATTTCTAGTTCAATTATATTTTCATTAAGTTAGGCTCTCATGTAATTTTTAACCTAATACCATATAGTAATTAGAAAATAAATCCTTTATAATGGTTCATAAAGAGAATATGATCAACCATAGAATAACCCCTAGAGTGTTTATATAGTTGTGTAGTCTTAGTCTCACTAATTATGAATCATAGTGATAACTGGTTCAATGATCAACCAACTATTTTGGAGTGATTACCCATGAGTAAATCTATGTTGTAGCTGCATCCACTTGTCATTATCTAGACAATGATACATTTCTAGGAAATTAATACAATATCTACTTTATCAAAACTCTAGGATATTATCCTATACTTAGAATTCTCACTTAGTCTTATTCCTATGGTTTTCATTAAATGTTCTCTCATCTTAATCCCTAAGTAAAATTTGTATTATTGCCTTAGTATTAAATCATATACTATTACAAAGGGTTATATATTATGATCAACCTTAACTTATCGGCCCTAAAATTATCCTCAAAAAACATCACAATATCCAAATTTATCGAAACCTTTATTTTGATACTAATTGTGATTCCCTGGACCCGCACTCCCATATCTAGTTCCACAAACACATACTTTAAATACTCACTTCGATACCAGCTGTAAAATCCTAGATATAAACATCCTTAATTATAAAATCAAAAATTATTATTACAACTCTTTTATCCTATGGATATTTTTAGGTTAATAGTCTTAAAAAATTATGAAAAAAATAATAACTAGAAAATCCAATGTTTTTTGTAACAAATAGTAATTTTCTTCTATTATATATGAAACTACTTAATCTTTGATGAGTATTCAACATCTCCCATAAATTATTTCACATGTTCTATCATTATAAACATTTCATGTGTACTATTTTTCTTCATGAACCATAGAATAGAAACATAATAAGGGGTGAGATCAAATGTTATGTAAGGGAAAACATACAATTGAGGTAATCATGGCATAAATATGGCATAAATATGATGGCAATAATAAGTAACAACAAGAATCTATAATCAACTAAAATTGATAACATGATATATCCATGAAAATATATGAAAACATGGATATCAAAAATACTGATCTCATACTAATGGAATGCATAATTTCAAACATCAAAAACTTGTTGTCAAGGCCTTGTGCTAAAACATTATCCTATTATGGGAAGAAGCATACACCAAAACCCAACATGTTTTGTCTCATGAGACTTCTCAATGCATCGAGAGGCTATATAATTTTGGTACCCACCCATCACTTAATTAAGTACAGTGCATTCATCATAAGAGTGAACAAGACCTTTCATACTATTCCTTAAGGAACCTTTGGTTGAATAAAAACATGGTTATTCATATAATGAAGAATATAGAATATTAATACATGATCAACCTACATTAGTTGTTAATAATCATCAAGAATGTTAATAATTTTTACCATGTCAAGAAAAAGGATAACATGATCATAACCCATCCTAAGAATTAATGTGGGTGGTCAAACAATACATAGCCAACTTATCAATAATCATTCATATTAGAATAATAATATATGATACACCAATACTTTTCCCCATGAAATTAAAAGTGATAACATGGTCATAACTCATTTGTAGAAAGGTTGGTTTCAATATAACATAACCTTAATGCAATAAAGGGTAAATGTAAGGGTGTTGACATCAATGAAAAATAGCCTCATAAAAAATGTTTTGAATAATATCATAAATGTTGGGATTATGAATTTTTTTGATACTTTGATTTAAATCCTTAAAATGATAAATATATATATTAAAGGATAAATCATGAAATATAAACCCCATTATGGAAAATAATTTTGAAAATGACAAGGCAAATGGAAGTGAAAAATTAAAAAATCTTTTAGAAAAAAAATTAACATTAAGGTAAAATATAAATTTACATGTCTCATTCAATGGTAACTTTTGAAAATGTGGCGTGAAAGATTTTGAAAAACTTAACTCTTAAAAATAATATCCAATAATGGAAATTTGAAAAGGCATAAAGTTTTTCTTGTATAAAATAGAAGAAGAATATAATGCATATAAAAGTGAAATGAAAACACCTTTAATTATTTTTAAAATACATTTGTTCAAAATTCACATTATAAAAGGAGTAACAAAACATTATTTTGTATCAAAATATATTTTTCCTCATAGAGGTAGAGAAATTACCATAAAATAAACTATTAGGGGTGGGATAACCCAATCATGGAAAATAAAATTTAAGATAAAACATTATAACTCAAAGAAAGGAGATTTGAGTTATCAATATTCCTTACGGTCAACATACACTATAAAACATGAAACAATTAAAAAGACATTTATATGGTAAAAGTGTAAAATTTGAGATAATTCAACATAATAAAATCAAAGGATAAAATATACCCAACTTATATAAAATAAGTCCAAGATAACAGTCATAACTCAATGGTTGAAAATTGAGTTACAAAAAATACTTATGATTAGGGTAATACTTGATTAAAAAGACCTTTGAAGAAAATAAATTGATTTGGATTAGTTTTAAAATTAATTAAAAGTAAATAAATTATAGAAAATTCATGGGATAGAAAATATATAGAACAACATGTAAGATCAAAATATAGATGTAGATTCTTAATTACAAGAGGGGGTAAATTGTAGTTTTAAAAACTTTCAGTTTTATCCTTAAGAAAATCTATGTTTATAAAGGTTAAACAAGATGGATTCACAAACCCTATATAGTTATTAACTAAGAAAAAATCTTTCTTAGGATTTGAAAATATGGATCCGAAAAAAGAAACTTAAGAAAAGTTTACTTAGGGAAATATTCTACCTTAAAGCATATAGAATCTTATTTATTAGATTATACCAGTATAAGACAGTATAATAAAGTTATAATTTCTTTCTTTAACAAAATTATAGAAGAAATAAAAACTTTTAACAAAATAAGAACATGTATAAGAAATATTTTAACCTAAAGTGAAGGGTATCCAACAAACTTGGATAAAGGTCCCTTGATTTATACTTTCAAGAAAGTCTGTCTTACCCACATCAGGGTAATCCCTTGATAAGAGTATCAGAGTATGTCTTACTATCCCTGTAAGACCTTAAACTTTAAGGTAGTCGGCACCTCAGTCTTCTTATCCTTGGAAGTCCTCAAACTTTAAGGTATCCATGACCTTTTTCTTCTTATCCCTAGAAGCCTTTTATTGTGAACAACAAAAATTAGAGTCTCACTAGGCTAAAAAAGTTGTTCATAGCTAAACAAGATGTTCACATATTTCCCTAATAATGAGAGACTCTCTCTCTAGAAATATCTTTATAGCATCTCAACATGTAATATCTAGATTTTTAAACTCACAAAATGTATCTAACTCTTCAAATGGATTCGATATTTATAGGAAAAAATCCCAATGGTCATCTCTTCCTCCAACTTTCATATTTTTCCTTAAATTTCTGAGGGACATGTACAGGTGTCACTCAGAAAATGGTAAGTTAGAAAGATATTTTATGACATCATTTCATGTAAGAAAAACATTCTTAATTTTAAGAAACTTAAGTAAACTAAAATCCAATAAAGTTGGAACAATATATTAAGAAATAAAAATAACTCTAACAAGTATGAATAATCAGATTCTAAATATGTTGGGAAATAGAGTCTCAATATATATACAAATGGAGTCTGATTTTATATAGAATCAGAGTCAAAAATTCTGAGAATTCAGAGTCAAAATTTCTAAGAATTCAGAGTCACAATTTATGATAATATAGAGTCAGGATTTCTAGGAATTAAGAGTCAGGATTTCTATGACTTTGGAGTCAGAATTTCTGAGAATTCAGAGTTAGAATTTCTGAGAATTTGGAGTTATAATTTTTGAGAATTTGGAGTTTTAATTTCTATAAAACTTGAAGTCAAAAATTAGAAAGCAACAGAGTCTAAAAATAGTGAGCCTCAGATTCTAAGAAACTATAAGGTTCTAAGGTTTATATAAGGATCTTATTATTATTAAGGTAATTTGGTCTTAAGAAAAATATGTTTAATCTTAGATAAGTAACATTAGTCATAACATATAAAATCATGTTAAAGTTTATGTAAATAAATTTCCTTAAAGAAAGAAAATAATATTTAATAAAAAATTGTTTGATATTTTCAAAAAATAAAGGAATGTAAAACTTCATAAGATAGCTTATTTAATTAACAATCTCCCCCTTTTTGGAAAGCATAAACCACTTTTTTAAAAAGATTATTAATTTTGGTAAACTTGAAATAAAAAATGTATCTCCCTTATATTTGTTAGATTAGTGAATATGACTACCCCCCCCCCCCCATATGTTTCTCCATATTAAGGATCGTATTATTTGGCTGAAGAAATTATCTTGAAAATAACTTTACTTTTCTTAATAAAGTTTTCTTTTAAAGTTAAGCTCCCCCTTCCATAAGAAATTTCTTCTTTTGGGTAAACTCCCCCTTAATATGATATTCTTTTTAAACTTTCCCCCCTTTTTGATTTTCAAAAAGGAATAGAGGGGGAAAAAATTAGTGCCTGAAAGATTAGAAGATAAACATAAAAAACAATGTATAAAAAATATATTTAATTAACTTCGACATATTTTAGTACAATAAAAGATCATAGTTTTAAGATAATTAATCATCCTTATTCTTTTCTCATAGAAGCTTCTTGAGGATGGCCTTCATTTTCTTTATCTCATTATGATATTCTTAGTACTTCTTCAGTAAGTATTCTTGTTCTTGGTTCTTCTTATCAAGAGACTGAATCCTTTATTCTTGATATTTGATAACTTCTTCTTGTGATTTAACTTTATATACTAACTAATTTGTGGTATTAGTTTCTCTATTTTGGGTAATAGAGACAGAATTAATCTTTCTATAGAGATCTTTATCCTCTTGTATTTGAGTAGATTGTTCTTGATTTAGACTTTTAAAAATATTCTTTAACTTATCATTAGACTTGTTGAAGGCATATTTGATTGAATCCATATAATCACCAAAAATATTAAGATCATCAACTACTGAATTCAACCAAGTTTTAATGTTCTTGAAAGAAATTCTATAAGCTTCATATTCGATCAAAAAGGTTTTAAAGTCCATTTATTTCTTGATTAACTTTTCCATCAACAAGTTTTTAGAATCTGTCTTTATGTTTTCTAACTGCTGAATAAGCTGACACTGGGATTCAATGCTTGGGAAAAATAGTATCTAATAAACAAGTTTCTTTTAATATTGCACCACAAAGTCATGTCCCATGGATGATGATGATTCAGAATCTAAAGAACCTTTCTCTGGAGAAGTATCTTTCACTTCTTCAACAAACTTTGACTTTGATGATCCAACTACATATTTATGAGGTGTATCAAGAAGGGATAATTTTCTTTTAGAAACATCCTTTTCAATAATATTGGATACCTCATGATATTTTTCTTATTACTCTTAAACTTCCTGAACAATGTCATCATTTTCCTTGCTCTCTTCAAAGGAATGACTTTTATTAACTTCCTCTTCTTTAGAATTTTCCTTTTTCTTATCTAAAGATACTTTGATGGATGATTCTTGGGAAGTTCTTATTGAGAGTTTATGAGAAAGACTCTCCTTCTTATGATATTATTTAACCATTTGGACCACATCTTCACTTTCTTCTTCTTCTTCTTATTGCTGAATTTATTCTTCTTCCGTAACCTATTCTGGAAGTGAAGCTTCCTTCAAGAAGGTTTTTGGTACCTGAATCTGTTTTGAAGCTTTATCAACATCATTTAACCAACAATGAACAACCTGAGCCTTCAATTATTTTTTATTTATGATTTTATCCTTTTCTTTTTTCTCGAGATTTTCAGCTCCAACAATCTTTAAATCTTTAACCTTAGTAGGGTCAAGTCCAAAGATAGGATCACATTCCTTTCTCTTTTTCTTCTACTCATAGAAATGAACTGAATCATAAAATTTCACAACAATATCTGTGTAGACCGGATCTTGATTCTTCTCTTTGGAAACACATAAGCTTCCCCATCTATTTAGATAGATAAAATTCAAAATCAAAGAATCATACTTAGAAAATAAATTATAATCTATTAATATTTCCCTGAATATAATCCAATCCATGGGTTATTTGCTAGATTGAGACTTCATTGGAGTCTAAGGATATTCTTCAAGTGAAATTTGGAATTTAAGAAAATTTGAGAAATAGAATTACATGCTTAAAGAGCGGTAGAGCCTTGACCCAAAAATTTTATAGAAACGATGCGGTACAAGAACACGGGGTTTCTTTAAATAGGCTTCGCAGCGACAGTTCAAATTCTTGAATAGATCCAATGGTTGAGAATAACTTGATCTGATCTAACGGTTTATAATAATATCGAAGAATGATTTTGAAGATTGTAATCTTTTGAGGTTTTAAGGAAAAAAACAAATTTAAGGAAAGTGAATCTGATAAAATTTTCTTAAAATAAGATAGAAATACCAACAAGTAAAAAGTAAAATTATAAATATTTAAGGAAACATACCTTCCAGATTGATTAGAAATAATTTTAAATTTTAATTAGATTCTTCTTGAATAACTTAAATTCCATAATTTTTGATTAAGGAAAGAAAATTTTAGGTTCTGAAATATTTTATTAAGAAAAGACAAATTTAGGTTTTGAAAAATTTTATTAAGGAAAGTAAATTTTAGGTTTCAAAAAATTTAATTAAGGAAAGAAAATTTTAAGTTTCGAAAAAATTTATTAAGGAAAGAAAATTTTAGGTTCTGAAAAAATTTATTAAGGAAATAAAATTTTAGGTTCCCAAAATTTTTTTAAGGAAATAAAATTTCTGGTTCTAAAAAATGAATATTAGGGAAAAATAAAAGAACAAATGTACTAACCCTATAAAAAGGAGTAACTTAATGTTAGAAGATTGGTTTTAAAAAATATATAATATAGATGATCACCTTATGGTTATCATTACTAACCTTTGTTTAATATATTCAAATCTATCGGAGAGTAAATATTTTGTGAAAATGTCATCAAGTTGCTCTTTCATTCTGATAAATTAAAGAATGATGACTTCTTTAAGTGTGTGATCCCTAAGAATGTGATTCCTAATATCTATGTTCTTTTCATGAGAGTGATGTGTAGGGTTTTTTATTAGGGAAATGGAACTAGTGTTATCACACATTATCTAGATTTTGGTAAAACTCATGCCATAGTTTGTGAGTGTGTGTTGCATCCACAACACTTGAGAATAACAACTTCTAGCTGCTACATATTCATCTTCAGTAGTGGAAAGTGCTACTGAGTGTTTCTTCTTTCATGACTAAGAAACTAATGAATCTCATAATAAATGACAAGTTCTGGAAGTACTTTTCCTATGAATTCTACATCCACCAAAATCAACATTCAAAAAACTGTTTAAAACAAAATCATTTCTAGATGAGTAGAAAAATCTGAAATCCATAGTTCCCTTTAAAAAGTGAAAAATTATTTTCACTGATTTTAAATGAGATTACTTTGGATTAGATTGATATATTTCACATAATTATACTAAGAACCTTAAGGCTGGAAGACTAGCTGTTAAGTATAATAAACTTCCTATCATGCCTCTAAAAGATGGTTGATCTACTGGTTTCTCAACTTCATTAAGATCAAGAGAATTTGTGGTACCAATTGGAGTGCTTTTACTTTTAGTGTTTTCATATACATACGTCTTAAGAAGATATTTGATATATTTATGTTGATATATATATATATATTCCCCTTCTGGTTTTTTATAAATTTTAGAACCAAGGAAAAATGTCAACTCACCCATCATAATCATTTCAAACTCAGATTTCATGAGATTCTTAAATGAACCAGTTAAATATTTATAATTTGATCCGAATATAATGTCATCAATATAAATTTGAATAATTAAAACATTTTTCTTATCATTCTTTATAAAAAGGGTTAGATCAATAGTTTCCTTAACATAATTGTTTTGTAAAAAAAATATTGTAAGTCTATCAGACCAGGCTCTAGGGGCTTGTTTAAGACCATATAGAGCTTTGGTAAGTTAAAAAACATGTTAATGATGTTTTTTGTCTTCAAAACCAGGAAGTTGTTTAGCATAAACTTCCTCTTGGACATATCCATTAAGGAAATCACACTTCACATCCATTTGAAAAATTTTGAAATTGAAGAAAGCTACAATGGATTATTGAATACGAATAGATTTAAGTCAAGCTAATGGAGGGTAGTTTTCTTCATAGTCTATTCCTTCTTGTTGATTAAAGACTTTATCAACTAATATTTCTTTATTTATTACAATGATTACATTTTCATCACATTTATTTATGAAGATCCATTTTACTCCAATTAAAGAAGTTTCTTTAGGTCTTTCAACCAAAGGTCTAGACTTTGGTCCTTTTAAATTCATTTAGTTCATCTTGCATAGATTTAATCCAATAATCATCACCTAAAGTTTCATTAGTGATTTTAAGTAATAACTGTGAAATAAATAATATATTTTATACTTCATTTATTAAATAACATCTAGTCCTTATAGGTTGATTTACATCACCAATGATACTATCACTAGGATGATTATTAATAAACAATTGATTTGGGTTTTTAAAACTTATTCATTAACATAAGGTAAAAAATATTCTAGGGAAAATACTTCAGAAACATTTTCTTGTGTATTTTCTTTATTATAAGAATATTTCATCAAAGGTTGATAATCAATTTTTAAAAACACATCTAAATATGTAGGTTGAGGTTGTTTAAAAACAAAATGATTAGTTTCATCAAATTTAGCATGTGTTGTTTCTTCAACAGTACAATAATTTTTGTTAAAAACTCTATAAGCCTTAGAATTTGTGGAATAACATAAGAATATTTATTTATCATATTTTGGTGTGAATTTATGTAAATTATCTTTAGTAATAAAAATGAATACTTTGAATCCAAATACTTTTAAGTAAGAAACTTTATTTTTTTTATCAGTCCACAATTCATAAGGTGTTTTATTAAGAAAATCTCTAATTAAAACTTGATTTATATTATAAAAAGAAGTACATACATATTCAACCCAAAAGTGTTTATTAATATAATATTCACTCAACATGGTTCTAGTTATCTTTTGAAGAATTTGGTTTCTTTTTTAATAACACCATTTTGTTGAGGATTCTTGGAGCTTAGAAGTTATGAGTAATGCCTTTTTTACTACAAAAAGTTTCAAAATCTGAATTTTCAAATTCTATCCCATGATCACTATGAATAGTTATAAATGGAAGGGTTTTTCTCATTTTTAACTTTAGCTGAAAAAGATTTAATATAAGAAAAGGCTTCATATTTCTTTGCTTAAAAATAGACCCAAGTAAATCTAGTGTAATCATCAACTAAAACAAATACATAGTATTTTCTTCCAATACTTCCAATTTGTGTTGGACTAAAAAGATCCATATGCACTAGATATAATGCATCAAAAGTTGAGACTTCACTTATTGATTTAAATATTTACTTATGTTGTTTTACTTATTGACAAGGATCACAAACTTTTGAAGAATCAAATCTAAGCCCTAGTAGATCCTTAACGAGTCTTTTCTTTGAGAGTTTGCATAAGTTCCTAAGGATAGAGTGTTCTAGTATTATATTCCATAACCAAGATTGATCTTTAATTTCAATAAGTCAAGGTATATCTTGTCTCCTATGGTCTTCTAAGTTTATTGTATAAACATTCTCAAGCCTGTGGGTAGAGAGAATAAACTCTTCCTTGTAATTGTGTACTAAGAATTTATCATTCCTAAAATTCACAAGGTAACCTTCATCACATAACTGGATTATGCTTATAAGGTTTTCCTTAAGACCTTTAATAAATAAAACATTTGAAATTAAGGATTTTCTAAGAAGAATGATGTTACCTATACCAACAATTTATCCTAGAGAATTATCTCTGATAGTTACTTTTCCTCCTTTAATCTTGATAATCTTTTCAAATAAATTTTTGTTACTAGTCATGTACTGGGAAAATACACTATCCATGTACCATGTATTATTGTTGGAAATTCCTTTGTTTTCCTAAAAATAAAAAAGTTATAATTTTGGAATTGGAATATTCTTGTATCCTGAATTTTTAGAAAGTAAATTCTTAGGTATCCACATTTTATTAGAAAAGTAATATTGATGAAAACCTAAAGATTGGATTTTATTTAAAGAAATTTTTTTCTACCAATGTCCACCACATTGACACTTAGTGAAAAAAGGATCACTTTGGGGAAGAAAATAATTATGACTAAAAATAGGTTTTTAATGAGTATAACCAAATCCAAAATAATTTCTAAGAGAACAAAGTTGTCAACACATTTGATCAAATTCTTTCCTTCTATAAGTGAAATTTGATAAGAGTTTCTTTAATGAAAATATTTTAGATTTTAGTCTAATGACTAAATTCTTATCCTCATAGTAATTAGTCTTATATTTTGAGTTATTCTCTAAAACATTTTTCTTAGAAAAAACATTTTCAAGATCATTAAAAAGTTTATCCTTTTTAGAATTAATTTCCTTAAGGTTTTTAAATAAATTTTAAAAATCAATAATTTTTTGATCAAGATATTTAAAAATATCTGATACTTATTTTTTTTTAAATAGAAAGTCTATAATTTTCTTTCCCTAACTTCTTTTTTATCTTATAGTTCTCATTCTCAAGTAACTTAGAAAGTATAGATACTTATTTAAATAAAGGTAAAGTATTATCTTCTAATGAGAAATATTATTCATCTGAAGACTCATAATATTCTTCATGAAGAAAATTTTCATTTAAATAAATATTTGTTAAAGATTCATAATTGTGTACCTTTGACATAAGGCAATGATTTTCAATAAGTAATTTTGTTATAAGACCAATATCATTCTGACTAGAAGATTCATATTCCCAGGATTCATCTGAAAAGTCACCACCACTAGCAATCTAGATGTAATTATCCTTTAGAGATTTATTAGACTTAGACTTGTAATACTTCTTTATATTCCTTTCAGAATGCTTATCCTTTTTGTCTTTTCTCTTAATCATAGGACAATCAGTTCTGATATGTCTAGCCCTTTTTCATTCATAACAAGTTACTTCAAAATATTTCTTGTCCTTTCTATCATTCTTATTATATTTGTACTGAAAATCTTTCTTTCCCGCAATTTTTTTCACCCTTTGAGCAAGATTGGATAGTTCATTCTCAAACTGATCACTATCACTTGATTTGGATATAACAATATCTTTCTTAGATTTTGATCTAGTTACTCTTTTTGGAGTCTTGTCTTTAGATGTAGTAGTAAAAGAAACGCTTCTATTTCCATTCCTTTTCTTATTGAATTAATCATATCTCTTCATTCTTGATTCATGTCGAAGAATATTTCAAAATAACTTATCAAGAGTAATGTTAGATACTTTCCTCTTTTCATCAATAGTTTTCCTTTTATATTCTCACTCATTAGGTATGATATCAATTATCTTGTCCATAAGAATTTCATCATCAGGCCCTTTTTCTCCTATAGATTTAAGACTGTTGAAAATATTTATAAATCTTTGTTTCACTTTACAAACAGGTTCTCCATAAGGAAATATAAATCCATGATATTCATCTCTTAACATATATCTTCTAGTTTCTATCAAATTTGAATTTCCAAAGTGTGTAACTTCAAGTTTCTTCCAAATGCTATTGGCAGCTTCACAAGAAGATATTTGACTGTAGATATTCCTGGTCATGGAACATAAAAAATTATTGTGTACCTTGTAGTTTAGTTGATATTCTTGTTTTTCTTGATTTGTGAATGTTCTTATTTCCTTGTTAGGAATCTTATATTCACCAGTGATCATGAAACAATTATCCACTCTAGTGTTAATAACAGAAGTCTTCATCCTATCTCTATAGTACTCATAGTCATTACCATCAAAGATTGGTGGTCTAGTAGGATTTAGATTATCTATAGAACCAACATTCATTCCTACTATTCTATAAGAAAATAAAAATATATTTTCTACAAAAAATATTAATAAAAAGAGTTTAATAGGAAAATCTTAAGAAAACTTGAACAAGTAAAAATTAAGAAAGAAAGGTTGATCAAGAAAACTTATATGCAAGTATAAGTATTTATAAGACCTCCTCTGATACCAATTGTAGGATCAAAATATAGATGTAAATGATCAGTTACAATATGGGGTGGATTTTAGGTTTAAAAACTTTCATTTTATCCTTAAGAAAATCTTTGTCTAACAAGGTTAAACAAGATGTATTCACAAACCCTCTATAGTTATTAATTAAGAAACAATATTTCTTAGGATTAGAAAAAATGTATCTGAAAAAGAAACTTAAGAAACGTTTAATTAGGGAAATATTCTACCTTAAATCTTATAGAATTTTATTTATCAGAGTATATCAGGGTAATAAAGTTTAAGAAAGTTATACTTTCTTTATTTAATAAAATTAAAGTGGAAATAAAAACTTGTAACAAAACAAAACAAGTATAATAAATATTTTAACGCAAAGAGAAGGGTATCCAAAAACCTTGGATAAAGGTCCCTTGATTTATACTTTCCATAAAGTCTCTATTACCCACATTTGGTTAATCCCTTGATAAGAGTATTGGAGTCTATCTTTCTATCCCCGCAATCCCTAAAACTTTATGGTAGTTGGAACCTTAGTCTTCCTATCCCTGGAAGTCCTCAAACATTATGGTAGTCGGCACCTTTGTCTTCATATTCCTAAAAGCCCTTGATTGTACACAGCAACAATCAGAGTCGTACTAGGCTGAAAAAATTGTTCATAGTTGAACAATATGTTCACAAATCTCAAAAATAATGAGAGTCTATCTCTCTACAAATATCTTCATAGCACCACATCATGTAATCTCAAGTTGTGTTAACTCACAACATGTATCGAACTCTTCAAATGGATGGGGTATTTATAGACAAAAATCCCAATGGTCATCTCCTCCTCTAACGGTCATATTTTCCTCGAATTTCATAGGGACCTGTACATGTGTCACTCATCTAATAGTAAGTTAGAAACAAATTGTATGATATTGTTTCATATAAGGAAAGCATTATTAAGTTGAATAAACTTAAGTAAACTAGAATCCGATAAAGTTGGAACAATATCTTAAGAAATTAAAATATATTTAACAAGTATAAATAATCGGATTCTAAATATAATGGGAAATAGAGTATAAATATGTATACACACAGATTCTGATTTTAGATGGAAATGGATTCTGAATTTATAAGAATCTGGAGTTAGAATTTCTGAGAATTTGGAGTCAGAATTTCTGAGAATTTAGAGTTAGAATTTCTGAGAATTCGGAATCATAATTTCTGATAATTCAGAGTCAGAATTTCTGAGAATTCAGAGTCAGAATTTATGAGAATTTGGAGTTATAATTTCAAAGAATTTGGAGTCATAATTTATGAGAATTTAAAGTCATAAATTTTGAGAAGTCAGAGTCATAATTTCTGAAAATTCAGAGTTAGAATTTATGAGAATTGAGAGTCATAATTACTAAGAATTTGGAGTTAAAATTTCTAAGAATTTGTAGTCAAAATATATGTGAAACTCAGAGTCAAAAATCAGAAAGCAATAGAGTCTAAAAACATTGAGACTCGGATTATAAGAAACTATAAAGTTCCGAGGTTTAGATAAGGATCTGATTATTATTAAGTTAATTCAATATTAATAAAAATATAGTTAATCTTAGATGTCAAACATTAGGAATAACATATAAAATAATGCTAAGGTTTAAGCAAATAAATTTCCTTAGATAAAGTAAATAATCTTTAAGAAACTAGTGTTTGTGATTTTCAAAACATAAAGGAATGGAAAAATTCATAAGATAACTTATTTACTTAACAATAAATCAAAATATGATATTTTATATTTCAATTATTGATGTTACGTATTATCATAACGATGTATTTCACAAAAATGTTATACACCTCAAAGCCAAGATCTTTAAGATTACGCTACTCAGTGATGATACTTTAAGGACAATGAAGATCAGATTCAATGGGGAATCATATGATTTTGTGGATCTTTCTGATAAGGATGATCAAGTTAAGAAATTCAAATTTAGAGAAAGTTCAAAATCTTCTATAAAGAAAAGAAAAGAACCAAAACCGCAGCTACCCAAACCTATTCCGTAACCTCAATCAACACCTCCAAAACTGAAGAAAAAAAATAAATTTTTCAGATGAAGTAGTTTCTAAGTGGAGGGAGTAGAAGAAAAAGAGAAAGGAATGTGATTCTATCTTTGGACTTGATCCTACTGAGGATAAGGCATTAAATATTGTTTTATATGAAAATATCAAGAAACAAGAAAAGGATAAAAAGAATAAGGAAACAAATAATCGAAGGATCAAGTTGTTTAGTGTTTCTTAAAAGATGTTGAGAAAACTTCAGAACAAATTCAGGTACCAGAAGCATTCTTGAACAAAGCTTCACTTCTAGAATAGGTTATTGAAGAAGAAGAAATTTTGTAACAAGAGGAAGAAGAATAAAGTGAAGATGTGATCAAAATGGTTGAAGAGTATCATGAGAAGGAGAGTCCTTCTGATAAACTCTCAGTAATAACTTCCCAAGATTCATCCACCAAAATAGCTTCAGATAAGAAAAAGGAAAATTCTAAAGAAGGGGAAGTTAATAAAAGTTATTCCTTTAATGAGAGTGAGGACAATGATGAAATTGTTCAGGAAGATGAAGAGGAAGAACAAAAATATCATGAGGTAGCCAATATTGTTGAAAAGGTTATTTCTAATAGAAAATTAGTCCTTCTAGATACACCTCAGAAAGATGTAGCTGGATTATCTAAGTCAATGTTTGTTGAAGATGTGAAATATACTCCTCCAGAGAAAGGTGCTTCGGATTCCAAATCATCTTCGTTCATGGGACATGACTTTGTGGTTCAATATTTGAAGAATCTTGTTGATTCAATGTCGTTTTCCCCAATCATTGAATCTCGATGTTATCTTATTCAGTAGTTAGTAAACATAAAGGTGGGGTATAAAAACTTATTGATGTAAAATTTAATCAAGCAAGAAATTGATTTTAAAATCTTCATGATAAACTATGAAGATTATATAATGTTTTGTAATAAGATTACAACTTGGTCGAAGTTAGTTGTTGATGATCTTAATCTTGTTGTTGATTATATGGATTCAGTCAAAGATGCATTCAACAAGTTTTATGAGAAGTTCAAGAATCTTTCTGAAAGGATAAATCAAGAACAAGCTGCCCAAATCCAAAAGGATAATGATATCTATTGCAAGCTTAATTTCATTGATATTTCCCAAAATAGAGAAACTAATACCATGAATCAGTTAGGAGAGAAAGTTAAATCACAATTATAAGTTATCAAATCTCAAGAAGAAAGGATTTCGTCTCTTGAGAAGAAGAACCAAGAACAAGAAGAATTACTCAAGAAGTACCAAGAAGATTATAAGGAGAAAAAGAAAATGAAGTATATCCTTAAGAAGCTTATGCCAGAGAAGAATACGGATGATTAATTATCTTAAAACTCTGATCTTTTATTGTACTAAAATCTTTCAAATTTAATGAAACATCTTTGTTATACTTTTTTTGTATGTTTATCTTCTAATATTTTAGGTTCCGAAATTTCTCCCCTCCATTCCTTTTTGAAAATAACAAAAGGGGAGAAAAGTACAAAAATAATATCATGTTAGGGGGGGTTTACCCAAAATAAAAAATTTCTTATGAAAGGGGGATCTTAATTTTAAAACAAGACTTTCTTAAGAAAATGAAAGTTATTTTCAAGAAAATTGCTTAATCCAAATAATAAAATCCTTAAGGTGACAAAATCTAATGGTGGTTAGTAGTATTTACTAAGAAAACAAATATAAGGGAGATAATTTTTTATTTCAATTTTTCCAAACTTAATATACTTTTTTGAAAAGTGGTTTGTGCATTCAAAAAACAGGGAGATTGTTAATTCAATAAGCTATCTTATGACTTTTTCCATTCCTTTATGTTTTGAAAATCACAAACACTTTTTTCTTTAAGATTATTTTATTTCTCTAAGGAAATTTATTTTATTAAACCTTAACATGATTTTATATTTTATGCCTAATGTTCCTTATCTAATATTAACTATATTTTTCTTAAGACCAAATTACCTTAAGAATAATCGGATCCTTATCTAAACCTTGGAACCATAAAGTTTCTTTGAATTTGAGTCTCACTGTTTTTAGACTCCGTTTATTTTTTATTTTTGACTATGAGTTTCATAAAAATTATGACTTTGAATTCTTAACAATTTTGACTCTGAATTATCAGAAATTATGACTCTGAATTTTCATAAATTATAACTCAAAATTCTCAGAAATTCTAATTCCAAATTCTCAGAAATTATGACTCTGAATTCTCAAAAATTCTGACTTCGAATTCTCAGAAATTATGATTCCAGATTCTTAGAAATTATAACCCCGAATTCTTAGAAATTATGACTCTGAATTATTAGAAATTATAACTCTGTTTCCATTTAAAATCAGACTCTATTTGTATACATATTTAGACTCTATTTCCCATTATATTTAGAATCTGATTGTTCATACTTGTTAAATTTATTTTTCTTTCTTAAGATATTGTTAAAACTTTATCAGATTCTAGTTCACTTAAGTTTCATAAAATTAATAATTTTTTCCTTATATGAAACAATTTCTTACAATTTGTTTCTAACTTACCATTTTCTGAGTGAAACATGTATAGGTCCCTCTGAAATTCAAGGAAAAATATGACCGTTGGTGGAGGAGATAACCGTTGGGATTTTTTTCCTATAAATAACCCCACACATTTGAATATTTTGATACATTTTTTGAGTTGACGCATCTATATATTACATGTTGTGATGCTGTGAAGATATTTCTAGAGAGACAGACTCTTTTGCTTTGTGTGATTTTTAAACATATTGTTCAGCTATGAACAACTTGTTCAGCTTAGTGTGACTCCAATTTTTTCTTTGTACAATTGATGGCTTCCAAGGATATAAAGACAAAGGTGTCTACTACCTTAATGTTCAAGGACTTATAGGTATAGAAAGACCAAGGTTCTGACTACCTTAAATTCTAAGGGCTTACAAGGATAGAAAGACATACTTTGATACTCTTATCGAGGGCTTACCCTGGTGTGAGTAAGACGAATTTTTTGAAAGTATAAATCAAGGGAACTTTATCCAAGGTTGTTGGATACCCTTCTCTTTGGGTTAAAATATTTCTTATAGTTGTTCTCAAATAGTAAGTATATACACCACATAAATGAAATTAGATACATAATACCAAACATGTCTCAAAGAGATGGATTTGAGAAGAAAGACCTTACCTCGGTCCTGATTCATTATGTACTTTCACCAAAAATCCTGAATAATTAAATTAATTTCATTAAATACATAATAAAAAGCCTTATTAATAACTATAACCATTTATTCTCCTATTTTATTACCATTATATAAAAATATATTAGTTAGTTTTTATTTATTTTGAAAGAAGGATGTAAGTAATCTTTATCGTTTTAAACTAGTTTCATAAAAATAATGTCAACATTAATTCTTGTTAAACATTTAATCATTAAATGATAATTAAAGATATTATAATATATGTTATAATATAGTTTATAAATCTATAATTTCATTTCATGGTAGTTTTGGTTACAAACTATGATGACGAAATCAGTGATGATCATGTTTTGGTGATTCCTAATGAACAAAAGGTGTTTTCTTAATTAATGAGTTAAATGTTGATATAACCTTACAATAACCAGAAAAATTATTTATATATTTATATAATATTACACCAATAAATAATTTCTTATTGTCATCCATGATATAAATTCATAGTATTCTTCATGTATGTGGTTAAAATGACCCAAACATGAACTTGCCATGCTTAATGGATGATTGTGAGGTAGTTTAGTTATAACATCATTATACAAGAATCATAATGATATTTTTTGGTGATTATTAGTTTTATATATCAAAATTGTAAAGAAATATAAATATAATATAATTTATTTATAAATAAGAGATCATTATCCTCTTAGTTTTCTCGTTTTAAACGATTGAATTAATGATGATCATTTGTTGATAACATCACTAATAGGTTCTCTAATTTTTTTCATAATAGAATATTAAAGGTATCATAAAAAATCATATTTATCATTTAATACCATCCTCATCTCTATCCATGTAAGGTGGTGATGAAAATGAAAAAAAAATATCAATCATTCTATGGAGGCAGTAGTCCACACGTACCCATGGTTGACGCTTTCATTTTCCATGGAATGAGAGAAAGGAGTAATATGGATTATTATTTAAGAATAATAAAAATGATATAAATATAATATTTATTTATTAAATTTCTATTTTATAACATCCTTGTAAGGTGGTTAAATAAAACAAAACACATTGTGTCATGGAGGCGGTAGTCTGCACAATGTACAATTTACATATTTGTTTTTCTTAACAGAAAAGGGGAGGGTGGTTAATGATTGTACCATAATTAAAATAGCATAACAGTATAATAAATATACTGATATTATAATTTTAATATAATTAAATGAAATTTTGGAAAAAATAATAGCACATAAATAAATAGAAAAAGAAAGGATATGTTAGAAATCTATACCATACGACTTGAATTATCTCATTTGCAAAGGGGATAAACCTTTAAGGGGTGGTATTTTAAGGGAGAAAACATAATTATGGTTTCTAGGTGTTTTTAGTATATGGTTGGTCATATTTTTATCTGATATAATAGCATTGTGGTGTGATGGTAAGTGAGGAGAGGAGATTCTCTTTTATAAGTGAAAAGGGATGACATTTTTGTAAATACCCAAACATTTTCAATAATAGGAAGTATATATTAAGTAAATTGATTTATAAATTGATAAATAATTGATATTATAAGGTATAATTTCTATCAAGGCATCAAAAACCTTTTCCTACACATGTTTTAAACAAGTTTGAGGTCTTTTACTCTTATATTCTTTACATTTACCATTTTATCTTTTACCGTGGTAACTAGTTTTTACCTGAGGTAAATTAATATTTATGACTAAAAATAAAGTGGTAATTATTAGATAATTTGGAATAAATGATTATAAATTTAAAATCCATTACATTTGATTCAATTTATAAAAGTGATAAAAATTAATTTTAAAATAATAATGTATAATGTATTAAATTTTTTTTTTGAGAAAATAATTACTTATGTTATAAAATATCAAATATGGGTCTGTAAATTAAAACCAATATTTTTAAAATTATAAATTTACATATGAAATACATGTTTGTTCTTATAAAATTGTTTCATATATTTTCAATTCATACTTATATACTAATAATGTCATAAAATACATGTTATTTGTAAAAACTATATTTTACACTATTCTCCTAAAAACAATCTTTTTATAAAAATCTAAAAAATTCATATTAAGATTATTTTAATATGATTAATATAAAAATTATATTAATTTAGTCAAATTAAATTTATAAAATTTGATAATTCAATATTTAAATAAATTCCCAAAATATAGTGGAAAACTGTTCATATTAGAAAATATATTTTTAAAAAATATTAACTATTATTTATTCTTATTCCTATAAATTAATAATTAATTTATTGTTAATATTTTATTCATATTATCAATATATTTTATTATTATATAATCATGATATACTTAATTTCTTGAAATAAAACACAAATTTCCAGAAAATACATTTTTTAAGTATAAAATGACCATTTGAAAAGTACCAAAAACCATGATATATATATATATATATATAATCATAATATATACTTACAAAAACCATTATAATCTATCTATAAGATCTAAGCATCAGATAATATTTGGTAGAAGTTAATGGTGGTGAGTTTGCAAGAATATATCTCATCGTAATTTCCACAAGCTTGAATTTCTCTTATATACAATTTCACTCATACCGTAATTATTTGAGTTAGAATTGGGATTAGTCTAGAAAAAAACCTATTGAAGATACCAACTTACCAATTTTGGATAAATGGGATTCATAAGGTATACTTACTCTACTCAATTTCATTTCTTTCCTTAGTATATTTTCTAATATGGTGACTTCCTTTAATAATTTCTAATTTAATGGCTATATTATAATGGTTAAATTTTATTATAATATATCATGGATTTGTTTTAGTTTGGTTTTGTGTTTTAAACATGATATTAACATATTTATTTAAGAATAATATATAGTAAAATCTCGGGTCATTATAGTATATATAATTATATGTAATATGTTTTAGTTGAGTGGTAATGTCACAACATTACAATGTAGAGGTCTCATGATCAATCCATAACATGCATTTATTTTTTTAGGCTTATGGCCACAGTACCCAGCCATGGTCATCGACCCCAATCTATGACCATGTTTTTATCATGGTTATAGATATGCTTTGGCTACATTTAGTTCTTGATCATGGTTATAGGTTATGCCAATGTTGATAGCCATTACGGGACCCATGACCATGACTGTAGGCTACAACCATGGTCAACAGGGCTATTTCCTTTGTTTTGAACTAAAATAGGTTTCTTTGATCCCCCTCCCCCTCACAAATGTAATTTGGTTTTGAATTGTGAAAATAGCCTAATTTTCCACTAGTGGTACCGTATGACATGAACATATTATATAATATGATATAACACACATGCATCATATGAATGAATTTTTAGGTCATATATCCATTAATAAGCACACATAAGGTGTATATGATACATCTTGTAGAGAACATGTTCATATGGAGATATGGGTTTGTTTCATCAAGATCACACTAGACCCCTTTATATCTTGGGTGGAATTGAAGTTTTATTGGAAACCGCTATTTGTTTAAATCTATTAATTAAGAAATTCATATTTTATATCAACGATATAAAGGTCTATAAGGCCATGTGGTTAGGACTTGGAAATGAAATTTTAGACAGAGTGTTTGTTCCAAAATAAAGATATCTTAATAAACTATGTCCAAAGGAGTTTGTATGGATTCAAAAAGAGTTTTCATGTTTTTAATACAGTCCTTATGGGATTTTAGTGAAAGTGATAGATTATTGGTCAGGCACTAAAATGGTTTAATCATAATGAATGATTCATCCATATCATAAAATCATGGTATGCATATGATTCATAATGTAGGATAAGATATGATTATATCATTAAGGATTATTAAAGGTGTATGATGCCTATATTGTTTTATATGATTCAACTAATGATATGAGATACTAGGTGTATTTCTACTACCACATATTCTAAATGGATTTATCATCAATTATGAATCATAGATATGATTCATTAATTTCTTGTTAAATGATATATAATCATCAAAGTGTTTAATATATCATATATAAACAAATGGGCATATGTTATGTAATTTTTGACCGCTTTTAAACATTGAAAGTTGATGCTCAACTTCGTTTATTCATTAAGGGAGTGTTATAAAAGTTGATGACCCATATCAAATGTAGTGTGGTTGGAATGATCTAATAATCCAAAGCTAAATAACTCTCTCTTATTTCCTCGTTCTCCATTTATCTTTGAGGAGAAGGTGCGAGCACGCCTTTGGATTTTGAGGAGACCTCTCATAGCATATGAAGATTATAGTAGACCAATGTACTACCTATAGAGGTGAGAGTCTTTTGGTTGTAACTTAGTGATCTTCATCAAACAGTCTCCATCAAGATACAGATTTTTGAACATGAGGTGTGCATGTTAATTTTTTATTCTTTATTTACATGTTCATATGATGATGATGTATTGATCTTTTTTATAGGTTTCTTCCACTGTTATGAGCATAATATGTTCTTAAAAACCTATCTCCTCCCTTGGTGAGAAGGTATAGTATGGGAATTGATGTTGTACATGATGTGGGACTTTATGTGGGATTTTTCCTTGAATAAGAAATTACTGGTCATGTTCTATGATGCATTTTGGCATGATATCACTCATCCTTCTGACAAAAAGTTAAAGTATGCATGATCGACATTTACGATGGCTTGGTTAGCACACAATGACCCACCCATAGATGAATTCTTTCTTGTCATTTATTTTTCATCAGTACAAGAAATCAAAAATATCTTTTTCAATTATGATAAGGAAACATTGGTGGTTCCCTACTAGGTTTATCACCCACACCCTATATGTGTACCCAGGTGCACATTCAGACTTTGTTATTAGGGATCTGATCAAGGTCAAGGGACCTATGTCGGGCTAATAAGGAAGCATAGTTGGTTGAGGATAGAGATGATGTGAAGATACACTATGGTATCTTTTGATGTTATGCCTCTTTATTATTTTGTTCTTTTTATATCTCATGTATATTTATCCATTGCTAATGGGGATTATTTTGACTGCTAATATATGACCAACATGAACATTTTTTTTATAATGTGTGATGTACTTATTAGGTTGATATATTTCTTTGTTACCTTTCTATATTATTTTTTATTTTTGATCTTGTTGTTTCTATTGTCAATGGTTACTAATATAGAGGGAATAGTCTCTCTACTATATAGATATTTTGTTCGAAATGGTGTTATTACTGATTAGGTTGATTGTATGGGTTAAATGGTGTACAATCATTAATGTTGATTATATCATCTTTGAATGGTATCCAATGGGTTTGTTCATAGAGCCATAAACAGCCAACGGCTCTCACATCTATGATTCATGGGTATGCTTTCCAAAGTGAGGTATTTATTGGATGATTTATCCAACAACACTTAAGAACTCACATTGGCCAATAGGATGGGAATTCAGGATCACTACACTCTTTTAAGGGTAACTATTTCTTATTTTAGGACTCTCTTATAGATTTAAGCCATGTTCATGAATACTTGGTTCATTCCCTCATGTGTGTCCATGGATTTCCCCTAAATCAACTATTGATTATGACTACGCAAGGGTTTGAAATCATTTTTATGTATATGAGGTTATCCATTAATAGGGGGATCTATATGTATCTAAGGTTCTCTATCAATGTTAACCTTTGTGGATAGATCATGGATTATTTGGTTCTTCATTGGGATGACATCGATCTTAAGCCACGTGATGGGGTGATGGGGTGATCTGGAGTTTACCATCATCCAGGGGGCAGGAGCTGTTTTGATGTTGGGATTGAAGCCAAAATATGGGCCTCCTACATATCCTCATGAGAGGAATTAGAACCTACATTGTTTAGTGCCACTTAACTAGACACATAACCTTTTAAGGTCATGTGATGAGGACCCAACAATTTAGTTTAACATCATGTGGAAAGGATGTCCTCGAAAAAGGTTTCTTGTTCAAGGATCGTATGTGACTTATGTTGAGGTAGTTTTAGATACTTGAAAGGGATATAGTCTCCCAAGTGGATATGAACCTACTGGCAATATGGCCCAAAGAACATTAGGGTGGATTTGGGTGTTGGGTTTGGACCTCAAAGTGTATTCCTATGTATCCCAGATAGTTGGGAATCAAAGCCCACATAGTTCGGTTTGAAATGGGGCTTACACTTTAGAGGATACCCATTAAAGGGGGTATAATTGGGGCTTACGCATGGGATCCACCCACTTGGATTGAATTTGGTTTGGGATTAAGCATGGGAGCTACCCATTCGAGTTTTTGGTTGGGGATTATGCATGGAAGCTTCCCATTTGGCACTACTTCATTAGGAATATGTCCCTTTAAATGTCGAAGTATGGTCTTGGGACTTACACCGTGTAGGAGGTCTATTATATGATTTGGTATCGCATGAATTTCATGTTTTCTACTAATCTCTAAGCCCACATGATTCATTATCGGCGTGATAAACAATAGGAGGAAGTGAATCTGAAGATCACATGTCCCACTTGGTCCTCTGATGGATGGTTCTGGAGTCCAAAGGAAGAGAGAAGGGGCTTTGATTGTGCATGTTACCTCTCTTGTTTTCATATTCTATATAGTCACATTTGGAAACATATCTGAATACGTCTCAGTCGAAGTCAAAGAGGATAAAAAGTGTCACCTCCTTCAAGAAAGTCTAGGGGAATACCTTGAGAGGAGTGCCCTGAAATTGGTTTTGGAAGAGAGGGGAATGTTCGACGTGGTACCTCATCATATGCAGAGGATAGAGGTTCCTCTTAATTCCCAGAATAGTGAGGTTCACGTGAGAACCCTAGGATCAGAACCCTTATTACGATGGGAATATAGACTCAAGGTCATTCCGAAGGTCCACCCTATTGATGTGGTCACTCACACGACTCTGCTTACCATGGGTATGTAAAATCAAATGAACATGTTGATGTGCTCGATGGTCCACATACCATCATGGTATGCAGACTTGGGTTCAGCCCATGTAGCATTTTTCTACGCAGGGCCAGGTTCTGTCTGGGTATCATTTTTCCTTTCATGTGTTGATCCCTTTTTTGGTTCCCCTCGGGTTCTATTTATAAAGAAGTGGAGGAAATGGATATCGGCTTACCCAGTCATTTTTGGGAGGTTGTGTGAATCTTTTATGGGATCTCATGAAGGCCTTAGTTAGTATAGAGAACCTTTTTTGGGCTCTAAAATCCCCACATGGCCTTGCAGACAACTTCGTTTCATTTTTGGGGGGTCTTAGACACTACCTCTCCCCACGAATGATTTAGTTCACTGGGGGGTGATCGTTTGTGTAAGAAGAAATCACCGACTCCTTCTACAAATGGTTACTTAATTTGTGAGAACCACTGGTTCTACCCTTTCCATGAATTTTTGTTGTATGTAATTGCTTCGCATAGCAACAGGATTCCATGTGGACCGACGGTCTATGGAGGAACTCGTGCTTCACGATCGCCCTTAATTTGATCATTTGCTTCAATATTTTTCTTAAATTTAATTTCTTTACTTTTCTGAATTTATCAAAACATCTCAATCATTTTTCTATAGATTTTAAGACCCAAAAAAATTCCCCCCATCAGAATGGGTTTTTATCGGGATGAATAGGAGGCTGTTTTGATGTAGAAAGCGGTCCTGATTTTCACCAGTTTTTGGTATGAGGGTGGACCCATAGAAGGTGGTCATGCCTATATATATAGGGTTCCCAGATCATTTTTCATTTACTGATTATATCGATGAACTCTATGCTCTGGTGAATCCTTAACCGTATACAGATTCCACGAACTGCCTCTTTTGCAGATCGCTTTGTTCGCGAACTGAGATTCTTCACCCACAAACTGAAACACTTTAACCACAAATAGTGTGTTTCAATTTCCACATAGAAGGGGATACTTTGTTAATTGATCCTTCTATAAACTTTTACTGCACTAGAAAATGCTTTGCAGGTAAGAACCTTCACAGGACATTGGTTCCTGGACTGATAGTTTCCCGTAAATTGATAGTTTGTGGACCAATAATTCCAAAAATTGATGCTTCAGGAACCAATACTTTGATCCTTTGTTAATATTTTAGAAAATAACTCCTTTGATTTTTAATTTTAATGTAGAAAAAGGGATGGGACCTCCATAGGCTACTTCTACTACTGCTACTTCTTTTACTATCATGGTTTTTCTTTTAGCCAGTGATAAAAGGAGGAAAGATCAGATCGATTCTATCAAAAATAAAATCATTGTTAACTCGCATTATCATATCCTTACAAGACTTATTAGTGATGGTCAAATAGTGTATCTGTTCTTTGATAGGTTTCCTCTTTGTGGATTTGGGCTACTGTCCAATGTAGCGATTCTAGAACCTCATTCAACAAATAAGCCTGCCCTCTAGATATTTGAAAACAACAATATTCCCCGATCCAATATTTCACCAAATGGAGAACTTATCTAAGAGTCCCTCACTATTGGATCTATTTTTAATTATACTCCTTGATCATTGGAGGAAACCCTGCGAGGTCTAGATGAAAAAATTCATTGTTATCATAGCACTGCGTGGAGATCCACTACAAACGAGCAATAAAGGTGGATATAAAAATTGGACCTTTATCTTGGAGGCTTATTTAGTTTGGACTAGGGGTGTCCCTTTTGAGATTTCCAGAGCTACAGTGAATTCAAATTCAAGTTTCAGGTTGTGGTGCTATATGAGTTGGTTTGGGTTTTGAAGACATATACCCATTAGAATAAATATATTATCCCACAGTTATTTATCAAGTGGATTCTGAACACTGATACCATCCATCTGGTGCATGGGGAAGTCGGTATTATTCTTTGGGGCATCTGAATGATTTCAGGGGTTCCCACTGTCAGAGATATGTATGATGAATTTTTGTCACCCTCTTCTTCCTAGGATGATGAGAATAGGACTCTTTCTCTTTCTAAGAAACTCATTGCCAAGGAAAAGTCCCTTTTGAATGGTGATGAACCTCATCCAAAAAAAGATGTTCCATTTTATGATTGAATTAACACCTCTGACACACAAAGTGTCCAAGAGCCTCACGTGAAGATACCTAGGTCTTTCCCAACCATTGAAACTCAAAGGCGGATAGGTTCTTATTGGCCCATTCTACAAGAAGGTCAATTCAATGAATGGGATTAGAAAATCCTCCCTAATGATGACTGGATATTCTGATTGGAAGCCTTCCCCACCATGTTTCTGAGTGGATGGATTCTACTGATGCATGATTTTGACATTAGGTTTAGAGTCACAACTTTTATTAAGTAATCTCAATTAGCCACCAACAGGTGTATTAATCATGTTGTCCCAATGTTGGTGAAAATTTACTGTATGCTGATACAGATTAGCAAGGGGAGGCCACCATATCGGATGGTAGGCCCCTTATAGATTTCTAGGGCTGGATATCAGCTCATATTGGGGTTTAGTCATTTATCAGTCCTCAAATGATCCCAATGGAAATTATCTGACCATACCTCCAAAGCACAAGTGGGGTGGTGCCGCCAGACTGGAGTGACCAAGAATTAAAGGAATGTTTCAACCACCATGACTGTTTCACCTATAAACCTTACTCTTCCCCATCTGTTATTTTGGTGAATGAAGAATATGAGAATTTTTTCAATAGAGGCTACTTTTTCTCCCTCGGATAGGGAATCTTAGTTGCCAAGATCGATGGGGAATTTATCTGTAAGGGATATTCACCCTATATATTTTCTCATAAATTAAATTGTGTCTAGATGAAGTGTCCCTTGGCCCTCAATAGTGAATGCTTGAAGAGGTATTTAATGATAGCATGGAATATTTGGTTGATGTTTACTTTGGATGATACCCAACAACAGATCAAACTTCCTCCTGTGTATTTCCAGCCTACCCTTACCATATCCTATGTAGAGACCTAGATCTGATCATACCCCATAGATCAACTAGAAAATTTTTTCCTTGTCATTAAGGCTTGAAAGGAACATGAGGCTAGGGTAAAACAGAATAAAATAGTTTAGAACTCTTGGATCGGAAATCAGCTAAGAAAATCCCTTGTTTCTGAACCATCTAGAAAATTTTTGAGGGTTTGGCGTTCAACCCCCTAGGATATCGGTGTTGCTTCTCAGGGTCATGCATTTATCCCTTCTGATGTATCTTTCCCACCAGCCTGGAGATAATGGGACTCCCTAAAGAGTGCCCATATGGATCATGATTTATGGAATTTCTTGTAGGATAAGGTGGTCGCACTAACTAGGTATTGTTATATATCAGCATCTTCTAACATCCTTTATGATAATGATCCTGATATGGTGGATACCTATCTTCAAGATCTTGATGATTCAATCCTCTCCTTGTTTGGTCATCATAGATACTCCTAGAGAGTACTTAACATGCTAATTTTAGAGGTTAATTAGGATGATGATGGTGATAGTCATGCTTCTATGGGTGTTGATGAAGTTGACCCTCCTACAACAACCGAAGTGGAGGATATTCCTCATCCGCACCTATGTTCTCATGAGTTCTTAGTCCCAAAAGGTTCTAGAAAGTTTGAGGTTCCTAGAAAATAGTTACGGCTACTATAACCTGGTTCACTTCCCTAGGGATATCTTCCCACATTACCCATCCCTATTACTGTAGCATTTCTAGAGGCTTGGAAGGTCTGGGATACTTTGAGGGCTAGTATGTAAGATAAAGATATCTGAGAGGCACTTCAGGAAGATCCCCTTAGGCTAATGGGATTTGGATAATTCATTTATCCCATGTGGATTTCAACTCGCAAGAATCCACATGAGGTGACTATGTATCTAGAAGAGATGAATACTTGCCCCCACTCTTTCATGGATAGAGTTTACTGGTCTGATCGGGTAGAATACATGGTGGTAGTCCTAGAGCCAGATGATACTCTCAAAGTGGTAGTTATAGTTTTTCACGTAACCCCCCTTGTTATTCTTGTTGACATGACCTTTACCCTTACTTCATGTACTTATAGAAAATTGGGGAGACCCAGGAGACTGTTGTTTCCCTAGAATACACTCTCAGGGGTACTGCAGTTGGGGAGAGTGCTCTTTTGGATGTGGGAGTCATTGGAGAGGGCTCCCCTAGGTCCATAGAGCGTATGTAAACACTTCTTACAGATCCAATAGGGCATTTCTTCCCCCATCCCCATCCCCATTTCCTCCTAGGGGATCATCCCTGTGGCATACCACTAGGCGTCGATAGACATCCTAGATGTTGATACATATAAAGTCAGGGATAACAGGTGATTGTCACATTTCTATTATATTAGGGATCTTTATTTTCTGACTACTCATCATGATCATAACATGGTGAAGGTCTGATAAGTAATCAGGTGGAAATTGCCCGATCATTTGTAGTTCCTTCTTCTTCAGAGGTACGAGAGATACAACTAGAAGTTATGGCTGAACAGGATAGGGAATCCATGCCAATTAAGGCCATTGGGGGAATCCCATTCCCCAAGGTGTAATATTTTCAAGTCCAAACAACCTATGTCCTAATAGTGGGATATCTTTAGATATTGAAGCTTTAAATGAGCTTGTGAATCTTTCTTATGTAGAGACGAATGTAAGGACCTCACCAGTTGTAGCTGATCTGGATGGAGAGCCCTGATTAACGGAGAATATCAGGGAGATCCCAAGTCCTGGGAGATTGAATGCTCCTAGTCAAATGACTTTTTCCCCATAGAGGGGGAATCTTTAGGAGTCAATGTTCTTGTAGATCACATTGATCTCTCTCCTCTAATGGATAAAGTAATTTAAGATCAATAGAAATCATAATCAGTGGTTTCTCCTAGTTATATGATGGTTATTCATGTTATCACAGTTTCTATGAGTGATCTTCTAGAATCTACCAACCCAATTGATAATGGTCCCACACCATGGGTGTCTTTAGAAAAATCTGAGGTCAATTCTTAGGATGAGGATGTATCCTCCATCTTGTTGGGTGATGATAGGGAACTGGTGATCATGGGTTATAATGATCTTGAGGGTGAAGAAATATCTCCATCCTTCCAATCATTCATTTTTTTCTTTTTATGTAAGGATCTAGATAATGATTGTTTTGATATTTAAATTCATGATCACAATCGGTAGTCCTTGCGGTTATAATCGATGTTATGGTATCCCAACTTTCCATCATTACGAAGGATTCGGCTATTGCAGAGTCAAACTATACCCTAATTACAGAGTTAAACCCCACTCTGGGGGCGTGTATCCCTGACTACATCCCAAATTCTAAGAGTGACTTTGAGGTGGACCCAGATGACTTGGAAAACCTTCACAATACTCATCGAAAACTATGGAAGGACATTTGGAAGTTGATTTATTATACCACCCCTTTCAAACCTACCAAAAAAACTTCCCAAATTATGCCACAAGTTTTTATTTCTTGGGTATAGTGGGTTTGACTATCACACCATCTATGAAATCATAAAGTAGGTATTTGTTTCCCAAGAGAGAACTGGTATACTCCAATATCATCTTTCTACTATGGAGTACATGGCCCACCTTTTCTCCACCTAACATATCCTTATGAATGAGGCTATTGAGCATAATGATACATCCATGAGTGATCTTCTGGAATCTACCGACCCAACTGAGAATGGTCCCACACCACAGGTGTCTTTGGAAAAATTTAAGGTCCATTCGTGAGATGAGGATGCATCCTCTATCTTGTTGGGTGATGATGGGGAACTAGTGATCAGGGATTCTAATGATTCTAAGGGTGAATGTAGCTCTCAATCCTTCTATTCATTCCCTTTTTTCTTTTTTTAGGATCTATATAATGATTTTTTGACCTTTTAAATTCAAGATCACAACCAATAGTCCTTGTGGTTACAAATTATGTTCCAGTATCCCAACTTTTCATCATTACAATGGAGTCAACTATTGTAGAGTCAAGCTATACTAGGATTGCAGAGCTAAGGCCCTCTATGGTGGTCCATATCCCTGAATACATCCCAACTTATAAGAGTGACTCTGAGGTGGACCTAGATGACTTGTATGAGATCCTCACTACTCATTGAAATCTATGGAAGGACATCTGGAAGTTTATTTCTAAGACAACCCCTTTCAAACCTTCCAAAAAAAACTTCCCAAATTATACCAAAAGTTTTTATTTCTTCTGTATGGGGGGTTTGATTATCACGCTATCTATGACATCATAAAGTAGGTAGTTGTTTCCAGAGAGAGAACCAATATGATCCAATCTCATCTTTCTACTACAGATTCCATGGCCCACCTTGCCTCCACCTGACAGATCCTTATGAATGAGGCTATTAATAATAATGATGTAGTTGTGAGGAGACAAGGAAAAATTATAGGGATAAGGTCCTTAGAGGATCAACTTGGTCAAGAAGTGGAGTGGCATAGCCAAGAATTGGAAAAACTTAATCAATAATTGGGGAATTATAAGGTAGCAGTTGATGAAGGGAGGCAGTTAGTAGAGGAGGAGGAAAAAGCCATATTTTATGCAGCTAAGAAGGTGAAGGAGTTGAAGGCTAGTGCGGATGCTGAGACTACAGCCTTATCAGAGCTTCATCGAGCCATAGAGGACTCAGAATAAAAGTTGTTATAACTTTGTGAGTCTACTAAGTGACTCCTGCAATGACAACATCTTTCTCATATAGAGAGGCTCCAGATTATGGATGATCCTCCATTCCTATTCAATGGAATGAAAACTTATTTGTTCTCGAGTACTTCTCCTTTACCTTTTCCTGCAATTCTAATCAATTATAATTGGGATCATGTTGAAATACAATCTCCACTAAACCTTAGTTTAAGTCAACATTCGGGATAATCAAATTGAAATTATCATGTCATCCTTTAATTTTCTCCTAAGCTGAGGGACTCAGAAAGCATAGTATTGACCATTACAGGGGTTATATATAAAACCCTACAAACTTTGTGTCTTTTTTATTATCACCCTAATTTTTACCTAAGTCCATTGTGAAGTAGACTTAGTGGGTATTACTTGAATTTTTATTAGGCCACCCTTTCTGTATTTTTGAACTAACTGGATTTGTGTATATTTATTTATTGATTTCTCTATATTTTTTCTAATCCATAAGAAGTGTAGGTCTAGTGAGTTGATACTCCACTTTTTACTCAGGGTTCCATTTGTGGTTTTTCTACTTGGAGAGTTTTGTATCTCTTTTCTTTGTCATTTTATAGTATTTCAAACCAGACTAATATTACTGATATTTTAGGTCTAATAACTTGGAAAATGAATTATGGGGCAAGGGGCCCAATATGCTTTATTATCTAAAAATTTCCTAGTATTTTTCATACATGAATGAGGTATTTTTCTTGACCCTGACTTTATGATTTTTGAATCCAAAACATGATATGAGGCATGGATTCCTTGGGGAATATAGAGGTAGGAAAATCCTATTCTAAGGAAGAATTTTCCTTTGGTTGATAGGCCTTTTTTTTGGGAGACTTATGCAGAGCCAACTTAGGAATATTATGAATAGTTAAACAAAGGTGTTCTCAGAAAACTGGCCTTCCATTTATGATGGTCAGGTAATTTTATTGGAATTCATATTTTTTTATAATACCACAGTGGGTGGCCTATTGAGGGGGTAATGTATGAAAACTATGAGTGAATCTATATCGAATTTGGATGGAAAACCACTCCCACGTGAATTTTTCTTGTGTAAAAGAGGGTTGAAGAATGATTTAGCTTAGTGTATTACTATCAGGACATTCTGAATTTAAATGAAAACCAAGGGGTAAAAAATTCACCTTATTCACGGTAGTCTAACTAGGAATTTTCTATCATCTTCGGGCATGAAGGGGGGAAAGGAAGTAAAATATAATCTAGGGGGTTTCTTAATCCAATAATTGATATGTGATGTAAACATCATAGGATGTACGAAGGTAGGAAAATCCTTTTCTGGGGACAAATTTTTCTCTGGTTGATAGTTTTTTTGTGTGGGAAACTTTTGCAAAGCCACTAGGGCATATTTTGCATCACCAAACAGAGGTGTCCCCAGGACATTGGCATTCCATATACAATGGTTGGGGAAGATTATTGGGATTTAGAAATTTATGGACATAGAGTATGGTTTGTTAAAGGATATTTCTTGATAATGAAAGGGGCATTTCAAGTTGAAATTTCCAAGTAATAGGTTGAGATGTTCTCCCTATGCAGGTGTGAGGAGGTTCCCTGCGCAGGTCTAACCCATGCACATAGAAGGGACATTAGCCATGCAGTTTAACATCTTGCAATAAGGACATGAAAAGAGAGTGGGTGAATTTTTTTCTTATGTATGATCTCACTAATGGGTAGGGGATCATATTGTAATTTCCTATGAAGATTTATTTCATTTATAGGAACATAGGGGTTAACATTCTTTATTGTGTTTGGAAACTTCCCATGCAAGTATAACCCCTATACTGGGAAGGGGCATTTGTAATCTTTTCTATGGTCATACCTGAGATTGAAAATTTGGTATCAATTATCATGTTGTTTAATGTTGTTCAATTAAGACATTTTTATAGAATCCATGGTTAACTAGAGAATAGCCAGGCCGAGATTTTTTGGCATGCCTCAGACACGAGGGGGGAGGAAGTTATAAACCATGATTCTAGGGATTCTTTGATAGTGAGGAATTATAATGGGAATGGAATACATTGGTATGTATGGAGGTAGAAAAAACCTCTCATGAGGATGAATTTTCATTTGGTTGACATGCCTTTTTTGTGGGTGACTTATATAGAGCCAACTTGGGCATATTATGCATAGTCCAACAAAGGTGTCCTCATGACATTGACCTAATATTTATTATGGTTATAAGAAGATTTTGAATATCAAAAATTAACTGGGGAATAGAGTGTGATAAATGGAAAGGATGTGTCCATAAATATAAGAAACATTCAGAATGTGATTTTCCATGGAGTTTGAAACTCCCTACATAGATCTAACTCATAAGTAGGAGGCACATATTCTTTTATCACGGATAGACCTAGGATTGGAGATTTGAGTGTCACTACATATCCTATAAAAACAAGAATCAAGCTTAATGTAATTATGGAATTTGGCACGGTTGGTGACCAATATTGAAGGTGGTTTCCTCTTGGATGAAGATACTATATTATCACATAGTTTAACATCTTATAGTGGGGAAAATTTCTATATAGTTTATTGTCATGTGGAAATAACGATATACCGTGTAGTTTATCATCATGCGGTGAGGACGTTGGTGGAACAACTTGACTTCATGTTGTGAGGATAGAGGGATTATGAGTTTTTTCGTTGGAAGTTGAATAGAGTAGTTGATATAAACTGATGTGAATTAGAGACTAGGAGGCCCTATGCCACACTATATACTCTTGAAGGAATCTTAGGACAAGGGTCTAGAAGGTTTAATGGATTTTCAGATAGGCCCAAAGACAAAATGTATGGATGTCTTTGTGTATCCCATGTAGATGAGAATCAATCCATACATAGTTCTTGATAGGAAAACTCCTTGCATAGTTTTAGTTCATATGAAGGGAGAGGGAAATTTTTAAATTGGTGGTAGATGTACTAGGATATAGAATCCAAGTGTCACTACATATCTTATATTGATAGGAATCAATCCATACATAGTTCTGCAATATGGTATGGTGGATGACCGATATCGAGGGAAATTTTCTCTCAGGTGAGAATACTATGGTGTTGTTCAGTTTAATGTCCTGAGGTGAGAAAATTTATCATGTAGTTTAATATCATGCAATTATGAAAATTTCTTTACAATTTAGAGTCATGTGGAAAGGAAAAAGATTCCATGCAATTTATCATTGTGTGATTAGGATGAATTTTTATATAAACCATGAATAAAATGGAGTCTAATCAGGCTAGGATGTTATGACATGACCCGAATGTGAAGGGGGAAGAAAGTATAAACCATGATCTTGGGGTTTTTTAGATTAGGAGGAATGATACGAGGTATGGAATCCATTAGGGTGTAAAGAGGTAAGAAAATCCTCTCCTAGGAATGAATTTTCTTTTTGGTTGACATGTCATTTTTGTGGGAAACTTATATAGAGCCAACTTGGGCATATTATTCATAGTCAAACAATGGTGTGCTTAGGAAACTGACCATCTACTTCCTGTGGCTAGGGAATTTTATAGATATTCAAAATTACTTAAGGAATAGAGTTTGATGGATGGAAGTGATGTGTTCAGATATGCAAGAAACATCTAGAATATATTTGGATATGAAGTATGAATTTCCCCACATATATCGGATTCATACAAAGGGGATATTTTTATTTCTTGATAGATCCATGATGTGAGATTCAAACTTTAAACCTTTTATATAGATTCATATTTATGTACATAATATGGGGATATTTCCCTTTTGATTTTTTCCATGCCTAGGACTAGTATTCAAGGCCTAGGAATCACTATATATCTCATAAAAATCAAAATCAAACCACACATAGTTCTTAGAAACCTCCCTATGCAGATCTAATTCATACACATGGGGGATTTTGATCCTTTATTATAGCCAGACCTAGGTTTGGAGATCCAAGTGTCACTAAGTATCCTAAGAGGATAGGAATCAAGACACACATATTTCTAGATAGTCTTCCTTGCATGGATTTGGTTCACGCTCAAGGATAGGGTGATTTTTTTTAAATTGTCATATGGGTAGGAACTACTTTGGATTCCATTTCATAAATTTTATTTATATATAGGGGAGGGAGAATTTTTTGTTTTTTGTGGCTAGATTGGGGAATAGGGTTCAGAAATCCCTGTGTATCTCATTATAATGAGAATCAATCTGGCTGTAGTTCTTTGAAGTTCCCTGCACATTTATGACCCATATGCAGGGAAGGGGATTTTTTGTGGTGGCTAGAAAAAGATATAGGATTAGGGAACTACTTAATATCTCATTAAGGTGAGAATCAAGACACACATAGTTCTAAAGGGAAATTCCCTGCACTAGTCTGACCCATGCACAGGAAGGGGGGAATGTGACTTTTTCTTTGGGGTGGCTAGACCAAGATATAACATCCGGGCATCTTTAAGTATCCTATATGGATAGTAATCAAGTCATATATAGTTATTATGAAACCATGTAGTTTAACATCATTCATTAATCACGTGAATCACCCCGCATTAAAGATTATGGATCCATGTAGTTTTACGTCATGAAATGAGGATGAGATGGGTACATTTTATCATCATGTAACCAAGATGACAGGTGATAGCTGTGGAAATGATGATGTCTTAAAACAGAAAGAAACAAAATTCTGACATGAAAAGAGACCCTAAAGTCCAAAGGCTGGTAAGAAAATCATCCTCTGGATGAGGTAAAATTTACGGTTGGTATCATCATGAAAAGTATGGGGTCACTGCGTATCTCTTAGAAATGAGAATCAATCCACATGTAGTTCTTAACCGGAATTCTCCATGTAGGTATAACCCATAAACAGAGAGAAAGATGCATTTTTAACCATTATTTTTGTGTTTCTGGATCGAGATATAAAATCTAGGCATATCTACATATTCTATGTGGATAGGAATCAATCCGTATGTAGTTCTTGAGGAACCATATAGTTTAATGTCATGCAGTAAAGATGTGGATCACCCAACGTGAAAGATTATGGATCCGTACAGTTTTATGTCATGCATTGAGGATGAGATGGTACCGTTTAGCATCACATAACCAAGATTATAGGTGTCGATTATGGAAATGATGATTTCGTAAACCAGTGATAAACAAAATTCTCACATGAAAAGAGACCTAGAAGTCTAAAGGTTGGCAACAAAATCATCCCATTGATGAGGGAAAATTTATTGTTGTTCCCATCATGAGAAGTCTTTGGGTCACTACATATCTCATGGAAACAAGAATAAAGCCAAATGTATTTCTTAATAGGAATTATTTGTTTAGTTATGAACCATACATAGAGAGAAAGAGTCATTTTTAACCATTATTTTGGGGTGTATTTACCAAGATATAAAATACAGTCATCTCTATGTATCCTATGTGGATAGGAATCATGCTGTATGTAGTTCTTGAGGAACCCTATAGTTTAACGTCATACAGTAAGGATGTTTATCATGCATTTTAATGTCATGTGATTAGGATGATTTCTACACAGTTTAGTGTCATATGGAAAGGATGATATACCTTGTAGTTTATCGTCGTACGATGAGGACATCGGTTGTTATGCAGTTTAGTTTCATGCAACTAGGACATTAACCCTGCAGTTTAACATCATACAATTAGTACATGAACTCCTTTTGGATACAATAAATATTTCTTTAGGAACCTTGTATTAGTGGGTCCCTTAGTGAGTTACTCATCCATTGAAATCAAGGAATAAGCTCCATCAGAGTAGACCTTATGTATAGCATAAGCTCCCTACCATTTTTGGATCTATATTCGGAGGCTTATTTCTGAGTATCATCAGAGTCCTAAGGACCAACACCGTCTCTCCTTAGATGAAAGACCAAAGGTAAACCTTTTCTTAAGGATCGTATGATCTAGTTTTGGTGGACTTCCAAATGATTCAGTTTCTCTAATTCATCAAGTTATTTCTATGATTATTCATTTTTAGATATTTGATCCGAGATAGAAACATGAAGTGAGTACAATTGAACTTCAATGGGTAGGACCACCTCTTTACCATATACTAATGAGTATGGGGCTTCCTGATTAGCGGTGTGGGTCGTTGTCTAGTAAGCCCATAGATCATGAAGAATCTTGTCTGACCATGATTTATTATCTTTATCTACCATCTTATAAAGTATATTTGATACGGTCTTTTTGAAGGCCTCTATCTATCTGTTAGACACTACATGGTAGTAGGATGAATGGTTTATCTAGATACCATACTCCTGATATATTTTCTCCAACTTATCTAAACAAAAATTAGTTCCATTGTCCCTTATTATAGTGTGAGAGATACCAAATATGGTGATGATTTTGGATTTCAAAAATCTGACAATGTTCCTTTCCCCAACCTCTTTAAGGGGAGCAACTTATTCCCATTTAGAAAATAAATTGGTTTTTGTGATAATATACTTGAAATTCTTGGTCATAGATTGAGGATATGGTCCCACGATATCAATTCCCCATATGGATAAGGTCCAAAAGTACTTGGTTGTGTGAAGTACCTCTGGAGGTTAGTGGATGAAATTGGAATGAACTTGGTAGGAATGACACTTCCTTGTGAATTTAGTGCAATACTATGTTACAGTGGGATAGTAGTATCCAAGACTTTGAATTTGATGGGATGACTTGGATCTTATCTAGCGGGAGATCTCCCTTTTTAAAGTAGTCCAAAATGGGTGTCATCTAGTTAGTGGTAGGACCATATGGCTCAGGGACAGGGCTGATCTCATTGATTTCTTCTGTGTTGACCTGAATGAACGGTGAGACCATTCGGCGGTGTGCAATGTTGATGACCATTTTATCTCATTCGGGATTAGCTAGGGTTTTGGATGAATTTTCCAATGCATCGGCTTATGAATTTTGCGATTGGGGGGCATGAATTAATGTTAATTATAAAGGTAATTCCTCTATTAGTCCTCAAACATGGTATAATAAGGGGATCAATTCTTCCTTTTTGATAGCATAATCATCATTGACTTACTTGATGACTAGTTTTGATTTTCTTTTTATCTTCAAGTATTTTACTTGTACTTGGATTTCCAGCTCTAGTCTAATAATAAGATCCTCGTATTTTGATTCACTATTCAAGCACTGCTCTGATAGCAGGATGGAGTAAGGTAGGACTGCCACTGCTAGAGATATGAGTATGACTCGCATCCCTACTTTGTTGGGATTTGGGTCTTCCATCATTTTTCCTATCGTGATTCTAGATGCACCGCCTAAATGCATCTCCCAAATCTAGGGGGCCTCTTGAATAGGGAAAACCTCTTCATTAGGAAAATTGGTATCTAATGAGGTCATTTCTGTTAAGGGGTGATCTTATAGAAAATCTACTAATGTCTGGCCATTGATAGCTTTCTAAGGAACTAATTGGATGTAAAACTGTTTTAGGATGACCACCCACCATGACAGACGTCCAGTCATCATTAGACAGACGATAATATATTTTAGTGGGTTTTTGTGTAAGACCAAGTGGACCTCATGGTGTTGTAGATAGTGCCTCAGCTTCTAGACCAAAAATATTAGCACAAGACAGCTTTTCTCGATACCTGATTAATGAGTCATAGCATCTTTCATGGTTCAGTTGAGATAATAAAGGTTGTTTTCACTGCCAAAATCATTATTTTATGAAAGGAAGGGTCCTAGTGAGTTCTTGAGGGAAGTCACATACAAAATGAGTGGTCTTACTTCGACAAGTTGTATTAGCACTGATGGGATTAAGAGGTGTTTCATGATACTTTTTAATGCTTCTTGACAATCATCAATCCATTTATATACAACCCCCTTTTTCATCAACCTGGTAAAGGGAAAATATTTTCCTGCAAGGTTGTCTATGAAGCTTCAAATGTAGGCCAAGTGTCCCTAGATTCCTCTCAATTCAGTTATGCTGCGAGGAAGTGACATTATAAGGATATCCTTTTTCTTCTCAGGGCCTAATTTGATGCCATGATGGTGTACGATGATGCCAAATAATTTCCCTAAGGTAACTTTGAAAGTGCATTTCAAGGGGTTCATTTTTAGACTGTGTTGTCATAGTTTGTTGAAGATGGTTTCAATATATATTAGGTGGAATGAGAATTTTCATGACATAACCACAAGGTCATCAACATAGAATTCAACAAAATTTATTAGGAAGGTTTTGAAGATGAAATGAATGGCGTGTTGATATGTAGCACTGGCATTTTGTAAGACAAGGGAATCAACCGATAGAAAAATATTCCTTGGGGGGATGAAGGTGGTGGATTCTTCATATTCTTATGCCATTTGGGTTTGATTATATCCTAAATATCTATCCATGAAAGAGAGATCCTAATAACTAGAAGTTTCATCAATCAGTAGTTCTGTAATAAGGACTAGGAAATCATCTTTTAGGCAGTGCCTGTTGAAATCTCTGAAATCGATAAAAAATATGATTTTTCCATTATTATTTCTTATGGGGGTGATATTATCCATCCATATGGTATATTATAACTCATTAATGAAGTTGGATCTGATGATCTTGTCAACCTCAGTCTCTATCTTTGTAGCATGTGTTGGGTGCTTCCTACTGACTGCTTGTTTACAGCCCTAATGATCTTCTTGGAGGCCCAAGTGGTGAGTGGACACCTGAGGATCAAGTACTATAAATTTCATGTAGTTTTAGGTGAATACATCTTGATGCAACCTTAGTAAATAGATATATACTTATTTCTCTTCAGAATACATAGCTACACTAATTAGGGTGGATCGTGGATCTTCTTCTATTCCTAGATTTATTTCCCTTAGTTCATCAATGGTGGTAGATATGCCCTCCTAAAATTCCAAAGGGGTATCCCTAAGGTATTATTCATCTTCATATTCTTCATCTTCTTGTTATGTTTCTTCATCTTCATCTTCTTATTCTGATGGGGATTTTTTTTTGAGATGATCTCTACAGAGTTGGGAGAAGTGTTGAAATTTTGGTATTTGGAAGATGAAATAGATTCTTCTGACTTGGATGATAGTGTGGAATTATATAGAGATGATGAAATGAGGGGTGAAAGAGATTATTCTTCCCATTTAGCCTTAGTGGGTGAGGAAGGGATTTTTGTGGGCTCTGAGGATGGGTTGAGGTCACTTCTATTCGAGCTTTCACCATTATCTTAGGGGTCAACATATTTTTCAACACTGTTAGATTCAGTGGCCATGACAAAAATCATGAGGACTACTGAATACACGTCTGAACTTGGACTCATACTGGTTGATGGGAATTACATTTTATTCATCGAGTTGTTTTAAGGGGTCAGCTGGGTTCATTTACAAACTGTTTGGGGAAGTGATCCAATCAAAACCATTGACTGAGGGTCACTTCCCTTTCTACTCATAGAATCCTGCATCGATATAGTGTGAATCGTAAGATTTTAATGGGGCCTTATTAGTGTTCAATGTCCCATTTTTTCCATTTATTTCATATTTGACACATTTATGGTACAATGAGGGAATCGCTACATGATGATGCAACCAGGACCTTCCTAGCTGGACGTTGAAGGTTGTGTTTTCCGAACCACCAGAAATTCCGAGTTGGCTATGAGGTCTCCAAAACGATTTTTGAGATTGATTTATCCTAACATATTCTAATAACTTTTTCATATCCCAATAGGGTTGTGGTAGAGTAATTTAGGTTATCCTCATTTCATCTAATCCGATGAAGTTTTCACACTATGATGAGATTAACTCCAGAGCCATTGTTAATGAATAATTTTCGGATATCAACACCATTTATCCTCCCAGACACATAGAAGGGTCTGATGTATCCATGAATAATGGTGTCTTTATCTTGATATGTGAAGGATATAACCATGTGTCATTCTAGAGGATCAGTCTCTATTTGATAGACCTCAGTGGAAACCACTTTTTCTTCAATCCTTTGGGGGCTCAACAAAGCTTCTATAAATGCTTCCCTGAGGTCTTTTGACAAACTCAAGGTATCCATGATTGATAGCTTGGCTAGTGTTGAGGATAACTATTTTAGGATTTCATATTTATGATCTAAAGGTAGACTCTTCCTAGTATGGGGATACTATTTTATAGGCACTTTAGGGGATTTATTATTAGATGAAGATGGATTGGCCCTTGGGATAGAAGCTGTGGGGGATTCCATTCTTTGTTGGTTGGGATGATTATGTCTTTCTACATGTCGAGGGTGATTAGACATCTTATGCTATTCTGATGGATATTATAGAATGATTGGGCTGGAGTGGCTTCTAAAAGGTTCAAGGTAAATTTTCTATTCTTGTTGGGTCTGCTGAAGGTCTCTTCCATGAGTTTCTATAACATTAATGGTTTGAGCAGGGGTGCGGCCATAAGTTTGGTTTCTATCATGGCCATGTCTTAATTGGTATCCTCATCTTCTGCAAACACTTCTTATGGTTCCTTGATCAGATACAGGGAACTCAGTTTCATATCCATACTCTTCATTAGAGAATGGATCCATTAGGTGAATGACATTAATAGAGCCAAAGATCAACTCTTAATCTGGCGATGAAGAGTTCCATTTGGTGGGGTGGTGCCTTATCTTTCAAGTCTAAATGAATAATGTCTAATAGGGTCAAAGACGACCTTTTCCATGACACGAGTTCATCTTTTTTCACTTTATCTCTATATTTATGGTCAAATTTCTTCTTGGATGACCAAATTTTATAGGGTTGTGGGGATGAGGGTGTATGCTCTGTTGTAGTAGAAGTAGTTGGGGCACAATTGGTTATTTCAACTATTCTTGTAGAATTCCATGAGTTTGGTTGATTTTATTTTGAGTCATCCAACAATAAAAAAAATATCTCATGTTGACAACTTCTTACCACTCATATCCTTCATCAGGGGTAGTAGCGGATACATATTCCACTTGTTCTAGCAGTGGTCCCAATTTGAATAGATAGAAATCTATCATTTTCTACAAGAGGTATTTAAAGACAATGAATTCCTGGATATTTTTTCCCAGTATCTGGTGCAAGGGACAATAATCTAGTTGTTCATCGAGACCCACCTCATCTTACCTTTTCATCTCTAGTAGATGGAGCAAATTGAAGTTCATGGTGGCTATAAAAAATCCATGAACTTGATCATCTTAGAATGAGTAAAATTTATTCCTCTATTCCTGAAATTTATTTCTCCTAGATTCCCTTTGCTCATCCTATCAAGGCAAGGGATATTGTTGATTCCTAATGGGACCACAGGATTTGGTGTATGCCTTAGAGCTGGATATGGTGTAGGGGTTGGATTTAGCATGATGGATGCCACTTCAAATCTCCATGGTCTTTTTCCCAAGATCAGTGGGGTTACCTGGGACTTGATCTTAGTCCGTTGTATGGAGTCTTATATTATTTGGGAAATGGCGGAGAAATCCTGGAAACCACTTTTTTATTTCACCAGGATGAGCAATGTTCTCATCTTATCATGGAGATTATCAATTCACATAGAAAGAATCTTGTCTTGGGGGAGTGGAAGGTTCAAATAGTTGGTCAACCCTTTTCATCTAGAAATGAAGTATGAGACTCTCTCATTCTCCCAATGTTTGTAGTTTGAGAGGTCGTTGACTTTTGTCTTTGGTAATGTTGAGATGAATAGGAAAAGGAACATCTACCTGAGATTCTACCATCATATTATCGACCAAGATAGAAAACTAGTGTACCACACAAAGGCTGGACCTTATAGTGTTAGCACAAAGCATATGAGTTTCACTAATTCTTATTGCTCTGGGGTTCCCATCATGGGATCACAATAAGATGTATAGTGCATCAGATGTTGTTCTAAGTCACCTGATCCATTGAATATCAGGAACAAGGGACTCCTAAAATTTGGTGATGGTGGACTGTTACTCACCCAATCTGGGCAAGGTTTCTATTCTAGTTGTGAAGGTGCATGCTGCTCTTCTATGGATTTAAATTTAGTTGTTAATTACTTGATGGTATTAATCAACCCTTTCTGTGTGTCTCGTTGAACCTGAGCATGGGTGAGCACATCAGGGGGAAAGATTTGACATGCTAGTTATGATGGTACTTGAGGTGAATATCCAACCAGTGGCATCTTTTTTGGATTTTCCTAAACTTGTTCCAGTTGTATCCTTAATGGATGGAAATATTGATATCCATATGTGATCAGATATAGTTAGACTGATGGTCCCAGTGCTGTATTGGGAAGACATATTTTCCATATTTCATTTTTCAGGATAAACCCTTATGGATATAGTACACCTACTGAAATCAAATGTTGAGGCTCTTTACAGGGAGCATATTTTATTGGGTAGCTTCCTTGAAGCATCTCAACATTGATTCACCTCCAATATTTCATTTCTTCCTCCTTCTGAGTGAATATCTCCTCAAGCGTAAGGGGATCATTTTCATTGAGAGGAGGAGGCAGGTCATATGTGACCTTGTTATTATTCTTCTCATTGTGAGGGATTCATGGAGAAGGTGGTGGAGGATTGATTGGGGGAACACCCAAATTCTAGGTGACCCTTTGGTTTCGGTTAAGCACACCTCCATTCTTAGTGTGGATTGGATTCTAGGTGGAACCATTCTCTCCTTGATCTTATATATATGTATCATTTTTAGTGTGGTTCATAGGATTAATATCAATTATGTTCACTAAATCATAACTCATTATGTGTGGCATACCAGCTAATGAATGGTAGGATCATTTTCATCCCTTATTATATTTTCACCTTCCATTATGGGATCCTGTTCAGGATTCTTGGTGAAGGGTAACTCAAAGGGAACCTCTATATGACCTTATTGTACACCTATCTTATAGGGTAAATGATTCATTATATTGGATTGAATGGGGGGCCTATCTACTTATTTTCATTCCCAGTCAGGAAAAGATTTAATTTCATTAGGCAGGTGGTTGAGGTAACAATGTCCCCTGCCCTACGGGCTAGGGTTGCTCCTGTTCTCTTGTTGTTGTGCCCTGGCCCGAATTTATCGGTCTTACGGGGGTATTTTGTGTTAGAAATTCCCCCAATACTATGTGCTAGGGATGATCCCAATTTTGCGATGGTCTCTATTTTCATTTCTTCTTTCTTGATCTCTTTCATTTATATTCGAGTGTGAGACGAATATAGTTTTGGGTCTACACATGAACTATTTGTTTCTGAGGACATTATCAATGCGTTTTGATTGGATTCTCTTAAGAAAGAAGCCTTCTTAATAATCTTGGTCACTTGGTTTGGGAGTTTTTCAATGGTTTTTTCCCATTGGTTTTGACACTTTTGATACTTAATCAAGGCTGATTCTTTTTGGAAATGTCGCCTCTCCTGAATAGGGATTTCATTTGATTGTCACCTTAGGATAATGAAATTATAAAATTTCATTTCTAATGGGTCTTGTTAGATGGTATGTGGGGTTAAATGAAAAGCTCCATGATATCCCTATCTACAGATATAAACACTAGGTAGGGAATTTCTAATAAGATGACACAAATTATGCAATGCATGGAGGAAAGTTAGTTGGATATATTTCTTCCGTCTCTCTAATTGTGTTCATCGTGCAAATTTAAGGGCTTCCATGTTGATCTGACGACAAATATCTTACACTATTTTGAAAAGGTCTGTGTACCCATTATAAGGAAATAAATTTGTTTTCATGCGGCTAATAGTTTTCCAGAGAATGAGACGAATGTTATGAATTATTCTAGAAACTCCATTTGTATGTCAAACTGAGAAGTAATTGTGGGCCAAAACATAACTAGTATGTCATCCTTGGATAATTTTCCTCTTAGAATCAAAATATCTTTTTATTCTTACATGGGAGACTCCTCTACTTGATCTGCCCAAATTAAATTATTCTTGATGATTTTGTCACAAGTATCTGGGATAGTGGGGGTCTCGATGACATGTGAAAGATATTGAGGTTTCTTGGAAGATGAGCATAGCCCTGGGTCATCTCCTCTTTGAGAAAATATGTCGCTTGTTATTTATAGGATATCTGACATACTTGACCCCATCCCTCCAAGAACCTCATTATACTAGGTCTTTCTTTCATTTGATTCGGTAAGGGGAGGACCTTCTTACCAATATATAACTTGGTTGTGGGGAGGACCTTCACAATTGATGTTATAGTGGTGAGGGCTACCAGCATAGTTTGATGTTCTACTTTTAGGATAATTTTTTAAGCATATACACTAGGTAGGACCTTTAGGGAGGACGATAGTAAGGGGGGACATTCTTGCCGAACTGAGATGTCACTATAGGGAGGACCTTCATAGTTGATGCTATCATGGAAAGGACTACCATCACAACTTGATGTCTGACTTCAGGGAGAATATCTTTAGTGTGTACCCTATGGAGGACCATCAGGGTGGATGACAACAAGGGGATGACCTTCTTGTTATTTGTTCTTCTAGTCATAAGGAGGGATAACATAACAATAATTAGGAGATAGGCTCTCATGATCAATCATTTCTCATCCATGAAGTAAGCCTTTGTGGTACATTCTCTAAGGAGGACCTTCAGAGCTAATAATAACAATATTGTGGGGAGTTCCTTTGTAACTGCTACTGCCACTTCCATAATTTGGTAATGGATTGTCAAGATCATGAGCCACTATAGATAAGTGTTTGATAGTATCAAGAAATTCAGCTTCCAGTGGAGCAAAATCATGAATATTCTCCTCATTTTCAAGATGCATTTGGTGTGATTTGTTTTTTGGAACTATCTTGTGGGAAACTGAGGCCACTGGCTATGGGTGGAAGCCTTCATGTATGAGCGCATGTTCGAGTAACTCCCATGATGTTGTCAAGATACATTGATGAGCATATTGAATTATAATAGGGATATATGTCTTCCCTAGAGTGACCACCATGGTGGATCAACATCCCCTAGTTGGAATGAGTATTTGGGCCAGATCAGATTTTCCATTTATCGTGAAATAATTCTGATGACCCTCCTAGATAAGAGCAAGGATGCAAGTATGCTTCAGAGTGACTGAATAATTTTTTTTATGAGTCACCCAAATTGGGGAGATGGGGTTGTGGGCCCAACTCCTTTTTATTATCACAAACATGATTACATCTTGACAGGTATGGAGGATATGGGCAGTAATTGATGTTTGATCATCCATAATTTACAAGATGTGTTGAGATATTTCTTTGGATAGAACAAGAATATAATCCCATTATGATGTTAGAGAAGGAACATTTTCCTACTCTGGTCCTCTATTTTCTACCAATGAGTACTGACAGTTCTTCCATGTAGGGTCATAGGAACGAGTATGCCACTAGTTCATAGTTGGGATACACTAGTTTTTTTCTCTGGTTGCCACTATATTTGACTGGTAAGATTCACATTCACAAGAATGGATTTTCATCTACTCATTTTTTATTGTATTTGTCTGATAGACTTGATATGTATCCACAAGAATTTGGCTCTATTTGTATTTGGGTGCCATCATATTTGAATGATGGGCTTGGTATTTACAATAAAGTATTTGAATATGCTCATTTATCATTCTATTTGGATGACGAGATTAATATGTAGCAGTAGGAATTTTAACCTATTCATAGTTGGATTTTGTTCTATTTAGTTAATGGGATTCATCTTCATAGGTAGGGATTTTCATCTACCTGTAATTTTCCGCCTTATTTTCATGGTGGGTTTGGTGAGAATGAGCGGGAATTTATGCCATCCCATAATGTGCCACCATATTTACATGGTGGGATTCATAAGAGTGAGTGGGAATATACATCCATTTATAGGTTTCCATCGTATTTTCAGGATGGTATTCTTCAGCAGGGATTAGGGTAATGACCTGTTCATGGTTGTCCTATCGTCACACTTGGTGGTCCGCTCGAGGGACCCAAGTCTGTTGGACTTCAGCAGAAACCCTAAGAGTGATATTCTCTTCAGAGTGAGGATACTAGGCTGAATGGCGTAGGTAGCGATGACTTCCGGTAGGGTCCCTTGGGTGGGGACCCTTTTCTTTAGGGATAAAATCATTGGTGATGACTTAATTAGCCTCCCTAAGGTAAGGGAGGCACTCATTGTCACGTTTCAGGGACAAGATCTTGAAATGGATGGAAATGGCTTGTGGAACTGCCTTGTTCTAGGCTACCGACCATTGCTGGTTAGATGGCTAATAAGGATTCATGGCTTAGAGGGCCTACCTTACTGCCTCTAGGGTGGAGAGAGTAACATTTTGATTGTACTCCCTGACCAATGCATTTGAAACCCAACATTGAAGGCACTGGTTGTGTGATGGACTCCTTTGGTTTGTTGAGGACCTAACTACCTATACATTCACTAATGGAAGAGTCTAGAAAAACTATCAAGATACCATTAGATTGAAGGAAGATCTGAATATTTCCTGGAATATATGTGATAGATACAAATAATAAAACCTCATCAAAGAAGTATCTCATGACCACATGAGTAATTGACGATCTTGTCTAGCCCTCTTCCAATTTGGATATAAAAGGGGTCTAAATCAGGGTAACACTGCCACCTTGGTTAAGGATTCACATTGGGTTAACCATTTTTGTTTCACTCAAATATGGTGTTATGCTCAATTATGTTAATTGCATGGGTTAAATGGTCTACAGTCTTTAATGTCGGGTATATCATCTTTGAATGGACTCCAATGGGTTATTTCACAGAGTCATAAACACCCAACAATTCTCACATCCATAATTCATGTGCTTGCTTTCCAAAAGTAGGAATTCATTAGATGATTTGACCAATGACACTTAAGAACTCACATTCATCAAGAGGATAGAAATTTGGGCTTATCTCACCCTTTTGAGGGGGGGTATTGCCTATTCTAGGACTCTCTTATAGATTTAAGTCATGTTCACAAATAATTGGTTCATTCCCTCATGTGTGTCCATGTATTACCCCTAAATAAACGGTTGATTATGACTACGCATGGGTTTGAAATAATCTATATGTATTCAAGATTCCCCATTAATGGGGGTTTCTATATGTATCCAAGGTTCTCCATCAATGTTACCCTTCTGTGGATAGATCATGGATTATTTGGTCATCTATTGGGAATACGTCAGTGTTAAGCCGCGTGATGGGGCACTCTAGAGTTTACCATCATATAGGGGGATAAGAGTTATTTTGAAGTCTAGATCAAACCCATAAGATGGGATTCCTATGTATCCTCATGAGAGGAATCATAAACCTTATAGTTCGATGCCACTTAACTAGACACATCACCTTTTAAGGTCATGTGATGAGGACTCAATCATGCAGTTTAACGTTAATCGGAAAGGATGTCTAAGCAAAAGGTTGTCTATTCAAGGATAGTGTGGGACTTATTTTGAGGTTGATCGAGATACCCATATGGGATATGGTCTCCTGGGTGGATATGAACCTACTGGTAATATGGCCTAGAGAACATTAGGGTGGATTTGGGTGTTGGGTTTGGACCACAAAGAGGCTTCCAATGTATCCTAGTTAGTTAAGAATCAAATCCCATGTAGTTTGGTTTGATTTGAGGCTTATAATTTAGATGATTCCCATTAAAGGGGGTATGATTGGGGTTTACGCATGGGATCCACCCACATGGATTGAAGTTGGTTGGGGATTATGCCTGGGAGCCACCCATTTGAGTTGTTTGTTGGGGATTACACATGGAAGCTGCCTATTTGGTATTGCTTCATTGGGAATATGGACCTTTGAAGGTTGAAGTATGGTATTGGGACTTATATCATGTAGGATTCCCATTATATTATTTTGGGTCATGTGGATGTCTGGATCACCTCCAAACTCTAAGCCTTGGTGAGTCATGCTTGGTGTGAGGAACAAGAGGAGGCAGTGGATCTAAATATTGCACATCCCACTTCATCCACTGATGGATGGTTCTGGAGCCTAAAGGGAGAGATAAAGGGATTTGATTGTGCCTGTTACCTCTCTTTTTTTCATATCCTAGATATTCAAATTTGAGGACTTATCCTAATACCTCTTGGGTGGAGTCAAAGAGGAGTCAAAGGTCCCCCTCTTGCAAGAAAGGATTTGGGCTTACCTTGGGAGGAGTGCCCTGAAATTGGTTCTGGGGGAGAGGGGAATGTTCAATGATAGACCTCATCGGAGGGAAAGGATAGTGGTTCCTCTTAATTCCCATAATGATGAGGTTCTTGTCAGCACTACAGGATTGGAACCCTCATTACCATGGTAAAGTACACTCATGGTTATTATGAAGTTCTTCCCAATTGAAGTGGTCACTCACGAGAATCTGCTTACCATGGGTATGTAAACTCAAAGGGACATGATCATGTGCTCGATGGTACTTTCATAAATGTCTGGTAGATTAAGAAGGGGCCTTGTCCTGATGTCATTATATTAGTTTATAGAGGGGCCAACATGGGGGTTGATGACACGACAGAAGAGGAAAGTCAGAGCCAGTGGATAGAACACCCTAGGATGCTCCAGTCTGCATAGCATTTTCTCACGTATGATAGAGTTCCCTTCACATATAATATTATTATGAGGGTATGGGGATCATTTGAATATGACCATGGTATGAGAACTTGGGTTTGTCCCATGTAGTGTTTTTCTACATAGGTCTAGGTTCCATTTGTGTAGCATTTTACTGTGTGAGGTCAAGTTCCTCTTGCATAGTGATTTTCTACGCGGGGCAGGGTTCCACCTACAAATCGTTTTACTATGAGGGATGCTTGTTTTCAAAATGTAAATTGGTTCTATGACTCATGGGAAGTATGAACAAAAATTATTTTACGTTCTCGGACTATCAATTGATTTATTTTATCCTCTTTGATTCCATGTGGAGGCTTTACCTAAGGGGAATCATCGAAGGAGTCTATCTTTTGTGGTGCCTAACTTCAGTTCTCTTCAGTTTCATTCATCTAAGTTTGGATCTCCTTACATGTGTCAAACCATTTTTTGGTTCCCCTTGGGTTCTATTTATAGAGAATCATAGGAACTAGATACTGGCATAGCATATCGTCCATAGTGGGGCACAGAGCATCTTTTAATGTAGCCCACGAATGACTTTGTCAGCATGGGGTACCTTCTGTGGGAACTAAAATCCCCTCCTAGACCCGCAAATGACTTCATTTCATTTTTTAGGAGTCTTTTACACTGCCTATCTTCATGAATGATTTAGTTTGCGGGGGGGGGGGGGGGGTTGTCTTTGGGATCAGAAATCATTTCCTATTTCCGCAAACTATTAATTCAATTTCAAGAGACGTTGGTTCCAACAGTTACACAAAGAGTTGTCGTTTTTGGGTGCTTCACGGAGTGGTGGGACACCATGAAGAGCGATGGTATATGGGGGAACTCATGCTTCTTGGTATCCCTTCCTCTGAACATTTCCTTCAATCCTTTTCTTATATTTATTTTCTTTCATTTTCTAAATTTATCAAAACATCTCAATCTTGTTTATAGATTTTTCAGGACCCAACAGTAGCTTAGTCCCTCACCTCTAGTTGGTATTATCTTTCATATAGGGATGTTCACATGAGGTCATGTGTTTCTATGACTTAGACCCAGTGATCTGGTATGGGTCATTACACAACCCCTATATAAAACAATATTCATTTCAACTAAATACCACTATCCATTTTACTTAAAAATATGACCATCAAATATCAACAAAAAATAAAGTGACATCAAGCTCTATAATATATAAACAATAAAAATATATATCATTATAATAAACGTGTTCACTATAAATAAAATTTACATTTTAATTTCATTGTAACATCCCAATATGGAGGCCTCTCAACAAATTCTCTGACCTAATTCCCCACTTGACCTTAGGCACACCTCCCTATATGATAGAGGCTTCCAACTGGAAGAATGGATATAATGTAGTATCATGGGAAGAATATACCCCCATATCAGAGTGTACAATCATAAATAAATAACTAATCATCATAAAAATAAGTGTACACATAAAGAACAAATAAACTAAACATGTTATAATAAAAAGGAATATAGACATGTGGTATATAAGACAGATCACCCATAGAGACAATAACATATATAAAACAAAATTAAAAAATAATAAATATGTGAGGCTCTACTACTACTATGAGCCATACCTCACCTCAATATTTTGAGACTGACATATATTTATTAATGATTAAGACTCAGACCCCAGCCCAACCTATACCAACAACCAAGTGAGAGACCACTTGGGTACCCAATTATAGTGGAGGCCTAGGTAAGGTGTGAGAAAAAAAACTCAGTAGGGAACCACCAATGAGGTCCCATGCATAATCAGCAATGTAGTGATAGGTGCATGTGACATGATCAGCTAGAAACAACAAATAAACTACAAGAAATACATATATAAATAAACCATTATCAATCCTCAGGTCCACAACCTTGATAAACTATACGTGTTTTGGCCAGTGTCAAGGTGTCTCTGAGTATGTTATGATATCGTTTCAACCATATAAATATCATATCCTAGGGTATAACCTAGGCATACCTAAATCTCTAGATCAAATAGAAAAACATATCATCATGAACAACTCATTGACTAGATCCCAAGTGTCTTGGAAATCTCCCAAAACTCCATGGTAATCAATATCTCAAAGCTGATTCCCAGGAACCCTCAGTAATCACTAAATCAAAATCAACTCCATGTCACCATGTTAGATGGCTAGATCCCAGAAATTTTGGGTATCCCAATTAGGAACACATGATATCATCGGGCTCAACAAGTCGTATCCTATAGATGACCTAGGAATCACATAATGATAATAATAAAGATCATAATACCCAAGAATAAATGGTTTTATCCTAATCATGCTTGGAATCCTAGGGACTTGTGGTGTCTAGGGTGTCCTATACAGACCTGAGGTCAGATCCTGGAATCCTGGGCATTCTTACGTGGCTCAACAGTTAGATCCCAGGAAGCACATATGTGGATCTATTAAGTAGTCATCTCGTCAATTGTATCCCACCAATATCACATGAGTATCAAAAGTTAGATCCCAAGAAGCACCTTTTGGATTCCACAACATCACCATCACATCACATCAGGCCCATAGGTCGGGTTCGAAGAAGTAAATTTGGGCATCTATAGCTACATAAAAAAATAAATAAGTGAAAGAATAAATGAAAGATAGGGGTGGTCTAAATTATTAAACCCATCACTACTAACCATAGTCCCCCTAGGATCACATCATTACTGAGGGTTATAAGGTGACACTTGCTACCTTCTGTAACCATACCCACACGTACCTGCTCAGGGACAATCTATCATTAGGCACCTACTCGAGTCCCCTAGGTCATTACATAGGACAGAAATCCTACTTGGGGTTCTCTTTAAGCCAAATAAAAAGGGGTTCAAAACCCATCACTCAGGGGTAGAACATACCTCAATCCATCCTATAAAATTTTTAATTCTTACATCCCTAATTGGGAAAGACTCATAGGTGACACACTAGATATGGAACTTAGACCATCTCAATCTTGTTGGTCATACGAAGGCGATCCACTAGACCAACCCATCTCAACGATACAATCAACTCTGATGACTCTTTAGGGTTTTTACATGGTCCTCTTAAGTCATTCCACCTAATTAACATTAAACATCTATATGGAGGGTGCCAAAGGATCCTACACAAGGGACAGTAGGTCATAATGAGTTTAATCACATCTCTTAAGATATATTATGGTCATTAGGAATCATTAAATTATTCAAATCCTTGTCCATTGGTGGTAAGGGCATCCAGTTGGTGTTCAAGGGTCCACAATGTCCCCATACACCTTGTGAAACTCATATCTAGGTATCTTATTTTTAATTACTTACACAATTTAATTATTAAACTAAATAAATAGCTCAATTAATCCATTAAACAATTTATTTAACTTTAAGGTTGATCTCCAAAGGTGGTGACACCACATTCCACATGCATATAATCAAATTCATAAATTCCAAGGGGAAATTACCATGAACACCTACCTCCTTTTTAATCCTTTCCATTTAAAATCATATCCTGGTAGTTGTTTCTAAGCCTCACCAATGTTGTCCATTCTTAATCGAACATTGCCTACACCCTCAAGCTCCTACCTCACACCAAGTAACCAAAAAAATTAGTTTAAACATTTTATAATTACTTAAAAAAATTAATTTAAACTAGGAATACTCACCAAAAACTCATTATAAATCCTTGTTGCATTGGAACCATGACCAAACACCCATGGGAGGTCCCCTACTGACCCCCAACATCAAACTATTCCAAATACCTAACTTATCGTGCCAATTCCAAAACCAATTATTTTTTAATTTTAATGAAAATACTTAATAAATTAGGTGGTTCAATATACCTTTATTGAAACGATGAACTATGGAAGATGGACATCATCTCGAGATTCCCTCTATGCAAGCATCGTGGAAGGCCTTTTGAAATGAGACAATTCCACCAAGACTTCGTGGAATCATCTCCAAACCTAAACTAAAACATGGAAAATCTATTGTAATGAAGGAAAAATAAGGAAATATGAAGAAGTTGAATCCACATATTCAATTTACCAAAAAAACACTAAGAAATAGCACCCCAAATCATGGTGGATAGGGGGGGGATAAGGGGCTTCAGGCTCTTATTATCGACCATATGAGAGGATAGGAGGGGATACCCCTATTAAAATTCGAGGAGGGATGATTTTCATTATTCCCTCATTGAAACCCATCATATAGCTAGTACTAGCCTCTAGTTAGCCGATGGTCACTTGTAGAATGCAGGTTCCACTATCCAAAACACCAGTGAACAAGTGGATTACTACTTCTAGACACCACTAGAGAGTTGGTGGTTTGTTGTAGTTCTGGCTACATCAACCACCCAAGCCTCTTTTGAGGCTCCTCTAAGCCCTTAAGATACCACTTTAACTTTATTCCTTTCTCAAAAAGATTTATTTAATTTATTCTAACCTTTAGAATTCTATTCTGAATCACGATTCAAAATCCATCCAATCCACCAATTCAAAATTCAAAATCCCCTTGAAATTTCAAAACATTTTTGTACATATGGGGTATTAAAATCTCCTCATCATAGAACTTATCATCCCTGAGAAGTCTCATCGAGCATCTAACATCATTCTTGTCCTACTCGGGACATCAATTCTAAGCTAAATGGCCTCATCCAATCCTTGATCACCCAACTTTCTCCTCACGTGAAACTCCAAATAAAAGACACAAAGTCTCAATCCTGAGCATATACTCATACTTATAATTGAAACACTAATATGATGCTCCATAGAATTTATCCATCCTAAGACACTCACGTGTCATCATTAAATTTATCATATGGCCTATGGTGCTCCCCCCATAGGACTTAGCTCGTGAGGCTAATTCCAAACCTTATTTCCTCCCATCATCAGAATTTTCCTATCGAAACATGAACTTTGCAGTCTACCAACCCTCTCAGTATGTTTCTTGACACAACACATGAGAGTTTTAGTCAAACATTGGTGTCAACTCTCACTTCTCACTTCCAATTCAAAACAGACGTACCTATATCACCCAATCCTAACATGATTACTTTGACTTTTCCACAAAAATCATCTTCCAACTCCTGATACATACTCCTTGTATATAAAATGAAGCATCCAAATCAGTTTTTGTCTCATTACATCCAATTACAAGCCAAACCATCAGTCAGACCTCCTATGGACGACCAATCCCAAATACACCCAACTTTAGTTGCTAATGTGTCACCTAATCTCTCGATCCTGATTCCCATACTCCCACAGAAACCCAATGGTTGTTCCAATATACCCATTGAATCCTATACATGAATTTCAATGAAATTTCATAGTTGAATCATAAACCATCTAAAACCAGTCATTATGCCCTATCATGCCATGAGTATTGATGTACCACCTATTTGATAACCCTCGAATCACCTCAATTCATCCCAATCCCAAATCCAATTTTTGGGCACCATTTGACTTCACATCCAAATTTAATTTTTTTTATTTACCTCTTGACATGATAAAATAAGATTCACTTACTCATATCGACCATCACATGACCGATCCTATCACACCCATGACCCTACCAACCTAGGGTCATTCCATTATGGATCGCGCTCTATCAACTACTAAATGCAATGGATAGACATGATTGTCTCACTCATACCTAAGCTCCAACATGAAACATCAATTAGAACCCATTCCCATCTCATAGGAATGTAAAACTTATAAACTTATAAAATATCAATCATAATGAGGGTCATGCACTCAAATGGAAAATTGTGCACTCCCCACTATATGGATTACCTTATTACTCTCCTTAATAGGACATGATTTATGATCCCATGAGTCACACACCATTGAATTAGTCCAACATTCCATAATCACTAACTATGCTCCATGACATTTCAGTTTGTTAATCCAACCATGCACTTATCCTTCAATCAGTGTCATTCCAGTCATGAGTGTCCACATGTGCTCTCACCACACTGCTAAAGTGCATCCAAATTCAACAAGGTTAGTCACTCTAATGGTATTACCCTTCAAAACCAGTCTTGATACCATGACACTCTAAGTGCCACACATTCCAAGGTAGTAGAACCCAAGGTTATATTCCCATAAAACCCCAAGTAATATCCATGCCTTTTCCTTAAACTTGATTGCACCTCTTGTCCATCAATCTCAACTGAAGGCACATACCCATTCCTTTCTTATCCTAGTAATTCACAACATTGATCCACCCCTCTTACTATAGGGTTCTTCCCTAGCCAACACTTAGATCCATCTCAACCCAAACTTTTCTGGTTCACCCCAACATTCCCCAATTGCCTGACTATTGTTGAGCATTTTTTGGATATCAAACGGAACTCCCCCAGAAGGTAATTTTAATTTGGCTTATTTTCCCTCTTTTATAATCAGTTTCACTACAACACCCATTAATATAGCTAATGGTATACCCTTTCCAAGTGTTATTTCTATGTTATGTATGGCTGTGACTAAGGGCATATCAGTTGAAGTGGATTCTTTTTTTGGATCAAAATATCTTCCCAAACTGTACAACATTCTTCTAAATCATATGGGTTTCTCTATGTATATGGGTTATATATAGATGGATCTGACCTATCGTACAATTAAGTACCACTTGAGGATATATTGGAATCCAAATCTTCCGATACTCATGTAATGATATATTCATCCTAGGTTTTCCCATTCCAGCATTTGGCTTAGGGTCTTTATATAGAATTCAGATTGAATGAATATGAAATCACATCGATAATTCTATATTATGTATGAGTAATGTAGGAGACATACCTCTCTTTTTCCCTAAGGTAATATTTTTTATAATTACCATTGATTTTTATTCACCTCTGACCATCAAATGAAATGTGAATAAGTCTTTCTCCTCTCATTGAAATAAGGGGTCACTTTCAGTTTTTTCAGTGCTTGAAAATTTTTTCTTCTCTCTATTACTTTCATCACTATAGTCAATATTTAGATATTATGATGAACTAATGAACTCAATCACTTTCTTCCATGAATATTCATTTTTCTATTGAGTTTTATTCTCTATAGGTACTCCAAAATTGGATAAGTGATCGATTTCTAGGTTTCTTCATCTTAAACCTAATTGTTTACTTCCATTTATGTGAATAAATAATTTAAATTTCACTCAAAGGTAGGGAATTTACCATTTTTATAGGAACTTATGTACTAAAAAACAATGGTGTCTCAAATTATATCCCCTCTGGGATGTAAATTATATCTCCTCTCACCATCCCTATAGTGTATGAGATAAATGTATACATTTATATTAGGGTCATATTCTATGGTTAATATTCTACCAACTATGTCTTTTTCATTCTATTGAAAATCTATTTTATTGTAGAGACACTTTTGACCTCCCCCCTATTCCCTACAAAAATGATTCATCTGGAATTATGACCATTACCACAATGATACTTTCTATAGATCAAATTTTTTCATGGATTGGATTTCACTTGACTGTCTATGGATCCATTGCATATTTTTGGGGTATAAGTTTTTTATTAGTGTATCACCATGATTATTCTTATTTTATTTATTTTATTTTCCTCTAATAGGTGGAATAAAATGACATGGTTGAACTATAATTATAATACATTTGTAATGCATTGTATGTCTCACACTAGTCATAGGTCCCACCCTTCTAACCTTTCCCATGAGCCGTTGACAATTTATAGCTATCACCTTGATAACAAAGAATATTTCTACCCAATTCTTTATTTCTATCCTATTATATCCTGATTCTACATTAGAATTATATTAATTCTTTTCCACAATAACTGGATACTTTTTTTTAAAATACTGCATTGATTCCATCCATAAATCTATTTTGTATTCCCTATTATTTGTAGTCTTAATAATAATACCAATTCATACAATTCATATATATTATTTAAATAAATATATATATAACCATTTGTGATGTATGTTGATTCCATTGATACAGATCCAATTCCAATATAGAAATGAGAGGGTTTGATTGGTGTACATTCAGTAGGAATTGAGCCTATGAATTTTCTAATTATGAGTTGGGAACTTTCATCATTTATCCATGGATGATAACAAAATTCCAATGGAAATGAAATATTTATGATCAATGAATGAAATTTTAGAGTAATACATAAAAGGAAATCCATTTTAAATATTGGGTTTCCAAATTGAGAGATATATTGAGAGAGATCAATCATTCTCACTATTTCATAGATTCATGGACCCAATTCCATTCAGTGGGATCTTTCATTCACATTTTTTTTGCCAAGAACATTTTAGAAAACTACTATTTGACCCCTGAATTTGAAGTATCCTACTTTTTTTATGCAATTCATAGGGTTAAATAAGAAATCAATATTTCACAATCAAGGGTGTTTTACTCTTTATAGTAGCGGTCCTTATTAAAAAAATATCTATTTGATAGGGATTATTCCTACTATAACTTTGAATTCCATTGGACCCATAAATGATACATTAGAAGAATATTTTTGTTTTGGTCCTATTATATCATCTAAAAGGAAAAAATATCTCTAAGAGTCATTTCTTGGATCTGAAAGAGAGTCTGTGGCTTCTCCTAAAAACTAAAAATTGCATCATGCCTGAATCTAACTGGGGTTCATGGTGGAGGAATTGGATCATAAAAAATAGTGAGAATACTAGTAGTAAGATTTCAAATCATGAAACCATTATTGGAATTGAGATCTCATTAAAAGGAAAAAATATAAATATGTGGAGTTGCTTTTTTTATATTATAATATGGATGATCTGATCCGCAAGGACCATGATTGGGAATTTGTGGATCATCTTTCTCTAATTAAGAGTTGAAACATTAACCACTTGAATTCGGTATAGCGATTGGAATCTTTAGTGATAGACTGTATTTTTTATCTAATGTATGTTTTAATTAAACAAATACCCATTGAAGAAGGGTTTTTTCAAAAAAAACAAGGAGTTGAGTCCACTATTCTTTATAGTTATATAGAGAATGTATTATCCCATCTATTCTTGAGAAAAAAGTTGGTGATTTCTTTGCAAAATTATGTTCAATTTTATATTTAGAAATTTCATCAAGATCTCTATGTGAGTTAGGGGAAGAATCCGCACAAATCAGATTGTATGAGGAATATATCAAGAGGGAATCTATAGTTTGATAATGGGTGGGTAAATAAGGATCATTTTTTAGCAAGGTAAGTAATTTATTGTCCAATATTCAATGTGATTCCACAAGATCTAGCCAATGTAAAGGATATTCTAAATTCATACATCATTTTTTGGATTCATATCTAAAAAAGGTTGACAAGAAGTGCTTTCAGAATGGACAACTATTGGTATATATTTTATAGGTGTTCTATAAATTTCTAAAATTGAGTCAATAGCTCTAGTAGTGAATGGACCGGTATAAGGAAAATGGAAATATTTTTGCAATCTATTCATTTCCTCAATAATTTTTGGAAAATCATTGGAAATGAATATAATTGATACTTATGACTCAATTAGTGAAATAGTCACTCTCCCCAAAAAAGAATGTTTTTTATCAACACACATAGAAATTATTTGATTATGAATGAACATGATATAAATTAATTTCCCATATATCAAATCATAATTATTGATACAAGCACTTCTTTACACATTAAAGGCGAATATTTTCTCACAATAATAGAAGCAGAAGTTATGTTGATTCATTAAGAAACATATTTGATTTGATTTATAAAAATAAGATATCAATGAATTTATATGAAATTGTTTCACAGGATTGAGCCAATTGTCTTGATCATGGTATATCATTGAGTAGAAATAGGAATCTGTGTTTTCAAAGGATTTATTGTGATTCTTTCAAGTGTATAATAATGATGAGTCGATCATTAAATTTGGTATCTTATTGAACAAAAAAATTTGATCTTCTTCCAGCATGGATCAATAATTTATATTTTTGGGATGTATCATGATCATTAATGAAGGGTTTTAATTATTTAAAATAAACTATTTTAAGACCTGTTAATTCTAACAACGTATTGCATAGTTCATTTAGAAAATTTTCATAGATGTGGATCTCAGGCCTATGAATGGGGATATTCCCAAAAATCACAAATAAAAAAAGGAAGTTATTTAGTCAAGATAATCCACTTGGACAAAAGAAGTGACTTGGAAAAATATTTTTTGTTGATAAACCCACCACAATCCATTTAATATCATATATATAAGTTATCGAACACTACTATCCAACAAATATTATACTCAGAAATGAAATTTTATTAGAATTTATTGCTCTCATTGAACTATTTGTATCTATATGCATTAGGATCTTGATTCATGGATATCTTGATTACATAAATAAAAAAATGGTCTAACCAATTCTTTTGACTCTTTTTCAAACTCAATAAATGTTAGTTGATTTTATATTTAATTATATATCTACAATTCAAAGTATCATTTCCTATTGAATCCCTTTGAATTCCATATTCAAAGTGGTGATCAGTTATTAAAAATAATCGATTCCATAAATTTTTTATGTACCCTTCAGTGTTATTATAAATTTGAATCATCAGATTGTTTGATATTTCCTATGTTTAAATCCCACATCATGATAAGGGTTTGTAAAATATCCTCTAAAAATATATAATGGGGAACACAAAGGTCACATGGACCAAAATGTAACTAGGTCTCTAAATAGGAGAACATTAGTGTCAGGAAGAGATATGTACATAGAGGAAAAGAATAAATATTTATAGGGTATGACTGAGCTCATAAATCACAAACAAATGAATGATTAATGGAACATTGAGGGTCTCAAAGCCATAAATATTTGATGATTTAAAATACCATAATTTAAATAAAAATTAAGGTATTATGACAATATTTTTTTTAAGATCCTTTTACTCATGTTTACAAATTCCTTTACTACCTAAGAACCTAAGGAAATTTACATACATGATACATTTTAATTTCATGTGAACAATTAAATCTTTCGTTTTTAATTTTATCAAATTCTAATTCATAACTTAATTCAAGAAATGGATATCCAAATATTAACTTTGATGCATGAAGCACTAAAATATAATTTTAATAGATCTTAAGGCCAATAAAAGAGTGACAAGTATAACTATTGGTCTCTAACTATTCTTCAAAGCTAATATGGTTAATACATTAATATATAATCCTAAATGTTACACTACTAGTTTATAATTAATATTTATTCATAAAAATATTCAACTAAAAACAATGACATATTAACCAGGACATTGTATAGGTCAGTTGTTGGCATTAAACTCTTATCATCCTTCAGTCATGGGTTCAAGTCTGGTGGCCCTGACGAACTTGATGGGTTCCAACCCACCATACGGGTTATCCTTTTCTAAAACTATATTAATATAATTTAAAAAATAAATATGATGGAAATCCTTAAAATAAGGTTAATCACTAAATAGCATTTTAACTAAAGTTTTCAATAAAACCTCAAGACAAAAAAAACCTCGTCTATTTTATTTCAACATAGGTCATCCCTTGGTCTAAGTTTTAACCTAGGTCTTTAATTATCACTATCTATTCAAATCCTTCATAGTGGTTTTTAAATAAAATATAAATTACCCTAAGTGTATCCCCTAGGAGTGTCAAACCAGGTGCATAGTAAGGCTAGTTGTCATGTACCAGGTTATGATTATTCAGGCTTGATACACCTTATCAGAGTTGTTACTTCTAGGTACATCTATTCTAGAACCATGTCCACTTTTAGTATCTAGATAGGGATGTATTTATAGGAAGAAACACATAATATATACCTTACCAAAATTCTAGGATGTTTTTCTATACTTATCCTCAAATTCTTCCTTAGGGTTATGTTCTCTAATCTATGTTTTCAAAATCTAGTTTCCAAGGTTTCTATTAAACTTACTATGATATCAACTATAGTGTCCCGACCCCAGAAATCCTGGATTTAGTGTCTACTACCATTAAATTGGCATAAGATACAAGTAAATAATATCCCAAATTACTGAACAGTTTAGTAGTCTTGGTAAATCGGATACATACATGAGTCTTGTATTACAAATGAATACACTAATTACAACATAATTTTTTTTATTTTGAGGATAACTTTATTTTAACTAGCACATCCTTCCATATATTTCTTAGTATACTTATTAGATTTTTGATTAAAGTAAACATAACAAGAGTAAGCTCAAATTCTTAGTAAGGTTAAAGTATAGAAAAAGCAATAATGAATCAATTAGAATGATCATTATGGAAAGGTAAATAATTGAACACACATTATATATAATCCATATACATAATGGATAAACAATATGGAAAGGTAATAAATGAAAACACATTCCATTAAAATAACTATATACGGTAAAATCAATATAGAAAGGAAAATAACGGAAATACATTCCATTTAATCAATGAACTGAGAATGAAATGCATCCATAGATATGTCGACACACAATCTCATGGATAAATAATAATTAAATCTAAATAAGGTAAATGCCTAATTATTGGATGTCATGTTTCCTAGGTACATGGAACCATTATCATCAAGACCTTTCACAAGATAGTTTAAACTACTCTGATTTGGAAACAAACTCAAAGGGTTTGTCGCTAACGAATTTCATCCCATGAGACTACCGATGCATCATGGGGATTTCATTGACCAGTCCCCAACTCATGTACTTCATTTCTCAAACATTAATTATATAAAATATACAATATTACTTATCAAATATTCATATTGAATAAAGGATATAAGTTTATCAATATTTACCCAAATAATAAAATAACTATCAAAGTAAGCACTGTATGAAAAATTGTATACATTTTAGGAAATAAACATATCCATGATAAATGATATGGATAATTAGGGTAAATTAAATGTTAAATGATCATAGGGAATTTAATATTTCAAGAGGACTAAAAAGAATCAAGAAAGTGAATTTCAATACAATCCTTGTCTAAATAAAACATAAAGCATCAAGAGGAAGAATAAGAATGGTATAAATAAAAAATATCCCAAGTGGAGTAAGGATAAAGGGTTGTTGTCATTTATGAAATATATTAATAATTTTAAAAGAAATATTGGGGAAAATATCCTTTTGTTTTAAAAAAATTCTCTTTGAAAATCACTTTTAAAAACATTTTATTTAAAAATTAACCTTTTAAACATGCAAAGGATTATTCAAAGAAATGATGGAAGGTAAATCTATACATGTCATAAAAGGTAAAAAAACATCCCTTATTTATGGTAAAAAGGTTAGAAAAATTTCTTGTTCATAAACCGATAAGAATATTCCTTTGAAAACATTTTTAAAATACAAAAAAGGGTAAAATGTATTTAATAAATCATTTTTGGAAGGCTAAAACATTTTTGAAAACCTTTTTAGAAAACCTAGTTTTTAGAAGAATATAAGTTATCCAACTAAAGAGATAAATAGAGTTAAGTTTTCTAGAAAACATTTTCTAAAACATTTTAACTACTAAAGAGTAGGAAAATTGTACTATTATTTGATAAAGACCATAAATAACTAGAGGAGAAGAAAATGAAAGGGTTTATTAGAAAATTATCAAATAATTTACTCTAATGGAAATTTAGGTGTAAACAATATCAAAAAAATTATATTGTAAAGTAAACCATTGAAAAGATTTTGATGTTGAATTGAGAATCAATCAATGAGTAGATTATGTTTATCAACTATAAATCCACATAAATAAGTGTAATTACATCAATTCATAGTAAAATTCATTATAAACATAATAATATAATATTAACAATAACGAGGAAGTATTATAACCCAATGAAAATAAATTGTTTTATGAAATTCTTTTCCACTTGTTAAATTTTATTTTAACTTCCCTTAGATGAAATAATTCAAGTTGAAATGCAAAATATCATGAAGAATGAATGAATTGTGATGTTATATGAAAAATAGGCAGTATGTACACCATATATAAGAAATTAGGTGCCAAAAAATAAAGTGATTGTTTCAAGAGAAATTTAACAATTACACAAGGAAGTGATATTCCAAAGATAATCATTAAAAACAATATTTAGTAAAATAATCTTTAAACATTCCAAAGTTTTGCATACCACTTTGAAATATTTGAATCATAATCTCCATGAAGGAATAAAATTAAATGAAACTTATAATATAATAAGAATAAATAGTTTCATGATATAACAATTTAAAGGGTAGAATGTACACCATATAAAATAAACTAGGTGCATAACAAGAAATAAGTATTAATGGAATGTAAATTAAGATGAAATCTATATCCTTTCATTTCATTTTTGGGTGAATTTACTTTAACCTCCTTTATAATGGTTTTAATAGTGTTAATAAATTATTAAAGAACCATATTCATGTTTCTAATATTATATGTTATCTTCTCATAATATCTTATTACTCGTTTGATAAAAACTTTCATTATTTTCACTATTTCGGGTGTTAATTGCCAAGTTTATCGAGTATGTTTTAACTTGTTACTTTTTATTCTTATTAATTAGATCATGGTTTCATCATCTCTATAATGAAAAACATGATGTAAATATCATATATATTTAGTATATATTAATTTATAATAATCTAAGTTTGGATTTATGAAATTAAATGTATCATTCATAGAGACGGTAGGTCCTACGTACGCATGAACGCTACTTTCATTTCCTTGTCATATTTTAAAAGAATGAAAAGTAAATGATATATATTTATATTTATATTATAATTAAAGTGTCAAATCTATGTCATATATGTTACATAGGTTTATTAAAACCACCCTTTATACATTCCATGTAAAGTGTGAACGAATCACATCGCTTTGAGGAGGCGGTAGTCCACACTTACACAAATGATGTTATCGTATTTACAAAAAATGGAAAGAATAAGGGTATGTGTTGTATAAAAATTACATAAGCATAAATACATTATAAATATCATATATATCATATATAAATAGTGTTTCCATCATAATTCTCAACCACAATTGGTGGTAAATGAAAACTGAACGACATAATTTTGTGGGGCGGTAGTTCTCTATAAACATAAACAGTAAGTTTGTTACCCATTAGATGGAATTGTGTGTAAGTATAGGTCAAAACCTTATAATTAAAACATGGCAGTGTAGTGGTTCAAATTTTTCAGGGTGGGTTCAAGCATTATTGAACCCATTTATTCATGGTAGTTTCAAATATAATTAACATATTGGAAAATTTAGGATGGATTAGGACAAATCATAGGTTTTAGGTGATGATCTATGGATCTGGGATCTAGAGCAACAGATGACAAGAGGTGAATTGAGCGTCATGAAATCTTTGTGTGAATAAACAAAATCCATTTTATAACCACCAGATACTGGGAAATGATGGTTGAAGGTGACCCCCACCAATTTAAGGTGGTAAATGGTAAAAATCACAACAGAGAGGCTAGATATAGAGAACCATAAGGATAAATTTAATTTCTATGTACAACTTGACTACATGTTGTGTAGTCGAAGAAAACACATCACGTATCCCCACCAAGCTACAACAACTAGGGTTTCAAGGAAGATAAGGATCACACACTATGTAGATGGGAGCACAAGCCCTGTGACCCTCCTCGTGGAGATAAGATGTGTGATAGATAGGAACATCCAGTACCCTATGATGGAGGATATTTTGTGTACTATGGTAGTAAACAGGATTTGGTTGGTTCCTAGGCATGACCAGGAGCACACAGACAGACCCTAGGTGGATGAGACAAACTGTGTAGTCCCCTTACACTCCATGTATAGTGACATAGACTCTAATATGTTTCTTGAGGGGAACACCACCAAGAAACTGAGTGGGACCACATGTCATGTGGATTCCATACATGTTGTGTACACCTATAAGAAACCTCCACCTTGTACATCTTATTCATATATACAAGAGTGTGTCCCACAGGTAGTCTATCCTAGGTAGTTTTCCATGTATAACATTATGGTAGCCTTCATAGTGGATTTAGAGATATGATTTAGAATATTCTTAGTGTGATTCTTCTTTAGGGAATGCTTGATGATGGTGGTGATTAGGAAGAATCATTTTAGAGAGAGTTCAAGGTTAGAAACCCCCCTATTTCACCACGGTGCGGGTACCTCATACTCATTTCACCGATTGAGTGACACCCCCTTGACGTACTTGGGAGTGGGTCATCTAAACTTTGAGTGTCACCCACTAATATAGTGTTGAGTGGATCCTCTACCCTCTTAATGGTACCCCCTAACATACTAGGTCATGGTTCCTCTACCCATAAAGTGGTACCCTGTTGATGAACTAGTACATGGTTCCTCTATCGATACCTATCAAGTGGCACCCCTATCATAGTAGGGTGTGGTTCCTCCATGATTTGAGTGGCATCAACTTTATATACCTGGGTGTGGTTCCTCTATCTATCTACTTAGGGGAATAACTCTTATGCACCAGGGCATGGGTCATTTATTCATCTACCGAGTGGAATCACCCCAATGTACTAGGTCATGGGTCATATTTCAATTAAATATTTCACCCCCACAGGTTATGGATTAGTGGAAAGGTGTGTGTCCTCTATATGACTTTCTCGGTCATACATGTAAGTTGTTGATAATCATTTATAGACCTTTAGATTTATACACAAACTCACCGTCCTAGGATGGGCTGTGAGATTAAGATCCCCTTTCTATCTCATATGTGTTTCTTTATGATCATATATACATTATTGGGTTTTATTTCTCTCTTTCATTGGGTTGAGTTGACCACTTATATCATATATCTCTATTTCCCCCTTTGTGGTTTTTGGGGTGTCCTAATGGGTATGTATATACTCACCCCTAAATGGGATTTTTCTACATGTGTCATGTCTTATGAAAATGATGAATAATTTGGTTGTGACATCGGTGGAGTGTAGTGATACTCGGGTGCATAGGCCATGTACGATGGTTGGTCTTAGATATCGGGAGTCGTGATCTCTCATCTCTCATTTCTTTCAATTTTTGTCAGGTTGGGAATTCATTTCTGGTTTAGAGTGTATTTTTTTCCTTTTTCACTTTGGTTTTATTCTATCATAATCATATTTATTCCCTAGTGGTTATATCATGAATGGATTACTCTATATGTTACTATCTTTTATTATTCCTATGGACTATTTCATGGAGATGGTTGGTTGAATGCATATATTTAATTAGTAAAAGGAATCCAATTTTATATTATTTCTTTTCGATGATTATCACCAACCCTTAGCTTATTAGAGGTGGTCTTAGGGTTATGAAATATCAACCTTTTTCCATCCAGGTGAGCCTTGGTGGGTTGGGTTGTTACAGAAAACACCCTAAAACTACCCATAACCACTAGGAAAGTCCCCTTTAGAACCTAACTAAGTCCTAAGTCCACATCATGATACCTTCACATTAGTCGCAATCATATATATACATAAAAACAAAATAATAATCATTTCATGACCCGTCCCAGTGGGGCCCTTGCTGTAACTCCCCAATCCCGCCCCCAATAGGCTGGGGGCTGGTGACTAGAATCGAGTAGGAATATCACTAACATGGGAGGAATTTCTTATGTACTTGTACACACACACACATCTCCAAGCCCAAAAATACAGAAATGTAAAAAAACACTAAGTAAATAATGCATGCATACCACTATATCCCACAACCATAGTATGATGGAAAGTAAAGTAAAGTAAATAGGGCCAGAATACATTCCCACCAAAAATAGTCTGTAAACAGAATTCAAACCTATAAGAAAAATGTGTTGGGACTGTTGTCTATAGTCATAGTAACACACCTTATCTTATCTGGTCTCACAAAGAACCGTCTAGTCCTGGTCCTCCTATGAATCCTTCAAAAGTTCTATTGTCTACACAAGATATGACACGTGCGGGAAAATCCCGTACAGGGTTGAGTATAACAATACTCATTAGGATGCCCTGAAACCAAAAAGAAATAAAACAAAGGAAATTACAATCATCTCCACATAGGTATATTTCTACAACACATATGACAAGAATATATAGATATACTCAACCAAGACACATAGTCTAGAGGTAAGTCTCTACCACTATATACTAACCCTGGGGATTCATCTTGAAGATTCCACAAAGCACTCATCTAGGAGAACACACTCATGAGTCTGATAGAATTGATGGAGTCCGTACGAGAGGTACTTCTCATCAGGTCTTTCCATGAGATACATACGTTGATAGATCTGAAGATAGATATCATACAATAGATGAGGATCACATCCAAGGACATGGGGTAATACCAACAACTCCATCTAGATTAACTAGCTAAGTATAGGATAGGTTCCTGCATAGTTTTGGTCATGTAAATACCAAGAATTCCACATAGGGCATGAATAATGAATAACGGATCCTACTCTGGGACTCTTGGGGGATTCCAATAACTCTATCTAGGAAGTCCTACTGAAGGGAGTGTAGTCCTATGAGTAGGAAATGATTCATACCAACCTTTGGGGGAATAAATAAGGGAATGAACCCTAATGGAACTTTTCCAAGATATGGAGGAAAAGAATCTCAATCCATCTAGGAAGGGGTACATCCATATACTTTATCTGGGAACTTCTTATGTACAATGGCTCATTTCTTTAGAACATGTCATATAGAGGAGTGGTACACAGTGTGTAAAAAGGGTTACATGCCATGTTCTTGCATCTGGGGTCCACCCATGTACTTCATATGTGTGCTAGTACACAACATCAACCCGTGTATCCTTGCTTGTGTACCAGTACACGGGGGAACCCGTGTACTTGGTCTAGGCCATGCCATGTGGGGGAGTACAAGCCATGTAGGAAACTCATGTACTCCAACTCATGTTTGTGCACTTCCCATGTACACATTGTGTCATCTAATGATGAACACACATCAGGTAGTCCGGAGTACACACCATGTGTATTAGGTTTTCTAGAAACTCGTATTCTTCATTGGAACGTTATTATTTTCAGAGGACATACAGTAGTACCAGCGGCATTGCAGGAGGAGGTTCTGAGGGAGTTTCATACATCCCCTTTGGTGGTAAATCCAGGTGTGCTGAAAATGTACCAGGACCATAGACATTAGTTTTTGTTTCTAGGGATAAATAATAGAGTGGTAAAGTTGGTTTCTCGATGCCTTACTTGTCAGCAAGTGAAGGCTGAACACCAGGTTTCAACGGGTTTAGATCACCCCCTTGTAGTGCTAGAATTGAAGTGGGATGGGATATCAATGGACTTTGTGATGGTTTTACCATGTACATCTAGGGGAAACGATTCCATATGTGTTATCATTAACCGAATCACCAATTCATCCCACTTCTTAGCTATCCAAGAGAAGAGTTCAGTATAGAAGTTGGTATGCCTTTACATGCAGGAGATAGTTCAACTCCATAGAGTTCCATCAACTATTGTTTCATATCATGATGCTCATTTTATATCATGATTGTGGAAGGGATTATAGGATGTGTTTGGGACCCAGTTACACTTGAGTACAACATTTCACCCACAAATGAACAACCATATGAAGTGAACCATTAAGGTTCTAGATGTCATGTGGTGGGAATACATGTTAGACTTTGGATGTAGTTGGGAGGATCAATTTACACTAGTGGATTTTTCATACAACAACAACTACCATTCCACCATTGGTATGGAACCATTCGAGGATTTGTACGGCTGACCCTAGAGGTCACCACTTTCCTGGAATGAACTAGGAGAGTCAGAACTCATGGGCCCGGAGTTGGTGAATTATACTATAGAGAAGGTTCATATCATCTGGGAGCAGATGAAGAATTCACAGATCCATTAGAATTATTATACTAATAGGCGATCGAGTCCTTTGGAGTTCGAAGAAGGAGACCATGTGTTCCTACGGATTTCAACTTGATGTGAATTATAGAGATTTGGTCGGGGAAGTAAGTTATCTCAGATGTTTATCATCTTTTTTCAGATACTATGTATAGTTGGAAAGGTGGTGTATCACTTATCTGTACACCCCATAGTTAGACTCGTATACGACATCTTCCACATGTTGCAGCTGAGGAGGTATGTGCATAACTCATCTCACATCATCGACTAGGGCGAGCTTGACATCGAGGATGGAGTAAATTTTTCCGAGTACCCAGTGGAGATTGGGGATTGAAAAGAGAGGATCCTTTATGGGTGATTGATTCCTTTAGTGCATGTCTAGCGGCAGTTCAGGAATCTCTATGAGAACAATTGGGAGCGGGAGGCTCTAATTTGTGTTTAGTACCCACATCTTTTTGAGTAGCCATTTTTTTAAATTTCTGGGGATGTAAAAGCCCCAAGGTGGGGAGCATGTAATGAATGATATTTTCTATGTATTATTTTTAAATATTATATGGAATAATTTTGAGACCAGGAACTGAGACGGTGTTTGATTCTAAGACCCAGTGTGCCCGGAACAAATGTTTGAAAAATATTAAAATATTAAATATCACGCACACACGGTTTTCCTGAAAAAGTGGAATAAATTCTGAATGGGTTCCCATATCAGAAATATGAGGTCACTGTTGTGTTCATAATAGTGGATTTACCCTATAAATGGCCTAAGATTAGTCAATGTGGGTATATTGTGGAAATTCATCAAAGGTGTTTTAAATGAATAAAATAAATTAAGAAAAAATTATTTTACTTTTTTCTCATCAACGCAGCGATGCAGTGACAGGTTTATCTTTAAATAAACACTTTTTTAGAAATACAAGGTTAATATCATAACCCTAAAATTATTTGGTGATGATAGGAAGAAACAACTAGATAATCCTCTCAAGATGGCGAAAAAAGTACTTTGAATCAGCGATTGATGAGTGCCGATGTTGATGGATTTTTCCAACGGCAATGACGCAGTGACTGTTCTTCAATAATGAGCAATCTGAATCCAGGTAGGATGCGTTATTTTGATTCTTTTCTCCCATTATTGATCCTATTATGAACATGAACTAATCCACAAATATATTAGCTCACAGATCGATTGTGCTTGAAGGATGGGATGATTTTGCCGGATTATAAGGGTGATTTATTCCTTGTTATATAAAAATATTTTTTGGATTCATTTACTGTTCTAATGGTGATGAACAAAGATCAAAATGAACATCAATAAATATTCTTACCTCTCGGTTTTTTTCTCTTCTCATATAATTTTTAGTGTTCATCATGTGCTTTCTTCATCCTTCCCCCGGTTTTGTACAATTGATCGTTGCACCTTCGATTCTTAGCACAATGATTCAAAACTGAAAATTCTACATTGGGATGACTTGATGGAGGTGTGATGGTAATAGAAGTGGATTGATCGAAGTGATTCGAGAGTACTTGTTCTTCAAACGAGTTGCATGGGGATGGATGAAATATAATTTACGAGCCGATTGAAGGTCCAAAACCCATCAAATTGGTGTTAGGGTGGTGAAACAACCTTGGATCTGGAGTTTTGAGTTGAACAGACCACCAAAATAGGATCTAGAAGAATGGGTTCTCCTGAATCACTTTGATCCATCTATCGTCATCATTGTCATACCTCTGTCAAGTCATCTCGATTATAGATCTCTAATTTCAGATCTTTATGCCAAGAATCGAAGGTGCAACGATAGATTGTTCAAAATTGGGGGAAGAACAAAGAACGCGCAGGAAGAATGCATGAAATCAGAGGAGAAAATAACAAAAATCCAGAGGAATGAACCATGATTTATGTTCATGTTGATCTTGGTTATTCACTATAAGAACAGTAAACAAATCCAAAAAATAGTTCTAAATCACAAGGACTAAATCACCCTGATAAACCCAAAAAATCATCCCATCTTGTAAGCACAATCGATCTGTGGGCTAGTCTGTTCATGGATTAGTCCGCATTCATCATATAAAGTAAGAATAGGAAAAATTAATTGAAATAATGCATCCTACCTAGATTTAGATTGCTCCTTGACAAAAATAGTCACCGCGTCATTTTCGTTGGCGAGATCTGTCAAGAATGGCGTTCATCAATCACTGATTCAAAGTCTCGTTGTTTCCTTCTCGAGAAGATTCTCTAGAGGTTTTTTTCCAGCATCTCTAGAGGATTATAGGGTTATGAGATTAACCCTAGATTTCTGACAAAGGGTATATTTAAAGATAAAACTGTCGATGTGCTGTTTCTTCAACAAGAAAAAAAATAAAATAAATTTTCCTTAATTTATTTTATTCATTTAAAATTCTCTTGAAGACTTTCCACAATCGACCAGTGATGACCAATGTTATGTTGCACCTATGGTAAATTTATTGTTCTAAATGAAATGGTGCCCTCAAATTTTTGATCTAGACACCATTTTAGAAGTTATTCAACTTTCTTAGGAAAACCATGTGTGTGTGCTATTTAATATGTTAATATTTTTTAAACAGTTTTTTTAGGAACACTGGGCCTCAGAATCGCACGCAGTCTTCGACCTGGTCTCGAAATTAATCCATATAATATTTAAAAATAATACACAGAAAATCTCGGTCATTACAAATCATTCCTAGGTTAAATTAATTAAATTCCACTGATGATGTCTTTGGGAAAACACAAAAAATATATATGCTTATTGGAATTCAATTAATTTCAACTTACAAATCACATGCAATCAAGCATATGAAATTTGAAACTAAGTGTCTATCCATGATTCATGAACTCACATGCTCTTTCCAATCATTCAAGAGAAAATAACATAAACTATAATCGCATAATAACACCCATGAACAACATGAAACCATAACATCACAGCCAATAAAATATATCTCACATCCTTGATAACTCGGAGGTGTATTTTACGATTATTGTCCAGGAACAAGAAAGATCTCCTACTCAAGTCATATCCATTGTATCTTTATTCTATTGAGCCCTAAATAGTAACTCAAAAGAAAAGGGTTCTGATAGCATTTTGTGATGCCCAAGCCTGAATCACTCGGTCCGGGTTGAGGTGCCACATGATCTCATGCATGCATCCCCGTATAAAAGAGGATATTGACTAGTGGTGAGGGCCTAAACGGTATATGGGGATATTATTCCCTCAATATCAAGTGAATATCAATGTACACATACAAATAAAGCAGAAACAATGTGGAAGCAATAACACTAACATAACATGTTATAACATAATGAAATACAATATCAAATATCATATAGTAAAATGGATCCCTATATGTAGTGGATCGATGTGAAAAAAGGAAACCAATGGTCCCTTAATATAAATATAGCAAGTGTATAAAGGAGGATCCATCGATTGAAAAATAAATATATAAATAAATGCAAAAACCATCAGGACATAGTGCCCTAACTAGGTCTCTATGAACCCCAATCCCACTCTCTTCAGCGCCATGATGTAAGGATAGTCTCTATGCCAAAATTTGCATTTAGCGGTGGTTTAAACCGCCACTAAATCATTCTGCGATGGTTTCGGAAAATCGCCGCTAAATCGTGTACTGACAATCAATTAGCATCAGTTTTTTAAAACCATCACAGAACGATTTAGCGGCAGTTTAAACTGTCAATAAATCGTTTTTTATTTGTTTTTTTTTCAATTTTTTTTATTTTCATAATTAATTAATTATTTTTTTATTTTCGTAATTAATTAATTACTTTTATTTATTTTCATAATTTTTTTTTTATTTTTCTATTTTTCTATTTTTTTTTTGTTTTTTTATTTTTTTTATTTTATTTATTTATTTATTATTTATTTATTATTACCATGCTCATGCCCATGCACATGCCCATGCCATGCACATACCCATGCCATATATAGAAATTTTGCATTGGGTGAGATTTGAACCCCTCACCTCTTGCTTATTCTCCAAAGACTTTACCACTCTAGTATGCTCTTCATGTGGTCAATAAATCGAATTTAATATACTTATATATATATATATTAATTGGGAAAATAAATAATACATAATAAATAGATACACACTAAATAATTATTAATTAATAATAATTGATCCATAATCAATAATCAATAATTAATAATTAATAAGTAATAAGTAATTATTAATATTTAATAATTACTAATTACTAATTAATAAATAGAATATAAATGAATAATAAGTAAAGAAATATATAATATGGAAATAAATGGTAAATAATAAATAGTAAATAATAAATTGTAAATTGTAAATTGTAAATTGTAAATTATAGCTAATAAATACTAAATACTAAATACTAAATACTAAATAATATATAATATATAATATATAATAAATAATACATAATACATAATATATAATATATAATATATAATATATAATATATAATATATAATATATAATATATAATATATAATATATAATATATAACCTATATTATATAAGTAATGTATACATAATAAATTAATTAAAAAATAAATTAATATATGATAAATAAATAATAAATTAATAGTAAATTAATAAATAATGGATAACAAATAATATATAATAGATAATAAATAATAAATAATAAATAATAAATAATAAACCATGAATAAATAAATAATAAATATAAAATGAATATATAATAAATAAGTTATTAATAATTCAATGATTATAAATTAATAATATAAAAATAAAATAATAAATAAATAAATAAATAAATAATGAATAATAAACAAATAATAAATGAATAATAAACTAATAATAAATCAATAATTAATAAATTAATAATAAATTAATAAATAATAAGTAATAAATAATAAATAATAAATAATAAATAATAAATGAATGAATAAATAAATAAATAGTAATATATTATATTATATATAATAAATAATAAATAATAAATTAATAATAAACTAATAATAAATAAATATTAAATAAATTGATAAATTGATTAATAGATAAATTAATAAAGAATAAAGAATAAAGAATAAAGAATAAAGAATAAAGAATAAAGAACTAATACAGAATAATTAAATAATAACTAATAACTAATAAATAAATAAATAATTATTAATTATTAATTATTAATTATTAATTATTAATTAATATTAAATATTTAATATTTAATATTTAATAATTAATAATTAATAGATAAATAATAAATGAATAATAAAATAATAAAAAATTAATAATTAATAATTAATTAATAATTAATGTATACATAATAACTAAGTAATAAATAAATATTAAATATTAAATATTAAATAAATAATAAATAATAGATAATTAATTAATTAATTAATTAGTTAATTAATATTAAATATATAAATAAATAACAAATAAATAAAAATCAATCATTCAATCAATCATAAAACGTTAAGAATCTCTAAAACCCAAAAAACACTAAAATTACCATAAAATCTGATCTGGGACTCCTTTTTCAGTGCCACAACTAGTTTTAATCAAAGATCATGAAATGAGCTTCGATATGATATGTGGTACATGCCAAAAGGACTCCTGGATGGAAAGTTAAAACCCTTTGAATTTTCAGAAATCAGGGTCGGCAACTAAAACCTCTGTTTTGGAGGCCTTCTGGGCCTTTCTGGTGGAATAAAAAAGGGGTAAAATTCTCAAAGATTTTCTACTAGACCTAAATGGTGTAGAGATCATCGCATGTTTCAATTTGATATGTGGTAGAGCCCAAAAGGACACCTGTATTAAAAGTTATGGTCGTTTAAAGTTCCAGTTTGATTTTCGACCTTTTTGAAATTTGAATATATTTTTTCATTTGATTATCACATGATTTAAATCACACTTGGATTTAGATCATTTCATAAGCTTCTATTTGACTAGTTGTTTAGCTAAAATGGACTCCCAGATCAGAAGTTATGGTCGTTTGATGTCGAAGTCGTGTTTTCAGGATTTTGTAGATTTTTTTTAAGTTTCATGTTATTATTAACTAAGAATTATAAATATTTATTAATTAAAACATTATAATTAATTAAAATTATAAATATTAAACTTTATTTGACTATAAATATTAATTAATTAATTAATTAATTTTTAATTTTTAATCTTTTTTTCAATTTTGGGACGGTTTTGAAAAAACCACTTCTAAAAATAATTGTAAATTTTTTTGGAATTTTTTTTAAAAAAATATAAAAAAAACATTTTAAAAACACCATGAAAATTTGCTGCTAAAACATTGTTTTCCTATAGTGATTCTATCAAAACTACAATAGTAAGGTACAACCCACATCCTTTGCTTGTCCCATCGGTCACAACATCATCACCCCCCCGACCCATATTGAGGAATCTTTGGAGGTCATCCCGTCACACTAACCCATCTCTTGGATTCTTTGGAGGTGATCTTGCACATTCCAACCCATATCTAGGATTCTTGGAAGGTCATCTCATACACATTGACCCATCTTAAGGATCGTTGAGAGGTCATCTCATACACATAAACCCATCTCATGGGTTCTAGTGAGGTCCCTCAAGTAACACTCATAAAGCAATAATATGTATCAAAAAAAATATCAAAAATAAATGAAAACTTAATCCTATACCATATATCATATATCTCATCTATACTATCCAAAAAATATCCCATACATCTCCATCACTTTACTTGAGAAAATATACCCTACGTCACATAGAAAACTAAATGGGATCACCACTTTAATCGAGATGTAACCCATCACTCCCCCTATAAAGGGTCTAATACATCTATATAGACCTAACCAATTACTTTAAAATCATAGGAAGAAATATCATAGGTATACACATGCACTATAGTGAAAAAAAAACATACAACTTTATAAAAATGATATAAAATAATGAGAGACTTCCTACCATGGGCGTATCAAAGCCAAAACACCAAGAATCGCCACCTGAAACAAACCTAGAACACCAAGACCCTAAAATCTACCCCAAAATCATAAATTAGGGTTATAGAAAATTATAAACCAAGAGAAACCAAGATGAATAGGGATCTAAGGGTAGAATGATTTCAGAATTATTAAAATAAGATCATCGAGATGAACGACAGTCCAAATGGTGAAGAAATAGGGAGATGATATCCAAATCCACTAAGGAGAAACTTTAATGCACAAAAATACCATAAGATGTTCAATATATATGAGTAAATAAGGTTGATGATGGGTTTAGTGGGAAATTTACAATTTTCCTTTTCTCTGAAGGGTTTTACAATGTGAACCACCATAAATAAAACCCCAGGGGGTTCTTCCCCAATAATTCATAGAGTAAAGTATACCTCCATTCCATGAATGCCTACCTATAACACTTTTCATCTTTAAGTTAGGAATTTTTATCTCAAACCCATTCTCGAGCCACCCTAACACCTCGTATAGCCCGAGACAAATAAAATACACATGTTTAAGCTGATATTAAATAACAACACACCAGAAATATAAGGGGCGTTATAAGTAGAGTACATCATTTCATTATATTCTATAAAGGAATCTATTTAGATTAAGAAGTCCATTACTAAACATGGGATGGTTTTTAGAATTAAGTGATAAATTGAGCTTTATAGTGATAATAATGTGGTTATTATTCATGCCAAGGAACCCGAGACTCACCAAAGAACCAAACATGTCATTTCTAAAATTTCATCTTATTCGAGAATATAGAAGATCCATTGTCAAATAATTTAATATGATAAAGTCTTGAGGTTTATGTAAAGTCTCTAAGTATAAGATACACGAGAGAATGGATTTTATAATTGTCGTCAATAGATTTATGTCATAGTTTTTTAATGAAGGCATCCTATTTTATTATTCATTCATGTGTTCATCATCTATTACATGGAAAGAAGAATGATAAAATCTCTTTAAACTATAACTATGATTTGTCCCAAATTTTCCCTAATTTATGATCATCACATAGTATTATGGGTTCTAATTATATGTTATGATTAGCATGAGTAGAATCTTGTATATGATACAATGAATAGATTCATGATATAATAAGTAGAGACTTATTATATGGACTGACTGACTAAAGTATATCACATGAAATATCATACAATCATTGATATACTCTGGTGTATATGCTTATTATGAATCCTTATTACCCAAGGTTTGCAAGATACTTAGTATGTGAACCTTTTTACTTTGATACCTTTCTAACATCAGCCTTAAGGTTGAGCTAATCAGGGAGTGGTTGGTTGTGTTATTGATAATTACATCAATTGAGTTTAACTAAGATTGTATTTTTCTCACTTCTATGGTAAGAAAATACATTTGGGAATTTGATTGAGTTTCTTATGAAATTCATGATCATGCTTAGATAAGTGACATGTGATGTGATTATCTACTAAAATTGTTGACATGTTATATAATCATTTTGTATGATCAATCTACTTATAGTATTGAAAATTTATGAGTTAACCTATACTAGATTGACATGTTCCATGTTTAGTGGTCACTTTCTGTTGTGGACAAAAGGATTATATAAGTACTAGGAATATAAGGTTGTTTTAACACTTAAACTAGAAAATTAAATTATTTAGAAACCCATAATACAAAATCACCATACAAGAATACCTGAAAATATGTTGTAAATAAAATAAATTAATGAAAGTAAATACCATGATTTGATGATATATTTCTTATACCTTCATTTTATGGGCTTTATTAAGGTCACAAGAGGCAACCAAATGAAATCCCTCCTTCATGGTGTATCCATGGTCAATCTTGAATCACTCAATGCTCGAGCGAGATCCACTAACCTTCCGTGACATGCTAGTTTCTTGTTATATAAAGGAAGGACGAGAGAGATCTTATAGGGAGAGGGATAATGGGTAGAAATCAAATCCCAACCAAACTCACCACCATAATTCCTTGGGATTATTATATATCCATCAAGGAAGATCCTTGAATGTGCATGCACTCACTCATGCATTCACAATTCATGAGTAAATGGATTGCAATTACAAACATTGTAACTAATGACTATGATAATTCATGCAATAAATTATCAAATTAATTTAATACAGTTTCCCCCATACATTAAAAATGATTAATTTTATTTGGTGTAAGTGATAATATTATATTTAAAACACTTATCACTCGATTTTCCAAAGGCGATGGCATGATTTACAATATTCTGTCAGTCTAGGCACACAATATTTCTTAAATACATGCATTTAATACTATATAGTATGCTCATATCATATAATATGATATTCCCCTACATACATTATATGTATAAAGGCTTAGTTCATATCATAATCAATATTCTACTTGTACTAAACCCTTATAGAATTAGTATTATTTCACCATATTTTATAACATACACAAAAACATTTGAAACCACAAAAAAAATCATATTTGATATTTCCAAAACACTTTTGTAAATCTATCATTAACTTCACTATATATCACATCATAAGTAACACCTTGTGAATACCCATCCATGATTATTTTTGATACACTCTAAAATTCTTTTAGAGCAGATCTTTGATTCAAACTCAATCATTATCCAGTCAACCAAAAAGTGGGAACCCATGGTACATTATTGAATTGAAAAAAATATATGAATCATTGAATCTATTAACATAATAAAAGATAATAATATATCAAATAATTGGTGTTACTCAATCTATAAAGGTATCTGGCGTGATCTCAATCAAACACATGTATCTCTATACTTTTGTCCACTAGCCGCATCACATGAAAGCATTCATTTTTATATGATCCCTTCATCTAAAAATTGAGTAAACATGGGACATGGAGTATGTCAATCCCATATATTCCACTCATACATTTTCAATTCTCTGATTATAGACTAACTAGTTTGATAAACACATCACATGTCATTCACATTTATGGATGAGCATATCACATGCCTCTCACCTGAATATATAATCACATCATATGTATTGTCTATATATGGTAGTAGATTTCCTCAGTATATCTCTATCAAGGGACTATATGTTATACTGGTAATATGAGAGGAAAAATACTATCTTGGTTAATCTCTAATCGATGACATTATCGCCAACATAACCAACCACTCTCTGATTAGTTAAACCTCAAAAAATGTATAAGAAATGTATCAAAGTATGAAGGTTCTCATGCTAGGTATATCACCAGCCTCAAGTATTTAAGACTCCAATTATAAACCATAAACCCCTAGTATACCAAATACATAGTGTATGACACTCTATGTGGTATATACTCAGTGGTTCATCCAATGCACAAAACTCATTTTGTGCCTTTTGAGCATGTTTCGTATCTCAATACAAGAATTGTACTCATGATAGCCTTAATATTTTATCATAAACTATAATGATTTATGATGAAAATTAGTTTAGGATAACACAAAATCAAACTTTGAGAGATCATTTATCATTTCAATTCATGATTTATAAATATATATATATCTGTGTGCGTGCAACCAACATGAAAAAATGATAAAGTGGAGATTTATTCTCTTATAACATGATACATTTTATATCATTTACCTCCCTTAATAATACTTAACAAAACCATATATAAGTTTTTTTCTAACACATAATATAAAATAAAATTCCATATCATATTTATGATAGCTTCACTTTCAATGGTTTTGTTAAACTCATTGCATCTCTATGTAATTTATTTCCATATCTCTATATGAAAATATAATTAAACTCTACAAATAAACTCTTTAGTGATTAGAATTTATAAATCAATATAGTTTGAATAATGGTGATACATTAGAATCATATTCCTTATGTTCAATTCCTTGAACATATTCAAAACTTATTAACTTTAATAAATCAAATGGTATGATGTTAATGACTTGTGTTGTTTACATATAACTCTTTATAAGTACATCATCATTATTATAACCCTTTCCATAAAAATTTTCATTAAAATATTTTGGGGACTAGTATAAATCTTTACACTTCTTTTTACTAGCATATATATTAAACTCATTTAGGATATAAAGTAAAATTAACTTTAAACTTTAACTGAATTAATCTTTTATGGGTTAATTTTGAACTTCACTAAGTCCAAATATACTCCCAATAACCAATTATACATTATATTCTCTTTATAATATCATGATAAGATTAAAAAAATCCTTTTTTTAAGAAATAACTATTACTTACTTTTAGTAGAAATATTTAATAAATGAACTAGTGTATCCATATCATATATAGTATTCTATATGTTTGGATCATTTTATTGAAAATAATAGTATTCTTTAAAATACACCACTAATTTTGGTGAAATCATAATTCCCTCATATTTTAAAAAACATATGAACAAACACATTTATCTTGGATAAAACATTTTTATCCTTGTATTCTTATAAATTATGTTATGGAATCTAATTAATCATAAACCATGTGTATTAAATCCATAATCTCATATTATTCATAACAACAATTTTTTAGTAAACAACTTATCTTACAAGATAAATGAGATGAAGATACACATCCTTTACTTAGATCTATCTAAGAATAACATATTACTTTACATTAAAATAGTTGATTTAGTAACACTTTATTTAATCTCTTGAATTAAAACTTAAAGCTTTATCAATTTTTACCTTGATTATTAACTCCTATATATTTACAACATATTTAAATTATATATTTGGTATTATATACCCTTTAAAACTAAAGAATTAATTTCTATAATACCAATATCTGACATGGTCATTCCATGAAGTTTCTTAAACTCCTTCAGATATTATGTAAAATTCCATCCTATGTAATTTTATCCCTCCTTTCAAAATTTCACCTTTAAGTTTCAATGACCTTGACTATCTACCCAAAGAAATATTATTGGACTTTCCAACTAACTTCTCTTCTTCCAATTTAAAGTTTTACTCACTTGTATTATCGGTAAAATATTTGAATGTAGACATTACATACACAGTTCATCTACCCTTAACACTTTGATAATATTGAGTAAAGGTTTATTGAAATAATTCACACTATCAAGATATTTCCATCAATGAAAATAGAATGAATTCCATAACCAAAATAATCATTATATAATATTTTCCAATCTCACTAAGTCATTAGAATATGAAATCATATTAAATATATGAGTGGGGTCTAAAATTATTGTGTTCATATTATTTATAATTACTTTTAAACCTAAATTTCTATATTATATGCCTCTCATAGGCATCTAAATTCACCTGTTGAACAAATTCAATAGTTTTTTTATTCAAGATGTTGTTACTCTAACATATAAAATTTCTCTTACGTAAGAACTTTTCATAAGTTATCAGTCTAGAGAGTTGATTACATTAATATTTCACTTTTAAATGATTAATCCCAAGTTAATTTTGATAATGATGATGTTATTCATCTATAACATAAGCTTTTATCAGATGAGTGTCATTTTTTACATTAATTTAATAAGTAATTTTATTAAATGTGCTCCTACTAAAATAATGACCCCTTTCAAACTCATCATATCCATTAGTTGGAAAAGATCTATATTAAACTAAGAAATTAATATACTTTGTAATTTCTATCATCACTTAGTTATTTAGATAGGGAATTATCCCAATTGTATCATATACGACTCTTGTATGGTTGACCATATAACTCTTTGTCTAATCTATCACATGGATAAACTTAATATAATTACTTCAGTATCATTCCTAAGGGTTTTCCAACTATGTGTAACCCAAATATAACTATAGGATTTAGTTACCTAACTCTTAAAGTTATCCATTTCCACCATTCTTTGCACAAGATAATTCATGGGAACCTAGTTTTGGTAGAACCTACCTGATTGAATGATATAGGTCTTGACATGTTCTTACTTTATAAGGAATCTAACACTTATTATTTTTAATGTGTATTTAATCTCATCATATTATATCATGTATTCCATTTATGTATACATTCTTATAATGATTTACTTTGTAATCATATTCCTTCCACCAAATCAATATCTTCAAATTATATTGATGTGTAACTCTTTACACAACTCATAGCTTGTGTTACTAACCTAAATTAAAATCCAACTATATTCATACATATCCAAAAGCATTGTATGAATAAGGTATATAAATCCATTTCATATAAATTCTTATAATTATATGAAATCAACAATTACAAAATTAGTAATACCAAATCTACAAATAGTCAACCCTCTCTTTTCTATACAAGGTATAAGCCTATGGGATAATGAGCAGTCTAAACCAAATTTCCTTTACCCATAGATACTTTACTCAAGATAGATCTAATTTAGATCATAATTATAACACCTAATATGTATAGACTATGCATAACAACTTAATTCAATCTCATAATCAATACAATCCAAATTCAATGTAAAAGAAAACTAAATCCATTGTCATACCCAGTATGCAACTCCTTAAATTCATGTATGACAATTTATAAAAGTATCTTAACAATTTAAACTAAATCATACATATATATTCATAATATAAACAATTTATTTCTATGAATAATAAACAAGGGAATGACTTTTAAATAAATTAACAATTCACATATCTACACATGAGATAGGCAATCTATGAACAATTCATAAATCAAAACTAATTAAAAACAATTTATATTGCATTATCGAAATTCCATATACATACATTTATACACACTTTATATTTATTCTAAATAGGAATTCCTTCATATTATTCATTATATTAAATTTTAACTTAAATATATGATACTAAATTAAATATAATAAATTTATATTCAAATTATATTATATAAACAATTTAAATGTTCTAAATATCATATATTTAACATTTATTTTAACTCTAATCGAATTAATAGTCAAATATCATTTTGACATGGTTTAAATAATTCCTCAAATAAGGATTTAATTTGAAAAATTAATATTATATATTATTAAAAATTCATGATATAAATATAAAATCTTTTATGTTTTTTCCTTATTTTTGAATTTATAAACATTTTATAAATAACGCTTATATTTCCCATATAAAAAATTTATATCTAAAATATAAGTCATTTCATGTAATTAGTAAAGGTTTTTTAATATTTACATTCAATAATATGGATATTTACTTATTAAATTTTTCATAAAAACATAATTAATTAATTATAAAAAAATTATAATTAATCAATTTATAAACACTTATAATTGAATTTCAAGAAAAACACATTTTTCTCTTTATAATCGTATTCAATGATATTCCAAAGATTATAGGCTACGAGATATAATCCACAATGTGCTATAATGTTATAAATAATCTAATATAATTAATATTAGGGCTTACATGATATTAAAAAGACCTGGAGGGACCTTTTGGGATATTAGACCCACATAGGGTCAGCTATATAACATTAATCAAGTGACATAAGTAGTAATCTCTTATGATATAACATCCATATTAGAATAACCCAACACATTTGGGAATCATGTAATACTAACTCAGATTGGCCTATGTAACATTAATTTGGTGCATAATGAACTTATGTGAGATTAACCTATAAAGTGACTTATGATAAGCACATGCTTAACATTTACATAGGTTGTTCTGTGAGATTAACCTGTAGAAGCGACTTATAATAGGAGAAACACATAACATTAATCTGGAACCTGGGGACCTATATAGGGTGAGTGTAGGGACCTGTGTTGAGTGAATAATCATGCTAGGAAACCTATATAGTATTAACTTGTGTTGGCCCACAAGAGATTAAATTGGCATGCAGTTGAATGTGTATAATTAATCTAGTTGAGCCTATGATATGTCGACAAACCCTTAATCTAGTGTAAAACATGAGATTATATTTACTAATTGGTCATCATGTCTTATGAAATTCATATATACATAGTATTAATCTAGTGTAGGGGATCATTTTTAACAATAATCAGGGTATTTTATATACGATAAACTGCTTTATTTTTGTATTAACATGAGCTCTTAAATTTATAACATGATTTATAGGTTCTAAATCCATTTTAAATATTTGATACTACTATGAGTAATATAAGGGTAGTTTAACACTTAAACTAACAATAGAAGTAAATTAGAAACCCATTATCCAAGATCAACATACAAGAGTACCTGAAACCACGGTGTAAATAAAATGATGAAACTGGAGTGTGTACCTTTCACCAAGGATTTTTTGTTTATGCCTTCATTTAATGGGATTGATGAAGATCACAAGAGTAATGCAAATGACATCCATTCTCCATGTTTTATCCATATACCAACTTGAACCACTCAATTATCAAGCAATATACTCTTAACTTCCATGACATGCTAGTGTCTCATGATATTAAAGAAGGAGGAGAGTGAGATTTTAGGAAGAGAAAGAATCAGAAAAAATTAAAGTCTAACCAAACTCCCCATCACAATGCCTCAACCTCCTTTTATAGCTATCTAGGATTATCCCTTAATGTGAATTAATTTAGAATACATGAGTAAATGGGTTAAATTTACAACCTTTATAACCAAATACTATAATAATTCATACAAGAACTTATCACATGAATGAAACATAGATTATCATGTGTATTAAAAATGATTGATGATAGCTAGTGTAGGAGATAATACTTGAGTGAAAATACTTATCACTTGAGTGTAAAAGGGTAGTATCATTCTTTATGATATTTTCTCAGGCTAGGAATACAATATTCCTTTGATCCATGAATGTCATACACATGTGTAAAATCAGGCTATGACCACACCCCTACAGCCACAGTTGGAAAAACTATGTCTGTAGGGTATCCTACAACCACAGTAAAATAAGGATTATAGTTATAAAATGACTATCACCGTGGTCAAATTAGACTCTGATGATAGACTTTTCCTATATATTCCAACTTCTATGTTCAAAGTGCACATCCACATGGATCATAGAAGTAGGCATGTGAGAGAATCCATAAATCACATGGGAATGGCGTGAGAATTGTGTAGAAAGGGTGTGTGTGTGTGTGAATTTGTGTGTGTGTGTGAATCCCGAGACCTACTCTCCTAGAATTGGTGTTTATAGACACATACTTTACATACTCACTTTTCTCAAAATCAATCAACCCTTTATTACCTCAATATTAATAATATATTAAACCTGAGAGTTATGCATACCTCAATCATGAGTTTGCCGATAGTTATCCACAAAAATATAAACTTATCATAAAACAATTTTTCAAGGTTATTGATATAATTTAATATATGTTTCCATACCTTTAAAGTAAAACTACTAAAGAATAATCCTTATATGTTTCACTTAATCCTCATAAATTTTAGAAAATACTAGAATTTCATTGATAAATATCAATATCTAAAGAAGATAGCTAAGAGTATCAATAAATTATTTCTATTATGATATCAACATCACTACCTTAGGTAAGACTAGGAAACACACTTTTTTCATCATAATAGGCATATACTAAAATTCTTAACCATTTACATATACTTTTTTATTTGGTTATAATACATGGTGGTTTCTAGATGCATACCTTTCTTAGCTTTATTTTTGTGATCCTATTTTAGAAAAATGCTAAAACCAAAATGGTTATAAATAAAATAAGAGTAAATAATCGTATGAATATGAAAAATCAATCCTAATATGTATTCTCACCTTCACTTCATCCTTTGAAACTTCTAGTTAAATTATCTTTTCTTTAAGTTAGGTTTTCATATAATTTTTAACCTAATACTTTATAGTAATTAGTAAATAAATCCTTTATAATGGTTCATAAATAGCATATGATCGACCAAAGAATATCTCCTAGGAGTGTCTATCTAGGTGTTTAGTCTTTGTCCCACTCATTATAAATCAGAGTGATAACTAGTTCAATGCTCAACCAACCATTTTTGGGGTGATTTCCCATGAGTATATTTATTTCATAGCTGCATCCACTTGTAAGTATCTAGATAGTGATATATTTCTATGAAAATAATACAATCTCTACATTACCAATAGTCTAGGATATTATCCTATGGTTTTCACTAAATGTTCTCTCATCTTAATCCCTAAATAAAATGTGTATTATTACCTTACTATTAAATCATATAGGATTCCAAAGGGTTATATATTATGATCAACCTTAACTTATCGACCCTAAAATTATCCTCAAAAAACATCATAATATCCAAATTTATCTAAACCTTTCTTTTGATACTAACTGTGATTCCCTAGACCTGCAATCCCAGGTCTGGTTCCATAAACACATAATTTAAATACTCACTTTGATACCACCTATAAAATCCTATATATAACCATCCTTAATTAAAAAATCAAAAATTATTATTACAAATCTTTTATCCTAAGGATATTTTTAGGTTAAGTGTTTTATAAAATTAAGAAAATAATAATAACTATAAAATTCCATGTTTTTTGTATCAAAAAAGAATTTTCTTTTATTATATATAAAACTACTTAATCTTTGATGAGTATTCAACATCTCCCATAAATTATTTCACATGTTATATCATCTTAAACATTTCATGTGTATTATTTTTCTTCATTAACCATGGAATAGAAACATAATAAGGGGTGATCTCAAATGTTATGTAAGGGAAAACATACAATTGAGGTAATCATGGAATAAACATGGCATAAATATGATGGCAGGAATAAGTAACAACATGAATCTATAATCAACTAAAACTGATAACATGATATATCCATGAAAATATATGAAAACATGGATATCAAAAATACTGATCTCATATTAATGGAATGCATAATTTCGAACATCAAAAAAATGTTTTCAAGGATGTGTGCTAAAAAATTATCCTATTATGGGAAGGGGAATACACCAAAACCCAGCCTGTTTTGTCTCATGAGACTTTTTAATGTATCAAGCGGATATATAATTTCAGGACCCAACCATCACATAATTAAGTACAATTCATTCATCATAAGAGTGAATAAGACCTTTCATATTATAACTTAAGGAACCATTGGTTAAATAAAAACATGGTTATCCATATAATGAATAATATAGAATATTAATATATGATCAACCTACATTAGTAGTTAATAATCATCAAGAAAGTTAATAATTTTTCCCAGTTCAAGAAAAGGGATAACATAATCATAACCCATCCTAAGAAAGAATGTGGGTGGTCAAACAATACATAGTCAACTAATCAATAATCATTCATATTAGAATAATAATATATGATACACCAATACTTTTCCCCATGAAAATAAAAGGGATAACATGGTCATAAATCATCTATAGAAAGGGGTGGTTTCAAAAAACATAACCCCAATGCAATAAAGGATACATGGAAGGGTGTTGACATCAATGAAAAACACCCACATAAAAAATGTTTTCAACAGTATAATAAAAGATGGGATCAAGAATTTTTTTTTGATGCTTTGATTTAAATCCTTAAAATGATAAATACATATATTAGAGGATAAATCAGGAAATATAAACTTTATTATATTAAATAATTTTGAAAATGGTAAGGGAAATATAAGTGAAAAATTAAAAGATATTTTAGAAAAAAATTAACATTAAGGTAAAATATAAATTCACATGTTGTTTTCAAAGGGAACTTTTGAAAAGGAGGAGTGAAATATTTTGAAAACCATTACTTTTAAAAATAATATCCAATAATGGAACCTTTAAAAGGAATAATTTTTTTCTTTTAGAAAATATAAGAAGAATACAAAGCATATGAAAGTGAAAGGAAAACCCCTTTAATTATTTTTAAAATGAATTTTTTCAAAATTATCATTTTAAATGGAGTAAAAAACTTTATTTTGTATCAAAATATCTTTTTCCTCATAGAGGTAGAGAAATTACCATACAATCAACTATTAGGGGTGGGAGAACCCAATCATGGAAAATAAAATTTAAGATAAAAAATTATAACTCAAAGAAAGGAGATTTGAGTTATCAATATCCCTTATGGTCAACATACACTATAAAACATGAAACAATTGAAAATAGGTTTATGTGGTAAAAGTGTAAAAATTGAGATAATTCCACATAATAAAATAAAAGGATAGAATATACCTAACTTATATAAAATAATTTCAAGTTAAAAATCATAACCCAATGGTCAAAAATTGAGTTACAAAAAATACTTATGATTAGGGTAACACTTGAGTCAAAAGACCTTTGAATAAAAGAACTTGATTTGGATTAGTTTTACCATGAATTAAAAGTAAATATAGTATAGAAAATTCAGGGGATATAAAATCAATATAACAACATATAGGATCTAAATATAGATGTAGATTCTTAATTACAAGAGGTGGTGAATTGTAGGTTAAAAAAACATTTTTATCCTTAAGAAAATCTATGTTTAACAAGGTTAAATATGATGGATTAAAAAACCCTCTATAGTTCTAAACTAAGAAATAATCTTTCTTAGGATCTAAAAAAATATATCCAAAAAAGAAACTTAAGAAAAGTTTACTTAGGGAAATATTCTACCTTAAATCGTATAGAATCTTATTTATCAGAGTATACCAATATAAGAAAGTATAATAAAGTTATACTTTGTTTATTTAACAAAATTATAGTAGAAATAAAAACTTGTAACAAAAAAAGAACAAGTATAAGAAATATTTAAACCCAAAGAAAGGGTATCCAACAAGATTGGATAAAGGTCCCTTGATTTATACTTTCAAGAAATTCTATCTTACCCACACCAGGGTAAGCCCTCGATAAGAGTATCAGAGTCTATATTACTATCCCTACAAGCCCTTGAACTTTAAGGTAGTCTACAACTTAGTATTATTATCCCCAGAATTCCTCAAACTTTAAGGTAATCATAACTTCTATCTTCCTATCCCCAGAAGCCCTCGATTGTACACAACAATAATCAGAGTCACACTAGGCTAAATAAGTTATTCATGGTTGAACAAGATGTTCACAGATTGCACAAAGCATGAGAGTATCTCTATCTAGAAATCTCTTCACAACATCACATCATGTAATCTCTAGATGTTTCAACTGAAAACATTTATATAACTCTTTAAATGTTTGAGGTATTTATAGGTAATATCCCAACGGTCATCTCCTCCTTCAATGGTCATATTTTTTCTGGAATTTAGGAGAGACATGTACATGTGTCACTCAGTCAACGGTAAGTTAGAAACAGATTGTAAGACATCATTTCATATAGGAAACACATTCTTAAGATTAATAAACTTAAGTAAACTAGAATCCGATAAAGTTGGAATAATATATTAAGAAAGAAAAATAACTTTAACAATTATGAATAACCGGATTCAAAATATAATGGGAAACAGTGTATAAATATGTATACAAATGGAGTCTAATATTAAATGGAAATAGAGTTTGAATTTCTGAGAATTCAGAGTCATAATTTTTGAGAATTCAGAATCAGAATTTCTGAGAATTTGGAGTCATAATTTCTGAGAATTCAGAGTCAGAATTTTTGAGAATTTGGAGTTATAATTTCTAAGAATTCAGAGTCAAAATTTATGAGAATTTGTAGTTAGAATTTCTGATAATTTGTAGTCATAATTTTTGAGAATTCAGAGTTATAATTTTTTTGAAATATAGAGTAAAAATCATAAATAAATGAAGTCTAAAAACTGTGAGACTCGGATTCTAAGAAACTATAAGGTTCCAAGGTTTAGATAAGGATCCGATTATTCTTAAGGTAATTCAGTCTTAAGAAAAATATGGTAAATCTTAGATAAGAAACATTAGTAAGAACATATAAAAGCATTTTAAGGTTTAAGAAAATAAATTTCCTTAGATAAAGAAAATAATCTTTAAGAAAAAAGTGTTTGTGATTTTCAAAACATAAAAGAATGAAAAAAATTCATAAGATAGCTTATTGACTTAACAATCTCCCCATTTTTGGAAATCATAACCCACTTTTTGAAAAAGAATATTAAGTTTGGAAAAGTTGAAATAAAAATGTATCTCCCTTATATTTGTTAGCTTAGTGAATACAACTAACTCCCCCTTAGGTTTTTTCACCTTAAGGATAAAATTATTTGGCTTAAGAAATTGTCTTGAAAATAACTTTACTTTTCTTAAGAAAATTTTCTTTTTCAATTAAGATCCTCCTTTTATAATCAATTTATTATTTTGGGTAAACTCCCCCTTAATATGATATTCTTTTTAAACTTTTCTCCCCATTAGTGATTTTCAAATAGGAATGGAGGGGAAAAAATTAGGTACCTAAAAGATTATAAGAGAAACATAAAAAAACATTTATAAAAAATATATTTCATTAACTTTAAAATATTTTAGCACAACAAAAGATTAGAGTTTTAAGATAATTAACCATCCTTCTTCTTCTTTGGAAGAAGCTTCTTGAGGATGACCTTTATTTTCTTTATCTCCTTACGATATTCTTGGTACTTCTTGAGTAAGTATTCTTGTTCTTGGTTCTTCTTCTTGAGAGACTATATCCTTTCTTCTTGAGATTTGATAACTTCTTGTGATTTATCTTCTCTCTACTAACTGATCTATGGTATTAATTTCTCTCTTTTGGGTAATAGTGATATAATTAAGCTTTCCATAGAGATCTTTATCCTCTTGGATTTGGGTAGCTTGTTCTTGATTCAGCCTTTCAGAAATATTCTTGAACTTTTCATCAGACTTGTTGATTAAATCTATTACGGAATGCCTATAATTACCAATAATCTTAAGATCATCAACTACTGACTTTTACCAAGTTATAATCTTCTTACTAGTCATTCTATGAAGTTCATAGTTGATCATGAAGGTTTTAAAATCTATTTCTTGCTTGATTAACTTTTCCATCAATAAGTTTTTAGAATCCTTCTTCATGTTTACTAACTACTGAATAAGCTTACACCATGATTCAATTCTTGGGAAAAATAGTATTGAATCAATAATCTTCTTCAAAGATTTCACTACAAAGTCATGTCCCATGGATGATGACGATTTAGAATCTGAAGAACCTTTATCTGGAGGAGTATATTTAACTTATTAAACAAACTTTGACTTAAATGATCCAGCTACATATTTTTGAGGTGTATCAAGAAGGACTAATTTTCTTTTAGCAACATCCTTTTCAACAATATTGTCTACCTCATGATCTTTTTCTTCTTCCTCTTTATTTTCTTGAACAATGTCATCATAGTCCCCACTCTCTTCAAAGGAATGACTTTTATTAACTTCCTCTTCTTTATAATTTTCCTTTTACTTATCTGAACTATTTTGGTGGATGAATCTTGGGAGGTTATTATTGAGATTTTATCATAAGTAATCTCCTTTTTATGAAACTCTTCAACCATTTGGATCACGTCTTCACTTTCTTCTTCTTCTTTTTATTTATAAATTTCTTCTTCATCAATAACCTATTCCATAAGTGAAGCTTCCTTCAAGAAGGCTTTTGGTACCTGAATCTATTCTGAAGATTTATCAACATCTTTTAACAAACACTGAACAACCTAGTCCTTTGATTCTTTTTCCTCCTACTTTTTCTCCTTTTCTTATTTCTTGATATTTTCAGCTCTAATAATCTTTAAGGCCTTAACCTCAGTATTGTAAAGTCCAAAGATAGGATCACCTTCCTTTATCTTTTTCTTATGATCATAGAAATAAATTTAATCATAAAATCCCACCATAAGATCTTTGTATACTAGATATTTATTCTTCTCTTTGACAACACATAAGATTTCCCATCTGTTTAGCTTGATAAAATTTTAAATCAATGAATCCTACTTAGAAAAGAAATTCCAATTTATTAATATTTCCCTAAACATAATCCAATCCTTGGGTTCCTTGGAAGATTGATACTACATCAGAGTATGAGGATAATCTTCAAGAGACATTCAGAATGTAAGGAAACTTGAGAAATGGAATGACACACTTAAAGCGCGAAAGATCCTCAATGCAAAAAAGTTGAGAGAACTGATGTGGGATGAGAACATGGGGTTCCTTTAAATAGGATTTGTATAGACGGTTTTAATTCTTTAATAGATCAAATAGTTGAAACTAACTTGATCTGATCTGACGGTTGATAATAATATTGAATAAATATTTTGAAGATTCTGATCTTTTCAAGTTTTAAGGAAAAATCGGATTTAAGGAAAGTGAATCTGATAAAATTTTATAAAAACAAGATAGAAATACCAACAAGTAAAAAGTGATATTACGAAGATTTAAGTAAGGAAACATACCTTCTAGATTTCTTAGAAATAATTTTCAATAATAATATTATTATTCTTGAAGAACTTAGATTTTGAAAAAATTTATTAAGGAAAGAAAATGTTAGGTTTCAAAAAAAATTATTAAGAAAATAAAATTTTAGGTTCCAAAAAATTTTATCAGGGAAAGAAAATTTAGGTTCTGAAAAATTTTATTAAGGAAAGAAAATTTTAATTTCTGAAAAATTTTACTAAGGAAAGAAACTTTTATGTTCCAAAAAAATTTATTAAGGAAAGAAAATTTTAGGTTTTGAAAAATTTTATTAAGGAAAGAAAATTTTAGGTTCTGAAAAACAAATTTTAAGGAAAAATAAAAGGGTAAATGTACTCCCCCAATGAAAAAAGTAATTTAATGTTAGGATATAGGTTTTAACAAAAGTTTAATATGGATGATCAAATTATAATTATCACTCCTAACATTTGTTTAATGTATTTAAATATATCGGAGGGTAAATATTTTGTGAAAATGTCAGCATGTTGGTATTTCATTCTGATAAATTGAATAATGATATCGTGTGTGATCCCTAAGAAAGTGATGCCTAATGCCTATGTGCTTTGCACGAGAGTGATGTACAATGTTTTTTCTTAGGGAAATGAAACTATTATTATCACACATTATCTGTTTTTTGTTAAAACTCATGCTATAGTCTGTGAGTGTGTGTTGAATCCACAACACTTTATCACAATAACTTCCAGTCGCCCCATATTCAGCTTTTGTAGTGGAAAGTGCTACTGAGTGTTTCTTAATTCATGACCAAGAAACTAATGAATCTTCTAATAAATGAAAATTTCCTGATGTACTTTTCCAATCCATAATACATTTACAAAAATCAACATCTGAAAAACTTTTTAAAATAAAATCATTTCCATAGAAGTAGAAAAGTCCTAATCCATGGTTCCCCTTAAATAGAAAAAAATTATTTTCACTAATTTTACATGAGATTATTTTGTATTATATTGATATCATTAACATAAGTATACTAAGAAAATTAAGTCTAGATGACTAGCTATTAAGTATAATAAACTTCCTATCATGCCTCTAAAAGATGTTTGATCTACTGGTTTCCCAGCTTCATCAAGATCAAGAGAATTTGAGGTTCCAATTGGAGTTCTTATACTTTTAGTGTTGTTATATCCATACTTATTAAGAAGATATTTAATATAATTATGTTGAGATATATATCTCCCTTCTAGTTTTCAATAAATTTGAAAACCAAGGAAAAATGTTAACTCACACATCCTACTCATTTCAAACTCAAATTTCATGAGATTCACAAATGAATCAGTTAAATATTACCGAGTTGATTCGAATATAATTTTATCAACATAAATATGAACAATCAATACATTTTTCTTATCTTTATTTATGAAAAGGGTTGGATCAGTAGTTCCCTTAACATAATTGTTTTGTAACAAAAATCATATAATTCTGTCATTCGAGGCTCTGGGGGATTGTTTAAGTCCATATAGAGCTTTGGTAAGTTTAAAAACATGTTTAGGATGTTTTTTTTCTTTAAAACCATGATTTTGTTCAAAATAATCTTCCTATTGAACATATTAATTAAGAAAATAATACTTTGCATCCATTTGAAAAACTTTGAAATTGAAGAAAGCTGAAAAGGCTAGTTTAATACGAATAAATTAAAGTCTATCTACTAGAGAATAGGTTTCTTCATAGTCTATTTCTTCTTGTTAATTATAGACTTTATCAAATAATCTTGATTTATTTATTACAATGATTCCATTTTCATCACATTTATTTCTTAAAACCCATTTTACTCCAATTACTTAAGTTTCTTTAGGTCTTTTAACCAAGGTCCAAACTTTGTTCCTTTCAAATTCATTTAGTTCATCTTGTATAGCTTTAATCCAATCATCGTCACCTAAAGCTTCATTAGTGATTTTAGGTTCTAACTGAGAAAGAAATCCTAGGTTTTATACTTCATTTCTTAAAGAAATTATGGTCCTTATAGTTTTACTTACATCAACAATGATACTATCACTAGGATGATTCTTAAGAAACAACTGATTTGGGTTTTGTAAAACTTTTTCATCAACATAAGGTAAAAAATATTATGGGGTAAATAATTCAGAAAACTTTTCTTGAGTATTTTCTTTATTAGAAGAATATTCCATAAAAGGGTTATAATCAGTTTTTGAAAACACATCTGAATATGTAGGTTGATATTTTAAAAAAGGATCAGTTTTGTTAAATTTAACATGCACTGTTTCTTCAACAGTACAATAATTTTTGTTAAAAACTCTATAAGCCATAGAAGTTGTGGAATAGACTAAGAAGATTCCTTAATCATATTTGGGCGTGAATCTATGTAAATTATCATTATTATTCAAAATGAATACTTTTCATCCATATACTTTGAATTAAGAAACTTTTGGTTTTCAACTAGTCTACAATTCATAAGGTGTTTTATTAAGAAAAGGTCCAATTAAAACTCAATTTATAGAATAACAAGAAGTACTTATAGCTTCAACCCAAAAATGTTTAGCAATAGAATATTAACTCAACATAATTCTAGTTATCTCTTGAAGAATTCGGTTTCTTCTTTCAACAAAAATTTTTTATTGAGTTCTTGGAGATGAGAAGTTATGAGTAATTCCTTTTTTACTACAAAAAGTTTCAAATTTTTAATTTTTAAATTCTCCCCCATGATCACTATGAATAGTTATCAATGGAAGGTTTTTCTCATTTTTAACTTTAGAAAAAAAATATTTAAAATAATAAAAGGCTTCATATTTATTTTTTAGGAAATAGATCCAAGTAAATCTTGTGTAATCATCAACTAAAACAAATACATAGTATTTGACTCCAATACTTCCAATTCGTGTTGGACTAAAAAGATTTATATTCACTAGTTATAATGAATCAGATTTGAGACTTCACTGATTTATTTAAATCTTGACTTATGTTTCTTTCCATATTGTCAAGGATCAAAAACTTTTGAAGAATCAAATCTAAGCCCTAGTAGATCCCTAACAAGTCTTGTTTTGAGAGTTTGCATAAGTTCCTAGGGTTACAGTGTCCTAGTATTCTATTCCATAAACAATATTTATCTTCCATTGTACTAAGGAAAGGTATATCTTGGTTCCTAAGTTCTTCTAAGTTTAGTGTATAAACATTCTCATGCCTATAGGCAGAGAGAATGAACTCTTCCTTGAAATTGTGTACTAAGAATTTATCATTCCTAAAATTTACAAGGTAACCTTCATCACATAATTGGATTATGATTATAAGGTTGTTCTTAAGATCTTTAACAAATAAAAAATTTGAAATTAAGGATTTTACAATAAGAATTATGTTACCTATACCAACAATTTATCCCTGAGCATTATCTATGAAAGTTACTTTTCCTCATTTCATCTTGATAATATTTTCAAAGATATTTTTGTTACCAGTAATGTGCTAGGAAAATCCACTATCCATGTACAATGTATTGTTTTTGGGAATCCCTTTTTTTTCTTAAAAATAAAAAAGTTAGACTTTCAAAATCCAAATATTCTTGGATTCAGAATTATTAAAAAGTAAAATCTTAGGTATCCACATTTTCTTAGAAAAGTAAGCTCTATGAAAACCTAAAGATTGGGTTTTATTTAAAGAAAATTTTTTCTCCCAATATCCACCACATTGAAACTTAGTTCAAAAATGATCACTTTGGGGAACAAAATAATTATGACTAAAAACAGGTTTTGAATGAGTATAACAAAATCTTGAATAATTCCTAAGAGGAAAAAGTTGTGAATAAATTTTATCAAATTCTTTCCTTCCAGAAGTGAAATTTTATAAAATTTTCTTTAAGGAAAATATTTAAAATTTTAGTCTAATGACTAAAGTATTATCCTAATAGTCATTAGTCTTAGATATTGAGTTATTCTCAAAAATATGTTTCTTAGAAATAACATTTTCAAGATCCTTAGAAAGTTTATCCTTCTCAGAATTAACTTTCTTAAGGTTTTTGAAAATATTTTCAAAATCAAGAATTTTTTGGTCAAGATATTTAGATAGATCTGATACTTATTTTGTTATAATAAAAATTCTAGAATTTTCTTTCTTTAACTTATTTTTTATCTTATAGTTCTCATTCTCAAGTAACTTAGAAAATCTAGAGACTTCTTCAAATGAAGGTAAGGTATTATCTTCTAATGAGGAAGATTCTTCATCCAAAAATTCATAATATTCTTCATTAGTAAAATTTTCATTTAAATAAATATTGTTTAAATATTCATCAATGTGTACTTTATCCATAAGATAATGATTTTCAATAGGTAATCTAGCTATAAGACCAATATTCTTCTGACTAGAAGATTTATATTCTAATGATTCATCTGAAGAGTCACCACCACTAGCACTCCATGTGTCATTAGCCTTCATGACTTTCTTAGCCTTAGACTTTTAATACTTCACTATATTCATTTCAGAATTCTTATCCTTTCTTTCTTTTCTATTAAGCATAAGACAATATGGTCTGATATGTCTAGCCCTTTTTCATTCATAACAAGTTACTTCCGAATATTTCTTGTCATTTCTGTCTTTCTTCTTATATTTGTACTGAAAATTTTTATTTCCCACAATTGTGTTCATCCTTCAAGAAATATTGGCTAGTTTATTCTCAGACTGATCACTATCACTTGATTCAGATATAACAACATATTTCGTAGCTTTATATCTAGTTACTCTTTCTGGAGTCTTGGTTTTAGAAGTAGTAGTAAAAACAATGCTTCCATTTTCATTCGTTTTCTTATTAAAGTCATCATATCTCTTCATTATTGTTTCATGCTAAAGAAGAGTTTAAAATAACTCATCAAGGGTAATGTTAGATACTTTCATATTTTCATCAATAGTTTTCCTTTTAAATTCCAACTCATTAGGAATGATATCAATTATCTTGTCAATAATAATTTCATCATCAAGTCCTTTTTCTCCCATAGATTGAAGAATGTTTACAATAGTCATAAATCTTTGTTTCACTTTGCAAAAAGGTTCTCTATAAGGAAATATGCATCCATGATATTCAGCTCTTAACAGATCTTCTAGTTTCTATCACTTTTGAAGTTCTAAAGTGTGTAACTTTAAGTTTCTTCCAAATGATATTGGCAGCTTCACAGGAAGATATTTGATTGTAGATATTCTTGATCATGGAACATAAAATAGTATTTCGTACCTTGTAGTTTATTTCATATTCTTGTTTTTTTCTAATTTTTGAATGTTATGATTTCCTTGTCAGGAATCTTATATTCACCAGTGATCATGACATAATTATCCACTCCAGTGTTAATAACAAAGGTCTTCATCCTATATCTCCAGTACTCATAGTCATTACCATCAAAGATTAGTGGTCTAGTAGGATTTAGATTACCTATAGAACCAATATTCATTCCTTATATTCTATAAGAAAATACAAAATATATTTTCCACAAAAAAGATTAGTAACATGATTTTATAAGGGAAATCTTAAGAAAACTTGAACAAGTAAAATTTAAGCAAGAAAGGTTGAGAAAGAAAACATATATATAAGTATAAGTTTTTTAGATACCTCCTTTGATAACAATTGTAGGATACAAAAATAGATATAGATACTCAATTATAAGAGGGGGTTAATTATAGGTTTAAAAATATTTATTTTTATCCTTAAGAAAATATACGTTTAACAAGGTTAAACAAGATGGATTTCCAAACCCTATATAGTTCTTAACTAAGAAACAATCTTTCTTAGGATCCAGAAATATGGATCTGAAAAAGAATGTTAAGAAAAGTTTACTTAGGAAAAAATTCTACCTTAAAGCATATCAAATCTTATTTATCAGAGTATACCAGTATAAGAAAGTTATACTTTCTTTCTTTAACAAAATTACATCGGAAATAAAAACTTATAACAAAACAAGAACAAGTATAAGAAATATTTTAACCCAAAGAGAAGGGTATAAAACAACATTAGATAAAGGTCCCTTGATTTATACTTTCAAGAAAGTCTATATTACCCACACTAGGGTAAGCCCTCCACAAGATTAACAGAATCTGTCTTGCTATCCACTCAAGCTCTCAAAATTTAAGGTATTCGGCACCTCAATAATTCTATCCCTGAAATTACTAAAAATTTAAGATAGTTAGAACCTCTATCATCTTATCCCCGGAAGCCCTCAATTGTATATAGAAACAATCGGAGTCGCACTAGGCTGAACAAGTTATTCGCGACTAAACAATATTTTCACAGATTGCACAAATCATGAGAGTATCTCTCTCTATAAATCTCTTCACAGCATCATATCATGTAATCTCTAGATGTGTAAACTCATAAAATGTATCGAACTCTTCAAATGGTTGGGGTATTTATAAGCAAAAATCCTAACGGTCATCTCCTCCTCCAACGGTTATATTTTTTCTTAAATTTTGGAGGGACCTGTACACATGCCACTCAGCCAACGATAAGTTAGAAATAGATTGTATAACATCATTTCATATAAGAAAAACATTATTAAGTTTAAGAAACTTAATTAAACTAGAATCTAATAAAGTTTTAAAAATATCTTAAGAAAGAAAAATAACTTTAAAAAGTATAAATAATCATATTCGAAATATAATGGAAAATGGAGTCTAAATATGCATACAAATGGAGTCTGATTTTAGATTGAAATGGGGTTAGAATTTCTAAGAATTCAAAGTCTGAATTTTTTAGAATTCTGAGTCATAATTTTTTAGAATTCAGAGTCAATTTTTCTGAGAATTTTGAGTCAGAATTTATGAGAATTCATAGTCATTATTTCTAAGAATTCGGATTCATAATTTTTATGAATTCAGAGTCAGAATTTATGAGAATTCGGAGTCAGAATTTATGAGAATTCAGAGTTAGAATTTCTGAGAATTTAGAGTCAGAATTTTTGAGAATTCAGAGTCATAAGTTCTGAGAATTCAGAGTCAGAATTTTTGAGAATTTAGAGTTATAATTTCTAGGAATTCAGATTTAGAATTTCTGAGAATTCATGGTTAGAATTTTGGAGAATTTGGAGTCAAATTTTTTGCAAAACTCGGAGTCAAAAATCAAAAAGCAAAGGAGTCTAGAAATAATGAGACTTGGATTTTAAGAATCTATAAGGTTTTGAGGTTTAGATAAGGATATAATTATTTTTAAGGTAATTTGGTCCTAAGAAAAATATGTTTAATCTTAGATAAGGAACATTAGGCATAACATATAAAATAATGCTAAGGTTTAAGCAAATAATTTTCCTTAGAGAAAGAATATAATTTTTAAGAAATAAGTGTTTGTGATTTTCAAAACATAAAGGAATGGAAAAAGTCATAAAATAAGTTATTGACTTAACAATAAATCAAAATCTGAGACTTGATATTTCCATTATTGATGTTATTGATTGCCAGAAGGATGTATTTCACCAAATCCCATTCACCTCAAAGGCCAAGATCTTTAAGATTATGTTACTCAATGATGATACTTTAAGGAGAATGAAGATCAGTTTCAATGGTTAATCAGGTGAGTTTTTGGATCTTCCTAGTAAGGATGATCAAGTTAATAAATTCAAAGTTGGAGAAAGTTCAAACCCATCTCTAAAGAAAAGAAAATAACCAGAACCACAGTTACCTGAACCTATTCTGAAACCTTAATCAGCACCTCATAAACCAAAGAAGAAAAATAAGTTTTCATATGAAGTAGTTTCTAAGTGGAGGGAAAAAAAGAAAAAGATAAAGTAAGGTGATCCTATATTTGGACTTGGCCCTACTAAGGCTAAGGCCTTAAAGATTGTTGGAGCTGAAAATATTGAGAAACAAGCAAAGGAGAAAAAGAAGAAGGAAAAAAAATAATCAAAGGCTCAGGTTGTTCAGTGTTTGTTAAAAGATGTTGAGAAAGATTTAGAACAGATTTAGGTACCATAAGACTTCTTGAAGGAAGATTCACTTTCGAAACAGGTTATTGAATAAGAAGAAATTTGATAACAAGAAGAAGAAGAAGAAGAAAGTGAATATGTGATTAAAATTGTTGAAGAGTATCATGAGAAGGATAATCCTTCTGATAAACTCTGAATAAGAACTTCCCAATCTTCATCCACCAAAATAGCTTCAGATAAGAAAAAGGAAAATTCTAAAGAAGATGAAGTTAATAAAATTAATTCCTTTCAAGATAGTGAGGACAATGATGACATTATTCTGGAATATTAAGAGGAAGAAGAACAAGATCATGAGGTAGTCAATATTGTTGAAAAGGTTGTTTCTAAAAAAAATTAGTCCTTCTTGATACATATAGTGACCCTAGCCTTTTACATATAACATTACATGATTTTAAGCATAATTATACATCAGAGTACAAGAAAAGGATCATAAAGTCTAGTGTCTTAGAAGACTAGGTACATAATCAAACATTATAAAAACAAATTTTTATTTAAACTCTATAATGAGCTATTATCTTCCATTGTGATCATACATCTGTATAAGATAACATGGGGATAACATGAACAAAGGGATGAGTTAAAAGATCAGTAAGGGAATAACCATAAGAACAAACCATTAGCACATGGGATAAAAGTCATGACATGATGATATAAAAAGGAATTTAACATATGGAACATTAACATATAGAAATGGAATCATATAAAAATAGAGTTATATAAATGTGACAGCAACATAAAACATGACTTAAGTATAATTAAAGGCTAGCTGCCAAGATTGTTTCACATAGTATCATAATCCAAGGCTAACTATCAAGACCATCACACATAACATCTCATGAGACTTAACCTTACCTAATGCATTGGATCCCTATCTGGGTGCACCCATATTAACTTTTCATAAATATGTTTTCCATATAAAGAATCATACATAGGTTACCCATAGAAAGAATTGGGTACCACAATCAAGTCATATAAAGTAACTATAATATACATGGACATTCATAATGGAAAATAGGCATGTATCATTATAATTGATGTCAATTAGAAGTGATAACATGTAAGAAAAGTATCTAAGAAATTTTAGCATTAAAACATTTTTGATAAGTTTTAAGGAAAATACTACAGAGAATTTAAAATAGAAAAGGGAAAAATACTTTATAAAAAAACTAGAAGTGAACCAGGAAGGTTTTAAAAATAAAATTACTGCTTTTATAAATAAAATGGTGGCTTAAAACAGAAGATATATTTCACTTGAAATTAGGTAAGAATTCGGGATGTTCCCTCAAAATAGGTTTCCTTATCAGGAAGAACTAAGGAGAGAATCACACCAAAATAGAATGATGAATGGAAATTGATACATGATTTTGGAACATTCACATAGTATTTATAAGATTAACATAATAATAATAGATAAACTCATTTGGGTAAAAATAAATATAAAGGAACCCGAAGGAATAAAGGAGGTTCGGGTTGAATCCCTCACGGAATATCGACATGGTATCGTGTGTACTTAAGAGGGCATATTGAGATGGAAACAGGTTTCTCATCATTTATACATCATGAGGGTAGTGTGGTGGAGGTGAGAAATCATACCCCGTCATTAGGGGTTACACATAAAATGGCATAACATAGAGGACATTCTTGAATAAAAGTGAAATAAAGAGGATCCCTTACCTTAAATCTGATGGTGACCTTCGCTTGAACTTAATGACCTGAATAATAAAATTATGTTAATTAATTAATAATTACAGAACCAATTATATATGTAAAATATTTATTATAACCTTATTAAGTTCATTTATAACCATTTTTATTGGTTATGAGTTTCAATTTCATTGTTCGATTTGTTTGCTTGCTTGGTTTTAATGATTGGTTAATGTTCAGATAAACATGTATGATGAAGGTGGTTGTCCAGAATTGAAGTTATATTTTATTATTGAACATCCAAAAGTTTAAATGGTTGAAAATTTAATTTGGTTACTTATAGTGAAGTTGAATCATTATGTAAAGCTTTAGTGATAACCTTTTGGGTTAATTGGCAGTTTTTGGCCACAACGAACATGTTTTGTTTTATAAATCAAAACCATGTGTACCAAAGGTTTATAGATCCTTATATGAGACATAATACATATATTATGGTCTAGTTCAACTATTAAAATGGTTTCCTGATTAGAATTGTACACGGTAACAAAAATTGAAAACCCATCGTCCTTGAATGTGGTAAATTAACACATCTCAAATGGTGTCTTTACTACTAAAATAAAAGAAGAGTAAAGGAGAGATGATAATAAATTATTCTATTATCATAAGAAAAATTACATTAAATTTAAGGTACTAGATTTTTGATAACATTTTTATGGGGAGAAGTGAGGATAGAAAAGAAAAAAAAATTAACTTAAAAAGAAAAAGAATGAAAAGAAAAGAGGAATTTGCCTCTTGATTCAATCTTCCTTGAGAGCCTATTAAGGGGAGAGGATTTGGTCTTTTGAGGGTACCAAGGGCTATTGGATTTGGGGTCAGAGCTTGGGGACTGATTTTCGAAGAATATAGGCAAGAATAAAGGCTTGAGAGGAGTGAAGAGAAGAGGTAAAGATGGGTGGTATTTATAGTGGAGGTGAGGAGGGTTTTCATATTATTATAATCATTTGTTTATTATTTTCTCATAAGACAAGAAATAGTAATTATTACATGACCAAGAATAGTAATAAATTCATGTGAGTTCGAGATTTGGGTTCTTATATCACTTATGATGCCAGTAATAGTGGATTTAAATTATAATGTATTTATACAGTAAATTAATGTATTTTACTATTCACCAAAAATTCAAGTATTTCATAAAAATCCCAAAAATTCACCCTAACAATTTTTCAATGTGTAGAATCCAAAAATGAAATCCATTTTTCAAAAATAATTTTCTAAATATTATTAATTTAATATTTAATTAAAATCATAATTTATTCTAAAAATAGTTTTAAAACATTTATTTACTTATTCCAAAATACAGGTACATCATACTTTCACTTGAATCTTATTTATATACTATCATAGGTATGGTTAATATTAATTAGGGAATATCACTATTAATAAGGGTAAAATTACTATTCATAAGGGTATGTTACTATTCACCAAAAATTAAGTTTGTCTTATCAGACTCCAAACATCTTACTGATCACAACCCTGAATTTTAGATTTTGAAATTCTAAACACAGAAGTGAAAAAATTATGTTTAAAGGTCACATAAAACTTATTAGTTCATTATGTTGTGATTTCTATGTGATTATATGACATAATTATAAGAAGAAAATTTCTATTGAAAACTTTGGGTCGTTACATTATCCCCCCTTCTGAAATTTCTCCCACAAAATTTCGTTTTACATTCTAAGACGTAAATAGGTGTGAGTACTTTTCCTTCATTACCTCATCCAATTATTGTGTTTCCTCTTCATACTTATGGTTATGCCACGGTACTTTGACCAGGTGAGTATTCTTGTTATGTGTAACTTTGTCTCTACGATCCAAGAGCTTCATTGGCTTCTCCTCATAAGAAAGATCATCCTCCAACTGTACCACCTCTGAAGAGAGTACATATGAAGGGTTTGGTATGTACTTCCTTAAGAGGGATACATGAAAGACATTGTGTACTTTGGACATGGTAGGTGGAAGTTCCATTCGATAGGCCACAACCCTGATATGATCAAGAATCTTGAAGGGGATGATGTACCTGGGACTTAACTTTCCTTTATTCCCAAACCTCACGACCTTATTCCATGGAGATATGCGGAGAAATACCATGTCTCTAACTTTAGACTTAAGGTCCCATCAATGATTGTTTGAATAACTCTTCTATCAACTTTGGGCTTCCTTGATGTGTTATTGAATGGTTTTCACCTCTCCACCATTTCTTTAACCATTTCAGGTTCTAGTATCTTACTCTCACTGACTACATCCTAACATGTCGGTGTTTTGCAACTTTTTTTATAAATGGATTTATATGGTGCCATTCGGATGCTCAAGTGGAAACTATTGTTGTAAGAAAATTCAACCAGTGGAAGATGTTGGTCCCATACTACTTTGAATTCCATATAACACACTCTCAACATGTATTCCAGTGTCTGAATAGTCTTCTCAGATTGACCATCAGTTTGAGGATGATAGGTCATACTAAAGTTCAGTTCAGTACTTAGAGCATGTTGGAGACTTTTCCAGAACTTCAAGGTGAATCTCGGATCAAGATTGGATACAATATATAGTTGTACTCCATGCAGTCTTACCACTTATTTGATGTAAATCCTTGCAAGTTGATCCAATGAGAAGTCATCCTGAATTGTGATAAAGTGAGTTGTCTTTGTAAGATGATCCACAATGACCCATATAACATTGTTTCCTCTGGATGTCCTTGGAAGTCTAGTGAAAAAATCCATGGTGATGTTCTCCCACTTCCAAGTTGGTATAGGTAGTGGTTGCATTATCCCCTTATACTTTTTCCTCTCATCCTTCACTTGCTGACATAATAGGCACTTTGATATATATTAAGCAATCTCCCTTTTCATATTGTCCCACCAAAAGTTTTCTCAGAGATCTCGAAACATCTTTGTGCTCTCTGGGTGAATAGAGAAGGTTGTTCTATGTGCATCATTCAAAAGATCCTTCTTTATCTCTAGATCAGATGGTACACATAATCATGACCCAAATCTTACAACTCCTTCCTCATCAATCATGAACTCTAAGGATTTCCCATTTATTATAGCTTACACCCTTTTCAAAATTTCTACATATTTTCTTTGAGAATACTTTATTTTCTTCATGAGGGATGGTTGAGAAATCATTTGAGAAAGGATTAATGATTTTCCTCACTTAATTATTCCCATGTCCATCCTATTAAACTATAAGAAGATCAGATCCTTTTTAATTCTCATCATTGATATGTAGGATCATTTCTACTTAGAGCATATTCCACCTTGTTTTCCTTATCAGGATTGTAGTGGATAGAGCAATCATAATCCTTTATGAGCTTTATCCATATTTGTTGGTGCATATTAAGCTCTTTCTATGTGAATATATATTTGAGACTCTTGTGATCATTATATATCTCACACTTCTCCCTATAAAGATAATGCCGCTATATTTCCAACGCAAAGATCACAACCACCAACTCCATATCATCTGTGGGATAGTTTTTCTCATGAATTTTCAGCTTCCTTGAGGTGTAGGATATCACTTTATCGTTTTTCATTATCACACAACCTATTCCCTTCTTTAAAGTATCACTATACACCATAAATAGTTCTCCACTTATTGGGAGTGTGAGTATAGGCGCATTGATAAGACTCTTTTTCAACTCCTTAAAACAGTCTTCACATTACTGAGTCCAGACAAACTTTACTCCCATTCGTATTAGCTTGTTAATTAGATTTGACAATCGTGAAAATTTCTTCACAAATATTTGATAATACCCGGCTAGACCCAGAAAGTTGTGGATCTCTGTTATAGATATTTTCTTGGTCCACTCTTCAATTTCCTTTATCATTGAAGGGTCCACATATATCCCTTTGCTGGTGATAACATTCCCCAATAATGATACTTCCTCCATCCAGAACTCACATTTACTATACTTTTCATACAGCTTATCCCTTCATAAATTTTTTAACACATTATTCAAATGCTTCTCATGTTCCCCCTTGCTCCTAGAGTATATCAAAATATCGTTAATAAATACTACCACAAATTTGTCAAGGTAATATATAAAGACTCTATTTATTAAATCCATGAAAATTTCTAGATCATTAGTGAGTCTGAAGGGAATCACTATGAACTCATAGTGACCATAACTCATTTGCAAGGCATTCTTGAGAATATCTTCCTTCCTCACCTTTAATTGGTGATATCCTTACCAAAGTTCCACCTTAGAGAAATAATTGGCCCCACGAAGATGATCGAACAAGTCATCTATCTATGGTATAGGATACTTTTTCTTTATCGTGATTTTATTAAGATCACAATAATCAATGCAGAGGTACATTGATCCATCCTTCTTCTTGATGAAGAGGACTGGCTCGCCCCACGGTGAAGCACTCGGGCGTATAAAACCCTTCTCCAGATTCTCCTGTAATTGCTTCTTCATCTCTTCCAACTCTACGGTGGCTATTCAATAAGGTGTCTTTAATATAGGTAGAGATCCAGGAATAATTTCAATCAATAAATCAACCTCTCAGTCAAGAGGAAGACCAGGAAACTCTTTAGGGAATACATCAGTGTAATCCCTCACAATGGGCATGTCTTCAAGCATGATTCTCTCTTTTGTCCCAATCATTTGATCTAGACATGCTTTATCATAAGGAATTAATATCCACACTTGAGACAATGATTATAAAGTAGATTCATCTTCAACCTTACGCTTGTAAAGAATTGGAGGATGCTTCAAGATGTGAATAGTGATCTCCCTTTCCAGATAGTTGATGTTGGATTTATATAAATATACTCAATCCATGCCCAAGATAGTGTTAAACTCTACTAAAGGAAGTATGACAAGATTTTCTAGGAGTTTTAGTCCACAAACATTAACTAGGGAGAAGTTATAAACCATAAACACAATAATTTCCCCATTTTATATTCTTAAAGATAACTTATCCTTCAAATTTTAAGGTGGTTCTTGAATAGTTCTACTAAACTTTCAAGATATGAAAGAATGTGTAGAACCATAGTTAAATAGTATGTTCACCATTATTTAATGAATAAATAGCATATGTGTCACCGCATCATTGTCTGGATCCAACTCAGAAGTAGTGATAGCATAATCCCTTCCTTGTTGCCTTAGAGGTTGTTGTTGATTGCCTCTGACAAACCTTGGCTTAGGGTAATTGTTCACATAATGCTCATGCACCTTGCAGTTGTAACACTACACTACAGGATTAGTGTTGATCTTAATATTTCTTTCTTCTTCCACGTTAGAGTTATTCTTCATATACCTTTAGCATTTCTTATCCAAATGTCCCATTCTTCTACATTTGAAGTAATTTTTGGTTCTCTTTAGACAATTCCCATGATTCTTCCTCCCACAAATTTTACAATAGGGATATTCAGGCTTCTTTCCATCATTGGATTTTTTTGTTGAACCACCCATGTTGTTCTCCATTTTTCACTTCTTATCACTAAGCCCAAATACCACTAAGAATCTCTAATATCAATTTCAAATTTGAGGGCACAACGAACAATATCCTCATAACTTTTAAAGTCTTGGATTGCCAACACCTTCTATAGACTCGGCTTTAGCCTGCTAAAGAAGTGATCCACCTTACTTTCGATGTTCATGAAAAAGCTACAGGCATACCTTAAAAGCCCTGTAAAGTTTTCTTCATACGCCTCGATGGACTCATATTCCTTTTACTTGAGTACTAGGAACTCTCTTTCCATCTTTAGAATGAGGTTTCGAGGAAAATATTTATTGAAAAACATCATCTTGAATTCCTCCCAAACCATGGAATCAATTTCCTCTTGGGGCTTCGTGTTCTTGATCAGTGTTCACCACTGATCTGCTTCCCCATCAAAATGATAGATCGTCAGTATGAATTTATCTTCTTTTGAGCACTATAGGATGGATAATATCTTTTAAATGGAGTTAATCCACTATTACGTGAGGAGAGGATTAGAAGATCTGTTAAATATGATAGGCCTTTTTCATATGAATAATTCTATGGAAACTTTCTCTTTCCTTGGAGGAGGAGGTAATTCCACATGATTCAAGTTATTATTCATAACTTGAGACAGCTAAGCAAGTACTGTCATGAATTTTTGAGCACCCATTCCCATCATATCAGGCATATCATTAGGGAATTCTTCACATTGCCTATCACATTGGTTATTGGAACATGTTCTTCTATTTACCACCATTAACTAAGAAAAATAATATACAATTAGAGGGCTTGAATACTTTGTTATTGAACATAAAAATAAAACTTTTGAATATAAGGATAAACTTATAAAGGATAAGTATATCCTAACTTGTGATTCCTTAGGTTTAAATCTATGTTATCCTCGATCTATTTCTTAACTTATATTCTTATGGTATTTTTTTATTCTCTTAATAATGGTTTGTACAAATCTCGTGAATTTACCAAAGAATATCCCTAAGGAGTGTCAAACCAAGAGTGAATCAAGGCCCATTTTCATGTACCAAGATACCCCAGGTCAGACCTGAAACTCCTTTTTATATTTTTCACTTCTATGTACATCTATGCTAGATCCAACTCTACCTATTTGTATCCAGATAGGGATGTATTTGATTGATAAAACACTTACTCTATAATTACCAAAATTTAGGGATGTTTTCTTATACTTAGTCTCATCCTTAAGGTTCTCACTAAGGTTCTCTATTCCTAATCTCCAAAAATAACTATACCATCCTATAATACAAACTATAACGACCCTATTCTTTTACATATAACATTACATGATTTTAAGAATAACTATGCATCAGAGTACAAGACAAGTATTGTAAATTATAGTGTCTTGGAAAACTAAGTACATAATCAAACATTATAAAAATGAATTTTTATTTAAACTCTATAATGAGCGCCTATCTTCCATTGTGTTCATACATCTACATAGGATAACCTGGGGATAACATGGACAAAGGGAGGATCTAAAATCCCATTAAGGGAATAACCATAAGAACAAAGCATTAACACATGGGATAGAAGTCGTGACATGATGATATAAAAAGGAATTTAACATATAGAACCTTAACATATAAACATGGAATCATATTATCATGGAGTTATAGAAATGTGGTAGAAACATAAAACATTACTTAAGTATGAGTCGCAGCTAACCACCAAGATCATTTCACATAGTAGCACAAGCCAAGGCTAACCGCCAAGACCGTCGCACATAACATCTCATGAGACTTAACTTTACCCAATGAATTGATGCACTATCTGGGTTCACCCATATTAAATTTTCATGAATATGTTTTCCACATAAATAATCATACATAATCAATATTACATAAACATAAGGGTTACCCACAGAAGGAATTGGGTACCACAATCAAATCATAAATCATAAAAAATGGGTGTATCATATAAGTTTCTATGAAGGGAAGGAATTATAATATACATGAAAATTCATAAGGTAAAATAGGCATGTATCATGGTAAGTTATTCCAATTATAAGTTACAACATGTAAGAAAAGTATCTAATAAATTTTATCATTAAAACATTTTTGAGCAGTTTTAAGGAAAATACTATAGAGGCTTTAAAATAGAAAAGGGAACAGTACTTTATACAAAACCAAAAGTGAAATAGTAAGTTTTTAAAAATAAAATGACTTATTTTATAAATAAAATGGTGGATTAAAACAAAATATGAAGTGCACTTGAAATCTGGTAAGAATTCGGCATGTTCCCTCAAAATAGGTTTGCTTATCGAGAAGAATTAAAGAGAGAATCACTTAAAAACATGTATATATCCAATAGATAATGATGAGTGGAACTTGATAAATGAGTTTGGAACATTTAAATATCATTTATAAGATGAACATAAGAATAATATATAGCCTCATTTAGTTAAAAATAAAGATAAAGGAACCCAAAAGAATAAAGGAGGTTCGGGTTGAATCCCACACGAAATATCGACATGGTATCGTGTGTGATTAAGAGGGTTTATTAAGAGAGAAAGGGATTTATCATCATTTATAAATAATTAGGGAAGTATGGGAGAGTTGTTAAATCAAACCCAATCATTATGGGTTACACATAAAATGGGATAACATAGAGGAAATTCTTGAATAAAAGTGAAATGGAGAGGATCCCTTACCTTAAATCTAATGGTGATCTTTTCTTGAACCTAATGAACTGAATAATCAAATTTCGTTTGTTAATTAATAAGTCCATAAACTATTATATATGTAAAATAATTATTATAACCTTTTTAAGTTCATTTATAACCATTTTTATTGGTTATGAGGTTTAATTTCATTGTTCGAGTCCATTTTCTTTCTTGGTTTTAATGATCGGTTCATGTTCGAATAAACATGTATGATGAAGGTGGTTTTAAATAATTGGAGTTATATTTTATTATTAATCATCCATAATTTTTCATGGTTGTAAATTTAATTTGTTTACTTGGATTGAATTTGAATCATTATATAAAATTTTAGTGATAACCTTTTGGGTTAATTGGTGATTTTTTGCCACAATTTACATGTTTTGTTTTATAAATCAAAACAATGTGTACCAAAGGATTACATAACCATAGATGAGACATAATAAATATATTATGGTCCATTTAAACCATAAAAATGGTTTCATGAACATAATTTAATATGGTAATGGAAATTTAAAATACATCGTCCTTGAATGTGGTAAATTAATACATCTCAGATTGTGTCTTTACTACTAAAATAAAAGAAGAGTAAAGGAGAGATGATAATAAATTATTTAATTATCATAACAAAATTACATTAAATTTAAGGTACTGGATTTTTCATAACATTTTTATGGGGAGAAGTAAGGATATAAAAGAAAACAAATGAACTTGAAAAGAAAAGAGGAATTTACCTCTTGATTCAATCTTCCTTGAGAGCCTCTTAAGGGGAGAGGATTTGGTCTTTTGAGGAGACCAAGGGCTGTTGTACATGGCGGAGGATATTGGTCAGTGATTTGGACAGAATATAGGAAAGGAAAAATGCTTTAGAGGAGTGAATAGAAGAGGTAAGGATGGGTGATATTTATAGTGGAGGAGAGGAGGGTTTTCATAATATTATAATCATTAGTTAATTATTTTTCCATAAGACAAGAAATATTTATGATTACATGAAAAAGAATATTAATAAATTCATGTGAGTTCTAGATTTTGGAGATTACATCACTTATGATGTCAGTAATAGTGGATTTAAATTATAATGTATTTATATGGTAAATTAATGTATTTTACTATTCACCAAAAATTCAAGTATTTAAGAAAAATCCCAAAAATTCACCTTAAATATTTTTTGACATGTAGAATCCAAAAATGAAATAAATTTTTCAAAAAAATTTCTAAATATGATTAATTTAATATTTAATTAAAACCATAATTTATTCTAAAAAAAAAATTTAAAACATTTATTTACTCATTCCAAAATATAGGTACATCATACTTTCACTTAAATCTTATTTATATACTATCATAGGTAAGGTTACTATTCATTAGGGTATATCACTATTCATAAGGGTAACATTATTGTTCATAATGGTATGTTACTATTAACTAAAAATTAAGTTTTTCTTATCGGACTCCAAACATTTTACTGATCGCAACCATGAATGTCAGATTTTCAAAATTCCAAACACAGAAGTGAGAAACTTATGTTTAAAGGTCACATAGCACTTAGTAGTTCATTATTTTGTGATTTCATGTGATTATATGATATAATTATAAGAAAGTAATTTCCATTGAAAACTTTGGGTCGCTACAATAAACCTCAGAAAGATGTATCTCGATCATCTATGTTAAAGTTTGTTGAAGAAGCAAATAATACTCCTCTAGAGAAAGGTGCTTCGGATTCCGAATAGTCATCATACATGGGACATGAATTTTTTTTCAATATTTAAAGAATCTTGTTGATTCAATACCATTTTCCCCAAGCATTAAATATCGGTTTCATTTTATTCAGCAGTCAGCAAACATGAATGTGGATTCTACAAACTTGTTGATTGAAAAGTTAATCAAGCAAGAAAGGGATTTTAAAACCTTCATGATCAACTATGAATCTCATAGAATTTATTTCAAAAAGATTACAACTTGGTCGAATTCAATAGTTTATGATCTTAATATTGTTGGTGATTATATGGATTCGGTCAAATATGCCTTCAACAAGTATGAAGAGAAGTTCAAGAATTTTTTTGAAAGGTTGAATAAAGAACAAGCTTTCTAAATCCAAGTGGATTAAGATATCTATTGCAAGATTAATTTCGTCACTATTACCCAAAAGAGAGACATGAATACCATAGATCAGTTATCAGAGAAAGTTAAATCACAAGAAGAATTTATCAATTATTAAGATAAAAGGATTCATTCTCTCGATAAGAAGAACCAAGAAAAAGAAGAATTACTCAAGAAGTACCAATAATATCATAAGGAGATAAAGAAAATGAATTTCATCCTCAAGAAGCTTCTACCAGAGAAGAATAATGATGATTAGTTATCTTAAAACTATGATCTTTTGTTTTATTAAAATCTTTCAAAGTTAATGAAATATCTTTTTTAAACTTTTTTTTGTATGTTTCTCTTCTAATATTTATGTACCAAATTCTTTCCCCCTTCATTCCTTTTTGAAAATAACAAAGTGGGAGAAAATTTTAAAAATAATATCATATTAAGGGAGAGTTTACCCATAGGAAGAAATATCTTATAAAAGGGGGATATTAATTTTAAAAGAAAGTTTCTTAAGAAAAGGAAAGTTATTTTCAAAAAAAATATTTTAAGACAAATAATATGATCCTTAAGGTGAAAAAACCTAAGGGGGAGTTGGTCGTATTCACTAAGCTAACAAATATAAGGGAGATAAGTTTTTATTTCAAATTTTCCAAACTTAATATTATTTTTCAAAAAGTGGTTTGTGATTTCCAAAAAGGGGGATATTGTTATGTCAATAAGTTATCTTATGAATTTTTCCATTATTTTATGTTTTTAAAATCACAAACACTTTTTTCTTAAATATTATTTTATTTCTCTAAGAAAATTTATTTTCTTAAATCTTAACATTCTTTTATATTTTATGCCTAATGTTCCTTATCTAAGATTAACCATATTTTTTTAAGATGGAATTACCTTAAGAATAATCAGATACTTATCTAAACCTTAGAACCTTATAGTTTCTTAGAATACGATTCTCATGGTTTTTAGACTCTGTTTATTTCTGATTTTTTTACTTTGAGTTTCAAAAAAATTATAAATATTAATTCCCATATATTTTGACTCAAAATTCTCAAAAAATTTGACTCCTAATTATAAAAAATTATGACTCTGAATTCTTAGAAATATTGACTTTGAATTCTCAGAAATTCTGACTCTGAATTCTCAGAAATTCTGAATCTGAATTCTCAAAAATTCTAACTCCGAATTCTCAGAAATTCTGAATCTGAATTCTTAGAAATTATGAATATATTTCCATCTAAAATCAGACTCCATTTGTATAAATATTTAGACATTGTTTCCCACAATATTCAGAATCTGATTATTCATTCTTGTTAAAGTAATTTTTCTTTCTTAAGATATTGTTCCAACTTTATAGGATTCTAGTTTACTTAAGTTTATTGAACTTAAGAATGTTTTTCTTACATGTAAAGATGTAGTACAATATGTTTCTAACTTACCGTTGGCTGAGTGACACGTGTACAGGTCCCTCTAAAATTCAAGGAAAAATATGACTATTAGAGGAGGATATGATTGTTGGAATTTTTTCTTATAAATACCCCCATACATTTGAATTGTTTGATACATGTTGTGAGTTTACACATCTAGAGATTACATGATGTGATGTTGCGAATATATTTCTAGAGAGAGAGACTCTCATCCTTTGTGTGATCTGTGAACATCTTGTTCAACCATGAATAACTTGTTCAACTTAGTGCAATTCTGATTGTTGTTGTGTACAATAGAGGGATTTTGTGGATAGGAAGACAGAGGTGTCAACTACTTTAAAGTTTGAGTACTTTCAAGGATATGAAGACTGATGTGCCGACTAACTTAAAGTTCAAGGGCTTGCGGGGATATCAAGATAGACTCTGATACTCTTATCGATTTTATACCCTAGTGTGGGTGAGATATAATTTCTTGAAATTATAAATCAAGGGACCTTTATCCAAGGTTGTTGGATACCCTACTCTTTGTGTTAAAATATTTCTTATACTTGTTATTGTTTTGTTACAAGTTTTTATTTCTACTGTAATTTTGTTAAAGAAAGAAGTTATAACTTTCTTATACTTTATTATATTGGTATACTCTAATAAATAAGATTTTATACGCTTTAAGGTAGAATCTTTCCCAAAGTAAACTTTTCTTAAGTTTCTTTCTCAGATCCATATTTTCGGATCATAAGAAAGATTGTTTCTTAGTTAAGAACTATAGAGGGTTTGTGAATCCATCTTATTTAACCTTGTTAAAAATAAATTTTCTTAAGGATAAAAATGAAAGTTTTTAAACCTACAATTCACCCCCAACCCCCCTCTTGTAATTGAGCATCTACATCTATATTTCGATCCAAAAAACAGACAAATAAAATATGTTGAATAACATGTAACATGTCATAAAGAATCATAATTGTGACCAACAAAACCCTTACAACTTAAGTAACACTTTAATCAAAACCCCTTTAAAGAGATAGCTTGTAATTAAACTTAAAATTCCATGATTAAAATATAATTCAGGAAATTATATCTCAAATAGGAAGCATATACCCCACATAAATTAAATTAGATACATAATACCAAACATGTCTCAAAGAGATGAATTTGAGAAGAAAACTCTTACCTCGGTCCTGATTCATTATGCAGTTGCACCAAACATCCTAAATAATTAAATTAATTTCATGAAATACATACGAAAGAGACTTATTCATAACTATAAACATTTATTCTCCTCATTTATAATCATTATATACATATATATTAGTTAGTTTTTATCTATTTTCATCAATGGGTGTAAGTAATCATTATCACTTTGAACTAGTTTCATAAAAATGATGTTGGTACTCATTCTTGTTAAAAATTTCATCATTAAATGAAAATTATATATATTATAACATATTTTCCAATATAGTTTATAAATCTATAATTTCATTTCATGGTAATTTTGGTTACAAACTATGATGATTAAAAAAGTGATGATCATGTTTTGGTGCTCCAGTCGGTGTTATGGAGAATGTTGCTTTTTATTGGTGAGGACATAGACCACATGATATCTACTCTGGCCTCATGATCCTTTGCTCCTATCCTGGTTGGACAGGTGTGGTGGAATTCAAAGAGGTTTTGGGACGTGAGGTTCGAGCGGTCGATGGTGTTTCAGGCTCGTTCTTCGTCAACTGTTCAAGGCCTTTTGGTGGATTCGGTTGGTGTTCATTTGCTGTTGATGTTTTGAGGAGTTTATTTCCATTATTCCTGAAAAATCCCACATTCTTCTCTAATCTGGATCTAGTTTTTCACATTTCTCTCCAAGGTGGACATAAGCGGTGGTCTCCATGGTTCTTTGTGAAGTGAGCCTTTGTGGGTGGCTTCGGGACTTATTAGGTGATGATGAATCAATCGTCGATGGAGAGTTCATCTCCGATGATGTTGTCTAATGTGGTTGGTAGTGAAGTGACTATTGGTGTTTGCGTGAGTGGGCTGGCTGGTTTGTGGCTCGAGGCGTTAATGATGTTCTGGTGTTTGAAATTTGAAACAGGGTGCATGAAGATGGTTCGAGGCGCGGTTATGTTGGTGTTGTATGAATTTTTTGAATTTTAAAATCTATATGGTGAACTTTATTTTTGGAAGGTGGTGTATGATGCTAGAGTGAATGTTTCTATATGGTTCATGGTTTTACTTAAAGTTTCTTTTTAATAAAATAAAAAAATTAATTTGGAGTGGATGATCTTGTTTTGGTGATTCCTAATGAACGAAAGGTTTTTTCTTAATTAATGAGTTAGATGTTGATATAACGTTACTATAACAAAAAAAACATTATTTATATATTAATATCATATTATACCAATAAATAAGTTCTCACAATCATCCATGATATAAATTTATATTATTCTTCATGTATGTAGTTAAACTGACCCAAACATGAACTTGCCAAGATTAATAGATGATTGTGATGCGGTTTAGGTATAACATCATTATACCAAAATCATAGAGATATTATTTAGTTATTATTAGTGTGATATATCATAATTTTAAATAAATATAAAAACAATATAATTTATATAAATTCATTATTTATAAAGAAGAGATCATTATCCTCTTAGTTTGCTCGTTTTAAACGACTGAATTAATGATAATCATTTGTTGATAATATCACTAATAGCTTCTCCAATTTTGTCATAATAGAACATTAATGGTATCATAAAAAATCATATTTATCCTTTAATTTCATCCCCATTTCTATCCATGTAAAGTGGTGATGAAAATGAAAAAAATATCAATCATTCCATGGAGGTGGTAGCCCACACGTACCCATGGTTGACGATTTCATTTTCCATGGAATGGGAGAAAGGATTAATAAGGTTTATTATTTCAGAATCACAAATATGATATAAATATCATAATTATTTATTAAATTCCTATTTTATAATATCCTAGTAAGGTGGTTACAAAACACATTGTGTCATGGAGGCGGTAGTCCGCAAAACCCGCGATTCACATATCTGTTTTTCTTAATGGAAAAGGGGAGGGTGGTTAAGGATTTTACCATCATAACAATAATATAATAGTATAATAAAGATACTTATATTATAATTTTAATATATTTAAATGAAATTTTAGGAAAAATATGTGCACATAAAGAGATAGAAAAAGAAAGGAGATGTTAGAAATCTATACCTTACTACTTGAATTATCTCCTTTAAAAGGGGGGGTAAACCTTTAATGGGTGGTATTTAAAAAAACATAATTATGGTTTATAGGATTTTTTAGGAGATGTTTGGTCATATTTTGAGCTAATATAAAATCCTTTTGGTGTGATGGTAAGTGAGGAGAGAAGATTCTCTTTTATAAGTGAAAAGAGGTGACATTTTTGTAAATACCCAAACATTTTCAATAATGGGAAGTATATATTAAATAAATTGGTTTAAAATTTGATAAATAATTGATATTATAAGTGATAATGTCTATCAAGGCCTCAAAAATCATTTCATACACATGTTTTAAACATGTTTGAGGTCTTTTACTCTAATATTCTTTACTTTTACCATTTTAGCTTTTACCGTGGTAACTAGTTTTTACCTAAGGTAACTTAATATTTATGACTTAAAATAAAGTGGTATTTATTAGATAATTTGGAATAAATTATTATAAATTTAAAATCCATTACAATTTATTCAATTTATGAAAGTGAAAAAAAAATTAAAATAAAAATGTATAATGTATTAAAAATAATTTTTGAGAAAATATTACTTATGTTCTAAAATATCAAATATTGGTTTTTAAATTAAAAACAAAATTTTTAAAATTATAAATTCACATATAAAATACAGGTTTGTTCTTATAAAATGGTATTGTATATTTTCAATTCATATTTATATACTAATAATGTCATAAAAGTCATGTTATTTTTAAAAACTATATTTTTCATTATTCTTCTAAAAATAAATATTTTTATAAAAAGCCAAAAAAATCATCTTAATATTATTTTAATATTATTAATATAAAAATTATTTTCATTTAATCAAATTAAATCTATAAAATTTCATAATTCAATATTTAAATAAAATCCCAAAATATAGTGGAAAATTGTTCATATTGAAAAATATATTTTTAAAAATATTAACTATTATTTATTCTTATTCCTATGAATTAATAATTAATTTTTTTGTAATATTTTATTAATATTATCAATATATTTTATTATTATATAATCATGTTATACTTAGTTTCTTGAAATAAAACACAAATTTCTGAAAAACACATTTTTTAAGTATAAAATGACCTTTTGAAAAGTTCTAAAAATCATGATATATATATATATATATATATGTTGATATAATCCTAATTTAAAATTACATAGCCCATTATAATCTATGCATAATACCTAAGAATAAAATAAGATTTGGTGGAAGTTTATGGTGGTGACTTCGCAAGAATATATCTCATAGTAATTTCTACAATCATGAATTTCTCTTGCATACAATTTCACTCATACCATAATTATTCGAGTTTGACTTGGGATTCTTCTAGAGAAAAAACTATTTAAGCTATCAACTTACCAGTCATGGATAAATTGGATTCATAAGGGATACTTACTCTACTCAATTTCATTTCTTTCCTTAGTATATTTTCTAATATGGTGACTTCCTTCAATAGCCACTAATTTAATGTCTATATTATAACGGTCAAAATTTTATTGTAACATATCATGGTTTTATTTTAGTTTGGTTTTGTATTTTAAACATGTTATTAACATATTTATTTAAGTATAATATATAGTAAAATCTTGGGTTATTATAGTATATATAATTATATATAATGTGTTTCAATTGAGTTATAATGTCTCAGCATAACAAGGTATAGGTCTCATGATCAAACCACAATATGCGTTTATTTTTTTAGGCTTATGGCCACTGTCACCAGCCATGGACATGGGTCATAATCTACTACCATGTTTTTTTATCATGGTTATAGATAATATTTGGCTTCATTTAGTTATCAATCATGGTTATAGGCTATGCCAATGGTGATATCCATTACGGAACCCATGACCATGACCGTAGGTTACAACCATGGTCAACAAGTCTATTTCCTTGGTTTTGAAATGAAATAGGTTCTTTGATACCCCTTCCCCTCACTATTTTAATTTGGTTTTGAACTGTGAAAATAGCCTAATTTTCCACTAGTGGTACCATATGACATGAACATATTATATAATGTGATATAACCCACATGCATCATAAGAATGAATTTTTAGGTCATATCTCCATTAATAATCACACATAAGGTGTATATGATACATCTTGTGGAGAATATGTTCATATGAAGATATGGGTTTGTTTGATCAAGATCACACCATACCCCTTTATAGATTGGGTATAAGTGAAGTTTTATTGGAGACCGCTCTTTGTTTACATCTATGAATTAGGAAATTCATATTTTCTATCAAGGTTATAAAGGTTGATAGGGTCACATGGTTAGGACTTAGAAATGAAATTTTAGACAGTGTTTGTTCCAAAATAAAGAGAGTTTGATAAACTATATCCAAAGGAGTTTGGATGGATTCACAAAAAAATTTCAAGTTTTTTATATAGTCCTTATGAGATTTTAGTGAAAGTGGTAGATTGATGGTCATACACTAAAAGGGTTTAATCATATTGAATGATTCATCCATATCATAAAATCATGGTATGAATATGATGCATAATGTAGGATACGATATGACTATATCATTAAGGATTATTAAAGTTGTATGATACCTATATTTTTTTATATGATTCAACAAATGATATGAGATACTGGGTGTATCACTACTACCACATATTCCAAATGTATTTATCATCAATTATGAATCATAGATATGATTCATTAATTTATTTTTAAATGATATATGATCATCAAAGTGTTAAACATATCATATATAAACAAATGGGAATATGTTATGTAATTTTTGACAGCTTTTAAACATTGGCAGTCGATGCTCAACTTCTTTTATTTATTAAGGGATCGTTATAAAAGGGAATGACCCATCTCAAATGTAGTTTGGTTGGAATGATCTAATAATCCAAAGCTAAATCACTCTCTATTATTTATTCATTATCTATTTATCTTTGAGGAGAAGGTTCTAACATGAATTTGGAGTTTGAGGAGTCCTCTCATAGCATATGAATATTATAGTAGATGGGTGTACTTCCTATAGAGGTGAGAGTATTATAGTTGTAACTTAGTGATCTTCATCAAATAGACTCCATCGAGATAAAGATTTTTGGACATGAGGTGTGAATGTTTATTTTTTGTTCTTTATTTACATGTTCATCTGATGATGATGATGGATTGATCATTTTATTGGGTTTCTTCCACTGTTATGAGCATAATATGTTCTTAAAAAACCAATCACCCCCTTAGTGAGGAGGTATATTTTGGGAATTGATGTTAGACATGGTATGGGACTTTATGTGGGATTTTTCTTTGAATAAGAAAGTACTTGTCATGTTATACGATGCATCTTGGCATGATATCACTCATCCTTTTGACATAAAGTTAAAGTATGCATGTTTGACGATTACAATGGCTTGGTTATCACACAATGACCCACCACATATATATGATTTATTGTTATTTATTTTTCATCAGTGCAAGAAATCACATGTATCTTTTTCAATTATGCTAAGGATGCATTGGTGGTGCCCTACTGGGTTTATCACCCACACCCTATATGAGCACCCAGGTACACATTCAGACTTTTTTATTAGGGATCCAATCAAGGTCAAGGGACATATGTCAGGCTAATAAGGAGATAGATTTGGTTGAGGATAGAGATGATGTGAGGATACACTATGTGATCTTTTTATGTTATTTCTATTTATTCTTTTGTTCTTTTTATATATCATGTATATTGATCCATTTCTGATGGAGATTACTTTGACCACTAATATATGACCAACATGAACATTTTTTTATAACATCTGATGTATTCATTAGGTAGATTTATTTCTATGTTACATTTCTATTTAATTTATTATTTGTTCTCTTGTTATTGTTATTATCAATAGTTACTGATATCGAGGACATAGTCTCTCTACTGTATAGTTATTTTGACCAAAATGGTGTTATGCCTTATTGGGTTGATTGCATGGGTTAAATGGTGTGAAATAATTAATGTCAATTATATCATCTTTGAATGGTCTCTAGTGGGTTTGTTCTTAGAGCCAGAAACACCCAACGGATCTCACATCCATGATCCATGGGTCTGCTTTCCAAAGGCATGTATTCATTGGATGATTTTTCCAACAACACTTAAGAACTCACATTAGTCAAGAGGATGGGAATTCCAGCTCACCGCACCCTTTTTGGGTAACAATTGCCTATTTCATGTCTCTCTTATATATTTAAGTCATGTTGATGAATCGTTGGAGCATTCCCTCATGTGTGTCCATGGATTACCCCAAAATAAATTATTGATTATGACTATACAAGGGTTTGAAATCATTTTTATGTATCTGAGGTTATCCATCAATGGGGGATCTATATGTATCTGAGGTTATCCATCAATGTTACCCTTTGTGTATATATTATAGATTATTTGGTTGTTTATTAGGATGACACCGATGCTAAGCCACGTGATGGGGTGATCTAGAGTTTACCGTCGTCCAAGGGGGAAAGGAGCTATTTTGATGTTGGGAATGAACCCATAAGATGGGCCTCCTACATATCCTCATGAGAGGAATTAGAACCCACATAGTTCAGTGCCTCTTAACTAGACACATCACTTTTTAAGGTCATGTGATGAGGACCTAAAAATGCATTTTAACGTCATGTGGAAAGGATGTCTAGGAAAAAGGCTGCCTAGTCAAGGATGGTAAGGTAATTATATTGAGGCAGTCTGAGATACCCGAAAGGGATATAGTCTCCCAAGTGGATATGAACCTACTGGGAATATGGTCTAGAGAACATTAGGGTGGATTTTATTGTTGGGTTTGGACCTCAAATAGGATTCCTATGTATCCTAGTTAGTTGGGAATCAAATCCCACACAGTTGGATTTGAGCTTGGTCTTACACTTTAGATTATGACCATTAAAGGGGGTATGATTGGGGATTATGCATGGGATTCACCCACTTGGACTGAAGTTGGTTGGGGTTTAAGCATGGGAGCTTCCCATTTGAGTTGTTTGTTGGGTATTATGCATGGAATCTTCCCATTTGGCGCTGATTCATTAGGAATATGGCCCCTTGAATGTTTAATTATGGTCTTGGGACTTACATCATGTAGGAGGCCTATTATATGATTTGGTATCGTGCAGATTTCATGATCGCTGCCAACCTCTAAGCCCACATGAGTCATGATCAGTGTGATAAACAAGAGGAAGTGGATCTAAATATCGCATGTCCCACTCTATATGTTGATAGATGGTTCCAGAGTCCAAAGGGAGAGAGAAAGGGATTTGATTGTGCATGTTAGCCCGAATGGCCCGAAGGCATTCTTTTTGTTTTTATTATAGATAATCCCCCTTTTAAGGGTTGAAGGGGAACCCGTACATGACCCGTAGGCCCAAGGCACAAGGCCCGACATGACACATAATACATGACCCGAAGGCCCAGAGGCATACCATGCCCAAACATGACCCGTAGGCCCAGCCCACTAGAACTTCCCCTCCCCAGCTTCTGCATCATTGATTGCCTTTATCTCCCCACCTGCATTGTTGATCGGCTAGCATTGCCCAGTACAAAGATGCACGGTGCCAGGTCCTGATGGCGGTTGTCATACCCTCTCATTCTTCCAATCCAGTTAGCTCTGCTTCTGGTGACTACTATTGGTGCTCTGATCCTCATCTGGGGCCTGCTCTATGTGAACTGGGCTACTTCATGGTCTTCAATAGCCCGAAGGCCCTATGGCCCGAAGGCCTTTGATGGCCCAAAGGCCCTGAGACCCGTAGGCCCAAACCGGTGGCCCGAAATCCCAAATCAGGTGAATAGTCTGGCTACTATAGTACCAAACAATGCCTTCTACAGTGCCTTCTACAGTACTACTACAGTACCCGAAAATTCACCTCCACCCGGTTTTGAACCTGGGTCTCTTGGATGCCAAGCAGGAGCCCTTACCACTCGGGTATGGGCTCGTTGGCTTGATTGTGCATGTTAACTCTATTGTTTTCATATTTTGGATAGTCACATTTGGAAACCTATCTGAATACACCCCAGGAGGAGTCAAATAGGATAAAAAGTGTTTCCTCCTTCAAGAAAGGCTAGGGGAATACCTTGAGAGGAGTGACCTGAAATTAGTTTTGGGAGAGAGGGGAATGTTCAAAGTGGGACCTCATCAGAGGGAGAGGATAGTGGTTCCTCTTAATTCTTAGAATAGTGAGGTTTACATGATCACCCTAGGATCAGAATCCTCATTACCATGGAAATGTAGACTCAAGGTCATTCCAAAGGTTCTCCCTATTGATGTGGTCACTCACACGACTCTGTTTACCATGGGTATGTAAACTCAAAGGGACACGTTGATATGCTCGATGGTCCTTTCATACATGTATAGTGGATTTATAAGGGTCTTGGCTTGATGTTGTTAGACTAGTTCATGGAGGGGACAACATGGTGGATAATGACACAATAGAAGAGGACGATTGAAGCTATAGGGTAGAATGACCTAGGATTCCCCAGTCCGTGGAGAATTTTATCATGTGGGGTAGGGATCCATTTTCATAACATATTTATATGAGATTAAGGGGGACATCCACATACAATCATGGTATGAAGACTTGGGTTCATCCCGTGTATCATTTTTCTACGTGGGGCCAAGTTTCATCCGCATAGCATTTTACTACGTGGCATTGAGTTCCTCCCATGTAGTGATTTTCTATGAGAGGTAGGGTTATACCCACATAGAATTTTACTATTTGGGATGATTGTTTTCAAAGGTACCATTGGTTTTTCACCTCATGAGAAGTATTCTCGCAAAAGATTTTAAGTTCGCGGAGTGTAAATTGATTTATTTTACCCTCCTTAATTCCATGCAGCGGGCTTTACCTGTGGGGAATCGTTGAATGGGTCTGTCTTTTATGGTGACTCAATTCGATTCTCTTCATTTTCATTCATATGAGTGTAGATCTCCTTCTATGTGTTGACCCCTTTTTTGGTTCCCCTTGGGTTCTATTTATAAAGAAGTGGAGGAAGTGGATATCGGCATAGCTAGTCATCTGTGTAGGTTGCGGATAATATTTTTTGGGATCCCACAAAGGACTTAGTTATTAAAGGTCACCTTCTTTGGGTTCTAAAATGCCCACATGTCCCCACAAACAACTTCGTTTCATTTGTGGGGGGTCGTCGACACCGCCTCTCCCCACGAATGATTTAGTTCACGGGGGGGGGGGGGGGGGTGATTGTTTGTGTGAGAAATAGTTACCACCTATTTATGCAAATGGTCACTTCATTTGTGGGAACAATTAGTTATACCCTTTATATGAATTGTTGTTTTATGTGAGTGATTTTCATATCAGTAGGACACCATGCGAAGCGACGGTCTGTGGAGGAACTAATGCTTCACGGTCACCCTCACTTTGATCATTTCCTTCTATATTTTTCTTAGATTTCCTTTATTTACACTTCTAAATTTATCAAAACATATCAATCAATTTTACAGAGATTTATGGACCCCAAAAATTCCCCCCATCAGAATGGGTTCTGATTGGGATGAAGTGGAGGTTATTCTGATGTATAGAGTGGTCCTGATTTGCATCGATATGTGGTATGAGGGTGGACCCATAGAAGGGGGTAACATATGTATATATATATATATAGGGGTCCCATATCGTTTGTCATTTACCAATTATATCAGTGAACTTAGTGCTCCTGTGAATCCTTAACCACGAAAGTCTTCTACAAACTACCTCCTTTTCAGATTGCTTTCTCCACGAACTTAGATTCTTCCCCCGTAAACTAAAACACTTTAACCACAAACAATGAGTTTTGATTTAAAAATAGAAGGGGATACTTTGTGAATTTATAATTCTATGAATTGATACTTCACTGGACAATTCTTTACAGGTCAGTGCCTTCATGTGCCATTGGTTTTTTGGGCTGATAGTTTCTCGTAAACTAATAGTTCGTGGACCAATACTTCCAAAAATTGATGGTTCGTGGATCAATACTTCGATACTTTGTTAATATTTTAGAAATTAACTCCCTTTATTTGGAATTTTAATGTAGAAAAAGTTATGGGACCTCAATAGGATTCTTTTACTACTGCTACTTCTTTTACTATGATGGTTGTTCTTTTAACCAGTGACAAAAAGAGGAAATCTCTAATCGGTTCTGTCAAAAATACAATCATTGTTAACCCGCTACATCATCTCCTTGCAGGAATTCAGAGTTCTAGTCAAAGAGTGTATCTGGACTCATATAGGTTTTCACTTTATGGATTTGGGATACTATCTGATGTAGCAATTTCAGAACCTCATTCAAAAAATAAGCCTACCCACTGGATATTTGAAAACAGCAATATTCCCTGATCCAATATTTCAGCAAAGTGTGCACTTATCTAAGAGTCCCTCCCTATCAAATCTATTTTTAATTATACTTACTGATCATTAGAGGAAACCCTGTGAGGTCCAGATGAAAAAATTCATTGTTATCATAGCATTCCGTGGAGATCCACTACGAATGAACAACATGGGTGGACATCAAAATGGGACCTTTTTCTTAGAGGATCATTTAGTTTGGACTAGGGGTGTCCCTTTTGGGTTTTCTAGATATCTAGAGAATTCAAATTCATGTTGTAGTTTGTGGGTATATATGGGTTGGTCTAGGTTTCATAGACATACACCCATCAAAATAAAGAGATTATCCTGCAGTTATTTAGTAGGTGGAGCCTGAACACCAATACCATCCGTCTGGTGCATGGGGAAGTCAGTATTAGTCTTTGGGATGTCCAACTAATTTTAGGCATTCCCATTGTCAGAGATATGTATGATGAATTTTTGTTACCCTCTTCTACCTAGGATGATGAGTAGAGGACACATTCTCTTTTTAAGAAACTCATTGCCAAGGAAAAGGCCCTTTTGAATGGTGATAAACCTAATCAAAGAAAGATGTTCCATTTTCTGATTGAATTAATGCCTTTGACACACAAAGTGGCCAAGATCATAACGTGCGGAGATTGAGGTCTTTTCCAACCATTGAAACTCGAAGGATAACAGGTTCCTATTGGCCCATTCTGGAAGAGGGTCAATTTAATGAATGGGATTAGAAAATCATTCCTTATGGTGACTGAATATTCTGATTGGCAGCCTTCCCAACCATATTTCTAATTGGATGTCTTCTATTGATTAATGATTTTGAAACTAGGGTTATAGTCACAAAATTTATTAAGTCAACCCAATTATCCACTGACAGGTGTATTAATCATGTCGTCCTAATGTTGGAGAAAATATACTGTATGCTGAGACTGATTAGCAAGGGGAGGACACCATACTGGCTAGTAGGTTCCTTCTAGATTGTCTAGGGCTGGATAGCAGCTCATATGGGAGTTTATTCATTTATCAATCCTCAAATGATCCTAGGGGAAAGTATCCGACCATACCTCCAAAGAACAAGTGGGGTGGTTCCGTCAGACTGGAGTGATCGAGAATTGAAGGAACACTTCAACCACCATGATTGTTTCACCTATAAACCTTACTCTTCCCCATCTTTTATTTTGGTGAATGAAGAATCTGAGAATTCTTTTCAAGAGAGGCTACCTTTTATCCCTCAGATAGGGCATATTAGTTTCCAAGATCGATGGAGAATTTATCTATTAAGGATATGAACCCTATATACTTTCTCAGCAATTAAATTGTGTCAGTGTCCCTCGACCCTCAATAATGCACGCTCGGAGAGGTATTTAATGAAAGCGTGGCATATTTGGATGATGTTTACTTGGGATGATACCCAACATTAGATAAAACTTCCTCTTTTTATGGATTTTCATCCTACCCTTACCATATCCTATGCAGAGACCTAGATCCGATCATACCCTGCAAATCAATTAGAAAAAAATTGTCCTTGTCATTAAGGCTTTAAAGGTATATGAGTCCATAGTAAAACATAATAAAATGGTTTAGAACTCTGGGATCAAGAATCATCTAAGAAAATACCTTGTTTCTGAACCATCTAGGAAAGTTTTGAGGGTTTGGTATTCAACCCCCCCCCCCCAAGATATTGGCTCTACTTCTTAGGTTCATCTATCTATCCCTTTTGATGTCTCTTTCCCATAAGCCTGGAGATAATGGGACTCCCTGAGGAGTGCCCATATGTCTTGTAATTTATAGTGTTTCTTGAAGGATAAAGAGGTTTCACTCACTGGGTATAGTTATATATTAGCATCTTCTAACATACTTTATGATAATAATTCTGATATGGTGGATTCTTATCTTCAAGATCTTGATGAGTCAATCTGCTCCTTGGTCAGTCATCATAGATACTCTTAGAGAGTACTTAACATGCTAAGGTCAGAGGTTAATTAGGATGATGATAGTGATAGTCATTCTTCCAGGGTTGTTGATGAAGTCGACCCTCCTACCACAACCGGAGTGTGTGATATTCTTCATCTACACCTAGGGTCTCATGAGAACTCAGTACCATAGGGTTCTAGAATGGCTGAGGAGCCTAGAAAGTAGTTACAGCTACTAGAACTTGGTTCAATTCCCCAAGGATATCTTCCTTCATTCCCCATCCCTATTGGAAGGTCTAGGATACTTTGAGGGATAGTGTTTCAGTTGAAGATATCTGAGAGGAACTTCAGGAAGATCCCCTTAGGCTAATGGGCTTTGGATCATTCATTTCTTCCATGTGTATTTCAGCTCGCAAGAATCCACACGGGGTGACTATGTATCTAGAAGAGGGGAATAATTTCCCCCACTCTTTCATGGATAGAGTTTACTAGTCTGGATGAGTAGAATACAGGGTGTTAGTCCCAGAACTAGACAATATTATCGAAGAGGTAGTTATAGTTGTTTGTGTCACCCCCCTTGTTTATCTTATTGAAATGACCTTAACCCTTACTTTGTGTACATATAAGACACTGGGGAGACCCGGGAGAATTCTTCTTCCCTAGAATACACCCTCAAGGGTACCTCAATTGGGGAGAGTGCTCCTTTGGATGTGGGAGTCACTGAAGAGGGATCCCCTAGGGCCATGGAGCATATAGAAGCGCTTCTTGCAGATCCAACTAGGGAATTTCTACCCCCATCCCCATCCTCATATCCTCCTAGGGAATCATCCTTGTGGAATCCACAAGGCGCTAATAGACATACTAGATTTAGATACATATAAATTCAAGGATAACAGGTTATTTCCACATTTTTGTTATATTAGGGATATTTATTTACTGACTACTCATCATGCTCATAACATGGTTTAGGTCTTATAAGTAATCACACAGAAATTGTATGAGCATTTGTAGCTCCTTGTTCTTCAGAGGTATAAGAGATATCACTGGAAGTTATGGCTGAACGGGATAGGGAATCTAGGCCAATTGAGGCCATTGGGGGCATCTTAATCCCCATGTGGGGATCTTTTAAAGGTCAAAAAACCTCTATCCCAATATTGGGAGAGTCTTTAGTGGTTGAAGGTTTAACTGAGCTTATTAATCCTAATTTTGTAGAGAATAATGTAAAGATCTCACCAGGGGTAGCTGATTTGGATGGGGAGCCCCAATTAAATGAGAATATTAGGGAGATCCCAAGTCCTCAGAGATTGTCTGCTCCTGATCAAATGACCTTTTCCCCCATAGAGGGGGAGTCTTTATAATTCGATGTTCCTATTGATCACATTGATCCTACTCCTCAAAGGGATATGACCATGGATGATGGAGTAATTTAGGATCAAGAGGAATAATAATCATTGGTCACTCCAAGTTTCATGATGGTTATTCCCATTGTCACAGTTTCTATGAGTGATCTTCTAGAATCTACTAACCTGACTGAGAATTGTCCCACACTACGGGTGCCTTTGAAAAAACCTGAGGTCCATTTGTGGGATGAGGATGCATCCTCCATCATTTTGGGTGATGATGGGGAACTAGTTATCAGGGATGATAATTCTCTTGAGTGTTAAGGTATCTCTCCATCCTTCTAATCATTCATTTTTTTTATTTTTCTTTAATGGTCTAAATAATGATTGTTTTGATATTTTAAATTCGTGATCACAACTGGTATTCCTTGTGGTTACAACCAATGTTATGATATCCCAACTTTCCATCATTACGAGGTAGTCAGCTATTGCAGAGTCAAGATATACTAGGATTTTATATCTAAGGTTGTCTCTGATGTTATGTATCCCTGACTACATCCCAACTTCTAAGAGTGACTCTAAGGTGGACTTAGATGACTTAGATGACCTTCACGATACTCATCAAAAACTATGTAAGGACATCTGGAAGTTTATTTCTCAGACCACCCCTTTCAAAATTTCCAAAAAAACTTCCCAAATTATGCCACAAGTTTTTATTTCTTGGGTATGGGGGTTTTGACTATCACACCATCTATGAAATCGTAAAGTAGGTAGTTGTTACCCGAGAGAGAACCGGTATGATCTAATATCATCTTTCTGCTATGGATTCCATGGCCCACTTTCTCACCACTTTACATATCCTTATGAATGAGTATATTGAGCATGATGATGCATCTGTGATCTAACAAGGTGAAATTATGGAGAAAAATTCTATGGTAGAGCATCTTGGTCAAGAAGAAGTGGAGTGGATTATCCAAGAATTGAAACAACTTAATCAATAATTGTGGAATGCTAAGGTAGCAGTTGATGAAGGGAAGTAGTTAATGGAGGAGGAGGAAAAGGCCATATTTGATGCGGCTTAGAAGCCGGAGGAGTTTAAGGATAGTGCAGATGCTCAGACTACAACCAAGTCAGAGCTTCATCAAACCATAAAGGACTCAGACTAGGTGTTGTAACAACTTTGTGATTCTACTGAGTGACTCCTGTAATGGCCATATCTTTCTTATATGGAGAGAATCTAGATTTTGGATGATCCTCAATTCCAATTAAATGGAATTAAAACTTATTTGTTCTGTAGTGCTTCTCCTTTACCTTTTCCTACAATGCTAATCAATTATAACCGGTCTCATGTTGAAATAAAATCTCCACCGAACATTAGTTTAAGTCAACATCCAGGATAATTAAATTGAAATGATCATGTCATCCTCTATTTTTTTCCTGATCTCAGGGACTCAGTGAGTGTATTATTGACTATTACTAGGGTTATATATAAAACCCTACAAACTTTGTGTATTTTCTATTATCACTCTAATTTTTACCTAAGTCCATTGTGAAGCAGACTTAGCAGGTATAACTTGACCTTTTCTTAGGCTACCCTTTTCATATTTTTGACCTAATAGGATTTATGTCTCTTTATTTATTGATTTCACTATATTTTTTCTAATCCATATGATGTGTAGGTCTAGTGAGCTAATACTCAACTTTTTACCCATGGTTCCCTTTGTGGGTTTTCTACCTGGAGAGTTTTGTATCTATTTTCTTAGGAATTTTAGAGTCTTTCAAACTGGACTAACATTACTAATATTTTATTTCAAACTGCTTGGACATTGAATTGTGTGGTAATGGGACCAATAGGGTTTATTATCTGAGAATGTAATATTATTTTTCATACAGGAATGAAAGATTTTTCTAGACCTTGGATTTATGATTTTTGAATCCAAAACATGATATGAGGCATAGATTCCATGGGGAATATAGAGGTAGGAAAATATTCTTCTAAGGAAGAATTTTCATTTGTTTGATAAGACTTTTTTGTGGGCAACTTATACAGAGCCAACTTGGGAATATTATGCATAGTTAAACAAATGTGTTCTAAGGAAACTTTCCTTCCATTTCTAATGGCCAGGTAATTTTATGGGAATTAAGATTTTTTTATAAGAATAGAGTGGGTGGCCTGTTGAGGGGGTAATGTATGAAAACTATGAGGGCATCTGTATTGAATTCGGATGGGAAACCACTACCACATGAATTTTTATTGTGTAAAGGAGGTTTGAAGAATGGTTCAGCTTAATGTATTACTACCAGGACATTCTGAATTTAAATGAAAACCAAGGGGTAAAAAATTCACCCTATTCATGATAGTATAACCAGAAATGTTCTATCATCTCCAGTCATGAAGGGAGGAAAGGATGTAAACTATAATATGGGGGGTTCCTAATCCAATACGTGATATGTGATGTAAACTTTATAGGGTGTACATAGGTAGGAAAATCCTATCATGAGGGAAAATTTTCCTCTAGTTAATAGGTTTTTTGTGGGAAACTTATACAAATCCACCGGGGAATTTTTTGCATCATCAAATAAAGGTGTACCCAGAACATTGGCCTTCCATATACAATGGTCGGGGAAGATTATATGGATTTAGACCTTTCTAAACATAGAGTATGGTTTGTTAAAGGATATTTCCTAAGAATGAAAGGGGAATTTCAAGTTGAAATTTCCCTATAATAGGTTGAGACGTTCTCCCTATGCAGGTGTGAGGAGGTTCCCTATGCAGGTCTAACCCATGCACAGGGAAGGTACATTATCCATGCAATTTAACATCTTACAATAAGGACATGAAAAGGGAGTGGGGGAATTTTTTTCTTATGTATGATCTCACTAATGGGGAGGGACTCATATTGGAATTTCCTATGATGATTTATTTCATGCATAGGAACATAGGGGAAGACATTATTTATTGTGTTTGGAAACTTCCCATGTAGGTATAACCCCTATACTAGGAAGGGAAATTTTTTATCTTATCTATGGTCAAACCTGAGATTGAAAATTGGGTATCAATTATCATGTTGTTTAATGTTGTGTGATTAGGAAATTTTTATAGAATCCATGATTAACTGGAGAATAGTCAGGCTGAGATGTTATGACATGCCTTGGACATGAGGGGGGAAGAAGTTATAAACCCTGATTCTAGGGATTCTTTGATTAGGAGGAATGATACGGGGAATGGAAGACATTATGATATATGGAGGTAGAAAAAAACTCTCCTAAGGATGATTTTTACTTTGGATTATAGGCCTTTTTGTGGGTGACTTATGCAGAGCCAACATGGGAATATTATGCATAGTCAAATAAAGGTTTCCTCAGGACACTGACCTACTATTTTTGGCAGTTGTAGGAATATTTTGAAGATCCAAAATTACCTGGGACATAGAGTGTGATAAATGGAAAGGATGTGTCTAGAAATATAAGAAACATTCAGACTGTGATTTTCCATGGATTTTGAGACTCCCTACATAGATCTGACTCATAAGTAGGAGGGGAATATTATTTTATCACAACTAAACCTAGGATTGGAGATTCAAGTGTCACTACATATCCTGTGAAAACAAGATTCAAGCTAAATTTAGTTTTGGAATGTGGCACGGTTGGTGACCAATATCGAAGGTGGTTCCATCTCAGGTGAATATACTATAGTATCACACAGTTTAACATCTTATAGTGAGAAAAATTTCTGTATAGTTTAGTGTCATGTGGAAAGAATGTTATACTATGTATTTTATCATCGTACGGTGAGGATGATGGTGGCACATCTTGACATCATGTTGTGAGGATGGAGGGAGGAGGAGTTTTTTCAATAGAAGGTGAATAGCATATCCAATATGAACTGATATGAATTAAGAACTAAGAGGCCCTATACCACACCATACACTCTTGAAGGAAAATCAGGCCAAGGGTCTAGAAGGTTTAATGGATTTTTATCTAGGCCCAAAGACAAAATGTCTGGATGTCTCTGCGTATCTCATGTGGATGGGAATCAAACCATACATAGTTCTTGATAGGAAAACTCCTTTCATAGTTTTAGTTCATATGCAAGGAGAGGGACATTTTTAAATTGGTGGTGGCTGGACCAGGATGTATAATCCAAGTGTCACTACATATCCTATGTTGATAGGAATCATTCCAAATGTAGTTATGAAATATAGTATATTGGATGAAAAATATCGAGGTAATTGTTCTCTTAGGTGAGAACATTGTGGTGTTGTTCAGTTTAATGTCATGAGGCAAGGACATTTATTATGTAGTTTAATGTCATGAGAATATGAAAATTTCTTTACAATTTATCATCATATGGAAAGTAAAAATATTCCATGTAGTTTATCATCATGCGATTAGGATGAATTTTTATAGAAATCATGAATAAAATGGAGGCTAATCAGGCCAGGTTGTTTCGACATGACCCAAATTTGAAGGGGGAAGAAAGCGTAAACCATGATCCTGGGGGTTTTCGGATTAGGAAGAATGATACAAGGCATAGAAGCCATTAGGGTGTATGGAGGTAGAAAAAGTCTCTCCTAGGGATGAATTTTCTTTTTGGTTGACATGCAATTTTTGTGGGAAACTTATGTAGAGCCAACTTGGGAATATTATGCATAGTCAAACAAAGGTTTGCTCAGGACACTGCCCTTCCACTTCTGATGGCCAGGGAAGTTTATGGATATTCGAAATTACCTAAGGTGCATATTTTGATGGATGGAAGGGATGTGTTAGGATATGTAAGAAACATCTAGAATATAATTTTCAATGAAGTATGAATTTCCCTATATAGATCGGATTCATACATAGGGGGTATTTTGATTTCTTGACAGATACCTGATGTGGGATCCAAACATGAAACATGTTCCATAGATAGGTATTTATGTACAGAAGATGGGGAAATTTATCTTTTGATTTTATTCATGACTAGGACTAGTATTCAAGGTCTGGGCATCAATATGTATCTCATAAAAATGAGAATCAAGCCACACATAGTTCTTAGAAACCTCCCTGTGCAGATCTGATTCATACGCAGGGGGAATTTTTATCCTTCATTGTAGTTGGAATTAGGTTTAGAGATCCAGGTGTCACTAAGTATCCTACGAGGATAGGAATCAATACACACATAGTTCTAGAAAGTCTTCCTTGCATGGATTTGGTTCACGCACAAGGAGAGGGTGCCTTTTTTGAAATGGTATTATGGGTAGGACCTACTTTGGAGTCCATTGCATCAATTTTGTTTATATATAGGGGAGGGAGAATTTTTTTGTGGATGGATCTGGGAATAGGGTTCAGGAATCACTATGTATCTCATTATAATGAGAATCAATCTGGACGTAGTTCTTTGAAGTTCCCTGAACATGTCTGACCCATATGCAAGGAAGGGGATTTTTTGTGGCAGTTGGACCAAGATGTAGGATCATGGAACTACTACATATCTCATTAGGGTGAGAATAAAGACACATGTAGTTTTAAAGGGAAAGTCCCTACACTTGTCCAACCCATGAACAGGAAGGGGGAAATGAGATTTTTCTTTGGGGTGGCTAAACCAAGATATAACATCTGGGCATCTTTACATATCATGTATGGATATAATCAAGTCATATGTAGTTCTTGAGAAACCATGCAGTTTAAAGACATGTAGTAAGGATGTGAATCACCCGACATGAAAGATTATGGATCCATGTAGTTTTGCATCATGCAGTGAGGACGAGATGGTACAGTTTATCATCATGTAACCAAGACGACTGGTGACAAATGTGGAAAGGATGATGTTATAAACTAGTGATAAACACAATCCAAACATGAAAAGATACCCTTAATTCTAAAGGATTGTAATAAAACCATCCCCTAGATGAGGTAAAATTTGTAGTTGGGATCTTCATGAGAAGTTTGGGGGTCACTGCGTATCTCTTGGAAATGAGAATAAAGCTACATGTAGTTCTTAATGGGAATTATTCATGCAAGACTGACCCATACATAGAGAGAAAGAGGCATTTTTAACCATTCTTTTGGTGTTACTGGACCAAGATATAAAATCTAGGTGTCTCTACATATCCTATGTGGATAGGAATCAATCTATATTTAGTTCTTGAGAAACCATAAAATTTAACGTCATGAAGTAAGGATGTGGATCACCTGACATGAAAGATTTTTGATTCGTGTAGTTTTATTTCATGCATTGAGGATGAGCTGGTATAGTTTAGCATCATGTAACCAAGATGACAAGTGTTGGCTATGGAAAGGATGATGTCATAAACCAGCGAGAAACAAAATCCTCACATGAAAAGAGACACAGAAGTCCAAAGGCTGGTAAGAAAATGATCCCATGGATGAGAGAAAATTTATGGTTGGGCCCATCATGAGAAGCATGTGGGTCACTAAATATCTCATAGAAATGAGAATCAAGACACATGTAGTTCTTAACAGGAATTCTCTATTCATGTTTGACCTATACACAGAGATAAAGAGGAATTTTTAACCATTCATTTGGGGTGGCTAGACCAATATATAAAATATAGGCATCTCTATGTATAATATGTGGATAGGAATCAATTTGTACTTAGTTCTTGAGGAACTATATAGTTTAATGTTGTGCAGTAATTATTTTTATCATACAGTTTAATTTCACGTGATTATGATGATTTTCACACGGTTTAGTGTCATATGGAAAGGATGATGTACCATGTAGTTTATCTTTGTACGATAAGGACATTGGTTGTTATGCAGTTTAGTGTCATACAACTAGGACATGCACCCTGAAGTTTAACATCATAAGATTAGGACATGAACTCCTTCTGGATACAATAAATATTTCTTCAGGAACCTTGCATTAGTGGGGGCCATAGTGAGCTTCTCATCCATTGAAATCAAGGAATAACCTCCATTAGAGTAGACCTTATGTATATCATAAGGTCCCTCCCATTTTTGGCTCCAACTTTAGAGGCATATTTTCAAGTATCATCAGAGTCTTGAGGACCAACACCATCTCTACTTTGATGAAAGGTTGAAGGTGAGTCTTTTTTAAAGGCTATAATGATCTAGTTTTGGTGGAATTCCAAATGATCCAGTCACTCTAATTCATCAAGTCATTTTTGGGATTGTTCATCTGTAGATATTTGATCACATATAGAAACATGGAGTGAGTGTAATTGAACTTAGATGGGTAGGATCACCTATGTCCCATATACTAATGAGTATGGGGTTTCTTGAGTAGTGGTGTGAGTTGTAGTCTGGTAGGCCCACAGATCATGAAGGATCTTTTCTAACCATGTTTTATTATCATTATCTACCATCTTATAGAGTATATTGGATAGGGACTTTTTGAAGGCCTCTATTTATCCATTATCCACTACAAGGTAGCAGGATGAATTGTTTGTCTTGATATCATACTACTGATATAGTTTCTCCAACTCTGTTGAACAGAAATTAGTGCCATTTTCCATTAGTATGGTGTGAGGGATACCAAATATGGTGATGATTTTGGATTTCACAAAGCTGACAATGTTACTTTCCCTAACCTCTTTATAGGGAACAACTTCTACCCATTTGGAAAATAAATTGGTTTTTGTGATAATATACTTGAACTTCTTGGTCGTAGCGGGAGGATATGGTCCCACGACATCCATTCCCCATATGGAGAAGGGACAAAAGTACTTGGCTGTGTGAAGTAGCTCTGAGGGTTAGTGGATGAAATTGGCATGAACTTGGCAGGAATGGCACTTCCAAGTGAATTTTGTATAATCCTATGTTATATTGGGCCAGTAGTATCCAAGACTTTAAATTTGATGGGATGGATTGGATCCTAATTTGTGACCACTAAAGGTTCGAGTGTGTACTTCCTTCATGACAGTCATAGTCTCTTCTCCATCAATGCACCTAAGAAGGACACTGTCAAGGATCCATTTATATAGGACCTTTCATTGATTTGTGCCATTATACAGAACAAAATTAACTTCTTATCTCCGGATTCACTCCCTTATGGACCTATCTAGTGGGATCTCTCCCTTTTGATGGTAATCCACAATGGGTGTCATCTAGTTACTGGTAGGACCATATGGCTCAGTAATAGGGATGATCTCATTGATTTCTTCTGTGTTGACCTGAATGAACAGTGAGACCATTTGGTGGTGCACAATGTTGATGACCATTTCATCTTGTTCTGAATAATCTAGAGTTGTGGCTGAATTTTCCAATGCATCGACCTATGCATTTTGTGATTACGGGACATGAGTTAATGTCGTCTATGAAGGTGATTCCTCTATTATTCTTCAAACATGGTCTAATAAGGGGATCAATTCTTCCTTTTTTATATCATAATCATTGCTGACCTATTTGATGACCAGTTCTGAATTGCCTTTTATCTTCAAGTATTTTACTTGTACTTGAAGTGCCTTCTCCTGCCCGACAATGAGATCCTGGTATTCTGCTTCATTATTCATGCACCGCTCCGATGAAAGGATGGAGTAAGGTAGTACTATCATTGCTGGAGATATGAGTATGACTCTCATCCCCACTTTGTTGGGCTTGGGGTCTTCTATCCTTTTCCTTATTGGGATTCTAAATGCACCTCCTAAATGCATCTCCCAGATCTGGGGGTCCTCTTGAATATAGAAAACCTATTCATTGGGAAAATCGATATCCAATGAGGTCATTTATATTAAGGAGTTATCTTCTAGCAAATATACTAATTTCTAGCCTTTTATAGCTTTCTAAGGCATGAAATAGATGTAAAACTATTATAGGATGACCACCCACTGCGATAGATGTCCAGTCATCATTAGATGGATGAGAATATATTTGAGTGGTTGTTGTATAAGACCAAGTGGATCTCATGGTGTTGCAGATAGTGCCTTAGATTATAGACCACAAATATTAGTACAAGATAGCTCTTCTCGGTACCTAAGTAATGAGTCTCAGCATCGTTTATGGTTAGATTGAGATAATAAAGGTTATTTTCATTGTCGACCTCATTCTTTTATGAAAGGAAGGGTCCTAGTGAGCGCTTGAGGGTAGTCACATACAAAATGAGTGGTCTTCCTTCAACAGGTTGTATTAGCACTGGTGGGCTTATGAGGTATTATTTGATACATTCAAATGCTTCTTGACAATCATCAATCCACTGATATGAAACCCCCCTTTTCATCAACCTGGTAAAGGGAAAACATTTTCCTGCAAGGTTGGCTATGAAAATTCAAATTTAGGCCAATTATCCCTATATTCCTATCAAATTAGTTATGTTGTGAGGAGGTGACATGCCAAGGATAAATTTTGTCTTATCAGGGCCTAATTTGATGCCATGATGGTGTACGACGATGCCTAGGAATTTCCTTGAGGTAACATCAAAAGAGCATTTGAAGGGGTTTATTTTTAGACTATATTGTCAAAGTTGGTTGAATATGGTTTCAATATCAATCAGGTAGTCTAATAATTTTCATGACTTAACCACCAGGTCATCAACATAGAATTCAACAAACTTTCCTAGGAATTTTTTGAAGATGCGATGAATGGCGCATTGATATGTTGCACCAGCATTTTTCAATCCAAGGGCATCACCTGATAAAAAAAATATTACCCAAGAGGGGATGAAGGTGGTGGATTATTTGTATTCTTAATAAATTCAGGTTTTATTATATCCTAAATATCTATCCATGAAATATAGAGCCTAATATCAAGTGGTTTCATCAATAATTAGTTCTATAATCAGGACTGGGAAATCATCTTTCAGGCAGTTCTGGTTGAGATCTATAAAATCAATACAAACTCTGATTTTTCCATTCTTCTTTTTTATGGGGATGATATTATATAGACATATGGGATATTGGAACTCCTTAATGAAGTTAGATATGATGATATTTTCAACCTCAGTCTTTATCTTTGCAGCATGTATTGGGTGCATCCTTATGACCACTTGTTTATAGCCCCAATGATCTTCTGGGAGGCCCAAGTGGTGAGTGGACACCTCAAGATCAAGTCCTAGAATTTTCATGTAGTTATAAGTGAATACATCTTAATGATACCTTATAAAAGAGGAATATACTTCTTTATCTTTAGAATACATAGCTACACTAATCAGGTTGGGTCATGGATCTTCTTATATTCCTAGATTTATTTCCATGAGTTCATCAATGGTGGTAGAGATGCCCTCCTCAAATGCCAATGGGGAATCCCTAAGGTATCATTCCTCTTCCTCTTATTTATCTTCCTTTTCTATTTATTTATCTTCTTCTTATTCTGATGGAGAAACAATTTTTGAGATGACCTCTACATAGTTGGGAAAAGTTTCTAGATCTTGGTATTTGGAAGACAAAATAACTTCTTCTGACCTAGATGATAGTGGGGAATTCTATAGAGATGGTGGAATGTGGGATGAAAGAGATAATCCTTCCCCTTTAGCCTTAGTGGGTGAGTAAGGTATTTTTGGGGGCTCTGAGGATGGTTTGAGGTCACTTTTATTTGAGCTTTCACCATTATCTTAGGGGTCAATGGATTTTTCAACACTATTGGATTCGGTGGCCATGACCAAAATCATGAGGACTGCCAAATACACGTCTGAAATTAGACTCATAATAGTTGATGGGAAGTACATTTTCTTCACTGAGTTGTTTTAAGGGGTTGACTGGTAGCATTTACAAACTGTTTGGGGCAATGATCCAATCAATACCATTGACTGAGGGTCACTTTCCTTTTTGTTCATAGATCCAGCATTGATATAGTGTGACTCGCAAGATTTGAATGCGGAATTATAGGTGTTCAATGTCCCATTTTTGCCATTGATTCCATATTTGACACACTGATGGTGTGATGAGGTAATCACTATGTGATGATGCATATGGAATCCCACCTTTTTAATACATAACTTTTCATTACATTTTACATACAGACGATCTTTAAAGTCTAGTGTCTTGGAAACCAGAAACAATAAAACTTGAATACAACATAAAGAATTCTTCTAAACCACTTTTAGGGATTCATCATAGGTTTATACTACGTACAACTAATGCATCTCATATCCTGGAGACATACATCAAAGGAAATGGTGAGCAGAAGGCCCAGTAAGGGTAAACAAGGGAATCAGTTTACTCGTGTTAACAATAAGAACTTGAATAACAACATAAAGACATGAGCAATGGAAGTATAGGAATATCATAATGAAAAGAACTTGGAAAATAACTTGAATATGTGGCTTAAACATTTCATTTATACATTCATGAACATATCACCAAGTTCCATCCCCAAGGTGTCATAAAAATTACCAAGGTTATTCACCAAGGTATCGTGAAACTTGTTATCTCTAGAGATTAATTCTTTACCCAATGCATTGGAGCGCTATCAGGGAGTACCCTTAATATGCCTTTAATTTCATGTGAGTCACATAGATCATAATAAAACATTTCATAAATAAATCATAGATAATGAAAGAAATGGGTATCCTCTCGAAATCGTAACGTTTTAAAAGTTCTTTAAAAATAAGATCATTATGTCATTTATAACCCATGGAAAGGGAGTGAGGGTTATATGTATGTCAATTCCAGAATCAAATATATCATATTTATATATTTATGAACACCTATAGAAACGAAATAGTTATGGGTATTCACATAAATAAAACAATATAATTTCTTGAGAGAAAGAGATAGAAATTTTGAGACGAAATTTCTACAGCATTGCGGCTATATAACATGGTTTTAGAAAACAATAAAAAGAGAGGTTACAAGAGTAACCCACTCATAAATAACTTATAATAAAGTATAAATATAGAATAAAATGTAGATAAGAACATGGTATGGGAATTTTAATGACATACCACATGAAAAGGAAAGATGAAAGAAAAGAGAAGATGCGATTCCTTTTACGAAAAATTCGGCAGCCTAACGACGTCACTTAAAAATTCAGAAAATAAATTGATGAGAGAGGAAATGGTCTCTCAAAAATTATAAATGAAATAGAAAAAAATGATAACATATAATAACATACCCTCAACATAAATATATGGAAATTAGAAGACACAATATAAAGCAAGTCGTGACTTAAAAGAGGAGGGTGAAAGGATCCCTTACCTTGAAGAGTAACTTCGAAATCTTGAAGGTCGGGACCTTGGGAGGCTTGAGAGAACCTTTGGAGGAATCCTTTGGATGTAAAGAGACCAGAACATCATTGGGGAGGATTTGGAAATGAAATGAATGAGGGAATGGCTTGGTATTTGTAGGAGGAGTGAGGGAACAAATCATTAATTGTCAAGGGACACCTCATCGGTGGTATTGGAAAAACCATGGGCTTTCCAATGGTATTGGACACTTGGGACACCTCATACCTTATCTTACTATTAATATTTCGACCAGAATTATTTCATAGTTATTACATCCTTAATGATGTCATTAAACATCCGAAACTCAAAACTGTATTTTCACTATTCGCCGAAAATTCAAGTTTCTCAGAAAAATCCCAAAAATTCACCTTAACCAAATATCAGTGCTCTGATTTCAAAAATGAACTCCATTTTATGAAAACAATTTTCTAAATATTTTTAATTTAATTTTTAAATAAAAATACTATTCACTGAAAATTCAACTATTTCAGAAAAATCCCAAAAATTTACCTTAACCAAATATCGATGCTCTGATTTCAAAAATAAACTCCATTTTATAAAAATAATTTTCTAAATATTTTTAATTTAATTTTTAAATAAAAAACATTATTCACCAGAAAAAACTAATACTTAACCAATAATTTCTGAACAGTTATTTACCTATTTTATTGAATCACATTACTTAATCAAGGTGCCTAAATTATATTAATACTTTCTTAAGTGAGGTTACTTAATCCATTTGGTCACATTACTAGTCATAAGCATAAAATCACTATTCATAATTTACTATTCACCAAAAAAATAAGTTGATCTTATTAGACTCTAAATTTCATACTGAACACAACTGTAGAAGACCATTTTTTGAAAATAATTACATGTTTTTAATTATTTAAGGTTTACATAAATATTTTAAAATATCCTTTTTCCAAAATTTATCAATAATATACATCCTATATTTATTTGGACACTTGAGATTCACAAACTTCACCATAAGAAGAAATGACAATTTTTATTTATATCAAAGGATTACATAAAGCAGCTAAGGTCTTGTTACATATCCCCTTATAACACCAGCATATTACCTAAGTGTAAGGTGTGCAAAGGTGATAGAATCTTGGGGAGGCTCGGCCAATATTGCCCGAGTGGTGATTTCTATCAGCTTGAACTTCTCACGAAGGTGATTCTGTTCCAACTTCACATGATGAAGTTTGGCTTGGGTTTGGTACAGAGCAAAGCCCAGTGGCGCTACCTCCTTCCCAAGTTCTGTCAGATGGGATTTGATTGGCTCGAGACTACTGGATGAGGCCATTGAATCTCCTTTCTGTATTAATTAACCAAGATCACTTGTATTTATAGACAAAAATCGCAACATTTAGTTTCCAATTATCATATTGACCAATGGTCATATAATAGTCAAAACCCAACAGTCTCATTTTAATTATACTCATTTCATTAAATGAAATAGTTTTATTGAGTATAAAATAAAATGACACATAAAATTAGGAAATGAGAAATTAATAAAAATTTCGGGTCGTTACATTCTTCCCCCCTTAAGAAATTTTGTCCCTGAAATTTTTAACTCATACCCTAAAACGAGAAAAGGTGTGGGTACTTCTACCTCATAGAACCCTTGGGTTTCCACATTGTTTTTTTATATTTGTGGTTTCTCCACAACACCTTAACAAGGTGGGTAGTCTTGTTACATAGAACCTTTTCTCTACGATCTAAGATCTCCACTGGTTGCTTCTCATAAGAGAGGTCATGTTACAGTTGTACCACCTCTGGGTTTAGTACATGTGAAGGGTCATGTATGTACTTCCTCAAGAGGGATATGTGGAAGACATCATGAAATTGTGCTAGATTTGGAGGAAGTGCAAGCTGATAGGCCACTTCTCCTACGCGATCAAGGATTTTATAGGGGCTAATGTACCTAGGGCTGAGCTTTCCCTTCTTCCCAAACCTCGTGACTCTCTTCCAAGTTGAAATTATAAGAAAGACCTTCTCACCAACATCAAACTCCAAGTCCATTCAATGGTTTTCGATATAGCTCTTTTTCAGACTCTAAGCATCCTTAATGTGTTGTTGGATGGCATGGACTTTTTCTGTCATATCTTGCACAAGATCGGGCCCAAGAAGCGTCCTCTCACCAGCTTCATCCCAACAAGTAGGAGTTCTATATTGCTTCCCATATAGAGCTTCATAGGGTGCCATTTGAATGATCGAGTGGAAGCTGTTGTTGTAAGAGAACTCAACTAAAGGAAGATGTTGATCCCATCCACCCTTAAATTCTATTGAACACATTCTCAGCATGTCCTTGAGTGTTTAAATAGTCCTTTCATATTTTCTATCATTTTGGGGGTGATAGGCCGTACTGAAATTCAATTCAGTGCTTAGATCATGTTTAAGACTTATCTAGAATTTTGATGTGAACCTTGGATCATGATCAGATACGATAGAAAGTGGAACTCCATGCAACCTTAACACTTCCTTCACATAAATCCTGGCAAGTTGATCAATAGAGAAATCTTCCCGAATGGAGATAAAATGTGCAGTCTTGGTGAGATGGTCCACAATAACCCATATCACATTGTTTCCTTTGAAAGTTCTCAGGAGACCAGTGATGAAGTCTATAGTGATATTGTCCCACTTCTATGCTGGTATGGGTAGTGGTTGCAACACCCCTTTAGAAATTTGTTGCTCTGCCTTCACTTACTGATAGACTAGGCACCTTAGTGTAGTCAGCAATCTTCCTTTTCATATTATCCCTCCAAAAATGATCACGAAGGTCCCTATACATTTTTTTGCTTCTAGGATGTATAGAGAAAGTAGAGATATGAGATTCATCCATCAGCTCCTTATTTATTTCTGGAATAGATGGAACACATAGTATTGTACGAAATTTCAGTACACCTTCTTGATCAATATTGAACTCAAAAACTTCCCATCCTTTATAGCTTCAAACTTCTTCTGTAACAAAGGATCTTCTTTCTGAGCTTTCTTGATCTTCTCTAGTAATGACGGTTGAGAAATCATTTGGGTTAGGGTTGATGATGTCCCTTCCCTTATAATTTCCATGTTTAGCTTTACTAGGTCATTGATCAAAGGATCTTTTTGAATCCTCATCATGGAAAGAACAACTGGGTCTTTCCTACTTCATGCATCAACAACTTTGTTTTCTCTTCCGGGGTGATAATGAATTGAACAATCATAGTCTTTAAGAAGCTCCAACCATCTCCTTTGTCTCATGTTCAATTCATTTTGTGTGAAAATATACTTCAAACTTTGATAGTCTGTGTATATATCACATTTCTCCCCATAAAGATAGTGCCTCCATATCTTTAGAGAAAAAATGACTCTAGCTAGCTATAGATCATGCATAGTATAATTCTACTCATGATTCTTCAACTGTCGAGATTCATAAGCAATGACCTTTTCATTTTTCATGAGGACGCACCCAATCCCTTTTAGAGATGCATCACTAAAAATAACAAATCCATCTCTACTTGAGGGCAGAGTTAACACGGGTGCAGTAACCAATCTCTTCATTAGCTCTTGGAAACTTTCCTCACACTCATTTGTCCAGATGAACTTGACCCCTTTTCGAGTTAACTTTGTTAATGGATTAAAAAGTCGTGAAATTTTTTTCACAAACCTCCTATGATATCCTACTAATCTAAGAAAAATATGAATCTCGGTTATTGTTGTAGGTTAAGGCCACTCCTCTACAACTTGTGTCTTTGTAGGGTCAATTGTGATTCATTCATTGGTAACAATGTGCCCTAATAAATCAACTTGTTGTAACCAGAATTCACATTTACTGAACTTCCCAAAAATCCTCTCCTTCTGTAGTGTTTGTAAAATAGACCTTAGATGATCCTCATGCTCCTCATGACTTTTGTAATATATCATAATATCATCAATAAAAACTACCACAAATTTATCAAGGTAGTCCTTAAAGACTTTATTCTTCAAATCCATAAAAATAGCAGGTGCATTAGTCAGTCCAAAGGTCATAACAACAAACTCATAATGCCCATATCTTGATCAGAAAGCAGTTTTTGGAATATCTTCTTTCTTCACCCTCAATTGATGATAACCAGATCGAAGATCAATCTTAGAGAAGAATTGAGCCCCACGAAGTTGGTCAAATAAGTCATAAATTCTTGGAAGAGGGTATTTGTTCTTTGCTGTGATCCCGTTCAGTTCTCTATAATCAATGCATAGCTGCATCGATCCATCCTTCTTCTTCACAAAGAGAATAGGTTCTCCCCAAGGAGACACACTTGGTCAAATAAACCCCTTCTCTAAAAGATCTTGGAGTTGTTTCTTCAATTCCTCTAGCTCCATGCTTTCCATCCTATATGGGTTCTTTGATATTGGATGAGATCCAGGTATGATTTCAATTGAGAACTCTACCTCTATTTCTGGGGGAGTTCCAGGAAACTCCTCAGGAAATACATCAATGTATTCTTGGATGATGGGGACACTTTCTATCCTTAAACTCTCATCTCCTTCTTCTTCTTCACCAATAAACTCCATGAAGAAGGATATAGGGGGTTCTTCTAGACAAGGATCAGGTTGAGATATCTCTCCTTGGAAGATAACTGTAGGTTTTCCATTCAAGACTATTTATATTTCCTTGCTTTTGTAATTGATCTTAGCATTATACTTTGAGAGATAGTCCATCCTTAGTATAATGTTGAATTCCAGAATGGGAATGATTACTATATTTGTGATAAGATTGTGCTCACTAAAGTAAATACTAGAGTTTCTAAACACTGACGATGCTTGGATTGTCCCACCAGGAGTCTTGAATGATAACTCTACTTTTAGAAAATTGTAGGTTGATTCTAAATTCTTTGCAAACTTGGAATAAATAAAGGAATGCGTAGAACCATAATCAAACAAAGTATTTTCTATCTTTTAGAGGACAAAAATAGTATATGATACCACATCATTCAGAGCTTCAACTTCAACTATCATGATAGAGAAAGCATGACCTTTATCCCTTGACCTTTTCTGAGGCTATTGGTGGTTCCCCTCCACTACCCTCGGATTTGTATAGTGATTGGAAAAGTGCCCACATTGTCCACACTTGAAGAACTAGACATCAGGTAGGGCCTGCACCATCTTCCCCTTATTGTTTTTGTTTGGAAGTTGAGGTTTCACCTTACCATGACAATTCCTCGCAATGTGGACATCTCTACCACACTTGTAGCACTTCCCACTCCTGAGCAGGTAGTTCCCCAAATTCTTATTCCCACATTTATTACACATGGGAAGTTGTACTTGCTTGCTTCTTATTCCTTGATCGAAACTCATTCCTAAGCTTAGCTCCAATGATCTCTTCTTGTCGTTTTATTTATGAGACCACTGCGTCTCAGCAAAAACTAGATCTACTTTCATTGCACTCTGCACAATCTCCTCGAAGCTATCATAGTCTCGGTTGGCTAGATTCTTCCATAAATGAGGTCTTAATCCACCAAAGAATATATCAACCTTACTATTTGGATCCATGAAAATCTAGAGGTATATCATGAAAGCCTTGTGAAGTTCATCGCATAGCTTCCCACAGATTCATTCTCCTTTTGCTTCAGTTTGAGAAACTCCTCCATTCTTGTTCTCATGGAAATAGGGAAATACTTACGGAAAAATAACCCTCTGAACTCTTCCCACTCCATAGCTTCAACTTCCACTCTTTGACTCATGTTTTTAATTAGTTCCCACCACTGATCAGCTTCTCCTTCTAAGCAATAGATAGCCAGGGTGACCTTCTCTTGCTCTGAAAAGTGGATCACATAAAAGATCTTCTCAATGGAGCTGATCCACTTCTTAGAAATCAATGGGTCAGTCGATCCACTGAAGTTTGGTGGTCGTTGACGCATAAAAGACTCAACATAATATTGTTCCCTTCACGGTGAGATCGGTCTCTCATCTTGATTCAAGTTATTTCCCATAACTTGAGTCAGTTGGTTCATCATTCGCATGAATGTTTCCATTCCGGCTTCAATCGGAGGGTCGTCAGTGCATGGTCCATTGCGGTCACCATTTTCACGGTTCCTCCTATTGCCTTCCATTTTATAAAAGAATAAAATCTTAATGAGAAACTTATTTCATTTACAAATCTTTTAACTATAAAGGATTCTATGTCTTAAAACTTCATGCCTAAACAATTAAATTTCTCTATAATTTCTTCATAATGATTCATAAAAAGCTTGCGATTAATCAAACATATCCCCTGGGAGTGTCGAAACCAAGAGTGTAGAAAGACCTGTTTTCATGTACCAGATCTCATTCGAGTCTAGATCAAAGTGGTTTTTTCGGGTTTTACCCCTATGTACATCTCTGCTAGAGCCACCTCTACCTATTCATATCCAGACAGGGATGTATTTTCTAGATAAACCACTTACTCAATACTCACCAAAATACCAGAAAGGTTTACTATATTTAAACTTTTCTATAGGGTTATTCTAAAAGTTTTCATATCCTAATTTCCATAAATAACTAAACTATCCTTTGATACCAACTATAACATCCCGCCTTTTTAATACATAACTTTTCATTACATTTTACATACAGAGGATCTTTAAAGTCTAGTGTCTTGGAAATCAGGAACAATAAAACTTTAATACAACATAAATAATTCTTCTAAACCACTTGTAGGGATTAATCATAGGTTCATCCTATGTACAACTACTGCATCTCATACCCTGTAGACATACATCAAATGAAAGTGTGAGCAGAAGTCCCAGTAAGGGTAAACAAGGGAATCAGTTTACTCATGTTAACAATAAGAACTTGAATAACAACATAAAGACATGAGCAATTAAAGTATAGACATATCATAATGAAAAGAACTTGGAACATAACTTGAATATGTTTCTTAAACATTTCATTTATAAATTCATGAACATATCATCAAGGTCCATCCCCAAGGTGTCATAAAAATTACCAAGGTTATTCACCAAGGTATCGTGAAACTTGTCATCTCTAGAGATTAATTCTTTACCCAATGCATTGGAGCTCTATGAGGTAACACCCTTAATATTTCTTTAATTTCATGTGATCCACATAGATCATAATAAAACATTTTATAAATAACCCATAGATAATTAAAGAAATGGGTTACATTTCAAAATCGTGACATTTTAAAAGTTCTTTAAAAATAAGATCATTATGTCATTTATAACCCATGGAAAGGGAGTGAGGGTTATATGTATGTCAATTATAGAATAAAATATATAATATTTATATATTTATTAACACCCATAGAAACGAAATAGGTATGGGTATTCACATAAATAAAACAATAGAATTTCTTGAGAGAAAGAGATAGAACTTTTGAGACGAAATTTCTGCAGCATAACGGCTATATAACATGGTTTTAGAAAACAATAAAAAGAGAGGGTACAAGAGTAACTCACTCATAAATAACTTATAATACAGTAGAAATACAGAATAACATGGAGATAAGAACATGGTATGGTATTTTTAATGAGATACCACATGAAAAGGAAAGATGAAAGAAAAGAGAAGATGCGATTCCTTTTACGAAAAATTCGGCAGCCTAACAGTGTCCCTTAAAAATCCAGAAAATAAATTGATGAGAGCATAAAGGGTATCTCAACAATTATACATGAAATGGACAGAAATTATAACATATAATAACATACCCTCAACATAAATATATGGAAATTAGAAGACACAACATAAAGGAAGTCGTGACTTAAAAGAGGATGGTGAAAGGATCTCTTACCTTGAAGAGTAACTTCGAAAGCATGAAGGACGGGACCTTGGGAGGCTTGAGGGAACCTTTGGAGGACTCCTTGGGAGGTAAAGAGACCATAACTTCATTTGGGAGGATTTGTAAATGAAATTAATGAGGGAATGGCTTGGTATTTGTAGGAGTGAGGGAACAAAGCATTAATTGCCAAGGGACACCTTATCAGTGGTATTGGAAAAACCATGGGCTTGCCCATGGTATTTGCCCATGGTATTGGTCACTTGGAAAACCTCATACCTTATCTTACTATTCATAAGTCGACCAGAATTATTTCATAATTATTACATCCTTAATGGTGTCATTAAACACTCGAAACTCAAAACTGTATTTTCACTATTCACCAAAAATTCTACTTTCTCAGAAAAATCCCAAAAATTCAGCTTAACCAATTATCGATGCTCTGATTTAAAAAATTAACTCCATTTTATGAAAATAATTTTCTAAATATTTTTAATTTAATTTTTAAATAAAAACACTATTCGCTGAAAATTCAACTGTTTTAGAAAAATCCCAAAAATTCCCCTTAACCAAATATCGATGCTCTGATTTCAAAAATAAAATACATTTTATGAAAATATTTTTCTAAATATTTTTAATTTAATTTTTAAATAAAAAACACTATTCACTCGAAAAAACTAATACTTAACCAATAATTTCTGAAACTATTATTTACATATTTTATTGAATCACATTACTTAATCAAGGTGCCTAAATTATATTAATACTTTCTTAACTGAGGTTACTTAATCCATTTGGTCACATTGCTATTCATAAGCGTAAAATAACTATTCATAACTTATTATTCACCAAAAATTAAGTTGATCTTACGAAACTCTAAATTTCATACTAAACACAACTGTAGAAGACCATTTTTTGAAAATCATTACACATTTTTAATTATTTAAGGTTTACATAAATATTTTAAAATATCCTTTTCCAAAATTTATCAGTAATATACATCCTATATTTATCCGGACACTTGATATTAACAAACTTCACCTTAAGAAGAAATGAAAATTTATATTTATATCAAAGGATTACATAAAGCAGCTAAGGTCTTGTTACATAGCCCCTTATAACACCAGCATAGGAACTAAGTGTAAGGTGTGCTAAGGTGATAGAATCTTGGGACAGATCAGCCAACATTGCCTGAGTGGTGATTTCTATTATCTTGAACTTCTCGTGAATGTGATTCTATTCAAGCTTCACATGATTTGGCTTGGGTTTGGTCTAGAGAAAATCCCAGTGGTGATACCTCCTTCCCAAGTTCCGTCATATGGGATTCGATCGGCCCGAGACTATTGGATGAGGTCATCAAATATTCTTTCTGTATTAATTAACCAAGGTCACTTGTATTTATAGACAAAAATCACAACATTTAGTTTCTAACTGGCATATTGACCAATGGTCATATAATAGTCAAAACCCAGCAGTCTCATTTTAATTATACTCATTTCATTAAATGAAATAATTTTGTTGAGTATAAAATAAAATAACACACAAAATTAGGAAATGAAAAATTAATAAAAAGTTTGGTTCGGTACAATGCAACCAGGGCCTTACTAGCTGGACGTTGAAGGTTGTGTTTTTTCAAGCCACCAGAAATTCTGAGTCAGCTATGAGGTCTCCAAATAGATTTTTGAGCTATATTTGGCCTATTAGCTTCTACTCAATTTTTTCATATCCCAACAGGTTTTGGGTAGAGAATGTTAGGTTATCCTCGTTACAGCCTATCTGATGAAGTTTTCACACTGGGATGAGATTAACTCCAGAGCCATTGTCAATGAAGGATTTTCTGATATCGATTCCATTTATCCAACGTGATGCATATAAGGGTCTGATGTATCCCTTCATAATAGTGTCATCATCTTGATTTGTGAAGGATATTACCATGTGGAATTCTATAGGACCAGTCTCTATTTGATAGACCTCAGTGGAAATCACTTTGGCTTCAAACTTTTTTGGGATCAAGAAAGCTTCTATAAATGCTTCCCTAAGGTCTTTTGACGAAGTTAGGGTATCCATGATTGATATCTAAGTTGGTATCGAGAATAAATATTTTAGTATGTCATATTTATGATCTAAAGGTAGATGCTTTCCAAAGTGGGGATACTATTTTATAGGTTCTTTCGGGGCTTGAGTAATAGATGAAGATGGATTGGACCTTGGGATAATATATGGGGGCTTCCATTCTTTGTGGGTTGGTCCAATCAAGTCTTCCTACATGTCGAGGGTGATTATACATATATTCCTCTTATGATGGATATTATAGAATGATCAAAATGGAGTGGTTTCTAAAAGGTGCAAGGGAAATTTCCTATTCTTATTGGGTCTGATGAAGGGCTCTTATATGAGTTTCTATAACATTAATGGTTTGAGCAAGGTTGTGGCCATAAGTTTGGTTTCTATCATGGTTCTGTCTTCCTTAGTATCCTCGACTTCTGTGAACACTTCCTCTGGTTCCCTAATTAGATGCAGAGAACTTAGGTTCATAGTCATACTCTTCATTAGAGAAGGGATCCATTAGGTGAATGACATTAATGAAGCTGAAGATCAACTCCTCATCTGACGATGACTCTGCCTAACTGACTATTTCTGATGGTTCCATTTGGTGAGGTGGTTCCTTATCTTTCAAGTCTGATGGAATAAAATCTTAGAGGGTTAAATCTGACTCTGTCCATGACATGAGTTCATCTTCTTACACTTTCTCTCAATCTTTCTAGTCAAACTGCTTCTTGGACAACTGAATTTTAAAGGGTTGTGGGGTTGAGGGTGTCAAATCTGTTGTAGTAGGAGTAGTTGGGGGAACAATTGGTTGTTTCAACTATTCTTTTAGAATACCATGAGTTTGTTTGATTTTATTTTTAATCATCCAACTATAAAAATTGTGTTCTCTCCTACTGATAAATTCTTACCACTCATCTCCTTAATCAGGGGTAGTAGTGGATACATATTCCACTTGTGCTTACGATGGTCCCAGATTGAATTGACTAAAATCTATCATTTTCTGCAAGAGGTATTTAAAGACAGTTCATTCTTGGATAGTGTTTCCTAGTATCTGGTTGAAGGTATAATAATTTTTTTAGTCATTGAGACCCACCTAATAAACCCTTTTCATCTCTAATAGACAAAGAAAATTGTAGTTCATAGTGGCTATAAAATATCCAAGAACTTGATCATCTCAGAATGAGTAAAATTTATTCCTCCATTCCTCAAATTGATTTCTTATGGATCCCATCTACTTGTCCTGTTATGGCTGGGGCTATTGTTGATTCCTAGGGGGCTCACACGATTTTTTGTAGGCCTTAGAGCTGGAGCTGGTGTAGGGGTTGTCTTAAGCATGATGGATTCCACTTTAGATCTCCCTGGTCTTTTTGTTAGGACTGATGGGGTTACCTGGGACTTGAACTTAGTCCTTTGTATAGAGTCTTCTATTCTTTGGGAAATGGAAGAGAAATCTCATAAATCACTTGTATATTTCACCGAGATGAGTGATGTTCTCATCTTGTTGTAGAGGTTACTAATGCACATAGAAAGAATCTTGTCTTGGGGAAGTGAAAGTTTCAAAGAGTAGGTCATCCCTTTCCATATGGAAATGAATTTAGAGACACTCTCATTCTCCCAATTTTTGTAGTTTTAGAGGTCATTGATTGTTATCTTTAGTAACGTTGAGCTGAACTGGAAAAGGAACAGCTACCTCATATCCTACCATCCTATTATCGACCAAGCCAATAAACTGGTGTACCACACAAAGGTTGGAACTTATATATTTCGCACAAATCATATGAGTTTCACTAATTCTTATTGCTCTGGGGTTTCCATCATGGGATCACAGTAAGATGCATAGTGCATCAGATGTTGTTTTGATTCACCTGATCCATTTAATATTGAGAACACAGGACTCCTAAAATTTGGCGATGGTGGAGTTTTACTCACCCAATCAAGGTAATATTTCTATTCTGGTTTTGCTGGTGCATGTTTCTATTCCATGGATTCTAATTGAGTTGTTAATGACTCGATGGTATTAATAAAAACTTGATTCATGTCTCATTGAACCTGAGAATGGGTGAGAGCATAATGGGAAAAGATTTGACATGCCAGTTATGCTGGCACTTGAGGCGAATATCCAACCAGGGGAATATTTTTTTGATTTTCCTAAACTTGTTCTGGTAGTATCCTTAATGTATAGAAATCTTGATATTCTTCCATGATCGGATTCAGTTATACTGACAGTCCCAGTGATACATTGGACAGACATCTTGGCCTTATTTCATTTTCTAGGATAAGCCCTTGTGGCTGAAGTACACCCACTGGAATTATACATTGAAGCTCTTCTTAGGGAGTATATTTTATAGGGTGGATTACTCAAAGCATATTAGCATTGATTCACCTCAACTCTTTCATTTTTTACTCCAACTGAGTGAATTTCTCCTCAAGTGTAAGGGGATCATTTTCATTGAGAGGAGGAGGTGGGTCATATGTGACCTTGTTTTTATTCTTCTCATTGTGAGGGATTCATGGAGGAGGTGGCTGAGGATTTATTGGGGGAACACCCAAATTATGGGTGACCCTTTAGTTTCGGTTAAGCACACCTTCATTCTCAGTCTGGATCAGATTCTGGGTGGAACCATTCTCTCCTTACTCTTTTAAATTTGCATCATTTTTAGTGTGGTATGTAGGATTGATATCAGTGATGTTCACTAAAGAATAACAAATTATGGGTGGTTTACCAACTACTGAATGGTAGGATCATTTTCATCCCTTATTTTATTTTCTCTTTCTATTATGGGATCCTATTTAGGCTTCTTGGTGAAGGGTAACTCGAAGGGAACCTCTATACTACCTTATTTTACACCTCTCTTCTAGGGGAAATAAGTCACAAGATGGGATGGAATGAGGGACCTCTCTACTTATTATTGTACCCAATCAGGAAAAGAATGAATTGTATTAGGCATATGGTTGAGGTAAAAATGTCCCCAGCCCTACGGGCTGGGGTTTCTCATGTTCTCTTATTGTTGTTCCCTAGCCTAGATTTTTTGGTCTTACAGGGGTATTTTGTGTTAAAAATGACCTCAGCCCTGTCAGTTGGGGCTAATCCCATTTTGCGATGGTCACTACTTTCATTTCTACATTCTTGATCTTGTGCATTTCTATTTGAGTGTGAGATGGATTTGGTTTTGGGTCTACACGTGAACTATTTGTTTCTGAGGACATTATAAATTCTTATTGATTTGTTTCTCTTAAGCAGGAAGCCTGCTAAATATTCTTGGTCACCTGGTTTGGGATTTTTTCATTGGTTTTCTCCCATTGGGTCTGACGCCTTTGAGATTTACTCAAGTCTGGTCCTTTTTGGATAGGTTGCGTCTCCTAAATAGGTATTTCATTTTATTTTCACCTTGGGATAATGAAATTGCAGGATTTCATTTATAATGGGTCCTTATAGATGGTATGTGGGGTGAAATTCAAAGCTCCATGCTCTCCTCATCCCCAGATATGAACACTATGTAGGGAATTGCTAATAAGATGACACAAATTATGAGATTCATGGAGGAAATTGGAGATATTTATTCCATCTCTCTGATTGTGGTCATCGTACATATGGAAGGTCTTCCAAGTTGATCTGATGGCGAATCTCTTACACTATTTTGACATGGTATACGTACCCATTATAGGGAAAGAAATTTGTTTTCATGTGGTTGAGAGTTTTCTAGAGAATTCGATGAATTTTATGAATGCATTATTTTGGAACCTCCCTTGGTATGTCGAATTGAGAAGTAATTGTGGGCCCAAACATAACTGGTATGTCATCCCTGGATAATTGTCTCCTCAGAAGTAACATATCTTTTTATTCTTCCATGATATGTTCCTCTACTTGATCTGCCCAACTTGAATTATTATTGATGATTTTATCACAATTAGTGGGGCTAGTGGGGGTCTCAATGACATGTGAATAGTATGGAGGTGGATTGGAAGATGAGCGTAGCCCCAGGTCATCTCTTGGTTGAGAAAAGATGTTGCTTGTTATTTATAGGATATCAGACTTACTTGACCCCATCCCTCCAATCACCTCAGTGTATGAGGGATTTTTTTCATTTTATTTGGTAAGGGGAGGACCTTCATACCAATATAGAACTTAGTTGTGGGGAGGGCCTTTGCATTTGATGTTATAGTGGGTATGGATACCATCATAGTTTGATGTTCTACTTTCAGGATAATTTTTGAAGTGTATACACTAAGGAGGACCTTCGGGGAGGATGATAGAAAGGGGAGGACCTTCTTTCTGAACTGAGATGTCACTAAAGGGAGGACCTTCATAGTTGATGATATCATGGCAAGGACTACCATCATATCTTGATGTATGACTTCAGGGAGAATATATTCAGTGTATACCCTAGGGAGGACTATCAGGGTGGAAAACAACAATGGGAGGACCTTCTTATTGTTTGTTCTTTTGGTCATAAGTAGGGATATCGTAACACTCATTAGGATATATACTCTCATGATTGATTATTTCTTATCCATGAATTAATCCTTCATAATTCATTCTATGAGGAGGACCTTAAAATCTACTAGTAACAATATTATGGGGATTTCCTTCATAACTGCTACTGCTACTTCCATAATTTGGTAATGGGTTGGTAGGATCCTAAGCCACCAGAGATAAGTGTTTGATATAATAAAAAACTTCAGCTTATAGAAGAGTAAGATCGTGAATATTATCTTAATTTTCTATCTATATTTGTCATGATTTATTTTTGGGTGTTATCTTGTAGGAAACCAGTGTTGCTGGTTGTGGGTGGAATCCTTCATGTATGAGTGCATGTTCGATGGACTCCCACGGTGCTATCAAGATACATAGATTAGAATCTTGAGTTCTAATAGGGATGTATGCCTACCCTAGAGCGGACACCATGGTGGACCGGAATCCCCTAGTTAGAATGAGTATTTGGGCCTGGTCAGATTTTCCATTTATCGTGAAATATTTATGATGACCCTCCAAGATAAGAGAAAGGATGCAAGTATGCTCTAGAGTTACTGACTTATTTTTTGGATGAGTCACCTAACTTGGGGAGATGAGGTTATGGGACCAACTCTTTTCTATTACCACAAACATGATTACATCTTCACAGGTCTAGAGAATATGGTCAAGAATTGATTTCTATTCATCCATCATTTCCAAGATGTGTTGAGAGATGCCTTTGGATAGAAAAATAATATAATCCCATTATGATGTTAGAGTAGGAACATGTGTATCCTCCGGTCCTCTATTTTCTTTTACTGAGTACTAATAGTTCTTCCATGCGGGGTCAGAGGAATGTGTCTACCCCTAGTTCATAGCTGGGATATGCCGGTTGTTTTCTATGGTTGCCACCATATTTGATTAGTGGGATTCACATTCACAAAAAAGGATTTAAATCTTCTCATTTTTCATTGTATTTATATAACAAACTTGATATGCATCCATAGAAATTTGGCTCTATTTGTATTTGTGTGCCATCATATTTGACTAATGGGCTTGGTATTTGTGAGCAGGGATTTGCATCTTCTTGTTTATCTTCCTATTTGGATGATGAAATTAATATGTAGCAGTAGAAATTTTAACCCATTCATAGTTGGTTTTCTTTCTATTTATTTGATTTTCTTCATGTGCATAGTCAGGGATTTTCATATTCTTGTAATTTTCTGCCCTGTTTTCATGGTGGGTTTGTTAAGCATTAGCGGGAATTTATGCCAGCTCATAATGTGCCACCGTATTTACATGGTGATATTCATAAGAGTGGGAAGGAATATACATATGTTTATAGGTTTCCACCATATTTCCATAATGGCCTTCTTTAGTAGGGAATAGGGTAATGATTTGTTCCTGATTTTCCAATTATCACCCTTGGCGGGCCGCTCGAGGGACCTGGGTCTATTGAACTTCAGCAGAAACCCTAAGAGTGATATTCTCTTCAAAGTGAGGATATTGGGCCACATGGTGCAGGCGGCGATGAATTACGACAGGGGCCCTTGGTTAGGACCCATTTTCTGTAGGGATGAAATCATTACTGATGAATTCATTAGCCTCCCTAAGGTAAGTAAGGAACTCATTGTCGTGTTCTGGGGAAAGGCTCCCAAAACGATTGAATATGGCTAGTAGAATCGCCTTGTTCTAGGCCACCAACCATCAATGGTTGGATGGATAATAGGTATTCATGAATTGTAGGGCCTTCCTTACTGCCTCTGGGGTGGGGACAGTACCATTTTTATGGTACTCTCTGACCAGTGCATTTGAAACCCAATGTTGAAGGAATTGGGTGTGCGATGGAGTCCTCTGGTTCATTGAGGACATGACTGCCTATACAGTCGCTAACATAAGAGTCTAGAAAAACTATCGGGATTCCATTAGATTAAAGGAATCTTTGAAGATTGATTGTAATATATGTGACACATACAGATAGAAAAAACTCGTCAAAGAAGAATCAAAAGAAAACATCCATAATTGATGATCTTGTCTGGCCCTCTTACACTTTGGATGTAAAAAGAGTCTAAAGTGGGGTAACACTACCACCTTGGTTAAGGATTCACATTGGGTTCACCATTTTTTTTCTCTCAAAGATGGTGTTATGCTTGATTACGTTTATTTCATGGGTTAAATGGTATGGAATCTTTAATTTTGGGTATATCATCTTCAAATGTTCCCCAATGGGTTATTTCACGGATCCATAAACACCCAACAACTCTCAAATCCATGATTTGTGGGCCTACTTTCCAAAACAAGGAATTCATTGGATGATTTGTCCAATGACACTTAAGAACTCACATTGGTCGAGAGGATGGGAAGTTGGGATTATCGCACCATTTTGAGGGGAAATATTTACTATTATATTGATCTCTTATATATTTAAGTCATGTTCACAAATCCATGGTTCATTTACTCATGTGTTTCCATGTATTGCCCCTAAAGCAAAGGTTAATTATGACTACGCATGGTTTTGAAATCATCTGTGTGTATTTGAAATTCTCCATAAATGGGGGGGTCTCTATGTATCTAAGGTTCTCCATCAATGTTACACTTTTGTGGATAGATCATGGATTATTTGGTCATCTATTGGGAAGATGTCAATGTTATGCCACATGATGGGGCATTTTAGAGTTTACCATCATCCAGGAGGGATGGGAGTTGTTTTGAATTCAGGATTGAACCCATAAGATGGGCTTCCTGCATATCCTTGTGAGAGGAATCATAACCCATATAGTTTGGTGCCACTTAACTAGACACGTCACCTTTTATGGTCATGTGATGAGGACCCAATCATGTAGTTTAATGTCATGCGGCAAGGACGTCCAGGAGAAAGTTTATCTATTCAAGCATAGTATGGGACTTATGTTGAGGTATCCTGAGATACCCATATGGGATATGGTCTCCTAGGGGTATATGAACCTACCGGGAAAATGGCCTAGAGAACATTAGGGTGGACTTGGGTGTTAGGTTTGGACCTTAATGAGGCTACCAACGTATCCTAGTTAGTTAGGAATCAAATCCCATGTAGTTTGGTTTGATTTGGGGATTAGAATTTAGAGGAGGCCCATTAAAGAGAGTATGATTGGTTCTTAAACATGGGATCCACCCACTTGGATTGAAGTTGGTTGGGGCTTACGCATGGGAGCTTCCCATTTGAATTATTGGTAGGGGATTATGCATGGAAGCTTCCCATTTGGTACTACTTCATTGGGAATATGGACCTTTGAAGTTTAAATTATAATATTGGAACTTATATTTTGTAAGAGGCCCATTATATGATTTGGGATCATGTGGATGTCAGGATCACCACCAAACTCTAAGCCCAGGTGAGTCATGCTCGGTGTGAGGAATAAGAGGAGGCAATGGATATGAAGATCGCACATCCCGCTTCATCTGTTGATGGATGGTTCTGGAGCCTAAAGGGAGAGATAAATGGATTTTATTGTTCCTTTTACCTCTCTTGTTTTCATATCCTATATATTCACATTTGGATACTTATCCTAATACGTCCTGGGCAGAGTCAAAGAGAAGTAAAAGTACCTCCTTATGCAAGAAAGGATAAGGGCTTACCATGGGAGGAGTGTCGTGAAATTAGTTCTGGGAGAGAGGGGAATGTTCAATGCAAGCCCTCATCAGAGGTAAAGGCTATTGGTTCCTCGTAATTCGCATAATTATGAGGTTATTGTGAGCACTATAGGATTTGAACCCTCATTACCATGGTAATGTAGACTCAACGTCATTCTGAAGTTTTTCCCTATTGATGTGGTCACTCACGTGACTCCCCTTACCATGGGTATGTAAACTCAAAGGGACATGATCATGTCATTTATGGTACTTTCATACATGTCTAGTGGATTTGGAATGGACCTTGGCCTAATGCTGCTAGACTATTTTATAGAGAGGCCAACATGGGGGATGATGACAGGATGGAAGAGGATGGTTGGAGCTAGTGGGTAAAACACCCTAGGATGCCTCAGTCTGCATAGAATATTATTATGTAGGGTAGGGTTCCGTCCATAAAGAATATTGTTATGAGGGTAAGAGTATCATCCACGTACTATCATGGTATGCGAACTTGGGTTCGACCCGTGTAGTGTTTTTCTATATGAGGCTAGGTTCCATCTGTGTAGAATTTTACTATGCGAGGTCGAGTTCCACCTCCATAGGGATTTTTTACATATGGTAGGGTTCCACCCGCATAGAATTTTTCTATGTGGGATGCTTGTTTTCAAAATATACATTAGTTATATGCCTCATGGGAAGTATGACCACAAAGGATTTTATGTTCACAGACTACCAATTGATTTATTTTATCCTCTTTGATGCCATGCGGCAAGATTTACATGTGGGGAATCGTTGAAGAAGTATGTATTTTTTGGTTCCTAAATTTGGTTATCTTCAATTTAATTCATCTGAGTTTGGATCTCCTTACATGTTCCGATCCATTTTTTGGTGACACTTGAGTTTTATTTATAAAGAAGTCGAGGAACTGGATATCGGCATAGTTTATCATCCATGGTGGTCCATGGAGCATATTTTATGGTAGCCCACGAAGGACTGTGTCAGCATAGGGTGCCTTCTGTGGGCACCAAAATCCCCACCTGGACTCAAAAATGACTTCATTTAATTTGTGGGGGGGGGGGTCTTCGACACCGCCTCTCCCCATGAATGATTTAGTTTGTGGGGGGGATTGTTTGTGCAAGCATAAATCGCCACCTCTTTTCGAAAATGGTTACTTTGTTTTCTGGTGTCGCTGGTTCCAACCTTTACACAAAGTGTTTCCATGTATGGGTGCTTCATGGAGTGGCGGGACACAATGCAGAGAGATGGTCCATGGAGGAACTCGTGCTTTATGGTCTCCCTTCCTTTGAACATTTCCTTCAATCTTTTTCTTATATTTATTTTCTTTCCTTTTCTAAATTTATCGAAACATATCAATCTTATTTGCAGAGATTTTAGGACCCAAAAATAGCTTATTCCCTCACCTCTTGTTGTTAGTCTATTTCATATAGGCATGTGCACATGAGGTCATGTGTTGTTATGACTTAAACCCAGTGATCTGGGTTGGTGCATTACACCAACCCTATATAAAACAATATTCATTTCAACTAAATACCACAATCCATTTTACTTAAAAATAATACCACCACATATAAACAAAAATTAAAGTGGCATAAATCACTAGAATATATTAAAAATAAAAATATACATCATTATAATCAACTTGTTCACTATAAATAAAATTTACATTTTATTTTCATTGTAACATCCCAGTATGGAGTCCGCTCAACGAATGCTCTGACCTAATTATCTACATGGCCTCAGGTACACCTCCCTATATGCTAGAGACTACCAAATGGAAGCACGGTTCTAAGGTAGTATCATGGGAAGAATATACCCCCATATTAGAGTGTACAATCATAAATAAATAACTAAGAATCATACAAATAAGTGTACACATAAAGAATAAATAAACTGAACATGTTATAATGAAAATGAATATATACATGTGGTATATAAGACATGTCACCCATAGAGACAATCACATATATAAAAAAATGAACAAAATAATAAATATGTGAGGATCTACTACTACTATGAGCCATACCTCACCTTAATATTATAAGATTGAGTTATATTTCTTAATGATCAATACTTGGACCCTAGTAAAACTTATACCAACAACCAAGTGAGAGTCTTCTTGGGTACCCAATTATAGTGGTTTCCTAGGTAAGTTGTGAGAAAAAAACTCAGTAGGGAACCACCAATGCGGTACCATGCATAATCAGGAATGTGGTGATAGGTGCATGTGACATGCTCAGCTGGAAACAATAAATAAACTACATGAAATAAATATATAAATAAACCATTATCAATACTCAGGTCCATGACTTCGATCAACTATACCTGTTTTGGCCAGTGTCAAGGTGTCTATGATCATGTTATGATATCGTTTCAACTATATAAATATCAGATCCTAGGGAATAAACTTGGTATACCTGAATCTCAAGATCAAACAGAAAAACATATCATCATGAACAACTCAATGACTAGATCCCAAGTTTCTTGGGAATCTCACCACACTCCATGGTAATCAATATCTCAAATTTGATTCCTGGGAAACCTGGGTAATCACTATATCAAAATCTACTCCATGTCACCATGTTAGATGGACAACTCCCAGGAATCTTGAGCATCCCGATTAGGAACACATGATATCATCGGGCTCAACTAGTCGTATCCTATAGATGACCTTAGAATCACATAATGATAATAATAAAGATCATAATCTCAAAGCATATATGGTTAGATCCTAATCATTCTAGGAATCCTAGGGAATTTTGGATTCTAGGGTGTCCCATACAGACCTGAGGTTAGATCATGGCATCCTAGGCATTCTTATGTGGCTCAACAGCTAGATGCCAGGAAGCACATATGTGCATCTATGAAGTAATAATCTCATCAATTGTATCCCACCAATATCACATGAGTCTCAAAAGTTATATCCCAAGAAGCACCTTTGGGAATCCATAACATCACCATCACATCACATCAGGACCATAGGTTGGGTCTAAAGAAGAAAATTTGGGCATCTATAGATACATAAAAATCAATAAGTGAAAGCATAAATGAAAGATAGGGGTTGGATAAATTCCTAAACTCATCACTACTAAGCATAGTCCCCCTGGGATCACATCATCAGTGAGGGTTATAAGGTGACAATCACTACCTTCTCTACCCATACCCACATGTACATGCTTAGGGACAATCTATTATTAGGCACCTACTCAAGTCCCTTAGGTCATTACATAGGACAGGAACCCTACTAGGGGTTATCTTTAATCCAAATCAAAAGGGGTTCAAAACCCATCACTCAGGGGTAGAATATCCCTCAATCCATCCTATAACATCTCTAATCCTTACCGTCCTAATTGGGAAAGCCTCATATGTGACATGCTAGAGATGGAACTTGGACCATCTCAATCTTTTTGGTCATACCAAGGCGATCCACTAGCCTAACCCATCTCAACGAGCCAATCAACTCTAATACCTATTTAGGTTTTTTACATGGCCCTCTTGGGTAGTTACACTTAATTCACATGGCACATCTATAAGGAGGGTGTCAAAGGATTATACGCAAGGGACACTAGGACATAATGAGTCTAATCACACGTCTCAAGATATATAATGGTCATTAGGAATCATTAAATTATTCAAATCCCTAACCATTGGTAGTTAGGGAATCCAGCTGGTGTACAAGGGTCCACAATGGCCCTATACACCTTGTGAAACTCACATCTAGGTATATTATTTTTAATTACTTACACAGTTTAATTATTAAACTAAATAAACAGCTCAATTAATCAATTAAACAATTTATTTAACTTTATGGTTGATCACCTAAGGTGGTGAGACCACATTCCACATGCATATAAAAAAATCATAAATTTTTAGGGTAAAGTGCCATGACCACCTACATATTTTTTAATCCTTTCCATTTAAAATCATAGCCCGGTAGTTGCTTCCAAGCCTCACTAATGTTGTCCATGATCGATCAGACATTTCATGCATCCTCAGGCCCCTATCTCACACCAAGTAACCCAAACAAATAGTATTAAAATTTATAATTACTTCAAAAATTTAATTTAAACTAGTAATACTCACTAAAAACTCATCATAAATCCTTGTTGCATTGAAACCATGACCAAACACCCATGGGAGGTCCCCTACGTACCCCCAACATCAAACTTTTCCAAATCCCTAACCTATCATGCTAATTCCAAAACCAATTATTTTTTAATTTTAATGAAAATCCTTAATAAATTAGGTGGTTCAATATAACTTTATTGAAATGATGAACTATGGAATATTGACATCATCTAGAGATTCCCTCTATACAAGAATCATAGAAGGCCTGTTGAAATCAAACAATCCCACTAAGACTCAGTGGAATCATCTCCAACCCTAAACTGAAACATGCCAAATTACCTGTAATGAAGGAAGAAGAAGAAAATATGAAGAAGGTGAATCCACATTATGAATTTACCAAAAAATCACTAAGAAATGGAACCCCAAATCATGGTGGAGGTGGGAGGAATAAGGGGGTTAAAGCCCATATTATCGATCATATGAGAGGAGAGAAGGGGCTACCCCCTATTAAAATTTGAGGGGGGGATTTAATTATTCCCTTATTAAAAACTGTCATCTAGCTGGTACTATCCTATAGTTAACCAATTTTCACTTTTAGAATGTAGGTTCCACTATCCTGACCACCAGTGAGATAGTAGCTTACTACTTCTAGACACTACTAGAGATTTGGTAGTTTGCTATAGTTCTAGCTACATTAACCACCCATGCCTCTCTCAAGGCTCCTATGAGGCCTCAAGATACCTCTCGATCTTTATTCCTTTCCTAAAAATAATTATTTAATGTATTCCAACATTTAGAATTATATTCTGAATCACAATTCAAAATCCATCCAATCCACCAATTCAAAATTTTAAATCCTCTTGAACTTCCAAAATATATTTTTTACATACGGGGTATTACAATCTCCTCATCAAAGAACTTATCATCCCTAAGAAGTCTCATCGAGCATCTACCATCAGTCCTAGCCTACATGGGACATCAATTCTAAGCTAAATGGCCCCATCCCATCTTTGATCACCCAACTTTCTCCTCAATCACAACTCCAAACATAAGACACAAATTCTCAATCCCGATCATATGCTCATACTTATCATTAAAAAACTAAGATGATGCTCCATAGAATTTATCCATCCCGAGACACCCACGTGTCATCATTCAATTTATCATATGGAATATGGTTCTCCCCCTATAGAACTTAGATCATGAGGCTAATTCCAAACCTTGGTTCCTCCCATAATCATAATTTTCCTATCGAAACATGATCTTAGCGGTCTACCAAACCGCTCAGTATGTTTCTTGATACAGCACATGAGAGTGTTAGTAAAACATTGGTGTAAACTCTCACTTATCACTTCTAAGTCAAAACAGATGTACCTATTTCATCCAATACTAACATGATTACTTTGACTTTTCCTAAAAAATCCCCTTCCAATTCCTGATACATACTCCTTGTATCCAAAATGAAGCATCCAAATCAATTTTTGGCTCATTACATCCAATTACATGCAAACCATCAGTCAGACCTCTTATGGATGACCTATCCCAAAGATGCTCAGCTTCAGTTTCCAATGTTTCACCTAATCTCTCGATCTGGGTACCCATACTCTCACATGAACCCCATGGTTGTTCCAATATACCCATTTAATCATGTACATGAATTATAGTGAAATTTCATAGTTGAATCCTAAACCATCCAAAACTAGTCATTGTGCCCTATCATACCATGAGTATTGATGCACCACCTATCTTATAACCTTCGAATAACCTCAATTCATCCCAAGCCCAAATCTGATGTTTAGAAACCATTTGACTTCACATCCAAATTTCAAATTTTTTATTTACCTCTAGACCAGATAAAATAGGATTCGCTTACTCATATCGACCATCACATGATTGATCCTATCACACCCATAGCCCTACCAACCCAAGGTCATTCCATTATGGCTCATGCTCTATCAACTACCACATGAAATGGCTAGACATGACTGTCTCACTCATACTTAATCTCTAGCATGAAACATCAATTAGAACCCATTCCCATGTCATGGGAATATAATCCTTAGAAACTACTAAAATTTCAAACATAATGAGGGTTATGCACTCAAATGGACAATTGTGCACTCCCCACTATATGGATTACCTTATTCCACTCCTTGAGCACTATCTCAATAGGTTTAATAACTATGTGTGTGTATCTTCTCTCAAGCCATGCTCCCCATCCTATCAATACATGATCAGGATTAAGCCATATCTATCATTCCATTGCACCTGATCCATTCTCAATGTCTCATCAAACATAGAGGGACTTTTCAATTTAATCTAAGCCCTAGAAAACCATGCCTGTCAGAATTCATGATTCTCATCAATCCTCATCTCGCACATAACTATCACTTATCTAAAACTCAATGGGCACTTTGTTAAACCACATACATTGTCTCAATCTCGATCAATGTAATAGGAATACACTCGCATACCACCCAATATTAGGACCCAATTTATGATCCCATGATTCACACACCATGGAATTAGGACAACATTCCATAATCACTAACTATTCTCTATGAAATGTTAGTTTGTTAATCCAACCATGCGCTTATCCTCTTATCAGTTTCATTCCAGTCATGATTTTCCATGTGTTCTCTCACCACACTGCTAAAGTGCATCCAAATTCAAAAAGTTCAGAGACTCGAATGGTCTTACCCTTCAAAACTAGCCTCAATACAATGACACTCTAAGTTACACACATTCCAAGGTAGTAGCACCCAAGGTTATATTCCCATAAAACACCAAGGAATACCCATACCTTTTCCATAAACTCAATCACACCACTTTTCCATCAATCTCAACTAAATTCACATACCCATTCCTTTCTTCCCCTAAGAATTCAAAACTTTGGTCCACCCCTCTTACTACAGGGTGATTCTCTATCCAACACTTATATTTGTCTCTACCCAAACTTTTCTAGTTCACCTCAACATTCCCCACTTGTCCAAATATTACTGAGCAATTTTTTGATATCAAACAGACCTCCCATAGAAGGTAATTTTAATGTGGATGATTTCCCCTCTTTTGTAATCAGTTTTACTAGAACACCCATTTCTCTTGCTAATTTTATACCCTTTATAATTGTTTTTCTATGTTATGTATAGCTGTGACTGTGGGAATATCAGTTAAATTGGATTCTTTTTTTTGGATCAATCCCCCTTACCAAACTGTATAATATTCTTCTAAATAATATGGGTTTCTCAATGTAGATGGGTTCTATATAGATGTATATGACCTATCATGGAATTAAGTACCACATGAGGATATATTTGAATCCAAATCTTCTGACACTCATGTAATGATATCTATATCCTAGGTTTTCCCATTCCATCATCTGGCTTATGGTCTTCATGTAGAATTCAGATCGAATGACTATGAAATTACGTCTATAATTCCATATTATGTATGACTAACATAGGATACATACCTCAATTTTTCCCTTGGGGGGTCTTTTTTATAATTACCACTTATTTCCATTCACCTCTGACCATAAAATTAAATGTGAATAAGTATTCCTCCTCTCTTTGTAACAAGGGGTCACTTTCGGTTTTTTCAGTGCTTGAAACTTTTGTATTCTCCCTATTACTTTCAACTATAGAGTAAATAATTGGATATTATGAGGAACTACTGAACTCAATCACTTTCTTCCATGACTCTTTAGTTTTCTATTGAGTTTTATCCTCTATAAGTACTCCAAAATTGGATAATTGATCGATTTCTAGGTTTATTTATCTTAAACCTAATTTTTTACTTCCAATTATGTAAATAAATAATTTAACTTTCACTCAAAGGTACATAATTTACCATTTTAATAGGAAATTATATACTAAAAAACAATGGTATCTCAAATTATATCCCCTATGGGATGTAAAATTTATCTCTTCTCACTATCCCTATAGTGTATGAGAGAAATGTATTCATTTCTATTAGGGTCATATTATATGGTTACTATTATACCAAATATGTCTTTTCATTCTATTGAAAATTTATTTTATAGTAGAGAAGCTTTTGACCTCCCCCCTATTCCCTATGGTAATTATTCCTCTATAATTATGACCATTACCACAGTGATACTTTCCATAGATCAATTTTTTTCATGGATTGGATTTCACTTGACTGTATATGGATCTATTTCCTATTTTCCGGGTATAAGTTTTGTATAAGTGTATCACCATGCTTATTATTATTTCAGTTCTTTTCTTTTTCTCTAATAGGTGGAATAGAATGACCTGGTTCAAGTGTAATTATAATACATATATAATACATTTTATGTCCCATACTAGTCGTAAGTCCTACTCTTCTAACCTTTCCCATGAGTTGATGACTATTTATAGTTATCACCTTGACACCAAAGAATAGTTTGACCCAAATCTTGATTTCTATCCTAGTGGATCCTGATTCTACATTAGAATTATATTAATTATTTTCCCTAATAATAGAATAATTTTGTCTGTAAATACTGCATTGATTCCATCCATAAATCTATTGTATATTCCCTATTATTTCTAGTCTCAATAATAATGCTAGTTCTTAAATTTCATATACATTATTTAAATAAATAAATATATACCCATTCGTGATGTATGATGATTCAATTGATATAGATCCAATTCCAATATAGAAATGGAAGGGTCTTATTGGCGTACATTCAGTCGAAATTGAACCTACAAATTTTCTAATTATGATTTGGTCGCTTTAATCATTCATCCATGGATACTTAGTAAGAATCATCATACATGGATGATAACCAAATTCCAATGTAAATGAAATATTTATGATCAATGAATGAAATTTTAGAGGAATACATGAAAGGACATCCATTTAAAATCTTGGGTTTTCAAATTGAGAGATATATTGAGAGAGATCAATCATTATCATTGTTTCGTAGATTCATGGACCCAATTCCATTCTGTGGGATCTTTAATTCACATTTTTTCACCAAGAAATTTTTATAAAACTACTATTTGACCCCCATGAATTTGGAGTATCCTACTTTTTATATGCAATTCATAGGGTTCGACAAGCAATCGATATTTCACAATCAAGGGTGTTGTACTCTTTATAGTAGTCGTCCTTATTAAAAAAATATCTATTTGAGAGGGCTTATTCCTACAATACCTTTGAATTCCATTGGACCCATAAATGATACATTAGAATAATATTTAGGGTTTTCCTATAATATGTATAGGTTGATTTTTTTGCTCATGTTGTATCATCTAAAAGGAAAAAATATATCTCTAAGAGTCATTTCTTGGATTTGAAATAGAGTCTTTGAATTATCTCAAAAACTAAAAAGTGTACCATGCCTGAATCTAATTTGGGTTCATGGTGGAGGAAATGGATCATAAAAAATAGGTAGAATACTAGTAGTAAGATTTCAAATCATGAAACCATTGTTGGAATTGAGATATCATTCAAAGAGAAAAAATATAAATGTCTAGAGTTTCTTTTTTTATATTATAGTATGGATGATCTGATCTGCAAGGACCTTGATTGGGGATTTGTGGATCATATTTCTCTAAGAGTTGAAACATTATCCACTTGAATTCAGAATAGCAATTGGAATCTTTATTGATAGACTGGATTTTTTATCTAATGTATGCTTTAATTAAACAAATACCCGTTGAAGAGGGTTTCTTCAAAAAACAAGGAGTAGAGTCCACTATTCTATCTTGTTATATAAATCATGTATTATTCCATATATTCTTGAGAAAAAATTTGGTGATTTCTTTGAAAAATTATTTTCCATATTATATTTATAAATTTCGCCAAGATCTCTATGTGAGTTGGGAGAAGAATCCATATGAATTAGATTTTCTGAGGAACATATCAAGAGAGAATCTATATTTAGATAATGGGTTGGTAAATAAGGATCATTTTTTAGCAAGGTAAGGAATGTATTGTCCAATATTCAATGATATTTCGCAATATCTAGACAATGGAAAGGATCTTCTGAATCTAAATATCATTTTTTGAATTCATATTTGAAAGAGGTTGACAAAAAGTTCGGTTAGAATAAACAACTCTTGGTCCATCTTTTATAGGTGTTCTATAAATTTCTACAATCAAGTCAATAGATCTAATAGAGAATGGATCAGTATGAGGAAAATGGAAATATTTTTACAATATATTCATTTCATCACCACTTTTTTGGAAAATCATTGGGAATAAATATGATTGATACCTATGACTCGATTAGTGAAATAGTCTCTCTCTACAAAAAAAAGCATGTTTTTACCAATGCACAATGAAAATGTTTGATTGTGAATGAACAGGATATAAATGAATTTTCCATGCGTCAAATCATCATTATTGATACGGGGCCTTCTTTCCACATCAAAGGTGAATATTTTATTACAATAATAAAAGCAGAAGTTATGTTGATTCATCAAGAATCATATTCAATTTTATTTATAAAAAGAATATGTTAAGAACTTATATGAAATTTTTTCATGGGATTCATCCAATTGTCTTGATCGTGATATAACAATGAGCAGAAATAGGAATTTTTGTTTTCAAAGGATTTATTGTGATTCATTCAAGTATAGAATAATGATGAGATGATCATCAAATTTGGTATCTTATTGAACAAAAAGGTGATCTTATTTCTACATGGATCAATAATTTATATTTTTTGGATGTATCATGATCATCAATGAAGGGTTTCAATTGTATCAAATTAAATATTTAAAGACCTATTAATTCTAACAATGTATTTCAGAGTTCATTCATACATTTTTCATATATGTGGATATAATACCTATGAATGGTGATATTCCCAAAAATCATAAATAAAAAAGGAATTGAGTTAGATAAGAGAATCCACTTGGACAAAAGAAGTGATTTGGAAAAATATTTTTTCTCAATAACCCCACAACAATCCATTGAATATCATATATGTAAGTGATCAAACACTACTATCCAAAAACTATTCTCCTTAGAAATTAAATGTTCCTATAATTTATTGCTCCCATTGAACCATTTGTATCTATATGCATTACAATCTTAATTCATGGATCTCTTCATTCCATAAATAAAAAATGACAGTCGAACCATTTCTTTTGACTCTTTTTCAAACTCAATAAATGTTACTTGATTTTATATTCCATTATAGATATACGATTCAAAGTATAATTTTCTATTGAATCCCTTTTAATTCCATATTCAAAAGTAGTGATAAGTTATTGAAAATAAATGATACTATAAATTTTTTATGTACCTTTTCGTTCTATTATAGATTTGAATCATCAGATTTTTTTGATATTTCCTATGTTTAAATACCACATCATGAGAAGGTCTCATAAAATAGCCTATAGAAAAGATAGAATGGGAAATGCAAAGGTCACATGGACCAACATGTAACAAAGTCTCTAAATAGGAGAACATTAGTGTCAAGTAAAGATATGTACATAGAGGAAAAGCATAAATATTTATAGGGTGTGATTGAGGTCATCAATCACAAACAAGTGAATTATTAATGGAACATTGAGGGTATCAAAGCCATAAATATTTGATTATTTATAAGACGATCGGTTAAAAAAATTAAGGTATTATGACAGCATTTTTTTAAGATCCTTTTCCTCATGTTTACAAATTTCTTTACTGCCTAAGAATATAAAGAAATTTACTTACATGATACATTTTAATTTCATATGAACAATTATATCTTTTGGTTTTAATTTGATCAAATTCTAATTCATACCTTAATTCAAGAAATGGATATCCAAATATTAACTTTGATGACTAAAGCACTAAAATATACTTTTAATGGATCTTAAGGCCCATAAAAGAGTGACAAGTATAACTATTGGTCTCTAACTATTCTCCAAAGCTAATATGGTTAATAAATTAATATCTAATACTAAAAAGTTACACTACTAGTTTATAATTTATATTTATTAAGAAAAATTTTCAACTAAAAACAAGGACCTATTAATCAAGACATTGTATAGGTTAGTTGTTGGCAATAAACTCTTATCATCCTTCGGTCATGGGTTCTAGTCTTGCAGCCTTGCTGGACTCGATGGGTTGTCACCTAGCATACAAGTTATCCTTTTCAAAAACCATATTAATATAATTTCCAAAATAAATATGATGTACATCATTAAAATAATGTTAATCACTAAATATAATTTTAACAAAGGTTTTCAATAAAATCTCAAAACAAAAATACCTCATCTATTTTATTTCAACATAGGTCATTCCTTAGTCTAAGTTTTAACCTTGGTCTTTCATTATAACTATCTATTCAAATACTTAATAATGGTTTTTAAAGAAAATGTGAATTACTCTAAGTGTATCCCTTGAGAGTGTCAAACCAGGTGGGTAGTAAGGCAAGTTTTCATGTACCAGGTTACGCTGATTCAGGCTCGATACACCTTGTCATAGTTATTACTTCAAGGTATATCTATTCCAGAACCATGTCCAAATGTAGTATAGAGATAGGGATGTATTGATAGTAAGACCAACATAATCTCTAACTTACAAAAATTATAGGATTTTCTTCTATACTTATCCTCAAATTCTACCTTAGGGTTATGTTCTCTAATCTGTGTTTTCTAAATTTAGTTTCCAAGGTTTCTACTAAATTTCTTATGATATCAACTATAGTGTCCTGACCCTAGAAATCCTAGATTTGGTGTATAATACCATTACATTGGCAAAAGATACAATTAAATCACGTCCCAAAGGACTGAATAGTTTAGTATTCTTGGTAAACCGGATACATACATGAGTCTTGTATTACAAATGAATACACTAATTACAACATAATTTTTTTCTTTTGAGGATAACTTTATTCCAACTAGAGTATCCTTACATATATTTCATAGTATACTTATTGGATTCTTGAGTAAAGGAAACATAACAAGAGTGAGATCAAATCCTCACTAAGGGTAAAGTATAGCTAAAGCAATAATAAATCAATTAGAATAATCATTATGGAAAGGAAAGTAACTGAACACACATTTTATATAATCAATATAATGAAAGGATAAACAATTTTGCAAGGTAATAACTTAAAAAACATGCCATTCAAATAACTAGATAAGGTAAAATCAATATAGAAAGGAAAATAACGAAAACACATGAAATTTAATCAATGAACAAAGAATGAAATGCATCCATAGATATGTCGACACAAAATCTCATGGATAAATAATGAATAAATCTAAATGAGGGAAATGCCTAATTATTGGATGTCATGTTTACTAGGTACATGGAACCATTATCATTAATACCTTTCACAAGATAGTTTAAACTACTCTAATTTTGAAACAAACTCAAAGGGTTTGTCGCTAACTGATTGCATCCTATGAGACTACCGATGCATCATGGGGCTTGCATTGAATAGTCCCCAACTCATTTATTTCATGTACTAAGCATTCCTCATATCAAATAAACAATATTATTTATCAAATATATGTATTGAATAAAGGATTCAAGTTTATAAATATTTACCCAAATAATCAAATAACTTTCAAAGTAAGCACCGTATGAAAAATGGTATATAGTTTAGGCAATGAACATATCCATTATAAATGATATGGATAATTAGGGGAAATTAAATGTTCAATGATCATAGGAAATTAAATATTTCAAGGTGACTAAAATTAATCAAGAAAGTGAATTTTAATACAATCTTTATATAAATCAAACATAAATCATCAAGAGGAAGAATAAAGTTGGTATCAATACAAAATATCCCAAGTGGAGTAAGAATAAAGGGTTGTTGTCATCGATGAAATATATTAAGAACTTTAAAAGAAATATTGGGTAAAATATCCATTTGTTTTGAAAAAAAATTCTTTGGAAATCACTTTTAAAAACATTTTCTTTAAAAATTAAACTCTTAAACATGAAAAGGATGCTTCGAAGAAATGACGGAAGGTAAATCTGTACATGTCGTATAAGGTAAAATAAACATTCCTTTTTCATGGTAAAAATGTTTGAAAAATGTCTTGTTCATAAACTGATAAAAATATTCCTTTGAATAAAAAATTAAAAGACAAACACTACTAGAATTAGAGGTATTTGCGACGGACTATTTGCGACGGGATTCCATCATAAATAGGCTTTAGTGATGGGGCCTCGTCGCAAATAGCCTGTTGTAGAAAACTGCGTCGCAAATACTATTTTTTGTGATGGGCCCATCGCAAAAAATAGTATTTGCGACGAGAAAGGTTTCCATCGCAAATAAGTCTCTGATTATATACATTATATATAAATAAACCTTTTGCGACGGGCCCGTCACATATAATATTTTTAAAAATTTATATTTAAATTATTTGCGACTGGCGCCCGTCGCAAATGGTCACATCACAAATACAAAATAAAAATAAAAAATATATATATATTTAATAAAATTATGATTTATGAAAAAAAATATTAATATTATTAAAATAATAAAAAAAATATTAAAACTATCAATATTCTCAAAAAAAAATATAAACAATCATCAAATATTATTATTATTATTATTGGTAAAACAAATAAACATTAAAAAATATAATACTAAAAAAAATATTTAATAAAATTTTGATTAATGAAAAATTAATATTAATATTATTAAATTAATAAAAAATAAAAATATATTAAAATTCTCATTATTTATAAAAAAATATAAAATATCATAAAATATTATTATTATTATTATTCGTAAAATAAACAAATATTAAAAAATATATTACTAATAAAAAATAATAAAATATTAAAAATAAAAAATAAAAAATTATGCAATATTTGCACCAATATAAAAGACAGAAACTATAAATAGTTTATATTACAACAAATCTTGAATTCAAATATTTGTCGCATAAAAAAACACTGGGGGTCATCTTCTGGAGGAGGTGGAGGAGCTGTAGGAGATGGTGAAGGAAACTTCATCCCTAGACTATGAGTCAGATGGTGCATGTACTCCATCTTCTTGTGATGCTGCTGCTGCCATCGATGCATCTCCTCGTCGTGATGCTGCTACCGCCGACATAACTCTTCATGCTACTTCTGCAAACTCTCAATAAGCTCAGTCTGAGTTTGCAACTGCTCCTGATACTGTGAGGCAGAAGATGATACCTCTCCACGAGATCCTCTTGAGATGGACGACGACATCATAACAGTACCATAATAAGTACCAGGAGTCAAATGAGAGTCGATAAGAACTACTTGGACCTTCTCAAAGCCATACTGAGCTGCCTGCATCCATGCTGCCTTATCGAAATGGTGGGAACTGGTTTGATCAGTTGTCTTTTCCTGACTCTCAACCTGTGTCTGAGAGGTTGCACCCTTATATGACACCTTCAATTCCATTTTAAAATTAAAATTGTGAAAATATTATATGCAGTTAATTTTCAAACTGAAAAAAATAATACTAACCACAATCTGATGCTGGTGATCACCTCTAATCTCTCCAGTGGATGGATCACTGTACATCCTCCGATAAAAGTAATACTCTATAATATCAGGATGCTCGACTACCTACAGAAATATAAAATAAACTGTTTATATTTAAAGTTATATAAAATATTTAAAAAAGATACTTACTAGATGATCTCTATGTGTACTGAATGTACGACTACCAGCTCGATGTGTCACCTCTTATCTCCCCCGGTTCTACTGACCCACTAAATATCTCCTTTGAAATCCACCACCCAACCAGTGTAAACATAATCCATCCCAAATGTGAGATGAAATGTACTCTGGTTGGTGGGCTCTACATGACTCATCAAATTCAGTCACTCATGCTTTCTTAATGGTCGTTCTTCTCAAATTGTGTAAACACTGACAGAAATGGTCACGCATAGACACCTGCCATGCTGCATGGATAACTTCACACATGCTATCATCGATGGTATATCATAAACCCTACAAATAATTTATAATATCAAGTTATTAATAAAATAAATTTCAAAATAAATATTATTTATTTACGTACCAGCCAATGATTGAAGATGTCAAGACGCACATCAATGAGAATCTGTTCCCATGTCATCCATGGATAAGAAAAATAATTGCACAAGATAGCTCTCCCATATCCAACAGCTACATGCACAAAACTGTGAAAAAGGAATAAATAATCAAAAAATTAGTATATATATAAATAAATTAATGAAAGATAACTAAAATATATAGGTTATCATACCTCCGTGTGCATGGATCTAAGACTAGACATAGACATCACTCGGGGATAGGTTCAAGAATCATCATTCGCGCAAGACCGTGCCCCCTCCGCGTACCCCCTAAACCACCAGTAGGATGAGGGTCAGATGATTCAAAATCTACCTCATCCAAAGGTAACTCAGCCTCTTGCAAATTGCGAAATAGATCAGGATCCATCTGAAACACAAAATTATTGTTGTTAGCAGATAATTGAAAATAACTATTATATATAGATATATATTATTTATGATTATAACCAGCATTTAACTGTGTCAATGTCCATCTTCATCCTCATCTGCATAGCTGTCAATATCAATGTCTTCATCTTCCTCCTCGACATCATCAATGTTCATATGAGCTTCAGTTTCATCATCTCTTGTCATTTCAAATTCATTAGTAACATCATTAATATCTTCTTCATAATCGCTCCTTAATTGTGGGGTGTCATTATCGATATTCACATCTATTTCTGAAAAAGATGGATTTTGAGCAGTCTCTAGAAAACTTTCAATTCCTTCCAATTTAGTAGAACCACATTCAGTTTGAGTAAACTAATTTTCCCAAGATTTCATTTTTGTTATGCTCCACCAATCACTCAAGTCTCTTGAAGTTGCACAATACTTTGCATAATAAATTTGATGTGCCTGTTGAGCCAGTAAAAATGGTTCATTTACTTCAAGAAGACTTTTATATTTAATATCGATGATTCTATGAGTCGGATGAACATGCAAGCCTCTCTCAGTATCCAACCACCGGCATTTAAACATCGTTATGTAATTCTGTCCTAGATAACACAGCTCAATAATTTCATCCAAAATGCCATAAAAGTCAAATTTAGTTTCTCTGTGATGTGATCCTCTCAAGCAAACTCCAATGTTCATTTTTTTTTATTCTCCATATAAATGTTTATGAAATCAAAAACCATTCACCACATATGCATTATAAGATTTAACCATTTTGGATGGTGGGTTACTCTATATACACAGTCGCTTATCAATTTTATCAACATGTTGAGACACTTGAAAATCTGTAAAACAATTATCAATATAATAAATAATAAATGAAATTGATGTTAAACCATCAATAATTTATGTTACCTGTTTTTGAAACCATTGAGAAAAAAAATTTGTCGGCGTTCTTCAAGAGAAGTTGCTATAATTTGGGGAAGTTGTTTCTTGATATGATTATCATATAACTTAAAAATAAAATAATTTTACATACTATAACATAAATTATATAATAAGTGATAGAATCACTCACAATACAAATGATGTCATTTCTTCACAGTTGAGTAGAACATATGTATGACCTCTGTGATGTTCATCATCTGAAATCCATCATTCATGAACTCCACTGAATCCAAGATTTGGATGATTAAAAACTGATAATTTTTTTTTCTATTTCTTCATTAACATTCCCCTCATTTCATCCCATGCGATTTTATTTTGAGTGATATTTAGATTCAAAATAATGAGAGCAGAAAAAAGAAATTTCCTCTTGCAAATAAGATTCAGCAATTGAGCCTTCAACTGATGCTTTGTTACGTACTTTTTTCTTCAATTTCTACATGCATATCTCAAATGGGTACATCCATAGAAACTCTATTGGACCTCTACATTTAGTTTTATGTGGAAAATATAATATCATATGTTTCATTGAGTCAAAGAAAGTCGGCGGAAAGATTTTTTCTAGTTTACATATAATTATGGAAACATCTTCTTCCAGTTTTCTTAGTGCATCGCAGACTTTTTTCACTGCACAAATGTCTCAAAAAAATATTACATGTCTGTTATCGAATCTCAAATCATAGAATTAATAGAACCACTTAATCCAATTGGCATAATTCTTTCCATTATAACATGATAATCATGACTTTTTAATCCGGTAATATAACCATTCTTAACGCATCTACCCAAATTGGAAGCATAACCATCTGGAAGTATAAAATCTACAATCTACTAACAAAATAATAAGTAAATCTCTTTGGAAAGTGTATAAGATTCTTTTGGCTTCATTAACCTCTATGATCTGAAATTTTCAAATAGTTCAAGTTCTAGTCTCCTGCAAATTTGGGCAAGATCTAATCGGGCCATTACAGTATCTTTGGTCTTACTTGGTGTATCCAAAACTGTATGAAATAAATTATAAAAATATTTCTTCTTAATATTCATGGAATCCAACATGTGGCATACCAACAAATCAGACCAATATGAAAGATCCCAAAAAATGATTTGTTTTATCCAATTATGTTCTTTCCCAAATCCATGAATTTTTTGTTGGTTTACTATTGGCCCGAATTTGATAGGAGGTAATGAAAATACAACTGATTTTAATTATGTACCTGAGATCATTTTTGGAGGTTCATCCCTTTCAATTATACCTTTTCTAAAATGAGATTTGTTCCTCCGAAAAGGGTGATCAGTTGGAAGAAATCTGCAATGACAGTCAAAATAGTAAGGTTTTTTATTTCTATTGACAAGCATAAAGGCTTTGTTGTCTTTCATACAGTAAGGACATGATTTCAGACCATGTCTACTCTAGCCATATAACATGACATATGCTGCAAATTCACTAATCATCCACATTAATGCAGCTTTTAATATGAAATTTTGTTTCGTAGCAGAACCATATATACTAACACCATCACTCCACAATTCATTTAACTCGTCAATAAATGGTTTCAAATAAACATCAATATTCTTTTTCAGATGTCCTGGGATTAATAAGGTCAAAAATATATAGGGCTCCTTCATCAACATCCATGGAGGTAAATTGTACGGAGTTATAAATATAGGCCAACATGAATACTAACTACTATAATAACCAAAAGGACAGAAACCGTCAGTAGAAATACCCAATCGCACGTTTCAGGCTTCTAAAGCAAAATACGAATGCAGATGGTCAAAATGTTTGCATAAATCACCATCATATGGATGATTCAAGATTTTATCAGTTGAAATATTAGTTTTGTGCCATGATATCATTAACGTTGTGTTCTGAGACAAAATAAACATTGCAACCTGGGTGTAACGGGTAAATATCTCAACTGTTTTACTGGAATCGATCCAGACTTCCCTGGTAGAGATTATTTATACCTCGATTTTCCACATGTGGGAAAACTATCTAACGAATCATTTTCACCAGAATATAAGATGAAATCATTTGGATATGCATGAATCTTCTGATAACTAAGGCACGGATTACTAACTAGCCTCTTGCTCTCATAGTAATTTATAGGTAACACATTTCCTTCAGGTAACAGTGTTTAACCGAAGAAAATATCTGATCAAAACAGTTTTTTGACATTGCATTATCTGATTTAATAGACATAAATTTTTCAACCGCTTCTAATTTGCTTATCTTACAACTAGGATATAATGCATCCTCAGCAGACCTCAACACTCATAAAATTCGGATGGTGCAAACTCAAAAGTTAAATCAATATAATCTTGAGTTTTATTTTGTTTAACAGATGGACCTGCAACATCATGTACTAAATTTTGAAACCACAAAGGATTCAGAATCAAGTTATTAGTATCTTCTCTGGAACTGCATTCACCGTGTTGATACCAAAAAACATAATCTGGTTGAAAACCAAACCGCAAGAGATGTCCCCTAACCTTGTCAAATGTGTCAAACGTTCTCAGAGCACATTTTTTACAAGGACACTTTATTGTGACATCTAAAACATATTCTGGTTTTGATGATTCAAATAATAAAAAAGCTTCAACACCCTCAATATATATAGTATTTAAACCAGAATTGTTTGGATTTCTATGCTGATTTATCCAAGCGTGATCATCTAATAGTGACTATTGTCGACTTCCTTGTTCCATATTTTTCTACAAAATATAAAATCATTACTGTTTTTGAATAATTTTAAAATATAAAAACACTATATGAAAAAAAGGATTAATAATTACAACTACTTAATAATTAGCATTACTTACAGGTGACACAATTTCCAGTGGATTGATGGCTACTCTTTTGTCCGACGCCTCATTTACTTTCAACTTTCTCACACAGAAATCACAATGAAGAATCTGCTCCATGGTAGGCATATTCATTCTCGTGCATACGATAATGAATATGGGTACCTCGGAGCAGATTCTTAATTGTGATTTCTGAGTGAGAAAGTTTCAAGTAAATGAGCCGTCGGACAAAAGAGCCCCCTTTTCATCGATGAATCATCTTCTTGCAACTATCACCACCTAGACACATTATAAAAAATGTGGTCCTACGAATTCATATTCAAACTCATGCATATGAGATTGGATATGCATATATAAAAGCATATTATTCATAATGTTTTGAGTTGGTGAAAGTTGAAAGGAGAAGAGTCATCGAGAAAAAGGAGTGTCGTCAATCCACTAGAAATTGTGTCAAGTTATTAGAAGTTGTTACAATTTATTAGAATTTATTTTCTTCTTAATTGTTTCTAATTGTTCTTAATTATTCCTAATTGTTTCTAATTGTTCCTAATTGTTCCTAATTCTTCCGAATTGTTCCTAATTGTTCCTAATTGTTCCTAATTATTTCTAATTGTTCTTAATTGTTCCTAATTGTTCTTAATTGTTCCTAATTGTTCCTAATTTTTCCTAATTTTTCCTAATTGTTCCTATTTATACTATTTATAATATTTATATAATTTATACTATTTATAATATTTATTACTATTTATACTATTTATTATTATTAATTACTATTTATTACTATTTATACTATTTATTACTATTTATTACTATTTATTACTATTTATTCCTATTTATTTTTATTTATTACTGTTTATTCCTATTTATTCCTATTTATTACTATTTATTCCTTTTTATTTATAATTATTCCTAATTATTTCTAATTATTTCTATTTATTCCTACTTATTCCTATTTATTCCTATTTATTACAATTTATTACTATTTATTACTATTTATTAGTATTTATTGCTATTTATTACTATTTATTCCTATTTATTCCTAATTATTCCTAATTATTCCTATTTATTCCTATTTATTCCTATTTATTCCTATTTATTCATATTTATTCCTATTTATTCATAATTATTCCTATTTATTCCTAATTATTCCCATTTATTCTTAATTATTCCTAATTATTACTAACTATTCCTAATTATTCCTAATTATTCCTAATTATTACTAATTATTCCTAATTATTCCAATTTATTCCTATTTATTACTAATTATTCCTATTTATTACTAATTATTCCTATTTATTACTAATTATTCCTATTTATTACTAATTATTTCTATTTATTACTAATTATTCTTTTTATTCCTAATAATTTTTATTTATTACTAATTATTCCTATTTATTACTAATTATTCCTATTTATGACTAATTATTCCTATTTATTACTAATTACCTGTAATTATTACTAATTAAACATAACTATTACTAATTAGCGTTAATTGATATTAATAACTACAATTTACAACTACTAATTACTAATTACAAGTAATTATTTATATACAATACTAATTTTTGTTAATAATTATTAATTATTACTAATTATTAATTATTACTAATTATTAAGAATTAGTACTAATAATTTCAATTTATTATTACAAATAAATACTGATAACAAAACAATTTAAATCAAATTTAATTACAACTGATCAACAATAATTAAAATTATCATAAAAAATGAAATAAATACTAAATTAAATAAAATATAAATACCTTTAAACTTGATCTCCTATTGATGTAAATGACTTCACAACTTCTCCGTAAAAAAACTAACTCAGAGAAATTTTCACTAAAAAAATAGAGTTTAGAGAGAGAGAGGAAATAAGAATTGAGGGAATGAGAAAGAAAAACCGAGGGGGTATATATAGGTTAGATTAGTTGTGACGGGACTATTTGCGATGGGAACCATCACAAATACCTTTTCCTGCATTAATTGATGTCAGCGGTTAAAAAAGTATTTACGACAGGTCTCATCACAAAAAGTGTCATGTTAACACACTTTTTACGACAAAACAATATCCCATCGCAAAAACCCATTTACCACCGCCGGTATTTGCAACGGGTCCCGTCACAACAAGTGTCCTGCCGATACACTTTGTTGCGACGAGACAACATCATGTCGCAAAAACCCATTTATCGTCACCAATACTTGCGACGGGTAGATTTTCTCATTCCAAATAACCTTCCCGTGATTTGGCGTGCAACCCGCGTCAAACCGTGCATTACCTTTTGCGATGAGACCCCAAATCCCGTCGCAAATAACCTCTAGGATGGACTATTTGCAACGAGAATTAATTCTCGTTGAAAAAATCCCGTCGCAAAATCTAGGTTATCCCGTAGTGAAAAAAGGGTAAAAATGTATTTAATAAATCATTTTGGGAAGGTGAAAACATTTTTGAAAACCTTTTTTGAAAAATAAGTTTTTAGAAGAAAACGGGTTCTCTGACTAAAGAGATAAAAGAAGTTGAGTTTTCTTGAAAACATTTTAAGTACCAAAGAGTGGGAAAATGGTACTATTATTTGATAAAGACCATGAATAATTAGAGGAAAAGAAAATTAAATGGTTTATTATACAATGATCAGGTAATTTACTCTAATGTAAATTTAGGTGTAAACAACATAAAACAAAATGATATTGTATATTAAACCATTGAAAATATATTAACATTGAAGTGAGAATTAATCATTGAGTAGATTATGTGTATCAACTATAAATCCACATAAATAAGTGTAAATAAATCAATTAATAGTCAAATTCATTATACACATAATAATAGAATATAAACAACAATGAGGGATTACAATAACCCAATGAAAAAAATTGGGTTATGAAATTCTTTTCCACTTGGTAAATTTTATTTCAAATCACCTTAGATAAAATAATTCAAATTAAAACTCAAAATATCATGAAGAATGAATGAATTGTGATATTATATGAAAAAGAGGCAGTATATACACCATATATAAGAAATTAGGTGCACAACAATAAAGTGATTGTTTCAAGAGAAAGTTAACAATCACACAATGAAGTTAGATTCCAAATATAATCATTAAAAAAATTATTTGGGAGAATAATATTTAAACATTCCAAAGTGTCGCATACCACTTTGAAACATTTGAATCATAATCACCATGAAGGAATAAAATTAAATGAAACTTATAAAATAATTAGAATAAATAGTTTCATGATATAACATGTCAAATGGTAGCATATACACTATATAAAAGAAACTAGGTTCATAACAACAAATAAGTCTTAATGGAATGTAAATTGAGATGAAATCTCTTACCATTCGTTTCCTTTTTAAGTGAATGTCCTTTAATCTTATGTATAATGGTTTTAAGAGTGTTTATAACTTATTAAAGAACCATATTCATGTTTCTAATATCATATATTATCTTCTCATAATATCCTATTACTCGTTTGATAACAATATTTCATTATTTTTACTATTTCAAGTGTCAATTTCCTAGTTTATCGAGTATGTTTTAATTTGTTACTTGTTATTCTTATTAATTAGATCATGGTTTCATCATATCTATAATATAAAACATGATTTAAATATCATAAATATTCATTATATATGCATTTATAATAATCTATAAAGTTTGGATATAGGAAATGAAATACATCGTTCATGGAGACGGTAAGTCGTACGTACTCATGAACGCTACTTTCATTTCCTTGTTGTATTTTAAAATAATGAAAAGTAAATGATATATATGTATATTAATATTATAATTCAAGTATCGTATCTAAGTCATATATGTTACATGGGTTTATTAGAACAATCCTTTATGTGTTCCATGTATAGCGTGAACGAATCACATCGCTTTAAGGAGGCGGTAGTCCACACTTCCATAAATGATGTTATCGTATTTACACAAAATGGAAATCATAAGGTTATGTATTGTATAAAAATTACATAAGAATAAAGACATTATAAATATCATATATATCATATATAAATATTGTGTCTATCATAATTCACAACCATGATAGATGGTAAAGGAAAACTGAACGACATCATTTTTTGAGGTAGTAGTTCTCCATAAACATAAATGGTAAGTTCGTTACCCATTATATGGAACTTTGTGTAACTGATGGTCAAACCCTTAGAATTAAAACATTTCAGGGTAGCAGTTAAAGTTTTTTGGGGTGGGTTCGAGCATGATCGAACCCATGGATTCATGGTAGTTTCACATATAATTAACAGAATATAAAATTGAGGATGGATCAGGACGAATCATAGGTTTTAAGAAATGCTATGTGGATCTAGGATCTAGAGAAACAGATGAAATGAGGTGCATTGAGCATCATGTGAGCTTTGTGAAAACAAAAAAAATCCATTTTCTAACCACCAGATACTAGGAAATAATGGTTGAAGGTGACCCCCACCAATTTTAGGTGGTAAATGGTAGAAATCACAGCAGAGAGGCCAGATATAGAGAACCATATGGAGAACTTTAATTTCTATGGAAAACTTGACTACATGTTTTTTAGTCTAAGAACACACATCATGTATCCCCACTAAGCTGTGATGACTAGGGTTTCAGGGAAGATAAGGATCACACACTATGTGGATGGGAGAACACGCCCTGTGACCCTCCTCATGTGGCTAGGATGTGTGATAGATACAAACATCTAGGACCCTATGTGGGAGGATATTTCATGTATTATGGGAGTACAGAGACATAGGTAGGTTTCTAGGAATGGATAGGTATACGATCATGTACACATGCATGACCCGATGAACATGGGCATGGTCAGGAGCATGTGGGCAAGCCCTAGGTGGCTGAGACATATTGTGTAGTCCCCCTTACACTCCATGTATAGTGACATGGACTCTAATCCGTTTTTAGAGGGTAACACCACTAGGAAACAAAGTGGTACCACATGTCAGGTGGATGCCATACATGTTGTGTACCCCTATGAGAAAATTCTTCCTTGCACATCTCCTTCATCTCGACCACGATTTTGATCCACAGATAGTCTATCCTAAGTAGTTTTCCATGTAGAATGTTACGGTACCCTTCATAGAGGATTTAAAGATATTATTTTGAATATTATAAGTGTGATTATTCTTTAGTCAATGCTTGACAATGGTGGTGATTATGTAGAATCGTCTAAGAGAGAAGTCGGGGTTAGAAACCCCACTATTTCACTAGGGTGTGGGTCCCTCATACTCCTTACACCAGTTGAGAAACACCCCCCTGACATTCTAGGGAGTGGGTCCTCTACCCTCTGAGTGTCACCCCTAAACATAGTGGTGAGTGGGTCCTCTACCCTCTTAGTGGTAACCCTTAACATACTAGGTCATGGGTCATCTACCCATAAAGTGGTACCTCATTGATGCACTGGGACATGGTTCCTCTATCAATACCTATCGAGTGGCACCCCTATCATACTAGGGTGTGGTTCCTCTATGATTTGAGTTGAATCACCTTGATGCACTAGGACGTGGGTCCTCTATCTATCTGTGAAGTGGCATCCCTCTGATGTACCAGGGCATGGGTCATCTATTCATCTACCGAGTGGCATCACCCCAATGTACTAGGGAATAGGTCCTCCTTCAATTAGATATTTCACCCCATCAGGTTGTGGATTAGTGGAAATGTGTGGGTCCTCTACCTGAATTTCTTATGAATACATGTAAGTTGTTGAGAATCATTGATGGACCTTTCGAATTATACACAAACTCATCATCCTAGGCTGGTCTATGAGATTAAGATCCTCTTTCTCTCTCGTATGGGTTTCTTATGATCATATATATATTATTGGGTTTCATTTCTCTCTTTCATTGGGTTGAGTTGACCACTTATATCATATCTCTCTATCCCTTCCTTTTTGGTTTTTTGGGTGTTCTAATGGGTTTGTATATACTCACCCATACATGGTATTTTTCTACAAGTGTCATGTCTTATGAAAATGAAAAATAATTCAGTGGTGACATCGGTGGAGTGTAGTAATACTCAGGTGTATAGTCCATGTACAGTGGTCGGTCTTAGAGATCGGGATTCAGGCTCTCTTAGCTTTCATTTATTTCAATTTTTGTCAGGTTGGGACTTCATTTCTGGTTGATCATGTATTTTTTCATTTTTCAATTGGGTTTTATTCTATCATACTCAGATGTATTTCCTAGTGGTTATTGCATGCATGGATTACTTTATAGGTTATTGTCTTTTATTATTCCTCTGTATTGTTGCATGGATATGGTTGGTTGAATGCATATAGGTAATATGTAAAAGGACTCTCATTTTATATTATTCCTTCTTGGTGCTTATTGTCAACCCTTGGCCTATTGGAGGTGGGCTTGGGGTAATGACAGATCAGCCTTCCTCCATCCAGGTGATCCCTTGTGTTATTATAGAAAACACCCTGAAGCTACCCATAACCACTAAGAAAAACCACTTTAGAACCTAACCAATGAATAATTCCACATCATGATACCTTCACATTAGTCACAATCATATATATATATATAAACAAAATAATAAGCATGTCACAACCCATCTTAGTGGGGCCCTTGTTGTGACTCTCCAAGCCCACCTTTAATAGGCTGGGGGCTGGTGACTAGCACCGAGTAGAGATATCACAAACATGGGAGGCATTTCCAATGTACTTGTATGCAAACACACATCTCCAAGAACAAAAATACTGAAATGTAAAAAAACACTACGTAAATAATGCATGTATAGCACTATATCCCATAACCAGAGTATGATGTAAAGTAAAGTAAATTAAACAAGGCTAGAATACAAGACCACCAAAAAGAGTATGTAAACACAAGTCCAAACTGTAAGGAAAATGTATTGGGACTACTGTTTGTAGCCATAGCAACACACCTCAGTCTATCTGGTCTCACAAAGAACCATCTAGTCCTAGTTTGCCTATAACTCCTTCAAAAGTTCTATTGTCTACACTAGATATGATACATGTGGTTAAATCCCATGTAGGGTTGAGTATAAAAATATTATGCAGGACACCCTAAAACCACAAAGTAGTACAAAAAAGGAAAGTATAGTCATCTATACATAGGTATATATCTACAACACATATAACAAGAATATCTAGATATAATCAACCAAGACACACAGACTATAGGTAACTCACAACCACTATATACCAACCCTGGGGATTCATCTCGAAGATTCCATGAAGCATTAATCTCTGAGAACACACTCCTGAGTTTGATAGCACTGATGGTGTCTATCCAAGAGGTACTTCTCATTGGGTCTCATCATGAGAGAGATACATTGATAGATCTAAATAGATATATAATAAAACAGATGAGGATCACATCCAAGGCTATGGGGTAATACCAACAACTCCATCTGGATTAACTCACTAAGTAGAGGATCGCTGCCTGCATAGTGTTGGTCACATTGATACTAAGAATTACACATAGGGCATGAAGAATGAATAAAGGATCCTACTCTAGCACTCTCTAGGGATTCCAAAAACTCTATCTAGAAAGTCCTACTAAAGGGACCATAGTCCTATTAGTAAGAAATAATTCATACCAACCTTTAGGGGAATAAAGAATTTAATTAACCCTAATGGAACTTGTCTGAGATATGGAGGACAAGAATCTCAATCCATGTAGGAAGGGGTACACCCATGTAATTCATCTAGGTATTTCCTGTGTACAATATCCCATGTCTTTAGAACATGTTATGTAGAGGAGTGGTATATTGTGGGTAAAAAGGGTCACATGCCATGTTCTTGCATCTGGGGTCCACCCATGTACTTCATCTGTGTGATAGTACAAGACATTATCCCATGTATCCTTTCTTGTGTACTAGTACATGGGGGAGCCCATGTACTTGGTCTAGGTCATGCCATGTGGGGGAGTACACCCCATGTAGGAAACTCGTGTACTCCAACTCTTGTCTATGTACTTCCCATGTACATTTCAAGTCATACAATGATGAACACACATCGTGTAGTCGGTACTACACACCATGTGTATTAGGTTTTCCAGAAACCCATCTTCTTCCTCTATCCGTTATTCTTTTCAGAGGATGTACAATAGTACCAGTGGTGCCGCAGGAGGAAGTTCTAAGGAAGTTTCATACATCCCCTTTGGTGGTACATATAGGTGTGCTAAAAATGTACCATGACCTATGACGTCAATTTTGGTGGCTAGGGATGAAGAAGAGATTGGTAAAGTTGGTTTCTCGATGCCTTACTTGTCAACAAGTGAAGGTTGAACACCTAGTTCCAATGGGTTTAGCTCAACCAATTGAGGTGCTAGATTAGAATTGGGATGGGATATAAATGGACTTTTTGATGGGATTACCATGTACATATAGGGTATACGATGCCATCTGGGTGATTGTTGACTGACTCACCAAGTCGACCCACTTCCTAGCTATTCAAGAGAAGAGTTCAGTTGAGATATTGGGACGCCTATACATGCAGGAAATAGTTCAACTCCAAAGAGTTCCATTAATAATTGTTTCAAATCATGATGCTCATTTTACATCTTGATTGTGGAAGGGATTATAGGATGTGTTTGGGACCCATTTATACTTGTGTATAGCATTTCACCCACAAATGGATGGCCAGATGGAGCGGATCATTCAGGTTCTGGAGGACTTGTTGTGGGATTACATGTTATACTTTGGTCGTAGTTGGGAGGATCAACTACCACTGGTGGAGTTTACGTACAACAATAGCTACCATTCCACCATTGGTATGAAACCATTTGAGCCTTTGTATGGGTGACCATAGAGGTCACCACTTTGTCGGACTGACCTAAAGATTCACCACTCATGGGCCCGGAGTTGGTGAAAGATACTACAGAGAAGGTGCAAATCACCCAGGAGTAGATGAAGAATTCAAAGATCCATTATAAGTCTTATGATGATAGGTGGTGGAGGCCTTTTGAGTTAGAGGAAGGAGGCCATGTGTTCTGACGGGTTTCACCTTGACATGGATTACAAAGATTTGGTTGGGGTAGTAAGTTATCTTAGAGGTTTATCAGCCCTTTTTAGATACTGTGTAGAGTTAGAGAGGTGGTGTACCACTTATCTATACCCCCATGGTTAGACCGGGTACATGACGTCTTCCACATGTCGCAGTTGATGAGGTACATGCATAACTCATTGCACATCATCAACTAGGGCGAGCTGGACATCGAGGATGGAGTAAATTTTTCTTAGTACCCAGTGGATATCAAGGATCGATAGGATATGATCTTTTAGGGTTGATAGATTACTTTATTTCATATCTAGTGGTAGAATGGGAATCTCTATGAGATCACTTGGGAGCAGGAGGCTCTTATTCCTGTTCAGTACCCACATCTTTTTGAGTAGCCATTGTTTTGGATTTCTGGAAACATAAAATCCCCAAGGTGAGAAGAATGTAATGATTGATATTTTTCATGTATTATTTTAAAATATTATATGAATTAATTTCAAGACCAGGCGCTAAGATTGCGTGTGATTCCGAGACCTGGTGTGCCCGAAACAAATGTTTGAAAAATATTAAAATATTAAATATTATGCACGCGTAGTTTTCTTGAAAAAGTTGAATAACTTCTAAATGGGTGCCTAGATCATAAATATGAGGGAACCGTTGTGTTAACAATAGTGTCTTTGACCTAGAAATGGCCTAACATTGGTCAGTGCAAGTTGATTGTGTAAATTCATCATGGGCATTTCAAATGAATAAAATAAATTAAGAAAAATTATTTTTTTTCCCATTCACACAGCGAAATAGTGACAGGTTTATCTTTAAATAAACACTTTTCTAGAAATCCAAGGTTAATATCATATCCTTGGAATCCTTTGGAGATACTAGGAAGAAACTTATGGAGAATCCTCTTGAGCAGGAGACAACAGGACTTTGAATCGGTGATTGATGAGTGTTGATCTCAATAGATCTTGCCAACGACAACGATGCAACGACTGTTCTTCATCAATGAGCGATTCGAATCTAGGTAGGATGTGTTATATTGATTCTTTTTCCCCGTTCTTGATTCCTATGATGAACATAGACTAATCCACAAATATATTATCTCACAGATCGATCGTGCTTGAGGGATGGGATGATTTTGCGGGTTTATCAGGGTGATTTATTCCTTGTGATTTAGAAATATTGTTTGTATTCATTTACCATTTTAACGGTGACAAACCAAGATCAGAATGAACATCGATTGATATTCTTCCCGCTCAATTTTTGTGCTTTTATCCCCTAATTTATCGTGTTCTTCATGTGTGTTCTTCATCCTTCACCTGGTTTTGAACAATTGATCGTCGCACCTTCGATTCTTGGCGCAACGATCCGAAATTGGAGATCCGACATCAGGATGACTAGACGAAGGTGTGGTGGTGACAGCGGTGAATGGATAAAAGCGATTCAAGAGAACCCTTTCTTTGAGTGAGTTGCATGGAGATGGATGAAATCAGATTTCTGAGCTGATTGAAGTCCTGAAACCCATCGAATTGGTGTTATGGTGGTGAAACGACCTTGGATCTGGAGTTTTGAGATGAACGGACCACCAGAATAGGTACCAAAAAAATGGGTGCTACCAAATCACGTTGATCCATCTATCTTCGTCATTTTCACACCTCTGTCAACTCGTCCCAGTGTCAAATCTCCAGTTTTAGATCTTTGCGCCAATAATCGAAGGTGAAATGATCGATTGTTCAAAATTGGGGGGAAGAACAAAGAACGCGTAGGAAGAACGCATGAAATCAGGGGTGAAAAGAAAAACAATCAAGAGGGATGAACCATGATTGATGTTCATGTCGATCTTGGTTCTTCACTATTAGAACAGTAAACAAATCCAAACAACAGTTCTAAATAACAAGGAATAAATCACCCCGATAAACAACAAAAATCATCCCATCCCGCAAGCACGATCGATCTGTGGGCTAATTTGTTCATGGATTAGTCCGCATTCATCGTATGAAGAAAGAACAAGGAAAAATAATTGAAATAACACATTCTACCAAGATTCAAATTGCTCATTGACAAAAAATAGTCACTGCATCATTGTCGTTGGTGAGATCCGTTTAGAACGACGTTCATCAATCGTCGATTCAAAGTCTCGTCGTCGCCTGCTCGAGAGGATTCTCTAGAGGTTTCTTCCCAGCATCTCTAGAGGATTACAGGGTTATGTGATTAACCCTAGATTTATGAAAAAGGTTTTATTTAAAGATAATCTTATCGCTTCGTCGATGAGAAAAAAAATAAAATAAATTTTTCTTAATTTATTTTATTCATTTAAAACTCTCATGACGACTTTCCACAATCGACCAGTGCCGACTAATGTTAGGTCGCACCTAGGGTAAAGTTTTTGTTCTGAACGCAATGGTGCCCTCAGATTTATGAACTGGAAACTCATTTAGAAGTTATTCTACTTTTTCAGTAACAATTTAGAAGCAAAATAAAAGTAAGTGGTGGAAGCAATAACACTAACATAACATGTTATAACATAATCAAATACAATATCCAATATCATAAAGTAGTAAAATGGATCCCTACATGTGGTGGATCAATGTGAAAAAAGGAAACCAATGGTCCCTTAATATAAATATATCAAGTGTATAAAGGTGGATCCCTCGATAAAAAATAAATATATAAATAAACACAAAAAAACATCAAGACATAGTGTACTAACTAGGTCTATATGAACCCCAGTCCTACTTTCTTCAGCTCCATGGTGTAAGGATAGTCACTACACCAAAATTTGCATTTAGCAATAGTTTAAACCGCCGCTAAATCGTGTGCCGACAATCAATTAGCGGTGGTTTTTTAAAACCAACTAAGAATGATTTAGCGGTAGTTTAAATTGTTGTTAAATCATTTTTTATTTTATTTTTTTATTTTCATAATTAATTAATTTATTTTATTTATTTTCATAATAAATTAATTAATTTTATTTAATATCATTATTTTTTTATTTCATTATTATTATTATTTTTTATTTTTTTATTTTTTTTTCTATTTTTCTATTTTTTTATTTTTCTATTTTTTTATTTTTCTATTTTTTTTATTTTTCTATTTTTTTAATTTTTTGTATTTTTTGTATTTTTTTATTTTTTTATTTATTATTTATTTATTATTTATTTATTATTTATTTATTATATATTTATTTTTTGTAATTTATTTATTTATTTATTTTCATAATTTATTTATTATTTATTATTTATTATTACCATTCTCATGCCCCTCTCTTTGCACAAACTCATGTCTATGCACTTGCCCATGTCTTGGACATGCCCATGTCACGTACATGTCCATGCCATATATAGAAATTCTACGTTGTGTGAGATTTGAACCCCTTACCTCTAGTTTATTCTCTAAAAACTTTACCACTCCAGTAGACTCTTCATATTGTTAATAAATCGAATTTAATATACTTATATATATATATATATATATATATTAATTAAAAAAACAAATAATACATAACAAATAGATACATAGTAAAAAATTATTAATCAATAATTAATAATTAATAACTAATAAGTAATTATTAATATTTAATAATTACTAATTACTAATTACTAATTAATAAATATAATATAAATGAATAATAAATAAATAAATATATAGAATGGAAATAAATGGTAAATAAAAAAAAGTAAATAATAAATACTAAATTGAAAATTGAAAATTATAAACAATAAATACTAATTACTAATTACTAAATACTAAATAATATATAATATATAATATATAATATATAATATATAATATATAGTATATAATATATAATATATAGTATATAATATATAATATATAATATATAACATATACTATATAAGTAATGTATAAATAATAAATTAATTAAAAAATAAATTAATACATGATAAATAAATAATAAATTAATAGTAAAATAATAAATAATAGATAATAAATAATAGATAGTAAATAATAAATAATAAATAATAAACCATGAATAAATAAATAATAAATTTATTATAAATATATAATAGAAAATTAATTAATAATTCAAAAATTATAAATAAATAATATAAAAATAAAATAATAATAAATAAATAACTAATAAATGGATAATAAACTAATAAAAAATGAATAATAAACTAATAATAAATCAATAATTAATAAATAATACATAATAAATAATCAATAATCAATAATCAACAATCAATGAATGAATAATAAATAAATGAATCAATAAATAAATAAATAATATAATATAATATAATATAATATATAATAAATATTAAATAATAAATAATTATTAATAACTAATAAATTATAATTAATCATTAAGAATTAATAATTCATATTTAATATTTAATATTTAAAATTTGATAAATTTAATAATTATTAAATAATAAATATTGAATAAATAAATCAATAATAAATAAATAATTGAATAAAAAACTAATAATAAATAAATATTAAATAAATTAAAAATAAATTAATAGTTCATAAATAATTAAGAATAAAGAATGAAGAATAAAAAATTAATAATAAATAAATAAATAAATAAATAAATACTAAATAATAAATAATAACTAATAAATAAATAAAAATTAATTAATAATTAATAATTAATAATAACTAATAACTAATAATTATAATTGATAATTAATATTTAATATTTAATATTTAATATTTAATATTTAATATTTAATATTTAATATTTAATAATTAATAATTAATATTCAATATTTTATATTTTATATTTTATATTTTATATTTAATATTCAATTTTTAATAATTAATAAATAATTAATAAATAATGAATAAATAATAAATGAATAATAAACTAATAATAAACTAATAAAAAATTAATAATTAATAATTAATTAATTAATTAAAAATAAATTAATAATTAATGTGTACATAATAAAAAAGTAATAAATATATAAATAAATTTTAAATTTTAAATAAATAATAAATAAATAATTGATTAATTAATTAAGTAATAAATAAATAATAAATAAATAAATAAATATTAAATAAATAAGTAAATAAATAACAAATAAATAATAAATAAATAAATAAATTATAAAATGTTAAGAACCTCTAAAAACCCTAAAAACATTAAAATGACCATAAAATCTGATTTGGGACTCATTTTTTTGTAACACAACTAGTCAAATCAAAGATCATGAAATGATATTCGATATAATATGTTGTACAGGTCGAAAGGACACCTGGATTGAATGTTTAAACTGTTTGAATTTTTAGAAATCTGGGTCGACAACTAAAATCTATGATTCGGAGGCCTTTTAGGCCTTTCTGGTGGAATAAAAAGGGGTAAAATGCTCAAAGGTCTGCTACTAAATCTAAATGGTGTAGAGATCATCATAGGCTTTGATTCGATATGTGGTAGAACCCAAACGAACACCCGTATTAAAATTTATGGTTGTTTGAAGTTCGAGTTCGATTTTTAGCCTTTTTGAAATTTGAATATATTTTTCCTTTAATTATCACATGATTTAAATATCACTTGGTTTTAGATCATTTCATAAGCTTCGATTTTACTGGTTTTGGAGCTCAAATGGACTCTCGGATCAGAAGTTATGGTTCTTTGATGTCGAAGTCTCGTTTTCAGGTTTTTGTAGATTTGTTTTAAGTTTCACATTATTATTAACTAATAATTATAAATATTTATTAATTAACACACTATAACTAATTAAAATTATAAATAATAAACTATATTTGGTTGTAAATAATAAATAAGTAATAATTAATTAATAAATAAATAATTTTTTAATTTTTTTCTTCAATTCTGCAGCAGTTTTGAAAAACATGCCGCTAAAAATAATTGTAAATTTTTTTTTGGAAATTTTTTTAAAACAATTATAAAAAAATATTTTAAAAACATTTAGCGGCAGTTTTTAAAAACCCCGCTAAAAAAACCACTAATTTTTTGATCAAAAAACATTTAACGGTGGTTTTGAAAACCACCGCAAAAAAACCACTGTTAAAACACTGTTTTCCTATAGTGAGTCTATCAAAACTACAATAGTAAGGTACAACCCACAACATTTTCTTGTCCCATTGCTCATGACCTCATCATCACCCCGACCCATCCTGAGGAATCTTTGGAGGTCATCCCATCACACTAACCCATCTCTAGGATTATTTGGAGGTGATCTTGCACATTCCAATACATATCTAGGATTCTTGGGAGGTCATCTCATACATGTTGACCCATCCCAAGGATCATTGAGAGGTCATCTCATACGCATCAACCCATCTCAAAAAATCTAGTAAGGTCCATCAAGTGGCACTCATAAAACAATAACATTATAAAAAAAATATCAAAAATAAAGGAAAACATAATCCTAGACCATATATCATATATCTCATCTATACTATCCCAAAAAGAGCCCAGATGTCTCCATCAAGGTCACTTTACTTGAGAAAATAGACCCTACATCACCTAGAAAACTAAGTGTAAACTAAGTAGGATCACCACTTTAATCGATCCATAACCCATATCTCCCCCTCTAAAGGGTCTAATACATCTATATAGACCTAACCAGTTAATTTAAAATCATATAAAAAAGTATCATGGGGATACACATGCAATCACATGAAAAACGATACATATAACTTTATACAAATGATATAAAATAGTAAGGAAATTCCTACCATGGGCACAGTAAAGCCAAAACACCAATAATCGCCACTTAAAATAAACCTGGAACACCGAGACCCTAAAATCTACCCCAAAATCATAAATTAGGGTTATAGGAAAATAGAAACCAATAGGAATAGGGATCTAGGGGTAGAATGATGTTAGATTTATTGAAAGAAGATCACCAAGATGAACGACACTCCAAATGGTGAAGAAACAGGGAGAGGATATCCAAATCCACTAAGGAGAAACTTTAATGCACTAAAATACCATAATATGTTCAAGAGAGATGAGGGGATATTGTTAATGATGTGTTTAGGGGAAATTTCCAAGTTTCCCTTTCCCAGTAGGTTTCACAGTGTGAACCACCATAAACAAAACCCAAGGGGGTTCTTCCCCAATAATTCATAGAGTAAATTATACCTCTATTCCATGAATGCCTACCTATAGCACTTTTTAGCTTTTAGTTAGTAATTTTTCTCTCAAACCCATTCTCGAGCCACCCTAACACATATTATATCCCAAGACAAATAAAATACACATGTTTAGGATAATATTAAATAACAACCCACCAGAAATATGAGGAGAGTTATGGGTAGAGTACATCATTTCATCATATTCTATGAAGGAATCTATTCAAATTAATAATTCCATTACTAATCTTGGGATGGTTTTTAGAATTCGATGATAATTTGATCTTTATAGTGATAATAATGGAGTTATTGTTCAGGCCAAGGAACCCCAGTCTCACCAAAGAACCAATCACATCATTTCTAAAATTTCATATTATTTGAGAATATAGAAGATCCATTATAAAATAATTTAATATGATAAAGTCTTGAGGTTTATGTAAAATCTATAAGTATTAGATACATGAGATAATGGATTTAATAATTGTCGTGAATAGAGTTGTGTCATAGTTTTTTAATGAAGGCGACCTATTTTATTATTCATTCATTTGTTCATTATCTATTACATGAAAAGAAGAATGATAAAATCTCATTAAACTATAACTATGAGTTGCCCCTAATTTTCCCTAATTGATTACTGCCACATAGTATTATGGGTTCTCATGATATGTTAATATTATAATTAGTAGAATCTTGTATATGATACAATGAATAGATTCATGAGATAATAAGTAGATACTTATTATATGGACTGACTGACTAAATTATATCACATGAAATATCTTACAATCATTGATCTACTCAGGGGTATATGCTTATTATGAATCATTATTACCCAAGGTTGTCAAGATACATAGTATGTGAACCTTTTTACTTTGATACCTTTCTAAAATAATCATTAAGGCTTAACTAATCAGGGAGAGGTTGGTTATGTTATTGAGAATTACATCAATTGAGTTTAACTAAGATTTTATTTTTACAATTCTATGATAAGAAAATACATTTGGGCCTTTGATTGAGTTTTTGATGAAATTCATGATCATTCTTAGATAAATGACTTGTGATGTTCTTATCTACTAAAATGATTGACATGTGATATAATAATTTTGTATGATAAATCTACTTGGAGTATTGAAATTTTATGATTTATCCTATAATAGATTGACATGTTCTAGTTTTAGTGGTCCCTTGATGTTGTGGACAAAAGGATTATATAATTACTAGGAATCTAAGGTTGGTTTAACATGTAAACTAGAAGATTAAATGAATTAGAACCCCATAATCCAAGATCACCATACAAGAATACCCAAAACTATGTTGTAAATAAAATAAATAAATGAAATTTAATGCCATTAACTGATGATATATTTCTTTTACCATCATTTTATGGGATTTATGAAGATCATAAGAGGCAGACAAATGAAATCCCTCCTTCATGGTGTATCCATGGTCAAGCTTGAATCACTCAAGGATCGAGCGAGATCCACTTACCTTCCATGACATGATAGTGTCTTGTAACATAAAGGAAGGATGAGAGAGATCTTCTAGGAAGAGGGATAATGGGTAGAAATACAAGTCCAATCAACATCACCACCACAATTCCTTGGGATTCTTTTATATCTATCAAGGATGCTCCTTTAATGTGCATCCACTTACTCATGCATTCACAATTCATGAGTAAATGGATTGCAATTAAAAACTTTGTAACTAATGACTGTGATAATTCAAGCAATCAATTATCAAATAAATGAAATATATTTTCCCCCATACATTAAAAATTATTAATGTTAGCTATTGTAAGTGATAATACCATATTTAAAACACTTATCACTCAATTTTCAAAAGGCAGTGGCATGCTTTACAATATTCTGTCAAGCTAGGAATATGATATGTCTTTAATCCATGCATTTCAAACCATATAGTATGCTCATATCATATAATATTATATTACCCCACATAAATTATATGTATGAAGGATTAGGTCATATCTTAATCAATATTATATTTGTACTAAGTCCTCATAGAATTAGTATTATTTCACCATATTTTATACCATACAAAACCTTGTGAAACCGCACCAAAAAATCCTATTTGATATTTCCAAAACACTTTTGTAAATCTATCATTAACTTCACCATATATAATATCATAATTAACACCTTGTGAATACCCATCCACATCTATTTTTGATAAACTCTAAAACACTTTTAGAGTAGATATTTGAGTCAAACTCAATCATTATCCAATCAACCAAAACATGTGAACCCATGGTACTTTATAGCAATGAAAAAAATATGAATCATTGAATCTATAAATATAATAAAAGGTAATCCTATATCAAATAATTGGTGTTACTCAAGATACAAAGGGATCTAGTGTGATCTATATCAAACACATGTATCTCTATACTTGTGTCCACTAGCCGAATCACATGCAATAATTCATTTTTATATGATCCCTTCATCTATGAAATTGAGTAAACATGGGACATGGAGTATTTTAATCCCATATATTTCACTCATACATTCTCAATTCTCTGATAATAGAATAACTAGGTTGATGAACACAACACATGTCATTCACCTTTATGGATGAGCATATCACATGCCTCTCACATGAATATATAAGCACATCATATGTAATGTCTATGTATGGTCATACACTTCCTCATTATATCACTATTGAGGGAATAGATGTTATACTGGTAATATGAGAGGAAAAAATACCATCTTGTTTAAGCTCCAACCGATGACATGATCACCAACATAACCAACCACTCCCTGATTACCTAATCCTCAAAAAATTTATAAGAAAGGTATCAAAGTATGAAGGTTCTCATGCAAGGTATATAACCAAACTCGAGTATTGGAGACTCCAAATATAAACCATACACCCCTAGTATATGAAATACATATCATATGGAACTCCATGTGGTATATACTTAGTCATTCATCCAATGCACAAAACTAATTTTGTGCCTTGTGAGAATGTTTTGTATCTCAATACAAGAATTCTATTCATGCTAGAATTAATATTTTATCATAACCTATAATACTTTATAATGAACATTAGTTTATGATATCACAAAATCATACTTTGAGAGATCATTTATCATTTCACTTCTTGATTTATATATATATATATTTGTGTGTGTTTAACCAACATGAAAAAATGATAAATTATAGATTTATTTTCTTATAACATGATAAATTTTATATCCTTGAACTACTTTAATAATACTTAACAAACCATATATAAGTTTTTTTCTAACACATCATATATGATAAACTACCAAATAATCTTTATTCTAGATGCACTTTAAATGGTTTTGTTAAACTCATTGCATCTCTATGTAATTATTTTTAGATCTCTATATGACAATCTAATTAAACTCTCCCAATAAACTTTTTAGTGAGTTCCATTTATAAATCAATCCAGTTTTAATAATGGTGATACATTATAATCATACTCCTGATGTTCAATTCCTTGAACATATTCAAAACTTATTAACATTAATAAATAAAATGGTATGATGTTAATCACTTATGTTGTTTACTTATAACTCTTTATAAGTACATAATCATCATTATAATGCTTTCCAAAAAAATCATTAAAATATTTTGGTGAAAAGTAGAACTCTTTACACTCCTTTTTACCAACATATATATTAAACTCCTTTAGGATATAAAGTAAAATTCACTTTAAACTTTAACTGAATTAATCTTTTATGTGTTAATTTTGAACTTTATTAAGTACAAATATACTCCCACTAACCAATTAGACATTATATTCTCTTTAGAATATCATACTAAGATTCACAAACTCCTTTATGTTTAATAAATAGCCAATACTTACTTTTAGTAGAAATATTTAATAAATGAACTAGTGTATCCATATCATATATGGTATTCTATAAGTTTGGATCATTTTATTGAAAATAATAGTATTCTTTAAAATACACCACTAATTATGGTGAAATATTAATTCCCTCATATTTTAAAAAACATATGAATAAACACATTTATCTCAGATAAAACATTTTTATCCTAGTATTCTTCTTAATTATTTTATGGAATCTAATGAATCATAAACCATGTGTATTAAATCCATAATCTCATATTGTTAATAATAACACTTTTTTAGTAAAAAACTTCTCTTATAAGAGAAATGATAAGATACACATCCTTTAATTAAATCTATCTAAGAATAACATATTCCTTTATATTCAAATATTTGATGTAGTAACCCTTTATTTCATCTCTTGAATAAAAACTTAAAGCTTTATCAATTATTACCTTGATTTTGAACTTCTATATATTTACAACATTTTTAAATTATATATTTGGTATTATATTCCCTTTAAAACCAAATAATTAATTTCTATAATACTGATATATAACATGGTCATTCCATGAAGTTTCTCAAACTCCTTCATATATTATGGAAAATTCCATCCTATGGAATTTTATCCATCCTTTCTTAATTTCACATTTAAGTTTCAATGACCTTGACTATCTACTCAAAAAAACGTTATTGGACTTTCCAACTAACTTTTCTTCTTCTAATTTAAATTTGTACTCACTTGTATTATCGGTATAACCTTTGAACCTAGAAATGATATAAAAAATTCATCTACCCTTAAAACTTTTAGAATATTGAGTTAAATTTTCTAGAAATCATTCACATTATCGAAATATTTCTATCAATCACAATAGAATGAATTCCATAACCAAAATAAGAATTATATGATATTTTTCGATCTCACTAAGCCATTAGCATATGAAATAATATTAAATATATGAGTGGGGAATAAAATTATTTTATTCATCTTATTTATAATGCCTTTAAAACCTAAATTTCTACATTCTATTCTTATCATAAGCTTCTAGATTCACCTGTTGAAAAAATTCAATATTTTTTTTATTCAGGATATTGTTAATCTAACACATAAAATTTCTCTTACTTAAGAACTTTTCTTAAGTTATCAGTATAGAGAGATGATTACATTAAGATTTAACTTTTAAATGATTAATCTCAAGTTAATTTTGATGACGATGATGTTATTAATCTATAACATAATCTTTTAATAGATGACTATCATGTTTTACATTCATTTAAAAAGGAATTTTATTAAATGTGCTCCCACCAAAATAATGACCCCTTTTAAACTCATCATATCCATTAGTTGGAAAAGATCTATATTTCACTAATAAATGAGAGTAATTTTTAATTTATATCATCACATAGTTATTTATATAGGTAATCATCCCAATTGTATCATATATGACTCTTGTATGGTTGAGCAGATAACTTTCTGTCTAATCCATCATATGGATAAACTCAATATCATTACTTTGGTATCCTTCCTAAGGGTTTTTTAACTAATTGTAATCCAAATATAACAATGGTTTTTATTTACCTAACTCTTAAAGTTATCCATTTCCACCATTATTTGCACAAGATAATTCATGGGAACCTTGTTTTGGTAGAACCTACCAGATTGAATGATATAGGTATTGATATGTTCTTACTTTAGAAGGAATATAACACTTAGTATTTTTAAAGGGTATTTAATCTCATCATATTATATCATGTATTAAATTTATGTATAAATGCTTACAATTATTTACTTTGGAATCATATTCCTTCCACCAAATCAACATGTTCAAATTATATTGATGTGTAACTCTTTACAAAACTCACAACTTGTGTTACTAACCTAAATTAAAATCCAACTATATTCATACATATCCAAAATAATCGTATTCATAAGGTATATAAATCCATTTCAAAATGATTAATACTATAGTCGTAAGTAGTAAACCCTTTATTTTCTATAAAAGTCATAAGCCTACGGGATAGTGAGAAGTTTGAACCAAGTTTCCTCTACCCAGAGATACTTTACTCAAGAGAGATCTAATTTATATCATAATTATAACACCTAATATGTATAAACTATGCAGAACAACTTAATTCAATATCATAATCAATACAAGACAAAGTAAATGTATAAGAAAACTAAATCCATTTCCATACATGGTATGAAAATCCTTAAATGCATGTATGACAATTTATAAAATTATTTTAACAATTAAAACAAAATCATATATATATATATATATATTCATAATATAAACAATTTATTTCTATGAATAATAAACAAGGTAATAAATTTTAAATAAATGAACAATTCATATATCTAAACATGAGATAGACAATCTATAAACAATTCATAAATCAAAACTAATTAAAAACACTTTATATTGCATTATGTAAATTCCATATATATATATATAAACTATTAATATTTATTCTCAATATGAATTCCTTTATATTATTCATTATATGACATTTTAACATAAATATATGATACAAAATAAAATATAATAAATTTATATTCAAAGTCTATTATATTAACAATTTAGATGTTCTAAATTTCATATATTTAACATTTATTTTAATCCTAATCAAATTAATAGTCAAATATCATTTTGAAATGGTTTAAATAATTCCTCAAATAATTCTTTAATTTGAAAAATTAATATTATATATTATAAACAAGTCATGATATAAATATAAAATCTTTTATGTTTTTTCCTTATTTTGTAATTTATAAACATTTTATAAATCATGATTATATTTCCCATATAAAGAATTTATATCTAAACTATAAGTCATGTAATTTAATTAGTAAAGGATTTTTTAATATTGACATTCAATAATATGGATATTTATTTATTAAATGTTTCATAAACACATAATTAATTAATTTTAAACAACTTATAATTAATCAATTTACAAACACTTATAATTGAATTTCAAGAAAAACACATTTTTCTATTTATAATCTTATTCAATGATATCCCAAGGATTTTAGGCTATGAGAGATAACCCATAATATGCTACAATGTTATAAATCATCTAATATAATTGATATTTGGGCATACATGATATTAAAAAGACCTGTAGGGACCTTGTGGGAGATTAAATGAACATAGGGTTAGTTATATAACATTAATCAAGAGACGTAGGTTGTAATCGCTTATGATATAACATCCACATTAGAATAACCCAACATATTTGGGTCTCGTGTAATATTAACTCAGATTGGCCTATTTAACATTAACTCAATTCACAATAAACTTATGTGAGATTAACCTATAAAGTGACTTATGATAATTACATGCTTAACATTTACATAGGTTGTTGTGTGAGATTAACCCATAGAAGCGACTTATGATAGGAGAAACACATAAGATTAATCTGCCGCATGGGGACCTGTATAGGGTGAGTGTAGGGACCTGTGTCGGGTGAATAAGCATGCTAGGAAACCTATATAGGATTAACTTGAATTGGCACACAAGAGGTTAAATTATCATGCAATAGAACACATATAATTAATCTAGTTGAGCCTATGATATATCGGCGTAACATTAAACCCTTCATATAGTGTACAACGTGAGATTATCTTTAGTGAGTGTTCATCAAGGCTTATGAAATGCATATACATGGTATTAATCTATTATAGGGGACCATTTTTAACAATAATCATTGTATTTTATATATAATAAAATGCTCTATTTTTGTAGTAACATGAGATCTTAATTTTCTAACATGATTTAGAGGTTCTAAATCTATTGTAAATATTTGATACCACTATAATTAATCTAAGGGTAGTTTAACACTTAAATTGGAAATAAAAGTAAATTAGAAACCCATTATCCAAGATCACCATAAAAGAATAAATGAAACCATGGTTTAAATAAAATGATGAAACTACTATGTGTACCTTTCACCAATGAGCTTTTGTTTATGCCTTCATTCAATGGGATTGATGAAGATCACAAGAGGAATTCAAATTAAATCCATACTCCATGGGGTATCCATAGACCAACTTGAATCATTTAATGATCAACCAATATACTCTTAACTTCCATGACATGCTAGTGTATCATGATATTAAAGAATGAGGAGAGTGAAATTTTAGGAAGAGAAAGAATCAGAAAAAAATTCAAGGCCAACCAAACTCACCATCACAACGCCTCAACCTCCTTTTATATTCATCTAGGATGCTCCTCAAATGTGCATTAATTTAGAATATATGAGTAAATGGCTTAAAGTAACAACCTTTATAACAAAATACTATAATAATTCATACAAGAACTTATCACATGATTGGAACATAGCTTCTCCTATGTGTTACAAATTATTGATGATAGCTGGTGTAAGAGATAATATATGAGTGAAAACACTTATCACTCGAGTGTAAAAATGAAGTATCATGATTTATGATATTTCCTCAGTCTAGGAATACAATATGCCTTTGATCCATGAATTTCATACACCAGTGGAAAACCAGGCTATGACCATACCCCTATATCCATAGTTGGAAAAACTATGTCTGTAGGGTAGCCTACGACCATAGTCTAACAAATATCATAGTTACAGGCTACCTATCACCATGGTCAAAGTATACTTTGATGATAGACTTGGCCTAAATATTCTTACTTCTATAGTCAAATTGGACTTCCACATGGACTGTGGAAGTAGGAATGTGTGAGAATCCATAAATCACATGGGAATAGTGTGAGAATAGCGTAGAAAGGGTGTGTGTGTGTGTGTGTGTGAAGCCCTGAACCTACTCTCCTAGAATTGGTGTTCATAGACATATAATTTACATACTCTATTTTCTCAAAATCAATGAACCCTTTATTACCTCAATATTAAAAATATATTAAACTTGAGAGTTATGAATACCTCAATCATGAGTTATCCAATAATTATCCCTAAAATATAAACTTTCCATAAAATAACTTTTTGAGGTTATTGATATAATTTAATATATGTTTCCAAACCTTAAAAGTAAAACTACTAAATAATAATACTTATACGTTTCACTTAATCCTCATAACTTTTAAAAAATACCATAATTTCATTGATAAATATCAATCTCTAATGAAGATAGCTAAGAGTATCAAGAATTAATTTCTATTATGATATCAACCTCAATACCTTAGGTAAGACTAGGTAACACACTTTTTCCATAATAACAGGCTATAATAAAATTCTTAACCATTTACATAAACTCCTTTTTTGGTTATAAGACATGGTGGTTTATAGATGCATTCCTTTCTCAGCTTCATTTTTGTGATGTTATTTCATCTAAATGCTAAACCAAAATGGTTATCAATAAAATCAGAGTAAATAATCATATGAATATGAAAAATAAATCCAAATATTTATTCTCACATTCAATTTATCCTTTGAAACTTCTAGTTTAATTATCCTTTTTTAAGTTAGGTTCTCATGTAATTTTTAACCTAATACCTTATAGTAATTAGAAAATAAATCCTTTATAATGGTTCATAAAGAGCATATGATCAACTAAAGAATATCCCCTAGGAGTGTATATCTATGAGTGTAGTCTTAGTCCCACTCATTATAAATCAGAGTGATAACTGGTTCAATGCTCAACCAACCATTTTTGGGGTGATTACCCATGAGTATATCTATGATATAGTTGTATCCACTTGTCAATATCTAGATAGTGATATATTTCTAGAAAAAGAATACAATCTCTACCTTAATAAAACTCTAGGATGTTACCCTATACTTAGAATTATCACTTAGTCTTATTCCTATGGTTTTCACTAAATGTTATCTCATCTTAATGCCTAAATAAAATGTGTATTATTTACTTAACATTAAATTATATACTATTCCAAAGGGTTATATATTATGATCAACCTTAACTTATCAACCCTAAAATTATTTTCAACAAACATCATAATATCTATATTTATCTAAACCTTTCTTTTGATACTGACTATGATGCCCTAGACCCGCACTCCTAGATCTGGTTTCATAAACACATACTTTAAATACTCACTTTGATACCAGCTATAAAATACTAGATATAACCATACTTAATTACAAAATCAAAAATTATTATTACAACTCTTTTATCCTAAGTATATTTTTAGGTTAAGAGTTTTAGAAAATTATGAAAAAATAATAACTATAAAATCCCTTGTTTTTTGTAGCAAACATGCATTTTCTTTTATTATATACGAAACAACTTAATCTTTGATGAGTATTCAACATATCACATAAATTAAATCACATGTTCTATCATTATAAACATTTTATGTGTACTATTTTTCTTCATGAACCATGGAATAGAAACATAATAAGAGGTGAACTCAAATGTTATGTAAGGGAAAACATACAATTGAGGTAATCATGGAATAAACATGGCATAAATATGATGGAAGTAATAAGTAACAACATGAATATATAATTAAATGAAAATAAGAACATGATATATCCATGAAAATATATGAAAACATGGATATCAAAAATATTAATCTCGTACTAATGGAATGAATAATGTCTAACATCAAAAACCTCTTGTTAAGGCCTTATGCTAAAACATTATCCTATTATGGGAAAATTCATACACCAGAACCCAACATGTTTTGTCTCATGAGAATTTTCAATTCATCTAGAGGATATATAATTTTGGTACCCACCCATCACCTAATTAAGTAAAATTCATTCATCATAAGAGTTAACAATACCTTTCATGTTATTCCTTAAGGAACCTTTTGTTGAATAAAAACATGGTTTTCCATATAATGAAGAATACAGAATATTAATACATGGTCAACCTACATTAGTAGTTAATAATCATCAATAATGTTAATAATTTTCCCCATGTCAAGAAAAGGGATAACATGATCATAACCCATCTTAAGAAAGAAGGAGGGTGGTCAAACAATACATAATCAACTTATCAAAAATCATTCTTATTAGAATAATAATATATGATACACCAATACTTTTAACCATTAAAATAAAAGGGATAACATGGTCATAACTCATCTTTAGAAAGGGGGTTTATTTCAAAATAACATAACCCCAATTAAATAAAGGATATATGGAAGGGTGTTGACATCAATGAAAAACATCCTCATAAAAGATGGGATCAAGATTTTTTTTGATACTTTGATTTAAATCCTTAAAATGATAAATACATATATTAGAAGATAAATCATGAAATATAAACCCCATTATGGTAAATAATTTTTAAAATGATAATGGAAATGGAAGTTAAAATTTAAAAGTCTTTTATAAAAAAATTAACATTAACATAAAATATAAATTTACATGTCGCTTACAGATATAACTTTTGAAAAGGTGGTGTGAAAGATTTTGAAAACCTTTAATTTTAAAAATAATATCCAATAATGGAACCTTGAAAAGGAATAAATTTTTTCTTGTAGAAAATAGAATAAGAAGACAATGCATATGAAAGTTAAAGGAAAACCCCTTTAATTATTTTTAAAATACATTTGTTCAAAATTCACATTGTAAAAGGAGTAACAAAACTTTATTTTGTATAAAAATAACTTTTTACACGTATAGGTAGAGAAATTACCATACAATAAAATATTAGAGGTGGGATAACCTAGTCATGTAAAATAAAATTTAAGATAAAACATTATAACTCAAATAAAGGAGATTTGAGTTAACAATATCCCTTACGGTCAGCATACTCTATAAAACATGAAATAATGAAAAAGAGGTTTATGTGGAAAAAGTGTAAAAAATTAGATAATTCCACATAATAAAATAAAATGATATAATATACCCAACTTATATAAAATAATTTCAAGTTAACAATCATAACTCAATGGTTGAAAATTGAGTTACAAAAAATACGTATGATTAGGGTAACACTTGATTCAAAATACCTTTTAAGAAAAGAACTTGATTTGGATTAGTTTTACCATGAATTAAAAGTAAATAAAGTCTAAAAAATTCATGGGATATAAAATCAATATAACAACATACAAATAAAACATTTTTTATAACATGTAACATATCTCAAAGAATCAGAATTGTGACCAATAAAACCCTTACAAATTGAGTAACAATTTAATCAAAACCCCTTTAAAGATATATCTTGTAATTAAACTTAAAATTACATGATTAAAATATAATTCATGAAATTATATCTCAAATAGGAATTATATACACCACATAAATGAAATTAGATACATAATACCAAACATGTCACAAAAATATGAATTTGTAAAGAAAATCCTTACCTCAGTCCTGATTCATTATGCACTTGCACCAAAAATTCTGAATAATTAAATTAATTTCATTAAATAAATACTAAATTCACTTATTCATAGCTATAACCATTTATTCTCATCATTTATAGTAATTCTATAAATATATATTAGTTAGTTTTTATCTATTTTTAACAACGGGTGTAAGTAATCTTTATCGCTTTGAACTAGTTTCATAAAAATTATTTTGGTATTAATTCTTGTTAAAAATTTCATCATTACATGATAATTAAATATATTATAATATATATTCCAATATATTATATAAATATAAAATTTCATTTCATGGTAGTTTTGGTTACTAACTATGATGATGAAATTGGTGATGATCATGTTTTGGTGATTCCTAATGAACGAAAGGTGTTTTCTTAATTAATGAGTTAAATGTTGATATAACCTTTCCATAAACAAAAAAACATTATTTATACATTTATATCATATTATATAAATAAATAAGTTCTCATATTCATCCATGATATAAATTCATAGTATTCTTCATGTACATGGTTAAACTGACCCAAACATGAACTTACCATGATTAATGGATGATTATGAGGTGGTTTAGTTATAAAATCATTATACCAGAATCATAATGATATTATTTGGTGATTATTAGTGTGATATATTATAATTTAAAAGAAATATAAATAGAATACAATTAAAATATTTTCATTATTTATAAAGAAGAGATCATCATCCTCTTAGTTTGCTCTTTTAAAATGATTGAATTAATGATAATAATTTGTTGATAGTATCACTAATAGGTTATCAAATTTTGTCATAATATAACCTTAATGGTGTCATACAAAATTATATTTATCCATTAATATCATCCTCAATTCTATCCATGTAAGTTGGGGATGAAAATGTAAAAAAATAATATCAATCATTCTATAGAGGTGATAGTCCATACGTTCCCATGGTTGACGATTTCATTTTCCATGGAATGGGAGAAAGGAGTAATATGGTTTATTATTTTTGAATCATAAAAATGATATAAATATCATAATTATTTATTAAATTTCTCTTTTATAGCATCCTTATAAGGTGGTTAAGGAAAACAAAACACATTGTGTCATGGAGGCGGTAGTCCGCACAACGCACGATTCACATATTTGTTTTTCTTAATGGAAAAGGGGGGGTGGTTAATGATTGTACCATCATTACAATAACATAATAGAATAATAAAGATACTGATATTATAATTTTAAGATAATTAAGTGAAATTTTAGTAAAAATAAGTGCACATAAAGAAATATAAAAAGAAAGGAGATGTTATAAATCTATACCATACTACTTGGATTATCTTCTTTACAAAGGGGGTAAACCTTTAAGGGGTGGTATTTTGAGGGAAAAAATATAATTATGGTTTCTATTAGTTTTTAAGAGAAGCTTGGTTGTATTTTGAGCTGATATAATAGTGTTTTTGTGTGATGTTAAGTGAGGATAGGAGATTCTCTTTTATAAGTGAAAAGGGATGACATTTTTGTAAATACCCAAACATTTTCAATAATGGGAAGTATATATTAAGTAAAGAGGTTTAAAAATTAATAAATAATTGATATTATAAGGGATAATGTCTATCAAGGCCTAAAAAACCTATTCCTACACATGTTTTAAACAAGTTTTAGGACTTTTACTCTTATATTATTTGCTTTTACCATTTTAGGTTTTACCTTGGTAACAAGTTTTTACCTAAGGTAACATAATATTTATAAATAAAAATAAAGTGGTAATTATTAGATAATTTAGAATAAATTATTATAAATTTAAATTTTGTTACATTTTATTCAATTTATAAAAGTGATAAAAATTAATTTTAAAATAAACATGTATAATGTATTAAAAATAATTTTTGAGAAATTATTACTTATGTTCTAAAATATCAAATATGGGTTTGTAAATTAAAAAAAATTATAATTATAAATTCACATATAAAATACATATTTTTTATTCTAAAATGGTCTCATATATTTTAAATTCATACATATATAATAATAATTCCATAAAAGTCATGTTATTTGTAAAAACTATATTTTGCACTATTCTCCTAAAAATTATTTTTTTTATAAAAATAAAAAAAAATAATCTTAAGATTATTTTAATATTATTAATATAAAAATTATGCTCATTTCATCAAATTAAATTTATAAAATTTGATAATTCAATATTTAAATAAAATTCCAAAATATAGTAGAAAACTGTTCATATTGAAAATAACTTTTAAAAAATATTAACTATTATTTATTCTTATTCCTATAAATTAATAATTAATTTATTGGTAATTTTTTATTCATATTGTCAATATATTTTATTATTATATAATCATTATATACTTAATTTCTTGAAATAAAACACAAATTTTCAGAAAATACATTTTTTAAGTATAAAATGACCTTTTGAAAAGTACCAAAAATCATGATATATATATATATATAAATATGTTGATATAATATTGATTTATACTTACACAAACTATTATAATATCCACATAATACCTAAGAATCAGATAATATTTGGTGGAAGTTGATGGTGGTGACTACGCAAGAATATATCTCATAGTAATTTCCACAAGCTTGGATTTCTCTTGCATACAATTTCACTCATACCGTAATTATTTAAGTTAGAATTGGTCTTGGTTTAGAGAAAATCCTATTAAAGCTACCAACTTACCAATCTTGGATAAATGGGATTCATAAGGGATATTTACTCTACTCAATTTTGTTTCTTTCCTTAGTATATTTTCTAATATGGTAACTTCCTTTAATAGCCGCTAATTTAATGGCTATATTATAATGGTATAATTTTATTGTAACATATCATTGTTTTGTTTTAGTTTAGTTTTATGTTTTAAACATGCTATTAACATATTTATTTAAGAACAATATATAGTAAAATCTTGGTTCATTATAGTATATATAATTATTTATAATGTGTTTTAGTTGAGTGGTAAGGTCTTTGCATAACAAGGTAGAGGTATCATGATCAAACCACAACATGCGTTTATTTTTTTAGGCCTATGTCAATAGTCACTAGCCATGGTCATGGGAAACAATCTATGGCCATATTTTTTATCATAGCTATAGATAATATTTGGCTACATTTAGTTCTAGATTAGGGTCATTGGTTATGCCAATGGCGATAGCCATTACGGGACCCATGACCATGACTGTAGGCTACAACCATGGTCAACAGGGCTATTTCCTTGGTTTTGAACTGCAATAGGTTTCTTTGATCCCTCTCCCCCTCACTATTGTAATTTGGTTTTGAACTGTGAAAATAGCATAATTTTACACTATTGGTACCATATGACATGAACATATTATATAATACGATATAACCCACATGCATTATATGAATGAATTTTTAGGTCATATATTTATTAATAAGAATGCATAAGGTGTATATGATACATATTTGGGAGAACATGTTCATATGGAGATATGGGTTTGTCTGATCAAGATCACACCAGACTCCTTTATAACTTGGGTGTAAGTGAATTTTTATTTGAGACTGCTCTTTATTTACATCTATAAATTAGGAAATTCATATTTTCTATCAATGCTATAAATTTCGATAGGGTCATGTGGTTAGGACTTAGAAATTAAATTTTAGACCAAGTGTTTGTTCCAAAATAAAAATATTTTGATAAACTATGTCCAAATGGGTTTGGATGGATTCACAAAGAGTTTTTAAGTCTTGCATATAGTCCTTATGGGATTTTAGTTCACGTGGTAGATTGTCGTTCATGCACTAAAAGGGTTTAATCATATTTCATGATTCATGCATATCATAAAATCATGGTATGCATATGATGCATAATGTAGCATATTATGTGAATATATTATTAAGGATTATTAAATGTGTATGATACCTATATTTTTTTATATTATTCAAATAATGATATGAGATACTAGGTGTATCACTACTACCACATATTCGGGATGGATTTATCATCAATTGTGAATCATAGATATGATTCATTATTTTCTTATTAAATGATATATGATCATCAAAGTGTTCAATATATCATATATAAAAAAATAGGTATATGGTATGTAATTTTTAACAGCTTTTAAACATTGGAAGTCAATGCTAAACTTCTTTTTTTCATTAAGGGAGCATTATAAAAGAGAATGACCCATATCAAATGTAGTATAGTTAGAATGATCTAATAATCCAAATCTAAATCACTCTCTATTATTTCCTCGTTATCCATTTATCTTTAAGGAGAAAGTACTAACATGCCTTTGGAGTTTGGGGATTCATATCATAGCATATGAAGATTATAGTATATGGGTGTACTACCTATAGAGGTGACAGTCTTTTGGTTGTAACTTAGTAATCTTCATCAAATAGAATCCACTGAGATAAAAAAATTAGACATGAGGTGTTCATGTTTATTTTTTGTTCTTTATATACATGTTCATATGATGATGATGGATTGATCATTTTATTGGGTTTCTTCCACTATTATGAGCATAAGATGTTCTTAAAACCCCACACCCTCCTTAGTGAGGAGGTATAGTCTGGGAATTGATGTTGGACATGATGTGGGACTTTATGTGGGATTTTTCCTTGAATAATAAAGTATTTTTCATGTTCTATGATGCATCTTAGCATGATATCACTCATCCTTTTGACATAAAGTTAAAGTATGCATGATAAACATTTATGATGGATTGGTTAGCGCACAATGACCCACCGCAGATGCATGATTTCTTGTTATTTATTTTTCATTAGTGCAAGAAATCACATATATCTTTTTCAATTATGCTAAGGACTCATTGGTGGTGCCCTAGTGGGTTTATCACCCACACTGTGTATGAGCACCCAAGTGCACATTCATACTTTGTTGTTAGGTATCTGATCAACGTCAAGGGACCTATGTCAGGCTAATAAGAAGATAGATTTGGATTAGGATAGAGACGATGTGAGGATACACTATGGGAACTTTTGATGTTATGCCTCTTTATTATTTTGTTCTTTTTATATATTATGTATATTGATCCATTACTGATGGGGATTATTTTTGCCGCTAATATATAACCAACATGACCATTTTGTTATAATGTGTGATGTATTTATTGGGTTGATTTATTTCTATGTTACCTTTCTATTTTATTTATTATTTTTGCTCTTATTGTTACTATTGTCAATGGTTACTGATATCGAGGGAATAGTCTCTCTACTATATAGCTATTTTGATTGAAATGGTGTTATGCCTGATTGGGTTTATTGCATGGGTTAAATGGTGTGAAATTGTTAATCTCAATTATATCATCTTCAAATGGTCTCCCATGGGTATTGTTATTAGATCCAGAAACACCCAACGACTCTTACAACCATGATTCATGGCTCTACTTTCCAAAGTCATAAATTCATTGTATGATTTGTCCAACAACACTTAAAAACTCACATTGGTAAATAGGATGAGAATTTGGGCTCACCACGCACTTTTGGGGGTAACTATTTCCTATTTCAGGACTCTCTTATAGATTTAAGTCAGATTCATAAATCCTGGGTTCATTCCCTCGTGTGTGTCTATGGATTACCCCTAAAGCAACTATTGATTATGACTATGAAAGGGTTTTAAATCAATTTTATGTATCTAAGGTTATCCATCAATGGGGGGATATGTATGTATCTGAGGTTCTCTATCAATGTTACCCTTTGTGGATAGATTAGAGATTATTTAGTCGTTTATTGGGATGGCATCGATGTTAAGCCATGTGATGGGGTGATCTGTAGTTTACCGTCATCCAGGGGCGGGAGTTGTTTTGATGTTGGGATTGAACCCATAAGATGGGCCTCCTACATATCCTCGTGAGAGGAATTAGAAACCACATAGTTCAATGTCGCTAAACTAGACACATCACCTTTTAAGGTCATATGATGAGGACCCAACAATTTAGTTTAACCTCATGTGGATAGGATGTTTAGGAAAAAGGTTGTCTAGTCAAGGATGGTATGGGACTTATGTTGAGGTGGTCTGAGATACTCGCACTAGTGGAAAAAATGTTTAACACGTCGGCATTTTTCATGTCAGTTCTATATAACCGACATGAAAATCTTTAATAATCGATATATCACGTAGGTTATTTTATAACTGACGTTATATATCGGTCAGGATCCATTTTTTACGTTGTTTATTTTATGACTGATGTAAAATATATGGAGATTAGCTTTTTTACGTTGGTTATTGTATAACCAACGTGAAAATCAAATCTGGCACACTTTATCACGTCAGTTATAAAATAACCAACTTGATAAAGGAAATCTCGGCGCTTTATCACATTGGTTATAAAAAAAATTGACGTGATAAAGATAATCTCATCAATTTATCACGTCGGTTATCAAAAGAACCGATGTGATAAAGAAACATTTATCATGTCGGTTATTTTATAAATGATGTGATAAATTGTTTTCTACATCGATTATTAAATAACCAACATTATAAACATTAAAAAAAATAGTTTACTGTGTCGTTTATTAAATAAAAAACATGATAAATCTTTTAAATGATTTATCGCACCCTGTATTCAGTCATTCTATTTTCTTTGATCGGGCAACCTACGACTCATCTCTCTCACGTGGAAAACCTAGAAACGATTCTTCTAAGTCATGCCCTCTAGCCTCATTTTTCCAACATCATTATTCATATTTATTATCATCAGATCTATCAGGTCGACTCACAACACTCAAGTAAGCCTCACATGACTCATTTTCAGTTTTTATTTTTCACGATGCCCTAAACTAAATTTTTGAGATGTTATTTTTCTTTGTTCTTGCTATCATGGTAAGTTTCATAGTGTTCATTTATACCATGCTAAATTATTTTCTGGTAAAATAAACCTATGGAAGTGATATCATGCAAGTTTATAATTTTTGTGTGTTCTATCATGTGTGTGTGTGTGTGCGTACAGGGGGTTTCTAAGGGGGTGGGGGCTGTGCAAGTGGGTGGGGGTGTCCAGGGGGGTTGGGTGGGATATTCAGTGGGGTGGGGGTGTCCAGGGTGTGTCAAAGGGGGTGGGGGTGGTGTCTAGGGGGTGCGGGGGATGTCTAAGGGGGTTGGGGTGTCCAAGGGTGTGTGGGGGATGTCAAAGGGGGTGGGGGTGGTGTCCAGGGGGGTGCGGGGGCTGTCTAAGGGGGTTGAGGGTGTCCAAGGGTGTGTGGGGGATGTCAAATGGGGTGGGGTGGTGTCTAGGGGGTGCAGGGGTTGTCCAAGGGGGCTGGGGTGTCCAAGGGGGTGGGGGTGGTGGTGTCCAGGGGTTGAGGGGGCTGTCCATGGGGGTAGGGGTGTCTAGGGGAGTGGGGGTGGTGTCCAGGGAGGTGAGTGGGTTGTCCAAGGGGGTAGGGGGTGTCCAGGGGGGTGGGGGCTGTCTAGAGGGGTGGGGGTTGTCCAGGGGGGTGGGGGATGTCCATAGGGGTGGGGGATATCCAGAGGGTTTGGGGGGTTGTCCAGAGGGTTGGTGGGTGTCCATGGTGTCCATGGAGGTGGGGGGGGGGGGTCAGTCCAGGGATGTGGGGGGGGGTCTAAGGGGGTGGGGGTGTCCAAGGGGGTGTGGGGATGTCCAAGGGGGTGGGGGCCATCCAGAGGGTTTGGGGGGTGTCCAGGGGGGGTTGTCCAGAGGGTTGGGGGTGTCCATCGGTGTCCAAGGGGGTAGGGGTGGAGGTGGTGTCTAGGAGGGGTGGGGGTGTTCAAGGGGGTGGAGACTTTCTAGAGGGGTGGGGGTTGTCCAGGGGGTGTGGGTTGTCAAGAGGGGTGGGGGGTCTGTCCAAGGGAGGGGTGGTGTCCAGTGGGTGTCCAAGGGGGAGGGGGTGGTGTCCAGGGGGTGGGGGTTGTCTCAGGGGGTGGGGGTGGTGTCCAAGGGGGTGGGGGTGTTTAGGGGGTGTCAAAGGGGTGTGGGTGGTTTCCAGGTGGGTGTGGGGGCTGTCCAAGTGGGTTGGGGGTGTTCAAGGGGGTGTGGGGGATGTCAAAGGGGGTGGGGGTGGTGTCCGGGGGGTGTGGGGGTTGTCCAAGGGGGTTGGGGGTGTCCAAGGGGGTGGGGTGGTGGTGTATAGGGGGGTGATGGGGTTGTCCAAGGGGATAGGGGTGTACAAGGGGTGGGGGTGGTATCCAGGGAGGTGAGTGGGTTGTCCAAGGGGGTAGGGGTGTCCAGGGGGTGGGGGCTGTCTAGAGGGGTGGGGCTGTCCGGGGGATGAGGGCTATCTAGAGGGGTGGGGGATGTCCAGAGGGTTCAGGGGGCTGTTTAGAGGGTTCGAGGGGTTGTTCAGAGGGTTGGGGGTGTCCAGGGTGTCCATGGAGGTGGGGGGAAGTCCAGGGGTATGGGGGTCCAAGGGGGTGGGATTGTCGAAGGGGGTGGGGGCTGTCCAAGGGGGTGGGGGTTGTCCAAGGGGATGGGGGCCTATCCAGAGGGTTTGGGGGGCTGTCTAGGGGGTTTTTCTAGAGGGTTGGGGGTGTCCAAGGGGGTAGGGGGTGGGGTGGTGTTCAGGAGGGGTGGGGTGTCCAAGGGGGTGGGGGCTGTCTAGAGGGGTGGGGGATGTCCAGGGGTGGGGGTTGTCTAGAGGGGTGGGGGGCTATCCAAGAGGGTGGTGATGTCCAGGGGGTGTTCAAGGGGGTGGGGTGGTGTCTAGGGGGTGGGGGATGTCCAAGGGGGTGGTGGTGTCCAGGGGGTGTCCAAGGGAGTGGGGGTGGTGTCTAAGGGGGGTGGGGGTGGTGTCCAAGGGGGTGCGGGTGTTGTCCAAGGGGGTAGGGGTGTCTAGGGGGTGGGGGTGGTGTCTAAGGGGGTGGGGGTGGTGTCCAGGGGGTGGGGGTCTGTCCAAAGGGGTGGGGGGTGTCTAAAGGTTTCAAATCATTATTATCTATGTAATTTTCAGTAGTGAATTTACACATATTTTAATATTTATACTTCATATTTCTTTTTTACAGAAGGGTGAATTTGGTATCTAGTTGCACCAGGATGTATTCTTTGTGAACCTTAAGAATAAAGTATCCATGATGAATTTAAAATTGTTATATCTAACTATATTTTAGTTTTAAAATCATTTTCAAGCATATTTTTTTAAATATGCATAGATTTGTTTTATATTTCAAAATTGTTTTACATTCAAATTATGATATTTTTATATAAACATATATTTTTCTTATCTTAAAAAGATGTATAATTTTGATATTTATTATAGGTAATAATGAGTTGAATTTGGATTACGGAACATTGAATGAGTAATGAATATGAGGAAGGTGTTGATGCCTTTTTGGAATTTTCTAAAAGAAATGTTCCAAGCAGTGACATTTTTTTTCTGTCCATGCCTGAAATGTTTGAATATGAAGAAGTTGAAAAGTAGAGAGATAAAAGGTCATCTGATTTGTAATGGTTTTCATCCGAGTTACAGCCATTGGATTTGGCATGGTGAAACTGGACGGAATGTCATATCTACTGATGATGATGATTCGCAAGATGGTAACTCCGATGGAATTGAAGAAATGATTCACGATATTGCAGCAGAAAAAATTAAGACAGAACCGACAGTTGCATTTCTATATGGTGATGCTGAAAACCCATTATATCCTGGTTATACAGATTTTATGGTTTTGTCGGCGGTGTTAAGATTGATTAACCTAAAGGCGAAACATGGATGGAGTGAGAAAAGTTTTACAGAGCTGCTACAATTAATGAAATACATTCTTCTAAAAGATAACGATCTTCTAGATTCACATTATAAGGCCAAGAAAATATAATGCCTGATGGGATTGGGATACAAGAAAATACATGAATGTCTGAATGATTGTATGATATATAGAAAGGAATATGAATTTCTGTCAGAGTGTCCTAAATGTGGGACATCATGGTATAAGGTGAAAGAAAAATCACAGGCTGATGTAGAGATCACAAAGATCCCTTCCAAGGTATTTTGGTATCTTCTTATAATTCATGGTTTCAAACATTTATTTGATAATTCACATGATGAAAAAAGGTTAAGATGTAATGATGATGAGCGGATATGTGATGGAAAAATATGTCGTCCAGCTGATTTTCTAATGGAAGAAAATTTATGAGCAATATCCTACATTTGGAAATGAAATTAGAAATCTCAGACTAGGGTTGTGCACATATGGAATGAATCCATACCGAACCCTCAGTAGCACACATAGTTCATGGCCCGTTTTATTGGTAATTTTCAACCTCTCTCCTAAAGTTTGTATAAAGTGAAAATATGTCATGTTGAGTATAATGATCTCTGGTCTGAAGCAAACTGACAATGATATTGATGTTTTCTTGTCACCATTGATTGATGACTTGAAACTTTTATGGGAGGATGGTATTAGGGTGTATGATTCTTATAAAATAGAATATTTTCATCTACATGCAGTGCTTATGTTCACTATAAATTACTTCCCAGCGTATGGAAATTTTTCTGGATACAGTGTTAAATGGCATAAAGCATGTCCAATTTGTGAACAACAGACTTCATATTGTCAATTGCATCATGGGAGGAAAACAGTGTACATGGGTCATCAAAGGTTTTTGCCTATGGATCACTCTTATTAAAGAACAAAAAATGCATTCAATGGATCACAATAATTTGATATTACTCCAAAAACTTTATCCCCTGGTCTGTATTTTGAGAGGGTGGAAAACTTTAATGTGACATTGGGAAAGACGCAGAAATCTGGTAATGATAGTCATATTTGGAAGAAAAGGTCAATATTTTTTGAGCTACCATATTGGAGATATCATGAAGTTAAACATAATATTGATGTCATGCACATGGAGAAGAATATTAGTGATAGTTTGATTGGAACATTGTTAGATATTAAAGGAAATATAAAAGATGGGGTGAATTCAAGATTAGACTTACTATCAATAGGAATACGTTTGGAGTTAGCTCCCACTCCTAATGGAGTATGGAAATTTCTTCCCCTAGCTTGTCATACATTATCCAAGAGGGAGAAAATTAGCTTTTGTCAGTGTCTTCATGATATCAAAGTGCCTCAAGGTTATTCTTCAAATGTAAAAAAATTTGTCTCGTTAAAGGAGTTGAAGTTGATGGGTATGAAATCTCATGATTGTCACGTCATGATGCAACAACTTCTACCAGCTGCATTGCGTGGAATATTTCCCATCCGTGTCAGAAATACTATAATGAAGTTGTGTTATTTTTTCAATTCAATTTTTACTAAGGTGATTGATGTGAATGCTTTGAACATTTTGGAAAAAGATGAAATTTGTATAATTTGTCAATTGGAAATGTATTTTCCTCTAACTTTTTTTGATATAATGGTGCATTTAATGATTCATCTAGTTTGAGAAATAATGCTTTTTGGACCTGTATATCTTCATTGGATGTATCCTTTTGAAAGGTATATGAAAATATTGAAGGGGTGTGTTTAGAATCCATATCGACCTGAAGCCTCCATTATTGAAAAGTATATTTCTGAGGAGGTTGTAGAGTTTTGTACGAGCTACTTGGCTGCGGCGCAACACATAGGTTTGCCTCCATCTTTCCATGAATGAGTTAATAATGAGGGAAAGGGGATTAGTGGCTTGAAAGTCAAATCATTGTCAACTGAACAGATGAAGAAGTTAGAATTATACATCTTGAATAACATAGCTAATTCTCAACCATATATCACATTGCATATTAATGAGTTGAAACAATGTCATCTAAAGAAGAAATAAATGTGGATTTTGAATGATCACAAAAAAAACATTTCTGTCATGGTTTAAAAAGACCTTGATTGGTAGATCAGGTGTATCAGAGACATTAAAATGGGTAGTGGTTGGTCCATGTTTAAATGTGATAACATGGTACGGTTATGACATTAATGGCTATACATTTTATTTGAAAGCTCAGGACAATAGAAGTGAAGTTCAGAATAGTGGTGTATTGGTGTTTGCAGAAGTAATGCATTTTTCAAGTTCTAAAGACAAAAACCCAATTTTTGCATCAAGTGCATATTATGGAGTGATTGAAGAAATATGGTAGGTTGATTACTGTAAAATTAAAGTTTCTATTTTTAACTGTAAATGGTTTATCGGTAAATACAGTGTTATACACGATGAATTTGGAATGACAGTTGTTAATATGAATAGATTAGAAGACACAACTGATTCTTTTATAATGGAAACACGTGCAAAACAAATTTTCTATGTAGTAGATCAATCAGATATGCAGTGGGCTGTTGTTTTACAAGGGAAAAACAATATGTTAGTGAGGATGAACTTGATGAAGATGATAATTTATATGATATCCCTACTTCCATGGAAAAATTAACAGAACATAATGATGAGCATGTTGAAGACATGGTTTGTTCCATAAGGAACGATCACGACGAAGGAATTTGGGAAAACAATCCATTTGTACATTCCAAAAATTACAGGTAACATTTTTTTATTTCTTGTTTACATTTATTATTTTCATAAAATGTTAGATATTGTAAGTTTTTTCTTTATTAAAACATGTATTAAAACAAATAAGTATAAGTTTTTGTTTGTTTTAATTTTTTTTATTTTACTTTATCATGTTTACCATTACATAAATTATATATCTATTATTTTTGTTCAATGACAATTACTTTACCATGTTTACCATATTTACCATGTTTACAATGTTTACCATATTTACCATCTTTACCATCTTTACCATTGTTTAACATACTTACCATATTAACCATGTTTACTATTACGTAACTTAGTACAATTTTCTATTTTTTGTTTACATTAGTATTGTAATATTTGAATTTGTATATTTTTGAACTAATGTTTATTTTTTTTTATTTGAAGGATAATGACAGATCAATCATTTGATCAACCATATGATTCTGAAGATGAGAATATTAGTCATACCTCTGGGGAGGAACATTCACATGCTCCTATTGATGTTCCCTAATTTTCCTCATGTGCTCCCATTACAACAAAGATTTAAAGAGTTGGTAAATGTGGGTGCACACATTTACCAAAATTATCACTTGCCCATACACAGGATCATAGGATACTCATTGAGTTTGATGAGAATGATATTCCTAGAGGTCCAAATGAAAAATATTTTAAGAGTTTTGTATCAACTCAGGGTAAGAGAAAAGTAATCATTTTGTATGATGACTGGAGAAGTGTGGACAAAGCGATAATATCTCAGTTGTGGGAGAAGATTTTGGTAAGATCTTTTTCTATTGTTTTCCTATTCTTTAAATGTTTCTAGTATATATAATATGTTTAACCTCTTCTTTATCAGATGACATTTTATATTATTGACATTGGAGGAGTCGGGAAGAAATTCTTATCGATGGCTTCCAGGAGATGGAGGGATTTCAAATCAACACTCTCATCAGATTTCATTTTTGGTCATAGGAGTCATGAAAATCCATGTCTTATATATCCTTTCATAGATGAAGACACATAGAGACAGTTTGTTGAAAGTAGAAGAAAAGGTTCATTTTTGGTAAGGTCAATGTAAACTTTTATAATCTTTCTTATATAAATGATCTTATTAAATTTTTTTAATGATTTATTATTCTTAATTTACAGCAAACAAGGAAATGTCATCAAGATATCCAATCTAAAAATGTAAACCCTCATAGTTTATCTCAGGGAGGGTATACATTATTGGAAGAACAAATGATGGCGGAAAAATTACAAAAACTAAGAGCTAAGTATTCAAGATCTGAAGAGGTGGCCCCTCCATCCCCTCCATCTAGACATGAAAAATGGAAGAGAGCTCAGATGGGAATAAAAGGGAAATATCTTTCGGAAGATTTGAGAATCATAGCTGAGAGGATTATAAGATATCTATTTTATTTATTTAAGTTAACTGTATTCTTCATATAATTTCAATCATTACATAAAATTTAAATTAATTAATACAAGATTATCTTGAGGAGAAGAGCTTACAGGGGTTATTTACAGCTTCTGGGAGGCAAGATATTTTATCTGTAGCATTGGGAAAGCCCAAACATCCTGGTTGTGTACGAGGATATCCAGCAGGTGTATCAGTAAGAAAAGTGTTTCCACATTCTTCAACTTCTTATGTTGAGGGTGTTTATAAAAAAAATAAAAATCCTTGCAGGCTGAAGTTCATAATATTAATGCGACGATGGAGGAAAAGATTAGAGCATCGGTACAGTCTATGTTTGCAGACATGCAAAGACAATTTCAGACTGCAGCTCCCACTCCTCAACCTCCCCCTATAGACCCCATTATTTATCCTCCACCTCAGCCTGTGGACCCCATTTTTTATCCTACTCCTCTGCCACAACTTCCTACTTATTACGAGTTGTATGTTTATAATCCTCAACATCATATAGTTGCATATGTGCTGGTATATTGTATAGGAGATATAGTCCATCATCAACAATTAGAGGTAGAGAATCATAGGGTCACTGTACATGATATTATAGATAGATCATCTTGAGTACCATTACCTACAGATGAGGTGATGATAGTTGGATATAGTATCGGCCATTTTTTAATTTTTCCATCTAGACTTATGTGACTCATTACCATAGAGGTATGTATGTTATATCTTCTATTTTTTTATTAAAGTTGTTTTATCATTTGAAAACTAACATATTTTTCTATTTATTTTTATAGGAATAATTAAAAGGTAAAGAAATATTGTATAGACAACAACAAAGAAAAATGGCTATGACATCAGATATAGATTCTAATAGTCTTGACAGATTGTCAAGATATTCAAATTTGTTGGTGGATCATTATGAGTTTCCAATGGAAGCTCATGTTTGTGGATGTGCAATAACTGTGGGGATTGTGAAAACTGATATCATGGATCTTGTTACTGGAGATAAGTTGAGCATCAATGTGGTGCAAATTTTTTCCATGTAAGTCTTAACACCTTTTCCCTGTGTTATATTTATTAAAAATGTATATTTATGTCTATTTTGTATTAGGTATCTTTATAAAAATTTTGAGAAGAATGAGCGGATAGATGTATATAGATTCATGGACCTGCATTTGATTTACCTTGAAGCACGTGCATTGTATGAGGAACAAAGAATGCTTTATATTGCTGAAATATTTGAATAGAATATAGTCACACAATGTTGGATGATGCCTTTTTGTGAGAGGTATAAAACACATCTCTCTCAAAGAGTTCATTATCTTTTAACATAAAAAACCACTAACCATAAATTTTCTTTTATCAGTGATCATTGGATGTTAAGTGTTTTTTCCCAAGGAATAAAACACTTGATTGGATATGCTCTTTCCATGGCGATGTGTGGGAAATTTTTAAGAAAATGTTGTAAAAGTAAGTTTCAATTTATCAATAGTTTTATATATTATAATGAATTTTAAATTTATCCCATTCATATTATTTTCTAACAGGGGATGGGTCTACTTTTAAAAAAACACAAAGAAAAGGAGTGTGAAGATAAAATATGTAAATGTAAAGGTAAATATCCATTTATAATTTGTACTTTTTGATTTATTACATAAAAATAATACATTAAATTTACACTCATTCAAACAGAATTTTCATAAATAACAAGGGGTCATTGAATATAGATATTATATGTTAAGATTTATGTATGAAATAATAACAACTGGAATAGTTGTGAACTTTGACCTGGTAATATTTCCTGTTAAAATTTGCCATAATATTTCATTTGATTTATTCATTATACATGTTAACTATTGTCCTTTTAATTTGTAGTTATTTGATGACCCTCAACCCTATAGTTATCAAGATGTCAAACACTTACAAGTGGAATGGTCAAATTATTTTACAGGTTTGATTGAATTTTAGTTGGTTGTAGTGTAAAATGTAATTTTGAATATTGTCATTGTAATTGTGTATTTGGTAGTCGTTTAGGTTGGATTTAGTTTTTTAAAGTTGAAATTGTAAGTTTTGAATGTTATATATGTGAATGTTTAATTGTGCTCTACTCCTTGTTTTGGTCTACTTATGATGGTTTTTCGGTATGGATTCTGGTCTGTGGGGAGGGGTTACAAGGGTGTGGGGGTGTCCAGTGGTTTGGGGGGTATCCAGGGGTGTGGGAGGGTTGTCTTGTGGGGTGGGGGTGTTCTAGGTGTCCATGAGAGTGAGGGAAAGTCTAGGGGGTGGGAGCATTTCCAGAAGGGTGGGAGGGATGTCCAAGAGAGTGGGGGCTATCCAGGGGGTGTCCAGGGGTGTGAGGGTGTCCTGTGGGGTGAGGGAGGTTCCAGGGATGTGGAGGGTATGTCAAGTGGGGTGGGGGTGTCCAGGGTGTCCATGGGTATGGGGGGCAGACCAGGGGGTGGGAGAGGAGGCGCCGCCATCTCTCGGGGGGCTGAACGCTGCTGTAAGGTACTCATCACTCTCACATGTGAAGCTTGTGCTCTCAAAATGTTTCACCAATGAATTCTTCCCCTGTAAACATCATTCATTCTATCACTTTGATGCCAGTATAACCAGGGGAAACACCATCATGTGTGACTAAAATACCTGGATCTTGGCGGTGGCAATATCCCAGATCTTGCAGGACTGGAAATGATGCTCCCAAGGCTTCCCATGAGATGCTTGAAACGACGTTAACAAAAATCTCGGCGGTGGGAAGAGGTTGCTGGTTCAGTTGGTAGCAATCTCACATAAGCATATCCCTTATGTGAGATTTCCACCAACTAAACTAGAGCCCTCTTCCCACCACCGATCTTTTTGTTAACGTCATTTCAGGAATCTCATGGGTAGCCATGGGAGCATCATTTCCAGTCCCACAAGATCTGGGAGATTATCACCGCCAAGATCCAGGTAGTTTAGTCACACATGATGAAATTTCCCACATGGTTATACTCGAATCAAAGTGATATAATGAATGATTTTTACAGGGGAATAAATCATTGGTGAAAAATTTTTATAGCTCAAGCTTCGCATGTGAGAGTGATGAGTACCTTCTAGCGGTGTTTAGCCCCCTGAGGGATGAAGTCACCTCCTCTCCCAACACCAGCTATCTAGGGGCTGTCCAGGGGGTGGGGGCAGTCAAGGGGTGTGGGGGTGTGGTGGGGTGTGGTGGGGGCTGTCAAGTGGGGTGGTGATGCTAGGGGTGTGGGAGGGTTTTCTAGGGGTGTGGGAGTGTTTTCCAGGGGGTGGTGGTGTCCAGGAGGGTGGGGGGTTGTCCAGGGGTGTGGGGGATATCCAGGGGTGGGGGAAGTCTAGGGGTGGGGGTGCCCAGGGGTGTGGTGGGGGTTGTCCAGTGGGGTGGGGGTTCTAGGGGTGTGGGAGGGCTGTCCAGGGGTGTGGGAGTACTGTCCAGGGGGTGGGGGTGTCCAGGAGGGTGGGGGTTGTCCAGGGGTGTGAGGGCAGTCCAGGGGGTGGGGGCAGTCCAGGGGTGTGGGGGTGTCCAGGGGTATGGTGGGGGTTGTCTAGTGGTGTGAGGGGGGGTCTGGTTGGGTTTTGGTCTGTTTTTGGTATGGGGTGTCCAGTGGGGTGGGGTGTCTAGGGGTGTGGTGGGGGCTGTACAGTGGGGGGGGGGGGTTCTGGTCTCTTTTTTGTCAGGTTTTGGTCTGTTTTTGGTATGTTTTTGGTCTGTTTCAGGTCTTTTGGTAGGGAATAGAAGTGGTTGATCGATGGTGGGGGTTGTCCAGTAAGGTGGGGGGTTATGGTCTATTTTTGGTCTGTTTTTGGTAATTTTTTTGTCTGTTTCAGGTCTTTTTGTATGTCATAGTAGTGGTTGATCAGTTTTATTTAAAAAATAGTTTTTTACGTCGGTTATTTTATAACCGAGGTAAAAAATGCATTGGGATTAGTTTTAACATCGGTTATTTGGAAACCGACATAATAAATGCATGGGAAATGGTTTTTACGTCAGTTATTTCATAACCAACGTAATAAATGGAAATGAATAATTTTTTACATCGGTTATTTTATAACCAACGTAGTAGATATGTTTTCACATCAGTTATTATTTAACCGACATTGGAAAACGCTTGGAAGATAGTTTTATCACGTCGGTTATGAAAATAACCGATGTGATAAATGCTTCAGAGGAGTGAGTTATGACGTCGGTTATAAAATAACTGATGTGAAAGAGTATATACCACATCGATTATTAAATAACTGATGTAATAAACCATGACTCCAAAGCATTTTCCACATTGGTTTTTTATCAACCGACATGAAAAAAACGCTTCGGATTTGTGTTTTTTATGTCGGTTGTAAAATAACGGACGTAAAACATAATGTTTATAATGTCTCCTGTAATAACGTCGGCCAAAAGCCAACGTAAAAAATAAAAAATAACCTCCATAAAAAAAATTTCTGCACTAGTGTCAGAAGGGATATAGTCTACCATATGGATATGACCCTATCGGGAATATGGCCCAGAGAACATTAGGGTGGATTTGGGTATTGGGTTTGGACCTCAAAAAGGCTTCCTATGTATCCGATTTATTTGGGAACCAAAGCCCACATTGTTCGGTTTGAGATGGGGCTTACACTTTAGAGGATTCCCAATAAAGGGGGTATGATTGGGGCTTATGTAGGGGATCCATCCACTTGGATTGAAATTGTTTGGGGCTTAAGCATGGGAGTTTCCCATTTAAGTTGTTGGTTGGGGATTATACATGGAATATTTCCATTTCATGTTGCTTCATTAAGAATATGGCCCTTTGAATGTGGAAGTATGGTCTTGGGATATACACCGTGTAGGAGGCCCATTATATGATTTAGTATCGCGCAGATGTCATGATCGCTGCCAACCTCTAAGCCCACATGAGTCATGATCGGTTCACAAACAAGAGAAGGAAGTGGATCTGAAGATCACATGTCCCACTCTGTCCACTGATGGATGGTTCTAAAGTCCAAAGGGAGAGAGAAACAGCTTTGATTGTGCATGTTACCTCTCTAGTTTTCATATTATGGATAGTCACATTTTGAGACCTATCTGAATACGTCCCTAGAGGAGTCAAAGAGGATAAAAAGTTCCACCTCATGCAAGAAAGGCTAGGGGAATACCTCAGGATGACCAACCTATAAGTAGGTCTCTAAATATGAGAACATTATTGGAAAGTAGAGATATGTACAAAGAGTAAAAGCATAAATATTTATAGGGTGTGATTGAGGTCATGAATCACAAACAAGTGAATTATTAATGGAACATTGAGGGTCTCAAAGCCATAAATCTTTGATGATTTAGAAGACCATCGGTTAAAAACAATTAAGGTATTATGACAACATTTTTTTTAAGATCCTTTTCCTCATGTTTACAAATTTCTTTACTGCCTAATAATATAAGGAAATTTACTTACATGATACGTTTTAATTTCATATGAACAATTCCATATTTTTGTTTTTTCTTTGATCAAATTATAATTCATACCTTACTTTAAGAAATGGATATCCAAATATTAACTTTGATTCCTAGAGCACTAAAATATACTTTTAATGGATCTTAATGCCCATAAAAGAGTGACAAGTATAACTATTGGTCTCTAACTATTCTTTAAATCTAATATGGTTAATACATTAATATCTAATCCTAAAAAGATACACTACTAGTTTATAATTTATATTCATTCATAAAAAAGTAAAACTTAAAACAAGGACATATTAATCTAGACATTGCGTAGGTCAGTTGTTGGAAATAAACTCTTATCATCCTTCGGTCATGGGTTCTAGTCCTGCAGCCTTGCTGGACTCAATGGGTTGTCACCCAGCATAGAGGTTATTCTTTTCTAAAACCATATTAATATAATTTCCAAAATAAATATGATGTACATCCTTAAAATAATGTTAATCACTAAATAGAATTTTAACTAATGTTTTCAATAAAATCTCAATACAAAAATACCTCATCTATTTTATTTCAACATAGGTCCTTCCTTAGTCTAAGTTTTAACCTTGGTATTTCATTATAACTATCTATTCAAATCCTTAATAATGCTTTGTAAAGAAAATGTGAATTACCCTAAGTGTATCCCATGAGAGTGTCAAACCAGGTGGATAGTAAGGCAAGTTGTCATGTACCACGTTACGCCGATTCAGGCTCGATACACCCTATCAGAGTTGTTACTCCTAGGTATATCTATTCCAGAACCATGTCCACATGTAGTATCCAGATAGGGATGTATTGATAGTAAGACCAACATAATCTCTACCTTAACAAAAATCTAGGATGTTCTTCTATACTTATCCTCAAATTCTACCTCAGGGTTATGTTATCTAATCTATTTTTTCTAAATTTAGTTTCTAAGGTTTCTACTAAACTTATTATGATATCAACTATAGTTTTCCGACCCTAGAAATATCATATTTGGTGTCTACTACCATTACATTGGCATAAGATACAAGTAAATCATGTCCCAAAGGACTGAATAGTTTAGTAGTCCTAGTAAACTGGATACATATATGAGTCTTGTATTACAAATGAATACACTAATTACAACATAATCTTTTTCTTTTGAGGATAACTTTATTCCAACTAGAGTATCCTTGCATATATTTCTTAGTATACTTACTGGATTATTGAGGAAAGGAAACCTAACAAGAGTGAGCTCAAATTCTTAGTAAGTGTAAAGTATAACGAAATCAATAATAAATCAATTAGAATAATCATTATGGAAAGCTAAATAATTGAACACATATTCTATATAATCAATATAATGAAAGGATAAACAATATGGAAAGGTAATAACTAAAAACACATTCCATTAAAATAACTAGATAAGGTAAAATAAATATAGAAAGTAAAATAATGGAAACACATGAAATTTAATCAATGAACTAAGAATGAAATGCATCCATAGATATGTCGACACAAAATATATTGGATAAATAATAGTTAAATCTAAATGAGTGAAATGCATAATTATTGTATGTCAGTTTCCTAGGTACATGGAACCATTATCATTAATACCTTTCACAAGACAGTTTAAAATACTCTGATTTTTCAACAAACTTAAAGGTTTTGTCGCTAACTGATTTCATCCCATGAGACTAATGATGAATCATGGGTCTTTCATTGAACATTCCCCAGCTCGTTTCTTTTATGTCTTAAGAATTCTTCATATCAAATAAAAAATATTCCTTATCAAGTATCTGTATTGAATAAAGGATACAGGTTTATCAATATTTACTCAAATAATCAAATAACTTTAAAAGTAAGCACCGTATGAAAAATGGTATACAGTTTAGGTAATGAACATATCCATTATAAATTATATGGATAATTATTAGAAATTCAATGTTCAATGATCATAGGGAATTGAATATTTAAAGGGGACTAAAAGTAATCAATAAAGTGAATGTTAATACAATCCTTGTCTAAATCCAACATAAACCATCAATAGGAATAATAAGGATGGTATCAATACAAAATATCCCAAGTGGAGTAAGGATAAAGGGTTGTTGTCATCGATGAAATATATTAAGAACATTAAAATAAATATTGGGGAAAATATCCATTTGTTTTGAAAAAACAATTCTTTGAAAATCACTTTTAAAAACATTTTCTTTAAAAAATAAACTTTTCAACATGAAAAGGATGATTTGAAGAAATGAAGGAAGGTAAATATTTACATGTCCTACAAGGTAAAATAAACATTCCTTTTTCATGGTAAAAAGGTTAGAAAAATGTCTTGTTCATAAACCGATAAGAAGATTCATTTGAAAACATTTTTAAAAGAAAAAATGGTAAAAATGTCTTTAATAAATCATTTTGGGAAGGTTAAAACCTTTTTTAAAACCTTTTTTGGAAAATGAGTTTTTAGAAGAAAATAGGTTCTCCGACTAAAGAGATAAATGGAGTCGAGTTTTCTTGAAAAAATTTTAAGTACCAAAGAGTGGGAAAATGGTAATATTATTTGATAAAGACCATGAATAATTAGAGGACAAGAAAATCAAATGGTTTATAATAAAATGATCAAATAATTTACTCTAATGTAAATTTAGGTGTAAAAAATATTGAACAAAATGATATTTTATATTAAAACATTGAAAATATATTAACATTGAAGTGATAATTAATCAATGAGTATATTATGTGTATCAACTATAAATCCACATAAAGAAGTTCAAATACATCAATTGATAGTCAGATTCATTATACACATAATAATAGAATATAAACAACAATAAAGGGGTATTATAACCCAATGAAAAGAAATTGGGTTATGAAATTCTTTTCCACTTGATAAATTTTATTTCAAATCCCCTTAGATGAAATAATTCAAATTGAAACTCAAAATATCATGAAGAATGAATGAATTTTGATATTATAAGACAAAGTGGCAGTATGTACACCATATATAAGAAATTAGGTGTACAATAATAAAGTGATTGTTTCAAGAGAAAGTTAACAATCACGCAAGTAAGTGAGATTCCAAATATAATCATTAAAAACATTATTTGGGAGAATAATATTTAAATATTCCAAAGTGTCGCATACCACTTTGAAACATTTGAATCATAATCTCCATGAAGGAATAAAATTAAATGAAACTTATAAAATAATTAGAATAAATAGTTTCATGATATAACATGTCAAATGGTAGTATATACACCATATAAAAGAAACTAGGTGCATAACAATAAATAAGTCTTAATGGAATGTAAATTGAGATGAAATTTCTTACCTTTCATTTCCTTTTTAGGTGAACGTCCTTTAATCTTATGTATAATGGATTTAAGATTGTTGATAACTTATTAAAGAACTATATTAATGTTTCTAATATCATATATTATCTTCTCATAATATCCTATTACTCGTTTGATAAAAATATTTCATTATTTTTACTGTTTAGAGTGTTAATTTCCTAGTTTATCGAGTATGTTTTAACATGTTACTTGTTATTATTATTAATTAGATCATGGTTTCATCATATCTATAATATAAAACATGAATTAAATATCATATATATTCATTATATATGCATTTATAATAACCTATAAAGTTTGGATATAGGAAATGAAATGCATCGTTCATGGAGACGGTAGGTCGTACATACGCATGAATGCTACTTTCATTTCCTTGTCATATTTTAAAAGAATGGAAAGTGAATGATATCTATGTATATGTATATTATAATTAAAGTATCATATCTTGGTCATATATGTTACATAGGTTTATTAAAACCATCTTTTATGTGTTCCATGTATAGCGTGAACGAATCACATTGCTTTAAGGAGGCGGTAGTCCACACTTCCACAAATGATGTTATCGTATTTACACAAAATTGAAATTATAAGGGTATGTGTTGTATAAAAATTACATAATCATAAAGACATTATAAATATCATATATATCATATATAAATAGTGTGTATATCATAATTCACAACCATGATAGGTGGTAAAATAAAACCAAACGACATCATTTTTTGAGGCAGTAGTTCTCCATAGACATAAAAGGTAAGTTCGTTACCCATTAGATGGAACTTTGTGTAAGTGTTGGTCAAACCATTATAATTAAAACATTTCAGGGTAGCAGTTCAAGTTTTTTGGGGTGGGTTTGAGCATGATCGAACACATGAATTCATGGTAGTTTCACATATAATTAACAGAATATAAAATTAAGGATAGATTAGGAAAAATCATAGGTTGTAGGTAATTCTTTTTTGGATCTAGGATCTAGAGAAACAGATGAAATGATATGGTTTGAGCATCGTGCGAGCTTTGTGAAAACAAAAAAAAATACATTTTTTAACCACTAGATACTAGGAAGTGATGTTTGAAGGTGACCCCCACCAATTTTATGTGGTAAATGGTAGAAATAATCAGAGGGGCTAGATCTAGAGAACCATATGGAGAACTTTAATTTCTATGGAAAACTTGACTACATGTTGTTTAGTCTAAGAACACACATCATGTATCTTCACCGATCTGTGATGACTAGGGTTTCAGGGAAGATAAGGATCACACACTATGTGGATGGGAGAACATGCCCTGTGACCCTTCTCATGTGTCTAGGATGTGTGATAGATACACACATATAGGACCCTATGCGGGAGGATATTCCATGTACTATGGGAGTACATAGGAATAGGTTGGTTTCCAGGAATGGATAGGTATATGATCATGTACATAGGCATGACCCGATGAACACGGGCATGATCAGGTGCACACGGGTAGGCCCCAGGTGGCTAAGACATATTGTGTAGTCCCCCTTACACTCCATGTATAGTGACATAGAATCTAATCCATTTTTAGAGGGTAACACCACCAGGAAACAGAGTGGTACCACATGTCATGTGGATGCCATACATGTTGTGTACCCCTATGAGAAACTTCCTCCTTGCACATCTCCTTCATCTCAACTAAGATTTTGACCCACAGGTAGTCTATCCTAAGTAGTTTCCCTTGTAGAACGTTATGGTAGCCTTCATGTAGGATTTAAAGATATTATTTTGAATATTATAAGTGTGATTCTTCTTTAGTCAACTATTGACTATGGTGGTGATTAGGTAGAATCATCTGAGAGAGACGTCGGGGTTAGAAACCCGACTATTTCACCAGGGTGTGGGTCTCTTATACTCATTACACCAGTTGAGCAACACCCCCTGACGTTCTAGGGAGTGGGTCCTCTATCCTCTTAGTTTCACCCCCTAACATAGTGGTGAGTGGGTCCTCTACCCACTTAGTGGTACCCCCTAACATACTAGTTCATGGGTCCTCTACCCATAAAGTGGTACCTCGTTGATGCACTAGGACATGGTTCCTCTATAGATACCTATCGAGTGGCACCCCTATCATACTAGGGTGTGGTTCCTCTATTATTTGAGTGGAATCACCTTGATGCACTAGGTAGTGGGTCCTCTATCTATCTGCTAAGTGGAATCCCTTTGATGCACCAGGTCATGGGTCATCTATTCATCTACCGAGTGGCATCACCCCAATGTACTAGGGCATGGGTCCTCTTTCAATAAGATATTTCACCCCCTCGGGTTGTGTATTAGTGGAAATGTATGGGTCCTCTACATGACTTTCTCAGGAATACATGTAAGATGTTTATAATCATTGATGGACCTTTGTAGTAATACACAAACTCATCATCCTGGGATAGACTATGAGATTAAGATCCTCTTTGTCTCTCATATGGGTTTCTTATGATCATATATATATTATTGAGTTTCAATTCTCTCTTGCATTGGGTTGAGTTGACCACTTATATCATATCTCTCTATCTCTCCCTTTTTGGTTTTTTGGGTGTTCTAATGGGTATGTATATACCCAACCCTACATGGTATTTTTCTATATGTGTCATGTCTTATGAAAATGAAAAATAATTCCATGGTGACATCGGTGGATTGTAGTAATACTCAGGTGTATAGGCAGTATACGGTGGTCGGTCTTAGATATCAGGATTCAGGCTCTCTTAGATTTCATTTATTTCAATTTTTGTCAAGTTAGGACTTCATTTCTAGTTGATCGTGTATTTTTTTCCTTTTTCACTTTGGTTTTATTCTATCATACTCAGATTTATTTTCTAGTGGTTATTGAATGCATGGATTACTCAAGATGTTACTGTCTTTTATTATTCCTCTGTATTGTTGCGTAGATATTATTCGCTGCATGCATATAGGTAATTAGTAAAAGGACTCCCATTTTATATTATTCCTTCTTGGTGCTTATTTTCAACCCTTGTCCTATTGGAGGTGGGCTTGGGGTAATGATAGATCATCCTTCTGCCATCCAGGCGATCCCTTGTGGGTTGGGTTATTACAGAAAACACCTTGGAGCTACCCATAACCACTAGGAAAACCCCTTTAGAACCTAACCAAGGAATAAGTCCACATCATGATACTTTCACATTAGTCAAAATCATAAATATACATAAAAACAAAATAATAAGAATGTCACAACCCATCTCAGTGGGGCCCTTATTGCGACTCCCCAAACTCGCCTTTAATAGGCTGGGGGCTGGTGACTAGCACTGAGTAGGAATATCACTAACATGAGAGGAATTGCCAATGTACTTGTATGCACACACACATCTCCAAGCCCACAAATAATGAAATATAAAAAAACACTAAGTAAACAATGCATGTATAGCACTATATCCCACAACTAGAGTATGATGTAAAGTAAAGTAATGGAAACAAGGATAGAATACAAGCCCACCAAAAAGAGTTTATAAACACAAGTCCAACCGGTAAGGAAAAGGTACTAGGACTACTGTCTATATCCATAGGAACACACCTCAGCCTATCTGGTCTCACAAAGAACTATCTAGTCCCGATTTGCATAGAAATCCTTCAAAAGTTCTATTGTCTACACTAGATATGACACATGCGGTCAAAGACCATGCATGGTTGAGTATAAAAATACTCAGTAGGACACCCTGAAACCACAAAGCAATACAACAAAGGAAAGTACAGTCATATCTACATAGGTATATATCTACAACACATATAACAAGAATATCTAGATATAATCAACCGAAACACACAGTCTATAGGTAAGTCACAACCACTATATACCAACCCTAGGGATTCATCTCTAAGATTCTGTGAAGCACTAATCTAGGAGAACACACTCCTCAGTTTGATAGCACTGATGGCGTCTGTCCAAGAGGTACTTCTAATAGGGTCTCATCATGAGAGAGATACACTAATAGATCTAAATAGAGATATGATATAAAATATAAGGATCACATCCAAGGCTATGGGGTAATACCAACAACTCCATCTGGATTAACTCGTTAAGTAGAGGATTAGTTCCTGTATAGTGTTGGTCATGTCGATACCAATAATTCCACATAGGGCATAAAGAATGAATAAAGGATCCTACTCCAGGACTCACTAGGGATTCCAACAACTCTATCTTAAAAGTCCTACTGAAGGGATCGTAGTCCAATGAGTAGGAAATGATTCATACCAAACTTTAGGGGAACAAAGAAGGTAATGAACCCTAATGGAACTTGTCCAAGATATGGAGGACAAGAATCTCAATCCATGTAGGAAGGGGTACACCCATGTACTTCATCTAGGTATTGCATGTGTACAATGGCCCATGTCTTTAGAACAAGTTATGTAGAGGAGTGGTATATTGTGGGTAAAAAGGGTCACATGACATGTTCTTGCATTCGGGGTCCACCCATGTACTTCATCAGTGTGATAGTACACTAAATCAACCCATGTATCCTTTCTTGTGTACTAGTACATGGGGGTCCCATGTACTTGGTCTAGGCTATTCCATATGGGGGAGTACACGCCATGTAGGAAACTCGTGTACTCTAAATCATGTCTATGTACTTCCCATGTACATTTTAAGTCATAAAATATTGAACACACATCATGTAGTTGGTACTACACACCATTTGTATTAGTTTTTCTAGAAACCCATCTTCCTCCTCTGTACATTATTCTTTTCAAAGGATGTACAATAGTACCAGTGGCATTGCAGGAGGAGGTTCTGAGGAAGTTTCATACATCCCCTTTGGTGGTACATATAGGTGTGCTGAAAATGTACCATGACCTCCGACATTAATTTTGGTGGCTAGGGATGAAGAAGAGAGTGGTAAAGTTGGTTTCTCGATGCCTTACTTGTCAGCAAGTAAAGGTTGAACACCAGGTTCTAATGGGTTTGGCTCAACCCCTTATGTGCTAGATTGGAATTGGTATGGGATATAAATGGACTTTTTGATGGGATTAACATGTACATCTAGGGTACACAATGCCATCTGGGTGATTTTTGACCGACTCACCGAGTCGGACCACTTCCTAGCTATTTGAGAGAAGAGTTCAATAGAGAGATTGGGACGCCTCTACATGAAGGAGATAGTTCAACTCCATAGAGTTCCATCAATAATTATTTCAGATCATGATGCTCATTTTACAACCTGATTGTGGAAGGGATTATAGGATGTGTTTGGGACCCAGTTACACTTGAGTACATCATTTCACCCACAAACGGATGGCCAGATGGAGTGGACCATTCAGGTTCTGGAGGACTTGTTGTGGGATTACATGTTATACTTTGGTTGTAGTTAGGAGGATCAACTACCACTAGTGGATTTTATGTACAACAATATCTACCATTCCACCATTGGAATGACACCATTTGAGGCTTTGTATGGGTGACCATAGAGGTCACCACTTTTTTGGACTGACCTGAGAGAGTCATCACTCATGGGCCCAGAGTTGGTGAAAGATACTATAGAGAAGGTGAAAATAAACTAGGGGTATATGAAGGATTCAAAGATCCATTAGAAGTCTTATGATGACAGGAGATGGAGGCCTTTGGAGTTAGAGGAAGGAGACCATGTGTTCCGATAGGTTTTACCTTGACATGGATTGTAGAGATTTGGTTGGGGCAGTAAGTTATGTTAGAGGTTTATCAGCCCTTTTTAGATACTACATAGAGTTGGCAAGGTGGTGTACCACTTATCTAGACCCCCATAATTAGACTGGTTACATGACGTCTTCCACATGTCGTAGCTGAGGAGGTACGTGCATAACTCATCGCACGTCATCAACTGGGGTGAGCTGGACAATGAGGATGGAGTAAATTTTGCCGAGTAACCAGTGGGTATCAAGGATTGATAGGATATGATCTTTCATGGGTGATCGATTCCTTTATTTCATGTCTAGTGGTAGCACATGAACCTCTATGAGATCACTTGGGAGTGGGAGGCTCTTATTCCTGTTCAGTACCCACATCTTTTTGAGTAGCCTTTGTTTTGGATTTCTAGGGACATAAAAGCCCCAATGTGAGGAGAATGTAATGACTGATATTTTTCATGTATTATTTTAAAATATTATATGGATTAATTTCAAGACTAGGCACTAAGACTGCCTGTGATTCCAAGACCCGGTGTGCCTGGAACAAATGTCTGAAAAATATTAAATATCACACACGCGTAGTTTTTTTGAAAAGTGGAATAACTACTAAATGGGTGCCCAGATCATAAATATGAGGGAACAATTGTGTTCATAATAGTGTCTTTACCCTAGGAATTACCTAACATTGGTCAGTGCAAGTTGATTGTGGAAATTCATCATGGGCGTTTTAAATGAATAAAATAAATTAAGAATATTTTATTTTATTTTTTTCCCCATCGACACAGCGACACAGTGACTGGATTATCTTTAAATAAACACTTTGCTATAAATCCAAGGTTAATATCATAACCCTGTAATCCTTTGGAGATATTGGGAAGAAACCTATGGAGAATCCTCTCGAGCAGGAGACAACAAGACTTTGATCCGACGATTGATGAGTGTAGATCTTGATAGATCTTGCCAACGGCAACGATGCGGTGACCTTTCTTCATCAATGAGTGATTTGAATCAAGGTAGGATGTGTTATTTTGATTCTTTTTTCCCGTTCTTGATTTCTATGATGAACACAAACTAATCCACAAATAGATTAGCTCGCAGATCAGTTGTGCTTGCGGGATGGGATGATTTTGCAGGTTTATCAGGGTGATTTATTCCTTGTGATTTAGAACTATTGTTTGTATTCATTTACCATTTTAACAGTGACAAACCAAGATCAGAATGAACATCGATTGAGATTATTCCCTCTCGATTTTTGTGATTTTATCCCCAAATTTATTGCTTTCTTCATGTGCGTTCTTCATCCTTCACCCAGTTTTGAACAATTGATCGTTTCACCTTCGATTCTTGGTGAAACAATCTGAAACTGGAGATCTGGCATCGGGATAACTCGACGGAGGTGCGGTGGTGACGATGTCAGATGGATCGAAGTGATTCGAGAGAACTCTTTCTTTGAGTGAGTTGCATGGGGTTGGATGAAATCAGATTTCCGAGCCGATTAAAGGCCTAAAACCCGTCGAATTGGTTCTAGGGTGGTGAAACGACCTTGGATCTAGATTTTTGAGATGAACGGACCACCAGAATAGGTACCAAAAGAATGATTTCTCCCAAATAACTTTGATCCATCTTTCTTCGTCATTGTCACACCTTTGTCAACTCATCCTGATGTCGGATCTCCAGTTTCAGATCTTTGCGCCAAGAATCGAAGGTGCAATGGTCGATTGTTCAAAACTGGGCGAAGAACAAAGAATGCACAGGAAGAACGCATGAAATCGGGGGAGAAAAGAACAACAATCGAGAGGGATGAACCATGATCGATGTTCATGTCGATATTGGTTCTTCACCAATAGAACAGTAAACAAATCCAAACAACTGTTCTAAATCGCAGGGAATAAATCACCCCGATAAACCTGTAAAATCATCCCATCCTGCAAGCACGATTGATTTGCAGGCTAATCTGTTCATGGATTAGTCCGCATTCATCATATGAATAAAGAAAAAGGAAAAATAATTGAAATAATGCATCCTACCTAGATTCAGATTTCTCATTGACAAAGAACAGTTGTTGCGTCATTGTTGTTGGTGAGATCTGTTGAGAACGACGTTCATCAATCATCGATTCAAAGTATCGTCGTCACCTGCTCAAGAGGATTCTCCAAAGGTTTCTTCCCAGCATCTCTAGAGGATTATAGGGTTATGAGATTAACCCTAGATTTTTGAAAAAAGGGTTTATTTAAAGATAATCTTATCGCTTCGTCGACGAGAAAAAAAATAAAATAATTTTTTCTTAATTTATTTTATTCATTTAAAACGCTCATGACGACTTTCCACAATTGACCAGTGTCGACCAATGTTAGGTCGCACCTAGGGTAAAGTTATTGTTCTGAACGCAATGGTTCCCTCAGATTTATGATCTAAGAACCCTTTTAGAAGTTATTCCACTTTTTTAGTAACAATGTGGAAGCAAAATAAAAGTAAGTGGTGGAAGCAATAACGCTAACATAACATGTTATAACATAATGAAATACAATATCCAATATCATAAAATAGTAAAATGGATCCCTATATGTGGTGGATCAATGTGAAAAAAGGAAACCAATGGTCCCTTAATATAAATATAGCAAGTGTATAAAGGTGGATCCATTGATAGAAAAATAAATATATAAATAAACACAAAAAACATCAAGACATAATGCACTAACTAGGTCTCTGTGAACCCCAGTCCTACTTTCTTCAGCTCCATGGTGTAAGGATAGTCACTACACCAAAATTTGCATTTAGCATCAGTTTAAACCGCTGCTAAATCGTGTGTCGGCAATCAATTAGCGACGATTTTTTAAAACCATCTCAGAATGATTTAGCGGCAGTTTAAACTATCGTTAAATTGTTTTTTTCGTAATTAATTAATTAATTTTATTTATTTTCATGATTAATTAATTAATTTTATTTAATTTCATTATTTTTTTATTTCGTTATTTTTTTATTTTTCTATTTTTTTATTTTTTATTTTTTTTATTTTTTTTATTTTTTTATTTATTTATTTATTTATTTTCGTAATTTATTTATTTATTTATTTATTTATTTTCGCAATTTATTTATTATTTTTTATTTATTATTACCATTATCACGCCCATCTCTTTGGGAAAGCTCATGTTCATGCACATGCCCATGTCATGCACATGCCCATGTCTTGGACATGCCCATGTCTTGGACATGCCCATGTCTTGGAAATGCCCATGTCATGTACATGCCCATGCCATATATAGAAACTCTACGTTGTGTGAGATTTGAACCCCTTACCTCTTGCTTATTCTCCAAAAACATTACCACTCTAGTGGGCTCTTCATATTGTCAATAAATCGAATCTAATATACTTATATATATATATATATATATATATAAATTGGAAAAACAAATAATACATAACAAATAGATACATAGAAAATAATTAATAATCAATAATTAATAATTAATAAGTAATAAGTAATTTTTAATATTTAATAATTACAAATTACAAATTACTAATTAATAAATAGAATATAAATGAATAATAAATAAAGAAATATATAATATGGAAATAAATGGTAAATAAAAAATAGTAAATAATAAATCATAAATTGTAAATTGTAAGTCGTAAATAATAAATACTAAATACTAAATAATATATAATATATAATATATAACATATACTATATAAGTAATGTATAAATAATAAGTTAATTAAAAAATAAATTAATATATGATAAATAAATAATAAATTAATAGTAAATTAATATATAATAGATAATAAATAATAGATAATAGATAACAAATAATAAATAATAAATAATAAACCATGAATAAATAAATAATAAATTTATAGTAAATATATAATAAATAAGTGATTAATAATTCAACAATTATAAATTAATAATATAAAAATAAAATAATAATAAATGTATAATAAATGTATAATAAACTAATAAAAAATGAATAATAAACTAATAATAAATCAATAATTAATAAATTAATAAACAATACATAATAAATAATAAATAATCAATAATCAATAATTAATAATCAATAATCAATAATCAATGAATGAATAATAAATAAATAAATGAATAAATAAATAAATAAATACTATAATAAAATATATAATAAATATTAAATAATAAATAATTATTAATAACTAATAAATTATAATTGATTGTTAAGAATTAATATTTAATATTTAAAATTTTATAAATTATAAATAATTATTAAATAATGAATATTGAATAAATAAATCAATAATAAATAAATGAATGAATAATAAACTAATAATAAATAAATACTAAATAAATTAATAATTAATAAATAATTAATAATTAAGAATAAAGATTAAAAAAATAATTATAAATAAAAAAAATTGATAAATAAATAATAACTAATAACTAATAAAAATAATAATAATTAATAATTAATAATAACTAATAATTATAATTGATAATTAATAATTATTAATTATGAATTAATATTAATTATTTAATATTTAATATTTAATATTTAATATTTAATATCTAATATCTAATATTTAATATTTAATATTCAATATTTAATATTTAATATTTAATATTTAATATTCAATTATTAATTATTAATAAATAATTAATTAATAATAAATAAATAAACGAATAATAAACTAATAAATAATTAATAATTAATAATAAATTAATAAATTAAAAATAAATTAATAATTAATGTGTGCATAATAAAAAAGTAATAAATATATAAATAAATTTTAAATTTTAAATAAATAATAAATAATAAATAAATAATAAATAATTGATTAATTAATTAAGTAAGTGATAAATAATTAATTAATTAATAAAAAAATATTAAATAAATAAATAGCAAATAAATAAATAAATCATAAAACGTTAAGAACCTCTAAAAACCCCAAAAACACTGAAATGACCATAAAATCTGATTTGGGACTCCTTTTTTGTGCCACAACCAGTCAAATCGAAGATTATAAAATGATCTTTGATATGATATGTGGTACAGACTAAAAGGACACCTGTATTTAATGTTAAAACCGTTTGAATTTTCAGAAATCTGGGTCGGCAACTAAAATCTCTATTTCGCAGGCCTTCTAGGCCTTTCTGGTGAAATAAAAAGGGGTAAAATGCTCAAAGAGATGATAGTAAATCTAAATGGTGTAGATCTAATCACAGGCTTTGATTTGATATGTGGTAGAACCCAAACGAACACCCGTATTAAAAGTTATGGTTGTTTGAAGTTCGAGTTTGATTTTTGAACTTTTTTAAATTTGAATATATTTTTTTCTTTGATTATCACATGATTTAAATCTAACTTGGTTTTAGATCATTTCATAAGCTTAGATTTTACTAGTTTTGGAGCTGAATGGACTCTCAGATCAGAAGTGATGGTTTTTTGATGTCGAAGTCTGGTTTTCAGGTTTTTGTAGATTTTTTTTAAGTTTCACATTATTATTAACTAACAATTATAAATATTTATTAATTAACACATTATAATTAATTAAAATTATAAATAATAAACTATATTTGGTTGTAAATAATAAATAATTATTAATTAATTAATTAATAATTTTTTTAAATTTTTTTCTTCAATTTTGCGGCGGTTTTGAAAAAACAGCCGCTAAAAATAATTATAAATTTATTTTGGGAATTGTTTTTAAAACAATTATAAAAAATATTTTAAAAACATTTAGCGGTAGTTTTTAAAAATGCCGCTAAAAAAACTCCACTAATTTTTTGATCGAAAAACATTTAGTGGTGGTTTTGAAAACCACCGTGAAAAAAACCGATGTTAAAACGTTGTTTTCCTGTAGTGATTCTATCAAAACTACAATAGTAAGGTACAACCCACAGCCTTTGCTTGTCCCATCGGTCACGATCTCATCATCACCACGACCCATCCTGAGGAATCTTTGTAGGTCATCCCATCACACTAACCCATCTCAAGGATTATTTAGATGCAATCTTGCACATTCCAACCCATATCTAGGATTCTTTGGAGGTCATCTCATACACATTCACCCATCCCAAGGATCATTGAGAGGTCATCTCATACGCATCAACCCATCTCAAGGAATCTAGTGAGGTCCATCAAGTAGCACTCATAAAGCAATAATATTATCAAAAAAAATATCAAACATAAATAAAAACATAATCTTAGACCATATATCACATATCTCATCTATATTATCCCAAAAATATCCCAGACGTCTCCATCAATGTCACTTTACTCGAGAAAATAGACCCTACATCACCCAGAAAACTAAGTGGGATCACAACTTTAATCGATCCATATCCCATATCTCCCACTATAAAGGGTCTAATACATTTATACAGACCTAACCAGTTACTTTAAAATCATACAAAGAAGTCTCATGGGGATACACATGCACTCGCAAGAAAAATAACACATACAACTTTATACAAATGATATAAAATAGTAAGGGATTTCCTACCATGGGTGCAGTAAAGCCAAAACACCAAGAATAGCCACCTGAAACAAACCTGGAACATCGAGACCCTAAAATCTACCACAAAATCATAAATTAGAGTTATAAGAAAATATAATCCAATATGAATAGGTATATAAGGGTAGAATGATGTTATATTTATTGAAAGAAGATCACCAAGATGAACGACACTTCAAATGGTGAAGAAACAGGGAGAGGATATCCAAATCCACTAAGGAGAAACTTTAATGCACTAAAATACTATAATATGTTCAAGAGAGATGAGGGGATATGGTTAATGATGGGTTTGGGGGGAAATTTTCAAGTTTCCCTTTCCCAGTAGGTTTCATAGTGTGAACCACCATAAACAAAACCCCAGGGGGTTCTTCCCTAATAATTCATAGAGTAAATTATACCTCCATTCCATGAATGCCTAACTATAGAACTTTTTAGCTTTAAGTTAGTAATTTTTCTCTCAAACCCATTCTCAATCCACCCTAACACCTCTTATAGTCTAAGACAGATAAAATACACATGTTTAGGCTGATATTAAATAACGACACACCAGAAATATGAGGGGAGTTATAGGTAGAGTACATCATTTCATCATATTCTATGAAAGAATCTATTTATATAAATAATTCCATTACAAAACTTGGGATAGTTTTTATAATTTAGTGATAATTTGATCTTTATAGTGATAATAATGGAGTTATTATTCAGTCCAAGGAACCCCAGTCTCACCAAAGAACCAAACACGTCATTTATAAAATTTCATCTTATTTGAGAATATATAAGATCCATTATCAAATAATTTAATATGATAGAGTCTTGAGGTTTATGTAAAATCTATAAGTATTAGATACATGATAGAATGTATTTAATAATTGTCATCAACAGAGTTGTGTCATAGTTTTTTAATGAAGGCAACCTATTTTATTATTTATTCATGTGTTTATTATCTATTATAAGAAAAGCATAATGATAAAATCTCATTAAACTATAATTATGAGTTGTCCCTAATTTTCACTAATTGATGAACTCCACTTAGTATTATGGTTTCTTGTAATATGTAAATATTATAATGATTATAATCTTGTATATAATACAATGAATAAATTCATGAGATAATAAGTAGAGACTTATTATATGAACTGAATGACTAAATTATATCACATGAAATATCATACAATCATTGATATACTCAGGGGTATATTCTTATTATGAATCCTTATTACACAAGGTTGGAAAGATACTTATTATGTGAACATTTTTACTTTAATACCTTTATAACATCATCCTTAAGGCTAAGCTAATCAGGGAGTGGTTGGTTATGTTATTGACAATGACATCAATTGAGTTTAACTAAGATTGTATTTTTCCAATTCTATGATAAGAAAATACATTTGGGCCTTCGATTGAGTTTTTTATGAAATTCATGATCATTCTTAGATAACTGACGTGTGATATGCTTATCTACTAAAATGATTGGCATGTGATATAATCATTTTGAATGATCAATCTACTTAGAGTATTGAAAATTTATGATTTATCCTATAATAGATTGACATGTTCCAGGTTTAGTGGTCCCTTGATGTTGTGGAAAAATGGATTATATAAGTACTAGGAATCTAAGGTTGGTTTAACACTTAAAATAGAAAATTAAATTAATTAAAACCCCATAATCCAAGATAACCATACAAGAATACCCGAAACTATGTTGTAAATAAAATAAATAATTGAAATTTAATACCATGAACTGATGATATATTTCTTTTACCTTCATTTTAAGGGCTTTATGAAGATCACAAGAGGTAGTCAAATGAAATCCCTCCTTCATGGTGTATCCATGGTCAATCTTGAATCACTCAATGCTCGAGCAAGATCCACTTACCTTCCATGAAATGATAGTGACTCATAATATAAAGGAAGGATGACAGAGATATTATATGAAGAGGGATAATGGGTTTAAATACAAGGCCAACCAAACTCACCACCACAATTCCTTGGGATTCTTTTATATCCGTCAAGGACGCTCCTTTAATGTGCATGCACTTACTCATGCATTCACAATTCATGAGTAAATGGATTGTAATTAAAAACTTTGTAAATAATGACTATGATAATTAATGCAATAAATTATCAAATAAATAAAATATAGTTTCCCCCATACATTAAAAATGATTAATGTTAGTTGGTGTAAGTGATAATACCATATTTAAAACACTTATCACTCGATTAACAAAAGGCAGTGGCATGCTTTACAATATTTTGTCGAGCTAGGCATATGATATGTCTTTAATCCATGCATTTCATACCATATAGTATTCTCATATCATATAATATGATATTCCCCCACATACATTATATGTATAAAGGCTTGGGTCATATCTTAATCAATATTCTACTTGTACTAAAGCCTCATAGAATTAGTATTATTTCACCATATTTTATAACATACAAAAACTTGTGAAACCGCACCAAAAAAATCCTATTTGATATTTCCAAAACACTTTTGTAAATCTATCATTAACTTCACTATATATCACATCATAATTAACACCTTGTGAATACCCATCCACAACTATTTTTGATAAACTCTAAAACACTTTTAGAGTAGATCTTTGATTCAAACTCAATCATTATCTAGTCAACCAAAAATTTTGATCCCATAGTACTTTATAGAAGTGAAAAATATATATGAATCATTGAATCTATAAATATAATAAAATGGAATCATATATCAAATAATTGGTGTTACTCAAGATAAAAAGGGATCTGGTGTGATCTTTATCAAACACATGTATCTCTATACTTGTGTCCACTAGTCGTATCACATGCAAGAATTCATTTTTATATGATCACTTCATATAAGAAATTTAGTAAATATGGGACATGGAGTATTTAAATCCCATATATTCCACTCATACATTATCAATTCTCTAAGTATAGAATAACTAGGTTGATGAACACATCACATGTCACTCACCTTTATGGATGAGCATATCACATTCCTCTCACCTGAATATATAAGCACATCATATGTATTGTCTATGTATGGTCGTGAACTTCCTCAGTATATCATTGTTGAGGGAATAGATGTTATACTGGTAATATTAGAGGAAAAAAATACCATCTTGGTTAATCTTCAATCGATGACATGATCACCAACATAACCAACCACTCCCTGATTAGCTAATCCTCAAAAAATGTATAAGAAAGGTATCACATTATTAAGGTTCTCATGGTAGGTATATCACCAAAATCAAGTATTGGAGACTCTAAATATAAACCATACACCCCTATTATACCAAATACATAGCGTATGGAACTCCATGTGGTATATACTTTGTGGTTCATCCAATGCACAAAACTAATTTTGTGCCTTGTGAGCATGTTTCGTATCCCCATACAAGAATTGTATTCATGCTAGACTTAATGTTTTATCATAACCTATAATACTTTATGATAAACATTAGTTTAGGATATCACAAAATCATACTTTGAGATATCATTTATCATTTCACTTCATGATTTATATATATATATATATATTTGCGTGTGTGAAACCAACATGAAAAAATGATAAAGTGGAGATTTATTTTCTTATAACATGATACATTTTAGATCCTTGAACTCCTTTAATAATACTTAAAAAACCATATATGAGTTTTTTTCTAACACATCATATATAATAAACTACCATGTCATCTTTATGCAAGCTGCGCTTTCAATGGTTTTGTTAAACTCATTGCATCTCTATGTAATTATTTCCAGATCTCTATATGACAATATAATTAAACTCTCCCAATAAACTTTTTAGTTAGTACCATTTATAAATCAATCTAGTTTGAATAATGGTGATACATTATAATCATACTCTTGATGTTCAATTCCTTCAACATATTCAAAACTTATTAACTTTAATAAATCAAATGGTATGATGTTAATGACTTGTGTTGTTTACTTAGAACTTTTTATAATTACATCATCATCATTAGAACCCTTTAAAAATCATTAAAATATTTTGGTGACTAGTAGAACTCTTTACACTCTTTTTTACCAACATATATATTAAAATCCTTTAGGATATAAAGTAAAATTCACTTTAAACTTAAACTAAATTAATATTTTATGTGTTAATTTTGAACTTTATTAAGTCCAAATATACTCCCACTAACCAATTAAACCTTATATTATCTTTAGAATATCATAATAAAATTCTAAAAATTCTTTATGTTTAATAAATAACCATTACTTACTTTTAGTAAAAATATTTAATAAATGAACTAGTGTATCCATATCATATATGGTATTCTATATGTTTGGATCATTTTATTAAAAATAATAGTATTATTTAAAATACACCACTGATTGTGGTGAAATATTAATTCCCTCATTTTTTAAAAAATATATGAATAAACACATTTATCTCGGATAATAAATTTTTATCCTAGTATTCTTCTAAATTATTTTATGGAATCTAATGAATCATAAACCATGTGTATTAAATCCATAATCTCATGTTGTCTATAATAACACTTTTTTAGTAAACAACTTATCTTATAAGAGAAATGATATGAAGATACACATCCTTTACTTAGATCTATCTAAGAATAACATATTCCTTTATAATCAAATATTTGATGTAGTAACCCTTTATTTCATCTCTTGAATGAAAACTTAAAGCTTTATCAATTATTACCTTGATTTAGAACTTTTATATATTTACAACATTTTTAAATTATATATTTGGTATTATATACCCTTTAAACCCAAAGAATTAATTTCTATAATACTGATATATGACATGGTGATTCCATGAAGTTTCTCAAACTCTTTCATATATTATGGAAAATTCCATCCTATGGAATTTTATCCATCCTTTCCTAATTTCACCTTTAAGTTTCAATGACCTTGACTATCTACTCAAGAAACATTATTGGACTTTCCAACTAACTTTTCTTCTTCCAATTTAAATTTTTACTCACTTGTATTATCGGTATAACATTGGAACCTAGACATGAAATACACAGTTCATCTACCCTTAAAACTTTTAGAATATTGGGTAAAATTTTCTTTAAATCATTCACATTATCGAAATATTTCCATCAATCACAATAGAATTAATTCTATAACCAAAATAAGAATTATATGATTTTTTCCAATCTCACTAAGCCATTATCATATGAAATAATATTAAATATATGAGTGGGAACTAAAATTATTTTATTCATCTTATTTATAATGCCTTTGAAACCTAAATTTCTACATTCTATGCTTATTATAAGCATCTAGATTCACCTGTTGAACAAATTCAATATTTTTTTATTTAGTATGTTGTTAATATAACACATAAAATTTCTCTTACTTAAGAACTTTTCTTAAGTTATCAGTCTAGAGAGTTTATTACATTATGATTTAACTTTTAAATGATTAATTTCAAGTTAATTTTGATGATGATGATGTTATTCATCTATAACATAAGCTTTTATCATATGAGTATCATGTTTTACATTCATTTAATAAGGAATTTTGTTAAATGTGCCCCCACCAAAATAATGACCCCTTTCAAACTCATCATATCCATTAGTTGTCCAAGATCTATATTTCAGTAATAAATTAGAGTAATTTGTAATTTATATCATCACATAGTTATTTATATAGGTAATCATCCCAATTGTATCATATATGACTCTTGTATGGTTGAGTAGATAACTCTTTGTCTAATCTATCATATGAATAAAATCAATATCATTGCTTCAGTATCCTTCATAAGGGTTTTCTAACTAATTGTGACCCAAATATAACAATGGTATTTAGTTACCTAACTCTTAAAGTTATCCATTTCCACCATTATTTGCACAAGATAATTCATGGGAACCTTGTTTTGGTATAACCTACCTGATTGAATGATATATGTATTGACATGTTCTTAATTTATATTGAATATAACACTTAGTATTTTTAAAGGTTATTTAATTTCATCATATTATATCATGTATTCACTTTATGTATACATTCTTACAATGATTTACTTTGGAATCATATTCCTTACACCAAATCAACATGTTCAAATTATATTGATGTGTAACTCTTTACACAACTCAGAACTTGTGTTACTAACCTAAATTAAAATACAAATATATTCATACATATACAAAATCATCATATTCATAAGGTATATAAATCCATTTCAAAATGAGTAATACCATAGCTTCAAATAGTCAACCCTCTCTTTTCTAGACAAGTTATAAGCCTCCGGGATAGTGAGAAGTCTGAACCAAGTTTCCTCTACCCAGATATACTTTACTCAAGAGAGATCTAATTTATATCATAATTATAACACCTAATATGTATAAACTATGCATAAAAACTCAATTCAATATCATAATTAATACAAGCCAAAGTAAATGTATAAGAAAACTAAATCCATCACCATACCTAGTATTAAACTCCTTAAATGAATGTATGACAATTTATAAATTTATTTTAATAGTTAAAACAAAATCATACATATATATTCATAATATAAAAAATATATTTCTATGAATAATAAACAAGGGAATAACATTTAAATAAATGAACAATTCACATATCTAAACATGAGATAGACAATCTATGAACAATTCATAAATCAAAACTTATTAAAAACACTTTATATTGGATTATGTAAATTCCATATATATATATATATAAACACTTTATATTTATTCTCAATATGAATTCCTTTATATTATTCATTATATTACATTTTAACTTAAATATATGATACTAAATTAAATATAATAAATTTATTTTCAAAGTCTATTATATTAACAATTTAGATGTTCTAAATATCATATATTTAACATTTATTTTAATCCTAATCAAATTAATAGTCAAATATAATTTTGACATGGTTTAAATAATTCCTCAAATAAGGCTTTAATTTGAAAGATTAATATTATATATTACGAACAATTCATGATATAAATATAAAATATTTTATTTTTTTTCCTTATTTTGTAATTTATAAACATTTTATAAATCACGCTTATATTTCCTATAAAAAATTATATCTAAACTATAAGTCATGTAATGTAATTAGTAATGGGTTTTTTAATATTGACATTCAATAATATGGATATTTATTTATTAAATGTTTCATAAATACTTAATTAATTAAATGTAAAAAACTTATAATTAATCAATTTACAAACACTTATAATTGAATTTCAATAAAAACACATTTTTCTCTTTATAATCGTATTCAATGATATATCAAAGATTTTAGGCTATGAGAGATAACCCACAGTATGCTATAATGTTATCAATCATCTAATATAATTGATATTTGGGCTTACATGATATTAAAAAGACCTGTAGTGACCTTGTGGGAGATTAAACCCGCATAGGGTTAGCTATATAACATTAATCAAGCGACGTAGGTTGTCATCGCTTATGATATAACATCCACATTAGAATAACCCAACATATTTGGGTCTCGTGTAATATTAACTCAGATTGGCCTATGTAACATTAACTCATTGCATAATGAAATTATGTGAGATTAACCTATAATGTGACTTATGATAATCACATGCTTAACATTTACATAGGTTGTTGTGTGAGATTAACCCATAGAAGTGACTTATGATAGGAGAAACACATAAGATTAATATGTCGCATGGGGACCTGTATAGGGTGAGTTTAGGGACCTATGTCGGGTGAATAAGCACGTTAGTAAATCTATATAGGATTAACTTATGTGGACCACAAGAGATTAAATTGGCATGCAGTGGAACACGTATAATTAATCTAGTTGAGCCTATGATATATCGGCGTAACATTAAACCCTTCATCAAGTGTACAATGTGATATTATCTTTAGTGAGTGGTCATCAAGGCTTATGAAATGCATACACAAAGTATTAATCTAGTATAGAGGATCATTTTTAACAATAATCATTGTATTTTATATATGATAAACTACTCTATTTTTATAGTAACATGAGATCTTAATTTTCTAACATGATTTAGAGGTTCTAAATCCATAGTAAATATTTGATACCACTATGAGTAATCTAATGGTAGTTTAACACTTAAACTAACAATAAAAGTAAATTAGAAACCCATTATCCAAGATCACCATATAAGAATACCTGAAACCATGGTTTAAATAAAATGATGAAACTACTATGTGTACCTTTCACCAATGAGATTTTTTTATGCCTTCATTCAATGGGATTAATGAAGATCACAAGAGGAATTTAAATGAAATCCATACTCCATGGTGTATCCATAGACCAACTTGAATCATTTAATGATTAGCCAATATACTCTTAAATTCCATGAAATGCTAGTGTCTCATGATATTAAGGAAGGAGGAGAGTGAGATTTTAGGAAGAGAAAGAATCAGGAAAAAAATCAGGGCCAACCAAACTCACCATCACAATGCCTCAACCTCCTTTTATACATCTAGGATTCTCCTCAAATGTGCATTAATTTAGAATACATGAGTAAACGTCTTAAAGTTACAACCTTTATAACCAAATACTATATTAATTCCTACAAGCACTTATCGCATGAATGCAACATATCTTCTCCTATGTGTTACAAATGATTGATGATAACTGGTGTATGAGATAATACCTGAGTGAAAACACTTATCAATCGAGTGTAAAAAGGAAGTATCATGATTTATTATATTTACTCCGTCTAGGAATACAATATGCCTTTGATCCATGAATGTCATACACCAATGGAAAACTAGGATATGACCACACCCCTATAGCCATTGTTGGAAAAACTATATCGGTAGGGTAGACTATGACGACAGACTAACAAGGATCATAGTTACAAGCTACCTATCACTATGGTCAAATAATACTTTGATTATAGACTTGGCCTACATATTCTTACTTATATAGTCAAATTGGACTTCCACATGGACCTTGGAAGTAGGAATGTGTGAGAATCCATAAATCACATGGGAATAGTGTGAGAATAGCATAGGAAGGGTTTGTGTGTGCATGTGTGTGTGTGTGTGAGGCCTTGAACCTACTCTCCTATAATTAGTGTTTATAGACACATACTTTACATACTCGCTTTTCTCAAAATCAATCAACCCTTTATTACCTCAATATTAAAAATATATTAAACTTGAGAGTTATGCATACCTCAATCATGAGTTCTCCAATAGTTATCCCCAAAAATATAACCTTTTCATAAAATAACTTTTCGAGGTTATTGATACTATTTAATATATGTTTCCATACCTTTAAAGTAAAACTACTAAAGAATAATCCTTATATGTTTCACTTAATCCTCATAACTTTTAAAAAATACCATAATTTCATTGATAAATATCAATCTCTAACGAAGATATCTAAGAGTGTCAAGAATTAATTTCTATTATGAAATCAACCACACTACCTTAGGTAAGACTAGGAAATGCACTTTTTCAATCATAATAGGCATATAATAAAATTCTTAACCATTTACGTATACTCCTTTATTTGGTTATAAGACATGGTGATTTATAGATGCATGCCTTTATCAGCTTCATTTTTTTGATCCTATTTTAGCTAAATGCTAAACCAAAATTGTTATCCATAAAATCATAGTAAATAATAGTATGAATATTAAAAATAAATCCTAATATTTATTCTCACCTTCACTTTAACCTTTAAAACTTCTAGTTCAATTATCATTTCTTTAAGTTAGGTTCTCATGTAATTTTTAACCTAATACCTTATAATAATTAGAAAATAAATCCTTTATAATGGTTCATAAAGAGCATATGATCGACCAAAGAATATCCCCTAGGAGTTTTTATCTAGGAGTGTAGTATTAGTCCCACTCATTATGAATCAAATTGATAACTATTTAAATGCTCAACCAACCACTTTTGGGGTGATTACCCATGAGTATATCTATGTCATAGCTGCATCCACTTGTCAGTATCTAGATAGTGATATATTTCTAGGAAAAAATACAATCTCTACCTTACTAAAACTCTAGGATATTATCTTGTACTTATAATTCTCACTTAGTCTTATTCCTATGGTTTTCACTGAATGTTATCTCATCTTAATGCCTAAATAGAATGTGTATTATTGCCTTAACATTAAATCATATACTATTCCAAAGGGTTATATATTATGATCCACCTTAACTTATCGAATGTAAAAATATTTTCAACAAACATCCTAATATCCATATTTATCTAAACTTTTCTTTTGACACTAACTGTGATACCCTGGACCCGCACTCCCAGATCTGGTTCCATAAAAACATACTTTAAATACTCAATTTGATACTAGCTGTAAAATCCTAGATATAACCGTCCTTAATTAAAAAATAAAAAATTATTATTACAACTCTTTTATCCTAATTATATTTTTAGGTTAAGAGTTTTAGAAAATTATGAAAAAATAATAACTAGAAAATCCCATGTTTTTTTAATCAAACAGGCATTTTCTTTTATTGTATATGAAAAAACTTAATCTTTGATGATTATTCAACATCTCCCATAAATTATTTCACATGTTCTATCATTATAAACATTTCATGTGTACTATTTTTCTTCATGAACCATGTAATAGAAACATAATAAGGGGTGAACTCAAATGTTATGTAAGGGAAAACATACAATTGAGGTAACCATGGCATAAACATGGTATAAATATGATGGAAGGAATAAGTAAAAACATGAATATATAATCAAATGAAACTGAGAACATGCTATATCCATGAAAATATATGAAAACATGGATATCAAAAATACTAATCTCATACTGATTGAATGAATAATGTAGAACATCAAAAATATGTTGTCAAGGCCTTGTGCTAAAACATTATCCTATTATGGGAAGATTCATACACCAGAACCCAACCTTTTTTGTCTCATGAGAATTTTCAATTCATCTAGAGGATATATAATTTTGGGACCCACCCATCACCTAATTAAGTACAATTCATTCATCATAAGAGTGAATAAGACATTTCATGTTATTCCTTAAGGAACCTTTTGTTGAATAAAAACATGGTTATCAATATAATGAAGAATATAGAATATTAATACATGATAAACCTACATTAGTAGTTAATAATCAGAAAGAATGTTAATGATTTTCCCCATGTCAATAAAAGGGATAACATGATCATAACCCATCCTGAGAAAGAAGGTGGGTGGTCAAACAATACATAGTCAACTTATCAATAATCATTCATATGAGAATAATAATATATGATACACCAATAATTTTCACCATGAAAATAAAAGGGATAGCATGGTCATAAATCATATTTAAAAAATGTGTTGGTTTCAAAATAACATAACCCCAAAGAAATAAAGGATATATGGAAGGGTTTCGACATCAATAAAAAACACCCTCATAAAAAAAATTGAATAGTATCATAAAAGATGGGATCAAGAATTTTTTTTATACTTTTATTTAAATCCTTAAAATGATAAATAAATATATTAGAAGATAAATCATGAAATATAAACCCCATTATGGTAAATAATTTTGAAAATGATAATGGAAATGGAATTGAAATTTTAAAAGATCTTTTATAAAAAAATTAATATTAACATGAAATATAAATTTACATGTCGCTTTCAAATGTAAATTTTAAAAAGGTGGCTTTAAAGATTTTGAAAACCTTTAATTTTATAAATAATATCCAATAATGGAACCTTGAAAAGGAATAAATTTTTTCTTGTATAAAATAGAAGAATAAGACAAAGCATACGAAAGTGAAAGGAAAACCCCTTTAATTATTTTTTAAATACATTTGTTCAAAATTCACATTGTAAAAGGAGTAACAAAACTTTATTTTGTATCAAAATATATTTTTCCTCGTATAGGTAGATAAATTACCATAAAATAAAATATTAGAGGTGGTATAAATCATTCATGTAAAATAAAATTAAAGATAAAACATTATAACTCAAAGAAAGGAGATTTGAGTTATCAATATCCCTTACAGTCAACATACTCTATAAAACATGAAACAATTGAAAAGAGTTTTATGTGGAAAAAGTGTAAAAAATTAGATAATTACACATAATAAAATCAAAGGATAGAATATACCCAAATTATATAAAATAATTTCAAGTTAACAATCATAACTCAATGGTTGAAAATGGAGTTACAAAAAATACTTATGATTAGGGTAACACTTGATTCAAAATACCTTTTAAAAAAAGAACTTTATTTGGATTAGTTTTACCATGAATTAAAAGTAAATAAATTATATAAAATTCATGGGAAATAAAATCAATATAACAACATAGAAATAAAAAATGTTTTATAACAAGTAACATGTCTCAAAGAATCAGAATTATGACTAATAAAACCCATTCAACTTGAGTAACACTTTAATCAAAACCCCTTGAAATAGATAGCTTGTAATTAAACTTAAAATTACATGGTTAAAATATAATTCATGAAATTACATCTCAAATAGGAATTATATACACCACATAAATGAAATTATATACATAATACCAAACAGGTCTCAAAGATATAAATTTGAGAAGAAAACCTTTACCTCAGTCCTGATTCATTATGCACTTACACCAAACATTATGAATAATTAAATTAATTTCATTAAATAAATACTAAATTGAATTATTCATATCTATAACCATTTATTCTCCTCATTTATAATCATTCTATAAACATATATTTTTTAGTTTTTATCTATTTTCCACAACGGGTGTAAGTAATCTTTATCACTTTGAACTAGTTTCATAAAACGATGTCAGTATTAATTCTTGTTAAAAATTTCATCATTGCATGGTAATTAAAGATATTATAATATATGTTCCAATATATTTTATAAATATATAATTTCACTTCATGGTAGTTTTGGTTACAAACTATGATGATGAAATTGGTGATGATCATGTTTTGGTGATTCCTAATGAACGAAAGGTGTTTTCTTAATTAATGAGTTAAATGTTGATATAACCTTACCATAAACAAAAAAAACATTATTTATATATTTATATCATATTATATCAACAAATAGGTTCTCATATTCATCCATGATATAAATTCATAGTATTCTTCATGTATGTGGTTAAACTGACCCAAACATGAACTTACCGTGATTAATGAATGATTGTGAGGTGGTTTAGTTATAAAATCATCATACCATAATCATAATGATATTATTTGGTGATTATTAGTTTTATATATCATAATTTTAAAGAAATATAAATATAATATAATTTATATATTTTCATTATTTATAAAGAAGAGATCATTATCTTATTAGTTTGCTCATTTTAAACGATTGAATTAATGATAATAATTTGTTGATAATATCACTAATAGGTTCTCTAATTTTGTCATAATATAACCTTAATGGTTTCATAAAAAATTATATTTATCTTTTAATATCATCCTCATTTCTATCCATGTAAGTTGGTGATGAAAATGAAAAAAAAATATCAATCATTCCATGGTGGCGATAGTCCAAACGTACCCATGGTTGACGATTTCATTTTCCATGGAATGGGAGAAATGAGTAATATGGTTTATTATTTATGAATAATAAACATGATATAAATATCATTATTATTTATCAAATTCCTCTTTTATAACATCCTTGTAAGGTGGTTAAGGAAAACAAAACACATTGTGTCATGGAGGCGGTAGTCCGCACAATGCACGATTCACATATTTGTTTTTCTTAATGGAAAAGGGGGGGTTAATGATTGTACCATCATTAAAAAAACATAATAGTATAATAAAAATAATTATATTATAATTTTAAGATAATTAATGAAATTTTAGGAAAAATAAGTGCACATAAATAAATATAAAAATAAATAATATGTCATAAATCTATACCATACTACTTGGATTATCTCCTTTACAAAGGGGGTAAACCTTTAAGGGGTGGTATTTTGAGGGGAAAACATAATTATGGTTTCTATGAGTTTTTAGGAGATTTTTGGTCAGATTTTGGGCTGATATAATAGTGTTTTGGTGTGATGGTAAGTGAAGAGAGGAGATTATCTTTTATAAGTGAAAAGGGATGACTTTTTTTGTAAATACCCAAACATTTTCAATAATGGGAAGTATATATTAAGTAAAGTGGTTTAAAAAATTCATCAAAATTTATATTATAAGGGATAATTTCTATCAAGTCCTAAAAAACCTATTCCTATACATGTTTTAAACAAGTTTTAGGTCTTTTACTCTTATATTATTTGCTTTTACCATTTTAGCTTTTACCATGGTAACAAGTTTTTACCAAAGGTAACTTAATATTAATAAATAAAAATAAAGTGGTAATTATTAGATAATTTGGAATCAATTATTATAAATTTAAATTCCATTACATTTTATTCAATTTATAAAAGTGATAAAAATTGATTTTAAAATAAAAATGTATAATGTATTAAAAATAATTTTTGAGAAATTATTACTTATGTTCTAAAATATCAAATATGGGTTTGTAAATTAAAACAAAATTTTTTAAAATTATAAATTCACATATAAAATACATGTTTGTTCTTATAAAATTGTTTCATATATTTTCAATTCATACTTATATAATAATAATGCCATAAAAGTCATGTTATTTGTAAAAACTATATTTTGCACAATTCTCCTAAAAATCACTTTTTTTATAAAAATAAAAAAAATCTTAATATTATTTTAATATTATTAATATAAAAATTATGTTATTTTAATCAAATTAAATTTAAAAATTTGATAATTTAATATTTAAATAAAATACCAAAATATAGTAGAAAACTGTTCATATTGGAAAATATCTTTTAAAAAATATAAACTATTATTTATTCTTATTCCTATAAATTAATAGTTAATTTATTAGTAATTTTTTATTTATATTATGAATATATTTTATTATTATATAATCATTATATACTTAGTTTCTTTAAATAAAACACAAATTTCCAAAAAAATACATTTTTTAATTATAAAATGACCTTTTGAAAAGTACCAAAAATCATGATATATATATACATATAAAATATGTTTATATAATCCTAATTTATACTTACACAAACCATTATAATCTCTGCATAAGACCTAAGCATCATATAATATTTGGTGGAAGTTGATGGTGGTGACTTCGCAAGAATATATCTCATAGTAATTTCCACAAGATTGAATTTATCTTGTATACAATTTCACTCATACCGTAATTATTCATGTTAGAATTGGTCTTGGTATAGATAAAATCCTATTAAAGCTAACAACTTAAAAATCTTGGATAAATGGAATTCATAAGGGATACTTACTCTACTCGATGTCCTTTCTTTCCTTAGTATATTTTCTAATTTGGTAACTTCCTTTAATAGCCGCTAATTTAATGGCTATATTATAACAGTAAAATTTTATTGTAACATATCATGGTTTTGTTTTAGTTTGGTTTTGTGTTTTAAACATGCTATTAACATATTTATTTAAGAACAATATATAGTAAAATATGGGGTCATTATAATATATATAATTATTTATAATGTGTTTCAGTTGAGTGGTAATGTCTCTGCATAACAAGGTTGAGGTATCATGATCAAACCACAACATGTGTTTATTTTTTTAGGCCTATGGACATAGTCACCAGCCATGGTCATGGGACAGAATCTATGACCATATTTTTTTATCGTGTCTATAGATAAGCTTTGGCTACATTTAGTTCTAGATCATGGTCATAGGTTATGCCAATGGTGATAGCCATTACGGGACCCATGACCATGACTGTAGGCTACAACCATGGTCAACAGGGCTATTTCCTTGGTTTTGAACTGCAATCGGTTTATTTGATCCCCCTCCCTCTCACTATTTTAATTTGGTTTTGAACTATGAAAATAGCCTAATTTTCCACTAGTAGTACCATACGACATGAACATATTATATAATATGATATAACCCAAATGCATCATATGAATGAATTTTTAGGTCATATCTCTATTAATAAGAACTCATAAGGTGTATATGATACATCTTGTAGAGAACATGTTCATATAGAGATATGGGTTTGTTTGATCAAGATCACACCAGAATCATTTATAGCTTGGGTGTAAGTGAAGATTTATTAGAGACCACTCTTTGTTTACATCTATGAATTAGGAAATTCATATTTTATATCAATGCTATAAAGGTCGATATGGTCATGTGGTTAGGACTTAGAAATGAAATTTTAGACAAAGTGTTTGTTCCAAAATAAAAAAAAATTGATAAACTATGTACAAATGGGTTTGGATGGATTCACAAAGAGTTTTCAAGTTTGGCATATAGTTCTTGTGGGATTTTAGTTCACGTGGTAGATTGTTGTTCATGCAATAAAAGGGTTTAATCATATTGCATGATTCATTCATATCATAAAATCATGGTATGCATATAATTCATAATGTAGGATACTATGTGAATATATAATTAAGGATTATTAAAGGTGTATGTTACCTATATTGTTTTATATGATTCAACTAATGATATGAGATACTAGGTGTATCACTACTACCATATATTTGGGATGGATTTATCATCAATTATGAATCATAGATATGATTCATTGTATTTACTTTTTAAATGATATATGATCATAAAAGTGTCCAACATATCGTATATAAAAAAATGGGCATATGTTATGTAATTTGTGACAGATTTTAAACATTGGAAGTTGATGTTAAACTTCTTTTATTCATTAAGGGGGTGTTATAAAAGAGAATGACCCATATCAGATGTAGTGTAGTTTGAATGATATAATAATCCAAATCTAAATCACTCTCTCTTATTTCCTCATTCTCCATTTATCTTTGATGAGAAGGTTCTAACACTCCTTTGGAGTTTGAGGAGTCATCTCATAGCATATGAATATTATAGTAGACGGGTGTACTACCTATAGAGGTGAGAGTATTTTGGTTATAACATAGTAATATTCATCAAATAGACTCCACTGAGATACAAATTTTCGGACATGAGGTGTTCATGTTTATTTTTTGTTATTTATTTACATGTTCATCAGATGATTATGGATTGGTCATTTTATTGGTTTTCTTCCTCTGTCATGAGCATAAGATGTTATTAAAAACCCCACACCCCCCTTAGTGAGGAGGTATAGTCTGGGAATTGATGTTGGAAATGATATGGAACTTTATGTGGGAATTTTTCTTGAATAATAAAGTATTGTTCATGTTCTAAAATACATCTTAGCATGATATCACTCATCCTTTTGACATAAAGTTAAAGTATGCATGATCGACATTTACGATGGATTGGTTAGCGCACAATGACCCACCGCAGATGGATGATTTCTTGTTATTTATTTTTCATCAGTGCAAGAAATCACATATATCTTTTTCAATTATGCTAAGGATGCATTGGTGGTGCCCTAGTGGGTTTATCACCCATACCTTGTATGAGAACCCAGGTGCACATTCATACTTTGTTGTTAGGTATTCGATCAACGTCAAGGGACCTATGTTAGGCTAATAAGGAGATAGAGTTGGTTGATGATAGATATATTGTGAGGATACACTATGGGAACTTTTTATGTTATGCCTCTTTATTCTTTTGTTCTTTTTATATATCATGTATATTGATCCATTGCTGATGGGGATTATTTTTACCACTAATATATGACCAACATGACCATTTTTTTATAACATGTGATGTATTTATTGGGTTGATTTATTTCTATTTTACCTTTCTATTTTATTTATTATTTTTGCTCCTACTGTTACTATTGTCAATAGTTACTGATATCTAGGGCATAGTCTCTCTACTATATAGCTATTTCGATTAAAATAGTGTTATTCTTGATTGGGTTTATTTCATGGGTTAAATGGCGTGAAATTTTTAATCACAATTACATCATATTCAAACGGTCTCCAATGGGTTTTGTTATTAGAGATAGAAACACCCAATGACTCTTACAACCATAATTCATTGGTCTTCTTTCCAAAGGCATACATTTATTGGATGATTTGGCCAACAACACTTAAGAACTCACATTGGTCAATAGGATGGAAATTTGGGCTCACTGTACATTTTTTGGGGATAACTATTCCTTATTTTAAGGCTTTATTATAGATTTAATCCATGCTCATAAATCCTTGCTTCATTCCCTCATGTGTGTCCATGGATTACCCCTAAAGAAACTATTGATTATGACTATGCAAGGGTTTGAAATCATTTTTATGTATCTGAGGTAATCCATCAATGGGGGGATATGTATGTATCTGAGGTTATCTATCAATGTTACCCTTTGTGGATAGATTAGGGATTATTTAGTCGTTTATTGGGATGACATCGATGCTAAGCCACGTGATGGGGTGATCTGTATTTTACCGTCATCCAGGGGGCGGGAGTTATTTTGATGTTGGGATTGAACCCATAAGATAGGCCTTCTACGTATCCTCATGAGAGGAATTAGAACCCACATAGTTCAGTGCCACTAAACTAGACACATCACCTTTTAAGTTCATGTGATGAGGACCCAACAATGTAGTTTAACCTCATGTGGAAAGGATGTCTAGGAAAAAGGTTTTATGGTCAAGGATGGTATGGGACTTATGTTGAGGTGGTCCGAGATACTCGGAAGGTATATAGTCTCCCAGATGGATATGACCCTATCAGGAATATGGCCCAAAGAACATTAGGGTGGATTTGGGTGTTGGGTTTCATCCTCAAAGAGGCTTCCTATGTGTCTGAGTTAGTTGGGAATCAAAGCCCACATAGTTCAGTTTGAGATGGGGCTTACACTTTAGAGGATTCACATTAAAGAAGGTATGATTGGGACTTACGTATGGGATCAATCCACTTGGATTGAAATTTTTTGGGGCTTAATCATGGGAGTTTTCCATTTAAGTTGTTGGTTGGGGATTATGCATGGAAGCTTCCCATTTGGTGCTGCTTCATTAAGAATATGGCCTTATGAATGTGGAAGTATGTTCTTGGGACTTACACCGTGTAGGAGGCCCATTATATCATTTGGTATCATGCAGATGTCATGATCACTGCCAACCTCTAAGCCCACATGAGTCATGATCAGTGTGATAAACAAGAGGAGTAAGTGGATCTGTAGATCGCATGTCCCACTCTGTCCACTGATGGATGGTTCTGGAGTCCAAAGGGAGAGAGAAAGGGCTTTGATTGTGCATATTACCTCTATTGTTTTCATATTATGGATAGTCAGATTTGGAAACCTATATGAATATGTCCCTGGAGGAGTCAAATAGGATAAAAAGTTCCACCTCATGCAAGAAAGGATAGGGGAATACCTCAGGAGGACAAACATGTAACTAGGTCTATAAATAGGAGAACATTAGTGGCAAGTAGAGATATGTACACAGAGGAAAAGAAAAAACATTTATAGGGTGTGATTAAGGTAATCAATCAAAAAAAAGTGAATTATTAATGGAAAATTGAGGGTCTCAAAGACACAAATCTTTGATGATTTAGAAGACCATCGGTTAAAAAAAGTAAGGTATTATGAAAACCTTTTTTAAGATCCTTTTCCTCATGTTTACAAATTTCTTTGCTACCTAAGAATATAAGGAAATTTAATTACATGATACATTTTAATTTCATATGAACAATTCCATATTTTGGTTTTACTTTGATCAAATTATAATTCTTACCTTACTTCAAGAAATGGATATCCCAATATTAACTTTGATGCCTAGAGCACTAAAATATACTTTTAATGGATCTTAAGGCCCATAAAAGAGTGACAAGTATAACTATTGGTCTCTAACTATTCTCCAAAGATAATATGGTTAATACATTAATATCTAATCCTAAAAATTACACTACTAGTTTATAATTTATATTTATTCATAAAAATGTTCAACTAAAAACAAAGACATATTAATTAGGACATTGAGTAGGTCAGTTGTTGGCAATAAACTCTTATCATCCTTCGATCATGGGTTATAGTCCTATAGCCTTTCCAGACTCAATGGGTTGTCACCCGGCATATAGGTTATCATTTTCTAAAACCATATTAATATAATTTCAAAAATAAATATGATGTACATCCTTAAAATAATGTTAATCACTAAATATCATTTTAACTAAGGTTTTCAATAAAATCTCAATAAAAAAAGACCTCATCTATTTTATTTCAAAATAGGTCCTTCTTTAGTCTAATTTTTAACCTAGTTATTTTATTATAACTATCTATTCAAATCATTAATAATGTTTTGTAAAGAAAATGTGAATTACTCTAAGTGTATCCCTTGAGATTGTCAAACCATATGGGTAGTAAGGCCAGTTTTCATGTACCAGGTTACGCTGATTCAGGCTCGATACACCTTGTCAGAGTTGTTACTCCTAGGTAAATCTATTCTATAACCATGTCCACATGTAGTATTGATATATGGATGTATTTATAGTAAGACCAACATAATATCTACCTTACCAAAATTCTAGGATGTTATTCTATACTTATCCTCAAATTCTACCTTAGGGTTATGTTCTCTAATCTATGTTTTCTAAATCTAGTTTCCAAGGTTTCTACTAAACTTATTATGATATAAACTATAGTTACATGACCCCAAAAATCCCAAAGTTGGTGCCTACTACCATTACATTGTCATAAGATACAAGTAAATCACATCCAAAAAGACTAAAAAGTTTATTAGTCTTGGTAAACTAGATACATACATGAGTCTTATATTACAAATGAATACACTAATTACAACATAATTTTTTTCTTTCAAGGATAAATTTATTCCAACTAGAGTATCCTTGAATATATTTCATAGTATACTTATTGGATTCTTTAGGAAAAGAAACATAATAAGAGTGAGCTAAAATTCTCATTAAGGTTAAAGTATAGTGAAAGCAATAATTATTCAATTCGAATAATCATTATGGAAAGGTAAATAACTGAACACACTTTCTATATAATCAATATAATTTAAGGATAAATAATATGGCAAGGTAATAACTGAAAACACATTCCATTAAAATAACTAGATATGGTAAAATCAATATAGAAAGTAAAATAACAGAAACACATGAAATTTAATCAATAAACTAAGAATGAAATGCATCCATAGATATGTCGACAAAAAATCTCATGGAAAAATAATAATTAAATCTAAATGAGGGAAATGCCTAATTACTGGATGTCATGTTTCCTAGGTACATGGAACCATTATCATTAATACCTTTCACGAGATAGTTTAAACTACTCTGATTTGGAAACAAACTCAAAGGGTTTGTCGCTAACTAATTTCATCCCATGAGACTACTGATGCATCATGGGGCTTGCATTGAATAGTACCCAACTCAGTTCTTTCATGTCCTAATCATTCCTCATATCAAATAAACAATATTCCTTATCAAATATCTATATTTAATAAAGGATATAGGTTTATCAATATTTACCCAAATAATCAAATAACTTTCAAAGTAAGCACTATATAAAAAATGGTATACAGTTTAGGCAATGAACATATCAATTATAAATGATATAGATAATTAGGGGAAATTCAATGTTCAATGATCATAGGAAATTGAATATTTCAAGGGGACTAAAACTAATCAAGAAAGTGAATATTAATACAATCCTTGTCTAAATCAAACATAAACCATCGAGAGGAAGGATAGGGATGGTATCAATACAAAATATCCCAAGTGAACTATGGATAAAGGGTTGTTGTCATTGATGAAATATATTAAGAAATTTAAAAGAAATATTGGGGAAAATATCCATTTGTTTTGAAAAAAATATTTGAAAATCACTTTTAAAAACATTTTCTTTAAAAAATAAACTTTTAAAAATGAAAAGGATGCTTAGAAGAAATTATGGAAGGTAAATTTGTAAATGTCGTACAAGGTAAAATAAACATTCCTTTTTCATAGTAAAAAGGTTAGAAAAAATTCTTGTTCATAAACCGATAAGAAGATTACTTTGAAAAAAAAATTAAGAGTCAAAAAAGGGTAAAAATTTCTTTAATAAATCTTTTTGGGAAAGTTAAAACATTTTTGAAAACATTTTTTGAAAAATGAGTTTTTAGAAGAAAACGGGTTCTCCGACTAAAGAGATAAATGGAGTTGAGTTTTCTTGAAAAAAATTTAAGTAACAAAGAGTGGGAAAATGGTACTATTATTTAATAAAGACCATGAATAATTAGATGACAATAAAATTAAATGTTTTATTATACAATGATCAAATAATTTACTTTAATGTAAATTTTGGTGTAAATAATATCAAACAAAATGATATTTCATATTAAACCATTAAAAATATATTAACATTTAAGTGAGAATTAATCAATGAGTAGATTATGTGTATCAACTATAAATCCACATAAAGAAGTGGAAATACATAAATTGATAGTCAAATTCATTATAAACGTAATAATAGAATATAAACAACAATGAGGGATTATTATAACCCAATGAAAAGAAATTGGGTTATGAAATTATTTTCCACTTGGTAAATTTTATTTCAAATCCCCTTAGATGAAATAATTCAAATTGAAACTCAAAATATCATGAAGAATGAATGAATTGTGATATTATATAAAAAAGAGGAAGTATGTACACAATATATAAGAAATTAGGTGCACAAAAATAAAGTGGTTGTTTCAAGATAAAGTTAAAAATCACACAAGGAAGTGAGATTACAAAGATAATCATTAAAAACATTATTTGGGAGAATAATATTTAAACATTCCAAAGTGTCGCATACCACTTTGAAACATTTGAATCATAATCTCCATGAAAGAATAAAATTAAATGAGACTTATAAAATAATTAGAATAATTAGTTTCATGATATAACATTTCAAATGGTAGTATATACACCATATAAAAGAAACTAGGTTCATAAAAACAAATAAGTCTTAATGGAATGTAAATTGAGATGAAATCTCTCACCTTTCATTTACTTTTTAGGTTAACGTCCTTTAATATTATGTATAATGGTTTTAAGAGTGTTGATAACTTATTAAAGAACCATATTAATTTTTCTAATATCATATATTATCTTCTCAAAATATCCTATTACTCATTTGATAATAATATTTCATGATTTTTAGTATTTCGAGTGTTAATTTCCTAGTGTATTGAGTATGTTTTAACATGTTACTTGTTATTCTTATTAATTAGATCATGGTTTCATCATATCTATAATATAAAACATGATTTAAATATCATATATATTCATTATATATGAATTTATAATAATCTATAAAATTTGGATATAGGAAATGAAATGCATCGTTCATGGAGACGATAGGTCGTATGTACGCATGAACACTACCTTAATTTCCTTATCATATTTTAAAAGAATTAAAAGTAAATGATATAAATGTATATTTATATTATAATTAAAGTATCATATCTAGGTCATATATTTTACATAGGTTTATTAAAACCATCCTTTATATGTTCCATGTATAGCGTGAACGAATCACATCGCTTTAAGAAGGCGGTAGTCCACACTTCCACAAACGATGTTATCGTATTTATAAAAAATAGAAATCATAAGGGTATGTGTTTTATAAAAATTGCATAAGCATAAAGACATTATAAATATCATATATATCATATATAAATAGTGTGTCGATCATAATTCATAATCATGATAGGTGGTAAAGGAAAACCGAACGACATCATTTTTTGAGGCAGTAGTTCTCCATACACTTAAATGGTAAGTTTGTTACCCATTAGATGGAACTTTGTGTAAGTGTTGGTCAAAACCTTATAATTTAGACATTTTAGGGTAGCATTTAAAGTTTTTAGGGGTGGGTTCGATCATGATTGAACCCATGGATTCATGGTAGTTTCACATATAATTAACAGAATATAAAATTGAGGATGGGTTAGGACAAATCATAGGTTGTAGGTAATGATCTTTGGATATAGGATCTAGAGAAACAGATGAAATGAGGTGCATTGAGCATCGTGCAAGATTTTTGAAAACAAAAAAATCCATTTTCTAACCACCAGATACTAGGAAATGATGGTTGAAGGTGACCCCCACCAATTTTAGGTGGTAAATGGTAGAAATCACAACAAAGAGGCTAGATCCAGAGAACCATATATAGAAATTTAATTTCTATAAAAAAATTTACTACATGTTGTTTAGTCTAAGAACATACATCATGTATCCCCACTGAGCAGCGATGACTAGGGTTTTAGGGAAGATAAGGATCACACACTATGTGGATGGGAGAACACGCCCTATGACCCTCCTCATGTGGCTAAGTTGTGTAATAGATACACACATCTAGGACCCTATTTGGGAGGATATTTCATGTACTATGGGAGTACACAGGCATAGGTTGGTTTCTAGGAATGGATAGGTATACGATCATGTACACAGGCATGACCCGATGAACACGGGCATGACCAGGAGCACGTCAGCAGGCCCCAGGTGGCTGAGACATATTGTGTAGTCCCCCTTACACTCCATGTATAGTGAAATGAACTCTAATCCATTTTTAGAGGGTAACACCGCTAGGAAACAGAGTGGTACCACATGTCATGTGGATTCCATACATGTTGTGTACCCCTATGAGAAACTTCCTCCTTGCGCATCTCCTTTATCTCGACTAAGATTTTCACCCACAGGTAGTCTATCCTGAGTATTTTTTCATGTAAAACATTATGGTAGACTTTATATAGGATTTAAAGATATTATTTTGAATATTATAAGTGTGATTATTCTTTATTCAATTCTTGATGATGGTGGTGATTAAGTAGAATCATCTAAGAGAGAAGTTGGGGTTAGAAACCCCACTATTTCACTAGGGTGTGGTTCCCTCATACTCCTTACACTAGTTGAGAAACACCCCCCTGATGTACTAAGGAGTGGTTCCTCTACCCTCTGAGTGTCACCCCCTAATATAGTGGTGATTGGGTCCTCTACCCTCTTAGTGGTTCCCCCTAACATACTAGTTTATGGGTCCTCTACCCATAAAGTGGTACCTTGTTGATGCACTAGGACATGGTCCCTCTATCAATACCTATCAAGTGGAACCCCTATCATACTAGGGTGCAGTTCCTCTATGATTTGAGTGGAATCACCTTGTTTCACTAGGACGTGGATCCTCTATCTATCTACTAAGTGGCATCCCTCTGATGCACCAGGGATGGGTCATCTATTCATCTACTGAGTAGCATCACCCCAATGTACTAGGGCATGGGTCCTATTTCAATTAGATATTTCACCCCCTCAGTTTGTGGATTAGTGGAAATGTGTGGGTCATCCACATGACTTTCTCAGGCATACACGTAAGATGTTTAGAATCATTGATGGACCTTTGGAGTTATACACAAACTCATCATCATGGGCTAGTCTATGAGATGAAGATCCTCTTTCTCTCTTGTATGGGTTTCTTATGATCATATATATATTTTTTGGTTTCATTTCTCTCTTGAATTGGGTTGATTTGACCACTTATAACATATATCTCTATCTCTCCCTTTTTGGTTTTTTGGGTGTTCTAATGGGTATGTATATACTCACCCATACATAGTATTTTTCTACATGTGTCATGTCTTATGAAAATGACAAATAATTCAGTGGTGACATCAATGGAGTGTATTAATACTCAGGTGCATTGGCCGTGTATGATTGTTGGTCTTAGATATCGGGATTCAGGCTCTCTTATCTTTCATTTATTTCAATTTTTGTTAGGTTGGGACTTCATTTCTGGTTGAGCGTGTATTTTTTCCTTTTTCAATTCGGTTTTATTCTATTATAATCAGATGTATTTCCTAGTGGTTATTGCATGCATGGATTACTCTAGGTAGTATTGTATTTTATTATTCCTCTATATTATTGCATGGATATGGTTGGTTTCATGCATATAGGTAATTATTAAAAGACTCATGTTTTATATTATTCCTTCTTGGTGCTTATTATAAACCCTTGGCCTATTAGAGGTGGGCTTGGGGTAATGATAGATCAGTCTTCCGCCATCCAGGCGAGCCCTAGTGGGATGGGTTGTTACAAAAAACACCCTAGAGATGCCCATAACCACTAGAAAAAACCCCTTTAGAACCTAACCAAGGAATAAGTCCACATCATGATACCTTCACATTAGTCAAAATCATATATATACATAAAAACAAAATAATAAGCATGTCACAACCCGTCCTAGTGGGGCCCTTGTTGCGACTCCCCAAGCCCACCTTTAATAGGTTGGGGGCTGGTGACTAGCACTGAGTAGGAATATCACTAACATGGGAGGCATTGCCAATGTACTTGTACACACAAACATCTCCAAGCCCACAAATACTGAAATGTAAAAAAACACAAAACAAACAATGCATGCATATCACTATATCCCACAACCAGAGTATGATGTAAAGTAAAGTAAAGTAAATAGGGCTAGAATATAAGCCCACCAAAAAGTGTCTGTAAACACAAGTCCAACCTGTAAGGAAAAGGTATTGGGACTACTGTTTGTATCCATTGAAACACACCTCATCCTATCTGGTCTCACAAAGAACCATATATTCCTGATTTTCCTAGAACTCCTTCAAAAAATCTATTGTCTACACAAGATATGACACATGCGGTCAAAGCCCATGTAGGGTTGAGTATAAAAATACTCAATAGGACACCCTGAAACCACAAAGAAATACAACAAAGGAAAGTACAGTCATCTCCACATAGGTATAAATCTACAGCATATATAAAAAGAATATCCAGACATAATCAACCAAGAAACATAATCTATAGGTAATTCACAACCACTATATACCAACCCTGGGGATTTATCTCAAAGATTCCATGAATCACTAATCTAGGAGAACACACTCCTGAGTTTGATAGCACTAATGGCGTCCATCCAAGAGGTACTTCTCATCGGGTCTCATCATGAGAGAGATACACTGATAGATCTAAAGAGAGATATGATACAATAGATGAGGATCACATCCAAGGATATGTGGTAATACCAACAACTCCATCTGGATTAACTCGCTAAGTAGAGAATCGGTGCCCCCATAGTGTTGGTCACGTCGATACCAAGAATTCCACATAGGGCAAGAAGAATGAATAAAGGATCCTACTCCAGGACTCTCTATGGATTCCAACAACTCTATATAGGAAGTCCTACTGAAGGGATTTTAGTCCTATGAGTAAGAAATGATTCATACCAACCTTTAGGGGAATAAAGAAGGTAATGAACCCTAATAGAACTTGTCCAAGATATGGAGGACAAGAAGATCAATCCATGTAGGATGGGGTACACCCATGTACTTCATCTGGGTATTGCCTATGTACAATGGCCCATGTCTTTAGAACATGTTATGTAGTGGAGTGGTATACTATGGGTAAAAAGTGTCACATTCCATGTTCTTGCATTTGGGGTCCACCCATGTACCTCATCTGTGTGATAGTACACGACATCAGACCATGTATCCTTTCTTGTGTACCAGAACATGGGGGAGCCCATGTACTTTGTCCAGGCCCTACCATGCGGGGGAGTACATGCCATGTAGGAAACTCATGTACTCCAACTCATGTCGATGTACTTCCCATGTACATGTAAATTCATCCAATGATAAACACACATTGTGTAGTCGGTACTACACACCATGTGTATTAGGTTTTCCAGAAACCCATCTTCTTCCTCTTTATGTTATTATTTTCAGAGGATGTACAGTAGTACCAGTGGCATTGCAGGAGGAGGTTTTGAGGAATTTTCATACATCCCCTTTGGTGGTACATATAGGTGTGCTGAAAATGTACCATGACCTTCGACGTCAATTTTGGTGGCTAGGGATAAAGAAGAGAGTGGTAAAGTTGGTTTCTCGATGCCTTACTTGTCAGCAAGTGAAGGTTGAACACCAGGTTCCAATGGGTTTAACTCAACCCCTTGAGGTTCTAGATTTAAATTGGGATGGGATATCAATGGACTTTTTATGGGATTACCATGTACATCTAGGGTATACGATGCCATCTGGGTGATTTTTGACCGACTCACCAAGTTGGCCCACTTCCTATCTATTTGAGAGAAGTGTTCAATATAGAGATTGGGATGCCTCTACATGCAGGAGATAGTTCAACTCCATAGAGTTCCATCGATAATTGTTTCAGATCGTGATGCTCATTTTACATCCTGATTATGGAAGGGATTATAGGATGTGTTTGGGACCCAGTTACACTTGAGTATATCATTTCACCCACAAACGGACGGCCAGATGGAGCGGACCATTCAGGTTATGGAGGACTTATTGTGGGATTACATGTTATACTTTGGTCATATTTGGGAGGATCAAATACAACTGGTGTAGTTTACATACAACAATAGCTACCATCCCACCATTGGTATGACACCATTTGAGGCTTTATATGGGTGACCATAGAGGTCACCACTTTGTCAGACTGACCTAATAGAGTCATCACTCATGGGCCTAGAGTTGGTGAAAGATATTACATAGAAGGTAAAAATCACCTAGGAGAAAATGAAGAATTCAAAGATCCATTAGAAGTATTATGATGATAGGTGATGGAGACCTTTGGGGTTCAAGGAAGGAGACCATGTGTTCTGATGGGTTTCACATTGACATGGATTGCAGATATTTGGTTGGGGTAGTAAGTTATCTTAGAGGTTTATCATCCCTTTCTAGATACTTCATAGAGTTGGCGAGGTGGTGTACTACTTATCTATACCCCCATAGTTAAATCGGGTACATGACGTCGTCCACATGTCGCATCTAAGGAGGTACGTGCATAACTCATCCCATGTCATCAACTAGGGTGAGATGGATATCTAGGATGGAGTGAATTTTTCCAAGTACCCTGTGGATATCAAGGATCGGTGGGATATGATCTTTCATGGGAGATCTATTCCTTTATTTCATGTCTAGTAGTATCATGGTAATCTCTATGAGATCCCTTGGGAGCGGGAGGCTCTAATTCCTGTTCAATACCCACATCTTTTTGAGTATCCTTTGTTTTGGATTTCTGGGGACGTAAAAGCCCCAAGGTGAGGAGAATGTAATGAATAATATTTTTTTTGTATTATTTTAAAATATTATATGGATTAATTTCAAGACCATACGCTAAGACGGTGTTTGATTCTGAGACCTGGTGTGCCCAGAACAAATGTTTGAAAAATATTAAAATATTAAATATCACGCATGCGCAGTTTTCATGAAAAAGTAGAATAACTTATAAATGGGTGCCTGAATCATAAATATGAGGGCACGGTTGTTTTCATAATAGTGACTTTACCCTAGGAATGACCTAACATTGGTCAACGCAATTCGATTGTGGAAATTCATCACGGGCATTTTAAATGAATAAAATAAATTAAGAAAAATTTATTTTATTTTATTTTCCATCGACACAGTGAAACGGTGATAGGTTTATCTTTAAATAAACACTTTTCTAGAAATCCAAGGTTGATCTCATAACCCTAGAATCCTTTGGAGATACTGTGAAGAAACCTATGGAGAATCCTCTCGAGCAGGAGACAACGGGACTTTGAATCAGTGATTGATGAGTGCCGATCTCGATAGATCTTGCCTATGGAAATGATGTGGCGACCATTCTTCATCAATGAGTGATTAAAATCTAGTTAGGATGTGTTATTTTGATTCTTTTTCCATGTTCTTGATTCCTATGATGAACACATACTAATTCACAAATAGATTAGCTCACAGATCGATCGTGCTTGCGGGATGGGATGATTTTGCGGGTTTATCAGGGTGATTTCTTCCTTGTGATTTAGAACTATTGTTTGTATTAATTTACCATTTTAACAGTGACGAACCAAGATCAGAATGAACATCGATTGAGATTCTCCCCTTTCGATTGTTGTGCTTTTATCCCCAAATTTCTTGCATTCTTCATGTGTGTTCTTCATCCTTCACCCGGTTTTGAACAATTGATCGTTGTGCCTTCAATTCTTGGCATAATGATCTAAAACTGGATATCTGGAATCAGGATGACTCGACAGAGGTGCGGTGGTGACGGTGGTGGATAGATCGAATCGATTCAAGAACACTCTTTCTTTGAGTGAGTTGCATGGGGATGGATGAAATCAGATTTCCAAGCCAATTGAAGGCCTGAAACCCATCAAATTGGTGTTTGGGTGGTGAAACGACATTGGATCTGGAGTTTTGAGATGAACAGACCACCAGAATAGGTACCAAAAGAATGGGTGCTTCCAAATCACTTTGATCCATCTGTCTTCTTCATTTTCACACCTCTGTCAACTCATCCTGATGTCGGATCTCCAGTTTCATATCTTTGTACCAAGAATTGAAGGCGCAACGATCGATTATTCAAAACTGGGGGAAGAACAAAGAACACGCAGGAAGAACGTATGAAATTAGGGGAGAAAAGAAAAAAATCGAGAGGGATGAACCATGATCAATGTTCATGTAGATCTTGGTTCTTCACCATTAGAACAGTAAACAAATCCAAACAACAGTTCTAAATCACAAGGAATAAATCACCCTAATAAACCCGAAAAATCATCCCATCCCGCAAGCACGATCGATTTGCGGGCTAATCTGTTTATGGATTAGTCCACATTCATCGTATGAAGAAAGAACAAGTAAAAATAATTTAAATAACACATCCTGCCAAGATTCAGATTGCTCATTGACAAAGAACAGTCGTTGCGTCATTGTCGTTGGCGAGATCCCTTGAGAACGGCGTTCATCAATCGTCGATTCAAAGTCTTATCATCACCTGCTCGAGAGGATTCTCTAGAGGTTTCTTCCTAGAATCTCTATAGGATTACATGGTTATGATATTAACCCTAGATTTATGAAAATAGGTTTATTTAAAGATAAGCATATCGCTTCGTCGATGAGAAAAAAAATATTAATTTATTTTATTCATTTAAAATGCTCATGACGACTTTCCACAATCGACCAGTGCCGACCAATGTTAGGTCGCACCTAGGGTAAAGTTTTTATTATGAATGCAATGGTTCCCTCAGATTTATGATCTGGGAACCCTTTTAGAAGTTATTCCACTTTTTTAGTAATAATGTGGAAGAAAAATAAAAGTAAGTGGTGGAAGCAATAACGCTAACATAACATGTTATAACATAATGAAATACAATATCCAATATCATAAAGTAGTAAAATGGATCCCTATATGTGGTGGATCAATGTGAAAAAAGCAAACCAATGGTCCCTTAATATAAATATAGCAAGTGTATAAAGGTGGATCCATCGATAGAAAAATAAATATATATTAAAAACAAAAAACATCAAGACATAGTGCACTAACTAGGTCTCTATGAACCCCAGACCTACTTTCTTCAGCTCCATGATGTAAGGATAGTCACTACACCAAAATTTTCTTTTAGCAGCAATTTAAACTGCCGCTAAATCGTGTGTCGACAATCAATTATCAGCGGTTTTTTAAAACCATCTCAGAACGATTTAGTGGCAGTTTAAACTGTCGTTAAATCATTTTTTATTTTATTTTTTTATTTTCATAATTAATTTATTTATTTTCATAATTGATTAATTAATTTTATTTCATTTTATTATTATTTTTTATTTCATTATTTTTTTATTTTTTTATTTTTTTATTTTTTTATTTTTTTATTTTTTTATTTTTCTATTTTTTTTATTTTATTTTTTTATTTTTTTATTTATTTATTTATTATTTATTATTTATTATTTATTTATTTTCATAATTAATTTATTTATTTATTTATTTATTTTCATAATTTATTTATTGTTTTTTATTTATTATTACCATTCTCATGCTAATCTCTTTGCACAAGCTCATGTCCATGAACATGCCCATGTCATGCACATGTCCATGTCATGTACATGCCCATGCCATATATAGATGTATGAACCTGAGTTTTCGTACGAGGTACGGATCCTTTTCTTTTCAATTTAACTGTTCTGTTGAGGCCTAGTGTGGACGCTTAACTTGACCGAGGGAGTTACGGAGGTGTCTGGGGCTTGTTCGGAGCCCGGAACGAAGTTTTAGGCTGAAAATGGCATGGCACACGGTTTGTGCACGGCCTGCGCATGGCCTGGGTAAACCGTGCAGCTTGGTGCAGGCATGGTAGAGGCTGGAGCACGGACTGCGCACGGTTTGAGGAAACCGTGCGGGGTGGTCGTGCGGTTTCCCCTTGCTTTCCAGGAAGGTCCGCACGATCTTCGCACGGTTTGTTAAGTCATGCGGGTAAACCGTGCGACCTGCTGTGTTTTGAAATTTAATTAATTTTTAATTAAATTGATTAAATTTTTATAAAACCTAAACCTAAACCTATTAACCGCACAGTAGGGGAGGCGCCTGGGAGAGCTCTCAAGAGGCTTCAGAGGGATTTTGATCTTGCTTCTTCGTCTGATCTCTGTTTCGAACGTTGTTCATCTTATTGGATCCGCAACGGTAAGTCCTCAATTCCTTTTTAATCCTTCTCGATTCTTCTGGTTATAACGAACGTAGATTGGATTAAGGCTCACATGCCCTAATTTATCGTTCTTCGTCTGTTCTTCATATTTCTTCCAAACTAGGATGAATCGGAGCCTGATACTGGACGAGCTATCTAGTATGAGCCTAAGTTAGGTGGTCTCATGCTTTTCGCTGATTTTCAAGCCGTTTAGTTATGCCGGAGTGTTGCGCGCCCACTTTTGGGATGTCACTTGAACCGGGAATTTGACCCTATTATTACCTAGCATGTTGTAGGTAATCTGAATAGGATGGTATGTGCTTGAGTTAGGTTTTATACCTTGGACAGGAACCACCCCTTGGGTGTGTTTCCTTGAATGACTCTTTTATGGGTTTTGACCCAGGATGCCTATGAGGCATGTTTTTCCTTTCCCTTGTGGGTTGTTAAAAATGGAATTGAATATGAATGTAATTGCAATAGAATGAAATTGTCATTGAAATGGTTTCGGGTATGGGATGGAGTTTTTCCCTTGACCCTTGTATGCTAATTCTTGAATTTCTATCCCATGTGAGTTAAATGATTTTGAACTAATTAAAATGTGAAACAAAGTCATGGGTGAACCATGGAACCAATGTGAGTTTCCATGGATGGACTCATACGAGACTAGTTACTGGAATGTCGATTGAAACATGGATCTATAGTGAGATGTTGTGGACGGACTCAACAGGGCATGAAATGTCATGGGCGATACCCAGATATTATTTATAGGATCCCAGGGATGGGCTCACATGATGGACTATATCGCACCTAGAGCAAGGATGGGTACCTAAGAGGTTCGTCGAAATGGGCTTGTAGGGTGTTGGGGGATTTTCTCCTTGAGTGATGCCTAGTTTCCGTTTTGAGTATTCCGGGAATGGGATTAAGGGATGGTTTGAACACATGAATGAAGTGATTAATTAATGGAATGGATACTTGAAGCGATTCCAAGACAAAGCACAAGCTTGGGTCGGTCTTGCTAGTTTCCCTTGTTTACTGCTTTCTATATTACACTGCCTGTTTATATATTCACTGATAGATTAGCACGAATCTTTGGTATTTTCCTACTGGGATTTATTATCACAACTTGTTTGGGTCCTGTTTTTGGAACCAAGCAGATTATACGATTTTAGGTAATGTGAAGGAGAAACGCCCTAGTACAGGTACTTGACTTGCTACTCGGAGTAGGAGTGCACGGGACCAAGCTGAGGCTTGCAATGCGACAGGGGATACTTTTTGGTTTCTTTTCGGTGTTTTGTACACTTGTACTATACTATATTTACTTGTACCATCTTTGGTTGTTTTCTATACTCTTGTACCATTTGCACCATTATATATATGTCAGATCTTTCTATTTGTTATCTATTTCTGTTGTCTATGTGTTGTCTACTGGTTACCTTCTTCTGCTATTGTATGTTTGTAATTCCGTTTTGATACTTTGGTAATGAGGGCATAGTCTCCCCACGGACTCACCTAGGCCCTCGCTGCTAGTTGGCAGCCTCTGGCGTTTGGGGAGATGTGCTTGAGGCCATGTGGCGACCGGTCCGGCTACCGGGTTGGATGGTAAGTCGGGTCCGGACATTACAAAGTGGTATCAGAGGGTGTTTTCCTTTTCTAATTTGACTTACTATTTGGTGAATATAGATAGGAGTAGGAAGGGAAGGGAATTTGGTAATAAATTATGCCCGAGAGTTGCAAACCCGCGTACCGAGAAAAGCCAAGTTGCCTCGTATGGAATTGTGTTTCTGGTTTTAATTATTACGGTTGTTCTGATTTCACCGTTGGGTGACGCACATGGTTTTTGCTGATACTATTGATATTATTGTGGGTTCTATTTTGTTTCAACCCGATTAGATGAGGGTTTTCCATCTCATGCATCATATAGGCACCTTGGTAGGAATCACATGTCATGCATTATGCCATGCTATCAAGGATGCATTAGATGTTGCATGCTATTGTGACAGGTGTTGGGATAGATATTGAATGTTGTTTTGATAGTTGATTGATAGGTGTGCCTAATGTTGTGTTATATTGGGTGCAATTAATGAAGAGTGACGTCATCTTTCAATTCATAAGGAGTATGGGCCCTTATGGATTGGGAAATGATGCACCAATGGGATGTAAATGCTAAATGAAATTGAATTGCATGGTTATATGGGAATCAAATTTTGATTCATGGGGTGTTATGGGCCCTCAGGGATCAGAACTTGGTGGACCATTAGTTAAATCTTTTGAACAAAGGTATGTTAAAAGAATAAATGTTGAAAAATAGAGCCTGACCTAGACCCAGCTTCTGAGTGGTTTTTGGTGACTGTTCCTTATGCAGTCCTGGATTTAGAAGCAGTCTGTGGGTTGACGTGGTTTTTAGGAAGGTCTTGACATGTCCTGTCCTGGTTCTTGTGCTCGTGAGTTTTGAACCTCATTAAAAATCTTGAACCGAGGCATGTGTTTGGCATTACAGAGTCATGCCACCACGGAGACCTCTAGTCATACGTCGGGAGAGTGGTGACGACCACATTCCGGAGATGGTAGGCCATGGGCTACTAGAGGAAACTCTAGTTGTGCAAGCTACAGCACCAGCGGTTCTTCCAGACACAGGTTTTGAGGCACAGTTCTGTGAAAACTTGTTGCGTTTTATGCAAACCGTTCAGGGAGAACCATGACCTGCCCTGACTATGGAAGAGTTGACGCGTGAGTTCCAGCAGCAGCATCCGCCTACGTTTTCAAAGGATGGCGGACCATAGGCTGCAGAGTCCTGGTTAGAGGCGATACTGGCTATCTTTGAACATTTGGAGATGCCTCCAGAGAGGAGGGTCAAGCTTGCTACGTACATGCTATGTGATTCCGCCAAGAGGTGGTTGGACGTGATCACCCAGTCGGATTGTCATCAGGAGATGGCTTGGATAGAGTTTCATACGGCCTTTTATGATTTCTTTTATCCTGAGACTTTGAGGGATGATTGAGCCTAGGAGTTATTGCATCTGGAACAGGGTGCATTAACAGTGATGGAATACTCAGCCCGTTTTACTGAGCTTCAGCGCTTCACACCTATCCTGATGGGCGATGAGCTGTCGAGGGCCAGGCATTTTGAGGATGGTCTGAGATATGACATCTGATCTCAGGTAAATATCTTCAGGCTGACTACCATTTCTGGAATTTTGAACAAGGCGCTAATCACATAACGTAACCTGAGAGAGCCTGGAGGTGCGAGTCAGAGCGGTTTGGTATCGATATCAGGTAGTATAGCGACTGTTAGCAGGAAGCGTCGTCTGGAGCTTCCACACGGTGATTCTAGCAGTCAGAATCTATCTTCATTTAGCAATCTGAGGTGCTACCAGTGCGGTAGGCTAGGACACACGAAGTCGTAGGGTCTGAGGGACCTAGTCGAGTGCTGAACATGTGTTAATATGGTTCATCTTCAACGTTTCTGCAGAACGTTTCCTCCAACAGCTAGTGATAGAGGATCTGCACCAACTCCATATGTAGGAGCAGGGTCGGTAGCTTCTCATCAGACAGGGAGTTGGGGTGCGACTGGCCGATCATGCTGAGGTAGTGGTCATGGAAGAGGTATCCAGGTACAGGGTACACCGAGATGTCATAGTGGTCCAGCTCCGGGTAGTGAGGTTGTATCACAGGGTCGTGGTTCAAGACAGATGTATTCAGTGCAGCCTACTTCCGAGGATCAGGGAGAGGGACCATCTACGGTGAGAGGTACGATCTTAGTAGAATCTTTTATTTCATCTTCCCTCTTTGATACAGGTGCATCACACAGTTTTATATCTGTGCCTATAGTGAAAATCCTTAGGATTGTTATGTTGTCTTCTGATGGCGTCTTGACGCTAGACACACCACTAGAAGTTAGGGTAGAGGTTGTACATAAGTGCAGAGGGTTCCCCCTTGAGGTAGGAGGGTGTCACTTTGTCTGGGATCTTTATGCTCTGGAAATGATAGGTTTTGATGTCATTCTCGGTATGGACTGTCTAGCAGCTTACCGAGCCTACATTGATTGTTACCGCTGGAGGGTGATTTTCACATCACCAGAGGGTGAAGTGTATACTCTTAAGGGTGAGTGGGATCTCCCGGAAAGCCGAGATGGACCAGAGCATCGTGGGCTGGACGGGATGACATCCCAGATCGCTAGTTTGTTTCTGGATGATCAGGGAGTGAGTCAGAAGGACCTTCCTCCAGTAGTTTAGCGCTTCATTGATGTTTTTTCTGACGACTTTTTAGGTTTACCTCCTAAGAGAGAGGTGGAATTATCCATTGATCTAGTGCCAGGAGATGCACCAGTATCCATTCCTCCTTACAGGATGGCTACGACGGAGTTGCAAGAGCTCAAGAAACAGCTCGAGGATTTGGAGGCAAAGGGGTTTATTCGACCCAGTACTTCTTCGTGGGGTTCTCCAGTCCTTTTTGCGAACAAGGTAGACGGAACTCTTAGGCTATGTGTGGACTATCAAAAACTGAACCAACTAACAGTTAAAAACCGATATCCCTTACCACGGATAGATGACATGTTTGATCAGCTTCGAGGAGCTAGGGTGTTCTTGAAAATTGATTTGAGGTCAGGATATTACCAGGTGCGTGTTCAACTTACAGACATACCTCGTATAGCTTTTCGTAGCAGGTATGGTTTATATGATTATCTTTTTATGCTGTTCGGTCTCACGAATGCACCGACAGTTTTCATGGCTTTGATGAATTGTGTGTTCCATCCTTACTTGGACTCGTTCGTCGTGGTTTTCGTGGATGATATTTTGGTGTATTCTTGAAATCGAAACGATCATTCCAATCATCTTGAGATCGTCCTGAATAAACTAAGATAGCATCATCTATATGCAAAGCTTACTAAGTGTCACTTTTGGATGGATCAGATTCACTTCTTGGGCCATGTTATCTCTGAGATAGAAGTGTCTGTAGACCCAAAGAAGGTTAGAGCTACGGTTTCTTGGGAACATCCCAAGAATGTCTTTAACATACGGAGTTTCTTGGGGCTTGCTAGTTATTATCATCGTTTCATATAGGATTTCTCATGCTTAGCAGTGCCGTTGATAGGCCTGACTAAGAAGGGCATGAAATTTGTATGGACAGATGCTTCTGAAGTAGCCTTTCAGGATCTGAAAGGAAGGTTGACATCCACACCAGTCTTGATACTGCCAGAACAGGGCAAGAGTTACATGGTCTATTGTGATGCATCGGGTATTGGGCTGGGTGCAGTGTTGATGCAGGGAGACAGAGTCGTGGCATACGGATCTCAGCAGCTGAGGCCACACGAGAGGAATTATCCGACGCACGATCTTTAGCTAGCAGTAGTTGTTCATGCGATGCATTTTTGGAGACACTATTTATTGGGAGAGCGTTTTGTGGTGTACACAGACCACAAGAGCCTCAAATATATCTTTACTCAGCATGATTTGAATCTTAAGCAGTGATGGTGGGTGGAGTACCTACAGTCCTTTGATTTTGAGCTAGCTTATACTCTTGTTAAGGGAAATGTATTGGTCGATGCATTGAGCAGGAGGACTCAAATACAGGCAGTGCAATAGGCTAGCAACGAATGGAAGCTTATGTCCTTGTTCTCTGAGATGCATCTTGATGTTCAGAATAGCCAAGGGCAGTCTTTTCTATCATCCTTAGCTGTGACTTCTACCCTCCTAGACAGAGTAAGGATGAGATAGCTATCAGATTCGGAAGGCCTAGTTCTACGGGAAGGTGTGTCAGGTGAGAACCCTCCTCCTTGTTGTATGATAGGCGAGGACGAAGTTCTTCATATCCATGGGCGTGTATGGGTTCCAATGGATATTAGAGAGGAGCTGATGTGGAAGTTTCATGCTTCGGTTTAGGCAGTTCATCTCGGAGTCACTAAGATGTATCGTGACTTGCGCCGACAGTACTGGTGGCCAGGTATGAAGAGGGAAGTGTCTAGTTTTATCGTGAGATATTCCACCTATCAGTAGGTGAAGGCGGAACATCAGCGGCCAGCTGGGCTTTTACAGTAGTTACCTATCCCGGAGTGGAAATGGGATGATGTTGCGATGGACTTCGTGACTGGGTTGCCGAGGTCACCTAGAGGTAACTATGTTGTGTGGGTTGTGTTTGATAGGCTCATGAAGGTTTCTCATTTCTTTCCAATCAATGAGACCTTCAGTGTGGATGAGCTGGGAAGGTTGTATATCTGGGAGATAGTACGACTCCACGGGGTCCCGCGCACCATTGTTTCATATAGGGATGCTAGTTTTACGTCACGTTTCTGGAAGATTCTTCAGAGGGAACTGGGTAGACAGGTGCTCCTGAGCACAGCATACCACCTTCAAACTGATGGCCAGTCAGAGCATACGATACAAGTGCTTGAGGACATGCTGTGAGCATACGTCCTGGATTTTGGGGGCTCATGGGAGAGGAATATTCTCCTAGTTGAGTTTGCCTATAACAACAGTTATCAGGCAACTATACAGATGGAACCGTACGAGGCTCTATATGGTAGGCCATGCTGATCACCTCTGTGCTGGTTAGAGGTAGGTGAGGCAGCTTTACTGGGACCGTGTCTTGTTCAGGAGACTTTTGAGCAGGTCTAGTTGATATAGAAGCGGATGGCTACCGCACAGTCTTGTCAGAAGTCATATGCTGATCGCCGCAGACGAACCCTATAGTTTGAGGTCAGGGATTAGGTTTCCTTGCATGTTTCACCAAGGCTGGGACACAGGCGGATTAGAAGACAGGTTAAGATATTGTCGAGATATTTTGGGCCTTTTGAGATTCTGGAGAGGGTGGTCCGGTAGCCTATCAGTTGCAGTTACCTCAGAGGTAGCAAGCCATGCATGACGTGTTCTATGTTTCTTAGTTACGGCGATACTATTCAGATCTGTCACATACCTTCCAGCATGAGGAGGTCGAGCTTCAGGTAGATGCATCCTTTGAGGAGCATCTGATTCGTATCGTTGATAGAAGCACAAAGGTTCTCTGAGGCCAGTAAGTTCCTCTAGTATGGGTGTTATGGTAGAACGGTTGTTTACAGGATGAGACTTGGGAGCGGGAGGCCGACGTACGTGCTCAGTGTCCAGAGTTGTTCGCAGATGAATCTTAACCACCCTTCAGAGAGCAATTCAAGGACGAATTGCTATAAGGGGGGAGATTGTAAGAACCCAAATTTTCGTATGAGGTACGAATCCTTTTCTTTTCAGTTTAATTGTTCTATTGAGGCCTAGTGTGGATGTCTAAGTTGACCGAGGGAGTTACAGAGGTTTCTGGGTCTTGTTCGGAGCCCGAAACAAAGTTTTAGGCTGGAAATGGCCTGGCACATGGTTTGTGCACGGCCTGCGCATGGCCTGGGTAAACCGTGCGCCTTGGTGCAGGCTTGGCAAAGGCTGGAGCACGGCCTATGCACGGTTTGAGGAAACCATGTGGGGTCACCGTGTGGTTGCCCCTTGCTTTCCAGGAAGGTTCGCACGGTTTTTTAGGTCATGCAGGTAAACCATGCAACCTGCTGTGTTTGGAAATTTAATTAATTTTTAATTAAATTGATTAATTTTTTATAAAACCTAAACCTAAACCTATTCTATTGAACCGCACAGCAGGGGGAGGCACCTGGGAGAGCTCTCAAGAGGCTTCGAAGGGATTTTGATCCTGCTTCTCCATCTGATCTCCATTTCGAACGTCGTTCGTCTTGTTGGATCCGCAATGGTAAGTCCTCAATTCCTTTTTAATCCTTATCAATTCTTCTGGTTATAATGAACGTAGATTGGATTAAGTCTCATATGCCCTAATTTCTTGTTCTTCGTTTGTTCTTCATATTTCTTCCAAACCAGGACGAATTAGAGCCTTATACTGTACGAGATATCTAGTACGAGCCTAAGGTATGTGGTCTCGTGCTTTTCGCTAATTGTCAAGTTGTTTATATATACCGGAGTGCCACACACCCACTTTTGGGATGTCACTTGAACCTAGAATTTAACCTTGTTATTACCTAGCATGTTGTAGGTAATCTGAATAGGATGGTATGTTCTTGAGTTAGGTTGTATACCTTGGATAGGAACCACCCCTTGGGTGTGTTTCCTTGAATGACTCTTTTATGGGTTTTGACCCAGGATGCCTATGAGGCATGTTTTTCCTTTCCCTTGTGGGTTGTTAAAAATGGAATTGAATATGAATGTAATTGCAATAGAATGAAATTGTAATTTAAATGGTTTCGGGTATGGGATGGAGTTTTTCCCCTTGACCCTTGTATGTTAATTCTTGAATTGCTAGCCCACGTGAGTTAAATGCTTTTGAACTGCTTAAAATGTGAAACAAAGTCATGGGTGAACCATGGAACCAATGTGAGTTTCCATGGACGGACTCATACGGGAATAGTTACTGGAATGCCGAGAGAACCATGGATCCATAGTGAGATTCCATGGACAGACTCAACAGGGCATGAAATGTCATGGGTGATACCCAGATCTTATTTATAGGATCCCAGGGACGGGCTTAGATAACGGACTATATCACACCTAGAGCGAGGTTGGGTACTAGGAGGTTCGCCGGAACGGGCTTGTAGGGTGTTGGTGGATTTTCTCCTTGAGTGATGCCTGGTTTCCGTTTTGAGTATTCCAGGAATGGGCTCAAGGAATGGTTTGAACACATGAATGAAGTGATTGATGAATGGAATAGATACTTGAAGTGACGCCAAGCCAAAGCACAAGCTTGGGTCGGTCTTTCTAGTTTCCCGTGTTTACTGCTTTCCATATTACACTGCCTGTTTATATATTCACAGATAGATTAGCACAGATCTTTGGTGGTTGCCTACTGGGATTTAGTCTCACACCCTGTTTGGGTTATGTTTTTGGACCCAAGAAGATTATATGATTTCAGGTAATGAGAAGGGGAGATGCCCTAGTACAGGTACTTGACTTGCTTCTCGGAGTAGGAGTGCACGGGACCAAGCTGGGGCTTGCGATGCGACAGGGGATACTTTTTGGTTTCTTTTTGGTGTTTTGTACACTTGTACTGTATTGTATTGACTTGTACCATCTTTGGCTATTTTCTAGACTCCTGTACCATTTGCACCATTATATATATGTCAGATCTTTCTATTTGTTATCTATTTCTATTGTCTATGTGTTGTCTACTGGTTACCTTCTTCCGCTATTGTATGTTTGTAATTCTGCTGTGATACTTTGGTAATGAGGGCATAGTCTCTCCATGGACTCACCTAAGCCCTCACTGCTAGTCGGAAGCCTCTGGCATTTGGAGAGATGCGATTGAGTCCATGTGGCGACCGGTCCGGCTACTGGGTTGGATGGTAAGTCGGGTCGGGACGTTACAATAGAAATTCTGCGTTGTGTGAGATTTGAACCTCTTACCTCTTGCTTATTCTCCAAAAACTTTACCACTCCAGTAGGCTCTTCATATAGTCAATAAATCTAATTTAATATACTTATATATATATATATATATATATTAATTGGAAAAACAAATAATACATAACAAATAGATACACAATAAATAATTATTAATCAATAATGATTAATTAATAATTAATAACTAATAAGTAATTATTAATATTTAATAATTACTAATTACTAATTACTAATTAATAAATAGAATATAAATGAATAATAAATAAAGAAACATATAATATGGAAATAAATGGTAAATAAAAAATAGTAAATAATAAATAGTAAATTATAAATTGTAAATTGTAAATAATAAATACTAAATACTAAATACTAAATACTAAATAATATATAATATATAATACATAATATATAATATATAATGTATAATATATAATATATAATATATAATATATAACATATACTATATAAGTAATGTATAAATAATAAATTCATTAAAAAATAAATTAATATATGATAAATAAATAATAAATTAATAGTAAATTAATAGATAATAGATAATAGATAATAGATAATAGATAATAGATAATAAATAATAAATAATAAATAATAAATAATAAACCATGAATAAATAAATAATAAATTTATAATAAATATATAATAAATAAGTAATTAATAATTCAACCATTATAAATTAATAATATAAAAATAAAATAAAAATAAATAATATATAATAAATGGATAATAAACTAATAAAAAATGAATAATAAACTAATAATAAATCAATAATTAATAAATTAATAATAAATTAATGAATAATACATAATAAATAATCAATAATCAATAATCAATTAATGAATAATAAATAAATTAATGAATGAATAAATAAATAATATAATAAATAAATATTAAATAAATAATATAATAAATATTAAATATTAAATATTAAATAATTATTAATAACTAATAAATTATAATTGATCATTAATAATTAATAATTAATAATTAATATTTAATATTTATAAATTTATAAATAGTTATTAATTTTTAAATAATGAATATTGAATAAATAAATCAATAATAAATAAATAAATGAATAATAAACTAATAATAAATAAATATTAAATAAATTAATAAGTAATAAATAATAAATAATTAAGAATAAAGAATAAATAAATAATAATAAATAAATAAATAAATTGATAAATAAATAATAAATAAAAAATAAAAAATTTAATTAATAATAACTAATAAATATAATTCATAATTAATAATTATTAATTATTAATTAATATTTAATATTTAATATTTAATATTTAATATTCAATATTCAATATTTAATATTTAATATTTAATATTCAATATTCAATTTTTAATAATTAATAATTAATTAATAAATAATAAATGAATAATAAATGAATAATAAAATAATTAATAATTAATTAATAGATTAAAAATAAATTAATAATTAATGTGTACATAATAGAAAGTAATAAATATATAAATAAATTTTAAATTTTAAATTTTAAATTTTAAATAATTAATAATTAATAAATAAATAAATGATTAATTAATTAAGTAAGTAATAAATAATAAATAAATAAATAAATAAATATTAAATATATAAATAACAAATAACAAATAAATAAATAAATCATAAAACGTTAAGAACCTCTAAAAACCCTAAAAACACTGAAATGACCATAAAATCTGATCTAGGACTCCGTTTTTTACACAAATAGTCAAATTGAAGATCATGAAACAAGATTCGATATTATATGTAGAATAGGCCGAAAGGACAACTGGATTGAATGTTAAAACCGTTTGAATTTTTAGAAATCTGGGTCGGCAACTAAAATCTCTATTTTTGAGGCCTTCTAGGCCTTTCTAGTGGAATAAAAAGGGGTAGAATGCTCAAAGAGATGGTACTAAATCTAAATGGTGTAGATCTCATCGCATGCTTTGATTTGATATGTGGTAGAACTCAAATGAACACCCGTATTAAAAGTTTTGGTTGTTTGAATTTTGAGTTCGATTTTCGACCTTTTTGAAATTTGAATATATTTTTTCATTTGATTATCACATGATTTAAATCTCACTTGGTTTTATATCATTTCATAAGCTTCGATTTGACTGGTTTTGGAGCTTAAATGGACTCTCGGATCAGAAGTTGTGTTTTTTTGATGTTGAAGTCTAGTTTTCAGTTTTTTTTAGATTTGTTTTAAGTTTCACATTATTATTAACTAATAATTATAAATATTTATTAATTAACACATTATAATTAATTAAAATTATAAATAATAAGCTATATTTGACTGTAAATAATAAATAAGTAATAATTAATTAATAAATAATTTTCTTTAAAAAAAATTCTTCAATTTTGTTGTAGTTTTGAAAAAACGTCTGCTAAAAATAATTGTAAATTTTTGTTTGGAATTTTTTTCAAAACAATTTTAAAAAATATTTTAAAAACCTTTAGAGGCAGTTTTTAATAACGTCGCTAAAAAACTCCACTAATTTTTTGATCGAAAAACATTTAGCGGTGGTTTTGAAAACCACTGTGAAAAAACTACTGTAAAAACACTGTTTTCCTGTAGTGAGTCTATCAAAACTATAATAGTAAGGTACAGCTTGCAGCCTTTGCTTGTCCCATCGATCATGGCCTCATAATCACCCTGACCCATCTTGAGGAATCTTTGGAGGTCATCCCATCACACTAACCCATCTCTAGGAGTCTTTATAGGTGATCATGCACATTCTAAACCATATCTAGGATTCTTGGGAGGTCATCTCATACACGTTGACCCATCCCAAGGATCATTGAGAGGTCATATCATACGCATCAACCCATCTCAAGGAATCTAGTGAGGTCCATAAAGTAGCACTCATAAAGCAATAATATTATCAAAAAAGTATCAAAAATAAAGGAAAACATAATCCTAGACCATATATCATATATCTCATCTATACTAGCCTAAAAAGAGCCCAGACATCTCTATCAAGGTCATTTTACTCGAGAAAATAGACCCTACATCACCCATAAAACTAAGTGGGATCACCACTTTAATCGATCCATAACCCATATCTCCCCCTCTAAAGGGTCTAATACATCTATATAGACCTAACTAGTTACATTAAAATCATATGAATAAGTTTCATGGGGATACACAAGCACTCGTATGAAAAACAACACATACAACTTTATACAGATGATATAAAATAGTAAGGGATTTCCTACTATGGGTGCAGTAAAGCCAAAACACCAAGAATCGCCACCTGAAACAAACCTGGAACACCAAGACCCTAAAATCTACCCCAAAATCCTAAATTAGGGTTATAGTAAAATAGAAGCCAATATGAATAGGGGTCTAAGGGTGGAATAATGTTAGATTTATTGAAAGAAGATCACCAAGATGAACGACACTCCAAATGGTGAAGAAATAGGGAGAGGATATCCAAATCCACTAAGGAGAAACTTTAATGCACTAAAATACCATAATATGTTCAATAAAGATGAGGGGATATGGTTAATGATAGGTTTAGGGTAAAATTTCCATGTTTCCCTTTCCCAGTAGGTTTCACAGTGTGAACCACCATAAACAAAACCCCAGGGGGTTCTTTCCCAATAATTCATAGAGTAAAGTATACCTCCATTCCATGAATGCCTACATATAACACTTTTTAGCTTTTAGTTAGTAATTTTTCTCTCAAACCCATTCTCGATCCACCCTAACACCTCTTATAGCCCAAGACAAATAAAATACACATGTTTAGGCTGATATTAAATAACAACACACCAGAAATATGAGGGGAGTTATAGGTAGAGTACATAATTTCATCATATTCTATGAAGGAATCTATTTATATAAATAATTCCATTACTAAACTTGGGATGGTTTTTAGAATTCGGTGATAATTTGATCTTTATAGTGATAATAATGGAGTTATTTTTCAGGCCAAGGAACCCCAGTATCACCAAAGAACCAAACACATCATTTCTAAAATTTCATCTTATTTAAGAATATAAAATATCCATTATCAAATAATTTAATATGATATAGTCTTGAGGTTTATTTAAAATATATAAGTATTAGATACATGAGATAATGGATTTAATAATTGTCGTCAATAGAGCTATGTCATAGTTTTTTAATGAAGGCAACCCATTTTATTATTCATTCATGTGTTCATTATCTATTACATGAAAAGCATAATGATAAAATATCATTAAACAACTATGAGTTTTCCCTAATTTTCCCTAATTGATGACCGCCACATATTATTATGGGTTCTGATGATATGGTAAGATTATAATGAGTAGAATCTTGTATATGATACAATAAATAGATTCATGAGATAATAAGTAGATACTTATTATATGGACTGACCGACTAAATTATATCACATGAAATATCATACAATCATTAATATACTCAGGGGTATATGCTTATTATGAATCCTTATTACCCAAGGTTGGCAAGATACTTAGTATGTTAACCTTTTTACTTTGATACCTTTCTAACATCATCCTTAAGGCTAAGCTAATCAGGGAGTGGTTGGTTATGTTATTGACAATGACATCAATTGAGTCTAACTAAGACTTTATTTTTTCACTTCTATGATAAGAAAATACAATTGGGCCTTCGATTGAGTTTTTGATGAAATTCATGATCATTCTTAGATAACTGAAATGTGATGTGCTTATCTACTAAAATGAATGACAAGTGATATAATCATTTTTTATGATCAATATACTTAGAGTATTGAAAATTTATGATTTATCCTATAATAGATTGGCATGTTCTAGGTTTAGGGGTCCCTTGATGTTTTGGAAAAAATGATTATATAAGTACTAGGAATCTAAGGTTGGTTTAACACTTAAACTAGAAAATTAAATGAATTAGAACCCCATAATCCAAGATCACCATAAAAGGATACCTAAAACTATGTTTTAAATAAAAAAATGAAAGTTAATACCATGAACTGATGATCTATTGCTTCTACCTTCATTTTATGGGCTTTATGAATATCACAAGAGGCAGCCAAATGAAATCCCTCCTTCATGGTGTATCCATGGTCAAGCTTGAATCACTCAATGCTCGAGCGAGATCCACTTACCTTCCATGACATGATAGTGTCTCATAATATAAAGGAAGGATGATAGAGATCTTATAGGAAGAGGTAGAATGGGTAGAAATACAAGGTCAACCAAACTCACCACAAAAATTCCTTGGGATTATTTTATATCCATCAAGGATGCTTCTTTAATTTGCATTCACTTACTCATTCATTCACAATTCATGAGTAAATGGCTTGAAATTAAAAACTTTGTAACTAATGACTATGATAATTCATGAAATAAATTATCAAATAAATGAAATATAGTTTCCCCCATACATTAAAAATGATTAATGTTTGTTGGTGTAAGTGATAATAACATATTTAAAACACTTATCACTCGATTTTCAAAAGTCAATGGCATGCTTTACAATATTCTATCAAGATAGGCATATGATATGTCTTTAATCCATGAATTTCATACCATATAGTATGCTCATATCATATAATATGATATTCCCCCACATATTTATATGTATGAAGGCTTAGGTCATATCTTAATCAATATTCTACTTGTACTAAAGCCTCGTAGAATTAGTATTATTTTACCATATTTTATAACATACAAAAACTTGTGAAACCGCACCAAAAATCCTATTTGATATTTCCAAAACACTTTTTTAAAGATATAATTAACTTTGCCATATATCACATCATAAGTAACACCTTGTGAATACCCATCCACAACTATTTTTGATAAACTCTAAAACACTTTTAGAGTAGATCTTTGATTCAAAATCAATCATTATCCAGTCAACCAAAAAGTTTGAACCCATGGTACTTTATAGCAATGAAAAAAAATATGAATCATTGAATCTATAAAGATAATAAAAGGGAAGCCTATATCTAAGAATTGGTGTTACTCAAGATACAAAGGGATCTGGTGTGATCTTTATCAAACACATGTATCTCTATACTTGTGTCCAGTAGCCACATCACATGCAAGAATTCATTTTTATATGATCCCTTCATCTAAGAAATTGAGTAAATATAGGACATGGATTATTTAAATCCCATATATTCCAATCATAAATTCTAAATTATCTAAGTATATAATAACTAGGTTGATGAACACATCACATGTCATTCACCTTTATGGATGAGCATATCACATGCCTCTCACCTGAATATATAAGCACATCATATGTATTGTCTATGTATGGTCATACACTTCCTTAGTATATCACTATCGAGGGAACATATATTATACTGGTAATATGAGAGGAAAAAATACCATCATGGTTAAGCACCAATCGATGACATGATCACCAACATAACCAACCACTCCCTGATTAGCTAATCCTTAAAAAATGTATAAGAAATGTATCAAAGTATAAAGGTTCTCATGCTAGATATATCACCAAAATTGATTATTGGAGACTCCAAATATAAACCATACACCCCTATTATACCAAATACATAGAGTATAGAACTCCATGTGGTATATACTTATTGGTTCATCCAATGCACAAAACTAATTCTGTGCCTTGTGAGCATGTTTTGTATCTCAATACAAGAATTTTATTCATGCTAGACTTAATATTTTATTATAACCTATAATACTTTATGATGAAAATTAGTTTAGGATATCACAAAATCATACTTTGAGAGATCATTTATCATTTCACTTCATGATTTATATATATATATATATATTTGTGTGTGTGAAACCAACATGAAAAAATGATAAATTAGAGATTTATATTCATATAACATGATACATTTTATATCCTTGAACTCCTTTAATAATACTTAACAAAACCATATATAAGTTTTTTTCTAACACATCATATATAATAAACTACCATATCATCTTTATGCTAGTTTCACTTTCAATAGTTTTGTTAAACTCATTGCATCTCTATTTAATTATTTTTATATCTCTATATGAAAATCTAATTAAACTCTCCCAATAAAATTTTTAGTGAGTTCCATTTATAAATCAATCTAGTTTGAATAATGGTGATGCATTATAATCCTACTCCAGATGTTCAATTCCTTGAACATATTCAAAACTTATTAACTTTAATAAATCAAATGTTATGATGTTAATGACTTGTGTTGTTTACTCAAAACTCTTTATAAGTACATCATCATCATCAGAACCCTTTCCAAAAAATCATTAAAATATTTTGGTGACTAGTATAACTCTTTACACTCCTTTTTACCATCATATATATTAAACTCCTTTAGGATATAAAGTAAAATTCACTTTAAACTTTAACTAAATTAATCTTTTATGTGTTAATTTTGAAATTTATTATGTCGAAATATAATCCCACTAACCAATTAGACATTATATTCTCTTTAGAATATCATAATAAGATTCACAAACTCCTTTATGTTTAATAAATAACAATTACTTACTTTTAGAAGAAATATTTAATAAATGAACTAGTGTATCCATATAATATATGGTATTCTATAAGTTTGGATCATTTTATTGAAAATAATAGTATTCTTTAAAATACACCACTGATTTTGGTGAAATATTAATTACCTCATATTTTAAAAAACATATGAATAAACACATTTATCTCGGATAAAACTTTTTTATCCTAGTATTCTTCTCAATTATTTTATGGAATATAATGAATCATAAACCATGTGTATTAAATCCATTATCTCATATTGTCTATAATTACACTTTTTTAGTAAAAAACTTCTCTTATAAGAGAAATGATATGAAGATATACATCCTTTAATTAGATCTATCGAAGAATAGCATATTCCTTTATATTTAAATATTTTATGTAGTAACCCTTTATTTAATCTCTTGAATGAAATCTTAAATCTTTATCAATTATTACCTTGATTTTGAACTCCTGTATATTTATAACATTTTTTAATTATACATTTGGTATTATATGCCCTATAAAACCAAAGAATTCATTTCTATAATACTGATATATGACATGTTCATTCCATGAAGTTTCTAAAACACCTTCATATATTATGGAAAATTTCATCCTATGGAATTTTATCAGTCCTTTCCTAATTTCGCCTTTAAGTTTCAATGACCTTGACTATCTACTCAAAAAACATTATTGGACTTTCCAACTAATTTTTTTTCTTCTAATTTAAATTTTTACTCACTTTTATTATTAGTATAACATTAGAACCTAGACATGACATACACAATTCATCTACCCTTAAAACTTTTAGAATATTAAGTAAAATTTTCTTGAAATCATTCACATTATCGAAATATTTCCATCAATCACAATAGAATGAATTCCATAACCAAAATAAGAATTATATGATATTTTATGATCACACTAAGCCATTATCATATGAAATAATATTAAATATATGATTGGGGACTAAAATTATTTTATTAATATTATTTATAATACCTTTGAAACCTAAATTTCCACATTCTATGCTCATAATAAGCATCTAGATTCACCTATTGAAAAAATCCAATATTTTTTTTATTCAGGATGTTGTTAATATAACACATAAAATTTCTATTAATTAAGAACTTTTCCTAAGTTATCAGTCTAGAGAGTTTATTACATTAAGATTTAACTTTTAAATGGTTAATCTCAATTTAATTTTGATGATGACGATGTTTTTCATCTATAACATAAGCTTTTATTATATGAGTATCATGATTTACATTCATTTAATAAGGAATTTTATTAAATGTTATCCAACCAAAATAATGACCCCTTTCAATCTCATCGTATCCATTAGTTGTCCAATATATATATTTCACTAATAAATGTGAGTACTTTGTAATTTATATCATCACGTAGTTATTTAGATAGGTAATCATCCCAATTGTATCATATATGAATCTTGTATGGTTGAGCAGATAACTCTTTGTCTAATCCATCATATGGATAAACTCAATATCATTACTTCGGTATCCTTCCTAAGGGTTTTCTAACTAATTTTAATCCAAATATAAAAATGGGATTTAGTTACCTAACCCTTAAAGTTATCCATTTCCACCATTATTTTCACAAGATAATTCATGGGAACCTTGTTTTGGTAGAACCTACCTGATTGAATGATATAGGTATTGACATGTTCTTACTTTAGAAGGAATATAACACTTAGTATTTTAAAGGGTATTTAATCTCATAATATTATATCATGTATTAACTTTTTTTATACATGATTACAATTATTTACTTTGGAATCATATTCCTTCCACCAAATCAACATGTTCAAATTATATTGATGTGTAACTCTTTACAAAACTCACAACTTTTGTTACTAACCTAAATTAAAATCAAAATATATTCATATATATCCAAAATAATAGTATTTATAAGGTATATAAATCCATTTAAAAATTAGTAATACCATAGCCACAAATAGTCAACCCTCTCTTTTCTAGACAAGTCATAAGCCTGCGGGATAGTGAGAAGTATAAACCAAGTTTCCACTACCCAGAGATACTTTACTCAATAGAGATCAAATTTCTATCATAATTATAACACATAATATGTATAAACTATGCATAACAACTTAATTCAATATCATAATCAATACATGCCAAAGTAAATGTATAAGAAAACTAAATCCATTGCCATACCTGGTATGAAACTCCTTAAAGGAATGTATGACAATTTATAAAATTATTTTAACAATTAAAACAAAATAATACATATATATTCATAATGTAAATAATTTATTTCTATGAATAATAAACAAGGGAATAAATTTTAAATAAATGAACAATTCACATATCTAAACATGAGATAGACAATCTATGAACAATTCATAAATCAAAACTAATTAAAAACACTTTATATTGCATTATGGAAATTCATATGTAATATTAACTCAATTCATAATTAACTTATGCGAGATTAACCTATAAAGTGACTTATGATAATCACATGATTAACATTAACATAGGTTGTTGTGTGATATTAACCCATAGAAGCGACTTATGATAGGAGAAACACATAAGATTAATCTGCCGCATGGGGACCTGTATAGGGTGAGCGTAGGGACCTATGTCAGGTGAATAAGCAAGATAGGAAACCTATATAGGATTAACTTGTGTTCTTCCACAAGAGATTAAATTGGCATGTAGTGGAACATATATAATTAATCTGGTTGAGCCTATGATATATCGGTGTAACATTAAACCCTTCATCTAGTGTACAACATGAGATTATCTTTAGTGAGTGGTCATAAAGGCTTATGAAAAGCATATACATAGTATTAATCTAGTGTAGGGGATCATTTTTAACAATAATAATTGTATTTTATATATGATAAACTACTCTATTTTTGTAGTAACATGAGCTCTTAATTTTATAACATGATTAAGAGGTTATAAATCCATTGTAAATATTTGATACCACTATGTGTAATCTAAGGGTAGTTTAACACTTAAACTAACAATAGAAGTAAATTAGAAACTCATTATCCAAGATCACCATACAAGAATACCTGAAACCATGGTTTAAATAAAATGATGAAACTATTGTGTGTACATTTCACCAATGAGCTTTTGATTATGCCTTCATTCAATGGGATTGATGAAGATCACAAGAAGAATTCAAATGAAATCCATACTCCTTGGTGTATCCATAGACAAACTTGAATCATTCAATGATCAACCAAGATACTCTTAACTTCCATGAAATGCTAGTGTCTCATGATATTAAGGAAGGAGGAGAGTGAGATTTTAAGAAGAGAAAGAATCAGAAAAAAAATCAAGGCCAACCAAACTCACCATCACAATGCCTCAACCTCCTTTTATATCCATCTAGGATGCTCCTCAAATGTGAATTAATTTAGAATACATGAGTAAATGGATTGAAGTTACAAACTTTATAACCAAATACTATAATAATTCATACAAGAACCTATCACATGAATGCAACATAGCTTCTCCTATGTGTTACAGATGATTGATGATAGCTGGTGTAGAAGATAATAAATGAGTGAAAACACTAATCACTCGAGTGTAAAAAGGAAGTATCATGCTTTATGATATTTCCTCTGGCTAGGAATACAATATGACTTTGATCCATGAATGTCATAAACTAGTGGAAAACTAGGCTATGACCACACCCCTATAGCCATAGTTGGAAGAACTATGTCTGTAGGGTAGCCTATGACCACAGTCTAACAAGGATCATAGTTACAAGATACCTATCACCATGGTCAAATTATACTTTGATGATAGACTTGGCCTACATATTCTTACTTCTATAGTCAAATTGGACTTCCACATAGACCGTGGAAGTAGGAATGTGTGAGAATCCATAAATAACATGGGAATAGTGTGAGAATGGTGTAGGAAGGGTGTGTGTGTGCATGTGTGTGTGTGTGTGAAGCCCTGAACCTACTCTCCTAGAATTGGTGTTCATAGACACATACTTTACACACTCACTTTTCTCGAAATCATTCAACCCTTTATTACCTCAATATTAAAAATATATTAAAATTGAGAGTTATGCATACCTCAATCATGAGTTCTCCAATAGTTATCCCCAAAAATATAACCTTTTTATAAAATAACTTTTTGAGGTTATTGATACAATCTAATATATGTTTCCATACCTTTAAAGTAAATCAACTAAAGAATAATCCTTATATGTTTCACTTAATTCTCATAACTTTTAAAAACTACCAGAATTTCATTAATAAATATCATTCTCTAATGAAGATATCTAAGAGTATCAAGAATTAATTTCTATTATGATATCAACCTCACTACCTTAGGTAAGACTAGTAAACACAATTTTTCCATAATAATAGTAATATAATAAAATTCTTAAACATTTAAGTATACTCCTTTATTTTGTTATAAGACATGGTGGTTTATAGATGCATGCCTTTCTCAGCTTCATTTTTGTGATCCTATTTCAGCTAAATGCTAAACCAAAATGGTTATCAATAAAATCAGAGTAAATAATCATATGAATATGAAAAATCAATCCTAATATTTATTCTCACCTTCACTTTATCCTTTGAAACTTCTAGTTCAATTATCCTTTCTTTAAGTTAGGTTCTCATGTAATTTTTAACCTAATACCTTATAGTAATTAGAAAATAAATCCTTTATTATGTTTTATATAGATAATATGATCAAACAAATAATTTCCCCTAGGATTGTATATCTAGGAGTGTAGTCTCAGTCCCACTCATTATGAATTAGAGTGATAACTAGTTCAATGCTTAACCAACCATTTTTGGGGTGATTACCCATGAGTATATCTATGTCATAGCTGCATCCACTTGTCAGTATCTAGATAGTGATATATTTCTAGGAAAAATTTACAATCTCTACCGTACTAAAACTCTAGTATATTGTCCTATACTTAGAATTCTCACTTAGTCTTATTCATATGGTTTTCACTAAATGTTATCTCATCTTAATGCCTAAATAAAATGTGTATTATTTCCTTAGCATTAAATCATATACTATTCAAAAGGGTTGTATATTATGATCAAACTTAACTTATCAACCCTAAAATTATTTTCAACAAACATCCTAATATCCATATTTATCTAAACCTTTCTTTTGATACAAACTGTGATGCCCTGGACCCGCACTCCCAGATCTGGTTCCATAAACACATACTTTAAATACTCACTTTGATACCAGCTATAAAATCCTAGATATAACCATCCTTAAATACAAAATCAAAAATTATTATTACAACTCTTTTATCCTAAGTATATTTTTAGGTTAAGAGTTTTAGAAAATTATGAAAAAATAATAACTAGAAAATCCCATGTTTTTTTGTATCAAACGTGCATTTTCTTTTATTATATATGAAACTACTTAATCTTTGATGAGTATTAAACATCTCCCATAAATTATTTCACATGTTCTATCATTATAAACATTTCATGTGTACTATTTTTCTTCATTAACCATGTAATAAAAACATAATAAGGGGTATGTAAGGGAAAACATACAATTGAGGTAATCATGGCATAAACATGGCATAAATATGATGGAAGGAATAAGTAACAACATGAATATATAATCAAATGAAAATGATAACATGATATATCCATGAAAATATATGAAAACATGGATATCAAAAATACTAATCTCATACTGATGGAATGAATAATGTCGAACATCAAAAACCTATTGTCAAGGCCTTGTGCTAAAACATTATCCTATTATGGGAAGATTCATACACCAGAACCCAACCTGTTTTGTCCCATGAGAATTTTCAATTCATCTAGAGGCTATATAATTTTGGGACCCACCCATCACCTAATTAAATACAATTCATTAATCTTAAGAGTGAACAATACCTTTCATGTTATTACTTAAGTAACCTTTTTTTGAATAAAAACATGGTTATACATATAATGAAGAATATAGAATATTAATACATGATCAACCTACATTAGTAGTTAATAATCATCAAGAATGTTAATAATTTTCCCCATGTCAAGAAAAGGGATAACATGGTCATAACCCATCCTAAGAAAGAAGGTGGGTGGTCAAACAATACATAGTCAACTTATCAATAATCATTCATATTAGAATAATAATATATGATACACCAATACTTTTCACCATGAAAATAAAAGGGATAACATGGTCATGACTCATCTTTATAAAGGGGGTTGGTTTCAAAATAACATAACCCCAATGCAATAAAGGATATATGGAAGGGTGTTGACATCAATGAAAAACACCCTCAAAAAAATGTTTTGAACAGTATCATAAAAGATGGGATCAAGAATTTTTTTTTATACTTTGATTTAAATCCTTGAAATGATAAATACATATATTAGAAGATAAATCATGAAATATAAACCCCATTATGGTAAATAATTTTGAAAATTATAATGGAAATGGAATTGAAAAATTAAAAGATCTTTTATAAAAAAATTAACATTAACATAAAATATAAATTTACATGTTGCTTTCAAATGTTACTTTTGAAAAGGTGGTGTGAAAGATTTTTAAAACATTTACTTTTAAAAATAATATCCAATCATAGAACCTTGAAAAGGAATAAATTTTTTCTTTTATAAAATAAAAGAAGAAGACAAAGCATATGAAAGTGAAAGGAAAATCCTTTTAATTATTTTTAAAATACATTTGTTCAAAATTCAAATTGTAAAAGGAGTAAAAAAACTTTATTTTTTATCAAAATATCTTTTTCATCATATTGGTAGAAAAATTACCATACAATAAAATATTAGAGGTAGGATAACCCAATCACGTAAAATAAAATTTAAGATAAAACATTATAACTCAAAGAAAGAATATTTGAGTTATCAATATCCCTTACGGTCAACATACTCTATAAAACATGAAACAATTGAAAAGTGGTTTATGTGGAAAAAGTGTAAAAAATAGATAATTCCACATAATAAAATCAAATGATATAATATACCCAACTTATATAAAATAATTTCAAGTTAACTATCATAACTCAATGGTTGAAAATTGAGTTACAAAAAATACTTATGATTAGGGTAACACTTGATTCAAAATACCTTTTAAGAAAAGAAATTGATTTGGATTAGTTTTATCATGAATTAAAAGTAAATAAATTTTAGAAAATTCATGGGATATAAAATCAATATAACAAAATATAAATAAAACATGTTTTATAACATGTAACATGTCTCAGAGAATCAAAATTGTGACCATTAAAACCCTTACAACTTGAGTAACACTTTAATCAAAACCCCTTGAAAGAGATAGCTTGTAATTAAACTTAAAATTACATGATTAAAATATAATTCATGAAATTATATCTCAAATATTAGTTATATAAACCACATAAATGAAATTAGATAAATAATACCAAACATGTCTTAAAGATATGAATTTGAGAATAAAACCCTTACCTCGGTCCTGATTCATTATGACCTTGCACCAAACATTATGAATAATTAAATTAATTTAACTAAATAAATAATAAATTGACTTATTCATAGATATAACCATTTATTATCCTCATTTATAATCATTCTATAAATATATATTAGTTAGTTTTTATCTATTTTCAACAACGGGTGTAAGTAATCCTTATCACATTGAACTAGTTTCATAAAAATGATATCGGTATTAATTATTGTTAAAAATTTCATCATTAAATGATAATTAAAGATATTATAATATATGTTATAATATATTTTATAAATATATAATTTCATTTCATGGTTTTTTGTTACAAACTATGACGATGAAATTGGTGATGATCATGTTTTGGTGATTCCTAATGAACGAAAGGTGTTTTCTTAATTAATGAGTTAAATATTGATATAACCTTACCATAAAAAACATTATTTATATATTTATGTCATATTATATCAATAAATAAGTTCTAATATTCACCCATGATATAAATTCATAGTATTCTTCATGTATGTGGTTAAACTAACCCAAACATGAACTTGCCATGATTAATGGATGATTGTGAGGTGGTTTAGTTATAAAATCATTATACCAGAATCATAATGATATTATTTGGTGATTATTAGTGTGATATATCATAATTTTAAAAAAAATATACATATAATATAATTTATATATTTTCATTATTTATAAATAAGAGATAATTATCCTCTTAGTTTGCTCGTTTTAAACGATTGAATTAATGATAATAATTTGTTGATAATATCACTAATAGGTTCTCAAATTTTGTCATAATATAAAATTAATGGTGTCATAAAAAATGATATTTATCCTTTAATATAATCCTCATTTATATCCATGTAATTTGGTGATGAAAATGAAAAAAAAATAATGTTAATCATTCCCTGGAGGCGATAGTCCATACGTACCCATGGTTGACGATTTTATTTTCCATGGAATGGGAGAAAGAAGTAATATGGTTTATTATTTCTGAATCATAAACATCATATAAATATCATAATTATTTATTAAATTCCTCTTTTATAACATCCTTATAAGGTGGTTAAGGAAAACAAAATACATTGTGTCATGGAAGCGGTAGTCCGCACAATGCACGATTCACATATTTGTTTTTCTTAATGGAAAAGGGGTGGTGGTTAATGATTGTACCATCATTACAATAAAATAATATCATAATAAAGATACTGATATTATAATTTTAAGATAATTAAATTTTTAATTTTAGTAAAAATAAGTGCACATAAAGAAATATAAAAAGAAATGAGATGTTAGAAATCTATACCATACTACTTGGATTATCTCCTTTACAAAGGGGGTAAAACTCTAAGGGGTGGCATTTTGAGGGAAAAACATAATTATGGTTTCTATGAGTTTTAGGAGATTTTTTGTCAAATTTTGAGTTGATAAAATAGTGTTGTGGTGTGATGGTACGTGAGGAGAGGAGATTCTCTTTTATAAGTGAAAAGTGATTACATTTTTGTAAATACCCAAACATTTTCAATAATGGGAAGTATATATTACGTAATGTGGTTTAAAAATTGATAAATAATTGATATTATAAGGTATAATGTCTATCAAGTCCTAAAAAATCTATACCTACACATGTTTTAAACAAGTTTTATGTCTTTTACTCTTATATTATTTGCTTTTACCATTTAAGCTTTTACTGTGGTAACAAGTTTTTACCTAAGGTAACTTAATATTTATAAATAAAAAAAGTGGTAATTATTAGATAATTTGAAATCAATTATTATAAATTTAAATTCCATTAAATTTTATTCAATTTATAAAAGTGATAAAAATTAATTTTAAAATAAAAATATATAATGTATTAAAAATAATTTTTTAGAAATTATTACCTATGCTCTAAAATATCAAATATGGGTTTGTAAATTAAAAAAATTTAAAATTATAAATTTACATATAAAATACATGTTTGTTCTTAAAAAATGTTTTCAAATGTTTTCAATTCATACTTATATACTAATAATTCCATAAAAGTCATGTTATTTGTAAAAACTATATTTTGCACTATTAACATAAAAATCACTTTTTTTATAAAAATAAAAAAAATAATCTTAAGATTATTTTAATATTATTAATATAAAAATTATGTTCATTTCATCAAATTAAATTTATAAAATTTTATAATTCAATATTTAAATAAAATCCCAAAATATAGTAGAAAACTGTTCATATTGGAAAATATATTTTAAAAAATATTAACTATTATTTATTCTTATTTTTATAAATTAATAATTAATTTATTGGTAATTTTTTATTCATATTATTAATATATTTTACTATTATATAATCATTATATACTTAGTTTCTTGAAATAAAACACAAATTTCCAGAAAATACATTTTTTAATTATAAAATGACCTTTTGAAAAGTACCAAAAATCATGATATATATATACATAAAAATATGTTGATATAATCCTTATTTATACTTACACAAACCATTATAATCTCTACATAAGACCTAAGAATCACATAATATTTGGTGGAAGTTGATGGTGGTGACTTCTCAAGAATATATCTCATAGTAATTTCCACAAGCTTGAATTTCTCTTGCATACAATTTCACTCTTACCGTAATTATTTGAGTTAGAATTGGTCTTGGTCTAGAGAAAATCCTATTAAAGATACCAACTTACCAATCTTAGATAAATGGGATTCGTAAGGGATACTTACTCTACTCAATGTTGTTTCTTTCCTTAGTATATTTTCTAATATGGTAACTTCCTTTAATAGCCTCTAATTTAATGGCTATATTATAATGTTAAAAATTTATTATAACATATCATGGTTTTTTTAGTTTGGTTTTTTGTTTTAAACATGCTATTAACATATTTATTTAAGAACAATATATATTAAAATCTTGGATCATTATAGTATATATAATTATTTATAATGTGTTTCATGTTAGGGTTGGTGTCTTGAGAACCAAATTTTTATACTTTTATTACATGAATGTACACTTATTATATATTGTTCATTGTTCTGCATGACTATAATATAATAATGTTTTGGAATATTTGTTGCATTAATAAGGTCATGGCAGATCCCCGCTATAATGAGAACCTTGAAATGCTATAACAATATTCTTAAATGAAGTTCTACGGTTGGATGACATACTATGATAGGACACATGGTATACAGACCTTCATGTGCGAGTACTCGTAAGAAGATGAGACTCTCACTCATAGAGTTCACACTTGGTAATCTCCAAGATGGGAGATTATGAGAATAGACCCGCCAATAGCAATTCTGCACGTCTTGGTGTCATCGGAAATTGCTATCTACGAGCACGTGTAATAGTCCTTAGACTAAAATATTATTATTAACTCATGTCATGACTTGCACACTTAGATTTTCTGATGAAAATTGTCATGAATATAGTTAGTGAGAATTAGGGTATGTTGGGTGCGTCAAGAATGACATGTTGTTAATGGATAAGTCAAGGAAGGATTTTTCCCTTTCATATTTATGGAAGTAGATATCTTAGGCCCTTTGATTGAAATATAACTGTCACTCAAATTCCATGGCCATGGTGTCACGACAAGTTTATTTCTGGAAGTCAAAGAATGACAGATCAAGCATATAGGTTTATGATACTGCCACGAAACCTGTTTGATGAGATATTGAGACAAAGAGATTAAATTACACGGTAAGCGTTTGTATGAGGTGACACGTCAATGTGGAGTCAACTTCTTTCTCTTGGGTGCCTTGACCCATTGCTAAACAGTAATCTTGGACTTTAGGCAAGCCCGCCTAATTCCAATGAGAAAGAGGCCTAGAGGGTCACACACTAAGTGTATCAAAGTATCTCAAGTAGAATAAAGATTATTCTTGTATGTGGTTTAATAATTATTCAAGGAAGCCTAAATCGTTTTAATGCTGGAGGAAGAATAAAATGAAAAACAAGATATACACGCCATGTACATTGAATGTACACATCGTGTAGTTTTCATTTTGGAAAGGAAATGAAAAATGAAAACAAGATATACACGTCGTGTACAGTAAATGTATACACTGTGTAGTTTTCAATGAAAAATGAGTACACATCATGTATTAATGATTACACACTGTGTAGTTTTTTCAATCGGGATTTTGAGAAAATAATATCGTTTTATTAAATGATATTTATTATAATCAGTGTGGGTGCATGTCAAGGAATTAATGATTCGACATGGGGTTTTCAATAAGAGTTAATGCAATAAATAAAATGTGTAACGTGTTTATTTATTGTTATAACTCTATAAACTCAAACCCGATTATAAATATCCTCACAACCCCAACACTTTTCCTAAGAATCATTATGCACAACAATTCTGGAGAATTCTCTCAAGACCGAAAGAACTCTGTCCTCCAAGAATGCTCTCAAGACTGAGAGAGATCTACCTCCATCAGATCAAGGCAATCTAAGGCAGACAACGCAAGCAAAGTCTTCTCCATTCTAGCACTTGGAGATTCCTTCGGCGACGTCCATAGATACGCGGTGCACATGTTGATCACCGCTAGAGGAAGTCTACACTTGGCTTCTGCGACGTAATGACAAATCACATTGGAACGTGATTAGAAATATCAATGAAGAAAGAATGCCATAAAAGGTACATCTTTTCAATTAATTAAATTAATTATAATCAACCTGTGATGATCCTCCTTTGTGGTTTCGAGACTATTATTCTTCTTTGTCTATTTCTATGATTCAATCTGTAGAGTCTGGCGTTTATCATTGTATTGATCCCAGATTGATCATTGCTAATGACAAAAAGCCAAGTGGGCACATCCACCCACGAGCTTCCTCTACGCCCGGGACCTTCAATTGGTATCAGAGTGGTCACAATGTTGATTATAGTTATTTAATTTTTGTTGATAATTTATGCATTTATATTTGATTCAATTCAAGATAAATCATTCTATAACTGAATGAACGAGATCTGTTCTTCCTCCTTCGTTTCTCGATTCACATCATAGAAATGACCTTTTAATTTTAATTTTTATTAAAATAAAAACAATTAACTCATCCAGAGGAGCCACTCATTCTGTCTATACAACATAAGAATACACGGCATGTAGTAAAACATACACACCGTATACTTAGGTTCAACGAATCGGTACTGGTCTGACAAACCCACACCATGTGAATTGAGCATACCTAAGTTTTTATTACACCGTGTTGACCAGAACTGAATGGCGTGTGGAAACTGGAATACATGGCATGTATGTTTAATCAACACACCATGTAGTCCGATCCGGCCCAGGTGAAACCGTGTACAAGAAGAATCCATGTACCGCGTACACGGGATTGTCAGGCCGGTAACCACGTAACAAGGAAATACATGTCGTGTTATATTAATCTACACGTCGTGTACTCCAAAATTTCTAAAGTACAGAAAACATGCCAAAGCCCCTGGCGTGTACTTTGGATAAAGGGTGAAAACAAATACACGCCATGTAATGTAGCCTACACGCCGTGTACTTTCCAGAAATGGAATTTCACTAGGTTTCCTCCAAATTAAAAATACTTGTACAAGGAATATAGATGAGAAGAATCTCAAGGAAATTTAGAAAGTAATTTAAGATAAATAATTGATTAATTATAAGATCATAATTAATTGAATCCAAGCGCGACTTATCTTTAATAAAAGAATGATTAAAAGAATTTGAATACTAAATATGCACAAATGTCATTGCATGTTATGGATGATCATGAACTAGACCAAATACCATTTTTGTGTGTATGGTTTAAATTAAATTTATTCAATTTAAATTTGTTGGCCTGCAAGCCTTCTTCCAATAAAATGTAGGGCCTGCATGCCCATGGTTTCTTTAATGTAAACCCCATGTAATATAGGATCTCCCAAGCCAGAGGAGATGGTTCAAAATCCAAAGCTGAGGTGAAACCAACCCAAGAAGATACAAAGGTGGACAGGAGGGAGCTGCAAAACACAAACCATTGGGTTCAAGGTGTTTTTCCCTAGGTCAGGGTTAGCTTATCAAAACCACTAGATAAGATAACCAATAGAAGCTCATGATCATGCCATCTTATTTCATTTCTGTCTGATTTCATGGTTTATTTATTATGTATGTGTTTTCATGATCACATAGTTAATGAAATAAACAAGCATGAAAATATGGAATAAAATAAAAACGGATTATGTGTAAACATCATCAGAACATTGTTAATCAATTAAAAAAGCATCACTTAATATTAACAAGCATGTGATAATGTAAAAATACGCATAAAGAATTAAAATCCCTCAAGTACCATATTAAGTAAGACCAATTCTTCCATTACTTGATTAAGGGAAAGACTCAATAAAACTATGTGTTTGACTAACCCTTGTTGGGACACTTACTTTTATAAAGTAAGCTCTTATTAAAGTTTCGGGTTGACTTAAACATTTTACATCAAGAGGAGTATCCCTTGCTAGACTTGTTGTAAAATGGAGGCAAGTGTTGAGGAAATCAAAGTCAGTATTTCAGGATTGGGGAGTCCACTCAACAGATCAAGGAATTGTAAGCTCATAGTTGGAAAAGACTTACCTACCTAAATATGTTTAAATAGCTTGACTAACCTTTGTTGGGGTTATGCGAAGGGGGATATGGATCCTTGCCACTAGAATTTCATCACAACTAGACATTCCGAGTTCAATGGTGAGGTCCATTGGGACTTGATAAAATAGTGGGAGAATTAATAAATTAATTTATTATTTTTCATAAAATGTAATCAAAAGGTACTGATAAATCTTCTCTTTTAATTTGTAGAATCAATATGACAAACTCATCAACCACATTTTCTCTGCGATCAATTTTGGATAAAGACAATATCCTCACCGGCAGTAAATTTCAGGAATGGTTTAAGCACCTTCGGGTTATCCTATGCCATGAACAAAAGTTTTACGTTCTAGAGTCCTCACTTCCTGATTCGTCTACCCAAGGGGCAAGTGATGAAGATTTCCTAGTCTATGATCAACATTTGAGCAATGCACTCGACGTTCAATGTTTGATGTTGTCATCAATGTATAGTGAGCTCATGAAGTCTCATGAAGACATGGATGCATATAGCATGTTCGAGCACCTCTGTGGTCTATACTAGGAGAGGTCAAGACAGGAAAGGTTTGAGATCTCCAAGGCTCTATTTCAGAGAAAGCTTGGACAGGGTTCCCCAACTGGGCCTCATGTAGTCAAGCTCATTGACTACATTGAGCGCTTGGAGGTTCTAGGGTTTAAACTCCATGAAGAACTGGGTACCGATCTCATTCTTGCATCACTCCCCCAGAGCTTCTCTGACATTGTTATAAATTTCAACATGAACAACATTGAGATGTCTCTATCTGATCTTCTTATCCTCATTCACCAAGTGGACAATGATATGAAGCATGAAAAGCCTTCTGTCCTTATGGTGAATAAAAAGAAAGGTAAGGTGAAGAGATTTAAGTCCAAAGATTCTTCAAGGCCTTCCAAGAAAAGGAAGATAAAAGGGGAGGCAAGAGAATAGGAGGCTGTTTGTTTCACATGTGATAAGAAGGGCCACTAGAAGAAAAACTGCACCCAACCAAGGAAGCAAGGGGAAGCTTCAGGTACATTTGTTATCGAATGCAATCTATCTATTTCTACCAATTGGGTATTAGATACTGATTTTGGTGCTCACATCTATATCCAAATATAGGAACCAAGTAGATTTAGAAAGATTGACCAAGGTGAGGTGGATCTGCGAGCAGCCAATGGAGCTAGACTTGCTGCTTTAGCTGTCGGAGACTACCACCTAACATTTCCTACTGGGATGGTCTTGGTATTAAAAGGATGTTATTATGTACCCTCTGCAACCAAAAATATTATTTCAGTATCCAGATTAGATACTAATGGATTCGTCTTCAAGTTTGGAAATTAATGTTGCTACTTTTATAAAGATAGCATTTGTTTTGGTAGGGCACATTTATATAACGACCTTTATGTGTTAGACTACACAAACCAAGTAATGGAAATCAATGAAAAAGTTAATTCACATAACTCATACCACACCCAACTTTGGCATCACCATTTAGGTCATGTCAATGAGAAATGTTTGAAAAAATTACATCAAGATGGGTATTTAGATTCTTTCGAACTAAAACCACTTGGTGTATGTCATGTGCATCTACAAGGAAAATTTACCAAAGCCCCATTTAGTGGGAAAGGTGAAAGGGATAAAGATATTCTATAATTAGTTCACATAGATGTGTGTGGACCATTTCCAATTGAAGCAAGGGGTGGGTTCTTGTACTTCATAACTTTTACTGATGATTTCAGTAAATATAGATATATTTACTTAATGAGGTATAAGTCAGATTCTTTTGATCAGTTCAAAGAATACAAGAATGAAGTTGAGAACTAGCTTGGTAAGAATATTAAGAAACTCTGCTCAAATAGAGGATGAGAATATCTTAATCTGAAATTTATTGATTTCTTATGGGAGTTTGGGATTCTATCTCAACTCACTCCTCCTTACACACCTCAGTGGAATTGTGTAAGTGAAAGGAGTAACCGCACCCTGTTGGACATGGTGATATCAATGATGAGTCATGCGAGTCTTCCATTATCCTTTTGGGGATATGAATTAAAAATATCATCACACATACTAAACCAAGTACCAACTAAATAGATAAATGGTATTACATATAAATTATGGAGTGGACGCAAAGCCATGTTATCAAATTTACATGTGTGGGGTAGCGAAGCATTTATTAAGGCCTCTTCAGGTAACAAGCTTGCACCCCAAGGCACAAAGTGTACCTTTATAGGATATCCCAAGGAAACAAGAGGATATTACCTATACAACCCCTCAGATAAAAGGGTTACAGTGGCAAGACATGCCATATTACTTGAGAGGGAGCACATCTCCAAAAGAGATAGTGGGAGTGAGATAGACTTCAATGAAGTCAAGGTTCAATATATACAGGAGTTGGTATAAGAACGGATTCCACAAAGCCCCGTGGAAGAAAAATATGTTCCAGAGAAACAACAATTGTGTAGGAGCATGAGAGAGGTGAGAGAACCAGAACGATATGGTTTTCTTATCACCGAGGATGGTGAATCGTTATTGGTTGACAATGATGACCCTCTTACCTACAAGGAAGCAGTTGAAGGCACACACGTTGTCAAGTGGAAAGAAGCCATGAATTCTGAAATGGATTCCATATACCAAAACCAAGTTTGGATTTTGGTAGATCCTCCAGTTGATGTAAAGACTGTTGGTAATAAATGGGTATTGAAGAAGAAACTAGAAATAGATGGACAATTAAGCACCTATAAGGCACAACTGGTTGCAAAAGATTTTAAACAACGTCAAGGAATTGACTATGATGAAACCTTTTCACCAATTGCGATGTTGAAATCCATCAGAATCCTATTGGCCATTGCCGCTTACCATGACTATGAAATTTGGAAAATGGATGTCAAAACAGCATTACTTAATGGGAACCTCCAGGAAGATGTCTACATGACACAACCTGAAGGTTTTGTGACTCCAAAGGATGCCAACAAGGTATGAAAGTTGCAGAAATCCATTTATGGATTAAAGCAAGCATCAAGGTAATGGAACATTCATTTTGATGAAGCTGTAACAAAATTTGGCTTTATTAAGAATGAATGTGAGCCTTGTGTCTACAAAATATTTAGTGGAAGTGCGGTTATTTTCCTAATAGTATATGTTGATGACATATTGCTAATTGGAAACGAATTACTTTTCTTACAGTCAGTTAAGGCATGGTTGGATAAATGATTCTATATGAAAGACTTGGGTGAGGCAGCATATATTCTTTGGATCAAGATCCATCGTGATAGATCCAAAAGAATGCTGGGCCTAAGTCAAAGTACATACATTGACAAGATACTGAAGAGATTCAGTATGGAACAGTCCAAGAGGGCATTGTTTCCAGTGTCACATGGCATTCATAATTCCAAGAAAATGTGTCCTCAGACACTTGAGGGAAGAAATAAAATGGAAAGGATCCCTTACGCATCTACAATTGGTTCAGTCATGTATGTTATTCTATATACAAGGCTAGATATTGCTTACACATTAAGTGCGGTAGGCAGATATCAAGCTGATCTAGGAGACTGCCATTGGATGGTAGTCAAGATTATCCTTAAGTATATGAGGCGTACTAAGGATATGTTCCTGGTTTATGGAGGAGATGAGGAACTAGTCATCAGAGAACATGTAGATGCTAGTTTCCAAACTGATCAAGATGACATGAAGTCGCATATTGGATACATCTTCAGTTTGAATGGTGGTGCAGTGAGCTGGAAGAGCTCAAAGCAAGTTGTGGTCGTAGATTCTATAGCAGAGTCTAAGTATATCACAGCTTCTGAGGTAGCTAAAGAAGCAGTATGGATGTGAAGCTTCTTTTAAGATCTAGATGTAGTACCTAGCAGTAAAGATCATATCACACTCTATTTTGATAATACTGCAGCGGTGGCACTTGAAAAAGAGTAAAGGTCACATCAGCGGACAAAGCACATACTTTGAAAGTATCATATCTTGAGGGATTTTTCTCATAGAGGTAAAGTTGTAGTGAGTAGTATTTCCACGAAAGACAACGTGGCAGACCCCTTGACTAAAGCCTTGACTCAGCAGAAACATGATCATCATGTGAGGTCTAATGGACTAAAAGTCGTAGGCAGTTGGCTCTAGTCCAAGTGGGAGTTTGTTAGGGTTGGTGTCCTGAGAACCAACTATTTATACTTTGATTACATGAATGTACACTTATTATATATTGTTCATTTTTCTGCATGACTATAATATAATAATGTCCTAGAATATTTGTTACATTAATAAGGTCATGGAAGATCCCCGCTATGCTGAGAACCTTGAAATAATATAACAATATTCTTAAATAAATTTCTACAGTTGGATGACATACTATGATAGGACACATGGTATACAGACCATCATGTGCGAGTACTCGTAAAAAGATGAGACTCTCTCTCATGGAGTTCACACTTAGTAATCTCCAAGATGGGAGATTGTGAGAACAGACCCACCAGTAGAAATTCTACATGTCTTGGTTTCATAAAACATTGCTATCTACAAGTGAGTGTAATGGTCCTTAGACTGGAATATTATCATTAACTCATGTCATGACTCGCACACTTAGATTTTCTGACGAATACCGTCACGAAGACAGTTGGCGGGAAGTAGGGTACTTTGGGTGCATCATGAATGAAATGTTGTTAATAGATAAGTTGAGGAAGGATTTTTCCCTTCCATATTTATAGAAGTAGATATATCTGTCCCTTTGATTGAAATATAATTGGCACTCGAATTTCAGGGTCATGTTGTCATGACGAGTTTATTTCTGGAAGTTAAAGAATGACAGATCAAGCATATAGGTTTATGACACTGCCATGAAACCTGTTTGATGAGATATTGAGACAAAGGGATTAAATTACACGGTAAGATTTTGTATGAGGTGACACGTCAATGCGGCGTCAACTTATTTCTCTTGGGTGCCTTGACCCGTTGCTAAATAGTAATCTTGGACTTTAGGCAATCCCGCCTAATGCCAACAAGAAAGAGGCCTAGAGGGTCACACACTAAGTGTATCCAAGTATCTCAAGTATAATAAAGATTATTCTCGTATTTGGTTTAATAATTATTCAAGGAAGACTAAATCGTTTTAATGTTGGAGGAAGAATAAAATGAAAAACAAGATATACATTCCATGAACATTGAATGTACATGCCGTGTAGTTTTTATTTTGGAAAGGAAATGAAAAATGAAAACAAGATATACACGTCGTGTACATTAAATGTACACACCATGTAGTTTTCAATGAAAAATGAGTACACGCCATGTATTAATGATTACACGCTGTGTAGTTTTTCTAGTCAGTATTTTGAGGAAATAATATCATTTTATTAAATGATATTCATTATAATCAGCATGGGCACGTGTCAAGGAATTAATGATTTGACATGGGGTTTTCAATAAGAGTTAATGAAATAAATAAAACACGTAACGCGTTTATTTATTGTCATAACTCTATAACCTCAAACCCGATTATAAATATCCTCACAACCCCAACACTTTTCCAAAGAATCATTGTGCACAACAATTCTGGATAATTTTCTCAAGACTGAAAGAACTTCGACCTCCAAGAACACTCTCAAGACTGAGAGAGATCCACCTCCATCAGATCAAGGCAATCTAAGGCAGACAATGAAAGAAAAGGATTCTCCATGCTAGGACTCGAAGATTCCTTTGGCGATGTCCAGAGATATTTGGTGCACATGTGGATCACCTCTAGAGGAAGTCTACACTTGGATTCTATGACACAATGACAAATCACATCAGAATGTGATTAGAAATATCAAAAAATAAAGAACGCCATAAAAGGTACTTCTTGTCAATTAATTAAATTAATTATAATCAACCTATGATGATCCTCCTTTTTGGTTCCAAGACTATTATTCTTCTTTGTCTATTTCTATGATTCGATCTGTGGAGTTTGGTGTTTATCATCATATTGATCTTGGATTGATCATTTCTAATGAGAAAAAGGCAAGTGGGCACATCCACCCATGATCTTCTACTGCGCCTGGGACCTTCATTTCAGTTGAGTGGTAATGTCTCCGCATAACAAGGTATAGGTATCATGATCGAACCACAACATGCATTTATTTTGTTAGGCATATGGCCACAGTCACTAACCATGGTCATGGGACACAATCTATGACCATATTTTTTTATTTTGGTTATAGATAAGCTTTTCCTACATTCAGTTCTAGATCATGGTCATAGCTTATGCCAACGGTGATAGCCATTACGGGACCCATGACCATAACTATAGGCTACAACCATGGTCAACAGGGCTATTTACTTGGTTTTGAACTGCAATGGGTTTCTTTGATCCCCCTCCCCCTCACTATTGTAATTTGGTTTTGAACTATGAAAATAGCCTAATTTTCCACTAGTGGTACCATATGACATGAACATATTATATAATATGATATAACCCACATGCATCATATGAATGAATTTTTAGGTCATATCTCTATTAATAAGCATGCATAAGGTGTAAATAATACATCTTGTGGAGAACATGTTCATATGGAGATATGGGTTTGTTTGATCAAGATCACACCAGACTCCTTTATAGCTTGGGTGTAAGTGAAGTTTTATTGGGGACCGCTCTTTGTTTACATCTATGAATTAGGAAATTCATATTTTCTATCAACACTATAAAGGTTGATAGGGTCATGTGGTTAGGATATAGAAATGAAATTTTAGACAAATTGTTTGTTCAAAAATAAAAATATTTTGATAAACTATGTCCAAAGGGGTTTGGAGGGATTCAAAAAGAGTTTTTAAGTTTTGAATATAGTCCTTATGGGATTTTAGTTCATGTGGTAGATTGTTGTTCATGCACTAAAAGGGTTTAATCATATTTCATGATTCATGCATATCATAAAATCATGGTATGAATATGATGCATAATGTAGGATATTATGTGAATATATCATTAAGTATTATTAAAGGTGTATGATACCTATATTGTTTTATATGATTCAACTAATGATATGAGATACTAGGTGTATCACTACTAACACATATTAGGGATGGATTTATCATCAATTATGAATCATAGATATGATTCATTATTTTCTTGTTAAATGATATATGATCATCAAAGTGTTCAACATATCGTGTATATAAAAAACCGGCATATGTTATGTAATTTGTGACAGCTTTTAAACATTAGAAGTCGATTCTAAATTTATTTTATTCATTAAGGGAGTGTTGTAAAAGAGAATGAACCATATCAGATGTAGTGTAGTTGGAATAATATAATAATCCAAATCTAAATCACTCTCTCTTATTTCCTCATTCTCTATTTATCTTTGAGGAGAAGGTGCTAACATGCCTTTGGAGTTTGAGGAGTCCTCTCATAGAATATGAAGATTATAGTAGACGGGTGTACTACCTATAGAGGTGAGAGTCTTTTGGTTATAACTTAGTAATATTCATCAAATAGACTCCACTGGGATACAAATTTTCAAACATGAGGTGTTCATATTTATTTTTTGTTCTTTATTTACATGTTCATCTGATGATGATGTATTGATCATTTTATTGGGTTTCTTCCACTGTTATGAGAATAAGATGTTCTTAAAAACCCCTACACCCCCCCTTAGTGAGGAGGTATAGTCTGGGAATTGATGTTGGACATGATATGGGACTTTATGTGGGATTTTTTGTTGAATAAGAAAATATTGGTCATGTTCTACGATGCATCTTAGCATTATATCACTCATCTTTTTTACATAAAGTTAAATTATGCATGATCGACATTTATGATGGATTGGTTAGTGCACAATGACCCACCGCAGATGCATGATTTCTTGTAATTTATTTTTCATCAGTACAAGAAATCACATACATCTTTTTCAATAATGCTAAGGATGTATTGGTTGTTCCCTAGTGGGTTTATCACCCACACCCTATATGATCTCCCAGGTGCACATTCATACTTTTTTGTTAGGTATCTGATCAATGTTAAGGTACCTATGCCAGGATAATAAGGAGATAGATTTGGTTGAGGATAGATACTATGTGAGGATACACTATGGAAACTTTTGATGTTATGCCTCTTTATTCTTTTGTTCTTTTTATATATCATGTATATTGATCCACTACTGATGGTGATTATTTTCACCTCTAATGTATGACCAACATGACCATTTTGTTATAACATGTGATGTATTTATTAGGTTGATTTATTTCTATGTTACCCTTCTATTTTATTTATTATTTGTTCTCCTATTGTTACTATTGTCAATGGTTACTGATATTGAGGGCATAGTCTCTCTACTATATAGCTATTTCAATCGAAATGGTGTTATGCCTAATTGGGTTTACTACATGGGTTAAGTGGAATGAAATTGTTAATCTCAATTATATCATCTTCAAATGGTCTCTAATGGGATTTGTTATTAGAGCCATAAAAACTCAATGACTCTCACAACCATGATTCATGGGTCTCCTTTCCAAAGGCATAAATTCATTGGATGATTTGACCAACAACACTTAAGAACTCACATTGGTCAATAGGATGGGAATTTGGGCTCACCACACACTTTTGGGTGTAACTATTGCCTAATTAAGGACTATCTTATAGATTTAAGTCATGTTCATAAATCCTCAGTTCATTCCGTCGTGTGTGTCCATGGATTACCCCTAAAGAAACTATTGATTATGACTATGCAAGGGTTTGAAATCATTTTTATGTATCTGAGGTTATCCATCAATGGGGGGATATATATGTATCTGAGGTTCTCCATCAATGTTACCCTTTGTGGATAGATTAGGATTTTTTAGTCGTTTATTGGGATGACATCGATGCTAAGCCAGGTGATGGGGTGATCTGTAGTTTACCGTCATCCACGGGCGGGAGTTGTTTTGATGTTGGGATTGAACCCATAAGATAGTCCTCCTACGTATCCACATGAGAGGAATTAGAACCCACATAGTTCAGTGACGTTAAACTAGACACATAACCTTTTAAGGTCATGTGATGAGGACCCAACAATGTAGTTTAACCTCATGTAGAAAGGATGTCTAGGAAAAAGGTTGTCTGGTCAAGGATGGTATGGGACTTATGTTGAGGTGGTCCGAGATACTCGGAAGGGATATAGTCTCCCAGATGGATATGACCCTATCAGGAATATGGCCCGAAGAACATTAGGGTGGATTTGGGTGTTGGGTTTGGACCTCAAAGAGGCTTCCTATGTATCCGAGTTAGTTGGGAATCAAATCCCACATAGTTAGGTTTGAGATGGGGCTTACACTTTAGAGGATTCCCATTAAAGGGGGTATGATTGGGGCTTACGCATGGGATCAATCCACTTGGATTGAAATTGTTTGGGGCTTAAGCATGGGAGTTTCCCATTTAAGTTATTGGTTGGGGATTATGCATGGAAGCTTCCTATTTGGTGCTGCTTCATTAGGAATATGGCCCTTTGAATGTGAAAGTATGGTCTTGGGACTTACACCATATAGGAGGCCCATTATATGATTTGGTATCATGTAGATGTCATGATCATTGCCAACCTCTAATCCCACATGAGTCATGATCGGTGTGATAAACAAGAGGAGGAAGTGGATCTGAAGATCGCATGTCCCACTCTGTCCACTAATGGATGGTTATGGAGTCCAAAGGGAGAGATAAAGGGCTATTATTGTGCATGTTACCTCTCATGTTTTCATATTATGGATAATCACATTTGGAAACCTATCTGAATACGTCCCTGTAGGAGTCAAAGAGTATAAAAAGTTCCACCTTATGCAAGAAAGGCTATTGGAATACCTCAGGAGGAGTGCTCTGAAATTGGTTTTGGGAGAGAGGGGAATGTTCAATATAGGACCTCATCAGAGGGAAAGGATATTGATTCCTCTTAATTCCCTGAACAGTGAGGTTCACGTGATCACCCTAGGATCGTAACCCTCATTACCATGGGAATGTAGACTTAAGGTTATTTTGAAGGTCCACCCTATTGAAGTGGTCACTCAAAAGACTCCACTTACCATGGGTATGTAAACTCAAAGGACGCATTGATTTGATCTATAGTTCTTTAATACATGTATGTTGGATTTGGAAGGGTTCTTGGCCTGATGTTGTTAGACTGGTTCATGGAGGGGCCAACATGGAGGCTAATGACATGATGGAAGAGGACGGTCGAAGCGAGAGGGTAGAACACCCTAGGATGCCCTAGTACATGTATAATTTTCTCACATGGGATAGGTTTACCATTTCATAACATATTTCTATGCAGGTAAGGGGGACTCCCCTGTACCATCATGGTATGATGACTTGGGTTCAGCCCACGTAGCGTTTTTCTACGTGGGGCTAGGTTTTGTTTGCATAGTATTTTACTACACAGCGTTGAGTTCCTCCCGTGTAGTGATTTTCTATGTGGGGTAGGGTTCTTCCCACATAGCGTTTTACTATGTGGGGTGATCTTTTTCAAAGGTACCATTGGTTTTTCTCCTCATGGGAATTATTCTTGCAAAATATTTTAAGTTCACGAACTATCAATTGATTTATTTTATCCTTCTTAATGCCATGCGGTGAGATTTACCTATGGGGAATCGTCAAATGATCCCATTTCTTATGGTGAATCACTTCAATTATATTTAGTTTCATTCATCCGATTGTGGCTCTCCTTTCCTGTGTTGACCCATTTTTTGGTTCACCTCAGGTTCTATTTATAAAGAAGTGGAGAAAATGGATATCGGCATAGCCAGTCATCTGCGGTAGGTCATGGAGCATCTTTTTTGGGAGCCCAAGAAGGACTTAGTTAGTATAGGGAACCTTATATGGGTTCTAAAATCCCCACATGGACCTGTAAACAACTTTATTTAATTTTTGGGGGTTCATCGACACCGCCTCTCCCCATAAATGATTTAGTTCATGGGGGTGATCATTTGTGTGATCAGAAATTATCGCCGCTTTCTGAAAACTATTACTTCATTTGTGGGAACCACTAGTTCTACCCTTTCCATGAAATTTTATTGTATATGAGTGCTTCGCAGAGCAGTAGGACACCATGTGGAGCGATGGTCTGTGGAGGAACTCGTGCTTCACGGCCACCCTTCCTTTATCATTTCCTTCAATATTTTTCTTAGATTTCCTTTCTTTAATTTTTTGTATTTATAGAAACATCTCAATCATTTTTTCATATATTTCAAGACCCAAAAAATTACCCCCATCAGAATGGGTTTTGATCGGGATGAAGAGGAGGCTATTCTGATGTAGAAAGCAGTCTTGATTTGCACCAGTTTTTGGTATGAGGGTGGACCCATAGAAGGGGACCACACCTATATATAGGGGTCCTAATTCATTTTTCATTTACTGGTTATCTCATTGAACTCGGTGATCTTATGAATCCAAAACTGTGTATGTATTCTACAAACTGCCTCCTTTACAGATCGCTTTGTCCGCTAACTGAGATTCTTCACCCGTGAACTGAAACACTTCAACCACAAATAGTGAGTTTAGATTTCAACATAGAAGGGGATAATTTGTGAATTGATCATTATATGAACTGTTACTTCATTGTATAATGCTTTTTAGTCTAGCACCTTCATGGTCCATTGGTTCATGGGCTAATAATTTCCCACAAACTAATAGTTCACAAACTAATACTTCCACAAACTGATGGTTCACAGACCAATAATTTGATACTTTGTTAATATTGTAGAAACTAATTCATTTGATTTGGAATTTTAATATAGAAAAAGGTATGGGAACTCCACAGGATGCTTCTACTACTGCTACTTCTTTTACTATGATGGTTTTTCTTTCATCTAGTGATAAAAGGAGGAAATATCTAATCGATTCTGTTAAAAATACAATCATTGTTAACCCAAATCATCAACTCATTTCAGGACTTCTTAGTGATGGTCAAAGAGTGTATCTGGTCTTGGATAGGTTTCCTCTTTATGGATTTGGACTACTGTCTGATGTAGTGATTCTGGAACCTTATTCAAAAAATAAGCCTACCCGCTGGATATTTGAAAACAGTAATATTCCTTGATCCAATATTTCCGTGAAGGGTGAACTTATCTGAGAGTCCCTCACAATCAGATCTATTTTTAATTATACTCCTCGATCATTGGAGGAAACTCCATGAGGTACAGATGAAAAAATTCATTGTTATCATATCACTGTATAGAGATCCACTATGAACGAGCAACAAGGGTGGACATCAAAATGGGACCTTTGTCTTGGAGGCTCATTTAGTTTGGACTAGGGGTGTCCCTTTTGGGTTTTCCAAAGCTGTAGGGAATTAAAATTCAAGTTGTAGGTTGTGGAGCTATATGAGGTTATCTGGGTTTTGCAAACATACACCCATCATAATAAAGAGATTATCTTACAGTTATTTAGCAGGTGGATCCTAAACACCAATACCTTTCATCTGGTGCATGGGGAAGTCGGTATTAGTCTTTGGGATGTCCAGCTGATTTTAGGGGTTCCATTGTCAGAGATATGGATAATGAATTTTTTTCACCCTCTTCTACCTAGGATGATGATTAGAGGACTCCTTCTCTTTCTATGAAACTCGTTGCTAAGGAAAAGGCCTTGTTGAATGGTGATGACCCTCATCCAAAGAAATATGTTCCATTTTCTGATCATATTAACACATTTGACACATAAATTGTCCAATAGCATCACGTGTGGAGACCTAGGTCTTTCCCAAACATTGAAACTCAAAGGTGGAAAGGTTCCTATTGGCCCATTGGTCGATTCAATAAATGGGATTGGAAAACCCTTCTTAATAATGACTGTATATTCTGATTGGTAGCCTTCCCAACTATGTTTCTAAGTGGATGGGTTCTACCGATGCATGATTTTGACACTAGGGTCAGAGTCACAACTTTTATTAAGGTGGCTCAATTAGCCACCGACAGGTGTATTAATCCTATCATCCCAATGTTGGTGAAAATCTATTTTATGTTGAGATAGATTAGTGAGGGGAGGCCACCATACTGGCTGGTAGGTCCCTTCTAGATTTTCTAGGTCTGGATAGCAGCTCATGTGGTAGTTTATTCATTTATCAATCCTCAAAAAATCCCAGGGGAAAGTATCTGACCATACCTCCAAATCACAAGTTGGGTGGTTCCGTTAGACTGGAGCGACCAGAAATTGAAGGAACGCTTCAACCACCACGACTGTTTCACCTATAAACCTTACTATTCCCCATTTCTTATTTTGGTGAATGAAGAATCCAATAATTTTTTCAAGAGAGTCTACCTTTTCTCTCTCAGATAAGGCATCTTAATTGCCAAGATCAATGGGGAATTTATCTATGAGGGATATACACCCTATATATTTTCTCATCAATTCAATTGTGTCCAGTTGAAGTGTCCCCTGACCATCAATAGTGCATGATCAAAGAGGTATTTAATGATAGTGTGGAATATTTGTCTAATGTTTACTTGGTAGGATACCCAACATCATATAAAACTTCCTCCTTTTGTGTATTTCTAGCCTTCCCTTACCATATCCTATGTAGAGACCCGAATCCGATCATACCCCATAGATCTACTAGCGAAACTTGTCCTTTTCATTAAGGCTTAAAAAGCATCTGAGGACAAGGGAAAATAGAAGAAAATGTTTTAGAACTCTAGGATCAAAAATCAGCTAAGAAAATCCCTTATTTTTAAACCTTCCAGGAAAGTTTTGAGGTTTTGGGGTTCAACCCCCCAGGCTCTCAGCGCTACTTCTTGGGGTCATGCATCTATTCCTTCTGATTTACCATTCCCATCATCCTGGAGACAATGGGACTCCCTGACGAGTGCCTATATGGCTCGTGATTTATGGTGTTTCTTGTAGGATAAGAAGGTCACACTCACTGGGTACGGTTATATATCAGCACCTTCTAAAATACTTTATGATAATAATCTTGATGTGGTGGATGACTATATTCAAGATCTTGATGAGTCAATCTGCTCCTTGATCAGTCTTCATAGATACTCCTGGAGAGTACTTACCGTGCTAAGGTCATAGGTTAATTTGGATGATGATAGTGATAGTCATTCTTTTGGGGATGTGGATGAAGTCGACCCTCCTACCATAACTAGAGTGGGGGATATTCCTCATCTACACCCAGGGTCTCACGGGCACTCAGTCCTAGAGGGTTCTAGAATGGTTGAGGTGCCTAGAAAATAGTTATGGCTACTATAACCTGGTTCAATTCCCTAGTGATATCTTCCTACATTACCTATCCCTATTACTGCATCATTTCTAGAGGCTTGGAAGGTATGGGATACTTTGAGGGATAGTATGTCAGCTAAAGATATCTGAGAGGCACTTTAGTAAGATCCCCTTAGGCTAATGGGATTTTGACCATTCATTTCTCCCATATGGATTTCAACTCTCAAGAATCCACTTGGGGTGACTATGTATCTAGAAGAGATGAATACTTTCCCCACTCTTTCATGGATAGAGTTTATTGGTCTGGCCGAGTAGAATACATGGCAGTAGTCCCAAAGCCAGTCGATACTCTCGAAGAGGTAGTTATATTTGTTTGCATCACCCCCTTGTTATTCTTGTTGACATAAACTTAACCCTTACTTTGTGTACTTATAGGAAAATGGGGAGACCCGGGAGACTGATGCTTTATTGGAATACACCCTCAGGGGTATCGCAGCTAGGTAGAGTGCTCCTTTGGATGTGGGAGTCGCTAAAGAGGGATCCCCTAGGGCCATGGAGCATATGGAAGTGCTTATTATAGATCCAACCAGGGCATTTCTTCCCCCATCCTTATCCTCAGCTCCTCCTAGGGAATCATCCCCATGACATACCACAAGGTTCTGATAGACATCCATGATGTTGATACATATAAAGTCAAGGATAATAGGTGTTTTTCACATTTCTGTTATATTAGGGATATTTATTTGCAGACTACTCATCATGCTCACAACATAGTGCAGGTCTGATAAGTAATCACGTGGAAATCACCCAAGCATTTGTAGCTACTTCTTCTTCAGAGGTACAAGATATACCACTGAAGTTATGGATGAACGTGATAGGGAATCTAGACCAATTGAGGTTATTGGGGGCATCTCGATCCCCAAGGGGGCATTTTTTCAAGGCCAAACAACCTATGTCCCAGTAGTGGGAGAGTCTTCAGAGGTTGAAGAATTAACTAAGCTTCTTGATACTGCTTCTACAGAGATGAATGTAAGGACCTCATCGGTGGTAGCTTATCTAGATGGGGAGCCCCAATTAACTGCGAATATCATGGAGATCCCAAGTCTTAGGAGATTGAATTCTCTTGATCAAACGACTTCTGCCCTCATAGAGGGAGCGTCTTTAGGAGTCGATGTTCATATTGATCACATTGATCCCGCTCCTCTAAGGAATGTGACCATGTATGATGGAGTAATTTGGGCTCAAGAGGAATCAGAATCAGTGGTCACTCATATTTCCATGATGGTGATTCTCATTGTCACAGTTTCTATGAGTGATCTTCTAGAATCTACTGACCTTACTGATAATGGTCCCACACCATGGGTGTCTTTGGACAAACCTGAGGTCCATTCGTGGTCCAAGGATGCATCCTCCATCTTGTTGGGTGATGACGGGGCACTAGTGATCAGGGGTGCCAATGCTTCTAAGGGTGAAGGTAGCTCTTTATACTTAAAATTGTTCCATTTTTCTTTTTCTTTTAGGATATAGATAATTATTATTTTGATATTTTAAATTCAAGATCACAACTGACAATCTTTGTGGTTACAACTGATGTTCCAGTATCCCAACTTTCTATCATTACGAGGGAGTCAGCTATTACAGAGTCATGCTATACCAGGATTACAGAGCTAAGGCCCTCTCTAGTGGATCATATCCCTAAATACATCCCAACTTATAAGAGTGACTCTGAGATGGACTTAGATGACTTAGATGACCTTCTCACTACTCATTAAAAACTATGGAAGGGCATATGGAAGTTTATTTCACTGACCACCCCTTTCAAACCTTCCAAAAAAACTTCCCAAGTTATGCCACAAGTTCTTATTTCTTGGGTATGGTGGGTTTGACTATCACGCTATCCATTACATTGTAAAGTAGGTATTTATTGCCCAAGAGAGAACTGGTATGCTCCAATCTCATATTTCTGATATAGAGTCCATGGACCACCTAGACACCACCTGACGGATCCTTATAAATGAGGTTATTGAGAATGATGATGCAGTCGTGAGGAGACAAGGCAAAATTATGGAGCAAAGTTCCTTGGAGGAGAATCTTGGTCAAGAAGTGGAGTGTATTATCTAAGAATTGGAACAACTTAAACAATAATTGGTGAATGATAAGGTAGCAGTTGATAAAGGGAGGCAGTTAGTGGTGGAGGAGGAAAAGGCCATATTTGATGTGACTGAGAAGGTGGAGGAGTTGAAGGCCAGTGCAGATGTTGAGACTACAGCCATGTCAGAGCTTCATCGAGCCATAGAGAACTTAGACTAGGTGTTTTTACAACTTTTTGAGTCTACTGAGTGACTCATGTAATGTCTATATCTTGATCATATGTAGAGGATCCAGATTAGGGATGATTCTTCATTCATATTCAATGGAATGAAAACTTATTTGTTCTCCAGTGCTTCTCCTTTACCTTTTGTTGCAATGCTAATCAATGATAACTGGTCTCATGTTGAAATAAAATCCCCACTGAACATTAGTTTAAGTCAACATCTGGGATAATCAAATTTAAATGATCATTTCATCCTCTAATTTTCTCCTGAGTTGAGGGACTCAGCGAGCGTAGTCTTGACCACTAATGGGGTTATATAGAAAACCCTAAAAACTTTGTGTCTTTTTTATTATCACCCTAATTTTTACCTAAGTCTATTGTGGAGTATAATTAGTGGGTATTACTTGAATTTTTCTTAGGCCACCCTTTCTGTATTTTTTACCTAACAGGATTTGTGTCTATTTATTTATTGATTGCTCTATATTTTTCCTAATCCATATGAAGTGTAGGTCTAGTGAGATGATACTCGACTTTTTACCCAAGGTTCCCTTTGTGGAATTTCTACCTGGTGATTTATGTATCTATTTTCTTGGTCATTTTAGAGTCTTTAAACCCGGGCTAACATTACTGATATTTTAGGTCGAACAGCTTGGACCATGAATTGTGGGGAGAGGGGCCCAATAAGGTTTATTATCTGAGAATGTCCTAGTTTTTTCATACATGAATTTGGGATTTTTCTTGACCCTGGATTTATGATTTTTGAATCCAAAACATGATATGAGGCATGGATTCCATGGGGAATACAGAGGTATAAAAAACCTCTTCTAAGGACGAATTTTCCTTTGGTTGAAAGGCCTTTTTTGTGGGTGACTTATACAGAGCCAACTTGTGAATATTATGCATAGTTAAACAAAGATGTTATTAGGACATTGGAATTCCATTTCTAATGGCCAGGTGATTTTATGGGAATTCAGATTTTTTTATAAGACCACAGTGGGTGGACTATTTAGGGGGTAATGTATGAAAACTATAAGGGCATATGTATCAAATTTGAATGGGAAACCACTCTCACATGAATTTTTCTTGTTTAAAGGAGGGTTGAAGCATGTTTCAACATAATGTATTACTACCAGGACATTCTAAATTTAAATGAAAATCAAGGGGTAAACAATTCACCCTATTCATATAGTCTAAACAGGAATGTTCTATCATCTTCAGGCATGAAGGGGGAATATAATATGGGGGGTTTCTAATCCAAAAAGTGACATGTGATGTAAACATCATAGGGCGTACAGAGGTAGTAAAATCCTCTCCTGAGGAAAAATTTTCCTCTGGTTGATAGGTTTTCTCTATGGGAAATTTATGAAAAGCCACTGGGGCATATTGTGCATAGTCAAACAAAGGTGTCCCTAGGACATTGGCCTTTTATATCCAATGGTTGGGGAAGATTATGGGGATTTAGACCTTTCTAAACATAGAGTATGGTTTGTTAAAGGATATTTCCTAAGAATTAAAGGGTCATTTCAAGTTGAAATTTCCCAATAATAGGTTGATACATTCTCCCTATAGAAGTGTGAGGAGGTTACCTACGTAGGTCTAACCCATGCACAGGGAAGGGACATTATCAATGCAGTTTAACATCTTAAAATAAGGACATGAAAAGGGAGTGGGGGAATTTTTGTCTTATGTATGATCTCACTAATGGGGAGGGGATCATATTGTAATTTCCTATGAAGATTTATTTCATGCAAAGAAACATAGGGGAAAACATTCTTTATTGTGTTTAGAAACTTCTCTTATCACAAACCAAGTCGGGTCGCCATCCGAATCGATGCCCGACCCGGCCCGCGGCAAGGCCCGAAGGGCGTTCCCAATCCCCATGGGCTGGCACAAGTGCCCGGGTATTAAAATAAACCTTGGGAACGATTTACCCGAGTCAAAAAATATAAAGAAACCAACAAAATAAACCGAACCAAAGGTAAAAGTCATATCCAAACAAACCTTTAACCAAAACCAGACTTTTGAGTCACATGAAAAACCAAAACCCAAACAACACTCAAAGTATGGTGACCAAAAACCAACCCAAAAATTGTCACCCGTTGAGAGGACACCACCCTAAAGTCGCCACCACAACGCCACTTCAAGAGGCCTACTAAAAACCGGAACCACCACTTCCAAACACTGGACCCTTACCTGTATCAGACGTAAACAAATCTACTTACACCTAAGGGTGTAAGTAGGGTGTGAGAAATCACCCAGTAGGATGTCATCAAGAAAATATTCCATGCACAAATATTGAAATACAATTACATTTGCAATGATAAATAAAAGAAAGTAAGAAATTCTTAACAACGTTAGTGAAAACGATTTTCATAAAACGACTTTAAAGAAAAGCGGTTTAAAGAAAACACATGTTTGGGTAGTAACTCAAGTGACATGTCATGTATCATTGGTGTGTACAAAGTAACTGGTAGCACCAAAGGATGGGAAAGGCCCTATAGGTACTAGAAACAGGTGGGACTCTAGAACGTCGTGTCTCAGTGAAATGTGGCTTAGAAACCACGACCCTCGGAAAACGTGGCTTAAAAGGACACGACCCTCAGAAAACGTGGCTTAGAAGGCCACGACCCTCAGTCATCATATGTTTAATTAGTGTTGCAATCATCAATCCTGCCAGTGAAACTGGGCCAAGTCATCTCCGGAACACTAGATCACTAGTCCTGGTTCCCCCACCTAATACCCCAGGCTTCCCTCTTTGTGCTCACCTAAATACAAAGTTCACATAGCATGTCACATTAACACTTAAGAGACAAACAAGGTTCTTACACACAATAACATTTCATTAACACACTGATATCCTCGTTTGAAACCACAGGCACACCAAAACTTTTAAAAACTTAATCTACATTGCTTACACATTAAATTAAACTAGATACATAACTTAAAAAACACTTTTATAATTGAGAAAACCACTAAGAGAAATTATTAAATAGTTTCCAAACATGTCACATGATTTTTAATGTCAAAAGTTCAATCAAAACCTTTTTCAAAGAAAAATGCATTTTTACACCATGAAAAAACATAAACTGCATCATCTGCACTTCCTAATACACTAATTTCACAATTCACAAAACATTGATAAATAGTTCAAGGTGGGATTTCAAAATAAAAATGAACTAATTTACTTAGACACACTTCCAAAAAATTAAATGCACATTAAAAAAATAATCAAAAATAATTTTTTAGCATAGAAACTAATTAAAAAGGTGCTGAAATAATTAGAAAAACATGCAAATGATCATCAGATAATAATTGTGTGCAGAAACACCTACTGGTGTGTCGTAAGCTTCGTGAAATTGGTGTGCAAAAGCCACCGCACCCAAAGCACCTCAAACAAACTCAAAACACACCCTAAAAATAAACCACGACATAAATGCGTCAAAATTGAATCAAACACAAACTATAACTTTTTTAAAACATCACCAAAATTAAAAGTATGAACAAATAGGGACTCTTCACCTACGGTGAGGAGTTCGGGAGGTCGACTGAAGGTCAACGGGGCTGTCTGAGCTTGTGCGGCGCCAGAAAAACAAGGAGAACCAACAAAAAAAGGAAACGCAACCAATGGAGGGGGCTGTGCGAAAGAGTGTGGCTATCGTGGGGAAGCACGGAGGTCATCTGGTGAGTATGGATAGAACGAGATGTAGGAGGGCGCAGTGCTGGGAGGTAGAGGGAGGTGCGACCGGCGGCTTGCTAGAGGTGGCAGGGAGGTGCGGCCGGTGGCTTACTGGAGGTAGCATGGAGGTCGGCCAGTGGCTTGCTAGAGGTAGCAGGGGGGTAGCGAAGGAGGCCAGTCGAGCGGGAGGCAGCAAGGAAGGAATGCGATGCAGGGGAGTAGTGGAGGAGGTTAGCAGAGTGGAGAGCAATAGGGGGTAGTTTTGGAGGTCGACTGAGCGGGGAGGCAGTAGGGAAGGAGGGCGTCGAGTGGGTGTGGCTAGATGGGTGCGAGGCGGCGAGGTGGGAGAAGAGAGAAATGGCAGTGTAGGGTTTTAGAGGGGAGCCACGACGCACCAGAAGGAAGCACTGGGTGGAAGATAAAAAAGAATAAGAAAAGAAAAATAAAAGAAAAATAAAAGATAAAAGATAATAAATATAAAAAAATGGAATAAAAACATTAAAAAAAGTAATTAAACTAATCTAAAATAAAAGTAATATTTAAACTAATCTAAAATAATAATAGAAATATAATAGAAATATTAATAAGGAAAATTAAAAACGTTAAGATTTTAATGTTACCCAAATTAAAATATTAATTACAACAGTGTTAATAATAATAGTAATAATAATAATAATAACAATAATAATTATAACTATAAAATTTTATTTTTATTAAGTTATTTAATCATTCGTGCACCGGGTAGACCGTGTATTAAACTGAAGAAGCCACACGGCTTCGCCCGTGCCCTGCCCGTGCATTGAGCGATGTTAAGCTAACAGTCACTTATCAGTGAAAAAGTGAAAAAATCACATCGGGTTTGGACCACACTTCAACCAAACAATTAAATAAAAGGAAATAAAATTATGGGATAAAAATTGAAATTTAAAACATACCTCAAGCGAAGTCCGGGTGTGACATCTCGTCTAAGTCTAAACCCTATATTGGGAATGGGGATATTTAATCTTTTCTACAGTAATACCTAAGATTGAACATTGGGTATCAATTATCATGTAGTTTAATATTGTGTGATTAGGAAATTGTTATAGAATCCATGATTAATTGGAGAATTGTCGGGCCAAGATGTTCTGACATGACTCAGACACGAGGGGGGAGGAAATTATAAACCATGATTCTGGGGATTCTTTGATTAGGAGGAATGATATGGGGCATGGAAGACATTGGGATGTATAGAGGTATAAAAAACTCTTCTAAGGATGAATTTTACTTTGGTTAAAAGACCTTTTTTGTGCGTGAATTATGCAGATCCAACTTGTTCATATTATGCATAGTCAAACAAAGGTATTCTCATGACACTGACCTACTATTTATGATGGTTTTAGGAAGATTGTGAGGATCTGAAATTACCTAGGGCATAGAGTGTGATAAATGGAAAGGATGTGTCTAGAAATATAAGAAACATTAAGTCCATGATTTTCCATAGAGTTTGAAACTCCCTACATAGATCTGACTCATATGAATGAGGGGCATATTCTTTTATTGTGGATGGACCTGGGATTGGAGATTCGATTATCACTATATATCCTATGAAAACAAGAATCAAGCTGAATGTAGTTCTAGAATATGGCACAGTTGGTGACGAATATCGAAGGTGGTGTCCTCTCGGGTGAAGATACTGTAGTATCACATATTTTAACATCTTAAAGTGTATAAATTTTCTATATAGTTTAGTTTCATGTGGAAAGAATGATATATCATGTAGTTTACCACCATTTGGTGAGGACATTGGTGGCACAACTTGACATCATGTTGTGAGGATGGAGGGAGGATGAGTTTTTTCAGTAGAAGGTGAATAGAATAACTGATATGAACTGATGTGAATTAGGGACTAAGAGGACCTATTACACACCATACACTCTTTAAGGAAACTCAATCCAAGGGTCTATAAGGTTTAATGGATTTGAGGATAGGCCCAAAGACAAAATGCCAGGATGTCTCTGTGTATCCCAAGTGGATGGGAATCAAGCCATACATAGTTCTTGAGAGGAAAACTCCTTGCATAGTTTTAGTTCATATGTAGGGATAGGTACATTTTTAAATTGGTGGTGGATGGACCAAGATCTAAAATCCATGTGTCACTATATATCCTATGTTGATAGGAATCAATCCATATGTAGTTCTGCAACACGGTATGGTGAATGATCGATATCAAGGGAAATGTTCTATCAGGTGAGAACATTGTGGCGTTGTTTAGTTTAACTTCGTGTGGTGAGGACATTTATCATGTAGTTTAATGTCATGCAATTATGACAATTTATTTATAATTTAGCATCATGTAGAAAGGAAAAATATTCCATGTAGTTTATCATCAAGTGATTAGGATGAATTTTCATAGAAACCATGAATAAAATGGAGTCTAATTAGGTCAGGTTGTTCTGAACATGACTCGAATGTGAAGGGGGAGAAATTTTAAACCATGATCTTGGGGGTTTTCAGATCAGGAGGAATGATATGAGGTATAGAAGCCATTGGGTTGTAAAGAGGTAAGAAAATACTCTCTTGGGGATGAATTTTCTTTTTGTTTGATAGGCCATTTTTGTGGGCAACTTATGTCGAGCCAAATTAGGCATATTATGTATAGTCAAACAAAGGTGTGCTCAGGACACTGACCTTCCACTTCTAATTGATAGGGAAGTTTATGGATATTAGAAATTACCTGAGGCATAGAGTTTGATAGATGGAAGGGATGTGTTCAGATATGAAATAAACATCTAGACTATAATTTTCCATGAAGTATTAATTTCTCTACATATATTGGATTCATACATAGGGGGTATTTTTATTTATTGATAGATCCCTGATGTGGGGTCCAAACTTTAAACCTTTTTCATAGATTTGTATTTATGTACAGATGATGGGGACATTTCTCTTTTGATTTTCTCCATGACTAGGACTAGTATTCAAGGCTTATGCATCACTATGTATCTCATCAAAATGAAAATCAAGCCACATGTAGTTCTTAGAAACCTCCCTGTGTAGATCTGATTCATACACAGGGGAAATTTTGATCCTTTATTACAGCTGGACCCAGGTTTGGAGATCCAAGTGTCACTAAGTATCCTATGGGGATAGGAATCAAGACACACATAGTTCTAGACAGTCTTCCTTGCATGGATCTGGTTCATGCATAAGGAGAGGGTGATTTTTTTAAATGGTCATATATGTAGGACCTACTTTGGATTCCATTTCATCAATTTTGTTTGTATGTAGGGGAGGGAGCATTTTTTGTTTTTTTATGGATCTAGGAATAGGGTTCAGGCATCATTAAGTATCTCATTATAATGAGAATCAATCTGGATGTAGTTCTTTGAAGTTCCCTACACAGGTCTGACCCATAAATAGGGAAGGGGATTTTTTGTGGCAGCTGGACCAAGATGTAGGATCAGGGCTCTGCTACATATCTCATTAGGGTGAGAATCAAGACACGTGTAGTTCTAAAGTAAATTCCCTACATTGGTCTATCCCATGCATAGGAAGGGGTAAGTGCAACTTTTTCTTAGGGGTGGATAGACCAAGATGTAACATCTCAGCATCTCTACATATCCTATATGAATAGGAATCAATCTATGTGTATTTTTTGAGGAAACATGTAGTTTCAAATCGTGCATTAAGGACGTGAATCACCCAACATGAAAGATTATGGATCCATATAGTTTTACGTCATGTAGTGAGGACAAGCTGGTACGGTTTAGCATCATGTAAAAAAGATAATAGGTGCTAGATGTGGAAAGGATGATGTCGTAAACCAGCTAGAAACACAATACTGACATGAAAAGAGACCCTAAATTCCAAAGGGTGGCAAGAAAATCATCCCCTGGATGAGGGAAAATTTGCAGTTGGTCTCATCATGAGAAGTCTGGGGATCACTATGTATCACATAGAAATGAGAATCAAGCCACGCGTAGTTCTCAATATGAATTATCCATGTAGGTCTAACCCATACATAAAGAGAAAGAGGCATTTTTAACATTTATTTTGGTGTTGTTGGACCAAGATATAAAATCTATGCGTCTCTACATATCTTATGTGGACAAGAATCAATCTGTATGTAGTTCTTGAGGAACTGTATAGTTTAACGTCATGCAGTAAGGTTGTGGGTCACCTGACGTGAAAGATTATAGATCTGTGTAGTTTTATGTCATGAATTGAGGATGATCTGGTACATTTTAGCGTCATGTAACCAGGACTATAGGTGTCATTTGTGGAAATGATGATGTATTAAACTAGTGAGAAAAAAATCGTCACATGAAAAGAGACCCAGAAGTCCAAAGGCTACCAAGAAAATTATCCCATGGATGAGGGAAAATTTTTGGTTGGGCCTGTCATGAGAAGTCTATGGGTAACTACATATCTCATAGAAATGAGAATCAATCCACATCTAGTTCTTAATAGGAATTCTCTATTTAGGTATGACCCATACATAGAGAGAAAGAGGCATTTTAACCATTATTTTGGGGTGGCTAGACCAAGATATAAAATATGGGAATCTCTATGTATCCTATGTGGATAGGAATCAAGTTGTACATAGTTTTTGAGGAATCGTACAGTTTAACGTCATGCAGTAAGGATGTTTATCATCCAGTTTAATGTCATGTGATTAGGATGTTTTTCACATGGTTTTGTGTCATATAGAAAGGATGATGTACCATGTAGTTTATCATCATACAATGAGGACATTGGTTATTATGAAGTTTAGTGTCATGAAACTAGGACATGCACCCTGAATTACGATCAGGACGTGAACTCCTTTTTGATACAATAAATATTTCTTCAGTAACCTTGCATTAGTGGGGGTTGTAGTGAGCTGCTCATCCATTGTAATCAAGGAATAATCTCTATCATATTAGACCTTATGTATGGTATAAGGTTCCTCCAATTTTTAGATCCATCTTTAGAGGCTTATTTCTGGGTATCATCAGAGTATTGAGGACCAACACCATCTCTCCATCGATGAAAGACTGAAGGTGAACCTTTTTTTAAAGGCTCACGCGATCTAGTTTTGGTTTAATTTCAAATGATCCAGTTTCTCTAATTCATCAAGTCATTTTTGGGATTGTTCATCTATAGATAGTTGATCACAGATGGAAACACAGAGCGAGTGCAATTAAACTTCAATGGGTAGGACCGCCTCTTTCCCATATACTAATGAGTATGGGGTTTCCTGAGTAGTGGTGTGGGTTGTAGTTCAATAGGCCCACAGAGCATGAAGGAGCTTGTCTGGTCATGATTTCTTATATTTATCTACCATCTTATGGATTATATTGGATAGGGTATTTTTGAAGGACTCTATCTATCTTTTAGCCACTTCATGGTATCAAGATGAATGGTTATCCTTGATACTTACTCCTGATATAGTTTCTCCAATTCAACTGAATAGAAATTGGTGTCGTTGTCTGTTAGTATGGTGTAATGGATACCAAATATGGTGATGATTTTGGATTTCACAAAGCTTACAATGTTCCTTGCCCCGACCCCTTTAAGGTGAACAACTTCTGCCCATTTGGAAGATAAATTGGTTGTTGTGATAATATACTTGAACTTCTTGGTTGTAGCGTGAGGATATAATCCCACGACATCCATTCCCCATATAGAGAAGGGCCAAAAGTAATTGGCTATGTGAAGTAGCTCTGGGGGTTAGTGGATGAATTTGGCATGAACTTGGTAGGAATGGAACTTCCTAGTGAATTTAGTGCAATCCTATGTTACAGTGGGCTAGTAGTATCCAAGCCTTCAAATTTGATGGGACAGCTTGGATCCTAATTGGTGGACACCAAAGGATCTAGTGTGTACTTACTTCATGAAATTCGTGGTATTTTCTCCATCAATGAACCTGATAAGAACACTATCAAGGCTCCATTTATAGAGGACCTTTTTTTGACTTGTGCCATCATATAGAACAAAATTAATTGATCATCTCCGGATTCACTCCCATATGTCCCTATCTAGTGGGAGATCTCCCTTTTGAAGGTAGTCCGTAATGGGTTTCATCTAGTAGGTGGTAGGATCATATGGCTCAAGGATAGGACTGATCTCGTTGATTTCTTCTGTGTTGACCTAAATGAATGGTGATACCATTCAGCGGTGCACAATGTTGATGAACATTTCATCTTGTTCTGGATCAGCTAGAGTTGTGGCTGAATTTTCCAATGCATCAGCCTATTCATTTTGTGATCGGGGGACATGAGTTAATGTCGGATCTGAAGGTAATTCCTCTATTAGTACTCAAACATGGTCTAATAAGGGGATCAATTATTCCTTTTTTATAGAATAATCATCATTTACCTACTTGATGACCAATTTTGAATCATCTTTTATCTTCAAGTATTTTACTTGTACTTGAAGTGTCAACTCCATCCCGACAATGAGGTCCTAGTATTATGCTTCATTATTCATGCACCCCTCCGATGGCAGGATGGAGTAAGGAAGGACTGTAATTTTTGGAGATATGTGTAAGACTCTCATCCCTACTTTTTTGGGCTTTGGGTCTTCTATCCTTTTTCCTATCAGAATTCTAGATGCACCGCCTAAATGCATCTCCCAGATCTGGGGGTCCTCTTGAATAGATAAAACCTCTTCATTAGGAAAATCTATATCCAATGAGGTTATTTCTGTTAAAGGGTTCTCTTCTAGAAAATCTGCTAATGTCTAGCCTTTGATAGCTTTCTTAGGCACGAATTGGGTGTCAAACTATTGTAGGATGGCCACTGTAACACCCGAGCCTTTTATGAGAAATATTTTTTGTTTTTATAAATCATAAAAGGAATATTTCACTACAAACAACACTAGCTTGGCTTGCTTTACACGCAATCGCGACCTTCCTCGATAGCTTGCGTCGTACGCAATACCGAGTTTCACTAAACAATGATATGCTAATAAAATATTATTAAAACTAGCTGTTATGAATATTAATAACCACTTTTTGAAATTTTATAAATTTTATTTTTCAAAATGGACTTCATTTTTGGATTTGGAATATCGAAATTAGCCTAGGGTGAAATTTTGGTATTTTTCTGAAAACTTTCAATTTTTGATGAGTATTGAAACCACTAAGTGGTAGTTAAAAAAATGAATTTTTCATAAAACTTAATTTTACCGCTTCTGTGAGTGGAATTTCAAAAATCTGAGAGACACGGTTGATGTCATTAAGTAAAATTTGGTTCAATGAGATGAAAATAATTTTTGGTGAATAGTAACTTTTTACTTTTATTTACCACGGTTAAAAGTAAATAGGGTAATTATGGGTAAAAATGATATTATTATTACTCTAACACATGTCCTAATTCTATTGGATAAGTGTAATTCGACCAAAAACAAACTTAGGAATAAAATATGACCATTTAGGCCCACTTGGATTAGATTAGGATATTTATTATTAATTTATTTAAAGAAGGGTTAAAATAGTTAAAATCAAAGTTTAATAAGTAAATAATTTTTAATATAAGTTTATACATAAGATAAATTCGACTATAAATATTCATTAGAAAGATAAAAATATTTCCTACATAATGGTATTTTATTTGTAATTTTTAGACATTAAATAATTTAATTTATTTGTGACACAAAGATGATGCAGTAATTATCTTATTAATGAAATATTGACATAATTGATGTTATAAATACCAAAATAAATGTAATTTGAGACTTTTTATGAATTACACTAATTTTATAGGTTAATATGACATGTTATTATTGATTTAATTAACTTTTTTTGAACTAATAATTCTGTTATGATTTTCAAAAAAATCAATTACCAAATAGTGTCAAAATTGACATAAAATAGTTTTTAAAACAAATATTATATTATTATTTGTTATTTTATTCCCAAAAATCTATGGTTCGGCCAAATGACTTAGATAAGGTTATATATATTAATAATAAACAACTTGGGGTTCGTTTGGCTGCTTATAGTAAGTTTATTAACCTTATAGTATAAGAACACAAGAAGACACGGTAAAAGTAAAATTATTTAACTTAATGTTAAATCTAAATGATAAGGTTAAAATAGGAACCTAAACTTGTCTAAATTCTATTGGATGAGAGTATTTAGACCCATACCCACCTTATCTTATAAATAAATCAATTTGGAGCTATTTAAAACCGAACTTGACTTTATCATAAAATAATATTTTTAGTTTTTCCAAAGGAGCCCCTCTCCTCCCTTATAAAAGGGCACCTCCTCCCCCTCTTACTCACACCACATTGAGCCTTAAATCTCGGCCAACCCCTGACACTTTATCCTCTCCACTTCCCTATAGAAATACTAGAGGTCCTGGTCTTCTTCAAATACCAATTTTAGTGCCCTAAAAGGAGGTCTCAAAGAAGCACTTCAAAGAAGAGGTAATGTCTGTTACCGATTCTTTCATCTTTATTTCTTCTTCCACTTCTTCTTCTTTAGTTTTTTCATTATGAAGTAATAACATCAGTATCACTCATATACTGATATGTTATTATAAATATGAAACAACCCTATTTAACCATCTATCCATCCTACGGAAAATGAAATCACCGCGCGTGCGTACGTACGAAATACCGTCTCTACGCCGTGGTGTAATCTATTTTCCACCACCACCTTACTTGGATGGGTATAATGGTGTAAATAATGACTATATATGATTATTGTAAAGTTATATTGATTTTGAAATAGTATACATACACTCCAATACAATTCCATGATCATGGGAATGATATCATCACTCGTGCGTACGTATGGAATACCGTCTCCACGATGTGATGCGACTCGTTCTACATGATCTTCATTGCATAATGATTATATAAATGAATTGAATAAATTAATATGATATATATTATACTAATAACATTCTGTAAATGAGGTATCTATAACCTAAAGAGAAGAATAAGAATTTATTCGACAAAACACGCATAAGAACAAAAAGTAATAAACACCCGAATAACAAGTTGTAATGAAATATTAATAATAAGAAGATAAGAATATGACCATATGTGATATTATAACAATGAGTATGATTATGGAATAAGTCAATAACATTATTTAAATCATTATACAGGAGGTTCGGATACGTACAAAGCATATCGGACCTAAGGTAAGGGAAATATCACAATCTCATTTTTATCCGAGATTGTTTATACTTTGGTATTTAATGGGGTGTATTTTATCATACACATCCATGTTTCCTCAATATGTAATATTATTTCCATCCACATACAATTGTTCAAATCCTATTTTACCCTTCGGTGAGTTTTTAGTAAAAGATATGAAAGGAATATTTTGTCATTTTTCATACGAGGTACTTTTTGACTTTTCCGACAAAAGTACGAGAAGAGTGTTTTTTTTAACTTATACGGCATGAATGGATTTTTAAAACATTAATTCCAAGAATCTTCCTTTACAAGTTTTCAACTTTATTTTTAATCAACTTATTTTAGTTTATAATTGTACGACATGTTAAGAAAGGAAAAGTGTTTTTGAAGCAGAAAGGATATTTTCCTCAAGAATGGAGTTCAAGTGTTTTATCAAAATTATTTTTCCATCTAAGATAATAAAGGGTTCTGTTTATATCCCTATTATTACATTGATTTGATTATGTTGTGATGGAATTATATTTTTATGAATTCCTTTTTCTTATATGAATTGTTTTATGATGTCACGATGTTTAAGATTCCCATTTTTATTACATGGGTTATGCTATGATGTATGGTTTCTGATTTTGTGGCACACATAAGAATGGTATCATTATGATATGGGTGGGACCTATATCTCCCTCCAATGCATTGGGTAAAGATTTTATATCTCATGAGATAGACATGGCTGGAATGGTAGGTTAAATCGGTTCAGTGAAACAGGACTGAAACGAGGAGTGAACTCGGTTCAGAAATGGACTTTGTCCACTAAGATAGTCTTGGCAATGATTCTTGACTAACAAGAAATGATTCTCTATGATTATGTGTGTATGCCACAAAGTTTCATGTTTTAAGTTATGATTATTGGGATTACATTTCACTACTATGATTTATCCCATGTTATGAAATTATGATTTCTTTTGCAGGTTAAGATTTCCAAAAGTTATGTTCTTATGTATATGATGTGATTGATATTTCTTTTGTTTACCCTTACTGAGCATTTGAGCTCACCCTTTTGTATGTTTTATTTCCCCAGGTCAAGAATAAGGTTATTAAGTAGGATATGCCAAAAAGGGACTCTAGATATGATGAAATAAATGGGAGGCAAAGTAGACGCTTTATGAACCAGTTGTTTATGTTTCCCAGTTTCTAAAGACACTATACCTATACGGTCCTTTCCTAGTTTTGTTATATGTTGTAATAAGTGTGCTTCAATTCTGAAGTAATAACAATGTATTTAAAGTACGGGTCATTAAATCCACCCACCATAACAGACCTCCAGTCATCATTGGACGGATGGGAATATATTTGAGTAGGTTGTTGTGTAAGACCAAGTAGACCTCGTGGTGTTGTAGATATTTCTTCAGCTTCTGGACCACAAATATTAGAAAAAGATAGCTCTTCTCGATACTTGAGTAATGAGTATCAGCATTGTTCATGGTTCGATTAAGATAATAAAGGTTTTTTTCACTGACAGTATCATTCTTTTATGAAAGGATGGGTCTTAATGAGTGCTCGAGGGAAGTCACATACAAAATGAGTGGTATTCCTTCGATATGTGGTATTAGTACTGGTGGGATTAAGAGGTATTACTTGATACTTTCGAATGCTTCTTGACAATCATCAATCCATTGATATGAAACTCCCTTTTTCATTAACCTGGTAAAGGGAAAACATTTTCCTACAAGGTTGGATATGAAGCTTCAAATATAGGAAAAGTGTCCCTAAAGTCCTCTCAACTTAGTTATGTTGTGAGGAGGTAACATTCCAAGGATAATATTTGTGTTCTTAGGGACTAATTTGATGCCACAATGGTGTACGATGATTCCTAGGAATTTCCTTGAGATAATGTCGAAAGCGCATTTCAAGGGGTTCATTTTTAGATTGTGTTGTTGTAGTTTATTGAAGATGGTTTCAATATATATCAGTGGTCTGAGAATTTTCATGACTTAACCACCATGTCATCAACATAGAATTCAACAAACTTTCCTAGGAAGGTTTTGAAGATACGATGAATGGTGCATTGATGTGTAGCACTATCATTTTGCAAGCCAAGGGTATCACCCAATAGAAAAATATTCCATGGGGGCTTGAAGGTGGTGGATTCTTCATCTTATCAGGCCATTAGATTTTTATTATATCCTAAATATCTATCTATGAAAGAGACATCCTAATATCTGGCAGTTTCATCAATTAGTAGTTCTGTAATCAGGACTGGGAAATTGTCTTTTGGGAAGTGCCAGTTGAGATCTCTAAAATCGATACAAACTCTAATTTTTACATTATTATTTTTTATGGGGATGATATTATAAATCCATATGGGATATTGGAACTCATAAATGAATTTGGATATGATGAACTTTCCAACCTCAGTCTCTATCTTTGCAGCATGTATCGAGTGCATCCTTCTGACTGCTTGTTTATATCCCCAATGATCTTCTGGGAGGCCCAAGTGGTGAGTGGAAACCTCAAGATCAAGTCCTATAATTTTCATTTAGTTACAGTTGAATACATCTTGATGTTTCCTTAGGAAATAGTCATATACCTCTTTCTCTTTATAAGACATGGCTATACTAATCAGGGTGGGTCGTGGATCTTCTTTTATTCCCAGATTTATTTTCCTAAGTTCATCAATTGTGGTAGATACTCCCTACTTAAATGCTAAAGGGGAATGCCTAAGGTATTATTCATCTTCCTATTCTTCATATTCTTGTTCTATTTCTTCATCATCTGCTTCTTATTCTAATAGAGAAACAATTTTTTAGATGATCTCTATGGAGTTGGGAGAAGTGTCGAGATCTTGGTATTTGGAAGATGAAATAGATTCTTCTGAACTGGATGATAGTGGGAAATTAAATGGAGATGATGGAATGAGGGATTAAAGAGATTATTCTTCCCCTTTAGCCTTAATTAGTGATTCAAGGATTTCTAGGGGATTTGAGGATGGGTTGAGGTCACTTATATTCGAGATTTTAGCATTATCTTAGGGGTCAATGGATTTTTCAACACTGTTAAATTCGGTGTCCATGACCAAAATCATGAGGACTACCAAATACACATTTGAACTTGGACTCATACTGGTTGATTGGAATTACATTTTCTTCACTGATTTGTTTTAAGGGGTCGATTGGGACCATTTACAAACCGTTTGGGGCATTGATCCAATCAATACCATTGATCGAGGGTCACTTCCCTTTCTGCTCATAGAATCCTGCATCGATATAGTGTGAATAACAAGATTTGAATGGGGCCTTATCAATATTTGATGTCCCATTTTTTCCATTTATTCCATATTTGAAACACTAATGTTACAATGAGGGAATTTCTATATGATGATGCAATCAGGGCCTTCCTAGTTGGATGTTGAAGGCTTTGTTTTTTCAAACCACCAGAAATTCGGATTCATCTATGAGGTCTCCAAACCAAGTTTTGATCTTGATTTGGACTAATATCTTGCGCTCACTTTTTTTATATCCCAATAGGGTTGTGGTAGAGGATGATAGGTTACCCTCATTGTAGCCTAGCCAAGGAAGTTTTCACATTGGGATGAGATTAACTCCAGAGCCATTTTCAATGTAGACTTTTTAGATATCGACACCATTTATCCTACTAGACACATATAAGGGTATGATGTATCCCTACATAATGGTGTATTAATCTTGATCCATGAAGGAGATAACCATGTTTCATTCTATATGATTAGTCTCTGTTTGATAGACCTCAGTGGAAACCACTTTGGCTTGAACCTTTTGGGGGCTCAACAAAGCTTCTATAAATGCTTCCCTGAGGTCTTTTGATAAACTCAGGGTATCCATGATTGATAGATCAGTTGGTATCTAGGATAACTATTTTAGGATGTCATATTTATGATCTAAAGGTAGACACTTCCTAATGTGTGGATACTATTTTATAGGCACTTTAGGGGATTGAGTATTAGATGAAGATGGATCGGCCCTTGGCATAGGATCTGGGGGGATTCCATTCTTTGTGGGTTGGGATGATCAGGTCTTCCTACATATAGAGGGTGTTAGAAATCTATTCCTTTTTTGATGGATATTATAGAATGATCGGGCTAGAGTGGCTTCTAAAAGGTGAAAGGGAACTTTTTTCTATTCTTTTTGGGTATGCTGAAGGGCTCTTCCATGAGTTTTTATAACATTAATGGTTTGAGCAGGGGTGCAGCCATAAGTTTGGTTTCTATCATGGATGTGTCTTCCTTGGTATCCTCAGCTTCTACGAACACTTAATCTGGTTGAAACGCATGGCCGATTGTCGCCTATCGACCGGTCAAAATTCTGGTGCTCTGCTAATGTGTATAGCAGCACTCGGGTCGAATCCTCGGCGATGATACTTTGTAATAGTCGTTTTTTTTAGTTGATTGTATTTTGATTTGGGGGGTTTGTTTGAAGAGCTTAATTGAAATGATTTATGGATGATGTTTTATTTACCAAATTGATAAAGATTGGGGTGAGTTCATCATTGGGGAGTTAAGCATGTGATATCCTTGAGCCTTACTTTGTATTGCATTAAATTAACACCCATGTCATAAGTTGACGTTGATTGGAATTCCTAAGTGTGAAGACTTTAATCCAAGCCTTAACTTAACTTAGGGTTCTAATCTCAATCAAAACTTATTTATGGTAGTGTATTTATGGTTCCAATAATCCATGTAAACCACTCGTTAAACAAAACATATCATTAATCCATGACATATTAAGTTTAACATACACAATATTAATTTAAAGAATACTCATCGAGCAAAACTCTCAATAAATTAACATCCCCGAATTATAACTCACCCCAATGAGAGATTTACTCAGCCATTTTGATGTTTAATATTCTGGTTAAAATAATTATGATGATAAATTAAGAATAGAAGAAAAATAAAGGGATTAGAAAAGAGTGGTACGTTGACACACACACACGAACGATGATGATAATTAAAAACGGATTTTCGATTGAATGAGGAAGAAAAAGAAGGGAAGGGGATTTAACTGAATTTAAACTATTTTAATAACATAAATATTAAACTATAGAAGGTGGATGAGAATAAGAGATATTGAAGAAGTAACTTGCATTAAAACAGAATTACAAAGAAAGGACTTACAAAATTACAAAAATGAAGAACACAAAAGTAAGTGAAAACAAAGAGAGGAGGAAAGGTCTCTCAAGTAGAAACTTGAGTATTGAAGGTCCTCCCAAGCCTTTGGAAAATCTTTGGTCATGCCAATATGATCTCCTCTCTTCTGAAATGCCAACCCCCCTCAAGAAGAGAAGGGGAGAGTATTTATAGCCCAAGGAGTGGACTGTTTGCATTCCTAATCTGTCCCTCCACTTGCATCGCCAATTTGGCTATTCAGACAGACGAATCACCAAATATCTCCTTCTTCAAAGTTGTAGATAATAAAGTTTTCCGACTAATTTCAAAATATGGAGGCATTTGGAAAAGTGTAGCCAAAGTTATGGAGATTTTATTAAACAAAGGTAAACTGTCCATTTCTATCCATGCTTTTTCGATGGCCAAAATGTGAATGGATTTTTGAACAGTAATATACCTTCAAATCCGAATGACTTATTCAACAAAGTCTGCCATATATATCTCCTCTTTCACACTACAAAATTTCAGCTCGATTTGATGCTTACATCATGAGATATGTCATGAATAGTATACTGATTTTAATTCTCGGACAAAATGGTGGGCTGGACTTCAAAGCTTTATTTGGGCCCCTTGTACTTGGATTTGGGCCATGAAATTTTTATCCAAGATGAAATGTAGTGTCCCCAGAATTATGGTGGAGAGTTAATGTTTTTGGATTTCTGTATTGATCCCAGTAAATCAATCTTCAAGGCTGGTCCAGTTTGTTCACAGATTCTTTGGTCTTGTTTGTGAGGACCATATGACCCTTCAAATTGCAGAATTGGATCATGGTTCCTTCTAATGAAATGTTGTATATTGAAAGGAGAATCCTAAAAAACAAGAACCACACAATTTGGATCAGTATAGTGACAGTTATAATTAAAACATTAAACTGACTCAATTGGACTACTTCTAAAAATGCTCAAATATTATACTTAATATTAAAACATTAATATTTCACACAAATTATGCACATTTCATATAAAATAAGTAAAGGGGGAATATAATAAGTCATGAAAATATTAATAACATCACTGGTTCCCTGATCAGATGCAGGTAACTCAGGTTCATAGCCATACTCTTCATTAGAGAAGGGATCCATTAGGTGAATAGCATTAATGGAGCTAAATATTAACTCCTCATATAACGATGACTCTACCTAACTGACTATTTTTTGTGGTTCCATTTGGCGGGGTGTTTCATACTCTTTAAATTCTAATGACATAAAGTCTGAGAGGGTCAAAGATGACTTTGTTCATGAAATTATTTCATCTTCTTGCAATTTCTCTCTGTCTTTCTAGTCAAACTGCTTCTTGGAAAATCGAATTTTAGAGTGTTTTAGGGATGAGGGTGTTAGCTCTATTGTAGTAGGAGTAGTTGGGGGAACAATTAGTTGTTTCAACTATGATTTTAGAAACCATTAGTTTGATTGATTTTATTTTGAGTCATCCAACTATCAAAATTTTGTTCTATCCTATTGAAAACTTCTTACCACTCATCTTTTTCATTAGGGGTAATAGTGGATACATATTCCACTTGTTCTATTAGTGGTCCTAGTTTGAATTGACCAAAATATACCATTTTTTGAAATAGGTATTTAGATACAATTCATTCCTGGATATTGTGTCCCAGTATCTAGTGGAAGGGACAATAATATGGTCGATCATCGAGACCCACCTCATTGGCCCTTTTCATCTCTGGTAGATGGAGAAAATTGAAGTTCATGGTGACTATAAAATATCCACAAACTTGATCATCTCGGAATGAGTAAAATTTATTCCTCCATTACTTAAATTAATTTCTCCTGGATCCCCTCTGCTCTTCCTATTGAGGCATATACTATTGTTGATTCCTAGGGGGCCCGCACGATTTGGTGTAGGCCTTAGAGATGGAGCTGGTGTAGGGGTTATCTTAAGTGTGATAAATGACACTTCAAATCTCCCTGGTATTTTTCCCAGGACCGGTGGGGTTACCTGGGAATTGAGCTTAGTCCATTGTATGGAGTCTTCTATTATTTGGGAAATGGAGGAGAAATCTCAGAACCAACTTGTATATTTCACCAGGATGAGTGATTTTCACATCTTGTCATGGAGGTTATCGATGCACATAGAAATAATCTTGTCTTGGGGGAGTGGATGGTTCAAAGAGTATGTCAGTCCATTCTATGTGAAAATGAAGTCTGAGACTCTCTAATTCTCCCAATGTTTGTAGTTTGAGAGGTAGTTAATTTTTGAATTTGGTAGCATTGATCTGAACTAGAAAAGGAACTACTTCCTGAGATCATACCATCCTATTATCGACCAAACCGATAAACTGGTGTACCACACAAAGGTTGGACCTTATAGAGTTCACACAAAGCATATGAGTTTTACTACTTCTTGTTTCTCTGGGGTTCCCATCATGGGATCACAATAAGATGCATAGTGTATCAGATGTTGTTCTGAGTCACCAGAGACATTGAACATTGGGAACATCGGACTCCTAAAATTTGGTGATGGTGGAGTGTTACTCACCTAATCGGGGTAAGTTTTACATTCCGGTTGTGCTTATGCATGCCGCTCTTCCATGGATTCCAATTGAGTTGTTAATGACTCAATGGTATTAATCAACCCTTGATGTGTGTCTCGTTGAACCTGAGCATGGGTGAGCACATCAGGGGGGAAGATTTGACATGCCAGTTATGCTAATACTTGAGGCGAATATCCAACTAGGGGAATTTTTTGTGGATTTTCCTAAACCTGTTTCGATTGTCTCCTTAATGGATGGAAATATTTATATCTATCTGTGATCGGATTCAGTTATACTGATGGTCCTAGTGCTGTATTGGGTGGACATCCTGGCCTTATTTCATTTGTCAGGATAAACCCTTGTGGATGAAGTAAACCTACTGGAAGTATACGTTGAGACTCTTCTTGGGGAGAATATTTGATAGGGTAGCTTCCTCGAAGCATCTCAGCATTGATTCAACTCAACTCTTTAATTTCTTCCTCCTTATGAGTGAATCTCTCCTCAAGCGTAAGGGGATCATTTTCATTAAGAGGGGGAGGTGGGTCATATGTAACCTTGTTTTTATTCTTCTCATTATGAGGGATTCACGAAGGAGGTGGTGGGGGATTGATTTGAGGAACACCCAAATTTTGGGTGACCCTTTGGTTCCAGTTAAGCACACCTTCATTCTCAGTGTGAATTAGATTTTGGGTGGAACCATTATCTCTTTTCTCTTCTACATTTTCATCATTTTTAGTGTGGCACGTAGTATTGATATCAATGATGTTCACTAAAGAATAACTCATTATGGGTGGTGTACCAACTTCTAAATGTCCGGATCATTTTCATCCCTTATTGTATTTTCTCCTTCCATTATGGTATCCTCTTTAGGCTTCTTAGTGAAGGGTAACTCGAAGGGAACCTCTATACGACCTTATCGTACACCTACCTTATAGGGGAAATGAGTCATGAGATGGGATGTAATGAGGGGCCTCTCTACTTATTTTTTACCCAATCAAGAAAATACTGACTTTCGTCAGGCATGTGGTTGAGGTAAAAATGTCCCTAGCCCTACGGGCTGGGGTTGCTTATGTTCTCTTGTTGTTGTAACTTGGCCTGGATTTTTCGGTCTTACGGGGGTATTTTGTGTTAAAAATTCCCCCATACTTGTGGGCTAGGGTCGATCCCATTTTTCAGTGGTCTCTGCTTTCATTTCTACTTTCTTAATCTTGTGCATTTCTATTCGAGTGTGAGAAGGATATAGTTTTGGGTCTACATGTGAACTATTTGTTTCTGAGGACATTAGCAATGCTTGTTGACTGGTTTCTCTTAAGCAGGAAGCCTGCTGAATATTATTGGTCACCTAGTTTGGGAGTTTTTTAATGGTTTTCTCCCATTGGGTATGACACTTTTGATACTTACTCAAGGACAATACTTGTTGGACACATTTCCTCTCCTAAATATATATTTCATTTGATTTTCACCTTGGGATAATGACATTATGGGATGTCATTTCTAATGGGTCCTGCTAGATGGTACGTGGGGTGAAATGAAAAGATCCATGCTCTCCCCATCCCTAGATATGAACACTAGGCAGGGAATTGCTAATAATATGAAAAAAATTATGCAATTCATGGAGTCAAGTTAGTTGGATATATTTCTTTCATCTCTCTAATTGTGTTCATCGCACAGATAGAAGGGATTACAAGTTGATTTGATGATGAATCTCTTACACTATTTTTACATGGTCTGGGTACCCATTATAGGGAAATAGATTTGTCTTCATGTGGGTGAGAGTTTTCCAGATAATGAGACGAATGTTATGAACACATTATTCTGGAAACTCCCTTGGTATGTTGAACTGAGAAGTAATATTGACCCAAAACATAATTGGTATGTCATCCCTAGATAATTGTATCCTCAAAAGCAATATATCTTTTTATTCTTCCATGAGAGACTCCTCTACTTGATCTGCCCAACTTGAATTCTTCTTGATGATTTTATCATAAGTAGTGAGGCTAGTGGGGGTCTCGATGACATGTGAATGGTATGGAGGTGGCTTAGAATATGAGTGTACCCCAAGTTCATCTCTTGGTTGAGAAAAGATGTCACTTGTTATTGATAGGATATCTGACATACTTGACCCCATCCCTCCAAGAAACTTAGTATATAAGGGCTTTCTTGCATTTGATTCGGTAAGGGTAGGACCTTCCTACCAATATAGAACTTGGTTGTGGGGATAACCTTCATAGTTGATGTTATAGTGGTGAGGGATACCATCATAGTTTGATGTTATACTTTCAAGATAAATTTTGAAGCGTATACACTAGGGAGGGACTTTAGGGAGGACGATAGAAAGAGGAGGACCTTATTGTTGAACCGAGATGTCACTGTAGGGAGGACCATTGTAGTTGATGCTATCATGGAAAGGACTACCATCACAACTTGATGTCTAACTTCAGGGAGAATATCTTCAGTGTATACCCTAGGGAGGTCCATCATGGTGGACAAAAACTTAGGGAGGACCTTTTGTTGTTTTTTCTTCTTGTAATAATGAGGGATACTATAACACTCATTAGGAGATAGGATCTCATGATCAGTCATTTCTCATCCATGAAGTAATTCTTCATGGTACGTGCTCTTAGGAGGACCTTCAAAGCTACTAGTAACAATATTGTGAGGAGGTCCTCTGTAACTTCTACTGCCACTTCCATAATTTGGTAATGGATTGGCAGGATCCTGAGCCACTAGAGATAAGTGTTTGATAGCATCAAGAACTTCATCTTCTATTAGATCAAGATCATGAATATTCTCTTTATTTTATAGCTTCATTTGGCATGATTTATTTTTGGGCTCTATCTTGCAGGAAATCAGGGTCGCTGGCTGTGGGTGGAAGCCTTCATGTATGAGCGCATGTTTGAGTGACTCCCACGATGTTGTTGGGATATGTCTATGAGCATATTGAGTTCTAATAGGGATATATTCCTTCCATAGAGTAGCCACCATGGTGGACCGGCATCCCCCAGTTGGAACGAGTATTTGGGCATGATCAGATTGTCTATTTATCATGAAATATTTCTGATGACCCTCTTAGATAGGAGAAAGGGTGAAAGTATGCTCTATAGTGACTAAATTCTTTTGTGGATGAATCACCCGTCTTGGGGAGATGGGGTTGTGGGCCCAAATCCTTGTTATTACCACAAACATGATTACATCTTGAAAGGTTTGGAGGATATAGTCAGGAATTGATGTTTGTTCGTCCATCGTTGCCAAGATGTGTTGATAGATATCCTTGGATAGAACATTAATATAATCCCATTCTGATGTTGGATCAGGAACATGTGCCTGCTCCAATCCTCTATTTTCTGCCAGTGAGTACTGATAGTTCTTTCGTATGGGGTCATAGAAACGAGTTTTCCCCTAGTTCATAGCTGGGATATGCTAGTTGTTTTCCCCGGTTTCTACCATATTTGACTTTTGAGATTCACATTCACAAGAAGTTCTTTGAATCTACTCATTTTTCATTGTATTTGTTTGACAGACTTGATATACATCTGTAGGAATTTGTCTCTATTTGTATTTGGGTTCCATAATATTTGACTGATGGTCTTAGTATTTGCGAACAAGGATCTTCATCTGCTCATTTATCATCCTATTTGGATGAAAAGATTAATATGTAGTGGTATCAATTTGAAACTATTCATAGCTGGTTTTCATCCTATTTATTTGATGGGATTCATGTGAATAGGTAGGGATTTTCATCCGCCTGTAATTTTCTGCCCTATTTTCATGGTGGGTTTGGTGAGAATTGGCGGGAATTTACGCCATCTCATAATGTGCCACCATATTAACATGGTGGGATTCATAAGAGTGAGCAAGAATATACTTATATTTATAGGTTTCTATTGTATTTCCATGATGGTCTTCTTCAATAGGGATTAGGGTAATGACCTATTCCTGGTTGTCCGATCGTCACCCTTGGCGGGCCGCTCGAGGGACCTGGGTCCGTTGAACTTCAGCAGAAACCCTAAGAGTGATGTTCTCTTTAGAGTGAGGATATTGAGCTACATGTCATAGGAAGCGATGAATTATGGTATAAGACCTTGGGTGGGCTCCCTTTTCTGTAGGGATGAAATCATTAGTGAGGACTTCATTAGCCTCCCTGAAGTAAGGGATGCACTCATTATCGCATTCCAGGGATAGGGTCCTAAAATGGTTGGATATGGCTAGTGGAACCACCTTGTTCTGGGCTATCAACCATCACTGGTTGGATGGATAATAGGGCTTCATGGCTTGGAGGGCCTGCCTTACTGCCTCTAGGGTGGGGAGAGTACCATTTTGATGGTACTCCCTGACTAGTGAATTTGAAACCCAACATTGAAGGAACTGGGTGTGTGATGGAGTCTTGTGGTTCATTAAGGACTCAATTGTCTATACAGTCACTAACGTAAGATTATAGAAAAACTATCGGGATGCCATTAAATTTAAGGAATCTCTGAATATTGACTACAATATATGTGACAGATACAAACAACAAAACCTCGTCAAAGAAGCATCTCATGACCACATGCATAATTTATGGTCTTGTCTAGACCTCTTCCACTTTGGATGTAAAAGGGGTCTAAATCAGGGTAACACTACAACCTTGGTTAAGGATTCATGTTGGGTTCACCATTTTTGTTTTTCTCAAAGATGGTGTTATGCTTGATTAGGTTGGTTGCATGGGTTAAATGGTCTATAGTCTTTAATGCTGAGTATATCATCTTTGAATGGTCTCTAATGGGTTATTTCATGGATCTATAAACACCCAACGACTCTCACATCCATGATTCATGGGACTGATTTCCAAAAGCAGGAATTCATTGGATGATTTGGCCAAAGAAACTTAAGAACTCACATTAGTCGAGAGGATGGGAATTTAGGCTTATCACACCCTTTTGAGGGGAAATATTTTCTCTTCTGGGACTCTCTTATAGATTCAAGTCATGTTCATGAATCCTTGGTTCATTCCCTCATGTGTGTCCATGTGTTACCCCTAAAGCAACAGTTGATTATGACTATGCATGGGTTTGAAATCATCTGTATGTATTCGAGATTCACCATCAAGGAGGGGGTTTGTATGTATCTGAGGTTCTCCATCAATGTTACCCTTTTGTGGATAGATCAAGGATTATTTGGTCATCTATTGGGAAGACGTTAGTGTTAATCCATGTGATGGGGCACTCTGAATTTTACCATCATCTAGGGGGATGGGAGTTGTTTTGATGTTGGGATCAAACCCATAAGATGGGATTCCTACATATCCCCATGATAGTAATCATAACCCATATAGTTAGGTTCCACTTAACTAGACAAGTCACCTTTTAAGGTCATGTGATGAGGACCCAATCATGCAGTTTAACGTTATGCGGTAAGGATTTCTAGGTGAAAGGTTGTCTATTCAAGGATGGTATGGGACTTATGCTGAGGTGGCCTGAGATACCCAGATGGGATATGGTCTCCTGGGTGGATATGACTCTACTAGGAATATGGACCAAAGAACATTAGGGTGGATTTGGTTGTCGGGTTTGGACCTCAAAGAGGTTCCAACGTATCCTAGTTAGTTAGGAATCAAATCCCATGTAGTTTGGTTTTATTTGGGACTTAAAATTTAGAGGAGGACCATTAAATTGGGTATGATTGGGCTTTATGCATGGGATCCACCCACTTGGATTGAATTTGGTTGGGCCTAACGCATGGGAGTTGCCCATTTGATTTTTTGGTTGGGGATTATGCATGGAAGATGCCCATTTGGTACTACTTCATTGGAAATATGGACCTTTGAAGGTTAAAGTATGGTATTGGGACTTATACCATGTAGGAGGCCCATTATATGATTTGGGATCGTGTGGATGTCAGAATCACTGCCAAACTCTAAGTCCAGGTGAGTCATGCTCAGTGTGAGGAACAAGAGGAGGCAATGGATTTGAAGACTGCACATCCCACTTCATCCACTGATGGATAGTTCTAGAGCCTAAAGTGAGAGAGAAAGGTATTTTATTGTACTTGTTACCTATCTTTTTTTCATATCCTGGATATTTACATTTGGAGACCTATCCTAATACATCCTGGGAGGAGTCAAAGAGGAGTAAAAGTGCTGCCTTCTATAAGAAAGGATAAGGGGTTACCTGGGGAGGAGTGCCCTGAAATTGGTTTTGGGAGAGAGGGGAATGTTCAATGATAGCCCTAATTTGAGGGAAAGGCCAGTGGTTCCTCTTAATTATTATAACGATGAGGTTCTTTTGAGAAATATAGGATTGTAACCCTCATTACCATGGTAATGTAGACTCAAGTTCATTCCGAAGTTCTGCCCTATTGATGGGGTTACTCACGTGACTCCGCTTACCATGGGTATGTAAACTCAAAGAGACGTGATCATGTGCTCGATGGTACTTTCATACATGTCTGGTGGATTTTTAATGGTACTTGGCTTGATTATGTTAGACTAGTTTATGGAGGGGCCAACATGGGGGTTGATGACATGACAAAAGAGTATGGTCGGAGCTAGTGGGTAGAACACCCTAGGATGCCCCAGTCTACGTAGCATTTTCTCATGCAGGGTAGGGTTCCCTCTGCATAGCATATTGTTATGAGGGTAAGGGGGTCATCCATGTACCATCATGGTATGTGAACTTGGGTTTAGACCATGTATTGTTTTGCTACATGGGGCTAGGTTCTGTCTGTGTAGCATTTTACTATGTGAGGTCAAGTTCCTCCTACATAGTGATTTGCTACACGGGGCAAGGTTCTGCCCGTATGGAATTTTGATATGTGGGATGATTGTTTTCAAAAGGTAAATTGGTTATATGAATCATGGGAAGTATGGACACAAATTATTTTATGTTTTTAGACTACCAATTGATTTATTTTATCCTCCTTGATTCCATGTGGGAGGCTTTACCTGTGGGGAATCATCAAAGGAGTCTGTCTTTTGTGGTGCTTAACTTCGGTTCTCTTTAATTTAATTCATCTGAGTTTGGATCTCCTTATGTATGTCGATCCCTTTTTTGGTTCCCCTTGGGTTATATTTATAGATAAGCGGAGTAACTGGATACCAGCATAGTTGATCATCCATGGTGGGCCACAATGCATCTTTTACGGTAGCCCACAAAGGATTTTGTTAGCATGGGGTGCCTTCTGCGGGCACCAAAATCCCTGCCTAGACCCGAAAATGACTTCATTTCATTTATGGGGTGTCATGAACACAACCTCTCCTCATGAATGATTTAGTTCTCTGGGGGTGTTTTTGGGAGAAAAAATTGTTGCCTCTTTCCACAAACGGTTACTTCATTTTTAGGCACCACTGGTTCCAACCTTTACATGAAGTGTTGTCGTTTGTGGGTGCTTCATGGAGTGGTGGGACACCATGTAGAGTGATGGTCCCTAAAGGAACTTGTGCTTCATAGTCTCCCTTCCTTTGAACATTTCCTTCAATATTTTTCTTAGATTTCCTTTCTTCCCTTTTCCTAATTTATTGAAACATTTCAATCTTGTTTGCAGATATTTCAGGACCCAACAATAGCTTAGGCCCTCACCTCTAGTTGGTAGTATATTTCATATAGGGATGTGCACATGAGGTCATGTGTTTATATGACTTAGACCCAGTGATCTGGGTTGGGGAATTACACCACCCCTATATAAAACAATATTCATTTCAACTAAATACCACTATCCATTTTACTTAAAAATAATACTATCACATATCAATAAAAATTAAAGTGGAATAAATCTCAATAATATATAAACAATAACAATATACATCATTACAATCAACTTGTTCACTATAAATAAAATTTACATTTTATTTTCAATGTAACATCCCAATATGGAGGTCGCTCAACCAATTCCTTGACCTGATTCACCACATGACCTCAGGCACACCTCCTTATATGCTAGAGGCTGCCAATTGGAAGCATGGGTCTAAGTTAGTATCATGGGAAGAATATACCCCCATATTAGAGTGTATAATCATAAATAAATAACTAAGAATCATACAAATAAGTGTACACATAAAGAATAAATAAACTGAACATGTTATAATGAAAAGTAATATAGACATGTAGTATATAAGAAAGATCACCCATAGAGATAATCACATATATAAAACAAAATGAACAAAAGAATAAATATGTGAGGCTATACTACTACTATGATCCATACCTCACCTTAATACTTTGAGACTGAGCTATCTTTCTTAATGATTAAGACTCAGTCCCCAGCTCAACCTATACCTACAACCAAGTGAGAGTATGCTTGAGTGCCCAATTATAGTGGTGGTCTAGGTAAGGTGTGAGAAAAAACTCAGTAGGGAACCACCAATGTGTTCCCATGCATAATAAGTAATGTGGTGATAGCTGCATGTGACATAATTAGCTGGAAACAATAAATAAACTACAAGAAATAAATATATAAATAAACCATTATCAATCCTTAGGTCCACAACCTCAATCAACTATAGATTTTTTTCCAGTGTCAAGGTGTCTCTGACCATGTTATGATATCATTTCAACCATATAAATATTATATCCTAGGGTGTAACCTAGGAATACCTGAATCTCAAGATCAAACAGAAAAACATATCATCATGAACAACTCAACGACCAGATCCCAAGTGTCTTGGGAATCTCTCCAAACTCCATGGTAATCAATATCTCGAAGCTGATTCCCAAGCACCCTAGGTAATCACTAGATCAAAATAAACTCCATGTCACTATGTTAGATGTCCAAATCCCAGGAATATTGGGCATCCCGATTAGGAACACATGATATCATCGAGCTCAACTAGTTGTATCCTATAGATGATCTAAGAATCACATAATGATAATAATAATGATCATAATCCCCAAGCATAAATGGTTGTATCCTAATCATGCTAGGAATCCTAGGGACTTGTGGTATCTAGGGTGTCCCATACAGACCTGAGGTCAGATCTTGGCACCTTGGGAAATCTTACATGGCTCAACAGCTAGATCCTAGGAAGCACATATGTGCATCTATGAAGTAGTCATCTCATCAATTGTATCCCACCAATATCACATGAGTCTCAAAAGTAAGATCCTAAGAAGAAACTTTGGGAATCTACAACATCACCATCACATCACATCAGGCCCATAGGTCAGGTCTGAAGAAGAAAATTTTGGCATCTATAGCTACATAAAAAATAAATAAGTGAAAGCATAAATGAAGTATATGGTTTGGATGAATTTATAAACCCATCAATACTAACCATAGTCCCCTTGGGATCACATCATTATTTAGGGTTATGAGATGACACTCACTACCTTCTCTACACATACCCACACATACCTAATTAGGGACAATCTATCATTAGGAACCTACTCAAGTCACCTAGGTCATTACATAGGACAGGAACCCTACTTGGTGTTCTCTATAAGCCAAATAAAAAGGGGTTCAAAACCCATCACTCAAGGGTAGAACATCCCTCAATCCATCCTTTAACATCTCTAATCCTTATAGTCCTAATCAGGAAAGCCTCAAAGGTGACACACTAGAGATAGAACTTGGACCATCTCAATATTGTTGGTCATACCAAGGTGATCCACTAGCCCAACCCATATCAACTATCTAATCAAGTTTGATGCCTCTTTAGGGTTTTTACATGGCCCTCTTGGTTCATTCCACTTAATTCACATGAAACGTCTATAAGAAGGGTGAAAAATGATCCTACTCAAAGGCCACTAGCTCATAATGAGTCTAATCACACCTCTCAAGATATATGATGGTCATTAGGAATCATTAAATTATTAAAATCACTGACCATTGGTGGTCAAGGAATCCAACTGGTGTTCAAGGGTCTACAATGTCCCCATACACCTTGTGAAACTCACATCTAGGTATCTTATTTTTAATTACTTACACAGTTTAATTATTAAACTAAATAAACAACTCAATTAATTCATTAAAAAATTTATTTAACTTTAAGGTTGATCGCCTAAGGTGGTGAGACCACATTCCATATGCATATAAAAAAATTCATAAATTCCTAGAATAAAGTACCATGACCACCTACCTCTTTTTTAATCCTTTCCATTTAAAATCATTGCCTAGTAGTTGCTGCCAAGGCTCACTAATGTTTTCCATGCTCAATCGGACATTTCTTGCACCCTCGGACCCCTATCTCACACCAAGTAACCAAAAAATAGTTTTAATATTTATAATTACTTAAAAAATTAATTTAAAATAGGAATACTCACCGAAAAATCATCAGAAAGCCTTGTTTCATTGAAACTGTGACCAAAAACCCATGGGAGGTCCCCTACAGACCCCCAACATCAAACTATTCCAAAGCCCTAACCTATCACGCCAATTCCAAAACCAATTATTTTTTAATTTTAATGAAAAGTCTTAATAAATTAGGCAGATCAATATACCTTTATTGAAATGATGAACTATGGAAGATGGACACAATCTCGAGATTCCCTCTATGCAAGCATCGCAGAAGGCCTGTTGAAATCAGACAATTCCACCAATACTTAGTGGAATCATCTCCAACCCTAAACTAAAACATGCCAAATCCGATTTAATGAAGGAAGAAGAATAAAATATGAAGAAGGTGAATCCACATATTGAATTTACCAAAAAAATCACTAAGAAATGGCACCCCAAATCATGGTGGAGAGGGGAGGAATAAGGGGGTTCAAGCCCATATTATCAACCATATGAGAGGATAGAAGGGGATACCCCCTATTAAAATTTTAGGGGGGTAATTTTCATTATTACCTCATTAAAACTCATCATCTAGGAAGTATTATACTCTAGTTAGTCGATGGTCACTTGTAGAATACAGGTTCCACTATCCAGACCACCAGTGAGCTAGTGGCCTACTACTTCTAAACACCACTAGAGATTTGGTGGTTTGCTGTAGTTATGGCTACATCAACCACCAAAGCCTCTCTCAAGGCTCCTCTAAGCCCTCAGGATACCTCTTGATCTTCATTCCTTTCCCAAAAAGATTTATTTAATGTATTCCAACCTTCAGAATTCTATTTTGAATCACGGATCAAAATCCAGCCAATCCACCAATTCAAAATTCAAAATCCTCTTGAACTTCCAAAACATTTTTGTAAATATGTGGTATTAAAATATTCTCATCATAGAACTTCTCATTCTTGAGAAGTATCATCTAGCATCTACCATCATTCCTGGCCTACTCAGGACATCAATTCTAAGCTAAATAGCCCCATCCCATCCTTGATCACCCAACTTTCTCCTCAAGCGCAACTCCAAACATAAGACACAAAGTCTTGATCCCAAGAATATTCTCATACTTATCATTGAAAAATTAAGATGATTATCCATAGAATTTATCCATCCTGAGACACCCACATGTCATCATTCAATTTATCATATGTCCTATGGTGCTCCCCCCATAGGACTTAGCTCATGAGGCTAATTCCAAACATTGGTTCCTCCCATCATCAGAATTTTCCCATCGAAACATGATCTTAGTGGTCTACCAACCCACTCAATATGTTTCTTGACACAACACATGATATTTCTAGTCAAACATCAGTGTCAACTCTCACTTCTCACTTCCAAGTCAAAACAGACGTACCTATATCATCCAATCCTAACATGATTACTTTGAATTTTCCTCAAAAATCCCCTTTCAACTCCTGATACATACTCCTTGTGTCCAAAATGAAGGATCCAAATCAGTTTTTGGCTCATTACATCCAATTAAATGCCAAACCATCGGTCAGACCTCCTATGGATGACATATCCCAAAGACGCTCATCTTTAGTTGCCAATGTGTCACCTGATCTCTCGATCCTGATGCCCATACTCTCATAGGAACTCCATGGTTGTTCCAATATACACATTGAATCATGTACATGAATTCCAGGGAAATTTAATAGTTGAATCCTAAACTAGATGAAACCAGTCATTATGCCCTACCATACCATGAGTATTTATGCACCACCTATCTGATAACCTTCGAATCACCTCAATTCATCCCAAACCCAAAACCGATGTTTGGACACCATTTTACTTCACATCCAAATTTCAAATTTTTTATTTACCTATATACCAGATAAAATAAGATTCACTTACTCATATCGACCATCACATGACCGATCCTATCACACCCACAGCCCTACCAACCCAGGGTCATTCCATTATGGATCATGCTTTATCAACTACTGCATACAATGGCTAGACATGATTGTCTCACTCATACCTGATCTCCAACATGAAACATCAATTAACACCCATTCCCATCTCACAGAAATGTAATCCTTAGAAACTGCTAAAATTTCAATCATAATGAGGGTCATGCACTCAAATGGCCAATTGCGAACTCCCCACTATATGGATTACCTTATTCTGCTCCTTGAGCACTATCTCAATAGGTTCAATCACTATGTGTGTATAACTCCTCTCAATCCACACTCCCCATACTATCAATGCCTAACCAGGATTGAGCCATATCTATCATTCCATCACACATAATCCATTATTAATGTATCCTCTACCATAGAGTGAATTTTTCATTTAATCTAAGCCCTGGGAAACTATGCCTTCCAGAATTCATAATTCTCATCAATCCTCATCTCGCACATAATATTCACTAATTTACAACCCAATGGGAACTGTGTTAAACCACGTGTATTGTCTCAATCTAGATCAATGTAATAGGAATACACTCACATACCACCCAGTCATAGAAACTGACCTACGATCCCACGAGTCGCACACCATAGAATTAGACCAATATGACATAATCACTAACTATGCTCTATGACATGACATTTTTTTAATCCAACCATGAAATTATCCTCTAATCAGTGTCATTCCAGTCATGAGTTTCCACATGTGATCTCACCACACTGCTAAAGTGCATTCAAATTCAACAAGGTCAGGCACCCGAATGGTCTTACCCTTAAAACCCAGTATCGATAGCATGACACTCTAAGTTCCACACATTCCAAGGTAGTAGCACCCATGGTTATATTCCTATAAAACCCCAAAAAATACCCATACCTTTTCTATAAACTTGATTGCACCTCTTTTCCATCAATCTTAAATAAAGGCACATACCCATTCCTTTATTCCCCTAGGAATTCAAAACATTAGGACACCCCTCTTATTATAGGGTGCTTCCCTAGCCAACACTTAGATCTGGCTCTACCCAAAATTTTATGGTTCACCCAAACATTCCCCACTTGTCTGACTATTGCTGAACATTTTGTGGATATCAAATGGACCTCCCCTATAAGGTAATTTTAATGTGGCTGATTTCCCCTATTTTTTAATCATTTTTTCTACAACACCCATCACTCTAGCTAAGTATATTCCCTTTCCGAGTTTTATTTCTATGTTATGTATGGCTATGACTAAGGGAATATTGATTGAAGTGGATTCTTTTTTTGGATCAAAACCCCTTCCCAAACTATACAAGATTCTTCTAAATCATATGGGTATCTCAATGTAGATGGGTTCTATATAGATAGATCTGAACTATTGTATAATGAAGTACCACATGAGGATATATTGGAATCCAAATCTTCTAACACTCATGTAATGATATCTTCATCCTAGGTTTTCCCATTCAATCATCTGGCTTATGGTCTTCATATAGAATTCAGATCGAATGACTATGAAATTACATCGATAATTTCATATTATGTATGAGTAATGTAGGATACATACCTCTCTTTTCCCTAGGGAAATATTTTTTATAATTACCAATGATTTCCATTCACCTCTGACCATCAAATGAAATGTGAATAAGTCTTCCTCCTCTCTTTGAAATAAGGGGTCACTTTTTGTTTTTTTAGTGATTGAAAATTTTTCCTTCTCCCTATTACTTTCATATCTAGAGTTAATAATTGGATATTATAAGGAACTACTAAACTCAATCACTTACTTCCATGACTCTTCAGTTTTCTATTGAGTTCTATCCTCTATAGGTACTCCAAAATTGGATAAGTGATCGATTTATAGGTTTCTTCATCTTAGAAATAATTGTTTACTTCCAATTATGTAAATAAATAATTTAAATTTCACTCAAAGGTAGGGAATTTACCATTTTTATAGGAACTTATATACTAAAAAACAATGGTATCTCAGATTATATCCCCTATAGGATGTAACCATCCCTATAGTATATGAGAGAAATGTATACATTTCTATTAGGTTCATATTCTATGGTTACTATTCTACCAAATATGTATTTTTCATTCTATTGAAAATTGATTTTATAGTAGAGACAATTTTGACCTCCCCCCTATTCCCTATGGTAATGATTCCTTTGTAATTATGACCATTACCACAATGATACTTTCCATAGATAAATTTTTTTCATGGATTGGATTTCACTTGAATGTCTATGGATCTATTTCATATTTTTGGGGTATAATTTTTGTATAAGTGCATTGCCATGCTTATTCTTATTTATGTTCTTTTATTTTTATCTAAGAGGTAGAATAGGATGACTCGGTTGAAGTGTAATTATAATATATATGTAATGCATCGTATGTCCTATACTAGTCATAGGTCCCACTCTTCTAACCTTTACCATGAGCTGATGACTATTTATATCTATCACCTTGACACCAAAGAATAGTTTGACCCAATGCTTTATTTTTGTCCTAGTGGATCCTGATTCAATATTAGAAGTATATTAATTCTTTTCCCCAATAATTGTATACTTTTGTCTGTAAATACTCCATCTATTCCATCCATAAATCTATTTTATATTCCCTGTTATTTTTAGTCTCAGTAATAATGCCAGTTCTTACAATTCATATATATTATTTAAATAAATAAATATATACCCATTCATGATGTATGATGATTTCATTGATACATATCCAATTAAAATATAGAAATTGGAGGGTCTGATTAGTGTACATTTAGTGGGAATTGAACCTACGAATTTTATAATTATGAGTTGGGCACTTTCATCATTAATCCATGGATGCTTAGCAGGAATTCTCATACATGGATGATAACAAATTCCAATGGAAATGAAATATTTGTGATCAGTAAATTAAATTTTAGAGGAATCCATGAAAGGACGTCCATTTAAAATCTTGGGTTTTCAAATTGAGAGATATATTGAGAGATATCAATCATTCTCACTATTTCTTAGATTCATGGACCCAATTCCATTTAGTAGGATATTTTATTCACATTTTACACCAAGAAAATTTTATAAAACTAATATTTAACCCTTGAATTTGGAGTATCCTACTTTTTGCATGCAGTTCATAGGGTTCAACAAGTAGTTGATATTTCGTAATAAAGGGTGTTGTACTCTTTATAGTAGCGATACTTATTAAAAAAATATCTATTTGAGATAGATTATTCCTACTATACCTTTGAATTCCATTGGACCCATAAATGATAAATTAGGATAATATTTTGGGTTTTCCTATAATATTCATAGGTTGATTGTTTTGGTCCTGTTGTATCATCCAAAAGGAAAAAATATCTCTAAGAGTCATTTCTTGGATCTGAAAGAGAGTCCTTGGCTTCTCCCAAAAACTAAAAAGTGTATCATGTTTGAATATAACTAGGGTTCATGGTGGAGGAACTCAATCGTAAAAAATAGGGAGAATACTAGTAGTAATATTTCAAATCAATAAAACATTGTTGGAATTGAGATCTCATTCAAAGGTAAAAAATATAAATATATGGAGTTTATTTTTTTTTATAATATGGATGATCTGATCTACAAGGACCGTGATTGGGAATTTGTGGATCATATTTCTCTAAGTAAGAGGTGAAACATTATCCACTTGAATTCGGGACAGTGATAGGAAGCTTTAGTGATAGATTGGATTTTTTATCTAATGTATACTTTAATTAAACAAATACCCATTGAAGAGGGTTTCTTTAAAAAAAGAGTTGAGTCCACTATTCTATCCAGTTATATGGAGCATGTATTATCCCATCAATTCTTGAGAAAAAATTTGGTGATTTCTTTGAAAAATTATGTTTGATTTTATATTTAGCAATTTCATCAAGATCTCTATGTGAGTTGGGGGAAGAATCCACACAAATCAGATTTTTGGAGGAATGTATCAAGATAGAATCTATGGTTAGATAATGGGTTGGTAAATAAGGATCATTTTTTAGCAAGGTAAGGAATGTATTGTACAATATTCAATGCGATTCAATAAGATCTAGTCAATGTAAAGGATATTCTAAATCCAAACATCCTTTTTTGGATTCATATCTGAAAGAGGTTGACAAGAAGTTATTTCAGAATGGAAAACTCTTAGTCTACCTATTATAGGAGTTCTATAAATTTCTACAATCGAGTCAATAGATCTACTAGTAAATGGATTAGTATGAGGAAAATGGAATGATTTTTACAATCTATTCATTTCATCACCACTTTTTTGGAAAATTGTTGGGAATTAATATGATTGATACCTATGACTCGATTAGTGAAATAGTCTCTCTCTCCAAAAAAGCATGTTTTTTACCGATGCCCAAAGAAAATGTTTGATTGTGAATGAATAAGATATAAATAAATTTACCATACGTCAAATAATCATTATTGATATGGGACCTTCTTTCCATATCAAAGAGTAATCTTTTATTACAACAATAGAAGCAGAAGTTATGTTGATTCATCAAGAATCATACTCGATTTGATTTATAAAAAGAAGATATCAATGAACTTATATGAAATTGTTTCACAGGATTTAGCAAATTTTCTTGGTCGTGGTATATCATTGAGCAGAAATAGGAATCTTTGTTTTTAAAGGATTTATTGTGATTCTTTCAAGTATAGAATAATGATGAGTTGATCATCAACTTTGGTATATTATTGAACAAAAAAAGGTGATCTTCTTCCTTCATGGATCAATGATTTATATTTTCTAGATGTATCGTGATCATCAATGAAGGGTTTCAATTGTTTCAATTGTTTCAAATGAACTATTTGAAGACCTATTAATTCTAACAACATATTTCAGAGTTCATTCAGGTATTTTTCATAGATGTGGATCTCAAACCTATGAGTGGGGATATTCCCAAAAATCAAAAAGAAAAAGGAAGTGAGTTAGACAAGAGAACCCACTTGGACAAAAGAAGTGACTTGGAAAAATATTTTTTGTCAATAACCCCACCACAATTCATTGAATATCATATATATAAGTGATTGAACACTACTATCCAACAAATCTTCTACTCAGAAATAAAATGTTCCTAGAATTTATTTCTCCCATTGAACCATTTGTATCTATATGAATGTGGATCCTGATTCATGGATCTCTTGATTCCATAAATAAAAAAAAGACGATCGAACCATTTCTTTTGAATCCTTTTAAAACTCAATAAATGTTGGTTGATCGTATATTTAATTATAGATCTATGATTTAAAGTATCATTTCCTATTGATTCTCTTTGAATTATATATTCAAAGTAGTGATCAATTATTAAAAATAATCAATTCCGTAATTTTTTTATATACCCTTCGATGCTATTATAGATTTGAATCATCAGATTGTTTGATATTTCCTATGTTTAAATCCCACATTGTGAGAAGGGTACATAAAATATCCTCTAGAAAAGATAGAATGGAAAATACAAAGGTCACGTGGACCAACATGTAACTAGGTCTCTAAATATGAGAACATTAGTGGAAAGTGGAGATATGTACATAGAAGAAAAAGCATAAATATTTATAGGGTGTGATTGAGGTCATCAATCACAAACAAGTGAATGATCAATGGAAAATTGAGGGTCTCAAAGCCATAAATATTTGATGATTTAGAATACCATCGGTTAAACAAAAATTAAGTTATTATGACAATATTTTTTTAAGATCCTTTTCCTCATGTTTACAAATTCTTTTACTACCTAAGAATATAAGGAAATTTACTTACATGATACGTTTTAATTTCATATGAACAATTCCATCATTTGGTTTTACTTTGATCAAATTCTAATTCATACCTTACTTCAAGAAATGGATATCCAAATATTAACTTTGATGCCTGAAGCACTAAAATATACTTTTAATGGATCATAAGGCCCATAAAAGAGTGAAAAGTATAACTATTGGTCTCTATCTATTCTCTAAAGCTAATATGGTTAATACATTAATATCTAATCCTAGACAGTTACACTACTAGTTTATAATTAATATTTATTCATCAAGAATTTCAACTAAAAACAATGAAATATTAGCTAGGACATTGCATAAGTCATTTATTGGAATTAAACTTTTATCATCCTTAGGTCATGGGTTCAAGTCCTACGACCTTAATGGACTTGATGGGTTATCACCCAACATATAGGTTATCCTTTTAAAACCCCATATTAATATAATTTCCAAAATAAATATGATGGACATCCTTAAAATAAGTTTAATCACTAAATGGAATTTTAATTAAGGTTTTAAATAAAACCTCAATACAAAAATACCTCATATGTTTTATTTCAACATAGGCCCTTCTTTGGTCTAAGTTTTAACCTAGGTCTTTCATTATCACTATCTATTCAAATCCTTTATAATGGTCTATAAAGAAAATGTGAATTACCCTAAGTGTATCCCCCGAGAGTGTCAAACCAAGTGTGTAGTAAGGCTAGTTTTCATGTACCAAGTTACGCTGATTTAGGCCCGATACACCTTGTCAGATTTGTTACTCCTAGGTACATCTATTCCAGAACCACATCCACTTGTATTATTGAGATAGGGATGTATTTATAGGAATTCCCACATAATCTCTACCTTAACGAAATTCTAATATGTTCCTTTATACTTATCCTCAAATTCTACCTTAGGGTTATGTTCTCTAATCTATGTTTTCTAGATCTAGTTTCCAAGGTTTCTACTGAACTTCCTCTAATATCAACTATAGTGTCCCAACCCTAGAAAGCCTAGATTCAGTGTCTAATACCATTACATTGGCATAAGATACAAGTAAATCATGTCCCAAAGGACCAAACATTTTAGTAGTCTTGGTAAACTGGATACATACATGAGTCTTCTATTAAAAATGAATACACTAATTACAATATTATTTTTTTTCTTTCGAGGATAACTTTATTCCAACTAGAATATACTTGAATATATTTCTTAGTATATTTATTGGATTACTAAGGAAAGAAAATATAATAAGTGTGAGCTCAAATGCTCAATAAGGGTAAAGTATAGTGAAAACAATAATGAATCAATTAGAATAATCACTGTGGAAAGGTAAATAACTGAACACGCATTCTATGTAATCAATATACTGAACGGATAAACAATATGGAAAGGTAATAACTGAAAACACATGCCATTAAAATAACTAGATAAGGTAAAATCAATATAGAAAGGAAAATAATGGAAACACATTCCATTTAATCAATGAACTGAGAATAAAATGCATCCATAGATATGTCGACACAAAATCTCATGGATAAATAATAATTAAATCTAAATGTGGGAAATTACTAATTATTGGATGTCATGTTTCCTAGTTACATGGAACCATTATCGTCAAGACCTTTTACACGATAGTTTAAACTACTCTTATTTAGAAACAAACTCAAAGGGTTTTTCGCTAACTAATTTCATCCCATGAGACTATCGATGCATCACAGGGCTTGCATTGATGAGTCCCCAACTCATGTCTTTCATGTCCCAAGCATTCCTCATATCAAATAAACAATATGCCTTATCAAATATCCTTATTGAATAAAGGATGCGGGTTTATCAATATTTACCCAAATAATCAAATAACTTTTAAAGTAATCACCATATGAAAAATGGTATACAATTTAGGCAATGAACATATCCATGATAAATGATATGGATAATTAGGGGAAATTCAATGTTCAATGATCATAGGGAATTGAATATTTTAAGGGGAATAAAAGGAATCAAGAAATTTAATTTCAATACAATCCTTGTCTAAATCAAACATAAACCATCAAGAGTAAGAATAAGGATGGTATCAATACAAAATATCCCAAGTAGAGTAAGGATAAAGGGTTATTGACATTGATGAAATAGATTAATAACTTTAGAAGAAATATTGGGGAAAATATCCTTTTGTTTTGAAAAAAAATTTCTTTAAAAATCACTTTTAAAAACATTTTCTATAAAAATTAACCTTTTAAACATGCAAAGGATGCTTCAAAGAAATGACGGAAGGTAAATCTGTACATGTCATACAAGGTAAAATAAACATTCTTTTTTCATGGTAAAAAGGTTAGAAAATGTCTTGTTCATAAACCGATAAGAAGATTCCTTTGAAAACATTTTTAAAAGAAAAAAAAGGGTAAAAAGGTCCTTAATAGACCATTTTGGGAAGTTTAAAACATTTTTTAAAACATTTTTAGAAAACCAGGTTTTTAGAAGAAAACAGGTTCTCTGACTAAAGAGATAAATAGAGTCGAGTTCTCTTGAAAAAAATTTCTAAAACATTTTAAGTACCAAAGAGTGTGAAAATGATACTATTATTTGATAAATACCATAAATAACCATAGGATAAGAAAATGAAAGGGTTTATTAGACAATGATCAAATAATTTACTCTAATGGAAATTTAGGTGTAAAAAATCTTGAACAAAATGATATTGTAAAGTAAATCATTGAAAATATATTAACATTGAATTAAGAATCAATCAATGAGTAGATTATGTGTACCAACTATAAATCCTCATAAATAATTGTAAATACATCAATTGATAGTCATATTCATTATACACATAATAATAGAATATTAACGACAATGAGGGAGTAGTATAACCCAATGAAAATAAATTGGGTTATGAAATTATTTTCCACTTGGTAAATTTTATTTCAAATCCCCTTAGATGAAATAATTCAAATTAAAACTCAAAATATCATGAATAATGAATGAATTGTGATATTATATGACAAAGAGGCAGTATGTACACCATATATAATAAATTAGGTGCACAACAATAAAGTGATTCTTTCAAGAGAAAGTTAACAATCACACAAGGAAGTGAGATTCCATAGATAATCATTAAAAAATTATTTGGGATAATAATCTTTAAACATTCCAAAGTGTCACATACCACTTTGAAACATTTGAATCATAATCTCCATGAAGGAATAAAATTAAATGAAACTTTTAATATAATTATAAAAAATAGGTTCATGATATAACATGTCAATTGGTAGTATATATATAGATACCCGGTTTTTTTGCCCTGTAAGACTTTAGAATATTTCTACATATATTTTCAGAGCTAGGAGCTAAGACAGCGTGTGATTCTGAGGCCTGGTGTTCCCATAATAAATTATACAAAAATATTAAGTTTGTTTATACTATTCATGCAACAAAAATGGGATATCTATTAAACGGTTGTTCATATCAGGTATCTGAGACCACGGCTGGGTCTGGAATGTGGTTTTTACCCTAGGGACGACATAAAGCATGTCGGCGCGGGATGTTCGGACCCCTCTCTTGTTAGCAGTAAGTAAATGGATGAATTAATTTATTAATTCATTCATTTAATATCTCAGATCCAATTAAATATCAAACGGTAACTCAGATCGGAAATATGATTCCACAGTTGAGCTTGGAGCGTATAGTTTACCCTATTAGGGGTATAAACTTTGTCAGCGCAGGACCTTTGTGAGAAAAGTCACCCAGGGGAAAAATCGTCATTTCGAAATGACCACTTAGTGATTTTTATCATTGGCGTTATTTTTTAATAACTTTCGAATGAAGACTCGGAATATAAATCTGAGACTTCCGTTGAGTTAAAAATGGGGTGTTTTGCCTAGGAGTAATATAAAATGAGAGGGTGTGATAGTTTCAGATTCCGTGCTAAACAGATTTTTCTATAAATAGAAAAATAGGATTTTGGAGTTAGGGTTTTCCCTTCTCTCTTCTCTCTATCTCTCTCTCTCTCTCTTCCCCTCTCTCTCAACTGTTCTTTGGCGTTCTTCACTGTTATTCGCTGAATCGAGGAGCGACCTCCGTCGGAACCTTGGTGGATCGAAGCAAGAGCGTCGTGGACATGCCGCCAACGACACATGACCTATTCAAGGTAGTATTTTTGGTTAATTTTTGCACCTTCATCAATTTCTTGATTTTTCATCAAATTTGTCTTTTACATTCTAAAATTTTAGAATTCGGATGATGGACAAACGAACATAGCCATCGTCTGAGCCCCAATCTAAATCCTATGTTCGATGTGTTCTTCTTCATTCGTCATCCGAATTTTTGGATGCAATAAAACCTTGATGGATCATCGATCGAGGGTAGGCATTTTGAATGCCTCTTCCCGAGGATCCCAAATCCACCTTCGGATTTGAAATCGGACCGCCGAAGTGGTTGTGGCGGCCGACAGAAGGCCCAGCTCCGGCAAGGGGTGCGGTCAAGTTGGAGGTGTTCGGGCATCGGGTGGAGAGGTGATTGTAACACCCCAAGCTTCCATGGTACGCTCCTCTTTGAATAATAGAGCAGCGTGTGTTGTACGCAACCTCGAGTTCTAACACACCGCGACCAATAAAAGTAGCAGTTATGAATAGAAATATCCACTTTTTAGAATTATATAAATTTTATATTTCAAAATGGACTTCATTTTTGGATTCGTAATATCAAAATTAGCCTATGTTGAATTTTTGGTATTTTTCTGAGAACTTCCTATTTTTGATGAATAATGAAAAATACTTAAAAACAACTTTTTTAATCAAAATATTTTATAGTGGTAAATTATACAATTGAGTGGTTTTAAAGTATAATTATAATATATTTTTACCATTTTATCTAATGGTGGTCATTATAATTAATTTCACTTTGAAATTGGACATAAACAATTGTCAATCTTTTAATATATATTGTTTCTTAAAAACACGCTATTTGTTGTGACGGCGGGAATTAATTATTAAATTAATTAATTCAAATTATATGGTTTGAATTTTGTAAAATAGACATCATTTTTGAATTAGGAATATCAAATATATCTTAGGGTTAATTTTTGGTATTGTTTGGAAAAACTTCGATTTTTGATGAATAGTGAAACCACTAAGTGGTAGTTAAAAAACTGATTTTTTTGTTTAAATGAAATTTTACCACCTATGTGAATTGAATTTCAAAAATCCGATATACATCATTTTCATTAGTAAGTAAAATGTGGTTCAATGGGATTAAAATAATTTTTGGTGAATAGTAACTTTTAAGTTTTATTAATCACGATTAAAGGTAATTAGTGAAATTTAAGGTAAAAATGATATTATAAAAATATAAAACTATCTTGAAACTTGTCCTACCCTTATTGGATGAGTCATGACCGACAAATAAAATCCATGGGTCAACTTGGGAACCCCATGGAGCCACTTGGGTAAGAAAATGACTTTAATAACTTTTTATTTAAAGTAAAAATAAATTTTCACAAACATGTGTTGTTTTACTAAAACAATTATTACATGGGGTTATATAAGTTAACTTTTAAACTATAAATATTAATTGGAAAGCTAAAACTATTTACTACATAATGATATTTTTTATATAATTTTTAGACATTAAATAAATTAAAATTTTTATGGCACCATGATGATGCAGCGATTACCTCATTAATTAACGATTTAAATAAAATGAAAAGATAATGTAAAATATAAGACTTACACTTGTCAAAAACCTATTGGATGAGTATATTTAGATCCCTTATCACCTTATCCTTTAAATATATAATTTTTGGACCTTTGAAATCCGAAAAGAACTTCATAATAATGTAACATTTCATGACCTTCCAAGAGTGCCCCTCCTCTCCTCTTATAAAAGGCCCCCACCTCTACCACCTTATTCACACCTTCAAATCCATTTGTCTTGGACAACCTCTGCCCAAATAATCTCTCAAATTCCCTATATTACTCTTAGAAGCCTCAATTTGGGCAGAATTCTTCCCAAGGAAGCCTTTGGCTCAAATCAAAAAGAGTTACCCGATTTTAAGGTAATGTCTTCTCTTATGTTATTTTGTTTTATTTTGCTTCTCAAACCCCTTTAACTATTTTTATTCATTTATTTTGTAACAACACCAGTATCTTCAATATAATAGGACGTTTTTATGAGAAAGATTTGATTTAATCTTACACACACCTTTGTCTAATGGTTAAAGAACATATTGTATCTATGGTTGGCAAATTTCTGCCTCACGAAACGATGATTATTCAATATTCTTTTAACACATCTCATGGTGGCCATTAAGATGTCACTATATTTATATATGATATATATTATGTTTATGTTTTCCTTATGCTTCTGTATTTCTCATTTATGGCATACCTTTATGATTTCCATTATAGGTAAACGCGATAATTTCATTTTAGGAAGTGCAAACTACCGCCCCCTCAAAGTGATTTGAATCGTTAATGCCATATGTGGGATTTATAAAGGATGTATTAAATGATATTATATATGATATTATACTGGAATTATAATATACCTTTACATAATTATGATTTCATTCCATTAAATACAAAATAGAAATGAAAGTAGTGTTCATGCGTACGTACGGCTTACTGTCTCCATGAACGGTGCATTTCATTTCTTACCTCTAAATATTACGTAATATTATGAATGAATTTATATACTGGATATATATAATATATATGATATCTACATCATGAATATAATTCTGGAGATAATGGATATTATACCACATAAACAACTTGTAATTATAAGAAGTTTATTGTTGACTCAAGTACCGAAGATCAACAAAACGACCGTAATTAACTTAAATGACTACATAATTTTCGTAACATGGTAATAAGTTATATAAAAGGGATAATGAACTTGAAAAAGGTTCTGAAGCAAGTATATATTAACTCTAGTTTATTATTTAGGATATTAAAGAACGGTCGAGTGAAGTCGGACACGAGGTAAGGGAACTTCTTAACCCAATTTCTATTCTTTGGGTCAATCTCCTACTTTCAAATTATGTCATGATATTATTATGTCCTATCTTGTATTTGTACTTTATTTATGTGTACTTATAGTTAATACACATAATAGATTTATTTTATTTAAAAAAATGATCTTTGTAAGGGACTTCGTCTCAATCTCTTTTCATTGAGGCATATTTTGTTTTATACACAACTTTCTTTTATATGGTGTATAAACCCCTTTGACCTTTACGTTTATTCAAAAGGAATCTTTTTATACGAAGCGTTTTACTAAACGACAAAAAGGAATGTGTTTTTTGTCGCACTTATGCGGTGACAACGACTTCTCTACTGTCGTGACCATTATTTGAGTTTCAGCTTCCTCTACAAGCCATAACTTTTTTTAAATGAAAAATAATTAAAAAGTTTTAATTTTCTTTTATTTTGGTATTGAAAATGGTTTTGAAAGTGTTTTTTTTATATCAATGTGTTGTATTTATATCTTGAGATTGAAATGTGGAAATGATATGTTTCCTTTATGCATGTTTTATGTGATACGATTATGTTATGGATTATGATATGTTTAAACCTGTTCATATGAGGAATGAATTGGACTTAATAAGTGACGGGTGGAGCCCTCTATAGCTCCTCGATGCATCGTTAGGTCTCATGAGACAAACTAGTGTCTTGGAACGAGGCCTTGACAAAATATTATTTGTAGTCTTAGCACGAGGCCTTGGCTACGTGGTTATGATAGTCTGGAATTATGCATTCCATCATTATGAAAGTGGTTATTGATATTGAATGTGATTATTAGACTAGTAGAATATCCATGTGAATAAGTAAATGGAATTATTTCATTTTACTTTTGCCATATTACACTGAAGTTCAAGTTTAAAAGGCTTTTGTTTTAGTTATACATTGCCTTAAATGTTTATGTTTATTTATGAAAGCTTCTGCAATATTGTTATCCTTTCTGAGCATCTGAGCTCACCCCTTTAAATGTTTTAATATTTTCCAAGATGTGAAGAAGTATTTTATGAATGACCTCTAGGGATAGTCAGAAGGGGATATGAGTGTGGACTATGGAGACCATGTTATTGTGGTTTTTCACTTTATGATGTAATGTAACTTTTATAAATGTATCTAGTGTTTCCAATGATACTAAACTAATCGGTCTTTCGAGACTTGATCCTTTGTGATCATGCCAATGTTACTTAATAATCCACCGACTCTGGGTAACTGGGGTCGGGGCATTACAGTTGGTATCAGAGGCAATTTAGTACTAACCTTGGAAGCTATATTTAGATAAACTCTGATTAGAGCACATAGACCTAAGATAAAATTTGAGGATTAGTATAAAATAACTTCCTAGAATTTTGGTATTATAGAGATTTTGTGAGTTTTCTAAGTAATACATCCCTATCTGGATACGAGCAGGTAGAGGCGGCTCTGGCACAGATGTACCTAAGGGTAAAACCCAAAAACACCGCTTTGAGCTAGACTTGAATGGGAACTGGTGCACGACAACGGGCCTTGCTGCACTCTTGGTTACAACACTCCCGGGTGATATGCTTAGGATAATTCTCATTTTATTTACAAATCACTATAAAGGGTTATGATTATATACTTCCTCAAAGAAAACATTTTTATGATTATGGATTATATCCATAAATAGTTCAATTTATGTTAAGTGTTTTGCAAGTTTGTAATTATGTATTTTGATTCATAAACTAATCTAGTTTATGACATTATTTAGAAATGGCGCCTAGTGGGAGGAATGGAAACCATATCAATGCATGCACTCTATGTAGGGATTGCCCTCCTGCTCAAGATAATTATAGTGGAGCTGGAGATACAACTGGTGCTGATCAACTTATCACCATACTGGGACAACTCACTCAGGTTATGAATAATAACCTTACTCGTATGGAGCATCCTGATCCGCAACGTGGAGGATCAATGTTAGACCAATTCATGAGGAAACAACCGCCAAAATTTAATGGGGGTACAAATCCATTAGTAGCTAAGCAATGGATAAACTCCTTAGAGAAAATATTCCACGCCTTGGGGAGTAGTGAAAGGGAGAAGGTTGTCATGGAAGTTTACCGCCTCACTGGAGATGTCGATCAATGGTGGTCACTGATTCAAAACACAAAGGAAGATGAAGAATTATCAATTATGGAATGGAGGGATTTTAAGAAAATTTTCTTAGAAAAATACTTTCCACATGACCATTGAGCAGATATGGAAAGGCAATTTCTGAGTCTAAGGCAGAAAGAGGATGATAATGTCGCAAAGTATGAGTCTAACTTTACAAGGTTAGCAAGGCATGCTCCAGATTATATACGTAACCCAAGAAGTAAGATTAATCGTTTCTTTAATGGGTTAAAACCATTTCTCTATTGAGAATTAGTCTCATAAACATTCTCTTTGTGTGAAGATATAGTCTCGTGTTCTATCAAGACAGAAAAGGAATTCTCTAAGTATTATGACAACAAAGTAAGGCAAGAGAAGAATAGAACGGTGGAACAAGAGACAGATAAAGGGAAAAAGGGAAAGAAGGATTTTCCATTATGAGATAATTGTGGGAATAATCACCCAGGTACTTGCCTAAAAGGAATGGGAGTTTGTTATAAATGTGGAGAAAAAGGTCACCAGGATCTTGATTGCAATGGAAAGAAAGAGGCTATCAATGTTGAATGCTACAATTGTAGGGAAATGGGGCATTATGCAAATGAATGTCCTAAGAGTCAAGGAAACTTACCTCAGAAAAGTCCACGGGATCAAAGACAATCTTATGATGTTACTACAGTTGAAGTGGAATAATTAATGTATTGGTGCTTTTGGACTCAAGGATTATATTCTGGTTATATGAATAATGTGATATATATAAGGATTGTACTGCAGTACTTGTTGTTTTCATTAAGGTTTTAATATGATAAAGGTAATCATATTTGTGTATGTGACAATAAGAGAAACTTTACTTTGTTTGAGGAATCTGATGATACAATTGATTTTGGAATTTAGAGACCTCTTAGAAAAAAGTCTGGACAGAGGTATTTTGGATAACTATAAAGGTTGGAGTGGATTAATTTGAACTTTGGATAGTATTGTTTAAGATTAAAATATTTCTGAAGATTATTTTTGGAAATACTATACTTTTAGGAAAAGGACAACCTGCAGGTCGGGGGATAACCCGTCGCGTTGGACAAAGCTGCAGGAATCGAACCCACAACCATAGTGTGACAGGCCTTTATTACCTACCACTAGCCTACAGGAAGTCCCTGGTTATTACAAAATAGTTTTCCTAATCTAAATGGTATGTGGTAATATTTGGAACCTTATACAATTAGGATAAATAGAATATTTTTTAGTTCTGTTACCATTTGGAGTGAAAGATGGGTTTGTGGTAAAACATTTATTAAAGAATAAAAGTCTACATGACAAGTATATTTCCTTACGTTCTTATTAAATCTATTAAATAAATTCCTCAACTTTATGAAAGGTAACTTAAAACAAAAACGTTGTCGGTTAACTTTTCCAACTGGGGATTCAATGACCGTTTAACCAATCACAAGTTTGTGATTTTCTTGTGGTTAACTTTCTCCTAATCCTGTTTTCTACAACTCTCCATCATACCTTGATGGTTTTTTTTCCTCCATATCCATATTTTCAAACAATCCTAGTATGGGCTATCTCGAGTGACCTTTGTACTTCTATTTCTTTCTTTTAAAGTTATATTTTTATTAACCTTATTTCTGATTAGGGTTTTCCACAAAGGTATTTTCTATTTTCAACCTTTTATTTTCAAAAAAAAATTTAAATTGTGAGGACGAAATTTATTGAAGGAGGGGAGAATGTAACACCCCAAACTTCCATGGTACGCTCCTCTTTGAATAATAGAGCAGCGTGTGTTGTACGCAACCTCGAGTTCTAACACACCGCGACCAATAAAAGTAGCAGTTATGAATATTAATACCCACTTTTTGAAATTATATAAATTTTATATTTCAAAATGGACTTCATTTTTGGATTTAGAATATCGAAATTAGCCTATGTTGAATTTTTGGTATTTTTCTGAGAACTTCCAATTTTTGATGAATAGTGAAAAATACTTAAAAACTACTTTTTTAATAAAAATATTTTATAGTGGTAAATTATACAATTGAGTGGTTTTAAAGTATAATTAGAATATATTTTTACCATTTTATCCAATGGTGGTCATTATAATTAATTTCACTCTGAAATTGGACATAAACAATTGTCAATCTTTTGATATATATTGTTTCTTAAAAACACGTTATTTGTTGTGACAGCGGAAATTAATTATTAAATTAATTAATTCAACTTATATGGTTTTAATTTTGTAAAATAGACATCATTTTTTAATTAGGAATATCAAATATATCTTAGGGTTAATTTTTGGTATTGTTCTGAAAAACTTCGATTTTTGATGAATAGTGAAACCACTAAGTGGTAGTTAAAAAACTGGTTTTTTTGTTTAAATGAAATTTTACCACCTCTGTAAATTGAATTTCAAAAATCCGACATACATCATTGTCATTAGGAAGTAAAATGTGGTTCAATGGTATTAAAATAATTTTTGGTGAATAGTAACTTTTAAGTTTTATTAATCACGATTAAAGGTAATTAGTGAAATTTAAGGTAAAAATGATATTATAAAAATATAAAAATATCTTGAAACTTGTCCTACCCTTATTGGATGAGTCATGGACGACAAATACAATCCATGGGTCAACTTGGGGACCCCATGGAGACACTTGGGTAAGAAAATGACTTTAATAACTTTTTATTTAAAGTAAAAATAAAATTGTCACAAACATGTGTTGTTTTACTAAAACAATTATTACATGGGGTTATATAAGTTAACTTTTCAACTATAAATATTAATTGGAAATCTAATAATATTTCCTACATCATTATATTTTTTATATAATTTTTAGACATTAAATAAATAAAAAATTTTATGACACCATGATGATGCAGCGATTACCTCATTAATTAACGATTTAAATAAAATGAAAAGATAATGTAAAATCTAAGACTTACACTTGTCAAAAACCTATTTTATGAGTATATTTAGATCCCTTATCACTTTATACTCTAAATATATAATTTTTGGACCTTTGAAATCCGAAAATAACTTCATAATAATGTTACATTTCATGACCTTCCAAGAGTGCCCCTCCTCTCCTCTTATAAAAGGCCCCCACCTATACCACCTTATTCACACCTTAAAATCCATTTTTCTTGGATAAAATCTACCAAAATACTCTCTAAACTTCACTATATTACTCATAGAAGCCTAACTTTGGGAATAATTCTTCCCAATTAATCCTTTGGCTCAAATCAAAAAGAGTTACCCGATTTTAAGGTAAGGTCTTCTCGTATGTTATTTTGTTTTATTTTGATTCTCCAACCCCTTAAACTCTTTTTATTCCTTTATTTTGTAACAACACCAGTATATTCAATATACTAGGATGTTTTTATGAGAAATATTTTATTTACTCTTACACACACCTTCGTCTAATGGTTAAAGAACATATTGTATCTGGGGTTGGCGAATTTCTGCCTCACGAAACGATGATTGTTCAATATTCTTTTAACACCTCTCATGGTGGCCATTAATATGTCACTATATTTATATATGATATATATTATGTTTATGTTTTCCTTATGCTTCTGTATTTCTCATTTATGGCATACCTTTATGATTTCCATTATGGGTAAACGCGATAATTTCATTTTAGGAAGTGCGGACTACCGCCCCCTCAAAGTGATTTGAATCGTTAATGCCATATGTGGGATGTATAAAGGATGGATTAAATGATATTATATATGATATTATACTGGAATTATAATATACCTTTATATCATTATGATTTCATTCCATTAAATATGAAATAGAAATGAAAGTAGCGTTCATGCGTACGTACGGCTTACCGTCTCCATGAACGGTGCATTTCATTTCTTACCTCTAAATGTTACGTAATATTATGAATGAATGTATATACTGGATATATATGATATATATTATATCTACATCATGAATATAATTATGGAGATAATGGATATTCTACCATATAAACAACTTGTAATTATAAGAAGTTTATTGTTGACTCAAGTACCAAAGATCGACAAAACGACCGTTATTAACTTAAATGACTACATAATTTTCGTAACATGGTAATAAGTGATATAAAAGGGATAATGAACTTTAAAAATGTTCTTAAGAGAGTATATATTAACTCTAGTTTATTATTTAGGAGATTAAAGAACGGTCAAGTGAAGTCCGACACGAGGTAAGGGAACTTCTTAACCCAATTTCTATTCTTTGGATTAATCTCCTACTTTCAAATTATGTCATGATATTATTATGTCCTATCTTGTATTTGTACTTTATTTATGTGTAATTATAGTTAATACACATAATATATTTATTTTATTTAAAAAAATGATCTTTGTAAGGGACTTCGTCTCAATCTCTTTTCATTGAGGCATATTTTGTTTTATACGCAACTTTCTTTTATACGGTGTATAAACCCCTTTGACTTTTATGTTTATTCAAAAGGAATATTTTTATATGAAACGTTTTACTAAACGACAAAAAGGAATGTGTTTTTTGTCGCACGTATGCGGCAACAATGACTTCTCAACCGCCGTGATCATTATTTGAGTTTCGGCTTCCTCTACAAGACATAACTTTTTTTAAATGAAAAATAATTACAAAGTTTTAATTTTCTTTTATTTTGGTATTTAAAATGGTTTTGAAAGTGCTTTTTTTATATCAATGTGTTGTATTGATATCTTGTGATTGAAATGTGGAAATGTTATGTTTCCTTTATGCATGTTTTATGTGATACGATTATGTTATGGATTATGATATGTTTAAACCTGTTCATATGAGGAATGCATTGGACTTAATAAGTGATGAGTGGAGCCTGTTATAGCTCCTAGATGCATCGGTAGGTCTCATGAGAAAAAATAGTGTCTTGGCACGAGTCCTTGACAAAATCTTATTTGTAGTCTTGGCACGAGGCCTTGGCTATGTGGTTATGATAGTCTGGCATTATGCATTCCATCATTATGAAAGTGGTTATTGATATTGCATGTGATTATTCGACTAGTAGAATATCCATGTGAATAAGTAAATGGCATTATTTCATTTTACTTTTTCCATATTATGCTGAAGTTCAAGTTTAAAAGGCTTTTGTTTTAGTTATACATTGCCTTAAATGTTTATGTTTATTTATGAAAGCTTCCGCAATATTGTTATCCTTACTGAGCATCTGAGTTCACCCCTTTCAATGTTTTAATATTTTCTAGGATGTGAAGAAGTATTTTATGAATGACCTGCAGGGATAGTCAGAAGGGGATATGAGTGTGGACTATGGAGAGCATGTTATTGTAGTTTTTCACTTTATGATGTAATGTAACTTTTATGAATGTATCTAGTGTTTCCAAGGATACTAAACTAATCGGTCTTTCGAGACTTGATCTTTTTTTATCATGCCAATGTTATGTAATAATGCACCAACTCTGGGTAACTGGGGTCGGGGCGTTACAGCGGTGCAGGCAGCCGGTGTGCGGCGGCATCAGGTGTGGCCGGAGATGAGGGCTCGGGTGCGGCCGGGCGGAGCCGGCTGTCGCAGCGGCAGCGTGGTGTAGCAGGGAGCGGAGGACCCGGGCTGTCCCGACGGCGGAGCGGGGAGCCCAGTTGGCCGCGGCGTGGGTGGACGATCATGGCGGTGCGCTCGGACAGCATGAGGGCGTCACACTTGGGCTGTCACGGTCGGGAGGAATGAGGCACTGACAGCGGGGGAGCCGCGGACAAGGACCCACAACTCGCGGGTCCTACTGGTGCGGCGTGCGGACAAAGAGACCAGCCACTCGGCTGGTCGGTGGAAGAACCAGACCCTAGGGGTCTGGTGGTTTTGAACGGGCCACGGCCAGCGGGCCTCAGCGAGCTGGGCCAGACCCGCAGCTGGGCCGTGGGTCGGTGGTCTGGACCGGCCCATTTTGGGCCCCCTTTCTTCAAAGGGGTGTATCTTCTAAACGGCGCATCCATTTTATGTGTTGTCGAAGGCCTTGGGTTCATCTCAGCGGGGTGGACTTTTTGAAGTGGGTTTTGGAAAATTTGAGTTAGAATCCCAAAGGTGGGTGAACCAAAATGCTTTAAGTTAATAATAATAAATTATTATTAAATTTTGCAACGGATGTATTCGCAAGCCGGACGTCCGTTTGACGTGCCGTCAGAGGCGTTGTGTCCCTGGAGTTGAGACGATCCTTCCAAAGTTGGTTTGGAACCCTTGTGGTTTGGTTTCGTCGCTCGGTGGCACGAAACACTTAAGGTGAATAATTAATTAATTAATTAATTAATTAATTATTCTTGCATCAGACCTAACTCCTGTTTGGGATGTCTGATTGATGCTCCGTCAGCGGCAGCGTGACCCCAGTCCTCGTGTGGAATTTTTGAGATGCTTTCTGAAGCGTTCGGGTTGAAGACAAGGTGCGGGCACCACAGGTCTTGGTTCACATGTTTTATGGTGAAACGCCACTTTTTCACCCGACATTCATTTGGGGTGTTTGAGCACTCATTTCTGAGTGTTCTTCTGAGGGGATTGCAACGGCATAATCTGCCCGCCTAAATTCGGGCCCGAGGCATGGGCCCCACAAGGCATATTTCGGATGTATGTTGCGTTTTTATGACTTATGATTCATAAGTCCGTTCAGGTTAAATGAATAGCTTATGCCTCATGGTTATCTACAAGGAATTCAATGGTACGATCTGCGTGACATGTTTTGGGGTCGAGGTGTGGGCCCCACTAGGCCCCGTTTGCATAACGCTGGGAGTTACAGCTTCTGCATCCGGAGTCCATTTTAGGCGTCGTCTGCGGAGTTACAACCCTGGCATCAAGACAAAGTTGATGGGGTGGTTTCAGGCGTTGAATCCAGAGTTGAGGCGTGGGCCCAACGAGTCGTCTTTTAAACTGTGTGCAGCGTACTGTGACTTTTTCATCAGACGTCCGTTCGGGACGAGTAAATAGTCTATCTTGCGTGTTTTTTTGCAAGGATTGCAATGGTGTAATCTGTTTGGGCATGCAGAGCCTCCTTCTAGATCTCATTAAATGTGGAAACATGAAAGGGTGTTGGTCAGAGGTCCCTTTAACGCACTCCAAACCAACGCACGGTAGCGATGTTAGTGACACCCAGTGATGGAATGGGTAGTGTGGAGTTATCGGACCAGTTTCGGGTTTACCATCTAGTGGGGCTGGGCAGTGGGTTACCCACCGGCATATCAGGGTTTACCCTCTAGCGGGGTTGGGCAGTGGGTTACCCGTTAACCTTAGGGTCTACCCTCCAGCAGGGCTGGGCAGTGCGTTACTCATTCACCTTAGGGTTTACCCTCCAGTGGGGTTGGGAAGTGGGCTACCCGATGACCTCTTAGGGTTTACCCTCCCGCGGGGCTAGGCAGTGGGTTACCTGACGACCTCTTAGGGTTTACCCTCCAGCTGGGCTGGGCAGTGGGTTAACCGACGACTTCTTTCAGACTCGGCCCTCTCTATGAGGCTAGTCAGTGACTTTTCTCTGTGGTTACCAGAGAGGGACTCTTGGTTGTATGGTTTAGCGATGAGACATCTTTTTCGTGCGGGGCTGTTGGGCATCAGTGATGGATATCCTTTGAACTGTTGGTGACTTTTCCTAGGCTGAGCTTGGAGATGGAGATACCCTCACACACTCATTAGGGTTTTTTTTAGCATATATATATATACACCCTAATTTTGTTCCCACACCTTGGGTTCAGTTACTTTCCTTCTAGGAGGGGCAAAGATGCGTGGGGTATGCCACGTGCTTTCTTTTTCAACCTCCTCTTGGTTGGATGAGTCAACTTCCTTCCTTCTGTTGGGTTAAACTGCACTCTCTATATTGTACTCTCACATTGTTCTTTGTTCTGTCTACTGCTCACAATTTTAGTATCTCCTTTTTTGCTCCCTCGAGCTTTCGGGGAATCCTACGGAGTATCTTTATACTCACCCCTACTTGGGCTTTGCCCGCACTTGGTGTGTCCTTACAGACGACAGACAGGTCAATCGAGACTACGGAGGATCGTAGAGGACACAATATCTTGGGCTGCGTTCATTGGTCATAGTTGGATTTTTAGGTGTGAGACTCACCAGCTGTTTACTTTCGTTTACCTATTTCCGGGTTATGGAACCTTTCTAGTTGGGCATGTATTTTTCCCTTTTCTGGTCATTTTACTAGTCAGTCTACTTTTCAGAACTTTACTTACTCTTTTTTAGAAGTTAATGCATGACTGAGGTTGTGTTATAGTTGTTTGTGCATTGGTTTTCTTTTTTACTCTGCACTTCTGCATTGAGTAGGTTGTGTGTGTGTGTACAGGTACTTAGGTAGAGGCCTCCCCGAGATTGTTACGCCTTCGGAACTTGTCGATAGCCCGTGGCCTATGGAGTCGGGCTTGGGGTAGTTGCGGCTCGAGACTGGTAGGGTCGGGTCGTGACAAAGTGGTTTCAGATGTGGTTCGTTCCTTGGGGCATTGTTCGGATGTCCCTAAAAAGGAATTGGTTAAGTTTTGGGTAAATAGTGACAACATGTCTCAAGAGTGACTCTCAGGACAGGGAGTCCAGTGATGGTGTGGTGGCTGACGTATCCATTCATAAAGACCTTGATTACCCATTTGTCGACTTGGTGTGCTAAGACACTTGTTGCAGGGAACATTTGTTCGTGCATCATATAGGATTGAGTCTTTAACTTTCCTTCTTTTGTCATCTCCTCATCATTGTTGATATATATAAGCTCATTTGATCATGGTACTCCTTGATCGGATTCAAGATGTCTCCATGATGATAGCCAGTCGGGATACTAGCTCTGATTCGTGACGACGATTCTGTGAGTAACGAGGCCTCAGTTCAAGATCCATCATACAATTACCCTTTCTCCAGGAGGACAGGTAGTAGCACCTCCACCTGTGGAGTAGCAGATAGTACCGGCAGCGAAGGCCGATGACGAGCATAGGCGGGGCGCGCTATGTGAGTTCCAGCATCATAGACCACTGAGGTTCCACGGTGATCCATACCCTGAGACAGTGAAGGGTTGGCTAGAGTCATTGGTTCACCTCTTCAGGCTTGTTCAGACACTGATAGGTTAGATGGTGGATTTGACAGCCAGTTTTTCCACCAAGCAGTTAGCGTTAGTAGATCCAGGGTTACTCAGATGAACGATGAGTCGGTACTCTCGTGGGATGAATTCTAGAATCCATTTAGTGAGGAGTATTACTACTCCTACTTAAGCTTTATATGGTTTCAGGAGATGGTGGGGCTTCAGCGGGGAGTAATGGCAGTGGCTGAGTACGCGACTAGGTTCACGGACCTTACTTGATACTCTTTGGACGTGGTCCATGACGACAACTTCCGAGCACAGAAGTTTGAGTGAGGTCTCTGTAGAGGAGAATTGTGCCATTGTAGTTCCCTTGTGCATCCTCACCCATCTCAGGGTGTTGAAGCAGGCACTGGTGACAGATAAATTTTTGTCAGAGGGACGTCAATTGGCAGGGCCTCGATGCCGGAGGTCTCCCCTTGATGAGACTCAGGCACATGGTTGGGGACAGCGTAGAGAACTAAGACAGTCCAGGTAGGACTAGTGCTTTTATTGTGATGTGAGAGGTCACGTGGAGTGTGACTACCCAACCAAATTTTCTGAGTTTTCCAGATAGTTGGTAGATGCACCGCCATGACAGAGGCAGTGTCGTGATTAGAGAAGTCCCAGGTGAGGACAGGGTAGTCATCAGGGAGGCGGTGTTAGTAGAAGAGCATGAAGAATTGTGGTTAGTGGTGGACATTTTTAGGTCCTTCCACCACCACTAGGCGGACCATGTCAGGCTCAGGGAGCTGACGGACGGGGCCGTGGGCGGCTGATATGGATGTCTACAATCTTTCATCGCATGGGACGATAAGAGTTATGCTCTATGTCTTTTTCTACTTTTCTTAGTAGAACTTTTTAGATGCTGCGTGAGGTACTCTTTTTGTCTAAATCCTTGTTCGAGGGTTTACTGAGGGTGATGTAGGGCGTCGGTGTAACCCTGTGTTGGTGTTGTCCGATGTAGCTTTGAATGCACGAGAAATAGGGGTTCTTCCCCCACTAAGATGCATTTTTGTGATGCGATCAAAACCGTGAGGGAGAGTCAGTACCACCCAAAGTGGATAGTAATTAGGTGTGGTGGATGAGTCCCTCTAACATGTGAATTCATGGCGGGGTTATGCGGTAGAGTGTTAAAGAAGGTTCTAGATTTGCTGGTGGGGATTTTCTTCTTGACCTCCCTTTGCTCGAGGTGCCACTAGTGGGTTTGGCAGAGTACCTATTTTTGGGATTACTCTCCTTCCAAGAGGGGCAAATACACGTGGGGTATGACAAGTGCTTTTCGTGTCTAGCCTCTAGTGGTTGGATGAGTTTTCTCACCTGACCTGTTTGTTGGTACCTTGCGTGCTCAACGTCAATCTTGATACCGTTATCAAGTACAGTTCAAGGTGATGGACACCCCATAAACAGAACTACGTAATTCACTATGTGGTGCTGGTGGTGGTAGTCTTTGCCCTGAGAATGTAGAGTCACTATCTTCTGGGAGAGCGCTTTGTGGTTTTCTCAAACCACCAGTGTCTCAGGTGTGTCCTCGCCCAGAGAGACTTGAACCTGAGATGACGGTGCGGGTTGAAATGTTTGTAGGACTATGATTTCGAGGTAGTCTATGTTCTGAAAAAATTGCAGTGTTTTAGTAGGTTCCCTTAGTAGAAAGTCCCAGACTCGTCAGGTGTAGGAAGTTTCAAGGTAGTTAGCTTCCCTGCAGTCGACCCTGTTGGACCAGGAGGGTGAAACTTTTCTTCAGTTGATGGTGTTGACTCATCCACTTCTGGAGAATATAAGAGAGTCTCGGTTGTGATACACCGATTGTGAAAACTTGTGTGACTATATATCCTTGGGTGTTTCACCAGATGGGTATTCTGAAGGAGGGAATCATGAGACCATGTTCTAGGAACAAACTGTGATTTCGGTCGCGACATGGAAAGTAGAGGTTTCACCGGGGAAGTCCCCCGAGTTTCTTTGGGCCGTTCGGGAATTGTGAAATAGATTGAGAGGTTGCCTACCGTCTTGTCCTACCCTCCCAAAAGTAGGAGTGGGCACACGACATCTTCCATGTGTTGCAGCTGATGAGGTGCGTGCATATTTCTACGCATGTCATCGAAAGTAGCAGACCTTATGAGTACGAACCATCCCTTTGGTTCACGTGTTGTGCCAACATGGTTTTGTGCAAGTTTTATTGGGAGTGGGAGAGCTAGGTGTGAGCTCTGTATCCCGATTTGTTTTTCAGTTTTTCTTTTCGGGGATGAAAATATTGGAGGAGGGAATGATGTAGAGACCCAGTTTTTCTACCCTGTAAGACTTTGGAATATTTCTACATATATTTCTAGATCTAGGAGCTGAGACGGTATGCGATTCTGAGGCCTGGTGTGCCCGGAATAAATTATACAAAAATATTAAGTGTTTTTATACTATTCATGCAATGAAAATGGGATATCTCTTAAATGGTTGTTCGTATCAGGAATCTGAGACCACAGCTGGGTCCAAAATGCAGTTTTTACCCTAGGCACAACATAAAACATGTCATCACGGGATGTTCAGACCCCTCTCTCATTAGCGGTAAGTAAATGGATGAATTAATTTATTAATTCATTCATTTAATATCTAGAATCCAATTAACTCTCAAACGGTAACTCAGATCGGAAATATGAGTCCACGGTTGAGCTCGGAGCATGTTGTTTACCCTAGGAGGGGTGTAAACTTTGTCAGCGCATGACCTCTGTGAGAAAATTTACCCGGGGGCAAAATTGTCATTTCGAAATGACCACTTAGTGATTTTTATCACTGGCGTTCTTTTTGAATAACTTTCGAACGAAGTCTCGGAATGGAAATATGAGACTTCTGTTGAGTTTGAAATGGGGTGTTTTTCCTATGCATAATATAAAATGAGAGGGCGCGACGGTTTCGGATTTCGCGCTAAGCGGATTTTTCTATAAATAGAAAAATAGGAGTTTGGAGTTAGGGTTTTCCCTTCTCTCTTCTCTCTCTCTCTCTATATCTCTCTCTATTCCCCTCTCTCTCAACTATTCTTTAGCTTTCTTCACTGTTCTTCACCGAATCGAGGAGTGACCTCCGCCAGAACCTTGGCAGATCGAAGTACGAGCGTCGTGGGCATGCCTCCAACGACGCACGACCGATTCGAGGTAGGATTTTTGGTTAATTTTCGCACTTTCATCGATTTCTTGACTTTTCATCAAATTTGTCTTTTACATTATAAAAGTTTAGAATTAGGATGATGGTCAAACGAACACGGCCATCGTCCGAGCCTCGTTCTAAATCCTATGTTCAACGCGTTCTTCGTCGTCCAAATTTTCAGATGCGCTAAAACCTTGATGGATCGTCGATCGGGGGTAGGTGTTGTGAAGACCTCTTCCTAAGGATCCCAAGTCCAACTTCGGATTTGAAATCGGGCCTCCGGGGTGGTCGTGGCGGCCGATGGAAGGCCCGGCTCCGGCAAGGGGTGCGGTCGAGCCGGAGGTGTCCGGGCGTCGGGTGGAGAGGCTGTGAGGGTGGCCGGTGTGCGGCGGCATTGGGTGTGGCTGGAGCTGCGGGCTCGGGTGCGGCCGGGCAGAGCCGGCTGTCGCAGCGGCGGCGTGGCGTAGCGGGGAGTGGAGGACCCGGGCTGTCCCAACGGCGGAGCGGGGAGCTCAGGCGGTCACGGCGCAGGCGGTCGGTCGCGGTGTAGGCGGCCGGCCGCAGCGGTGCACTCGGCCGGCTTGAGGGCATCGCCCTCAGGCTGTCGTGATCGGGAGGAACCCCGAGGCGCTGACCTCGGGGGAGCCGCGGACAAGGACCCGCAACTCGCGAGTCCTGCTGGTGCGTCGCGCGGACAAAGCGATCGGACGCTCGGCCTGTCGATGGAAGAACTGGACCCTAGGGGTTTGGTGGTTTCGAACGGGCCACGTCCAGCGGGTCGTGGCAAGCTGAGCCAGACCCGCAGCTAGGTCGCGGGCTGGCGGTCTGGACCGACCCATTTTGGGCCCCCTTTGTTCAAAAGGGTGTATCTCCTAAACGGCGCGTCCTTTTGATGCGTCGTCGACAGCCTTGGGTTCGTCTCAGTGAGACGAATGTTTTTAAGTGGGTTTTGGAAATTTTGAGTTTGAATCCAGAAGTTGGGTGACCTGAAATGCTTTAAGTTAATAATAATAAATTATTATTAAAGTTTGCAACGGACGTATTCACGAGCCAAACATCCGTTTGACACGCCGTCAGAGGCGTTGTGGCCCTGGAGTTGAGAAGGTCCTTCCAAAGTTGGTTTGGAACCCTTGCATTTTGGTTTCATTGCTCGGTGGAATGAAATGATTAATGAAAATAATTAATTATTTATTTAATTAATTAATTATTCTTGCGTCGGACCTAACTCCTATTTGGGATGTCCGATTGACGCGCTGTCAGCGGTAGCATGACCCCAGTCCTCATGCGGACTTTTTGAGATGCTTTCCGAAGCATTCGGGTTAGAGACAAGGTGCGGTCCCCATAGGGCCTGGTTCACACGTTTTACGGTGAAACGCCACTTTTTCACCCAACATCTGTTTGGGGTGTTTGAGAACTCGTTTCTGAGTGTTCTTCCGAGGGGATTGCGATGGTGTAATCCGCCCACCTAAATTCGGGCCCGAGGCGTGGGCCCCACGAGGAGGCTTTCGGAAGTATGTTGTATCTTTATGACTTATGCTTCATAAGTCCGTTCAGGGAAAATGAATAGCCTATGCCTCGTGTTTATCTGCAAGGAACGCAATGGTATGATCTGCGTGATGTGTTTCGGGGTCGAGGTGTGGGCCCCATAGGGCCCCATTTGCATAATGCTGGGAGTTGCAGCTTCTGCATCCGGAGTCCGTTTTAGGCGTCGTCAGTGGTGTTACGACCCTATCATTGAGACAAAGTTGACCAGGGTGGTTTCAAACGTTGAATCCATTGTTGAGGCATGAGCCCCATGGGCCGTCTTCTAAACTGTGTGCAGCGTACTGTGAAGTTTTCATCAGATGTCCATTCGGGGCGAGTAAATAGTCTATCTTGCATGTTTTCCCGTGAGGATTGCAACGGTGTAATTTGTTTGGGCGTGAAGAGCCTCTTTAAAGATCTCATTAAATTTGGAAACATGAAAGGGTGTTGGTCAGAGGTCTCTTTGACGCACTCCGAATCAACACACGATAGCGATGTTAGTGAAACCCAGTGATGGCACGGGCAGTGCGGAGTTATCAGACCAGTTCCGGGTTTACCCTCTAGTGGGGCTGGCCAGTGGGTTACCCGCCAGTATATTAGGTTTTACCCTTCAGCAGGGATGGGAAGTGGGTTACTCGTTAACCTTAGGGTTTACCCTCCAGCAGGGCTAGGCAGTGGGTTACCCGTTCACCTTAGGGTTTACCCTCCAATGGGGCTATACAGTGGGTTACCCGATGACCTCTTAAGGTTTACCCTCTAGCGGGGCTGGGTAGTGGGTTACCCAATGACCTCTTAGGGTTTACCCTCCAGCTGGGCTGGGCAGTGGGTTACCCAACGACTTCTTTCAGACTCAATCCTCTCTATGAGGCTAGTTAGTGACTTTTCTCTATGGTTACCGGAGTGGGACTCTTGGTTGTACGGTTTAGTGATGAGACAGCTTTGTTGTACGGGACTATTGGGCATCAGTGATGGATATCATTTGAACTGTTGGAGAATTTTCCTGGGTTGATCTTGGAGATGGAGATCCCATCAAACACTTGTTCGGGTTTCTTGTTGAGCATATATATATATACACCCTACTTTTGTTCCCACTCCTTGGGTTTAGTTACTTTCCTTCTAGGAGGGGAGAAGACGCGCGGGGTATTCCACGTGCTTTCTGTGTCTAACTCCTTTTGGTTGGACGAGTCAACTTCCTTCCTTCTGTTGGGTTGATCTGCAATCTCTCTATTTTACTCTCACACTATTCTTTGTTCTGTCTACTTCTCACCGTTTTAGTATCTCCTTTGTTTCTCCCTCAAGCTTTCAGGTCATCCTACAGAGTATCTTTATACTCACCCCTACTTGGGCTTTGCCCACACTTGGTGTGGCCTTGAAGACGACCAATAGGTAAATAGAGACTACGGAGGAGTGTAGAGGACACAGGATCTTGGGATACATTCAATGGTCATAGTAGGATTTTCAAGTGTGAGACTCACCGACTGTTTATTTTCATTTACTTGTTGTCAGGTTGTGGTACCTTTCTAGTTGGGCGTGTGTTTTTCCCTTTTCTGCTCAGTTTACTGGTCAGTATGCTTTTCAGCACTTTACTTGTTCTATTTTAGAAGTTAATGCATGAATGAGGTTGGGTTATAGTTGTTTGTGCATTGGTTTCATTTTTACTCTGCACTTCTGCATTGAGTGGGCTGTGTGTGTGTGTACAGGTACTTAGGCAAAGGCCTCCCCAAGATTGTTACGCCTTCAGTGCTTATCACCAGCCCCTGGCCTATGGAGGTGGGATTGGGGTAGTTGTAGCTTGAGACCAGTAGGGTCGGGTCGTGACAATATACACCATATAAAAGAAACTAGGTGCATAATAACAAATAAGTTTTAATGGAATGTAAATTGAGATAAAATCTCTCACCTTTCATTTCCTTTTTGGGTGAACGTCCTTTAACCTCATGTATAATGGTTTTAAGAGTTTTAATAACTTATTAATGAACCATATTCATATTTATAATATAATATATTATCTTCTCATAATATCTTATTACTTGTTTGATAATAATCATTCATTATTTTCACTATTTCGGGTGTCAATTTCCTAGTTTATCAAGTATGTTTTAACATGTTACTTGTTATTATTATTAATTAGATCATGGTTTAATCATATATAGAATTTAAAACATGATTTAAATATCATATATATTCATTATATATGTATTTATAATAATCTATAAAGTTTGGATATAGAAAATGAAATACATCGTTTATGGAGACTGTAGGTCGCACGTACGCATGAAGGCTACTTTCATTTCCTTGTCGTATTTTAAAAGAATGAAAAGTAAATGATATATATGTATATTTATATTATAATTAAATTATCATATCTATATTATATATTTTACATAGGTTTATTAAAACCATCCTTTATACATTCCATGTATAGCGTGAATGAATCACATCGCTTTGTGGAGGCGGTAGTCCACACTTCCCCAAATGATGTTATCGTATTTACAAAAAATGGAAATCATAAGGGTACGTGTTGTATAAAAATTAAATAAGAATAAATAAATTATAAATATCATATATATAATATATAAATAGTGTGTCCATCATAATTCTCAACCATGATAGGTGGTAAAGGAAAACCGAACGACATCATTTTGTAAGGCAGTAGTTCTCCATACACATAAACGGTAAGTTCGTTACCCATTAGATGGAACTGTGTGTAAGTGTAGGTAAAACCCTTAGAATTAAAACATATCAGTATATTTAGGATAATTTTTTATTATATAATTATGTAATAATAATAAATTTTTGTGCGGAGAATGAAAAATAAAACAAAGAGCTTGAGAAAGGATGTTGCCTCTTTTTTGGGTAACTCCTTATGGTTTGCACCAAATGGATTCCTTGGTTTGATTTATGCCCAATATGAGGCTTTTAGGATGAGGTTAAGTATTTTTAGGATATGTTTTGGAGGATATTGGTTGAGCCAAATTATCTTGATAGGTTTGAGGAATTGGGAGGCTCGAGTTCCTTTTTATAGTGGAAGAGTGTCACTCTTGTAAATTTTGGAAAAAGAATTCCACCCATTTTTTTCCATTTAAAGTGGATACAATAATGGAAAAAAGCTTATATAAGGGATTATAAGGTCAAAATATATCAAAAAATTAATTTTTGACAATTTTATGGGTCATTTTGGTCTTTAATTTTAAGGATTAGTCCCTTGTTAAGCTAATTTTTCTCATAATCGATGCAATTAATTTTAATCACATTCACTAATATTTTAGGTCAAAAACTAAGTTAAACTTATTAGAAATTATAAATTATTATTATTCCAAATATTTTACCCATTTTTTAAAATTTCAATCACAAAAGTGGAAGAAATTAATTTAATATTAATCTCATAGAAGGGACAACAATGCAGTTTTTTAAAGTAAAAATGTTCAAAAGTTTGAGATGAGTTTATATACAATTTTAATGTGAACTTGATTCCAATGACCTAAATTTAATTAATTTATGTATAATTTATCTAATTAAACTTTAAAACCAAATAAAAACATAATTTAACTATAAAATAAAATAAATGAAAAAGCAGTTTTGAATTAAAATTCAGTATTTTTCACTATTTATCAAAAAATGAAACTTCACAGAAAAATGCCAAAATTTAACCCTAACCTAATTTTTATGCTTAACTTTAAAATATTAAGTTTATCTTGACATATAAAATCTATAAAAGTGCAAAAAATTGGATTTAAAATAGGTTCTTCATTAAAAGGCAGTAAAAGTGTTTATAAAAATATTGATTTTTATGCAAAATATTGGGTTTGTTCTTATATTATACTTATCAAATCTATTGGATGAAAATAAAAAATATTTGATTGAATTTATAATATATATATATATATATTACATTAATATCACTCAAAAATTATAATTAATTTAATTTATTAAGGTAAAACAGCTTTTTGAGCATAAAAATAGTTTTCTATAAAAATATTTCATTTATATTCAATTAGTTCTTATATTCGTTTATAATTAATTTGTAACCAATGAATTCATTTTATATTTGTGTAAAAAATATATTTTCATAGGTTAGTTAATAATATTAATAAATACCAATTTAACAGCTAGGTTAAGTCTTATTATATTAAATAATAATATATTAATAATATATTTTTGTTCGAAAAACCCGGTCTTGTATGAAACGTAATCTATCTAAGAAAGTATTTGTTGTGTTTAATGAAAGATAAATCAGTATTGGGTGCATTTAAAGCTATATTATATATTTAATTTATTTAAAATATTAAATATATTGTAAAGTATTTGGATATTATATTCCCTTACGCACTTCGTGTTGCGTGTCATACAGACTATCGAATATAATGTTCTTACTTTAGAATTTTGGTGTGTTACATTCTCCCCACCTTAATTAAATTGCAACCTCACAATTTAAACTCGATCTTGGTGATATATTTTTTGATATTTCCTATATTGAAATCTCACATCTTGATAAGGGTTCATAAAATATCCTTTAGAAAAGATAGAATGGTAAGTACAAAGGTCATGTTGACCAACATGTAACTAGGTCTCTAGGTATGAGAAAATTAGTGGCAAGTAGAGATATGTACATAGAGGAAAATCATAAATATTTATAGGGTGTGATTGAGGTCATCAATAACAAACAAGGGAATGATCAATGGAAATTTGAGGGTCTTAAAGCCATAAATCTTTGATGATTTAGAAGACCATCAGTTAAACAAAAATTAATGTATTATGAAAACATTTTTTTAAGATACTTTTCCTTGTGTTGAAAATTTCATTTACTACCTAATAATATAAGGAAATTTACTTAAATGATATATTTTAATTTCATATTAACAATTCCATATTTTGGCTTTACTTAGATCAAATTATAATTTATCCCTTACTTAAAGAAATGGGTATCCAAAAATTAACTTTGATGCTTGAAGCACTAAAATATACTTTTAATGGGTCCTAAGGCCCATAAAAGAGTGACAAGTCTAACTATTGGTCTTTAACTATTCTACAAATCTAATATGGTTAATACATTAATCTCTAATTCTAAAAATTTACACTACCAGTTTATCATTAATATTTATTCATCAAATTGTTCAACTAAAAATAATGACATATTAACTAGGACATTGCGTAGGTCAGTAGTTGGAATTAAACTCTTATCGTCCTTCTATCATGGGTTAAAGTCCCTCGGCCTTGTCAGACTCGATGGGTTGTCACCCATAATATAGGTTATCCTTTTTTAAAATCATATTAATATAATTTAAAAAATGAATATGATGTACATCCTTAAAATAAGGTTAATCGCTAAATTTCATTTTAACAAATGTTTTCAATAAAAACTCAATAAAAAAATACTTCATCTATTTTATTTCAACATAGGTCTTTACTTGGTCTAAGTTTTAACCTAGTTCTTTCATTGTCACTATCTATTTAAATACTTCATAATGGTTTGTAAAGAAAATGTGAATTATCTTAAGTGTGTCCCTCGAGAATGTCAAATCAGGTGTGTAGTACAGACCATTGTCATGTACCAGCTTACGTCGGGTTAGGATCGACACATCTTATCGGAGTTGTTACTCCTAGGTACATCTGATCCAAAACCACATCCAATTATAGTATCGAGATAGGGTTGTATTTCTAGGAAGACCCACGTAATCTATACCTTACCAAAATTATAGGATGTTCTTCTATACTTATCCTCAAATTCTACCTTTGGGTTATGTTCCTTAATCTATGTTTTCTAAATCTAGTTTCTAAGGTTTCTACTAAACTTCTTAAGATACCAATTGTAGCACCCCGACCCTAGAAAGTTCAGATTCTGTGTCTACTACCATTACATTTCTATAAGATACAAGTAAATCGCATGCCAAAGGACTGAATAGTTTATTAGTCTTGGTAAACCAGATACATACATGAGTCTTATATTACAAATTAATACACTAATTACAACATAATTTTTTTATTTTGAGGATAAATTTATTCCAACTAGTGTATACTTACATATATTTCTTAGCATACTTCTTGGATTCCTGGAGAAAGGAAACATAAAAAAGGTGAGGTCAAATGCTCAGTAAGGGTAAATTACAACGGAAGTAATAATAAATCAATTATAATAATCATTATGTAAAGTTAAATAATTTAACACACAAGACATATAATCAATATACTAAATGGATAAATAATATGTGTAACACCCCAAGATTTTGAGAATTATTTTTTTTCAAATTAATTTAACTTTTCAATATTTTTCCATTTCACGTGACACTAGATTTAGTTATATATATATATATATTAAAATGCTAATTAAAACATTACTTTCACATGAAATACCAACTTAGCTTGTACTATGTACAATACCAACTTGGTTAGTGATACCCACAATACCAACTTGGCTTACGCTACAAGCAACACTGACTTGGCGTATGATGCACGCAACACTGAGTTTCTACGAAACATATCTTTTTATTATTTTAATTATCTAAATAATATAATTATAACCTAGCCATTAAACTTAGTAATAAATACTTTTCAAATATATTTTTTATATAAATAAAACATATTGATAATGAAAGATAATATTTTTGGTAAGTCCTTTTATGTTAAAAATGTTGTTTTCTTGAATAAATCACTTTTAATAATAAAATTAATTTTAGACACATTTATAAATTGAATTGGATAAAATAAAATTCATTTTTTAATTCAGAATTTTGAAATTATCCTAGGGTTAATTTTTGGGATTTTTCTGAGAAACTTCACTTGTTGATGAATAGTGAAAAATACTACTTTTTAGTTAAAAAATGTCTTTTTGTCTAATTAACTATTAATGATAAGTGATATTATAAATATGTTTTAAGGTAATATTATATGAATATTAAATATAATAATACAATTAAATTCATTAGGATCAACTTCACTTTGAAACTGAATAAAAAAATCTTAACAAACTTTTGAACTTTTTCCTACTTTAAAACCCCGTTATTTCATCCCGCCTGCAGGATTAGAACTAATCTTAATTTTTTTGCTTCTATGATTGTAATTTCAAAAATCAAACATAAACCATTTTATTAATTATAATATTTATATTATAATAATACTATTTTAATTTTTTACCAAAATGGTTAGTAAAAGTGATTAAAATTAATCATAATGGATAAGGCCAAATTAAGCTTAATTAGAGACTAAACCTTAAAATTAAGGGAACAAATAACCTATACACCTATAAAACACCTATTTGATGTCCATATTTCGTCCATAAACCTTCCATTATTGTGTTTGGTTGGTTTGGTATGACTTTTTTTAGGTAAGAACATGTGCACGCATAATTTGTTTCTAAAAATTCCATGTGAGTCTATTTCCTTCCCTATAAAAGGCCACCACCTATACCCATTACTCACACCTCTCAAAAATTTTAAGTGAATACAATATCTTTCCAAGTATACTCCCAAAAATACTCCCTTTTGGAATAAATATTCTCAAGGAAACCTTTTGGCATAAACCAAAAGGAGTTACCTGATTTAGAGGTAACGTCTTCTCTCAAGCTTTTTTCCTTTATTTCCCTTCTTCACCCCATAAACTCTCTTTATTCAATTATTGTGTGAAAAAACCTGTATAATCAATATAATAGGATTTTTTTATGAAAATAGTGTGACCTAAACTTACACACATCTCCATCTAATGAATGTTAAACATATTGTTTCTGTGTATGGTGAACTACTGCCTCACGAAACAATGATTGTTCATTTCTCCTTTACCACCAATCATGGTGGATATTATGATGAACAATATATTTATATATTTAATATATTATATTTATTATTTATTTAATCTTCTTTATTCCTTTTACAACACACATATTTTTACCTTCCATTTGGTGTTAATACAATAATCTCATTTGAGGAAGTGTGGACTACCACCCCTCAAAGTGATGTGATTCGTTCACACACCACATAGAATGTATTAAGGATGAGTTTAATGAAATTATATGATATATATTATATATTAATGATAATTTAATAATTATTTATATACATACATATATATATATAGATATTTCATTTGCATTCTTTCTTTCAATACGATAATAAAAACGAAAACAACGTTCATGCGTACGTACGTCTTACCGTCTCCATGAACGGTGTATTCTATTTCATACTTATATATGATATAAATTATTATAATATTAATATAATTTATATATCTGATATTTAAATCATTATCTAAATTCTGGAATCATGATATAAGTATAAGGACCAACGATATAACAAATTAAGACACGTGTGAAGAACAAAGCGAATATTACCTGAAGTGAAACTTTAATATAGGATCGTTAATAAGAGGGTAATATAAGGTTATAATAAAACCATATATGGTAATAGATATAAGAATATTATTTTGTAAAATATGTATAATAAACTTATATTTATTATACATGAATCTTGTACGAGTACGGAGAGAGTCAAGACACAAGGTAAGGGGATTTCATCTCACTTTTAATTTCTATGAGATACAGGCTATGTTCGCCAATATTTCCTTTTATGTGGTGTATGTAATTCCCATGATTATATTATATGTATCTTTTAATTTTTATTTATTCACATTCCCATTTTATGATCCTTCTTCCTTGGGGTTTAGCTTTCAAAAGTTACCAAATTGGTAAAACAGATTTGTCTCAATTTGCCTTCTTTGAGATTAATTCATGTTTTGTTATGAACCTAAACTCTTCTTCAAGGTGTATATACTTCCATTTTACATGTTATAACATTAATATACTTATTTTAATGATATATTAAGATTCATTTAATTTAATTTTTTTACATGGAGAGTATGATCCCAAGTTACTGAGTTATAAGAGTTTATTGAGACAATCTTATTGCTTTCTGAGATTGTTTATATTATTACTTCCCTTGATGAAATATTATGATACATCTCTCAATAATATTCATTATTTTACTTATCTTATGTTATTTCATGATATAATCATGTATTATTACCATATTCTACTCTTTGGTACATAATATAGTTAAGAAAGTGTTTTTAGGAAAGCCTGACTTTACCCTTTCTTCGATCAGAAATTTATGTTAACTAAAAAGGTTTTCCAAGAATATTATACCATTATACTATAATATTTTAAATAAATTTTTACCCTTTTTTATTTTACCAATATATTCAAGGTAATATTCTTGTCGCTTTTTGAACAAGAAATTTCTTCTAACCTTTTTACCGTGCAAAAGGAATGTTCCTTTTTACTTTGTACGACATGTATGGATTTAACAACCATAATTACTTTGAAGATTCCTTTTCATTTTTAAAAGGTTAATATTTAAGAAATTGTTTTAAAATTAATTTTCAAATAAAAATATTTTTAAAATGGTTTCAATTCTTCTTTATATGTTTTTAAGGTATTTTTTGAGAAAATTATTTTTAAATGGTTTTATGTATTAACAAGCATTTTTCAAATAAGAAATGATATTTTCCTCAATAAATTTTTTTGAAAGATATTTCAAAAATATTTTCCATATAATATTACATCCATTTATGTTAATCATGCCATTTTTGGAAATGCTCTAAGGGTTCCATTCATGTCCTTTCTATAAATGGGTCATGCTTAATGTCATGGTATTTATGAAACCTGTTTCTCTTTCATGGGTTATATGTTTATGAAATTTGTTTCTCTTTCATGGATCATGATTTGATGAAATGGTTATGAAAACTATCTCTTTTTCATAGGTTATGATGTAATGAAATGTTAGTGATACCCATTTCATTTTATGGGTCATGATTTTATGTTTATAAGACCTACATCTTTTTATGGGTCATGATATGATGAATGTTTTATTATCTTGTGGAATATGTGTGAATGATTTTACTATGAGATTGGTGGGACCTATATCTCTATCCAATGCATTGGTTAATGATATGATTTATATGAGCTCAAAGGGTACACAGGTTGTATCCCAAGCCAGAAAAGAAAGAGGGTGTATGGGTTGTAGCCCAAGCTTGAAAAGAAAGAGGTTGTACGGGTTGTAGCCCAAGCCTGAAAAGAAAGAGGGTGTACAGGTTGTATCTAAAGCCTGAAAAGAAATGGGGTGTATGGGTTATAGCCTAAGCCTGGAAACAAAGAGGGTGTATGGGTTGTAACCCAATCCTGAATGAAATAGGGTACATGGGTTGTAGCCCAAGCCCAATAATAATAAGGTACATGGGTTGTAGCCCAAACCTAGAAGAAAGTGGGTACACGGGTTGCTAGACCAAGCCCAAAGTAGGTACATGGGTCATATCCCAAGCCTAACATGTTATAAAGGTCTTGGTAGGTATCCCTTACATAAAAGTTTCTATCCTTATATGTATTCCACAAATCCTATGTCTTATTCCTTGGTTATGATTTCATGTCTCATGATGTTTATTTCCTTATGATTCATTTCTTATAAACTATGAGTCTTTATCCCATAACTCATTTTTATGACCTTTGATATGCAGGGTATGATCTCATAATGTTGTGAGTGCGTTATCATACTACTATGTTCATGTTTATGCTTACATGTCTCCCTTGTTTACCCTTACTGAGCATCTGAGCTCACCCCTTTCTTATGTTTCCTTTCTCCAAGTTATGAAGAAAGGTTTTAAGTAGAATTACTAAAGTTGGAGATCTTTATGGGAGATTTTTAAGATCTTTCACCAGGATAGAAGATTTTGTTTCCAAGTTTTTCCAAAGACACTAAACTATTACGACCCTCTCACGTGTATTTTTTTAATGTACTGAATATCCATATAAAAGGATATAATATCCATGTATGTTAAGCATGGGAAACTATAATATAGAAAGTTAATAATTGATGACACATTCCATTCAAATAACTAGATAAGGAAAAATCAATATGGCAAGGCAAATTACTAAAATAGATTCTATTTAATCAATGAACTGAGAATGAAATGCATCCATAGATATGTCGACACAAAATATCATGGATAAATAATAAATGAATATAAATGAGGGAAATGCCTAATTATTGGAATTCATGTTTCCTAGGTACATGGAACCATTACCATCAAGAACTTTCACAAGACAGTTTAAACTACTCTGATTTGAAAAAAAAAAACTCAAAGGGTTTGTCACCAACTTATTTCATCCCATGAGACTACCGATGCATCATGAGGCTTGAATTAATCGGTCCCCAACCCATAGGGAATTCCTTAAATGGTCCCCAATCTGTGTATTTCATGTCCCAAGCATTCATCATATCGAATAAAAAATATGCCTTATCAAATATCCATATTGAATAAAGGATAAATATTTATAAATAATTCCCCAAATAATCAAATAAATTTCAAAGTAATAATTTTATGAAAAATGTTATATGGTTTAGGTAATGAACATATCCATGATAAATTATATAGATAATTAGGGGAAATTCAATGTTCAATTATCATAGGGAATTGTATATTTCGAGGGGATAAAAGGAATCAAGGAACTAAATGTCAATATTATGCTTGTCCAAATCAAACATAAACCATTCAAAGGAAGAATAAGGATGGTATCAATACAAAATATCCCAAGTGGAGTAAGGATAAAGGGTTGTTTCCATTGATAAAATAAAAGAAGAACTTTAAAAGTAATATTTAGGAAAATATCCTTTTGTTTTGAAAAACCTTTTCTTTGAAAATCACTTTTAAAAAAAAATTTAAAGTAACCTTTTAAACATGCAAAGGATGCTTCAAAGAAATGATGGCAGGAAAATCTGTACAAGTCATACAAGGTAAAAAGAACATTTTTTTTGCATGGTAAAAAGGTTATAAAAATGCCTTATTCATAAACTGATAAGAAGATTCCTTTGAAAACATTTTTAAAAGAAAAAAAAGGTAAAAATTTATTTAATAAATCATTTTATAAAGGTTAAAAAAAAATTAAAACATTTTTAGAAAATATTTTTTTTAGAAGAAAAAAATTTCTTTGACCAAAAAGAGAAATGAAGTTAGGTTTTCTTGAAAACATTTTCTAAAACATTTTTAAGTACTAAAGAGTGGGAAAATGGTACTATTGTTTGATAAAGGTCCTGAATCACCAGAGGAGAAGAAAATTAAAGGGTTTATTATACAATGATAAAATAATTTACCCTGATGGAAATTCATGTGTAAACAATCCCAAAAAAATGAGATTGTAAAGTAAACACTTGAAAAGATGTTAACATTGAAGTGAAAATCAATCAATGAGTAGATTATGTGTATTAATTGTAAATCCACCTAAATAATTTGAAATAAATAAATATATAGTCAATTTAATTATACACATAATATTATAATATTAACGATAATGAGGTAGCATTATAACCCAATGAAAATAAATTGTGATATGAAATTCTTTTCCACTTGGTAACTTTTAACTCAAATACCCTTAGATGAAATAATTCAAATTGAAACTCAAAATATCATGAAGAATGAATGAATCATGATATTATATGACAAATATGCAGTATGTATACTATATATAAGAAATTATGTACACAATAATAAATTGATTGTTTCAATAGAAAGTTAACAATCACAAGAGGAAGTGAGATAGAAAAGATAATCATTAAAAATGTTCTCGAGGAGAATAATATTTAAGCATTAAAAAGTGTCTAATTTCCACTTTGAAACATTTGAATCATAATATTCATGAATTAATAACATTAAATGAAACTTATAATATCATGAGAATAAAGAGGTTCATGATATAACATTTCAAAGGTCAGTATACACACCATATAAAAGAAACTAGGTGCATAACAACAAATAAGTCCCAATGGAATGTAAATTGAGATGAAATATCTTACCTTCTGTTTCCTTTTTGAATGAAATTCATTTAACCTTTTATATAATGGTTTTAAGAGTGTTACTAAATTATTAAAGAACCATATTCGTGTTTATAATATCATATATTTTATTCTCATTTTATCTTATTACCGTTTGATAACAATATTTCATTATTTTCACTATTTCAGGTGTTAATTGTCTAGTTTGTCGAGTATGTTTTAACTTGTTACTTGTTGCTATTGTTAACTAGATCAAGGTTTCATTATCTCCAGAAAGTAAACCAAAATTTAAATACCATATATATTTAGTATATATGCATTTATAATAATCTATAAAGTTTTGATATAAGAAATGAAATGCACCATTCATTGAGACGGTAGGTCATACATATGCATAAATGCTATTTTCATTTCCTTATCATATTTTAAAATAATTAAAAGTAAATTATATATATATACATGTATATTATAATTAAAGTATCATATATATGTCATATATGTTAAATAGGTTTATTAAAACCATCTTTTATACATTCCATGTATAGTGTGAACAAATCACATCACTTTGAGGAGGTGGTAGTCCGCACTTCCAAAAATGATGTTATCGTATTACACAAAATGTAAAGCATAAGGTTATGTGTTATATAAAAAGGTGAAAAAGAATAAAGAAATTGTAAATATCATATATATAATATATAATCAGTGTTTCCATCATAATTTCAAACTATGAGAGTTGGTAAAGAAAAACCTAACGACATCATTTTGTGAGGCGGTAGTTCACCGTACACATAAACGGTAAGTTCGTTACCCATTAGATGGAAGTGTGTGTGAGTGTAGGTTAGAACCTTAGAATAAAAACATATCAATACATTGAGTATATATTTTTATTATATAATAATTTAATTATAAGAAATTAAGGGGTGTATAATGAAAATAAAACAATGAGCTTGAGGAAGGATGTTGCCTCTTTTTCAGGTAACTCATTTTGGTTTGCACCAAAGGGCTTACTTGGTTTGTTTTCTACCTAAGGTGAGTATTCTAGGATTAGGGGAGGGATTTTGAAGAGATATTTGGGTAGATATTGTATGATCCAAAGTGTCTTGAGAGGTTTAAGTGGGTGGCTTGAGTGCCTTTTTATAGTAGAGGAGTGGCACTCTTGCAAATTTTGGAAAAGGGAATTCCACCCATATTTTTCCCATTTCAAGTGGCACAAATAATGAAAAAAGTTTTTAAAAGGGAGTATAGGGTCTAAATATGGTCATCATGTAATGCCCCGACCCTAGAAGCCCATATTCGGTGCATTATTACGTATCATTGGCATGATCACAAAAGATCAAGTCTCGAAAGATTGATTAGTTTAGTAACCTTGGAAGTACTAGATACATTCATAAGGTCTACATTACATCATAAATTGGAAAACTAAAACAACATTGTTTCCATAGTCAACACTAAGATCCCATAGACTATCCCTATAGGCCAGTCATAATATACTTCTTCGTATCCTGGGAAAAATAAAACATAGAAAGGGGTGAGCTCAGATGCTTAGTAAGGATAACAATATAGTGGAAGCGTTCATAAATAAGCATAAACATTTAAGGCAATGTATGAAACTAAAACAAAATCCTTTTCAACATAAGATTCATCATAATATGGCAAATATAAATAAAAATAATGTCATTTACTTACTCACATGGATATTCTACTAGTCGAATAATCACATGCAATATCAATATCCACTTTCATAATGATGGAATGCATAATGCCAGACTTTCATAACCACATAGTCAAGGCCTTGTGCCAAGACTACAAATAAGATTTTGTCAAGGCCTTGTTCCAAGACACTAGTTTGTCTCATGAGACCTACCGATGCATCGAGGAGCTATAGCAGGCTCCACCCGTCACTTACTAAGTCCAATGAATTCCTCATATGAAAAGGTTTAAACATAACATAAACATTTGTATTAAAATTGGCATACGAAATGTCAATACTTTATCCATAAACCATGAATGGTATGAAATAACACATCCACAGTCAAAAATATCACAAAACCTTCAATACAATATGGAAGTTTTGTATCATAATAAATCAACTTCAACAAACTTAAAATCCATCAAAGGATATTGACATAGATGAAATCAAAACATTTTTAGAGAAATATCTCTTTCTATTTTGAAATCATTTAAAGGTCGTGTAATTATAAAAAAACATTTATATTTGAAAATATTATTATAATATTGTAGGGTAATATTTGACGATGTTATAACGGTGGAAAATAGCTACACCCGCCGTATAAGTTAAAAAAACATTCTTACCTTAAATTTGTCGAAAAGATCAAAAAGTACCTTGTTTGGAAAACGACGGAAAGATTCCTTTGTAAACATATTATAAAAGTCAAACAAGGATATAAATGAATTTAACTCATAGTCTATAAAATAGTAATAATGTTTTGAAATACATTTTTAAGAAACATGGATGCGGATGATAAAGAGGTCTCAGTAGATAATTACGTATAAACAACCTCAGATAATGAAGAGATTGTAGAATTAACCCTTACCTTGTACTTTTAATTGGTAAAGGGTAGGTTAATCTCCTGTATAATGGTTAAATAATTGTTATTAAATTAGAAAAGAATCATATACATTAATATGATATCATATATGATCTTTTAACATTGCTTTATTAATAATTTTTTAGTATTATCATTGTTTTGGGTATTAACTGATTCGTTTTCCTTTATATGCTTTGTTACGTAAGTAATGTTTGTTATGGATATGATGTATCTTATTCATATTAATAATGATATTAAGTATTTAAACATTATTTTTAATCAACTAATGAAAATTAGTCTTGAATGGATACGATGGGGAATGAATCTCATCGCGTTCGTGGAGACGGTAATCCGTACGTACGCATGAGCGACAATATCATTCTTTTGATATTAAAATAATATATAATTGGATGGTATATAATATATACAGAATCATTATCATGTTATATTTATTATTTAAATCAATTAAACATCATTATTATACCCATCCAAATAATAATGTATTGAATAATAATTACACCACGATGTGGAGACAGTAAACCGTATGTACGCACGTATGGTGACATGTTATTCAAAGGATGGATAGAATAATGAATTTGGTTGTACCATATTTATAATAAAATCACAGTATATAGAATATACTGAAGTTATTATTTTAAAATGGAAACAACAAAGAAAGAGGAAGTGGAAGAAGAAAGGAACTTGAAAGAGGTGATGAAATATTTACCTCTTCTTCAGGTTCTTCCTTTTGATTTGATCAAAAGGGCTCATTAGGTTGGATTTATGACTAAAGTAAGGCCTCTAGGATTAAGGGAAGACGGTTGAGAGGGTATTTGGGTAGATTTGTTCCGAGACAAATGGCTTTGAAGGTTTGAATTAGAGAGAAGGAGAAGTGTCCTTTTATAAGAGGGGTGAGGGGCACCTTAGGAAAAGCTAGAAGTATTATTTTATAATAAAATCATTTTAGGTTTCTAATGACTCCAAAATGAATTATTTAAAGTCTAAGGTGGGGATGGGTCGAAAACCACTCAACCAATAGGTTTTATACAGGTTTGGGTCACTATATTAACTTTATCTTTTAGATTTAACTCTTAGTTAAATAGTTTGACATTTACCATGTCTCTTTGTATTTTTATATTATATGGTTAATAAACTTACTATATACTTCCAAGAGAACCCCAAGTGGTTCATTAATGATACACCTATAATTATATAAGTCTTTTGGCCAAACCTTAGATTTTTAATAATAGAATATCAATTAATAATATAATATTTTTTTAAAAAACTCTTTTATGTCAATTTTGACACTATTTGGTATTTTGTTTTTACTAAATTTATAACAAAATTATTACTTTGAAAAAAAAATCATCTAACCAACCCTAATATGTCATATTAACCTAGAAAATTAGTTTAATTAATAAAAAGTCTCAAATTACATTTATTTGGATTTTATAATATCAATTATTTTAATATTTCATTAATACGGTAATTACTGCATCATCATTGTGTCATAAATAAATTTAATTATTTAATATATAAAAAATATAAATAAAATACCATTATGTAGGAAATCTTTTTATCTTTCTAATTAATATTTATAGTCATATTTATCTTATGTGTAACCTTATATTAAAAATGGTTTAGTTATTAAACTTTGATTTTAACTCTTTTAACTCTTCTTTGAATTAAATAATAATAAATGTCCTAATCCAATCCAAGTGGACCAAAGAGGTTCATATTTTATTCCTAAGGGTTTTTTTGTTGAATTATACTTATCCAATAGAATTAGGACATGTTTTAGGGTAATAATAATATCATTTTTACCCTTAATTACCCTATTTACTTTTAACCGTGGTAAATAAAAGTAAAAAAGTTACTATTCACCAAAAATTATCTTCATCTTATTGAACCACATTTTACTTACTGATATCAACTGTGTCTCTTGGATTTTTAAAATTAAACTCACAGAAGCGGTAAAATTAAGTTTTATGTAAATTTGTAAATGCTCCTAGGAGGTGGGTAAAAGACGGTAAAAAGTTCAATAAACTTTTTATATATCTAAAATTATTATAAACTAACTCCAATGAATTACATTGAACTTATATAGGTATTATGTATCTATTTTGACCTAAAATAAATTTAAATAAAATGAATAATTATTTAAATAAAAAGTTAGTTTTAAATAATAACTCGGTGTTTTTCACTATTCATCAAAAATTGAATGTTTCCAGAAAAATACCAAAAATTCACCCTAAGCTAATTTCGATATTCTGAATCCAAAAATGAAGTCATTTTGAAAGATAAAATTTATAAAATTTCAAAAAGTGGGTATTACTATTCATAACGGCTAGTTTTATTGGTCGTGATGTGTTAGAATCTCAAAGTTGTGTACAACGCAAGCAATTGCATTATTCAAAGGGAAACGTACTGTGGAAGTTTGGGGTATTACATTCTCCCCTCCTTCAAATAATTTCTTCCTCAAAATTTCTAGAATATTAATGCATACAAAGATTCAGGTGGTTTTTCATCATAAGTTCCTCGGGTTCCCATGTTGCCTCCTCCATCTTATAGTTTCTCTATAGAACTTTTACCAGACGAGTCGTCCAGTTTCCCAGTACTTGTTCTCTTGTATAAAGAACCTTGATAGGATCTTCGCAATAAGACATATTGGGTTCCAGTTCTAATTCTTCGTAGGTGAGTACATGCATTGGGTCAGGCATGTATTTTCTCAACAGTGATAGGTGGAACACATCATGAACTTTGGAGAGAATTGGCGGCATTGCCAAATGGTAAGCTAAAGCCCCAATTCATTCTAGAATTTCAAAAGTTCTGATGTACCTGGGACTTAATTTTCCCTTCTTACCGAAACGTATAACACCCTTCCATGGAGATACCTTCAAGAAAACATGATCTCCTACCTGAAATTCCAAATCCTTCCTTCGGTTATCGGCATAGCTCTTCTGCCTACTTTGAGTTTCTTTGATGTGGTTTTGGATTACCTTCACCTTTTCCATCATTTCCTCCACCAATTCTGGTCCTACGAGTTTTATTTCACCAACATCATCCCAACAGGTTGGTGTGCAACATCTCTTTCCGTATAACACTTCATATGGTGCCATCTGAATACTTGAATGGAAGCTATTGTTATAGGAAAATTCTACCATAGGTAAATATTGATCCCACATACCTTTAAAGTCAAGTGAGCATGATCTCAATATGTCTTCTAAGGTTTGAATAGTCCGTTCTGATTGTCCATCAGTTTGAGGGTGGTAGGCAGTGCTCAAATGAAGTTCAGTATCCAGGGCTTTCTGAAGACTTTTCCATAATCTTGATATAAAACTTGGATCACGATCAGAAACAGTCGATAGGGGTACTCCATGAAGTCTCAAAACTTCATTAATATATAGTCTTTCTAGATGTTCAAGTAGTAAATCTTCTCTTATATCAAGAAAATGTGCTGACTTGGTAAGATGATCAATAATGACCCATATTGCATCGTTCCTTCTAGGAGTCTTTGGTAGTCCCATGACAAATTCTATTGTAATATTATCCCATTTCCACTCAGGTATGGGAAGAGGTTGCAAGACTCCTCCAGGCTGTTGTCTTCCAGCTTTCACTTGTTGAAAAACCATACATCTTGACACAAAATCAACAATCTCCCTCTTCATGTTGTCCCACCAAAAATTTTCCTTCAAATCTCTATAAATTTTGGTGCTCTCAGGGTGTATAGAGAAATTGGAACTATGAGCATCATCCAACAATTCCCTTTTTAGATCAGGTATATCGGGAACACAAAGTTTTTCCCCAAATTTCAAAATTCCATTTTCATACACAAAGTCACTCAATCTCCCATCATTCATAGCTTTAATATTATTTTGAAACTCTTCATCACCGGTCTAAGAACTCTTTATCCTTTCTATTAAATATGGTTTGGAAACCATTTGAAAAAGTATTGATGTTTCACCTTCCATGGTGATTCCCATATCCATCTTTACTAGATCCATGTATATAGGATCCTTTTCAACTCTCATCTTATTCAAAACTCCATGATCCTTTCTACTCAAAGCATCTGCCACCTTATTTTCCTTCCTCGAGTGGTAGTGTATAGTGCAATCATAATCCTTGAGTAGTTCAAGCCATCTCCTTTGCCTCATGTTGAGTTATTTCTGTGATAAAATATACTTCAAACTCTTGTGATCAGTATATATCTCACATTTTTTACCATAGAGATAGTGTCTCAAAATCTTCAATGCAAAGATTATAGCTGATAACTCAAGATCATGAGTAGTATAGTTTTTCTCATGAATTTTTAGCTGTCGTGATGCATAGGCAATAACCCTATCATTTTGCATAAGGACACAATCGAATCCTTTCTTCAATGCATCGCTATAAATAACAAACCCATAATTCCCCAATGGTAGAGTAAATATAGGAGCATTGAATAATATTCTCTTCAATTATTCAAAAAATTCTTTACACTCTTTTGTCCAAACAAATTTAACCCCTTTACGTGTGAGCTTGGTTAATGGGTTAACCAATCGGGCAAAATTCTGGATGAAACGCCGATAATAACCTGCTAAACCAATAAAACTGCGTACCTCAGTTATACTCGTCGGTTCTGTACATTCTTGGATTGCCTTAGTCTTAGAAGGATCAATAGAGATTCCATCCTTAGAGAAAATATGGACAAGAAAAGAAATCTCCTGAAGCCAGAATTCACACTTGCTAAACTTCCCATATAATTCATGTCTTCTAAGAGTCTTTAGGATAATGTGCAAGTGATTCTCATGATCTTCATAGCTTTTGGAGTATACCAATATATCATTAATAAATACCACTACAAAGTCATCAAGATATTCCTTGAAAAATTTGTTCATTGGATCCATGAAAATAGAGGGTGCATTAGTCAATCCAAAAGGCATTGTTGTTAACTCATAATGCTCGTACCTGGTTCGAAATGTTGTTTTCAGAATGCCTTCCTTCTTCACACACAACTGATTATATCCAGATCGAAGGTCAATCTTTGAAAAGTATTGAGCTCCATGAAGTTGGTAGAATAAATCATCAATGAGAGGTAGGGGATACTTGTTCTTTATTGTTATAGAATTGATCTCCCTGTAGTCAATGCACAACCTCATAGATCCATATTTCTTATTAAAAAAAAGGACAGGGGCTCCCCATGGAGAAACACTAGGGTGAATAAATCCCTTATTACTCAATTCCTCTAGTTGTTTCTTTAGTTACACTAATTCCACAGTGTCTATTCTATAAGGGGTCTTTGATGTGGGCCTTGATCCAGGAATTAAATCAATGGAAAACTAAATTTCTCGTTCTGGAGGATGGCCAGGTAAATCTTCTAGAAACACATCAACATATTCTTTCACAATAGGTACATCCTCTTTTTGAACATTCCTTTCATCACCCACAGTTATTTCATTCTCTTCCTCCTCAATAATTGAATTTAGTTGATCTATTAGGGGTGGATCTAGATAAGAATTAGGTGGTGATGATTATGCTCTAAAGATAATGTGTTCTTTATCATCATCATAAAAAATCATAACCTCCTTATTCTTACAATAAATTTTCACTTCATGGTCCGAAAGCCAATCCATACTGAGGATTATATCAAATTCAATCATGGGTATGAAGATGAGATCAGCAGATAAAGAACATTTATGTGCTCTAATGGGGACTGATTCAAAAAAAAATTGCAATGATACTTCCCTTAGAAGTTTTGACTGAAAACTCCCTTGTTAAGTCAAATTAGAAATATCTAATTTTCTTAGCAAACTGGGAAGATATGAAACAATGCGATGATCTAGAATCAAATAATGCATTTACTAAACTTAAGGAAACCATTAAATTACCTGCCACTACGTCTTTCGGAGCTTCAACCTCAGCAGTAGTGATAGCATAAGCTTGGCCTTGATCCCTTAGACTTTTTTGAGGTAAGTTCCCATGACTCTTAGGACATTCATTCGCATAATTCCCCCTTTCTCTACAATTTTAGCATTCAACATCGACAGCCTCTTTCTTCCCCTTGCAATCACGAGCTTGGTGGACTTTTTCACCACACTTGTAACAGACTCTCATTCCCTTCAGGCAAGTACCGGGGTGTTTCTCCCCACATTTACTACAGGATAAATATTAAACTTTTCCCTTCTTCCCCTTATTTCCATTTCCAGAGTGTTCAATAGATCTCTTCTTCTCTTGTTTTGATTTAAAGTCGTAAGACTTAGGGAATTATTTTTCTGTCTTGATAACACATGAGACAATATTTTCGTACAACAAGAAGGATTATGAGACTAATGCTCGAAAGAGAAATGGTTTTAACCCATAAAAGAAATGATCAATCTTACTTCTTGGGTTATGTATATAATCTACAACATGCCTCTCTAACCTTGTAAAGTTAGCCTCATACTTTGCGACATTCTCATCCTCCTTTTTCCTCAGACTCAGAAATTGTCTTTCCATATCTGCTCGATGGTCATGAGGAAAGTATTTTTCTAATAAAATCTCTTTAAACTCCCTCCATTCCATATTTGATACTTCATCATCTTCCTTTGTGTTTTGAATCAATGACCATCATTGATTAGCATCTTCAATGAGGCAGTAAACTGTCATGAAATTTTTTTCCCTTTCACTACTCCCCAAGGAATGAAATATTTTCTCTAAAGAATTTATCCATTTCTCAGCCACTGATGGATTTGTAATTTCATTTAATATTGGTGGTTGTTGCCTCATGAAGTGATCTAACATTGATCCTCCACGTTGTGGATTAGGGTGCTTCATATGGGTAAGGTTATTATTCATAACCTGAGTGAGTTTTCACAGTATGGTGATAAGGTGATTAGCACCAGTTGTATCACCAAATCCACTATAATTATCTTGATCATGAGGGAAATCCCTACATGGAGTGCGTGCATTAATATAGTTTCCATTACTTCTTCTAGGCATCATTTCTAAACAATGGCATAAACTAGATTAGTTTATGAATCGAAATACATAATTCCAAACTTGTAAAACACTTAATATAAATTGAACAGTTTATGGATATAATCCATAATCATAAAAAATGTTTTCTTTGAGGAAGTATATACTCATAAAACCTTCATAATGGTTTGTAAATAAAATGAGAATTATCCTAAGCATATCCTCCGGGAGTGTCATAACCAAGAGTGCAGCAAGACCCGTTGTCGTGCACAAGTTCTCGTTCGAGTCTAGCTCAAAGCGGTGTTTTTGGGTTTTACCCCTAGGTACATTTGTGCCAGAGTCGCCTCTACCTGCTCATATCCAGATAGGGATGTATTTCTTGGAAAACTCACAAAATCTCTACAATACCAAAATTCTATGAAGTTCTTCTATACTAATCCTCAAAGTCTATCTTAAGGCTATGTGCTCTAATCAGAGTTTATCTAAATCTAGTTTCCAAGGTTTGTACAAAAATTTCTATGATACCAACTGTAATTTCCCGACCCCAGAAGCCCAGAGTCGGTGCATTATTACATATCATTGGCATGATCACAAAATATCAAGTCTCGAAAGATCTATTAGTTTAGTAGCCTTGGAAGTACTAGATACATTCATAAGGTTTACATTACATCATAAATTGAAAAGCTACAACAAAATTATTTCCATAGACAACATTGATATCCCATAGACTATCTCTGCAGGTCAGTCATAATATACTTCTTCGCATCCTGGGAAAAATAAAACATAGAAAGGGATGAGCTCAGATGCTCAGTAAGGATAACAATATAGCGGAATCTTTCATAAATAAGCATAAACATTTAAGGAAATGTATAAAACTAAAACAAAATCCTTTTCAACATAAAATTCATCATAATATGGAAAATATAAATCAAAATAATGGCATTTACTTACTCACATGGATATTCTACTAGTCGAATAATCATATGCAATATCAATAGCCACTTTCATAATGATGGAATGCATAATGTCAGACTTTCATAACCACATAGTCAAGGCCTTGTGCCAAGACTACAAATAAGATTTTGTCAAGGCCTTGTTCCAATACACTAGTTTGTCTCATGAGACCTACTGATGCATCTAGGAGCTATAGTGGGCTCCACCCATCACTTACTAATTCCAATGCATTCCTCATATGAAAAGTTTTAAACATAACATAAACATTCATATTAAAACTAACATAAAAAATGTCAATACTTTATCCATAAAACATGAATGGTATGAAATAACATATCTATAGTAAAACATATCACAAAACCTTCAATATAATATGGAAGTTTTGTATCATAATAAATCAACTTCAACAAACTTAAAATCCATCAAAGGATGTTGACATAGATGAAATCAAAACCTTTTTAGAGAAGTATCTCTTTCTATTTTGAAATCATTTAAAGGTCATGTAATTATAAAAGAAAACATTTATATTTGAAAAAATTCTTATAATCTTGTAAGAGAAGCTTCGACGATGTTATAACGGCAGAAAATATCCGCACCCGCCGTATAAGTTAAAAAAACATTCTTACCTTAAATTTTTCGAAAAGGTCAAAAAGTACCTTGTTTGGAAAACGACAGAAAGATTCCTTTGTAAACATATTATAAAAGTCAAAAAAGGGTATAAATTACTTTAACACATAGTCTATAAAATAGTAATAATGTTTTGAAATACATTTTTAAGAAACATGGATGGGGATTATAAAGAGGTCCCAGTAAATAATTACGTATAAACAACCTCGGATAATGAAGAGATTATAGAATTAACCATTACCTTGTACTTTTACTTAGTCTAGGGTAGGTTAAACTCCTGTATAATGGTGAAATAATTTTTATTAAATTATACAATAATCATATACATTAATATGATATCATATATGATCTTTTAACATTGCTTTGTTAATAATATTTTAGTATTATCGCCGTTTTGGGTGTTAACTGATTCGTTTTCCTTTATATGATTTGTTACGTAAGTAATGTTTGTTATGGATAGGATGTATATTATTCATATTAATAATGATATTAAGTATTTAAACATTATTTTTAATCATCTAATGAAAATTAGTCTTGAATGGATACGATGGGGAATGAATCTCATCGAGTTCGTGGAGACGGTAATCCGTACGTACGCACGAGCGACAATATCATTCTTTTGATATTAAAATAATATATAATTGGATGTTATATCATATATAAAGAATAATTATCATGTTATAGTTATTATTTACATCAATTATACATCATTATTACACTCATACAAATAATAATGTATTGAATAACAATTACACCACGACGTGGAGACGGTAAGTCGTACGTACGCACGTATAATGACATGTCATTCAAAAGATGAATAGAATAATGAATTTGGTTGTACCATATTTATAATAATATCACAGTATATAGAATATACTGGATTTATTATTTTAAAATGGAAACAACAAATAAAGAAGAAGTGGAAGAAGAAAGGAACTTGAAAGAGGTGATAAAATATTTACCCCTTCTTCGGGTTCTTCCTTTTGATTTGATCAAAAGGGCTCTTTAGGTTGGCTTTATGACTAAAGGAAGGCCTCTAGGATGAATTGATGACAGTTGAGAGGGTATTTGGGTAGATTTTGGATGAGCCTAATGACTTTGAAGGTGTTAATTAGAGAGGAGGAGGAGTTCCCTTTTATAAGAGGGGTGAGGGGCACCTTAGGAAAAGCTAGAAATATTATTTTATAATAGAATCATTTTCGGTTTATAATGCCTCCAAAATGGATTATTTAAAGTCTAAGGTTGGTATGGGTCTAAAACCACTCAACTAATAGGTTTTATACAGGTTTGGGTCACTATATTAACTTTATCTTTTAGATTTAACTCTTAGTTAAATAGTTTGGCATTTACCATGTCTCTTTGTATTTTTATATTATATGGTTAATAAACTTACTATATACTTCTAAGATAACCCCAAGTGGTTCATTAATGATAAAAATATCATTATATAAGTCTTTTGGCCAAACCTTAGATTTTTATAAATATAATATCAATTAATAATATAATATTTGTTTTAAAAACTCTTTTATGTCAATTTTGACACTATTTGGTATTTTGTTTTTACTAAATTCATAACAGAATTATTACTTCAAAAAAAAAATCATCTAACCAACCCTAATATGTCATATTAACCTATAAAATTAGTGGACTTTATAAAAAGTCTCAAATTACATTTATTTGGATTTTATAATATCACTTATTTTAATCTTTCATTAATACGGTAATTACTGAATCATCATTGTGTCATAAATAAATTTAATTATTTAATGTTTAAAAAATATAAATAAAATACAACTATGTAGGAAATATTTTTAGCTTTCTAATTAATATTTATAGTCAAATTTATCTTATGTGTAACCCTATATTAAAAATGGTTTAGTTATTAAACTTTGATTTTAACTCTTTTAACTCTTCTTTGAATTAAATAATAATAAATGCCCTAATCTAATCTGAGTGAACCAAATAGGTTCATATTTTATTCCTAAGGTTGTTTTTTGGTTGAATTATACTTATCCAATAGAATTAGGACATGTGTTAGGGTAATAATAATATCATTTTTACCCTTAATGACCCTATTTACTTTTAATTGTGGTAAATAAAAGTAAAAAGTTACTATTCACCAAAAATTATTTTCATCTTATTGAACCAAATTTTACTTACTAATATCAACTGTGTCTCTCAGATTTTTGAAATTCAACTCACAGAAGTGGTAAAATTTAGTTTTATGTAAATTTGCAAATGCTCCTAAGCGGTGGGTAAAAGACGGTAAAAAGTTCAATAAACTTTTTATATATCTAAAATTATTATAAACTAACTCCAATGAATTACATTTAACTTATATAGTTATTCTGTATCTATTTTTACCTAAAATAAATTTAAATAAAATAAATAATTATTTAAATAAAAATTCGGTTTTAAACAATAACTCAGCATTTTTCACTATTCATCAAAAAATGAATGTTTCCAGAAAATTACCAAAAATTCACCCTAAGCTAATTTCAATATTCTGAATCCAAAAATGAATTCCATTTTTTAAGATAAAATTTATAAAATTTCAAAAAGTGGGTATTACTATTCATAACGGCTAGTTTTATTGGTTGCGATGTGTTAGAATCTCGAAGTTCTGTACAATGCAAGCTATTGCATTATTCAAAGGGAAAAGTACCATGGAATCTTGGGGTGTTAGAATACAATTAATTTTTGACAAGTTTATAGGTCATTTTGGCCCTTAAGTTTAAGGTTTAGTCCCTTGTTAAGCTATTTTTTCTCTTAATTGATGTAATTAATTTTAATCACATTCACTAATATTTTTGGTCAAAAAATTATTTGATCTTGTTATAAATTATAAATTATGATTATTATAAATATATAATTAATTTTTCCAAATTACAATCACATAAGTGGCAGAAATTAATTTAAAATGAATCCCACGGATGGGATGACAATGAGGGTTTTTAAAGTAAAAATGTTCAAAAATTTAAGATGGAGTTGTATCCAATTTCAATAAGAAATTGATTTAAATTACATGAATTGGATTAATTGATGTTTAATTGATCTAATTAATCTTTAAAATAAAATCAAAACATAATTTAACTATATAAATAAATTAGATGTAAAAGTAGTTTTGAATTAAAATTCAATATTTTTCACTATTTATAAAAAAATGAAACTTCATATAAAAATACAAACAATTCACCCTAACCTAATTTTTATGCTTAAATTTCAAATATGAAGTTTATTTTGACATATAAAATCTATAAAAGTACCAAAAATTATATTTAAAATAGGTTCTCCGTTAAAAGGTGGTAAAATTTCCTTTATAAAAATATTGATTTTTATATGAAATATAGGGTTTGTTCTTATCATATTCTTATCAAATATATTGAATGAATATCAAAAATATTTGATAGAATATAATATATATATATATATATATATTACATTAATATCACTCACAAATTATAATTAATTTAATTTATTATGGTAAAACAGTTTTGTGATCATAAAAATAGTTTTCTATAAAAAAAATCCCTTTATATTCAATTGGTTCTTATATTCATTTATAATTAATTTGTAGCCAATTAATTAATTTTATATTTGTGTAAACCATATATTTTCATAAGTTAGTTAATACTATTAATAAATTCCAATTTAACATCTAGGTTAAGTCTTATTATATTAAATAATAATATATTGTTGTTTCGTAAAACTTGGTCTTGCATGTAACATAAGCTATCAAAGAAATTCTTTGTTGCATGTCACACAAGCTAACTCGATATTGGGTGCATTGCAAGATATATCATAGATTGAATTTATTTAAAATAGTAAATAGATTGTAAAGTATCAAAATATTATATTCCATTATGCACTTGTTGTCACATGTCATACACAATATCAAATATAATGTTCTTACTTTAGAATTTTAGGGCATTACATTCTTCCCACCTTAATTAAATTGTGTCCTCACAATTTGAACTAGATCTTGGTGATATATTGTTTGATATTTACTATGTTGAAATACCACATCATGATAAAGGTTTATAAAATATTCTCTATAAAAGATAGAATGGGAAGTGCAAAGGTCACATGGACCAAAATGTAACTGAGTATCTAATTAGGAGAACATTAGTGGGAAGTATAGATACGTACATGTATGAAAAGAATAAATATTTATAGGGAGTGATTGAGGTCATCAATCATAAACAATTGAATGATCAATGGAAAGTTTAGGGTCTCAAATCCATAAATATTTGATGATTTAAAAGACCATCGGTTCAACAAAAATTAAGGTATTAGGACAACATTTCTTTTAAGATTATTTTCCTCATGTTGAGATATTCCTTTACTGCCTAAGAATATAAGGAAATTTACTTACATGATATGTTTTAATTTCATATGAACAATTCTATCTTTTGTTTTTTCTCTAATAAAATTCTAATTAATACCTTACTTCAAGAAATGGATATCCAAAAATTAACTTTGATGCCTAAAGCACTAAAATATACTTTTAATGGATCTTAAGGTCCATAAAAGAGTGACAAGTCTAACTATTGGTCTCTAAATATTCTACAAAGCTAATATGGTTAATACATTAATCTCTAAACCTAAAAAGTTACACTACTGGTTCATCGTTAATATTTACTCATCAAATTGTTGAACTAAAAACAATGACATATTAATCATGACATTGTGTAGGTCAGTGGTTGGCATTAAACCCTTATCATCCTTCAGTCATGGGTTCAAGCCCTGCGGCCTCGCCAGACTCGATGGGTTGTCACCCGACATATAATTTTTACTTTTCTTAAAACATATTAATATAATTTCCAAAATAAATATGATGGACATCCTTGAAATAAGGTTAATCACTAAATAGAATTTTAACTAAGGTTTTCAATAAAACCTCAATCAAAAAAACTTTATCTGTTTTATTTCAACATAGGTCCTTCCTTGGTCTAAGTTTTAACCTATGTTTTTCATTTTCACTATCTATTCAAATCCTTCGTAATGGTTTGTAAAGAAAATGTGAATTATCCTAAGTGTATCCTCCAAGAGTGTCAAACCAGGTGTGCATTAAGGCTCGTTGTCATATACCAGGTTACACCAAGCCAGGCTCGACACACCTTATCAGAGTTGTTACTCCAGGGTATATCTTTTCCAGAACCACATCCACTTGTGGTATTTGGATAAGGATGTATTTCTAGGAAGACCCACATAATATCTACCTTAGAAAAATTCTAGGATATTATTCTATATTTATCCTCAAATTCTACCTTAGGGTATGTTCTCTAATATATGTTTTCTAAATATAGTTTCCAAGGTTGATGCTAAACTTCCTCTGATACCAACTATAGCACCCCAACCACAGAAAGCCCAGATCTAGTGTCTACTACCATTACATTGAAATAAGATACAAGTAAATTGTGTCCCAAATGACTGAATAGTTTAGTAGTCTTGGTAAAAAAGATACATACACAAGTCTTTTATTACAAATGAATACACTAATTACAACATAATTTTTTTTCTTTTGAGGGTAACTGTATTCCAACTAGCGTATCCTTTTATATATTTCTTAGTATACTTCTTGGATTCCTGGACATAGGAAACATTATAAGGGTGAGCCAAATGCTTAGTAAGGGTAAAGTATAACAGAAGAAATAATGAATCAATGAGAATAATCATTATGACAATTTAAATAACCAAACACACATTCCATATAATCAATATACTGAATGGATAAACAATATGTCAAGGTAATAACTGAAAACACATGCCATTCAAATAACTAGATAAGGAAAAATCAATATGGAAAGGAAAATAACAGGAACACTTTCCATTTAATCAATGAACTGAGAATGAAATGCATCCATAGATATGTCAACACAAAATCTCTTGGATAAATAATAAAAAAATCTAAATGAGGGAAATGACTAATTATTGGACATTGTGTTTCCTAGGTACATGGAACCATTACCATAAAGACCTTTCATAAGATAGTTTAAACTAATTTTATTTGAAAAAAAACTCTAAGGGTTTGTTTCCAACTAATTTCATCCCATGAGACTATTGATTCATTATGGGTCTTGTATTAACCGGTCCCCAACATGTGTCTTTCATGTCTCAAGAATTCCTCACGTTGAATAAACAATATGCCTTATCAAATATTTGTATTAAATAAAGGATATGAATTTATTGATATTTCCCTAAATAATCAAATAACTTTTAAAGTAAGCACCATATGAAAAATGATATATGATTTAGGTAATAAACATATCCATGATAAATGATGTGTATAATTAGGGTAAATTCAATGTTCAATGATCATAGGGAATTGGATATTTTAAGGGGACTAAAAGGAATTGAGGAAGTGAATGTCAATACAATCCTTGTCCAAATCAAACATAAACCATCCAAATGAAGAATAAGGATGGTATCAATACAAAATATACCAAGTGGAGTAAGGATAAATGGTTGTTGTCATTGATGAAATAGAAGAACATTTAAAGCAATCTTGGGGAAAATATCCTTTTGTTTTGAAAAAACATTTCTTTGAAAATCACTTTTAAAAACATTTTCTTTAAAAATTAACATTTTAAACATGAAAAGGATGCTTTGAAGAAATGATGATAGGTAAATCCATACATGTTGCACAAGGTAAAAAGAACATTCCTTTTGCATGGTAAAAAGGTTAGAAAAAATCCTTGTTCAGAAACCGATAAGAAGATTCCTTTGAAAACATTTTTAAAAGAAAAAAATGGTAAAATTTTCTTTAATAAATCATTTTATAAAGGTTAAAATATTTTTGAAAATATTTTTACAAACTAGGTTTTTAGAAGAAAATAGGTTTTATGACTAAAGAGATAAATGAAGTCAGGTTTTCTTGAAAATATTTTAAGTACCAAAGAGTGGAAAATGGTATTATTATTTGATAAAGGTTATGAATAACTAGAGAAGAATAAAATGAAAGGGTTTATTATACAATGATAAAATAAATTACTCTAATGGAAATTCAGGTGTAAACAATCCCGAACAAAATGAGATTATAAATTAAAACCTTGAAAAGATATTAACGGTGAAGTTAGAATCAACCAATGCGTAGATTATGTGTATTAACTATAAATCCACATAAAGAAGTTGAAATACATCAATAGATAGTTAAATTCATTATATACATAATCATTGAATATTAACGACAATGAGGTAGTATTATAACACAATGAAAATAAATTAGGTTATGAAATTCTTTTCCACTTGGTAAATTTTAACTCAAATATCCTTAGATGAAATAATTCAGATTAAAACTCAAAATATCAAGAATAATGAATGAATCATGATATTATATGACAAAGTGGAAATATTTAAATCATATATAAGAAATTAGGTGCACAATAATAAAGTTATTGTTTCAATAGAAAGTTAACAATCACAAAAGGAAGTGAAATTACAAAGATAATCATTAAAAATGTTCTTGAGGAGAATAATCTTTAAACATTCCAAAGTGTCCCATACCACTTTGAAATATTTGAATCATAATCTCCATGAAGAAATAACAATTAAATGAAAATTATAATATCATGAGAATAAATAGGTTCATGATATAACATATCAAAGGTTAGTATATACGCCTGAAACGCACGGCCGATTGTCGCCTATCGACCGGTCAAAGTTCCGGTGCTCTGCTAATGTGTATAGCAGCACTCGGGTCGAATCCTCGGCGATGATACTTTGTAGTAGTCGTTTGTTTGTAGTTGATTGTATTTTGATTAGGGGGGTTTGTTTGCAGAGCTTAATTAAAATGATTTATGGATGATGTTTGATTTACCAAATTGATAAAGATTGGGGTGAGTTCATCATTAGGTTAGTTAAGCTTGTGATATCCTCGAGCTTTGCTTTATATTGCATTTAAATTAACACCCATGTCACAAGATGATGTTGATTAGAATTCTTAAGTGTTAAGGCTTTAAACCAAGACTTAACTTAACTTAAGGTTATAATCTCAATAAGATCTTATTTATGGTTGTGTATTTATGGTTCCAATAATCCATGGAAACCACATGTTAAACAAAACAAGTCATTAATCCATGACATGTTAAGTCCAACATACACAATGTTAATTCAAAGAATATTCATCGAGCAGAAGCTCTCAATCACTTAACATACCTAAATTATAACTCACCCCAATGAGAGATTTACTCAGCCATTTGGGTGATTAATAATCTGGTTATAATGATTATGATTATAAATTAATAAGAGAAGAAAAAGAAAGGGATAAGAAAAGAGTGGTACGTCGACACACACACACGAACAATGATGATAATTAAAAACGAACTTTCGATTGAATGAGGAAGCTAAAGAAGGGAAGGGGATTGAAATGAATTTAAACTATTTTAAGAAAATTAATATTAAAATACAGAAGGTGGAAGAGAATAAGAGATATTGAAGAAGTAACTTGCATTAAAACAGAATTACAAAGAAAGAGAATTACAAGATTACAAAAATGAAGAACACAAAAGTAAGTGAAAAGAAAGAGAGGAGGAAAGGTCTCTCAAGTGTAAACTTGAGTATGTCAGGTCCTCCCAAGCCTTTGGAAAATCTTTGGTCGTGCCAATATGATCTCCTCTCTTCTGAAATGCCAACCCCTCTCAAGGAGAGAAGGGAAGAGTATTTATAGCCCAAGGAGTGGACTGTTTGCATTCCCAATCTGTCCCTCCACTTGCATCCCCAATTTGGCAATTCAGACATCCGAATATTCAAATATCTCCTTCTTAAAAGTTGTAGAAAATACTGTTGTCCGACTACTCTCAAAATTTGGAGTCATTTGGACGTAAGGATAAAAAGTTATGGCCGGTTGAATAAACAAACTTAAACTGTCCATTTCAATCCAGTCTTTTTGAAGTCCATAATGTGAAATGGTTTTTGAATATTAAGATGCCTTAAAATCCGAATGGTTTCTTCAACAAAGTCGGCCAACTACATCCCCTCTTTCACACTACAAAATCTCAGCTCTCTTGGATGATTACATCAGGTGATATGTCATGCATACTATACTGATTTTCATTCTCGGCCAGAATGGTGGCTGGACTTCAAAGATTCATTTGGGCCCCTTGTACTTAGATTTGGGCCATGAAATTTTTATCCAAGATGACATGTAGTGTCCCCCGAATTATGGTGGAGAGTTAAGGTTTTTGAACTTCTGGATTGAGCCCAGTAAATCAATCTTTATGAATAGTCCAGTTTCTTCACAGATTCTTTGGTCTTGTTTGTGAGGACCATATGACCCTTCAAATGGCAGAATTGGATCATGGTTCCTTCTAATGAAATGTTTTATATTGAAATTAGAATCCTACAAAACAAGAACCACACAATTTGGATCAGTATAGTGATAGTTATACTTAAAACATTAAACTGACTCAATTTGACTACTTCTAAAAATGCTCAAATATTATACTTAATATTAAAACATTAATATTTCACACAAATTATGCACATTTCATATAAAATAAGTAAAGGGGGAATATAATAAGCCATGAAAATATTAATAACATCAACTCCCCCACACTTAGATTTGCGCGTGTCCTCATGTGCAACAAATATAAAAACATGACAAAATCATTTTCACTCACCAACAAATATTAAAATTTTGTTTTCTCAAATCAGGGGAGGTTTAGACTATTTCACTCATCCATATTGAATTCCATCACAAATTTGGTTCACATTAATGCATCAGAAACAATTCATTTTTTCATGTTCAAAGTTTGAATTAGAAAATGTAGGCACTCAAAACTTACTCCTCTCAAGATGATAAAAATGTATTTTAGGAGGTTCACTCATTCACCAACAAAAAGTGAAAATCAAGAGTTTGTAAGAGCTCTCAGCTTCCATTCCCAAATCTAATGTGTAAAAGAATCAAGAGGTCTTTTAAGGGGTTTTTTAGTGGCTATGGGACGGTAGGTATATAATGTCCAAAGGAAAAGAGGGGTTAAAAACACCAACATGGAAAAATCAATGCACATTTTTTTGAAATTTGATTTGAAAGGAAATAGAAACACATATTTACAAGGGAATGAATGTGTGATGAATTAAAAGTGAGGGAGATAGAAAATGGAATAGGTTGAGATGATGGAATATGTGCAACATGGAAGACTTCCAATAATGGCACAATACAAGATGATTCAAGTGTTCTTTTTTTTTTGCTCTTTTTTTTTCGAAAGTTGTGCTTGAAACAAGTCTCACAATCATCTCCCAACCCATGATTGATCTCCTCATGGAACTAATTTTAGTAGTTATAACACGATCAAAGGTTGATGATGAATGATTTTTGACCCACCCAAGACACAACCCATTCCTGTTTTTTTCATTTTTTTTTACTATAATTTTTTTTTCATTTTTTTTTTTGAACACTTTTCAATGACTTTTGTACAAATGAAAATTACACATATACACCCCAAAGCTCACAGAATTATAACCTCTCCCCCACACTTGAATGGATTCTTTCCCTCAAGCATATGATGACACATTGGAAATCAATGAAAGTACGCCCAAAAATGAAGTCCATTCCCCCCACACTTAAATTTCAATAAATTGTACAATGAAAATCCATGAAGATGTTGGGTGGGACAAGGTATTAGGCTTGTAATGTGGCTATCAAAATAAAGGTTTTCATAGGCTCAAAGGGGCTTTCAAAAGTAGGATCAATGTAAGGGTAACGGGAGGCTATTTGGCTATTCTGATTCTCATGTGGCTTAGAAAATGCCTCTATCATATTGATGCACACAAAAGATGGAAATTCAGCTCGAAGGTCCACAAACTCAAGACTCACAATCAGTGGTGAAGACACACAATGAAAAAGATGGCCATAGATGACCTTGGCATGAAGGCTAATGTTATTCCTCACGGTAGTGGAGAATCATTTTCCACCAAAAATTGTTCATTCAAAATGTTTGTTATTTACACAAAATTGTTTACCCAAGTTTGAGATAAAAATTCAATATATTCGAGTTTAAAACAAGCCTTTTGACTCCCCAAAATGGTTGGACAGAATTTCAATATTGGATGATGAGTAATTATGACACCCCTTTTTTTTGTTAATTTTCATTTTTTTTAATTAATTTTTTTTTAAATTTTTTATTTTTAAGGACACATCCACACAAAAGAGAAAATAGAAAAAAGGTTGTGGAAGAATGTTGTAAAAAAATGAGAGGGATAGAGGAAGAAGAAGAAATAGAGAGAAGAAGAGAGGGAAGAGAGATTGAGGAGAGAGAGAGTTAAAGGGAAAGAGGTGCCCCCTGGTTTGGATTTGGCGGGTCTCCATCCAGTGGTGGTTCTATTGAAGTGGTTGGGGTTTCGATGGAAGTCGACGTGGTTCCTGGATTGTGAGACCTCTCATGGTGATGCTTTAACCGATGTCCATTTACCGTGAATGTTCTTTTTGAAGAAAGGTCTTTGACTTGCACTGCACCAAATGGGTAAACATTATTAATAATAAAAGGTCCATCCCAACGAGAATTCAGCTTACCTGGGTGAAGTCGAAATCGAGAATTGAAGAGCATTACCTTTTCACCTTCATGAAATACCTTTCGAAGAATGTGCTTGTCATGGAGTGACTTTGCCTTTTCTTTGTAGAGAATGGAGTTCTCATACGAATCGAGTCGAAGCTCCTCCAATTCAGTAAACTGCAACAATCTTTCTTCACCAGATTTTTCACAATCAAAATTACAAGTTTTGACAGCCCAAAATGACTTATGTTGGATTTCAACTGGTAAATGACAGGCTTTACCAAAAACTAGCCTAAATGGAGACATCCCAATGGGTGTCTTATAGGTTGTTCGATAGGCCCAAAGTGCTTCACCAAGTCTATCGGGCCAGTCTTTTCTTGTGGGCTTAACAATTCTTTCAAGCACTCTTTTCACTTCTTTGTTAGAAAGTCCAGCCATTCCATTTGTTTGAGGGTGATATGCAGTGGATGTTTTATGTACAACCCCATTCTTTTTCAAAAGTGACTCCATGGTTCTATTACAGAAATGAGTTCCTAAGTCACTTATCAAAGCACGTGGTGTTCCGAATCGATGGAAGATGTGGGTTTTGAGGAACTCACTCACAGTTTGAGCATCATCTTTCCTAGTGGGTTTGGCCTCGAACCACCTAGAAACATAGTCAACGGCAAGGATAATGTAGGATAATCCATTGGAAGGGGGAAAAGGTCCCATGAAATCGATGCCCCAAACATCAAAAATCTCACAGAAGATTAATGGCTTTTGAGGCATTTCGTTTCTTTTGGAAATTGTGCCAAACTTTTGGCAAGTGGGACATGATTGACAGAACTCGTGTGAGTCCTTGAAGAGTGAAGGCCAAAAGAATCCAGAATCTAGAACCTTTCGAGAAGTCCTTTGTGGTCCAAAGTGGCCACCTCCAGGCATTGAGTGGCAGAATTCCAAGATGGAGGATTGTTCAGTTTCATCAACACATCTCCTAATTACCATGTCAGCCCCAGTTTTCCAAAGTTTATTATCTTCCCCAAAATAATGCTTTGAATCACTTTTCATCTTTTCTTTTTGTTCTTTTGAAAAATATTCAGGGAAAACACCAGAAACCAAGTAATTGACAATTGGGGCATACCATGGTAACTTTGGAGTGAGAGATGAGAGGTGTTCAGTTGGAAATTCAGGATCAATTATTTCAGAATGAGAAGAATTAGAAATTCTACTCAGGTGGTCAGCCACAGGGTTTTCTTTTCCAGGTTTATCTTTTATCACAAGGTCAAACTCTTGGAGCATTAAAATCCATCTTATTAGCCTTGGTTTGGAATCACTTTTCTTAAGTAAGAACTTTAATGCTGAGTGGTCCGTGAAGATGATGATTTTGGCACCTAAGAGATAGGGCTGGAATTTATCCAAGGCAAAAACCACAGCTAAAATTTCTTTTTCAGTCACAGTGTAGTGTGATTGAGTTTCATCCAATGTTTTTGAGGCATAAAAGATGACATGAGGAATGTTTTCTCTTCTTTGACCAAGAACAGCCCCAATGGCCCTATCAGAAGCATCACACATCAATTCAAATGGTAAGGACCAATCTGGGGGTTGGATTATTGGAGCAGATGTGAGAGAATATTTGAGTTCAATGAAGGCTCTCTTGCAAGCCTCATCAAAATTTAATGTGACATCATTTTGAAGTAAACGAGTGAGTGGGAGGGAAATCTTGCTGAAGTTCTGAATGAATCGCCGATAGAAACCGGCATGACCAAGGAAGGACCGAATGTATCGAACTGATTTGGGTTCAGGAAGTGATTGGATCACCTCAATTTTGGCTGGATCAACTTGGATACCCTCTTGAGAAATTATGTGCCCTAGAACAATCCCATTTGAAACCATGAAGTGACATTTTTCAAAATTCAGCACAAGGTTGCACTTGACACACTTTTGAAGGACCAAAGAGAGTGAATGTAAGCAAGATTCAAATGACTCGCCATAAATGGTAAAGTCATCCATGAATACCTCCATGCAATTCTCAATGAATTCAGAAAATATACTCATCATACACCGCTGGAATGTTGCAGGAGCATTACAAAGGCCAAAAGGCATTCGCCTATAGGCATAGGTTCCAAAGGGGCAAGTGAATGTGGTCTTTTCTTGGTCTTGAGGTGCGATTGGAATTTGGAAGTAGCCGGTGTAACCATCAAGAAAGCAATAGTGTGACTTTCCGGCCAATCTCTCAAGCATTTGGTCAAGGAAAGGAAGTGGGTAGTGATCTTTTCGTGTTTCAGCATTCAATTTGCGATAATTGATGCACACACGCCATTTGTTTTTCACCCGAGTTGTGACCACTTCTCCATGTTCATTTGTGACAACTGTTATCCCTCCCTTCTTAGGAACGACTTGAATTGGACTAACCCATTCACTATCAGAAATTGGGTAGATAATACCAGCTTGAAGAAGCTTGGTAATCTCTTCCCTAACTACCTCAAGTATGAGTGGATTGAGTCTTCTTTGAGGTTGCCTAATTGGTTTGGATGATTCCTCTAGATGGATGTGATGCATGCAAAGGGCAGGGTTGATTCCTGGAATATTCTCTAGGGTCAAACCTAAGGCATTTTTGTTTTCCTCTAACACTTGAACAAGTTGGGACTCCTCAGTTTCAGAAAGTGAAGCAGAGATAATGACAGGGTAGGAGGGATCATGGAAAAGGAATGCATACTTGAGGTGTGAAGGAAGTGGTTTTAGATCAGTTTCAGCCTTGATTGGAGAGCTAGACAAGTTAGGAGTAGGAGAAGGTATTCTAGATGGGTTTGGATCATTTTCCTCAACACTGTCTAAGGTGGAGCAGTAGAGATCAGAGTTGATGTGGGATTCAAGAGAGTTTTCAAGTTCCTCTAGATTGATGGAGTCTATGAATGAGAGGTCCACATCAACTTCACCATTTATGACTTTGTTAATCATGGTGCAGATTTCACAAGATCCTTTATCATTATAACATGAAGAACATGGTGGATTGGGGTTCGATTGAATCTTAGAAGTGTCCTCAAAATCATGGATTGAGAATGCAGAGTGATCCTCAGATGGGTATCGCATGGCTTGGAAAATGTTGAACTTGACCAGTTGGTCACCGAATTCCATGGATAAGATGCCTGAATGGACATCAATCTTGGTTCTCGCAGTCATGAGGAATGGTCTTCCTAGAATTAGGGGAGATCGAGAAGAGGTCGTCTCACCTTCCATGTCAAGGACATAGAAATCAGCTGGGAAGATAAGATCATTGACCCGAACAAGAACATCCTCAATTATACCCTCAGGACTGGCAGTGCTTCGATTGGCTAATTGAATGACAATACCCGTTGGGTGCAAGGGACCTAGACCAAGGTTGGAGAATATGGATTTGGGCATTACATTAATTGAGGCTCCTAGGTCTATGAGTGCATCATCAAAGTTGGAACTCCCTATTTGACATGGAACCGTGAAGGTCCCTGGATCTTTGCACTTCATGGGAATGGACTGTTGGGTTGAAACATTTTCAATATTCCTAAGTTGCCTCTTATGGGTGCACAATTCCTTAAGAAACTTGGCATACTTAGGGATTTGTTTGATGGCATCTAAGAGGGGGATGTTCACTTCAACACGTCTAAACATGTCAAGCATTTCAGGATCAGGTTCAAAGGACTTCTTAGGCTTGGAGATGGATTGAGGAAAAGGAATTGGGTTCCTTAGAGGAATGGAAGGAGGTGAAGGAGTGGATTCAAGTTCCTTTTCCAGCTTTTTGTTCTTTTCATTTTCTAGATCAACATCGAAAGGGGAGGTAGAGGAATCAACATGGGGCATAGAAATTTGCTTTCCCGATCTAAGTGCAATTGCACTTACATTACCCTTAGGGTTGGGTAATGGTTGAGCTGGGAGTTGGGATGAATTGGATGGTTGTTGCTGGCTAAGGTGGGATGCAAGTTGACCTATTTGGGTTTCAATGTTCTTGAGGCTAGAACGGGTGAAGGAAGCAAGATCCTCTACATCACTTTCCCATGGTTGTTTAGAAGAAGAGGCTTGTCCCAAATTGGGTTGGCCTTGATTTTGGTTCTTGGGAAAGTGATTGTATTGGGTGGGGAATTGGGAAGGATCATTAGTATAGTGTAATCCAGGAGGAGGATTGTTCCTTTGGGGTTGAGGAACAAAAGGATAAGGTTGATGGATGTTACCACCACTTTGACCATATTGGAATTGGTTTGGGTTTTGAGGAGGGAATTGAGGAGGATGAGAAATGGGATTACCATACCTCAGAGGTGGGTTAAAGGTAGAAGAGAAGGGCTCAGAGTGGGGTTGGTTGTAGTTTCTAAAAAACTGACCTGATTGTTGAGGGTTGAAGTTTCGCTGAGCATACGCCGCATTGAGCTCCATTGGACTAGATGAATCAGATGGATCATCTTGAAGTTGTGGACATGTGTCAGTCGGATGAGATGGAGAGTTGCAGATTCCACAATTCTTGATAGGTCCAGGGAATAGTGACTGTGGAGAAGATGAGGTTGGGGCTTTTGTAGCCACCGCTAGTTGACGCACAAGACCTGTAAGTTCACTCATCCACTCAGTCATCTTGTTGGGCTCTATGGATTGATTCTCTTGGGCTTGTTTCACTTGAGCATGTGCTCGAGTATGGAATTGTTGCGTGTTTGCAGCCATGTTACTTATGAGTTCTCGTGCAGCTGCAGGAGTTTTTTCAACAAGAGCACCGCCACTTGCGGCATCAATGAGAGTTCGCTCCATATCCAATAACCCCTCATAGAAGTATTGGATCAGGAGTTGGTCAGGGATTTGATGGTGTGGACAAGTTGCCACAAGCTTTTTGAACCTCTCCCAATACTCATGGAGTGATTCATTAGGGAATTGACGGATGCCGCTTATTTCCTTTCGGATAGAAGCTGTTCGGGAAGCGGGAAAGAACTTCTCAAGGAAAAGTCTCTTCATGTCAACCCATGAGTTTATGGAACCAGGTGGGAGGTAGTAGAGCCAAGACTTGGCAGAATCTGCTAGGGAAAAGGGGAAATCTCTAAGCTTTATTTGTTCTTCAGAAACCCCTTGAGGCTTCATGGTAGAGCATACTACTTGGAACTCTTTAAGGTGAAGATGTGGATCCTCACCGGCTAGCCCGTGAAAATGAGGGAGAAGATGAATCAAACCCGACTTGAGTTCGAAGTCAGCCTCTATGTTTGGATATTGAATACCAAGAGGTTGGTAATTCATATCAGGGGCAGCAAGTTCTTTCAATGTTTTTTCCCTAGGATTGGCCATATCTAATTCAATTGGTAGGGCAATGATTGGTTCTTGGGTGATTTGGTTATCCCTAATGGTCCTCCTAATTCGACGAAGAGTTCTATCAATTTCAGGGTCAAACAAATCCGAGGGATTGTTTGGAAGGCTACGGGGAATTCAGAGAGATTTTGGAAGAAAGAGGAAGATGGTTTTTTCTTTGTATTTTTTTCAGTTTATGATTTTTAAGAGGAAGACGGGTTTTTCTTTGTGTTTTTTTTTTCAATTTTTTTAAACTTTTATATTTTTTTTGGGTTTTTTTTACAATAACCAGAAACTAATGACTACTTAAAGCACCATCCCCGGCAACGACTCCATTTGAAACGCACGGCCGATTGTTGCCTATCGACCGGTCAAAGTTCCGGTGCTCTGCTAATGTGTATAGCAGCACTCGGGTCGAATCCTCGGCGATGATACTTTGTAGTAGTCATTTGTTTGTAGTTGATTGTATTTTGATTAGGGGGTTTGTTTGCAGAGCTTAATTGAAATGATTTATGGATGATGTTTGATTTACCAAATTGATAAAGATTGGGGTGAGTTCATCATTAGGTTAGTTAAGCTTGTGATATCCTCGAGCTTTGCTTTATATTGCATTTAAATTAACACCCATGTCACAAGATGATGTTGATTAGAATTCTTAAGTGTTAAGGCTTTAAACCAAGAATTAACTTAACTTAAGGTTATAATATCAATCAGATCTTATTTATGGTTGTGTATTTATGGTTCCAATAATCCATGGAAACCACATGTTAAACAAAACACGTCATTAATCCATGACATGTTAAGTCCAACATACACAATGTTAATTCAAAGAATATTCATCGAGCAGAAGCTCTCAATCACTTAACATACCTAAATTATAACTCACCCCAATGAGAGATTTACTCAGCCATTTGGGTGATTAATAATCTGGTTATAATGATTATGATTATAAATTAATAAGATAAGAAAAATAAAGGGATAAGAAAAGAGTGGTACGTCGACACACACACACGAACAATGATGATAATTAAAAACGAACTTTCGATTGAATGAGGAAGCTAAATAAGGGAAGGGGATTGAACTGAATTTAAACTATTTTAAGAAAATTAATATTAAAATACAGAAGGTGGAAGAGAATAAGAGATATTGAAGAAGTAACTTGCATTAAAACAGAATTACAAAGAAAGAGAATTACAAGATTACAAAAATGAAGAACACAAAAGTAAGTGAAAAGAAAGAGAGGAGGAAAGGTCTCTCAAGTGTAAACTTGAGTATGGCAGGTCCTCCCAAGCCTTTTTCAAAGCTTTGGTCGTTCCAATATGATCTCCTCTCTTCTGAAATGCCAACCCCTCTCAAGGAGAGAAGGGAAGAGTATTTATAGCCCAAGGAGTGGACTGTTTGCATTCTCAATCTGTCCCTCCACTTGCATCGCCAATTTGGCAATTCAGACATCCGAATATTCAAATATCTCCTTCTTAAAAGTTGTAGAAAATACTGTTGTCCAACTACTCTCAAAATTTGGAGTCATTTGGACGTAAGGATAAAAAGTTATGGCCGGTTGAATAAACAAACTTAAACTGTCCATTTCAATCCAGTCTTTTTGAAGTCCATAATGTGAAATGGTTTTTGAATATTAAGATGCCTTAAAATCCGAATGGTTTCTTCAAAAAAGTCGGCCAACTACATACCCTATTTCACACTACAAAATCTCAGCTCTCTTGGATGATTACATCAGGTGATATGTCATGCATACTATACTGATTTTCATTCTCGGCCAGAATGGTGGGCTGGACTTCAAAGATTCATTTGGGACCCTTGTACTTAGATTTGGGCCATGAAATTTTTATCCAAGATGACATGTAGTGTCCCCCGAATTATGGTGGAGAGTTAAGGTTTTTGAACTTCTGGATTGAGCCCAGTAAATCAATCTTCATGAATAGTCCAGTTTCTTCACAGATTCTTTGGTCTTGTTTGTGAGGACCATATGACCCTTCAAATGGCAGAATTGGATCATGGTTCCTTCTAATGAAATGTTTTATATTGAAAGTAGAATCCTACAAAACAAGAACCACACAATTTTGATCAGTATAGTGATAGTTATACTTAAAACATTAAACTGACTCAATTTGACTACTTCTAAAAATGCTCAAATATTATACTTAATATTAAAACATTAATATTTCACACAAATTATGCACATTTCATATAAAATAAGTAAAGGGGGAATATAATAATCCATGAAAATATTAATAACATCAACTCCATATAAAAGAAACTAGGTGCATAACAACAAATAAGTTGCAATGGAATGTAAATTAAGAAAAAATCTCTTACATTTTGTTTCCTTTTTGGGTGAACGTCCTTTAACCTACTATATAATAGTTTTAAGTTTGTTAATAACTTATTATAGAACCATATTAATGTTTATAATAACATATATTGTCTTCTCATAATATCTTATTACCCTTTTGATAACAATCTTTCATTATATTCACTATTTCGAGTGTTAATTACCTAGTTTGTCGAGTATGTTTTGACTTGTTACTTGTTGTTATTATTAATTAGATCATGGTTTCATCATCTCTAGAATATAAAACATGATTTAAATATCATATATATTCAGTATATATTAATTTTTAATAATCTATAAAGTTTTTAGATAGGAAATGAAATGAAAATGGAGACGGTTGGTCGTGCATACACATGAATGCTACTTTCATTTCCTTATCATATTTTAAAAGAATAAAAATTAAATGAAATATATGTATATGTATGTTATAATTCCAGTATCATATATATTTCATATATTATACATAGTTCTATTAAAACCATCCTTTATACATTCCATGTATAGCATGAATGAATCACATCACTTTGAGGAGGTGGTAGTCCACAATTCCACAAACGATGTTATTGTATTTACACAAAATGGAAAGCATAAGGGTATGTGTTGTATAAAAATTATAGAAGAATAAAGATATTATAAATATCATATATATCATATATATCATATATATCATATATAAACAGCATGTATATCATAATTCCCAACCATGAGAGGTGGTAATGTAAAACCGAAGATCATCATCTTGTGAGGCGGTAGTTCATCATACACATAAACGGTAAGTTCATTACCCATTAGACTGAATTGTGTATAAGTGTAGGTAAGACCCTTAGAATAAAAACATCTCAATAAATTTATGAAAATAGTTTTATTATATAATCATGTAATAATAATAAATTAATGGGTGGATAATGAAAATAAAACAAAGAGCTTGAGGAGGGATGTTACCTCTTTTTCAGGTAACTCCTTTCGGTTTGCACCAAAGGGCTTCCTTGGTTTGCTTTTTGCCCAAGGTGAGGATTCTAAGATTATTTGAGTGATTTTTAGGAGTTGTTTTATTAGATAGTGTTCAAGAAAAATTGTCTTGATAGGTGTGAGGAAGTGAGAGGCTTGAGTGTCATTTTATAGTGGAGGAGGAGTGACACTCTTGTAAATTTTGGAAAAGGAAATTCCACCCAAATTTTTTCCATTGAAATTGGCTCTAATAATGGAAAAAAGTTAATAAAATGTATTATATGGTCAAAATATTTCCATAAAATATATTTTGTACAAGTTTCTAGGTCATTTTTTCCCTTAAGTTTAAGGTTTAGTCATTTATTAAGCTAAATTTTCTCTTAATCAATGTAATTAATTTTAATAACATTCACTAATATTTTTTGTCAAAACTAAGTTGACCTTATTATTCATTATAAATTATTTTTATTAAAAATATTTAATCCATTTTTCTAAATTCCAATCATATAAGTGGTGGAAATTAATTTAAAATTAATCTCACAAATGAGACGACAATGCGGGTTTTTAAAATAAAAATATTCAAAAGTTTGAGATACATTTATATTCAATTTCAATGAGAAATTAATTTAAATGATCTAAATTGGATTAATTTATATATAAGTGATATTATTAATATTTAAAAACAAATCAAAACATAATTTAACTATATAAATAAATTAGATGAAAAAACATTTTTTGAATTAAAATTTAGTATTTTTCACTATTCATCAAAAAATGAAACTTCGTAGAAAAATACAAAAAATTCAACCTAACCTAATATTTATTATTTTATTTAAAATATTAAGTTTATTTTGAAATATAAAATCTATAAAATTTCCAAAAATTAGATTTAAAATAGGTTCATCATTAAAATTCAATAAAAGAGCCTTTATAAAAATATTGGTTTTTATGCAAAATATTGGGTCTGTTCTTATCTTATGCTTATTAAATATTTTGGATAAATATAAAAAATATTTGATTTTATATAATATATATGTATATATATATATATATTATTAATATCACTCACTAATTATTATTAATTTAATTTATTAAGGTAAAACAACTTTGTGAGCATAAAAATAGTTTTCTATAAAAATATTCCCTTTATATTCAATTGGTTCTTATATTCAATTACAATTAATTTTTAACCAATTAATTCATTTTATATTTGTATAAACTATAGATTTTCATAAGTTAGTTGATATTATTAATAACCACCAATTTAACAGCTAGGGTAAGTCGTATTATATTAAAAACTAATATATTAATAATACATTGTTGTTCTATAAAACTCAATCTTGCATGTAACATAAGTCATAAAATAAAGTCTTTGTTGCGTGTAATACAAACTAACTCAGTATTGTGTGTATTACAAGTTATATCATAGATTTAATTTATTTAAAATAGTAAATTCATTGTAAAGTTTCTGGATATTATATTCCCTTATGCACTTGGTGTTACGTGTCATGCACTCTATCGAATATAATGTTCTTACTTTAGAATTTTGGGGTGTTATAATAAGGTTATAAATTTCAATTAGAAATAATATAAGAAATGGGAAACAGTGAAAAAGGCCAAAATAAGAGTACACATAAGAAAATAAAACTGTATATGTATATATATATATATTATGTATGTTGGGATTAGTGCATGTGTGTGTGGATTATTAATAGGCATCAGTTTCATGTTGTGCATCATGGCAGTATATCATAGTAAAAACATGACAAGAACCCAAAGAAAGGAAAAAAAAGAAAATTCATATAAAAAAATACAAAGTAATATGAGTTGAATGCAATGTTGAGGTGGAAACAGTGGAAATAAGGGTTGAAAAGGGGGAAGAAATGAACAACAGCCACAAATACAATCATAATAGAGAGAGACATAAAGATATAGATCAAATATGAAAAAGCTCACCACATACCACTATGTTTCATAAGAGAGAAAATGTATGATGTATTACCACCAAGCGCAGGCTTGTAAATAATAAAATTGTTGGGCAATGTAGTATAATGGGCATCGTACCAAGGATGTATTTGAGAACACTCATTGAAAAGTGCATGCAACACTTATCACTTAAAATAAGATCCAATGTGAAAGTGTTTCATGTTTCTTATTAAAAAAATGTATTTTACCACTTGTTTAATAACACCACTTATTTTTCATATTGATTATCATAGGGTATAATTTCTATTAGCACTTTCCAAGTACTATCAAATATAATCGAAGAGTGAAAGAAACCCCTCACCAAGAACAAACTAAACAACAACAAAACAGATGTAGTTGTTTGCCTATGGATTCTCTACGCTGTAAGGAAAGGGTCTTAATAGCATACAATAACCAAAATAATCACCAGTTCAATATTCTTATACAAAAATTTCCACTGAGAATTCAAGGATTCATAATCTATAAATTCCATAATTAAGGTAACTTCAAAAAAAAATTAGAAATTATATGAGTGGAATCTTAGTAATAAAACACATTCGGGCAAATGAATGCATGCATAAAAACACAAATGGAAGGATAGATCTTTACACCATATCAATAATCCTTTCATTTTCTTGAGGAGAAAGAGCCATGATAGGTAAAAAAGAGATCTCACTTTGCAGTTGTAAAGAATATTAATGTAAAGAAAACCAATAATGCAACATTACAAACATAAGAAATTCAAAAAGATGACATATACTTACCATATATAAACCATCCATTTATTCAATAGTGGATACAATGGCCACTTGAGAGTCATAAACAACCAATCTAATCATCAAACAGGTGTATAATCCAGCTCAAATGTTTTGATAAATGTGTGTAATCAACCACCAATTCCAGTATGAGTATGAGAGAACTATTGGAGGATAACTAGAATTGAGATATTAGGGTCATCAAGGAGGGATAGTGTCAAAGGAATCATGGCATCAAATGAAAAGAAACTGATTTATGAAAAAAACCATGAAAATGAAAACCCCCCTTCAAATGAAATCATGAAGCACTAAAAATCCAAACGAAGACCCCTTTGAAAAAGAAGCTTGTAGCTTGATCCAAATAAAGATTAAAGAAATACAGAATTTCATAGACCGAATCATGAATTTTCAGAAAATAAATAAGAAAAGAAAAACCCATCAATTGAAAAACAACTAAATCACCACTGAAGAACACAATGAGAAAATTAACCTTGAATCATCCAAGAAAAGGTAAATCGAGCTAGAAAAAATCTTCCTTTGGAACGACCACTCCTGAATGACAGATCACCCGAAATTGTGGGTATGGCATGATTCAGCCAATGAAGATCCAATAGAAGTGTGAATTGAGGAAAATAGTCTTCGAAGAGATCTAGGGATTATGGTCATCGGTGGGCAACAATCCAACGGGAGGGGACCGAAGTCGAGAGTGGAGGCAGGGAGGTGAAGACAGGGTGGGTGAGGGGGAGGCAGGGTGGCGGTGAGATTCGGGGGTGAGGGTTGGATTGTGGTATCGGGCAAAGCGGGCTTCTGGGTTAGGGAGAATTTTGGGAGAGAAAACGCGAGGTATAGAATTTTGAATAATAATAATATGTAGGGAATAAAGTAGAATGTTTAAATTAATATTCTTCTAAGAATTAGAAAATGTATATGTATGTATCTAAATATATATTCAGAATATAAATAATATATATATATATATAAAAATATATTCATGATATATATTTTGAATATATTCAGAACACACACACACACACACACATATATGTTTTCAAAAAGTAGTGGGAGAGGATAACATGATAAAATTAAAAGGAAGTAGAGAAAATTAAATAAAAATGTTTAATAATAAATAAAGATATGTAACTTAGGAATATTGGTTTAAACTCTAACTTTATTTTCTAAAGTAGTACCTTGTACTTCTATATCTCTACTACTTTCAGAAATAGTAAGCATGTTGGTGTGATAAGATGTTGACTGAAGAAAAATAACTGGAAAATCGAATAAAATTTCATGTGTATTAAGTAATTGAATTTGCATGCTTATATTAAGTAAATGGAACTACATGCTTAATTCAAATTGAATAAGACTGAATAAATTTTTACAAACTACATATATATTTAGGAGATGAAAGAAATGATTTTGTAGACAAGGTAATGACACTGTTTAGAGTATAAACTACAAGTATATGTAGAAAATAAGATATCAGACTTTTAGAAAAAGTGCATATTTATTCAGGAAATAAAATTGCATGCATATTGAAAGTAAAAGGAATATTTAGTTCATCAAACTAAATACAAAGTCACGAGATTTAATATTTCATATTTCAAGGATATTCAGTCCATTAATTGAATAATATTCAGTTTATTGTTATATTCATGGTTAATGCATTCAAAAGTTTATGCATAATCAATATTACATATTATAATATGTGTATATTACATTTAGAAACATATAAGTTATTCTTTATAATCAATAATATTTATTACAGTATAGTGAAAAAATTGCATATCAATCCTTGGGTGGATGGAAGAATTATATTCATTTAGAGGTTATAATCACTCCAATAATTAATGGTTATGATATAGAAAATAATATTCCATTTGTATGAATGATGCATATCAATCATTAGAGATTAAGATATGGAAAATAAAATTGCATTTATAATATAGAAAATAATATTGCATTTATAGTGCATAAATGTTTCATGGTTGAAATGTTAATGAATTGTTAGAGAACAGAGAAATGAAGAATAGTAGAAAATTGCACCATACGTGTTCTAGTTGGAAAAGATGTAATCCTAATTTTAACTCCTTGATTGTTATAGTTTGACATTTCCACCATAGGTGTGCTCCTAGAAAAAAATAGTTTGAAATACAAAGTAGGAATTCATATATTTTTATTCTTTTTAATCGAAAAAATGTGATTGTATTGTCTTGGTATTTTCAAGAGTTTTTTGAAATTTTATGATTTGATCTTCATTTTTTGAAAAATATAACGAATAACGTAATTAAGAGTATATTAAGATTAGGGGTGCAACAAAATCATGATTTATAAAATTGTTGACAGATAACACAGTAGGAAAAAGGAAAGTGGTATACAAAATTGAATATGATTATAAAAAAATCATAGAATTTGTTTTATTTTGTCCGAAGTAAGAGATAATGGTATATAAGTTTGAAATATGATATGGGTAACAGTTAAAAGGTAAAAAAATTCAAAGATTGATCGGTAACATGTATGTACATGATATGTAGTATTATTCGTATAAAAGATATGCATGGTGCATATACTAAATAAGCACAATATGCATAAACCAAATATATAGTATGCATTAGTTACATGTATATATGGTTTTCTAAGATGAAATACCATATATTGGTATAAGTATGATAAGCCTACAAAATACTATGCTGTAGAAATTAATGAAAAAAATATGGAAGTAGACATAAAGTTCCACGATTAGAAAAGCTATAATTGTAAAAGATAAAAAATGCACACACCAATGAAAAAATCAGGAGTGTTGATATCTTGGAAAACATAACACAATCTAATGGTAAGCCTGAATCATGTGAATTTTTTAAACTTTCTTCTAGCATAGATTACCTGATGGAAGCCATGGTGATTGAATAGGTTCACATCAAGAAATAAGATGGTGTAGTTGGTAGTCGAATCACCTATATCGGTCGTAGAAGGAATCACCTCTGAGGTATAGAAATCGAGAATATGAATAAAAAATCATAGGATACCTAGATGTAGCGATGAACATGGATACCCCGGTGTATGAACGCTGGTCTCGATGGATGAATGTTTCGGATTTGAAATCATTACTTTTTTATGGGAGAGGGTGAGAGATAGTATCAATTAAATCATCCAAAGCACAACAAAAATAAAATCTACGGAAATGACAAATGTCTAGTAGAGAAACCAAACCTAACCCTCGCCCTTCTCAACCCTTCTTCTTGTCTTTAAGCCCCTTGAGTATCTTGCTCAAAACCTTTGCATTAAACACGACGTACTGTTTCTTCAGCTCCGTCGTCACTTTCTCCGCATATGAATCAACTTTATCCCTATATCTCTCATACAGAACTAGCACCGTGTGAAGGACAAAAAATTTGTGTAGAACAACATCAAGAAATCGAAGCAGCTCCCCATAATGGAAAGAACTCACAGGACAACAATCACAATGATGAAAACACAAGTAATGGATGAAGATATTTGTATAGAAAGAGAGATGTGGTTGCAGAGATACGCGATCGCTTATGAATTTGGATCCATAGTCGGATTATGAAGGTATCACAGAGGCATAGTTGCAGAGAGACAGGACTGACTGTGAATTTGGATCCATGGTCAGATTATGGAGGTATCGTGGTTACAAGGAGGCGGGGAGGTGGAAGCGAGGGCATGGGGAGGCAGGTCCTTGGAGGTGGGAGGCAGAGAGGGGGAGACAGGGATGGGGAGAGACGGGGAGATGTGAGGGAGTTGCGTATCGATGATGAAAATTGAAGCGTGAGGAAGAGAACCAGTTTCAGGGGAGGACGTGTTCGACACAAAGCCAAATCCGATTTATGGGGAGGAGAACGAAGAGAAAGATAGAACAGGATTGGAGGACACGTTCCTGGTGGATCCAGATTCGATTTATCAGGAGGAAAATGAAGAGGAAGATGTGAGGGTTTCAGGAGAGGCGAAGAGGGGGGCACATAATGTGTGGGTGTTAGGAGAAGTGGCAAGACAGGGATGGTGATAAGGAGAAATTTTATGGTGAAGACACATATAAGAGATGATGCATCCTTTAATATATATAATGTATATTTTATTCAACACACGTGGAGTTGTAAATCCTTAAACTACCCTATGTTCAAATTATGGTAGGTGAAAAATCAGCAATTTTAGGGGGAAGAGTTTTTTTTTAGTTAAATGGGGCAGGGCGTTTATTATTTAGGAAAATGGGTGTCTTTAGCGCTACTTGAAGTGGCGCTATATAATTCTTTGAATAGCGCCACTTCAAGTGGCGCTATAGTATTTTTTTTAATTTATTATATTTATTATTTTACATTTAATATAATTAGATAGTTTTTATATTTATTATAATTATTATATTTATATTTATATATACATTATAATATTATAATTATCATAAATAGAAATATATAATTACCATAAATTTGTAATTATAAATATAAAAAATATAGTAAATATATAATTATAATAAATGTAATAAATATAATAGGAAATATTCTTCATTGTATATTTTGATTATTATAGTTATATATTTATTATAATTATTATATTTATAATTATATTTAGATTATTCTATATTCATTATAATATTAGAATTATTAGAATTATAAATAGAGAATTATAATAAATTTATAATTATAAATATAATAATTATGATAAATATATAAAAATAATAAATATATAAATATAGTAAAAACAAAAATATAATAATTATATAATTATAAATATAGTAAATAAAAAAATAAAATAATTATAGAATTATAATAAAAATAATAAATGCAATAAATATAATAAATGTAGTAAATGTAATTATATATTTATGTATACAATATATATATATTTTTTCTTTGTAAATATGCAATTCTATATATATATAATGCATATATAGATATATAATTACATAATGAAAATATATAATTCTATATATATACATTATATATTTTTTTACATTAAAAATATGTAATTATAATAAACATGTAATTATAATAAATATATGCCAATAATAATCATTTATTTTAATTATATATTTATTATATTTAGAGTTATAATTATATATTTATTATATTTATAATTATAATTATATGTTTATTATAGTTATATATTTATTATAATTATATAAATATAAATAGAATAATTATATAATGTATACATAAAGATATAATAATTTGTAATAATCATATATTAATAAAAAATAATTTGTAATTTAATTAATGACAATTAATTATTTATAATTAATTTTCAATTATAATAACTTATTATTATATTAATTTGTAATAAATTGTAATTTAATTTACTATTATAATTAATTTACAAATACAATTATTTATAATTATAATAATTTGTAATAATTATATTTTAAATATATTACAAAGGGTTGAAAACAGAAGAAATTTCATAAAAAATGTTGATGAAAAATAATTTTTAAGCATTTAAAACCACCTATTTGAAACTTAAAAATGTTTCAAATACGTGTTTTTGAAAGACTATAATAGATAAAGTATAATACCGATATAAAGGCAATTTTAAACATTGATTAAACATATATTAAATATTTGAAAACAAAATGAATTTAATGAAAAATATCAATGTAAAATAATTTATAAGCTTTCAAAACCAGCTATTTGAAACTTACAAATGTTTCATGTACGTCAATTTGAAAGACTATAAAACATAAATTATAGCACGGATATAAATGAAACTTTAAACATTGACTAAACATATAATAAATATTTGAAAATAAAATGAATTTCATAAAAAATGTTGATGAAAAATAATTTACAAGCTTTCAAAACCACCAACTGAAATTTTGACATCCAATTCACTACAAGAAAGGCCAGAAGGTCCACATAAACACACCATGTTTGGACCTTCTGGCCTTTCTTGCAGTGAATTGGATGTCAGAATTTATACTGGATATAAAGAAAGGCTGAAGTCGCCCTTCGTTTTGGGGGGAACACCACCACAGCTTCCTACATCTCGCTTAATCGTTCAATTCAGTTTCATTAAATTTGGACAACCCCTTATTTTTAATGAAATTCTTTCTGTCTTTGAGTATTCTTATATGTTTAATCAATATTTCAAGTTTTGTTTAAATTATTTTTTATATACTATATATTTTATTTTTCTAATTATTTGTCTAAATAACAGTCATTTATCTAAATAAATAAGGTTTTTAACATATAAATCATGACATCTGAATAAATCAACGTCGATGCCCCCCGGTACCACAACGTGACGTCTGAATCTCACGTCCTCCCCGCGTTCGACGTATGCGTCGCTCCGGTGTCCTAGCAGTGGGATCCTCCGCTTCTGGTGTATATGGTGTCTCCTCATGATGTTGTGTAGAGGGCTGGCCAAAATCATGTGTGGATGACGGCCCAAAATCATACGTGGATGACGACCCAAAATCATGCGTGGAGCTAGATGGTCCTGGGGCTCCTAAAAATGGTAGAAAGGGCATACTGAATAAGTCCTCACCGGGAGGAGAGGGGGCTGCCACAAGCTATCTGATCAAGATCCTCAAGTAATGGGAGGTACATCATGTGTACCAAAAGGGTGGAGTAGTCGACGCATAACATGCCTCCGAGCAGTCGCAGAATATATGCACATGTGTGCCTAATAAGTATCTCCTCGTCAGCGTCATCAGGAATGACAATGAAATGCTCATCAAGTCATGTCATGCGCAATCGAAAACCCACAAGAACACCTCGTACGCCAACGACATCAATGTCTAATAGTCGATATATGATGGCAGCCCAGTTGCCACTAGTGGCACCCGTAACAGTTTGTCCATGGATGGTCAAACCAAGCATGTAGATGACGTCCTCTAAAGTATTGGTCATCTCCCCCTATGGGAGATGAAAAGTGTGTCTCTGGCCGTCATCTCTCAACCAATGCCGCAATCAAATGATAATCAATAGTCTTGAAGTCACACATAGCGACTCCATAAAATCCTGCACGTCTAAGGTATGGAGAAATAGTTGTCAGGGGCGCATTGTGATGAAAATGATGTGCTCTCCGAACAACAAGTTGTCGAACAGGTCGTCGCGCCAACACAAGACGCGACACATGCGTCTCCTGGCCAGATAATAGTGGCTGCTCCATCTGATTTTACAAATAGTAAAACATTAATTTCATGTTAGTTATCACATTTATCATTTAAGGTATGAAATTTATCATGTAATGTATGAAAGAAGCGTGTAATGAGTTAAATAAAGTAATTTAGGATATGTTCAATATATAAAGGAATTTATGATATGTTCAACATATAAAGTTGATGATATATTCACTTTGAATGCTTTCAAAATTCAACGATGACATTGGATTTTGAAAGATGTCGACGTCACAATAATTGGCCACAATTATTAAATGAATTAATGATATGTTCAACATATAAAGTTTTGGATTGATTCTCCAAACTACTATGTCTATCGAATACTGATGATGTTATTATAGGAAATATTCTTCGTTGTATATTTTGTGTTCATACATGTCACAGATGACTCATGGATCATTTTTCTAAAGTATTTGAGCATATTTTAAGTACATTTTTCTGCCTGCAAATCACTGCACCCTTGCCTCTGAAACCTAAAATAGAGAGTTGACAAACTCAATATGCTCAATCAACATCGTTTAAAAGGAATATGGAAAAACCTTTGATCCATGTACGGTTGACATGAAAAAACATCCTCCTTCTGCATTGTATCTTTAGTCGACCCAGTAAAGAACCAACTGTCACATATTCACGACCTCTAAATGAATATATGACAGTTGGTTCTTCACTGAGTCGACTAAAGAGGGTAATTGACTAATTAGAATTAAGTAATTGTCTAATTAGAATTACCTAATTGACTAATTATAATTAACTAATTGACTAATTATAGTTAACTAATTGATTAATTAGAATTAACCAATTGACTAATTATAATTAACTAATTGACTAATTATAATTAACTAATTGACTAATTATAATTAACTAATTGGCTATTTAGAATTAACTAATTGACTATCTATTTAGAATTAACTAATTGACTAATTATAGTTAACTAATTGACTAATTATAATTAACTAATTGACTAATTATAATTAACTAATTGACTAATTATAATTAACTAATTGACTATTTAGAATTAACTAATTGACTAATTATAATTAACTAATTGACTAATTATAATTAACTAATTGACTAATTATAATCAACTAATTGACTAATTATAATTAACTAATTGACTAATTATAATTAACTAATTGACTAATTATAAATAACTAATTATAATTAATTAATTGACTAATTATACATAATTAGGTACCTAATTATGCTTACTTAATTAACCAAATTAAATTAATTATTTAACTACTTACAATTAATTATTTTTTAAACTAATTCTATAAACTAAACAAATAAATTAATAAACAAATTCTATAATCTAATTACATTAACTAAACAATTAAATATACAATTTAAAATATTAAAGAAATGTAAATGAAAACTTACCTCAAATTTGCGGAACGGTCGGCGGACAACCAGAATTCTGTTCTCCAAATTGAGAGAAAGGGAGGAGGTTGAGGAGGTGAGGGGATGAATGAGGAGGGGTGAGGGGGTGATGGGGTTTTATAGGGGCTCGGGGAGATCGGCGCCACTTGAAGTGGCGCTGATGAATAGTATGCCGAATTCGGCCTAGCGCCACTTCAAGTGGCGCTACGACGTTTTTTGCCATTAGCGCCAATTGAAGTGGCGCTAGGGTGCCTTATTTCCTAAATAAAAAAAAATAAGAAACCCATTTTCATAAATAAAAAAAAATTGCCCATCCCACCCAAAATTTCCTGAAAAATCGGACTCACCATTTTGAACCCTTGCAAATAAAAAGACCCCAACCTCATGTATATATATATATTTTAAAAACCCATTTTTTTTAAAAAAACCCGGATTTTGATCCCGTCTGCCCCATACACAACTCTAAAATTTGCCACCTTTCGAAGCCATTGACGTGTTTTCAGACAGAACAGACCATCATTACCGCCGGGAGCATTGCCGGGACCGTTGTTGTTGGGCCTTTATTTTCGGAAGTCCGGTGGATTAAACGTTCCCGATTTCGCGACATTGCTGGGTTTTCCGAATTTTGAGTCCCGCTCGGCAGCTCGTGTCGGCGCCACTGATTCTCGGGAGGATCAAGAGGATTTTGGTACGCGGATGTTCCTGTTCTTTCGTCCGATCTTTTAGTTTCCTGTTTGAATTCCGTCGGGCGTCGTTGGAATTTGTATGGTAAAGGCTGACTCGTTGTTTCGACCGTCATGTCGGCGGGCTGGAATGATCGATTCTCCTTGTTTTTTTTTTGCTCTCAAGAATTGTTTTGATGCCTTTAAGTCGACTCTGTTCTTGATTGCGGTATAATGTTTGAATGCTCGTCCTCGTTTTCTTGTCACGCCTTGCGGATTATCGTTGTTGGATAATTCAATGCTCAGAGTTCGATCGTTTTTTTTGGGTACTTACTGGGAAGCTCGAGTTCTGCATTATCCTTCCTGGATTCTTTATACTTTTCCGATGATGTTTTTTTTTTTTTTTTTTTTTTTTATGATTGTAAATAATTGCAATGATTTAAAAGTTGCCTGAATCCAGTGATTGCAAGCAGCTGTTATGGGAACAGAAGAAATTAAGAAAGAATTGGATACTGGCAACTGGTACTCAGAGTTAGCCCATGACCAGTGGGTGAAAGTCCCTGTCTCAGGTCCTACGCCACTGGCTCGATATAAGGTCATCTACTTATGAAAAATTATCTTTAGCTGCTGTGTGTGTGCGCATGAGCGCACAGGTGTGTTAGGAAGACTTTGAATTATTTATCCAGTGGCATTGATTCTGCACTTTTTTACGAGCTACTGCCAGGACAGTTGCCATTTGATTTACTTTACACCATCCTCATACTGCAGCACGCTGCAGCTGTTGTTGATGAAAAGTTGTACATTGCTGGTGGGAGTCGTAATGGTCGGTACCTGTCTGATGTTCAGGTTTGGAAAAGCCAATTAATTCTACATATTGAAGTCTATGGATTTCAATCCTATGAATAAACCTTTTTTTTAGGTCTTTGATTTCAGAAATATGGCATGGTCTACTCTAATACTGAATAGAAGACTAAATGAGAAAATAGAAGGCACTGGCTCACTGGAAGCTATCCCCGCCATCTCCGATCACCATTTGGTAAATGAAAAAAAACATGCTTGAGTTTCATGATCCCCCATCACCTATTTATCCTATTTCCTATTGTACATGAATTAATTTTGCATGCTTCCCACATGCACTCAATAATTTTTATGTATGTTTTGTGGAAGATTCACTGGGGAACTAAACTCCTCCTCGTGGGTGGGAAGATAAAAGAATCCTCCGATAATCTAGCAGGTTTGTTTCTTTAAGAAGTGTGTTACTAATCAATCAGAAATCGAGTGTTCTCCTCTCTGACCGTGTGCCTTGATGATGCACGGTTGTGTGCCTTGATGATGTACTTCCTGCAGTGCACTTCATTGATCTGGAGACACACCACTGTGGTGTTGTAGAGACCTCAGGCAGTGTTCCGGTATTATCATTGACCAATAATTTTTTGCATTCTTTTTATTTGCAATGGAATGTCTTAGCCAGTAGAAAATTGCTTGATTCTTTCCTTTTGAGTTAAAAAAACTCCATGTTTATTACTGTTCTCGATCAAAACATTGGTTGGTATCTTAATTGTGTTTTGTAGGTTTGTCGTGGGGGGCACTCAGCAACACTACATGGTTCTAGATTGATCATTTTTGGTGGAGAAGACAGGAATAGGCATCTGTTAAATGACATCCATACTCTTGATTTGGAGACGATGGTCTGGCAAGTGGTGGAGACAACGTAAATATACTTGCTGCTATCCTAGTAATCCAGTTTTGTGTTTATAAACCAATTCAGCATTGTTATTATTGTGTCTTAATAGGCAGACTCCTCCAGCTCCGAGATTTGATCATATAGCTGCAGTTCACGCTGGGTGCTATTTTTTAATTTTTTGTGGCTGTTCTCATGCAACATTTTTCAATGATCTTCATGTGCTTGACTTCCAGACTGTAAGTGGCTTCCATTTGTCTTTTCTTAAACTGTTTGACAATCTATTTTGTGCTTTAAGCTTTTTCATTGTTAAAGTTAAGAGTGTACCTTCCTGTTGAATAGAAAGGTCTAAGCTGGTGTTTTTTAATTTAAAATAATTACCAATGTGTCTAAATTACTTTTTTTTGCTTTGATAATCACAATGGTTAACCTAGGACCCTTTGATGGCTCAAATGCAACTACTGATTTTGGACAACTAGCGATTATGCTCCCTATGAATTAGGGGTGTGCACGGTCAGTTTTGATAGCCAAGGACACTGGTTTAAACCGACTGATTGAAAAAAATCTTCTTAAGAGAAAATCTAAACTGACCGATGATTAGTCCAGAATCGATATAAAATGAACCGATCGGTTTATATCGATCACAACCGGTTTAGATCAATAAGAAAACTAGGAAAAAATTACATGATGCAACAAAAATTAATAAAAAAAGGATAAAAACCTAAGATCATGATAAAATAAACAATAGAGAGAGAAGAACTCTGAGAAAAATGATCAATTCAATATTAAAGTGAAAGAAGTAGTTTGATAGATAACCAAGTCAACAAAACGACAAGGATTTAAAGGTTCAATGATTCGGGGCCAGCTTGCTCTGTGGGTTGATAACTTATATATACTTAAACATTGCATATGTTCATTACGTTCCATTAAATTGAAAAATCAATAATTTTTTTTGTAATAATGAAAAATCAATATTTTTTTTTTGTTATATTCAACTTTGATCAGAGTAAAATAATCTCACTTTGAATCAAACAACCAAATCATGCAATATTCATCATCCGATTTCAATAGATTAACCATTTTAAACTGAATTTTACCGGTTTAAGTTGATTCTGTTTGGTTGGTTTTGGTCAGTTCGGTTAATCTTGCACACCCCTACTATGAATTGTGGATTTTAGTGATATAAAACTACCATGCTTCAGTGATGAAAGATGACGAGAACTCGACCAAAGACATTAATCCGATTAACGAGTGAAGGACTTTGAGTTGCAAGGCCTAATGGCGTGTGTAAGAATTAAGATTGCAAGACATAATTGGAGCCCATCTCACAACATTAAAGACCCAATGCATCTCACCTTGCATGGATGAAGCAAATGAACCCATAATATCACTTATTTAAGCCCAAATGTGACTCCTAAAGTTCATTACACACGTGTGCATGAATTTGGAAGTCCAACCACATTAGAGAATCTCCAAAGTCAAGGTTGGAGACATCAAAGTTAAGTTTGGTGGGCTAGGACAATGTCAATATATATTGATGGAAAGTTGTGCTGCACTTTATCAAAGTCTAATTATGCGTGCTACTCTTCTGCAAGTGATTTGTATCATTGGAAACAAGTGTGAAAAAACTCTGAATTACACATTCATTTCCAGAGTAATTGATACAAAAATGAAAAAAAAAAGAAAAAAAAAGGAAAAAAATGTTTTGTGTTATGTATCACTTCGTTCTCCTCTCTTACATTTCATATCCACATTGTTTGTATTTGGCTCATGTTGATATTAAATTTATATCTTGCAAAACTACCGGGCAAAACCTATACATCATACCCATCCACTCTTTTCCACCTTCTATCCATCTTATAACCCTTTTCTCATCTTAGATGAGCCGTATTAATTCATTCCCCAACACCATCTTGGTTGGGTAAGGATTGACAACATGTGATTTCGACAACTTGGGAATTGATTCGAGTGCCATGAATGGAATAAAAGTGAAAATAAAATAGTTGTGTGCATCTTCGTGTGAGTGCATGTACATCTTCGGGCGCGTGTGTGTATCTTTGTGTGCGTGTAAGAGCGTGTATCCTCGTGATTGCGTGTGTGTTTCTTTGTGTGCATGAGTGTGTGTGCATCTTCGGGTGTGTGAGTGCTTGTGTATCATCGTGTGTGTTTTCTCCATGTGCGCGCGTGCGTGTGTAAGTATTATGACGAAAGATTGTTGGAAGAAAATTGCTGATGCTACCAATGGAGAAAGATGAAGTGGATCTCCCACATCGGAAAGTACATAACTCTAAATGCAAGTCTTGGTGAGCTTTTTTGAGAAGCTTCTTGATAGGATGTTAGAGGAACTTAACGAGGGGATTGGCTACATCGAGGAGCAACTAAGCCCGATTTCGATCCATGGTAACCCGTGAGATGCTCCAACACGACGCGTCCCCATGTCATGGAAGAAACCATGAAAGATTATGAAGATGAATTTGAAGATACCCCACAACAAAAAATGTTTCAACAACCTAGAGGTGTACAAAGGAGACCGAGAGAGGGTGGTGTACTTGGTGGGATCAAGGTAAAGGTCCCTTCATTTCAATGGAAAAGTGACCCTAAAGTATACTTGGAGTGGGAGATGCGCATCAAGCAAGTATTCTCCTATCATGCCTATTTTGAGGAGAAAAAAGTGAAACTTGTTTCCTTAGTGTTTTTTGATTATGCCCTTATTTGGTTAGACCAATTGCAAAAGGAGCGAGCTAAATACAACGGGTGGGACAAAATGAAGTTGACCATGAAGAAGTGGTTTGTTCCCTCACGCTATCATAGCGACGGTAACACCCTATATATTCCGAGGTACAAATTTGTTTGAATTTTTTCCAACCATGTGCATTTCGATGGTTTTCGGCTGTTGGTGGAATTAGTAGTTCATTTTTGAAGCAACAGGAAATCACACTGCAACGGGGGGTGGGGGTGGGGTGGGCATTGTGCCGTGGCGAGGAGTTGGGATTTCTGCGTATGAATAATTTATTTGGGGTGTTGCATGGTGATAAGGTCCTCACGCCTATATGAAAGCAAAAATTCATTCCTTGAATTATAGTGAAAGAGAGGGAGAGGGAAATTGGTTACGGAGGGTGAACTCATCCCCCAAGTGGCCTCCTCTGCTGAGCGACCAACCCACTGAATAAGGAATTGTGGCTGGGCGATGCAATCTCTCAAATGAAGACGGTAGGAGAGCACAACCTGAGGTTCTGGAGAATCTGTAATGTCGGCTTGTAGTCCGGGTGGTAGAGTAGCGAGGACTCGCCGAGCACTCACAACTTGTTTTAATTACGACATATGAAAAACTGGATGAATTTTAGCAGAAGTGGGCAGATCCAAACGGTATGCAACGGGTCCAACCCGACTGAGGATGGTGAAGGGACCATAGAAACGGGCTGCCAATTTCTGATGAATCCGTAAGGCGATGTTCAGTTGCGCCAGTGTTTTAAGTACACGCGATCACTGACCTGGATGGAAACCTGTCGCCGGTGCCGATCCACATAGCTTTTCATATAGTCCTGGGATCGAGTTAGGTGATGAGGAAGTTGGCGTAATGCTTTATCTCGGTCTCCCAAGGCGGTGGCCATAGCTGCTACGCAGACATCAGAAGGTAGAAAAATCAGAATGGAAGGAGGTGTACCAGCATACACCACCTCAAACGGTGTAGAGTTAATGGAGGCGTGCCGGGTCGTGTTGCAACTCCATTCTGCCCAAGGGATCTAAAAGGACCAAGACCGAGGCTGGTCCCCCGCAAAGCAACGCAAGTAGGTCTCAAGACAACGGTTTACCACCTTAGTTTGACCGTTTGTTTGCGGGTGGTAAGCCGAGCTGAATTTGAGGGCAATGCCATGGAGGCAGAACAACTCTGTCCAGAAAAAACTAAGAAAAATGGGGTCGTGATCATTCACAATGGAAGGTGGCACGCCATGTAGTCGCACCCCCTCCCGAAAGAATAGTTTAGCGACTGTTTGTGCAGTATATGGTTGCTTGAGTAATAAAAAATATGCATACTTTGAGAGGCGATCAACAACTACCAGAATCACCTCACACCCCTTTGATTTTGGAAGTCCCACAATCAAATCCATAGAGATGTCACTCCACACTGTTGTGGGGATGTCTAGCGGTTGCAGCAGTCCCGCGGGCGACAAGGTGGAATATTTAATGCGTTGGCAGGTTGCACACTGTATTACAAATTCCCTCACAATCTTTTTCATACCAACCCAATAAAGATTTGCTGCCAATTTTCTGTATGTTTTGTAAAAACCGGAATGACCCCCTTGAGGTGTTGCATGGAACTTGGTCAGCAGCTTGGGTACCCACGGAAATTATGCTGGGATGGGATCGCTAGTCAGCCGTGATAATGCAACACTCCATTAGTCGCAGTGAAGCTTGGATAAAATGAATTATCAGCCTGCAGTGTGCGGAGCACCTTCCCCAGGTAAGGATCCGTGGAGATGCCTTCGACTAAAGGACGACCCTCTTCCCAGACGGGTCGGGACTGCAGCAGGTGGAGATGGCGCATGGCCTCCTCCGACCCACAAATACGGCGCCCAGACCTCGTGAGTTTCTTGGCTTGAGGGGATGACTCCATTGAGGTAGATGGTCGCAAATATTACCCCTTTATATGGTCATGCGTTTATTGTGTGGATTGTAAGCGTGGGTAAGCGGATGCGAGCGACTCGAGATGGAACCATGGGTGAGTTCCATTATGTGAGGCGGGGCTAGTGAGTTGGTTGGACTCTTAGCGAGTCCTCGTACATTATGGCTCTATCAACCCTGGGAGGTCTCATTTGATATGTGATGCTTGCTTAGAGCGCTGCTTAGGGGTGAGCCCACAAATTGTCTTGGTAATGGACGTAGGGTATGCATGCGTAGGTTGGTATGAGAGGATGACCTGAATTGGAACCAAATGTGGTTTTCTTGACTTTTGGGCGATGGATGCAGACTATCTAGATCGTGATAGGTCTTTTAAATCTTATGTGTTGAATACATGACCACAGAGGGTCATGTCACCTCGTGAAAGTGGCTTGATACTTTAGGAATGGGATCGAGACAGGCGTCATTGTCCTTAACTTTAGTGGTGAGCCTTGTATGACGTTCTTGGGTGTTCTTTGATGATAGGAACTCATGTATTTGTTAGGCTAAGTGGTGAGCTAGCCTTTGTGATGAGACTTTAGTATGACGAGTGCCCACTGTAGTGCCACCCTTGGAAAATGGGTGAATGGAATTCGAAGCCGCTGGAAGTCGAGCTTGATATAAGAGTGTTTGGTGTACCATGTTGGAATGGTGTAGCCTGATCCGTTGGATGAAGTTGGGACAACTGCTGGCGGCCTGTACTGTACGCCAGGCCGCAACTCTCGCAGTGAGGTTGCTGGGGGTTCCAGGGGGGCAACGCCCCTCTGGTCAGGGGTCCAAGGGCCGAAGGTCCCTGACCCAAATTTTAGGGGAACTTTATCAGTGTTGACTGGGGACGCCAACAATAGTACTATTGTAGTGTGGACTTCGACATAGTTATTGTGGTAGAGCTGACCGGTGACACCGACAAGGTATTGTAGCTCCACGGACTTGCTGCCATTGTCATTGTAGCACAATGAACTTACTGTGTGAATTTAGCATTGTAGCAACGTGAGTTACTGTAGCACCGTGTTGCTTTATGAGCTCATTTCGAGCTAGAGTTTCTGTACTCTGGGATTTTTGCCCTGTAATTTGCTGCCAAACATAGTGATATCGTTCTACTTCTTCATGGACGTAGGGATTATTCCCAAACCACGTAAATCTTCTTGTTCGCGTTCTTGTTCTTGTTCTTTGTCTTTTATCTTTCTCTCTCTTTTACTCCCATTTTCATAATCATTTGTTGTTTGAGCTCTTAAAGTTTTCGCATGATACCACGCCATGGGTTCACGTGATCATCTGTTCACCCTTTTTGTGACCGTGATGATGTATGCCACGCTTGAAAAGATGTTTTTTCAACTAGTGGTTGTTGATTGATTATGCTAGGTGGGCCGTGTTCCCCCCGAGATTTGATGTGTATGTCAGGAGGAACGCACTGCCCCCTGAGATTGATTATGCCAGGTGGGCCCCCCCTGAGGTGATGGTGTATGTGAGGTGGGATGTATTGCCCCTGAGATTGGTTGAGTATACGCGGGTTGAATGTTATGCCTCCCGAGATGATGGTTATGCGGGTTATATGTGATGCCTACCGAGATGATTGCGATGTGAGTTGGACGTGGTGCCTCCCTCTCGAGATGACTGTGATGCGGGTTGGACGTGGTGCCTCTTGAGATGACTGTGATGCGGGTTGGACATGGTGCCTCCTGAGATGACTCTGATGTGGGTTGGACATGGTGCCTCCTAAGATGATGGTTATGCGGGTCGGATGTGATGCCTCCCAAGATGATTGTGATGCAGGTTGGACATGATGCCTCCCAAGATGATTGTGATGCGGCATGGGCGTGATGTCTCCCGAGATGACAGTCATGCAGATTTGATGTGCTGCCCCCCAAGATGATTGTGATGCGGGTTGGATGTGATGTCTCCTGAGACGATGGGTATGTAGGTTGGACGTGATGTCTCCCGAGATAATTGTGATGCAGGTTGGACACGATGTCTCTCAAGATGATTGTCATGCGGGTTGGACGTGATGCCACCCGGGAGATGATTGTTACACGGGTTGGACTTGATGCCTCCCAAGATGATTGAGTATTCCAGGTGGGATGTACGACCCCCCAAGCGTGGATATGCTTTTTGGGTTGGATGTACTACTGCCCAATAGTTGAGATGAGTTACTCAGAGTGGGGATTGGCCTCGATGGAGGCAGTACAACGAACAGACCGTAACCGACATGAGTCAAAGCAGGTATGAGTTTGAGTACCTGTGGTTTGACTGGTGCAATGCATGTGATGTTTTTGACTTTTCATTCAGTACATGCATGCACATATATACTAGTTTTTTATTAGGGACACCGTTGGTGGTTTCTTATTGAGTTTTATACTCACACTTCACATGAACACTTTGGTGCGCGTGAAGTTCTTATGGTTGACATACAAGTTTAAGCGATGACCCTGGTTCAAGTGGATGAGACAATGGTTGGGTCTTCGTGCCTTATTTTTTGTTTGTTTTGTACTGTTTATGATTGACCCATTGAGTGATCCTGGTGAGATGGATAAATGACTGTATGATGTGCATTTATGATAGCATGGTTATGTTATTGCCATGATTTGCTTTTCACTGTAATTCCATTTTTTGCACTCTGATGTGATTCCTGTTATGGATGTTCTTGTTATTGATTGATATTGTTTGCGATGATACTAGAGGGTATAGTCTCCCTATGTGGTTTATCAGCCCCTCACTGCCAGTAGACAACCCCTTATGTATGAGGCGGTGCGCTTGAGGTCATGTGGCGCTTTGGCTCGTGCCGACGATTGGTGATCGAGCCGGGGACGTTATGGGGACCTTCATAGAAAACTTCAATGTCTTACCCAATAGAGTAAGTGTGATGAAGATAACTACAAAGAGATGCTGATTGCAATGAAGTTGACCGTAAAGAAGTGGTTTGTTCCCTCACACTATAATAGGGACCTCTATAACAAACTTGAATGCCTTACCCAAGGGAATAAAAGCGTTGAAGATTACTACATGGTGATGCAAATTGCAATGATTCAAGCAAATGTGGTGGTGGACCCAGAGGCGACCATGTTAGATTTTTTACATGATCTCAATGAGTAGATAACTGATCAAGTAGAGATATACCACCATGTGAAATACAAGATATGATTCACTAAACAATGAAGATTGAGCAACAAAGTAAATATAGGAGCAGTACGAGGAAACCAACTACCTAGTTCACTCCATGGAGAAATTCGAAGGAGACTAGAGGAACATCAAATCAAAAGGAGATGGTTGATCGTAAGAGTGATAAGGGTAACTCGACCTAAGAATGCTAATACCAAGACTAACCCATCGAGAAATAGGGATATTTAGTGTTTCAAATGCCAAGGAAGAAGTTGCATTGCTCGTGAGTGCCCAAACTAGCGAACCATGACCTCCAATGAAGAAGAAGAAAATAATATCTACTAGAAATTGGTAATAGTGAATTTGCCGTTGAAGGAAAGCTCCTTATCACTAGAAGAGTGTCCAGTGCACAGATAATGATCGAAGAAGAGTAACTGGAATTTTTTTTCTATACACGATGTCAGATCCAAAGAAAGGTGTGTATTATGATTATTGATGAAAGAAGTTGTAGCAATGTGGTGAACACCGAGCTAGTTGAAAAGTTGAGACTGTCAACCTTGAAGCTCTAACATTCATATTGATTTCAATGGTTGAATAATTGTGGAGAGTTGAAGGTCGCTACTCAGGTGCAAGTTTCATTTACCATCAGAATGTACAAAAATGAGGTACTGTGCAATGTTGCACCTATGAGGGCATGCCATTTGTTACCAGGTTGACCGTGGCGATATGATCTTCATGTTACTCATGATGGTTTCATGAACCATCATTCATTTGTATTTCAAGGGGAACCCATAACTCTTGTCCTGGTGTCCTCCAAAAGTGAATTTTGGATGATCAAATCCCGCTGGAAAAAAGAATGAGTGAAAAGGTGATTAAAAAAGAAAAAAAAGAGAATGAAAGAGGGAATGAGAAAAGAGAAGAAAAGGAGATAAAAAAAATCAAGAATGGTTGAATAAAAAAGCGTGATGATGGAAAGAAAGAGCGAGCTTAAGGAAGCTTTAATTTTGTGGCAAAACCTCACATCACTTGTGTACAAAGAGGTGAAGCTAAACACTAATAGCTTAAAATCTCCTTTGCCAGATGTTGTCGAGTCATTGTTGCAGGAGTATAGCAATTTCTTTCCAGAAGAGGTGTCACTGAGTTTACCACCCATTAAAGGCATTGAACATCAAATTGTCGGAGAAAAGGAGCAACTGATTTTTTTTCCATACATGATGTTAGATCCAAGGGAAGATATGTGGTGTGATTATCGACGAAGGAAGCTGTATATTGGCGGAAAAGTTGAGTTAGCTTCAATGGTTGAATAATTGTGGAGATTTGAAGGCCACCAAACAGGTGAAAGCTTTATTCTCCATCGAAAGGTACAAAAATGAGGTATTATGTGATGTTGTACCTAAGAAAGCATGCTATTTGTTTCCAGGTTGACTGTGACAGTATAGTCGATGTGTTATTCATGATGGTTTTATAGACCGTCACTCATTTGTAATTCTTCGAGGGGAATCCATAATACTCGTCCCAATGTGCTCCATACAATTTTTGGAAGATAAATTCTTGAGAGAAGAAAATATTTAGTGAAAAATGAGTGAAAAAGAAAAAGGAGAGAATGAGAAATTAAAAGAAAAAGATCTCAAAGAAAAACCACGAGTGATTGAGTAGTAAATTGTGATGATGGAAAAAAACGATTGAGGTTAAGGAAACTTTAATTTCACTGCAAAACCTCCTAATACTTATATACAAAGAGGTGATGCTAAACACTAACAACTTAACATCTCCTTTGCCACATGTTGAATCTTTTTTTGCACGAGTATAGCGATGCCTTTCTAAAGGTGCCACTGGGTTTACCACCTGTTAGAGGCATTGAACACCAAATTAATCTCATACTCGGAGCATCCCTACCAAATTGTCTTGCATACCATGCCAACATGGAGGAAACAAAGGCGACTCAAAGGCATGTCCAAGGATTGTTGGACTTGGGATATGTCAAAGAAAGTTTTAGGGCGTGTTGTGCCAAAGAAGGATAATGTGTGTTGATTGCAGAGTTATCAACAATATAACCATGAGGTATCATTATCCTATCCCTAGGTTAGATGACACGCTTGATGAGTTAAATGGTTCAACTATTTTCTCTAAATTTTTTTAGGAAGTTGATATCACAAAATTAGAATGAAAGAAGGTGGTGAATGAAAAACTACTTTTAAAACAAAACATGGTCTTTATGAATGGCTACTGATGCATTTTGGTTTCACAAATGTTCCGAGTACATTCACGAGATTAATGAATCATGAGTTATGACCATACATTGGAGAATTTGTTGTCATATGCTTTGATGATATTTTGGTGTATAACAGGACATTGCTTGAACATGTATATCATTTAAGAAAACCTTAAATACTTACATGAGAACATATTCCATAATTCAAACCTATCCTCAAAGTCCCAACTACATATCTCAACCATGTCGATGGGGTTTACTAGGATTTTCCATAAACCTGCTTACACTACTAACTGGAAAAGCCAAATTAGGATGAGTGAGAACCATAACATACATTATACCAACAACAATATTAACATATAGAATATTGTTCATGAACATTTTATCTCTGTTAGAATGAAGGAACAGTGACTCAAAGCCCAAGATGCCTCCTATGGGAGGCCTTGGTGTTTATTTATAGCGAATAATAAGGATGATGTTAGAGACTTGGACGTCCTCAACACACCTGGAAGGCTCCTAGAACGGGGTATAAGGGATAAAATGGTTTTGTTGGGGGGAGGGTTGTTAGGCCACCTAGGGGATTTGTTAACCAAATGGGCCCCACATAAATGGTGTTATAAGAGAGCTCTGGAACGAGGGAAGGGTATAGAGGAATATCCTGGGAACTCAGCCTTTGGCTTAGAAATCGGCTTGGGCTTGGGCGGGGAGCAGCACTCCCTCCCGTGTAGCTTCTCTTCTTCTCCATGCATCTTTTACATCTTCTTTCTCCCGCATGTAGTCTTTGTTCCTATTTTTCTATTGTTGGAGTCTGTGTCCCACATCGGACTAGAGGTCCGGTGTGGTCTTTAATATTCATTATAAATTAACCCTAAGGGCTCCTTTAGAGGAGATATCTTGGGGGTTCGGTCTCTCTCATTTTTCAACCTACATGGTATCAGAGGAGGTTTACTAAACCCGACCCCTCCGTCCCTTCTTTTTTTTTCTGCTCTAGGGTTTACTTACGTTTTACCCATAAGGGGGGCGGCGACCTCCATGGCCAGCTCTGCCGTCGCCCCTCCCCTCCTTCCCGAGCAGGCTGCCCCCTGTCTGACGGATCTCTCCCGCTGTCCGCTCCCGTCACCCTTTCTCCATCCCGGCGGAATCCTCCGCCCGCAACAGGACCTCTCCCCGCGGCGCACACCCTACCCGGGCCGACTTGCGCGTGACGGCTCCACCTTCGGCGGCTCCTTCCTGCGATTTCCCTGCCGCCCTCCTCCCCTCCGCTGCGACGCGTCTCGGCGAGCCCGGCCCCTGCACACAGCCTTCCGCCGGCATCCCCCTCCAGGCGGTTTCCCCTCTGCGCTCTTGCCGGCACCCACTTCCGCAACTCCCGACGCGCAGACCGGCTGCTTCCCGCATCTCCCGCTTCGCCCGAACTGCCCGCCTATTCCCGCATCTCCCACTCCAGAAACTGCTGCAACCTCCCACGACGCCGCTTCCTCCTACGGCCGACCCTGCTCCCGCGACAACATCTAGCCTCCTCGTCCCGCTGCGTCTCCGGCGGCTCCCGCCCTACCCGCCATTTCCAGTTCCGCACCTCCCTTCACCAGCCGCCGTCTCCGACTCCGCACCGGCCGACTTCTGCACCTGCCGGCTCCCGCATCTCCAGCTTTCCTCCCGTCGCGATCCCGACGGCCAGCCGCGCCTGCTTCCTCGGCTGCTCCCTTCCCGGTGGATCCCTCGCGCCGGCCCATCTCCGTCCGGCTGCTCTCTTCCCGGCGGCTCCTCCCGAGCGCAACCCTCCGTCGCGGCTCCTCCCCAACGCCGGCCTCCTCCTGCGCTCGTCTTCCAGCAGCCAGCCGACTCTAGTATCTCCCACCTTCAAGTTTCGGCTCTCCAGCACCTCCTGCGGCATCCCTGCCTCGCCGGCATCTCCCGACGACTCCCGGCAGCCGCATCTCTATCCGCCGGCACGCCCATTCGCTGGCGCAGCAACTCGACCACCTAGGATTTGGGCCCGTTGGCGCCGCCAGATCCCGCAACAATTCTGCGGTATCCCCGCCTCTCGTCGCCGGCCCCGCAAGTGCGGTTTTCCCGGTGCTAGTTTGGATTTCCCGGCGTTTCATCGTCCGGCTCCACTAGTGCGGCATTCTTGGCGTTCCGTCAACCGGTCGGTCTGAGTGGTTTCTTCTGCTGCGCCCGCAACATCATCTATCCATCATTTTGAGGGGGAGCTGCCATCGTGAGGGGGAGCATCAGTCTTGCAGCCTTTTATTTTTATTTTATTTCGTCTTGTTTTGTCATCAAGCTGGGTATGTCTAGCTTGAGGGGGAGTGTTTGCAGCTTGTTGCTTGCTTTGTTTTTTCTTTATGTGTCCAAGCTAGGTACACCTAGCTTGAGGGGGAGTGTTGGAGTCTGTGTCCCACATCGGACTAGAGGTCCGATGTGGTCTTTAATATTCATTATAAATTAACCCTAAGGGCTCCTTTAGAGGAGATATCTTGGGGGTTCGGTCTCTCTCATTTTTCAACCTACAGCTATATACAAGTAGTCTGTCCCTATTTCTTATCACTTGGTCCAACCTGCTGCTGGCTCGCATCACATCTGAGGCAATGCGCCCGACCATTCTTCTTCACCACCTGTCCGAGCGAGGCGTGCACGACGGTTTCCTGTCGCCTGAGGCGCGCCCCGCCAGCTCACGTCCAGACAAGCGGCGTCTTGTTCTTCTTCCCTCCTGGTTCCGTGGCGCTGCACACTGCTGTTTCTTCTTTTCAATCGGATGATGGCACACAATAGTGGGAGTTCGCTCGGACGCAACACGCATTACCACATCGCGTTCTGAGACGGGATGCTCTGTCGACTCTCGTAAGACGTCGCACACACTGCCAGCTTGTTCCTCAGCTCTCCGACTGGTGCCGCTTGCTGCTATCATCCACTGTTGCCGACTTCCGCAAAAGGAGACGCTCTCTTCCGACTTGTGGAGGCGCACACCGCTGGTTTCTATCTGACTCATCGCGCACTGCTGGTTTCTTCTCATTCAGCGGCGGCACACGTTCTCAACTCGCGATTCGAGGAGCCGCACACCACTGGAAGGTATACCCGGAACGCCGTCCGTGCGAGGAGGCGTGCTACCAATTACACTCATGGGAGTGGAGTACACCGCCGAGTTCCTCTTTCGAGTTCCTTTTTCGACAAAATTGAAAAAAAAGAAAAGGAAAAAAAGAAAAAGAAAAAAAGAAAAAAAAACTACAGAAACAAATCGATGACATTGTTGCTCGATGAGGTGGAGCAATGCTTATTGCGGATCACGCCATGCTCTTCCAGACACCGCAAAAGTAGGTTGAGTTCCAAACATCCCGTGCAACCTGGCTACGTCGTCTGACGGAGATGCCACCTCATGAGGAGTGACCTTTACTCTCGTCGGCGATGACTGCAACACATCAGGAGTTGTCTGTTTTTGACAATAGTAATCCGCCCGACCTATCGACACCGCAACAACACGGTGTGGAGGGGACTGTGCACGACGGCGGGGATGGACTCTCAGACAGGGAAGGGCAGCACACAACCTTTGAGAGTCATGGAGAATCCGACCATGCATATGGCACTGCAGGCTGAGTTCCAAACATCACACACAACCTGGCTGCGTCGTCTGATGGAGACGCCGCCTCCTGAGGAGGAGTGGTCTTCACTCCCGCCGACGATGACTGCAACATAACAAGAGGAGTTGTTTGTTTTTGACAACAGTAATCCGCCTGACATAGGGACGCTGCAACAACACGGTGCAGAGGGGATTTTGTGCCCGACGACGGGGATGGACGCTCAGACAGGGAAGGACAACACAAAACCTTTGGGAGTCATAGAGAAGCCGATGCTGCCACAACAGGAGGCGACTCCGCCTGCTCGGCCACTGGTGTTGCTTGAGGTTTATTCTGCCCCGTTGAGCACTATGGAGGTGCAGGAAGCAAAACTCCTAGTGGAATGGCTTCCTCATATAAAGTTCTGTTTTAGGAACGAGCCACAAGATGAGTCATGCGCAGTGGTTAGCGGCCGCGGTCATGGGGGAGGGCCACACAATTATTTCAAGCGGGACAAGGGCATACAGAGGCGGACCTCACAACATAGTTGGCAGCAACAAACACGGTCGGCCCACAGTGCAAGAAGGTTCATTTGGGAGATTGCCTGGAGAATATGTGAAGAAAGGGTGCATCGCTATCGGTTTCTCTGCGACCATAAAGCAGAGAGGATCATTTGGAAAATTGTTTGGAGATTTTGTGAAGAGAGGGAGCACCACAATCAGTTTCTTTTTTCTCATTCTTGAGGATAAGACTGATTTTCAAGGTGGGGCGAGTGTTGGAGACTTGAACGCCCTTAGCACATCTGGAAGGCTCCTTCTAGAATGGGTTATAAGGGGTAGAATGGTCCCGTTGGGGGGGGGAGGGTTGTTAGGCCACCTAGGGGATTTGTTAGTCAACTGGGCCCCATGTAAATGCTGTCATATGGGAGTGCTGGAATGAGGGAAGGGGTAGAGAAGAACATCTTGGGAACTCGGCCTTTGGCTTGGAAATCAGCTTCGGCTTGGGCGGGGAGCAGCAGTGCCTCCCGTGTAGCTTCTTCTTTTCTTCTCTATGCATCTTCTGCCTCCTGCCGGTAGTCTCTGTTTTTATTTTGCTATATACAAGTAGTTTGACCCTATTTCTTATTTGATGACATGTTACTTAAAGTCTGATGTGGGACTCGATTCAACTTAATCTCTAACACCCCCCTTAAGTTAGGTGTACCTTGTTTGGATATTGTTAAACCTAGTTTTATTATATTGGGTATTTCCAAGTCCCACATCGGAATACTCCACCATGTATTCCTTTTTACTCATTTATAAAAGAATGTTCCCACCTCACATTGAGGTAAGGAGAATTTGCCCTCTACATGGTATCAAAAGGATTTTCCTGATAATTTTTCCCCTTCCTTCCGCGACACTCCTCCCTCCAGCGGCCCTCCGTCCTTCCCGACGGAGCCCTCCCGCCCAAGCAGCGCCCTCCCGTCGGCCCCAACACCTTTGCTGCGACATCTCCCGGCCACTCGCCTACGTCGCGACTCCCCCCCTCTCCAGGCGGACCCTTCGCTCCGCCTCCTCGTGCGCGACTCCCGCTCGACGCCGCCCCTCCCGGCTCCGTGGCCGGCCGGCTGCCCTCCCGCGGTTTCTCGGTCCCTGCCAGCTCGCGCCCTCCTACGACGTCGCCCGCCTCCGCGGCTTCTCCCGGCTTTGCGCTCGGCCCCGCCTCTGCGGCCCCTCTCGGCTTCGCGCTTGGCCCCGCCTCTGCGGCCCCTCTCGGCTTCGCGCTCGGCCTCGCCTCTGCAGCCCCTTCCCAGCTTCGCGCTCGGCCCCGCCTCCGCGACCCCTCCTGACTTCGCTATCGGCCTCGCCTTCGTGGCCCCTTCTGGCTTCGCTATCAGTCCCCGCCTATCAGCGGACCCTCCCGGCTTCGTGATGGGCTACCGCCCTCCAGCAGGCTTCCCGACGGAGTTCTGGCCCCGCCTCCCGTCGCGGCTCCCGGGCCCACCTCCTGTGGCGCCCTCCCGGACCCGCCTGCTCGCGGACTCCCGGCTTCGCGACCAGCCCCACCGCTCGCAGTATTTTTCTGGCTCTGCCCTCCCGCAGCTCTCCGGGTTCTCATCTTGGCCTTGGTCTCGCTTTCCTCGGCAAGTCCCAGCCCCACCCTTCCAATGGCCGACCATTCCGCCGCCCCTTCGGTTCTGCCTCTGCTGATCACCGCCTCCACCCGCCTAGTTGATGAGCGCCTCGACTCAACCAATTTCTCAGTATGGCGGAAGACGATGTTGATGTCACTCACGGGCATGGACCTCGACTCCCACCTTGAGGATCCTCCGCCCCCATCTTCTGATCCCAAATACCGTCCATGGAAGCTTGCTGATAGCAAGATCTTTGCCTTATTGGTCAATTCCATGGACCGCTCCGTCAAAGACGTCACTCGGACTGCCAATACAGTTAAGGAACTCTGGGATTCCTTAACCCTCATGTATTTCGAGACTAATAATTTGGCTCGGGTCTTCGATGTTCTTCAGCGCCTGTCGCTCATCCGCCAGCAGGACCGTTCATTTCCGGCATACTTCATGGAATGAAAAGCTCTCCGGGATGAATTGCTTGAGCTATGACCCATTCCTCAGACACCAGCGACAACCTTGGCCTAGAGGGACAAATTGCGCCTCTTTAGCCTGCTCTATGGCCTCCGCTCCGGAGTATGCAACGACGACCACGAAAATGCTTGTCAACCCCTCTTCCCTAGAGATTCCATAGGTGTATCATCGCCTGGGAAATGCTCAGCGGGCACTTCCCCCACCTCCTCCCAGCATCGATCACACCGCCCTTTTGGGCCGTGGCAGTGGACGCTCCTCAGGCACTTGTGGACGTGGCTGTGGGAGGGGCGTCCTCGTCCCCTCTGCCAGCATTGTGGCAAGCTCGACCACCTGATCGATCGCTGTTGGGTTCTTCATGGCTGCCCATCCCAGCCACCTAGGCAAGGCCAGATTGCGGTCCACGATGCTTCACCATCAGCCGCAGTTCTTCCGTCATCTCTGGACCTCTCCCTGGCTGAGCTTCAGATGATTCACGATCATCGGAACACCTCTCTGCCAGGTCCTTCGTCGGCTTCTCTTGCCCACTCTAGTGGTTCCACTGCCTTTGTTGGCCGTCGTTCCCCTGCTTGGATGCTAGACTCAGGTGCATCAGACCATCTCACTGGGGATGCAGGTATGTTATCCACCTACCGTCCATATGTTGGTTCTTCAGCCATCATCGTCGCTGATGGATCAACTCTCCCCATCGCCGGCTTCGGTGCGTGCTCTCCCTGAATTCATCTCTTCACCTGCCCTCTATGACATATGTGCCTCGCAGCCCTTTTAACCTTCTATCAATCAGTAAGCTTGCAAATGATTTCAATTGCAGTGCCATATTTACATCGTCTCCTGTTGTATTTCAGGAGCGGATGACGAATCGGGAAATTGGTAGAGGCCAGCTTCGGGACGGGGTATACATGTTCGAGGGACCGTCATCCGTCGCCTACACGTCTCTCTCTGTGCGTGTATTGGACCTTCATTCTCGGTTGGGCCATCCTGCCTTCACCATTCATCAATTGTTTCCTGATGTCAGTCAACATGTCTCCTTTCATTGCGAGTCTTGTAAATTTGCGAAACATTATCGCGCTTCATATTTTCCTTGAGTAGATACACGGGCTTCCAAACCCTTTGATTTGGTTCATTCAGATGTATGGGGTCCCTGTGCTGTCTCGAGTCAATTAGGGTACAAATATTATATATCCGTCATTGATGATTTTTCGCGTATGACTTGCCTATACCTACTTCGAGATCGGTTTGAAGTGTTTTCCACTTTTCAGACTTTTTACCATGAGATTTATACCTAGTTTTCCATCTTAGTTAAATGTCTCCGCTCAGACAATGGGCGAGAGTATCTGTCCACTCCATTTCAGCATTTTCTCTAGGTGCGCGACATCATTTATCATACCTCCTATCCTGATACACCCCAGCAGAATGGATTGGCCGAGCGGAAACACCGACATATTCTGGAGACTGCTTGTGCCCTTCTCTTCCACCGACAGGTGCCCCTTCTCTTTTGGGGAGATGCCATCCTTACTGCTACATACCTCATCAATCGTTTTCCTTCTTCTATCCTTCAGGGGGAGACTTCTTTTCGGACTATGTTCTCTTCTCTCCCTCACTCACTTTCACTCTGTGTGTTTGAATGTCTTTGTTATGTCTGTGGCACTCGTCCTAGCCTCTCCAAGCTCTCCCAAATCCCTCCGTTGCATATTCCTCGGCTATTCCCACACTCGGCGCGAATACCAATGTTTCTCTCCGGACTTACGACGGTATATCATCTCTGTTGACGTCTCTTTTGTTGAGAGCTCTCCATTCTCACTTCCCTCTCCCCATCCAGACATTGACATCGATGGTTGTCTTCCTTTCATTATCCATCCTCCTCTGGTGTCTCTCCCTACTGATCACCATTTTGGTACGGTTTACTCTCGTCGCCCCTCGACTGTGCTCCCTGTCTTGGCCGAGGAAACCATCGTCCCAGCTTCGTTCGATCCTCCTCCACTGACACCAGACGACTTGCCTATTGCACTATGGAAATGTACTCGTTCTTGCTAGCATACTCCTCTTTTACATCTTCATACAGAGGTTTGCCAGCTTTGGAGACTATATCTATTCCCCGCACGGTTGGCGATGCCAAATCTCACCCGGGGTGGCTACAGGCGATGTGGGATGAACTGCAGGCTCCGGATGACAATCATACTTGGGACCTGGTCCCCCTTCCAGTAGGAAAACAGGCGGTCGACTGCAAATGACTTTATACGGTCCGTCTCAATGCCGATGACACTCTCCATCGCCTCAAAGCCCGACTTGTAGCAAAGGGCTTTGCTCAAGACATATGACATCGACTATTTTGAGACCTTCTCTCCGGTTGTCAAGATGACCTTAGTTCGCTTATTCATCTCTCTGGCCGCTCATCATCATTAACCGCTTCATCAACTGGATGTTAAGAATGCCTTTCTCTATGGCTGTCTTGAAGAAGAGGTTTATCTGCAGCAGCCTCCCGAATTTCGTGCCTTCGGCGTCGACTCCCATGTTTGCTGACTTCGTCGGTCTTTATATGGTCTTAAACAATCCCCCTGTGCTTGGTTTGGCCGCTTCAGCATCGTCGTCAACGCCTTTGGACTCTCTCGCAGTATGAAAGACCACACCGTCTTCTAACGCACGATGTCCAACGGGTGCATCTTGTTGGTGGTATATGTTGATGATATCATTATCACAGGGAGCGACTTCACTGGAATCGCCCAACTCAAGGGGCATATTCACCACCACTTCTACACCAAAGATCTCGGTCCTCTCACATGCTTCCTTGGCATCGAGGTCTCCCGTTCTACGGACACCATCTTTCTCTGCCAAAGGAAATATGCCATGGATATCTTGCAGGATGCGGGGTTGAGTCGGACAACTGCCATGGACACTCCTCTTGAACCTAGAGAACGTTCTCTCTATGATGACATGACACCCTTCTCTCACCTAGAGAGTTATCGTCGTCTGGTGGACAAACTCAATTACCTCACCATGAAACGACCCGACATTGCTTGCGCTGTTGGCAAAGTGAATCAGTTCATGGAGCATCTGACCAAATCTTAGTGGGATGGTGTACTCCATATTGCCAAATACATCAAGAAAGACCCTGCCTGTGGTCTTCGGTACTCCCATCACACTCATCTCAATATTGAGGGCTTCTGTGATGCTGACTATGTTGGTTGTCTTGCTACCCGCAAGTCTACTTCTGGGTATGCCGTTTTCTTGGCAGGTAACCTCATCTCTTGGCACAACAAGAAGCCGACTGTCGTCTCCAGATTTAGTGCAGAAGCTAAATACCGTGCCATGACTACGATCACTACTAAGATTCTCTGGCTTTGTCCTCTCCTCCATGAGTTTGGCTTCCCACCGAAGACCTCTGCTCATATCTTGTGCGACAATTAGGCGGCTATGAAGATTGCTTTGAATCTCGTCTTCCATGAACGAACAAAGCATATCGAGGTGGACTGTCACTTTCTTCGTCATCATCTTGAGCAGAACCATATCAGTTTCGGCCACATTCTGACGACGGATCAGCTGACCGACATCTTCACAAAAGGCCTCCCGGGAGCTCGTCTGGACTCTCTCAGTACCAAGCTGGGTATTAACAGCATCAGCAACCCAGCTTGAGGGGGAGTGTGTATGGTTTTGTTTGCTGCTATCTTTCTTTTGTGAGACTCTTGATCCAAGCTGGGCATGTCCAGCTTGAGGGAAAGTGCTAAACCCAGTTTTATTATATTGGGTATTTCCGGGTAGCAACCAAAAGGCCCGTCGGAGATCTGAGCAACGACAAAGAGTTCTAATAGAGGGCTGGGAAGCTTGATGGAAATCTGGGCATCAACAGAGGGTCTCAACGAAGATCCGGACAGTAGTGGAAGGTTCCGACGGAGGTCTGGATAGCTTAACAGAGATCCAGGTAGTAGGCATGGAGCCTGACGGAGATCCGGGCAGTCTGACAGAGATCCAGAGCCCAAGATGCTTCCTATGGGAGACTGTGGTGTTTATTTATAGTGAATAATAAGGATGACATGTTACATAAAGTTCGATGTTGGACTTAACTTAACCTCTAACAATCACAATAAATAGTATATATTTGAGAATTAAACTATTTAAAATGTTGACCCATAGCAGCAAACACAGGTTTGTCATTATTCATTCCAAATTTATTTATGATTTTAAGTAAATATTTATCTTGCATAGGGGATAGTCTTCTTTTCTTTCTATCCCTCATAATATCCATATCTAGTATACTTTTAGAAGAGCCTAAGTCTTTCATTCAAATGCTGCTTCAAGCAATCTTATTCAAATACAAAAATACCCTAATGTTACAATTTTTCTTTTGATGATCAGTTCTTTTGAGCCATGATTATATCACATTAAAAGAATTAGAGTAGAGGTGAACTTGCTTTCATGGATTTTCTTTACTTAATTAATCCAAAACATGCAATATTGATCTAGCGTAGTGTTTTGAGCCCATTCATCACCTTTGCTCACTCCTGGTGCCACCCCTTGAATATTACATTATGGATTGATTAACTGGCACAATCAAGCCTTTCCATACAACAATTATGCCAAATTTATTTATCTTATTGGTAAAAATCAGGCCCATCACAGTCGTTTTGTTGATAACAATTAAGCCTAACACAATTACATCATAATAGACAACAATGAGGCAGCACATGGAGCACTCATTGAAATTCACAGAGGTTGCCCCTTGATTGAGTATATGATATCAAGCTCAAACTTAGTTTTGTTCCTACCAAACATGAAAACCCTAGGAGAAGTACTCTAGTATTTTACAAGGATATTTAGAATAATGAATGATACATGCTTTCACCAAAAATTTATGCATTGAATGCATACTCAGGAATGTTAAAGACAGCTAACCCCTATTTGATTGTAAAAAATGGTGGCCTGAGAATGATCATTAAACATTATAATGAATGTTCAGAGTAGATGCTTTCTCTAAAATGTCCAAGTTTTGTTTGCAACGCTTCAAATGTCCAAGTTTTGGTATTCTAGATCTATCACCATTCTTTTGTTGCTTCGTTTAGTTGTCTACTGGATGCCATTTCCTGTTTCATTTGATTAACACGGCCCTATGCGTTCTTGAATTAATATTGAACTTATATGTTGTTGCATAATTTTAATGTAGAACATCTAGTAAATGATTTTTGGTTAAGTAAATGTGTATTTGGCGCGTAGTTATGATGATGATGGCAATTCTATATCTAGATGACTTTGAAGTTCCTGACTTATCCGTGGTGTTATCAAAATATATTCTTCATCATTGTTATGCACCTGAAATTTTTTATTTTGATTCTAATTCATGACTGCTTTTTGGAGAAGCACCTGCCAAAACTAGACACATAGTGCAACTAAGGAAGCATTGTTGCAGCCAGCTCTATGCAACTGTAATTGAAGTTTAGTTAAATTAAATAGAGCCGAGTATCTGTTGGACACTTTTGTGTAAAGGTTTTGTCTGGTATCTCTGTCTGTAGTGCTTACATGACAAAAATCGTGTGAAATTTTCTTGTTTGTCAGCTTGCAACATCAGTAAGAATATTGTTAAGTGTTATTCTTTAATTTTAAAGTTTCAGTTGGATAATATGTCAGAGAATATATATTGTGAAGTGCAATTAGCCTTGTTATTTTGTGTTTGCTTAACCATTTTTTACACTTACCTCTCTATCAATATTAGTTGATGACATGACCCTATGTTGCAGATGGAATGGTCTCAGCCACAACTTCAATGTGATTTCATTACTCCAAGGGCGGGCCATTCGGGTACTACCATTGAAAATAATTGGTATATTGTTGGTGGTGGTGACAATAAAAATGGTATTTTAAACCTTTCATGTTAATTTATGTGGGTATTTGGTGCTTGGTTGCTTAATCTTTTAGTTTATGTGGAAGTGTTATGTTGTTAATTATCACAGGTACCCCAGAAACTCTTCTATTAAATATGTCAAAGCTTGCCTGTTCAGTGTTAACAACTGTAAAGGATCGGCATCCACTAGCAAGTGAGGTTAGTAGATTCAGTGACTGTTTTCTTCTTCTTCTTCTTCTTTTTTTTTAAAAAAAAAAGCTTAGTCTTATTCAACGTGTTTCAGTTTCAGTATAATCTTTCTTAGATACCAAGTTCTGGACTGTATGATGAATTGGATATGAGAAATATGATTGCCTAAATCGAACATATATATTATTGGTGCAGGGACTGAGTGTTTGTTCAGTATCCATAAATTGCCAGACACATTTGGTTGCCTTCGGCGGGTACAATGGGAAATATAGCAATGAGGTATTTATTTTGTTTCATTATTGTCTTTTTTGAAAGCCTGATCCCAGCTCAGTGCAAAATCTTTAGTTTTTCTCCTGTTAGATTTTCAGCAAATTTATTTATCAGTGATCAACTCTTAACATGCTTATATTAGTCATAGGTTTGTGTGGTGATTTAACTTGGATGTATATGTATTTATTCGCTTTAGAAGGATTAATGTTGCTCTGATTTGATCCTGATTGAGAATTGTTAGAGGTTAAGTTGACCTGAGTCCCACATCGGTCTTAGGTTTCGTGCCATCTTTTGTTATTCATTATAAATAGACACCAATGCCTCCCTTAGAGAGACATCTTGGGTATTGGGTCTACCTCTCTATCATTTACATAGTATCAGAGCAGGTTTTCCAACCCTAGCCCACCCTTCCGTTTTTTTTTTTTATCGGCGGACACCTACGTATTTCCCCTGTTGAGGGCGGCGACCCTAGGCTTTTCGCCACCATCACAGTAGCACCGCCCCTTGCTATCTCTCGCAGTGCTCCTCCTAGGTAGCGACCCCTCACGACACTCCTCTTGGGTAGCGATCTCTCGCGGCGCCCCTTCCTGGGTAACGACCCCTCGCGACGGGAGCAACGTCAACCGCTGCGCCTCTATGCCCGCCGTCGCAGATAGTCAACCCGACCACTGTCCGCCATTGTTCCCTGAGCCTTTTCAGCCTCGTCTACGTTGCCGCTGGTCTGCAGCGCTGCTGCCACTATCGCTGGTCCGCTATCACCAGATGCCGACACCATCGACGATCCATGCCCGTCGCCCCAAGCTCCTATGCGACAGACGACCCTTCCCAACGCAACGTCTCCCGCACAACTGTGCCCCTCCTTTTCTGATATGATCTCTGGATCCGACCCCCGTGCCCTCGAAGGCTTCGCTGCCGCCGCTGAGAAGTTCATCCTAGGCTGGGAGTCCGATGCTGCCCCCAACCATGTAGAAAGGTGCAAGCCCCCTCTCCTTTCAGGACTCCATTGACGAGGCCGCTCACTACCTCGCTGCCGTCGACGATATCCTCCACGTCACCCAACAACTCAGTCTTTAGGCCGATGCCGGCGGCGCTACAGCCCCTGACGGGATTAGGGGTCGAATCGAGAGCGCGATTCAATTCGCCATGACACGGCTGGAGGAGGAATTTCGGACCGCCTTGGCGTTACCCACTCCCGCGTTGCCCACTCCCGCGTTGCCCACTCCCATGCCTGAAATCTGCTCCTTGCTCGCATACATTCTTCTGCAAAATGAATTCTTTGCCTCCATCAAGTTTTCTGCTTCCTGCTGTTCATCATATCTTTGGTGTCAACCACATTTTAGGGTCCACAAAGTCGGATGCTGTTTCAGCTTAGCATTTTTGTAGGTTTCGAGCGCAGCGGAAGCGCAGGATGGGGGTGTACCCAACTTTGCAAATTGCCACGATCGATGATTAATCCAGGATCAATACGAAGATAAACACCAGTATCCACAGAATTGAATCAAAGACAAAAGACAAAAGAGAGAACCCAGAACCGAGAAGAGAGGATCGACATATTTTGTTTATAATTAATTTAATTAAATTAAAGAATTACCTTCAAGGTGATTCTTTCTTGGTTGACCCGTTCGACCACGGGTTCGAGGTGCGGCTTCGTTGTGATGTAGAATCCAAGGATAGGATTCCTCTAGCGGTGATCCACACATGCTCCACGTATTTCCGGACGTCGTCGAAGGAGTCTCCCGGTGCTAGCGCGGAAGATCCTTTCGCTTGCGATGCCTGCCTTTGATCGCCTTGAGAATCGCTTCCAAAGCGTTCTCTTAGATCCGGTGGAGGAGGATCTCTCTCGTTCTTGAGAGCGTTCTTGGAGAGAGAAAAGTTCTCTAGCCTCGAGAGCTTTTCTTCAAGGATGTTGTGCACACAACCATTGGTTAGCTGGTGGGATGACCCCTTGGCTAATTAGAGAATAATAAAATAATGGAGAATTTAATTCACCAGGTAATAAATAATTAGCACAAGTGCCGTTACTTATTTATTATTCCATGTGAAACTCCATGTCAAATAATAATAACAATGCTATTATTTCCATTAAATGTGCTTAACTCGCACGTTATATTTAAATATTATTTAACCAAATAATATTTAATATTATTTTTCACCGGACCCATAACTTGGTCCGCCAATCCTTCTCAATATTTACCGGGCCTTGAATAATGACTATTTATTTATATTAAATAAATATAACTGCATTATTCACCGATAAATAAATATTCCGTCCGCAATATATTCTCTCGAATAACTACTGACGAAATAAATGCGATCAGGCATACTTGAATAATTATTAAACCACAACCGGGAATAATATTTATTCAACTTGTTAAATAATAAATTATTTATCTGAGATATTGGCTACACTTAGTGTGTGACCCTTTAAGCGTCTTTCTCGTTGGCATTAGGCGGGTTTGCCTAAAGTCCAAGATTACTGTCTAACAACGGGTCAATGCACCCAAAAGAAAGAAGTTGATGTCACAACGATATGCCACCTCATACGAATGCTTACCATGTAATATAATTCATTTTTCCTGATATCTCTAATCAAACGGGTTGCATGCAAGTGCCATCAACCCATATGTTCGATTTCTCATTCTTTGACTTCTCGGAATTGAACTTGTCTAGTGAACACCATGACCATGAATTTAGTTAGGCTATATCATTTCCATCAAAGGGCCTGAGATATCTACTTTCGTAGAAGTGACAAATCCTTTCTCGCATTATTTATTAATGCAGTATTACTCGTGACGAACCCAACATATCCTACCTCGCCGCGAACATCTGTTGTCATGCTTTTCGTCAATACATCTAAGTGCGTGAGTCATAATACCCGTTGGACCCCATTTTAGTATAATGGGTAATTCCGAGTCCCACATCGGAATATCCCTCGTAATTATTTTTACTCATCTATAAAAGAATATCTCCGCCTCACATCGAGGTAAGGGGAATTCACCATCTACATGATATCAGAGGGTACTTTCTAACCCGATCCCTCCCTCTCTTTTTTCTCTCCCGTCTAGGGTTGCGAGAAATCCCCTCCGGATTCCCGGTTCTGTTCGACCCCGCCTCTGCCCTAACCCTACTGGTTCCGGCGCTCCTTGCGCCCCTTTGTTCTTCCTCGGCGCAGCTCTCCTCAGTGCGGGCTTCTCCTTCCCCGACGCGGGCTCCTCCTCCCAGCGATGCTCCCTGCGCCCCTCTGCGCCCCCCTCGCGCGACGAAGCCCTACGACCCCCGTCCCTCCCGTGGCTCCTCGGCGTTTTCCAGGAGACCCTCCGTGCGACGGCCCTCCCTCCCAGCGGGTGCGCTCCCTGCGACCCTCTGCGAACCTTCGTCGTAACGAAGGCACGCGACCCCCGACGGCTTTGCTCCGCCCCGACGGCGTCCCGCCCTTCCCACAACCCCTCTTCGTTTTTCTAGGCGACAACCATCCCTCCCGGTGTCCCGCCCTTCCTCCCAACGGGTGCACTCCGCCCTGACGGGTTCCCCCCTCCCGTGGCTCCTCTTCCATTTTCCAGGAGAGCCCCGCGCGACGGCCCTTCTGACCGACAACCTCTCCCAAATCTGTCCGACGCCTACTCTCTCGGCGTCTCCCATTCTGCCGGCATCCGGCGCCGAATGCCGACTTCATCAGTGTAAAATCAGAAATCCCCCTCGCCTCCTTACCTCAAAGTGAGGAGGAGGCGTTCTTTTATAATGATTGATAAACTCCACATCGGACCACAAGTCCGATGTGGGATACAGACATCAACACTCCCCCTCAAGCTAGGTGTACCTAGTTTGGATAGATAATGAAAAGAAATCAACAAAACAGACGCTAACACTCCCCCTCAAGCTGGACAGACCCAGATTGATTACAAAACAGACGAAATAAAAAAAAAGAAAGCTGTAAAAGGCTGCTGCTCCCCCTCACGATCAAAGCTCCTCCGCAGGATGATGGATGGATGATGTTGCGGGCGCAGCAGAAGAAACCACTCAGATCGGCTGGTTGACGGAGCGCCAGGAATGCCGCACTAGTGGGGCCGGTCGATGAAACGTCGGGAAATCCAAACTAGCACCGGGAAAACCGCACTTGCGGGGCCAGCGATGGGAGGCGGAGATTCCGCAGAATTGTTGGGGGACTGGCGGCGCCAACGGGCCCAAATCCTAGGTGGTCGAGGTGCTGCGCTAGCAAATGGACGTGCCGGCGGACAGAGATGCGGCTGCCGGGAGTCGTCGGGAGATGTCGGCGAGGCGGGGATGCCGCAGGAGGTGCCGGAGAGCCGAAACTGAAGTTGGGCAGCCGCAGGGAGAAACTGGAGCCGGCTGGCTGCCGGAAGAGAAGCGCAGGAGGAGGCCGGCGAGGGAGCAGAAGGCCGGGAGGCGGCGCTGGAAGCCGGAGGAGGCCGGTGAAGGAGGCTGCCTTGGAGGAGCACTGCTGGAGGGTCGCAGCCTGGGAGAAAGCCGCAGGAATGGAGGCCGGTGAAGGAGGAAGGCAGCCGGCGCTGGGAGTCATCCGGCAGGGAGAGATTTGCCGGAAGAGAGTCGCGCCGGGAGAGGAGGGGCCGCCGGTGTGGAGGGGTCGGCAGAACTGGAGGCGCCGGCAGAACTGGAGGCGCCGGCAGAACTGGAGGCGGCCAGTGGGATGGTCGGCAGGGGGGGGGAACCGCCGGGCAGGAGAAGCTGCCAGAAAAAAAAAGAAGGGGCCGTCGGTGTGGACGCCGGAGAGCAGCAGGCGAGGGCCGCCGGGAGTTGCGCTTGGAACCGCCTTCGGGAGTCGCGGGTTGTAGGAGCGCCACCGGGAGGCACGGCTGGAAAAACACAGGAGGCGGGCGCCGCTGGAGAAGCAGAAGCGCCGGGAGGAGGAGCAACCACCGGGAATCGTGCTGGTGCGGAACGTCGGGAGTGTCGCGCTCGGGAGGAGCGGCGACGGGATGGGCGCGCGCAGGAGGAGCAGCGCCGGGAAGATCCGGCGAGAGCCGCCGGGATGGGTCGGCCGCGCGGGAGGAGGAAGCCGCCTGGCGCCGGGCCGTGCTGTGCGCACAGGAGGAAGGGCCGCGGGAGGGATGGGAGCCGCGGGGCGGAGCGAAGCCGTCGGGGAGGAGAGCCGGGCCGAGGCGGAGGGGGAAAGCCGCCGGATATGCAGCAGGCCGAGCGGCGCTCGGGAGGGAGGGGAGACCCGCCGGGGAGCCGCGCAGGGCAGAGGCGGAGGGGCGGCGGCGATAACCCTACGGGGCTTTGAGGCCGCCGCCCCCTAAGGGGGAATTCCAAAAAACCCTAGATCGGGAATAAAAAAAAATATGTGAGGGAGGGATCAAACCTCCTCTGATACCATGTAAAATCAGAAATCCCCCTCGCCTCCTTACCTCAAAGTGAGGAGGAGGCGTTCTTTTATAATGATTGATAAACTCCACATCGGACCACAAGTCCGATGTGGGATACAGACTCCAACAATCAGCAACTCCCGAAGATCTCCCTCCGATGGCCGCCTCGGTCCTGCCTTCACTTATCACCGCCTCCACCCGCTTGGTTGATGAGCGGCTCGACTCCACAAATTTCTCTGCCTGGCGGAAGACCGTGCTAATGCCACTAACCGACATGGACCTCAATTCCCATCTTGAGGATGCACCACCACTACTGACCGATCCGAAATATCGTCCGTGGAAGCTTGCGGACAGCAAAATCTTTGCCTTGCTGGTCAATTCTATGGACCGCTCTGTCAGAGACGTCACCTGGACAACCAACACAGTCAAGGAACTCTGGGATTCCTTGACTCATGTACTCTGAGACCAATAATTTGGCTCGGGTATCCGATCTTCTTCAGCGGTTGTCCCTCCTCCGGCAGTAAGCCCGTCCATTTCCAGCATACTTCATGGAATGGAAGGCTCTACGGGATGAACTGCTTGAGCTTTGGCCCATTCCACAAACACTTGCGGAAGCATTAGCCCAGCGGGACCAGCTATGTCTTTTCAGCCTCCTCCATGGCCTCGACCCAGAATATGCAACGACGACTACGGAGATGCTAGCCAGCCCCTCGTCCCTAGAGATTCCGCAGGTCTATCATCGTCTTGGGAAGACTCATCGGGCCCTTGCTCCACCCATCCCTAGCCTTGATCACACTGCTCTCCTGGGTCATGGCAGTAGCCGCCCTACCGGACCTCGCGGACGCGGACGTAGAGAAAGCCGGCCTCGTCCACTCTGTCAGCTCCGTGGCAAGCTCGGCCACCTGGTTGACCGTTGCTGGGTCCTTCATGGCCGTCCCGCTCAGCACCCATGGCAGGGCCAGACTGCGGTCCAGGATGCATCCTCGTCTGCTGCTGCTCTTTCTTCATCTTTGGATCTCTCCATGGCTGAGATCCAGATGATTCACGATTATAGGACCACCTCTCTACCGAGCTCTTCATCAACATCTCTTGCCCACTCGGGTGGTTCCACTACATTTGTCAGTCATCGCTCCCCTGCCTGGATGCTTGACTCAGGTGCGTCCGACCATCTTACCGGTGATGTAGGTATGCTCTCCAACTACAGTCCCTATACTGGTTCCTCAGCCATCACTGTCGCTGATGGTTCTACTATCCCCATTGTCGGCTTTGGTACATGCTTCCTGACCTTATCTCTTCACCTATCATCGGTGGCCCATGTACCATGCAGTCCTTTTAACCTTCTCTCTATTAGTAAGCTGACCAAGGATTTCAATTGTAATTCTATCTTTACATCGTCTACTGTTATGTTTCAAGAGCGGACGACGAACCAGGAACTTGGTAGAGACCAGTTTTGAGATGGGGTGTACATGTTCGATGGCCCGACATCTGTCGCCTGCACTCCTGTCTCTGCTCGTGCTTTGGACCTCCATTCTCGGTTGGGCCACCCCTCCGCCTCCGCCCTTCCTCAGCTCTATTAAGATATTAGTCAGCATTTATCTTTTCATTGTGAGTCTTGTACCTTTGCGAAACACCATCGCACTTCATATATTCCTCGAGTAGACACACGGGCTGCCAAACCCTTTGACTTGGTTCATTATGATGTATGGGGTTCTTTGTGCCACTTCGAGTCAATTAGAGTATAAATACTATATCTCTTTCATTGATGATTTTTCATGTATGACGTGGCTGTACCTTATTCGCAATTGGACAGAAGTATTTTCCACCTTTCAGACATTTTACCATGAGATCCAGACACAGTTTTCCATCTCTGTAAAATGTCTATGCTCCGACAATGGGCGAGAGTACTTGTCCACTCCCTTTCAGCAGTTTCTCCAAGCACACGACATTATCCATCAGACCTCCTGTTCTGATACCCCTCAGCAGAATGGAGTGGCCGAGCGAAAACACCGGTATATTCTGAAAACTGCTCGTGCCCTCTTCCACCGCAAGGTGCCTCTTCTCTTCTGGGGGGTGCCATTCTCATACTCTGTTCCCCCCTCTCCCTCCTCACTCACTTTCATTCTGAGTCTTCGGATGTCTTTGCTATGTCCGGGACACTCGCCCCAACCTCTCTAAACTTTCTCCCAAATTCCTCCGGTGTATTTTTCTCTGATATTCCCGCACTCAACGTGGATACTAGTGCTTCTTTCCAGACTTACGACGCTATATCATCTCTGCCGATGTGTCGTTTGTTGAGAGCTCTTCTTTCACTCCGCCCTCTCCTCATCCAGACACTACCATCGATGAGTGCCTTCCTCTCATCATTCACCCTCCTCTGGTGTCTCCCCCTACTGGTCATGGCTTTGAGACGGTTTACTCTTGTCGCCCATCAACTATACCCCTCGTCCAGTCCGAGGGCAACATCATTCCCACTTCGTCCGATGCTCCTGTCACAACACCAGACGACTTGCCTATTGCACTCTGGAAAGGTACTTGCTCTTGTCAGACTACTCTTTTTACATCTTCATACAACGGTTTGTCAGCACGGGAGACGATATCTATCCCCCGCACGGTTGGCGATGCCAAATTACACCCGGGGTGGCTACAGGCTATGCGGGATGAACTGCAGGCTCTGGATGACAACCATACATGGGATCTGGTCCCCCTTCCTACAGGCAAACAGGCAGTCTGCTGTAAATGGATTTATACGATCCGTCTTAATGCCGATAACACTCTTCATTGCCTCAAAGCCCGTCTTGTGGCGAAGAGATTTGCTCAGACATATGGCATCAACTACTTTGAGACCTTCTCTCCGGTTGCCAAGATGATCTCTGTCCGCCTATCTATATCTCTGGCCGCTCATCATCACTGGCCGCTTCATTAACTGGATGTCAAGAATGTCTTTCTCCATGACTTTCTTGACGAAGAAGTCTACCTGCAGCAGCCCTCTGGATTTCGTGCCTCTGGTCTGACTCCCATGTCTCCCGCCTCTGTCGATCCCTCTATGGCCTCAAGCAGTCTCTTCGTGCTTGGTTTGGCCGCTTCAGCACTGTCGTCACAGCCTTTGCTCTCTCTCGCAGTATAAATGATCACACCGTCTTCTTCCGTACGACGTCAAACGGTTATATTTTGTTGGTGGTATATGTTGATGATATCATCATCACAGGGAGCGACTCCACTGAAATCGTCCAACTCAAGGCGCACCTTCACCACCACTTACACACCAAAGATCTTGGTCCTCTCATCTTCTTCCTTGGCATCGAGGTCTCCCATTCTGAGAACACTACCTCTCTCTGCCAATGAAAATATGCCCTTGATATCTTACAGGATGCAGGGTTGAGTCAGGCGACTGCAGTGAACACTCCTCTTGAGCCTGGGGAACGCTCTCTCCATACCGACTCGACACCCTTTCCTCACCCAGAGAGTTATCGTCGTCTGGTGGGCAAACTCAACTACCTCACCATGACACGACCAGACATTGCCTGTGCTGTTAGCAAAGTGAGCCAGTTCATGGAGCATCCAACCAGATCTCAGTGGGATGTTGTCCTCCGCATTGCCAAATACATAAAGAAAGACCCTGTGCGTGGCCTTCGGTACTTCCATCATGCTCATTTGGATGTTGAGGTTTTCTGTGATGCGGACTATGCAGGTTGCCTTGCTACTCGCAAGTCTACCTCTAGATTTGCTGTGTTCTTGGCCGGTAACCTCATCTCACGGCGCAGCAAGAAGCAGACTGTCGTCTCCAGATCTAGTGTAGAGGCAGAATACCACGCCATGGCCACAGTCACCACTGAGATCCTCTGGCTTCGCCATCTCCTCCATGAGTTTGGTTTCTCGGCGCAGACATCTGCTCATATCTGGTGTGACAATCAGACAGTCACGAAGATTGCATCGAATCCTGTCTTCCATGAACAGACGAAGCATATCGAAGTGGACTGCCACTTTTTTCGCCACCATCTGGAGCAGAATCATATCAGTTTTGGCCATATTCCGACGGCGGATCAGCTTGCCGATATCTTTACAGAAGGCCTCCCAGGTGCTCGCCTATACTCTCTCACTACCAAGCTGGGTATTCACAGTCTCCACGGCCCAACTTGAGGGGGAGTATGGATGACTTTGTTCGATGTCGTCTTTTTTCTTTGTGAGACTCTCAGTCCAAGCTGGGCATGTCCAGCTTGAAGGGGAGTGTTGGACCCCATTTTAGTATAATGGGTATTTCCGAGTCCCACATCAGAATATCCCCCCTTGTAATTATTTTTACTCATCTATAAAAGAATATCTCCGCCTCACATTGAGGTAAGGAGAATTCGCCATCTACAATACCGATCAATAATAATCTTAAAGTCTAAGGATCAATACACATGTCCGCATATAGGAACATCAAATGACACTTATGAATGTTGATTTTCTATTGGCAGGTCTTGTTCTCATAATATCCTCCTGGATATTATCAAGGGCGCACACCATGAGAAGGTGCCTCAAAGTTTCATGAGTCCCCACCCCTGCTAGCCTGTATCATTTGTGTCCCTTCAAATGATATCATTCGGCCATAGAACATATATTTAAGAATAGTGTTATGACACTTTCGGGTTTTCATCATAGCAGGGATCCGCTATGACCTTTTAGTGCGACAACTATTCTTAGGACATTATCACATACTATGTCACGTAGAAGAACGATCATGACGTGATAAAAATTTTATTAATATTCATCCAATGAATACAGGTTTATCATAAAGTACAAAGAAGTTGGTTTCTAGAGCACCAACTCCAACAGACTCCCACTTGCATTAGAGCAAACTGCTAACAACCTTTAGTTCGCTAGCTCTCACATGATATTTATGCTTCTGCTGAGATAGGCCTTTAGTCAAGGGGCCTGCCACGTTCTCTTCCATGGAAACTCTGCTTACTGCAATTTCACCCCTTTGATAGAAATCCCTTAAGAGGTGATACTTTCGGAGTATGTGTTTTGTCCGTTGATATGATCTGAGCTCCTTTGCAAGAGCCACCGCCGTAGTACTATCACAATATAATATAATTGGATCTTTACTGCTAGGTACCACATCAAGCTCCTGGACAAAGTTCCGAATCCAGACGGTTTCCTTAGCTGCATCAGAAGCTGCTATATATTCGGACTCCGCTGTAGAATTAGTGACAACTGGCTGCTTTGAACTCTTCCAGCTCACAGCTCATCCGTTGAGACAGAAAACACATCCTGATTGCGACTTAAGATCATTCTGATCTGTCTGAAAACCAGCATCAGCATACTCTCTGATGACAAGCTCCTCGTCTTCTCCATACACCAGGAACATATCCTTAACTCTTCTCAGATATTTAAAGACAGCCTTGACAACAGTCCAATGATGTTCTCCTGGATCTGCTTGATATCTGCCTACCATGCTCAGTGCATAGGCATCAAGTCTGGTACATAACATGACATACATGATAGATCCTATCGCTGGAGCGTATGCGATCTTACTCATCCTATCTTTCTCATATTGTGTCTGGGGACACATTTTCTTGGAAAGATGTATACCATGTGACACTGAAACCAATCCCCTCTTGGATTGTTCCATACTAAATCTCTTTAGTATCTGGTCAATGTATGTACTTTGACTTAGTCCAAGCAGTCTCTTGGATCTATCACGAATGATCTTGATCCCTAGAATGTAGACTGCTTCACCTAAGTCCTTTAGGGAGAAGCACTTGGTCAACCAGTCCTTGACTGACTACAAGACCGGTATGTTGTTTCCAATAAGCAATATCTCGTCAACATACACTACTAGGATAACGACCACATTCCCATTAAACCGTTTGTAAACACATGAATCACATTCATTTTTAATAAAACCAAATTCTTTTATGGCTTCATCGAATCGAATGTTCCATGATCTGGATGCTTGCTTTAATCCATAAATGGATCTCTACAACTTGCATACCCTTTTAGCATCATCTGGTGTCACAAACCCTTCTGGTTGTGTCATATAAACATCTTCCTGAAGGTTCCCGTTAAGGAATGCAGTTTTGACATCCATCTGCCAAATCTCATCGTCATGGAAAGTTGCTATGACAAGTATGATTCTTATGGATTTAAACATGACAATTGGCGAAAAGGTTTCATCATAGTCAATTCTTTGACGCTGTTTAAAACCTTTAGCCACTAGCTTTGTTTTATAGGTACTAACTTGACCTTCCATGTCCAGTTTCTTCTTGAATACCCATTTACACCCAACAAGCTTTACATTAACTAGCACATCGACCAGAACCCAGACTTGGTTCTGATACATGGAATCTATATCAGAATTCATAGTTTCTAGCCATCTTGCAGCTTCTGAGCTCTCCACTGCTTCCTTGTAGGAGAGAGGTTCATTATTGTCCAACAATAACGAGTCACCATCCTCGGTGATAAGGAAACCATCTCTCTGGTTCCCTTACCTCTCTTGCCCTCCTACGCAGTACTTGTGTTTCAGGAACTACCTCTTCCACGGGGACCTGTGAAATTTGTTCCCGTACCAACTCCTGTGTATCTTGAGCATCAACTTCATTGAAGTCAATATTGCTCCCATTATTCTTTTTGAGGATGTGCTGATTATCAAGAAAAACAGCCTGTCTGGCAACAATCAATTTTTTGTTCGAGGGGTTGTATAGGCAGTATCCCTTTGTTTCCTTAGGATATCCTATAAAGATACACTTCGTGCCCCGAGGTGCTAGTTTGTTGCCTGAAAAATCCTTAACAAACGCCTCGCATCCCCCCATACACGTGTATGCGACAAAGTGAGTTTCTTTCCACTCCATAGCTCGAAGGGAATCCCATTTGCCACCTTAATTGGTACTTGGTTTAATGTTTATGTTGCAGTTTGCAATGCATATCCCCAAAAGGATAATGAAAGATCTGCATGACTCATCATCAACCTTACCATGTCCAACAAGGTACGATTCCTCCTTTCACTAACACCATTCCACTGTAGTGTATAAGGTGGAGTGAGTTGAGATAGAATCCCAGACTCTCGTAAAAGGTTGATGAACTCTTGGTTAAGATATTCTCTACCTTGATCCGATCGAAGCTTCTTTATCTTCTTACTAAGCTGATTCTTTACTTTATTCTTGAACTTCTTGAATATTTCAAAAGATTCAAACTTATACCTCATTAAGTTGACATAGCCATATTTACTCAAGTCATCAGTAAAAGTAATGAAGTAAGAATATCAATCTCTAGCTTCTACTGAAAATGGTCCACACACATCTGTATGTACCAATCCTAGAAGCTCTGTGGCCCTTTCACCCTGTCTCCCAAATGACGGTTTGGTCATTTTTCCTTGTAAACAAGCGTAACATCTATCAAGTGGTTTTAGCTCGGAAGAGTCTAAATAACCATCTTGACAGAGCTTTGTCATGCGCTTCTCGTTTACATAACCAAGGCGGTGATGCCACAACTGGGTGTTGTATGAGTCATGTGAACTTGGTTCGTTATCAATTGCCAACACTTGGTTCTCGTAATTTAATACATACAGACCGTTATTTAAATGTGCCATACCATAACATATGTTCTTATAAAAGTAACTATTTATTTTCGAACTTGAAAATAAATCCATCTGTATCTAAACTCGATACAGAAATTATGTTCTTGGTAACACTAGGTACATAATAACAGTCATGTAAAAACCAAAATCATTCTCGTCGGCAATGTGAGGTGGTAGTCACCAATGGCAAAAGCACCCAACCTCGCACCATTGGCAGCTCGCAGATCCACCTCTCCTCTAGCAATTTTCCGGAATCTACTTGGTTCCTGCATTTGAATACAGATGTGAGCCCCACAAGCTGTATCTAATACCCAATATGTAGAAATGGAAAGATTGCACTCGATAACGAACGCACCTTTGACTTCCCCTTGCCTCTGGGTGCAGTTCCACTTCCAGTGGCCTGACTTGCCACATGCAAAGCATACTGCCTTCTTTTCCTTGCCCTGCCTTTGGATTTTCTACTTCTTGGTCAGACGGTGCTCGAAGGCTTTAGATTGTTGATAAATCTTAGGCTCTTTTGCCTTGTCATTCCTCTTCCTATTCACCATAAGGACTGCGAGTTTTTCACACCCCATGTCCTAATCCACTTGGTGAATCAGGGTAATAAGCTCCGATAGACTCTTCTCATTATTACTCATATTATAATTCACAACAAAACTAGAGAAGGTCTTAGACAGTGATGATAGAATGAGATCTGTACGCAACTCATCTGTGAATTTAATCCCTAAGATGTCCAAACGCTCAATGTAGCTAATAAGCTTGACTACATGTGGTTCAGATGACATACTCTCCAAGCTTAGTAGTGAACAAAGCGTTGGAGATCTCATACCTCTCATGTCTCGCCTTCTCTTGATAGAGATTCCGAAGGTGAGACATCATGCTATAAGCATCCATTTACTCATGTTGCTTCAAGAGCTCATTGGTCATGGATGATAGCATGGGGCACTGAACATCTGTAGCGTCATTCAGATGATTCTCGTACACAGAGAGTTCCTCATCACTCACCTCATTTCCAGGCGCAACTGGTAAAGGCTCTTCTAGCATATAAAGTTTTCTCTCATGGCGAAGGATAACCCGAAAGCCCCCTTGTTACTCTTGGAAATTAGTGCCGGTGAGAAGGTTTTACTTCTCGAGTATGGATCGTAATGATATATTTGATGTCATTTTGATGTTGTTTCTACAAATAAGATGAATAGAATTTTAGTACTTTATCTTGATAAATATAGACAAATAAATAAATTAATATCTATTACTCTCCCATTGTTTTGTCAAAACCCAATAGCCCTCACCATTGGCTTTGGAATATCCTGTTGCTTGGACATTTTAGCGGCAAAGATTCATATTGCCCTTCGCATTACCCAAACTAGGGTTGGTCAAGCAACTTGAAAGGTTTTAGGTAGGCATTCCAAATGCCAACTGCATTCCAAATGCCAACTGCATTAACTCACAGCTCCTTGATCTGTTGAGTGAACTCCCCAATCCTGAAATCTTTAATTTTGTATGTCTGCTTTTATTTAATTAATTATTTTAACTATGTGCCACGATTGTAATTAATTAAATGACGGTCTGTGTCTTTATTTTTGGTCAATATGTACAAGGGTCTGTGTGTCCATCATCATTTGTATGTACATTGCACCCCTAGTCCCCCTTGCCTGCGGGCTAGTATTTTTGTACAATTTGACGAAGACGATGTACGTCATGGACCCCACCAAGATGAGGCAGTACGCATTGATGAAGACGGTGAACCACGTGGACTCCGTCAAGACGAGACAGTACGCCATGACGAGGACGATGTAAGACGCAGACAACACCAAGTCGAGGCGTTACTCCAGACGAGAAGTGGACATATTGGACGGGGGTGAGCTGCATCATGAGTCAAGCGACGACTCAGGTATGATGCCCCTAGGTCATGGTTGGTCCATTGAATTTAAATGGATTAATCAATATTATATGCTCAAGACCAGTCGGGTAGAAGATTTCCTTTATGTATTTATTTATTATTTTATACATTTCATAATATCGGGAAAATACATAAAATAATAAATAATAAAATGCATAAAGAAGCGGTGGATGTTTTTATATTAATGTTCAGTTGTGAGCGCGACAACACATTTGAACAAGATTAATAAAAAAACATCCACCGCTTCTTACACCCAATTACTCTAGTTTCGTAAACAAACAAGTATTTAGTAAACGCTTCATTACCTATTTAGGTAAGCTTAGCCAAGTAAATAAGAATATAAAAGACAGATTAATCTTTAATTCTTATGGCGAACAAATTGAAAGACAAAGCGAAAATGCCAATGACAAGTGTAATGCCAAAGACATATTCGCGACGTCCTTCAATGAAATGAGGTTGGTTATTAAACAGGAGGTTATTTGTTTCGCATAACATGAAATTAGTATATGAAAATTTAAATGCAACGAACTGAATTGAATAAGCAAGTACCCACTTCTTCTTCAATGTATATTCATCAATTAATGTTTCTAACATGCTTCTTGGGTATAAAATACAACATGTCAATCACATTTGTGTATTTGAATATAGTAACCAAGTATAGAAATGTTATAAGAAGTCAGGTGTATTATCCAAGCGGCTGAGAAAGGGTGATTCCTAAATCGGTGAGAAACATATAACTTCTTATTGCCAAGTTAATGATTTAAGTCAAACTATTATTGAGTATAACCAAAACATTTATCTCATGTGTCTATTGGATATTAGAAGACATTGTTTCAGGTTCAGGAATGAATGTTGTTTATGGTATCTCATACTCAATCAATCATGGGCAATAAGCGATTGTTGGTCGGAGTAGGATACTCAAGAGGGGGGGGGTGAATTGAGTTCCTATAAAAATTTCTGTTAAAAAGGTTTATTAAAAAGGTTTCCCCAATTTAAAACTTAACAAACCAGTTAATCAAAGTAGTGAATTTATAATAGTCTGACTGTTCAACTAATTTCTCAAAAGATTGATTATTTATCAGTTGTAACAATATGAGATATTGATACAACTTTTGAAACTAATCTAATAAGCCAAAACAGTTATAAACACTAGCCAAGACTAACTATCAAAGTGAAATTCAGTTTTCTGAAATACAGAGAAATCTAAATTTGAAAACATAGCGGATATAAAACAAGAGGTTCAGTCTCAAGCTGAGACTTAGTTTTTTCCACTTGGTGATCACCTGCCACCAAGCAATCTATATAGATAAAGGTTTTGATCCACACCCTGGATCGAGGTTTACACAACAGTACACAGACTGTCCGGGTCACAAGACCTCTACCACAGTTCTTCGTGGGAACAAAATAGAACCAAGTTACACAGGACCTCTTCCACAGTTCTTCGTGGGATAAACAAGTGTAAAAAATAGTTGTGTGAGGATATCTAGTATCCTCCGGTTCAGTGTAGGAGACAGTGTGTGTTTTATATACAGATGCACACACTGCTCGAAAATGTAATTAAAAGGTACACAACAGAGCAATAGAGATTAGATAGAGTTTAGAAGGCTCTGAGTGTTATGCAGTTCAACTCTGGACTCTTTGATGCATCAGAGTTGAAGCCGAAGTCCTCTTTTGGAAGCAAACACTGAAAACAGAGTGTCGTAGAGCACTGTGTTCTGTCTTCCAGAAAGATGAGATGTTCTCTCCTTCGGTTTAGTTGGATGCTGCAGAGATGTTGGAATTTTTGATGAACAACAGTTCTCTGGTTCACAGCAAGCAGGAATGAAGAATTCCTTGTGTGTTCTTTCTTTCTGTATGTTGCTCGTGGGTCGACTGCTATCTCTACTCGTATCTTCTTGTGTATCACTTTCATGCGATTCTTATGTATATTTTCTTTCATCTTGAGTCCTTTTCTTTTTATACTATTGCAGCCCGGCAATGTGTATGTTTTGAGGTAGACGATGTACCTCATACTTCTGACATCCTCATTTAAGATGTCTGCAAAAAAACATTAAATTAATCAGTCGCATTAAAACACTCAAAATATGACCGTTAGAAGTAATATTAAATAAAAGAAATTTTAAACAGTCTATCGGTGAGTCCTCTGTCGGTAGGTCCTTCTGTCGGTGACTCATTCCATCGCTGTGTCATTCTGTCGGTCTTTTCATGTGTCGGTGACTCATTTTAACTGACGGTGAGTCCTTGCATCAGTAGCACCATGCGTCGGTAGGTCCTTACGTCGGTAGATCCTTGCATCGGTAGGTCCATGCATCGATAGGTCCTTGCATCGGTAAATCCTTGCATCGGTAGGTCCTTGCATCGGTAAATCCTTGCATCGGTAGGTCCTTGCATCGGTAAGTTAATTGAACTGTCAAGTGTGTTATCTCTTCTATCGGAGTCAGTCTGTCATACTTAGAAAATATTTCCGCTTGGACCGTCTTACAACATAAATATTATCAAAATATATTAAACTTATATGTGATCAATAGATAAACATAATTGTACATATTGAAACTTAAATAAACATGATTGAAATGATTAAGCATGATTAATAGGATTTGACATGATTTGTGATTATTAAAACCATTAATACTAGAGTGGGTGACCAACAATCTCCTATGGGCCAACAGTGATGAATATAAAATGTAAGACTTTTACCCAGTTGTGGCAAGATAATTCTTTGTCAAGTAAAACTAAGAGTGAACGTCAAGGATATACCCAGTTTGGTATTTAGACACAATCGAGCTAAACACCATAGGTATTATCGACATTTATACTTATTTAGTTGGGACAAAGAAACCTTTAGAAATAAAGATATGCCACAAAGCTTTCGGAATTAATTTAGCAAGAGAGCGTGAACTATTCCAAGGGTAAGTTAGTGGTAAATATACTTTATAAGATTCCTTTAAGTAATCAAGGAATGTGGAAGCGAAGTATAGAATTTGCATGGTCAGAAGATATAAGATGCTTTGGGCCGGCATGCCGAAAAATATATTGACCAAACATTTATCGATCAACAAAATGTAGCGTGGAGGAAACCCTAAACACACATCACCTTATCTACATCACGTCATTGATGTTAATAAGGAGGATCGATGATAAGTCTTACATGTTAACATTGATCAACAAAATGCAGCGTGAAACAATTCCTAAACGCACATTTTATACATCAGAGTTATGATGTAAGTAGTATCAATGCTGTAACTTGTCGAAACTTCCATTATATTTCAAAGCGTGCTTTACAAATAATGGTGAAATCGCATAACCATATGCCAACTATAAATGACAAATGGATATCATATGAATCATAGTATGATGGAAATCCATTATGTCATATGACATATGTTTGGATGCAAGGAGTTTGTTAGGATATAAACAAACTTGCATCAAGATAAACACATTGTGCATCTAAGTAATCATCCTAACAGTTGCTTAAGATATTACATAAATCTCTAAGATAGAAAAGTGGTACTCAAGTGATAAACTATATTTCTATATAAGGGTGCACATTTCTATTAGAGACAGCGGGAGCCAGATTGACTTGGGTTTAGTCAAATGCTAAAGATGCACATGCAGTTGACATAGGAACAAGTTCCACAAGTGCATGTGGAACAAGAATGTTCTAGACACATACTGCGTAGGAAGGTTAAAACCGTAAAGATGGTTTTATTTTCACCGTGGCTGGTGATAAATTATTCATTGAGAATAATAATTCTTACAAGTAGGCAGTATATGAAAATTAACTAATATTGACAAAGTTAATTAAAATTCAATAATGGATTCCATATATCAAAGTGCAAAGGGGCTTTTATTATTTAGAATACTGTGGTGGGTATTCAAGTAGAATGATACATGGATGGTACACGTGTGGTACCAATAAGGCTCGATTGACTATACCAAGTCGGTATGCCTAAATCCATTAGAATTTTACCTATCATAGCTAATATCTATGATCATTTTATTAGGCATTGAATGTCACGTCACAGAATGCTAATAAAGGTTGCAAGTTATTGAAATCCAATTTAGGATTGAAGTAACCAACAAGATCATAAAATATTCATTTGGAATGAATCTTTGCCATATGCTTACCAGAGGTTAGTGGGAGCGCCATCGTTTTCCAAGTAAAATATGTTCGGCAACGTATGGAAAACAAATATTGGTCTTACAATTACTTAAGACCAGGTTGAAAGTAATTCTCCAATGATTGACTTAAAGTAGCAACCTAAGTTCTAGAGAAAAAGATCTGCTAAGGTAGATCTAACGGTTGCTTGGACCTAGTCAATCGAACATATTCTGACATGGTATTGAAAAATACAAGTTGGAACAATCCAAGAGAAGAATTGTTGCCAGTGTCACATGGCATAAATCTCTTCAAGTAGACATGCAAATACATAAAAGGAGATTAAGTAATGAGTTGAGTTCCACATGCTTCAACGATGGATAAATCACGTATGCCATGATATGTACAAGAAATGATATTGCCAAAATATACATTATGATAGACAAATATCATTTATTTCTAGAAGAACTGCAAGAGAAGCAATCAGAACTATCTGATTGTACTTGGGCAAGTACAAAAGATATGTACCTGGTAAGCGGAGAAGAAGGGATACTAGTTCAGGTGGGACACAAACTAGTCTTCTTTTGGATCAACTTGATCTAGTATCACAGTTAGGCTAAGGAGATGAGCGAGACAAGCTCATATAAGCCAGTGGTAGCCATACCTACAAAAATCGAGTACGTTGCAACTTCTGAGGCACCTAAGAAGCAGTTATGAAACGCAACGATTTGTTCTAGATCTTGGAATCGCACTTACCAAGTAAAGTTTTATCATAATGATAATTCTGTTACTGGTACTAGCCAAGATGTCAAATTTTGACAGTGGACAAAAAGGAATATACTTGGGGATACCATCTCTTGAGAAGTTTACTCAAGGAGATGAGGTCACATATAGCAGAATAGCCACGCGACGAAATCGCGACAAACCCAGCAACTAAAGCCATGACTCAGCAGAAACATGATCTTTATCATGTGAGAGCTAACAAGGTTCGTTAGCAAGTTGGCTCTAGTGCAAGTAAGTGTTGGATTGGTGTAGCACGATCTGGTTGGGCCGAATGCTTGTGGCCCGTACTGTGCACTAACCCGTAACTTTCGCGGGTCGAGCTCCGCGGTGAGCCCGTTGGGGGTTGCAGGGGGTAATGCGCCCTTGCTTTGGGGGCTGAAAGTCTCCGTCCCAAATTTTGGAGAACTATAGCAACTCAGACCACTGTAGCTGAGTTGATCGACCAACACCTACAAGGCATTGTAGCAACGCGGACTTCCAGCCGCCATTTACTGTAGCTCCTTGGACTTCCAGTCGGCAACCACTGTAGCACTTTTGACTTGGGTGGCCGCGCCGCCTTTCACTGTAGCGATGCAGACTTTCTGACAGTTGGTGAAATAGTGCTTCGTCCTCTACATTAGCCCATTTTTTGGGTTAGGGTTTCTTAGTGTGTGTGTGAGGAACTCTTGTAAATTGTGCTCTCGGATTTTTCATATTGAAGTTATTCTGCCTCTCCGTGGACGTAGGGATTTTTCCTGAATCACGTAAATTCTTGTGTTCTCGTTCTGTTTTTTTCCCCTTTTTACTCTTCTCCGAATCATTTTTTTCCGTCGTTGCAACTCCCAACGTTTCCGCATCAGTGAAAGTGTTGTAATAGTGGGTGCCGTAAACCCAACTTGAACATTGCTTTTGATTACCATATCGTGTATACAATCAGATATACATGATGTATTCTTACCATTATAGTGTAGATATTTCCGCGTCCACTGTTTAATAGTAGTGTCCATAGATTAATTGTCGTATCAAATGGTTATAGCAGATGCCAGACTATAATGAGAAACTCGAGATATTATGACATTAATCTTAAACAAATGTCTTATGGTTTAAAAACATTTTACTGATTGGACACAGTAGATGTTTGACTATCAGGTGTTGGAGACTCATATGCATTGAGACTTCTAATGAAGTTCGCACTTGGTGATCTCTAGTAGTGAGATCATGATGACAGACCCGCCAATAGGAACTCAACATGTTTTGAGTGTCATTGGTTGTTCCTATCTACGGACATGTGTATTGGTCTTTTGACTTGAGATCATTACTAGTGTGTGTCATTTGATCGCGTACTTTGATGCAAATCAAAAACGATGATAATAAAATCGTGGCGAGGTAGCTTGTGTTGGGTGCGTCATTGGAGGTATGACATTGGTTGAATGATCAAGAAATGATTTGTCGCTTCCAAGTTGAGGAAGTAATATATCTCAGGCCTGGTTGATCAGGATGGAACTACCTTTATAAATCTTTGGTCAAAGCAGTCGAAAGGTAAATCCATCCGGTTATATCAATAAATAATAAAGCAAGAAAAGGGCGATAACACAAGTGTGCGTCGTGCTTTATGAGATATTTAATGACAAAGAGATTATAGTACATATTACGTGCTCGTAGGTTGGTTGTCGTTGCTATGACTATCCTTATCTTTTTAGGGGCCTTGATGGGTTGCTAGACTTCGTTCTTGGTCTGTGGATTTTATTCACCGCTATCTAGATAAGTGTAGAATGATAAAATAGGAGAAACCGAACCTCCAAGGTGTTCTCTCTAAAGGAGCCCTTGGGGTTCTTTTATAATGAATAATTAAGACCACACCGGACCTCAAGTTCGATGTGGGATGCAGACTCCAACACTCCCCCTCAAGCTAGGTGAACCTAGCTTGGACACATAAAGAAAAAAACAAACCAAACCAATGAAGACAAAACAATCAAAAGACTGCAAACACTCCCCCTCAAGCTGGACATACCCAGCTTGATGACAAAACAAGACAAAGCAGAATAAAAGATAAAGCTACAAGACTGCTGCTTCCCCTCACGATCGCAGCTCCCCCTCACGATCGCAGCTCCCCCTTCTGGATGATGGATGGATGAAGTTGTCGTGGACGCAACAGAGAAACCACCTAGACCAGGCCTGTTGACGGAGCGCCGAGAATGCAGCACTAGTGGGGCCGGTCGATGAGACGTCGGGAAATCCACACTAGCACCGGGAAAGCCGCACTTGCGGGGTCGGTGACGGGATGCGGGGATTCCGCAGAAGTGTTGCGGGATCTGGCGACGCCAAAGGGCCCGAATCCAAGGTGGTCGAGCTGCTGCGCCACGGTGGAGGAAGTGCGAAGACGTGCCAGCGCCAAAGGGCCCGGTCCGAGGTGGCCAAAGTGCTGCGCCAGCGCAAGGGCGTGCCGGCGGACAGGGATGCGGCTGCCGGGAGTCGTCGGGAGATGCCGGCGACGGGAGGCGGGGATTCCGTAGGAGGTGGTCGGCATGGAGGGAGCAGCGGTTCACCGGAGGAAGTGCCAGACAATGAGATTCGCCAGATTAAAACGGGTGAAACCGGCCAGAGGGAGGACTGCCTTGCAGAGCAGCACACTGGAGGGGGGGGGGTGGATCCGAGCAGAACCGGAGGCCGGCTGCTGGAGGAGCCGGCAGGGGTGGAGATCCGCCGGGAGGGAGGCGGGGCGTCGCGCGCAGGGAGGAGCGCGAAGAGGGCGCGTCGGGCCGAGCATGCCTGGACAAGGGCGCCTGAACGAGGGCGCCTGGACGAGGGTTGGCCGTCGGGATCGTGCGGAAGGACCCGTCGTGAGCCGTCGTGGGATCTGGCGGCTGGACGACGAGGCGCGCGCTGGAGGGTCGTTGGGATTGGGATGCCGGGAGTCGCGCAGGAGGGAGACGTCGGAAACTGGCACTCGAGGTGGGGGCAAGGGCGACGGGAGCGGGAGCCGCGCAGAAGGGAGGAGGCGGGGAACGAGAGGCACGAGTCGGGCGGGAGCCAGAAGCCGCCAGGCGGGACGCCGTCGGAAAGAGAGGCCACGAGAAGGGTGGAAGGAACCGCCAGGATCGGGGGAGAGATTCTTCGGACAGAGGGGGAGATCCGCCGGCGGGGGGAAGGAAGTACCGGCAGAGGGGAGATCCGCCGCCTGGGATAGATAGCCGGCAGGGTGGTGGCGGTAATACCTATGGCTTTTTGGCCATGGAGGCCGCCACCCCCCAACCGGGAGAAACCCTAGAGGTCGACGGGAAAAAAAGAAATAGATGGGAGGGGGGTCGGGATTAGGTTCCATCTGATACCATGTAGAATGATAAAATAGGAGAAACCGAACCCCCAAGGTGTTATCTCTAAAGGAGACTTTGAGGTTCTTTTATAATGAGTAATTGAGACCATACCGGACCTCAAGTCCGATGTGGGATGCAGACTCAACAATAAGAATCTAGAGACTCACACACAATAGCGTATTCAAGAATCCGTCCTATTCAGTTGAATAGGTATATTGGACATGGTGGGCCCCACCACAGGGTCCGAGTGTTGTTCAAGTTATTGATCACCGATAAATAAATAAATTCATTATTATTCAAGTTAAGAATAATTAGGTTGAATTTATTTATTAAAAATATTTACAACTTAAGTAAATACGAGAAAATATTATTTTAATATTTCAGGTTCGTTTAATATTAAGCGGGATTGGCGAGTTGAGTTAATGTCTCAGTTTTATCACGTAATATATTTTATATATTTTACAAGTATGTGATAAATTATAAATAATATTTATAGCGCAGTTTAGTTCGTTATAATTATTATTTAGTGGATGTTAAATTTCCGGGAGGCCGGGGAACCCTACCGGGTGTTTTTAAACATCCACTAAATAGAGAGAGTCTTGCACCACAGTGACTATTCATCCATTTTTGAATGTGAGCCTCTATCTCCTCCCGCTTTCTAGAGAGAGACTCTCTATGAGTGGCGATCCAAGAACGCTTTCAAGTATCGAAGACAGAGGATCACGGTGATCATCGGACGTCGAAGACATCGTCAGATTGCCGTGTTAGCACTCGAAATTCGACGATCAACGTTTCAGCGGATTTTTGAAGCGCGTGTGGACGATCTAAAAAGATTCTTCTTTGGATCCTTTACGCAACGATCGCCGACAACAAGCAGATGTTGAGCGCGCCTTCAGACCTGAAAAGGTATGTTTTCAGTTTACGTTTTTGTGCTCTGTTTGGTTTACGTGGGATCCTCGGACCTTATCGGGACTTGGATCATCAGAGATGACAAGTCTCGTTGCCCCGGCGATAATTTTTTTTTAAATCCCCGGCCCGCTGGTTTCCACTGCAACCCCGGTACCTTCACTTTGTCGGAGTATGAAAGACCACCCTGTCTTTTATCAACCAACATCCTTTGGTGGTATCCTCTTAGTTGTCTATATTGATGATGTCATTATCCTTTTAGTTGTCCATTGAAATATTTTCTCGGCGTCGAAATATCTCCAACATTGCATGTGTCGTCAGCAGGGTTAGTAAATTTTTGCAATGCTCGATGAAGTCACAGCGTCAAATACATTAAGTAGGGACCCAAACGTGGTCTTCTATATTTTGCTCACGATGACATGGATATAGACATTTTGTGATGTTGATTATGCAGATTTATCTTCCTGGAAGTCCATGTATGGGTTTGGGGTATTTGATGGCAGCAATTTGATCTCTTAGTGCAGCATGAAACAAAATATTATCTCTTGATTCAGCGGTGAGTCTGAATATTGTGCCGCTATCAAGCTACTCAGATTCATTGTCTTCGCGAACTCCTTCATGAAGTCGACTTTCCACTCAAGAATTTTGCTCATCTTTGGCGTGATAATCAGACTGTCATGAAGATTTCTATCTATTCGGTATTTCACAAAGACACCAAGCATATTGAGGTGGATTGCGGTTTCTTTTGGCATGACTTTGGGCAAAAATACGTCACCTTCAGCTATATTCTCATTGCCAATCAAATCGCTGTCATTTCCATCAAAGGATTACACGGACCTCGATTGATATTTATTTGTACAAAGTGGGAATGCACAACATTTATGATCCGATTTGAGGGGGGACTGTATGCTCTATTCTCTTTTCAATTTTTGTGGGACTCTAGTATATCCGAGCTTGAGGGGGATTATTGGCCCCAGTTAAGTTAGCCCTGAGTCCAATGTCATATAATTAGAGTCCCACATAGGATTTCTCCTATGATGTATCTTTTTGATCTATCTATAAAAAAAAGGTCCGATCTCTTATTGTGGTACGAGATTTCATCCTATATGTTGCTTTACCTCACCGATGAATTATAAAATCAGCTGGGGTTGTTTTACATAAAGCAACCCGGAGGATACTATTTCTGTGTTCATGATCATGGCGTCAAGAACGCTTGAAGCTTGCGCTCCTGTTTCTTTGGTTGATTGTATAGGAAGTATTTATGTTTTCCAGCAAAAATGGCTGCATTATATATTTTGGCGCAACCTTGATTTGGAGAGCGGGGAGAAAATAGTTGAAATTGAACGTTTGTTCTTTCTATTGTAGGTATACATTATGAAACCCAAATTTGGGGGCACACAGCCTCCAAAGATCTTCCGGTCTCCGGCGGCCGCTGCCGCTGCAGCTTCTGTGACAGCTGCGTATGCGATAGTCAAGCCTGATGTCTTGAATTCCACTTGGGCGGATGATTCAAATTCTAAAGAATCTGAAAATGATTTAACCACCCAAATCAGTTCAATGAGAGATGAGAACAAGCAGCTGGAATCAGCAGTTTCTGGAGTCCGGGTAGAAAATGCCATGCTGGAAGGGAAGGTTGATGAACTTAACACTACATATGCCGAGTTGTCCAAGGTTTGTTCATAACAGACTTTATATATATATATATATATAATATGTATGTATAAAATAAACTTCAGTCTTACATAATTTTGTGCAATGTTTTTTTAGGAACTCCGATCAGTTGAAGGTCAACTGGCAGCTGAGAGATCAAGATGCTCCAAATTGGAGGTTTTTTATCCTTCACCTTATAATGTTTGCTTTGCTTGTGCTTGATAATGCTCATAGAAAAGTATCACTTATGATGAGTAGTTGTAAAAAAAATAATCCAATACATCTGTGACAAATGAAAACATAAATAATTTTCCACAACCAAACACAGCCTAATATATTGTGATGATGCGGTGGGATGCAGGGGCAAATATTGGAATTGCAGAAAATGCTGGGATCATTACCAGGCGTGGAGATGGAGGTGCAGCAACTGCGGAGCCTGAAATCCGGATCGGAACAAGAGGTGGGCCTCGCTGAGGGTGGGCGGAAGAGTTCCAGCGGTGTTTTCCGGTGGGTCTATGGTGGCCAGCAGTAACAAATATTCGTTAATTTTTCTGTAATTTCACCCATGGTTGATGCTGTGATTTGTTTTGAATTATTATTATTATTATTATGTTTAAGCGTTATCCTTTGGATTACAAGCCCTTATTAAATTCATAGACTTGGAAAAAATTAGAAGTTGAAGTTGATGGAACGACATAGTTCAAAGGATTACTCGAAGTCAGGAGAGAATCACTTTTAATGAGTATGAGGTTAATGACGTGATTATTCATGGAACACTTTTCTTTTAAGTATTATTTACGCGGGTTTAAGGCTGTTGATTCTTTGAATAGATTATGAAAGCTATGATTTACATGGGCTTGGAGTGGATGCACGCTGATCCATTGAATACATTATGATGAAAATGCTCATGAAGTCAAGATATCCACCAAAGGAGTTGTAAGTGATCATAGAATATATTTGTGTAATGGTCCGGACTCTTCACTCTATTCCTTGTGAAAAATCTGATGTTGTAAATAGTGTTATTGGTGACTCGCGTCAGTGAGTCGCGTTGGTGTCTCGTGTCGGTGAGTCGTTGATGAACAGTGTTTCCAGCAACCTACAGTTTCGCCTCTTGACGTTATCTTTGACGTAAAACACATTCAAAGCCTCGTTTTAAGAGATTTAAGGTCGATTCAAAGCGCATTACTCTTATCTTAATTTTCCTAAGGGTCCGGATGTCTTTACTTGGTCAAACCACGAAGTCTTGACCAGATCTGTCTTTAATGGCAAATCTAAACCGTATCTAAATTGATGCTTCATTTAGATTCTAAAAAGGGTTGAGATAGATTTCACCCTTGTTCTTCTTTCTCATTTCTCTTAGTGTGAGGCGCCCCGAACCTTTGTTCTTGAGGAGTTGTGTGATTGTGCTATCCTTGGATCATTTTCCTTTGGAGTTTTTCCTGGTGTATGCACACCCTCTATTTTGGTGCAATCAGAAAATGTCAATCCGTCTTTGTTATAAGGTACGTTCTACCTTCATTCTTCTAGGTTCCTCAATCCGTTTCCTCCTGTTTCTCCTTGCCATGTGATGACATGTGATCTCCCTATTTCTAATGGAGCTTTCTTGGGTGTTGGTCGATGCGGTTGTGCCGCGACGTCCTCGGGTGGATGCAGTCATTGCAGGAGAGGTGATCGTGATCCATTGTGTTGGCCCATTCTCATGCAAAGAATGTCGGAAACCTTTTGAGGTAGGAGATTCGTGACTTCTCTATTCTTTTTACATGCAGTCGTAGAGTTGACATGTTTTAGCCACTAGATGGCAATGAAATTGACATAATAAATATTTGAACTGGATTAGAGAATTGGTATCAATTGCCTAGTGATGTTATTGCCTCATGTTTTGCTAGATAGTGTGATATCTATGCTTTGCTTGTTTAGTATGTCATTTTTGATGGAAATTGGTAAAGAACATAAAGTCGTAATTAATCGTGAATTAATTGGCTAAAGATATAGAGACATGTTTAATGAATCCAGTTGTTGTTGTTGTGCTTTGATGTTAATCAAATGGATGCAGTTATGCATGTTTAAATGAATTAGTTAGTTCAATATGGAGTAAAGAACCGGTTGTGCGGTAAAGATAATTCCTTGAAGGGTTCTGAGTTACCCTCTTGCTTGTAAAGGCCAAACGCCTTATGCTTTGGAGTTGTGAGTGCTCGTTGTGTGTGAAAGCTAAATGTCTTGTTTAGGGCCAAGAGCCCAGTTGCCATTTTGTTTGTTTCCTGCTGCTTGTGTTGTGGTATGAGCCTGGGATAGCTGAGCCTGGAGGGATGTTGTGGTATGTTGGGGCAGGGAGGCCCAGTGGTGGTGGTACCATTTGACACATAGAGTGGCGAGATGCATTGGTTTATGCATGTGGGTGTTGGGGAGGACACCAGGGATGATGGAACGAGTTGAAGTTGGGCTTACCCGTTGATATGAAGGCGGTTGTTGTTGAATCTGATGTTTGTTTATCTGCTTTAATTTCCTCACTGTTTGAGGCAGATGGTCTTGCTTACCCTCCTTCTAAAAGAGGTGAAGACGTGCGTGGTATGCCACGTGCTTTCCATGTTTAGCTTCTGAAGGATGGATGTGCCTGCGCTCATGTTATAGGTGGCAAAGACTCGACGGGTAGTTCATCTACTCACTGTGTTGAGCCCATTATGTTTGGAAGCTCAGAATGGTTTTCTATAATATATGGAATTATGGAAAAGTGATAATACTGTTAATAAATGATGTTAACCCATGAGGTTGGAGCTTGTAGGGATGCAATGTTGAGGTTACAATTTAAAGAAATTATGGACTCGATTTGGTTATGCCTGGAGCGCATGGAACTTTGTCATGATGCTAATGAAATGTAACGTGGAATTGATAATGGTTAATTAATGGTTAAAGAATTAATTAACGTAAAGTGGAACTGATAAAAAGGGGTAAAGTAACCTAATGTAGCTCTTTAAATAATTGCACGCTTATAGGATATCTAATCTTAACAGTGGCAGTCCGGTGTCCGAGAGATGTTAGCTGCAGTTGAGTCTAAGACTAGGTTTTTTATATAGCGTGGTTGCGAGCTATATTATATTCTGTACTTTTTGTGTTTCTATACACTACTCCACCCTGTCGGTTAGGCCGACTAACATCCTGGGGATTCTGAGCCCTAAGGGGGTGTTTTTCCCAACATCTCGGTGGGAGGATGGATGACTGACTACCCCATTTGGCCATACTCTCTTCTCTTGGTAGTTACTTGTGCTGGTATGCATGACAGTTAGTTTTCCCCATATATGTGTGTAGAGGGCTGTAATAGCTTGTGGTTATTCACACACATATATTCTGGATATAGTTTCTTATGGACTACTATAGGTGTAACGTGTATAGGCCGTGATGGCTTGAGGATCCTTACTCAGTGTATGAGCTGTAATGGCTTGAGGTATAATACCCGACGTATGATACACGTTATGCGAGCTATGGTGGTTCCTGGAAACTACCTGGTTACTTTGGTTACGTGGACGTGGTGGTTGTGTTGTACGAGGTGCATGTTGTGGTGCTTCGTCCAGGTGTCTGCGGGCAAGCCTTTTTGGAGAGAGATGCTCATGACGTGCGACGTTGGGGCAAAGCGGCAAAGCATCAGAGAAGTGGTAGCGGGGTACCCTTGACATTATTTATTATATTATATACTCTTTTATGCGATACTTGGTAAGAGTAGCCATGATGAAGCTGAGAACATAGTATACCTGTTCAGGTGACGAGTTAGTTTCATTTGTTGTTCACTGTGTTTTAGTATGGTTTCTTTACTTTCGCACAAGAGGCTCCGAGGAGGATCCTACTGAGTATACTATTATACTCACCCTACATATATATTAACTATTTTTAGGTCACTTGGAGCAGGTTGGAGATCAGGCTGGTTACTAATAGCTTGGAGGTTTTGCGGGAGTTGTTTGAGCTTCGTGGTCCCTGATATTTTACTTTCTTTTGATACTTGCAATTTTCCCTTTCAGTTGTAGTAGTTCTTGTATGACATTACATATGTGCACTTGAGTTTTTTTATATTGTAGTCTGAGTAGGAGTTGGTTGGTGTCTATCTTATCTCTTTCTTTCAAATGTGTTCTCTTAGAGGTTAATGCCTCCCATTTGTGTATTTGTTATACCCTCGGTGCTAGCCACCAACTCGGGGCCTACTAGAGGCAGGTCTCTGGGTCATTATCTCTCTTCTCACATTATAGGCCTAGGAGGGGTACACTTTGTGGGGAGGAGGTTGTGATAGAGTGGTATTAGAGCTTTGGTTGAGGGATATGATGAAGTTTGGAGTTATACACATGTGAAGTACTTGCATGGCTTGGTAGGGAAACGATGTCAGTTAAGTTTAGCAAGCACTGTAAACATTGGAAACCGCTTGAGACATAGGTATTTAGGACCCCTTGCGTTCTGATGCACGAACCTTTAAGTTTACAGTGGCTACTAAATGAAGTGATGCTAGTTGTAGGGTAGAGACCTAGTAAATGATCATGCATCATTCTTCTTTGCGCTTGTGTTTGAAATGGGTACACCTTGGGATAGTTTAACCTAAAATGAATAAAAGAAAACAATAAACCATATTCAAGGTTTAAGAGCTCTAATTTCTTTTTCTTTTACAGGTATGACTCTAGGTCGACGTTCTCATCAGGTTCGCGCATAAGATGTCCAGCAGGTTGCGCCAGTAGATCGCCGCAGAGTAGAGGTTGACGACGACGAAACTTGGAGGAGGAAACTCTAAGAGTTTTAGTGCCAGAGACTACAAAAGTACGAGGGATTCGTTTCAGATGCAGTCACAGAAGAATGGTTGGAGGAGGTTGACATAACTTTCAATTTGATCCGTGCTTAGAAGGAGCACTGGGTGTCGTTGGTTGTGACGATGCTGCGTGGGCCAATGAGGCAGTGGCAGTTCTTGTTCCTCAGGGATCGCGAGTGTAACATCCCCAAATGATACACAGTTAAATGATTAAATGATATGACTCATGTCAACAAGGTGCACCTTCCTTTTCGGGAGCCTACCTAATTAGAACTCCACAGTTAAGCATGCTTGGCCTGGAGTAGTGATCAGGATGTGTGACCTTCTGGGAAGTTTTCCAGGGTATGTGTGAGTGAGGAAAAAGCACACTGGAAAGGATATGTGTTGGCCTGTGGAGACAGTCATTAGTCAGATAACCCGTTCAGGCATGTGGGTGGGCCTCAGGGTGGGGACCACGTGTCTGCTGGGCAATTGGTGGTACCTGGGACCACATGTCTGCCGGGCAACTGGTGGTACCTGGTGGGCCTGGACCCGACGACCATGTTAAGGCGGGGTGGCTGTGTTGTCACCGGGACCCGGTTGTTACATTTGGTATCAGAGGAGGAACCCAGCCTTAAGTGCGGTGCACTGCCTGAGTTCAGATGTAGGGCCCACAACGAGGGTGTTGTGCTCTAAAGGGGGGGGGGTGATTGTAACATCCCTAAATGATACATGGTTAAGTGACTAAATGATACGACTCATGTCAACAAGGTGCACCTTCCTTTTCGGGATCCTACCTAATTAGAACTCCACAGTTAAGCGTGCTTGGCCTGAAGTAGTGATCAGGATGGGTGACCTTCTGGGAAGTTTCCCAGGGTATGTGTGAGTGAGGGAAAAGCACACTGGAAAGGACATGTATTGGCCTATGGAGACAATCATTAGTCAGATAACCCGTTTAGGCATGTGGGTGGGCCCCAGGGTGGGGACCACGTGTCTGCTAGGCAACTGGTGGTACCTGGGACCATGTGTCTGCCGGGCAACTGGTGGTACCTGGTGGGCCAGGACTCGATGACCATGTTAAGGCGGGGTGACTGTGTTGTCACCGAGACCCAGTTGTTACATTTGGTATCAGAGGAGGAACCCAACCTTAAGTGCGGTGCACTGCCTGGGTTGAGATGTAGGGCCCACAACGAGGGCGTTGTGCTCTAAAGGGGAGGGGGGGGGGGTGATTGTAACATCCCCAAATGATACATGGTTAAGTGACTAAATGATATGACTCATGTCAACAAGGTGCACCTTCCTTTTCGGGAGCCTACCTAATTAGAACTCCACAGTTAAGCGTGCCTGGCCTGGAGTAGTGATCAGGATGGGTGACCTTCTGGAAAGTTTCACAGGGTGTGTGTGAGTGAGGACATAACACCCTAGAAAGAACATGTGTTGGCCTGTGGGGACAATCATTAGTCAGATAACCCGTTCAGACATGTGGGGGGCCCCAGGGTGGGGACCACGTGTCTGCCGGGCAACTGGGGGTACCTGGTGGATCGGGACCTGACGACCATGTTATGGCGGGGTGTCTGTGCTGTCACCGGGACCTAGTTGTCACAGCGAGGAGTCAGCAGTCTAATGAGAGGAGTTTTGAGACTAGTTTAGAGTCGAGTTTCTTTCTTCGACCGCGAAGGCGGCTAGTCACCATGAGCTGCTTACCCTTCGACGGGGGATTTCCAATGTGCGAGAGTTTGGAATCCGTTTTAGGAACCTTTTGTGATATGCTTCGGACCAGTTTCCAATGTGTGGTGGGCCAGGACCCGACAACCATGTTAAGGCGGGGTGACTGTGTTGTCACCGGGACCCAGTTGTTACATTTGGTATCAGAGGAGGAACCCAACCTTAAGTGCGGTGCACTGCCTGGGTTGAGATGTAGGGCCCACAATGAGGGCGTTGTGCTCTAAAGGGGGGGGGGGGGGGTGATTGTAACATCCCCAAATGATACATGGTTAAGTGACTAAATGATATGACTCATGTCAACAAGGTGCACCTTTCTTTTCAGGAGCCTACCTAATTAGAACTCCACAGTTAAGCGTGCTTGGCCTGGAGTAGTGATCAGGATGGGTGACCTTCTGGGAAGTTTCCCAGGGTGTGTGTGAGTGAGGAAAAAACACCCTAGAAAGAACATGTGTTGGCCTGTGGGGACAATCATTATTCAGATAACCCGTTCAGACATGTGGGTGGTATAGGTTCCAGGCGCAGCGGAAGCGCATTGGTGGGTTTGCCCAACTTTAATTTTAGCGTTAAACGACGTTCAATCTGAGATCCGTCACGATATAAAATGCCGGATCTTCAGAATAGAACGAAGAACAAAAAGAAAAGAAGAGTCCCGGAACCCTTGAGGAGGATCATCATATGTTGATTATAATTAATTTAATTAATTCATAAGAATTACCTCGATGGAATTCTTTCTTCGTTGATGCCTCCGGTCACGATCCCGTGATCTGTCGTTGCGTCGTAGAATCCAAGTGCAGGATTCCTCTAGCGGTGATCCACACGTGCTCCACGTATCTCCAAACGTCGCCGAAGGGAACTCCGGGTGCTAGCGTGGGGTGTCTGTGCTGTCACCGGGACCTAGTTGTCACAGCGAGGAGTCAACAGTCTAATGAGAGGAGTTTTGAGACTAGTTTAGAGTCGAGTTTCTTTCTTCGACCGCGAAGGCAGCTAGTCACCATGAGCTGCTTACCCTTCGACAGGGGATTTCCAATGTGCGAGAGTTTGGAATCCGTTTTAGGAACCTTTTGCGATATGCTTCGGGCCAGTTTCCAATGTGTGGTGGGCCAGGACCCGACGACCATGTTAAGGCGGGGTGGCTGTGTTGTCACCGGGACCCAGTTGTTACATTTGGTATCAGAGGAGGAACCCAACCTTAAGTGCGGTGCACTGCCTGGGTTGAGATGTAGGGCCCACAACGAGGGCATTGTGCTCTAAAGGGGGGGGGGGGGTGATTGTAACATCCCCAAATGATACATGGTTAAGTGACTAAATGATATGACTCATGTCAACAAGGTGCACCTTCCTTTTCGGGAGCCTACCTAATTAGAACTCCACAGTTAAGCGTGCTTGACCTGGAGCAGTGATCAGGATGGGTGACCTTCTGGGAAGTTTCCCAGGGTGTGTGTGAGTGAGGACAAAACACCCTAGAAAGAACATGTGTTGGCATGTGGGGACAATCATTAGTCAGATAACCCGTTCAGACATGTGGGTGGTGTAGGTTCCGGGCACAGCGAAAGCGCATTGGTGGGTTTGCCCAAATTTAATTTTAGCGTTAAACGACGTTCAATCTGAGATCCGTCACGATATAAAATGCCAGATCTTCGGAATAGAACGAAGAATAAAAAGAAAAGAAGAGTCCCATAACCCTTGAGGAGGATCATCATATGTTGATTATAATTAATTTAATTAATTCATAAGAATTACCTCGATGGAATTCTTTCTTCGTTGATGCCTCCGGTCACGATCCTGTGATCCGTCGTTGCGTCATAGAATCCAAGTGCAGGATTCCTCTAGCAGTGATCCACACGTGCTCCACGTATCTCCAGACGTCGCCGAAGAGAACTCCGGGTGCTAGCACAGAAGATCCTTCGCTTGCGATGCCCGTCTTCGATCGCCTTGATCCGGTGGAGAATCTTGCTTTCTTAACTTGAAAGCATTTTTGGTGGAAAGGGAATTCTCTCTTGGCTTGAGAGTATTTCCAATCCGTTGTGCACAACCAAAAAAAATGGCTAACCCTCATGAGAATAATGTAATTTTGGATTTATAATACTTAGAATAATAAAATGAATTTATTGACCAAAAGCATTTAATTATTTCATTTAATTCTTAGTAATACCCCATATCTTAATAATGACAGTTGACCATCATTATTACTTGACATGCATCCAATGCATTTAATTATTTCATTTAATTCTTAGTAATACCACGTGTCTGCCAGGCAACTGGTGGTACCTGGTGGGCCGGGACCTGACGACCATGTTTTGGCGGGGTGTCTGTGCTGTCACCGAGACCTAGTTGTCGCAGGGAGGAGTCAGCAGTCTAATGAGAGGAGTTTTGAGACTAGTTTAGAGTCGAGTTTCTTTCTTCGACCGCGAAGGTGGCTAGTCACCATGAGCTGCTTATCCTTCGATAGGGGATTTCCAATGTGCGAGAGTTTGGAATCCGTTTTAGGAACCTTTTGCGATATGCTTCGGACCAGTTTCCAATGTGTGGTGGGCCAGGACCCAACGACCATGTTAAGGCGGGGTGGCTGTGTTGTCACCGGGACCCAATTGTTACATTTGGTATCAGAGGAGGAACCCAACCTTAAGTGCGGTGCACTGCCTGGGTTAAGATGTAGGGACCACAACGAGGGCGTTGTGCTCTAAAGGGGGGGTGATTGTAACATCCCCAAATGATACATGGTTAAGTGACTAAATGATATGACTCATGTCAACAAAGTGCACCTTCATTTTCGGGAGCCTACCTAATTAGAACTCCACAGTTAAGCGTGCTTGGCCTGGAGTAGTGATCAGGATGGATGACCTTTTGGGAAGTTTCCCAGGGTGTGTGTGAGTGAGGACAAAACACCCTAGAAAGAACATGTGTTGGCCTGTGGGGACAATCATTAGTCAGATAACCCGTTCAGACATGTGGGTGGTGTAGGTTCCGGGCGCAGCGGAAGCGCGTTGGTGGGTTTGCCCAACTTTAATTTTAGCGTTAAACGACGTTCAATCTGAGATCCATCACGATATAAAATGTCGGATCTTCGGAATAGAATGAAAAACAAAAAGAAAAGAAGAGTCCCGAAACCCTTGAAGAGGATCATCATATGTTGATTAAAATTAATTTAATTAATTCATAAGAATTACCTTGATGGAATTCTTTCTTCGTTGATGCCTCCGGTCACGATCCTGTGATCCGTCGTTGCGTCGTAGAATCCAAGTGCAGGATTCCTCTAGCGGTGATCCACACGTGCTCCACGTATCTCCGGACGTCGCCGAAGAGAACTCCGGGTGCTAGCGCGGAAGATCCTTCGCTTGCGATGTCCGTCTTTGATCGCCTTGATCCGGTGGAGAATCTTGCTTTCTTAACTTGAAAGCATTCTTGGTGGAAAGAGAATTCTCTCTTGGCTTGAGATTATTTCCAATCTGTTGTGCACAACCAAAAAAAAATGGCTAACCCTCATGAGAATAATGTAATTTTGGATTTATAATACTTAGAATAATAAAATGAATTAATTGCCCAAAAGCATTTAATTATTTTATTTAATTCTTAGTAATACCCCATATCTTAATAATGACAGTTGACCATCATTATTACTTGACATGCATCCAATGTATCACATTAAATATCATTTAATTAAATAAAAAATATTTTCTCATGAATCCTAAAAAAACAAACTACACGGGTTGTATGTATAAACATACACGGCGTGTACTTTTTATTTTTCCCGTTTTATTTATTTCCTCCACTATATTTATTAGACCTTGAGTAACGGCTATTTATTTCTTAAATAAATGTAACTGCATTACTCGCTAATAAATATATATTATTTCACCCACAATATATTCTCTCGAATAACTAGTGTCGAAATAAATGCGATTAGACATCCTTGAATAATTATTAAACCACAATCGGGAATAATCTTTATTCAACTTGTTAAATTAATATTTAACTAAGATACATGGACACACTTAGTGTGTGACCCTCTAGGCCTCTTTCTCAGTGGCATTAGGCTGAGCCTGCCTAAAGTCCAAGGTTAGCGTCTAGCAACACGCCAAGGCACCCATAGATAAAGAAGTTAACGCCGCAATGATGTGTCACCTCCTAGGAACGCTTACCGTGTAATATAATCCCTTTGTCTCAATATCTCTAATCAAGCGGGTTGCATGCTAGTGCCATCAACCAATGTGCTCGATTATTCTTTCTTTGACTTCCCGAAATTGAACTCGCCCATACCTTACCATGACCATGGATTTATGTAGGCTATATCAATTCCATCAAAGGGCCTGAGATATCTACTTCCGTTATGAAACAGAAGGGACAAATCCTTTCTCGCATTATCTATTAATGCAGTATTACTCGTGACGCACCCAACGTATCCTACCTCACTACGAACAGTGTGCCGTCACATTTTTCGTCAATACATCTAAGTGTGCGAGTTGTAATACCCATTAATAATAATCTTAAAGTCTAAGGACCAATACACACGTCCGCAGATAGGAACATCCAATGACACTATGAAATGTGGATTTCCTACTGGCGGGTCTCGTTCTCATAATATCCTCCTGGATATTACCAAGGGCGCACACCATGAGAAGGTGCCTCAAAGTTTTATGAGTCCTCACCCCTAATGACTTGTATTATTTATGCCCCTCAAATAATATCATCTGGCCATAGAACATACTTTCAATAATAGTGTTATGACACTTCCGGGTTCTCATCATAGTAGGGATCTACTATGACCCTTTAATGCAACAGCTATCCTTAGGACATTATCACATGCATTGTCACGCAGAAGAACAATCAAGATGTGATAAAGATTTCATTAAAGAATAAAGTACAAAATAGTTGGTTCTAGGCCACCAACTCCAATAGGTGGCCCCCAGGGTGGGGACCACGTGTCTGTCGGGCAACCGGTGGTACCTGGTGGGCCGGGACTTGACGACAATGTTATGGCGGGGTGTCTGTGCTGTCACCAGGACTTAGTTGTCACAGCGAGGAGTCAGCAGTCTAATGAGAGGAGTTTTGAGACTAGTTTAGAGTCGAGTTTCTTTCTTCGACCGCGAAGGCGGCTAGTCACCACGAGATGCTTACCCTTTGACAGGGGATTTCTAATGTGTGAGAGTTTGGAATCCGTTTTAGGAACCTTTTGCGATATGCTTCGGACCAGTTTCCAAATGAGGAGTCCAGACCATGACATTTCGAGGAGGCTTTGCGTCTAGAGATCCAGCACCCAGTCACCCCATTTATGATGAAGACATATCTTGGAGTGATGGAGAGGGAAGATGTCATTGTGAGGATGTTAGCCAGAATTGGATCATCACGAGAAGGGAGTCATCAGGATTCCTCATGAAGTAGAGCTGTGGTCTGAGGTTCTTGGTTTTCAGGGCAGAAGAGTTTCCGTTCGGTCGGGGGTAGGTCCCAGCCCTCAGTATCTTCTTTCTCTGGGGGAAGTGGATCTCAATCTTATTCCAAGGGATCATGAATTTTTTTCTTGTGGAGGCTGAGGTCATCAACAACGAGAGTGTCCGAAATTTCTGAGCAGTCAGCGTGCGTCAGGTGTTCCGCTTCAGGTTCCTCCGTTGAGGCAGTTCCAACTGAGGTAGCATCATCAGGATGCACTGGTTTTGGATCAGTAGAGAGTAGATGGGGAAGACATAGGATAGACCTGGGATGTTTCTCGTCCTCAGAGAGAAGAGCGCGACCGTGGAGGTGGTCGCCGTTAGGGTCTGGGAGTTCGTGGAGCAGGTTGTGGTCAGCTTCATGCATTAGCATTTCCAGCACTAGACAAGCCATACATCGTTCGAGGTACCCTTTGCTTATTTTCTATTTGGGTACATGCCTTATTTGATTCAGGAGCGATGAACTCCTTCATATCACCTACCATTTTCCATGCTTTAGAACTTGAGGTAGATAGGTTTCCAGTTCCCTTGACGTTGACCATGCCATTTGGAGGTTGAGCTGACTTGTTTGAAGTATGTAGATATTGCGAGCTAGTGTTGGGGTAGCACCGCTCTTGGGGATATTTCCTATGTTTATGGATACAACCATATGATGTCATCTTTGGCATGGATTGGTTGTATTCGGTGCAGGCTATCATGGATTGCTTCAGGAGGTAGATGGTGTTCTTCGATGCTGATAGAGAGCCAACAATGTTTGTTGGCGAGCAAGATCCTCAGATGAGTCAGAGGCGCATTCCTTCCTTATCATCCTTGATGGCTGAGCAGATGTTGAGTTCGTCAGAGGTTCAGTAGTCGGTGTTTCTCGGGTCGTAGAAGAGTACCCTGATGTCTTTCTAGAAGAGGTTGTAGCATTACCCCCTCGACAAGAGATCAAGTTCGAGATTGAGCTACAACCAGACACGTCTCCTATCTCAATGTCTTCATATAGGATGACACCTTATGAGTTGTGGGAACTGCATATACAACTCAATGGTCTGTTACAGTGCGGTTTTGTTCGACTGAGTGTGTCATCGTGGGGTGCACCAGTTTTTTTCATGAAGAAGACTGACGAAAATTTTCGGTTGTGTGTCGATTATCATCGCTTAATCAAAGTGACAATGAAGAATCACTATCCTCTTCCACAGATTGATGATTTATTTGATCAACTGAAGGGTTCAAGTTGGTTTTCAAAGATTGATTTGCGGTCAGGATATCATCAGATGCGTGTGAAGGATGAGGATATCCTGAAGACTACTTTTCGTTGTCATCATGGGAATTATGAGTTCGTTGTGATGTCATTCGGTGTGACCAATGCTCCAGATGTGTTCATGAGATTGATGAACACTGCGTTTCGTGAGTTCCTGGATAAGTTTGTGGTGGTTTTCATTGACAACATCCTTGTGTACTTCGTATCTGAGGAGGATCATGCAGAGCGTCTGCATAACATTTTGAGAGTTCTTAGTCGACAAAATCTATTTGGGAAGTTGTTGAAATGTGAGTTTTGGGTTCAAGAAGACCATTTCTTGGGGAATGTTGTATCCCAGTAGGGAGTAGCTGTGGATCTATCAAAGATAGAATTAGTTTTGTCTTGGAAATCCCCCTAGATAGCGACATAAGTGAGAGGTTTCCTTGGTCTCACAAGATATTACAGGAGGTTCATAGCCGATTTCTATCGGGTTGTGACTCCTCTAACAGTACTGACCAGAAAGGATCAGCCATTCATCAGTGTCAGGTAGATTTTGAGTATCTGAAGGAGAAGTTGTTCAGTGTTTCAATTATTTGTCTTCCAGTAGAAGGAGTTCAGTTCGAGGTTTTCTATGATGCTTCACGTATGGGGTTAGGATATGTTCTGATTCAGTAGAGATCGGTCATTTTTTATTGGTCTCGGTAGTTGTGTCCCCACGAACGTAACTATGCCACACATGATCTCGAGTTGGCGGAAGTGGTGTTTTCCTTGAAGTTGTAGAGACATTACCTTATTGATGAGCGTTTCATGGTCTTCATCGATCATAAGAGCCCGAGGTACATTTTCTCCCAGCATGACTTGAACTTGCAACAACGTCGGTGGATGGAGTTCTTACAGGATTACAACTTTGAAATCTCATATACACCTGGTAAGGGTAATGTTGTAGCCGATGTGCTGAGCAGGAAGTTACATAGTGATGAAGTGTGCGAATCAAGTGATTCTTGGAGAGTAATGGAAGAAATTTCAGCATTACATCTAGATATGGGAGAAGTTGGGGGAATAAGTTATCTTTTTCAGATGATGATGTAGTCATATCTAGTGCAGCAGGTGGAGGAATTCCAGTTGGGGGATCTTGAAGTAGAGGTCTGGAGAGACCGAGTTGTTTGTGGCGAGCCCCCTAATGGCTGGTATGGGGATGAAAAACACCTGTTTTTTTAGGGAAGTATTTTTGTTCATTTAGTGATGCATGAGATGGTTCTCAGAGAGTTCTATAGTTTTCCCTTAGCAGTACATCCTGGCATGAAAAAGATGTACCGAGCTTTGAGGAGTCAGTTTTGGTGGCCTGGGTTGAAGCATGAAGTTGTGGAGTTTGTGTATCGATGTTTGTTCTTCCAGAAGGTGAAGGCTGAGCACCGTGTTCTTGGTGATTTTCTCCAATCGTTATACGTTCCTTAGTGGAAGTGGGAGGAAATCTCGATAGTCTTTGTTACCGGTTTACCTTGAGATCAGGGAGGCCATGACGCTATATGGGTGGTAGTGGATCATTTGACGAAATCATCCCACTTCATAGCAATCAAGGAGTCAAGATCAGTGAAGGTTTTATCGAGGAAATATCTAGAGGAGGTGCTGAGACTCCACAAAGTCCTAAGGATGATCATTTCCAATCGAGATCCTCGTTTTACCTCCAAAGTTTGGAGAGGTCTTCAATATGATTTTGGTTATCAGCCATGCCTTATCACTACTTTTCATCTGTAGATGGATGGTCAGACAAATCAGACCATCCAGAATCTTGAAGACATGTTGCGCTCTTATGTCTTGGATTTTGGAGGTTCATGGATGAGACACTTACCCTTGGTAGAGTCTGATTACAACAATAGTTTTCACTCCACCATCGATATGACGCCGTTTAAAGCCTTGTATGACCGACCTTTCTGTTCTCTATTGTGCTAGACTGGGATCGGAGAGTCAGCAATTCTCAGGCCGGAACTGGTATAGAACACAACAGAGATAGTTCAGGTGATTCGTGAGAGGATGAAGATAGTGCATGATTTTCATAAATCCTATGATGATCATAGGAGGAGACATTTGGAGTTTGAAATTAGGGATCATGTGTTTTCTGAAGGTGACTCCCCATCATGGGCAGGGAAGGTTTGGTCATGGGAGTAAGCTTTCTCCTCGGTTTGTTGGTCCTTTTGAGGTGTTGGATCGTGTTGGAGCTGTGGAGTATCAGGTAACACTTCCCCCTGCATATGAGTAGCATACATGATGTTTTTCACGTGTCACAACTCTATTATTATCTTTATGATGACTCTCACATCATTGATTGAGGCAAGATCGATTTTGATGATGATACGAACTTCGAGGAGCGGTCTATAGAGATCCAGGACCGCAAGGAGAAGGTGTCGCGTGAGTGTTCTATCCCCTTGGTTCATGTCTTATGGAGACATGGTGGTGTGGAGGAGAGTACCTAGGAATGTGAGTCGCAAATACGTGCTTAGTACCCTGAATGGCTTGATGTTTAGCTCTTTTCTTGTAAGATTGTTCATTTGGTGGTTGTAGACCCTTTCCGGTTATGAGATGGATTTCTCTTATTTCTTGTTGTGGCTTGCTCTCTTTTGAGAGGTATCTTTTCCCTAGAGAGTGTTTAGGAGATAGTTGTGGTTGTCGCATGGTTTCACATTGTTCTTTTTATGAAGCGATTGAGCTCTTGTGGTGGCGAGAGCCTTGAGAGGTATCTTACGGGGTGGTTCTGACGACCCCTTTTCTATTTCCTCTCTAGGTTGGTTTTGGATTCTCGAGGATGAGAATGTTTTGAGAGGTATTTTATGTAATGGCCCAGACCGTTTCTGCCCATTCCTTTATGAAAAATATGGTGTTTGAGGTGTTCTGGGAGGTCAAGGTGACTCATTCCTAAAATTTTAAAAAATTTAGAGTTCTGTGAACAATGTTTCTAGTTCCTTGAATAGTGTCATCAGTGAGATAGATGTGAATAGTGTCATCAATGAGACAAATGTGGTGAGATAGATACGAATAGTGTCATCGGTGAGACAGATGTTAACAATGTCATCAGTGAGTCGCATCAGTGAATTGTGTTGGTGACTCGCATCGGTGACTCGCATCGGCAACTCACGTCGATGACTCACATCGGTGACTCACATCAGTGACTCACATCGATGAGTCACGTCGGTGACTAGCATCAGTGAGTCACGTCAGTAACTCGTGTCAGTGAGTCATTAGCAAACAATGTTTACAGTATCCTATAGTTTCATCCCTTTGACGTTATCTTTGACGTAAAACACATTCAAAGCCTCATTTTAAGGGATTTAAGGCTGATTCAAATCCCATAAATCATATCTTAATTTTTCTAAGGGTTTAGATTCCTTTACTCAGTCAAACTGTATAGTCTTGACTAGATCCGCCTTTAATGAAAAATCTAAACCGTATCTAAACCGCTGCTTCATTTAGATTTTCAAAAGGGATGAGATAACTTCCAACCTTGTTCTTCCTTCTCATTTCTCTTAGTGTGAGGCACCCCAAAACTTTGTTCCTAAGGAGTTTTTTGATTGTGATATCCTTAGATCGTTTCCCCTTGGATCTTTTCCTGGTGTATGCACACCCCCTATTTTGGTGCAACTAGAAAGTGTCGATCCGTCTTCGATATAAGGTATGTTCTACCACCGTTCTTATGTGTTCCTCAATCTATTTCATCTCATTTCTCCTTACCATGCGATGGAATGTGATCTCCATGTTTCTAATGGATATTTCTTGGGTGTTGGTCGATGCGACTGCACCACAACGTCCTCAGGTGGATGCACTCATTGCAGGAGAGGTGATCATGATCCATTGTGTTGGCCCGTTCTCATGCAAAGAACATCAGAAACCTTTTGAGGTAGGGGATTCATGGCTTCTCTATTATTTTTACATGCATTCATAGAGTTAGCATGTTTAGCCACTAGATGATAATGAAATTGACATAATAAATATTTGAACTAGATTAAAGAATTGGTATCAATTTCCTAGCGATGTTATTGCCTATTGTTTTGCTAGATAGTGTGATATCTATGCTTTTCTTGTTTATCATGTCATTCTTAATGGAAATTGGTAAAGAACTTCAATCCAAGATTAATCATGAATTAATTGGCCAAAAATAAAGAGACATGTTTAATGAATACTGTTGCTGTTGTTGTTGTTTTGCTTTGATGTTAATCAAATGAGTGCAGTTATGCATGTTTAAATGAATCAGTTATTTCAATATGGAATAAAGAACCGGTTTTGTGATAAAGATAATGTCTTAAAGGGTTCTGAGTTACCCTATTTCCTAAAAAATCCAAATGCCTTATACTTTGGAGTTGTGAGTGCTCATTGTGTGTGAAGGCTGAATGTCTTGTTTAGGGCCAAGATCCAAGTTGCTATGTTGTTTGTTTCCTATTGCTTGTGTTGTGGTGTGATCCTGAAATAGTTGATCCTGGAGGGATGTTGTGGTATGTTGGGATAGAGAGACCCAGTGGTGGTGGCAACAGTTGATGCCTATAGTGACGAGATGCATCATTTTATGCATGTGGGTGTCGGAAAGGACACCGGGGATGATAGAACAGGTTGAATCTGGGCTTACCTGTTGATACAAAAGTGGTTGTTATTGAATATGATGTTTTTTTATCTGATTTAATTTTCCCACTACTTGAGGAAGATGGTCTTGCTTACCCTCCTTCCAAAAGAGGAAAAGATGCACGGGGTACAACATGTGCTTTCTGTGTTTAGCTTCTCAAGGATGTATGGGCCTATGCTCCTGCTATAGGTGATAAAGACTCGATGAGTAGTTCATATACTCATCGCATTGATCCCCTTGTGTTTGGAAGCTTAGAATTGTTTTCTAGAATACCTAGAATTATGGAAAGTGATAACACTATTAATAAATGATTTAATAAATGATGTTAACCCATAGGGTTGGATCTTGCTGGGATGCAATGCTGAGGTTATAATTTAAAGGAACTATAGACTCCATTTGGTTATGCCAGGAGGGCATGAAACTTTGTTGCGATGCTGATGAAATGTAACGTGGAATTGATAATGGTTAAATAATTAATTAACATAAAGTGGAACTAATAAAAAGGGATAAAGTAACCTAATGTATCTCTTTAAATGGTTGTGTGCTTATAGGATATCTAGTCTTGACAGTGGTAGTCGGGATTCCGAGAGACATTAGCTGCAGTTGAGTCTAAGACTAGATTTTTTCCATAGTGTGGTTGTAAGGTATATTATATTATGTACCTTTTGTGTTTCTATACACTACTCCACCTTGTTGGTTAGGGTGACTGACACATTAGAGATTCTAATCCCTGGAGGGGGGGGGGGTGTTTCCCCCAACATCCCAGTGGGAGGATGGATGACTGACTACCCCCTTTGGCCCTGTTCTCTTCTCTTGGTAGTTACTTGTACTGGTATTCACGACAGCTAGTTTTCTCTATATATGTGTGTAGAGTGCTATAATGTCTTGTGTTTATTCACACACATATATTATAGATATAGTTTCTCATGGACTACTATAGGTGTAACATGTATAGGTTGTGATGGATTGATGATCCTTACTTGGTGTATGAGCTGTAATGGCTTGAGGTATAATACCTGATGTATGATACACATTATGCAAGTTTTGGTGGATCCTAAAAAGTACTTGGTTACTTTGGTTATGTGGACGTGGTGGTTTTGTTGCATGAGGTGCATGTTGTGGTGCTTCGCCCAGGTGTCTTCAAGCAAGCCTTTTTGGAGAGAGATTCTCAGGACGTGCAACATTGGGAAAAATCATCAAACCAGTGGAGAATTGGTAGCAGGGTACCCTTGGAATTCATTATTATATTATATACTCTTGTATACGATACTTGGTGGGAGTATCCATGGTGAGGTTGGGAATATAGTATACCTGTTTAGGTGACGAGTTAGTTTCACTTGTTGTTCATTGTACTTTAGCATGATTTCTTTACTTTTGCGCAAGAGGCTCCGGGGAGGATCCTACCGAGTATACTATTATACTCACCCTACATATATATAAACTATTTTCAGGTCACTTGGAGTAGGTTGGAGAGCAGTCTATTTACTACTATCTTGGGGGTTTTGTAGGAGTTGTTTGGGCTTCATGGATACTGCCATTTTACTTTCTTTTGATAATTGTAGTTTTCCCCTTTCAATTGTAGTAGTTCTTGCATGAAATTACATATGTGCACTTGGGTTTATTTTAAATTGTAGTCTGAGAAGGTGTTGGTTGATGTCTATCTTATATATCTCTTTTTCATGTGTTCTCTTAGAGGGTAATTCCTCCCATATATGTGTTTGGTATACCCTCAGTGCTAGTCACCAACCCGGGGCCTACTAGAGGCGGGACTCGGGGGTCATTATCTCTCTTCTCACATTACCGGTCCAGGAGGGGTACACTTTGTGGGGAGGGGGTAGTGACATTTGGGTTATGTTTTTTGTCAAAGACGAATGAAGATTCTTTAAATGATTCTTAGTATGAAGTTTCATGAAGTTTAGAGGAAGGTATAAGGATTTTGGTTGGAAAACTGAAAAGCTTGTTATGGTCATGAATACTATATCATAGTTTCCCTAGTAGTTCGAAAAAAATGACCCAAGTGTGGTGGTTCTTGGAGAAAAGTTTTCATCCTTTGAAGATTGGAGTGTGGTAGTTGTTGGAGAAGAGTTTTCATTTCATGTTTTGAAGGTGTTTTGAAGGAACTTTGGAATATTTTTTGTTTACCATGACTTATAAAAGGAAACCATTCCATGGTTTGTGTTGTGGTGGAATTTGTGTTTTACACAATCTTTGATCAAAATGAGGAACAAATCATGGATCTGGTCGCAAAGTTGGATGTTTTTTAGAGAAGATATTGGAAATTTCATGGTAAAACCACACCGCGAAAGGAGAAAGGTCACACTGTGGTTTACAAAAAAATACGAATTTCAAAAGGAAATGGTAAAAAAATAAAAAGGATAGCAATTTGGTGACTATGGTTTTTTGAGTCAACGAGCCATTCCATGGTTTGTAGAATCATATCATGGTTTGGAAGATCCCAATTCAAAATTGAAAATCTGCATCTCTTTCAAAATAATAAAGATAGACTATATTTGGTGGATTTTAGTTAGATTTCAAAGGTCTGTTTGGAAAGTTTCAATTAACCATTAATGGTGGAGTGAAGAGAGCACCGAGCTTTCAAAAGTGAGAGATTGTAAACCAAGATGGATAGTGAATCTATTCTAAACTTGTTGCACTTTAGTGGATTTGGTGCATCAATACATTTTCATTATATGCTTATTGGTTATAACGCAGTGCGAGTGAACTAAGTAAAATTATTTGTCTTTTATTTTTATTTCTTTCAATTATGGAAAAAAGAGAGGAATCCATACTAACCTATGGAACAATATCATTGAAATGGAAGTTTTAAACTGACATACCCTAATTCACCCACCTTTTAAGGTATTTCCCTAGTTGGTCTAATAATTTAAAAACTTATCAAATTAAGGGAAAGTGTACACCATTTTTAAAATTTCCCCCACAATATTTTTTTCTCATGAGAAAAAAGAATTTAAATGTTTCATCCTATCACCTTTTATATAACTCATCTTTAATTGCATTATACATGTATACCCACAATGTCATTTTCAAGTAAAAAACTTATTATTATTTGTTTTTTATCTTAATTTATCTATTTCCTATATTTTCTGGTGTTTTTAGAGTTTTTGGGTGTTCTGTATTTTGAGATGGATGTGGGTCACATTGTGGCCAAGAGGTACCATGACATGACACCAGGTTTGTATTTTGGGGTTGGAAAAAGCCACGACATGACCAATAGGATATCACAACATCGATGTATAGAGATGAGTTATAGTTTTAAGGATGATTGAGGATCACACTGTATCCAAAGGCCATCATGACGTGATGGGTACAGGTAATTCAACAAATATAAAAGTCCCCATACATGAGGGTAACCCTTGTGCGAAGGTTACTCTCATGTGAGGAAGCAACCTGATGTAAAGGTTTGGGATTTTGTGAAATATTAGGTCTGGAGGGAAGGTAACATCATCGCTAGGGGCATCATGGTGTGACGAGTGTCTGGGACACCCAGATTTTGAAAAGTCCCATACATAAAGTTTTGGTACTTTTTGAAATATTGGTTCTGGAGGGAAGGTAATGTTGTGGCTAAGGGAATCATGTGTCTAGGGTTATCACGACACAACGAGTTTCTTGGACACCCAGATTTAGAAAATCCCCATATGCAAGTCTTTAGGTTTCTCTTACATATGTGAACCCTCATACACAAGGGTCCCAAACTTTGTGATAAATCAAGGAAATGGAAATTCACTCCATGATGAGGGGACACTAGTGTGTAAACAATTTTTTCACGTTGATTTTTTTCTTTTTAATATCAATTATTAGGTGACATTATTAAAGGTGATGTTGTAAATAATTTTTTAATGTTAGTTAATTAAAACTGATGTTGTAACTGAATAATGAATTACCCTTTTTTTTTCACATTGGTTATCCAATAACTGACATGAAAAGTGTAGGGTATTTTGTTTTTCACATCGATTATCCAATAACCGATGTGAAAAGATTTTTTTTTAAATTTTAAATTGATAGATCCTATTCATAGTAGACAAAATAAAAAAACTGGTAGAAAATCCAATAGAAAAACCAGAAAAACATCCAGCAAAAGACAATTACAATTGAACTTTAAAATTTACAATATATATTACAAATAAACTAAAAATCAATCAAACCAGAAAAAAAATTCACCCACTCAATTTGTAAATGTCTCAACTCTTGTGCACTATATGGAAGTGGGTAATCAAAATACTATAAATAATAAATAAAGCATTTAACTTGTATTTTCAATAAAACAAATGAAATATTAAGGAAAATTTTATAAAGAAATCTAACCTTAGGAAATTTCATAATTATCCCAGTTGAAATTATTTCATACATAAATCTTAAAACATAATATCCACATTCTTTTACACCTTCTTGTTGATAAAAATGATATTCCAAAGAAATTTTAATTCAAAACAATATTTTTAACAATATATCCAAATTTTAGTAATTGAAAATGAAAAATTCACCTTAGCTTGTATGAATTTGATCTTGACGCTCTTATTTCTTGTCGTATCTAGAAATTATATGCCCTGTTTGAAAATAATATGAATAAAATAAATTTTAATCATCATAATATAAACAAATATTAAAATAATCAAACTCATGTGTTCAATACATTCTTAAAGTATGGTCTCACTTCACCATGGATAGAGCATAGCCAGTACAATGTCTTTCTCTTGAAAAAAAACACCCAACATCCAATGTCCACTAATATATAAGAAAATTTAATGTGAGTTGTTATTATGTTAAGATATATATAACAATTTGTAAGAAATATGTTTCATACTCTTGAAGATATGGAAACATCCAACATTGAATAATTGCATTCTTATGAAATCTTCCAACAATATAAATTATTCTTTCTACATTAGTCATTGTCCCAACTATTGGTGAAATAAACTGTGGGTCTATAAGTCCATATAAATTTTTCTTTTCATACTATGTACAAATTTCATAAAGATACCTAATACAAAACAAACATAATTATAATTTTTTAATAAATTAAACAAATGAAAATTTTTTGTTAATTGATTTACATGGAAAAAATTTTCATCATATCGATGCCCAACTGATCTCCAACTACAAGATCCATGATATCACTTCTCAAAAGCCCCTCAGTCATTGCACACCCATAAAGATCATCTTCAATTGGAATCTCATATACATTCAATAACAAATTTTAATATGTAGACAATCTATCAAGACTAGTAGAATTTGTATCTAAAGTCATAACACTTTGTATTTTTTGTTGTCTATATAGTAGTTCTTTACCTTTAAAGTATTCCTATAAAAAATTAGATAAATATATAAACTTTAAAATGATAAAACAAGTTTAATAGAAAAATTAAATAAAAGCTAAATTATATAAATACCCCTATGGTAATATGTCAAAGTATTCTAGATGGAAAAACTAAAAAATGACTGATACTTTTTCCAAGTGTACTCAACTCATCTATAGGACATGATATTTTTGCTGATCCATCTATAATATCCTGTGTAGTAACCCTATAATGATCTATCTCTATCTTTTGATGATGAATGGTATCACCGATATAAAATATCATCCCATATGAAACAATATGATGGGGATCATCAAAATATAACTCACAATAACTAGGAAACTGTGGCGGAGGGGGTGTAGGGGTAAGATAAGAAGGAGTGGGGTCTGAAGGCAGAGATGTATGAGTAGGATCAGTAGGAGGAGTGGGAACTGCTGGTGGAGGTGGAGTCAGATCGACAGTCTGAAACTATCTTTGCATGTATGAAAACATTGACTGTGCCGAAGATTTGATCCTATCTTCCATCTCCACATGAATATCATGAACTTTGGCTTCCAAAGATTTTATTTTTTATAAACATCCCCCATTTAAGAAGATTCTGAATGTGGAAACACTTTTTTTACCAACACACCTACCGGGTATCCTCCTACATGACCCATGTGTTCGGGCTTTCCCAATGCTATAGCTAAAATATCCTTTCTACCCTCAACTATAAACCCCCCATGTGTGATTTTCTCCCCAAAAGAATCTTATATGTAATATTTGAATAAATATGTAATGAATAAAAATATATAAAGATTTGATTTAACTTAAATAAATAAATAAAGAAAACATCTTAAAATCCTCTCAGATACAACCATCGACTCTTCTATAAGATATTTCCCTTTTTTCTCATTCGACCCCTCTTCCATTTTTCATGTCTAATGAGAGGGGGGAACCTCTGTAGATCCTGCAGGATCAACTCTTAGATTTTGAAGTTTTTATTTTATAATTTTTTCTTCTAATAACGTATACCCTTCCCGAGATAACGTATGAGGATATAAATTTATAGATTGGATCTCCTGATAATATCTCCTCAATTTCTATAAATTAAGAATTAAGAATAAAGAAATCATTAACATGATCATTAATATAGAAAAACTTTTAAAAGTTAACATTGCACTTACCAAAAACTCTTCTCATCATCTACTTTTAGCAAATTGCTTCCATGTATCTTCATCTATAAATGGATATATATCACATGGATTATGATGTTGTCTACCCCCAAAAATTAATTGTGATGTGAGGGATGATTTAAAATACCTTTATCTCCTAGCAGCCAATGATAAAAATTTCTTCCAGACTCCTCCAGTATCGGGTATATCATATGTCATCTGATAAGGAGGAGAATATATATTACTATAAAAATTTCAAGATAAGTTAAATAATAACAAACGAGTTTAACAAAAGGTATCCCATAAGTGTGATAATGTCACTTTGTTATCACTTCACCAATCATCAAACAAAATACGAACTTTTCTTTTACCCTGCACTGCTACAAAAGTCTTGAATTGTTTTGAATTTTGACCTCTTAGAATATCATTATCATCAAATTATACTGGTATCCTCTAGTCCTGGCTATAGGAAACTAATAATTTTGGTAAACATGTGGTTCCACATTTACTAACCCTTGAAATCTGTTCCCCCATTGAAGTAGATGCATCATGTAAATCAGGATGGGGAGGCTCATCAATAGGAGCATGTGCACATTCCTCCCCAGAGGTATGAGTACAATCATCTCTAGAAGTATGTGATGGATCAGCTGATTGATCTGTCATTATCCTATAAATCAAAGCAACAACAATTAGTAAAAAAATATACAAATCCAACTATTGCATACAAATATAAATAAAAATGAACAATTATCAAACCAAAAGTAAACCAAACTTAACACATTTTTATTCATATTTTTTATAGTTAACTTAAATGTTAACAATATTAATGAGAGATGAAATGAAATAAATGAATGAATAAAAATCCAGAAATGGTGTGTGAATAGTAAAAATTCTCCAACATGATAAATCATTTTTATAACATTTTTTTTATAATGTACTCTTATAACATATTTTTTGTTTTTATTTAACATATTAAATTTAAAGTAATTGGTTTTCAACAAAATCAATTAATTGATAAGTTACATAAGGGTAAAAATGGTAAACTAAACAAAACTAAATTAATATAAACAATAAATTTAACTTATTAGTTATAATACATGTTTAAATAAAGAAAATCAAATTAAAATATATAAAAATTTATGAAATTTAAAAAATTAAACCAGAAGTAAACATATGTTACCTGTAATAGTAGGAATGCACTAAAGGTTTTTCCCAAATTCCTTCATCATGATCTTCCTATATGGAACAAACCATCTCTACAACATGCTCATTAATATTATTTGTTAATCTTTCCATGGAAGTAGGGATATCACATAAATCAGTATCTTCATCAAGTTTATCATCACCAACCTATTGTTTTTCCCTATAAAACAATTGACCACTGCATATTGGATTGATCAAGAACAAATATTTTTTTTCATGTGATTCCATGATAAAAGAATCAAACATGTATTCTAATTTATTCATATTAACTAGTGTCATTCCAAATTCCTCATGTATGAAAATTTTGTTACCGATAAACCATTTTCAGTTAAAAACTGGAACTTGAAATTTAATGTAATCAACCAACCATATTTCTTCAATGACTCCATAATATACATTTGATGTGGAAATTAGATTTTGTATTTAGCACTCAAAAAATGCATTGCTTCTGCGAACACCAATACACTACTATTTTGAACCACACTTCTATTATCCTGATCTTTCGTATGAAATGTATACCCATTAATGTCATGCCTAGACCATGTTATCAAATTTAAACTTAGACCACCCATTACCCATATCAATGTTTCTAATGCATCTAATCTACCAAGCACAATATCTTTAAACCATGGGAAAAAAGTTTTGTTATGCTCATTCAAAATCCACATATCTTTATTCTTTGGATAACATTGTTTCAACACATTAATATGCAGTGTTATAAATGGATGATCATCATTCATGTTATTCAAGATGTATAAATGTACCTTTTTTATCTGTTCACCTATCAATGATTTGGATTTCAAGCTACGGATCCCCTTTCCCCCATAATTAACCCATTCATGGCGATATGTAGACAAACTGATGTGCTTCACAATAGAAAAATAGCTTGTACAAAACTCTACAATCTCCTCAGAAATATACTTCTAAATAATGGATGATCCAGGTCGATATGGATTCTAAACATACTACTTTAATATTTTAAAATATCTTTCAAAAGGATACATTCAACATAGATATAGAGGTCCATAAAGCTTTTTTTTTCACACCAAATGAACTATTAATGGCACCATGATATCAAAAAAAGATGGTGGAAAATACATTTCCAATTGAAAAAGTATAGAAATCACTTTGTTCTCCAAAGTGTTCAAAGCATTCGAATTAATCACCTTATTAAAAATTGAATTGAAAAAATAACACACCTTCATGATAGTCATTCTGACATAGATGGACAATATTCCATGCAATGCAATTGGTAGGAGATGTTTTATCATGGCATGACAATCATGAGATTTCATACCTGTCAACTTCAAATCCTTTAAGGTCACAATTTTTTTTACATTTAAAGAATAAAATTGTGGCACTTTGATATCATGAAGACATTGAAAAAAGATAATTTTCTCCCTCTTTCATAATGTATGAAAAGAAAGGGGTAGAAATGTTCATCTTCTATCAGGAGTGGGAGCCAACTCCATTTTTTTCCCATTGAGAGTAGGTCTAATCTTACATTCAACCCATATTTAGTCTTTCCCTTAATATCTAACAATGTTTCAATCAAGATATCACATATATTCTTCTCCACATGCATGACATTAATGCTATGTTTGACTTCATTATATCTCCAATATGGTAGATCAAAAAATATCGATAGTTTCTTTCAAATATTTCTATCATTACCAGATTTATGTGTCTTTCTGAATGTCACATCAATGTTTTCACCCTCTCAAAATACTGATTAGTGGATAAAGTTTTTGGAGAAATATTAAATTCATGTGATTCATTGAAATCCTTTTTAATCTTATATAAGAGTGATCCATAGATAAAAACTTTTGATGAACCATATAATGAAATTGATAATATAAAGTATGTTGTTCACAAATTGGAAAAGCTTTATACCCCTGAACACTATAGCCTAAAAAATTTCCATATGTTGGGAAGTCATTTATAGTGAACATAATCATTGCATGCAGTTGGAAATATTTCATTTTATAATAATCATATACCATTATACATTCCTCCTATAACAGTTTCAAATCATCAATTAATGGTGAGAAGAAAATGTCAATCTCATTTCCAGGCTACTTTGGTTTAGAGATCATTAAACTCAACATGACATATTTTTGCTTCATACAAAATTTAGGAGATAAGTTGTAAATTACCAATAAAATAGGACATGAACTATGTGTGCTACTAAAGCTTCGATATGGATTCATTCCATTCATGCACAATCCAAGTCTGAGATTTCTAACTTCATTTCCAAATTTTGTAAACTAGTGATCAATTTTCTTCCACTGTAGATAATCAGCTAGATTCCATAATTTTCCATCACATATCTTATCATCTACATTCCATCTTCACCTTTTTCCATCATGTGAATTTTCAAATAAACATTTTAAATGAGAAATTATAGGAAGATACCAAAGTGATATGGTAGGGGTCTCTGTAACTGCTAAATCAGCCTATGATTTTTCTTTTAACTTATACCATGACATCCCACATTTAGGATACCCTAAAAGAAATTCATATTCCTTCCTATTCAGCACACAATCATTCAGACGTACATGTATTTTTTATACTCTAATCCCATAGGGAATAGTATTTCCTTGCTTTATAATGTGAATTTGTAAGATCACTTTCTTTAGGAAGAATATCTTTATATAATTTTAGCAACTCTGTAAAACTCTTTTCACTCTATTCATGTTTCACCTTCAATTTAATCAATCTTAATATAATCTATAAAATTTTAAATTCCAAACCTAGATACAATGGTTTTTTAGAATCACTATATAGACACTCAATTGTCAATTCTTTCTCAATTTCCCCTACTTCAATATCATGAATCATTTCTTCAATTTGATTAGACTTATCATATTGAAAATCATAATCATTAAGAGATCCGAAATTATTCCCAATTTCACCATTCTAAATCCAATGTCTATAACTTGGATTAAAACCCTGAAAAATTAAATAATATTTGAACTCTCTTATTTTCAAATTCTCTATGTTTAAACATTTTAGGCATGGACAAAAAAACATGTCGTTTTTTTGGAACATTTCATTTAGAAAATTCCAAAAATGCATCAACACCTTCCTTATATTCATCACTTATTTAAAGTTCCATAATCCAACTTTGAATCATTATTATTTATAACAAATAGAAAAAATATATATCTTGTTAGGATAAGATAATTTTAAATTTATATCAAAGATTCCATAATTTGAAAGTAACAAAATTTTGAAATATAAAACAAATATATGTGTATTTGAAAAGTATAATTTTAAATTCTATACAATAATATGATATAAGTTTAAATATAAATGGTAAATCATAAAAATATATTCATGGAAGTAATTTAAAAAAGAAAATATATTTAAACAATTATCTCATGTTTTATTTTATTCTAAATTACATTTGATTAAACTTAAAATTGAATATTATTGAATAGAATTCAAATCAAGTGTGCATTTTACATTTTTATTAGTATCTTTATCATAAAATTTTCTAATATTTTTTTGCATAAAATATCTGTGTGAATACCATGTGATGCATGTGTAATTCCATGAAAAAATATATATTAGAATATAACATGATATGTAAAGTAACTAATTGAAAGTTCATATTCTGTATTCACTAATAATGTCAACATTATATTGATAGTAACTCATAATATGCAGACAACATATTTAATATATTATTTTCAAGGTAAGAATATGCTCAAATAAAAAAAAGTGTTGATATGCATATACACTAGTTATATGATATTGTATATTGAACTGTATCTAAATTTCTATGTATGTATATATTAAATTTTAATATTACTAAGTCACTAATAAGTTTATAACACTAATTGAAATTTATCCATATACACGAAAGTGTATGCATAAAAAATGAATGATTCATAAACATGATTCAATTAAGCATCATTCTGAGATTCAATGTAGACATTTAAGATGTGATGCATTATAAACATCTGTGAAACAATTTAATGAAAATTCCTTTCCATTTAAAAGAAACACCACAACATTAACCTATAATGAAATCCACACACTTTTTCACTTAAATCAATGCATAATTAAGGTACATGAAGATGGTAATGTGATATTTGAGATGAACAGATCTATATTCAAATGCAAAATGATGATATCGATAAAATATTATGGTTTAGGAAGATGGTAATGTGAGATTTGAGAACACGGAATAAAAAACAAAACTTAGTGCTTCATTCACATTGAACGACCGAAAGAGAAGATCGATGTGTGCATTTCACATAATAGTGGAGAATATTAAATGTGAAACAATGAGGCCGATGAAACACGAGGTTATAAGATGGAAAAACAATATTTGAGTCCACCGGATTGAAGAAATGAGGGTTAGGGATTCCGTGCTAAAGAAACAAGTTGGATTTTGTGAGTGAGAACAACACCAAAATGATTCAAACCGACGATTCATAAAATTTTAAATGATTTATCACTTCTATTACATAATAACTAACATTCTAAATCTGGGTTTTCACATCAGTTATTATATAATCGATGTGGAAAAGTAATGAAAATTGCTTTATCACATCGGTTATTATCTAACATTAATGATAAAGTAGGGACACATCCTTTATCACATCAGTTTTATAATAACCTCTGTGATAAATAATTTTACATGTTTTTTCACATCGGTTAATTACTTAAGCGGTGTGAAAAATCATGTAAATTGCTTTATCATAATGGTTATTATATAATCGATATGATAAATCCAGATAAATGCCTTTTTCACATCGATAATGAATAACCGACGTGATAAGTCCAACATGCTAAATAATTTTTTACTAGTGGGGGATTGCACCATGACCATACATAAGGGTAACTTCATATGTAAGAGTCCCTTCCATTGTGAGAATCGAGTGATGGAAGTGGCCACACTTTGATGGGTTCACATCATGTCGTGATGGATGTTGTGTGATCAAGATCCTGACTATGGTGACCTGTCCACACAAGGTTGCCATTCCATAAAGATCATGGTCATTATGTGGATTCACAATTCTTCTTGGCTTCAGGGAGGTGGGTCATTCCATGATAAGGGTGATCACACCATGACCAGTCTTTCCCAGTTTATTTAAAATACTTATTAATTAATTAAATGGGATCTAAAAAGATGGTTCTTATATTCCCACTAATTGTGTCATAGAAAAGCCCTTGTTTGAACCTTCTAGGTCATGGACACCACCCCTCTTATCTCTATTCCCCTTCCTTTTGATTCAAGTAGATCCTTCATAAAAAATAATCAAGGGATCATCTAGTGAGTGATTTTCCTCCCTCTTTTGGTTTCAATATTCTCTCTTACTTGGATACCTTTGTTCCTAATGACCATGGTGGACTAGGGTTTTTGGTGACCGAACTTATGATAAGGGGATCTTGATATTAGGTATTTACCTCTTCCGTGTTAGTGGATTCTCACCATGAACTAGTGATTTCATTAGTTCAAGATTGGTGGTTCCATGAACATTATTTGAGGAACCTTATGTGATTGACATCTTTTAATTTTTTCAAAGGGTTTTATGCCAACTTTGAGGAATTCTATATATGTTATAATTTTTCTCATCCTCCATGTTGATATGAGTAATTAAAATGATTTATATATCATTTTTTAGGTATGAGAATTGATGTTTCCTATTAGATTCTCAATTTAATGCCTCATTGAATGAAAATGGATTTATGATAAATCTACGATGATTATTCCCCATGGGAACTTGGGTGATTGAGTAGGGATTATAGGACATGTATCTTCTAGGGAATGATTCCACTATACCTAGCCCATGATCCCTAGTTTAGTATGCCACTATGGATAGACAAAACTTAACCTTAGTGGTTCTAGGGTATATCCCATGATCCTTGATTGTAAATACATGTTTATTTAGCACTTTACTTTTATGTTTAAATGTAATAAATATTTGTTCTGGTTCTTTAAAATTTAAATCATACTTTCACAGGGTTTACTTTCAAACTATCATGCTTGGATTATCTGTCAAAGGTTTTCCATGGAACACTTAGTGAGATCCCACTGGGCTTATTATGATCACACTGTAAGGACCTGAACATAAGCAATACATATTCTTGTGTCTTTAAACTAGAATTAAATTTCTTTTAATCCCAAGGATATTTTTAGTTTAGAGTTTTATTGAATTATTTTATAACTTATACATAACAACTCATATATTAAAAAATATACACTTCTACTCTACCATTTTTCACAATATGAAACATAAAAAAAACATGATTTATTGTCATGAAAAATCTTCCCAAATTTAAACATTAATTCTTATTTTTATTTATAAATCCTTAAACCCTATGAAACACATTTTAAAAATGTGGTATGAGCATAAAAATCTCAGTAAGGGACATAAAAAGAAGAAGTCCATTAGTCTAGTGAAAAACATGAAAACCCATGTAATGTTTACCTTTATCTTAAAATTTATTTGATCATATAAAATAAAACATTTACACATGAAAAACGCACACACTTTTTTCTCAAAGAATACCTTTAAAACCCACAAAAAGAAAATAAAAACCTTTTTTTGGAAACTTAGAGCATCACATTTATAAAACCCTTTCAAAGCCCTCTCAATTGGAATAACCATACGATTGAATTCTAATAAAAAATATCTAAAGAACATAATAATTACCCAATTAATTGGAGAGATATAATGGGGATCACCCTTCATATAATATTTATCGATATCACTCATTTTTATTGAGCTATGATGGGGTTCAAGCCTTTGTATAAGCTATATTGGGCTCACCTGTGAGCTATAATGGGGCTCAACCCATCATATAAGCTGTATCAGGCTCACCCATTTTTTTATATAATGATCAAGTACCATATCATGAATAAAATATTTTATTATTGTATATTTTCATTATAAAACTTGTTTTAAATAACTCCTTTTTAAATAAAAACACATTTAGATATCAAAATACCACTTTATTTTAAAAACGACTTTTTAAAAATTGAAAACCCATGCACATCATACAGAAACCATTTAATTTAAAAATAACTATGAAAAATTATAAATTAAAATTTAAATCATTAATATTTCATGATGAAAGTAAAATATTCTCATGTCTTATAAGTTAAAAAAACATTTCTTCCATATTTTTTTTGGGAAAATTCACAAAATAGCTTGTTTGGAAAATGAAGAAAAGATTCATCTCAAACCATTTTGTAAAAATTAAAACATGGGTAAAAATGATTTTAAAATAATAATAATATAATAATAAAAACCTTATTTAAATCATTTTTAGAAAACAATCATATAGATATGGAATAAAAATATAGTTTTAAGGGAATCTTTAAAAAATGATTTCTAAAAGAAAGTCGCTTACCTTGAGTCTGGCTCATCACGTACGTTCATTATCGTTCTGAAATATAAAATTAGGTTAATTTTATACTTGATTAAGAAACTTTTTCAAGTTAATTATTACTTATATATCACTTATTAACTTTCTATAAAAATTACTTAGTTATTTAAGTTCACATCATATGTTTTGATGATATTTGGTTCATAAGTCCAAAATGGTTTAGGTATGTTGACTATGGTAAAGTGGTCATTACTCCACCATATCTATAATAATATTCATGAAATAATTATAATTTTTATGCATCAATTATACTTTTAAATTCAACCATTACATATTGTTATAAAAAATAAACTATGTTACAATCATAGAGATGGTAGGTCGTACATACACATGAGTAACATTTTCATTTTTCAACAATCATTATGGAAAGAAGGTAAGTATTATTTTATATTTATATAATGATAATAATATAAAAAAATTCATATTAATTATTCAAATATAATTATATATATCATCCATGTGATGTGGTGATGAAAAAAATAATAATATCGCTTTATGGAGGTGGTAGTCCATGCGTACGCATGAATGATGTTATCATTTTTCAATGCATGGAAAAGTAAGAATGTAAATGATATATTATATTTTTAGAATGATAAATATTTCATGAATATAATATATAAACATAAATTCCATCATTATAACATGTATTTGTAGATGGTGATTGAAAACAAATTATATTGGTTAGCAAGGCGATAGTCCACCATACACATGAATGAAAATTTTGTTTCTCATTTGATGAAAGAGGAGATATATATTGGTTATGAAATTATTATAAAAAAATCTTAGTATATGGATAATACTAGATTTATTATTTTATCATGGTTGACGAATATTATAAGGATGTGGAATAAGAAATAAAACTAAAACAAATAGATAAAAATTATACCTCTTCTTTGGAAAAACTCTGTTGCTTAACACCTTAATACTACTAAGGTTGGTGTTCTGCCTAAACCAAAACCTCTATAATGATAGGAGGGATTATATAAAGGGATTTTAGTAGGGATTTTATGAATAAAAAGAGTTTTTAAGTGTTATTAAATGAGGATAAGAGGTGCCCTTTTATAAAAGAGGGGAGGGACACTCTTGACATTTCTCAAAATATTAAATTAATATAAATAAAATTTTAATTTAAAATGGATCCAAATTGAGTTATTTAGAATATAAGATAATTATGGATAGAAAAAAATTTATAAAATAAAAATTAGATAATTTTTGATTATATTTATACCCTTATTAACCCCTATTTAACCCCTTTAACTCTTACCATGACAACATGGTGTTTTACTCTTGGAGGGTTAATATAGTTACTATAAAATGAAAAATGACCCATAAATAGACCATGGTTAATATTTTAAACATTATAATAATAAGTTTCATAAATTTAATATTTTTAGTAATTTTATATTATTCAATAAATTATTATTTATTATAAAACATCAATAATATCAATTTTTAGAACTATTTATTACTTTGACTTCAATAATATCAAGATAAAGCTTATAATTAAAAAAAAATTATTTTAATAGATCCCTAACATTTAAAGGTAATCTATAAAATTATTTTATCTCATTAAATATCTCAAATTATATTTATTTTAATATTTTTAACATCATTTATTTGATTTTTTCCATTAATTAAATGAAAACTGCATTAATGTTGTGCAAGTATTTAAGGTAATTATTTCTTCAATAAAAAATAAAAATAAATTAAAATGATTAATATAAATATTTTAGATTTAAAAATACTATTTATAGTTGAAAACATCCTCTGGATAACACCATATTAAAAATATTACACTTATTAAAAATAAGAGTTTTACATTTCATTAAATAAAATACTATAAAGGTCATATTCTTATCCAAGTGGCCCCAAAATGTTATAAATTAGAAACTTGGATGATTATTTTAAATATATAATCATATAATAAGGTTTAGGTAAGTGTTTGGGTCATTTAATAGTTCTTATCATTTTATTTTTAACCTAAATTACTCGATCCATCCTTTACCGTTGTAATAAAAATTACTAAGGTTACTATTTATATTGTCCAAAAATAAAAGGGCCTATTTAATAAATTTGGACCTAATGATTCAAAATATGGAATCTATTTTTTAAAATTCAAAACATAGAATTTTTAAGATTTAATTTAAAATTAAACTAGAAAAACACAATAAAAAGCTGTTTTTTAGAAAAATATCCTTTTTAAAATATAAAATGTTTTTATACTAAATTAAAGAATAAAATCCATTTTGAAAACCATAATTTTATTATTTTAAATAAAAATGAACTAATTAAAATTTAAAACTAATCCCAAACATAATTTGACCTTGTAAATACTTTAAAATAAAATACAATTTTCAATAAAAATTATCATTTTCACTATTTCTTGAAAAATCAATATTTTTATAAAATTCTAAAAAATTAATTTTGAGATAATTTTAACACGTTAAATTTAAAAAATGAAAATAATTTTTTCAAATTAAAATTATCTAATTTTAAAATTAAACTTTTAAATAAAATCTCATATGAAATTAGTTTAATAAATCCATTTTATTTTTGATTTTAAGAATTAATTAATATATTTATTATAACAAACTAGCCTAGATACCCGATTTCCTGATATTTGAGACAACATTGACATATCTCAAAGGGAATTCTCCATCCCCACGGGTTGGAGACCAACACCTGGCATCATAAAAAATAAAAGAGGGAACAAATTTTCCACAAAACAACAGAAGCTAAAAGATATATGTTAGTATGATCAACACTCCAAAAGAAGAAAGTACTAAAAACCACACTAGTATAAAAAAACCCAAATAAGTACATCATAAAAGTTCCAAGAAGAAATCCAAACATCCCAAGATGAAAGAAACAACCCGTGATCCAAAGGATCAAGAACACCCACCACCTCTAAGTAGTGCTTTCCCTTTACTCAGATCTGACATAATAAAATCTAAAAACACTCAAAGGCAAAGGTAGGACGTGATCTATAAATCCCAACAGAGTATCACAAAGTGTTCCATAATCAATGATAAAAATAATAAACCATATATACCATCAATTTAAATAAAAATTGGCATGGCATTAAATTTGCATATTTTTAAACAAACCATGATTTCATTTAAAAAATATTGTAGATATCTTGAAATAATTTTCAAACTGGATTAAATGATAATTTTATATAAAATAGTTTATATAAATAATTTTTCATGAAAAAAATAGTTCAAAAATTCAACAACCAGTATATCAAGTCAAATAACTCATAGTAAAGTAAGAACCATGTAGAAAATCCCCATGGTAAGTTAGTTTATTAGGTAATAGGATCCTCACACTTCTCATAGTGATCACAACTCTAGTTAGGTGTGCACACACAAATACACCCCAATAGGGGAACCCATTATGAGTAGTCTACACCCGAAGAGGAGAACCCATTACGAGCAGTCATGCCAAAGTTTTTTAGTAACAATTGTTATTGTTAATCTATTACTAGAGAATCAAAATCCTAGCATGCTTGTCCTAGTTACCACTAACTACCTAGGCTAAAATTTTCTTTAACAATCAATGAAACTGGGAATCAACCATTTTAAAATAAAATTTCCCAATTTCAATTTTCAACATTCCTTTTCCATTTCATAACCAAATAACAGGTTTTCATTATTTCATTCCATTTCAAATGACTTTTTAATTTTATCCATTTCATTAAAATCAATATCAAATCATTTAATTAAAATGATTTCCAAATCAGCACATAAATCTTCATAATTCCACCCCAAAATTTAAATTCCATTGAAATTGGGGTTTTTATCAATTTCCATATCCCTTTCAAATCAAGAATCAAATCTTCATGATTCTATGTTTTTAAATTAATTAAAAACTCATGTTAATTTAATCCTTCAATTCAAGGTTTCAATTATAAGGAAAATAATCATAGAACCACCCACCATTAATCAAAGATTAGGAATCAACACCCACAATGGGATTTGACAACAAATAATGAAGGAATTAGAGATCAAGAAATCAAACCTAGAATTAGGATCCCATAAAATAGAGTTTATATCCATAAAAAATTGATGATCTAATACTCTCTAAAGAGGAGAGAATGAGAGACTAGAAGAAAACTCATGAGAGAATATTTACTTACTTGAAGAAGATTAAACATGATCAACCATGCTTAGATCCACCAAGAGAAGGGTTTGGGGATCCAAAAAACTTCTTGAGAGCCTCCTAGTCCAAGAAACAAAGTTAGGTCGAGTGTGGGTTGATTAGAGGCTAAATCGAGGGGTTTGAGTTTTTAAAAAAAAATTCAGAATAAATTAATCTCACGCACATGGTTTCTTGGAGATGTCCGCATGGCTAGAAAAACCATGCACCCTAACCATGTACACCCTCTGGGCTCACTATCCAAGGCACACAAGTTCCCTTATGTAGGCACATAGTTTTTCAAACCATTCATCAACCATGAAAACCCTCACTGTATAGGGTTTCACAGTTTACACTAGAGAGCACATGGTTTGGGAAAATCATGTGCCAATTGTGCACAACCCAAAAAAGCTATAAAATTCTCTAAATTTCACCTTAAACAACCTGAGATAAACCCCAACCAAAGTGTAAGAACCCGGTTCTTATTTTTGAGGTACAATTTTCTTCTTTTCTCCTTTCCTTAAGTGTTTTTGAGAAAATAAGGAAAATGGGGAAAAATCCCAAATTTTGGAAGTATACGCCGTGTAATTTTCTACAAGCCGTGTACATTTGGCCGTGTGGGATGAGTACACAGGGTGTGTAGCCATGTCGGTGACGAAGGGTGTAAAAACCGACTACACGCCGTGTAGGGGATATTTACACGCCATGTAGTCAGTCGGCAGGAAAATAGTAAGGTGGTGGCCAACTGTGTGACGGAACACGCCGTGTACTCAAGAAGACACGCTGTATAGTCATGTTGGCAGATGAACAGTGTCATGCTGGCAGGAAACCACCAGAGGAACAGTAAAAATGGGAAGTACACGCTGTGTACTTGGAAATACACACCGTGTACTTTGTTTTTTTTGCTTAAAATGGGAAATAGCCTCCCCTGTTCACATGGAAGGCTTAGAAAGGGAAGAAGGAACGGAAGAGGGAGGATGGGGCTTTAGAGATCCTCTGAGCGCACGTCGGGAATCCGTTTTCTGCACCGTCGATCTCCCTAGAACCACATGGGTGAGCTCCCCCTTCTACTGGAGTAGTTCTTACCAATTATTTTCTATAGGGAAGTTATTTGAGTTTGAACGAGGTTTTCTTCTACATCAGATCTACGTCGTTCTTTGGAATTTCTGGAATCAACGTTCGCGTATATAGTTCGTTGGTGTTAAAGGTAGGTGGCTTAGTGTTTAAATTTCCAACTGCTGTGCATTTTGTGTACCTTTGATCCACGAACCCATGTTGGGGCGTCATGAGGCTGAGGCCGTGTCTATTTTAAATACCTAGAATTGTATAGGTAGTTGAATGTGATAATAAAATGTTGTCTGGGATCGTTGCTTGGATCCAGGACCACCCTGAGGGTGTGTTCCTCTATTTAGCCATTTGGCCAGGTTACCTAAGGGTATTCCATGTTTATTTGCACATTACTTTTTCCTTGATAGGAATTGTATTTGAATTGCTTGTTATATGTTGGGAATGGCCCGGTTACTTGTTTATCCCAAGGGCAGTTGTTCCTTTAGCCTGAGGGAAGTAGTTATTTCATCCCAAGGGAAACTTCTTCTGTGCCTATGGGCAATAGACTCTATGCCTAAGGGAGACACTTCTTACGCTTGAGGGCAATATCTATTATGCCTGAGGGAAAGATTCTGATTACCTGAGGGTAAGTTTTTGCTTGTCTGAGGATGCTGACTGGTTACTTAGAAATTCACTGTAGTGATTTCTTAATATTAAATGGTTAAATGAATATTAAAATGGAAATATAGCTGGTAACATTAGTTAATTTTGAGTACTTCTTAGTTTATTGCATTTACTTTTACACACTGTTGTTGCATGTTTACACACAGTTGAGCATGATCCTTTAGTGGGTGCCTACTGGGAATTATTTCTCACACCCTGTTTGGGTCATGCTTTTTGGCCCAAAAAGATTACGTTTCTACAAGTGTGGATAAGGGAAAGGGTCCTTATACAGGTACTTGATTGCTGCTGAGGAGTAGGGGAGCATGAGATCGGTCTTAGGCTCGCGATGCTACCGACTATTTTGTTTTGCTTGTTATACTCTGTATTGGATTGTACTGCTATGAAACATGTTCTGGCTGTTTTCTTAGAACTTGAGACATGTTGCATCATATCTATATAACTGGTCAGTTATCTTTACTACAGTTGTTTATGTTGAATGTGTATGGTTTATTGCTTCTGCTGTTATTGTATGCTTTTCATTTTATTCCGATGCGCTACACTTTGATAAATGAGGGCATAATTTCCCCACTATCAGACCTAGGCCCTCACTGCTAGTCAGAAGCCTCTGGCATTTGGGGAAATGCGCTTTAGGTCACGTGAAGAACTGGGTTCGGGGCACCCGTTGAGTGGCACCCGGCCCCGGGACGTTATAAAGTGGCATCAAAGGTGTTCTTTTCTTTGACTTACTATTTGGAGCCTTAGTCAGGGATAGGATGGAAATGGTAGTTAGTAATAAGCTATTCTCGGGAGTAGCTAACCCGTGTACAGGGAAAATCCAATTTACCTCGTATTGAAATTTTATTGATTTTGCAAATTTTATAGTTTATTTGATTTTCACCGTTGGGTGACGCACTTGGGATTGTGCTATTTATATTTTATCCATGGGTTCTATTTCATTGTAACCCAATGAGATGAGGGTATGCTGTCTCATGCATCATTTAGGCACATGCTAGAAATCACATTCCATGCATAGTTCCATGCCATGTAGGTGCATTAGAAATTGCATGTTGTTGTGATAGTTTTTGTTCTAGAGAAGCATACTGTTGTGATAACTTCTTGATAAATACCTGCTATGTGATAGGGTATTTCTGTACGAGACGGTTATGAGAATGAACGCAAAACTTTGGTTTTTGGGGAGTATGGGCCCCCATTTACTGGAATTTGGTGGATCATTGACTGTTTATTTTATTATAACACATATAAGATACCAAAATTTGATTCGCGGGGAGTGTGGGCCCTCACGGATCGGAATTTTGCACTTAGGTGTTGTTTTCAGTATTTTCTGGGTTCCGGGGAATTTTATGAGGCATGCTGTCCGGAAAACCCAGTATATACGCTGTGTAGTACCTTAAACACGCCGTGTATGTTCTTCTGTGCGGGAATAAAAGAAAACTTTTTGAGTACACGCCGTGTAGTCACTTCCCGTGTCACAAACCGTGTGGGCGGCGACATGGGGAAGGGAAATGTTGGGGAACACACACCGTGTACCGGATGTACACGCCGTGTAGTGTAGACCCGGAGTCCGCCCATGTAATTAACAACATGGACGGAGGAGACATTAAGACATACATGTCGTGTCCCCTATCAAACATGCCATGTTGTCTGACCTGGGATCCGACTGTGTAACTAACAACACGGGTCAGTGTAAACCTTTTGTGAACACACCGTGTGTATATGGAACATGCCGTGTAGTGTGATCCATGTGTCCGACCATGTAACTAACAACACAGGTCGGCGAAGCTCATCTAGTACACACCGTGTACCTCTAGGACACGCCGTGTAGTCTTTTCCAAGGAAAGACCATGTGGACTTAGCCGTGTGGCTAGGAAATAGGATGGTGTACACGCTGTGTGCGGGTGTAACACGCCATGTTGTAGCAAGCTGAGTAGTTGGCCGTGTCCCAAATGACACAGGAAGTTGGAAAATTTCACCATACATGCCGTGTAGATTATATACACGTCATGTAGTTTTGTTCAACATGAGCCGTGTGGCTTAGCTGTGTAGAAAAACCTAGGCCAGGGAAGAGAAGCCAAGTACATGTCGTGTAGTCATTATTCACTCTGTGTAGTCTTGTTTTGAAAATTTTGAATGCCTTCTTCCTCCTGTTCCCTTTTCAGTTCCTTCGTTTTTAGTCTGTGATAAATGTGGATCTAAGGTGTGCGTTTGACTTTGTAGTGTCATGCCACCAAGATGACTACACGTTGTTCTCCAGGAGAGCGGCAACGATTATACTCCAGAGATGGTGGGCCATGGGCTACTAGTGGATCCTACAGCAGAGCCAGATGCGATGCCAGCCATTATACCGAATACAGGCGCGGAGGTGCAGTTCTGTGAAGGCTTTATGCGGTTCATGCAGAACTTTCAGGGAGCACCGCCGGCTACCACATCTATGGCTGAGCTGACTCGTATCTTCTAGAAGCAGCATCCGCCTACATTTTCAGGGGATGGAGGACCACAAGCTGCGGAGTCTTGGTTGGGGTCTATGTAGACTATTTTCGAGCATCTGGAGATGCCTCCAGGGCGGAGGGTCAAGCTCACGACTTATATGCTACGTGATTCCGCCAAGAGGTGGTGGGATGTTACCACCTAGACAGAGCATCACAAAGACATAGAGTGGGAAGATTTTCAGACAGAATTATATGAATTCTTCTTCCCAGAGATGCTGAGAGTAGATAGAGCTCAAGAGTTAATGAATCTGCAATAGGGCACTATGTCAGTGATGGACTATTCTACTCGTTTCACCAAGCTTCAGTGTTTTGCACCCGTTCTGGTGGGCGATGAGACGCTAAGAGCCAGATGCTTTGAGGATGGTCTTCTATATGACATCCGAGCATTGGTGAATTTTTTCAGGTTGCCTTAAGTACATGCTATTGTGAACCAGGCACTGATTACAGAGAGGAACCTACGGGAAGCTATTGGTGTGGACCAGGGCGGTTTAGCACCAGTTTTTGGTACTATTTCTACGAGCAAGAGGAGGAGACATATGGAATTCTCTCAGGGTGGTAGTACCAGCCAGATGATTTCTTCAGGTGGATAGGTTAGGTGCTACTAATGTGGTAAAGAGGGGCACAAGAGACCGCAGTATCCACGTGATCCAGTGGAGTGCTGAGCTTGCGGCAAGATGGGTCATCTACAACGCTTTTGCAGGGCGTTCCCACTAGTGGCTAGTGATAGGGTTTCTGTGTAGACTCCACGTGCGAGAGTAGGACCAGCAGCTTCTTACCAGTTGGGGAACTGGAATATGTCAGGGCGTGCAGGCATGGATAGTGGTCGTGGCCGTGGTAGCCAGACACCAGGATCTCAGAGGCAGTAGGGTGAGACAGCTCAGGGTAGCCAGGCTGTGTCACAGGGCCGCGACACTGGGCAGGCATATGCAGTGCAGAAGACCCAACAGGAGCAGGATCCTAGACCTTCTACAGTTAGAGGTACTATTTTAGTAGCTTCTGTATTATCTTCAGTAATTTTTGACACAGGAGCTACACATAGTTTTATATCTGTACCCATTGTGGAGAGCCTTGGGTTATGTGTTTCTTCTTCTTCTTCTGCTGCTATAACGCTAGACACTCCGTTGGGAACTAGAACGACATGTGTGTGTCAGTGCAAGGAGTTCCCCCTTGAAGTTTGTGGGTGTCACTTTCTATGGGACCTCTATGTCTTAGATATGACGAGCTATGATGTCATTCTCAGGATGGACTGGTTGGTTCCCTTTCGAGCCTTTTTAGACTGCTATCATCAAAGGGTGCATTTCACAACACCATAGGGCAGAGAGTTTCTATAAAAGAGAGAATGGGATGTTCAGGCGAGTCGAGCTAGACCAGAGCATCATGGGTGAGGTGAAGTCATAGCCCAGATTGCCAGCTTATATCTGGATGATCAGGAGACTTTTCAAAAGGATTTCCCTCCAGTGGTTGATCGTTTCAGGGATGTCTTCCCAGACGAATTTTCAGGTCCACCTCTAGAGAGAGATGTGGATTTCTCTATTGAGCTTGTTCCAGGAGCAGCACCGGTGTCCATTCCTCCTTATAGGATGGCTACACCAGAGTTGTAGGAGCTCAAGAGGCAGTTAGAGGAGTTATAGGCAAAGTGTTGGGCAAAAATCCCTTAAGGTAACATTGCAGTATTTTTGGGTTGATTGTGTTTGTTGACAAAGCAGGTTTCCATGGAGAATTGTCGAGTTCCCGAGAATTTGTTGGCATTACATGTTGACAAAGAACTATGACAAAGGAAAGGACAATCTGGAGGCGGTACAAAAAGAGCAGTACAAGGTGGTGCCATTTCCCAGTGTTTGCCAAATTTTTGGGGTCCAAAATTTGGAGTTTGGTGAGCATCGCGAAAAGAGGATTTCCATGAAGAGCATAATTTAATATGGCAAAGGCATGAATTTCGCGAAGATAGGATGCATGGTATGGAAATCACGAAGACAAGAAGATTGGAGGCGGTGATGCTTCGCGATTACGTCAAGCTTCGCGAACGGTAGAGGCTGAAGTGCATCGCGGCGAAGAAGGGATTTGCGAGAGAGCTTCGCGGCGAAGGCGCGAAGGAATGTTGGGCTTCGCGAGGGAGCTTCGTGGCGAAGGCGCGAGCCGCGAAGGTAAGTTGACGGTGATTCATCGCGACTACTTCAAGCTCCGCGAACGGAAGATTGCCGTGGAGCTTCGCGATTTGGACAGAATTCTGGCAGAAACTTTGGAGCTTCGCGATTTGAGATGATGTGGCGTTGACTTCGCGCGGAAAGTTCAAGGGTCGGTGGAATCGCCTATAAATAGAGGTCGACCCCTTCGGGCGAAGTAGAGAGAATTTTCAGAGAAAATACTTTGCTCTCGATTTGCGAAGGTGGTTCGCGGAGCCAGTGTGCCTCGCGAAAGAGGTGCTTCGCGACGGCTATTGTAGCTCCGCGAAAACTGCGAGCTCCATGTTGGCTTACTTTGCTTCGCGAGGGTCGTTGCTTTGCGACGGCTTGAGCATCGCGAGCGTGCTTCGCGAGTGAGCTTCACGAGTGAGCTTCGTGAAAAGGCAGGAGCTTCGCGAAGGCTTGTTTGAGCTTCGCGAAATGGCGAGCCTCGCATTGTAGGGTGCTTTGCGAAGGTCTTTCCAAAGGTGGTTTGCCCAATGGATAGTGGCAAAAGGGTATTCATCTACGGGTGAAAGTTGAACTTCAACAGAGCATCTACATACAGAGAAAGATGCATTCCTTAACAGAAATGAAGAGACCTACAGGTCTATAAACTGTGATTGGATTCCCTTCTGGAGCAGTGAGCTTAGGAAGAGGAAAAGGTGATCCTCTCCACCGGCAGTGAGCCAGAGAGAGAGAAACAGGGAGTGACCCTTGGGAAAGCAGTGAGCTGACCCTAAACATTGTAAAGGCAGTGAGCCTGGGTATAGAAGTGATCTAGCCTGAACATTGTAATCCACAGCTAGTGAAGTCTAGTGGAATTTGGTACGAACCGACAACTTGTCGGCGTATGCTCCTTGGACGTAGCCCTTAGTGGTGAACCAAGTCAAAATCTCTGTGTCTGTCTGCTTACTTCCCTGCATTGCATTCAAAGCATCATCATCAGGTAAATGAGACAAGTGATCACAGTAACCACACAAGTGCAAACAAAGTGACCCTTGTAACAAAGAGGTCAAGATCCAGTGGGGCAGAAAGAACTTTGAAAAAGAATATCCATACCCTGATTCACCCCCCCTCTCAGGGTATATAGGCCCCTATTGGCCCTAACAATTGGTATCAAAGGCAGGTTACTTTTATCAGATTTGTTTGCTTCGACTTGGTGTAGTCTTTCTGTGTAGTTGAAGATATTGTTTTCGCTTATCTCGGTCTACCATGGGAAAAAGAAAATCTTCAAAGAAGAATCAGAAGTCAGGTGGTATCCCTCAGTGTGGAAGTGTTTCTGGAAAAAGTGTGATTCAACTAAAAGAATCAAATAGCTTACTGAAGGAATCATGCAGTGAACAGAAAAATGATTTGGATAAATCATACAACAAAAATACTTACTCATTCAAAGATGCTGATGGAATGAGTGAATAACCTGACTTTCCAAGTGATGTTGGAACCACTGACGATGAAGAAGAAGAAATTGAAGGAAGAATTGATATGCGAGCTGAGTTGGAGGCTGCTCTTGAAGAGATATATGTTTGGAGGGCCAAAACCAAGAAAGCTAACAAAATTGTTCGCGATGCCAAACTCTATATGCAGCAGCAGGAAGAAGAGAAATCTGAGCTAATGGAAGAAATTGAGAAACTTAATTTATCAACATCAGAGAACTCAGAATCCGTTAGTAAGTATAAGCTGAAGGTTGAAGAACATAAAAGAGAGATCGATGTCCTGAACGAAAAGGTGGAAGTTGTCCATGGGACAAAAGAATTGGATCAGAAATCCACTGAGGAAATTAAATCTAAAGGCATACAGATCCATGCTCTGGAAACTGAGGTCAACAAGCTAAGAGGATTAAATCAAAGGCTTATTGATACAGTTACTGACCTAATAGAGAAGAATGATTCTCAAGGTGAGGAACTACAGAAGCTGGCTAAAGGAAAAGGAAAACAAAAGGCTAGTGAGTGTGAAGAGAATCAAGAGTCCGATGAAGTTCAGAATCTGAAAGCCAAGAATGATGATCTAGCTACACAACTGTCTGAGTTGGTTCAGAAGAATCAAAGACTACAACAAGAGAATGCATGTTGCTCCGATTCTCTTGCTCAAGAAAAATTGAAAGTAAAAGAGAAAAATGTCGTGGTTAATAAGCTGAAGCATGAACTGGAAGATGAGATGAGTTGTGGAAAGAATCTCAGAAAAGAACTTGATGCTCAACTTGTATCAAGAGATTTGAAGATTCAAAAGTTGTAAGAAGATCTAAAATCAGTCAAGAAGGAAATGGAGAAGTCTAAATCCAAAGATAAGCCCAAGTTGAAGGATGCACTGCACTTATTATTTGATCATCCTTCGGCAGGTGATGATAAAATGAAGTCCAAATATGCTGCATCAGAGGAGAAGCATGAAAGGATTGTATCTTCCCAAAGGTCAACCTTTTTGGGAAAATCTGGAATTGGATATGATAATCCCACTCCTATGGATGATAAGAAAAATGCAGTGAAAAATTCCAAAGGTAAGAAAAATCTTGTAGGTGCTGGAGATAGGCCTATGATGATAGTTTCAAGGAGTGATGATATGTGCTATTTCTGCGGAGTTCATGGCCACACATCAAGCTTCTGTACAGAGGCCCTGAAGTACATTTCAGGCTGTGAAAAGAGAAACATTAATAAATCTGAGAACAGGAAGAAGCATCATGAGAAATTAGAAAGAAGAGCTTCTCAGAGGAAAGCATATATTAGATGCTATTACTGCGGAAGAATGGGACACACCATGAGCATGTGTCAGGAAGCTCAGGAGAACAATATCAGAGGAAGGACTCAAGGTGCATCAACATCTCAGCAGAGATATGATAAAATGAGGTATTTCTTTGAGGGAAAATGTTTTATATGTTCTCACTATGGGCACATGGCAAGACATTGCAGTAAGAAGAAAGCAGGAAAGGGAAAGGAACAAGAAAAGAGATCTCCACCACAGGAAGTTTACAAGAAAGAAGCCTGTACTGGGAGACAAAGTGGTAAGGAGAAAAATAGGCTTCGAGCCTCGGGGAAATCACATGGAGCTGAACGAAAGGTGTATCAGTCACCTCCTCTGTCATACTCACAACAGCTCTCAAGGAGAGAATGTGAGAAAACCTGAAAGATTAAGGGGAGATCTACTCCAGCGGTGATAAAGAAGAATGGACGTTCAATGGAGGACCCACCACCAATGAAAACTAGGGTGGCGACTCATAAATCTGATAAAAGTCAAATAAACAAAGATTGCATTAAAAAATTTGCAAGTCATGTGCCACAACAAGCAGTGGAGAAAAGTGCAAGATCCTTGCAATGGTGGAAGAAGCAAGGGAAGATGGAAAGAAAAGAGATTCCTACTCAGAGAAATAATCAAGGAAAATGGAATTTTGGTAGAACCTCAAACAAGGAAATGTGCACTAGCAGATTTATACCCCAAGTGGTGAGAAAGGCCGAGCCTACCAAATCCACATATCAGAAAAAGTCTCAGAATGTAGGCAATGAATGCCTAGTCATATGGCCAGAACAGTTGAAGTTGGCTAGGCAGCTGGAGGAAGCAAGAAAGGAGTGTGATGCCCTCCATGAACGAATCAAAGGGTTGACCCATCAGGATCAACCATCATCCTCATCTTGAGGATTCCGGAAGAACCTCCCCTCTCCCTATGTATATAAATTCTATTAAATGATGATCCGTGTGTTTCAGGTTTTAGGGAGATACGATCCAAGGGGAAGTGGCATCTAAGGATGCGAAGTGGAGAAGTGATATGCTCTAGAGTTTAAATTGATTCAAATTAGGTACCAGAGTTGAAGAAGAAAGGGAGAAACAGAGCACAATAGAATGTGATTGTGTTGTTAACTTTGTCTCTTGTTTACTGCACCGAGTTTCAACTCAGTAGGCTTAAAGATTTTGTTAATGGCTCAAATTTGAGTGGAAGATGAGAACAAATTATGCAGGAGGAAAAGATGTTTTATCGGTCTAAAATGTTGGGCCTAACAACTGGAAGAGTTGCATAACACAGGGGGAGCATTCTATATCCAAATCAGATTCAAGAGCCATCAATGCAATAATTGGATGACTCGACTCAGGTGTTTCCTATTGAGGGAAGAAATAAACATAGGGAGAAGCAGCAATAACAATTCATTTCATGCTTATCTATTTTCTCTAACAATATAGTATCAGCTGACTGTTTTCAGGATACCAAGAAGCTGCAAGAGAAAATCAAAGGCGTCTCATCAGAAATCTGAGAAACGTAGCTGAAAGAAATGAAGCCACTGAAAAATGAGTCAGTGAACAACTTCCTGATGGAAGTGTTGAGGAAGAAAGCAACACAGGGAGAACAGAAGTGGCTTATGCTGATTCAGAAGAAGACACCAATGATGAACATGAAGGTGTCTAGTTTGTGCCTACAAGGAAGCCAAAGAGCTGAGCTGAAATTGATAGACAGAATATCATTGGTGATCAGAAGCTCATGTTCAAACAAGAATAATGAAGTCACTGCAGCAGACATCTTTCCTACCACAAGTAGAGATGAAATGCTTTGCTGATGCAGCTGACATTGAAAGAGACTCCCAGATAGAGGGAATAGATGGTGATGAGTCATTTGCACCGATTGCAAGGCAGGATACAATCAGATTATTCCTAGCCATTGCAGGGCAAAGAAAGTTCAAAGAGTTCCAGATGGATGTAAAGACTGCATTTCTAAATTGGTTTCTGGAAGAAGAGCTGTACATTGAGCAGCCAGATGGTTTTCGCCACATTCCAAGCAGCGAGATATCAGAGTAATCCCAAGGAAATCCACATGATTATATTGAAAAGAATACTTCGGTATATCAAAGGCATGGTGGACTTCGGCTTGACATACAACGACAAATATTAGACTGAGTTATTAGGATATACTGATGTAGACTGGGCCGGATTAGCAGATGACAGAAAATCAACGTTAGGAGGTGCATTCTATCTTGGTGGACTCTGTTTTTCTTGGCTAAGCAAGAGGCAAGATTGCATTTCATTGAGCACTGTAGAAGCTGAGTATATTGCGGCCACTCAAGCGTGCACACAATCATTGTGGATGAAGAAGCAGCTTGAAGATATGGGAGTTGAAGTGAAGTCTCCGATCAGAATCCAGTGTGACAACTCAAGTGCTATAAATCTTAGCAAAAATCTCGTACATCATTCAAGGACAAAGCACATTGAGATTAAGTATCATTTTATCAAGGAGAAGGTTGAGCAGGGAATCGTGAAGTTGGAGTACGTGCCTACAGAATTACAGGTTTCCAGTATTCTGACAAAGGCCTTACCCAAGGAAGCTTTTGAGAGACATCGACTAGCTCTGGGAGCTCAGTCGATTCCCCGCGCTTGAAATAGTGTGGATGTGGGACCCCCCTCTCCCCGAGGTATGGTGTGTTTTTATTTTTCCCTACTGTGCTAATGTGTTCTCTACTCTGTTACAGACTGCAAAGGAATGACCTTTGGGTTCGTTGACAAAGGGGGAGAAAAGTGTTACTTTGTTAAAGGAGGAGAAAATAGTTATTGGGAGACAGTGTGGCTATTTGATAAATCATAATTGATACGGGGAGAAGCTGACAGGTGGAGCAGCCAGAAAGGGGGAGCAATGAGAAAGGGGGAGAGATTTTTTTTTAAATCTGACGATGCTAGAAGTGATCGATCAAATCATAGAAATCACGACAGCTGAGGATCATGATAAAAGCATAACAGTGGTGTTGGAATGGTGTGAGACAGTGTTCTGCTATCAACAATTGGTATCAACTTAAGAATTCACCAATTGGTATCAGTATGGTTCAACAACTGGTTTTATTTTAAGAATTGGTATCAGGGTGGAATCGACAATTGGGGTCTGACATGAAGTGATTCATTGATGAACTTTTCATACTACTCTTGTTTCTCACACCGAGCATTGCTCATGTGGGCTTAGAGTATGTGTTAAGTGAATCCTTGAACACTATCACAATCGCAAGAGGCGAATGGTGGTAGCAGCTGGAAGAAGACTCAGTGAGGTATCAAAGTGCAGAAAATCATCCTGAGCAGAGTTGTGAAGAGTTGTCAACAAACCCAAAGGGGGAGATTGTTGGGTAAAAATCCCTTAAGGTAACATTGCAGTATTTTTGGGTTGATTGTGTTTGTTGACAAAGCAGGTTTCCATGGAGAATTGTCGAGTTCCCGAGAAGTTGTTGGCATTACATGTTGACAAAGAACTATGACAAAGGAAAGGACAATCTGGAGGCGGTACAAAAAGAGCAGTACAAGGTGGCGCCATTTCCCAGTGTTTGCCAAATTTTTGGGGTCCAAAATTTGGAGTTTGGTGAGCATTGCGAAAAGAGGATTTCCATGAAGAGCATAATTTAATATGGAAAAGGCATGAATTTCGCGAAGATAGGATGCATGGTATGGAAATCGCGAAGACAAGAAGATTGGAGGCGGTGATGCTTCACGATTATGTCAAGCTTCGCGAACGGCAGAGGCTGAAGCGCATCGCGGCGAAGAAGGGCTTTGCGAGAGAGCTTCGCGGCGAAGGCGCGAAGGAATGTTGGGCTTCGCGAGGGAGCTTCGTGGAGAAGGCGTGAGCTGTGAAGGTAAGTTGACGGTGATTCATCGCGACTACGTCAAGCTCCGCGAACGGAATATTGCCGTGGAGCTTCGCGATTTGGACAGAATTCTGGAAGAAACTTTGGAGCTTCGCGATTTGAGATGACGTGGCGTTGACTTCGCGCGGAAAGTTCAAGGGTCGGTGGAATCGCCTATAAATAGAGGCCGACCCCTTCGGGCGAAGTAGAGAGAATTTTCAGAGAAAATACTTTGCTCTCGATTTGCGAAGGTGGTTCGCGGAGCCAGTGTGCTTCACGAAAGAGGTGCTTCACGGCGGCTATTGTAGCTCCGCGAAACCTGCGAGCTCCGCGTTGGCTTACTTTTCTTCGCGAGGGTTGTTGCTTTGCGACGGCTTGAGCATCGCGAGCGTGCTTCGCGAGTGAGCTTCACGAGTGAGCTTCGCGAAAAGGCAGGAGCTTCGCGAAGGCTTGTTTGAGCTTCGCGAAATGGTGAGCCTCGCATTGTAGGGTGCTTTGCGAAGGTCTTTCCAAAGGTGGTTTGCCCAGTGGATAGTGGAAAAAGGGTATTCATCTACGGGTGAAAGTTGAACTTCAATAGAGCATCTACATACAGAGAAAGATTCATTCCTTAACAGAAATGAAGAGACCTACAGGTCTATAAACTGTGATTGGATTCCCTTCTGGAGCAGTGAGATTAGGAAGAGGAAAAGGTGATCCTCTCCACCGGCAGTGAGCCAGAGAGAGAGAAACAAGGAGTGACCCTTGGGAAAGCAGTGAGCTGACCCTAAACATTGTAAAGGCAGTGAGCCTGGGTATAGAAGTGATCTAGACCGAACATTGTAATCCACAGCTAGTGAAGTCTAGTGGAATTTGGTACGAACCGACAACTTGTCGGCGTATGCTCCTTGGACGTAGCCCTTAGTGGTGAACCAAGTCAAAATCTCTGTGTCTGTCTGCTTACTTCCCTGCATTGCATTCAAAGCATCATCATCATGTAAATGAGACAAGTGATCACAGTAACCACACAAGTGCAAACAAAGTGACCCTTGTAACAAAGAGGTCAAGATCCAGTGGGGCAAAAAGAACTTTGAAAAAGAATATCCATACCCTGATTCACCCCCCTCTCAGGGTATATAGGCCCCTATTGGCCCTAACAATTGGTATCAAAGGAAGGTTACTTTTATCAGATTTGTTTGCTTCGACTTGGTGTAGTCTTTCTGTGTAGTTGAAGATATTGTTTTCACTTATCTCGGTCTACCATGGGAAAAAGAAAATCTTCAAAGAAGAATCAGAAGTCAGGTGGTATCCCTCAGTGTGGAAGTGTTTCTGAAAAAAGTGTGATTCAACTAAAAGAATCAAATAGCTTACTGAAGGAATCATGCAGTGAACAGAAAAATGATTTGGATAAATCATACAACAAAAATACTTACTCATTCAAAGATGCTGATGGAATGAGTGAAGAACCTGACTTTCCAAGTGACGTTGGAACCACTGACGATGAAGAAGAAGAAATTGAAGGAATAATTGATATGCGAGCTGAGTTGGAGGCTGCTCTTGAAGAGATAGATGTTTGGAGGGCTAAAACCAAGAAAGCTAACAAAATTGTTCGCGATGCCAAACTCTATATGCAGTAGCAGGAAGAAGAGAAATCTGAGCTAATGGAAGAAATTGAGAAACTTAATTTATCAACATCAGAGAACTCAGAATCCGTTAGTAAGTATAAGCTGAAGGTTGAAGAACATAAAAGAGAGATCGATGGCCTGAACGAAAAGGTGGAAGTTGTCCATGGGACAAAAGAATTGGATCAGAAATCCACTGAGGAAATTAAATCTAAAGGCATACAGATCCATGCTCTGGAAACTGAGGTCAACAAGCTAAGAGGATTAAATCAAAGGCTTATTGATACAGTTACTGACCTAACAGAGAAGAATGATTCTCAAGGTGAGGAACTACAGAAGCTGGCTAAAGGAAAAGGAAAACAAAAGGCTGGTGAGTGTGAAGAGAATCAAGAGTCCGATGAAGTTCGGAATCTGAAAGCCAAGAATGATGATCTAGCTACACAGCTGTCTGAGTTAGTTCAGAAGAATCAAAGACTACAACAAGAGAATGCATGTTGCTCCGATTCTCTTGCTCAAGAAAAATTGAAAGTAAAAGAGAAAAATGTCGTGGTTAATAATCTGAAGCATGAACTGGAAGATGAGATGAGTTGTGGAAAGAATCTCAGAAAAGAACTTGATGCTTAACTTGTATCAAGAGATTTGAAGATTCAAAAGTTGGAAGAAGAGCTAAAATCAGTCAAGAAGGAAATGGAGAAGTCTAAATCCAAAGATAAGCCCAAGTTGAAGGATGCACTGCACTTATTATTTGATCATCCTTCGGCAGGTGATGATAAAATGAAGTCCAAATATGCTGCATCAGAGGAGAAGCATGAAAGGATTGTATCTTCCCAAAGGTCAACCTTTTTGGGAAAATCTGGAATTGGATATGATAATCCCACTCCTATGGATGATAAGAAAAATGCAGTGAAAAATTCCAAAGGTAAGAAAAATCTTGTAGGTGATGGAGATAAGCCTATGATGATAGTTTCAAGGAGTGATGATATGTGCTATTTCTGCGGAGTTCATGGCCACACATCAAGCTTCTGTACAGAGGCCCTGAAGTACATTTCAGGCTGTGAAAAGAGAAACATTAATAAATCTGAGAACAGGAAGAAGCATCATGAGAAATTAGAAAGAAGAGCTTCTCAGAGGAAAGCATATATTAGATGCTATTACTGCGGAAGAATGGGACACACCATGAGCATGTGTCAGGAAGCTCAGGAGAACAATATTAGAGGAAGGACTCAAGGTGCATCAACATCTCAGCAGAGATATGATAAAATGAGGTATTTCTTTGAGGGAAAATGTTTTATATGTTCTCACTATGGGCACATGGCAAGAAATTGCAGTAAGAAGAAAGCAGGAAAGGGAAAGGAACAAGAAAAGAGATCTCCACCACAGGAAGTTTACAAGAAAGAAGCCTGTACTGGGAGACAAAGTGGTAAGGAGAAAAATAGGCTTCGAGCCTCGGGGAAATCACATGGAGCTGAACGAAAGGTGTATTAGTCACCTCCTCTGTCATAATCACAACAGCTCTCAAGGAGAGAATGTGAGAAAACCTGAAAGATTAAGGGGAGATCTACTCCAGCGGTGATAAAGAAGAATGGACGTTCAATGGAGGACCCACCACCAATGAAAACTAGGGTGGCGACTCATAAATCTGATAAAAGTCAAATAAACAAAGATTGCATTAAAAAATTTGCAAGTCGTGTGCCACAACAAGAAGTGGAGAAAAGTGCAAGATCCTTGCAATGGTGGAAGAAGCAAGGGAAGATGGAAATAAAAGAGATTCCTACTCAGAGAAATAATCAAGGAAAATGGAATTTTGGTAGAACCTCAAAGAAGGAAATGTGCACTAGCGGATTTATACCCCAAGTGGTGAGAAAGGCCGAGCCTACCAAATCCACATATCAAAAAAAGTCTCAGAATGTAGGAAATGAATGCCTAGTCATATGGCCAGAACAGTTGAAGTTGGCTAGGCAGCTGGAGGAAGCAAGAAAGGAGTGTGATGCCCTCCATGAACGAATCAAAGGGTTGAACCATCAGGATCAACCATCATCCTCATCTTGAGGATTCCGGAAGAACCTCCCCTCTCCCTATGTATATAAATTCTATTAAATGATGATCCGTGTGTTTCAGGTTTTAGGGAGATACGATCCAAGGGGAAGTGGCATCTAAGGATGCGAAGTGGAGAAGTGATATGCTCTAGAGTTTCAATTGATTCAAATTAGGTACCAGAGTTGAAGAAGAAAGGGAGAAACAGAGCACAATAGAATGTGATTGTGTTGTTAACTTTGTCTCTTGTTTACTACACTGAGTTTCAACTCAGTAGGCTTAAAGATTTTGTTAATGGCTCAAATTTGAGTGGAAGATGAGAACAAATTATACAGGAGGAAAAGATGTTTTATCGGTCTAAAATGTTGGGACTAACAACTGGAAGAGTTGCATAACACAGGGGGAGCATTCTATATCCAAATCAGATTCAAGAGCCATCAATGCAATAATTGGATGACTCGACTCAGGTGTTTTCTATTGAGGGAAGAAATAAACATAGGGAGAAGCAGCAATAACAATGCATTTCATGCTTATCTATTTTCTCTAACAATATGGTATCAGCTGACTGTTTTCAGGATACCAATAAGCTGCAAGAGAAAATCAAAGGCGTCTCATCAGAAATCTTAGAAACGTAGCTGAAAGAAATGAAGCCACTGAAAAATGAGTCAGTGAACAACTTCCTGATGGAAGTGTTGAGGAAGAAAGCAACACAGGGAGAACAGAAGTGGCTTATGCTGATTCAGAAGAAGACACCAATGATGAACATGAAGGTGTCTAGTTTGTGCCTACAAGGAAGCCAAAGAGCTGATCTGAAATTGATAGACAGAATATCATTGGTGATCAGAAGCTCATGTTCAAACAAGAATAATGAAGTCACTGCAGTAGACATCTTTCCTACCACAAGTAGAGCTGAAATGCTTTGCTGATGCAGCTGACATTGAAAGAGACTCCCAGATAGAGGGAATAGATGGTGATGAGTCATTTGCACCGATTGCAAGGCAGGAGACAATCGGATTATTCCTAGCCATTGTAGGGCAAAGAAAGTTCAAAGAGTTCCAGATGGATGTAAAGACTGCATTTCTAAATTGGTTTCTGGAAGAAGAGTTGTACATTGAGCAGCCAGATGGTTTTCGCCACATGCCAAGCAGCGAGATATCAGAGTAATCCCAAGGAAATCCACATGATTATATTGAAAAGAATACTTCGGTATATCAAAGGCACGGTGGAATTCGGCTTGACATACAACGACAAATATCAGACTGAGTTATTAGGATATACTGATGTAGACTGGGCCGGATTAGCAGATGACAGAAAATCAACGTTAGGAGGTGCATTCTATCTTGGTGGACTCTGTTTTTCTTGGCTAATCAAGAGGCAAGATTTCATTTCATTGAGCACTGTAGAAGCTGAGTATATTGCGGCCACTCAAGCGTGCACACAATTATTGTGGATGAAGAAGCATCTTGAAGATATGGGAGTTGAAGTGAAGTCTCCGATCAGAATCCAGTGTGACAACTCAAGTGCTATAAATCTTAGCAAAAATCCCGTCCATCATTCAAGGACAAAGCACATTGAGATTAAGTATCATTTTATCAAGGAGAAGGTTGAGCAGGGAATCGTGAAGTTGGAGTACGTGCCTACAGAATTACAGGTTGCCAGTATTCTGACAAAGGCCTTACCCAAGGAAGCTTTTGAGAGACATCGACTGGCTCTGGGAGCTCAGTCGATTCCCCGCGCTTGAAATAGTGTGGATGTGGGACCCCCCTCTCCCCGAGGTATGGTGTGTTTTTATTTTTCCCTACTGTTCTAATGTGTTCTCTACTCTGTTACAGACTGCAAAGGAATGACCTTTGGGTTCGTTGACAAAGGGGGAGAAAAGTGTTACTTTGTTAAAGGAGGAGAAAATAGTTATTGGGAGACAGTGTGGCTATTTGATAAATCATAATTGATACGGGGAGAAGCTGACAGGTGGAGCAGCCAGAAAGGGGGAGCAATGAGAAAGGGGGAGAGATTTTTTTTTAAATCTAACGATGCTAGAAGTGATCGATCAAATCATAGAAATCACGACAGCTGAGGATCATGATAAAAGCATAACAGTGGTGTTGGAATGGTGTGAGACGGTGTTCTGCTATCAACAATTGGTATCAACTTAAGAATTCACCAATTGGTATCAGTATGGTTCAACAACTGGTTTTATTTTAAGAATTGGTATCAGGGTGGAATCGACAATTGGGGTCTGACATGAAGTGATTCATTGATGAACTTTTCATACTACTCTTGTTTCTCACGCCGAGCATTGCTCATGTGGGCTTAGAGTACGTGTTAAGTGAATCCTTGAACACTATCACAATCGCAAGAGGCGAATGGTGGTAGCAGCTGGAAGAAGACTCAGTGAGGTATCAAAGTGCAGAAAATCATCCTGAGCAGAGTTGTGAAGAGTTGTCAACAAACCCAAAGGGGGAGATTGTTGGGTAAAAATCCCTTAAGGTAACATTGCAGTATTTTTGGGTTGATTGTGTTTGTTGACAAAGCAGGTTTCCATGGAGAATTGTCGAGTTCCCGAGAAGTTGTTGGCATTACATGTTGACAAAGAACTATGACAAAGGAAAGGACAATCTGGAGGCGGTACAAAAAGAGCAGTACAAGGTGGCGCCATTTCCCAGTGTTTGCCAAATTTTTGGGGTCCAAAATTTGGAGTTTGGTGAGCATCGCGAAAAGAGGATTTCCATGAAGAGCATAATTTAATATGGAAAAGGCATGAATTTCGCGAAGATAGGAATCATGGTATGGAAATCGCGAAGACAAGAAGATTGGAGGCGGTGATGCTTCGCGATTACGTCAAGCTTCGCGAACGGTAGAGGCTGAAGCGCATCACGGCGAAGAAGGGCTTTGCGAGAGAGCTTCGCGGCGAAGGCGCGAAGGAATGTTGGGCTTCACGAGGGAGCTTTGTGGCGAAGGCGCGAGCCGCGAAGGTAAGTTGACGGTGATTCATCGCGACTACGTCAAGCTCCGCGAACGGAAGATTGCCGTGGAGCTTCGCGATTTGGACAGAATTCTGGCAGAAACTTTGGAGCTTCGCGATTTGAGATGACGTGGCGTTGACTTCGCGCGGAAAGTTCAAGGGTCGGTGGAATCGCCTATAAATAGAGGCCGACCCCTTCGGGCGAAGTAGAGAGAATTTTCAGAGAAAATACTTTGCTCTCGATTTGCGAAGGTGGTTCGCGGAGCCAGTGTGCTTCGCGAAAGAGGTGCTTCACGGCGGCTATTGTAGCTCCGCGAAACCTGCGAGCTCCGCGTTGGCTTACTTTGCTTCGCGAGGGTCGTTGCTTTGCGACGGCTTGAGCATCGCGAGCGTGCTTCGCGAGTGAGCTTCACGAGTGAGCTTCGCGAAAAGGCAGGAGCTTCGCGAAGGCTTGTTTGAGCTTCGCGAAATGGTGAGCCTCGCATTGTAGGGTGCTTTGCGAAGGTCTTTCCAAAGGTGGTTAGCCCAGTGGATAGTGGCAAAAGGGTATTCATCTACGGGTGAAAGTTGAACTTCAACAGAGCATCTACATACAGAGAAAGATGCATTCCTTAACAGAAATGAAGAGACCTACAGGTCTATAAACTGTGATTGGATTCCCTTCTGGAGCAGTGAGCTTAGGAAGAGGAAAAGGTGATCCTCTCCACCGGCAGTGAGCCAGAGAGAGAGAAACAGGGAGTGACCCTTGGGAAAGCAGTGAGCTGACCCTAAACATTGTAAAGGCAGTGAGCCTGGGCATAGAAGTGATCTAGCCCGAACATTGTAATCCACAGCTAGTGAAGTCTAGTGGAATTTGGTACGAACCGACAACTTGTCGGCGTATGCTCCTTGGACGTAGCCCTTAGTGGTGAACCAAGTCAAAATCTCTGTGTCTGTCTGCTTACTTCCCTGCATTGCATTCAAAGCATCATCATCAGGTAAATGAGACAAGTGATCACAGTAACCACACAAGTGCAAACAAAGTGACCCTTGTAACAAAGAGGTCAAGATCCAGTGGGGCAGAAAGAGCTTTGAAAAAGAATATCCATACCCTGATTCACCCCCCCTCTCAGGGTATATAGGCCCCTATTGGCCCTAACACAAAGGGTTTTATCCGACCCAGTACTTCTCCTTGGGGTTCTCTGGTCCTTTTTGCGAAGAATGCGGATGGTACCCTCAGACTCTGTGTGGATTATCAGAAGCTGAACCAGTTGATGGTTAAGAACCAATATCCCTTGCCGAGGATTGATGATCTGTTTGATCAACTTCATGGAGCACGAGTGTTCTCGAATATTGACTTGAGATCAGGATATCATTAGCTACATGTGAGACCATCAGATATACCGCTTACAACGTTTCGGATTAGATATGGTCTGTATGAGTACTTGGTTATGCCGTTCGGACTCACGAACACGCCAACAGTTTTTATGGCTCTGATGAATCGTGTGTTCCATCCTTATTTGGATTCTTTTATGGTAGTATTCATAGACGATATCTTGGTGTACTCTCACACTCAACATGACCATGCCACCCATATTGATATCGTATTGAGTTCACTAAGAGAGCATAAGCTATATGCTAAGCTCTCAAAGTGCCACTTTTGGATGGACCAGATTCACTTCCTGGGTCATATCATCTTAGAGGTAGGAGTTGCTGTGGACCCAGAGAAGGTGAGAGCAGTGGTTTTTTGGGAGCATCCCAAGAACGTGTTTGATATATAGAGTTTCTTGGGGATAGCTAGTTACTAAAAACGCTTCATACAAGACTTCTCCTACTTGGCAGCACCGTTGACGGGTTTGACTAAGAAGGGTGTGAATTTCATTTGGTCAGAAGCTTGCAAGACAGCCTTTCAGGATCTGAAAGGAAGGTTGACATCAGCACCAATCCTAACACTCCTAGAGAAGGGGAAGAGATACACAGTTTACTATGATGCATCAGGTATTGGGCTGGGAGTAGTGTTGATGCAGGGCGATCGAGTTGTTGCGTATGGTTCTCGGCAGTTGAGGCCACATGAGAGGAATTACCCGACGCATGATCTCGAGTTGGCTGCAGTTGTTCATGCGTTGCGCTGTTGGAGAAATTATCTATTGGGAGAGAATTTTGTGGTTTTCACCGACCACAAAAGTCTTAAGTATATTTTTACTCAGTGTGACTTGAATATGAGGCAGCGAAGGTGGGTCGAATACCTTCAGTCCTTTGATTTTGAGCTTGCCTACACACCTAGTAAAGGTAATGCAGTAGCTGATGCACTAAGCAGGAAGACTCAGATACAAGCCATGCAGGAGGCCAGTGATGAGTGGTAGCTTATGGATTTGTTCTATGAGATGTATTTGGAGGTTCACGACAGTCAGGGGGAAAATTATCTTTCATCTTTAGCTGTGACTTATACCCTCCTGGATAGAGTGAGGATGAGACAACTATCTGATCCAAAAGGCCTAGTTCTATGGGAGTCGGTGGCAAGTGAGGACCCTCCTCCTGGTTGGACGATAGGCAATGAGGAAATTCTACATTTCCATGGAAGAGTGTGGGTTCCAGGGGATATATGCAAGGAGATAATGCAGAAGTTTCATGATTCATCTTGGGTAGTTCATCCTGGAGTTACCAAGATGTACCATGACTTGAGACGTTAGTACTGGTGGCCGGGTATGAAGAGAGATGTAGCTGGTTTTGTTACACGGTGTTCCACTTGTCAGCAGGTGAAGGTAGAGCATCAGAGGCCAGCCGGACTGTTACAGTAGTTACCCATTCCGTAGTGGAAATGGGATGATGTCGCGATGGATTTCATGACAGGGTTTCCGAGGTCACCTAGAGGCAATGATGCCATATGGGTTGTTGGGGACAGACTCACGAAGGTATCTCACTTTTTGTCGATCAAGGAGACCTTCGATGTTGATGATCTTGTAAAGTTTTACATCCAGGAGATCGTACGTCTTCATGGGATTCCTCGTTCTATTATTTCGGATAGGGATGCCTGTTTTACATCTCGTTTCTGGCAGAGTTTTTAGAGGGTACTGGGTACACAGGTGATTCTGAGCACAACTTACTACCCTCAGACCGATGGCCAATCAGAGCGTACGATACAGGTGCTTGAGGACATGCTGCGTGCATGCGTCCTAGACTTTGGGGGATCATGGGAGAAGCACATACCCCTGGTCAATTTTTCCTATAATAATAGTTTTTAGGAAAAAATTGAGATGGCACCTTACGAGGATTTATACGGTAGGCCATGCTGATCACCTTTGTGCTGGATAGAGGCAGGTGAGGCAGCTTTACTGGGACCACATCTCATGCAGGAGACTTCTGAGCAGGTCCAGTTAGTTCAGAAGCAGATGGCTACCGCGCAGTCTCTTCAGAAGTCTTATGTTGATCGCCGCAGATGACCTTTGGAGTTCGTGGTCGGGGATCATGTTTTCTTGTGTGTTTCGCCGAGGTTGGGACACAGGCAGATTAGGAGATAGGGTAAACTTTCACCGAGGTATGTGGGGCCATTTGAGATTCTAGAGAGAGTCGGGCTAGTTGCCTACCGGTTGCAGTTACTACAGAGGTACCGGGCCATGCACGATGTCTTCCATGTAACTCAGTTGCGCCACTATCATTCAGAACCGTCTCACATCTTTCAGCCCAAGGAGGTTGAGATGGAGGTAGATGCGTCCTTTGAGGAGCATCTGAGTCGTATCGTAGATAGGAGCACGAAGGTTCTTCAAGGCCGGTCAGTTCCTCTCGTACGGGTGCTATGGCAGCATGGCCAAGTGCAGGACGAGACCTGGGAGTGGGAGACCGACGTACATGATCAGTGTCCAGAGCTATTCTGAGCTTTATCTTTGCCACCCTTGGAAGGGAAATTTAGGGACGAATTGCTTTAAGGGGGGAAGTTTGTAAGAACCCGCTTCTTATTTTTGAGGTTCATGTTTCTTATTTTCTCCTTTCCTTAAGTTTTTTTTGAGAAAATAAGGAAAATGGGGAAAAATTCCAAATTTTGGAAGTACATGTTGTGTACTTTTCCACACGCCGTGTATATTTGGCCGTGTGGGATGAGTACACAGGGTGTGTAGCCATGTCGGCGACGAAGGGTGTAAAAACCAACTACACACCGTATAGGGGATATTTACACGCTGTGTAGTCAATCAGCAGGAAAATAGTAAGGCGGTGGCTAGTTATGCGACGGAACACACCGTGTACTCAAGAAGACACGCCGTGTAGTCATGTCAACAGATGAATAGTGCCACGCTGGTGGGAAATCGCCAGAGGAACAATTAAAAAATGGGAAGTACACATCATGTACCTGGAAATACATGCCGTGTACTTTGTTTTTTTTGCTTAAAATGGGCAGTAGCCTCCCCTATTCACAGGGAAGTCTTAGAACGGGAAGAAGGAACGGAAGAGGGAGGCAGGAGCTTTGGAGATTTTCCGAGCACACGTCGGGAATCCATTTTCTGCACCGTCGATCTCCCTGGAACCGCACAGGTGAGCTCTCCCTTCTCCTGGAGTAGTTCTTACCAATTATTTTCCGTAGGGAAGTTATTTGAGTTTGAACAAGGCTTTCTTATATATCATATCTACGTCATTCTTGGGCATTTCTGGAATCGACATTCACATATATCATTCGTTGGTGTTAAAGGTAGGTGGCTTAGTGTTTAAATTTACAACTGCTATGTGTTTTGTGTACCGTTGAGCCACGAACCCATGTTGGGGTGTCGTGAGGCTGAGGCCATGGATATTTTAAATACCTAGAATTGTATAGGTAGTTGGATGTGATAATAAACTGTTGTCTGGGATCGTTGCTTAGATCCAGGACCACCCTGAGGGTGTGTTCTTCTGTTTAGCCGTTTGTCCAATTTACCTGAGGGTATGCCATGTTTATTTGCTCATTACTTTTTCCTTGAGAGGAATTGTATGTGAATTGTTTGTTATACGTTGGGCATTGCCCGATTACTTGTTTAGCCCGAGGGCAGTGGTTCCTTTAGCCTGAGGGAAGTAGTTATTTCGGCCTGAGGTAAACTTATTCCGTGCCTGTGGGAAATAGACTCTATGCCTGAGGGTGACACTTCTTATGCCTAAGGGAAATATCTGTTATGCGTGAGGGAAAGATTCTGATTACCTGAGGGTAAGGTTTTTCTTGTCTGAGGACGCTGACTGGTTACTTAGAAATTCACTATGGTGATTTCTTAATATTAAATGGTTAAATGAATATTAAAATGGCAATATAACTGGTAAAGTTAGTTACTTTTGAGTACTGATTAGTTTATTGCATTTACTTTTGCACACTGTTGTTTCATATTTACACACAGTTGATCATGGGCCTTTGGTGGGTGCCTACTGGGAATTATTTCTCACACCCTATTTGGGTCATGCTTTTCAACCCAAACAGATTATGTTTCTGCAGGTGTGGATAAGGGAAAGGGTCCTTATATAGGTACTTGATTGCTGCTGAGGAGTAGGGGAGTATGGGACCGGGCTTAGGCTCGCGATGCTATGCACTGTTTTGTTTTGCTTGTTATACTCTGTATTTGATTGTACTGCTATGTAACATGTTTTGGATGTTTTCTTAGAACTTGAGACATGTTGCATCATATCTATATAACCGGTCAGTTATCTTTACTACAATTGTTTTATGTTGAATGTGTATGGTTTATTTCTTCCACTATTATTGTATGCTTTTCATTTTATTCTGATGCACTACACTTTGATAAATGAGGGCATAGTTTCCCCACTATCAGACCTGGGCCCTCGCTGCTAGTCGGCAGCCTCTGGCATTTGGGGAAATGTGCTTGAGGTCACGTGGCGAACCGGGTTCGGGGCACCCGTTGAGTGGCACCCAGGCCCGGGACATTACACAAAGCATGATCAAAATAAGGTATGAGGAGTTCCTGAAAACAAGTAATGGGATGTTACAACCTCCCCACGATAGAAACTTTACATCCTCAGAAAGTATGTTAAGAAGTTTCCATATCAAAGAGATGATGACACTGTTCTCTCATCAGTGCCTCATGCTCCTGAGTCTCATGAGAATCAGAACCATGCTTCTATAGCATGTGTGTAACATCCTAGGTATTTATAGAATAATAAATTTTTATATCTATTAATATTTTTAAATTTAATATTAATTTTATTTTAAAGGGGACACTATATGGTATCATACTCGACACACAACAATAGGTTTCTTCTAAATCTTACGTTTCACACAACACTGAGTTATACTGAAAAATAATACAACAATAATATTATTATTTTAAATGATAGTTAGCGCTTAACCATTGTATTGGTGGGAATACATAGAATTAACTATATTATGATTTTACATATATGTTAAATACTTTTAAATTTATCCAATTAATTTTAGAGGCTTAAAATGAGAATGAATCCAATTTTAAGCATAAAATAATCTAATATTTTTAAAAGGTCATTTTACAGCCTTTTGATGGAGAACCCTTTTTAAAAATAGTTTTTACCACTTTTATATGTTATATTTGATAAAATAAACTTATTATTTATAAGTGGGGAATAAAAATTTACTTTGGTTGAAATTTTGGTATTTTTCTGATAAAATCCATATTTTTATGAATAGTGAAAAATACTACATTTTAATTCAAAACTGCATTTTCATATAATTTATTTATATAGTTAGATTATACTTTTAATTAGTTTTAAAGATTAATTGGATTAATTTTTTATCATTTAATCCAATTATGTTCATTAGAATCAATTTCACATTTAAATTGGATATAAACACATGTCAATCTTTTGATAGTTTTTACTTCTTAAAAACCCGTTTTCTGGTTTTGACAATGAGAATTAATTTTTCTTTTGTCAATTATGTGTTTTGATTTTGGAAAATTGGATTATATATTTTGAATTATAAGATTTAAATTATTTAAATAGTTACATTTTATATTTGGACATTATGAATAGTAATTTCAGTAATTATTTTTATTTACCATGGTTAAAGGGTAAATCAGGTAAATAAGGGTAAAAAAATAATATTATAATAATATAAAACTACCCTAAAAAATGTTATAATCATATTGTATGAGATATTTCCGACCATGATCATCCTTGGGATGAATTTAGGACCCCATGGAGCCACTTGGGTGTGATAACGACCTTTTATAATATTTAATTTAAAGAAAAGGGAAATATAACATAAACATGTATCTCCTAACTAAAACAATTTTAATTTAGTTTATATAAATGATTTATTCCACTATAAATATTAATTATGAATATAAAAATATTTCCTAAATCACGATATTTTATTTATAATTTTTATATATTAAATAAATAAATATATTTATGACATAATGATGATGCAACAATTACCTTATTAATGAAATATTCAAATAAATGATATTATAAATATTAAAATAAATTTAATTTGAACATTTTAATGCCATACACAATTTTTTGGATGAAATTGAAATTTTAGAGATGAGTTAATGTTTTTTAAAGGAATAAAGTTTTTATGACATTTAAAAAAAATCAATTTCCAAATAGTGTCAAAATTGACATAAATGAGTTTTTAAAACAAATATTATTATATAAAATGATATAAAAGTACTAAAAATCTAATATTCGGCCAAATGACTTATATAATGTTAAATTTTTTATTAATTATCCACTTGTGTTTCTCTTGGCATCTAATAATTACTATAATAACCATATATTATGAAAATACAAGAAGACATGGTAAGAGTTAATGTTTTTAAATAAGGGTTAAAGCTAAAAGATAAAGTTAATTTTATGAACTAAACTTGTATAAAACATATTTTCAGAGTATTTAGACCCACACTCATCTTATCATCTAAATTTATCACTTTTTAAATATTGTAATTTGAAAATAAATTTATAATAAAATAATATTTGAATACTTTCGTAAAGTGCCCCTCCCCCCTCTTATAAAAGAACACCACCTCCAACCACTTACTCAAAACTCTAAATCCACTTGGATTATCCAAATTTTAATCAAACAAGCTCCCAAAATCCCTACCTTTATCCTAGAAGCCTTAACTTGAGCATAAGGAAATTCAAGAAATATTTTTGTATAAAATCAAAAGGAGTTACCCGATTTATAGGTAACATCTTCTCTCAAGCTCCTTTCATTTATTTTCCTCATCCAACCCCTAAACATATATTTCTTACATTATTTTATAAATAAACAATTATCCTCAATTTAATTAGATTTTTTATGATAATGGTTCTACCTACACTTACACACACCTCCATCTAATGGATATAGAACATACTGTTTTTGTGTATGGTGAATTACGACCTCACAAAATGATGATTGTTCAATTTTCTCCTACCACCTCTCATGGTGGACATTATGATGGAAATGTATTTATATATGATATATATTATATTTATATTTCCTTTATGCTTCTTTATTTTTTATTTACAACATACCTTTATGCTTTCTATAATGTGTAAATATGATAATTTCATTTGAGGAAGTGTGGACTACCGCCCCCTCAAAGTGATATGACTCGTTCATGCCATACATAGAACTTATAAAGGATGGAGTTAAATAAAATTTTGTAACATATTTAACATAGATATTATACTTTAATTATAATATAACTATGTATATTTTATTTTTTATTCCTTTAATATGACAAAGAAATGGAAGTAGCGTTCATGCGTACATACGGCCTACCGTCTCCATGAACGGTGCATTTCATTTCTTATATCCAAATGTTATGAAATATTATAAATACATATCTAATAAATATATATGATATTTAAATCATGAATAATATTATAGAGATTATAGACTTATGAACACATGGATAATTTTCATCAAAACAAGTTCATTTTTGACTCAAATACCGAGTATTAAAAAAACGTCTGATATGAACTCAAATAATTAAATAATTGATATAACATGGTAATAAGTGATATTAAATAAGTAATAAAATTTAAAAAGGTTATAAATCAAGTATAAATTAACCTAAGTTTTTTATTTAGGAAATTAAATAACGAATGATACAAGTCAGACTCAAGGTAAGGGACTTCATCTCAATATCCTTTAATTGAGGTATATTTTAATAATATACAACTCCTTCTTTTAAACAATGTATAATAAAACACTTTTGATTTTAATTTCATTCAACAGTTTTCAAAATGAATCTTGTGTTTTAATAAATGATAAAAATGAATGTTTTTTAATGTATATGGTGACAATGACTTCTCCACCGCCATAACTGTTATTTGATATTTAGATTCCTATATAATCCTTAATGTCTTTTAAAATGAAAATAAATCCCTTATTCTTTATTTTTGTATCTTGGTATTGAAAGTGGGTTCTTAAATAAAAATGATATTTTTATACAGAATTTGTTTTCATATTCTATTAGAAGAATATTTCAGAAAATGGGTTTTGTGATGAACGTGTTTTATTCATAAAATGGTATGTGAACATTATATGAAATAGGTGAGCCCAATATAGCTTATATGAAGGGTGATCCCCATTATAGATCTCTAATTCTGAAGTCAACCATATGGTTATTCCAATTGGAAGATGTTTGAAAGGGTTTTATGTATATAATTCTCTAAGTCACCTAAATAAGTTTTAATTTCTTACTATTAGTTTTAGTGTTTTTCATTGAGAAAAAAGTACGAGTGTTATTCATGTGAAAATGTTTTGTTTAATCTGCTCAAAGAACATTGAATGAGTTATTATTTTTTAACTAGACTAATGGTTTTCTTTATTTTTATTTCCTTTAATGATATTTTTGTGTTCATCCCAAGTTTTTAAATGTATTCACAGGATTTAAGAGAGAATAGAGTCAAGGATGGAATCAAGGAAAAGTTTTTATGATTAAACATGAGAAGAAACCATGTTTCTTTTAAAATTTTTTATGTTATGGAATAAAGGGATATTGTTGGAAGTGTCCAATTTGTATTTATATGTTTTTGTTATGTAATAGTTATGAACTAATTCTCTAAAGATATAAACCTAAAAATATCCTCAATGCGAATTCTTGACTTAACCCAAGATTATGTAACATTTAAATCTAGGACCTTATAGTTGGTATCATAGGTTAGTTTAGATAAATTTAGAGGTTAGGATAGTGTTAATTTATTTCCTTTAGAGAATTTTAATTTATGGTTAAGTTGAAATGATGTAGCATTTTAAGATTACCTTGTTGATTCATCTAAACCATGTCTATTCAAAATGGTTTTACATAGAGGAAATTGGGAATCTGTAATGGGAAGGCATTGAGAGGAAAACAACCTTTCAAATCAACAAAATGCGATGGTGAGAATTGGAACTGAATAGTTTGTTGCAGTTATGGAGCAATTTAATCAGGCTATAAATGGTAGTGGTATCCATGCATGTGATCATCCTAACCAACCACAGAAGAATATATCAGTAGTGGAACATTTTATGAGGAAACATCCCCCATAATTCAATGGATCATCTAACCCAGTGGTATCTTAAGGATGGATCAATACCTTGGAGAATATATTTGAAGTTATGGGATGTTCAAAACATCAAAAGTTAACTCTTTCTATCTATCATTTTGAAGGTGAATCTGATCGATGTTGGTCATTAGTTAAAAAAAACTAGAGAGAAAAATGATCTTGATGCCATAGAATGGGAAGAATTTAAGGATATTTTTATTGAGAAATATTTCCCTAAGGTTTTTCATCTTAGGATGGATAAAAAATTATTATAATTAAAGAAAAAGGATGATGATTCAGTTACCTCATATGAAGAAAACTTTACAAGATTGGCCAGGTATATTTTGGATTTTATTCGAGACATTGACAGTAAAATTAATAAATTTTACTCAGGATTAAAGCTAGGGCTATGAAGAGATTTGGAATCCCAAGAATTTAAATGTTATAAAAAAGTGGTTCGTTGTGCTGAGAAAGTTGAAATGGAATTTTCCAACACTTATGTTCCATGAGATGATAAGAGTAATAAATGGTCAAGGTGCTAGAAAATGGAGAACCAACCAACTAATAATTCTGGAGGTAAGCCCAAAACTTGTTCCAAGTGTGGTAAAATACATTTTAGGGAATATATGTTAGGATCTGGAAAGTGTTAGAGGTGTGTTAAGTTTGGTCACAAGGTTCGTGACTGTAAAGAAAAGGGTCTTAAATAGTCCAATAATGAGATAACATATATCCAATCTACAGTAAGAGGCTTTAGTTGCAATGAGTTGGGACATTATGCAAATAACTGTCTGGAGTTAATTACATAGAAAGGAAATCAATATGATCAGAAACAAAATTGTTTGGGAAAATATTTTTTTCTACTACAGTTGATGTTGAGACATCTAGTGAAGTGGTGGAAGCTCCCGAGAGCCCGATATTTTTAGAAGGATAACGACAAGTTCAAGGTTTTAGACACACCTTATGAGGTTTTATGTGATGTGATAAAACCTTTCTGGGAGATGTTTTTTAGGGTTATGTTTATGTATGGATTTTTTTATGTGGAAGTATGCCTTTGCTTTTGGACCTCAGTTTTAAGATAATGATATCCTTTATGGTTTTTGTGATCTTTATACTTAAAGTTATTCTTAGGGATGTACATAATATTCTGGGAATATTATGAGGATGAAATCATGCTTATAAAATAGAAATACATCAAGTAATTATGTTTCCTTATGTTCTTATTCTTGGAAGTAAATTAATTCCTCAACTCTATAAAAAGGATCTTAAAATAAAAACATTATTCGTTTAAATTTCTCAATGGTCTTTTGACCCATAACATAATTATGATTTTGTGATGGATAACCTTCCAACGACTATGTTCTCTATCACTCTTTATTAATCTTTGAGTGTTAGTTTTTTCATCCATGTTTATATTTTCTTATAGGGAACCCTAGAATATGATATCTCATGTGACCTTTTTACTTATCTTTCTTTATTTTAAAGCGATAGTTTTATTGACTCTTTTTCCGATGTGGGATTTTCAATTAAGTTTATGCACCCAATTTTAAAATTGCGAGGACGTAATTTCCAAAAGGGGGAAATGATGTAACATCCCAAGTATTTATAGAATAATACATTTTCATATCTATTAATATTTTTGAATTTAATATTAATTTTAGTTTAAAGGGAACACTATTTATGATATACTACCCTACATGCAACAACAGGTTTCTCTGAAATCTTACGTTGCACACAACACTTAGTTATACCGAAAATAATACAACAATATTACTATTAGTTTAAATGGTAGTTAATGACTTACCATTTTATTGGTGGGAATGAAAAAAATTAACTATATTATGATTTTACATATTTGTTAAATGTTTTACATTTATCCAATTAATTTTAGAGGCTTAAAATGAGAATTAATTAAATTTTAAGCATAAAATACTCTAATATTTTTAAAAGGTCGTTTTACTATATTTTGATGGAAAACCCTTTTTAAAAATATTTTTTGTCACTTTATATGTTATATTTGATAAAATAAACTTTTTATTTAGAATAAGGATATCAAAATTTACTTTGGTGAAAATTTTGGTATTTTTCTGATAAAATCCATATTTTTATGAATAGTTAAAAATAATGCATTTTAATTCAAAACTGCCTTTTAATATAATATATTTATATAGTTATATTGTCCTTTTAATTGGTTTTAAAGAGTAATTGGATTATGTTTTTATCATTTAATTCAATTATCGTAATTGTAAGTAATTTCACATTTAAATTGGACATAAAAACATGTCAGTCTTTTGATAGTTTTTACTTCTTAAAAACCTATTTTCTGGTTTTGACAATGGGAATTAATTTTAAATTAATTTCTACCAATTCCTAGTTTTGAATTTGGAAAATTATATTATATATTTGGAATCATAAGTTCCAAATTATGTAAATAGGTGCATTTTATTTTTGGACATTATGAATAGTAACTTTAGTAATTATTTTTATTTACCATGGTTAAAGGGTAAATCAGGTAAATAAGGGTAAAACAATAATATTATAATAATATAAAACTACCATAACACATTTAATAATCCTATTGTATGATATATTTCTTACAATTATCATCATTGGGACGAATTTAGGACCCCATGGAGCCACTTGGGTGTGATAATGACCTTTTATAATATTTAATTTAAAGAAAAGGGAAATATAACATAAAATGTATCTCCTAAATATTTTTTTTAATTTGGTTTATATAAATGATATATTAGACTATAAATAATCATTATAAACCTAAAAATATTTCCTAAATTATGGTATTTTATTTATAATTTTCATATATTAAATAAATAAATATATTTATGACACAATGATGATGCAACAATTACCTTATTAATGCAATATTAAAATAAATGATATTATTAATATTAAAATAAATGTAATTTGAAAATTTTTATGCCAGAAAATATTTTTTTGGATGACATTGACATGTTAGGGATGAGTTAATTCCTTTGGTTTTAAGGAAAAAAAGTTGTTATGACTTTAACAAAAATCAATCTCTAAATAGTGTCAAAATTGACATAAATGAGTTTTAAAAAAAAATACTATTTTATTAAATGATATAAGAGTCCTAAAAATCTAAGATTAGTCTAAATGACTTATATAATGTTACAAATTTCATTAATGATTCACTTGTGGTTCTATTGGAATTTTATAGTAACTATAATAACCATATATTATGAAAATACAAAAAGACAAGGTAAGAGTTAATGTTTTGAACTAAGGGTTAAAGCTAAAAGATAAGGTTAATTTTTTGACCTAAACTTGCATAAAACCTATTTTTTTAGAGGATTTAGACCCATAATAATCTTATCCTATAAATTTATCAATTTTTAACTATTATAGTTTAAAAATAAATTTATAATAAAATAATATTTGAAGACTTTCGTAAAGTGTCCCTCCTCCCTCTTATAAAAGGACACCACCTATACCCACTTACTCACACCTCTCAAGCCCCTTGGATCATCAAAATTCTACTGAAATAAGATACCAACATCCCTAACTTCTTCCTAGAATACTTACCTTTTTAATAAGGCAATTCAAGAAAGCCTTTTGGATAAAATCAAAAGGAGTTACCCGATTTAGAGGTAACGTATTCTCTCAAGCTCCTTTCATTTATTTTTTAATCCAACCTAGAAACCAATATTTATTACATTATTTTATAAAAAAATTATCCTAAATATAATATTATGTTTTTATACTAATTTTTTAACCTACACTTACACACACCTCCATCTAATAGGTATAGAACATACTGATTCTGTGTATGATGAACTATTGCCTCATGAAATGATGATTGTTAAATGTTCTCCTACCACCTATCATGGTGTAAATTATGATGGAAATATATTTATATATTATATATATTATATTTATATTTTCTCTATTCTTCTGTAATTTTTATTTACAAAATACCTTTATGCTTTCCATAATGTGTAAATACGATAATTTCATTTGTGGAAGTGTTGACTACCGCCACCTCAAAGTGATATGAATCGTTAATGACATACATGGAATGTATAAAGGATGGAATTAATGAAATTATGTAACATATATAACATAGATATTATATATAATTATAATATAACTATGTATCTTTTATTTTTTATTCCTTTAATATGATAAAGAAATGAAAGTAGTGTTCATGCGTACGTACGACCTAGCATCTCCATGAACGGTGCATTTAATTTCTTATCTTCAAATGTTATGATATTTTATAAATACATATATACTGAATATATATATTATTTAAATCATGAATAATATTTTGGAGATAATAGACTTATGACCACATGGATAATTTGCATCAAACAAGTTCATTTTTTACTCAAATATCGAACATCAACAAAACATCCAATATGAACTCAAATAATTAACTAATTGATATAAAATTATAATAAGTGATATAAAATTAATAATAAAAATTAAAAATGTTCTAAATAAATTATAAATTAACCTAAATTTACTATTCAGTAAATTAAAGAACGAACGAGACAAGTCAGACTCAAGGTAAGGGACTTCATCTCAATCTCCTTTCATTGAGGCTTATTTTGATAATATACAACTATTTCTTTTAAAAAGTGTATAATAAACCAATTTTACTTTTAATTTCATTCACCTATTTTCAAAAGTAATATTTCATTTTACTAAATGATAAAAAGGAATGTTTTTTACGTATACGACGACAATGACTTCTTCGCCGCTGTAATCGTTATTTGATATTTGACTTCCTCTATAAGCCTTAATATATTTTAAAATGAAAATAAATCCCTTATTCCTTTATTTGGGTATCTTGTTATTGAAAGTGGTTCTTAAATTAAAATGGTATTTTTATATGGATTTTTTTCATATGGGATTAGAAGAAGCTTTCAAAAAATGGGTTTTATGATGAACGTGTTTTATTCATGAAATGGTGTTCATGAAATGGTATAAGAGAATTATATGAAACAGGTGAGTCTAATATATCTTATATAAAGGGTTGAGCCCCATTATAGATAATGGTTGAGCCCGATATAGCTTATACTAAGGGTTGAGCAATATTATAGCTCACATGTGAGCTTGATATAGCTTATATGAAGGGTGATCCCCATTATAGATCTCCAATTTAGAAGTCAACCATATGGTTATTCCAATTGGAAGATGTTTGAAAGGGTTTTATGTATATGATTCTCTAATTCACCTAAAAGAGTTTTAATTTATTTCTATTCGTTTTAGTGTTTTTCTTCGAGAAAAAAGTATGAGTGTTATTTATATGAAAATGTTTTGTTTAATACGCTCAAAGAACATTAAATGGGTTATCAGGTTTTAACTAGACTAATGGGTTTTCTTTATTTTTATGTCCCTTAATGAGCTTTTTGTGCTCATCCCATGTTTTTAAATGTTTTAATAGGATTTAAGGGAGAATAGATTCAAATATGGAATCAAGGAAAAGTTATGATGATTAAACATGAAAAGATACCATGTTTCTTTTAAAAGTTTTTATGTTATGGAAGAAACAAATATTGTTGGAAGCATCCACTTTGTATTTCTATGTTTTTTCTGTGTAATAGTTATGGCCTAATTCTCTAAATATCTAAACCTGAAAATATCCTCAATGTGAATTCTTGAATTAACTCAAGAATATGTAATGCTTAAGGCTGGGGCCTTATAATGCGGAACAAAGGTATATTACTCCCATGAAGTACCTTCATCTCAGAATCAACTATCCTAACTGGTTTCTTAATCACGAACATATCAGGCTCAACATCAAGGTCCTCCCATCTCAAGACATGAGATGCGTCAAAAAGATACTTTCATAGCTAAGATACATGGAACATATTCTGTATCAATGTCAACTATGGTGTAAATTCTAATTGGTAAGCCACTTTACCCACCTTCTCAACAACCAAAACAGGTCTCACAAAACGAGGAGAAATCTTCCCTTGCCTCCCAAGATGTTGATAAACCAATTGAGGTGAAACTCTCAAGAACACTCAGCCACTAAAAAAACTCCAATATTCTACGATAAAGATCAACATAGGATTTTTATCATCTCTATGCCATCAACATTATCTGAAGAATCAATTGAATCTTCACCGTTATCTCTTGGACCAAACTCGGTCCAACCAAGGAAGTATCACCAATCTCTAACAAACAAAACATATATTTATATATCCTCACATAAAAGGCCAAAAAATGATACATTTTAATTATGGAATAGTAACTATTTTTATAAGATAACTCAACCAGTCCCAAATGTACATACAAATATCCACCAAAGTCAAGGATACCGACACACAACATGTACTCAAGAATCTGTATAGCTCTCTCTGTTTGTACATCTATCTGCAGATGGCACGTTGTACTCAAACGAACCTAAGATCCCATAGCCTTATAAAGACCTCACCAAATATGAAAAGTAAAACATGGATCTTTATAAAAGACTATAGTATATGAAACTTTGTGAAAATGAACAATATATTTTATATTGAGATTTTACATCTCTTCAAATTTAGTTATATCATGAATAGGTATAAAGTGATCTGATTTGGTTAGTCTATTGATCAAAACCCATATAAAATTATTCTTTATAATAGTATGTGACAACTCGACCATAAAGTTCATCAAAATTTCATCCCACTTTCAATTCAGTACTAGAAGGGACTGAAGAAAACATGATGGTATTTGGTGCTTGACCTTGACCTATTAGAAAGTACAATAATGGGAGTCAAAATAAAAAATACCCTATATTATTCTTGGACAAAAAAATCATTGATGCATGTCATAGAACATCTTTGTGGTTCCTGGGTGCATAACCCATTGAGAATTATAGAAATCTCCCATCAATTTTTTTTCTCACTGAAAAAGGTACAATGTACCAGTTCTAGAAAAATAGAATACCCTCTGTGGAGAATGGCCACTCACCAATGGTCTCCCCACCATAAAGAGAGTCCCCAATGCTATAGAATTCACTATTAATATGCTATTCTGGAAGATTTATCTCTATAAGAGAAGAATTCAGATGAACACTTTCCAAGAAAACCTCAACCTTTTCCTATGAGAATCCTAAATAAAAATACGAAAAAGCTAAATCAAATTACACTCTCTAGATTATTTTTTCATGGCCTGGTTCATAAGTTTATTTGTCAAACCATTAGAAACAACATTCCATTTCCCCAAGGTATAGGCAATGTCAAAAACAAAATACTGTAAGAAATCCACCGAATGCCTCTGGTGGGGATTCAAATATTTTTGAGAGAAGATGTAACTTAGTATTTTGTGGTTAGAATACATGATTAAACTTTCTCTAAAAAGGTAATGCTTCTAACTCTTAAGCACTCGCATCATAGATACAAGTTCAAGGTCATAGGTCTGATAATTTTTCTCATGTAGCCTAATATTTTGAGAACCATAGGCCACCATGAGATCAAACTACATATTAAAACAACCCAAACTCAAACCTAATAAATCATATAAGACCACATAGACCTGCTTGGAATCTGGAAGAGTCAACATCAACAGATAATTCAAAAGATGTTTCAACTAAAAAAAGAACTATGATATTTCTCATCCCAAGAAAACTTTAATCCCTTCCAAGTGAGAGAAGTCATAAGATAATAAAACTTTGAGAAATAATTTATAAAATCAGGATAATACCCATATGAACCCAAGAAGATCCGAATCTTGAAAACCATTTTTAGTTTCTCCCATGTCATAAAAACTTTCACCTTTTCAAGTTCAATTGAGATACCATGTTCTGAGACCATGTTCCCCAATAAATTCACTTAATGAATCTAGAAATCAAATTTTGGTAGCTTGGAATAAATTTTGTGATTTTTCAATAATTTAAAAAATGATCTTAGGTGACACACATGATCCTCCTTGGTCTGAGAGTAAACTAGGATGTCATCCATAAAGACCACCACAAACATATAAAGACACTCATAGAATATTCTGTTCATCAAATATATAAAGACTACCTGAGAATTTTTTAGACAAAATGGAATAAAAAGATACTCATAATGTCTATAATTGATCTAGAAGGTAGTCTTATGAATATCAGATTCTTTTATTCTCAACTGGTGATAACTATGTTGAAGGTTAATCTTTGAGAACCATGCTAAAACTTTCAAATGGTAAAAAAGATCATCAATATGTGGTAACTGATACCTTTTCTTTACCATAACCCGATTGAGTTTTTTGTAATCAACACATAGGTGAAGTGTTCCATCAGATTTATTATCAAAGAGAATGAGATCCACCCAAAGTGAAACACTCAATCATATGAAGAATTTCTCTAACATACCATCTAATAGAGTCTTAAACTATTTCATTTCAGCTGGTTCTATATGGTAATAAGGTATAGATACTGGAAGAGTTATAGAAACTAAATCAATTGAAAAATCTTGCTATCTTACTAATGGAAAGACATAGAAATCAAAAGGAAACACGTTAGGAAACCCAGTGAAAAATAGAGGGATATTATCACTAAAATATTACCTATCCATAACAAAATCAAACACTAATATCATTTTCCCAAACTTTGGATAAGAAGGTCCGACTCTACTCAACCTTAGGTCCCATTCTCCCTGAAAGACATGGAACACTCCATCAGATACGGTAAAGGAGACCCATCGAAGATAACAGTCAATTCACGACTTATTAGAAATGATCCAATCCATCCTGAAAATGATATCAATAGGTTTCATGTTGAGAATCATAAAATTCTAGGTAATCTTGATTTCTAATAAATTGAAAATGAAAACAGTACAATGGGAACCCTCATCTCTATTTGTTCTGAGGGGTGTAGTAATATCCATCACATAAGAAAAAATCTCCATAGGAAGATTTATAAGTTTCAAAATAAGATACTCACACATCTAATACTAATAACAACTCTAGCTAGGTATTCACACACAAATACACCCTAATATGGGATCCCATTATGGACAGTCTTCACCCTAAGAGTGGAATCCATTATAGGCAGTCATGCCAAATCTATTTTAGTAACAATTGTTATCATCAATCCATTTCTAGAGAATCAATATATTAACATACTTTTCCTAGTTACCACTAACTACCCAGGATAACATGTTCTTCAATAATCAATCAAATTGGAAATCAATCATTTTAAAACATTTTAAAATACAATTACCCAATTTCAATTTTCGACATGCCTTTTCCATTTCAAAACCTAATCATATTTTTTCATCATTTAATTCCCTTATAAATCACTTTTAAATTTAATACATTTTATCATAATCAATATAAAATCATTTAATTAAAATTATTTCTAAATCAAGAAATCAATTTTCATAAATCCACCCCACAATTTCAATTCCATCGAAATCAGGTTTTTTATCAATTTTCATACCCCTTTTAAATAAAGAATCAAATAATCACAATTTCATGTTTTTAAATCAATTAAAAATTAACTTCAATTTAATATAGAAATTAAAGATTTCAATTATTGGGAAAATAATCATGAGACCACCCAACTTTAATCAAAGATCAGGAATCGACACCCACAACAGGATTTTATAATGAAGAATGATGGTGTCAGTGATCAAGAAATCAAACCTAAAATCAAGATCCCATAAAAAGAAGTTTAGATCCATAAAAAACATGATGATATAATAACCTGTAAGGAAGAGAGAATGAGATATCAGAATAAAAACTAGGAGAGAATATTCACTTACCTGGAGAAGATTAAACATGATCAACCATGCTTCGATCCACCAAGAGAAAAGATTTAGGGAGAAAAAACTACTTCTTAAGAGCCTCCCAAGATAAGGAAATAAGGTTAGGTCGAGTGGGGGTTGATCAGGGAATAAATCGAGGGGTTCAAGATTTTAAAATAAAATTTTGGAATAAATTAATCCAGCGATCATGGTTTCCTAGAGAGGGATATAGGGTTAGACAAACCGTGTTCCCTAACCGTGTGCCCCCTCTAGACTCATTATCCAAGACACATAGTTTATCAAACCATGCACCAAATGTGAAAACCCTCACTATCTAGGGTTTCACAGTTTTCACTAGGAGGAATAGTTTGGGAAAACCATGAACCAACCATGCACTGCCCAAAAAACCTCCAAAATTCTATAAATTTCACCCCAAAAAACCTGAGATAAACCCCAACCAAAGCATGATCAAAAGAAGGGTCATGGGGTAACTGAAAATAAGTAATGGGATGTTACATTTATTATGAATATATATATATATATATAATTCAAGAACAATAATGAATATTAAAATGATTTATTCTATCATTACCTGGGTTGTTACATTCCCCCCTTTTAGAAATTGCATCCTTATAATTTTGAACTCGAGATCAGTAACAATGGTTTGACTTTTCAAAATACATTTATTGAAAATCCACATCGTAAAAAGGATTAAAAAAACTTCCTCTTAAAAAGAGAGAAATTAAATTATGAAGGTCACCTGTAATAAAACATACAAGGTTTCCATGTAGGAAAACATGAACATGGAAAAGAAAAGATAACGCTCTAGGACTAATTGAGAGTGATAGGAAATATGATCATGAGAAATTTAACCACCAAAAAACTATAAATATTTGATAGGTTTAAAGGATATTTATTTCTTGGTAATAAAAGTAAACATATAATGTTTTATTTTTTAAAATCCTTTTCCTAAAGTTAAGGAATTCCTTTACTACCTAGTCTAATAACATAAGGAAATATACTTGATAAGAATAATTTCATTCATTAATAAATTTCCACCACAATCTCATTTTTTTCTCCAAATAAAGAATATTCAAGATGAATTATTTATGCTTGAAGAATTAGAATCAATATACACAGATCAAAAATCCATAAAATAATAACCACATATTCCTCCCATATTTAGTCATTAACCAAAACCAAATGGTTAGGAAAATATAGGATAATTTCCCAAAAATAATAATCCTTTACATGACAAAAAATTACTTTAATATACAAAAAATCAACAGTAATACCCAAAGTTCAACATAGTTCATTCAATAAATAAATATCATTAAAATTCCTCAAAAAATATTCTAGACTAAGATTAACACCGAAAAATCATAATGATTTGATCACATATTATTCCAAGATAAATTTTAACATATATTTACAAATAACATCAATCACTCTTAATGTCTTATACCAAAAATGTAATTACATAAATCAAACAATCTCTATGATGTGCTAATCATTTCCATAAATAACCTGAATCACCATAAATCCACAATTAAATCATATATGCTTAAAAAATATAAATAAAATACCATAATTTTTTTATTTACCTTAATCATATAGGGTTCTCAAAATAGTGAATGTATTATAAAATAAAATTAATCACTTAACACCAAACCGATTTCCAATCACATGGTTATCTATTAGATAATACATATTTTCCTAAAATGAAATCAACATTTATCTATCTGATAGTTTAAATAAAGTAGAATAATTTCATACTAACTAGTACTTCACGTTGGATAGTGGTTGGCATTGCACCCCTATTCACCCTTCGGTTGTGTATTGAATCCTTACAACCTTTTCGAATATGATGGATTTTCACCCATCTAGAGGGTTTTAATTTTTTATAAAAATATATAAATACAATCCTTATAAAATTATAGAAATGTGAGAAATAAACTAAAAAATAAACTTAATATATTCAACATTAAAGAAATTTTTTAAACTCAAAGGTTATCTCATACCTTTCATTTTACATCCCAAAATGTAATAACCCATAATTACCTAAAAACTAAATGTCTCCAAAAATATAAATAGTCACATTAAAATCTCATAACTTAAAGACTAAAAAAGGTATTCTAAGACATTTAACTAATTATCAACCTTAAAATTATAAACCCATGATGGTATCCATCAATCTTAAGATAACCTCTCATGAAAACATCACAATCTACAAAGTTTTCTAAACCCCCCTTTGATACCATTTATTAGGACCCGAGCTTAATCATTAAATATTATAGTTTCTTTGAAATAGAATTAAAATTCTTAAAATCTCAAGGATCTTTTTAGTTTAGAGTTTTATATAATTAGGTCATAAATCATACATAACAACTCTTATATTACAAAGTATACACCTATGCTCAATATCCATTTTTTTCACAATATGAAACTTTTGAAACAAAACATGATTTATTTTTGTAAAAAATACTCATGAATTTAAACATGACTTCTTTTTCTTTACCCATACTTAAATCATATGAAATACAATTTAGAAACCTGGGATGAGCATAACAATCTCAGTATGGGACATAAAAAGATGAAATCTGTTAGTCCAGTGAAAAACATGAAAACCCATGTAATATTTACATTTATCTTAAAATTTCTTTGATAATATGAAATAAAAAATTTTAACATAAAAAATACACACAATTTTTTCTCAAATAATACCTTTAAAACCCATAAAAAGAAAATATTTTTTTGAGAAACTTAGAGCATCACATTCATAAAACCCTTGCAATTGGAATAACCATACGACTAACTTCCTATATTTTTTTTGGTGAACATAATCATTACCCAATTAATTAGAGAGATATAACGGGGACCGCCATTAATATAAGTTATATTGGGATCACCCATTTTTCATGAGTTATAATGGGAATCAACCCTTCATATAAGCTATATCGGGCTCACCCATGAGCTATAATGGGGCTCAACCCATTGTATAAGATGTATCAGGCTCAATACTTTTTCACATAATGATAAAGTACTATATCATGAATAATTTTTTTTATACCTACAACATTTATCATAAAACTCGTTTTTTACAAACTATATTTAAATAAAAACACATTTGGATATCAGAATACCCTTTTATTTTAAAAATGACTTTTTAAAAATCAAAACAATGTACACATCATAAAGACACCATTTTATTTATAAATAACCAAGAAAATTTATAAAGGAAACTTCAAATAATTAATGCATCATTATTATGGGAAAATCCTCTCATACCGCATATGTTAAATAAAAATTCCTTCCATATTTTTGTTGTAAAAGTTATAAAGTAACTCATTTGAAAAATGAAAAAAATATTCCTTTCAAAATGTTTTGTAAAAAGTAAAAAATGGGTAAAAATGAATTTTAAAAATAATATAAGAATACTAAAAACCTTATTTAAATCATTTTTAGAAAAAATCATATGGATATAGAGGAAAAATATAGTTTTAAGGGAATATTTAAAATATGATTTTTAAAAGAAAGAACCTTACCTTGAGTCTGACTCATCATGTATGTTCATTATATTCCTAAATAATAAACTTAGGTTAATTTGATACTTTATTAAGAGTTTTTTCAAGTTTATTATTCCTTTTATATAACTTATTACCATGTTATAACAATTACTTAATTATTTAAGTTCACATCAGATGTTTTGACGACATTCAGTTCATAAGTCCAAAATGACTTAGGTATGTTGACTATGGTCAAAGTTTCCATTAATCCACCATATAAAGAATAATATTAAATACATAATTGTAATTTTTATACATAAATTATACTTTTAAATTCAACCATTACATATGGTAATGAAAAATGAACTACATTACAATCATGGAGATGGTTGTCCATACGTAGGCATGAGTAACATTTCCAATTTTCAAAGATCATTATATAAAGAAGGTAAATATTATGTTATATTTCTAGAATGATAATAATATCATAAATTTCATATTAATTCTTAAAATATACTTGTATATATCAACCATGTGATGTGGTGATGAAAAACGAATCACATCACTTCGTGTAGGTGGTAGTCCATACATACGCATGGTTCATAAATTCGACTCTTGAATTATTATGGTCAAGTTATAATCATATAATAAGATTTAGGTAAGGGTTTGGGTCATTTAATGGTTCTTATCATTTTATTTTTAAACTAAATTACATGATATACCTTTTATAGTGGTAATAAAAATTACTAAGGTTATGTCACGACCCGTCCTTGGGGCCCGTGCCGTGACTACCCCAAGCCCGCCTTCCATAGGCCAGGGGCTGGCGACTAGCACCAAGGCGTAAATCCCAACAAAAGGGAAGACATTGCCTTTGAAAAGTAAACAAGCACCACAGAGTAAGCAAGCGGAAAAGTAAAAACTAAGTAAAACTGTAACAAGCTGTGCTGAAAGTAAAAGGGGCCGGAAATACAAGCCCAACTGTAAAGTACAACTGAAAGGGAAAAACAACAACTTAAAAGAAAAGCTGCAGCGTCGAGACGTCCTCTGGAAGTCCCACTTGAAGGGTGGGTACAGATAGCCTCCACAGCTCCTCGGTCCAGCCGTCCGCTCCGAGTGCGTCCCGCCCAGTGGTCCACCTCCAGGTACCGTCCTGCTCCGCACGCCTCCACCACGATCAGTGCTGTCCGTCGTATGCAACCAACACAACGAAGTGCGGGCATAGCCCGTGTAGGGGTGAGTATAAGCTACTCAGTAGGGACCCCGAGACCCCCGAAGGTCTCCCGAAATCCACAAAGGATAATCCACAAAGGAAAGTTACAATCACGAAGTAAAAACCGACACTACTTAGGTATATGCCCATACATATACCTAAGTCATCAATTCTCGTTCGGCTCCAACGTCCGAGCCCAAGCACAACCTAGTCCACACAGGAAAGCAAAACGTATACCCACACAGGATAGCACAACACAATCCACAAAGGAGAGTAACATATGATTCAGCTCACACAGGTATACTTCTTGTATGGCGATAAAGATGATCACTGATCCATCTAAGTCGTCAGACCCACAAAGGATCGATAGGTAACTAACCCCTGCAATGACCCACACAGGATCGGGCCCACACAGGACCTGTAGGCGCTGGCTCACACAGAACCGCTGAGCGCTGACCCACACAGGATCAGACCCACACAGGATCGGGCCCACACAGGACCTGTAGCACTGATCCACGTAGGATCGCTGAGTGCTGTAGTCGTCGCAGTCCACTGAGGATCTCTGCACGGTCGTCGCTGTCGAAGTAGTAGTCGCAGCCAGCTCTAGGGTTCCCGCACACAGCAAGCTCGTTCAGGAGGGTCCGCTCCACGAGCCGAGAGGCTGATACATCAACTGTCACAAAGTCCAAAGTTGATGTATCCAAAAGTTCCGTATCGTCAACAGGAACTCAACGTTGCAGACGGCGCGTCAATCGGACGCCCGGTCTGAGAGTTATTGACTTTTTTGTCCCAGGGGCCCGGTTGGTTTTTAAGGCAAAACCAACCGGACCGTACTCCACCTACGTCCAATCCTCGGGCGGAGTATGCCAAAAGATCCGACTCACTTAGAGGAATCCACCAAAGCTGACGACACATCAATCGGACGTCCGTAGCTCAAGATATGAGCGTTTCCGCTCCGAGGGCCCGGTTGGTTTCGTGTACGAACCAACCCGGCCGAACCCGGCCCGACCCCCCCGTCTTCGGACCGTTTTCGGTAAAATGCCTGTAACTTGAGCTACGGGCCTCCAAATGACTCGCCGTCAACGGAAACACGATCCTTGGATCGAGGCGGTCGTTTCAGTATATCACACTCAAGGTTTCGAAATACTTTGGGTTCGGCCGAGTTGGTTCGTACATGAAACCAACCGGGCCCTCGGAGCGGAAACACTCATATCTTGAGCTACGGACGTCCGATTGACGTGCTGTCAGCTTTGGTGGATTCCTCTAAGTGAGACGGATCTTTTGGCATACTCCTCCCGAGGTTTGGACGCAGGTGGAGTACGGTCGGGTTGGTTTTTACTTAAAAACTAACCGGGCCCCTGGGACGAAAAAGCCAATAACTCTCAGACCGGGCGTCCGATTGACGCGCCGTCTGCGACGTTGAGTTCCTGTTGACGATACGGAACTTTTGGATACATCAACTTCGGACTTTGTGACAGTTGATGTATCAGCTTCCCGGCTCGTGGAGCGGACCCTCCCGAACGAGCTTGCTGTGTGCAGGAACCCTAGAGCTGGCTGCGACTGCTACTTCGACAGCGACGACCGTGCAGAGATCCTCAGTGGACTGCGACGACGACTGTGCAGAGATCCTCAGTAGACTGCGACGATGACAGTGCAGAGATCCTCAGTGGACTGCGACGACTACAGCACTCAGCGATCCTACGTGGATCAGTGCTACAGGTCCTGTGTGGGCCCGATCCTGTGTGGGTCCGATCCTGTGTGGGTCAGCGCTCAACGGTTCTGTGTGAGCCAGCGCCTACAGGTCCTGTGTGGGTCATTGCGGGGGTTAGTTACCTATCAATCCTTTGTGGGTCCGATGACTTAGATGGATCAGTGATCATCTTTATCCTCATACAAGAAGTGTACCTGTGTGAGCTGAATCCTGTGTTACTCTCCTTTGTGGATTGTGTTGTGCTATCCTGTGTGGGTATACATTTTGCTTTCCTGTGTGGACTGGGTTGTGCTTGGGCTCGGACGTTGGAGCCGAACGGGAATTGATGACTTAGGTATATGTATGGGCATATACCTAAGCAGTGTCGGTTGTTACTTCGTGATTGTAACTTTCCTTTGTGGATTATCCTTTGTGAATTTCGGGAGACCTTCAGGGGTCTTGGGGTCCCTACTAAGTAGCTTATACTCACCCCTACACAGGCTATGCCCGCACTTCGTTGTGTTGGTTGCAGACGACGGACAACACTGATCATGGTGGAGGCGTGCGAAGCAGGATGGTACCTGGAGGTGGACCACTGGGCGGGACGCACTCAGAGCGGACGGCTGGACCGAGGAGCTGTGGAGGCTATCTGTACCCACCCTTCAGGTGGGACTTCCAGAGGACGGCTTGACGGTGCAGCTTTTCTTTTCAGTTGCTGTTTTTCCCTTTCAGTTGTACTTTACATTTGGGCTTGTATTTCCAGCCCCTTTTACTTTCAGCACAGCTTGTTATAGTTTTACTTAGTGTTTACTTTTCCTCTTGCTTACTCTGTGGTGCTTGTTTACTTTTCAAAGGCAATTCCTTCCCTTTTGTTGGGATTTACGCCTTGGTGCTAGTCACCAGCCCCTGGCCTATGGAAGGCAGACTTGGGGTAGTCACAACACGGGCCCCGAGGACGGGTCGTGACAGGTTATTATTCATATTGTCCAAAAATAAAAGGGGACTATTTACTAAATTTATAAAAAATTATTAAAAATATGGAATAAAATTTTCAAAATTAAAAACATATAAGTTTAATAATTTATTTTAAAATTAAATTGAAAAATTACAACAAAAAATAGTTTTTTAGAAAAATAACCATTTTAAATATAAAATGTTTTTATACTAAATTAAATTATAAAGTTTATTTAAAAACCATAATTGGATTATTTTAAATAAAAATTAACTAATGAAAATTAAAAACTAATCCAAAACATAATTTTACCTTGTAAATGCTTTAAAATAAAATACAATTTAAAAAAATCATTTTTCACTATTCCTTGAAAAATCAATATTTTCAGATTATTCTTAAAAATTAATACTAAGATAATTTTTACATGATGAATTAAAAAAATGAAATTAATTTTTTCAAATTAAAATTATTTAATTTTAAAATTAAACTTTTAAATAAAGTCTTATATGAAATGAGTTTGATAAATCCATTTCCTTTTTGATTTTAAGAATTACTTAATATATTTATTATGAATATAACTACATAATTTAAGAATAATAGTGAATATTAAAATTATTTATTCTATTATTACTTGGATTGCTAAACACACCCTACATAAACCCAATGGGTGTATGTAGACCTTGTTTTGATAGATATAGGTAAAGGAAAGGCACCATCTGGAGGCAGTGGATTTCCATATTAGCTGTAGTTGGGTTGGTGGAAGTGACATAGTGTAAGTGAGCCCTTGTGTCACACAAAGACAGGTAACCATTTTGATATATTTTTTGTTATTGTGTAGACTTATCCCCTTTGTATCTTCTTATAGGCTTCCTATCCCATTTCCCCATTTTTATTATATTCTGGATAATTGTGCATGTTTACTTAGGATCTAATTTTTATTTATAGTTGTTGATGATGTTTATTTTTATCTTGTTTATTATTATTATTTCATTTATTTGAGTTCATAACTCACCAAGAGATGGAAAGGTCATGCCGAGTTCTCGATTCATACTCACTTGGTGGATTTATTAGGCAAAACCATTCCCAAAGGTGTATTTATGATGCCCATACACTAGTTACTAGATCGCAGGGATTGGGAATGCCCTTCGATCCTTGTTGTGGGATGATGTGGGTACCTAGGTTAGGGTTAGTCTGGGTTGGTTCGGGGTAATACATGTCACATTATTTAACTATAAAGTAGTGAGAATATCACTATTCATATTCAACCCACAATTATTTTTGATATGATGAATAATCAACCATAATCAAATAAATTTTATAATTATATTATGAATTGTAATAAACTCAACATGACGAGAGGGAGTTTTAAATTGTTTTGTTTCATAGAGTTCCATGAGATGACTATCACACCATATTTGAATGAATATTCAATTTTAGATCAAGCTTTATATAGACCAGGAAAATATTCAGTATCAACATAATCAACAAATTTTGGTTTAAAATTTTATTAATAAAGAAATACCCAATAAACATATCATTCAAGATATTAAAATATATGTTTGATATAATTCCAATATCTCTGAGTAGGATAAAAACTCTATCCAATAATAAATTCATAGAAAATGATATATCCACCTCTTTATTATTTGTTTGGTACAGTAATACTCCCATAACACTAAGATATGCTATTTGAGGAAAAAAATATTCATTTCACTCTCATTATTGAAAATATATTATCATGATCAAGATATCATTATCCTAGTTAAAATATTTTAAACTATTGGTTTACTTATGAATGTGACTTATCTAATATAATCTTGAGAAATTAACCATACTTTTATTGGAAATATTCTCTAAATATCAAAACACAATGAGGTGGTATATACATACACCCTATAGTTTGTGATGGTATAAATCATGTTGTAGTGAGGGTCACTACATCATAGTTTAATGCATGGTAGTAAAAAAATTATGAAAAAACTTTTACTATTCTGACTATAAGTTATCATTTTGAGTTGTTCATGTCATGAACCAAACTGAGATTCTATCCAACCCAACATCTGAATTGGTCCGGGACATGGCCTGAAGGGCGTTCCTGATCCCCACAGGTTGACAACTAGTTCCAGACATCTATAATAATACAAGTGGGAATGATTTCAGACCAATAAACAAGATCAAATAAAAAAAATGATGAAAAACTAACAATAAATGAATATCAATAATACACAAGAATGATCTAGATACAAAAAATACTGAACAATATATAAACTCAACACAAATCTAAAACTGGACCATGCCAACAAGATCTCTATGTGACCTTTGGGTCACCTCCATCTACAAGACCAACCTACTCTAAGAGCAACCAAAATAGAAATCTGAACCTATAAAACAAATTGAATCTACTGACACTGAATGGTACAAGTAGGGTGTAAGCTTAAGATGATTAGTGGGAAACCACCACAAAATCCATACATTTCCTTTCCTAAAATATTCCACAAACACTAGTTTGAAATATATATATATAAAAAGGTTTTAAATATTTTGAATAAAAAACACAGCTTTCCTTTTTCCTAAAACAACACACTCTACATTATCATTTTCAAAATAGCTTTACCAATTTTCAAACCAAATTCTAAACTAAGATCCAAACACAACGATACCAAGAAATGATGAAAATAAATAAATAAATAGTACGAGAAACCAAGTACAACAAAAAAATAAACAAGCATATAAAGATAATAAACCATGGTAATTCCTAAAAATACCTAGAATGATACCTAGATTTACTCGAATCAGACTCCCCCACCAGCGTATGGTGAAACTCCATAGTCAATAATAAATTGGCTGCTCTAAACTAGTCTCAGTTGTGGCATGTACTACCTGGCCTTTGGAAATCCAAGGGATTCTAACTTGTCTAATCATGGTTGATAAGTAATCATCACTCAATCCTCTATAAGACACCTGTGAGTCCCATGGTAAAAGTACTTGGTGAAAGGAAAGGACCTCACACACGTGACTCACCTTACCTTCCACCACCACACTTGCCTACCCCAATCACTAACACCACTCACTGCAATAAACCAAATCGGGAAATCCTCCATAGGGGTGTCAATTTTATAAAAATCCATTCACAAGTGAAAATCAGGCCATCACATCATTTGAGCTTCAAAACATTTATCAAAACATGCTAAAAATAACAATCGAGCATTTAAACTTTCAAAACCACAATTTATTTCCAAAACATTATAAAGTGATAACTGTGACTTACATCGATTCCATTTCAAATAAACTTACAAATCATTTTCAAACCATTTCCAAAATAACACGAAACACCATTTTCATGTTCATGATTCCAAACGGGCCATTAAACCATTAACCAACCATGTTCCAAAATACCAAACAGTTCCAATTTTAAAGAACACATTCAAAACCAATTTAAAGCCACATGAAATTCAAACACACTATTTGGAAATCAAAGAGACATTTTAAAAGGAAGATAAGAGGATAGAGAAGAGAAATAATTTGAGAGACCAAGGTTCAAGGAAAAAACCATTTTAAGTGTCATTTTCACTTGAATGCCCATCCATATGTGCACCTAGTGCACCCATGGATGTGCCAACATCCAATGAAAGAATTTTAAGATCAGTAAGAACACCCCAAAACGTTTTTATAGAAATACTACTTCCCTTTAAACAAACACAATTGCAACATCACTAATAATCATTTTAAAACCCAAGGAATATTTCCAAAACATATAACCACAAATCATCAATCCATAAATGGGTGTCTAAATAAAATATCATGCTTCATTTCATGTTCTAACCAAGATACTACATAAAAAGAAGGCCAGATATTACAAAAGGGCTCAATTTCATGTTTAGAAAGAAATATGCATTTTATTGAACACCTTTCATGAATATACATATTGCCATATATGAGAAATCATTTAAGAAATAAATTTACACCCAATTTTCCATCATAAAACACCAAATAAATAATACCAGCACATAAAAAGAAAGAATATATTACTTTAAAAGAAACTAGGAAATCTCAAGAATTCAATGGGATGCTTCGGAAATGAAATGGATGGAAACCCATACCTCATTGAAGTTTGGATGTAACAAAACTTTAAGGGGAGGAAGAAAAAAACCTCATGGACCAACCACAGACCCTAGAATCTAAAGAAACACAACCCACACATCAAACATGGAATATAGGATTTGGAAAAATAAGAAACAAGCTAAGAGAAAACCATGAAATGAGAGAGGGTGAAGAGGAGAAGAGGAATGGGGAAGATTTTATGAAGAAACCATGAAGAATAACTAACCTTTGATGAGAAATCGCCCAAAATGTGGCCCAAGATGATGAAGAATGAAGGGGTGGAGGAGATCTCTAGTCAATAACCAAATAGTAGGGATTCAAATGGGACCTGGAATCACTTAAATAGGTTTTTTAAAATAATATTTATTTAGGTCGTAATGGGATGCATGGTTTTACTTAACGGTTTTGTAAACTATTTGCAAACCATGCAACTGCTACTGGAAACATTCTGAAAACTTTCCGGTATGAGTTGCATGGTTTTTGAAAACCTTTCTCAAACTGTGAAACCTAAAAAATTGACCCAAAACCCTAAAATGAAACCCCAAACACTAGGTAGTCCCACCCAATGATCCTTGAATTATTTAAACACAATGTAGTGACATTGTGGGTGTCACAAACTCTTCACCATTCAAATTTCTCCCAATACCATTCATAATAAACATTAATAGGTCTAGAAGAAAACCCAAAACACTAAAAAACATATAATTTTGTTGAAAAATAAACCTAAAACTCAACCAAAACATCCAAAATAGAGAAATAAATAAAAATAAATGAAAACCATGGTCTGGGTGTGAAGATTCTCCCCACCACAGACACTCCCCCCCCCAAAGTCACCCAGCCGATCAGTAAACAAAAATCAATCCCAAATTAAAAATAATACAAATAAAAACATGAACTTAGGGGTTACCTTTTACTCCACAAGTCACACCCGACCCACTCTAAGGGAAATCAAAGAAACATAATTGCAAAAAAGAGGAGGGTTTTTCCCACCATAAGAACCTAACTAGAACCATGGAATGACTTCGAATTAGCTCAACACGGAAATTACCAACACAAACCAAGAACCCCTTAGCACAAGGGGAAACCTGAATTAGGGTTAAAACATAGGAGAGGGAAAATATGGTATTTCACATTTTCAACTCACACGGTTTGGCTGCATGGTTTGATAAACCATGTGCCAACTATGCACACCTTACTGTTTAAAGGGGATACCATGAACGATTTGTCTGAACAATTTATAAACCATATGCCAACCATGCCAAATACCACTAGCCATAACCAGATCCATACAACATAGTTTTCGTATAGTTTCCCAAACCATGTGCAACCTGTACGCCTCACTCCTGGACCCCAAAACCAAACTATATGGTTACCTAGGCAAGGCAGTACGGTTTTCCCAAACCATGTACTAAAATGGTTCATAGGCCAAAACCACCCAAAACCTCAAAAAACACAAAAAACAGATAATCTCCAAAACAAGCATGACCAAGAACCAAAACCAACCCTCCAAAAGTTCTAATCATACACAACAAAGAACCCAAAACAAGGATCCACACTTAAAGAGGAAAAACTATTTATATTATAAGAATAAAAACCACCAAGTCTCTTATAATTATGAGAACTAAAAATAGTAAAGAAAAAAATAAGAAACTTAAAACATCTCCCCACCATGATAGAGACAGAACTAGGCCAAGGTTCCCCACATACCCTAGTGACATCCTGAATATGTGAAAAGCTTCACTCCGAGGCCTATGGATGCCCCCCTGATTTTTGAAGTATCTACTACCCCACAGCCAGGAACTGAAAATCCTCTGATCAAGAGATAGGTTCCTTTGGAACACACATTTTTTTTCTAGATAGGGAACCCTCAAGAGCTACAATAGGCACCCGATATCCAACTTCCTATGTTTTGGTTCACTAACCACTGATACTACTAAATACTCAAAAGATCTACCACCTTCCTCACCTTCACCTCCCCAGGTATGAGCCTTTGAATGAAATTGGTCTTAAAGACTTCCCAATACATCCTATATTGCAATGATATCAGGACAAATACCATCCAATGACCCAAACTCAGACATTCAAACAAACCCAAAATAGTACACACTCTCATAGCTTCAGGAGTTCCCAATGATATAAAGACATCTAGACTTCCTTAAGCCATTATAGGCCCTCCAATGGACCTCAACCACCACAAAAAGATAGGTAAAAACTGAGAAGAACTAGAAATGGTATGAGACCCACTAGAAACCTTGGGACCCTTTCTTTGAGTCATATTTTGAATAACATCAAGCCCAAAACTGAGATCAACCTCAACACAAAACTCATCCAAAACAAACAACTTAATCAAAATAAATTTCTCATAAGACAAACATCATAAAAAATCAAGATAATCTTTTAAAAAATTACCATTTAATTTCAATTTTTCAAAAAATTCCTTCTTCCAAGGCCACTTTTCTCAAAACATAAACCCACATTTTAAAGAAAAACCAATTCTTGAAGTCATTTTCCCTTCTCAAAAACCACTTTGGAAAAACTTAATCAAACCTTTGATGTTAAACACCTACATATGGAATCCTATGAACTGTCATATATGTGTCCATCCCATATCTTATTATACCATCCATACACATGTTCCAACATTCACTTTCCATACATACCCACACATATGTGAATGTTCATAAGGAATTCCAAGGGTTACACTTACTACTTCATTACCAAACCCAATCATTTACCATATTCTCATTCAAAATCACTTTCCCCTTTTAAAAACCATTTTTCCAATATGAAACCATTTGAAAGAAAACATTTCAATTTTTAAAATATATTTTAATTTTTAAAGCCCACTTACACCAATCAAAACAAAGATAAAACAAAACCCACACCAAAATACCAGATTTAGGGACTAGTGTCTATTTCTAACTCAGAGACATGGTAGTGGGATATGCCCCAAGTAAGAATCAACACTAGGAGGACCTTAAGCCATGCACTCAGACTCCACATGATTCAATAATCCATGTGACATCATGACATAACACCATCTCACCTCTATTGTCATTCCTAAATCCAAAACAAATGAAAAATACCCAAATAAAAAAGGGCCTACTCTGATACCATTTTGTCACGAACCAAGCCGGGATACCATCTAACCCGACATCCAAACTGATCAAAGACATGGCCTGAAGGTAATTCTCGATCCCCATGGGATGAAAATTAGTGACATGCATCAAGTATAATATAATTGGGAACGATTTCATCCCAATAAATAATATCAAATAAAAAAAATATGAATAAAAAATAATAATAACTAAATATTAACAATGTACAAAACTAAACCAGACATCATAGCTGCTAAAAAAGATAGAAACTGAATACAAAACTAAAACTAGACCACACCAACAAGCTCTACATGTGTACTATAGGTCACCTCCATCTACAAGACCAACCTATTTGAGGAGAAACCAAAAGGGAAACCTAAACCTGCAAAACAACTCGGGTCCACCAACACTGAATAATACAAGTAGGGCATGAGCTTAAGCAGCTCAGTAGGAAACCTCCATAGAATACATAAATTTCCTTTATATAAATAGTCAAAAACACTAGTTTTAAATACAGATATAAAAAAAGGCTTTAAACATTTTGAATAGAAAACAACAACTTTCCTTTTTCCCAAAACAACACACTCCATATTCTCATTTTCAAAATAGCTTTACCATTTTACAAACCAAATTCTAAACTAAGATCCAATCATGGTGATACCAAGAAATGATAAAAATAAATAAATAAAAAGTATGATAAATCAAGTACAACATAAAATAAATAGGAACATATAGATAATAAACCATGTCCATTCCTAAACATCCCTAGAGAGATCCCTGGATGTACTCGAATCGGACTCACCTACCAGTGTATGGTGCAACTCCATTGTCAATAACCAACTGAATGATCTAAACTAGACACACCAGTGTAATTACCCAAATGGCCTATATAAATACAAGGGGTGACAACCCATCTAATTGGGGTCAACAAGTAACCATCACTCAACCCTATATAAGATTCCCAGAAGTCCCATGGTAAAAGTACTTGGTGAAAGGAGAGGCCCACGCACGCGTAACTCACCTTACCTGTCGCCACCACACTTGACTACCCCAATCACAGACACCACCTAATGTAACCCCACATCATGAAATACTCAATATGGGTGTACATTTTATAATAATCCCTTCACAAGTTCCAATTGGTTCATCACATCACTTTAACTTCAAACATTTCTCAAAACATGCTAAAATGCCAATCGAGCGTTTACACTTCCAAAACCACAATTTATTTCCAAAACATTTTAAAGTTCCAAATGATACTTACATAGAGTCCATTTAAAATACAATTACAAACCATTTTCAAACCATTTCAAAAAATAACACGAAACACTATTTTCATGTGAATGATTCCAAATAGTCCTTTAAACCATTTAGAAACCAACCATGTTTCAAAATACCAAATGGTTCAAGTTTTAAAGAACACATTCAAAACCACTTTAAAGCCACATGAAATTTTAACACACTACTTAGAAATTAAAGATCCATTTTACAAGGAATATAATAGGAGAGATAAGACAAATCATTTAAGAGACAATGGTTCAAGGACAACATCATTTTTAAGTGTCATTTTCACTTGAATGCCCATCCATGTGTGCACCTAGTGCACCCATGGATGTGTCAAAATCTAATGAAAAAATTTGAAGATCAATAATAATACCCAACGATATTTTTTCAGAAATAATACTTCCCTTATAACCAACAAAATTTCAAAATCACTAATAATCAATTTAAAAACCAAGGAAGCTTTCCAAAACACATCACTATAAATCATCAATCCATAAAGGGGAGTCTAAATCAAATATCATGCTCTATTTAATATTTAAACCAAGATACTAAATAAAACAAAGTTTAAATAGCCCAAAAGGGATCAATTTCATGTTTATAAATCAATATGAATTTTATCAAACACCTTACATGCATATACATATAGGCTTATATGAGAAATCCTTTAAGAAATTAATTTTCACCCATTTTTCCATCATAAAACACCAAATCAATCATACTATCACATCATAAGAAAGAATATATTACTTTAAAAGCAACTAGGAAATATCAAGAATTCTATGGGATGTTTTAGAAAGGAAATGTATGGAAACACCTACCGTAATGAAGTTTAGATGCAACAAAAATTCAAGGGGAGGAAGAACAAAGCCTCATAGACCAACCGCACACCCTAGAATCCAAAGAAACACAACCCCCACATCTAAGATAACATCTAGGGTTCATTAAAATAAGAAACAAGCCAAGATAGAACCATGAAATGAGAGAGGGGTAAGAGTAGAAGATAAATGGTGAAGATTTGAAGAAGAAACCATGAATAATCACTAACCTTTGATGAGAAATTTCCCCAAAAGTATCCCAAGATAAAGGATAATGAGGGGGGGGGGGGTCCTCAGGTCGATACCCCACTAGTAGGGATTCAAATTGGAGGTGGAATCACTTAAATTGGGATTTTAAAATAAAATTTATTTAGGTCATAATGGGATGTATGGTTTTACTACACGTTTTTTTAAACTGTGTGCAAATCGTGTGACTTCTATTATAATTTTGTTGAAAACTTTCAGGTATGATTTGTACGGTTTGGGAAAACTGTGCTCAAACTGTGAAACCTGAAAAATTTCCCCAAAAACCTAAAATGACTCCCCAAACACTAGGGAATCCCACCCAATGGTGCTTTAATGATTTAAACACAATTTAGTGACACCGTAGGTGTCACAAACTCCACACCATGCAACTTTCTCCCAATACCATTCACAATAACCACGCATAGGGATATAAAAAAATCGAAACCACCAACACATAAAGACTTTTGTTGGAAACTCAACCCAAACCTCAATCAAAACATCCAACATATATAAATAAATAAAAATAAATGAAAACCATGGTTAGGGTGTAACAGGTCATCATGTGACGATGAATAAAGGAGTTTTAATATCAAAAATAATTATTTAAACTTTAAAAAATCAATAGAGGAAGCAAACATCATGTTAAAAAATGTTATAATAGTTTAAACAAATGAAAAATGTTTCATGAATAGTCTAGACATTTGTGAAACGTTCATAATACCATGGAGTGACCTTGGTGGCTATAATTCCACACCATGTTTTTTGGAGAAACACTTGTGGTTAGAGTAGAGATGTGATTTTCATAAGACAACGAAGACATAGCCAGGTGAAACCATATCATGGTTTCCAATAAGCAACTTAAGTAATCTCAATTCCCAAATGACTTCATATAGAGAAAAATATCATGGTTTTCAATTAGAAAGTGTTATCATCAACGATAAATCACATCATGTTTTTAAATAAAAATATTTGTGGTTTTATGTTTCTAATGATTTTTTTCTTAAAATTCTTGAAAACCTTCTCTAAAGTGGGATTGTTTATAATGATTTATGAAATTTTAATAAATAAGTATATAAAATGTTCGCATTAGAGGAATTATTTAGAAATTTATTTAAACAATGATAAAAAGGTTTTAATGGATTTTCTAATGGTTTAAATAAAATAAAATATGTGATATTTAGTTTATGAAAAATATTTACATAAAATATGAAATATTTATATGATTATAAAAGTTTTCATAAATACCAAATATTTTGAATATTAAAGAGTTCATATTAAATGACATATAAATTAAGAATATGAAAGGGTTTATATTGAAATAAACATGAAATGTTCATGTTTATTTATGTTATATAATTTCTATAAAACTTTTCTAAATTATAAAGTGGTTATAATTTCTTTAGTTATGAAATGTTCATAAATTTTCATCTCATGTATAAATATTTGAATTTTTCTTTTATTTAGTTTATTAATTGATTTTTTATTCTTAAATATAAATGTTATATAATGATTGGATTTATTTTTTAGTTTAAAGAGTTAAAATAATTCTTATAAATATCATACTATCTATATAAGTACTTCCATTCTATGCACGACAAACTATTTAGTTATGTTTAACCATGAATCTGATTTTTTATGGGCTATAAACATGAAAGTAAGTACTGGATATTATTTAGAAAAATTATGTGCTAATATTTTATTAAAATTTAGGTCTCTCTTGATTTTTGATCTATGTATAGTGGTACTTTGGGATAGACTAATCATTGGCCTAGGGTCATAGGCTTTATCAAGAAAAGTAGGGGTTGGCTACACGTTACACCATACTTACTCTTGTGGGGATTTTGGTTTTGTATGATTCTAAAAATTTTTATAAAAGGATTTAACTTAATTTATACTTGAGATTCATTTGGATATGTGTAGATATATTTAGATTTTATTTTTGGGTAAGTAACACAAATCATGAGTTGTATAAGGAGTTATACATTAATAAGTTTTGAACATATTAATTTTCTTGATGGTATATGATACTATAACTATATTATTTAAACCATGCATACATAAAGGGAATTCATGAGATAATATGGTGAGATTTTAAACCCCCTTAAAAATTATAAGTGTTAAATCCATTACAATGTGAACACTTTTCAAGACAATGATCGTCCAAATAGGTAGACCACACCAAATATGGGTTCCCATGATTATCTTGTGTAAGGAAAACAAGATATAGGTGACCCTAATGGTGATGTTACTATTCCTAGGGTGAGATTGGGTTATAAATAATTTGGAAACCCTAATGGTTAGGATACAAGATGAATAGATTTGAGAAAATCAATATGATGTATTGGGAAAGGAGTTTTTCACTCAATTATCAAAGAGTCATATGTGATATGATTGGCATGATTATTTACTATATATAAACATGGTACGTGTTACGAGCTTAATTGGAATGATTTATGGTGGAATATGCATCTTGGACCACTAATATATATGATTTAATTAATAGGTCTTATCATTTTTAATGGGAGTCTATTTAAAAAATGTACCTATAAATGAAATTAAAATATGATACTCGTCAGATAAAATCTTTCATTGTAGATAAAAATTGAATCATTATGATCTATATTGTTTTTGAGATCAATATTAGAGAAAGAAAATATTAATGGAAGAAACTTTCTAGACTAGTAGAAGAACTTGAGAATAGTTATGAAGAAAGAAGGAAAGTTCTATGTGTTGAAGTTCCCAGTTAGGATCCAAGTATCACTAAGAGGGGGAGGGGGTGAATCAGTGATATCTTTTTCTTTTTAAGTTTCCCCTTTTTGAAACAACATTCGCCTTCTGTTAAAGAGTTTCTTCCTTGCTGAACACACACAACCACAGGAACACAAGATTTACAAGGTTCACTACTCAACAAGAGTAGCTACGTCCTTGGTATGGTATAGAAACAATCCAGTACCACACAATCCACTAGAAAACAATCCTTTGATGTGGAATACAACGAGTAGGATATACCCTTACACTCGTGAAACACTTTGAAAACAATCCAATAGTGCGTGTGCTCCCTCTTAGAACAAATAGGGTAACACAATGTTTTAGTGCTTCTTTACAATTGAACATATGTATTATCTGAAGTAAAAATCTCCACTTTCTTACCCAGAAGCCAGTAAGAACTCCCTTATGCACTACTAAATACGTGCGAAGACCCCAAATATTTTATGCAGCCTTTAGGGTGCCTTGTGCGCAATTCAAATGGTTTGCGCATAAAAACCCCTTTTGGCGTGAAAAATGTTTTCGTGCAACTTTCCTTTTGCGCGTAACTTTTTCCCTTTTTGCGCAACTTCTCAGTTTTTCGCGCAGCTATCCCCTTTTCGTGCAAAATTCTTTCTTTTCACACAACTCACTTAGCGTATAATTTACGCACACCAGAGCTTGATATTTCTTCTAAGTGTTGAGCATTAACAACTGACAAGGGTTAACCTCATATTTATAGGCATTTTTTACCCTGTGTGAAAAACACTAATCCGCGTGTAAAACCTCCTCTATGCGCGTAAAAACTCTTTTATGCAACTTCATATTTCGTGCCATGCTTCAATATTTCGCACACCTCATGTCTTTTCCATTTTTCATCCTTCTAAGCATGAAGCACCAATTGCGTGAAAAATTCCACACCGCATTCCATATTGCGCGCAAACCCAATATTTCCCACGACATCATATTTCGCGCACTACTCCAATCTTTCGCGCATTTCATGCCTTTGCCAATTTTCGGGCTTCTGATCTCGAACCACCTTTTGCTCGAAAAACATCATTCCTCTATTTCGCGCATCCCGCAAAATTTTCGCACAACCCGCTACTATTTCGCGAATCCCGCAGATTTTTCGTGAAACCCGCTACTATTTCGCGCACCACTTTATTTTTTCACGCAACCTGCCTAATTTCCTCGCACTCCATTCCTTTGTCATTTTTCAATGTTATGACCTTGAATAACTCCTTTCACGTAAAAATATAAACCATCTTCAATATTGCGCGCAATATCCATTGCCAAGAACATTTATTCATCTCCCGATTCTCAGGCCCTAAAATTTGGAAAACACTGGAAAACGGCGCCACCTTAAACTGTGATTTTCTGCCGCCCCCAGATTGCCCATTTCTTTGTCATTTTCTCTCTTCACTACTTCCCATAACCATTCTTATGATTTTATCACGAGTTCCACTATCGTGATATTTATCTTTTGAAAGACCAGATCTAGCATTGTCAGAGTTACAATGGGAACTGAAACTTCCCTATCTCCCAGCAGCATCATTCCTTTCAATCAAAACTTTATATGACTGGCATCATCATTTCTCCACCTTTCCTTCACAAGTCTTGCATAACAAGTTCTCCTAACTCATGATATGTGTGAAATACATACCAGCAATGCATCGTCTGATTTTTGATCCTTCTACAAATTGAATTGATTTATCTTCTTTGAAAACAAAATACAACACTCTGCAAAGGCTAACTCTTCAAACTTCCTTCTCCATTCAAATTAGTCCCAACAATCTCCCCCTTTGTATTTTGTTGTCAACCAAGATTTATAAATCACTGAACTTTGTAACATTTCGCAATGGATTACTTATCAACAATTCTAAGCCTACGTGAGCTAACTCATTGTAGGAAACAAGAATTATTGACAGCCAAAACCATGCTGTCCAAAAACAGTGACTGTGAAATCTCATGAACATACCTCCTCATACTTCTTCAGAACATCTTTCAATATTCTAATTCAGAATTCTTCACTTCTTCAATTTTCCTGTAAAACAACATTGTTTCCTATAGCCACTCCAACAAATAGTTAGAATAGTTCACACACATACATGCTGAATTCACAGCTTACCCACAACTCTCCCTTAATACATGCTTCCTTATGGATAGATTTATGAAACAATTCTCCCCCTTGACAACACTATCCAAAGGTAAGACGAGAGAGGTGACAGAAACACGTACCTTAACCTTGATGAGAAGGAGGTTGTACACCCATGTTCAGCCTCAATTTTGCAAATGGTTCCTTCGGTAATGGTTTTTTGAATATATCAGAAATTTGTTCAGATGTAGGAACATACTCCAGCCTCAATTCATTCTTTTCAACCTACTCTTTGATGAAATGGTACTTTATATCAATGTGTTTTAAATGAGAATGTTGTACTGGATTTCTTGTAAGATTGATTGCACTCTGATTATCACAACCCAAGAGAAATGGTAGCTTTACTTCAACAAGTAGATCTTCCAGCTGAGTCTTCATCCACATTAGTTGAGTTGAAGCTTGAGTAACAGCAACATACTTAGCTTTAGCTTTGCTAAGAGTTACCGAATTTTGTTTCTTGGTATGCCAACTAACACAGATTTTCCCCAGAAAGAATACTCCACCAGATGTGGATCTTAGATCATCAACATTTCCTGCCCAATCAGCATCAGAATACCCAAATAGATCAATATTTTCAAAGCCGTCATACTGGATTATAAAATTTGTTGTGCCTTTGATATATCTGAGAATTCTTTTTCCAGCAATCAAATGTGATTCTTTAGAAGAACTTTGAAATCTTGCACATAAAGTAATAGCATAGACGATGTCGGGTCTTGAGGAAGTTAAATATAGCAGACTTCCAATCAGTTTTTGAAACTCTTTCTGATCAACTTCATTGCCTTCTTCGTCTTTAGACAACTTGGTTCCCATTGAAATCGGTGTGGAAACTGGTTTCAAATTTTCCATGCCAAACTTCTTCAGAAGTTCCTTAACATATTTTTCTTGAGACAGAAAGATATGATTCCTTTTCTAGAAGATTTGTAACCCAAGAAAGTATTTCATTTCACCCAGCATGGACATCTCAAATAGCTTCTTCATCTCCTCAGAAAATCTTTCACATGATCTTTCATCATTTACAGTAAAGATGATGTCATCAATATAAACAATAACGATTAGTGAAAACTCCTGACACTCCTTGATATAAAGATTACTATCAACTCTACCCTTTTTAAAATTCATTTTCTTCAAGCAAGTATCTAATTTAGAATACCATGCCCTTGGAGCCTGTTTTAGCCCATACAGAGCCTTCTTCAACCTACACACATAACTTTCATCCTTCCTAATAACAAATCGACAAGGTTGATCAATGTAAGCTTCCTCATCAAGATCACCATTCAAGAATGCATATTTTACATCCATTTGAAAGATTTTGTAACCTCGTTGTGTAGCAATGGAAAGAAATATTCTGATTGTTTCTAATCGAGCTGCTGGAGCAAAGGTTTCATCAAAGTCAATGCCTTCAATTTGTGAATACCCTTTGCAGACCAATCTTTCCTTATTTCTTATTACTTCACCTTCTTCATTCAACTTGTTTCATAAAACCCACTTTATACCAATAATGTTCTTGTTATCCGACTTGGGTAAAAGTTCCCAAGTATTGTTCTTCTCTATCTAATAAAGCTCTTCATTCATAGCATAAACCCATTCTGGATGCTCAAATGCTTCATTTACATCATTCGGTTCAACTTTCGAATAAAGAGAAGTATGTGATATAGCATTCGTTGTTCTTCTTGTTTGAACCCTCTGATTTTTATCTCCAATAATGTTCTGATCCTCCACTTGTTTTCTCAACCTAGGATGAGTTGTTTGAACTTCATCCTCATCACTTGAGATTTCTGAGTCAGATTCCTCTTCTTGAGTAGGATGAACACAGTCTGCAACATTATCAGAATTGTTAACAAAACCTTCTCTATCCTGCTTGACTTCTATATCAACATATGACTACTTTTCTTTCTCAGCATTTTCAAAAAATTTTACATCCGAAGAATGAATAATTCTTCCTGTTTCTTTGTTGAGGCATCTATATCCTCTTCCTTCTGGAGCATAGCCAAGAAAAATTCCATCATCTCCTCTTTTCTCAAATTTTTCCAGATTTCCACCTTTCTTATTTATAACACATGGACTCCCAAAAACTCTCAAATGTTTCAGACTTGGAGTTTTTCCATAGAACATTTCGTATGGAGTCATATCTGAGTTTGGACTATAGAAACATCGGTTCTGAATATACACAACAGTGCTCATGGATTGCCTCCAATAATGATGAGAGAGACTATGTTCAAGTAACATAGTTCTCCCCATTTCCACCAGACTTCGATTCTTTCTTTCAACCACCCCATTTTGTTGAGGTGTGTATGGTGAACTGAAATCATGAAGAATTCCATGTTTCTCAAGATAACTTTAAAACTCTTCATTCTTATACTCACCACCATTATCAGTTCTCAACTTCTTCACTGAATACTCACATTCTTTCTCTTCTTTCCTTCTGAAACTCTTAAACATTGTTAGAGCATCTAACTTATGTCTCATGTACATAACACAAGTAATGCGAGTAAATTCATCAATTAAAGTAATGAAGTACTTATCTCCATTTGAAGATTGCTTGATCATTGGTCCACATATATCTGAGTGTATGAGTTCTAAGGGTCTTTTTGAGTGAATTTCAACTCTCTTGTGCATAGAATTAGCAATCTTCCCTTTCTCACAAATAGTGTAGCACCAATCTCTTTCTCCTGATAAATCAGGCATATCCCGAACACTTTATCGCTTTGATAACTTGCACATATTTCTCTAGCACATGTGCCCCAGCCTTTTATGCCATAATTTATTTTCATCCACCACACTCATGTAACAAGAGTTCTGCACATCCCCAACTTGGAACAAATTCCCTCTTGTACGTTGGCCCCTTGTAACTACATTTCCATCATTTTCACTTTTCACAACAAATCCATCTTTTCTAAAGATCACTTTGTTGCCCTCATCACAGAGTTGTGACACACTAAGAAGGTTATGTTTCAGCCCATCAACATATAGTGTTTTTCTGGATTTCATATTTTCTTTTCCAATGATGGCCGATCCAACACCTTTGATCCTTAGAGATTCATCATTTCCAAATGTTATAGTTCATTCTTTAAAGTCTTTCACATTCTTCAGCAGCTTTAAGTCTCCTATCATATGAGATGAACATCCACTATCAATAATCCATGGACGTTCTCATTTTGTAGCTTTCAAAGCAGTTTCAACAACAAGTGCTTTTTGTTCTTCCTTTTCCTTCACTTTCTGTTGTGCTTCTTCCAATTTCCTAGACAAATCAATGTGTTCTGGCCAGAGAACCATGCATTCTTTCTTTTCAGACTTATCAGACTTGTCCCTTTTAGATTTTAAAAACTCTGTCTTCTAAGGATTATTAACAAACTTTTGTTGCTCTGGTAACACACAAAGGTAGCCCTTAGCAAGATGTCCAGGTTGATCACATCTTTCACAATAAGTTTCCAGTGGTTGGAATCTATTCTCAACTTTCACACCAGTCTTCTCAGATATCTTCTGAAACTTATTTGGAGACCTTCTCTTTTGAAAGCGTTGACTCCCCCTTAATCCTTGTCTTAAATTTTTTTTGGAATAGTTGTAATGTTGTTGGTTGAACCAACACATACTTTCTATGTGTCCGAATCCACCACAATACTAGCAGTAACCATAGAAATAATATTTACCTCTAAAACTTTTATACTGACTGGAGTTGTGAACAAACTTCTTAAAACCATTATATTTTCATTTGTAACACTCTTCTTCAGCTCAGATTCATCAGTTCCATAAGTATTAGAAGTTTTTCTTGACTCAAGATTTTTATGCACTTCTGATTTTTATGCATTGCTGATTTTGACCACATACTGTGTCTTTCCAGCCTTGTTCTTATCAGAACCAGTTTTGTCTTTCATTTAAACCTTTGAAGGTAACTTTTGTAGATCCTTGTTTGGTTCATTCTTACTGGAACATTCGATAAATTCTGAGATATAATTTTTGGAACTGATATTCATTTCTTTAGCTTTATGCAGTTTTTGTTGGACAAGTTCCAACTCTTCTTCTTTTTTCCTTCAGCTTCACTTCAAGATGATCATTACGATTCTTTGTATTCTCAAGAGAATTTTTTAGATCATCAATATCCTTTTCCATCTTGATTTTCTCATCAATAAAACCTTCTTGATTGTTTACTGTGGAATTTTCATTTATTAACTTTTTGTTTTCTTTATCAAGCTTTCTGATCTTCCTCAAACATTCCTTCAACTCTTCTTTCAGATACTGTTCAAGTTGAGTCTCTTATTCTTCAGTACTACTACTCTCATAATCATCATTATTCACTGTTGAAAAAAAGGTACTATCTCTAGTTTTCTCAGTAGTAGATTTTTCTGATTCAGTCTCGCTATCATCATCTTCTTCATCTTTTGACAAAAAGATTCTTCTTTTTGATTTAAAGAACTTTTTATTCAGACCTCTACCAGAATATTTATCTTTTCGACCCTGTTTCTTCCATGAAATTCTTGGTCCTCTGTCTTCTTCATCACTGACATCATATTTCCATTTTTGAGGGCAATTAGCCGTAAAGTGGCCAACTGCTCCACATTCAAAACATTTCAAAGGGAGTTTCCCTTTGTATTTCCCAGTGCCTCTTTTAACATTTTTAGAAAACAAGGATAGAATTTCATCAAAATTTTGACATACCTCATTTTCAGAGTCGGATTCACCAGCTTCTTCATTAATAAGAATTTTATTCAACTTCTCTTTCTTTTCCGACTTGAAAGACATTTCTCTATCTATTTTTTCTTTGCTCTTCATGGTCTTCTCTCTTCTCATCTCATAAGTGATGAGAGTACTGTGCAAATCATCAAGATATAATGTTTCTGGGTCCCTGTCTTCTAGTGATGAAACTTTAGCATCAAATTTGTTAGGCATAATTCTCAGGATCTTTTCAACAACTATAGCATCTTCTAACTTTTCACCAATACATCTGATTATACTGACAATGTCATTAACCCTGGTAAAGAATTCCCCAACAGATTCAGATTCTCCCATTTTCAAGTCTTCATACTTCAGCCTCCAGATTTGTAGTTTTTCCTTCTTCACTTTTGTATTTCCTTCATAGATATTCATTAGCTTATCCCAGATTCCTTTAGCAGTAGCGACACCTTTCACTCTTAAAAACTCACTCTCATAAAGTGATGAGAGTAATGCATTTTTAGCTCTTCCATCATTCTCAAGATTCTTCTTATAGACAAGAGTAAGAGGGACCTTGTCATCAATAGCAGGAAATCCATCTGCTGTAGTTTCAAGAACTTCATATCCAAGAGACATAAGGTACGACATCATTCTGTCCTTCCAGATGTGATAGTTATTTCCATCGAAGATTGGAATCCCCTTACTGTTCACGCAATTTAGATTCTCCATCACAACTTCTCTTCAAAAACTTCAGCAAAGAATAAACGAAGGGAACCTGCCTCTGATACCAATTAAAGTTCCCAGTTAGGATCCAAGTATCACTGAGAGGGGGAGGGGGTGAATCAGTGATATATTTTTCTTTTTAAGTTTCCCCTTTTTGAAACAACCTTCGCCTCCTGTTAAAGAGTTTCTTCCCTGCTGAACACACACAACCACAGGAACACAAGATTTACAAGGTTCACTACAAAACAAGAGTAGCTACGTCCTTGGTATGGTACGAAAACAATCCAGTACCACACAATCCACTAGAAAACAATCCTTTGATGTGGAATACAACGAGTAGGATATACCTTTACACTCATGCAGTACTTTGAAAAAAATCAAATAGTGTGTGTACTCCCTCTTAGCACAAATAGGGTAACACAATGTTTCAGTGCTTCTTTACAATTGAATAGATGTATTCTCTGAAGTACAAATCTTCACTTTCTTACCCAGAAGCCGGTAAGAACTCCCTTATGCACTACTAAATATGTGCGAAGACCCCAAATATTTCGTGCAGCCTTTAGGGTGACTTTCATGCAATTCAAATGGTTTGTGCATAAAAAACCCTTTTGGCGCGAAAAACGTTTTCGCGCAACTTTCCTTTTGCGCGCAACTTTTTCTCTTTTTGTGCAACTTCTCAGTTTTTCGCGCAGCTATCCCCTTTTAGTGCAAACTTCTTTCTTTTCGCGCAACTCACTTAGCGTATAATTTACGCGCACCAGAGCTCGATATTTCTTCTAAGTGTCGAGCATTAACAACTGACAAGGTTTATCCTCATATTTATAGGCATTTTTGACCCCGCGCGAAAAACACTAATCCGCATGTAAAACCTTCTCCATGCACGTAAAAACTCTTTTATGCAACTTCATATTTCACTCCATGCTTCAATATTTCGTGCACCTCATGCCTTTGCCATTTTTCATCCTTCTAAGCATGAAGCACCAATTGCATGCAAAATTACACACCGCATTCCATATTGCACGTAAACCCAATCTTTCCCACGACATCATATTTCACACACTGCTCCAATCTTTCACGCATTTCATGCCTTTGCCAATTTTCGAGCTTCTGATCTCGAACCACCTTTTGCGCGAAAAAAATAATTCCTCTATTTCGCGCATCTCGCAAAATTTTCGCGCAACCCACTACTATTTCGCGCATCCCGCAGATTTTTTGCTCAACCCGCTACTATTTTGCGCACCACTTTATTTTTTCGCGCAACCTGCCTAATTTCCGTGCACTCCATTCCTTTGTCATTTTTCAATGTTCTGACATTGAATAACTCATTGCACATAAAAATATAAACCATCTTCAATCTTGCGTGCAACATCCATTGCCAAGCACATTTATTCATCTCTCGATTCTCAGGCCCTAAAATTTGGCAAACACTGGAAAACGATGCCACCTTAAACTGTGCTTTTCTGCCGCCCCCAGATTGCCCATTGCTTTTTCATTTTCTCTCTTCACTGCTTCCCATAACCATTCTTCTGCTTTTATCACGAGTTCCACTATCATGATATTTATCTTTTGAAAGACCAGATCTAGCATCGTCAGAGTTACAATGGGAACTGAAACTTCCCTATCTTGCAGCAGCATCATTCCTTCCAATCAAAACTTTATATGAATGGCATCATCATTTCTCCCCCTTTCCTTCATAAGGCTTGCATCAAAAGTTCTCTTAACTCATGATATGTGTGAAATACATACCAGCAATGCATCGTCTGATTTTTTATCCTTCTACAAAGTGAATTGATTTATCTTCTTTGACAACAAAATACAACACTCTGCAAAGGCTAACTCTTCAAACTTCCTTCTCCATTCAACTTGGTCCCAACATGTGTTGGAGAAAAATATTCCCGAGAAACTTCCTACCAATGAAGCTAGTTAAGAAGAGAATGTCTCTTATAGTAATCATAGTAAAGATTCTTTTGAATTGTATAGGTTGTTTCTTATTTATTTTGATCCCAAGATCGATAAGTAACATAAGAATATAGATACTTTTGGGATAACTAGAAAATTGAAAAGGCCCTATTAAGAATGGACTAGACACAAGATATAAGAAGTTTTAAAATATTTTTTTTGGTGTAAATTGATTAGGGTACTTTAGTTTCAATTCATTTACTCAATATGATTGGATATGCAAATGAATTAGAGAGACAAGGTGTTGTCTCAATAAAGGCAGGTAAGTAAAATTTAAGAGGTGGGGGAGGGGGGGGGTGAATTGAAGTCAAAATCCAATGTACTATTTTTCTCTCTCTCGAGTAAATAAGTTTTTCCAAACTTTTAATGTATAAAAAATTCATATTACAAGCATTAGAATACAATAGAAAATAAATAATTGAAATTTAAAGACTTAATAGATATATAAAGTAGGATAAACCAATTAGAAATAAAATCAGTAAACTAAAACAATGCATGAAGTTAAGGATAAAAATCTTTAAACTCATAATAGAATATTATTACTAGAGAAATTACAATAGAATGAATTATTAGATTTTAAAACAAAGAGGTAGATGTTTTGATAACTTGAACCATGGAATCTAAGTCCCACTGAAACTTTTTAAACTATAAACTAGTTTGAAAGTATTAAGTTCCAAACTTGAAACTTCTTGGACCGAAATGCCAGACATAGGTTTCTCTATCCCCATTAACCTCTGCAATCTCATGATTAGTAGTGATTCTAATCCCTTGGACTTCATAGAATTTTTTTTGGAAGGTACAACATCCTATCCCTATAATATCATCAATCAACATGACTAAAAAAAAAAATTCCTCACTATAATATCGTTGATCATTAGGATTATAAAATGAACATTTATAAGGGAAGTTAAGAGATATAAAAATATACATCACAAAATATTACCTCTTAAAAAAAATCACTAAAAGAAAAATTAAAATTGAAAGAAATCAAAGTATCTACATGATGAAAGGATAAAAATGACTGAAAGAAAGATAAAAAGTGTTATTTATTCCATTCCTTGTATTCCTCAATCCAATTTATAGCCTTTGTTGTAATAAACACCAATGGACACATTATGAGATATTCATGTTTAGTTGCAACTGCATCAAACACAACACTCCATCTTTTTATGGATATAGTTTTCCCTTATGTGATTTTTAAAAAGGGAAACACAAAAAGAAAGGATCATTAAGCACACAATAAAAACTTAAACAAAGTAAGAATAGATAAATCCATTTATATTTCGATACTATACCCATTTGATATATAATTTGAGGAAATTCAATTCCCATATCAAATAATCAAAAGTAAAAAAAAACACTATACTTCCTTTTTTGGATAATCAATAACATCTAAAGAAATTACAATAATAATATTAATCTACAATAAATATTTATAACTCCTCATGATTCCATAGATCCGACATCTTGAATATATATATTGAAGGTTATTGTAACTTTTCTCAGAATTTGATCAACCCCTTGAATGAATACCCCTCTACCACTACTATCTATCAGTTTTATAAATTTTATAAATTCTAATAAAGCTTTCCACAAACAACCACTAGTTCTCTTTGATGTAAATTATCCTAAAAATATAATCTTTCTTCACTAAGTTAGAAGAGGAAAAAAATACCCCCTTTCTTAAGGAGTTATTCAAATAATTCAATATTCATAAAAATAATCAAGTATTTAAAAAATTAAATAGATAATAGATAATATAGAGTGATATTTTGATTGCATTAAAAGAAAATTTTATTATATTAAGAAAAGATAAATTCACAAAGTAAAAACCATGAATATATTAAAATTTAATTTAGTTTGAAAATTAAAATAAGCTAATAGTTTATCAAAAATTCTACAATATAGAGATAAAAAGGTATTGAACCTTATAGACGTTATATTATTCCATTATATCTTGATATTCATCTTTTAAAAATGCTTCCAAAAGTTTTTTTAAATTTTATTCCCATCTTTTGTTAAAATTAACCATAGATAAAAAAAATATTTTCATGAGATTTATCCAAAAAAATACCAAAATCCCCTCAAAAAAGAGCTAACATTTAAATAAAAACTTTCAAAGTGTAAAAAATTATGTAAATAAAAACCTTATGTAAGATAAAAACTTAAAAACATATGATTAAAAATTTTATTACGTAATAATAACTTCAAAAAAGGGTAAAAAATTTGAAACTTAAAATTATAAATAATTATCAGGTACCATATATAATATTTTAGGTATCGGTATGCGATGATTTCATTAATAAAAAATTAAGGTCGAGGCATCTATACCTTCTTAGGTCTGGAGGTATTTTCAAAGATCACTTTTGGTACCCATATTATTTAGAATATACCATGATCAATACTTGTGAGATTTTTGGAAATATAGTCTAGGTGAGTTCCAAAAGATTAGATTTTATTCAAGGAACATATTCACCTCCAATGTCCACCTTGTTGATATTTCATACAGGATGAATCACTACTAGGAATAAAGTATTTTGACTGATAATACCCCCTTCTAATTTTTTTACAAACTAGTACTTAAGTGGTTCACTTTAGTCTCAAATGTTTATAAAATTTATCCAAATTATTCCCCATAAAATTAAAATTTTCAATCACTTTCTTCAAAATATCAAATTCTGATTTCAACTTTACAACTTCATTTTTGGTCATATGATATAGTAAGATAATTTTATTTCACCTTAAACTCAGAAGTTAATTTATAAATCTCATTCTATGAATTAGTAACCTTATTTTTAAACATAGAGAGATCAATTTTATCCCTTAAAAGTTCATTATTTTTCTTAATTAATTCAACTTTAATTTTCGAATATTTTATAGAAATTTTAGCAAGATTTTACTTTGCTTTATTACATTCTCCCTTTATCCTTCTATCTCTCTTCTCTATATTATCCACATATATATCAATTTCCTCAAGATATGGTACATCATATTCATATTATAATGAATTTATATTACAATCATCTGAATTAAGATTAAAATTAATATTATGGGATAATTAATTGTTAAAGTAAATCAGGTGTAACTTTCCTTATAAATTATAAATTATTTTATGGTAATATATCATAGAAACTGATTATCTTCTAGCTATAATCGCATTATGATCCAATATTATCATTCTAATATGGATCTTCACTCACACACCATGTTTCATTAGTCTATATGAAATATTTTCTTTTATTTATCCATGAAAATTTCCCATATTTATTCCTCTTTTGTAGCCTTGGATAATCAGGTTTGATATTCCCTATTTTTTTACAATTATATAAGATAATGTTTAAAGATTATTTATTTTAAAATATTTATCTTATATACTTATATTTATCACTTTAGAATTAATTATTTAACATATATATTTTCATTCTTCTAGAGAACTATCAATATCACTTTTGCTTAGTTCTACACAACTATTACTGTAACTACCCAAACTACTGTAATCAAGAGTTGGTGTTTACTATATTACATTGGCACAAAATAAAATATATAACATCCCATAATATTGAATAGATTTACAGTATTAGTATAATAAATATATACATTATCCCAATAATACATTGGAAACATAAATCATATCTTGTAAACTTCATAAAAACTTTCTTACGCCCTTTAGTACATCCTTAAAATCATTCAAAGATACCTTCTTGGTATCTTGGGGAAATGAAAAAATAATAAAGGGAGAGATTATATGCTCAGTAATAGAAAGAATAAAATGTAATATATTGTGAATACATAATTTAGAATCAATAGGACAGAGTAAAAAATTAATAAATGTTCCACATAATCAATAACTTGAGCATAAAATATATTCATGTATAATAGAATAACATGGAAAACAATAAATGATTTCATAATGATGGAATGAATAATTAAAAACATATTAATCATCAATACAAGATATAATTATCTTACCATCAATTCCATGTACCAAGAAATCACGATCTTACCATCAATTCTTCATGCCAAGTCAACTTACATACCATTAAGGCTTTATTCTAAGTCATTTTACATATATGGGATGACATACACCAAGAGATACCCATTCTTGTTTCTCTTATGATAAATATCAATGCATAAAGTGGATATCGAATTGTAAGAACCCGATTCTTATTTTGAGGTACGGGCTTCTTCTTTTCTCTTTTCCTTAAGTGTTTTTGAGAAAATATGGAAAATGGGGAAAAATTCTAAATTTTGGAACTACACGCCGTGTAATCTTTCACACGCTGTGTACTTTTGGACGTGTGGGATGGGTACACGGGGCGTGTAGCCATGCCGGCGACAAGGGGTGTAGGAACTGACTACATGCCGTGTAGTGGTACCTTACACACCGTGTAGTCAGTCGACAGGCTTAAATAGTAAGGCGGTGGAGTCGCCGCCAGCTGGGCGACAGTACATGCCATGTACTTGGGAGTACATGCCGTGTACTCATGTCGATGGATGAACAGTGTGGCGGTGCCGCCAGAGGAACAGTTAAATGAAATAAGTACACGCCGTGTACTTTGTTTTTTTGGCTTAAAATAGGCAGTAGCCTCCTCATTTGGCAGAGGAGGCGTTTGAGACATTTTGGAGCCAAGGAGGATGGCCAGACCTTTGAAGATCCACTGGGGGTTCGTATGGAATCGGTTTCCGCCTCGGACGATCCCGTTGGAACCGTACGGGTAAGCCCTCTCCTCTCCTGGTACCGTTCTTACCAATTATTTCCCAAGGGGAAGTTATTTATTTTTGAGAAGGTTTCATTCTTCGTCAGATCTACGCCGTTCTTGGGTGTTTCTGGAGTCGGCGTCTGGGTATACCGCTCGTTGGCGTATAAGGTAGGTGGCTTGGTGTAATTTTCCAACTTTTGTGCGTTTTTGTGCGTTTTTGTGCCACGAACCCATGTTGGGGTGTTGTGAGGCTGAGGCCGTTGCTAAATTTAATTACTATAATTGCATAGGTGATTAAATTGTGATGATAAAATGCTGGTTGGGATCGTTGCTTGGATCCAGAACCACCCCGAGGGGTGTGTTTCACTGTTTAGCCGTTTGGCCAGGATACCCGAGGGTATGCCTTCAATGTAGTAATTGTATAATTTCCTTGAGAGGAATTTCTTGTTTATTTCATTTTGATATGTTGGGCATGGACCGGTTACCTATTTAGCCTGAGGGCATTGTTGTGATTAGCCTGTGGGCACTGCACTGTTTAGCCCGAGGGCTGTAGTTATTTTGGCCAGAGGGAAACTTCTTCCATGCATGAGGGCCATAGAATCTGTGCCTAAGGGCGACATTACCTATGCCTAAGGGAAAAATTCTGTTATGCCTGAGGGAAATTACCTTTGGGTTGGGTTCTGCTTACCTGAGGGTAAGGTTTTGCTTGTCCGAGGACGTGGAATGTTAACGTAGAAATGCACTTTGGTGATTTCTAATACTTAATGGATTAAATGAATAATAAGATGGAAATATAACTGGTAATTAGTGACTTTTGAGTACTGCTTACTTTATTGAATTTTACTACTGCACACTATTGTTGCATGCTTACACGCAGTTGGGCACGAGCCTTTAGTGGGTACCTACTAAGATATATTTCTCACACCCTGTTTGGGTCATGATTTTCGGCCCAAATAGATTAAATTTGTGCAGGTGTAGATAGGGGAAAGAGTCCCTATACAGGTCCTTGAATTTTTTTGAGGAGTAGGAGGGCATGAGACTGAGCCTAGGCTCGCGATGCCACTGCCAGCTGTTTTTTTTGTTTTGTTGTACTCTGTATTTTTTTGTACTGTATTGATGTATAACATGTTTTGGCTATTTTCTTAGAACTTGAAACATGTAGCATCATCATTTATATACTGTTGGTTATATCCACTGCTGTAGTTTATTTCAGTTGTGTATTTTTACTGCTCCCGCTGTCGTTGTATGTTTATTTTGCATCCCGCTGCACTACACTTTGACAAATGAGGGCATAGTTTCCCCACTATCAGACCTGGGCCCTCGTTGCTAGTCAGCAGCCTCATGAGTTTGGGTAAATGCACTTGAGGTCACATGGCGAACCGGGCTCGGGGCACCCATTGCGTGGCACCCAGGTCCGGGACGTTACAAAGTGGTATCAGAGGGGTTCTTTTCTTTGAATTACTATTTGGAGCTGTAGTTGGGGATAGGACGAAGGGTAGTTGGTAATAAGTTGTGTCCAGGCGTAGCTAACCCGTGTATAGGGAAAATCCAGTCTACCTCGTATTTTTCAATTCTTTTGATTTTGCAAATTTTACAGTTGATTTGATTTCACCGTTGGGTGATGCACTTGTGATTGTGCTGTTACAATTTATCTATGGGTTCTATTTAGTTGCAACCCGATGAGATGAAGGTATGCCGTCTCATGCATCATATAGGCACATGCTAGATATCACATGACATGCATAGTTCTATGCCATGTAGGTGCATTAGAAATTCAAATGTTGTTGTGATAGTTATTGTTCTAGAAAAGCATGCTGTTGTGATAGTTGCTTGACAAATACCTACCTTGTGATATGGCATTTTTTTTGTTTGAGCTTGTTTATAGAATGGATTCCAAACTTTGGTTTTTGGGGAGTATTGGCCCCCATTGACCAGAATTTGGTGGATCATTGACTGTTTATTGGTTATAACACATATAAGATGTCAAAATTTGAGTCGTGGGGAGTATGGTCCCCCACGGGTCAGAATTTGACACTTAGGTGTTAATGTCAGTATTTTCTGGGTTCTGGGGAAGTTACTGAGGCATACTGTCCAGAAACCCAGTATACACGCCGTGTAGTATTTTTATACATGCCGTGTATGCTCTTATGTTCGGGAAGAAAAATGAACTTTTTGAGTACACACTGTGTACCCTAAGTACACACCGTGTAGTCTCTTCCCGTGTCACAAACCATGTGGGCGGAGACACGGGGTAGGGAAGGGCTTGGGTAAAACACTCCGTGTAGTTTTTGTACACGCCGTGTAGTGTTGACCTGGAGTTCGGCCGTGTAACTAACAACACGGGTCGGTGAACTCCTTGACAGAACACGCCGTGTCAATTATGGACACTTCGTGTAGTGTGACCTGGGGACTCAGCCGTGTAACTAACAACATGGGCCAGTGTCACCTATCCCTGAACACGTCGTGTACCTGTGGGACACGCCGTGTAGTCTGGTCTGAGGACAGACCATGTGGAGTTAGCCATGTGGCTGGGAAACAGGGTGGTGTAAACGCCGTGTGCGGGTGTAACACGCCGTGTAGTGTCAAGCCGAGTATTCGGCCGTGTCACAGATGACACGGGCAGTTGGAAAATAACACCGTACACTCCGTGTAGATATTATACACACTGTATAGTTTTGTTCAACGGAAGCCGTGTGGCTTAGCCATGTAGAAGGACCCCGGCAGGGGAAGGGAAGTCAAGTACACGCCGTGTAGTCATTGTACACGCCGTGTAGTCTTGTTTTGCCAATTTTTAATGCCTTCTTCCTATTGTTTCCTTTGTGGTTACTTCGATTTTCAGTCATAATAATCTTTAATCTGAGGCTTGCTTTTGACCTTGTAGTGTCATGCCGCCTAGACGACCGCGAGTTGTTCGCTAGGATAGTGGCGAAAATTATACTCCAGAGATGGTGGGCCATGGGCTACTAGTTGATCCTCCAACAGAGCCAGATGCGGCGCCAACTACTATACTGGACACAGGCGCGGAGGCACAGTTCCGTGAAGGCTTTATGCGGTTCATGCAGAACTTTCAGGGAGCACCGTAGGCTGCTACATCTATGGATAAGATGACTTGTATCTTCTAGCAGCAGCATCCTCCTACGTTTTTAGAGGATAGCGGACCGCAGGCTACAGAGTCTTGGCTAGGATCAATGCATACTATTTTTGAGCATCTTGAGATGCCTCCAGGGTGGAGGGTCAAGCTCGTGACTTACATGCTGCGTGATTCTACCAAGAGGTGGTGGGATGTTACCACCCAGTCAGAGCATCACAGAGACATGGCGTGTGAAGATTTTCAGGTAGTCTTCTATGACTTATTCTTTATCGAGACGCTGAGGGAAGATAGAGCTCGAGAGTTCATTAATCTGCAGCAGGGTGCCATGTCAGTGATGGACTATTCTGCTCGTTTTACGGAGCTTCAGCGTTTTGCACCCGTGCTAGTGGGTGACGAGATGTTGAGAGCCAGATGTTTTGAGGATGGTCTTCGGTATGAAATCCGAGCACTGTTAAATGTTTTCAGGTTGCCTACTGTACACACAATTGTGAATCAGGCACTGATTACAGAGAGGAACCTGCGGGAATCTAGTGGTGTGGTCCAGGGCGGTTCATCACTAGTTACTAGTACTATTTCTACTGGCAAGAGGAAGATACAGATGGGCTTCTCTCAGGGTGGAAGTACCAGCCAGGAAACTTCTTCAGGTGGTCCGGTCAGGTGCTACTAGTGTGGCAGAGAGGGGCATAAGAGACTGTAGTGTCCACGAGACCCAGTGGAGTGCCGAGATTGTAGCAAGATGGGTCATCTGCAGCGCTTTTGTAGGGCGTTTCCACTGGTGGCTAGTGAGAGGGGTTCTGTGTAGACTCCGAGTGCGGGAGCAGGACCAGTGGCTTCTTACCAGTCAGGGAACTAGAATACGTCAGGGCGTGCAGGCCAAGATGGTGGTCGGGGCCGTGGTAGCCAGACACCAAGATCGCAGAGGCAGCAGGGCGGGACAGCTCAGGGTAGCCAAGCTGTGTCACAGGGCCGCGACACTGGGCAGGCATATACAGTGCAACAGACCAAGCAGGAGCAGGATCCCGGACCTTCGACAGTCAGAGGTACTATTCTAGTATCTTCTGTCTTATCTTCAGTACTTTTCGATACGAGTGCTACACATAGTTTTATATCTGTACCCATTGTGGAGATCCTTGGGCTCTGTGTTTCTACTTCTTCTGATATCCTGATGCTATACACTCCGTTGGGGACTAGGAAGGCTGGTGTGAGTCAGTTCAAGGAGTGACCCCTTGAGGTTGGTGAGTGTCACTTCCTTTGGGACCTCTATGTCTTGGAGATGACGAGCTATGACGTCATTCTCAGGATGGACTGGTTGGTTCCCTTCTAAGCCTTCGTAGACTACTACCGTCGTAGGGTGCGTTTCACGTCACCATAGGGAGGGGAGTTTCTATACAAGGGTGAGTGGGATGTTCAGGAGAGTAGAGCTGGACCAGAGCATCATGGGCGAGGTGGAGTCACAACCCAGATAGCGAGCTTATATATAGATGATCAGGGAACTTATCAGACGGATTTCCCTCCAGTTGTCGGTCATTTTAGGGATGTCTTCCCGGATGACTTTTCAGGTCTACCTCCAGTGCGTGAGGTGGATTTCTCTATTGAGCTTGTGCCAAGAGTAGCACCGGTGTCCATTCCTCCTTATAGGATGGCCATGCCTGAGTTGCAGGAGCTCAAGAGGAAGTTAGAGGAGCTATAGGAAAAGGGTTTTATCTGACCCAGTACTTCTCCTTGGGGTTCTCCGGTCCTTTTGGCGAAGAAGGCGGATGGTACCCTCAGACTTTGTGTGGATTATCGGAAGCTGAACCAGTTGACGGTTAAGAAACGATATCCCTTACTGAGGATAGATGATCTGTTTGATGAGCTTCGTGGAGCACGAGTGTTCTCGAAGATTGACTTGAGATCCAGATATCATCAGCTACACGTTAGACCATCTGATATACCTCTCACAGCTTTCAGGAGTAGGTATGGTCTATATGAGTATATGGTTATGCCGTTCGGACTGATGAACGCACTAGTAGTTTTCATGGCTATGATGAATCATGTGTTTCATCCGTATCTTGATTCATTTGTGGTAGTATTCTTGGATGACATCTTGGTGCACTCTCACACTCAACACGACCATGCCACCCATCTTGAGATCGTATTGAGTACACTGAGAGAGCATCGGCTATATGATAAGCTCTCAAAGTACCACTTTTGGATGGACCAGATTCAATTCCTGGGTCACATTATCTCAGAGGCAGGAGTTGCAGTAGAACCAGAGAAGGTGAGAGCAGTAGTTTCCTGGGAACAACCTAATAATGTGTTTGAGATACGGAGTTTCTTAGGGCTGGCCGGTTACTACAGATGCTTTATACAGGACTTCTCCCACTTAGCAACACTGTTGACAGGTCTGACTAAGAAGGGTGTGAAGTTCGTTTGGTCAGAAGCTTGTGAGAAATCTTTTCAGGACCTGAAGGGAAGGTTGACATCATCACCGATCCTGATACTCCTAGAGCAGGGGAAAATCTATACAGTTTACTGTGATGCGTCAGGGATTGGGCTAGGATCCATTTTGATGTAGGGTGACTGAGTTGTTGCGTACGGGTCTTGGTAGTTGAGGCCACATGAGAAGAATTACCCAAAGCATGATCTCGAGTTGGCTGCAGTTGTTCATGCGTTGCGCTGATGAAGACACTATCTTTTGGGAGAGCATTTTGTGGTTTTCACTGACCACAAAAGCCTCAAGTATATCTTTACTCAGCGTGACTTGAATCTGAGGCAGAGAAGGTGGGTTGAGTACCTATAGTCCTTCGATTTTGAGTTTGCCTATACACCTGTCAAAGGTAATGCAGTAGCCGATGCACTGAGCAGGAAGACTCAGATATAGGCAGTGCAGGAGGCCAGTGGTGAGTGGCAACTCATGGCTTTGTTCTCTGAGATGCATATGGATGTGCAAGATAGTCAGGGGTAGGCTTATCTTTCTTATTAGGCTGTGACATATACCCTCCTGGACAGAGTGAGGATGAGGCAGCTATTTAATTCAGAAGGCCTAGTTCTACGGGAGTCGGTGGCAAGTGAGGACCCTCCTCCCGGTTGGACGATAGGCGATGATGAGGTTTTGCATTTCCATGGACATGTATGGGTTCCAGGGGATATACATGAGGTGCTGATGTGGGAGTTTCATGCTTCAACTTGGGCAGTTCATCCCGGGGTTACCAAGATGTACCGAGACTTGAGACGTCAGTACTGGTGTCCGGATATGAAGAGAGAGATAACTGGTTTTGTTACGAGGTGTTCCACCTGTCAGCAGGTGAAGGCAGAGCACCAGAGGCCAGCTGGGCTGTTACAGCAGTTTCCCATTCCAGAGTAGAAATGGGATGATGTCAAGATGGATTTCTTGATGGGATTGCCGAGGTCACCTCAAGGAAATGACACTGTGTGGGTTTTTGTGGACAGACTCACAAAGGTAGCTCACTTCTTGCCGATCAAGGAGACCTTCGGTGTTGACGATATCAGAAGATAGTATATCTGAGAGATCGTACGTCTTCATGGGGTCCCTCGTTATATCATTTCAGATAGGGATTCCCTCTTTACGTCTTGTTTCTGGCATAGTTTTCAGAGGGCGCTGGGTACACAGGTGCTTCTGAGCACAACATACCACCCTTAGACAGATGGCCAGTCAGAGTGGATGATACAGGTGATAGAGGACATGGTGCGTGCATGCATGCTAGACTTTGGGGGCTCTTGGGATAAGCATATATCCTTAGTCATATTTTCCTATAACAATAGTTTTTAGGAAACTATTGAGATGGAACCATATGAGGCTTTATATGGTAGACCATGCTGATCACCTTTGTGCTGGTTAGAGGCAGGCGAGGCAACTTTAATGGGGCCAAAACTCGTACAGGAGACATCTGTGCAGGTCTAATTGATTCGAAAGCGGATGGCTACCGCGCAGTCTCGTTAGAAGTCTTATGATGATCGTCGCATACGATCTTTGGAGTTCGTGGTCGGGGATCAGGTTTTCTTGCGTGTTTCGCCGAGGTTGGGACACAAGTGGATCAGGAGAGAGGGTAAGCTTTCACCGAGGTATGTGGGACCATTTGAGATTCTGGAGAGAGTCGGGATGATTTCCTATCGATTTCAGTTACCATAGCGATACCGATCCATGCACGACATCTTCCACGTGTCTCCATTGCGCCGCTATCATTCAGACCCATCTCACGTTTTCAGCCTGAGGAGGTTGAGCTGGAGGCAGATGCGTCCTTTGAGGAGAATCCGATTCGTATCTTTGACAAAAGCACAAAGGTTCTCCGAGGCCAGTCAGTTCCTCTTGTACGGGTGCTATGGCAGCATGGACGAGTGTAAGATGAGACCTGGGAGAGGGAGGCCGACGTACATGCTCAGTGGCCAGAGCTATTCTGAGCTATATCTTCGCCACCCTGGGAAGGGAAATTCGGGGATGAATTGCTATAAGGGGGGAAGTTTGTAAGAACCCGGTTCTTATTTTGAGGTATGAGCTTCTTCTTTTCTCTTTTCCTTAAGTTTTTTTGAGAAAATATGGAAAATGGGAAAAAATCCTAAATTTTGGAACTACTCGCCGTGTATTTTTCCACACGCCGTGTACTTTTGGCCGTGTGGGATGGGTACACGGGGCGTGTAGCCATGTCAGCAAGGAGGGGTGTAGGAACCGACTACATGATGTGTAGTGGTACCTTACACGCCGTGTAGTCAGTCGGAAGGCTTAAACAGTAATGCGGTGGAGTCGCCGCCAGCTGGGCGATAGTACATGCCATGTACTTGGGAGTACATGCTGTGTACTCATGTCGACAGATGAACAGTGTGGTGGTGCCACCAGAGGAACAGTTAAATGAAAGAAGTACACGCCGTGTACTCATAATTACATTCCGTGTAATTTGTTTTTTCAGCTTAATACAGGCAGTAGACTCCTCATTTGGCAGAGGAGGCGTTTGAGCCATTTTGGAGCCAAGGAGGACAGCCAGACCTTTGAAGATCCGTCGGGGGTTCGTCTGGAATCGGTTTCCGCCTCGGACGATCCCGTTGGAACTGCACGGGTAAGCCCTCTCCTCTCCTGGTACTGTTCTTACCAATTCTTTCCCAAGGGGATGTTATTTATGTTTGAGCGGGTTTAGTTCTTCATCATATCTACGTCGTTCATGGGCGTTTCTGGAGTCGGTGTCTAGGTATACCGCTCGTTGGCATATAAGGTAGGTGGCTTGGTGTAATTTTTCAACCATCGTACGTTTTTGTGCGTTTTAGTGCCACAAACCCATGTTGGGGTGTCATGAGGCTGTGGCCGTTGCTATATTTAATTCCTAGAATTGCATAGGTGATTAAATTGTGATGATAAAATGCTGGTTGAGATCGTTGCTTGGATCCGGAATTACCCCGGGGGGTGTGTTTCACTGTTTAGCCGTTTGGCCAGGATACCCAAGGGTATGCCTTCAATGTAGTAATTATAGAATTTCCTTGAGTGGAATTTCTTGTTTACTACATTTTGATATGTTGGGAATGACCCGATTACCTGTTTAGCCTGAGGGCGTTATTGTGATTAGCCTGTGGGCACTGCACTGTTTAGCCCGAGGGCTATAGTTATTTCGCCCTGAGTGAAACTTCTTCCGTGCCTGAGGGCCATAGACTATGTGCCTGAGGTAGACACTACCTACGCCTTAGGGAAAAATTCTGTTACACCTGAGGGCAATTACCTGCGAGTTGGGTTCTGCTTACCTGAGGGTAAGGTTTTGCTTGTCTGAGGATGTGGACTGTTAACGTAGAAATGAACTGTGGTGATTTCCAATACTTAATGGATTAAATGAATAATAAGATGGAAATATAACTGGTAATTAGTGACTTTTGAGTACTTCTTACTTTATTGCATTTTACTACTGCACACTATTGTTGCATGCTTACACGCAATTGGGCACGAGCCTTTGGTGGGTGCCTACTGAGATATATTTCTCACACCCTATTTGGGTCATTCTTTTTGGCCCAAACAAATTACATTTCTATAGGTTTAGATAGGGGAAAGAGTCCCTATACATGTCCTTGACTGTTGCTAAGGAGTAGGAGGGCATGGGACCGAGCCTAGGCTCGCGATGCCGCTGCCAGCTGTTTTGCTTGTTTTGTTGTACTCTATATTTTGTTGTACTGCATTGATGTATAACATGTTCTGGATATTTTCTTAGAACTTGAAACATGTAGCATCATCATTTATATACTGTTGGTTATATCTACTGCTGTAGTTTATTTCATTTGTGTATGTTTACTGCTCCCGCTGTCATTGTATGTTTATTCTGTATTCCGCTGTGCTGCACTTTGACAAATGAGGGCATAGTTTCTCCATTATCAGACCCAGGCCCTCGCTTCTAATCGACAGCCTCTGGTGTTTGGGGAAATGCACTTGAAGTCACGTGGCGAACCGGGCTCGGGGTACCCGTTGCGCGACACCCGGGTCCGGGACGTTACACGAATATCGATCCCCACCCACCACTTACTATGTCCAATGAACTCATTATATGAGAGAAATGAATAACAATACAATACATAATCACTATGCCTTAGTAATCAATAAACATCTATATCAGAAAACTAGGATACAAAATGACAATATTTTCCCCAATCAATAAATGAAACAAAATAATCATAATCCATCTAGATAAAGAAGGTGTATGGTATCATTGGATCATAAAATAATTTAAAGTATTTTGATATAGATTAAAAACACCTTTATAAAGACATTAGGTAGTTGTTTTGAAAATAAGAAGAAATATCCTTTTCTTTTGGTAACTAAAAAACTAAAAATTCCCAGAGTAATGGAAATAGGATTTTATTTGAAAAACCATATAAAATTTTAATGTAATATTCATGAAATATAAAGGACATGAAAATAGGAAAATCCATTCATGATGTAAAAGTTATAAAAAATTCTTTTAACACTTTCTTAAAGAAAGTAAAAAATGAATCATTCGAAAAATTAAAAGAATATTCCATTAAAAAATTTAAAAATAAAGTAAAATATAATATAAAATACCTTCATAAATCATGTAAAAGTAGATAAGAACTTTTATAAAACAAATTTTAAGAACATATATATAGGAAAAGGATTCTCAACCAAAAAGGAAAAATAAATCCGACTTTACTTTAAAACATTATTTCAGTGTTTTTGAGTACCAAAGACAGAAGAAAAGGAAATAATACTTAAAAAACCTATAAATTGACATATGATAAAAAAATATTTTAGTTTTAAGAGAGAAATAATATATAATTCCCCTAGTGGAAATCAAAACATAAACAATTCCAATAAAAAGTGAGATTGTAACATAAACCCTTACCTTGGATTCCTACTTGGCCCGAAACGTTCCAACCTACTATATAATAAAAATATATTTATTATTAATATATATCATACATATATATATATATTAATTTATATCATTTATTTATAACTTAATTTTACCCATTTACTCTTAATTATTTGTTTAAATCAATTATTTAGTTGTTAACTATTCTGTTTCTCATGCATGTTTTGATTCAGTGGTTTAGGTTCTTACACCTTGGTCATTGTTTAATAACATAAAAAATGCTAATTATGTCCTATATATAATATTTACACATTAAAAATAATTTTTTATCCCTTCATGTATGGTGGTTATGAAAAATAAAATATGTAAATTATAGAGGTGGTAGTTTGCACGGATTCATGTGCGACACTTTCATTTTTCAAAGGAAAGAAAGGAATGAAGGTAGATAATAATTTTTATTTATAGAACCTTAATTATTTCATAAATATAATATTTATTCATTAAATATATCTATATAACCATTTATATGATTTGGTGATGATAAATGAAATACATCGCTTCATGGAGGCAGTAGTCCGCACGTATGCATGAGTGAAATTCTCATTTTCCATTGGATGGAAAGGAGATAGAAAATGGTTGAACCATTAACATAATAATTTTTAAGAAAAAAAATTATAATAATTTTATTATGTTAACATGGTTATAGAATATTTTTAATGGGTTTAAGAATAAAGAAACTTAAAATAACTTGGTTAACACAATTACCTCTTCTTTGGATATCCTCCTTTAGCTTACGCCTTAATCCATATTAGTTTGGAATTTTGGTGAGATAAGGATCTTTAAGACGTGGGTAGGAGAGTTGGTAAGTTATTTGGGTGGAGTTTTTTGATCTAATGTGATCAATGTGTGTAAATAAGTTAGAGTAGGTGGTTCCCTTTTATAAGTGTGGGGATTGACACCCTTGTAAATACCTATAACTTTAAAATAATATAAAGTTATTTTCATGTAAAAGATGAACCAAATGGAATTTTTTTAAAATATATGATAATTCCAGGTATAAATAAATTCATCCAATCATATTTAGATAATTTTTAGTGATATTTTAATCTCTATCTCTTAGTTTAACCCTCTTGTTAACCCTTTTAACCCTTACCACCGTGACAAACTTTTTACCATGGAAACTATTCATTATGAATAAAAATAAAATGAGAATTATCAAATAATTTAAATATTGTAATTTTAAATATGAAATATATTTTAATATATTTAATACTTATAGGTGGTAAAATTTATTTTCTATATAAGTACACAAGTGTAATGAAAAATAGTTTTTTAGAAAAATATCTTTTTAAGTATAAAAATTAATTTATATCAAAAAAACGTTTAGAATTGATTCACATAAAATTTATTAGTTTATAAATAAAAAAGGAGAGTTATATTACTTAAAAAAACAATCCAAAATTTAATGTATCCTTTTAATTACTTAATTAAAGAGAAGGATAAAAAATTGTTCTTTTATTAGAATAAAACATTACTTAGGATATAAAATGTAAAACATGGTTTTATAAATTCAAAATAACATTTTAAAATTATTTATTTTAATTATTAAATACATATTTGGGTTATAAAAAAGGTTTTACAAACTTTCAACTCATTCTTATACCGTAATGATGAAAGTTTTTTTGTAAAAAATGGTATTTTTCATTATTCACCTAAAAATCAACCTTTTTAGAAAAATACCAAAAAATTATCATAAAATAATTTTGAGTTTCTATATCCAAAAATAAATTTAATTTTATCAAATTAAAATTATAAAATTTATAAATTTATCTTTTAAATGAAAATACAAAATATAAAGAAAAATTTCTTTTATAGAGAAATGACCACCCCTTTAAAAATGAAATGTTATTAATATTATTTCTTATAAATTTTAGTGTTAATAATTTAGTTCATATATAAAAATATTACATATTATAATATTTTAAAAGTGATTAATTTATTTTATTAAAATAAAAAACACTTTAAAAGCAATTATTTGAATGATTTTAATAATTTACTATTAATTATTTATTTTCTAATCATAAAACTTCATCAATAAAAACCAAAATAATAAAATGTAAGTATCTTAATTTATCACTATATTTTTATTTACTAAAAGTTAATTCTTATTATAATTTAAATATGACACTAATCATTTTATTTTAGTGTTATCAATGTTACAAGATATTCAATATATTATCAATTTAAAGGGAAAATGCATACTAAAATCATGGGGTGTTATAATTATTATTGGATGTACTATGGTTGAAAGTTTGAGTTCTGTAAGTTAAATATCTAGATATTGATGAAAAAAACCTCATTTTTCTTTGTTTCTCTATATCAATTTTAAGTTTTCTCTCATATTGCATGAGAGTTCTAATTAAATAATCTAAACCAAGCTTCATGATATGCTTAGTGTCATCAATAACTACCTTCTTTGACTCCCATTATTTAGGTAAAACATTAATGATTTTCTACACTAGATGTTTATCCAATAATTCTTTCTCTCCAAGATATTTAATACTATTAACAGTGGTCATATACCTCTGATGAATTTGAGTAACAAAATCACTAGGTAGAAAGTCAAAGAATTGATAATAAACCCTTAGCTCAATTCTTTTCATCTCTATAACTTTAGAAGTTATGATATGTTTAATCTAAAAAATATTTACAAATTACACATACTACCTGAAATGAAGAAACTTGAATCTATATATTCCTCTTAATGGAACATAGTAAAGTATTCCTTACCCAGAAGTTAGGTTAAAATTCATATATTTCATCACAGTTAAAACCAACAACTTCTTTATCTATAATCTTATAATTTTTATTAAGAATGAGATAGTTTTCAAAACCAATATTTATAAAAAATGTATCCATTCGGTCGTTCCAATATTCCTAATCACCTCCATAAAAAATGGGAGGATGATTCGAGTTAATATTATCAATCAATACAACTAGTATTCTTATAATGAAAAAGAGATTTTCTATCTTCCAACATAGTTAGTGTAAGGAAAATAGAAACAAGCACAAAATCAAAAGATCAAAACAAAGTTCCAATAGGTTGATACTTAATATAATAGTTAAAATGAAGAGTAGGATTCAATACCAGATTTTATCTTAGTAAAGGTAGGTAAATAAACATAAAGTGGGAGGGGGGGGGGGGGGTGAATTGAATTCAAAAGTTGATTTAAAATTTTTATCCCACTCAAGGAAGTAAGTGAGTTATTCAAAACTTGTAATTTCTGAAAAAGTTATCATATAAGAACACATATGTAGTGGTAAATAAATTATTAAAAGTAAAAAAATCAACCAATATAAAAAGTATAATATAGTAATATTAAATAAAATCAGTAAATAAAAAAATCCATAGAGTTATGGAAAAAGTACTCAAACTACTAAAAATATATTATTATTAAAATAATTCTAATTAAAATAATTATTTGATTTTAAATCTAAGGAATACGTGGGTTGATAACCTGAACCAAGGTATCCAAGTCCCACCAAAGCTTTATTGACTATAAACCTATTGTAAGGTATTTAGTTACAAACTTTGAAATTCTTCGACTGAAACATCAGACATAATTTTCTCTATCCCCAAGAACCTCTTCAATCTCATGATCAGTAATAAGTCTAATATCTTATGCTTTATCAAAAAGAGTTAAAAAGGTATAACTTTCTATTCTTAGAAGATCATCGATCAATATAATCAGTAACATTATATTCATCACTAGAATATTATTTATCATAAGGATCATAAATAAATAATTACAAGGGAACCCAAGATCTTAACTAAGATACCTCACACAATAGTAGCTCTTAGTAAAAACTCACTGAAATAAAAATTAAAATCTAAATAACTCAAAGAATCTATATAGATAAAGATTCAAAATGACTACAATAAAGATCAATGAAGTGTTACATATTTCATTCCTTAGATTCCTTGTTCTAATTTATAGCCTCCATTTTAATAAACTATAATGGTCACATTTTGATATCTTTAGGTATAGTTGAAACTACATCATACACAACACTCCATATTCTGATGAATGTAGTTTTTCCTCTATCTTTTGATAAGTAACTAGAAACCCATCACATTGTTCAAAAATTACACCACTAAAACTCTTCAACTTTTTATGGTTTTAGTTTAGTATAACTTTTCAACATACAAAAATATAGGTGTAACAAATATGTTCAACAATCATTAAATCATCAAAAGTAAAATTTTCACAACTCAAAACTGAAAAAAAACTTTATATTGAATTAAAATAATTATAAAGTGTATTGTGATTTTCAAAATAAGGGGAAAGAAGAAATTCATTTGAATCAACACTATAATCACCACTCAAGCTTGATATGGCTATGGACTTCATTCTATAATCACTACTAGAAAGGTTTTAACAATTTATTATAAATCAAAACATGAATGAGTTCAATAAAAGTTTTCTCGATCTTCTTAATATGCTGTGTATTTTTAAGAAGGAAATGATAAGACCAAAATTTAGTGCCATTATGATGGTATGAAAAGAAAAGGGGAAAAATATTTGGATAGAATTATAAAATAGATATCATGGTGATTCCACACCAACTTCTAAATCAAAGAAAATATATTTTAAGGATAGTGTTTTTACTATATAAAACCTATATATTAGAGGAGTAATTGTATATATTACCTCAAGGGGTGTAAGAAACTCTATAGGGAGTCCACATTATTCATTAATGTTATTCAAATATTCCATTTTTAATGGTATATAAATCAACTATATATTATACAAAAGATTTAAATACATATAAAAGTTTTAAAATAAATAAGGATTGATGTATAGAGCTTAAAGTATGCATCCACATGATGAAGAAAAGTTATACTACACTAAGGAGGTGGATTAATTGGGCTACTTTAAAGTTTTATTAGATTTATAAATTCTAATGTATATTTATTTTTCATCTTATTTTCTTCTTATGTGATAAGTGTTGTTATTGAAAAAAATTGTTGTTATAAATAAATGAGATGGTGGGGTTTGATACTCATAGTTTATGATTTGATACATTATATAACATTTTTGAAGATAATTTATAGACACAAACATTTTATCTAGGATTCAATTATTTTATCTAAGTTATTTATTGATGTATAAGGGATAGAGTTCCCACTACTCATTAGGGATATATTTTAAAGAATAAAATCTTATTTTTCAAATATTTCTCCTAGAAAACTAAATAACATATAAGATATGTTTATTATTAGTATATTTGGTAAATATTCACATGATGGAAATAAGTGTTATTACTTAAAACAAAATATTTTGTATCTTATAAATTTATTTTGGAGAAAATGTAGTTTCTAATAGGATAATGGGAGAATGGTTTGACTTAGTGAAGTTTAAAGTGTAAAAAATAAATGATTATTCCTATAATGTCTCAAACCTTCTTGACCTATTACTTTGTGTCTTTTTAGTGTTAGAGGTTTTAGGAGAAGTCTGTAGGAAGGGTGATGAAATTTGATATGATAATTTATCTATAATATATGTGTCATGACACAACTGTGGGTGTCATGCTATGGAAAGTGGGTTTAAATAATGAAGAGTTGTGAAATCTAGTGTGATTTACCATGAACGAATGTGTTACAAGATGGGGATTTGTGTCATGATTTGAGGATTTGTCACGAATTGGGGGAGTTGTCCATGGGAGTTAAGTATCATGATTTTTTGAGGAGGAAGTTGTGTTTCAATGTGAGAAGTGTTCATAATGACATGGAGTTTTTTGAAGGTAAGTTTAGAAAAGTTTAAAACCATACGTTTTAGGAGGAGACCATTATTTATGGAATTTTTACTCTCAGGTATTTCCTTTTCCATTTTTTGGTCATGATATGTGGGTGTTTTGTCATAGTGTGAAGTGGTTTGGATATTTTTTCTTCTTTTACATGAGTGGGTATCTTGGAAAAAACTTATCTATCATGGTGTGATGACCTAGGTGGAAGGTTTGGGGGTTCTTCTATTTTTCAGATTATCATGTCATGGAGTATTTTTTGTACCATGACATGGTTCATGGATGCACCATGTATTTCTAAGGGCCATGAATCATGGTGCGACTTACCTTGGTTATATAACATTAAGGTATTTGATCAAACTTTAAATATGGTAAGGTAGAGTAAATCATGGCATGGATTTTTGAGATTCATTTTAGATAGCCTAATCATATCATAACCATGAATTGTCCCATCATGACACATTAAATTCCAATTTTATTATATATTAATATATCCCATTATAATGTTTCCTATTTAAATTATTTTCTCCAAGAATTATGTGATGAGATATACTTCTTTGTAAATCCTTACATTCTCTTAAGCGGTGTTTTATTCTTAGCTTTGTGGGATCAAGAATATTTCATTCAAGGTGAGTTTCTTTTCCCTTCTTGTGGGTTATGTTCATACCCTTCATCCGAGAAATGTTGTAGTAGTGGTTAGGTTTGAGTTTTTTTTAAACATGGGTTGTGGATTGATAGAGATCATTTTTTCTAGGTTTTTGGGGATTCTATCATGATATCTTGGCCTTGTGATTATCTCATTCCATATTCTTACACAACAGTTGTGGAAGATTTGGTTGAGGTATGGGATTAAATAATTCTTCCTTTTTTTATTTATAAAAAATTGTGTAATTACTATGATTTTTTTCTCTTTGGATGATTGGTAATGATTAACCTAATTAAAATAATAAAGGGACTAAAATAAATTAAAGGGGAAGGGCGATTCAAATGTGTTTTCCATGATTCTTTGATATTGCTTGATAATGATTACCATTTAATGTTGTTTCTAAGAATCTTTATTACTGATGCGATATATGTTCTATTTATATTATTTAATTGTTGAAATAACCTGTCATAAAAGGTTAATTACTCAAATATGGTAATGAAAAGGTTGTCTAAAATCTAGAAATTTTTATCACTCATGTAAGAGATGTCTAATTAATATAAATTCATGTTATAAAAAGGGAATCATGGATGTGTTTTTTTTCTATAATTGACTATTTTATATAACTGGTAATCATTTTTTTGCTATTGTGATTGGTGTGGTCATGGAGGGGGCTTTTTTTGCTGGTTTTGGTTAATGATATGAGTTGTGAAATGTTTTCTATGATTGTTTTTCCATGGTTGGAATGGGAAGGATGTGGTTGTTAATGTGGTTCAGAAAGGTGGATGGGATATTATATGGCATGAATGGTGGTGTGGAAAGAGGATTGTTTTTTATAGTCATATGGGATGTTTTCATGTGTTATGGATTTTTTTTCCAGTGGATAGTTTATCATTGAGGGGATGTAAAATAGTTTCCTATTGGTATGGAATGAAAATTGTAATAATGAATGCGATAATGAGTATGGGATAGAATTTAAAAATTAGTGGGTATAAATGAACTGTTAAATCTTGAATTGAATGAATAATAGATGGGATAAAAATGGGTGATGGATAATAAAAAGTTTGTTCCTAAATATGGATAAATGAATGACATAATAAATGTAATGTGGATGATAAAATGGTAAGTAAAGTTGTGGTTAAATGGGAAACTTGTAAATGTTGATGTTTCTAATTTGTGTGGGAATTAGGGATGGTTTGTGTTGTAAATATAGTAGAGGTGTCTAGTGAATAATAGTGATAATGTGGTGGTTTTTATGGGTGTGTAAATGTTTATTTTTTTTGAAACATTAGATTGAGATTGTGTGTGTGGCTATATATATGATGTATTTTCCATATGATTTTGTACACACCTCACTTGAGTCAGATAAACTTACTGATGCCCAAATTTTTTGGGTTCTTGGTGTTTTCCCTAACCTTCAGGTTGGCAAGGGAATAGATTTCTGACTAATCCTTCTTCAATAATCCACATTATAGGTGTGGAACGAGATATTATGGATTAGAGTAAGTATACACATATGGGATGTAATGACTTAAAGTTATAGTATGTGATATACTGTCCGAGTCAGTTATCTATCAGTGGTGATGATACATGGTGGGGGTCATACATGGTAGGAGGATGACATGAGGTTGATGTCATTCATATTCATGATACCCTACCGAGATGGTTATGTTGCATGATTCCATGATATTTCTTTGTAAAATGGTATATGGTGGTGGATATGTGATGATGATTATTTGGATGTGATGTGATATGTGGTATATAGTTGTGATATGAGATATAATGTGTGATTTCAAGGATGTGGAAGGGATGAAAGCACATCATGTTTTCTATTAAGGTGTGAGAGTGAAATATTAGTGGGGAAGTGGTTGTGGGGTGACATCATGATATATATTATTTTTATATTATGTTATTATACTTGTATTTGATATTGAGTGATCAAGCCCTAGTAAGGTTGGGTGATTTATGACCAAGTTAGGTTTGTGTTGGTTCTTCTATTAGTTCACTAAGGTATTAATATGCGTCTTCCACATTCTCATGATATGTCTTGAGGAGGATCCTACTGAGTATACTTGTATGATAAGCCCTATATATAATTCAAATTTTCATGTTTCTAGGAGGGATTCAATGATCAAGATTGAAATTATTAGCTTTTTCTTTATAGTTGTCGTTGGAGTCACCACCTTAGAAGTTTACTTTTGGGATTCATTTGTGAGATTTTTTTTCTTTGTATGACATTAATGTATCATGGTATATTAGTTTTCATTCTATATTATGGTATAAATTGGTGATTTTTTATACGTTCTTGTGATTTTTGAGGATAATGTCTATCATTTGTATGTATTATAGCCTTGGTGTTAGTTACTAACCCATGGCCTATTAGAGTATGGATTTGGGGATCAACCTTATCTTCAATATAGGATTAGGAGATCTTACCAGTGGGGGAAGTTTGTGAAAAAGTGGTTTCAGAACTATGGTTGAGAGTTATCATGAATTTTGGAGTTAAGAACTAGTGAGGATTACATGGGTTTTGTTGGGAAATCATGTCAGTCCAACCCAAAATGTGATGTATCTTAATATATTTTCCAAGAAAGAGACAATTAGGCTCCCCCTGTGATCCAACATAAGGACCTTAATCTTCTTGATAATACTAGGAAAGATAATATTTATTATAGGATAAAGACCTAATATAGGTACATGCATCATACTTATTTGCATTTGTGTTTGAATTAGGTTGATTTTGAGAAAAATTGAATCTAAATAAATAGTATTAAATTATTTCTATGATATTGAGATTACTTGTTTTTAGGATAGATCATGATCATCATTTTCATGTGGTTTATTCTGGTAAGGTGTATCAGGATGATTTGATTTATCATGTGAAGTATGACTAGGCTGAGGAAGATAATCTTGGAAGAAGATTCTGTTTGAGTTCCAACATTAGGGCTTGGAGAAGTATGACATGGGTGTATCTTATTTGGAGAAGAAAAAATAGTTGGAGGAGCTATAGATTATTTTTATCTCAATCTATTCTAGAATAGTTTATCATTTTACATTGTTTATTTGTCAGATAAGAGGGACTCTATGTTCATGGTGGATTATTTCCTCAAAGAGTTCATGGAGGAAGAGGTTTCATGGAAGAATTAAAATAGGATATTCTATGTGGAGTTCTTTTCTTCGATGATAATTTATGTAAATAGGCATTAGTTTCACTCCCTCCAAATGGGTATCCTACGAATGTGGGGTAGCTCAAGATCAGATTCAAGGACCATCTCTACTTTGTCCAAATATTTTACTAGATGAGAAGGCTAGAGCATGGCATTTAGAGGAGGAGTTACATCGAGCTATTTAGTATGCACTTACTCTATTTACATTGTCTATATATATGGATTTATAAAATAATTAATAGGTGATTGAGAGGATACATGATCAGTCAGGATCACCTCGGTAGAGGATTCATTAGAGCTTCCTATGGAGAGGAGCTGCGAATAGAGGATCCGAAATATTGGGTCTATCAAGGTTAGGACTAGAAAGTACTTAGTGATAGAGTTTCCTAGAGTCATCAAGGATTTTATAGATATTTTTTATAAATATTTTGTAAAACTACTCAATTTACATGATATCATGTTCTGTATAGAGTTATATCTTGGTGAATATCGAATTTCAATGGATCCTTATGGGATAAAATCTTCTGATTTGTAAGAGCTTGGAATCCAAATTGATGATTTGATGCAGAATGGTTTCATCCAAACCAATGTGTCACTATGGGGTGATTTAATGTTTCTCACTAATAAGGTGTAAGATATAATGAGGTTGTATATAAAAAACTAGTAATTAAATGAGGAGATAGTTAAGAACTATTATCCCCTTACAAGGATAAGTGATTTTTTCTATTAGTTGAAGGGATATAGATGGTTTTTGAAGATTGATCTATAGTTTGGGTATTATCAGATGAGGGTGGAGGAGGAGGATATCCTGAAGACTAATTTTAGGTTTCATTATGAGAAATTATGGTTTATGGTTATTTCAATAGGTTTCATGAATTCCCTAATTATTCTCATGGGACTCATAAAATCTATGTTTTGTGAGTTCTTGGATTAGTTCCTGGAAGTGTTCATTGATAACATTATAATATACTCGAAGTCATAAGAGGATCATGATGAGTATTTTAGGGTTTTTTACAAGTCCTTAGGCACCATCATCTATATGATAAATTTTCCAAGTGCAAGTTTTAGATGTGACAAGTGCATTTTATTAGGCACGTGGTGCCTCAGTGCAAGTAGAATCTAATCCTTTTAAGATCAAGGCAGTTATTTTTTGGGTAGTACCCAAGAATAATGAAAAGGTTTGTAGCTTTATTATCCTCATGATAAATCATTATAGGTTTTGTTTGAATTCTCCCAGATTTTAGTTATATTTAAATCCTTGAACAGGAATGACCAAAATTTCATATACATTGATTAGTTTCAAACATATTTTGATTACATGAAGGAGAATATGATTAATGATTCTATACTTAATTTTAAAAATAGAGTTAATTTAGAGGATTTATATAATGGTTACCATCTCATTTTTTGGTTTCATATTAATACAGTATAGGGAATTGACCTCATATGGGTCTAGGTATTTATATCATCATGAGAATAACTATGATACCAATGATCTCAATTTTGTAGTTATGGTGTTTTCATTAAATATGAAGTGGCATTACCTCATTAGTTAATTCTTTTTAGTCTTCATAAATCATAATAGATTTAGGTATATCTTATCTTAGTGTGATTTGAATCTATGTCAATGGATATGGATAAAGTTCTTACATGGATATAACTTCAAAATTTCTTACACCCCTAGGAAAGGGAATGTAGTAGATGATATGCCTAGTATTATGTGACAAGGAGATGTTGTTCAAAAGTATAAGTATACTTGTAGAGTAACGAGGAAGCTTGAAATGATGTATTTTATTATGGATAACACTGATGGTAGAGGTTTCCTATACATATTACAGTGAAATTGTCCTTGATGTAGTAGGTGGAGGAGTCCCTATGGGGAGACTCATAGGTAGATTTTATGCAAGACCATGTCTTTTATGGTGAATCACATGATGGATGGTCAAAGTATGATCAAAATTAGATATTATTTCAAGTAATATTGTTTTTTCTTTTGAAGATGCACAAATAGGTTCTTCATGAGTTTCATAACTGACCATTGGAAGTGCATCACAGTATATTCAAGATGTATCATTCCATACAGGGTCAAATATGGTGGCTGAAAATGAATAATTTTGTAGTAAATTTTGTTTCAATATTTGGTGGATAAATAGGTGAAGGAATGCCATCATGATCCTGTTGGTTTGTTTCAGCCATTGGATATCCCCGAGTGGAAGTGAGAGGAAATTTTAATATATATTTTTACCAATTTTTCTCAAGATCAAGGAGGTTGTAATTATATTAGGGTTATCATGGATCTATTTATGAAGTCGGATCACTTATTACCAATTAATAATTCAATTAATTTGTATTTTATAAAAATGTGGTGTGTGGATAAGTAGTGAATCTTCCTAGGGTACTGAGTATCATCATTTCTAATCAAAATCCTCATTTTATCTTATGAGTTTGGGGAGGTATTCCACATTATTTTGTATCTAAACTATGTATAATCATTTACTTCCATCCTTTGATATATGGTTAGATGGAATAGAGAATTTAGACACTTGAGTATATGTTGTGTTCCTACATTTTGGATTTTGGTGGATCATGGGTGAGTCATTTGCCTTCGGTTAAGTTTTCCTATGACAATAGATACCAATATTCAATTGGAATGGCTCTATTCTAGGCCTTGTATGGATGAAATTGTAGATCTATGTTGTGCTAGATTGAGATTTGAGAGTCGGTGGTCCTTGGACTAGGTATGGTCTGGAGCATGACCAACAAGGTGTAGATAGTTCAAGAGTAGATGGAGGAAGTGTAAGACCATTAGAAGTATTATGCTGACTATAGGATGTGAATTATGGAGTTTGAGGTTGGAGACATTGTGTTCCTAAGGGTTTTATTTCATCATAGTTATAGTATATTTGTCTATGGTAATAACCTTTCTCCCAAGTTTATCATCCCTTTTGAAGTGTTGGGGCACACTGATGAGGTATAATATCAGTTTCTAACCTTTATTTGGGAAGGGTCCATGACATTTTCCATATGTTGCAGCTTTGTTGATATATTTAGATAACTCCCATGTTATTGATTAAGGATAATTTGATGTAGATGATGGCACAAAATTCATTGAGAAATCATTTTAGATTTAGGATCTTTGAGAGAAGTTTCTATGTGAGCGATTAATTACCTTAGTTCATGTTTTGTAGAGTCATAGTGGATTAGATGAATGTATGTGGGAATTTGAGACATATATGTGCACTCAATACCCAAATATTTTTTGAACATTATTCATATTTGATAATAATGTGTTTGAGTTGGAACTGATTTATTGATATTATTTATTTTTTAGACTCCATTATGCTTTAGTAATGGAGTTGGTTCAATTTGAGAGGTATCTTATGGGGTGTGTTGGGTTTGATGATTATTGTTTCTTTTTCTAGGTTTGTTTTGATTTGTAGGGGAGAGAATAATTTTAGAGGAATCTAATATAATGAATATGGACATCCTAACATATTAAATTATTTCTTTTAGGTTTTATAGGTTTTTTGATAAGGTTGGTGGAAGGGAGATAGAGTTAGAGCTAATAATTCAACTGGAATTGGTGTTTCATGACATGGAAATGGGTGTCATGCCCTATAAAGTTGGATAGAATAAAGGGGAATTGTGTAGTCTAGTGTGTTATTCTATGATGGGTTGTGTTATGACATGGAGTTTTGTGTCATGGTTTGAGGATATATCTTGGCTTCGGGGTATAGCCCATGGGAGTTAAGGACCACACTATTTCTAGGATGAGGTTGGGTTGTATTATGAGAGGTTTTTATCATGAAATGAAAAACTTTGAAGGAAATTCTAACAAAGTGTAAAACCTTAAATTTTATGGGGGAGATATTTATATATTAAACTTTTACTCTCATGTATTTCCTTTTCCATTTTCTAGTCCCAACATGAGGGTGTTAGGTCATGATGTGAAGTTTTTTGGGGAGTTTCTCTTGCATCCCATGAGTGAATGTCATGATTCAGTCTCAATTTTCATGTTGTGATGACCTAGGTAGTTGTTTTTGTGGTTCTTTAATTTTAGCACTATCATTTTTTGGATATTTTTTTTGCATCATGACAAGGTTCATGGATGTGCCATGTCTTTCGATAGGCCATACATTGAGGAGTGAACACCTTTTCCACAATATGACCTCCCTTGGTTATATAAAATTAAGATAGTTAACTGATCTTTAAATGGGATAAGGTAGAGTAGAATAAAATATATATTTTAGATATTTTTTTAAGATATACCCATCAAATCATGATCATAACATGTTAAGATGTGACACCTTAAATTACAGTATAATTATAAATTATGAAATACCCTTTGAATCCTTCCCAGTTCCTTTATTTCCTTTGAGATTTTATAACTCATCAACTTTGGTTATATCAAAAATAGGTATAAAGTGATATGATTTGGTCAGTATTTCAATAAAAACCCATATCAAATTCTTATTTCTAATGGTATACGGTAACCCAACCACAAAGTCCTTAAAAATTTCATCCCACTTCTAAGTCGACACTAGAAGGGGTTGAAGAAAACATAAAGGTATTTGGTGCTTGACCTTGACCTATTAGAAAGTATAATAGTGAGAGTCAAAATAAAAAATACCCCATCTCATATTTGGCCACTATAATTTCTACCGCATGTTATAGAACATATTTTTGGTTCTTGGGTGCACAACCCATTGAGAATTATAGAAATCCTCCATCACATTTTTTTCTCACTGGAAAAGGTACAACGTACCTATTCTTGAAAAATAGAATACCCTATGTGGATAATAACCACTCTCCAATGGTATCCACACCATAAAGAGAGTCCATAATTCTATAGAATTCATCATGAAGCTGCTGTTTTGTAATATTCATCTCTATAAGAGAAGAAGTTGGATTTTCCTATGAGACTCCTACACTCATTTGTGAAAAATATCCATCAAATACCACTTTTCAGATGATTATTTCATGTCCTAGGTCAGAAGTTTCCTTGTCAAATCATTAGCAACAACATTCTCTTTCCCCAGTGTATAGGTAATGTCGAAAACAAAATACTGTAGAAAATCCATCCAAAAACTCTGGTGGAGATTCAAATATTTTTTATAGAAGATGTAACTTAGGATTTTTTGGTCAGAATACATGATAAAACTTTCTAAAAAAAGGTAATGCTTACAATACTTCAACACTTTCATAGCTACAAGTTCAAGGTCATGGGTTGGATAATTTTTCTCATGTAACTTAATATTTTGAGAACCATAGGCCACCATGTGATCATCCTATATATTCACACAACCCAAAATCAAACCTGATGCATCAGCCTTACTTGGAATTTAGAAGACTCAACATCGGCATAAAAGTCAAAAGATGCTTCAAATCAGAAAAATAACTCTGATATTTCTCATCCCAAGAAAACTTCAATCACTTCCAAGTGAGAGCAGTCATCAGAGAATACAACTTTGAGAAATCCTTTATTAACTAATGATAATACCCCTCTAAACCCAAGAAGCTCTAAATCTTGAAAACATTTTGTATTTTCTCCCATGTAATAAAACCTTTCACCTTTTCAAGGTAAATTGAGATACCATGTTCTAAGACCATGTGACCCAATAACTTCACTTCATGAATCCAGAAATAAAATTTTAGTTGCTAGGAACAGAGTCAGTGATTTCTTAACAATTTTAGAACTGATCTCAGGTGATACACATGATCCTCCTTGGTCTGAGAGTAAACTAGGATTTCATCCACAAAGACCACCACAAACATATAAAGACACTCATAGAATATTATTTTAATCAAATCCATAATGAATTAATGAGAATTAGTTATAAAAAATGGCATAAAAAGATACTCATAATGTCCATAATTACTCCATAAGGTAGTCTTCTGAATGCCAGGTTCTTTTATTCTCAACTGGTGATAACTAGATTAAAGGTCAATCTTCGAGAACCATGTAGACCCTTTCAACTGGTGAAAAAGATCATCAATTTTTGGTAACTAATACTTTTTCTTTACCATAAATTGATTGAGTTTTTAGTAATAAACTCGTAGGATAAGTGTTCCATTAGATTTATTAGCAATGAGAATAGAAGACACCCAAAGTTATACAATTGGGAATATGAATACTTTATCTAATATATCATCCAACTAAGTCTTCAACTCTTTAATTTCAACTGGTTTTATATGGTAATAAGGTATAGATATTGGATGAGTTCTAGACACTAAATAAATAGAAAAATCAACCTTCTTATTAATGGAAAGCTAGAGAAAAGTAAACACATCAGGAAACTCCGTGAAAAATAAAGGGAGATTATCACTCAAATATTCCTTCTCTATCAAAAGAAAACACTAATATCAATTTCCCCAACTCTAGATAAGAAGTTCCAACTCTACTCGACCTCAGGTCCCATTCTCCCTGAAAGACATGAAACACCCCATCATACAAGGTAAAGGAGACCCATCAAAGATAACAGTCAATTCACGCCTTATTATAAATGAGTCAATCCATCCAAAAAATGATACCAATAGGTTTCATTTTGAGAATCAAAAAATTCTAAGTAATCTTTATTTCTAATAAACAGAAAATGCAAGAAGGACAATGGGAAACCTCCTCTATCTTCATTCTAAGGGGTATAATAATATCCATCACATAATAAAAAATATTCATAAGAAGATTTAGAAGGTTAAGAATATCATCCTCACACATATCATACTGATCAAGACTCTAGTTAGGTTTTCACACACAAATACACCCAATAGGGGATCCCATTATGGGTAGTCTACACCCCAAGAGTGGAACCCATTACAGGCAATCATGCCAAAGCTGTTTTAGTAAAAATTGTTATCATAAATCCATTTATAGGGAATAAATATATTTGCATACTTATCCCATTTACCACTAAATAACTAGACTAACATTTGATTCAATAATTAATCAAATTGGAAATCAATCATTTCATTTTAAAATAAAATTTCCCAATTTCAATTTTCAACATGCCTTTTCCATTTCAAAACCTAATCATAGGTTTTCATCATTTCATTACCTTACAAATAAATTTTCAATTTAATACATTTTATCATAATCAATATCAAATAATTTAATTAAAATGATTTCCAAATCAAGCCTTCAATTTTCATTAATCCACACCAAAATTTCAATTCCATCTAAATTGGGGTTTTTATCAATTTCCATACCCCTTTTAAATAAAGAATCAAATCATCACAATTATATGTTTTTAAATAAATTCAATATTCACTTCAATTTAATCTAGAAATTCAAGGTTTTAATTATTGGGAAAAGATTCATTAGACAACCCAACTTTAATCAAAGATCAGGAATCGACACCCGAATTATGATTTTATAATGAATAATAAAGGCGTTAGTGATCAAGAAATCAAAAATAAAATAAAGATCCCATAAAATAAAGTTTAGATCCATAAAAAACATGACAATATAATATCCTATAAGTAGGAGAGAATGAGATACCCAAAGAAAACTCATGAGGGAATATTCAATTACCTGTAGAAGATTAAACATGATCAACCATGCTTTGATCTGCCAAGAGTAGGGGTTTAGGGAGCCAAAACTGCTTCTTCAGAGCCTCTAAAGCTAAGGAAATTAAGTTAGGTAGAGTGGGGGTAGATCAAAAGGTTCATAATTTTAAAATAAAATTTTGGAATAAATTAATCCCATGATCATGGTTTCCTGGAGAGGGCTACACAATAAGACAAACTATGTGCCCTAACCGTGTGCCCCCTCTGGACTCACTATCCAAGGTACACAGTTTTTCAAACCATGCACCAAATGTGAAAACCTTAACTATATAGGGTTGCAAAGTTTTTATTGGGGGAGGGAGGGCATGATTTGGGAATACCATGAACCAACCATGAATTTCCCCCAAAACCTCCAAAATTATCTAAATTTTCCCCCAAAAAACTTGATAAAAACCCCAACCAAAGCATGATTAAAATAAGGGTCGTGTGGTAACTGAAAATAAGTAACAAGATGTTATATTTATTATGAATATAACTACATAATTCAATAATTATAATGAGTATTAAAATTATTTATTCTATGATTACCTAGGCTGTTACATTCCCCCCTATTGAAAATTTCATCCTCACAATTTTTAACTCGAGCTTAGTAACAAGGGTTTGAATTTTCAAATTAAATTTATTGAAAACCCACATCTTAAAAAGGATTAATAAAACTTACTCTTGAAAGGAGATAAATTAAAGTACGAAGGTCACCTAAGATAACACATACAAGGTTTCCATGTAGGAAAACATGGACATAAAAGAGAAAATATAATGACCTAAGATTAATAAAGACTAATAAGGGATATGATCATGATAAAGTTAACCACCACAAAACTGTAAATATTTGATAGGTTAAAGGGATATTTATTTATCAATAATAAAAGTAAACATATAATGTTTTTTTTTGAAATCCTTTTCCTAAATTTGAGGAATTCCTTTACTACCTAGTATAAGAACATAAGGAAATATACTTACTTAATAATAATATTTTCATTCATTAATAAATTTCCCCCACAATCTAATATTTTTCTCCAAATAATGAGTATTAAAGATGAATTATTCATACGTGAAGTGTTAGAATCAATATCTACAGATAAAAAAAATCCATAAAATAATAACTATATATTCCACCCATGTTTAGTCATTAACCAAAACCAAATGGTTAGGAAAATATAAGATAATTTACCAAAAATAATAAGCCTTTATATGAAAAAAATTACTTTAATCTCCAAAAATTGAACAGTAATAACCAAAGTTCAACATAGTTTATTCAATAGATAACAATCCTTAAAATTCATCAAAAATATTCAAGACTAAGATTGAAACCCAAACATTATAAGTATTTGATCACATATTATTCCAAGATAGATTTTAATATTAATCTCCAAATAACATTAATCACTCTTAATGTCTTATACAAAAAATGTAATTTCAAAAATCACACAATCTCTAAGATGTGATAATAATTTCTATAAATAACCTAAATCATCATAAATCCACAAAAAAATCATATATGATTCCAAAATATAAATAAAATCCCTTAATTTTCTATTTACCTTAATCATACAGGGTTACCAAAATTGTGAATGTATTCCCAAATAAAATTAATCACTTAACACCAAATCAATTTCCAATCACATGGTTATCTATTAGATAAAAAATATGTTCCTAAAATGAACTTAACCTTTATCTGTATGATATTTTAAATAAAAGAAAATAATTTCATACTAACCAGGACATAATGTTGGTTAGTGGTAGGAATTTCACCCTTGTCACCCTTTGGTTGTGTATTCAATCCTCACAACCTTTCCAGATATGATGGGTTTTCACCCATCTAGTGGGTTTTACTTTTTATAAAAATATATAAATATAATCCTAATAAAATTCAAGAAATGTGAGAAATGACCTAAAAAATAACCTTAATATATTCAACATTAAATAATTTTTTTAACCACAAATTCTATCTCATACCTTTCATTTTTCATCCCAAAATGTAATAACCCATAATTTTCTAAAAAATAAATGTCTCTAAAAATATAATTAGCCATCTTAAAATTTCACAACTTAAAGCCTAAAAAGGGGTTTATAAGACATTGAACTAATGATAAACCTTAAAATTATAAACCCATGACAAGATCCATCAATCTAAAGATAACCTCTCATGAAAACATCATAATCTCCAAAGTTTTCTAAACCTCCCTTTGATTCCATCTGTAAGGACCTGATATTAAGAATTAAATATTATAGTGTCTTTGAACTAGAATTAAATTTATTACAGTACTAAGGATATTTTTAGTTCATATTTTTGGATAATTAGGTCCTAACTCATACATAACAACTCATATATTAAAAATCATACACTTATACTCAATATCCATTTTTTTTCACAATATGAAACATTTAAAACAAAACATGATCTCTTTTCATGAAAAATCTTCATGAATTATAAAATGAATTATTCTTTTACTTTACCCATCATTAAATCCCATGAAAAATAATTTAGAAATTCGGGATGAGCACAAAAAGATCAGTATAATATATAAAAAGAAGAAATCTATTAGTCTAGTAAAAAACATAAAAACCATTGTAATGTTTAAATTTATCTTAAAAGTTATTTGATAATATGAAACAAAAAATTTAAATATGAAAAACACACACAAATTTTTCTCAAAGAATACCTTTAAAACCCCTAGAAAGAAAATAATTTTTTTTGGGAATCTTAGAGCATCACATTCATAAAACCCTTTCAAAACCCTTGCAATTGAAATAACCATATGGATGACTTACAATAAATTTATTTTGGTGAACATAATCATTAAAAAATGAATTAGAGAGCTATAATGGGGATCACACTACTAGAAAAATCACCTATACCCACAGTTTTGGAACCGTGGTTATAGGCTATACCCATGGTTCCATTAATTATGGGTTACCAAGGTGTCGATATAGAGCTATAACCACGATTTTAGAGAAATCGTGGGTATATCCCTAAAGATTTCCATAATAGCCATGATTTAATTTAAACCATTGGAATATATCTATACCCACGGTTTACAAAATTGTGGGTATAGATAATTACACTAGACATAATTACCCACGGTTATTAAACTATGGGTATAGATCATTGACCTATAAAAAATGCAACCTTCCTACACTGGGATTCTATAGTAACCTGAACTGGGTTGCTACAGTAACCATAAATTTTGACCCTAAAGTCCAGGTATGATTTCTATGTAAAGATAAAAACTCTTAATGAATCTCTTGATGCCACTAAGGTTGAAACAAGACATCCTTAAAAGATCCGGGTTCCACAGAAGCAATATAAACTTTGGGTTTTAAAATACCAACCTTGAAACATGTGGTCATAGGATGAGAAATATGAGGAATGGAATGAGTTAACTAGCTAGAAGAATGCTTTGAGGTAGGAGCATAAACAAGAGATTATCTCAAATAATTATCACTAAGAGGCTATCTAAAAAACTATACTGAGGTGGGATGAGCACCCAGATACTCATCAAGGGAAACTAAAGTAGCAAGAGGTGAAATAGGCTGAGGAAAAGAGGAGAAACCAGTAGGCAGCGAACCATAAATTGAAATTAAAGAACCTTGGATATTAGAAACATTAGTGATGGGACACAAATAATTCACTAAAAGAGGAAAGCAACAAGATTTGGATCTAGTTGCAGAAAAATTTGTTGATGATAAATATGAGTGCCAATACTGAAAAGGAAACCGTGATTCTTCAAAGACAACATGTCGTGAGATAAAAACACTTCCAGTTGAATCCAACACCTGAATCTGTTGAAGCCACTTTGTGTTTATTTTTTATTCGTTGTCAATGAAGGAGAAAATATGCATGATTTCAATATGTGATGAAGATGAGATTCTTGGAAGGAAGTTTGTTCCCCTAAGATGGTTGATGTGATAAAATAGAGTTCTGAAGTCTTGATACAAAAATGAGTTGAGCTCTAAAAAATGAATGAGGATTGGTGACACATTTTAAAGATTGGAAGTTGGTAGGTGCCGCTAATGGTGCGACCATTATTTATGTGATAGATAAATGAAATTAAGTTTTTCTATTAGAATAGATGAGATGAATCGTATTAAAATGAAATTAAGTTCTACCATTGGACTAGCTAAGATCAATTATATGACAAAGTTGGATGAAGAAATTGCTTGGAGTTCATGTGAAAAATTTGTGGTAACTGATTTAATTTAATATAGGAGTTTTGACCCATAGAGTGTGAATGATTTTGATCAGTTTATCTCTATGAAGTTGCTATGAATAATCAATTTTGATTCTTGTGGAGCCAGATTATATGGAAATATGGAAAGTGTTGTGAATAATAGAAGAGTTTTAACCCTTGCACTACTTGCCCCATCCCACCAACCCCCTGAACTGCCTGCCCCTCCCCTCCCCTCCCCTCCCCCACCCTCCCTGAGCCCCTACACTACTTTACCCCTCCACACCCCCTACACTGCCTCCCCCAAACTCCCCTCATGCATCCCCAACCCTCCTCCCAGCCCCCTGCACTGCCTGCCCCCTCCCCCCGCCCCCCTGCACTACCTGCCCCTCCCCTCCCCAGCCCTCCCCCAACCCCTGCACTGCATATACCCTACCCTCTCCTCCCTAGCCCCTTAAACTACCTCCCCCACCCTCCCCCAGCCCCCTACACTGCCTACCCCCACTCCCATCCCCCCAGCCCCCAGCCCCCTACATTTCTTGTCCCCCCTCTTAACCTCCCCCATCCCCTACACTAACTCCACCTCCCTTCCCCCCAGCCCCCTGCACTACCTCCCCCACCCTCCCCTAGACCCCTGCACTCCCTCCCCCTAGCCCCCTGCACTACCCCCACCCTCCCCTCTTTCCCCCTCCCCCTCCCAACCCCTTGCACTACCTGCCCCTACCCTACCCTACCCCATCCCCCTAGCCCCTTTCACTATTTGGACCCCTACCTTACCCTCCCCCAACCCCTTAATTGCCTTCCCCCTTCCCCTCCCCAACCCCTTGCACTGCCTCCCCCACCCTCCCCTCCTGCCCCCACCCTCCCCCAACCCCCTGAACTGCCTTCCCCCCTCCCCCCAACCCCCTGCACTGCATGTCCCCCTCCCCTACCCTCCCCCAACCCCCTGCACTGCCTGCCCCTCCCCTCCCCCAACCCCATGAAATTCCTTCCCCCATCCCCCTACACTGCCTCCCCCACCCCCTGCACTGCCCCCACCATCCCCCCAACCCCCTACACTGCCTTCCCCCTCCCCTCCCCCATCCCCCCAAGCCCCCTGCACTGCCTTACCCCCTTCTCTCCCCTCCCCTATCCCCCTGCATTGCCTCCCCCACCCTCCTCCCAGCCCCCTGAACAACCTTCCCCATCCCCTCCCCCAGCCCCCTGCACTACCTTCCCCTAGCCTGTTGTCCCCCCATACTGGTATTTCATTCACCACACCTATGAATAGGTTAAAATTGTAACACCTATAGTTATCCTTCCGAGATCACTTCAACTTTGATAGATTTATTTACAACCGCTCCATTACATTAAAGGCTGAGGGAATACATTGCTAGTGATAGGTGTGGTTGAACAACCTTCCCAAAACACTAAGAAAATAAAAAATCATCCAACACCAGAGTAGTAAGGTATAAAACCAACTCAATAAAATGATGTGCATACTGTAACACTATTTAATCTCCTTCTTAGAGGCTATAAAATTCTATAGCCTTCATTAACTTCACCACATTAGAAAAAAATTATGAATGATCATCACCTCAAAACTTTCCAAATATTTTTCTTCCTATGGATTAGTATAAATAATAGACTTCCACCACTTCCAATAAATAATGTTTTCAACTATAAAGAGTCATGAATGGAGAAAACACACCTCAATACAGACATAAGTGATACAAATACATTGGTTATGAGAAGAGGAGGACCAATAAAACAATAATCAAAACCTAAAATCAATAACCATGATAGATTTATAAAAACCCAGCCCTAAGTTTTAGCTAAAATTGACATCAAAATTGGTTGAAAAGTCATGAAAATAAGTAGAAGAGAATAGAGAATCAAACCTTGAAACACAAACCTAGAACCAAAGAACCCAATAAATCTATGGAGAAGATGGATGAATCCATATATAAGGATCCTTTATAATTATATCTAATGAGGAAGAGGTGGAGGCGGCTGTGGCTGGGAGGAGGTAGAGGCAGAGGCTGGCTCAGTAGTAGAGGTTGTTGTGGAGGAGAAGGCTGGGAGGCAGAGGTGGAGGCCCCAATGGCTGGGAGGAGGCGGCCGTAGAGGTGGAGGCCGGTACTGGGAGGTGGAGGTGGACGTGGAGGTGGATGTGGGGACCCACATAGGCAGGAGGCAAAGGCATAGGTGCCCGTAGCTGGGAGGAGGCGACCACAGAGGTAGAGGCGGGGGCCGGGAGCGGAGGCGGAGGTGCCTGTAGCTAGGAGGAGGCAGCCACGAAGGCGAATATGGGGGGCCGAGAGGTGGAGGTTTAGACAGAGGAGAGGGCTGCGAGGCAGAGGTGGAGGCACCCATGGCCGGGAGGAGGCAGCCGCAGAGGTGAAGGCAGGGACTGGGAGGTAGAGGTGACCGCAGAGGTGGAGGAGGAGGTGAGGGAATGAGGTCGATGTCAGGGAGGGGAGGAGAGGGAAGAGAGTCCAAGGATTGGGGGAGATGCGGGGGAGGAAATAAAAGTTAGGAGGGGATCCTGATAAAAACCTCGAATCAGTGTTAGTATACTGAAGGTTTTAACAAAACCATAGGAATAGGTCAAAATATACACCCTATACCCATAGTTTTTTAAATTGTGGGTATAGATGCGTGGGTATAAACCCATTTTATAGTAGTGGTGGATTGACTACACCCACAGACTAGCACAAGTATCAGAGAATCAAGGAATCACAACTAAGGAATGATTTATCCCACAAAAAATTAATTAAAATAGTAGTAGAAAATAAATAAAATTTTGTAATGACTCATCAATATGTCGGGCGTTCACATCGAAGGAAAAGAAAATAAACAGAAACAACACAGTACAAAGGTAGAAAAAAATGAAACACACTAATTAATCCCTCCACTACCCCAATATCTCTCCCATGCAAAGAAAACTACATATCCTCCTCCAATTCCCTTCTATCCCCATTTTCAAAATATAACTACCCTCCATTTTATAAACCAGTAAAAGGACTATGTGGACGATGCAATAAAGAAAATAAAATAAAAACTAAACTAAGCATACCCGTCTCTTGTGATTATACAAGTCACTACCCCAATATAAGAACCATGATGCTCCATGGGTCAAAACATGTTCTTGCAAGCAAAGAGGAAACAAATTATATTAGTTCAAGAGGATGTGTTTTCATCTATTTTTTTAGTTTTTTTAACTAGGATTGATTTTTATGGTTATGTTATGTATACTTTAGTGAAAATTTTGTGTGTTAAAAATTGTCATTAATATTTCATGCACACAAATTATTTACCTAAGGATCTACTAACTTAATATTAGTGTTTCTATAGGTCAAATATCTCAAGTAAGGTGGTAATCCTAGAAATTTAGTCAAGTTTGGTGTGTAGAATAGTAAAAATTGGGTCTAAAGTGGTAAAAAAGTGGTGTTTTTCTCCAACTAAACAATGTTGTGATTCATTTTTAAGTATTAAGGAGTATCAAAATCATCATGTTCAAAAAGATGCATCATCTTAAAATGATATTAATTCCACCCATTCAAACTATATATTGAAATGTCTCATCATTAATTCCTTAATCTAATAATTAATTATGAAACATTCTCTTTAATTCAAACCAATGATAACCTATAATCCAAGAGCAATTCACTAAAGCATCTACTAATAATCCATGAATAATGATTAATGCACCTTAAAAAGTTTTAAGAATTGTAAATTGTTTCATTAAACACTACATAAACCCCAAAAATGAATCACATCCTAAAGAATTCAATCAATTCTCAACATTTTTGTACAATATTTCTTTACTTCAGGGTTCAGTAGAATGAAATCTAACAAAGAATGATGAATTTTGATGTAACAAGGTAGCAGATCACTTAAGCAGCAGCAAAAAGTGTTGTTCCAAGCAAGTGTAAACAAGAAAATGGAACTAGAAGAAAATGGGTGAGATCCATAGCGGTTTTATCAAAGAACACACAAAAAGTAGATGAAAAGTAGACATAATAAGACTAGGCACAAGCAACACATGAAAAGTACACAAAATATATGACAAAGTTAAAACTATGTTATGAATAAATACATATTAAAACACTAAAAAAAAGTAAACTAACAATAAGGTAGAAATATTCTATGACCAGATCTAAATCTATAAATAAAAATTGATCAATTATCTCAACCTACTACCACAACATGAAAGAAATGAAGAACAATTGAAAAAAGTAGAATAAGACCGCCCATGACTATAAAATAAAAACATAAATTATTTTTTAAAAAATATTAATGACTTATAAATATGTAAAATTACCTAAATATTCTCCTTCATGATGAAAAATTGATGGGCAGAGTGATTACCTTGATCTCAGGCAAATGCAAGGAGAATGAAGATCGAAAATGTCATTATATCGATCTTAGGAAAACTATACAAATGAAGCAAACCAAAAACATAAATGAGCATAGGAGAACACATGCAAATGGATTATAAAAACTAATAAAATTAATCCACTAGTTAGAAATACTAACAACATCAATAGTATCATTTACCCATATAAAGAATTATCCCATGATAAATCCTTTAATAATAATAATAATAATAATAATTAGAAATTATAAATATTGTATAATTTATAAAAACTAATAAAACAAATATTATAAACTGATAGTAATTTTAAATTGAATATTTATAGGAAAATAGAGTATCAAATTGCATTAAAAACTATAATGTAAAATATACATATGTGTTTTGTTAATGTGTGTAATTTCCTTTGTAATTTTCATTGGATTATTTTTTTATCTATGACTTTTCATTGACACATTATGGGTGATACTTCTATGTAAGCTAAATTAACATTATGTTTTGAAATGATCAAATTTCTTTTGAGTCTTAATCCTTAAAAATAATTTTCCTGAGACTTTCATAGTTTTGTAAGTCTTTTATTGTTTCATAATACTTTGATTTATTCATAAGACTTATATATTAAGCATAGGCCTTTTAGTTTTAGAAAAAGACTTTTAATCATAAAACCAAGACACATTTCCAGAATAAAAAAATAATATAAAACCAAAGGATAGACCAAGTGTTTTTTAGGTATAAACCTTAACATATAAATTTTTGGATTCGCAAATTACCAATGTTAATGGCGAAGAGATAAATTACCAGGTTATGGGAATGTATTTTCGGTTTCCATGACATTCATTTTGTTGAAGTAGTCCCAGTGGTGATTATAAGTTTTACATGTGAAAGATGGTGATAATATTACTATGTGGTAACATAAAATTGGTAATTTTGACACTATACTTAAATGTAAATACCAAATTATCTACACAATGTAAACATAAAATAGAGTTTCAATTAACTACATAATGGATGGACATGGTTAACATAAAGGTAAATCATTATTCATGTAAAGGTAAGACATAAATCTGTGAGCTATTTAAAGGTGTATTGAATATCATGTAATGGTTGATCAAGAATATAGTCCACTATGTAAAGGTATTCATTATAATAAAAAGAAACATAAAGATACTAAGAAAAAATTTTGCACAATGAAAATTTATATTATTTTTAACAAAATGTGAAAACAGGTATCCAGAAACATTATTTATTCTTGGTAAGGTCAATGAAGACATCAATTAGTCATATTAGAGTTAAAATTAAAACATTACATGAATTAAAATTTTTTATGGATAGTGGTAAAATAAATGTTAGTAAAATTAATTAAAAAATATAAAAAAACTAATAAACCATCCATCATTAAAGTTCAATAATTTTCAACACAACAACCAAATGTTGAAACACTAACAACCCTATGTCCATAATACACACAAACCTTCTCAAAAAATTGGTAACCAATCATCAATATCAAACCTGAATCACATGGGTTACTTGATCTTGAACAAATCATCCTCTGTTACAAACCCATGAAAATAATCTATGACCATTCCATACAAAATTCCACATATATTCCCATACCAGCGATGTATTCTAACCAATGGACTTTACCATATGGGGAATGAAACATCCTAAGCTATACACTGTTACAATGTATTCAAATACCTTATTGATCAAAGATATCCTACACTAGACCCAATAAAAATGGATAGCCCTACCTATATCTGGGAGTCATTTCTGTCGAAGTGTTATATTCGGTGTTAGGTCAACTGGGCTAGATACCCTGAGGGGGGGGGGGGGGGGGGGGGTGAATCAGGGTACGAATGATTAAAACAATTACCCCTTTTGATCTTGTTTTTATATTAGAAAAAACCCTTCCCTCTCTCCTTCCCATTATAGAGTATGAACAAACCTTAAATCATGCACATGACACTAATTTTTTTACTTGGTTCACTCTCACTGGGCTACATCCAAGGAGCATACACCAGTAGTGTGCCGATTTACTAATTCCACTATTATTGCACTGATGTTTACAAGTTCGAAGCGGACTCACTGTCCCTCCTGGTTTACAACCACTCAAAATTTGAGAATTCATTGCTCTCTCAACTGAAGTGAGCTCAATACTTATTCAGAAGATCCACTCACAGTTTATAGACCTGTAGGTCTCTTAATTACCACCAATGAATTCATCCTCCACTATATGTAGATGATCTATTAAAGTCCAAATTTCATCCAATGATGAATACCCCTTTTCCCCTGAACACTGGGCAATTCCTTTGGAAATACCTTCGCAAAGCACCCTACTTCGCAAGGCTCCCAATTTCACGAAGCTAAAAAAGCCTTCACGAAGTCCCTGCCTTTTTGCGAGGCTCACACTTTCGTAGAGCTCCGGATGTCACGGAGCTCAAGTTTTCATGGAGCGACTTCCCTCATGAAGATCACTGAGCCAACACGGAGCACAAAACTTTCATGGAGCTAGATTAGCTGCCGTGAAGCTCATTCCTTTCGTGAAGCACACTACCTTCGTGAACCACATTCACGAGCCGAGAGAAAAATATTTTCTTCGAAAACTATTTACTTCTCTCAAGGGGGTAGATGACTATTTATAGGTGATTCCACCAACCATCAAACCTTTAACATGAAGTCAACGCCACGTCAGCTCAAATCACGAAGCTTCGAAGTTCCCACCAAAATTATCTCAAAATCACAAAGCACCATGACAATTTTCTGATCGCGGAGCTCATCGTAATCGCAGAGCATTCCATAAATTCCTTTGTTCCTTCACCGCAAATCTCCACTCGCAATGCCATTCGCCGCTGTAATTCTCTTTAGCTCTGCCATTCACGAAACTTGTCGTAATCGTGAAGAATCACCATCGACATTCTTCTGGTCTTCGTGAAATCCAAACCATGAAGACTATCTTCACGAAACTCATGTCTTTTCCATATTTAAATTATATCTTCAAGGAAATCCTATTTTCACGATGCTCACCAAACACCAAATTTTGGACCCCAAAAATTTGGAAAACACTGGAAAACAAATCCACCTTGCATCTATTCTTTTGTACCACCTCCAGATCATCCATTCCTTTCTCATGGTTCTTTGTCAAAATGTATTGTCAACAATATCTCTGGAACTCGATAATTAATCATGGAAACCTGCATTGTCAACAAACATAACCAACCCAAAAATGCTGCAATGTTAACTTGAGGGATATTTTTCCAACATTCGTCTTTCCAAATTGTTTAACCCTAAAAAGTATAGTACCAGTAAGGGGTCAATCCATAGTTAAAATGGGATATTTTTGTCTTGCTTATCTAGTTTTTATTTGATTTAATGAAGTGTACTGAATTTAGATTCAATTTTTTATGTTTTTATGGAAAGGTGATTGGATTTTAGTTTCATAAAAAATTTACTTAAAGAATAAAAAAAAACAAGAGAATTTGGTTTTGATGCAAATTTGGAGGGAAATGAGTTGGGTCTGTGGATTTTAAGAGGTTGTTATTAAAAAAATTTTCTTATGAGGTTGTTTTGTTCATAATAATTCACATCTCTGGGATTAATTATGTAATAGAATCCCCTTGGTCTAGTAATTTTTGTTTAAATCAATGGAAGTCAATTTCGTTGGTCTGGAAATTGATTTCTCTTAATTTATATTAATTGTAGCCCTTTTGAGATGATTAAAACACCGAGTGGTCATAAATGTTTTAACTATAATTCCTTAAAGGATCCCTATAAATCCCATTCTTGGTCTTATATGATATTTCTAGTGAGATTTGAAAAAGGATAAATAAGGAATTATGAGAAAGAAGAGATGAAAAATATGATTACAACATCACAAATGATAAATTACAACATTCATTTGTCCACATCCCCAACACATAGGGTTTTTAGATACTCATGAAGTATCTATTAATTAAATATTTTTTAGTACCTGGACACATCTTCTTAAAATACTTGGAGTAAAGGTCGTCGAAAAGGTAGCACGAAAGTACCTTTCTTTATCTCTTCTCTCCTCTTCTTTCTCTATATTCTTCTCTTCTAGGCTGTATACAAAGTGTTCTCCCTTAAAACTAAATGAAATATGAACAAAATGAATGAATCACCCCCAAACAAGGAGGGAATACCACCTATTTATTGGTTTTAGGAGCACATGATGTGTACTGGAAAGTACACGACATGTACTCTTGTCAACGTGATTTTTCTATATTTTCCTCCACCGGTGGGTGAACTAACACACCATATTTGACTTGGAACATGATGCTTCCTGATAGGTGGAGGTACACAACTTCTAGAGCCGACATAAATAGAGTGTTCTCTCTTTCATTGGCCACCAAATGCTTCTATAATGGAATACACAACGTGTAGCCTTATGTACATGGCGTGTAAAGGTCAGCTGGAAACATGGTCATGTATACTTATTCTCAGCCACCAACCACTTCTAGAAGATGATACATGGTGTGTATATTACATACATGGTGTGTACAATCTTTTGGTAACTTGGGCATGTACTTGTCCTGGTCAATCCGTCTCGGGGTTCTAGTACACGATGTGTATCTGAAAGTACACATCATGTAGTTTATAATTTTTGATTAACTTTCCCCTGATTTGTATCTTTATCATGAAAATACCTAAAAAGAATTATGATCACTGAATTATATAATTTTATCTCCAAAATAATTTGTATCTGGTGAAAGCATGTTTTAAAAACTCGATAAAATGTATAAAAATATATACACAAATCAGGCACATCAAACTCCCCCACACTTAGTCATTTTCTTGTTCTCAAGAAAAATATCAACATCTAATCGATAGTATCCATATTCAAAAAAGAGAAGCATTCAACTTTAATTATACTTATAAATACTATAGGTATAACAAAGGATTTTATAAAGACACAAAAACATATTTCAATTTTAAATAATATTCTAATCATGACTCCTTTATAGTTTAATTATAAAACTTTCATTCTATTTTATGCACATCGTTCAATATTTCACAATTACACATGCCACTTGATGATTTATCTCACTATAAAATATTACTCTAATCACTTAAGATCATTTTATCAGAGTTGTACTCAATCTTAAGTATATGAACTCTATCCATAGTCTTGCAAGTGATATCATTTTCTATTTTAGAAATTTAAATCACAAAAATCATAAGGTATTTCATCAAGGTTACCATGTTTCTAATGTTAAGGGTTGGTAGGTAATAATGTGAAAAATAATCTCATAGTCTTGAAAAAGGAGGATAAATTCTTAAACAAAAATACATGATATTCAAAAATTAGAGCTCAACAAAAATCCATCCCCAATCAAGATCTCATAAAAATGATATCATCACCATGATATTCTTTCACCAAAATGGGTCCATAAACCATCAATAAAGTGTAATAAATGAACTTGGTCCCTCTTTTTCATTTTTTAACAATAAAGATATGGATCACCAAAAATACAATGGATAGTAGGCTATGGAACCCTTTTACCCAAATGAACAAGTGAAAACTCCCCCAAACTTAAGTTCATGGTTTCTCACCAAAATGTACCATGAAAAAATAAAAATTCCTCTATAAAGCTCAAGTGAATAATCATGCAAAATTATAAAAGAATTAGGGTAGTAAGGGAAAATAGGCTTGTAATGTAGCTTCCTATCAAGGTAGTTCATGGTTTCTAAGGGTTTACGAAGATCAGATGTAGGGTAGGTATCATGGTCAAAGAGGTTGAAAAATAATCAAATTACTCAATCATTTTAATGATATTAAAAAATATTCATGTTTTGAAAATAAAAACTTGAAAATTCTGGTAGTTATGCATATCCCAATAATTTATCAAGAAAGAGGGTATAATAAAGAATATGTCAACAAGGTTTAGAATACCTCTTGGGAATGAGGAAAAATATAAAAGGTCAAGTAGGTCATGTAATGAATAAAAATGAATATTTTAATAAATGTAGATATCCAATAATTTATGTTGTAAAATCAACCATATCAGCAATCATTTTAAAATAATTTATTAAAATTTTAAAATAAGCATGTAACTTCTAAAATTATCAACTATGCCTTTATTATTTACAATTATAATTAACCAAAAATTTTCCACAGTTTAAAATATTTCATCTATTAATGATGTATCCTAGATTATTTAAAAGGAAAAAAGAGCAGTGTAGGTAAAGAGTCCCCCCCCACACTGAATAGGTCACATGGTACCCCAAGTGCCTTAGAAAGGTAGATAAGGTAATGTGGGGACAGAACAATGGACCGAGACGAGACGAAGTAATGGAATAAGTAAAAATAGAAAGAAAAATAAAACAATAGAAGCCATAAAAACAACACTCCCCTCATGTATAGGTGAAGAAAAATGGGAAGTGGTGGATAAGTACAACCCAAAGCGCGCCAGGGTACCTGTGATAGTCGTGGAGATAGAGAACTACAAGAATATGCAATAGAACACTTTCACAAGATATCAAATATATATATATATATATATATATATATAATGGAATAAAGGTTCCCAAAAACTAGTTAGGGGGTGGCCTCAGAAGAGGAATCATCCTGTATAGAAGCAGCGGGAAAAAAAGGATCAACAGCCATGGAAGATGGAGGCTCAGAAGATCCACTTGGAAGAGAAGCTGTAGTAGCCAGAGCCACAGGAGCTGGACTCAGAATATAAGGCTCGATATCTATCTTCGAACTAGCAGCAGTAGTGGTAGCAGTTGGGACAATAGTGGAGAGGATAACCAAATCTGTGGCCAGTGCTGTAAAAGGTGGTGGAGCTACGGAAGAAGGTCCAAGAGACGAAGGAGTAGCAGGAGTTGGGGGTAGTGGAATACCATGATGCTGAATAAGAAACCCCAATATCTGCTTGAGCCGCCTAAGAGTCTGATCCATATTATCTTTGTGGTGCTCCAACATGATTAGGCAGAGGGGAAAGGAGAGATCAACCGAGGGTGTAGAGGGAGGTGGGGTGGTAGAAGGAATAGAAGAAGAAGGAAGGGTGGAAGAAGAAGAGGGTGGTAGTGGGGCAGGAGGTGCAGGGGAAACCTCAGGGGCAAGAGGGTCGGCATGGGATGGTGGTGGGGCCTGGGCAAGGACATAAGTTCCCCTTCTTTCATACCAATCCCATGCAAATAAGAATGAGAAAGTTCATCCACTGGGGGGAACCTAACTGGTTGTGAGGAAGGGAAGGCTCGAAATTGCCGAGGTGGTGAGAAAGGAAGGTGGCATAGAACCCACAGTTTAGGTTTCCCTAATGGAAAGTGAACAAGTCATGGAAGTAGGAGGTGGCAAGGTAGGGGAGGTCTGGGTAGTCCTGCCTGATGACACAAGTGAGGTGCTCCATGTTACGGCTAGTCACAACCCCCTTATCCTCATGGAGGGGAAAAAGGATGGCGCTAAAGCATTTATGGGTGAAGTGAAGGATAAGTTCAATGATGAGGGTACTCTTTTAGGAAGTGGGGGTGTAGTAGTTATTGGTCCCAACAATATCCCACCACATGGCGATGAGCTCAGAACGCTCTGGTCAGGTCAAGGTGGAGATAAGGGGTGGGGTGACTAGATAGGGATATAAACTGCAACCTTGTCCGAAATCAGTCATGGTAAAGGAAAAAAGGCTGACCGCCCAGCCGAAATCGGATCACTGGGACAGTGTCACTAGGTGCATCCCAGTACTCTATCCCGTCAAACTCAAAGTAATCAGCAAACTCTAAAAATAAATCTCTAAAAATAGGAGTGCTGACCTAAAAGATCGTGAGTAACAGTGTATGCCCAAGGATATCCTTCAACACTCCCCAAATACTCAACTGTTGAGGCATGCTACTGTCAAGATATTGGCTGATCAATGGGATCAGGCAGAGAGAGAAGCATCAGACTCTTTCATGCACCAGGTCAGTGGCTGGAAACACCAGGAAAGGATAGGGGGTAGGGGCCAGCCTAGGGGGGAATTAGTAGAGGATGAATCTGGTAATGAAGTGGCCACAGTAGACGAAGGCCCACTAGATGTGGTGGCCGATGTGGGATCAGCTGCTACTAAGGAGGGATCAAAAGGTGTGGAAGATGGTGGTGAATAAAGGGTGGTGCTCGAAGTCTTCATGCAGGGTTTTGGAGGTGCGGTACTAGGACCAACATATATTGGGGCAGTGAGTAGTGGTAAGATGTCCAGCGAAGGAAGCTAGTACACCGGGAAGTCCAGGGCTGGTGTCATTGCGGGATGCAGTCATATCCAAAGAAAAGTGGGCCTCTATCCCTTAGTAATGGAGGTGGGCCACTTCCCACACACAGTGTCTTCATTGGACATATCCTAAAAAGGAAAGGAAAAAAAACAAAAAAAAAATAAAAGAAAAAGAAAAGGAAGAAAATGTAAGAAAAACCAGAAATGTAAAAGAACACAACGTGTATATCCAGAGTACACGACATGTTTTGTAAGTAGGTTATCATCCCAAGTTATTTGGATAGAGACATCGAGTGTGAATTTCACTAGCCAGTAAAGGATACACGACGTGTACCAAACATACACTCAGTGTGCGTAAAAATTGGCCTTAGCTGTGTGTTTTTAAGACACGAACACTGTCTGAGTAGAGCCAAAAATGAAGTACACACTGTGTGAAGGTACGACATGGTGTGTGTAAGAACATATTCCACCTAGTCGTGTGGAATGATGGACATAGGCTAGCCCATAGAAAATGGGATACATGGTGTGTACCGAACATACACGCCGTGCATGTAAACATGGTGTGTGTGGCCTCGTGAATGAGGTACCCGGACATGAGTTTGGATGGTACATAGTGTGTACCGAACATACACACTATGTAATTTCAAATTTTAAATTATCCAGTGTGAGGTTGTGTCAAAATTTACATACTGTGTTTTCTTCATGTCGCGCCCCTGTACTGCGGGAGACGAACTGGAGGCCGATCCAAAAAATACCTTAAATTCTACGAAAACTAGGAAATAAGGAGTGTCGAATGGAATACCTAAAGAGAGGATCACAATGCAGAAGAAATCAGACAAAAAATGGACAAAATCGGTGGATTTGAGGAGGAAGGGCCGTTCGGATTCTGAGAGAAGAAAACAGCAGGGGGGGGGGGGGGCGTGACTCGGGGTGTGGCCATATAGGGTTTCTGGCTTTTATAGCTAGAGTACACGGCATGTGCTCTAGTAGATATACCGTTTAGTTTTTTTTAGGAAGACGATAGGTATATAACATAATTATTATAGTAAACTATATAATAATTAATATTAATATATTAAAATAAAATAAATATATACATATATATAATTTACTAAAAATAAATCTATACATGTAATGTATCAGTAAAATACACATCATGTGTTCTAAGATCGGAAAAAGAGAAGTACAACCTTTGGTCCGGTGCTTGGGGTGAGGTTCGAACCAGAAACCAGCCATTCTGAACAGAATCCCTCAACCACTAGAGCAAAGTTTGTACTACTACTCATGTTTATGAATTTATATATTTTATAATTTACAGGACCAAAACTACACAGGATGGAGTAAAGGCACGACATGCAGTTTTTAATTAGAAAAAAGGGGATGAAACAGGGAGATTAGCCGAGTTCAAACCTGGGTCTTTTGGATCTAGGGCTGAGACTCTGCCAATATGACAACTTCACCTGCATGTATTCCTTTATTTTGAAAATATTTTCAATTATTAATAAAAACATGGTGCACACAATGCATATCAAAATACACACCGTGTGGTTTTATTAAAAGGACAAATGATGGAAGTGGAATGGTTGTCAGGATTCAAACTCATGTCTTTTAGAACCAGGTTACGACCCTGGACAACCAGTACATCCCCATCATGGGTTTTCTTATATTTAAACAAATTTATATATAATATGAAAAATACCACACATGATGTGTAAGAAAACACGAGCATAAAAAGGAGGAAACCCACGCCTAAGGTAGGTATGGAGGGATTCAAACTGGTGATAGCTCAAATAAACTCCAGTGAATTTACCATCAGCGCTGACACAATCCATTTATATTACTTAGTTAATATATATATTTATAATATTACAAATAAAAATGAAAAGGAATCAGTACACGCCATGTGTATAGGGGGTACACAACGTGTAACCTCTGGGTTGCCTCCCAGGAAGCGACTTTGTTTTAGGTCATTGGATCGACCGACTTACCTATGCTTACCTGAGATGCATGGTGGAGATCATTCCCACTGTGTCTTCCATGTGATGGTAAGTCTTAAACCATTTTCTTTTAACCTTTAATAGTTGACTATCCTCCATAGTAATTTATTCCACTCCATGGTGGAATACTCGTATGACTCAGAATGATCCCGACCACCTTGAATTTAGTTTTGATGGGAATAATTGAAGATGAGAATTAAAAAGGAGTACCTGATCACCGAGTTGGAAATATTTTCATGAAATCATCCAGTCGTGGATTTCTATCATCTTCTCCTTGTATATATTGACATTCTAATATGCCTCAAATCAGATTTCATCAAGTTCTGATAGTTGGAACTTTCACTTCTCTTCAGCTACCTTCAAATAAAAATTTAGGGCCTTGACAGACCAGTAAGCTTTGTGCTCCAACTCTACTGGAATATGGCATGGATTTCAATAGATGGGGCAGAATGAGGACATCCCTAGTGGTATCTTGAAAGCGGTCTGATATGCCCACAAATCATCATCTATCTTCTTGGACTAGTCTTTCCTTGAAGTGTTCACTATTTTCTTGATAATATGCTTGAGCTCACAGTTGGAGATCTCTACTTTTCTACTGGACTAGGGATGATATGGAATCCCCATATGATGCTTCACTCCATACTTTGACAGTACTCCTTTCATCAATGTGTTGTCGAAGTGGGTCCCTATATTGCTTATCAGTATACAGGGAACACCAAACATACTAAAAATGTGTTTCTTTAAAAAGGCCACAACCACCTTGGACATGCCATGTGTTATATCAACTGATTCTTCCGACTTGGAGATGTATTCGATGCAGAAAAGGATGTAATTTTTCCAAAAACATTGAGGGAATGGCCCCATGAAGTCTATGCCCCTAACGTCGAATATCTTGACCTCCAAGATGGGGTGTTGTGGCATCTCAGCTCTACACCCCACATTACCAGTTCTTTGGAACCGATCACAATGGGAAACACAGTATCAGGCATCTCTATGCATGGTGGACCAGAAAAAACCAGACTATAGGATCTTTGATATAGTACAGTCTAACCTATGATGTCCCCCGAATGGCGAGGCATGATAGAATTCCAGGACTCCATGAACTTCAGTTTCTGGGATGAAATGTCGGATCACCCCATCTCCAAAGGATTAGAATAGTAGAAAATATTCCAAGAAGTACCTCTTGAAATTAGAGAGAAACCTCTTCCTCTACTGGAAGGAGAGGTCTAGGTGGATGGCACCTATAATAAAAAAATTAGTAATATCAGTATACTAGGGTCTAGGTGATTCTTTGACTAAAAAGAGGTGCTCATCAGGGAAATACTTCTTGATCTCTCGATCTTCTTCCTTCTCTAAATGGGGCAGCTCTAAGTAGTAGAGATGATCATCAAAAACATTATCGCTCCCCTTCTTGTCTTAGATCTCCATATTAAATTCTTGTAGGAGGAGTACCCATCGGATCAGTTGTGGTTTCACATATTTCTTGTTCAGAAGGTATTTGAGTGCTTTATGGTCAGTATAGAAAATAAATCTAGATAGCACTAAGTAAGAACAGAACATGTCAAAAGAAAAAAACTACTGCCATCATCTCCTTTTATATGGTAGTGTAGCTCATCTGTGCCTCATCGAGCGTCCTTCTGGAATAATAGATGGGTCAGAAAATTTGTTCAAGCCGCTGGCCCAGGACTTGGTGTGTTTAGTGTTGTGTAGGTTCATAGGTGTATGAGCGGCTACTTTACTCATTCCAAAATCATCGATTCATCATAGATTCTCCTAATTGACCCATAGATCGAATGAACGCTTTTAAGGTGACGAAATACTCTCATGGACGAGAACAACCAAAAAAATCCCATGGCGCAAAACGAAGAGGGAGATCAAGCTGCTGTCCAAGGAGCTGGACAACCATTTGTCCTGGAGGACAACCATAACCAGAAATCTCCACTTGCTCTAGGATATGGATCTTAGCAGATCCAACAGTTCTTACCAGAGAGGATTCCATACCCACAGCCTGGTTAGGGGCCGTAATTCACCCCTTAGGAGCAGAAATATTTTCCGCCTCCACTCCCTCAGTAGCCACCTCCATGCTGTACTCTCATGGAGTACGACATGCTATCTATTCACGGATCTGACACGAGCATCTTCCGTCCACCGGTGCAGGACCAACACTTTGAGATCAATATTACCATAATTCAACTAATCCAAAACACAATTCAGTTTGGCTGCCTACCCAGGGAGGACCCCAATGACCATCTCTCCAATTTTCTAGAGGTCTGCGACACATTCTACTACCACAGAGTGTCCAAAAATTCCATTTGTCTTCACCTCTTCCCCTTCTCTCTCAGGGATAAGGTGAAAGATTAGATAAAAGGTTTGCCGCAACGATCTATCCTCACCTGGGAGAAGCTATATCAGGTGTTCCTGTCAAAATATTTACCACCCTAAAAGATGGTAACCTTGCAGAATGAAATACACAATTTCCAGCAGCACAAATCAGAGTCGTTGTATGAGTCGTGGGAGCGTTCCAAGGAGATGCCGCATCAATGCACACACCATGGACTCCCACTATGGATGCATGTGTTATTTTTGTATTTATTATCTAGTTTGTATTTTATTTAATTAAGTTTACTAAATTTAGAGTTGATTTTTTTATTTTTTGATGGAAAGGTGATTGAATTTTATTTTTTTATAAAATTTACTTAAAGGATAAAGAAAAACATGGGAATTTGGTTTTGATTCAAATTTTAAGGGAAATACGTCAGGGTTGTGGATTTTAAGTGGATGTTATTAAATCAATTTTCTTATTAGGTTGTGTTGTTCATGATAATTAACATCTCTAGGATTAATTATGTAACAGAAACCCCTTGGTCTGGTAATTGTTGTTTAAATAAATGGAATTCAATTTCATTGGTCCAAAAATTGATTTCACTTAATTTATATTAATTACAACCATTTTGAGATGATTAAAACACCCAATGATCTTGGATGTTTTTAATAGTAATTCCTTAAAAGATCCCTAGAAATACCGTTCTTGGTCTAATATTTTGTGATATTTGAATAAGGGTAAATAAAGAAATATGATAAAGAAAAGATGACCAATACAATTACAACATCACAAAATATAAACTACAACATTCATTTTTCCACAACCCCAACACATAGGGTATTTAGATACTCATAGAGTAGCTATTAATTAAAGAACTTGTAGTACCTGGACACATCTTCTTAAAATCCTTGGAGTGAAGGTCATCGGGAAGGTAGCACGAAAGCACCTTCATTTCTCTCTCCTCTCCTCTTCTTTCTCTCTCTTGTTCTCTTCTAGGCCGTATTCAGAGTGGTCTCCCTTCAAACTGAATAAAATATGAATGAAATGAATGACTCACCCCCAAAATTGGAGGGCCTTCCACCTATTTATAGGTTTTAGGATTACACGGCGTGTACTGGAAAGTACACGATGTGTACTCTTGTCAACGTGATTTTTCTATATTATTCTCCACCAGTGGGTGACCTAACACATCGTATTTGACTTGGAACATGGAACCTCCAGGTAGGTGGAGGTACACGACATGTAGCACCGACATACACTGCATGTTCTCTCTTTCATCATCCACCAACCGCTTCTAGAAGGAAATACATGGCGTGTAGCCCTATGTACACAGCGTTTAAAGGTCAGCTGGAAACATGGGCATGTATACATCTTCTCAGCCACCAACCACTTTGAGAAGATGATACACATTGTTTGTATTAAGTACACGGTGTGTACATGCTTTTGGTAACTTGGGCATGTACTTGGCTTGGTCAATCCATGTCAGGGTTCTGGTACACGACGTGTATATGAAAGTACACAGTGTGTAGTTTGTAATTTTTGATTAACTTTCCACTGATTTGTGTCTTTGTCATGGAAATACCTTAAAATCATTATGATCACCTAATTACAAAATTTTATCTCAAAAAGAACATGTATCTGTTGAAAACATGTTTTAAAAACTTGATAAAATGTACAAAAATGTATACACAAATTAGGCACATCAATATCCTACAAGAAAGGACTAGATGTTTCATACCTATGTTGTTCTATGACAATCTACCCACTAAGGGGTAAGTTATATCATTCAAAACATTCTAAACTACTTCTATTTTAAATTTAGAACATCACATGGACACCCCATAAACCTACAAACTTTCAAGAACATATAATCACATATAAAAGAATTCCAAAATCAAGAATTATGGATAATACTTTCTAATCCACTATATTTAATTCATTCTTGTTCTAAAAAAACCAAAATCATCCTCAAACAATAAAAATCATTTTTCTGATATGGAAAATAAGGAAACATAAAAATGATAATAGACATAGGGAATATATGGAATTATACTCACCATAGAAAACTTTCATAATGAATGAAACTTTGAGGTGAGTGAGTTACGATGAAGATGGAGGTGGATAAAGATGCTGGGAGGCGAAGGTGGAGGCAGATGCTGGTAGTTGGAGGTAGGGAGGCAAAGGAGGACTCAAACGCGGAGGCATGAAGGAAGAGGGAGGGAGGCGGGGCCAGGAGGCAGAGGCTGGGAGGTCGAAGGGGAGGCAGAATCTAGAAGGTCGAAGCGGAGGATAGGAGGCCAATGTGGAGGTTGAATTTGGGAGGTTGAGGCAGAGGACAGGAGGCTGAGGTCAAGGCCGAGGCAAGGAGGGGTAAGGTGGCCGGAGCTCATAGGAGGGGATATTAGGGCATGTCGAACTGGGAGGGGGAAGATGAGCCCGATGGAAGGTGGATATTAGAGAGGATATACCCACTATTTTTAAATAACTATGGGTATTGGTTCGATCAAATGTTCTATACCCATGATTTCTCTAAACCGTGGGTATATATGTGTTGTCTTAGAGACAATTTCTAGTAGTGTCACCCTTTGTATAAGCTATATCAAGATATCCCGTTTTTCATTATCTATAATGGGGATCAACCCATCATATAATCTATATCAGGTTCAACCATTTTTCACATAATGATAAATTAATATATCATGAATAAATTTTTTTATACCTGCACCATTTTATCATAAAACTCATTTTTTCAAATTATTTTTAAATAAAAAAACATTTGGATATTAGAATACCCTTTTATTTTAAAAATGAATTTTTAAAAATAAAAAATGTACACATCATAAGGAAACCATTTTCTTTAAAAAGTTACATGAAAAATTATAAAGGAAACTTAAAATAATTAAGGTGTCATGATGATGGGAAAATCCTCTAATGACATATAAGTTAAAAAAACATTCCTTCTATATTTTTTTTCAAAAAAGTTATAAAGTACCTTGTTTGGAAAAAAAAGGATTCCTTAAAAAATGTTTTATAAAAAGTAAAAAATGGATAAAAATGAATTTCAAAAATCATATAATAATTATAAAAATATTATTTAAATAATTTTTAGAAAAAAATCATATGGATATAGATGAAAAATATAGTTTTAAGGGAATCTTTAAAAGATAATTTTTAAAATAAAGACCCTTACCCTGAGTAATAATCGTCACATACATTCATTATCTTCCTAAATAATAAACTTAGGTTAATTTTATACTTTATTTAGAAATTTTTTCAAGTTTATTATTCCTTTTATATAACTTATTACCATGTTATATCAATTACTTAATTATTTAAGTTCATGTCGAATGTTTTGATGATATTCGGTTCATAAGTCCAAAATGACTTAGGTATGTTGACTATGGTCAAAGTGGTCATTAATAAACCATAAAAATAATAATATTAAATAAATATGTATAATTTTTATACATAAATTATACATTTAAATTCAACCATTACATATGGTAATGAAAAATTAACTACGTTATAATCATGGAGATGGTATGCTGTATGTACGCATGGGTAACATTTCCATTTTTCAACGATCATTATCTAAAAAAGGTAAATATTATATTATATTTATAGAATGATACTAATATCATAAATTTCATATTAATTCTTCAAATATACTTGTATATATCATCCATGTGATGTGGTTATGAAAAATGAACCACATCACTTCATGGAGGTGGTAGTCTACACGTACACATAAACAATGTTATCACTTTTATATGTAAGGAAAGGTAAGAATATAAATGATATATTATCATTTAATAATGATAAATATTTCATTAATATAATATATAAATATCAATTTTATAATTATAACATGTCTTGAGAGATGACGATGGAAAATGAATTACATTAGTTCGTGAGGTGGTAGCCCGCCATACACACGAATGACAATTTTGTATCCCATTTGATGGAAGAGGATATGGATATAGGTTGTGAAATTATAATATTAAAATATAATTATATATAGGATACTATATTTATTATTTTATAATGCTTTAATAATATTTTAAGAATGTGTAAGAATAAACAAAATTGAAACATACATATAAATACTATACTTATTCTTTGGAAAACCACCTTTGCTTAACACCTTAAGACCACTAAGGTTAGTGTTATTCCTAAAACAAGACCTATGGAATTAGATTTGGGATTATATAAAGGTATTATATTAGTAATTTTCTAAAAAAATAGTATTTAAGTGTGAATAAATGAGGATATGTGGTTCCCTTTTCTGAGAGAGGAGAGGGGAACTATTGGCATTTCTCAAAATATTAAATTAATATAAATTAATTTTTAATTAAAAATGGATCCAAAATAAGTTAATTAGAATATGATATAATAATGGGTCTAAATACATTAATAAAATAAAAATTATACAAGTTTTGACTATATTTTTACCCTTATCTTTTGGTTTTAACCCCTATTTAACCCCTTTAACTCTTACCATGACAACATGAATTTTTACACTTGGAGGGTTAATATAGTTAATATAAAATAAAAAATGATCTATAAATGGACAATGGTTAATATTTTAAAAATTATACTAATCAATTTCCTGAATTAAATATTTTTATGAATTTTATATCATTTAATAAAATATTATTTATTATAAAATATCAATAATGTAAATTTTTAGAATGATTCATTACTTTGACTTCAATAATATCAAGAAAACACTTATAATTAGAAAAATTATTTTAATACATCCCTAAAATTTCAATTTCATCTATAAAATTCATGTATCATATTAATTATCTCAAATTATATTTATTTTAATATTTATAATAGCATTTATTTAATTTTTCCATTAAATAAATAAAAACTATATTTGCGTTGTGAAATAATTTAAGGTAATTATTCCTTAACTAAAAAATAAAAATAAATTACCATAATAATGATAAATATTTTATATTTAAAAATACTATTTTTTGAGCACATCCTCTGTATAACACCATATTAAAAGTATTACACTTGTTAAAAAAAAGAGTGTGACATGTTTGACATTTCTTTAAATAAAATAATATAAAGGACACATTCTTATACAAGTGGCCCCAAAAGGTCATAAATTAGACTCTTGAATGATTATGGTCAATTTATAATCATATAATAATATTTAGGTAAGGGTTTATGTCATTTAATAGTTCTTATCATTTTATTTTTAAACTAAATTACCTAATTTACCCTTTATAGTGGTAATAAAAATTACTAAGGTTATTATTCATATTGTCCAAAAATAAAAGGAAACTATTTACAAAATTTATAAAAAATGATTAAAAATATAGAATACAATTTTTAAAATTAAAAACATATAAGTTAAAAAATTTTATTTCAAATTAAATCATAAAAATTCCACAAAAAATAGTTTTTCAGAAAAATACCCATTTTAAATATAAAATGTTTTTATACTAAATTCAAGAATAAAATAAATTTAAAAAACCATAATTTTATTATTTTAAATAAAAATTAAATAATGAAAATTAAAAACTAATCCAAAACATAATTCAACATTGAAAATACTTTAAAATAAAATACAATTTAAAAAAAGAATTTTCACTATTCCTTAAAAAATCAATATTTTCAAAAAAAATATTAAAAATTCTTACTAAGATAATTTTTACATACTGAATTCAAAAAATGAAATTAATTTTTTCAAATTAAAATTATTTAATTTTAATATTAAACTTTTAAATAAAGTCTTATATGAAATGAGTTTAATATATCCATTTCTTTTTTGATTTTAAGAATTACTTAATATATTTATTATGTATATAACTACATAATTTAATAATACTAGTGAATATTAAAATTCTTTATTCTATTATTACATGGATTTTTACACTCCCAACATACACCAAATGGTTGTATGTAGACTTGTTTTGATAGATAAAGGTAAAGGCAAGGCATCATCTAGTGGTAGTGGATTTCCATATCAGTTGTAGTTAGGTTGGTGGAAGTGACATAATGTGAGTGAGACCTTGTGGCACATGGATATGGGTAACCATTTTTGATATATTTTTGGTTATTGTGTATACTTATCCTTTTTGTATCTTCTTATAGGCTTCCTATCCCATTTCCCTATTTTTGTTATATTCTAGACAATTGTGCATGTTTACTTAGGATCTCATTTTTATTTAGAGTTGTTCATGATATTAATTTTTATCTTGGTTATTATTATTATTTCATTCATTTGAGTGCATGAATCACCAAGATATGGAGAGGTCATTATGAGTTCTCAATTTCAGACCCACTTAGTGGATTTATTAGGGAAAACCATTCCTAAAGGTGTATTTATGATGCCCATACACTAGTTACTAGATTGAGGGGATCATGAATGCCCTTTGATCATTGTCGTGGGATGATGTGGGTACCTTAGTTAGGGGTAGTATGGCTTTGTTCTAGGTAATACATGTCACAATATTTACCTGTAAAGTAGTGAGAATATCACTATTCAAATTCAACCCACAATTGTTTTTGATATGATGAACAATAAACCATAATAAAATTAATTTAATAGTTATATTATGAATTTTAATCAACTCAACATGATAATACGAAGTTCTATTTTTTTTGTTTCATAGAGTTCCATGAGATGACTATCACACCATATTTGAATGAATATTCAGTTTTAGATCAAGCTTTATGTAGATCAGAAAAATATTCAGTATCAACATAATCAACCAATTTTGGTCTAAAATTTCATTAATAAAGTAATACCCAATAAAAATATCATTGAATATATCAAAATATATATTTTATATCATTTTAATATCTCTGAGTAGGAGAAAAACTTTATCCAATAATAAATTAATATAAAATTATATATCCCCCCCTTTATTATTTGGTTAGTATAGTAATACTCCCATAACACTAAGATATGCTATTTTAAGGAAAAAAACTTCTTAATTACACTCTCATGATTGAAAATATATTATCATGATAAAGATATCATTATCCTGGATACAAGATTATAAACTATTGGTGTACTTATAAATGCGACTTATCAAATATAATTTTGATAAATTAACCATAATTTTATTAGAAATATTCACTAAAGATCAAACCACAATGTGGTGGTACATACCACCACCCTATGGTTTGTGATGGTATAAATCATGATGTAGTGAGGGTCACTACATCATAGTTTAATGCATGGAATTAAAAATGTTATGCAACAAATTTTACTATTCTTACTATAAGTTATCATTTTTGAGTTGGTCATGTCACGAACCAAGTCGGGATGTCATCTAACCCAACACCTGACCCGATACGAGACATGTCCCAAAGGGCGTTCCCGATCACCACAAGATGAAAATTAGTGTTGGGCATCAATAACAATAAAAATGGGAATGATTTCAGCCCAATAACCAGAATCAAATAAAGAAAACAAAATTTGAAGAAAAACTAACAATAACTGAATATCAATAATGTACAAAAATGATCTAGAGATAACAACTTCTAAACAATATAGAAATTGAACACAAAACTAAAACTAGAAAATGCCAATAAGATATTCATGTGACCTCTGGGTCACCTCCATCTACTAGACCAACTTGCTCCAAGAGAAACCAAACTAGAAACCTGAACCTACAAAACAACCTGGGTCTACTAACACCGAATGATACAAGTAGGGTTTGAGATTAAGAATCTCAGTAGGAAACCTCCACATAATCCATACATTTACTTTCTCAAAATATTACACAAACACTAGTTTGAAATACAGATATAAAAAATGGTTTTAAACGTTTTGAATAAAAAACCACATCTTTTCTTTTTACCAAAAAAACACACTCTACATTCTCATTTTGAAAATAGATTTACCAATTTACAAACCAAATTCGAAACTAAGATCCAAACACATCGATACCAAGCAATGCTGAAAATAAATAAATAAATAGTATGATAAACCAAGTACAATAGAAAATAAATAGGCACATATAGATAAAAACCATGGGTGTTCCTAAAAATCCCTAGAGCCATCCATAAATGTACTTGAATCAGACTCACATGTCGACGTATGGTGCAACTCCATAGTCAATAACCAATTGTATTTTTTAAACTAGCCTCAACAGTGGCACATCCCACCTGGACTCTAGACATCCAAGGGGTACCGACCCATTTAATATAGGTCGAAAATAATCATCACTCAATCCTCTATAAGACACATGAGATTCCTATGGTAAAAATACTCGGTGAAAGGAGAGACCCTTACATATGTGACTCACCGTAACTTCCACCACAACACTTGACTACCCCAATCACCAAAACCACCCACTGCGATAACCAAAATTGGGAAATCCTCTATAGGGGTTCCCATTTTATAACAATACATTCATAAGTGAAAATTAGTCCATCACATCATTTGATCTTCAAAACATTTTTCAAAACATGCTAAAATTCCAATTTAGCATTTACCCTTCCAAAAACACAATTTATTTCAAAAACATTATAAAGTTCCAACCATTACTTACATAAAATACATTTAAAATACACTTACAAATAATTTACAAACCATTTCCAAAATAACATGAAACACCTTTTTCATGTTCATGATGCCAAACAGGACATTAAACCATTTAGAAACCAACCATGTTCTAAAATACCAAATAGTTCAAGTTTTAAGGAACTCATTCAAAACCAATTTAAATACACAAGAAATTATAACATACTATTTAGAAATAAAAGATCCATTTTATAAGGAATATAAGAGGATAGAGAAGAGAAATCATATGAGAGACCAAGGTTCAAAGACCACATCATTTTTAAGTTTCATTTTCACTTGAATTCCCATCTATGTGTGCACCTAGTGCACCCATGGATGTGTCAACATCTAATGACACACTTTGAAGATCAATAAAAACACCCAAAATCATTTTTCAAGAAATACTTCTTCCCTTTAAACCAATATAATTTCAATATCACTAATAATCATTTTAGAACCCAATGAATCTTTTTAAAACATATCACCACAAATCATCAATCCATAAAGGGGTATCTAAATCCAATATCATGCTCTATTTCATGTTTTAACCAAGATAATAAATAAACCCAATGAAAAATAGCATGACAAGGGATCAATTTCATGTTTATAAAGAAATATGAATTTTATAGAACACCTTGCATGCATATATATATATATAGGCATATATGATAAATCTTTTAAGAAATAAATTTGCACCTATTTTTCCATCATAAAACACCAAATAAATCATATTATAATATCAAAAGAAAGAATATATTACTTTAAAAGTAACTAGGAAAGATCAATAATTCAATAAGATATTCTAGAAAGGAAATGTATGGAAACCCTTACCTCAATGAAGTTTGGATAAAACTAAAATTTATCGGGAGGAAGAACAAAACATCACGGACCAACTACACACCCTAGAATCCAAAGAAACACAACCCACACATCAAAAATAACATATAGGGTTTATAAAAATAAGAACCAAGATACAAGATAACCATGAAATGAGAGAGGGGGAATAGGATAAGAGGAATGTTGAATATTTGATGAAGAAACCATGAATAACCACTAACCTTTGATGATAAATTTCCCAAAAAGTGTCCCAAGATGAAGGAGAACGAAGTGGTGGGAGTTACCTATGGTCAATAACCCACTAGTAGGGCTTCAAATGAGAGGTGAAATAACTTAAATAAATTTTTTTAAAATTATATCTATTTAGGTCATAATGGTATACAAAATTTTTCTGTACAGTTTTATAAAATGTTCACAAACCATGTGACTGATTCTGGAAACATTCTGCAAACTTTTTAGTATGATTTTCATGGTTTGGAAAAACTATGATCAAACCATGAAACCGGAAAAATTTCCCCAAAACCCTTAGATGAAACCCCAAACACTAGGGAATCCTTCCTAATGATCCTTGAATGATTTGAACACAATGTAGTGACACTGAGGGTGTCACAAAGTCCCCACCATACAAATTTCTTCCAATACCATTCACAATAACCATGAATAGTTCTAAAAGAAAACTGAAAGCACCAAAACACAAATAATTTTGTTGGAAACTAAACCTAAACCTCAACAAAAACATCCAAAATTTAGAAATAAATAAAAATAAATTAAAACCATGGTCGGGGTGGGACAATTTCCCCCACCACAAACACCCCCCAGAAAGTCACCCAACCGATCAATAAACAAAACTCAGCCCCAAATTCAAAATAAGACAAATAAAACCATGAAATTTGAGGTTACCTTCACTCTACAAGTCACACCTGACCCACTCTAAGGGAAATAAAAGAAAAATAATTGTGAAAAAGAGGAGGGTTCTCCCCACCATAGGAACCTGACTAACACCATGGAATGACTTTAGACTAGATCAACACAAAAACTAATGACACAAAACAATAACCCCTTTGCATAAGGGGAAACATGAATTATGGTTAAAACATCAGAGGGGGAAAATATGTAATTTCACATTTTCAACTCGCATGGTTTGGCTGCACGGTTTGACAAACCGTGTGCCAAATATGCATACCCTACTATCTAAAGGATACACCCCACACAGTTTGGCTGCAGTTTTTACTAACTATACCAAATGCCACTACCAATAACGAGATCCATACTGCACAGTTTCTATACGGTTTCCAAAACCATGTGCAACCCTTGCAACTCACTCCTAGACCCCAAAACCAAACTACATGGTTACCTAGGAAAGGATGCATGGTTTTCCCAAACTATGTGCTGAAACCATGCACCAACCAAAAACCACCAAAAACCTCCAAATAACCAAACCCCCCAAAATCTCCAAAATTATCACAACTAGGAACCAAAACCAACCCACCAAAAGGGATAACCATACACAAAAAAGAACCCAAACCAGGATATACACTTAAATAGGAACAACTATTCAGATTATAAGGATAAAAACAACCAAGCCTCTTATAATGATGGTAACTTAAAATAGTAAATAAAATGATAAGGAACTTAAAATGTATCATCTACATTCTAGAGAAAAAACTGGGCCAAGGTTCCCCACATCCCCTGGAGACATCCTGACTATGTGAAAATCCTCACTCCGAGGCCTATGGCTAAACCCTAATGTTTGAAGCATTTACTTCCATGTATCCATACACTAAAAATCCTTCGATCAAGAGATAGGTTCCTCTGGAACACACATTTTTTTTTCAAATAGGGAATCCTCAAGAGCAACAAGAGACACCAGATATCCAACTGCCTAAGATCTGGTTCACTGACCACTGACACTACTGAATACTTAGCAGATCTTACACATTCCTTGCCTTAACCTCCCTAGGTATGAACCTTTGGATAAAAGTGGTCTTAAGGACTTCCAAATACATCCTATATTGAAAAAATTTCTAGAGAAATACCTTCTATTGACCCAAACATAGACCTTCAAATAAACCTAAAACAACATGCATTCTCACAGCTTTAGAAGTTCCCAATGGTATAAAGACATCTAGACTTCCTCAAGCCATTATAGGGACTCTAATGGACTATGATCACCATGGAAGATAGGTAAAAACCGAGAAGAACCATAAATGGGATGAGACCCACTAGAAATCTTGGTGACCTTTCTAGGAGTTATATTCTAAACAACACCAAGCACAAAACTGAGATCAACCTCAACACAAAAGTCATCCAAAATAAACAACTTAATCCAAATAACTCACTCAAAGGCCAAACATCATAAAACAAAACCAAGATATTCTTTTCAAAAATTACCATTTTGTTTCAATTTTACAAAACTGCCTCCTTCTAAGGACACTTTTCTAAAAAAAACCAATATTTTAAAGAAAAACCAATTCCCAAAGTCATTTTACCTTCTCAAAAACTACTTTGGAAAAACCAGATCAAACCTTTGATGTCAAACACCCACCCATGGAATCCTATGAACTGTCACATATGTGTTTATCCCATATCTTTTTATACCATCCATACACATGTTCCAATGTTCAGTTTCCATACATACCCAACCATATGTGAATGTTCATAAGGAATACCAAGGGTCACACTTACCACTTCATTACCAAACCCAAGCATTTACCAGATTCTCATTCAAAATCACTTTCCATTTTAAAAATAATTTTTCTAATATGAAACCATTTGAAAGAAATCATTTCCATTTTCAAAATCTATTTCCATTTTTAAAGATAACTTACACCAATCAAAACTGAGACAAAAAACAAACCACACCAAAATTATGGATTGAGAGACTACTTTCTATTTCTAACTTGGAGACATGGTAGTGGGATATGCCCCAAGTAAGTATCAACACTAATAAGACCTTGAACCATGTACTCAGAATCTACATGATTCACTACTCCATGTGATATCACGAAATGACACCATCTCACCTCTATTGTCATTCCTCAATTGAAAACAAATGAAAAATACCCAAATAATAGATGGCCTAATCTAATAACATTTTGTTATGAACCAATCTGGGATGCCATCCAACCTGATATCTGACCTGGTCTGAGACATGGCCCAAAGGGCATTCCCAATCCCAACTGGCTGACAAAAAGTGATGGGAATCAAGAATAATATAAGTGGGAATGATTTCAACCTAATAACTAGGATCAAATATAAAAACAAAATATGAAGCAAAACTAACAATAACTGAATATTAATAATATACAAAACTGATCCAGACACAACAAATGCTAAACAAGATAGAAACTAAATACAAAAATAAAACTAGACCACACCAACAAGATCTACATGTGACTTCTAGGTCACCTCCATCTACAAGACCAACCTATTCTAATAGAAATCGAACTAGAAACCTGAACATGCAAAACAAATTAGGTCCACTGACACCAAATGATAAAAGTTGGGTGTGATCTTAAGCAGCTCAGTAGGAAACCACCATATAATCCATACATTTACTTTCTAAAAATAGTCCACAAACACTAGTTTATAATACATATATAAAAATAGATTTTAATCATTTTGAATAAAAAACAACAACTTTCATTTTTCCCCAAAACAACACTCTTCACATTCTCATTTTCAAAATAGCTTTACCATTTTACAAACTAAATTCAAAACTAAGATCCAAACATGGTGATACCAAGCAATGCTAAAAATAAATAAATAAATAGTATGATAAATCGAGTACAAGAAAAAATAAATAGGCACATATGGATAATAAACCATGGTTGTTCCTAAACATCCCTAGAGAAATCCCTATATGTACTCGAATCGGTCTCACCTACCAGTGTATGGTGCAACTCCATAGTCAATAACCAACTAGATGCTCTAAAATAGCCACACCAATGAAACTTACCACCTATCCTATAGACATCCAAGAGCTTCCAACCCATCTAATTGGGGTCAACAAGTAACCATTACTCAATCCTCTATAATACGCCTAGAAGTCCCATGGTAAAAGAACTTGGTGAAAGGAGAGGCCCTCACACATGTTACTCACCTTACCTACCACCACCACACTTAAATACCCCAATCACCGACACCACCCACCATGACAACCCACATTAGTAAATCCTCCATAGGGGTAATATTTTTTTAATAAGACATTCATAAGTTCCAATTGGGCCGTCACATCACTTAAGCTTCAAAACATTTCTCAAAACATTCTAAAATGCCAATCCGGAATTTACACTTCCAAAACCACAATTTATTTCTAATACATTTTAAAGTTCCAACTGATCCTTACATCAAGTCCATTTCAAATACACTTAAAAATCATTTCCAAAACATTTCCAAAATAACATGAAACACCATTTTCATGTGTATGATAACAAAAATTACATTAAACCATTTAGAAACCAACCATGTTTTAAAATACCAAATGTTTCAAGTTTTAAATAACACATTCAAAACCACTTTAAAGCCACATGAAATTACAACACACTATTTAGAAATTAACGATCCATTTTATAAGGAAGATAAGATGAGAGAGAAGTGAAATCATTTGAGACACCAAGGTTCAAAGACAACATCATTTTTAAGTGTCATTTTCACTTGAATTCCCATCCATGTGTGCACTTACTACACCCATGGATGTTTCAACATCCAATGACACACTTTGAAGATCAATAAGAACACCCAACACTATTTTTATAGAAATAATACATCCATTTAAACCAACACAATTTTAAAATCACTAATAATCCACTATAAATCATCAATACATAAATGGGAATTCAAATAAAATATCCTGCTCTATTTCATATTCCAACCAAGCTACTAAATAAACCCATGTCCCAATAGTACAAAAGGGCTCAATTTCATGTTTATAAATCAATATGAATTTTATCTAACACCTTACATGCATATACATATAGAAATATATGATAAATCCTTTAATAAATCAATTCACACCCATTTCTACATCATAAAACACCAAATCAATCATACTAGTACATTATGAGAAAGAATATATTACTTTAAAAGAAACTAGGAAAGATAAAGCATTCAATGGGATGTTTCGAAAAAGAAATGGACAAAAAACCTACCTTAATAAAGTGTAGATGCAACAAAACTTCAATGGGAGGAATAATAAAGACTCATAGACCAACTCCACAGCCTAGAATCTAAAGAAACACAACCCACACATCAACCCTAACGTCTAGGGTTCAACCAAACAGGAACCAATTCAAGAGAGAACCATGAAATGATAGAGGGGTAAGAGGAGAAGAGGAATGGTGAAGATTTAATGAATAATCCATGAAGAATCATTAATCTTTGATGATAAATTGCCCAAAATGTGGCCCAAGATGCAGAATAATGAGGGGGAGGGGATCCCTCGGGTCGATACCCCACTGGAAGGGATTCAAATAGGAGGTGGAATAAGTTAAATTGGGTTTTTAAAATAAAATTTATTTAGTACGTAATTGGTTGCATGATTTTACTACATGGTTTTGTAAACCATGCACAAATTATGAGACTGCTACTAGATTTTTTTTTCAAACTTGTAGTCACGAGTTTCACAGTTTAGGAAAAACTTAGTCAAACTGTGCAACCTGAAAAATTTCCCAAAAACCCTAAAATGGTACCCAAATACTAGGTAATCCCACCCAATGATGCTTGAATGATTTAAACACAATGTAGTGACACTGTGGGTGTCACAAACTCCCCACCATGAAACTTTATCTCAATACCATTCACAATAACCACGAAGAGGTCTAGAAGAAAACTGAAACTACCAACACATAAAGGCTTTTGTTGGAAATGCAACTCGAACCTCAACTAAAACATCCAACATTGATAAATAAATAAAAATAAATGAAAACCATGGTCAGGGTGTGAGAGGTTATTGTGTGATGATGAATAGAGGAGTTTGACCATCCAAAATAATTATTTAAAAATTAAACAATCAATGGAGGTATCAAACATCATGTTAAAAAATTTTATAGCATTTTAAACATATGATAAATGTTTCATCAATAGACTAGAAATTTGTGAAACTTTCATAAGCCCATGGAGTTCCCTTGGTGGCTATAATTCCACACCATGGTTTTTGGGGAAACACTTGTGGTTAGAGTAGAAATGTGATTTTAATAAGACAACAAAGATGTAGCCAGGTAAAACTATATCATAGTTTCAGATTCATGAATTAAGAAATATCATTTCCCAAATGACTTCATATAGAGAAAAGATTATGGTTTTCCCTTTGAAAGTGTTATCATCAAGGATAAATTACCTAATTTTTTCAAATAAAAATATTTGTGGTTTTATGTTTATAATGATTTTTTTAAATTCTTAAAAACCTTCTCTAGTGTGGGAGTATTTAAATTTATTTATAGAATTTTCATAAATAAGTATATAAAATGTTCACATTAAAGGCCTTATTTATAAATTTATTTAAACCATGCTTCAAATATTTTGATGGATTTTCTAATGGTTTAAATAAAATAAAATTTGTGATATTTAGTTTCTGTAAAATATTTAGATAAAATATGAAATATTTATATGATTATAAAATTTTTCATAAATACCACATATTTTGAATATGAATGAGTTTATATTAAATGACATGTAAATTAATAATATGATAGAGTTTATATTGAAATAAACATGAAATGTTCATGTTTATTTATGATATGGAATTTCCAAAAAACTTTTCAAAATTATAAATTGGTTATACTTTCTTTAGTTAATAAATGTTCATAAGTTTTCATCTCATGTATAAATATTTGAATTTTTATTTTATTTAGTTTATTACTAAATTTTTTATTCTTAAATATAAATGTTATATCATGAATGGATTTATTCTTTAGATTAAATAGTTAAACTGATTCTTATAAATCTCATACTATTTATATAAGTACTTCTACGCTATGCAGGACATACTATTTAGTTATGTTCAACCATGAATCTGATTTTTCATGGGCTATGAAATTGAAAGTAAATACTGGATATTATTTAGAAGAATTATATGCTAGGATTTTATTGAAATTGAGGTCTCTATTGAGTATTTACCTATGTATAGTGGTACTTTGGGTTAGACTGATCATTGACCCAGGGGCTTAGGCTCCATCAAGAAAATTAGGGGTTGGCTATGCATTTTACCATACTTACTCTTGTGGGGATTTTGGGTTTTTATGATTCTAATAATTTTTATTAAAGTGTTTAATTTAATTTATACCTGATATTCATTTGGATATGTGTGGATATATTTGGATTTTATTTTTCAGTAAGTAACAAAAATTATGAGTTGTATAAGGAGTTATATATTAATAAGATTTGAATATATTAATTTTCTTGATGGTATATGATTATACAACTATATTATTTAAAGAATGCATACATAAAGTAAATTCATGATATAATATAGTGACATTTTAAATCTCATTAAAAATTATAAGTGTTAAATCCCATCCAATGTGAGAACTTATCAAGACATCGATCATCCAAATAAGAAGGCCACACTAAATATGGGTGTACATGATTATCTTGTGTAATGAAAACAAGATATATGTGAACTTAATCGTCAAGTTACTATCACTAGGGTGAGATTGGGTTATACATAATTTGGAAAACCTAATGGTTATGATACAAGAGGAATATATTTGAGAAAATCCATATGACATATTTGGAAAAGAGTTTTCCACTTAATTATCAAAGAGTCATATGTGATATGATTAGAATGATTGTTTACTAGATTTAATCATGGTTTGTGTTACGAGATTAGTTGGAATGATTCATGGTGGAATATGTATCTTGGTACACTAATATATATGGTTAAATTAATAGGTCTTATCATTTTTAATGAGAGCATATTTAAAAAAAGTCATTTTAAATGAATTTAACATATGATACTCATTGAATAAAATATTTCATTGTAGATAAAAATTGAATCATTATGATCTAAATTATTTTTGATATCAATATTAGTGAAATAAAATATTAATGGAAGAAAATTTCTAGATTGGTATAAGAACTTGATAATAGTTATCAAATAATAAGGAAAGTTCTTTGTGTTAGAGAAGAATATTACTAGGAAACTTCCTACCAATGAAACTAGTTAAGAAGATAAGGACTCTTTTAGTAATTATAGTAAATATTATGTTGAAGTGTCTAGGTTGTTACTTATTTATTTTTATCCCAAGATCCAAAAAGAAACATGAAAATATAGATGTTTTTGGGATAACATGCAAATTGAAAAGGCCTTATTAAGAATAAATTAGACACAAGAGATATAAAGTTTTAAAATATTTTTTTTGTGTAAAATGTATGAGGGTAATTTAGTTTCAACTCATTTACTCAATATGATTGGATATGTAAATGAATTAGAGAGACTGGGTGTTGTCCCAATAAAGGTAGGAAAGTAAAATTCAAGAGGTGGGGGAGGGGGGAGGTGAATTGAAGTCAAAATCTGACTTACAATTTTTCTCTCACTTGAGTAAATTAGTTTTCAGAACTTTTAATGTATGAAAAATTCATATTACAAGCATTAGAATATAATAAAAAATAAAAAATTGAAATTTAAAGACTTAAAAAATATATAAATTAGGATAAACCAATCATAAATAAACTTATAAAAGTAAAACAATGCATGAAGTTAAGGATAAAAATCTTCAAACTCATAATAGGATATTATTACTAGATCTATTAAAATCAAAGGAATTATTAGATTTAAAAAAAAGTGGTAGGTAGTTTGATAACTTGAACCAAGGAATATAAGTCCCATTAGAACTTTTTCAACTATAAAATAGTTATAAAGTATTAAGTTACAAACCTAGAAATTATTTGACTGAAATGCCGGACACATGTTTCTCTATGCCTAGGGACCTCTACAATCTCATGATCAATAGTAATTCTAATACCTTGGACTTCATAGAATAAAAATTTTGTAAGGTATAACATCCTATACCTATAATCTCATCAATAAACATGATTTACAAAACAAAATTCCTCACTATAATCACTTTGATAAGAGGGATTAGAAAGTGAAATTTTACAAGGGAAGTTAAGAGCTGTAAAAATATACCTCACAAAACAGTACCTCTTAGAAAAAAAATCACTGAAAGAAAAATTACAATCGAAAGAACTCAAAGTATCGAGGTAATGAAAATATAAATATGAATGAAATAAAGATAAAAAAGTGTTATTTCTTACATTACTTTAATTTGTCAATTCAATATATATCCTTTGTTGTAATAAACACTAATGGTCACATTTTGAGATATTCAAGTTAAGTTGAAACTACATCAAACACAACACTCCATCTTTTTATGGATATAGTTTCTCCCCTATGTATTTTATAAAAATATAAACACAAAAATAAAGGATCATTAATCATAAAATACAAACTTAAAAAAATTAATAATAAATACTTATCTTTATCTCTCAATACTCCCCCTATAATATATAATGTTTGGAAATTCTATTCCCGTATCAAAAAATCAAAATTAAACAAAAAAAACTATACTTTATTTTTTGGATAATCAATAATAAGTAAGTAAATTATAGTTATAATATTCATCTATAATAAAAATATATAACTCCTCATGATTCCATATATATGAATTCTTGAATATATATAATGAAGGCTCTTATAATTTTTATCAATAGTTGATCAACCCCTTGAATGAATACCTCTCTCCTACTACCATCCATCAATTATATGAATTGTATAAATTATAATAAATCCTTCCAAAAAAACCATTAGTTATCTTTGATGTAAATTATTCTAAAAATATAATCTTTCTTCACTAATTTATAAGATACAAAAATAACGACCTTTCTTAAGGATTTATTCAAATAATTCAATATTTAAAAAAATAAATTCAAGGATTTTTAGAAAGGAAATAAATAATAGATAATATAGAGTGTTATTTTAAATCCATTAAAATAAAATTTGGTTATCTTATGACAATATAAATTCACAAAGTAAAAACCATGAATATATTAGAATTTAATTTAGTATTAAAAGTAAAATAAACTACTATTTTAACAGAAATTCTACAAGATTGAGATAAAAAGGTATTGAAACTTCTAAATGTTATCTTCTACCATTGTATCTTGATATTCATATTTTAAAAATGATTCCATAAGATATTTTAAATTTTATTCCCATATTATGTTAAAATTTACCATCGATAATAAAATATTTTCATGAAAGTTATCCAAAATAAAAACAAACTATCCTTAAAAAAAGAGCTAACATTTAAATAAAAACTTTCAAAGTGTAAAAACTTATGTAAAGAAAAAATTATGTAAGATAAAAACTTAAAAACACATGAGTAAAAATTTTATTACTTAATAATAACTTCAAAAAAGGGTAAAAAATTTGAAACATAAAATTAGAAATAATTATCAGTTACCAGAATTAATAATTCAGCTATCAATATGCGATGACTTCATTAATAAATAATTAAGGTTGAGGCATCTAGACCTTCTTAGGTCTGGAGGTATTATCAAAGATAAATTTTTGTACCCAAATTTTTTAGACTCTTCCATTCTAAATACTAGTGAGATATTTGGAAATGTAGGCTAGGTGAGTTCCAAAAGATTATATTTTATTTAAGGAACATCTTCACCTCTAATGTTCAGTTTGTTGATATTTCATACATGATGAATCACTACTAGGAATAATTTATTTTGACTGATAATACCCACTTATAATTTTTTACAAACTAGTATAGAAGTGGTTTACTTTATTATTAAATTTTTATACAACTTATCCAAATTATTCCCTATAGAAGTAAAATTTGCAAGCACTTTATTCAAAATCTCAACTTCTAATTTCAACTTTACAACTTCATTTTTGGTCATATGATATAGTAAGATAATTTTATTTCACATTAAACTCAGGATTTAATTTATAAATATCATCTTATAAATTAGTAATCTTATTTTCAACTTTATAGATCTCACTTTTAACCCTCAAAAGTTCATTATTTTTCTTAGTGAATTCAACTTTATGTTCTGAATATTTTATAGAAATTTTCTCAAGCTTTGAATTTTATTTATTACATTCCTTATTTATAATAAAATATATCTTATCTAGATTAGACACATATATATCAATTTACTCAAGATATGGTACATAATATTCACCTTCTAATGAATTTATTTTCTCATCATCCGAAGTAAGATAAAAATTAAGATCATGGGATAATTTTGAAAGTAAATCAGGTGTAACTTTCCTAATAAATTAGAAATTATTTCATGGTAATATATCATAGAAAAAAATTATATTATATCTATCATATATTTCTAATACACTATTATCATCCTAAGATAGATCTGAACTCACAAGACATGTGTCATTAGTTTATATGAAATATTTTCTTTATTTATCCTTTAAAATTTTCCATCTTTATTCCTCTTATTTAGCCTTGGATAATTGGGTCTGATATGCCCTATTTTTTTATAATTATATAAGATAATGTTTAAATATTATTTATTTTCAAATATTTATCTTATGTACTTCTAGTTATCACTTCAGAATTACTTCTTTACCATATATCTTTTCATTATCCTAGAGAACTAATCAATATCACCTTCACTTAGTTCTTCACAACTATTACTATAACTAACCCAAATCCAGTAACCAAGACTTGGTGTTTACTATATTACATTGGCACAAGATACAAGATATCACATCCCATAGTATTGAATGGATTTACAATATTAGGAGAGTAGATACAACACAATTCCTATAATAAATTGGAAACATAAATCATAGCTTGTAAAATTCATAAAAACTTTCTTATGTCCTTTATTACATCCTTGAAATCATTCATATATACCTTATTTGTATCTTGGGGAAAAGAAAACATAATAAATGGATAAATTATATAATTATTAAGGGAAATAATACAATGTAATCTATTATTAATACATAAGTTATAATCAATACGACAAAGTGAAAATTAAATAAATTTTGCATATAATCAATATCCTGAGTATGAAATATATTCATGTATAATAGAATAACATGGAAAACAATAAATGATTTCATAATGATGGAATGAATAATTACAAAAATATTAATCATCAATACAATACATCATTATCTTACCATCAATTCCATGTACTAATAAATCATGTTCTTACCATCAAGGCCTCATGTGAAGTCATATTACATACCATCAAGGCTTTATTCTAAGTCATTTTACATATATGGGCTGACATACACCAAGAGATACCCATTATTTTTTGTCTTATGATAACTATTGATGCATAAAGTGGATATCAAATATTGATCCCCACCCACCACTTACTATGTCGAATGAACTCATTATATTAAAGAAATGAAACACAATACAATACATAATCAGTATGTCTTAGTAATCAATAAACATCTATATCAGAAAAATAGCATACAAAATGAAAATGTTTTCCCCAATCAATAAATAAAATAACATAATCAAAATCCATCTATATAATGAAGGTGTATGGTATAATTAGATCATAAATTAATTTAAAGGATATTTATATAGATAAAAAATGCCTTTATAAATACATTAGGTAGTTGTTTTGAAAATAAGAAGAAATATTATTTTCTTTTGGTAACTAAAAAAATAAAAATTCATAGACTAGTGGAAATAGGAATTTCTTAAAAAAACCATATAAAATTTTAATTTAAGATTCATGAAAAATAAAGGACATAAAAATAATAAAATTCATTCATGCTGTAAAAGTTAAAAAACACTCTTTTAACACTTTCTTAAAGAAAGTAAAAAATGAATCATTTGAAAAATGAAAAGAAGATTACTTTAAAAAAATTGAAAATTAAGTCATAGATAATAGAAAAATACCTTTATAAATAATGTAAAAGTAGATAATAACTTTTATAAAATAAATTTTAAGAGAATACATAGAGTAAAAGGATTCTCGACCAAAAAGGAAAAATAAATCCGACTTTGCTTTAAAACATTATTTTCGTGTTTTTGAGTACCAAATACATAAAACATGAAAAAATACATGAAAAACCTAGAAGTAAACATATTATAATAAAATATTTTAGTTCTAAGAGAGAAATAATATACAATTCCCATAGTAGAAATCAAAACATAAACAATCCCAATAAAAAGTGAGATTGTAACATAAACCCTTACCTTGGATTCATGCTTGGTCAGACACGTTCTAACCTCCTATATAATAAAAATATATTTATTATTAATATATATAATATCTATATCTATATATATTACTTTATATCATTTATTAATAACTTAATTTTACCTATTTACTCTTAATTATTTGTTAAAATAAATTATTTAGTTGTTAACTGTTCTGTTTCTTATGCATGTTTTGATTCAGCAGTTCATGTTCTTGCACCTTGGTCATTGTTTAATAACCTTAATAATGTTAATTATTTCATATATATATATATATATATCATATTTACACATTAAAAATAATCTTTTACCCATCCATGTATGGTGGTCATAAAAATTGAAATAAGTAAATTATGGTGGTGGTAGTTTGCACAGATGCATGGGGTGGCACTTTAATTTTTCAAAGGAAAAGAACGATGGTAGATAATAATTTTTATTTATAAAACCATAATTATTTCATAAATATAATATTTATTAATTAAATACATATATATAATCATCTATATGAGTTGGTGATGAAAAATAAAATACATCGCTTCATAGAGGCAGTAGTCCGCACGTACGCATGAGTGACATTTTCATTTTCCAATAGATGGAAAGGAGATAGAAAATGGTTGAACCATTAACATAATAATTTTTAAATAAAAAATTATACTAATTTTATTATGTTAACATGGTTATAGAATATTTGTAATGGGTTTAATAAGAAAGAAACTTAAAATAACTTGGTTAAGACAATTACCTCTTCTTTGGATATCCTCCTTTGGCTTACACCTAAATCCATATTAGTTTGGAATTTTGGTTAGACAAGGATATTTAGGACGTGGTTTGGAGGGTTGGGAAGTTATTTGGGTGGATTGTTTTGATCTATTTTTCTCAATGTGTGTAAAGAAGTTAGGGGAGGTTGTGCCCTTTAATAAGTGTGGGGAGTGACACCCTTTTAAATACTTGTAACTTTAAAATAATATAAAGTCATTTCCATAATAAAGTGGAAAAAAATGGATTTTTTTAAAATATAGGGTAATTTAGGGTATAAATAAAATCATCCAATCATATTTAGATAATTTTTAGAGATATTTTATTCTATATCTCTTAGTTTAACCCTCTTGTTAACCCTTTTAACCCTTATCACCGTGACAAAAGTTTTACCATGGTAACTATTCATTATGAATAAAAATAAAATGAGAATTATTACATAATTTAAATATTATGATTATGAATATTAAATAAATCTTACTAGATTTAATACTTATAGGTGGTAAAAATTAATTTTAATATAAGTATGCAAATTGTAATGAAAAACAGTTTCTTAGAAAAATATCTTTTTAAGTATAAAAATGAATTTATACCAAAAAAATGTATAGAGTTTATTATCATGAAATTTATTGGTTTATAAAAAAAATTAGATTCATATGACTTTAAAAACCCATCCAAAATTGAATGTATCCTTTTAATTACTTAATTAAAGAGAATGATAAAAAAATGTTCTTTTATTAGAATAAAACATTAATTAGGTTCTAAAATTTAAAACATGGTTTTATAAATTAAAAATAATATTTTTAAATTATTTATTCTACTTATTAAACATATATTTATTTTATAAAAGTGGTTTCACAAACTATCAATTCATTACTATATTATAATGATGGAAGTTTTTGTAAAAATGGTATTTTTCATTATTTACCTAAAAATAAACCTTTTTAGAAAAATAAAATAATTATAATAATATGATTTTGAGTTTATATATCAAAATATGACTATAATTTTATTAAATTTAAATTCTAAAATTTATAAATTTATCTTTTAAATGAAAATAAAAAATATAAAGAAAAATTTCTTTTATAGAGAAATGAACACCCCTTTAAACATGAAGTCTTCTTAATATTATTTCTTATAAATTTGAGTGTTAATAATTTAGTTTATACATATAAATTTTATATATTATAAAATTTTAAAAGTAAAAAATTTATTTTATTAAAATAAAAAACACTTTAAAATCAATTATTTTAATGATTTTAATCATTTCATATTTATTATTTATTTTCTAATAAAAAAAGTTCATCAATAAAAACAAAAATAATATAATGTAAGTATATTAATTTATTAATATATTTTTATTTTCTAAAGGTTTATTCTTATTATAATTGTAATATTTCATGACTCATTTTAGTTTAGTGTTACGCGTGTTACAATCTATTCAATATAGTATCTATTTTAAGGGAAAATGCATACTAAAATCACGAGGTGTTATAATTATTATTAGATATACTCGGGTTAGAAGTTTGAGTTTTGTAAGTTAAAGATCTAGATATTGATGAAAAAGAAACCTCATTTTCTCCCTCTATTTATCTATATTAATTTTAAGTTTTCTCTCATATTTCACGAGAGTTCTAATTAAATCGTCTAAACCCCACTTTATGATATTCTTAGTGTCATGAATAACTTCCTACTTTGACTCCCATTATTTAGGAAAAACATCAATGATCTTCTATATAAGATGGTTATCTAATAATTGTTTCTCTCTAATATATTTAAGTCTATTAACAATGGTCATAAACATCTAATGCATTTGGGTAACAAACTCACCAGGTAGAAAGTCAAAACAGTAATAATCTAGAACTTTAGAAGTTATGATATGTTTAATCTACAAATTTCTACAAATTCCTCATACCACATGAAATGAAGAAACTTGAATTTATATATTTCTCTTGATAACACATATTAAAGTATTACTTACCAAGAAGTTAGGTTGAAATTAATCTCTTTTATCATGATTAAAACTAACAAATTCTTTATCTGGAATCTTATAGTTTTTAGTAATAATGAGATAGTTTTCAACACTGATATTTATAAAAAATGTATCCATTCGGTCATTAAAATATTCACAATAATGTTCATAAAGGTGGATGATTCTAGTTACTATTATCAATCAATCCAACTGTTATTATTATAATGAAAAAGAGATCTACTATCTTTCAACACAGTTAGTGTAAGGAAAATAGAAATAAGCTGAAAATCAAAAGATCAAAACTAAGTTCCAATAGGTTGATACTTAATGTATTATTCAAAATGAAGAGTAGGATCTCATACTAAATTTTATCCTAGTAAATTTAGGTAATTAAATATAAAGTGGTGGGGGGGGGGGGGTGGTGAATTGAAGTCAAAAGTTGATTTAAAATTTTTATCCCACTAAAAGATGTAAGTGAGATGTTAAAAACTTGTAATTTATAAAAAATTTAGAGTACAAGAACACATATGTAGTGGTAAATAAATGATTATAAGTAAAAAAATCAACCAATATACAAAGTATTATATATGAATCTGAAATAAACTCAATAAATTAAAAAATACACAGGGTTATGGAAAAAATACTCAAATTACTAAAATGATATTATTATCAAAATAATTTCAATCAAAATAATTATTTGATTTTCAATCTAAGAAAAATGTGGGTTGATAACCTGAAACAAGGTATCTAAGTCCCACCAAAACATTATTGACTATAAATCTATTGGAAGGTATCTAGTTCTAAAAGTAGAACTTCTTCAACTAAAACGACAGACACAATTTTCTCTATCCCCAAGCACCTCTTCGAATTCATGATTAGTAGTAAGTCCAATCTCTTATACTTTATCAAAAAAGTTTAAAAGGTATACATTTATATCCTTATAAGCTCATCAATCAACATAATCAGCAATATTAGATTCCTCACTAGAATCTTATTGATCATAAATACCATACAATAAATAATTACAAGGGAATACAAGATCTTAACTAAGATCCCTCACACAAAGGTAGCTCTTAGTAAAAACTCACTAAAATAAAAAATTAAAATCGAAACAACTCAAAGAATCTAGATAGTGAAAACTAAAAAATTACTTCAAGAAAGATCAATGAAATGTTGCATATTTTATTCCTTGGAGTCCTTGGTCTAATTTATAGACTTCATTTTAATGAACTCTAATGTTCACATTTTTATATCGTTAGGTATAGTTGGAACTAAATCATACACAATATTTATATTTCGATGGATATAGTTTTGCCACTATATTTTGATTAGTAACTAGAAAACCATCACAATGTTCAAAAAGTACACCAGTACAACTCTTCAACTTTTCATGGTTTTATTTTAGTACAACTTCTCAACATACCAAAATGTAGGTGTAGCAGATAAGTTCAATGATCATTAAATCACCAGAAGTTAAATTTTCACAACTCAAAACTAAAAAAAAATTTATATGGAATTAAAATAATTATAAAGTGTATTGTGATTTTCAAAATAGGGGAAATAAAAAATTCATTTAAATCAACACTAGAATCACCACTCAAGATTGATCTGGCTATGGACTTCATTCTATAATTACTGCTAGAAAGGTTTTAACAATTTATTATGAATCAAAACATGAATGAGTTCAATAAATGTTTGCTCAATCTTCGTAATATGTTTTTTATTTTCAATAAGTATATGATAAATCCAAAATTTAGTTCCATTATGATGGAATAAAAACAAATGGGTAAAATATTTGGACAGAAGTATAAGAATAAATATCATGGTGATTCTACACCAAATTATAAATTGAAGAAAATATATTTCAAGGATAGTGTTTTTACTATATAAAACCTATATATTATAAGAGGAATTTTATATATTACCTAAAGGGGTGTAATAAACTCCATAGAGAGTCCACATTGGTCATTAATGTTATATAATTCAATTATTTTATTTTTAAGTTATATAAATCAACTTTATATTATACAAAAGCTGTAAATACATATCAAAGTTTTAAACTAAAGAATGATTGATGTACATATCTTGAGTTATGCATCCACATGATGAAGAAAAGGTTCTCTAAACTAAGGAGGTGGATTAATTGGTCTACTTCAATGTTTTATTAGATTTATAAATTCTAATGTATATATCACGAACTAGGACGGGTCGCCATCTGAACTGATGCCTGACCCGGTCTGCACCAAGGCCCGAGGGGCATTCTCGATCCCCACGGGCTAGCACAAGTTCCTGGGTATCAAAACATTACATGGGAACAATTTACCCAAAATAAAATATAGAAAAACAACTAACAAAATAAACAAACTAAAACTATAAATAGACAACCAAACATGCCTTTAAACTATAAATAGGTTTAAAGTCTACAATTCAACTAAAAAACCCAAGTGCACAACAAGGATAGAAAACAAAACTCCGATACCAACCTCCCCGGACACGAGAAGCCGCATCCCCAAGCTACTAACACCAACCTGCAGACAAAGACCAACAACATCCAAACCACCATCACTGAGCACGATGTCACAACCTGGAGACCACAAGAAACAAGGTCTACATACACCCGAAGGTGTATGCAGGGTGTGAGCGAAAATCCCAGTAGGACATCACCCAATAAAAAGGTTCCACGTGTAAACATTAATTGAAAAATACATTTTTAGGCTAAATAAATGAAATGACGCCAAAGCTTGAACAATTTTAAAGAAATAATTTCTATAAAGAAAATACTTTAAAAGAAAACAACTTAAATAAATAAATAAAAACACCCTTGCATTTAAGAAAAACCCAAAACTTCAAGAAACACCCAAAAGCTACACCATATGCTGACGGTGAGTGTATAGTAGTCCAAGAGTACAAAAAATGGGAGAGGCCCTAAAGGTACCAGAAAAAGGAATGGGACCCTAGAACATCGCATCTCGGTGAACAGTAGTATAGGAACTACAATAAAATACGTTCTCGTGAATGAGCCACTAGTAGGGCAACACATCCATAACCTCGTGGTCTCCAATCATCATCCAATGTTTAGTTAGTGTTTTAATCGTCAAACCAGCTAAGTGAAACCGGGCCAGATCCGCTTCCGTATGACTAGTGCGCTAGATCTAGTCCTCCCACCTAGTACCCATGCTTCCCCTTTTGTGCTCAAGATGTTAAAATTTAACATTTCATGTCAAATTAAGAAAAATAAAACAAATAAGTTGTAACATAAACCCAACGCCACACTTCCACACACACAGAAAAACCATTTAACAAAGTACGCATGCCAAAAGACTTTACCCAACTCAATTAAAACATTTTTTGTATCACTTATAATTCTTTATTAAAACATATTAAATTCTTTGTCAAAAAATTATTTAAAAATAAACATAACATGACTAACACAAAAAAACAACTCAGCCCTCTACCCTGACCAAACATACCTGACGCCACATGAAGAACACAACCTGCACCACTTGCATCAATTAAGAACCCAATCTCACAGCTAAAAGACCGTTTTCCTGATTAAAAAAAAAACACTAAAAAAATTTATTACACAATTCCAGAAGATGGAACATGACTTTAAACACCAAAGACACACTCAAATTCCCTTTTCAGACAAAATTCATATGAATGCTACACCAGAACATAAACTGCGCACTTTGCACCTTTTCAAAAAATAAACACAAAATTTATAAAACACTAGAAGATAGTTTAATGTGGGGTTTCACGGCAACAACCCATTCAAACCATAAAAAAAAATTACCCTATGACCAAACACTTGCAACAACATATCGAAAACACATTTAACACCACTTGAACAACTGAAAAACTAACTGCACATATTATTAAACACTAACGATAGACTAAAAAAGCAAGTTTTGAAACAGAGAACATACCCGCACCACATAAACATACTGCTAAACAAATATAATACATAGACAAACTTCAAGATAACTAAATCCACACCCAAAAGAATTAATCAAGTAATATTGTAAATTAACTAAGTAATAAAATTAACTTATCAGATAATGTTTAAACGCGGAACCACCAACCTTTGTCGTTGAAAACTCCAACACTCAGCGTGAAACTTCAATTTACCATCAAATGCACCACCAAAATTCTAAAACGCACTTTAGATACAATATATAGACAAATTCATCAAAATAGAATCAAATTCAGCACAAATTAAACCCCAAACAACATGAAAACTTACCCCAAAACCCTAAGTGGGGAGTGGAAACTCACCCAAGTAAAAAGTAGTTGCAGCGAAGGAGAAAACGGGTGGAACCAAGGCTTTGGAAGTTGGCCATGTGAGAAGTGGGTCACCGGAGGTGAGTGAGGAGGGTGCCGACCGGAATTTCCTGAAATAGAGGAAGGCTGGCGACCATAGGGATGGTGCGGCCCGAGTTGGCTGGCCGGGAAGAAGGCAGTGGCTGGAGGGCCGCCTGAGGGTGAGCGCGAGGAGGTCGGTGGTCTGACAGCTGGCCGAGGAGCAGGGCGACAAAGCGGAGGGTAGGCCGGTGGGGGGGGGGGGGGGGGCGTCAGAGGGTGAGGCGTAGGTCGACACTAGGCTGGGTGAGGTGAGGCCGTAGCGAGGAGGCAGGGGGAGCAAAGCTGGGATCCGATGAGGTTGCGCTGCTGGAGTAGGATGGATGCAGGAGGAGGCCGAGGGAGGTGAGGTGGAGGAGGAAAGAGGCAAGGGGTGCGGCGTGAGGGTTCCAGGGGAGGAGGCGTGACGGGAGAAGGGTAATGGGGGGCACCGAAAAAGAGAAAAAGAAACCCTAAACTAAGAATGAAAAGAAAAAAAAGAAAAAAAAACAAAACTAATAATAATAATAATAAATATAATAATAATAATAAACTAAAACTAATTATAAAAATAATAGTAATAAAATAAAAGTTATAACAATTATAACAATAGTGATAAAAATAATTATAACAATTACATCCTCAAATAATATTATTATTATGATCATTAAAATAATTTATTAAAATATTTATCACATATAATTTTATTTATTTATTATCAAGTCATTTTATTCAATTAATTGTACATTGGAAGGTCACCTGATTGACCAGGTGAGGCTGCGCGGTTTCAAAATCATGCCCCGCCTGAGTCGTGCCTTGCCCAAGGCTGCGCGGTATCAATTTTCATTGTGTTCTCATTTTATTATTCGTCGCATATTTTTCATCTCCCTTAAACATCGGGCAGGCCATGCGATGAGCTAGGCGAGGTTGCGCGGTGTCCCAGGTGAGGCCGCACGACTTCGACCGCGATGCGCTGGATGCAACTAAGAGCGAAACACTCATTTCTAAGTAAGAGCTCTGATTTTTTTAAGTCAGGCCTCGACCCAAACTATTCAATTCCCAATAAAAATAATAAAATAAATAATATAAAAAGGATGGGTGTGACAATTCTCCCCACCATAAAGCTTTCTATCCCTGGAAAGCCACAACTAGAACCAAACCCCAAAGCAGAAAACCACACTCCCTTAAGGTTCAAAGGGGATCCCCACAAACATCAAGCAAAGAGAGGAAAAATCATCGTGCTCAGAGAAAGTGACTCAAGAAATCTTCAATAAACTCATAAAAAGACTTTCTGATATGTGTCGCCTGCCCGAAAGAACTATAAGACCTCCAGTTGACCAAACAAGGAAAGCAACTCTTACACCCATTAAACCGACCTCACAAACCGAAACACCTCAAGTACCATAGTATGAAAACCCCACCATTTGTTTGGAAGGAACAAACAAGATCAAATAATATCCCAAGAACAATATCATCACCTACTACCAAGTCACTTCTAGGGACAGGACCCAAAAGGACAACACGGGGAAAGCTCGAAGGACTCCCCACCATTAAGAACCTACCAATGCCCAAGATGAGACTGGAAAACTGACACGGGGATGTCTGAGCGGACTCCCCACCATTAAAGGAAAGTCCAACATCGCTTCATTCTAGAGACATTCCTGCGAGATCCAATGTGGGTCTCCCCGCCATTGAAATTGACAGTAGATACAAAGCATTTGAAATCTTCTGACGGGGACCAAGCACCCCACCACAAGGGACGGGGAGGGTCGGGCCAAACTACCTGGTGTCAAACCCACAACCCAAGACAAAACAACATATTCACATCCCTGGATGAGCATTATTCCAATTTGAGACCAATTTACCCACCTGACCCCATAAAGACCACTCAAACGATTACATTGGATGCGATAAAACCCCTAAGCCTTTAAGGTTGATGAGACGAACACACCTCCACATAGTCACGGAAACCTTACGCATCCAGACAGTTCGTTCAGAATAGAACAATTACAGAAAAAAATTAAATTGCCTTTACTTTCTACACTAGTAACAGAAATAAAGTTGGTGTCGCATACACTCCCGGGGTTCCTGACCACGCACCAGCTTCTCTCTGAGGCCTATGGCTGGAGCCAAGATGTTTGAATCATCTCCTGCCTCGTAGTTAGGTATTGAAGACTCCTAAAGAAATATTCTCCTTTTGGTGTCACACGCAACCACACTACAACCAAGGAAACACCAACAACCACAACACATTACGACATCCAACTGATCATACACAGAACATTCACTAACATAAGAGCTGAAATGGTGCATGCGCATCACCCTTTGTCACACTGAATGAGAACATGACACCACAAATCGTCACCTGAACATGAACATTGCTGTTGAGAGGAACATTATATGGAGAGGGACTTCAAACTGATTATTAAACAACAAGTGATTCCTACAATCGACCATAGCATCCCCCATACGACTGGGTCTGCCACACTAATGGCCTAACGTCGACCCTCTCTTTAACAAAAACAACAAAGGACCAAAGGTCATTTATAATAGTGGTCAACACCGACCACTCCAGTCTTCTTCCAACTTTCCCCATTGGAATCTCCTTAAAAATTTCTAAATAGAACATCCAAATTAATAAGGTCAAAATTCACCCTTGACTATCAAGGAGAACTCACACTGCAAGACATCACCAAACATGACCCTTGCAGCCAATGAAAGTACAACAAAGCCCTTCAAGACACTGGTCAACACTGATAATTATGAACTGCCTTCACCCTTCCCCGTTGGAATTCCTTTCGCCGTTTCCAGGGAAACCTTCAAACACGATAGTGTCAAACTTCATACCCAACGAGTCAGACACTCAAAATACCAAAACTTCCTTCAAATCCCCTCACATCTGTCATCCCATTGTGATCGGATCTGCTTAGTTGTAAAAAGGAGAGGTGGGTTCAATTATATAATTCAAGAAGAGATTCCTCTGATCAACTGGAGGGCCGACCAATGGCGAATTAACTGTGGCCGCACTTCAATCGCATGTTAACGCTTTATGGGCGCATACACTAGTTAAGAAAAAAACCATGGACCCAACCAAACTGGTCCAACGGTCAAGACATACAACAAGTGAAAACCAAACATGCAGGGGGAACCACTGCAAGGGATCCCCGGTGTAATTTTAAAAAGAATTAACCAACTACACGCTTGCATACCACTTACAAATAAGAATTCAAAATCAGGACACAAATCAGTCAGAAGGGATCCTCAGCTCAAAATGTATCACATTCGACATTTCCAAAACACAAGGACACACCACACAAACACCGATTATTAACACACCAAATTCTCATTTAACAACACTTTTTTGAAAATAAGCAAAGCTAGTGGATTGAAAAAACACCAATGGTGTCCCATGGGCCTTGCACATGCATGTTCCCGTGCCACACTAGCACCAACCTCATATCCATCCAGGAATTTGTTCGCTCGTTCCATTGACCATTTCTCTTTCTATAAACACTCATGCATGTGGTTGTCCAGAAGAACACCAAGGATCAGAACCAAACCTTTCCATTTTTCAAAACCAAAACATTCAACCCACACTTTTCAAACCTCATACCTCATTTTCTTTTTAAAGTGCTTTATTTCAAAACATTTTCCAGAACATTTTCCAAGACCAATTTTTTCCCCTTAAAAACCAGATTTCCATGAATCCAAAACAAAGAGACAAGGAACAATGCAGGAGGAAACTAGTGTCAACGGGTGATTGGAACATATGGTCGACGACCATACGCCAATCACACCACTGGACATGAAGAGTATTTTAGGATAGTGTCCCTGACTCCACAAGGCTTTCCAGACCCTGTGAGCTCACTAGGACCACTGACTCTACTCCCTTTTCATTTCCCCTAGACATGATTAACGAAAGGACCAAAGACTTAGACAAACCTCAACTTACTTCGGTAACTCGAGTCCCACCATGAGGTGTGCTGGCCATGCACCTTACTCGTAGCCAGGACATCGGGTTCCAACAACCTTAACTCCAATCTACCATGACTATATCCTAAAATAAAACGACCCAAGGAGTAAACCACCCTTTAATACCATTTTTTCACAAACCAGGCTGGGTTGCCATCTGACCCGGCGCCCGACCCAGTCCGCGCCAAGGCCCGAGGGGCGTTCCTGATCCCCACGGGCTAACATAAGTGCCCGGGTATCAAAACATTACATGGGAACGATTTACCAGAAATAAAATATAGAAAAAAAACTAACAAAATAAACAAACTAAAACTAGTAACAGACAACCAAACACCCCTTTATACTATAAACAGGTTTAAATTCTACAATTCAATTAAAAACCCAAAGTTCACAACAAGGATAGAAAACTAAACTCTGATACTAACCTCCCCGCAACACGAGAAGACACATCCCCAAGCTACTAACACCAACTTGCATGTGAAGACCAACAACATCCAAACCACCATAACTGTGCACGATGTCACAACCTAGAGACCACAAGAAACAAGTTCTACATACACCCGAAGGTGTATACAGGGTGTGAGCAAAAATTCCAGTAAGACGTCACCCAATAAAAAGGTTCCACGTGTAAACATTAAATGAAAAATACATTTTCAGGATAAATAAATGAAATGATGCCAAAGCTTGAACAATTTTAAAGAAATAATTTCTATAAAGAAAACACTTTAAAAGAAACAACTTAAATAAATAAAGAAAAATACCCTTGCATTTAAGAAAAACCCAAACCTTCAAGAAACACCCAAAATCTACACCGTATGCCGACTGTGAGTGTATAGTAGTCCAGGAGCACCAAAAATGGGAGAGGCCCTAAAGGTACTAGAAAAAGGAATGGGACCCTAGAACATCGTGTCTCGGTGAAGAGTAGTATAGGAACCACAACAAAATACGTTCTTGTGCACGAGCCACTAGTAGGGAAACACATCCATAACCTAGTGATCTCCAATCATCATCCAATGTTTAGTTAGTGTTGTAATCTTCAAACCAGCTAAGTGAAACCGGGCCAGAGCCGCTTCCGTATCACTAGCGCGCTAAATCTAGTCCACCCACCTAGTACCTAGGCTTCCCCTTTTGTGCTCAAGATGTTCAAATTTCACATTTCATGTCAAAGTCAGACAAATAAAACAAATAGGGTGTAACATAAACCCAACACCACACTTCCACACACACAGAAAACCATTTGACAAAGTACGCATGCCAAAAGACTTTACCCAACTCAATTAAAACAATTTTTTGCATCACTAATAATTCTTTATTAAAACATATTAAATTATTTGTCAAAAAATTCCTTAAAAAGAAACATAACATGACTAACACAAAATAAACAACTCATCCCTCTACACTGACCAAACATACCTGACGCCACATTAAGAACACAACCTGCACCACTCACATCAATTAAGAACCCAATCACACAGTTAAAAGACCGTTTTTCTGATTAACAAAAAACACTAAAAATTTTTATTACACAATTCTAGAAGATGGAACAGGACTTTAAACACCAAAGACGCATTCAAATTCCCTTTTCATACAAAACGCATATGAATGATACACCAGAACATAAACTGTGCACTTTGCGCCTTTTCATAAAACAAACACAAAATTTATAAAACTCTAGCAGATAGTTTAGTGTGGGTTTTCACGGAAAAAACCCATTCAAACCACACAACAGATTCCCTTATGACCAAACACATGAAACAACGTATCGAAAACACATTTAACACCACTTGAACAACTAAAAAACTAACTGCACATATTATTAAACACTAATGATAGACTAAAAAAACAAGTTTTCAAATAGAGAACATACCCGCACCACATAAACATACTGCTAAACAAATATAATGCATAGACAAACTTCAAGATAACTAAATCCGCACCCAAAAGAATTAATCAAGTAATATTGTAAATTAACTAAGCAAACAAATTAACTTATCAGATAATGTTTAAATGTGAAACCACCCACCTTTGTCATCGAAAACTCCAACACTTAGCGTGAAAATTTAATTTCCCATAAAATGCACCACAACAATTCCAAAACACACCTTAGAAACAATATATCAAAAAATGAATCAAAATAGAATCAAATTCAACACAAATTAAACCCCAAAAAACATGAAAACTCACTCCAAAACCCTAAGTGGGGAGGGGAAACACACCCAAGTAAAAAGAAGTTGTGGCAAAGGGGAAAAAAGGTGGAACCAAGGATTCAGGAGTTGCCCATGTGAGAAGTGGGTTGCCAGAGGTGAGTGAGGAGGGCGCCGACCAAAATTTCCCGGAATAGAGGAAGGCTGGAGACCATGGAGATGGTGCGGCCCGAGTTGGCTGACCAGGAGGAAGGCAACGACTGGAGGGACACCAGAGGGTGAGCATGAGGAGGTCAGTGGTCCGGAAGCTGGCTGAGGAGCAGGGTGACAGCGCAGAGGGTAGGCCGGAAGGGGGGGCGTCGGAGGGGAGGCGCGGGTCGACGCTAGGCTGGGTGAGGTGGGGCCGTAGTGAGGAGGCAGGGAGAGCAGGGCTGGGGTCCAACGAGGTTGCACTGCCGGAGAAGGATGGATGCAGGAGGAGGCCGAGGGAGGCAAGGTTGAGGAGGCAAGAGTCAAGGGGTGCGACATGAGGGTTTCAGGGGAGGAGGCGCGATGGGAGAAGGGTAAGGGGGGCACCGAAAAAAAAGAAACCCTAAACTAAGAATGAAAAGAAAAAAAAAGATAAAAAAACAAAACTAATAATAATAATAATAATTAATATAATAATAATAATAAACTAAAACTAATTACAAAAATAATAGTAATACAATAAAAGTTATAACAATTATAACAATAGTGATAAAAATAATTATTATAACTACATCCTTAAATAATAATATTATTATGATCATTAAAATAATTTATTAAATTTTTTATCACATATAATTTTATTTATTTATAATTAAGTCATTTTATTTAATTAATTGGACATTGGAAGGTCACCCAATGGACCAAGCGAGGCTGCGTGGTTTCAAAATCATGCCCAACCTAAGTTGTGCCTCATCCAAGGCCGTGCGGTCTCAATTTTCATTGTGTTCTCGTTTTATTATTCGTCCCATATTTTTCATCTCCCTTAAACATCAGGCAGGTCATGCAGTGAGCTGGGAGAGGTCCTGTGGTGACCCAGGAGAGGTCGTATGGCTTTGACCGCGGTACGCTGGATGCAACCAAGAGAGAAACATTCATTTTTAAGTAAGAGCTCATAATTTTTTTAAGTTGAGCCTTGACCCGAACTATCCAACACCCAATAAAAATAATAAAATAAATAATATAAAAAGTACAGGTGTGATAGTATATGTATTTTTCATTTTTTTCATCTTGTGTGACAAAGTTGTTATTTTAAACAATGGTTGTTATAAATAAATGAGATGGTAGTTTTTAGTACACACGGTTTATGATTTTATACATTATATAACATTTTTGAAGATAATTTATAGATACGAACATTTTATCTAGGATACAAGTATTTTATCTAAGTTATTTATTGATGTATGAGGGATAGAGTTCTCACTACTCACCAGTGACATATTTTAAAGAATAAAATATTATTTTTTGAATATTTATTTAAGAAAATTGAATGTCATATATGATATTTTTATTAATAGTATATTTTTTAAATATTCACATGATGGAAATAAGTTTTATTACTTAACACAAAGTATTTTGTATCTTATAAATATATTTTGGAGAAAATATAGTTTCTAATAGGATTATGGGAGCATGATTGGACTTAGTGAAGTTTAAAGTGTAATAAATAAATGATTATTCCTATAATGTCTCAAACCTTCTTGACCTGTTACTTTTTTCTTTTTGGTGTTAGAGGTTTTAGGAGAAGGTTTTAGGAAGGGTGATGAATTTAGATATGAGAATTTTGCTAGAATATATGTGTCATGATGTAACCGTGGGTGTCACACTATGGAGAGTTGGTTGGAAGAATGAGGATTTGTGCAGTTTGGTGTGCTGTACCATGAAGGGATGTGTCACAACATGGGGTTTTGTTTCATGGTGTGTGGATTTTTCATGAATTGGGGGTGTTGTACATGAGAGTTAAGTATCATTCTTTTTCGAGTAGGAAAATGTATTGTAGTGTGAGAATTGTTCATCACAACATGAAGTTATTTGAAGGGAAGTTTAGAAAATTATAAAACCTTACGCTTTAGGAGGAGACCTTTATGTATATAATTTTTACTCTCACGTATTGCCTCTTGATATGTGGGTTTTTGGTCATAGTTTTAAGTTGTTTAGATAGTTTGTATTATTTTCCATGAGTGGATATCTTGGAAAAATCTTAGCTATCATGGTGTGATAACCTAGGTGGAAGGTCTGGAGGTTCCTCTATTTTTGGGACTATCATGTTTTAGATCATTTTTTGTACCATTACATGGTTCATGGATGCACCATGTATTTCTAAGGTCCATGAATCATGGTGCGACCTACCTTGGTTATATCAAATTAAGGTAGTTAACTAAACTTTAAATCTAGGAAGGTATATTAAATTATGGCATGGATTTTTGAGATTCATTTTAGATATCCTCGTCACATTATAAACATGAATTTTCACATCATGACACATTAACTTCTAATTTTATTATATATTAATAAATCCCCATATAATATTTCCTATTTACATTATTTCCCCAAGAATTATGTGATGATATAAACTTATTTGGAAAACCTTATACCCTATCTAGCGGTGTTTTATTCTTAGCTTTGTGGGATCAAGAATATTTCATTCAAGGTGAGTTTCTTTTCCATTATCCTGGGTTATCTTCCTACCCTTCATCCAAGAGATGTTGTAGTAGCGGTTCAGTTTGAGTTTTTTTGAACATGGGTTGGGGATCGATAGAGATCATTGTGTTCTAGGTTTTTAAGGATTCTCTCATGAGATCTTGGCCTTGTTATTATCTCATACCATATTATTGTGTAGTGGCTGTGGAAGATTTGGTTGAGGTAGGGGATTAAAAAATTATTACTTTTTTCATTTATGAACAATTATGTAATTACCATTATTTTTTTCCTCTTTGGATGGATGATAATGATTAACCTAACTAAAATAATAAATGTACTAATGGAAATTAAAGGGGAAGGGTGATTCAAATGTTTTTCCATGATTCTTTAATATTGCTTGTCAATGACGATTGTTTAATGGTTTTTTTGATAATCTTGTTACTACTGTGATATATGCTCTATTTCTATGATTTAATTGTTGGAATGACCTTTAATAAAAGGTTAATTACTCAAATATGGTATTGAAAAGGTTTTCTAAAATCTAGATTTTTTTATCAATCATGTAATAGATGTATAATTAATATGAATTCATGTTATAAAAATGTAATCATGGAAGTGATTTTCTGTTGGAATTGAATATGGTATATCACTGGTATGCATTTTTGTTGTTGTTGTTGTGATTTGTGTGGTCATGGAGGTAGATTTTTTTGGTTGGTTTGGGTTACTGATATGATGTTTGAAATGTTTACTTTGATTTTTCCATGGTTGGAATGGAGATGATGTGGTTGTTAATGTGGTCCAGAATGGTGAGAGGGTTATTATATGACATGTATGGTGGTTTGGAAAGAAGATTGTTTTTTATAGTCATTGAGGATGTTTTTATGTGTTTGTGGGTAGTTTTTTCAGTGGTTGGTTGATCATTTAGGGGATTTTCAATATTTTCATAGTGGTATGGAATGGGAATGGTAATAATGAGTCTGGGATAGAATTTAAAAAGTATTGGGTATAAATGAACTGTTAAATCTTGAATTGAATGAGTTATAGTTGGGATAAACATGGGTGATGGATAATGAAAATTTTGGTCTTAAATATGGATAAATGAATGACATAATAAATGTAATGTGTCTGATAAAATTTTAATTCTTTAAATGAATTAAAGTTATGGTTAAATGGGAAAGGTGTGAATGTTAATGTTTCTATTTTGCGTGGGAAGTAGGGATAGTCTGTGTTGTAATGATAATAGCGTTTTCTAGGGAATAATAGTGATAATGTGGTGGTTTTTATGGGTGTGGAAGTGTTTTTTTGAAACATTAGGTTGGGATTGTGTGTGTGGATATATATATATATATATGATTTATTTTACTTATGATTTTTTACACACCTCACCCGAGTCAGATAAACATTCTAATTCCCAAATGTTTTGGGATCCTGGTGTTTTCCCTAACCTTCTGGTTGGTAAGGGAACAAATTTTTAACTACTCCCTCTTCCCTAACCCCCACTATAGGTGTCGTACGAGCTATGATGGATCAAAGTAAGTATACACATATGATATGTAATGAATTAAAGTTATAGTATGTGATATACTATCTGACTCAGTTATGTATCGGTGGTGATAATCCATGGTGGGGGTCATACATGGTAGGATGATGACATGAGGTTGATGTCATTCATATTCACGATACCCTATTGTGATGGATATGTTATATTATTCCATGATTTTTCATTGTAAAATGGTACATGGTGGTGTATATGTGATGATGATGATTTTTATGTGTTGTGATATGTGGTATATAGTTGTGATATGAGATATAATGTGTGATTTCAAGGATTTGTAAGGGATGGAATCACATTACGTTTTCTATTGAGGTGTGAGAGTGAAATACCAGTGGGTAAGTGGTTGTAGAGTGACTTCATGATATATATTATTTTGATATTATTTTATTATACTCATATTTGATATTGAGTAAGAAATACCTCGTGAGGTTGGGTGATATCTATCCAAGTTAGGGTTGTGTTGGTTCTTCTATTAGTTCACTAAGGAATTAGTATGCATCTTCCACATTTTCATAAGAGGTCTTGAGAAAAATCCTACTAATTATAGATGTATGATCACTCCTATATATAATTAATTTTTTCATGTTTCTAGGAGGGTTTCGTTGATCAAGACAGATATTATTAGATTTTTCTTTATAGATACTGTTTGAGTCACCACCTTAGGAGTTTACTTTTTTCATTCATTTGTTAGAATTTTTTCTTTTTATGACATTAATGTATCATGGGATATTAGTTTTCATTTTATATTATAGTATCGATTGGTGATTTTTTTATGTTCTTGGGATTTTTGAGGATAATTTCTATCATTTTTATGTATTATACCCTTGGTGTTATTTACTAACACATGGACTATTAGAGGTAGGATTTGGGTATCACCCTTATGTTCACTATAGGCCTAGGATGGGTTACTAGTGGGGGAAGGTTGTGAAAAAGTGGTTTCAGAACTATGGTTGAAAGTTATCATGGAGTTTGGAGTTAGGAACTAGTGAGGATTACATGGATTTTGTTGGGAAATTGTGTTAGTCAAACCCAGTGTGTGATGTATCTTAAGAGACTAGCTAAGAAAGATAAAATTAGGGCCCCCTATAATCCAACACAAGGTCCTTAATCTTATTGATAATCCTCCTTAATCTTATTGATAATACTAGGAAAGATAATACTGATTATGGGATAAATATATAAGATAGGTACATGCCTCATACTTGTTTTCCCTTGTGTTTGAGTTAGGTTGATTTTGAGAAAAATTGAATCTAATTAAATGTTATTAAATTAGTTCTATGATACTGAGATTAATATTTTTTATAGATAGATCCTGATCATTGTTTTCATGTGGTTTTGGATGGTGATGTGTAGTAGGATGATTTGATTTATTATGTGAAGGTTTACTAGGGTGAGGAAGATGATATTGGTGGAATATGGTTTTTGAGTTCCAACATTAGGACTTGGAGAATTATGATGGGATTGTCTCTTATTTGGAGAAGAAACACTAGTTGGAGGAGCTAGATATTTCTTTTATCTTGAACTATTCTAGAATAGAGTATTGAGTCACATTGGCTATTTTTCAGATAATAGGGGTTTTATGCTCATAGTGGATTATGTTCCTCAAAGAGTTCATGGAGGAAGAGGTTTCATGGAACAATTTTAAGAAGATATTGTATGAAGAGTTACTTTCTTTGATGATAATTTCTATAAAAAGGCATGAGTTTCACTACCTCCAAACGGGGTGCCTATGAATGTGGTAGATCAATATCACATTCAAGGACTATCTCTACTTTTCTCCTAATATTTTACTATATGAGAAAGATAAAGTATGAAATTTAGAGGAGGAGTTAAATACAGTTATTTAGTATCTAGTTACTTTATTTACATTGTCTATATATATATGAATGTATAAAATAAGAAATAGGTGATCGAGAGGATATATGAGTAGTTAGGATCACCTTGGGAGGGGATTCATCGAAGCTTCTTTAGGAGAGGATCTACAGATGGAGGATCTAAAATATTGGGTCTATCAAGGTTAGGACCAGAAAGTAGTTAGAATTGGTTGTATTTCTCACACCATTATGGATCTAGTAGTTTCCAGGCATCCAAAAGGAGATCTATTCCTATGTGATTTATTTTCTGGGATCATAGCCATTTTTGATTTCAATGTCTTACCATTCTTAGAATCCATAATGGTGAAGGCAATTAGTTTTTATTCCATCCTAGTAAAAAGTTTTCTTAGAGCATGTATCGGTATTAGGGTTAGTAGGGTTTTGTTTCTATGAGGGGAGATGGAGCTAGTATAGGAAAACCCCATGATGTTACCATTCTTTATGGACATAGGGATGAGTGTTTCCATGGAGGTGGTCATCAACAGGGCCAGTGAGGTAGAGGAGTTGGTCATAGTTAATTTCATTCCACAAAGATACTGATGGTAGATGAGAAAAATATCACTTGAGGTACCATCTATTTATTTTATACCCTATATTTTACTTTATTTTATTTTATATCTTTTCACTTCTTCATTGTGCCAACATTGTTCCATGACATGGGATTCAAGGTGGGGAGGCTTTCAGTTCCCCTGGTGTTAACTATTCTGGTTGGAGTTCAGATAATTTTTCTCGATGTGTGATAGGGTTATGAGGTTATAATGACACAACATCATTCATTGGTATATTTATTTTTTGTCATAAATACAACTATACGATGTCATACTTAACATATATTGGTTGTAGTCCATACATGTTTTCATTGACTGATTCTAGAGGAGAGTTGTTTTATTTTGTATGGAAGGCCAATATGTAGTGTTTTTTAAAGATAATTATCATTATATGGGTCATAGGTATTCATAGTATCTTCTTTATTAGCTAACATATTCATCAATAGGTTTATAAGAGGCATTAAAGATGGAGTTTCCTAGAGTCACGAAGGATTTTCTGGATGTTTTTTATGAATAGGCTGTGAAACCACTCCCTTAATAAGATATCATGTTCTGGATAGAGTTATATCCCAGTGAATATCTAATTTCAATGGATCCTTATGGTATAAAACCTTTTGACCTATAAGATATTGGAATCCAAATTGATGATTTGATGCATAATGGTTTCATCCAAACCAATGTGTCACCATGGGGTTCTGTAATGTTTGTTGGTCGGAGTAGTTAACTCAATAGGGGAGGGGTGAATTGAGTAACTATAAAAATTTCTATTTAAAAGAATATTAGTTTTAAAAATAATTATTTCCCCAAAAATAGATACAACCCAGTTAATCAAGGTTATACTGTTATAAGAGTTTGACTGTTTAAACAACTTCTTAGAAGATTGATTAATTCTCAGTAATCTTAATTGGTATTATTAAAATTACTTTTGAAGTTATCCTACTAAGACAAATAAGATATAACTTCTTTCCAAGACTAACTATCAAAGTGAAATTAGTTTTTTATGGATTATGCAGTAAGAAGTAAAATAGAGTAGACTAAATTAAAATATCACAGAGGATATAAAACAAGTGGTTCAGTCTCAAGATGAGACCTAATCCACTCCACTTAGTGATCACCTGCCACCAAACAGTTTATATAAATAAACTTTGATTCACACCCTAGATCGGGGTTAACAACAGTTCATAGACTGTCCAGGCCACGCAGGGACCTCTTCCACAGTTTTTTTGGGTAAACAAAAGTAATGACCAGGACACATAGGGACCTCTTCCATAGTTTTTGTGGGTAAACAAGGGTAAAGAGTTTGGTGTGAGAATTTTGAAATCCTCCAATTCAGTGTAGGAGTCAGTGTGTGTGTGTAACATATACAGAGTACACACACTGCTCAAAAGTAAATAAAAGAATAACTGAGAGAGAGAGTAAATATGAGTTTATAATGCTCTAGTGATTAGTGGTGCAACTTTGGACTCCTTTGATTCAGCAGAAATGCTTCTGAGTTCTTCTATGGTTTTTGTGTTGAAAAACAGTGTGTCACAATTACACTTTTTTTCTTCACGAGTAAATATGTTCTCTTAATCCCAGTGTACTTTGTGTGTTCTTTAGTAGAGTTGGATTTCATGCATGAGAAAATTGTTTCTTTGAAGATCTTGTAATGTCTTCTTCATGGTCATTCTTGTCAGCTTGCTTTTCTGTTTAGTACAGTGCACTCGCGTTTCTTGAGTTTTTTCATGTCTCTTCTTCTTCTTGGGCACACTTCTCTTTATCTTTGAATGCATGAGTGTTATCCAACAGCTTCCTTGTATTTCCTACCTCGTACCTCGTACTATGGATACAAATAAACATTCAATATGTCAGTGCATTAAAGGCATCAAATATGACCGTTAAAAAGTTAAATAAAAAAATGAAAAAATAATTTAGGAAATGGTGTCACAGTAGTTATGCAAACAGTGTCTTCTTCACAGTATCTCCTTCACGGTGTCTCCTTCAGTGTTTCTTCACTCTGTCTCCTTCACGGTGTCTCCCTCACTGTGTCTTCACTATGTCTCCTTCACAGTGTCTCCTTCACTGTGTCTGAGTCACGGTGTCTGACTTACGGTTTCTGGATTCCGGTGCCTTGCTCATAGTTTCTGGATTTAGGGTGCCTTGATGACTGTGTCTCGCTAACTGTATCTGGCACTTAGGCACACAGAGTGTCTAGCTTACAGTGTCTATTCTTAGTGTCTTTCTTCATGGTGTTAGGATTACTATTTCACGGTGTCTATGTCTTGCTCACAGTGTCTGACTTACTATGTCAAGCTTCACGGTGTCTTGTACTTAGGAAAATAACTGTATTCAGAATTAAAGAGTAATATGTATAAAAGGAATTGATCTTAACCATTATAAAGTATGAGATAACTTGAAACATAAATACACATGATTAATAAGATTTGTGAGATGTGTGATCATTAATAATATTTGTAATTATTATTGAGATTTGTGATCATTAAAACATGATTAATACATGAGGAGTCTAACAATCTCCCCTTTTTTGATGACCACAAATCATTTACAGTAAGAGTGTGAATTGAATGCAACTATAAAGAATATAACATAGAATATAACTTCTCCCCCTTTTGGGATTATAAAAAAGTTAAAATAAGAGAGGGTAATCAATTCATATTCCAATAAATGTAATCAGAGTGTAGTACAACATAAAGTAGAAGTACCAAAAATCAATGACATACTCATCAAAAAAAAATAACAGTCACTGGTCTTCTTCAGGGATTGGACTTCTATTTGCCTTTATCAGCAGCATAAGAGGAATCCATAGGGGCAGTTGCTGATATAGAATAAGGCATTGAAGTGGTAGATAGAGAAGGTAAAGGGAGACCTTCAAAGATTTTGGGAGCCAAAGTTGGAGAATTAGAAGATCGAGGCAGTTGCTGGTCAAGGATGATAGGCCTGATCTGACTAAGAGCCTTGCCAACAGACATGGATGTTAAAGCTAAGGCAGAAGTGAAAGTAGGTAATCCAGGTCTGAGAGGAGCAGCCGCTGGAGCAACAATTGCTGTACTTTGAACATGAAGATACAGTATCAGAAGTTTAATGAAGTTTGCAATAATCTCTCCTCAATACTGCATGGCCATTTCAAAATCATCTTTATGTTCCATGAACTTTTCCAACAATCTAGTAAACTCGATGAGCTTCTGGACTTGGTTTTTGAAGGCTTGGGTTACAGGAAGAATTCTCAGATTCTCTACAAGGTATTTAAAGTGGTTGGTCATATCTGTCTTGAAGAAAATTTGGTTGAAATAAAAATCTATTTTCTTAGTGATCTCCTACTGAGCATCATTGGAAATCTTTGAGTGAATCTGAACCAGGTCAAGAAATCAATCACTGTTCTTGACAACTTCAGATAAAGGAGACATATCAAATCCATTGAAGGCATTCTAAATCTCTTCCTTGATTATAGATCTGAGGAGAAAACTATCCAAAGAAGGAGTAGAGGTTTGACCAGAGGAAAGAGAAGCTTTGAAAACTATGGTTAGAGATTTGAGCTGTTTCAGGACCTTTTGAAGACAACCAGTATATTCATCTGTGAGTTTGTTTAGGTTCTCCACAAGATCTTTCATGTGGTCCAACATCTGCGTGTGCCTTTCTACAATCTTGTCATAAAAGGATAGCAGGTATGGGTGAATATGGGAGAAAATATCTCTAGAGATGTTTGAAATAGAAGGTTCAAGAAAAGTAAGAGCAGGTGCAGGTTCTAATTTGGAATGCAGTTCTTTCTGAAGGTTTTCAACCATACCTTTCAGGGTTGCAAATTCAGTACTGAGCAACTTGTTCTCAACTCTTACTTCTTGAATCTCATTGATCATCTTGGATTGAATGTTCCAGATAATCTTTTATAAAAGCAGTGAGGCATCTTCCTGAATCAGTTTGGTCACAAGACGAGGTTGAGAGGACATAAATTTCTCAAATCCAGCTAAGATAGTGTCTCCAAAGACATTCAAATAATCCTTGCTGACAAAAGATTTCTGTTCAGGTAAAGGTGATGGAAGTGGTACAGGTGTAGGCTCAGGTTGAGGTTCATGTGCAACGTATGTGACATATTTCAATTGAAACAAAGAGGAAAGATCAATTCCAGTTGCAGTAACCTGCTGAGATTCACTTACATCATAGAATATAGGGAATACATACTGATTGTACACAAAATATGACTCAGTAGGTAGAGATGCTTCATCAGGCTCAGCCTCATCAGCCTAAGCTTCATTAGTCTCAAGATTTTGAGGTTCCTCCACCTCAACATGTGCTTCCTTTTCAGGACCTAGAGGATCAGGGGATTATTCTAAATACATTGGTTCATCTCTAATTTCCTCATCCATTTCTTGCCTAGCCAACCTAAAGGCTATCTCCATCCTCTATTCAGCAGAGGGTATTATCTCAGGAACAGATTTTTCCACAGGAAGGTCTTCCAGATTAGCTTCTTGGATAGCATGGAGTTCTTTTTGAGTTGCTTCTTACACAGTAGGGAGTTCTCCTACTACAGCCTATTCCATGGATTGCTACTCAGATTATAGGACAACTAATTCTCTTGCAGCCTGAGTTTGGATTTACAGATTAACAACAACTTTAGGGACATGAGGTTCATCTTGAAGAACAATAGGAGGAAAACAGTCCTTTCTTTCTTAATAACAACTTCTTCCCTATGTGGTATATCAACCTCTTCTCTATGTGGTACTTCAACTGCCTCTTCCTCTTCTTCTTCATCTTCTAAATATTCCACAACTTCATATGGTTCCAAACCAGGATCAGAAAATCCCTTCGGCCTTGTTGGATAAACTACAGGATTGAACTTCTCATAGAGCTTATCATTATCTTCAACCCACTCCTTCTTCTAGGGGTTCCAGTTTATTTTCATTCTCCTAATGGTAGCTTTGGATAAACAGTATTCATAGTCCATAAGTACTTCTTCATTGGGTCCAACTACTCCTTTGGAAATAAGCATGGTTGAAATTAGCCTAGAGTAGAACAGAGATGTGGATTTGGATGTGACCTTGATCAATTCACACATATGGTGAATGATGTATTTGCACAGATTGATTTTGTGTCCATTCTTCATAAGATGGATTAAGAACACATCTTGATATTTCAAGACAGCAAAGTCACCTTTCCTCAGGCTAATCATATTTTGAACAAATTTAAACAACAACCTTTACTCTCTATCATGTTCAACAGCTATGGATCTTCTCTTGGTGCTATTTCTAGTTAGGGTTTCTAGTGCATTTTCAAGGTCAAAGAAATTAGTTGTAGGTGGGGGGCCTCTCTGATAATCATCACAAATTCCTTCGTGAGGTATCCTAAGGCATGCAGCCCAGATCCTTTAAGAGAATGAGAATTTTTGTCCATTGACCCAACACGTCACAACATAGCTTTCACCATCATCAAAAGAAAACTGTATATACTGGTAGAACTGAGCTACTAACCTCTGATAAATGGGTCTATCCTTCCTAGAGAATCATTAGAGCTAGCATTTTTCTCTTAAAACTTTTAAAACTAGAGATTTTCTAGAAAACAACCACTCAGGGAAAATTTCTTTTTCAGGTACAACACTACGGTTTACCAGGTTTGGATTTAGGGGTCCTTTGGGTGCCAGCTTTGGTGCTATTTTCTTCTTCTTCAAGCTACATTTATTAGGAGTAGATGAATATGGAAACTTCATCCTTGGAATCCACTGGAGGTTCTAGAAATAGAGAAGGAGAAAGGTTGCAAGGTTGAGAGGGTTTGAGAGGAGGTCTGGGTGAAGAACCAAGTGAAAGCCTTTTGTTTAATCATTTGGGAATGTCAAATGTCACAAAAGTAAAAACACGGGAAAGTAAAAAGTGGTGAAATAATAATTACCGTGATACAGATTAAAAGAAAACCAAAAAATAATTTCCACAGTGAGACCATGAATAGTCATTACGGTGCGATGGTAAGTGGTCATCATGGTGAGACAGTCAGTGGTCGTCACGGTGAGACCATCAGTGATCATCACGGTGAAACAGTGAATGATCTCTTCAGTCATGGTGAGATAGTAAGTGATAGACCATGAACACAAGGTGATAACTATGAGAACACAAACATGAGAAAGTAACCGAGAAACCATGAACATGAAATAGTAAAGTAAAATATAGTAAAATATTAAACAGTAAGACTAGTAAGATTTCTATTTGTGATTGATCATGCCAAGATCATGTATGATGTAATCTATTCTCTTAGAATTTAATGGTTTAGTGAATATATCAGCAAGTTGATATTCAGTACCAATGAACTCCAAGGTGATATCACCTTTTTGATAATGATCCCTCAAAAAGTGATGTATTACATCAATATGTTTTGTCCTAGAATGTGAAACATGATTTTTTGAGATGTTGATGGCACTTGTGTTGTCACAATTTATTGGAACATGTCTGAATTGATATCCATAATCTAGTAAAGTGTGTTTTATCCACAAAATTTATGCAAAACAACTACCAAAAGCTATGTATTCATCTTCTACAGTAGATAATGCAACAAAATTTTGTTTCTTACTACACCATTATACTAGTGACTTGCCTAAAAAGTGATATGTTCCAGAGGTGCTCTTTCTATCTAACTTACAACCACCAAATTCAGCATCAGAATAAATAACTAGTTAAAAGGATTGTCCTTTAGGATAAAATAGTACTAAATTGGGTGTATGCTTTAGGTATTTAAAAATTATCTTTACAACATTTAAATGAGATTCTTTAGGGTTTTCTTGAAAGAAAGAACACAAACACACACTAAACATAATATCAGGATGGGTAGCAGTTAAGTAGAGTAGACTTCCAATCATTCCTTTATAAGTGGTTTGATCAACAGATTTTTCATCTTCATCAAGATCCAACTTACAGGTGGTACTCATGGGAGTGTCACTACTTTTAGTGCTATCCAATCCAAATAATTTTAGTATATCTTTAGTGTATTTACTTTGAGTCAAAACAATTCCATCATTATTTTGAAAGATTTGAAATCTAAGAAAGAATTTTAGTTCACCCATTAAACTCATTTCAAATTCATTTTGCATAATTTTAGAAAAATCAATATATAATAAAGTTTTTGAAGATCCAAAAATAATATCATCTACATAAATTTGACCAAATAAAACATCATTAGAAATACGTTTTATAAAGAGGGTAGGATCAGCTATTCCTTTTGTAAATCCTTTGGAAATAAGAAAAGTACTTAATCTATCATACCAAGCTCTTGGAGCTTGTTTTAAACCATATAAAGCTTTTGATAGTTTGAAAATATGATTGGAAAAATGAGGGTTTGTAAATATAGGGGGTTTTTCAACAAAAACATCCTTAGCTATATACCCATTTAAGAATTCACTCTTAACATCCATTTGATATAGTTTGAAATTCAGATGTACAACATAAGAAAGTAGAATTCTAATGGCTTCAAGTCTGGATACTGGAGAAAAATTCTCCTCATAGTCAATTTATTCCTCTTGACTATAGCCTTGTGCAACTAATCTAGCCTTATTCCTAACTATATTTCCAGCTTCATCTACCTTATTTCTAAACACCCATTTAGTGCCTATGACAAAAGTGTCCTTGGGTCTTTCAACAAGTTTCCAAACTTTATTTTTTTCAAACTAATTGAGTTTTTCTTGCATAGTCATTACCCAAAATTCATCTTTGATGGAATCATCAATGTTTTTAGGTTCAAGCTGTGACAATAAGGCTTGATGTTCAACCTGATTTCTAAGAGAAGCTCTAGTTTGTGTTCCTTTATCTAAGTCTCCTACAACAGCATCTAAGGGATGGTTTATAAGGGTTCTAACCTTTCTAGAAAAAGAGGGACTAGAGATTTCAGGTTCATCAATAGATTGAGGTTCATTATGAATTGATTGCATAGAATTTCCATAATTGGAAGTTTTCGCAGATTCATTCACAGAGGTATTTGAGGATTTTGAGTTGATGTTCAGATTTGAGACATCATCCTCCAGATTTTCTATGATGGTTCTAGGCTCATGTGGATCTGTTTCATCAAAATTGATATGGACAGATTCTTCCACACATTTAGTTCTCTTATTGAAGACTCTATAATCTTTAATTGATATTGAATAACCTAGGAAAATCCCTTCTTCACTTTTGGATGCAAATTTGTCAAGATTATCCTTAGTGTTGAGAATAAATATTTTGCAGCCAAAAACTCTAAAGTAATTAACCTTAGGCTTCCTATTATTACAGAGTTCATATGGGGTCTTTTTGAGAATTGGTCTAATCAATACTCTATTGATTATGTAGCATGCTGTGTTAACATCTTCAGCCCAAAAGTAAATAGGTAGGTCATATTCACTAAGCATTGTTCTAGAAATTTCTTGCAGGGTTCTATTTCTTCTTTCTACAACACCATTCTACTGAGGTGTTATAGGGGCAGAAAAATTGTGATTATAACCATTTTGTGAGAAAAAGGATTCAAACTCTTGATTTTCAAACTCACGGCCATGATCACTTCTTAAATATTTAATTTTAAGGCCTTTAATATTTTATATAGACTTGGCATACTTAGTAAAATAAGAGCAGGCTTCACTTTTGTGATCCATGAAGAAGGTACAGGTATATCTAGAGAAATAATCTACTAGAACATAAACATAGTGCTTCCCATTTAAGCTAGAAACTCTAGATGGTCCAAACAAATCCATGTGAACCAATTCGAGAGATTGAGAAGTAGAAACTTCTTTATTTGGTTTGAAAGAGATTTTATGTTGTTTTCCCTTTTGACAGGGATTACAAAATTTGTCATCTGAAAACTCAAGTTTGGGTAAGTCTCTAACTAAGTTTTTCCTAGTTAGTTTTCTAAGTGAATGTATATTTTAGTGTCCTAATATTCTTTTCCAAAGCCAATACTCTTTATGAAAAGAATTTAAACAAGTAATATTTTGTTCAGCTAAAGAATTCAAATCAACTACATAAACATTTTCATTTCTCAAGGCAGAAAATACTAAAGCATTTTTAGAATTAAAAAAATTACAAGAATCATTTTCAAACTTAACATTAAAGAAATCATCAAATAACTGAGAAATACTTAACAAGTTGTATTTTAATCCATCAACAAATAAAACTTTATAAATTAAACCTGAGTTAGTGTTACCAATTTGGACAAGGTAGATGATCTTTCCTTTAGAATTATCACCAAAGGTGACATAGCCACCATAAACTTTGATTAAAATTTTAAAATATGAAAAGTATCCTATCATGTGTATTGAACATCCACTGTCGAAGTACCATGTCTTCCTAGAGGAACATTTTAAGCAGGTCTCCTACAAAACCAGTTTAGATGAAAAATGATTTTGGTACCCAAATTCTCTTGGGTCCAGACAGGTTAGCAATCAAAGATTTAGGTACCCAAATTTTTCTTATGGGTCTCATATAATTCACAAAATCAATGGATTTTGAAAGATAGACTTTATTTGGTCTATAATAATGTAAATAAATAGTTAAAGCATATGAATTTCCAGAACTAGAACTAGCAGTATTCTGTCCAGATTTAGGAATAAATTTAGTTTTAGTGATCTGTCTTTTTCCATGGTGATAGCCTATTCCAGTGGTATATTTTGGTGCCAATTGTTTACCTAAAATTTGAGTTAGTGTGCCTTCTCTATTTTTGAACTTTTATAAGTCCTTTATCAGTTGCTCATTCAACATTTTCAGTTCAGTATTTTCCTTAAGTAATTGAGGATTCTTTTCTTTTTCTACATCAAGGGAAGATTTAACAGAACTGGTCAAAGTATGCTGTTTCTTCAAGGTCTTATTTTTGTCCTTAATCTCATTACAAGTTTCTTCCATCATGTTACAATATTCAAATAGTTCCTCACTAGACATGTTTTCAGATTCAGAATCAGAATCAATTTCAGAATAATATGAATTCAAAGCAGGAGTGTCCAGTGTTACCTCTGATGTGTTTGTCATAAAACACCTGTTAGCTTTATGAGAGTCTTCATACTTAGTAGAATTAGAATTAATTTAAGTGTGTTATAAATCACTCCAAGTTTATTTCATTGCCTTCTTTTACTTATTATCCTTGTATTCATTTTTCTTCTTGAACTTAAATTTTAGACAGTCAGCTTTTATGTGACCTTTTCTTTTGCATTCATAGCAGACAACTTCATCACTCTTATCATCTTTCTTCCAATCTTTCTTCTAGTGTCCTTTGTTGTCATATTTACCTTTATAGTTTGATTTTCTGAAGAATTTATTCTTCCTATAGAACTTCTTAAATCTCCTGGCTATCTGAGCCATCTCTGCATCACTGTTAGATCCAGTCTCATCACTACTCGAGATTTCAGTAGGTATGTGAACTTTCTCCTTGTCCTTGCTCTTTGAGGCAGTAGACTTAAATAACACTAACTTTCTCTTTGGTTCATCATCTTCTTCCTTGTTTACCTTTAGTTCTTCTTCATACATCATTAAATTACCAATTAATTCCTTAAAAGGTAAAGTACCAATATCGCAAGATTATCTAATCGAGACAGATGTTCCTCTCCATCAGTCTGGAAGACATCTCAGTATTCTCAGGATTTGTTCTTTTGATGGAACAACCTTTCCAAGGGAGATCATAGTGTTGAAAATTTCATTGAACCTATGATACAAGTCAGAGATAGGTTCATCGGGCTTCATTTTAAAATTATCACATTTAATAGTATAAGTGTTCAATATCATTTCTTTAACATTGGTTATTCCTTCATGAGAAACCCCTAAGGTATCCAAAATTTCATAGGAATTTTTTCAAGCAGATATGCGATTAAATTCCTCATCTCCTAATGCACAATACAAGGCATTCATAGCTTTACAATTATTATTGTAAGCTATTTTAGTAGGTTCATCCCAAGTTGTTATTTTAGTTTTTGGAATATTATATTGAGTCTATATAGCAGTCCAAATGTCAAATATCATACTCTCTAAGTGAATTTTAATTTTAAGTTTCCACTGGGCATGATTTGTACCATTAAAGAAGGGTGTCTGGTTGGTAGCAGCACCTTCCAGTCTATTTTCCATACTAACAAATTACTTTAAAATAGATAGAAATTTAGAATTAACAGAAATTTGCAGATCTTTAAAGTACAACTACAATCATAGTTGAATAAAATTACAAAGAGTCCTAACAAAGCAATCTCTGATACCAAATGTTGGTCGGAGTAGTTAACTCAAGAGGGGAGGGGTGATTGAGTAACTATAAAAATTTCTATTTAAAAGAATATTAGTTTTACAAATAATTATTTCCCCAAAAATAGATACAACCCAGTTAATCAAGGTTATACTGTTATAAGATTTTGACTATTTAAACAACTTCTTATAAGATTGATTAATTCTCAGTAATCTTAATTGGTATTATTAAAATTACTTTTGAAGTTATCCTATTAAGAAAAATTAGATATAAATTCTTTCCAAGACTAACTATCAAAGTGAAATTAGTGCTTTTTTGGATTATGCAGTAAGCAATAAAACAGAGTAGACTAAATTAAAATAGAACAAAGGATATAAAACAAGTGGTTCAGTCTCAAGCCGAGACCTAATCCACTCCACTTGGTGATCATCTGACACAAAGAAGTTTATATAAATAAACTTTGATCCATACCCTAGATTGGGGTTAACAACAGTTCATAGACTGTCCAGGCCACACATGGACCTCTTCCACAGTTTTTGTGGGTAAACAAAAGTAATGACCAGGCCACACAGGGACCTATTCCACAGTTGTCATGGGTAAAAAAGGGTAAAGAGTTTGGTGTGAGGATTTTGAAATCCTCCAGTTTAGCGTAGGAGTCAGTGTGTGTGTAAGATATACATAGTACACACACTGCTCGAAAGTAAATAAAAGAATCACTGAGAGAGAGAGAGAGATTAAATATGAGTTTATAATGCTCTAGTGATTAACAGTGTGGCTCTGGACTCCTTCGATTCAGAAAAAATGCTTCTAAGTCCTTCTCTGGTTTTTGTGTTGAAAAATAGAGTGTCGCAATTCAGATTTTGTTCTTCACAAGTAAAGATGTTTTCTTGATCCCAGTGTACTTTGTGTGTTCTTTAGTAGAGTCAGATTGCATGCATGAGACAATTATTTCTTTAAAGATCTTACAATGTCTTCTTCGTGGTCGTGCTTGTTAGATTGTTTTTCTGTTTAGTACAGTGTACTCACGTTTCTTGAGTTGTCGCGTGTCTCTTCTTCCTCTTGGGCACACTTCTCTTTATCTTCGAATGGATGAGTTTTATACAACAGGTTCCATGTATTTCGTACCTCGTACCTCATAAAATGGATACAAATAAACATTAAATATGTTAGTGCATTAAAGGAATCAAATATAACCATTAAAAAGTTAAATAGAAAAACGACAAAATAGTTTAGGAAACAGTGTCACAATAGTTATGAAAACGGTGTCTCCTTCATGGTATCTCTTTCATGGTGTATTTTTCACTGTGTCTTCACTGTGTCTCCTTCACGGTGTCTCCTTCATGGTGTCTCCTTCACTGTGTCTTCACTGTGTCTCCTTTACGGTGTCTCCTTCACTGTGTCTGAGTCACGGTGTCTGACTTACAGTTTCTGGATTCCGGTGCCTTGCTCATAGTTTCTAGATTCAAAATGCCTTGATGACTGTGTCTCGCTAACTGTGTCTGGCACTTAGGAACACATATTTTCTGGCTTATAGTGTCTGTTCTTAGTGTCTTACTTCACGGTGTCAGGCTTACTGTGTCACGGTGTCTATTTCTTGCTCACAGTGTCTGACTTACTGTGTTTAGGCTTCACAATGTCTTGTACTTAGGAAAATAACTGTATTCAGACTTAAATAGTAATATGCATAAAATTAATTGATCTTAACCATTATAAAGTATGAGATAACTTGATACATAAATACACATGATTAATAAGATTGTGAGATGTGTGATCATTAATAAGATTTGTAATTATTATTGAGATTTGTGATCATTAAAACATGATTTATACATGAGGAGTCCAATAATGTTATTCACTAAAAATGTGGAAGATAGAATGAGGTTGTGTATAAAAAACTAGTAATTAAATCAAGAGATAGTTAATAACCATTATCCCCTTACAAGGATATATGATTTTTTTTTCTATTAGTTGAAGGGATATAGATGGTTTTTGAATATTGATCTATGGTTTGGGTATCATCAGATGAGGCTGAAGGAGGAGGATATTCTGAAGACTACTTTTAGGTGTCATTATGGGAAATTATGGTTTATGGTTATTTCATTAGGTTTCATGAATTCCCCAATTATTTTCATGGGACTCATAAACTCTATGTTTTGTGAGTTCCTAGATTAGTTCATGGAAGTGTTCATTAATGACATTCTCATATACCCGAAGTCATAGGAGGATCAATGTGAGCATTTTAGGGTTTTTTACAAGTACTTTGGCACCATAATCTATATGATAAATTTTCCAAGTGTAAGTTTTGGATGTGATAGGTTTATTTTATTAGGCATGTGGTGCCTTAGTGCAAGTAGAATATTATCCTTCGAAGATCAAGGCGTTTATTTCTTAGGTAGTACCCAAGAATAATACAAAGGTTTGTAGTTTTCTTAGACTCATGGGATATCATTATAGGTTTTTGTTTGAATTCTCCCAGATTGTAGTTCTATTTAAATACTTAACTAGGAATCCCCATACTTTCATATGGATTGACTAGTTTTAAACATATTTTGATTACCTAAAGAAGAATATGATTAATGATTATATACTTCAGTTTCCAAATAAGGTTAAGTTATAGGATTTCTATGATGGTTACCATCTCATTTTAGGTTTCATCTTGATACAGTAAAGAGAATTAACCTCATATGGGTCTAGGTAGTTATATCATCATGAGAAAAACTATGCTACCTATGATCTCAATTTTATTATTGTGGTGTTTTCCTTAAAGATAAAATGGAATTACCTCATTAGTTAATGATTTTTAGTCTTCATAAATCATAATAAATTGAGGTATATCCTCTCTCAATATGATTTGAATCTATATCAATGGAGGTGGATAGAGTTCTTATAAGGATATGACTTTAAAATCTCCTACACCCTGAGGAAATATAATGTAGTAGATGATATTCCTAGTTAAAAGTCACAAGGAGATGTTGTTAGAGAGTCTAAGTATACTTGGAGGGTAATGAGTTATCTTGAAATGATGTATTTTATTATGGATGGGGCTGATGGTAGAGGTTTTCTATACAAATTACAGTGAAAATTTCCTTGCTGTAATAGGTGGAGGAGTCCTAATGGGGAGACACATAGGTAGATGTTATATAAGACCACGTCTTTTATGGTGACTCTTATGAGGGATGGTAAAAGTATGATAAAGAGTAGATATTATTTCAAGGAATACTGTTTGGTCTATTAAAGATGCTAAAAGAGGTTCTTCATGAGTTTCATAACTCACCCATGGAAGAGTCATTTGAAGTGACGGAGAGGGGTGGCAACCAAGGGTTCAGCTTCTGAATAGTGACGACGGTGGCCTTAGAGCAGGTTCCTCCCCCTTTGGGGGAGGGACCTCTGCCATCTTTCACATGATCAAAACCCTCTTTTCTTCTGTTCTCAAACTCAGTCTTCCTTCCTCTATTTCCACCATTTTTTCTGATCCCTAAGGTGCATGATCTCCACGATGGTCATCCCAATCTTCTGATTTTGGTCTCTGAGTTTAACGAAGCTTCAGGCCTCCATAGTTTGTCATTAATCACTTGATTCTAAAATAGAAGACCCTCATTCGATCTATTTGATAGATTTGAATTTGATTCTTGGGATTTTCAGGAAAGGGAAACTGTAGGTTTTCCGGACAATTGAAACATATTGATCCGTTTTTCTTTGGAGGAAGATTTGATAAAGGCATGGTTGAGGGATCCCAACATCTGCAGTGACTCATGATTCTTCCAGTCCCAATGGTCATATGACTTTCACATGAAGTGCAACTCTCCATTAGTGGCGGTTTGGGTATGTTTTCCGAATCTTGTTCTTCCATTTCAGAATCCATTGATTGTTAAAATTCTTGGGAACCTTCTGGGAGATACTTGTGTTCGGATAGCTGGACCAATGCGGTCTCCCACCCGATTAACCCTCATGTGTGTGTGGAGGTGGATTCATCAAAGGTTCCATTAGTCTTCATCTAGATTACTATCAGGGAAGAATTACGGTGTAAGCAGCCTATGGTATATGAGCCGTGGTTCCAATTTTTCCATGTTTTCAAACGGTTGGGTCATTCACTGGAGATTTGCAGCCGGAAAGCTAAGAATACTGAATATCAAGAGGATGTGTGCAATGGTAATTGTGGCATTCCTAAGAACTGGGTGGTGGAGGGTGTTCTAGCCGAAGGAATAGATGGGATTAGAGGTAGTGGGCTCGGTGAGGGAAGTGGTCCATTGAGTGCTGCTACGGTGGCCCAGATTGAAGTTCTAGACAAAGGTGACACAAAAACTGGAACATATGTAGTTGGCACATGTCCTTTTTTTACTGGTGCCAACCAAGAAAGGCAGGAGGAACCGCCGATCTTTCCTACTAACCCGAAAGTTCAAGATGTTTTTAGCAGATTGATAAGTGACCTTAGTGGCAGGAGAAAACTTGTCACAGGGCGTAATGGCAATTCGGTCGCCATGAATGATCAGTATCAACTTGAAGGTGACTCCCATTATGGTATCAACGAGGAGTGTCCTAGAATGCAGACTGCTTGTGCTACAAAAAGTGTAGTTCTTGAGGACTTTTGCACACAACCTCAGTTCATGGGGCATGGGTTCATATAGCCCAGGCAGGTCGAGAATCTTGGCATGAAGTCGCTGGATGGGGAGGCTGATTTGAGTATGGAGAATACTCCATTCGGTGACAATGGTGATAGGACTGGAATGCTTTTTCAAATGGTGAAGGAGGGGGACTAACCCTGATCCAGACCTCGGTTCCCTTGTGAAATAGGTTTGAAGGCCTCTTAGAGTCCGATGTGGATGCTGTTCTCATTTCCACAGTTGAGGGAGATGGGTCCGGAGTGAAGGTTTCCAAAGGGATAGAGCATGGACAAATTGTAGATGAGGAGTCACTTACAAAGAGTAATAAGGGTTTCAAAAATAGGAAGGGTAAGAAGGACTACTCCTCATTACCTCCTCCTCTAGAGACCCGATCTGTGAAGAAGATAAATGAAAAAATGAAGGAAAAGGAGCCTTTTTATTCTCAAATCCCAGTGGAATAGGGTGACCAAGACATGGATCTCCTTATAAGCTCTGTAGAATAAGTGATGGAGTAGACCTTGATGCTCAATGCATCAGAGGAGGAGGCAACCAGGATGATGGGGAGGTCGCTGGAGGTGTCTCTTAATGAGGAAAAATATACATGGATTGACAGGCAAGACTCCATTCTGGTTGGGGGTTTCTATAAAGGGATAATAAGCGTTGAAGAGTACATTCAGACATGGGATCAACTTGCTTCTACGTTAGAGAAAATGATTTTTGAGGTGGCTGATTTACATGTTCCATCCCTATCCTGGAAACTTTTTAGGGAGAGAGATTTAGGTAACATTAAGTTCCTCTTTAATGATCCTGGTTAGGGGTGGATTTGGCTAGGTATTTTGAGAGGGTTGGTTGAGGTGAAACCCTTGGGTGTTCTGTTTGTTTGTATTTATTTGGATCTTTTGTGTCTTTTCTAGCTTTCTACTTGGACCAGCACCGGAGGGGGACTAGAGCATGAAGTCTTCATCGATGCAGGCCTTTTGGAGTGGGATGCTGAGAGGGTATGGCTATGCCATCGGTACCATTCCCATTCACTTCTACACGGGACTGATTGCTGAAGGGCCATGCGTAGGTGAAGGCTTGTTTTCAGGATCATTTTCTGGGGTGGGGTAGGTCTAGTGGTTTGCCTTGGTTTTTACTTTTATCCTGTGTTGTTCTGAGTTTTGTTCAGACTGTTTCTATGGTTTCTCACTTTCTTCCTCAAAAGTGATTTGATAATAAAAAAAGTAATTTTCAGTCAGTCATAACTCACCCTTGGCAGTGCATCCCAGTATATCCAAGATGTATCATTCCATGTGGGGTAAGATATGGTGGATGAGGATGAATAAATTTGTAGTAAAGTTGGTTTTAATATTTGGTCTATAAATAGTTGAAGGAAGGGCATCATGATCCTATTAGTTTATGAAATCATTGGATATCCCCAAGTAGAAGTGAGAGGAAATTTTAATATATTTTTTCACCATTTTTTCTCAATATCAAGGAGGATGAAATTCTATTTGGGTGATCATGGATCTATTTATGAATTTGGGTCACTTATTAGCAATCAAGGAGTCAATTACTGTTTATTTTCTAGCAATGTGATGTGTGGATGAGTAGTGAAGCTTCATAGGATACTGAGGATCATTATTTATAATCATAATCCTAATTTTATCTTATGAGTTTTGGGAGGTATTCCACATTATTTTGTCTCTCAGCTATGTATAACAATTTCCTTCCATCCTATGATAGAAATTCAGATGGAATATAGCATTTAAACATTTGAGGATATGATGTGTGCCTAAATTTTGTATTTTGGTGGATCATGGGTGAATCATTTTCCTTTAGTTAAGTTTTACTATGATAATAGATACCAATATTCAGTTGGCATGGATCTATTCTAAGCATTTTATGTTTGAACTTGTAGATCTATGTTGTGATGGATCAAGATTTGAGATTCAGTGGTCCTTGTACTAGGTGTGATCCGGAGCATGGCTAACAAGGTGTCGATATTTCAAGAGTATATGGAGGAAGTGTAGGACCATTAAAAGTATTATGTTGACTAGAGGATGAGACTTATGGATTTTGAGGTTGGATACCTTGTATTCCTGAGAATTTTATTTCATCATAGGTATCATATGTTTGTCTATGGGAATTAACTTTCCCTAGTTTATCATCCCTTTTGAGGTGTTGGGGAGCATCAATGAGGTGGAATATCATTTAGTTCTTCCCCTAAATTTGGGAAGGGTCCATGATATTTTCTATATGTTACAGATTTATCGATATTTTTAGATAACTCCCATGTTATTGATTAGTAATAATTGAATGTATAGGATGAAACAACATTCATTGAGCAATCAGTTGAGATTTAGGATCTTTGAGAGATGGTGCTATGTGAGTGATTCTTTCCCTTAGTTCATGTTTTGTAGAGGCATGGTGGCTTGGATGAATGTATGTGGGAATGTGAGACATATATGTGCACTCACTACCCAAATATTTTTTGAACTTTATTCATATTTAATAATAATGTGTTTGAATTATAATTTCTTTATTGAGATTATTTATTTTTTGGAATCCATTATGCTTTAGTAATGGAGTTGGTTCATTTTGAGAGGTATCTTTTGGGGTGTGTTGGGTTTGATGATTATTATTTATTTTTCTAGGTTTGTTTTGATTCTTGGGGGAAAGAATCATTTTAGAGGCATCTAATATAATGGATCTGGACTTACAGACCCATTACATTGTGTCTTTTAGGTTTCATAGGTTTTGGGAGAAGGTTGATAGAAGGGAGATATTTCTAGAGCTTATAATTCAACTCAAATAGATGTGTCAAGACATGGAAATGGGTGTCATCCCCTATAAAGTTGGCTAGAATACATGGGAATTGTGTAGTCTTGTGTGTTATTCTATGATGGGTTACGTTATAACATGGGGTTTTGTTTCAAGGTTTGAGGATATATCGTGGCTTGGGGGTATAGTCCATGGGAGTTAAGGACCACATTATTTTTAGGATGAGGTTGGGTTGCATCATAAGAGATTTTTATCATGAAATGAAGGCCTTTGAAGGAAATTTCGACAAAGTGTAAAACCTTACATTTTACAAGGGGGGGGGAGATATATTTATATATGAAACTTTTACTCTCATGTATTTATTTTTCCATTTTATAGTCCCAACATTAGGGTTTTCAGTCATGATGTGAAGTTTTTTGTGGAGTTTCTCTTGTATCCCATGAGTGAATTTCATGATTCTGTCTCAATTTTTATAGTGTGATGACCTAGGTAGTTGTTTTTGTGGTTATTTCATTTTGTAACTATAATTTTGTGGATATTTTGTTACATCATGACGTAGTTCATGGATGTGCCATGTATTTCAATAGGCTATACATTAAAGAGTGACAAATCTTTTCACAATGTAACCCCCTTGGTTACATAAAATTAAGATAGTTAATTGATCTTTACATGCGATAAGGTAGAGTATAATGCAACATGTATTTAAAAGATTTGTTTGAGATATCCACATCACATCATGACCATAACATGTTATGCTATGACACCTTAAATTATAGTATAATTATAAATTATAAAATACCCTTTGAATCCTTCCTATTTACTTCATTTCCTTTGATCCTTATATGATAATATATTCTTAATTAGAGACTCTTGAACCAACCTTAGTAGAGAATGATTATTATCTTTTTGGGATGAGGAATATTTCATCTGAGGTGAGTTTCCTTTCCCTACTCTTGGGTTATCTTATTATTATTCATCTAATAAATGTTGTGGTAGTATTTTTGTTTTAGTTTTCTTGGCCTTTTTTAGTGGATTGATGGAGGTTTTTGTGTTATAGGTTGTTTAGGATCCTCTCCTGATATCTTTTACTAGTGATCATCTCATTCCTTATTCTTGTGAAACATCTGCGGAAGCTTTGGTTTTGGTAGGGGATTTGATTTTTCTCCATTTTTTATTAATGAGAAATTTTGGAATTACCATGATTTTATTCTCTTTGGGTGGATGGTATGGATTAATATAATTAATATCAAAAATGTACTAAAGAAAATTGAAGGGAAAGGGTTATTCACATGTGTTTTCCATGATTATTGATATTACTTGTGAATGATGACTATTTAATGTTGTTGATGAGAATTTTGTTTCTATTGTGATATATGTGTTATTTATATGATTGAATTTTTGGAATCACCTCTCACAAAAGGTTAATTACTCAAATATGGTAATAAAATAATTGTGTGGAACTTGGAATTGTTGTGTTATCACTCATGGAAGTGATATTGAATTAATATAAAGGAATGTTATAAAAAGGAAATTTTGGAAGTAATTTAATGCAGGAATTAATAGTTGTATGTTATTGGTATTACTATTTTTTTTTGTTTTTATGATTGGTGTGGTCATGGTGGTAGTTATTTGTGGCCGGTTTGGGCTATTATCATGACTTGTTCAGTAGGTGTTGTGGATGGTTTTCCATGGTTGTCTTGGGGTGGATGTATTTTTTGACGTGGTTCAGAAATGTGGATTGACTATTATGCATCATGGATGGTGGTGTGGAAAGATAATGGTTTTATGATATTTATTTGGCATGTTGGAATGGGTTATTGGGAAGTTTTTGTGGCAGTTAGTTGATCATTGTGGGGATGTGTTATAGTTTTTTGATGGTATGGAATATGAATGGTAATAATGAATGCAGTAATGTGTATAGAATGGAATTTAAAAACCGTGCATGTAAATGAATATTTAAACATTGAATTCAATGGGATATGGCTGGGATAAATATAGGTGTTTTATAATGAATTATTTATCCTTAAATAAGGATACATTAATGATATAATGAATGTAATGTGTTTGGTAAAATGGTTAGTCTATAAATTAATGAAATATGTGGTTAAGTGGGAATGATTTGAATGTTTTTGTGGCTGTTTTTTATATAAAGTGGGGTCAGTTTGTGTTATAAAAAAGAAAATGGTTTCTAGTGAATAGTAGTGATGATGTAATGGTTGTGATGGGTGTGATAGTGATATTTTTGTATACAAAATTTGGTTGGGATTATGCATGTGGCTATATATGTTATGTATTTTCCTTATGATTTTATATGTACCCACTTGAGTCAGGTAGCCTTACCAATGAATGAATGTTTTGGGTTCTAGGTATCTTCCCCGATATCCATGTTGGCGAGGGAATATATGGATATTTACTCCCTCTTCCTCGATATATATTCTAGGTATGGTATGAGTTATGATGGCTCAAAGTATACATAATAATATGGGCCATAACAGATTAAAGTCACAACATGTGATATACTAGATGACTTGATTATATGGTGACGATGATGTTACATAGTGGGGGTCATATATGGTATGAAGAGGTCATAAGGTTTATTTACTTCATGTACATGATACCATACTAATATAAATATATGGTATGAGGATATGATGTGCGGTTGGGTATGGTATGCAGTGGTGGATTTATGATAATGATGATGTGGTTCTGATGTGATATGATCTGTGACTTCATGGCTACAAAAGGGATGGAACCGTATGGATTTTTTACATTGGGATATGAGGGATACAAAATTGTGGGTAAGTGGTTACGATGTTCCTTATTGATATTTATTATTTTTATATTTTGTTATTATACCAGGACACAATATTGGATGAGAAATCCTTGGCGAGGTTGTGTGATAACTGACCTAGTTAGGTGTGTGTTGGTTATGCTGTTTGTTCATAGAGGCATTAATATGCTTCTCTCACATTTTCATGGCAGTTATTGAGTAGGATCCTACTGAGTATACATGTATTATTAACCCTATATATAAATATTTTTTAGGTTTATAGAAGGTATTCAATGATTTCTCTAGACATTACTAGCATGTGTCTTGGAGCTATGGTTGAAGTATCTACCTTAAAAGTTTCCTTTTGGTATTCATTTTGGATACTTTGTTCTCTATATAAAATCCATGTACTATGGGATATCGATTTTCATTTTATATTATGGAGTTTATTGGTGGGTTTATTTATACGTTCCTAGGATTTATGAGGTACTTCCTCCCATTTTTATGTTTTATAACTTCAGTTCTAGTCATTAAACCATGAAAAGTTGAAGGCAGACCTTAGGGGTCACTCTTATCTTCACTGTAGACCCTAGAGGGTTTATCAGTGTGAGTGAATCATGAAAATACCTATCTAATTCAAATTTAAAGTCACTTGATATCCTAAAAGAGTTCCGGGTATGTTAGTAAACAATGATATTAATGTAAATAAATACATTTAAATTTTCTATCAAATGATATAAAAGAAAATATTGAATAGGAAGCTTCCAAGATAATAATGATAAACTCAAAATGAGCTCTAAATAGAAAATTAAAGTTATTAACATTGAAACAATTAATATTGTGAAGTAAAATAGTTTTAATACCTATTAAAATAGTTAAACATGAAGATTATTAATCATAATCTCACCATTATTCAAATAATATTTCTTCCTAGATATTACCCATTAAAAGTGTTTAGAAAAAGAATCTATTATATAGTCATATAGAGATGTGCCATAAATTACACAGTGATGTAATGAGTTAAAAAAAACCATAAAAGTGTAATAAACATAAGGCCTCTCTAGAAGTATTTCATATGAGATATGATTATACATATACTTATGTATAGATTTTTTAGCATTTTTAAAGGAATTTAAGAATATATAATGTACCATGTTATACAAAAAGAAGTTTAATATTTATCATTCTTCAATATTGGATCCATATATTCATAATTTTTAATGATAATTGACCTATCAAAGTATGAGTTTGATCTATATCTAATCAATGATATTCACATAGTATAATAAGTAGTGATGATATGAAAATATTAGCATGGATTTGATTTTTTATAGAGATAGAAGATTCACTCACGAGGCACATAACAAGTTTTTTTGCACTCTATGGCCCACTACATATAACATATAGTGTGTCATACAACATATATTTGGTATACTAAGGGTTTATGTTTTATATTGAATCCTCATGCCTCAGGTTGAAAAAATACCTTACCTGAGAACCTTTTTACTTTGGTATTTTTATTATGCCAACCTTAAGGATAAGCGAATTAGGGGTGGTTGGGTATGTCACTTATAAGGACCCGACCTTAAAACGTTACTTAATATTGTATTTTACACAAGAACATAAATTATTACACATTGAGGATATTTTGGGGTTTAGAGTTTTAAAGAATTAGGATATCTTACATACCTGACATACCACATTCATACAAGAGGATACTTAATAAAACAGTATCTATTTTTTTTCAAAATATAAAACATTAAAACTTAAAACTAGATTTCTATAAAAACACTCTATATCAAACATCACAACTCCATCATTTCTCTTACCCATCCTTATATCCTATAAAAAACATGTTAAAAAATTGGGATGAGTATAAAACTCAGTAAGGGATATAAAGAAATAAAATGTTAGTCAAGTGATAACATAAAAAGAAATAAAACCCACAATCATAAAAAATATTATGCATAGAAACATCAAATAGTTTCCTCGGGACATATTTACCATATCACTCTTACATTCACCCTTGAAAATTGAATAACCTTTTGGTAAAATTCTATCTCTAGAGTACCCAATGCATTAGAGAGCTATAATGGGGCTCACCCATCATATCTTGAGCTATAATGGGCTCAACCCAACATATCAACCCAACATATCTTGAGCTATAATGGGATCTAACCAAATTATATTGATATATAATGGGATCAAACCAATATAAATAATTTAAAAGGATCATATCATGGAAATAAAGTATCTTGAAATTAGGAGAAACCACTCATTCCAAATTCATAAAAAACAATCCTTTTGAAATTTATTAAAGAGTGTTTTATAAGGATTTTAAAAAGAATGTACCTTGAACTATAATTGGAGTGAGAATTAATATAATGGAATGGATATGAATATAAACTGTACATAAACATATTATAACACAATATAAACAAAAATTCATCACACAAATAATCTTAATACCATAATTAATGAAGAAGAAGGTAAACCCAAAGAATGGAAATTGGGTTAAGAATTCCCTTACCTCATGTTCTTCTTACTTAAATTGTGTTTAAAACTTCTGTATAATGGTTAAAATATAGTTATTAATATCTTAATGAAACATATTCATGTTTATAACACCTTATATGATCATTTTACAACATCATTTGACACATTTATTAGTAATATTTTGTTATTTACATTATGTTAGGTGCGTTCTTTACATGGTTTCCATGATCAGTTCATGATGAATATTCTTATCGATTGGAAGTGAAACTCCAGAATTGGAATGGAATAGTAGTTAAATATTTTGATAACCATAAATTATACCATTTATCATTTTGAATTATAAAATGAGGATGATTCATAAGTTAAAACATTAATGATGTTCGTTTAGGTCATTTTGGTGTTTCTTTGATAATAATGACCTCATTTTGTCTTATAAATTAAAATCATGTGTATAAAAGAATTACAGAACCATGTATGAGACATAATACATATATTATAACCTGGTTCAACCATAAAAATGGTTTTATGACCAGAATTTAAATAATTAAAGCAAATTGGAATCACATCATCCACGATGTCGGTAATTTGACACATCCCAGACAATGTTTTTATTCCTTGAAAGTGGGAGAGGAGACGAAAAATGATGACGAATTTTCCATGAACATGAGAAAATCCAGAATATACCAGATTTATGGAGATTTCATGACACTTGGATAATAGTAGGTGATAAAATAAAAATAAAATAATGGAATCTCAAAATAAAATAAAAGTTGAGAAACCCCTTATGAAAATTCAGTAGCCTAATGACGTCGCTTAAAATTTCATAAAATATTTTGTTGAGAGAAAAGGGGTATCTAATCATTATTACATAATATGGGTATTAATGAGGATATTAAATAAAATATCCCAAAATAACTCAAAGTAAATTAAAAATAATAACATAAAATGAAAGAAAATGAAGAAAACAAAAGAGGATGTTTACCTCTTGATCTCTTCTCCCAGAGATCCTTCTTCAGGCATTTGGTTTTGTCCTTTTGGTGAGACCAGAAGGTCTTGGACGTGGGGAAGGATATTGGAGAGGTAATTTGGTAGAAATTAGACAATTCTAAAGGTTTTAGAGGTGTGAGAGAAAGAGGGGAATGATGGTGGTATTTATAGTGGAGGAGAGGAGGTATTTTACATTATTTAAAGCATTATTATAATATTTTTGCTCAAGACTATGAATAATCTAAATTCATGTGACCCAAAATAGTAATAATGGCGTTTTAGTTTGAACCAAGTGGCCTTACATCACTTATGATGTCATAAATAATGTATTCTACTGATAATTTGAATATACGGTATTTTACCGTATTTCACTATTCATAAAAAATTCAAGAATTTCAGAAAAATCCAAAAAATTCACCCTAACCATTTTTTGATGTGTAGAATTCAAAATTGAACTCCATTTTTTGAAAATAATTTTCTAAATATTATTAATTTAATTTTTAAATAAAATCAGACTTAATTAAAAAATTTACAATTTCAATTCTATAACTACTTTTATATCACATTGAAAAATTAACCAAGATGTCATTATCTTAAAGCCTTAAGAAAATAAAATAATAATAAAATTTAATATTTATTAGGGTCATATTACTATTCATATTAATATTCATATGGGTATGTTATTATTCACCAAAAAAATAAGTTGGTTCCATCAGACTCCAAAAAACTTACTAAACACAATTGTAGATGACAATTTTTCAAAATTTAAAACATAGAAGAAGCAAAATTATGTTTAAAGGATAGTTATAAATATCTACTTAAAACAAAGTTTCATTCATTTGAATTTTTTTTAAAACCTTGGGGTGTTACATCATTGATCACATCATCAGTTGTGGTTTGAAAAAATGTTATTTTTCCTCTTAAATGATGTGTATGACATATGGTCCCTCAATTCAGATAGACCGAGGAAGTGTAATACCATACCTATATAAGGTATATATGATGTTTTGTTTCTATTCGGAAAAGGGGCATGTGATGTGATCATCCATCCAGATGAATAACATGTGATGTGTTCATTCATCTGATCTGTATATACTCTAAGAATCAAGAACATATGAGTATGATATATGGGATTGACATAATCTATGTCCCATGGTCACTCAACATATTGTTTAAAAGGATTATATAATTATTAATACTTGCATATGATATAGCTAGTGGACACATGTAAAGAGATATATGTTCCTTATAGTGATCACACCTTATCCATTTGTAACTTGAGTAGCATTGATGCTTCAATAAAGGATACTATTTGCTTACAATTATGAATTAGGTAATTCATAATTGTTTTCAAAAGTAAAAACGTTTATGGGGTCACAATTTAAGGTTGTGTGAATGGGGATTAATTTTTGTTTTAAAATGATTGCTTAAAATTTTGAGTGCTAACCCAAACATTTTTAGAGGATATCAAGAATAAACTTTAGATGAATCTTCCCAAGCTATTAAATATGTTGTAACATTCCATGAAAATGAATAATGTATTTTCTAAAAGGATTTTTGAAGATATCCAAAAGGATTTTTGGATATGGTTTCATAAGTTTCTACATAAGATGTGACATAAGGTGAAAATGTGATAAGTCTATGAGGATTTTGTTAAAGTGGGAGATTTTTGGAAATATAAACTAAAGATCAAACCATAATTTGGTGGTACAAACCAAATTTTGGTTTGTGATTTTTTAAACCATGAAATAGTGAGGGTCACTACATCATATTTTACTAAATGGAAGAAAAAATTTTATGTTATAACATGTATTTATTCTAATATAAGCTATAATTTTTGGGTGGATCATCATTAAATGATTATTATTAGAGTTTAAAAATCCTAAATAATTATTTAAATCTTAAAAAATAAATAGATGAATTGAACCTCATGTCACAAAAAGTGTTGTAATAGATTGAAATGTTTGAGAAATATTTCATCAATGGGACTAATTTTTGAGAAATATTTAGAATCCCCAGAGGGGTACTTAGTGTCTATAAAAATAGGTTTAATATCCATGTAATATGTTTCATGTGATTTACACTAGAAAGTTCATGAAAACCACTTAAACCAAAGTGCACCAAATCTATCATTTTATTTTATCATTTAACCAAGTTTCTAGTATAAAATGGATTGAAGAAGATCATTACCAAGAGTTAAAAGATTCAAATAACCCATGGACACCTTATGTGGAAGTATTTTATTGTATTCTTGATTACAATGTGATTCACTGTTTCATTTTCACCCTTACACCACTATGCTAAACTAGTTTTGTGTTGAAAATTATAAAAATAATTAAAAATTTCACTTCATGATTGATTCAATTATTTTTTGTTTATTACTGTTAAAAAGGGAAATGATACTTGTTTTGATAATTTCATTGAAGGTGGAGGTGATTTGGAGGGCCCATGATGATGTCCAAGAAAAATGGGCCAAATTGCACAAGATCCATGCACACCAGTGGAATAAACCACATAATTATACTAAATAGTGATTCAAAATGGACTAAAATTTTGTTTTTTGGTCCTAAATTCAATTTGATACATTTCATATGGAGAAACCCAAATCTAATTCGGTCATCTGGTGGCACATCCGGACTAATCTGTCCAGCACACTGAATCTGCACAAAGTCAAAAGTGGTGTGCCATGTTTTGTCGACAACTAGAGTTGTGATTGTCCAAATGGTGCCAAAATTTTGGTGGAGATATTAAGGAGGTGGGGATAAAACGTTTCAGTTTTTTAAATATCAAGATAAGAATTTCTGGCCATCTAAAACCATGAACCAAGTGGTTTCTCTAAATCAGGATGCTCAAAACCAACTTCTAATTTTCCTATAAAATGGCACCTTGGGCTCCTCATTTGTAAGTTCAACCAGGAGGACAAAATATGGATTTTTTGAGACCCAAAGTAATCCTCTCCTTATCCAAGAATTTCTTGAGAGCCTTATCCTCATAGGGGGATCAAGGATGAAGGCAAAGTTCCACCTGAGCCTTCTCCTCCGCTCGATGGTGAGCTAAATGATGGAAAATCATTTAGAGGGAGATACACATACTTGAGAGGGAGTTATAACACTTGATACTCTATTGGTTTTTTGTAATTTATGTTTTTATTATTTCACTTATGTTTTATCTAAACATGTTTCTCCTCTGAATTCATTTCATGGGTTTAATTAAGTGAACCGCTTTTCATTTCAACACCGATTGGTTGAAATTTCAAGCGGTAAAATTGGGTTGTTTCGATTTGGAAACACAAGGATCCTATTTCTCTCACACATAAAAAAGATATTAGTATTATTTGGTATCCTTTAATCTATTCTTGAAGTACAAACCTTGATAACATGATAGTTGTATCAAGGGTTGGTACTTTGTGCAATGTTTTGAGAGGTAAGAGGGGAATTAAGATCTTGACAAACCTCAACCAAATAATTAAACAAAACCATGTAAAATTTGAATAAAAATGAACTATCCAAGATGTGTAGTGAAATTGAATTTATCTCATTCTATCATAATTATTAAATCACCACCTTACTCTATCAACTATTAAAATCTATAAGTTAATTTATTTTCTTAAAACTATTTTCAAAATCACCCCCTCTTTTAGTAATATTTATTAAAAATACACACTCTAAGATAAAAATACTCCTTGAGAGATGAACTAAGTTATAAAATAGACTATGAAATATTCTTTAAATAATTATCAATTTGACATGTCACAACAACAAGGTAAAATTTTTTCATCATTGCGGAGGAGCGCTTTAGTTTTTAGTGCCTGTTTTTTATAAGATTTTTGTAAATTTTCTGAAAGTTTATTTGTTTTATCTTATAACTTTACCCATATTTTTGTGTTATGATTTATTTATTATGTAGGTTTTGTGTATGATCCGTTCTAATTTAGGAGATTTACCACCTTTCAATCCCGAACCAGATAATATCTTACATCAAAGACCCTGAGACACACAAGAGAACCATTTAAAGGAGGACACAAAAAAAACAACACTCTTCTTGATCCTTCATCACCTTCTTCTGGAACCAACATCAAAACTGAAATAAACTTGTATGACATGGATTAAAACAATAGAACACTAAAATAACTAACCTCACCTGATTTCGATATCCAACCCACATACATTCAATTAAAAGGCGAGGAACCCAATTTTGAACTAAAATTTGGTTTAATTCATCTATTACCAAGATTCCATGGACTTCCTAGAGATGATACACATAAGAATTTAAAAGAATTTAACACTATTTTTTCAACATTAAAACCTTATAATGTGTATAAGGAACAAGTAAAGCTCAGAGAATTCCCCTTTTCTTTAGAAGATACTGCAAAAGACTGGATTTATTATGTCAATTCCCAAATAAGAGGCTGGGCAGACATGAAATGACTTTTTCTTGAAAAATATTTCCCAGCCTCTCGATCTGAAACAATAAAAAAAGAAATATGTGGTATAAGACAATCTCAAGGGAAGATAATTCATGAATATTGGGAAAGATTTAGAATATTTTGTCCAATTTTTCCACACCACCAAATAAGAGATAAACTTTTAATATAGTATTTTTAAGAAGGTTTAATTCCAATTGATTATAACATGATTGATACCATTGCATGTGGTGCACTAGTAGATAAAACCCCAATCGCTGCAAGAACACTGATTGAGAACATGACACAAAACACTCAAAAATTAGGTACAAGGTCTAGTGTAACCATTCAAGGTTTCCATGAGGTGAAAAGTACTGAATTTGAGAAGAAAGTGGACACAAAGTTTGAAGAGTTAAGTACCCTTTTAAGAAAACTCACTCTCTACCAAGGTAAATCTCAATCTCCTCCTCCCATCTATTATGGAATCTTCTCATATGAAACCCATTATTCTGACCAATTCCCCCAATTGAGAGAAACTCATAAGAGTTGTGAGGAAATATTCCCAGGATTCCCCTATAACTAACACTTTAGGAAATAACCATACTATCCATCCAACTATAGGTGGAAATAAAACCAAGATTATAAGAAAGGGGGTATTCAAACCAGCCTCATCAACCATGAAACCAACAAGGGAAAAGTAGTCATCTACTAACACCACCTAGATATCCTCAACCACCCCAAATGCCTTTCCAACCAACCCTCCCAAACCTGATCCTAGCCTAGAAGATATGATGAAAAAAATGTCTTCCAACAATCTCCAATTCCAACAAACCACCAAATATGCCATAAAAGACTTAAAAAAACCCAATTAGGCCAACTAGATAACTCGATGGGGGGAAATTAAAAGTCATGGGTCAGGTAAACTACCCTCTCAACCAGTAGTTAACCCTAGGGATAAGGGAAATGTTAGTTCCATCACCCTTAGGAGTGATAAACAACTTAATACCCAAATTAACCCTTCATTAGATTAATCCACTCCTAAGGAAACCACCATCCCAACTGCTAAAAATGGTCCAAGAGAAGAAAATACTTCTCCTGAGAGAATCCCTTCTGAAGGAAAGAGTGTGTATATAGATGAGTCTACTATCCCAAACATTCCTCTTCCATTTCCCCAAAGGTCCACCCAACCAAGAAAACAAAAAGAAACTTATATTTATAAGGAAATATTGGAAACTTTCAAAAAAGTATTGGTTAACATTCCTTTGATTGATGTTGTGAAGAAAATTCCAAGATATGAAAAGTTTTTAAAGGAGATATATACACATCGAAGGAGACCTCATGGTGATGAGAAGGTAAGCTTTGGGAGGAATATCTCAGTATTGATAGAACCATCACTACCTACCAAATTCAATGATTCTAGAACCTTCTTGATTCCAAGAATCATATGGGAGTATTCATTTTCCAATGCTATGCGTGATTTAGGTGCTTCCAAAAATGTGATGCCTCACTCAATTTACTCTTCATTGCAGGTTGGATAATTGAATCCAACTGAGATAGTTGTTCATCTAGAAAATCGGAGTACAACACACATTTTTGGTGTGTTAGAGGATGTTCTTGTGAGGGTGAAAAATTTAATTTTTCCTGCTGATTTTTATATGTTAAAAATAGAATATGATAGGATAAATGGACACACCCCAATTATATTAGGGAAAAATTTCTTAAAAATATCTAAAACCAAAATTAATGTCCATAATGGTACATTATCTATGGAATTTTGTGGTGACATAGTCCATTTCAACATCCTTGATGCCATGAAGCACCCCTTAGAAGAACATTAATCTCTATCAGTAAATTCAATTAATGTACTCCCTTCCCCTAAAAACACTTCTTTTCATTACCCCAATCCCCTTTCCGAGTTTTCATCCTTAATTAAAACTATTGGTAATGAATCATGCATTGATTGATAATTTATTGAACACTGAGGATCTAATGACCATCGATGATACGACTAAGCTTGTAAAATATCATTCCTCATCTAAGGATGATGCCATTGACCAGTTATATGAGATTATTGACCTTTCACTTTCACACACACTTCTATAAATCAAAAATCCAACCAAATTGGAACTAAAACAACTACCTCAAGATTTAAAATATTCATATATTGAGAATAGAAATAAGATACCCATCATCATTCCTAGTTCAATCCCTCCTGATCATGAATTTCGGCTGCTTAATATTTTGAGGGAGCATAAAAAAGATTTGGGATGGACACTTGCTGGCATTCCTAGTATTAACCCATCAATTTTTATACATCATATATTGTTAAATTATGAGGCTAAACCAGTGAGGCAAGAACAATGTCGACTGAAACTAAACCTCCTAGTAGTTTTGAAAATGGAGGCAACAAAATTATTAGCTGTTGGAATCATTTACCCAATCTCTGACAGTCAATGGGTCAGTCCCATTCAAGTAGTTACTAAAAAATGGCCTTATAGTAATCAAAAATGAAATCAATGAATTGGTTCTAACTCATATGTAGAATAGTTGGTGTGTCTGTATAAAATATTTCCGACTAAAACAAAACACTAGGAAGGACCATTTCCCTTTTCCATTCATTGACCAAATGCTAGAGAGGATAGTGGGAAAATCCCACTAATGTTTCCTTGATGGGTATTTTGGATACTTTCAGATCCATATTGCCCCCGAGGACTTGGAAAATATGAACTTAACTTGCCCCTTTGGTAAATTTTTATATAGGAGGATGCCATTTGGTCTGTGCAATGATTTGGGTACTTTCCAGTGATGCATGGTTAGTATTTTTTAGGATTACCTAGAGAATTTCATGGAAGTATTCATGGATGATTTCACTATTTATAGATCCTATTTTGATAAATGTTTGAGTATTCTTGCTTCAGTCCTATGTCACTGTATTGAAAAGAATCTTGTATTAAATTATGAGAAATTCCATTTCATGGTGTGACAAGGTATAATTTTGGGACATGTCATTTTTTGGGGATGGTATCCAAGTAGATAAATTAAAAGTGGATGTAATTTCTTCCTTACCATTCCACAAAAATGTACAGGATGTACAGTCTTTCCTAGGTAATGTTGGATTTTACCATTGTTTCATTCATGTCTTTAGTAAAATTGTACTCTCCATCTCCCAATTACTCAAAAAAACAAAACAAAAAGAATTTTTTTTGATAAAGAATGTGAGGAATCTTTTAATAATTTAAAATGAAGTCTCACGTCACCCCCGGTAATCCAACCACCTCGGTGGGATTTACTATTTGAGCTCATGTGTAAAGCCTCTAAATATGCAGTTGGTGTAGCCTTATCATAAAGGTTCGATTGATCTCCACATGTCATTGCCTATGCCTAACATACTTTAGACCCTGCCCAAGAAAACTACACCACAACTAAAAATGAATTCCTTGGCATTGTGTTTTCCTTGGAAAAATTCAAGTCATACCTTTTGGGTTCCAAAGTCATTGTGTTCTTAGAACATGCAGCCCTCTGTTATCTTCTTAAGAAACCAGAATCCAAACCACATCTCATTCATTGGATGCTCCTCCTTCAGGAATTTAATTTAGAAATTAGAGATAAAAAAAGAGTAGAGAATGTGGTGGCTGGACATATTAGTGGTATCCAACCATCCTTAGACATTGACTCATCCCCCTGTCTTCCTATAAATGATATGTTTCCTGATGAGAAACTGTACCGAGTGCAAGATTCTATTCCTTGGTATGATGAAATTTTAAAGTTTTTGGTAGCATCTTTCATTCTTACTGATTTCAACAAAAACCAGGATGACCATCTAAAAAATGAGTTCCATTGGTACATTTGGTATGACCCCTACATTTGGCACACCTATATTGATCAAGTCCTCAGGCGTTGTGTTCTCGATAGTGAGTTTTAGTCCGTCCTTAGGTTCTACCACACTCTTTCTTGTGGGGACCACTTTGGTCCCCAACAGACTGCTCGCAAGGTCCTCGATTTTGGTCTCTTTTGGCCCACATTCTTTCAGGATTCCCATAACTTCTGTAAATCTTGTACTTGCTATCAAAGAATGGGGAATGTATCTAAAAGAAATGAGATTCCACAAAAACCCTTACTCTTCCCTGACATTTTCAACATTTGGGGAATTGGATTTATAGGACCATTCCCCAATTCATTTGGTAACCTATGAATTATATTGGTAGTGGATTATGTTTCAAAATGGGTATAGGTATGATCTACAAGGACTGATGATTCTATGGTAGTTGTAGAATTTTTGAGAACCCATATTTTCTGTAGGTTTGGATTACCTTGGTTCATAATCAATGATCAGGGTTCTCATTTATGCAACAAAACAATTAAATCTATTTTGCGTCAGTATGGGGTCAGGCATTGAGTGTCTACTGCTCATCACCCACAAACCAATGGTCAAGCCGCTGTGTTAAATAGTGAAGTAAAATAGATTCTTGAAAAAACTATTCAACCCAATAGAAAATATTGGAGTCTTAGACTCGATGATTCATTATGGGATTACCGTACTACTTTTAAAACCCCCATTATCATGTCACCATATCATCTAGTGTTTGTAACTAGTTGTCACCTCCCTATTGAGATTGATCACCTATCCTACTGGGCCATCAAACAATTCAATACTAATATTTCTGGTGTAGGTGATCAAAGGAAGTTGTAGATTCATGAGTTAAAGGAAATGAGGATAGATTAATATGAGAACTCTAAGATTTATAAGGATTGAACCAAGGATTCCCATGACTGTCTCATCCTTCATCGTAAATTCCACATTGGAAAAAAGGTCCTCCTCTACAATACAAGGATGAAGTTGCATCTAGGTAAGCTTCTTTCTTATTGGTTTGGACCATACACTGTTACTAATGTATCTCCATTTGGTTTTGTTTAGGTTCAAAATGAAGAAACTAAGCAAACCATCACTGTCAATGGTTAGCGTCTAAAGCACTCCCACAGAGCCCTTTTGGAGTTCCCTATGGAGGAACTCTATGTTCAAGAAGAAACATTCCAATAATACCCACTAGGTTTTATCCTTCCTTCCCACATTCTATTTTATTATAGTGAGGAAACTTCACACTCTAGGTGTGGGGGGGGGGGATTCGTACATTCCTAGGTTAGTTAGGGATTTTCATCATTTTTTCTCTTTATTTATTCTCTTTTCTGCATTCTTTATGGTATTTTCAATTTTCCCCATCTTGTTGAGTTCATTAAGATTTTAATCATCTTTTTTATTTCTTTTCCTTTTCACCTTCGTTATGGTATTTTCACTTTTCCCCATCTTGTCCAGTTCATTAAAATTTTCATCATCATTCTTCTTTCTTCTCTTTTTTTGCCTTCTTTATGGTATTTTTACTTCCCCCCTTAGGGAAACCAAATCATGTAACTTACAGAAAATTCATGTTGAAATTTTTTATTCTAGGTTGATTTAACATTTGATGAAAACCTGACTCTATTATAGAATGAATGTTTGTATGAATTTAACATCAGGGATTGATTTTTAGTGAATTGGTTTTCTATCAATGATATAAATGGTTGTATCTCTGTGAAACATTTGAGATGATTGATACCCATTGTGTGAGTAGTTTTTGGGAAAACCATGTCACTAATATCTCCACACATTTTTGCACTAAACCTCAAAGTGTGAATATTTCTTACTTAATAGAAGGTAAATATATGTTAAGTTAATAATTTTTAACTTAAAAAGATATTTTTGTATGTTTGTTCTTTATCCGATTTGTTTAATTACTATACCTGATTGACCTTTGAGTGTGTTCCTGATATCTGACTATTGTACACCCTAAAAAAAATCAAAACAAAATTGGGTTGTGTCTTAGGCAGGTCAAAAACCACTCCTCCTCAAACTTTTATCTAGTTATAACTATTACGATTATTGTCATGATGAGATCAAACAAGGGTTGATAGATGAGTGTGAGATTTTTTCCAAATGCAACTTCTAAAAAAAATGAGGGGAGCGATGAAATATGCAACATATGGTTATATCTAGGTTAGGAGCTTATGGGTTGAATTTTGGGAATACTTAATTGAATGGGTCTTGAAATATGATTTCAAAGAATGTAGGGCATGTTCAGTGGACAAAATCATTTAAGCTGAAAAATGTTATAATAACCTATATTTATTGAATAGAAAGTAGAAATAATATCATGGAATGGTTTTCACACACACACATGGAGTGTTAGTGTCATGGTTGGCTTCTGAATTCCTTTATCAATTTGGTATCATGAATCTTTTTTAATTTTAATGTGATATGATTTATGAGACATCTTTTTCCATTTTCACTAGGAAGAACTCCTTGGTGTGGCTTATGCATTGATCACATTACTTTAATGAATTAAAATTTCATCAAATGTTAAATATTAATGATGTTGGTAATATCTACATGCATAATTTATGAAAATATGACTTTACCCAGGTATTAAAATGTTTAGGTGTGGGGGTGTGATCAAATTGTGATTCTCTATTTTATTTTCACCCTTACACCACTGTGCTAATCTAGTTTTGTATTGAAAATTATAAAACTAATAAAACTTATCAATTCATTATTGATTCAATTATTTTTTTATTACTGTTAAAAAGGGAAATGATACTTGTTTTGATAATTTCATTAAAGGTGGAGGTGATTTGGAGGGTCCATAATGATGTCCAAGAAAAATGGGCCAAAATGCACAGGATCCATGGACAATAGTGGAACCAACCACATAATTATACTAAACAGTGGATCCAAATGATATGAAATTCTATGGTATGGTCCTAAATTCAATGGGATACATTTCATATGAATAAACTCAAAGCTAATTAGGTTATCTGGTGGCCTATCCGGACTGATCTTTCCTTCACACCGAATCTATACAAAGTCAAAAGTAGTGTATAGTGTTCTGTCGATATCTCAAGATGTGATTGTTCAAATGGTGCCAAACTTTCTGTGGATATATTCATGAGGTATGGATATAAATTTTTAGTTTCTTCAAAAGTGAGATAAGATTTTATGTCTATATAAAACCATAAACGAAGTGGTTTTTAGAAATCAAGATGCTCAAAACCACCTTCCAATTTTCCTATAAAATGGCACCTTAGGCTCCTCATTTTTAAGTTAAACTAGGAGGAAAAGCTCTTGAATTTTGGATACCTAAAGGATTCCTCTCCTAATACAAGAAGTATTAGATATCCCTATCCTCATAGGGGATCAATGATGAAGGTGAAGTTCCACCCGAGCCTTCTCCTCCTCTCGATGGAGAGCTAAATGGTGGACGATTATTTCGAGGGAGTTATACATACTTGGGAGGGAGTTACAAAACTTGATACTCTATTGGTTTTTTGTAATTTGTGTGTTTATTATTTCAATTATGTTTTATCTAAATATTTTTCTCATCTGAATTCATTTCTTGGGTTTAATTAAGTGAACCTATTTTCATTTCAACACCGATTAGATTGAAATTTTAAGTGGGAAACTTGGGTTATTCTGATTGGTAAACACAAGGATCCTATTTATCTCACACATACAAAAGATATTAGTATTATTTAGTAGCCTTTAATCTATTATTGAAGTCCAAACCTTGACAACATGATTGTTGTTTTAAGGGTTGGTACTTTGTGCAATTTTTTGAGAGTCAAGAGGGGAATCAAGATCTTAACAACCCTAAACCAAATAATTAAACAAAAAAATGTGAAATTTTCAGAACAATGAACTATCCAATATGTGTAGTGAAATTTAAGTGATCTTATTCTCTCATAATTCTTAAACCAACACCTTATTCTATCAACTATTAAACTCTTTAAGTTAAGTTATTTTCTTTAAACTATTTTCAAAATAACCCTCTCTTTTAGTAATCTTTATGAAAAGTACACACTATAATATACCAACACTCCTTGAAATAAGACCCAAGGTCTACCCTAGACTATGAAATATTCTTCAAATAAATATCAATTTGATGTTTCATGACAATGCGGTCAATTCTTATTAATTATCCCTATAAATATCCTGTGGAGAATCCTGTATGGTTCAGACCATTAGAGAATATGTGCACATTATTCATTTATTTTATTAAATCCAAATGAATGGAAAGATCATGTGGCATAAATTGTCTTTTATTAATAATTTTTTTCTATTCTTGGACAAGTTTTATCCATTCTAAAACCCTTCATCTCTATACTTGATAAATTTTTTCTTTTTTCACTTGTATTTTATATAAATACTGATTTATAACCAATAAGTTTAATTCATTTCATGAATTTTACAATCAACCCAAAAACCTGATGTTTATTAAGTAGGTTTAATTAAAATGAGATTATAGATTTCCATTTCCACCAATATTGTTTATAATGAAATTCATCAATTGACTTTGATTATTGATCCTCATTAAGGATATCAAGTTCTACATTATATAAAAATTTGTTATAAATAATGGTCTTTCTCTGGTTCCAACATCTTTAAGTGCTAGTAAAATTTTATAATGTTTTCCCCAATCATGGTAATGTGCTTTACGTATATAGTTGTATTGAGAAATACAATGACTAATATTATTTATTTTTCTTAAATTAATTTAATTTATTAACTGCCATGAGTTTATTTTATTTTATATAACAATAATTTTTATCCTTTGAACCAAATTATACTCCTTGATCCAGGCATGGGTTAGATGCATTATTTATAACAATATTAGATTATCCTTATGAGGAATATATTCTAACTAGTGTATTTTGAAACATACATACAAAATTTTATAACCCATTTTGAATTAGTGAATGCATCAACAAATATAGTTTTCAAATTCTATAAATTGATGCACTTTTGATCTTCTAGTTCAATAGTATTTTTATATGGATTAAATGAAATAATGATGTCATTTTCCATGATATTTCCTTTGAGGTCGATTAATTCCTACTTCAATGTAAGAAATATCTCTACATCAAAATAATAATAAAAAACATTATTATAATATATATTATATCATTGTTTTAAGGTACTTTATAAATGATAGAGATTCAAATATAACATAAATATCTGCACTTTTTTATTTCATTTTTTTCATTTTATATATTCTAAAAGTATATATAAAACCCAATTAAAAGTTCATAAATGTGAAAAATATGGTTCATGATAATAATCTAATAGAAAAAAATATTATTTATGATAACTTGATGATTTATTTTAACCAATGAAACTGCATGAAAAATTGAATATCCCCACATTGAATTAAGAAACTGTTCATGAGTAACAATCTAATGATGAGAAATAAATGATTTAAACAAACCATTTTGATTGTGAACATGAAAAAATAATTTTAAATTATTATTCTAATTGACATGAAATTATTATTAAAAAAACACAACAATTATTCAACAAAATTATCAAATCAAATATTCTTAATTGTGTAATCTAGGAACCATGCCCTTAATTTTATCATTTGGGTAAAAAATATTGCTAATACTAGGTTTTGAGTTGATAATAATCAAACATGATACACTTTAGTATATGCATTAATAAAAATAAAAAAATCACTAAATACTAGGTATGAATATCTATAAAGATAGATCAAAGGGTTTTCTTAGACTAAGTAAAAACACATATATTAGTGAAGTAATAAAGTGGTTTATAATGGAGACCTACAATAAGGGGTATTTACCAGTGTTTCATGGCATGAATATTAAGTAGATTAAATATCCTTATAAAGAGTTTTAAAGGATGGATATGATTCCTTATGTGTATACCATAAGATCTATCATGTATTCCCTATTATGTCCTCAAACTAATATCACTTATTCTTCGATAATAATATGTAGATACTAATACAATCCTAGTTAAAGTAACTAGATTCCTATCAAGAACATTATTAAGTACTTAAGAATAAGTAAGGATATGTTCTTGGTCTTTGAATGTGAGGATATAATAATTGTAAGGGGTTACACTATTGATAGATTCCAATATAAAAAAGATGACCTGAGATCTCAATCTGGTTATGTGTTTTTCTTAAATGGTGGAACCATTAGTTGTAAGAGTTATAAACAATTCACTATAACAGACTTGAAAAAGGTAGAGTATATCCATACATCAGATGTTGTGATGTAAGATATTTAAATAAATAATTTCATTATTAAACTTGGGGTGGATCTAATAATTTAGGGACTGATTGCGATTTAGTGTGATAACAATGGATCTATTTCTTGGGCTAAGGAACCCTGATCTCACCAAAGGACTAAACACATCCTTCATAAATTCTATATTATTCAAGATATCCTTTAGAGGGATTATGTAAATATATATTGGGTGGATACAGAGGATAATGTATAAAATACATTAAAAAGGTATTAACTTAGTAGAAACATGATGGTTATGTAAAGTCCCTTGGTATTAGATATATGAGATACTAGATGTAATGATTATTTTCAATGAATACATGTCATATTTTTATAATAAATAAAATATCCTTTATTAATTATTCATGTGTGTTGCATATATTAAATAAAAATGTATTAATAAAATCCCATTAAAGTACAACCTTGAGTTGACCCTAATCGATGATCACTATAAATTATTATCGGTTATAATGATATGTTAAGATTAACATTATATAATAAATATAGACCCATGATATAACAAGTAAATTATTATTATATGGAATTAACCACTAAAGTATATCACATGGAATGTTATACAGTCATGATATACTTAAGGGAGTATACTTATTATGGATCTGAATTACCCATGGTTGGAAGGATACTGAGCATGTGAACCTTCATACATTGATACCTTGCTTATAACATCCTTGAGGTTGACAGAATCAAGGGTATTCTGGTATATTTATAATCATATCATCAGTTGAGTTCAAACAAGATGGGATTTTTACACTTGTATGATAATAAAAAAAATTGGGCCTTTTATTGAGTGGTTGATAAAATGTATGACCACTCTTAGATAAGTTTCATGTGATGTGCTTATCTACTTGAATGATTTAATTGTAATGTAATCATTCTATATGATAAATCTACTTAGAGAATTGAAAATGTATGAGTTATACTATACTATATTGACATGTTTTATGTTTATTATCCACTTGATGTCATAGAGAAAATAATTATATAAGTGATGGGAATATAAGGGTAGTTTAACACTTAAAATATCAGTAAAAGTGAATTAGAAACCCATAATACATGATCACCATACTAGAATACCTGAAACCACACTATAAATAAAATGAATAAATGATAGTTCATACCTTTCACCAATGAGTTGATGATTTTCATTAATTTGATGGGATTGATGAAAATCACAAGAGGTATCCAAATAGCATCCCTTCTATATAGTGTATCCATGGGACAACTTAAATTACTAGAGGCTAAAGAGAGATCCTCTTACCTTTTATGACATACTAGTGTCTTATAATAAAAAGGATGAGATAGAGATATTTTGGTAAGAGTTAGTATTAATATAAATACAAGGCTATCCAAAATCACCATCACAATTCCTTGACCTCCTTCCATAGCCATTAAGGATGCTCCTTAAATGTGTATGCACTTACTAAAATTTTTATAACACATGAGTAAATGGATTATATTTAAAAAAAATTATCTAATGACTATAATAATTCATGCAATAAATTATCACATATATGAAACATAGTTAATACCATACATTACAAATGATTAATCATAGCTATTGTATGAGACAATACTCGAGTGAAAACAATTAACACTCGAGTTCTAAAAGAAAGTGGAATGCTTTATGATATTACCTTAGGCTAGGAATATGATATGCCTTGGATATGTTCATGTCATACCATATGACATGATCATTTCATATAATATGATATAACCCACATACATTATATGTATAAGGGTTTAAGGTATATCTCCATCAATATTCCACTTGTACTAAATCCTCATAGGCTTAATACCATTTCACCTTATATAATAACATATATAATAACTTATAGACATAATAAACAATCCTTTTAGATATTGTAAATTCCCCAACTATAGTATCCTAGAGTAATTGGTTACTTTATTACATTGACATTATATATAGGAAATCACATCCCAAAGGACCAAATAGTTTATTAGTCTTAATAAACTAGATATATACTGGAATTTTACATTACATTTGAAAACATAACACAAAGTAGTATTTTATTTGAGAAATAAATTACTCCCCTAATAATATCCTTTTATATAAATCATACAAAATTTATTATTATCTTGGGGAAAAGAAATATAATAAAGGGTTGATCTTAATGCTCAATAAGTGTATGCATACAATGGAAACTAAATAAGTAATTAATAATATGGAAAGAATAAATAATGATCGAATAATTCCATATAAATATTCTCATGAGATATAAAAATATCCATGGATATCATACCTAATAAAATAATCACATTTACATCAATAAATATTCTCATATTGATGAAATAAAAAATTCTAGACATCTAAAACATACCATCGAGGCCTTGTGCCAAGACATATGAATAAATGGGTAAATCCTCAGCCAAAAACCCAATATAGTTTCTCTCATGATGAATACCGATGAATAAAGGGGATATAGTGGTACCTTACCCTCACTTACTAAGTCAAATTCATTCCTTATATTAATAAACAACACAATATAATCAACATGCCTTAAAAAATCAATAACTATTCATATTGAAAGAATTGACCATACCAAATAACAATACTTTCCCCAGTCAAACTGATCATAAACCATCCAAAGAAATATTATGAATTATATCATTAGAGTACATACAATGTATAATATTAAACTAAGGATTTTGGAATATATTAAAATAATTTAAATATATTACTGAAATATTTCTTGATGAAAATACCCTTTTTTTAGTTTAAAAATCATTTTTTAAATCTAAAACTCTACACATATAAAAGAATCCATTTTATTTAAAAATAAAATTTTATATTGTAAATGAATATTAAAATAAAATATTATTTAAAATTGAAGGAAATTATGTTCACGTTGTATAAGTTAAAAAAACCCTTTCACACTATTGTAAAAAGGTTAAAAAGTTCCTCTTCCAGAAAATGATGAGAAGATTCCTTTAAAATAATTTTATAAAAAGTAAAACATGGGTAAAAATGTAATTAATAAATCATTATTGAGAAGTATAAATATTATTTATATTTTTTAATGAAAATATGGACATGGAAGAAAAATATTCCCCCAGCGGTGACTTAAACATAAACAATCCCGAATAGTGATGAGATTGTGAAATAAACCCTTACCACAAGTCTGATTTCCTTTTCATTTGTTAAAAACTCCTATATAATAAATATATATTTATTATAAATATTTTAAAAAATTATAATAATATATATAATACAATTTATTACTTATTTATAATATTTTATCACCATTTTATTAACAATTCTTTGTTAAAATCACTATTTCAGGTAATAACTGCTTCGTTTTTCATGTATGTTATGGTTTGGTAGTTTTGGTCTTTGTACTTTAATTATGTTCCCATCATATAAATAATTTTAATAATGATATAAATATCATATATATTTATTATATATGTTTTTATAATAATCCATAAAAGTTATATATAGAAAATGAATTACATCGTTCATGGAGACAATAGACTGTACATACGCATGGACACTATTTTCACTTTTCGATGGATGGAATGAAAGAAAGGTATATAATAATTCAACTTTAAAGAATAATTATTATATCATATAAATCATTTATATTCATAAAATCTATAACTATTACCATTCAAGTAAAATAGAAATGAAAAATTAACCACATCAGTTTGTGGAGGTGGTAGTCCACACATACGCACGTGCGACATTATCATTTCCAAATAGTTTGGAAGGTAAGAATATAGATATTATATTATCATAGAATATTTATAATTATATTATAAATATAATATATAAATTTTAAACCCATCACAATTTTCATCTATAAAATATGGTAATGAAAAATGAATTGTATCGCTATGTGGAGACAGTAAGCTTTACGTACGCATGAGCAATACTTTCACTTACCATTTGATGGGAAATAGGTAGATAATGGTGGTTTAATAATCATGATAGAATTTTATTATATTTATTATAATTATTTTACCATTTTATGATAAATAAAATATATTTATAGGAGCTACAATATAAAATAAATTAAAATAGGTCGGGTAAGACAATTGCCTCTTCTTTGGGAGGCCTCCTTTAGATCCTTCCTTAAGGAACATAGGGTTGGTATTTTGGGATAAAATAACATATAAAACTTGTATAATGATTTTTATAATATTAATGGTCAAGGATTAGTCGATCTAAGTTGGTCAAAGTGGTGTAAATAAGTGAAGGAATGAGTGTCCTTTTATAATTGAGGTGAGGGGTACTTTCAAATTTTCTTAAAAGATAATTTATAATAAAGTCATTATCTAGACCAAATTCCTAAAAATGGATAGGTATTTGAACCTATGGTTGGATATGGTTTAAATTTAATCAAAAAATAATTTTTTTTACAGGTTTTTGTGGTGGTTTAAACCTTATCGTTTGGTTTAACCCCTTAGTTAACCTATTTTAATATTAATCATAGTAACATATTTTTCAGTCTTAAAGGGTTATAATTTTACATATAAGGTAAATATTGACCCATAAATGAAAAATAGATCAAATTTTAGACCATATATCACCTCCATATATCACTTTAAATATTTTAATTATTTTTAAATAATTTAATAAAATATTATTTTGATAAATTATCATTAATGTCAATTTTGACATTAGTCATTTATTTTGAATTAAAATACATGAAGATAAATGACTAATTAGAATATAATGATTTAAAAACTACCTAATATTTCAAAAATTTCTATAAAATTATTGGGGAACATTAAAGTATTCAAATTATATCACTTTTAATATTTTTAAAATAATTTATTTTATTTTTTTGTTAATTAAATAAATATTATATTAGTGTTGTGGAAGCATTTAAGGTTATTATATAATTTAAAAAAATTATAAATAAATTAGAATCATGAATATAATTTTATTTTTCACAAAATTTAAATTTATATTAGTTTATAAATATCTTTTTTCTCTTTGTAAGCACAAAATATATATTTAAAACTAAGAGAGTGACATTTTGTAAATTTCTTTATTTAAACACTATATTGAAATTTTTCATGAAAAAATATACAGTAAAAACATAAATTTAGAGAATAATATGATAATGGTAGAATTAAATTAATCTAATAATAATTAAGATGAAGTATTATGATCTTATCACATATTTTTAACCTAGATTAACTAGATTTACCCTTTACTAAGACGATACATTTTACCATGGTTACTATTCATATTGACCAAAAATAAAAGGGACCTATTTACCAAATTTTATTAATTTGATTGCAAATATTATATCCATTTTTTTAAATTAAATACCTATAAGTTTCATAATTTAATTTAAAATTAAAACTAAAAATATAATGGAAAAGAATTTACTTAGAAAAATGGTTTTTTTGTATAAACATGTTTTTATAAAAAATTCAATCATGATTCTGATGAACTCAATTGAAATATTAATAATATAATTGAAATAATTTTAATTTTAAATAATTTTAAAAATGAAACTTTTTAATTTCTTGAAACAAAAATACATTTTTTAATAAAAAAATACTTTTCACTATTCATTGAAAAATCAAACTTTTTAGAAAAATATAAAAAATTCACCCTAAGATAATTTTTATATGATTATTTAAAAAATGATATTTTTTTATAAAATATAATTTATATAAGTTCAAAAAGTTATTTATAATATTTTCTCACAAAAAGGAATAAAAACCATTTTTTAAGAAAACATATTTTTGAAGAATAAAATAACAATACTGAAAATTGAGTACTTATTTCATAAGAATTAATCAATTAATTTTCATTGAGTATGTCCTATATATATATTTTATATTTTGGTTTATAAAATTTATATCCTCTAATTAAACAGCTTGGTTGTGATGGTTATATTTAATAAATAATATTTTTTGGGTCATTTAAGCTCAGTGTTGCATCTTGTATACATTATCAAAACTAATTTTCTTCTTTTAAAATTACAGGGTGTTGCATTATTACTCCATACAATAAAATTTTTTCTCATAATTTATACCTGTTATTAGTTTGATATTTGAAAATTTCTTTGTGGAAAACCCACATTGTAAAAAGGGTTAATACAACTTTCTCTTGAAAAGAGGGAAATGGAAGTAAGAAGGTCACCAAAAAAATATGTTTCCAAATAGATGAACATCAATTGGAAGTTTAAATATGGACATGGAAGAGAAAGTTAATGCATAAGGAAATACAAATAGTGATAGGGAACATGGTCATGAGAAAGTTATCCATCACAAAATTATAAATCTATGATGGGTTAAAAGAACATTTATTTCTTAGTAAGAAAAGTATACGAATAATGGTTTTATTTCAAGGTATTTTTCCTAAAGTCGAGAAATTATTTAATTATCTAGATAAGGAACATGAGAAAATAAACTTAATTGCTTTATTTATATATCATAATAATAATCTCATCCTTTGGTCATGCTTTGATAAATTTCCACTTCATATCTTATGCTAAGAAATTCATATTCAATATGATTTATTTTTAAGACTAATGAACTTTTAACGAATCATAATATCCATAATTCATTCCTTTATCCTCTTAATATTTACCAAAACTAAAATTATTAGTATAGTTTATCCAATATTATAAACCATAATTTAACCTCAAATAATAATATCCAAAGTTTATCTCAATATATTACATAAGTAGTTACCCTTAAGGATACTCCAAAATATATTTGACCAAATTCAAAAATAAAGAATTTATGAATAAGGTCACCAAATTTACAAAATCAACTTATCATTAATCCCTCATAAAATAACTCTTAATGTCAAATGTAAATACCTTGATCAAATATTCTCCTAAAAATTGTAATAAATCAAAACAACATAAAAACTTAATGAAAACATGCATGATTATATGAATTAACTCTCTTATTATTTATTAAATTAACTCTCAAATTATCAAATATATCCCATAAATCCAAAAATACAGTAAACTTCATCACTTTTTCTCAAATCACCAATCATTTTCACGGTTAAAAATACTATCCCATTTACTTAATCAATTTCAATATTCTCTTTATCCCAACTAAACTCAACATAAAGAACATATTAAGTGTTATATTTCCCTTTTCATGTATTCTCCAAAAATATCACCTTACCATTAGTCAATTTTATTGGTTATTGGTACCATTGATCATATGATTTTAAATACTTATGAAAAACTACCATATTAAAACATTTAAATGTTTCATGATTATTATAACTATAATATATTTGATAAAATACTTTTAAAACATAATTATTGATTCAAAATACACAATCAATTTATTAATTCCACTTTATATTTATTAATAGTGTCACATCCTGGCCCAAATGTTACTAAACTAGAGCCCTGATCTGATTCTCCACATGACCTCAAGAATGCCTCCTCATACACTAGAGGCCGCTAAATATAATTAGGGTTCTAAAGTGGAAATGTTAGGAGACTATTACCCCATATAAGAGTGAACAAGTAGAATTAAATAACCAAACATCACACACATCAGAGTACATAGAAAGAATAAATAAAATGAAACTGAAACATGCTGTAATAAAATGAAATACAATAAAGCCCCGAACGACCATGTAATACATACAACCAGCCACCCATTGGGATGTATATATAACATACCAAAATAAAAATAAAATAAACTACAAATAGGCTCTACAGAATCACCAAGCCAACCTATCCAGTCACCTGAAACCATCGAGCTATCCCACCCGACCATGCATGACTCAACATGGGCCTCAACACAAACCCATTCTAGTAATAAAAATATGAGAGCTTCTTGGGTACCTATGTGTAATAAAGTCAAAATCAGGGTGTGATTAAAACTCATTAGGCCACCACCAATGGTATCTAAAGAAAATACCAGTCAAAAAAACAATTCAGGATGGATAAGGAATAACTGTAGACAAGAAAGTAAATATTTTTTTTATTTGAAAATTTTCAATTACTCACTTTTATTTTATATTCCAAATTTCACCCATTTCCATCAAACTGCCTCACTCAAAGCCAGTCATTTGATCTATATATCACAAGGGTTATAGGTTCGAAAACAAGGATCCTCATTCTAAGTATCCAATCAGGATTCAGTACGCCATGTTTGGCCATCCCAACCACTAGGTCACAAGTTGGAAAATAAAGAGTATCACTCCAAGTATCCAAATAGGGCTTACAACTATATGTTCAACCATTCCAACCTTGATATGAAATTCAATGTACATACCCTTAGAGTTAGGATCATTAATCCATCCTCCTAAAACTACAGTGCATCGAGGATCCTAGAGAACCATTCTAGCCTGCCAAAATATGAAGAGTGGAGAATTAGTCCATCATTCCAAAACCATTAGTCACAAGTCGTAAAACATAGAGAATCAGTTCATGAATACAACTGGGATTCAACATTCCATGTCTGACCATCACCAACCATTCCACTATCAATTATTACCATTCTGTTCAACATTTCCATGGTCCATTAATTTCATCATATAAGATAAAATCCACAATTAAACCATTTAATCCTTTACCCAAATACAAATTTTTTAAATGTTCTTAAAACTATTTAACAATCAAACACACCCCTTTTTAACCATTTCCATCCCCTTTCTTAATCATAAAATTTAAAATGGTCCCAACAGACCTTTTAAATCAACACATGGATTAAATAAAATTCAACCCATTTGTACATGTCATAAAACACAAGAACATACATCCTTTTCAAACACTTGGAAGACACCTATTAAAACATGGGTATCACTCTCTAAAAATCTAAACAAGTTCCAAGACCTTCATGTTCCATGAAAACCATTTAAAGAGTCGTCATAACATTTTCACTAACAAGGGAACCACACACTCATTTCAAATAATCATTTGAAAACCATTTAAACCCCTATTTTTAAACAACTTAAAGGTCAATACCTCATTTCAAAACATAAATTACTCCCTTAACACCCAAAAACTATTCAAGATACAACACACACATTTAAAACCATTTCAAAAACCTTATAGGAATTTTAATAAATATTAAAACCTGCATTCATTCCAAATCATCCCTTTACAAATCCACTTTACCATTTCTATGAAACAACGCACCCCATGGGTGACCATAGGTTTGGTCTTATAAACACCCATGGATATAATGGAATCCATGGAAGGTCTAAGGTATTGATCCAAATCCCAAGAAAAAATTACTTAAATCAATGAAGAAAATAAAAAACCCATGTTCTTTAAGGCACATCCTACATACACATGAAAATCAATTAATAAGACTACGGGTAAAGATCTTAGACCAATAAATTCATTAACAAAGCTTTACAAAACACTTTCAAATCATAGAGGAATTATCAAGGCCCATCCAAGCCTTGAACCAACTCCTCGACACCAAACTGAGCTCATCTCGAACACCCAAGACTTAACCTTGCAAAAAAAACTAATTAATTATAAAAATTATAATTAATTAATTCATTAAACTCCAACTTGTAATAATACTATAAAACTTCCTGGGTTCCCATACCTCATTAAAACACAAAGAAACTTCCACGAGAGGTCCAAAATGGACTCCCAAAACCATTCTCAGGAAAATACCTAAGAGGTGATACCATTTAAACACTTAATAAAATTAATCTAATAGTTAAAACCTAATAAAATTAACCATGAACAAAAACCTTAATGAAATTCCATGAATCAACACATGGATTCAATCTCGGTATCTCCTCTACCCAATCCAACAAAATTTCCCAATAGAAACATGCGATTCTATCATGATTTGGTGGAATATTCAACAAAAACTAAACCGTCAAACTCTAAAATTAAAAGGAAGAAAGGGGAAGAGGAAAAATACAATAAAGGTTGAATATTACCTCACAAAAATGAATAATAACTACCAAACACCTCATTGGAGAGGCTTTAATAAGGGAGGAAGGGAGGAGAAACCCTCCTCTTGTTTGTGAGCACAAGAGGGAGAGAAAGGGAAGGGTTCAATTAAATGATTGGAGGGGAAAAATGGTAAAAACACCATTTTAATGAGATTCTGGGAATTCTTATGGTTTGGTCAAATGCTTTTACAAACTGTACACCAAATATGCTGTTGGATATATCCTAGGACAATCCACTCCCAAGATTTGGCTACACGGTTGGCCAAATAATGAACCAATCATGTGGCCCCCATGTCCAACACCCATACCCTATACAATTTGAAAAACTATGATCCAACCACGCTATCAACACTGACTCCCTTCTATAACAAGGAACATGGTCTCTTTAAAACTTTGCACAACCTGTGCACCATGCCATAGACCCTCATCATCCTCACATGAATTCCCATTGGTCCAAACATGGATTGCTCTTAACCATGAAATTTCTTTGAAACACAACCATGAATAGTTCAAAATGAACTAGAAATGTTCTAAGGATCAAGGTTTTTCATGGTTTCCCCTATACCGTGCACACCAAACTGTGCACCCATTCCAGAAAACTCTAAATCTCTTGAAACTTAACCTAAAGCCTCAAAATATCATCTAAACACCTAGGACACATCCTAAGAGTCGTTCCTCATCTAAAAACACCACTAAAAGGCATTACAACTATCTAAACCTCATTATTATTTTTAATTCAAGATTCTAACTATCTGGTAATTAAAATTTAAATTCCTTTATAATTTTGTGATCCATCTAAATGTGGGATCTTAAAATCTTCCCAACACCACACATATCATACCCAAGAATCCTCGGTGGTCATCCTTCTGCACCAAATGACCTATGTTGGTCACCATATTTTAACCAATATCCTTGTTTAGCTTCTATTAGCCTAAAAAAATACTGAGACACAACCTCCAACTCAAGGCCCTAAACCTGAAAAAAATCCAAGATAACACCTATTTATAAAACCAAAAAACCATAATGATACTTACCCAATCCCATCTAATAGAAACATTGATTACAAAATCACCTGATTATTTATCGATCTACGATGCTCTAAACCATAATCTTTATATTATAACCACCAAATTATGACACTTAACCCCATTTCCATCATGAAATCCGAATCGAACCAAAACTCACAATCCCACCAAGCGCCTGACATTGTTCTCAACTCACCATGAATAAACACCCATGAGAATTATAATCATTATTGAAACCCATCCTCATACTTGAAAACCAATCGAAGAAGATTCATACTCACCATCCATGGATGAACTAAGATCATATCAAATTTTCCTTAAAAGCCTAACTCAAACCCAAAATGCACCCGTCGTTCCTAAAATAACACAACAAATATAGATTGAAATCTTCCACACCCACATTGTGAGCTAACCCAAGTCAAACTATCCTCATCTAACTCATCCCCTAATTCCCATTCCAACTTCTGATCTATCATCATCTTACCTGATCACAATGCCTTTACTACCAAAGGCATTCTAAATCACCCAAAAACACTCACTAGAGTTCATACCTGCCCCTGATGAGATTCCATAGTCACACCCCCAATAACACAAAATATTCATCATACCTTACTTCAAACATCTATGCACCTCAAATAAAATCAATTTAGATTACTTTTCAAAAACACCTTGAGTCTAAGGCCATGCTTGGATTGATAATCCATCACAACTGATTTCCCATTTTCATTTCCTATAGAATCTAAGCACGCACCTTAAAGATTCTTCACTAGAATATTGGTGCCACCACAACCAATCCATGGACAATTACATATACCTATGAACCTTCAAGCATGAGGGTTTCACCTTTGTAACTAATACATCACTACCCACCATAGGAGTGTCATAATCACAAACTCACGCAAGAAACCTCAACCACTTCATCCCATGCTCCAACCACTTCTAACCTAATAATCAGATGTGGCTATATCTCCCTCACATGAGAGACCAAATGAAAAATCATTATTGACCATTAATAACATAAAAGAATGGATCACATGGTATTAAATGACATACTTTCCATCATAAGGACCTCACTAACCGATAGTTGTTGGTGCACCTCCACTATAAGACTCCACTAACACCACTCCCTAAGCATAACCTCTAAGAGGTTCCATATTCAACCAAAATACACTAGGGTAGCTAGGAATATAGATTGATCTTTCTAAATGTTCTTGGGAAAATTTCCAAATATTGGTAATGATCATCCCTAGACTAAGATCATGTCAAGATTTCATCGATGAACACAACTACAACCCATCTATTTTTGATGTCACATCTCACTACAGGGACATAACAAACTCATTGAAATTACCTGGCCCTCTCTACCCAAAAGTGTCTCATCACATTCACATCATTTATCAAGATAATCTTGAAAGACTATTCTACTCAAGAACCTTAGGTTTATAATCTCATAATGTTCAATCCCCAAACTAAATGACACATCGTGTCACTGTCCACTCGTGCCTCCAATATCCCATTTACACTTAACCATCACACACACTCTCATGTGACCCAACCAATGAAACTAATTCTAACTCTAATGAGTCAATATTTTTGTAACATTGGCTCAAAAGACCTACCCATAGTCCATTTTTCTCCTGAATGTACCTATTACCCAAATAAGTGCACCCTTGGTGCTTCCTAAAACTAAAATAAACTCTTGATCCAAAACCACTTACTCGACCACTCAAAACATGATCATCAATCAAAGTTCCACTAAGATAATATATTATCACACCATGTTCTAATAAACAAATATAGAACTAACCATCATGGGAATGTAATCAGACCTTCCCTCAAAAACCAAAAGTGCCACTAAAGCATCAACACCCATATTTCTTTCGATCCCAAGGAAACCAGACAAATTTTTGTGTCTTTCACTGGAAACATTCCAAGTTTATCCCACCTATACAGTCATCACCTAAAGAAAACCCGCACTTCTTGTCTAGGTCAAATAAACCAAGCACATACTTCTTGTGCAAACATAACCTGATCAAGGAACCCAAATAATCTTTCCCCTATAGTGACCGACCAAAAAGATAAAAAACTAACACTCAAGTTCTCTTTCTCAAAACCAAAGGCATCCAAAGCACCCAAACATCATAATAGTTTACAACCATCTTGTACCAATTTTAAAATTACAGAACATCCAATCATGAATCACACACACCAGGGAACTTAAAAATCAACCAACCCCCCTCACGGTTCATCCAAAAAATCCATATGAAACTAACTCCATAAACTAGAGTCAAATCAAGAAAGTCACTAGGTCCAATCACCCAAGGTCTATGTAATATAAAAAAACCACAACCCATGGGATATAAAACATGCACCCATATCATTATAACATGAAATTGTTAAGTCAAAACACCCTTCTATAAGGTCTCACACCATAAAAGTGTCACATACTAACCAATTTACCACAACTAGGGCACCCATCCTCTTTGAGAATCTTCACATCAGACCTCTCCCTGGAGGACTTGAACATGCAACTAATCTCAAAAAAATACAACCCAGAAGGGGTTTAATGGTACTATACCTATACCATACTGAACCACCAGGGTCACTTCCCTAACCATGAATTAGGACCACACTAGAACCATCATTATCGAGCATATCACTGTAGATACATATAAACTTCCATTAGAAAGAAACCTATAAAATCACACACTAGAATCCCTATAATATGTGGATTCTATATGACTAACATGATGCGTGATACACCCCTTTCCATTATAGTACAAGATTAAAAACCAAATCATAGGCCTCTTACCAACATGATAAGAACCATAAATCCATCATAAGTCACCAGTTTCAAAAAACTTCTATGTCACTTGAAGTGAAAATCATATACAACTATAACATCACAAATATAGAACATCAATCCCATCCACTAGTAACCCAAAATTCCTACCAAAACAGTTTTCATGATAAACCGTCCCAATATCCATACCAATATTTGACTCATTCTTATATCTCATGTCTACCAAATCCCAAATTATAAAATAATAGGAAAGTAAACTCCTCTGATATCATTTTTAATGTCTTGGCCTAGATTCCACTAAATATATTCCCTAATTCGATTCACCACATGACCTAAACCACGCCTCCTTGTATGTAAGAGGTTTACAACTAGTAATAGGGGTATAAAATGGAGTTGTGAGGAGACTATGCCCCCATATTAGATTGAAAATCTAGAATTAAATAACAAAAAATCATACACATCAGAGTACATAAAAAGAATAAATAAACTAAAATTAAAACATGCGATAATAAAATGAAATGGAATAAATACTTGAATGAACATGCTATATATAAAACCAACTAACCACTAGCGTGTTTACATAACATACCAAAATAGAAAATAAAATAAACAACAAATAGGTTCTACAACATCATTGAGCCAACCCATCCAGTCACCTAGAACCATCGATCTATCTTTCCTGAACCTACAAGATTCAACATGGGCCTTATTATAAACCCATTCCATCAATAAACATGAGAAATATTTTTGGGCACCCATGTGTAATGGTGGCTCAAGTAGGGTGTGAGTAAAACTTAGTAGGCCACCACCAACAATGTCTAAAGAAAATACCAGTAAGTACAATAGTTCATATAGGAGAAAGAATAACTTTAGACAAGAAGGTAAATAATAAAAGTTTTATTATTTGATAATGTGAAATTTATCACTTTTATTATTTGTTCCAAATTTTACCCATTTTCATAAATCTAACTTGAAAAAAGATGGTCATTTGAGCCATATATCACAAGGGTCAGAGGTTATAAAAAAGGATCCTTAGTCCGAGCATCTAACTGGGATCCGGTATTCGATTCCCTACCATCCCAACCACTAGGTCATAAGTCAAAAAACAAGGAGCATTAGTGTGAGTATTTAACCAAGACTCAGAATTCCATGTATGAACATCCCAAACTTTGCAAGAAATTCTATTTCCATACCCTTAGATTATGGAGAATAAATCCATCCTCCAAAGAATATGGTGGATTAGGGATCCTAGATCATCAGTATAGCTCACCCAAAATTGGGTAGTGGAGTATCTTTACATCAACCAAAAACCCTTAGTCACAGGTCAAAAAACACAGAACATCAGTCCATGAATCCAATAGGGATTCAACATGTAATGGTTGACCATCCCCAACCATTCAATTATCAATTATTACTATTTTGTTCAAAATTTACACGGTCTATTACTTTCATCATATAACGTAAAATTCACAATTAAACCATTTCATCCTTTAACCAATTACATATTCATTAAATGTTCTTTAAAACATTTAACAATAAAATAAACCCCCTTTTAACCATTTCCATTTTATTTCTTGATCACAACATTTATCGTGATCCCAAATAACCTTTAAAATCAACACAATGATCAAATAAAACTCAAATTTTTTTCAAATTTCATAAAAAAAAGAACAAACATCCTTATCAAAAAATTATAATCCACCCCTTAAAACAGGGGTCTTCCTCTTTGAAAATACAAATAAGGTCGAAGACCTTAATGTTACGTGAAAACCATTTAAAGATTTATCATAACATTTTCACTAAAAAGGTAACCACACAGTCAATTCAATTCAGCATTTGAAACCCATTTAAAACCCCTTTTTTAAACTACTTGGAGGTCAACACATCATTTCAAAACAAGAATCATTTCAAAATAAAACTTTCCCTATTGAAACCAAAAACCTAGTCAAAACCCAATGCACACATTTAAAACCATTTTAAAAACCTCATTGGTATTTTAATAAATATTATTAACAAAAATTTTTACAAATCATCCCTTTACAACGCCACTTTACCCTTTCTATGAAATGGTGCACCCCACGGGCGACTGTAGGTTCAGTCTTATAAGCACCCATGGATCCAAAAAAATCTATGAAAGGTCTAAGGTATTAATACAAGGCCCAAAACCAAATTATTAAGTCAAGTAAGAAAACACACAACACATGGTATTTAAGTCACATCCTACATACACATGAAAATAAATTAATTATACTTTGGTAAATCTCTTATACCACCTACCTCATTAAAAAAGTTTTACAAAACACTTTTAAAGCATGGTGGCCTTATCAAGGCCCGTCCAAGCCTCATCCCAACTCCTCAACACCCAAATGAGATCATCTTGATCAACAAAGCACTAAAATCACAAAAAAAAATAAATTATAACAATTAAAATTAATTAATTCATTAAACCCCAACTTGGAATAATGATAAAAAACTCACAAGGTGCCCATATCTCATTGAAACTCCTAGAAATTACTACAGGATGTCCACAAAAGAAGCGCAACACCATTTTTAGGAATATTCCTAAGAGGAAATATCATTTAAATACTTAATTAAATTAATATAATAGGGAAAACCTTAGAAAATTCACTGCGAACACATACCTTAAAGAAACTCTATGAAAAGACATGCAGAATCCATACAAGGATCACTTCTACCAAAGAAAACCAAAAACCCAAAGGGAAATAAATGATTCCACCATGATTTGGTGGAATTGTAATAAAAAACTAAACCAAAGAACTCCAAAATTATAATTAAGTATGGGGAAGAGAAAAAGAATCCACTAAAGGTTGAATCCTACCTTAAAATGATGAAGAATAACTATCAAAACACCTCCTTGGTGAGTCTTGAAGAATGGAGGAAGGTATGAGAAATCCTCCTATGGTTCATGCGCACAAGAGGTAGAGAAAGGGAAGGGGTTAGTTAAAATACTAGAGGAAAAAATGGAAAAAACTCCATTTTAATGAGATTTTAGGTAGTTACATGGTTTTGACACATATAATAAGAATGTTTGGGAGACCAGTTCCCTTCAAATGATTAATTTTATCCCATAAAAGAAACAATCAATATTTATCTTTAGATTACATATTTATTTTGAATCAAGAATTTCTAACCTTTTAAATTTGATTTCACACTTAGAAACATTTTCCTCTTCATTTTTTCTTATACTCAATAATTATTTCTTTACATATGCTTGTTTTTAAAGAGGAAAATATTTTTCTAAGAAACATTCCTTAAAATCCTTCCATTAAGTGTTTTCTATTTACTCCCCATACTTAGTGTTTTTAATCAATAACCACTATTTATTCACATCCCTTGAGAGATTATAAACTACCATGAAAACCTTCACCCTTTCATTACTTCCCAAAGTAATACATATCTCATCTAAGGAACTTATCCATTACTTGTCAACAAATGGATTTATAGTCTCATTAAATTATGAAGATTGTTAAAGCATGAAGTAATCTAAAATTTCTATACTATGTTGTGGATCAATAGGCTACTCCATACAGATAATGCTATTTATTATAACCCAAGTCAACTTCCCTAATATAGTTACAATTTATTCAACTCCAGCTATTTTTCCAGCTCCAGCTTCACTTTCTTATCCAGAAGGGAAATCCCTACCTAGATTATGCACATTGATACAATATACATTCCTTACTCTATGCATAATTTCTAAAAAATTAATTATACTTTATTAAATCATAACATTATGAATCATAATGTATAATTTATAAACTAGCAAAAAATTAACGTGTAGATAATATCAGAATTATTAGTTTGGTTTCCTTGAGGTTAATCTCAAATTTCATCACAGGGTTAAGTTTCCTAATCTATGTTTTCCTAAATCTAGTTCCTAAGGTTTATACTAAATTTTTTCTAATTACAACTATAAAGACCCTAAATCTAGTAGCCTAGAGATGGTGGTTACTTTATTAAATTTTCACTCGATATAAGAAATCACATCCTAAAGGACCAAATAGTTTATTATTATTGGTAAACTAGATACATAATTGAATTTTAAATTACATTTTAAAACATAAAAATAAATAGTATTTTTTTAGAATGCTATTATTCTCTATAGTATACCCTAACATATCAATCATAATACAGCTGAATAAAAAAATAAAGGGGTGATCCCAGATTCTTAGCCAGGGTATGAATATAATGGAAACTAAATAAGGCATGAATAATATTTCAAGAATAAATGATGATCAAATAACTCTATATAAATATTCTCATGATATATATTCTTATCCCTAGATATCATGTTAATACATCTGAATAAATGGCTCAAGAATAGGCCAAAAACCCATTCTAGTTTGTCTCATATGACCTAAGGATATATCTAGGGGATATAGAATGCCCCAATTGTTAATTAATAAGTCCAATTCATTACTCATATGAATAAACAATAAAATATAATAAATATTCGTTAAAAATGAATAACTATATGTATTGGAAGAACCAATTATATGGAATATCAATAATTTCCCCATTCAAACTACTCATAAACCATCCAAATAAATACGATGAATAATATCATTAGAGTACATCCTCAAAATAATATTCAACAAAGTATTTTGACATAGATGAAAATATATTAAAGATATTATTGGAATATTTCTTGAGGAAAATACCCTTTTTACTTTGAAAATCATTTTTTTAAATCTTAAAACTTCACACATTTTAAAGAAACCATTTTATTTAAAAAGAACCATGTAATATTGTAAAAAACTATTCAAAGAAAATATTATCCCTAATTGTGAGAAAATATTTTCATGTTGTATAAGTTCAAAAATATTACTTTCACACTGTTTTAAAAGGGTTAAAAAGTACCTCATTCAGAAAATGGTAATAAAATTCTTTTCAAACCATTTTTTATAATGTAAAATGGGTAAAAATGTCATTAATAAACCATTAGAGAGTAATAAAAATATTATTTAAAACATTTTAATGAAAATATGTATATGGAAGAAAATTAAACCCTTATCAGAGACTTAAATATAAATAATCTTGAATAATGATGAGATTGTGAAATAAACCCTTACCTTATGTCCAATTTCCTTTTTTTCATGTTATAAACTCCTATATAATAAATATATATTTATTATAAATATATTATAGAACCATAATAATTAATATAATACCATTTAGGACTTAATTATAATATTTTATCACCAGTTTATTAAAAATTCTTTGTTAAAATCACTATTTTGGGAAATAACTACTTCATTTTTCATGTATTTTCTGGTTCGGTTGTTCCGGTCCTTGTAATTTGATTATGATTATATGATATATATAATATTAATATTAATAATGATATAAATATAATATATATTTTTTATAAATGTATTTATAGTAATCCATAAAATATGGATATAGAAAATAAATTACCCCATTCATGGAGACGACAAGTCGTACATACGCATAAATGATGTTTTAAATTTTTAATGGATAGAATTAAAGAAAGGTAAATAATAATTAAAATTTAAATAATAATAATTCTATCATATAAATTATTTATATTCATAAAATCTATCCTTATTACCATCCAATTAAAATAAAAATGAAAAATAAATCACATCCCTTCATGGAGGCGGTAGTCCACATGTACGAACAAGCAATATTATCATTTCCCAATAGTTTGGAAGGTAAGAATATTGATATGATACTATCATTAAATAATTATAATTAGGATATAAATACCATATATAAACATTAAACCCATAATAATTCCCATCTATAAAATATGGTAATGAAAAAAAAATTGTATCGCTATGTGGATATGATAAGCTATACGTACGCATGAGCGAAACTTTCACTTCCCATTTGGTGAGAAAGAGGGTGTATAATAGTGGTTTAATAATAATGATAAAATTTAAGTATATTTAGGATAATTATTTTAGAATTTTATGATAAATACCATATATTTATAAGATTTATAAGAATAAATAAATTAAAATAGTCCAGGTAAGACAATTACCACTTCTTTGGGAGACCTCCTTTAGATCCTCTCTTGAGAAACCCAAGGTTTGTATTTTGGGATGAAAATAACCTATAGAAATTGTATAAAGATGTTTATAAGAGTAATGGGAAGGTATTTTTCAATATATTTTGTTCAAAGTGGTGTAAATAAGTGAAGGAATGGGTTTACTTTTATAATTGAGGTGAGAAACACTTTTAAAATTTATTAAAATATTAATTATAATAATGTATTTATCTATCTAAAATGCCTCAAAATATAAAAGTATTAGAAAATAGGGTAGTATATTGTTTAAATATAATCAATCAATATAATTTTTAAAGGTTTTTGTGGTGTTTTAATGTAAAGATCCAGAATTTACATGTATTTTTTTTAAAATAAATGGGAATTTTATGAGTCCGCAAAAATTGACGGCATGTTATTTCAAGGTCCAGAGTGCTTAGAATGAATTTATGAACTTTATTTCAGGTACGTTCAGTAAACGTGCAAGTGGTTTTTTTCTAACTTTTGAACTGGTGCTCGGAATTGAAATCCAAGGGCACCGTTGAACTCGCAGCACCAATATTCACTTTAGAAGACTTTCACCTCAACAAAAGTTGGTCGAGGGTAAAAGTTAGTTTTTGGGTTTTTTGTGGAAATAATAAAATAAAATAAGCTCATATTTTATTTTATTTTTTTGTAACCACCCACCATGTGGATGTTCAGGGGTGGGGTCCACCAGAACTAAACCTCCTCTTCTTAATTTATTGTGGTGGGGACCACCTGAAACCCTATTAATGGGAGGATAGGAAAACCTCTCAACCCCCCTCATAAATGAGGGGGGAGCTTCTTCAACACTTCTACAAGTTTAATTGTGCCAATGAACCTTATTAATTATGAAAAATCCTCCCAATTAATTAATTAAACCTTTTTTAATATTATTCCAATGACTTAATAGATATTTCAATCTATTATTTTTGTTATGATTTCAATTGGGTGGAATTGGGGAGAGGAGGAACTTATGAGAAAGCTCCCAATGAAAAATGCTCCACCGATGAGGAACGCCTTCAAATACGAAGAACGACCTCAACTTCAAATTTCTTTCTCGGAACTTCCTCTGATGTAAGACGTGTTCGTCTATAATGAATTGACATCTGCCTTCTCATGCTAACGTCAACCAACAACGAAAAAGGTAGGGTTTTTAATTAATTATGATTTTATTCCCTTATTCTTTCCTTCTAAAAACAAAGAGCGCAGATCAACTTATTATCAAGTTGATCCGTGGATGTTTTCCTTGCGGGTCAGGAATAATTTTTTTGCGAGAAGTTATAGGGGTTTATACATTATTTGATTAACACTTTCCATTTTCTCCCCTCTTTTTTCCACTGTGGGGTTGGTAATAGAAATTATCGAGGGATTATGAGAATTAATGTTTTAAAATATCTTCCAAGCTTGTTCTTTGTTTATGTTCTTGATGAACTGCTTGATACCACTCTAAATGTGGAGGGTGAGGGCCAAACAAACATGGCCCGACCCCCCGCCATTCTTCTTTGTGGTGTTCTTTGAAACAGAGGAAGGTGACAACATCGTCGAAGGCGAAGAAGGAAACAGCTACACCACCCACGACCTCCGTGACCCATGCCGCCCCCATGATGCTCTGGCGCCCTGGCGGAACCAGCTCTGATCCCCCGAGCCAAACCGCGCCGCCCGCCGGCCGTGCCACCCACCGATTGCACCGCCTGCCAGCCGCACCCCCCGCCGACTCACGCTGCCCGCAGGCTCGAGCCGCCCGCCAGCCTCCTGAGCCACCCCGGCCGCACCGGCCCGCCGATCTTCTGAGCCGCCCCGGCCACGCCGGCCCACTTGCCTTCCAAGACCGTGGACGAATTGGCCCCTCGCGACGCCCTGACCGAACCGGCCCACCCCCTCATGGCGCCCCGGCCGAACCATCCCCCGTTCTCGCGGCGCCCCGGCTGAAATGGCCCAGCGCCCCGGGCCGAACCACCCTCGCAGTGCCCTCCGGGCCGAACCGCCCTCACGACAACCCGTGACTGGTCCGTTACCTTGCGACCAGTCTACGCCCTCTCAGCCCTCTGTGGCCCCTCTCGGCCTGCTGGGAAGGGCCCTGTGGGCTGGGCTGAACCCAACGAACTGGCCCGCCCAACGGGCCCACTACGACCCTTTACTTTCTTTTGGATATATCTTTGGCACCGAATGCCCGTTTGACGAACCGTCAGTGGCGCTGGTAATATTGGAGCATGATGGCCCCTTTGAGTATACCCCACTGAAGTTTGGGGTATAGTTGAGATACGGTCAGGTTGGATCGTGCACGAATCCAACTGGGCCCCCGGGACTAAAAGGCTAATAACTCACAAACCGGGCGTCCGATTGACACGCCGTCTATTTTGTTGAGACCTCTATGACTTGGTAGACCTTTGAGATACTTCTTCATGGGACTTCATGACAGTTGGAGTATCCACCATTAGCTCGTGGAGAGGATTCTTCCGGAGACGAGTGAGCGTAGTGAGGAGACCTAGTAGCTGGCTGAGACTTAACGACTGCTGGCCGTTTGACTCGGAGTGACTCTACTAGCCCAGTGGGGAGCACCTTAGGGTCGTGGTAGAACCACGGTGGAGGAGCGCTCTTGGTGACATGGGAGAACCATAGTACTCGAAAGGAATAGTACCTCAGCAGGCTATGAGGGGGAGCGCGCTTGGTGATGCGGCAGACCCATGGTGGGGAGTGCCTCTGTGTGATGCGGAAAACCCATGGTACTCGATAGGAGGAGTACCTCAGCAGTCCAAGGTTATTGTGAAGCACACTTGGTGTAATGGCAGGACCACTGTACTCGATTGAGCATGAGTTCTTTAGCAGCCGGGGTTTTGATAATGTGACTCGGGATGTTACTTGATACTACCCCTAAAATAAGATCCTGGTTGAGCTAAGTCAGTACTTTTGTGTTTTCCTCATGATTGAGATGGATTAATTAATAACTTAGGTATATGTATGGGCATATACCTAAGTATGGTTATCTGTTGATTTCATAATTTTTGGTTTATCCTTGTTGGATTTTGTGAGACCTTGAGGGTCTCGGGTTCCCTACTGAGTATCGTTATACTCACCCCTACACAGGTTATGCCCGCACCTTGTTGTGTTGGATGCAGACAATGGACAATGCTAACTGAGGTTAAGAGTACCGGGACTGGACGATACCCGGAGGTGGACCATACGGCTTGTTGGTACACGGAGGATATAGATGGACATGGAGTGTTGAGGAGATGATCTGTACCTACCCTTCAGGTAGGAACCTTGGAGGATGATCCAGTAGCTGTATTTTCTTTTTATTCAGCTTTTTTGAATTTCAGTTGTACTTGTACTTTCCATTTGGGCTTGTATTATGGACCCTTTTACTTCCAGCACTATTTTTTATACAGTTTATTTGGTGTTTTGTCCAGTTGTGTGCTTACTTGTGTGTGTGTTACAGGTTATATAGGCAATGACTTCCCAGTTTTAGGGAATTATGCCTTTCGTGCTAGTCACCAACCTTTTTCCTATGGATGGAGGGCTTGGGGTAGTCACGAAATAGGCCCTGGGGGATGGGTCGTGACAAATTGGTATCAGAGGAGTCAGTTCTACTGCAGAACTTAGGACTCTGATCTTTTCTGTGAAGCAATAGTGTTAAGTGTAGTGAGTGTGGTTTTCAGTTCAGGGAGTCCAGTGTTGGTGTGGCGGCCGACGTATCCATACACCAGGACCCTGACTTCTGATTTCTGACTCAGTGCATGAAAACACCGATTGTGTGTGTGTTTTCAAAATTTTTCTTTAAGTCAGCTCACCAGGTTTAACTTTTTAACCTTAGCACACCTATTTCTTTTCAGGATTCCTCTACACAAATAGCCGACTAGAGTCCTGAGATTTGTACGCACTGATATCCCACTGAGCGGCGAGGCTTCAGTGTAGGGCCCTTTTCTAGCGGAGGCACCAGCAGTACCTTTTCCCGTTGGGCCACCAATGCCACAAGTGTAAAGACCCAGAAATTATGTGTAAATATTTTTCTTAAATTCATGGGATTTTTACGAGTCCGCGAAAATCTACAGATCATGATTCCCAGGCCCGGTGTGCCCAGGATCAATTTATGAAGTTTTGTTTGGGTACGTTCAATAAATGTAAGAGCATGATTTTATAAATTTTGAACTGGTACTCGGAACAGAAATCTGAGGGCACCATTGAACTCGCAGCGCTGATATTCGCTTAATAGGACTTTCACCTCAACGACTGTTGGTCGAGAATGGAAGATAGTTTTTGGAGTTTTTAAGAATAAAGTTAAATAAAAATAAGTATATCTTATTTTTATTTTGGTAGCTAAAATCACCAAGGGGAGGTTGGTGGTGGGGACCACCACACCCTAACCTCCCATGGGAGGTTATGCTGGTGGGGCCCACCTGAGCATAACCTCCATTGGGAGGATAAATAAGGTGGGGACCACCAGAGCTTCTTAACTCCTTGAACTCCCCATAAGTGGGGGAAAACTCTTGAACTCACGTCATTAAAGTGACACTCCACTTGAATTAATTAATGAAACATTAATTAATTGAATTTGAAATCTTTTGAATTCATGCCAACAATTAAATAATAGAAAAATCTATTATTTCATTTTGGTTGGAATCTATTCATTTGGGGAAGCCTTGGAAGAATCAGAGAATTATCCTCCCAATGAATAATGCCTCTTCCGCCAATGAAGAACGCCTCTTATGCCAACGAAGAACGAATTTCAACCGTTCCAAAAGAGAAGGGGTTGACCACGAGGAATGCCGTCTTCGACTTCATCACCTCCGAACGCTTATCCACCAATGAAGGATATCCTCTTCCTATTCCGAAATTGACGAATCAACGCCGCCTTCCCGCGACTTCATCAATGAACATCAAAAAATGAGGTAAGAGGATTTGAGTTGATTTTGTTCCCATTCTACGTCGTTCAAATTATGGAATGTGAATTGCCAATTGATATCACTATAACTAGGAGGAATCAGACTGCACGAACATGGCCCGACCCCCCCCCCCTTGTTGTTCTCATTTTTTGACGATGGAGGTGGAGAAATGGCAGCCGGCGTCGGGCCGATGTGAAGAAATCCAGCTGCGAAGGGAACCGGCGGCACAAAGGCCACTGGTTCGCCAGAGAGGCATGATGACGTCGCGCCACATGGAGAACCGAGCCGCGGACAGCGCAGGCCACAGCGGAGCAAGGAGGCCTGACGGCTGCCAGAGGGGCGCAGTGCTGCCACTCCGCATGGAAGCCCAGAACAATGGTGCCGTCGCTTTGTGACGGAGCTGCCAGGAGCGGTCGGTGTCGGGCTGGCCGCCGGTGGTGCGGAACCGGCTGGCCGCTCGGCCAGCCGGACAAGGCGGGACCCCTAGGTCCCACGACTTCTGAACTGGCGCTTAGTTATAGTTCCATTCTTCAAGACAGGGGGCACATCACCCCCCCATACGTGGCCCTCTAGGCCACGCGGGTCAGCCAGCCGGGCCACGCGGGTCGCCAACCGGGCCACGCGGGCCGCCAGCCCGCCGGGCCACGCAGGCCGCCAGCCAGCCAGGCCGGGACACCTTTGGGCTGGGCTTCCCCCTCGGGTCGGGCTCCCACTGGGGCCGGGCCACCCACTTGGGTATGTCCGCCCTTGAGCCGGGTCGAACCCGCGGACCAGGTCGGACCGGACCCGGACCCAGTTCGGCCTGTTTGCACCTTTTTGCACATATCTTGAACTACGGGTGTTCGATCGATGAAATGTCTGCGGAGATGGATATCTTAGAGAGAGATGGTTCTTTTGGAATATCCCACTTGAGGTTTGGACACAGTTGGGGTATGTTCAGGTTGGTTTGAATATAAAAACCAAATAAGACCCTTGAATGAAAATGTCAATAACTCACAGACCGGGCATCCGATTGACGCACCGTCTGTTGAATTGAGACCCCTATGACAAGGAGGACCATTGAGATACTTTTACATGGAACTTCGTGGAATTTTTAGTATAAAACAATAGCTTTCAGAGCAGATCCTCCCGGAGATGAGCGAGCGGAGTACGGAGACCTAGTAGCTGGCTGAGACCTGACGACTGCTGACCTTTTGACTCGGAGTTTTTCAACTAGCCTAGTGGGAAGTGCCTCTGTGTGACGTGGAAGACCCACAGTAGGGAGCACCTCTATGTGATGCGGCATACCCACAATGGGGAGCACCTTTGTGTGATGCATTAGACCCACGATAATCTACAGGAGGAGTACCACAACAGTCCAGGATAGTGGAAAGCACCTCTGTGTGACGCGGAAAGCCCACAATACTCTATAGAGGAGGAGTACACCAGCAGCCGAGGTTTCAACAGATTGACTGGGAGTGTTACATGTTACCACCCCTAGAATAAACTCCTAGTTTTGAGATGACTCAATGACTTTTGTGTTTTTATCATGATTGAGATGGTTTGCTAGATAACTTAGGTATATGTATGGGCATATACCTAAGTAAGGGTTATCTGTTGATTCTTTACTTTGTGTTTATTCTTGTTGGATATTGTGAGACCTTGAGTGTCTTGGGGTCCCTACTGAGTATCACTATACTCAAACCTACACGGTCTATTCCCATACCTTGTTGTGTTGGTTGCAGACGACGAACATCGCTGACTGAGGCTGAGAGTAGCAGGACAGGATGGTACCCGAAGGTGGACAAATCGGCGTGATGGTACACAGAGCGGACGGACGAACATGGAGTGCTGAGGAGGCCATATATACCTACCCTTCAGGTAGGAATCCCATAGGATGACCCAATTGCTTCTTTAATTTTTCTTCAGTTGTACTTTCTTTCAGTTGTACTTGCACTTTACAGTTGGGCTTGTATTTCTGGACCCTTTTACTTTCCAAAACTTCTTTTGTATACAGTTTTTACTTAGTGTTTTCTTCTAGTTGTGTACTCTCTTGTGTATGTTTACAGTTATAATGGAAATGCCTTCCCAATTTATGGATTTATGCCTTTGGTTCTAGTCACCAACCCATGGACTATGGAAGGGGGGCTTGGGGTAGTCACGATATGGGCCCTGGGGGCCGGGTCGTGAAAAATTGGTATCAGAGGAGTCGGTTTACCACAAAACTTAGGACTCTGATTATTCTTTTATGTGAATAAATAGTGTTAAGGATACTAAGTGTGGTTTTCAGTTCAGGGAATCTAGTGTTGGTGCGGGAGACCGACGTATCCATACACCAGGACCCTGACTACTGATTTATGACTTAGTGCATGAAAACACTAATTGCGTGTGTATATTGAAAAGTTTTTATTTGAGTCAGATCAACTAGGTCAACTCACCAGGTATAATAATTTGAACATATCACATCTGTTTCTTTCAGGATGCCTCCCCGTAGATCCCCGAGAGTCATACGCTCTGACAGCCCACCGAGCGATGAGGCCTCGGTGCAGGGCCCTTTACCAGTGGAGGCACCAATGGTACCACTTCCCATTGGGACACCAATGCCACCAACCCCATCATCAAATGATGCACGTCGCTTTAGCACATTGCATGAGTTCCAGCGCCATAGGCCACCCAGGTTCTAGGGAGAGATGGACCCACAGGCGGCTGAGGATGGGATGGAGGCTGTGGTGAGAGTCTTCAGGCTGGTAGGAACTCTAGCAGACCTTATGGTGATCCTTTCTGCGAGTCTCCTTTAAGAAGAAGTAGGCATATGGTGGAGCCTGATTCTCCAGGTCCACGATGAGGAGACACTTTCTGGACAGACTTCGTGAGCCTATTTTGGGTGGAGTTTGTTCCAGCGACTCTAAGATCAGTGAAAATATAGGAGGTAATTCATCTGCAGCAGGGTAGCATGACATTTGTACAATACTCAACGAGATTCATTGAACTCTCAAGCTAATCCACAGATATGGTACGAGACCCATTCTTTAGGGTCCAGACCCTCGAGCAGGGGATCCAGCGAGATATCAGAGCCTCGATGATCTCCCTCAGTATCCCGACGCAGGTGGGGGTGTTAGATAGAGCCCTCATAGTAGATAGTTTCCTTGCCGAGCAGTCACCAGCAGCAAGACCCACTACTAGCTGATATGAAGCGGAGTCTTCAGCAGTTGGTAGTAGAAAGATAAAGCATAGGTCCAAGAGAACCAGACCCATGGGTGGATGGCTGCATGACTTAGGATTAGTTTTTTGGGGCACCTGGGTCAGTGACATATATACCAGGAGCAGATAATGTTACTCATGCGGTGGGTAGGGTCACATGGATCGTGACTGTCTGACCTGCCATTCTGATGATCAGAAAACAGTTGAGGGACCTCCCAGGAAGAGGCAAAGATTCAATCAAGGCAGTCCGCAGGGCTTAGGCAGACGTGGCCGAGGAGCTGGTCGAGCAGCTGGTGGTGGAGGACGTTATGAGGTGCTACCGCCACCACCACCAAGAGGACCACCCCGACAGGAGCGAGTAGGTGGATAGGGTAGATCTCAGCTTCAAGTAGCTGATGCATATGACCACGATGCACTAGAGATTATTCGAGGTACGATCTGTGTCTACTCCACCTTAGCTACAGTTCTTATAGACACAGGTTCTAGTCACTCTTTCATTTCCACTACCCTCGTTTGGAGCTCCAAGATTCCTACAGAGACATTGGCTCAATCCTTTTGTCTAGAGACTTCTATGGGAGCAGAATCGATGATTACACACTGGTTCCAACAGTGTTATCTTACTCTAGGAGGCGAGAGCTTCGGCTGGGATCTCCTAGTGGCGGCGTTGAGGCCTTACGATGTCATCTTGGGTATGGACTAGTTATCTACAGTCCATGCTCAGATCGACTGTATTTGGTGAAAAGTGCGGTGTGTCCGCATGGATGGGACTAGGTTCACCTTCACTGGCGAGAAGGAAACCTTTGCAACACATGAAGGACTTACTCGGAGGAGGGTGCAACCAATCACTCAACAGATGGCTTGACTTACCCTTGGAGTAGTTTATGTGGAGAGTCTGACTTATCCTATAGTGGTGGACCAGTACACGGATGTTTTCCCTGAATATGTTCTAGGACTACCTCCTCACAAATAGGTGGACTTATACATTGACCTGTACCCCAGGACGACACCGATATCTACTTCAGCATATCAGATGGATCCTGATGAGCTTCGTGAGATGTGGGTATAACAAGAGGACTTACAGGGGAAGGGATTCATCTGGCCCAGTGTTTCTCCCTGGGCATCCCTGATTCTATTTACCAAGAAGGCGTATGGGAGCTTGAGGATTTGTGTCGACTATCTTCGCCTGAACCAGGTGACCATAAAGAACAAGTAACCCCTTCTGAGGATTGACGACCTCTTGGATCAGTTCAAGGGAGCACAATGGTTCTCGAAGATATACCTCAGATAAGGATATCACCAGCTCAGAGTTCGAGATGAGGATGTGCAGAAGATGGAATTCAGGTGTCGGTACGTCCACTATGAGTTCTTGGTTATGCCCTTCGGTGTAACCAATGCCCCAGCAGTGTTCATGTGTCTCATGAACAGGATATTCTAGCTTTACCTCAATCACTTTGTCATATTCTTCATCGACAACATTCTGATCTACTCGACTACTGAGGAGGAGCATGCCTACCATTTGTAGGTGGTACTGGACACACTCCGAGAGCACCAGATTTATAGTAATCTCTCGAAGTTCCAGTTTTGGATTCGGGAGGTTCACTTCTTAGGACATGTCATCTAGGAGGATGGAGTTGTAGTAGATCCAGTGAATATTGAGGCGATACTTTCTTGGGATCCACCCAGGAGTGTGATGGAGGTATGGAGTTTCCTAGGCTTGGATGGATACTACCGGAGGTTTGTTCCAAACTTCTCTAGAGTTTTAGCACCACTATCAGCCTTGACGAAGAAGGGGAAACCCATCGTGTGGTCGGAGAGATTCCAATAGAGATTTCAAGAGCTGAGGCAGAGGCTGACTAGTGCCCCCATCTTGAGGCTTCCAGAGGAAGGAGTAGGGTATGTATTTTACTGCGACTCATCAGGGACCAGACGTGGGTGTGTCCTAATGCATGAGAGAGAAATGATCACATATGGTTCTTGACCGCTGAGATAGGATGAGCAGAACTACGCTACCCATTATCTGGAGTTAGTTGCAGTGGTCTTCTCCTTGAATATATGGCGGCACTATCTTATGGGTGAATGTTTTACCATGTACTCTGATCACAAGAGTATTAGGTATATCTTCTCTCAAAAGGACCCGAACCTGAGACAACGACAATGGATCGATTTCCTCTAGGACTATGACTTCGAGATAGTCTATAATATTTGGAAGGAGAACGTTGTTGCGAATGCACTCAGTAGGAGATCTGGTATACAACTTCCAGGAGAGGCGACAGAGCAGCTGGCTGCCTTACAAATATCCTTCGTGGATAGAGATGGAGCAGCCTTCCTACAGTCTCTTACAGTCACTCCTTTACTTCTTCAGTGATTCAGGGAGGCGCAACATGGGGACGTTGACTGCGAGACACGACATGATCAGATATCCACAGGGCAGGAACCTGATGGATTTTCTGAAGGTGGGGAGCACGTCATCCTCTTTAGAAGACGTACTTTGGTACCAGTTTCACTTTAGGAGGAAGTGTTGAGGGAGTTACACACTTCCCCTCTAGCGGTACATCCCAGAGTGGTGAAGATGTACCAGGACCTTCGACGACAGCACTGGTGGCCAGGTATGAAGAAGGCAGTAGCAGAGTTCATCTCACGATTCCTCAATTGTCAGCAAGTGAAGGAAGATCACCAGTTACCAGCAGGCTTGGTTTATCCCTTAGAGGTCCCAGAGTGGAAGTGGGATGGGATATCCATGGACTTTGTGACAGGTATTCCACATATATCAAGGAGTCACGATTCGATATGGGTGATCGTTGACCAACTCACCAAGTCGTCCCACTTCTTGCCGATTAGAGAGCAGGGTTCTGTAGAGAGTTTGGGATGCCTCTATGTGTAGGAGATTGTGCGTTTACATGGAGTAACTTCTTCTATTGTCTCTGACCGTGATGCATGGTTTACTTCCTGACTATGGAAGGGGTTGCATGAGGCTTTCAGGATGAAGCTACATCTGAGCACCGCCTTCCATCCTCAGACAGATGGCCAGACCAAGCAGACTATCCAGACCCTTGAGGATATGCTCCGCGCATGTGTCCTTGATTTTGGTCGTAGCTGGGAGGATCACTTACCTTTGGTGGAGTTTGCGTACAACAATAGCTATCAATCCACCATCTGTATGGCACCTTTTGAGGCCTTGTATGGTCAACCTTGCAGATCACCACTATGCTGGACAGACCCAGGGGATTCATCACTAGTGGGACTAGAGATGGTACGGGCTACCACAAAAAAGGTGCAGATCATCCAAGAGCGATTGAAGACTGCACAGAGAAGACATAAGTCATATGATGACAAGAGGTGGAGACCTCTAGAGTTCGAGGATGGTGACCACGTATTTCTACGGCTCTCACCTCGATGAGGTCTATGGAGATTTGGTTAAGGTGTCAAGTTATCTCCACGACTCATTGGACCTTTCCAAGTCCTTAGCAAAGTAGGCCAGGTGGCTTACCGCTTAGCTCTTCCACCTCAGTTGCATCGGGTGCATTACATCTTCCACGTATCTCAGCTAAGGAGATATGTGCACGAAACTTCCCACATCATCGACCATGGAGAGCTGGACATTGATGAAGGGGTGACTTTTACGAAGGTTCCAGTGGAGATTGAGGATCAACAAGAGTGGGTCCTACATGGATGGTCGATACCTCGGGTGTGCATTCGCTGGAAGCACGAGAACCTCCAGGAGAGCACATGGGAGCGGGAGGCTCAGATGTGTGCTCAGTACCCCCAATTGGTTCCTTAGTTTTAGTTGTAGCTTATGAGGGAATAAATCCCTGAGGTGGGGAGAATGTAAAGACCTAGAAATTCTGTTGAATTTTTTTCATAAATTTATGGGATTTTTACGAGTCTGTGAAAATTTACGGCGCATGATTATGAGGCTCAGTGTGCCCGGAATCAATTTCTGAAGTTTTGTCCAGGTACATTCAGTAAACGTACGAGCGGGATTTTAAAAATTTTGAACCGGTACTCAGAACTAAAATCCGAGGGCACCATTGAACTCGCAGTGCCGGTATTTTCTTAAAAGGACTTTCACCTCGACGACAATTGGTTGACAATGAAAGTTAGTTTTTGGAGTTTTTAAGAATAAAGTTAAATAAAAATAAGTTTTTCTTATTTTTATTTTGGCGGTTAAAATCTCCAAGGGGAGATTGGTGGTGGGGGCCATCACACCCTAAACCCTCATGGGAGGTTATGGTGGTGGGGACCACCCAAGCATAACCTCCCTTGGGAGGATAATTAAGGTGGGGACCACCTGAGCTTCTTAACTCCTTGAACTCCCCATAAGTGGGGGAAAACTCTTAAACTCCCCTCATTAAAATGCCACTCCACTTGAATTAATTAATGGAAGATTAATTAATTGAATTTGAAATATTTTGAATTCATGCCAACAATTAAATAATAGACAAATCTATAATTTCATTTTGGTTGGCATCTATTCATTTGGGGGAGCCTTGGAAGAACTTGGAGAATTATCCTCCCAACGAAGAACGCCTCTTCTGCCAACGAAGAATGCCACTTCCGCCAACGAAGAACGAACTTAGACCGTGCCAAAAGAGAAGGGGTCGACTGTGAGGAACGCCGTATTCGACTTCATCACCTTCAAATGCTTATCCTCCAATGACAGATATCCTCTTCCTCTTCCGACATTGACGAATCGACGTCACCTTCATGTGACTTCGTCAACAAACATCAACAAACAAGGTAAGAGGATTTGAGTTGATTTTGTTCCCATTCTACATCATTCAAATTATGGAATATGAATTTCTGATTGATATAACTATAATGAGGAGGGCTCGGACCGCACGAACAAGGCCCGACCCTCCCCCTTGTTGTTCTCGTTTTTTGACGATGGAGGTGGAGCAACGACGACCGGTGTCGGGCCGACTGCGAAGAAATTCGACTACGAAGGGAACCGGCGGTGCAAAGGTTGCCGGGTCACCGGAGGGGCACAACGCCGTCACACTACACAGAGAACCGGTCCGCAGCCAGCGTTTTCCGCAGTGGAGCAAGGAGGCCTAACAGCCGTCGGAGGGGCACGACGCCATCGTGCCGCGATAAAGGAGCCAAGAGTGGCCAACGTCATGCCGACCATTGGTGGTGCGGAACAGGCTAGCCGCTCAGCCATCCAGACAATGCAGGACCCCCTGGGTCCCACGGCTTCTGAACTGGTGCTTAGAACCTGTTCCGTTCATCAAGTAGGGGGGCGCGACACCACCCCACACGTGACCAGCTGGGCCACACGGGCCAGCCAGCCGGTCCACGTGGGCTGCCAGCCGGGCCATGGGGGCTTCCAGCCAGCCGGGCCACGCATGTTTCCAGCTAGCCGAACCGAGCCTCCCCCTCGGTCTGGGCCGCCCACTCGGGCCAGGCCTCCCACTCGGGTCGGGTCAGACCCGTGGACCGGGTCATCCCAACTGAGTCGGACCAGACCCAGACCCACTTCGGCCTGTTTACACCTTTTCGCACATATCTTGGACTACGAGTGTCCAATCGACGAACCGTCTAAGTTGATAGAAAGATTAGAGAGATAAAGTTGTTTTGGAATATCCCACTCGAGGTTTGGACATAGTTGGGGTATATTCAGGTTGGTTTGAACCTAAAAATCAATCGGGCCCCTGGAACGAAAATGCCAATAACTCACAGACCGGGCGTCCGATTGAAGCGCCGTCTATTACGTTGAGACCCCTATGACAAGGTGGACCTTTGAGATACTTCTACATGGGGATTAATGAAAATTGGAGTATCGAATAGTAACTTTTGGAGTGGATCCTCCCGGAGACGAGCGAGTGGAGTATGGAGACCAAGTAACTGGATGAGACCTGACGACTGCTGACCTTTTGACTCAAAGTGTTTCGACTAGCCCAGTGGGAAGCACCTCTGTGTGACGTGGTAGACCCACAATGGGGAGAGCCTCTGTGTGACGCGGCAGTCCCACATTACTCAATAGGAGGATTACCTTAGCAGGCTATGAGGGGGAGCGCCTCTGTGTGATGCAGCAGACCCACAGTGGGGCGCGCCTCTATGTGACGCAGCAGACCCACGATACTTGATAGGAGGAGTAACATAGCAGTCTAGGATAGTGGGAAGCACCTCTGTATGATGCAGTAGACCCAAAATACTCTATAGATGAGGAGTACACCAACAGCCGAGGTTTCGACAAATTGACTGGGAGTGTTACATGTTACCACCCCTAGAATAAAATCCTTATTTTGAGCTAAGTCAATAACTTTTGTGTTTTCCTCAAAATTGAGATGAGTTACTAGATAACTTAGGTATATGTATGGGCATATACATAATTAAGGGTTATCAGTTGATTCTTTACTTTGTGTTTATCCTTGTTGGATATTATGAGACCTTGAGGGTCTCAGGGTCCCAACTAAGTATCGTTATACTCACCCCTACACGGGATATGACTGCACCTCGTTGTGTTGGTTGTAGACGATGGACAATTTTGACTGAGGCTGAGAGTAGCAGGAAAGGATGGTACCCATAGGTGGACCACTCGGCGTGACGGTACACGGAGTGGACGAACGGACATGGATTGCTGAGGAGGCCATATGTACCTACCCTTCAGGTAGGAACCCCGAAGGATGACCCAGTAGCTGCTTTAATTTTTCTTCATTTGTACTTGATTTCACTTGTACTTTCACTTTACAGTTGGGCTTGTATTTCCGGCACCATTTAATTTCTAGCACTTCTTTTGTATATAGTTTTTACTTAGTGTTTGCTTCCAGTTGCATACTCTGTTGTGTCCGTTTATAGTTATAAAGGCAATGCCTTCCCAGTTTAGGGATTTACGCCTTTGGTGCCAGTCTCTATCCCCTGGCCTATGGAAGTCAGGATTGGTGTAGTCAAGATACAAGCCCCGGAGGAAGGGTCATAAAAACAAACCCCATCAGTAGAAGATGCACGCCGCTTGAGCATGTTTCACGAGTTCCAGCACCAGAGGCCACCTAGGTTCAGAGGATAGACGAACCCACAGGTGGCTGAGGATTGACTGGAGGCTGTGGTGAGAGTCTTATGACTGATAGGGACACTAGCCAATCTTATGTTTATTCTTGCTTCCAACCTTCTACTCGAAGTAGCAGGAAGATGGTGGAGTTTGATGCTCCAAGTTCACGATGAGGTGACACTTCTCCAGGTAGACTTTGAGAGTCTGTTTCGGGCGGAGTTTGTTTCAGCGACTCTTTGCGCAGTGCACATTTAGAAGTTACTTCATCTACAGTAGGGCATCATGACTGTAGCTCAGTACTCATCATGGTTCACTGACCTCTCACGTTACTCCACTAATATGGTGTGAGACCCATTCTTCAGGGCCCGAACCTTCGAGCAGGGACTCAGGCATGAGATCATGGCTTTGGTGATCTCACTCAACATCCTGACGCAGGTGGGGGTGTTAGAGAGAGCCATCCTAGTGGGGAGTTTCCTTACTGAGTAGAAACCAACAGCGAGACCCACTAATAGTAATCACGTAGCAGAGTCTTCTATAGCTGGCAGCAGACAGAAGTCATAGAGGTCCAAGCGGACCAGACCTACAGGTAGATGACCACATGACTCAGGATCGATTGTGTGGGGCAACCGAAGTAGAGAAAAACATGCTAGGAGTGGGCAGTGTTACTCATGCAGCGAGCAAGGTCACATGGCTCTTGACTATCCCACTCGCCATTCAGATGATCAGTAGATGGTCGAAAGACTACCCAAGCAGAGACAGAGATTCAATCGAGGTGGTCCGCAGGGAGCAGACAGATGTGGCAGAGGAGCTAGTCGTGTAGCTGGCGATGGGTGACAATTTGAGATTTTACCACCACCACCACCACCAAGAGGTCCACCCCGACCACAGGGAGCAGGTGGACATAGGAGAGCTCAACTCCAGGAAATTGAGGCCTATGACCACGACGCTCCGGAGATGATACGAGGTACAATCTATGTCTACTCTATCATAGATGCAGTAATTATAGATACAGGTTCTAGTCATTCTTTCATTTCCACTATAGTCATTCGGAGTTTGTAGATTCTGACGGAGCCGTTGACTCGATCCTTACGGCTAGAGACTCCTACAGGAGCAGATTCAATGATTACACACTAGTTACGATAGTGTGAGATTACTCTAGGAGGTGAGAGCTTCGACTGGGATCTCCTAGTAGAATCATAGAGTCCTTACAATGTCATCTTGGGTATGGAATGGTTATCTATAGTCCATGCTCAGATTGACTGTATTAGGCACAAAGTATAGTGTGTCCGCATGGATGGGACTAGGTTTACATTCACTGGCAAGAAGGGAGCCTTTACAGCATAGGATGGACTTTCTTGGAGGAGAGTAGAACCGATCACTCATCAGTTGGCTAGCCTTACCCTCGGAGCTATTGATTTGTAGAGTCCGAACTATCCTATAGTGGTGGACTAGTATGCAGGTGTCTTACCTGATGATGTTTTGAGTCTAAATCCTTGTAGAGAAGTGGTCTTTTACATTGACTTGTACCCCAGTATGGCACCGATATCTACACCAGCATATCAGATGGCTCCTGCAGAGCTTCGTGAGTTGCAGGTACTGCTGGAGGACTTATAGGGGAAGGGATTTATTCGGACCAATGTTTCTCCCTAGGCAGAACCAATTCTATTCTCCAAGAAGGCGGATGAGAGCTCGAGGGTCTGTGTCAACTACCAGTGCCTAAACCAGATGACTGTGAAGAACAAGTTCCCACTCCCAAGGATTGACGACCTCTTTGATCAGCTGAAGGGAGCACGGTGGTTCTCAAAGATAGACCTCAGATCAGGCTATCACTAGCTTAGAGTTTGAGACGAGGATGTGTAGAAAAAGAATTTCAGACGTCGGTATGACCACTACGAGTTCTTGGTTATGCCTTTCGGAATAACCAATGCTCCAACAGTGTTCATGGGACTCATGAATAGGGTCTTTCAGCTGTACCTTGATCGCTTTGTATTGGTCTTCATCGATGAAATTTTGATCTAGTTGGCTACTGAGGAGGATCATGGCTATCATTTTTGGGTAGTACTGGACACACTCTCAGAGCACCAACTTTATAGTAAGCTCTCGAAGTGCCGATTCTAGATCCGAGAGGTTCACTTTTTGGGACGTTTCATCTCAGAGTCTGGATTTTCAGTGGATCCAGCAAAGATTGAGGCAGTACTTGCTTAGGAGCCAGCTAGGAGTGTGAAGGAGGTACATAGTTTACTGGGTTTGGCTGGATACTACCAGAGATTTGTGCCAGATTTCTCCAGAGTTGCAGCACCATTATCTGCCTTGATGAAGAAGGGGTAAATCTTTGTGTGGTCGGAGAAATTCCAAAAGATATTTCAGGAGCTGAGGTAAAGGCTGATAAGTACCCCCATCTTGAGGCTTCTAGAAAAAGGCATAGGGTACGTAGTCTACTGTGACGCATCAGGGACCAGAATTATATGTGTCCTGATAGAGGAGCGAGCAGTGATTACATATGGTTCTCGATAGCTGAGAAGACATGAGAAGAACTATGCTACCCATGACCTGGAGTTAGCAGCAGTGGTCTTCTCCTTAAAGATGTGGTGGCACTATCTGATGGGAGAACATTTTACAGTGGACTATTATCACAAGAGTCCCAGGTATATCTTCTCCTAGAAGGACCTGAACTTGAGACAATGACGTTGTCTTGAGTTCCTCCAGGACTATGACTTTGAGATAGTCTATACTTCTGGGAAGGGGAATGTTGTTGCAGATGCACTCAGCAGGAGGTCTGGTATACAGCTGCTAGGTGAGGCAACATAGCAGTTGGCCACTTTGAAGATATACTTTATGGATAGATATGTAGCATCTTTTCTACAGTCTCTTACAGTCACTCCCCCACTTCTTCAGCGAGTTAGAGAGGCGCAACATGGGGATTATGACTGCGAGATATGAAATGCTCAGATATCCACAGGACAGGCACCTGATGGTTTATTTGAAGGTGGGGAGCATGTCATCCCCTTCATAGGACATACCATGGTACCAGTATCACTTCAGGAGGAAGTGTTGAGAGACTTCAACACATCCCCTCTAGTGGTACATCCAGGAGTGGAGAAGATGTAACGGGATCTACAATGAGAACACTGGTGTCCAGGAATGAAGAAAATATTTGAAGAGTTTGTCTCTCGATGCCTCACTTGTCAGCAAGTGAAGGCGGAGCATCAGGTACCAGCAGGCTTGGTTCAGCCTTTAGAGGTCCCAGAGTGGAAGTGGGATGGGATATCCATTGACTTTGTGACAGGACTTCCATGTACATTCAGAGGTCATGACTCTATCTGGGTGATCGTTGACCAACTCACCAAGTCGTCCCTTTTCCCACCGATCAGAGAGAAGGGTTCAGTAGAGAGCTTGGGATGCCTCTATGTGCGGCAGATTGTGTGGAAACATGGAATACCCATGACTATTGTCTCCAATCGTGATACATGTTTTACTTCCCAGCTATGGAAGGGGTTTCATGAGGCTTTCGGGATGCAACTTCATTTGAGCACCACCTTCCATCCTCAGACGGATGGTTAGACTGAGCAGACGATTCAGACCTTCGTGGAAATGCTGTATGCTTGTGTCCTCGACTTCGATCACAGCTGGGAGGATCACTTGCCTTTGGTGGAGTTTCCGTACAACAAAAACTATCACTCCACCATTAGGATGACACCTTTTGAGGCATTGTATGAGCAACCTTACAGATCACCTTTATGCTGGACAGGCCCAGGGGAGTCCGCACTCGTGGGACCAAAGATGGTACGATCTACCACAGATAAGGTACAGATCATCCAGGAGTGGATAAAGATTGCACAGAGTAGGAAGAAGTCATATGCTGATAGGAGACGGAGACCTCTAGAGTTTGAGGATGGAGACCACATCTTTCTATGGGTCTCACCTCGATGAGGTTTGTGGAGATTTGGCCGAGGAGGAAAGTTATCTCTGAGGTTCATCGGACCTTTTCAGATCCTTAGCAGAGTTGGCGAGGTGGCATACCGCTTAGCTTTTCCACCTCAGTTGCACCAGGTGTACGACGTCTTCTACGTATCCCAATTGAGGAGATACGTGCATGATGCTTCTCACATAATCGACCATGGAGAGTTGTACGTCGAGGATGGGGTGAATTTTACAGAGGTTATAGTAGATATTGAGGATCTACAGGAGCGAGTCCTTCATGTATGGTCAATACCTTTGGTGCGCATTCGATGGAAGCACGAGAACCTCCAGGAGAGCACATGGGAGCGGGAGTCTTAGATGCATGCTCAGTACCCCCACTTGTTCCCTTAGTTTGATATGTGGGTAATAGGGATGTAAAGCCCTGAGGTGAGGGGAATGTAAAGTCCTCGAATTTCCATGTAATTTTTTTTTAAAATAAATGGGAATTTTATGAGTCCGAAAAAACTTACGACGCGTGATTCCGAGGCCCAGAGTGTCCAAAATGAATTTCTAAAATTTATTTCGGGTACGTTCAGTAAATGTGTGAGCAGGTTTTTCTAACTTTTGAAACGGTGCTCGGAATTGAAATCCAAGGGCATCGTTGAAATCAAAGCGCCGGTATTCGCTTAAGAATACTTTCACCTTGAAGGCAGTTGGTCGAGGGTAAAAGTTATTTTTTGGGTTTTTCATGGAAATAATAAAATAAAATAAGCTCATATTTCATTTTATTTTTTTGTAACCACCCACCATGTGGATGTTTTGGGGTGGGGTCCACCGGAACTAAACCTCCTCTTCTTGATTTATTGTGGTGGGGACCACCCGACCCCCTATTAATGGGAGGAGAGGAAAACCTCTCAACCCCCCTCGTAAATGTGGGGGGAGACTCTTCAACACCTCCACAATTTTAATTATGCCAACACACCTTATTAATTATGCCAAATACTCCCCATTAATTAATTAAACCTTTTTGAATATTATTCCAATGATATAATAGATATTTCAATCTATTATTTTGGATATGATTTCAATTGGGTGGAATTGGGGAGAGGAGGAACTTGGGAGAAAGCTCCCAATGAAGAACACTCCACCGATGAGGAACACCTTTGACTACAGAGAATGAACTCAACTTCGACTTTCTTTCTCAGAACTTCCTCTGACTTACAACAAGCTCGTCTACAAAGAATCGACGTCCTCCTTCTCACGCTAACATCAAAAAACAATGAAAAAGGTAGGGTTTTTAATTAAGTATGATTTTATTCCCTTGATTCTTTCCTTCTAAAAAAAAGAACGCGGATCAACTTATTATCAAGTTGATCCGCGGATGTTTTCCTTGCGGGTTGGGAATAAATTGTTGTGGGAAGTTTTAGGGGTTTATACATTATTTGTTTAAAACTTCCCATGTTCTCACCTCTTTTTCCTTTGAGGGGTTGAGAATAGAAATTATCGAGGGATTATGGGAATTGATGTTTTAAAATATCTTCCATGCTCGTTCTTTTTTTATGTTCTTGATGAACCGCTTGCTACCACTCTAAAAGCAGAGGGTGAAGGCCAAAAAAACATGGAATGACCCCACGCCATTCTTCTTTTTTTATGTTATTTGAAATGGAGGAAGGCGACAATGGCGTCGAAGGTGTTGAAGGCAACGGTCGTGCCACCCGTGGCCTCTGTGACCCGTGCCGGCCTCAGGATGCTCCGATGCCTCGGCTGAACCGGCTCCGCTGCCCCAGGCCGAACCGCACTGCCCGCTGCCCGCCGCCTGTGCCGCCCGCCGACCGCACTGCCCACCGGACGCACCCCCTGCTGGCTCGCACCGCCCGCCGGCCTCCCGAGCCACCCTGACCGCGCCGGCCTACCGGCCTTCCGAGCGGCCCCGACCGTGCAAGCAAGCCAGCCTTCCGAGCCCTCAGATGAACCGGCCCCTCACGACGCCCCAATAGAACCGGACTGCGCCCTCGCGGCACCCCGACCGAACTGGCTCATACCCTCACGGAAACCTATCCGAATCGTCCCCGCACCCCGGGCCGATCCACCCTCATGGCACCCTCCTGGCTGAGCCGCCCATGCGGCACCATCCAGGCTGAACTTCCCTCGCGCCAACCCACGGCCGGTCCGCGCCCTCACGGTCGGTCCGTTCCCTCATGGATGGTCCGCGCCCTTGCGGCCGATCCTTTCCCTCGTGGCCGGTCCGCGCCCTCTCGGCTGGTCCGCGCCCTCTCGGCCCTCCGCGGACCCTCACGTCCTGCTGGGCCGGACCTTGGCCCACTAAGACCCTTTACTTTCTTTTGGTCATATCTTTGGCACCAGACATCCGTTTGATGAACTATCAATGACAATGGTAGTCTTGGAGCATGAAGATCCCTTTGAGAATACCCCACTGAAGTTTGGGGTATAGTTGAGATACAGTCAGGTTGGATCGTGCACGAATCCAACCGGGCCCCGAGACTAAAAGGCTAATAACTCACAGACCGGGGATCTGATTGATGCACCGTCTATTGCGTTGAGACCCCTATGACATTGAGGAAATTTGAGATACTTCTTTATGGGACTTCATGATAGTTGGAGTATCGACCAGTAGCTCGTGGAGTGGATCCTTCCGGAGACGAGAAAGCGTAGTGCAGAGACCTAGTAGCTGGCTGAGACCTGATGACTGCTGAACATTTGACTTGGAGTGACTCTACTAGACTAGTGGGGAGAGCCTTGGTGTCACGACATACCCACGGTGGATGACAGTGCTTGGTGATGCGACAGACCCACAATACTCGATAGGAGGAGTACCTCAGCAGGCTACGAGGGAGATCACGCTTTGTGATGTGGCAGACCCACGGTGGTGAGCGCCTCTGCGTGACGCGATAGACCCACAATACTCAACATGAGGAGTACCTCAACAGTCCAAGGTTAGTAGGAAGCATGCTTCGTGTCGCAACAGGACCACTATACTCGATTGAGTATGAGTTCTCCAGCAGGCGAGGTTTTGATAATGTGACTGGCGATGTTACTCGATACTACCCCTAAAATAAAATCCTGGTTGAGATGAGTCAATACTTTTGTGTTTTCCTCATGATTGATATGGATTAATTAATAACTTAGGTATATGTATGATAATATTCCTAAGTAGGGTTATATTTTGATTTCATTCTTTGTGGTTTATCCTTGTTAGATTTTGTGAGACCTTGAGTGTCTCAGGGTCCCTACTGAGTATCGTTATACTCACCCCTACACGGGATGTGCCCACACCTTGTTATGTTGTATGCAGATGAAGGAAAATACTGAATGAGGCTGAGATTACCAGGATTGGATGGTACTTGGAGGTGGACCATACAGCTTGTCGGTACAAAGATGACACAGATGGATGTGAAGTGCTGAGGTGACGATCTGTACCTACCCTTTATGTAGGAACCTTAGAGGACGATCTAGTAGCTGTCTTTTCTTTTTCTTCAGTTGTTTTTCATTTCATTTGTACTTGTACTTTCCATTTGGGCTTGTATTCTGGACCCTTTTATTTCCAACACTCTTTTGTTATACAGTTTACTTGGTGTTTCGTCCAGCTGTGTGCTTGCTTGTGTGTGTGTTACAGGTTATAAAGGCAATGCCTTCCCAGTTTTAGGGAATTACACCTTTGGTGCTAGTGGCCAGCCCCTGTCCTATGGATGGCGAGCTTGGGGTAGTCACGACATGGGCCCCGAGGGATGGGTCATGACATTTAAACCTTATCTTTTGGTTTAACCCTTTAGTTAACCTATTTTAACATTAACCATAGTAACATATTTTTCACTCTTAAAAGATTATAATTTTACATATAAGGTAACTATTGAATCATAAATAGAAAATGATTAAAAATTTATAACATATCTTACCCCTTTTCCTATTTCACGATTTTAATTATTTTTAAATAATTTTATAAAATATTATTTTTATAAATTACCATTAATGTCAATTTTTACATATTCATTTAATTTGATTTAAAATACATCAAGAAAAAGAATTAATTTGAATATAATTCTTTAAAACCTCCCTAATATGTCACATAGATCTATAAAACTTTTGGGTATAATTAACTCATTCAAATTATATCACTTTTAATATTTTTAAAATAATTTATTTTATTTGTCTCTTAATTAAATAAACACTCTATTAGCATTGTATAAGAATTTAAGGTAATTATATAATTAATAATAATAAAAAATAAATTATAATCATGAATATAATTTCATTTTACACAAAATTGAAATTTATATTCTTTCATAAATTTATTTTTCTTCTATGTGAACACATAATATATATTTATAACTAAGTGAGTGATATTGTGTAACTTTCTTTGATTTAAATATTATATTGGTCATTCTCTTGAAAAAGTGTCCATTAAACATATAAATTTAGAGCCTAATATGATAATGGTAAAATTAACTCCATAAAATAATAATTAATATGAAATATTATGACCTTATCACTTATTTTTAACCTATATTAACTGGATGTACCCTTTACAAAGTTGATAACTTTTACCATGGTTACTACTCATATTAACCAAAAATGAAATGGATAGATTTAATTATTTTTAAAAATATGATTAAAAATATGAAATCTATTTTATCTAATTTAATACCTATATTTGGAATAATTTAATTTAAAATTAAAATGCAAAAGGCAACAAAAAACAATTTTTCAGAAAAGTTCATTTTGATGTATACAAATGTTTTTATACCAAATTCAATCATGAAATTGATTAAAATGAACTTAATTGAATTATTAATTATATAATTGATAAAATTTTTGATTTAAATAATTTTATATCGAAATATATCTTTTTAAATTCTTATAACAACGAAATTTTTTTTAACCAAAATTAGTATTTTTCACTATTCATTGAAAACTCATTTTTTCTGAAAAATACCAAAAATTCAACCTAAGATAATTTTATATTATGATTTAAAAATGATATTATTTTTATAAAATAAATTTTATAGATGTTCCAAAATTTAATTATAATATTTTCTCCTAAAAATGAAAAAAATAATTCTTGAAGAAAACCTTTTTCTAAAGCATAAATAACTTTACTAAAAATTGAGTACTTATTTCATAATAATTAATAAATTAATATTTATTGAGTAGGTCCTATATATATACTTCATAATTTTATTAATACTATTCATACATTCCAATTCAAAAATTAGGTTATAATGGTTATATTTAAATAATAATATTTCATGGTTCATTTAAGCTTGGTGTTGTGTGTCATATACTCCATCAAACCTAATTTTATTCTTTTAAAATATTAGGGTGTTATATATATATCCAAAATAATTTTGGAAAGATATCATTAACTTCATTTATTATAAAAACATATGTATCACCTTGTGATTACCCATCCAAAAAACCTCTTGAAAAAACTCTAAATATCTTTTTAGAGTAACTCTCTAAGTTAAACTCAATCTCCATCCAGTAAACCACAATGTGTGACCCCACAAGTCTTTATAGCATTGAAAAGAAATATGAATCATTATATGGATATTTTTTGATACTTTTATAAAACACTTTTTATCAGATTTAAATGGTTTTAATGATTAAAATGTGTTATAATTGATAATATTATGAATCTAGGTCACTTTGGATGAAAATATAATTCATTCCAATTTTTTATTAAAATGATTTTTTTGTGATAAAATTGATAATCTGTTCTCATTAAATTTCATAAAGTTTTGGAACTAAACATTTATTGTTTTATCATTAAAAATATCATGAAATTTTCAATGTTTTTATTTTAAACATTAATTTTTGGTGTAGAAGATAATACTTAAGTGAAAATAGTAATCAATAGAGTTAGATAAAATGAAACTACTAATTTTTAAAAAATATAAATTATTATCCCTATGAATTAGATGTGTGAATGGTCTGTTTTTATTAATTAAGAAGATTAGTTTAATTTGACCACTTGAAAAGAATAACCTTACTAGAAAATTAAAACCGACAGATGATTAGTACAAAATTGATACGAAATGAACTAATTTATTTATATCAATCATAAAAAAATTATACCAATTAAGAAAACAAGGAAAAAATTACATTATGAACTAAAAATTTATAAAAAAAGGATGAAACCCTAAGCTCATGATAAAATTAACAATAAAGAGAGAAAATCTTTAAGATAAAATCAATTCAATATTAAAATGAAGGAAATAATTTTATAGATAACTAAGTTAATAAAATGAGAAAAATTTAAAATATCAATAATTTGGGGAATTATTGATGTGTGGGTTGATAACTTATATATACTTAAACATCTCATATGTTCATCATGTTCCATTATAATTAAAAATAAATAATTTTTTTGTTATACTCAACTTTGATATGAGAAATATAATCATCACTTACAGTTTCAAGAATAATTTATATACTTCGTTTAGTTTTTTATTTTTAGTTAAGAATGGTTAAGTATACCAAAATCAAACCAAATCAAACAACCAAATCATATATTATTCATCAACTAGTTTCAATATCTTAACCATTTTGAAATGAATTTTACCTATTTATTTCCATTCTGTTTATTCAGTTTTGGTCAGTTCAGTTAATCCTTCTAACCCCTACCAAGACTTGTGGATTCTAGTAATCTAAAAATTCAATGATTTAGTGATGAAATATTGTGAGAACTCGAACAAGGATATTTATTTTATTTCATGAGAGAAATAATTTGAGTTACATGACCTAATGAAATAGAGAAGAATGAAGACATTTCAATACATAACTGAAGACTATCTATAAGGCCCCATCCTTAAACAATACATAATCTTGAGTTAAGTTAATAATTTACATTGAGGATCTTTTCAGGTTTAGAGCTTTAGAAAATTAGGCCATAACATGTACATAAAAACTTTATTACAAAGTAGACACTTCTACTCACTATACATTTTAATTCATAAAATAACAAATTTTAAAAAAGAACATGGTTTCGTTTCATGCTTAAACATCACATCTTTTCATTGATCCCATCCTTGACTCTATTCACCTTTAAATCCTCTGAAAAACATTTCAAAACCTCGGATGATCATAAAAAGATCAGCAAGGGATACACAAATAAGGAAAACTGTTAGTTTTTCAAAACAACATGTAAACCATGAATACTTTATCATAAGTAATAATTTTCACCTTTATAAAGTAGTAAATACTCTTCACTGAATAAAATATCATTTATTACCCTTTTTTAATCAATATATTACCATAAAACCCATAGAAAACACACATAACATATAAAAAGTAAACTTGGGATATAATCATACTTAAATGGAATAACTATATGGTCGACTTCCACAAGTCATTCTTATAAATGGAATATCCATAAACCCAACTTCCATACCCAATGCATTAGAGGTTATAATGTAACCATCTTTCCTTGGTTTATCATGGAACCACCCATCAGTTGGTTTATCACGTAACCACCCCTCAAATGTCAAAGTACCATTATATAATCATCACACATAAAATATTGAAAATACCAACATTTCAATCATAAAAGTTTATTTTAAATCACAAGAAATAATTTCAAGATATTAAAATATTAAATACACTTAAAAAACCATTTTCAATACCAAAATATCCAAAAGAGAATAAGGGGTTTCTTTTTTCATTTTAAAAACATTAAGGCTTATAGAAGAATTCAAATATTTGATAACGATTACAACAACCAAAAAGTCGTTGTCACCACAATAAGGTAAAAACATTCCTTTTTTCATTTAGTAAAATGATTCATAGAAAAATATTCATTTTGAATAAAAGTCAAAGTCAAAGGAGTTTATTATATAGAAAAAGTAATGTCATGTATAAATCAAAGTATGCCTCAATGAAAGGAGATTGAGACGAAGTCCCTTTCCTTGAGTCTGACTTGTCTCATTTGTTCTTTATATTCACGAATAATAAAATTAGGTTAATTTATATTTACCTCAGAAAAAATATCAAATTTATTATTCATTTTATATCACTTATTATCATGTTATAACAATTAGTTAATTATTTGAGTTCATATCGGACATTTGGTCGATGTTCGGAACTTGAGTAAAAAATGAACTTGTAATTATGTAAATTATCCATTTAGTCATAATTAAATAATATTAATATTGATATTAATATTTTAAATAACACATATATTCATTATATATGTATTTTTAATAATTCATAGTACTTAGAGATAAGAAATGAAATGTACCGTTCATGGAGACGGTAGGCTGTACGTATGCATGAACACTACTTTCATTTTTTTGGTTGTATTAAAATAATGAAATTAAAATGATATATATGTATATTTTAAATATATTATAACATATATATTTAATAGGTTTATTAACTCCATCCTTTATACATTTCATGTATGTCATGAACGAGTCATATCACTTTGAGGGGGCGATAGTCCGCACATCCTCGAATGAAATTATCATATTTATACAACATGAAAATCATGAAGATATGTTCTAAATAATAATTAAATAATAATATAGATAAAATAAATATCATAAATATAATATATAATTATATTTAAATCATAATGGCCACCATAATAAGTGGTAGGAGAAGATTGAACAATCATCGTTTCGTGGGGCAGTAGTTCGCCTTCCATAGAAACTGTATGTTCTATACCCATTAGACGGAGGTGTGTGTAAGTGTAGTTAGAATATTTCTCATAAAAAAACATAGTATATTAAGGATACTGGTTTTTTTATGTAAATAAATAATAAGAAGAGCATAGAGAGTGGAGAATGGAAATAATGGAAAGGAACTTGAGAGAAGACGTTACCTCAAATCAGATAACTACTTTTGATTTGATCCAAAGGGATTTCTTGAATTAACTTATTCCTAGGGAAAAGATTATAGGATTAAGAGAAGAAATGTTGGGAGCTTATTGGAGTAGATTTTTGTTGATAAAAGAGTCTTGAGAGGTGTGACTAATGGGTTATAGGTTGTGTCCTTTTATAAAGGGAGGATGGGCACTTTAGGCATGTCTTGAAATATTATTTTATTACTAATTGATTTTATAATTATAAAAATACAAAAGTAATATATTTAGAAGATAATATGAGTATGGGTAGAAATAATCTCATCCAATGGGTTTTAGACAAGTTTATATCATAAAATTAACTTTATCTTTTATCTTTAACCCTTAGTTAAATAAATTAACTCTTACCATGTCTTTTTGTATTTTCATAACATATGGTTATTATAGTTACTATAAAATACCAAGAGATGAAAAAATGGATCATTAATGACATTTTTAACATTATATATGTCATTTTACTGAATATTATATTTTTAGGACTATTATATTATTTAATAGAATAGTATTTTTTTTAAAAACTCATTTATGTCAATTTATATACTATTCATATCATGACTTTTTAAAAATCCATAAAAATTTGATTATTTAAAAGAAACTACATTTATTAAAAGATAAAAAGGCATAATCATCCATAAAATTATTGGATATCATAAAACGTTTCAAAATAAATTTAGTTTAATATTTATAATCTCATTTATTTAAATCTTTCATTAATAAGGTAATAACTACATCACCATTATGTCACAAAAAAATTTATTTATTTGATATCTAAAAATTATAAATAAAATACCATCATTTAGGAAATATTTTTATATTTATAATGAATATTTATAGTCTAATATATCACTTATATAACCACATATAAAAATTGTTTTAGTAAAATATATATGTTTAGGTTACATTTTCCTTAACTTTAAATTAAAAGTAATCAACTGTCATTTTATCACACTTGTGGCTCCATGGGGCCCTAAAATTGACCCAAGGATGACCATAGTTGGAAATATCTCATCCAATAGGGTTAGAATATTTGTTAGGATAATTTAATATTATTTTTTACCATTATTTACCAGATTTACCTTTTAACCATGGAAAATAAAATATTTACTGAAGTTACTATTCAGAATGTCAAAAAATAAAAGTTACATATTTAAAAAATTTGGACCTCCTGATTACAAATATGGAATCCATTTTTCCAAATAAAATACATAGAAGTTGTTGAAATTAATTTAAAAATAATTCCCGTTGTCAAAACCAAAAAATGTGCTTTTAAGAAGTAAAACTACTAAAAGATTGACATGTGTTTATGCCTAATTTCAAAGTTAAATTACTTACAATGACCAAAATTGGATTAAAAGATAAAAATATAATCTTATTACACTTTAAAACTAATTAAAATTAAAATATAAATATATAGATATATAAATTATATTAAAAGGAAGTTTTGAATTAAAATGCAATATTTTTCACTATTCATTAAAAATGAACTTTATCAGAAAAATACAAAAAATTTAACCAAAGTAAATTTTGATGTCCCACTTCAAAATAAGAAGTTTATTTTATAAAATGGAACATATAAAAATTACAGAAACTAGATTTAAAAAGGGTTTTCCATCAAAAGGTGGTAAAACCACCTTTTAAAAATGTTAGAGTTTTTATGCTTAAAATTGGATTCATTCTAATTTTAATCCTATAAATTTTATTAGATAAATGTAAAAAAAATTTAAAAATCATGTTTAATCATAATATGGTTTGTTCTATTCATTCCCACCAATACAATGGCTAGGCCTTAACTACCTTTGAAAATAATAATATTATATTATTATTTTTTAGTATGACTCTACATTGTGTGCAACATGAGATTTCAAAGAAACCCATTATTGCATGTCAGGTATTCCATAGAACATAAAATCCCATTTAAATTAAAATTAATATTTAATTCAAAAATATTAATGTATATGAAAATGTTGTATTATTTAATTACCTAGGATGTTACATCCTTCAACCCTTTTGGAAATTGCATATTTGTAATTTTATTTACTTATCAAATAAGTGGGAGTATTTATCTCTCATAGCATTTTCAGATTCCCATCTTGCCTCTTCAACCACATGGTTTTTCCACAAAACCTTAACATGATAAATCACCTTATTCTATAACCCTTGCTCTCTGTGGTCAAGAATCTGGACTGACTGTTCCTCATAAGAAAGATTCTATATCAACTGAACTACTTTTGGACTCAAAACATGAGATGGATTTGGGATATACTTTCTTAAAATTGAAACATGAAAAACATTGTGTACCAGGGAAAAATTCAGAGGTAAATTTACTCAATAAGCAACTGATCCAAATTTCTCCAGAATTTCATATGGTCCAATGAACCATGAACTCAACTTCCCCTTATTACCAAAATACATCAAACTTCTCCATGGTGAAACTTTGAGAAAGACATGATCACCTACCTCAAAAGAAAGATCTTTCCTCTGGTTATCCACATAACTTTCCTACCTACTCTGAGCTGTCCTCATGTGTTTCTGTATCAATTGAACTTTTTCTTCCATATCTTCTACCAGTTCTAGTCCCATCTGTTTCCTTTCACCTAATTCATCCCAAACAACTGGAGTTCAACACCGCTTACCATATAGTGCCTCAAATGGAGACATTTGTATACTAGAATAAAAACTATTATTATAAGAAAACTCAACCAAAGAAAGATGTTAGTCCCAAATTCTATTCTAATCCATTGAACAAGAACGTAGCATATCTTCCAATTTCTGAATTGTTTGTTCTGAATTCCCATCTGATTGAGGGTGAAAAGCTGTAATGAAATTTAATTTAGTTCCCAATGAATTCTAAAGGCCTTTACAAAATTTAAATGTGAACCTAGGATCACGATCAAATACAATTGAGAGGGGAACTCCATGTAACCTGACAATCTCTTTAAAATACAACTGAGAAATTTGATCTAGAAATAGAGTATCTCAAATAGAAAAGAAATGATCATATTTAGTCAATCAATCAATAATAACCTAGATTACATTATTACCTCGAGATTTTTTTTGGCAATCCCACAATGAAGTCTATAAATATATTTTCCTATTTCCACTTTGGAACTGGAAAAGGCTAAAGCCTAACTTTAGGTAACTATTGCTCTGATTTAACCTATTGATAATTCAAACACTGCACAGTAAAGTTATAAATATCTCTTTTTATTCCATCCCACCAGTAATACTCCCGAATATCTCTGTACATCTTAGTACTTTTGAGATGAACTGAAAATAGAGAACTATGAGCTTCATATAACAACTCTTTCTTCAACTATGAATCACAAGGCACACATAATCTCTTCCCAAATCTAAAAATACAATCATTGTCACTATTAAACTTAGGTAACATATCCTTTTGAACCAATTATACCTTTTTATACAACTCAATGTCATATTTTTTCACTTGCTTTATTTTTTCTACTAGAGACGATTATACTGAAACCTGAAACAAAATAGAGGAATTTCTTTCACTAACAAATTCCATGCCAAATTTCATAAAATCATTAATCAAAGGGTCATGTTCCAAATGTAACATGGTTAATGTAGAATTACTTTTACGACTCAAAGCGTTAGACACCTTATTTACTTTTCCTAGATGGTAATGAATCGTGCAATCATAATCCTTGATTAATTATAACCATCTCCTCTGTATCATGTTAAATTATTTCTGAGTGAATATATACTTCAAACTTTTGTGATTAGTATATATTTCACACTTTACTCCATACAAATTATGCCTCTAAATTTTTAAATAAAAAACAACAACAACTAATTTCAAATCATGTGTAGGGTAATTTAACTCATGAGGTTTCAATTGATGTGAAGCATAAGAAATTACCTGATCATTCTGAATTAGGAAAAAACCAAGTCCTTTAAACGAAGAATCACTATAGATAACGAATTCACCATCTCTAAAAGGTAATTCCAAAATTCACCAATCTTCTATTCAATTACTGAAAACAATCATCACATTATTTTGTCCAAATGAACTTAACACCTTTTAGAGTTAACTTAGTCAGTGGTCTAGATAACCGTGAGAAATTTTCAACAAACCTTCAATAATAGCCTGCCAAACCAAGAAAAATATAGATCTCGGTTATATTTTTGAGTCTTGGCCATTCTTCAAAAACTTTTATTTTTTGCAGGATCAACAATTATTCCATTTTTAGAAACAATGAGACCAAGGAATGATTTTTTTAACCAAAACTCACACTTGATGAATTTTCCATACAATTTTTTTCTTTTAAGGTTTCAAAGACAACCCTTAAATGAAATTCATGTACCTATTTACTTTTGTAATATACCAAAATGTCATCAATAAACACAACCAAAAATGTATCCAAGAACTCACCAAAAATTCTATTCATAATATCCATGAATACAATAAGTGCATTGATTAACCCAAAAGGCATAACTACAAATTCATAATAGCCACATCTAGTTTGAAACATGGTCTTTGTAATGTCTTCTTCCTTACCTTTCAACTGATGGTACCCTGATCTCAAGTCAATCTTTGAAAAATACCGATCTCCCTAGAGATGATCAAATAAATCATCGATATGTGGAAAATGATACTTATTCTAAATATTGATATTATTCAAGGCTCTATAATCAATGCAAAGTCTCATTGATCCATCATTCTTTTTAACAAACAAGACTAGAGTACCCCATGGTGATGTGCTAGGTCTAATGAAACCTTTATCTAACAACTCTTGCAATTGTTTCTTTAAATCTAAAAGTTCTATTTGATCCATTTGATAAGGGGATTTTGAAATTGGATTAGCATCAAGAACTAAGTCAACAATAAATTCAACTTCTCGACCATGTATAATACCAGACAACCCATTAAAAAGACATCAAGATACTCATTTTCTAATGGCACATCATCAATCTGAACAGTTCCTTTATTTTTAATAATATGTGCAAGGTAACATTCATTTATATCTTTCACTATTTTCTCAAATTCATGATATGTTATTATAGATAAGGTTTAATTCTTTTATACAAACTTAAATACTTTCTTAAAAGAAACCTCTTTTGGTCTACAATAAATCTTATCATGGTAAATAGAAAGCCAATCTATTCCTAAAATAACATAAAACTCTACTAGAGGCAAAACAACAAGGTTTTCAGGTAAATTCTTTCAAACAATCAGGATTGGAAGATTATTATAATTTCTTTTTACTTCAACATTTTCCCTAGGTGTTTTTAGTATAAGTTATGGATTCATTTCTTGAGGTGGAATTCCAAATTTACCCAAAAATTTCTCAAAAATGAAAGAATGTGTAGACCCTGAATCAAACAACACATTGGAATAATCTGAAAAAACAGAAAAAGTACCTGATACCACTTCATTTGATGGTCTCACATTAACCATAGTAGTTGTAAAAGATTTTTCCACACCCTTATACTTTTGATCTTACTGGTTTCCACCCTGGGTAATCAACTTTGGACACACATTGGAATAATGGACAAACTCATTACAACTAAAACATATTACCACTGGATTTTCATTGCCTGCATGATAATCTTACTTACAATTACAAGTAATATAACCAGTCTTAACACACCAAAATCACTTCCCAGACTTTGATAAACATTCTCTAGGATGATTTTTACCACACTCCTCACAAGATGGAAATTTAATTTTATTACCTCTAGGATTATTTGATGAATACTTTCCCCTTTCCCACCAACTGGACCTCTTCTTTTTCTTTCTCTCATAGAACACCTGATCATCAGAAAACTTCATTTCTACCTTCTTGGCATATCTAACAAGTTTCTCATAGATTTTGAATTCACAAGAGGCTAATTATATTTGATATCCTGGATTCAATCCTGAGTAAGACTAATTTATCTTACTATCAAGATCTCGGATGAAATTTAGAGCATACCTTTCTAGTCGAGTAAACTTTTCTTCTTAAGCAACCACCGAGTCATCCTCCTACCTCAATTACAAGAATTGTTTTTTTATCTTAAGTCGAACTGCCTTGGGAAAATATTTCTCAAGAAACTTACCTTTGAATTCATCCCAACCAAGAGCATACATATCCTCACTGTCTGTGATATTTTTAACCATTGACCACCACTGATCTTCTTCTCCTTCAAAATTATAAACAAAAAGACTAACCTTTTGATTTTCTATACAACCCATGACATCGAAAATATTTTTCAGTGTTTTACTCCACCTTTCATCTTGAATAGGGTCAGATGATTCTCTGAATGATGGGGGATGTTGCCTCATAAAATTCTCCACTATAGACATGTTCTTCTGGGGTTGATCTGGTTGATCTCATGCATGAATACCGCCACCATTTATATCCTGATTAAACTGTTCCATTACTACAACAAACTTACTAGTTCTGATTCTGACCACCTCAAGATGCTAATTTGGAAGATTATTCTCCCATGTATGCCTTCCTAGCACTACTTACCTATTTCCTCTATGAAAAAACATTCTGAACAAACATATCTTAGATGAAGAATCATGGTAATATTCAAATGTTATATCATTTCAAAGTAAAAAGTATTTATGTATATTATTTAAACAATATCCTAACTCCTAATGTTATCTAAACCAACCTTTGATACCAACTATAATGCCCTAGCCTTAAACATTATGTAATATTGAATTAAGTTAATAATTCACATTGAGGATCTTTTCATGTTTAGAGATTTAGATAATTAGACCATAACTTATACATAAGAACTTTATTATTACAAATTATACACTTCTAGTCACTATCCATTTTCATTCATAAAATAAAAACATTTAAAAAAGAACATGGTTTTGTTTTATACTTAAAAATCACAACTTTTCCTTGATCCCATACTTGACTCTATTCACCTTTAAATCTTGTGAAAAACATTTCAAAAGTAGATATGAGCATAAAAATCTCAATAAGGGATACACAAATAAGGAAAACTGTTAGTTTTTTAAAAAAAACATGTAAACCATGAATACTTTATCATAAGTAATACTTTTCACCTTTATGAAGTAGTAAATACTCTTCACTGAATAAAATATCATTTCTTACCCTTTTGTAACCAAGATATTACCATAAAACCCAAAGAAAGCACACATAATTTATAAAAGGTAAACTTGGTATATAATCATACTTAAATAGAATAACTATGTGGTCGACTTCCACAAATCATTCTTACAAATAGAATATCCACACGACCAACTTCTATACCCAATGCATTGGAGGTTATAACATAACCAAACATCCTTGGTTTATCACAAAACCACCCATCATTTGGTTTATCACGCAACCACCCCTCAAATGTCCAAGTCACATTATATAATCATCACACATAAAAGATTGCAAATATCAACATTTCAATGATAAAATTTCATTTGCAATCATAAGAAATAATTTCAAGATATTGAAATATTATATCCACTATAAAAACCATTTTCAATACCAAAATACCCAAAAAGGGAATAAGAGGCTCCTTTTTCCTTTTAAAAACATTAAGGCTTATAGAATAATCCAAATATAAGATAATAGTTATGCCGACAGAAAATTCGTTGTCACTGAAATATGATAAAAAAATTCATTTTTTCTTTTAGTAAAACAATTTGTCGAAAAATATTCCTTTTTAATAAAAGTAAAAGTTAAAGGGGTTTATTATCAGCGTATAAAATAAAGTCGTGAATAAATCAAAGTACGCCTCAATGAAAGGATATTGAGACGAAGTCCCTTACCTGGAGTCTGACCTGTCTTATTCATTCTTTATATTCCGGAATAATAAAATTAGGTTAATTTATATTTTTTTAGAACCTTTTTCAAGTTTATTATTCATTTTATATAAATTATTACCATGTGATAACAATTAGTTAATTATTTGAGTTCATATCGGACATTTTATCGAGTCAGAAACGAACTTGTTATTATGTAAATTATCCATGCAGTTATAATTACATCTTCTTAATATTGATATTCATGTTTTAAATACCACATATATTCAGTATATATGTATTTTGAATAATTTATAATACTTATATATAATAAATGAAATTTACCATTCATGGAGACGGTAGACCATATGTACGCATGAACACTACTTTCATTTTTTTGTCATATTAAAATAATTAAATTAAAATGATAAATATGTATCTTATAAATCTAGTATAACATATATATTACATATTTTCATTAACTCCATCCTTTATATGTTCCACGTATGACATGAATTAGTCATATCACTTTGAGGGGGCAGTAGTCCGCACTTTCTCAAATGGAATTATCGTATTTATACAACCTGAAAAGCATATTGGTGTATTCTAAATGATAATTAAAGAATAATAGAGTTAAAATAAATATCATATATATAATATATAATTACATTTCCATAATAATGTCCACTATAAGAGGTTGTAGGAGAATATTGAACAATCATCGTTTCGTGAGGCAGTAGTTCGCCATCCACAGAAACCGTGTGTTCTATACTCACTAGAAGGAGGTGTGTGTAAGTGTAGTTAGAATAATTATCATAAAAAATAACCTATTATATTTAGGATACAGGTGTTGTTATGTAAAAAAATAATAAGAAGATCATAGGGAGTGGAAAAGGAAAATAATGGAAAGGAACTTGAGAGAAGATGTTACCTCAAATCGGGTAACTTCTTTTGATTTGAGACAAAGGGATTTCTTGAATTGCCTTATGACTAGGTAAAGGATTATAGGAGTAAGGTATGGATGTTGGGAGATTATTTGAATAGAGTTTGGATGATCCAAGAGGCTTTAGAGGTTTGAGTAATGGGTTATAGGTGGTGTCCTTTTATAAGAGGGAGGATGGACACTTTTGGCATGTCTTCAAATATTATTTTTTATTAAATTATTTTAGAATTATAATAATAAAAAAGTGATATATATTGAAGATAAGATGAGTATGGGTCAAAAAAATCTTATAAAATGGGTTTTAGAAAAGTTTAGGTCATAAAATTAACCTTATCTTTTAGCTTTAACCCTTAGTTAAATAAATTAACTCTTACCATGTCACCTTGTATTTTCATAATATATGGTTACTATAGTTACTATAAAATGAAAAGTGACAAAAAATGGATTATTAATGACATTTTTAACATTATATATGTCATTTTGATGAATCTTAGATTTTTAGGACTATTATATCATTTAATAAAATAGTATTTGTTTTAGAAACTCATTTAAGTCAATTTATATACTATCCATATCATGAATTTTTGAAAATCCCTAAAAAATTGATTATTTAAAAAAGACTTCATTAATTAAAATATAACAAGTCATGCTCATCCAAAAAATTCTTGTATGGAATAAAAAGTTTCAAAATAAATTTATTTTAATATTTATAATCTCATTTATTTAAATATTTCATTAATAAGGTAATGACTACATCACTATTGTGTCATAAATAAATTTATTTATTTAATGTCTAAAAATTATAAATAAAATACTATGATGTAGAAAATAATTTTATATTTCTAAGGACCATTTATAGTATAATATATCACTTATATAACCTAATAATTTTTTAGTAAAACATATATTTTTAGGTTATATTTTCCTTAACTTTAAATTGAAAGTAATTAAATGTCATTTTCACACACAAGTGGCTCCATTGTCACAACCTGTCCCCCCAAGGCCCATGCCGTGACTATCCCAAGCTCGCCTTCCATAGGCCAGGGGCTAGAGACTACCACTGAAGATGTAATTCGGTAAAACTGGGAAGGAATTGCCTTTATAAATGTAACACACACACAAGCAAGCACACAGCTGGAAGAAATACCAAGTAAACTATATAATAAAAGAGTGCTGAAAGTAAAAGAGGAAAGAATACAAGACCAACTGGAAAGTAAAAGTATAACTAAAATTCAATACCACTGAAGAAAAAGAAAAGACAGCTGCTGGATCATCCTCCGAGGTTCATACCTAAAGGGTAGGTACATATCGTCTCCTTAGCACTCCATGTCTGTCCATCTCCTCCGTGTACTGAAAATCCGTATGGTCCACCTCCGGGTACCATCCAGTCCTGGTACTCTCAGCCTTAGTCATCACTATCCATTTTCAGCATCCAACACAACAAGGTACGGGCATAGCCCTTGTAGGGGTGAGTATAACGATACTCAGTAGGGACCCCAAGACCCTTAAGGTCTCACAAAATCCAACAAGGATAAATCACAAAGTATGAAATAAACAGATAACCCTACTAAGGTATATTACCATACATATACCTAAGTTATTAAGTAATCCATCTCAATCATGAGGAAAACACAAAAGTACCAACTCACCTCAACCAGGATTTTATTTTAGGGGAAATATCTAGTAACATCCCCAGTCACATTATCGAAACCTTGGATGCTGGTGAACTCCTACTCAATCGATTAAAATGGCCCTGCCGTGATAGCAAGCGTGCTTCCCACTAACCTTGGACTATTGAGGTACTCCTCCTATAGAGTACCATGGGTCTGCCGCATCACATAGAGGTGCTCCCCACCGTGGGTCTACCGTGTCACCAAGCACGCTCCCCCTCGTAGCCTACTGAGGTACTCCTACTTTCGAGTACCGTGGGCCTTCCGAATCACCAAGTGCGCTCCTACACCGCGGGTCTGCCATGACACCAAGGTGCTCCCCACTGGGCAAGTAGAATCAGTCTGAGTCAAACGGTCAGCAGTCGTCAGGTCTCAGCCAGCTACTAGTTCTTTGCACTATGCTCGCTCATCTCTGAGAGGATCTGCTCCATGATCTACTGGTCGATACTCCAACCATCACGATGTCCCATGAATAAGTATCTCAAAGTTCTACCATGTCATAGGGGTATTAATGCAATAGACAATGCATCAGTTGGATGCCTGGTCTGTGAGTTATTAGCCTTTTAGTCCTGGGGCCTCGGTTGGATTTGTGCACGATCCAACCTGACTGTATCTCAACTATACCCCAAACTTTAGTGGGGTATACTCAAAGGGACCTTCATGCTCCAAGATTACCAGCGCCGCTGATAGTTCATCAAACGGACGTCCGGTGCCAAAGATATGGCCAAAATAAAGTAAAGGGTCATAGTGGGCCTGGGTCCAGTCCGACCCGGCCCGACCTAGTCTAGGCCGACCCGTTTCAGGTCGACCCGTCCTGACCCATTGGGTCTGGCCCGGCCCGTTGGGAGGGTCAGCCCGTTGGGTTCCGCTCAGCCCACTGGGCCCAGCCCAGCAGGCCGTGGGGGGCCGAGAGGGTGCGGACCGACCACGGGTCGACGCGGGGGTGGTTCAGCCCGGAGGGCGAGGCCGGTTCGATCAGGGCGCTGTGAGGGCATGGGATGGTTCTTCTGGGGCACCTCATGGGCACGGGCCAGTTTGGTTGGGGCACCACGAGGGGCCGGTATGGCTAGGGGCTCGGAAGGCTGGCGGCTGGTGAGATCGGGGCGACTCGGGAGGCTAGTGGGCTGGCACGACCTGGCGGCTCGGAAGGTCGGTGGGCTGGCGCGGTCGGGGAGGATCAAAAGGTCGGCGGGCGGCACGAGCTGAAAAGAGGCACGACCGGAGGGAAGCGTGGTTGTTGGGTAGTGCGGCTGACAGGAGGCGCGGTCGGCGGGAGGCGCGACCAGCGGGCGGCGCAGTTTGGCCTGGTGCGGTGGAGCCAGTTTGGCCAGGGTGCCGGAGTGTCGTGAGGGCAGCGCGGGTCGCGGAGACCGCGGGTGGAACGACCATTGCCTTCGTCACCTTCAATGTCGTTGTCACCGTCCTTCGTTTCAAAGAACACCATAAAAAATAATGGGTGGGGGGGGGGGGGTCGGGCCATGTTTGTTTGGACCGCACCCTTTGTGTTTAGAGTGGTAGCAAGCATTTCATCAAAAACATAAACAACGAATGAGCATGGAAGATATTTTAAAACATCAATTCCCATAATCCCTTGATAATTTCTATTCCCAACCACACAAAATAAAAAGAGGGGAGATCATCGGAAGTGTTAATCAAATAATGAATACACCCCTAAAACTTCCCACAATAATTTATTCAACAAGTAAAACATTCGTGGATCAACTTGATAATAATTTGATATGTGTTCTTTGTTTTTAGAAGAAAAAAATCAAGGGAATAAAATCTTACTTAATTAAAAACCCTACCTTGTTCGATGTTGGTTGAAGTTGGTGTGAGAAGGCGGACGTTGATTCATTGTAGACAAACATGTCCTACGTCGAAGGAAGTTCCGAGGAAGAAAGTTGAAGTTGAGGTCGTTCTTCATAGTCGAAGGTGTTCCTCATCAGCGTTCTTCGTTAGTGGAGTGTTCTTCATCGGTGGAGAGTTCTATGTTGGGAGCTTTCTCCCAAGTTCCTCCTCTCCCCAATTCCACCCAAGTGAATTCATAGCCAAAATAATAGATTGAATTATCTATTAAGTCATTTGCATAATATTCAAAAAGGTTAAAATTAAATTGGCTCAATTAAGTGGTGCGTTGGCAAGATTAATGGTATGTGCATTGGAAAAATTAAGGTGAAGGAGGTCAAGAGGATCTCCCTCATTAATTATTGGAGTTGAGGGTTTCTCCTAATTAAAGGGGGGTTTCAAGGGGGTTTAATCCTGGGTGGTCCCCACCACTATAACCTCTCATGGGAGGTTATGGTTCAAGTGGTCCCCACCACCTTAACCTCTCATGGGAGGTTAAGGTCTGGTGGTACCCATTTCCAACTTCCACATGGAGGTTTAGTTTCGGTGGACCCCACCTGAAATATCCACAAGGAAGCTCAAAATAAAAATAAAATAAAATGAAGTTTATCTTATTTTATTATTTCGATGAGAAACCCAAGAACTGACTTTTACCCTCGTCCATCTGCCGTTGAGGTGAAAGTCTCCTTAAGCGAATACCGGTGCTGCGAGTTCAATGGTGCCCTTATATTTCAATTTCGAGCACTGGTTCAAAAGTTATAAAAACCCGCTCATACGTTTACTAAATGTACCCGAAAAAAACTTCAGAAATTCATTCTAGGCACTCCGGGCCTCGAAATCACGCGCCGTCAATTTTCTCGAACTTGTAAAATTTCCATATATTTAAAAACAATTTACATGGAAATTCCAGGTCTTTACATCTATGGGGTCCTAAAATTTACCTAATGATGACCATGGTTGGAAATATCTCATCCAATAGGATTAGGAAATGTTTTAGGGTAATTTAATATTATTATAATATTATTTTTTACCCTTATTTACCAGATTTACCCTTTAACCATGATAAATAAAATATTTATTGAAGTTAATAATCATAATGTCTAAAAATAAAAGTTACCTATTTAAAAAATTTGGACCTTATAATTCCAAATATTGAATCCATTTTTCCAAATTCAAAACATAGAAGTTTCAGAAATTAATTTAAAATTAATTCCTATTGTCAAAACCAAAAAGCTTATTTTTAAGAAGTTAAAACTACCAACATATTAACATGTGTTTATGTCCAATTTCAAAGTGAAATTACTTAAAATTACAAAAATTGGATTAAATGTTAAAAACATAATATAATTAAACTTTAAAACCAATTAAAATTATAATATAAATATATAATTAAATTAGATTAAAATGCAGTTTTGAATTAAAATGTAGTATTTTTCACTATTCATTAAAAAATTGAACTTTATTAGAAAATACCAAATATTTACCAAAAATAAATTTTTATATCCCAATTCTGAATAAGAAGTTTATTTTCTCAAATTTAACATATAAAAATGACAAAAAACTATATTTAAAAAGGGGTTTCCATCAAAAGGCGGTAAAACTACCTTTTAAAAATATGGGAGTATTTATGCTTAAAATTGGATTCATTCTCATTTTAAGCCTCTAAATTTTATTAGATAAATGTAAAAACATTTAATAAACATTTTTAATCATAATATGGTTAGTTTTATTCATTCGCACCAATAAAATGGCTAGGAGTTAACTACCATTTAAAATAACAACCTTATAGTATTATTTTTTAGTATGACTCAGCCTTGTGTGCAACATGAGATTTCAGAGAAACCCATTGTTGTGTGTCAGGTATGCCATCAAACATAGAATCCCATTTAAATTAAAATTAATATTTAATTCACAAATATTAATGAATATGAAAATTTCATATTATTTTTTACCTGCGATGTTACACTATCTTACAACATTAAAGACCTAATGCATCTCACCTTTCATGGATAAATAAAATGAGCCCATAATATCCATTATTTAAGAAAAAAAGTGACTCATAATGTTTATTACAAATCAGTGCATAAATTTGGAAGTCCCACCACATTATAGAATCTATAAATTCATGGTTAGATACATCAATGTTAAGTCCAGTAGTTTAGATAAATGACAATATATATCAATAGAAAATTATGCCACATATTATTTAATTACATTTATGTGTGACACATTTATATAATTGATTTTTATCATTGGAAAAAAGTGTGAAAATATATTAATTCAAAATTTTCCTATTCAACTTATTCTTGACATTACTTACACATTCATATTTGGGGTGACTGATAAAAAAATTAAAAAAAAAGAAAATAAGGGAAAAAATTGTTCCATGTTTTACATTACTTAATTATCCTATCTTACATTTCATATCTACATTGTTTGTATTTGGTTAATATTGATGTTAAATTTATATCTTGAAAAACTATTGGTCCAAAACTACACATCATACCCATCAACTCTTTTACACATTTTATTAATCTTATAACCATTTTCTCATTATAGATGCACCATGTTAATTCATTCTCCAACACTATCTTGGTTGGGTAAGGATTGACAACATGTGATTTCCAAATATTGGTAATTTATTTGAGTTCCATGAATAGAGAAAAATTAAAAATAAAATAATTGTGTTTATATTCATGTGATTTTGTGTATATATTTGTGTTCATGTGTGTATCTTCATGTGTGTTTAAGAGAGTGTGTGTGTATCCTTGTGAGTGTGTGTGTTTATTCATGTTCACGAGTGTGTGTTCATATTTAAGTGAGTGATTTTGTATCATTGTGTGTGTTTTATCAATGTTCCCATGCATGTGTGTATGTATTATAACCAAATATTATTGGAAAAAAATTGATCATGCTAGTAATAAAGAAATATTAAGTAGATCTCCTTCACCAGAATCTAAAAAACTAAAAATTAAAGTCTTAGTGAGACATTTTGAGAATATTATTGATATAAAGTTAGAGAAACTTAACAATTGTATTGGATATATTAAGGCTAAACTAATCCTGAGGTCTATCCATGGTAACACATGACATGATCTGACACCACATTGTACCCATGTCATGGAAGATTCCATGAATGATTATAAATATTAATGTGAAGATATCCCATAATAGAGAATAATGTTTCAAAAACCTATAGGTGGAAAAAAAGACCAAGATAAGATGATTTTATTGGTACGATCAAGGTAAAGGTCCCTTCATTTTAATGTAAAAGTGATCCCAAAGAATACTTGGATTGGGAGATGTGCATCAAGAAATTATTTTCCTATCTTGACTATTTTAAAGAGAAAAATAGGAAACTTGTTTCTTTTTTTTTTGATTATGATATTATTTGGTTATAAAAATTTTCAATGGAGAGGGATAAATACAGTGTGTGGGACATTAGGAAGTTGACCATGAAGAAGTGGGTTGTTCCCTCACAGGATCATATTGACTATAACATCCCATATATTTTAAGGTACAAAATTATTTGAATTATTGAAAAACCATGTGTGGTTTGATGGTTTTCAGCTATTGGTGGAATTAAATGTTCATTTTTGAAGTATTATAAAATCATTATATGGTGAGGGTAATTTAATTGTGATGAGGAGTTAAGATTCCTATGTATGAATAATTTATTTTGGATTTTTCACCATGATGCATATGATCATGCTACAATTCCCTATGTAAGAATAAATTTTGGGTGATAGGGGGGTGTGTCACATAAAATTTAAGGGGGGTTGATATGTGAATCCTTAGACCAAGAAAAAACATATAAGAAATTATTATTTTGTGTTTCTTTTAAAGGTATAGTTTTTCCATGAAGCCTAAGGTCATGGTACAATTGGTTTCCAAGGTTATTTTATGCCGCTATGGATTTGGGCTGTTTCTATGTGACACACATAGTCATTATGAAATGTTCCCCTCTAAAGTAAATTTCTAATATATTTTTGATTAAACTAATTTTAATTAAAAAACCTATAAAATTAATACCACTCATTTGTTCCCAACAGTTACATGGTCCTTTCATTTTCCTTCCTCCTTTTCTATTCCTCAATCTATGGAGGTCTGATCTTGGAAGATCATATACTGGGTGATATCTCTTTCATCTCTTCCACTCTCTCCCTCCTATCTTTGTTCTATGATTTAAACAGAATGAAAATTAGATATTTTAGTACTAATTTAACCATAGTATATTAGAATTAGGTAGAAACAAAGGGGATTTTTCTTTTTGAGGCTAGAGGAGGCTTAAAAGCGGTGAACATGCATGAGACTCATTGTTTTGTTAGAGGTAGGCCACTATGTTTATTTTTTTTATAGATTTTCATTATTTTTAGATAAAATTGGTTAAAAAATTGTTTTTACTTGAAAGTTATTCAATCGAAAGTGGACTCAAGGGTGTGTCAGGGTTAGGACACACCCGTTTTTTGAGGTTTTAGAGAAAATATGTCACCTGAGGCATGCAAGTGATGTTAGTGATCGAAAATTTCTTCGATTAATGAGATAAATCTATAATTGAGGTATGTAGTCTCTAATATCACCTCTTAATATGGTTATATGTTTATTATATTGATTATAAGATCAAGTAAGCAGATGTGAGAAACATGGGATGGAACCTCTGGTGAGTTCCATTATGTGAGGGGTTCTTGTGAGTTGTCTACACTATTATAAACCCCTAAAAAATTTAACATTTGTTATATATTCATTTATGGATATTCTTCATATATATATGGAATGGTTAGATTTAATTGGAACCCAAGGTGGGTTTACATTATTGGGTTATGGCTCTATCAACCCAGGGAAATCACATTTGATATATGGTGCTTTCTTAGAGTGATGATTAGGGGAGATCTCACATATTTTCTTGGTAATGGCCATAGGGTATGTTCACATAACCTAGTATGAGAGGATAACCATAAATGGAACCAAATATCAATTTCTTGATTTTTTAGGGATGGATGCAGACTATATAGATTATGATAAGTCCTATAAACCTCACATGTTTAATACATGACCTTAGAGGGTCATGATAATTCATGAAAGTGTCTTGATACTTTGGGAATGGAACCGATAGGTGTATCCTTGTCCCTAAATTGAGTGGTTAGCCTTTTATATAATTATAGATAATTCCATGATGATAGGAACACATGTACTGGTTAGGAAATATGAAAACCCATATATTTAATAAACTTTATTTCATGATTTATTATATAAAGATACACTTAATATAACCCCATAAGATCATGAGGCCTAGTGTATTTGGGTAATTAGGAACATAAAATAGTAAATTTTACCAAAAATGAAATTACATAAAATAAACTTCATTACATGCCCTTAAAATTTCCTTGATCTTCTAAAACTGTACGAGATAACATGGGGATATACATAAGAAAGGGGTGATATATAAAGCCCAATAAGGAAATAATCAAATCTTATCATGATGAAAGTAATACATGGGAGTCAATATTAATATCAAGGTAACATAATAGGGGGTAGAATCATAAACTTTAAACTTGAATCATGATATAAGATGATAACATAAAGACATCATGGGAATGAGGAAAAAATATAAAACATGACATCATAAACATAAGTCAAGGATAAACACCGAGGAATCATAACATAGTGTGCTTAGGATGACCTTATGTTCACCATACATGGTATCTCATGAGATAAAAACATTTCCAAATTCATTGGAGGGATATATAATTCTAGGCCCACCCATATCATTCATATCACATACATGAATTTGTGTGCCACATAGATCATACAACAAAAGAACATTATTCATCTAATTTAACCCCATTATTAAGGAATTTGTGATACATACATGAAATTTCCCAATAAATTAAGGATAGATATATCTAGGTGAGTACCCTTGAGTGGAAATAGGAGTGGGTATTCACTATGAAAATGTATGTAATAGAAAATCACAGGATAATTTTGAAAACATAATAAATGCATATAATGATTCAAGGAAGGGTTTAATGAGAGTAAAAGGTGGTGTATAATTACTTGTAAATCATAAGGAAAGTAAAGGGATGTGTAAAAACACATTACAACAATGACAATTGAAAATAAAAATATCACAATTCAAAGAGATTACATGAATAAAGAGAAGGAGGATATAATCCCTTACCATGAGAGGGAACTTATAAAGGCTTGGTATGATCTTATTAAGAGATTTAGGGAACCTTTGGAGGGATATATAGAAATAAATATAGATTAAATTAATTCTCAAATGGTTTTGAGTGAATAGGAATGGGGTTTTGGAAAGTTTTTTTATTTAAAAATAGAGGGTTTTTTTATTAATGTCTAAATTTAGGTTTTAGACTATATATAATATAATAATTAAAACCACAAACTTTATTGTGGGTTTTTATTATTTTTTCTACCAAATAGAAGTGGTTTTAAATATTATATAAGGATAATAATCTAACTCATTAAAATAATACCCTTGGTGATGTGTAAGTGAGTCATGTTCCTAAAGAATTAATTTTAAAACCCAAAAATATAATATAGGTATTGGAGGATTCATTAATGGATTATAAAATTAATAAAATAACTTTAAAAACAAATTATTTTAAATTATAAACATAATTTTTATCATTTAAACTATTTATAGTATTTATTACATCATGTTTTGTATTTTATGATTTAATAATACATACCACATATTTATACCATATTTAATTTTTACTCAAAAATTTAACTCTCTAAAAAAATTATGAAAAATTTACCATTTTATAATTTGAACATGATGATTTCAAAAATAATATTTATTTTATCAAAATATTTATATAAATATAAAAACATGCACTTTTAAATAAAAATCCTCTTTTATTAAAAAAATAGTGGTTTTTATGATGATAACAATTTTATGACCCTTATAAAAATAAAACTTGAATTCATAAAATTATATTATCATTTATATTTAAATAAATATTATTTAATAAGAAAATTTTATTTAAATAAAATTAATTTAATATATTCTTGAATTCATCAAAAAGAGTATATTGATTGAAACTTTATATTTCCCAAAAAATAGAATTTGTGCTTCATCGTATCAAAATCTAATTTTTATCAAACTTGTTATTTAATAATTTATAATTTAATAATAAAAATGTATAAATATAATAATTATTTTATTAAAAATAAAAATATGATGATTCATACTGTTAGGGTCTAGATATATTACCCCTTATTACACCAGCATATTCCCTAAGGGTAAGGTGTGCAATGGTGACACTTTTTTGGGTTTTTTTTTGAAAAACTTGGTTTGGGATGTGAACTTGATAAGCATTAGATTCTCCTATAAATGGTTTCTATCATGATTTAGTTATTTAATATCATATTGGTATTGGTCAAGGTAAAATCCCAGTGATTCCATCTCCCTCAAAAGCTCTGATAAATGGGCTTTATAGGGTATGGTTCTTCTAGTCAAAGCCATCACGTATTTTGTCTGTGTCAATTGGATTTATCATAATCCTTAACATATAATAATCATAAAAATCACTATAAAATTACTATGTTTTCAATGGTTATTATTCTTAATGGTATTCTTAATCTAATATTATATAACTTATAATGGTCCATAATAACCAAAGTAGTGCATGTGTTTTCTATAAAATCATTACTTAATAAGAAAATTATTTATTTGAAAAGGGAATTTAATTTATAAAACTTCATGTTTTTACAAGATAAGTGGTGATAAATCCATTATTATGTAATTTTAGTATTATTTTGACCACTTTTAATGTTCTAAGTATTCAAGAGTTTTAGTTTAGGTTGGATTTTAGACTGGCCATATTAATTTTGAACCTTGTCAAGGTATTGGGGGTGTTAGTATTGGATAAAGAATGAGTCTCAAGAGTTGTTCTAGTATAATGGGTTTAATTTCTATGAATTTCTACTACATGTGTTTTTGGGAAGTAATTTAATGTTTGGAATTATTTTTGGGTGTGAAATTCTAAAAACGGGAAATATAGGTTTTTTTGGGATGAATGTTTATAGTTTTAAAAATTTTTATAAGTTTTTTGAAATTTGGAAAACATACATATGTAAGAGTCATTCTATGATGTATAAGAGTCTTAATTAATTAAGGTCTTGGTATTTAGAAAATATTGTTTTAGTATACTATGTAAAAGTAACCCTGTAAAGGGTTTGAGAAATTTAGCTAAGTCCTAGAAACACCATGCGGGGAAGTTACTATTACATATGGGTAACCCATACATAAGTGTATTTTTTTATATAAATAGACAATTTTTGGATTTACGATGATGTATAAAATTAAAATATTTATATGAAAGATTTACTATATGAAGAATTGGGAAAATAGTTAAGTGTATATGTAGCTGTAACTTTGAAGTTTACATGTATATGTAAGAGTAACTTTACAGTAAAAAAATTATAAGGGTTTCCTAGGGAATATGTAAAAGTAGCTATATAAAAAAGGGGATATGTAAGAGTATATTTTTCATGTATAATAGTCACTATGTTAGTTGAAGTTCATCTAAGTTTTTGGAGTACCCTATAGAACATAAGTATAAATCCTTGATATGTAATGTTCTTTTTTTTGAAATGGTATGATAAATTAGAGTAACTAAAGTGTTCCCTGTGATATTTAATGGTAATTTCTTAGTATTTAAGGGTTTTTACAATTAGAAAATTTATAAAGAGTTGTCATTCCCTGTGATATGCAAGGGTTTATAGGGGTAAATACGTAAGGTAAGGTCCATAAATATGGTTAAAATACTTTAAAAAATCAAGTTTCATGAATTTTGTCCATATTTTTTAAAATAATTAAAATGAAGGTAATCATGGGCCATTTCAGCTAGAATAAATTATAGGTTCTCTAGTTTCTTCATGCCTCTCATTCCTTTGACCTTCTTTGGAGATATTTTATGATTATTGTTATCTATTCATTATAGTTGTTGTAGGAAATATCCATGGGTAATGATAACTATAACTAGGTCATTAATAAATTTTTCTCTCTTTTTTTCCTTTGTTCATTCTAATTGTGAATTAAATTGGGGTTTTTGTTAGATTATATAATTTATTTTAAGTGAAGCTAGACTAGAAGGAGTTTCTTGATGAGTGGAGTCCTACTAACTCTAGGTAGGTGTTACCTAGATATCTTCATATGTTATATACATTTATTTTCATTTTTTGATAAATGATCATGGGTAGGGCCATATAGGATACCTAGGAATGGAATCAATTTCAGTATTAATTATCCGTAAGTGTAACCTAGGGGTAATCTCATATTGAAAATGAAGGTTTTGGATTTTTATAGTTTGGTTTACTTTATAGAGTAGTTTGGGATATATTTTGGGAATGATTCCATATATGGTAAAGATATGGTTTGTGAGATGTGTTGGTTGATACATTTCCTTAAGAATGTGATGTGTGTAACCCCTATGGCTATGGGTGATGTTGATAAAAAAATGTGGGGTGATGTGGTTCTATAGTTTGATGTGGTTAGTGTTGACCATTTATATGAATGGTGATAGAGGATTTTTGAGGTGTGTCCTACGATGTTGACGATGCTACTCACAATGGGTATATTTCCACTGGGGTTTCATGCACATAGTACAAGGTCCATGAGGGGTTTTTTACTACTTGTTGTTTGTAATATACTTTGTATATTGTGTTACATATGGATGATGGTGTTGACCATCAATATAAAGTAGGGATACACCATAAATTTATATAGTTGGTGGTGTGTGAGACTATCATATAAGAGTTTTGTGATCACTATATATTTGGAAAATGTTGAGCCTAATAAGCTAGAATTTTTAAAGTAAAGGTGTCACTGTGCCTTGGGATTCATCAATACATTGATCTGGTGGTTGGTAAAGGGTTTGGAAGACCATTTTTGTTATGATATGATTATGGTAATTCTGTTAGGGTGTCATGGTTGACTTGGGATGAAAATTACATGATACATATAATGGGTTGTAAGGTATATGTAACTTATAGAATGACATACCATGGATATATTATTCCACTCCAGCACTGGACGAGGTAGGTAAAGGCTTAATCGAGGTCGGATGATCACAGGTAGAGTATATTTTGTGGTGAGTTTTATTTTTTAGTCATTATGATTTACATACACTAGTATGCATATAGATATTATCACGAGACACCATTGGCGATGGCCTATTGAGTCTACACTCACACTCTAAATAGCCCCCCTAGGGCACATAAAAAATTTAAGTCTCATGGTATGAGTAAGGAAAAAGGATCATCATCTTGATCCTAGTGAATATGAGAGTGTCATTGGTGTATGTGATGGATGGTATGTTTTTTCATATGATCCAAATGGTTCCTTAGTGTTTGGTTGAAATTTTATTTTTCTTTTTTTAGGACTTGTATATTTATGATTGGCCCATAGGCAATCTTTTTTACACTTGTATAACTCATATGAAATTATAAAAGGTGAATTTGGGTTATCAATGTATATTTTTCTTATCTATGACTATTTTTTAAAGTTTCTACCATTGTTATTGTGTTGTATTTATTAATTTTCATATAAGGGTATAGTCTCCCCACTATGACCTCTTGGACCCTCACTACTAGTTGGAAGCCTTTTGTATATGGGGAAATCATAGTTAAGGTCATGTGATGCTTTGATCCGATTACTATGTAGTGAGATGGGTAAGGATTTTGCAAAGTGATATCAGATTCAGATGAGGTAAAATGATATGTAGTGAGTCTTATTTTACTATTAAGGTTGTGGTAAATGGTGGATTAAAAATATTTTAGGACTTGGTATGGATGTAATGTTGCATTATTGTATAGATCAATTATATACTAACTTATAAGTTACCAGGGTAAATATGATTGTTATTTTTTTTATGTGTTTAAAATTGAGTTATTTGATATTTATAAATGGGTGTTTAAGGTTGTTAACTTCTGTTTTAGAATCTTTGGATTTAGAGGCAATAGGTATCACTTATGCATTATTTTATATATGTATCGATCACATAACATGCCTACACAATTTTTAATTTCAATTTTAGTTCTGGAATGAAACGCATTTTAACTATTTAAAGTTTATGCAATAACCTATATGGTGTTTTCCTGTATAGCTTCTTAGAGTAATTCAACTTATCCATTATAGGCATGTTATTACTAGTGTGAATAAGTATGTGACACTATGTGTGTATGATGCATGTAGTACCTGAACCTAAAAAGGGTAGGTGGGTCCTTGTGTCTGGATGTTATGGAACTTGGGTGTGATATTGAGATTCCACAAAGACAACCTTCATTGGAGTGTTAGAGGGATGAAGATATGGTTCCACCAATGAATTTACTGGATGATTTCCCTAGGGTTAGGGGATAGCATGAGCTAAAGATAGACATTCCAAGGTATGTAGGATAACCACATTGGTTAGTGGATCTAGTGAAGTGTTTGGATGAGAAACTTAGGGTGAAAATGGTGTGAGTTATGAAGATCATTGATCGAGGAGATCAAGGTGATTTAACCAAGGAATATATGACATGGGGGTTCCAATCATAGAGTAATGATTTTTTCTAGGTATATGGTAGACCCAAATATATGTAGTACTATATTGGGTTAGTAAAAATGATATTGATTAGATTGGTACACTGCTGGGGTGAATTCAGAATCTGGATTTGTATATACTTTAGAGACTAGTGAAACATTGGTGGGATGTATAGGTGCATCCAAGTAGGCATGGGAGGATGACTCGTAAATATTTTTAGGTGGTATTTTTTTAGAAATTATTTCCTGATATATTGAGGGTGGATAGAGCCTGAGAGCTCATAAACTTAGTGTAGGAAGAGATGTCAGTCTTGGATTATGTTTCTAGGTTAAAATATTTGATACAGTTTTCACTGATGCTAGTGGAAGATGAGGTCTCTAAAGTGTGATGATTCAAGGATGTTTTATGACAAACTATTAAGGTACAGTTTATCAAATTCAGGTTGAAATTATTCTTAGAGGTGGTGATTATAACATTAATAGTGGAGTGGAACCTAGGAAATGGGAGTATACCAAGATGAAAAGTCATGTAAGGTGAGACATTTAGTGAAGATTAAGTAATTGTAAGTACGGATGCAATGAGACATAAAAGGACTATCTGAGCCGTGGTTTGATGATTCCACTATAAAGTGGGTCATCAGTGACATGTTCCTAATTATTTAATTAATGTCATGTTCAATCCTAGTGTGATCAACCACCAAATGAGTATAGGGTATACAACCAGATGGGAAATCTGGAAAGGTTTTACCAGATGAACTCACAATTAGCTAGATTTTGAGGATCATGTCAAAATTATACATGTATAGTAGGACTAGGAGTAGTACAAAGATCCAGTATTTAGGTTATGGAAACACATTTTGTTTGAGTATATGTATCAGATACCCAACATTGGGGGTATTGAAATATAGTGAGTACAACTTCATAGGGAGAAAAATTATCAAGTGGTTAGGCTTTGGGTAGGTTTCATATGATCGAGATAACTCTCCAAAATTTTTTAGAGGTTATATTTTAATTTAGAGGTACTCCAAGAGAATTTTGGTGGTTATTTTACATTATAAGTACTGGTTCTTGATGTGTATATGTGATAAATGAATTAAATAAGTTCTTTTTTAAAGTTAGAATCAATATGATGTAGGATGATGATGATTGAAAACTAGTGGCTATGCATGGATAATATATGTGTAAAATAATTAGGATGATGTATGTGTATGAAACCTTTTTTATGTTGAGTAGTTTGGTCAAGAGGATACCAGGATGGTGATTCCAATGGCAGTGAGTGCTCAAAAAAGGAATTGAACTATTTGAGTTGGGTAGTTGGGGTGATTGTGAAAGAGATAGATGTTGGGAATATAGTGGGTGAGATAATTGGGTTTTGGTAAAGTTTGGTCGATGAGTGTCATAAGATAACATGGATATTATATATAATATGGTTGGGAGGTTTTAATGTATAAGGTATTTTGGGGTGGTAGTTCATGTCACATCTTGGATTGACGTTATGAATTTTAACTATGCTAAGGTGTTAGGAATTTGGGTATAATTTAGGGAACAAGTATTAAGATTTTCCTAGGAAAATGAGTTAAGTTTATTAATTTTTTTACTATAGTTTGTGTTTGGATGGAACTTAAGGCTGGAAGTATTCTTAATCACGAAATCATGAAAATATAGTCTTGGATTTTTTGGATAAATTTTGATAGTTTTGAAAGGTTTTAGTAGTTTTATCAAAATTTGGAGAACACAAATACATAAGAGTAATTTTATGATGCATAATAATAATTATGTGAAAATTTTCAACTGTTTTAAAAAATATGGTTAAGTTTGATATATAAAAGTAATCCTTTGAAGGTTTGGGGAAATTTGGTTAAGTCCTTGAAACAAAATGTGTGGAAGTTACTCTTATGTATGGATACCCCATACATAATAGTACTTTTTTTTATAGAAATGGATAAGTATTGGATTTCATGTTATGTGTACATGAAAAATATTCATACATAAGAATCACTATGTGAAGGGTTGGGAAAATGGATAAGAGTATATATAAGGGTAACTAACGCATGCCTGTCGTAGGGCATAGAAAAAGCAATTTCTATGTTTTCATAATATAGCACAGTGGATGACTAGCGTGATCTCACTTGAGGAGCTTTATTAGTTGTTCAACTACTTAATATATATCACCTAAAATAATTATTGGTTTATTTTATTTAATCTAGTAATGTAATTAAATTTAAAAGAAATAAAATTTAGAACTATCATGCAGTGACAAAATGTAATTATGGAAGAAAGAACTTGTTCCTAGGGTTGGATAACACGGGTTCATTAATTATTTATCTGTTATTTAAATTAAATTTGATAATTCATTTATTGAAACCTCATTAATGAATTAATTCCCATTGATTTATTTAGTGTGTGATTTTATCATGCGTTTGACACACCAAACCACACCTCCTCCAGTAGTCAAGTAGGGTAACACCTCAATTGAGAATGTTATTTCTAAAGGACCCGGCTCCACCATATGCCGTTTCATCCCTTATGGAAACCCCAAATCCACCATATGAAGGGTTTGACTAAGAGAAGTGAGGGGAAATAAATGAATCAACCAAAAGGAATATATTTGGAAATAGTTTCGTGGTGGATTACCGCCACACCCGGGTAATATTCCCGCCTCCAACACAAATAAAATAAAAATATTTTTGAATTGAAGTGTAATAATAAAGAACAATGTGAGACCTCCCCCAGGGAAAAGCCTTGGGTTAGCCAATTTACATGGTTAAGTGCATAGATATCACTATGTAAATATGGATGAGATATAGAAATTAGATTAAATTCGGAAAATAAAGACGGTGGAAAATAAGGTGGAAACACTTTAATTAACGTATGAATGCATTACATGAGAAGATAAAACTAAAAATAAAAAGAGAAGAAAAGAAAATTACTATGTTAGAAGCATGTCCCTAGTAATCCACTCCAACATTTGTGTATAAATATCCTCATAATAATGGGTGAACTCCTCTTTATATAGGCGAAGGGGGTTCCATCCTCCGGTCTTCAAATTTAAGATCTTTATAATTTCTCTTTAAGATTTCTTGCGGATTCTGTCCACCGGAAGTTTGACCATGGTAGGCAAATTTATTATCCTAATTGTGCAATGGTTTCTTATATAAAGATATTCAAAAATATGTTTTACGTTTCATAACAAAATTTCAGAATGATCAACCACGTGTAGTACAAGATATGGACAATTAATTCTGAGATTTTATTCTAGAGGAATGTTTCCTTTTTTCCTCCCCAAAATGTCAGCATCCATGGGCCAACTTAATGATGAAAAATCTTTAGTATATTCAACATAAGAAATAACCATTTAATTATATTTCCATTACAATTAGAATCATACCAATTGAACGTATTTAGACCGATTTATGATTAATTCTTTGTGGTGGGGTCCACACAGTCGTCCAAAATAATTGTCCACCTTGACTGAATTTTTTCAGACCCATGGATGGAAAAATTGAATCCTAGTTAAAAAACCAAAGATTAAGACAATATATATATGAACCCAATAAAAAAAATAATCAAATAAATTAGATTTATATTTTAAAAGATATGCATGAATTACCAAAGTGATTAAAATCTGTCAATATTTCAAAATTAAGCAGTTTTCATATTTAAGCTCAAAACACCATATAAATCCAAAATTGATGTAAATAACTCAAATTTTTTAATTTTTAGGGATTAAATAATTTAATTACATATAAAAAATGATTAAAATATTATATCTATAAATTCCCCCACACTTAAACTATGCTTTTCCTCAAGCATAAAATCTCAACATGGAATTCAAAGGGCACTAATGTTACCAATATTCAAATTTTAATGCAATAAAACCAAAAAATTATCAATGAACAATATAATTTTCAAGTTCCACACAAAATATCAATTTAATTTCCTATTTTTAAAATAAAAAATAAATTCATGCATTTAACTTTTCCCCTTCGAAAAATGATGGAGCTTCTCCTTTCATTCATTCAACCTTCTCAATTTATTATTATTAAACATGCCAAATCATGATCTACCCCTCATTTGATTATTTTCAATCATCACTCATGATAAAATTAAAGTGGAGTTATCCTCATATCATGAGAACATGCTCCTTATCCATAGTATTGTAAGGGAACGACTTTCTCCACTTTGTAAAGACAAAAATCACATAAAATCATGAGAAATTAAAATAAAGGTTCAAATGAATATGTGACTTAAGGCTGGTAGGATTTGATACTTTAAAAATTAAGGCTCATAGAGGAGGCTAATCTCTTAAGTAAAATTCATGATTAATCAAGTTAAAACATAGGATGAACCTCACTCAAATCCCCTTGAGAATGTGAAACACAACAACACCCCCTTTTAATGACATGGAACATGAGTCAATAAATTATTACAATGAATGATATCATCCAAATTATCACCCTTATAAAATAATCTTCAGAAAGGCACAACTTAATTTATTTCTTTTTTTTGATTTTTTTTGTAATTCTCCAGAAAGGAACAACTTTATTTTCAATTTGTTTCTCTTTTTTTTTGAAGGAGAACCAGATGAAATGAAAGAAGCATAATGAAATGATGAATCATGCAAAATTTTCTAATAATACATTTCCCAAAATGATGACGCACACCTCAAACCACCCACAAATGATACACATACCAATGCACACACACGAAAGGAACTTCCCCTACACTCAAACTTTAAATATCCATGCAAAAATACTAAAAGTGCAGGTAGGTAAGGAAATATCAGCTTGTAATGTGGCTTAAACCTATAAGGAAATTCATGGATTCTATGGGATAACAAAGGATAAATGTAATGGTGGGTCTTAGGTAAATATGTGGATATACAAAGTAGTGCCTTAATCATTTTAAATTTGTTTTTTCACAGTCATAGCTTTGACATGTTTCAATACAAGTTCTAGTAGGTGGCATGTCCCAAGATCACTCAAGAAATATGATCAGGATAAAATAGAAAATATTTGGTCTAGAAATACTCTTGGGAATGGGAATATGATATTGGTCAATCACTCATAGCATTCTTAATAATAAAAAATTAATTCATATGAATTTTAGAAATTAAAAACATGAAAAATGGTAGTGAAATTTCATTTACATGAATTAATTAATTATCTAAAATCATGAGTCCTCATTTCAATATTAATGTTTCACTTTAATTATTCAATTCTACATTTTACTCATTCAATCTCATTAACATTAAAATATAAAACATGACATCACTGGTTTCCTAAGAAACTCATGTCTCATAAATATGTCAAGCAAAACATAATTCAAGTGTGGGAAATTCAATTCCATTTTAAATCACAAAACAAAAATGTAAGGAGTTTCAAAGTTAAACATTTAAAGTGAACTCCCTTTTGAAATGAAGCTTGGTTTTTTTTTGTTTGGGGGTTCCCTTTTGCCATCATGAACCTACAAATTATAATTACTCAATTAAGTGAAAGGATCGTGTAATTAAATCTCAAAAATATAGGAGGGAGTGGGATGCATGCTAAGCTACTTCTATGAAAAGAAATTAGAATCTAAATTCCTAGAAAGAAAGTGAAGATAAGTCTTGGTACGATCCCCCAATTGGGGCCAGGATTATTTTACTACCTCCTTAGGGAAGTACTGGCTATTATCCATAATCCAATGGTGGATGGATCTTCTTGTACATGAACCACCACATGTTCTTCTTCCCAAATTATATTTTATGTTTTTGTTAAGGAGGACTCTATTGATAGAGTACACCAAATCCGCCCCATTCACAATTAGGTACTGCTTGCATGGTGGGGGTGGGATGAAGTATGGAACCTCCTCCTCTTTAGTTTATACTTGTGAAATGTCTTCTTCAAAATCCATTGGTTTCTCTAGATGTGCTGCATGAAAAGAATAATCAACGAGATATTCAAAATTTAAATTTGAAGTATTAATTTCAAAATATTCCCTTTTAAGGTAGGCAGCTTGTATATTTTGTTCTTCAAGCATATCCACTTGTATATATTCATGGGATTCCTCATGAAGATGATCAATTTACTTAGGGAGATCTATTTATTCCTCAATAGGTGGAATTTATTCCTCCTCTTCCAAGGAATAGAAAAGACTATCAGATTCGATAAAACACGAGGGAGTGACATAAAATTCAGATTCAATAAAACCAGAAGAGATAGAGTCAATGAAAGGTTCAACTCCATGAGTTGGTTCAACTTCAATATCTTCTTGATTTGAAAGTGACTCTTGGAGTTGATTATGTCTTGATGGATTTAGGTAGTCATGATCCTCCACTTTGAGTTTGGATTCAACTTCATGGATTTATTTAGTGAAATTTAGGAAGATCTGTGGAACTTTCTTCGTAGCCTTGAATCTTTGAATGTCAATTTTGAGTTCATCAGCCATGACTATCAAATTTTCAAGTGTTATACATTTTTCGAGTCCTCTATCATTTTGTTTTAACCTTATCATTAGAGCATCATCCCTTCGTTGGAGGGCCTCCTTAGTGTAGTCAGTTTATTCCTCCTGCACCTGTGAGTAATTGTTCCATGTAGAATAATTGAAGTTTAGATTCATCATGGAGAGATATTTTTATATGTTTTTTTAAAAAAATAATGAAAACTGTCTAAAATTTGAAAATAGAAAAAGTAAAGTAAACAACTGATTATCTCCTCAGAAACAGCTCCAGTTTTGATGCACGCCTCTCGTAGGGCGTGGAAAAAGTAATTTCTATGTTTTCCTAATGCAACATAGTGGCTGACTAGGGTTGTCTCACTTGAGGAGATTTATCAGTTGTTCACCTACTTAATCTATATCAACTAAAATAATTATTGGTTTCTTGTATTTAATATAGGAAGGTAATTAAATTTAAAATAAATAAAAGTTAGATCAATCATGCAGTGACAAAATTTAATTAAAAAATAAAGAACTTGGTCTTAGGGTTGGATAATACGGGTTCATTCATTATTTTTTTGTTATTTAAATTCAATTTGATAATTCATTTAGTGAAACCTCATTGATGAATTAATCCACATTGATTTATTGAGTGTGTTATTTTAGCATGTGTCTGGCACACCAAACCACACCTCCTCCAGTAGTCAAGTAGGGTAACACCTCAACCGAGAATGTTATTTCTAAAGGACCCAACTCCACTGTATGCCATTTCATCCCATATGGCAACCCAAAATCCACCGTATAAAGGGTTTGACTAAGGTAAGGGAGGTGAAAGAAATGAATCAATGTAAAAGAATGTATTTGGAAATAGTGTCGTGGTGGACGACCGCTGCACCCGTGCAATATTCCCGCCACCATCACAAATAGAATAAAAATATTTTTGAATTGAAGCACAATAATAAAGAACACCGTGAAACATCCCCTAGTTCCAAGACTCAGGTTATCCACTTGCCATGTATAAGTACATAGAGATCATGATAGAAAGATAAAGGAGAGATAGGAGTTAGATTAAATTCAGAAAATAAAGACGGTGGAAAAGAAGGTGGAAACACTTTAATTAAAATAGGAATGCATTAAATGAGAAGATAAAACTAAAAATAGAAAGAGAAGAAAAGAAAATCCCTATGTTAGAAGCATATCCCTAGGCCCCCACTCCAACGTTGGTGTCAAACTACCCTCATCATAATGGTTGAACTTCTCTTTATATAGGCTAAGGGGGCGCCATCCTCCGGTCTTGAAATTTAAGATCTTCATAATTTCTCTTCAAGATTTCCTTCAGATTATTTACCCTAGATTTTTGACCATGGTCGGCCAATTTATTGGAAGAATTCTACAATGATGTCTTCTATAAAGATTTTCCAAAATATGTTTTACATTTCATCACAAAACGTCATATTTATCCACCAAGTGTAGTATGATATATGGACAATTAATGCTGAGATTTTATTCCAAAGGAATGTTTCCTGTTTTCCTTCCCAAAATGTTAGCATTCATGGGCCACCTTAATGAAGAAAAATCTTCAAGATCTTAAACATACGAACTACCCATTTAATTATATTTCCATTAAAATTAGAATCATTCAAATTTTATGTATGAAAACCTATTTATTATTAATTCTTTTAGATGGGATCCACAGAGTCATTCAAAATAATTTCCACCTTGATTGAATTTTTTTGGACCCAGGTATGGACAAATTGAATCCTGGTTTAGAAACAAAAGATGAAGAAAATAAATCTATGAAACCAATAAAATAATAATTACCTAAATTGGATTTATATTTTAAAATATATTCATGAATTACCAAAGTGATTAAAATCTGTGAATATTTCCAAATTAAGCAGTTTTCATATTTAAGCTCAAAACACCCTATAAATCCAAAATTAATGTAAATAAATCAAAATTTTCAATTTTTAGGGATTAAATCATTGAATTACATATAAAAAATGATGAAAATATTATCTATATCAGTAACTATAGAGTTTCCCTATATACATAAGTGTAACTTTATGGTAAAGGTAGTGTTTAAGGGTTGACTGGAGAATATGTAAATGTAACTCTATGAAAAAGTGTATAAGTATGTGTAAATTTGTCATGTGAAAGATTCAACCAGTGAGGTAAAATTTTGATAATTTTTGGGAGTTCCCTATGGAATGTAAGAGTAAATATATGATACATAAGATAATTTTTGGGATTAACCATGATATGTAAGGGTAACCAAAGTGTTCAATGTGATATGTAAGGTTAGTTTCTTAGTATGTAAGGGTGTTTCCTTTTGTAAAATATTTAATGTTTTTGTATTCCCTGTAATATGTAAGGTTAACCTATGGGGTGATACATAAGGTTATGGTCTATGCATAAGGGTAAAAGAGTTTTTTTCAAAAACCGAGTTTGATGAAATTTTTCTAGATTTTTATAAAATAATTAAAATGAACTATTAATTAGAATATTAGAATATAAAAGGGAATTAGGGTCCATTTTGGTTAGGATACAACAAGGGTTCCCTATTTTCTTCATATATCTCATTCCTTCAATCGTATTGGGTGATATTCTTCTATTATTTATAATTATTCACATGGGTTTTTATAGAAAGTAGTTGTGGGTAAGGCTTATTATCCCTAGGTATTTAATAGAATTTTCTCTCACCATTTCATTTATTTCTATCGATTATTCTATAAATTTGTTTTTTATATTATCTGATTTCTTATAAGTGAATCTGGACCAACAAAAGTTTCATGATAAGTGGAGTCATGCTAACTCCAAGTAGGCGGTGCCTATATATCTTAATATTTTATATATGTGTCTATGAATTGTGTAATAAATGATAATGGGAAGGGTTGTGTAGGTGACTAGGGAAAAAACACTAATGGTTTCTATTGTTTATAAGAGATACTTGGGGGTATCCTCATGTAGAAAATAAAGGGTTTAGACAGGTATGTCTTGGTTTTATTTTTTAAGTGGGTTAAAGGGTTTATTGAGAATGATGATATATTTTTAAAGACATATTTTATTATATGTGATGGTTGACGTGGTTCCTTGAAAAAACAAGGGGTGTAACCCATGTTAATATGGGTGATGTTGATCACAAGATGTGGGGTGATGTGGTTCGCAGGTGAGATGAATATGGTGTTTACCATCACTGTGGGTGAAGATAATGTTTTTTCTAGGTGTGTCCTAGGATGTTGGTGAGGTCTCTCACCATTGGTATGAGGCCATTGGAGTCACATACCCAAAAAAGGGTCCATGATTGGGTATTGACCACTGCATTTTGACAGCATCTTCCATAAATTGATAGGTATTGGGATGATGGGGCTAATCATCAATATGAAGGTGGGATACACCATAGTTGTCTATAATTGGTAGTTTATGAGGCCACTATATGGGAGTTGGGTGATCTCTATATATGTGGGGCATGTTGGGGATGATGATCTAGTTTTGGTAAAGAATATGTGTCACCATTCCTTAGGCTTCATTAAACATTTAATCTAGTAGTTTATAAAGGGTTTGGATGATTATTTTTCTTGTGATATGATTTTGGACATACTGTTGGGGAATCATGGTAGACTTGTGATGGAGATTACATGGGATATGAATGGGGTGTAAAGATAAGGGAATGTCTATTGTGATATAACATGGATGTATCATTCCACTCTAGAACTAGATGAGGTAGGTAAAGGCCCACTTAGGGATGGTCAAGAACAAGTGGAGTATATTTTTTAGTGTGTTTTGGAATCCGTTAATTATAATTTACATAAACTAGTATACATATAAATATTTTATAGGGATATCATTGATGGTTTCCTATTCAGTTAACACTCACACCCTTCATGACCCCCTGAGTCATGTGTAAACTTTATATATCATGATAAAATTAAAGGAAATGGATTTTAATCTAGATCCTAGTAAATATGATAGTTTATAAGGTTAAAAATATGTATGGTATTGTTTTATAGATGGGATGGGTGTTTCTATGGTGTTGGTATGGAAATTTATCCTAGTTTCTTTTGGACTTGAACATATGAAATCAACCTACGAGTGATCTTGTTTATTCTTGTATGGCTAACATGTAATTATAGAAGTTCAATTTAGTTTATCATATATATACTTGGATTTCTATTTCCTATTATTTACATTTCTTCCAATATTTTGATGATAAATTTATTATTTATTTTATGAGGGTATAGTGTCTCTATTATCACCTCTTAGACCCTTTCTTCTAGTCATAAGCCTTTGGAATATGGGTAGAAATTCCTAAGGTGGAGTGATTCTCCAATCTATTAACTATGGAGTGAGTTGGGTTGGGATGATTTACCACTATAGTTCCACCCTTGGAAAATGGGTAGCTGTATGGAACGTGATGGTGCATTAAGTTTATCTTGATATAAGATTTATAGGAGTACCACACCATAGGTGTGGGTATCATAGTGAGTGTCTGGGGTTAATATAAACAAATTCTAAGGGTTATGGACCATTATCCATGGGTACATTTATATTTTCATGATGTTATAGGTTCACATGATTATCTTTTCACCCTTTTTGTGACTTTGATGATGTATGAGAAGCTAGAAAATGTGTTTTTACTACTAATGGTTATTTATTGATTATTCCTAGTTATAAGTTCTCCCCATGATATTTTATGTGTATTCTAGTAGGAACATTATTTCTCTAGAGATTGATAAAGTATTATTGGTGGGATATTTTCTCCCTGAGAGTAATAGTGTAGGCAAGATGGGATGTACTACCCTCCGTGATTGGTTGAGTATATGTCGGATAGATGCGATGTCTCCAGAGAATATGGTTATGTGAGTTGGATTTGATGCCTCCTGAGATGATTATGATGTGGGTTAGACATAGTTCCTCTAGAGAAGACTATGATGAGGGTTATATGTAGTGCCTATTGAGATGACTACGATGTAGGTTGGACATGATTACTACTGAGATGATGGTTATGTGGGTTGGATGTGATGCCTCTCAAGGTGATTGTGATGTGGGTTAGATGTGTTGCCTCCCAAGATTATTGTGATATAGGATAAAAAATATTTTTCTCATGATGATGGTTATGAATTTTGGACATGATACCCCCGAGATGATTGTGATTCATGTTGGATGTGATTCCAAATGAGATGATGGTTATGTAGGTATGATATGATGTATCCTGAGATGATTGTTATAGGAGTTGATAATGATTCCACCCAAGATGATTGACATACATGTTGGACTTGATACCTCCTAATATAATTGTTACACAGGTTGTATGTGATGCCTCCCAAAATGATTAAGTATTCTCGGTGAGATGTACTACCCCTTGAGTGTAGATATGCTTTTTAGTTTGGATGTGATACCAGCCAACAAAAGAAATATGTTACTCAACGTGGAGGATATCCTTGATAGAGGTAGTACCACAGGTTGTATGTGATGCCTCCCAAAATGATTAAGTATTCTCGGTGAGATGTACTACCCCTTGAGTGTAGATATGCTTTTTAGTTTGGATGTGATACCAGCCAACAATAGAAATATGTTACTCAAAGTGGAGGATATCCTTGATAGAGGTAGTACCACAAACATACCATAACTTTCATGGGTCAAATAAAGTATGAGTCATCAATTGGGTGAATTTTGAGTTCCAATGGGTTAACCAGGGTCATACATGTGATTTTTTATCTTCCTTTTATTTTAAGTACATACATGCACATATATACTAGTTTTTTAAGGACACCAAAAGCGGTGGATTTTTGAGTTTTATACTTAAAACTTACATAGGAACTTTGGAACCAGTATAGATCTTATATTTGACATGAAGGTTTAAGAGATGGCCTTGGTATATGTGGATAAGATAGTTGAGCTCAGTCAAGTTTAGATATAGGTCTAAAGAGAGGCCTAAGATAATGGTTGGGTATTATTATTTTTAATTTTTGTTTGTCTTATACTATTTATGATCATACTGTTGGGTGATAATACTGAGATATAGAACTATATGACTTGTAAGTAAATTTTTTATAAAATGTTTATTCTATTTCTATGGTATTCTTTCCAATGTAATTACATTTTTTTCACATTGATGTGATTCATGTTATGGATTTTCCTATTATTGGTTAGTATTGTTTTCAATTATACTAGAGGGTATAGTCTCCCCAAGTGGGTCCTCAGACCTTTGATACTATTCAAAAAACTCTTATCTATTAAGAGGTGAAATCATGTGGTACTTTGACTCATACTGAAATTCGGTGATCGACCCGAGGATGTTACAAGTACCTCAAAAAAAAAATTCAATGTATTTCCCAATAGAGTAAGTGTGTTAAGGATACCTATAAATAGATGATGATCAGAATGAAGTTTATCATGAAAAATTGGTTTTATCCCTCAAAATATAATAGATTATTCCATAACAAACTTTTATTCCTTACCTAACAGAGTAAAATAATTAAAGATTTACATAAGGAGACTCCAATTTCAATGATTCAAGAAAATGTGGAGGTGAACCCAAAGGTGACCATGCAATGTTTTTACATGACCTTAATTAGGAGATAACTAATACAGTAGAGATATACCACCATGTTATATATAAGACAAGATTTAAGAAAAAAAATATGGAATAAGAAAGTTAATGGAGGATCGGTATGAGGAAACCAACTACCCTGTTCATTCTATAGAGATATTCAAATAAGGAGATCAAATGAACATAAAATTAGAATTTGGTTAATTATAAGAGTGAAAAGGTAACTCATATACCTCAGAATGATAATTCCAATAATAACCCATCAAGAAACAGGTGTATTCAAGTTTCAAATTCAAAGGAATGTGTTACTTCACTAGTGAGTGACCAAACTAGTGAACTATGTTCATCAATAAATTTATAGAATGAGATACCATTATAGAGGCATCTAATAAAGAAGAAGAACAATATATCCTAGAAATTAGTAATGGTGGATTTTTGGATGAAGTGCATAGTGCACAAATAATGGTCGAATAAAAAGAGTAACTATAAATGTTTTCCTCTACAATATGTTAGATCTAAGGAAAGGTTTGTTGTTTTATTATAAGTGGAGGAAGTTTTAGCAATGTTGTGAACACAAATATGGTTGAAAAGTTGATACTTAAAACCTTGAAGCACTAGAATTAGCATTAATTTTAATGGTTCAATAATTATAGAGAGTATAAGATCACTATGTTGGTGAAATATTTACATACCATTGGAAGGTAAAAAAATTGTTTCACTAATAATGTAATTCCATTTTTTACTAGGTTGACCATGGTAGTATGATCATCATATTGATCATGATGGTTTTATGAACCCTAATTCAGTTTTATTTTAAGGGGAACCCAAAAATATCATCCTGTTGTCCTTTATTTTTTTAGAATATCAAATCCCAAGTGAAGAAAAGAATGAGTGAAAATATGATTGAAAAAAGAAAAAAAAGAATGAAAAATAAGAGAGAATGAGAAAATAAATAAAAAGCAGCTAAAAAAATTAGAAATGTTTGAGTAAAAAATGTAATGATTGAAATAATAGTTGATCTTAGGGAAACATTAATTTCATGGTAAAACCTCATAATACTTATGTACAAAGAGGTGATAATAAACACTAACAAATTAAAATATACTTTTCCACATGTTGTTGAGTCATCATTATAGGAGTATAAATATTTTTTCCATAAGAGGTTCCACTGTGTTTACCACTTATTATAGGTTTTAAAATCAAATTTTTAGAGAAAATAAGTACCTAGAATTTTTTTCCATACATGATATCAGATATAAGGGAAGTCATTAATGGTTTTTGGAGGATCATTATATGAACAATTCAGTGGAAGAAAACCCATATATATGTGATCTATCATTAGAAAAACCAACCTATAAAATCAAGAATATAAAAACAAGGATACGTTTATCAAAATGATCTACATATCTACAAAAAAAGTATATTTAATTGAGATCACCAAGAGAAAACCAAATGATTATCACTTCCACAGGTGGTACATCGACCACTAAGATCCTCATTCATAATGAAAGGACCCCTGAACAAAAAAGGTGTGCTAGTACATTCTCTATAAGGTAGAATACCAAACAAGGAGAAAATGAGAGCTTCGAATATGTATTGTAAGTGTCTCAAATCACCAATGGGGTGATCATATCCCTTTATACAAGATCCCATCATTCAGTTATGGGTGTTGATAGTGATCTCAAAACTCTTGGTAGCGATCATACATTACAATAACATAAGTGCACTGGGTATATGTAATAATTATATGTTTCAATGAGAATATTAATAATTTATATCAATAAATAAATCAACACATTAATTTATAACCATAGTAAACTGTGTGTAATATGTGTCAGTGTATAAGAACTCAATATCATATATCATTTATCTATCATACACTATGATAGATACCCATTGTTTTCTATGATAAAATCATCTATATGATCATATCACTAAATAGAACTCTAGGAATATCATTAAATAATATATCCATATTTTAGTTCATTTCAAACCACTTCCCACTTGTAATAAATTATAATAAGTTTTTTTTTCAAAACTACACAACTATTTATAAATCTATCCAAACTCTTTTGGATACAGTTTATCAAAATATCTTCATTTAGAAATAAATTTTTTTTCCAAAATTTAATCCCTATCCTAAGAAATAATCATACAACCCTATGATCCTTTGTAGTGTAAACACAAATATGAAATTATGATTTCATATATGTAAGAAAAGAGCGGCCTCTTGAAAAACGACAGTGCTACTCAAGTTATAAAGGGGTTTGGTGTGATATTGATCAAATGTACTCATATATCCATATGAACATGTAAAAAACAAGATGTATCATATTCATCATATGTATACCTATATAATATATTTTTTCATGACATCGTGTGGCCATTAGACATATAACATGTTAATATAGTATAAGAAATCTTATACATTCACGATTCTTTGAAATAGACTGAACAAATCAATGAATACATCACATGTCATTCCTTTTATAGATGATCACATCACATTACCCTCATAAAAGTAGTTGATCACATCACATTTTAATCAACTAAGAATGTACATGAATTTTCTTATTCTAATTCAATAAAAGGCCCAAATGTCATTACTTGTCATATGAGTTGAAAAATCATATCTTATTTGATCTCCAACTAATGGAATGATAAAAAATATAGAAAACCAATATATTATTAGCTAAAAATTAATGTTTTTGTAATAATGTATCAATGCATAAAGGTTATAATGCTCTATATCTCTCCAAATTTAGGTAATGAGGATTCATAATAAACATACACCCCTAAGTATGTAAATGATCTTATGACATTCCATTTGATATTATTTGGAGGTACAATCTAAATGAAAAGTCTAAAGTTATTACCTAATGAGTCTATTATTGATATATCATATACAAATATTTATATTGAGTATAAGATTCTACTCATGATAATCTTATCATATCATCATAATATATAATATTCTATGATGATAATCGATTAAGGACAAATAAAAGTCATACTTTTAGGGGATATTATCAGTCAAATGTTCATGTAATATAAATTTTATCACACATGAATGATTGATAAATAATTATTTCATTTATTATAAAATCATAATATGTTTTAAAACTATTACATTCAATCCCTCACATATATAATACCATGAGATTTAATATGACCCTCATGATTTTTCTTATGTAATAGTTTCTTTAATATATCTTCTACATTCTCCGATGTATCCACCCAATAGATATTTACATCTCTCTTATAAATGATATCTCTAATGATATGGTATTTATAAAGGATGTGTTTAGTACTTTAGTGAGACCATAGTTCCTTGTCCTGATAAATTTATCTACAGTCTTCATAGAAAATATCGATTTCACACTAAATTATAGGATCCACCTCAAGTTCAGTGATGAAATTATTAACCCAAATAGCTTCCTTCAAAAAATCTCATGTAGTAATACACTCATCCTCTATTGTTGAGTTTTCTATAATGGAGTTTTTAGAGCTATAACAACTGATATATACACTATTTAGGAAAAAGATGAAAGAAAATTGAGATCCATTTTCATCTTCTTGAATTTGAAACTAGAATTAGTGTAACCCTTTTTAATGAACACATACTCATTTTTAAATACCAATAAAATATTATTACATATTCTTAAGTAATTAAATTTTTTCTTAAATTAAATGTTGTGACTCTCACTAGGATTACATTGGTATCTACTAGTTTTCCTCAAATTATAAGCAATGTCAGGTTAATTACACAACACAACATATATGATATATCCTGTGTAAGATGTATAAGTAATTATATCGATCCTTTATAAATTATTATAATGATCTTGAATCTTTGTAAGATTCATTCCCTAAAATACTAGTAAAGGCCCCATTTTTTATTTCTCCATGCTAAACCGCTTTATAAATTTACCCATATATGCATTAAAACTTAGTCCAAGAAACCTTTATATCCACCTATATAGATTTCCATACCCATTATATAGGTTAATTCACCCATTTATTTCATAAAAAATCATTTTACCAATCACATATTTATATAGTATAATGTTGGGATATTATTTCCAATAAAATATCAGAAAAACTAACATACTCATATTAATTTTTTTTTTCATACATAAGAATCATGTACATTTTTATGAAACCTAACTCTTTGATTACATCATCAAAATAGGTATTCAAACTATATGAGGATTTCTTCAATCAATAAATATACCATTTTAACTTTGCAACCTTAACAGAATCATTTGGTGCATAAAACCCTTAGGGATATATCATATACACATCCTTGGATAAAGACCAATTAAAAATGGAATTAAAATATATTTGATATATATCATAATCAAAATGATCTTCTATGGAAATAATTATCTGAATGGAATTTATCATCAAAATTGGTGAAAATTTATTTTCATAGTCAATACTATAAATTTTTTTGTATCCCTTTTCCATAAGGCATGTTTTATAGGTAGAAACTCTACCATACCTATCATTTTTTCTATAGAAACCCCACTTACACCCTATGGGTCCCACCCTTTTAGGTGCATTAACAAAGTCCAATTTTTTTTAGTATTCATGGATTGGATTTTAGATTATATGGATTTTATCCATCTATCTGAATAAAAAAACTCAATGGATATTTGATAGGTAGTAGTTTCATCATCTATTCACATTAATTCATCATAATTTTACATAAGAAATACATATCTATTGGGATCCTAATGAATCCTAGAATGCCTTATAGGTTCTTGTGTATCATGTGTTAGTTCTTCTTACACAACTATTTATGGAATCAACTCAACTTATATATCTGTAAAACATCCTGTTTGTTGGCGTTGGACTTATACAAGCTCAAATTTCTTTCCACCCAATTCTTTATTCAAGGGATACTTCTCAACAAAAACTATATAAAGATAAAAAAACTTCTTTGTTCACTATAAACATATAAATAATATCCCTTTGTTTCTTTAGGATAACCAATATATAAGAATTTTTATAATATAAGGCTTAGTTTTTTTTATGTCAAGCATCGTAAGTATACTTAACTACCCCAAATTATCATAAAAGTCATATCGGTAAATTTAACAATCTATATCTCATATGGTGTATTTATGAATACATTATATGGAATGTGGTTAATTAGGAATGTGGAAAATTTCTAGAGTATTTCCCAAAAATGAAATCAGAAGGTCACACTAACTCATCATCAATCAAAACATATAGAATAGGGTATGATTACTACTCTAAAACACACCATTCTAATGTGGTGTTCTAAGAGGAGTGAGTTACAGAAAAAATCAAAAATATCTTATATGATCATTGAATTCCTAACTCAAGTATTCACCACCCAGATCTGATTAGATAATATTAATACATTTTACTAGTTGATTATTTACTTCATTATGAAAATATTTGAACTTTTAAAATGTTTCATACTTATGTCTCATTATAAACACATAACCACACCGAATAATGTCACCAGTAAAGGATATTAATTACCAAAACCCACCAATTTATTGTGTACTCATTAGAACACATATATCACTATAAATAAGATCTAATAGTACCCAATCCCTTTCATATTTTCCACTAAAATTTTATTTTTTTCATCTTTACGAATAAATAATATTATAATATATAAAATGATTCATAATTAAATGATTTAAACAATCCATCTATATAGATTATTTGAATGCATTTCTCATCTATATGTCCAAGTCTATAATTCAAAAGGTATATGGGATTAGTATATACCTTGAAATTATCATTCTAAATGTTATAGATAGGATTATCTATATCTAGAATATATAAACAATTTACCATATTAAAATTAAATAAAACATTTAATTCATATATATATAACGAATCTTGTTTTTAATAATGAATGAAAATACCATGTTGTCTAAAAAAATATACAAAAATAAAATCTCGATTTATGGAGGGAATATAATAATAGTTCTCTAATTCCATAATTAATTCAATTGGTATACTTAGATCATAAGTTCTATATTCCAATGAAGTAACCACCTCTCTATTTCTAACATGTTGATTTACTTTACAATTTTTCAATTGAGTTCTATATTTGAGTCTATGTTTATTAGCACAAATATGTGATGCACACTCGGTATATAATAACCACAAGTCAGAATTAAAGAAATTGATCTCTATAAGATTCAAATTTAAATTCTAAGAATTATTCTCATTGATAGCACTTCTCAACCTTATATACCAATATAGAATTGTTTTATAGGTTATAACTATAAGATATATCAAAATGATATACATGATTCATGACATAATCTAAAATAAAGAAATATCTATGGGAAATTATCATGTTTTATATATTTTCATCAAGGAATTTTAGTGAAAGTACTCCCACTAAAATGATAAACCAATACATAATATCCATTTAGTGAGATAAGGTACACATTTCACTAATAAATTACCCATATTTGGCCTGAAAATCATTTATTTAATAATATAGTGTAACATCCCAAGTAAGTAATTAATAATAGATATTTTTATCTATTTCTATTAATGAATTAGATAGTGTTCTAGAGGCTTAAAATGAAAATAAATCCAATCTTAAGCATGGAATACACTAATATTTTTAAAAGATTGTTTTACTGCCTTTTGATGGAAAACCATTTTTAAATATATCTTTTTACAATTTTATAAGCTATTTTTGTCAAAATAAACTTATTCTTTATGATTGGGACATCAAAATTTACTTTGTGTGAATTTTTGGTATTTTTCGGACAATGTTCATTTTTTAATGAATAGTGAAAAATACTGCATTTTACATCAAAACTGCTTTTTAATCTAATTTATCTATATGATTAGATTATCTTTTTAATTGGTTTTGAAGTTAAATTAGAATATATTTTTACCATTTAATCTAATGGTGGTCATTGGAATCAATTTCACTTTGAAATTGGACTTAAACTGGTGTCAATCTTTTGATACTTATTGTTTCATAAAAACACGCTATTTGTCATGACAACGAGAATTAATTACTAAATTAATTAATGTAACATATATGTTTTTAATTTTTTAAAATATAATTAATTTTTGAATTTGGAAGATCAAATATAACTTAGGGTGAATTTTTGGTATTTTTCTGAAAAACTTCAATTTTTGATGAATAGTGAAACCACTAAGTGGTACTTATAAAAACTGATTTTTCGTTTAAATGAAATTTTACCACTTCTATGTTTTGAATTACAAAAATCCGACATACATGGTTGTCATTAAGAAGTAAAATGTGGTTCAATGAGATTAAAATAATTTTTTTGGTGAATAGTAACTCTTAAGTTCTTAATCGTGATTAGAGGTAATTAGTGTAGTTTAAGGTAAAAATAATGCTTTAATAAAATGAGATGAGCTTGACACATGTCCTACCCTATATGGATGTGTCATGGACGACCAAGAAAATCCATGGGTCAACTTGGGGACCCCATGGAGCCACTTTGGTTGGGAAATGACATAAATAACTTTTTATTTAATGTAAATGTAAAAATGACACAAACATGAGATGTTTTACTAAAACAATTTTTACATGGGGTTATAAAGATCATATTTTTGATTATAACTAGTCATTGGAAAGATAAAAATATTTCCTATATCATAGTATTTTTTTATAATTTTTATACTTTAAATAAATTAAATTATTTATGACATCATGATGATGCATCGATGACCTCATTATTTAACGATTTAAATAAAATGGAATGATAATGTAAAATCTAAGACCTACACATGGCCAAAACCTATTGTATGGGTGTATTTTGAACCCTTATCACCTTATCATAAAAAACACATCAATGTGGGACCTCTTAAATCCAAATACCATTTTAAAATAAAGTGACTTTTCCTTACCTTCCAAGAGTGCCCCTCCTCTCCTCTTATAAAAGGCCCCCACCTCTACCTCCTTACCCACACTCCCAAAGCCTTTGGGTCATCCAAACCCTGCCCAGTTTGGCTCTCCACATCCCTCTATTACTCCTTGAAGCCTCACTTTGGGCATAAGTCTTCCCAAGGAAGCCTTTGAGCTCAAATCTAAGAGAGTTACCCGATTTTAAGGTAATGTCTTCTTTTGAGTCCTTTTGTTTGATTTTGCTTCTACAACCCCATAAACTCTTTTTATTCTTTTCTTTTGTAACAAATCCAGTATCCTAAATATACTAGGATGTTTTTATAAGAAGGATTCATACTACACTTACACACACCTACATCTAATGGTTAAAGGACATACTGTTTCTGTGGATGGTGAATTTATGCCTCCCAAAACGATGATTGTTCAACAATCTTTTAACACCTTCAAAGGTGGCCATTAAGATGTCACTATATTTATATATGATATATAATATGTTTATGTTTTCTTTAAGATTCTGTATTTTTCATTTTGAGAATACCTTTATGGTTTCCATTATGGGTAAACGCGATATCTTCATTTAAGGAAGTGCGGACTACCGCCCCCTCAAAGTGATTTGATTAGTTAAATACCATATATGGGACGTATAAAGGATGGAACTATGATATTATATATGATATTATACTATAATTATAATATACCTTTATATCATTATGATTCAATTCTATAAAATATGAAATAAAAATGAAAGTAGCGTTTAGGCGTACGTACGGCTTACCGTCTCCATGAACGGTGCATTTCATTTCTTACCTCTAAATGATTATGTAATATTATAAATGCATGCATGTACTGGATATATATGAAATATATGATATCTACATCATGAATACCATTCTGGATATAATGGATACATGAACAACTTGTAATTATAGAGGGCTTATTTTTTACTCAAGTACCAATGATCATTAAAACGACCGTTATTAACTTAAATAATTACATAGTGTTCATGACATGGTGATAAGTGATATAAAAGGAAAAATGAACTTGAAAAAGGTTCTTAAACAAGTATGAATTAACTCAAGTTTATTATTCAAGAGATTAAAGAACGACAGAGTCAAGTCGGACCCGAGGTATGGGACTTCGTCTCAATGTCCTTTCATTGAGGCATATTTTGTTTTATACACAACCTTCTTTTATATGGTGTATAAACCCCTTTGACTTTTATGTTTATTCAAAAGGAATCTTTTTTATACAAAGCGTTTACTAAACGACAAAAGGGAATGTTTTTGTCGTACGTATGCGGCGACAACGACTTCTCCGCCGCCGTGACCATTATTTGAGTTTCGGCTTCCTCTACAAGCCATATAGTTTTTTTAAAAGAAAAATAAATACCATGTTTTAATTTTCTTTTATTTTGGTATTGAAAATGGTTTTCATAATGTTTTTATATCAATGTGTTGTATTGATATCTTGTGATTGAAAGGTGGAAATGTTATGTTTCCTTTATGCATGTTTTATGTGATACGATTATGTTGAGGTTCTTGGGAATTATTATGAAGACGGGTGGTTCCATGATAAACTATGGGCGGGTGAGCCTGATATAGCTCTCCAATGAATTGGGTAACGCGAAGGAGTGTAACATTATGGTTTCTCCGAAGAGATTTAGGGAATATACTGTGATGGGTATTCCAAACGTAACCAAGAGGGTTACTCCCTACGTAAGAATGTTATGAATGCCTCAAGTTACATTTACGTCTTATGATTTCTATGATTTATTCATGATTTGATGAGGTATGTTGAAGTGCTTATGTTTTATGGGTAAAGTATGATTTCATTCTTATGTATATCTGTACCCATGTTTCCTTTCCATATATTTTTATATCTCTTACTGAGCTTTTTATGCTCATCCCAAGTTTTTTTGAAATGTTTTTCACAGGTCAAGGGAAAGGTACATGATATGATGATAGTGTAAAGGAAGTGTCAAGAAAGAATCCATGTTTTATTTTAAATATGTTTCCATTTATGGGAAAGAAGAATACTATCTTTATGTAACCACTTTGTTTATATGTGGAATGTAATGCAAGTTTTATGATCTAATTCTCTAAAAATCTAAACCCGAAAAGATCCTCATTGTGTATTCTTGTAATAACTCAAGATTAAGTAAGGTTTAAGGCTGGGGCCTTATAGTTGGTATCAATGGTCAGTTTAGATAACTTTAGGAGTTAGAATTCTATTAAATGATTATCCAAAAATATTTTTTTATGGTCAGATTGAAGTGATATAGTATTTGAAGATTACCATGTTGCTTCATCTAAGACATGTTTGTTCATAATGGTTTTCCGCAGAGGAAATAGGGAAGCAGTGCTAGGAAGGAATGCAGAAGGAAATAACCTTCTGAATCAGCATCCTAAGATGGTTGGAATTGGAACTGAACAGTTTATTGCAGTAATGTCACAGTTGACTCAAGCGATAAATGGTGTTGGTATCCATACATGAGATCAGCCAGATCAACCACAGAGGAACATGTCTGTGGTGGAACATTTCATGAGGCAACATCCCCCATCATTCAGAGGATCATCTGACCTTGTGCTAGCTGAAGGGTGGATTAAAGCACTGGAGAAGATTTTTGATGTCATGGGGTGTTCAGACAATCAAAAGGTTAGTCTTTCTATTTATCGTTTGGAGGGTGAAGCAGATCAGTGGTGGTCGATGTTTAAAAATATCTAGGACGCTGATGAGATTGATGCTCTTGACTGGGATGAATTCAAAGGTATGTTTCTTGAGAAGTATTTTCCTAAGGCTGTTCGACTTAGGATGGAAAATAAATTCTTGGAATTGAGGCAAGAGGAAGACTCAGTGGCTGCCTATGAAGAAAGGTTCACTCGATTGGAAAGGTATGCTCCAAATTTTATCCGAGACCTTGATAGTAAAATCAATCGTTTTTACTCAGGATTAAAGCCAAAATATCGAAGGGAATTAGCTTCTCGTGAGTTTAAAAGTTATGAAAATCTTGTTCGATGTGCTGAGAAGGTGGAAATGGAGTTTGCTGATGATCAAGTGTTCTATAACAACCAACAGAAGAATAGACCGAGGTGGAAGGAGAAAGGTAAGAATTCTTCAAAAAAGTCTGATGGTAAGAAATCTAAGTTTCCAATTTGTGATAAATGTGGAAAAAGGCATGCTGGGGAATGTCTTCTGAATTCTGGAAAGTGCTACCGATGTGGTAAGATGGGACATAAGGCTCGTGGTTGCACTGAAAAAGATCAGGGTGATGGTAAGACCAAATTTGATTTACAGTTAGTGAAATGTTATAAGTGCAATGAGATGGGTCACTATGCAAACGAGTGTTCGACAAAGAGCTTGGGTGATGGGAAGCAGTTAGACTACAAGCAGAAAGGGGTGGTGAAATACTTTGCAACTACTTCAGCAGATGTCAGGCCATCAAATGAAGTTGTATCAGGTACTTTGTTTTTTCAGATTATTCCAGTGTGTTGTTTGATTCGGGGTCTACACATTCTTTCATCTCTGAAACCTTTTCTAGTAAAATGGGAATACCATCTCAAGAAATGACTCCTGAAATTTTGGTAAAAACACCTGGGGGAAATGTTGAGGCAAAAAGAATTTATAATAATCTTCCTATTCTTATCTGTGGAAAGAACCTACTTGAAAACCTTATTGTTCTACCTATAGAAGAGTTTGATGTTATCCTGGGTATGGATTGGCTCTCTATTTACCATGCAAAGATTGACTGTAGAGCTAAAGAAGTTTCTTTTCAGAAAGACTTTCAGTTTGTGTACAAGAATGAACCCTTACTGTTGATAACTTATCAAGAGGCCAAGAAACTTGTAAAAGATGGAAATGAATGTTACCTTGCACACATCATTGAAAATAAAGGAACTGTTCAGATTAATGATGTGCCAGTGGTAAATGAGTATCCTGAAGTTTTTCCTGATGAGTTTCCTGGAATAATACCAGATCAGGAAGTTGAGTTTACTGTTGACTTAGTTCCTGATGCTAAGCCAATTTCAAAACCCCCTTATCGAATGGCTCAAATTGAACTTTTAGAGTTGAAGGAGCAATTGAAAGATTTATTAGATAAAGGTTTCATTCGACCTAGCACATCACCATGGGGTGCTCCTGCTTTATTTGTTAAAAAGAATGATGGTTCTATGAGACTTTGCATTGATTATAGAGCCTTGAATAACATCACTATTAAGAACAAATATCCTTTGCCTCATATCGATGATTTGTTTGATCAGCTCCAGGGAGCTCAGTATTTTTCAAAGATTGACTTGAGATTGGGGTACCATCAGCTGAAGGTAAAGGAAGCAGATGTTCTGAAGACCGCATTCCGTACAAGATATGGCCATTATGAATTTGTAGTAATGCCTTTTGGGCTAACCAATACACCTACTGTATTCATGGAATTAATGAATAGAATTTTCCATGAGTTCTTGGATAAGTTTTTGGTGATTTTCATTGATGATATTTTGGTGTTTTCTAAAAGTAAATAGGAGCATAAAAGAAGTTTAAGTGTTATCTTGCAAACCTTAAAAGAAAAGAAACTGTATGGGAAATTCAGGAAGTGTGAGTTTTGGTTGCAACAAATTTCTTTCCTTGGTCACATTGTTTCTAAAGATGGGATAACTGTTGATCCTACAAAAACAAAAGTTGTGGAAGACTAGACAAGACCCACAAATGTAACTGAGATTCATAGCTTCCTTGGTTTTCCAGGCTATTACTGAAGGTTTGTTAGAAATTTTTCACGGTTATCTAGTCCAATGACTAAGCTAACTTGGAAGGGTCTTAAGTTTATCTGGACAAAAGAATGTGATGATTGTTTTCAAGAATTGAAAAGAAGATTGGTGAATGCTCTAGTTTTGGCACTACCTTCCAGGAATGGTGAGTTTGTTATATACAGTGATGCTTCATTGAAAGGACTTGGTTGCGTCCTAATGCAGAATGATCAGGTAATTACTTATGCTTCACGACAGTTGAAAACTCATGAGGTAAATTACCCTACACATGATTTGGAATTAGCTTCTGTTGTTTTCGCTTTAAAAATTTGGAGGAATCATTTGTATGGAGTAAAGTGTGAAATATATAATGATCACAAAAGTTTAAAGTATATATTCACTCAGAAAGAGTTAAACATGAGACAGAGGAGATGGCTGGAATTAATCAAGGATTATGATTATACAATTCTTTACCATCTGGGAAAATCAAATAAAGTGGCTGATGCTTTGAGTCGAAAAAGTAATTATTCATTAACAATGTTGCGTTTGGAATGTGATCCTTTGGTTAAGGATTTGATGGACTTTGGCATAGAAGTTGTTGGTGCAGGATGTTCTTCTGTTTGGTTTCAGATATCAGTGAAATCTTCTTTATCAGACAGAATCAAGCAAGCACAGAAGAAAGACAGTGAATTGCAGAAAAAGGTAGAGCTGGTTCAGAAAGGTAGGTTTCCTGAATTTAACATTGATAATGATTGTGTTTTGAGATTTGGGAAGAGATTGTGTGTGCCTTGTGATTCACAGTTAAAGAGAGATTTGTTATGTGAAGCTCATAGTTCTCCGTTTTCAGTTCATCCTGGTAGTACTAAGATGTACAAAGATCCATGGGAGTATTACTGGTGGGATGGAATGAAAAGAGATATTACTAATTTTACTGTGAAGTGTTTGACTTGTCAGCAGGTTAAAGCAGAGCGGTAGTTACCGAAAGAGATACTTCAGCCTTTACCAGTGCCAGAGTGGAAATGGGAGAATATATCCATGGACTTTGTTGTGGGATTACCGAAGACATCTCGAGGTAATAATACAATCTGGGTTATTGTTGATCGCTTGACTAAATCTGCTCATTTCCTTGATATACGAGATAATTTTTCCCTAGATCAACTTTCCCATTTGTATCTTAAAGAGATAGTTAGGTTACATGGAGTTCCCCTCTCCATTGTATCTGATCGTGATCCCAGGTTCACTTCTAACTTTTGGAAAGGCCTTCAGAAGTCGTTGGGTACTGAATTAAATTTTAGTATAGATTTTCATCCTCAATCAGATGGGAAGTTAGAACGAACAATTCAGACCTTGGAGGATATGCTACATTCTTGCTCTCTGGATTATTAGGGAAGTTGGGACCAACATCTTTCTTTGGTTGAATTTTCATATAATAACAGTTTTCATTCCAGTATATAGGTGGCACCATTTCAGGCATTATATGGGAAGCGGTGTCGAAACTCTAGCTTTCTGGGATGAAGTGGGTGAAAGGAAGTTGATGGGACCAGAATTGGTAGAAGAGATGGCAGAAAAAGTTCAGCTGATTCAGAAACACATGAGAACAGCTCAGAGTAGGCAGAAGAGTTATGCAGACAACAGGAGAAAGGATCTAACTTTTGAGGTAGGTGATCATGTTTTTCTCAAGGTTTCTCCTTGGAAAAGTGTGATGAGATTTGGTAAGAAAGGAAAGATGAGTCTAAGTTTTATTGGACCATATGAAATTCTAGAGAGAGTTGGATCAGTTTCATACAGGGTGGCTTTACCTCCGAGTTTATCTCAGGTACACAATGTTTTTCACGTTTCGATGTTGAGAAAGTATATGCCAGATCCATCTCATGTTTTGAGTCCAGAGGTAGTTCAGCTGGAAGAGAACCTATCTTATGAGGAACAACCGATCCAGATTATTGACCACAGGGAGCAAGTGTTACAAAATAAGGTGATTAATCAGGTAAAGGTTTTGTGGAAAAACCACATGATGGAAGAGGCAACATGGGAATCTGAAAATGCAATGAGGGATAAGTACCCCCATTTATTCGATAAGTAAATAAATTGCGGGGACACAATTTTCAAAAGGGGGGAAGGATGTAACATCCCAAGTAAGTAATGAATAATAGATATTTTTATCTATGTCTATTAATGAATTAGATAGTGTTTTAGAGGCTTAAAATGAAAATAAATCCAATCTTAAGCATGGAATACACTAATATTTTTAAAAGATTGTTTTACTGCTTTTTGATGGAAAACCATTTCTAAATCTATCTCTTGAAAATTTTATAAGCTATGTTTGTCAAAATAAACTTATTCTTTATGATTGGGACATCAAAATTTACTTTGTGTGAATTTTTGGTATTTTTCGGACAATGTTCATTTTTTAATGAATAGTGAAAAATACTGCATTTTGCATCAAAAATGCTTTTTAATATAATTTATTTATATGATTAGATTATCTGTTGAATTGGTTTTGAAGTCAAATTAGAATATATTTTTACCATTTAATCCAATGGTGGTCATTGGAATCAATTTCACTTTGAAATTGGACTTAAACTGGTGTCAATCTTTTGATACTTATTGTTTCATAAAAACACGCTATTTGTCATGACAGCGGGAATTAATTATTAAATTAATCAATGTGACTTATATGTTTTGAATTTTGTAAAATAGACTTCATTTTTGAATTCGGAATATCAAATATAGTTTAGGGTGAATTTTTGGTATTTTTCTGAAAAACTTCAATTTTTGATGAATAGTGAAACCACTAAGGGGTACTTATAAAAACTGATTTTTCGTTTAAATGAAATTTTAACACTTATGTTTTTTGAATTTCAAAAATCCGACATACATGGTTGTCATTAAGAATTAAAATGTGGTTCAATGAGATTAAAATAATTTTTTTGGTGAATAGTAACTCTTAAGTTCTTAATCGCGATTAGAGGTAATTAGTGTAGTTTAAGGTAAAAATAATGATTTAATAAAATGAGATGAGATTGACACATATCCTACCATCTTTTGATGTGTCATGGCAGACCAAGAAAATCCATGGGTAAACTTGGGGACCCCATGGAGCCACTTTGGTTGGGAAATGACATAAATAACTTTTTATTTAATGTAAAAGTAAAAATGACACAAACATGAGATGTTTTACTAAATTTTTTTTATATGGGGTTATAAAGATCAGATTTTTGATTACAAATAGTCATTGGAAAGCTAAAAATAGTTCATACATCATAGTATTTTTTTTATAATTTTTTGACTTTAAATAAATTAAATTATTTATGACATCATGATGATGCAGCGATGACCTCATTATTTAACGATTTAAATAAAATGGAATGATAATGTAAACTCTAAGACCTACACATGGCCAAAACCTATTGTATGGGTGGATTTCAAACCCTTATCACCTTATACTCGAAACACATCAATGTGGGACCTCTTAAATCCGAATACCATTTTAACATAAAGGGACTTTTCTTTACCTTCCAAGAGTGCCCCTCCTCTCCTCTTATAAAAGGCCCCCACCTCTACCTCCTTACCCACACTCCCAAAGCCTTTGGATCGGCCAACCCCTGCCCATTTTTGCTCTCCACATCCCTCTATTAATCCTTGAATCCTCACTTTGGGCATTAGTCTTCCCAAGGAATCCTTTGAGCTCAAATCTAAGAGAGTTACCCGATTTTAAGGTAATGTCTTCTTTTGAGTCCTTTTGGTTGATTTTGCTTCTACAACCCCCTAAACTATTTTTATTATTTTCTTTTGTAACAACTCCAATAACCTCAATATACTAGTATGTTTTTATAAGAATGATTCGAGCTACACTTACACACACCTACATCTAATGGTTAAAGGACATACTGTTTCTGTGGATGGTGAATTTATGCCTCCCGAAACGATGATTGTTCAACATTCTTTTAACACATTAAAAGGCGGCCATTCAGATGTCACTATATTTATATATAATATATAATATGTTTATGTTTTCCTTAAGCTTCTGTATTTTTCATTTTGGTCATACCTTTATGGTTTCCATTATGGGTAAATGTGATATCTTCATTTAAGGAAGTGCGGACTACCGCCCCCTCAAAGTGATTTGATTCGTTAAATACCACATGTGGGACGTATAAAGGATGGAACTATGATATTATATATGATATTATAATGGAATTATATTATACCTTTATATCATTATGATTCCATTCTATAAAATACAAAATATAAATGAAAGTAGCGTTCATGCGTACGTACGGCTTACTGTCTCCATGAACGGTGCATTTCATTTCTTACCTCTAAATGATTATGTAATATTATAAATGCATCCATGTACTGGATATATATGACATATATGATATCTACATCATGAATACCATTCTGGATATAATGGATACATGAACAACTTGTAATTATAAAGGGCTTATTTTTGACTCAAGTACCAATGATCGTTAAAACGACCATTATTAACTTAAATAATTACATAGTGTTCATGACATGGAGATAAGTGATATAAAAGGAATAATGAACTTGAAAAAGGTTCTTAAAAAAGTAGGAATTAACTCAAGTTTATTATTCAGGAGATTAAAGAACAACCGAGTCAAGTCGGACCCGAGGTATGGGACTTCGTCTCAATCTCCTCTCATTGAGCCATATTTTGTTTTATACACAACCTTCTTTTATATGGTGTATAAACCCATTTGACTTTTAAATTTATTTAAAAGGAATCTTTTTTATATAAAGCGTTTACTAAACGACAAAAGGGAATTTTTTTGTCGTACGCATGCGGCGACAACGACTTCTCTACCGCCGTGACCATTATTTGAGTTTCGGCTTCCTCTACAAACCATACAGTCTTTTTTAAAAGAAAAATAAATACCATGTTTTACTTTTCTTTTATTTTGGTATTGAAAATGGTTTTAATAATGTTTTTATATCAATGTGTTGTATTGATATCTTGTGATTGAAAGGTAAAAATGTTATGTTTCCTTTATGCATGTTTTATGTGATACGATTATGTTGAGATTCTTGGGCATTATTATGAAGACGGGTGGTTCCGTGATAAACTAAGGGCGGGTGCGCCCAATATAACTCTCCAATGCATTGGGTAACGCAAAGAAGTGTAACGTTAAGGTTTCTCCAAAGAGATTTAGGGAATATACTGTGATGGGTATTCCAAACGTAACCAAGAGGGTTACTCCCTACGTAAGAATGTTATGAATGCCTCAAGTTACCTTTACGTCTTATGATTTCTATGATTTATTCATGATTTGATGAGGTATGTTGAAGTGCTTATGTTTTATGGGTAAATTATGATTTCATTCTTATGTATATATGTACCCATGTTTCCTTTCCATATATTTTAATATCCCTTACTGAGCTTTTTATGCTCATCCCAAGTTTTTTTTGAAATGTTTTTCACATGTCAAGGGAAAGGTACATGATATGATGATAGTGTCAAGGAAGTGTCAAGAAAGAATCCGTGTTTTATTTTAAATATGTTTCCATTGATAGGAAAGAAGAATACTATCCTTATTTAACCACTTTATTTATATGTGGAATGTAATGCATGTTTTATGATCTAATTCTCTAAAACTCTAAACCCGAAAAGATCCTCAATGTGTATTCTTGTAATAACTCAAGATTAAGTAAGGTTTAAGGCTGGGGACTTATATATAGTTAGGATAACTTTCCAATCATATCACATATGACTATTGGATAGTTGAGTGGAAAACTATTTTCCTAAATCTATCATATAGATATACACTTAACTCTATTCCTTTGGTATCTTAACTCTTAGGGTTTCCTAGATAAGTGTGACCCAAAGATCATAATGGGATATATTTTCCTAACTCTTAGGGTTATCCATTTTCACCATGCCTTACACAATTTAATCCATGGGCACATGAATTTGGTGTGAAGCTACCCAGTTAGATGATCAATGTCTTTACAAGTGTTTTATTTAGAAAAAACCTAATAGTTGATATTTGAGGTGTTTTCTTTCAAAAGTATCATCAATTTAATATAGATCATATTCACTTTAAATTTATAATTGTTTCATTTCATACAATATTTATTATCTCATGTCTTATTCATTTATGTATGCATGCTTTAATGATTTAGTTTTGGAATTATTATTAAATATACCAAATTAATATGTTTACACCATATTAACATTTAATTATTTACACAACCCATAGTTTATGTCTCTCACCCAAAAATAGAGGCTAAACATATTCATACATATCCAAATTCATCCTATACATAAGGTATATGAACTTTTATTTTAAAGGTTTATAATTATATGAGATAGATAATCTATACTTTAGTAAACCTTAAACCACAAATAACAAACACCCAACTTTCTAGAACAAGGCATAAGCCTCTAGGATGGTTGGAAGTATGGCATAAATTCTATATACCTAGAGATACTATATTCAAGAGATTATCCAATTCATCATAACTCCAACACCTAATATGTATAAACTATATTAAACAAATAAATTCAAGCTAATAGCTTTAATTACAAATAGAGGTAAAGGTAAAGGAAAACTAAGTTTTATGTTGTCATTACTATAATTTAATAAATTGAATGTGAATTTATAAGAATAAATTTGTCATATAAATTAAATCATGTATAATTTTTACATTTGATAAAAAATTATAAACATGAATATTCAAAAAGAATAATTAAATAAATAAAAATTTTATTTATATTCCAAACATGAGATCTAAATATGAATATTTAATTTTTTATTTAGACATGAATAAATATTATTTAAAAGACTAAAAATATATCATTTATAAAAAAATTATAAACTATAATAAAATTATCAATAATATCAAATTTTCATCATTTTTAGTTTATATCATATTTTAAGATGAATAAAGTGGAATTATCAATCACAATATATGATAGATATTAGCTCTTATGATAAGTCCTAATATACAGAACATGTCATATTTTATGACTTCCAAACACAATTACATTTTAAATCCATGGATAAGGAAAATGCCATATGTATGGGTAACCCATATGTAAGGATATTTTACTCACAAATGAAAAATACTTATGCATTGAGAAATTATTACATATTCAATTACCTATACGTAAGATTATTTTTCCATGCAAAGGAAAAAACCTCACACATCAAGAAATACTTATGAATGGGATAATTTCCTACATATGTCCCTCTCGTATTTGACTCTATATTCTATATTGTTAATATGATAGAATCATGTATTTTTATGCAACCTGAATTTCATTCATAACTTATGATATCTCATATCGTAGATTATATAACATTAAAAAATAATGTTTTTTCAGTGAATCATAACTTATTTATAATATACATCAATAGTACCCTATGAATAGTAAAAAAAATATTTATGACATCTTATATCATAAATCAAAGCGATCTAGTAGGTGACATTCAACCACGACATATCGTACACTATAATATGGCCACAATATGATTATGGTACACATGTTATTTATAAAATAAGTTAAATAACATCTTTATTTGTTGATGAACATGGTTTTGATACCGTTTAATGGTTTTATAGGATCATTATATGATTAATCTAGTGGGAGAAAACCCATATATATGCTCGATTTATCATCAATAAAACCAGAATGTAAAATGAAGGACATAAAAACAAGCATAAATCTATCATAGTAAAATCCATATCTATTGAACATGATGGTGTATGCTTGATTGAGACCACTAAGTAACAACCAAATGAGTCTCACCTCTATAGGTAGTATATCAGCCACTAGGATCCTCATTCATAATGAGAGGACCCTTGAACACTAAATGTGTTCTAGTTCCTTATTCATGAATATGAATGGTGAACAATGAGGAAGATGGAGAGTTAGACATGGATTGTAAGTATATAATATCAAAAATAGGTTTATCACATTTTTTTATATATGATCCCTTCATTTAATGAAGGGTTTCAAGCATCGACTACCAGCTATTAGTAGCCTTTATATATTACAATAACATATGATTGTTGGGGATATGTAATTTTCAAATGTTTAAATGATTATATCATATATATATATATATCCATAATTGAATCAAAAAATTGATTCATATCCATGGGTAACCATGTGTAAAATGTGGCAGTGGACAAGTACTCAATATCATATACCACTTATCTATTGTACACTATTATAGATACCCATCGTATGCTATGATAGAATCATATAAATTCCCGTATCATTGGATTTGACTCAAGTGATTTTGTAAAATGTGATATCCATATTTAAGTTCATTTCTAATAGATATGTAGTGAGATTATTGATGAAAGAATATGTATCAATTTGGTGAGAATCAAGTTAGTTGAAAAGGTAGGACTACCAACCTTAAAACACCAACATTAATATCAAAATTAAGGTTTGAAAAATTTTGAAGGGTTTAAGGTCACAAAAATATGTGGATGTTTTATTTACCATTTAAAGGTATAAAAATGATTAATTATTCAATATTGTAAATATAAAAACATGAAATTTGTTAATAGGTTGACCGTGAAAGTATGATTGATGAGTTAGTGAAGATATTTTTATGAATCATCACCCATTTTTAATTCTAAAATGAAAATACATAATACTCATCCTAATATAATCTAAACAATTTTTAGAAGATAAATTATTGAGATAAGAATATAATTTGTGACAGGATGAGTGAAAAAGAAAAATGAGAGAAATAAATAGGGAAGAAAATGGGAAATGAAAATAAAAAGATCTCAAATAAAAACCATGAGTGATTGAGTAGTAAATTGTGATGATGGAAAAAGGGTAAGGTTTAGGTTAATTCAATTTATTTAAAAAACCACCTAGATTTTATGTAAAAATATGTGATACTAAACACTAAAATCTTATCATATTATTTTAAAAAAGTTTTTGAATCATTTTCTTAGGAGTATGAAGATGTATTTATAAAGGTTACATAAGGTTTACCACCCATTAGAGGCATTAAGCATCAAATTTTTCTCATAACCTGAGAAAATTTACTAAATATTCTTACAGACCATGCTAACCCAAAGGAAACAAAGGAAATTCAAAGGAATTTCCACGAATTATTAGAATTGGTATATGAAAAATAAATTTTCAGAACATGTAATTCCTATGATAATTGTTATAAAAAAGGTTGAAATGTGGAGGATGTGTCTTAATTATAGAGTTAACAAAAATATAACCATAGGTAATTTTTTCATATCCCTCAATTAAATGACATGATTTATGAGCTAAATGGTTCAAATATTTTCTCCATTTTTTAGGAATTTAATATCACCAAATTAGAATGAATGAATTTTATAAATAAATACTAACTTTAAAAAAATCTTTATTTATAATTGACTAGTGATGAATTTTATCTTAAAAAATGTTCCTAGATCATTCATGAGATTAATTAATCATGTGTTACGACCATTCATTGTAAATTGTTTTATTATATACTTTGATGATATTTTGGAGTATAGTAGGAAATTACTTAAATATGCATATCATTTAATAAAACCTTGAATAATTACATTATAATATATTCCATAATTAAAACATATCATTAAAAGGCCCAACAATATGTCATAGACATGTCAATGAGGTTTACTAGGATATTCCATAAAACTACTTACACTACCAATTGAAAAATAAAAATAAGGATGATTGAGAACCATTAAATAAATTATAATAACAAAAATATTAGAATATATAATATTTTTAATGAACATTTTATCACCATAAATAGCATATATTTGAGAATTAAACTATTTAAAATGCTAACCCATAGAAAAAAACACAAGCTTAACAAAATTCATTCCAAATTTATTCAATATTTTAAGTTGATATTTATATTACATAGGGAATAATATTATTTTAATACTATACCTCATAATATCCATATCAAGTATATTTTTATAAGAGCCTAAGTATTTCATTCAAATTCCACTTCAAGAAATATTATTCAAATAAAAAATACCCCAATGTTACAGTTTTCCTTTTACTGATCAGTTATTTTCAGCTATGATTATATCAAATTTAATGAATTAATGTAGAGTGGAATAAGATTTAATGGATTTTATTTACTTAATTTTTCAAAAAATTCAATATTTATTTATCCTGATGAATCAATAAATTAAAAACATATAATAATTAAAAGGAAATATATAACACTGAAAATTTGTAGTGTTTGAGCCTATTCATCACCCATATCCATTTCTTTTCTAAACCCTTGAATATTAGATTATAGATTGATTAACTAACATAATATATCCATCAAATACAAAAATTATGCCAAATATTTTTATCTTATTGGTAAAGAATCAGTTCCATTACAGTAATTTTAAAGATAATAATTAATCATAGAAAAATTACATCAGAATAGAAAACAATGCGGCATGACATGGAGAGCTCATTTATGTTCAAAAATGTTTACCCTTGATCAAGAATATTATATCAATATGAAAAATAGTTTTTTTATAAAAAACATGGATATTTTAAGATTAGTACTCAAGAATTTACAAATATATTAAGAATAATAAATGATATATGCTTTTAATAAAAAATTATACGTTCAATGCATACTCAAGAATGTTAAAGATAGATAACCCCTATTTCATTATAAAAAAATCGTTCTTTGAGAATGATAATTAAACATTATAATGAATTTTTAGAGTTAATTATTTCTTTAAAATTTCAATTTTTTATTATAACACATCAAATGAACAAGTTTGGGTATTCTAGATCTATCATCAATCTTTTATTAGTTTATCTAGTTGTCCACTAGTTTTCATTTCCTTATTAATTTGATTAACATAGACCTATTAATTATTAAATTAATATTTAAATTATATATTATTGTATAATTATAACATCTAATATCTAATCTATGGTTGTTGATTAAGTAAATGTGTACTTGGCATGTAGTTATGAAGATGATGGAAATTTTATTTCTTGAATAATTTGAAGTTCTAGACTTCTCCATGGCGTTTTCAAAATATATTCTTCATCATTATTACACTCTTAATATTTATTATTTTGGTTATAATTCATGGCTAATTATTAGTGGAGAACCTATTAAATCTATACACATATTGAAATTAAGGAATCATTTTTGTATCTCTCTCTATATAACTATAGTCAATATTTATTTCAATTGATTAGAGTGGAGTATCTATTGGACACTTTTGTGGAAAGGTTTTTTCTGGTATATCTTTGTTTGTAGTGCTTACATGACAAAAATTATTTGAAATTATCATTTTTTTAACTTTCAATATGAGTAAGAATATTTTTAACTGGAATTATTTAATTTTAAATATTTAGTTAGATAATATGTTATATAATGAATATTGTGAAGTGTAATTCAGCTTTTTTTTCTTAATGATATTTTAATCTTACCCCTCTATCAATATTAGTTGATTACATGAAGATCTGTTGTAGATGGAATGATCTCAACCAGAAACCTCAATGTGACTTCATTACTTAGAGGGTGAACCATTCAAACACCACCATTGTTGAAAATTGGTATATTATTGGTGTTAGTGATAATAAATATGGTATTTTAAACCTTTCATGTGAATTTATGTGGGTATTTTGCACTTGGTTTCTAAATAGTTCAGATTATTTAGATGTATTATGTTTTTAATTACCATAGGTACCCTATAAACTCTTCTATTAAAATTTTCAAATATTTCTTATTCTGTTTTATCAACTATAAAGGATCGATATCCACTAGCAATTGAGGTTAGTATATTTAATGACTATTTTATTCTATTTTTTTAAAATAATATTATTCTTATTCAATATGTTTTAGTTTGACTAGATTCTTACATTCTATATCAAATTACATTTTTATTGATTTTAAAATAACCCATTTTGAGGAGAGATGGATCCATTACAACACCAAATAGAAATACTTTCAGTAGTAGAATTTAAAAATAAAATAAAATTCAAACAAACTACTGGGAGGAAACACTAAGAATAGGAGGGGATCCTAAGGTTTCCTCAAGCCTTTCCCCACATATATTTATTGAGTATACTTCCAAATATCACTTTTTCATCATAGTCCATAGATCACTGTCTTCATCATTGATTACATATCTTCTCTAGAAAAATCATGAAACTAAACCATCATCAACTTCAATCAACACTGAACAATCCTCATAAGAAGAAAACATCATGAAACCCCACCTAAAATGAAATAACATTCACACAAACCAATCCTCAATCTAAAAATAAAACAAAAAAAATTAAATAATCCATATACTAGAACTAGAAAAGATTCCACTAACAAGCTTGGATGAGATCAAGAACACCCAAATTAGTAATCCATAATTGATGAAGCATCTCCATTGAAACTAAAAATCACCACAAAATGTCTAAACAGATAAGAAATAGGCACCAAAAACTAAACAGAATCACATAAAAGGGGAAATAGATAATAAAAAAAATCATAGACTGAGGAAACGAAACTAGAATAAGAAGTCGAGAAAAACTCACACTCACAAGAACCACTATCAAAAGGTATACATAAACAAACCTAATCCACCATCATAGATTTCATGGAAGAACATATTATTAGGAAAGATAGGTAGTGAAAAATTTGAAAATTAACACCAAAGTGAACACACAATGGAAATAAATTTTCTTTCCCTTCAAACAAGCTAGAAAAATTAAATCAGACGTGTAGTGAAAAAAATATGTGTACGGAACAAATGTTGATATCAGAATTTTTTTAACATGAAAAACACAAAAGGGAAAAACCACGAGACCATTTATAGAAAGAAGAAACCACTAATAATCAAGATTTTAAGGTAAAGACTCTTATAGATTGAAGGGATATCAAAAATAATACTCAGATAAAATAGTGGATCAAAGGTTTAAAGAAGATGTAGTCTGAAGGTATCCTAAAATGAAGAATTCAGCTAGATAAATAAATCCAAATAAATATAACCATTAAGGGAGGTTTATCACTATCTAAATAAAAGGCGTAGAAGAAAAATACCACAATTAGATCACATACCACCACATATGAAATCCAATAAAATCAGAAGAATTTTTCCATTTTCATATCTGAAAACTGTTGTAAAAACCTAAATGCACCGCAATACGGAAGAGAGGGATAACTACACCTTGCTTGGGAGGAAAAGAGAGATTGTGTGACATATAAAAAAACCTATTTCTCTAAACATAGCTAACTCTCTCATATCATCTATCTATTTTGTCCTCTTTTTTTATTAAGTGAATCACATGGGGTCCCCATGAGAGGAGGACCCCCCAAAAAACTCCCCCTCTAACTCAAGTGGGGATAATTTCCAACCCTAAAATCAGTCTAAAGACTCAAATTTTCCTCTAGGTAAAATATTGGTCAACATATATGAACGATTTTCATCAATATGGATCTTATTATGCTCCAACTGTCTCGAATCAAGGATATCATGGATCTAATTATACCGAACACCAATATGTTTCAACCTTCTATGAAAGGTTTAATTATTTCCCAAAAAATATCACTCTGAATATCAATAAATAAAACATACCTATCTAGAAAAAAATTGTGCTGTCAAATAAAATTTTTTATGCACAAAAAGTCTTTACATTCCACTTTAGCTATAATAAAATTAGACCCTGTGGTAGATAATGAAACACTTCTCTACAATCTACATTACCAAGATACAGATCCCCCGATAAAATTTATCAAATAGATCAAAGTATACTTTTTATAACCCGTATCTCCTTCCATATTTAAATTTGTAAAGATAAAAATCATAGTTTATCTATTGAAAAACCACAATATCAAATCAGAAGTACCACAAAGATAACGAGATATATACTTCACCATTCTCTAATTCTCTCTACATGTATTAGATAGAAAATTTATAACCAAACCAACTGAATGAGATATATCAGGTCTAGTACATACCATCACATACATCAAACAACTAATGACAGATGAATAAGGTAAGTGATGAATCTACTCTATCTACATCTTCATCATTAGAAGGTGACTGAATGGTACTAAGATTAAAATTTAGAGCAATAGGAGTAATAACCACTTTCACACTGTCTATAGAAAACCTTTGAAGAACCTTCTCAATATATCTATCTTAAGATAAGCATAATTTCTTGTCCTTTATTTCATGATAAATCGACATGCCAATAATCTGTCATGCTGGCACCAAGTATTTCATCACAAAAGTATGAAAAAGATCCTTCTTTTATCTATCAATTATAGAAGCATATTTTACAACAATGTGCATATCCTAAACATAAAGAAATAGTATAATAAAATCATCATATATAAATATCTGCACAAAAACACAATGATCATCAGATGTCTTATTGAAACCCTAATGAAAAATGAGAGATTCAAACTTCTTATACCACTTCCTCAGAGCTTTCTTCAAACCATACATACTCTTCTTTAACCTACAAACATAATTCTATTTACATGTTTCAAAAAATCCCTCTAGATGCTCCATATAAATTTCCTCCTCTAAATCTCCAAGGATAAAATCTATATTTACATCCATCTACTCAAATTGGAGATCCTAACTAGAATCCAAGCCAAGAGAAACCTGAATGGAAGACATTTCAACAACAGGTGAGAAAATTTCCTCAAAATCAATACCTTTATTATGGCGGAAGCCTTTAACAACTAACCTTTCCTTGTATCATGGAACATACTTGGATTCTTCATTTTTAATCCGATAAATCCATAGATGTTTCAATTCTCTCTTACCTATAGGTAACTTCACCAGCTCAAAGTATGTTTATTGGGAAATAATATCATCTTTTCATCCATTTTCATAACCCATCTATCCTTCTAATTACTTTCCATCATCTCATAAAATTATTATGGTTCCCCCCCTTAGTGAGGATCATATACTCATCAGGTGAATACTAAGTAGAAATAGTATGAGATCGATATGAACTTTGGATTGGAATTATAGGTTCATTAATAACCCCTAGAATCTAATCATTAGAAAAAAGGTGCATTGTAAACATCAAATCCAACCTATTCACATTGAACATCAACCTGCACATCAAAAAGATTATTGGAATCAATAACATGAGGTAAATGTGACCCAAAAATTGTATCAAGACTAAAGAATCCATTAGAAGTTGGATAAATAGATTTTTCTCCCTTATTAATATCTACAATAGTCTAATCCTCCTTAAACACTACATTATGGCTTCTAAAATGTTTCTTCAAATCAGGATCATAAATATTATATCAAAACTCATTGTGTCTATATCCAATAAAAATACATTGACATGACTTACCATCCATCTTGTATCTATCATCTCTAAGCACATGAGAAAAATAATTGAAACCAAAAACATGTAAATAATCATACTCAATATTTTTTACATACCAAATCTGGTTAGGGGTGACTATCTAAAAATAAACCAAAAGTGATAAATTGATAATATAATTAGAAGTAAAGTAATCCTCACCCAAAAAATATCCAAGAAACATTTCTTCTAAAAGAAAACATCGAACCCTTTGCAACAAAGTCCTGTTGATATGATCAACTACACCATTTATATAGGGTGTCTTGGAAGGTGTATTATGATGAAAGATACCTTCCTTCCCACAATAATAATAAAACAGAGCACAATAATCACCCCCATTATTAGCTTGAATATATTTCAAATTCCTACCAGATTCACTCTTATCTGAAACTTTAAATTTCTTAAAAACACTGAGCACATGGTTTTTGGCATTCAAAATGTAAACCAAAGCTTTAATTAGTATTAATAAATAAAAATAAAAAAATAAATACCACTAATAAATGTATTATTTTTCAAAGAACTAAAAATGTTAGAATGTACTAATTCAAGTACCCGTGACTTCCTATGTAAAGGATGACTAATGAAACTTTCTCTTCTCTTTTTTTCTATCTATACAGTGATTACACACGTCTTATTTTACATTATTCAAATATAGAAGTAGATTTAACTTGTCCAAATAACCAAACCCCTTATCACTAATGTGGATGATCCTCCTATGCCATAACTGGGACGAAACAATACACTCAACAACACAAGCAGTATCACAAGAAATAAAATCTCTATTTGAGTACAAACCTGATTGCTTCTTTCCTTGAGCCTCAATCATGGAACCCTTGTAAAGATTCCATGGGACACCATTTAAAGTATCTATGAACCTATTATCATCAATAAGACTTTTAGAAATAATATTCCTATGAACCTTAGGTGCATGTTAAACATTCCTCAAAATCATTTTACTTCCTATGTTGGTCTCCAAAGAAATAGTTCAGATACATACAACATCAACTTGACCATCATTACCCATATTAAAGATCCCAAAATTACCTAGGCTATAAGATATAAATAACTCATTCCTTTATGTGATGTAAAAATTGTCACCACTATCAATAAGACAAAAATAATCATCAAAATAAATATTAATAGTGTCATAAACAATAATAAGATCAACTCCTATGATAGAGACATGATCATTTCCATCACCATTTTTATTCTGTTGATTTTAATTCATTCTATTTTACCTTTTCAACAGATAGAAAAACTTCTTAACATTTACTTTCTTATCAAAATTATGAAATTTAGTCTTCATCTACTTCGAACTAGATTTTATTTTACCCTTTATCTTACTTCGACTGCTCTATCCTTGGTTTTTTCCTGACTTCTCCCCTATTATCTATGACTAAAATATTTGAAGAATATTTCTCTTGAGTATGTCTCCTGACCTAATCATTCAAAATAACAAGATTAATAAAACTGAATGTCATAATACCATTAGGATTATAACCAGTTAGAGTAACATTAGAATTCTACCAAGAACAGGGTAAAGTATTATGAAAAAAAAGCATAAAACTTATCTTAAAAAGTAATAACCATACCAAAAAATTGATAAAAATAGACTTGCAATTCAGTCAAATATTCATAAATAGATGTACCTTATTTATACTTAAAATTAATCACATATTTTAGGATAAAAAATTTATTATTTCCTATCTTGGAAGCATAGGTAGTATCAAGATTTTCCCACAAAGTTATAGAATGAGAGATATTGAAAATTTGGTTCATCAGATTGTATTTTTCTCACCGATGAATGAAACCAAAAACCAACTCATAATCAAAATCCCATTATTCATCAAACATCGTTTCTGGTTTCTATGTTCTAAACACTAGAGGATGCATTCGCTTGATAAAAAGAAGATACTTCATTTTTAATCACCACATATGGCAGTTGGAACTATTCAAAAAAAATCATCTGACTATAATTGGATTCCATAATTTATGTAAATAAAAACAAAACCCTTTGATATCATATATTGGGAAAGAAGACAAAAGAAAAATGAAAAAATGAATACCAAAGAGAATGTGTAGTGGAAATAAAATTTATTTCCATTTAAAAAATACTGAAAGATTAAATTGTAAGTGTAACAACCAAAAGAATATGCATAGGAGAAAAATTTGACATCAAAAAATTTTAATATGGAAAACCCAAAATGAAAAAACCACGAGACCTAGTCTAGAAAGAAAAATAAACCAATAATCAAGTATACAAGGTATAGACTCCCAAAGATGAGTGGGATCTAAAAAATAATATTCAGATAAAATAGTGGATCCAAGGAAGAAAGAATATCTATTCTGAAGGTATCTTAAAATGAAGAAAATAACTTATAAACAAATATAGTCTATTTACACTAGATATATTGCCTATAAAGACCCGTTTATTATCTTTCTCTTAAAATATTTCCAGATTTATATATTTGATATATATAAATCATAGAATAACAAATAGTTTGAAGTAATTTATAGTTGGATTATTCTTATAATACATCTCATAAGAAGTATAATGCATTTCAAGTCATAAAAGGCATCAGTTATGAATATATACAGCAGTACACATGGCTTTTCTCTAAAAATATTTTGCAACTTTATTTTTAGATAGAATTTTTCAACACATCTCAACAATGTTTCTATTTTTCATCTCTATAACACCATTATATTGAAGAGTATGTGGTGTGATGAATTTATTATTGATTTAATGTTTGAAAATATATCTTCTAAATGCATCACATGCATATTACTTATTGTTACCCGATCTCAATTTCTTGATGAAGAGTACCAAATATATTTTAAATTACCTCCTAAATATTTTAAGCATTTGAATGGATTCTAACTTTTTCTTGATAAACATAAAAAGTTTCATTCAAGTATAATAATCAATTAATGTGATGAAATATAAATCACCCCTTATAGACTTTCACCTCATGAGACTATAGATTAGTGTGAATGAGATCCAGTGGTCTGGTAAAAGAATGTTAGCCTTCTTGTGAGATTTATGTGCCATATTCCTTTTCAGTAAGTTCTATAAAAATATTAATTTATAGTTCCAAATTATATAGATTTATCACAATATCATGTTTCTTAATTTTTATTAGTATTCTTTGGAAAAAATGACCAAGCCTTCTGTTCCATATAATACTCTTATCTTTTTTACCCAAATAATAGAAATTGATTGGATCACCAATTTAAAATAAGTTTCCATTTATTATTTTTTTCCTTCTATAATAAAACCTATATAATTTAAAATTTTGATGATACATGAGATTTTTTTGAAAACAACCTCATGACCATTAACACATAGCAGATTAACACTCAAAATATTTTACTTAATCCCTTCCACATACAACAAATCATTCAATTTTATATTTTGAGATTCAATTTTAGTAGTGAAAATAAATTTTTTTAGAGAATAATCATTAAAAAAGATGATTGACCTTTCTTCATGATTCTCAATTTTTTTGGGATATTTAGATCACCTATAATGTGGGAAGAGAACCCACTATTAACAACCTAGGACTTAGTTCTTTTACTATCCTTCAATGAAATTTCTTCCAAACATGATTTTTACTCCATTGGTTTTGGAATAATATTTCCTTTATCATCATAGGAAACCTATCATTGAAATATTTTTATACAATTCACTTTAGTATGACCTTACTGCTCAAACTTTCCACACCCTTCGATAAGATACTCAAATCTATTATCAGTAGTAATATTGGAATTATTTGTCTTTGTGACCTATATTCTCTAATAAATCAAGTATATATCTTCTTAAAGACTCCCCATAACTTTATTCCTCATTCTAGGTTGTGAAATATCATATCATCATCTACATGACTTATTCCCAAACACTCCACAACACTAGAAGTACCCTAAAATCTATATCTTCTAGGATCATAACTTTTCTCCTGAATCACTAAACAATTTTTTTTCTATACACTTTATTTATAAATTTGATTATTTTATGGATTCATAGGTCTTATAGATATCTTAATTTCATCTAAAGACAAAGGGGAATGTTTATACTCCTTTTTCATGGTCCATACTTGATTTTATTTTGAGTTTGAACCTACATTGTTAGTAAAAATAAAATTACTATAAAATTATTCAGGAATAGATTTATGCTGATATTTTGTGAATGTTCTCCCAATAGACATTGAGGATTCAACCTTGACTTAAATATAATTTTTTAAATCCATATTTAACTTCTTTAATTACCTATCAACCTTAAGACACTTAGATCATGTCTTTAGTAGTTCTGTTTTTTTCAAAGAAAAACCATCTTCAAGATCATTTATCATCTTCTCATTTTCAACAACTTTAAACCTGATTTTTTTTATTTCCCAAAAAAGTGATGATTATTTATTTTTGAACTCACACTTCTAATCAGTCAACCTATTGTTTTCTTTCACCAGATATTTCATTTATTCTTGAGTATGCTATTCTTATCAAGACATTCTTCAATATCATCTTCTGGCACATGTTAAAGATCAATTTTTTCTGAATAGTCTTATTTAATACTTTAATTATCAATGATTTTTTAAAAATGAGCTATCAAATTGGTAAATGTCTCACCATATTCACTTTTAGATTCACTACTAGATGAATAATACACTTCTTCTTATTTTCTTATCAGCTTTATTCCCTTACTCCTAGAAAATATATTATTTATGCTTCGAGATTTGGATGAATCTTTTGAGATTTTATCCGACTTATTTTTGTAGGGTTTCTCATATTCTAGTGTTTCAAAATTTCCTCTCTTATTATTAAGATAGTTAAATTTAAAATACCCAATTAGATTACATTTTTAGCATCTAAGTGGAGAATTTACTTTGTACTTGATCTTATCCTTATCAATCCTATTTGAAATAAGAGTAATTATTCTTTGATAATCTCCATCATCCTATTCTTTTTTAGATTCGCTTGAATCTACATCATTAAAAATTTCTTTTATCTTTAACTTTCTCAAGGCCTCAAAGGCCATTTCATCTTTAACCTTATTCTCTAAGGCTGAATGTTTACTCATTTCATTGGAAATTAGAATGTTATTAAATTTATCAAGTGATAGGTCCTATATATCTTCAAGATCTATGATCTTATGGTCAAACATTTCTAATTTTTTTATCATAATCTTTTTGACAACAGTTGAATATTAAATATTTTAAATAAATCCTATGATATTTCTGAAATTTCATTGACCCTTGTATAATAATAATCAACATTTTCTTCTTCATTTATCCTGATATATTCAAACTGGCTTCCCCAAATATTTAATTTGGCCTCCTTGACTTTCAAAATTCCTTTATAGTTAGTTTTTTTCTTATCCCATATTTTTTTGTCTGATTAAATTGACATCTCATTTGTGTATACCTTTTCTAATAAATATGTAAGAACAATATTATGCACCATTACATCAACCTTTATAATTATTTTATCAACAAAGTTCATTGAATCATTCAATTAAATGGGTATAAAACCAAAAAATGGAGTGTCTCTAACCTATAATCCAAGGGATAAAAGATATGACAACATATTATTCTTCAAACTATGTTAAATTTTTCCATAAAATATAGGCACACCTCTATAATAAATTGAATTAAGATTTTACATAATAAGAACTTGAATGAATTGGAAAAAACAAACCTTGATCTAATATAAGATGAAGTTATTAGGACTAGATTACTCCAATGAGAAGGAGGGATAAATTAGATGAGACAAGTTTTTATAAATTATTTTCACTTAAAATCAAACTCTAAAACTTTTTAGAGTTCAATCCACTTAGATATTAATTCTCATCCTTACTCACACATGTATAAAAAAATAAAAATAATGAACACAAGGATTTTTACAAGGTTCATATCCTTCCCAAAAGTCCTAATCCTTACTATGGTTGGTTAGTCTCTCCAATAATGTTTTATTCACTATAATAACAAGTGAATTAATATTATATGTATGGGAATTTAATTGGACTATAACTTTATAGAGTCACACTAGATTGTGAAACTTCACATTGTAGATAAAATTTAATAGAACCATAATGAGAAAGATCACTTTTAAGGTTTAGTTATCACAAAAACAACATATTATGATCTTCATAGATGAGCCTCCAATATATTTAAGAAAATATTTCTCAGTCTATGTGGAACTTGATGTAGAACTACTTCTAAATTATAAAAAAATGTTCAATTTTTATGAATGCTTTACCTCACATATATGTATATGATTGTACTAAACTTTATATACTAGACCCATTGTTTCTCAACTAATTTAGTATCCATCAATTATTATAGAAAATAAATTTATCTACCTTTGAAATAACATAAATTATAGCATAATGACTTGCAGAATTAAAAATAATTCAATAAATAATATTTCTAACTCACTATTCTCACTTTTCCCCTCAATAAAATCATATAAAGTGACCCTCTCATTTTCCTCATTTATTTAGGCTCATTTTTATGCACCACGATTTCAACAATATTATCAATTTTAATTAACTATTTGAATTCTATATAATCTCACAAATACTATTCTATACTTATTTCTAAATAACCTATAAATGAAAAATAATTGAAGGTACACCAAAATCTCAAAAAATAAAAGATAATTCACAAATAATATATTTAAAAATTCTAATAATACACATATTCATAATCACATTGATTAATCTTAAACAATTATTCTTATTCTCACTATAATACACAATATATATTCACAACTCATTAGTATATATAATATCAAAATTTAAAACTGAAGTTACCCAGTCAGGATCTAAGTATCACAGAGAGGGGGAGGGGTGAATCAATGATATTTTTTTATTTTATATTTTCTTAACTATAAAACAACATTTTCCTCCTATTAAATTTTTTCCCTAACAAGCACAATTCAACCACACAACCATAGGAAGATAAGAATTTACAAGGTTCACTACTCAATAAGAGCAGTTAGATCCTTGGTATGGTTTGAAAACAATCTAAAACCACATAATCAACTAGAAAAAAATCATTTGATATGGAATAAAATGAGTAGTATGTTCCCTTGCACCCATGTAGCACTTTGAAAATGATCCAATAGTTTGTGTGCTTCTTCTGGCACAAAATTATGCAAATCAATGTCACAGTGCTTCTTGATCAGCTTTCAAAAATTTGATCAAGAAAAACAATTATTCTCTTTTCTACCTAGAGGCTGGTAGGAGCTTCCTTTAGTCTTTATCAAACTATTCTGCTTCATCCGTGAACTGCATGTATCCTCTAAGAACTGAGTTGTACCAAATAGTATAAGTGACTCATAGACATCGTCTTCTTCTGTGAAATGGATCTGCTTTTTAGACTATCACTGCTCCACGTACCGCCTCAGTGTACCACCTCCGCGTATCGCCTCAGCATACCACTTCTTTATACTGCCTCTGCGTACCACTTCCACATATTGGTTCCACGTACAATCTTTTCAAACCTCTTCCATATACCACCTCTAATTCTACAAAATTACTTATTCCATAGATTGATTCTTCCTATTTTTCAAACCATTTATTCTTCTATAGAAAAATTCTTCCTTCATAGAATCTTTCCTCTGCTAACTTCTTCCCTTCATGGAATTCTCCCTCACAAACTCTTCCAGACTTAGCCAAATTCTTCCTCAGAGTGAAGATGTAATCTTATGAAAATCGCTCTTCTTTAATTATGGGATTAGGGTCCATTATATATGAAAATAAATCCTCAAATATCGCTAATGCAATTCAACCAAATTTTTAATGTGGTGTAGCCTTCACTGCATAACGTGCATGTCCCATGAACCATTTTCCCTACGTGGTCTATATACTACATTTCTTCCTTCACAGTTACCTAAATTACTACATCTATTTCATGAATGATATTCTTTTCCATGATTTTTTAACCTAAAATTAACTAAAAACCTCCTATGAACTGTGATCCCCAACAAATTGTGTATCATACATGGTCCACATACCGTGCTTCGTGTTTCGTATAGCATTGCTATGCAAAATCTTTCCTTTGAAAATTTTCCATCACCAATCCATGTAACTCCTATGTGGTCTATGAACTGTCCTTCATGGTCTGTGAACTATGATTCATGGTCCATAAACTGTTGTTCATGGAAATTATTCCTTTTCCAAAAGTCAAACGAAACTCCCAATTTTGATGCCCAAAATTTTGGAAAACACTGGAAAATGGGACCACCTAAAATATCTACTTCAGCAAGAACACCCACGATACTTCATTGCCATTTGGATTACTCAAAAAATAGTTGATTTCATCATGAAAATTATTGGTCATGATATATAGTCTTTGATTGATTGCCTTTAACAGCATCAAATTTTCTCTAGAAAGTATTGAAACTTCCATTTCTTCTAGAAACATCATTCTTTCTAATCAACACTTAATACGATTTCCAACACCTTTATTTCTTCTTTCCATTATACTTCTTGCATCACAAGTTCTCCAAAAAACTTATGATATTTGTGAAATAAAAATCAGTAGAGCATCATAATATTTTCCAAGTGTGTTAAAAAGTGAATTGATTTATCCTTTTAACAACAAAATATAACACTCTTCAAAATAAAAGTCTTCTTACTTCCTTCTCCAACCCACTTGGTCCCAACAATCTCCCCCTTTGGATTTTGTTTTCAACCAAGATTCATAAATCACTAAACTTTTTAACCTTAAGATATGGATTATTTATAAATAATTCTAAGCCTTGGTGAGATAACTCATTATAGGAAACTAGAATTATTTATAGAAAAACCATACTATCCAAAAGTAGTGACTATGAAACCTATTCAGATTTCCTCCTTGGTCTTCTCCAAAACATACTCATATTTCTTCCAACTCTTCTTCCTTAACATTATTCATCATCTTTATCCACTTCTTTACCATTCATGAAACCTCTTCTTCTTTCCTCCACAGTTTTCTCCAAAACATCCTCATATTTCTTCCAAGTCTTCTTACCCAACATTCTTCTTTGACTTTCTCCACTTATTCAACATTCATGGAATTTAAAAGAAATTTGTTTATTTAAAACCACCGCAAGAAACAATTAGAATAGTTCACACACTTACATGATAGATTCACAACTAACCTAAAAATTCCCCTATATGCACAATTTATGTATAGATTTATGAAAAAATTATCCCCATTGAAAACACTATCCAAATGTAAGATGGGAGAGGGAATAAATACACATACCTAAACCTTGATGAGAAGGAGGTTGGACTCCCATGTTCAACCGCAATTTAGAAAATGGTTCCTTTGGTAAAGGTTTTGTGAACATGTTAGCAAATTGTTTTGATGTAGGAACATATTCTAGCTTAAATTATTTATTCTCTACATGCTATTCGATGAAGTGGTACTTTTTTTCAATATGTTTTAAATGATAATGTTGTACCAGATTCTTTATAATATTTATTGAACTTTGATTATCTCATCCCAAGAGCAAGGGTAAATTTACTTCAACAAGTAAGTCTTCCAACTAAGTTTTCATCCACATAAGTTGGGTAATAGCTTGATTGGTAGCAACATAATCATATTTATCCATGATAAGAGTTACTGAATTTTGTTTCTTTGTATGCCAACTTAGAAAACTTTTACCCAAAAAGAATACTCCACCAGATGTGGATCTTCTATCATCAAGATTTCCTGCCCAATCATCATCTTAATACCCAAAAAATTCAATATTTTCTGATCTATCATACCTGATTCCAAAATTTGTTGTGCCTTTGATATATTTAATAATTATTTTTCCCGAAATTAGATGTGAATATTTGGTATCAATCTGAAATCTTACACATAAGGTAGCAACATAAACAATGTTAGGTCTTAAGGTAGTCAAGTATAAGAAACTTCCAATCATATTTAAAAACTCTTTTTGATAAAATTATTTTCCCTACCATCTTTAGAAAACATGGTTTTCACTAAAATTGGGGTGGAAGCATGTTTCAAATTTTCCATGCCAAACTTCTTAAAGAGTTCCTTATCATAATTTTCTTGAGAAAGAAATATGTGTTTCTTATTTTGTAAAATATTTATCCTAAGAGAGGTTTTCATTTCTCCTAGCATAGACATCTCAAATAACTTCTTCATCTCTTCATCAAATCTTTCAGAAGATCTTTTATCATTTCTTTCAAAGATAATGTCATCAAAATAAACAATTATGATGAGAGAAAACTATTGAATTTCCTTGATGTAAATATTTCTATTAACTCTTTATCTCTTGAAACTCATCTTCCTTAAGCAAGTATCCAATTTGGAATACCATTCCCTTGGACCTTGTTTTAACCTATAAAAATCCTTCCTTAATATGCACACATAACTTTCATCATTCCCAACAACAAATCCATAAGGTTGTTCAATGTAAACTTCCACATTAAGATCATCATTCAAGAATGCAAATATAAATCCATTTGAAATATCTTGTATCCTTGTTGTGTAGAAATAGAAAAAAATATTCTGATTGATTCTAATCTTACCACTAGAGAAAAGGATTCATAAAAATAAATACATTCAATTTGTGAATACCCTTTACAAACCAATTTTCCTTGTTTATTATCACTTCACCTTCTTCATTCATCTTATTCCGGAAAACACATTTTGTACCAATAAAATTTTTGTTATCTGGTTTGGGTATGAGTTCTAAAGTACCATTATTTTCTATCTGATCAATCTATTAATTAATAGTATGAACCCATTCTAGATTCTCAAAATCTTCATTCAGATTATTCGGATCAACTTTTTAATACAAAGAAGTGTGTGTAACAACCTTTGAGATTCTTCTTGTTTGAACCTTATGATGTTCATCACCAATAATGTTTTGAGCCTATACTTGATTCCTCAGCCTAGGATGAGCTATTTGAGTTTCATCCTTATCACTTGAAATGGATGAGCATGATTCTTCTTCTTGAGTAGGATTACCACTATTAGAAACATTTTTAGAATTTTTATCTAATCTTTCCTTATCCTTCTCAACTTTCGTATTAGCATTAGTCTTCTTTTATTTATCAATATTTTCAACCACTTTTACATCGGTAGAATAAAAAATTCCTCCTTTTTCTTTGTTGAAACATCTATATCCTCTTCCTTCTAGAGAATAGCCAATAAAAATTCCTTCTTCACCTCTTTTCTCAAACTTTTCAAGGTTTCCACCTTTCTTCTTTATGATGCATGGAATTTGAAAAACTATTAAGTGTTTTAAACTTGGAGTTTTTCCATAAAACATTGCATATAAAGTCACATATGAACTTGTCCTATAGAAATGTAGGTTTTGAATATAAAAAGTTATACTCATGAATTTCATCTAATAATAATGAGATATATCATGTTCAAGTAACATAGTTCACGCCATTTCCACCAAACTTCTATTCTTTCTTTCGACAACTCCATTTGGTTGAGGTGTGTATGGTGAACTGAACTCATGCCAAATTCCATGCTTCTGAAGATAATTTTCAAATTATTAATTCTTATATTCACCACCATTATTAGTTCTCAACTTATTCACTAAATACTCATATTCTTCTTCTTCTTTCCTCCTAAAACTTTTAAACATTTTCAGATCATCTGGATTATGAATCGTGCACATAACACAAGTAATGCGAGTAAATTCATCAATGAAAGTGATGAAGTACTTATCTCCATTTGTTTATTATTTTCTAATTGGACCACATATATCATAATGAATAAGTTCCAAGGGTCATTTTGAATAAATGATAACTTTCTTATGTACAGAATTTGTAATCCTCCCTTTTTGAAAAATACTGCAACCCCAATATCTTCTTATTGACATATTAGGAATATATCTGACATTGTATCGCTTTGATAACTTGATCATGTTTCTCTGGCACATTTGTCCCAGCCTTTTATGCCACATTTTATTTTCTTCCACAATATTTATATAACAAGAGTTTTTTTATTTCACCAATTTCAAAAAAGTTTCCTTTTGTACGTAAACTTATTATAACAATCTTTCCATATTCTTGAATTTTCAAAACAAACCCATCTTTCCTAAAGATAACTTTGTTAACCTCATAAAAAAGTTATGAAACACTCAAAAAGTTGTGTTTTAGCCCATCAACATATAAAGTTTTCTTAGATCTCATCGTTTCTTCCCCAATTATGGTTGATCCAACACCTTTAATTCTTAGAGATTCATCATTGAAAAATGTCACCATTCCTTATTTGAAATCTTTAACATTATTCAATATATTTAAGTATCCTTTCATATGATAAGAACACCCAATATCAAGAATCCAAGATTTTTATTCTTTTATATCTTTAAAAGAAGTTTAAAAAACAAGATCTTTTTCTTATTCCTTTTATTTCTTCACCTCCAACTTTGGAGAATTGTTGAGAAACTTTTGTTGTGATGATAAAAACAGGACAACCCTTATCAAGATGCCTTGTTTTTCACATTTGTCACAACTTGTTTCCAGTAGTTGGAACCTATTATCAACTTTCACACAAGTCTTCTCAGATTTCTTTTGAACTTCCTTCTAAGAAATCTTCTTTTGGGAGGATTGAATCCACCTCAATACTTAACTCACATTAAATATGGAATAATAGAAATGTTTTTGGTTGAACCAAAATATATTTTATGTGTATCAAAATCAACTACAAAACCAGCAATATCCATAGAAAGTGTATTTTCCTCTGAAATTTCTGGATTGACTGGTCCTGTGAGTATGTTTCTCAGTAACCTTCTTAATAGAAATTTGTAGACCATCAAAATTTATATTTTCAGAAGAAACTTTAATCTTCAGCTCATATTTCTTTCCATACATATCAGAACCAAAAGTAATATAATTTTTTCCACACTCATGATTTTTAGATACTTCTGATTTTTCAGCGTTGTTAAATTTGGCCACATATATAACTTTCCCATATTTATTCTTCTTATAAACAATTATATCTTTCTTATAAACCTTTTAAGGTAAATTTTGTTGATCCTTCTTAGGTTCACTATTACAAGAACTTTCACAAAATCCTGAGTTAGAGTTTTTGAAACTATTATTCATTTGTTTAGATTTACCCAGTTTTTGTTGGACAAGTTCCAAATCTTCTTAGTATTCCTTCGTCTTTACTTACATATGTTCATTATAACACTTCTCATTCACAATATAATTTTTCAGATCATCAATATATTTTACTAGATTAAATTTCTCATTAGGAAAATATTCTTGATTGTATGATGAGGGATTTTCATTTATCAATTTCCTGTATTCCTTTTCAAGTCTTTTAATCTTTATCAGGCATTAGTTCAACTCTTCTTTTAGATGAGTTTCAAGTTGATTTTATTTTTCTTCAAAAATTGTAATTCCAAAATATTAATTATTCATTATTGTAATAAAAGTATTTTCTCTAGATTTTCCATAAAAATATTTTTCAGATTCAACTTTTGTAACGACCCGAAATTTTAAATAAATCTTGTTTCCTAATTTTATGTCTTATTTTATTTTATTTTTATACTCAACAAAAATATTTCATTTGGTAACATGAGTATAATTAAAATGATACTGTTGGGTTTTGATTGTTATTTGACCATTGGTCAATATGACTGCTGGCAACTAAACGTTTTGACTATTGTCTCTAAATACAAGCAATCTTGGTTAATTAATATAGAAAAAAGATTCGATGGCCTCACCCAGTAGTCTTGGACCGATCGAAGCCCACCTAACAGAACTTGGGAAGGAGGTAGCACCACTGGGCTTTGCTCTGAACCAAACCCAAGCTGAACTTCATCATGTGAAGCTAGAACGGGATCTCCTTCATGAGAAGTTCAAACTGATAGAAATTACTACTCGTGCGATGTTGGCCGAGCCTCCCTCAGTTTCTCTCTCCTTAGCACACCTTACACTTAGGTCCTATGCTGGTGTGATAAGGGGCTCTGTAAGGAGACCGTAACTGCCTTATGTAATCCTTTTTTAAATAAAAACTGGGATTTCTTCTTATGATGAAGTTTATGAATTTTCAAATGTCTGGATAAATATAATATACATATTTTTGATGAATTTTAGAGAAAGTATATTTTAAAAATGTTTATGTAAACCTTAAATAAATAAAAATGTGTAATGATTTTCAAAAAATGGTCTTCTACAAATATGTTCAGTATGAACTTTAGAGTCTAATAAGATCAACGTATTTTTTGATGAATAGTAAATTATGAATAGTGATTTTATGCTTAGGATTAGTAATGTGACCAAATGGATTATTAATCTCACTTAAAGAAAGTATTAATATAATCTAGGCACCTTGATTAAGTAATGTGATTCAATAAAATGGTTAAAAAAGCGGTTTCATAAATTATTATTCAAGTATTAGTTTTTTCGGGTGAATAGTGTTTTTTAATTAAAAATTAAATTAAAAATATTCAGAAAATTAGTTTTATAAAATGGATTTCATTTTTAAACTCAGAGCATCGATATTATGTTAAGGCAATTTTTGGGGATTTTTCTAAAAAAAATGAATTTTCGGTGAATAGTGTATTTATTTAAAAAATAAATTAAAAAAATTTAGAAAATTATTTTTATAAAATGGAGTTCATTTTTGAAATCAAAGCATTGATATTTGGTTAAGGTGAAATTTTGGGATTTTTTTGAGAAAGTTGAATTTTTAGTGAATAGTAAAAATACAGTTTTAGGGTTTCGGTGTGTTTAATGACATCATAACTGTGTCATGATGATTTCATGAGATATTTTAAAGTATGGTCGACTAAAGAGGATGAAGTGTTGTGTGGGGGTACCCATGTGGCCTAACTCTATGGGAAGTACCATGGGAGGGCCCATGCTTTTGAGAAAACCACTTTTGAGGTGTCCCTTGGCCATTAATGCATTGTCCCCTCACTTTCCCTATAAATACCAAGCACTCCTCTCATCTTTTCGACTCCAAAACCATCCTCAATGACGTTCTGGTCTCCATACCTCCCAAGGAGTCCTCCCAAGGTGCCCCCAAGCCCTCAAGGTCCCAACCTTTGAGTTTTAAGAGTTACGTTTTAAGGTAAGGGATCCGACCCCTCTCTTTCTTTTCAAGTGATCTATTTTATGTCATTCTTTTATGCCCCATGTTTATATGTTGGAGGAGGTTATTTTATATTCATTATACTGTAATTTTTATGTTCATATGATGAGATACCCCCTCTTACTCTCATCATTTTGTTTTAATAATGTTTAAGTGGCGCCGTTAGGCTGCCGAATTTTCAAGGGATTCGTTCACCTTTCTCATTTTTCAAAGTTCTACTTTCATGTCAAGTATTTCAAGTTCCTTTTGATTATGTTGGGGTATTATCTCTATATTTATCATACTGATATTTTATGATCATATTATGAGAGACCCCATTTTATCTCTTCAATTCAGTATTTTGAAGTTTTAAGTGGCGCCGTTAGGCTGCCGAATTTTTAAGTGCTTCTTTCACCCTTCTCATTTTTCAAAGTTCTACTTTCATGTCAAGTCTTTAAAGTTACTTTTTATTATGTTGGGTTATGATATCTATTTTTATCATACTGATATATTATGATCATATGATGATAGACCCCATTTGATCTCTTCAATTCAGTATTTTGATGTTTTAAGTGGCGCAGTTAGGCTACCGAATTTTTAAGTGGTTCTTTCACCTTTCTCATTTTTCAAAGTTCTAATTCCATGTCAAGTCTTGGAAGTTCCTTTTTATTATGTTGGGGTATGATCTCTATATCTATCATACTGAACTTTTATGTTCTTATAATGAGAGACCCTATTTGATCTCATCAATTCATTTTTGTTGAAGTTTATGTGACGCCGTTAGGCTGACGAATGTTTAAGGGATTCTTTCACCCTTCTCATTTTCAAGTTCTATTTTCTTGTCAAGTCTTTCAATTTAATTTATTTTGGGGCATGATCTCTATATCTATCATACTGATCATTTATGTTCATATTATGAGAGACCCTTTTTGATCTCGTCAATTCATTTTTGTTGAAGTTTAAGTGGCGTCGTTAGGCTGTCGAATTTTTATAAGTGAAATCTTATTTTTTGTCTTCCTTTCAAGTTCTTCGTTTCATATGGTATATCATTAAAATTTCATTACCATGCTCTTAAATACTTTATATTCTGTCCCTCTACGGTTTTATGGATCATTTATGAGTGGGTGACCCATGTCCCCTCTATTTTCAATGTTCTCTAAAACCCCGAAACATAGCTGTTATGCTGTAGAATTTTCGTCTCAAAATGCCTCTCTCTTTTCTCAAAATTATTTTATGCTATAAAGTGAATACTAAAAGCTCTTATTTCTACAGGGGTATTCACATATATATCAAAATGTTCTATTTTAAATTCTGTGATTTACATACATGAGACCCGCTCTCCCCTTCAGTGGGTTTTAAAGTGACAATAAAGATCATGTCTTTAAAGCAATTTTTAAAACGTTATGATTATGAAATGAAACCCATTTATTTTATGCTATATGGGTTATTTATGAAATATTTTATGATGATATATGTGGATCACATGATAATAAAGGCAAATTTAAGGGTGTTCCCTGATAGCGCTCCAATACATTGGGTAATGATATAACCACTAGAGATTACAATTTTCACGATACCTTGGTGAATAACCTTGGTAATTTTCGAATGACACCTTGAGGATGGACCTTGGTGATGTGTTCATGATTTTCTATGTTAAATTATGTAGCCACATCTTCAAGTTATGAAAAATGTTATTTTTATTATGATATGCCACATGATTTCTTTCTCATGCCTTAAAGTTCTTTTCATGACATTGTTGATGTATCTCAAGTTCACATGTTAAATGTTTCCCCTTGTTTCCTTTACTGGGACTTCTGCTCAACCTTTCTTTTGATGTATGTCCCCAGGTTATGAGATGCAGTAATGAACCTAGGATGAACATAAGGAGAAGCCTTTCAAGTGTTTAAGAAGAATGTTTTTTTTTTGTTTCATGTATCAAGTTCCTGGTTTCCAAGACACTAAACCTTAAAGATCCTCGGTTTTTGAAAAATATAATGAAAGTTTATGTGATAAAAAGGCGGGATGCTATAGTTGGTATCAAAGGATGGTTTATTTATTTGTGGAAATTAGGATATGAAAACATTAGGAAGAACCCTATAGAAAATTTTAAATATAGGAAATCTTCCTGGTATTTTGGTGATTATTGAGTAAGGGGTTGCCAAACAAATACATTCCTGTCTGGATACGAGTAGGTAGAGGTGGCTCTGGAACAGATGTACATAGGGGTAAAACCTGAAAAAACTGCTTTGAGCTAGACTCGAACGAGAACTGGTACATGACAACGGGCCTTGCTGCACTCTTGGTTACGACACTCTCGGGGGATATGCTTTGGTAAATTCATAAACTTAGTATGAACCATTATTAAAGGAACAAAGATAAAATAAAATAAAGATTCACATAAGAATATACGATCATGGATAACCTAGATTGGAACATAGGGGATCGCAAGTTAGGATATACTTTTATTCTACAAGTTTATCCTTTTATGCTTAAAGTTTTCTTTTCATGATTATTGGCGAAGTATTTAAGCCCCTAATTATACTTTATCTTCTTAGTTAATGGTGGGAAATGGAAGAACATGTCCCAACAACCAATGTGATAGGAAATGCGATGATTGCTGTATTAATATGACAGAGATGATTAGGGGATTAAAAGATGATTATTATTTTGGAAGACGTTTACTATTTTGGGGACCCTATATGATCGAGGTAAATAGATTACTACGGTATTTTCATTGAGGAGTAAGGTTGACTTATATTTTGAAGAATAGATGAATTTAAGGCTGACTTATAGTAATTTAGGTTACTTATGGAAATGATTAACCTATCTTGGGGTAAATATGTTTAGGTTAGTTAATTTTGTTATAAGATGTTAGGAGTGGTTGATGTTGTTTGGAGATGAATGATAAAGTTTACCTTGGAAGACAATGTTATCAAATCCTTCTTGTATTTGGGTTTCAATCTTAGTTTGGTTTATTTTGAGGATTTTTAAGGATAGTTATTTATGGAATGGTCTATGATGAACTCTGGGTAGTACCATGGAACTTTGAAGATTTAAAAGTAGTTTCCATTCCTATAGGATTATTTCTTTTTGAAGAGTTGTTTTACCTTACCCTTTCTGTTTTTGGGATAATGTTTAAAGATAGATGAAATAGATGGTTAATCTTTTGTGGATTATGTGATTCTCTAGAAGATTATTCTTGTGTTTTGATGAGACCAAGTGTTTTTGAATGATCATCGTTTGGAGAAAAGATTATTTTGGGTAGAAACTTATTAAAGGATGAAACTCTACATGAAGGTAGGTATATTTTCTTATGTTTTTGTTCTATGTAGTAAATGAATTCCTCAAAATTATGAAAAGAAACATAAAAAAATGTTGTTGGTTTACGTTTCCTAATAGGTAATCCAAGACCGTTTACACACATCATAAGTTTGGGATTTTCTTATGGTTAACTTTATCTTAATCATGTTCTCTATCACTCTCCCTTAGAACTTGACCCTTTGTTTTCTCCTCCATGTCCATGTTTTTCTACACGGAATCCAAGTGTGGGTTAACTCAGGTGACCTTTGTACTTCCCTTTATTTCTTTAAAAGTAATAGTTTTACTGACTCCTTTTCCGATGTGGGACTTTCAATGAAATTTCAAAACCCAATTTTAAAAATTGCGAGGACGCAATTTCTTAAGGGGGGAAGATTGTAATGACCCGAAATTTTAAATAAATCTTGTTTCCTAATTTTATGTGTTATTTTATTTTATTTTTATACTCAAAAAAATGTTTCATTTGATAACATGAGTATAATTAAAATGAGACTTTTGGGTTTTGACTGTTATTTGACCATTGGTTAATATGACCACTGGAAACTAAACGTTTTGAATATTGTCTCTAAATACAAGCAATCTTGGTTAATTAATATAGAAAAAAGATCCAATGGCCTCACCCAGTAGTCTTGGACCGATCGAAGCCCACCTAATAGAACTTGGGAAGGAGGTACCACCACTGGGCTTTTCTCTGGACCAAACCCAAGCTGAACTTCATCATGTGAAGCTAGAACGGGATTGCCTTCGCGAGAAGTTCAAACTGATAGAAATTACTACTCGTGCGATGTTGGCCGAGCCTCCCTCGGATTCTCTCACCTTAGCACACCTTACACTTAGGTCCTATGCTGGTGTGATAAGGGGCTATGTAAGGAGACCGTAACTGCCTTGTGTAATCCTTTTTTTTAAATAAAAACTAGGATTTCTTCTTATGATGAAGTTTATGAATTTTCAAATGTCCGGATAGATATAGTATACATATTTTTGATGGATTTTAGAGAAAGTATATTTTAAAAATGTTTATGTAAACCTTAAATAAATAAAAATGTGTAATGATTTTCAAAAAATTGTCTTCTACAAATATGTTCAGTACGAAATTTAGAGTCTAATAAGATCAACTTAATTTTTGATGAATAGTAAATTATGAATAGTGATTTTATGCTTAGGATTAATAATGTGACCAAATGGATTAGTAATCTCACTTAAAGAAAGTATTAATATAATCTAGGCACCTTGATTAATTAATGTGATTCAATAAAATGGTTAAAAAAGCGTTTTCATAAATTATTATTCAAGTATTTATTTTTTTGGGTGAATAGTGTTTTTAATTAAAAATTAAATTAAAAATATTTAGAAAATTATTTTTATAAAATGGACTTCATTTTTGAAGTCAGAGCATCAATATTATGTTAAGGTAATTTTTGGGGATTTTTCTAAAAAAATGAATTTTCAGTGAATAGTGTATTTATTTAAAAAAATAAATTAAAAATATTTAGAAAATTATTTTTATAAAATGGAGTTAATTTTTGAAATCAGAGCATTGATATTTGGTTAAGGTGAAATTTTGGGATTTTTATGAGAAAGTTGAATTTTCAGTGAATAGTAAAAATACAGTTTTAGGGTTTCAGTATGTTTAATGAGATCATAACTATGTCATGATGATGTCATGAGATATTTTAAAGGATTTTAGACTAAAGAGGATGAAATGTTGTGTGGGGGTCCCCATGTGGCCTAACTCTATGGGAAGTACCATGGGAGGGCCCATGCTTATGAGAAAACCACTTTTGAGGTGTCCCTTGGCCATTAATGCCTTGTCCCCTCACTTTCCCTATAAATACCAAGCCCTCCTCTAATCTTTTCGACTCCAAAACCATAATAAACGAAGTTCTAGTCTCCTTACTGCCCAAGGAGTCCTCCCAAGGTGCCCCCAATCCCTCAAGGTCCCAACCTTTGAGTTTTAAGAGTTACGTTTTAAGGTAAGGGATCCGACCCATCTCTTTCTTTTCAAGTGATCTCTTTTATGTCATTATTTTATGCCCCATGTTCTTATGTTGGAGGAGGTTATTTTATATTAATTATACTGTCCTTTTTATGTTCATATTATTAGAGACCCCCTCTTACTCTCATCATTTTGTTTTAAGAATGTTTAAGTGGTGCCGTTAGGCTGCCGAATTTTCAAGGGATTCGTTCACCTTTCTCATTTTTCAAAGTTCTACTTTCGTGTCAAGTCTTTCAAGTTACTTTTTATTATTTTGGGGGTATGATATCTATATTTATCATACTGATATTTTATGATCATATTATGAGAGACCCCATTTTATCTCTTCAATTCAGTATTTTGAAGTTTTAAGTGGGGCTGTTAGGCTGCCGAATTTTTAAGTGGTTCTTTCACCCTTCTCATTTTTCAAAGTTCTACTTTCATGTCAAGTCTTTCAAGTTCCTTTTTATTATGTTGGGGTACGATCTCTATATTTATAATACTGATATTTTATGATCATAATATGAGAGACCCCATTTGATCTCTTCAATTCAGTATTTTGAAGTTTTAAGTGGCGCCGTTAGGCTGCTGAATTTTTAAGTGGTTCTTTCACCCTTCTCATTTTTCAAAGTTATAATTCCATGTCAAGTCTTGGAAGTTCCTTTTTATTATGTTAGGGTATGATATCTATATCTATCATACTGAACTTTTATGTTATTATGACTAGAGACCCTATTTTATCTCATCAATTCATTTTTGTTGAAGTTTAAGTGACGCCGTTAGGCTGCTGAATTTTTAAGGGATTCTTTCACCCTTCTCATTTTCAAGTTCTATTTTCTTTTCAAGTCTTTCAAGTTAATTTATTTTGGGGTATGATATCTATATCTATCATACTGATCATTTATGTTCATATGAAGATAGACCCTTTTTGATCTCGTCAATTCATTTTTGTTGAAGTTTAAGTGGCGCCGTTAGGCTGTCGAATTTTTATAAGAGAAATCTTATTTTTTGTCTTCCTTTCATGTTCTTCGTTCCATATGGTATATAATTAAAATTTCATTACCATTCTCTTAAATACTTTATATTCTGTCCCTATACTGTTTTATGGATCATTTATGAGTGGGTGACCCATGTACCCTCTCTTTTCAATGTTCTCTAAAACCCCAAAACATAGCTGTTATGCTGCAGAATTTTCGTCTCAAAATGCCTCTCTCTTTTCTCAAAATTATTTTATGCTATAAAGGGAATACTAAAAGATCTTATTTATACAGGGGTATTCACATATATATCAAAATGTTCTATTTTAAATTCTGGGATTTACATACATGATACCCGCTCTCCCCTTCCGTGGGTTTTAAAGTGACAATAAAGATCATGTCTTTAAAGCAGTTTTTAAAACGTTATGATTATGAAATGAAACCCATTTTTTTATGATATATGGGTTATTTATGAAATATTTTATGAAGATATATGTGTATCACATGATAATAAAGGCAAATTTAAGGGTGCTCCCTGATAGCGCTCCAATGCATTGGGTAATGATGTAACCAGTAGAGATTACAATTTTCACGATACCTTGGTGAATAACCTTGATAATTTTCAAATGACACCTTGGGGATGGACCTTGGTGATATGTTCATGATTGTCTATGTTAAATGATGTAGCCATATCTTCAAGTTATTAAAAATGTTATTTTTATTATGATATGCCACATGATTTCTTTCTCATGCCTTAAAGTTCTTTTCATGACATTGTTGATGTATCTCAAGTTTACATGTTAAATGTTTCCCCTTGTTTCCCTTACTGGGCCTTCTGCTCACCCTTTATTTTGATGTATGTCCCCAGGTTATGAGATGCAGTAATGAACCTAGGATGAACATAAGGAGAAGCCTTTCAAGTTTTTAAGAAGAATGTTTTTTTTTGTTTCATGTATCAAGTTCCTGGTTTCCAAGACACTAAAACTTAAAGATCCTCGATTTTTGTAAAATGTAATGAAAGTTTATGTGATAAAAAGGTGGGATGCTATAAATTTATTATCTCCTTCTTATTCATCTTTAGGAAAAAATATCATTCTTCTAGATTTGAAGAAATTTTTATCCTTCCCTCTAGAAAATATTTTTTTAGCACCCTGTTTCTTCCACGAACTTCTTGGACTTCTTTCTTCTTAATCATTGTCTTCTTATTTCTTTCTTTGAGGAAAATTAACCGCAAAGTGGCCAATAAAATCCACATTCAAAAAACTTCAATGAAAGTTTCCCTTTATATTTACCTGTGTCTATTTTCAAATTTTTAAGAAATAAGGAAAAAATATCATCAAATTTTTTGTATACATCATTTTTGGAGTTAGATTTAACAACATAAACTTCCTCAAATGCCTTCATAAAATTTTCTTTATTGACAGATTTGAAAGACATTTCTCTATAAAATTTTCTTTTTATCTTTATAATATTATCCCTTATCATCTCATAAGTGATATGAGTGATATTCAAATAATCCAGAGATAATGTTTCACGGTATCTATCTTTCATTGAATAAAATTTAGCATAAACCTTGTTTAGAAAAATTATTAAAATATTTTCAACAAATGTATAATCCTCTAACTTTTTACCAAGACATCTGATAGTGCTGACAATGTCATTTACCCTGTTAAAGAATTCCCCAAAAAATTAAAACTCTCCCATTTTCAAATCTTCATACTTAAGCCTCCAAATTTGTAGTTTTACCTTCTTCACTTTTGTATTTCTTTTATAGATTTTTTATCTTATATCATAAAACTTTAGCTATGGAAACACCTTTTACTCTTAAAAACTCATTTTTAGAAAGTGATGAAAGTAAATAATTTTTATGTCTTCCATAATTCTCTAGATTATTCTTATAGACAAGTTTAAGAATAACCTTATCATCAATAGGAGGAAATCCATCTATTATAGATTTAAGAACTACATAACAAAGAGACATAAGATAAAAAATCATTCTATCTTTCCAGATATGATAATTCATTCCATAAAATATCAAAATAACTTTACTATTCACACAATTTAGATTCTCAATCACAACATCTCTTCAAAACTTTAGCAAAGAACAAATGAACAGAACCTACCTATAATACCAATTGAAGTTACCCAGTCAGGATCTAAGTATTACTGAGAAGAGGAAGGGGTGAATCAATGATATTTATTTCTTTTATGTTTTCTTCCTTATGAAACTAAATTTACCTATTGTTAAATATTTCTTTCTTTTCTAAACACAATTCAACCACACAACCATAAAAACACAAGAATTTACATTGTTCACTATTAAACAAGAGTAGCTACATCCTTGGTATGGTTTATAAACAATCAAAAACCACAAAATTGACTAGAAAACAATCTTTTGATGTGGAATACAATGAGTATGATTATTCTTTATAATCATGTAATAATTTTAAAATAATAAAATAATGTGTGTGATTTTTCTGGAACAAAATGATGCAAATCAATGTCACGATGCTTCTTGATCAGCTTTCATAAATTTGATCATGAAAAATAATTATTCTATTTCCTACCTAGAATATGGTAGGAACTTCCTCTAGTCTTTCATGGGCTGTTCTACTACCTCTATAAACTACATGTATCCTCTGTGAACTGAGTTTCACCACATAGTGCAAGAGACTCATAGAAAGCCTCTTATTATGTGAACTAGCTCTACTCTACAGACTATCACCGCTCCATGTACCACCTCATCATACCACCTCCATGTACTGGTTTTGCGTACATGGTCCACGTATTGTCTTTGCATACTGATAAAACACTATTTATTGAATATTTTATTGATAATAAATAATATAATTTCCTCACATTGTGTTAAATATGTTTAATTAGAAATTATTTGGGATTAGATCATTCATTTGAATATTTGATGAAAATTCCAGTTTTACCCTTTATAGTTCACTGTAGTATTTCGAAGATACATATTTTTATATTTATTATTTGAATTTTCAATTTTTTAACAGTGTTCCTAAATTAATTATCTACAACCTTTATTCAAGATACTAGAGATAAAGAGTGCATATGTTTGTTGAAAATGGGCCACAAAGTCAAAGTTGGGATGGACTCGCCAAAATGAAGAATCTTCTGTATTTCGGCCATAACTCCTTCATATGTGCCTGGATTAAGCCCAACTTTGGAGAGAAGATACCGGAACCATATCTGCACATTTTATCCATCTGGAAGGCTGGCCAATTCACGCATTTTGGTGGTCAAATGGGCAGTGAAAGTTGGCATAAAATATTTGTCTGAGATTCCCCATTCACACTTGAAACCAATTTGAACCTAGCCTCCCCACAACTCTATAAATTAGTGTTTTTATCATTTGGTGGGGTTGGGACGTGCTTTGGGAAGTTGAGGTCAGAGTAGAAGTGGATACACTCTAATTTTCCAACCATTTCAATAAGGGTAGCTCTTGAAGCAAGGATCCCTTCGACGAAGCCTTCTTCTTCTCCTTTATGTTGTAATGATTTTGTTTGTGTAATAATCTTCTTTGTTATTCTTTTATTTATTCTCTTTTCTTATGTTTTATTTAAATTTATTCTTCTCTTAATCTTACTCTTTGGGATGGAATTGTTGAGTAGAAGCGTTATTGGGTTATACCCATTATAAACCTTTGCACATGAAAAACGCTTCTACGATGATTACACCACCCATGAAAGAGTTGTCTTTTAGTAATCGATCTATCTTCTACCCTCTTCATTTAATTATTTTGAATAAATGAGATAATGTAATTCAAATAATATGATCCATGAATTGTGTTTTTAAATTACAAGAAACTAAGAAAGCAATTGAACAATTAAAACAAAAATACGCGAGGTCGGGATTTTGTGTAAATTGTGAGAGCGTAATCTTAATCGGTAATACAAGACCACACGGGATAAATTTGTAGAGTCCAAATAAAATCCCTAAACACAATTCATCTTCATTTACAGAATGGATATGTGCTCTAATTAACCACTAACCATAAGCTATCCTTAGAACAACAATCAAAGCAGGGTGCTGCGATTGCGTGTTCCGAAGCTAGCCTAGGGTTTAAGTAATTTCATCTTTGTGGTTAAGTTAACTCTCATAGGGTTCGAGGGATAACAAATTAGGGGATCATAATTAAGTGGATATTTATTTAAATGATAATGATTAATAAGTGAATGAAGAGGTAGATTTAGATCGATTACGCCTTTTAAAATAGATTTCTAAAAAAACATCTTCTTGTTGAGTCATTTTAATCGAAATTTATTTCAAAACTAAAAACAAAAAAATATACAATCTTCTTCCAGAAAACTTCTTCTAGATTCATAAACTATAAAAAAACCCCAATCCTTTAAAGTAGTGTTTTTATTTTATTCTCTTTTATTTTATTTTTATAATACCTTTAATAAGTTGTTAAATTCACTTCCTTCTTTGAGAGACGGCCTTGGTCAGCCACTCTGCTGCACCTAAGTACCCCAAAATCACATTAATCATTTGAGGGCGCCCATGGCAGTGCTTTTTCAAATTGGCTCCATTGCTGGAGAGGCAAGTAATTACTTCAACCAATTAGAGGTATTTATTTTATTTTACATTTTATTCTCTTCCTCCTTCTTTCTTCCTTCTTTACCCAATCTGATTTTTCTTCTTCTTCTTTTATTTTCATCTACTTCTTTTTCGACCATCAACTCAAACTTTTCATTTTTATTTTACTATGGTCCACTTTCTTTATTTTCATTTTTATTTTATTTATGAAACGAACTAATCCTGAAGATCTCTTAGATCGTGACCTTGAGATTGAATGCAACCTTAGGGCATGAATCAGACACTCTCAGTCTACGGGAAGTTTCAATATTCAACCAGTTGGTGAATTACTCTCTTCTGGAAACATTGGAATTGGAAGTTATTCAAATTCAAACATAAAAGAAGAACCAATGGATGGAAATAATGGAAATGAACTTAATAGAACCATTCGAGAATTGGCTGCATCTGATATTAACTATCAACCGAATTGTATTGCATACCCGAATCTCGAATCAGACTTTGAGTTAAAATCTGGATTAATTAACCTTATTCCAAAGTTTCATGGATTATCTAGTGAGGATCCCAACAAACCCCTTAAATAATTTAATGTGGTTTGCTCAAATTTAAAACCAAGAAATGTTTCTGAAGATCAAATCAAATTAAGAGGATTCCCATTATCACTTGATGGAGCTGCAAAAGATTGGATGTATTATTTGCAACCTTAAGATGTAACATGTTGGAATGATTTGAAACTTCTTTTCTTGCAAAGCTTTTTTTAGCATCAAGGACCACATCCATTTGAAAGGAGATATCGGGGATCAAGCAAGCACAAGGGGAGTCAATGTATGAGTATTTGGAGCGATTCAAGAAGTTGTGTGCAAGCTGCCCACATCACCAAATCAGTGAGAAATTACTCATTCAATACTTTTATGAAGGGCTCACACCTATGGAGAGAAGCATGGTGGATGCTGCGGCTAGAGGAGAATTGGTGGAAAAGACACCAGTAGCTTCACGTGCGTTGATTGACAAGATGGCCCAAAACTCCCAATAATTTGGTGATAGAGGTACACCACATGTCAGGGGAGTACATCAGGTAAGTCCTTATTCTCTTGAAAGTCATTTGATTGATACTAAGTTGGAATAATTGAACACTATAGTGAGGCAAATTTCTTTGGCGCAAAAGACATCTCTACCCCCTCCTTCAACGACTTGTGGCATTTTCACTGAGACAAGCCACCCAACTGACTGTTGCCCACAACTACAAGAGACAGAGGATTGTGCAGCAGTATTCCCTGGGAGACCATTTCAGAAGCAACAACAACCATATCCCCAAAAGAAGTTTGATTCATTTGCTCCAACATACAACCAAGGGTGGAAAGATCAACCGGACATGAGGTATGGCTCTGGACAACAACAAAGGCCCCCTTTCAACCAAACTTCCAACAGCCTCCACCTTACCAACAAGGTTTCCAACAACCCCAAAGGAGATTTGAAGCTCAAACATCAAAAAGTCAGAAACAAGGGAATCCCCCACCCAAGGTAGACTCTAACACTGATGATATTTTGAAACAAATTGTTCTTAATCAACAGAATGAGCTGAAGAGTCAAGGTTTGGAGTTGAGGGAGTTGAAGACTCAAATGAGGCAGATTGCCACCGCCCTCCATGAACTTGTGAGTAAGAATTCTGGAAATCTACCTTCCCAACCCACTCCAAATTCAAAGGGGAATCTCAGTGCCATCACATTGAGAAGTGGGAAGCAAATGAATGATACATCTGTACCTACCATTCCACCGGGATTCACCTCAACTCTGGAGCAGCCACATTCCAAACCAACTGATGAGCAATCCAAAGTGAAAGATAAAGGTAAGAAAAATATTGATGATGTTCCTCCTAAACCCCTTCCTTTTCCAAACAGGGTTGTTCAAACCAAGAAGATGGCTGAAGAAGCAATGAAAAAGGAGGTTTTGGACACATTCAAGCATGTGGAGATCAACATTCCTCTACTTGAATCCATTAATCAAATTCCAAGGTATGCAAAATTCTTAAAATAACTTTGTACCAATCGAAGAGGTCTCAAGGGAAATGAGAGGATCAACCTTGGAAGGAATGTCTCAGCACTCATTACAACAACTCTAGCAATACCAACAAAGTGCAAGGATCCCAGGACATTCACCATCCCATGTACCATAGGGGAGTTGCACATCTCTAATTCTTTTTGTGATTTAGGAGCTTCAATAAATGTGATGCCTCACTCTGTATTCTCTTCCTTGCAGGTTGGTGAGTTGAAGCCAACAAGAGTAGTGGTGCAGTTGGAAAATAGAGCTACAGTATATCCAGCAGGAGTCCTTGAGGATGTACTTGTTCAGGTAAGAGACATGATCTTTCCAGTATATTTCTATGTGCTTAACATGGAGGACGATCAGGTAAGTTCTCATGCCCCTATAATCTTAGGTAGAACCTTCCTCAAAACTGCAAAAACTATCATAAATGTCAATGAGGGTACAATTTACATGGAGTTTAGAGACGAAGTTGTGATATTTAATGTTATGGATTCCATGAAGTACCCCTCAGAGGATCATTTTGCATTTTTTATCTCCCATTTTGAACCACCAAGTAAAAACACCATGGAATTGGATTGTCCTATGATTAGGGAGATTATGAGTATTGGTTCTAGTTTGATGTCTAAAAGTACTTCCACACCCGTTTCTAAGGAACAAGACTCTCTAAGATTTGATTTTGAAATGGAATCATATTCTGATTTTGATCATGTGAACTCTGATTATGACATGGCTATAGAGTATGCTGATGGATTTGATTCTTTATTCTCTGATTTTGATGATGCATATTTTGATACCAATGCTCTCTATACACATATTTCCATTCCTTCAATGTCTCCATCGATACTACACCCTCCTTCATTATAACTCAAGCCATTACCACCAAATCTGAAATACTCATACTTGTTGAGTGGTGAGAGATTACCTGTTATCATTGCTAACAATATCCCTTTTGAACATGAAGATTTTTTTTTGAATATTTTGAGGGAGAACATCAGGGAGATTGGGTGGACCTTGGCTGACATATCAGGTATTAGCCCCTCCATTTGCATGAATAGGATTCTCTTGGAAGATGGGGCTAAACCAGTGAGACAACCACAAAGGATACTCAATCCCACCATCCTAGAAGTTGTTAAAAAAGAAGTTGAGAAATTGCTCGAGGCAGGTATAATCTTTCCCATTTCAGATTCTCAGTGGGTAAGTCCAATTCAGGTTGTGCCTAAGAAGAGTGGTGTTACTGTTGTTAAAAATGAGAAAGATGAGTTAGTTCCAATGAGGGTGCAAAATAGTTGGCGTGTGTGTATTGATTATAGGAAACTAAATCATTCTACTCGCAAGAACCATTTTCCCCTCCCGTTTATTGATCAGATGCTTGAGAGACTAACTGGGAAGACACACTATTGTTTCTTGGATGGATTTTCATGATATTTTCAGGTTCCTATAGATCTGGAGGACCAGGAGAAGATGACATTCACCTGCCCATTTAGTACCTTTTCTTACCGAAGGATGCCATTTGGACTTTTCAATGCCCCAGGTACCTTCCAGAGATGCATGATGAGTATTTTTTATGATTTTATTGAGACTTTCATGGAGGTATTTATGGATGATTTTACAGTGTATGGGTCTTCATTTGATGAATGTCTAAGTTGTTTGGGAAACGTGTTGAATCGTTGTATTGAGAAGAATCTAGTCCTGAACTTTGAAAAGTGTCATTTTATGGTAGAGCATGGCATTGTCTTAGGGCATGTAGCGTCGAAACATGGGACAGAGGTTGATAGATCTAAGGTAGACATTATTTCATCCTTACCCTATCCTTCATGTGTGCGTGATGATAGATCATTCCTAGGGCATGCAGGATTTTATCGGCGCTTCATCAAAGATTTTAGTAAGATCGCTCTTCCTATGTCATGATTACTTCAAAAAGATTCTGATTTTGTGTTTGACGATTCTTGTAGGACTTCCTTTGATGAGATAAAGAAGTGTCTGACCACTCCACCTATCATACAACCCCCACGGTGGGAGATTCCTTTTGAGATTATGTGTAATGCCTCCAACTTCACGGTTGGAGCGGTCTTATCTCAGAGGATGGAGGGATGTTCACATGTGATCGCCTATGCATCTAGGACACTGGATTTAGCCCAATCAAATTACACAACCACAGAAAAGGAGTTTCTTGCTGTCATATTTGCTTTAGATAAATTCCATTCATATTTATTGGGCTCTAAAGTAGTTGTTTTTTCTGACCATGCAACTTTGAGGTACCTTTTAAAGAAGCCAGATACAAAGCCACGACTTATCTGTTGGATTCTCCTTCTTCAGAAATTTGATATTGAGATAAAGGATAAGAAGGGATCAGAGAATTTGGTGGTAGACCACATGAGTAGTCTTACTCACACACTAGAGGATGACACCTTGAACCATGCACCACTTCGGGATACATTCCCCAATGAGCATCTCTATACCATCTCAGGTACACATCCTTGGTATGCTGATTTAGTTAATTACATTGTTTCCTCTGAAATACCAGAAAATTTGAAGAAGCATCAAGTCCAAAAATTAAAAAGCGAGTCTAGGTATTATGTGTGGGATGATCCTTACCTCTGGGGTATGTGTAGTGACCATGTCATTAAGAGGTGTGTTCCCGATCATGAGTTTGAGTCTGTTTTGCATTTCTGTCATACACTTGCTTGTGGTGGACACTTTGGACCCCAATGGACAGCTAGGAAGGTTTTGGAATCTGGATTATATTGGCCTAGCTTTTTCCATGATGCCCATGTGTTTTGTAAGACATGCTCTCGTTGCCAACACACTGGGACTATTTCTAGGAGACATGAGATGCACCAACAACCATTACTATTATGTAAGATTTTTGATGTATGGGGCATTGATTTTATGGGTCCTTTTCCTAGTCCATTTGGATTTTTGTATATTTGTTTTGTTATTGATTATGTGAGTAAATGGGTGGAGGCCAAGGCCACGAGGACTGACGATTATCATGTTGTTGTGGACTTTGTCAAAGCACATATTTTTTTGTAGGTTTGGAGTACCAAAGGCCATCATCAGTGACAAAGGGACACACTTTTGCAATAGGAATTTTACTTCCCTCCTTTAGAAGTATGGGGTGACACACAAAACATCAAAACCATACCACCCCCAAACAAATGGCCAGGCTGAGGTTTCAAATCGTGAGCTGAAACAAATATTAGAGAAAACCGTGCAGCCAAATAGGAAGGATTGGAGCAAGCGCTTGGATGATGCATTGTGGGCTTATAAGACAGAATAAAAGACACACATTGGTATTTTCCCATTTAGGATTGTTTTTGGGAAGGCATGTCATCTCCCAGTGGAAGTAGAGCATCGGGAATATTGGGCTATAAAGAAATGCAACATGGATTTGGCCCAAGATGGAATTCAAAGGAAGTTGAAAATTCAAGAGCTTGAGGATATTCGACTGTCATCATATGAGAACTCAAGGCTCTACAAGGAAAGATAAAAAGCAACTCATGACAAAATTATCCAACAAAGGGAGTTTCATGTTGGAGAGAAAGTCCTTCTCTATAGTTCACGACTAAAGCTGATGCCTGGTAAGCTGCGTTCCAGATGGTTAGGTCCTTATATTGTGACTAATTTGTTTCCTTATGGTGTAGTGGAGATCACACAAGAGGAAACTGGAAGGAGCTTTACAGTCAATGAGAAACGTTTTAAGAGATACATTGAGGGACTTCCTACTAATGTAGTGGATTTTATCACACTGCATGACCCCATCATCACTTGATCACATCAGGCTGTTCCTAACCCTTTCACTTTTATATTATTTGTCCTATTTAAAAATTCTGCATTTCATGTGCATATATCATCTCATAGGTTCACATTTAGGACAATGCAATATTTTAAGTGTGTGGGAGGGAACATTTTAGTTTAGTAATTTCAATTTTTTTCCCTGTTTAAAAAAAACAAACAAAAAAATTGTATGTTTTTTCAAATTTTGTGTGTTTATTTTTTTTAATTTTCTTTGTGTTTTTGAAATTTTTTAGCTAAAATGATTCTCAACACAATTTTGAAATGCATATCAATGAGTGAAACAATTTATCCCATGAAAATGAGCTTAAATGAATGCTGAAAATGACTTTGTTTCAAGTTCAAATATTTAGTAATTTCATGAAAATTACACTGAATTTTGAATCCCATGCCACATCTCACTTTCTTTATATTTGAGATCACTTTCCTGTGAGGCTTCTGAACCATTATTTTCATATTCTTTATATTCACCTCAATTCTTGAGAGAACCAAACCATGCTTGATTTAACCAGAATTTGATCTATTCCTGTCAAAACTTGAGGGTTTGAGGTACTTATGTTTAAATTATTGAGGAATTTGTTTGGTATTAAAACCCCTATTTCAAAGAATCCTTTTTTATAATGTCCTACCTGTAATATTTAATCCTTGTATCCCTTAGAATCCATGCACAACCTGTTAGGTTAGCCACATTACAAGCCAATTTTCACTACCCAACCAACTCTTGAAGTGAAATTGCATAATCTAGTTGAGCTTAAGTGTGGGGGAATCTATCTTGTGTTGTGACACCACATTCTGTGATAATTTGGGTGGAAAATTAAATTCTTAATAGATGTGTTTGCTGCTGAAGAAAGTCATTATACTGAAATCTGTTCCTTTTCTGGAGCTTTCATGACAAGTGAAGCTGTGCCTTTTCTAGAGCTTCTAATTGAGGTGGAAAGCTGTGCCCATCTGGAGATTTCAAGAAAATCATGTTTGAGAAGATTGACATTTTTGATGCTGAAATGATGAATGGTGTAAACTTTTCATGACTTTTCATGATGATGGAGCTGAATTGAAACTATGGGTATTGAGGAGAATACCATATTTAAGTGAAAATTAGATTAATGCAATTTTTCTTCAAAAAAAGAGTCAAGCCTTCCTCATTCAGCATCAGAGTTTTTCACATCTTAATCCTACAAACTGAAAGCCATAGAACAACCTTGAAAAGTCCTCATAATAAAAATATGTCCTTGACTCACATCAGGTAGCTATGTAGGAATTTATCAAGCCTATGGTAACCCTTGTATGAGTTTGGCTGAGAAATACCTTTCAAAATTTTTTTTGATATTTGAGTGATGAGAGAAAATTCAAGCGAGTTAAGTGTTTTGTGCATGGGAGGATAAATAAAGTGGAAATATATTGAATGATATAAATGAAGAACTTGAAATAATGGTTTTTTATGAGGCATGATATCTTTTGTTTCTTGGTGTGTAATTGTTTGATCTCAAGGATATGTGTTTTAAAATTGGGTTTGATTTGATATTAATGTTTACTTGATATGAGGTTTTGCTCAGAAGTGCAAAAGGGTAAGTGTGGGGGAGTTGCCAAAACACTATTTTATTGAATATTTTATTGATAATAAATGATATAATTTCCTCACATTATGTTAAATATGTTTAATTAGAAAGTATTTGGGATTAGATCATTCATTTGAATATTTGATGAAAATTCCAGTTTTACCCTTTATAGTTCACTGTAGTATTTCGAAGATACATTTTTTTTTATATTTATTATTTGAATTTTATATTTTGTAAAAGTGTTATTAACTTAATTATCTACAACATTTATTCAGGAAACTAGAGCTAAAGAGTGCATTTGTTTGTTGAAAATGGTCCATGAAATCAAAGTTGGGCTGGACTCTCCAGAATGAATAATATTCTATATTTCGGCCACAAATCATTCATATTGGCCTGTATTAATCCCAAATTTGTAGAGGATATAGAGGAAACATATAATCACATTTACTCATTCTGGAAGTCCAGCCAATTCACACGTTTTGGTGGTCAAATGGGCGGTGCAAGTTGGCATAAAATATTTGGCCGAGATTCCCCATTTACACTTGAAACCAATTTGAACCTAGCCTCCCCACCACTCTATAAATTGGTGTTTTTATCATTTGGTGGGGTTTGGACGTGCTTTGGGAAGTTTAGGGAATAGGAGAAGTGGATCCAATCCAATTATACAGCCAATTCAATAAGGGTATCTGTTGAAGCAAGGATCCCTTCGACGAAGCCTTCTTCTTCTCCTTCATGTTGTAATGATTTTGTTTGTGTAATAAACTTCTTTGTTATTATTTTATTTATTCTATTTTCTTATGTATTGTGTAAAATTTATTATTCTCTTAATCTTCCCATTTGGTCTGGAATTCTTGAGTAGAAGTGTTATTGGGTTATACCCATTATAAACCTTTTCACATGAAAAACGCTTCTACGATGATTACACCACCCATGGAAGAGCAGTCTTTTAGTAATAGATATATCTTATAACCTCTTCATTTAATTATTTTGAATCAATGAGATACTTTAATTCACATAATATGATCCATGAATTATGTTTTTAAATTACAAGAAACTAAGCAAGCAATTGAACAATTAACACAAAAACACGCGAGGTCGGGATTTTGTGTAAATTGTGAGAGCGTAATCTTAATCGGTAATACAAGACCACACAGGATAAATTTGTAGAGTTCAAATAAAATCCCTAAACACAATTAATCCTAATTTCCAGAATGGATATGTGCTCTAATTAACCACTGACTATAATCTATCCTTAGAACAACAATAAAAACAGGGTGCTGCGATTGTGTGTTCCGAAGCTAGCCTAGGGCTTAAGTAATTTCATCTTTGTGGTTAAGTTAACTCTCGTAGGGTTCGAGGGATAAAAAATTATGGGATAATAATTAAGTGGTTATTTATTTAAATTATAATGATTAATAAGTTAATAAAGAGGTAGAGTTAGATCAATTACTCCATTTAAAATAGATTTCTAAAAAAACATCTTCTTGTTGTGTCATTTTAATTGAAATTCATTTCAAAACTAAAAACAAAAAATATATACAATCTTTTTCCAGAAAACTTCTTCTAGATTCATAAACTATAAAAAAACCCCAATCCTTTAAAGTAGTGTTTTTATTTTTTTATCTTTTATTTTATTTTTAGAATACCTTTAATAATTTGTTAAATTCACTTCCTCCTTTGAGAGACGACCTTGGTCAGCCACTCTGCTGCACCTAAATACCCCAAAATCACATTAATCATTTGAGGGCGCCCACGACAGTGCTCTTTCACATAACAATTCTACATACCACCTCTAATTATGTAAAATTAATTATTCTACAGTGTACTAATTAATAATCCTCAAACCATTTATTCTTCTGTAGATAACTTCATCCTTCACATAATATTTCCTCTACTAACTTATTCCCTTCATGGAATTCTCACTTGTGAATTATTATGAACTTAAAAAAATTATTCATTAGAGTGAAGATGTAATATTATAAAAATATATCTTATTTAATGATCATATTAGGGTCCATTATATAATAAAATAAATATACAAATCTCGCTAATTCTATTTACCCAAATTTTTAATGTGGTACAACCTTCATAGTGTACCATGCGTGTCCCACTAACCATTTTCCCTATGCGATCTGCGAACCACATTTCTTCCTTCATGGTGGTCTAAATCACTACCTCCATTATATTAATGATAGCCTTCTCCATGAATTATTAACCTCAAAAAAACTACAAGCCTCCTACAAACTATGATCCCCCACAAACCATTTCTCCTATGCGGTCCGTATACCACGCTTCGCGGTTCGCATAACACTGCTATGTGGAATCCTTCCATTTAAAATTTTCCATCACCACTCTATGTACCTACTATATGGTATGAAAACTATTATTCGTGGTCAAAAAGCAAGGCTTCAGGGTTCATGAACTGTTATTCATGGGAATTTTTCCTTTTCCAAAAAAAGAAACTAAACTCCCGATTTTTAGGCCCAAAAATTTGGCAAACATTTGAAAATGGCACCACCTAAAATATATGCTTCAATAAGAACAACCATTCTGCCTCAATGACATTTGGATTATTAAAAAAATATCTTATTTCATCACAAACATTACTTTTCTTGATATATAGTCTTTGATCGATCACCTTAAGCATCATCATATTTTCCAAGGAAAGTATCACAAATTCCCTATCTTCTAGCAATATTATTCTTGCCAATAAACACTTAATATGATTTCAAACACCTTTAAACCCACATTAATTGATACTACTTGCATAAAATGTTCTCCATACAACTTATTATATTTTTGAAATACAAATCAGCAGAGCATCATTATATTTTCCGGTGCTTTTACAAAGTGAATTGATTATCCTTTTGACAACAAAAGACAAAACTTTTCAAAAGCAAACTCTTCTTACATCCTTGTCTATCCAACTTGGTCCCAATATAAACCTCATATTTAATCACTTTAAAACTATTTTCAAGTTATTATATGAACTAAAACTAGTAAAATATTATCACACTAATATACTAGAATAATTTTTTATTCATTCTTATTTAAAAACAACATATTTGACAACCATAGTAATAATACAGTTGAAATTAGATAAAAAACAAATAAAATATGTATTAAGAATAAAATCTCTGATTTTATATTTGAAAAAGATTGAATAACATTTTAAATGTGATTTTTTAATCATTTAAAGCTAGTTTTATCATCACTAAATTCATCCTTCATAAAAGAAATTATTGAAACTAAACTTTTCTCCCAGTAGAAATGTCAAATTTGATAAATACATGACACAAACACAAGAAAAAATGAATCATACATAGATCTTAATTAAACATAAACAACACCTATTTTCCTTTACAAAACACTAAAACAAATCATACAAAAATGAATTTAATTGAAGATGACTCTTATGTAGATGAGTAACAACCCATGTAGAGACAAAAGCGCTCATATGTAGGTCATTTTCCAAAACTCAAACTTAATCATAATTCTTGAATTTTTTAAAGAATCATAGAATTAATTCAAAAAATTTCAATCCACCAAAATCATCTAAAAAATATCCTCTATAGATTCAATTATTCCTAATAGTCTGCATATATTCTCAACTATGATTAACAATAAGTACAAACCTTCAATAACTCCAAGGGAACTTTTGTAACCATCTATATTTACACAACTACATGTACTAAAATAACAACCACCATGATATCACACTCATGTAGCATCATATGTAATATATAAATATTAAGGAAGTAAGTAATGGGACTTACTGATTCGATGATAGACTCATGAAATCTTAAGGGTTGATGGACTGATCGACGTATCAATTATTATCCTTTAATTACTATGACATTATTGGGTTATATTTTATGAGAACTTGTTAAAGGTTATCTACATGATGGGGTTTATATGTTCGATGCATTGACATCCCCTGATTTTACCTTTCCTTCCATCCATTCTTAGAAACTTCATTTTCACTATGTTTATCAAAAGTTCCCAAGAATGTGTGTAGTCACCTGGGAGGGGTAGATAAGTCTGAATTTCTTTTTACCAGACTATTAAACATAAAATTATTTCCATAAAAAACATATTTTAATGTCTATACCCCTATTAACTACTAGGATATAAATGAATTTTTATCACTTACCTAATACAAAACACCCACATGAAATACAAAATATAAATCAAAGAGAAGTACAAGGTGTTTTTACAAGGGTTGGTCCTAATTAGGGAAACCAACTCCTTTATGTGTTTGGTTATTATCCCAAGACATCGATGTTCCACTATATTATATAGGTGGTTACTCTATGGAATATATCATCCTAAACCTCATCTTAATCATATTACATAGATGAATATTTACCATATTACATAGGTGAATAAGTACCACCTCCCATGAGTTCATTATACAATATCCCTCTTATTCATAGTAATTCCTACAACCTCTTGAAGAAGATAACCAAAATACTATGGGAAGAAAGTACATAAAATTATCTGATCCTATTCTATAATAGAGTTTATGAATAATTATAGATAATATTCTAAACCATATTAAAACCATTACTTGAAAATATCTAGGATCTATAATATTTTATTGAATCATATTTTTGGATTATATCAACTTAGTCTTCAAGGATTTTAACTGATAATGAGTAATCAGTAGAACTATATGCATGCTAACCTTTCTTACTTCTCATTTTCAAGAAATTAAATAATAATGGGCAGTATAGGTTATAATCTCAGTTCCCATTTCTCCTTCTACTTATTTAATCTTCTTTGATACACTTGATCTTCCCAAATTGTCATTGACTTCATCATCTTCTTCAATACAGAAAAATTTATTCTTTATAGATCTATAGCGTGTTCACAATATTCTCTCAAAAAAGATAATTTATATTTCCTATTCTCAATATTTATATTCTCAAATCAAATATCATATCATATATATATATTTAATATAGAAAATATTTATCAATATCTACATGATGTTTTCTCATATATTTTTCTCAATAGGATCACATGGGTGTGCTCCCACGATCATGAATGTTGCATATTCATTTTTCTACCTATCTCTTTTGGTATTCCAAGAATACCCACCTCATTTCTCTATCATTTTTCCCTGGTAAATAATTATCCACTTAATTTTTTCAATAGAATCTAGAATCTTGTTCTCAATTAAATGCAAAAAACTTGAAATAAATTAATCTCCAAGAATATATAAAAAATCATACATTAAAATAGTTTTATCTTGGATGATCTTCATAATCATGAATGTATCTCATTTTACCAAATCATATTTGGATAGATTCTTCCTCATCAGGTTGTTCTCATTGTGTGGTCTTATTCTCCTTGATATGAAGTTAAAAATACTTTCATTCATATTGAATCAAAATCTCATTTATGATGTTTAATCAAATAAATTTAACACTAGCATCACCTGATTTAATTTTCAAAATAATATTTGATATTTTATTTATCATTAAAAATATAAAATTACTTATTGTTTCAACTTATGTAAGAATTATATTTTCTTACATATTATACCATGATATCTAAATATATTTATTTAGGAAAATCACATCGTATTTATGTATAGAAGATGTGTCACTACCGTATATCATCTACCTTTGGAAACTATCATTTACACATTCCTCAAATACCTCTTACATATGCACTAAATTCTTCATACAAATTATAAAGTCTCATATTTTCCATGTATTATTTTTTAATATTATATGGATTATTTTCGAGACTAAGCGCTGAGACGGCGTATAATCTCAGGGTTCTCAGGATAAATGTTTGAAATATATTAAATATATTAATTAGAACATGTGTACAATTTTACTAAAAAAGTGGAATGACTCTTAAATAGGTGTTTGGGTCAAAAATATGATGTCACCGTTGATATAAAAATGGTGGTTTTACTCTATGAGAAACTTAACATTGGTTGGTGTGGGTTGTTTGTGAAAAGGTTATCGTGGGCATAAAATGAATAAAATGAATAAAATAATTTTTATACATTTTTATGACACAAAGACTATTTCATATTTAAATAGATGGTTATTATGGAAATCTAGGGCTTTCTACATAACACTGAAGATTCTAGTGGATCGCTAGGGAGAGCTTTGGGGAATCCTTCTTGGTAGAAAACAATGAATCTGGAACAGATCATGGATCGTCACGCCGACGGAGTTGGAGCATCTCATCAATGATGAAAATGCAATAATTTTTTGTCAACGATCAATACAACTCAATGTAGGATGTTTTATTTTATTATTTTCATCCCGTTCTTAATCCCATATGAAAACAGATCAATTCAACAAACAAGTATTGACCATAGCATTATCGGTAGATTTCTATTTGATAGAATTGTTTTTCGTTTGTTTATTTATCCCTCTTCATTCATACTTTATATGATAATGAGTTGAGTCCAAATGGACAACAACTGAGTTTCATTCCTTACTTTTATGGTTAATGTATTTCTCGTAAAATTTCTTTGTGCGATCATCATTGGTAATACATTGGCCAATGGTTTGAAAAATACCCGGTTCCAGATCATTACACAATCGTTCCTTGGAAAAATAGATTAAAACCATAGGCACAGAATGCAATGGTAGTTGAAGATTGAGGAATGATAGTGATGATGGATAGACTAGGGAAGAATTAGAATAGATTGAGGGTGATACACCTTCCCAAGTGATGCGCAACAACGAACATCAGAGGATATTTTTACCGATTCCTTATGAGGATAGATTCTAGTGAGATAATAATAGTAAGGCTCGGTTGATGTAGATATGGGATATATAGATAAATTTTAGGAAGAAATTGATATGGAAGCAGTGCACAATGAAAAATGGAGGAATAACTATGAATATGAAAAATCCCGAGAAACATGATGTGTAACTCGGTATTACATGCTGTGTGAGGCCCCTTCAGTGGTGGCTAGGGTTTCAGGAAGAAGATGATGATCACATGGCATGTGACCCCTATCACAAAGCATGCGACCCTCCCTAGTTGACTTGACATGTACTTTGGAATTACATGGATATTTATTGGAGTACATGTGCACAAACACACCATGTACTCCCACACAAACACAACTTTGCATACACAAACCAGTACTTGAACACGACTTCAGTACATAAACATGACCATGAAACACAAGAAGGATACGATGTGTCTCTACATTCCATGTACATACTTTTACATTTTCTGTATATGGATACTACATTCCATGTGAGGATCTTCCACATGGGTAGGAAATAGGATAACTGGACACGACGTTTACTCCCATAAAGAGTGCTTGAGGCTATTCGTTTTACTTGTTTGGACCAATATATATTGAGTGCATTCCATTGGTCCTTTAATCAAGGGTACTATATGGCATTACCTCCACATCACTGGATTTTGATCCCCTCAATAGGCTGAGTATTAGATAGATTTGTGGTGTCCCTCCGCAAGAATGAAGTGCAATCCTCTATCATCCCTAGTTAGATTTTTTGGAATTATCATAACCTCCCTACATAGGGCATTGATCCTACATCTAGTAGGCTATATTGGTATGTTTTTCAGAATCATTGACACATGATCCCCTATGTATCGAGTTGATCTAGACTAGGTTCGTGGTGTCCCCCAATGGTTTTGGGTGTGACCCCCTGTCTATGTATCATGGTCCCCTTAGACCGTTGATATTTCTTGGGTAGGGACCAATGGCCTAGACCACTTCATCGAGTGTCTCCAATGGTATCATGGATCCTGGAGTGGGTTCTCTTGGAGTGAGAATTGCTTCGAACAGAATCCTGTGGGTAACAGTTAGTATGACCACATGATAGCGTGATGTCTCTTCTGAGTATATCAGGGGTTCTACTTTGGGTTTTATTATACATATATTGTTGTATATTTTATTGAGTTGACTAAACTTGGTGATTTATATTTAGTATTTTTGGGGTGTCCTAATAAGTATTTTTATACTCACCCCTGCATAGGATTTTCTCATATGTGTCATGTCTTGTGTAGATGAAGAACCTTTTGATGGTGTACTAGGAGGATAGGGAGTGGCTAGAGTGTATCTATATATTGAAAAAATGAGGTTTTTACCAAGAGTATACTTTTGACTTAGCACTTTCCCTTGGAGCAGGTTGGACTCTTTATAGTTTTGGTTGGGCTTGTTTTTGGATCCTTTTCTATTTACAGTGCTTTTATTGTTGTACTCTATTGTGTGATCTTAGATGTATGGATGAATTCATTCAATTGTTTTATATTTTAGAATTTTTTTGTCTTGGAGATGTGTTCATGTGTACATGTACTTTAAGGCTAATACCTACCATTTGTGGGATATGCCTACTCGTTGCTGGTCACTAGTCCCTAGCCTATTGAAGGCAGGATTAGGGTAGTCATGGGTTAGACCCCATCAAGTTGGGTCATGATAGAGTGGTATCAAAGGTAGTCGGTTATACCTTAGGACCCGAGTTAGTGAGATTGGTTTTTGGGAAACTGTGTTAAGTGATTCAAGGTCAGATTTCAGTACAAAGACTCCAGTGTTGTTGCGACAACCAATGTATCCATACATCAGGACTCTGATCACCTACTTTTTGACTCAGTACATGAGAACACTGGTTGTATGGAAAACAATGGTACGTGAATTATATAGGAATGGTTATGTTTTTAATATCCTTATTAAGTTATATTCTCATATATACTCTTTATACCATGGTACATCTTGTTTTATTTCAAGATTCCTCCATGTAGATTGCCTGATAGGATTCCACCATGTGATCACAAGTATGATCTTCCTAGGGTGAGGAATCAGTACAGGGGCTCATACCAGAGATAGAAACTTTGGGTGGTTTACCTGCTATACCACCACCCATTGAGTACCAGCTAACATCAAAACTACCATGTGAGGATGCATTAAGAATGAGTACATTTCATGAGTTTCAAAGGCAGCGACCTCCCATGTTTTGGGGTGAGCTAGACCCCCAGGTGGTCGGGGACTGGATAGAGGAAGTCACTCACGTTTTTTACCTTATGAGGATGCTTATAGACTAGAAGGAAGTCCTTGAGGTGAGTCTTATTTAGGGATCTTCTGGGTGATAGTGGATCTTGGTGACTCAATCAAATGATGAGATAGATCTCTCATAGATAGACTTTGAGAGTCTCTTCAAAGAGGAGTTCTATCTGGCCATGCTTCGATTGGTATGCATATATAAGCTTCTCCATCTATAGAAGGGTAGTATTAAAGTGACAAATTATTCAAAAAGGTTTACTGATCTCTCTCATTACTCCTTGGATATGGTACTTGACTAGTTATTCAGGTCACAAAACTTTAATAATGGATTGCGTCGGGACATCAGGGTGTCAGTTGTATCTCTTAGCATTTCCACCTATGCTGGGGTACATGAGTGAGCCTTGTTGGTAGAAAGTTCTATGGAAGAGTAGACACCAGTAGTGGGAGATAGAAGTGGGAACCTGGTAGCTGAGACCCTATCAATAGGAAGACGATGGTAGTCACAGGGATCCAAGTGGGTCACATTCTTTAGAAGGCAATCACAGGAATCAGGGTCAGCGGTTGATCGCACTACGATTCACTATTAATTTTCACACTTACACCACTATTTTAAACTGGTTTTTTTATTGAAAATTAAAATTATAATAAAAAATTTAACTTCATTATTGATTAAACAATTTAATTATTTTAACTATTAAAAAGGGTGATTTCACTTGTTTTAATGATTTCATTAAAGGTGGAGGTGATTTAGATAGCCCAAAATGTTGTGGAAGGAAAATGGGCCAAACTGTATGGAATCCCATGAACACATGTCCACTATTTATCATGATCCAAAAAATACATGCATACAAATGGGATGAATTTTTTTGATTCGATCCATAGATTCATGGGATAAAAATTTCATGAAGGAATCCAAGAATAATTCTTCCATTAAGAGGCCGAAAAGAACCGATCTATTCAATAGAATGAATCTACATGGAGTCAAAAATTTTCCTCTATATTTTATCCATATCTCTTATTATATACATTATATGGATTCAAAATTTGACATGGAGATAGGAAAGGTTTCGACTGCCAAAATTTGAGTGTGTTTTTTCCCTCTATATATATTTTTATCATCTTGTAGTATAACATTATCTTTCCTTTTCTTATTTCACCCTTATTAAGTTATTTTATTTTATCCATCTTCAATCATAAAAATAAAAAAAAAATCCAAAAGAAAACAAACATCAAAACTTATTTGCATGACCCAACCAGAAAAGGAACAACTACTTGAATTTGACCAAAAAATTGAAAAAGAAACTTCACTCACAATTTAGGAAATCTAGAGTAGGATAATAAAGTAACATTGAGGAACCCCTTATGGAACCTCAAGTTATCCTAAACCAATAAGGAATTGAACTAAATCAAAACCAAGATAACATGGAAAAAAATAACTAGACATTAAAGAATTGACCACCCCGGATGTGGAGTACCAACCTGTATACATCCAATATCCTAAGGAAGCAGCTAACTTTGAGATGAGATCAGGCCTCATCCATCTTCTTCCTAAATTACATGGTCTTCCCTATGAGTAACCTCACAAAAATATCATGGAGTTTCACATATTGCGCTCCACTATGAAACCCCAAAATGTGTCTGAGGATTTCATTATGTTTAAGGCCATCCCTTTCTCCCATGATGGTGTAGCCAAAGAATATATATACTATATTACTACCACAATTGGGGGAAGGAATGGCCTTAAATGACTCTTTTTAGAGAATTTTTTCCCTACCTTCTAAACTTCATCAATTAGAAAATAAATCTGTGACATTAGGAAATCACAAGGAGAGACCCTACATGAAAATCTGGAGAGATTCAAAAGACTTTGCTCAAGTTTCCCCCACCACCAAATTAGAGAAGGATTTCTAATTAAATGATTTTATGAGGGACTTGTCCCCATGGATTTTAGAATAATAGATTCTACAACTGGTGGTGCCATAGTTGATAAAATTCCTTGCACCACTCATGTACTAATAGATAACATGGCTCAAAATGCACAACAAATTGGTACATGAGAAATTACACCAACCTGAGGAGTTTATGAGGTAATTCATTCAGCCCTAGAAAAAAGGTAGATAATAAATTGGATGAGATGCATAAACTTATAAGGAAATTATCTCAATCACAAGGTAACTCAACTCTTCTTATATTCCAATACATTTTGGTATTTTTTATGATAACACTCATTTTTATAAACTATGCCCACAAATTTAGGATTCATCTGAGTCTTGTGCAATAGTATTCCCAGGGAATCCTTTTCAGCAAGAACCATCCTTCATGAAAGAACTATTTAGGCCAAATCCAAACCCTGGGGAGAAAGTATAACCATAGTACCAATAAGGAGGCAACCTGAGCTACCCCAAGAAGAATTGGTATCAATAAGGCCAAGGTATATAATCTTATTATCCCTCAACTTCTCAGAACAATCATCCTCCTCCTCCAAAATATGAACCTAGAATTAAGGACATATTAAAGAAAATGAAAACCTAGAATCTCCAGTTCCAACTGACCACACAATCAGTTATTCAATACCTATGAACTCAAGTGGGAAAATTGGAAAACACCATTGGTGAGATAAGGATGAAAGGTTCTAGACAACTACCATCCCAACCTATTTATATTCCAAAATACAAAGGTAATGTTTATGTAATAACACTTCCTATTGGTAAATAAGTTTCTTCTTACAATTATTCTACCCAAAATTTATATCCCCTCTTGAAAACTCTCATTACCTACGCTGAAAATTTTCTAATGTTTAAAAACCAAACAAAAATGCTAAAATAATTGTCATTAAAGATTCCACCAAACAAACCATTAATCTTATTATCCCCCAAAGGCTATCTAAATCTAATTTTTTTGACAACGAGATTGATAAAGAGAAAATGGATACATTTAAAAAGGTAAAAATTAAAATTCCTTTACTGGATGCAGTTAAAAAAATCCTGAAATATGCCAAATTTCTTGAAGAACTTTTCACCCATAGATAAAGGCTGAAGGGGAATGAGAGATTCAACCTGGGAAGGAATTTATTGACCTTGATTAAGCCATAAATGGTAACCAAATGCAATGATCAATAGAATTTAATGATACCTTTCACCATAGGGGATACATTCTTTTCAAATGATATGTAAGATTTTGGTGCTTCAATTAATGTAATGCCTTACTCTATGTAAAATTCTCTGTAGGTTTTAGAGCTTCAACTGATAGGAATCATAGTGAAAATTTCCAACTGGAGCACAACACACCCATAGAGAGTGGTTGAGGATGTCCATGTAAAAGTGAAGAATCTCATCTTCCTTGCTGACTTATACATTCTTGAGATAGAGGATACCCGAACCCATGGAAATTATCCTTTCATACTTGGGAGGCCATTCCTCAAAATAGTAAAGATGATCATCAATGTTCAAAATGGTACGCTTTCCATGGAGTTTGGTGGAGAGTAGGTAAGTTTTAACATTCTTAATTCCATGAAACACCCCATTGAATAGAACTCCAATATTTCTATATATTTGATGGATGTTATCTCTAATGAAAAAACACAAAAAATTCTCTCCTCGACCCATACTATGATTTATTTTTCTCTTCTTTAGCCTTTGATGATCTGAGTTTTGATTCATGTTTTGAGTGTTGTGTAGGTTTTGAAAAGTGTAATTTTTTTGCTTTAATTTATGAGTGTATTAATTTTGAGGTACCCATGATTGTCAATGATTCTTTAAATCTCATTTCAATATATTCTCTATCCTTAGAGAATAAAAATGACCAGATTGAGAGTTTCATGGACCTCACTCCCCATAAATCCCCTCCCAGAATACCAAAACCACTGATTTTGGAATTAAAACCACTTAAATCTAATTTAAAATACATTTATCTTGAGGGTATTAACTAATTTCCATTCATTATTACCGATAAACTTTCTCTATAGTAGGAATAAAAAATTATTAAACTTTTGAGAGAGTGTAATAAGGTGATAATATGGACTTTGAAATATATTATAAGGATTATACCATCTATTTGTATGCACCATATACATTTGGATGACAAGGCTAATCCCGTAAGGCATGCTTAATTCTAGTTGAATCCCACTCTATTAAATTGGTAAAATTGGAAGTCAGTAAATTACTTTCTATTGGGATCATTTTTCCTATATATGATAATAAATGGTTTATCCTAATTCAAATTATTACTAAAAAAACTGTAATAATAGTATAATATAATGAAAGTAATTAATTGGTTCCAACACTTGTGCAAAACAGTTGGTGAGTCTTTATTGACTACCATTGACTGAATCAAGCCACGCTAAAGGACCACTTTCCTCTAACTTTCATTGACCAGCTGTTAGAAATATTAGATGGTAATTCCTATTATTATTTCTTTAATGGTTATTTGGGTTATTTTCATATCCATATAGCCCCTGAGGATCAAGAAAAGATAGCATTTATCTGTCCATTTGGTAAATTCTCATACAGAAGGATGCCTTTTGGTTAATGTAATACTCCCCATAATTTTCAGTGATGTATGTTGAGTATTTTTTTTGAGTACCTATATAATTTCATTGAAGTTTTTATAGATTAATTCACGGTTTATGTAACTTACTTTGATGAATTTTTAGCACACCTAGGTTCTTTCCTCTATCATTTCATTGAAACAAATATTGTATTAAATTATGAGAAATGTTATTTCATGGTTTAGTGGGGGATAGTTCTTGAGAATTTTATTTCAAAAGAGAAAATTAAAGTGTACAAATCAAAAATTTAATTAATTTAAATACTTCTATTTCCAAAATGTGTTCGTGAGGTACAATATTTCTTAAGTCATACGATTTTTTACTACCAATTCATTAAAAACATTATTAAGAATGCACTTCCCTTGTCTCGATTATTGTAAAAGGACTCTGGATTTGTTTTTGATAGAAAATGTGAGGATTATTTAAATTCAGTAAAAATGATCCTCACATAACCTCCCATCATCCAACCACCAAGGTGGGATCTTCCCTCTGAACTTATGTGTGATGAAACTAAATTTTTATTTGGGGTAGTTTTATCACAAAGGGTTGAGAAGTCTCCACATATCATTGCATATGCCTCACGTAACCTTGAACCTGCCCAGGAAAACTACACAACCACTAAAAAAAGAACTTCTATCTATTGTGTTTTACTTGGAAAAATTCCACTCATATCTTATCATGTAAAAATCATTATCTTTTATGATCATGTTGAACTTCATTTTCTCCTAATGAACCCTGAAGCAAAGCCCCACCTCATTTTGTAGAAGTTCCTCCTCCAGGAGTTTGACCTTGAGATTAGAGATAAGAGAGGATTGGAAAATGTGGTAGCTTACCACATTAGTTGGATTTACCCACCACTGGACCATCATATTGGATCACCCATCCCCATTGGAGAATTCTTCCCTCATGAGAACCTTTGTAATGTTGTGAACCTTACCCCCTTGTATATGGACATTATTAAATTTCTAGAAAAATATTGGGTTCTAACTGATTTCAGTAATTCATAGTCCAGGATACTTAATCCTGATTTTCAATGGTATATTTGGGATGAACCATATTTTTGGATAATTTATAGTGACCAAGTTGTTATCCGCTGTGTCCCTGACCACGAGTTCACCTCTTTTTTGACCTTCTTCCATACTTTGGCCTTCTGTGGGTCACTTTGGATCTCAAAGTAAAACTCAAAAGGTCCCAGAATCAAAAATTTATTGGCCAAAATTTTATAAATATTACAATAGGTTTTGTAAGTCATGTACTCAATTTCAATTCACAGGGAATATCTTCAAGAGGAATGAAAATCCCCAACAACCCATGTTATTTTATGATATATTCGATTCAAGGGGAATTGAATTCATGGATCATTTTCTTAATTCATTTGGATTTGTGTATATCTTATTGACTATAGAATATGTCTCTAAATGTGTTTAATCAAAGGCTACCTGGACCAATGACTCTCAAGATATTGTTGATTTTGTGAGGTCCCATATTTTTAGTAGGTTTGGTTTGCTGAGATTTATCATTAGTGATCGGGGTTCACATTTTTGTAATCACAAAATGAAAAATATGCTTCATAAGTACGGGGTTATTCAAAAATTCTCCACTACATATCACCCCCAAACTAATGTAAAAACAGAAATCTCAAATTAGAAAGTTAAGATAATCTTGAAAAAATGGTACAAAGAGAATACCATACAACTTTTAAAACCCCAATAATAATGTCACAATATAGTACTATGTTTTTAATGTATTTTTACCTCTCGGTAGAGGTAGAGCACTTTGCATATTTGGCAGTTAAATAATTCAATATGAATATCGCAGGTGCAGGTGAGTATAAAAAGTTGTAGATTCAAGAGTTGGAAGAAATTATGCATGATGCATATGAGAACTTATGAATATATAAATAGAATACAAAGACTATCCCTGATTGGATGATTCATTACCAGAAGTTTCATATTAGTGAGAAGGTCCTCATGTATAATTCCCGGCCAATGCTCCACCCAGGTAAGCTTTGTTTCTGATGGATCAGTCCTTATACTGTTACTGATGTTTACCCTATTGGTTCTATACATATTTTTCATGAGAAGAGTGGACATAAGTTTAATTTCAATGGGAAGAGGATAAAAAATTTCTATGAGTATTTTCTAAAGTATCTCATGGAGTAAATCCAACTGATAGATTCTATATACGACACCACTTAGTAGATTGTCCCTTCTCCCTACCTTTATTTACTTATCTATTTATTTAAAATACTTAAATTGATGACAATGTAATTTTTAGGTGTGGGGGAGGGTGATATGTTGTAGTTAGGATTAAAAAAACAAAAAAAAAATTATTTTTTATTTTTGATTTATTTTTCTTTGTTTTGTGATTTTATATAAACATTGAAATTAAAAAGAAAATCCAAAATCATTTTTCATGCTTGAGTCTATTTTGTGGAAAATTCCATTATTTTTGGAAAAATATTTTTAAAATGAGTGTTGATATGGAATATTTTTATACAATTTGTATTTTCAATTCATGCAGAGAAACTATAACTTGCCTTGATTATATTTTAAGCCAAAATATTCAGGTATTATACCTTCTTGATAGAGGCAATCATTCATTGAAAATACCTTTGTACAATTAACCTCTATTTTTGATAACCTTTACATGTTTTCCGTCTTAAGACTTAGAGACCATGAAATTCCTATTAGGTAGCCACATTACAAAATAATTTATCCCTAACTACCCATATATTGTGTATATTCTTGTTTTATTTTTAGTAAGTTTGAGTGAAAGGGTGTTTCCATGGTAATTATAGGTAGAGAATCATTATTATAGGTTGATATAAATAGTGCTTACATTTTCCTTGGGTAGTGGGTTCACAATCCATATTGCATAATTGTTTTACACATGTTTCCCTATTTATCTAAAAAACCATATATTAAAAAAATATAGTCATGTACATCTAAAAAAAGAAAATAGAACAAAATAAAAAATGAAGAAATAGGATGTTTATTCATTATTCACTACTTGGTTGTGACCCACAAAAATGGACAATGGGGATAGTGAGTTAGAGGTGATACACTTTGTGTGGGGTTTAGTGTGTACATTCATTTTGAACACTTATTGAATTTTGAAATATTTTTAAGGTAAGAGATTAAACACTATTCTTATAACTTATATTTTTAAACATTAAATCCTACCTACCCTTAAACCTTAGAACAACCTGTTGGAAGTCCTCTTGAGCAACACACTAGTTTCTACCAGAGGAGAACTTAGAATATTGGAATGAATATGGTTAGATCACATGAAATCTAGGAAAAGAGCATAACTCCCCTTTTATATGTTACTTGAGTAAAGAGGAAAAATTTATAGGTGAGGTAGGTTGTAACATGTTTCATGTGAGAACAAATGATGTTGAACAAATTTGAATGTGAGAGAAGAAAATGATATAAAAATTGATTTCATAAATGAGACATGATGGATTTAATTTCAAATAATATTATAATTTTTCTGAACTTTGATTTATGAATGGGACTTTATTAGGATATAATTCTTTTCCCAGGAGTGAAAATGTTTAGGTGTGGGGGTGTGATCGCACTATGATTCACTATTCATTTCCACCCATAAACCACTATTTAAACTGGTTTTTTATTGAAAATTAATATTATAAAAAAAAAATTTAACTTCATGATTGTTTAAATAATTTTTTTATTTTCATTGTTAAAAATGGAAATTTCACTTGCTTTGATGATTTCATTAAAGGTGGTGGTGATTCGAAGAGCCCGTAATGATGTGGAAGGAAAATGGTCCAAATTGCATAGAAGCCCATGAACACATGTCCACTGTTTTGCATGATCCAAAAAAATATATACATCCAAATGAGATGAAATGTTTCTGTATGATCCATATATCTGTGGGATACAACTTTCATGAAGTAACCCAACTCCAATTATTCTATTAAGAGGCCCAAAAGAACCGATATGTCCAATAGAATGAATCTTCATGAAGTCAAAAGTTTTCCTTTGTATTTTATCCATATCAATTAAAATATTTATTATATGGACGCCAAATTTGACATGGATATAGAAAATGTGTTTTAAAAAACAATTATAGTTTTGTAAAATGTAATTTAATATAGTATAGCCTCCCAAAACCATGGACCAAGAGGTTTTAGAAATCAGGGTTCCGAAATCCACATCCCACTTTCCCTATAAATTGGAACCTTGGGAACCTAATTTGGAAGTTCGATCAGGAGGAAAGGTTCTACCATTTTGGAGTCCCAAAGGTGTCCTCTAATCACCCCTAGAAGTCCTTGAGGCTATGGAAAGTTGTACTTAAAAATATTCTTCTTCCTCCCCTCCCATTGATTTCTAAACCCCCTATGATCACCCAGGGAGGAACGTGATGTAATCCCAAGATTTTTTTGTAATATTTTAATGGTATTTTAAAATAATGGTTTGTGTGTTGTTTTTAATCATCATATCTTCTTATTTAATTTAGTTATATACTATTATGTCATACTCAACTCATATGATCATGTTTGGGGGTACCCTTTCATGTGATGTTTCACACACCGTTCACTATTTCTTCTTTATCTTTTAATTGCGGTGTTTATGTGGTTAATATTGGTAAATTGAAACCTAATAAAAACTATAAAGTCCATGTAAATTTATGTCTTGGTATCAAAAATAAATAACATACAAACTTGGACAACACATCGAGTTCTTCATGTTTTCTTTCGTGAATTTTAGTTACAAAGTTGAACACAAATCACTCAATCATCGGCAGTATCCAGTGAATAATTGTGTATATCCGAATGAACCCTAATAGGAATCCTAGTATAGAAATAACAAAATTATGGTTCTAGGTGTTACAACCATGTATTATAATATCTAAACCCTATATCCTAAAGCGATGAAGGATGAACATCATAAGACTTACCTAGGGTTGATCGAGTTTAATTACTTTTATTAATTTCTACTTTGTTTTTATTGATTTCATATTTCGTTTAACATAATAAATCATCAAGAACCAATTTTTCCAAAATCCCATTCCCCTTATATTTTTATAATCTCAACCTTCTTTTTTAATTAATGATATAAGTCTCTGTCGAGAGATGACCTAGGGTTCCTTCTATGCTGCAAAAAATCTAGTAAAACTAAACATCTAATTTAACACACATGAAAACACAATTAACGATGTAGGGATATTATGGTGGCTTTAATTATCCAAGGGATATGCGATGTTTCACTAACAACGGTAGGGGAAATCTAGCACAAGATTTACTGACCTATCGTATAGCTGATTGGGGGATAGTCAAGGGGTCGCTGAGACAAAGAAAAAGGTAGGAGCATGGTGGTCTGTAGGGAAGTAGGCATGGAAGAGGGGACTACATAGAAGAAATATGTGGTCAGAGGTTCAACTTATTACTGCCACCACCCCTAGGTGGTCCACACTAGGATTAAGAAGCTGGTGAGAAGGAATGAGGCCATCTATAGGCTATGGAGGCCTATGACCCGGATGCTCTAGGGATGACACAAGGTATGACCTATGCCTTTTCTACCTTATCTGTAGTATTGATATAAAATTTTTTCTAGTCATTATTTTCTTTCCACAAATCTTGTTTGAGACTCAGAGATTCTGGTTGAACCATTGACTCGACCCTTATGCTTGGTGACTCTTACTAGAGGAGACTCAATGATCAGACACTGGTGCTGACAGTGTTACCTAACTCTTAGAGGTGAGAGTTTCAGTTGGAATATCTTGGTAGAGAAATTAAGGCCTTATTATGAAATTATTGATCTGGAATGGTTGTCTATAATTCATGCTTAGATGAACTATTTTAGGTGAATAGTGTGGTGGTTCCGTTATGATGGAACCACGTTTTCCTTTTTCGGTGAAATATAAAACTTGGAAGTGCAGGATAGACTCTTAGATAAGAGGGTACAACCGATTACTCATAAATTGGCTAGCATAACCCTTGGTGTAGTTGATTTTATGAGTCCTCAGTTTTCTGCAGTGGTGGTGAAGTATGAAGACATATTTTTGAAAGATGTTCCAGGTTTACCTCCCAACCATGATATAGACTTATTCATTAATATAAAATCCACGATGACACCAATATCTACACCTATATATCATATGGCTCCCACAGAGCTTTGTGAGATGAGGGTGTAGTTGGAGGACTTGCAGAGGAAGGGCTTCTTAAGACCCAGTTTTTCACCCTAGGAAGCCCCAATTTTGTTTTCCAAGAAGGAAGACCTGATCTTGAGGTTATGTATGGATTACCGATGCTTGAAACAAGTGACTGAGAAGAAAAAGTATCCACTACCAATGATCAATGACCTCTTTGATCTATTAAAGGGGGCATGATGGTTCTCAAAGATTGTACTTAGATCAGGCTATCACTAACTGTAATTACGAGATGATGATCTAACGAAGATGGAATTCAAACATCGTTAGAGTCACTATGAGTACTTTATGATTCTGTTTGGCATGATGAATGCCCAAATAGTGTTCATGGGACTCATTAATAAGATATTTTAACCTTTCTTAAACCGGTTCATGGTAGTCTTCATCAATGACATCCTAGTGTAATGGGCATCCAAGGAGGAGCACACAAGGCACTTAAGGATTGTCCTAAACTCAATTTGAGAGAAGCAAATTTTTGGGAATCTCTTGAAGTGTATGTTTTGGATTTTGGAGGTCCATTTTATAGGACAAATCATCTCAGAGTCTGGAGTCTCAATTGATCCGACAAAGGTTAAGGTAGTTCTTGCTTGGGGTCCACCTTGAAATGTTATTGAGGTACGATGTGTCTTTGTACTAAATGGACTCTATTAGAGGTTTTTACTCAACTTATCAAGAGTTTTATCACACTTAACATCCTTGAAAATGAAATGGAAACCTTTTTTGTGGATGGAAAAGTGCCCGTAGTTCTTTTAGAAGCTAAGGCAGAGGTTGATGAGTGCCCCCATCTTGAGGTTACCAGAGGAAGGTGTTGAGTACATAGTGTTCTATAATGCATCAGAGACCAGAATGGGTTGTGTTATAATGTAAAGGCAAGTAGTTATTTCCTATGGTTCATTATAGTTGATACCAAATGAGTAGAACTATGAATCCAATTACCTTAGGTTAGCACTAGTAGTTTTTACATTGAAGATGTGAAGAAACTACTTGATGGGTGAGTCATTCATCATGTAATCTGAACACAATAGTCTCAAGTATATCTTCTCTTAGAAGGATATTAACTTGAGATAAAGGTGATGGTTAGAGTTTCTATAGGACTATAACTTGGAAATTTTCTGTACTCCTGGGAAGGGAAACATGGTGGTAGATGCTCTTAGTAAGAGATCTAGTTTTCAGTTGTTGAATGAGGCATCAAATCAATTATCCTCATTACAGTTATCATTTTTGGATGGAGAGGGAGGATATTACATTCTTTATATGGTTGTTACCCCTACATACTTACCACAAGTCAGGGAGAAACATATTAGGGATATCGACCGTGAGACCCTACATGCTCATATATCCACAGGGCATGATCCTGATGGATTTTCTAAAGCTAGGGAGCACATCATTCTTTTCAAAGGATGCATGATAGTACCAGTGACATTATGGGAGGCGGTTTTGAGAAAATTTCATACATATACTTTAGTGGTACATACAGGTGTTGAAAAGATGTACTAGGACCTACAACATTAGTTTTGTGGTCAGGGATGAAGAAAGGAGTTATAGAGTTTGTCTCTCGATGCCTTACTTATCAATAAGTGAAGGATGGGCACTAAGTTCTAGCAGGTTTATCCCAACCCCTTGAGGTGACAGAATGAAGTGGGATGATATATCTATGGAATTCATGATGATATTACCATGTACATCTAGGGGACATGATTCTATATGTGTGATTGTAGACCGACTCACCATGTTGGACCACTTCTCAGTAATTTAGGATTAGAGTTTAATAGAGATATTAGAATGCCTCTATGTTTAGGAGATATTTTGACTCCATGGAGTTACATCGATTACTGTTTCTAATCATGATGCTCAATTTACATCCCAATTGTGGAATGAATTACATGAGTCATCTGTGTCTCAATTACACTTGAGCACAATGTTTTACCAATAAGATGATAGCAAGACTGATCAGACCATTCAGGTTATGGAGGACATGCTGTGAGCTTGCATTTTAGACTTTTTTCATAGTTGGGAGGATCAATTACCACTGGTGTAGTTTATTTATAACATCAAATTCCATTCCACCATTTGTATGGAACCACTCGAGTATTTGAATGAGGAAACCTATAGGTCACCACTTTGCTGGATGGACCTAAGAGATTCGGCACTCACGGGCCCAGAGTTGGTGCGAGATACTACAGAAACGGTGAAGATAATCCAATAGTGGATAAAGACTGCATAAATCCATCATAAGTCACATTCTAACACCTGATGAAGGCCTTTGGAGTTCCAGGAGGGAGACCATGTGTTCCTATGGGTTTCACCTTGATGTGGATTATGGAAATTCGTCCAAGGAAATAATCTATCTCTGAGGTTCATTATCCCATTCTAGATACTACATAGAGTTGGTGAGGTGGAATACCATTTATCTTTACCACTTTAGTTATATTAGGCACACAACGTCTTTCACGTGTCACAACTGAAGAGGTACAAGCATGAACCATTTCACGTTATCAATTAGGGAGAGATGGTCATCAAAGATGAAGAAACTTTTGATGAGTACCTAGTGAATATTGAGGATTGACAGGAGAGAATTATTCATGGGTGATCAATTCATTTGGTGCATGTCTGATGAAAGCACAAGAATCTTTATGAGAGAACATGAGAGAAGGAGGCTCAGATTCATGCTCAGTACCCACGTCACATTGTGTATCTCTTTTTTTGGATTTTAGGGTACATAAATCCCCATGGTGGGAAGAATGTAACATACCAGATTTTAAACAAAACATTTTTAAATATTATATGGATTAGTTTTGAGACCTGGAGCTGAGACAACATGTGACTTTGAGGCTCAGAGTTCTTAGAATAACTATTTGAAATATATTAAAAATATTAAATAGAACACACACATGGTTTTACTAAAAAATTGGAATAAATCTTAAATGGATTCCAAAATTATAAATCAGAGGGCCTAATTTCTCTCAAAATGGTGGTTTTAACCTAGGATTAACTTAACATTGGTCGGTGTGGGTCATTTGTGAAAAAGTTTTCCTGAGCGTAATGAATAAAATTATTTTTATGCACTTAAATGATGAAGCAATGGTTTCATATTTAAATATATGTTTAAGATTGAAATATAGGGATAGCCTTATAACCCTGGAGACACTAAAGGATTTCTAGGGAGATATTTGGATAATCCTTCTTGGAAGACAACAATTAATTAGGAACGTATCACGGATTGCCACGACGATGGAGTTGGAGGATCTCATCAATGACGACGACACAATCATTTATTATTGACAATCGATCCAACTCAAGGTAGGATTTTTTGTTTTTTAATTTTCATCCCATTCTTAATCCCGAACAAACATGGATCAATTCAATGAGAAAGGATTGACCCCCACATCATTAGTGTATTTCTATTTGATAGTTTTTTTGGTTTATTGATTTTCCCACTACATTAATCCTTTCTATGATAACGAATCAAGGCCAAATGAAAAATAAGAGTTTTGTTCCTTACTTTTATGGTTTATGTATTTCTCCCCAAATTTCTTCATGCGATCATTATTGGTAATACCTTGGGCAACAGCTCAATAAATAATTGATTATGGATCATTACAAAACCATTCTTCAAGACAATGAATCAAAAATGCGGGAATAGAATGTGATGGTGGTTGAATATTGAGGAATGAAAATGATGATGGGTGGATCAGGTAATAATGAGAACTGATTTAGGGTTTTAAACCTTCACAAGTGACATGTGGAAAACAGATGTCAGAGGTGAGTTTTACCGATGAGTTTTGAGGCCGAATTAAAATGAGATACTAGTGAAAAGGTTTGTTCAATGTAGATTCAGGATATAAAAAGATATTTTAGGTGGAAATCAAGGAGAAGCAGTGTGTGAGGATGAATGGAGGAAGAATTTCTGATCTTGAAAATCATGAGAAACACAGTGTGTAACTCGATATTACACGCTGTGTAGGGACCCTTTAGTGGAAGCTAGGGTTTTGGGATGGTGATGATGAAAACATGGCATGTGTCCCCTATAACATGTCATGTGGCCCTCCGTGGTTGAATCGACATGTAATTTGGAAGTAAACTGACACAAGTTTGAGTAAAAGGGAACATACATGCCGTGTACTCCCACTAGGTCACAACTTGGCGTGCACAGACTAGTATAAGAACAAGAATTTATTACATGGACACAACCAGGTGGAATAGGTAGGATACTATGTGTCTACACACTGTGTACATCCTTCTATACACCATGTATATAGAGACTACTTATCGTGTGAGGCTCTTCCACATGGGCATGACATGGGATAGATTGACACGCCATGTACCCCTTGGGACAAGCCATGTACTCCCATCAAGAGTTCTTGAGGCTCTTAATTTTCCCAGTTTAGACTAGTATAGGTTGAGTGTGTTACCTTGGTCCTTTAATTGAGGGTACTGTTTAGCATTTCATCCATATAACTAAATTGTGATCCTCTCTAGAGGCTGAGTCTTATATAGAGTTGCGGCATCCCTCAGTGAGATTGGAGTGTGATCCTCTATAATCTCTAGTTGGAGTTTGTATAATCAGCATGAACTCCCTGATCAGGGCATCAATCCTACATCTAGATATCCTTATTGGTAGGGTTTGTGGAATCATTGAAACATGATACCCTACATAGTGGTTGATCTAGAATGGGTTTATGGTGTCCCCTAATTGTTTTGGGCTTGACCCCTGTCTACGTATCATGGTCCCCTTAGACTAGTGATTTTCCTTGGACAGGGCCCAATGAACCATACCACTTCTTCATGTGTCTCTAAAGGTAGCATGTCTCATGAAGTGGGTTCACCTAAAGAAAGAATTGCTTCAAACAGAATCTTGTGGCTGATAGTTGGTTATGACTGCCTGATGGTGTGGTGTCTCTCTTGAGTATATTTGGGTTCTCCTTTGGTTTATGTTATACATAGAGTTTTATTTCTTGTATTAATATGACTATACTCGGTGTTTTGTGTTTAGTTTTTTTGGGTGTCTGATTGAGTATTATTATATTTACCCCTGCAAGATCTTTTCCCACACATGTCATGTCTTGTGAAGACAAAGACCCTTTTGACAGTGTCTTAGGAGGACAAAGAGTGAGTGGAGCATAGATGGATATGGACATAATAAGGTATTTACTAGGAGTATACTTTTGACTTAGTCCTCTCTATTAGAGCAGGTTGGGTTCTTTCTAGTTTTGGATGGGCTTGTTTTTTTTCCCCTTTTCTATTTACAGTACTTTCAATGTCATACTCTGTTGTGGGATCTTAGATGTATGCATTATTTCTTTCAGTTATTTTACACTTCAGCATTGTGTAGACCTGGAGATGTGTGTTTGTGTGTAAATTTACTTTAATGATAATTCCTCCCATTTTGGGATATGTCTACTCAGCACTAGTATCCATCCCCTATCCTATTGGAGTTGGTCTTGGGGTAGTCACGGGTCGGACCTCGATGGGTCAGGTCATAACACATATCAAAAATATATCTTATTTATTACAGTGCACATACCATTTCCACATTTCCAAATTAACCATACATAATAGGTAGTTCTTATTACATATCATCCTTGCCTTTTTTATATTCAAGTCTTCAGATTAGAATATTAATTTCATATGATCAAAATTCTTTCATGTGCTCATAGACTTCATACATATCTAATGAATTTTTTAAATTCAACCTTATCTTTAGTGAACTTATTCTTTTCCCTTTAAAAATTCATAGATTCAACTCAAGGAAACTCATATTTATCATCCATTAATCTTACATATATAAGGATACTTAAGTACTACCAATTTTAAACTTAAGAATTAGTTTTATAAAATCCTTTAAAGAGTATAACGACCGCATTCCTTTTAAAAATTTTCACCCACAGAAAATTAGAATACTTTTTAAAAAAAATCTTATGTTTTCAGATAAAGACTTATGTTTTTAGATAAAATTATTCATTAAGATAAATTCTTACATTTTTAGAAAATGTATTTTATTTTTAGGCAAAGTTTTACATTTTTTAGACAAAGAATTACATTATTAGACAAATTTTTTCATTTTCAAATAAAGTATTATGTTTTAAGATAAATTCTTACAAAATTCATCAGAATTAAAATAAAATTCCATGCATTTTACAAATTTTATCTATAAGAATACATGGTGGGTCCTCTGAGAATTTTCATATTTCCAACAACTTTATCTTTTGTGTGACATTATAACCCAAATCACTGTGTTTGATCTAGAGTGACACATAACTTCAAGCATGCATCCCCATACACCAGAGGCTTTCGACTAGCAGTGAGGGTATATAGAAAATTCATGAAAAGACTATAAACTCAATCATTTACAAAAAAATAAATAAATAACCAAACCTAAAAATAGCATTCAATCAGAGTAACGAAAAACAAATAACATACCATATATATGAATGAATGCAGAAATAACAGAATTAAAACTGAATATAAGGCACCAATCACCCACCTGTATGTTTAAAAAGTATTAGACTATAAAAGTTAAAAAGTTTGTGAAGTCTCACCTACTCCAAATTTCACCTCGTCCCAATATCCAAACTCGTAGTGAGCTATCCCACTAGATGATAAAACCCATTCCTCATCTCAACCTATACCTATAACAAGTGATGGATTCTTGGGTATACATGTGCCATGTCCACCTGAGAAGGGTGTGAGTACAACTTAGTAGGACACCACTAATGCAGTACAATACCCAACTATTAAATAAAATGTATGTACATATGATAAGGTCTGTAGAAAGTAAATAGAAAATACATAACTACAAAAACATAACATATAATCACCAATTCAAAAAATAAATAAACACCCATATGAAGAGTGTTCATTTGTTTAATAAGACATCATGAACACCGAACATACCTAAAATGGATCCATGCCAGAAATATAATCATAATGGAGTTCATGAATTAGATTTGACATAAAGGTCACTATAAGTATTCCACAGAAGCTATCCACAATGATGGTGAACATGTGACTTGGTTTCCTCATGGAATCTAGTTCTAGCATGATACTCGATATCCACAAGGGATTGAGTTTTAGTTTAGGCCACAAGGATGACTGGTGAACATGTTACTCAGTATTCACAAGGTACATTGATTTTCAGTATGTCACTTGGAATCCAAACAACATCTAGTTTCAGGTTGGACCACAAGGACGACTAGTGAACATATTACTCAGTATCCATAAGATACCTTTATTTTCAGCATGTTACTCAATATCCACAAGGTGCATTGAGTTTTAGAATGTTACTTGGTTTCCATAAAGTGTATTGAGTTTTAGGCTAGTATAAATGATTTTATGATCCTACCCTATGTGTAGGCCTATTTTCACCATCTTCACAATTAGTGTGCACTCCCCTCTAAGGGATAATAATATCACGATTGTCCAACAACCTTGAGTATCATGACAATGTCTTCAAAGGAAAAATAACATAACACACAATAGAGAAGAGCATACACATAAGAATATCATAGTATATCATCATGAGTATTATGTAGAAAAATAAAAATACAAGTGTTCACCATCATACATGGTACAAAAAACTATATAAGCATACTCATGGAAACAAGAATCATATATGATTATCATGGATACACATGCACACACATGTGATAAAGTCATAGAACATGGTCTCAAGACTCTAGGTATCATGTTGCACAACCACACCTCAAATATGATCTGTGTAATCAAAGGAACATATTAATCATCAATCCTAGATCATTAGTGGTTGAAATCAAGTTAGTGCATAATGATCGTTCACAACCCTTAGAAATGTTTAAATATACATTAGTCATGGTTCCTTTAATTAATTAATACTTAAAGATCATTAATTAATCACGAATACATTTTTTATTTATAACATATTGGTAATTTAAGGGTCATTTTCCCATAGTGTTGAACCTCATACCCCATGACAACAAACCATGAATAAAACCATATGGTAGAGTATATGAGACCATCTACATCAACACAGAGCCAACTCCCATCCTAGAAAAGAACAATTACTTTGTCTGAGTCTTTCCAAGTCCATTCAGGCTCCATCATCCACCTCAAGGTTCTACTCATTCCCAAGCATTAGAAATAGTTAATTATAACTAAATTACAATTAATTAAATGATTACAAGGAAACTCACATTCAAAGGCTAAAGGGATACTTTCCAAAAGACTTACTGGGTGTCACCTCCTAGCTGGAACCATGATTGACCACCCATGGAAGGTTCATAACATACTTCCAACTTGACAATAGAAAAAATACCAATTATACAACAACAAGACAAAGTTAAATATAATATAATTAAATTGGAACATTTAAATAATTCAACCAACGGATACACCTTAGATGTAATGTCATCCAAAGGAGTTTGAACCACTCTCTGCACACTCCTGATTATATGGAATTCCAAATATCCAAATGGTAAGAAACTTCCTACCTTAATCTTTTTAGTGAAGTTCTATAATATTAATTAAAGTATTTTTTACCAAAACAGATTGCGTACCCTTGAAAAATTAGACCACATGTTGAGGATTCCTATCTTAGGTTTTGATTCATCAGAAAAGATATTTAAAAAGAGACCCGCGGAGATTCCAATCTAAGAAGGTAGTTCTAGAAACACATACCTCATGGAGTCTATCAATGGAACTATTTCTGATGTATGTTAAAGAATAAGGAACCAATTCACCAGATCCATTGTCCACTAAATAAAGGATTGTAAATTCCTCATCAAAACCAAAAGAAAACATCATTTATAACTCAATGACAATCGATCCACTATTAACCATTTATCAAAAAATTGATCCAATATGAAATTAAAAAAGAAAAGAGTCTCAAGAGGATTTATCTATACAAAATTACTTAGAAACATCCACCGTTCCCAAGAGATCTAGCTATTTTAAAAGGGATATTGTTGACACATTTAAAATTACCTACATTCTAGAAACAACTAAAGGATTCACTATTAGTTGGAATAATAATATATAGAAAAGGGCAACGAAATGTAGGATCTGTGATCCATTTCAAAATAAATAGGTTATATCAAGAAGAAACCAAAAAATATAAGGTTTTTATATCATATATCTCAATTCCCAATCATCAAATCATTTGGATATATTGGAATAAAGATTTGGAGGATATGAATTCATCAATAAAATAGGAATAAATGAATTTAGGTGGGTAATAGACAATTAATAGGGGTTTTAGATCAATAAATTCATGTGAACATGGTTTTAAAAACCTTATTCTAATCATATGAGACTACTAAATCACTTGGAAAACCCATATGGTTTAGTCACAAAAGTTTTCAAACCGTTACCCTACCATGATATTTTCATTGGAGGGTGTCACACAGTTTGATAAAATGCATTCCTTAACATTACAGAACCATAGGGGATGTCACATGGGTTGTTAGAAAGGATACACAATTTTATACAATATGCACCTTTACCATGATCCACCACATGAGCCACTTCCACTTGGCCCATAGTTTCTTAGATGATCGAAACAGTTTGGTAAAACTTTGCACCTTTAAAAAGGGCTCTAAAACACTTCAAATCACCTCAGAATAACCTAAAACATATTCAACACAACCAAGGCTAAAAAATTGGTAAAAATAAAATTTCGAGGAGAATTATTATTTGTAATTCTGAGATCCATTACAGTATCCTCACCATAATTCTTATAATCCTCATGAAGTTAAAGAAAAATGAAATTCACAACTATTGATCTTCCATGATCATCCTTAAAAAGGAGTTATTTGTGTTCCATCTCTGAATTCCAATTCACCACATCAAGGGTGAACTTATACCCAAATGAAAAACATGTTTCCACTACATGAATCCAAACACAAGCACTATAATGAGATCTAAAATATCATTTTCAACCAATATCAAGACCCCAATCACAACATACATTGAACTCAATGAACCAAAAAGTTTTCTAACGATCCCTCCTAAAGCATCAAGGTGATCCCCAACATATAAATCACTATAAACAACTAGATACCAACCATCCAATGACATGCCCAATGTAGTTAAGTTACATTGTGGTTGATCAAACACAAAACATGGGTTAAAATTTGATAACAAAACCTCATTCCTAGTTCTTAGTTGAACCAACTAGTCTTTCTCAACTGACACAACTTGAACAAACCCACATTTCCTAAAAGACCCCAACCAATTCATAAAAATCTCAGTTATTACCGATATAATGAGTTTGATGTAGTTCCAACCCACCGCATTCAACTTCATAAAGCCACCGATAATGATACCATAAGCCTTGGAGGCATCATTAAACTGATCCAACACCCAAACCAAAGTCTGAAATAACATTGATGAATCTTACCCTATTGATTCATCCACAACTTGAACCATCAATAATGATCCCAATGGTGTGTTAATACACCAAAAATTCTACACTATCTTAGTTTTAATTGATTTTTTCTGAGTCAAAATCCCACATCTAGTCTCCATCTAATGATACATATGAATCAAAAATTAGGAATTCATCATAAAACTAAGTACTCTATATTATAAATAATAATTATAGAGTCACTATGATTGTATAATGGTCAGCATCACACAACACCACAACCCTTACCATGATACGATCATTCACCTAGATTGATGATCCATACCATAGAAGTACCCATATTATCGCCTTAAAACACACACACATTATTCTACCTAGATCACGAATATTAAACACCAAATTTGATGACTATGTAAGACCATCCATTCATACAATATTTCCAAGAAAAAACACCAATCATTGCAAAAACATGGGTCTCTCAGAACACATTTCACTGAATTCAATGAATTACTCTCATGTGCATAATGTTTTCTTGTAGCCTAGGTGTGAGTCATAACCTCCACCCAAATATGACTCATCCCCTCACACAAGATACTATTTTAAACCACAACATATCTACCAATGCAAAAATTGGGTTGATTTCTCAATAGTTCCATGATCCATTACTGATGCCATCTTCTACTACAAAGACACATCCACACACTTTAACCTATTGATTTCTAAGACCTGTGAGCTTCACATAAAACATACTAGTTTCTAGATAAAAGGGTGACTCTGAATTAAATTCATTAGTGAAATACCACCACTATCTCTTCCATATTCACCTACAAAACCTAAAACATTCACAACGGTCTAATAACCACCCAAATTCCACTAGTTCAATAGGCCTCACTCATAAAAAAACATGAAATATCATGCCTCAATACTTTCCCAATAAGGCATGGAAAATCCATTCTTCAAAAAAGAGTGGTTCCTACTGATTCATAGACCTCCGAGACTAAAATTATCACTTTTTATCTATCCACACACTATAAAGAATTAGCTACACTTAACCAATCTTTCAAAGCACTCCTCTTTAAAAATGAAACTCATAGCTACCAAATTTGTAACACTAAAACTCTTTAAAATAATTTCATTTTTAAATAAATTTAATTTTGTTACTAGATTATTTTACATGAAAAACCATGTAAATCTTACACTATACACAATAATGAGTTTACTTTCATTACATGCAAGGCTGATTTTTACCAAACAACAATATATTATTATTATTTAATATAATAAGATATAACCTAGCAGTTAATTTGGTGGTTATGAATAGTATTAAATAACTTATGATAATTTATGATTGAATTAATTGGTTATAAATTAATTATAAATTAATATAGGAACCAAATGAATATATATGAAATGTTTTAATAAATAACTATTTTATGCTCACAAAGTCATCTTATTCTAATAAATTAAACTAATTAATATTAGTGAATGATATCAATGAAATATATATGTGATATATTCAATAAAATATATTTTATATAAATCCAATAAATTTTACATGTATAATATAAGAACAATCCCAATATTACACTTAAAAACATATATTTTTATAAAAGCAGTTTTACTATCTTTTAATGAAGAACCTATTTTAAATCCAAATTTTGACAATTTTATATAATTTATTTGAAAAAAGTAAACTTCTTATTTTAAATAGAGATATAAAAATTCACATTGGTGGAATTATAGGTATTTTTCTGATAAATTTCATGTTTTTTATGAATAGTGAAAATACTAAATTTTAATTGAAAACAGATTTTTAATCAAAACAATTTATAATGTTAAATTATACTTTTGACTGTATTTAAAGTATAAATAGATTATTTTTTATCATTTAATACAATTTATGTCATTTTAATCAATTTTACATTATTTTTAGTTATACAAATGTTTCAATCTTTTACACATTTCAACTTTAATAACTAATTTTCTAACCCCATCGACATGATTAATTTTAAATTAATTACAACATTTTCTGTGTTTTGAATTCTGGGAAATAGATTAAATATTTTGAATTAGTGTTTCCAAATTATGTAAATTTATTTCTTTTATTTTTGGGATTATAAATAGTAACTTTAGTAATATTTTTTTTATCACGGTCAAGGATAAATCAGGTAATTAAAAGTAAAAACTAATATTATATATATTAAACAATTATCCTAACGCTTGTACTAATTTCATTGGATGTGTGATTTTTAACCAAAATTATTCTTGAGCTGAAATTATAATTTTTTGAAGCTAGTTGGGTGAGAGTATGACATTTATTGTATTTTTTTAAAGAAGAGTTAAAGATGTCATACTCATATTTTAATAACTATACAATTTTTAATATAGGGTTATATTGAAGATAAATTCGACTATATATAGTCCTTTGAAAGTAATTCTTTTATTTATCATGGTAAATTATATTTAAATTTTAGTAAATTTATAATTACTTTAAAGGCTTATACAATGATGATGTAGTAATTGTTTAATTAATGAAAATATCAAATAAATAATATTAAAAATATTAAAGTAAGTATTATTTAGTATAATTAATGACATCAAAAATTTTTATATATGAATTAGACATATTTTGGATGTATTAAAGGTTTTTTTCAAAGTTATCTTGTTTATTGATATTTTTTAAAAAGACAAGAAATAAATAGTGTCAAAATTGACATTAGCGATTCCATAAAATAAATAATATTTTATTAAATGTTATAAAATTCATAAAAATAAAAAATCCAGACACATGATGGGGATAAGGTTAAATTTTTCATAAATTATTCATTATGTGTAATTTTATAATTTTATAGTAACTATATTAACCCTTAAAGAGTAAAAATCCAAGTTGTTATTGTAAGAGTTAAAGAGTTTAACTAAGGGTTAAAGACAAAAGATAAGGGTAAGAATGTGGTATAAATTGACATAAAAATTATTTTTTGAGAGGATTTATACCCATAATCTTGTTATATTCTAAATATATAACTTTTTATCCATTTTAAATTGAAAATTAATTTATATTAATATAATATTTTGAGTTTCCCAAAAGTTCCCCTCACCTAAATTATAAAAGAAAACCTCCCCCTTACTTATTCACACCATTTTGAGAATTATATATTGACTATGTCCTGAAAATTTGTCATAAAAACATAAATATAAAATTTATAGAGGTCCTGGTCTACCAAAAATACCAACTCTATATCCCTTTACAAGAAATCTAAAGGAAGTCCACCGAAGAAGAGGTAATTGTTTTACCAACTCATTCAAGTTCATTTCTTCTTCTACATATTATTTATGTGTTTTTCAATTTTAAAGTAATTAATATTTTATATTATATATTATTATATTTTATTATGATTATGGTAAAACCATATTCCACCTTTTACCCATCCTACAAAAAAATCACCACGCGTGAATACACACGACTTACCGTCTCCACACCATGGTGTAATTGTTTTTCATCACAAATTTATTTGGATGAGTATAATGATAGATTTAATGGAAATAAGTAATAAATATGACATGATATTGATTATTTATTATTAATATACCATCCCATTCCTTACCCTTTTACTATTAAGGGAATGATATCATCGCTCGGGCATACGTACGACCTACCGTCTCTACTACGCGATGCGATTCGTTTTCCATGTTAAACATTAAATAATGATTATAAAGATGTATATAATGATTAAATATAATATCTATTAACATAATATAATTCTAGAGATGAAATAAATATACTATATACATAAGAAATAGTACTTATAAGAAAAAACATGCATAGGAAAATGAAGTAGTTAACACCTAAAACAAGGGTAGTAGTGAAATATTATTTAAAAAATGATATAAAAAGAAAATATATGATATTATAAATATTAATATGGTTCTATTATAATTTAAAATCTTGTTTTAAACCATCATATAATAGGTTAAATAACATTAAACTAATGTCACTTACAAGGTAATAGTTATTTCACAATCTCATTATTATGCGAGATTGTTTATATGTAAGTATCAACTGGGGAAAATTTATCATCCTTGTACATGTTCCTAATTAATGTTTTCCAAAATATTTTTAACATTATCCTAATAATATTTAAATTCATTTTTCCCCATGTTTTATTTTTTGTAAAATGGTTATAACTTTTTTTTGTTTTCCAAACGAGGTACTTTGTGACTTTTTTGATAGAAGGAATTCTTTTTTAACTTATGTGGCATGAGTGGATTTTTCTTCCATCATGACACCTTAAAATTTTGAATTTTTATTTAATTTTTTTAAATTTTATTTTAAAAAAAATATATTTTTTCATTTAAAACTGAATAAATTATTTTAAAGTAAAAAAGTTATTTCTATCCAAAAATTTCAATGATTTTATTAGAGTATTTTCATCCATGTCAATATAATATATTTAATATTATAATTAATTGTGGTTGATATCTTATGATACCATTAATCATATTTAATTTAATTTTTTATGATCATTTTGACTTTGGATGTGCTATTTTGATACCATTCATGGTTTATGGTTAAAGTATTCACATTTTGTAGGGTAGTTTTTCAATATGAATGTTTATGTTTCACCATTTTCATATAGGGAATTAATTGGACTTAGTAAGTTATGGGAGGGGCCTGATATATCCCCTTGAGGTATCTGTAGGTCTAATGATATGGAATAAGTTGGAAAAAAACCCTTCACATTTGTTCTCAAGAATTTTTAAATTATTAGGAGCATAGATCTTAACAAAAATCAGACAGGTTTCTACCCACAAACTTAAAATTTCATGAGGATATATCTTGATAGAAACTATCTTGAGGATAAATATTGATAGTTAAAATTTAAAAAATTAGGTATTCCTTTATTATTATTATTCCATGTGATTATTTGATTAGTTATAATATTCATGTTTACGTTTCCCAACTCATGTGATTATTTAAATGGCATGTGAATAAGTTATTTAATTTCTATATTGTTTATTTATTATTTACTCATAGTTTATGCTATACATTTACCCTTAATGAGAATTTTTTCTCACCCTTTTATGTGTTTCATTTTCCGCTAGGATTCCAAGAAGTGTAGTAAGGAATGATATGAAAGGATATTCTAGATGGAATAAATTTATCCTCATAGAAAGAATGAAATAAATTATATTGTAATTAGTGTATCCATTTGTAATGAAAGACTAATTTATGTATCTAGTTTACCAATAATAATAAACTAAACGGTACTTTGGGAGGCAATTTACTTGTATCTATATCAATTTAATAAAGTAAGGCACTGGATCTGGCCTTCTAGGTTTTTGGTGTTACAAATAGTATCAGAAAAAGTTTAGTATAAACCATGGAAACTAGATTTAGAAAACCAATATTAGGGAACATAACCCTAAGATAATATTTGAGGATAAGCATAGAATAACATCCTAAAATTTTGGTAATGTACAGATTATACAAGTCTTTCTAGAAATACATCCCTACATATATACTACAAGTGGACGTGGTTCTAGAATATATGTACCAAGGAGTAAAAAATCTAATAAGGTACATTGGGCCAGACTTACTATAACCTGGTACATGATAATGAGTCTTTATACACACATATTTTGACACTCTCAGGGGATATGCTTAGGATAATTAAAATTTTCTTTATAGACCATTATGAAGGATTTAAAAGTAAATATGTCCCCAAAGAAACCATGTTTATGATCATAAGATTAGTTATGGATAAATTTTCAATTTATGTTAAGTGTTTTACTAGTTTGAATTATGCATTTTTATTTGTAACCTAATCTAGTGTATGCCATTTTTTCGAAATGGAACCTAGTGAAAGGAAAAAAAACTGTATCAATGCACATAATTTATGTTGGTATTTACCTCTTATGAAAGATAATGATGCTAGTTATGGAGATACAAATTGTTCTGAGTAACTTATAACTATTCTGGGAATGTTGAATCATTTTATGAAAAAGAAAATTCCCTATATGGAGCATCTTGATCTAGAACATGGGGGAACAATGTTAGATATCTTTACGAGACAACAACCACAAACATTAAATGGTGATACAAATCCATTTGTATCTGAACAATGGATAAGTTCTTTATAGAATATATTTCTTGATTTGAGAAGAAATGGAAGGGAAAAGGTTATCATCAAATTTTACCGCTTCTTGGGATATGCAGATCAATGATGGTCATTGATTCAAAACATGAAGGAAGAGGAAGAAATTACTAGCATGAAATGAAATAATTATAAGGAAATTTTCTTGGAAAAATATATTCCCCATGAATAGTGAGTGAATATGGAGAGATAATTCTTGAAGATGAGGCAAATGGAGGATAAAAATGTTTCTAAATATGAATCCAATTTTAGAAGGCTACAAAATCGTACCACAGATTACATATGTAGTCTAAAGAGAAAGATTGGTCAATTATTTGATGTGTTAAAACCATTCCTCTAAAAGGAAGTAATCTCCCAAAATTTCACATCATATGAATATATAGTCTCTTTTTCTATGAAAAAATAGAAATAATTATATAAGTTATGTTAATTTAATTGGAAAGTAAGAGAATAAGAGGAATTTGGAGTAGGATATGGATAAAAGGGAGAAGGGGAATAAACATTTACCACCTGTGATAATTGTGAAAAGATTCACCCCAGGAAGTGCTTGAAAGGATTGGGTGTTTGTTATAAATGTGGAGAAAAGGGTCACTAGGAAAAAAATGTAATGAGAAGAAATAAAAGACTGATATTTAGTGTTTCAACTATAGTGAAATGTGTAACTATGTAAATAAATTTCCTAAGAATCAAGGAAATATTTGTCAGAAAAAGCAAAAGGATATAGATCAATCTTATATTGTTACTATAGTCGAAGTGGAATAATTAATATATTTGTGTTTATGGATCAAAGAATTATGTTATTATATTCTAGTTATAATAATCATGATATGTATAAGGATTGAACTGCAGTACATATTCTTTAAATATTTGGAGGCATAATAATTTTCATTAAGGTTTTTAATGTGATCAAATAGGTCTTATGTTTCAATAATAGATACATTATGTTGTTTGGGGAATCTAATGCTATGATTGATTTTATAAATTTATAAACCTTTTTGGACTATTAATTTGTATAGAAGTATTTTGGATAAGTCTTAATATTGGAATGGAGATATTTTTACATTGGATATAATTGTTTGAGGTTAAAGTATGATTTATTTGATACTTTGGGATAACCTTTTTGGTTTCAGTAAACATTTTTAGGATGGGGTAAATACTTACATAACATATAATTCATCAAAATCACTTCATGTGTGATAAATTCATTTTGAAATTTCATTTTCAGGAGTAAGGGATAACGTGAGAATAGATCGAAACACAACAAAAGTATGATATTATGCTTATAACAAAGAAAGAAATCAATTAAATGATTATATTATTTGTAAAATAATTCTTTAACTTTTTAGAAAAACATTGACACCAAAATTTTATCCTAGTACCTTCTTTTTGGATGAATCAAATAGCCCCTTAGATCAACATAGATTTATAGCCTTGTGATTGTCAACTTTCTTCTGACCATGTTCTCCATCACTCTCCATCAGAACTTCATGGTTAGATGTCTCTTCCATGTATATGTTTTTCTACATGGAACCCTAGTATGTGTTATCTTCAGTGATATTCATACTTCACTTTATTTATTTTAAGGTGGAGGTCTCATTAATCCTTTTTCTAATGTGAGATTTCAATATAGATAATAGAAAAGTCAAACCCCTAGTTTTCGATCCCAAGTTTAAATTGTGAAGAGACAATTGATTGAGGGGGGGGGGGGAGGATGTAACATATAAGGACTTTAAAATATTTTTATTTTTGATTATTTTTTTCTAGATTTCTTTATATGAAACACCATGTTAAGATTATGACACACACAACAATGAGTTGGCAGACACTACACACAAGTTTGAGTTTTACCAAACAACAATATATTATTATTATTTAATATAATAACATATAACCTATCCATTAATTTTATGGTTATGAATATTATTAAAGAACATATGAAAATATATTTTTGAATTCATTGGTTATAAATTAATTAGAAATGAATATAGGAACCAACTGAATATATATGAAATGTTTTTATAAAGAACTATTTTTATGGTCACAAAATCATTTTATTCTAATAAATTAAATTAATTAATATTAGTGAATGATACAGATGAAATAAATATGTTATGTATTCAATAAAATATTTTTTATATTCATCCAATAGTTTTTATGGGTATAAGATAAGAACAAACCCAATATTACCCATAAAAACCTATATTTTTATAAAAGTAATTTTACCATATTTTAAAAGAGAAGTTATTTTAGATCCAATTTTTGACACATTTATATAATTTATTTTATAAAATAAACTTATTATTTTAAATAAAAACATAAAAATTTACTTTGGTTTAATTATTGATATTTTTCTGATAAGTTTTATGTTTTGATGAATTATGAAAAATATTAAATTTCAATTGAAGTCACCTTTTTTCATAAAAATAATTTATAGTGTTAAATTATATTTCTGATTGATTTTAAAGTATAAATAGATTATTTTGTATAATTTAATACAATTTAGGTCGTTGACATCAATTTTATATTAAATTTAATTATAATAATGTTTCAATCTTTTGTATGTTTAAACTTTAATAACTCATTTTTTGACCCCACCAATGTGATTAATTTTAAATTAATTAATTAAAATTATGTGTTTTGAATTTTCAAAATGGGTTCTATATTTGTAATCATTGGGTCCAAATTATCTTAATAAGTTTCCTTTATTTTTGGGATTATGAATAGTAATTTTAGTAATATTTTTTATTACCACGGTCAAGGGTAAATTATATAATTAAGGGTAAAAATAATATTATAAATATTAAAAAATTACCTTAAAACTTATCCAAATTTTATTGAATGTGTGGGTTTTGACCAAAATCATCCTTGGTATGAAATTATAACCTTTTTGAAGAAACATGGGTGAGATTATGACATTTATTGTATTTTATTTAAAGAAGGTTAAAGAGTCATACTTATATTTTGATGACTATACCATTTTTAATATGGGGTTATGGAGTAGATAAATTATACTATAAATATTCATTTAAAAAATAATTTTTTTATTCTTTATCATGGTAATTTATATTTAATTTTTAGGAAATTAATAATTACTTTAAACACTTATACAATGATGATTCAATAATTGTTTAATTAATAGAAATACCAAATAAATGATATTAATAATATTAAAATAAATATAATTTTGCATAATTAATGTCATAAAATAATTTTATATATGAATTAAACATATTATGGATGTATTGAATGTTTTTTTAAAGTTATCTTGTGTATTGATATTTTTCAAAAATTCAAGAAATGAATAGTATCAAAATTGACATTAAGGATTCTTTAAAATAAATAATATTTTATTAAATAATATAAAATAAATAAAAATATAATTTTTTCCAAATAATGGGGATAATATTAAATATGTCATAAATTATCCATTTGAGGTTCTTTTGGAATATTATAGTAACTATATTAACCCTTAAAAAGTAAAAATCCATGTTGTCACGGTAAGAGTTAAAGGATTTTACTAGGGGTTAAAGACGAAAGATAAGGGTAAAAATGTAATATAAACTTGTTTTAAAATTATTGGTTGATATTATTTGTCCCATAGTCATCTTAGATTCAAAATAATATGAGTCATTTGAAATTGAAATTTAATTTATATTAGTTTAATATTTTGAGAGTTCTGAAAAATGTCCCTTACCTCAATTATAAAAGGGAACCTCATCCCTTACTCATACACACCACTTTGAGACTTCTATGTAATGTCCTTAACCCTAGTATCCATAATCTGGTGCCTTACTTTATTACATTGTCATAGATACAATACTCAAATCCCAAAGGATCGATCAATTTAGCAGTATCAAAAGCAAGATTACATACATGAACCTTAAATTTCAATTGAAAACATAAAATAATACAAATAAAATCCCTTAATAATGCCATTATTGTCATAGATTAACCCTTAATATCATTCATAATACACATCTTGGCATCCTGGGAAAAGTAAAACATAATAAAGGGGTGAACTTAGATGCTCAGCAAGGGTAAGCATATAACAGAAGATATTACGAATAAATAATCATAATCTTTAAGGAAGGGTGTATAACTGAAAAAATTCATTTAAACATAATATTGAGCATAATGTTGGAATAATATATAATACCATATAAAATAATCACATGAGCTATAAATCATAACTATGGATGTTCTACTAGTCAAATAATCACATGGAATATCATTAACTAATCTCATAATGAGGGAATGCATAATGACAGACATTTATACTATCAAGATCTATCCTCAAGATAGATATTGTCAAAATATATCCTCATTATAGTTTAAGTATATGGGTAGAAACACATCTTATTTGTGTCAAGATCTATCATCCTGACAATTTTAAACAGCTTGGAAACAAACACGAAGGGTTTATCACCAACAGATTTCATCTCATGAGACTTACCGATACATAAATAGGATATATTGTCCATAGACTGTCACTTATTATCTCCAATGCATTACTTATATAAAAATATAAAGAATATAAACATTCTTATTTAAAAATTATCATACAAAATTTGAATACTTTAACCATAAACCATGAATGGAATCAAAATATCACATCCTCAGCCAAACTGATTATAAACCCTTTAATAAAATAATATAGATTATATCAAAAGGGATCAACCTCAAACACACATAATATAAAAAAAAGCATGTTGACATAGTGTAAAATACTCTAAAAAAATCATTATAAATATCTTGAGAAAAATACCCTTTTTCTATGAAATCATATATTTAAAGGTTACTAATTTATAAAAGAAAAAATTTTATTTATAATGAACATTGTAAAATTTTAAAGGAAGATTCCTAACATCAACATTTCATGATGGTGGTAAAAGTCGCTCATGCCGTTTAAGTTAAAAATAAACATTCTTTCTGTATTTTTTTTAAAAAATTCATAAAGTATCTCATTTGGAAAACAAAAAAGTATTCATTTCAAAACATTTTATAAAATTTAAAATATGGATAAAAATGACTTTAAAAAGTTTTAGAAGAATATTAAGAATATTTTGAAATACATTTTTAAGAAACATGGATATTGATGATAAATGTTCCCTTGTAGATACTTACGTATAAACAATCCAGAATAAAAACGAGATTACAAAATTAACTATTACCTTGTACTTTCCATTAGTTGATGGTGAATTAACATACTTTATAATGTTTAATGCATGTTTTAAAAGTATACCTAAACTATATCCATTTTTATGATATCATATACAATCCTCTTAGATCATTTTGTTAATAATATTTCACTATTACCATTGTTTTAGATATTAACAGCTTCATTTTTTTATGTTTGTTTTTTTTCATATAAGTCCAATTTCTTATGAATAAGATATATTTTCATCATATACAAAATTATACTAAGTTCATAAATATTATACTCACTCACATTTTTATAATCATTCTTTAATGGTTATTGTGGGGAATGAATCTCATCACATCTTGTAGATGGTAGGTCGTAAGTATGTACGGGCAATGATATCATTCACTTAATGGTAAAGTGGTAAGGGATTTGACCATGTATTAATTATATAAAATTAATATCATGTCATATTTATTATTTATATCTATTATATTCATCATTATACAAATCCAAATAATTTGGTGATGAAAAAAATACACCATAGTGTGGAGACGGCAAACCGTACGTACACACGCATTGTGATATTGTTTTTCATAGGATGGATAAAAGAAAGAATATGGTTTATACATAATCATAATAACATATCAAAATATATATTATACTGGAGTTATTATTTTATAATGGAAACAACATGTGAAGAGGAAGTGAAAGAGGAAATAATTTTGATGTAGCCAGTAGTGAACCTCCTTTAGATCTTCTCTTAGGGAGAATAGGGTTGATATTTTGAGAATACCACGGCCTATAGGAAATTTATAGGTATGTTTAGAAGGTAATTGGGTAGTTTTTTTTCGATCAATAAGGATAAAAGTGGTGTGAGGAAGTGAGGGAGTAGGTTCCCTTTTATAATTGAAGTGAGGGTCACATTTAGAAACTCTCAAAAAATATTAAATTAATATAAATTAATTTAGAATTACAGATCGCTCGAAAATGATTTATTTATAAGACAAATTGAGGATGGGTATAAATACTCCATAACATTAATTTTTGGACAATTTTAGGTCATATACTTACCTTTATCATTTTTTATTTAACCCTTATTTAATCTTTTTAACTGTTACCATGAAACATATGTTTTTACTTCTCAAGAGTTAATATAGTTACTATAAAATGCCAAAAGAACCTAAAATGAATCATTGATGAGATATTTAAAATTATTATAGTTATTTTGATGAATTTAATATTATTATTAATTTTATATCATTTAAGAAAATATTATTTATTTTAAAGTATAATTTACGTCAATTTCGATAATATTCATTATTAGTATTTTAAAAAATATTACAACAATATGATAACTTCAAACCAATATTTATACTATATAAATAACATGTCTAAGTTATCTTTAAAATTTTTTTATATTATTAATTAAGTCAAATTATATTTATTTTTAATAATTTTAATAACATTTATTTTTTATTTCATGTAATTAAACAATTACTGCATTATTATTATGCAAACCTTTAATTATATTATTTCTTCTATAAAAATTAAAAATAAATTATCTTGATGAATAAAAATTTATTATATTTCAAATTAATATTTATAATCTAATTTATATTATGGAAAACCATATATTAAAAACAACATAGTTATTAAAATTTGAGTACGACATCTTTTACTCTTCTTTAAAGAAAATATATTAAATGTCATAATCTAACACAAGTGGATTAAAAAGGGTCATAATTTTAGACTAAGGTTTATTTTGGTAGAAACACATTTATAAAATGAAATTAGGGCAAGTGTTTGGGTAATTATATAATATTATGTTTACTTTTAATTAACCAATTTACCTTTAACCGTGTTAAGTAAAAAATTACTAAAGTTACTATTCATTTTCCCAAAAATAAAAAAGTAACATATTTAAATAATTTTGATCCTATAATTAAAAATATGGAATCCATTTTTCAAAATCAAAACATATAATTTTTTGATTTAAATTTAAAATTATTCTCATTGACAGAACGTGTAAATGAGTTTTTAAAAGTGAAAATATTCAAATGATTTAAATGTTTTAATATAAAAATTCAATTTGAAATTGATAACAATGAAATAAATTGGATTAAATTATAAATAAATAATCTAATTATACTTTAAAACCAATAAAAATTACAATTTAACACTATAAAATTTTTTGATGAAAAAAGTTATTTTTAATTAAAATTTAGTATTTTGATTATCCCTCAAAACATGAAACATATAAAAAAAATACAAAAAATTAAAAAAAGTAAATTTTTATATACCTATTTAAAATAATAAGTTTATTTTTTTAAATATAATATATAAACTTTTCAAAAATTGGATTTAAAATAGGTTCTTCATTAAAAGGTGGTAAAACTATATTTTTTAGAAAAATACAACATTAAAGCATAAAACTGTATTTATTCTTATCATATACCTATCAAATCCATTAGATGAATATAAAAAATATTTTATTGAATAAATAACATATATATTTCATTAATATCATTAAATAATTTTAATTAATTTAATTTATTAAGACAAAGCTCCTTTGAAAGAATAAAAATAGTTCTTTATAAAAATATTTCCAATATATTCAATTGGTTCCTATATTCATTTATAATTAATTTTTTACTATTAATTATACCATATATTTTAATAATTTTGTTAATAATATTCATAAACACAAATTTAATGGCTAGGTTATATCTTATTATATTAAATAATAATATTTTCATAATATGTTATTATTTTGTAAAACTCAGCCTTGCATGTAACGTAAGACAACTCATTGTTGCATGCGTTACAAGGTATAGAATATATTAAGTTTATTTAAAAAGAAAAATATTATAAATCTCTATGGTGTTACATTATATCATCCTTAAATAAATTTCATTATTGTAGTTTAAACTTGGCATAAAAAACTAGGGGTTTGATATTTCAAAACATCATTATTGAAATCCCACATTGGAAAAATGATTAATGAGACCTCCACTTTAAAATAAAGAAAGGGAAGTATGAAGGTCATCAAAGATAACACATACTAGGGTTCCATGTAGGAAAATATGGACATGGAAGAGAAATATAACCATCAAGTTCTGATGGAGAGCGATAAAGAACATGGTTAGGAGAAAGTTAACAATTACAGAGCTATAAATTTGTGATGATCTAAGGAACAATTTGATTCATTAGAAAAGAAGGTATTAGGATATCATTTTTTGGTTTCAAGATATTTTCCCTAGATTTTAAGAATTATTTTACTTATTAAGAAAAGAACTTAATTTATTTATTTCTATATCATAACCATAATCTCATTCTTTGGTTGTGAATTAATCTATTTCCACTTCATCCCTTACACCTGGAAACTAAATTTATAAATATTTTTTTTCACAGCTGAAGTAATTTTGATGAATCATAAGGCCCAAGAGTATTTCCTTCATTATCTAAATGTTTAATAAAAACAATTTTTTCCCAAATTAGCCAATATATAATAATTTAACCTCAAATAATAATATAAAATTTTTAAATTACTCAATTCCAACCTTAAGACTTATCCAAAATACTTCTGTGCAAATTAATAGTATAAAAAGGTCTCTACTTTCCAACATCAATCATAACATCAGATTACCCAAACAACGTAATGTAGATCTTATTGAAACATACCAAATATTTAATCACATTAAATTTTTTAATTAAAACATTCATGCCTCCAAATACTTAAAGAAAAAGTAATACAATAAAATCCTTATATATCTCATGATTCTTATAAACTAAATATAATAAAATAATTCTTAAATCCAAAAAAACAAATACATTAATTATTCTACTTAAACTGTAGTAATTGCATAAGATTTTACTTGATCCCTTTTATTTTCATAAAATATATTTCATTTATACTTAGGACATCTATTTTTATAGTTACCCATTTCACTGTGGTTGAAAAACTACATATCAGTCTTTTCTTTCTTCCATTTGCATTCTTTTTCTTAACGACCCTTTTCTCCACACTTATAAAAAACACCCAATCCGTTAAAGAAATTGTCAGGGTGATTCTTTCCATAATTATAACATGTGGGAAAATTTTTCCTTCCCTTATTCCCTTTGTATGCCTCTTTCTCCACAATCCTCTTATTCCCTCACTTTACCTTAAAGTCATAAGTCTTAGAGAAATATTTCTCTATCTTGATAGAACATTGGACAATATCTTATCATGATGAGAATATTTGGGGGACCAAATCCCTTAAGAGAAATGGATTTAACCCATAAAATAAATGATCAATATTTCTCCTTGTGTTCCATATATAGTCTGTATAATTCCTTGATAACCTTGTGAAGTTGACCTTATACTTCACAACATTCTCATTCTCCTTTACCTCAGACCCATAATCGACCTCTCTATATCATCTGTCTATTAAAAAGGGAAATTTTTTTCTAAGAAAATTTCCTTAAAATACTTTCATTCCATGTTTCCTATTTCATCCTTTAACTTAGTGTTTTGAATCAACGTCCACCATTGATCCATATCTCTAGAGAGATGATAAACTACCATGAAAACCTTCTACCTTTTGTTGCTTCCCAAAGTAGAAAATATATTATCTAAATAAATTATCCAGTGTTTAGTTACAAGTGGATTTTTAGTATCATTGAATGATATAGTTTTTTGTCTCATGAAGTAGTCTAACATTTTTTCTCCATGTTGTGGATTAGTATGTTCCATACGAGTAAGGTTATTATTTATAACCTGAGTCAACTGTCCCAGTATAGTTATAAGTTGTTCAACACTAGTTGAAGCTCTAGCTCTAACATCATTATCTTGCATAGGAGGAAGATACCTATTACATATTTTGATATAGTTTCCATTCCTTCTATTAGGTTCCATTTATAAATAATGTCATAAACTATATTTTGTTATGAATCCTAATGAAGAGTTCCGAACTAGTAAAATACACAACTTAAATTAAAAAAATTATGCATATATAATCTCATAATCATAAACATGGTTTATTTGGGTACATATTTACTTTTAAATACTTCATAATAGTTTGTAATGGAAATTTGAATTATCCTACGTTTGTAAAGAAAATTTGAATTATCCTAATAATATCCCCAATGTGTGTCAAATGAGGTGCGCAATAAGGCCCGTTATCATGTACTAGGTTTCCTTGAGTCAGGCCCAAGACACTTTGTCAGAGTTGTTACCCCTAGGTACATCTATTTCAGAACCACTTCCATGTGTAGTATACATACAATGATGTTTTTATAGGAATACACACATAATCTATACCTTACCAAAATTCTAGGATGTTATTCTCTACTTATCCTCAAAGACTATCTTAGGGACACTATGGTTGATATTTTGAGAATACCAACACCTCTAGGATGTGTCTAGGGAATTTTAAAAGGGAAATGGTTAGGTTTTGGTTGATAAATAAGGCTTAATGTGGTGTAAGTGAGGGATGAGGTTCCCTTTTATAATTGAGGTGATGGTGACTTTTGAAAACTCCCAAAAAATTAAATTAATATAAATTAATTTAGAATTAAAAATGTCACCAAAATGAGTTATTTAAAAGATAATATGTGGTTAAGTATAAATAATCACTACCAACAATATTTTTTCAATCTAAGGTCACAAACATGCCGTTATTTTTTTTCTTTAACACTTATTTAATCTTTTTAACTCTTATTTTGAAACATGTGTTTTTACTACTTAAGATTTATTATAGTTACTGTAAAATTACAAACGAACCTCAAATGGTTAATTGATGACATATTTAACCTTATTATAGTTATTTTACAGAATTTTATAATTTTATGAATTTTATATAATATAATAAAATATTATTTATTTGAAATTATCACTTAAGTCAATTTTGATACTATTCATTATTTTTGTTTTTATAAATATTATAACAATATGATAATTTCAACCTAAAACTTATAATATATAAATAAAATTTATAAGGTATATATACAATTATTTTATGTCATTATTTATGTCAAATTATATTTATTTTAATATTTTTATAACATTTATTTTATATTTCTATTAATTAAATAATTACTGCATCATTATTATGAAAGTATTTAATTAAATTATTTCTTATCTAAATATTAAAAATAAATTATCATGATGAATATAAATTTATAATATTTAAAATTACTATTTATAGTCTAATTTAGATTATGTAAAACCCTATATTAAAAATAGTATAGTTATTAAAATTTGAGTATGAAAATCTTTAACTCTTTTTTAAATAAAATATAATAAATTTCATAATCTTACAAAAGTGGCTTAAAAAGGTCATAATTTTAGAATAAGGTTGAGTTTTTTTTAAAAAACTTATCAAATAAAATTATGAAAAGTGTTAGGGTAAGTTAATAATATTATAATATTATTTTTACCTTTAATTACCATATTTACCCTTAATCATGGTAAATAAAAATTTACTAAAGTTATTATTCATATAACCAAAAATAAAAATAAAATATTTAAATAATTTTTACCCTATTATTGAAACTATATAATCCAGTTTTTAAAATTCAAAACATAGAAGTTTCAGAAATTAATTTTAAACTAATCCATTTGACAGAACAAGAAAATGAGGTTTTAAAAGTGAAAAAGTTTAAATGATTGAAATGTTTTAGTATCAAAATTCAACGTGAAATAGATTATTATGAAATAATTTGGATTAAATGATAAAATAATAATCTAATTATAATTTAAAACCAACAAAAATTATAATTTAACACTATAAACTATTTTTATGAAAAAAGTTATTTTTAATTAAAATTTAGTATTTTCACTATTCATCAAAAGATGAAACTTATCATAATAATAATAAAAATTCAAAAAAAATTAAATTTTTATATCCCAATTTAAAATAATAAGTTTATTTTGTAAAATATAATATATATTAGTGTCAAAAATTGGTTTTAAATAGGTTTTCCATTGAAAGGATGTAAAACTGTGTTTTTAGAAAAATACAATATCCAAGCATAAAACCAAATTTATTCTTATATTATGTCTATAAAATCCATTAGATTAATGTTAAAAATATTTCATTGAATAAATAACATATATATTTAATTATTATAATTCAATAATTATAATTAAATAATTTATTAAGGCCAAACTCCTTTGAAAGAATAATATTAGTTCTTTATAAAACATTTCCAATATATTCAGTTGGTTCCTATATTCATTTATAATAACTTTTTATCCTATTAATTCAACCATATATTTTCATCAGTTAGATAATAATATTCATAACCACCAAATTAATGGATAATTTATATTTTATTATATTAAATAATAATATTTTAATAATATATTGTTGTTTGGTAAAACACGGTCTTGTGTGTAACTCAAGACAACTCATTGTTGCGTGAATTACAAGGTATAGAATATATTAAATTTATTTATAAAGATAAATATTGTAATATCTTGGGATGTTAAATTCTAGATCAACTATGTCCTTCCCATTTCTACTCCCAAAATCTTTATCCAAGTTTTAGAGAACCTGGTCTTCGAAAAAGACCAACTCTAGATTCCTTGAGAAGAGATATAGAGGAAGTACACTGAATAAGATGCAATTGTTTTACCAACTCTTTCAAATTAATTTATTCTTATACTGTCAATTTATGTGTTCCTTAAATTATAAAGTAATTAATATACCATAATATATATGATGAGATGTTATTATGATTATGGGATAACCATATTCCATCTTTTATTCATCCTACTAAAATTAAAATCACAACATGTGCGTATGTACGACTTATCATCTTCACACTGTGGTGTGATTTTTTTCTTTAAAACTTCATTTGGATGGGTATAATGATGGATATATTGGAAATAAATAATAAATATGACATGATATTTATTTTATATAATTAATATACCCTTTAATTACTTACTCTTTTACTATCAAGGGAATGATATCATCACTCGTGCATACGTACAGTCTACCATCTCCATGACACGATGTGATTCATTTTCTATGTTAACTATTCAAGAGTGATTATAAAAATTATATAATGAGTAAATTTAATATATTTAAACTTAATATAATTATAGATATAAAATAAATATATCATATGCATAAGAAAAAGGACTTACACAACAAAACATGCATAGGAAAATGAAGCAGTTAACACCTGAAATAAGGGTAATAATGAAATATTATTAATAAATTGATATAAGAAGATAATATATGATATCATAAATATGGATATGGTTATATTATAAATTAATAACTTTTTAGACCATTATACAAGAGTTTAAATAACATTAAACTAAAGGAATGTACAAGGTAAGAGTTATTTCACAATCTCATTATTATCCGGGATTGTTTATACATAAGTATCCATTGGAGAGAATTTATCATCCATGTCCATGTTTCATATAAATTTTTTCCAAAATATTTTTTAATATTATCTTATGAATGTTTAAAATACTTTTTACCCATGTTTTACTTTTTATAAAATAATTTAAAAATAAGTTTTTTTTCCAAACAAGGTATTTTGTGACTTGTTCAATGAAAGGAATATTTTTTTAACTTATGTGGTGTAAGATGATTTTTTCTCCATAATGATGGATTAAAATTTTGAAGATTACTTTATATGTTTACAAGGTTAGTTTTAAATAAAAATTTTCTATTTATAATTGAATAAATAATTTCAAAGTAAAATGGTATTTCTATCAAAAAAATTCAATGATTTTATTATAGTATTTTCATTATGTCAAAATCATATGTTGAATATTATACTTAATTGAAGTTGATCCATTATGATTTAATTTATAATATCTCATTGAATGTTTTATGATCAGTTTGATAGTGGATTTCCTATTTTGATACCATTCATGGTTTATGGTTGAAGTATTCACATTTTTTATACTAGTTTTTCAGCATGAATGTTTTTGTTGTTTATGATTCACCCTTTTCATATAAAGAATACATTAGACTTATTAAGTGATAGTAGGGGCCTAATATATCTTCTTGATTCATTGGTAGGTCTCAGGATACAAAATCAGTTGGTGACAAGCCCTTCACGTTTGTTTCAAAGTAGTTTTAAATTGTCATGAGGATCGATCTTGACACAAATCATAGAGGTTTCTACCTACATACTTAAACTATCACAAGGATATATCATGACAAAAAATATCTTGAGGATAGTTCTTGATAGTGAATACGACCGAAATTATGCATTCCATCATTATTATTATTCCATCTGATTATTTTATTAGTTAGAATATCTATGGTTAAATTCCTCAGGTCATGTGATTATTTAAATGGAATGTGTATTAGTTATTTGCATTGCCATATTATTTATTCCATAGTTACTCATAGATTCCACTATAATCATACCCTTACTGGGAATTTGAGATAACCCCTTTCATATGCTTCATTTTCCCTAAGATCCCAATATGTTTAGTAAGGAATGATATGCGAGGATATGCTAGATGGAATAAATTTATCCTCATGGAAAAAAAGAAAAACAATTATGTTGTAATTAGTGTATTCATTTGTAATACAAGACTCATGTATGTATTTGGTTTACAAATACTAAAAAATGGATCGGTCCTTTGAGATATGATTTACTTATATATATACCAATGTAATAAAGTGTCGCACTGGCTTCAGGATTTTATGGTCAGGGTGTTATAAAACTCCATCACATACCACCCATCACACATGTGTTAGTTTGAGATATAGGGCATCCAAACAAAATCTAAACCTCCCAGGTTTTAACACTAATAATATTTAGTCTACATCTAATGAGATTTTAATTCTAAGATAATAGTTTAGAAATCTCTAGTCCTACCCTCGAAGCCACAAGCATCCAGGACCTCAAACACCCAACCTTGTATCATGAGTACTACCACTCAAGATGACTTATAACAACGAGTTTCAAGGTAAATTTCAGAACATACTTTAATCCTTTAAAGGGTTATTTATATGCACATATAATTTTCATCAATGAGAACCCCCCATAAGGCATTAACCTTGACTACCCCTTCATAAATAAGATCCTTACTCAAGTTACCTTTAAAAATAATGAGACATTGACACACAAGTAACTAGAGTAACATTTCTAAGGCCAAAAGGTCTTAAACATAACATGTTCAAGGCCTCACTAGGGGTCACAAATAACATAATGCCATCTAAGAACATGTCCACAAATATTCCATTACAAAATCACCCTTAAACTATATATGTTGTAACCAAAGATGAAAGTTTTGGTCCAAAAAATCCCACTAGGTGCTACATGGATCACTTCACATAGACTATAGTTGGAACCTTAATCATAATTGCAATCAAACATAAGAATCATATAGGTCATTTGAAAAATATGGGATGAATATGATGAATATGATGCCACTTGATGATATGAATGAAATTAAAATCCCAATAAAATCATGATTCTAAAAAATTATGTGGGTCACTTGAGGTGAAATAATTTTACCAAAAAAACATAAACTAATAAAATTAATCCAATTCCCCAATAGCCTGCAATTATCTTAGGAAAGGTGTTAACAATGGACCAGAAAGATTTTAATCACAAGCTAAGACTTATTCCTATTTATCCAATCTACCAAATCTTGAAAATAAGAAAACAAGAAAACTATAATACCATTTTGTAACATCCTAAAATGAATCACTCGGTCCAATATGGAGTTCCACATGACCTCAAGCATACCTCCCCATATTCTATAGGTTACCAACTAGTATTGAGAGTCTAAGGTAAAGTTGTGGGGAAACTATTCTCTCAATAAGAGTATATAAAAACAAATAAATAATAAAAAATGTAAACAATATATAACCAAAACAAGAAAAAACCAATAACATACCATCAATATAAATGATTAAAGAAACAATGGACTCAATACGGAATAGAATTAAATGATCACCCACTAGGATGATCCCAAGTATAAGAAAATAAAAGAATAAAAGTAAAATAGGGTTCTACTACTCCAAGACTCACCTCATCCTAGTCTCTACACCCATAGTGAGATATACCACTAGATGATAAAGCCATATTATTAGAACAACTTATACTTGTAACAAGTGAGGTCTGTGCAGGTACCCAAGTTCCATGGATTCTCAAGTAGGGTGTGAGTAAAACTTATTAGGACACCAAAAACTTGGTTCAATACCAAATTAATGAGTGTAGTATACATGCATGTTATAATCTCAGTATAAATTAAGTTTGAAATTCATTACTAAACAAACATAGCATACAATAACCAATTAAAAAAAGAAATAAACACCTATATACTGAGAATTCATGCTCTTACCAAGAAACCACTAACCCCAACCATACATGCTTCATATCCATGCGAGAAATTAATGGAGTCCATGAAATTGATTTGACTAAAAGGTCACCAAAATTATTCCATGGGAGCTAGCCACAAGGATGGTGAACATGTTTCTTGATATCCTTAAGGCATTGAGTTTTAGAATGTTACTCAGTATCCCTAAGGCATTGAGTTTTGGGTTGGTCCATAAGGTTGACTATTGAACATGTTACTCAGTATCCACAAGGTTCATCAATTTTTAGTATATTACTCAGTATCCACATGATATGAGTTTTTTATGGGTCCATAAGGATGACTGGATAACATGTTACTCTGTATCTATAAGGCGCATTGAGTTTAAAAATGTTACTAGATATCCAAAAGGCACATCTAGTTTCATTATATTACTCAGTATTCATAATTTGAATCAAGTTTTAGTCTAGAATATAATGTTTTTATTCTCACACCCTATGTATAGGTTGGTAATCATCTTCTTCATAAGATGACACACTCCCTTCCATGGGATAACCATATCATGATAGTCCACCTATCCCAAGTTCCATATCAATGCCTCCAAAGAAAAAATGGCATAACACACAATAAGGAAAAAAATACACATAAGAAAATAATATCATATCATTATGATAATTTATTATAAACATAAAAATATATATGATCACTATTATACATGGTATAATAATCTACATAAGTGCACTCATGGAAAAAGAATCATATATGGTTCTCATGGATATGCACCCACACACATGTGATCATGGAATGAAATAGTCCCTCATGTATCTAGGACTCATATATCACAAAAACTAATTAAAGAGGGTCCATTTAATCTAAGTAAAAAATTATTGATCAAGATTAATACATCCACGAATGACATCTAGATAGTGCACAAGGGTCCATAGTGGACGTTGACAATTTGTGCATTTACATTAGGCATGGTTCCCTTAATTTATTAATACTTAAGGACCATTAATTAATTAATAATTACATGATATTAATAAAACATTGTGAATTTATGGTCATTCTCCAAAGGTGTAAAACCTCACACCACATGACAATAAACCATTCACAAAACCATTGGCCAAAGTACACCGGACCACTTACATCAATATGAAGCTAAATACCATCCGAAAAATATAAGTTTCTTTCTCAAAGTCTATCCATATCCATTAAGCCTCTATAAAACTCCCCAAGGTTATGCTCTTTCCAAATAATTTAAAATAATTAATTATATCTAAATTATAATTAATTAAATGATTTCAAGAAAAATCACATTCAAGAGAAAAATTCATACATGCTGAAAGACTTACCTAGTGTCACAGCCTAGCTAGAACCACATCCAACCACCCATGGAAAGTCATTAACACACTTATGACCTCATACTAGAAAAAATCTATATCATTTAGTAACAACATAGAGGTAAATTTAATAAAATTAAATTAGATCCTTTTAAATAATTATACCAAGTGATGTACCTTAACTTCAATGTCACCCAATTAATTTTGAGACACTCCTAGAAGAATCATAATACTATAGAATACCAAATCACAAAATGATAAGTAAATTCCTACCCTAATTTTGTTGATAAAGTACTCCAAATTTTTTCAAAGGATTCCAGACAAAAAAACATAGCACACCCATGAAGAACTAGCTCTCACATCGAGGATAACTATCTCAAGTTCCAATTCATCAAAGAGGTGGTTTAGAAAAGAGACAAGAGGATATTAAAAATAGAGAAGTTAGTTATAGAATCATATACCTACATAGTCCACCAATGAAACTACTTACAAGGCATGTTGAAGAATAGGGAACCAATTCCCCAAATCCATTTCCGATTAATGAATGAAATGTGAATTACTCATCAAAACTAGAAGAGAACCTTAGGTATAGTCAATGAACAAAGATACACCATTAATACATCATTAAAAAAGAGATCCAATATGGGATTAAAGAAGAATAGAGTCTCAAGATTATTGATCTATTGAAATTTATTAGTAAATTTCCACCTTTCATGATAGATCTGGTTATGGTAAAGGGCTTTCATTAACACATTGAAAATCATTTCCATTCTTGAAAAAATACAAAGATTCACCATTAGTTAGAGTATGAATCCATAAAACCGGAAATGGAATGATGGATCCATGGTTAATTTCAATTTAAAGAGTGTAGATAAAGAAGAAACCTATAAAACATTTTTTTGAATCAAATACCTCAGTTATTTGTCATCAAATCACTTGGATCTACTGAAATCAAGATTTGGGGGAGAAGACTTCTTCAAGGAAGGATAAAGGGTTATCATGGTTTCAGAGAGATTAAATTAGGAAGGACAATAATTCAATTTTGGTTATTAATGGAAAATCAAGTTAGGTTTAAGATCAATAAATTCCAGTGCACATGGTTTGGTCCCATGGATATCCAAACTATGCGCTAACTGGGCAAGGCTACTACATCTCCTGGGTAACCCACATAGTTTTCAAACCATGTTCCAATCATGCTGTTAGCACCAAATCACGTCATTTTTTTAGGTGAGGTCACATGATTTTATAAATTAGGCATCTTAACTATGTGTCACTATAGGGGATGTCACCCAGTTTTTCAATGAGGCTACATGGGTTGATAAACCACGTGCCTTAACCATGCACCACCACATGAGCCTCTTACACTAGGAACATAGTTTTCTGGAGAATAAATAGGGTTTGGTAAAACTTTATCAAACTATAAATGTTTAAAAATGGATTCAAAATAGTCAAAAACACCTTGGATCAACTGGAAACTTATTTAATATAGCCAACACTCCAAATAAAGTTAGACAAATATAATTTATTAGGGAATTTATACACTTAATGATTCAGGTCATTATATTTTGTACATTTAACTTCAAGAATGTTTAAATCTATAATTCTCAAAGCACTCATAGTAGATTCTCATATCATTATCTTAAGGATTCAATAACTACTTCAAAATAACTTTAAACACTTCAAATGACTCTGGAGTATATTTGAATTTTTCTAAAATTTTCAGCATCAAATACAATGTTTTTTAAATAATATAAGCACTGAAATTTGAGTGTTTCAATATAGATTAAATGAATTAATAACTTTAGCTTCAAACTCAGCTTATTAATACATTCTTCTAAAAGTTATTCATCACCAATTACTATTGCTTCTATTTTCAGTAATCCTTGGATAGTTACTCTATAATTCAACCAGCTTTTCCAACTCGATAGCCCAATTGTATATAGTACTTCTCACAAATATCACCACTTGTTTATCATATACATATAGGCTCACCAATAATCAGATGTATTTAGATACTTCCTTCTATCTATCTATAATCGTACTATAAATAGTAGCTTTAATTTCCTTTTCCCATTTATTTATAGGAAATATCTCAAGCAACTTCACTAGGACCTTCCTAAATCACCCCACATTAGCGAAAATTGAATTTATCTCACACAAACATATTTACAATAAATAAAACTTCCAATCCATTAATCCATTTAGGGGTTTCAATATCCCCCTTTAGATTTGTTATCAATACCAATTTCAATTCTAAATTCAATGTCATTTTCTCCTTCTTATTGATAATAAATGAAACAATAATAGTTTAAGGGAAGTTCTTATAATATCATCTTCATGATTATTCCATGATTTCAAATTAACTGTTCTCCCATTTTGTAACCCATTTCTTTAGGGATATCACTTTAAAGAAATAAAAATTGAATTTCTTGAGAGAAGTATGAAACTAATTTTTACTTAGAAAATATACATTAATTAATAAAATATAATTCAACATGATAAATACACTATATAGAATACAAGGGTGACTAATATAAATCCCAAAGTTATCCATTAACTATCCAAAAAGTGACAAAGACTATGATTTAAATTTTTAAGGGCTTTAAAAACACATTCTAAAAACTTTTTATGATCTTGAAATCAAATTCAACAGACACATAAAAACATTCATGTGTAATTTACATTACTCCACATATTCATTTTAATAATCACACCCACTTAATTCCTCAAATTTAAAAAAATTAAAAAAAGAATAGGAATGCAATCATTATACCAAAAACTTTAATTTTATAAATTCTATCAAGAATTTTAAATTTAGATAGAATAATAAAACTCTTATAGATTCATTTATTTAATATCCTCCACTTAAGGTATTCAAACCAAATTACTTCATCACGGTTGATTTTCTTCAGAAATAATCTCCAATAATAATTTTTTGAAACCATTTAAAGTGTTTAAAGGAGGCAACATGATACCATATGAAATTATCTATGATGGATAGTTCATATTTCAATATAAAAATCACAATATTTTTTTATAGATCTTCCTTTCGGTATATTTTCTTTAATTCAACATACAAGAAGTATACACACACTACTATGGGAATAATATGAGTCTCTATTAACTTTTTAATAAGACTGACATGATAGAGAATTATTTCTCAACCCAAGAACTAATTTCTTTATAGTTATAAAATTGAGAGATATTTTATTTCATACTTCTCTTTTAACTTTGTAAATCTAATATTTTTTGGAAACATAGGTTTCTTATCTCTCTTTTTAGCTTTATTATTAGTTGGAATAGATTTTTTCACTTCATAATAAAAGACCCATTATTTCTTTTTAACTTACTCCATTTTCTTATCAAATCCAACTTTTATAGCCATATGGTTAATCACTCATTAGGAATATGCTCATAATTTTTTGGGTATACAATCCTTATTTCATGGAATCATTTATTTCTTAATATGTCACTAGTGTTTTTACTTTTTTTAATAACTCATTTTGTCCTGGTAGAACTGTCATACATTTTTTAGCTATATGCCTATAAAATTTTCACCTTCCAGGCTGATATTTTAAATTCTTTGGGTTTTAAATTTTAGGTAATATCCCATGAAATTTGAATTCCACATCTTGGACACCTTATGCTAAAACACTCTAACTATTCCTCTCTTACAATGTTTATTTCTTTGATTCTAGAATTCTTTCTTTTCCATTCAATGTCATGTATTGCATATATTGATCCCTGATTTTCCATTTCCCATCATAAGATATGAAAATATTTCATATCTGTTAGACATTATTTTTAGTTTTCATCTTTGTTATATTTTTCTCAACATTATTCTTCTATTTATAACCTTTATTCACTCGATTATATCATAACGAATACTTATCATCTACTTTTCTCACCCGATTCCTTTTCTACCATGGTATTATTTTCACATTAGTATATTAATTGTGCATTTTTAATCCATACTAGCACTTTTCAGAACTATAACCACTTTTTTTCAATAATAATATAAGTTATCAATATTTTTATACTTATTTTATTCCATGAAATATTATTTTATACATCAAATTTCCTCTTTACATCATCTCTAATCCCCCTAAATTTAGGCCTCTTTTTTTCATATGTTATCACATTCTTCCAACATTCAGTGAACAAATATCCAAACCTCCAATATCATAAGACATGTCTAATAAATCTTCTTTCTTTATCTTTGTTTGTAATCAAGAATAATTGAATAACTTTTCCTTTTTAATAAGAAACAATATTCGTTTGAGATATTATTGGAGAGATTGTATTCATAAAATTTCTCACATAAAACATTGAAATGTTTGTGGGATTCTCAAAAAAATTTTCCGTTAATGTTTTCCAATATTTTGGACTGAATCCCATACTTTTTTATCAAACCAACATCAGTAAAAATAGATTTATTTTGACAATGGATTACCTTTTTCAATGAATTTTATATAGATATTTATCTAGATGATATCATTATTTTTATCCAATAATATGATACTTTTTTGTATAAAGACACTTTTTAGGAACACTTATGGTAGTAATTATTATTTTTTATCATGGGAAGTTTTAGGTTTAAAATTCCCAAATTTAGAAATTTCACTTCAAGTTTAATACACTTCATGTTTAGAGTATTATTTCCTACAACAATAGATCTAAAAATTTCTTACCATTTAATATTCATTATCTATATCCAGTCTTGATGTATATTAGTTACTTCATGTAAGGAATTTTAAAACTCCGATACTATTTTAGGTTTAATTTTCAACTGAGTATCTCTAAAATTGAAAATTTTATTCAATACGTATAACTTTTATTTAATGATTCTATTGACCTCTACTTTCTGATCACCAACTTTTTGAAGTTCTTATTTAGTCAGGTGGATCATTTTATTATATAAAATTTCTGTTTCTTCCTCATATCCATTATGTTTTATGAGAGTGTTATAATTTTTGACCTTCTAAGCTAATGAATATTCTATTTCATTAAATTTTGATTCTAACTATGTTTTCTCATCATGTATTTCCTTGATAAATATAAATCTGCAAGTGAAAACCATAAAATAATATTTATATAAATATTCATTAACTCAAAGTAGAGGTCTTTAATAGATTTAATTAAATCATAATCATTATAAATAGAAATATTTTCATTAATGGAATAAAAAATAATATATTTATTTCATCTAATACTACTATGATTACCTTTAGGTTGTGGTGGTAGACCCCCTTTATCTTTTTAATTTTTATTTAACTTGGTATCTTTTTTTCTTACAATTTTTCATTGTCTTGGATGAAAATTCCATTTCTTATTTGGAGGGGATGAAAATTCATTTTTTCCATCCAAGTCACTTTTAAAACCTTTTAAATATATAATTTATATTAGTCAAATAAAAATAATTGGGATTTAAATATACATATAATGATATGAATCCTATTTCACTTTGATACTTATTTAAGTGCCCAAGAATAACTGTAGCCACCTGAGGGCGGAGGGTGAGTCTGGTTAACTCACTTTTTATCAAATTATTGTACATAAAATTTTATCCCCTAAAACACCCTTATTAATTTATGAACCCCTATTACATAATAGGGTAGAAATAAATTTATTTATCACTTACCCAACACAAAAAACCTACATGAAATGAAAAATATAATGCAAAGAGAAACACACAATATTATTACAAGTTTCAGTCCTAATGAGAAAATCTTACTCGTTATTGTGATAAATTATTATCCTAAGACATAAATTTTCAACTATATTATGAAATTGGCAACACTATGTTAAGTTTCATTCTTAACCTCATCTTCACTATATTAGACTGGTTAATAGGTAATCCCTTCCATGAGTTCTTTATATTGTCTCCTGAAAATTCATAATAATTCCTTTATAATATTGAAGAAGATCATTTAACAATTTTAAAATAAAAATACATAAAATGGTATGATATTCTTCCTCAATAGAGTCCTCAAATACCTATATTTTATTTTATAAATAGTATAAAACTTGTTCTATTTAATTATCCAATCTCTCTAATATTTTAGAAAATTATATCTCTCAACTCAGTCATGAAATATCTCAACCTCTAATGAGTAACTATTACAACTATTTTCATGCTATTATTTCTCACATATCAATATTTTTTAATTTTGTGATGCTGAATATCATGGGTTTTATTCTTTACACCACTTTATCCTTATTCTTATTTAACATGACTCAATGCATTGGATCTTCTCAAATTATCATCTGCTTCTTATTTTTTTTAATGTAATATCTTGACCCAAATTCCACTAAACCGTTTCTCCAAACTGGTTCACTTTCAGGACTCAAGAACACCTCTACACAATCCAGAGGCTATTGACTAGTTGAAAGGTCCAAGGGTGTATCCATGGGGAGTTTATTATCTCTTATTAGAGTAAAAAAACAACAAAAATAACTAGATAACATCCAAGAAGTAAATAATCATAGTGTAGAAGTAATAAATAAACTAAAATAGAACATGATGTAATAATAAATGAAATGATATAAAATCTAAAAAAACCATGTCATAAATTCCACATTGGTCATCAACTAGGCCGAACTTACATACATGAGTACACAAAAGAAACCAAAATAAAAGTACAAGGCTATACTACTAACTCTGATCCAAACCACATACTCAGTCTTTAAGACACTACTGAGCTACACTAGCTAAATCATAATAATCCACATGAATAGATCTAATTGATCATGAAACCCTATATCTCATCCCTAACCGCAATGAATTTGTGCTCAACCTAAAAATAATACATAAGGTCTACACATGCACCAATGTGCAAATACATGGGTGATAAAAAATATTAGCAGGTCACCCCAATAAAGAACCTATAAATCATCTATCATAAGTACATGATCATGCAATATGATCATCTTAGACAAGAATGTACTGAATGATAAATCAAATGACATCATGTGAACCATAAGAAAACCCTGGGTCTGTAATCCTGGTCAATTGGGAATGTTCCATCTTTTATATTTATATTTATATGTGTATGTATGTATATTACCATACATATACATATATACATAAATTTGAATATAAATGAGTAAGGTGAATGAAATAACATAAAACAAAAACATATCGATCCAGGGTCCATAATCCTGATCACCTAGACATCTTGTGTAGGGGCATTGAGCTTTATATCATACCACTAATTCCATGTATCATTAAGTTGATCTTTGGGTTCGTAATTCCAATAGACAAATACATACTTCGTATATTTCTGAAAATTTCTCTTAGAAAGCTACATCACCACATGGGGACACTCATACTAACCCTGGGTTCAACCATAATAACCACCAATCACTATAATAATAGATTATAGGGATGTAAATACTTACATCCGATTAATAGAATAGAGTTAGAATCCATGTAAATCAGGCAATGTAAATCCAGTCCATTGTCTGAGTCCTAGGTCCCAATCTGTAGGAGGTCACAACATTTGGAACTTGGATGAACCCTAAGAGACTGAAACTTATGAAAATTTTAAGGAGATGTCATCAGTGAGACATTGTTCCCACCCCTCAAGGTCAATAATCAGAGAGAGGAATCACCCCTGTCACTCGAGAGAACATAATCATCCATGAGTATCCAATGATCCAAAATTATATTTCCAACACCATAGTCTAATAATTGATCAGGGATAGAGTAGTCATCCATATTTCTCAAGAAATAATAATCCTTCATGAGTATAATAAGATTGAGGAGAGAATAATAATCCTCATCACATATCAATCAGAGTAGAGTATGGTAATACTCAATATATATCAATTCAAGTAGAGTATAATCATCCTCATCACTATAGAGTGTGTAATCAGGCACAAGTATCATTACTAGGGATGCCATACTCATATATCATAATCATAAGCTTAATAATTGGATCCTTGGAATAAACTTTAGAAATCATGATACTATAAATGTAAAATATACAAGATCAATAGCTAGATCCTAGGTAGCACATTTGGGTATACAAAAAAATATGAAAAGAACATGGCCTATAATCTGGAATCTAGGAAACGTGTCTGGGAATCCCAAAGGGAAAGGAAGACACACCGCATCAGGATCAACAACCACCAACCTAGAATCACCTATCATAATCATTGATTCATGAACAATAAACAAGTATAAGTAAAAATAAATATTGAGGGTGGATGAATTCCTAAACCAACCACTACTACTAAAACCTCATAGGATTACAAGTTCGGCATGGGTTCTAAGGTGAAACCCATTACCATCTACACCTTAACCTAACTTACTAGCTTAGGGCCAGTCAAACATCATGGAACCCATTGAGTCCCTCAATTCATAACACCAGAGAGGCATCCTACTTGGGATCCTTAATAGTGAAGGTAAAAGGTGGAATCCTACATGGGATCCTTGAACTTTAACCAAATAGAAAAATACTTAACAAGGTCTTCGGAATAGTACATAGGATAAGGTGTCCTACATTGGATTCTCAAAAGTAGTATAAGAAAAAGAGGCATCCTCTATGTGATTCTTAAAATGGTATAAAATTATTTTAGAATATTTCCATATGATATATGTCTTAATGGCCACTATAAAATCCCACAGAGGCTTCTAGAATATTCTTAACATGTTACATATTAGGGATATTGAGGTGAAAGTAAATATCCACCCACTAGTTAGTTATGAACACATTATAAATATAATAAATGGAATTATTTCATCAATATTTATGATGGGAAATAATTTTAGGTTCCTTGAAGATGATAATATATTATTGTAAATTATTTATTTAATCTAATTTTATTGAAAATTGTCAATTTATGAGACCAAAAAAGAGTTCTGAAATTAATTAATGCTCATCAAAACCAATGTACACCTATCAAAAAGAAAATATGGGGTATGATTCACTGGATAAGAAATTGGAATGTATTTGAAATAAAAAATAAATGTTTTATTTGATATGAAACAACATATGTTCATTTTTTATATATATTTATGAATCAAAATCTAAAAACACTTATATCCCGCATCATGTGATATTGAATGATGCTTGAATAAATAAGTGGGGGTAAACTCTTTGATGAAAACACAAAATAAGTAGGGGAAACATGTGTGTGTATGATATAATATCTATTTATATTTATATATTTTTATATGGTTTTGACATAAGAATCTTGAATGACCATACTTGAAGAAAAACTACATTTATTAGCCTTGAAGAAGATGAAACATTATGGTCATGTTGGAGTTATAGATATTGGAGTGTATCCTTAAACATATTTTGAGAAGACAAAACCATATGAAGATACAAGTAAAATGAATAAATAATTACATGAATAAATATATTCTTGGAAACATATGAATGCCTAGTCTGGTTTGGTAGACCAATATATGGGAAAGGTTTAAAGTAAACCATTGTTGGAACAAGGATCCACACATGAACTACCAAATGACCCTACTATCTTTGAGGCTAGTCATTCCCCTCAACTACACACCATAACCAATTTAATCTATTTATTCACTAATCTTTTCCTAAATGTGAATTAAACTAATCTTGATAACTTTATATTACTAATATTCTACAGGGTAAGGTCGGATTTGATTTCTATATATTGATAACTATACACAACCTTATAGCAAGGGGTACAATGTATAATAATATTTGAGAAAAGATACACAATAAATAACTACCAAAATATCTCGTGGGAGTGGTGATTATGGTAGATCAAGAGTTGAATATTGAGTTTCCTATTCCACTTGATGATATAGATATTACATTAGTTAGTGATGCTATTAGAACATTCATAGGTTGGTTTTATAATCATAAATATATACATAAGGTATGTATTTAAAAAAATTCATATGAAAAACCTATAATAGTTGATGAAAAAAGGTTTGAAGTGAGGTATGATATTATAGTAAGAAAAAGTAATGGGGGAAAAAGAAGGTCGGATCAAGAAAATATAGTAAATTAGACTAAGACATCAAAATGACATTCTGGGAAAACTTATGAAGCATGATTTGGAGAAGGAAGAAATTTACAAGAAAAAAATAGATAGATGATGCATTTGAGAAAAACATAACTGACGAAAAAATATTTTTGATGCAAATAATGTAAGGGTAAAATCTAAAATCTAATCACATTAAATATTTTTTTTATTTTTTAATTATTATCTAGTTTTGTTTTTAGGAAGCACTGGATACTTATCACACTCAATATATATAACCCTAATATTTTTTCTGGATCCAATGCATAAATTCCCAATAAACCAACCCGACATGATGTTTATAGAGAATTTTTAATACACTGAAATAAAGATTTTATATAAAAAATTAAAATTATACAATTCCTTATGTGTTTTAACAAGAATTTTGTTATGATATAGCAGTGGAAAAATATAGGTTAAATCGTGGAATGAAGTTGGCAACCGAACATAAAAAAGATTTGAATTACTTAAAATGGAAACAAATTAAGGTATATATAGAAAGGTTTAACTATCAAAACATATTTTAGAACAATTTAATTATTTTTGTCATGTTTTGTAGAGTTTTCAAATCAAGATAATGGAAATGATAATGGGTATTATATTTAAAAATATATAAAAGATATCCTAAACCATGAAAATTCCATCATCCTTGAATAAGTAATTTCCAAAGGAAATTACAATTTCATTGAAAATATTTCTTAATCATTTTTTTCTATATTTTCTCAGTACTATCAATATTTTCGAGAACCTTCATACTCAAATGAATAATTAAGTTTTTTTAAAGATGAGTGGGAACCATACATGGTGTTAGAATGTTTGCTGACATCAAATTTAGGTTATTACTCACTATGTTTGTGATCTAGTATGGGTTATGACCTTTGAAATATATTTTTGGGTGTGAAGAATTTGTATCAGAATTATAATATATTATTTTTGATCTATTTATCAAGGAGGAGTATATTGAATGAAATAAATTTGTTTCGAAACAAATGCACCAATTACATGGTGTTAGAATGTATATAGGAATCCTAAAGGTGTGACTTCCTACTACTTATTTAGTTATTTTTTTCATCATATATTGAATTTAATAATCAATTTCCTTATCAATTTTATATGATACTTATTTTGATAAATTTACACATTATTTTAGAATACACAAAGCATTCTCAAAACCAATAAAACGAGATCATATCATTTCAAAAATTTAGGTAATGATCCATAATTCCTTTTTGACATGTAAAAATTGACCACATATCAATATTACACATGATATAGTCATTATGACTCAAAGTGCTTGTTTTTCATACAAAAAGTGTGATTTTAGTTTAAAATATGCATTAATTAGTCAAAAATGAGAAAAAGAGTTTGGATTGTTTTCAAACTTTTTGAAAATGGTCCATTATTAATTTTTAATATTTATGAATTAATCACATATCAATATGAGACACGATGTTTTTGATATGACCCAATATACATGTTTTCAATAGAAATGTTCCATTTTAGTTTAAAATGGGGGCCAAAATACCCAAAAGTAGTCAAATGATATTAGATTGTTATAAAAATTTAGGAAAATTATCCATAATTATTTTTCACATATAATAATTTACCACACATCAATATAATGTTGTGTGTGACTGATGTTACACCAATTATGTGGGTTTAGTTTAAAATTGACATTTTTTTATTGTGCTTTTTTTCATATTTATGTTTAATTTATTTATTTATAGTATTACTATCATAAGAATTGTTTTATTATATAGGTGGATTATTTTTATCAATTCAAGGTGGTTTGTTTGAAGCATCTCATGCTTAAGATATATTGGAATTGGATGCTGAAATTGAGATAACTACAATAAATAAATGGATTTAGAATGCATATAGACATAATGAAAAGGTGAATTCCTAGTAATTATGTAATTATTATTTTTCACCATTTTATCTATTTTTTATGTTAATTTACTTATAATTTTTATATATTAAATATTTATTTTTTCAAAGATCTTTTACAAAGTCATATTTTCCTTCAACTATATTTTGCATGCCAGACAAGAGAGAAAATGTTTCTTTTGGATGAAGCATTTCAAAAACCATGAGGATTCCTCTTCCATCCAAATGGAACATTTTATTCAGGTCTGGAATGGTGCAGATAGTTGAAATAAAATCATACATCACATACTCAATCAGTTGCACCGTAATCTGATACACATTTTTGTTGGGATAAACAAACAATATGTTTTTATTTTATAATTTTCAATTTAGATCAAAACATATATCACATACTAAAAAAACATTCATATGGTTTTGATACTTAGGGAAAATGATCCATAAGTGATATGTGACATGTTAGAAATATCCAAAACTCAAACAGACACATATTTTGATCAGTATGAATTTAGGTGTTTCTTTTTATTTAAAATTGGCATCAATTTTAGTAAAAATCACATGTGACATAATCAACAATAAGAAAATGATTTCCAAATATATATTTTTTAATTTAGTAAAATGATCCATAAGTCATTTTTGACCTGTAATAATCAGCCATATAGTGACCCTATACTTTTATATAAAACATTACATGATTTTAAGAATAATTATACATTAGAGTCCAATCCAAGGATTGTAAAGTCTAGTTTCTAGGAAAACTAGGTACATAAAATTAAAAACATGGAACTAAATAAAACATTTCTTGATTTAATCTTAAATTTGAACTCCTAACTTCCATTGTGCTCAAACATCTGTAAAGGGTACTATGGGGAACACATGAACAAAGGTATGAGCTAAATAGACCAGTAAAGGAATAAAAATAAGAACAAAGCATTAACACATGGGATAGAAGACATGACATGATGATATAAAAAGGAACGTAACATATGGAATCATAAAATATAAACATGGAATCATATAAAAATAGAGTCATAGTAATTTGTAAGAAACATAAAACATGAATTTATCATAATCAAGGATAACCACAAGGACCGTTGCACATGGTAGCACAATCCAAGGCTAACCGCCAAGATCATCGCACAAGGTAGCACAAGCTAAGGCTAACCACCAAGATTGTCGCACTTAATGTCTCATTAGACTCAACTTTACCCAATGCATTAGAGTGATATCTGATCACACCCATCTTAGCATTTCATGAATATGTTTTCCACATAAATAATAATACATAATCAATCTTACATAAACATAAGGTTTACTCATGGAAAGAATTGAGCACCACAATCATGTCATAAAGCATAAGAAATGGGAATATCATCAAAGTGTATATGAAATAAAGGATATAAAATATAAATGGAAATTAATAAGGGAAAATATTAATGTATCATAGTAAGTGATTTTAAATTGAAGTGACAACATGTATGAAAAGTATTTAAGAAATTTTAGCATTAAAATATTTTTGTGCGGTTTTAAGGAAAATACTTTAGAGCCTTTAAAATAGAAAAGGGAACAATAATTTATATAAAACCAGAACTGAACCAAGAATTTGCTAATAATAAAATAAAACTGATTTTATAAAGACAATGTTGGATTAAAACAGAAGATAGAGTGCACTTGAAATCAGGTAAGAATTTGTGAAGTTCCCTCAAAAAAGGTTTGCTTATTATGAATTATTGAGGAGGGAATCACTTAAAAAAATGTATATCCCTGAATGAGAATGATGAAAGGGTATTTATAAATGAACTTTTTTACATGTAAAACATGTTTAAAATATTCAAATAGAAAGATAAGATAACTTAATTTTTCTAAAAGGAAGATAAGGAAACCCGAAGGAACAAAGGAGGTTCAGGTAGAATCCCTTACGGATTATCAGCATAGTATCAAGTGTACTTAAGAGGGATTAATGAGATAGAAAGGGGTTTATAATCACTTAAACATAATTTGGTAATTAAGGGGGAGGTGATAAATCATATCCCATCTTTAGGGATTACACATTAAAGTGAATAACATAGAGAACATTCTTGAATAGAAGTGAAACAAAGAGGATCCTCTACCTTAAGTCCAATAGTGTTCTCTACATGATATTAATGACATGAATAATCAAATTAGGTTCATTAATTAATAATTATAGAACCTATTTTACATTTAAATTATTTATTATAAATATTTTGAGTTCATTCATAATTTTTATTGGTTATGAGGTTCAATTTCATTGTTTGGGAGCGTTTGCTTCCTCGGTTTTAATGATTGGTTCACTTATATTCATGTTCGAATAAACATGTATGATTAAAATGGTAGTCCAAAATTGAAGTTATATGAAATTAGTTAACTTATAAAAGATTATATGGTTATAAAATTATTATTTTTATTTGGAATGAAGGTTAATCATTACATAAAACATTAATGATAAACACTTGGATTAATTTGGCGATTTTTCTCATAATTAACTTGTTTTGTATTATTATTTTACATTGTGTGTGAAAAAGGATTCCAAAACAGAAAAAAAGATAAAATAAATATTTTATATTCTGGTTCAAACATAAAAATGGTTTCATGACCATAATTTAAGATGGTAATAGAAATTGAAAACCCCTCATCCTTGAATGTGATAAATTAACACATCTCGGATGGTGTTTTCGTTTCATTCTTATAAAAGAAGGGGAGATGAAAGATGATAATGAATTATACAATTAGCATAAAAATATTCCAATATATTTATGGTAATTTATTTTTCATACCATTTTGATTATACGAGATTTTTAATGAAAATAGAACAAAGAAGCCTGAAAAGAAAATGAAATAAATGAAAAAAGGAATTTACCTCTTGATTTAATCTTCTTTATGAACCTCTTAATGAGAGATGATTTATTATTTTTAGGATACAAAAGGATGTTGGAAATGGGGGGGGGGATCTTGGTGAGAGAGTTGGGAATAATTTAGTGAAGGCCAAATGCTTGAGGGAAGTGAAGAGAAGAGGGGAGTGTGGGTGATTTTTATAATGGAGGTGAGGAGGGTTTTCTTAATATTTTAATCATTAGTTTATTATTTTTTCATAAGATAAGAAATATTAATTATTTCATGACAAAAAATAGTAACAATTGAATGTGATTTCTAACCAAATGGTGTTACATCAGCAGAACATAATCCATGACCCTATAAATCACGTGTTTAGCTTAATTTGAAAATTATTGTATTTTGACTATTCATAAAAATTCAAGTATTTTAGAAAAATTCAAAAAATTAAAACTTAACATTTTTTAACATGTAGAATCAAAAAATGAACTCCATTTTCCAATTTTTTTTCTAAATATAATTAATTTAATTTTTAATTAAAATCATAATTTAAATGAAAAATACAAATTTTAAAACTATAACTGATTTTATAATGTTTTCAAAAATTACATTATGTCTTATAAAATTATCATAAAACAAGAATACATAAAATATCTAATTTATGAACAAATTTTAGGAAAATAAATTTTATTTTAAATTAATTAATTAATTATAATTAATTATTTATGACTTACAAAAATAACAATACTTTTACTATGGTCATATTATCACTTATAAGATGCCTAAATTTTATTTACACATTTATAGATATGGATACTATTATTTTGCATTATTTACTATTCATAAGGGTCATATTAATATTCATAAGGGTAGGTTACTATTCACCAAAAATTATGTTTTTCTTATCGGACTCCAAACATATTATTGATAGAAACTGTGTATGTAAGATTTTTGAAATTCAAATAACAGAAGTGACAATATTATGTTTAAATGTCACACAGTACTTAGTATTTCATTATGTAATGATTTCATATGATTATATGATATAATTATAAGAATGGAATTTCCATTGATAAAATTTTGGGTCGTTATATTATTCCCCCTTATGAAATTTCACCCTCAAAATTTCTTTTTTAATTCTATGAAATAAACAGGTGCAAGTACTTTTCCTTCATTGCCTCCTCTAGTTCCCATGTTGCCACTTTATACTTAGGGTTCTTCCCTAGTACTTTGACCTGGTGAGTAGTCTTGTTACGTAAAAGTTTATCTCTATGATCCAAGATATTTATTGGATACTCCTTGGAAAAAATATCAGTCTCTAATTGTACCACCTATGAAGAGAGTATATGTGAAGGGTCTGGTATTTACTTCCTTAATAAGGATACATGAAATACATCATGTACTTTGAACATGGTAGGTGGAAGTGCTAGTTGATAGGCCACATCCCTGAGAGGATCAAATATATCGAAGAGGTTGATGTACCTGGGGCTTAAATTTCCTTTCTTCCGAAACCTTATGACCTTCTTCCATGGAGATATGTGTAGAAATACTATGTCTCAAAATTTGAACTCAGGTCATCATCATTGATTGTCTGCATAACTATTTTGTCGACTTTGGGCTGCCTTGATGAGATGTTTAATGGTTTTCACCTTATATACCATTTCTTAGACTATTTCAAGTCCTAGAATCTTACACTCACCGACTTTATCCCATAATGCCAGTGTTTTCACCTTTTCCCATAAAGGGATTCGTATGGTGCCATTTAGATGCTCGAGTGGAAACTATTGTTGTAGAAGAATTAGAGAAGTGGAAGATGTTGGTCCCATCCAACTTTTATGTTCATATGACATTATCTTAATATATCTTCTAGTGTTGAAATAGTTCGTTCAGATTGGCCATTTGTTTGAGGTTGATAGGATGTACTGAAGTTCATTTCCGTGATTAGAGCACGTTGAATACTTTTCCAGAACTTCAAGTTGAATCTCAAATCTCTATTAGATACAATAGATAGTGGTACTCCTTGTAGACATACCACCTCTTTGATATATATACATGTAAGGGTATTTACATCAATGAAAAACACCCTCATAAAAAATCTTTTCAACAGTATCATAAAAGATGTGATCATGAATTTTTTGATACCTTGATTTAAATCCTTAAAATGATAAATAAATATATTAGAGGATAAATCATGAAATATAAACCCCATTATGGTAAATAATTTTGAAAATGGTAAGGGAAATGGTAGTTAAAAATTAAAATATCTTTTATAAAAAAATTTACATTAAGGTAAAATTTAAATTTACATGTCGTTTTCAAAGGTAAATTTTGAAAAAGTGGCGTGAAATATTTTGAAAACCTTAAATTTTAAAAATAATATCTAATAATTGAACCTTTAAAAGGCATAAACTTTTTATTGTAGAAAATATAATAATAATAAAATTCATATGAAAGTGAAAGGAAAACCCATTTAATTATTTTTAAAATAAATTTGTTAAAAATTCACATTGAAAAAGGAGTAAAAAAACTTTATTTTGTATCAAAATATCTTTTTCCTCATAGTTGTAGAGAAATTACCATACAATAAAATATTATGAGTGGGAGAACCCAATAATGTAAAATAATATTTAAGATACAACATTACAACTCAAAGACAGAATATTTGAGTTATCAATATCCTTTATGGTCAATATACACTATAAAACATGAAAAAAAATTGAAAATAGGTTTATGTGGTAAAAGTGTAAAAATTGAGAAAATTCCACATAACAAAATGAAGGGATGGAACACGAAAAACTTATATAAAACATGTTCAAGTTAACAATCATAACTCAATGGTCGAAAATTGAGTTACAAAAAATACTTATGATTAGGGTAACACTTGATTAAAAAGACTTTTGAAGAAAAGAACTTGATTTGGATTAGTTTTACCATGAATTAAAAGTAAATAATGTATAAAACATTCATGGGATATAAAATCAATAGAACAACATTTAGGATAGAAATATAGATGTATATTCTCAATTATAAGAGGGGGGGGTGAACTGTAGGTTTAAAAAACATTCATTTTTATCCTTAATAAAATCTTTGTTTAACAAGGTTAAATAAGATGGATTTACAAACCCTATATAGTTCTCAACTAAGAAAAAATATTACATAGGGTTTGAAAATATAGATATCAAAAGGAAACTTAAGAAAAGTTTACATAGGGAAATATTCTACCTTAAAGCATATAGAATATTATTTATTAGAGTATAATACTGTAAGAAAGTATATGAAAGTTAGACGTTCTTTCTTTAAAAAAATTATAACAAAAATAAAAACTTGTAACAAAACAAGAACAAGTATAAGAAATATTTTAACCCAAAGACAAGAGTATCCAACAACCTTGGATAAAGGTCCCTTGATTTATACTTTTAAGAAAGTCTGTCTTAACCAGACTAGGGTAATCCATCTATAAGAGTATCAGAGTCTCTCTTTCTTTCCCCACAAGCCCTCGAACTTTAATGGAGTCGACACCTCATTCTTCTTATCCCTAAAAGTCCCCAAATTTTAAGGTAGTTGAAACCTCTGTCTTCCTATCATCAGTATCCCTCGATTATACACAACAATAATTAGAGTCACACTAGGCTGAAAAATTTGTTCATAGCTAAACAAGATGTTCACATATTGCACAAAGAATGAGAGTCTCTCTCTAGAAATCTCTTCATAACATAACATCATGTAATATATGGAAGTTTTAACTCACAACATGTATAGAACTCTTTAAAGGACTGAGGTGTTTATAGAAAAAAATCCTAACCATCATCTCCTCCTCCAATGGTACTATTTTTCCTTGAATTTTGGAGGGACTATACATGTGTCACTTAGACAAAAGTAAGTTAGAAATAGATTTCACGACATCATTTCATGTAAGAAAAAAATTCTTAAGTTTATAAACTTAAGTGAACTAGAATCCGATAATTTTGGAACAATATCTTAAGAAATAAAAAAAACTTTAGGTAGTATGAATAATAAGATTCTAAATATAATGGGAAACATAGTCTAAATATGTATAAAAATGGAGTTTGATTTTAGATGGAAATAGAGTTAGAATTCATAAGAATTCAGAGTCATAATTTATGAGAATTTGGATTAAAAATTTCTGAGAATTCAGAGTTAGGATTTATAAGAATTAAGAGAAATAATTTATGAGAATTTGGAATCAGAATTTCTAAGAATTCAGAGTCAAAATTTCAGAGAATTTGGAGTTAGAATTTCTGATAATTCAGAGTCCGAATTGTGGAGAAATTGTAGTTAGAATTTTTGTGAACCTTAGAGTCAAAATAAATAATGAAAAAGAGTCTAAAAATAGTGATAATTTGATTCTAAGAAACTATAAGGTTCTGAGGTTTAGATAAAGATCTGATTATTCTTAAGGTAATTTGGTCTTAAGAAAAATATGGTTAAGCTTAGATAAAAAACATTAGAAATAACATATAAAATCATGTCAAGGTTTAAGAAAATCAATTTACATAGAAAAATAAAATAATCTTTAAGAAAAAAGTGATTATGATTTTCAAAAGATAAAGGAATGGAAAAATTCATAATATAGCTTATTGACTTAACAATGTCCCCCTTTTTGGAAAGCACAAATAACTTTTCAAAAAAGAATATTAGGTTTGTAAAACATGAAATAAGAATGTTTCTCCCTAATATTTGTTAGCTTAGTGAATACGATTAACTCCACCTTATGGGTTTTCACCTTAAGAATCATATTCTTTGTCTTAAGAAATTTCCATTAAAATAACTTTCATTTTCTTAAGAATGTTTTATTTTAAAATTAAACTCCCCCTTTCGTAAAAAACTTCTTTTTTTTGGGTAAAATCCCCCTTAATAAGAGATTCTTTTTAAAATTTTATCCCCCTTTGTGGTTTTTAAAAAGGACTAGAGGGGAAAAAATTGGTACTTGAAAGATTAGAAGTGAAACATAAAAAAAATGTATAAGAAAGATATTTCATTAACATTGAAACATTTTAGTAAAATATGAGATCAGAGATTTAAGATAATTAATCATCGTTCTTCTTCTCTAGTATAAGTTTCTTGAAGATGTCCTTAATTTTATTTATCTCCTTATTATATTATTGGTAATTTTTGAGTAAGTATTCTTGTTCTTGGTTCTTCTTCTCAAGAGAAAAAATCCTTTCTTCTTGATATTTGATAACTTCTTCTTGTGATTTAACTTTCTATGCTAACTGATCTATGGTATTCGTTTCTATCTTTTAGGTAATAGTGAAAAAATAAAACTTACCATAGATATCTTTATCCTCTTGGATTTGGGTATCTTTTTCTTTATTCCTCCATTCAGAAATATATTTAAACTTCTTATTATAATTTTTTATGACATCATTGACTGAATCTATATAATCACCAACAAGCTTAAGATAATCAACTACTAACTTCTACCAAGTTGTAATCTTCTTGCAAGACATTATATGAACTTCATAGTTGATCATGAATGTTTTAAAATATATTTCTCACTTGATTAAATTTTCTATCGATAAGTTTGTAGAATATATCTTCATGTTTACCGAAAGATGTATAAGCTTACATCGAGGTTCAATTATTGGGAAAACAGTAATTAATCAACAAGCTTCTTCAAAGATTTCACCAGAAAGTCATGTCCCATGGACGATGACGATTCCAAATTTAAATCACATTTCTATAGAGTAGTATCTTTCAATTATTCAACAAACTTTGACTTAGATAATCCATCTACATATTTATGAGGTGTATCAAGAAGGAAAGAATTTCCTTTAGAAACAACCTTTTCAACAATATTGGCTACCTCATGATCTTGTTCTTCGTACTCTTCATCCTCATGAACAATTTCATCATTGTCCCTGTTCTCTTCAAAGGAATGACTTTTATTAACTTCCACTTATTTAGAATTTTCATTTTTCTTATCTAAAGCTACTTTGGTGGATGAATATTGGGAAGTTCTTATTGATAGTTTATTATAAGGACTCTCCATCTAATGCTACTCTGTAACCATCTAAATCACATTTTCACTTTCTTCTTCTTCTTCTTCTTCTTGTTTCTGAATTTATTCTTCATCAATAAATTGTCCTGAAAGTGAAGCTTCCTTCAAGAAGGATTTCGGTACCTCAATCTATTCTGAAGATTTCTCAACATATTTTAACAAACACCGAACAACCTGAACCTTGTATTCTTTTTCCCTTCTATGTTTTCTCTTTTTTTTCTCTAGATTTTCAGCTCCAATAATATTTAAGGACTTAGCCTCAGCATGTTCAAGTCAAAAGATAATAGAATCTTCCTTTCTCTTTTTATTCTACTCATATAAATGATTTTAATCATAAAATTCCACTACATGATTTGCGTAGACAGAATATTGATTGTTTTCTTTGGAAACATATAAGATTTACCATCCATTTAACTTGATATACTTCAAAATCAAAGAATCATACTTAGAAAAGAAATTATCATCTATTAATCTTTCCCTGAAGATAATCCAATTCTTGGGTTCATTTTTGGATTGATACTACATTGGATTCTGATGAGAAACTTCAAGAGACATTCATAATGTATAGAAATTTGAGAAACAGAATGAAACACTTAAAGAGTTTCAGATCCTCGACGCAAAAAGTTGAGAGAACCAATGTGGGATGAGAACATGGGGTTCCTTTAAATAGGATTTGTAGAGATAGTTTGAATTCTTAAATAGATCCAATGGTTGAGACTAAATTGATCTGATCTGATGGTTGATAATAACACCAAATAAATATTTTTAAGATTCCAACCTTTTCAGGTTTTAAAGAAAAATCAAATTTAAGGAAAGTGAATCAGATAAAATTTTCTAAAAACAAGATAGAAATACCAATAAGTAAAAAGTGAAATTATAAAGATTCAAGTAAGGAAACATACCTTATGGATTTATTAGAAATAATTTTCAATATTAATAAGTTTTTTCTTAAAGAACTTAGATTCAAGAAATTATTATTAAAGAAATAAAATTTTAGTTTCTAAAAAAATTTATTATGAAAAGAAAATTTTCGGGTTCTAAAAAATTTTTTTACGGAAAGAAAATTTTTTTAAGGAAAGAAAAATTTATGTTCTGAAAAATTTATTAAGGAATGAAAATTTTGGGGTTCCAAAACATTTTATTAAGGATAGAAAATTTTAGGTTCCGAAAAGTTTGTTAAGGAAAAAAAATTTCAGGTTCCGAAAAAAAAATTTAAGGAAAAATAAATGAACAAATGTACTCCCCCTATGAAAAGGAGTAACTTAATGTTAGGAGATAGGTTTTAAAAAAAGTTTAATATGGATGATCATCTTACGATTATCATTACTAACCTTTTTAATGTATTTAAATCTATCATAGGGTAAAGATTTTGTGAAAATGTAATCAAGTTGGTCTTATGTTCTGATAAATTGAAGAATGATATGATGTGTGATCCCAAAGAAAGTGATGCCTAATATCTATTTGCTTTACATGTGAGTGATGTGTATGGTTTTTACATAGGTAAATGGCACTATTATTATCACACATTATCCGTGTTTCGGTAAAACTCATGCCATAGTCTATGAGTGTGTGTTTTATCCACAACACTTGAGGACAATAACTTCCAACTTCCACATATTCAGCTTCAGTAATGAAATGTGCTACTGAGTATTACTTCTTGTATGACCATGAAACTAACGAATATCCTAATAAATGATAATTTTCTTATTTCCTTTTTCTATCCATTATACTTCCACTAAAAGAAACATATAATTTTTTGTTTAAAAAAATCATTTCTAGAGGAGTAGAAAAGTCTTAAATCCATGGTTCATTTTAAATATAATTTTTCCTGACTTTTATATTAAATTCCTTTGGATTAGATTGATATCTTTCACATAATAATACTGAGAAAATTAAGTCTATAAGACTATCTGTTATGTATAATAAACTTCCTATCATGCCTCTAAAAGATTATTGATATACTAGTGTCCCATATTCATCAATATCAAGATAATTTTAGGTACTAATTAGAGTGATTAAACTTTTAGTGTTTTCATATCCATAATTCTTAATAATATATTTAATATAATTATATTGAGATATATATGCTACTTATTGTTTTTGATAAATTTGAAAACCAAGGAAAAATGTTAACTCAACCATCATAGTCATTTTAATCTTCGATTTCATGAGATTCACAAATGAATCAATTAAATATTTTCGAGTTGATTCGTATATAATTTCATCAACATAAATTTGAATAGTAATTTTTTTAATCATTATTTATAAAAAGGGTTGGATAGGTAGTCCCCTTAACATAATTTCTTTTTAAAAAATATCATATAAGTCTATCATATCAGGCTCTAGGGGATTTTTTAAGTCTTCAAAGATATTTGGTAAGTTTAAAAAAAAAGTTTAGGATGTTTTGTGTCTTCAAAACTAAGAGTTTTTTCAACATAAACATCCTCTTTAACATATTCTTTAAGTAAATAACACTTCACATCCATTTAAAAAAGTTTGAAATTAAAGAAAGTTACAAAGGCTAGTAGAATAGGAATAGATTCAAGTCTAACTACTAGAGTGTAGGTTTCTTCATAGTCTATTCCTTCTTGTTGATTATAGCCTTTAGAAACTAATCTTTCTTTATTTCTTACAATGATTCCATTTTCATCACATTTATTTTAAAGACCCATTTTACTCCAATTACAGAAGTTTCTTTAGGTCTTTTAACCAAGGACTAAACTTTGTTCCTTTCAAATTCATTTAATTCATCATGAATAGCTTTAATCTAATCATCATCACCTAAATCTTCATCAGTTATTTTAGGTTATAACTGGGAAAGAAATGAAAGATGTTATACTTCATTTATTAAATAACTTATAGTACTTATAGGTTGATTTACATCCCCAATGATATTATAACTAGGATTATTCTTAAGAAACAACTGATTTGGATTTTTTAAAACTTGTTCATCAACATAAGGTAAAAAATATTCTGGGGTAAATACTTCAAAAACATTTTCTTGAGTATTTTCATTATTATAAGAATCATCCATAAAAGGTTGATTATCAGTTTTTAAAAACACATATTAAGATGTAGGTTGAGGTTATTTAAAAAAAAGGATCAGTTTTTTCAAATTTAACATGAACTGTTTCTTCAACAGTATAATATTTTTTGTTGAAAAATCTATAGTCCCTAGAAGTTGTGGAATAGCCTAAAAATATTTCTTCATCATATTTTTGTGAGAATATATGTAAATTATATTTAATATTCAAAATGAATATTTTCTGTCCAAATACTTTGAAGTAAGTAACTTTTGGGTTTTGACTAGTCCATAATTCATAAGGTGTTTTATTAAGAAAAGGTCTTATTAAAACCCGATTTATTGTATAAAAATTTGTACTTATAGATTCAACCCAAAAGTTTCTATCAATATAATATTCAGTCAAAATAGTTCCAATTATATCTTGAATAATTAAGTTTCTTTTTTCAACAACACCATTCTATTGAGAAGTTCTTGGAGATGAGAAGTTACGAGTTATGCCTTTTTTACTATAGAAAATATCAAAATTTGAATCTTTAGAATCTACCCCATGATCAATATGAATAGTTATAAATGTAAGTTTATTATCCTTTTTAACTTTACCCAAAAAAGATTTAAAATAAGAAAAGTATTTAGATTTCTTTTCTATAAAATTGACCCAAGTAAATCTAGTGTAATTATCAACTAAAAAATACATAGTATTTGCCTCCAATACTTCCAGTTTGTGTTGGGCTGAAAAGATCCACATGAACTAGTAATAATGCATCAAAATATGAGACATCAATAATTGATTTAAATATTGACTTATGTTTTTTTCCATATAGATAAGGATAAAAAACTTTTGAATAATCAAATTTAAGACCCATTAGATTCTTAACAAGTCTTTTCTTTGAGAGTTTGCATAAGTTTCTAAGGTTATAGTATCCTAGTATTCTATTCCATAACCAAGATTGATCTTACATTTTACTAAGGAAAGGTAGAACTTGGATCCTAAGGACTTCTATGTTTAGTGTATGAACATTCTCATGCCTATGGGTAGAGATAATAAACTCTTCCTTGGAATTATATACTATGAATTTATTATTCCTAAAATTCATAAGGTAACCTTCATCACATAATTGGATTATGCTTATAAAGTTGTGCTTAAGACCTTTAAAAAAAAAAATTTGAAATTAAGGATTCTCAAATAAGAATGATGTTACCTATACAAAAAATTTATCCCTGGGAATTATCTCTGAAAGTTACTCTTCCTCATTTCATATTGATAATCTTTTCAAAGAAATTTTTGTTATCAGTCATGTATAGGGAACATCCACTATCCATGTACCTTGTATTGTTGTCGGCACTCTCTTTATTTTCCTAAAACTAAAAAAGTTATAGTTTTAGAATCTAAATATTATTTGATCTAGAATTGTTAGAAAGTAAAATCTTAGGTATCCACATTTTCATAGAAATGCAATCTTTATGAAAACCTAAAAATTGGGTTTTATTTAAAGAACCATTTTCTCCCAATGTTTACCACATTGACACTTATTGAAGGAAGGATAACTTTAGGGAACAAAATAATTATGAATAAAATTAGGTTTTTAATGTGTATAACCAAATCCTGAACAATTTCTAAGAGGAACAAGTTATGAATATAGTTTATCAAATTCTTTTCTTCTAGAAGTCAAATTTGATAAAAGTTTTTTTAAAGAAAAATATTTCAAATTTTAGTCTAATAACTAAATTATTATCCTCATAGAAATTAGTTTTAGAGTTTGAGTTATTCTTAAAAATATTTTTCTTAGAAATAACATTTTTAAGATCCTTAGAAACTTTATCCTTCTCAGAATTAACTTCCTTAAGGATTTTGGAAATATTTTTAAAATCAAGAGTTTTCTGGTTAAGGTTTTTAGATAGATATTATAGTTATTTGTATTTAAAATATAAATTCCATAATTTTCTTTCTCTATCTTTTTTTATCTTACAGTTTTCATTCTCAAGTAACTTAAGAAATATTGAGACTTATTCAAATGAAGGTAAGGTATTATATTCTGATAAGGACAATTCATCATCTGAAAACTCATAATATTTTTTTAAAGATTTCGCGTTGTGTACCTTATCCATAATTCAATGATTTTCAATATGTAATATATCTATAAGACCAATATTCTTCTAACTAGAAGATTCATATTCCAAGTATTCAACTAAAGAGTCACCACCACTAGCACTCCAGGTTTCTTTAGCCTTCAGAACTTTCTTAGCCTTAAACTTGTAATACTTCTTTCTATTACTTTCAAAATGATTATACATTCTTACTTTTCTCTTATTCCTAGGAAAATATGGTCTAGTATGTCTATACCTTTTTAATTTATAACAAGTTAGTTCAGAATCATTCTTGTCCTTTCTATCTTTCTTCTTATATCTATACTAAAAATATTCATTTTCCCCAATCTTGTTCATCATTTAAGAAAGTTTGGATAGTTTATTATCATACTGATCACTATCACTTGATCCAGATATAACAAAAAATTTCTTAGCTTTAGATATAGTTAGTCTTTATAGAGTTCTAGCTTTAGATATAGTAGTAAAATCCGTTCTTCCATTTCCATTATTTTTCTTATTGATGTCAGCATATCTGTTCATTATTATTTCATGCTAAATAAGAGTTCCAAATAACTCATCAAGAGTAATGTTAGATACTTTCCTATTTTCATCAATATATTTCCTTTTAGATTCCCACTAATTGGGGATGATATGAATTATCTTGTGAACATGAATTTCTTCATCATGTACCTTTTCCCCCATATATTGAAAACTATTGACAATAGTCATAAATATTTGTTTCAATTTGCAAACTGGTTCTCCATAAGGGAATATAAATCCATTATATTTATCTCTAAAAACAGCTCTTCTAGTTTCTATTACTTTTGAAGTTCCAAAGTGTGAAACTTTAAGTTTATTATAAATGATATTGGAATCTTCATAAGAATATATTTGACTGTATATATTCCTAATCATGGATTATAAAATAGTGTTGCATACCTTTTAGTTTAGTTGATATTCTTGTTTTTTCTGATTTGTGAATGTTCTAATTTCCTTGTTAGGAATCTTATATTCACCAGTGAGCATGAAAAAATTTTCTACTCTAGTGTTAATAACAATGGTCTTTATCCAATCTCTCCAATACTCATATTCATTACCATAAAATATTGGTGTTCGGGTAAGATTTATATTATTTATAGAACTGACAATCATTCTTTTCATTCTATAAGAAAATAAAAAATATATTTTCCCCAAAAAAAGATTTATAATAAGATTTTATAAGGAAAATCTTAAGAAAACTTGAACAAGTAAAAGTTAAGTAAGAAAATTTGAACAAGAAAAATAATGTAAGTATAAGTAATTCAGAGACCTCATTTGATACCAAATATAGGATCGAAATATAGAAGTAAATACTCAATTTCAAGAGGGGGGGGGGGGGTAAATTTTAGGTTTAAAAACTTTTGTTTTTATCCTTAATAAAATCTATGTTTAACATAATTAAACCAGATTGATTCACAAACCCTCAATAGTTATTAAAGAGAAAACTATCATTCTTGGGATCCTAAGATATGGATCTGAAAAAGAAACTTAAGAAAAGATTACTTATTAAATTTTTTTTACCTTAAATCATATAGAATATTATTTATCATAGTATACCAGTATAATAAAGTATAAGAAAGTTATAATTTATTTTTCTAACAAAATTACAGTAGAAAAAAAAAACTTGTAATAAAACAAGAACAAGTATAAGAAATATTTTAACCCAAATACAAGGGTATCAAACAAACCTGGATAAAGGTACCTTGATTCAAACTTTCAAGAAAGTCTATCTTACCCACACTAGGCTAAGCCCTCGATAAGAGTATAAAAGTCTGTCTTACTATCCAAACAATACCTCAATCATAATGGTAGTTGGAACCTCTATCTTTCTATACAATAAATCCCTATAAATTTAAGGTATTCGGTACCTATATTTTTCTATCCCCAGAATCCCTTGATTTTACATAGAAACAATCAAAGTCGAACTAGGTTGAACAAGATGTTCACGACTGAATAAGGGGTTCACATATCACACAAAGAATGAGAGTATTTCTCTCTCTAGAAATCTCTTCAAAACTTCACAAAATTCAATATATAGATGTGTCAACTCAAAAAACGTTTCAAAATCTTAAAATTTATGGGTTATTTATAAGAAAAAATCCAAATGGCCATATCCTCCTCCAATAGTCAAATGTTTCCTTGCATTTTGGAGGGACCTGAACACGTGTTAGTCAGCCAACAGTAAGTTAGAAACAGATTGCATGACATTATTTAATTTAAGAAAAACATTATTAAGTTTAAGAAACATAATTAAACTATAATATGATATAGTTGGAAAAATATCTTAAGAAAGAAAAATAACTTTAACAGGTATGAATAATAAAAATATAAATATAAGGGGAAACAAAGTATAAATATGTATACAAATAGAGTCTGATTATAGATAGAAACAGAGTCAAAATTTATGAGAATTAAGAGTCATAATTTCTAATAATTTGGAGTCATAATTTCTGAGAATTCGGAGTCAAAATTTATGATAATTTGGAGTCATTATTTATGAGAATTTTGAGGAATAATTCTTGAGAATTAGGAGTCAGAATTTTTGAGAATTCAAAGTCAGAATTTCTTAGAATTTGGAGTCATAATTTCTAAGAATTCAGAGTCATAATTTTTGAGAATTTAGAGTCATAATTTCTAATAATTTGGAGTCATAATTTCTAAGAATTTAGAGTCAAAATTTCTAAGAATTCGTAGGCAGAATTTCTGAGAATTTTGAGTTAGAATTTTTTAGAATTCAAAGAAAAAAATTCTGTGAAACCTAGAGTCAAAAATGAAAAAGCAATGGACTCTATAAATAGTGAGACTCAGATTATAAGAAACTATACTGTTTTAAGGTTTAGATAAGGATCTTATTTTTCTTAAGGTAATTTGGTCTTATGAAAACATGGATAAGATTAGATAAGGAACAGTAAGAATAAAATATAAAATAATGTTAAGGTTTAAGAAAATAATTTTTCTTAGAGAAAGAAAATAATCTAAAAAAACGTTTTTTGTGATTTTCATTACATAAAGGAATTGAAAAATTCATATGATAGCTTATTGACTTAACAATAAATCAAAATCTAAGACTTGATATTTCCATTCTTGATGTTACTGATTGTCAGAAGGATGTATTTCACCAAATCCCATGCACCTAAAAGGACAAGATCTTTAAGATTATGCTACTTAGTGATAATAATTTTAGAAAAATAAATATTGGTGTCAATGGTGAATTATCTGAGTTTGTAGATGTTCCTAATAAGGATGATCAAGTTAAGAAAGTCAATGTTGGAGAAAATTTAAAACCATCTCTAAAGAAATGAAAAGAACCAGAACCAAAATTACCTAAAACTATCCTAAAACTTCAATCAACACCTCATAAACCAAAGAATCAAAAGAATTTTTCAGATGAATTAGTTTCTAAGTGGAGGGAGAATAAGAAAAAGAGAAATTAAAGAGATCATATCTTTATAATTGACCTTATTGAGGATAAGGCCTTAAAGATTATTAGAGCTAAAAATCTTGAGAAACAAGAAAAGAAGAAAAAGTAAAAGGAAAAAATAATCGAAGGCTCAGGTTTTTTCAGTGTTTATTATAAGATGTTGAGAAATAATTAGAACAAATTCAGGTACCTGAATCCTTCTTAAAGGAATCTTATATTTTGGAATAGGTTATTGAAGAAGAAGAAAATCAGTAACATAATAATAAGAAGAAAGTAAAGACGTGATCAAAATGGTTGAAGACAATCATGAAAAGAAGAGTCCTTATGTTAAACTCTCAATAATGACTTCCCAAGTTTCATCCACCAAAATATCTTTAGATATGAAAAAGGAAAATTCTAAAGAATAGGAAGTTAATAAAATTCAATCCTTTGAAGAGAGTGAGGTCAATGATGGCATTGTTCAGGAAGATAAAGAGGAAGAAGAATAATATCATGAGGTATCCAATATTTTTCAAAAGGTTGTTTCTAAAAGAAAATTAGTCCTTCTTGATACATATAGTTACCCCATCCTTTTACATATAACATTACATGATTTTAAGCATAATTATACATCAGAGTACAAGCCAAGGATTGTAAAGTCCAGTGTCTTAAGAGACTAGGTACATAATTAAACATTAAAAAAAACTTTTTATTTCAACTCCATAATGAGCTTCTATCATCCATTGTGCTCATACATCTTTATAGGATAACCTAGGGATAACATTAACAAAGGGATGAGCTAAAATCTTAATAGGGGAATAACCATAAGAACAAAGCATTAGCACATGGGATAAAAGGTATGATATGATGATATAAAAAGGAATTTAATATATCAACCCATAAAATATAAACATGGCATTATAGAAATGAGGTATCAATATAAAACATGACTTAAGTATGATTCAGGGCTAACTGCCAAGATCATTTCACATTTTAGCACAAGCCAAGGCTAACCACCAAGCCCGTCGCACATAACATGTCATGAGACTTAACGTTAACCAATGAATTGGAACACTATCTGGGCCAACCAAACTTAAATTTTCATGAATATTTTTTCATTATAATAAGTCATATATAATCAATCTTACATAAACATAAGGGTTACCCATATAAAGAATTGGGTACCACAATCAAGTCATAAATCAAAACAAATAGGTGTATCATAAAAGTTTCAATGAAATGAAGGAACTATTATATTCATGAAATTTCACAAGGAAAAATATTCCTGTATCATGGTATGTGATTTCAAGTAGAAGTGACAAAATGTAAGAAAAGTATCTAAGAAATTTTATCATTAAAACATTTTTGAGCAGTTTTAAGGAAAATACAATAGATCCTTTGAAATAGAAAAGGGAACGATACTTTACAAAAAACCAGATGTGAAATAGGAAGGTTTTGAAAATAAAAGGAATGATTTTATAAATATTATGTTGGATTAAAACAGAATATAGAGTGCACTTGATATCAGGTAATAATTCAGGATATTCCCTGAAAATAGGTTTGCTAACCGGGAAGAATTAAGGAGAAAATCACTTTAAAAAATTTATTTACCTGAAATAGAATGATGAAGGGAAATTTATACATGGGTTTGTAACATTAAAATATCATTTATAAGATTAACATATGAATAATAGTAACATCATTTGGTTAAAAATAAATATAGATGGACCTGAAAGAATAAAGGAGGTTTAAGTAGAATCCCTCATGGAATATTGACATTGTATCGTGTGTACTTAAGAGTGACTATTAAGAGAGAAAAATGTTTATAATCCTTTATAAATCATGAGGCAAGTATGGGGGAGGTGCTAAATTATACCCCATCATTAGGGGTTACACATAAAATTTCATAACATAGAGGACATTCTTGAATAAAAGTGAAATAGAGAGGATCCATTACCTTAAATCCGATGGTGATCTTTTCTAGAACTTAATGACCTAAATAATAAAATTAGGTTCATTAATTAATAGTTAAAGAACCTATTATATATGTAAAATATTTATTATAACCTTTTTAAGTTCATTTATAACAATTTTGATTGGCTTTGAGGTTAAATTTCATTGTTCGGGTCTGTTTTCTTTCTTGGTTATAATGATCGGTTCATGTTCAAATAAACATGTATGATGAAGGTTGTTTTCAAGAATTAAAGTTATATTTTATTATTTAAAATCCAAAATGTTACATGGTTGAAAAATTAATTTGGTTACATGGAGTGAAGTTGATTCATTATGTAAAAATTTAGTGACAACATTTTGGGTTAATTGGCGGTTTTTGGCCACAATGAACATGTTTTGTTTTATAAATCAAAACGATGTGTACAAAAGGTTAACAAAAACATATATGGGACATGATACTTATATTATGGTCTATTTCAACCATTAAAATAATTTCATTACCATAAGTAAAGTTGGTAATGGAAATTGAAATCCCATCTTCCTTGAATGTGGTAAATTAACACATCTCAGATAGTGTCTTTACTACTAAAATAAAAGAAGAGTAAAGAAAATATGATAATAAATTACTCCATTATCATAAAAAAATTACAATAACGGTAAGGTAATAGAGTTTTAATAACATTTTTATTGGGATAAGTAAGAATATAAAAGAAAACAAATGAACTTTAAAAGAAAAAGAATGAAAAGAAAAGAGGAATTTACCTCTTGATTCAATCTTCCTTGAGATCCCCTTAAGGGGAGAGGATTCGGTCTTTTTAGGAGACCACATACTTTTGTAAGTTGGTGAGGATATTGGGGAGTGATTTGGGAAGAATATATGAAAGTAACAAGGCTTGAGAGGAGTTAAGAGAAGAGGTAAGAATTGGTGGTATTTACAGTGGATGAGAGGAGGGTTTTCATAATATTATAATCATTAGTTTATTATTTTTCCATAAGACAAGAAATAGTGATTATTACATGACCAATAATAGTAATAAATTCATTTGATTTCAATATTTGGTTGCTTATATCACTTATGATGTCAGGAATAGTGGTTTTAAATTATAATGTATTTATCTGGTAAATTAATGTATTTTACTATTCACCAAAAATTCATGTATTTCGTAAAAAACCCAAAAATTTACCCTAAACATTTTTTGACGTGTATAATCCAAAAATGAAATATATTTTTTAAAAATAATTTTCTAAATATTATTAATTTAATATTTAATTAAAATCATAATTTATTCTAAAAAAATAGTTTTAAAACATTTACTTACTTATTTCAAAATATAGGTACATCATAATTTCAATTGACTCATATTTATATACTATCATAGGTAAGGTTAATATTAATTAGGTTATATCACTATTCATAAGGGTAACATTACTATTCATAAGGGTATGTTACTATTCACCAAAAATTAAGTTTATCTTATCGTACTCCAAACATCTTAGTGATCATAACTGTGAATGTCATATTTTTGAAATTCTAAACACAAAAGTGAAAAACATATATTTAAAGGTCACATAACACTTTGTAGTTCATTATGTTTTGATTTCATGTGATTATATGACATAATTATAAGAAGGAAATTTCCATTCAAAACTTTGGTTCGTTACATTATCCCCCTTGTGAAATTTCACCCTCGAAATTTTGTTTTACTTTCTGAGCCATAAAAAGGTGTGAGTACTTTTCCTTCATTGCCTCATCCACTTCCCATGTTCCCTCTTCATACATATGGTTTTTCCACAGTACTTTAGCCAGGTGAGTAGTCTTGTTATGTAGAACTTTATCTCTATGATCCAAGATCCTCACCGGCTTCTCTCCATAAGAAATATCATCCTCCAACTATACCGCCTCTAAATATAGTTCATGTGAAGGGTTTGGTATGCATTTCTTTAAGAGGGATACATGAAAGACATTGTGTACTTTGGACATGGTAGGTGGAAGTGCCAGTCGATATGCCACAACCCTGATACGATCAAGAATTTTGAAGGGTATGATGTACCTGGGACTTAACTTTCCTTTCATCCCAAACCTCATGACCTTCTTCTAAAGAGATATGTAGATAAATACCATGTCTCTAACTTTGAACTTAAGGTCTCATCAACGATTGTCTGTATAACTCTTCTTTCAAATTTGGGTTGCTTTGATGTGATGCTAGATGGGTTTCACCTTCTCTACTATTTCTACGACCATTTCAAGTCCTAGCAACTTAGGCTCACTGACTTCATCCCAACACGTCAGTGTTCTGCACCTTTTTCCATAAAGGGCTTCGTATGTTGCTATTCAGATGCTCGAGTAGAAACTACTGTTTGTGGAAAATTCAACCAGTGGAAGATGTTGGTCCCGTACTCCTTTGAATTGCATAGAACAAGCTCTCAATGTGCCTTCTAGTGTCTAAATAGTCTACTCATATTGGACTTAAGTTTGAGGATGATAGGACATATTGAAGTTCAGTTCAATGCTTAGAGAATGTTGGAGACTCTTCCAAAACTTCATAGTGAATCTCGGATCATGATCAGATACAATAGATAGTTATACTCCATGTATCCTTACCACTTATTTGATGTAAATATGTGAAATTTGATCTAATGGGAAGTCCTATTGAATTGCGATAAATTGATATTTCTTTTTAAGATGATCCACAATGACCCATATATAATTGTTTCCTCTTGATATCCTTGGAAGTCTAGTGAAAATGTCCATGGTGATGTTCTCCCACTTCCATGTTGGTATGGGAAGTGGTTTCATCATACCCTTATACTTCTATCTTTATGCCTTCAATTTTTGAAATACTAGACACTTTGATGTATACTCAACAATCTCATTCTTTATATTGTCCCACCAAAAGTTCTCTCGGAGATCTCAATACACCATTGTGCTCCCTGGGTGAATAGATAGGGTTGAGCTGTGTGTGTCATTCAAAAAATCTTTCTTTATATATGGATCATATGGTACACATAATCTTGACACAAATATTATAACTCCTTCCTCATCAATCTTGAACTATGAGGATTTCCATTTCAAACAGCTTTTACCCTTTTTAGAATTTTCACATATTTTCTTTGAGCATACTTTATTTTTTTCATGAGGGATGGTTGAACAATCACTTGAGAAAGGATTTATGATGTTCCTCCATTAATGATTCCCATGTCCATCCTCTTCAGATCTATGAAAATTGGATCATTTTCAATTATTGTAATTGATAAAGATGCATGATCCTTTCTACATAAAGAATCTTCCACCTTATTTTCCTTACTGGGATGGTAGTGGATTGAGAAGTCATAATATGTGATGCGATATATCCAAATTATATGGTGAATATTAGGATATTTTTGTGTTAATATATATTTTAGACTCTTTTGATCAATATATATCTCACACTTCTCCCCAAAGAGATAATGCCACCAGATTTTTAATGAAAAGATCACAACCGCCAACTCCAGATCATGCGTAGGATTGTTTTTCTCATGGATTTTCAGATTTTTTGAGATGTAGTCTGTCACTTAATCATTTTAAATCAGCACATATACTAGGACCTTATTTGAAGCATCACTATACACAACAAAGATTTATCCACTTGTTGGGAGTGTGAGTATTAGCACAGTGAAAAGACTCTTTTACAACTCTTTAAAATAGTCTTCACATTCTTGAGTCCAGAATAAAATTACCCCCTTCAGTGTCATCTTGGTCATTAGGTTTGAAAATTGTGATAAGTTCTTCACAAATAATTGATAATACCCAGCTAGACCCAGAAAGTTGCGGATCTCCATTACAGATATTGTCTTGGGACACTCTTCAATTACCTTGGTCTTGGAAGGGTACACAGATATCCCTTTGCTGGTGATAACATGCCCCAAGAATGAAACATCCTACATCCAGAACTCACATTTATTGTACTTTGAATATATCTTATTTCTTCGCAAAGTCTTTAGATAATATTCATATTCTTCCCATGTTCCTCCTTTCTCTTTGAGTATATTATAATATCATCAATAAAGACTACAACAAATTTGTCGAGGTAATCTATAAAGACTATATTCATTAAATCCATGATAATTGATGGAGAATTATTGGGTCCAAAGGGCATCACTATGAACTCATAGTGTCCATACCTCATTATAAAGGCATTATTGAGAATATCTTCCTTCCTCACCTTTAAATGGTGATACCCCAACTGAAGGTCCACCTTAGATAAATAACTGGACCCACAAAGATGATCGAAAGAGTCATCTATCTGTGATAAGGGATACTTTTTCTTTATCATGATTTTATTGAGCTCACAATAATCAATGAAGAGGTGCATTGATCCATCCTTCTTCTTGACTATGAGGACTATCACACCCCATGGTGAAGCACTCAGGAATATAAAACCCTTCTTTATATTCTCCTGTAACTGGTTCTTTAGCTCCTCCAACTCTATTTTGGAAATTCTATAAGGTGTATTTGATATTAGAAGATATCCATGAATAAGTTAAACTGAGAACTCAACCTATCAATTAGGATGAAGACCAAGAAACTCTTTAGGGAATACATAAGTGTAATCCCTCACGATTGGCATGTATTCAATCATGATTCAATCCTTTATCTCAATCATTTGGGAAAGAAATGATTTCTCAAAATGAATTAATATCCACACTTGAGATAATGATTATAAAGGTGATTCATCTTTTTTCTTAAAAAATTAATGAATTGTATGATGCTTCAAAATTTGAAGTGTGATATCCTTTTCTCGACAGTTGATGTTGGCTTTATATAAAGAGATCCAATCCAAGCCCAAGATTGCATCAAAATCCACTAAAGGAAGTTTGACTATATTTTCTAGGAGGCTCAATCCACAAATGTTAACCAGGGAGGTGTTATAAACCATGGATGCAATAATTTCTCTATTCTCTATTGTTATAGATAACTTATCCTCCAAATTTTGCTGTGGCATTTGAATATTTTTACTAAACTTGCAAGATATAGAAGAATGTGTAGAACCAGATTCAAATAGTATTTTTGCTATTTTTGAATGTATAACTAGTATACCTATCACCACATCGTTATAAAGCTCCACCTAAATAGTAGTGATATCAAAAAACCTTCATTGTTTCCTTAGAGATTTTTATTGATTGCATTTAAAAACCCTCGACTTAGGGCAATTGTTCTCATAATTTCCATTCTCCTTGTAGTTGTAACACTGCACTATAGGCTGAGTGTTGATATGATCCTTCCTTTCTTCTTCCACATTTGTGGGATTTTTCATACCTATTCGGTAGTTTTTAGCAAGATGTCTCAACCTTCCATATTTGAATTAATTTCTGGTTCCCTTTAGGTAGTTCCCATGATGCTTCTTCTTAGAATTTTTATACATGGGATTATCAGTCTTCTTTACATCATGAAATTGATTTGTGGGACCCCTCACATTAGATTAAATTTTCCTCTTCTTGTCACTAGGCCCATGATACCTCTGAGAGTCTCCAATACCTATTTCAACCTTGAGGAAAAATTGGACAATCTCCTTATAATTATCGAAGTCTTGAATCACCAAGGATTTTCATAGACCCAGCCTTAGTATGCTAAAGTAGTGATCCACCTTGATTTCAATGTTTAAGATAAATCTAGAGGCGTACCTTGTAAGCCTTTTGAATTTTTCTTCATATGCACCGATGGAATCATCATCTTGAGTCCTAGGAACTCTCTTTCCATCTTGAGATGGAGGGTTTGAGGAAAATATTTATTGAAAAATATTTTCATGAATTCCTCTCATTACATGAAATCAATTTCCTCTTGGGACTTCATATTCTTGATCAGTTTCCACCACTAATCATCTTCCCCATCAAAATGACAGACTTCCAGTACGAATTTCTCTTCTTCTAAGCAATGGAGGACATATAATATATTTTCAATAGAGTTAATCCACTATTCCATGAGGAGGGGATCATAAGATCCACTAAACTTGGGGGGACTTTGACACATGAAGGATTCTACAAAAAATTTATTTTTCCTTGGAGGAGGAGGGCGTTCTACACATTTCAAGTTATTATTTATAACTTGATCTAGTATATCAAGTAATGTAATGAATTTTTTAGCACCCATTACCATCATATCAGGCATATAATTAGGGAAATATTTACATTTCCTATCACATTTATTTTTTTCATGAGTTATTTTATTTCCCATTATTAATTAGGAAAAAGAACATACAATTAGAGGGATTTAATACTTAGCTACGGAGAATAAAAACGAAACTTTTAAAATAAGAGGATAAATTGTATATGAGAAATATATCCTAATTTCTTATTCCACCTGTTTCAATATAGGTTATCATTGATCAATTTTATAAGATATATTATTATGGGATTTTTTTTTTCATTCCTCTAATAATGGTTTGTACCACGCTCAAAAATTTATCAAAGGGTATCCCCTGAGAGTGTCAAACCAAGAGTGTGGTATGGCCCATTGTTGTGAACCAGTTCCCATTCGAGTCTATCTCAAAGCAGTGTTTTTGGGTTTTACCCATAGATATATCTATTCCATATCCACCTCTACCTATTTGTATCCATACAGGGATGTATTTTCTTGTTAAACAACTTAATCTATACTGACTAATATTTAGGTGTGTTTTCTTATACTTAATCTCATCCTTAAGATTCTTACTAAAGCTCACTATTCCTAATCTCCAAACATAACAAGACCATGAATCTGATACTAACTATAGAGACCCTATGAATTTACATATAACATTATATGATTTTAAGAATAATTATATATCATATTACAATCTAAGTATTGTAAAGTCTAGTGTATTAGAAGACTATGTACATAAAACTAAAAACATGTAACTAAATAAAAAATTTCTTTATATAATACTCAAATTTAGATCCTAACATCAATTGTTCTCAAACATCTGCATAGGTTACCCTAGGGACCACATGAACAAAGGTATGATCTAAATATTACAATAAGGTAATAACCATAATAACAAATCATTAGCACATGGGATAGAAGGCATGTCATGATGATATAAAAATTAATGTAAGATATAGAATCATAACATATAAACATGGAGTCCTAGTAATATGTAGGAAACATAAAACTTGACTTTATCATGATTCAAGGATAACCTCTAAGGTCATTTCACATGGTAGCACAATATAAGGCTAACCTCCAAGACCTTCGCACATGGTAGTACAAACCAAGGTTAACTGCCAAGACCATCACACATAATGTCTCATGAAACTCAACATTACCCAATTCATTGGATTGATATATGGGCACACCCATATTAACTTTTCAGGAATATGTTTCCACATAAATAATCATATATACTCAATATTACATAAACATAAGGCTTACCCATGGAAAGAATTGGTTACCGCAATCATGTCATAAATCATAACAAATGGGAGTATCATCAAAGTGTCCATGAAATAAAGGAAATAAAATATACATAGAAATTCATAAGGTAAAATAGTCTTGTATTATGTTATGTTATGTCAAATAGAATTGGAAACATGTAAGAAAATTATTAATGAAATTTTATCAAGAAAACATTTTTGTGCAGTTTTAAGGAAAATACTATAGGGCCGTTAAAATAGAGAAGGAAAAAATCCTTTATATAAAACTAGAACTGAACCAAGAATATTTTCATAATAAAATGGAATATTTTATAAAGACAATGGTGTCTTAAAACTGAAGATAAAGTGAACATGAAATTGGGTAATAATCTGGGAAGTTCCCTCAAAACGGGTCAGTTTATCAGGAAGTATTGATTAGAGAATCACTTAAAAACATGTATATCCCCGAAAAATAATGGTGAAATCGAATTGATAAACTAATTTGTTACATTTAAACCACATTTATAATATTCACATAAAAATATAATAGAACTTAATTTGGGTAAAATTAAGATATGGAAATCCGAAGGAAAAAGGAGGTTCATGTACAATCCCATACATATTATCTACATGGTATCCGGTGTAATTAAGAGGAATTAATGCGAGAGAAAGGGGTTTCTCATCACTTATACATCATGAGGGAAGTATGGGGGATTTATGAAATCACACCCCATTATTAGAGAATATAAAATAATGGGAATAACATAGAGGATATTCTTGAATAAAAGCGAATTAGAGAGGATCCCTTACCTTAAGTTCAATGGTGTTCTCCACTTGATATTAATGACCTGAATAATCAAATTAGGTTCTTCAATTAATTAATCTAGAACCTAATTTAAATTTAAATTATTTATTATAACCTTTTTGAGTTCATTAATAACCTTTTTGATTGGTTATGAGGTTCAATTTCATTGTTTGAGAGTGTTTGCTTCTTTGGTTTTAATATTCGGTTCACTTATATTCATGTTTGGATAAACATGTATGATTAGAATGGTTTTATAGAATTGAGGTTATATGAAATTAGTTAAAATAAATAATATTTAATGCTTATAAAATTCATTTGGTTATTTGGAGTGAAGGTGAATCATTACATAAAACATTAATGATAAACACTTGGATTAATTTGGCGATTTTCCTCATAATTAACTTGTTTTGTATTATTATTTTACATCATGTGTGAAAAAAAGGATTCCAGAAAAAAAAAAATAAGAATAAAATATATTTAATAGTCTGTTTCAAACATAAAAATGGTTTCATGAACATAATTTAAGATGGTAATAGAAATTGAAAACCTGTCATCCTTGAATGTGATAAATTAACACATCTCAGATGGTGTTTTCGTTTCTTTTGTATAAATAATGGTGAAAGGAGAGACGATACTGAATTATTATATTATCATAAAAACATTACTATAAATGTATTGTACTAGAATTTTAATTCCATTAATATTATGAGAGGTTAGGAAGGAAAAGAGAACAAAGGAGCATGAAAATAAAATGAATTAAAAGAAAAGAGGAATTTACCTCTTGATTTAATCTTCCTTGAGAGGATCTTAAGAAGAAAGGATTTGGTCTTTTGAAGACACGAAAGGCTGTTCGACATGGGAGAGGACCTTGGGGATAGATTTGGATAGAATTTAGAGAAGTCACAAGGATTGAGAGGAGTGAAGAGAAGAGGGAAGTGTGGATGGTTTTTATAGTGGAGGGGAGGATGGATTTCTTAATATTTTAATAATTAGTTTATTATTTTTCTGTAAGACAAGAAATAGTGATGACTGTATTACCAATAATAGTATTAAGTGCATGTGAGTTCTAACCAATTGGGATTACATAAACAGAACATCATCCCTAACCCTATAAATCATATATTTAGCTTAATTTTCAAATTATTGTATTTTACTATTCTTAAAACATTAACGTATTTTAGAAAATTATCAAAATTCACCCTAACCATTTTTTTTGTGTCGAATCCAAAAATGAATTCCATTCCCCAAAAATAATTTTCTAAATATTATTAATTTAATTTTTAATTAAAATTAAAATTTACTTGAAAAATACATATTTTAAAACTATAACTGCTTTTATAATGTTTTAAAAAATTACATAATGTCTTATAAAATTATCTTAATACCAGATGATTTTTTTTAATTTATAAAAACCTTTTAGGAAAATACATTTTTAAAAAATTAATTGATTTATTTTAATTAATAATTTATGACTTACAAAAATACCAATACTTTTACTATGGTCATATTATCACATATAAGATGCCTCAATTTTATTTACACTTTCATGGGTGAGGATAATATTATTTTGGACGATTTAATATTCATAAGAGTCCTATTACAATTTATATGGGCAAGTTATTATTCATATGTGTAGGTTATTATTTTCTAAAAAATAATTTTGTCTTATTGGACTCCAAACATCTTACTGATCGCAACTTTTTATGTCAAATTTTCAAAATTCAAATCACCAAAGTGAAAATATTATGTTTAAAGGTCACATAGTTATTAGTTGTTCATTTTTTATGATTTAATGTGATTATATAACATAATTATAATAAGGTTATTTCCATTGATAAAACATTGGTTCGTTACATTATCCCCTCCTTATGAAATTTCACCCTCAAAATTATGTTTTTCATTCAAAGACATAAATTGGTGCAGGTACTTTTCCTTTATTACCTGTTACAGTTCCCATGTTGAATATTTTTACTTATGGTTCCACTATAGTACTTTGACCTAGTGAGTAGTCCTAATACATAGATCTTTATCTCTACAATCCAAGATCTTAACTGGATACTCCTCTTAAGAAAGTTCAATCTCCAACTATACCACCTCTAAAGAGATTAAATGTGAAGGGTCTTATATGTACTTCCTTAAGAGGGATAAATGAAAGACACTGTGTACTTTAGACATGGTAGGTGGAAGTGCTAGTCGATAGGCCACATATCTAACATGATCAATAATCTCTAAGGGGATAATGTACCTGGGACTTAAATTTTCTTTCTTCCCAAACCATATGACCTTCTTCCATATAGATATGCGTAGAAATACCAAGTTTCCATCTTTGAACTCAAGGTCTCATCGATGATTATCTACATAATTATTTTTTCAACTTTAGGATGCGTTGATGTGCTGCTGAATGGTTTTCAACTTCTCTACAATTTCATCGACCATTTCAGGTCTTAGAAGCTTACACTCATCGATTTTATCCAAGCACACTGGAGTTCTACACCTTTTCCCATAAAGGGATTCATATGGTTCCCTTCGGATACGCGAGTGGAAACTCTTATTGTAGGATAATTTTAAAAGTGGAAGATGTTGGTCCCATCTTCCTATGGTGTATTTAGAACATAATCTCAACATAACTTCTAGTTTTTGAATAGTTCGCTTAGATTGGCCACCAGTTTGAGGATGATAGGCTGTACTGAGGTTCATTTCATTTCTTAGAGCATGTTGGAGACCTTTTTAAAACATTGATTTGAATCTCAGATATCTATTAGATAATATATATGGTGTTAATCCATATAAACTTACCAAAATTTAGATATATATATCCATTAATGTTGATCCAATGAAAAGTCCTCTCGAATTGTGATAAAGTGAGATATATTTTTATGATGATCCACAATGACCCATATAGCATTGTTTCCTTTGGATGTCCTTGGAAGTACATTGAAAAAGTCCAGGGTGATTTTCTCCCACTTACATGTTGGTATGGGTAGTGGTTTCATCATCCCCTTATACTTATATCATTCATCCTTCACTTTTTGAGATTCTAGGAACTTTTTTGTATACTCAGCAATCACCTTCTTCATATTGTCCCACCAAAATTTCTCTCAGATATCTCGATACATATTTTTGATCCCTGGGTTAATAGAGAGGGTTGAGCTATGTGCATTATTCAAAATATCCTTGTTTATCTATTGATCAGATGGAAAACATAATCCTGACCAAAATATTAAAACTCCTTCCTCATCAATCTTGAACATTAAGGATTTTTCATTTCTAACAGCTTCAACCCTTTTCATATTTTCTACACCTTTTCTTTGAGAATACATAATTTTCTTCATGAGGGATGGTTGAGAAATCATTTGAGAAAGGACTGATGATGTTCATACCTTAATGATTCCCATTTCCATCCTACTCAAATCAAAGAAGATTTTATCCTTTTCAATTTTCATCATTGTTAAAGATGCCTGATCCTTTCTACTTAGAGCATCTGCCACCTTATTTTCCTTACAAGAATGGTAGTGGATCGAGAAGTAATAATACTTGATGAGCTGTATATATCTTCACTAGTACATATTAATCTCTTTTTGTGTGACTATATATTTGAGACTTTTGATCAGTATATATCTCACACTTCTCCCCTAGAGAAAATGCAGCCAGATTTTTAACATAATGATCACAACTGGAAACTCCAGATCATGCATAGGAATTTTTTGCTCATGGATTTCCAGATTCTTTGACGTATATGATATAAATTTATCATTTTGAATCAGAAAACATCCTAATCCCTTCTTTTATGCATCACTGTACACCACAAAGAGTTCCCCACTTATTGGGAGTGTGAGTATTGACACAGTGATAAGAGTACATTACAAATCCTTAAAACAATCTTCACAATCTTTATTTGAGAAAAATTTTACCCCCTTCAGTTTCAGCTTGGTCATTGGGTTTGAAAATCATGATAAGTTCTTCAAAAATCCTTGATAATACCCAGCTAAACCCAAGAAGTTTCGGATCTCAATTACAAATGTTATCCTGGTCCACTCTTCAATTGACTTTGTCTTAGAAGGGTCCACAGATATCCCTTTTCTAGTGATAACATGCCCCAAGAATGATACTTCCTCTACCAAAACTCACATTTAATATAATTAGAATATAGATTCTATCTTCTCAAAGTATTTAGCATAGTATTAAGATCTTCCTCATGTTCCTCTTTTCTCATTGAGTATATTATAATATCGTCAATAAAGACTACTATAAATTTGTCAAGGTAATCTATAAAGACTCTATTTATTAAATCCATGAAACTTTATATAGAATTATTGAGTCCGAAGGGAATTACTATGAAATAATAGTGTCCATACCTCATTCAAAATTTAGTCTTGGGAATATCTTCCTTCCTCACCTTTAATTGGTGATATGCTATATGAAGGTCCACCTTAGAGAAATAACTATCCCCACAAAGCTGATCAAAAAAGTCATCTATTCATGGTAGGGGATACTTGTTCTTTATCATGATTTTATCAAGATCATGATAATCAATGCAGAGGCACATTGATCCAACCTTATTATTGATGAAGAGGACTAGCACACCCCATGGTGAAGCACTTGGGCATATAAAACTCTTCTTCAGATTCTCCTATAACTGCTTCGTCAGCTCCTCCAGCTCTATTATGGCCATTCTATAAGGTGTATTTGATATTTTTAGAGATATAAAAATCAGTTTATTTGACAACGTAACTTATCAATCGGGAGGAAGACCATGAAACCCTTTAAAGAATAAATTAGAGTAATCCATCATGATGGGCATGTCTTTAAGCACAATTATCTCCTTTGTCTCAATCATTTTATCTTGACATGCTTGCTCATAAAGAATTAATATACACACTTGAGACAATTATTATAAAGGAGATTTATATTCCTTATTACACTTGTAATAAATTGGGGGATGCTTTGAAATGTGAAGTGTGATATGCCTTTCCTAACAGTTGATGATGGATTTGTATAAATATAGCCAATCCATGACCTTGATAGTGTCTAAGTCCACTAAAAGAAGTATGATGATATTTTTTGGGAGCTTCAGTCCACAAAAATTATCCGGGGAAGAGTTATAAACTATAGACTCAATAATTTCCCCATTCGTTGTTCTCACAGATAACTTATCCTCCAATTTTTGAGGTGGTGTTTTAATAGTTCTACTAAACCTACAAGATATGACAGAATGTGCAGAACCAGAATCAAATAGTATATTCGATATTCCTGAATGTATAACTAGTGTACCTATCACCACATAATTTTCCAGCTCCACCTCAATAGTAGTGATATAATAAGCCCTTTTTTATTGTCTTGTAGGTTGTTTTTGATTACCTCCAACAACCCTCAACTTAGGGTAATTGTTCGCATAATGACCATTCTCCTTGCAGTTGTAAAATTTCACTACTGGATGAGTGTTGATATGATCCTTCCTTTATTTTCCCACATTTGTAGGATTTTTAATATCTCTTTAGTATTTTTTATCTAGATTTCTCAAATTCCACCTTTCAAGCTATTCTTTGTTCCCTTTTGAGATTTCCTAGGATGCATCTTCCCATAATTTTAACACGTGGGATGATCGAGATTCTTTCCATCATGGAATTTATTTATGGGGCCCCTCAGATTAGATTCCATTTTCCTCTTCTTCTCATTGGTCCCACTATACCACTGAGAGTCTCCAATCTCCATTTCAACCCTGAAGGAACAATAGACAATCTCCTCATAATTGTCAAAGTCTCAAATGGCCAATGCTTTTTATAGACCCCACTTTATTCCACTAAAGAAGAGACCCACCTTTCTTTCCATGTTCATGATAAATCAAAAGGTGTACCTTGTAAGACTTTTTAATTTTGCTTCATACGCTCTGATGGAATCATTATCCTTCTACTTGAGTCCGAGGAACTCTCTTTCTGTCTTGAGATGGAGGGTTCAGGGAAAATATTTATTGAAAAATATTTTCATGAATTCCTCCCATTCCATAGAATCAATTTCATATTGGGACTTCATATTATTTATTAGTTTCCCCTACTGATCAGATTCCCCATCAAAATGATAGACCACCAATATGACTTTCTCTTGTTCTGAGTACTAGAGGATAAAGAATATCTTTTCAATGGAGTTAATCCACTGTTTTGTGAGTTGGGGATCGAAAGATACACTAAACAAGGGAGGCATTTTCCTCATGAAGGATTATACAAAAACATTCTATTTCCTTAGAGGAGAAGGGTGTTCCACATTATTAAAGTTATTATTCATAACTTGATCCAACTGAGAAAATACTATCATGAAGTTTTGAGCACTTGTTCCCATCATATCAGGCATATCATTAGAGAAATCATCACATTTCCTATCATATTGATTGTTTTCACTAGTTATTCTATTTCTTGTTATTAACTAGAAAAAATAATGTACAACTAGAGGACTTGAATACATAGCAATTTAGCATAAAAAGGAAACTTTTAAAATAAGAAGATAAACTTGTAAAGGAGAAATATATCCTAACTTGTGATTCCCTATGTTTAAATCTAGGTTATCCTTTAACATAAATTCTTAAGGTATTTTTCTCATTTCTTTAATAATGGTTTGTACCAAGATCATGAATTTACCAAAGAATATCCCCTAAGAGTTTCAAACAAAGAGTGCAGTATTGTTGTTTTGCACCAGTTCCAATTTGAGTCTAGCTCAAAGTGGTTTTTTTTGTGTTTTACCCCTAGATACATATATTCTAGATCCCCCTCTACTTGTTTGTATCCATACAGGGATATATTTTCTTGATAAACCACTTACTCTGTACTAACCAAAATTTAGGAGTGTTTTCTTATACTTAGTCTCATCATTTAGGTTCTTACTAAAGTTCTCTATTAATAATATCCAAAAATAACTAGACCATTCCTTTGATACCAACTATATATACCCTATCCTTTTACATATAATATTACATGATTTTAAGCATAATTATATATCAGATTAGAAGACAAGTATCATAAAGTCCAGTGTCTTAGAAGACTAGGTAAATAAAACGGAAAACATAGAAATAAATAAAACATTTCTTTATTTAATCTTCCAATTGAGCTCCTAAATTCCATTGTCCTCAATCATCTATATAGGGTACCCTGGGGAACACATGAAAAAAAAGATGGGCTATATATCCAAGTAAGTGAATAGCCATAAGAACAAAGCATTACCACATGGGATAGAAGACATGAAATGATGATATAAAAAGGCCTTTAACATATGTAATGATAAAAAATAAACATGGAATCATATAAACATTGAGTCATAGTAATGTGGAAGAAATATAAAACATAACTTTAGAACGATTCAAGGCTAACTTCCAAGACCATTGCACATGGAAACACAAGCCAAGGCTAACCGCTAAGACCGTCACACATAACATATCATGAGAATAAAATTTACACAATGCATTGGAGTTTAATCTAGGAGCACCCAATTTAACATTTCTTGAATTTATTTTCCACACAGAGAATCATAATAATCAATCTTACATAAACATAAGGGTTACCCATGGAAAAAATTTGGTACCCCAACCATGTCATAAATCATAACAAATGGGCGTATCATCAAAGTTTCCATGAAATAAAGGAACTAAATACACAGACCCTCATAAGGGAAAATAGGCATGTAACGTGGTTAGTGATGTCAAATATAAGTGGAAACATTTAATAAAAGTATATATGAAATTTTAGAATTAAAACATTTTTATGCGGTTTTAAGGAAAATACTATAGATCCTTTAAAATAGAAAAGGGAACAATCCTTTATATAAAACTAGAGATGAAAAAATAAGGTTTTAATAATAAAAAAACTGATTTTATAAAGATAATGGTGGCATAAAATAGAAGATAGAGTGCACTAGAAATTGAGGAAGAGTTCGGAAAGTTATCTTAAAATAGGTTTTCTTATCAGGAAGTATTGAGGGGAGAATCAGTTAAAAACATGTATATCCCCGAAAGAGAATTCTGAAAGGGTCTTGATAAATGTATTTAGTACATGTACACCAAATTTATAAGATTCACATAAAAATATTACATAACTTCTTTTTGGTAAAAGTTAGATAAGGCATCCTGAAGGAACAAAGGAGGTTTGGGTAGAATCCTTTATGGATTTTCAGCATGGTATTAGGTGTAATTAAGAGGGATTAATGGGAAATAAAGGGGTTTTTCATCATTTATACATAATTATGGAAGTATGGGGGAGGTGCGGAATCTTACCCCGTAATTAGTTATTACACATTCAAGGTCATAACATGGAGAGAATTTTTGAATAAAAGTGAAATAGAGAGGAACCCTTACCTTAAGTCTAATGGTGTTCTCCACTTGATATTAATGACCGGAATAATAAAATTACATTCATTAATTAATAATTAAAGAACCTATTCTATATGTAAATTATTTATTTTAACCTTTTTGCGTTCATTCATAACCTTTTTGATTGGTTATGAGGTTCAATTTTATTGTTTGGGTGCATTTTCTTCCATGGTTTTTATGATCATTTCACTTATATTCATGTTCGGATAAAAATGTATGATGAGAATGGTTTTAAAGAATTGAAGATTTATGAAATTAGTGAAAATATAAAAATATTAAATGGTTATAAAATTCATTTTGTTATTTTGAGTGAAAGTGAATCATTACATAAATCATTAATGATAAATACTTGGATTAATTTGGCAATTTTGCTCATAACTAACACATTTTGTATTATTATTTTACATCATGTGTGAAAATGGATTCCAGAACAACAGAAAAGAGAAAATAAAAATTTAATAGCCTGGTTAAACCAAATAAATGGTTTAATTATCATAATTAAATATGGTAAAAGAAATTGAAAACCAGTCGCCCTTGAATGCGATAAATTGACACATCTCGGATGATGTTTTCTTTTCTTTCATATAAAAGAAGGGGAAATGAGAGATGATATTGAATTATAACATTTGAATAAAAAACATTCAGTACATGTATGAAACTGGATTTTTCATACCATTTTTATGATGATAGGTTAGGAACAAAAAGGGAACAAAGGAGCATGAAAGGAAAATGAAAGAAAAGAAAAGAGGAATTTACCTATTGATTTAATCTTCCTTGAGAGCCTCTTAAGGGAAGAGGATTTGGTATTTTGGGGAGACCAAAGGATATTTGAAGTGGGGTAGGATCTTGGGGAGATATGTTATCATAATTTATATAATACACAAGGCTTTAGTGGAGTGAATAGAAGAGGGGAGTGTGGGTTGTTTTTATAGTGGTGGTGGGGGGGGGGGGGGTGGTTCTTAATATTTTAATCATTAGATTATTATTTTTTATAATAAAATAAATAGTGATGATTACATGACCAAAAATAGTAATAAGTGTATTTTATTTCAAACCAATTTGGATTTCATCATCATTATATAATCCATGATGCTATAAATCATGTATTTAACTTAATTTGAAAATTATTGTATTTTACTATTCCTAAAAAAATCAAGTGTTTTAGAAAAATCCCAAAAATTCACCCTAACCATTTTCTATGTGTATAATTCAAAAAATAACTCCATTTTTTAAAAATAATTTTATAAATATTAGTAATTTAATTTTTAATTAAAATCATAATTTATGAGAAAAATACAGATTTTAAAACTATTACTGATTTTATAATGTTTTAAAAAATGATATAAGGTCTTATAAAATTATCTTAAAACCAGAAGAAATAAATTTGTTAATTTATAAACACCTTTTTTGAATATAATTTTTTTTAAATTAATTAGTTAATTGTAATTAATTATTTATGAGTTACAAAAATACCAATATTTTTAATGTGGTCATATTATCACTTATATGATGCCTAAATTTTATTTAAACATTCATGGGTGAGATATTTTTCTTTTGGACAATTTTCTATTCATAAGGTTCATATTACTGTTCATAATTGTAGGCTACTATTCATAATGGTAGCTTACTCTTCACCAAAATTTATATTTGTCATATCAAACTTCAAACATCTTACTGATCGCAACTGTGTATGTTAGATTTTCAAAATTCAAATCACATAAGTGACAATATTATGTTTAAAGGTTATATAGAACTTAGTATTTCATTGAGTTTTGATTTCATGTGATTATATGACATAATTATAAGATGAAAATTTCCATTGATAAAACATTGTGTTGTTACAAGCCACACCTTAATTACTATAGTAGTTTGTTGTGTTATTAAAATAGTGTGATATAAATTTAACAACACCCAAAAATATACCCCTTTATCAATGCTAATAAAAGTGATAATAAATGAAACTTTTATCAGCACAAAATAAAGATGTTGATGTTGATATCTTTTATCAGTAGTTTTCTGATGCGGATAAAAGATTAGGTATTTTAACCAAGATCCAGTATTCAATGATTATTTTGGCTGTCAACTTCCAATTTTTTCAATGTTAAATTCATATTTTGTAGTAGTTTTAATTAAGAATTAAATTATTATTATCCTTTATATATTTTAAAATGATATTACATTTTGATGAATTTCATTCATAATTATTGATTTATAAGAATGGGTTTGCAGTTATTTAACTTTCTATATTGATTTTCTAAATCTATTCAGGATATTCAAGTTATTAATTAAATGAAACATGTGTTAATATATTTACCTTACCGTATGTATTATAACTTATCTATTTATGATAGTCAGGTTATTTATTAAATTTCACATGTGTTAATTTTTTTACCATTCCATGTTTATTATTCTTAATATAACAATGATAGTAAAATTACTAAAATGGAATGTGTGTTCATTTTTTAACCTCTCATTTGGATAATGCTTAGTGATTCATGATATATTCTGTTGTACCTAACCCTTCCTGAGGATTTTGCCTCAAAGATATTGTGTTTCCTTTCATAAGAATCCAATAAGTGTCTTAATGATGACATTACAATATAATCTAGATATAGTAATGAAATTATTAAATGGATAATTAATTTCTAATTTGTGAATTTAAATATAATATGAAAATCATGTATTTATCTAATTCAGTGAGACTGCTAAACTTTTTGTACTTTTAGGATGTGATTCACTGTATCTAGTGCCAGTATATTAAATAATACACTAAATATAGTCTATTTGGACAAAGGTCATTACAAAGGCATTATTATAAAAAATTAAATAGTTTATAAGAGTGGGAAATCACCAGTAATCAATCATATTCCATGAGAACATATCTTAAGCACAAAAAATTATTTTTTTGTATACACATAGGAAAATAAAATATTTTCCTTAGTCATGGTTAAATTACAAGAGTATCTTAGAAAACATAGGACCATAATTGATTGGTTTCACTTACCATCCTGTCATTTCTTCAGTAAATGAAAAAATATATGATTTTAATTATGGGTAGAGTCCATTACTAAACTTTATTCACAACCCATTACATTACACATTATCTTATGATAATGAAATCAATAAAAAAATGAATTTTAATGCTATATAATTCTTTTACCACCCATCACAGAATAAATAAAAAGCATAATTTTTGGACAATATCATGAAAAGATTTATTATTTCATCATATAAAATCACATTATACTGAAATGTGTATCTTTAGGATTTTATTATGACTTATTAACCACTAGTAAATTAGTGAAGTTCATAAAATCATCCCTAAAAAATAATCATCTCAATCCAACATGAGAGTGTTATTGGATGTTATCATAAGAACATATCCCAGGTTAAGTATAAAAATCCTTATAAGATGTTTTCATATATACAAAAATTGTAAATAGAGTATTTTTTATTTTCATTAAAAGGTGGGGAAATAAAATTTTATTTTAGTATATTTGAATAGTAAAAAAATTCATAATACTGGGAAAAATAATTAATTTTAAATTATTAAATGAATGTTATAATTAAATATTAAAATAAAATTAAGGACATGAAGGCATGAAATAATCTCAATAATGTATACTCTAAATGAGAAAATTTCTTTTACACTTCAATAAAATTAGAAAAGAAAGTCATACATAAAAATTTAAAAGTATTCCTACAAATCATTATGAAATAACATAAAATCTAGTGTAAATAATCATTCTCAAATATATAATTATAGATAAATATTTTCAAAAGAAATTTTGATAACGTAGACATGGAAAAAAATACATTGATAGAATCAGATAATTAATGTCATGTTTTCATAAAAATTTTATCAGCCGTTGTTTTAACAAATTTGAGGATAATGTAAGGAAAACATTAAAAACATAAATATAAACGAATTATTAGAGATAATATTATTTTTTTAAATATAAGGATCCTATAATTTCTTTTAATGTAAATTTAACTTAGAAAATATCAAAAATAAAATAGATTGTAACATAAACACTTTCCACTTTTGAAGCATTTAAATCATAACTTATTGAAAGAAAATATTATAATGAAAAATTGTCTATCAGAAATATAAAGATATTTTGATATTATATATTAAATATGTATTATATTCTTTATATAAATTCAAATAGATGCATAACATGAATCTTGTATCAACAAAAAAATATTGAGATAAAGAACCCTTACCTCAGGTCCCAAAATTCATTTTTTACATTAAAAATGACTATATAATATATTTATATTTATTATTAATATATTTTAGAACTATTTTAATATATATCTTACTATAAATAATTCCATTATAATTTCCAATCACTCTTTTATTAACATTTTTCATTAAAATTATTATCTGGGTGAAAACAAGTTTATTTTCTATGCCTAATTTGGTTTGATGATTTAAGAACTTTAACAGTTATCCTGATTTCATCATCTATAGAACCAGAATAATGTAAAAAATTTAGTATTTATGTATTATACACACTTTTATATCCATATATATATATATATATATTTTAGATGAAAAATGAATTACATTACTTTGTGGATATTGTAGTCTGTTCATACGCATGGGTGATGCTTCAACTTTTCAGCGGATGTTACAAAATAAAGGTAAATAATAATTAAAAAATATAAAATATTATTTATATAATACATATTATATATATTCATTAAATATAATAGTATCAATAGTGATGAGAAGTGGTAATGTAAAATAAATCACATCACTTTGGAGATGTTATAGTCTACACTTACACACAAGAGATAATATTAGTTTCCAATGGATGTAAGGCTATGAAGGTAGAAAATTTTTCATGTCTATAAAATAAAAATTATGATATAAAAATTAATATAAATCCATTTAATTAATTTATAGTACTATTTAATAGATAAAATAATGTAAAATAAAAAAACAATGCTTAATGGATATAATAGTTTGAAGGTATGCATCAGAGATGTTTCTATTTTACATTAGATATATAGAAAAAAATAAAATAGTTGTAACATTAACATAATATAATATCATTATAGTAAATATACTAATTTAATTATATTATGATGGTTATAAAATATTTTTTTGAGTATTAAGGTGAAATAAACATGAAATTTTTTGGTAAGAATATATACCTCTACATTAGGAATCATTATTTTCTTTATAACATATTCATTCTTGATGTGTTCCATTGTGGTTACCAGAAGATCTTGGATGAGGGAAGTAAGTTTGGTACTATATTTAGCATATAACTTCTCTATAAAAAGTTATTTTACACTATGGGGAAGTGATAAGAAGAGGTTCCCTTTTATAAGTTCTAAGTGTGGCACACTTATAATTCTTTCAAATACTAAAATATAATAACTTCAATATCATGGGAAAGTTAATTCAAACTAGCTTAAGTTATATAATGGGATGAGATATAATTTAAATACATTAAAAAAATTGTATTTATACATTATTTACCTTAATTTATCCGATATCACTATAGTTTAACCCATTGTTAACTGTTTTAACAATTATCGTAGTAATTACTCTATACCTTAATTATTACTCATAATAATGAAAAATGTAAATTTACTTATAAAAAAATTGTTCATGATGATTCCAAATATTTAAACCATATTATGAAATTCTGTTTCTATAAATGGAATAGATTCATTTTAAAATAAGTACTTAAAAAACACAATGATACCAATTTAAAAAAAATCATTTTAAGCATAAAACTAAATTTATTCTCATTCAAGGCATAAAGAAAACCATTACATGAATGTTATTATATTAAAAAAAATATATTCACTAAAAAATTAATTAATCTCATTCATTAAATTATATATTAATATTTTTTAATATAAATTACATTACAAACCATAAAAAAGTATTATGAAGAATATATATATATTTAGAATCAAATGTTATTTTCTTCATTTATAACTAATTTATAATCAATCCATGATTTATTATTCATATTTTATATCTAATACAATTATATTTTGGAATAATCAAAGTTCATTAGTTACCAAGAAACAAAATAAATATAAAAATAACAAAAAAGTAATAATTAATCTTTTAATATAAAACACTATTATTTTTAACATTTAAAATTGAGTTCTTGTTTCCTATTGAATAATAATTAATTTCACATTAAAAAAATTAAACATACATATCATAATTTATTTTTTCTTATTCATAGCTTCTAATCTAATATCTAGGTGATAATAGTCATACTTAATAAATATATGTCAATAGTATATCACAGATCATTTATACTCTATGTTGGGTGTTTAATAGCCTATTAATCGCATCATAATTTTAGAAATATATCATCAAATATCAACATGTTAATTTTTCCGTAATGATTTATGAAAATATAACTTTGAGTGAAACCCGATTAATTAATCATTGAGATTTAATAAAGGTTAATTTCACTACTATTGAGTGGATGATAAAAGGTATGAACATTAACATATTTTTTTTAAAATATTTTGAAAGATTTTTTTTTGAAATAGATAAAAGGGAAATTTTAAAAATTCATTACGATAAAAATTAAGATAACATATTTTAATACATATTTGGGATTTAAAATTATAATGATAACCATATGTGAAAAACTTTATATAGAAATTTATGAAAAATATCTTCTTATAAAGAATTAGAATAATTCTTAACATCAATTGTTTTTAAAATAATGAAATAAATAAAAAATAAAACTTTAAGGAGAATATTTAAATATATAAAAAATAAAGAAATATTTCCCTAAGAAATTAATAAAGGTAAAAATATAATAAACTTTACATGAACACCTCAGAGGGAAAAAACTATGAAAAAATGAAAATAATATTCATTTAAGAAAAATAATTATCATGAATTCTTTCTTGGTAGGACACACTGTGTTCACCTTCTTGATAAACATAAACATCATAATTAATTTTTTCTTTCCTTGTTAAAATAATTTATAATTTATATTATCAAATTATAGAAATTTTATATACAATTATTATAACATTACAGATTAATTTAATCATCGATTGTTAATTATTTTTATTATTACATGCATGCTTTTTTATTTTAATATTGATCCACATTCTTGGATTCATAATTCCCTACTCCTTAGTTATCTTTATAATTTATATATATATTCCTCAATGATTTAAAATTTTATAATTTCATTCTATTAGAGTATTATTTATAATTTATTAATAAGATATTACCAACAAGCATGATTTTAAAAGTAAATGTTGTATATAATTAATAGGTTTGAAATTATTATAACTAATAATATATCTCTATACAATATTAATCATGTTATGTTTTTTTATTTTTAAATATCATAGTATAGAAATAGTAAAAAATGAAATATTTCATTCATGGAGGCAGTAGTCTATACCAAGAACTAGTGAAGTTTTCATTTTCCAATTGATGGGTGGAGGTAAATAAGTGTTGTTCAATTAATATAATATAATATATGTATAGTAATTATACTAATTTAATAATAATTTTATGGTTATAATACATTTTGATAGATAATATGGTGAAGAAAATGATTATTAAGTGGATAATACTCTCGTTTAAGACTTTAACCTTCTATTGGAGGGACTATTTAAAATTATAGATTTGGGGATTTTTTATGGGACCTGATTTTGGTAAATGAGGATAATGGATCTAAGAGAGTATGACTAGATATATATTCAAGGTAATTGTTAATAGAAATTTTGGTATGACTTTGTTATATGTAATCTAATTTTATAATTGAAAATATAGAAAATTTTATGGAAAACTAATGTCAATTAAAGGGTAAAGATGGAATCACATTGGAGTGAGACATGTTTGTTTAAAACATGTTGGTAAGACATGATTATATTGATTTCCCAATTAAAATTGACTTATATAAGGTATATATTTGTTTTTATATTTATTAAAACTAGAGTCCTGGTAGAATACCTATATTTTACCCTTTAACATTGATTATATATTTACTATAGTAATTGTTCTTTTCATTAAAAATATAAGGCGATCCTTTATAATTTTTTTTACATGGTGATTATAAATATTATATATATTTATTCTAAATAAATTCTTCAAAAAATGACAAAATCAACTATTTTTTTAAAACCCATGATATATATAATAATTATTTTTTTTCTAGATAGGTATATTTTAAATATTCATTATTCTAATTTATATTTACAATCAATTATTAGTTAAATGAGTCTTAATATACCATTAATATAACAATATACTTCATTAAAATAATAATATAATTTTAATATATTTGTTTTTGAAAATACAATACAAAGGTCATAACAAATATTTTTTTTTATTAAAAATACACTTTTAACCATAAAATTATTTTATTATTTATTTGAAAACATTATTTGAATTAAAAGCGACCCTTAGTTTTCATTAAATGTACAAATTAAAAATACATGAAAATAAATATGATAGATATAAATATATGATTTATTAAAATTGGTAATTACTTGTTTATAACATAAAAAACTACATAAAACTCCCTCAAGGTCTTCATATAAAGCCTAAGGGTAATTTGACAACATAGGTCATCACAAGCCAGAGAAAATCAGGAGAAATTTGAGCTTCTTTTTCTAGAAGTTTTTTAGGGACAAAATAATAAGTTAAACTATGAGAATATCTCGTATATTTTTTGTGACCACTCTATTGGTCCCAAAATAGGGTTCTTACCCTAATATAAGAGGTTGGTGGAAACCCAAGCCATTATAATTTCATGAAATATTAAATATTTAATTAATTAAATATCAACTCATTAGCAAATTTTCATTCCATGATAACATTTAAACAAATAATCAAATTAAGATTCCATATATTCAATTGAGTTTATAGTGGGTTAGTTCTTCCTAGGTGAGGCATATACCCGTCATGGATGCTAGGCCTATGACCGATCCCCCATTTATTTTATTTTACTTTTTTCTACAATTTAATTTTTCCCAATATTTATTTCCTATTATTCCATTTAAAACCTTTCATATAGACCCAAGGTCTCCCATATCAAAACTCAAAGAGTGATATATGGGGAAAATAGGGAGATGAAGGAGGAGGATCCACCTAGGAAGCTCTTATGGAGGTATATTGCATGTTAGCAGGTGCAAGGCATGGATCCAGTGAGATTCTAAGACAATTTCCCCCTATTGGTAGCCCTGTATAATTATTTTTTTCATGATCTATATAGACCATTTATTTTATTTCTTTAAATCCTAATATGAGTTTATAATGAACTGTAGAAGGGTTTATCTATTGGGTTTCTAGTAAAATTGGGAATTTCTAGATGATTTGGGGATATTCTATTCAAGAAATCCCATATAAACAATGTGTAGTTTAGAGAACACATGTTGTGTGTTCATCCTTTCAGGTAAGGTGAGGAAGAAGGGATTGCATGGATTATAGTATTTCTAGACACTCTATGTAGTGGTGGATCTAGGTGTGTTCATGTATTATTCCAAACACCGCATATCCGGGAACATGGCTATGTATGGCACATAGTCCGAGCCTTTATGAGGTACATGGATAATGGCCTTGTACTATAGTTGGAAATGAACTATTTAGGGGGTAAATGGTTAGGTAAATGTCTAGACACCCCATCTGAGGTATACCCCTTTTATTAGAATTACACTCCATGTACTTAAGAGAAGTAAAAGTCAAATGGGAGGTGTCACATGTACATGGAGGATTTTGGGGTGACACAACATGTACCTGAAGTACATGTTGTGTGCATTTCCTTTGTTGGTTCATTTTACCTTTTTATCCCTTATAGTCAGAATTTTATTTGTATGTAGTATTTTCTGATCATATGTCCATGTGGATCATGATAGTGGAATCCTTTCATCATTTAGAGGCCATCTATATGAAGTTTCACATTGGATAATCGTTTATTAGAGTACATCTTTTAGGGTTTCATTTAGAATTATTTAGCAGGTTAGGTTGTGTGATGTGATACCCAAGTGAATGTCATGAGATAATTAGATATAATTTATTTTATTTACTAGGTCAGTTTTGTTTTTGGTACTTTCGGTGGATCATAGATGGAAGGATTTATTAGTATACATGAGGATATCATGGATTTTCCCTGAATATCAGGGAAAATTTCTCATGGTTTGAGTAGTTGGGGTTTGGATTCTATGTTTGAAGATGATGTTTGTTGGCTCTTTTGGGGTTAGTTGACACTATGGGGTGTTGGGTTTGACTAGGATCCATAAATTAGATGTTATAAAGGGTCTAAGGGATCAAATTTTATTCCCTTGTGGGATAGATAATACCAACATATTGGTTTTTTGTTGGGGAGGCCAACATGGGATTTCTTGGAATGGGATTTTTTATGAGATTTTTCATGTTCTAAATATCCCTTGTTGGATTTTTTATTTTTAGGTGGTCATGAGGACTATTTAGAACACCCTTGTATTAGTTCTTTTGGTTTTGGATTCCCTTATGGGTGTGTAGTTGTTCAAAGATCAGTAGGAGGCTATTAAGGGCCACATGAGGATGTGTTTGTTATTGGTCATGGCATGATTTTTATAATGAGATAGATAAAACAATCATAAGATTTCATTCTATTTATATTTAATTTTTTCCATCTTATGGACATTTGAAAATTGGGTTCTAAGATATCATGTTCAGTAGGGGAGTCCCTAGTAGAATTTCACAAAATATTATGACTATAGGGACCATGAAAGCCTCGAGTATTGTGACCCAAGATTTGATCAACATTGCTACTTAATTTTTTAGATGATGTCAGGGAGAGTTGGATCTAACCACATCCTAGATGGTTTATGTACAAGAGTTAATATGTTCTATTCGTTTATCTTTTTTATGATGAGATCAAGGGCTGAACAAACACATATTTTTATGTCATTTAGAAGAGATATTTGAGGATGTATCTACTGAGGACTTGGATAGAGGAGGTGACCCTTGGGATATCATAGAATAGTTATTAGCCCAATATTTTTATCTGGTTATATCCATCATTTATTGGCTATGGTAAGACAAAATTAGGGGATAATAGATGATCTGATGACTTCACCCCTATAGATAAGGGGTTCTCACATTATAGAGGTTACCTTCTATAGATACATATCACTTATAGCTACAGATCTAGGATCCCTAGTATATTAAATATATTAGTCCCATGTATGGAGGGACCCAAAGGGTGGTGTATACTTTCAAGACATCATCTTTATCAAGATTTTTTATATATATCTTTTGTGGCATGATAGGTTCATTTGGGATCAGTGTAGAGTAATTTCTCCAGTATAGATCATTCTATTGAAGATATATAACCTAGTTAATGAATGATATTACATGGAAACCTATGAATTTACCCTAGGATTTAATAATAATGGATTTTAATTTAAACATATTTGAGGTACTATGTATATCTATAAGTCATGCCTGATGTTATGTGGAGGGTTTAGCCACATGCCATAAATATTCTTGTGTTGGACATAGTGGTGGTAGATTTAACATGAGTGTCTGTATAGAACCCATGGATAGATATTTTCATCATTTACTAACCCCATTTATCTTTATGTAGTTGTTTATTATATGCCAAATATTATTAGTTTTCCTATAAGATGGGTATATCATGTGTTAGTGCATGTTAATATGACAAAATATTATTAGTTAACCATTGGTGTATCCTACTAAGAATTATTTATCACCCCCCATACAAAAAAATTAGTGGTTATATAGAGCATATTTACTATTTTAGATTGATAATATTTTGTTAAGTAGTCCATACGAAGGGACTTTGTTTCTTAGTTTATTAGGTCTACTATTGTGGAGTCTTAGGATCAGGTAGGTAAACCTCAAGCATTGTAGAGATCGAGTTTGTAATTTGGTTCATATTTGGAAGTAGTTCTTGATGTATTTATTTTTAGTTTGGTTATTTCATATTTGAGGTTAGAGTAGTGTGAGACTAACTTTTTTTTTCTCTTTGTTTATGTATATATCATTATATACCTCATTTCATTTATTATAGAGTGTTCTTTTTTCAGTTTATTTTTTATGCATACTCAGATTTTTATCCTTGTGTATGTTTTGGTTGTTTAATTATTTATATATCTATAATAAAAGGTTATTATCTCACCAATGTATATATTAGACCCTCTCCATTGGATGAAAACCTATGAAATATGGGGAAGCACACTAGATGACTTATGAAAATCTAGATTATGTGACCTGAAGGTTGACCCAAGTTGGTTCACTAAAAAATGGTATCAAATCAGGTTTTTTTTTATGATTTACAGAGTTGGTAGATAGTTTTTCTAGGAATGATTCAAAGTAAGTGATAAATATCAGATTGGTGTTTCATTAAAACATTTATTGATAGGATGTCTAGGTTATAAGGACATGGTATTTCTATTTTCTGTATTCCTATTTTATAGTTATTTGTTTTAAAATATAACGATGAACATGGGTTTTTGGATTTATTATTTATTCTCCATTTATCTATTGGAACATGGGTAATAGTCTAGTGTTCATGTTTCATTCTAAGCACATATGATTTGCATGACATAATGCTATCTATGTGTCATTTCACTGATTATTGAGGTTTATTTATTTAAATTTCTTTCAATAACATATATATATTGTCACATATATCACCTTATTGTAATTTTACTCAAATGAACCATGTTTAATTTTTTTTTTCTGAATGAAAGGACATATAAATATTCTAGTGTCATTTTTTCTGGTGATGGTGATGTAGTCCATTCATCGAGGAATACTTGGATACCATTATGGGTTGGTGTGGGATATGTGTTCCCTTTTGGTGGATTGATAGTGTAATTTATTCCTAAGATATGTTCTTATCAATATTATGTTTCCATGAGGTGGTCCTTCCACCAAAATCCCAAGATTTATTTTTTTATGAGGGAGATTTTTCTTCCATGTATTGTCTATGATATATTTTAATTAGGATATTTTTCTTATTATTACCAATTACATTGGGGGAGTTATTATTTATCTATGGTGGGGTCATTTAATTCGAATATATAGTGCGTTTTTTGGATTGAGGATACCTGGTGTTTGATATACAGACCACTGAATGTGCTCCTTGTATTGTGGCTTGCATGAGATGATATGTTTGGTTAGACACCTATCCCTATTCATTCTGGATTCAATTTCACTATCATAGTGAGGTTTTGGTTTGATTCTTGAATATTTTTATTGATGCCCAAGTGGAGTATTGTCATATTTTTGATCATCCAATGAAAGAGAAACCTTGATTATGATGTTGAGTATCAATGATGATCTAGTTTGTTGGAATATACAAACATGAGAATCATAGTCAATTGTTCTAGTAACGTTTTCATAACTTCATTAAGAAATTTCCTATGTGGGTGTGAGTCTTATTGAAAATTTAGGTGTGTTTTATTGAAATCCTTATGAAGTGGATTTTATATGTCTTTGGAAGTCATGAAAACCATTTTAATTTTTCTATTTGGAGAAGAGTTTGTTATTCCTGGTGATAATTGAATAAGTATTGATCATTGTGTTTTTGTTTATGTTTCATATATAGAAGAATTTTATCCACATATATCCATTACATTTAGTGTTCATGCGGTTTGTAATTTAGAAATAAGAGTGAAGATAGGTATACTTATAAGGTGGGGGGAATCATATTGGTCAATGTTTAATGTCATTCACGTTGAGGTAGTTTTTTACACTTTAAGACTAGTAATTAGATGGTTGATATATAACTAGTTTCTCAAGTGCTTGGAGTGAAGTCATGTCTATGGGTTTACAATTTAGTCTTATCAAGGGTGAGATGTATTTATGGTGGGGATATTATGATTACCCGTATCATTACCTTTTGTAGAAAACCTAGATAAATTTGATTTTTTTATCCCAAAAGTGTTTAATTTAATAAATGATAATTTATCTTGTGAAATTATTTTGAATAATTTTTTTGACCACTTTGTTGGTCGTAGAATATGGTGTCTACCAAATGAAATGAATTTTGTGGAAATATAAGATGTTTGAATTTAGTGGAATATTTAATATTTATTAAATTAAAAATTATATTTTCACTTGTGTTTGTTCTATGATATATTATAGAAAGAGAAATATATATATATTGTTTCTCTAAGTTTTTGCTTATAATGGGGTTTTTATAGTTTTTTCATAAACATATCATAGGAGTTGGGGTTAGGGGTGAGCCCCTTTTATTTTATTTGTAGTTTTTTTTCATTATTTCTCCTTTTTTCTTATTTTTTTTCCTTCTATCATATTGAATTATAGTGAACGATCTAACATGTACCTATGTTAAATGGATGATAGAGGTAGGTGAATATAAGAGGGATTGGGCTGCAGACACATCATTTGGTGAGCTCATTTGGAGGAATATTAAGTATTGATGAATGTGCAGAATTGATCTGGTGTGATTCTATGATATTTTATTTCCATAGGAAGGAACATTTTATATTTTTAACCACAACCCCCATAGATCATTTTTTATGTTTCAAGATCTATTTAAGGGTTTTTGGGGACAGCTATTATAGGTCCATCTAGGGGTTTTTGGGAGAAATATGGGGGTTTTAGGCTGCTTTGGTGGGTTTTTATTCAGGAAACATGTGTAAAAGGTGTTTAGTTCAGATAAAACATTTTATACATTATTCCTTTTGGGGAGGCGAGGAATATGGAATTACTCATCATGCAGTCTTGGTGGAAATTTCATGTATGTGAGGCTTAGGGTATGGTTGAGTATTTAGCTAGACACCCCATGTTGTGAAAAAATAGACATGTAGGGAACATGGATAGAGCCCACCTACTGAGAAAGATTAGTTGTTGTGTAATATAATTAAAAATACCCCGTATGCGGGGTACAAGGACAGTTACATTTCTAGAAACCAATTTATGTGAATAAACCACAAACTATGTGGAAAAGTAGTGTACTTGAGATAAATACATGCTGAGTGGGACACTAGAGATGGCCACATAGGACCTTTGGGTACATATGTCATGTACCCAAAATATATTCCTTTTACATTTCCTTCCATGGTTAATTTTTCATGTCCTTCTCCTTAGAGTCAGAATTTTAATTATGAGTAGTTAGTTCTAAGAAATGTTTCCTGAAGATAACAATGTTTTAATCCTTATTAAATTTTGAGGATTTATGGATAGTGTTTAGGATTAGGAAAACATTTTTAAAAGTATTTCATTGAATATTAGAGTTAAAACACACCAGTGGGTTGGGATGTTTGATATGCGAACCTAGTAATGGCCATGATCTCATTAGTTATCTTATATTGTTGATTATTGGCTAGTTTTTTTGGTTATTTCATAAAGATATTGGATTATGGAATTGTTTAGTATATTTGAGTAGATCTTGGATTAACCTTGGATATCAATATAAGTTTCTAGAAAAAATAGAATTTGAGGATTTGATCATTTTTTTGAGTATCAATTATATTGGAGACTTTTGGATGGGGAGAAGCTGTGGGGTTTTAGGTCTAACTGGGATCCATATAAGAGATTTTTACATGTTTCAATGAGAGTGGTTTAGATTCCCTTATGGGATAAATAATATTCAAGGATGGGATTTTTTCTAGGGAGACCTAATAAGGTTTTCTTGTAATGGGATTTTCTCTAAGGTATCTATATTAATAAGGATATATTATTGTGTTTCCTTCTTTTGAGGTGGTCATGAGAACTATTGATATTTACCTTATAGGAATCCACATTCTATTATATGCCTATATGGGTTCATTATTTACAGAGGATCATCTGGATTACATAGAGTGATTCTTTATGACGTTTTATGTGTCACGAATGGGTTCAGATTTTTTATGAGATATGTGAACTAATCAAACAGTCCCGTATGATATTGTTTTCTTTCTCCCATTTGAGGATTTTTCTATGGGAATAGACTTAGATCTCTATTGCAGCATGGTATCCCTTATTAAACATCACATTATGTTTTGACCTTGAAGACTGTGGGAACCCCGAGTTTTGTAAGATTTGAGTTGGTTGGAACTTCTAGATCAATGTTTTGTTGGATGGTTTCAAGTGTTGGATTGAATCATGTCTTAGAATCAAATTAACCTATATTTTATAAGTTCTACTGGTTTATATATTTTAATTATGGATTTGAGAGTTGGAATAACCATGTTATGATGTCCTTTTTATGAGATATTTTAGGTAGTCTCTTCTCAGAAACATTTCCGATTAGGAGACCCTTAGGGTATCTTAGACTAGGTGTTGGCCTAAAATTTTGACCTGGTTCCCTCCTCCCCTTGATAGATAGGGCCATATATGGTTAAGGTTATAATGGATGATCTAGATGAGGGTTAATTTCTAGTTTAGAGATATTCACTAGCTTGTGGAAACATTCTACGGATACCGAGCACTCATATCTACATAGATGGGACTCAAGTGAGAGTATATATATAAATATCATGTATGGATGGACCCCTAGGGTGATATACACTACCATGACCTTATATGGATCCTGATTTTATCTGTAGGACTTTTGGTGCATGACATGTTCTCCAGGACCCGGTGTGGAGTCATGTCACTAGTTGGAATCATTCCACTAGTGTCTTAGAAATTGAGAGTTGAATATTGTCTGGTGGATGCCTATGTTTATGCCCTAGGGTTTTTCATTCATTCCATTTCAATTAGGTTCTAGGTAGATCATATGTAGATCTGTAATACTTTTCTGATGTTGGGTGGTGGGGTATTCCTCAAGCTATAAATACTATAGGATTGGCTAAAGTAGGGGTATATTTACCTTGTGAGTCTTTCTAGATAAATCAGTTGAATGTTTGTAGTATTTTTATACCCCATTATCATTATTCATTTGATTATTTTATTCCAACTATTGTTTGTATTTGTATAGGTTGGATACATGATGTGTGTATACATTTGTTTATGATAGCATATTATAAGTTCATTATTGGGGATGGACTACTGTGATTTATTTCTCACACTTTTTCATTCATATCAGTGTCTATGTAGACTATATTTCTTCTTTCAGATATAGCACAAGTTATGTAATGGATCAGACAGAGCCCTTGTGTTTCTTGATCAAGTGGGACCCCTCATGTAGAGTCTCAAGATTAGGCCGATAGAGTAAGATAATCATGGATACTGGGTATGTGGTTCGTCTCAATGTTGGAATTATATCCTGATGTATTTATTTTTAATTTATTTATTCTTTATATGTTTTTGGTCTTGTGGGTGACCAAATTTTGTTTTTCTTCAAATTATTGGAGGCTATATGATAGTATAACACATTTATCATTGAATTTTGTTATTTATGTCTTCTATAATGTTTATCATTATGGGTGTTTTGTTTATTTCTTATTTTATTTTCACTTCCTATAAGGAATAGTATCCCAATAATATCTGTTAGACCAATTTTAGGAGTTGAAAATATCTAGTTTTTACGGAGGCACACATGATGCTTTGTGGTTGGCCAAATTGGGTGAAGTGTTAGTTTAACCTAGGTTGGTTCGCAATAGAAAAGATAAGTGGTATTGGTTATTATTATTGGTAATCCAAATAGCATGTATCATATTATGATTTACATGTGCATGAACATATATAAAAAATAATTTCAATCAAGGATCACTTGATCTAAATAAACTTTATAGTGCTATTTAGAAAACACTTGAGAATCCACTTCACAACCAAGCAATGAAAATTATGACTCATAAGGTTGTATTATACTAATTTTTTCCATTTATTTTTCTTTTTTAATTAATTTAACAATATTTTTACATATACTTATGACTAAAACTTTTATAGTAATGTTACAATAAAAATATATTAATATCCACATAGTTCATTTTATAAATTTTCATATAAAAAATCTTTCATATCATAAAAGTTTTATAATTTTTTTAGGTTACAATCCCATCAATTGAGGTATTCCCAAATAGTAAGGATATTCGAGTCTTATTTTTAGGCCTACATTAATTGTTCGACCAATTCATGAATAAGGGTAAATAGAAAAAAATCCATAACATCATTATACTATTTCCAATCTATATGTATTTTAAAAATTACAACCCTAATTTACAATTTATCATGTTATTAATTAACCAATTAACTATAAACAATAAAACATTAGGAACTATACACTAATTTAAATTCCCTATAAATATAGATCAATTCATTGTCACATGCTTATATATACATCATCTAATTAAAATACATAATATTCAAGTCTTATTGTGTGAGAATGTGCTTTAAGAATTTATGATTAGTTGGTATAGTGATCTTATCTCTAATGAGATAGTGGGAAAAACATTCCATGAAAATACCACCATGAATAATTATAGTTTATTTTTTTCATTAATCATTCAATGTTACTGAAATTATCGTGATACATAAACTACACCATGGTCACCATAAATGATAAAAACACCTAATCTATATATAGAAACATGAAAATAGATAATATATACCTTTACCAATTTAATAATGATTAGGATAGATTAAAAATTAATATGATCCTTAATCTCCTCATCCTATTTTTGATAATTGATACTCAACTGGAATAGAACACCCTTTCTTGTTATTATAGTTAAAGGGGAATCCTAACATGAGAAATCATGGATGAAGACATTATAAGAACCCACTAGTCCTAAGAATAATTGTTTTCGAAAATAGATTTAATATTCTCTTAAAAAATTATGACATTAATATTTTCATGGTCAATCAATATATCATTGAAAATATTCATAACCATTGAATTAAATTGAATATATAGAGATTTCAAACATATTATATTTTAGATAAATTTTCTTGTCCCAAAATTATGTTAGGAAAATCTAAATATATCACTCATTATCATTCCATATGTGAAAGAGTACCATGATATATTCAATAAATAAAACAAAAAAGTGTTATGGAATATAATAAATATATACTTCATCAACTCCTTGAACATTGTTGGTGCATATCTAATACTAATGATGAGAAAAAATTATTCCTAGTTTCAACAAAATATTTTAAATTTTTCATTTGAATATACAACTCTACAACTTAGAGTTGGTGGTAACCTAATCATAGATCAATATCACAGAACAACATTGATACATTTAATTGATCAAATGGGCCAAAAAATACTAAAATTGGATATCAATATTTTATTGTAACTTGATTTAGTTTATGATTTTTAACAAAAAAATAGAGTACCATAGAACTTCCTAATATATAATACCATAGAATACCAAGGATTTGTTCATGATATAATAAAAATATTTATATTGAAATTATCAATGTTTAAATTCACATCATGTAGTTTTATTAGTCTATTTTATATGGTGAAAATAAAATATGTCTCCTTCATATGAGTATGCTAAATGAAAATTACATATCTCATTCATATAATAGTTTATAAAAATAATCATGATTAACATAATGATATCAATATACAATGTTAGGAGGGTACATAATTTTGATTGCGTCACTAGACCCCAAGATTACTATTTCTAAATGAAGAGATACATTTTATTTAATTTTTACTAAATTCAATACAAATCTTAAATTGATGTTAAAATTGACATTTCAATGATGAATGAATACATTAATATTTGTATAAATATTTTAGAGAGAAAATTTTAAATATGATTATTTAATTCTTCTAACTAGTCCCTCAAAAAATTGGATAAAAAATATCCATATTTATGATAGTGATTTATAAAAAAAATAGATTAAATCAATAGTTATTGAACATGTTGATAATTGAAACCTATTAAAGTATTGTTTTCAAATAGGTTTATTGATGGTCATGAAATTATGACTCATTTCCACAAGAATTAATATATCATTTAACATATTTGAAAAAAATTTAAGTGTGGGATTCTCTATTTTCAATGAAAAAGTGAATTAGTTTGAATCAAGAATAATAGTAACCCACACTATTAAGGTACTTGGTTCTTCATTTTCTATAGTCTTCTCAACACCAATTTTTTTTTCGATCCCCCCTCTAGGTTTATTCTAAATTCCATTATATGGTTGTGTCTAATGGGTTATAAAGGTGTCCATGTAACTACTATTAATTAATTAATGTGGAGGACAAGAACTACCTTATATATTTTTCCATGTTGACTGACAGAGGTCAGAGTCGAATTAAAACCATAACCACTTATAGACTATAATGTAAAGGTATAGAAATTATTATGATTTTCCATTGGAAAATAATTATGAATCACTAGAGGTTGTTACACAAAATATATTTAAATTAATTCCAATGAGAAACATCAAAAGAAAAATATCTATTTGTTTGGATGTGGAAGTAAAGAAATTAAACCTATGGATTCAATATCTTGGGATGGAATAATATGTAATTATTATATTAGGAATTCTATTGATATAATTTTTTTCACCAGTTCACTGTTGTTCATTGGTTTCCCCACATCAAATATTCCTAAGAATGCTACTTTTTTACAATATCACCTTATTTACATGCTCAATGTAATCTTAAATTCCAAATATCAATACCCTAGTTTGAATCACTTACCATAGAATATATTCAAAAATAATTGTTGGGGAGTTACACTAGCCACCAATTCTAGTGTAACGAGAGATGGTAATTATTTTTAGTGCCATATTCCCAAGAACAGAGATATCATTTCTTATAATCAAATAAATCATTTTTATATGATACCCCAATGTTAGGTGGATATAAGCTTGTGTTAAAAAAATTCCTAAAATTCCTCCCATGTAATACTGTTATTTAAAATATCATGGATAACTATATCCCACCATTTTTTAGATTGGTATACATGAGATAACACTACAAACATTAAATTAATATGAGCTATTATTTCATGGAAATTAATGATCTATTTCATCCTAGAAATCCTTAAGTATGAATTTTTATATCTTGACCCCATGAATATTTGGTTTTTTACTTTGAAGTTTTAATTACTGATCCACATAAAATAGTGACTTAATATGATTTTTTTTCTTTTAATATATTGAATAATATTCAATAAATTTTCTTATGGGTTGAGGATTTAAATGTGGTTTTAGTGGAACCCCATTCTCAGTGGATCCCTCCTTTAAATTTCTATATCTCTTTACTACTAATAGTTTCCTATATCCTATGTAAAAATTCACTACCCCATCAATAAAAATCTTTATTAATAGGTATTAATGAGTATTATAGTAGATAATAAAAATATAAAAATAAATTATTTTAGAAATGTGATATGTAAACTATGATAGGAATGTGGAAGTCATAATGGGATTTCAATATAGAAATACATGATTCCCATCACTAATTAAGAAAAAACCATGACGAGGAGGTAAATATATTCCTCAAATTGTTTAATAATAATTTTCATACATAAACTGCAATAATAACATGATGTTTAGTATAATGACTTAAGTTTTTCCCTTTAATACTTTTAATTTTAAGTCTTAACACTTCCTATCTCCAAACATACCATCATAACTTATAGACCATACCACAATATTGCAATTTATAATATTCAAAACCTCATATATCACCTCATACATGATTAAAATTTCACTAGCCATAGGTTCAACCCCTAGAATCTAAGGGCTTGAGAAACATTCATATAGTTTCAAATGATAATTGGTGGATTATTTATTATTGAATTGGATATAATTTTTTTAGAAAACTACAACGTATTCCAATATGATGTGTTATTAAAACAATAATGAAATAAAATAAAAATTAGAGTCATAAGAATAAAAAATATCACAAAATAAGTATAAAAGTCCCGTTAACTAAAAATGGAATGAATGTTCTAAACATTTCAATAGAAATGTTCTAATCCATGACCACCATCAATATTACAACTTTATAAAAAATAAAAATATCATTATGGATCCCCAATAAGGAAGAAAGAGGTATTATACTTACCTATATCACATGAAATAATGAATACATACACACCAAGATTCAAATTAATTAGTGACTATATAATATCAGTTGGAAAACGTGCAATGACTTCATAAACATAATCCTAGAATAAAACCATGTTATCCCAAATTTAATATAAATCATTAGAGAATAAAAAGTCCAAGTGAACAAGATATACATTGAAATTTCAAAAAACTCAAACCAAAACACACACCCACACGATGAACTCTTCAACATAATAAATTACTTAAATCCTACCTTATATGTGTCATGTGATAAACCCAATGTGTCTTATATATAAGAGGGATTTACTGAATTTCCCAATCTCACAAGTGGAAATGTTTCCTTCTTATCCAAAGTAATTACATGGTAATAAAATTTATGTTCCCATGTAAATATTTATAGTATCCATGTCTAAAAAAAGGCCCCATTATAACATGTCCTTATTGAATATAGACCCTTTCAATGATATATTTAAACACACCAAAGTTCATTCCATTTAAAAAATAAAAATTACTTTTTCTTTTTTTTCAATCCTTTTTTAGCTGTCACCCATAATAATAATTTCCAAAAATAAAGAAGAAACTAGATAATACTTCCAAAGTGATTGATCAATAATTTTCAATCAACAATTAAAATATCTTAACATTAAAAATATAATCCATGATCTTCATTTTTTTAATGGAATAACAGGGAAGACAACAACATTAAGAATTCTTATCTAGAAGTAAACACCACACTCCATCATAAATCAAGGCTCTTGTAACTATAAAATGGGAGTTTAAAATATTCAATATAAAGAAGTCATATTTGTTAAATTTTTTCATAGATTAATTTAAATAGGTTTTATACAAATTAAAATGAAAATAAATGAGTGAAAAAGTAGAGATAGATGTCTTGAATTTAATCCCTTTTAAAAATAGTTAAATAATTCCATAGTTTTATCAATATAATGAAGAGAACCACCAGAATATCCCAAAGAAAATATCAACAATGATATCACTAGAAAATAGAAAATATAAGTGTTTCAATGAAAGTGTAGGGTTAAATATAACTTATATTGGTGTCATATAATGTTCTAAATAGTTTAGATTCATAATTTTTTAAAACATTTATGAAATGTGAAAAATAAAATACCCCATATTTTCTATGGTTTTGTAGTTTGGATTTATAGATTAACCAAACATTAATCCTAACTGTGCATTTTTCCTCTAAAAAATATAGATCCATATGAATTGTAACATAGTTCAAAAAATAAATTCACCCACCCATGCATATTCTTGAAAAGAACACATTTATTCTTGAATCGTTTCTAGGATATTTTCTATGTTATCCCTTATCCTAGAGCCAACTATAATCCATTATATAAGATTAATTACATAATTATAATTATGTACAAAAAATTATTTTAAAATTTGAAATTGAACTATAATAATATATGTATAACATTCACATGAAACCTAGTAAACTTTAATACAAAATGATTAGGGCCTAACTGGATAGATTACAAAAGTGTTCACTAATTAGGGTGGGGGGGATCAAAGAATAGTTTCTCAACCATTGAATTATAAATAATTGTTTAATATTACATAATTGTTTGATTAATTTTCCATTAATACAAACATTATTGTATAATATAAGAAAAAAACTAATCATTAGAGAACAAGTTCACTAAAATGACAAGAATAATTACAACCCAAGAATGATGGAAAAAATGGCTGTATAATTCAAAAATAAACAAAAATAAATTTAAATGCATAGAATATGTTATTTTAATTATTAAAAATGTCATTTAATTCATTTTTAAGTTCTCCCACAGAAATATTTTGATAATCATATGTAAATATACATGAATGAAATTCTTACAACACATCACCTTCTTAGAGAACCATATTACTTTGTTTGAGTATTATGTTCATAAATCATTTTCTCATAGTGAAAAAATTATTTATTTTAAATTAAAATAAATTTTATATTATTTTTTGAAAATAAAACCATACTTGTCACTTATTTAATTTAAAATCTCAATAAAAATTATAAATTAATCAATTTTCACAAATAAAAGTAAAATTGTCTTAAAAAAACATTGTTTTCCTTTCTCTTACTAGGGTTAATTAACATCTCTGTAATTATCATAAAACCTCTATAGGGCTATATATAACTTATCCTTCTTAAAGTGATTAATGATTTGAAATATATATACAATTTAAATTTCATATCTTGATATCATTGAACCTAGTATATTGAAAGAGGTTTCCAATGGTTAAAAAATACCCTATAAACCAACTCTTAAAATATAATTAAAGCATGTTAAATATAACATTGAAATGTTTTCATTATCACTAATATTATTTCATAAAAACATATCTTATTGAATTTCATGTATTTCTTAGTAAAACTTCTATAATTAACAAACTATCAAAATATGACATAATCAAAAAGAATTCAAAAAAGATAAATTTACAATAAATACACAAATTTAAAACCATTTTTTTAAAGTGGTAACAACCAAAAGAAACACAATAAAACCATAATATAAAACTATAAAATAGGGTATTTATATATCATCATAATTTAATATCTAAATAAAATTCAATAAATATAAACAATTTTAAATAATTTTATTATTTAAAGATCAACTATTATTTTTTATAATCAAATATATATAAAACTTGTGGTATCAAAGTATTTTAGTGACTTTTTTTTTATTTTTTTAAAATATTAAAATTTTATATTTCATTAATCAAAACCACTGAAAATATTTAAGAGTAATTATATATTTTTTTTTCAATTTCTCTTTACAAAATTGAAAATGGTTTTGTTTAACTATAATACATTACTTGAGACTATATTTGAAATCCAAACCCAACAGACATCAATATAATTATTAATTTCCAATTCTATATTCTTTAAAGAAGATAAAAAAATTTAAAAATGTGTGAAGTACAATTTTAAATTAAGGTTCACTCCCACACCATTTAATAAAAATCATATGAAATGTGTATTTGAAAATTGACTACAAAAATTATCATGAAGGTCATATTTATGAATTAATAAATTTTTCTCTATAAATAAATGCTTATTTTACCAAATTTTTTTTATGATTGTATAATAAAAATTGTTATAATTTTTTAATTCATGTACTTTATTAATATTATATGAAAAATGGATGAATTAAATTACCAAAATTTAATATATCTTGGTTAGCATATATAGATTTAAAAAATATTTAAAAAACAAACATATTTATCTCATCATTCAGTAAAGAAATCCCATTTACATGAATTTTATATAAGTAACAAATAATTAATATTCATCTTTTAAAATGACACAAAAACTTTTAATTTATACCCCTAACCATATATGCTGAAGATTATGATTAGTATGAATTTTTTTTCGTTGTTGAATTTGTTTAAAATACATAAATTTAAGGGGATTTTAAATAACATTATTTATTTTTTTTATTTGATAATTGTTTTAACTATTATTTTAATTATTATTTTTTATAATTTATCTTGTGGGGGATAATTTAGGGGATAATTTAATAAGTCATTGTGTGAGTATTCTGGATAACCAATTGGAAGACATGTCATACCATAATATATTAACTTTAAACTCTTTTTATGACATCCTCCATGGAAGGTGAAGGATGAAGCTATGTAAAATAATATATTATTAAACTTACATTACTTACCATTCTTACATCCCTAATTTAAAATTAGTGACAAAATGTTTACTATTTTAAGGATTTTATTTTTGGGTTTTCAATATGGTTTAGAAAACCCTAAAATTTCATGAGAGATTTATCAAAGTGAAAATAAAGGACCTATGGGTAATCACCATGTACCTTATGTGTTGTCATTAGATAATTTATTTATTTATAATTGTATATGTCTACACATTAGGTTTAACAAATCCCCTTTAATTATTATAAAATAAAATGGAAAATATTGTTTATGATTTTCATGAATTTTGTGATCATTTTAGGTACTTGATATTTTTTTTGCATTTTATAAAAACATTGATGCTTTTTGGATCTATTTAATTGAACATAAGATCCCTCTAAAAAGAAATATATGTTATTATATAATTTTATTTATGTTATTTGATGTATCCTTAAAATCCTCACATCCTTTTTTATGATTTATTACTTTTATATTAAAAAATATATTATATGAATAATGATTTATTTTATATACTACAATAAAGCCACATTGAATGGATTTTACTATTAATATTATTTGATGATAATTATTTAAAAATTGAAAATAATTTTTACTTATTTTAAGGATTCAAATATTTTCATCCTTAATCTTATGAGACATAGAATAAGGTTTTAATTTTTGTTGATAAATATAAATTCATTTTTGGATAATTTCAAAATAATTTAATATTTAAGGGGATTTTTTTTCCTGATTAGAAAAATTATTTGTTTTCAAAATATTATTATATGGATTTTTATTCTATAATGGATTACCATTTTTAAATAATGATAAATTTAATTATTTTTAATAAATATTTTATTTTTAGATTGGATAATTACATATGATTGAGGTATGTTAAACGTAGAGAAAATTGATTGATTTAAAATGATAAAATTTATTCAAATATAAATTGATTAATTTGTATAAAAATTTATGAGAATACATAGGTTTTTAGTTCAAAAAACTTTGTTACAATTAACACAAAATTATTTATCATACTCTACCTATAAATTTAGTCTTAAAATCCATCTTCCTAATAGAAACACTATGTTAAGAATTCATGTTAACCAATCATGTAAACCTGAAGTGGATTTGATCAAGAATTTATAATTATTAAATTTCATGGAAGATAGTGGGATTGTTCTATTTTATCCAGGTCCTCAATAGGCTCCTTATATTATAATACGTTTATCCAATGATGCAAACATTTTTTTATTCTATAAAATTGTATATGTGAATGGTTTATATTAATAAAAATATTTTTTCTCCAATTTTTTATATTATCTAACTTCATAAAAGTATTCTCATCCATCAAAAGAAGTTATATATTATCAAAACTAACATTAGGCTTTTGACAGATTTTTTTTATAAATTCAATTTTCTAATTGCCAACTATGAATGCTTATATACTCACCCTATTCATGATAATTTTATTGAATATAAAGATATAAATTCTCATCACGGTTTTAAAATTTGAAATGAGCTATCACTCATTCAGTTTTTGGTTGTTGTGTTTCATTCCAACATTAAGACTGTGGATAATGTTAGTATACATTCATTATTGACTTTAGTCAGATGAGGATTATATAAGGCCTGTTATGGTTCCCTAATATATTTTTTTCTATTCTATAAAAATGGGATCAGATAAGAGTGGAATCGTTTTGTTCAATAGTATGCATATATATAGTTTTATTATAACTCTATTGGTATATTTAAAATCATTTTTCAAAAAATAAATGTTGTAATGAAAATTTATTTACGAATATATGTTTTAATGTCATAGTTGTTGGTTGTTCAACTCTAACACATCTATTTTTTATTTTATTTTCATTTTATTTTGTTTAAATCTATTTTTTGTTTTCCCATAATGAAAAAATTCATGTATTATTTGATTCATGAATCATTTAGGAATATTTAGGAATATTTTTCTTACAATTTATTTTTATAAATGTTTTTTTCTTTATATTTTTTCTTGTATTTCAATACTTCGCCAAAATTAATTTCACTCTATCAATTCTATAATATAATATTATATTATTTTTATGGGATTCATTTACTATTTATTGATAATGAATTTTATAATAATTTTAATCCATAAATTAAGTAGAATGAACTCCCATTTATATCTGTTTTTTAATTTAATCATTGTGGATATTTTTATGGGTATGTTTAATAATGATGGTCAGATGCAATTTATTTAAATCATGATTAATATATTTAGAGTAGTAATGTGATATGAGTTTAGTATTTATATTATTTATAATGGTGATTTAGAATATTTTGAACTATGGAATTATAAATATGATATATATATTATGGTATTTGATTCAATGTACCAATGATCCTTCAAATACATTTTTATGCATTTATAACTACATTAGGTGTTTTAATCTCTAAAAAGTGATGTTAGCTTTATTAATGTGTTATTTTCTAAGAATATTGGGGATTAAATTAAATTTTAATAAAAGGTCTTGAAAAATATTTTATCTTAATAGTTTTTTGATTATTTGTTTTTGTGTTGTATTTTTAATTAGCGTATATGTCCGTAAATTTATTAATTTTTATTTTTGTCCAAAATTAATCTATGTTTTGATGGTATCAGTGTAATTTTTTTTTTGTTTATGAATATTCTATAGTATTTTATGATTTGAAATTATGTTCTTTTTATGTCTTTTACATAATATGTCACACCTTATAATTTATATTTTTCTTTTTGAAGTGGGGAAATAATATTGGTATCTGATAAAAGATACATAATAGAGATTTTTTTTTTATTTTTTGGGAAACTAATGTTTATAAAATTTTAATATTTTTTTTAAAAATAATTGTTTTAACTCTGGGATAATAGGTTAAATAATTAAATTTTTTATAGAATTTATGTTTATTTAAAAATAACATTCATCATTGTATTCTTTTGAAACCTTGTTTTGAATTCCCTGGGAACATAAAATATGATTTTAAAAAATTATGGGTTCTTAATGTTATTTATATCCTAAAAATAATTTTGGAAAATAATTTTCAATAAAATTAAATTGGGTAATCATAATTTTTTTTGATTACCCACTCCAGTTAGGGTTAGTCTAGTTTAAAATTAATTGGGTTCCAGAGAGGGATAGGAACCATAAATAGTTTGATTTTTTTATTTTGATCGAAATTTGTTTTTTATAAGAAATTTTAATAATTTAAAAGTACATTTATACTATATTTGTTTTGAAAGAAATTGCCTAAAGTATAATCATAGTTGGTAAGCGAAGGAAGTTTCTCATATGGTGTCAATAATAATCCCATGGAACCATAGCGAAAATCCTCCTAAGTATTGGTGGGATGGATAGTTGTGTGGGAACACTATACCTACTAATAGATATCTTATAGTGGTTAATCTGATTTCTGATAGAACTATGTATGTTTTCATTAAAAACGGTCAAATAGAGAATTTTATTATCATTTTTAATAGTAATCCACTATAACAATCTATGGAGGGTAGGTGTATAATGATGGGAGACTGGTCCCCTCTCCCTGTCTTTCTCATCCATTCACCCCTCCCTCTCAGGAGGTCAAGGGTTTATACATTTAATTGATTTGGGGAATGCTATTTCCCTTTTTTATCTTTTTTTTTTCTCATTATATCATTCTATCTAATTAAGTGTGTTTGTGTAGGGGATTTGATAGTTATTACACCTAATCATTGTGGAATCATGTTTAGGTAATTGGGATTTTTCCTTATTGGATAAAGGTGGTCAATGAATGTTGGATTGAGAAGGATTCATTTCATTTCATTATGATAACACACTCCAATATAATTTGTAAAATATTTTTCATTATTTGGGATGAAATTAAATGATGGATTGGGATTTGAGTTGTGTCTTCTGTTTTATATAGGTCTAGTTAGATATTAGCGGTGGTGTACACTCCTTTTTCATGGTTTAGGCTATGGGATGTGAGATTATTTATTATTATCCATTTATTTTAATGAAAATAAATTATGTATTGATAATTTTTTATAATCATAATTGATTGTAATTTTCTAAAGGATGGTTCTTGATGGACATATGGCCTCATGGAGAAGATTTATGGCTAGTTTATAATGATAAAAATTTAAAATGGGTATTTGTATGTTGAGGTAATAATCCCCTGATTATGTCCCTATAGTTTATACTTGTTTCCATGATTCATGTGATTTGTACTCAAACTAACAATGTTCCCTTTTCTATTGTGCAATGATGTTTATTTTTTCATTAGTATTTAAAAGTAGATATGAAACATTGAGACATTATATAAATTTCCAAGTGGTGGTATGTGATGCAATGGTGAACAAGGTTGATACGGGATAATTTATGTAATATAGAACATGATAATTTTAACATAGTGAGTATCACCAATGTAAAAAAAAGGCATAAATGAACTTTTATAGGCCCCCTTAGTAACCTCTAAATAGTGAATGAGATTTAATATGTGTGTTCAGAATAAGGTGTGGCCTATATCAGAAAATCATGTTACATAATAGGTTTATCTAAATGACCAAAACAAAGGGTGAGTGTATATCCCACATTATAATGAATTATTGAGTTGATATTTCATGACTATTATTGTAGTTATAGGTTTGGGATATAATATCCTAACCTTTCTAGAGATGACTTGTGATAGTTTTCATTTACCCTTTTTCCTTTTTTTGATTATACATTTGGTGGGTATTATTTTATTGTTTTTAGGTGAAATTTGAGAATTTTGGAAGAAAAAAGAGTTGTGCATGGTTGGTACATGGTTACGAAACACCATTCCATTTATCCCAAGAAATCGTGTGCCATATATGAAGATATAGGAGGTGGAACATGATTAGTGAATAGTTTTACCAATTTGTGTGGATATCCACCCCAAACCATGAAACCTAAGGTAGAGGGTATTTGAAAGGTTGGAGAATTGATTTTCAAACCTTGCACCACTTATGAGAAATTGTGTGATACCTAATGTGAGGCACACAGTTAAGGTGCACAATTTAAAAAACCTTGAACACCTTTCGAGAGAAACCATGTATGTGGGTTTTGTTCCTTATAAAGTTTAATATACAATTATTAAAACCCCTAGTGTTAACCTCTATTCAACCCCACTCATCCCTAACCTATTTACAGCGATTTTGGAAGCTCCCTAGGGGATTCCAAGGATCCTCAAACCCATTTCTTGATAAAAAAAAGATCGGATTAATGGATCGTCTCCTCTACGATAAGTGATTTATCCCCCGATTGGTTTTCTCTATCTCATGTATCTATTTATGGATAAAGATGAATTCTTTTTAATCTATTAGTGAATGTTTAGATCTATGTTTTAATGGATTCTATTACTTTGGATCATGATCTTAGGTATTGGTCAGATATCTTCTGTACCGTTGTGATTTAGATCCTTCCACATATATTTGGGCGTTTTGGATTAGTGAACTTCCATCAATAATGTTGAGGTAGGTGGTCTAGTTTTCAAATACCATAGTATTGATTGTAAATTCATGTATGTGATTGTGAAATATCAAATTTTATGTTTTCTAATTTTATTCTAAAGTCAATTGATTAATTGATTTATTTTCCCATGTGATAATTAAATTTATTGATTATGTGATAATGAAATTAGTGAATAATTGTAATATAAAATTGAATGATTAACAAAATTTTAAATTTATAGGCACCTATGGGGCGATTAAATATAATTAAAATGATAATTTTTAATCCAAGATTACTTGATAAATGAAATGGGTGGAATAACGATTTATGGTAATCAATGATAAACAGATGGAAATATAAAAGCTTGATATGTTATATTTGTAATTGAGTTTTGGGATAGGGGATACTGCTCTCAATACCCATTGGGTTCTAGACAACCGCTATAGGCCCCAATATAATTATTTATTATATTAGATAATGAAGTTGAGGGACATGGAATATTTCTCCAAATACCCTCTAGGTTCTAGACTACTGTCTTGGACCCCATTGAGTAAATGTGAATATTGGAATGATTTGATTAATGTCAATTCATCATGGAATGAAATGTGATATCTTTTTTGGGATGGTTGAGACTCTAGCATGGTGAAAAGTAGGTATTGATGGTTTGGGTTTCATCATAAACTCATAGATCTATGTGATTCATTAAAGAGTAATTAAATATGAAATATTTTTTTCTTAATTTATGGAATTTTATTATTTATACAACTATATAAACTATTATAAATGAGATATTGTTTTCAATGTCATTGATGGTGGAATACTAATTTTTACTAAGTCCCTACCCAATATACCTAATCATTACCAAAATATACTTCATGTTTGCAGGACATGATAATGTTAAGAGCCATATGTCAGATGGATGAGTTAGGTGGAGCATGGAAGAGGGAACTAGAGCTAATGTCAAGACCTGCATGGGAGTTTTCAAAGTTTCTTTATTTTTTTTTATTCTTTTGACTTTTGAATCATATATGGAATGAAATATCTATTTATTTAGTTTTTATATTGTTTTCCTCTCTTGGTTTATCATGTGATACATGTCTATGTTAGTTATGGTTTTATTATGGTTATTTTTATCAATCTTTGGATATTATTTATTCTACTATTTTATTTGATATAGAGGTCACAATATCCCCATTATAAATATTATACCATTTATCCTAGTCTACAGCCTCTGTCATATAGGGAGGCACTCTTGAGGTCATGTGACCGACCAACTCGGGGCACCGATATGTGACCCCCAGGCCGGGACATTACAAAGTGGTATCAAAAGAGTTTTTTTTTTCTATTGTCATAATATTTGGGAATGGTATAAAAGAGACTAGGTGGTATTAGGATTTTTTCAAGAGCTCGTGCATGAGATAATGTTACCCATGTATGGTAGAAAACCCAAGTACCTAGGGCGTGGTTGTTGTTATTGATGTTTAATGTTACAGTTGGATGTTATTTCACCTTGGGTTATACACTTGTTGTGTGGTATTATTATTTCCATGTTATTTCTTCATATATGGTTCGGAATGAGATTTGTTTGTTCATGCATCATTTTATGCATGCATGATTTATCGTGTGTGTACATGCTTCTTTTTTAGCATATAAGGACAAGTAGGTTTTGGGAATGTTTTTAAATGATATAGTTTTCCATGTTTGAGTAATATTAAAATAAATGGTTCTTAATTATAAAATAAAATGGTCAAAATTATGGCAACTATAATAATTTTAAATGGATAAATGGGTTTCTGACGAGAACCCATGAAATATGGAAATTTTTACCCAATTTTAGTCATGATCCATGTGAGGGATGGTTGAGAATAGGAAAAATTCCCCAGTTTTGACATGTGGTAAGGAACGGGGGAAGAATTGTTATGTATTATTGTGAATACATATTTTTAATAAATTTTAATGATGTGTTATGTGTCCTAATATTTTTTTTAGAATTTTAGAGATATTCATTCATGAAAATGCTTGTTGATTAGACTAAAAGATTCCATGGTTTGAAATGTGACTTTATTAGTGGATACAGAGGCTCTGATTGAACCAAAAAAATGAGTGTAGAATAGTTTCTTGAGAAAATTTATCTCATTATATATTTCATTGAAAGGTACATAGAGAGGGTTTTAAAAACATGTATGAAAAGATATGGTAGTTCTAGTTGCATCACCCACTAACATTCACCAGAGAGGGTGTTCAGGAGGTAGCTGAGTTTTTGATTGAATATATCCAGATGATCCTTGAACATTATATAATCTTTCTAAGGAGAGAGTAGAGATGGAAACATATATGTTACATGGTCAAGAGAAGTGTTAGTGGGACATCCAATCTCAGGATGGATAGTTGCAGAACATTGAGTGTAAGGACTTCCAGAAGATATTCATGGTGCATTTTTACCATGAGATGCTCAATAAAGATAAGGTAGAAGAGTTTATGAGGTTTACCTAGGGGAGTATGTCTATAATAGACTATTCTGGATTTTTATTATTTTTCAACACTATGTTCCAATGTTGGAAGGATATGAGGCTACTTTAGTAAATATTTTTCAACATGGATTTAAATATTAGATTAAGTCACATGTTAATATCATTATACTAAAGAAGTTTTTAGAGGTGGTGAATTAGGCACTCATATATTAGGTGAAACTGATGAAGGATTTTGATGGAATGTACATTGTTTTTGAAGGACAACTAGGATTAACGTCTTCCAAGAGTAGGAACTGTTTCTATAAGAATTTAAACCATAGTTTTAACAACCAAAGTGTCCAAGGATAAGGATCAGTTACTCATTGAAGTAACTGAATATAAGTTCACCGATGTGTTAGGTCAAGGAATATTCATAACCAGTGTCCATGACAACTAGAGGAGTGCCGATATTGTGGTAGGATGGGCCATATTTAGAGGTATTGTAGAAATCCTTGATCTATGGGTAGTTATGAAGTATACATGGAGATTCAAAACACCCATATGGGGTATTATATCACATATCAGTATGAAAATTTGATTTCTACAGGTCGTGAAGGTCAAGGAAGTAGACATGGTACTTTGGGGAAAGATAAAACTTATCAAAGAAATGGTGTAGTTAATGGGACTCAAACTGAAGGCAATGAAAGATGAGTTAGATAGTTACATGTAGTTCATCTTGCACTTATGGAGAGAGAGGCTGGTCCATCAATATTCAAATATATTATTAATGTATCTTCTAAAATTTATAGTGACATATTTGATACATGAGCCTATCATTATTTTACAACTGCACAACTTGTGAGTGGTTTGAGTATGGTAGTGGAGTTTGAGAGTGGGGTTACAAAGATTGACATACTCTTGGGAGTGTGGTCAAGGGACATATTTTTATGAAAAGAGTGTTCTCTTGAGGTTGGGTAGTATCATTTACATTGGGATCTCAACATACTTGACATGTTAGGATTTGAATTGATTTTGGGTATGGATTTATGGGTAGAATACATAGATGACATACATTATTACAAAAAAGACACCTTTACATCTCCAAATGTAGAAAGTTTTGACATCATGGAGTGTGGGATATTCAAGAAGTCAGTGAAGGGCCAATTCATCAGCAATTTGGGGACCTCACTGCCCAAGTTAAAATCCTATTATTGGATGACAGGGGTATGAAGAATGATGTATTTCCTCCCATATTGGATTGATTCTTAGGAATTTTTTTGGAGGACTTATCAGGGATTCCTTTGTAAAGGGATATTGAGTTTACAATTGAGATCAATCTTGTAGTTAATCCAATTTCGATTCCACCATATATAAAGTCACCAATAGAGATTCTAGAGATTAAGACTCAGCTATAAGAGTTTATGGATAAATAAATTATCTATTCGAGAATGTCACCTTGATTTTTATGGTATTTGTTTATAATATGGATGAAAGAACATTGAAATTATGTGTTAATTACCAGAAGATGGACTAGATGAAAGTGGAGAACTAGTATCATATTCCACATATCAGTGATCTATTTGACTAGTAAAGAGGATATTGTGTGTTATCCAAGATTAATGCAAGATCTTAGTATCATCATTTGTGAGTTTGACCTTCTAATTTTCCACAAATGACTTTAAAAAGTAGGTATAGACTTCATGAGTTCATTATGATTCTATTCAAGATGAAGAACACTTTGGTAGTTTTTATGGAATTCATTAACTGAATATTCCACTCATACCTGGATCATTTTTTGGTCATTTTTTTGGATTATATATTAGTGTACTCTTAGACCCATGACAATAATTCCCAACATCTTGACATATTTCTTTAAATAATTAGATATTATTGGCTCTATACCAAGCTATCTATGTACCAATTCTGGATAAAAAGATACATTTTTGAGTCAAATTTTCTTTGAGGAAGGTGTGTTAGTTGACCTAGGGAAGGTGTGGGTAGTTGTTTCCTTGGAGAAACCCAATAATTTTTTTATATCTAAAGCATTATGAGTATGGAATGTTATTATCAAGGGTTAATCTAGGATATTTCCTATTTTAAATCCAAAATTTTGGGCTTGACCATGAATGTAATTAATTATTAATGGTATAAAGCATGTGATAATGCGACACTGATTTTGATCCTACCTGAGTAGACTGAGGAGTATACTGTGTTTTTGTGACTATAGCTATACGAGAGTAGATGATGTGTTAGTTTCATGCCTCGATGTGGGTGATACATCCTGGTTTGACCAAGAATATATTGTGAACTACATAGATAGTATTGGTGGATGAGCATAAAAAGGATATTGCAGGTTTCTTGACACAACACTACAATTTTTAGCAAGTGAATGTGAAGAAACACTAACTTGGTGGTTTACTACATTATTCTTCTATTCTGGAATGGAAGTGGGATGATGTTACATTGGACTTTGTGGGGGTTCTTCTAAGTAAGCCTAAGAAAAATGATGTTATATGGGTAATTGTGGACAAATTGATTAAATTATCCCATTTATTTCATATCCAGGAGACTATATCAATTGATAAGTTAGGGGAATTATAAATTTAGGAGATTTTAAATCATCAAGGGGTTCTAAAAATCATAGTTTCAGACTGTGACTCATGTTTCACAACGCACTTCTAACAGGGCTTGCAGAAGGTGCTTGGTATACATGTTTTTTTAAGCACATGTTCCCTCTTATAGACAAGTGGATAGTCGAAACACACTATATAGGTGTTGGATGATATACTATAGGTGTGCATTCTAGATTTTGGTGGGTCTTGGGTGAATCACATTGAGCTAATTGAGTTTTTTATAACAAAATTTATCAAGGGACAATACAAATAGAACCATAAGATGTTCTTTACTATATTCCATGCACATAACCTCTATGTTGGATGTAGGTAGGTGAGTCATTGTTTTTTGGAATGATTCTTTTCCAGGATACATCAGATCTGTTTTAGCTAACTCAGTAACTTTTGGATATGACTTATAGTAGAAAGAAGTGGAATACTGATCAACATCGATGACCACTTGATATTATAGTGGGTGATCATGTGTTCCATAGAGTGTATCCTAGAATATTTTACCATAGGTTTTAGTGATAGGTAAAGTTGGACCCATGTATTTTTAGACCTTTTATGATTATGGAGAGAATCGGGTTGGTGGCATACCAATTGGATCTTCCACAGAGGTATAGTTTAATGCATGATGTTTTTCATGTGAAAATATTCTTTAGTATCTCCTAGAACCTTTTCATGTGATAAATGTTGACGATAATGAGAATGTTGATGATTAATCCTTTTAGGAGCATAAGATTCATGTTATGGATCTTAATTATATGTTTTTGTAAGGAAAGACTGTGCCAATAGTACAAGTATTTTTGAAAGATGCCTGTTTATAGGTGGAAACATGGGAGAGGGAGGAAGATTTGTGGGATTAGTGGCATAATATTTTAACCTAAGAATCATATATATTCCTGAGAGTATATCTTATGGAAAATCTATTATATGGTGGGGAGATTACATGATCTTGAACTTCCTGGAGATTTATCGTGCTCATTTTTAGGTACAATTTTCCTTTTTTTGGTCATACCTTGGGTGGGTTTTATTTTGGGGTTTTTTTGGTTAAATTTAAGTATTTTGAAAGAAAAATGGGATGTTTATGGTCAAAACATGGTTAAAGAAAACTATGAGTTTTTACATAGAAAATTTTGCACCTTATTTGGAGAGAGAGGTGGTGCCACAGGGTTGGAACACAATTTGGACAAACCGTGAGGCCATCCTTCTTAAACTATGCAACCCGAGGTAGTGGGTATTTTTACTTTTGGTGTAGGGAATGTATAATAATGAAACAATATGGAGAAAATGTGAGACCCCTAAAGAGAGGCAGATATTTAAGGTGTACGCTTTGGAAAACTATGCACCACTACCCTGAAAACCGTACGTATGGGTTTTACTCCTAAAAAATTTTAATTAAAACTTCCAAACCCCTGGTTTCAACCCCTATTCACCCTCACTTGTCCCTAACCTATTTAATTCAATTGTAAAAGATCCTAAGAGGATTTCAAGGCTCATAAAACCTCTTTCTTGATGAACTAATGGTCTTATTAAAAGATACTCTCTTCTACTTTATGTGATTTTAACCTCAATTGTTTTTATACCTCCTCCATCTATCTTACTGAATGAAGAGGAATGATTTTCCTCTATTGAATATGGGTTATAGGTACGATTTAATGAATTCAATCCCCTTGGATCATGATATTAGGTATTGTTTCAAGATCATCCATGTTAATGTGATTTTGATCTTTCTGCATCAATTTGGGGTTTTTTGGAGAACGTCCATCAATAAGCATGAGTTAGGTGGTCTAATTGTGAATTACCATATTCATAATTGTACATTCGTGTATGTGATTGTGAAATTACAATTTTCATGTTGAAAATTTTCATTATAAATTGAATTAATTAACTGATATATTTTCCCATGTGATAATGAAATTGATTGATTATGGGATATGGAAATTGGTGAATAATGGGATTTTGAAATTGATTGACTAATGATTTTTCAAATTGATAGTGATCCATGGGGTGTGTTTTTATAGTTAAAATGATATTTATTAATATGGGAATGTTTGATAAATAAAATTGTTAAATGGACTGAATAATAAATTAATGTAACAGAGGATAAATGGTTGGAAATATGAAATGATGAGATGTGATATTTGTTACTGAGTTGTAGTATATGGAATACTACTTCAAATACCCATTGGGTTCTAGACTTCCATTATCGGAACCTAATATAATTTTGTATTATATTTGGTCATGGAGTTGTGGGATATGGCCTGCTTCTATAAATACCAACAGGGTGCTAGAATGCTTCTTTAGTCCCCCATTGTGTGAATGTGAAAATTGGAATGATTAGATTAATGAAAAATCATGATGGAAAGAAATGTGATATACATTTGTGGATGGTTCAAACTTCATCATGGGATAAAGTAGGTATTGATGGTTCGGGTTTCATCGTGATCCTTTGGATCAATGTGATTAATTATAGAATAATTAAAGGTTATTTTTAATTTATATATTTCATTTTATTATTTATACAACTGTATACATTGTTATATACTGGATGTTGTTTTAGATGTATTTGGTGGTTTCCTACTATGGTGTACTCACACCCTAATCAGGCATCCTGATTAGTAACCAAAGAGACATCATGTTAATAGGAAAGGATAAGGGAAAGGGCCCTAAAGGAAACCTAGGGAAGAAATTCCATAAAAATAGAATATAACTCTGTTTGAAGAGGTATGATTCATATAGAATCAATCTTCCTATATATGAGTCAGATCTACATTCCCCTTAATTTCTCATGATATAACTTTTTTGAAAGAAGGGATCCAACATATGGCTAACCACCAATAATCCTGTTCACAGATAATAGTGGTTTCCTACATATAAATTCCCTTTTGTAGTGAAAATTTTCCATATGGATATGATGAAAAATATCATGTCAATCCCTACATCATTAAAACATGACTCTACACCATAAGTAAGATGTTCCCATTGTATTATGTTAATGTGTAGAATAAATGAATCCCTACTGCATGATGTTAATCTATGTAGATCATCAACCATAGTCACACCTTATCGAATGACCATAAGATCCATAACTTATTCAATCAAAGTTCAGGGTTCTTTCCCTGTATTTTTATGTGTATCAATCCATTAATCACAATTCATGTATTGAAAACTTTAAGTTGATTCAAACACTACATGGACTATAGAAATGAAAATATATCTTTCTATTTGACTATGTAATAAGTGGATATACATAAGGTACTTAGACCCATCAACTAGAGGCATATTAGCCCTACTGGAAGGGGCTTATAATCCTTATGAGCCCTAACATTATCCATGCTGATCTCATCACATTAGAGTGATTCATAATCATTTTTTTCATGAAGGTCTCATACCATTACTCATAACCCGAGAACCTTGAGTTATGATTAACAAGACTCTAACATCCTGCTCAAAAGAATATTGGAGTAATCTTGTCAATGGATATCCTAATTAGTATGTTATGTTACACTACACTCATACCATGTACATGTGCATCATGAAATTAGACTGCATGAACATTGGTTAAATATGTATGATCTTAAATGTTTTCCTTTTATGGTACAAATTGTAAGACCTAAAACTGCTAGTGAATAAGAAATAAAAATATCTTGCATGAGAACCTGAAAAGGGAATTCTGAGAAAAATTAAATTCTACACTCTCTAAACTATTCATCTTTAGATTTTAGGAAAATGTTAGTGTGTAAGTAAACATGGAATAGAGCTCATGGGGACCACATTTAGGCCCTTGTAAAATATGATCTATACTCACTGGAATCCATGGTCAATGAAAATGTTCGAATAACGATTCTTCAAATATCCTCACCATGATGATGTGCTCAGTAGGAGGGAAAAACATTTAGTGTTTATGAACCCTTATTGAATATTATGTTTTCTCTAAACTACCATCATGTATTTGAAGTTGGAGCTGATACAAACTAGTTCATCAAGTTTATTTTCATCTCTTGAAACCCTATGGACCATGGTCTCTATTTCTCCTAGTCCATATCTATAAAAAAACTAGTTATAAGGACTTTATAATCCAAAATTATTCCACAAGGATTATAGATAATTGAATCCTTACCAAAGAAATTATTCTTAAATTAGGTATGGTCCCCAGAGAGAGGAACCCCTTAAATCTTAGAGTTATTTTCTTTACCATATGGAATATTAGTTCATCCATTATCAGTGGTTGACATGTACCCATCATTTTCTACCTCCAATTAACTCATATATTCCTATAAAAAGATTTAAAATCCCTATAACCTGTCTATTAAAGTCGAATCGAGATCCTAGATGTTATGTCATCATGTATTAGAACCTTTCTCAAATAAGAAATGTGAAATTCCATTCCCAAACATTTTAATATAGCACACCACAAGATTCAAAAACACATGGAATAGTGTCTAATATTTCCATGCGGAATCAAAACTACCTTAGGGTGATATAAAATTTATTGGATAGGTCCTTTCTATAAAAACCACTTCACAAACTATTCATTTGTGTCTTAAAAAATCTAACATGGCCCTTGGAAGAGAGAAGGGATCCCCTATTCTTGAAAATTCATGTAATCTCTTTGGGCTTATGCATAAGGGACTATAACCCATCAAATAAAGGAATCTACTGTTTGTAGGAAAGGATATCCAATACATATGATACATGATAACGGTATAAGAAAACTCATCACCTTGTAGTGTTTTGTGGTCATCCCCCACATGTCTTCCCAATTTCATATCCACTGGTTCATTTTCATGGAAACATGTTTTACACAACCCAAATTATAATAATCCAAGTGGAATTGACATCCCTACTATTTTACTTTCCACCAATACCATTTAAGATAAGTATGTAGGGTGTCAAAACATGAAATGAACTATTATCCACCATGATTTTTGCAAGAACATAGGGTGTCAGAACCCATAATAATCATTCATTCTCAAGATTATAAATTAATAATTTTGGGCATCAAACCCATTTTTTGAAACTGATTATGCATAATACCATTATAGATGCATGGATTTTGAAACCTTTTGGAATACCCATCATTATTTCTAGCAGATGGTCTAATCTAGAAGGCCCTAAAACAAAACAACATATGGTCCAATCTAGAATGCCCATAACTATAGAAATATAAGGTTCAAGAAAAAGGAACCTAAAATACAACACTTCATGGTCAGATATGGAATAACCTAAACTAAAACATTGAAATGATCTAGCTGGTAATACCTTAAAATAGAAAATTGAAAGCGACATAGTTATCACCTGGTTGAAAACCCAAAAAAAGTATCCTTGGGAAAAGTTTGAGTCTCTACTCACTGGACATGTAATTTATGAGATACAATAAATATTAGGAACTTATAAAATAGAAAAATCATAAAACATGTTTGGATTAAACCCATAAAGGGAATCGAAAGAAAAATAAATTTCTACGCACACTAATCATTCCCTACATAAATGTTAGGGAAAAATTAATTCAAAATAAAGAATCTATAAATATTATAGCAACCATTTAATGTCCCTATAAAAAATAAATCTATGCTCACTAGGTCTCCTAAGCTAATAAACAATTATAGCACATATTTATTTCTTGCGACCCACAAAAATGCACCTAGTACTCTCATACCTTTAAACAATATGATACTTGGTTCACCGTATAAGACATTAAACTACTTATAGTGGCCTACATTGTGTGGCCTAGAATATGGCATGAGAGCTAGAGCTATGAAACACCTTTACAAAAACATGGGTCCATACCCCTGAATTTATCACAAAGTGATGAAATCACCTTCACTACCTATAATCCAGATATATGTACGATATTTTTCCTAAAGTTATTCATACTTGAACTTATGTCCCCTATGCATGATCTTGATTTTTAGAGGAGTTTTTTCTTCATAACTATGTACGAATTGATTCATATTCTCATTGTATTTGTAGTAATATCCAGTCCAATTATAATGGATCCCATCACAAATCACATTTCATAACAATCCTTTTTACATCAAGGAATGCGTACATACTCTCTAATTTAGATTTTTCCAGTCTCAAACCATGTTTATTTCTTTGGGAAACCTAATTCTTTGAAAATACTACACATATTGGAAATTGAGAGGATATTCGTTCTTGCAGCTTAGACAACATGATTTAATAATATATTAATTGGGGGTCTCAGAGGACTATAAGATGTTCACATAAATGATAAAGTGATATATTCTGAACTTATAATAAAATTCATTTCATATCGAATGAATCTCGTTATAAACGTGGGGGGGGGGGGATTTGTTAGCACCCATTATTTTACACGAGACAATTTTCCATTGAGGATTTGAGAGCAATGGATACTATGAAAAAATACCAATATATTTTTCATAGGGGACCTGAAAATGGATTGGCTTGAAATTTATATTTCTATGGAATATATTTTGGTTCTTATTTTATACATTTTTCTTAGATAATTATTAGAAGTATTTTATGGAGTCCCATAGCCAAATTTGTTTCCAAACAAGATAACCAATAATCAAAATCATACAAGGGAACATATAGGAGATGCCTCAAACATGCCTTGGGAGATAACCAGCTAGATCTTTGAATAGATGATGGAGGTTGAGAATTTCACCTGTTTGGATAATTTGGCCCATGAAAGTGGTGCCTAGGCGGGCCATGTAATGAGATAGAATGGTTGATGAGAGAATTGGGGTGTTTTTGTGTGTGTTGAACCTCCTACCATCTTGAAATGAATATGGAATGAAAAACCTGTTTAAGTTGATATAGGTAGTGTAAGAAATCAATATGGGATGGTAGCTCAAATAACACTGCTCACCTACCTTAATACATATGTATATAATGTATTCCATTCGATCCTATTAATATATACCATCCAATTTACTCTTGAATTATCATCAAAATCTATGTCATCCATTTCACTCATTGACACCCTTGGTTTGGCATAGAAAATCACACTTTATGTTGGAATGACTACACTATTCGATGACTTTCATGTCCACCTTCTATGATGATCTAAATGAGGTAAATGAGACATGATTGATGTCCCAAATCCATGGATATGACATTGTTTTTCATACATGACTTATTTAATGGGAACCAAATCCATCACATGAGGCTAACCATGGGAGACATGTGAATCCATCATGAGAGTTTTTAAGGATAATGTGATCATATTAATGATGATTATATGGAGCAGTTCTAACAACACATAGATCACATGAAAATCAATATATGTTTTCAGTGCATGAAGGTTATTACTTTCTCATTGATCCTTCAAAAATATTCTCATATATATTCCATGGTAACGCATGATCTATAAATGGATCATACGATGTTATCTTGTGATCGTATGTTTATGTCAATGATACAAGAAGTATCTAGAATTAGGAAGATGCATACACTACACTTTCAACTCAAGTATCATACAATCCTGTGAAATTGATCATATGAAGATAGATAATCTACACATCATCAATACCATTAATGAGACAATTAGATATATATTTAAGATGATATCCATCCTATAATACTGCTTGAAGTGAAGCCATATCATGTGATTATATGAAGATTTTGTGAGAATAACTATGAATCACATGATATAATGGGGATGAACATGTGATGAAATACATACACCATTGATGTTTCATATAAAAAATAGAATATCTTCCTCAAAATATCCTTCCATTATTTAAATATTCTACATGATCATGTAAATATGGATAATGACTGATAAAGTGATCATATAATTCCACCACATTATGTTTGGATAGTCATACTAGGACAAATACATTGTGAGAAGCACTGTGTATTACATGAGTGTGAAAATGAATAGAGATATAGAGTTCTAATGACACACCACCATCACCCCAAGATAGTGCATGTGACAAGTTTACCTTCCAATGTGTCTGGACCCTCAAATTCCATTTCCTATATAAACCATTTCTCCTCTTAAAAACAAATGACATAATGGGAATGGATGAAATTTTATGAAGGAAGCAGTTGAGTATGAAAATAGAGGGTCAATATAATCGATATACTACCTTTGGAGAAAATATTTGGGTAATTGTGAGATCCATCGTGTGATGCCATTCATTATTTCATGTGATTATTTGAATGTCATGCGACACTATCATACAATGATGTGGGAATGTACATCCTAATGAAAAACATATTTTATGCGAATAATTCTCCTGAACCACCTATCACGTGAGATTCCATCCCTAATTAGAGAATCCTGGATAAACATCCCTTAGTATGTATCATATTCACACATGTTTCATCCATGCAACTTGGAAAAACAATGTTGTTAATGTGATGGTCTCATGCTTCTGTGATCTGGAAGCCATGAAACTATGCCCCTATCATGGAATTCTCTTGGTTTTACATGGACCAATTATATGTACCCCTTTCACGAAAGTTGTTTGAAAACCCTCATCCATGAACCATCGTACATTCATTTGGAACCAATACGAATCCATTATACATGTTTGGGGAACCCATCATAAGACCCCCTTGAGGTCATGTGATCATATGGGAAATTTAGCATCATATGACACCATCATGTGGAAAACTGTTAAATTGTATGTGGCCTTGAAAAGAATTTGGAACTATATTTTTTTTCCTTTCATCATGAATACACTAGTATGTGAACTCTTGACATGTTCCCTTATAAATTCACCCCTTCTACTATGCAAACAATTTCCCATGCGGCCATGGTATGATCCCCATGAACATGAAACATCCTCCCTTGGTCATGATTATGATATATCATCACATACATCCCTTAGGATCACATGATCTAATGAATATAGATAGGTGTGTTAATACACTAACGTATAAAAATAAAATTTAGATTGATCATGCACAGGAATACTAGAAAAGTAATTTTGATCATGAAATGATATACTAAACATGTTATATTTGATTCTGTAAAGAACCTTGGGAATTTCATCTTAGATCATGTGATGTAACTTGGACATGTCAGATTTGATCATGAAAATCACCTTAGACATGTCAGAAATACATCCTTGAACATGGATGCTATGTTAGGAATACACTTAGACAATTTTAGTCAAACACCCTAGACATGTTATACAGACACCAAATACATGTCAGTAAGACAACATAGGACATGTAAATATTATCCGATAGACATACGTGGACATAAACCATGAGAAATGAGGGAAAAGAACCATTAGTATAGTACCCTATTTATAATGGCACTACCACATTTATAATGGGTTTTCAAATAATGGTTATGGATTTGGCACTCATTTGAATCTATTTATGTTGTTCTCTTAGACGAACACTCATGTGGTACCAAGAATATTCAATAATCTCTCTACCTTCATCATATTTGTTTATCTGTCATAGGTTAGAGAATGAATATATAACAAGGCGATATATAATGGTATAAGATCTTAAAATTCCTAAACATTGTGGATATCAATAATCCCCTCAATTTTAATCAACCACTCTAACATATCATCAAGTATAGAATAATTAAATCATACCAACACTAATTACTATCCAAATAAGATATATTGGACTCCTTCTAAATGCCCAAGATCCACTATGAATACAACCATGTTTAAGTCCCTCCTATACTATACATTCTTAACTTATGAGAATGAATTTTCTAATAATGATACCATTTTTTCTCATATATTAGTAGACATTAACTGGGCCTATATAAGGGAATCTATTAATTGTAATCACTGATCATGCCCTCAAGTACCTGAAACGCATTAGTGGTTTAGGGACCAATAGAAATATGAGAACTCTAAATCAAGTTATAAACATAATATAAAGGATTATTTATGATGGCCCGAGATCTATAATATATTATCCCTTAGACTGTTAATCATACCTCTAATAGTGAAACTTTAATGTGTAATCCCAATATAAAATTTCACCATTTCATTATTTCTAATCATCCACTTTCTCTTGTTTCTCACAATGGTCATGAATCCCATGGGATTGGAGATAATTTTATATTGTACCAATAAAATTACGAGGATTCCCATAGTGTGGGACCTTTTTTGGGATGTAAGATCAATTACATATCATATCCACTAAAAGGGTCATACTCCCATTGTGACAATTCAGTGGATCCTTACGTACATCAGTCCCAATAAATTCAATTTTTATTACATAATTTACCATAAATACACCTATAAAAAACTATATATAATCTCCTTCCCATAATAATAGGATATATAGGAAACCTCCTCAAGGATTGAGCCATATATTAACATTAATTAGGAATTCCATTAATCTGTATCGAATAGTCCTTTTATATGACCCTAAACTATGAAAAATTAACTAAGTGGGGTTTTATTACAATTATTACATGACTTATATGATTCATAATTGATGTAAAATTGACTATAAAAGAATCAAATATCCTCACTAAATGTTAATAAACTCTGGAGATCCAAAAAATGGATATAAGAAAAATCATTATAAATGAAGATGTGAATAATAGAGAACCTGTGACACACACAGTTGTTCCTGTCAACACATAGTCTTAATCAGGTCATTGGAAAAAGGTTAACCAATATCATATCCTATATTGGTAAGGATTTTATTAATATATATTTTATCTATAAGAGTGTCATGGAATATTAAATAATTCCACCCATGATTGTGCAATGATTGTGACCTCACATCCATTTGAGCCATGTGAGTTCCAAAGTGTCATTAGGTTTGAAAACACAATTGATCATGAACCTTTGGAAAGATGGTTCATGAAATTCCTTGGATTTTGAACCTATTGGAATTTACATTACAGATAATTATGGTAAAAATCCATACAAGGTTGTGCAACCACCCTCAATCACCAACTAAAGAGCATCAGGTGAAACCATCCAAATTTCTCAGGATACACAGAAAAAAATTTTATTTTAAAAAATGGATTTTATATTTGGAATAAATATTTATAAAATATGAAAAAGGTTCATTTTTTTGTAATTAAAAATAAATAACATGCGAAAAAATTAGTTACCATTGTAAAAACTAAAAATGATAGAAATTAATAATATATAATTAAAAGGAACTAAAAACAAGTAAAATACATGCCTGCAAATATATGGTTGAGGCATACTAAAACTCATCACTTACACTATTACATTTATATAAATAATTATATACACTTGAACATTTAACAAATACTTTTCATCTTAAATATATTTTTTAAAATGTGACTCTTCTTCCTTATAAAATGATTTATCAACAACCCACTTCTCCTCACACCCATGCATCCTAGATTTGAAAAAACATTAAAAATATAAATTAAAAAAACTCATAGAAATATCTTAGAGGTTTTGGTATTAAAAATATTGCACCTCAAAACCCTTAATAAAATTATCAGTGGAACTCTTGCAAGGAGTATCCAGGTTGAAGTTCATTCATGGAAGCTGAAAATTATGGTAATGGGTTTCTAGTGTCTGTTTGTGTTTTTTGAATCTCATGCCATATCAAACAATTGATTTCAATTTTTTGGGTTTTATAATACTCATGTATATAATTTTTTTCATATATATAATTAGCATCAAATGTAATATTGACAAATATCGACTATTATCCTTCAAGGAATATTTTTGTTCAAAAGCTACCAATGGCACATGGGTTTCATCACCAATATCATTTTCAAATTGTTATTTATTTTTAATGATAATACATATGCGGTATTTAAATTATTATTTCCTTTAATGTATCAATATTGTTATTCTAATTTTGTTATTATTTATGTTTTACATGTACTATAACCATTTAACTTATTTTTATATAATTTTCCCATTGAATTTCTTGTATGTAAAACCAAACTTTCCACTTCATTATAGTTTGGAATCTTCTTCATCTAAGTCAGAATTCATTTTATGGATATCCTTACCCATGTTTGAATAATTGATTAATGTTTATTTATAATATTATTTATTATTTAAAATAGATTTAAAGTGTTTTTTAATTTTATTGAGACATGTCATTTTTGTAATATCTGAGTTTCAATTGTAGTAAGCTTTTATATTTATAGAAAAAATTTCATAATGAACATAGTATTATTCAAAAATGTGTTGAAAAAATAAATTCAAAAATAAATTTTATTGACTATGATTAAATGGATTTATTTTTTTAGAATCATCATGAAAAATTAGATTAGGATGAATTTTTGTGATTTTTCAGAAATAGTTGATATTTAAGTGAATAATGGAAAATATATATTTTAAAAGTAAAATAAATAATATAACATTATAATAATATAAAAAATATTTGAAAATTTATGAATACTTTTTATTGAAATAAATATTTAAGAAGTAATTAAATTCATAAAAAATATATTTTTTAACATATAAATATATTCTTAAATTTTTGGAAATCAAAGTAATATATTCAATATAACATAATTAAATAATTTTCTTTGTAATAAACATTGAAAATAATTTTTATATAAATTATTGGTCTATATTAAAATACAATTTATCATGAAATGATTTATATAGTGTTTTTAAAACTTATATTGAATGTAATTTATGCCACATTTTGGAGTTGAATCATGTAAAATTAATTAAATATTTAGAATCATGAAAAATAATATTAGGTAATAAATTCAAAATAATTTTTAGTCATAATGAATAGTAGCCATGTTAAATATTTATCATATCGGTTAAGGGTAAAATGACTTAAAAATGATAAAAATAATGATATAATGATTTACAATGAAAAACAATATTTTTTATACCTCATTGGATGGAATTATATTGACATTACCCTCATCATCATCTATTCAATGATATTTTTTGGCACATTCACAAGAATATTAATTTATATTATTTAATTGTTTTATGCAATTCATTGCATGTCCCTCCCCACACATATAAAAGGGAACCACTTCTATAACCTTTTTAACAAATATTAATCAGTATAACATGGATAATATCAACTAAAATACCATCCTAGGCTATTTACTTTAATTATTTATCTAATGGTTTTACAATAATACCATCCCAAGAAGGCTTAAGTTTTAAGAAAAAAGTGGTCTCTCAAAGAAGAGTTAATCATCTTACTCAACTCTTGTAATGTTTTAGTTTTTTATCCTAATTCCCATAAATATGTTATATATATAATAAAATAATGAATCATGTGTCACTAATATATAAATATGTTATTACGATTCTGTTGAAACCATTTTAAACCTCTATTCCATCCCTTTGAAAATGAAAACATCACTCATGTATATGTACGACATGTTGTCTAAACATAGTAGTGAAATTATATTTACATAAAAAATTTGGATGGTTATAGTTGTTAAATAATAAATATATATGATATTTATGATATAATTATGATTATGTATATATATTAAATCATCTACCCCCTACCATACCATCATTTTGAAGATGATAATTCTGCTCATGCATTTGTGTGGACAACCACCTCAATGAAGTGATGGGATTCATTTTTCTATTAACACCGTACATAGATGATTATAAAATTATATGCAATAAAATAAATTTATATTCATGAAATTAATAACATTATATAAATTATTTATCCATTTAAAAACTCTTTTAACCATAAATAATATCCAATATAATATTGGAGAAATTAATGGGTTAACAATTAATGGTTACATATATAAGAACCATTCAAAAAATTGATTTAAAAATAACTAGAAAATTTCCATAAAAATTGTAACATATATTAATATGGTTCTTATGAAAGTATTTAATAAATTTATGTTCATTATATATGAGAACCAAACACATAGTTTATATAAGATACCGAACATAAGGAAATTATGTTACAATCTAATTTTATTTTAGGAATTTTTATGTCCAATTATCATTTAAGAATTTTATATAATACCATTCACATAAAAATAATATAAATTCATCTAATAATGTTACTTTTATGTAAAATGTTTTATATTATGTTTATTCTCTTGTGGGATCAGGAATAAAGATTTGGGTTTTATAAAACAATTTTTTTAAAAACAAATCTTTTATATGGTCTTCTTTACAACTATTTTTCTTCCATGGAATTGTTATATTAAATGATTCAAGAATTATTTATCTTATGATTGAAAATGTTATAAACTGAATTTCCCAATATTTTTTACACAATTTTTAAAATAATAAAATGGAATAATTTCAACATTTTCCATATTATTTATTTTTGACTTTCTAAAAAAGTAAAAATATATTATTTTAAACATATATGGCTTTAAATCCCATTACCTCTATAAAAACTATTATATGTTATTAATAATATTTCTTAAAGTTTCTATTTTTATTTTAAATGAATATAATTTTCTCAGTATCTCAAAAATAAATTATTTAGATTTTTTTTCAAAATAAATGTGTAAATTTTTGATGTTTTTAATCAAGGCCTAAAATGCTAATTTAATGGTATTTCTTTATGTTTTAATGTCTATATATTATTATAACTATTTACATGAAATATAATACAATAATTCCACCAACTATATTTCCATTTATGGATTATTATCATGTTTTTTAATTCATTAACTAGGGAAATATTCTATATTATTTATTAAATGTAGAAAATAAATGATTTATATGACATTTTGAGAAGGAATTTTATTGATCATAAAATATATAAGGAACTCATCTGAAATTCACGTGAGTGGTGATTTCAGTTATATATATCCCTTTTATTCATTGATAGGTCTCATGAGTTAAAAAGTATGAATTCTATATTATATGGGTATCTGGTTTACACCTATGCATTTAATAAGAATGATGTCTTTCCAATGGCCTTGATAGTATGAATCATAATTACATATTAAATTCCAAAATTAAAATATCATGAATGTATATATTTTTAAATTATCATTATTGACAATTCATATTCCATTATCGATGTTGTTTCTATATTGATATTATCCATTTATGTACTTTGAAACCATGTTCATGACTGACTAACATGTATTTTTAGTACCCCCTCTGACATATTGATTATTCCTTATTTAAAACTTATAAATTAAATAGTATATAAAAATTACTGATCATTTAAGATCACCTTTTATTTTATTTCCATTTCACAAGATTTATAAAATGATATTTTGATTGATTTTATTGATTAAAGAATGTTTCTTTATAATGTTTTTTTATATTTTTAATGTTTTTTTGAAAAGCATATATCATTAATGACAAAGATCAGCAGAAGTACATGCACGAAGCCATGCAGGGAAATTGTCCAGCCAGAGCTGGTTAGTGCTGAATGGGCTTAAGGATGCTAGCTGATGGGCCCTGTTGTTCCCTTTTGGTAAAAGAGAAGGTGCACAATGAGAAATGTTGGATGAGTGAGAGAATTCTCCTGACAATGGCTCCAAACGACTGGAGTCCACCGTTGTTGTGATTGATAGTGTCGATAATGGAAAGACAGTCAGACTCAATGATGATGTCTCCCCATCCACATTCAATAGCGAGCATCATACCAACAAGGATGGCCTTGGATTCAGCGACCACCGGTTCCCAAAATGTCTGGTGTGGTTCATACTTAGCAGCAAGTATTTTCCCCAGATGATTTCAGGCAAGGAGGCTGAGGGAAACAAGCCCAGCTTTTGGAAGTGATGCGTCCACATTGATCTTGAGAATCCCTTCCATTGGGGGATTCTAGTGAACAGGAGGAGAGTGGGGGGGGGGAACCAGTAAAGAACATCTGTTGTGGCCTTCCCAACCATCAATACAAGAGGTATCACGATCAATCCAGAATTTGGGGGGGTCTGGAGGCATGATGAAAAAAAGCGTCATTGCGCCGGGCCCATATAATCCAGGCCAGAGTACAGAGTGAACCAACATCAGCAGGGGAGAGAGAGGAGTACCAACACGTCAGAAGATCAGGAAGTTCAGAAGCCAATGCCAGTGAAGTAGAATAAGACGATCCCCATAGATTCTAGATTTCCTTAGCTCCCAGACAGAGAATTATAGCGTGCAGAGGGGTTTCATGAGTGTTCGGGCATAAAGGGCAAGAGGCGGTGCTGGCCATATGTTGAAAAATGATAAGGCTCATTGTTGGGAGAGTACCCATACAAACCTGCCACCAGAAATGAAGAATTTTTAGGGGGACATTGAGCGACAAGATCGATTTCCAATGACCCTCGTCCCTGCCAACTGGGTGGGTTCCAAGAGATAGTCTGTAGCCGGATCTCACCGTGTAAACGCCCGAAATGTCATTGATCCAGAAGCAATGATCAGGGCCTGCATCAGGTACCCAGGGGATTCTGAGGATAATTCTTTGATCTATTTTATTAAACCATTCGAGGATCTTATCCAAACACCACCCTTGTCCCCGGTCGGAAAGGAGGCAGCTGACAGTGGTGTCTTCCAGACCTGGTTGGGTGGGGGATGTAGCCCGTAAACCATCCTTATCAATAATCCAGGGATAAGACCAAATTTTTATAGATGATCCAGTCCCAATTCTCCAACCCAATCCTTTATCTAGGATCTTTTTTTCCCCCAGATGCTTCTCTAGAGGAAGCTGGGGCGAGGACTATGAGAGGAAGCATGAAAGTCCGTGTCGGGAAAATACTTAGCTTGTAAAACTCACACACAAAGAGATGAAGGGTGGTCAATAAGGTGCCATCCATGCTTGGCCAAAAGAGTGTTGTTGAAGAGAGGAAGATTCTAAAACCCCATCCCACCCTCTGGTTTGGGTTTGCAGAGTTTCTCCCAGGACATCCAATGGGGTCGATTCCTTCCATCGTGCTTTCCCCACCAGAAATTGGTAGTACTTGTGTGGATCTGATCAGTGATGGCCACCGGGAGATTAAAAAGGGATATAAAGTAGCTGGGAATAGATTGGATTATGGCTTTGATGAGAGTCTCTTTTCCTGGTTTCGAAATTATTTTAGGGGTCCAGCCTTGGATTTTAGCCTCAATCCTATCCATGATGGATGTGAAGATTTCGTTTTTTGACCGGCCAATCACCGTGGGGAGCCCGAGATACTTTTGATGTTTAACAACCATATGGATGCCAGCTGAAGCATAAAGTTAATTCCTCTTAGACAGAGGCACCCCTACACTGAAGGATATTTCAGATTTACTATGATTGATTGTTTGGACAGACGCCCTCTCATACTGGTGGATCGCCTGGTAGATCACCCGACATTTGTTAATTTTTGCTCTAGAAAAAAGGAGGCAGTCGTCAACGAAGAAGAGATGTGACACTGGAGGGAAAACTCGACAAACTTTTTCCCCATGAATAGACTTAGAAGAAGCAGCCCTGGAAATAAGATTAGAAAACACGTCAGCCACCAGGATGAAGAGGAAGGGGGATAGAGGGTCTCCCTGGTGAAGGCCTCGAGAAGGGGTGAAAACTCTGGTAAGCTCCCTATTGACCTTGATTTTAAACAAAAAAATCGAGATGCATTCCATGACCATGTCTATCCATTTAGTGCAAAAACCCATCTTCTGCATAACGAATCTAAGGAAGTGCCATTCAACTCTATCGTAGGCCTTGGATGTATCCAATTTCTAGGACATGTTTCCTCTCTTCTCCGTGGAGCATGATTTCATAGGATGGAACACTTCATGGGCCACAATCGAATTATCAGTGATCAGTCTCTTAGCCACGAAGGCGCTCTGATTTTCAGAGATAATATCTGGTAGCCAAGGTCACAACCGATTGACAAGGATCTTTGAGAAGATCTTGTAAGTGACATTACAGATGATGATAGGTTGAAAGTCAGGGATCGCCACAGGTTTCTTGATTTTGGGGATTAAGACGAGGAGAGTTTCATTGATGGTCACAATGATGGTGTTGCCAGCCCAGATATTTTTAATCAAATTACAGATTTCAGGACCGATGATGTGCCAGTATTGCTTAAAAAAGAGGGCGTGGAACCCTTATAGTCCTAGATCCTTGGTGGGATGAAGATGTTTCAAAGCCAGTAGTATCTTGTCATCTGTCACCTCTTTGGAGAGCTTCCTATTTATCTCATCTGTGATTATAGGTCTGATACATTCTTCCACCTCAACATACATGAAAGGGGTTCCTGTAGAGAATATGTTCTGGTAAAAGCCAGTCAAGGCCTCGTGGATTTCATTGGTGTCAGAAACATTGCTTCCATCAGGCTATGATAAGCAGGTAATGGAATTTTCCACCTCCTGGCGGAGGATTTCTGATGAAAATACTGGGTGTTAGCGTCCCCTTCTTTGATATGGTTGTCCCGCGTGCGCATAGCCCAGAAGCTGTCCTTGATACTAAGGCCATGTCCAACTCTCTTCCTATGGCACCAATCTTAGAGAGATTGCAATTGGATGTGGGTTGTTTGAGGAGAAAGTTCAGTCTCTTTTCAAGGGAATTGCAGAGCCGGTCAGGGTGTCAGAATTTTTTACAGCTCCACGACCTCAGATCGGATGCAACCTATTGGAGGTTGAGGCAAACATCCTCATGAGTACATTTCAAGCTTGATCGGATCACCTCTTAACATTCCTGATCTTTTGACCAGAAGCTCTCAAATATGAAGGGTCTGGAAAAAGGTCTAGTACATTTGCCATGGGTATAGGTAATGAGGATTGGAAAGTGGTCTGAGCAGTTGAGGGCCATGTATCTTTTACTAATGTAATAAATTATGTTCCTTCTCTAGAATACTAGAGTTGGGGTGTTACAATTTTGACAAAATTATTCCTTTTTATATATTTTCATGTGAACAAATTATTTCATCATTATGAGAATTATTCATTATAATGATTTTGTTTCACATTTACTAATGATTTTTAAAATTATATTGATTATTAATGATTTTTGAAAAAAAATAATTATTTTAATTTTTTAAAATTTAAGATATTTATTTTAAAGGTGAATAATTGATTTTAAAAATTATTTTTCATGGTTAAATTATTAAAATTTATTTATTAAGGTCATTTTTGAACTATTTTAACATCCACTATGTTGAACTATAAAATATTTTTCAAGGCCCCATTATTGATTTTTTTGAGTATAATTTTTCAAAAAAATATCATTTCATCTTTATGAAGCCACAATTTCTTTTTTAGGAATCCAATATTAAAGATTCCATTTAAAAGGATTTTTTTGAAATCTTTTCACATAACCATTTTAAACATTTACATATTTTTTAAAGGATTCATTTTTGACATTTCCTTATAAATAATTTTTTTTTTAATTTTTCTTTTTAATTTCACAAATTTGATTTTTTATATCAGGAAAAATAACATGTTCATTTTATCAAAACTGTGAGAAATGTTTTCTAAATACTCATTTTTGTTTTGATTCCATTTCCCTCTAACAGTAAAAAATATGTCTTCTATTAAAATAGGTTTTATGATTGACAACATAAATGAACTTATGAAAAAATATTTTGTGTGATTGAATTTTTAATGCTTAACAATATAATTCTTGAAGTCACCTTATTTATTAAAATTTATAAATGATATGATTTCAATTTTATTTATATGGGTTTTCCTGATTTGATTAATGATTGATACCTTATATCACCCATATGTATGGATTTTAATGTATGGGGACCTATAACACTAAAAAATTCAATAGATACCGTTTTATATTTATTGATATAAAAATGGTTATTAAGACATTACACTAGAGTTAATAATGGACCATGTGTTATGATACTTCTATCAATACTGGACTGCGAGTTATCATACTAATAAAAATAATGGACTATAGGTTACAATAATCTAGAAAATAATAGATTGTCTATTATAATCCTCAAATCCATTATAGACTATGTTTTCTGATACATGAGTAAGTAATGGTAAATAAATTATTATTCTCAATTAAACAATGGGTCGTAGGATGTGTTTTATAAGCCAACATAAATTATGCCTTCAATTTTGATAGCTAGAAAACTATTCATTGTTTTCTTATTAATGTTTGTTAAAAAATTCCATGTTATGATATGTTTCAGTGATAAGTCATATATCTTTGATTTTTCTCTATAGAACATGTTATTATCACACAATCTTATTTGATGTTTTTATAAGATACTAATAAAAATTATTATATCAAGAGAAAGTGATGAAACTCTTATCCAAGTATATCTATGTAAGATAATATCAAATCTACATGAAAATTGAAATAAAGATATTTTTAAAAATTTATAATACCTATCACCAAATATCCATAACAACCGTTTATCTTCATCTTCATATTCATTTGATAATGATAACATACGAGAAATCATAAGCATCCAACCTCTATAATGAATTTGTGTGAAATTATTGAATCACATGATGCTCGATCATGTTACACTAACCTCCCCATTATAATAGTACCTTGTAATCAATAAATAAATATTAAGAAGTGTATTTGGGTATGAGGGAGTCTCATCCAAGAATTATAGAATAAATCCAAACCACATCCACTTCATTATAGTTTTAAATAATCCATTAGGATGATCATTTGCCTATTTCATTTACTAATGTGTTTATAATGCATGGGTAATTGATTCCTCAACAACCTCATGTATCTCAATCATTAATAATGTAATCCAAGTCTATTAAATCTTATGTAATAAATCCTTAGTGATAGCTTACATGGTAGAGTGGATCGATATGTGGATGAATTCATGAATGCATACATATTATGGGGTATAAATATAGAAGAACTTATATTTCCATACAAGCACTTGTAGTGACATAACAAAATAAGGACCCATGAATATAGATTTAGGGAAAATTATATTCAATCTTTCACTTGAACTAAATAATAATTTAGTGTTTTCCATTTCACCATATATTTTATCATATAAAATAACATGTGAAACTACATCCAAAATAATATCAAATATCATTGAAAATAATTTTAGAATTCTATCATTAGAATCATATTGTATCATATCACATGAAATACGTTGTGAGAACTAATCCAGAACATTTTTGTATTAACTGTAAAATAATGTTTCAAAAATACCATCAGAAAAACTAAATCCCGATTAAGTCAACCATAAGGTGTTACCACAAATTCCATTAATATGTTAAAAATATAACTGAATATTAGGACCTATATATGTAAGGAGTGAACTATAAAAACCTATCAATGATACTCAATATATTAAAGGATATAGGGTTATCTCAACTAGTCTTCATCATAAGCACATGTACATTCTAATATTTTGATGTTTCTCTAATATTTTGAGAGATATTAGACATGAAAATGTAATTACAATAATTCCAACATATCTATTCTATATTCATAGAGTACTGACTAAATTGATAGATAAATACACGAAATTTATTTCATCCTTATAGATAAGAATATCACATTTCCCTTATCCAAATAGATATATAAAATATAGGTATATAAAAAAATTCTCATAGTGTATCTCAATCGATATCCCATTTTTCATAGTCATTATATGATAGGAAAAATACCATCTGGGTTTAATTCCAATAGATAACATGATCCTCAAATTATCCAACCATCCCCATATTATCTATGTTAATATATCTACTTATGTTTGTTGGGTATCAATGTATGGTGGTTTTCCTGATATTGATCTTGAGAACATCAATTATTGGGGTCTTAGATATTATCTATTCACCTATAGTATACAAAAGAAATATATATGAAACTCCATGTTATATACATAGTGGGTCATCCAACATTGAACAAGAATATCCTATTCCTTGTTTTATGCCTCATTACTATATTATGTATCTCTATACAATAATCCTACTCATAAACACATTAAGATTTTATTATAAACATAATACTACATGACAATCATCCATTTTAGATAAACTCAATGACGTACATTGAGAGGTCAATTATCATTACAATTTAGATATATATATATACATGCACCGAATGTGACAAGATGATAAAATATAGGATTAAATTAAAAGGATTCAATTTAACTTTCAAATAATTTTTATAATATTTTTTAATACCAACATAAGCATCAACTTATCATATTATATATGATAAACTACCATATCAACCTTTTGTTTTCAATACTTTATAGGGTTTTTATCACATTACATCATATGTAATCAACATCAAATAGCTATGTGTCTTTATAATAAAACCCACTCACTAAACTCATTATTTTGAAACATATATGAATTAATACAGTTTGAATAATATTTTGATTTGAGAATCATATTCCTAACTATTCAAATTATAAACATATTCAATCATTTTAACTTCAAATTATTGAATGTTACAGTGTCAATTTCTATTGTTTACCCAGAACTATTCATATGTTCATTATAATGAACCTAAACCGAATATACTAGAGTTGGTGTTTCCATTATTACATTGGTTTTAGATACAAGCTATCACATCCCAAATGATTGAATATTTTAGCTATATCAGTAAACTAGATAAATACCTGATTCCTATATTACATTTGAATACTTAAAATACAATATAATTTATTTTATGAATATCTATTTTCTCTAGTATATACACACATATCATTCATAGTAATCTTCCTAGATTACCATTAAAGGAAACAAAATAAGGTAGAACTCAAATGATCAATAAGGGTTACATTCAAAAGAAGCTATCATGAGTAAATAAATCATGATCAATAAAGTATAATCAATATGGGAAGGTAAATATATTACCACACATTAAATTTTATCATTAACATTAATATAATGATTAGATACAAAATAATAAATGTGGAAAAGTAAATAATTGAAACATAATCCATTTAACCAATAACATGAGTACCAAATGCATTTATGGAAAATATGAAGGCAAAAATACCATGGATAATTATAACTAAATTCATAATGATGGAAATGCTTAATACTTGACATCATGATATCAACAATCATGATACCATTACCCTTAAGACCTTGTTCCAATATAGTTTTACTTATGACTACATATACACTAGAAACTCATTTAAATAATACTATCAAATTGAACGTCTCATGATACTAATGATGCACTGAGGGGATATATAGAATTGTTCCCCACCTATAAATGCATTTCCAAAACATTTGTCATATTTATAATGATCTATTTTACTCATTAACAATATACCTTATCAAAAAATTTCCCTATTGAGTAATAAATAAGGATTAATAATAATTTCTCTAATCAACAATATAACTTTCATGGTAAATTAATATTTGTAAAAATGATATAATTCTTATGTAATAAGTAATACATGATAAATAATAAGGATATTTAGTACAAATATAATTTCTAATTATTACAATAAAGTTAATATTTCAATGAAATGATAAAGACTAAGAAACTAATCAAGATATAGGATGTCAGGACATTCCCTAGTTAAATTAATCATGAAAAATTAAGAGGAATAATAAGGATGGTATCATTAAAATATATCAACATGGATCATATATATAATTAAATATTGTTTTCATTGATTAATAAAAATACCATAAAAAATATTTAAATTCATTATTGGGGAATATAAAATTTTTACACTGAAAATAACTTATTAAAACTAAAAATTTATATAATATTAAGAAAATAATTTTAATTAAAAATAACCTTCAATACTTATTTGGTTCAAATCAATTAGTTTTCATTATGGATAAATGTTCCATTCAAAATGAGTATTTAAAAAACAATGTTTCATTCATATTTTTTTAAGGAAAGATGAAAATTTACCTTGTTTGGAAAATGGAACGATTATTCATGTTACAATTTTTTGTAAAAAACCTATTATAGATAAAAATTTCTTTAAAAAACAATAGTAAAACAATTTTTATTTTTTTATAAAACATATATTTTGATGAGAAAATATTATTAACTGATGATATAAATAAACATGAATTTTATTAAATACATTTTCTCAATATATTTAAGTTCAAAAGTAAGGAAAATGTTACTATTACATAAAAATTGCATGAATAACTATATTTTAATAGAATATAAGGGTTTTATTGGATAATGATCAAACAATTTCCTTCAATGGAAATTCTTGTATAATATATCCTGATTAAAATTATAATGAAACATAAATATCTCTCCTATTTGGTAATATTTTAATTTTAAACCACATGAATTGAATAAAATTAAATAAAACATAAAATACCATTAATATATATAGATTCATGGTATAAAACATCTAATGGGAAGTAGATACACCTCATAAATGAATATAGGTGTATAACATGATATATATCCTGAAGAAACAAATTTGGGTTGAGAAAACCTTATAATAATCATAATGCTGTAGTGAGAATTAATAAATAACATGATTATGGGTATCAAATTTAAATTCAATTAAAATAAGTTTAAAAATAATTTATGATAATCAAAATTCATTACAAACATAATATATGATCATAACATATTATGAAGAAGTCATATTACCTAATGAAATGAAATTGAGTTAAAAAAAGTCCACACCACATGTAAATTTTCAAGTCAAATACTCATTGATGAAATAATTAAAATCGAATATGAAATAAAATTAATTATTAAGGACTATTTATATTTGATGTAAAATGTTTAATATATACACCATGTAAAAGAAATTTAGTTCATAATAGTACAATATTCCTCAATGAAACATATTTGAGACAAAATCAATTACCTTATGCTTCCTTTTGAACATTATTTAAAATAATTTATTGTGGTTTTAAACATTTTATTAGCGTATAATAGAACCACATTAATATTTTTCAAACCATATATTATCCTTTTTGAACTTATTTTCACTTATTTTTAAAAATCATTCATTATTATAGTTATTTTGGGTGTTGACGGTCTTGTTTTATCATGCATATTTTTACGTGAAAGTTAAAGTTATTAATAATAATATATTTTTCCATAATTTCAAAATGAAATTAATATAATTTTTTTAATTATATACATTATTTTAATGATAATTGAAATTTGATCATGTCTAATGGATCACATCACTAAACAGAGATGGTTAGACATATGTACACATGAGTGACATTATAATTTTATTAACGGATGAAAGGTTAAAGAAATGGGTTATATATAAATTTTCTATAGTAAATATATTTTCATATATACCACATATATTCATTTAAATAACCCTTATTACATTCCATGTCAAGGGTAATGGAAAAATTAATCACATCAGTTCGTGAGGCAGTAGCGTGCTATATACATGAGAAACATTATTATATTTTAAACATAATAGAAAGTATGAAATTATATTCGATATTAAAATTAAATAGGTATAATTATATCATATATATATATATATATACATTATACCCATCATTATTTTAATGGCTCGGACCCCTCCGGTCCATTCCTTTGTTTAAATCGATGTGGTCAACACGACGCACGTTATAATGATAATTTTTAATACTGATGATAACGTAGAAAAATATGTTACATAATAATGATGATGACATAAATTGTGTGATTAATTAAACTAAAAAGATTATAATAATGATAAAATGATTTAATGGGTGTTATTATTATTAAAGATGTGATGTGGGAAGGTGTGTGACCTATTAGACGTTGATAAATGAAACATGAGGTTTATTATTAATTGAGTAATTGTTGAAATTAAATTTGAATAATAATAATGGATGTTGTGTTATTAATAATATTCATAATATTAATAATAATGAGAAATTGATGAATTGATTCATGGTATTTATTGCAAAAAAATAAATGAAGACGCAAAGTGGAAGCATGGTGGTGAGTTAATAAAATTAAAGGTGAGTTTGTTATTATTAATATGTTAAATAATAATAATAATGGTGTCATAAAAATATATTGGATTTATTAAATTTAATGGTTTTAATTTAATAAAAGTGGTTTCAATTTAATCAGTGTGAAATAAAAATAAATAGAATTAAATAATTAAATTGACAGATGTTATGCGACATTGACGTGGCATGGTCAGATTCAGATATCCAACGAGGTGTTTTAACGTGGTCAATGTGATGAGCATAAATATTATCATTATTATAAATAATAACGGTGATGAGTTAATAAAATAATTTGAGTAATTGTTATTATTATTGAAAAACAATAAATAAAAATGTTGGCGCAAAACTATGTGCGAGAGGTTAATGAAATTAAATATATTAAAAATGGGTTGAATATGTAAGTTATATTAATATTGTTTTGTCATTTAATTAAATTAAATGAAATGGTTTTGAGTCGCATGGAATGGTTTTAGTTTAATATGAGAATAATTATGGTAATCTAATTTAATGGGATTAAATTAGAACATTAATGATGGGTGTTATTAATATTAATTTTATTAATAATGACATTGAAGTGAGGTTGGAGAGAAATTAAAAAGTAATGAAATAATAAAGAAAATAATAATAAAAACAATAAAATAATGGAATTAATGGAGTCAAAGCAAAGGAGGCGCCACTTTTTTTTGGGGTGTGATGGAACTTGGAGAAGAAAGGAGATTGGAGAGAGAAACAAAAAAAAGAATAAGAGAAATAAAATTAAAAGACAAATAAATGAAAAATGAGGAATTGGTGTTTAATTCTAGAGCCCAAGAAGACTCAAAATCGTGATTGATTTTGGAGTTCTGAAAAATAAATAAATAATTGATTAATAATAATAATAAAATATTTTTATTAATAATTTTGATGATAAAACACCTATTTGTCCGCAACTTCTTCGTACGACCTCGGTTTTATGAACCGTCAGTGGAAGTGTGACCCTGACTATGAGACGAAAATTATGAGTCCACTATTGGATGTCTTTTTATGGTTTTCGGATCGGGTTCCTGAAACGCTCGTGAATTAATAGATTTAATATTATTATTAAATCTTCGACCCGCCGTAACTCCCACATGCGATATCTGATTGACCTACCATCAATGGCGATGTGATCCTACCATTAATAAGATCGTTTCAAGTATAAGGTTAGATATTAAATTATGGTTCTTTGCTCTGGTCCATGAAACACCCAATAATAATAACATTGTTATTATTATGGGATCTTGTATCCAACGTTTCTCCTCCATATGGTGTTGGAATAGAGAACCGTCTGTGACGTTGCAACCCTGAATTTATGATGGTATTTTCAAGACCAACGATGAATACCTTTTTATGAATCATGTCTCGGGTCAATTAAACACCTATTATTAATTGAACTTATTATTATCATGAAACGCATGGAAATCACATGAAGTGTCGTGTGTTGACCAGTCAAAGAGAGTAACAGTTGTACGATCACGTCGTATATTCATTAATACACACTGGGTATTGTTTTACATTTTCATTGCCTATATAAGAGAGGGCCACGTGTTATTTACGGACCACTTTTCTTCTCCGCACGATGATGATCCCTTATGACCTAGAAGCCTTCCTCTTAACTTCTTTATCCAGACTCTGATCATCGATCTATCAGTGACTGCGGGATCGTGTCAGCAAGGAGAACATCGTACACCCTATTATGTTCCCCCATCTTTGAATTCCCCTCCATAGTTTCCAACCAAGGATACTGCTGATAATTGAAGGGAATGACGGTCTTGACGAACGACTCTAAAAAGGCATATTAAACCTCTGTTCTTGTATTCTCTTTCTGATCCTACTTCTCTCATTTTAATTCCATGCTACAGCATGTGATCTCCATTTTGAGGGAGTTTCTTGTGTTTTTGATTCGGTGGTGCCGTGACATCCTTGGTGGGTGTAGTCATTCTGGGAGAAGTCCTGTGATCGTGGTGGTCGTGTTCATATAAGGACATCAGAACCTGTTGAGATAGGGATCTTACCTTCGTCTCTCTAAATTTGTGCATCATGCGGGGTGGGTGTCCTCTTATTTATGTGAAGCACATTTGAACCTGTTTAATAAAGATAACAACTGGCTTATATTATGGGGATGTGAAGTTTGTGAATGCAGTTACATTATTTATATCCTGTGATATTATGTTGTAAATTGAATGAGCTCCTGCCTACTAAAAATCATGATCGTTTGGGGCCTTTTCTTATGAAATTAAATGTTTCCCTCTCCTTCTGGATTTTCTTATAGATGAAAATTTTATTGAATTTAGAAATTGGTTAATCACATAAAGTTGGCTGATTAAATACCTAAAACCCTTGTGTGATCACCCCGGTTGAATAAACTGAAATAATAAACATGTGGGTGCTGGTTAGGGTTTTTTTATGTGAAGGGGTGTGTTTTGTGGGTTGTTGTGGATCGGGTGGGTAGTGGGACTACGGTTGGCTTGGTTGTGGGTTGGTTTGAATGCTATGTTGGTGATGGGAAGCAGAGCTGCGATAAATGGTATTAAAGGGATAATGATGTACATGTTTCAGTGTGATTGTGGTTATGGTGGTTTGCAGTGGGGCTGTAGGGATGGGTTTGAATGTGAACGAACTATGGGTTGTGAATAATAAATAAAATGTTGAAGAGTTAATGGATGGTGGGGCTTGGTAACGGAATGGGAATAATAATCAATGGAGTTGGTTGGTTAATAACAAGGGACTTGTTTGTGTTGCTTGTGTTTTTCTAACTTGATTTGTCGATGGTAGGGATATGTTTTATGAATTCTTGATCCAATTTGGTTGTTGATAGTTTCCCTGTAGTTAAGAAACTGATAACTAAAGCTGTTGAAACATGAAAACATTAAATGGGGTTTTGGGATTGTTTGTCGTGTGCATACTCTCGAAGTAGCAGTGCCAAGTCACATGCTCAGATCTTTGTGTAGAAGCCTTAGGATGGGATAAGTGGTTGTTATACTTATATAAATCTATACGTTCTATGTTTCTTTACGCATCCCACCCATTTTGAGCACTTAGTGCCGAACACCCCCATTTCATGGGGGATGGTGTTTTTCCCAACACTTCTATTAGTGGCTATTTATTAGCTCACTGCTCCCTTTCCTGGGTAGCCCAAGTATCTTTGGGTAGGCTGTGATGGCCTGAGGTCCATTATTAGCCCAAGAATCATTGGGCAGGGTAGTGTGGTGGTTGGCCCAGGTGTGTGCGGGCAGCTGGTTTCCCATGTGTCTTCTGGATGAGGCCCAGGTGTCTTCAGGCGTGGCAGTAGATCTTCTATCCCAGGTGTCTTCGGGCATGGCGGTGGATGTTCTGGCCTAGGTGTTTGCAGGCGGGGTTATCTATGACAGTTGTGGCCCAGGTGTTTGCGGGCGGGGTTTGGCAGTGGGACTGCGTGAGGATGTGGGCCAGGTGTGTGCGGGTGGGATGAGGCAGTGGGACTGTGGTGAGAATTGCGAGAATTAGTCTGATGCATTGGATGTCTTCAATAACCAGTGGGAAGGTGGTGTGGGGTACCCATACTTTGATAACATTACTACTATACTCTATTAACTTGGGTTACTTGGTGAGTGTGATTGGTGAGGCTGGGTGGATAGATTCCTTGCTAGGTTTTGGCTCTTTCGTTTTCTCACGGGGCATTATGATGTCTCCCCATTTGTGCATGAGAGATTTAGGTTTCCCTATTGAGTATACTTGTATGATCACCCTACGTTTTCATCCAGGTTTTCAAGAGGACTACAGGGACTGTGCGGGACCTTACTAGTCAGGCAGTGGGAGTTGCTGCTGTTTGCTGTTGTTGTTTTCCTTTACTTTTTTTGGTACAATACTTTGGATCTTTTCTTTACTTGTACTTTTGTTTCACTATTGTATAAATCATGCATATGGGATTGGTTTTTGGCTATTTCTATACTTGTTCCTTTTCTTTTTCTTGGTGTTTGACTTATCCTATTTTCCGATCTTAAATTAAAAAAAGGGGAATTGCCTCCCATATATGTGAAAAACTCATACCCTTGGTGCTAGTCGCCACTCCGAGGCCTACTGGAGGCGGAACTCGGGGTTCATTATCTTCCTTCCACCATTTCCAGCTCAGGATGGGCATCTTTGGTGGGAGAGGGTCATGACATAATGGTATCATAGTTGGTGGTTGAGAGATAGGATGAAGTCTGGAGTTAGGCACAGTGAGGATTGCATGGGATGGTGGGGAAACAATGTTGGTTAATCTTGGTGCGTGACATAGGCCAGGGAAGACCAGCTAGTACATGGGATTTTAGGGCCCCTCGCGATCCGATGAAAAGACTCTGAGCCTACCAAACAACCAAGTGAGACTACATTGATTGCATTGTAGAGACCATAGGGAAGGTACATGCATCATCATGATTGCGTTTTACTTGATTTGGGTGTTCTGGGAAATAAATTGAAATAAAAATGATAAAATGAAACCTTGAGAAAATTTCCTTTCTACTTGGGCTTAGGTGTTCTTTTTTTACCATACAACTATGGCACCTAGACGTTAACAGAGAGGCAGAGGAGTGGGACGCAGACAGTTGTATGCAACAGAAGCGGCAACCCTATCCAGGACAGAGATTGAGAGAGATGTTTTCGGTTTTACTTAAATTCTCTTATTTATGTTTCGTTTAAATTCAGGAGCATCACACTCCTTTGTTGAAACTCATTCTCGCCCATGCATTGGGCCTGGAACTTGTTTTTCATGAGTCTATAAAACTAATTTGTTTCCCTCTTTCCTTTAAATATGTGTGAAGAGTCCTAACATGTGGGGAGAGGAGGACCTGATCCCTAATCGAGACACATTAATGTGGATTCGATTAAACCCGTGCAGGCAAGTTAGTGCCGTCTAAATCGGATAATATCTCAACATGGGAGAAGGAATTCCTCAATCCATGTGTTTGGGCAATTTATTGTTGTTTTGTATGGTGTTTGGGGCAATGTAAGTTTGGAAAATCCTAATACATGGAAGTCTAAAGACCTAATTTCTAATCGCGACGCATTAAGCTGGATGCGATTAAACCCATGCAGGCAAGTCAGTGCCACCTAAAGTGGATAATATCTCGGTATGGGAGAAGGAATTCCTAACTCATATAATTAGGGTTATCAGTTGTTTTCTATTATGATTATAGCCCTGAGAGGTATCTTTCAGGGTGGTTGTTTGGACCCATTCTTTTTTCTGGGTTGGTTTTTAATTCTCGAGGATGAGAATGTTTTGACAGGTATCTGATGCATTGGCCCGTACCCCTCTGGTCCATCCCTTTGTTGAAATTGATGTGGTCAAAACGACGCGTGTTATAAAGATAATTTTTAATACTGATGATAACGTAAAAAAATATGTTAAATAATAATGATGATGACATAAATTGTGTGATTAATTAAACTAAAAAGAGAATAATCATGATAAAATTATTTAATGGGTGTTATTATTATTAATGATGTGAAGTGGGAAGTTGTGTGACCCATTAGACGTTGATAAATGAAACATGCGGTTTATTATTAATTGAGTAATTGTTGAAATTAAATTTGAATAGTAATAATGGGTGTTGTGTTATTAATATTATTCATAATATTAATAATAATGAGAAATTAATGAAATGAGTCATGGTATTTATTGCAAACAAATAAATGAATATGCATTGTGGAATCATGGTGGTGCGTTAATAAAATTAAAGGTGAGTTTGTTATTATTATTATGTTAAATAATAATAATAATGGTGGCGTAAAAATATGTTGGGTTTTTTAAATTTAATTGTTTTAATTTAATAAAAGTGGTTTTAATTTAATCAGTGTGAAATAAAAATAAATATAGTTAAATAATTAAATTGATAGATGTTATACGACATTGACGTGGCATGGTCAGATTTAGATATCCAATGGGGTGGTTTCACGTGGTCAATTCAATGAGAATAAATATTATCATTATTATAAATAATAATGGTGATGAGTTAATAAAATAAGTTGATGAATTTTTATTATTATTGAAAAAAATAAATAACAATGATGGGGTAAAACTATGTTCGAGAGGTAAATGAAATTAAATGTATTAAAAGGCGGTTGAATATATAAGTTATATTAATTTTTTTGTCATTTAATTCAATTAAAGGAAATGGTTTTGAGTCACATGGAATGGTTTTAGTTTAATATGTGAATAATTATGGTAATCTAATTTAATGGGATTAAATTAAAACATTAATGATGGGTGTTATTAATATTAATTTTATTAAAAATGACATTGAAGTGAGATTGGAGAGAGATTAAAAAGTTATAGAATAATAATGAAAATAATAATAAAAACCATAAAAGAATAGAATTAATGGAGTAAAAGAAAAGGAGGCGCCACTTTTGTTTGGGCTGTGATGGAACTTGGAGAAGAAAGGAGATTGGATAGAGAAAAAAAAGAATAAGAGAAATACAATTAAAAGACAAATAAATGAAAAAGGAGGAATTGGTGTTCAATTCTAGAGCCCAAGAAGACTCCAAATCGTGATTGCTTTTAGAGTTATGAAAAATAAATAAATAATTGATTAATAATAATAATAAAATATTTTTATTATTAATTTTGATGATAAAACACCTATTTGTCCGCAACTTCTTTGTACGACCTCAGTTTTACAAACTGTCAGCGGTAGTGCGACCCTGACTACGAGACAGAAATTATGAGTCCAATATTGGATGTATTTTTTTGGTTTTCAGATCAGGTACCCGAAACGCTCATGTATTAATAGATTTAATATTATTATTAAATCTTTGACCCGCCGTAACTCCCACGTGCGATATCTGATTGACCTGCTGTCATTGGCGATGTGATCCTGTCATTAATAAGATCATTTCAAGTCTAAGGTTAGATATTAAATTATGGTTTTTGGCTTGAGTCCATGAAACACCCAATAATAATAACATTGTTATTATTACGGGATCCTGTATCCAACGTATCTCCTCCATACAATGTTGGAATGGAAAACTGTCTGTGACGTTGCAACCCTGAATTTATGATGGTCTTTTTAAGAATAATGATGAATACCTGTTTATGAATCATGTCTAGGGTCAATCAAACACATATTATAAATTGAAGTTATTATTATCCTTAAATTCATGGAAACCGCGTGACGTGTCATATGTTGACCAGTCAAAGAGAGTAACAGTTTTACGGTCACGTCGTGTATTCATTAATACACACTGGATACCATTTTAACTTTTTGTTGCCTATATAAGAGAGGGTCATGTGTTATTTACGGACCTCTCTTTTTCTCCGCACGATGACGCTCCCGGATGACCTAGAATCATTCCTGCTAACATCTTCATCTAGACTCCGATCATTGATCCGTCAGTGACTGTGGGATCGTGTGAGCGAGGAGAACATCGTACACCCTGTTCTATTCCCTCTTCTTCGACTTCCCCTCCATAGTTTCCAACCGAGGAGACTGCTGATAACTGACGGGAATTACGGTCTTGACGAATGACTCTAAAAAGGTATGTTAAACCTCTGTTCTTGTATTCTATTTCTGATCCTACTTCTCTAGTTTTATTTCCATGCTAAGACAGGTGATATCCATGCTGAGGGAGTTTCTTGTGTTGTTGATTTGATGGTGCCGCACCATCCTTGGTGGGTGCAATCATTCTGGGAGAAGCCCTGTGATCATGGTGGTCTTGTTCATAGAAGGACATCGGAACCTGTTGAGGTAGGGATCTAACCTTCGTCTCTCTAAATTTGTGCATCATGAGGGGTGGGTGTCCTCTTGTTTACATGAAATACATTTAAACCGGTTTAATAAAGATAATAACTGGCTTATATAACGGGGATGAGAAGTTTGTGAATGTAGTTACATTATTTATATCCAGTGATATTATGTTGAGAATTGAATGAGATTTTTCCTTCTAAAAATCATGATCGTTGGGGGCCTTTGCTTACACAATTAAATGTTTCCCTCTCCTTCTAGATTTTCTTATGGATGAAAATTTTATTGAACGTGGAAATTGGTTAATCATGTAATTTTGGCTGATTAAATACCTAGAACCCTTGTGTGATCACCCCGGTTGAACAAACTGAAATAATAAACATGTGGGTGCTGGTTAGGGTCTGTTAATGTGAAGGGGGGGAGGGTATTTTGTGGATCGAGTGAGCAGCGGGGCTACGGCTGGCTTGGTTATGGGTTGGTGTGAATTCTATGTTGGTGATGGGCAGCAGGGCTGTGATAAATGGTATTAAAGTGATAATGATGTACAGGTTTCGGTGTGATTGTGGTTACGGTGGTTGTCAGCGGGGCTGCAGGGATGGGTTTGAATGTGAACGAACCATGGGTTGTGAATAATAAATAAAATGTGGAAGAGTTAATGGATGGTGGGGCTTGGTAACAGAACGTGAATAATAATCCATGGGGTTGGTTGGTTAATAATAATGGACTTGTTTGTGTTGCTTGTGTTTTACTAACTTGATTTGTTGATGGAAGGGATATGTTTTATGAACGCTTGATCCAATTTGGTTGTTGATAGTTTCCCAGTAGTTAAGAAAATGATAACTAAAGCTGTTGAAACATGAAAACATTAAATGGGGTTTTGGGATTGTTTGTTGTGTTCATACTCTCGAAGTCACAGTGCCAAGGCACGTGCTTAGATCTTTATGTAGAAGCCTTAGGATGGACTGAGTGGTTGTTATACTTATATAAATCTGTACATTCTATGTTTCTTTACACACCCCACCCATGGTGAGCACTTAGTGCGGAGCACCCCCATTTCATGGGGAGGGTGTTTTTCCTAACACTTATATTAGTGGCTGGTTGTTAGCTCCTTTCTGCTACCTTTCCCGGGTAGCCCAAGTATCTTTGGGCATGCTGTGATATCCTGAGGTCCATTACTAGCCCTAGAATCTTCCGGCAAGGTAGTGTGTTGGTTGGCCCAGGTGTGTGCGGGCAGGTGGCTTTCCAAGTGTCTTTGGGATAAGGCCCAGGTGTCTTCGGGCATGGCAGTAGATCTTATATCCTAGGTGTCTTCGGGCGTGGTGGTGGTTATTCTGGCCTAGGTGTTTGTAGGCGTGGTTATGTGTGACAGTTTTGGCCCAGGTGTTTGCAGGCAGGGTTTGGCAGTGGGACTGCATGAGGATGTGGCCCAGGTGTGTGCGGGTGGGATGGGGTAGTGGGACTATGGTGAGAATGACACGATTTTTCTGATGCGTAGGGTGTCTTCAATAACCAGTGGGAAGGTGGTGCAGGGTACCCATACTTTGATAACATTACTACTTTACTCTATTGACATGTGTTACTTGGTGAGTGTGACTGGTGAGGTTGAGTGGATAGATTCCTTTCTAGGTTCTGGCTCTTCTGTTTTCTCACGGGGCGTTAGGATGTCTCCCCAATTGTGCACGAGAGCTTTAGATTTCCCAACTGAGTATACTTGTATGCTCACCCTAGGTTTGCTTTCAGGTTTTCAGGAGGACTACAAAGACTATGCGGGACCTTACTAGTCAGGCAGAGGGAGTTGTTGTTGTTTTCCTTTACTTTTTTGGTACAGTACTCTGGAGCTTTTGTGTACTTGTACTTTTGTTTCACTATTGTATAAAGCATGCATATGGGATTGGTTTTGGTCTATTTATATACTTGTTCCTTTTCTTCTTCTTGGTGATTGACTCATCCTATTTCCCGATATTAAATTAATAAAAAGGGCAATGCCTCCCATATATGTGAAAAACTCATACCCTTGGTGCTAGTAGCCACTCTGGGGCCTACTGGAGGCGGGACTCGGGGGCTCATTATCTCCCTTCACTACTACAACCTTCCCCTTTATCAGAGCTAAAAACCAGCATTAACAGCGCTGGAAAAGCACTACTAATGCCAGCGTCGATAAAGGGAGGGGGGGGGTCCCCTTTATCAGTGCTCCGAGAAGCGCTGATATAGGAGACCTTTATCAGTGCTAAGAAAAGCGCTGATAAAGGACCGCCTTTATCGGTGCTTCTCTTAGTGCTGATAAAGGTCTCTTATATCAGCGCTTCTCGGAGCACTGATAAAGGACCCCTTTATCAGCGCTTATTTTAGCACTGATAAAGGTCTCCTATATCGGCGCTTGACGGAGCGCTGATAAAGGTTTCCTTTATCAGCGATCCTCTAGTGCTATTAAAGGTGTCATTTATCAGCGTTAAAAAAGTGCTGATAAAGGCCCCATCGCCTGCACCTACAAAACAGTACGTGCACACCTGCACACCAGAATACCTGCACAAAGTAGCACATGCAAACCTGCACACCATAGCACCCGCACCCAATATTTTGACCGAAAATGGTATATACATTTACTTAACATCATGAATACAAAAAAAAAACACATTGCTATATACATTTCAAACATTGTTTTACATGGTTACATTTACAATTATTAAAAAACAGTTCTAAACATTCATGTTTCATCCTTTGATATCCGTGATCCGCTCTCAATGGTATTTGTTGCCGAACAAAGCATCTGAACTCAAGGAAAGAAATTCACCTATATAAGAAAACAAATATTATGTTAGTAATGCAATAATGAAAGAAATTAAAACAATAATATGAAAGAATACATTAATATGGAAATGTGAAACTAAAATATGAAATTTTAAACTCAAAAATCTAGTCGGATTGAGGTGCGGTTGATTTGTACACGTCAAAAATGACTCGTGGATTGTTGTCCTAAAGTATCAAAACAATCCGAACACGTTTACTCAGTTTAGCGTATGTCATTGGTGTTGTTTTCCAAAGTTTATCTTAATTTGAAACTAATATCAGACACTTTTAGCCATACCGGTCACACCGTGTGTTAGATTGAGGTGTTGTCGATTCGTACACATCACAAATGACTCGTGGATCGTTTTCCTAAAGTATCAAAAAAATCCGAACGTGTTTGATCAGTTTTCTGTATGTCATTGGTGTTGTTTTCCAAAGTTTATCTCAATTTGAAACTGATATCAGACACTTTTAGCCATACCGGTCACACCGTGCGTCGGAATGAGGTGCGGTAGATTCGTACACATCACAAATGACTCGTGGATCATTTTCATAAAGTATAAAAACAATCCAAATGTGTTTTCTTAGTTTTCCGTATGTCATTGGTGTTGTTTTCCAAAGTTTATCTGAATTTGAAACTGATATCAGACACTTTTAGCCATACCGGTCACACCGTGTGGTCGATTGAGGTGCGGTCAATTCGTACATGTCACAAATGATTCGTGGATCATTTTCCTAAAGTATCAAAATAATCTGAACGCGTTTCCTTGGTTTGGCGTATGTCATTGGTGTTGTTTTCAAAAGATTATCTCATTTTGAAACTGATATCAGACACTTTTAGCCATACCGGTCACGTCGTGCGTCGAATTGAGGTGCAGTCGATTCGTACACATCAAAAATGACTCGTGGATCATTGTACTAAAGTATCAAAACAATATGAATGTGTTTTCTCAGTTTGTAGTATGTCATTGGTGTTGTTTTCCAAAGTTTTTCTCAATTTGAAACTGATATAAAACTCTTTTAGCCATACCGGTCACACCATGTGTCGGATTGAGGTGCGGTCAATTATTACATGTCAAAAATGACTTGTGGATCGTTTTCCTAAAGTATCAAAACAATCTGAATGCGTTTGATTGGTTTTCCGTATGTCATTGGTGTTGTTTTCCAATGTTTATCTCAATTTGAAACTGATATGAGACACTTTTAGCCATACCAGTCACACCGTGCGTCAGATTGAGGTGCGGTCAATTCTTACACATTACAAATGACTCGTGGATCATTTTCCTAAAGTATCAAAACAATACGAACGCATTTGCTTGGTTTCCCGTATGTCATTGGTGTTGTTTTCCAAAGTTTATCTCTATTTGAAACTGATATCAGACACTTTTAGCCATACCGGTCACACCGTGCGTTAGTCGGATTGAGGTGCGGTTGATTTGTATATGTCACAAATGACTCGTGGATTGTTTTCCTAAAGTATCAAAACAATCTGAACACGTCTACTCGGTTTAGCGTATGTCATTGGTGTTGTTTTCCAAAGTTTATCTCAATTTTAAACTGATATCAGACACTTTTAGCCATACCGGTCACACCGTGTGTCGGATTGAGGTGCGGTCGATTCGTACACATCAAAAATGACTCGTGGATGGTTTTCCTAAAGTATCAAAAAAATCCGAACGCGTTTGATCAGTTTTATGTATGTCATTGGTGTTGTTTTCCAAAGTTTATCTCAATTTGAAACTGATATCAGACACTTTTAGCCATACCGGTCACACCGTGCATCGGAATGAGGTGTGGTCGATTCGTACACGTCAAAAATGATTCGTGGATCATTGTCCTAAAGTATCAAAACAATCCGAATGCGTTTTCTTAGTTTTCCGTATGTCATTGGTGTTGTTTTCCAAAGTTTATATCAATTTGAAACTGATATCAGACACTTTTAGCCATACCGGTCACACCGTGTGGTCGATTGAGGTGAGGTCGATTCATTCATGTCACAAATGATTTGTGGATCGTTTTCCTAAAGTATCAAAATAATCTGAACGCGTTTCCTTGGTTAAGCGTATGTCATTGGTGTTGTTTTCAAAAGATTATCTCAATTTGAAACTGATATCAGACACTTTTAGCCATACCGGTCACAGCGTGCGTCGAATTGAGGTGCAGTCAATTCGTCCACATCAAAAATGACTCGTGGATCATTGTACTAAAGTATCAAAACAATACGAATGTGTTTTCTCAATTTGGAGTATGTCATTGGTGTTGTTTTTCAATGTTTTTCTCAATTTGAAACTGATATGAGACTCTTTTAGCCATACCGGTCACACCATGCGTCGGATTGAGGTGCGGTCAATTATTACATGTCAAAAATGACTCATGGATCGTTTTCCTAAAGTATCAAAACAATCTGAATGCGTTTGTTTGGTTTTCCGTATGTCATTGGTGTTGTTTTCCAAAGTTTATCTCAATTTGAAACTGATATGAGACACTTTTAGCCATACCGGTCACACCGTGCGTCGGATTGAGGTGCGGTCAATTCTTACACATTACAAATGACTCGTGGATCATTGTCCTAAAGTATCAAAACAATCCGAACGCATTTGCTCAGTTTCCCGTATGTCATTGGTGTTGTTTTCCAAAGTTTATCTCAAATTTAAACTGATATCACACACTTTTAGCCATACCGGTCACACCGTGCGTTGGATTGAGGTGCAGTCAATTCTTACACGTCACAATTGACTTTTGGATCATTTTCCTAAAGTATCAAAACAATCCAAATGCGTTTGCTCAGTTTGGCGTATGTCATTGGTTTTGTTTTCCAAATTTATCTCAATTTGAAACTGATATGAGACACTTTTAGCCATACCGGTCACACCGTGCATCAGATTGAGGTTCGGTCAATTCGTACACGTCAAAAATGACTCGTGGATTGTTGTCCTAAAGTATCAAAACAATCCGAATGCATTTGCTCGGTTTTCCGTATGTCATTGGTGTTGTTTTCCACAGTTTATCTCAATTTGAAACTGATATAAGACACTTTTAACCATACCGGTCACACCATGTGGTCGATTGAAGTGAGGTCGATTTGTACACATCAAAACTGATTTGTGGATCATTTTCCTAAAGTATCAAAACAATCCGAATGTGTTTCCTCAGTTTGGCATATGTCATTGGTGTTGTTTTCCAAAGTTTATCTCAATTTGAAACTGATATCAGACACTTTTAGCCATACCGGTCACAGCGTGCGTCGGATTGAGATGCGGTCGATTCGTACACGTCCCAAATGACTCGTGGATTGTTGTCCTGAAGTATCAAAACAATCAGAACTTGTTTGCTCGGTTTGGCATATGTCATTGATGTTGTTTTCCAAAGTTTATCTCAATTTGAAACTGATATGAGACACTTTTAGCCATACCGGTCACATCATGCGTCAGATTGAGGTGTGGTTGATTCTTATACGTCACAAATGACTCTTGGATCATTGTCCTAAATTATCAAAACAATCCGAACGTGTTTTCTTGGTTTGCCGTATGTCATTGGTGTTGTTTTCCAAAGTTTATCTCAATTTGAAACTGATATCAGACACTTTTAGCCATACCGGTCACACCGTGGGTCAGATTGAGGTGCGGTCAATTCTTACATGTCACAAATGACTCGTGGATAGTTTTCCTAAAGTATCAAAATAATCCGAAAGTTTTTTCTCAGTTTTCCGTATGTCATTGGTGTTATTTTCCAAAGTTTATCTCAATTTGAAACTAATATTAGACACTTTTAGCCATACCGGTCTCACCATGCATCGGATTGAGGAGCGGTCGATTCGTACACATCACAAATGACTCATGGATCATTGTACTAAAGTATCAAAATAATCCGAATGCGTTTCCTAGGTTTGGTGTATGTCATTGGTGTTGTTTTCCAAAGTTTATCTCAATTTGAAACTGATATCAGGCACTTTTAGCCATACCAGTCACACCATGCGTTGGATTGAGGTGTAGTCGATTCATACACGTCAAAAATGACTCGTGGATCGTTGTCCTAATGTATCAAAACAATCCGAATGCGTTTTATCAGTTTTCCGTATTTCATTGGTGTTGTTTTCCAAAGTTTATCTCAATTTGAAACTGATATCAGACACTTTTAGCCATACCGGTCACACTGTGCGGTCGATTGAGGTGAGGTCGATTCTTACACATCACAAATGATTCATGGATAGTTGTACTAAAGTATCAAAACAATTCGAATGTGTTTCCTCAATTTGGCGTATGTCATTGGTGTTGTTTTCCAAAGTTTATGTCATAATAGAACTATATAGTAGGAATTCACTAATTTAAGGACATGAAACATAAGAAAGGGAGATCATAGATTCTCAATAAGTGTAAAGGGAGATATCAATGACCATATAATGATAACATAAGTATTAGGAATTCAACTTCATTGTCCTATTTGTTTACATTCTTCCATCAGGTACGATGCCCATTCGTTTCTAAAGATATTTATATCATCATCTGAATAGGAGTTTTTGCGACAGTCATTGTAGTACTGAAAAAATATAAATACACAAAGGATGTATAATTATTTTAAATAAAGTAGTAATTATTTTCAAAAATACCTCTTCAGGGATGCTAGTTTGTTCATGAAATATGATATCATTCATAAATTTAGAAACATAATAACCGCAGTCCTTGTCATTTGTTTGTTTCGGACACTACAGAAACATCGAGAAAAATAAGTAATTTATTTTAATATGTATTTGGATAGTGAAATATAATTATATATACCCAGATACTTCTCCATTTGTAGATCTTGTGGGCATTGTCGTCCTTATGCCCTGGATTCATTCCAGCCTTTAGACGATATTCATACACCACCCTACCATAACAAAATCCTCATTAAAAGATAATATAAATTATATAACTAGATATTTAATTCTAAAATGTTGGATCTAGTGTATTACAAATTGACAATCTCCATCATCTGTGGTCGGTTAGTTGGATATCCATGCAGTGAATCCAGAAAATAAATCCTTGGAGTATCCAAATTGACTGCAATGAGCATCCAATGTTCCCTAAAAACACAAAAAGAAATAAGTACTGATAGAAATGAATATATAATTTATATGATTAAAATTTAGAGTTTTACCCTTGCATCATTGGTATTAAAAAGAGCCTTTCAGTCGTAATTCTTATTTGAAATGTTATGAGCAGATTTGACATCAATTGACCCTAAAAATTAGAATCTATTTCTGTTCGTTGTGTAGAAATGGTGTGAGGACAAACGAGACCAAAATTGTATTCATGGGAAAATCCCTTCAATTGTTTTTCATATATATGCCTCTGAAAAATATGAGATGTATTTATCCATAATTATCAAAGTATATCAGCTTCTGTAAAATCAAATCATGAAAACATACCTCATGTATACATTTATAACTGAGGCGCCTAGCCAGTCATATGTGATGATCTTAGAAACAGCGTCTGCACTAACGAAATCTATTTTTTCCTCTTTGTAAATATCTTTTTGACAAACATTTGTATGAATCTTTCTGTCTTTCATTTTCATATCCACATGATCTTGCAATGTTATTAAATGTGTATATAGAACGGGCGGGGTGAACACGCTCTCAGTAGATCGTTTTGATCGGTTGGTTGATCCAATGTTGGAGCCGATCTTTCGGTTTAGCTTCTACATTTTATCCTTCTGTAATAACATTCATCAGTTCTTCCATTTTCTAATTTAATGTTAAAGGTTCTACTTGAAAAATGAACTAGAAATGAATACCTCCTGCTCGACATGTTTTTTTACAAGATTCGACGGCCATGCAATGAATGTTCCAACAACTTTTTCCACCATATGAATGTCTTCATCGTCATTTGGAATGGGTAGCTCGGCGCTCGACTCATGAGATATGTTAATCGAAACTTTTACATGACCGGTTGGAAGTGGTCTGGACTGTACTGTGCCATTCTACATATTGAACACCGTAGCCCTCGCTACAAGGCGATGGGTGGGAGTTGACAGATATAAAGCATAGTCATTTTCACCCTGCAAAATATCATTACATGAAAGGTATCAGTGTCTATGTGATTCACATCTCACAAAAACAAATATTATAACATTGATTACCTCATTTAAGTCAGGTCTTTAAGGGGAATGGCTCGCCTCAAAGCTGGTGAGGGGTGGATCTTTTCGCGGGGGTTGTTCATGAGTTTTTTGTTCTTTTCGCCTCTCCTCCATCAAACTCTTTAGCATCTCTCCCTAAGTTTGGATTAGTTCTTCAAGGGTAGATACTTTATATCACATTACATGCAATTCTTTAGTTTGTTCATCCTCTTGTTTTTTTTTTCTGAAAATATGTCCGGGGTGACACCCCAAAACCCACACCTCTGACACGACCATACTGTTCTGGCTGTTTCAAGGCCTTTGAAAGTATGTCTGCATCCGATGCAGGTGTTGTTGATTCCTGTGACTATGTCAAATAGAAAATATTAAAAAATAAGTAAGCATCGTTATGTAATAGTGATTTAAAGCAAAATAAGTTTATATTATGTCATACTAACACATGTTTCCCACACTTTTTGTGTGTTTTCATCTATCAGTTTCCCATCTTTATTAACACGAGACTCCTTCCATAGTACATGGCGTGGAATGGAAGTGACTTGAGATTTTGCATCATCAATCTGTATATAAACAGAGAAACATGGTTATAGTGTTGTTTTATGTCACATAAAATTATTGCAGTACTTTTAAAATACATACCAATTGTTTTTCAATTGAAACGTACCCCAACCTTGCTTTACAGTAAGGGTACGCTGGTTTTGCTGCCCGTTCTTCATTTTCAGCACTCTGTTGCTATTTCATAAATAAAAACCTATCAATCAACGTGATGAATACAAGCAACGTTACACAATGTGTAACCAAACATAATGTACCTGAAAATTCTGTTCCGCACGACGGTTGAAAAACGCATCCCACGTTCCTTGGGATATCAAGTGTGCATAAAGAGGAGGCATGTGCGGCTTGATTTTCCCTTCAGCATATTTCAGATGATGTTTTGTTAAAATGGTGCGAAAGACTCTATGAATCCTTCCTGCCAGTCTGAAAACTAATTCTTTGTGCGAAACATCTACAATAAATTCACTCTGCAAGAGATGATGAAGGGTTAGTCAATATTGCAATATTTTATTTTATTTTAATAAATTAAATAGATGATATCATAATGTTACCGTAATCTCTTCCCAAATTAATATTTTCAACCTGCTAACAACATGGTGCCATGACTCTACGTCAATCGGTACGCGTTGTCGAGTGACGATTCCAATGTAGCTACTAAACATGGCTTTGTTGGGGTTTACATACTGGCCTAGCTTATTCCATCCCACCTAATATTTGATGCCTTTTGCTTTTGCCTTAAGGATTTTTGCTAAAACTGTCAAACTACGGCGCACCTGTTTTTTTTGTGTCGCTGGGGTTTCATCGCCTACCATTTCCTCAATTTCTACATCATCATTATGTTTCTCCGAAGCGCTAGCATCGGCACGGACACCAGCTGCAACAGGTTGAGAGACCTGTTGTACGTCAGTAGTGGGACCAGCTGCAATAGGTTGAGAGACCTATTGTCTCTCAGCAGTGGGACCAGCTGCAACAGGTTGAGAGACCTGTTGTCTCACAGCAGTGGGACCAGCTGCAACAGGTTGAGAGACATGTTGTGTCTCGGGATTGGGTGCATCAATAGGTGAAGAAGTCATTATCTGCAGAACTGGTTTAAAATTTAATTTAGATCACATAAAAGCAACAGCGAATAGATAATAACATAATGTAACACAATCTATATTACAATAAAAATCAATAACCTGATTATTTGACTCCTTTTTTTAAAAGACTGAAAGGATTTGACCCCTCTATCAACTATCCATATCCCTTCATTGCGGTCTCCTCTGACATACAAAACGTTGTCTATATTGGGACCACTGCAAAATGATTGCGAAGACCCAATGAAAGGGTCATCTTCCGTTGAATTTTCATCTGACCCTTCAGTTGATTTTGTCAATAACAGAACAATTGACCAGTTTCAGTTTGCGGGATCTGGAACATAAAATACTTGCACTGCCTGTGATGCCATTATAAATGGTTCGTTTTTATCCCCTTCTTTACTGAAATCAACTTTCATGAATCCCAAATCATCTATTTTAACAGCACTCCTGTTATCAACCCACTTGCATTGAAATATCAGAACTTGAAATTCCGTATAATCCAACTCCCATATTTGTTTGATGATGCCAAAGTATGACATATTTGCATAAATTGGATTTCTATCCTTAACACCGGAAACATGCATCGCTTCATTCACAAGTGTAACCCCACTATTCTGCATGGTACTATCTTCATCATGTTCATTAGTATAAAATGTATAACCATTAACTACATAAGCATTGTAAGATAATGCATACACACTTGGTCCTCCGGCTAGCCATCGAAGTCATTCTGAAATTGACTTTGGATTTTCATCTGACATCTTAAAAATATGATCTCGAAACTATCCTATAAACTATTGATTATGTGTATCAGATATCCATTTTCAGCCATTCGATGAATGTTTCAACCTAATTGATTGTGTACCTTCTTTAGAAATGAGACAACTTTGAGTTCCTTTAATGCTATATCCTGACAAATTTCTATAAGCAAAGAAGTCATTTATCATCCCATACAACATGAATCTCAAAGTGAAATCTTCCTTTCTGTAAGAATCATACAATGTGACACCTGAATCCCACTATAATTTCAAATCTTCGATCAATGGAGCTAAATAAACATCAATATCATTACTCGGTTGTTTTGGTCCTGATATAAGCATAGATAACATGATGTATTTTCATTTCATGCATAACCACAGTGGTATGTTATAATTTATCAACATAATCGGCCATGTACTGTGACTGTTGCTTTGAAAACCAAAAGGGTTCACTCCATTTGTATATAACGCAAGACGAAGGTTTCTTGACTCGTTTCCAAATTCCGGATACTCATGATCGATTCTCTTCCACTGAGGAGAGTCTGCTGGGTGACGTTGTATCCCATCTTTAATTCTTGTATCTGTATGCCATGTTAATTGTTCTGCTGTCTCCTCACTTCCATATAGGCGTCTAAACCTTGGAATGATTGGAATGTACCATACAACTTTAGTAGGAATGGATTCATCTTTCTTGTATCAAGAAGAACCACACTTTGGGCATTATTTAAGTGAATTGTGGTCCTTGTGAAACAATATACATTCATTCAGGAAGGCGTGTATTCTTTCAGAGATCATACCCATAGAGTGTAGCATTCGTTTGGCGTAGTATGTTTGGATCAGGAGCTCATTGTCTTCTGGGAGCATGTCATTCAAGAGGGAAAGTAGTTTCGTAAAACTGTCGTCACTCCACCCGTTATCTGCTTTCAAATTATACAGCTTCAGTACGACTGACAATGCTATATATTTAGTGGAACCAGCATACAATGGCATCTTTGCACAACTTTTTAACTTCTCAAACAATTTTGGGCAATCACGAAGTTCATCTTCGAAGGTCCTTGTCATTTTCTAAATACGATCTTCATCATCATTCACATCTGTAATCACATCCTCCATACGGTCATCTTCATTGTTCATGTTTTTAATCATATAAGATGATCCATAAAACACAGTGTCACCCCAGTCACTACCTATATTCGATGTTTCCCCGTGTTTATTCCAACATGTATAACTTTGATCTATTCCGTGACAGATCAAGTTTAATTCTAACTCATCTGGACTAATTTTTTTGGATAACAACAATGTAAACACGGACAATGGATTTGAGAAGAGTCACATGCATGATCTTTTGCAAACATGATAAATTCTTTCATGCCTTCTTCATACTCTTTTGTCAACCGATTGGAATTAATCCATTCTTTATTTATATTCATCCTATTTGAAATCCATAGGATGAGTATATAGGTTAGAGGAGAAGGAATATGAGTATAATTTAGATAAAAAACAAGATACTTCAAGGAAATAATGTGACCATGAAATGACTAAGTCTAGAATGTTGTGGATATTGAATACATTCTTTGACTGATTTGGAGAAATGACTTCTCGAACCTTTTCTGGACAACCTAAAACTCCTTCCAAGGAAATAATGTGACCATGAAACAGTTATTCTTAAACAAAATATGGGGAATTTATAATAATGTAATAAAGACAAAGCTCTCTAAAAACACCCAAAACAACCTCTAGATTATCAGAGTACTCCTCCTATATATTGTAATACACCAAGAAGTATTCTAAAAAATGAAAATGGAGTTGTCTAGAAAGATATTAAAGATCTAGTTCATCAGTTCCATGAAATAGATAGAGCATTGGTGATCCCAAATGGAATTCATAAATACTTTAAATTTCCATATCGACTTTAAAAATCTATCTTTTGAGCATCCTCTTCCCAAACCCTCACCTGTTGGTACCCTGATCTCTAGAAAATTTTCACAAACCAATAGAACCTTATAAGATTGTCAAACAAATAATCAATTATAGGCAAGTACCCTATCCTACATGCCATGTACCACAACACAACTCTCAAAGAACATGAAACCATGACCATTTTCCTACCCAAAAGGGTTAGGCAATACATGAAATAATTAATAAACTCTGCCATCATACCCAAGTAATAAAAAAATATGTGAAATTAATGACTAGGATTCACCATTTTGAAATGAAACCAATACTATAGAATAATTAAAAAAATTCACCTCGAATTATGGTTGGCCAAGATTATGAGTCCTCATGAATGACCTCAAATGCATTGATTTTTTCTAGATTAGACTCATCTATGTATTATTTCCCTATTAAGAATCCCCCTTTCTTTTAGGATGTGATCCTCCACCATTTGAAGCCTCTTATTTTAACTAAGAGCCCTTAAAAAAGTGGAACCTACACCACTCCCATTAGGATCCAATTGAAAAAATCACAAGATATTCCCCGGCTAACCAAATAGGTGGAACACCCTCAGAGTCTCTAGTAAAATCGTCCAGATGTTTCCCACATTTCTAATATGATAAAAAAATAGGTCCATTGTCCATAGAATCCACATAATCTGTTCATAAAGAATACTGAAATCCTTTTCCACTACTTCTCTAAGACACATCGTGCTTTACATTTTATCCTCAAAAATAACTATGGATACCACCTATTAATGGAACACCATTGAGACCAATATTTCAATTAAAATATGTCTCTCACATCAATACCTTGGGAAACACCTAAAAATAGGTTGGTAGACTTAGAAAAATAAGAATAAATATGATATATTTCCTCAAACCCATCTCAAAATTAATAGCCATAAGATAATCGTTCATGGGGAGATAAAGAGATACATGAACCAAATTACGGAATCTAGTGGCATAATCCATGACTAAATGACCACCATACGCTAGCTTTAAAAACACATAGTCACTCATCAATATCAAGGTATATAGGTAAAACCTCTGAAGAAATACCACATGGAAAGTGGTAAAAGTGAGATCCTCTCTATTCCTCGAAAGAATCATTGAATCAAACCACATTCAAATAAATTTATTTAAAAAGGAAACAAAAATAGAACACTTTAGATGTCTTAGGGGTTTTCAAAAACTCTAAGATCTACTTGATACAGTCCAACTACTCCTTAAATTACTTGGTTCTCTTTTCAGTAAGGAAAAACTCTGAATTATTCTTTGAAAATTCTTGAGTGTGGTCCATAGTTTATGTCTTATCATGGATACCAATTTAACCCACATTTTTGAAATTATAAATCATTGAATCCAAAAAAATTTGTTTCAATGGGATGGTTCCTCTTTGGGGTACTCTGGTTCACACTCTCTATGCTTCTACATGGTCCTTCTAGGAGGTATTGTCTACAAGAAACATAAACAACCTCCATCAAGGAAAACCAAACATCAAATCACAACAAAAGAACTAAATGAAAACACCAAAACATAAGAATAACTAAATAAATATAATGAAGTAGTGGGAAATCATAAAAACAACCCATATTCACGATCAAAACATAACCAAAATCCCAAACCACCCATGGAAACTGAAGATTCGACACGAAGAATAGTTGGCCAAACACTTACCCATTACAACCATATGAGACCAGATGGTTATAGATATAAATTAGAAATAAATCTGAAATATTAAATATGTAATACCATATTTCATTGAATTAATCCATTGTTTACCATCCTTTTCACCTGATTCTTCATACCACATGTCCTGGAGAGCATTTACAGCACCAAGGGATAACATAATGCATGAAGAATATCTGACTTTCACTTGGGAACAACATTGCCACTGGTAAACGGGACTAAAACATATAGAAAATGGGATGGTCACACAAACATAATCAGATTCAATAGTAGATGATAAAAATACACCATAATTAGTGACATAAATTGAGTAAAAACATCACCCAAAACAATGCAAACATAATTAATTCATGAAAATTCAATTTGAATCACCTTAAGGAGGAGGACCTGGTGGCAGAGGAGAAGGAGGTGTCAACAGCGGAGGCACCAGAGGCAACAGAGGCAGCGCGGAGGTAGGGCGGAGGCAGGGCAGAGGAAGCGGAGGAGGAGGAGGAGGAGGAGGAGGAGGCAGTGGTGGAGGAGGAGGCAGTGGAGTAGGCAGAGGAGGAGGAGGAGGCACCGGTGGAGGAGGAGGAGGAGGAGGATGCGGCCGTGGAATAGGAGGAGGAAGAGGAAGCGCCGGTGGAGGAGGAGGAGGACGATGCCACGGTGGAGGAGGAGGAGGAGGTGGCAGCGGCCGGAGGAGGAGGACAAGGAGGAGGCGGCGGCCGCGGCGGAGGAGGAGGAGGTGGAGGCAGCGGCGCAGAGGAGGGCTTCCGCGAGAGCTTGACCGGGTGCAGGGAGGAGGAAGAGGACCCACGGTTTTTTAACAAATCCGCATGATCCTTTATCAGTGCTAGTAAAAAGCGCTGATAAAGGGTGTATTTATCAGCGCTAAAATGAAAAGTGCTGATAAATACAACCTTTATCAGCTCTTTTTTAGCGCTGATAAATAAGCCCCTTATCAGCGCTTTTCTGTTAGCGCTGATAAAGGAAGGCGCATGCCTTGCCCAGTTTTGTGGTAGTGCTTCCACCATTTCCAGCTCATGAGGGGAATATTTGGTGGGAGGGGGTCATGGCAATTATATACAAACATGGTAGGTGTTGAAGGAGAATGTATTACATCTGTTTGAGAGGTGGTAGCCTGCTTTACAAAACATCACTGATTTTGTTTCCCATTTGATAGAAGAGGAGATGGATATATATTATTACATTAACATAATAACATATAAGTATATGGTAGGTACTAGTATTATTATATTATAATTTTTAATACTTAATTTATTGTTTTAAGATAATAATGAAAAAGAAAGAGCTTCGTAATGATAATTACCTCCTCTTTAAGAAACCTCATATATATCTCTTCTTTGGGACACTAGGGATGATATTTAATCATGAAAAATAGATATATAATATAGATATCGATTTTTGGGAGATATGTTTTCAGGTATTTGTCAATCCAAATGGTTTGGTAAGTGTAAACAAGTGAGAGTAATAAGTGAACTTTGATATTTGAGGAGTAACGATTTTTTTAATAACCAAAACAATTCAATAAAGGGAAGTCACTAACACTCCAAGTGCCTCGAAAATTAATATCAAATGGATTTTATGGAGGGTAAGGTCTATCATAATCCACTCAACATTAAAATAAAAAATCTTAATATTTTATTCTAATATCACTTAAATTTATTTAAATGAACTATTTTAGTTTTCACCATGATAACTTGTTTTTGAACTTGAGTAATAAATATATGAAGCCTAACAAATGTTCCTTATTAGACAATAGAGTCAAAAATATTTATTATTTGAAACCAAATTGATTAAATAAAATTTATTTTTTTGTGTAGAAAATTAATTTTAACATAATGGAATGAAGTACACAAAACTCAATTCTAACTTTAATCATAGTAAATATTTTTTACAAACATCACAAATCATTATTGTAAAAAATTAAGTTTAAATTATTATATAATATTTATTATTATTATTAAAAGTATAGAATTAATTTTTATTAAATTAAATTTACAAAATTTTCAGAATTTAATTTATAAAAAAAATTAGAAATGTGTTGAGAAAACTAGTTGTCAATGATTACACATTTCAAGCATAAGATGATTTTATAATGACAATATTAAAATTAAACATGGTGGAATTAATTCCATATCATATATATTTATATATAATATATAAAATTTATTTTAATAATTCTTCCTTAGAGTTATTTTAATTATTTAAAATGGAGAAACATTATACACCTTAATAAAAATTTCAGAAATTAATTGTTTTAATTCCTAAAAATAAAAAGTTATTAAAATATAATAAAAATATTAATTTAATCGAATAAATTTAATAAAAGAAAATAAATAATTATTATATAAATTTATATAATAATATTTGAATAGGGATTTAATATTAATTAATTTCTTAAAATTAAGTGTCAGTTTTACCAGAAATCGGAATTTTTCATTATTCACCCAGAAATCAATATTTTCTGAAAAATACAAAAATTTCACCATAAAAATATCTATATTCCTATTTAAAAAATAATTTTAATTTTATAAAATAAATTTTCTAATGCATCAATAAATTAATTATAATATTTTCTATAGATAAGCAATAAAAATACCTTTTCGAAGGAAACATATTTTATGTAGAATAAAATATCCTTATTATAAGTTGAATATTTATTTATTAAGAATTTATCAATAAATTTATTTTGTGTTTGAAAATTATATATTTAAAAATGTAGATAATCTTATTAATACAAGTTAATTCAATGTCTAAGTTATAACAGTCACATTTAAACAATATATTTTGTGGGTTGTTTATACTCTCCATTTCCTGCAATATACAATATTGATCAAAATTTTATTTGAAAATATTGGTTTTTCAGGTAACATAATTTATCAAAGATAATAAATTTATTTTAAAAAAACTATAATATAATATCATGGTATGTTACATTCTCCCCACCTTCAATAACTTTCATCCTCGAAATTTAAACAGGCACTAGGAAATCAAGGGTACGAAACTTCAAAATTCATTTTTTGAAAACACAAATCATAAAAATGGATAATGAAACTTTAAATTAAAAAGGTAAAGGGTATTAAAAAGGTAATATGTAGTACAAAATTACTTCATTTCCCTATAGAAGAACAATTATGGAATGTGAAAGTATGTATTTGGAAAGAATAACCACTTATAATATATCATTATACCCTTTTTTGTGAGAGGAGAGACAAAAAATATATCAAAAATTTATAACATATTTATATTAAGATCATTTCATAAATATTTAAGGTTTTATTTACTATCTAGATAAGGGATATAAGTAAATATACTTACATGAAAAATAGATATTATCCTTTAATCAATTTTCACCAAAATATCATCCTTCATTACAAACGATCAGTAATCAAGATTAATTTTTATTTCTAAGACATTAAAATTAAATTATAACATATCACATGGAACAAAAAAATTATATAATATTAATTTAATTAACATCAATAATCATATTAACCATTATGGATATCAATAGCTTTAAACTTATTTCTAAAACATTCTATGGAATTATTCCATGAATAACATTTTACTAAAACCTATACTAATCCCCAAGGTCATTTTACCATAAATGTATCCCAAAATTATTTTAATCATCATTTAAATCAATCATTTAAAACATAAAAAGGAGTATTTATGATTTTAATCATATGATTTCCTTTAGAGATATAATACCATGATACTTTTAGTTTATCCTATATCACTATGAAATATAATAGGTTTCTATAGGTTATACTCTTTAAATTATCATAATGGTTCATATAGAAAATTTTAATTAACCATATCATATCCGACAAGATTTTCAAACTAGGTGTGATTTAAATACCATATCACCATAAACTATAGTTTTGTATGAAATATACTTGACCAACCCTTATTAGGGTTAGTTTTACTAGATTCATATTTTCTAAAACCACATCCACTATTGGTATCCCAATATAGACGTGTTTCTCTTAAAACTTCATAATATATACCCTAATAAAACATTAGTACATTATCCTAGAAATATAATTACATTAAATTTCATCCGTATGTTATATTCTCTAATATATGTTTCCCTAAATCAATTTTACATGGTTTTTACTAAATATTATATGAAACCAGCTTTATGACCCTAACCCATGTAGCCAAACTTTATAGGTTACTTTGTTAATTTTTTTTCTAGATACAAGCGATCACATCCCATATGATAAAATAGTTTAATATAATTGGTAAACATGATAAATTAATAATTCCCTTATAATATTTAAATAAAAAAATTAAAACATATTTTTATCAAGAATATCATTATTCCCTATAGAATATCCTTTCATATAATTAATAGAACACTTCCTAGATTCTTGGGAATGAAAAAAAATAAGGGTGCACCCAAATTCTTAGTAAATGTTATATACAATAAATGATATCATGCCTAAAAAAATATTATCAATAAATAATAATTGACATGTAATGGTAAATAACTAAACACACATTCCATTTGATCAATAACATGATTATCACAATTAAATAAGGAATAATGAATATTAAAAGTTAAAAAACTGAACACACATGGTATGTAATCAATAACTTGAGTAAAAATGGCATCCATGGATAATATAAATGAAATAATCTCATAGATAATAATATATGTATTCTTATTGAAAGAAAATTATTAATATTGGATGTCATTATCTCAAGAATCATAATAACTTTATCTTTAAGACCTTGTGCCCAGAAAGTTTAACTGATGGGTAGGTATACACTGAAAACCAATTTAAATAATGTTAGCCAACTGAATTTTCTCAACATATTACCGATGGATCAATGTAATATCTATAGTTTGGACCCACCCATGTGTTCATGTCCAACAAATTCTTTATAAATCAAATGATATATTTAATTCATGAAAATTATACATTATCATAAAATTTACATATCGAGTAAGTAATATTGATTAATAATAATGTTTAAATCCAATCATATAACATTAAATGTATTTTACCATATGTAGAAGTGCCATAGAATTTAAGTAATAAGAATATCCATGATAAATAATATGAATTTTTAGGTTAAATTAAATGGCTATTGAGTAGAAAAAAGTTAATATTTCAATGAAAAGTTAATTATTACAAAAATTCTTGATGAATGAGTATGTCAATAATTTTCTTGGGAAAATTGATCATAAACCATCCAAATAAAGAAAAAGGATGGAATAATTAAAACATATCACTAGTGTAGTATATATAAAATAATGGGTCGTTGTTTTTGATTAATAGAAATACTATAAATATATTATCAAAACATTCTTGAGGAAAATAACCTTTTCACTTGGAAAATAACATTTTAAAAATAAAATGTTCTATAATATTAGGAAAAAAATTATGCAATATTTTTTAAATTAATATTAAATTCGATGAGTGGTCATAATGGTAGAAGTGTTTGTTAACGCAAAGTATTTTAAAAACAATGATACCTTTATCTTTGTTTTGTATATAAATGAAAAGTGTATTTATATATATTTTGAAAACCATAGAAAGATTCTATATAAAGCATCAAGTTAAAATAAAATTATGTGTAAAAATTTCTATAATAAATCATATTAAAACATTTTTGAGAACATTTTTAGAAAAAAGGGTTTGGCAGAAAATGTATTTTCAACGGAGAGATAAATAAAATAATATTTCATTAAAAAAATTATTAATACTTTTAGGTCCCAAATAGAGGAAAACTGTACTATTAATTAAAAAATAATGAATAATCATATGGTAATAAAAATAAAGAATTTTTTATATAATGAACAAATAATTTCTCTCAATGGAAGTTCATGTATAAACATTTCCTTTTAAATTTAAATTGAAACATAATTCTCTTACAACATTGGTAACTTTTGAATCATAAACCCCGTGAAAGGAATAACATAAAATTTAAAAATAAATACCATGAATATAAACAGATTGATGGTTTAACATATCAAATGGGTATTATATACACCTAATATAATAATATAGGTATATAACATGACATATTTCCCAAATAAGTCAACTTGAGACAAGAAACCCTTACAATGATCATAACATTTAAGTGAGAATTAATCAATGAATCAATTATGTGTATAAAATTTAAATCTATAGAAAATAATATGAAATAAAATATAAGATAATAAAAAATCGTTACAAACATAATCTAAGAAAATCAAATATAATTAATAATAAATATACCCCAATAAAAAGAAATCGAGTTATGAAATTCTTTACCTCTTGGTAATTTTCAAGAAAAATACTATTTGTTGATATAATTAAAATTAAATATTATAATAAAATTAAGTATGAATAATTTATAATATAATAGTTATATGTTTAATTATATTTACCATATTAAATAAATTAGGTTCACAACATTATAATATTCCTTAAAGAAACAAAATTGAGACAAAATCCCATACCTTTTGCTTACATTTTATTGAACAAGATTTAACCTATTTTATAGTGGTTTTAAACATGTTATTAACTAATTAAATAACCATATTAGTATTTATAATTTCATATACAATCCTTCTATAATATCATATAACTCAATCATTAATAATAATTCATTATTACTATTGCTTCGGGTGCTAACTGCCTTATTTTCTCTTGTACAATTTAACATGAATGTTCCAGTTCTTAGGAATATTATATATTCACAAAATCTATATAATTATATATATGATATAATTTTTTTTATTACATAATTTTTTAATAATTATTGAAATTTTATCATGGATAATGGATCACATCACTTTGTTATGACGATAGTCAGTTCGAACACAAAAATAATCATCTCATTTTATTAAATGGTGAAGGGGTAACGAAGTGTGTAATATAATAATTTCATGGAATAAATATATTTTTATACATTTAACAAACATTCATTAAATTTATCCTTATTACCTTTAATGTAAATCATTAATTAAAATGGGACAACATCATTTCGTGAGGTGGTAGTTTGACATACAAAAGAGCGATGATGTCGTATTTTAAACTAAATGGTGGCATAGAAAATATATTTTATTTTAAAATTAAAATTATATAATTATATCATAAATATATTATATGTACATATATCAAATCCATCATTATATAAAACTGTGATAGTATTTAATGGAACATGGGTTGGCTATAGTCCACCATATACACGATTGAAACGTTTGTTTCATTTTTGATAGAAAAGGATATGTAACTATGTTATTACCTTAAAATAATAACATATTAGTATATTTTAGATAATTATTTTATTATAATGGAATTTTTATTATATAATTTATGTTTTTAATATAATAATGAAAAATAAAGATCTTCGTCAATACAACTACATTCTCTTAGAGAAACCTCATTTGGATCAATTTGTGAGGACACTAGGTTTAGCCTTTTATATAGTCCATAATCTATAAAATATGTATAAGGGTGTTTTGAAGTGATTTTATAAGATTTTTTTAAGACATATGGATTTATAGGTTTGAATGATTAAGGGGAGGAAGTTTCCTTTTATAAATGAGAAGGATCTTATTTTTGTGAATAACCAATACTATTCAATAATGGGAAGTCATTCTCACCCCATGTGCCTAAAAAATAAAAAATAATGGATTGGAGGGAGGTTATGTTCTATAAAAATTTCCAACACATAAAATGAAACATTTTTTAAACATGTTAGTCCCTTATCATTTATTTTTATTTAGTTTAAACATTTTATTTTTTACCACGATAACTAGTTTCTAACATATATAATTAATCCTTTATGACTAAAATAAAATGATACTTATTATATATTTTTAAGGTAATAATTATTTTTACTAAATAAAATTTATTAAATAAAAATTCCATTTCTATGGAAAATTAATTTTAACACAAACACATGTAACAAATAAAACTCCATTTTAACTTTAATCATGTTAGATAATTTTTATTATCATTACTAATCATTAAGGTAAAGTAATAAGATGATAATATTTCATAATATTAATTATTATAATTAAAAATAAAAAATATATTTGATGAAATTCCATTCATATATGGGGATTAATTTAATTTCAAATTAAACCTGTAGAGTAAAAAAAACAGGTGTTAAATAAATGCATTTTTGAGAACAATATAGTCTTATAATAACTATACGAAATGAAATAATTAGTAAATGAATTTGAATTATTATTATATATATATAATCTATAAATTTAATTTTATTAAATTCTCCCTAGGGGTTATTTTATGTAGTTTAAATGAAGAAACATATGCACTTTAAAATAGTTTTCAGAAACAATGTGTTTTAAAGCATAAAAATTAACATATATTAAAATATAGTACAAAGAAAATTTAATTGCAATTAATTGAATTAAATATAACTAAATAATATTACTTTTACTTTAAAATAATTTAATAATAAAGGGAATTTTAAATTACTTAATTTATTCATGATAAATGAATATTTTACCAAAATTCGGCATTTTCACTATTTAGTGAAAAATCAATATTTTATAAAAAAAATTCATCATGATTTAATATAGATAATTTTATTTGAAAAAATAATTTTAATTAGTAATTATAAAATTTATATAAGATCATAAATTAATTATAATATTTTCCTGAAAAAAAATCATTTTTGGAAGAAAATAATTTTTTTGTAAAATTAAATGTCCTTATAAAAAGTTGAGATTGTTTTTATTAATAATTTATAAATAAAAACATATTGGTTAGGAAATTTATATATTGAATAATTTAGTTAATCATATTCATACCCAAAAATTCAAATACAATTCTATAATGATCATATTTAAATAATATATTTCCTAGGCAGTTTTAGCTTGGTGTTGCGTGTCATATACACTATCAAATAGTATGTGCTTCTTTTAAAATATCTCTATTTTCTACCAAAAAACATATCTAAGAGATTAAATTTATTTGAAATAAATATATTATCAAATATCATAGTATTATATGCATCATCATCATCCTTGGAATCATATTCTAAAAATTATGTTCCTTGAAATAATTTAACTACATATATTATTATTTTCTAATACATCCTAACATTCATAGGATATAATTTAAAATTCAAGTTGAACATAGAATGTATTAATTATTTATTTTTTATCTTTTAACATCATTAGGTCTAAACATGCTCCCCCTATCCTATTAAACTTCATATTATCTTTAAAATATCATGTTAAGATAACGAAAACATTTTCTATTAGTAAATGAGATTTATTTAATTTTGGTAGGATCATTTAATAATTAAGTTACATCATATAAGGTATAATATGTTTTTTAAGAATTTTAATTCTAAATTAGGGCTTTATGAAAATATACAACTGGTGGTTCATAATAACACATTCGTATATGTACTAAAAAATAGTTTCAAAAATACTTTTATATAGGATAATGATATTTATCCAAATAATCTACCAGAGAAATGTTATATAAATTTTTGAAACATAGACCATGGGTATCCATTTTATCATATCATACTTATTCTCAAGAAATATCTCAAATTAAACACCTTTAAAAGTTATAATGGTGAAATGAGATAAATATACACACCCTCTACTTAGATTCATTTGATATTGATAAATACCTTATATTAAAATTATTGAGGTAATAACTATTTAAATCATCTCATAAAGATAAAAAACAAGGTCAATCAATTCATACTTTAATTTTAATGTTCTATATATATGGAAAATATTTATAAAATATGAATTCAATTTCACATACCATTTAAAACCAATTAATTAATTTATATAAGATCAATATTTGACATGGACAATCCATAAAGTTTTAAAAACTACATTTGGATGATTTGGTCTAATACAATCATATTAAATTATTATATTTCTTTACGAAAAATAATAGATTTTTATTACCTTTATCGGATTCTTAAAGAATCATTATTAAACATTTCATATAATTTATATTCATTAGGTTCAAAATTTTATTCACTTTTAAAGTCTATATAGTACTATAATTTAGAGCTCATATTCCCAGTTCATCCATTTTAACAATTTGAGAATATTGGGTAAGGTTTTATTGAATTTAATCAAAATTTTATAACACTTTTGTGACTATGGTAGAATCAGGGGTTCAGTACTGTCACCTTAATAGGGATTTTTCTTCTTAGTTTTAGGGTTTCTCTATGTCGTTCCCTCACTTCCTAGGATCTGTGATTTTGGATGGTAGTAGTGGATCTTTTTAGAACGCTTTTGTAAGATCATACAAAGGATTCATGTGTCAATCCATGGATATTCATGTAGTAGTAGTGGCGAATCATGATGTTCGATATTGGTTGGATCGTTCAGATGATCAGAAGGAGACAATGCTAACTAGATCTTGTGATGTTATTAGATTTATGGTGAAATTGGTTTCTTATGTATTGAATAATTTATCAGGTACATGTAGGTTTCATCAGATTAATGTTTTGAGGGTTACGAACCCAAGTTGGGGTGCGAATGGAGGTCCTTATAAAAAATTGGCTTCTTTCTAGCTGATTTTAGCTTTATTCAAGGAATATTATTATGTAACAATCCTTAAAAAGAGATCAGTATCCCATGTTGAATCATACTCTGATGTGTTTGCTGAGAGATGTGTAATTAGAAAAAACTCCCTAATCTCACATCTTGTTTTACCAAAAGGTGATAAACCATTTAATCTAGATTATTTGGTTTGTCAGATTTCATTTTTTGTGGGGCTTCTTTGATTGGAGGTACATTCCTCTTGGTCATGATTTTTTAACTCCCTTTTCCCTTTGGATAATTCTAATCTATGAGCATAGAGCACTTTTTCTCTGTTATTGAAGCCTAGATGTCTCAATCTACATGAATATTATTTGGATTATAATGTTTCATGGTAAAGTAATTCCTTTTCTAAGGTTTAGGTTCGTCTTTATGAATGTAGTTGGGTCCTTTTTCATTTAAGAATTTTTCATGATATCAACAAGAAAATTGGGACTTTTATACATCTTGATAAGGAAACTGAGTATGTGCAGTTTTGAAATTTTGTCAAGAGTTTTGTGGGTATTGACCATAGTTTCACCATTATTGATAAGGTAACTCTTTCCACTCCCTATGATGATATTAAAATTGATGTTGAGTATGATAGAAATCCTATTTACTATAATACTTGTATAGTTGTCTGACACTCACTGGAGTTATGTCAGATGAAGGTCTCATGTGAGATATGTGGGATTAAGGGTCATCCAGCTACCCTCAATCACAAGACGCTAATGATGAAGGAAGATACTATGTCAAAGTCACATGATCATGATGGATATGTTCCAAGAAATCCATTGTCCAATGGGATTGATATGCTGATCTCTGAGAAATTCAATTATCAGGTCCCTAATTTGAAAGGCAAGAAATTTTTATTGGATGAGTCTCTTAATAGATCTAATAGTGGACCCTATAATACTCATGGTGATTTTATAGGGGAGGTAACATCACCTGATTTTAAATATATAAAATTGGATGAATATGGAGATGATACTTGTGGTCTCAGACTTACTTCTTATCTTGGCGGGACATCTGCTAGTCTGTCTGAAGGCATTACGAGTCTTATTATTGTGGGTGAGCCAATGGGGATTTCATATGACAAGGTTGATTATTCGTTTGATATTATTGTTATCTTGGGTGATGTTTCATAGGTGGGTACTAGAATTAGTTAGGAGAATGGTTTTATTTATGATTCTTATCCAGTTGATATGGATTTTATTGTTACCCAGATCTCTTAGATTATTAAAAATGATGATGAATTGTATCTTGAGACTGAGGATGTGGATTTCCTCAAAGATATGTATGATTCATGGGATAATTAAAATTTATAAAAACTTATAAATTGGGAAAAATCTTAGAGGATGGAAGTGATATATAATAAAGAATGATTTTTTGACACTACTCAACATATTTGTAGTGGTGGACCTATTTCATTTTAGGATTCTTTCATAACATGAAAGGTAAAGATGAGTGATATAGCTACTCCAAAAAAGAACACAGAAATATTATTCCACTCTACCAATGAATTTTTCTACCAGATCATCCTCTAAAACTTTAATGATCAATCTCCCTTTGGAGCCAAAAAGTTCCAAGGCAGTGATGCTTAGTATTCTCAGTCAATCTAACTCACTATTAGAATTGGAAACTACTGATGACTCTGATCATGGATATAGAAATTAAAATTATTATTTTTTATCTTAAACTAGTTTTCCAGATGGGGGATTATTTCATTGTTTGGACCCATCTACTCTCTTGTTATATTTATCTTTTCTTTAATAAAATTCCAAGATAATTGCTTCTTGCTAAACCTTCTTCATAAAACATTTCTATTGATGAATATAGGATAAATACCCAAACTAGAATACACTATTATTCATATAATTCCATTAAAACCTTGAATGAATCAATTTTTTATTCCATTAGAATCTATAATCACATATTGAACACTATTTTTTGTAAATGTGTATGTATGTACATGTTTTTTCTTTGATTAGATGCTATTTTATGTTTTTAAATATTCAAAACAATTTTATTATTTTATGTAAAAATATATTTTTAAAACCTCTCTGAATTTTTAATATAAATGTTGTTATGGTGATCATAATTATATAATTATTATTTCATTTTAAATATAACAAGTTAATATAACATTTATTAAACTAAAAATAAGTCCAATTTTTTTGTAGCATGTTTTTATTTAATACTGAATATGAATCATGTTTTTGGTTCCGAGAAAAATATTATATTTAAATTTATTTATAGTTTTATTTTTTATTTTGTTTATAAAATATTTTATAGAGTTCGCATTGTTCAAAAACCTGTTATATTTTAAATTTAACTCTCTAATATTAATTTAATCAGTTTAAACAGAATGCCAATTAGTTTTTTTAAGGGGTACACCTTTTATATGAAGATCTCACAACAATTCATTAAATCTGGATTTTGTGGAAATAAAAATATTTTTTTGATTCTATGATATATCAATAATTTATAATCAAAATCAATTGGAGTTTTTTGGGATAGAAATATTACAAGTGTTTTTTAATTTCATTCAACCAAATTAATCTCTAAAAATGTCATTTATATACTGTAAATAAATTATTAAGTACTTAAATTTATTCAATAGTTTTCAAAACACGTTATTAATTTATTTTTATCGTATACCATTCAAAACTTATCAGATTTAAGTTTTTCTTGATTATTTGTAAATATAATGAAATTATATAAAAATAAGTCTGTGATACCAACTACAAATTCAAATGTTTAGATAACTTATTTGTTTCAAAGTTTATATATTCAGTTTGAATAAAAAATGATGAGTTACAATTTTACTTCCATACTTATACTCTATATTTCCTTCATGGAAGCACCTAAAGATTCTTACCCTTCACCATTATCCACATTTATTCCCTTTAGAATTAACTCGAAAATTTTTAAATCTTGAATATCAGGTTTTTTCTTCAGTAGAGGGTGGTTTTCCTTTTCAACACGAACACCATTTTTAATCCAAGTCCCTTCATAGTTAATCAATTACAATGGTGGGTTGGATTATCTATTATCCCAATAATAGGTTGTGATCATTTTTCTCCAATGGTGGTTTCATCTCTTTCTCCCAATAGTGGGTGAAACCTTTTATTCATTAGTGGATAGTTTTTTGGGTTGGCTCCTTTGCATGCTAATGGTGGGTTCTTTTTTTTACTTTTAGATTTTCTTCATATACCTGACCTACCAAAAGGTAAATGTTTTATATACATTTTTAAATTTTCATTCCAACAGTAGGTTTAATTTTACTTTTCTATTTTTTTCAAAAACTCAATGGTAGGTAATATTTTCCTTTTTTATTCAAAAACTCAACTGTTGGTAATATGCATCCTTTTAAATATTTTCAATTTTAACAGTGGGAGGTCCTTTTTCACATTTCTAAATCAATGGTGGGAAAATTTATTAAATCCATTAATGAGAATGTTTTTAAGTCAATGGTGACTTAAACTCAATAGTGGCTCAAAATTCCAACGGTGACATAAACTCAAGGGTGACTAAATTTATGAATGGTGACTTAATTTATCAACAGTGACTCGATTAATCAAAAGTTACCCAATTTATCAACAATGACTCAATTTATTAATGGGTACTTAAGTTATTTCCCAATGGTATCTTACTTTTTCCAACACCATGTATTTTTTACTACTAGTGGTGATTTATCGATGCTCTATTTTTCATCACTTTTTATATTTTGATGAACTACATATTTATATTAATTATTTTAAGTATTTAATTGATTTCTAAAATTAATATATATTATATATGATCCTTGGAAATTATTTTCTTAATATTTAAAAGATTTTTAAAAAGTTATTAAATTTATTTATTAGTGTTACATGAATTTTACAGCATGTATTCTGGAATATGTATGTATTAATATTTTGATTTAATTTAGTAGAATAAATATTTAATTAATTATTATTTAATGAAATTGAATGTGTTCAATCTGTTTTTATTTCATTTAGAGAAGTATATTTATTTTTTAAATTACAAGATGGTTTAAATTAAAATATATTTAATATTTTTTTAAAACCTTATTAATATTTTACGGGATTATATTTTATTTTTTTGTCATTTATTAGATAATTCAAATATTTTTGTATCAGTATTTATTTTTATTTCAAACATTTTATTGTTATGATTATTCAGCACAAAAATTATCTCTATCTCATGAATAATTCAAAATTTTTTGAATTAGAAAATTTTTAATTAAATAATTTTTTAAGTTCTATTTTTTATATCCTATTTAAAGTTTCCAAGACACTTCAAGGATCACATAAGTTCATAACTTTGATACTATATTTTCCATAAGAAAAAAGCTGTGAAATTTCAATCTAATGTATGTTAGAGAAGTCCATCCATAACTTGTTTCATCAACTGGTCATTATCTCGAGGGATGAATTACTTCTTTTTCTACTTCTTCTAGATTGACTAGATGTTCCAATCTAATAATAAAGTACCATTACCTATTATTTAATCAGAATCACTCAGAGTTTGATGGGTTATAAATATATCAAGTGTTTCTTTATTTCATTAAACTATATCAAAATGTAAAACATAATATACATACCTTATAAACAGACTATGTACTATAATCCATTTAGCACTGTTCAAAACATGTTCATATAGTTTTTTGATCATATACCATTCAATAATAATAGTATTTAAGTGTTTCTTGATTATTTTTATATAACATTAATTTATATAAAAATAAGTGTTCTGCACAAACTATAAAAGTTTTTAAATGGATTAAGTATTAATCTAAGTTAATATGTTTAGTTTTAACATAAAAAAATGATTTATTATTCATATTATTCATCCTCCACTCTCTTTCTTCCATGGAAGCACCTAGATCTTCTTCTCCTTTACCTTTAGCTGCCTTGATTCCCATCAAAGTCATGTCAATGATTTTTAAAGATTTCATATAAGGTTTTTTCTTTAAAAGATGGTGGTTTTTATTTTCAATGTGAACACCGTTTTTAGTTTAACTCCCTTTATAACTTCCCCATTCCAATGTTAGTTTGGATTAACTATTATCCAAATAGTAGGTGCTACTCGTTTTTATTGATTGGTGGGTGTAGGTCTTTCTCCCAATAGTGGGTGAATTTAATTCTTTAATGCTTGATAGTTTTGTTGGTTTTCTCTTTTTCATGTCAACAATGGGTTCTTTTTTACTTTTCTATTTATTTTTCATATATCCAACCAAACCAATGGTAGTTTTTTTATCCTTCTCTAAATTTTCAGGCCAATGGTAGGCGTATTTTTCCTTTGTCATTTTTTTTCAAAAACTCAATGGTAGGTAACGTTTTACCTTTGTGTTTTTTTTCAAAATCATAATGGGTAATATTTTTCCTCTTCAATTTTCTTCATTCTAATGGTTGGTGGTCGTTTTCCATTTTTCCAGGCCAACGGTTGGTAAATTTATTAATGCTATGGGTGAGTAAAATTATTACTCAATGTTGACTTGAACTAAATGGTAACTAAAAATTTAAACGATGACTTAAACACTATAGTGACTCAATTTATGAATGGTGAATCAATTTATCAATAGTGACTCAATTTATCAATAATAAATCAATTTATCAATAGACATAAATTATTTTTCAATGGTGGATTTTTTTTCACTGCCTGGTATTTTTTCTACCATAATTAATGATTTTTCATGGTTTGTGTTTCATCATTTTTTAAATTTTGTTGAACTACAGAGTTATATTAATTTTTTAAAGTATTTTATTAATCTCAAAAAATAATATACATTATATATGATCTGTGAATTTTTTTTATAATATTTTAATGAGTTAAAATTTTATTATTTGTTTTATTAATTTTATGTGATTTCTAGAGCATGTATTCTGGAATATGAATGTATTAATATTTTGAGTTAATTTTTTGAAAAAACCTTTTCTTAATTATTATTTAATGACATTGAATATTCTTACAAACTTTTTATAAAATTTCAATTGGTATAATTATTTTTTAAATTACATAATACTTTAAATTTAATTGTATTTAATACATGTTTTAAAAAATGTGACTATTTTTATGGGATTTAATTTGACTTTTTATTATGATTTATTGGGTAATTAAAATATTTTTTAATCGATGATTGGTTTTAATTAAAAAAATTCTTTATTGTGATTATTTTGCACATTTTTTATCTATCTCTCTCGAATAATTCCACCATTTTTGAATGAGAATTTTCTTACTCAGAGATAGTTTGTTATTTTTATTTTACTAATCCAATTTAAAGGTGTCAAGAAAATTCAAGGATCACATGGTTTAAAAACATCAATTCTCTATTTTTCCTTCGTAACAGATTTATGAACATTTAATCTTTTGTACATTTGAAAAGTACTTCCATACCTTGTTTCATCACCTAGATATTCACTGAAGGGATGAATCAGTTCTGCTTCATCTTCTACTACCTTCATAAGATGTGGCAATATAATCCTGAAAAACTAGTACCTAATCTTTAATTTCTTATATAATACTTCATCTAGTTTTGAGGCTATAATACTTCTTCCAATATCTCAAACACACTCTTTGTTTTACTATTAATGATTTTCCCACAAAGTCATTATTTCTTATTATCTTCCTTAAGTTATGAATAATGTATTCTAAAGTCAGGATATGAGGGTAGTGACTCCTTGTATATATATTCAAGACTGCTTGTATTGTGACTTCAAATGTATAAAGCAAGGTTGAAAGGGTTTTTAATCCCCATACAAAATCTACTGTCATGGTTGTCCCTCAAATAGAAAAAAAATCTGTAACTGGGTTATGATTCCCCCATAAAATCATATTAGTGCACATGTATATCTCATCAAGTAGAGAGGTACAAAGGTAGAGTAGTCCCACTTTGGACCACACTACTCTCAAAAATCCTAGTGTTATTTACATTTTACACTTCCAATTAATCTTAATTATTAACATTGGAAATTATTTTAATTAATCAATTAATTTGATTAATTATTTTTATCTAGTCTATTCAACCCCTCCAGAACATTTTTCATTACCCTATTTTACCTAACTATTTCAACACTATGTTAATAAGTAAGAAATTGATTTGGCACATAAAATATTCTTTAATAGATTTTCTTAGGGCTTCAATCATGCCTAATAACCTTTCTTATGAAGTTTAATTGATGATTCTATGTATCACATGTTTTATTATAAATTATAACATCATAATTATTATGATATTACCTATAACAGAATCTTTTATCAAAGGAATATCATTTTTTATTAAAAATTAAGAAAATAAGTTTATTAATTAAGATCCCACTAAAATGAATTACCATAAAAAATCTTATCTATTAGAATGAAATGATCCATATTTTACTGAGAATTGAATCTGATGTGTATTTCATATAAACACATAATTATTTAGGTAGGGAATCATAAAAATAATATCATATATTTCTCTTAGATAGATATGTAGAGAACCCTTTTCCCATCCATCGTATGGATAAACTCATCTCAATTGCCTCAGTATCCTTATAGTTATGGATTCCTAGTCAGTGTAACCCAAATAAACCATCATGAATAGGAAAAAAAGAAAAATCTAAGATCACCCATCTTGAAATCAAACCACACAAAGATCATTCATTATTAATCATACTTTAATTCTAAAAATAATTTTATATAGTGGCACTCTCTATGGAACAAAACAATGATGTTGGATTAGTGAGGTACTGGTATGTGCTACTCTTGATGGAAAATCACACTTGTTATTTGATTTGGATTTTAATTTCACCATATTATCTCATTCTTTTACCTTTTATCCATATACGATTCTAGTAATATAATTTCTAATCATATTACATACACAAAACCAATAGTTTAAAACCATATTCATTTGTAAGCCTTTAAAAGACACAAAATATTGTGTTACTTACAAAAAAATTTAAATTCAAACATATTAAAAAATATGAATATGAAAAAAATGAATAAGGTACATGAACACTACATATAATGGAATAGAGTTATCCTCATGAGTAAGATTGGATTTCTAGATAAAAATCCTCATTCACAAGACTAGATAAGAAATAAGCCTCCAGATAGGTAGGTAGTCCGACTCCATGTCCCTCTATTGGGGATACTAGACTCAATTGATAAGTAAATTCATCATAATTTCTAAAAACTAATATGAAAAAACTATATTAAATATGTAAATTCATGTTCATAACTTCAATTATAAACTAATGTGAAGGTAGATTAAAAAATCCATTCATTATAGAGTTAATCCTAGCATGTAATTCTAGTCTATATCCTAAAATAATTTTGACATGAGAAACTAAAACACGCATAATAAACACATTTCATAAAAAAATTACTAAATATTAGTATAACAATGAATTATTATTTAAACAAAAAATTTAAAAAATTTAAATAATAGATAAAACATTGTGAAAAATTCATAAATCAATCCTGATTTTACACCCATTTATTATTTTTGACATTAACATAATGGATATACCATAATTTTTAATATAATCATATTATATTGATTGCTCATTTTTTTTGAATATGAACACTTTATATTATTTATAATATGAACAATTTAATATTAATCATTATATGAAATTTCAACATTAAAAATATGATATTTTATGAATTATAAACTATTTATAAAATATGTTCTATTATGTAAGCATTTAACATAATTTAAATATCATAGAATTATTTATTATTTAAACCATAATCATATAAATAATCAAATAAATTTTTATATGGTTTAACCAAATAAAAATAAGTCCCCTATTTCTTTTAAAATATTAAAAATAATAAATTATAAACAATTTATAATATAAATTTAAAATTTTATATTTTCTCCCTATTAAATAACTTATAACCCTTTATAAAATATTTCAAATGGGTTCTATACAAATTACATTATTTCTATATCAAAAGATATGCCTTATAATTTGGTAAAAAGGTTTCTAAATATGGACTTTTGCTATTTGTGTATAAAATAATTCAAAAAAATAACAATAAATTATACTAAATTTATAATTAATCAATTTATAAAACTTTGATGATTTAAAGTATCCAAAAATTACATTTTAATTTTATTTATAAACATTCAATAAATTATTAAAACTATATAATCTCATAATTTTTTTAAATTTTTTTTGGTTTACCCTTACATAGAAACCCACTATTACATAAATTTAATCTCACATACACTTACATAAACACTCTTAATAATGTTAAACCATATCTGGAATCATTTCTTAAAGATAACTCAATTATTTCTTTTACATAATTGGACTGCATAAGGGTACACAAAACATTACCTTGATGTGGCCTTTAAGAATGTAACACTCTATGGTTTTAAAAATAAGTTATAGAATTAATTAATCACTAAGTCTATGTAAAAGAATAACTTTGATACTTATATTAGATAGTTATAACCTGATCGTTAGATATTATTTTACCATTTCTATTATTTGAAATTAAAAAAACTGTCATACACAGTTGTGATCAGTAATATATCTAGATTCTAACAGGACAAACATACATTTTGGAGAATATTAACTTACCCTTATTAATAGTAATGTAACCTTTTGAATAGTTACCTCACCCATGCAAGTATAAATAAAACCTAGGCACCATATAAATGAGAGTGGAAATTTTAAAAATTAATAATTAAATGTTGATATTTTTGTGAGTAACAAATATTTAATTACAATTTTAAATTAATAAAATTATTTAAAATAAAATTAATTTTCATAAAATGTATTCTTTAATAAATATTTTGTTTTATTATAAATTTATAATAATTTTATGAGACCTTAATTAATTTTTTAAAGTATTATAAAATCAGTTTTAAATTTAAAATATGTATTTTTCATTTAAATAATGATTTTATTTAAAAACTAAATTTCTCTTATTTAGAAAGATATTTTTATAAAATGGAGTTAATTTTTTATTTATACAAATATAAAAATAGTTAGGGTTATTTTTTGGTATTTTTCCAAAATACTTGAATTTTTAGTGAATCGTGAAATGTGATAATTTTTGAAATGTGCTAAATAAATGGATTTCTGCAACATGTATGAGTCATGGATGATGTAAATGACCATTGGTTCAAAATCAAAATCATTTATTACTATTGTTAGTCACAATAATCAAGAAAATTCATAGTCATGATCCAAAATAATAAAATAATGATTAAAATAATGGAAAACCCCTCCTCTACCCCACCATAAAAACACCACTCACTCCCTCTTCTCTTCACTCCTCTCAAGCCTTTTTACTTGCATAAATTATGATAAAATCTCATATTATGTTCCTCCCCATGCCTATAATCTTTTTATATCTTCAAAATACCAAATCATATTTCCTAAATAGGTTCTCATGGATGATAAATTAAAGAGGTAAATTCCTATTTTCATTTCTTTTATTTTCTTTCATGTTTTTTTCTTTATTTTTATTTCCTCAGATCCTTTACTCCAAATGTTATAATTACTCCAATAATTTCATGTAATGTAATGTTTTCATTATAATGTAATAATTCATCATCATATCTCCTTTCCCCTCCTTTTATACTAGAAATTAATATACCATCTGAGATGTGTTAATTTATCACATTCAAGGAAGATAGGTTTTCAACATCTATTTCCATCTTCAATTATTGTCATTAAACCATTTTTATTCATTAACCAGATCAAAATATATGTATTATATCCTATTTAATGTTATGGAATTATTTTTTACACATGGTATTAATTGATAGAACGAAATGATTTCATGGTGATCGAAAAACCACTAAATTAATCCAAGCGTTTATCATTAAAATTTCATCTAATGATTCATACTCACCCAAATTAACCAAATAAATTACATTATCATTTAACTTTATGTATTAACATTAAAAATATATAAAATAAATTATGTAATTCAATTCTCATTTTACATTAACTTTAATATGAGCAAAATGATCATGAAAACTAATGAAACGAGCACTCACAAACGATGATATTGAATATATTAACCCATAAAAAGGACCAAAAATGAACTTAATAAAATTTTAATAAATAAAATACTTGTATAATAGGTTATTAATTAAGTTATTAATATGTCTAATTTCATATTCTAGGACCTTAAGTTCAATAGTCGATCATATTTGTACATATGGTATGCGTTTTCTACATGAACCTCATTTTTATTTTGGGTTACTATTTGTCTTTCTTAATCCCAATAAAATTATTATTTATTATTATTTACTAATAATAAATTATGTTTTAATGTTATTTATATTTATACCAACCTTAATCATTCTTTATTTTATGGATATATACATGTTTTAAAAGGATATTTCAGAAATTCTTTCTGAAATACATGCATGATTCAAGGGAATTTCTCGAATTCTTACCTATTTTCAAGGGTAATGTATAATTTTTTTAGTAAAAATTATTTATTGAAAATAAATAATTTTATTATAATAAAACTATACAATTTACATTATGATATTATCAAAGTATTTTTTCAAAATAACTTTTCTTTTTGAATTAAAAGAGCATTTATCTCAAGAATTACTCAATGATTTTATGAGAGTAATTTTGTATATTTCAACACTCTTGTTGAATATTATGTATAGTTGGGAATAATATTTTGTAATATCATCTAAAGAATTATATTTAATGGTTTATAATCAGTTTTTCGGTGGATGTGCTATATTTATACCATTCACCATACTACTTAGAATGGTTAGTGATTGTGTATAAAGATTAGGGAATGTTATTTCATATGTTCAGGTTATTTATTTTTATCCCTTTTCATATGAGTAATACATTTGACATATGAAGTGATGGTTGGGGCTCTCTATATCCCCTCTATTCATCGATAGGTCTCATGATATAAAATAGATATGGACTTTGTTGAGGCCTTTCCCATTTTCAAATATGGTTTTGGATGAGGCCTTAATCATTTTTAGATGTCATGGATGAGGCCTTAACAATATATTTTAGAATTTAAAATATTATGAATTCCCTCATTATGAAAATAGATACTGATATTCAATGTTATTATTTGACTAATATAATATCCATGGTTCGGTTTTAAGACATTATTTACTCAAATTTTATTCCTTCCATATTATTCTCAGGTATATTATTAAAGGCATGATGTTTTAGTTATTTATCATGCCTAATGTTTAAATTTTCTTCTGATATATTATTGACCACCACTGAGCATCTTATATCACCCCTTTTAAATGTTTTATTTTCATAATGTTGCGAATAATTATAATATGAATGAATCTCAAGGATAATCTAGGAGATTATGTGTGATTAGAAAGTAGTTGTTATGTTGTTTTTCCTATCATGTTGTAATGTTGAACTTATGTATATATCTGGATTTCTAAAACTAATGAACTATTTAGTCCTTTGAGATGCATATTCCTTTTTTATATTCCAATTTAATAAATTAAGGCACCAGATCTAGGCAACTGGGGTTGGGTCCTTATAGTTGGCATCAAATGAAGTTTATTAGTAAACATAGAAACTAGAATTAGAAGATATAGATTATGGAAAAAACCCTAATATAGTTTTTTAGGATAAACATACAAGAACATCCTGTAATTTTGGTAAGGAATATATTTTGTGGGTATTTATATAAAATAAACCCCTTTATGGATTCTATAAGTGGACGCGGTTCTGGAAAAGATATACCTAGTAGAAACAACTCTGAAAAAGAGTTTCAAGATTGATCTGGGGTATATTGGTACACAACTATGGTCCTTACTCTTCACCTAGGTTCACAATATAGGGGGATATGCTTAGAATAAATCAAATTTTATTTACAAACCATTTTGAAGGAATTATATAAAATCTTTTCCTCATTGAAACCATGATTATGAGATGACCTATGGATAGGATTTCTATTTATGCTAATTATTTTTCTATGTTGAGATTAAAAATTAAGATTCATAACCTAATCTAGTGTATGAAATTATTTATAAATTTTTCCTATTGAAACAAATGGAAACTATATGAATGATCATATTCTATGTAGGTAGTTACCTCTAATATAAGATAAGGATATTGGATCTGGTGTAGTGACTGGTGTTGAGCAACTTATAACAATACTGGGACAGTTGAATCATGTTATGAAAAATAACCTTAGCTGTATGAAGCATCTAAATCCAAAAATTGGAGAAGCTATGTTAGAACACATTATGTGACTACAACCTCCATAATTCAATGACACAAAAAACACATTCATATCAGAGCAATGGGTAAGTTCCTTAGTGACAATATTTATTTCTTTGGGATTTAATGAAATAAATAAGGTTTTCATGGAATTTTATCTTCTATTGGGAGATGAAAATAATTTTTGGTCATTAATTCAAAATAAAAAGGGGAAGTAAGAAATAGAAGAAATGGAATGGGGGTATTTCAAGGAAATTTTCCTAGAAAATACATCCCTGATGAACAGAGGGAAGATATGAAAAAAGAGTTTCTAAATTTGTTGCAAAAAGAGGATGAGGATATTATGAAGTATGAATCTAATTTCACATGGTTATCATGGCATTCCTTGAACTAAATATGCAATCTAAGTAGTAATATTGATCGATTATTTAATGGTTTAAAACCATTCCTTTGAAGGGAACTGGTCTCCCAAAGTTTCTCATCATATAAAGATATCATCTCATATGCTATCAAAATAGAGAAATAATTATCTAAATATTTTGAAATTAAGGGGAAAAAGAGAATAATAGGGAGGAAGAAGATATAATAGATAAAGGGATGAATAAAAAGGAGAATTTTCCAAAATGTGATACTTATGGAAGGAAACACCCTCATGCCTGCTTAAAAGGAAAAGGTGTGTGCTACATGTGTGGACAGAAAGGTCATCATGCAAGTGATTGTAAGAGAAAGAAAGAAGATATCAATGTTCAAAGCTATAATTGTAGAGATATGGGGAACTATGCTAATGATTGTCCAAATCTTCAAAGAAATGGTCCTCATAAAATGCCAAGGGATAAATGCCAATATTATGTTGTAAAAACTGTTGAGGATGATGTTCCTAATAATATAGTGGTGGGTAATTTAATCGTTTCCTTAAACTTAGCCAATGATTTATTTGATTCTGGATCATCAAATTATTTTATATCTTCCAAATTTTCTAATAAAATTAGATATTTCAAATTTGATATAATAAAAGAGTTTTCAGTCAAAACATAAGGTAAGTATTAGTGAAATAAAGTTGTGTCGATCAATCCCCCTTATGATACATAAAAACGCCTTAGTTATAAACCTTATCATTTTACCAATGATAAATTTTGATAAAATCCTCTGTATGGATTGGATTTCAAATTATGATGTAATAATCTATTACAAGAAGAAGGAAGTTACAATTTTTTAGAGTGGTGTAGAATCACTTATCTTTAGAGAAGAAACCTTTCCATATAATTCTCATATAGATCCACCCCCAATAGCTCTACTGAATGCAATTAGAGGTGAGGAAGAGAACGCAATATCCATGGTTGGGGAATGAAATGTTCAAATAGAGGAAATACATATTGTGAAAGAATATATTGATGTGTTTCTAAAGGATTTACTTATATATCCTCTAGAGTAGTAAATTGAGTTCTCTACCGAATTAATTTTTAGTTCAAGACATACATCAAATACTCTTTATAGAATAACCACCGTGGAGTTATTAGAACTGAAGAAACAACTAGAGGAATTGAGTTATAAAGGATTTTTCTGCCCTAGTGTTTCTTTATGGGGTTCCCCTATTATTTTCTTTAAGAATAGGGATGGATCTATGAGTCTATGCATTGATTACAGGGAGATCAATGCTATTATGATAAAGAACAATTATCCGCTACCTTGACTTGATGATTTATCTGCTCAACTTCATAAATCCTAATATTTTTTGAAGATTGACCTTTGATCTGGATTTCATTAGTTGCATGTGAAGAAGGAATATATTCTAAAGAAAATATTTTGAACTAGGTATGGAGATTATGAATTTACAGTAATGACTTTTGGACTGACTAATTCACCATATTTTTTCATGGATCTAATGAATAGAGTTTTCAACGAATATCTTGATGAATTTGTTGTGATATTAATTGATGATATCTAGATATACATGAAAATCTAAAAAGATCATTAAAATCACTTGCTCATTATTTTGAAGTCTCTTAGAAGAAATGAGTTATATGGGAAGTTTAGAAAGTTTGAATTTTGGATTCATTTAGTTACTTTTCTTGTCCACATTGTATCTGAGTATGGAATATTCATTGATACTATGATGACAATGGATGTTCAGGAATGAAATACACCAATGAACATTACCGAGATATGTATTTTGATTAGTTTTGTAGGTTATTATTAGAGTTTCATTCAAAACTTCACTCGATTAGCCAACCCGTTAACCAAGATTACTCATAAATGGGTTAATTTTGTACGGACAAAAGAATGTGAGGAGTGTTTTGAAAATTTAAATAGGAGATTAGTGAATTATAAGATCCTATCTCTACCATCATGGAATGATGGGTTTGTGATCTATAGTAGTGCATCAAATAAAGCACTTGGTTGTGCCCCTATATATAATTATAGAGCTATTTCCTATGAATCAAGGAAGTTAAAAATTCATGATAAAATCTATCCTACTCACAATCTTGAGTTAGCAACTATAATTATTTCTCTAAATATATGGACAAAGTATATATATGGTGAAAGATGTGAGATATATACTGATCATAAGAGCTTGAAATATATCTTATCATAGAAAGAAATAATCATGTGGAAAAGGTGAAAGATTAAACAATTCAAGGATTATGATTGTTCCATATACTACCACCCAGGAAATGCAAATAAGGTAGCTGATGCATTGAGAAGGATCATGGAGTTTTAAACAAAATGAAGATTTAAAGGGATCCTATATTAATGGATCTAGTAATGTTGAAAATGAGAATTATAAAAGAAGGTGAAAAATCATTAATTTTTAATTAGTTTCCCAACCTTATTTATTAGAAATGAGTAAATGTTATCAACAAGATGACAATAATAATTAGAAGATAATTAATGTTGTGAATGATGGGAAATCGCAAGACATCATATATAAAGATAGAATTATAAAATTTAGGGAGAGGCTTTGTCTTCCATCTATACCCGAGATAAATAGGGAGTTATTGGATAATGGGCATAGTTATAATTTCTTTATACATCCTAGTATAACTAAGATGTATAGAGATTTGAAGGAACACTTCTGGTGGGAGAACATGAAGAGGGATATAGATGATTATGTGTCAAGATATTTAGTATGTCAATAGTGGAATGATGAAATAAAAAATCCTAGAAGTTTTATGCTACCTCTACATATTCCTACATGTAAATGGGATGACATCACCATGTATTTTTTCACTGGATTACCAAAAACTCCAAGAAAAAGTGATGCAATATGCGTAATTGTTGTTCAACTTACGAAATCTGCACATTTCCTCACTATAAGGGAGGATTTTCCACTGGGGCACCTTGAAAGAATCTATATCAATGAAGTTGTGAGAATTTATTGAGAATATCTCTCAATTGGGTCTGATAATGATCCACAATTTACATTGAAATTCGGGAAAAGTATTCAGAATGATTTGGACACTAAGATTCATTTGAGTACTACTTATCACCCACAAACTGAAATGTGGTCAAAAAGGACGATCCAAAATTTAGAATACATGTTGAGATCATGATCACTTGACTTTCAAGGAATGTGGGATAAGTATTTACCTTTGGTAAAGTTTTCCTACAATTATATTATTCGTTCTGGTATTCAAATGGAACTATATGAAGCATTGTACAGAAATACATGTCATACACCAATATGTTGGGATGAAGTTGGTGAAAGGAAGATTGGGGGCCCAGAGCTTGTGAAGGGAATAACAAAAAAGGTAAACACTATTCAAAACCATATCAAAGTATCTTAATGTAGGCAACATATCTATTCTGATAATCAAAGTAAGGATTTGGAATTTCAATAAGGAGATCACATTTTTGTGAAAGTATCACCATGGAAGGGTGTTATAAGATTTGGAAAGAAAGGGAAACTGATCCCCTAGTACATAGGACCTTATGAAATTATGGAAAGAATAGGAGCTATGGGTTACAGTTTATAAATTACTCCTTGCCTTTATAGGACACACAGTGTGTTCCATGTTGCATTATTGAGAAAGTACATTCTAGGCCCATTGCATGTACTCACTTCTGAAGTTATAGAGTTGGAACCCGACTTATCTTACTGTGAGGAACATGTCCGTATTCTAGATACTAAAGAATAGGTGTTGAGGAATCAGATGACCTGGATGGTAAAGGTACTTTGAAAAAATAATAAAATTGAAGAGGCAATGTGGGAGTCCGAGGAACTTATGATAAATACCTACCCATATCTTTTTAGGCGGTAACATTCTAGTATTTTCTAGAAAGAAATTTTTTTAAGGGGGAAGAATATAACACTACAATGTTTTACAAATAAATTATAGAATTCATTCAAAACAATGTCTATGAAAAAAAATTTATATTTATATGAGATAGTTATAACCAGGCCATTAGATATAATTTTTCCACTTCTGTGATTTGAATTCCAAAAAACTGACATATACAGTTGCGATCAGAAATGTATTTCAAGTCTAATAGGACAAAATACATTTTTTTCAATAGTAACTCACCCTTATGAATAGTAACTCACCATTATGAATGGTAATGTACCATTTAGAATAGTAACAACACCCATGTGAGTATAAATAAAACCTAGGCACCATTTAAATGAGACTGAATATTTTAAAAATTAATAATTAAATGTTGATATTTTTGTGACTAATAATTATTTAATTATAATTTTAAATTAATAAAATTATTTAAAATAAAATTCATTTTAATTAAATGCACTATTAAATAAATATTTTGTTTTCCTATGAATTTATGATAATTTTATGTGATATCAGTTAATTTTTGAAAGTATTATAAAATCTGTTATCAATTTAAAATTTGTATTTTTCAAGTAAATAATAATTTTATTTAAAAATTAAATTTCTATTATTTATAAAATTATTTCAATAAAATGGAGTTTTGTTTTGGATTCAACAAATCAGAAAATGTTTTGGGTGAATTTTTTGTATTTTTACGAAATACTTGAATTTTTGGTGAATAATGAAATTTTATAATTTACGAAATATGCTAAATAAATGAATATCTGCATCATTATTGAGTCATGGATGACGTAAATGACAATTGGTTATAAAAAACATGCACTTATTACTTTTTTTAGTCATAATAATCAATACTATTCATATCCTTGTTCCAAAATAATAAAATAATGATTAAAATAATTGGAAACCCTCCTCTCCTCCACTATAAAAACAACCCTCACACACTCTTCTCTTCACTCCTCTAAAGCCTTTTTACTCGTCTAAATTATTTTAAAATGTCCTCAAAATATCTAATCCATGTATATAATTCCTTGGTATCATCAAAAGACCAAATCTTATCTATAAAGAGGACCTCAAAGAAGATAAATTCAAGAGGTATATTCTTCTTTTCGTTTCTTGTATTTTCTTTCAAGTTTCATACTTTCTTTTTATTTCATAAAATCATTTCCTAAAAATGTTATGATAACTAAAATACCAAATATTTACTAGAATGTTTTTATGATAATGGAATAATTCATCACAGTCTCTCATTTCCCATATTTTTATACTAGGAATGAAAATACCATTCGAGATGTGTTAATTTATCACATTCAAGGACGATGGGTTTTCAAATTCTATTACAATATTCACTTGTAGTCATGAAACCATTTTTATGTTTGAAATAGATAATAATATATTTAATATATCTTATTTAATATTTAGGAATCATTTTTTACACATGGTATTAAATGATAGAACAAATTGAGTTCATAGTGATCGAAAAACCACCATATTAATCCAAGTGTTTATCATTAAAATTTCATCTAATTATTCATCATAAACCAAAGTAACCAAATGACTTATATGATCATTTAAAAATATTTATTAACCTTAATAACATATAAAATAAATTTTGTAATTCAATTCTAATTTTACATTAACTTCCATATAAGCGAACCGATTATGAAAACTAATGAAACATGCACTCACAAATGATGATATTGAATCTATTAACCCATAAAACGACCCTAAATTAACTTAATAAAATGATAATAAATTAAATAAATGTCTAATATGTTCTTAATTAAGTTATTAATAAGTATAAATTCCTATTACATGACCTTACATTTAAGAGAGGAACATATTTGGACATAAGGTAAGGGTTTTCTACCTAAACCTTCATTTTCTTTTGGGTTACTCTTCGTCTTTATTAATCCAAATTAAATTCACATTTATTATTATTTACTCTTAATAAATTATGTTTTAATGTTATATATATTTATTCCAACCAGAATACGTTTTTATTTTATAAATATATACATGCTTTAAAAGGATATTTTAAAAAAATTTCCCAACATACATGCCCAATGTAAGGGAAATTCACAATTTCTTACCTATTTTATAGGGTACTCTTTAATATGTTTTTAACAACCATTATTTTTATAAAATCACTCATTTTATTATTATAAGATTATTTTATTTCACTTTTGGTTTTATGAAATTATTTTTCCAAAAGAACTCTTTTTTTCAAAGTAAAATAATATTTATTTCAAGAATTACTCAATGATTTTATAAGAGTAATTTTGTACATTTCAACACTCTTGTTGAATCTTATATATAATTGGGAGTAATGTTTTATGATATCATCTATCATATTTTATTGAATTTTTTATGATGAGTTTTAATGTGGATTTTTTACCTTCATACCATTCACCATACTACTAAGATTGGTTAGTGTTTATGTGTTCAGATTGCAGAATGTTACTTCCAATGTTCATGTAGCTTATGTTTAGGCACTTTTACATAAATAATTAATTGGACATAGAAAGTGATTGGTGTAGACTTATATAGCCCCTTGATTCATAGGTAGGTCTCATGAGTCAAAATAAATATGGACTTGTCTGAGGACTTTCCCATTTTCAGATATGGTTTTGGCTGAGGCATTAATCGTTTTCAAATGTATTGTTCGAGGCCTTAATGGTAAATTTCAGAATGTCTAGAATTATGAATTATCTCCTTAATAAACTATATATTTATATTCCATGTGATTATTAGACTAATATTATAACACCCCAGGTAAATAAAGAATATGAAATTTTCATATTTATCCATATTTGTGAATAAAATATTAATATTAATTTATAGGGAACACTATGCTCGATGGCATACCCAATACACAATAATGAGTTTTTTGGGAATCTTACGTTGCACTCTAATAATAAAATAATTTTATTTTAAATGGTAGTTAACACCTAGCCATTGTAATAATGGGAACTAACTAAAAAATGATTATATATGTTTTTCAAATATTTTTACTTTTTACAATAAATGTTAGAGGATTAAAAATGCGAATAAATCCAATTTTAAGCGTAAACATTCTAATATTCTTTAAAAGGTCAATTAACCGTCTTTTGATAGAGAACCTCTTTTAAATCCACTTTTTTACAATTTTATGTGTTATATTTGACAAAATAAAATTCTTCTTCAGAATAGGGACATCAAAATTTAATTTTTATAATTTTTTGGTATTTTTCCGGTAAAGTTCATTTTTTTTAATGAATAGTGAAAAATGTTGTATTTTAATTCACAACCTCTTTTTAATCTAATTTATTTATATGATTAGATTATCTTTTGAATTGGTTTTAAAGTGAAATTATAATATATTTTTACCCTTTAATCCAATTGTGGTCATTGGAATTAATTTCTCTTTGAAAATGGACTTACACTAGTGTCAATCTTTTAATAGATATTATTTCTTAAAAACATGCTATTTGTTTTGACAGTGGGAATTAATTATAAAATTAATTAAGGCAACTTATATGTTTTTAATTTTGTAAAATAGAAATCATTTTTGAATTTGTAATATCAAATATAGCTTAGGGTGAATTTTTGGTATTTTTCTGAAAAACATCAATTTTTGATGAATAGTGAAACCACTAAGTGGTAGTTTAAAAACTGATTTTTCATTTAAATGATACATTACAACTTCTGTGATTTGAATTTCAAAAATCCTACATACATGGTTGTCATTAGGATGTAAAATGTGGTTCAATGGGATTAAAATAAATTTTTTGTGAATAGTAACTTTTAAGTTTTTAATTGCGATTAGAGGTAATTAGTGTAATTTAAGGTAAAAATAATATTTTAATAATATGAAATGACAATGACACATGTAATACCCTTATTGGATGAGTCATGTCCGACCAAGACAATCCATGGGTCATCTTGGGGACCCCATGGAGCCACTTTGGTAGGAAAATGACATTAATATCTTTTTATTTAAAGTTAAAGTTAAAATGTCACAAACATGTGTTATTTTACTAAAAAAACATAAATGGGGTTATACAGGTCATATTTTTGACTATAAATATTAATTATAAATTTAAAAATATTTACTACATCATGATATTTTTTTTATAATTTTTAGACATTAAATAAATTAACTTATTTATGACATCATGATGATGTAGTGATTGCCTCATTATTTAACGATTTAAATAAAATGAAAGGATAATGTAAAATCTAAGACCTACACATGTCGGAAACCTATTGGATGGGTTGATTTCGAACCCTTATCACCTTATCCTAGAAATATATCAATGTGGGTCCTTTAAAATCCGAAACTCAGTTGAAAATAACGTAACTTTTTTTGACTTTGCAAGAGTGACCCTCCTCTCCTCTTATAAAAGGCCCCCACCTCTACCACCTTACACACACCTCTCAAGACTTTGGCTCGGCAAACCCATGCCCATTGCATCTCTCCACATCCCTATCTTCATCATTTATGCCTCACTTTGGTAAGAATCATTTCCAAGGAAGCCTTTGAGCTCAAATCCAAAAGAGTTACCTGATTTAAAGGTAATGTCTTCCCTTGTGTTCTTTTGTTTTATTTTGCTTCTCCAAACCTCTAAACTCTTTTTATTCCTTTATTTTGTAACAAAAACAGTATCTTAAATATACTAGTATGTTTTTATGTGAAGGATTCAAGCTACAATTACACACACCATTGTCTAATGGTTAAAGAACATACTATTTCTGTGGATGGTGAATTTCTGCCTCATGAAGCGATGATTGTTCAATATTCTCTTAACACCTTTCATGGTGGCCATTATGATTTCAATATATTTTATATATGATATTTATGATATTTATGTTTTTTATATGCTTATGAATTTTATATTTAAAACATTACTTTATGCATTTCATGTTGTGCAAATGCGATAATTTTATACAAGGAAGTGTGGACTACCGCCCCCTCAAGTGATCTGACTCGTTCATGCAATACATGGAATGTATAAAGAATGAAATTAATGAAAATATGTGACCTATATAACATATATATTATACTATAATTATAATATATATTTCTCTCAATTATTTTTAATTAATATGACAATGAAATGAAAGTAGCGTTCATGCATACGTACGGCCTACCGTCTCCATGAACGGTGCATTTCATTTATTTTTATCTACAAATGTTATGGAGTAGTATAAAATGAATATTTACTGGATATATATGATATTTAAATCATTAATAATATTATGGGGATGATTTACTTATAACTACATGGATAATCAATTTCAAACAAGTTCATTTTTGACTCATGTACCAAACATCGAAAAAAACGTCTGATATGAACTCACATTATTAACGAATTATTATAACATTATAACATGTGATGTGAACTGAATAATAATCTTTAAAATAGGTCCTTAAACAATTATAAATTGACCAAAGTTTATAATTCAGGAATATAAAGAAACGAACAAGACAAGTCGGACTTGAGGTAAGGGAACCTACCCCTCTCTTTCTTTTTTAGTACACTCTTTTATGTCATTCCTTTTAAGATCATCTTTATTATGAATGGGATGTTCTTTTATATTACTGTTACTATAATTTTTTTGTGTTCTTATTTTTAGAGACCCTATTTTCTCTCATCAATCCATTTTGGAAGTTTTGAGTGGCACCGTTAGGCTGCCGAATTTTCATAAGAGATCCAACCTCTCTCTTTCTTTTTAAGTACTCTCTTTTATGTAATTTCTTTTAAGCTCATCTTTATTTTGTTTGGGGATGTTATTTTATATTCCTTATACTGTACTTTTTATTTTCATGTTATGAGAGGACCTATTTGACCTCATAAATCCTTTTTTGGATGTTTTAAGTGGCGTCGTTAGGCTGTCGAGTTTTTGTAAGGGATTTTTCATCTCACTTTTATTCCCGTGACATTTATGATACGTTTGCCACCATTTACTTTGAGTGGTGTATGTAATGACCATTATTATACACTTTGTGTAGTATAATTTCATTTATGGGTATTTACATATTCATTGTATGAACCCTCTCCCATGGGGTGTACGTTTGGAAAGTTACCCAACTCAGGAAGGGGACCTTTAACCCTACTATTTTTAAAAGACATCTTCTGTTATGTCTTTCAATTCAGATACTATTATGTTGTGATATGCTATTATATATCCTTATTTATGTATATTTTATGTCCAAGTTATGAGATACCATTTTCTATCTCATCAACTCATTTTCTGAATTTTAAAGTGACGCCGTTAGGCTGTCGGATTTCTGTAAGGGAACTTCTTAACCCAATTTCAATTCTTTGGGTTAAACCTCTACTTCTTGATTTTATTATGCCAATATTATTTGTGGAATATCTATGTTATAATTCCCACAAACCTTTGTGTAGATATACTATTTCTACACATAATCATCTCATTGATAAATTCTTATGAACTTTTATGGGAAATCATAACTCAATCTCATTTCATTGAGTTAAATATCTATGTCATTGGTTTTGTTTTTCCAAGATTATGTGTGAATGCCCTCTAATTGTTTCACACTTAATATCCACTTATATTGGGTGTATTTTTATTTCTCACACATAATTATGTGATAGATATATCCTTAATTTAAGGATACCATCTTTATAATTGATTTTATCTCAATTTACATTTCCATTGAGACTTCATTGTTGTTATGCACCAATTCACTGTTATATGGTGTGTATACTATCCTTTTACATATTATATCGTGAATTCCTTTATCCTCATGTTATTATAAATCTTGGATTAAATGTTATTTCGCAATTATTTGTATTCAAGAGTCTCTCATTTTGTTAAAAACTCTTTAACAAAATTATTGTTTTAAATGTTTTAAAGATTAATTATTTTAAATCTTTATCTTTAATGTCCATGTTTTCAAAATGGTTTTCAGTATTTATTTATATGGACATTAATGTTTTAAAATTATAATTCCATTAAAATCTTCAAAGTGGTATGGGACACTTTGATTCAAAAATCACTTTTTAATGGTTTTTGAAAATGGATTGATTAATTCAATATATTGGAATTAATTATTGTGATTGAAAATGAAATGTTGTTATTGAAATGTTTATGTTTTCAATATTTTATGTGTAATGATGGTACTTGGACATTTTATGGGTGGTTACGTGATAAACCATATGACGGGTGGTGCCGTGAATACCAGGATGGGTGGTTACGTTACAACCTCCAATGCATTGGGTATGGAAGTCGGCCATATGGCTATTCCATTAAGTATGTGTAGAAGTCGACCATATTGTTATTCCATTTAAGTATGTTTATGTCCCAAGTTACCTTTTTTATGTTATGTGTTCTTTATATGGGTTTTATTGTAATATTTGTTTTACAAAAGGGTAAGTAATGATCTTTTAATCATTGAAGAGTTTTTTACTACTTCATATAGGTGAAAATTATTACTTTGATAAAGTATACATGGTTTACTTGTTTTTTTGAAAAACTAACAGTTTTCATTCTTTGTGTATCCCTTACTGAGCTTTTTATGCTCACCCTACGTTTTTTTGAAATGTTTTTCACAGGGATTAATGTGGAATAGGGTCAAGGATGGGATCAAGGGAAATTCATGCTATCTAAAACATGGAACTAAACATGTTTATTTTTAAGAGTTTTTATTTTATGGAAACTTAGTAGAAGTGTCTACTTTGTAATCTTTTGAGATGTAATAGTTATGTCCCAATTCTCTAAAACACTAAACTATGAAAATATCCTCAATGTGAATTATTCATTTAATTCAATATTAAGTAAGGTTTAAGGCTGGGCCTTATAGTTGGTATCAGAGGTCGTTTTAGATAACTTTTGTGGTTAGGGTATTCATTAAGCATAAATGACATTACCATAATGGCTAGGATTTCAGAAATAGTCATAGTTTTTAGATAAAGTGAATGAGTAAGTATATATTAGTGTTCATCTTCCTCATTAGCACATGATGGTTTTGTTGATATACTCACACTGAAATTTCTGGTTTTAGTAAATGGATGGATCTACCAGGCACCAAAGTGACAATGGGTTTGAAGGAAACTATGGTGGTTCTCTGATTAAGAGACTGGATGAAATAGAGGATTCAATGAGAAATATCATGGTTATTATAAACCAACTATCAGTATTCATGATCAATCACTTGAACCTTGGCCAGTTCTCTAATGAATCTTGTATGAGATAAACAACTCGATGTGAAAGTTCAGGTAACCATTAGGGTTTATATGATCCTTACTTTTGAGGTAATTATGGGTTACTATATGTTATGATGGAAAATGAAAGGAATGTGATAAACATGAGGTTAAAATATGTTATGATTATTTTTGAAGATTTTATCTCTTTTTGGGGAATGTTTTGAGAATTATATAGTTTCAAAAAAGGACAACATGCAGACTGTGTGATAACCTGTCGCATCGGACAAAGCTGTGGGAATCGAACCCAAAACCAAAGTGCGACTGGTATTTATTTCCTACCACTGGACTACGTGAAGTCCCTGGTAAGTTTGACTAATTATTTTAGTTAGATGATTTTATGAATCTTGAATAAGTTGATTTTGGGTTATCTATTGAAATTATTAACCTATCATGGAGGATATGTGATTAGGTTAATTACTTTTCAATATGAGACTATAAGAGAAAATGATGTTATTTGGAGATAAGTGTTAATTTGTACCTTGGAAGACTATGTGATTAAATCCTTAAAATATTTGGGTTTCAATCTTAGTTTGGTTTACATTGAAGAATTTTATGGAAAAATTGTTTATCGAATGGTCTTCGTTGAACTTTGGGTTTTGTTGGACAAATCTTGGAGATTGAGAATAGATTTTCTTTTTATATAGGCTTATCCTTTTTTGGATTATCTGATCTTGTACTAGCCTTTTTGGTTTTGGTTTTACTTAAAGTATAAAGACATGGGAAGTATATAGTTATCTTTTTTGGATTAGGTGATTCTCTAGAAGTTGATTATAGCTCTCTTAATGTAAACAAGTCTTCCTAAATACTCATCATTTGGGGAATGTATGAGTTTGTGTAAGAAATATAGTAAAAGTTGAAAGTCAACATGACAAGTAAGTATGTTTCCTTATGTTTTAGTTAATCTCAAAAATAAATTCCTCAATGAAAAGTAACTAAAAAAATGTTGTCCATTAACTTTTCCTACCAGGGAATCGAATACTATTTAACCCACCACAAGTTTGTGATTTTATTGTGGTTAACTTTCTCCTAAACATGTTTCCTATCACTCTCCCTCAGAACATGACCCTTTACTTTTTCCTCCATGTCCATGTTTTCCTACATGGAATCCTAGTATGGGTTAACTCGGGTGACCTTTGTACTTCTCTTTCTTCATTATTAAAGTGATAGTTTTACTGACTCTTGTGCCGATGTGGGATTTCCAATGATGTTTCCAAGCCCAATTTTAAAATTGCGAGGACGCAATTCCCAAAAGGGGGGAAGGATGTAACACCCTAGGTAAATAAAGAATATTATATTTTCATATTTATCCATATTTGTGAATAAAACATTAATATTAATTTAAAGGGAACGCTATGCTCGATGGCGTACCCAATACGCAACAACGAGTTTTTTGGGAATCTTACGTTGCACTCTAATAATAAAATAATTTTATTTTAAATGGTAGTTAACACATAGACGTTGTAATAATGGGAACTAACTACAAAATGATTATATATTTTTTTCAAATATTTTTACTTTTTACAATAAATGTTAGAGGATTAAAAATGCGAATGAATCCAATTTTAAGCGTAAACATTCTAATATTCTTTAAAAGGTCAATTAACCGCCTTTTGATGGCAAACCTCTTTTAAATCCACTTTTTGAAAATTTTATGTGTTATATTTGACAAAATAAAATTCTTCTTTAGAATAGGGACATCAAAATTTACTTTGTGTAATTTTTTGGTATTTTTCTGGTAAAGATCATTTTTTAATGAATAGTGAAAAATATTGTATTTTAATTCAAAACATCTTTTTAATCTAATTTATTTATATTGTTATATTATCTTTTGAATTGTATTTAAAGTGAAATTATAATATATTTTTACCCTTTAATCCAATAGTGGTCATTGGAATTAATTTCTCTTTGAAATTGGACTTAAACTAGTGTCAATCATTTAATAGATATTGTTTCTTAAAAACACGCTATTTGTTTTGACAACAGGAATTAATTATTAAATTAATTAATGCAACTTATATGTTTTGAATTTTATAAAATAGATATCATTTTTGAATTTGTAATATCAAATATATCTTAGGGTGAATTATTGATATTTTTCTGAAAAACTTCAATTTTTGATGAATAGTGAAACCACTAAGTGGTAGTTTAAAAACTGATTTTTCATTTAAATGATACTTTACCACTTCTGTGATTTGAATTTAAAAAATCCGACATACATGGTTGTCATTAGGATGTAAAATTTGGTTCAATGGGATTAAAATAATTTTTTCGTGAATAGTAACTTTTAAGTTTTTAATCGCGATTAGAGGTAATTAGTGTAATTTAAGGTAAAAATAATGTTTTAATAATATGAAATGACAATGACACATGTCCTAACCTTATTGGATGAGTCATGGACGACCAAAAAAATCCATGGGTCAACTTGGGGACCCCATGGAGCCACTTTGGTAGGAAAATGACATTAATACCTTTTTATTTAAAGTTAAAGTTAAAATGTCACAAACATGTGTTGTTTTACTAAAACAATTTTTACATGGGGTTATACAAGTCATATTTTTTACTATAAATATTCATTAGAAATATAAAAAGATTTCCTACATCATGATAGTTTTTTTATAATTTTTAGACATTAAATAAATAAACTTATTTATGGCATCATGATGATGCATCGATTACCTCATTATTTAACGATTTAAATAAAACGAAAAGATAATGTAAAATATAAGACCTAAACATGTCAAAAACCTATTGGATGGGTGGATTTCGAACCCTTATCACATTATACTCGAAATATATCAATGTGGGACCTTTAAAATCCGAAACTCATTTGAAAATAATGTAACAGTTTTTGACTTTCCAAGAGTGACCCTCCTCTCCTCTTATAAACGGCCCCACCTCTACCACCTTACACACACCTTTCAAGCCTTTTTCTCAGCCAAACCCTACCCATTTAATCTCTCCACATCCCTATCTTCATTATTGAAGCCTAAATTTGGGCAGAATAATTTCCAAGGAAGCCTTTGAGCTCAAATGAAAAAGAGTTACCTGATTTAATGGTAATGTCTTCCCTTGTGTTCTTTTGTTTTATTTTTTTCTTTACAACCCTATAAACTCTTTTTATTACTTTCTTTTTTTAACAAAACCTGTATCTTAAATATACTAGTATGTTTTTATGTGAAGGATTTGAGCTACACTTACACACACCTTCGTCTAATGGTTAAAGAACATACCGTTTGTTTGGATGGCGAATTTCTGCCTCACGAAACGATGATTGTTCAATATTCTCTTAACACCTTTCATTGTGGCCATTATGATGTAACTATATTTTATATATGATATATATAGTATTTATGTTTTCTATATTCTTCTGAATTTTATATTTAAAACATGACTTTATACTTTTCATGTTGTGCAAATGCGATAATTTCATACGAGGAAGTGTGGACTACCGACCCCTCAAGTGATGTGACTCGTTTATGAAATACATGGAATGTATAAAGAATGAAATTAAATAAAATATGTGAACTATATAACATATATATTATACAAGAATTATAATATATATATATCTCAATTATTTTTAATTAATATGACAAATAAATGAAAGTAGCGTTCATGCATATGTACGGCCTACCGTCTCCATGAACGGTGCATTTCATTTATTTTTATCTCCAAATGTTATGGAGTAGTATAAAATGAATATTTACTGGATATATATGATATTTAAATCATTAATACTATTCTGGAGATGATTTACTTATAACTACATGGACAATCATTTTCAAAAATGTTCATTTTTGACTCATGTACCAAACATCGACAAAAACATCTGATATGAACTCACATTATTAACCAATTATTATAACATTATAAGATGTGATATGAACTGAATAATAATCTTTAAAAGAGTTCCTTAAGAAATTATAAATTGACCAAAGTTTATTATTCAGGAATATAAAGAAACGAACAAGACAAGTTGGACTTGAGGTAAGGGAACCTACCCCTCTCTTTCTTTTTAAGTACACTTTTTTATGTCATTCATTTTAAGCTCATATTTCATATGATTGGGATGTTCTTTTATATTACTGTTACTGTAATTTTTTTGTGTTAATATTATGATAGAACCTATTTTCTCTCATAAATCCATTTTGGAAGTTTTAGTGGCACCGTTAGGCTGCCGAATTTTCATAAGAGATCCAACCTCTCTCTTTCTTTTTAAGTACTCTCTTTCAAGTCATTTCTTTTAAGCTCATATTTATTATATTTGGGGATGTTATTTTATATTCCTCATACTGTACTTTTTATGTTCATATTATGAGAGACCCTATTTTATCTCATAAATCCATTTTTGGAAGTTTTAAGTGGCGTCGTTAGGCTAATGAGTTTTAGTAAGGGATTTTTCATCTCACTTTTATTCCTGTGACATTTATGATACGTTTGCCACCATTTCCTTTTATTGGTGTATGTACTGCCCATTATTATACACTTTGTGTATTATAATTTCATTTATGGGTATTTACATCTTCATTGTATGAACCTTCTTCCATGGGGTGTACGTTTCAAAAGTTACCCAACTCGGGAAGGGGACATTTCACCCTACTCTTTTTAAAAGACTTCCTCTGTTATGTATTTTAATTCACATAATATTATGTTGGGATATTTTATTCTATATCCTTGTTTATGTAAATTTTATTTCCATGTGATGAGCTACCATTTTCTCTCTCATCAAATCATTTTCTGAATTTTAAAGTGACGTCGTTAGGCTGTCGAATTTCTATAAGGGAACTTTTTAACCCACTTTCAATTCTTTGGGTTAAACCTCTACTTCTTGATTTTATTATACCAAGATTATGTGTGGAATATATATGATGTAATTTCCACAAAAATTTGTGTAGATATACTATTTATACACATAATCATCTCATTGATAAATTCTTACAAACTTGTATGGGAAATCATAACTCAATCTCATTTCATTGAGTTAAATATCTATCTCATTGGTTTTGTTTTTCCAAGATTATGTGTGAATGACCTCTGATTGTTTCACACTTAATATCCACTTATATTGGGTTTATTTATATTTCTCACACATAATTATGTTATAGATTTATCCTTAATTTAAGGATACCATCTTTATAATGGATTTCATCTCAATTTACATTTCCATTGAGACTTCATTGTTGTTATGAACCAATTCACTCTTATATGGTGTGTATACTGTCCTTTTACATATTATATCATGAATCCATTTATTCTCATGATATTATAAAGCTCGTATTAAATGTTATTCCGTAATTATTTGTATTTAAGAGTCTCTCATTTTGTTAAAAACTCTTTAACAAAAATATCGTTTTAAATGTTTTAAATATTCATTATTCTAAATCTTTTACTTTAATGTCCATGTTTTCAAAATGGTTTTCAGTATTTATTTATATGGAAATTAAGGTTTTAAAATTATAATTCCATTAAAATATTCAAAGTGGTATGGGACACTTTGATTCAAAAATATCTTTTAAATGGTTTTTGAAAATGGATTGATTAATTCAATATCTTGGAATTACTTATTGTGATTGAAAATGAAATGTTTTTATTGAAATTTTTATGTTTTCAATATTCTATGTGTAATGATGGTACTTGGACATTTTTCGAATGGTTATTTTTCGGGTGGTTACGTGATAAACCATATGACAGGTGGTGTCGTGAATACCCGGATGGGTGGTTACGTTATAACCTCCAATGCATTGGGTATGGAAGTCAGCCATATGGATATTCCATTAAGTATGTGTGGAAGTCGACCGTATGGTTATTCCATTTAAGTATGTTTATGTCCCAAGTTACCTTTTTATGTTATGTGTTCTTTATATGGGTTTCATGGTAATATTTTGGTTAAAAAATGGTAGGTAATGATCTTTTATTCATTGAAGAGTTTTTTATGACTTCATAAAGGTTAAAATTATTACTTTGATAAAGTATACATGGTTTACTTGTTGTTTTGAAAAACTAACAGTTTTAATTCTTTGTGTATCCCTTACTGAGATTTTTATGCTCACCCAACGTTTTTTTTGAAATGTTTTTCACAGGACTTAATGTGAAATAGGGTCAAGGATGGGGTCAAGGTAAAGTCATGCTATCTAAAACATGGAACTAAATATGTTTCTTTTTAAGAGTTTTTATTTTATGAAAACTTAGTAGAAGTGTATACTTCGTAATATTTTTAGATATAATAGATATGTCCTAATTCTCTAAAACTCTAAACCATGAAAAGATCCTCAATGTGAATTATTCATTTAATTCAATATTAAGTAAGGTTTAAGACTGGTCCTTATAACTATAATATCAAGTGTTATGTTTTATATCATTATTTAATATGTTTTTATTCCTTCCATATTATTCTCAAGTAAATTTTTAATGGCATTCATTTTTAGTTATTAATAATTCCAAGAGTTTATATTTTCTTCCATTGTATTATTTACCCTTACTGAGCATTTTAGAGCACTCATTTCACATGTTTTATTTTCCCAATGTTGTGGAAAAGTATAATATGAATGACTTGCAAGGATAATCTATGATATTATACATGATTTGAAAGGATTTGTTATGTTGTTTTTTCATTTCAAGTTGTAATGTTGAACCTATGTATGTATCTAGATTTCCAAAAATACTAAACTATTTGGTCCTTTGGGATTGTATTTCTTGATTATATTCCAATGTAAAAAATTAATGAACCAACTCTAAGAATCTAGGGTCAAGTGCTTACAAAGAACCACTGTTTTAGTGTACTAAAATTAGAAAAAACCTAATTACCCTTAAATACTCCATTTATGGAAAATATTTGTTAATGTTCTACAATAATCACTACCTTTATATAAACTATTTATGTAAAGGAAAGACTTGGGATTCCTTACTTTCCTATATGTAATTTCTAGTAAACCTTATATAGAACAATCTATGTAAATTCATCGCAAGATTTTAACACCCTAAGATTTACAAATAGAAAATTCATATTAGATAGTGTATATGATTGGAAACACCAAGAATAGAAGAGTATGTATGACCCCAAGAATTTACAATATATATATTCTTCAAATAAATTTAATCTTTGTGATAGATTTTAATGAACACAACACAGGGTTCAAACAAAACATGATACTTTATTAAAATATTATTTCCTAAAAATGATCATTATAACATATAAATTACGATGATGGGTATGATTAATAATAAAATAATAATGAAAATTATATGGTTTAAACATGAATAAAATAAAATATAATGTTTTATATATTTATTAGAAGTAATATAAAAACAATTTGGTAGAAGAATAGTGACTTTTAAAAAACTATACGATTCTAGAAGGCCACTTAGTTGCGCCTTAACACATAATATAAAAATAAATTTTACCTATTATAAAAAAATTAAATGAAAAAATAAACTTCATTTTTTAAATCTTCATTTTACAATTATATTTAGGTGGATTGTTTATAATTTTAGGAAAAAATTAATTTTTTGATGAATATTGGAAATATTAATATTTATTGAAAAATGCCTTTTATTTAAATTATTTACATAATTAATATTATTTTAACTATTTTTAATTTAAATTTAGTATAATTATTTTAAAATTTAATGAATTTATGCAATATTAATCCATTTTATATTGAATTTTAGTATTAAAACTATAAGGCCCAAGCCTTAAACAGTACTAAATCTAGAGATAAGTCGATAATTTGAATTTAATTCACATTGATGATCTTTTCAAGTTTAGATCTTTTGAGAATTAGGGAAAAAATTATACATAACATATTGAATATTACAAATAGACACATAGAATCACTATATATATTTTTCATAAAACAAAAACTATTTAAAATGAAATATGATATTTTTTCGTGTTTTGACAACATAACATTTCATTGATCACATCATTGATTCTATTCTTCATTATGACCTATGAAAAACATTTCAAAACATGAGATGATCATAAAAATCTCAGTATGGGTTATAAAACAAGAAATGAAAACATTAGTCTATCAATACATACAAATCAATGAAATCATACTTTTCACTCAAAAAACATAATCTATTTAACATACCTCATGAAAACATAAGATTTATGAATAACACATAGAAATTATAAATAATAAAGGTAAATTATGGAATCCATAACATACTTACATTGTAGCTTACATAACTACATAGGGAGTTAGGTTTAGAATACCCATTATAGTATATTACCTAAATCTCTTAGGAGAAACATTAATGTTTACCTCGATCACGTTACCCAATGCATTGGAGAGATATCACGGGCTCACCCACCATAGGTGTATCACGGAACCACCCATATTTGGTTTATCATGTAACTAACCATCAAATGTACAATTAAAATTACATAATCATAACATATAAATGATTGAAATTATCAATATTTAACTCATCAATCAGAAGAAATCAATTCAAGATATTTAAATATTCAATCCATTTCCAAAACCATTTAAAACATTTAATAAATTTTTTTTTGAATCAAAGTGTCCCATAAAACATTGAAAATTTTAAAAAAAATTGAGAATTAAAATTATAAAACAAGTATGTCCATATAAATAAATAGTTAAAATGATTTTTAAAACATGTAAATTAATGAGAAAGATTTATAAGAATAAATCTTTAAAACATTTAAAACGATTTTTCAATTAAAGAGTCCAATACCACTTGAAGAACACACGAATAGAAATCAGTAAAGAACAAAATTAAATGAAACCTATAATATCATGAGAATATGGATATTAATGGTATAATATGTAAAAGGGTAGTATACACCATATAAAAAGAAATAGGTACATATCATTATAATATGCCTCAATGAAATGAAGTTGAGACAAAGTCCATTACATTGAGTCCGAATTGTCTTGTTCGTTCTTTATCATCCTGAATAATAAAAATATTTTAATGTATAATTTATTTATAACCTTTTTCAAGTATATTTTTCCTTTTATATCACTTATTACCTTGCTATAACAATCATATAATTATTCAAGTTCATATCGGTTGTTTTGTTAACGATCGGTACTTGAGTCAAAAATGAAAATGTTATAATTACAAACTATCCATGTGGTCAAATTTACATTATATATAGAATGATATTATTTATTTAAATACCATATATATCTATTATATATGTGTATTTATAATTGTATATAACATTTGTTGATAAGAAATTAAATACACCGTTCATGGAGACAATAAGTTATACGTACGCATGAACACTGCTTCCATATATTTTTCATATTTAAAGGAATGAAAAATAAATGATACATAGTTATATTATAATTCCATTATAATATCATAATTTATACACTTTACATTAGTTTATTAATTCTATGCTTTATATGTTCCATTTATGGCATGAACGAGTCATATCACTTTGAGGGGCTGGTAGTCCGCACTTCCTCAAATGAAATTATCGTATTTACAGATTATTTAAAGCTTAAAGTTATTATTTAAATAAAAAAACAGAAGAATACAGAAAATTTAAATATAATATATATCATATAAAAATATAGTTCCATCATAATGGACCCCATGAGAGGTGGTAGGGGAAAATCGAACAATCATCATTTCATGAGGCAGTAGTTCACTGTCCACAGAAATAGTATGCTCATATAAATTAGATTGAGGTGGGTGTATGTGTAGTTATAATACTTCTCATAAAAAAAATCCTATTATATTTTAAATAGTTGTTTTTTTATAAAATAATGAAATAAATATATTTCAGAGGGTTGAAGAAGGAAAATAAATGAAAGAAGCTTGAGAGAAGACATTACCTCAAATAGGGTCACTCCTTTTGATTTAAAAAAAAGACTCTATTGAATTTCTTTATGACCAAGTTAATGATTCTAGTAGAAAGATAGGTATGTTCGGAGATTATTTTGGATGATTTTGGATGACCCAAAGTGCTTTGGAGGTGTTCGTAATGGTTAGAGGTGACAGCCTTTTATAAGAGGGAGGAGGGTCACTTTAAGATGGTATGGAAATATTATTTTATTATAAAATGATTTTCGGTTTCAAATGGTAAAAAAGTAATTTATGTAAATGTTAAGATGATTTTGAGTTGAATACATCTTAACTAATATGTTTTTGAAAAGTATAGGTCACAAATTTAACCTTATCTTTTAGCTTTAACCCATAGATAACTAATTTGTCTCTTACCATGTATTCTTATATATTCATACTATATAGTTAATATAGTTACTATAAAATGTCAATAAAACCCAAAGTGGTATAATAATGACATTTCAAACATTATCTAAGTAATTTTTCTGAATCTTATATTTTTAGGACTATTTTATAAATTAATAAAATAGTATTTGTTTTTAAAAACCCATTTATGTCGATTTTTATACATTTCATATCATGACATTTTAATAATCTATAAAAAATTAATTATTTAGACCAAAATTAATTAAATAAAATATGAAAATTCATACTCATCCTTAAAATTCTTGGATGGTATAAAAAGTTTCAAAATAAATTTACTTTAATATTTATAATCTCATTTATTTAATTCATTCATTAATAAAAAATCACTACATCATCATTGTGTTATAAATATATTTATTTATTTGATGTCTAAAAATTATAAATAAAATAACATGATTTAGTAAATAGTTTTATCTTTATAATTAATATTTATAGTTGAATATATCACTTATATAACCTCATATAAAAATTGTCTTACTAAAAGATACATGTTTATGTTACATTTTTCTTTACTTTAAATTAATTCTTATAAAATGTCATTTTCACATCCAAGTGGCTCCATGGGGTCCCAAAATCTACCAATTACGAACATGGTAAAAACTATTTCATATTATAGGATTAGGACACATGTTAGGGTAGTTTAAAATTATTATAATATCATCTCTTACCCTTATTTACCAGATTTAGCCTTCAACAATGGTAAATAAAATAATTACTGAAGTTACTATTCATTATGTATAAAAATAAAATGTATGTATTTAAAAAATTTGGAACTCATGATTCCAAAAATGGAATAAACTTTTCCAAATTGAAAACACAGATGTTTAATTAATTAATTTAAAATTAATTCCTGTTGTGAAAACTAAAAAGTAGGTTTTTAAAAAGTAATAACTATCAAAATATTGACATGTTGTTTTTGTAAGATTTAAAAGTGAAATTACTTTAAATAGCCATAATTTGATTAAATGATAACAATATATTACATTTATACTTTAAAAACATTAAATAATACTATTTAACTATATAAATTATATCAATGAAAAAAGTTGTTTTCAATTAAAATTTAGTGTTTTTTTACTAGTCATGAAAACATGATAGGTATCAGAAAAATATCAAGAGTTCATCCAAAGTAAACTTTGATATCCCTCTTCTAAAGAAGAAGTTTATTTTATCAAATAGAACATATAAAAGTAAAAAAAACTGTATTAAAAAAAGTTCTTCATCAAAATGTAGTAAAACTGCATTTTTTAAAAAATATTTCTTTTATCTGAAAAATCAAATTTTTTCTTATATCATATCTAGAAAAAATATAATAAAAATTTAAATCATTATATTAATTATATAACATATATTTTTTATAAAATAAAAATCCATAAAGAGTGTTATTGTTTTATAAACACATTTTTGCTCTTTTAAATAGTTTTTTTATAAAAACACATCCTTTATATTTAATTGGTTTTTATTTCAATTTATAAAAAATTGGTAACCAATGAATCATTATTTAAACATATGTAAACCATATTTAAAAATTTAGTTGATACTATTCATTCCATCCATTCCAACAACTAGTAATTAACTATGATTTAAGATAATAATAATATTATTTTATTATATTTTAGTATAACTCAAAGTTGTGTGCAACTTAAGATTTATGAGAAACCTGTTGTTGCGTATTGATTATGCTATCAGAAGAAACATCCTATTTAATATAAAATTAATATATTATTCATAAGTATTAATATAAATCAAATAGTATTATTCTATGAATACCTAGTCTGTTACATCCTTCCCCTTTTGGAAATTGCATCCTCACAATTTTAAAATTGGGCTTGGAAACATCATTGAAAGTACCAATTAAAAAGAGAGTCAATAAAAATATCACTTTAAAATAAAGAAAGATAAGTAAAAAGTTCACCCAAGATAAAACATATTTGGATTCACTAAAAACATACATATGGAAGAGAAAACTAACCATCATGTTCAGATAGAGAGTGATAGAAAACATGATTAGGATAAAGTTAACAATAATAAAACCACAAACTTGTGATGGGATAAATAGTCTTTGATTCCCCAGTAGGAAAAATTAACGGACAACATTTTTGTTTTAAGTTCATTTTCATAAAGTTATGTAATTATTTTACTACTTAGAATAAGAACATAAGGAAACATACTTACTTTTTAAGTAGAGTTTCGTACTTTAAATAAAATATCTACCACAAACTCATCTTTTCTCCAAACGATTTGTATTTAAGATGACTTATTCACAACTGAAGTTCTAGAATAAACTTATAAAAAAAACACAAAACCCTCATGAGATTAACTATATATTTTCCCTATATTTAAAAATTAACCAAAACCAAAATGGTTAGTAAAATATCAGATAACACCTAAAAGGATAAACCTTTATAAAAAGAAATACTACTCTTAATCTCCAAAATTCAACAAACAACACCCCAGAGATCAACAAGGACCATTCAAAAACAATTTTCCTTAAAATTATTCAAAGTAATAGAAAATAAGATTAAAACCCAAAATTCAAAAGGATTTGATCACTTATTCTTCCATGAAAAATATTAACATTTATCTATAAATAATATAGACTACTCCTAAATTTACTCACTTAAAAGTAATTAACCTAATCACATATTCTCCATGATTGGTTAATAATTTCCATAAATAACCCAAATCACCATATGTCCATAATAAAAAAAATTTAATCTCAAAAAATAAAATGAACTATCAATTATCAAATAAAACCCAGAGTATTCTATTTTACTTATACACATAGTGTTCCCAAAAGAGAGAACATCATTCAAAATAACATTTATCAAATAATGACCAAATAATTTTAATATAATAAATATATCCTTGTGATAAAACTTAAGTTCCAAAAATCAACTTATTCTTGATCCATAAAATCATTTAACTAAAAATAATAATTCATACTAACTGGGGACTTCATATAGGTTAGTGGTAGGTGATAAATCCCAGTCACACTTGGGTTGCGGGTTTAATTACCACAACTTTGTCTAAAATGAAGGGTTTTAACATGGTCTGCATGTTTTCATTTTTCAAAAACTATATAATTTTAAAATATTCCAAAAAATGAGATAAATTCCTCAAAAATAACCATAACATATTTTAAGCTCAAATGTTATCTCTTACCTCCCATTTTCATCCAAAAAAGTAATAACTTGTAATTGCCTTAAATTCACAGATCATATAAACCCAAATAGTTATTTATAACTACATCCAAAAAAGAAAAGATAATTCTTTCTCAAATATCATTTTCAAATAAAAAAATTCAGAGTTATACATATAAGAGAAAATACTTCCAAATTAATCCCATCAACAAAAGATTATTAATAATTTTAAACATTTCATCACCCAAATATCCAACATAACTCATGAATTTCTAAAATGTCTACACCTTAATCATCCAACATTCTTTATGACACTTTAACCATTTTTTCCAATTTATTTCATAGTATATATTTACTACAAAAAAATCATGCATAATGTTATAAGAATTCAATAATGTAAAAACATTAGCTAAGAAATAATCCATACTTTTCATAGGTAATTTTTAGTTTCCTCATCTTCAATGGGAATGAAATTATGTATTAGTAAACATATATTTGTATGGTCCTACTGATCCCATTCCCAAACCTTCTTTTTGAAGAAATCTATTTTCACAATGACCATGTAAACCACATTTAAAACATTCAATTGATCCCTCAGAAAGAACATATATCCCTTTAATGGAGTCAACTGAATGCCTCCTTTTTCCCATGTAGGTTATTCCTTTATGAGCATAATTACTACATATATAACATCATTCTATCCCTTTGAGACATTTTACTAGGTGTTTCTTTCCACATCCCTGGCACATAGGTTTTTAATATTCTTACCTTTTTGATTGTTACCTAAACTTCCATAGGGATTGTTTTCTCGAATATATGATGCCTTAGAAAAATAACCCGGTTTCAAGTGGTCAATCATGAATCCAGATAGTTGGTTAAGAATAAGCAAACGAGCTCTCATTGCATCTCCCATTTCATTCGGTTACTTATTCATAAAACAACCATAGTTTCCTTCATATCCATTATTAATTTGGTTCTTTCTAGATCCATGCATTCACTAAAACCAAAAAGGTCAATATGATTATATCTGTAAAATAATCATATACTATCTTATAAGGATGGTAAAAATAAGATATACTTATTCATGTTATCATAAACTAATTGAATATATCTATAATAACTATGAATATTTCTAATATGATAACCATTACTATTATGTAAAACTTGTCACTTATGCTTACATAACACCCTAACCTCTAAAGTTATCTAAACTGACCTCTGATACCTACTATAAGGGCCCAACATTAAACATTACATAATCTAGAGATAAATTGATAATTTGAAATTAATTCACATTGAGGATCTTTCTAGTTTTAGGGTATTAGAGAATTAGGTCATAAATTATACATAACATATTGAATATTACAAGTAGACACTTCTACTCGCTATCTTTTTTTTTCATAAAACAAAAACTCTTTAAAATGAAATATGTCATCGTTTCATGTTTTAAAAACATAATATTTCCTTGATCCCATCCTTGACTATATTCTTTATTATGTCCTGTGAAAAACATTTTAAAACATAAGACGACCATAAAAATATCAGTAAGGGTTATAAAATATGGAAAAGAAACATTAGTCCACCAATACATAAAAATAAATTAAATCATACTTTTCACCCAAAAAACATAATCTATTTAACATAACTCATGAAAATATAATATTTATGAATAACACATAGAAATAATAAATCATAAAGGCAACTTGTTACATCCATAACATACTTACATTTTATCTTTCACAAATATATCGGGAGTTACATTTGGAATACCCATCATAGTATATTACTTAAATCACTTAGGAGAAACATTAATGTTTACCTTTTTCATGTTGCCCAATGCATTGGAGATCTATCACAGGCTCACCCGGCCTAGGTTTATCATGGAACCAATCGTATTTGGTTTATCACATAATGACCCATCAAATGTATAAGTACCATCACATAATCATAGAACACAAATTATTGAAATTATCAAAATTTAACTCATCAGTCACAATAAATCAATGAAAGATATTGACATATTCAATTCATTTCAAAAACCATTTAAATTATTTAATAAATACATTTTTGAAACAATGTGTCCCATACCACTTTGAAACTTTTAAAAGAAAATCTAGAATTACAATTTTAAAACCTGTATTTCTATATAAATAAATACTTAAAACCAATTTTGAAACATGTAAATTAATGAGAAATATTTAGAAGAATAAATATTTAAAACATTTAAAATGATGTTTTAGTTAAAGTGTCCACTACCACTTGAATAAAAAATGAATAAAAATAATTAATGAAAAAAATTAAAAGAAAACTATAATATCATGTGAATATGTTGATTTATTATATAATATGTCAAAGGGTAGTATATACAACGTATAAAAGGAACTAGGTGCATAACATTACAATATACTTCAATGAGAATGAAATTGAGACGAAATCACTTACATTGAGTCCAACTTGCCTCGTTAGTTCTTTATATTACTAAATAATAAACTTAATTTAATGTATACTTTCTTCATAACATTTTTCGAGTTTTTTTTATTTTATATAACTTATTACCTTTCTATAATCATCGTGTAATTATTAATGTTTATATCGGTCATTTTTTTGATGTTCAATACTTGAGTGAAAAATGAACTTGTTATAATTACAAATTGTCCATGTGGTCAAAATTCTATTATCTACAGAATGATATTATTGATTTAAATGTCATATATATCAAGTATATATATGTATTACTAATAGTACAAAACATTATGAGATAATAAATGAAATGCACCATTCATGGAGATGGTAAGCCGTACGTATGCATGAACACTACTTACATTTCTTTTTCATATTTAAAGGAATGGAAAATAAATGTTACATAGGTATATTATAATTACTTTATAATATAATATTTTATATACATTACATATTTTTATTAATTCCATCCTTTATACATTCCATGTATGGAATGAATGAGTCATATCACTTTCAGGGGGCGGTAGTCCACAATCCTTAAATAAAACTAGCGTATTTACACATTATAGAATGCATACAAGTAATTTAAATAAAAATTATAGAATAATATAGAAAATATAAATATAATATATATAATATATAAATATATTTCCATTATAATGGACACCATGAGAGGTGGTAGGGGAAAATTTAACAATCATTGATTCGTGAGGCAGTAGCTCATCGTCTATAGAAACAATATTTTCATATCCATTAGATAGAGGTGTGTGTAAGTGTAGTTCTAATAACTCTCATAAAAATATCCTAGTATATTTAAGATAATTTTTTTTGTTATAAAGTAATGTAATAAAGAGAGTTTAGGGGGTTGGAGAAGGAAAATAAATGAAAGACGCTTGAGAGAAGACATTACATCATACTAGGTAACTCCTTTTGATTTAAGTATAAAGGCTTTCTGGAATTGACTTAATCTAAATTTAAGGATTATAGAAGTAATAGAGGGATTTTTGGGAACTATTTGGGCCGATTTTGGACTACTTAAGTGGCTTGAGCGGTGTGAGTAAGGGTTAGAGGTGGTGTCCTTTTATAAGAGGGAGGAAGGTATTGAAATATTTTTTTATTGTAAAATGATTTTCGTTTTTAAATGGTCCTAAAATCATTTATTTCAAGTATAAGACGATTTTTTGTCTAAAAAAGCTAAAAAATAGGTTTTATAGAAGTCTAGGTAACATATTTAACCTTATCATTTAGCATTAACCCTTAGTTAACTAATTTTACTCTTACTGTCTCTTCTTGTATATTTATACTATATGGTCTATATATATACTATAAAATAACAATTGAACCTAAAGGGGTAAATTAATGTAATTTTCAACATTATATAAGTCATTTGGATGAATATTATATTTTTAGGACTATTATATCATTTAATAAAGTAGTATTTGTTTTTTAAAACTCATGTATGTCAATTTTTATACTATTCATATCATGAATTTTTAGAAATCCGTAAAAACTTTATTCTTAAAAAACATAATTAATTGAAATATAACAATGAATAATAAACCCTAAAATCCATGGATGGCATACAAAGTTTAAAAATAAATTTATTTTGTATTTATAATCTCATTTATTTAAATCATTCATTATTAAGGAAATCACTACATCATCATTGTGTCATAAATAATTTTATATATTTGATGTCTGAAAATTATAAATAAAATATAATGATGTATGAAATATCTTTAGATTTATAATGAGTATTTATAGTCTAAGATATCACTTATATAACTATATATAAAAATTGTTTTACTAAAAGATACATGTTTATGTTATATTTTTTTACTTTAAATTAATTCTTATAAAATGTCATTTTCACATCCATGTGGATTCAAGGGGTACCAAAATTGACTCTAGGATGACCATGGTCGTACGTATCTCATCAAATAGGATTAATACATGTGTTAGGGTAGTTTAATATTATTATAAATTTATTTTTTACCCTTATTTACAAGATTTACCCTTTAACCATGGTAAATAAAATAATTATTGATGTTATTATTCATAATGCCTAAAAATAAAAGGTAAATATTTAAAAAATTTCTACATCCTGATTCAAAATACGTAATCCAATTTTCTAAATTCAAATCACAGAAGTTGCAGTTTTTAATTTAAAATTAATTCCCATTGTCAAAAACAAAAAGCGGGTTATTAAGAAGTAATAACTATCAAAAGATTAACATGTGTTTATATCCAATTTATTAGTGAAATTATTTTAAATGACCATAATTATATTAAATGATAAAAATATACTCCATTTATACTTTAAAAAAATTAAATAATACTATTTATACATATAAGTTATCTCAATGTAAAATGTTGATTTCAATTAAAATTTAGCGTTTTTTAGTATTCATCAAAACATGATAGTCATCAGAAAAATATCAAAAATTCAAACAAAGTATATATTTTTGTAATGATTCTAAATAATATTTTTATTATTTCAAAAAGAAAATATATAAGTGACAAAAAATATATTTAAAAAAAAGTTCACCTTCAAAAGGCTGTAAAACTGCATTTTTAGAAAAATACTTCTTTTATCCAGAAAATATAATTTGTTCTTATATCATATATAGAAAAAATATAAGATGAATTTAATACATTAAATTTAATTTATAATATATATGTCTCATTAAATAAAAATACATAATGTGTTTTATGATTTTATAAACATAATTATTCTCTTTTAAATACGTTTTTATAAAAACACATCCTTTATATTAAATGGGTTATTATTTTCACTTATAAAAAAATGGTAACCATTGAATAATTATTCAAACATGTGTAATAAATATTTAAAAATTCATTTGATACCATTCATTTCCACAATTCCAACATCTAGGCATTAACTACCATTTGAAATAATAATAATATTATAGTACTATATTTCGGTATAACTCAAAGTTGTGTGCAACGTAAGATTTCAGAGACACCCGTTGTTGTGTATCGATTACGCAATTGGGAGAAGAATCACCTTTAACATAAAATTAATATCTTATTTATAATTATTAATGGAAATAAAAAAGTATTATTCTATAAATATCTGGGCCGTTGAAAAACATTCTATACTTATGAGAATATTCTCTTTGGAAAACCACTCTTTCACAGCGTCATAGATTAGTTATAAATTTAATTCATCTAATTATTTGAATTTAATTTGGAAAAATGGATTAAAAATTTTAATCATTATAATTTATATTATTTAATAAACTTAGCTTAATTTTTTAACATAATCAATAGTGGAAATCGTAAAAACTAATTACAATAGTTAAGGTAAAAATGAGTTTACGAGGGGTTTAAACTAAGAAGATAAGGGTATAAATGATCTACCGAATTTTCCAAAACCAATTATGTGGAAATAATTATTTATTGTCTCTTATATATATATAACAACCCATTTTTATGCATTTAGCATGAGGAATATGTGGGTATTACTATAGCTTTTAAAAATTTCCATGTGTATCCTCTCCCATATTATAAAAGTCCACCCTCTCTTATCCCATATTAACATATACAAACCCATTTGGACCAGCCACATCCTACTCAAATCCATTAATTACATCCATACCCTCATACTAGATGTATTATATTGATTAGTAACCCCTCTTATGAAGGGTTTAGGTATAATAATTTATTAAATGATATAATATTCAAAAAATATTATTTATCTACAATGGATTAATATATGGTTTATAATACCATTCCTAGTAAATTTCTTGATTGTTTAACTATCAATCTCAAGTATTTAGTTTTCACTTTGTTCCAATTCTTATTCATTTCCTCGAGAGTTGGGTGTGACAGGTTTGAACCTTTGGAGAATAATTTCCTCCTTTCCTTGGCCAATCATTCCCTCCCTAGGTTCCCCTTGAACACCACTAAGTTCCAATTGAATCCCCCTAGGTTCCCCTTGAATTTTTAGTAAAATGGAATCTTTTTGGGTGGATAGAACATGCCACACAATTTATTAAACCATGTAGCCAAACCATGCACAATGTCAAAAACATTAAAAAATTTCATGTTATTCCAATTTTTTCCTTCTGAGATTATACCAAAGTCACCCATTTCATTACCCATTCGACCCTATAAACCAAGGGAGGTCTCCAAGCTTCCTCAAGCTCCCATGAAACTTATTTTTGAAGGGGCATTTGGTGGAGAAAAGTCAAAATCATTGATGTAAGTGATTTTATCACCAGTTTCTACCTTACATTTAGGATTTATACCAATATTTATAGAATTTATAAGTTTCCATCACATAGGGTTTCATCCTTAGGCTTTAACCATGGGTTTTTGGGTTTAATATTCATGGATTAGGTTTGGTTTCATTCCCTTCTAGTGTGGCGGTGGTGCGATTGAAGTTTCACACAATTATTTGGGGGTTTTGATATCTAAGGTAGGTGATTACATGTGTAATCATTCTTTTATGAGTTATATTTTCTTGATTTAATTATTTACAATGTTCCTCATATATTTTGTGTGGTTTAAAAACCCTTTTCATCAAATTTGTTAAATGTTTAATTTTAAAGTTGAATTTCTATTTGAAATTATGTGTTTTTCTTATGTAACTCTTATGGTATCATTTGTGGTCATTTTTTAACATATAAAAGTGGTTTATTAAATTTTTATAGGGCCTATAATTTTATTTTAGTAGGGTTTTTGATGTTCTTTTTTCCTTTAAAGAGGATATTTAAATGGCTTTTATGTTAAAAACCATCTTATAATTTTTGAAAGTTTTATGAAAAATTTAAATGATTTAATGTGTTACACAAAGGGTGAAAAACAAGTTTGTGTACTATTTGTGTTGGTATTTGTTCTTAAAATAGGGGTTTTAAAGAGTAAGTGATTATTTGTGGTGTAAAACGTTTTTATAATGTTTAAATTTTTTTTGAAATGATTTATTAAATTGTGAGAAACGCACGAGATATATTTGTGGGATATTTTGGAGTGAGCATGATGTTAAAATGAATTTGAATGTTAAAAGGGTATTATGTGATACATGTGTGGGATGTTTGGTGTGTGTATGATTTTGAAATGTCATTTTCATTTGAAAATTGTATTTTATAATATGTGGGATAGTATTGATCATAAATAGGGAAAGTTGGGTATCTAGGTGGGTGGACTAGGACTAGTATGCTAGTGATCCGGTAGTGGTTTTTCCCCATTTCACTTAAAATGATTAACGATGACAACACTAACTAAACTATGATGATTCTTGTGTACCACTAAGACATTGGGTTTTCCTCTCCTAGTGTATAGTGCATGAGATGGATATGTGTTATGGTTACTTTTACACCAATATACGATGTACCTAGGGCACTACAACATGCTAGTGCCTAGGGGTGTTCTCGTGACTTTTGCTCATTTGATTAATTTTACTTACCATAGGTATATGATGTGTTTTTCTGGAATATTAAGTGTCATGTGTGTTTTATTTAAAAGTTTACATCCTTCAAAGTAGACCTCTTAAAAACTGTTTTCATTTTAAGGCTACATCTCTTTGAAATTGTTACAAGCATTCTTGTTTATAAAACATGCAAGATTTTTGTCTAAAAATGTATATCTCATGGAATATTTTTTGGTAGAGTCTTATTAGGATTAGGATCATACCCTACTTACACATTTTTTGTGTATGTAGACTTGGTAATATGTGTTTTAGGTTTGGGTAGAGCTCATAGAACCGATAGTTCAAGTTGCTAGTGATCCTTCTTGATGTGGTGTTGTGGAGATATCCTGAGGGCATTTCCCACTTTCCATGAGGTGGTTTATGGGATGCTATTTTTGGATTTCTCACCTTTTGTTTGTCTTTGAGCTTGTTCTATAAAACTTATAATACAATTCTGAATATTATATAATGTTTTTTGTTGGAATGTTTTAGATTCAGTTTATCTATTATTTTTGGTTGTTTTGTGATTTTTAATTGAAGTAAATCATTCACAAACCATTATTTATGATACCTGAGAACTTTTTCCAGCTGATAGGGATTAAGAATTCCCTTTAGACCTTGCCGCAGACCGAGTGGGGTGCCACGTTAGATGAAGACCATTATTGGTTCATGATATTAACCATTTATAGTATTTTTATGTCCCATTTTATAAATAAAATTTTTTCATGGAAAGTATAAAAGGTTTTAGTGAGGTGTTAAAACTAAATAATAAGTGTTAAAACATATTCAAAATATATATAATTTTTTTTGGATGAGGACATTAAAACCCAAATTCATCTTATATTTTATATGAATACTAGAAAATTTCCCATCCTATAATCCCTAAACACATTAAATAGTTTTTTTTGTACAATACCAATATTATAGTTTTTATGTTGTTAATAAAATAGGTTTTTGAAGAAGATGAATAGTATTTAACATCATTTTTTTTGTAATTTCTACTTAAACCCCCTTCAAATAATATTAAAATAAGATAAAATAAGGAAACCAATATCCTCTATATACTAAGATGTTATCATGGAAATTTAATGACCTATATCCATCTCCTCTTCTATCAAATGATAAACGAAACAATCGTTCGTGTGTACGGAAGACTACCGCCTCATGAACTGATGTAATTTTTTCCAATAAAAATAACTCGAGGATAGTTATAATGATTGAATTAGTGATTATATGTTATAATAAGAAAATATTTATCACTAATAAAATATAATACATCATTTATCTGGTTATGTTTTCATTAACATAAAACTAATAATGTCGCTCGTGCAAATGTGGGAGTTACCACCTCCATGAAGTTACACTATTTATATATCATCACCAAATAAGATAGATTATATATATAATTGTATATATAATTATATATAAATAATTGATTTGATATTTATTATATTATTTTCATTGTATAAGGATATTATAATACATACCTTCTTCCCATAATGATCATTAAAAAATAAAAAGGTTTATTGATGTGTATGTATGGCCTATCACTTACATGATTGTAATGTATTTCATTTTATATAATGATATTTTGTGGTTGGATTTAAATATATTATTTTTGTATTAAAATGATTATTATTTATTCTATAGATTATTTACTGACTACATCTTCCACCATAGCTGACTTACCAAATCCATTTTGGGCTAATGAAATGAATTTCATCAAAAGATTTGATGTCAAAACATTTGATGTTAATTTAGTTATTTAAATAAATTATTATAGAACAATAAAAGTAAAATAAAAGTAATAATAATCATTAAAATATTTATTATGAAAGTATATATGCATCCTAAGTTTATTATTTATGAAGATAGAAGCTTATATGGTGAGTCATACCTGAGGTAAGAGAACTTATTTTTAAAAATTATAATTTATAGTTGTTGGGACCAATAGGGGCCTATATACCCTGAGAGGGGGGGGGGTGAATCAGGGTATGGATATTCCTTTTTAATGTTCTTCCTACCCCATTGGATCTTGACCTCTTTATTACAAGGGTCACTTTGTTTGATCTTGTGTGTAAACTATAATCACTTATTTACTTCTTTATCTAATGATGATGCTTTGAATGTAATGCAGGGAATCAAATAGGCAAACACAGAGATTTTTACTTGGTTCACCCTCACTGGGCTACGTCCAAGGAGCATACGCCGACAAGTTTCCGGTCGTACCAAATTCCACTATACTTCACTGGCTGTGGATTACAATGTTCGGGTACATTCACTCTTTTCCAGGCTCACTGCCTTTGCAAGGTTTAGGGTCAGCTCACTGCTTTCCCAAGGGTCACTCCCTATTTCTCTCTCTCTGGCTCACTGCCGGTGGAGAGGATCACCTTATTTCTCTTCATAAGCTCACTGCTCTGGAAGGGAATCCACTCATAGTTTATAGACCTGTAGGTCTCTATATTTTCATAAATAAATGCATCCTCAACTATTGATAGATTCTCTGTTATAGTCCAACTTTCATCCACTGATGAATACCACTTTGCCTCTTAACCACTAGGCAATTCACTTTGGAAACACCTTCGCAAAGCACCCTACTTCGCTAGGCTACCAATTTCATGAAGCTCAAACAAGCCTTCGCGAAGCTCAGACCTTTTCGCGAAGCACTACCGTGAAGCACTACCGCGAAGCTCAAGTCGTTCAGAGAAACTTCCCTTGCGAAGCTCACTGAGCCAACGCGGAGCACAAAACTTTCGCAGAGCTAAAATAGTTGTCGTGAAGCTGTTCTTTCGCGAAGCACACAGGCTACGCGAACTACCTTTGTGAACTGAGAGCAAATGATTTTCTCTGAAAATTCTCTCTTCTTCTCTCGAGGGGGTCGACCTGTATTTATAGGAGATTCCACCGACAGTCGAACCTTCTGTGTGAAGTCAACGCCACGTCATCTCAAATCGCGAAGCTCTGAAGATTCCACCGGAATTCTGTCTAATGTAGGATCGAAATAGTGATGTAGATGATCAATATACAAGAGGGGGGGGGGGGTGAAAAAAATTCCTTTGGAACCTTTAAAGTTAGTTAAGAATAACTATGTTTTCCTTAAGAGAAGGAAAGGGCTAAGTTTAACAAAGTTAAACGAAGTAGATTCACAACACCTCTAATTCCAAAAGCAAACTTGGAAAGAGATTCCAAACGTAGGTTCCGGAAATATGGTTCCGGCAACTGAAACTTAACAAAAGATTACAATATGAGATTATACCTTAAAGAGTATAGAATCTAAATGAAACAGAGTACATGTAAGGAAGTATAAGAAAGTTATACTTTCCTTATATTACAAAATGCAGTGGAATATAAACAAGTAGTAAAACTACAAGTAACAAGATATAAGTCTTTTAACCCAAAGAGAAGGGTATCCAACAACCTTGGATAAAGGTCCCTTGATTTATACTTTCAAGCAAGTCTGTCTTACCCACACCAGGGTAAGCCCTCGATACAAAGATCAAAGTCTCTGTCTTGCTATCCTCGCAAGCCCTCAACTTCAAGGTAGTTGGCAACCTCTGTCTTCCTCAGCAAGGAAGCCCTCGAACTTCAAGATAGTCAGCAACCTCTGTCTTCCTATCCCCGGAAGCCCTCGAATGTAATCACCAACATTCGGAGTCGCACGAAGATTTGAGAGTTAATAAGAGCCTCTCTCTCTAGAATTCACTTCAACAAATTAGTTAGCCTTTCAGCACTTTTTCAGCAAGCAGCACCGAGATCTTTCAAATGAGCTCTTATTTATAGGTAAGGTCGGCTCCTTCTCCAACGGTCATATTTTCCTTAAAGATAGGAGGGACCTGTACACGTGTCACTTAGATAACGGTTAGTTTATAACAAAATAGACGACATCGTTTTATAACAATAAAAGTGTAACAGAATGTACGACATCGTTTTAATTCTGACTCAACGGTTCGGAATGAACGCTTCAGAGTAAAGGTTCGGAGTGTAATGAAAATAATAAGAGTAGAAAAATTTTAGAAGTGTAAGCAATATAAAAGCTCGGAGTCTAACAAAGATATTTTTCAGAGTCTGAATTAATTCAGAGTGTATAAAACAAAGATACTCAAATTCTGTTTAATAGGTGAATTCGGAATGAGAATTCAGAATAGGAATTCATCATCAGAAATCGTAATGAGAATTCATCATCAGGATTCGTAATGAGAATTCGTAATCAGAATTCGTAATGAGAATTCGTCAACAGAATTCGTAATAATAATTATTCATCAGAATTCGTAATGAGAATTCTTCATCAGAATTCGTAACCTGAATCTGGAATAGAACTTAGTCAGAGTTCATATCCGGAATTCGGAATGAAACCTCCTTATAGTTCTTATCCAGAATCCGAATCCTAAAACAGAATGCTTTATATCAAAGTTTCAATGATTCCGAGAAAATAAAAATGAATCCGAATTTCATACTTTAAGAAGAATATGGTTGAAAATAAGATAAGGATAATTTTTCTTATGAAAGCTAATTTCCTTATAAAAGCAATTTTTCTTAAGAAATCAATTTTTCTTATAAAAGAAATTTTCATTAAAGATAAGGTGTTTGTGATTTTCAAAACAAGAAGTAATGGAAAAGTCATAAGGAAAACCTTATTGACTCAACATCTAAATCGTGAAGCACCATGAAAATTTTCCGATCATGGAGCTCGTCATAATCGAAGATCATTACCATCAACATTCCTTTGTGCCTTCGCCGCAAAGCACCCTCGCAAAGCCCTTCCCCGCCGTGATGTGCTTCAACTCTGCCATTCGCGAAGCTTTGACGTAATCACGAAGAATCACCGCCTCAATTTTTCTGGTCTTCAAAAAATACAATCCATGCATCCCATATTTCAAAACTCATGCCTTTTCCATATAAAAATATGATCTTAATGGAAATCTTATTTTTGTGATGCTCACCAAACTCCAAATTTTGGACCCCAAAAATTTGGCAAACACTGGGAAACGGTGTCACCTTGTACTGTTCTTTTGTAATGCCTCCAGATCGTCCTTTACTTTGTCATTGTTATTTGTCAACATGGATTGTCAACAAATTCTCTGGAACTCGGCAATTCTCCATGGAAACCTGCTTTGTCAACAAACACAATCAACCCAAAAATACTGCAATGTTACATTGAGGGATTTTTTCCCAACAATAGTTTACTTTAAAATTATCATCTCTTCCTTATCTAGATTTTCTAAAATTGATTAAAAAAGGTTCTTAATATCCTACCATTATTTTTGAATCATTTTTACCCATTTTTAATTCTTTAAATAAATATTTTAAATGAATATTTTTGTCATTTCCCAAAAAAGTACTTTGTAAAATTTTTGAAAAATGTATGGAAGAAATATTTATTAAATTATAACAAATTGTATTATTTTTTCCCCATAATGAATAATAATTTCTCCAAATAAGCCTTTATATTTTTAAAATTCACTTTTGAATGAAAAAATTTCATTTATAATTGTATATTTTTTATAAATTGATTTAAAAAATAATTATTTTCCCATAAAATGTTTTTTTGAGGAAAGATTATATATATATAGTTATGGTTTATCGAAATTATTTATAAAGATGTGTTGTTTCATTAGAAAAATAATATTATTGGGTTAAATATATCCATAAAATTCATAGATTATGTGTATCAAACGAATGGTTATCAAAATACGGTATTGTGATAACTGGTTTAGTTTCCCCTAACATATATTGGGAATATACAATTATGGGTATTAAAAGATTAAATATGATTAATAAACCATGATTATATATGATGGTTACTCTAAAATAATGTGTGTGAGATAACTATGATTTTATTACATGAGTATATATGATGGTTACCACAAATTTAATTATGATGATTATTTTATATATAATAGTGAAAAGTATAACATTGTGAGAAAGATGTTGTTGTTATTTTAAAATTTTCAAATGAACCATTATGAGATTATTTTTCCTTAATTATCACAAATGAAATTTTCTTTAAAAGTATTCGATAGAGAATATTATTTATTTGGTATGAAAATGGTTTATTTTTCACCCAACATTTATTTTTGAAATGTAAAATTATTAAATGTATTCATAGACTAATGGTTTGTTTCTTTAGTTTTATAAAAATTATTGTGTTTTTTTTAAGATAACAAGTATTTAAAATATCGTAGAAATGGTTTAAGGATAGGAAGAGGAATAAAATAACACATGATGAATGTATTAAAGATATTTCTTAAAAATAAATCATGTTTTATTTTAATGATTTTGTATTTTGGGAATAAATGATACTAAGTATAAGTGTCTGGTTTTCTATTTATCGATTTGTTATGTATTAATTATGTTATAATTATCTTAAAATATTATCCTAAATGAAAATTTGGAATTATTTATTGGGAATTATTATATAAAGAAACAATATTATGTTTTTTTATGGTTGGATACTTACAATAATTTCCCTCCTCAAAGATAATAGATAAGTGTACTGTTAACTCAATCATCATTGAAGATATATTTTGTAATGAGATATTTACCTTACTATCTTTTGTAATATTAAAAATCTCATTGATTCCAAAATAATAACCATAGGTAATTATTTTCATTCATCAATACCAATTGTGCTAAATGTTACATAATATTTTAATGAAAATATTACCATTGTTTCCTTCATATCACAAGTCAATAGTTTTTTTCATGGACCTCTACATGATGTGAGAAATAAATTACAATAACGAAATTTTACAAGAGAAAACATCCCAATCCCTTATTTGATGACTAAATATCTATAATAAAAACTTATCCACCTCATGGTATAATGAGTAAAGTTTTTGCTACTATCCATCTCTTATTCTCATTGAAATTTTCAACTTATTTTCATAAGGAATCTTGTTAATTTATGAGTTAACTTTATTAGTGAAGTTTAATGTTATGAAAACATTACTAAATGTGACAGTATTATAAAAAAAGTCAAATAAAAATATGGATATATATTATAGTGTATGGACTAGGTTATTCTAAAACTACCTCTATCTTTGAGGGATTAATAGATATAGCCAGATTCACTACTACTTGAATCCAAAAGGATAATTTTTTCACCCATAATTTACACTTTCGAAGCATAGATTATTATTTATCTTTTCTCAAGGGCTATGGAATAATAATAATGTTATTTCCATTCTTTCTCTTTTTATTAAAAATTGTAGTAATTTCATCCATAAATATGTAAACCACATTTTTGAAGGAAATCAATAATGATCATATTCATCAAATCCATTAATATATTAATGTATTTATAACAATTATTATAATCATAAGAAATGTATAGTGACCATATATTATATGGATGAATTTATTAGGTATATCCTATCATCTTACCATCAATTTATGATATATCATTTGAATGCATGTAATTGAGAATTATTTAGTTACTCATAGTTTATCAAGTTAGTAATCAATACAAATCATATGACACTTTTTCTTGATATTGATTTTTTTTATGGTCATGATAAACAACAAATAGATTCACTGATTTATCATTATTATTCACTAATAGGACATCTGCATCCCATGATGAAGCACTTCAATATATATAACCATTATCTAGGCTCTCTTGAAGTTATATATTTAATTATTTTAATTCTATTAGAGCCACTCTAGAAGGAATTAATTATATAATCATAACCAAAAGTATTTGTTCTATGGTTAGCTCATCCTATCAATTTTGATATAACTAGGGAAGAAATTAGGAAAAAATTAATTAATTTATTCAAAATCATCATAAAATCAAGTTTTTATTACAATCCAACTATTTGAGCTAGATAATTATCATAATTGTGTACTAAGACCCATATAATGCACACAACCTCAATAGATAATTCACAATAATCCTAGAAATAATAAGTGATCATATATTTATATTGGATATAAAATTTTATTTCCCTATTCCAATGATTAGGATATAAATTATATAAATAGATCTAATCGATTCAAAAAATTAAATCAAATTTAATTAATTAGTGAATTAAAATATTTACAATAAAAAAATTATCCAAAACTCATATCACAAATGTGATATATAAATTGGATGAAATCAGCATTCCCATATGATTTTTCATTGATAATTTAACATTTATTTATTGGGGTTGTGATTTTTTCCAATATGAATCACTCCATATATGAATGAGTTCTTAGAACTAAAATTCAAGAAGGAATTTATCATTCTTGAGTTGGTTATGAGTGAACCTTACACCGCATTATTTTCTAGAATCACTTCAGTTATTATAATTATATAAACCTTTAACTTTTTAATTTGGATTGGGATGTTTCTTCTATTTTCCTTATAAAACAATAGATCGGTTCGTTGGTTTTTGATGTACCAAAATTCCTCACATTTAAAACATTTAATTGTTAGTGTTTCATAATGAAGAAAATTATTTTACTTCATTAGATTAACTAAAATATTCATTTTTAATGTTCAGTTATTTTAGATGATTTCATCTTTTACCACTGGAAATATATCTATATGCTTCATTAAGACATTCCATTAGGTTCTTCATCCAACATTTTTGACACATATGATGTTGAATCACCATTCATCCATGGTATTTATCATCTGAATATGGATGAAACTCTATTTTCTCATATTTTTGTGTTTTTAGATGTTGGAAATTGTTAATATTGTTAATAAAAAATCACGATATGAGGTTATTCATATCCATAGGATTTTAAACAACAACTCCCATCCTATTTGGTTTCTCATTAGGATAATCACTATTTTTTCCATTGGAATCATTTTTAACTTGATTTTTATAGGGTTCATCCATTGATTAATACTTTTTTTAGTGTATCTTTCATGAAAAAATCTAGGGTAAGAGATTATATGACGAGAGAAATAAATCCTATGATAAAAAAATTTATGACATCTTCAATTCAACCTATAATATTTTACATTCATCTAAAATCAAATTTGATCAGCATAGGCTATTTTATATTCTATTATATTAATATTGATATCATAATAAACAAATAATGAAACCCAATATTAATACTATCTATGAAGACCCAAAATTAACACACACACATATATATATATTCCATAAATTTACATGAATATTAATTGCATATATTAGTAAATCACACCCAAAAAAATATGTTTATTATACATGGGAATTTTATACATAAGTAAATTATGATAAATTTTATCTATTGTTGCACCAAATTATAACACCTTTTGGATATATAGTAATTTATAACCATATCCATATTATGGGGGTCATATGGTTAGTAATGGTAAAAATAAGATATAAAAATTGAATATCATTATTGAACATATGGAAGACATGTTTTAATGGGATTATAATTAGGTATCAATAACATAATATAACAAAATCATTCAAAATAAATGATAAACTTTAAAACATTATTTAGGACATATGTCATTAGGAATAACATGATAAATTTTTCATAAAAGTTTAGGAACATAAGTAAATAATATTCTGTCATTATAATATTTCATACCTATATTTAATACCAAAATAATATTCCATAAAAATATGCGTAAAAATCATAAAATCTAATAAGGATAACCACAAAGACATTATTATCATAATGGAATTCAATAACCACATACCCATAATATAGTGGACATCAGATAACAACAAACACACCACAACCATTTTGAATTGGGATAATAACCCAAGCACTATAATCTTTTTAACATTGTTTGACCAAACGTGCTTGATAACATTTTCACGTAGACTAACCTTTAGTGTCTCATTATAGTCTAATGTGATATAAAGCATTGCTCAATGAATTAAAAATCTAAAACAGCCCCACCCATCTGAAAATTATAAATGATTCACATGTATTCTAGATAAACATAAAAAAACATTCATTATCAAAAAATAGGTTAATTAGATATTGGGTGAAAAATGAGATTCCTAGGTATTTATAGAAAACATGATCATAATCCATCCAGAGAAATAAGATAGATAATATAATTAAAGAATTTCATCAGTGGAGCATTGAAAATATTGAAGGACGTTTACACATATCAAAATGAAATTATATGAAAATTACAAAATTATTTTTTAAAAAATAAATGTAAAAACCTAGGTAATGATATAATAAGTATTTTTTCTATATTTATTAATATTTATGAATTATATAATAATTGAAATAGAAAACATTTTTTTTGACAGCGTACAAGATATTCCACAATGATCTTAAACAAAAAACTAAATATTATTATTTAATAAAGCTATTATCACATATCCATTAAAATGAAAGGTATGAAAATGATTAAATAAATAATGAGAATATGTTTTACACATTTTTATATAATTAATTTTGTTTTAGTTATAAATGAAGAGAAAACCCTTTTTAAAATAAAAGGAAAATTTTTTCTCAAAAACTATTAAAATGTGAACAAGTGTAATAAAAAAATCAATATTTTTGAATTATTTTAATGAAATATATATAATATATTAAATATAATATATATAAATCATCTCATGTTTTTTCTATACATGATATAAGAATAAATCCAAGTTTAAGCATAAAATAAGTATTGTTATAAAAATGAAATTTTACTGCCTTTTGACTGAGAACTTGATTGGAATCTCTTTTTTCTTCTATTTTATAAATTATATTTGACAAAATAAATATCGTATTTCAAGGAGTAAAATCAAAATTTACTTTTCTTGTTTTTTGTATTTTTATGATATGTTTCATATTATGATGAATAGTGAAAAATACTGTATTTTTATTGAAAACTATTTTTTATAAACATTATTCATAGGGTTATTAAATATATTTAATTTGTTTTAAAGTTTAAATATATCCATTTTTTATCATTTAATCCAATTTATGTCATTGTAATCAATTTCACATTGAAATTGGATATAAAATGTTATGAACTTTTGAACATTTTTTACTTTAAAAACACATAGTTTCATCCCTTATACAGGGATTAAATTATAATTAATTTCATTCAATTATATGATTTGAATTTGTAAAAAAGTATTCCTTATTTGTAATTATATGGTCCAAATTATGTAAATAGGGCCCTTTTATTTTTGGACCATGTGGAAAGTAACTTTAGTAATTTTTTATTATCACAGTTAAAGGTAAATCATGGAATTAAGGGTAAAAAATAATATTAAAAATATTATTAATGTACCCTAAAAGTTTTACTAATTTTTATTGGATGATTTTTTTCAAAAAAAAAATCCTTGGGCATGAATTGTTACCTTTAGTGGACACTAGGAATGGAGTATGACATTTGTAATTTTATATTCAATGAACAGTCAATATTGTCACACTTGTTTTTAACAAGTGAAATATTTATAATTTTCGGTTATATATGGGATATATTTGAATATAAATAGTAGTTTTGAAGTTAAATTTTTTAAATTTATGATGATAATTAATTTTAAAATTTTAGATGAGAAATAAGTTTATTAATACTTTTCCCAATGATGAAACAGTAATCGTTTAATTAAAGGGAATATCAAAAAATGATATTAAATATATTAAAAAAATATAATTTGTGATGATTAATGTCTTAAAAACAATTTTTAGGTTGAATTTAATTTTTATTCATGTTTGATAAGTATTTTTTTACATTTATCTTTATTTTATGATATTTTTAAAAATTAATGTAATTAATAGTGTCAAAATTGATATTATTGATATTTTAAAATAAATAATACGTTATTAAATGGTATAAAATTTATACAAATCATAATTTCATCAAAATGATTTCTATAATTATCAATGATATCATTTTATGATTTATTTTTTGTTTTTAATTTTCTAGTAATTATATTAACCCTCAAAATATAAATTACTTGATATCATGTTAAGATTTAGAAGGGTTATAAAAAGATAAGGATTAAAAAAATAATCAAAACATGTCTAATTTTCATGGGATGAGTGTATTTAGACCCTAAATCTTCCTATATTTTTTATAAATCAAATTTTACCCATTTAGAATAGAAAATTAATTTATATTAATTTAATATTTTGAAAATTTCCAAGAGTGCCCCTCCACTCTCCTATAAAATGGCACTTATTATTCTCTTTTTTTTCACAAAAAAAATAATTTTTGTTCAAACAGGATCTTCCAAAATTCTTACTTTAATCCCTCTCCACGTTTTGGTGCTATTATTTTAGGCATAAAAATCATCTTAGAGGTGTTATGTTGTTAATAAATGGAGGTCGTCTTAAAAAGATGTATAGTTTTTAATTAACTATTTCCATATTATTTGTTCATTCACATCCTTTAAATCATATTCAATCATGATTAAATAATATATCCAATGTCTTAAATATAATGAGATATTAATTTTTTAATAAATTCACCTAAATCTATCTACGATTTCATTAAATGGGATATGAATTATTCGTTCGTGTGTACGAAAAACTTCCACCTCACAAATCTATATAATTACTTTTACGCCACCTTCTCTAAAGATATGTTATAATGATGGAAATAATGTGTATATAAGAAATTCATGAAATATTTATCATTATTAAATAATTATATATCATATGAGTTCTTAATTTTATATGAACTAAAAAATGACAACATCGTTCATGCATACGTGTAAACTATCACCTCCACGAAGCGATATGATTTATTTTTCATCACCAAATCACACGGATGATATATATAAGTATATTTTAATGATTCATATGGTGTTGATAATATTATGATCATTCTAGAAAAATAAAATAATGGTTACATTCTTTCAAAAATGAACATTGAAAAATGAAAATGTTACTCCTGCGTACGTACGACCTACCATATCCATGATTAAAACATAGTTCAGTTTTTCAAAAAAATATATATTGGTTTCATTTAATACTATAATTAATTAATAAAAAATATAATAATGTCTAAGATATTATTCTGTAGATGATGTACTAATGACCGTATTAACTTTTTTACATCTCACCAAATTCATTTTGGACTCATGTACAGAATATTGACAAAACGTCTAACTTGATCGTAAATAATTATGTAATTATTGTTAAATGATAATAATCAATATAAAAGTAATAGTAGACATTAATAAGTTTCTGATTAAATTAAATAATTATCATATGTTTATTATTCAAGAATATAACGATTTTACTTGCTGAGTCAGACTGAAGGTAAAAGACTTCTTTTTAAAAACAATCTTATAAAGATCCTTTTAAAAATATTTTTAAAAAAGTCAAAGGGAATATTTTTCTACTAATATAGAACTAATGTATTTTACTGACTTTATGTGGCTTTAATCTTTTTATTATTCATTTAAAATTTTAAACTATCACTTTCAAATAAAGTGTTTTAATTTCTGAGTGCATGAATTTGTAAAAATGAAAAGGGAATCCAAAAGTTTTTTCTTTTATGGGTGATTTAGGTGTTGTCATTATGTTATGGTTAATACACATGGATTAGAAGTATGGGTGGTTCCATGATAAAATTATGCCGTGTGAGCTTATTAACGCTCTCCAATGAAATGGGTAATGGGATAGATTTAATTGGGAGGGCTTCTCCTCCGATATTAAGGGTATATACTATGGTGGATATTCCAAGTGTTACTATGAAGGTTCAACACTATGTAGTTGTGATAGTTATAGAAAATGTAAGAGTGGTATAGAATTGATTCCATAAATTACCTTTATTATTTATTTTTTCTATGGGTTTTTTTAAAAATATTATGATTTCATGAAGTAAAATAAAGAGCTTATGATTTATGGGTGAAAAGTATCTTTGTAAAAATGTTATTCAGGGTTTAAAATCATCATGGAAAATATTTTATTTTATTTTTAAGTCTATAAATGTTATTTTTTTCTCATAAAAATTTTTATTATGTTTTTCATAGGTTTTATGGATGGTTAGGAGAGATGAGGAACTCATTTTAAAAGTTATGAATATTTTTTATGAAAAAGAACTCATGTTTTATTTTAAAAGTTTTATATTTTTGAAGAAATGGATACTAATTAAGTTTTATCCACTTGTATGAATGTTTGTTTTTATGTATGAATTTGACCTAATTCTCTAATACTCTAAATCTAGAAAGATACTCAATGTGAAAGAATTTAATTTTCTTGACAAATACTCATGATTATGTAATGTTCAAGGTCAAGGCCTTATAGTTGGTTTCAAATACCGATTTAGATAACTTTATGGTTATGATATTTTTAACAGGATATATATAAATTATTTTTATATTATGGTTAAGTTGATATGATGTATAATTTCATGATTACCAAGTTTCTCATTCTAATATTTGTGGGTTCAGAATGGTTTTCCATAGAAGAAATAAGGCAGTTGTGGTGGGAAGGTATCGAGAGGAAAACATTCTTCCAAATCAGCATCCTGAGATGGTCATGATCAGAATGGAACAATTTTTTGTTGTGATGTATCAGTTGAAACATGATATAAATTATAGTGGAACCCACGAATGAGATCATCTAGATCAACTAGAGAGTAATATATTAGTAGGGGAGTATTTAATGAGGAAAAATATTACATCTTTTAGTGGAACATATGACCAGGTGGTAGCCTGAGGGTGGATTAAAGACCTTGAAAATATTTTTGATGTCATGTGGTCTTCAGAAACTTAAATATTTAGGCTTTAAATTTAACATTTTTAAGGTTAATAAGATTAGTGTTGTTCTATGGATAATAATATGAAGGACATTGAGGATATTAATACTTTGGAGTGGGATGAATTCAAAAATATTTTTCTTGAGAAATAACGTTTGAAAGAAATTTGGTATAGGATGGAAAAACAATTCATATAATTGAGGTTGGAGGAGGATTAAATGGATGCATATGAAGAAAAATTCACCCGAATAAGAAGTTATACTCTAAATTTCATCTAGGATCCAGATAGTAAAATCAATCATTTTACTCCGAATTAATGCCAAAATATCGAAGGGAATTGGATTCTCCTTAATTTATGTGTAACCAAAAACTTATTTGATGGGAAGAGAAGGTGGGAATGGAGTTTTATATGATCATTTGTTCTTTGAAAACTGTTAAAAAAATAGTTTGAGATGTAATAAAAAAGGGAATAATTCCTCAAAGAAGTCTGATGGTAATAAAATAATGTTTATTGTATCTGGGAATTTTGGTAAAAGAACACTAGGGAATTGATGTTATTCACTTATTCAGAAATTTTTATTTACTATATTTAATTATTTTCACTGAAATGTGCATAATTGGTGTGAAATACTCATGTTTTAATATTAAATAATTTTTTTTAGCATTATTTGAATTAATCAAATCAAATCAATTTTCTATTTTAGTTATAAATATCAATATTCTTATCCAAATTGAATTATTATTGTTTTTTATTCTTCAATATTAATATTTCAACATTCATTAGAAGTGACCTTCAGCCAAATTGTCTATTTGGAGGGGCATGTTGTCCACACAAGATGACCCAAATAATCTGTGAAAAAACTGGATCATCCACGATGATTGTGTTACTGGACTAAATCTTGAATCCCAAATATTATGAAACCCCACCATATTTTATTCATTATCCAAAATAATCATGGATAAATATTTTAAGTTCCAAATACAAACACAAGGGTCCCAACTGATGCTTTGATGTCTAGCCCAGTATTCTGCTCAGGAATTAAAATTAGAAAACCATTCATGACTTTTCTCCTGATCTACTCATCAAATAAATCTGGTAGTTCTTTATTTTAAAGCTTATATATGGACTACCAACTTTATAGAAGAATTTTTTTTTATTTTAAGCATGTTACTATTCAAAAACCCCTTCACATTGCTGCCTTTGAAAACATGTATATTAAAATGGACATATTACAATTGATTATTCAAATGGACATGAATTTTGATCCTTAAGTCCAATGGCCACCATATTTTCAAATTATCGAGAGGACAATCAAATCAACATATTTGGAGAGGAATATTTCTCTAGATTTTGCTGTCTGAAATATCAAATTGGTGATGCAAGTGGAGGGGCAATTTTAGAATGAAAACATCCCACAACATTGAGATATAAATACATCCCCCTCCTCTCCTTCAGAAGAGTTGGAATTTCAAAAGAGTAGAGCACACATTGGAATGAAAAAATCATTTCCACAGTCTTGGGAGGACATACCATACTCAATTTTTCACTTGAGAGACCCTTCCTCCTCTCTTTGTTTTCATTTAATCTTGTGTTCTTCTTTGTTTTAATCTTGTAAGTCATTTTTTGGTAAATCTGTTTTAATGAAAGTATAATTCCCGTTAACTATTATTATAATATAACATCTATTTTTAAATATTAATGTTTTTTAAATTTATTAAATCCTATTAAAAATCAGTATCTTCTTATTTTTTATCATTCAATGAAAAGTCTGTGTTTAATTCTCTTCGCCGCTCGTGTATGTGTTCAACACACCACTCTTTTATCATCCCATTATTTTACTTATATACCTAATTCATCATCATAAACTAAATAAACTATATTTCTAATATTTTAAATGGATGAGAAAATATTTCATTGCGATGAGTCAAAATTTAGAGATGTTTAGCGATTGATAGATTTTGCTCGATGAATATTCTCTAATTTAACATTTTTTATGTTGGACTTAACATGTAATGGATTAATGACATATTTTGTTTTACATATGTAATCGATGGATTATTCAAACCAATAATAATATATGACAATAAAGTACTTATTTAGATTATAATCATTGTTATCTTAAGTCTTAGATGAAAGCCTTAACTCTTTGTAATTTCAATCAATTTCATCTTGTGAAGTGGGTGTTAATTTAATGAAATATAAAGCAAAGCTCAAGGATATCACAAGCGTAAATCCAAAATAATGAACTCACCCAAATATTTACAAATTTTTTTAAATCAATCATAATCAATCCTTCATATCAATTAAACACTGAAAACAAACCCCCCCATCAAAATACAATCAACTAGAAACAATCAATTATTAAAAAGTATCATCATTGGGGATTTGTCCCTAGTGTTTCTATACACATTACCAGAGCACCGAAACATTGAAAGGTCGATAGGCAACAATCATACACACTTTCAAATGGCACCATTTCCAAGGATGGGGTAATTAAGTAGTCTGTAGTTTCTGATTATTGTAAAAAACACAAAATATAAAAAAAGTTGAAAAAACACAAAGAAAAACCCACATTCCCATAAAAATAATCATTGGAAAAAAACCCCAAAAAACTCTTCATCCTCTTTATTCCAAAATCTCTCTAAATTTCCCATAGCCTCCCAAACAATCCATCTAATTTGTTTGACCTTAAAATTCAGAGAACATTTCACCAACATAGGAGGAAAACTAGGGATAATCAAATAATAATCATGAACCAGCCCTTATCCAACCAATTGAATTAGATATCGCTAATCCTAGGAACAAACACATAAAAACATTATGACCTTGATATTAATTACCCACCCCTTGGTATTCAATTTTTAAACATAGTGGCTGACTTTGAACTCAAATCAGGTTTGATTCATCTTCTTCCTCATTTCCACGGGCTAGCCGGTGAGGATCCACATCTACATCTTAAAGAGTTCCAAGTGGTGTGATCAACCACGAAACCTCAAGGGGTTTCAGAGGAACAAATCAAACTTTAAGCATTCCCTTGTTACTTAGCTAAATATTCCATGTCATGTATTTACCACCACCTTCCTGGTTCGATAACCACATGGAATGATATGAAGCGACTCTTCTTAGAGAAATTATTTTCGACTTCTCATACTGCTTCTACTACAAAGAAAATAAGTGGAATCTGCCAATTCCTAAATGAATCACTCCATGAGTACTGGGAGTAGTTAAAAAAGATTTTGGAAATCTTCCCACACCACCAAATACCTAACCAACTCTTGATCCAATATATCTATGAGGAGTTATTATCTATGGAGAGAACTCTCATTGATGCATCAAGTGGCAGTGCTCTTGTTGATAAAAATCTTGCAGCTGCAAGAGATATCATAAGCAACATGGATTCTAACACACAGGAATTCCAAAATCTAGAAAATTCTCCAGTTAGAAAAACCCAAGATAATCAGTCGATATAGCAGAACAAGATGATAGAGTGGATGAGTGAAACTATAGGTATTGTGTGACAACTAGTTGTGGCATCCAAAGAGCCAACCTTATCTTATCCATAATTTATGATCCCTAGATCTATCAAGAACTATGGAATATTCATGTACCCATATCATACAACTGACACATGTTCAAAAGATCAAGAATATCAATCCAATTCATCTAGAACAATGGAGCTCAATGCAGTATATACTCAGCAGAACCCCAAACCTCAAAAAGTAGGTCAGTTTGTTAGAAACTTCAACCAACCCCATTTTGAGCCCATATATTCTACATACAAACCTATCTTGAGATATGAGAATCCCATTTCCCATCCCCATCATTACCCTCAGCAAAACCCAAACCAATTCCAATACGTTCAAGGTGGTGGTAACTTATATCAACATTATCTTTTTGTTTCTCAACTGCAATGGAAGAATCCTCCTCCTGGATTCCACTATCCTAGCGATCCTCCAAAATTCCAAAACCAATATAATCGCATTCATATGAACCATAATCAAGGAAATCCCACTTCAGGACAAGCCTCTTCTTCCAAACTACCATGATAATGTTCTATGTAAGATCTTACCTCCTTCACACATTCTATCCTTAAAAATATTGAAAAAAAATTGGACAACACACATCCCACCTAAGATAACCTAAAAAATAAAATTATTCCCAACACCAAGCTCAACAATTACCCAACCCCAATTGTAAGGTATGTGAAATTTCCCTTAGAATGGGGAAGAAAATTTATATGCCTCATGATAAGTCCCCCAACCCCTTTTAATGTTGTACTAGATAATGAAAATATAAAGAAACATAAAAAGGAATCTAAATCCATTCCCTCACCTCCTTCCATTCCACTTAGGAATTCAATTCGTTTTCCTCAAGTTGTTTTTAAACCAAGGGAGTCTTTTAAACCCAATCCTGAAATTATTGACATGTTTAGACATGTTGAAGTCAACATACACCTCTTAAATTCCACAAAACAAATCCCTAAGTATGCCATGTTTCTTAAGGAATTGGGAACCCATAAGAGACATCTTAGGACCTTCGAAAATGTTTCTACCAAATAGACTATTCCAAAAAAGTGTAAGGATCCAGGGAAATTTATGGTTCCATGCCAAATTTGAAGTTTCAACTTCGAGGATGCACTCATAGACCTAGGATCCTCAATTAATGTAATGCCCAAATCCATCTTATCCAACCTTGGTCTAGGTCCCTTAAATCAAATGGGTGTTGTCATTCAATTGTCCAATTGAAGTACTACTAGTCATAATGGTAAAATTGAGGATGTCCTTATTCGTGTTAATGATCTTATCTTTTCTGATGACTTCTATGTCCTTGACAAAGAAGGAGAGACAAACTCTCCTCCATCACCCCTAATTCTTGGAAGACCATTCCTAATGATAGAGACAACCAATATTTATGTCTATCCAAGAATCTTATACAAGAAATTTGGTGACCAACTAGTAAAGTTCTTCATTTTCCAAGCCATGCGTTACCTATCTGAGGATCGCTCTTCATTCTCAATTCATGCTTCCAAGAACACTTCTTCAAGTCAATTGAACCCCAATCCATAATTTTCATCATGTTATAGTGATAAAGAATCTTATGAAATATGCACCATGAATAAAAATTTCATAAAGGATGAATTTTATGTTGGCCTCTCATTTATAGGCACTATCAATCTATAGGATCTTGAAAAATATCTTGAATCCCACATCAACTCTTATTAATACTATTCCACCATGGACAATATTAAGGAAAATAAATCTGAAGCAACTAAAATCCCTTCATCCATTCTTGAGTTGTCAAACCCACAAATGAGAGATGATACTGATTTAAAAACTCTTCCAAAACCCCTGAAATATGTCCTCCTTTTCCATGATCACTCATATCCGGTCATTATGTATGATTCACTTACTAAAAATGAGGAGCCCAAACTTGTTCAGGTTCTAGAGGAAAACAAAATGTCCTTTGGATGGACCCTAGATGGCATACCTAGAATCAACCCTTCCCTTTTCATTCATCACATCCATCTTGAAGAATCATCCAAACCAATTAGACAACCACAAACAAGTCTCAATCCTATCATACGTGAGGTAGTTAGGGAATAGATCACCAAGCTTCTTCTAGCTGGTATCATTTACCCAATTTCTAATAGAGAATGGGTTAGTCTAATTCATGTTGTACAAAAGAAGTGTGGGATAATTGTTGTATAAAATGAACACGGGGTTTTAGTTACAACTCGAGTGAAGAACAAATGCCATGTGTGCATCGACTATTAGAAATTGAATGTTGAAACAAGAAAAGATCACTAACCTCTTCCATTCCTTGATAAAATGCTAGAACAATTAGCCGAAAAGTCACACTATTGCTTTCTTGATGGATACAGCAGATAATTATAAATCCCAATCACACCTCAACTAAGAAAATACTTCATTCACTTTACCCTTTGGATCATATCCATATAAGAGAATGCATTTTGGACTTTTAAATGCTTCTACAACATTCCGTAGGTGTATGATGAGTATCTTTTCTGAATTCATTAAACACTTCATGAAAGTATTCATGGATTAATTTACCATTTATAGTGATTGATTTGAATTGTTCTTGCATTAAATCTATCTAGTCCATAAAAAGTGTTTCAAGTGTAACCTTGTGTGAAATTATGAAAAATGTCACATTATGGTTAAAAATGGGATTGTTCTAGGGAACATAGTTTAAAAAGAGGGTATTGAAGTTGATCCATCCAAAATTGATGTTATCCAATCACTTCCTGAACCCACTTCTTTTCGATACATCCATTCATTACTCGGTCCTGCTGATTTCTATCAACTATTCATACATAAATTCAGTAGGATTTCCCTCCAACTCACTTGATTGCTCAAAAATGATTTCTCTTTCCATTTAGATTAGGTTTTCAAGAGAGTCTTCATTGATCTCAAAACTGATCTTACATATTCCCGGATAATCCAACCCCCAGATTGGTCCTTGCCCTTTTAGTTGATGTGCGATTATTCTAATAGAGCTGTTGGGGCTGTTCTAGGTCAAAGAAGAGGAAAAATTCCACATGTCATCTATTATGCCTCAAATACATTGGATGAAACTCAATATCACTATACTGTGGCTGAGAAAAAAACATTACCAGTGTTTTTTGACTTAGATAAATTCCTTCCCTATCTCTTAGGTGCCAAAATCACCATCTTCATAGACTATTCTGCTGTAATTTTTTTACTCAAGAAAATTGATTCCAAACCGAGGCTAATAAGATGGATCCAAATGCTCCAAGAGTCTTACCTTGAAATCAAAGATAATCCGAGAAAATAAAATATTGTTATAGATGACTTGATTATAATTTATAATTCATCTCATTTTGAAATAATTGATTAATAATTTCTAACAAAGAACCTTTCATATCTCACTCCAAAAATACCCTAGTTTTCTGTAATTGTAAATTATTTGTTTCAAGTGTTTTCCTGAAATTTTTTCAAAATAAAAAAATTTGTAGTTGAAAAGTGATTCAAAATACTATTTTGGGGAATAAACTAACTTTTGGAAAACTGGGAGAAACATGGTAATTAGTATATGTGTTGAAAAAGATGAACATTCCTCTGTATTAGAATTTTGCCTCTCACTTCTTGGAGGTGGCCACTTTGGAACACAAAGGAAGTCATGAAAGGTCATATACTCTAGATTCTTCTAGCCTCTACTCTTCAAGGACTCACAGGAGTTCTTTCAATGATGTGCCACCTTCCAAATGTTTGGAAAAATTTCAAAGATAAATGAAATTCCCCAAAATCCTTTCATTTTCTATGAGATATACGATGTTTGGGGAATCTATTTCATAGGACCATTCCCCAATTCCAATGGATAATCATACATTATTCTTGAGGTTAATTATGTTTCTAGGTATCTTGAGGCCAAAACCACTATAAAATATTACTCACATACTGTTAGCCAGTTTCTAAAGACACATATCCTCAACCAATTTGGCACACCACATGCCTTGATAAGTTACTTAGGAAAACTTTTTTTGTAATAGAACAATGGAATTTATTTTATAAAAGAATGGGGTTGTACATAAAAAATAAAATTCATATCACCCCCAAAAATATGTCATGGATTAACTATATAATAGAGAAGTCAAAAGAGTGCTTGAGATAATTTTTAGCCTTCATGGAAATAGTAGCCTGAGAGACTTGGTGAAGTACATTGGGCTTAATAAAATTCCTATAAAACACCCATTGGGATGTCTCCATTTAGTCAAGTATTTGGAAAAGCATTTAAATTACCAATTGAAATCCAACATAAGTCATTATGGAATGTAAAAACATGTAATTTTGATTTTGAAAAATCTAGTGAAGAATGATTATTTAAATTGGATATATTGTAGGAGCTTCCACTTGATTCTTATTAAAATTCTAATCTCTAAAAAGAAAAATCCAAGGATCTCTATTATAAACACATCTTATGAATGTCACTTCATGAAGGTTAAAAGTTAATGCTATTAAATTCAAGATTTTGACTTCACCTAGGTAAGCTTAATTCTCATTGGGAAGGTCCTTTCGTTATTACTAACGTTTACCCATTTAGTTCTATAAGATCCCAGATCGTCCTTTTACGTATGTTTTCCTTTTTTGGTTGTTTTTGAAAAAAATAGGTTTTTTTGGAAATTTTTCTATGTACACGCTGTGTACTTAATGAGTACACGATGTGTACTTAGTTACTGTAGAAATGCGCTTGAGGCCTTGTGACCAACTGGGTACAGGGTGCCTCTGGGTGGCTTTTGGAACCAAGACATTACATTTTGGTATTAGAGGAATTATTTTCTCTTGACTTACTACTTGAAGCCTATAGATTGGGATAAGAAAGAATTGGTACTTGGTAATAAGCTGTTCATGGGAGTAGCTAACCTGTGTATAGGGAAAATCCAATCTACCTCGTTTATTGCAATTTTTCTAGTTTTGAAATTTTATAGTTGATTTTATTTTCACTGTTGGGTGATTCACATGTTTTATTCTATTATTTTTTATGGTATTGAGGTTCTATTTCTATTCCAACCCAATGAGATGAGGGTATTCCATATCATGAATCATATAGGCACTTTCTAAAATCACATGTCATGCATTCTTTCCATGCCATTTAGGGTGAATTAGCGATTTCATTTTGTTGTGATAGATGTTGTGCTAGATATGCATGTTGTTGTGATAGATGAATAGATAAAAATGCCTGTTGTTTGATAGGGTATTGTATGGTGTAAGGTTTTGTTTGAATATACACCAAACTTTGGTTCTTGAGGTGTTATGGGCCGTCATGGATCGGAATTTGGTGGATCATTAATCTATTATGATTGTTTATGACATGTACAAGATGCCAAGATTTTATTCTTAGGGAGTATGGGCCCTCACAGATCAGAATTTGTCACTTTGGTGTCCGGTTCAATGTTTTTCTGGGTTTCAGAGATGTTTCTGAGGCTTACAATCCAGAAAAACCCAGAATACATGGTGTGTAATGATAAATACATGCCATGTGTTCTTCTTTTTGGGAAGAAACTATTTTTCTTATGTACACACTGTGAACTGTATGTACACGCCGTGTAGTCTCTAACCATGTCACTGGCTGTGTGGGCAGAGACACAGGGTTAGGAAATCCTTGGGGGAACATGCTGTGTAACGATTTTACACGCCGTGTGGTGTATACCATGTGTCCACTTGTGTGACTAATGACACAGATGGATAGAAACTTAAAAAATACACATCATGTCAGTCTTGAACATGTTTTTTAGTTTAATCCAAGAAATTTGGCCATGTAACTAACAACACAGGTCGGTGGGAATCCTTTGGTACATGTCATGTCTGTCTGGAACACACCGTATAGTGTGAGTCATGTATCCGGCCGTGTTGCTAACAACATGGTTCGGTGAAGCTCATCTAGTACACACCGTGTCTGGCACAAACATGCCGTGTATTCTTGTTCTATGAGAACCATGTGGCCTAGCAGTGTAAGAGAACTCGGGCATGGGAAGTGGATTCAAGTACACACTATGTGTAGGGGAAACATGTCATGTTTGGGGTGTTACACGACCTGGGTTGGAAGAAGTACATTCCCATTTGAAAGGATTAAGAGAACACTCCTTGTAGGTATTATTCATGTCATGTATCATTGTTTTGTTAAACAAGAATGATTTCATTCTCTTGTTACCTCCTTCCCCTTCTAGTTTTTAGTCCTTGATAATTTTATCTAAGGTGTGTGTTTGACCATACAGAGTCATGCCACTGAGACGTCCTCTGGTTTTACGCAATTTATAGGCTAACGATCAAACACCAGACATGGATGATCAAGGACTTACAACAAATCCTCCTGTAGTGCCAGTATTGGCCTCAGCTGTCATTCCAGACACAGGTGCTGATGCAGATTTCCGAGAGCGATTAATGAGGTTCACGCAAACTTTCCACAGAGTACCAAATCCTGCCCCGTCTATGGAAGAGTTGACACGGGTTTTCCAGCAGCAGCATCCTCCCATCTTCATAGGGAAAGGAGGAACTCAGGCTATAGAGTTATGGTTAGAAGCTATGCCATCAATATTCGAGCATCTAGATATGCCTCTAGATGGGAGGGTGAATCTCGCTATGTATATGCTTTAGAATTCCTCTAAGAGATGGTGGGATGTGATATCACAGGCAAGACTCCAAAACGTTATGGCTTGGGATGAGTTCTAGAGTGCCTTCTACGATTACTTATACTCTGAGACTTTGAGGACAGATCGAGCCCGAGAGTTCATGATTCTGGAGCACGATACTCTTTCTGTTATGGAGTATTCTTCTCGCTTCAAAGATGTGCATCACTTCATTATTATTCAAAGAGGTGATGAGTTATTCCTGGAAAAGATGTTTTTGGATGGTTTGAGGCACGACATCCGATCTCAGGTGAAAATTTTCTGGTTTACTTCCATCACTTCTTTCATAAACCAGGTGCTTATCACAGAGTGTAATATGAAGTATTCTAGAGTTGTGAGATGGGGAGGCTCGACATCTGGAGTTAGTATCCCTTTTACTAATAGTAGGATGCACCAAATGGGGTCTTCGTGCGGTGATCCAAGTAGGCGAGGCACTTCTTATGGTAGCCAGATGATGTGCTACCAGTATAGGAAGAGTGGAAATATGAGGCCACATTGCCCGAGAGACCCAGTGGAGTGCTATTATTACGGTAGAATGAGGCATCTTCTGTGTTTCAGTCAGGTATTCTTTCCATCATCTAGTGACAAGGGTTCTTCTATGGCTCTGCCTTCAGGAGCAGCGCCACCAGTCTCTCATCAGTATGAGAACTGGAGTTCTTCCATCCATCCAGGCTAAGGTGGAGGTCACGACCATGGTAGTTAGTCGCCAGGATTTCAGTAAGAGCAGGTTGGACTAGCTCAGAGTGGTTAAGAAGGGTCACAGGGCCATGGTGCAGGTCAGACTTTTACGGTGGAGCAGAACCAGTACGAGCAGGATCCCAGACCTTCTACAGTTTGAGGTATGATCTTAGTTGCCTCAATTTTAGCTTCTTCCCTTTTTGATACATTGGCTTCCCATAACTTTATATCTTTTTCTATTGTGGAGATCCTTGGGATCCATATCTTTTCTTATACTGATATCTTTATTCTAGACACTCTGTTGGGGAAAATAACGGCTAGTGTGCGACAGGGTAATGAGTGACCTCTAGAGGTTGGTGGGTGTCACTTCTTAAGGGACCTTTATGTCCTAGAGATGGCAGGATGTGATTTCATTCTCAGAATGGACTGGTTGGTTCCCTTCCAGGCTGTTGTAGATTGCTATTTCCTTTGGGTGAGTTTTACATCACCATAGGGAATATCATTTCTTTATAAGGGAGAATGGGATCTCCAGGCAAGCAGAGCCGGACCCGAGCATCTTGGGTTGGGAGGAGTTATAGGCCAGATTGCTAGTCTTTATCTGGATGACCAAGGGAATTCACAGATAGGCTTTTCTCTAGTGGTGAATCAAGTATGGGACCTATTTTTATAGGAATTTCCAGGTTTACCTCTATAGAGAGATAGCAGTTTCTATTGAGCTTTTTCCAGGAGCGGAACTGGTGTCCATTCCTTTTTATAAGATGGCTACACAAGAGTTACAGGAGCTCAAGAAATAGTTGGAGGATTTGCAGGAAACAGGTTTCATCTGACCTAGTACTTCTCCTTGGGGTTCGCCTGTTCTATTTGAGTTGAAGGAAAATGATACCCTTAAAATTTATGGGGATTAACATAAGTTGAATCAGTTGATGGTCATGAACTGATATCCCTTGCTGAGGATTGATGTTCTCTTTGATAATCTTCGAGGATCCCGGGTGTTCTCGAAGATTGACTTGAGATCTTTTTACCATAATTTTCCCGTTAGAACATATTAAATACCTCTTACAGCCTTTTGGAGCAGTTATGGTCAATACAAGTATGTAGTTATGCCGTTTGGTCTCACGAACATGCCTGCAGTTTTTATGGAACTGATGAACTGAGTGTTCCATCCATACTTGGATTCCTTCGTGGCAGTCTTCATGGAAGATATCTTGGTGTTCTCTCACACTTTACACGACCATGATAACCATCTTGAGATCGTTTTGAGTACACTGAGAGAGCATCAGTTATATGCTAATCTATCAAAATACCACTTTTGGATGGACCAGATTCACTTCTTGGGTCATGTTATCTCAGAGACAGGAGTACCAGTAGACCCAAGAAAGTGAGATCAGTAGTTTCTTGGGAGAAGCCGAAGAACGTCATTGAGGTGCAGAGTTTTCTAGGACTGGATGGATACTATATACGTTTCATAGAGGACTTTTCATGATTAGAAGTGCCAATGACAGGTCTGGCTAAGAAGGGTGAAAAGTTCTTGTGGCCAGATTCTTATGAGTCATCCTTTCATGAGTTGAAAGGGAAGTTGATTTCAGCAGTGATAATATTATTTCTAGAGCCAAGAAGAGCTATAATGTGTACTGTGATTCATCAGGTATTGTACTTGGAGCATTGCTTATATAGGGGGAAGGAGTCATTGTGTATGGGTCTCGGCAGTTGAGGCCACATGAGAGGAATTACCCAACACATGATCTTGAGTTGGCTACAGTTGTTCATGCCTTATGCTATTGGAGACATTATCTTCTGGGAGATAATTTTGGGATTTTCACCGACTAGAAAAGTCTTAAGTATATCTTCACTCAACATGAATTGAATTTGAGATAGCTAAGGTGGGTTGATTACCTTCAGTATTTTGACATTGAGCTTGCCTACACACCTGGAAAATGCAACGCAATGGCTGATGCGATGAGTAGGAGGACTCAAATATAGGTAGTTTAGGAGGCTGGTAGTGAGTGACAGCTTATGGATATGTTCTATGAGATGAATTTGGAGGTGGACTAAAGAATTGGGAAAACGTTTCTTTCTTTTGTAGTTGTTACCTCTACTCTTCTTAATCGAGTGTGAATGAGGCTTCTATCAGATTCTGAAGGCCTAGTCCTATGGGAATTCATGTCAGGAGAGGACCCTATTCCAAGATGGTGACCTAGAGTCTGCTTAATGCAGTAGCTGGTGAAGGTAAGTACATGCCGTGTACTTATAAATTATATTCCTTATACTTTCTTTTATTTATTAAACGCACCGGGGACCCATCTGACGGACAAAACCACATTTTTCTAGGTTTGGTTCGTCCGAGAGTGAGAGAATGACACAGATCTTCGCCGAGCCCGTGATCGAGTGTTCGTTCTCCAAATCAAAATCTTTCGGTTGCGTTGGAATCACATAAGTGATTTATCTCTTCTTCTTGAACACCTTATTCTGATTCCTCCTCTTTCTAATGTTATCTTTGGTTGAACGTTTTAGTCTTTTTTGTAGATCTATGATGTTCATGGGTGATTCAAGGGATAAGGTTCGCTTATATCAATCCTACAACACTGAGGTTGGTTTTTTGTGCCTTTATGTTGAATGTATTTGAGATATAGGTGCAAAATTTACCAATACCCATGAATGAGGTATTGAGTGTTTACCATTTTACCCCTGCTAATTTCTTGTTATGCTGGTATACTTGAATAGAGGTTAATTGAACAAGAATAGGGTTATTTTTTATGTTTGAAGGTGTTTTCTCATGCATGTTTTTATGAATTTTTTGTACTACTTAGCCTATTAGGCTACCTTGTTTTTCCCATGCCTAATATTGTAAGATGGCGTGACTATTACTTCGATATGCTATTTTGTTGTATATTTTTTAGCCATGTAGTTCTTGAGGTTTACTTTGGACAATACAAACTGATATTCTTGCTTGAATTACACAGGGTCGTGAGAACCTGGTGTAGTAGACCATAGGGAGAATGGGAATAAGGGCTTCACTAGAGTGTCTGTTTACTTTTACGATGCGAGGCCATAGAGAGAATTGACGTAAGTGCTTCCTCAGAGTGTCTGTAGTTCCTCGACACGGGCCACATGGAGAATGTGACGTAAGTGCTTCCCTAGACTTACATTAGTTACTAATATGATACTATAGGAGGAATTGATGATGAGTCCTTCCTCAGAGAGTCTATACTTAATCTCAACCAGAGGGGTAGACTGAGTGTGCTTCCCAGAGGGTTTCTTGTACTTGTTGGGTTGAACCATAGGGGTTAGGCTATGAGTACTTCCTAGAGGGTTGTTTTTGTGTTTAACCATTTTCATGTGTTTCTAGTTAAGACCATAGGGGATAGGCTGTGAGTAATTCCTAGAGGGTTACCTGTTTTTGTTTTCCTTCTTTGATTAGCTTCTACTTAATATATGAACTGAATGCATTGAAATTGTGGATTGGTTATGGCTGCGTACTTCCTTGTTTACTGCTTCCTTTACTCATTACCTACCATATATTCACTGACTGTTAGGAACAAATATTGTGGTGGTTTCATACTTTTATTTAGTCTCACACCCTATTTTGGCCATGCTTTTGGGCCCAAATATACTATATTGTCGTAGGTATAGAAAAGGGAAAGCACCCTTCCACATCAGGTACTTGACTGTAGTGGAGCTGGAGAGCATGTGACCAAGCTAACGCTTGAGATGCTAAGGATCTATTAATCTGTTTTCTTTTGTACTTGGTTTAGTACTTTATTCCAGCATTGTGACTTGTTTGGATATTTTCCTAGACATATGTATTATGCATCATTTATATATGTGCTTCAGTAGTTCTTACTTTTAGTCTTCCACTGTTTACTGTTGTATGGTATTATATCTGCTTCTGCTATTTTATATTTGTTTACTTACGCTATGTTACTCTGCCAATTAGGGAATAGTTTCCCCACTATCACACCTAAGTCCCTCGTTACTAGTCTACAACCTCTGGCATTCGAGGAAATGTGCTTGAGGGCATGTGACCAACCTGTTACGGGGTGGCTCTGGGCAGTTTTTGGATCCATGATGTTTCAAAGTGGTATCAAAGTAATTCTTTTCTCTTAACATACTATTTGGAGCCTATAGAAAGGGGTAGGAAAGAATTGGTACTTGGTAATAAGCTGTGCATGGGAGTAGCTAACCCTTGTATAGGGAAAATCCAATCCACCTCATTTATTACAATTTTTTTGGTTTTGCAATTTTACAGTTGATTTAAATTTCACTTTTGGGTGATTCACATGTTTGGTGATGTTATTGTTGATGTTATTGAGGTTATATTTATATTTAAACATTATGAGATGAGGGTTGACATCTCATGCATCATATAGGCACTTGCTAGAAATAACATGGCTTGCATTCTTGCCATGCCATTTAGGGTGAATTAGTGATTGCATGTTGCTGCAATAGATTTTGTTCTAGGTATGCATGTTGTTATGATAGGTGCCTTGATAAAAATGTCAATTGTTAGATAGGGTATTGGATGGTGTAAGGTTTTGTTTGAATAGACACCAAACGTTGGTTCTTGAGATGTTATAGGTCCTCATGGATCAGAATTTGGTGGATCATTGATCTATTATGCCTATTTATAAAATGTACAAGATGTCAAGCTATGATTTGCGGGGAGAATGGGCCCTCACAGATCAGAATATGGAACTTTAGTGTTCATTTTAGTATTTTTCTAGGTTCCGAAGAAGTTTTTGAGGCTTACTGTCTAGAAAAACCAAAAATACACGACGTGTAATAATGAATACATGCCATGTGTTCTTATGTTCAGGATTAAACTGTTTTTTATGTACATACCATGTACTGAATGTACATGACATGTAGTCACTAAACGTTTCATTGGCTGTGTGGGTAGAGACATGGGGTTGGGAAATCCTTGGGGGGAACATGCTGTGTACTAGTTGTACACGCCTTGTTGGGTAGACCATATGTCCACCTGTGTGACTAACGTCACAGATGGATAAAAACATAAGAAATACACGTCATGTCAGTCTTGAACATGCTGTGTAGTTTAATACATAGAATCCGACCATGTAACTAACAACATGGGTCGGTGAAAATCCTTTGGTAAATGCCATTTCCATCTAGAACATTCTGTGTAGTGTGAGTCGTGTATCTGACTGTGTCACTAACAACACAGGTCGGTGATGCTCATATAGTACACACCGTTTCTGGCACAAACACGTCGTGTATTCTTGTTCTATGATAACAGTGTGGCCTAGCCGTGTAAGGGAACTCAGGTAGGGGAAGAGAATTCATGTAAACACCATGTGCAAGGAAAACATGCCGTGTATGGGGTGTTACACAACTTGGGTTGGCAGAAGTACACGCCCATGTGAAAGGATTAAGTAAACACACCGTGTAGGAATTATACACGCAGTGTATCATTTTTTTGTTAAAATTGAATGATTTATTTCTATTATTCCTTACATCCTATTATAGTTTTCGGTCCTTGATAATTTGAACGAAGGTGTGAGTTTGACCTTGCAGATTCATGACACCGAGACGTCCTCTGGTTGTACGCCAGTTACATGGTAATGATCAAACACCAGACATGACTGATCAAGGACTTATAGAAGATATTCCAGTAGTTACAGTCTTGGCATTGACCATCATTCTAGACACAGGTGCTGATGAAAAATTCCTAGAGGGCTTCATGAGGTTTATGAAGACTTTGTGTGGATTACCGCATCCTGCCCCGTCTATAGTAGAGTTGACGTGGGTTTTCCATCAGTAGCATCCTCCCACATTCATAGAGTAAGGAGAACCCCATGTTGCAGAGTCATGGTTAGAAGTAATGAATTCTATCTTCGAGCATCTGGAGATGCCTCCCGATGGAGGGTGAAGCTCTGTAGGTATATGATTCGTGATTCCGCCAAGAGATGGTGGGATGTGAACTCACAGGTGAGACTCAAATAGGTTATGGCTTGGGATGAGTTCCAGCATGCCTTATATGATTACTTCTACCCAGAGACATTGAGGGCTAATCAAGACTGAGAGTTCATGAGTCTAGAGTAGGGTACTCTTTCTATTATGGATTATTCTTCTCGCTTCATAGAGATTCAACACTTCATGACTATTCCAGGAGGTGATGATTTATTCCTGGCAAGGAAGTTTGAGGATGGTCTGAGGCATGACATCTGATCTTAAGGGATCATTTTTCGGCTGACTTCCATCACTTCTATCATCAACCAGGAACTGATCACTTAGCATAATATGAGGGATTCTGGAGTTTCTATCCAGGGTGGCTCGACATCTGGAGTTAGTATCCCTCTTACTGACAGTAGGATGCACCATAGGGGTTCTTTGTGTGGTAATCCAAGGAGGCGAGACACTTCTTCTGGTATCCAGGTGGTGTGCTACCAGTGTGGGAAGAGTGGGAATATGAGGCCACATTTCCCGAGAGACCCCGTGGAGTACCAATCTTGCAGTAAGATGGGGAATCTTATGTGTTATACTATATATTCTTACCAACACCTGGTGACGGGGGTTCTTCTATGACTCTGCATTCAAGAGCAGCACCACTAGTTTCTCATGAGTATGGGAACTGGAGTTCTTCCGTCCGTTAAGGCCGAGGTGGAGGTCACAACCATGGCAGTCAGTTGCTAGTATTTTTGTGACAATAGGGTGGACCGGCTTAGAGTGGTCAGGTAGGGTCACAGGGCCATGCTGTAGGTCATAATTTTTCGGTGGAGCAGACCTAGCAAGAGTAGGATCCCGTACCTTCTACAATTCACGGTACGATCTTAGTGGCCTCAGTTTTAGCTTCTAATCTTTTCGATACATGGGCTTCCCATAGCTTTATATCTGTTGTTGTTGTGGAGATCCTTGGGCTCTGTATCTTTTCTTCAGCGAATATCTAGATGCTAGAAACTCTGTTGGGGACTAGAAAGACTAGTGTGCGATAGTGTAAGGATTTCCCTCTAGAGGTCGGTGGGTGTCACTTCTTATGGGAACTTTATGTCTTATAGATGACAGGCAATGATGTCCCTCTCGAAATAGATTGGTTTGTTCCCTTCCAGGCTGTTGTTGATTTCAATCACTATAGGGTGAGTTTTATGTCACCAGAGGGAAGCTTATTTCTTTATAAGGGCGAATGGGATGCCCAAGAGACCAGAGCAGGACCTGAGCATCTTGGGATGAGAGGAGTTACAACCCAGATTGCTAGTTTATATCTTGATGACTAGAGGACTTGACAGATGGTCTTTCCTCTAGTGGTGGATCGTTTCAGGGATGTATTTCTAGAGGGCTTTTCATGTTTTCCTCCAGAGAAAGAGGTAGACTTTTCTATTGAGCTTGTGCCAGGAGCAGCACTGGTGTCCATTCCTCCTTATAGGATGGGTACACTAGAGTTACAGGAGCTCAAGAAACAGTTGGAGGAGTTGTACGAAAAGTGTTTCATATGACCTAGTACTTCTCCTTGGGGTTTTCCTATTCTATTTGAGAATAACATAGATGTCACCCATAGACTTTATGTGGATTATCGGAAGTTGAATCAGTTGACGGTCAATAACCGACATCGCTTGCCGAGGTTTGATGATCTCTTTGATCAGCTTTGAGGAACCCTGGTGTTTTCAATGATTGAATTGAGATCCTGTTACCATCAGTTACATGTTAGACCATCTGATATACCTCTTACAGCCTTTTGGAGCAGTTATGGTCAATATGAGTATGTAGTAATTCCATTGGGCCTCACGAATGCACCTACAATTTTTATGGCACTGATGAACAGTGTGTTCCATCCATACATGGATTATGTCATGGTAGTCTTCATGGATGATATCTTCATGTACTATCACACTCAACACGACCATGCTAACCTTCTTTAGATCATTTTGAGTACACTAAGAGAGCATCGATTATATGATAAACTCTCAAAATTCCACTTTTGGATGGACCAAATTCACTTCTTGGGTCATGTTATCTCAGTGACAGGATTATCAGTAGACCTAGTGAAAGTGAGAGTAGTTTTCTGGGAGCATCCAAATAATGACTTTGAGGTGTAGAGTTTTCTAGGGTTGGATGGATACTATAGAGGTTTTGTACAAGACCTTTCATGCTTTGCAGCGCCAATGACAGGTCTGACTAAGCAGGGTGAAAAGTTATTGTGGTCAGATTCTTATGAGTCAGACTTTCATAAGATGAAAGGGAGGTTGACATTAGCACCGATACTATTATTTCCAGAGCTGGGAAAGAGATATACTGTGTACTATGATGCATCAGGTATCGGGCTTGGATCAGTGCTTATTCATGGGGAAGGAGTCGTTGTGTATGGGTCTCGGCAGTTGAGCCCACATGAGATGAAGTACCCGACACACGATCTTGAGTTGGATGTAGTTGTTCATGCCTTACACAGTTGGAGAAATTATATTCTGGGATATCATTTTGTGGTTTTCATTAACCAAAAAAGTCTGAAGTATTTCTTCACTCAGCGTGACTTGAATTTGAGATAGAAAAGGTTGGTTGAGTACCTTTAGTATTTTGAATTTGAGCTTGCCTACACACCTAGAAAAGGCAACGCAGTGGCTGATGCACTGAGCAGGAGGAATCAGATACATGCAGTTTAGGAGGCCATCTGTTAGTAGATGCTTATGGTACTATTCTCTGAGAAGCATTTGGAGGTTCACGATAGACATGGGGAAATGTTTATTTCTTCTATAGATGTTACCTCTACCCTTCTTGATCGAGTGCGAATGAGGCAGCTATCAGATTCAGATGGACTAGTACTAGAGGAAAGTGTATCAGTAGAGTAAAATATTCCTAGATGGAGCATAGGCAGGGATGAGATCTTGCATTTTTATGGGTGCATAAGGGTGTCTGCTGACATACGCGAGGAGCTGATGCAAGACTTTCAGTCATCAGTTTTGGCAGTTCATCCTTGTTTCACCAAGATGTACCGTGAACTACACCATCAGTATTGGTGGCCAGGTATGAAGAGAGATGTTGCTGGTTTTGTAATGAGGTGTTCCACTTGTCACCAGGTGAAGGTGGAACATTAGCGACTAGTAGGGCTTTTGCAACAGTTACCCATTCTCTAGTGAAAATCTAATGATGTTGAAATGGACTTTGTGATAGGTTTGATGAGGTCTCCTTGGGGAAATGATTTTGTATCTATTTTCATTGATAGACTCACAATGGTTTCTCACTTCTTTCCGATCAAGGAGACTTTCAGTGTTGATGAGCTAGGATGGTTGTACATCTGGGAGATTGTAATTTTACATGGAGTTCCACACTCCATTATTTCAGACAGGGATGCCCGTTTTACTTATTGAGTTTGGCAGGGGCTTCAGAATGCTTCGGGTACATAGGTGCTTATGAGTACAGCTTACCATCCCCAAACAAATAACCAGTCTGAGCATAATATTCAGATGCTTGAGGATATGCTGCGAGCATGCATCCTTGATTTTGGAGGTTCTTGGGAGGAGCATATACCTCTTGAAAAGTTTTCCTATAATAATAGTTTTCAAGTAACTCTTAATATGGAACCTTATGATTATTTGTACGGTAGGGTACTCCGATCACCTTTATGTTGGTTAGAGGAAGAAGAGATAGCTATACTGGGACCTCTTCTTATACAGGAGACCAGAGAGCAAATAGAGTTTATTTGGAGGAAGATGGCTACTGCACAGTCTCGAAAAAAGTCTTATGCAGATCAATGAAGAAGACCTCTGGAGTTTGAGGTTGGGGATCAGGGTTTTCTTGCATGTCACACCGAGGTTGGGGCACAAAAGGATTAAGAGATAGGGTAAGCTTTCTCCAAGGTACATCAGGCTATTTGAGTTCTTGGAGAGAGTTGGGCTAGTTTTATATCGGCTACAGTTACCTCAGAGGTACCGGGATATGCACAAAATCTTCCACGTTTCTCAACTTCGACGTTACTTCTTAGACCCATACCATGTCTTCCAACTCGAGGTGGTTGAGTTGGAAGTGGATGAATCATTCGAAGAGAATCCTATCTGGATTATTGATCACAGTACAATGGTCTTCCATGACCAGTTTGTTCATTTGGTACGAGTGCTATGGCATCACAGGTAGGTACAAGATGAGACTTAGGAGAGGGAGGAAAACGTATGATCATAGTGGCCAGAGCTATTCAAGGTTTTTTCCTCTATGCCACCTTTCTAGGGAAATTCAGGGATAGATTCTATTAAGGGGGGAAGTTTGTAAAAAATCAGATGTTCTATTTAGGTATGTTTTCCTTTTTTGGTCGTTTGTGAGAAAAAGAGGTTTTTTCTAGAAATTTTTCTATGTACACACCATGTGATTTATGATTACATACCGTGTACTTGGTTACCGTGGGTAGCTCGGTGCTGGCCTTGTAGTGGCCATGCACACAGCCATGTGTGGTGACTTGGAGACCACTTAATGGGGCGTCTCGTGAAGGCTAGTATATTCCATGTACATATAAATTACATGCCAGGTACTTTTTTTTTAACAAACACACCGGGGTCACGTATGATCGACATAACCACATCCTTCTAGTTTTGGTTCGTTCGAGAGTGAGAGAATGGTGAAGATCTTCACTAAGCCCACGATTGAGCATCTGTTCTCCTAATTGAACTTCGTCGGTTGAGTTGGAATCACATCGGTGAGTTATCTCTTCTTTTTGAACACCTTTTTCTGATTTATCCTCTTTCTCAAGTTATCTTTGGTAGAACTTTTTACATGTTTTTGTAGATATATGATGTTCTTGGGTGATTCATGTAACACCCCAAGCTTCGTCGGTATGTTTACTTTCGAATAATGCAATGGCGTGCATTGTACGCAACTTCGAGATTTTAACACACCATAACCAATCAAACTAGCCGTTATGAATAGTAATACCTACATTTTGAAATTTTATAAATTCTATCTCTCAAAATGGACTTCATTTTTGGATTCGGAATATCAAAATTAGCCTAGGGTGAAATTTTGGTACTTTTCGGATAACTTTTATATCTTGATGAATAGTGAAAATTACTAAATTTTAATTAAAAACAACTTTTTTAATCAAAATAATTAATAGTGATAAATTATGAATTTGAGTGGTTTAAAAGTATATTTAGAATATATTTTTACCATGCAATACAATGTGGGTCATTGAACATAATTTCACATTTAAACCAGACATAAACAAGTGACAATCTTTTGATAGTTATTATCTCTAAAAAACACGCTTTTTGTTTTAACAACGGGAATTAATTTTAAATTAATTTCTGCCAGTTTTCAATTTGAAAAAATGGATTCAATATTTGGAATCAGGATGTTCAAATTGTTTAAATAGGTAACTTTTATTTTTAAATATTTTGGATAATTACTTCGGTAAATATTTTATTTACCATGGTTAAAGGGTAAATCCGGTAAACAAGGGTTAAAAAAATAATATCATAATAATACTGAATTACCCCAAAATGTGTCTTAACCATATTGGTTGATACATGGTCGACCATGGGCATCTTTGGGTCGATTTTGGGACCCCATGGATCCACTTGTAAGTGATAATGACACTTTATTTTAATTAAGTTAAAATAAATACAAAAATGACACAAGCATATATCGTTTAAAAAAACAATTGTCACATAGGGTTATATATGTTCGATTTTAGATTATAAATATTCATTAGAAATATAAAAAGATTTCCTACATAATGATATTTTATTTATAATTTTTAGACATTAAATAATTTAATTTATTTATGACACAATGATGATGAATTAATTACTTTAATAGTGAAAAATTCAAATAATTGATATTATAAATACCCAAATAAATATAATATGAAACTTTTAATGAATTAAAACACTTTTCTAGGATAATATGATATATTATAATTGATTTAATTGACTTTTTTAGAAGTAATCAATCTGTTATGAGTTTCAGAAATATCAACTATTGAATAGTGTCAAAATTGACATAAAAGAGTTCTTAAAACAAATATTATATTATTAATTGATATTAAAATCTTAAAAATCTAAGGTTCGGCCAAGAGACTTATATAATGATAGGTTCATCATTAATGTACCACTTGGGGGTCTCTTGGATGTATATAGTATGTTTGTTAACAATATAATATAAAAATACAAAGAGACATTGTAAAAGTGAAACTAATTATCTAAGAGTTAATACTTAAAGATAAGGTTAATATAATGACCCAAACCTGTCTAAATTCTATTGGTTGAGTTTTTTTAGACCCATAATCACCTTAAAATTTAAATAATAAACTTTGGATCCATTATAAACCGAATATGAATTTATTATAAATTAATATTTCTAGCTTTTCCAAAGGTGCCCCTCACCCCTCTTATAAAAGGGTACTCCTCCTTATCATTTATTCAAACCTTCAAAGCCCTTTGGTTCGGCCAAACACTTCCCAAATACTATCTCAACTTCCCTCACTACAACCTAGAGTCCTTAGTTTGATCAGAAAGCCAACCTAAGGAGCCCTTTTGATCAAATCAAAAGGAAGAACCCGAAGAAGAGGTAATGTTTTCACCACCCCTTTTCAAGTTCCTTTCTTCTTCCACTTCCACTTTATTTTTTATTACCATTATAAAATAATAACTCCAGTATCGTATATATACGGTTATGTTATTATAAATATGGTACAACCATATTCAGTATTCTATCCATCCTTTGAATAACATGTCACCATACGTGCGTACGTACGACTTACCGTCTCCACGTCGTGGTGTAATTGTTATTCAATATATTGTTATTTGGATGGGTATAATAATGATGTGTAACTCATGTAAATAATAAATATAACATGATAATGATTCCGTATATATGATATAACATCCAATAATATATTATTTTAATATCAAAAGAATGACATTGTTGCTCGTGCGTATGTACGGACTACCGTCTCCACGAACACGATGAGATTCATTCTCCATCATATCCCTTCAAGTATAATTATAATTTGATGATTTAAAAATAGTATCTAAGGACTTGATATCATTCTGGATATGAATAATATACATCCCATTAATAACGAATATGGCTCACATAACAAAGAATATAAAGAAAAATGAACTCGTTAACACCCAAAATGACGATAATTCTAAGATATTATTAACAAATCAATGTTAAAAGATCATATATGATATCATATTAAAGTAAATGATTCTTGTATAATTCAATAACAATTATTTCACCTTTATACAGGAGGAAAACCTACCGTTGACCAAGGAAAAAGTACAAAGTAAGGGATTTTCTTATCTCACTTTCAATTTCGTGAGATTTCCATTGTTCGCCACTAAATTATTGAAAGTGGTGTATTGTGTACTGCCATTTGATATATATTATCATGATTCTATTTATATTCATGTTATTATATAAATAATTTGGTGGTTATTAACTTTTTTCCATACGACTCAGTTGATTAACGTGGTAAGGGGTTTCTTATCTCACTTTTAATTCCGTGAGAATTCCATTGACCACCACATAATTATTGCATGTGGTGTATGTGTACTGCCCATGATCATATTAATTGTGTAATATACTTTAATTTATGGGTATTTACATCATCATGGTATGATAATTCTTTCATGGGTGTATGTTTCGTAAGTTACCTAATCGATAAGGAAATTTGAGATTTCGATTTCCACTCATTTGGCTTTACACATATTTCATTGATTATATTACCCCAAGATTATGTGTGGAATCACCATTAATTTGATTATGTCATAATTTAAACTCCCATTCTTATGGATATACTTTTGATACACATAATCACTCCATTGATAATTCTCAAGTCATTGTTATGAATTTGATAAGAGTAATTTTAACTCATTCTCCATTTGTTGAGTTAAACATCCAATTCGTTGGTGTTGATTTTACAAGAATATGTGTGAATGTACTTTGATTGTTTTACACTGAATATCCAATCATATTTAGTGTATTTATATTTGTCACACATAATTATGTCGTTTATTTATCCTTAACCTAAGGATACGACCTTTATGATAGATTTCATCTCAATTTACATTCCATTGAGACTTCTTTGTTGATATACACCAAATCACTTTTAGGTGGTGTATATAATGTACTTTGACATAGTATATCATGAATCCCTTTATTCTCATGATATTACAATGTTTTGATTACCTCAATTATTTGTATTCAAGTGTCTCTATTTTGGTTAGAAACTCTAACTAAAATACCATTTTTAAATGTTTTATAGACTTATTCATCTAAATCATTCTCATTTATGTCCAGGTTTTAAAAATGGTTTTAAGGATTTATTAATATGGACATTAATGTTTAGAAATTAAAACTCCTTTTAAAAAGTTTCAAAGTGGTATGGGACACTTTTATTCAAAAATCTATTTTTAAATGGCTTCTGGACATATAGTGTGACTTTTAAATGATTTCAAGAAAAAGGGAGATATTTCTCTCAAATAGTTTTGATGATTATTTTCATCTATGTCAACATCCTTCATTATTCTTGATTGAGATTAATGTGATACAATACAATCTTCTATATTGTATCGAATGAGTTATGTTTGACTGTGGATGTGCTATTTTTATACCATTAATGGTTTGTGGTTAAAGTATTGACATTTTGTATTCTAGTTTTAATACGAATGTTTATGTTATGTTTAAACTTGTTCATATGAGGAATGCATTGGACTTAATAATTGACGGGTGGAGCCCGCTATAGCTCCTCGATGCATCAGTAGGTCTCATGAGACAAACTAGTGTCTTGGAACAAGGCCTTGGAAAAATCTTATTTGTAGTCTTGGCACGAGGCCTTGGCTATGTGGTTATGATAGTCTGGAATTATGCATTCCATAATTATGAAAGTGGTTATTGATAATTCATGGGATTGTTCGACTAGTAGAATATCCATGTGAGTAAGTAAATGGCATTATTTTATTTTATCTTTTCCATTTTATGTTGAAGTTCAAGTTTAAAAGGCTTTTGTTTTAGTTATAAATTGCCTTAAGTGTTTATGCTTATCTATGAAATCTTCTTCTATAATGTTATCCTTAATGAGCATCTGAGCTCACCTCTTTCAATGTTTTATTTTTCCCAGGATTATGAAGAAGTAATTTATGAATGACCTGCAGGGATAGTATGAGGGGATATGAAGACAAGATGTTTTTTATGATGTAATGTAAAAATTTATGGATGTATCTAGTTATTCCAAGGCTACTAAACTAATCGGCCTTTAGAGACTTGATCTTTCTCATGATCATGCCAATGTTATGTAATAATGCACCGACTCTAGGTAACTGGGGTCGGGGCATTACAGTTGGTATCAGAGGAAGTTTAGTACAAACCTTGGAAGCTAGATTTAGATAAACTCTGATTAGAGCACGTAGAACTAAGATGAACTTTGAGGATTAGTATAAAAGAACTTCCTAGAATTTTGGTATTGTAGAGATTTTGTGAGTTTTCAGAGGAATATATCCCTGTCTAGATACGAGCAGGTAGAGGTGGCTCTGGCACAGATGTACCTAGGGGTAAAACCCGAAAACACCGCTTTGAGCTAGACTCGAACGGGAACTGGTGCACGACAACGGGCCTTGCTGCACTCTTGGTTATGACACTCCCAGGGGATATGCTTACGATAATTTACATTTTCTTTACAAACCGATTTAAGTAATATATATATAAGATGAGAGTAAATGACCTTGGTTAATACTAATATGTTTCAAATTGAGAATATGGTGACATTTTAATCTCTAAATGATTTTACGACTACTGTTACTCACACAATGCTTTCTGGTTTTAGTCAATGGCTGGATTCCAAGGAAGTCATAGTTACTTTGAGAATGATGTACAAGGTGGGAACGATGGTGGCAATGAGCAACAAAATGGAATGTTGATAGGCGTAAAAGATATCGTCTTTATGCCAAATCAGTTTTCCAAAAATATGATCAACAACATATATATTAACCAACTCCCAGACTCAACAAGGAAGAGAATGGTGATAAATGATAAGAGCTCAAGCAATGGAGACCATGGAGAAAAGAAACCTAAATTTTCATCATGCAGGAAATGTGGAAGAAGACACCCAGGAAAGTGTCTCAATGGGATAACGAAATGTTTTACGTGCGGGAAGGAAGGACATAAAGTTAAGAATTGCCGAAGAAAAATGAAGAGTACTATGGAAGAAGATAAAAATGATCCCAAGAGTCCATTTACAGTCATTTAACATAAATGTAGGGGACCTGGCCATTACCCGAGTGAATGTCCTATTCTATAGGATATTTTCTTGGTCAAAGAAGAAGCTATGTGGAAATAAATGGTTGGAGAAAAATTTAAAAAGTATTATCACTCCTTGTTGATGGGTTTACTTTGGAATAATTTTCTCTTGAATTTGTAACCCCGCAGTTTCATATGTGAGAATGATATTTGAGGAAGAATTGTCTCTTCTCTTGTGGATATAGGTATAGATAACCATTTGGTTTTATATGATCATTGGGGTTTGAGAAAATTATAAGTTATTAAAATTTGGGATGAAAATGCAAGGTATGATATAACATTTGTGGTTAAATTATGTTATTTTGAGGAATTTATCTCATTTTGGTAATATTATAAAATATATTTTTTGAAAAAGGACAACACGTAGACCGTGTGACAACCCGTCGCGTCAGACAATGCTGTGGGAATCGAACCCACAACCAAAGTGCGATTGGGATTTATCGCCTACCACTGGACTATGTGAAGTCCCTGGTTAGTGTGACTATTTTTTTAGTTAAATGATTTTATTGATCAATAAAAAGTTGATTTGGGTTCTTATGTCTTATCAAATGAATACCCTTGGTATAGGAAAATGATTTGGTGATTAAGTGATAAATTTTATTTTGGAAGATGTTCTCTTTGTTGGGAACACTATATGCCCAAGGAAAATAGAATACAATGGGGTTTCATTTGCATAGTAATGTTAGATTTTTATCTACATTTTTATTGTGGATTTATAGTGATTTGGGTTATTTATGGAAATTATTAACCTATAACAGAGAATATGTGATGATGTTAATTACTTTTAAGTATGTGACTTTAAGTGTATTTGATGTCATTTGGAGATACAATTTAACAAGGGAGACAACATAATCAAATTCTTCTATGTTTTGGGTTTCAATATTAGTTTGGATTATACTGAAGGATTTTAAGGACAATTGATTATTGAATGGTATTTATTTAACTTTGGGGTATTGTTGGTTTAATTTTAGAAATTAAGATTAGTGCATATTTATCTCAAGGAATATCCTTTTGGGGGATCATTAGATCATTCACTAACCATTTTGGTTTTGATTAATCTTCAAAGACAATGTAAATATATAGTTTATCCTGCATGGATCATGTGATTCTATAGAAGTTTATTCTAGCTCTTCCAGTGTGACCAAGTCTTCTTGAATACTCATCGTTTAAAAAAAATTGAGTTAGTGGGGGAAATTTATTAAAGAATGAAACTCTAATTAAAAATTAATTATATCTCTTAATGTTCTTAGTCAATATCATAAATGAATTCCTCATCCTTATGTAATGTAACTTAAAACAAAAAACAAATTTTGTCAGTTTAATTTCCTACTAGGAGACTAATGGTCATTTGTCCCGACACAAGTTTGTGGTTTTCTTATTGTTAACTTTCTCCTGATCATGATTTATATCCCTCTCCATCAGAACTTGACACTTAGTTTATCATACATATCCATGTTTTCCTACATGGAATCCGAGTATGGGTTATCTTGGGTGACCCTTATACCTCTCTTTCTTTCTTTTAAAGTGGTAGTTTTATTGACTCTTTTTCCGATGTGGGAATTTACATTATATTCCCAAGCATAATTTTAAAAATTGCGAGGATGCAATTTATTGAAGGAGGGGAGAATGTAACACCCCAAGCTTCCTCGGTATGTTTCCTTTCGAATAATTCAATGGCGTGCATTGTACGCAAATTTGAGATTTTAACACACCATAACCAATCAAACTAGCCGTTATGAATAGTAATACCTAATTTTTGAAATATTATAAATTTTATCTCTCAAAATGGACTTCATTTTTGGATTCGGAATATAGAAATTAGCCTAGGGTGAAATTTTGGTACTTTTCGGATAACTTTCATATTTTGATGAATAGTGAAAATTACTAAATTTTAATTAAAAACAACATTTATAATCAAAATAATTAATAGTGATAAATTATGAATTTGAGTGGTTTTAAAGTATATTTAGAATATATTTTTACTATGTAATACAATGTGGGTCATTGAACATAATTTTACATTTAAACGAGACATAAACAAGTGACAATCTTTTGATAGTTATTATCTCTAAAAAACACGCTTTTTGTTTTAACAACGGGAATTAATTTTAAATTAATTTCTGCCACTTCTGTGTTTTGAATTTGGAAAAATGGATTCCATATTTGGAATCAGGATGTTCAAATTGTGTAAATAGGTAACTTTTATTTTTAAACATTTTGGATAATTACTTCGGTAAATATTTTATTTACCACGGTTAAAGGGTAAATCTGGTAAACAAGGGTTAAACAAATAATATTATAATAATACTAAATTACCATAAAACGTGTCTTAACCCTATTGTTTGATACATGGTCGATCGTGAGAATCTTTGGGTTGATTTTGGGACCCCATGGATCCACTTGTAAGTGATAATGACACTTTATTTTAATTAAGTTAAAATAAATACAAAAATGACATAAGCATATATCTTTTAACAAAACAACTGTTACATAGGGTTATAAATGTTGGATATTAGATTATAAATATTCATTAGAAATAAAAAGATATTTCCTAGATAATGATATTTTATTTATAATTTTTAGACATTAAATAATTTAATTTATTTATGACACAATGATGATGAATTAATTACTTTAATAGTGAAAAATTAAAATAATTGATATTATAAATACCCAAAAAAATATAACATGAAACTTTTAATGAATTAAAATAATTTTATAGGATAATATGATATATTAGGATTGATTTAATTGACTTTTTTCGAAGTAATAAATCTGTTATGAGTTTCACAAAAATCAACTATTGAATAGTGTCAAAATTGACATAAAAGAGTTCTTAAAACAAATATTATATTATTAATTGATATTAAATTCCTAAAAATCGAAGGTTCGGCCAAGGGACTTATATAATGATAGGTTCATCATTAATGGACCACTTTGAGGTCGCTTGGATGTATATAGTATGTTTATTAACCATATAATATAAAAATACAAAGACACATTGTAAAAGTGAAACTAATTAACTAAGAGTTAATACTTAAATATAAGGTTAATATAATGACCCAAACCTGTCTAAATTCTGTTGGTTGAGTTGTTTTAGACCCATCCCCACCTTAACATTTAAATAATAAACTTTGGATCCATTATAACCGGAATATGAATTTATTATAAATTAATATTTCTTGCTTTTCCAAAGGTGCCCCTCACCCCTCTTATAAAAGGGCACTCCTCATTCTCATTTCTTCACACCTTCAAAGCCCTTTGGATTGGCCAACCTCTGCCCAAATACTATATCAACTTCCCTCACTACAAACTAGAGGCCTTATTTTGATCAGAAAGCCAACCTAAGAAGCCCTTTTGATCAAATCAAAAGGAAGAACCCGAAGAAGTGGTAATGTTTTCACCACCCCTTTTCAAGTTCCTTTCTTCTTCCACTTCCTCTCTTTTTGTTATTACCATTATAAAATAATAACTCCAGTATCATATATATACTGTGATGTTATTATAAATATGGTACAACAATATTCAGTATTCTATCCATCCTTTGAATAACATGTCACCATACGTGCGTACGTACGGCTTACCGTCTCTATGTCGTGGTGTAATTGTTATTCAATATATTATTATTTGGATGGTTAAAATAATGATGTGTAACTCATGTAAATAATAAATATAACATGATAATGATTATTTATATATGATATAACATCCAATTATATATTATTTTAATATCAAAAGAATGATATTGTCGCTCGTGTGTATGTACGGACTACCGTCTCCACGAACGCGATGAGATTCATTCTCCATCATATCCATTCAAGTATAATTATAATTTGATGATTTAAAAATAGTATCTAAGGACTTGATATCATTATGTATATGAATAATATACATCTCATTAATAACGAATAAGGCTCACATAACAATGAATATAAAGTAAAATGAACCCATTAACACCCGAAATGACGATAATTCTAAGATATTATTAACAAATCAATGTTAAAAGATCATATATGATATCATATTAAAGTAAATGATTCTTGTATAATTCAATAACAATTATTTAACCATTATACAGGAGGTAAACCTACCATCTACCAAGGAAAAAGTAAAAAGTAAGGGATTTTCTTATCTCACTTTCAATTCTGTGAGATTTCCATTGTTCACCACTAAATTATTGAAAGTGGTGTATTGTGTACTTAAATTTGATATATATTATCATGATTATCTTTATATTCATGTTATTCTATAAATCATTTGGTGGTTATTAACTTTTGGCCATATGACTCAGTTGATTAACGTGGTAAGGGGTTTCTTATCTCACTTTTAATTCCGTGAGAATTCCATTGATCACCACTTAATTATTGCATGTGGTGTATGTGTACTGCCCATGATCGTATTCATTGTGTAATATACTTTAATTTATGGGTATTTACATCATCATGGTATGATACTTCTTTCATGGGTGTATGTTTCGTAAGTTACCTAATCGATAAGGGAATTTGAGAATTCAATTTCCTCTCATTTGGCTTTACGCATATTTCATTGATTATATTACCCCAAGATTATGTGTGGAATCACTATTCATTTGATTATGTCATAATTTCCCCTCCCATTCCTATGGATATACTTTTTATACACATAATAACTCCATTGATAATTCTCAAGTCATTGATATGAATTTGATAAGAGTAATTTTAACTCATTCTCCATTTGTTGAGTTAAACATCCAATTCATTGGTGTTGATTTTACAAGAATATGTGTGAATGTCCTTTGATTGTTTTAAACTGAATATCCAATTATATTTAGTGTATTTATATTTGTCACACATAATTATGTCGTTGATTTATCCTTAACCTAAGGATACAACCTTTATGATAGATTTCATCTCAATTTACATTCCATTGAGACTTCTTTGTTGATATACACCAAATCACTTTTAAGTGGTGTATATAATGTACTTTGACATAGTATATCATGAATCCCTTTATTCTCATTATATTAAAAAGTTTTGATTACCTCAATTATTTGTATTCAAGTGTCTCTCTTTTGGTTAGAAACTCTAACTAAAATACCATTTTTAAATGTTTTATATACTTATTCATCTAAATCATTCTCATTAATGTCTAGGTTTTAAAAATGGTTTTAAGGATTTATTTATATGGACATTAATGTTTAGAAATTAAAACTCTTTTTAAAAAGTTTCAAAGTGGTATGAGACACTTTGATTCAAAAATCTATTTTTAAATGGCTTCTGGACAAATAGTGTGACTTTTAAATGATTTCAAGAAAAAGGGAGATATTTCTCTCAAATAGTTTTGATGATTATTTTCATCTATGTCAACATCCTTCATTATTCTTGATTGAGGTTAATGTGATACAATACAATCTTCTATATTGTATCGAATGAGTTATGTTTGACTGTGGATGTTCTATTTTTATACCATTCATGGTTTGTCGTTAAAGTATTGACATTTTGTATTCTAGTTTTCATAGGAATGTTTATGTTATGTTTAAACCTGTTCATATGAGGAATGAATTGGACTTAATAAGTGACGGGTGGAGCCTGCTATAGCTCCTCGATGCATCGGTAGGTCTCATGAGACAAACTAGTGTCTTGGCACACGGCCTTGGCAAAATCTTATTTGTAGTCTTGGCACGAGGCCTTGGCTATGTGGTTATGATAGTCTGGCATTATGCATTCCATCATTATGAAAGTGGTTATTGATATTGCATGTGATTGTTCGACTAGTAGAATATCCATGTGAATAAGTAAATGGCATTATTTCATTTTATCTTTGCCATTTTATGCTGAAGATCAAGTTTAAAAGGATTTCGTGTTAGTTATAAACTGCCTTAAGTGTTTATGCTTATCTATGAAAGCTTCTGCTATAATGTTATCCTTACTGATCATCTGAGCTCACCCCTTTAAATGTTTTATTTTTTCCAGGATTATGAAGAAGTAATTTATGATTGACCTGCAGGGATAGTATGAGGGGATATGAAGACAAGATGTTTTTTTATGATGTAATGTAAAAATTTATGGATGTATCTAGTTATTCCAAGGCTACTAAAATAATCAGTCTTTCAAGACTTGATATTTCTCGTGATCATTCCAATGTTATGTAATAATGCACCGACTCTAGGTAACTGGGGTCGGGGCATTACAATTCAAGGATTAAGGTTAGCTTATATCAATCCTACAACACCTAGGTAAGTGGTTTGTACATTTTCATTGAATGTATTTGAGATATATATCAAAAAGTTCCCAATAACCATGAACGGGGTATTGCGTGTTTATCATTTTAGCCCTAATAATTTCCTGCTATTCTTTTATGCTTAAATAGAGTTTAATTGAATGTGAACAGGGTTATTTTCTTCTCTTTGGAGGTGTTTTCCCATGAATGTTTTAGTTATGACCTTTTGGTACTACTTAACCTATTAGGCTACCTTGTTTTTACCATGCCAAGTATTGTAGGATGGTGTGACTATTGCTTTGACATGTTGTTATGCTTTAGGCTATTTAGCCAAGTAGTTCATGAGGTTTACTTTGGCCAATACACGCTTCTATGCTTGCTTGACTTACATAGGGCCGTGATAACCTGGTGTAGTAGACCCTAGAGAAAATGGATTTAAGGGCTTCTCCAGAGTGTCTGTTTTCTTTTATGATGTGACACCACATGGGGAGTTGACGTAAGTGCTTCCTCAGAGTGTCAGTAGTTCCTCGACGTGAGGCACATGGGGAATGTGATATAAGTACTTACCTAGAGTTCCTTTATTTACCTATACGATACTATAAGAGGAATTGACGGTGAGTGCTTCCTTAGAGAGTCTATGCTTAAGATGAACTAGATTGGTAGACTGAGTGTGCTTCCCCGAGGTTTTCTTTTACTTGTTTGGTTAAACCAGAGGGGTTAGGCTATGAGTACTTTCCAGAGGATTATATTTTGTGTTTAACTATTTGTGTGTGTTGCTAGGTAAGACCATAGGGGATAGGCTATGAGTACTTTCCAGAGGGTTACCTATTTGTGTTTACCTTTTTTTATTAGCTGTTGCTTGATATATGAACTAAATTCTTTGAAACTATGGATTGGTTACTCCTGAGTACTTCCTTTTTTACTGCTTCCTTTACTCATTACATTCCATATATTCACTGACTGTTAGGCACAAAACTTGTGGTGGTTGCCTACTAGTATTTAGTCTGTCACCCTATTTGGTCCATGCTTTTGGGACCAAATAGATTATATTTCTGTAGGTATAGATTTGGGAAAGAACCCTTCTACTTCAGGTACTTGACTACTGTTGTGTTGGAGAGCATGGGACCAAGCTGAGGCTTGCAATGCTGAGGAGCTATTTATTTGTTTTCTTTTATACTTGGTTCGGTACTATATTCTAGCATTTTTACTTGTTTGTCTGTTTTCCTAGACATATCTATCATGAATCATTTATATATGTGCTCCAGTTTTTCTTACTTTTAGTCTACCGTTTTTTACTGTTGTATGCTATTATTACTGCTTCTGATATTGTATATCTGTTTACTTCTGTTGTGTTACTTGGCCAATGGGGGCATAGTTTCCCCACTATCACACCCAAGGCCCTCGCTGCTAGTCGGCAGCCTCTGGTGCTTGGGGAAATGCGCCTGAGGCCATGTGACCAACTCGGTATGGGGCGCCTCTGGGTGGCTTCCGGAACCAATACATTACAGGTTTAGTTCCAGTACAAGACCCATGTTCGAAAAGGAAATTCACAGTTAAAAGACATCGGTTAAATCATCCCCCGGAGATGACACACAATCATGGAACATCATCAACTTCCACCGGATACACAACTTCTATAGTAAACACACCACTGGATGGAGATGACTTCCCACCAAATCCAAACTAGGTGGAAACTCTTTAAATTTATATCTCTCTCTTCCACTCTCTACCCATTTCTTCTTCTTACTCTATATTTCATTTTTTTACCACTTTCTTCATTAAACCCCTTATTTTTCCATTTATCTTTTGTGTGGGTGTTTATTATAAAAACACTAAAAAACTAAAAAATAAATAAATAATGTAAGAAAATCAAAAAGAGACATACTTACTCACCATCCAGTTTTTCAATTTTATACAACCATTTTTCTAATTCAAAAGACATGGTTTCTTCTCAAAAAATTTGTTTTTGCATCAAATATTTGGATAAAAAATATTGTGTCAAAACAAAAAAATTTTGAATGCTCAATTTTTGATTTGGAAAATGATTTTTCCATACTATGAGGAACAACATTAATTTTCAAAAAAAGGCCACATGTGGCCATATTGTTAAAATGTGTGTTTTTACCCCTATTTGCGAGTCTTGAGTTTTTTTGACCTTAGAGTTGAATTTTCTACTTTGGTGTACATTAATATAATAAAAGAATTTTATAAACCTCATGAGTATCAAAATTGAAAAATAAACTCCCTTTATGCATACATTAATCCTCTTTTTGAAAGCCCATTCAAGCCTATGGAATCCTTTTCTTTGATAGCCACATTACATGCACAATACCTTATCCCACTCAAACACTACATGGATTTACATTGCATTATTTATTTAAATATAAGTGTGGAAAAATGGATATCATTTTTGGGTGCCCTTTTATTACTTTTCAATGTGTTATAACATTCTTGAGGGAAAGAATCCATTTAGTTGTGGGTGATAGGTTGTCATTTAGTGGGGTTTGATAATGTATATATTTTTATCTTGTTCAAATGTTTTTGAAAAGTGTTCAAAAAATGATGAAAAAATAAAAAAAGGTTTTTGTTTTGGGTGGGTCAAAAATCACTCTTTATTAGCCTTTTATCATGCTATAAATATTACAATTAGAGTTATAAGGAGATCAAAAAAGGGTTGGGGGATTAGTGTGAGATCTATTTCGAGTTAAACTTTAAAAATAAAAAGAAAATAGAAAAAACACCACTTATGTCATTGGGGGAAGTTTGGTGTTTTGTAAATATTTCATCTTATCATCAGATTAAAATTTACTTCTTATTTTGTGTATTTATTTACATAATCATTCCCTTTTAAATATGTTTTTTCATTTCTTTCCATGTTTTATTTCAAAAATATTGTGCATTTCTTTTTCCTTGTTGGTGTTTTACCCCTATTTCTACTCTTTTGAATACAGAATTCCTACCATCCCATAACAAAACAAAACCCACTATAAATACATCTTGATTATTTTCCACTTTATGATAGGGAATGAAAGATGAGAGCTCTTTAAAACTCTAGGATTTTCACTTTTGGTTGGTGAATGAGTGAACCTCTAGAAATAAATTTTTATCATCCTGAGAGGAGTAAGTTTCAAGTACCAACATTTTCCATTACTAAATTTGAGCATGAAAGAAGAGTTCTTTATGAAACATTTTTCTGTAATAATTTGTGGTGGAATTCAATATGGATTATTGAAATAGTCTAAACCTCCTCTGAGTGGGGAAATATTTTTAATATTTGTTGGGGAGTGAAAATGATTTTGTAATGTTTTTTATATTTTTTTCACATGAGGACATGCACAATCCTAAGTGTGGGGGATTTGATGTTATTCAATTATTTAGAACATTTTATTTACTATCTTTACTAATTTTCAATGAAAATTTCATAATTGGTGTGAAATACTCATGTTTTAAAATTAAATGTAATTTTTGAGAATTATTTGAATTAATCAAATCGAGTCATTTTAGTATTTTAATTTTAACTATCACCCTACTTATCCAAATTGAATGATTTTTATTTTATAGGGTTTATTATTCAAATAAAAACATTTAATTATAATGGACCTTTGGAGAAATGTTCATGACCTTTCCCCCAAGGCCCATTTAGTGACTACCCCAAGCTCGCCTTCCATAGGCCTGGGGCTAGCGACTAGCACAGGAATGGAATATCCCTAAAACTGGGAAGGAATTGCCTTTTATTCTGCAAAGTAACACATCCAAGCATACAACACAATTCAAGATAATGGTTAACTATATAGTAATAAGGGTGAGTAAATTAAGAAAAGAAGTCGGAATACAAGCCCAACTGGAAAGTACAACTAAAACTGAAAACAACTCCTGTGAAAACTGGCCAAGGATCCTACCTGAAGGGTAGGTACAACTCTCGAACGGTCATCTTTGTGGTACGTCTCATCTAATGGTCCCCCTTCGAATAGGCTCCCATCCTAGCACCCTAAGACTCGATCAATGTTGTCCGTCATCTGCACAAGACATAGCAAGGTGTGGGTGTAGACCATTTCGGGGTGAGTATAACAATACACAGTAGGGACCCTGAGACCCCTGAAGGTCTCTCAGAATCTACAAAGGATATACAAAAAAAGAAGACCTCAATCTCAAAGAAAGAAGAAATATTCATCCACAATACTTAGGTATATTCCCATACATATATCTAAGTTATCAATATATACTCATCCCACAGGCGAGGGAAGTATATCACAAAGGTAAAACCACGCAGGTAGAAGTACCACACCGGTAACCCCACAAAGATAGAAGTACCACACATGTAACACCATAAAGGTAAGTACCAAAAAGGTAAATCCACATAGATGAATACAATGAAGATATCACCACATTTAAGTGTACTAGAAAGGTAAAGACTCATCTCGCACCACATATAACTTAAGTACAAAAGTATAGTTGATTAGCTGTATTGCTAGATCATCCTGCTTCATTGAGAAGCTCTGTTGTTGACCCACATAGGATCATAGATGACCCAAAAAGTATCTGAAGATGACCCACACCGGATCTGAAGATGCTGACCCACATAGGTTCCGAAGATGACCCATAAAGGATCTGATGATGCTGGCCCACACAAGATCTGAAGATGACCCACACAGGATATGTATATTCTCCAAGTATAGCCAGCCATAGGGTTCTCGGACTAAGCACACTTGATTCCGGGAGAATCCAATCCTCAAGCCATCAGTCGATATTTCAACTATCATGAAGTACCATGAAGAAGTAACTCAAAAGACATCCACGTCATAAGGGTCCCAACGCAACAGATGGCACGTCAATTGGATACCTAGTCTATAAGTTATTAGCATTTTTGTTCCGAGGGCCCGGTTGGATTTGGGTTCAATCCAACCCATCCACACTCTATCTTTATACAAAACTCAAGTCGAGTATACCAAAAGGACCATCACGATCTAAGGAATCCAGTGCCATAGACGGTTCATCAAACAAACTCCCGGTTCTCAAGATATGGCCAAAAGGCGTATCTAGGTCCAGATGGGCCCAGGTCCGACCCACAAATGGGGCGGCCCGTTCGCCACGACCCGCTCACCACGTCCCGCTCGACTGGGTGTGGTTTGCCCAGTTGAGTGCGGTCCGCCCGACTGGGTGCGTTTCTTCGTGGTAGGGCCCACCGTAGCCTCTACCTGGGGGGGGGGGAGCTGCCCCTGGTATTTCGAACGGTCCAACGGACCGTTCGGCTTGGACAAAAGACCGTTTAGCTTGGAAAACCTGGAGGCACCATCTGGCGCCGCCTGCTGGCATGCGGAACCTGCCGGAGCGGTCTCGCTCGGCGGGATGCGGCTGGATGAGGATCTGGTCAGATCACCTCATAGCGGTGTGACGAGGCCTTTGTTTGACCACCTACCAACTTCCCTGGTGGGCTGCTGTGGCTCGATAGCCATATCCTCTTTCTCTACTGGTGGCACGGACGTTCGTTTCCACCTTCCACAGCCATGGCCGACGGTCTGCAGCCTCCCTCGCTACTGGCAGCACGATTGTGCAGCCACCGTCATCGCGGCTGGCCGGTGTGCAGGCCGTGAACCATACCCTACTAGTATCAGCCACTGACGTTGTGGTCGGGTTCCACTCAACCGTTGATTCACCAGCGAAGAACACGTCAACATAGAGGGAGTGGATGGATCGAGCTGTATTTTTTTGGCCTGTACTCTCTGCTTTAGATTGATATCAGGTTGTTCAAGAGGATTTGAATAAACATAAAACCACGAAGAAAAATACAAACACTTCTCTACATCATTTTCTCATTAGATGTGGCATGAGGAAGGAGATAAATACAATGAAGACGATGAAGACACCGACGTCCATCACTCCCGCAACAAGCTCCAAAGATGGTTCCTCATTCCTGATCCAGAGGATGTTCTTCATTGAAGGGGGTTCTTCAATAGAGGATGTTTCTCCAATGGCTCTCACAAGTTCTCTCCTTTTTCGATGATTTCCCCCATGATACGTGAGGAACCAACTTAATTAAGTTAAGTTTATTAACGAATTAATGTTGGATCATTATTTGGGAGAATCCAAAGAGTTAACTCACATTAAAAGAGTGGTTTAGGTTCGGGTGGTTGCCAACACCAAGATTCAAATGGGAGGTTTCAATTAAATAAAAAATAAAAGTTAATTGTTTTATTATTATTATTATTATTTTTAACTCTCTCATGAAACAATGGAAAACCAACTTCCACCCCCGACCTACTGCAGTCAATGTGAAGGCCTCCTTAAGATAATATTAGATCTGCGAGATCAACAGTGTCCTCAGATTTCAATTTCGAGCACCGGTTCAAAATTTACAAAATTACGCTCATGAATTTAATAAACGTACCTGAAAACAAGTTAAAAAAATCCTTCCAGGAACACCAGGCATCGGAATCACGAGTGGTTAATTTTTAAGGTCTCATAATAATTCCATATAATTCAACAAAATTACATGGAAAATTCTGGGTCTTTACATTCTCCCAACCTCTGGGATTTGCCTCCTCGAAAGTCACAACACAAACTAAAGAAACAAGTGGGGGTACTGAGCACAAATATGAGCCTCCAACTCCCATTTGATCTCGTGGAGGTTCCCGTGTTTCCAGCGTATGCACACTAGAGGTATCGATCACCCACGAAGGACTCTCTCCTGTCAATCCTCAATCTCCACTAGAAACCCCAAAAATGTCGCCCATCATTGATGTATAGCTCACCACAATCAATGATGTGCGAGGGATCCTGTATGTATCTCATCAGCCGGGATACATGGAAAACATCATACACCTGGTGCAACTGAGGGTGAAGAGATAAGCAGTAAGCCACCTCGCCAACTCTGCTGAGGAAATGAATGGGTCTGATGAACCTTGGAGATAACTAGCCGCCCCGACCAAATCTCCACAAACCTCGTCAAGGTGATACCCATATGAAGACATGGTCACCATCCTCTTACTCAAGAGGTCTCTATATCCTGTCAGCATAAGACTTATGCCTGCTCTGTGTAGACTTCATCTGCTCCTAGATGATCTGCACCTTCTTCGTGGAAGCCCGTACCATCTCTAGTGCCATGAGTGCTGACTCCCCTAGGTCTGTCCATAATAGAGGTGATCTACAAGTTCGACCGTACAATGCCTCAAATGGTGCCATACCGATAGTGGAGTGATAACTATTTTTGTATGCAAAATCGACCAAGGGCAAGTGATCATCCTAGCTACTGTTGAAATCTAGGACACAAGAACGTATAATGTCCTAAAGGGTCTGAATGGTCCGCTCTGTCTGACCATCCGTCGGAGGATGAAATGCATTGCTCAATATAAGCTGAGTCCTGAATTCCAATTTCAACCCCTTCCATAGCCAGGAAGTAAATCTTGCATCACGATTATAGATAATCGTCAAAGGAACTCCATAATGCCACACAATATCCTCTATGTAGAGGCATCCCAAGCCCTCTACATAAACCTACTCTCTAATATGTAGGAAGTGGGATGAAATGGTGAGTTAGTCAGTGATCAACCAGATAGAATAATGTCCCTTGGACATGTATGTAATTCCTGTCACAATTCCTGTAAATTACATCCCACTTCCACTCTAGCACCCCTAGTGGCCGAACAAAGCCTGCTGGAACCTGATACTCTGCCTTTACTTGCTGACAAGTGAGGCACCATGAGACAAACTCTACCAATGATTTCTTTATTCTCAGCCACCAGTGCTGTCACCGAAGGTCCTAGTACATCTTCAACACTATTGGATGTACCACTAGAGGGGATGTATGGAACTCCCCCAAAACATCCTCCCTAAGCACCACCTGTACCATAATACATCCTCTGAAGAGGATAACATGCTCCCCACATTCAAAAAATCCATGAGGTGCTTGTCCTGTAGATATCTAAGAAAGACGAGCCTGGTAGTCAGTGTCCCCAAACTGTGACTCGCTATCTCGCTGAAGAAGTGGGGAAGTAACTATCAGAGACTGAAGATAATCTGATCCATCTTGATCAACATAGGATATTCACAAAGCAGCTAGCTACTTTGTATCCTCACTCAGAAAATGTATAACATATCTTCTTCTAAGTGCATATGCGACTACATTCCCCTTCCTAAGAGTATAGACTATCTAAAAGTCATAGTCCAGGAGAAACTCAAGACAATACTGTTGTCTCACGTTAAGGGTCCTTCTGAGAGAAGATATACATGAGAGTCTTTTGATCAGAGTAAACTATAAAACATTGGCCTATAAAGTAATGTTGTGACATTATCAAGGTGAAGACGACTTATGCTAACTCTAGGTCATGGGTAACATAGTTCTGCTCATGCTGTCTCAGTTGTTAAGTACCATATGTGGTAATTGATTTCTCTTGCATCAGAACACATCCATGCCTGGTCCCAGATGCGTCATAGTAGACTACGTACCCGAAGACCTCCTCCAGTAGCCTCAGGATGGGGGAAATCATTAGTCTCTACCTTAGATCCTAGAAACTCCGCTAAAATTTCTTTGACCACACAAAGGTTTTCCCCTTCTTCGTCAATACTGATAAGGGTTCCATAACTCTAAAAAATTCAGGAACAAACCTCCTGGCTAGACCCAAGAAACTCCGCATCTCTGTTACAATCCTGGGTGGCTACCAAGCAAGCACAACCCCAATATTCACTGGATCCACCACAACTCCAGCATCTGGGATGACGTGTCCCAGAAAGTGAACCTCTCTAATCCAGAATTGTCACTTTAAGAGCTTACCATAAAGCTGGTGCTCTCGGAGTGTGTCAAGAACTATCTGCAGATGATAAGCCTGATCCTCCTCCATAGTAGAGTATATCAGGATGTCGTCGATGAAGACTACCAAAAAATGATGAAGGCATGGATGGAATATTCAATTCATGAGTCCCATAAACACTGTTGGGGCGTTGGTCAAAATGAATGGCATAACCCAGAACTCATAGTGGACATAACGACATATGAAGGTCATCTTTTAAGCATCCTTGTCTCGTACCCTGAGCTACTGATAGCCTGATCTGAGGTCTATCTTATAAAACCACTATGATACCTTCAACTGATCAAAAAGATTATCAATACTTGGTAATGGGTTCTTGTTCTTCACGGTCACCTGGTTCAGGCACTGATAACCAACAAAGAGTCTCAAACTCCCATCCGACTTCTTGTCGAACAAAATTGGGGCTGCCCAAGGAGAAAAACTGGGCCTAATGGATCCCTTACTCTACGAGTCCTCCAGTTGTACTCACAGCTCTTTAAGCACCACAAGAGCCATTTGATATGCTTGTGTAGATATTGGTGTCGTCCTAGGGTATAAGTCGATATAAAAGTCAAACTCTTTTTGAGGTGGTAGACCTAGAACATCATTAGGGAAAACACTAGCTTACTATTACACCACTATAGGATAGCTCAGACTCTCTACATCAACCGCTCTGAGGGTAAGGCTAGCCAACTGATGTGTGATTGGAATCACCCTTCTCCGGGTGAGTCTATCTTGTGCGGAAAAGGTTACCTTATCACTAGTGAAGGAAAACCTAGTCCCATCCTCACAGACACACCACACATTTCGCCTAATACAGTCGATCTGAGCATAGATTTTAGATAACCAATCCATACCAAATATGACGTCGTAAGGCTTCGACAGCACTACTAGAAGATCCCAGCCAAAGCTATCACCTCCTAGAGTAATCTCATACTACCGGCACCAGTGTATAATCATAGAATCATCTCTTGTAAGAGTCTCCATCTGTAAGGATCGACCCAACAACTCTACCATAATCTCCGAGCTCCGAAAAAGGGTTTGTAAATAAAAGAGTGTCTCGCACCTATGTCTATAAGTACGAAAACTATGTTAGAGTAGACAAAAATTGTGCCTCGTATCATCTCTGGAGTGCCATGGTCATAGTGCTCAGCAGCCTAGAGTTGAGCTCGTCCCTGTCCACTAGCTCCATGTGGTTGGGGTGGACCACTAGAAGGTGGTGGCGGTTGAACCTCAAATCACCACCCACTAGATGTTTCAAATATATCTCCTCTGCCACGTCCACCTCTGACATATGGACCTCCTAAATCGAATCTTTGGCTCTTCCTAGGTGTTTCTTCGACTGTATGTTGGTTTTCTATATGGCAGACAGGTAGTCGCGAGCCATGTGACCATGTCTGCCGCACGAGTAACGCTGCATACTCCTTGCCAGTCCTACTCTTTCTAAAGAGCCCTGCACAACTTACACTATATCCTACTTTCGTCCACCTGTAGGTCTGTCCTCTTGTATCTCTACATCATCTGTCTATTTCCAGCTATATATGACTCTTCTTCATGATGTCCGGTGTTGGGTATTGTTACTGGTGACTACTCAACAAGGAATATCTCCATTAAGAGTTCTCACTCTAACACCCACGCCTGTGTCGGGATGATGAGAGATATCATTAAAGCTCTAAACTCTTATCTGAGCCCCTGCTCTAAGGTCTGTGCCCTGAAGAAAGGGTCTCGCACCATGTCAGTGGAGTAGCGTGAGAGGTTGGAGAACCTCGCGTAATATTGAGCCACAATCCTGCTACCCTACTACATGTAGAGAATCTCTTGTATGCACATAGAGCATAAGGTCGCTGGGCTGAACTCTACCCTAAAAAGTCTGTCAAAGTCAACCTATAAGAGAATGAACTTATCATGAACCTGGAGCATCAAGCTCCACCATCTGCCCACTATTGCCTGAAGAAGGTTGGAATAAAGGATCACAAAGAGATTAGATGGTATCCATACTAGTTGTAAAACTCAAACCATGGACTCCAACCAATCCTTAGATGCCTGCTAATCCGTATCACCCTAGAAATTCAGTGGCCTCTGGTGCTGAAACTCATGAAATGGGCTCAAGCGGCGTGCACCCTCTACAGCTGGGGCTGGTGGCATTGGCTACCCAATGGGTAGTGGTGATTCTGGTACACCACCCGATGGTAAAACTTCCAAAAGGGGTCGTTCATCTAAGCCTCATCACTCAGTGGGCTGTCATCACGTACTCTACCTGGAACCCTGGATGGCTGCCTGCGAGATGGAAACCTGAAAAGATTCAGGTCCGCCATGGTCATTAAGTTATACCTAGTGAGATGACTTAAAGAGATTTCAAGGAAATCATTTCAAAAACACACACGCAATCAGTTTTATCATGCATTGAGACAGAAATAAGATGTCATGGTTCTGGTGCATGGATACGTCGGCTGCTGCACCAACGTTGGAATCCCCAAACTGAAAACCACATTCATAACACTTAACACTATTGCCGATTAAATGATCAGAGTTCATGTTCATCGATATATCAGACTCCTATGATACCAATTTGTCACGACCCATCCCCCAGGGCATGTGGCATGACTACACCAAACCCACCTTCCATAGGCCAGGGGCTGAAGACTATCACCGGAAAGGCATATCCCTTAAACAAGGAAGACATTGCCTTTTATCCTACAAACTCACACATCCAAGTATACAACAAGATAAAAGTAGAAAGAAAACTATATAGTAATAAGGGTGAGTACAATAAGTAAAGGGTACAAAATAAAATCCCAACTAGAAAGTTCTAGTAAAACTGAAAATAGCTCCTGGGAACACCTGCCAAGGATCCTACATGAAGGGTAGGTACAGATCTCGAATGGTCCTCTCTATGGTATGTCTCATCTAATGGTCCCCCTCCAAGTAGCTTCCAATCCTGGCACCCTCATCCTCAATCAATATTGTCTGTCATCTGCATAAGACACAGCATGGTGAGGGAATAGACCATGCATGGGTGAGTATAAAAACACTCAGTAGGGACCCCAAGACCCCCAAAGGTCTCTCAGAATCCACAAAGGATAAACCATGAAGCAATACCTCAATCTCTAAGCACGAAGCAATAGTCATCAACACTACTTAGGTAAATGACCAAAAATATACCTAAGTTATCAATACAGACTCATCCCACAAATGAGGGAAGTATACCACAAAGGTAATATGATGAAGGTAGAAGTACCCCACAGGTAACACCACAAAGATAGAGGTACCACACAGGTAACACCATGAAGGTAAATACCACAAAGGTAACTCCACAAATATGAATACCAAGAAGGTATCAACATAAATAAGTGTACCAAAAAGTTAACGACTCAAATCAAATCCGGTATAACTTATATACAGAAGTATAGATGATTAGCTATATTGCTAGATCATCTTACATCACCGAGAAGGTCTGCAGTTGACCCACACAAGATGGTAGATGACCCAAACAGGATCTGAAAATGACCCACATAGGATCTAAAGGTGATAACCCACACTAGATCTGAATATGACCCACATAGGATCTGGAAATGCTGACCCAGACAAGATCTAAAGATTACCCACACAAGATCATTAGATTCTCCATGTACAGCCAGCCAAAAGGTTCCTGCACTAAGCGTGCTTGATTCCAGGAGAATCTGCTCCTCAAGACATCAGTCAATACTAAAACTATCACGAATTCCAAATATGTACTATCTCAAAGGACCTCCATATCATAAGGGTCCCAATGCAATAGACGAAACATCAATCTGACACCTAGTTTGTAAGTTATTAGAGATTCTGTTTTGAGGGCCCGATTGGATTCGGGTTCGATCCAACCCGTCCGTACTTCATATTTATCCAAAACTCCTGTGGAGTATACCAAATGCACCATATCAATCCAAGGAATCAATTTCCTTAAATGGTTCATCCAACATATTCCCGGTTCACAAGAAATGGCTAAAAAGGTGTATCTGTGTTCAGATGGGCACGGGTCTGGTCCGACCTGGCCTCGGCCGACCCGACCCGGTTCGGGCTGACCCACCCCAGTCCGGGTCGGGATGTGGTGGGCATGGTCCACTGAGCCAGGGGCTGATCCTGTAACACCCCAAGCTTCCACGATACGTTTCCCTTCGAATAATGCAATGGCGTGCATTGTACACAACTTCGAGATTTTAACACACCACAACCAATCAAACTAGACGTTATGAATAGTAATACCTACTTTTTGAAATTTTATAAATTATATATCTCAAAATGGACTTCATTTTTGGATTTGGAATATCGAAATTAGACTAGGGTGATGTTTTGGTACTTTTCGGATAAATTTCATATTTTGATGAATAGTGAAAATTACTAAATTTTAATTAAAAACAATTTTTTAATCAAAATAATTAATATTGATAAATTATGAATTTGAGTGGTTTTAAAGTATATTTAGAATATATTTTTACCATGTAATACAATGTGGGTCATTGAACAGAATATCACATTTAAACCAGACATAAACAAGTGCCAATCTTTTGATAGTTATTATCTCTTAAAAACACTCTTTTTGTTTTAACAACGTGAATTAATTTTAAATTAATTTCTGCCACTTCTGTGTTTTGAATTTGGAAAAATGAATTCCATATTTGGAATCGGGATGTTCAAATTGTGTAAATATGTAACTTTTATTTTTAGGCATTTTGGATAATTACTTCGGTAAATATTTTATTTACCATGGTTAAAGGGTAAATCCGGTAAACAAGGGTTAGAAAATAATATTATAATAATACTAAATTACCCTAAAACGTGTTTTAACACTATTGTTTAATACATGGTCGACCATGGGCATATTTGGGTCGATTTTTGGGACACCATGGATCCACTTGTAATTCATAATGACACTTTATTTTAATTAAGTTAAAATAAATACAAAAATCACACAAGCATATATCTTTTAGAAAAACAATTGTTACATAGGGTTATATATGCTGGTTTTAGACTATAAATATTCATTAGAAATATAAAACTATTTCCTACATAATGATATTTTATTTATAATTTTTAGACATTAAATAATTTAATTTATTTATGACACAATGGTGATGCAATAATTACCATAATAGTGAAAAATTAGAATAATTGATATTATAAATACCCAAATAAATATAATTTGAGACTTTTACTGAATTAAACTAATTTTCTAGGTTAATATGACATATTAGGATTTATTTAATTAACTTTTTTTGATGTAATCATTCTGTTTTGTGCTTCACAAAAATCAACTATTGAATAGTGTCAATATTGACATAAAAGAGTTTTTAAAACAAATATTATATTATTAATTGATATTAAATTATTAAAAATCTATGGTTCGGCCAAGAAACTTATATCATGATGTGTATATTATTAATGGACCACTTTGGGGTATCTTGGATGTATATATTATGTTTATTAACCATATTATATAAAAATACAAAGAGACATTGTAAAAGTGAAACTAATTAACTAAGAGTTAATACTTAAAGATTAGGTTAATATAATGACCCAATCCTAGCTACATTCTATTGGTTGAGTTGTTTGCGACCCATACCAACCTTAAAATTTAAATAATCAACATTTTAGCCATTAGAAACCGAATATGAATTTATTATAAATTAATATTTCTAGCTTTTCCAAAGGTGCCCCTTACCCCTCTTATAAAAGGGAACTCCTCCTTCTCATTTCTTCACACCATCAAAGCCTTTTGGATCGGCCAAACCCTGCCCATATACTCACTCAACTTCCCTCACTACAACCTAGAGGCCTTATTTGGATCATAAATCCAACCTAAGGAGCCATTTTGATCAAATCAAAAGGAAGAACCCGAAGAAGAGGTAATGTTTTCACCACCCGTTTTCAAGTTCCTTTCTTCTTCCACTTCTTCGTTCTTTGTTATTACCATTATAAAATAATAAATCCAGTATCATATATATACTATGATTATATTATAAATATGATACAACCATATTAATTATTCGATCCATCCTTTGAATAACATGTCACCATACCTGCGTACGTACGACTTACCGTCTCCATGTCGTGGTGTAATTGTTATTCAATATATTATTATTTGGATGGGTATAATAATGATGTGTAACTCATGTAAATAATAAATATAACATGATAATTATTCTGTATATATGATATACCATCCGATTATATATTATTTTAATATCAAAAGAATGATATTGTCGCTCGTGCGTACGTACGGACTACCGTCTCCACGAACGCGATGAGATTCATTCTCCATCATATCCATTCAAGTATAATTATAATTTGATGATTTAAAAATATTATCTAAGGACTTGATATCATTCTGGATATGAATAATATACATCCCATTAATAACTAATATGGCTCACATAACAAAGAATATAAAGTAAAATGAACCCGTTAACACTCGAAATGACGATAATTCTAAGATATTATTAACAAATCAATGTTAAAAGATCATATATGATATCATATTAAAGTAAATGATTCTTGTATAATTCAATAACAATTATTTCAACATTATAAATGAGGTTAACCTACCGCTGACCAAGGAAAAAGTACAAAGTAAGGGGTTTCTTAACTCACTCTTAATTTCGTGAGAATTCCATTGTTCACCACTTAATTATTGCATGTGGTGTATGTGTACTGCCCATGATTGTATTCATTGTGTAATATAATTTAATTTATAGGTATTTACATCATCATGGTATGATCCTTCTTTCATGGGTGTATGTTTCGTAAGTTACTTAATCGATAAGGGAATTTGAGATTTCAATTTCCACTCATTTGGCTTTATGCATATTTCATTGATTATATTACCCCAAGATTATGTGTGGAATCACTATTCATTTGATTATGTCATAATTTCCACTCCCCTTCCTATGGATATACTTTTTATACACATAATCACTCCATTGATAATTCTCAAGTCATTGATATGAATTTGATAAGAGTAATTTTAACTCATTCTCTATTTGTTGAGTTAAACATCCAATTCGTTGGTGTTGTTTTTACAAGAATATGTGTGAATATCCTTTGATTTTTTTACACTGAGAATCCAATCATATTTACTGTATTTATATTTGTCACACATAATTTTGTTATTGATTTATCCTTAACCTAAGGATACGTCCTTTATGAGAGATTTCATCTCAATTTACATTCCATTGAGACTTCTTTGTTGATATACACCAAATCACTTTTATGTGGTGTATATAATATACTTTGACATAGTGTATCATGAATCCCTTTATTCTCATGATATTACAATGTTTTGATTACCTCAATTATTTTTATTCAAGTGTCTCTCTTTTGGTTAGAATCTCTAACTAAAATACCATTTTTAAATGTTTTAAATACTTATTCATCTAAATCATTCTCATTAATGTCCATGTTTTAAAAATGGTTTTAAGGATTTATTTATATGGACATTAAAGTTTTAAAATTAAAACTCCTTTTAAAAGTTTCAAAGTTGTATGGGACACTTCGATTCAAAAATCTATTTTTAAATGGCGTCTTGACAAATAGTTTGACTTTTAAATGATTTCAAGAAAAAGGGGGATATTTCTCTCAAATTGTTTTGATGATTATTTTCATCTATGTCATCATCCTTCATTATTATTGATTGAGGTTAATGTGATACAATAAAATCTTCCATATTGTATCGAATGAGTTATGTTGGACTGTGGATGTGCTATTTTTATACCATTCATGGTTTGTGGTTAAAGTATTCACATTTTTTATGCTAGTTTTAATACGAATGTTTATGTTATGTTTAAACCTGTTCATATGAGGAATGAATTGGGCTTAATAAGTGAGGGGTGGAGCCCGCTATATCTCCTCGATGCATCGGTAGGTATCATGAGACAAACTAGTGTCTTGGAACAAGGCCTTGTCAAAATCGTATTTGTAGTCTTGGAGCGACGCCTTGGCTATGTGGTTATGATAGTCTGGAATTATGCATTCCATCATTATGAAAGTGGTTATTGATATTGCATGTGATTGTTCGACTAGTATAATATCCATGTGAATAAGTAAATGGATTTTTTTCATTTTATCTTTTCCATTTTATGCTGAAGTTCAAGTTTAAAAGGCTTTCATTTTAGTTATAAACTTCCTTAAGTGTTTATGTTTATCTATGAAAGCTTCTGCTATAATGTTGTCCTTACTGAGCATATGAGCTCACCCCTTTCAATGTTTTATTTTTTCCCCAGGATTATGAAGAAATAATTTATGAATTACCTAAAGGGATAGTATGAGGGGATATGAAGACAAGATGTTGTTGTAGTTTTTTTACCTTATGATGTAATGTAAGACTTATGAATATATCTAGTGCTTCCAAGACTACTAAACTAATCGGTCTTTAGAGACTTGATCCTTTGTGATCATGCCAATGTTATGTAACAATGCACCGAATCTGGGTATCTAGGGTCGGGGCATTAATGTTGGTATCATAGGAAGTTTAGTACAAACCTTGGAAGCTATATTTAGATAAACTCTGATTAGAGCACATAGACCTAAGATGAACTTTGAGGATTAGTATAGAAGAACTTACTAAAATTTTGGTATTGTAGAGATTTTGTGAGTTTTCCGAGCAATACATCCCTATCTGGTTACGAACAGGTTGAGGCAGCTCTGGCACAGATGTACCTAGGGGTAAAACCCGAAAACACCGCTTTGAGCTAGACTCGAACGGGAACTGGTGCACGAAAACGGGCATTGCTGCACTCTTGGTTACGAAACTCCCGAGGGATATGCTTAGGATAATTTACATTTTCTTTACAAACCGATTTAGGTAATATATATATAAGATGAGAGTAAATGAACTTGGTTAATCCTAATATGTTTCAAATTTATAATATGGTGACATGTTAATCTCTAAATGATTTTACGACTACTGTTACTCACACAATGCTTTCTGGTTTTAGTCAATGGCTAGATTCCAATGAAGTCATAGTGACTTTGAGAATGATGTACAAGGTGGGAACAATGGTGGAAATGAGAAACAAAATGGAATGTTGATAGGCGTAAAAGATATCATCTTTATGCCAAATCATTTTTCCAAAAATATGATCAACAACATATATATTAACCAACGCCCAGACTCAACAGGGAAGAGAAAGGTGATGAATGATAAGAGCTCTAGCAATGGAGACCATGGAGAAAAGAACCATCAATTTTTATCATGCAGGAAATGTGGAAGGAGACACCTAGGAAAGTGTCTCAATGGGACAACGAAATGCTTTACGTGCAGGAAGGAAGGACACAAAGTGAAGAATTGCCGAAGAAAGATGAAGAGTACTATGGAAGAAGATAAAAATGGTTCCAAGAGTCCATTTACAGTCATTTGCCATAAATTTAGGGGACCTGACCATTACCTGAGTGAATGTCCTATTCTATAGGATATTTTCTTGGTCAAAGAAGAAGCTATGTGGAAATAAATGGTTGGAGAAATGTTTAAAAAGTATTAGCGCTCCTTGTTGATGGGTTTACTTTGGAATAATTTTCTCTTGTATTTGTAACCCTGCAGTTTGCCATGTGAGAATGATATTTGAGGAATAATAGTCTCTTCTCTTGTGGATATAGGTATAAATAACCATTTGGTTTTATATGATCATTAGGGTTTGATAGAATTATAAGTTATTATAATTTGGGATGAAAATGAAAGGTATGATATAACATTTGTGGTTAAATTATGTTATTTTGAGGAATTTATCTCATTTTGGTAATATTATAAAATATAGTTGTTGAAAAAGGACAACACGTAGACCGTGTGACAACCCGTCGCGTCGGACAAAGCTGTGGGAATCAAACCCACAACCAAAGTGCGATTGGGATTTATCGCCTACCACTAGACTATGTGAAGTCCCTGGTTAGTGTGACTATTATTTTTAGTTAAATGATTTTATTGATTAATAATAAGTTGATTTGGGATCTTATGTATTATCAAATGAATACCCTTAGTATAGGAAAATGATTTGGTGATTAAGTGATAAATGTTATTTTGGAAGTTGTTCTCTTTGTTGAGAACACTATATGCCAAAGGAAAATAGAGTAGTATGGGATTTCATTTGAGGATTAATTGTGGATTTTTATCTATGTTTTTATTTTGGATTTATAATGATTTGGGTTATTTATGGAAATGATTAGGTTAATTACGTTTAAGTATGTGACTTTAAGAGAAATTAATGTAATTTGGAGATACAATTTTATGTGGAAGACTACATTCTTAATAAGTTTTGGTTTTCAATATTAGTTTTGATTATATTAAAGGATTTTAATGAAAATTGATTATTGAATGGTATTTATTTATCTTTGGGGTATTGTTGGTTTAATTTTTGAAATTAAGATTAGTGTTTATTTCCCTCAAGGAATATACTTTTGGGGGATCATTAGATCTTGTACTAACCATTTTGGTTTTTATTAATCTCTAAATAAAATGTAAATATATAGTTTATCCTGCATGGTTCATGTGATTCTATAGAAGTTTATTCTAGCTCTTCCAGTGTGACCAAGTCTTCTTGAATACTCATCGTATAAATTTTTTTTGATTTGTGGTGGAAATTTATTAAAGAATGAAACTCTACTTAAAAAGTAAGTATATATCTTTATATTCTTAGTCAATATCATAAATAAATTCCTTATCCTTATTTTATGTAACTTAAATAAAAAAAAAGTGTTGTTCGTTTACTTTTCCTACTGGGAGACTAAGGACCATTTGTTCCAACACAAGATTGTGATTTTATTATTGTTAACTTTCTCCTGATCATGATTTCTATCCCTCTACATCAGAACTTGACACTTATTTTATCATCCATATCCATGCTTTCCTATATGGAATCCAAGTATGGGTTATCTTGGTTGACCTTTATACCTCTCTTTCTTTCTTTTAAAGTGATAGTTTTATTGACTCTTTTTCCGATGTGGGATTTTCCATTATATTCGCAAGCACAATTTTAAATATTGCGAGGAAGTAATTTATTGAAGGAGGGGAGAATGTAACACCCCAAGATTCAACGGTACGTTTCCCTTCGAATAATGCAATGGCGTGCATTGTACGCAACTTCGAGATTTTAACACACCACAACCAATCAAACAAGCAGTTATGAATAGTAATATCTACATCTTGAAATTTTATAAATTCTATCTCTCAAAATGGATTTCATTTTTGGATTCGGAATATCGAAATTAGCCTAGGGTGAAATTTGGTACTTTTCGGATAACTTTCATATTTTGATGAATAGTGAAAATTACTAAATTTTAATTAAAAACAATTTTTTTAATCAAAATAATTAATATTGATAAATTATGAATTTGAGTGGTTTTAAAGTGTATTTATAATATATTTTTACCATGTAATACAATGTGGGTCATTGAACAAAATTTCACATTTAAACTAGACATAAACAAGTGCCAATCTTTTGATAGTTATTATCTCTTAAAAACACGCCTTTTGTTTTAACAATGGGAATTAATTTTAAATTAATTTCTGCCAGTTCTGTGTTTTGAATTTGGAAAAATGGATCCCATATTTTGAATCATGATGTTCAAATTGTGTAAATAGGTAACTTTTATTTTTAGACATTTTGGATAATTACTTCGGAAAATATTTTATTTACCATGGTTAAAGGGTAAATCCGGTAAACAAGGGTTAAAAAATAATATTATAATAACACTAAATTAGCCTTAAACATGTCTTAACCCTATTGGTTAATACATTGTCGACCATGTGCATATTTGGGTCGATTTTTGGGACCCCATGGATCCACTTGTAACTGATAATGACAATTTATTTTAATTAAGTTAAAATAAATACAAAAATGACACAAGCATATATCATTTAGAAAAACAATTGTTACATAGGTTTATATATGCTTGATTTTAGACTATAAATATTAATTAGAAATATAAAACGATTTCCTACATAATTATATTTTATTTATAATTTTTAGACATTAAATAAGTTAATTTATTTATGACACAATGGTGATGCAGTAATTACCATAATAGTGAAAAATTAGAATAATTGATATTATAAATACCCAAATAAATATAATTTGAGACTTTTATTGAATTACACTAGTTTTTGAGGTTAATATTACATATTAGGATGGATTTAATTAACTGTTTTAGAAGTAATCATTCTGTTATGTGTTTCACAAAAATCAACTATTGAATAGTGTCAAAATTGACATAAAAGAGTTTTTAAAACAAATATTATATTATTAATTGATATTAAATTCTTAAAAATCTATGGTTCGGCCAAGAGACTTATATCATGATAGTTATATCATTAATGGACCACTTTGGGGTCACTTGGATGTATATAGTAAGTTTATTAACCATATTATATAAAAATAAAAAGAGACATTGTAAAAGTGAAACTAATTAACTAAGAGTTAATACTTAAAGATAAGGTTAATATAATGACCCAAACCTGTCTAAATTCTATTGGTTGAGTTGTTTTCGACCGATCCCCACCTTAAAATTTAAATAATAAACTTTGGAGCCATTATAAACTGAATATGAATTTATTATAAATTAATATTTCTAGCTTTTCCAAAGGTGCCCCTCACCCCTCTTATAAAAGGGCACTCCTCCTCATTTCTTCACACCTTCAAACCCTTTTTGTTCGGTCAAACCCTGCACAAATACACTCTAAAATTTCCTCACTACAACCTAGAGGCCTTATTTTGATCAGAAAGCCAACCTAAGGAGCCCTTTTGATCAAATCAAAAGGAAGAACCCGAAGAAGAGGTAACGTTTTCACCACCCCTTTTCAAGTTCCTTTCTTCTTCCACTTCTTCTTTCTTTGTTATTACCATTATAAAATAATTACTCCAGTATCATATATATACTATGATGTTATTATAAATATGGTACAACCATATTCAGTATTCTATTCATCCTTTGAATAACATGTCACCATACGTGCGTACGTACGACTTACCGTCTCCACGTCATGGTGTAATTGTTATTCAATATATTATTATTTGGATGGGTATAATAATGATGTGTAACTCATGTAAATAATAAATATAACATGATAATTATTGTGTATATATGATACACCATCCAATTATATATTATTTTAATATCAAAAGAATGATATTGTCGCTCGTGTGTACGTACGGACTACCGTCTCCACGAACGCGATGAGATTCATTCTCCATCATATCCATTCAAGTATAATTATAATTTGGTGATTTAAAAATATTATCTCGGTGCTCGGCTTCACTCCTCCAGAAGCTCTTCATTCGCGATGATTCGGTTCTGGATCTGTGCGTGATATTGGTTTTCCTCCCTTTATGGCTTTTCCGCACTTCTTTGGTTTCAAACGGATCGATGAGAGGCGTTCCACTGAAAGGGATGATTTCCGAGCACCATACCGGCTGTTTGGGGCCGTGCAGGAGCCGGATCGTGTGGATCGGCCTCTGACCAATGCTGCTCGGTCACTTTCTGGTGCTAATCAATGTCCATCTCGGCTGAACGTGGCTGTGCAGGAGTAGGCGAGGGCGGCTAGTCCAGTTGCTTCCCGTCCTCGAGATTTGGCCGAGGCTGAGGCTAGGGTTTTGGTTGGAGATTCTTTGGGAGCATCACGCTGACAGCGATCCTTTGCGGATGTCATAAAGACATCTGCTCCTGTGTCTAAGAAAGAGGATCATAGGAGGATCCTTCGGAAGGGATCTCTTGCCCATGTGGAGGCTAATCCTGGTGTCATTGCAGAACGACTGGCACTAGGGGATAACTCTTTGATTGCTCGTGTTCTTCTTCCTAAAGGTGCTTCGCCATGGAAATGTGAAGATTTATACCGAAGGATTTCGACATTGTGGGGTTTTGACAACTGGAAATGTGTCTCTCTTGGTCGGGGTTTCTTTCACTGTTTATTTCCATCGGATGATGTGAAGATGAAAGCTTGGAGCTTTGGATCTATGTTTCTAAAACTGGGATGGATTCATCTGCATGAATGGTCATTGGATTTTAATGTATCAAGTGCTAAAAATGTCTTCGCCTAGGTATGGGTTCATCTTCATGGGATGAATTGGGTCCTTTGGCATCCAGAAATTTTGCATGATATTGGAACGGAAATCGGAACACCCATCCGTCTTGATAAGGAGACGACAGATGTCAGGTACGGGCACTTTGCCAGAATGCTGGTGGAAGTCGACCTCAGGTCCACTCTCATTGAAACGGTACCTCTTTCTATTCCCTCTAATCAAATTCTGATTGATGTTGAATATGAAAACAAACCCCTCTTCTGCTCGAAATTCATGGCTGTGGGGCACTCTTTGGAGTTATGTCGTAAAAATATTACTTGTAAAGAGTGTGGATTGCGAGGTCACCCCTCCAATCATTGTCGTCGTAAAGTGAATCTAAAGGATCCGCCTGCACCAAATCCTGACACCAGGGGCAGTGATACTCATTTGGAATCTGACACTCGTGAGCTGCCGTTTTCTAGGAACGGTAAAGAGGTGATAATTGATGCTTCTCCGCCTTGATATTCAGATCATATTAGAGATCAGGAGCCCCCCTCTAAAAAGGCTCGGACTACATCCCCTGCTATTATGGTGACTGAACCTCCACAACAGAATATACAACCCTCCTCCTCTGCTTCTGAGAAAGGAAGGGAGGAGGAATCCACTCCTGGAGTTGGGGACCTAACCCTCTGCAAAAGGGGTGACCCTCATGGTGAGACCAAGGGAAGAGATATGGATGCGAATAAGATATCATATAGTGATATTGTCCGAGGAGAAAAGAAAAGAGGCTCTGGGTGCCAGATCTGTCCCTGTTTCAAGGAAACCAAGGAAGGACTACTCTACAGTTCCGAGGACCGTGACCACTAGGGCATCTGCCAAGAGGGAGATCGAGAAGCTATCGAAGGAGCAACTGGACAAACAGAAGTTTTATAAGAAGTTTCTTAAACAATATGAGACTCAATCGGAATGGGAATCGGCTGATGCTGATGACATGATCGGGTATGGGGGTGGTGATGATGAATATTTTGACATGTAATCTCTCTCTTTTCCTTTCTGCTGTCTCTGTACTTTTATTTCATTAATAAATTTTGTGGTCCAAGCTTGCTTGGATCGGACCTTCTGGCTATTACCCCAAGATTACGTGTGGAATCACTATTCATTTGATTATGTCATAATTTCCACTCCCCTTCCTGTGGATATACTTTTGATACACATAATCACTCCATTGATAATTCTCAAGTCATTGATATGAATTTGATATGAGTAATTTTAACTCATTCTCCATTTGTTGAGTTAAACATCCAATTCGTTGGTGTTGTTTTTACAAGAATATGTGTGAATATACTTTGATTGTTTTACACTGAATATCCAATCATATTTACTGTATTTATTTTTTTCACACATAATTATGTCGTTTATTTATCCTTAACCTAAGGATATGACCTTTATGAGAGATTTCATCTCAATTTACATTCCATTGAGACTTCTTTGTTGATATACACCAAATCACTTTTATGTGGTGTATATAATGTACTTTGACATAATGTATCATGAATCCATTTATTCTCATGATATTAAAAATTTTTCATTACCTCAATTATTTGTATTCAAGTGTCTCTCTTTTGGTTAGAATCTCTAACTAAAATACCATTTTTAAATGTTTTAATGACTTATTCATCTAAATCTTTCTCATTAATGTCCATGTTTTAAAAATGGTTTTAAAGATTTATTTATATGGACATTAAAGTTTTAAAATTAAAACTCCTTTTAAAAGTTTCAAAGTGGTACGGGACACTTTGATTCAAAAATCTATTTTTAAATGGCTTCTTGACAAATAGTGTGACTTTTAAATGATTTCAAGAAAAAGGGGGATATTTCTCTCAAATAGTTTTGATGATTATTTTCATCTATGTCAACATCCTTCATTATTCTTGATTGAGGTTAATGTGATACAATACAATCTTCCATATTGTATCGAATGAGTTATGTTTGACTGTGGATGTGCTATTTTTATACCATTCATAGTTTTTGGTTAAGGTATTGACATTTTGTATGCTAGTTTTAATACAAATGTTTATGTTATGTTTAAACCTGTTCATATGAGGAATGCATTGGACTTAATAAGTGATGGGTGGAGCCCTCTATAGCTCCTCGATGCATCGGTAGGACTCATGAGACAAACTAGTGTCTTGGCACAAGGCCTTGGAATAATCTTATTTGTAGTATTGGCACGAGACCTTGGCTATGTGGTTATGATAGTCCAGCATTATGCATTCCATCATTATGAAAGTGGTTATTGATATTGCATGTGATTGTTCGACTAGTAGAATATCCATGTGAATAAATAAATGGCACTATTTCATTTTATCTTTGCCATTTTATGCAGAAGATCAAGTTTAAAAGGATTTCGTTTTAGTTATAAACTGCCTTAAGTGTTTATGTTTATCTATGAAAGCTTCTGCTATAATGTTATCCTTACTGAGCATCTGAGCTCACCCCTTTCAATGTTTTATTTTTTCCCAAGATTATGAAGAAGTAATTTATGAATGACCTAAAGGGATAGTATGATGGGATATGAAGACAAGATGTTGTTGTAGTTTTTTTACCTTAAGATGTAATGTAAGACTTATGAATATATCTAGTGTTTCCAAGACTACTAAACTAATCGGTCTTTCAAGACTTGATCCTTTTTGATCATGCCAATGTTAAGTAACAATACACCGACTCTGGGTATCTAGGGTCGGGGCGTTACAGTTGGTATCAGTGGAAGTTTAGTACAAACTTTGGAAGATAGATTTAGATAAACTCTGATTAGAGCACGTAGACCTAAGATGAACTTTGAGGATTAGTATAGAAGAGCTTACTAGAATTTTGGTATTGTAGAGATTTTGTGAGTTTTCCGAGCAATACATCCCTCTCTAGATACGAGCAGGTAGAGGCGGCTCTGGCACAGATGTACCTAGGGGTAAAACCTGAAAACACCGCTTTGAGCTAGACTCGAACGGGAACTGGTGCACGACAACAGGCCTTGCTGCACTCTTGGTTAGGACACTCCTGGGGGATATGCTTAGGATAATTTACATTTTATTTACAAACCGATTTAGGTAATATATATATAAGATGAGATTAAATGAACATGGTTAATCCTAATATGTTTCAAATTGAGAATATGGTGACATGTTAATCTCTAAATGATTTTACGACTACTGTTACTCACACAATGCTTTCTAGTTTTAGTCAATGGATGGATTCCAAGGAAGTCATAGTGACTTTGAAAATGATGTACAAGGTGGGAACGGTGGTGGAAATGAGAAACAAAATGGAATGTTGATAGGTGTAAAATATATATTCTTTATGCCAAATCTATTTTCCAAAAATATGATCATCAACATATATATTAACTGACTCCCAGACTCAACAAGGAAGAGAATGGTGATGAATGATAAGAGCTCCAGAAATGGAGACCATGGAGAAAAGACCCCTCAATTTTCATCATACAGGAAATGTGGAAGGAGACACCCAGGAAAGTGTCTCAATGGGAAAACGAAATGCTTTATGTGCGGGAAGGAAGGACATAAAGTGAAGAATTACCGAAGAAAAATGAAGAGTACTATGGAAGAAGATAAAAATGGTCCCAAGAGTCCATTTACAGTCATTGGCCATAAATATAGGGGACCGGGCCATTACCCGAGTGAATGTCCTATTCTATAGGATATTTTCTTGGTCAAAGAAGAAGCTATGTGGAAATAAATGGTTGGAGAAATGTTTAAAAAGTATTAGCGCTCCTTGTTGATGGGTTCACTTTGGAATAATTTTATCTTGTATTTGTAACCCCGCAGTTTTCCATGTGAGAATGATATTTGAGGAATAATTGTCTCTTCTCTTGTTGATATAGGTATAAATAACCATTTGGTTTTATATGATCATTGGGGTTTGAGAGAATTATAAGTTATTATAATTTGGGATGAAAATGCATGGTATGATATAACATTTGTGGTTAAATTATGTTATTTTGAGGAATTTATCTCATTTTGGTAATATTATAAAATATAGTTTTTGAAAAAGGACAACACGTAGACCATGTGACAACCCGTCGTGTCGGACAACGCTGTGGGAATCAAACCCATAACCAAAGTGCGATTGGGATTTATCGCCTACCACTGGACTATGTGAAGTCCCTAGTTAGTGTGACTATTATTTTTAGTTAAATGATTTTATTGATCAATAATAATTTGATTTGGGATCTTATGTCTTATCAAATGAATACCCTTAGTATAGGAAAATTATTTGGTGATTAAGTGATAAATGTTATTTTGTAAGTTTTTTGCTTTATTGAGAACACTATATGCCAAAAGAAAATAGAGTAGTATGGGATTTTATTTGAGTAGTAATGGTGGATTTTTATCTATGTTTTTATTGTGGATTTATAATCATTTGGGTTATTTATGGAAATGATTAGGTTAATTATGTTTAAGTATGTGACTTTAAGAGTAATTAATGTCATTTGGAGATACAATTTAATGTGGAAGACTACATTCTTAATAAGTTTTTGGTTTTCAATATTAGTTTTTATTATATTAAAGGATTTTAAGGACAATTGATTATTGAATGGTATTTAATTAACTTTGGGGTATTGTTGGTTTAATTTTAGAAATTAAGATTAGTGTTTATTTCTCTCAAGGAATATCCTTTTGGGGGATCATTAGATCTTGTACTAACCATTTTGGTTTTGATTAATCTCTAAAGACAATGTAAATATATAGTTTATCCTGCATGGATCATGTGATTCTATAGAAGTTTATTCTAGCTCATCCAGTGTGACCAAGTCTTCTTGAATACTCATCGTTTAATTTTTTTTTTGCTTTCTGGTGGTAATTTCTTAAAGAATGAAACTCTACTTAAAAATTAAGTATATATCTTTATATTCTTTGTCAATATCATAAATAAATTCCTCATCCTTATGTAATGTAACTTAAAACAAAAAAAATGTTGTCCGTTTACTTTTCATACTGGGAGACTAAGGACCGTTTGTCCCAACACAAGTTTGTGATTTTATTATTGTTAACTTTCTCCTGATCATGATTTCTATCCCTCTCCATCAGAACTTGACACTTATTTTATCATCCATATCCACGTTTTCCTACATGGAATCTGAGTATGGGTTATCTTGGTTGACCTTTATACCTCTCTTTCTTTCTTTTAAAGTGATAGTTTTATTGACTCTTTTTCCGATATGGGACATTCCATTATATTCCCAAGCACAATTTTAAAAATTTTAAGGATTCAATTTATTGAAGGAGGGGAGAATTTAACACCCCAAGCTTCCATGGTACGTTTCCCTTCGAATAATGCAATGGCGTGCATTGTACGCAACATCGAGATTTTAACACACCACAACCAATCAAACTAGCTGTTATGAATAGTAATACCTACTTTTTGAAATTTCATAAACTCTATCTCTCAAAATGGACTTCATTTTTGGATTCGGAATATCGAAATTAGCCTAGGGTTATATTTTGGTAATTTTTGGATAACTTTCATATTTTGATGAATAGTGAAAATTACTAAATTTTAATTAAAAACAACTTTTTTAATCAAAATAATTAATATTGATAAATTATGAATTTGAGTGGTTTTAAAGTATATTTAGAATATAATTTTACCATGTAATACAATGTGGGTCATTGAACATAATTTCACATTTAAACCAGACATAATCAAGTGCCAATCTTTTGATAGTTATTATCTCTTAAAAACACGCTTTTTGTTTTAACAATGGGAATTAATTTTAAATTAATTTCTGCCACTTCTATGTTTTGAATTTGGAAAAATGGATTCCATATTTGGAATTAGGATTTTCAAATTGTGTAAATAGGTAACTTTTATTTTTATATATTTTGGATAATTACTTCGGTAAATATTTTATTTACCATGGTTAAAGGGTAAATCCGGTAAACAAGGGTTAAAAAATAATATTATAGTAATACTAAATTACCCTAAAACGTGTCCTAACCCTATTGGTTAATACATGGTCGACCATGGACATATTTGGGTCAATTTTTGGGACCCCATGGATCCACTTGTAAGTGATAATGACACTTTATTTTAATTAAGTTAAAATAAATACAAAAATGACACAGGAATATATCTTTTAGCAAAACAATTGTTACATAGGGTTATATATGTTTTATTTTAGACTATAAATATTAATTAGAAAGATAAAACGGTTTCCTACATAATTACAGTTTATTTATAATTTTTAGACATTAAATAAGTTAATTTATTTATGACACAATGGTGATGCAGTAATTACCATAATAGTAAAAATTAGAATAATTGATATTATAAATACCCAAATAAATATAATTTGAGAGTTTTATTGAATTAAAATAATTTTATAGGTTAATATGACATATTAGGATTGATTTAATTAACTTTTTTCAAATTAATCATTCTGTTATGTGTTTCAAAAAAGTCAACTATTGAATAGTTTCAAAATTGACATAAAATAGTTTTTAAAACAAATATTATATTATTAATTGATATTAAATTCCTAAAAATCTAAGGTTCGGCCAATAGACTTATATCATGATATTTATATCATTAATGTACCATTTTGGGGTCTCTTTTATGTATATAGTAGGTTTATTAACCATATTATATAAAAATACAAAGAGACATTGTAAAAGTGAAACTAATTAACTAAGAGTTAATACTTAAAGATAAGGTTAATATAATGACCCAAACCTATCTAAATTCTATTGGTTGAGTTTTTTTCGACCCATCCCCACCTTAACATTTAAATAATAAACTTTGGAGCCATTAGAGACCAAATATGAATGTATTATAAATTAATATTTCTAGCTTTTCCAAAGGTGCCCCTCACCCCTCTTATAAAAGGGCACTCATCCTTCTCATTTCATCACACCTTCAAAGCCTTTTGGTTCGGCCAAAACCTGCCCAAATACTCTATAAAATTCCCTCACTACAACCTAGAGGCCTTAGTTTGATCAGAAAGCCAACCTAGGGATCCCTTTTGATCAAATCAAAAGGAAGAACCCGAAGAAGAGGTAATGTTTTCACCACTCCTTTTCAAGTTCCTTTCTTCTTCCACTTCTTCTTTCTTTGTTATTACCATTATAAAATAATAACTCCAGTATCAGATATATACTATGATGTTATTAGAAATATGGTACAACCATATTCAGTATTCTATCCATCCTTTGAATAACATGTCACCATATGTGCGTACGTATGACTTACTGTGTCCACGTCGTGGTGTAATTGTTATTCAATATATTATTTTTTTGATGGGTATAATAATGATGTGTTACTCATGTAAATAATAAATATAACATGATAATGATTCTTTATATATGATATACCATCCAATTATATATTATTTTAATATCAAAAGAATGATATTGTCGCTCGTGCGTACGTACGGACTACCGTCTCCACGAACGCAATGAGATTCATTATCCATCATATCCATTCAAGTATAATTATAATTTTATGATTTAAAAATATTATCTAAGGACTTAATATCATTATGGATATGAATAATATACATCCCATTAATAACTAATATGGTTCACATAACAAAGAATATAATGTAAAATGATCTCGTTAACACCCGAAATGACGATAATTCTAAGATATTATTAACAAATCAATGTTAAAAGATCATATATGTTATCATATTAAAGTAAATGATTCTTGTATAAATCAATAACAATTATTTTACCATTATAGAGGAGGTTAACCTACCGTCGACCAAGGAAAAAGTACAAAGTAATTGGTTTCTTAACTCACTCTTAATTGCGTGAGAATTCCATTGTTCACCACTTAATTATTGCATGTGGTGTATGTGTACTGCCCATGATTGTATTCATTGTGTAATATACTTTAATTTATGGGTATTTACATCATCATGGTATGATCCTTCTTTTATGGGTGTATGTTTCGTATGTTACCTAATCGATAAGGGAATTTGAGATTTCAATTTCCACTCATTTGGCTTTACGCATATTTCATTGAATATATTACCCCAAGATTATGTACGGAATCACTATTCATTTGATTATGTCATAATTTCCACTCCCATACTGTGGATATACTTTTGATACACATAATCACTCCATTGATAATTCTCAACTCATTGATATGAATTTGATAAGAGTAATTTTAACTCATTCTCCATTTGTTGAGTTAAACATCCAATTTGTTGGTGTTGTTTTTACAAGAATATGTGTGAATATCATTTGATTGTTTTACATTGAATATCCAATCATATTTACTATATTTATATTTGTCACACATAATTATGTCGTTGATTTATCCTTAACCTAAGGATACGGCCTTTATGAGAGATTTCATCTCAATTTACATTCCATTGAGACTTCTTTGTTGATATACACCAAATCACTTTTATGTGGTGTATATAATGTACTTTGACATAGTGTATCATGAATCCCTTTATTCCCATGATATTACAAAGTTTTTATTACCTCAATTATTTTTATTCAAGTGTCTCTCTTTTGGTTAGAATCTCTAACTAAAATACCATTTTTAAATATTTTAAAGACTTATTCATCTAAATCATTCTCATTAATGTCCATTTTTTAAAAATGGTTTTAAGGATTTATTTATATGGACATTAAAGTTTTAAAAATAAAACTCCTTTTAAAAGTTTCAAAGTGGTATGGGACACTTTGATTCAAAAATCTATTTTTAAATGTCTTCTTGACAAATAGTGTGACTTTTAAATGATTTCAAGAAAAAGGGGGATATTTCTCTCAAATAGTTTTGATGATTATTTTCATCTATGTCAACATGCTTCATTATTCTTGATTGAGGTTAATGTGATACAATAAAATCTTCCATATTGTATCAAATAAGTTATATTTCACTATGGATGTGCTATTTTTATACCATTTATGGTTTGTGGTTAAAGTATTGACATTTCGTATGATAGTTTTAATACGAATGTTTATGTTATGTTTAAACCTTTTCATATGAGGAATGAATTAGACTTAATAAGTGACGGGTGGAGCCTACTATAGATCCTCGGTGTATCGGTAGGTCTCATGAGACAAACTAGTGTCTTGGCACAAGGCCCTGGAAAAATCTTATTTGTAGTCTTGCCATGAGGCCTTGGCTATGTGGTTACGATAGTCTGGCATTTTTCATTCCATCATTATGAAAGTGGTTATTGATATTGCATGTGATTGTTCGACTAGTAGAATATCCATGTTAATAAGTAAATGACATTATTTCATTTTATCTTTGCCATTTTATGCTGAAGTTCAAGTTTAAAAGGCTTTCGTTTTAGATATAAACTGCCTTAAGTGTTTATGTTTATCTATGAAAGCTTCTGCTATAATGTTATCCTTACTGAGCATCCGAGCACACCCCTTTCAATGTTTTATTTTTTCCCAGGATTATGAAGAAGTAATTTATGAATAACCTGAAGGGATAGTATGAGGGGATATGAAGACAAGATTTTGCTGTAGTTTTTTTACCTTATGATGTAATGTAAGACTTATGAATATATCTTGTGTTTCCAAGACTACTAAACTAATCGGTCTTTTGAGACTTGATCCTTTGTGATCATGACAATGTTATGTAATAATTCACAGACTCTGGGTATCTAGGGTCAGGGCATTACAGATCCCATCCACAAAGGGGGTGGTGTGGCCCATTGGGCATGACCTGTTCGGCGCAGCTCGCTCGGCTAGGTGTGGTACGCTCGGCTGGGTGCGTTACACCCGGCTGGGTATGGTCCGCCCGTTTGGGTGCGGAATGCCGTGGTAGGGCCCACCCTAACAGATACCCTGGGGGGAGTCACCCCCAGTATTCTGAATGTTCCAATAGACCATTTGGCATGGCCAACCAGACGACGCCCTGTGGAACCGCCTGCTGGAATGCGGGACCCATTGGAGCAGTCCCGCTCGGTGTGACGTAGCCGGCTGGGGATCCGACCAACTCTCATCCTAGTGGAGCGACGATGCCACTATACTCTCGTGGCATGCTGGAAGCAGACTGTGTTGGTGCGCCGTCGTGGTTCGATAGCTGCGACTTCCTCCTCTACTGGCGGCGCAGACGAGCACTGACCTACCTCCACACGGCCGGCCGGCGTGCCGATGTCCACCTTCCACCGCTACGACCAATAGGCCGCGACATCCCTTTCTTCAAACGTTGGGGTTGCACCGCCACTGTCATCGCGGACGGCCGGTGTGCCGGCCGCCACACATACCCTTCCGTCGTCGGTCACCAGTGTCGTTTTCGGGTTCTGCTCAACCATCGATCCACCCACGAAGAACATGTCAACAGAGAGGGAGTGGAGGGATCAGTTCTTATTTGTTTGTCCTGCACCCTCCACGTTAGATCTATAACATGTGGTTAATGAGGATTTGAATCAATGTAAAACCCCTAAGAACAATATAAACACTTCTCTACCTTATTTGATCATTAGTGGTGGCGTGAGAAAGGAGATGAAGACGATAAAGATGCCGATGTTCAGCACTCCCGCAACATGATCGAAGGACGATTCCTCGTTCTTGATCCGGAGGATGTTCTTTGTTGAAGTGGGTTCTTTGTTGGAGGATATTTCTCCAACGGCTATCCCAGGTTCTCTCTTATGCTGAAAATTTCTCCCACGAGAGGTGAGGAGCCAAATTAATTAAGTTAAGTTAAATAATCAATTAATGTTTACTCATTAATTGGGAAAATCCAAAAAACTACCTCACATTAAAAGAAAGTTTTAGGGTCAGGTGGTCCCAACCACCAAGATTCAAATGGGTGGTTTCAATTAAATAAAAACAAAAGTAAATTGATTTATTATTATTATTATTTTTACTCTCCCACAAAAAATTGGAAAACAAAATTCCACCCCCGACCTACTATAGTCGAGGTGAAGGTCCCCTTAAGTCAATATCAGCGCTATGAGTTCAGAAGTTTCTTTGGATTTCAATTTCAGGCACCGATTCAAAAGTTACAAAATGTCCCTCACGCGTTCACTGAACATACCCGAAAAAAAGGTCAGAAATTTATTCTGGGCACACTGGGCCTTGAAATCACACACTGTTAATTTTTATGGCCTCTTAATAATTACATATAATTAGAAATAGTTACATGGAAAATTTTGGGACTTTACACAAATCATCAATTTGGAGGGCCATAAGGTCCCCAGAACAAGAATTGATGAATCTGTGAAGAAGCTAGACTACCAATGATGATTGAGTTAATGGTCAAAATCCTGAACCTCAAATTTTATTAAACTCCACAATATTTCGTGATTATCGAAAATAATCATGGATAAAAATTTGACGGTCCAAATACAACCAAAGGGCCCCAACTTATTCTTTGAATTCCATCCCACTATTCAAACCTAGAATTAAAATCACTAAATTATTCATGACTTTTATCCTGATATACTCATAAAATCAAGCAGGGAGTTTTCCATTTGAAATAAAAGATATGGGATTCCAACATTATAGAATATTTTTTTTATTTGAGGGTACCTTCCTGTTCAAAAACCCCTTCACATTTCAACCGTCGAAAAGGTGTAGATTAAAATAGAAAGATTACAATTGTTTTTTCAAATTACGATAACATTAGATTCTTAATTCCAATGGACACCAAATATTCTGAGTATACATAAGCCATGCATATCTACAACTATTAAGAAGATGATGTCTCCATATTCAGCTGTCTGAAATATCAAATTGTTAATGCAAGTGGAGGGAATTTTTGGAATGAAAACATCCCATAACATTGGATTATAAATACACCACCCTCCTCTCCTTAAAAAAAGTTGTAATATCAAAATATAATAGCACACATTGGAATGACCAACGATTTGAAAAAGGCTTTGGAAGACCTTATATACTTAATTTTTCACTTGAGAGAACCATCCTTCTCTCTTTATTTTCATTTACATTTGTGTTCTTCTTTTTTGTAATGTTGTATGTCCTTTTTTGAAATTCTATTTTAATGCAAGTACCTTTCCCATTAACTCTTATTTTCATCTACCCTATGTTTTTAAATATTTATGTTCTTTAAATTTCTTAAATTGTGTTACAAAATCAATCTCTTATGTTTATTTCTTATTCAATCAAAAGTCTGTGTTTACATATCTTCGTCGCTTGTGTGAGTGTTCGACACAAATTTTTTTCTTATCCCTTTATTTTTATTCCCTTCTTAATTCATCAACATAAAAATAATAAACTATATCAATAATAATTTAAATGGATGAATAAATATTTCATTGGGGTGAGTCAAAATTTTGAGATGTTAAGGGATTGATAGCATTTGCTCGATGAGTATTCTTTAATTTAACATTATGTATGTTGGACTTAACATGTCATTGATTAATGACATATTTTGTTTAACATATGAATTCCATGGATTATTAGAACCATAAATACAATACCATATTCAAGTAATTATTGAGAATAGAATCCTAGTTATGTTATGGTTTTGATTAAAGCCTTAACACTTAGAAATTCCAATCAATGTTATATTCTGAAGTGGGTGTTTATTTAATGAAATATAAAGATAAGTTCAAGGATATCACAAGATTAACTCCACAATAATGAAATCAGCCCAATATTTATAATTTTTTTAAATATATATTAATCAATCAATCATTTCAATTAATATCTGCAAACAAACCGACCATTCAAAATGAAATCGACTAAAAAAATTGACTCTTTAAAAGTATCATCACCGAGGATTCGACCTGAGTGCTTCTATACACATTAGCAGAGCACTGGAACCTTGAACGGTCAATAGGAGACAATTGACCTCACATTCCGGAATTAATTTTTAATTCTGGTAAGTGATTTTGATATGATATAATCTGGTACAGGTCTTGTAATTATAATGAAAATCATCATTGTAGTGGTGAGACATAATCTAACATACAATCATTAAAATAATTTAAATGTAATAAGATGGGTCATTATAAAAAAACTATATGATGATGAATTAGAATGATGGGAAGCTACAAGACAATAAGAATAAAGGTGTGGTGAGATCATTTTCAACTAATTCATCTGATGTTGGGCCATAATATGAAGTGTAATCAGGTGTATTTTTTGTTTATTCATATTATACATATATGTTGTTTGATTCGGGGTTTGCACATTATTTTATTTTTAATAAATTTTATGGTAAATTGGATATTCCATCTTAACAAATGAAGCCATAATTTAGGGTAAAACACTCGATGGAAATATTAATGGAAAAATAAATTATAATAATATGCATGTCATTTTCTATATAAATAACTTACCTACAAAACAGTTTTTTTGCATCTAGAAGTTTTTTATGGTATTCTGAGTATAGATTTTATTTTTTTCACCATGTTAAGATAGGTTGTAGAGTTAAAGAATTTTATTTTTACAAGTATTATCATTTTGTGCTGTAGAATTAACCCACATCATTGATAACAAATCAAGAATCTAGAAAACTATTAAAAGATGGAAATGAATGTTATCTTGAAGATATTGTCGAAAAAATGAATTGATTAGATTAATTATTTTATGGTGGTAAATGGGTATTTGGATGTTTTCCCTGACAAGTTTCATAGTGTTATACAAGATTGAGAAGTTGAATTTACTATTGACTTAGTTTTTAATGCTAATAAAATTTAAAAACCCCCTAATCAAATGGCTCATGTGGAACTTTTGGAATTGAGAAGGCAATTTCTATAGTTATTAGATAAAGGTTTCATCTGACCATGCACTTCACCATGGTGTTCTCCTATTTTTTTATTAAAAATAAATATTGTTCAATGAGTAATTGAATTTATTAGAGTGCTTTGAAAAACATAATTATTAAAAAAAGTATCATTTTATTCATATCAATGATTTGTTTGATCAGCGTTAGGGAGACCAATATTTTTTGAAGGTTGACTTGTGATCGGGGTACTATATGTTGAAATTAATGGAAGAAGACATTCCAATGATCACGTTTGAGACTGTAAATAATCAATATGAATTTGTAGTTTTCCAATTTGGGTTAACTAATTCACCTTCTATATTCATGGATCGTATGACTATAATATTTCATGAGTTTTTGGATAAGTTTATGGTTTTTTATATAGATGAAATTTTTGAAAACTCCAAATGTAAAGAAAAGTATGGAAGATATATAAGAGATTCTTTAAAACCATAATAGAAAAGAAACTATATGGTAAATTTATAAAGTGATAATTTTAGTAGCAAAAATTTTTATTCCATGGTCACATTGTTTATATTGATGGCATAATTGTTGATACTATAAAAATGAACATTTCTAAAAAATGGCCAAGACCCTCAAATATTACCAAGATTTATAGATTTCATGGGTTTTCAGACTATTATTGGTTTTTTTAAAAACATTGATTGGTTATGTATCCCACAATCTATGTTAATGTGAAAAGGTGTTATGTTCATCTATAAAAAAGAATGTGATTATTTTTTTAGGAATTGAAAATAAGATTGTTGAATGATCTAGTTCTGGAACTGCCTTCCATAAATGACTATTTTTTCATCTAAAATAATGTTTTATTCAGAGGGATTGAATTTTTCCTAACAAATAATGATCAGTTAATAGATTATGCTTTGCATCAGTTGAAACCTCATGAGTATAATTACCCTACACATGATTTAGAATTATCTATTATTGTTTTAGAATTAAATATTTTGAGGTATCATTTTTTTGGAGTATAATGTAAAATATATACTAATCATTAAATATTCTTTTATATATTAACTCAAAAATAATAAAATATAAGACTAAGATGATAGATGAAAATAATCAATGATTATGATTTCATGATAAATTATCATCTACAAAAATCAAATAAAGTGTCCAATTATTTGAGTCAAAAAAGTAATTCTATATTAACTGTGTTATGATTGGAACTGACCCATTGGTTAATAATATAATGATTTTTGGCATGGAAGGTGATGGTGAAGGAAATTCGAATGTTTTGTTTCTTTTTTTAGTGAAATCATCTCTATATTAAATAATTAAGTAAGCATAGAAGGAAGACAATGAGTTATAGAAAAAGGTATAATTGGTTAAAAAGGGTAAGTGTCATGTATTTAACCTGGATAAAGATTATTATTTTTAGATTTCGGAAGAGAATATGTGTTCTTTGTGATTAAAAATTGAACAAACAGTTGTTATATAATGTTCATAGTTCATTATTTTCCGTCCATCCGGGCTGAACTAAGATATACAAAGGCCTTCTAGGGTATTACTAGTGGGATGGAATGAAATGATATATTGATGACTTTACCATGAAATGTTTTACTTTTAAATAGGTTAATGTAGAGCTACAATTACCGAAGGAGATGCTTAATCATTATTTAGTACCAAAGTAGAAATTTGAAAATATATTTATAGAATTCATAGTGGGATTACCAATGAATTATAAAGGTAACAATCCAATATAGGTTATTGTTGATCAATTGACTAAATATGCTCATTTTATTCTTATTCATGACACTATACATCTTGATAAAATTTTTTTAATGTGTATTAAAGAGTTAATAAGGTTACATGTAGTTTCTCTCTTTATTGTTTCTGATTATGATGCCAGGATAACTTCTATATTTTTTAATGGGATTTAGAAGTTGTTGGGTATTGAATCAAATTTCAGTACATCTTTTAATCCTCAATCAGATAGGGGTTTAGAAATAAAAATTAATTCCATGGAGGATATGCTATGTTATTGTTCGATGGATTTGTAGGGATGTTGGGATCAACATAATTCTATGGTTATGTTTTCATATTTTAACAGTTTTCATTCTAGTATATTGATTGAACCATTTGAGGAAATATATGGAAATATGTGATGAAATCTAGTATTTTGGGATATAGTTGGTGAAAGGATCTTGATGGGAATAGAATTAGTAGAGGAAATAGAAGAGGAACTTCAGTTGATTTAGTGACACATGAGTATAACACAAAGCAAGAAGAAATCTAAGGTAGATAACAGAAGGAAGGATGTTTCTTTTGATGTAGGTGATCATGTATTTCTAAATTTTGTTCCATGGAAAAGTGTGATTATTTTTGGTAATAAGGGGAAGCTGAATCTATGGTTTATTAGACCCTATGAATTCATTGAGAAATTTGGACCAGTTTTCTACTATGTGGATTTTCTTCTGAGTTTATCATAGGTACACAATGTTTTTCACGTTTCAATGTTGATAAATTATATATCTAATCCATGTCATGTTTTAGTATAGAAGTTTTTCAGTGAGAGAAGAATATTTCTTATGAGGAAAATCTAGTTCTGGTTCTTGAACATAAAAATTTGGTGTTTCAGAATAATGTTATTCATCAGGTTACATTTTTGTGAAAAAAGCATATGTTTGAAGAGGAAACATCAGAATATGAAAGGATAATAGAGAAAGACATCCCCACTAATTTAATAAGTGAATAAAAGTTTTAGAACAAAATTTACAAAATAGAGAAGAATTTATCAAACCCAGGTAATGACAGAATAATTATTTTTCATATTTAATAATATTTATTAAATAAATTGTAATTAAAATAGAGACACTTTTCAATAACATATATAATACACCACATCGATCATAAACAAACAACTAAATATTATTATTTAATATAGATGTTATCACATAGCCATTAGAATAGACGGTATGGACATGATTAACTGAATTATTAAAATATTGTTTAAGAATATTTATATAATTAACTATTATGTGATCAATTAATTATAAATGAATATAATTTTTTTTAAAATTTAAGAAAATGGTTTTTTGAAAAACTATTTTAATGTGGACAATTTTAATAAACACATAGATCATATTGAATTATTTTAATGATATATATATATGTATATAATATTAAATCTAATATTTAACATTAATGTTATGAATTTTCTACTCATGGTATAAGTAGAAATCTAATTTTAGGTATAAAAGAAGTATTTTTCAAAGAAGAAAGTTTTTCCACTTTCTGATGGCACACTTGATTTAAATCTAGTTTTTTCAAATTTTATAAATTTAATTTTGAAAAAATAAATTTATTATTTTAAATATTATTATCTAAATTTTCTTTGGTTAAATTTTAATACTTTTCTGATAAGTTTTATATTTTGATGAATATTGAAAAATACTGTATTTGAATTGAAAACTACATTTTTATAAAATTAACTTATATTTTTAAATAAATAATTTAATTGTTTTTAAAGTATAATTGGAACCATTTTTTATAAATTAATCCAATTTATGTAATTTTAATCAGTTTTACATTTAAATTTGATATAAAAACTCTGAAATGTTGGAATTTTTTTCTTAAAAAACATGTTGTTTCATCCCATATGCGTGATTTATTTTTAATTAATTTCATCCAATAATTATTTTGAAATTAAAAAAATTGATTTCATTTTTTGGAATCAGAATATCTGAATTATGTAAATTGGTTACTTTTGTTTTGTGATGATATTAATAGAAACATTAGAATTTTTTTTATTTACACAGGTAAAGGTAAATATGGTAATTAATGGTAACAAATAATGTTATAAAATTTATAAAATAACCAAATTAAATGATCCAATTTAATTTTATGAGTTTTATTCAACATAAATAATAATTTGGATTAAATTATGACATTTTTAAGCAACCTAGATGGGAGTATGTCATTAATAATTTTACATTCAAAGATGAGTCAATTTTGTAACAATTTTCTTTATAACAAGTGAAATATTTTTAATATGGGGTTATATAGGTGATATGTTCGATTATAAATAGTATATTTTAAGATAAAATGTTTATACTTATCTATATAGTATATTTTTAATGTTTTCATTATGAAAAAATAAATTAATGTCTTTCACAATGATGACACAATAATTATTTAATTATTGGAAATATAATGTAATGATATTAAAAATACAAAAATTTATTAAAATATTAGATGATTAATGTCATCTGAAAATATTTTAGAATAATTGTACATGTTAATTATGTTTTTTAAGTATTGTATAAAATTTATCATTATTTTGTGACACTTTTAAAAACACATGTAATTAATATTGTCAAAATTGATGTTATTGAAAATTTAAAATAAATTATATTTTATTAAATGATATAAAATATATGAAAATCAAAATTCTTCCCAATTGATTTGTATAAGTATAAATTTATTCAATGAATCATTTAATGGTATTTTTTAGTTTATTTTAATGATTTTAACCCTTAATATGTAAATTACATTATAACATGGTAAGAGTTAAAATGGTTAAAACAAAAATATAAGGATTAAAAACCAAAAAAACATGTATTTTTTTATTTTTTGAAAGGATTTTGACCCATAAATATCCTATATTCTAAATAAATCTCTTTTTACCAATTTTTAATAGAGAATAAATTTATATTAATTTAATATTTTGAAAATTTTCAACAGTACCCCTCCCCTTCCCTCTAAAAGAGAACCAATTATTATCTTTTACACACACTTAAAAACCATTTGTACTCATCTATTATCTTCCCATATACATTCCTTTAACCCCTACCACATTTTAGGCCTTCATTTAGGCATAAAACCCTCCTTATAGGTGTTAAGTTGTTAATCAAAGGAGATCGTCAAAATAAGAGGTATCCTTTTTTATAAAGTGTTTCAATTTTATTTCATCATTAAAATCATTCAAATATTCATACATAATGATGAAATAATAACAATAGTTTTCTAAATATAATGATATTTTATTATTTTATTATCATCACATAAATCAATCTATACTTTCATCAAATAGAAAATGCATTATTTATTCGATTGTACAGCAGACTACCACCTCGCGAATGGATATAATTCATTTTCCTTCACCGTCACTAAATACTGGTCATAATGAAGGAATTAATCATTATATATTATATTAATGAAATATTTTAATCATTATATAATAATATTTCATACAAATTATTACTTTTTCATGCACATAAAAATGATAACAACATTCATGCATATGTGTGTATTATCACTTCCACGAAGAGATGTGATTCGTTTTTAAACACCACATACCATGGATGGTATATATAAGTATATCTAAATTATTAATATGATATCTAGGATATAATGAACATTTTTTAAATATAAAATAATAATTATTTTCCTTCCACAATGATCATTGAAAAATGGAAACCTTACTCATCCGTGCATATGACCCACCGTCTCCATGATTAAAATTTAATTCATATTTCTTAACCATACATTATGGGTTTATTTAAATGTATAATTAGTTTATAAAAATTATCATAATTCAATTAATATTATTATATATTTTATGTAATTATGACCATATTGACTTTTTACATCAAAACAAATTCATTTTGGACTCATGTGACCAAATATTGACAAAACATCCAATATAAACATAAATAAACAAGTAATTATTATAACATGACAATAAGTAATATGAAATGAATAATAAACATTACAAAGTGTATTAATAATGTATATAATTAACCTATGTTTATTATTCTGGAATATAAATATTTTACATGACGATTCAGACTCAAGGAAAGGGACTTCCCATTAAAAACAGTTATTTAAAGATCATTTTGGAACTCTTTTAAAGTTTTTTTATTTCAATGATAATTTTTTTTTAAACAATAGAAATAAAAATTTATTTGGAAACCCATGAATCCATTAAATTATGAATCATATAGGTTACTAATGAATACGGTGGGATCAATCGTCAATAAATATTTCTGTTGAATCATAATCCAATAAGAGGTGAAATGTTAAGAATACATGTAAATCCTATAAATAACTATATTATAAGATAATAAGGGGTTTTAGATATAAATAAATTAATTTTTCCATCAAAATTAATTTATTCAGAGTCAATTTCAATTTCAAAAGTGAGATTGAAAAGGAAGATATACAACTTTAGTAGCTTTTGAATCATTAAATATTTCTAAAAAGAAACATGAATATATTTTTAATTAATATTAATTACATAAATATTATTTAAAATTAAATTCATTGGAATTATATATACCACTCAATCCAATAAATGGGATGAATATGAATAAAAACATAATGAATGGAAATTTAGATGTCAAACCCTTTACGTGGATATATACTTAGCTAGACTTTCTCTAACCTCCTATATAATAAATCTAGTTTAATAATTATTCAATATTAGAATAAAATGTTTATATATTTAACTTTATACCATCCACTTATATTTATTATCACCAATTTTTAAATGATATTTTATTAAAAATAATTTCTAAGTACAAATTTATAATATATTCTATGTTATCTTTGGTACAATAATTTTGGTGAATAATATATCAATTTAATAAAATATCCACATATGAACCAAAACGTCACATGTACCAGATCTAAAATAGTATTAATAAAAATATTTATCTTCATATGCTATAAACTAGTGATAAGATAACATTATGATGCACATAAGAATGTTTTCAGCCGTATACTACCATGAAAATGAATCAGAAACAACCACGACTTAAGAGTGTATGTTCAATTCAATGCGAAACAAATATACAAAAATAAACATATGGAAAATAAATCATAATATAGAAAGAAAAATAATAAAAAACATCAATGAGACATAATCAATAAGAGTGACTAATCTCATTTTTAGTTTTAATAACATAAGATAAAAACATTAATATAATAATATATAGTATAATATAAAAATAAAATAACTAGTTCATGAAGATCATAAAAGAAATCTCAATATTAACATAATGAATTTGTGAAGCCCAAAATTCCAAAACACGTACTAAATATCCTCAATGACCTAGGGATAATCACCAAGTACAACCCACAAACTGGTCTGATGTTTATAATATAACTCACTATTAAAACCCAGGGAACTGAAAGAAAGATATAAATGATTCAAATAAAAACATTCCAGAAAATATTTTGGGTGCAATAGAAAAAATACTAGTAGTATTAACCCAAATATTATACTTTTTTTTAATTAAAAATAAATTCCTTAAATTGTAGTTTTATTATTTTTTAAATAAATGTCTCATATAAGAAAACAAAATGAAACAATATTTTATATTTTGCACATTTCATTCAAAAAATGAGACATTTATTTATAGAAATAAATACACTTCCATTTTATATAAATAATCTCAATTCAAGGGATAAATTCAACACTTTCCTTTAAAATTACTGTAAAATAAAAATTTTGGACTCTTAACTTCTTAATCCAAACAAAAACATTTTCTACCTACCCCATGAAAATTCACAAATTATATTTATAAAGAAATCATTTCATTACCTTTTAAAATAACACTATAAAATTTTTTATCCATTTCAATGTATAAAAAAATTAACCATATAATAATTAAATGAATACAATTAATTACTAATATATCTCTATGAAGCAATAAGGATCATTGAAAACCAAGAAATTGATCCATTTAACCGATAAAGAACAAGGGGTTACTAATAAGAAAAAATATCCCTAAAAAATCCAAAATAGAATATTGGTATAATGAGAAAATCACCACGTTCTATCATAAATGATATTAGAATTTGATTATAAAATATATATCTAGAATATGTGAGTCAGAAAATTCATAGGGATCACTTTATCATACTTGGCCACAAACCATCATATTTACTCACCTAGTCTAACATGGCCACTATCCTAATGTAAAAAAATAATCTACACTAGGGACATACAAATCATTATTATATAAATGGATATATACGGGTCCTATGATATCCTTTAATGTAACTTAGAAATTAGTTATGCATAAGATAAATACCTATAAATTTTTTTAAAAATTTATTATTTAATGAATCTAACATCAAAAAACCTGTTTAGAAATATCCCCAACTCATAATAATAAAATAATCACATATATTTAAAGTCCCTCCACAAAAGGAAATTACCCATACAATATATATAAAAACATGGTCAAATTAAGGGAAACCAACATTGATAGATACCCCATTAATGTTTCATAATGGGGGTAAATATCAGATAAATATTGATTAACATGTATTACATTTATTTTTTATAATTTTATTTAATTAATGATAATGATATTCATATAAAAGGAGGTTGATTATTACTATGGGAGTTATAGAATAAATTCAGTCTGCAACTTTCACACTTAAAAGTTTAACCATTAGAATATGGAATAACATAGTTGATAGTTCTACTATATCATAATAAAATTGAAGAATGGTTGGATAGATTTTTTATAACACTCCGAAATTTTGTGAAATATTATTTTTCAAGTAAATTTAATTATTTATTTATATTTCAATACAAAAAAACCATGTTTATCATTCAACACATATAACATTGAGTTTATTTTACATCACATGACACACATATTTTAGATACTGTTATATATAATAACAAGAATAAAAGAAACATGACATACTATTAAAATATTATTTTTAAATATGATAATTATCACCTAGCCATTAGAAGGGGGGTATGAGTACTGTTAAATAAATAAGGAATATATATCACTTTTAAATATATAAAAAATTAATTCTTTGGGAACTAATATATTTAATAGAAAATAAACACTATTAGAAAATAAGGCAAATCATTTTATTAAAAGCATTCTCTATGAAAATAGACTCCTTTTACCTCAAAAAATAAACAAAACACTTTTTTGGAATTATTTTAATGAAATATATATGTTATGTATTAAATATAACTTTTACCATCCATATTATGTGTTTTTAGACAATTTATAAGAATAAATCAAATTTTACACTTAAAACTCTATTTTTCTAAAAAGTATTTTAGTTAACTTTTCTGGTATTACATAATAATTTATTTTAAAAATTTTAATTTTTTAGGAACAATAATTTTTTTAATTCATCATGTCAAAACTATCTTGGATTTAATTTTTCATAATTTTCTATAATGATATTTTTTATGAATAGACAAAATAAAGGTTTTTATAATGAATTATAATTTCTTTAAATCATTTAATAAAATATGTTTTTTTATATGGTGTAAAATTTAAAATATGTTTAATAATATATATATTAATCAAATTTATTTACTTTTAATAACTTTAATATTGAATTTATTTTTTGAAACATTTTAGGCTTTTCAAACTTTTCACTTTTGAAAAACATATTTTTATCGATTCTATGGGATTAATTTTAAATTTAAACTTTCCACATATGTGAATGATATTTGAAAAAATGGATTAAATATTTGGAACAAGAATAATTTCTTTTTTATAATAATTTGAACTTAATTTTAGTTCCATTATGAATAGTAATAATGATAAAGAAAGAATCACTACTATTAGGTTGAAAATGTGTTTATCAGGGGGGGTTGAATAAAAATAAAAGAGTCAAAAATGAAAAAAATAATAGAAATCACATTGGATAGATATATTAAGACCTTATGTGTTTTAAAATATGAAATTTACCATTTATATCCTATTGGAGTATGTAATTTGTGTGTACACCTTTTTTTTTTCAATAAGTACAATTGTTCTACTAACCTATCTTCTTAAAGGACACCCATCTCCCTATTCATAGTTCTAAAACCCATTATTTTGGAAAATACATCCAAAGATCACATAATTACTTCCCTACATCATTGTATTTTCTTTATTTTGATTCATGAAGTAAACTTATGAATCTTTTTGGTGAAAAAAAAGAAGCTGTATGAGGATGAGTAAGAAATAAAACTAATTCTTTATGGGTAATATATAATTTATCTTTCTTTTTTTTTCTTCCGTTGAAAAAATCCAAAAAACGTTCTTTCATATGCATGACCTATTGTCTCAATAAAGGGTGTATTTAATTTTCTTTCTCTGAAGCTTAAGGATTACTCTAAATAAATATATAATAAATATATATGATATTTATATCATAGATAAAATAATTTAGATTATTTAATCATTATAAAATTAAGGGAAAAAAACTGATAAATAAAAACAAACATGAAAACAATGCAATTATTTCCAAGAAGTATGAATATAACAAGAAATTTCTAATCAATGGATAATAAATGGTAATCATAAAGTCATATATGGTATGATATATATAATTATGGTTATGTAATATATTTAAAATAAACATATATTTATAACAGTGGTTGTTAAAACATGTACAAAGGATGTTAATAATTAAGGTAAGAGGTTATTGTCTCAATTTTATTAATACAAGACACATGACAACCCACCACATGATTCATTTATGTTGTGTAAATACTGAACATGAATTTAAATTATTATTCTTCTCTTGAAAATAAGTATTATTAAAAAATATAACAAATGATATATATTTCATAGGGTTTATGGTTCAAAAGTAACCAATGCTATTATAGATTCTAGTCTTCATTTCTCTTCTTTGGGAAATACATTATATTATGCACTTATTTTCCATTTTATGGTTTATATACATATAATAGGAATGTAGATCCCATGAATTTATTTATTCTCATGATATTTTATGTTTAATTTGACTTTATTCATTTAGGGGGATTACAATTCTGTGATACCAAAGTGTAAATAATTTTATGATATAATCTCATTGGTTATTGGTACTGTTTATGTTTATGATTATGATGATGCCATTTTATGATCTATATATAAAAAAACTTATGAATATTAACATCATCTGGTTATGTAATAAACATACATGTTTTCCTTCCATATTCCTCTATTTATGTACTGAATAAGATAAAATAAAGTTTGAATGAAATATTGTCTTTATTTCCCTCTTCAGTCAAAAACACATTTTTATTCTAGAACCATGTCTTCTAAAACAATTTTACAAGATTTTAATGAAATATTAGAATTGATTTGTTAAATAAATTTTTACCCATGTTTTAATTTTTTTAGAAATTCATCGAAAGGAATATTCATGTCATTTTCGAAACATTTTCTATTAGGAATTTACTAAAATGTGAATAGAGTCATTATTTTATCATTTATGACATGAATGATATATACCACCATCAAGACAAATAAATATTATTAAATATACTTTATAAGTTTCACAGTTTTTTTGAATAAAATTATTTTAGAATTTTTTTATTAATTTTTAGTTTTAAAATTTTATATTAAATGAAATATATTTTCCACAGAAATTGTTTTAAATGTTTTTGTAATATTAATTTATAATTTTACAAATTAATTTTCAATAAAATGATTTTTATAATGTTTTATGTGTCTTTTTAAAGTGTAATGGATACTTTCCTCATGAAAGATTCCACATAATCTTTTAAAATATCATTCCATATAATATGAAATCATTTGATGCAACACATGATTTACTAGGGATATGATCCAAAGGATCTATTATTATTCTATATCTAAATGGTATATGTTAATAGTGATAAAATTTTAATGAAGCCCATACATATTCCACAGGATATACCATTATAAAATTATTAAGAAATACACTTATTTTACCATGGGTTACGCTTTCATTAAACAATTAAATAATTGTGAGCCCTACTCTTTTCTACACATTATATTATAATTAAATGTTTATTTACCCCATTTATTTTCATTGTTTTCGATATAATGAATTTTCTATGATCTTGTGGCACACATACATATGATTTTTATTATGTATTTTTTTGGATTGAGTTATATACATGGATATTTGTTAAATTATAACCATGATAAGTGGGAAATATATATATCTCTCTAATTAATTGGGTAAATATTGATACCTCATGATATAAATAGAACTATAATGGGGAGTGAACCCAATTAAGTAAGAGAATATATCCACTATGATAGTATTGGGAGTGAACCTTGATTACTTTTATAGTTTTTGAGTGAACCCATTCCACTATTGTGTTTTTTCTATGATCCTTGAAAATAAAGGAAATGATTTTATATGATTACATATATTCCCCAAATCTATGTCTCAAACCGATATTATGATCTCATGGTTCATGTTCTTTTATTCCAATATTATTCATGTCTTATAAAACAGTAATATTTCTAACATGAATTAGATTTATGATCAATGATATATAGGGTGTGGTTTTCAAATTACATTATATTGTTTTTATAACTATATCCTCATGTTATAATGGTTTCTCTCTTGATTAACCTACTCAACATATGAGCTCACCATTTATTATTCTTCATTTCTGCAAGTTTTAAATAATTGTTTTTGGTTGTGTATTTCTTTGAAGTTTATTTTGTGGGATGATCTTTATAGAATATGTTTAATATAATCCACGAGTAAGAAGATTTTTGGTCTAGTTTCCAAAGTTAGTAAAACTATATTTTCTACATGCATGTATTTATGAAATATATTGAATAATCATCTAAAATTATGTAAAATATATATATGAGATGTTTATATCTTTGAATTTAGTATTATTGGATAGGTTTAGATATCATTTTTATTTTAGGATCCCTAGGTATATGCCTAGGTATATTTATAGTGATATTCCTATTTATACGTCTGATAGTGAGTCAAAATATAGGAAAATGTCCAAAAAATTTGCTAAAGGACAGAATGAGTGATTTTCAAAAATTATATTCATGTATGGATATTACAAGTGGATGTTTCTATAGAATAGAGATACCTTGGTGAAATAACTATTAAACTAGTACATCAACTAGACTTAATTGTCACTTGGTGCATGAAAATAGGACATACTCCTTACCTGGTTTGACACATCCAAGGGATATACATTGGAAATTCATAAACTTTTTATGCCCCATATTGAAGGATTTAGATAATAATCATGTATTACCTATGTTAAACACATGGTACAATATATAGTAAAGAATATATATTTATTTAGACATCCTCTATGTGATTTCTATGATTATTTGGTTTCCCAATATGATTATTTTTGCTCACACTATACTTTTTTTAGTAAATAGAAGGAACAATAAGAAATTTGACTAATTTTGAATGTGATAGACATTGTGTTGATGAGAAAAAAATGTTATTATTACTGATGTAAAGGGAATTTTGGTTATTACTAATTAGTATTTAGAAGATATGATTAAAATTTTGATCCTTAACTAACTCTCAGACTTATAAAGAAGAGAGTGATAATGTTCATCGAGAGTTCAAGATGTGGAGACCATGAAGGAAATAAGATTCAATTTCCTATATGTAGAGAATATTATAAAATTCACTAAATGGAATGTTTCAAATAGAAATGAATTTTTTTTCTGTGGAGAAAAAATGAACAGAGAATGTAATTGGAAGGGAAAAAACTGAAATGTTCAGTTAACATAATAGATGTGAATGTTGGTCTCCATATGTTATCAAATGATGAATGTTTAAAATATTTAACATAATGGAATTTTAAAAATATATGTCTTAGTATAAATGATCAAGAATAGGATCATCGAGGATGTAAAATTTATATATTTCATTATGATAAAGAAAAAATAAATAAAATACAAAATGAACTAATTTTTGAGGAGTCAGGTGATTAATCCTGGTCAGTGGTGTACAAATATAAGGGAATTGTTGACAGGTTTATGTGTTTGGATTTAACAAATTATAATTTCAGTAGTGTTATTTTGGTTATTAAAATCATGAAATGTCAATGGATTATTATATAGTTGTTTTTAAATTAATTATTTTCAAGAATATGTCAAATGGTACTGATGTCCTAGAAAATTTATTTAATGTGTAAGTGATATTTTTATTAAATAAAGGTAACCCTTATTATGTTAATATCCAACTTGTAAATGATAAATGATTTTAAGAAAAAAATATTTATTTTATTTCTCAAGGATTTTGAAACATTTTTTTATTTATGGAATATATTCAATAATGTGTTATTTTACTTATGGAATGAGAAAAGATTTAATTTTTAAAAGAAGGTATGCCTTAATCATGGTAATTCAGGATATTACTATGATTCCATAGAATATATGATAAATTTATTCATATATTTTGTATGTGATGTTAAGATCCAACATCGTATAGTTTTGAGTATTAATGATATGATTATTTTGGAAATTTAGTGACCGTATTTCTAAATATTTTGATTTCAAATTTTTTCATACCTAGAGGATCCTTATGAATAACTATTAATGGATTAGATTTAGTTTAACATTTTATGTTACTGGAAAATATTTTCTAATAATTCCATTTTCAATTATACTTCGAGATTGAAGGAATGTATTAATATTATTTTATGGATCATATATCCATTAGTTATTTAAACCTAAAGAATTACCCTCTTATAGTAAATTGATACTGTGGAAATTGATTGATGAATAATCAAAGGATGATATAATACTTAAGAAATAGAATAAAATCTCCTAATTGTATCTTCTCATGAAAATTTCCTATCATTTGAGAATGGATATTGAAATAAAATGTTGATCATTCTCAAGTATTTATATTGAATGAATTATCTTTTCACCAATCATGGATTTATGGACTTTTGGTCATTAATTTTCTCATGAAAATGTTCTGTATCTCTATCCATCTGTATTTTGGTTCTAGTTTTTTCTTCTACAATAATGTTTTCACATTCCCCAATTTTTTTACTAAATGGAAACCAAGTGACGTGTTATTTAAAATGTCCTTCACACATCACATTCTCTCTATTTAAGTGGAATTTTTAATTTTTTTTATGATATGGATATCCCACAATTGGATTTTCAAATTTAAAACCCCTATTTACTAAGAAGAATTTCAAATTGTGATAACATAATTAATTTAAGAGTGTATAATATAACACCGGGATATTTTTTGAAATAAAATTTAAAAATAAATTTAATCATTTCAATATTTTGTGTTACACGGAACACTGAGTTTATGTTTTTTCACTTGAAAGTTTTAGTTTATCTTTTGTTACAAGAAAAATTGAGTTTAGAATGCATTACACACAACAACGATTTTAAATGAATCATGACATGATATTAAAATATTATTATTTAATATGATATTTATCACATACTAGTTGTAATGATGGTAATGAATAAGAATAAAAATATTAAGAATATATATGGTTTAAATAAGTTTGTAAAATGAATACATTATTGAACAATAAATTATAAATGAATATATTATAAATTCAATAAAATTTTTACATCTAATTTTTTGTTTTGTAAATAAGAGATTAGAATAAATCCAATTTTATGGCCGAAACTGTATTTATATAAAAATTAGTTTTCTTAACATTTTCACACCTATTTTAAAAGTAATATTACACTTTTAGAATATTTATTTGAAGAAATAAACTTTATTGTTAAAATTTAAAATTTAATATTATCATGGAGGGATTTGTTTTAAATTTTCTAAAAAGTTAAAATTTTTCATGAATAGTGAAAAATACTAGACCTTATTAAGATTTATCATTTCATTAAAATCATTTAAAAAATTAAGAATTATTTTAATATATTTTTAAAATTAAAATTAGTTCAATTATATATATTTTAATTCTATTTAGTTAGTTTTAATAAATTTAATTTTAATTTTTAATTAGAAAACATTTTAAACGTTTGAATCCTTTCTCTCTGAAAAACAACTTTTTTTATCACATCTATGATATTAATTTGAATTAAATGTTTCATTGTATTTGAATGTAATTTGGGAAAATTTATTACATTTTTATTTTTAGAAAAATGTAATTTTTTTTAATAAGGAGAACTTAATTTTTGAAGATTATGAATAATAAAAGAATAAAAATTTAAATACTATTGTTAATGTAAAAATGGGATTACCAGGGTTTAACCTAAAATGACAAGAGTTAAAAATGTCCCATAATTGTTAAAAAACCATTTTATGGATATATTTACACCTCATATATTATTTAATGATAATGGACCATTTTGGAACCTATTAATATTTGAAAAACTTATGCACACCTTTTTCTTTTGAAATATTACAAGTGTGTCACCCACCCCACTTATATAAGGACACAACTATCCTATACTCTAAACACATACAAAATAATTTTTTTTATCAAATAAATTCAAAAATAAAATAATTAAATCCCTTATATAATCTTTTATGCCTCATTTTTTTATAAATCCAAACTATGACGTTTTTTGTGCAAACTAAAACAAGTTTTTCGAAGAAGATGTAACGTCTCTAATTGAATGTTTTATGTTTTTTATTAATAAATTTCATTTCATTATTATTAAAAAAATATGACATGATATAAGAAGTATATTAAATATATTTATATGTTTAAATGTTTACGTCATGATCTATATCCATCATCTGATTCATCAAATTGTGCTTGAAATCATTATCTCTGTGTATGGAAGACTACTTCCACACAAACTGATTTTTTTCATTTTCCATAACCACCTATCATGAAAAAAATATAATGATAGGTTTAATGTTTATATATTTTATCTAAGATAATTATATACCTCTATAATTATAATACCACATCTATATACTTTCCTCTGAACCCGTTAGGAAAACAATAATGTTGCTCGTGCGTACGAGAGACAACTGCCACAAAAAATGATGTGATGTGTTTTTCATTTCATATTTACAGGGATGGTAATAAGGATTTATTAAATAAAAATATTTTATATATATAATATAATTACTTTTTTTGGAATTATTATATCATATATAACTTCTTACAATCCATTCCATGGGTAATATGATAATGTCTTTTGAGTATGCGGTGGACTACCTCATTATAAAATGATGTCATTAATTACCCCCATATTTTTTAAAAAGAATATTATAAGGAAAATGTTTAAATAAAAATATTTGATAAATAAGATTTAAAAAGTTAATATTTAAATGTGATATATTTTTGTCTTTATATGATATCATCTATCTTGTAAATAGAAACAATTTTCCTGAATATGCATGACATACCTTCTCCATGAATGGCGTATTTCATTTTTCATATATGACATTTATGTAATAATATAAATACCAACAACAAATAAATACATATAATATTTTTATCATTGGAAACATTATAGAGATTTTTTAACCTTGATTAATTTACGAGGACCAAAAATAACAAATAAAAAATATACAGGAAGTACAATCTTGTTATTGACCAAAACATAACTTTAACAAGAACTTTTGAAAAAACAGGCAGTAAAAAAGTCATAAGTAATTCATATATAGTAATATATATATATAAATATGGGTTTTAATATATTGAAAATAATATTATATTTATTATATTGGATGGTTGAATGTGTACGAATGGTGTCAATACTTAAGGTAAGGGATTTTCATCTCGCTTTTACATTCTAAAAGACACATTCCATATCCACCACATAACTATTTTATGTGGTGTATGTACTACACAAAAATATATTTTATTATTATTCAACCAAATATTATTGGTATTTACTTATCAATATTATGATCTCTATTTCATGGGGTTTATAATTTCAATGTTACCAATGTGGTAAATGATTTTCATGTCAATTCATTTTCTATGATACATACATTATTTTATGAACCTATATCCATTTATGATGTTTATATACTACCAAACTCACTTGTAATGTCATGAATTTATTCATTATCAAGATATTTCAAGTTTAATTTAGTTTTATTATTGCTTGGAGCTTATGATTCCATGTTATGAATGTGTTAATGGTTTTATGATACAATCTCATCATTTATTAGGATTTTTTTGATTTTTATTTTGACAAAGAAATATTATTATTCATATCTTAATATAATCAATAATTTTATGAAAAAGTAGTTATATCATGATAAGAAATGTTTTTCCATCAGTTACCTCCCTTTTTGTGCTGAAGAGGTACAAATAATGTTTTGATAAAAATTATTTTTATTTCTCAATTTGGTAGGAAAACCATTTTTCATCCAAAACAAAATTTATATAAATTATTTCAAAAATGTTTATAAATTCTTCAAGTCATATATTAAATATATTTCCACAAAGATTTAAATTTTATAAAATTTATTGCATGTAATATTCTTGAATTTTTCTAAACAAATCAATTTGTCTTTTATCGAAAATATGAAAGGAATATTTGTTTTAACATGTATGAAATGAATGGTATTTTCATCTTATTTGGACCACAAAATGTTTTAATTATTCTTTTATATGTTTAAATGTATATTTTCATTTAAAATTACTTCCAAAATTTATTATTAATATTTTTATTTGAAAATTGATTTTCAAATAATGGATATTTACTTCAAGAAATGATGTAAAGTATATTTAAATCTTCCACTATCAATTTACAATGTTATTTTAAAATAAAATAACATTGAAAAAGTTGTGAGTGTTTTTAAAATTTTAATGGATATATTCCTCAAGAAATGTTCCAAGTAATCTATCAAAATCATTTTCCATCTATTTTGAAAAGATTTGATCCATCCAATGATATACTAGGGTTATAATCTAAGGACACCAAAAATAGTGTTTTTATGAATGGTTAGTTTTAATGATAAAAAATGTTTATGAAACACATTTATCCTATTCAGGTTTTACACTGATAAAAATCTTATTAAACACACTTTTTTTCTATGGGTAATGATTCGATGAAATAATGGAATTATTATGAAACCTGTTTCTTTTCAATAGGTTATGTTATGATAAATGTTTATGAAACCCATTTATTTTGATGGATTCTCATATGATGAACATTTTATGATCTTTTGGAATATTTAATTATGATTTTAATTATGTGATGGTGATAACATTATAATATTGGATGATGGTTTTATTATAACCGTGACAGGTGGTACCTATAACTCACACCAATGCATTGGTTAAAGATTGATATCTGATGAGTTAAAAATGTCTAGAATGGGGGGTAAACCTAGTTCAATAAGAGACTATATACACTATGAGAGTAGTTTGAGTGAACCTTAACTATAATCATGGTTTGGTGTGTGAACCCTTTCCAAAATGATAGTTTTAGAAATACTTCTTGACTACTAAGGAAATAAATTTCTATGCTATGTGTATGCGAAAAATATATGTATTAGTTCAATTTTAATGACCTGGAAATTCCATATAAATTTTCTTGAAATTATTTGGGATTAATTTGAGTGTGTAAAAATTGACGACGCTTGATTCCGAGACATGGTTTGTCCGATATGGGATTTTGAACTTTTATTAAGGTACTTTTAATAAATGTATGAGCGACATTTTCTAACTTTTGAACCAGTGCTCGGAATTGAAATCTGAGGACACCGTTGAATCCGTAGGGCTGTGATTTATATAAGAGAGGCTTCACTTCGACTATAGTGGGTCGGGAGAAAAAAATAGTTTTTACGACTTTAAAAAGAATAAAAAAATAATATGAAAATGTTATTTTATTTTCACTCTAGATGTTGATCGGCATGGTCGGTCCACTAAGTTGTCAAGACATTTAAAGGCTTGACTCTTAGTTTTTGTAACCATAATGTTTAAACATTAAATGAGGTTCATAAATTAACGTCATTAATGTTGTGAAACTCGGTTGATTCCTCAATCTATTAAATTAATGTTTAGCCATGGGATTTTGGTATGATTGTGAGGAACTTTTGGTGATGTACTACAACAACTTCCACCAATGGAGGACGGGGGAGCTAGGGTAACAATGAATTGGGAACGAAGAATTCCAGATGCTTCATCAAACATGGAATATTCTTCCACCATCGCAATGTCTCCAATGATTCTTGAGGTAGAGGGATTTGTCGTGGTTTAATTCATTGAGTAAAAGGTGAATAAATTTATTACCTACTTGTTAATATACTAATACAAAGTGCCCAGGCCAAAAGAACAAGGCCCAATCCCTTTTCCTTTTGGGGGATGGATTTTCAACTCGATGAAACCATGAATCCAGGAGCCGCGCAGTGACGACGACACCTCGAGAGGCCTGTAGGCACAAGAGGAAGGAAAAAGGTCCACTAGAACTCACCCGGTGGCACGTGGAAGATCTGTCAGCATAGCCTCGACACGGAGGCACCGGTGACCGGCACCAGTGGTGAAGCCAACAACTAGCGCTTGCCGACCACGGAAGAGGGCGACGCTGCGGCAGACCGAAGGGGTAGCCGACACTCAGCCGACTGTGTTGGCGAGGTAGTGTATCGTCACATGCCTTGTTGAAGGGGTTGTGGCATTGAAGACAGGAAAGTGGGGGGCCCGTGCCCTGTGGGTCTAGTGGACCACATGTCGGAACCAAGTGGAGCCTCTGATTGAAGTGATGAACGACTCTTTGAGCTGTTCAGGGAGCTAGGCGGCCACCTAGCTGGCAGGTTGTGCCAGTGCACCCAACCGTATCACCCGGAGGGCCGAGCCCACCATAGCTCATCCTAGGATGGTTTGGGGTGGGCTGGGTCAGAACAGGACTAGGTCGAATATAGACCAGGTTGGGTTGGGCTGGGTTAGTGTAAAGACCTGTAAAAATTCAAGGAAATTTTTTTCTTAATTTTCTTTGTGATTTTACAAGAACACAGTTTCTGACGACACTTAATTCCGACGCCCGGTGTGCCCGGAATTTCTATCCTAAGTTTAGCTCAGGTAAGTTTAGTGAACGAACAAGCAGGAATTTTTATCTTATGAACTGGTGCTCGGAATCGAATTCTGAGGCCACCGATGGAACCGCAGTGCCGATAATTGCTTAGGAACGCCTTTTCTAGAGTTGCGTTTTCTTGTTATGAATTTTTTAAATTTGTGGATTAACTATTAGTGAAATAAAATTTTCATTAAGAATTTTATTTCTCTTCTCCATGAGTTAGAACCTAAGTGTAGGAGTTAGGGTGGGACCCACTGTTTGTTAGTTTCTCTTGTGTGGATTAAAGGTGAGGTGGGGCCCACACGAGCCCCCACCTTTTCATTTTCCTTAACTCCCTAAATCCACATAACTCCCCACTTATTTTGTGTAACTCTTATAACTTTTTAACTTCCCATTAATTGGGTGACTTTACCTCTCCTCTCTTTAAATATGCCAACACCCAATTCAATTATATAATTTGTGTTTTGAATTTTTGAATTGTGGCTTAAGTTAATAAAATTAGGGTGAGCCTTATTTTATTTTTGTTGGATGTTGTGTGTGGACAATTGAGGAGAGAGCTCTTCATCTTCATCATGAAGAACACTAAGACTTCGACGAAGAACGTCGTCACCGTAAGAAGAGATCGATGTGTCGTCTCTTCTACTCTTCGCAGCCGGTGTGTTTCCGAAGATCGATGATGCACCCTCTTTCGATCTTCTTCCTGTGTTAAAGAAAAAGGAGATGCCACTTCCTCCTCGGGCATTCTCTGTCAACTTACAGAGCTTCACCTCGCGTTGCCTTTTTTCCGCGGTGAACCCCCGTTCTAGCAACGCTCAAGGTAGGGTTTATTTAATTATCTTCGTTCGTGAATTCTACATTATCGTCCTTCGTGAATTTACGACCAGTTGTTATCAATTAACGAGAGGGGGTTGGACCGAACAAACACAGCTGACCCTCCTCCAATTTGAATGTTGTTTCTAATATGGTTGGGACAGAATGGCGTGGTGCCGTCGCACCACGCCAGATCGTACAACAAGTAATGCGCGGCGTCGTCGTGCTGCGCCATGAAGTTGAACAAGGATGTGACGCCGTCGCGCCGCGTCGAAGAAAACCGAAGACACCGCGGCCGAAGTGGGGCCGCGGCGGAGGGGCGCGGTGCTGTCGTACCATGCCGGACGAACCAGGCCGTGACTAGTTCTGGGCTGTCGCAGAGCAGGGTGACTGGCAGCCGGTTCCGGGCCACCGGTGTCAGCGAAGGAGGAAGGACCGGCCATCTCTGGTCCTTGTTGGCAAAACCGGCCGGCCGGTGCGGGCCAGCCAGAAAAAAGGGAAATCGTGGGAATTAATTCCCCCAGCCAGCCAGCACAAAATGACCCCCATTTAATGGGGGGCGCAGTTACACCAGGGGGGCAGGCACCCCCCATGCCAAACGGCTCGACCAGTTGGCCGAGCGCCTGGCCAGCGCGCGGGGCGCGCTGTGCCCAGGCCGGGCCGGCCGCCTGGCTGGTCCGCCAGGCCGGGCCGCGCCCAGGCCGGGTCGGGCGCGCCCCAGCGGGCCGGACCTGGAACCGGTTCGGGTCGACCCTGGGGGTATTGGGCCGGGTCGGACCGGGCCCGAACCCCTTAATACCGAACTTTTTTCGGTCGGACGCCCATAACTTGTGATACGGGTCTCCGATCAACGCACCGTCAATTGCGATGCGATCCTTGGATCGAGATGGTCGTTTCGGCATATCGCATTCAAGGTTTTAGAATACTTTGAGTTAGGTCGGGTTAGTTCATACACGAAACCAACCGGGCCCTCGGAGCGGAAACACTAATATCTTAAGCTCCGGACATCCGATTGATGTGCCGTCAACATTGTTGGATTCTTCTAAGTGAGACAGATCTTTTGGCTTACTCCTCTCGAGGTTTAGATGCCGTCGGAGTGCGGTCGGGTTGGTTCGCTCACAAAATCCAACCGGGTCCCTTGAACGAAAAATCCAATAACTCACAGACCGGGCGTCCTATTGATGCGCCGTATGTCTCGTTGAATTCCTCATGATGAGACGGAACTTTTGGCATACATTGCCTGAGTTTTGGTGGATGTTGGATAGTGTCCGGGTTGGATCATAACCGAAATCCAACCGGGCCCCTAGAACGGAAAAGCTGATATCTTTCAGACCGGACGTCTGTTTGACGAACCGTCATCAGCATTGGTGATCACATTGAGAAACGGTCCCTATGAGTATACCCTATGAGAGTCCGGGGTGCAGTTGAGATTTGGTTGGGTTGGTTCGCTCACAAAACCAACTGGGCCCCTGGGATGAAAAGGTTAATAACTCACAGACCGGGCGTCAGATTGACGCACCGTCTGTTGTGTTGAGACCCCTATGAAGAGATGGTCCTTTGAGATACTTCTTCGTGGGACTTTGTGATAATTGGAGTATCGACTTGTAGCTCGTGGAGCGGACCATCCCGGAGACGAGCATACGGAGTACGGAGACCGTGTAGCCGGCTGAGACTTGACGACTGCTTGACCGACTCAACTTGGAGTGAGTGGACTAGCCCAATGGACAGAGTGCCCGGTATTTGGCGACTGAACCACGGCGGACAGAGCGCCTGGTAGTTGGCTGCAGACCTGCGGTACTCGACAAGAGGAGTACCTCTGTAGGCTATTAGGGGGAGCGCACAGTATTTGGCTACAGACCCACATCGGACGGAGCGCCTAGTAGTTGGATGTAGACCCGAGGTACTCGACAGGAGGAGTACCTCATCAATCTTAGGTTAGTGAGAAGTACCTCAGAGTCGTGACATGACCACTGTACACTCCATAGATGGAGCTCTTCAGCAGTTATGGTTTCGATAATGAAAATCCTGGTTTGAGCCAAGTGTTTGACCTTTGTGTTTCCTCATGATTGAGATGGGTAACTTGATATCTTAGGTATATGTATGGGCATATACCTGGGTAGTGGTTAACTGTTGATTTCATAATCCTTGTGTTTCCTCATGATTGAGATGGGTTACTTGATAACTTAGGTATATGTATGGGAATATACCTAAGTAGAGTTTATCTATTGAGATCTTCTATGCGGTTATCCATGTTGGTTTTAGTGAGACCTTGAGGGTCTCAGGGTCCCTACAGAGTATCATTATACTCACCCCTGCATGGGCTATGCCCGCACCTCATTGTGTTGGTTGCAGACGACGGGCAGTGCTGACGGAGGCCGACTATTCGAGGACTGGATGGTACCCGGTGGTGGACTACACGACGAGTCAGTATCCAGAGGTGGACTTCACGGTGAGACGACACTCGGAGGTGGTTAACGGGAGAGAGTGTTGTGGAGGCTTTCTATACCTACCCTTCAGGTAGGATCCATGGTGGACAATCCAGGAGCTGCGCCATCTGTACCTACCCTTCAACTAGGATCCGAGGAGGACGACCCAGGAGATGCTTCCATCCTTCCAGCTGTTGTCTTTTTCTGTTGTACTTTGTTCAGTTGTAGTTGTACTTTCATTTGGGTTTGTATTCTGGCCTATGGAAGGCGGGCTTGGGGTAGTCATGGCATGGGCCCCGAGGACGGGTCGTGACAAATTGGTACCAGAGGAGTTCGGTTCTACCACAGAACATGGTTCTCTGATCTTTTTCTAGGTGAAGAAATAGTGTTTAGCATATTGGGTGTGGTTATCAGTCCAGGGAGTCCAGTGTTGGTGCGGCGACCAATGTATCCGTACACCAGGACCCTGACAACTGATTTCTGACTTTGTGCACAAAAACACTGATTGTGTGTGTGTTTCCAGAAGTTTAAAAAAATATCAGCTCAAACCAGGTCCGCTCACCATGTATAAATTTTTTGACTGTGTCATGTTTGTTTCTTTCAGGATGCCTCCTCGCAGACGACCAGCTAGAGCCCTAAGAGTTGTTTGTACTGAAAGCCCGCCGAGCGACGCGGCCTTAGTACATGGAACTATCTATGTTGAGGCACCAACAGGCACACCAGCGGTACTACTACCCATTGGGCCAATGATGCCACCAGCCCCAATAGCAGAGGGTGCACGTCGCTTGAATGCACTGCACGAGTTCCAGCGCCAGAGGCCACCCATGTTCCGGGGAGAGACGGACACGCAGGCGGCTGAGGATTGGCTGGAGGCTGTGGTGAGAGTCTTCAGGCTAGTGGGGACGCCGACAGACTTCATGGTGATCCTTGATTCCATCTTTCTTCTAGAAGTAGGAGGCAGATGGTGGAGCCTGATGCTCTAGATGCATGGCGAGGTGACACTTCTTTGAGCAGACTTTGAGAGCCTGTTCCGAGCAGAGTTTGTACCAGCCACCCTTCGAGCAGTGCGTATACAGGAGCTACTTTAGCTGCAGTAAGGAAGCATGATAGTGGCACAATATTCAGCGAGGTTCATAGACCTCTCGTGCTACTCCATAGATATGGTACGTGACCCGTTCTTTAGGGACCGAACCTTAGAGCAGGGGCTCAGTCGGGAGATTAGAGCTTCTTTTGTTTCTCACAGCATTCCGACCCAGATAGGGGTGATTGAGAGATCCCTCTTAGTGGAGAGTTTCCTTACTGAGCAGTATCTAGTAGCAGACCCACCACTAGCCGGCTTGTGGCAGAGTCTTCTGCAGCAACAGTAGACAGATGACGTAGAGGTCCAAGAGGACCAGACCTACCGGTGGCCGACTGCACGACTCAGGTTCAGTTGTGCAGGGGAACCGTGGTGGAGTTAGAGCCAGTCACGCCGAGAGTGGACAATTTTACTCCTACAATGGGATTGGTCACATGGCACATGACTGTCCGACCTGCCATGCAGATGACAAGCAATTAAATAAAGAACCTCCCAGGCAGAGGCAGAGGTTCGATCAGGGCAGACCGCAAGGAGCAGGTGGCCAGGAAAGAGGAGCTGGCCATACAGCTGGAGGTGGACGACACTTCGGGGTATTTCCACCACCACCACCAGGAGGCCCACCCCGACCGCAGGGGACAGGAGGACATGGGAGAGCTCAGCTTCAGGCAGCTGAGGCCTATGGTCATGGAGCTCCGGAAGTAGATGGACAAGAGCGGGACTAGCTCCAGACCCGGAGGCTATTGATCATGTTGCTTCTAGTTTTGTTGTTGTTACTTTTGTGTCTTTGTACTATGAGCTGTAATAATGAAAATACACTTTTCATTCTGATGTTTTCTTTCCTGTCCTTTTGTTTGGTTGATACTGTGTGATCCCAGTTAAGACTGTTGACTTGACCCTCACTTTAGAGATTTCTACTAGAGGAGACCTAGTGAACTCACACTGATGCCGACAGTGTGACTCGACCCTTAGAGACGAGAGTGACAGTTTGATCTCTTGGTAGTTTCATCGAGGTCTCACGACGTCATCCATGGCATGAATGCATCATTCATGTCAGGATTGACTGTATTAGGCAATGAATGTGGTTCATCCAGGGGATGAGACCTGATTTCTCTTATCGACAAAGAAGAAATCATAGCAGCTCTTGTGAGATTAGAGAAGGTCCATGTCATCCAAGAGAGGATGAGGACAGCACAGGGCCAACAGAAGCCTTATGCTGACAGGAATTGGAGGCCTCTAGAGTTCAAGGATGACGATCACATCCTTATAAGGGTTTCACCTTGACAAGGTTTACGGAGATGTGGCCAAGGTGGCAAGTTATCCTGGAGGTTCAGTGGACCATTTCTAGGTCCTCAGCCAGGTAGGTGAGGTGGTTTACCGCTTGACCCATCCACCTCAGTTACACAAGGTGCACGACGTCTTCCACGTATCTCAGCTAAGAAGATAGGTGCGTGATCCCTCACACAACATCGACCATGGGAAACTGGATGATGGTGGTGGGGTGTCTTTCACGGAGGTTCCAGTGGGAATCGAGGATCGACAGGAGCAGATCCTATGAGGATGGGCGATTCCTCGGGTGCACTTTCACTGGCAGTATGGTAACCTCCAAGTGATCACATGAGAGCAGGAGGCTCGGATGCGTGCTCAGTACTGTGTTTGTATCCCTGGTTTGTGTTGTAACTTTACGGGGATGTAAAGCCCTGAGGTGGGAGTAATGTAAAGACCCATAAAAATTTAAGGGGAATGTTTTCTTAAATATCTTTAGGATTTTACAAGAACGTAGTTTCTGACGGGACTTTATTCTGAGGCCCGATGTGCCCAAAATTTCTATCCTAAGTTTAGCTCAGGTACGTTCAGTGAACGAACGAGTGGGAATTCTTATCTTTTGAACTAGTGCTCGGAATCGAATTCCGAGGGCACCGATGGAACCGCAACGTCGGTAATTTCTTAGGAACGCCTTTTCTAGTGTTGTGATTGCTCGTTATGAATTGTTTAAATTTGTGGATTAAGTTTTAGTGAAATAAAATTTTCGTTAAGAATTTTATTTCTCTTCTCCATGAGTTAGAACCTAAGTGTAGGAGTTAGGGTGGGACCCACTGTTTTTTAGTTTCTCTTGTGTGGATTAAAGGTGAGGTGGGGCCCAAACGAGCCCCCACATTTTAATTTTCCTTAACTCCCTAACTCCACATAACCCCCCACTTATGTTGTGTAACTCTTATAACTTTTTAACTTCCCATTACATGGGTGACTTTACCTCTCCTCTATTTAAATATGACAACTCCCAATTCAACTATTTAATTTAAGTTTTGAATTTTTGAATTGTGTCTTATGTTAATAAAATAAGGGTGAGCCTTGTTTTATTATTGTTGGATGTTGTGTGTGGAAAATTGAGGAGATAGCTCTTCGTCTTCATCATGAAGAAAACCAAGACTTCGACGAAGAACGCCGTCACTATAAGAAGAGATCGACGTGCCGTCTCTTCTCCTCTTCGTAGCCGGTGTGTTTCTGAAGATCGACGACGCACCCTCTTTCGATCTTCTTCCTGTGTTAATGAAAAAGGAGATGCCACTTCCTCCTCGGGTGTTCTCCGTCAACTTATGGAGCTTCACCTCGCGATGCCTTTTTTCCACAGCGAACCCCCGTTCTAGCAACGCTCAAGGTAGGGGTTTATTTAATTATCTTCGTTCATGAATTCTACTTTGTCGTCCTTTGTGAATTTACGACCAGTTGTTATTAATTAACAAGAGGGGGGCGGACCGCACAAACACGGCCGACCCTCCTCCAATTTGAAAGTTGTTTCTAATATGGTTGGGACGGAATGTCATGGTGCCGTCACACCACACGGGATCGTATGTCAAGTAATGCACGGCGCCGTTACACCGCTCGATGAAGTTGAACAAGGACGCGACGTCGTCGTGCCGCGTTGAAGAAAACCAAATACACTGCGGTTGGAGCGGGGCCATGGCGGAGGGGCGCGGTGCCATCGCACCATGCCGGAAGAACCAGGCCGCTACCGGTTCCGAGCCGCGGTGGAGCAGGGTGACTGGCAGCCGGTTCCGGGCCGCTGGTGTCAGCGAAGGACGAAGGACCGGTCGTCGCCGGTCCTTGTTGGAAGAACCGGACGGCCGGTGCGGGCCGACCAGATAAAAGGGAAACTAGGGGAATTAATTCCCCCGGCCGGCCAGCACAAAATGGCCCCCATTTAATGGGGGGCCACGGTTACACTAGGGGGGCAGGCACCCCCTCCCCCCTTGCCAAACGGCTCGGCCTGTTGGCCGAGCGCCTGGCCAGTGCGCTGGGTGCATTGTGCCCAGGCCGGGCCGGGCCGGGCCGGGCCGGGCCGCACCTCGATGGGCCGGGCCTAGACCCGGTTCGGGTCGACCTGGTTCGGATCGACCCCAGGGGTATCATGCCGGGTCGAACCGGGCCCGAAACCGTTAATACCAAAGTTTTCTCGGTCGAACGCACATAACTTTTGCTACTGGTCTCTGATCGACACAACGTTAATCGTGATGCGATATTTGGATCGAGACGGTCGTTTCAGTATATCGAACTCAAGATTTCGGAATACTTTGAGTTAGGATGGGTTGGTTCGTACACGAAACCAACCGGGCCCTCAGAGCGGAAATGCTCATATCTTAAGCTCCGGACGTCCGATTGACGTTCCGTAGACTTTGTTGGATTCCTCTAAGTGAGACTGATCTTTTGGCTTACTCTGCTCGAGGTTTAGATGCCGTCGGAGTGCGGTCGGGTTTGTTCGCTCACAATATCCAACCGGGTCCCTGGAACAAAAAATCTAATAACTCACAGACCGGGCGTCTGATTGACGCACCTTCTATCTCGTTAAATTCCTCATGATGAGATGGAACTTTTGGCATACTTCTCCTGAGTTTTGGTTGCTATTGGATAGTGACAGGGTTGGATCGTACCCGAAATCCAACCGGGCCCCTGGAACTGAAAATCTGATATCTTTCAGACCAGACGTCCGTTTGACGAACCGTCAATGTCGTTGGTGATCACGTTGAGAAATGGTCCCTATGAGTATACCCTATGAGAGTTCAGGGTACAGTTGAGATACGATTGGGTTGGTTCGCTCACAAATCCAACCGGGCCCCTAGGACGAAAAGGCTAATAACTCACAGACGGGGCGTCCGATTGACGTGCCGTTTGTTGCGTTGAGACCCCTATGACGAGGTGGTCCTTTGAGATACTTCTTCGTGGGACTTTGTGATACTTGGAGTATCGACCTATAGCTCATGGAGCGGACCCTCCCGGAGATGAGCGAACGGAGTACGGAGACCGTGTAGCCAGCTGAGACCTGACAAGTACTTGACCGACTCGACTTGGAGTGAGTCGGCTAGCCCAGTGGATGGGGCGCCCGGTATTTGGCAACTGACCCACGGTAGACGGAGTGCCCGGTAGTTGGCCGCAGACCCGCTGTACTCGATAGGAGGAGTACCTCTGTAGGCTATTAGGGGGAGCGCCCAGTATTTGGCGATAGACCCACAACGGACGGAGCGCCCGTTAGTTGGCCACATACTCGCGGTACTCAACAGGAGGAGTTCCTCAGCAGTCTTAGGTTAGTGAGCAGTACGTCAGAGTCGTGACATGACCACTGTACACTCCAGAGACAGAGCTCTTCAGCAGTTACGGTTTCGATAATGAAAATCCTGGTTTCAGCTGAGTCTTTGACCTTTGTGTTTCCTCATGATTGAGATGGGTAACTTGATAACTTATGTATATGTATGGGCATATACGTGGGTAGTGGTTAACCGTTGATTTCAAAATCCTTGTGTTTCCTCATGATTGAGATGGGTTACTTGATAACTTAGGTATATGTATGGGTATATACCTAAATAGAGGTTATCTGTTGAGATCTTCTTTCCGGTTATCCTTGTTGGTTTTAGTGAGACCTTGAGGGTCTTGGGGTCCCTAATGAGCATTGTTATACTCACCCCTGCACGGGCTATGACCGCACCTTGTTGTGTTGGTTGCAGACGATGGGCAGTGCTGACGGAGGCCGACTGTTCGAGGACTGGACGGTACCCGGAGGTGGACTACACGACGAGTCAGTATCTGGAGGTGGACTTCACTGCGAGACGACTCTCGGAGGAGGTTAACGAGTGAGAGCGTTGTGGAGGATTTCTGTACCTACCCTTAAGGTAGGATCTGTAGTGGACGATCCAGGAGCTGCGCCATCTGTACCTACCCTTCAGGTAGGATTCGAGGAGGACGACCTAGGAGCCACTTCCGTCCTACCAGCTGTTGTCTTTTTCTGTTGTACTTTGTTCAGTTGTAGTTGTACTTTCATTTGGGTTTGTATGTTGGCCTATGGAAGGAGGGCTTAGGGTAGTCACGACATGGGCCCCGAGGACGGGTCGTGACAGTTAGTCTAACCAAGTTGGACCAGACTAGGACCCCTTTCGTGATGAGTTTCGCTTAAAGAGTCATATCTTGTGAACGAGAAATCCGTTTGACAGAACTTCTACAACACTGGGATCCTTGGGGAGAGACAGCCTTTCTGAGATACTCCACATGGGTTTTGGATAATGTTGGACTACGTCTGGGTTGGATCGTACCCAAATCCAACCTAGCCCTTGGCACTAAAATGCTTATAACTCACAGACCGGGCGTCCGATTAACGCGCCGTCTATTGTGTTGGAACCCTTATGAAATGAAGATCCTATGGTTTACTAATTTATGGAACATTATGGAAGTTAAGGAATGAATGATAAACCAATAATAAGATACTATAGAACTCAAGCGCATCGGGTGTGGGGAATCCTAGGGCTGGATGTCTTCCGAGTAGCGAACCTCTGTGGATCAGCATCTTTCGATCCTGTGTGGATCATCATCATAGAGACCTTGTGTGGATCAGCATTCATACTGACATTGTGTGAATTAGAATCTTATCAACCTTGTGTGGATCATCATCATAACAGCCCTGTGTGGATCCACATCTTAGCGATCCTATGTGGATTGATATCTAGCAACCCTGTGTGGATCAACATAATAGAGAACCTGTGTGGATTATCATTATAGAGATTTGTGTGGATCAACATTTTAGTGACCTTGTGTGGATAGATACTGCATGATCAGATAAGGAATAACCTTATAGTGGCCCATCATGGACCAACATTATACAACCCTTTGGGGAACAATAATAGAATAAATCCCTTATTATTAAGTTGTGGAAAATTCTTAACAGAATAAAATGATATTTCATAAGACTAATCATCTTTATTACTAGAATCTCTATTATATAACTGGTTTGAGTTGAGTATTTTTATTTGTGCATTATGTTTGAGACCATTCTTGTGGTTTTAATTTGTGGAATTCTAATAGTCCTTCGGGGGTCTCGAGGTCTTTACTGAGTATTGTTATACTCACCCCTGCATGGGATTTCCCCGCACCTTGTTGTGTCTTGTGAAGATGATAGAAAACCTTGACTAATTCTTGGGGATCTAGGACTTAACGGTGGACGATTTTGATGGTTGATGTGGAGAGATGTGGAGACGAGATGTACCTACCCTTTAGGTAGTAACCTTGGTATATGATTCCAAGATCTGTTAACTGTTTTCATTTGTAGTTGTATCTTTTAGTTGGGCTTGTATTCCAGAACTTTACATTAATTACACACTTTTACTACTGTATTTTAAATTTTGGTTTCATTTTGTTGTGTTCTTGGTATTTGTATTTGTATAGGATTAAAGGAAATGCCTTCCTGTTTTAGCGATACACCTTTTCAGTGCTAGTCGCCAACCCCAGCCCTATGGAAGGTGGGATTGTGGTAGTCATGGCATGTGCCCTGGGGGATGGGTCATGAAAACAATATTATGTTATAATGGTTCATTTTATTTTATTATTTTATGAATCATGTATTATGAAGTATATATATTTATTTTAGGAAACACATAACGATATTATATACAAGATACTATTTTAAAATGTTATTATCATGTTCGCATACCCATATTCTCATGTTATGTTAATTTCTCCCTTATTTAACCTTATGGAGCAAAAAAAATCACCATTTCTTATGTATCAATTCTCCATATTATGAAGAAAGGTTGTATTTAGGTTTTGTTTAGAAGAGTAATATATAGGAATATATTTATGTTATATGTGGAATATCTATCCTGTAATTGGAATATTTGGTGTTTGGACACAAAATACATTAAATATTTAGAGTCCACATAGATGTATTTATGAAATTTATTTTATATTAATCCAAAAAGATGTAATATAAATTTATGAGAAGTTTTTTATTTATATTTCACATATGAAAGAATTAAATTTTTAGTATAATTAATGAAAAATATTGAATTATTGATAATGAAAAATGATGATTATGAAAATGAGTTTATAAATTAGATGATTTATCAAAATAATATTCAATGGCAGAATGTAATGTGATGATTGAATTTTAATTCATTGACTACAATATCTATATAATTGTGTTTTAATAAAAATGACATTATCATGATAATATATGAAGGTATTTTAAGGAATTTATTAATCTCTTGAAAAAATAATGAGATTGATTAGTTGTGTAATTACATTAATGTTGTAGAGGTTTGCATAGATTTTTTATAATATGAATGTGTCAATTAGAATATAATAGTTAAAACATATATTATCCCCTATAAAGCTTAGTAAATGTTTACTATAAAGGATTAATGGTATACAGTATTAAGAGAACATATAAGAGCATAGATGTGGTCAGTCACTAGTTATAGTAAAATTTGAGGGGATTAAAGATAGTAAAAAACAAATAAAATATATATAACCATCATGAATGGTGAAAAAAACAATGTGTTATTTATAGGATCTATTAAATTTTAATTACATATAATGACACATTTAGAGTAATTCTGAATCCTCACAATTATTTAAATCCCATTGTAAGATAATTATATTAGATTTTATACATAATTTTGGTAAAACACATAATTATTTTAATTTAAATGATGAACTCACATGATTCATTCATCATCTTATAAACTCTGTTGGTTTTTTCCAAAATTTCTATAAGAAAAATTATGCATTTGTCATTATATCTACACAATGATATTTGATGAGATGAAATTGAACCACACTCAAATCGTTTCAATGTGAATGAGTAGAAAATGAGATGAGTGAAATATATATGTCAATGATTATGATTTCAATATAAATGATATTGAGTGATAAAAAATAGTAAATTTTATGTAATATAATTTTTTTAGAGGATTTTTAATGAGAAGAGATGTTTTATGATAACAACCACCAGAAGATTAAATTTTTATAAGAATGATTAATCTGTTGGGTTTCAATATGATTATTCATATGATATCTATATTTATAGTATATGTTATCTATAAATAAATCATAATAAAATAACATAAAATATTAGTCTAAAATAAATGAAGTTTAAATATGACCAAGTAATATGATATGATACCAAAAGCATTTTAATATACGATGTCATAATTGGATAAGAATAACACCAATTTCATATCATTGTGACTATGGTGAGGGTATACTAATTTAACCCCTATAAGGTTGCATTCCATTTTAGTGCATCATATTGTCTAATAGAGTCAATGAATATAGTCATTCTATGGATATGGTGTTTCAAAAACATTGAGTAATATATAGTTTCCATGAAGATTATGTTGTGAATTAACATTAGTGTGAGAGGATATTACATGAAATTATAATGAAAGATATATGAAGAAATTATGTTAGAAATTCATGGAAATATAATTTTAATTATAGATAGTAGAGATTCAATATGAAAATTTATATGGTTTATAAAATTATATTACTTCACTGGTAAGAGTAACTATATTGATCAAAAGAACAAATTTTGTAAACAAAAAATACAGTTAATATGAACATGATGTTACAAGTTAAGTTTATTTTATGAAATAATATAGTATAACATATGATGTTTCATGAAACTATCATCCAAAACATAGTGGATTTTTAGGATGAAATAACACAACGTAGTGAAAATACAAACAAAATTTATATCTATTTAATGATTCTCAATAGATGTTCATAGATAATATCAGAGTTTGAGCAACGATATTAGTTAAAGAGGTTTTATCATTATGTAATGGTAAATTTATGCATCTAATATGTATAATTCATTGTAATTAAGAGATAATTGTCATTTAAAAGTGTTCTATTCTAATAAATCAAATTTTATTCATCAATAAAATACCATGAACACAATCAGGAGTGTGTAAACAATACACCAGACAGTGAATATGAATTTCACATGGCTGACCTTTTTTTATCATAAGATAGAATATAATTAATATATTTGAGTTCAAATGAAAAAAATATTGGTAGTGAATGTATTGAGTAAATGTATGTTAAAATTTAAAGAATAGTGTTCATTTAGTAAATTATTTATGTTTAGGGAATATTGTTCACTGGAAAAGGTTTAGGTACATTTCACTCATAAGAAGGAAAAATTAAAATAGTTTATTTTTATAGGGGTGATTCAATGTCATAATACTTTTAAATATTTATTTTCTGATTCTAAATATGATTTTCATTTGTTTTAAAAGAATATTTGATCTTGATTATTTAATTATATTTATAGAAAAAGTGATTAAAAATTAAAAATGTAATAAAATAATGGATTAATTGATCTAAAATAATTATAAGGTTAATATAATGAATTAAAAAAGGAGATTCAACTTTATACTAAATGAAAATAGAATTTATAGATGAGATGAAATTGAACATATGGTCTTTTTAACATATATACATTAGAAGAATATTTTTTTGAAAAAAATTAGATGATTGGTACTAGTTATTCCAAGGAAGTAGAGTGTGGTCATGATATTTGAAAACTAATTATTGGGAGAAATAATAAGGTTGTGTGTAAGATATTGATGTGTTAAATAATGGTGTTAAGGAATATGTGGGTCACACATTATTATGATTTCTAAAATAAACATAGAACCCATTTTTATGTAAATTCAATGAAATAATTTGAAGACATCTTTGTGGTTTGGTGGGGATTACATTGAAACTATCAAGAGTCAGTAGAAAATAACTATCAAGATTCAGTGTATATATGGTTGGAACTATTGGGTATGGATAATGAAATCTCATAGATCTAGTAATTAATAAAAATAAAATTACTGGAAAACCAATGGGACATTATAATAATAGGTAATAGAAAAAGATAGGTTTTCACATTCAGGTTAAACATTGTACTAATCCATGTGGGTTGTTTAGTTTACATTATCAGCATCACATAATGGAGAAATTTTCAATGTACCATCAATAAAATCCATAAATACTAACCATTCAAAATTTATTGGTCAATATACATGTATAAAGAATTTATGATAAACATTATTAATAAAAGTTTGTTAACCCTAATAACAACCTCCGCTCTCTAGTTCATTACCTAATCTAGTATAAATTTAATCTGGTATTAGTGCATAAGTTCCCTATAATTAGACAAAAATCATCATTACAAATTATCATTAACTTGTTTACATGATGTTAAAATATTTTGATGTAGAATAAATAATTCTTCTGTAATATTAGAAGGTCATTAATTCTCATCATCATGAAAATCAGATTGATTTTTCAGAATTGATCTCTATAAAATATATATTTTTGTTAGCAATATTTTTTTTCTACGATAATTAAGATCATAATGAATGATTATTCTATGAAAGAAATGGTTGACAACTCAAACATAGTGTAAAGATTATATTCTACTAGTGAATGGTAAACATTTTAGAAGTTTTACTAAAAAACAATTAGAATTAACTATTTGAATGATGAGAGTAAAATATGTATTGAGTTTGATTTAGATGAAACTATTTTTAATCATTACAAAGAATTGAATTATTACTTGAATAATATTCCTCATGAAATATTCTATAATATAATTTTATTTATCTAGATACAATATGATGAAAAATAATAGTTGGCGTTAGAACATTATTAAGTAGAGAAGGAATTGGCTATTATATATTATATTCATGAAACTAAAAAAACTCAATAATATAAAATATAAAATTATCTAACTTTTAAATTAAATAAATTTTTTATTAAAGAATAATTATAATTTATTTACTATGATAAGCTCATTTTAAAGAAATTTATGAGTGAAATGTTACTTTCACTAGAGGATACTCAAAAATCCATCATAAATGTCAATAAAATCAATTACATGTCATGGAAAAATATTTAAAAGAACATGATTATTACCAAAAGTGGTGTATAAGATACATGGGGAAATTATATGTAATATATAATATTAATATGAAGATATAAATACGTGTATCTTAAGGATTAGAATAAAACACCAAATTTATTGTGTCTTATGATTCCAGTGGGATTGATAGACATTGATTTCACTAGAGATTAATTGTTACATGATTTTAATAAATGTGATAATGAATGAATTTATTAGGAATGAATAAAATATACAAAAACATATTCTATTGGGTGATGAATCATGAAATTATTAGATAATAAATCATCCGTATAAATAAAGAATAATATAAATCCATGATCTACTAAAACTATTGTCATATATTTACATATATAGATTATTACATGATATATTTCAAACAATAGAAACAAATGGGTGGTGAAAAATATGTTTAAACTTATCACTTAATCATAGTTCATTGAGTAGAATGAAGCAATAAATTGTTCCTTATATATTGTCCAAAAAAGCATTTTCACTAGAAAAAAGTGGCTACTTCTATCATTAAGAGTTTAACACAAAAAGTAAACCATTTTTTATTTTATATTGTCGGTGCTGGGGAATCATCAAATATATAACTATCAATTATTGTATTAAAAATCTAGGATATGGAATATATTCTAATAAATTATTAATTGTGATAAAATAGAAGGTAATTAAATTTTACCATTTTACAGTCAACCCCTATAAATGAGAAAAATATATCTAGTTTATACTGATTTGAATATCCTGATATTTTCTATAAATATTAAAAACTATGTGGTAAATAGAATCATTAATGCTTATTTAGTTCAAAAATGTTTATCACAGTCAAAACTATAGAATGAGATACAAAAAGGTATAGTAAAATGAAAATAACATAGAATATAAGCTTACATTAAAATAAAAACAAACATAAGTTACAAAAAAATTGTCACATTTTAATAATAAACTTGATTATTTCACAACTATGAAAATACGTTTAACTAGAGGAAGGAAATGAAACATAATATAATATTAAAATAAAAACAATAATTTTAAATGAATTTCATGAAATATGAAAAAAATAATGAATCCAAAAATGAAACAAGTTGTTTAGTGTTATTTAATAATTTTCCATTATAGAATTTCAATTTCATGAGATGACCTCAACAGAAAAAAATGGAAAATAAGAATCTATGTAGATGATATATGTTGGATGAAAACACTACTAAATATTTCATTACATCATTGAAAAGAACTAATAAGTCTATGAATAACTAGAAAACTGTTTAGGGAGATACATGTACTATACATATAACTGAGTATAAGATTAATGTTGAAATATATGACATGATTGTTTTAAAATGTTGAAAAATTATTAGGACACACCAAGGAAGAGAAAAGATAAAGATAAATTATTTTTTTTCCTAATTGTTGACGAAAAAATGATCAAAAAAATTGAAAAGTGAAGGTGAATGGTAGAAACCCATTGTACTTAAAAAGGGTTAAACTTGAAAAACTAAGGGATATAGACTAATTAAAAGTGAATATGATGTTAATGGATTGTCATGATTAATGAATACGACTCAATATTTTTTCATTTACATGGATATAGTCAATGAACTACTTAATTATATCATATGTTTTAGAGATTATTAATTGAGTATTACATTATAAGGTGATTCAATTTATGGGGAGTCATTAAATTAAGAAAATTATCACAATGATTTGGGGAGTAAATTTTAATATATTGTTTTCTATATATTTGATAAATTTATGTTATGATACTAAATTTTAGAAAACTATAGATTCCATTCACAGGATTGTGAAAATACAGTGAAAAATATTTAGATAACTAGGATGTTCTAGATTATTAAAATATAGATATAGATGTATTTTTACCTTTTTGAGGAAGTTTTACCTTTTCCCTATCCCTTCCCAATAAATTATGTTTGTTTATAGGGAAAATTAAAATCTATGATGAAAAATATAATCTATTTTAAATGGGATAGAATTATAATTTTAGGTTCAATATTTATAATTCATATAATATGATACATGTAGGAAATATGTTCAATAAAAAATTCAATTTAAAACCCCATGAAATAAGAATTTAGAATTTTAATAAAATAGTATAAATATTTAGAAATGCATAGTTCTTTATTTGATCACACTTATTTTATACATTTAGAATATCTAACATGAATTAGGGTTCATTTATTCATGGTTAATTAATTTAGTAATATTTATTCCATCCTCCTCATAAGATAAAATGATTTACCTTTAGTTCAATAGAGGTGAGGGTAGAATATGAAGATGATTTTACTAATCACAAATAATGTTTTTGAATTTATTATCATTATGAGAGAGATAAAATCCTTGAAAGAAAACAATACTTGGTATTTACTTCAAATCCCAATGAAGTGATTATAAATACAATAAGTTGTTAAAGATAATGTATTATATTTTATGTTAATTAATTTATTCAATTAATGTCATGTAAATTCAGATAAGAGGAAGTTAATGTTTCCCATTGATATTGTGGATGTTTTTTAAATGAATTTCACACTCTAAAAGGTGTAACCATTAGAAAAAAGATCATCATATATGATATTTAAACCATTGTAATATCATAATAATGAATGAATGAATAAATACTTTATATTATTAAAATATAATTCCACATATAATAAGGAAAATAATTTGAATCAATCTGTCTATTAAATAGAAATCCTAATAACCGATATGCAAATAAAAACATTCTTTAAACTGATCCTTAATAGATAATTTTCAAGTGATGATAGAATTTGAAATAATTGAATATAACATCATTTGAATTGTGATAGATTTAAATTAGCCTTACACTAATGATGTATAATTTTTTAAAATTCATTTAATGATGTCCTGCAAAAATGAATTCATTGATTAGTTCACAAGGTAATTTTCTATTATGGAAGTGGATTAATCATTTTAATTAAGGGACACAGTAATTTAGAAAATAATACATCCAATCCATTGAAACCAATGAATAATACATGTTCCAGTGTACTAGCTAAGCTTAAATGTGAGAATATTTTCATGTCCACAGAGAATCATAGAGTTAATAAAACCCCAATGTATTTTGGAAATGTAATATGTAGATATATGTGTAGGAAAGTTCATAGGTATAGAAAAATCATTGGATGACGCATGATAGACTATACTAGTGGGGTGGATCCACCAAATTTAATGTCATATGAAATCACATCCAGAGTATTTAAGAACCCATACTATGATGTCACTTCTATTGTAGTACAATTTCAATAGACACTATTCATACTTATGTAAAAAACATGAAGTATTTCTTATAAATATTGAAATAAAATTTTAATCACTATATTATTTATCCTTAGTTTTTATATGTAGTTTCTATGATAACCACAATAAACCAATCATTAGTTCAATGATAAGAGAGTTAATGCGATGACCATACTCTTTGTCAAGTAGCTATGTTGTGAAAGTAAGTATTTATTAATAGATGAGTATATAATATTTTTAAGATGATTATGTCTGGAAAAATAATGTTTGGTGATAGGGTAATAATAAAAGTGGTTAAATATATTAATGTTAGAGGATCAGAAAAGTTAAGATAATTTATTTGATGAAAAATACAAGAATATAAAATACACTTGATTATGGGTAAGCCACTAAGTTTCTTGAAGATTAATCCCATGATTTCAAAAATTCCATTATATGATATTCTTGAATTCATATCATGAATAATAATAAAAAATGATCATACATTAAGTATTCAAAAAAGATGAGTGAACTGTTCAATAGTTAACCAAACATGATATAATTTCTGAATCCTCATTCAGATAAGAATAAACTATTTAAATTAGACTATGATATAGAAGATAATTAATAATATTGGTTATTAATAGTATATTTTATAGTTTACTAGAGACAATGAAAATATTAGTTGATAATAGGGTAAGTTTTACAAAAATGGGGTTAAAATTAGTCTTCATGATGATAATATTGTGACCAGAACATGTGGGAGATGAGATAAATAGAAAACATAGTGAAAATAACATAAATATTTTCTTTGATAAAATACCATTAAAGTATGTTTTTCTAACTGAATGAGAGTGGTTATAAAATGATGTTTTTTCATAAGATTATTTATTTCACCTGAAGAAGAATTGACGTTCAAAATAAGAAGAAGTTTTTTTGAATAAAATCAAAGTCAATGTGTCCATAATATTGAGTTTTTAGTCTACTATAATCAACCATATATGGAATAAAAATAAGATACACTAACGAGTCATGTGAAACATAGGTGAGGATTCAACATAAGTAATGTAATGAAAAGTGAATACAAAGAAAAGATAATATATACAATAAGGTTGTGTTATAATTAAATAATAACAGAATCCTGATTGAAATTCCATATAAATGGTTATGAGTATGTAGTAAATACATAGAACAATGAACTTCAATTTTCTATAAAATACAAGCTTCTTAATTGTAATATAACACATTATCGATATATTTGAGAACAAAATAAATAGCAAGGATGAGTTCATCTATATAGTACATGAATGATGTGTTATTTTGAATTAATTTTATATGAGATATTGTGAAATTCTAAAGGGGGTTTTAATTGAAAAATATTTATTGAATTTTTATTCATGTGAATAAAATATAGTTTATAATGAGAAAAATGACTCAAAGTTACACTATTGACAATGATCAAGTTAGTTATTTTAGCTAGATTTTGATAGATATTTGATGGTATATTTGACTATGTTTTGATAATATCATTAAATTATAATTTATTCAATAATATAAATATGTTAAAATCATATATTTTGAAGATCTAAAAGCGATAAATCCTTAATGAATGGTTGAATAGAAATTATTGAGTGTATTCAAGACTCAATGAAATTTATAATTGAGAGATGTATAGAATTTTATTTTCAGGTTTTTTCTACATAAATTAATCATATGCTTCTTTGGATCAAATATAAGTGGAGATAGACACAAGATGTTCTTAAGAATACCCGTATGGTCTCCAAATTCAAGAAAAATGATGTTGTGAGAATGATTGGTGTGAGGTGTATCCTATAGAATAATTGGAAATTGATGTTCGTAAATAAGTGAACACTCAATAACTAGGATTACCAAAAATTGAATAATGTCTACATTCATGTTTTTTCAATGGAATAGTATTTTGATGTCAAATACCTATGAATAGATTTTTTTTGTGTTTACATTATCAATACCAGGAGCAGATATATTGAAATTATATAAAGTTTTTGTTTATTAAAAATACACTAATGGTTATGGAAAATAACATTTCACTCAATATTTTCTTAATAATAATATCATTACAAGAAAATCTTTGGCTTTGGATAACAATTGAACACATCAAAGAGATGGTTATGTCTAGGTTACTGGATGATCCACTGGGAACCTCATGAAATAGAAACCAAGATCGTCATTCCAAGCCATTAAAATATCATTTGAATACTAATTTATGTAAATATATTTTATAATCAAATTTAATTTTTTTACCTTTATATGAATATTAACATCAGTAAAAAGTACAACCACTATGACAAAAATAATTTGTAAAACAAAAAAAATTCTGCAAACACCCATTCAATATAAATTATTCTGTATAAACACAATTAATTACTTTTGAATATTAATCTAGGTTCAAACACCATTTCAAAATAAATAAATTATAATGATTGGTCCACTTGTTCTTTTACATAAACACTTATGAATGCATGCAACTATTTTCAATGTAATGAAACAATTTGAAAATGATTTTCAACACCTCAAAGGATACACATATATGTATAATTTTATAATGCATTTTTAAAACATCCATGTATCCCACAACTTATAATATCATTTAATGACATGGGAAAAACTAAATTGATCAATTGGGAATTGATTTCTAATGAGTAACCTTTGAATTGAATACCCATCCAAGAAAGGATACACCCATTATAAGCCCATGATATTCAAACCCTTTTGGATACACCAATTCCAAATATGAATTTACATTATAAAGGTAATTTGGGTATGAGGGATAATGAAATTCAATTGAGTGTATAATAGGAGGACATGGAAAAATACTATTGGAGATTAATATATTACCTATAATAATAACATAATATTGAATTAAAAGATGTATGGAAATACAAAAAAACAAAATCTTAATTATATTTGGATTTCTATAGTTAGTGAATTCAATGGATGTGGAGACTCGAGGATAAAATCTAAAAAAATTTACTGATAAAACCCAGAAAATTAAGCAAATAGATAGGGAGCCACCATGATGTGGTCCTACATTCCATAACATGATGACCTTTACTAGTTCCCTATCATGGTGTAACAAAATTAAATAATAGGGTGGTTTTACATTATATATATTCTCCAAGGAATCACATCTAATAGTAGGCGTATAGAACCTAAATCAGAAAGATGTAACCTCTCATGAACCCAATTACCAAAGAATTAGACTTCTATGATGTGGTGTGAAACCCCACAATCAGGTAGGCCCAAATGTCTCTATCAATAAAACTCTACGAAATAGAACATTCCCTCCAAAATAATGACAACATGATATATTTTGATCTATTAAATAGATCCAAATCACGAATAATAGTTTCATACACCACAAACAATGCGAGGGGTGTCCATCCCTAGAGATATCTTACACTAAAAAATATATCCCCTACCCCACACCTTTTCCATCCAAAATCCTATAAACATAAAACATTAAAGAGATCATCCTTGGGGTGGGATCCCTAGTCAATTGTGAAATATAATAGTACTCATTCCAATAAGCCCCTTGGACTAACCATAACACTTGGAAAAATTAGAAAAACAGAAATCTTCAAGGAAAGCTAAAATAGTTATACTTAAAATCATAGTGACATGAGGGTTTTGTAATTATACCCATGATGTCACATTATTACCCTACATCAAATAATTTATTTATTAGAAAACACTTTTATGGAAACAATTGTGAAAACTCATGTTAAAAAATCAATTATTTTAGAAAATACAATCATTATTGAAGACCAACATAAAACTACTAGACGTGACCTCCATATATAATTTCCATGAAAAATCTAGTACCTTTTTATCCTTTTCATCTTTTATAGTCTCTTTACATTGAGAAAATAGGTTGTCTCACACTTTCAAGAGCTCCTCCACTAATATATTCTTATCATTAAAGCCTCTGGTCATAATTAAGTGTTGCCTGTCGATCCAATCTCCTAGCTCTTTATTATTATACACTTGTATTGGTGTCCCATTTATCCTTTATGTGTCCTCCTTAAAATAATAAATTATAAAAAACTCTTCCAAAACCTCTTCCTCAGAGTGAAAATGATGGTTCCATGATTTTTCTATGTTCGCAGCATTAACAACCTACTGTGGATCAACTGAGATCACCAATGGAGCATTAAAAATTATATCTTCCTAACCTGATAGCCCTGAATGACCCTCTTGTGTGTAATGTGTATGCTACAGAAGTGCCCCCTTCCCCACTCACAAATTCCATCCCAACCTAACTAAGGTGGGGTCCAACAAAGAACTATCCTCCCCCCTAGTGCCAGCGACATGGGATTTGCAGTCCTCAATAGGAGTCTCCTTGCTAATCTTTTCAGAAACCTATTCCACACCTTGATACATAGTAACTTCCCTATATTTAACCTTTGATTCGTTTCAAATTTCATTGCCTGATGATCTAGTGACTATTTTCTTTGGATTATTTGAGTAATCCTTACGGGGTCTTAGTTATTCCCGTCCATGGGAATCAGAAGGTTTCTAGTTAATAGAATCCCTAGTTTACCTTTCCTTGTTCTAGGTCAAACCAAAGCTTCATGATTATAGTCTAAAATTAACTGGGAGACCCCATCAAGGTCAATTTACTCCTCATCATTATAATGTATTTTAACCTTCTTGCGTTTACATTTTAGAATGACGGTTTTACAAACCTTAGGATCCTAATTTTAATTTCCCTTCTCATTCAGATTCAAGAAGCATTTATGAATCAAAATAGGATTTGAATCCACGCATGAATCAAGACACCATCAGCTTTAGGAAACTGTATTAATCATCATAAAGGCCTATGTATCATTATATACCCCATGAGAAACACCACCACTATGATCTGGGAAATGATCGTTCACCTGAGCAAGGAAAATTCTATTATTATTAACAGTTTTAGAAAAAGTGGGAGAAATCATAGGGAAAGGAATTATGCACTCTACCAACTAGGCAGCACCTAGGTCATGAATCAATCCTGAAAACACATATGAAACTCTAATATGCTTTGGAATGTTTTTAACCATTAGATTAATAATGGGGGATTCATAGACTGTACCGCTTTCCCAACCCTACACTCTCGATGACATGAAGTAACCAAATGACCCTGAAGATTGCATGATGAGTAGAAGTTAGACCAAAATTATAGGATAAATCACTACTTATACTAAAATGCTTCACCAACTGAGATCCAGAACCAGTCCACTTGACATTTAGAAATATACATGTACACAAATAAACATGGTTAAATAGAGTGACTCACCACATTGATTCTCATATCTGTACAGAAAAAACTACGAATCAAATTCCATATCATACGTATAATAGAAGGATTATGAAATGGAAGGGGTAGTTTGGGGAGAATTAACCCATATTTCTATCAACAGAGAATCATTCTTCACATCAATATCATAAGATCAGAAAAAGATAAAGAAATGAGATACCTGACGAATGAGAGGAGTTTAAAACAATGCCAAAATAAAATATGCCTTAGTAGTGAAACGAATCATAATATAACACCAGTGAAGGAGGCCAACAATCACCATATTGGAAAAACCCAAGAACATGAGGAAAAAAGATAAAAAATATCCATAAAATGGAGATAGTGAAAGAAACACACAACCAACATCATATTTAACAAGGATGAGGCCTCTATGAACTCCTCCATTGAGATCAGAATTTGGGGGTAACCATTGAAGAGATCAGCCACATTAGGGAAAAAGTCGATCATAGGGAAGGGTGAGAGAAGGTCTATTTTGGAGAAGGGAATAAAAGGAAAGGGATGAGTGATAGAGGGGCAATAAGGGAGTCACCCCTTGGATGGTGAAGGGACTGTGATGACCGACATAACAGTCTAGGGAATCACGGAGTGCCGATGGAGGGATCACGAGACCTCCCATTATTCCCCTATAATTACATTATTTAATACAAAATGATATGATAAATGAACCTTAAAAGCCAACCTAAAATAGGAGTGGTTTTTGGTGAAATGGGATAGTTTCCCTAGACCTACATGCCTAGATATGGTACTAAAAACATATAGTTTTTCAAACAATCATTTTAAAAAATTATATTGAAATAATATATACATTAAAAAATTCCACATTAGTTCTAAATTTTTCAATAATCATACACGACTCAAAAAACCTTTTAGTTTAATTTGATTGAGGACCCCTAAAAATGTAATATTATTTTATAAAACATGTGAAAATTTCCCCTTTACAGACTTCTTTAAAATCAATTACAGAAATTCCAAACGTTATACCAATCTTTATAACATAGTTAATGGAAACATATTAAGTTGGCTACATCAAACAATTATTAAGGGAAAACATATCAATGTATCATTAAATGATAAATCATAAAAAAATGAGAATCCATGGGTATGTAAGAGATTTATTATAAAAAAATATAACCATAAGATATATCAATAAATCATCATTAAAAGATAAAAATATAAAATTTATAATCATATACAACTCAAAAAGTGTTTATAATAATGCTACGGTTAATTAGAACAATATATTAAAATAAAAAAACAAATGTAAATAGATGAAGAGAATGAATTTTTTAATAATGAAAAACATTCCCACAAACCATAGCATATGGAAATTTTATTATTGTTAAATAATATATTCCATTGATAATTTTATAAACAAAAAAAATCCCACACATTGTACTATGATGAATATAAGTGTTTATTCTTCTTGGTGTGAAAAAATAAAATATCCACACTTCCCATTATGAAAAAACAATGTTTCATCATACACCAACCTAATATAAATAAATATAAATACATATTCAATATCTTGGAAGGAGATATAGGGCCCCTACAATCATTAATTTAAATATTTTTGTTCCATTTGAAAAAATACCATTGTTGACATTATAATGAAACCATTAAATGAAAATGAGATCTGTAAAATTTTGAGATAGAATCACCAAAACAAACCATATGAACATAAACTATCAATACAAAAAAATCAATCTCCGTATAATTTTATTCAATAATTTTTTAAAGCTTATTCATTAATTTTTTTATAAAAATATAAAACCGTCAAATATAAAAAGGAAAATTTGATGATAAGAGTCAAAATATTTAATAAACGTTTTTTTAATATTATGGTAAAAGAAGATGTTAGAGATTTCATTCAAAATCCATTCATAAATATTTGAATTGAAGATATTGGAAAAAATGTACACTTAAAAAAGTATTCAATAGTATATCCTTAATCAGACCTAAATTTTATAAAAATATATTGAGGAATGGATGATAATATATTTTATTTTTATAGGATGAAAAACCATTTAATTATTGTTAAATACACTTTTGAAATTACTCACCCTAAAAGTAGTAAATAAAAATTATTTTTAAAATATGATATAGAAAATATTAATTTCAAAGCATATACAACATAATTGTTTTTTAAAATATAAAGGATTACATTTGTGTAAAAAACAATTATGGACAAGGAGGGTACATTTTTATTAAGAAAGAATGAAATTATTCTCAATAATGATATAATTAATGAATAAGAAATTCATCACTGTAAAATCTATTATTTTATATTTTACCTAGATATGAAGAAAATTTAATGTGACATAAGACATTATAGTGTATGTATCTAATCATATATATAATATCTTTAAAATGAAGCATAATAAATAAAATAAAGGGGACTTGGGAAAAAAACCCACCTATAATGTCATAATATTTCATGTTGAAAAAAATTAAATCTAGAACATGAGATGTATTTTTAAATAATATATATTTTAGAAAATTGTTTTTAATAAAAATAAATTTCCAATACACACTCAAATATAAAACCATTGGTGAAAATGAATAATATATCCTTGAAACAAAATTGATAAGCGAAAAAGACTCACATTATAATCCATCTTACATGAATGTCATCTAAAAAAATTTATAATAATAATTACACTCATAATATCCTATTTCAAAAATTTATTCATACCTAAATTTTATTATAAAAATTAATAAATAATATTATCTATATGTAGAGTAGTTTTTAGTTATCTATTTTCAATATCGTGTGTGAGTAATCTTAAGGGTTTTGAAATATATTCATAACAGTGTTTTAATTTATCATTATTATTGCAGATGTTATAATTTTTAGATTATCAATGTTATTATAATAATATTTTTCCAGGATTTAGTAATTCCCTTTATATTAGGTTAATGATGTGGATATGGTTTGTGAAATTGGAAATTGTGATAGACTAGTTCTGACCATTTTAATGATTGAATTGTGATATATTAACTGATGAAATAAATAATCCAAAATACATTATTTATCAAAAATTTTACGAATTATTTGATTACTAAATGATATTACAATTGGGTAAAATTCCATAATAATTTATTTTTGAAACAATAAAAAATCATTCATGTAGGTTTTCAAAACCAACTCAAACATGAGCATGCTATACTGATTTTATGAGTAAGGATATGTTTTTAAGGAAAATAAATATAACAATTAAATAATAATAAATATGTCATAAATAACATATATATTAATTGAAATAATTATTATAACCATTCATACAGGGTGCTGATGAAAAATGGAATTAGCTATTCGTAAAGAAAAAAGTATGTTGTGTGAATGAATATTGATTCCTTTTGTTAATGAATTTTAATGAATAAAGGTATATTATACATTATAATTTACGAATTATAACTATGAAATATTCATCATATTAATCTATAAAATCTATATTTTTTTAAAAATCAATTTGATTAACTATAAAAAAAAAATATTTTTTTGTGGTGGTAATTTTAAAATAGACAAGATCAATGATAATATATATTTGATAGTGGGTGGAAAGGATTGAATAATGGATTCAAAATTTAAATTTTAAAATTTCATTATATTATATTATATTATGTCATTATATTATGTTTTCTATATAATGTTGTGATTTTCTATTAATAGTAAAAGAATCAGGAGTATGAAATAATTACATTGAGTACATCAGATTTCACATGGAAATATAATTTGAAATAGAGGCCTTAGGTTATCTTATTTTGACAAGACTCATTTTAACATAACAACGTATTATTATAAAAGGATAATATAATTTTTTAGAGATTAAATTCAATGAAATATGGATTGAATGATATGGTGGAAGTGTTCTTCCTTTATATTTGAAGAATATGGAACATTTGTGACAAAACATTATTTTTCAATAATGTTATGAAGATATTCAAGGGTTAAAGGATTCAAAAGTAAAAAATAATTTATTTTTTTGTCAAATAATGTAGAGATATCCTATATCACAAATTATGAAACATGTTATAAAAATATTCCAAGTGTTTTAAAACATGAATATGATAAAATTTAAATTTAAATTAAAGAATACAATATAGAGAAGAACTATTGTGTATAAAAATGATGTTTTACCATTATATGATCATAATCTTATTTGGAATTTATTACCAATTGAATGAGTGATTATACATTTTGTTATTAGTTTAAACTGTAACAACCCGGGTTAATATACAATAATTATTTTTGATATTTATTAATATTTATGAATTAGATATTAATTCTTATTTAAGGGGTATTCTATTCCTGAGATCATATCTAAAACACAACAATGGGTTTCTCCAAAAACATATGTTGAACACAATATTGAGTTATACCAAAAAATAATATATTATTAATGTTATTATTTGAAGTTATAGTTATTGCATAACTATTAAAAATGTGAGAATTTACGATATTAATTAAGTTTTGAAAATAGGGTTTACAGAAGTCTATATAATGATTCATCGTTCTGAAAATAAAAACCGACGAAATATAAAGGTTGTGTGTTAACGAAAAAATATTTATGTGTGAATAATTATATTTATAAAATAATAAAATCAATATTTTTGGATTATTTTACTGATATATAAATTAAGTATGATTTTTAAAATCATTTTATATGTTTGATAGACATTATATAAGAACAAATACAATTTTACAGGTAAAATAAGTGTTTTAAAAAAAAAGGCAGTTTTACTGCCTTTTGATGGAGAACCCATTTTGAATATATATTTTTTTGACTATTTTATAAATAATATTTGAAAAAACAAAAAACATATTTGGAATAGGTATATTAAAATTTACTTTGGTTCATTTTATGGTATTTTTGTGATTAAATGCATATTTTAACGAATAGTGAAAAAATGCTATATTTTAATTCAAAACTATCTTATTCAAATAATTTATTAATATTTTTATCTTATCATTTTAATTTTTTTAATGTGTAATTAGAGTATGTTTTTATCATTCAATAATTATTTTCCCATTTTATGTAATTTCAAATTGTAATTAGATATAAACACATGTCAATTTTTCATAGTTTTTAATTTGAAAATACTTGTTTTATCTTTTTGACAACAAAGATTAATTTTTAATTAATTTATTGCTATTATATATTTTGAATTTGGAAAAATGGATTCCATTTTGGTAATTATAAGCTCCAAACTATTTAAACATTTCCTATTTTTTTTGGATATTATGAATTGTATCTTTGGAAATAAATTTTATTACCACAATTAAAGGTAAATCAGGTAATTGAAGGTTAAAATAACATTATAATAATATAAAACTACCCCAAAACATGTCCAAATTTACTTTTATGAGTGCATAATGACCATGATAATACTTGGGTCGATTTTAGGACCACATTGAGACACTTGGATGACTTTAATTTCTTTATAATAATACATTCATTGAATAGTCCTTTTTTTTAATTTTTTTTTAAAAAGTAATGTATTTTTATATGGGTTTATATAGGGGATATATTTGTCAATATATAGTCATTGAATAGATAAAAGGATGACCTATATAATTATTATTTATTTGTAATTTTTATAAATTAGATAATTAAATTTAAATATGAAACAAAGATGATGTAATAATTTATTAATCCATGAAAGAATCAAATAAATGAATTATAAATTTTGAAATAAATATTATTTGACATAATTTATTCCATCCATGAATTTTATGGATATATTTGAAATGTTGGTGATGATTTAAAGGACTTCGTTTAAACTTATATTGCTGTTATGATATTGTGTAAAAATCAACTAATGAATAGTCTTAGAATTGACACAATTTGTATTTTAAAATATAAAATAGTTTATTTAATGTTATAAAATTCAAAAAAATATAATATTTGGCCAAATGATTATGATATGTCTTAATATTTCCTAAATGAAACCTTTTCTGATCGGTGGACATGTTATTGTAATTAAATTAACCCATAAAATGTAAATAACACTACTACTAAATGGGATAAGGGAAGTGCAACCAATTTAATAGGGCTAGTAAAAAAGTCGTGATAACGGTACCCATTTATTAGTGAGTTTTTACTATCACGTTTAATTGTAACCCCTTTTATAAGTGCTTTTATAAAAGCACTGATAACATCCCCCCATTATCAGCAGTTTTTTAATAGCAATGATAAAGGGTAAATTCCAAAAAAAGTTATTAAAAATCATATATTTAAATATTAAAATATAAATCAATTTTATATTGATATAAATATAATATATATTTTAAAATATGTTTTTGATGAGGATAAATAGAAATCCTAAATTAATGTATAAGATATTTAGTAAAAGAGGCTTATAAAATTATTTTAAAATTATTTTTAATTAATAATTTTTTAATTTTTATCGTGTAATAGTCATTTAATAACAGTTTGAATATAAAAAAATAAAAAATAATAATAAAAGATAAATAATATGTTGAAAATGAAACTTGAACTTCAAAAGGCCATAAATTTTGATTCAGGTGTTCATTTGAGCTCTACAACATATCAAATCGAAGCCTACGATGATATCTACATGCTAGTGACCCAAGGGAACCTTTTTATACATTTTATAAGGAAAAAAAGTCCACGAAGGTCTCTAAAACATAGTTTTTAGTCAAGATACCCCAATTGTTTATCATTAAAAAAGATATAAATTCTGATCTGGATGTCAATTAGGCCTGTAGAACATATCATATCAAATATAGTTTTAGGTTCTTCCATTTGACTTGTTGTGGAGTTCAAACAGACTTTTGGATTATATGTTAGGATCGTTTTAACATTCTATGGTTTTCAAACACACCCAAAAACACACACACATATATTTATTCACATATATATATATGTATGTATGTGTGTGTGTGTGTGTGTGTGTCGTATATATGTAGGTACGTATGTATGATTTATTTATTTATATTTTTATAATCACACAAAAGAAGACATATTTTATAAATGTATTTAAAACTAATCTTTCAAATATATATTAGTATACAAATAAATAAACATATAATAAATTATATCTAAAAATATATTTAAATATATTAATATACGAATATATATATATAAGTATATATAAATATATATATAAATATATATATATTAATATAACTATATATATTTATATTAATATGAATCTACATTAATATATGGATAAAAATAATTATATATATATACAAATAGATATATCATTAAATGAAAAAAAACTAAATGGCTTAGTGGTAAAGGTGAAGGTGTGCAAGGGGGAGGTCTGGGGATCGATTTCTAGTAGAAGCAGGGTCGCGTACTGGCGGGGGATAACACTATTAAAGGGAGGGTGTGTCATGGTCAAACTGGAGCGTGTACTGAGAGGGAGGGGATTCCCCTAGAAATGATAAAAGAGGGGAAAAGTACTAATAAAATCTCCCCAAAATATATATTATTTTTAATTTTTTTAATTTTTTTTGACTTTTATCAGCTCTTTTTTTAGCACTGATAAAAGTTGTCTTTTATCAGCTCATTTGGTTTGTGATGATAAAAGGGACCCCACTTTCTCTTTTCTGTGATTAAGAGTGCTTTTCTAGCACTATAAAAAGTGGTTTATAGCGCTGATAAGCCCCTGTTTTGTATTGGTGCGACATGATACCATGATAAGATTAAAAAGGGTAAAATGAGGGTCAAGCCAAGATTAAAAGGTTTAAAAATATATTCAAAACTTGTATAATTTTTATTGGATGATTTTTATTCCATACAAAATCATAATACTTTATAAATAAATTATCTTCGGACCATGTTTAACCAATAAGTAATTTATATTAATTTAATATTTTAAGAGTTTTCAAGGGTTCCCTTCCCTTATCCGATAAAATGGAACTCACTCTTATATACTACTCACACTTCCAAATCCTTTTTATTTGGCCATGCTTAGCCCAAGAACCTTCCTAAAATCACTCACGACATTCATGACGACCTAGTTTATTAGGAACACCATTCTAAAAGGTGTTAATGTGTTCATCAAAGCTGATCAACCGAAGATGAGGTATTGTTTTTAACTATTTTTATTTCATTTCTTCTTTCAATTACTTTAAATATCCGTCATCTATTATGAACTAATAACTCTAGTAACAAAAATATACTGATATATTATTACATTAATAACATAATCTAAATCTATCTCAAATTTTATCAAATGGGAAATGAACATTTCATTCAGGTGTATGGTAGACCACTGCGTCACAAACAGATATAGTTCGTTTTTCATCACCATATATCAAGACTGATTATAATGATGGTATAAATGCTAATATATGATATTAATTTCATATTTATCATTTAAAAATAATAACATTTCAATTATATTCTTAATTTTCTGGCACATAAAAATGATAACATCATTCATGCATACGTGTGAATTATCACCTCCATGAAGTGAGTGGATCATTTTTATTCACCACCTAAATTTTATGATACATATATGTATTTTGATATTATTCTTATTTTAATTATATTACATTAATTCTATATAGATAAATCAATAATTATTTTATATTAATAATTATCAATTAAAAATGGAAACGTTACTCATGCTTACGTATGACCTATCATTCCATGATTATAACATTGTTTATTTTTCATAACATAAATGAATGGTTTGATTTAAAATGACTAACTGATGTATAAAAATTATTATTATATAATGAATATTATACGATAATTGATGGAGTTATGACCACATGGACTATTGACATCTTGCCTTTTTTATTTTTGACACAAGCACGAAATATCGACGAAACATGTGATACAAACATAAAGAATTATGTAATTTTTAAAATATGGCAATAATTTATATAAAATAAATAATAAAAAATTTTCTCATGCAAATAGAAATTAACCAATGTTTATTATATCATAATAACAAGGAACATACATGACGAATTGAACTTAAGGTAAGAGACATCTTCTCAATCACCATTCATTGAGGAATGTTTTGATAATATACACCACCTTATTTTTTACGGTGTACAATCAAACCCATTGAATTATAATTACACTAAAATATTTTTAATAGAATATTTTTTATACGAATTTTTTTACTTTATTGACCAAACAATAGAAGTAATTTTTTTAACATATAAAACTACAATGATTTTTCCACCACTGTGACCATTTATGTATTTGGATTCCACTATAATCCAAAAAGTTGTTAAAAGAAAAATAAATACTATATTCCATTTTAGGTACTTTGGTATTGAAGATGGATGGAAGAATGTTTTTATTATATCTTCAAATGATTCCCGGTGATTGGAAATTTTATGAGTGAAATGCTGAAAATTGTAATTTTTTAGGTGTTATGATTATATAATGGTACTTGGACATTTGATGGGTGGTTACATGATAAACCAAATACAAGTGGTTATATGATAAACCAAATATGGGTGGTTTAATGATAAACCAAGGATGAGTGATTATGTAATAACCTAAAATGCATCGGGTATGGAAGTTGACTATATGGCTATTACATTTAGTGATATGTGTGGAAGTGGACTTCATGGTTATTCCATTTAAGTAGGATTATGCCCCATGTTACCTTTATTTGTTAAATGTTACATTATATGGGTTTTATAGTAACCTTTTGGTTACAAAATGGGTCATCAATGAACTTATATTCATTGAAGATTATTTACTACATTATAAAGTTTAAAATTATTACTTCATGATAAATTATTCATAGTTTACATTTTTCATGATAATAATAGTTTTTCTTTTTTATGTATCCCAGAATGAGATTTTTTATTTTCACCCCTAGTATTTATTTTTTTCATAGGATTTAATGAAGAATAGAGTCAATGATAAAATATAGGAAAATTTATTATTAAACATGAAAGGAAACCACATTTCATTTCAAAAGTTTATGTTTTATAGAAGAAATGTATATTGTTGGTAGTTTCTAGATTTTATTTCTATTGTTTTGTTATGTATGAGTTATGATATAATTATCCAAAAATCTAAACCTAAAAATATTTTCAATGTGAATGAAAGTCAATTTTTTGACTTATCTCAGGATTAAGTAATGTTTATAGCGGGGGCCATGTAGTTGGTATCAATGGATGGTTTAAACAAATTTTGAGATTAGGATTTTTTCTAAAGATTTAGGGATATCATTGTGAGTTTATAATTTTAGGGTTTATTAGATGATTAATGTATTAGAAGTAGATTTTTAGGATTTATTTTCTGAAATATTAATCTATCTAATGGTATTTTTTGAGATATTCCCTATCAATGAAATTATGGGTTATTAGTTTTTATGATTAAAAATGTAAATTATAAAATAATCATTGTGGTTAAAACATGTTACATATATTTTTGAGGTATTTATAATATTATAAGAACATTATAAAAAGTATATAGTTTATGAAAAAGGAAAACACACAGGTAATGTGGCAATCTATCACATCGGACAAGGATGTGGGAATCAAACCCACAAATAAAGTGTGAGAAGGTTTTTTCACCTACCAGTAGCCTACGTGAATTTCCTTGTTAGTGTGAATTATTTTTTTAGTAAAAAGAGTTTATGGAATAAGAATAAGTTGATTTTCGTAACTTATGTTTTATAAAATCGATATCCTTAGTAATGGAAATTTTTTTTGGGATTACATGATACATGTTATTTTGGAGGATGTTCACTATTTTGGGAACATTATATTATTAAGGTAAATTGAACACTATGGTATTTCAACGGAGTAATGGTTGAATTATATTTTATAATAATATGTGATATTAATTGTGGACTTATGGGAATTAGGTTATCTATAGAAATGATTAACCTATCATGAAGAATATGTGATTCGGATAATTATTTTTTATTATGATAATTTAAGAGTGGTTAATGTTATTTGAGTTAATTGTTAATATTTATCTTGGAAGACTATTTGATTAAATCCTTATTTGGATTTCAATATTTTTTTTGATTATTTGTGTAACTTAAAGGACACTTATTTATTAATAATCAATGTTAATATTTGGGTATCAATGTAGAATTTTTAAAATTCATGTATTTTTAATAATATAATACTTAACTCATTTTGGAGAATTTTATTAGCTTATACTAACGATATTAGTTTTGGTTAATGTTTCTAGAAAGAGAAATATATAGTTAATCATTTTTGGATTATGTGATTCTATGTAATTTGATTTTAGTGTTTTAGGTGTGAATGATTCATCTTAAATACCCATTATTTAAGAAAAAAAGATGAGTTTTTGGGGGAATTCAATTATTTTATTAAACTATACTTTTCTAGTATGTATATTTCCAAAAGTTTTTATTCATAGTTGTAAGATAACTCTACTAATCTATGAAAATAATATAATAAAAAATTGTTTTCTATTTACATTTTCTACTATGAAATCAAAGGACATTTAACCCAACACATTTTTTTGGTTTTTTAATTGTTAAATTTCCCTCTAATAGTGTTTTTTATCACTCTCCATCAGAACATGATGGTTATGTTTATCATCAATATCCTTGTTTTCCTATGTGGAAACCTAGTATGTTTTATCTCAGGTGACATTTATACATCACTTTCAATATTTTAATGTGGGAGTTTTTTAATCCTTTTCCAATGTGGGATTATAATAAAGGTGTTTTGAAAAGTGAAACATTTGTTACAGAGACCAAATTTTAAATTGCGAGGAATCAATTTCCAAATGGGGAGAAGGATGTATATCCCATGTAGTTATATAATAATACTGTTTGATATATATTAATATTTATGAATTATAAATTAATTTTTCTTTATTTTGGATGCAATTTTTGATAGCATACTCAACACACAATAATTAGTTTATCATAAATCTTACATAACACACAAGATTGAGTTATACTGAGAAATAATACATTATTAATATTATTATTTGAAGTTATAGTTATCAAATATAAATTAGAATGAAGATACCCTTAGATATTAACTACATTATGAAAATAGGGTTTACACATGTTTATATTATGATTCATTGGTTATAAAATAAAAACCAATTGAATATAAAAGATGTCTTTTTATGAAAAAAAATATTTAAGTGTGAATAATTGTGTTTATAAAATAATAAAATCACTCTTTTTAGACTATTTTAATGAAATATAAATTAAATATTATGTTTAAAATTCAACTTATATGATTTATAGACATTATATAAGATCAAATACAATTATATTGATAAATTGGGTGTTTTTGAAAAAATGAAGTTTTACCACCTTCTGATGGAGAACCCATTTTAAATATGGGTTTTGACAATTTTATATGTTATATTTTAAAAAATAAACTTTATCCTTGAAATTTAGACATTACAATTGACTTTGTATAGATGTTTTGGTATTTTTATTATTAAATTAATATTTTAATGAATAGTAAAAAATACTCTATTTTAATTCAAAAATACCTTTTTATAATTTTTTTATAATGTTAGCAAATATTTTTAATTAGTTTTATTGTATAATTATATTAAACTTTTTTATCATTTTATCTTATATTGATCATTGGATGTAATTTGATAATAAAATTAGATATAAACACATGTTAATATTTTGATGGTTTTTACTTTTAAAAAACTCATTTTCTAGTCTTGAAAATAGAGATTAATTTTTAATTATTTTATAATAATTATATGTTTTTAATTTGGAAAAATTTATTCCATATTTAGAATCATAATTTTCAAATTAATTTAACAGTTCCCTTTTATTTTCGGACATTATAAATAGTAACTTTGGTTATAAATTTTATTACCACGATTAAAGGTAAATAGAGTAATTAATGGTAAAAATAATAATATAATAATACTAAACTACCCTAAAACATGTACTAATATAATTTTATGAGTTCATCATGACCATGAGAATCATTGGGTTGATTTCTGGATCAGTTGAATCTAAAAGGATGACTTTAATGCTTCTATAATATTATATTTAATGAATAGTTATTTTTCATTTACATTTTTTTTTTAAAATTAAGTATTTTAATATTGATTATAAAGGGATATATTTGAATATAAATAGTCATTGGAAATATAAAAAAATTCCAAAATCACTATAAATTTATTTATAATTTTTATAAATCAAATAATTAAATTTAATTATGACACAAAGATGACATAGTAATTTCTTAATTAATGAAATAATCCAATAAATGATTCTATAAATAATAAAATAAATATTATTTGACCTAATTTATGTCATCCATGAATTTTATGGATATATTTGGCATGTTGGTGAAGATATAAAGGATATGGTTCAAACCTATCTTGCAGTTATGTTATTATTTAAAAGCGAAATAATAAATAATGTCAGAATTAACACTATTGGTATTTTAAATTATAAAATAGTTTATTGAATATTATAGAATTCCTAAAAATATAATATTCAACCAAATTTTCATTATATTCCCTAATATTTCGTGATGAAACTTTTTTTGATCGTTTGACATGTTATAGTAATAAAATTAACCCATAAACTGTAAATAACATGATATCAAGATAAGATTAAAAAGGATAAAATATGGGTTAATCAAAAGAGATAACGATTAAAAAAACTCAAAACATGTATAATTTTAATTGGATGACATGGATTTGACCCAGAATCATATTATCATCTAAATAAATTATTTTTAGACCATTTGGAACTGAAAATGAATTTATATTAATTTAATATTTTAAAAGTGTCCAAGGGTTCCCCTCCCCTCTTATAAAAATGTACCCACTCTTATATAATACTCACAAATCCAAAGTCTTTTGGTTTTTCCATGATCTTCTAATGAACGTTCTCAAAATCCGTCAATACTCTCTTTAGAGGTTTTAAGGTGTTCTTTAAAGGTTATCAACTGAAGAAGAGGTATGGTTTTTTAGTAGTTCTATTTTATTTCCTCTTCCACTTACTTTAATGGTCCTTCATCCATGATGAACTAATAACTCTAGTATCCTCAATATACAGATATATTATTATTTTAATTTCATCACCTAAATCTATCTCTTAATTCATCAAATGGAAAATAAACATTTCATTCAGGTGTACAGCGGACTACCGCCTTGCAAGCCAATATAGTTTGTTTTTATTTACCATCTATCAAGACTGGTTATAATGATGAAATAAATATGTATATATATATATATGATATTAATGTCATATTTATCATTTTAAAATAATAATATTTCAATTATTTTCTTACTTCCCATGTATATAAAAATGATAACATCATTCGTGCGTACGTGAAAATTATTACCACCACGAAGCAATGCTAATCTTTTTTGTTCACTACATCAATTGAATGGTATATATATGTATATTTAAATAATTATTAATATTTTAATTATATTATTATATGTCTAGAGTGGTAAAATAATAATTACCTCATTTCCATAATGATCAATGAAAAATGGTAACTTTACTCATGCATGTGTACGGCCTACCCCCTCTTTGATTATAATGTTTTTCATTTTTTATACCACAAATGAATGGTTTAATTTAGAAAGTATAATTTATATATAAAATTTATTATTATGTTAGAATATTATTAAAGACATGATGGAATTATTCCACATGGACTATTTCTATTATTATAAGTTCATTTTTGACATAATTACTGAATATCGACAAAATGTCCGATATAAACTTAAAGAATTATTTAATTTTTATAACATAGATATAATAGATTAAAAAAATAATAATAAAAAATGTTCTCAAGAAAGTAGAAATTAACATATGATTATTATTCATTAAAAATATGTATAATGCATGATAAATCAAACATAAGGTAAGGGAATTTTTCTCAATCTCCTTTCATTGAGACATATTTTAATAATATACACCAAATTATTTTTTATGGAGCATAATGAACCCCTTAGACTTCTAATTTCATTCAAAAGATTTCAAAAGAAATATTTTTATACAAATTATTTTACTTTCTTTACAAAATTAAAATAGGAATTTTTTTCACATGTGCAACAAAAACAACTTTTCTACTGCCATAACCATTTTCGTATTTGGCTTCCTCTCCGAGCCAAACTTATTTTTAATGAAAAATAAATACCATATTCCGTTTTAATGTATTTTGTTTTCAAAATCTTTTTAAGAATGATTTGATTATATCTGGTAAGGATTCCTTATGATTATAATTTTTATGAGTAAAATGTTGATAATTGAAAATTTTTATGTGTTTTGATTATATAATGGTACATAGACATTTGATATGTTGTTGCGTGATAAACAAAATAGGGGTGGTTACACGATAAACCAAATATGGATGGTTCAATGATAAACCAAGGATGGGTGGTTATGTTATAACCTATAATTCATTGTGTGTGGAAGTCAGCTGTATGGATATTCAATTTATTGATATGTGCGGATGTCGACCGTATAATTATAACATTTAAGTATAATTATGCCCAGATTTAACTTTATATGTTATATTTTTCTATGGGGTTTATGGTAATAGTTTGGTTACAAAAAGGGTAAAGAATGATCTTATATTCATGTAAGAGTATTTAATACTTAATATACTCGAAAAGTATTACTATATGATAAATTATTCATAGTTTACAATTTTTCCAATTACTAATAGTTTTTCATCTTTATGTATCCCTTAAGAAGTTTTTATGCTCATCCCATGTTTTGAAATGTTTTTCATAGAATTTAAAAAAGAATAAAGTCAAGGATGGGATGAAGGAAAATTTATTATTAAACATGGAAATAAACCACAATTCATTTTAAAAGATTTTGTTTTATATATGGAATGAATACTCTTGGATGTGTCCAAACTTTAATTATATTGTTTTTATGTATGTGTTATGACCTAATTCTCTAAAACTATAAACCTAAAAGGATCCTTGATGTGAATGAATGTCAAATTATTGACTTATCTCAAAATTAAGTAATGTTTAAAGCTGGGGCCTTATATAAATGTAATAATAAAGTGATTTTTCATAATTGATAAATTTATATCATTTTATAATACTCACATAAAATTAATAAAACAATTATTTTAATGTAATAGTTTCACTTTTATCATGGCTAGTAATTTTAGACATAATAATCATAAATTTAGGCCAAAAAAATTGAATTTACTAAATAATATAGTCATGTTTATATAAAATATATAAATAAAACCATAATTATTTTATTTATAAAATGGATGAAAATAAATTTTTATTATAAATGAGTATAAATAGTAATTACACTAACATATTAACTATGTTTGAAAAATTCTACACATGGGTTTAATATATTCAACATTGTATTTTAAAATGATTCCATTTAATTTATTAATATATATTTTTTAATAAAAAAGTTTTCAATGACTATTATTTTATTCATGCACATTGATAATGGAATAAAATTAACTATAATAGAAAAATAATTAATCATTTAATATTTATATTATAAATATATAATTTTAAAAAATATCAACAATTTATCATTGGAAAAAAATTTATGTTGAAATAAAAAATGGAGAGATTTTTTATATTTAAAATTATTAATTTTATAAAAATAATATTTAAAATAAAAATTAATATATAAAAAATACAATAATATTTACTGAAACCATATTTCTAAAAAATTATGTGTTAGTTTTTTTGAGAACTATATAATATATTTTAATAATTTTTTATTTATTAAGAGTTTTTTTATTCTTAATATATCTTGCTAGTAAATATGTCATTTCTCATTTTAGTATGGTATTATCAATGGATCTAGATATAAAATTGGTTATTCATTTATATAAAACATTTATATTCTAAAATAAGGGGTCTTTAAAATGAATAGTCAAAAACCACAAAATTCTTCAAAAACAATAATATTTATCCTAAATTCATTCAATTTTAAGGGAAAATTATGACTATAGTCATATGGGTAGGAAATATATGTGAATGGACTTATTTAATAGTTCTACCTAAAATTTATAATTGATATAGAATGGGGATTCATAAAGTTAAATTCATTAAGGATAAAGGAATTACCACATTTTCATTAAATACACTATGGAAATCATTATCCACAATCAATCTCAAACACCATTCAAAGACAATGTTCAATACTTCCAAAAAATGGAATAAACCAAACAATAATAAGAAGAGAGGTCAACTATGAGGAAATCATAAAAACATTAGGGAAAATAAAAACCATCCTTTATATCAATAGTAATAAAAGAAACACACCTATAATTAATATCAGTTGTCATTGAATAAAATTGTTCGAATCCAAATCAACTAAAATCAAACCAATGGTATACTCATACCTATCTTTTGGATTGTCATACAATTGTAATCTGAAAATAATATGGTGTCTTGGTATCACTGTCTATATAATTGGAAATAATTAACTCATCTTAGTTACCAGAGCTCGTACCCATGGTTTTGTATTTTTAGGTCCTCTAAACCAGATCTCAACCAATATATTACACCATAAAAAATATACACAAACTTAAGGAATCAAAGAGGAATAACAATTCCATGTAAATCACTATACACAACGATAAACTGTGATCCTCCAAAAATTATTCCATTGAAATTCACTTCAGTTACATAATACATCTATAAATAACAAAACAAGAATACCAAAATATGAGGGAAGACATATAAATGAGTGAAAACTACCACCATTCCCTACTTACATATGATAAACCAACCAATTAATTATAAATTGGTATTAATTTTTGAATAAAACTGATTTGAGGCCTGGAAGATGACATCAATAATAGAAAGAAGCTTCAAGGGGATATCAATAACCAATTTTGGAGAACATATTATCGACTGAAAACACTAATCAAAGTCTAGTTTTGGAATAATGATGAAAGATAAAAAACCAAAATATAATTACCTGATACGGCCTCATTATTATTTATTATATCCTTTTGGGATACATAATATATAAAAATGGAAACAAGACTCTAGCTAATCCAGGATTTGTAATCAAATCATATGATCCACATAATCAATGGATAAATCTAAGGATTTAATTAATAGATAATCCATATTAAAATTTTCATTGGTTAAATAGTGGAACTCCTAGAAAAGGGTCCCAAAAAACTAATTAAAAAAATGTTGTTTTGAAACATGATAAACATTTAAATATAAAATATTATTTTTTTAAGAATAAATAGAAGTTTCTTTCAAAAAATTTATTCTAGTTGAATCCAAACATATATTTAAAAATATTTATTGAAATACCACATTAAATTGAAATAAATAACTTTATTTAAAATTTTAATGAATTTTTTATACTTCCTAAATAGGGAATTCAAAACATTCAAACAATATTTGAGAAACCGAAACTCATTTAAAAATAATAAATCATCTTTTTTGAGTAATAAATTGATTTAGGAACACCTCATACTATCATAAATTCCCAAAAAACATCCTGATTTTTATTTGAGAAATGTTTACATTTAAATACACACTCTAATATGGATAAACTCTTTTACACATAAAATAATAATCTTTATTTTAAACCAAAGAATTTCATGGATTCCAAAATGAAATTAGAATCAAAAAAAAAAAATAAAAGTAAAAACATTTTATAATCAAACTTTAAAATCTCATTTCAATCTAGAAAAGTTTTCCTTAAACACCCAATATAATATAAAACTATTTTATTAATATTGAAAAATGTAAAGGCACACTAGAACAACCACCAATATTAAATATAACATCATAAACACATGTAAAAAAAATATCATTGATACATCTCATGTTACCTGGAATAACTCAAGAGATTTCCTGATAAAAAAATAACAAATAGTATATATAGTTATTAATGACTTATATGAATAGTTTTTTAGACTATGGTCCAATTGATAAACCTAAACTATATCATATCTAGAACAAAAAATATGGTTTCTATATTAATTAATAGTCAATGTATGATATGTTTACAACAAGGATTATATTTTATTTAATTATTACAAATACTAATGAAACCAAAAAGTAAACTAAAAATATGATTGGGAGGATAAACTGTTTTTCAATCTAGACCAAAAAAATAATGAAAAACAAACATAAAAATAAATTTTCTTTTTAAACCTAGTATTCCCCTAGAAAGAAATAGTTGATGATTAAAAATAGTTATATATAATTTACTCATAGGTTCCACCTGAGTAACAAAATTTCTATCTCCAAACTACAAAATAACAATATATTAAGAGGTTATTTAAATAACATTTTCCCTTTTAATAACCTCAAAATTGATACAATTTACAATAAAACAGCTAAATATTAAAGTAAATATAACCCTAAACTTGCTCTACACTATTCTATAAGGTCATTCCTGATCCCCATAGTCTAGAAGCTAGTTCATGGGTATCAAGAAATTTCCATTTGGGAGTGATTTCATAATATAATATTAATGAATGAGTATCATAAAACACTATAAATATAGAATAACCCATATATAAAACAGACTAATATGAAAATAAATAAATAGATACATGATAATAAAAATAATCTAGACTAATCATAAACTAGATAATAATCCACAGTTACAAAAATTCAATAAGTGTAATAATTATCTTAAAGTGTCAGAGTAACATATGTAGCCAAAAAAAACATAAAAATATAGAGTGAAAGGTAAATATGACATAAATGGAGAATAAGAAATCCAAAATTAAATTCTCAATATAAATTGATGATATATTCAAATGTTATAAACTCTAGAATAGGAACTATATATCCCCTATGGGCCAAGGACACTAATGATGTACAACCCGAGTAATGGGACAAACGATCAAAAATATAACCTAATAATGAATCCATAGAACCTAAAATATAAACTTGCAGTATTCATATAAATATTAGTTGGTATATATATATATTGTGAGTAAAAAATTATTAGTAGGATTACTCCATAATGTCTATATTTTTCATTTTATAATAAATTCCGAAAATTTGAGTTAGAATTATATATTTTTCTTAAAAAACATCCCATATATGTGATTATAATGAAAAATTATTTAATATATCCCCTTTTCATCCTAGATCAAAACAAGTATTTATAAAAAGAATTTAATTTCAATTTTCATTCCAAAATATAAATCTAATTGATAAATAAATAAAATTCCTTCCTATAAAAACACAAATGGGGACTATCAAGTTCATAATCCAAACAAAAGCCATTTCATTCACATTTTTAAAACCCTTCAAAAATTACATTTATAAACTATTCATCACATCACCATTTTAATTCAGACTATCAAAATAATTTTATAACATATTGAATATGAACAAAAAATCCACCACTGAAGTAAAGAATGAATAAAATTGTGAAATAATATTTAAATGAGATGTAATAGGTATGAACCACAACCAACGGAGGGTTACATGAAAAAAATCAATATCTATGGGATAGTAACAGGGATCATAATCCCAAAAAAAGTACTTATTGAAAACTAAGATTAATGAAAAATTTACTACGATAAAACTAAACAGATACATGAATTTTCTTATTTATACACTCTTTTTAGTTTATAAGTCCCATAATTATATGATCTATTAAGGTTTCATCACATCACGGAACACCTTGATAGATCACTCAGTCAAACTGGACAACTATCCCCAGAAAAAACACAATTTACACTAGGGTATCACTCATTAAAATCATTTAATTCTGAAACATTGGTTCCAATGACACCATTCACTTGATTCTTATAAATAAATTATCATTATATCAACACATGTACAAATAGTCCAAAAACTTTTTTAAAATATATATCTAACACCTTCTTAACAAATAGTCACAACTCTTAATCATACAATCATTATATAGAAAAATATACCCTCTTATAAAGGTTATGGTAAATAAAAAACACCTAAAATTAGGCCTTATATGATCGTGTCATTGATTTGTATAAAATCATCATAAAATTTACAAAACAAAACAGTAATATAAAAATGAAACTCAAACAGTTTTACTAATAAATTTCACGTTGAAATATTTATTCTTTATAAATATACCATTTTCTAACAATTCTAAATATATTTAATTATTTATTTTTAAAAAAATTTATTTTTTTGATATCTTGTGATACACTAAACCTCAAGTGAAAATAAACTATATTATAATATACCATTATAACCACGACATTAAATAAATTGTTATTAATATTAAAAAAATAATTATTTATCATTTATGCTTTATAATTTTATAAAATAAATTTATTCATTAATAAATAAATAGAAAGAAAAATAAAAATAAATTTTAATTAATAGATATGTTTTTCTTCAAATGTTGTTCTTATTAGAGAACGATTTTTTTATTTTTAATAAATTAAATGGATCACTATTAATGAATCAAATAATTGTATTATATATATATATATATTATATTCATTCATATTCATTAAAATTTATCTTTTTTTTTCATTAAATGGGATAGGAATAAATCCAATTTTATCTAATATATTTATTTTTATAAAAATCATTTTTGAACAGATTTTTAATTCTTATTTTAAATTGAATTTAAACCTCTTATCAAAATAAAAATGATTTTTTTCATATATTTAATTAGAAGGGTTATATTTTTTAAATAAGGTTTTCATATTTTTGGTCAATTTTATTTGTAACCATTGTAAAATTTTAAAACTCTAAAAAGTATAAAATATGTAAAATAGGTTTATAACATTATTATAAGGCATTAAGATTTATCTAACACTTTAATTTATTTTATTTTTGGAGTATAGTTTACAAAATCCAATAAAAATATTTAATATATGTCCACATGGTTCTATATTTATTTGAATTTGACCTCCATATTTATTTAGGAATAGAATAGATTCAAAAATTTTAATCTCTTGACATCCAAATTAATAAAAATATTATATTTATAAAAGGTGGATATGTTGATTTAAAAAAGGTTTTCTAAAATTTATTTTTTATTATATTAATTTATATTTAATATTAAGTCGTTGAATAATAAGTAATAATTTTTATGCAACATAGAAACAATATTTCATCAATTAAAAAAAATTAGCTAAATGAATTAAATATTTTAAAAGTAATATATTTTGAGGAGAAAATTAGGTTCCACTTTTTTTAAGATACATATGATACATTTGGATTTTATGAATTTATTATATTTTAATTTCATATTGTATTTGATATTGAAAGGATCAAATAAAAAATGAGAGGGGGGGGGGGGGTTATTCAAATCTTTACTTGTTATAAGTTTCAAAACATTAAGAAACTTATCCCTTAGAACCTGTTAAGATTTATTTTATTTTCAACATTCAGTAAATACTTATTCATGCATGAATGGTAAAGAATTTAAGGAACATAAGATTTATAATGTTCATCGTCAATGTGAGAACCTATTTATATTCCACAACCACTCCCATGGGTCTATGGGAATCCACCATAACTATAAGTGAACCCAACATGTGCCAACCCCCTTTAGACACCTTATATCTCCTAATATGAAACAATATAATAACTACCATCAATTTATAATGTTTTCATATAGAAAAATTGATCTAAAAAAATCACAAAAACTTTGTGGAATTTTATCCACAAATGCACAGTCTGAATCTTCCGTCTGATTTGGATATGTACGATCTTTTCAGTATAGTTAATATGGTTCCAATTTTCCTCTTCTCCAACACTCAAATAAAAAATCTTCAAAATGGTGTGAAATTTTCAATTTTGAAATCTCAAGTGATCCGCCTCATGCATGTGTGTAAAAGATACAAATGAACAAATGATCTGAAAAAATATTTATAGGCAACTCAGAAAACAATGGTGGGAAACTTGGTAAACTTTCCTACTTCTTCAAATCTCAAAACTCTAAAAAAATTTCGTATTAAAACATAAACGTTGAATTCATAAAACCTCATTTTTTTATTACATATTTACATAAGATTTAAATTATGGTTTGACTCCTTTAACTCTTCATATCTTTATCAATATGATAATGTGGTATGTTGGTTCTGATTTTATCCAAAACATGCTTTGAAAGGTTATTCGTATTTTATCTAAAACATGCTCAGAAATGTGGTTTTGATTTTCTCAGATACATGATCTCAAATGTGGACCATATTTTCTCAAAAACATGACCAAAAATGGGATTCCAATTTCTTCAGAAAATAGGTTCTTATTTTCTTAGAAAAGTGTTTCTAATTTACTTAGAAATCAGGTTCTGAATTTATTAAAAATCAGGTTCTGAATTGATCATGAATCAAGTTCTGAATTTCTTATAAATGAGGTACCAAATTTTTCAAAAACCAGGTTCTGAATTATTTAGAAATCAGGTTTCGAATTACTCAAAAATCAGGTTCTAAATTGCTCAAAAATCATGTTACATTTTTTTAAAAACTGGTTTTTATTTGCCCCAAAATCAGGATCCGAATTCCTCAAAAATCAGGTTCCGAATAGCTCAAAAATCATATTCCGAAATTCTCAGATTCTAGGTTCCAAATTGATCCAAAAAAGGGTTCTTAATTTATCATATTTTAGGTTCTGAATTTTTTAGGAATCAGGTTCTGAATTTCTCAGAACTCTGGTTGTGAATTTCAAAGAATTCTTATTCCAAATTTCTTTGAAATTGGGTTACAAATTTCTCAGAAATCAGGTTATGATTTCCTCAGAAATGAAGTCCATATTTTCATATTAATCAGGTTTGAATTTGTTGATAAATAAGGGTTCTTTCCCGAAATTAGGTTCCAGTTTTCTCAGAAAACATGTTTTGCTTTGTTCAAAATACAAAATGAAATTTTTGGAACAATGATAATGGATTTGTTTTTCAGATTGTTCTTAGCGATTCAATTTTCTTCAAACCTCTCCATCATTTCATGAAAATATTTTAACATGAATGTTTTTAGGATTTTTTAGAACATTTTGATCAACAAAGAATCGTATGATATTGTTTATAAAGTTTGAGAAACTTTTTAACTTCTAAATTTTCACTCTTCAACAACACCCACATTCAAATGTCTTCAAAAACAAAGGGACTTATTCATTAAGAAACATCTTTCGAAATCAACAAATTCTTTCCTAATCATCAAATTCTTATTTTCTCTGATTATGAAAAATTTAGTCTTCCAACAGTAAATAACTTTATCTCCATATATATATAAAACATTCTTATACAATAAAATTTAGTTTTAAACAAATAAAAATACTTTGTTAAAAATAATTTATCACAATGGTACTTCAATCCCCCCCTTTGTATTTGGTCACAAACCTCATTAACAACATTTAAAAATCATAGTTTTTTCACAACATATATTTTGCATGAAACTCATGTTTTTTTTTAATTTTTTAAAAATATAGCATTTCTCAAAAGAGAGTGTCTTAACACCACACTACTAGATAAATTAATGTTTTTAAAGGAATTACATCCCTTAGTAAAAATAATTTTGTGTGGCCATGTAAAGATAAATGCACCATATTTTCTTTTTCTATAAATATACACTATTTTTCTGACTTTTATTTTTCTCTCCTACTTTATATGATAACCACAAATTCATATTCAATAAAATGAAGATAAGTAAAACATCTTACAAATTAATAAGTTGTTACTTTATCTCCCCCTTTGTCAATGTAATCCAGTACAAGGTGGGGGTATTCATTCCTGGTGAGGTTTAGGAATACATGGAATAAGGCCGAAGATGAAGTTGTGGACTCAATTCAACAAACCTTTCCTTAGAAATTTCTTTTGTAAAGATATCAAAAATCTGATACTTTGTTGAAATATATTACAGCAAAACATCTCCAGCATCAACTTCCTCTTTGATAAAGTGAAACATTATATCAATTTGTTTTAATCATTAATATTAGATAATATTATTAAAAAGATAAATTGTATAATTATTATCACAAAGTATCATCAATGGTTGAGAAACTTTTACTTTCAAATATACCTATTGAACATTTATTCACAATATTGGTGTACAAGCCCGAGTAGCTGCAACATATTCTGATTTAGCTATTCTCAATGTTAATAAAGTTTATTTCTTACTATTTGTAATGAAAAAAAATTCACAAAAAAATGTTCCTCCTGAGGTTTACTTTATATCATTATAATCTCTATCCCAATCATCATTAGTATTACCAAGAATATTCATCTCACATTTTCAATTGTATAATAACCCATGTGAAGTTGTTCCTTTAACATATCTCAAAATCATATTTTTAGCCAACATATGTTATTATTTTAGATTACATTAATTTTTGGCAGATAACTTCACAACATAAATAATATTAGACCTTGAAGATGTTTGGAAAAGAATACTTCCGGTCAACTTCAAAAAGTCTTTCTGATTCACAATTATTCTCGATTCATCTTTAATCAAATTTGTGCTCACTGAAAAAAGAGTTGAAATTTTTTGGGATTCATCCATCCCAAAACTCTTTCAAAATTATCTGGAATACTTTTCTTCAGATAAGGAGATATATTTTTCTTTTTTTTGAACTAGTATACCAAGGGAGAAAATTAATTCTCACAATATTGATATTTTAAAATTATTCTTCATTTCTTTAGAAAAATCTTCACAAAAATTTTCTTCATCAAGAGAAAAAATTATATAATCCACATAAACAATTAGAATTAATGTTTTAGAGTCAATATATTTTACATAAATTTTGATATACACTTTTCCTTTAGAAAATATCATCATTCTCAAACAATTTTAAGAGATTCAAATACCTTGAACAAGGGGCTTATTTCAACCCAAAAAAATATTTATTCAATTTAAAAAAATTATTTTCATCCTCATTAAGTAGAAACCCACAAGTTTTCTTAATGTAAACATCTTAATAAATCTCACCATTTAAGAAATACGACTTTACATCCATCTTCTAAACTTTGTAATTCTGATGAGCTTCCACTATAAGAAACATTTGAATATTTTATATCCTTATAACGGGGAAACATTTCATCAAAATTCACAACTTCCACCAATGCATATCCTTTAAAAACAAGTCATTCTTTGTTTTGTGAATACTATCAATGATCATTCAATTTTTTTCTCTAAACGCACTTAGTTCAAATAAAATTTTAATTTGATTTCCTTGTATCATGTTCCCATGTTTCATTCTTTTCAATCTGATACAACTCTTCCTTTATAGCATCCACCCACTCTTTATGTCGAATAGCCTATGAAACTGATTCCGATTCAACATCAGTGATAATTGAAGTCTAATTTACTATTATTAACTTCTATCTTGTCTGATCTAGAGCTTTATAATAACCAATAATGTTTTTAGATTCAACATGTTTTCATAATGTAGGAAATTTCAACGTTACTTTCTCAACTAGAGTTTTCTGATCACATGATTCTTCTGAATCCTAACAAGAATGTTTTGAATTGATTTTACTATTGTTGGATATTTCTAATTTATCTTCCTCAAAACACTCAAAAATATCAATTAAGGAACTTTTATTTTCAATTACCTTCACATCATATGAGTCCACCAACATTTTCAAACATTTATTCTAATATGTGTAACTTCTCTCATTTGTTGAACAGCTCGTGAAAGTACCTTTTTTCATATTTCCCATTAATCATTCTCAAATCCAGATTTTTGAAGATGAGAAAACATGGACTTACAAAAACATTGAATTATTTAAATGAAGGGTTTTTATACCACATTTCATAAGTATTCATGTTGGTTTTCAGTCTTAACAAGCATCTATTTTCATCAGGTACATTAGTACTAACAACATCTCTCTAAAATAATTTTGAATGTTTGTATTCAAATAACATACTTCTTCCAATTTCCACCAAGATTATATTATTTATTTATGCTAATCCATTTTTTATGGAGTATAGGGAGAAAAATATTGATGTTTGATACCATGTTTCCTCAGATAATCTTCAAAATCATTATTTTTGAATTTAGTACCATTATCTATTCTAAAAGTTTTGATAGAAGTCCCCAATTCTTTCTCAACATCATTGTTGAAGAATTTGAATATTTCAATAGCTTCTAACTTGTGCTTCATGAACATGATGTTTGTCATCCAAGTGAAATCTTCAATAAAATGGGTAATGTATAAGTCTCCTTTTGTTGATTAATGTCTCATCGATCCACATAAATCATAGTGAATAAGATCATGTGATCTGGTATATTGAATCTCAACTCTTTTATGACTCTTTTTAGTTATTTTTCTTTTCTAACAAGTTATACAAACATCATCATCGCTTCTTTTCAATTCTGTAAAATTAAGGACATCATCAGATTTAGAAATTTTATTCATGTTTTTCTATCCAAGGAGTACATATCTTCGTAGCCACAAATTGTTTTCATATTTAGAAATTATGTAATAATAGTTATTGAATTCTCATATTTGAATGATATTTCCAATATTTATTTCTCTTATTTAATGGATTTTACATCTTTCATAGTTTGGATGATATTAGAATCTTTTTTGAATATTACTTCTTTTCCATCATCATACTGTGGACTTACACTATGCAAGTTATGTTTTGTCCTGTGAACAAGTATGACTTAATTAGATTCCAATTTGTCTTCTTCAATATCTATTATTCTGATTCCTCTTATTTTAAGGAATTATCATTTCCAAACATCATTACTCCTCCATCAATAATTTCAACAAGTTTCAATGTTTATATGTCCCATGTCAAATGTGAAGAGAAAGCACTATCAAATATCAATGGTTTGTTCCTAATACTTTCCTTCAAAGCTGTCTCAACAACAAAATCTCTTTACACAACCTTCTTATTTTTATCTTTCTTTTATTTTTGATCATAAAAAACTTGTTCTGAAAGGAGTGTCATACCTCTTTCATCATGACAACCAAACTAACAACATCTTCCACAAACTTCTTCCAAACGTTCAAATTGATTCTTGTTTTGAAATTTCCCAACATCTTGAGAGTTCACCATTTCAGCTTTTTGTATGTTAGGAAAGTTACTCAGTATTCTTTCACTATTTCTTCCATTTTTTCTCAAAGCTTCTTCCAGGTAAACATATGTTTTGAGAACAATTATAAGCATTATGCCCATATATTCTACAACACTAGTAATATAAATAAAATCTAGATTTTCAATTCTAGAAAGATCTTTCACTATAGAATCATTGTTGAAGATGGTGACTTTTTTTACCTCTAAAATACTCAGGACATGGACTATCTTTTCTTTTGAGATATTTTTATACTTCTGTATAATTGATAGGTTTCTCAATTCCCTTATCCACCCATGATATCCTAATAACTTTTTCAGAACCTAAAAAGTTAAAGGAATCAGATGAAATATTATTTTTTGGTTATAGAATATTTTACATAATTATCATATTAAACCTTATCAATAACTTTAGGAGGCTCATATTTTACTTAAGAAGCTTGGTTGATGTTTTCATTCATCTTCATCAAGGTACTTTCAGACTCCAGAAGTTTTGATTATAACTTGTTGAACTCTTCTTCCTTAGCTTCAAGATTCTTACTATGAACTTAAATAGTATTTTCTTGTTTAGTAATTCTATGTTTGTAACCTAGAATCTCATGAATGTATTCACACTTTTTCTTGATGAAATATTTTCTTCCATCAGAAATTTATTCATGATATTTCTTTATTACTCTATTTAATTTTTTGAGAGTTTTTTTGATCATGACATGAAAAATGTTCAGTTCTGATTTGAAACTATTTATAATAGTCTTCACCACATTCTTCACTATCTGAGGAATATTTTTTTTCCAATCCATTGCAATGAAGGTTATGATTTTTTTTTCTGATTGTTCATCTTCAAATGAATTTTTCTTGATTGAGACTAATTCAACTTTCTTACTCAATAAACTTCTTTTTTTTCAATAAAATATTTCTATATATGTTGTAATACTTCTCTTCTTTATAATTTTTGTTCCACTTCTTCAATCGAGGTTTTTCATCAGAATCATCTCAATATTCTCTAACTTTTATATTAGGTAAATTGATAGAAATGTGTCTGATTCCACCACACTCAAAACATTTAATAAAAAGGTTTCCTCTATACCATCATATTCCTCTTAAATAAATCTTGAATTTAAGAGACACAGTTTTTTTATTCAGATCATCATCCTCTTTATCATCACACTCAAAAGGACCAATTTATTCAATATCATGGATTTTCATCCTAATTATTATTTCAAAATAAATTTCATCTTTCATATTATTTTAAAATATTTGCGCTTCCCTCATTTAATATTCAATAATAAGGTTATGAAATTTATCAAGATATAAATCATCCTTATATTCTGTAGAAGAAATTTTAGAATCAAAACTATCTACAAAGTTCCCCATAAGTTTCTTTACAATTGTAGAATCACCCAGGATATATCTGAATGCTCTGATGTTGCAAACAATTACATTAACTCTGGTGAAGTATTCATTAATTGATTCTTCACCCCTCATTCTGATGTGTTCATACTTACTACCCCAAATTTGTAGATTTTCTTCCTTGACTTCAGTATTCCATTTGAAAACACTTTCTTTCTTGTCCCGTATACTTTTTTGAGGTTGTGAGACCCATCACCTTCTTGATAAACCTTATCTGATATGGACATAAGTATTTCATTTATATCCTTTCTATAAATTTCTATATTTTTATAATCAGAAAATTTTATAGTAGAATCTTTCTCAAATGGAAGAAAACCAATAGTACCAGTATCTATAACTTCTAGGCCAAGAGATAGAAGATAAGGAATCATCCAATTTTCTATCCATAATATTTTTTACCATTAAATGTAGGAATTCCTCTACTATTTATAGATATGAAATTATTCATGATAAGTATTCAACAATGGAAACTCTCTATAATACAAATTGAAGTTATAAGGATCAAATAAAAAATGAGTGGGGTGGGGGGGGGGTGGGGGGTGGGGGGGGGGGTTTAATTAGTTTTTCCCTTTTTATATGTTTAAAAACATTATGAAAATTACCCTTTGAAACTTGTTAAGATTTATTTCCTTAAAAACCATTATGAAATACTTATTCATGCAATAATGGTAAGGAAAGTAAACTACACATGATTTACAAGGCTCGATATCAATGTGAGAACCCACCTCCTTGCCATAGCCACCCCTATGGGTCTATGTAAATCCAATATAATGAAGATGTGAATAAAACATGTTACAAATTACATTATACACATTCTAACACCTTTTAGGAATGATTATAATTACTCCATAAGTTTAAAATGATACCTTTTTAGAAAAATTGATCCAGAAAAATAATAAAAACCGTTTTGAATCTGCTCTACAAATTTACAGTCCGAATCATCAATATTCTTTGGATATGTTTGATATTCTCGGTATGTTAATGATGGTTTCAATTCTCATATTCTCAAACACTCAAGGAAAACTTCTTCAATCTAGTGAGAACTTTTCACTTTTTAATTCTATAACACAATACCATTTGTGCATGTGTAAAAGTTACAAATGAACAAATGTTATATGAAAATATTTTTAGTCAACTTGAAAAAAAGGCAGGAAACATGAAAAACATTCATGAGTCATAAAATCTGAAAAAACACTGAAAATATATCACATTAAAACTTCAACATTGAATCCATCAAACCTCATTAAATTTCAATGAAATTTACACAACATTGAGATTCTGGTCTGACTTCTTGAACTCTTCATATATTTCTCAGTATGGTAGTACTAGATCATGGTTTTGATTTTCCTAGAAACATTATCAGAAAATTGGTTCAGATTTTATCAGAAACATGCTAAAAAACGTGGTTCATATTTGGTTAGAAACATGTTCAGAAATGTGGTTCATTAATTCATAGAAACATTCTCAAAAATTTGATTCTAATTTCATAATAAACTAGGTACTGATTTGCTTAAAAAATTGGTTCCGGTTTACCCAAAAATCTGGTTCTGAAAAGCTTAGAAATCATGTTTTGAGTTTCTCAAAAATCATCATCCGAATTTCATAGAAAGTGTGTTCTAAATTGTTCAGAAATCGGGTTCTAATTTTTTTTTTTCATAAATCAGTTCCTAAATTGATTATAAATTTTTTTCCACATTTCTCATAAATTAGGTTCTATTTTTCTCAAAAACAAATTTTCGATTTGGTGGGATATCATGTTTCAAATTACTCATAAATCTTGTTATGTATTGTTAAAAATATCAAGTTCCAAATTGCTCAAAACTCAGGATCCAAAATTATCAGAAATAAGGTTCCGAACTTCTTAGAAACCAGGTTCTGAATTATTCCGAAATCAGGTTCCAAATTTCTCAGAACTAAGCTTCCCAATTTCTTATAAATTATATTCTAAATTGCTCTGAAATTAGGTTCTGAATTTCTTAAAAATCAAGTTTTGATTTTCTTTGAATTCAGGTTTTGATTTTCTCAGAAAAAAAGTTTCTATTAGTGTAGAATGATAGATCCTATTTTTAGAACAATGATGTGGGATTTTCTTTTCAGATACTCTTTAGTGATTATGGATTCTTCAAACCTCTCTACCATTTCTTCAAAATCTTTTCTCATGAATATTTTCATGATTTTTTAGAACTTATTGATCATCAATGAATCATATAATTTTTTTATAAAGTTTGAGAAACATTTAAAATTTTCTATTTTTCAATCATCAACAAAATACTCTTTTAAAACTTTTTAGTAAAAAAATGAAATATTCATTAAGAAAGATATTTCAAACTCCGTAACTTCTATAAAACTTAGCAAATTTTTTATTTCTTGGATTACGAAAAAGACAATCTTCCAGCAACCAACAAATTCATATTTCTATATTTCAAAAACATTCATATTAAAATGTTAGTTGTCAAGAAAAACAAATACATTCTTAAAAATAATTTATCATAAATGTACTTCATTATTGGTGTATTTAATGTCAATATAAATTAATAAATTCCAAATTTACATTACATATTAATTATAATAATTAAAATTTTATTTAAATTTATAATATTCATAAACATTTATAATCAGCCATGTGAATGGAATACGGTTTAAAATATCATACAATGTCATTTTATGAGTCATTTATACATTAATATTTACATTATTAACCAATTATTATTGAAATAGTTTTTATCAATGTTAAGGGTAAAAATTAATAACAAAGGTGTCGATAAAAGAATAAGGCTTAAAATGAAATCAATTCTCATATAAATTTAATTGAATGATGTTATATCACCTATAGACACATTTATTTTTAATTAATGCTTGTGTGGAAGAATTTGGATAATTATTGACATTATCATTTGATAATCTATTCCAAAATTCCATGTGTTTCATCCCTTTAACTTATAAAACGCAACCACTCCTTTCTATACTTTACTCTACATTAATCCTTCTAGAGAAACCAATAAAAAAGAAAATTTATCTTCTAAATATCCCTAAACATGATTTATAGGTGATTTCCTCTAGAATAGACTAATCCTATGGCCCCCAAGAGGAGGTCCAAAGGATATTTTTTAAAGAAGAGGTTATTTCATAAATCGATACATTTATTTTTTTCTATATTATTTTACCTCTTATAATTATATTTAATTTATCATAAAAATAAAATAAATTTCAATAATATAATAAAATTTTGTTATTATTATTATTTTGAAACATCAATTACACATCCTCAATAAGATTAAAAAATAAAGTAAAAGTACCACTGAATGATAAGAATAGCTAGTCGTCTTCACTCAGCAACATAATTCATTCATCATTACCATCATTAATAGATTTTAATTATGGTGGGTTTAATTATTATATATTTTCTTTTTGATTTTATTTTGATTATGTTATATTTATATCATTTATACCTTCTAACCATCCAATCCTTTGGAAAATGATAATATATTTCATATATACGTGTGGACTACCACCTCTAGGAAGTGATGAAATTCATTATTCATTTCTATTTTACATGGATCATAATAAGTGTATCTTTAAGTTATTTATAATATATAAATGATATATTAATTATTTTAGTGAATTTTAATATTATTTACCACTCTTTATTTCTTTATTTTGAAAAATTAAAACAATATTCATGCCTACATATATCTTACTATCTTCATAAAAGGTGTAATTAATTTTCCAATATGTAATTTTCATTGATGAATCTAAATATTTATATAATGAATATGTATTATATTAATATATTTTTTAAAATTTTTATATGATAAAACCATTATTAGTGTATAAGGACCAAAAATACCAAACCAAAAAATACATGGAAAATAAAACAATTATCAGAATAAAAAGTGTCTTTAATATCGAATTGTTAATAAAATAGAGAAAAAGTTTATTAGTAAACCATATGTGGTATAATATAAATGAGTATGTCATTTTAATACATTTATTATTTTTATATTCGTTTTATAGTAGGCTTGAAAATTTACGAAGGACGACATACAGGTGGTAAGGGTTTTATGTTACAGCCTTATTGTTTATCAATACTGTTTATGATTTGGGATTTTATTGATGAAATTTCATGATATACATCTCAATAATATAGTGAATTTTATTATTATATATTTATTTAGTAAAAATAAAGTTTTCTCTTTCATTTTTCTCAATTTTAAAACTCAAGAGATCAAAATAATGTTTTTATGAGAAATTGACTTTATATCTCTCTTCAGTCAAAAATCATTTTTATTCCATATACATGTTTTCTAAAGATTAGGTGAAGAATTTTTTTCATATAATATTATGTTTCTTAAATTAAATTTTACTTATTATTGATTTTTTTTATAAAAAATTAAAATTAGTATACTTTTAATTTTTTTAACAATGTACATTTTGAATTATTTTACTAGATTATAAAAGGAATATTTTCTCTTAACTTATATAGAATGATAAAAATTTTAGAGAGTTATGGAAAATAATTTTTTTATATAAAATTAAAATATTTCATTGTAAATTTTAAATATATATATTTTCTTAACATTTAGTTTTTTTTATATTTCATAGAAATTATCTCAAAATTAAATGTGTATTTCATTCAATAATTATTATATTGATCTTATAATAAAATATTTAATAGGATAAAATCATGGATGTAAATTATAATTTAATGTTGAAATGATACAATGACACCTTTGTTATCCTTGATTTTGATGGTTTATGATTTTGATGATGAGATGTTTACAAATCCCATTTTTTATCCACAGGTTATGCCATGATTACAAGTTTATGAATCCCATTTCTTTTTCAATGGTTATGATATGATGAATGTTTTATGATATAAACATATATATTATTTTACTTATGTGACTAGTGAGTTTGATTTATATAGACATCCTATTAATTGGGTAATGATGTATATATCATGAGATAAATTAGAATAGAATAGAAAGTAAACCACATTTAGTAAGAGACTATATCCATAATTATTGACTCATGAGTAAACCTAGAATACTATGAAAGTTTTGGGTGTAAACCCAATACACTATTATTTTTGTTTTCATATGAAGTAACTACCATGGAAATGATTTTTTATAATTTTTTTTATATTGGAATTTTATGTATTAAGTTAATTTTACACTCTCATGGAATATTTTCCTTAATTCTATAATTATTTTTTTTTATGAACTTCCATTCATTTTTCTATGATTCCAAATTATGATCTATGTTATGTAGGTATTTTTTTTCTCAAATTTTATGGCCAAGTTCTCATACCATTAGTATCATATTATTATCATGTGACCATTGATACCTCACTTATCTGACCTCACCGATCATCTGAGCTTAGCCTTTCTTATTCCTCCTTTCAACAGGCTACAATGAAATGAATTAAGTATGGTATATCTAAAAAGGATTCCTATTATGGTAAAATATATTATATATGATGTAAAACACTTATGATAATGTTTATATTTATCCATGTTTCCAAACATACATGACCAATATGATTCAAGTGCAAATTTTTTGTTATTTGATGATTATTCATCTAATAAGATATAATATCAATGTATAAAAAGTTCAAGTCATAATTTGAAACCAATTTGGAATATTTATGGGTAAGAAATATAGTTATATAAATAAGAATATATTATTTTTCGAACATCAAAAAATCCAATGAAATATAATATTTATAAATTATAAAGAAATTTATACATTAATCAATCAATAATCAAGTGGAACTGAGTCTCCATTGATGGTAAGGGACTAAAAAAGAACCAAATTAAACTTACTTTCTAGGAACATAAAAATAAAAATTAGTAAGGAAAAATTGAAACCATATTTCCTAGAATCATAGGAAATATAGTACTTTATATAATAAAATTTAATTAAAATTTTGATTGGGGAGTGGATACGAAAATTGATATGGAAATAAGGATAAGAGTAGATTATGTTGATGAATTACACAAGATCAAACAATAAATAGAAATTAATAAATGGACACGAAATAAAACCAATATATTTATACATAAGGCTTGATGATGTTAATAGATGAGGGTAAGAGGAGACTTCCCCCTAAAATGTGAATGGGTCAACTTTTTTAAATCGAAACATTTCATGATCTTTCTAGGTAATTGCCTTGCTTGGACCTATACACCACATTGTAAGAAATATTCACAGACCCCCACCATGGTACACCATATTTTCTTTATGGAATGATTATCACCACTATAAACCCCAAAAATGTTATCGACATATATAATAGATCTCCTAAATAGGGTAGAGTTCACCTCCAAAGTACCCGACTGCAATGGTGTGACATTCTATCTGGTAGCATAGTGCACTTAATTAGGTAAAACCAAACATCTATATATTTAAACAAACATGGAATAAAAATATCCCTCCATGGTGTAGATTTCCTAACCAATCCAGAACCATGCTAAAAACCCTCATAATATCTTGGTCTCTTAATCCCTAGAAAAAGTAATGGAAGTCCCATACAAGAATAATCAGAACCTATATTGCACGTACCCTTCTCTATGACATGGATTCACCACACTCAGAATATTAACAGAGGTAAGGAAACTATCCACAAAATTTACTCAATATGACAAGATATATTATACTCATTCCTAGGATAAAACATAACCAGGATCATCCTGATAGACATTGAAAACATCAAGGACACCAAGAAACCTCAAAATAACCAAAAATAATAAAACTTTTAAATACCAAACTAACATAGGAATATCAAATAACTCATGTATTCATCATCTATATAGTATCCTTCAAGTATAATAGGTATTTTAAAGATAATTATTAGGTATAATGGATATTAAATTTATGATATTGGGATGTTTTAAAAAAGGTTGTTAAAATATAATTTATGTAAATTTTGATTAATTAAATTTAATTTGTTTCAGTAATGAATATAATTATATATACCACCATTCCATTATTATTTAAGCATCATAAATTAATCATTATTACATCCTATTAGCAGTATTAATATTATCTTATCTTTAATTATATCAATGTTGTATTATCATTTATGTAGGATGTAAAATGAAGAAAACAAATAATTCATTTCAACAAATTATTGAGTAAGAATATTGAGTATTGTTAAAATAATATTATATATATAAGAATAATTATTTTAATATTACATCATTGGAATATATAATTATATTTATAAGGGATGGGAATATAAGTAAGATGAAAGAAATAAAGAAGGGCATTGTTCATTTATGAACTCGATCCTTGTCACAACATATTCTATTAGAATGAAGGATATAAAAATATTTTTTGTGATAAAATTCGACGAAATAAGAGGTAAGATTTTAGAAGTGTAATAATTTTAATGTATTATAGTTACTTCCAAAATATATAATATTTTTTGAGTGGGTAGAAGAGAGCTCATGTGATAGGTAAAAATGGGAGGGAAATTCATTAGAAACATAAACCTTATAAAGAGTAAAGACGCATTAAATGGGTTTTAGGTGAGTTTTTTTATAAAATTATTGTTTTGAATGTAGCATAAACTCTCACAAAATAATATTTAATTATATAATGTCTAAATAAAAATTTAATTACAAATTTTTTTATCCATTTTAATTTACCACATTCAATCCCCTTTTTAAATTGTTTAATTATTTACCATCATGATTTTTGAATAAAAATATACTATAACCCCTCCCACATAATAAAAAAGTAGTGATTAAATATTTTGAATCCATTTAATATAAATTATTTTTATTAATATGGGTTTTTTAAATTAAATCATATGATATATGGGGAAAATAGTTTTTCATACAGTAAGACTTGTTTAAAAATTCTGTTTTATTATTCATATTTCATATCAATTAATAATAACAAAATAAGTGATAAAATATATATTTTGCTTATAATAATTAAATTTTAAAAATATAATTATTTAATTTCTATTTTAAAATAAAATGTCTAAAACATTAATAAACAAATTTTTTTAAATAGAAGATTTCAAAACATTAAGTTATATCATTTTAATTTATAACCCATAAATTATCAATGTATAAATGTATATTAATTGGGTTATATATATATATATGCAAATCATTTAATTTACTTTCATTATCAAAATATTAATAATTAAAAATCGATGTTAAAAAATATAATACAAAATAAAAAAAGAATATAAATAAAACATTTTTATTAAACCATAATAATTAATTTACTATTACTTGTAGCCTAAAAGTTATCTTTTGTATATGATTAGATTTTTTACAAAACAATAATTTATTTTTTTAACACATTTAAATTATATAATTAATTTACATTTAGAAAATTTACCATAAATGAAATTTAAAAAAATGGTTTCTCAAAAATCAATGACATTTTTCCAAGTGAATAGATACAATTTAATTCTATTTTAATATCATTTACTTAAATTCATGTAATTATATATAATAAAAAGGTATTATATTTATCACCTAAATAATAGTTATATATATTTATTAATTAATGTTAATTCAAAACTTGTATTAAATTTAATTAAATTATACCCAATGGTTATATACCCCTTTATTATGGAAAAATAGTAGATAAAATACCTTAGTTACCTGTAATAAATTTATCCCACTACAAAATCAAAAATCAAAAATATTATTCTTATTGATTTCATGTTAAATTTTATAACATGATTTCACAATTTAGGTGGTTTTTTCATTTTTTATGATTAAATTAATATATATTGATTCTCATGGGTGAATATAGCCTTGAGGATTTTCAATATGTGATGATATTATTGTTTTATATTTATGAGAACATTTTAATTTATAAAGTTTAAAGTGATTTAATCATTAATTAAATATAATAATTTACTTCTTTAAATTCTTGGTATAAAATAATTTCGTTACACAAAAACATTATGATTGAATAATGGGTTTTAATTTTGATTCATGTAATATATTATTTTACTCAATTTATGATTGAATTATTTATAATATATAAAACACAAGACATTAAGAAATAAATTTCATTAATAAATAATGTATTTTAAAATTTACAATACTACATGGCTATGTTTTATAATATCGAAACCCATGAATATTACATCATCATCAATAGAGAGTGTTAATGATTTAAATGATTAAAATACAGAGTAATGGGGTTTCTATTATAAAATATATGGTGGGGAGTTTACAACTATGTAGACTTTAAATATTGATTTTTTTTGTATATGTTTTGGGATAATTTTTGTCATGTTCATAATATAGGAATAATTGGTATCATTTATTTATTATTTCAAGATGTTTCCTTTAATATTTAATAAACAAAATACACTATATTGTTATATGATCTAATTAATAAAAATTAATAATATAGGATATTAATAGATTTCACTCGTGGTTTCTTACATTTCACCAAGAAAAGGTGGGGTATGCAAATCTAGAATTTTATTCTAGTTATTAAATATAGTATAATATAAATTAAATATGTTTATTATATATTATAGAATATATTTTTGGAGGCTTTAAAAATTAAGGGATGTAATCTAGGTTATTGTTTATTTACAGGTATTATATTCACATCTAAAAATTCAATGAAGCATATATTATTAGTGAGATTTGAAATAATTATGTCTTATAGTTTTTAGGATTTATATTTCTCTAAAATATATTTCTTATAATCATATCATTATATTCACATTAAATTTTTTTCCAATATTAAAAAATATTTTGTCCATATGGTGAAATGAAGTACACCTTACCATATACAGAAAAGCTAGAAATAGTTTCATCCTTAATATATCCTATGTATATTTTCTTATATTTTATTAATTTTTATAGTGTATATATGTCCATGTTTCATTTTTAGAATTTATATATAAAAAATTATATCAAGAGTTTTCTCAAATGGATTGATAAGTATAATTATATTGGATTTTAATTTGATTAAGTTTATATTGAATGGAAGTGGAATGATTTATTTTGTTGATAGTGAAATGGTATATGGAAATTTATATTAGATTTCATTTATAAAAAAAATATTTATTCCTAGGATATTGTAGATATATTATATTAATTGAATATTATATTATGTTTAATTTAATATTTCAGATAATGTCTTTTTGTTACGTCTCATCTCCATTTGTAAATCAATATTTGGAAATGTGATTAAAAATACCCTATCACTTTATTTTAAAATTTCAATTCACAGATATAATCATGGAGGATTCTTAATTTTTTTATTTAGATAACCTTATACTAGAATACATGATATATTTTATTTTATATTATTCAAAAAAACAGATACAATTGTTTTCTAAAATAATCCACATTGATGATTTTGAATTAGAGATAAATGCATATCTCATTTAACAATCAATGAGTATTATTTATTTGAGTAAGAATAAATTTTCATAATTTTTTAAACTATTAAATTTATTATTGAATCATGATGAAATACAAATAGGGACTAAGGAAGGATATGTTGATATTAGGAATCAATTTTATAATTTGTTCATCTGAGACACTTAGTGATTCTTTTTGAAGGAAATATCCTTATAAATGAGAGTGTGAAACATATCTAAGGTTTCTTGTGTGTATTTAATTGAATATAATATAATTTTATGATTATGTTTTTTATTATATTGGGTTCAATTAATATTTTTCTATTGATATAGTGGATAAGAGAGGATGAAATTGAAATATCTATTGGTATACTACTGAATTCACCACAATGAAACCGATGGAGGGGTACAAGGTATAATATTGTAGAGGTATAGGATTAGTAATCCTTTAGAAAAACCAATAGTTGATAATTTCTATAGCATCTTGTTATTTATAACCACCAAGTAATGCGTTTTCTGAAAAATATCATTTTAATTAGGGGAGTTTCAATTCATTTTATATATTTTTCTAGGATTGAATAAATTTTTTCTTTTAATGAAGATTTATAAGATATGTTTGACGGTGGAGGAAAGGGAATTATATAGAACTAGGATTATAAAACAAGGATATTACATCATTATTGATGCATATTTAGAATATTAAAAAAATACATTCTTGGAGATCATAATAGTTTATTGTCTTTGGAAACATGGAATATGTTATTTTAAATTGGTAAAATATCTTCAACATCCATTATAAAGATATTTTACTTTATTAATCCTTCTTAAAACATTTATTCATAACATGGGGAAAGGAAACATTAGAATATTGTGAGCCTAGATTCTTATTAAGGGTAAACATTGAGATACATAATCATAATCATGATCATAATTTTATGAGAAAATTATAATAACATCTAAAGATCATACCCTAAAAATAAAATATTATATACATGAGTTATGGCATAAATATTGGATTTTCATAAGACATGAATAATAAGGGTGAAAAAACATAATAAATCACTCATGAACAATAATATCATGACATATAAGTGTGTCACTATAATAAATATATAAAATCATTTCATGTGGCAAGGTTTACTACCAAAAACATCAACATAGTGGACCAGGAGACACATGTTTCTCATCTTGAATCAGGACACACCTATTTCCCATTGTGGACAACGACATTCCTGTTTCCCAATTATGGATCTGGACACACCTATTTCCCATTTTTGATCAATCCCATTTACTTTTTTAACATCATTATATTAGGAGAAATAAATAATTACCAAATGAATTTGAGGGAGAAATAGGTTCCACCCATTACATATTAAAATCATAAACACATGTGTAACAAGATCAATAAAATTTTTCATATAATAACCCATGAAATGAAATGGGAATCATATTAATTCCATTATATCATAACTTATGAAAAATTTATATGTTCCATAATCATCTCTACATATAATAACTAATAAAAGAAACAAGATTTCATAACTATTTTATCATGTTATAACCTATGGAAGAGAAATTCATTTCATAAAAAACGACTTATTAATAATAAACCATTAATATAAATAATGGAAATGAATTTCATAGATCATATCTCAATTAAATCATAAACTGTTTCGAAATATGTCATCTTATTTGTAAAAGGATTTTTAATGTTAACATGGATTATTTCTTAAGGAAAATTACATTTCATGGAAAATTAGTTTTGAAGGCATACAACAACTTCGAAATATTTTTCTTTGAAAACAATTAATAAAACTTATAAAACAAGATATAAATTAATTTAATACATTTCATGAGTAAAATATGATTTCTAATTCAAAAAACACCATTTTAAAAATAAAACATTTTGGAAAACATTTTCTTTGAAAATAACCTTTAAAACATATAAAAGAAGATATGAATACAATTAAACACATTAATGTATAAAAAAATTCTTTAAAATAATTTCCATTTTAAAATATAATAATATATCATTTAAATATTCTTTTCAAATTGTTTTTCAAAAATATGTTTTTTGAAAAAAATAATTTTTTGATCGGAGAGATAAATAAGGTCATTTTTTCTTAAAAGCACTTTCATAAATATATTAAGTAACAAAGAGTGTTAAATGGTAAAAATACATGAATATATCATTAATAACCATAGAATAATAAAAATAATGTTAACTCCAGAGATATGGATCATAATATTGGACCAAAGGAAGCATAATCATAAACAATCTTGATAAAAGATTAGATTATATACATAAACTGTTACAACCTAGGTAAATAAAGAATAAGAAATATTTAATATTTATTAAAATTTTTGAATTAAATATTAATTTTACTTTGAAAGGGTTTATATGTTCGATAGCATACGCGATACGCAACAACGAGTTTCTTTGAAATCTTACGTTGCATAATAATAATATAATATTATTATTTTAAACGATAGTAAACTCCTAGCCGTTGTATTGGTAGGGATGACAAAAAATAAATACAATACGATTATACATGTTTGTTAAATGTATTTACATTTATCCAATAAAATTTAGATTCTTAAAATGTGAATAAATCTAATTTTAAGCATAATTTACATTAAAAGGCCGATTTATCATCTTTTAATGGGGAACCCTTTTTAAATATAGTTTTGGCCACTTTAATAAATTTTATATGACCAAATAAAATCCTTATTTATATTGGGGACATAAAAATTTACTTTTTGTAAACTTTTGGAATTTTTCCGACAAAGTTCATTTTTACATGAATAGTGAAAAATATTGCATTTTAATTCAAAAGTGTCTTTTAATCTAATTTATTTATTTGGATAGATTATCTTATTAATTATTTTTAAAGTGAAATTAAAATATATTTTTATCATTTAATCCAATTTGGGTCTTTGGAAGCAATTTCACTTTGAAATTGGACTAAATCAACTGTCCATCTTTTGATAGTTATTATTTCTTAAAAACACGCTATTTTTTTAGCAACGGAAATTAATATTTAAATTAATTAATTCCACTTTTTTTTTTGAATTTGAAAAAATGGAAATAATTTTTGAATTCAGAATATCAAATATATCTTAGGCTGAATATTTGGTATTTTTCTAAAAAACATCAATTTTTGATGAATAGTGAAACCACTTAGCGGTTGTTAAAAAACTGACTTTTGCATTTAAATGAAATTTTATCACTTCTGTGAATTGAATTTAAAAAATCCTATATACATGGTTTTTATCAAGAAGTAAAATTTGGTTCATTAAGATGAAAATAGTTTTTGGTGAATAGTAATTTTTAACTTTATTTACTCTGGTTAAAGGTAAATAAAGTAATTCAAGGTTAAAGGAATATTATAAAAATTCAAAATTACCTTAAAACTTGTCCTAACATTATTTGTTGAGTCATCAACGACCATGGTAATCTTTGGGTCTATTTTGGGACCCCTTTGATTCACTTGGAAGTGATAATGACAATTTAGATTAATTAATATAAAGTAAAGGACAAAATGATATAAACAAAAATATTTTAGTAATTAATTTTTATATGGTATTATATAAGTCATATTTTAGACTATAAATATTCTTTATAAAGCTAAAACATTTTCCTATATCATGGTATTTTTTTATAATTTCCAGACATCAAATAAATTAAATTATTTATGACAAAATAGTGGAGCAGTATTTACCACATTAATAAAGGATTTGAATAAATAAGATTATAATGATTAAATTATTATCCAAAACTTGTCCAATTCTGATTGGATAATTTTATTTCGACCATTACTAATCTTATCTTAGAATATAATGATTTGTGGACCATTATAAATAGAATATCATTATATAATAAGATAATAGTTTTACACTTTCCTAAAGAGACCCTCCACCCCCTTATAAAAGGATACCACTTATAAAAAATTACTCAAACCTCTCAAGCCACTTGGCTCATCCAACCTATTCCAAATTATGCTCTAAAAATCCCTATACTTCTCTTATAAGCCTTACCTTAGGTAGAAGGTACTTTAAGAAGTCCTTTGGTTCAAACCAAAGGGAGTTACCCAAATTAAAGGTAATGATTTCTCTTAAATTGTTTTCTTTTATTTTGCTTCTCCAACCCTGAAAATCTTTTTATTTCTTTATTTTGTAACAAAACCAGTATCCTAAATATACTAGGATGTTGTAATAAGAATTATTCTATCTACACTTACAATGTATGAAGAACATAATGTTTAAGTGGGTGGAAAACTAACGCCTCACGAAACAATGATTGTTGAATTACATGTTACCGCCTCTCATGGTGGCCATTATGATGAAACTGTATTTATATATGTTATATATTATATTTATGATTTCATTATTCTTTTGTACTTACCATTTATATTATTCCTTTATGGTTTCCATAGTGGGTAAATACGATAATCTCATTTGAGGAAGTGCGGATTACCGCCCCCTTAAAATGATTTGATTCGTTAATGGCTTATGTGGGATGTATAAAGGATGGATTTAATGATATTATATATGATATTATACTGGAATTATAATATACCTATGTATAATTATGTCTTATTTCCATTAAAATAATAAATATAAATCAAAGTAGCGTTCATGCGTTCATACAGCTTACCATCTCCACGAACAGTGCATTTCATTTCATACCTCTAAATGTTATGTACTATTATAAATACATGTATACACTATATATATATGACATATATGATATATAAATCATGAATATAATTTTTGATATAATTAACCTTTGAACACATGAACAACATGTAATTATTAGAAGTCCAATTTTGACTCAAGTACCAAATATCGACAAAACGAACATTATTAAATTAAATGATTTTATAATGTTTATAACATTGAAATAAGGGATATAAAAGGAATAGTAAACTTGAAAAAGATTCTTAAGAAATTATAAATTGAATTTAGTTTATTATTCAGGAGATTAAATAACGATCGAGTCAAGTCGGACACGAGGTAAGGGATCTGACCTCTCTCTTTCTTCTCAAGTACTCTCTTTTATGTCATTTAATTTATGCACCATGTTCTTATGTTGGAGGATGTTATTTTATATTCACCATACTGTAATTTTTATTTTCATATGATTAGAGACCCTATCTTACTCTCCTTAATTCATTTTAATAATTTTTAAGAGGCGGCGTTAGGCTGCCGAATTGTTGTAAGGGATTTCTTATCACACTTTTACTTCCGTGAGATTTCCATTGTTCTCCACTTATTTATTGAATGTGGTGTATTTTGTACTATCTTTTAATATATATTATCATGAATATAATTATATTCATGGTATTCTATGATTCATTTGGTGGTTATTAACTATGGGTCATAAGACTCGATTGATTACAACGTGGTAAGGGGTTTTCACCTCACTTTTTATTTCTATGAGATACTTGTTATATTTGCCACTAATTTATATTTTGTGGTGTATGTACTGCCCATGATTGTAATATTTTTGTAATATACATTAATTTATGAGTATATACATCTTCATTGTATGATCCTTCTTTCATGTGGAATATGTTTTGTAAGTTACCAAATCGGTAAGGGAACCTTTCACCCTCCTCTTTTTAAAAGAATTGTTTTTGTTATGTCTTTTAATTTACATATTCTTATGTTGGGATATATTATTAAATATCCTTATTGATGTAAAATTTATTTCCATGAGATGAGATACCCTTTTTATCTCATAAACTCATTTTTTGAATATTAAAGTGATGTTGTAAGACTGTCGAATTTTTGTAAAGGGACTTCTTAACCCAATTTCAATTCTTTGGGTAAAACTTCTACTTGTTGATTATGTCATGCTATAAATATATGTGAATAACCTATTATTGTTTTAATATTAACATCCAATTATATTAAATGTATTTATATTTTTCAAAGATAAATTATGTCATTGATTTATCCTTAATATATGGATACCGTCTTTATAAGGGATTGCGTCTCAATTTACATTCCATTGAGAATTAATTATTTTTATGCACCAATTAACTCTTATATTGTGTATATAATGTCCGTTGACATATTATATCATGAATCATTTTATTCTTATGATATTATAAAGTTATGATTAAATTTTATTCCTTAATTATATATATTCAAGAGTCTCTCATTTTGTTAAAAACTCTTCTACTAAAATATCATTTTAAATGTTTTAAATATTTATTCTTCTAAATATTTATCATCAATGTCCATGTTTTAAAAATGGTTTTGGGATTTATTTATATGGAAATTAATGTTTTAAAATGGTAATTTCTTTAAAATCTTCAAATTGGTATGATAAACTTTGATTCAAAAATCTATTTATTAAATGTTTTAAATGGTCATGAAAATGGTTTGCTAAATCATTGTTTATTTAAATATCTTGATATGATAAATTGTGAATGGAATGTGGAAATGTTATCTTTCATTTATTCTTCTTTTATGTGTTATATTATGGTTATTGGGAATTATTTACGTATATGGGTGGTTCCGGGATAAACCTATGTTGGGTGTGCCTCAGATAGCTCTCCAATGCATTGGGTAATGTGACGAAGGTAAACATGAATGTTTCTCCTAAGAGATTTTGGGAATATACTGTGATGGGTATTCCAAATGTCACTCCCAATATATTTGTGATAGCTACAATGTAAGTATGTTATAAATTCCATATGTTACCTTTATGATTTATGATTTCTATGTGTTATTCATAAATTTTATGATTTTGTAAGGTATGTTATGATTGAAAAGTATTGATTTCATTGATTTATAATTATTGGTGGGATAATGTTTTATTTCCTTATTTTATAACCCTTACTGATTTTTTATGCTCATCCATGTTTTTGAAATGTTTTTCACAGGACATAAAGATGAATAAGGTCAAGGAATGGATCAAGGAAAAGTCTTACTATTTAAAACATGGAACTAGACGTGTTTCTTTTCAACAGTTTTTATTTTATGATAAAATGGATACTGAGTAGTATTTTATACATGTAATATTCATGTTTTTTATGTATTAGTTATGGACTAATTCTCTAAAACTCTACACCTTAAAAGATCCTCAATGTGAATTATTTGTTTAACTCAAGATTATGTAATTTTTTAAGGCTGGGTCCTTATAGTTGGTATCAGAGGGAGGTTTAGACAACTTTAGGGATTAGGAGTTTTAATTAGACACATGGTTAATTCCTTTGTCTATTATTTCAATTAAATCCTTGTTTTATAACTTTTTAAAATCAAGTAATGTTAGTTATAAATGGAAGTAGGAGGATCTCAAATGACATTTCTATCTCTTTCTGATGATATTCTTGTAATAATTATTACAAAGTCATTTTCGGATGATTATGAAACTTTTTCTCGCATACAACTCACTTGCAAGCAGTTGATTGAGATATCGAACACCTCCAATATACCTCTTTATCATCGTGGATCATTGGTTGTATTTAGAAAATTCTCATTTTCACAATATTCTCATATTTTCAAGAACGGTAAATATTATCAAGTCATTTTAAAAAATTTTACCCTATCACAAGATTTTAAAGCATATTATGATTTTCAAAAAGGTTCTGAAGAAGGAGACATTTGCGCAACCCATTTATATTTTATTTTAAAATATATCCTCTCAACACATAATTATGGTATTTTAAAAATACCGTTATTTGAAAGTTTCAACTCAAATTCGGTTCGACTGTTTTATAGAAATCAAGTTTTATCAGATGTTTTGAAATTATATGTTATACATGATTATTTTCCAAAACTGTTTTCTTGTGAACACCCATATGACCCATGTTGTACAAGGTGTATTTGAATGGAGGAATAAAATTATTTTGAAGGATCTCTAAATCATTGGTGTAGTGCATGGACCTTCTATCTACCTGAACAAGAGGACGATGAAACCAAATGGTCACCATGATTAAGGTATGATGTTCATCATTTTGGTGATTGTTTTATTTTATCATTTGCTGGTGAAATAAGACTTCAAGAATTACGATGTTGAGATCACAATGAATTTGGATGAAAATGAGAGGTATAAGGAAACCATTTAGGTTAAAACATGTTAGGGTTATTTTTGAGTTTTATAAAAAGGACAACCCGTACTATGGGTGACAACCCATCATATTCGACAATGATGCATGAATTGAACCCACAACCGAATGGCGACAAGTGCACATCACCTACCACTAGACTACTTGAAGTCCATGGTTAGTATAACTTATTATTTTTAGTAAAATGTTTTTATAGAACAAGAATATGTTGATTTTTGGAACTTATGTTTTATAAAATGGATATAATCAGTATTGAAAAATGATTTAGTGATTAAGTGATAAAAGGTTATTGTGGAAGACGTTCTCTCTTTTGAGGAAACACTATATGCCTAAGGAAGATAGAATTCTATGGGATTTCAATTGTGGAATAATGGTTAAAATTATAGTTTGGAAGAATCTATGTTTTTATTATAGACACAGGATGATTTGATTTATTTATGAAAATGATTTACCTATAATGGAGAATATGTGATTAGGTTTATTACTTTTCAATATGAGACTTTATGAGTAACTGGTGTTACTTGGAGATAAATGTTAAGATGTATCTTGGAAGTCTATGTAATTAAATCCTTATGAGATTTGGGTTACAATAAATGTATGGATTAATTTTGAAGAATTTTAGGGATAATTGTTAATTGAATGGTATTTATTGAACTTTGGGTTTTGGTTAGACAAATTTTGGAGATTAAGAGTAGTTTTTCATTATGTAAAGGTTTATCTTTTTGGGGGATTATATGATCATATACTAAACATTTTGGTTTTAGTTAATATATAAAGACATGGGAAATATATAGTTCTTCTTTTTTGGATTATTTGATTCTCTCGAAGTTGATTATAATGCTCTTAATGTAAAAAAAAGGCATCCTGAATATTCATCGTTTGGGGAAAATATGAGTTTGTGTTAGAAATCTAGTAAAAGATTAATGTCTACATGAAAAGTATGTATATTTCCTTATGATTTTGGTTAGGATCCTTAATAAATTCCTCAAGGAAAAGTATCTTTAAATGAAAACCTTGTCCATTAAATTTTCTTACTAGGGAATCAAAGACTGTTTAACCCATCACAAGTTTGTGATTTTCTGGTGGTTAACCTTCTACTAAACATGTTTCCTAACACTCTCCATCAGAACATGACCCTTTTCTTTCTCCTTCATATCCATGTTTTCATTGAATCTTAGTATGGGTGAACTCGGGTGAGCTTTAAGCTTCTCTTTCTTTCTTTTAAGGTGATAGTTTTACTGACTCTTTTCCTGATGTGGGACTTTCAATGAAGTTTCTGAGCCCTTTTTTTAAATTACGAGGACACAATTCTCAAAAGGGGGTAGGATGTAACATCCATGTTAAATATAGAATAAGACATATTTCATATTTATTAATATTTTTTAATTAAATATTAATTTTACTTTAAAAGGGTTGCTATGTTCGATAGCGTACCCGATATGCAACAGAGTTTCTTTGAAATCTTATGTTGCATACAAATAATATAATATTATTATTTTAAACGATAGTCAACTCCTAGCCATTTTATTTCAAGGAATGAAAAAAACTAAACACAATATGATTATACATGTTTGTTAAATTTATTTACATTTATCCAATAAAATTTAGAGGCTTAAAATGTGAATAAATCTAATTTTAATCATAATTTACATTAAAAGGCCGATTTATTGCCTTTTAATGGAGAACCCATTTTAAATATAGTTTTTGTCAGTTTAATACATTATATATGACCAAATAAAATCCTTCTTTAGAATGGGGACATCAAAATTTACTTTGTATAATCTTTTGGAATTTTTCCGACAAAGATCATTTTTAAATGAATTGGGAAAAATATTATATTTTAATTCAAAAGTGCCTTTTAATATAATTTATTTATATGGTTATATTATATTTTTAATTGTTTTTAAATTTAAATTAAACAATATTTTTTACCATTTAATCCAATGTTGGTCATTGGAAGTAATTTCACTTTGAAATTGGACTTAATCAACTGTCCATCTATTGATAGTTATTGTTTCTTAAACACACGCTATTTGTTTTAAAAACGGGAATTAATTTTTAAATTAATTAATTCCACTTTTATGTATTGACTTTTTCAAAATGGAAATCATTTTTTCATTCATAATATAAAATATATCTTAGGCTTAATTTTTGGTATTTTTCTGAAAAACTTTAATTTTTGTTGAATAGTGAAACCACTTAGTGGTAGTTAAAAAAACTGACTTTTTCATTTAAATGAAATTTTACCACTTATGTGAATTGAATTTCAAATATCAGACATACATGGTTGTTATAAATAAGTAAAATGTGGTTCATTAAGATGAAAATATTTTTTGGTGAATAGTATCTTTTTACTTTTATTTACCGCAGTTAAAGGTAAATAAGGTAATTCAAGGTTAAAAGAATATTATAATAATTCAAAATAATTTTAACACTTCTCTAATCCTTATTGGTTGAGTCATTAACGACCATGGGCATCTTTGGGACTATTTTGGGACCCCTTTGATTCACGTGGAAGTGATAATAAAAATTTAGATTAATTAATTTAATGTAAAGGCCAAAATGACATAAAAAAACTTCTTTTAATAATTAATTTTTATATGCTGTTATATAAGTCATATTTTAGACTATAATTATTATTTGGGAAGAAAAAACTATTTCCTATATCATGGTATTTTGTGTATAATTTTTAGACATCAAATAAATTAAATTATTTATGACAAAATTATGATGCATTATTTACCTCATTAAAAAATTATTTAAATAAATAAGATTATATTGATTAAAATATTATACAAAACATGTCAAATTCTGATTTGATGATTTTATTTAGACAATTAATCATCGTATCTTCGAATATAATGATTTTTGGACCATTATAAACCAAATATCATTATATAATAAAATAATAGTTTCACACTTTCCTAAAGAGCCCCTCGTCCCCTTATAAAAGAAAACCACTTCAAACCAATTTCTCACACCTCTAAAGCCATTAGGCTCCTCCAACGAATGAAAAATTAAGCATTCAAAATCCCTCTCCTCCTCTTAGAAGCCTTACCTTAGGCATAAGGCACTTCATGAAGTCCTTTGGTTCAAACAAAGGGAGTTATCCAAATTAAAGGTAATGGTTTCTCTTAAATTGTTTTCTTTTATTTTACTTCTCCAACCCCTAAAATAATTATATTTATTTCTTTTGTAACAAAACTGGAATCCTTATTATACTAGGATGTTGTTATAAGAATGATTCGAACAACACTTACAATGGATGAAGAACATAATGTTTCTGTGGATGGCAAACTAACAACTCATGAAACGATGATTGTTCAATTACATCTTACCGCCTCTCATTGTGGCCATTATGATGGAACTATATTTATATATGATATATATTATGTTCATGATTTCCTTATGATTCTGTAAATCCCATTTTTATTATGCCTTTATGGTTTCCATAGTGTTTAAATACGATAATCTCATTTGAGGAAGTGCGGACTACCGCCACTCAAAGTGATTTGATTCGTTAATGCCTTATGTGGGATGTATAAAGAATTGATTTAACAATATTATATATGATATTATAGAAACATTATAATACAATATGTATCATAATATCTTATATTCATTAAAATAAGAAATAAAAATGAATGTAGAATCCATGCGCATATACGGCTTACCGTCTCCATGAATGGTGCATTTCATTTCTTACCTCTAAATGTTTTGTACTATTATAAACAAATGTATATACTGGATATATATGATATATATGATATATAAATAATTAATATCATTCTGGATATAATTAACATTTGACCACCAGAACAACATGTAATTATAAGAAGTCCATTTTTGACTCAAGTACAAAATATCGACAAAACGAACATTATTAACTTAAATGATTACATAATGTTTATAACACGGTAATAAGTGATATAAAAGGAATAATAAAATTGATAAAGGTTCTTAATCAAGTATAAATTAACTTTATTTTATTATTCAGGGGATTAATGAACGATCGAGTCATGTCAGACATGAGGTAAGGGATCCGACCTATCTCTTTCTTTTCAAGTACTCCCTTTTATGTCAATTCATTTATGCTCCATGTTCTTATGTTGGAGGATGTTCATTTATATTCACCATACTGTAATTTTTATTTTCATATTATGAGAGACCCTATCTTACTCTCCTTAATTAATTTTAAGAATTTTTAAGAGGCAGCGTTAGGCTGCTGAATTTTTGTAAGGGATTTTCTTATCTCACTTTTAATTTCATGAGATTTCCATTGTTCACCACTTATTTATTGCATGTTGTGGGTTTTGTACTTCTTATTGATATATATTATCATGAATATAATTATATTCATTGTATTCTGTGATTCATTTGGTGATTATTAGCTTTGTATCATATGACTCCATTGATTACAATGTGGTAAGGGGTTTTCATCTCAATTTTTATCCCTATGAGATACATGCTATATTTACCACTACATTATTTTGTGCGGTGTATGTACTACCCATGATTGTAATCTTTTTGTAATATACTTTAATTTATGAGTATTTACATCTTTATTGTATTATTTTTCTTTCATGTGGCATATGTTTTGTAAGTTACCAAATCGGTAAGGGAACCTTTCACCCTCCTCTTTTTAAAATACTTCTTTTTGTTATGTCTTTTAATTTACATCTTCTTATGTGGGGATATGTTCTTCTACATCCTTATTAATGTAAGTTTTATTTCCATTTGATTAGATAGCCTTTTTTATCTCATAAACTCATTTTATGAATTTTAAAGTGATGACGTTAGGATGTTTAATTTTTGTAAAGGGACTTCTTAACGCAATTTCAATTCTTTGGGTCAAACTTCTACCTGTTGATTATGTCGTGCTATAAATATGTGTGAATGACCTATTAATGTTTTAAAATTAATATCCACTTATATCGGGTGTATTTATATTTGTCACACATAAATCATGTCATTGATTTATCCTTAGTCTAAGGATATCTTCTTTATAAGGGATTGCATCTCAATTTACATTCCCTTAAGAATTCATTATTTTTATTCACCAATTCACTCTTATAAAGTGTATATACTGTCCTTTGAAATATTATATCATGAATCCTTTTATTCTCATGATATTATAAAGTTATGATTAAATTTTATTCCTCAATTATTTGTATTCAAGAGTATCTCATTTTGTTAAAATCTCTTTAACTAAAATATTGTTTTAAATGTTTTAAAGATTTATTCTTCTAAATATTTATCACCAATGTACATGTTTTCAAAATGGTTTTGGGATTTATTTATATGGACATTAATGCTTTAAAATTTTAATTTCTTTAATATCTTCAAAGTGGCATGAGACACTTTGATTCAAAAATCTATTTATTAAATGTTTTAAATGGTTATGAAAATGGTTTGCTAAAGCACTGTTTATTTCAATATCTTGATATGATATATTTGGATAGGAATATGGAAATGTTAACTTTCTTTTATGCTTGTTTTATGTGTTATGTTATGGTTATTGTGCATTTTTTACGTATACGGGTGGTTCCGTGATAAACCTAGGGTGCGTGAGCCTGAGATAGCTCTCCAATGCATTGGGTAACTTGAAGAAGGTAAGCGTGAATGTTTATCCTAAGAGATTTAGGGAATATACTATGATGTGTATTCCAAATGTGTCTCCATATGTAGTTTTGATAGCTACAATGTATGTATATTAAGAATTCCATAAGTTACCTTTATGAATTATGATTTATATGTGTTATTCATAAATCTTATGATTTTTAAGGTATGTTATGATTGAAAAGTATTGGTTTCATTGATTTGTAATTATTGATGGAAGAATGTTTTATTTCCTTATTTTATAACCCTTACATAGATTTTTATACTCTTCCCATGTTTTTGAAATGTTTTTCCAAGGACATAAAGATGAATAAGGTCAAGGAATGGATCCAGGAAAAGTCATATTGTCTAAAACATGGAACTAGACATGTTTCTTTTCAACAGTTCTTATTTTATGATAAAATGGATACTGGGTATTATTGTATACATGTAATATTAATGCCTTTTATGTATTAGCTATGGCCTAATTCTCTAAAACTCTAAACCTGAAAATATCCTCAATGTGAATTATTCATTTAATTCAAGATTATGTAATGTTTTAAGGCCGGGTCCTTATATAAACTTATACCATTTTTGTAACATCAAATCAAAATAAACAAGATATAATAAAAATAAAATAATCATAAAATATAATTATATTAATTATATTAATGAAATAACACGTCACAGGTAATTATATACACCCCATAAAAAAATATAGGTGAAAAAAAACATGTATCTCATAGAAGGAAAATAGAGAGAAAACAACAATATCGATTTGAAAACTATTGAACCGTAAAAACACATGAAATATTGATCTTAAAATGGATATGTAAATATACAAAAAATATAATTATAATAATCATATAACAAATTCTTATGAAGTATATAAACAACACAAAATAAATGAGTGGTGAAAATGAAATATGTCTCACAGAAATTAAAGTTAGACCATAAATTCCATTACTACTTGATTTAAATTTTAATCATGATATCCACGATAGAATAAATTAAATTAGAGAATTTTTTATAAATAAATAAATTAAATTCATGATATAAAATTTACATGGAAGTATGTGCACCACACAATAAGAATAAGTAGTGAATATAACATATATCTCACATAAATAATAGTGCGCCAAGATAACCCTTATCTTAAATCATGAATTTCCTCAAACACATTCAAAACTCTTATATAATAAGTATACGTTTATCATAAATATCCCAAAGGACCATATTATTATATATCACACCATATATGATTTTATTATGAAATTATATTATGGATTTATTAATAGTTTCATTTTAAAGACTCATTTTGGGTAATATATGATTTTTTGCTTCATATATGTTTTACATGTTATTCATGATCCTCTTACTTATATTTTTATTTAATAATTTCAATAAATGTATTATATATTAATTATATATATTAATAATAATATATATAATAGAAATATATATGAAATGGAATACACCATTCATTGAGAGGATAGGTCGTATGTACGCATGAGCATTGTTTCTCTTTTCTTATCGTATTGAAGGATATAAAGTAAATTAAATACATGTATATATATATAAATTAATATAGAATTTATATTATATATATATATAATAAAATTATTAAACCCATCCTTAATACATTACATGTATTGAGTGAATGAATTACATCACTTTGAGGATGTGGTAGTCCACACGTCTACAAATGAAGTTATCACATTTCCGAAAAATGGATAGAATGAAGGTACATGATATATAATAATCACAGAAGTATAAATAAATCATAAATATATATATATATATAAAAAAATATAAAAACATAAATTCTATGTTTATTTCCATCCATTATATGTAGTAATAGAAAATGAATGATATCGATTCCCGAGGCTGTAGTCTACCGTACACATGAACAATGGTTGCATATCCCTTTTAATGAAACTATGTGTGAGTGTAAGTATAAAACTTATCATAATAAAATCTTACTATATTCAGGATAATTATATTATTATATAATCATATATAATAACAATTGAGTTGGTGGGGAAAGAGAATAAAACAAAAGTTTACTTAAAGGATGTTACAAATTCATTTTGTAATTCCTTTTAGTTTGCACCAAAGGACTAACTTGGTTTGATTTATCCACAATGTGAGGATTATTGGATTATAGGATGGAATTTTTTATTTTATTTGGGAAGGTTATGGAGGAATCAAAGGATTTGGAGGTGTGAATAATTGACGGGATGAGTGCCCATTCATAGTGGTGGAGGAGTGACATTCTTGTAAATATAAAATGGTAACCACTATTAAGAGATTTCCCTTAGATAATGTAAATATATTAATTTTATATTTTCTAAAAATGAAGTATATTAATGTAGTATGACCAGAAATTTTTTTGGACATGTTTCTTGGTTATTTGGAAACATATGTTAATGTCTAACAATTAAAAAAACTCATTTCACCTTAATCCATATAATTAATCTTAATTATTTTCACTAATATTTTTGGTAAAATACTAAGATCAACTTACTAGAAATTATAAATTATTATGAATAAAAATATTGAACCCATTTATATATATTCCAATCACAATAGTGGATGAAATTAGTTTAAAATTAATCTCGTAGACATAATGGGAAAGAAGGTTTTTAAATTAAAAAGTTCAAAATAATGATTTTTTATATGCAGATTCAATATGAAATTGATTAAAATGACCTAAATTAGATTTATAATTTTATAATTCAAAAAAAATTAAACACAATTAGAAATATAATTTAACTATATAAATAAATTATAAGAATATTTAGTTTTCCAATAAAATTCAGTGATTTTCACTATTCAATAGAAAATGAAACTTCTTCAAAAAACATAAAAAATTCACCAAATGTAAATTTTGTTATTATGATTTAAAACAATATGTTTATTTTTTCAAAGAAAAAAATTATAATAGTATCAAAAATTATATTTAAACATGTTGTTCCATTAAAAGGTCGTAGAATTAGCTTTTAGAAAAATATATCTGTTTTTTATAAAATTGGATTTATTCTTATCTATTATATTAAAAGAAAAATATAAGAAAATTAATTTTTTGAATGAATGAAATATATTTTTTTATTGAAACAATTTATCAAAATTATTCTATTTTTTTATTAAGGTAAATCTGGTTTGATTTTATAAATATATTTTTCTATCAAAATATTTCCTATATTTCAAAAAATGTTTTATTTTCATTTTAGGTAATTGGTCACAAATAATTCTTCTAATATACACACATAAAAAATATCTTCATAATTTAACTAATCATATTTATAATATCGATTTCAACACCTATTTGAAAACTATAATAATATTCTAATAATAATTTTAAAAAGTACATTATAGTTTGGTAAAACTATGTTTGGTTTGTATTGAAAGTAACTGAAGGGACTTGGTATTGTGTGAAATAAAAGACAAAAATAGTGTTGTGTATACTGGAATATAATCAAATTATTGTTTGTAGTGAAATAATATCATTGTTTTGTGTATAATAAAAGCCAAACATAGTGATTTAGTATAATAAAATATATATTCAATGCTTGATGAAATGAAAAATATTAAAAAAATTAAATTAATTTGGAAAAAATACCTCACTAAATCTCATGGTGTTATATTTTACCCCACAAAAAATAAATTTATACCAAAAAATTCATTTGGGTAAGAAATAATTTAATAATTTAATGTTCCCTTCATAGAAACCCTCATAAAAAAAATTTACACTAGCACTTCCTTTAAAAAGGAAAATTTGGAAACATAACTTTTACCCAATGTAACACATAAATAAGTTTCAACATGGGGGAATGTAGTTGGGTATCGAAAACATGGACATGAAAGATAAATATAGATATCAATTTATAATAGAGAGTGATAGAGAACATGGGTTGGATAAAGTTAAAGATCACAAATCCATAACCATAAGAGGCTTAAAAATGTTATTTATATCATAAAAAATGATTATAATAGGAAAATACTTTATTTTAAGACCCTTTTTTATAAAGTTGAATTATTTTTTTAGTGAGATATAATTACTTGATTTTATTCCATTTTATATTTACAATCTCATCCTTTAGTTGTGGCTTACTCTATTTACACTTTATCTTATAGACCAGGAAATAAAGGTTAATTTTTCATCCCTAAAGAACTAAAATATCATGAGATCCTAAAATAGAATGATAATTTATTCCATATTTATTTAGTTAACATCATAAAAAACTAGTTATAATAGGTTCTAAAATTTAGATAGATCATCATATGTAGATATACTAATTTAATCGCTAAAACGTCATATGATGATTAACCTAAACCTTTCGGTAAAGGGTTAACCTTGTAATGATTCCAAAAAACATGTATCCATTAATCTATAAATAAGGTAAATAATATTCTCAAAATTAAATTTACATTGATCCTTATATATCAAAAGTTATCTATTATTTTTTACATGCCATAAATGTGAGTACCTTTATAATCTATTCTATTGAAACATGGTAATAATCATAGTTACCATAAAACATTATTGAAATAATAAATTATTTCTTATTCCAAATATTATTGGATATATTCTCAAAATCTAAATAAATTTGTCACATAATCCATGATAATATAGACCACTTTGTTAAAAATTCAACTATCATTTCCATGGTAATCATTACTATCCAATTTACTTTATTCTTATCCAACATCTCTATATCTGAAAAACACCATTTTCTCAACACTAGAAATATATTAAATGTCACCTTCTCTTAATCATGTTTTTCCCATGAATATCACCATGACATTAAATCAAATTTTTAGGTTATCATAACTATTGAATATATTTTATGAAAATTGTTCATAGAAAATATAAACATCATGATTCATTTAAGATTATTCATGAATTTCTATACATATACACTTGAATCATCCAAAATTATTCTTAAAAAATTAATTAGGGTTAGTCATTTTATTACACAATACCACTTTACTAGAATAAAAAATTTGAATCATGTCTTAAGGTTAATCATTATAAATTGATTCATGCTTCTTATTATAATGTAAAAAATAGTACTAAAACATCCCATACCATTCATAGGTCATTCGTGGTATCATTATCTTTAGTGGTATAAGCAATAATTTTTCCAACTTCCTGATTCCCATGATGATATTTAAAATTACGACTTATACTTACACAATTAATATACTTTACATATATAAAAAATTAAATGTTAACTTAGTTCCTTCTAGTTCCTGTTATTGAATAAGACCAGAAAGTATTGTGTGAGTAACAAATATCATAGCAGAGGACCACATAATCATAAAAAACACTTATTGGATGCTTGAATCATTACAAATACTTTTACATTTGTTAAACCATAGTATTATCCTTAGAGACATACAAAGACATATACATAGAAATATCACCATGCATCTGAATAATTATTTCTCATCCCAGTTTCTAAATGTTGACAATTCCATACCATTGATTCTAATTATAGTTACTGATGATTTTGCATCATTTTAGATGAATACTCGACATATTAAAAGAATACATTCTTGAGGACTATAAATTTTTATTTTCTTTGGAATCATGAAACACAATATCTAATTTCATTAATAATTTTCAAAATCTATCTTAATGATCTCCCCCTTTAGCACACATTAATAAAATATTTCTTCATAACATATGGAAAAGAAACAAAAGAAAGTGGTGATAATAGATGATCAGTAAGGGTAAACAAGGAGATATGTAAGCATAATCATGAGTATAAGAGTAAGAGAACAAGAGATTAGCATTTGATGATCATACCATACATATCAAAGTTAATATACATGAGTCAAGGAATAAGGATTTAAAGTTCATAAGACATGACTCCTAAGGGTTATAAATCATCAAAAATCAATCATGAACCATAAATCCATGTCATATAAGTGTGGAACCATCATAAATATATACAAACCATTTCATGTGGCAAGGAAAACTATTAAGACCATCAATATTGTGGATCACGACCCACCTATTTCACATAGAGGATTTGGAGGAACCTATTTACCATTATGGAAATGGACACACCTATTTCCCATTGTGTATTAGGACACACCTATTTCCCATTTTTTATCAATACTTTATACTTTATTTCCATCATTATCTCTGGAGACCTAAATCATTACACAATTCATTTGAGGGTGATATTATTCCCAAAAATCAGATAATGAAATCATACATACGTGTTCCACAAGATCATATACATTCCTTATATCATAACCTATGAAATTAAATTGGGATCATATACATTTCATCAACACATAACCTATGTAAAAGATGTATATTTCTAATAATTTAAATAATTAATACCCCATGATAGGAAGTGGGTTTCATAAGTATTTTATGAGGGTATAACCTATGGAAGAGAAAATAGTTTCATAAAAAATTGACATATTATATACAAACCATTTGGATAATGAATGATAATGGTGTACTCAGATCTTATCCCAAATATATCACAAACTATATCAAAGGAGTTCATCTTAGTAGGAGAATGGTTTTGAAAGTTAACTGTAAGCATTTCTTAATGAAAATAACCATTCATTGAAAACCACTTTTAAGGAATAAAATAACATCAATGATATTTTAATTTATTTTTTTTGGAAAACATATAAAATAATATTTAAAATAATTTAAAACATTTCATGAGTAAAATATCCTTTCCACATTGAGAAACAATTTTTAAAACATAAAACATTTTGAAAAGGTTTTTATCTGAAAATAACGTTGAAAACATATAAAGGAATATTTAAAAACCATATTAAACACCTAAAAACATATTTAAGATGAATTTTCAGGAAAATTATAAAAAATATCTCTTAAAAAATAGGAAATATTTTTAAAATTCACATGTTTTGAGTTAATCAAATTTCCAAAGGAAGAGTGGAATAAGGATTGATTTTATTAAAAATAGTTTATTAATTTTGTTAATTAACAATGATTGAAATAATTATTGAAATAATTTAATATATAAATTAAAACCAAATCAAAATAAAAATCCTATTTATTCTTTAGATATGGATAATAATATTTCCTCAAGGGAAGCATAATCCAAAAAAATCCCATTAAATAATGATATTGTATAAATAAACTCTTAACATTTTTGTAATATTTAATCAACATATCCATGAAAAAATCACAATAAATGAATCATAAAATATATTTAAAATAATTATATTCATGATATAATATCAGAGAGTTCATTATATATGCCTTGAAAAAGAATATATGTGCATAAAAAAACTTATGTCTGAAAGAAGAAAAATTGAGACAAAAATTTCATTACCAATTTGGTAAATTTTGATCCATAAAAACACCTGAAATAGAGATAATAAAATGGGTCTATAAATAATAAAAAATTAAGGATAATAATCATTTAATACCTTAATTTTGAGTAAGTAAACCACACAAAAGAAACTAATGGTGAGGATGACATTTGTCTCATAGAAATAAAAGTGAGACTATAAATCCTCTTACTACTTGAGAAAATTTTGAATCATGAGATCCATAAGGTAAAAACATCAATTGAAATGTTAATTATCATGAAAAAATTAATTCACAATATATAATTTCATTAGGAATTATTTATATCACATAATAAGCATAATTGGTAAATATAACATATAAGTCACAGAAATAAAACTCGGATGAGAAAACCCTTAACTTAAATAATAACATTTTTTGTACACATTAAATAAACTTGTATAAAAAGAATATGTTTATTATAAATCTTCCAAATATACATATTATTATATATCATATCATATTTTATATTATAATTAATTTATGTTACATGTTTATTAAGACTTTCTTGTTAATTTCACATTTCTGGTAATATCTTCTTTGTTTTTGATATGTGTTTTTATTTATTATTTTGATCCTCTTACATAGATTAGGATTTAATTATTTCAATAATTTAAAGCATGATATTAATATCATAATTATTCATTATATAAGTAATTATATCAATGTATAAAATATTTAAATATGAAAGGAAATTCAATGATCTTGGGGATGGAAGGCTGTACGTACACATGAATGTTATTTCTGTTTCATCATTGTATTAAAAGAAATACATTTAATTAAATATATGTGATTTTCTATATTATTATTCCATTGTAATTATTATTTTATATATATCATACAAATTTAATAAAATAATCCTTAATACATTACTTGTGAAGTGTGACCAAATCGCATCGCTTTGAGGAGACAATAGTCCACACGTCCAAAAGTGAAGTTATCATATTCCCACAAAATGGAAATCATGAAGTTATGTGTTATATTATAATTAAATAATTATAAATACTTCAAAGATATCAAATATATCATATAAAAACATAAATTCCATAAATTCATCAAAACATGATAGTAATGGAAGAACAAACGACGTCGGTTCACTTGGCGGTAGTCCGCCGTACACACGAACAATGACTGTGTATCCCATTTGATTGAAGTGTGTGAGTGTATGTACAAAAAATAACCTAAAAACTTTAAATATATTTATAATACATAGTTTATAATACAATCATGGAGTTAAAATAATTTAAGAGGTGGATAAATAAAATAAAACAAAAGTTCTTCTAAGAGGATCTTACCACATCTTTGGTTAATTTCTTTTGGTTTACACCAAATGATTAAAATTGTTTTCTTTCAACCCAAAGTAATTATTATAATATTATAGGTGTTATGTTTTGAGATTTTTTAATGTTATTTTATGAGTCAAATGGATTTATGTTTGTAAAGAAGTTTGGGGGGGGGGGGTGAGTACCCTTTTAGAGTGGAAGATGAGTGATATATTCTATAAATATAAAAATGTATACAATATTGAGAGGTATTCGTTAAATTATGTGCCCCAAAAAACATTAAATTTTCAATAAAAGGGACTATATAGTAGAAATATGTATATAAACTTACTTTTGGACATGTTTCTATGTTATTTTTTCACTTAAGATAATGTTTAACGACGATGAAAACTCACTTTTACCTTAATCACTATAATTAATTTTATTTACTCTCACTAATTTTTTTGGTCAATAAATATATTGAACATAATATAAATTATAAATTATGAATATTCCAAATAATTAACCCATTATTTCAAATCTGAATCCCCAAGGTGTTATAAATTAATTTAAAATTAATCTTGCATATGTGAGTGGAAAACATGTATTTAAATTTAAAATTTGAAAAGATTGAAATGTTTTTATGTCCAATTTCAAAGTTAATTTTATTTAGATGACATAAAATGAATTTTTTTCTATTTTTTTACTAATTATACTTTAAATAAATTTTAAATAAAATTTAACTATATTAATAAATTAGATGAAAAAGAAGTTTTCAATTAAAATTTTGTGTTTTTCACCATTTATTAAAAAAACGAAATTTCTCAAGAAAATAGTTAAAATTAACCCAAAGTAAATTTTGTTATACTTACTTCAAAATTGATTTTTTTAAATAATTAAAATAAATGTTTGAAAACATAAATTTAAATTAGGTCCTCCATTAAAATTTGGTAAAATCACTATTTATAAAAATACATCTTTTATTCTTAAATTTGGATATTTTCATAAATATTTTCATGAAAACATATAATATTAATGTTAAATAGTTGAATAAATAATATATATATATATATATATATTTATTATTAAAATAATTTATCAAATGGTTTTTAATTAATTTATTAAGGTACAAATTGTAGGATTGCATAAATATAAATTTCCAATAAAATATTTCCAATATTTTAAAAAGGGTTTTATTTTCCTTTACAGTTAATTGTTCGAAAAATATTTATCTATATATACATGTTGAAAACATATCCACATAATTTAATTAATCTTATTCAAAAATACCATTCCTATTTTTAGGTGATAACTATAATAATTTTTTAAGAATAATATTAGTTGTTTATTAATGTTTTGTAAATCTAGGCCTTGCGTGTAACAAAAGCTATTTAAGGGACTCAGTATTCTGTGTAACATAAGAAAAACATAATGTTGTGTATACCCTGAGTTAATATAATTTTTTCCTATAGCATAATATTAATTATGTGTTGTGTAAAACTAAATAAAAACATTATTCATTCATATAAAAAATCAGTATTCAGTATTATGTGAAATGAAACATATCAAAAAGATTAAATTAATTCAAAAAATCATTTCAAAAATTAATATGGTGTTATAGAAAAAATAACAATAACCAAGAATTATTGAATCATGCATGTATATTTATTCTTTAACTCCATTAAATAAGGATATGACTCTCAATCCTCTTGAAAATGTTATTCACAAAGTTCTTTTCAATTAAATGTGAAAAAATCAATTTTACTAGAGAGATGTCCCTAAAAACCATCTAGGACAAGGAAGTACTTTGTTGATGGGGTGAAATCATCTAATAAAATATATTTAAAAGATTTTTATATCTCATCCCCTCGTAGGGTTTTCAATAAGTCCGTATGTCCCAGGTCACTTCCAAATAGGATGCTATTAAAGAGATAATGAATTTGTATATGTTCTCAATCATCATGCTATTCTTATTTATAAAAGTGGAGAAAATATGGAAATAAAATGACCTCCCCAAATTAATAAAGGATTTTTGGGGATCAAATTATTGGAAAATAATGGAAATGGGGTAAAGATATTACCAAAAAATATCCTCCTTATTTGATTTCAATTTGAGGGCATGAGGATGTGGCTTGGTATCTCTAGAGCTTAGCCTCATGAGAATATATAAATATAAAACAAAAATTGATCCATGAAAAGTAAAGAACACCTATGTATAAGTTTAGATCCAAATTTTAATGATTAATTTATTTTATTGTGATCTACATATAAAATGAAAAATATAATTCCTGGTGGAAAAATCGGTCTGGATTAAAAAGAAAATATATAAAACATGAATTAGGGATTTTATGAGAAATATTATGGAGGGTAAAAATGTGTTTGCGCTGGTAGATGATGTTTTCCTAATGACTAGGGACGAATGTATCAGTAATGAAATAAAATATGAAAGGAATCAAAAAATCTATCTAAATCTATCTTATTTGGATGTTTATGTTTTGAATGTAACATGTGAATGATCTAAAACAAATGTAAATAAATATGGAATGAATATTACTTTTAATGGAATAAGAAATGGAATAAAAAGATGAATCAATTATTTCTTACATTTCCTATGCTACAGTTCTCTAGTCATGGTGATGGAGGTCCCACAACTATGGATGGTTATGAGAGGAGTAGGACATTAAAGGAACCCAATGGTCTAATAACTCTTGATAAATAGGAATATTTTCAATGCCATACAACATATTATATCAATATGAAGGAGTAGGATAGTGGTATAATTTCTTTAATTGGAGTCACTCATGTTGAGGATGTCTCTAAAACCCTCCCATCCTAGATTAAATGTACCCATTCTAATGAATATCTATTGGTGTAAACATAAGATTATATCAGGTAGGAAGCTAACATATTGAGGAATGAGGCAAAAATCATAATATAATTCTACATTCTGAGCCACATTATAGTTCTAACATAGCAATTCCCTTCTTCATAAGAGTTTCCACACACTTATGGATTGTTAGAGTGTATATCTAGACATTCTAAAATTACTGAAGATACTTTGAATGAAGTGAGTGATTTTTTTGATAATATACATGGTCACTAATTTCTTTTATCTACCTATAAGGATTGAAAAAGAATGTCCGATGAAGGAAACCCCCTGAATTAGTTAAGTCTATCAACCTATTTAACCCATTGAATGATACATTTTGGATGTATTCCACTAAATTCCCTCACTCCTAAATGAAATCAGGATGATACTATACATTTTTATGGAATGGATAAGCCTTTGGAGAATGTATACCCAAAAGAAAAAAAGAATAAATGGAAAAGGTAAAATGAAGAAGGCTTATAATGACACTCCAAAATATTGGGAGCCTCAAATAATAGGAAAATATCATAAATATGAAGATCATATATTATAATTTTATGGGTTTGGGAACTCCCCCAAGGACATAAACCTTAAAATTGTATTACTACCCATAATCCAAATATAACTAGGCTTTATTATCCAGATATATTTTTTGATATGTGGAATTCCTTAAACTATGCATCCCATGGGCCAAATGTTTTTCTATGAAAGATCTTATATCATTGACATGGATCATTTATGGGTCCTCAAACATAATAATTTCTACATAATCTCATATAGTTTAGTGTCCCAATGAAACCCAATTTCCTTTCTATCATAGGGATACACTCTCACTATGTCATTAATTTATGCTCATGTCTCTTATATAAGCATAAAATATTCATGGAGGAAAGTCTTTATGATATCAATGAACAAGAATCAAAAGTGGATTCTCATTGTTTAGTTTAATAAATTCTTGAGTCTTAAAGAAAAAATCGGATGTAAAATCCCTAGTATGACATCTTAGGAGTTTTCTAGGTGAAATGATCAATGAAAACTTGTTGAGGTCCCAATTATTGGGGGGGGGGGTGAATTCACTTAGAATAGGTACAATACTAATCAAAAACCAACCTGGATACCCTCATACACTAATACCCTAACTAACACTGACATAACTTTAAGGGTGTTCTCGATTCCCATGGGATGGAGACTAAAACCAAGAATTATGCAATATAAATGTGGGAAAATATCATCCCTAGAAATAGTGGATGTTAATTATAAATATTAGTGTGCGAAAAAACTATTATGTGGGAATTTACATAAAACAAAATGTTATATAAAATCCCAGACATTACATCATCAATGTACCAAAACCATAAAATAACAAACTTAACCATCTCGAATGTATCAACACTCCAAGAAAAAAGCGTAATGGAAATCCACCTTCTCCAAGGGGATCATTCCCATTATTCTAACATAGAATAAGTACATTTACAAACCAATGATATTAAATGCATGGTATGGGATAAAATCTTCTTAGTGTCTCACCAAGTGTTCTATAATAGGATTCTATAAAAATAAACCAAATCATGTTTTCAATTTTAAATAAAAAAAATAATTCTAGTAAAATTGAATTTTAAAAACAAAATATTGTTTTCATTTCCAATAGTGGAATCATTTCAAATAATGGATTAATAAATTTCTTACATAAAATAGTTTAAATAAGCAGGAATAAATAAATTGATTTCACAATCTATGGAATATATATATTTAATAAAACACAATAATAAACATGGTTATATTACCTTTGGTATAATAGTTCCTGGTTATTGGATCATTGTACCATCATATTAGTGATCATCGAGATGTGTACACATTTCCCTTAGTCTTAGGATGAATTGGACTAATCAATGTTCTATCATAAATATGGTATTCCTAACTAAGTTTTGTTAGAGTTTTGATAGTTAATCCCTTGATAGGTAATTAACATCCATGGATTCTTATCCAAAATTACCCACTGACTACCTAGGCTCACATTTTCTCTATAAATCAATCAATAATGGGAGAATCATTTCAAACCTGTTTAAAATACAGTTTCCCCATTTTTAGTTTCAATATGCTAATTTTATTAAAACACCGAAACATATATTTTTTAATCATGTAGAAACTTTTAAAAATAAAACCCATAATAGGTTCTTATCAATCCAATTTAATAAAATTTTTAGTAAAAAATAAATTTAAAAATAAAATGACAAATTTCAATCAATTTTAAATCACACCATAAATTCAAATTCCATTAAAATTGGTTGTTTTTCCAAAATTAGAAAAAAAATTAAAATTAAAATTAAAATTAAAATCAAACCGCATTTTCATATTTTAATTGAATGAAATTTAAATAATTTAATGAAATTAAATGTTAAATCGATTTTCCAATCTTAAATGGAACCGTCTACCTTTTTCACAGCAATCATGTAACACACTAATCCAAAAAATATTTTCCAATTACAAACAATGAAAAAATAGGTCATGAAATCCAACAAAAATTAATTTTTGAAAACAATGGATATTACATCCATCAATAACAAGATGATAAAAAAACCAGATAGTGGAAAGATATATAGGGGAGGAGATAAGAAATATGAGAAGAACCACTTACCAGAGAGAGATCAAATAATATATTCCATTAATTGGTCCACATTGGAAGGGGTCATGTGGGAGATAAAAAGTGAATTATTGAATTTTTAATAAAAATTTCGCAGTTAAATTTTTTTTCATGGATAATTTTGCATGGACACATGGTTACAAAAATAATTCTCCCTAACTATGAACCCCTCAAATAGAATAAATGATTTCTACTATGTGAGTGATTTTTTTAACAATTCTCTTATCATTCAACTCAAATCTACCAATGTTTGAATGTTTATCATTAGGTATTTATACGATTTGAGAAAATCATGAGCCAATCATACATATCCAAAGTGCCCTAAAATAATTTCAAAATTTCAACTAAAATAACCTAAAAGAAAACCCAATGAAGGAATGATCAAATATATTGTCGATGAGAATCTTATTATATATAATAGGATTTTACATCCTTCCCATCATAGACTGTTTCTATCCCAAAAAATCCATTGAATAAGTTTCAATATCAAGAAGTTGATTGTATTACTCTCTCATTAGTTCCCATCTATCACATGTATAATGCGTATCAAAACCATGCTACCAAATCACTCAGACAAAAGGCATCATCCTCCAACAAAATACCTTTTTCATAGATTCAACTATCCTAACAAGATTTATAGTCATATATAAATTATGCTCAACATCAATATCACATTAGCTCAAAACATTAAATGGATTAGAAATACACTTTCATAGTTGAGATACATGAAACATTTTATGTATTAATTCCAATTATGTAATATTTTATAAATAGTAATCCATTTTCCCCACCTTCTCAACAACATAAAAAGTTCACAAAAAATGAGAAGAAATTTTATCTTTCCTCCGAAATCATTAACAAGATAAATAATGAGAAACATTCAATAACACTAATTCAATTATTGAAAACTCCAATGATATTATATGATGATCAATATAAGATTTATAAAATCTCTATGAATTTAACTTCATCTAATAAATAATTTTAATATTTTATATCATCTCTTGAACCAAGCTTGGTATAACCAAGGAATATTCACTTATGGCTAACCAACACATCAAATATTTAAAAGGACAGCCGTAAAATTCCTCAAATGGATCCATTATGATGATGGAATATTAACAATTTTTATAATGAAAGTGAACTAGTACCATATGGTCATCCTAAGCTCCACCAAAACCGAGGAGGTAGGCAGGAATCATATCCTCAAGAATATTAACATCCCTCTCTCTCTCTCAAGGAATCTGTATGTAGAAGGTATGTTATAATCAAGTGAACCTGAGACCAATGTGCCTTCTAAAAACCACTATAGATGTACTATGAAAAATAGGGATCTATATATAATTCAATAGAAGTTGAAACTCCATTAAAATGAAAAATCTATTTACCAAAAATATTTCATGACTTCTCAATTATGGTTATATCTATAATGGCTATGAAGTGACATAATATGGTCATCATATTGATAAAAAACCATATAACATTCTTATTTCTATGGGTATATTGAATCCCAACCATAATTTCCACAAATATCTTAATCCATATCCATGTCGGCAATGGATGTGGCTAAATCAAACAAAAAATGTTATTTATGTTCGACCTTAACCTTCTTGCATGTATAGAAGCATAAAATTATGGAATCGATGTCTTGTCTCATACCTAAACACCATAATCATAACCATATGTCAATGAACATATTTTTTATTGTTGGGTGAACTACCCATAAGGAATTATAAAAATTATGCATTATATATTTCCTCACAGATAATAATAGAAAAAACAGTTTTCGAATACATAGACCATGTTATGTGGAGAAACAATACTCTATAATTCTCTCCCCAGAATCAAGAGATTATATAATGTGATATAATTCCCCATAAAAATTACTTTCTTGAAGAATAATATTAATTATTTAAGAGGTCAACTGAGCACCAACTTAAAAAACCTCAGCACATATTTCCCAAACACATATATGAAACTATGAAAACAGGTCCATCAACATACCATCTTTACAATATTCCTTCATAGAATGGGTAAGAAGTTTCCTTCTCAAAGAATAATTAATGAAACTTTATTTCTTCATGCTTCTCAATGAAAATTAAATTTCATTCCATTTCGCTAGGGTGTAAGTAATGAAAATATAAAAACATTGTAAGTTATCCACGCAATGCCTCTGGTGGAGATTCAAATATTTTTGAGAGAAGATGTAACTCATGATCATAGAATCAGAATAAACATAAACCATTCTTCAAATAGGTAATGTTGCCAACTCATAAGAACATGCATCACAACTGTGCGTTCATGGTCATGGGTCCTATAATTCATCTCATGTGGCACAAGATTCCAAGATCCACATGATATCATGTGATAACACTAAATAACAACACATCCCAAACTTGAAAATTATTCATCATAGAAGGCCAAACATCCCTTCCCATCCAATGTGTAAGTCAAAATACTTTTTATATCATCAAAATATCTCTGAAATTTCTTATCCCAAACAAAATTCACCTTATTCTGAGTGAGACTGATCATCAGAGAATAAAATCACTATAAATGCTTTTTGAACTAGCTATAATATGCAGTTAAACTAAACAAGATATGAATCTCAAAAAAGGTTGCAATTTCTTCTAGGTCATAAATTCTTTCACCGTATTATCATCTATTAAAATACCATTTTCCTGTCCAATTTTTTCGAAGAATAATAATGTTTGAATCTATAAATCACAATTCAACTAGTTAGAATAATGTCAGTGAGTTTAACATTTTTATAATTTCTCTAAAATGATGTAAGTCATCTTCCATAGATAGAGAGTACACTGGTATGTCATCCAAAAATGCTAACATGAAATTATACAAATATACATGGACGATCCTTCTAATAAAATATATAAGGACGATAAGAGCATTGGTTAGATCAGTTGGAATTAAAAGGTACTCATAATGGATATAATTGATCTGGAAAGATGTTTCCAAAATGAAAGATTTTTTTATTATAAACTAGTTATAATTAGATCAAATATAAATATTCAATAACTACTTCAACCCATTTAACTGGTCAAATAGATCATCATTCAATGGTAATGGGAAGTTATTATTTATCATAAATCCATTGAATTTCATGTAATAAACATATAGATGAAGTGATCCTGAATCTTATTTAAAAAATAGGTGTTTCCCAAGGTGACACACTTATGTTTATAAACAATTTTTCTATTAGATTATACAACTATGTTTTTAATTAATTCACCTTTGTTGGTGCCATATGTTACGTAGGAATATATAACAATTAAGTACCTAAAAATCAATGAATATAGAACTCTACCCTCTTACCAGTGGAAAACCCGAGAATTTTGAATAGAACCCATAGAGAAACTCAACAACAACTGGAGTGAGATCATCACTCAAATATTATAACACTAATTCAAATGAAAAATTTATATTCCCTTCCCCATATTTGGATAAGAAGGTCCGAATCTACTCGACCATGGGTCCCATTCTTACTTAGAGATATGACACACCCCATTTTCCTTGGTAAAGGAGACACGTCAGAGATAAAAATATATTATACATTTCATTGCAATGAACTAAGCCATCATGAAAATTAATATAGGATGTTTCATATACAGAACCATGAAATTCCATGTAAGCTCAATATATGATAAATATAAAGTAAATGAAGGACAATAGAGTCAATTTTATATCTTTATTCAGAGGGGTTATGTAATATCCATCAGAGAGGATAAAATATCTATAGAAACATTATCATATTAACAATACAAGATGAAATGAAAAAATGAGGTGTAAAAAGTATAAAAAACAGTCACCAAAGATAAATAAATAGTGATGATACCTCTTAGATATGTGGTAGATGTATCTTCTTCCTCTAGAGACTCTTCCACTACATGAAGAAGCCTCATTATAGAAACATGTAGCTGGAACCCTTTATATTTTGAAGAATATTATTTCACTACAATACTTTTTGGTGTTAATTAACATGTTCTATTATGTGTGGAGGAAATCATATAATATAATTTCAGAAATGGTTTTGAATATCAACATGATTATTAGATCTTAAGTGACTTAGTGTAGACCCATTTTCATTGACTAGGCCTTCTAGACTGGAAGAAAGTCAGTGTACATATACTAGTAACTTCAAGAGATTTAAAAGAACCTTATTGTTTAGATCCACCAAGAGAATAATAACACTTCCAATTTCCTTTAAAGGAACTCATTGTACTTCAAATGGGAGAAAAAAAAACTCCCATTAACATTGAATTACAAGATAGGAAATGTTAAACAATCAATCACCTTTTCCGAACCTCATCATAAGACAATAGCTTCAATAGAAATACCTGAGAATAAATAACAGAGTGATGTCCCATCTCAAATTGTCATGTATTCATTTTTTAATTTGATATAATATCAAGGGGAAACTACAAAAGATCAGCGATACGATACATATACATTGTCATGGACTTGTTATCCATATTGACTTTGAAAAACTCTAGTCATAGCAAGAACCATACACTACAGATATAACTTTTTAGTTAGAATAACTTTAATTCCATTAAACTCTAATAAATCATACTTCTTCGATATCACTATAATGTCACACCATATCCTCGAAGATACCTCAAACTTCAAGGTGAAACATTTTTCTTTAATAGAATACGGGGTTTCCATGAACTCAAATAATAGCTCTTTATTTCTCAAACTATGCTCAACCACTTGATGATTATTAGAGCCATAAAAAGTTTTTGGAATTTGGTGACGGAACACCTAATCACACATCTCAAAATAATCCCTCTAAGGTTTCATAGAAGGACCGTGAATGGGAATGGTTGTACTTTCATATGCTGGAGCATGGACGATACACACAATAATCATAACAAGATCCAATTACAATAGAAGATTTTCTAACCAATGTTCATCAAGAGGTTCCCCTTGAATCATATTCACATGACTTTATAGAGGCATGATGGATCACAACATCAAAAAAAAAAATAATGAAATTATAAAATTATTTAGATAAATAACCAAACAAAAACGACAACATGGTAATTAATCCCATCAAATCAGAAGACATGATTTTTATTTCTACCTATCAAAATCTAAAGTAGATAAAAGACTAGAAATATTCCTTAATATACCTTTCCTAAACCAGCTAGGGTGACCTAATGTTTATTATGATGAGTGTTTTCTTGGAACTCACTCATAAATACCTCATATATTATGACAATATCTCTCAACTCTACATTTACATTAAGGAAAGATACACAGCCTTTACCTTTGATACATTTTTTTAAAGAACCATCCTTGATACACTAGTATCTTGATACCCGATCTGAAAATGATATAACCTGAATGAAATTTCTAAACCCCTTGGGTTATTGACTAGCACATGGAATCCTGAAATTTAAAAGTGGGACCAAATTTTCCACAAAACAATGGAAGATATATATACATATTAGTCTTCTGAGAAACTCCAAAGGTAGAAAGTATGAGAAACCAAATAGATATATCAACAACCTAAAGGCTACATCATCCAAGTACCAGAAAAAGACAAGATCAAACTCAACCATCTTGAAGGTATAAACACTCTGAGCCCAAAGGGTCAAAAAATCCACCTCCTCGAAGGGGTCTTATGCCTTTACTCGATCCTGGAAGATGTAAATCTATGAATTCAAAAATTAAAAGGTAGGTGTGATGTAAAAGTCCACTATAGATCACCATTTGTTCCATAATAAGATTCCATAAAAATAAACCATATAAACCATTCTATTTTAAATAAAATAGAAATGGTAGTATAATTGTATATTTAAAAAATACATGCTTCTCATTTCAAATTAATGAAACATTTCAAAAAATTGATTAATAAAATTTCTCCATAAAACATTTTATCTAAATCAACAAGAATGAATAATGATATTTGACAATCAATAGAATATATATATATATATATATATATTAATGTAATAGAAATAAGAAACATGGTCATATTTCATACAACATGACAGTTACTGGTTTTATAATCCTAATACTCTCATATCAGTGATAATGGAAATCTGTACACATATCCCTCAAGCTCAGGCCAAATAGGACACATCAACATTCCATCACGAATATGATCTACCTAAATAATTTTTTCAAAGTTTTCATCCTATATCCATTAGCATAGAATTACCATCATAACATGATTATCCCAAATAACCCCGAAAGTACCCAGTATCACATGCTCTTACTCAATCAATAAATAAGGGGAAAATCATTTCAATTTAGTTGAAAATACAATTTCACCACATCCAGTTTCAATAATCCAATTAAATTCAAAAACAAAATTGTAGGATTTTTTTGAGAATTCCATGAATTTTTAAAGTAAAACAAAACATAGGTTCTTAAAAATTGAATTTAGTCACTTTTTATGAACAAATAAATTTTAAAATAAATTTACAAATAAATTCACAAATTTCTATCAATTTCAAATCACACACCAAAATTCCCTTTTATTGGAATTAGGTTTCATTCCAAGTTGCCAAACAAAATAAATTTCAATTACAAATTTTATTAAATTGTTTTTTTTTCATATTGAAATTGATATCAATTTAAATCAATTAAATCTATTCAAGGCTATATCAATTGTCCAAACAAAAACAGAACCACATTCATTTTTCATGGTAATCATGAAACACAACACTGTTAATATGATTTCACAATAAGGAATGATAACAATGGAGATCTATAATTCCAACAATATTTCAGGATCCAATTCAATGTATTTTAGATCCATCAATAATAATATGATCTAACAAAACCTATAGATAAATGAAATAGAGAGTGGGAGAGAATAAATGGGAGAACAACCACATACCATATAGGGATCAAATGAGATATTCCCTTATCAGATCTTCATAGTAAGGAGTCCGGAGGATCAAAAAGGGGATATTGAGATTAGCAAAGTCCAAAGAAATAATTATATGTGAATTTAGGTTTGAGAAAGAGGTAATAAGGGGTTTAAGAATCTTTTAAATATTTTTATAGTTAAAAATCACCATCTGTATAGTTAGCTGTGTATGGACACACAATTAGACAAACCATGAACCCCTCCATAGTGGTTCACTATTTCTACTATGTAGGAACAAAAATTATCAGACCATGCACTAACATTGAAAACCCCTTCTAACCAAAGTATTATAGTTTGTACTAGGTGGTCTCACGATTTTGAAAAATCATATGCCAACCGTCCATAACCTGATATACCTAAATAAGTACCATATTTCAACCCAAATACCCTGAAACAATATTGAGAGAGGAATGTTCAAAAAGGGGGTTTACGAGTACCTCAAAATCAATGACATGATGTTATACTCTTAATGATAGGTTGGCTAGTTATATTGTTAGTTGTCTTGTTCATGGTAGTGATGATAGTGTTTTTTGGGGCCTAGGGATTTTCTCTCTCTATGATTCATTCAGATCATAAACCCATACTTATCTAAGTATTTATAGACTTGTTAACGGTATCCCCCATTCCCATCAGACTGAGTAATTCCTAGTTGGTCATTGATGGATGTAGAGAAATTTTATTGTTGGCCTAGAATATTGCCACCAATTTATCCCCCTCTATAATTCCATGAATTCCCAAATCCACCAATGAGTACACAATAGATTGGGGTATAAAATAATTTTCTATTATTGATGATTATATAAAGGATAATTAAAATCTCCATTAAACATTCTAGATTCCTAATCAGACACAATACACTCCATCAGGGGATGAAATTTATTCCCTATTTAAGATAGATAACCTCCTTGTTATCAAATAGAGGAAGACTAAAAAAATTAAATGTTATATGGTAATCGAATGGTGACAATATAAAAAATATCTTCCATTAATTACACATAGAGAATATAATCTGTGGAGGATTAAATGTCCTCAACAAAAACAAATACATATTCACATCTGAAAATGAAATATCTAATGTATTGATTAACTAATTCCAAATATTCTTCCCTGATGGTTGGTCTGATAGCACCCATATGATTGTTGATAACTTCCAAGACTACAATAGAGAGAAAGTTAACTAAGGGCTCATTTAAAACCCATCTATGGTATAAGTTAGAACTACAATATTTTACCTTAGTATGTCTAGTATAACAGGCCTAGATGAGTTTACATACAAGATATTAAAGTTCTATTTGGAAATTATTCATTGTGATTTGATTAGTTTTGTGAGAGAATTTTTAATTCTTAGATACATGACTTATTTTATGTAAGTCTACCTGATTTATCTTATACCTAAGAAAATGAATGTAATTGATATCTGAGATTTAAGATTATTTTTTAGGGGTATTACCCTTTTTAATAATATTTTTATCATTGTTGTTAGATTGGTAACCCTTGAAAGGGAAATCATTACTTCAAACCCATTTGGGGTTTTCCCTATCAGGAAAATCTAAAATTTCTTCTTTATTGTATCTGAGAGTGTTAATAAAATAAGTAGCAGACAAATGGATTAAAACATAACCCCTAAAATTTAGATCTCCAAATCATTTTACATCCTCAAATAGGGATTCATATTTTTCAGAAAAAACTATGGATTTTACAATAATTTTATTAAAATGATCTACACTAGATTGTAATCTTCATGACTATCCATTCTTATCAAAGTTTCCCCTAGAGTCTTCTTCCAACGATCAATTGGAGTTGGGAAAGGTGACACTTTTCATGATTTCTATTTTGTATAATTTAAAACTATTAGAGTATATTAATTTATAACATGGAAAATATTGGAATTTACAAATAGAACATGTAATTTAGAGGTATGTACCACCCTCTCACCATCTCTATTCTTATGAAATTACTTTTCTTGGTTTGAATTCAAAAAATTTATCTTCTAGAAAATAAATATTAGACCTAAGTGAGGATGTGGATGGAATAAAATAAACTGGAAAAAATCATTTATTTTCATTGGAAATGGGTTATCAGAGATAAGGAAAATTATTATTTCTTGGACACATAGAGTCAATAGGGGGACTTAATTTTTTTATCTTTCTACCCCCATTTTTTAGGATAACGTCAGAAGTTTTAATCTTTAATACCTTTTTACAATAAGATTAATCATCTATAATTTTGGAAAGGAAAATACATGTACCAAGTTTGAAGGGTGTTCTTGGTCAACACAATGGTCGCCTCTATGTTTTCTTACACTTTCCCTCTCACCAGGTGGCCCAAATTATGTATTAAGAAACTTCAAGGCATGATACAAAACATTATCTATATTGGGTCTATTTAATAATGGGAACTCTTAACGGTTGAATGAAATGATTGTATTATACCATAGGTCATGGTAGGGTTGAAATAAATTTTCTCAGGATTATTAATGATACCCTTCTCACCATGTTCACTGGTAGTATATTGATATCTGAAGACCCATCCCTTTATTATCACTCCATAATGTTCAACTTAAATAAGTTAAATGATTACACTTATTATAAGGAATCACCCACATGAATCTCTATTACAAAATATTTAAATGGCCTGGTGGATATTTAAAAATTTATTTTTTTATGTAGTCTAACTTCAAAAATTGGAAAACTCATTGTCTGGACAACCACCTTGATGAAATAATGCATGTACCTCCCAATAGACAACACTTTTCCATTGATAATTTTGTGTCGAAACGTCTCTAACATAATATGATTCTTCCCCCTCATGTTTCTAATGAAATACTTTGTTTTACATTCATTTAATGAAAAACCTTTATCTAGACATCAAACATGAATTTGCAGTTTAATAATAAGATCTTGTACATGCTAAACTATGTGGGAGGTCTCAATACGACTTTTAGGACATCCCATATTTAGGAAAACTGTATATTGGAATGAAATATATTTTTTCACATATAAAAGTTAATAAAAATGACTACCAAATATTAAAAATTAAAGGGGACTTGTATTCAAATAGATTCCCCCTGCCACCCATATATGAGAGCTATGGAAACTATAAAACTGGTTTTTGTTGATCGTACCTTCATCTCTAGTTTATGGGATTAAATAATGGTTCTATTTGGCGTGAGAATAATCTGGGGTAACAATGTGTGATTGCTTCAAATCTCCATTATAATACAAAAAAATTGAATAGGTGTATAAATTGATTCCAAAAGCAAATATATCCAATATTTTACACACATAAGAAGCCTAGAATTCGATAGTGTTCAATAATAAAAATTTCACTTTTAATATAGTTATTATGTATATTTACATAATTTTTTCACAACTTATCACATTTATATAGGTTCCATGAATTAATTATTTCCAAACCTCATCACAATTCAGATTCTTGGTCAATATGGAAGGGAAAAAATACATTTTTCATGAAATAAATTTTCTAGATTCACCCAATAATGCCATGGGTCAAGGCAAATGTTTATAGTGTGAATTTTGGTACACTACTTCAACAGGGGTGTAGTAGTGTATTTTTCACCCACTATGTCTACATTAAATGATATTTTCTGAATGATATTTATAGTTTATATATTGATAATGATCAACAATGGGATTTGATATGTGTTTTCAAACATGCAGTAAACCAAAATTGGATTCACATATAGACAGAATATAATCATTATTTGGCTATTAATGACTTTAGGGCCCATACAAGGGATGCACCCAAGAGAGTTCTACCAAAATATATTTCTTATATCCACCCCATTATCCACCTATAATAGAGGGTTTCACATGCATATAGGAAGTCCATGTACACTACAGATACATTTTAAAAGGTGGAGAACATAGATATGAGATCTTTTTAGTCATTTTAGACTATTAATTTTTTATTATAATTGGTTAATTTATATATGATGGGTGTGATCCATTAATATATTTATAAAATACCTAGTAATTATTTACACTTAACCATTAATTTTCAAAAAAATTTGGCAGCCTTTGTCTATGTTTCGATGTTTTTTGATATAAGAGATTTAGACCATGATTCATGTTGAATTGTATAGGTGAATATTTCTATAGATATTTACATCAATAAATTGAAATATTTAGTGATTTTGGTTAATGTTTAGATGTGATATATTGAAAATTTGGTACATTTATACATATATTTTTACTTGAAAACATGTCACGCCCGAAATGATATTTATTTCACCTATATTTATTTTCAAATTATATGGTGGTCTATTTCCTTTAGATATTATGGTCTACTGTATCACTATGGGCTAGGAAATTAGTTTCATAATTTTTTTATTACACAATGATTATAATGATAATGAAAAATTTTGTGTTTTTTTCTTATGTGTTTCACTATGATAAATTATAATTTTGGAAAAATTCTATTATAGTGTATTTTATGTTTAAAGGATTTATTATTTTTAAATGTGAAGAGGAGGAGTTTAATTTTTTCAATATTTATGGTTTCATATCCATTATTATATTTCATGTTCCATTTTTCGATAATTTATATGGTTATATCAAATTTAATTGGTCACCATCCATGTTATGGGAGAGTGATAAGAAGTTATCGAAATTATTTATTTCGAATGTTTAGGAGAATAATTAAAATTTCACAATAAAGTTGGGTTTTAGGATACAAAATTTTTAGTCTCTAATTTAATTATAATTATACATGGATTACAAAATTCTACTAGTTTCCACAATACTTTATCAATCCCTAACATTAGTTATGGATATGTTTTCTTATCATATTTTATCTTTGTTTTATCAGGTTTTCAATTTTTTGTGTAATAAATCAATTTGGTCTAAGGTAATTTTTTCATCCCTTTTAATTCATCATCTAGGTTCTTCTTTATCTGTGTAGATATGGGAGAGAGTTGTTCTTGAATTTTATGGGTATTTTACATGGTATTAATGGAGGTAGTGAATTATTGGTGTGGAATCATCAGTTTGTTGTCACGATTATTTTTTTTATTGTTAAAGAAAAATTTGAGGTATATTATTTTGGATATTTATATTTAATTTATGTGCTAATTTTGATATGTAATTATCCAGTTTTCATATTCAAAATTTATTAAATTAGACTTTTGATGATAATAAATAAACCAAAATTGGTATTTCAAATTATAATACATTTATTTTTTATAAAACATTATAATTATATAGATAATAATTTATTTTTCACGTTCTATTAATATAGTTCAACTTTAAAATTTTAATTGATTATATGCATCATTGAAATATTTTTTGAAATATAATGACTTAAATGAAAATTATATGTGGAAATGAAAAATTTCTAATAAACATGCTTAAAATATGAATGAAAGAAATTATATGATAATTCCTGATAGGAGGATTATTTTTGTTCTAAAATAATGTTTTTTAATATATGTGATATTTTTTTTGGTTTCATTATTATAGAATTGTTAATGTAATGGTGGTTGATAATTGTTTCTTTTTTATGATTATTAAAGGGTTAGTATTATAGGTATTTTATGTGGTATGTTGGTGTTATGGTGAGGTGTGTTATAGAGGTTTGTGTCTCAATTTTTCCCATGGATAATGTTGTTTCTTGAATATAATGAATTACTTGATTAAAAAAATATTGTGAATGAATATATAATAATATAATAAACGATAAATACCAAATTTAAACTTGTTTTTTATAATATTGTACAAAAATATAATTCAAAATAATCACCATGTATATCTGCTCTAACAAACTAATATAATGTTTGAATGTTGCTAATAATTATAAAATTATGGATTAATATATAAATATTAAATAATATAAGATATATGGTTTATGTTATTATTATTATACGGTTGTAGTGGTGTTTTTTGAAATGTTAAATTTATAATTGATTGATGTTGTTTGTCATTGATATTGTAATAATGGATATTTATTGAATAAATATTTAGATTATAAATATAATATACATTGGTACTGTATTTGATTATTCATATATAAATTTTATTTCATTTTTTTACATTGTAGAACCTGTGTCATGAAAAATGTTTTATTCCCACAAAATGTTATAGGTTCCAATTCTATTCCCAACATCAAACATGTAAGTGATACTGATATCTAACTAATCCCTTTTTCCATCTCACCCTATTTCTATAGAGTGTGGTTAGCGAGTGTTATTATTGATGGTCGTTATATGGATGTTATATAGTGAAGTGTAGATGACATGACGATATGAAAGTGATGTAGCAATGTGGTGTAATAGAGAGTGTTGTAATGATATGTGGTATGTGGCTATAGTATATGAAATTATTTTGTTGTTATATTTCAATGGACTTGAATTTGTAAATTAATGATTTATGTGGATTTGATAGGATCATATCACCCATATGTATCAAGTAGGAATGTGAGGTTGACAACATTGATGGGTAAATTGGTATATCATATAATTTAAATATTTTTTTATGTGTAAAAAATTAGTACATATTAATATAATGTTGGGGAGTGATCCTCAGAAATCGTTTGTTATAAATGAAAAATGTATATGTATATAGTTGATTTATCTTCATATTCGTTGATGCTATAGTATAATTCTTCTACATATTCACGATTTTTTTTGGGGAGAAACTACTATTTATACTTTTATGTTCACCCTTTTATTCTATAAACTGTGTTATAGAATAATATGATGGACTCACTGATTAGGATTGACATTAAGATCTCACAATATAGTTCAAATTGAATATTTTAGTAACTTTATTATAGTTTCATTTTGGTGGTTTTCTAAGATACTATATTTATATATACTATGTTTGGAATATTTTCTTATTTTATTTTATTTTATTTTGTTATTGGGTTTCCTTTTCATTCCTATGTTTTAGAGGGAGATTACTAGATTTCATGTGATACATACTCAAATCACTACTCATAACCTCATTTCCTTTTAAATGTAGGAATTGGGGGTCACCTATGTCATCACCAATTGCCCAAGGGAGGTTTTAGTGTTAATGGCTCAAGATATTTTTGTATTAATGATATGGTTGATTGTTAATATTTTTTTTGATTTAGGGACAAGTGAGGATTTAAATTAATTACACACCATGGGGTTATGAGTTTTTATTTAATTTTTTTGACAATGTTTATAGTTATCTAACAATTTTAGATTTAATTTTTTTTCATAACATGATGATAAAGTTTACCATAGTAAGTTTGATCCTATAGAGGGTAACTTTTTTGAATAAGAATATGTGTGGGATTTAATTATTAAGGTTGTTGATGTATGAGGGGTTAGTCCTAAATAAGTAAATTAAGTGGTGGATAGAAGATGATGATATTGTGTTTTGGTGTCATCAATATTATATTAAAATTTAGATTAAATTATCTATAAATTTGTTTTTATGGGTAGTTTATCTTTTGTAGACAATATATCTTAGTGAATATAATGTTTCATGTGTAACATGGGATAATTATCAATTCCAATTTCATATTGGGTTCATATCATTCATGATGAAAGTGGATTGGAAGTATGAGTTTCTCACACTCTGAAAAGGTATAATTTTGTATAAGAAGTTATATTATAGTTTATTAGTAATAGTATCTATTACTAATAAATTATTTTTGAAAATGCGTGGTTGTTCTAAAATTATAGACCACCATTGGATAAAAGATCCAATATTTGGTCACGTATCTCAAGATTTTGATATTTCAGAAATTGTTTATGAAGGAATGGTGTTCAAAATGTTATTTTAATAGATAGATATAAATAGGAATCCTATCGATTAGATCATGGATATAAATTATTGTTTTTATATGAAATTGAGGTTTTTTGAACTCAGGAGTATCTCTCACAGTTCATCTTATTGTTTCTATAGGTATCTAGGTTTTCATTAAATAGTATGTAGTTCTAGTGAGTTTTTCAAAGTTTTTAGTAGTTGATGGCATCAGTATTTCTATTGGGTAACCATTCTCAGTGAATGATATGAGTTAAGGGAATAGTTTCAAATGTAGAAATTTTTGTTGTATCTTTCAAGGCCTTATAAATAATAACATGGTCTTTATATTGTTAGGATATATAGTGTTGAGGAATAAGTTATAGGAAAACTCATGGAAATTACCAATAATAAGTGTCCTATAACTAAGAATAATTGATGTGGTAGACATTACTGCAAATTGTAAGGTATGGGTTTTGGGAATGGTAAGTTGTAGATTATGGAGTTTCTATAGCTTGGGGGAAGAGATAATTTAGGGGAATATTTATCATTAATATATATAGGAATATACAATTTTTTTTTGCAAAAAATCACATTCTTTATTTAACTAGACATTTAATTATCATTGATTCCCAATAGTTTATATATTCATTTTTAATTATTATTTCTACCAAATTTAGAGTTTAGTCTGTTTTTCAGTGATGGTTAAAATATTTGTGTTTATTGTAGATAATTATCAATGGGATTATACATTGTTCTCATTGAAACTAAAATAATAAAATATTATATTTCTCATTGAAATTTATACACTAAGTGTTTTTATTTGACTATTTTAATAGGAGTGAATATTTTATATGAATAGGGAATTTTTGTGGGATTTTTTAGGTCAAATCACATGATATGTTATTTATAGTTTGATCCATGTTGTGTATTGATCATATATTTGGTATAGAATTTTGATAATTAATAGAAAATTGAGTTCCTGAGTGTCGAATATTCATACTAATGACATGTTATAGAAGTGTTTAATCTGGTCAACTATCCCTTTTATATGAACTAGTATTGTTTGTGAAGAACTGAAATTCCTATATATCATTATTCTATGATTATCATAAAATGAACTACGTGATGATAACAAACTATTAACCTTTCTCACAGATTCATAAATTGGAAAACCAAATTGGGGGGGGGGGGGTAATTTTTTATCAATGAATAAAATGAATTCAATGTAACACCCAAATATTCTATGTTATTTAACTTTATTTTAAAATAAATTTAATCACTTCAATATCTTAGGATTCACAAAATACATAGCATAAACGAACTCCAACATATTATTGTTTTAACATGTCTATTATAACCTAGATAGTAAATTTTTGGGAAGAAATACTATTAACAAAATTTTGATATTTATTATTTTTCAAATAATTATTAATATAATAATATATTCCTATGAAATAAAAACTTCATTTTCTATAATGTCGTTTTGTTATCCAAAAATATGTTTTCATCAAAAATGATTATAATTTATTTCCAGGAGGAAAAAGTATAATTGTTTTTGAAACATTAATAAAATATATTTGATGAAATTAACATCATTTTTGAATTTATAATTTTTAAATTTTATTAGGATTAATTTTAAAGTACCCACTAAAAATGGTAAATTTTCACTCAATAATGAAAAATACCGATTTTTATAAATATGACATTTATTTACAATGAATTAACCATTTTAAATGTACCATTATATTTTTTATATTATTTGAGGTTAAATAATAATAATTTAATTATATTTAAATCAATTTAAAAAATTTTAATCAACATTATATTTTATTTTAGAATAAGGTTAATTTTTCGTTTCAAACACGATTTTTTTGGAAATGTAATTTAATGTACATAATGTTTATCCATTTAATTTTTTAAAATAATCCAAATGGGGGATTTTTTAAATTATTTTTATATAATATATACCATTAAATATTAATTTATTTTTATTCAATGATAATTATTTCTAATAGAGTTAAAATAAAATCACCTTTGTCTTGAAAAATACTCTTATTGAAAACCCAATTTTTCACCGCATATGTGGGTTTTCTTAAAATATAATTTTACAAATTATATGAATTTAATTGGTAAAATGGATTCCATTTTTTAAATCATAAGGTAAAAATTGGTTTTTATTCTCATTATTATTTTTAGGCATAAAAAAGTTTACGTGGTGAAAAAATATTTACCGTAGTATAAACAAAATAATGAAACAAGATAAAGTTAAAAGGTAAAAGATTAAAATATATAAAAATTAAAAATTTAAATAGTTGAATGATATGTTTCTAGACCATAAATAACATCTAATAAATTAATTATATAATATAATTCATTGGAATTAATTCCAAAAAATGTAGTTCGCCTTAAATATAAAATAATCAGTATTTAATCACTTAAAACCACCCATTGTCATGTAAATACCACCCCTAAATACCCAATTTAACTTCAAAAGCCTTTAATATGCCTGAATATATTCCAAATAATATACTCCCCAATCTCCCCATATTAATGTTCTAATTCTCTCAGCTAATGACCAAATACATATTATTAAAGGGGTCCTGCAAGATGGTGATATTCAGTATGTTAATTTGTCAAAAAAACTCTCTTAATTTATTTTATTCTTCTAATTTCTACTCACCATATTCAAACAGAAAATAATAATAAATTTAGTATCATGTATATTCTTATAATGTTATATTGAAAATTTAATATATTCTATCCTACTTTTTAATTATGTTCTCTTATTCAATGAAACCGAACTGTTCTCTAGATTATGATGGTTAATCATCTATGTTAATAATGATTTTGTTTGTTTTCCATTAACACCTTCATGGGTCATAATAAATTTATTATTATGGTTAAATAATTTTTAATTGGTATATTATGATCAATTTAATGTTATAGAAATAATATTTAGTCATAATATTAAATAAAACAATACCAGTTCGTGATGGTAAGAAAAACCTCACAATTAAACTTGGCATTTATCATTAACATTTTATGAAAATAAATATTATCATGTAAGAAATAGAAATGATATTGGGGTTAATTTAAACATAGGAAAGAGAATTAAAACCACTTAGTTTAAACTTTTTATTTTTATTTCAATTCATTAAGGAACTCCATAATTACACACATGTGAAACGAACATGAAACCATTAAAATAATACACCCAAAACAATTAAAATCATGAAATATTATTATTTACTGGTTGGTAAAATTTTATAAATGTATCAATTATAGTTTAATAAATATAAATATTTCCTTTGAATTAATTTATAACATTATTTAAACCATTATATAGAAGGTTAAATTACTCAAAACTAAAGGGAAGCGCGATTTAAGAGTTTCTCATCTCACTTTTACTTCTATGAGATATATGACTTGTTCCCCAATTATTTCTTGTGTGTGGTGAATAAAAAAAAATTTGATATATAATATCATTAATATAAATTTATTAATTTCATTAAATCTTTCATTTGATATTTATTACTTTTATGTTGGACAGTATTTGACTGATTACAAAGTGGAAAGGGAATTCTTAAACTAATTTCCATTATCTCGGTTTAACTTTTACTTCATTGATTATGTTATACTAAGATTATCGATCCAAAAAACTTTTAAGTATATTATTATTTCATTTTCACATGTTTTATTTGGATTTAAAATTAATAAATAATATTAATTATTTTTATTAATATTCATTTAAATTACATGATATTTATAATGGTATTTATTTTATGAATTATCTTTTTAATTTTTCCCTTAAAATAAAACATTCTTATATGACCATGATTTTCAATGATTATTACAAAAAATGTTTTTACTATTCTATTAGGATTTTTAATGTAATTTTTATTATGTTTTACATTTTTATAAATGGTTTGAAAGCATCTTTTATTATTTCATAAATGAGGTTGTATGTTATTTTCTAAAAAAATAAGGAAGGGATGTTTTTAACGTATATTGAATGTCTAGATTTTCCCACCAGCATTATACATTAAATTTTAGATGTCTTATTTACAAAAATTAAAAGGTTTGGTTTAAAATAAAAAAAATTTCTATTATAATTTTAAGTCTCTTTAAAAATAAATTATTTGAAAATTAAAATTTTAACTTTTCAAAAATTATTTTAAGTGATCTTTCAATATTACTTTCCATATAGGATAATAATGTTTGATGTTACATATTTTTTAATCAGGATATAATTCAGTGAAAATATATTTTTATTTTCTATGTTTGGTTTATTTATAATATGAAATGATGTTTATGAATCTTGTTTGTTTTCCATAAGATATGATTTGATGAAATGTTTATAAAACTATTTCGTTTTCATGATTTCTAAAATGATGAACATGTAACATTATTGGGTATCACATATCTATGATTTCAATATTGTGGTAGGTGGGACCAAAATCTACCTCCAATAAATTTGGTAAATATTGAAAATTTATTAGGTAAATTTGTTATGGGTGAACCTAATATAATTTTACCAATTCCATTTGTGCACATAGTTTTCATTTCTATTAGTTTATACATGGAAATGGATTTTTTTGGCCCAAAAGTTTATGCGTCGACCTAGATATCATGACTATATGTTTATGAATTGACCTAGATTTCATAACCATATTATTATGTATGGACCTGATCTTCATGTCCATAAGTTTATGCATGGTCATTATTTCATGTCATTACCATAATGATTGAAAATATTTCTTTTTATACATGTTCACAATGTTATAAGATTTTGTTTATACAAAAATTTTTAGTTTCATATTACTGTTATGTTATTAAGGAATATTTTATCTTATTATTTTTATATCCAAGTCTTATGAAGAATTATGATTTATTATATGATTCAAGACTATGATCCTTGATATGCTGGGTGAAATTTTTAAATTTTAGTTTCCTGTTTCTATGCCCTCATGTGTATTTTATTATCCAAACCCATCCCACGAGGCCTAGATGTGACTACCCCATGCCCGCAATCTATAGGCCAGGGGTTGATGAGTAGAACCTGAAAGCTTTTCCCAAAAAAGGAAATATTTTCCTTATATATCTATACACACTCAAAATGTCATCTAAAGTAAACAACCAACAAAATTATGGTATAAACATGAGAGTAATGTAAAAATACATGTACAACTATAAACTAAAAATAATGGGCCGGAATAAAATCCCTAGAAACTTAAAATAAAGTAATCATGTGTCACATCTGCCCTGGAGCTCTACATAGAGGGTAGTAGCAATATGTATGAAGTCGAAGAAGAGGATATCAACTACTCTTGTTGCACCAAGATCCACCATGTCCAAAACCTCCAATGTGTTCCTTGGATCATCAGTAGTCTGCACCAGACACACATGTGCCGGCAGAGACTGTGTAGTGGTGAGTATAACAACTCAATAGGGGTCTGAGAGACCCCCAAAGGTCCCTCAGTAATCCACAAAAAAAAACATCACAAGAAATACCACAAATGTAATATCACAAGCCTGATCTAAATCATGAGGCAAAAAGAAAATGAGACATCTCACACTTATGGTATCACTTCAAGGTTACTGAGGTAGGGATTAATAATCGTAAAGCTGGATTATGCAACCCGTAGTAACACCACAAATGACCCATATAGGTCTCTATATGTTGACTCGTATTGGTCGCTAGATGATGACCTGTATTAGTCGCTGGTGCTGACCCGTATTGGACACTAGTGCAGACCCGTATTGGTCACTGGTGCTGGCCAGTATTTGTTGCTGGTGCTGACCCATATTGGTCGCTCTTCTTCTTTATGTCCAAGCCAGCCACTGGATTTACGCTTGAAGCAAGCCTGATCACTATAAGACTCTTTTACTCAATCCATTGGTCAAATTTCAACCGGTACAATGTCCTAAAAAAATCATACCCAAGGGAATACCCTGTCATAGGGGTCCCAACAGGATTGATGGCGTGTCGATCGGATGCTCAGTTTGTGACATATGTGCATTTTTGTAAAAAGGGATCGGTTGGATTAATGTCTGATCCTACCCAGGTCACATGTCAAACTCTATCAAAACTCACATAGAGTATCTCCAAAGGACCTCTTTTTCATAAGGGTCCTTATTCCATAGAAGGTGCGTCGATCGATCATCTGGTCTGTTAGATACACACCTTTCTATGAAACGAGGGTGATCACACCTCGTTACGACCTGGATCAGTTGGGGCCACTGGAATATTCCAAAGGGAACGCTTCCCAAAAGGGGTCCCAACGCTATATATGGTGTGTCAAACAGATGTTCAGTTTGTCAATTATGAGCATTTCTTTATTCGGGGGCTGGTTGGGTCTGGACCCGGTCCGACTCACTCAGGTCGGCTCGACGCAACGTGTCCCGGGGTCTACCTTACCTAGCTCGGGTCTGGTCCATTTAGGGTCGGCCCATTTCACAAGGTCAATCCTGTCAGGGTTGGCCCAGTTAGTTCGTAGGTCTAGGCCATGGTTGGCCCGACCTTCTGGGTGGGGCTCACCCACCCATGCTGGCCCACTGGGCTGAGGGTCCGACCCGTTTATCCATCCTACGTCCAGCCTCGTCCCCCTGAAGGCAGACTGCTATCTCCAAATGGCCTCTCGAGCGTGGGGCCGTTTCACCCGATCAGTAGGGCACTGGCCCACCACATGAAATAGTCAGCCAGGGGGACCGACTGATCTTTAGCCGACGCAGCACAGCGCCGGGCCGTGCCTCCTCTCCTGCTGCATCCCACTGGACAAGGCTGCTGACACTATCAACACCTGTAGATGCCACACTTCTCCTGTGAATTCTGCTTGGGTTGGATACATCTGGCCACTGTGGCACGCGACGACACGCTGCCTTCCCACCACCCATGACCAGTTGTTGCGGGCCTCCTCTGACCACCGCAGCCCGCCGCTGGCATGGTGTGCCATTATTTCTTTACGCAGGCCCCCGTACGTGCTCTGGTGGTCCATTCTTTGTGTCATCTATGCATACGAGTCATCCAGACTATCTCCATCATAGCATGACCCTCTGTGTGGTGTTTCCATCAAAAATGAGGAAATCTATCCCTAAAGAACACAACATGAATGAAGCGGCAGAGGGTCCGAGCCTTGTTTGTTTGGCCTGCACACTCCCTGTTAACATGATAACAAGCAGGAGAATATTTATCTAACATTAATCATTGAATATACTCATTTCAATTTTTTTAAACAAAAATACATAAACCCCATACCCCGAGATCCGTTGGAGGTGTCACGGTTACGGTGGTAGGAGTGTCCAGGTTGGATGGAGTCTTCGGTGATCATCGATCTTGAATCTTTGCCGCTCGAGATTTTTTGCTCCATCGATGGATGTTTCAGCAGAAATTCGCAAGAGGTTCCACACTTGAAGAATACATTCCAAAACCCCAACCCGACCTCTATTTAAATATGAGGTGGAAAGGTGAGTAACCCGTTGAAGAATTAATGAGGTTAATTAAATGAATTTATGAACCTTTTTTAATTCACAATGGTGGAGTTATGCAGTTGATGAGTCAAGCCATTAAACGTATTGACAAGTCACTAGACCTTCCACTGCCGCTAATCCATTTGAAAAAAAGAAAATAAAATAAAAATTAACTGTTTTTTTATTATTTTTTAAAAATTCCAAAAAATATCATTTTCTCCTGAACAACTATGGTCATAGTGAAGTTCCTTTTAAATGAATCCTGGTGATTTAGAATCAATGGTGATCTCATATTTCAATTCTGAGCACTGGTTCAAAAGTTATAAAATTAAATCCTTGCATTTATTGAAAGTACCTAAAAAAAGTTTTGAAATTCATTCCAGGCACACCGCCCATGGAATCATGCTCCGTTAATTTGTGTAGACTCGCAATAATCCCAAATAATTAAAAAATGGAACTTTTCAGGTCTTTACATTCTACTGAACATGGTGAATTACGTCCCCAGATTCTGAAAAAGTAAACACAAACAAAGAGGGGTTCTGGGCACTCATATGAGCCTCTCGCTACCATTTTCGCACCTAGAGATTCCCGTGCTGCCACAAAACGTGCACTAGAGGCATCGACTTCCCACAAAGGAACTGATCTGGTCAATCCTCTATCTCCCCCAGGTACTCCACAAAGTCACTCAGTTTTCAACATCTAGATCTCCATGGTCGATGAGGTGAGATGGTTCATGCACATATCTCTTTAGTTGGGATACATGGAGGACATCGTGCACCCTGTCCAACTGTGGTGGCAGTGCCAAGCGGTACCCCACCATTCCAGTCCTCCTATGTATTAGGAATGGTACAATAACCCTCAGTAAGAGTTTTTTCCTCGAACAAATCTCTGTATTTCCAATCAAGGGGAGAATCATAAGAATACGTGGTCCCCCTCTTAGAACACTAGTGGTATGTGTCACCTATAAGAATAGAATTTCTGTCGTCTCTATGCAATATTCATCCGCTCTCGGATGACCTTCACATTCTCATTAGTAACATGTACTATCTATGGGTCCATGAGTGTTGGCTCTCCTGGATCCATCAAACACAAGGGATATCTGCATGGTAGTTTGTACGACACCTCAAAAGGGGGCATACAATTGGCGGATTGATAATTGTTATTGTAAGTGAAATCCATCAAGGGTAGGTGGTCTTCCGAAATATGATCAAAATTATGGATGCATTCACAAAGAATATTCTCTATGGTTAGTATGGTACACTCATTCTGACCATCTGTCTACAGGTGAAAAGATGTTCTCAATCGAAGCTGATTCCCGAAAGCCTCCTACAGTCCTTTCCACTACCGCGATGTAAAGCATGCATCATGGTCTCAGACTATTGTTGAAATAACCACATAATGTTGCACGAACTCCTAAATATAGAGACGTCCCATGCACTCTACCATACCATTCTCTTGAATATTAAGTATGTGGGCTGACTTGGTGAGTCGGTCAATGATCACCCAGATAGTATTGTTCCCTCTAGACGTATGTGGTAACCCCATCACAAAGTCCATCGATATCCCTTCCCACTTCCACTCTAGTATCTCAAGGGATTGGGTCAAGCCTACTGGTATATGGTGCTTGGCATTCACTTGATGGAAAGTGAGGCATCTAGAAACAAACTCTACCATATTATTCTCATCACTGGCTATTAGTACTGACACCGGAGGTCCTGATACATCTTCATCACACCTGGATGTTCTTCCAAGGGGGATTTATGGAACTCCCTCATCACCTCCTCTTATAGATCCACTAGTATAACTTTATGTCCTCTGAAAAGGATAGTGTTCTCCCTACCATCAGAATACTCATTAGGTGCATGGAATGAGGATATCTGAGCACGTGTAGTCTTGTAGCTGCTGTCTCTGAGTTGCACCTCCATGAAACAGTGAAGTAGTGGAGGGGAAACTACCATCATCTAGAGGTAGACTGTATGATCTCTATCCACACAGAATATCTGATGTGAGGATAACAGATTTGAAGCCTCATTCACTAGCTGTGAACTCGATCTCTTTCTAATAGCATCTTCCACTACATTAACATTCACAGGAGTATAGAATATCTCAAATTCATAGTCTTGGAGAAAGTCTAGACAACATCGTTGTATCAGATTTAGGTCTTTCTGTGTGAAGATATATCTAATACTCTTGTGGTATGAGTAAATCATAAACTGCTCACCCATCAAGTAGTGTCGCCACATCTTCAATGCTAAGACTACTGCTTCCAACTATAATTCATGATTCACAGAATTCTTTTCATGAGGCCTTAATTGTAATGATCCATAATCCATCACTGCATCAGCCTAAATCAGGATGCAACCGAGTTTGGTCCCTGATGCTCACGGTAAACCACGTTGCCAGTGCCCTCCTCCAGAAACCTCAAGATATGAGTCTTGGTCAAGCTTTGTCTCAGCTATTCAAAGCTCGGCTAGAAAGTCACTGACCATAGGAAGGGTTTCCCCTTATTCAACAAGGTAGTTAGACGTGATGCCACTCTGGAGAAACCAGGCACGAACCTTCGATAGTAGCCTACAAATCCAAGGAACCTCCACACCTCAGTAACACTCTTGGGTGTCTCCCAAGAAAGTAATTTATAGATCATCATTGGATCCGCTGCACCTCCAGCCTCTGAGATGTTGTATCCCAAGTAGTGGACCTTCCATATCCATACCACACATTTTTTGAGCTTCCAATATAACCGGTGCTCATGGAGTGTGTCTAGAACTATCCTTAAGTGTGCAACATTCTCTTACTCAGACAATGAGTACACCATGATGTCATTGATGAAGACCACCACAAAGAGATAGAGTTATGGATGAAATATATTATTCATGAACTCCATGAACACTGTTGGAGTGTGGTCCATGCTGAAAGGAATCATCAAGAACTCGTAATGGCCATACCGACTTATGAATGTTGTCTTCAGTAAATTCCCATCCCATACCCTGAGCTGATGATAGCCTAATATGAGATCTATCATTTAGAACCACTTTGCTTCTTACATGTGATCAAAAAAATCATCAATCCTTGGTAGATGAAACTTTTTTATTCACTGTCACCGAGTTTTGGCGCCGAAAGACCACACATAACCTCAAAATTAAATCTGCCTTCTTGGAAGACAACACCAGGGATGCCCATAGAGAAACACTGGGCCTTACAAACCCCTTCCTCTGTATGTCCTCCCACTGTTCCATCAGCCCCAAGATCTCCACAAGGGCCATCTGATATGCTAGTGTATATATTAGTGTTGTTCCATATTAAAAGTCAATACATAAGTCTACCTCTCTATGAGGTGGTAGTCCTAGGAAATATTATTGAAAGACGTCTTCATACTCATCCACCACCGCTGGAAACTGTGGACTCACCACATCCATTGTGTCAATGGTCATTCAATCCAGCAGATATGTAATCAGCTACACCCTCTTGAGAGAAAGTCCATCTCATGCTGCTCTGTTTTCCATCTCACCAACAAAGGAAAACTGGCCTCTGTCTCCATGCGTACATCGCACTATATGTCTCAAGCAGTCAATCTGTGTGTGAATAGATGGTAGCCAGTCCATTACTATAATGACTCCGTAGGGCCTCAATACTGCTACTAGAAGATCCCATCTTAAAATCTATCCTATGAGAGTGAGATCAAACATTCAGCACCAATATGTGACCACTGAATCTCCTCCCACAGAATTATCCAAACATAATGGTTGAGCTAAAAGCCCTGTAGAAATCTCAATGTCCCGAACTAAGTTTGAGACAAGAAAAGAATGTACAACACATGTGCCGATAGGCACTCATTCTAAAGTAGAGAAATTATAGATCGTACCTCATATCATCTCAAGGATGTCAGGATCGTGAGCCTCTACTGTATGTAGTCGGACCTTTCCCCATCAACCTGCTCCCTAATCTCATGGTGGACTGCCTGGGGGTGGTGGTGGTAGTGCCCAGTGACCCCGACCACCTCCCTCAGTACATCCTGATCTCGTGCCTCTTCTTCCACATAACTAATGCTCATGGTCCTACCGCTACCGCTACCTCGGTGGTCCCTCCCCCATCTGATGATCATCCGCATGAGGAGTCGAATAGTCATGAGGTTTATGACTCTGTCCCCATTGGAAAAAACAAAGCATGCCTCGCTGGTGGCTCCCTAGGCCTCTTGAGCCTCACACCTCTGACCCTACATTCTAGGGTCACCCTTCGGACGGTGTAGCCCAATTGGGCTTCTACATTGTCTGTCTACTACAACTAGCAGATGACTCTACTACTTATCTTCTGGTAGGGACTCTCACTATCAGTGCCTTCTCAGCAAGGAGTATCTTCATCAGTAAAGATCTCTCTAGCACCCCAGTATGCGTCGGGATGCCGAGAGAAATAGTCGTAGCTCTGATATATCATTGGATCCCCTAGTCAAAGGTCTGGGCCATTATGTAAGGGTCTCGTACAAAGTCGATGGAGTATTGAGAGAGGATAGTAAATCTTGCTGACTACTGAGCCACATTCTAGATGCCCTACTGTAGATTAACCAAATCCTAAATACAAACAGAGCATAGTGTCGCTGTCATGAACTCCACCCAGAAAAGGCACTCAATGTCTAGCTAGGTGAGGGTTGCATCCTCATTCACCTAGAGCATTGACCTCCACCATTATCATGTCGATCTCTGAAGAAGGCTAGCGACCAAGATCACCATCAACTCTGGGGGTGTCTCTAATAAGCGAAAGACCTGTGTAACCACCTCAATCTATTCCTCTTCTGCTTGGGGGGTCCATCTCCCCTTGAAACCTCAGTGGACACTGTCTTTGGAACTCATGTTACGCACTCAGCTGATAAGCATTATCCATAGGTATCATCTGCCATTCAACGAGTAGTGGTGCTGCTAGTAGACCACCCGAAGGTTCTACCACGGTGAGTCATCCCTATATCGATTCCTCATCTCTCAGTGGGCCACTACCACAATCTCTAATCAGAATCCTTGCTGGATCTCTTCATTGAAGAATCTTGTAATAAATAGATGTTCCATGTTCAGTATGTTATACCCGATGAGGTGACTCAAGAAATATCAAGAAAAATTTTCAAAACACTAACTACCAGTGTTTTCATGTACCGAGTAGAATACTGAATTCGTGGTCCTGGTGTATGGATACGTTGACTACCACACCAACACTAAACTCCCTGTACTGAAAACGAAACTCAAGCCACTTTACACCATTGCCTCATTAAAATTAGACACTTAGTTCTTCTTACTGAATTGACCACCATTTGATACCACTTTGTCAAGACCCATCCCAGAGGGCCTGAATGTGACTACTCCAAACCCGCCTACCATAGGCCAGGGGTTGGTGACTAGCACCTAATGGATTTTCCTAAAAAGGGAAGGCATTGCCTTAGAGATCTGTACACACTCAAAAAGGGAAACTAAAGTAAACAATGAATAAATGTAATGTATAACTGTGAGAGTAATGTACAACCAAAAGTACAACTGTAAACTAAAAACAGTGCTTTGGAATACAAGCCCTTGAAAATAGAAAAAAAGTAATCAATTATCACATCAGCCCTGGAGCTCTACCTGGAGGGTAGTAGCTGTATGTATGTATTTGAAGAAGATAATCTTGACCGATATCTTCGCACCATGCTCCACCATGTCTGATCCTCCAAAGTCTGCCTTAGAGCATCAGTAGTATATACTAGACCCACACGTGCGGGAAGATCCCGTGAAGGGGTGAGTATACCAACTCAATAGGGGACCCTGAGAATGTCGAAGGTCTCTCAGTAATCCACAAAGGAAAAAATCATAATAAATACCAAAAAGGTAATATTACAAGCCTGATCTAAATCCTGAAGCCCAAAGCAAGGGAGACAGCTCACTCTAACGATATAACTTCATGACTACTAGGATAGGGATGACTAGTCATTAATCAAGATCATCTTATCTATAGTAACTCCACTTCTAACTCGTATAGGTCACTGTATTCTGACCCGTATTGTTTGCTAGATGCTGACCCATATTGGTTGCTGGTGCTGACCCATATTGGTTGCTAGTGCTAACCCATATTAGTTGCCAGTACTGACCCATATTGGTTGCTGGTGCTGACCTGCATTGGTAGCTAGTATAGGGGTAGGGATTATTAGTCATACATCTTGATCATTTCACTCTAGAGTTTCTGATGCTGACCGATATTGGTCGCTCTTCTTGTTCATGTCATAGCTTCCCCCGGGATTTCCACTCGAAACACGCCTGATCTCCAAAAAAAATCTCTCCTCAAGCCACCATTCATATTTCAACCAGTACTAAGTCCCTCAAAATTCATACCCAAGGGACCGCCCCATCATAGGGGTCCCAACGTGATAGATGGTGCATTGATCGAATGCCTAGTCTATGAGAAATGGTCACTTTTGTAAAAAGGGTTTGATTGGATTCAAGTCTGATCCAAACCAGATCGCATGCCAAACTCCATCAAAACTCACAGAGAGTATCTCCAAAGGAATGAATTGTGACAAGGGACCCTATTCCATATATGACACATCGATCAGACACTCGGTCTATTAGTTACACCCCTTTCCATGAAAGGGGGGTGATCGCACCTCTGTATGACCCATCTCGGTTGGGCCTTTAAAATATGAAAAAGAGACTCATTCCCAAAGGGGGTCCCAACACCAATGAAAAAATGTCAAATGGACCCTTGGTTCATCAGTTACATGTTTTTCTTTATTCAGGGTCTGGTTAGGTCTGGGCTCGGTCTGACTCAGTCAGGCCAGCCCAATGCAATAGGTCCTAGGGTCTACCTAACCCTGCATGGGTCCGAACCATTCATGGTCAGCCCAATTCATTGTGTTTGGCCATATCGAGGTTGTCCTGACAAGTTTACGGGCCAAGGCCACGGTTGGCCCGGCCCGCCAGGTGGAGCTCGGCCCACCCGCGCTAGTATGCTGGGTCGCGGGTCTGGCCCGTTCCCCTTGAAGGTGTACTGTTTTCTCTAGCTAGCCCTGTTCACATGGGGCCATTTAACTTGGCTGGTGGAGAATTGCCCCACTGCATGTAACAGTTGGCCATGGGGGCTGACCGATTTTCAGCCGAAGCGGTGCGGCGCGGGGCCGCGCCGCCCCCTTCTGTCACGGTATGCTCCTATGGGATCCTGCATCTAGTGACAGTAGTGGGCGCATCCCTTCTCCTACATAGCCAGATTGAGCCGGCTGCATCTGGCCACCGTAGCGTGGGACAAATCTTTTTCTTTCCACCACCCGTGACTGGTAGCCGCTAGCCTCCTCCGGCCACTGCCGACATAGCACCCTAGGAGTTCATTCTTTGGGCCACCAAATATGATCTGGTGGTCCGTTCTGGGTGTCGTCTAAACCTACGAGTCTCCCAGACTTCCACCGTCACTACATGACCCTCTGTCTCGTGTTTCTGTCAAAATTAATGAAATAAATACCCGAAGAACACAACATGAACGAAGCAGTAGAGGTTTCGGGCCTAGTTCATTCGGCCCGCGCCTTATGCGTTAACAAGATAACAAGCAGAAGAATTTTTATCTAACAGTAAAGATTAAATAAAATCATTTAAATAATGTTAAACTAAAACCAAACCTAAAACTCGTACATCGAGATACATTTTAGGTGTCGCGGTTGCGGTGAGAGGAGCGACCACGTTGGATGGAGTCATCGGCATTGGTCGATCCTAGGTCATCGCCGCCTAAGATTTCATCCACCATTGGTGGATGTTGTCGTATAACTCTTACATAGTTTCCTTTCATGAATAATTAATTCCAAAATCCTAACCAAGCTCCATTTAAGTTGGAGGGGGAAATGTGAGAAACACATTGAAGAATTAAAAAGGTTCATTAAATTATTTAATGAAATTATTTTAATTTACAACGGCAGAGCCATGTAGAGGATGAGTCATGCCGTTAAATGTCTTGAAAAGTCACTGGTCTCGCCATCAATTCTCATCCATTAGATAAAAATAAAATTAAATAACAATTACATGTTATTTTATTATTCTTTAAAAATTCTAAAAACTATCTTATTCTCCTAACCAATTGCGGTCAAAGTGAAGACTCTCTTAAGACAATCTCAGCACTGCGAATTCAACGGTGCTCTTTGATTTCAATTCCAAGAAATAGTTCCAAAGAAAGAAAAAATAGCCCACATGATTACTGAACCATCCTAAAAAAATATCAGAAATTAATTCCGAGCACACTCAGCCTCGGAATCACGTGCCATCAATTTTCACAGACTCATAATAATCCCAAATAATTAAAAAATATTACATGGAATTTTCCATGTCTTTATAGTTATTATTGATATTTACATTGTTTTCCCTTACTACAAATCTAATATGACCCTTTTTTTTCATTTATCCGAAGATATTAATGAAGGTATTTATTATGACATATCAAAAAGGGTTCTAGTTTTGAAGTAATAAGTGTGTGACAATTTAGCTGTTTTATAAACCAATTATTTTTGTCAGCATGTTTGGAAAGATACTGAATGCATATGGTCCTATAATAGTATTAGTATGTTATATAATTAATATTTATCTATTTTTATACAAAATTAATTTATGGAAATATGGGTCATTGTAGTTGGTATTAGAGAACAATTTATTTAACCATTGGAATATATGATTATAAACACCTCAGTGAGAACCATAAGGGAATGTCTTGTCCACAATCATTATTTTTAGTAATAATCATGAATAACATAAGTTAAACATAAGGTTTAATATATTGAAATCTTTATATGTAATTTCCCTTGATTATGAGGATTTACCACTAGTATTATTCGTTTTCACACTATTATTTATGGTCTAAGACAATGGCTGGAACATGGAGGATCATGGTATTGAAGAATGTGATGGATAATGGAATGATATTCATTACAAGAAACCAAATTAAATGAAATTTAGAAGTTGAATGAAGTTTTTATTTATAATAAAAAATTTCAAGTTATTTTCAATAATATCAACATTGATGAGGTTATAAACATATCTAATGAGGTAAATATGGAGTTCCTGGTGATCATATGGGATATAAAGATCAATTTTTGGCTTGTACAACATTTGGAAGAGTTAAAAAGAATAACGTTTAAGAGGAACTAGGATATTATATAGGTGTGGAAAATATGGAAACAATCACGTAATTGTAACAATAAATTTAAATGTTCCAATATCACAATAGTTGAGAATAACCATTTTCTTAAGGAATCATTGAAAGTTATGATTTTAATTATAGAAGGTATAAGCATTGTGCATATCAATTCCTAGTGAGAAATATCATTAGAACGATTGTATGAGTAATGGATATATTTATGAGGATGAATAGGTTTCAATGAAACATTAGATAAAATAAGTGTTATAGAATAAATTAATGACTCCTGGTTAATGGTTTACAAATGAAGTGTAATGATTGGCAGATTTGTAGGACCTTAAGCTCACTGAGAGGGAGTGGTGAATTAGGGTCTCAATTTTTTCTTTTAAAAGGATGGTTCTTGATCTCATATAGGTATGAACATGTAAAACCAATATGATAGAATTTTAGAACAATTAAATATCACATGTAGAGGGAAAATGTAGTAGATTAGTTGGGTTACCACTAAGGCCAGTCCAATGGGAATACACTAAATGTTTGTCAGTAATGCCTAAATCCAATAACATTCACTAGTTATTGTGTAGTAAATAGGACGAGACAAAGTCAATATCTTCAAGAACATTGAATTTACAATAAATTTAAAGAAAGACACTACATCCCTCATAAAAATTTTGTCACTCCAACTTGCTTACTACCTTAGGTGAAGTCTTACTCTGTTTAACGACTTGATGTTCACATTAGTATAGCTCTAAGTTTATGTCTTTATACATTAATATAAAGAGATTATTCCGGCACCTTAGATGTGATTTTATCCACTTAAAATCACTATTCACATAAAATGGATGTTAAAACCTTATTTTTGAAAAGATCATTCAAGAAGAACCATCATAAGCTCATAGACTTTGCAAAGTAAACATCCTTAATGGAGAACTATGTAATCACAAAACACTGTGTCGTAAAAATCTAGTTTTTTTATTATACATAAGATTCAGTTGATACTAGAATAGTCTTTTCATGATTCTCAAGCTACCATTGAATTCCTGAATCTCAAAGCTCTCAATAATTGTGAAATATTAATGATTCAGCCTTTTCTAAATTTTTTATGTACGAAATGAAGTAGGGGTAGTAGTATATTTATAATCTTGTACCTTTTCAAAGATCCCATGATCCCGTCATTCTATTTAAAACCACTTCTTACATGCTCATGATGCTTCTTTATTCAAAAATCCCTATAGAAATTTAACCCATTCAGGAATCTTCTTGTATTCATGTGGGTTTAGGACATTTGCATCATACGTTCATGATGGTCATTTATTATATTACACATTATAATGGATATCAACCTTCATGAAACACATTCTTTACAAAACTCTTTTGTTTTCTATAGTTGATAAGCAAAAATCGTGGAAAAGTAACTTTCACGGAGGATATTCGTTATGATACACACCCTCATGAAACGTGATTTGGGAAATGATTCCACCTATATAAATGAAGACACCATTACAATAAATAAATAGGGCAACATTTATGACCTTGTTAATGATTAGTAATATGATATGAATGTATTTTATCTATTGATATTTTTATAGTTTTTTGTTTAATGTTATGAGAAAATATTTTCATTTTGGAAAGAAATAATGTTTAAAAAAGGTTTAATGGAAATTAATGTTATTACCATGTTTCAAGAGAATAAATGATGGAGGTATTCACAAGATGTGTGTGTCATAATTAATAGTTACATCAAGTTTATTGGGGATTAATGATAATTGAGATTGAAAATTTAGTTAACCTCATTCAAAACTTTTGGATTTTAATTTTCGAAGGATTATAAGAGAAATAGTTTATGAATTTGATTACATTAAACATCAGATATTGTTTTAGAGATGAGTATATTACATAACCACATGAATATTTATGCCCATTGGATAAAATGTGGTAACAATTTTTTCATGATAACTAGATGTAGAAGGAAGGACATTTCATCCCATTATGGATCATATGATCCACTAGTCCTGAAGGAATTGAAATTTCAAAACCATTTTATGGATTAAGAAATAATTAATATATTGGTCAGGGAATAAACAAAGAGTTATATTGAACTTATGAGATGAATTAATGTAATTATATCTTCAAAAATGATTTGGAAATAAAATGTTATCATATTACTATAATTTCTGATGATATTAATAACCTTTTTAGGCCTATTATTTCTATGTTTTTTTTATTAAAAATTTTATAACCATGTTATCTATTATTATTTCTTAGAAATTGAGAGTTATAATTATATTCTATTTCCATATTTTCATTTTAAACTAATCAAAATCCTTTTTAGTGGTGATCTTCACATTTTACTTTCCCTCTTATTATGAGTTAGTTTTATTCATCAGTTTTATGATGTAAGTTTTACAAAAAGGAATTTTAAATATCAATCATTGATATTCTATTTGAAATTTAAATTTTTTGAGGATGAAATTTTTTGAAATTCTTGATCATATTGGGACGAAATATTACCTATTAGATCATCCACTGAATATATCCCATGTTCAATATTTGTTTTATGTATCTATTATAAGAAAGTACATACCAGATAATTCATATGTACTAAATGTATATGTCATGAATCTAAAGAAATAAATTTTTTATAAAGAATAAACTATACATATTATATATATTATGGATAAAATTCTAGGAAACAAGACCTCTCACCTAGTTAATGTTTTGTAGAATAACGAAAAATTTGAGGAAGCTATGTGGGAACCTCAGGATGTAAGGAGGAATATGTTTTATCATTTATTCATATCCATGGAATGAATTTTGATAGAGAAATTTATAATTTTAATTGGGTTAGAATGTAACACCCCAAGAATTTTCAACATCTCTATTTTTTTAGAAAAATTTAATCTATTCAGCAACGTACATTGCAAAGAACACCAAGCTTAAATGAACTAAAAAATATTATTATTTGAATATTAACAATATAACACAGATATTATATTGTAGACAATAAATAATATTTAACACATTATGAATTATATAATTGTTCAACTAATGGTTAATACTTTAATTTTTTTGTTATTAAATTAACACAATATATTTATTAAAGTCAATTTTTCTTCAAATATATGTTCTCTAAAAAAAGAAATTTTTATTTCTTTCTTTGAGAAAATAAATTTAATTGATTATAAAAATTTTAAATTTTTTTTTGATTAAATTAAAATCATTTTTGGATTCATCATGTCAGAATTATATGTGGATTATTTTTTTAGAATCTTATGAAAATAATTAATTTGTAGTGAGTAATGAAAAATACCAATTTATGTAAAAAAGACATTTCTTTTCAATTTATTACGAAATTCAAAATTAAAAATATATTTTATAATATTATTTCATGTTATATAATTATTATTTATTTATATTCAAACCATATAAATTCTTTGAAATAGAGTTTATATTATATTGAATAAGATTATTTTTTGGTTTAAATACTAAATTTTTCTATGATCTTTTTTAATGTAAAAATATATATATATCTTAATTTAATAAAGTAATACCTATTTGGGAATGTTTTAAAAGATATTTATAGATTATATATAACTAATTATTTATTTATTTCCATAAAATGATAAATTTTACTCATATTGTTAATATAAAATCAACTTTTGTTTGAAAAATACACCTCTTGAAAAGCTGCATTTTCATCAAGTATGTGGGTTTTGTTTGATATCTATTTATTTCCAATTGGGAAAATTTAATTAGGTAAAATTGATTGTATGATTTGAATAATTTGATAAAAATTATTATTTAGTGTCATTTTCATTTTTATTCATAAAAAATTTACCACGTGAATAATGATTTACCTTAGTATTGGTAATAAAATGAAACATGATAATGTTAAAAGTAATATAATAAAATAAATAAACAATAAAAAATAAAATGGTTGGTTGATGTGTTTCTAAACCATAATAAGACATTAAAAAATTAATTAATATTATTTTTCATTAGAATTAATTCCACTGAAATATTTTTGGCTTTAAATATAAAATAATCATTATTTAATCCATTAAAACATCCTCTTCTCAAGTATAAATTCTACCCCTGACCACCCTACTCTTTGTAAAAAACATGATGTTCCTAAAATCTATAACAGATGATTTAATCCCCACTCTTCCCACATACAAGGTATTCTGTTATCACTGAATTACCAATATCATATTCTTTAAGTGGTTCTTCAAGGAGGAGGTATTAAAGAAGAAAAGTTCTTAAACAACCTATCTAAATTTCTTTTCTTATATAACCTTCAAATAACCTCATTAGAATATAAAATCCTAATAAAACTAGTTTAATATATATTAATAATGTTTATTTATTTATTATAGAATATATTATATCGATCCTTAAGATTATCTCTACTAATTTAATGAAACTAAACCATTATCCAAATTATAACGGTTAATCCCCTCTATTGATAATAATTTTTATTATTTTCTATTACAACCTTCATGTCTGGTCATCAAAGTATTATTGTAGTTAAAAAATATTTTAATATGTAATTTATAACATATTAAATGTTATGTAACTAATATATATAAATAATATTAAAGGAAAAAATGAGTTTATGATTGTTGAAAACACCGAAAGACTAAACTAAACATTTATCATTAATATTTTATCAAAAAATAACAATAATTTTCGAAATAAAAATGATATATGGGATAATATAAACATATATATGTGAATTTATACCATTTAATTTAAATTATATTTATTTATTTAAATTATAAAAGTAAATACATATTTTTAAAAAAGTGAACTGTCTATGAAACCATTATGGGAAAGCATCCAAAACAATAAAAGTCATGAAATATTATTAATTAATGGGTGGTTAAATATTACCAAAGTATCATATATAATGTTATAAATATGAATATGGTTATTAAAAAAATTAATAACATTCATTAATCCTATATACAATTGGATAATGTACACAAAAATAATGTGAAGCATGATTTGAGGGGTTGTCATCTCACTTTTACTAATATGAGATATATGACTTATTCAACAATTATTTATTATTTGTATTGTATACTATACCATTTTATACATAAATTTTTAATATTAATATTCTAACAATGTTAAATATTTATTTTTATAAAAATTAATTTAATGGGGTATATGATTTGTCATTTTATAAAGAGGTAAGGGAATTATTAATCCAATATCCATTCACTGGGTTAACTTCTAATTCATTGAATTTGTAATGATATGATTATTTCCGGAAAAGAAATCTTATTATCTTATGATTTTATTTTCATATATTTTATATATTTTTATAGTTAATTCTCATTATAAATTAATTTAATTAATTTGATCTTTAGTGATATGATGTTTATATGGGACCTACTTTTATAAATTATCATTTCAATATTTCCCTTAAAATAATATTTTTCTTCCATTCCCATGTTTTTATAAAATTGTTTCTAATTTTTTTAAAATTACATTATGGTTATTTAAAATTATTTTTGCTAATGTTTTAATTTGTATATAATTTTTTGAAAGGATTATTTTTTTTATTTTCTGAATGAGGTTGTTTATGAATTTTCTAGAAATAAAGAATTTTTTAACTTATACATCATGAGTGGAATTTCCTAGGGTCATGAGGATTTAATGAATTGATGTATAATTTACCATATGACAAGGTTATCTTAAAATAATTTTTTTCTATATAATTATCTGCTGATTTAAAAATAAATCATTTGAAAATAGAAATGTTATTTTTTTCAAAATTATTTAATGCTATCTTTAAAAATTAATTTATATATTATGTAATAATATTTGATGATATCTATTATTTACTAAGGATATTATTCATGGATAATATATTTATAATTTTTTATAGGTTTTTATGTGAATTATAGATAATGTTTTGGAATCCTGTTACTCTTCCATGAGATATGTTATGATGAAATGTTTATGAAACTAATTTCTTTTCATGATTTCTATTATGATGTATGTTTTTGATTTTGTGGAAGAAATATGAATTATTTTTTTATTTGGATGGTGTTATATATATCTTTATCCAATTAATTGGGATAATATGGATAAATAATGCGGTAAATATGTTATACAAGAACATGATTTCATGTTCAAAACTCTATGTGAGGAAACATTTTTCATGTCCATAATCTTTTGTGTGGATCTTTATTTTCATGTTCATGAGTTTTTGAGTGGAACTATATTTTATATCTAGAATTTTATGTATGTACATGGAATTAATGTCAGTAAATTTAGGCATAGACTAGGTTTTCATGTGAATAATTTTAAGAATGGTCTAGTTTAATGTCGTTAACTTAATTAATGAACTTGTTTCTATTTATTTAAGTTCACAATGTTATAAGGTTTTGTGAATTAAAAAATATAATGTTTCTTTAAAATGTTATGATCTTATAAATTAGGATCATTTTTTCTTTTATTATTCATGTCTTCTGAACATCTATGATTTATTCTATGACTTACGATAATGATCCCTGATATGAAGGGAGAAATTTTCAAGTGTTATGTTCATGTTCTTATGCCCTTATGATTATTTTACATTTGTTATCTCACTTGATAACCATTAATGATGAAATTAAATAAAATTATTATTATGTTTATTTTTTACCAGGATTCTAAGTAATTTATTAATTATGACATGTGAAAATGGTTCCATTTATGACGGAATAAGATGGAGATGATGTATATGTTTTATGAACCAGTTATTTTTGTTTCTTAGTTTTCAATGACAATAAATCCATACAACAATGGTGTAGTTTTTTATGTAAATAATATTAATATATATTTATGTAATATCTATTTGGAAAAATTATGGATTTTTGTATTAATGGTATCATTAGATTATGGTGGAGAAAAATATTATCCTAAAGAATATTTTATGGTGCTTCTATAGAAACATTCATTAATTGAAGTTTTATTTTGGAGTCCATAATAGATATTTAATTTTGAAAAGTCCATAATTGTTTCCTCAGTTATATGGGAGTTATTTTAAGTGTTCAGAAACAATAATATTATTGATTCATGGTCATAGGATGTTTACACTTGTCATTTGATTGTCGTTTTGAATGAACTGACAATCAATTAGTTTAATGAGAATATTTTCCTAAGCATGATTTTTCTGTATGATGTATATTTCATTATGATGTACTTATATTAATAGGTTTTATAAAAATATATATTAAATATTGAGTTATTTTCTTCTAGGTAATCTTCAAAGAGTGTTATTCATATTCATAGTGTCCCCAATGATGCAAGCTATTTCAGAATATATGTCACCAACTTTTATCAGATTGTGAAACTTATTAATGATTTTAAAATTATGGGATGAGAATATTTATGTCTAGATCATTCTTAGGATAGTTTTTAATTCTTAACTATAAGTGGATTAGTGTTTCAATTATTTTATTTCAAATAGATTTAATCATAATTGAGGGTCTTTCTTCACACATCTTGTCTTGGGTTTGATTTTTATTGCATTTTTGGAGAGTAATGATCTCATAAATACATTCATAGTTATATTTTATTGAAAATAATTATTCTATCATGGAACTCTAGTTAGTGGTAATTATTCTAATATAAAATTAAGTTTAGATAATCTTATCTGTGAGAATGTTATGTTTATTAAAAAACATTTGATTATATAAAATAATTTTTTAAATTGGATTTTGATTTTTAAAAGTCTAGGTTGATAATTATTATAATTATTATGTAATTGATATCATATAACCTTGGGGAAATTAAATTTTATAGATAATACACTACGTTGGAAGTCACATGGTGATATTAATCAAGAGGCTACAAATGAGTAGGGAATATAGTGATGCCTAAAATATTTTTTTCATGATATATAGAATGTATGAGATAATTTTTTTATATCATATGGCCATGAATTAATCAATATTTATTTTGGAAGAGGAATATCTATTAGGTGATCCAATGATTTATTTTTTTGGATACATGTTATTTATTCAAATAATATTATGGGATGAATAATTTATGATCAACATCTGGTGTTATTCTTTGGGTATTTTTCATTCATTCATTATATGATGTAATTTTTTTGAGTTTCATATCTCAGGTCATGTAGTAAATTATGACAGATTAAGCATATATGATTCTATTAGGTATAAGTTTTATTTCTTGTGGAAAAACGTTGGGATGTTGAGATAATATCATAGTATTTACACTATTAGTAGTTGAATGATGTGCTGAATTTATTGATACTATTTAACCAATTAGAATTCCAATATAGTACTTCAAGGGCATATAAATATTTTTTTGTCACCAATTTTTACAAGAACATTAGTTATACATGTTTCAATGTTCTTATTTTTAGATCCATTTACATAGTCAAATTGAATCATTATTATCATATATTCCAGTGTAGTGGATGATTTGGAAATGATTTACATAAGGAATTTTATCAACCAACTATATGTTCCATGAAAAATAACCCTCTACTAAGATATTTATTGTTACACTCAATTTTGTTGTATTATTTTCACTCATAAGTATTCCTTTCTAATTTCATTTCATCCATAAATGGATGGATCAAAGGATATGAATATCCAAACACTGGAGAACACATATTCTACATGATTTCTTGATTTTTAAGGTTCATGGATAAAAAATATTTATAAATTTAAGTATTATTATAGAAATTATTATCAATCAAATGTTGGTAGGGGTATATTGGATGTATTATATGGGATATGTTTCTACATATTTTTTTTCATACTAAGGTAGAAGAGGTTGTTATTATTAGTATAAAAATTATAAAAAAATTATAATTAATGTGATGTATATATATATATGATAGTTATTGATGAATATAAAATTTTATTATGTTGATAAAATGATTAAATATAAGGATTTAATGGTTTTAAATCATGGATTTAAGAAATTTTATCGTTGTTATCTCTAGTAAAAGTTCCAAAAAATTTCTAATTATTATATTCAGTTTATTAGAAATTTTATAGTATTAGAGTGTATTATTGAGGTGGGGTATTATTTGGATCTTTATCCTCACATGGATAACTTTCTAGATTAACTCAATTTTTGAAAGATCTATATGTGTATTATGATAACTCATATATCCTTATTTTTGATTTGTTGGATATTGTTAAGTATGTAGTTATTTTTTGTATATTTTTGTAATTTAATTTCATTCCCAAAATTATTATTTTTGGGTGGGTCAGTAAAATTGTTTTTGAATTATTCAGGAATGATGGTCTAGAGGAATATAAATTGTAGCATTTATCGCTGATTCAAGAAAAATTTAAAAATGTTTTTTTAGTTTATTTTTAAGTAATTATATTATGATAAATTTATTTTATTATAGATATTGTTAGTGCTTTATTTTTTAGGTTTTTTATATATATTGTGGGAAAAACCTTTTTAGTGCAATACCACAAGGTTATAGTATTTATGATATTTTAATTAAATCCAATGTTTAAATATTATTTGTGAACATGATAATTTTAAAAAAGGTATATAATTTTTGAGCCCATGTTTTCATGGACCATCAAATTTCATTTTATAAAAAATAGTTGTGTATAACATATTTTTTGAGTTGAGTAAAGAAAATAGATGAGTTTATAAGGAATCATCAGATAATGATTCCATAAAAGTTATTCATTTTACTATATTTTCTTCCCATAGTTGACGATGAGTGAGTGGTATATATGTATATTAATGAATAATAGTTTCATCATGTTTTATGAAATTGGTTCATATGAAATTAAATTAATCTAAATACCCATATGTCATGATATTATAGTATTAAAATTTTGTTTTGTTTATTTATGTTCTCTTATTGTGGTTCCATGATGTTAATTGGATGTATTTAACTTTTAATGAAAAATTAATTATTAAATTGAAGATGAGGAAATTATTACATTGTGATAGTTAGATTTGAAACCATTATAACATGAAAAACTTCACTACAACATCAAATTTTTATTCATATCTAATATAATTGTTCTTTTACCAAGATATATATAGTATATATTGAATTAATATTCAATGGTTTTTAAATAATTTTCGACTGCATAGAATTATGAAATAAAATATGTTTTCAAAACATTAATTTTATAGTATCAGTTAATGTTTAAAATTTTAGTCGATTCTGTAATTTCAATCATTTCCTTATATATTATTATAAATAATGATATTCTTTTGCCTATGTTTTAGTGGTATTTGGATTCCAAGGAAATATTTTAAGTTAAGTATTTTCTAAAATAGATCCCCTTCAATCTATTATTCACTTTCCTAAAAATTCAATTGACATTTTCGGAAACAATTTCGCTTAGAGGATATGAATAAAATATTTTAATTGTACTATTAGTTTTTATTTGTGAAGTGGAAAATATAATATTTATAGCTTCTTTTTGATATTATTTAATATTTAGTGTTTTTAATCCTTGGTTTCCTATAAATATTGTGGATATGATTATTTGAGAATTTATTAAGGTAGGGGATTTAGATTCATTTATTATAAAATTAATAATTTAAATTATGAATGAATAAAATAAAGGAAATATTCATGAATCTATGACTGGTTGAGTGTAATGGAATCACTAAAGATAATATTTAAACAATCTAATGGTATCGAGACAATTATCGAGTATGATATCATCATTATTTCTTGGTCTTATTTAGATCATTGAAGCTAGGTTTCTAGAGTCCTCTCACATTAGGTTTCGAATATATCAATTTAATAATGATGTAATAATTTTTATGATTTGATGATATAGTAGATATTCATGTTTTTGTTGGAGTTCACCAAATATTACTTGAACAACATGGATGAATCTTTATTGATTATGGATAAGTTAAGGTTATTAAAAGTACAAATATAAAGTATATTTAACACAGAATTTGTTTTTAACAGAACAAAGGTTCCCTCTTCAAATAAGGACAAGTATTACATGATAAACAACCATGATATTCCTAGATAATACAACAGTTACACTATATTTTGTGAATGTATGATCCTTCCAAAATGACATCAATGCCCCGATATGAAGCATTCCGACACAACCAATTTCCACAACCCCTTATATTTACCACCACTTTAGATGTGAAATATTTAGGTATATGGATTATTATGAACATAGTTAGTATAATATTATTTAATAGTGAAGTTATGGTAATTAGAATATACATGAACATCTTTTTATGGTTTTATTTTTTGGGTCTCAAATAGTGATATCTTAGTGTATTGTGGATATCCGAAAACAACCAACACTCTTCTAAGAAGAAAATTTTATAGTCATAGTTATCTTTGTTTATAAATAAATTATAATAAATAAATTTAGAATTTATAATATCAATAGATCTATATCAGATGTAACCCTCTATGAGTCCCTAGAAAATAATATAAAGATCACCACTTCCCAAAATGCTATTTTGGAGTTCCCGGAACACCTGAATTTTTAAGTGTGATTGAAAAAATTCATTTTCCCCTTAGTGACTGTAAATATTTCAGGGTTCTAAAAGCATCACTGATAGATTATGAGTTTAGTTAAGAGATATATTCAATAATGAATATCTGGATTTTATTATAATCTATATTTTATAATAATTAACATATGGTAGTTGAGAAATTTATAAGGGATCAATGAGGAGGTATTGGAGAAATGATGATCAAGTTCCTCAACTAATTTGAATGTGTGATAAATTATATTATTATTATTATTGATAAATACATCCATGCATGTAAGTACATATATTTTTTGGCCTAGTTATGAGGTTTGAGATCATACACCATAGGTAGTAGAGTGAAATCCCACCTAGTTGTCTTTTTATATTTAAATATCACCTATATAAAAAAACCACTGAGAATTATCACATATGCTGTGTAGGGGTCCATGCAGGGAACACCGTAGTTACGAATCGATAAATCCATAAATAAAACCGAAAGGAAAGTTGATAATATTTTTTTTGGATGAATTATTCAAAATGATATTCTAAATGATCATCACAATGATTAAATTTTCATGAATGAACTAAAATCACTCATATATTCTCTTGATATTTATTCCTCTCTCAACGCTACAATTTTCCACAAAATACCATCATTCCAAATGACAATGAGCATCCTACTATGTGTATCAAAAAAAATATTTATAGTGATCTCTATGTTTCTAATGACTGATGATGGGGCATAAAAACATAAGAATATCCATGATATTATATGACAGAATAATTTTAACAAGGGTGATCATACCTCTAAAAGAGATGTATCATATCTTTATATTTTTTATCATTCCCATGATTATATTTAAAATAAATTATTTTTATTGAATCAAAATCTTTCCATTAAATATATTTTCATCCTAATTATCCATTTGAATTTTCTGAATTTTGATACCATATCATTCCCTAGTTTTTGGAAAGCATACAAATTCATTTATAAGAGATATAAATGATATTCTATCTTTAATTTGTAGATATAAAACAGTAGAATTTTTTAGAAATATCATTTAAATAAATTTTTTAATTAAATATTTCTTACAAATAATAATGGATATCATGTCATCCATGAAAAACAAAGGAAACATTATTGGGAATCCATATTGACCTCCAAATGGTAGGACCCCCTAACATGATATTTCATAGTTCCAATTCTCGATAAAAAATAATAAATATTAATAAATAAACATGGGGAGATATATAAAAGTTATCAATTGTGTAAACAACTCATTTACATTGAGAAACAAAATATTTTCTCCATGATCGAGATAATGAACTATGGTGGGGAGTTGCAATTAATTAAAAGTTCAAATACCCACCATAAAAATACACACCCTCTCAAAACAATTTAGATTGAATCCCTAATTCAATATAATATATTAAATTTCCATGTCAATAGTACCCATACTATTGTAAAACACCACATTTATATTGATATCCACTATAATTTCAAGAGCATATAAATTATTCCCTATATTCTTCTATATGTGGCGAAGACATTATTTTCATATGATATTTTTATATCTCAGTGATGGGATTTACTGTTGTTAGGAATATTAATATTTCATTGTGAAAATTATTTCCCACAGTTATGGGGGGAAACTAATCAAATCCACTAGGTCGATTCAATGTAGATATTCAAGATTATGATACAATAGTGTTAGAGTTAGGTATCTTACATTATTTTAAATTATTTTTCAGCACATCAGTTACCTTTTTATAGATGATGTCCCATTCCAAAATAAAAAAAGTTATTGGGAGTCCATTATTACATAAAGAAATATTAGGATTTATACTTTTCATATAATTATATTTCTTTTATCCTTATAGAGTATATAAAATAATATTTTTTTCTAAAGCTAAAAAATTCAAAACCTATCACTAATGATGTGTTCATCATCATCCTCTATCATATAAACTTTTCTCGAATCTTGGTGAGGGTATAATAGTGTTATAGATAAATAAAATACCAAAAAATATATATTAATGTGTGGAAGATAAGTATAAGATCCATCCACAAGTTATATATTGATTTTCCCTACTAATAACCTCTTCAATATGAATTCATGGAAGTTCATTATATTTAACTCTACTTTCCTTAGACACATATTATTCAGTCATTCTATTAGTAACAACCATTTTCATTTAGCTTCACCTCCAGTAAAAGAATTCTGGATTATGTTGTATAATGGTATCTCTATCCAATTATTCTTGTAGCTATTATAAAATCATATTGATGTCATATTGATGTTCTTATATTATAATATTGTAATTCATTTAGTTTTTATTCAAGGAAATAATATAATATTTCAGTATTTTGATTTTATATTGTATTAGTACCAACACATCTAATTCAAAGGGATAATCCAAGATGAGTAAACCATAATATTGAATGAAGTATCTTTCACACACCATTTTGAAAATATGAATCTTCTATGATTGATAATTGACATTTGGATCTGTAAAAAACTGAATAAATCATGAATTAGGTTTCTTTGGGTAAATATATTAGAGTGACCAACAACAGTTAATAAATAAATTAAAATTGATATCGGAAATTAGTATAAACATTATTTATATTTAATCTTCTTATTCTCGAGTTATTCCATCATAGAATGTGTTCTTAGTATTTCATTTTTAATTCCAATTTTTGTATCATGTTGAATCATGATTAGATTATATGATTGAATTAAATATTTCAAGGTATGAAAAATTAGTAAATATGGATTATTGATCAATTTTTTAAAAATAATAATTAATTGAGATTAGATGATGAATAAATATAATGGGAAATTTTTTATATTATTTTATTAAATTATTATTCTATTAATAAACAAATAAAAGATGTTTTTTCTATTTTGTGTAATACGGTTGTACATATTTATGTGTGTTTGTTTCTTAGGATTATTGAATTTTTTATATTATAGGAAGTATGATTGATTTGTTATTTTAGTGGTATATTGATATTTCTAAATATGTTTTGTCATTGTTTCCCATGGATAATTAGATTTTAGAAATAACATGAATAAATTGATTACTTTGAGATCTTAATGGATTTATATAAAATAAAAAGGTACATTCATTGATTTGTTGATAATGGGGTGTATTATACTATAATTTAAATACAAATTAAGTTATTGTGGAAGTGTAGTATCATTAATCAATATGTCTAATAAATTTTTTTTGTTAATTTATATAAATTATGTACTAGTAATGGAATATGAAATTATATAAGATATATATTCTTAATAATTAAAATTATTGTACTATTATAAATGATATTTTGATATGTAATATATGTTGTAGGATTATAATTTTTTTGTTGATGGTGTGATAGTACTGGATGGGAGTGTATGTGGTTTTATTGTATGTTTTCCATAGGTTTGGCTTCTGTGGTACTATAAAATGATTATACATTGGATATTTCTTACACAGCTTCATCTATGTTATGAAATGTGATCGATTGTAAAATATAGTTTTGTGATCTAGGTGTACCCTTAAGATCTATTATATGGGTAATAATAATGTTTGATATATCGACTCCCACAATCCTTCTTCCAGATGTAGTTTGGAAATATATCATTGGAATTTATCATTTTTAAGAGGAAGTGGGACTGGGATATGGTGGAAACGTGATCATGTGGTCATGAAAATTGTTATTGGTGGTCCGTGTTATGGGGTTATGGTATCAATTATAATAATATTAAATAAATAATATGGTCTTTGTGTTTTAGTTGTATATGTGATGTAGTTTAAGGAAGATTTATGTATATGCGTAAAATATATCATTATGATTTGAGGGTTTATAAAATAGAGGGGAAGCTGGTTTCCCATGAATTATCTATATATTACCCATGAATTTTTAATTATTATAAATTAATGTGGATTTAATAACAAGTCCCTTACATTGATGAGTTATAGATGAAATTTTGATTCAAATTTTTTCCATTGTTTACACACTATAGAATATGTTTTGTTATTCATAATTTTTGTGACAATTTATACGGATGACCATACATAGTATACTTTTATGATACTCTCTAATTTTTGTATAAATTTTCTATATTTAAAGAACGTTATAGGTAATTAGGGAAGTATTATTTAGATCATTATGTGGATCCCCATTATAGAGTTTTCAATATGTTTATAGTTTTTTATATTATCTATCAAACAAACTATGTTTTGGTATTAAATTGGATTCAATATGAATAGACGATTTGATTTTTAATATGTTTTAGATGGTGTTTATTAGTAAATTAACATATCAATCAAAATTGTTTCCTTTTAATTCCTTCTATAAATTTTATTTTATAACCATGGTGACATAAATTAACCAACATATTATTAGAGGATGGAATTCAGTGTTACATATATCTTTCTTAAAAGGCTGAGTGAGGATATAGTGGTGATGTGTGGCTCATTAAAATATTATTTATCTTATTTCTAGGCTTAAATTGAAAATATTAATATAATTACTTCATGTCATTATAATAAAAAATATCATTAAGATCATGATGGTAATAATTATGATTTCCCTGTCATTTTAAAATATATAAATGTTATTTTAATGCTTCATTTATTTTTTCATAATATTACATCTATATTTAATGAAATATTAAAATCTATTTGATTTATTTTTAATCATACATTCATTCATAGAATATAATTATAGATAATTAATATTTATGTGACATCTCTTAATTTGTTTCTATTAATCTATGTTATATTATGTTATTTTTGAATTGTCATATATAACTCTTACAACGTGTATGAAAAATGTATTAGAGATGAAATAAAGAATAATGTTATTAATATTTAATTAATTATGGACAAGTAACCATGTTTTTTCGTTATTTTACTTTAAATATATTCGAACATTTTAATAATGAATATTACAGATGACATAATGTTACAGAATGTTTGATAACATTTTATCATTATTAATGTTTTCATAAATGATGTTATTGGGTAAAGAAATACATTTTACAACTTTTTAATGTTATTAATTTTCATCTATTGTTATTTTAACTCATATTGATGTTTAGTGAATATGTTTTCATCAAGGTTTGTTTAAAAAAGATTAATTAAATGTTTCTCTCATGAATAAGCATTGGAAAATATAATTTTTATAATGAAATGTGATATTTTAATTTAAATTCATGGGATTGTATGTGATATATTACTTTCCATGGATTGATTAAATTAATGTATATTTTAAGTGAAATATTTATTTTTTAATTTATTTTTTTGAAAATTACTTCATATTAAAAAAATTTGTAATTATATTTTTAAAAAATTAAATTCTCAATATATGTAATTAAAGATTATGTTACAATTTTAATTTATAAAGTATTGTATATAAAATAACATGAATCACGAGAATGAGTTATGTGAAATGTTAATGTGTTAAAAATTATTCATTTTTACGAGAATATTGAAATTTATTGGAAGAAATATATGTGTTAAATCATGGGAGTGTTTTCCACCATTCTATAAAAAATTTCAAATTTTTTATCATATAAATTTGTTAACATTGAGAAGAAATTATTTTTTTAAAAGGTGGGGGATGAAGCCCCAATTATTATATAAAAAACACAAGAAGGAGAGTCATCAAATACAACCAAAATCAACAAAAAATCAAGACCAACATTCTCAAGTTCCCCCTTCTGGGTGGCCAATATTATTTTTGATTTTTTCAGCGATTATCCGTTCTTTGTCCCTCAACGCATTCCAGAGTTTGGCATTGATACACCCACGCCCTCATCCTCTACTGTATCAGGCTTCTATTTCTCTTACTTGATGAAGTAAAGTGTCCTCATCTTTATATGAACTATCATCCTGTGAAACTTATTTTTTCTTCTCTTCTTCAATTCTTTTATCACTTTTCTTTTGGGTTCGGATTCTAACCTGTTTCCATGAGCCACCTTATGTGTCTTCATGATTAGTAGCCTGGTCAGGTTTATTGACTTCTACCAGGGGCTCTATTTCATGATATGTTTTTGGTTTTGCAACCTGTAAACTTGGAAGAGGTGTGTGAGAAGTAGTCTTACCCAATGGAGTACTCACCTCTTACCCAGGAGAAGTCATGAGAATGGACAGGTCTGTTTTATCAAAGACAGTCACACCTTGAGAAACAAGTGCATCCTCAGTACTGGACACATGATTTAGATCAGAAGATGTAGGAGTAGAATTCACATTAAGCATATCTAGATCATAATTTGAAGAAATATTAAAAGGAGTAGTGTAATACTCAGATTTTCCAGAATTTACAGTCACTAAATTCTCTGAATTTGAAGCTATGACAACTTCAAACTCATAGACACCTGCGACTATATGATATTAAGGAACATGATCATAAAAAATATGAGTCTCTTGAATTTTTTTGAGCAACATCATGTAAATCATCCTCCAGATTACCTAATCCAGCGTGAAAAGTCGGTAGTAGAGCTGGGGGTCAGAAACACCCTCTTCAACCATGTCATCCTAGGTTTTTCTTCCCTGGATAGTAAGCTCAGAGCCTTTTTTAGGATCATTGTTGGGAACCAACGGATCCACATTGTGCTCAAACAAAGAAACCCCATGTTCAGGAAGCTTACCATACTGAGCAAGGTGAATTTGATTGACAGAATCAGCTTGACCAACTATCTTCATCCCTACTTTAGGACATGATTTGGGATCATGTCCATGAAGAGAGCAGTGTTTACAGACAATGGACCTTCTACAGTTAGAGGTGTCATGTCCTATAACCCTGCAATCATAGCACAACCTTGGCATACCCAAAAATTCAATTATTTATTATAATTCTTCTTCATCAGTGGACATATACACCTTATCAACCAAAGTAGAATAGAGGTCTATCTCAACCAGGAACCTAGAATAATGACCATACCTAGCGATTTTAGTTTCTTTGTCCATTTTAATTGGAATACCAATCGCCAATGCAATATCATCAAGGATTTGAGGATGTAAGAAAATCTATCTTAACCCAATGATTTAATCCAGACTTGAATAGAGGAGTTAACGATTTCAATTAGGTTGAATCTCTTATCACACTCTCTGATATGAATAACACATGGTTTGAGCGACAATGATCCAAAACCCCATGCATGCATTTTATGCTCTTCCGAGGGGAAGATCAGATGGAAATACCCTTTACCCAAGGAGACACATTTCCATGAGTCAAACCCCAAGATGCCTGAAAGCTGATGCGTGAGATAATCCATTCTCCATGGTTTCATTCCATTGGGCAGAACGATACACGCTAAAATGGAGTGTTCTCCCAACTACAATCTTTCCAAAATCAGAGCCGGATTCACCCTCACATGAGCAATAGATCCTCGCCTACGTATGTTGACACACAAACACTTAAACTGGGAAAAGGAATGGTTGGAATCTCTAACCTCAATATATTTCTTCTTGTTATTTTTAATTTCCCATGTGTTTAAAGGGGATATATTTTATACTAGGTCATTAGAAATGATACCATATATATCATATGTATTTTAGGGATATATTATATGTGTGTTATTTTATAAGACAATTATCATATAATGTGTCTTGAAATAACATATGATGAGCCATGTTCTTAGATATAACATATCTCAGTAATGAATAAGAGCATTCAATGACACCCTTTTAATGTATGTTATTTTTTTGGAGGTGAATTAGTTATCTTTTATAATTATATATATATCTAGGTGTCTGTGAGTTTGTTTGTTTGTGTGTTTGTGTGTTGACTTGTTAAAAATTTATGTAGTGTCTTAGAAAAAATATTATATCAGGTTAGTCTGTGGGCGAGGGTTAGTGTCCCAATCAATTAAAAATATATTATTTTTCACACACTGTACACATATTCCTTAAGTGTATATAAAACATATGATTTATTTTTGGGAGGGAATATAATATTACCTTTAAATATGGGTTTAATTACCTAGACACATTTTAAAATGAGTTATTATTTTAGATATTAACAATTTTTTGTTATTACATTTAGGTAATTTTTGTTGAAATATTTTAGGGATTTTTTTATTTAGTTGTAATTGTGTTTTAATTGGTTTCAAATTATCATTGGGTGTATTCAAGATAAAATATAGAGATAATTTATAGATTAAATAAAATTTTCCAATAAATATTAATATTAATAAAATTTTATTTATTTTTATTTTTTTATCATCCATTTTAGAGGAAATTTATCCCAAATAAAGTTTCTAAAACCAACTAAACTGGTCACAATGTTTTACTGATTAGGGTTCTAACATGTGAGAATGTCTAATTTTTTGTATGTATAATCCTGCCATTGTTGGATTCTATAATGTAAATTTCGTACCCTAGGCGTGTTTCCAAAAACCATCCAGAGCCTATCCCTAAAAGATACCATATCCATATTGTGACGCACATGAAGGAAATTCCTAATCTCCACAGGCCAACATAAGATCAATATATCTAAAAAATGCATCCATGAACTATTTTTTCCCAATAAAACAGTGTTCAAAAAATAGGGTAAACATGTAATGAATCATATTTATAATGTAAATCCATTCAACTATAAAATAGTAAAATTTAAAGTAATAAAATATTTTAAACAGTCATGAGATATAAAATTAATTATTCATATTGATCAACCCTAACTCCCTCACATATAGAAATAACCCCAAAAATATTCCATCCTTACAACATCATCTTATATAGTTCACCTATATTAAATATAAATTAATATATGAGAATTAATACTTCTATTATTTCATAAAGAAATCTAAAATAATGAAACGAATACAAAAATTATGCATTATACGTCACCTTACACTAGAAATTTTTTTGGAATGATTATTGAGTATGAAACCAAGATCTGCACGATGTAGCGATATGAGGTGGGGGGCACATCAAAGTTTGTAGAGGCATATGCTATTATTTTTAGGTGAATGAAAGAGTTATATAATGTGTCTTTTTATTTTTAGGGGAAGGGTTTAGTGATGGTATAATTAAAATGGAGGGTTGTGGGAAACTGATTAGAGATATCTTTAGATGGATTATGGATGTAAGAACTATAATAAACAAGTGTGGATAAGGTGAATGAGTGCCATGGGGTTGATGAGGAGAATTATATAAGTGATTTATTCATAAAATAATCATTATAGTTTAATTAGATATCCTATACACATGTAGCGCATGAATTCGTTAGTGGCCTTGGAACAATATAAGTTTTCAGTGCCTTACAGTCCTGTTTCTCTGGGCCTTTGGGTAATGATTACATGGCCCTTTTAGTCCATAGGTCATAAAGGGAATATGGGCCAATAAATATTAATGAATCAATGGTACTTATGGTTAGGATGACGTAGTGGGGTGTTATAACCTACCAATTTGGAATTTTGGGTTTGAGGTGTGTGTTTGTTTCATTCTAATTGCAGCACAAAATACCTAATATACATTCAAATAAATGGAAAGTTTTTGTTAGTTCAAAATAAATTATTTAAAATATTATTTTAATAATTAGAAACATAATGATCCATATAATTTTTTAAATCATTTTATAAACAATTATTTTTTTTGTATATTTGAAAATAATCACTTAAAACTATTATTGTCCTCTGATGCTATTATAAAGAAAATCTCATTTCAATGTTATTTATAGAGAATTTAAAAAAAATACCAAATTCAAAATTATTTTCAATTTATATTGATCTGTGAAAAATTATGTCATAAATTATAAATTTTATAATGGGAACTTGAACCTCAGATTATTTTTTAATAACTGGAAGGTATAAAACATAAGATTACCATATCACAAATAAACACCCTGGGGTTATCACTAGGTCCTCTAAGGATAACATGAACTCTTTTTCCTCATATAAATAATTATAAAATAACAAAATCTTGAAATGAAAATAGTAAAAATTGGAACATGGCTTAATACTTGTGGGTAAATTTTACCTAACACCATCACTACATCAATTCGTCAACTATATTGTACATGTCTTAGCCTAATAGTGTGGTTTCACCTCACCAAGAAACCAAAACCTTCATATAACTTCATATATCTAGAGGAGTGGAATAATATAGTTGGATAAATAAACATAAACTCTCTCCATAAATATCAATAATTCAATGATCAACACAAAACTAATGATTTCAGTTTCTTCTAAAAATTGGTCGCATCAACAACCCATCTTATTTAATTTAATTGATCAAAAATACAAATTCATCTTAAAAATTATTTCATTTATCAAATTAAGGGAACCATTTTTATAGATATAATGTATATAAATTTTCCTTGATTACTATTAATAAAAATATTTCATTAATTAAAATAGTTTTAATAAAAACCACATGAAATATATACCATGTTAACTGATCTATTAAAATTATACATTTAAAATTTAATTCAGAATATTTTTGAAAATCATGTATAAATATCATATTAAAAGCCCCAAGTTTTATTAAAAAATTATTACCATATAACAATAAAAATTATTATTTTTTTCTCACTACAAAAATTCCAATATTCTCGTTTGAATTGGTATATATATACAACTACGTGTGTGAATTACACCAAAATAGAAAACAATTAGGAAGAATAACTTTTTATAAGATTCATATAAATAACCCTAAACTAAATTTTAAAATCACAACATTTATTAAACCATTTCAATCATATAAACAATAGAAATTATTGATTTTATTATAAAAATTATGGATAATATTTATTAAATAACACTTTTATAATGATTTTGATTTTGGGAAAGCTATTGATTTGAATTGAAAATCTTGTGAAATTTAATTTTCCACTCAAATACCCATTGATCATATTTATTATTATTATTTTGTATTAAAATATGGTATTATTAGAAAATATGTTATTGTAACAGAATTTAAGGACCCTAAAAAATGGTCAAATAACCTCAAATATAAGTGAAGTTTAAACAACACTTGATTATAAAAAAATCCACGACTCATGATAAACATCAAACACTCTAACACCATAAGAAAGATTCAATTTATAATACAATAATAACTTAGTGTTATAAAATGTTTATACATAGTGTAGGAAATGTGAACCTATAGAAAATAACAAAAATAAGAAGAAGGAGGTGATGAAATCCTTACCAAATGAGGGTAGATGAGAAGTCGATATATCCTTGTTGTTGTTTAGATAGAAAAAAGGGGAGTGTGAGATGGTAAATCAATTAATGTGTCCTATTTCATTAATTATTATTTTTTTAAAAATATTCCATGGTTTAATCACATTGTTTGGAAATATTGTTGGATAATGAATGAACCAAATATGTGAGATTTACTATAAGGTGTGGAGGACAACACATGAGAATTGTATGTGGTAAAAAACTCTATGTGCCAATTGTGAGATTTTTTCTATTGTCTATTTAAATTCACAATCAATATTTTCTTATTTTTTATTCTAATAGTTCCCATAGGAAAAAATTCCACCATTTAAAAAATTTAAATTTGATTTCCCTGAAAGTGAATGAAAATATAAAATTAGATAATTCAAATAAAATAAAAATAATAAGAAATGTTTAGTTTGAGCTATGTGTTCATTACATGGAATGAACTACTAGGTATTATTACACACACCAATATATAGATAAATGGGTATATAAGGGCATGTGAATATGTAATTTATTTTAAAATAATTGGTGACTATAAAATTTTTATTTCATGGAAACCTAGTCGAGATAATATCCTAGTGATCCTCATATATTTATGGAAGATAGTTATTTACTGTTTAGGTTGATATTTTGTTATGTATTTTCATTTTTTTATTTTATAAATGGAAAATAATTATGTTATTATCATCCATGTTTATTAGTTTATTACTAATTTTAAATTACACACATATATGATACATTTGTTAGTAACATTTTATTTTATATTTTTTTGGTTTATATTTATTTTTGATGGAAGGAAACCATTATATTTTTTATTTTATTTTTAAAAATATATCACACCATTTATGAATTCACAAATAGTGTTTCTCAAGACTTCTGGAATTATTAGCGGAAGGATAGTTACATAATATCCAACATCTATGTCTTTATGGGTAGGGTACTTATTTGATCTGTCCATTATTTTGTGGCATTAGAGTGTGGTTATACAATAATATTTGTTTTTCAAATCACTTGTAAAAATTTTAGTTACTTTAATGGAATTATCATTAATGTTTCTTCGATATTATCAGTTTAGGGAACCTATATAGAGTCTTAGTGGACAACAAATTAATTTTTTGTGTTTTTTAATTATACATAAGCTATCCTTGGTATAAAACATATTTTTTGTATGATAAATATAGTTTTGTATGTAAATAAATAGTATAATGTTGACCATGGATTGTGTGTTCTCTAATTTATGTTATGTGAATAGGTTTTGGGAAGAAATATTTAGTGACATTGTAAACATATTATCATAATAAATGTTATTTTTAAATTATAAAATAATTATTCCATGTTACTGAATTCCAAAAAGACATTTCATCACTTATAAATAGAGATATGAGATATTTTCTTAAAAAATATGTATTTACCTATCTAAGTGTCACTTATTATTAATCAATATTGTGATGATAATTATATTTTGGGGATAATGTGTTGGGGTATTACTCTTACTGTTAGATAATTTGTTAATTTTTTAATATAACAAGGAGAAAACATATATTTGAGTCATAAATTGGGCATTATAATTAAAGGTTTCCCTTGATATTATGTTCCCCAAACATTAATGAAGGTGAATTATAGCTGGATGAAATTATAATCGTTCTCTACGAAGATAATATGTATAATTTTTTATTATATACTTTCAGATTAAATTATAATACTATGAGACAATTAGTTCGTGGGAATTTACCCATTTCATCCAGAGAGAAGAAAAAATGGCCTGAAGAGTGTTTAATTGGAATTTTCTATATAAATAATTTTACTTGAAATTATTACAATACATTATATTAATGTTGTAGGACTTTTGATAAGGTGGTTTATCCATTATATCCTCTTATTAATTATTAAATGTAAAATATCTTTTTTCCCTTCTATATGATTTATATTTTTAGTAATAGTACCATACACAAGTTTATCAAAAAAATCAAATTTAAATTTATTTATATAATGAATTTTCTTAGACAAAGACACTTGCATAAAGAATACTTTGAGAGATTATAGATAAATAAAATTTAAATTATTTTTAGGGGATTAATTAAATGGAAATGTATAGTATATATATATTTTTATTATTATGGTTCTAAATTTTTTTGAAGTAAAATTTCAATGTAAATTAGATTAATTGAGTCAATGTAAGGGTGAAAAGTTATTTTTAATCACTATTATATATTGAGATGAATGATTTGTGACCTTTGTTTAGTATTATATTTAATAAAATGATATTCATAAAAATATTACTAAATTTATACAATCATATAATGTTTATGTTAGTTGTTTCTTGTATAAAAAACATCATCAACATTTTTTTGACATGATTATAAATTAAATTCATATCCTTATTTATGAAATGTGATTTGAATAACTCAAATTAATGAACTTTAAAAAAATTATTTGATAACCTCATAAAAAAATGTTTATATGATTTTAAAAATATATTGTGACAAATATGGGTTTTATATAAATATATGAATTTTTTGAATGAATGATATATGAATGAAAGTATAAATAGGAGACTAGATGAATTATTTATTTTATGTATGTATGAATTCATATATTAAATGATAAAATAATATATATATATTTATAGAAGTATATATGTATGTTTGTATATATGTATATATGAATCTTTCGAATAAAATATATCATCACAATAAAAGAGGTTTGGTGAATTAGTTTTTTAAGACATTTTTATCATGAAGATCATCCCCTAACATCTGAATGATACTTCAACAAATGAACATACATAAGGAATCATCATCATAAAAAATAGAAATAGATGATATGACGTGAGAAATTAACTTGTGTTTCAAAAAAGGTTTACATCCCAAGGGAATGAATGTGTCTAGATATAAATGAAATCACAAAACAAAATTGTGATAACAAAATTTATGGTAAATATCACAATTAAAACCCATAAAAATACTCCTTTTTTACCTATCAAATCCCTCTTTAAAGGTGGATACATCAAATAATGATGACACATAGGTCATGGAATATAAAAAAATTCGAAGAAAATAATAACAGTTAGGGTGTTTACCATTATTTACATCTTCATGATAAAATTTTTTTATTCAAGATCATAATTCATTCAAAAAAACTCCCTCATAAATAATACAAATTTTTATTATTCACATTTCACTAAAATAATATTTATATTACCTTAATACATAAAAATCATCCTTTATAGTGTTTCCATTGTATTCCTTCGAAAACATATTTCTTTCAATTCCACATGTAATATAAATATTAATCAATAATACCAATATAAATTATTTAGTACATTCCCCTAAAAAATGAAACAATACTATATAATTTCAAAATAAAAAAATTATACCGTATCTAGAAAATAAAAATAATTATCTATAAATCCTTATTCTACACATCATGTGTTCATTGGAAAATAGTTTTATCTAAAAAATAGCATTAATTTTTTTTACCTAAATAATCCATGCATTTAATTATTTAAATTAGCATAAATAATTGGTGCATGGTCTATACATTTAAAATTTCAATATATTTTTATTCCTATTAATAAAAATAGAATCCAATATTTGGTTTGAAAAAATAGAACCCTATCTTAATCCTTGTAATGTTTCAAGTATTTATGAAAAATAAAAAAAAATATACCTACAATGTCCACTATTATTTTTAATATTATGATTCTATGTTATTAGTATATCAAAATTCAAACCAACACAATGTGGATTCCATATTTCTCATAATTTACTAATAAAATTTGAGAACTATGAAAAAATATATAATCATTTACAATTATTTATCCATATTTTCAATAAACTATGATGTCTAATAATACAGTGTTTATCATCCTATTTCCATTAATTATTTTCAGACTAAAATAGTTTTAAAATAGTTCCAACCCTAGATGAATTTTCAACATCAAAATTGTGATTAATAAACCCATATTTTTTCCTTTGTGTTGTATTCTATAATTTTATAGATATTTTCATTCTCCATTGACAAGTTGAAATAAAAATTATTTAATTTATTCATTTTTAAAAATACTATTGAATAATTTTTTATTCAGATTAATTTAATATATATTAAATCTACACTTGAAAACAATATCCAAGAATTATTTAATTCACTTTTGTCATTAAATTAGTGGAAGAATTTCTTTTATATCTATATATTAAATTTTTTACAGAAATTTTCATACCAATTTGTATATGATATATATCACATTTCCAGGATCATTATATTTTTTCTAAAACCCTATTCTGTAACATTGAATTTGTAATCATTTACCCTCTTTATAATCCTAAAAGTTTGATAAATATCTATTATAGCTATATTTTAACTAATAGATTTAACCAATAATTGAATTCTTTGTGGATATTTTTAATTTTATTATCTTATCCCAAGATAATAAAATATCATAATATACTCTCCATTTCTTACAGGGTTGAATATAATATACCTAATATATAATGACAATATATTTATTTATTTTAGAAATTATTTTCCCCTTTTGATATAATGATTAAAACTCTTATAGACCTATTTCATCATTCTATTATTCCATGGAATCCAGCTCATGTGTCAAATTTTGTGGTTCTCCATATTATAAATCAAATTTACCTTCTTCAAAAAAATATTCATAAAACACTAAATCATCTTATCATCTTTTATATTTTTCATCAATAATTTATAAATCTATAATCTCCATGATATTATTAATCCAATTATTATAGTACATTGAATCACTTATATTTGTATAAAAACATTTAAACACACCATAATATATGTCTCTATACATTATTTAATTTTATCCCACATATATATATAATCTTAATGAAATTTAAAAAAAATATTTTTTGTAGTCTTCAAGACTAGAAAAAATCTAATTGAAAATTATCATATTTATTAAACATAAAAAATACTCATTTTAATTATAAACTATCACATATGATGAATAATTAAAATATTTCATAGAAATACCACTATCAGTGATAATTTTATAACATGTTCTTTACTAATTGATTTTATATTTCAGCTAAATCATTTTATTGTATATTTATTATCGGTTATGCTATAAGATTGATACCATTATTCTTAAGAAAATTCATATCCTAGATGAAGATTTATTATGTTATGCTATATGATAATGAAATATATATTCATCCCCATTTTCAATATAATATCTTCTCATACACTATTAAATTCATTCCATAACACATCCTTTTTTATTAATCATAATTCAACTCTTCTAACTATATTTATATACAAACAAGATGAAATAGCCATGTCCATATGATTCTCTAGTTTTCACCAGATCAATAACATCAGTATGAAAAATTTCAAGGAATATTGAGTTCATCTTTATCTTCTAACAATAGTTATTTTAAATCATATTACCTCTAATTAATTCATCATATGTCTCCTCACAATTTCTTTTCAAGTGATCAATTTGTTTCACAAAAATTTTATTTCATTGATTTTATAAACATAGTTAATGAATGTGTATATTCCTCTAAGGAGGAAAGTAATACCTTGTGTCAATAATAGTTCCTCATTGAATTTTAGTGGAATGATAATTTTTTGAGTTGAGTATAGATAGGTGATTCTATATGTTTTGGTGTCCCAAAAGAGTGGTTTTGGTCATGGAATTAATCTAAATAGTTGACTTGGATCTCAAGGGACCAGTAGATGAATATTACAGTAGCCATGGCTGCCTTAGTAGCCAGCGACTAAATAATGGGGTTTTGTAGTATCCATGCTACCCATCAACACCTGTTGGCTAGCATGTGATCATACATTGAGTTTTTTGATTCCCACCATCTTTCCAATTGATTGAACTATGCATATTTTTAATTAGGGGACTTATATATTTCATTCCAAAATCCCCATTTTGATTTACCTAACTTATTTATATTTTTAAGAAAAATTTGGTCATGATATCCACCTCTCGTCACTAAAATATGTATCCTTGATTTAGGATGGATCTAGAAGAAATTGTTGGGTGATATTCAGAACTATCCTCTACTATACATCATTATAGACCCCCACTTCGATTTTTTGGGGAATATTTCCATCTCCAACATTGCATAAAAATATTATTCATAATTATTATATTTTTGAATAGCATGTTATCTCATTCATATTCTTATTATCTATATAAATAATCGTTTTGATAATATATATATCGATATTATAGGTTTATATTTGAGAATGGGAAGAAAATTGTACTAGATTGTGGTAGAATTGTCCGAAAATGAGGGGGTTGTTGATTTATAGGGTCAGAGGATATCCTCTGATGATTTTTACATAAAAATTATTGGATTGTTAAAATAACATCCCACAAGGAATTATTCTTTATTTTTTGGATATATATAATGGATCCAACCATCATACAATTTAATTGAAATGGATATTTTACATAACACATGTTCAAAGTGGTTCTAGTGTGTTCTAATCCCCATTGTATGATGTTGTGGCTATGATATGTCCCCTAATTAATATCAAATAAATATTTGAATTCCATTTTACTTATTTTCATGTGACTTATTTCAACTTGATAGGTACTTTAATAGGTAATACATTCGGTTTGTGTCGTGGATGTTCTGTGGGTAGTTGGAGGTGGTTCTTATGTGATGGGGTATACTAGTGAGTAAAAATGAATTTATTCGCCATAGAGTTAAATGTTTAATTAATTTTTACATTTTTAAATAATAATATTTAGATTATAAATAATAAAATTTGTTGTATTTATGAGATATAGGGTCTCTATTTTGTTAATGATGGATATACATGCATGGAAAGGTCTGGATGAGAGGTGTCTACCTAATTTAATAATGTAAACTATATGTATAGTGATAGATGGTATCTATGTATTACCCTATGGATTATAATGTTTTGAATGTTTTATATATTATATTTGAATTTTTTTTCTCCACCATGCTATGTTAATTATTCATTTAAAAAACTGTTTACTTAAATTGAAATTCCTATCGAGATAAAAAATATATAGAACCAATTTATAGAGGGATAAGGTCCATGATTTTCCCATTTACATTAGTCAACTACATGAACACCGATGGAAATTTGTGTGGTTACAATTATATAATTAATATATATTTCAAATTCATGTAACAAATAATTTTTTGAGGTTGATAGTGTACCATTTTATTTCTGATTGACATCGTGACCACCATTATATGAAAGTAAAATTATATTTGTATATATTTAGATTCATGGCCTATGTGATAGGTTTTAAATAGATGACTATGTAGGTATATTGAACATGATAGGATCATGTAGACCTTGTGGGCTATGTTGAGTTATGAAATTGAATATTTATCCTTAGTAGGATTTGCTGGATTGTGAAATAATTTATGGTCTTCGATGGGATGAGATGATAATAAAATTAATGAGGGTTTGTGACCTAAATAGATGAATTAGTTTTTTCATTGGGATAGTAGTGATGATTTTTTATTATATCCATAGATATCTTAGTTTTTTTCTAGGATGTATTTTCCCTTTGATATGAGAGTTACCGATCAAATAAATATATTTTATGATTAAATGATTTTCAAGGGCTCCTCAGACAATTCATGTTATCTAATACATGATATAAGATTCCATCCTTTTGACGAAATCAACTCGGGCCCATTTTCAGGTACTTTTTTCTATTTTTCTGTAAATTTGTTTTGGAGTTTTTCTTTTTGGTGCCATCGGGTGAGTTTTAAGAAAAATTAAAAGATAGAGGTTTGTGCACAGTTTCAGAATAGTTTGAAAAACCATCCGACTAAACCCAAGAAACCAAGTTAACCTAGACATAGAGGGCCAAATGTTTTCTAGATGGTTTACCCTAACCATGCACCCCTACCCAAGAAACCATTTGAAAAAGATTTCAATATTATAAAATTAGTTTTTAAGTCACCAAAAACCATTAAACTCCTATATCTAGACCTTGGATTGGGTTTGATGGATTCAAGGTGTTCCCAGAGCCTTTTGGATTGATTCCAAGGTGATTTGAACACCATTCTTCGAGATCTAACGCCCGTATTAGAGATCCGCTCTCTTCCCGATAAGTGGATTTCATCCTGATGATTCTTATGTTTTTTTCTCTATCAGTAATTGATATATTATGGAATATATCTAATTTTTCCTTAGATCTAAACCAATGAGTCAATATATAGATATAATATTTTGGATATAGAACTTGATTTCCAAGATCATAATGCTTTTAGTCTTAATTTTAGGTTTAGGGATTTAGATCTATATCTTGATCGACGTTATTGTGCCACTTAGATTTTGGGAATTTACATTGGGAAAACATTCATCAACAAACTAAGGAAGTTGGTATAAATATAAATCTAATAGTCAGGTATTTGATATGCATATTTGAGATCATTGAATTTCAAGAATCCCTTAATAATTGAATTCTTACTTTTAGGATAATAAAGAATGTTCTTTGTCTTTATAATTCTTTTGAGACATAAATAATTAATTGAAGATTCAATCATGGAACTAAGGGGCTACTAAAATTGATAATTTATTTTGGTAATATTTTATGAGTTGAGATATTGTAATTAATATATTTTATTTGGTTGGGGTTGAGATAATTAATTTTGGGGAATTAATTAGCTAATAAGGATTGGATATGTGAGATAATTATTGGTGGATTATTTTTGTGCCTTGTTGTTTCATTAAGACAATTAAATGTGGAATTAATTAAGATAATTTGAGATTTTATTTGGAAAATAAATTGTGAATAATTAATTATTTAATAATATTTTTGTGGATTTATTGATTAATTAATAAATTAATTAATAGGTTGAGTACTTATTTAATTTTTGGTGTAACTAATGGAATTTTATGTGTTTACCTAATCATTAGATTTGAAACATAATGATTTGGATAATTTTTGTGAGCTAATGAATGATTTAAATGGTCGAGAATGTAGGTTCTAGACCTGGTGTTCTAGACTGATTGAGAAGTTGGGACCTATATATGGTCTTCCTCCAACAAAGTTATCCATGCTTGCGAGGTGGAGTGATAGACATAGTGATAGACACCGAATGTGATGAGGGTTGTTAGATATGGTGATCTACACTAAATAAGATTTGGTGTGATTGAAAAGGTGTTGAACACCAAATGAATTAAAATATTGTAAAATTATTTAAATGGGAGATGTGAATTGTAACCAGGTCTAATGTAGCGATTAATGAATGAATGAAAATGTGATAACAACTTAATTATGCATTGTAATTATTGATTCATTGAATTTAAAACGCTGTATTTCAAGTAGAATTGTTTTATTAATCATTGGTTGTGTCTTACTGAGTCATACTCACACCCTATTTAGTCCAACTGATTGACACCTGATCAGACTTTGTAGGTAAAGGATAGGATAAGGGAGAGGCCATAGGATAAATTGTTGTTTGGGAATGGAGCATGGGTGTCAGAACTGAATGTAGTTTGGAACCCTATTTGGAGACGTTGTGTCTTTAGTTTTTGTTTCACTATAGAAACATGGAACTTGAATTTTCTTAGCATTTTTTTACTTCAATTGAGTATTGTATTTATGGGTTTGACTGTCATGTGACTTGTTATTGTTTTGGTTATTTACATGATTTCACACTTTTTTATTATTGTTTTCTTCCATTGGTGTTTTATTCTGACAAAAGAGGGTATAGTCTCCCCCTGGATGACTTACTAAAACTTTTATACTAGTCGATACCCTCTAGCATACGGGGAGGCACACTTGAGGGAATGTGGCCAACCAGTTCAAGGAACCATTTAGTGGAACCCGGTTTGGGACGTTATAAAGTTTTATCAGATGAGGTTTTATTTTCTTTCTTCTTCTATTGTGTTACACTTTTGGGAAAGGTAGATTGGATACCAGGAAGATCCGAGTCTTCGTAATGAGATCGTTCATGGGAGTTGCTAACCCATGTACGAAAGAAAACTTGGGTACTCAGGGTTGGATTTTTCTTATTATTGTTTGTTTTTACAGTTGGATATTATATCACCTTGGGTGAAACACTTGTGGTGTGATGTGATATCTGTATTGAAATTTTTTGATCAATGATTCGTGGCCTAAGAGGAATGAATTTCGAGTCAACATGCATCATTCTTGGAACTCAAGGCTATTGTGACATGTATCATTTTAGTCACTCCTGAGAAAACATGTTATGGGTATATTGTTAAAATTGGACTATTTTCCTTGTTCTGAAATTAAAATAATGATGGAAAATGAAAATAAAGAGGTGTTTATTGAGAATATTTATTTATGAAATGACTATGATTAATTAGTTAATAATTTTTTTAATTAATTTTAGATAATGTTATTAATTAATGGTGGAATTAATTAATTAAATGTGTGTACCCTTGTTAACCAAGTAATTGGATTAAGATGGTTAATGGTAGTGATAAGGCCTCGGTGTTGACCGTATGGAGAAAAAAGGGGGAATAAACATGTTGTAACTTGTTTTGTTTCATTCTACTCTTACATAAATGTTATAATGTTGTGTTATTAGAGATAAGCTGTGTGATTGGATTTGTAGAGATATGCCTCCAAAATGTTTTTTGAGATGGATACTGAGGGGTATGGCTTTGAATGAACATTGAGACATGGAACTTGAAAAATGATTTGTCCAACAAGAGGAGGTATGGGAGAAATTCCAAGAGAATTTTTCTCATGTCATGAAATTCATAGAGAGGGACCTAGGGAGGGTTCTAAAAATAATTTCTCAGTAGAAAAGGGATTTTCAGCTATAGAACACTCCAACTTTTACTTGAGAGTTTAGAACTGAGGGAGATTAATTTTGGATTTAATCCATAGTGAAGATACTTTTACATTTTGATACATCAAGTGAAAGGAGTTTCATGTTGGATGATTATACGATATGGGGGTCAACGAGGCCCTGGTGGGTCATTCAGGTACGATATAGACAGACTGGTGATTTTTTATTGAAGGACATTATGAATAATTTCTTTGAACAATTCAATCTAGAGACACTGAGACAAGATAAGACATTAGAGTTTATGTATGTAACCCAGTGAAGAAAGTATCTAATGGATCATTCTGAGCATTTCATAGATTTATAGTATTTTTCTACAATGTTGGAAGTAGATGAGGCTTAATCAGAAAGACAATTTAAGGGTGGACGTAGATGTGAAATTATGTCCCAAGTGAATATATTTAGGCTGAATAAGTTCTTAAGAGTGGTGAATTAGGCTCTCATTTCAGTGTGAAAATTGATGGAGGATTCTATTAATGGGCAGGTAGCTGTCTCTAGACAATCAGGGTGTGTGCCTTATGAGAGATGGATGTGCTGTTATGAGACCCTTTATCAGGATAGCGGAAAGAAAGGTAGAAATTTAGGAAGAAATGTTTCACAAGACCTTACAGATGAGCTCTAACAATAATGTAGAAGGATGGGACACTATCACAGTTATTGTCCTAAACAACCTGTGGAGTGTCCATTTTACAGAATGATGGGGAACCAATAGATGTTTTGTAAGTAGTGAAAGGATGGTGCTGAGGAAGTAGATACACATCGTCAGAGTCTTGGAAGGGGGTCTTCTACACGTTATAGGTAGGGTAGTTAGAGTTATATTGGTATAGGTTGTTGAGGATGTGGATGTGGGGTACCATGGTATGTGTGCCCGCATCAACAGAGTGGAGCTACTCTGGAGAGTCTGACAATGCCACATTAAAGAGGGGCCTGATAGTTACATGTAGTGCAAACTACACTTTTGGAATGTAAGGCTATTCCATCGACAATGAAAGATAATATTATATTTTCTTCTAGTTTATCTAGTGTATTGCTTGATATTGGCGTGTCTCATTCCATTATGTATGAAAATATTGTTTATGGTTTTATCTTGGAGGTGGAGTCCATAAGAGGGATAATGAATATCGATACACCATTGGAAACATGTTTTGAGATATCTGTTTATTTGAGGGATGTTTATTAGAGATCGAATACTATCATTTTCATTTGAATTTATATGCCCTTGACATGATTGCCTTTGACCAGATTATGGGTATTGATTGGTTTTTCACACACTAAGCCCACATCGATTGTTACCACAAAAAGTGTCCTTTGTGACTTATAAGGGTGACCAGTATGTTCATCGTGGAGAGTGGGATATCTAGGGGAGCTTAGATGGACCAATTGCTCCGAAACTAGGGGAGCTCACAAGACAAGTTTCTAGTATTTTACTGGATAATGTGGGTTATAGGCCAGACACCCTTCCACCAGTTGTGGAACAATTCCATGATGGTTTTTTCTGATTACTTCTCTAGTTTTAAACCTAAGAGAGATGTCTCATTCAATATTGATATTAGGTTGGGGGTGAGCTAGTATCTATTCCACTTTAAAGAATGGAACCGACTAATCTTTAAGATATAAAGAAATAGTTTTAGGAGTATGAGGATAAAGTGTTTATCTATCCAAGAACGTCACCTTGGGAATCACCTTTCTTGTTTTCAATGGTGGATGACAAGAGTTTATGTTTTGCTGTCGATTATCATAATTTCAATAAAATGTATGTGAAGAAACTATTTTCACTTCCACATATCGATGATATGTTTGACCAGTTAAAGGAGGATTGTATGTTATCAATGATCAATTTGAGATTAAAGTATAATCAGGTGAGATCTTTTACATTGGATACACTGAGATCTGCATTTCGAAGTAGGTATGGCCTTTAAGAGTTTGTTATAATTAAATTTGGGTTAAAAAACGCTCCTACAGTGTTTGTAACCTTGATGAACAAGATCATTCATCCGTACCAAGATCAATTTGTGGTGGTGTTTGTAGACGACATCTCAGTGTACTCTAAGACTCATGAGAATCATTCCCAACATCATGACATCACCCTAAGTACACCTAGAGAGCATCAGTTATATGCCAAGCTGTCTAAGTGTTAGATTTGTATTAATAGGGAAATTTTTTTGGGGAAGATAATCATGGAAGAGGGTGTAGAAGTGGAAATAGAGGATGTTCAGGAAATGGTTTCTTGGAAGAATCCAAATTATGTTTTTGATATCCAATGATTATTGGTATTAGATGGATATTACAGGAGGTTCATCTAGGAATTTTCCCAATTGGAAGTGCCACATTTAGGTTTGACAAAGAAAGGGGTATTGTTTGAATGGATAGAAGCATGTAAGAATGCTTTCTAGGATTTGAATAAGTTCTTGACATCGATACCAATTTTTATATTCCCTATGTTAGGTGAGGAGTAAATGATGTATTGCGACACTTCTGGGATCAGACTCAAAGCTGTGTTGATTCAAAGGGATATAGTCATAGATTATGGGTCTTGACAGTTGATAAAACATGAATGGAATTATGCTATACATGACCTTGAGTTAGCATTAGTGGTTTATAATCTTATGTGTTACTGACACTATCTTTTGGGTGAAAAGTATACAGTTTTTACAGATAAAAAAATATCAAATTATATCTTCTTCAAAGTGCCCCTTGAATCATTGGCAGTGAAGATGGGTAGAGTATATACAGTCCTTTCACTACGGAAAAATGCATATTTAGCGGCAGTTTTTTCCATTTCGAGGTGGTTTAAACCGCCGCTAAATCATTCTATGGCAATTTTGAAAAGCCGTCGCTAAATTGTGCATCAGGAAACTATTAGCGGCTATTTTCAGAATTGCCGTAGAACGTTTCGCGGTGGTTTTTTTGGAATTTCTGAATTAATTTTTTTAATTTTGTAATTAAATTTTATTTATTTTATTTATTTATTTTATTTATTTATTTTATTTATTTATTCTGGTTAATTATTTTATTGGGTATTTATTTTCTTGATTTCTTATTTATTTTATTCATTTCGTAATTATTTTCTTGATTTCCTATTTATTTTATTTATTTTTTATTTATTTTATTTATTTCTTATTTATTTCATTTATTTCGTATTTATTTCATTTATTTCATTTTTATTTTATTTATTTTGTATTTATTTTATTTATTTCGTATTACTTTATTCATTTCATATTACTTTATTTATTTCAAATTACTTTATTTATTTCTTATTACTTTATTTATTTCGTATTTATTTTATTTATTTCGTATTTACTTTATTTATTGCATATTAACTTTATTTATTTTGTATTGACTTTATTTATTTCGTATTTATTTTATTTATTTCGTATTTATTTTATTTATTTCTTAATACATTATTTAATTCGTAATACTTTATTTATTTTGTATTTATTTTATTTATTTCGTATTACTTTATTTACTTCTTATTACTTTATTTACTTCGTATTACTTTATTTACTTCGTATTAATTTATTTACTTTATCCATGCCCATGCCCATGCCCATGACCATGCAACAGAAAGAAATTCTGTGTTTGGAGAGATTTGAACCCCTAACCTCTTGCATATTTTCCAAAAGACTTTATCAGTCCAACAGACTCGTCTTATGGTTAATAAAAAGAATTTAATATACTTATATATACTAATTGAAGAAACAAATAATACACAACTAATAGATATAAACTCAATAATAATTAAACAATATGCAATAATCAATAATTAATAATCAATAATTAATAATCAATAATTATTTATTTATTAGTTATTTAGTAATTTATTTATTTATTTATTTATTATTTTCTATTTATTATAATAAATAACAAATAAATTATAATAATAAATACATAAATTATAAATTACAAAAATAAAATAATAAAATAATAAAATTATTAAATTAAAATAATAATATTATAAAATAATAATACAATAAATAATTAAAAACAAATAGTAAACAATAAACAATAAAAAAATTAAAAATAAATATTAAAAAATAAATAATAAATAACAAACAATAAACAATAAACTGTAAATAATAAATAATAAAATATAAATAATAATAAATAACAATAAATAATAATAAAATAATAATAAATAATAGTAAAATAATAAGAAATAATAAATAATAATAAATAATAAATAAAATTTACTAAACAATAATTAATAATAAATAATAAACAATAAATAATAATAAATAACAAATAATAATAAAAAATAAAAAATAAATAATAATAAATAAAAAATACTAAATAAAAGATAAAAAAAATAAAAAAAAATAAATAAATAACACACAATAAATAAATTATAATAAATAAATACAAATAATAAATAATAAATAATAAATAGAAAACAAAAAATAGTAAATAGTAAATAATAAATTATAAATTATAAATAATAATAATAAATAACCCATAATAAATAATTATAAATAAATAAATAATAAATAATAATAATAATAAATAATAATAACAATAAATAATAAATAATAAATAATAAATAATAAACAATAAATAATAAATAATAAACAATAAATAATAATAAGTAATAATAAATAATAAAAAACAAATAATAAATAATAAATAATAAATAATAAATAATAAATAATAAATAATAAATAATAATAAATAATAAATAATAAATAACAAATACTAAATAATAAATAATAATAAATAATAAATTATAAATTATAAATTATAATAAATAGAAAATAATAATTAATAATTAATAATTAATAAAAAAAATAACTAATAAATCATAAATAAAAAAATAAAAAATAAAAAATAAAAAATAAAAAGTAATAAATAACACATAATATATAAATTGTAATAAATAAATATAAATAAATAAATAAAAAAACAGAAAATAATAAATAATAAATGATAAATAATAAATAATTAAAATAATAAATAACACATAATTCATAATTATAAAAAAATTAATAATAAATAATTATAATAAATAATAACAATAAATAATAATAATAATAATATTAATAAATAATTAAATAAAAAATAAAAAAATATAAAAAAATATTAAATGAAAATAATAAATAATAAACAAAAAATAATAAACAAAAAATAATAATAAATAATAATAATAATAAATAAATAAATAATGAATAAAAAATAAAAAATAAAAAATAAAAAATAAAAAACAATATATAATAAATAATAAATAATAAATAAAATACTATTATTATTAATAATAAATAACAAATAATAATTAATAAATAATAATTAATAAATAATAAATAATAAATAATAAATAATAAATAATAAATAATAAATAATAAATAAATATAAACAATAAATAAATATAAATAAAAAATAAAAGATATTAAATAATAAATAGTAAATAGTAAATAATAAATAATAAATAACCAGTTACAAAAAATAGATAATAAATAAATTAAAGTATATATTTAATCATAAAAATAAAATAATAAATGAAACACATGAAAAAGTATTAAAAGGCGTGATAAGGGCTAAAAAATCATGAAAAACCATTAAAACGGATGGAGAAGCATGAAGAAGCATTAGAAAGTATGAGAATGCATGAAAACTCAACACAACTCTGGAAAACTCCTTAAGAATTCAACATAATCATCATAATAACCCCCAAAAAACCATTGATAAAGATAACATGTCATGAAAACCCAAATAAATAGTAACAAATAGAGCAACCATTAAAACCCGTCGAAATGGACAGAAAGTGACAAAAACATTGGACTCACATTAACTAAGATAAGTTATGATCTGAGAGTCCGTTTCAGATCGATGATTAGTCAAATCAAAGATCATGAAATGATCTTCGACCTGATAGGTGAATGAAACTAAATGAACAGGCAGATCAGAAGTTACGACCGTTTAAAAAAAAGCTGGCAGGTAATAGGTACTAGAAACCAGACATCAAAAAACATAACATACCCAATATGAACTAAAAGGCCCTAACTTATGATCCAATAGTCCATGTGGGCACCGTGACCAGTCAAACTGAAGCTCATGAAACGAACTGTTATCGGGAAGGTGGAGGATTCCAAACTGACACACAGATTGAAAGTTAGGTCTGTTGGAAGACAAGTTAGACAGGACACCAGTGACAGAAATGGAGTTTTTGAGGCTTTCAGAGGGGTTTTTGGTTTCAAAAAACTTTCCAGAAGCTTACGCATATTGAATTGTTGCATAGCTGTCTTCGCTGGCTTCGATTTGGTATGTTGTTTTTCCCAAACGGACAACAGAAGCGAATGTTATGGTCATTTGAAGTTGGATAACTTTTTTCAACTTCTTATAATTATCATATCTTTTGCACCATAAACCGTCTTAGGGTTTTGATTACATGTGCCTCTAGATATCTTCATGAGCTTCTATTTTACTGGTCTTGGTGCTCCAATGGACGCTCAGATCAAAATTTATGGTCGTTTTAGTGATTTCAGGGTTTCTTATGGTTTTCATTTTTTCCTTTAATTTAGTGGCGGTTTTAGCGAAACCGTCATGATTTTGTGGCGGTTTTTTAAAGAACCACTACTATTCCAAGATAAAATTAATTATAAAAAAATTAACAAATTTCGCGGCGGTTTTGAAACCATCACGAAAAAACTGTCGCGAAATAGCGGTCTGAAAAATCTTTAGCGGCGGTATTTAAAAATGACGCAAAAAACCACAGTGAAACACCAGTTTTTCTATAGTGTTTGTTTTTGAATTTTCCTATACTCCCAGAAAGAATAATTTTGTTGATGATTCCTTGAATAGGATAAGTCAGAATTAGTTGGTAAATGAGTCAAGTGTGAAGTGAAAGATGATGAATTTACTGGATGAAATGCATGTGGTGGTTCAGGAGAGTCAGGAGAAGATTACTCTTGTTTATTTAAAGTGGATTCTACACTATTGATATAGGTCAGTGATAGGAGGTATGAGGATACATATTGTTTACCCTTAAGTGAAGTCTTTGAAGGTAGGAAGAAACCATCAGGCTGGTTGATAGATTCGGATGGGATCATCTATGTGAAAAATGGGGTTGTTGTGCCTACAAGTATGTGAGAGGAACTCATGTGAGAATTTCATGCCTTGAAGTGGGGGGTACATCCTGGTGTGAAAAAAATGTACCATGACCTATGATGATAGTTTTGGTGGCCACACATAAAAAATGAGATAGCATGGTTCGTGACAATGTGTTTCACCTTTCAGCAGGTGAAAGAAAAGCATCAATGACCTAGAAGCCTATTACAAACATTTCCTATCCAGGAATGGATGTGGGATGACATGACTATGGATTTTTTGGTAGGTCTTCCAAAGATTCTTGAGAATAATGATTATTTTTTGTTCATTATGGATCAAGTAAAGAAGGTATCACATTTCTTACCTATTAGGGAAACATATTTAGTAGAAAAGCTGGGTGAAATTTATGCTCAAGAGATTGTCTGTTTGTATGGGGTGCCTCAAACTATAGTTTTAGAACATGGCTCACATTTTACTACATGATTTTGGTAGGTCAGGTAGATAGCGCTTGGTACATAGGTTTTTTGAGTATATGTTTGCACCCACATGCAGATGGGCTCTCAGAGAGTACCATACAGGTGTTAGAGGAGATGGTGCAGGCATGTGTTCTTGACTTTGGTGGTTTTTGAGAGAATAACTTGGCTTTAGTGGAGTTAACCTATAAAAATAGTTATTAGTAAACAATAAAAATGGAATCATATAAGGAACTTTATGGTAGACCTTGTAGATCACTACTATGATGGATATAGGTGGGTGATTCAAAACTGTTAGGATAGAGTCTAGTGTAGGACACATCAGAGTTGGTGTTGTTGATTTGAAAGTATATGGATATAGATCAAAGTAGGTAGTAGTCATATACTGATAGATAGAGACAACTCTTACAATTTATAGAGGGTGATCATGTATTCATTTCGGTGTCACCTAGGCTTGGTCACCATAGAAAATAGAGGTAGGGAAAGTTGGTGCCCAGGTTTTTAGGACCATTTTAGGTGGTGGGGAGAATCAGTCTAGTGGTGTATCGATTTCGTCTATCATAGAAATATAGTTCTATGCATTATTTTCCTTGTGTCACAAATAATATGGTATCACCAAGACCCTTAACAATTAATCAATGCGAATGAGATTGACATTGGTATATATGAATCCTTTGAGTAGCATCAAATATGTGTGCCACATCCTAGTGACAAAGTGTTTCGAAGAATGACTCTGCTGATAGTTCTAGTGTTATGGAATCATGGACAGGTTCAAGAAGAAACATGGGAATGGGAAGCAGACATGAGGGCTCAACGACCCAATGTTTTTGAGCTGGAAATATAGTGAAGTACAGAAGAGTATCTTGAGGATGAGCTGTTATAAGGTGGGGATATTGTAAGATCCCGACAATTTTACGAAGTCATCTCATTCCCATTTAAGGTGCTTTTTTCTATAATTAGGTACCTTTTGTTTTAGAGTAGTTGTTTGAGGTGTGTTTGGGCACATTTTTAAGAAAAATTAATGGACATAGGGGAATGTATGATTTATGAACGGTTTGTAAAACTGTCCGCATAATCCTAGATAACTGTGCAAAACTAGATAGAGAGATCCGCAAGGTTGGCCCATGGTTTACCCTAACAGTGTTCCCATTCCTAGGAAACTATACACGAATATTTTTATTATCCTAAAATTAGTTTTTAAATCACATGAACCCCCAAAATCCCTCTATTTTAACCTAGGCCTGGGCTTAATGGATTTTAGTTGATCCTAGGGCCTTTCTATGGGATTCAAAGGTGATTTTAACACCTTTTTTCAGATCTAAATCCCGGATTAATGATCTTCTCTCTTCCCAATATGTGTGTTTTATCCCAATGCTTCCCCCATTCCTTCCTCTATCGTTCTTTGAACATTTCATGGAAGATCTCTACTTTTTCCATGGATCTAAATATATGAGTTGAGATATAGATCTATGATAATGGATCTAGATCAATATTTTCAAGATCCTGATGCTTTTTATTTTAATTTGGTGTTTATGGATTTATATATAGATCTTGATCGAAGTTGTTGTGCCAGTAATATTTTGGGGATTTTTGTTGAACTAACATCCGCAAAAAAGAGGTAGGTGTTTGAAATAGAACTCCCATAGTCATGGAATTGATATGTGTGTCTGAGATTATTGAATTTCAAGCAACCCTTAATAATTGATTTCCTAAATTTTGGCTAATTGGGAAAGTTATTTTACTTGTTGATAATTTGGAGATATAGATGATTAATTTATGAGTTATAATGAAACTAATGGGTGTAGGAAATAGATAATTGATTTGGTGAATTTATTATGGGTTGAGATATTGTAAATGAGATATTGAATTTGGTTAAGTTTGAGTTAATTAATTGGGGGGAATTAATTATGAGATAAGGGTTGGCTAGGTGAGATAATTAATGATGGATTATTTATTTCCCTTGTTGTTTCATTAAAATAATTATTTTTTGAATTAATTATGATATGTTGAGATTTGATTTGGATAAATAATTGTGAATAATTAATCATGGAATAAGATTTGTGATGATTGATTAATTAATTGATGAATTAATTAATGGGTTGCATATTTATTTAATTATTGGGATAACTAATGATATTTGATATGTTTAACTAATCAATGGATTATAAAGGGAATGATGTAGATAATTATTTTGAATTAATGAATGATTTAAATGATTGATAATGTGGGTGCAAGAAATTTCATTTTATACCGATTGAGAAGTTGGGTATTGGATATGGTGTTCCTCCCAAATAGTTATCCAAGCATGTGATGTGAAGTTCAGGACTAGATTATCTACACCGAATGTGATGAGGGGTGTTAGACATGGTGGTCACCCCCGAATGAGAGTTGGGTTACTTGTGATGGATTTTAACACCAAATGAATGGAAATAATGAATTTTGTTTTAAATGGGAGACATGAATTGAAATTAGTGCTAATGTGATGATTAATGTATGAATGAAAATGTTACAAATATTTAATTATGAATTGAAATTATTTCTTTATAGAATTTCATACACTCTCTTTTGACTGGAAATTTTTTAGGAACCATTGGTGGTGGCCTACTGTGTTTTACTCACACTCTTTTTGGGACGCCTGATCGGCACCTGAGTGGACTTTATTGCTGCAGGAAAGGATAAGGGAAAGGCCATGCAATATATGGCTATTTTGGAAGGAAGAATAGGTGAGGGAACTAGACATGGTTTGGGACCCTCTTTGGAGTTGTTGGGTGTTTACTTTTAGTGGAATTTTAGACACTTGAAACTTTTATTATCTTAGCATGTTTTCCATTTCAGTTCTGTATCGTGGATCTTGTTTTCACTATCATGTGAATTTGTCTTGTTCTGGTTATTTATAGGCTTCTTCACTTGTTTATTGTAGTTTTAGTATTTTGGTATTTTATTCTATTAATATAGGGTATTGTATCCCCATGACTTACTTACCATACTCTCACCGCATGTCGGCACCCTCAAGCGTATAGGGATGCACAGTTGAGGAAATGTAACCAACCTGCTCGGGGCACCGTTTAGGGGAACCTGGGTCGTGACGTTACACATGTGTAATGTGATGAACTCTTAATTAGTGATATTTTTAAATGTGATGATTATTGTTTTCATTTTTTATAGACCATTATATAATTTCATGGAATGATAGGTTGATATTATAATATTTAATGAAGACCAAGAGGTGAGTCTATAGTTTTGGTAGACAAGTAGTATAAGAATTCATTGAAGCTTATGGTGGATATGAGACTACTATGTTTTAAAGACCTTTCCATGTATGGTATATAGGTTACTAGGGTCTTAGTATTCATTCTCTAGATTATTTATGTTATGTTTGACTAGTTTAACATCATTTGATTGACATGATGTTTTCATTTATGATTTTTTATTGGTTTTTCCTCCTTTACCATTAGTGAGAGTCCAATTTTTGGTATTTGGAATCTTGTTGGGAATGAAATATATATCTTCAAGAATCATATTTTACATGTAGGATTAACATGAAAAATGTGTGATTGTGTGTGATTTTAGTAATGATATAATTTATGAGATTTTTTTCTGAGGAATAGTCAAGTGAATCTACTATGAAATTCTGAATGATGATGACTATGGAGTACCACATTATGATGAAGAATTGATATCCTTGGTGGGTAAGAATAATAAATGGGTGCATTAGTGACGAAAAAATGTCAGTAGAATTAATTTTTGATGGTGAAATTATAAACAACATACCCTCATGACTAAAGGATAATGGTTTATTGAAATAGATATTGAAGTGTGATATCATTATATATATGTATGTATGTATGTATGTATGTTTGTGTGTGTGTCTATATGGATGAATTTATGCATTTATTGATGAGATCGTGGTTTTTAGAGGTATTCCCTTAGGTGGATGCCCATTGAGAATCAATGACCTTGTAGGCATATGATTAGGAATGTCAAACCCAATACATTTATAATATTAGAGGCCCTAATGCGGTATTTAAGGAGGGGATTTTCATGTGATATTTAATATGAGACATCAATTGAGTTACTTATTTAATATGAACTATGTCAGATGTTACCTATGGGTAAAGTGAGAGATACAGTTCATTATGGATGGATCTTCACCTTGGCGATCTAAGGGTAATGTTTGTGAAAAAAGAAACTATTCCAAGATTTTTGTGGCATACAAAATGAGATGGTAGCATGGGAAAGTGGTTTTCTAATGAATGTGTGTGAATTTGAGGGGATATGCTTGAGTGTGTGATTTGGGTTTTGATAATACTGTACATGTGGTGATACAGATTGTACAGTATATTATTTTTCATGCACATGAAATTATATAGTGATGATCAGGTTATATGTAGTTTGCTTTATATCTATGTGATAATTATATGGAATGGGTGTTATGATTTCTAGACCTATATGTTTTGGGGGTAACAGTGAGGATCATAAGAAGATGATTTTTATGTACTATATGAATCCCCTGTCGATGAGTGGCTTCTTTGTAATCATGGAATATGTAAAATTACTTATTTTGAATAAGAGTTACCTACTTTTTCCGGAAAATATGTGATTGAAATTCCAAGTGGAAACAATGTATTTAGGAACATGATTATATGATTAATAATTTTGAACTCATGGTTTCAGGTGTTGGATCAGGTTGATGGGTGATACTGTAGTGTATGGTAATTTTATTCTAATGAGATATTGTTGTAGAATGCTATATTTCCTTGGAACCTGTTGAGGGTGAAGCAACGAGTGTTTGGGAATGATCCAAGGATTAGTAGTATCTTAATGATTCAAGTGTCCTTTTAGGGGTATTTTGATAATAATTATTATAGACCTCTATGTTACAGAATTTCATAATACTTGGGTTTTTTATTTTGATAAGAACTTGACTATCTCCATTAAGGGGAAAACGAAACATAGTGTTTTAATGTTTCAGTTTGACACAGGTGAGCGTGGATTTGACGGAGTGTCACAAATGTTTTTGTTAGACATATTATAGTTGTGATCCGGGGGGGGGTATATGTAATATCTATTTTGTGGATTACACCATTGTCTATTTTGTGGTGTGACCCTCATTATTGAAGAAATTTCATGTGATGTTGATAACAACATTCTGGTGATTCTAAAACTAGTAGTAATAGATATAATGTGTTGGAAAAATGATATGTGTTGGTTTGTTTTGTCTAGACATAGTGTTTAAAGATACCTAGATCATGGGTCATAGTGATCAGAGAATTGGTTTAATTGAGTGAAATGGATATCAATTGTTGAAGGATTTTCATATATCATTCCTAATAGAATGAACCAAATTATAGAAGGTTCAATGATGTAGCGTGACTAGATATTAGAGGGTTAATGTGGTTTTTTATACCAGAGATAAGAGGAGTCTAATTATATTTTCTTTCATGAATAGTAGATGATTTAATTAGAATGTCGTATGGGATACAGTTTGGATGTCAACATCATGATCATTACGTTTTTAAGGAAATCATGAGTTTGTTAGATCAAATATGAATCTATATATTGGTATATAATGGTGAATATTATTTTTGGTTGAGGAAATAACCATTTAATTATATTGGATTCTAGTCCGAACATCAAGTTATGTGTTAGTATGAACAAAAAATTCCTTCAGAACTATTAAATTATTTCTTGGTTTTTGAAAAATGCATTTTATGTTAAAGTCACATGTTTTGAGAGAACTCATACCTTTGGGGTTCAACATGTATATTTTAACAAGTATCTATGTTGCAGATTATAATCTCATAGAGTTTATTTTTTTGGATAATTTAATTGTGTTATTAGGAATTGATAGTAGATCTTGAAAGAAAATACATCTTATGTATTGATTTCTATGCATGGGTGGTTACAAAAATTTGGCGCAATTAAAAATATAAAATAGAAGGTGGCATCAACTCTTAACTAATGTTTATATTGTATTTAAGTGTATTAATGTAGGATCCATTCCACAATAGGTATTGGACATCTAGGATTTGTTTTATAAAAAAATATATTTTGGAATGTACTACAGTGGGATCAACATTAAACAATTAGTGAAATTATAAATGACTCACGACATCTCATAAAGGGAAAAAGAAATAAAGTTACTGTATTAGAATTTCAAAATTAGTTTGATTTTTTGTTCATATTTTAATGTATTATATTTATTTTTAATAGACTCAAATTGTGAAATATCAATTAACATTTTCAGGATTCACATTATGTATTAATAACGAATCGATAGTTGATGTATGTCATTTGTACTGACTGATTGGTCAGTGATGTAATGTCTCAGATTTTTCCATGATTTATTTTTAATAATATGTGTAAACTATTTCGAGACTAGTCTTCAAGACGACGTGCAGTTCTGAGGCCCGGTTATCTTGGAAAAAATGTGTGAATTAAATTAAATAATTTAATTTATGCGAATGTGAGGGTTTTTTTTTGAAAAAGTGGTTTAACTCCTGGACGGGTGCTCAGATCGGAAATCCGAGGGCAACGTTGCGTCCAGAGAAGTGGGTTTACCCTAGAAGAGACCTAAAATCGGCTGGTGTAGACCGATGGTGGAATCTGGTTTTTGGACGTAACCATAATAAAATATTTATTAAAAATATTTTATTAAAATCTTTGCTACAGTGAAATCATTATCTTTTATCCTTTTTAAATAAAGGCTTCCACAGGGGTCCAGGGATACAAATCTCATAACCTTAAAACCCTAGGAGGCTCTAGGGAAAACCTCCCAACATAGAGACGACGTTCTTAACAATTTTCGCCGGCGATGAAGACGCGATGACCGGATCCTCACCAACGAACACCGTATATCTGGGTACGATGTTTGATTTTGGTTTCTTTTCCCCATTCTTGATTCCTACAATGAGCACAGACTAACCCCTGAATAGATTAGCCCGCGGATCAATCATTTTTGCGGGATGGGATTTTTGCGGGGATTTTGAGGATTTGATTCGTGAGGTTATTTTGGTTTTGTTTAATATTCTAATGATGATGAACAAAGATTGACAAGAACATCGATCGAGGTTCGTCCCTCTCGATTTTGTTGTGCTTTTCTTCCCTGAATTCCCACGTTCTTTGTGTGAGTTATACACATTCTTCATGGGGTAAGAACAATGATCGATTGCACCTTCGATCTGTGGCGTAATGATCCGAGATTATAGATCTGACACTGGGATGAACCAATGGAGCAGTAATGACGACGACGACAGAAGGATCTAAGCAATTCTGGAGAAATCGTTCTTCGAGCAAATTTTCGTCGAAAGATCATATGTCGCTCGTCAAGCCGATTAAAGGTCCGAAACACCAGGATTCAGTGTTAGGATGATGAAATGAACCATCACCTTGAGTTTTTCGGCAATCGGATGACAGAATCAAGATCTGGAAGATCGACCGAGGTGCAATGAGGAAGACGCGGTTCTGGAAATTTCCTGACTACACGACATGTAGAATGGGCTACACGGTGTGTGTTCATTGGCGGGCCACATGGAATGTACTCTAGGAGTACACAGACATGGGTTGGGTACACGGCCAAGGACATAGTGTGTATACCCTTCCCCAGTCAGATACATGGGATACCCCGTGTACTAGTACAAGAGCAGGAGACACAGACATAGACTGTGTACGGGCACATGGCCAGCATACACGGAGAAAACCCCCGGTGCTCGGACATGGCGTATAATCCAAGTACATGCCATGTAGTGACTGTTATACCAGTGAGCCAAATGACATGGCCTGTTTAAACGAGAATCACTTGGAGTCTGGGAACACGACGTGTACCCTTACTACACACCGTGTAGTTGAGTTTTACAAATCATGGAAGGATGATACGGGCTGTTAGATGGGTAGTAACCAGGGTCAAGGAACACTGCATGTAACCCTACTACACGCCGTGAAACCTATTTTACATGTCTTGAGCCAGTTTCCTTCTGTGACTTGGGCTAGTTTCCTTAGGGTTTGTCCCCTTGATGATTCTCCTAAAGGTTTCTAGTATCATTTCCTACAAACAGGAGTATGATCCTTTCAACAAGACTTCCTGAATAGATTTTTTGGAATTCCCTCTGTGAGAATTAGAGACAGATCCTCTATTCATTCCTGGAACCCTAGGTAGAGTTCTTGGTATCGACGTGACCAACTTTACCCGGGCGCCAATCCTCTGCTTAGTGGATTAGTTCAGAATGATTTGTTGGAATCACCCCATAGTTATTGGTTGTCATCCTCATCTGAACATCATATTCTCAAGTACTTATGGAGTGTGTTCTCCTGGAATAAGTGATTCCTCTCTCTCTCTCTTCAGACATAGGAGTGTGATCTCCTTGTTACGTTCTTAGTGGAATCTTCGAGCTGGATCTTAGTGGTGGTATTGCGATAGTTGATCGTGTATGAGTATATCTGGATATTCTTGTAATATGTTCTATAGACATATACTGTGTTGAGAAGACTATATCTTTCCTTGGTGGTATTCCCCTTGTTGTATTTCCTTTGTGGTTTTGGGAGTCCTACTGGGTATTGTTGTACTCACCCCTACACAGGATTTGCCCGCACGTGTCGTGTATTATGCAGACAAGTGTTCCTTTGACAAGATTCTAGGTGGACCAGGACCGGTCGGTGCTCAATGAGATCAGACAAGCAGATTTGTGTTCCTACGACTATGGATTTTAGTCCCAGTACCTTTCATTATAGGTTGGACGTTGTTACAGACTCAATTTTTGTGGGCTTGTACTTTTGTCCCATGGTTTTACATTACTTTACTTTACTTTCCTATCATACTCTGTTGGTTGGGATTGTAGTGTATGCATGCATTTCCATTTTTTATTAGTTTTTACTTTTCAGCTTTGTGGGAATGAAGATGTGTGTGCGTGCATACAGGTTTACATGCAATGCCTCCCATGTTAGTGATATGCCTACTCGGTGCTAGTCACCAGACCCTAGCCTATTGTAGGAGGGTTTTTGGAGTTGTGGCTTAGACCCCACTGGGACGGGTTGTGACAGAGTGGTATCAGAGGTGGTCAGTTCTACCTTAGTATGGAGAGTTTGTGAGTTGGTTTGGGGAAATAGTGTTATGTTTTTCATGATCTGCTTTCAGGCCAGGGACCCCAGTGTTGGTGCGGGCGGCCAATGTATCCATACACCATGACTCTGAAAACTTGCTTTATGACTGGAAACATGAGAACACTAGTTGTAAGGGAAAATAATGGTACATGCATATATAGGAATGGGTTGTTGTTTCCCTGTCATTCTTGAGTCAACTCTCTAGATATACTCACTGAAAGTGATACATCAGGTTTCTTTAATAGGATGTCCTCGCGACGCGCACCCGCTAGGATCCAGCAGCTCAATCACGAGGATAAACCCCTCTATGATGAAGCTTCGATCCATGGACCAGATCCACCAGTTTTACCATCGGGTGGTGTGCCAGTTATCCTGCCACCTGTGGAGCAGTGTTTAGTGCCTGATGTACTAGAGGAGGAGGAGTGCAGGCTGAACGCACTCCATGAGTTTCAGAGAAGGAGACCCCTCAGGTTTCAAGGTGAGCCTGACTCTCAGGCTGGAGAGGAATGTCTTGAGGCAGTGGCCAGAGTCTTCTGTTAGGTTAGGACACCAGCAGACCAGATGGCGATCCTGGCAGCGAGCCTCCTACAGGGCTCGAAAGGGCGATGGCGGAGTTTTGTTATTTAGACTCACGACGAGGCGACTCTTGAATGGGTGGAGTTTGAGCATCTCTTCAGAGAGGAGTTTTCAGCGGTTACCCTGAGAGCAGTATGTATACAGGAGCTTCTTCAGATTCAGTAGGGTACCATGACTATGGATGACTAATCATTGAGGTTTACCGACCTCTCGTGGTACTCGATGGATATGGCCAGGGATTAGTACATCAGAGCTCAGACTTTCGGGCAGGGCTTGCGCAGAGATATCCGAGCTAGCATCGTCCCTATGAGTATTCCTACTTATGATGGGGTGCTCGAGAGGTCTTTAGTGGTTGAGAGCTTCATGGCAGAGTAAAGATGACCGAAAATTGTCAGTAGCGAGTGAGCTAGAGCAGAGACCTCAGCAGCAGGGAGCTGACGTCGGGGACCCAGGCATGGGAGACATTTTTAGAGGAGATCCCAGGACAGGGGATCCACCATATAGGGTTCGCAGGGTTCATACATCCAGCCTTGAGAAAGGCGATGCTACTCATATGATGGCAGGAGACATATCACTCGAGATTGTCCGACCCACCATACTGCTGACACATGATTAGTAGATGGACCACCGAGGTAGAGGCAACGTGTGGAGCAGACAGATTCGCGGGGCGGTGGATGTGGTAGAGGAACATGGAGGGCAGCTAGAGGTGGTCATGTTTTGAACTTTTACCATCACCACCCACAGGAGGTCCACCCCAGGTTCCGGGAGCCGGTGGACAGAGGCAGGGAGAGCTGCAGGCGACAGAGGCTTATGACCCAGGTACACCCAGAATGATCAGAGGTATGATCTGTGCCTTTTATACTTTGGTTTTCATACTGATAGTCACATGTTCTATTCATTCCTTTATAGCGGCTTATCTTGTTTGAGACCTTGAGATTCTAGTTTAGCCGTTGACTCGACCTTTATGCTTAGAAACACCAACTGGAGAAGGTTCAGAGATGACACACCTTTGCAGACAGTGTGACCTGACCCTTGGAGGTGATAGTTTTGGTTGGAAACTCCTGGTGGTAGCATCTAGGCCTTATGATGTCATTATTGGAATGGATTGGATATCCATAGTTCATTACCAGATTGACTGTTTTAGGTGAAGGGTGTGGTGTGTCCGCAGTGACGGAACCAGGTTCTCTTTTGTCAGTGAAAGAGAGACCCAAGCTGCATAGGATAGACTTGTGCGTGGGAAGGTGCAACGGATATCCTATCAGTTAGCTATCCTAGCCCCTGGCACAACAGATGTTACGAGTGTCCTTTTTCTAGCAGTAGTGGCTGAGTACGAGGACGTCTTTTTGGAGGATGTCCCCATACTACCTCCCCATTGAGAGATAGATTTGTACTTTGAGTTGTAACCGAGGACGACACCGATATCAGCATAAGAATATCGGATTGCTCCTGTAGAGATTCGTGAGCTGAGGGTGCAGCTAGAAGACTTACAGAAGAAGGGGTTTTTAAGACCCATCATTTCACCCTGGGCAGCTCCGGTGCTGTTTTCCAAGAAGGTAGGCGAAATATTGAGGGTATATGCGGATTAACAGTGCTTGAATTAGGTGACTCTGAACAATCTATATCCACTACCGAGGATCGATGACATCTTCGACCAGTTGAGAGGGGAAAGATGGTTCTGTAAGGTTTATCTATGATCAGGATATCATTAGTTGTGGGTACGGGATGAGGATATACAAAAGATGACTTTTAGATGTCACTAGGGACACTATGAGTACTTAGTGAAGCCCTTCAGCATGATGAATTCCCTGAAAGTGTTCATGGGACTCATGAACTAGATCATTCAGACCCATCTAGATTGGTTCGTAGTGGTCTTCATCGATGATATCCTTGTGTACTCTACGTCTGAGGAGGAGCACGCAGAACACCTAAGGATGGTTCTGGACACACTCCAAGAGCACTAGTTGTATGGGAAACTCTCAAGGTGTCATTTCTAGATACAAGAGGTCCACTTTCTGGGACACATTATCTTAGAAGATGGTGTAGTAGTGGAAGCATCCAAGGTAGAGGAAATGTTAGCATGGAAGCCACCTCGGAGCGTGACGGAGGTGCAGAGTTTCCTTGGGTTGGAAATCTTCTATTGGAGATTCATTCTTGATTTCTCTAGGATTTCAGCACCCATGACATCTATGACCCAATAGGGGAAGTCATTCGTGTGGACCGAGAGAAGCCAACAGGCTTTCCAACAGTTGGGGTAGAGTTTGACGAGTGCCCCAATCTTGAGATTACTGGAGGAGGGTGTCGAGTACGTATTGTTCTGTGACGCATCAGTAACCGGGCATGGTTGTGTCCTGATGTAGAGGCAAGTAGTGATTGCCTATGTCTCATGCCAGCTGAGGCCCCATGAGTAGAACTACGTGACCCATGATCTTGAGTTGCCAGTGGTAGTTTTCGCGTTGAAGATGTGGGGACACTACCTGATGGGCGAGCGGTTTACCATATACTCTGATCACAAGAGCCTCAGATATATCTTTTCACAGAAGGATATAAATTTGAGACAAAGACGAAGGCCTGAGTTCCTCCAGGATTACGACTTTGAGATCGTTTACACTCCTGGTAAGGGGAATTTTATGGAAGATGCTCTCATTAGGAAATATAGTTTGCAGTTGCTGGATTAGGAGATGAGGTAATTGGCCTCCTTACAGTTATAATTTTTGGATGGAGATGAGGGATCTTACCTTCAACCGATGGTTGATACCCCTCCACTCTTACAGCGAGTCATGGAAGCAGAATGTGAGGATTCTAGCCATGAGACTCTACATTCTTAGATATCCAATGGTGATGCTGTTGATGGGTATTCAGAAGGTGGGGATCACATTTTTCTTTTCAGATGGCATATAGTAATACCAATGACACTGTGGGAGGGGGTTCTCAGAGAGTTCAATACATCTTTTTTGGCGGTGCATCTAGGCGTGGAAGAGATGTACAAGGACCTCCAATATCAGTTCTGGTGGCTAGGAATGAAGAAAAGTGTGGCGAAGTTTGTTTCTCGGTGGTTTACATGTCAGAAAGTAAAGGCTAAGCACCTTGTACCAATAGGTTTGACTCATCCCCTTGAGGAGCCAGAGTGGAAGTGGGACGGGATATCCATGGACATCGTCATAGGTCTACCACATACTTCTAGGGGACACGATGCCATCTGAGTGATCATTGATCAACTCACCAAGTCGGCCCACTTCCTAGCCATATGGGAGTAGAGTTCAGTAGAGAGCTTGGGATGCGTCAATGTGTAGGAGATAGTTCGACTTCATGGAGTTCCATCCATGATCGTCTTATATTGTGATGCTCGGTTCACATCCCGGTTGTGGAAGGGATTCTGGGAAGCTTTTGGGACTCAGTTACGCTTGAGCACAACATTCCATCCTTAGACTAATGGTCAGACAGAGCGAACCATCCAGGTTCTGGAGGATATGCTTTAATCTTGTATACTTGACTTCGGTCGTAGATGGGAGGATCACCTACCACTAGTGGAATTTTCTTATAACAATAGTTTCCATTCCACTTTTGGTATGGCACCATTCGAGGCTTTGTGTGGGCGACCTTGCAGGTCCCCACTTTGCTGGACTGACCCAGGAGAGTCAGCACTCATGGGCCCAGAGATGGTGAGAGCTACTACAGAGAAGGTGCAGGTCATCCAGAAGCGGATGAAGACTTCACAGAGTCAGAAAAAGTCATATACCGATAGAAGGTGGAGGCCCACGACGTTCGAGGAGGGAGAACATGTGTTCCTTCAGGTCTCACCTGGGGATTGTAGAGGTTTGGCTGAGGCCGCAAGATATCTCCATGGTTCATCAGACCTTTCCAGATTCTGTGTAGAGTTGGTGAGGTGGCATATTTCTTGGCTCTACCCCCTCAGATGGACCGGGTACACAACATCTTCCATGTGTTGCAGATTTGGAGGTACGTGCATGATCCATTGCACATCATCGGCTGGGGCGAGCTAGACATCGATGATGGAGTGAAATTTGCAGAGTACCCTGTGGAGATTGAGGATCGGCTAGAGAAGATCCTTTGTGGGTGAGCTATTACCTTGGTCCACAATCAGTGGCAACACGGGAATCTCAAGGAGAGCATGTGGGAGCGGGAGGCTCAGAATCGTGTGCAGTACCCACATCTTTTTGAGTAAACATTGTTTTGGCTTTTTGGGGACATAAAATCCCTAAGGAGGGTGTGATGTAATGTCTCCGATTTTTCCATGATTTATTTTTGATAATATGTGGAAATTATTTAGAGAACAGTCTTTGAGACGGCGTGCAGTTCTGAGGCCCAGTGATCCCGGAACTAATGTTTAAATTAAATTAAATAATTTAATTTACGCGCACATGAGGTTTTCTAGAAAAAAAGAATAATAACTCATGGATGGGTGTTTGGATTGGAAATCCGATGACACTGTTGATTCCTGAGATGCTGGTTTACCCTAGAAGAGATGTAAAATCGGCTGGCAAAAACTGGTGGTGGAATCTAGTTTTTGGACATAACCGTAATAAAATATTTATTAAACATATTTTATTGAAATCTGTGCTCTAGATAAATATTTATCTTTTATAATTTTTAAATAAAGGCTTGCACATGGGTCCAGGTTTACAAACCTCATAACCTTGAAACCCTTTGCATCATTGGATGCTCTGGAGGAAACCTCCCAACACAGCGATGATGTTCTTGATTATTTTCACCGTCGACGACAAATCGACGACCAGATCTTTTCCTACGAATGCTGCAGATCCAGGTAGGATGTTTGATTTTTGTTTCTTTTCCCCGTTCTTGATTCCTACAATGAACGCGGACTAATTTGTGAACAGATTAGCCCACAGATCGATCATGTTTACGGGATGGGATTTTTGTGGGGATTTTGGGGATTTGATTCATGAGGTTATTTTGGTTTCGTTTAATCTTCTAACGATGAGGAATTGAGATCAACATGAAAATTGATCGACTTTCGTCCCTCTCGATTTTGTTATGCTTTTCTTCCCTGAATTCTTGTGTTCTTCATGCGCGTTCTATTCGTTCTTCATGGGATTATAACAATGATTGATTGCACCTTCGATCTGCGGCGTAATAATACGAGATTATAGATTCCACACTGGGATGAACAAATGGAGCTGCAATGACGACGACGACGGATGGATCTAAGCGATTCGGGAAAAATTTCTCTTCGAGCGTATTTTCGTCAGATGATCATATGTTGTTTGTCGAGACGATTAATGGTTTGAAACACCTACATTTGGTGCTAGGATGATGAAACGAACCAGCGCTGTGAGTTTCGCGGTAATCAGACGACAGAATCGAGATCCGGAAGATCGGCCACGGTGCGAGGAGGAAGATGCGGTTCTAGAAATTTCCTGACTACACAGCAAGTTTTATGGGCTACACGACATGTGTTCCTTTGTGGGACACAAGGTGTGTACTCCGGGAGTACACAAACACGGGTTGGGTACACGGCCAAGGACATGGCGTGTATACCCTTCCCCAGCAAGATACATAGGATACCCCGTGTACTGGTACATGGGCAGGCGACACGGACAGAGACCGTGTACGGGAACATGGCCAACGTACACGGAGAAAACTCCAGGTGAACGGACACAACGTGTAATCCAAGTACACGCCATGTAGTGAATTTTAACGGATGAGCCAAATGACACAGGCCGTTTACACGTGAAGCACCCAGATTCAGGGAACACGATGTGTAACCTTATTACATGTCGTGAAGTTGAATTTTACACAGCTTGGAAGGATGACACGGGCCGTTACACGGGTAGTACCTAGGGTCAAGGAACACGATGTGTAACCCTAATACACGCCATGTAACCAATTTTACATGGCTTGAGCCAGTTTCCATCTGTGACTTGGGCTAGCTTCCTTAGGGTTTGTCCCCTTGGTCATTCTCCTGAAAGTTTCTGTTATCATTTCCTATATACAAGAGTATGATCCTTTAAGCAAGAATTCCTAAATAGAGTTGTTGGAATCCCCTCTGTGAGACTTAGATATGTATCCTCTATTCATTCCTGGAACTATAGGTAGAGTTCTTGGTATCGACATGAGAAACTTTACCCAGGCGTCGATCGTCTACTTAGCAGATTAGTTCAGACTAAGTTGTTAGAATCACCCCATAGAAATTGGTTCTGATCCTTATCTGAACATAATATTCTCAAGTTATTGTGGAGTGTGTTCTCCCAGAACAAGTACTCCCTCTCTCTCTTCATACTAAGGAGTGTGTTCTCTTTGTTATGTTCTAAGTGGAATCTTCGTGCTGGATCTTTGTGGTGGTTTTGCAATAGTCAATTGTGTATGAGTATATCTAGATATTCTTGTTATATGTTCTGTAGACATATACTGTGTAGAGCGGACTCTATCAATCCATTGTGGTATTCCCCTTGTTGCATTTCCTTTGTGGTTTTGGGGTGTCCTATTGGGTATTGTTATAATCACCCCTACATAGGGTTTTCCCACATGTGTCATGTCTTGTGTATACGAGCGAGCCTTTGATAGGATTCTAGGTGGACAAGGACTAGACGGTGCTCAGTGAGATCTGACAGGCTGAGGTGTGTTCCTACAGCTATAGATTGCAGTCTTAGTACCTTTCTTTACAGGTTGGAATTTTTTATAGACTCTCTTTTGGTGGGCTTGTACATTTGGCCCAGAGTTTTACATTACTAAAATTTACTTTCCTCTTGTACTCTGTTGGTTGGAATTTTAGTGTATGCATGCATTTCAATTTTTTAGTATTTTTTACTTTTCATCTTTGTGGGCTTAGAGATGTGTGTGCATGAGTACAGGTTTATAGGCCATGCCTCCCATGTTAGTGATATCCCTACTCGGTGCGAGTCAGCAGCCCATGGCCTATTGGAGGCGGGCTTTGGGAGTAAAGGCTTGGGCCCCAATGGTATGGGTTGTGAGAAGTGATATATCATAGGAATGATAATTATAATGATGGGGAGTTTATAGTACCAAATGTGTGGATGAAGTAAAAATATATAGCAGAAATTGAATTTTTAATTTGGTTGTTGATTTGTTAGTATATTTGAGACAAGAAAACTAATTTTAGAATATTTTCATCAAAAAATAATTCTTTTTAGTACAGAATAAAACTAGATATTTGTCTTGGATTGTAGAAGATAATTAGGGGAATTTTATAGTAGAGGGGGTATCTAGAGTAACCACTAAATTGCCATTATGAATGATAAGTAAACTCGTTACCCCATATGACTCATTGTCTAGGTTTATATATTTGACCTGGTAGCTAGTATGGATAGTTTGTAGTCATGATACCCAGTAGGAATTACTAACTAGCTGATTACCCTTCACAGAGTGGTCAGTGGCTCTCTGGCTCTCCTAGAAGGTCCCAACATTAACAATTTCATAATCTAGTGTCTTTAGACCGTAATTAAATTTATTTTATTCCAAATATAATTTGTGTTTAGACTTTTAGAAATTTTTTTCATAAATCATATGAAAAAAAATATATATTATAAAGTGATCACTTCCTATTGGTATCCATTTTCTAATAATATAAGTTTTTTATAATAAAACATGTTTTCTTTTCAAAAAACATAATCATAAGTTTAAACATGAATTATACATTTCTTTTACCAATCATTAAACCCAGTGAAAATTTTTAAAAACGTGGGATGAGAAATAAATTACAATAAGGTGCGTAAAAAAATAAATCTTTTACTCTAGTAAAATACATTAAAATCAGTTAATTGTTTGACATGATATCTAGGTTCTTAGATAAAATAAAATAAATCATTCCCATAAGAAAAAACCACTGATTTTTCTAAATTTAAATCATTAATTAACATAAAACAAAAATAAAAAACCTTTTAAGAAACAAATAGAGTCACATTAACAGGTTTTTTAAATCATGTCTATGAAATTAAAGGAGCCTAGTTAAATCCATAAGAGAAAACCTAAAGTAAAAACCTCTTTATTTACTACTTTGAAAATGGGCTTTTGTGAATTTATTAGAGAGATATATGATAAATATAATCATACAACACATAACATTTCCACTCGACACTATCTGGAACACCCTTCATATATGCTATATTGGGATCACAAAGCTCTATATGGATCACCCAACTTATAAGTTATATTACAATCACTTGAAGCTAGCTGGAAAATCCATTATATAAGAATTATTAGGAGCACCCATTTCCCATATACAATTTTCATGTACTATATCACGAATAAAACATTTTATTCTTTCTTAATTTCATTATAAAACAATTAAAAATCTATTTTAAACACGTATAAAATACAATTGTGGTTAATTAAAACCCTTTAAAACCCATTTTCAATAGTAAAATACAAAAAAATTAAGGAATTAGAGTTCTACATGAATAATAATGTAAAAAATTAATGGATAAAAAACATTAAATAATTTATATGATACTATTAAAATTCATTGTCATTATACACATTAAAATAGAACATTCATTTCTTTCTTTTAAAGAATGTAAAAAGGTTCCCTAAAAATAATTGTATTAAAAACCATTGAATAAAAGTCATCCAAGGCATAAAATTAGCATTATTATACTAACATTTCCATATAATTACATTCATAAAATAAATTTAAATACATGTAACTGGATGGTAATGATTTTAAAAATACATAACAATAAAATTTAAAATGAGGTTTTAAGTTAAAGTATCCCTTATCTTGAGCCTAAATAATATTACAAGTTTTTTACCATCAGGATAAAAAAACTATTTTATATATTTACTTGAAATATTTTTTCATATACATTATTTCTTTTACTTTATCTCTTGCCATTTTATACACAATTATTTAATCATTTTACTTCACATATGATGATTCCACTCTATTAAGCTTATATAACAAAAATTACTTTGGTAGGATGATTATTTTAAAAGTGAGAATTCTTCCACTATATAAAAATAGTAATCATGGAATAATGATAATATTTATATATAAATTATACATTAAAAAAAACATGAATAATGGTCATGAAAAATGAACTATGTTATGATCCTAGAGATTGTAGTTCGTATATACGAATGAGTAACATTTACATTTTTCAATGATCATTATGAAAAGAAGTGATGGAATATTTTACCTATAAATAATCAACATAATATATTAAAAACTATATTATTTCATTATAAATATATACATACATACACACACACACACAAATATATTTATATATATCAACCATGTTATGTGGTAACGAAAAAAGGATTACATCACTTAAGGGAGATAGTAGTCCAAACATATACATGAACAACGTTAATTTTTATTGTGAGTGTAATGTTAAGAAAAAATGATATATTATATTTTTATAATTATAAATATTTCATTTATATCATATAAAAAATTAATTCCATCATTTTATACATAAGTGAGTGGTGATGAGGAAAAAATAATTGCGTCAATTTGTAAAGCCGTAGTCCTATTTATAGACAAATGATGGATTAATTTACCATATGATGAAAGAGGTAATGGTTTTAGGTTATTCCATTAACAAAATAAAATATTATTATGTAGGAGATAATTACGTAATTATATCACCATGTTTTATGAATATTTTATGGAGGATGGGACAAAAAATTTCTCTTAAGAATGAAATCTCTTCTTTTGATAACCTCTTTAGGGTTATACCTAAATCCTAACTATATTGGATTTATGATCAAAAAATTAACTCTAGAATTTTGGTATGGAAGAATATATTAGATTTTTTTAGGTATTTTCTTAACCAAAATACTTTTATGGATGGAAGTGGTTATGATAGTGGGTGACCTTTTGTAAATGGGGGACATAACACAATAAAAATAAAAGAAAATAAAAGTTTATACCCATCCAATAAATATAAAAAATGATCCAAAATAGAAAATTATATAGAATTATATTATATAATGTTTTCATATTCCTATAAAATAAAATTTAGACAACATTTTATGTCATGTTTACCCTTACCATTTATGTATAACTATACGGTAAACTCATTTTCATCATAACCACGGTAAAAGATTACTAATGTTTTAAATATTAATTATGAGAATAATTAATTTTTATTATTTATATAATTAAATTATAGTTATTAAAAATATGGAATCAATTTTTCAAAATTCAATTTCCTTATATGGAATAATTTAATTTATTATATAACACATAAACACAATGAAAATGCAGTTTCTCATGAAATGTATCATTTTGAAATAAAATCATTTTATAATAAAAATAATATATATATATATATATATTAAATGTAAATTTAATTTATATTATTAATATTTAGAGGTTTTTTAATTAAATAATATTAAAAAAAATTGATCTTTAAAAAGTTTTTATGAACAAAATATTATTTTAAGATAAAGAAATATACTATAATATTATATAAATATGATTAAAATTTAATTAATTTAAATAAATATGTCTAATGAATACTAATATTAGAATAATTATTTTCTGAAATATCCCAAAATTTAACCATATGTAAATTTTTATAATTAACAATAAAAAATATGTTCATTTTTTAAATGATTTTTTTAAATGCTCTTGAATTTATATATATTGTTTTCTTACAAATTAAATAAATATTTTTTTTAAAGAAAACAAAATTTTTATGAATAAAATGACATTAATAAAAATTTAGTGATTATATAATAATTTATTAATAGGTTAATATTTGATTGGAATGTTTCGTATATATTTTAGAAATTAGTCAATCCTATTCATAACCATTAATTTTATAGCTATGTTATAACATTCATACTTTTTGTTAGTCAATGAAGTACTATTTCGTGTAATGTATATGATATCAAAAATAATTTTGGAATTTTAAAAAATCACAATGTTATATTCTCCCATTTTAATAAATTTGATCTTATAAAATATAAACATGAGATTTATAATCAAGGGTTTTAAATTTTAAATTAAATTTTATGAAACATTACAACATAAAAATTTTAAATTGAAATTACCCTTGATACGAGAGAATAGAAAAAACAAATGTCACCATGGATGACAAATAACTCGGTTTCTATGAATTGAATCATTAGAGAGATGTAAAAATATAGAAATTGAGAAATGTGTAATTCGAAAATAATGATGGAGAGTGAAAAAGATCATCTATCAATATAAATAGATTAGTTATGAAAATGTTAAAAAAATCATCATTAAAATGAGGTATGTATAGAACTATATATTTCATTATAAATGATGGAAATGAGATAAAATATTTGTTTTGAGATCATTTTCCTAAAGTTGATTAATTCCATTTTCTTATAGACTGTGAATATAAAAAAATATACATACTTGATATGTATAATTTTTTCATTTATTCATTTTCAAGAAAAATCACAAATTTTCCCAAAAAAACGATTATTCAAGATGAAATAATTTACCAATGTACAAATACACACATTAAAACGATCAAATATTTCAATAAAAGGGAAAAAATATATTCTCACTATCTTTATTAATTTACCAAAGCAATAATTATTAGTACATAAGAAAATAATTTGAAATATTAATAGACCTTCATATGATGTTATACAACATTATTAACGAAACCCTCAATAATAACACCCAAATATTATCTTATTCAATTACTATTATTTCAATTATCTAAAATATAAATGGCTAAGATAGGAATAAAAAATCTGAAAGGTATTATAATATATTATTACAAGGATTATTTAACATTTATCTCAAAATAACACAAATCAACGTTAAACTCAAATAAAAAAGGAATATGATTTAATAATATAATATATAATATATAATAATTATGTCTATAAATAACATGATTAAAAAAAACTTGATATTGAAATCATATATAATTCCAAAATATAATTCAAACATTATTCTAAAATTATAACTCATATTTTCCTTTTACACTCATCATTGAATTTTCCAAAATTTGGATCATTATGAAAAACAATTATCCCATAATCCCCAAATCACTTTTAAATATATTTTATATCTATATGATAAAAATTATGACAAAAAAATAAAATTAAAATTAGTATCTTTCAAACCATTTGATTATTATCTGGATTTCATTATAATAAGGACATCACATAAGACCGTGGTATCCAATGCATCCTTTTCTCACACCTAATGTGGTATTATGCTCCACGCTTATGATATATGTGATAGTTTCTCAATTTTCTAAAACTATACTAATATAATTTTTATAAAATTCATTTTAAGATGATAAACATCCTCCAAAATAATTTTAATCAACCAATATCATATATAACGTAATGGTTATAAATACCTTTAAACTTATTTCCAAAATAATAAAAGATCATTCTTACTGAAATAAAAATTTTACATTTAAAATATATGGTTACATATGACCAAAATATCTATAAAAACTCAATTAATGTATCCATATTACTAAAATCACATAAAACAACAAATAATGTATGAATACATTTAAATTAATGATCATCCTAAAATCAAAAACAACAACATAAGTCTTAACTGGCTATTTGAAGACACATTAATCTATTTATATTCTTCATAACCCATTTACTATGATTTTCCACTAAATTACTTAATACTTCATTCCAATAAACAATAAAATAAATCATGTCACAAGATCAATAATTTAAAAAACATAACCCAATATATAATTCATACTTATCATATTTCATTTGTAGATTCCTCATCAATAAATATAATATAATTATAAATTGGTACCCATTTATATGTATAGTATTTATAATCCAATTCATGATATATCACATAGGACATCAATTTTCATAGTTCCCATACTACCTATATTTTAAAATTTTCGTAGACACATTGGGTAGAATTCCATTCCCCTTCATGAAGGTAACTAAATGATTCCTTTTTTTCAAGGCTAAATATTTTTTTATTCACTTCATTAACAAATACAAAACATCATACTATTCTCTTTTGAAATATACATTGGTGATTAATCCCACATTCTTGAGACATATATCACTGATTATTTTGAAATTTATTATTTTCACTAAAACATACACTAATGAATCATCTCACCTTAATTTTATGAAATATGAAAATCACAGAGGTTAGTGTTATTAATTATCACTTTTGGTAGCTATATAAAAATAAAAATAATAGTTTCTTATATATATATAAGTCAATTTGGATTACCATTTAGTGTAACACTAAATTTTCCATCACATAAATTTTTAAATTTTCTCCTGTTGGATCAATCCATTTACTAATATAGAATATTTTAGTGTTACTATTTCAAATAATGAGTTATAATAAATGTTTTATGGAGGATAAATAATACTATATCATCTATGATGAAATACCCTATTACATTAATTTTATCTATCCTATGTAACCTTATATTTCCATTACACACTAACTTTTTTGGTTATAGATTATTTTTACATAATCCTTCATAATATCCTAACCTCTAATGTTATCTATAAAATTTAATAGATATAAAAAATAAGTCCATAAACATAAAAAGTATATATTAATGAACCTTTGGAAAACAATTCACATTATTAAATTGTATTAATTATTTTTTCATTATAAATTTAGTGAATTAGGTCATAACTCATAAATTATTTTATAATATATTAAAAAGAGTAATGTTCTTATTAATATCCATTTTTATGATAATATAAAGTATTTGAAATAAAACATGTTTTATTTTTATGAAAAACCATCATTCCTTTCTACATGATTTCTATATTTTCCCTACCCATAAGTAAAACTAGTTAATGAAATTATAAAAAATAATTATGAGAAAAATAATATTATGAATGTACATAAGAACAACTAATCAATTTGTCTGGTTAGAAACATGAAAACCCAAGAACATTATTAATTTTTTCACAATGTTCATCGAGTAAATGAAATAAATCATTTCTACATGAAAAACATAATACATTTCTCTAAAATAAAATCTCTAAATTCAAAAAAATACTTTTATGAAATATAGAGAATCACATTTATAACTGATTTAATCTCGTGTAAAAAATATTTGGTTCCAAGTTAAACTCCTAGGGAAAAACGTTTACTTAATCCCTCCTGTATTGATAAGATAAGGAAAATCAAACAATGAATTAGAGTGACATGTGTGTGAAAATATTGAATAATCTATAATGGGATAACATAGAGCTATTTGGGAACACCAATCATATAATATAGATTAGGATCACCATGCATTATGTAAGCACACCATTCATATAGTCTTAATCGGGCACACCTAGTGCTATATGGGAAAACCAATTATATAATCTAAACCAAATTCACATATTCTTAAAATATGATAATAATGTACCATATCATGAATAAAAAACACTATTATTTCATATTTATATCAAAAAAACATTGAAAAACTCTTTAAACCCACATGAAACACACATTAGAGTAAGAAAATATATATTTTTTAACTCATCTCCATTACTAAAATAAATAGACAATTGTAAATATTATTTTTCCTTGTATAAAAAATGAAATATTTTAATGTAATAATATCATGACATAATTATTATGTTGCAATGAAACATATTTTTTTCTATATTTTTTGAAATAGAGCATTCTTTTTTATTCTTTAAAGAATGTCCAAACATTTTGTAAAACAATTTATTTTGAAAATAATTGAAAAAATATAAAAAGAAACATAATATTTACTTTATCAAAACATTTATTTAAATATAATTAAATTCATAATATATTTTAAAAACATTTATATGGAAGGAAATGATTTTTATAACAATTAGATAAATATTTAAAATGGGGTTATATGTTAAAGTGTCTCCTAAATTGAGTGAAATCATCATGTAAATTATTTATCTTCTTTAATAATAATATTATGTTAATTATTTAATTTTATAATAAACACTTATATTATTATCATTACATTTATTTTATCTACTATTGTGATATAAATAATTAGATAATAATTTATGTTCACTTCAGATGTTATAACAATATTAAGATTGTATGTCAAAATATACTTCGGTATGTTGAATATTGTTAAATTGGTAAATAATCCATAAAAAAATATCATGATATAATAACAATATTTATATTTTTATTATAATTTTAAAACAAATAATCAATTATGGTTAGGGAAAATGAACTATGTTACGATCCTGGAGATGATAGATCATATAAAGTCTGGGATAACATTTCCATTTTTAAACAATCATTATAGAAATAAGGTAAGAGATATTTTAACTTTAAAAATAATCATAACACCATAAATAAATTAATATTTCATTATATATATATATATATATCCTCAATAAAGACCCCACCCTAATAATTACATAATATTGAGTTTTAGTCAATAATTTACTTTCTTTCACATTGAGGATCTTATTAGGTTTGGAGTTTTTTAGGAATTATGCAATAATTAATGCCTTAAAATATCATAATGAAAAATTTATAAAATTACAATTATTCTTAATTTTTCTCATAATAATATATATTTAAAATAAGGAATATTATTTTTTAGGAAAACTCTTCACAAATTTAAACATGACCTCATCCTTTCCCTTACCCATCCTTAAACACTATAAAAACATATTTAAAAACACGAGATGGGAACTAAAGATTAGTAATAGATATAAAATAAATCAAAACCATTCATTAAATAAAATCATTAAGACCCATGAAAAATATGTTTCTTGAACACATAAAATTTTACCCCTAATTTAAAATATCATTCCTTTAAAAATAAGATTAATTTTAATTTTTAGAAACAATTATTTCCATATAAACTCTTTTGAAAACATGGAAAATTCATATAGTTTCCTAGGGAGAAAATATCATATAACCCTTACATAACCATTATATAACTCTTACATATTATAATAACCATAAATAAATTTTTTAATATAATTATCTGGAGAATATAACCCTTACCGAATGAATTTGATCACTATTTGGGTGTTCCTATTGTTTAATCTATAATGGTATCACCCAACGTTATATGGGACCACCCATAATATATAATTTCTAAGAATCAAATCATGAAAAAAAATTTCATCATTTGAAAAAATATTTTCATCTTGTATGAAATACTCTTATAGTTATTAAGATACCATTTTCTTTCAAAAGCCCACTTTCAACAAAAAAACATTTCTTCTGAAAACTAATTTTCATTACAATAATACACAAAAAATGAAAATATGGATTTTAATTTAATAATACATGAAATATTTAATATTATTCTAGAAATAAAATTAATTTCATGACGATATGGAAGGTATTTGTCATTTTAATTTAAAAATAGGTCATTTTATTTTTCATTTTTCATAACAGTATGTTAAAACACATAAAAAAATTTATTTTCAAAACCATTGAAATATAGTAAAAGTTAAATCAAATGAACCTTATAAATACGTTATATGAATAAAAAATATTTCAATTATCATTTAAATATCATGTATATTTAATTGAAAGATACTTTGAATGAAAACCCTAAAAGATTATTTTTTTTATGAAAAGTCCCTTATCACTTTGGAAACACTTGAATGATAATACCCCTTAAATAATAACATAAAAAAACCTTTAATATCTTTATAATATATAAATATTTTATATATAATGTAAAAGTTCTTTTAGATAAACCTTTTCAATGAATAAAGGTCCATAACATCAAGAACTACCTCAATGAAAAGAAATTGAGATGATGTCCCACATATTTAGTCTGACTTATCACATGTGCCATTATCTTCTAGAGTAAAAAACTTATGTCAATTATTTACTTTATTGATAATGTTTTTTAATTTTATTATTAATTTTATTTCACATATTAACATGTTATATAGTATTACATAATATATTTAGTTTATGATGTTTATTTTCACTATATTCATTTTATTTGTCAAAAATAGCTTTTCTTGGTCAACTATGGTCAAAGTGGTGATATTTTAAACAAAATCAAAATAATAATAATAATGAAATAAATACCACCCACACAAACAGATATATATATATATATATATTATAATTTTACGAACCAATCATGAAATATAGTTATGGAAAATGAACTAACATTACGATCATAGAGACGATAGGCTGCACATACACAAGAGCACCATTTCAATTTTTCAATGATAGTTATGGAAAGAATGTACATAACATTTATATTTACAGAATAATAATTATATAATTAATAAAATGATATTAAATTACACACAAAAAACCCTAAACACACATATATATTTCATTAGTGATGTAAAAGGATTTACATTGCTCGGAGGGGCGGTAGTGCACATGTCCATGAATGATGTTATCACTTTTTTAGTGTGTGAAATTGTAAAAAGATAATGATAGATTATATTATTATAAATATTATTATGTCATCAATATAATATATATTTAATTTATATCATATAAATTCTGTATTTGTAACCTTATTATATTTTCTGTAACACGTTATTGATAAATGCTTCACATTACTTCATAGGGTGGTAGTCTGTTGTACACAAAAGTGACATTATTGTATCCCCCACAATATGAAATGCAAAAAGGGTATATAAAAACTATTGAAAAAATAGGTATGATTATGTTATAAATGTCGTATATAAAATATAAAATTATTTTTCCCATGGTATTTACTAATAATGATAGGTAATGAAGAAAAAATGCACAATATCATTTAAAGAGGAGGTAGTACGCTATACACACGATCATTGTTTTCGTTACCCATTGGATAGAAGTATGTGTAGGTTTAGGATGAAACTTCAATATATCAAAATATTAGTTTTTTTATTATACTAAGTTTTTTATATAATCGTGGTATAGGGATAATTGAAGGGGTGAATAGATAAATAATACAAAAGTTTTCATTGATGAACGTTACCTCTTCATCAGGTAACTTCGTTTATTTTTTACCGAAATACTTTTTTTGATATTTATGTCCAAAAAAACTAATATTGGGTTTAAGAGGGATGTTGTGAGTTTATTGTCTCAGAATTTATATGATGCAGTTTTTTTTTGAGATGTGTGAATAAGTTGGGAGAGTGAATTCCATTTTATTGTTGAGGAGTGAAATTCATGTAAATACAAAAATGGTAAAAATAATCTTGAGGTATCCATCACATAAATGATACAAAATAATTTAAATATGTACATAAAAATAGTGTATAATGTAAAAATATTTATTAAAAATGGGTTGTCAATATATTCTTGGCCATTATGCCCATTAGGATTAAATATTAACCACCGAGAAAACACATTTTTACCTTAGTCATTATAATTAATTTTAATTTATCTTAGTAATATTTCTAATCAAAAACTATATTGAACATACTATAGATTGTAAATTATTATGACTAAAAATATTAAATAAAATTTTATAAACTCATTTCACATAATTGGGGTAATTTAATTTAAAATTAATACATTAGTTGGGATGAAGCAATTAGTTTTTAATGTAAAAATATTAAAAATTTTGAAATGTTTTTTTATTAAATTTAAATGCGAGAATGATTTCAATGATAGTAATTTTGTTTTTTTATGTATAATTGAATTTATTAAACATTAAAACAAATTTAATAAATATTTTAACCATATTATTAAATAATTCAAAAATGATGTTTTCAATTATAATTCCTTGTTTTTTTACAATAAATCCAGAAATAAAACATCATAAAAAAATATAAAAATTATCCATGGTAAATTTTGAAATTATGGCTGACAAATTATTATTTTTTTTTTAAAATAAAATTTATAAATTTTTTGAAATTATTTTTAAAACAAATGTTCAATTAAATGGTGGAAATGCAATTTTTTAGAAAAATATTTATTTATGTGTAAAACCTGATTGGTTCATATCTTTTGATTACGAAATGTCTTGGATGAATGTAATTCTTTTATAAACATGTGTAAAAACAATATAGTTATTCCTATTCACACCACTAATATAACATTTAGGCATAAAATACAATGTTAAATTATAAAATTAAGTGTATATTATTGTTTGGTATAACTCGGTATTTCACGAAACACAATATTTTGAGGAAAGTCATTTTTTTATATAATATATGATATTTATCGTAGAATACATTTTAAATAAAAAATACAACTTATTTTAAAAATATTAAAAGAATGAAAATGACCTATTTTTTTCATTAATTGGGTTGTTACATTCTCCCCCCTTTGGGAAATTACATCCCTGGAATTTTATTAACTTATTAAAAATGTGGGGATGTATTTAACTAATATTATTTTATGATTACCATGTTTCCACTTAAAAAATTTTTGTTTTGTATAAAACTTCAACCTAATGAATCACCTTATTTCGCAATACTTTATCTATATGATCAATTACCTAAACTTCCTATTACTTATAAGAAAGGTTCTCTTCAAGATGCATAACCTCAAGTCTAAAAATAAGAGATGAATATTATAACTACTTCATTAATATTATAACATGAAATAAATTGTTTACTTGGGAGAAAATTGAGTTTAAAGGCACTGATTAGGCCAAATATTCAAATTTTTATAGGATTTTATATGGTATAATGAACTGGAGACTCATTATCACCCTTTTTAAAAAATAGATCACACTTTTCCATGGAGAAACTTTTATAATGTCATGTTTAAGTAACACGAACAAAATATATTTCCTATAGTTATCCTCATAAATTTTCTTACTACTCTAAGATTTTCTCATGTGTCTCTAAATCAACTAAAAATTAGATTCTATTTCTTATACTAAGTCTGATCCCCTAAATATCAATTATCTTAAATAACCCCAAAATTCAGTGTCTAACACATGTTTCTATAAAATTCCTCAAATGGTTCTATAAACATGGTGTAATGAAAACAATTTTTATAATAAAACAAAACCAAATATATATCAATAATAATTTTCATGGTAATCCATTGAAAAAGGAAATATGAAGTCTTTCATTATTTGAATCATCTTCTTGGACTGTCCATAGGATTTGAGATGAAATAAAATACTAAAATTAAAATTATAACATAAATAATTCTAAAGTTCTTTCAAAAAATTGATTGTGAACCTAGGATCATAGTCAAATTCAATGGATAGATGAGCTCCATGTAATATTATTTAGATGTATCCTAAAAAGAATCTATAAGACATCATATCTAGAATGGAAATGAGATGCATATATTTAGTTAATCGATTAATAATAACCAAAATAAAATTATTAACTAGGGTAGTATTTGGAAATCCAACCACGAATCCATTTATATATTCTACCATTTCAACATAATTATGCGAAAAACGTTGTAGCCTCACCTTCGGTAACAATCATTCTCCTTTAACCTACTAAAAAGTAAATGAATTTGTGTTAAATTCAGTAATATCTTATTTCATTCCATCCCACCCATAATATACATGAAGATATATATACGTCATAGTGATACTATAATGAATAGAAAATAGATAACTATGGGCTTTATTCAATAACACTTTTCTCAACATAGAATCAAAAGGTACACATAATCTTTTTCCAAATCGTAAAACACCTTATTAATATGAAATTAAATATGGAATAATTTTATTTTTAATTGATTCCACCTTTTCATGCAATGATTGATCAAAATTATGAGCTCTCTTAAATCATACTAATAATATTGGATATAGTAAAACTAGAAAAAATAGATGATGTCCCTGTATCCATAACATCTAGGTAACAATTCATCAAATAATTAACTAATGGGTTATCTTCCAAATAAAATATTGGTAAAGTATCATTACTATATTTAATCAGAGTATTGAAAACTTTTTTTGATATTATTGGATGATAATGAATTCTAAATCATAATCCTTGATTAGTTTCAGCCATATTCTATATATCATTTTTAATACTTTTTAGTGAATGTATACTTCAATCTATTTTGATCAATATAAATTTCACACATTAATCCATAAAAATAATGCCTCTAAATTATTATAGAAAAATAATAAATAACTATTTTTGTTACATAAAAAAGAATTAACATATTTTCATTTAGAATAAATTTAAATTTTTTCTCAAATGCCTTCTACAAAACACCTTGTGCATCATACGCTATACACGACATGGATTTTTCTTGCGTTACACACAAGACTTAGTTTTTCCACATTTTAATGGGACACCTATTTCAAAGATAAATTTTGACCCTTTTCAATATTTTATTTTTCAAAATAGACAAATTTTTTTAATTTGTAATGTGAAATTTATCTTTTGGTAATTGGTTTATATTTTTCTAAGATATTTAATTTTTTTATGAATAGTGAAAATTACTGCATTTTCTTTGAATACTGCCTCATTGATTAAATAATTATTAATGAATAATTGTATTTTAATTTTTATGCAAGTCATAATAGATCAATTATATATCTATTAATTGAATTTAGTTCATTGTAATCTTTTTAATATTTAATTTAGATATAAAAACTTAATGAACTTTTCATTATTTTTACTTTAAACCCTTGAATTCTTTCCATGCTTGTGGGATTAACATTAAACATAATTTTCCCACTTCATTGAATTCAATTAGTAAAAAATGGAAACAAGAAAATTTAATGGGTATAATATTTATATTTTAATAATATCAACATTATTTTTGGCAAAACAAATAGTGAATGTAATCAAAATTAATTCCATCAATGAAGGTAAAATTATGATTAATAATGGACTAAAAAGTAATATTTAGGTAAAAAATGATATAGAAACTTGTCCAAGATCCATTAAGTGTCTTTATTTTGACCATATACCATATTTTTCAAATTTTATTATATATTGGGAAACATTTCATTAAATTTACCCTTACAAAAAGTTAATTTTAGAAAAAGAAAAATAAGGAGCCTTCCCCGCCAATAATATTTATATAGATTTAGAGTGGAAGATGCTACATAGTTCAGGTTATAAAAATTAATTTGAAAGATAAATTAGTTGATTTAATCAAGTTAATTTTACTTTATTTTTTATATTTTATATAACAAATTAAACTCATAACAAACTCTAACACATCAATTATTTAGCAAATAATTAAATAATATTAATGATGCTAAAAACAATTAAATAAAGTTAATTTAATAAATAATAGAGATACATTTTCTATAGGTAAATTCATATGTAACACATATTTAAACATATTATATCTTAATTAATTTGATTTGATAATATTAAATTAGCAATAAATAAATACTATAACAAATGATATTAATGTATTTTTACAATAAACAAAATCTAATTACATTATTTAAAATTAATAAAAATATTATCTTATTAAAAGTGATTAGTAGGTGTTAATAAATACCATATATTTTCTATTAATAGAAGAATTTATTTGTTTTAATTAAAATAATGATCCATATATTGTAAAAATAGTATTAGCACAGTCTAGGTTACAGTTGTGTTTTGCAGGTTATGTGTTCTTAGTTTAAAATTAATTTCCAAAACACATTGTATTTATATGTTGTTAATTAAATAACATAATTATAATTAGTTGGGTATATATTTTCTTATTAATATCACTTTTATTTATTCATAATTTTTAAAATACAATGTTTATTAAATTAATCAATTTAATCAAAACTGAAATGATAAAATTGGGCAAACATAGAAATAAGTAATCAAAATTATAAAAATGAAATTATTTTTATGTAGTGGAGGGTGTTATTGACCATAAACTCCCTTTAATCCATAATTTTGTGATTTTGGAGGCACGCGATGAAAGAGATACCTATTAAATGTTTATCCATAATTTTATTTACAAGAATACCACACCCCCTACATTATAAAAGGGAATTCACTCTTCCCTTTCCTTACACACCTCAAGATACTTTTTATATTCAAAAATATTCCCAAAATATTCCAAAAAAAAAATCCATCATATTAACCTATTATTCTCACCTTGGGTGGAAATCAATCCAAGTAAACCCTTTGGTGAAAACCAAAACCAGTTACCCAAAGAAGATGTAAAATCCGTCCTCAAGATCTTTTGTTTTAATTTCACTTTACAACCCCTAAAAATATTTATTCTATGATTAAGTAATAACCTTAGTATCCTCAATATACTAATCTATTTTTCTTTTATCGGTTTTTCCTAAACTTAAACACACTTCCATCAAATGGTAAGGAACTTATAATTCTTGTATAGAGAACTATGGCCTCAAGAAACAATGGTTGTTCATTCTTACATTGCCACCTCTCAAGGTTTAAATAATGATAAAAACCATGATTATATTTGATATAGGTTATATGTATAATTCCTTAATTATAATGTAATTTTTATGTAAATCATACCTTTATGCAATCCACTTGTGGGAAAACAATTATATCATTTGTGGACATGTGGACCATTGCCTCCTCCAAGCGATGCGATATGTTCACACGTTACATGGAATGTAATAAATATTGGTTTAATTAATTATGGGAGAAATAAATTACATCTATATTATATTAATTATAGACTTAATTTTCTATAAATATAATTTGTCTTTTTCTTTATTACCCCTTCCGCACACCAAAAAGGTGAAAATGTCATTCGTGGACGTGTGGACTACTGTCTCCTCGACACGATGTGATTGATCTTACTTCAAAATAATTATATATATATATATAAATATATATTATTATATAATTTTTTACAAATAATAAAATTATAATTTTGGAAAGATAAATTTACTCACATTATTTCAATAATGATCATTGAAAAATGTGAATGTTAGTCATACATACGTACGACCTATGATATTAATGATACACCGTTGGTTCATTTTATAAAACCATATTTCAGGATTGGTTTTGAAAGACTAATTTATGTATAAATATGATAATTATGCAATTATTATTATTATTATTATTATAGTTTATATGCTATAAAATGATCCCTCATACCATAGTTGACTTACCAAAATTATTTTTGACACATAATTCGAATATGGTAACAAAACTGATATAAAATTGATTGTTTTATAAGATTACTAAAAAATTGTAAAAATTAAATAAAATTAATAGTAAACATGAAAATAATTCTTAAGAAACTAAATAATGAATATAAATGTTTTATTTAGTATTATAAATACACAAGGGTTAAGTCAGACTCAAGGTAATGGATTCTATCTTAATTTCATTTTATTAATGCATATTGTAAGGTTATAGACATAATTTATTTTATAAAATGTATACGCTAAAAACTGATATGTAATATCATGAATATATATATTATTATGATATTCTATGTTTTATTTATTGTTATTTTCCCATGGGAATTATAATTTAAATGTTTTAATGTGGTATGGGACATATTGGAATGTTTAAATATTATTTTCCACAAGAATGTTTTAATGATATATAAATGGTATTTCAATTCCTCATAATTGACCTCCCATGTTATTACATAATCTCCATCAAAGAAATATTGATAAATCAGTATATTTTAATCAATATAGATATTTTATATGTCAAAAGTTTTATGATATAAGTTCATTATTATACTATATGAGGAAATATTTGGACACACAATATATGGGTTGGGGGCCTTTTAATGTAATCCACTAGATGTATCAATATTATGTTAGAAGAACCCTTTGTGTATGAAACTAGTATGTATTAAACTATCTTTTGAAATTCTAGACAATTGAGTTAAGGTTGGCCAAACTAATTCATTTTTACCCAGTATGTTTTAAACCATATTTTGAAAGGTCTTAATGGTAAAGGTTTAATGTACATAAGAAACATGGTTCCCAAAAAATTGGGAATTTACTTCATTTCAATTATTATTATCTAGATTATTATCATTAGAAAAAAATCTATGGATATATTTCATTCTCATTTTATTGATTAAATATCATTTATTTTCAGTATTTTAGCCTTCTAGGTCGACTATTCCTTATCTAGTTTTTTAAAAGTAATGTGTGTTAAGTTATATACCATTATATATCTTTTATTCTTATTGATTCATGTTTACTTATGTTTCACACATACCCATACTGAGCATTTTAGCTCACTGTTATTTTTTACGTTCCATAGGATATAATGATGTATTCTTGGAATGGGATTTATGGATGTTGTTTACTTCTATTTTTTATGTATTATTTTTTCTCCCAATGTAAAATTGGAATATTTTATTTAATATAGTTTTCAAAAACTACTAAACTTTTCTATCCTTTAGTATTTGTTTATCATAATAATTCAAATGTAATAAAATAATTCCTCGACTCCGGGCTTCTGGGGACAGGGCGTTACAGTTCGTATCGAAGGATTTTTAGAAAAAATATTAGAAACTAGAATTAGAAAACATATATTAATGAAAATAATCCTAATATAGGTTTGGAGGATAAGTATAAAGAACATCCTAAAATTTGGGAAAAGTAGAGATTTTGTGGGTAGTCTTAGAAAAAAATTCATATTTGGATACTACAACTAGATATGGTTCTTACACATATGTACATAGGGGTAACAAGCCCAACAAGGTGTGCCGGGATTGAATAAAAAGTAACCTGGTAAATGATAAAGGCCCTTACCGCGCATCTGGTTTGACATTACCAGGGTATACACTTAGGATAATTATCATTCTCTTTACAAACGATTATAAAGTATTTAAATGTAAATATTATCTATATGAGACCATGTTTAGGATTATGAAATTATATATTAATTAGATTTTTAATTTATGTTAAGTGTTATAAAAAATTTTGAATTATACGATGTAGATAATTTTATGATATAATCTAGTATGTTCCACTATTTATAAATGGATCCTTGAAGGAAGAATAATTTCACTATTAGTGGAAAATATAGATATTTTACTACCAAGGAAAAAAAGAAATCAAGTATTAAAATAGTGAAAACCATGTTTCTATTACGGAATCATAATCAGGTTATGAAAAATAACCTTTACTGGATGGGGAAACATGTTTCACAATAAGAATCTTATTGGTTGGATCAGTTTATGTGATATAATACTTAATAATTATACATGACTACTAATCCAATTATAGTTGAGAAATGGATTAATCATCTGGATAAGCTATTTGTGGATTTGGAATCCATAAAAAATGAACATGATACACTTGAGGTGAATTTTGTCAAAGATAATGCTGATCAATAGTGGTATCTGATCCAAAATACTCGAGAGGATGAATAAATAGAACACATGAAATGAAATTATTTTAAGGATACATTATTACACAAATATTTCCCTTATTAAAAAATCCCAAGATGACGACGATGTTACATAGCATAAAGAAAAAGTATGAATAAATTGTTTCATATTATGATGCATTCATTATATGGTTATCAAGGTTTTCTATAGATTACATATTCAACATATAGTACAATATTGAACAATTTTTTAATTTTTTTAAGAAACTTTTATGAAGGGATATGGTATTTCAATATTTTTAATTATATGTTGAATTTTTTTTATTCTCTATCAAGACTGAGATATAATTATCTATGTATTATTGCTTAAAAGGTAAAAAATTATCAGGATGAAGGAATATCAAAAAATGGATAGGGCAAAGAAGAGAGTAAAGGATTTTCATTGATGAGATTATTGTGAAATGAAACAAAATGGTACTTGATTTAATGAAATATTAGTTTACTAAATGTTTAAAGAAAAATGCCACAATTTTCATGATTGTAAGGAAAAGAAATAAAATTAAAATGTGAAATGTGTTTGATGTAAAGAGATCAAGCACTATGAAAATGAATTCCCTATGATTCAAGGGAATATACATCAAAAGAAGCGAAGGGATAAATGTCAAGAATAAGTTATTTTTAAAATTTAAGTGAAATTAATAATGAGCTTATTTATTTGGATCCATGAATAATGTTATAATAGTTATTTATCAACGAATTCACTATTTATATGAATTATTAAAAATGTAAGGATTGTCCTGCAATACAATTTTAGTAAGGATTTGAGATCATTTGTTGAATGGTACCCAGAAAAGTGACATATTAGCAAGTTATTTCATTTTGAAAACCACAATCAATTAAATAAATGATAACCCTTTAAATGTTCATATTGGTGAGATAGTGATTCTTGTACAAAAAGATGATTCATATGGATTAGGTAAATTGGATGCTACTAATTTCCCTTGAAATTATTCTAATGTTTCAGATCATAGTAATTGGAAGGTTCATAATCATAACCTTTTATAAAATGGTTTAAGGTGATATTTTGAAAAGTTGTAAAATATTACTGAATTACATCACTATATAATGCATCATATGCTTATAGATAAAGTAAAAAATAGTTCAAGGACTATTCAATGGAAAATATTATATTTTTTGAAACATACATTTCATTATATTATTTGATGGTAAAATAATAACGAAAATCTATAAAAAGGGTGGTGAAAAAAATTTAACCCCATAATATTAATATATGATGAATCAAATGGGTTTTTAGATCATCAATGATTTATGGTCTTCAGAACCTTAACTTTCCACTGATCTAATTTATTCTCATAAACAAGGATTATATTTATTTATAAATTTATTCAATGTCCATGTTTTTATTTCACATATATGTCACCTACATAGGAACATTTTAATGTTAAATTCATACAGCCATATATATCTTATTGAAAACATGTTTTATAAACCCTATTTATGATGTGGTTTCTTCCACAAACCGTATTTTCAAATATTAAACCATTTATTTCTGAGATGATGTTTAAATTTTGAGGAGAGAATTTAATTATGGATTAGATAATGTAACAACCCATGACATTTAAATATTATCATTAAAAATAAATTTTATTTTTCTTCTCTATTCCTTTATACCCACCCCCATCTTAATCGTATGCTACACAAAACACTAATTTATCTTTTGTTATAGTGAAGTCCATGTTTTTATTACCATTGATTGGGACACATATTTCAAAAATAAATTTTGATAATTTAATAAAAATTATTTGTGTAAATAATCTTCATTTTTTAATTTGTAATGTTGAAACTAGATGAAGGTAAATTTTTTGTATTTTTATGAGAAGTGTCATTTTTTATGAATATTAAAAAACACGACATTTTAGATGAAAATTTTAACTTCATATAAATAATAATTATTGTTTGATTATATTTTAAATTTGTTTTAAAGTCGACATATATCAATTGAAAATATGTTAATCCAATTTAGGTCATTTGAATCTTTATTATATAAAATTTATATAATAAAACATAAATATCATTTGATAATTTTCACTTTAAAAACCGGCTTTCTCGCCATGTTTGTGAGAGTAACATTAAACACAATATTCCACATATATTAATTTAAATTGACAAAATACAAAGTCACTATTGTAATCAGTATAATATTTTAGTAGAATATTATCAATATAGTGTTTTTCTAAAATTACCTGCGAATTTAATTAAATTTAATTACAACAATTAAGGTAAAATTAAGCTTAAAAATGACTAAACCATAAACTTAAGCACTAAAATGTCAATGAAACATGTCTAAGATCCATTGGCTACCTATATTTTAACAATATATCCTCAATTTTTTTTTAATTTTTATGTATTATTGGGACACACATTCTATCACAAACTGCCTTCTTCAAGATGATGGAAGGGAAACAAAGATGTCGATACCATCCTTCCTGAAGATAAAGGAGAGATAATGACCTCTGAATCCCACCTCCAATTGTCCATGGGGTGTCGAAAACACCACGAGTATTAAAATATAAAACCAATGGAAGGAATTACTATTTTTATAGTAACCCATATCGGAAGTTAATAAGTATCAACCTCAAAAAACTCATAGACACATATATAAAAATAAACCAAAATCCATCCCACATGCACGTGTAATGTAAAAATACTAGAAAAAAAGAATACTCTAAATTAAGTACAAAAATAAAACAAAGAAATGACATAGAAACCATACCCAACATTCTATACGGTAAGGTCTAACATGGTCCATGTAATCTTCCTATAAACCTAAAAATAGTTTTTTATATGTAGGGTGAGCATACAAGTATACTCATTTGGGAAAAACCAAAGTCCGTCTTGAAAAAGTTGGAGAAGCATACTAATGTCCCTATGAGAAAACCAAATCAACTAAAAATCACCTTACAAGGCATATGATCCAATTCCAACATCATCAAGGAATTCTCAATATATAACACAATTCAAGTAATGTAAAATAGTAATCAATCAATTTTTGGGTACCCCACACCACATACCACTGATTAAGTGCTCATCCCTAATGAAGAATGTCCTGATGTATCCACGCTCTACCACAAGCACCACATTCAAAACCTTCCCACACACAACTAGGCCAGATTCCACATCTCATCTCACCCATAAACCCATGGCCCACAAACCACAACTCTATCCCAAAGACAAATGGGAATCACCAAACAAGTCATCCCAAAGACACCAGAGAAGTGCATCTCACCCACAAACCTCTAGGCCTCACAACCACACCACAACATACCTAAAGATGTTAGGGTTACCAATGAAAAGAAGATGGATAAAAGAATATCCAATAACCATCCATCCATTCTACCACTAGGACATTGGGGGAGGAAACGATCCACCATATAAACAGGGGTTTTTGGCACGTGGTGGTCAACATGGGTCGGGTGTGTATATAAATCTCATGGAACTACATTTATATATATACAAAAATACTAAAAAATGATCCCATCCTATGGGTTTTCATAATAGACTAACAACCCAAACAAAGTACCCTTGATTCCACCTCTAAATTCACATATTAAAACGAATGATAGTCACTTCCCAATTTGATAAGGGAATAACACTTCACTACATTCCACAACTCGAAACATAACCCTAACCAATAAATTTATCCAGTTTTAATTATTCATTATCAATTATTTCATTTTTGTATTCTATCCCTACCCAGAAAACTATGAAAAACAAAAAATTTTATAAATCAAGGCAACCATACCAACCACTACCAATGACAAACATTGAAAGAAGATCCAAGGTAAAAAATACATTTAAACTCCCATTCATAATATAAAGGTCTCTAGAAATTCATAAGGAAATCACCACATAATGTAAAACTATCCTTATTCATAATCATCCCTCCTAAATAATTAATGGGATCATCCCTATAGGAAAATAACCACATTCAGCAAAACAAACTGAACTCAACCAGCTTTCAGTCCCACTGCACTCTCCCCTTTCCTGGACACCCCTACATCTTTCTTCAAAGTCTTGTCACTTGGTACTTCTTATAAACAAGTAAAACCCATAGAAGATATCATTACTACCACACTCAGTATCCCCACTATACAATATGTTCATCCCCATCACATCCATACACATGAACATGACACCACCTAGTCCTGCATCTCGAAAACCCAACCACTACCCTGACGCAGTCCCACTGCATAACAAGTTTATCCAGTCCACAATCAACCAATAAATCTGCCCAAGATATCATTAAACCACCGAAACCAAGACATAATCACAACCACACTCCTATACACAACAACACATGAATAACATAGATTGGAGGACGAACAAAAACACATACAACACACAGTCACACCAATAGGGAAAGGTTTACTTATATTAACTACAATCATTTTTTATTTCCACTTGATAAAATAGGGGTTATCATAGAACAAGTTCGATCTTGGGGAATCTATTTATTTACCTGAATATATGTGGTCAATAAATTTTCATAATGATACATTCCTTTATAGAGTATCAACAGTGATATTCAGAATCCATACAAGTGTGCCAACAGAGACCACCAATAGCCATGATTTTTAGAAGGTATATAACATTTATAAAACATGACATGGATCAAGGATAACATATAAAACAAAGTGATCAACTCCATCATACTCTTATACACTATTTTATTTATCTTTATTATATTTGTAAAATTGGTTTCCATCATATTCACATTGGGACATAAGTACAGTCACCCCAAATGATGCACAATGGAAAGAGAGATGATGGAATCCCTACATGGAATAGTAGAAAATAAAAAATTCTCCCTTTCATAAAAAAAGGGTGTCATGTGAGTTTAGGAAAGACACCATGGGAGAAGATAAAATACTTCCATAGTACATGTGCATGACTCTTTTGGGAAGAATGGTTCTAGGAGCTCCAAGAGAAAACATAATGGTTCAAATGAAGATATGATCTTTGATTTATAAAATCTAGATCAAATAACATTGTGCGGAAATGGTTCCAATGAAATTAAAGTTATGATGTGGTCATGAACACATGTTTTAGGATTCAAATGAAGCTACATGTTTTTAAGAGATTAATTGCATTTGAAATGGCCCAAAAAACTCATTAAATATGGTGTTTAACTCATATAACTTCCAAGAAAAAGTCAAATGGGAGAAACTAGAAGAAATGGGAACAATAGAAATGATTAACTAATGGGTGAGTCACCAATGCCACTCACCAACTCAAGTGTGTCGTCGACATATGAGCCACCGACGCTGAGCCAACAATGTGACTTACCGATAGTGAGTCAGTGACGTGACTCCTCAATGCCCAACCGACCGATGCCTCAACCTATCGACGAACCAACCTACCAACGCCCCAACCTACCAATTCCTAAAGTAAATGATGCCCTGAGTCACTATTAATGAGCTATGGATGCCAACCTACCAGTACTGAGCTACCGACATGACTCACTAATTCTTGACTCACCGATGAAAAATTGAGAAAATTGAGAAACTCTTGAAATGATCCACTATTACATTCCAGAACACCGCAAAAATTGGATTTTGACAATGTAATAGACTAGAAGAAGACTGTTCCATTACATTTTCTTTAAATATACACATAAAATATGTTCTGTAAGAAAAAAGAAAAAAAAGGAACCCTTGTCAACTTTAACATTTATAAATATTTAGAGTATGATAGAAAACACATAGTTCGATTTATGAAAATTATTTTGGAATCTATATGATTTTTTTTATCATGGTAATTTAAATTTATTTTTTAGAGATGATTCAAAAAATTAAATGGTTAAAAAATTCTAATGCACGGATTATTTAGTTAACAATAAAATAACATAAATGAATATAAAATAATTAAAAGTAATGTAAATTCATGGAATTATTATGTTACACTATTTTTTAGATAGTCATATCATGTTAGAAATCTGTGATGATAATATATTTTAATTCCAAATGTTATTGGTTATTTATAAATTAGTATTACATAACTAATATCAAAATTGACAGTAATGTCATTTAAATATAAATGATATTTTATTAAATTATTTAAAATAAATTAAAATCTTATCTTTTATAAAGTTATTTTTATGGGATAATAAATACCAAATATGGTATATTAATATATCAATTTAGCATTTATAATTAACATATTGACCCATATCTTTTAAAAACATCGTTAGTACGGTCCAGGTTAAGGAAATTCTTTTGAACGTTACGTGTGAATTTTTTAAAATTTATTTCCATCAAACACAGTAAATTTTTTGAAATTATATAAAATTATTATAATTTAGTGGGTACATATTTTTTTTTAAATCACAATTTAATTTATTCTAAATTTGTAAATTACATGGGCTAGAAAACTAGTTACATTAACAAAAGGTAAAATGATAAAATTGGCAAAACATATTAGTTAAGGGGAAAATTATAAAAATTCACTTATTTTCTATGAGGAATGTTCTTATCAACCTTAATTCCCACTTAATCCATTATTTTTCCTTCTTGGTGGAGGACTAGGTAAGGGAGACCTCACAATAGTGTATAAAGTTTGGTATTTACAAGAATTACACTCCCCTATATTATGAAGAAACATTCAATATTTCCCTTCCTCACACCTATAAAACCACATTGGCACATAAAAATGCTCCAATAGTCTCCCAAAATCATTCCCCTTGACCAAAAATACTAAATTTTTCCAAAAATACTTTTAATGAATCCCTTTGGTGCAATCTAAAAGGTGTTACACCAAAAATTGGTAATATCCGTTTTCAATATATTTGGTTGTATTTTCAGTCTCCACCACATAAAATATTATTATTCTATGATTAAATAATATCACTAGAATCATAAATATCCTACAGAGTATTAATATTAATGGGTTGACCTACAATTACACACACATCGATCAAATTGGTAATGAACATACCGTTCGTGTACGAAGAACTACCGCTTAACGAAATGATGATTGTTCATTTTTTATTTAATACCTCTAATGATGGGAATTATGATGGGAATAATATTTATATATATGATATAAGTGATATTTATAATGTATTTATGATTATTTAATTTTTATATAACAAATAACTTTATAAACTCTATATGTGGGAATATGATAACGCCGTTTGTGGGTGTGTGGACAACCACCTCCTTAAAGTGATGTGATACGTTCACACCTTACATGAGGTGTGTTAAGGATGAGATTAATTATAAATTTTTAACATAAATTAAACATACATGACATTCATGAAATTTTTTAAATTAAGTAAATAAAATATATCATTTTTATTAATACGGTTTTTACATGCTAAAAAGGTTATAACGTCATTTGTTGATGTGTGGACTACCTCCTCCCCAACACGATGTGATTACATTTACATCAAAATATTTCTATATATTTGTATTTATAATTAATTAATATGGAATAAATAATATAATTATCATTTTGTAAAGAGTAATGTTAATAACCTTCTTTTTGTAATGATAATTGAAAAATGATATCGATACTCATACTTACATACGACCGAACATCTCCATGATTGTAACGTAAGTTAATTTTTCATAACCACCTTTCAGAATAGAAATTAAAGAATAATTGATGTATAAATATGATATTAATGTAATTATTATTATTTTAAATGTTTTTATATACTGACCCCTTTGACTATACTAGACCTACCAAATTAATTTTTGACTCCTTAATCAAATATGGTCAAAACACCCGACACAAACTTAATTATTTATGTAATTGAATAAAACATTGTTTATTATCTGATGTAAATATAATAATAAAATTGAAAAAGGATTTTAAATTAAAGAAATAATTAACATATTTTTTTTTCAAGAAGATAAAGACACATGTGACAAGTCAGATTCAAGGTAACAAATATCTTTTCAATTGAATTTTATAGAGGCGTATTTTAATTTCATACTCAATGTTTATTTTATATGGTGTATATAATACCCTATGACAAGTTATATCAAGAATATACTTATGATCATGGTATTATATACTTTAATTTATGTTATTCCTTCATGGATATTATGATTCAAATGTTTCATCAAGGTATGTGTCACATTGGAATTTTTAAATATTTTTTTTACTCTAGAATGATTTAATAATCTTTAAATGGTAATTACATTTATCAAATTCAAGAATCAATTCTGTTAATAAACCTCCACTAAGGAATTATTAATAAACCAATATCATTTATTCAATGAATATATTTTATTAGGATCATTTAATATGATCTATGTTGGTTATTTCCTATACGAGGAATGTTTTGTACACGAACTATATGGGATTTAGACCAATTAATTTAATCCCACCGATGATTCGGTAGTATCATGGGAAGAATTAAGTTGAAAAAACCCATAATTTCTATAATTCGAATGTTTTATACTATCTTATGAAATGTATTGACATTATAGTTTAGGATGAACAAACCAATTTAGTTTATGCCTGGTATGTTTTAAACCATCTTCTCATAGGTCTTGATGGCAGTGGTTCCATGTACCTGGGAAACATGGCATCAAAAAATTTAATCATTTCATTAATTTAAGTTATTATTATCTAAATGAGTTTTAATGAGATAAAATCTATAGTTGAATTTAATTATCAGTTTATTGATGAAATGAAATGCGTTTTCAGTACATTACCTTATCATATTATTTATTTCATATCATCTTTTTAATTAGAATGTGTGTTCAGTTATTTACCATTACATATATTTTATTCTAATTTTTTCATTACTAATTATATTTCATAGTTTCCCTTACAAAGCATTTTAGGTCACCCTTATTTTTTTCCCCATGATACGAAGATGGATTATTAGAATGAGTTTCATGGATATAGTTTATTTATAATAGTTATGTATTATGTTATTATCCCAATGTAAAATGGGAAATGTATATGTAATATGGTTTTTTATAACTGCTAAACTGTTCAATCCTCCATGATTTGATTCCTTGAAATTATATCAATTTAATAAACTAAGGCACTTGTTTCTGAATTTTGGGGTTGGGGCGTAACAAATTCAAAATCATGTTTGGGGTAATTTATACCATGATGTTTCATGTTTCTTGAAGAATAATAAATTAACTATTAATTCTGAATTAGGAAATAACCATGTTGTTTCAATGAAAAAACACTTTATATAAAAAATTTACCATTTATTGAAGACAGGTCCAAAACTAAAACATTCACCAATATTCTTTCAATTATTTAAAATAATCATCACATTTATTTCTCGATGAACTGATCTCCTCTTTGAGTTAACTTAGTTAGTGGGATATAAAAATGGAAAATTTTTCGACAAACCACTCATAGTAACCCAATTTTTAAAGAAAAATATAAATCTTGATAATATTTTTGGTTCTTTACCATTCTTCAATAAATTTCACATTAGAAGTATCAATAATTACACCAACTTTAGAATTAATGTGAACCAGTAATGAAATTTTTCGACACCAAAATACTCACTAAATTTCCCATTTAGTTTATTTTTTATAGTTTTCATGGCAACCATTATATATATTAAATTATCCTCTTTACTCATAGAATATTAAATAATTGTATTAATAAACTTACTAAAAAACATATCAATGATCTCATGAAAAAATAATTTGATATGATCATTTAAAACATCTGGTGAAATAGATAACTGAAATAGAATAACTAAATAGTAAAATTTCCTATCTATAGTCGTAAACACTATCATTGGAATTTCATATTCTTTCATTTTTAACGTATTATACCATGACCGTAGGTTAACCATTGAAAAATATTTTTCTCACTAGAACTAATCAATAATATTATTGATATGAGGAAAATAATACTTGTTCTTAACAGTGATGTTATTAAAGTCTCTATAATTAATGAAGTGTCTCATTAAAACATATTTATTTTCATAAACCTATCTAGGATTGCCCCATGTTTAATTTCCTGGTGAAAATAATACTTTATCTAAAAAATACTAAAATTTATATTTTGATTCTAAACTTTACCTCATCGGATATTCGATATGTGGGTTTATAAACAATATTTTCATTAGGTACTATGTTAATTATAAAATCAACCTCACGAATAGAAATAAAATAAGAAAAATCATTTTAAAAAACATCCATGTATTCATTTTCTATCAAAACATCTGTAATTTGAATATTTATTTTATTTTAAATAATATAAGATTGGTCCTATTCATTTCCGTATATAATCAATTGTTTATTTTCTTGATAAGTTATCAATGGGATGAAATAATTGAAAAAAACATTATTGTCACTAAAATATATCCTAGAATGATAAACTAGAATCCAATACCAATAATAATAGTACTAAGATTCTTATAAATATTTGTTGATTTAATATTTCATCATGGAGTTTTCATTAAAAGTTGTTTATTACTTTCATGAGGTGACATTCAAAATTTTCAAGGAAATTACTCAGAAATGAATGACTGAGAAGATCCAGAATCAAACATGGGATTTGAAATATTTAAAATTCAAAAATATCATACCTATCAAAACTTAATTTGATAAACCAACATAAACTTTATTAGTAGATAATTCCATTTCCACACCTTTTTATTTTTGATCATGATGATTTCCATCATGTGAAACTAACAATAGACACATATTAAGATAATGACCCACCTCATTAAAAATAAAGCATATCACCATTTTATGGTTATTAGTTACCCTATTATTTTATTCCTCAGGATTCATTAACATACATTTGAAAGTCTTGTGGCTAAACATTCCACATTAGTAACTCTTCCTTTACATTATAAGACAATCTAAATAGTTCTTTTTACAACACTTACTACAATATTGGGACTTCATTTTCATACTTACATATTTATTTTTTGTATTTATTCCAATCACCTATAATTCTAACCACTTGTTATATTCATCATGATGAAGAACATAATATTCAAATAACCCCATCTCAACCTTTTCCCCATAATGAACAACATTATCTTATATTTTAAATTATCATGAGTCAAACGCTCTTTAAAAAATTTGGTTCAATATTGAGTATAGCCAATTATTTTTTATATCAGTGTCCCTAATAAAATCTGGCACATACCTAGAGAATCCTTTGAGGTTTTCTTCTTATAAATGTATAAAATCAAAAAACTTCCTCCATTCTAGGAATTTATTTCTTATCTAGAGACAAATAACATTAGGGAAATATTTCTCAAAGAAATGATCCTTTATTATTCTATTCCATTCCATTATGATTATATTTCTATAGAGACCCAAGCTTGACATACATGGAAATTAAATTACTATTTTGGAATACTTAATACATAACAAAAATAGACATTCAAGGACCATAATAGTTTAGTGTCTTCGGAAACTCAGAACATAATCTTCTGATCATGATGAATGATCTTCAACATCTCCCATAATGATCCTCCCATTTTTTCATTCCTAAAACCATTCTTTAAATCCTGGAGAAAAGAAAACATAAAAATGGTGAGCTCAAATTCTATGTAAGGGTAACATGGAGAACATAAAACAATCCATAAACATTTGAATGTAAAAACATGAACATAATATCTAAACATCAAAATCATGAGTAATGAAATAAAACATGGATGTACACAAATCATAGAACACAAAGAAACATTTATCATGATAAAGTAGCATGGGGATAAAACATGTAATTGTTGAAAACCATTAATCACTTGATATTATTTCCATTGTAGCCAAGGCATTTCTTCCAAGACCATCATAGTGGACATAGTCCATTACTGAACCAGGTTTACTTGCCGTTCCAGCCCTGTATTACTGAACAAAATTTACTTGCCATTCCAGCCATGTCTATCCCATGAGATATAAATCATTACCCAATGCATTGGAGGGAGATATAGGTCCCACCAATCTCATAATGAAATCATTCTTATATGTGCCACAAAATAAATATAAATCAGTCATCATAACCCAAGGATTAAAATGGGTTTCATAAAAATCATCTCATCATAACATAATGCATATAAAACCAATGAATATCATCCCATCATAATAAAAATTAATCCATGTAAATAATGGAGATATTATACTTGAAACATAAACATGTTATATATTATCATCCTATATGGAAAATATTTTTGATAAAACACTTGAAATGAATTCTTGAGGAAAATATCCTTTATTCTTCAAAAGCATTCTATTTTCTAAAAATGCCATGAAAATTTAAAGGAATTTTTTTTCATGAAAACAATAATGAAATCTTGTACATGAATCTTCATGAAAATTAGTCATTATGAAACCGTAAAAATCTATTCATTCTGTATAAGTTAATAAAAACATTCCTCTTGTACTTTTTTCGGAAAAGTCAAAAAGTGCCTCATATGGTAAAAAAAAGAAATATCCATTCGATACCATGTCGTAAAAGTAAAAAAAATTAAAATTTAATTTATAAATACATGAAATTATAGTAAACATTTTATGAAAACATTTTGAGAAAACATGGACATGGATGATAAACATAACCCCATTAAATACTTTCGAATAATCAATCCCGGATAAAAATGAGATTGGAATAATTATCCCTTACCTTATGTCCAATTTCTTCCGTATGTGTCAGAGACTCCAATACAGTGGATCTAACATATTATTAACTTTTAATGGAACCATAATAATATTTATGATATCATATATGATTCAAATAGGTCTTTATATTTCCCGTTCATTTGTCAATTCCATGTTAAAGCAACATTTTGGGTAATAATTGTTTCATTTATCGTACGTGTTTGGACTTGTTGTTCTTGATATTATTATTACATATATCATGATTTACTTACTTCTACAATTTAAATAATAATTTATATATAATATATATTTAGAATATAGATATAATAGATCGATAACGGGAAAGAAATACACCGTTCATGGAGATGGTAGGTCGTACGTAAGTATAAACATTGTTTTCATTTATTTATTAAATTGAATGGAAGTAAATGAGATATACATATATATATATATATATATATAAATCCAGTATCATTATTATGACATATATTTCATGATTATCATTATATATACTTTATAATCATTCATGAATGGTTAACATTGAGAATGAATCTTATCACGTCGTAGAGACGATAATCCGTACGTACGGACGAGCGATGATATCATTCCCATAATTGTTGAATGGAATTGGAGTGGATGATATAATATATAAGAATCAGTTTGATGTTATAATAATGATATATAGTTATTAATTCCACTATTATACCCATCCAAGTATGGTGGTGTTGGAAAATAGATTACACCATGGCGTGGAGACTGTATTCTGTACGTACGCACGCGCGGTGATTTCAGTTTATGTAGGATGGATATAAGGTGAAATGGGGTAGTTTAATTTTATAATAACATATCAGTACATGAGTGATACTAATGTTATGACATTATAATGAATCAAATAAATAAGATGATGTAGAAGAAGAAATAAATTTTAAGGAATTTGTAATGGATATTACCTCTTCTTCAACGAGCCTCTTCTTAACCACCTCTTAGAGCGTTGTGGTTGGTCTTTGAAGAAGACCAGGACCTCTAGTAGGTTTCTAGAGAAGTGTATAAGAGAAATGAAAAGGGTGTTTCTGAGCTTGAAGGCTCAAAATTTTGTGAAGAGGAGAGGGAGGAGGTGCCCTTTTATAATAGAGGAGAGGGGTAGTTTTGGAAACCTCTAAAATATTAATTTATAACAAACTCAAACCCCACCTAAAAACCTAAAAAACGACTCAAATTTGAATATGATATGAGATAGGGTTGTAATCGCATCATCTAATAATATTTAGACATGTTGGGAAATTATTTTAAACCTTATCAACTTGATTTATCCTTATTAAATCTATTTAATTTTATTTATGGTAATAATATTCTAAATTTTAAATTGTTATAAATAATAAAATATGTGTTGTAAATTTACTATAATTGGATACATTATTACATTTTAGACCATATAAATTTCAGTTTATAATTTTTAAATATTTTTTTGATTTTTAAGCAATTTAATAATATGTCATTTTTATAAAATAACAATTGTGTCAATTTTGACACTATTTATTTATTTGAATTTAAATAAAATCCACACGAAAGATATATTTGAACCAAAATATTTAATATATTCATAACAAGTAATATTTATCTAGAACATTCTTGGATCACATCTTATAGTTCATATAATATTTATTTTAGTATTTTTAAAACCATTTATTTGATATTTGAATCAATAAAATAATTTCTACATCACTATTGTGTCACAATTAATGATAATTATTTAATCCCTAAAAACTATAAATAAATTCACATGATGTATCTAATATTATTATATTTCTGGTGAAAATTTATGTTTGATGATTTATGACGTTTACCCCTAAATTAAAATTATTACACTTATAAGTTATAAGAGAGTGACATGTTGTCACTTTCATTGGTTTTAATAATAATTACATTCTTTTCATGATAAAAAGTCCATGAAATGAATCTATTATTACACTTAAGTGATATTGGTCGACTTTTATTCATCCAATAAAATTTTGGCATGTATTAGGGTAATTTTATAATCTTATTATTACCCTTAATTACTTGGTTTACCTTTAATTGTTGTAAATAAAATTTACCGTAATTACTATTCACAATGTCTAAAAACAAAAAGTAGCTTATTTACCAAATTTAGACCTACTGATTCCAAATATGGAATCCATTTTCCCAAATTCAAAACACATAAGTTTCAGTATTTAATTTAAAAATAATCCCGATGTTGAGAAAGTGATTTTAAAAGGTTAAAACATTGCAAAAGATTGAAATGTTTTTACCTATGAATGAAATTTAATATTAATGATAATGACTTACATTATATTAAATGGTAAAAATATATTTTATTTATAATTTAAAACCTTTAAATATTATAATCTAATAATATAAATTATCTTGATGAAAAAAGTTGTTTTTAATTATAATTTAGCGTATTTTTACTATTCATCAAAATATGAAAGTGAACAAAAAATTGTTAAAAAATTATCCAAAGTAAATTTTTATATACTTATTGCAATGAATAAGATTATTTTTTCAAATTTAACTCATAAAAGTTTTGAAAACGATATTTATAGTGGGTGATTTTTCAAAAGGCGGTAAAACTGCATTTTTTAAAAGACACTTATTTTACCTAAAAAATTTATTTTGTTCTCATACCATGTTATAGAATATGTGAAAGATGAATTATAATGTTATAAAATTCCAAATGTAGTTAATACTATTCATAACAGCTAGTTCGTAAGAAAAATATATAGTTGTTTAGTGAAACGTGGTATTGCGTACAACACATGCTATTAAGGAAGGTCGCTCTTACGTGCAACACTAGCCAAGAATAGTGTTTGTGTATACTAAAAGATAATATGGTGTTGCGTAGAGTGAAACCTAATCTTGGTGTAGAATACAACAAAAGAAATAAAAGAAATTAAAAATAATCTTTCTCATAAAATCCCGGGGTGTTACAATTTCTCTCTATTATTATTAACCAAATACCTCCATCAATCGGCTTAACCTTCAAAATAGAAAATTGAATGGTATACCTTTTAAAATTTTGAACATCCTCTGACATCTAATATAATTTTTGGATCATTGATCAATCCTTTAACTACCAACTGGTATGATAATCCATTCAATGATGGGGCATGTTTCCTCCTATAATTCCCAACAAAAGAGATGTTCCATCATGATAGATTAATTTCCTTTCTAGAAATTATTCCACCACTATTTATCGAATGAATCAACTGATCCATCATTACAATAAAATATTATGTTTTGATTCCAATCATATCATGATGCTTTTTTAGAAGGATAACATTCTCTATTTTTATTCCCATAATAACTTCCGAGTTTACTCTATAGAAAACCATTCAAAATAGACATAATTTAGGTGAAGAAAAAAAGGTAATCTTCAAATTAAATTACATTTCAACTTGAAAATAATGTAACATATTTGAAGGGAACCTTATTAATGTTACCCTTATTTATAAAGTTATCTAAACTGACCCTGGATACAAACTATAAGGCCCTAAACATAGACATTACATAATAATGTGTTTTAGTCATGAATATATGTTCTTTCACATTGAGGATCTTTTCAGGATTATATTATAAGAGAATTAGACCTTGACACATTCATTATAAAACATAAAATACAAAGTGGAAAATCCTATTAGTATCCATTTTTATCGTAATATAATTTTCTTAAAATTAATCTTGATATATTTTATGGAAAAATATTTCTAAAATTCATATTTTTCTCATCCCTTATATTACCCATCCCTAAACCCTATAATTTGTTTCAAACACATGGGATGAACACAGATTCCATATAAGAGATGTAAAATGGATGGAAATCGCGAGTTCAGTAAAATCTGAAAACCCATGAAAAATAGTTTTCATGAAAAGAAAACATTTTCTTCATAATGTTTAATATCATTCTTTTAAAAAGATTATTTATTTTTTCCTTTCCAAATCTAATTTTTTATAAAAATACTCATTTGGAATCATAGAAAATTCATGTAGTTACCCTAGGACATAAAATCATATAACCCTTATAGAAAACTTACATAAAACTTATAGAACCCGTACATAATATAATAACCATAGTATACACTTTTAATATAAATATCTGAAGAATATAATAATTACAGAAGAAAATTGAGTGCTATCTAGAAGCACCCATCATTTAATATATAATGAGAATACATAGTGCTATTTGGGATAACCAATCATATATAATATCTAAAAACCACATCATGTATAAAAATTTCAACACTTTAAAAAATTATGTTAAACTCTTATTCAAAAAACATTTAGATATAATAATTTTATTTTATTTCAAATGCATGTTTTCCACACAAAATAGATTTTCTTTTTAAGAAACCATTTTCAATACCAAAATAAGCAAAAAAAAGTTAAGTAGAGTAAAAATATAACAAAATATGTATTCAATAAAAGGAAGAAATAAAAAAAATTAAATCTGTTACGACTTGAAGGGACATTGTCTCTGTATATAAACAAATATTATATTTCATTTATTGTATGCCAAAAAATGTTAAATTTAAAATATGTAATAGGATTCCTTTTTAGAACCTCTGAAATAATGTAAAATAAAAATAAAATTGAACCTGTAAATATTTTATGTCCAAATAAAACATTTCGAATATAATTTAAAATACATGGAGAAATAAGAGAAATATATTTCCAAAGAAAATCATGAAAGTGGGTTTTTTTCAAAGAAAATAACATTATCAGTTGAGAAAAACATGAATCTTAAAACCCATTAAACATAAAAATTTAAAAAATTAAATATCAGGATAATTTATAAATTAGTCTTATATCATTTAAAATGGTTTTTAAATACACCTTATAAATGAATAAATGTACATAAAATCATGAATTACCTTAGTGAAATGGGATTGAGATGTAGTCCCTTGCTTTTAGTCTGACTTGTCATGTGTATCTTTATATTACTGAATAATAATCATATATTAATTATTTAATTTCTTGAGAACATTTTAAATTTTTATTATTAATTTTATTTTACTTATTAATATGTTATATACAATAACATAGTCAAAATGAGTTTATGTCTACTATATTGAACATATTCTGTTTATGTGCCAAAAAAATTCTCATAGGTCAACTTTGATCAAATGGGTCATTATTTAAACATATCCTCTATAATTATCATCCAATAAATGTCAAATTAATATATAAATTATACTTAAAAAAATCATGAATGATTGTTATGAAAAATTAACCAATGATAAAATCATGGAGAAGATAGGCCATACATACACATAAGTAATGCCTAATATTTTTTCTATGATAATCATCAAAAAATATATATATAATTTATATTTATAGAATGATAATTATATAATAAATAAAATTAAATTAAATTATACACATACAAACACACAAAAACACACACACACATATTTATATATATCATTTTTATATAATTATAATCACATCGATTCGAGGAGAAGGTAGTCCACACATCCAAGAACGAGGTTATATCTTTTTTAGTGTGTGACAAGATAAGGAAAATATTATATATTTTATGTCTGGAAATATAATTATGTCATTAAAATAGTTTATGTGTCATTTATATTTTATATATTCATTATAGTTACCCATATTAACTTCCATGAAATATTTTAGTTAAAAAAATGTCACAATGCTTTGTGAGGTGGTAGTCTATCATCAACATGAGCAACATTATAGAGTCCCCTACGATATGAAATTTAAAAAAGGTTCATTTAATATAATAATTATATAGGAATTATTATGTTATAAATATCTAAAATATCATATATAAATATTATTCGAATCTTAATTCCCATTAATTAAATGTGATAAAGAATAAATCAACGACATCGTTTGGAGAGGAAGTAATACACTATACACTCAGACTACGATTTTGTTACCCATTTGATGGATGTGTTTATAGGTGTTTCCCATAGCCATAAAATAATAGAATACTAAAATATTTTTGATAATGAGGTTTTTATATATTAATGGTATAATAATAATTTAATGGGTAAATAATGAAATTAATCAAATGTTCTCATTGATGTAGATTACCTCTTCTTTGGGTAACTCATTTTGGCTTTTAAGCAAACCCATCAATAATTTTCTTTATATAAAAAAATAATATATGATGAAATTAGAGATAATGGGAGTTTATTAGAAAATATTTTCCATGAAAATTAAGTCTTTATATGTGTGAATAAGTTGGTATATATAATTCCCCTTTATAGTGGAGGAGGAGGGGAATTCTTACAAATACAAAAAGGTAAATAGTATTGTGTGATATCCCATAAAACATGATCCTAGAATAATGAAACAATTAGATAAAATTTATTATATTATTAAAATATGTCCATACAATGGTATTTGGACAAAATTCTAGTTCATTTTCCCCATAAGAAAAATGTTTAACCACTGATTACACACATTTTTTCCTTTGTTGCTATAATGAATTTTAAATGATTTCACTAATAATTTTAGTAAAAAATATATTCAATATAAGATATTGAAAAAATAAATCAAATAAAAAATACCGAATCATTTTTTATTAATTAAATTCATATGTTTTTATGAAATTAATTTAAAAATAATATCACAAACGAATCAAAATAACGAGTTTTTAATGTAAAAATGTTTAAAAGTTTAAAATAATTTTATATGAAATTTGAATTTCAAATTGTTTAAAATAAAAAAAATAAAATTATTTATGTATAAATGAACTAATTATATATTAAAAAAAATTTTAAAAAAATTTTAACCATATAAAAAAATTATTCAAACATTCAGTTTTTAATTATAATTTAGTGATTTTCAAAATTCAAAAAGAATGATACTTCTGAGATTAATACAAAAAGTTGAAACAAGGTAAATTATGATATTAATATTACTTAAATGAAGTTAATATTTTAAAAGAATTTTTTTATATTTGTCAGAATTTAGTTTTAAAAAAATATATTAAGATGTAGTAAAACTGCTTTTTAGAAAAATTTAGTCTTTAAGAATAAAACAGGATTTGTAATTATATTATGCCTAAAAAATCTATTGGATTAATATAAAAAGAAATTGTAAATGTGTGTAAATATAATATATTTATTCAATTATAAATTCCTCATTATAATTAGTATTTGATAAATTCCATATTAAATAATAATATATAAAGCATGCTATTGTTCGGTATAATTGAGACTTGCATAAAATGCCTGATTTTTAAGAAATACATTATTGCGTGTCATATAATTTATTGAACATAGAATCCATTTTCCTTGAATATATATATATATATATAATAATAAATAAATATTAATAATATGAAAAATACTTATTCTATCATTACCTAGGATTTTTCATCTTCTAAGTGATGTGGTGATGAAAAAAGTATCACTTCCCTTCATCTAGGGAGTAGTCCACATGTGGACACGAACAACATTATAATTTCTTGTGAGTGGAAAGATATTAATGAATATGATATATTATCATTTAAAAATTATTATTGTGTCAATAATTTCATATTTAAACATTAAATAAATCATTATATCCACTCATGAAAGGTGATGATGAAAATCAAATTACATTTTTTCATGAGGTGGTAGTCTATTATAAACATGAACGATGTTTTTATTTTTTATTTCCTGTATTGAGATATTGATTCAATTTATTGAATTACCCAAATAACATATTATTATTTAGTAGTTAACAAATTAATTTTTTTCTTGTTTTAATAATTTTTAATGGATATGACACAAGAAACAATACAAAAATGATTTTTAAAGAATAATAACTATTCATTAGATAACCTCATTAATATTTTACTTAAAGAAGTAATAGATTATATTTATGGTCAAACCATGAAAATAGGATGTGGTAATGGATTTTACAATGTAATGTTCTGAGGTATTTTCCAATAAAATGCCTTTGAATGTGTGGATACTAGAACATTGGGGGTAGGATTTTATATGTGTGGAAGAGGAAATACTTAGAGGTTTTGAAAAAAAAGTTATAATCTGATTTAACTGATGAAAAAGGATCCAAAATAGACTATTATCGATACATAGATGATACAAGGTCAAAAAATTACATTGAAAACAAATTTAGAACATATTTTATGTCATTGTGTCCCTTATCATTTATGTTTGACCCCTGATAAATTCATTTTTACCTTAACCACTGAAAAATATTTATACTTCTTTCACTGTTCATTATGACTAACAATTAAGTTAAAAATATTATATAATAAAATTTACTTTTGTTAAAGATATGGAATAAATTTTACCGATTTAAATTCATATAATTGACAGAAAGTTTTGTTAAATCTAAACTAATTGATGCATTGAAAAAAAGATTTTTCATGAAATGTATTTTTAAACTATAAGATAATTTTATGTTAACTATTTGAATCATTATAACAATTAAATGAATTTAAAATTATATATATATATATATATATATTATAAATTTAATATAAATAATTTCTCATTTTGGTATTTCTAATAAATTTAAATGGGGAAAAATAATTCACTCAAAGAAGTTTTCAGAATAATGCATTTTTTAAGAAGAAAAATATACTTATACTAAAATAATGTATATAGATTATTAAAATAAAATTAATTTGATTAAATATAACTAAATAAAGATAATTTCAAGTGAAATAAAATTCAAATCACAATGCGTCTTTTAAATTATATAATTTATTTAAAATAAATGACCATATATAAAAATTTGGTATATTTCACTATTCACTAAAAAATCATTACTTTTTCTAAAATCCCAAAATTTTACCCTATGTTAATTTGGTTATTCATATAAAAAAATATGTTTATTTTATAAAATATATTTTTCCAAAATTTATTGTAATTAATAAAAATATTTCCTTATAAAAGAAAAAAAATCATTTTTGAAGAAAATATATTTTTGATAAAAAATGACCTCAATAAAAAATTGAGTTATTATTTACTAAGAATTTATCAATATGTTTATATTGTGTTATATATATATATATATAATAAATTAGTTATTCCTATTCATAACTACCAATTTAATGGTTAGTTAATAATGACCATATATTTCATGGGTCATTTAATCTCGATAATGTATTCCATATATACTATCAAACATAATATTATTATTTCACAATTCAGAGGTGTTTTATGGTCACTTTAACATGGTTAGTGATTAGTTACAAGAAAAACAAGTTTATTTTAATCAAGGGACATTATGCCTTTTTTCCATGAACAACAATGTAATTCACCTACCATTCTTGAATTTTTGAGATCCATCCAGGAATGATATCCTCCAATGTACCCTCTCTATAATTTCCTTCATCTATGTTGGATCTAGTTTCAATAAATAGGAAAATATTTTAAAGTTACTCCATTCTATAATGGTTTTTTTTCCACATTCTTTTGTGGTGGAAATGGATGTGTTGTTTATTGTAGATAAATCCTCTTGTAATGTCATAGAATTTTCAATCTGATGATATCTACATTATCACTAAATTATCCATATCCATTATCATTGTGATCATATATTGATCTTTTTAATGGTAAAAAAAAAGTAATTTTATTAAAATTATACAAGATCACAGTTCAATGATCAAATAATGATGGTTTTTTATCAGAAAGGATATAGAATGTTCAATGATGATGTTTTTTAGAATTATTGGTGTTTTGGTAATGGTTTGTCCTTTGAGGAAATATATATTAATTTTTTTAAAAATAGTTTAAAATTAATCATTATATAATGGAATTAAAATACATATTTTGAGTGGAAATGTTGTTGGGGTAGGGTGGGATTGGCCTGAACTCCATTTTTTGAAATTGCATCTAAGGTATGTGTTCCAATTTACTTCGCATATAGATTAAAATTTAATTATATAAAGTTGGACTTCTAAATTTCTCAACAAGATTACTATTTTAAGATTATTGACATATTAGATGTGTTTTAAATATTTTTTGGATGGTTGGATGCACTTTCACTATAATGGGATTAACCGGTGAGTAATTAAAAATATATTTCGAACAGAGTTAATTTATTATGAATTTGGCTGTATGGATGTGAGATATAGGCTATGGTGTTTGGATAATAGATGAAAAACCTTCTACAGGTCTGAACATGAGCTTTCCAAATACAATTAACAAATAAAATAACTGGAATAGTTATAGGGTGTTCGTAATAATCTATTTATTCATTATAATGTTTAATTATGTTTTAGATATTTTATGAAAAAACATTTCTCACCATATTGGTTGGAAAATTCATGTGCCAAAAAATTTATTATTTAAATTGAAATACATAACTATATTTTAATCCCGTACATGAAATTTATAGGTGGATAATGGCCACACCGTATTCTTGTACACTAGAGGACTCCTTGACCTCATAAGGTTGTGATCCTGATTGATATTCTATAATAAAATAATAAATCTTATTCATTGAATGAAAAATATTTCAAAAGCCTTGCTAGACCCTTAAACCCTAGCTATACCTCCCAAATTCCAATGCGTGGAAAATTTGTAATTTTGAATTTTGAAATTCATTGACCAAGATAAAGATTCAAAATAAATGACATTTTGATTATAGTGGACTTGAAAGATTCATATTGACCCATTGAGAATGTATGGTTTATGAAATGGAATATTCATTTCTAGTTGGCCTTAATGGAGTGTGAGACCATTTATATCCTTTTACTAGATGTGAGGTGCCTAAAAATAATGAACACCGAAGATCCAAATAAGATCCTTAGTATTTTATACAAGTTTGGGAGTGATTATGGATTTCTGCTACCATATTTTGATGGGTTGTGATTGAAATAAATATTACACATTAATGTTAGTCCATTATCAATAAATAACATTTTATTATTACTTAGTGACATTACAATGATTCATAGGATGTTAAATATGACCCTAGAGGTGAATTATGAGATGGAAAACTAATTGATGAAATTGGTTAAATGCATTTAATTTTATAATATTTCCAATAGAAATTGATTCAATTCTAATTAAATGATATTATATTATTATTATACTATGGTGTTAAATTGAGGAGATTTCATGAATATGTTAATTACAATATTATTATATTATTTGTGGTCTATGACATAATTCAAGGGATATGTTATACACATTTTTATTATATTATTGAGGGATCCATGGGTGATTATAGTTATATGATATTCCCATTATTATTATATTGATGGGTTAACATAATTTTATTCTAGTTATCTAGTATGGATGTTATTACTATATTTTTAGAGGACCCTATGTTAATTATAGATACAAGGTATTACCCATATGATATTTTTGGGAGACCGTGGACACGATTCCATATATCTTGTCTGCCCATATTTATAGATTGCCTAAGGACCATTAAATTTGTCTTTACATTTGGTTTTTTGATTTATTATACTCATTATTTTTGTAATATGGAAATAGAGATCTAGAACATGCCACAAAATGTATAGTTAGTCTCGAATGTATAATGTGACTCCAAGGATTGATGGTTTCATTTATGTATATATTCATGTTGTTTTTCATTCTTCTGAGTATTTAACACACACATATAATTTAATTTTACGGAAATGTATGGGAATGAATTGGTTATTCCCAACTAATATATTTTATTACACCCTTCTCAAGATGTCATTTCATATGTGTGCCTTAGATTCCATCACTATTTAATGGTTCAAGTTGTTCATTGGACCATTCTATCTCAATCAAGGAGGATAGATCTAATGAGACATATAGAGACCTAGTATTATATTTCATAGATATTGAATATTTCTAGATTAATATTCAATACATTACCAAAAGACACTATTTAGGACCATAATGCTTTATTCTCTTTGGATACTAAGAACACAATTTTATAATTTTGTGAATGATCATAATTATCTATGATATAGTTATTTTAATTAATAACTCTTTATTAACATACCATACATAAAACCCTTATTGATCACCTTGGAAATAAATAATAAGAAAGGGTGAGCTCAGATTCTTTGTAAGGGGAAACATAAGAGAAAAAAATCAATGCTATAATAAATTCATATGCTATGTATAAGGTTATGCGATCATGAAAATAACTTACTATGTTAATTCCCAATCAATTATTTATCATAAATATGAGTCATAAAATGTTTTCATTTCATAAGACACAAAACATAAGAGTGATTAATTATCATTAAATGACCATGAACCATAATATCTTGTCACAATAGTGCAGCACCATCATAAATGTTGAAAAATATTTGACATTTCATGGTTAAATACCTACACTATTTGCATATTAGATCGAGACATATCATTTATTTCCATCTATATATCAAGTAACACCTGATTCCCTTAGTGGATTGGGATGATCATTTTCCCATACTGTACCAAGAAACACCTATTTCCCATATCAGATCATGATTCACCTTTTACCTAGAGTGGATCTTGACAAACATGTTTCCTATAGTTGATCAGGAACACATGATTCTTTTAGTTGATCAAGAGAAAGATATTTTTCATAGTAAACCAAGTCACACATATTTCTTATAGTGGACTAGGGGAATTTTTTTTACCAATAGTGTATGAATCCCATAAAATTAATTTACAATTCATTTTCATGAAATATAAATCTTTACCCAATGCATTTGGGGGGAGATATAGGTCTCACACACTACATAATATAGACCAAACACATGTGTGCCTCAAAGTCATACAATATTTATCATATCATAATCCATTAAATGGATCTGGATTCATAAATATCTAATCAAATCATAACCTAAGAAAAATATAACAGTTATATAATTATTTCTTCATTTAATCATTGTATAACCCATGTATAATGGTTAATGTTTTATAATAAATTTATCAGGGTATAACCCGTTGAAGGGAAACATGTTTCACAAACAAGTTTACATCCTTGTCAGAAACCATATTGAATACCCTGGTAAATTGATACCTAATCCAAAACTAACATGTTCTATATATAATTCTTAATCCCCAGAGATTGGTGACTATATCCTAACACAATACAAGATAAAACTGCGAATAGTTTTTTCACATAAACACCTGAAGAAACTACTACATGTCAGTATTCACAAGAAAAATTTAAAAATGGAGAACAGTGTGAGATGTCAAACATGTTTAAAAACCCAATGTACCATGGTAATGGTCCAAAAATATAGTATAATAACAACCCAAGTCACAAAAATGCACATATTCCCAAGTCCTAGGGATCAATAAAAAGAACTAACACCATGTGTTTATTTTCTATTGCTCAAACCCAAAAGAAGATAATCTATAAACACCCAAAACAAACTTGTAGGGTGTGAACTAAAATACTATTTGGGTATCAACAAGGGTCTCAGAATTTGATTAAAAATTTATTAACCAGATAAAACATTAATTTTTTTAAAAAAAATAGGAATGTAGTTTCAAATGAATATTTCAAACATATCAGGCATTACCTTTAGAATGATGGTAATTCTTCAAATAATGGTTTAATTATTTTTTTCACATAAAGCTGTTTATATAAATTCAGTAGGAATGTGTAGAACTATTTACATGAAATAATATATATATATATATATATATATATATCAAAGAATTAACAATGAAAAACATTATCATATGATAATATGTATGATAGTTCAAGGTTATGGGATTATCACTCACTTTAAAACTGATACTGAATGTGTTCACCCACAACTCTCTAATATTAGCCAAAGGATACTAAAGAATGTCCCACTGGGGTTAATATCTACCAATATTTTTATGTGAGATTTGTAATGTTTTAATATTTTTAGGGCATTCACATCCTAGAATGCTTATCCCTAATAACTCTTTAAATACCTAGGATTGAATGTTCTCTAAGAATAATTAATAATGGGAAATTTATTTAAATTTTTTTTAAAAATAAAATTAACTCATTTCCTATTTCAACAACCCAATTTCCATTTAATAACCATAATGGGATTTTAATCATATTATTATGTTTAGAGGATAAAACCAAGGTGTTCTTAACAATATAGTGTAATCCATTTTTTCTTCAAAATAAATTCCACAATTTAATATTATAAATCAAATTTCATAATTTCTATCCAATTCTACAACCACTCCCCAATTCACTAGAATTAGTGGGTTTTCCGAAAAAGAATACCAAATAAAATCCAAATCCCAATTCACAAGAATTGAGTTTTAAACAATCTAATTGAATAAAATTTAATTTAAATAAATAAATATAGTGTTAGGTAAATTTACTATACATAAACAGAACCAATTATGGTAGATCATGGGATCTTGTTGAACAAATTCAACATCAGGTTTTCCAAAAATGAATGTTGAAATATAGATTTGACAATCAAAACTATATTCGTGATCTGAAACAATGGGTATTAGATCCTCCGATCAGATGAATGTATAAAAAACCTAGATGAGGAAAGTGATAGTGAGTGGGACATAAAAACGAGGAGGTACTTTTATAGGGTAAGGACCAAACAAAGATATACTACCTTCCATCCACCTAGGAGACGGTTTGTAGGACTTAAATTGGTCCTTAAGGAACCTATATACCTCGTAGAACAAAATATGGTTAATAAGGATTGCGTAGGGGTCAAAATCAAGGGTTTAATAAGTTTTATCCAATTTATTGAATAATAAAATCATACGCCCATGGAATTCTAGGTAGGGTCACTTAGTTTGGAAAATAGTATGCTATAACCATGATCCTCTACTAGTGGGGTCATGGGATTTCTCTTGGGTGGGAGCACAGTTTTAAAAACTATGCTCCAACTCTGTAAACCCACAATACCTGGGTTTTCATTGTTTTTACTAATAGGGAACATAGTTTGGAAAAACCATTTTCTAACCATAGAGAACCCAATATCCCTTCAAAATTTCTAAAATTTTACCATATGAACTCATAAACAAGACACAACCAAAATAATATCAAATGAGAGGTTTATTATTACATGAAAATAGTAACAAGATGTTACTACCTCCCAACTATAGAAACCTTCTATCACCCAATTTTTTATTTAGAATCATCCAAGTAAAAGAGTTGAGGCCTCAACTCTCTTATCACAACCTATATATCCCACATCTAAAGAGTATCAAATTTGTGATACTATAGAACTTGAACCAATGGTTTTTCCCTCTTAGGAATTAAGTTGGTTTTAGAATCAACTATTATGTCGAGATTCTAAATCACAGATAATTTAGGGTCAATGTTATGATCACTCCATCTTAGAACATGATATGGATAAGAAATACACTTCACAATCTATGATACATGGAATACATTATGTATAGATGAAAATTGTGGTAGAAGAAGGGCAATCTATGCTCACATATTTGCAACCTCCCTATCCTAGAAATGTAGAACAGCCACAAAAAATAAATCCTGATATATTGTATACTCCTGTTTCTAAACCTGCTTCTACAAGGAGTGCTGATCCTGTTTTAAGAATCTTAGAACATCCCATTTTGGCTGAAAAAGTCCAGGCCTCTCCTATACCTGGTTCATCTTTTACTGATGCTGTTGCTAAAAGTGCATTAGATTATTCGAATGTTTCATTTGCTGTTAACCATGCCCCTGTGGAAAGGACAGATCAGTCTCCTAGGGTGACTGTTCTGGACTCAGTACAGAACAGACCCTCTTTGGTGGATGCCCCCTTTTTGAATGTTTTCACAAAGAACTGCACTACTGCTTCTAAATCTCTCTATGGGGAGGCTGGACAGAATGTTCTTCCTTATATGGGCACTCAGCTAGTGGCACCTATCATGGCCGGACCTCCAGAAACTTTGAGGAAAAACCCTGATGTGAGTAAGGAGGCAAGTGTCCCTTTTTTACAGGAAACTATTTGTGTGCAGGAAGTTTCAGGTAATGAAGATCAGAAGAAGAATGGAATGGAAGATGAATGGAAACATGCTAAAACCCGAAGTCAAAAGAAGAAAGAAATGAAAGACCAAATGAAGAGGAAGTAAGAGGCTCAAGAGGTCAGTTCTGATGAAGATGTAGAATCGCTTCTTCAACAAGCCAATGAGATTCAAGAAGCTTATAGTGGAGGAAGAGGCAGAGGTAGGACAAGAGGTCGTATTAACATCCAACATTGGAATGAGATGAGAGAAAAAGAACGTATCATAGGGGAAAAGCTGAGGAAAAAACGTGGCATCCATGATAAAGAGAGATAAGTTTGTCTGTTTACATTCCCCTTTTTTGTACTTTATTGATCTTTTTTTTTTCTTAATAATAATCTTGGGCTTTTCCCTTTAAAAAAATGCTAGAATAAAATAATGGGAAAATTTCCCTATCCTCCCTAACCATCGATGGCCCAAAAATACTAAAAAATAATATAAAACCTCATCACCCACTAAAAATTACAATTTTCTATGGTGAATTTGTGCATATGACTTATATCGGCTCAACACCATCAAAATTCATGGAAGAATAAAATGAATATTTATTTTAATATCTTTATCCAAATCTAGTAAAACTATGGAACCCTCAACAATCATTAACCAACATAGTGTATATTTCCATGGATAGCAATAAAAGGCCTCCAAAAGAGTCATTATGAGAACATACAGGTAATTATTATTATAAGAAAACTCAAACAACAAAAAATTGTCATCCCGATTTCCACCAATGTCATGGACTCTAGAACATAGAATATCCTCAAGAATATAAATATCAATTTCCACATGGTCATCCATCTGAGGATGGTATAACATACTAAAATAGAAATGGGATCATAGTGCTTCATTAAGGCATCTCCAAAATAAATCAGTAAACTAGGGACATTTATTAGAGTCTATATCATATTAAACTTCATGAAAGTGAAAAATATATTGCACATATATATATTTTCCCAATAATCACCTTTGGTTGTTTCACAAATGGGTATAAAGTGAGCCGATTTGTTCATCTTATTAATCAAAACTTATATCAAATTATTCTTTTCTATGTATATAATAACCTAACCAAAATGTCCATAGAGATCTCATACCACATCCAAGTCAAAAATAAACATTTATGAAGTAAGCTTGAAGGTATCTACTACTCAGTATTAGACTATAGACATGTATGGTAACATGAGTCAAAATTAGCAATGCCCAGTCTCATACATGGTCAACAGAATTATTGTTGCATTTCATAGAAAATATTCATGGTTTTAGGGTGCACTACCCACTGGGAATTATGGAAATCCCCATAAAATATTTTCTCATAGAAAAATTTATAATGTATCTTCTGCGAAAACATAGAATACCCTAAAGGTATAACGACTATTAAGACATGATCTTTAAACTACTAAGAGTGTGTTTAATTCTATGTAATTCATCATCATGATTTTTTTTCTTGAAGAATCATATTTAGAACAGATTAAATTACCTTAACACTAGAAAATTTTTTTTGACCATTGATTCATGAACTCCAATATGAGACTATTCTAAAAGATCAATCAATTTTTACTCTTTTGACAATTTATTCTTGGCTGGGGTCATAAATTTGTTGCATAAATAATTTTTGATGACATTCCCATTCCCAATGGTATAGAAAATGTTTAAATAAAATGATTTTAGGTATTCCACAAAAAAAATCCAGTGAAGATTCAAATATTTTTTAGAGATGATATAACTCAAGATATTGTGGTTATAAAATGGTAAACTATTCTCTGAAAATTTAAATCTTTTAACTCATAAGTATATCCATGATAGCTAAAAGTTCAAGGTCACGTGTTTGTATTTAGTCTCATGTAGACAAAAATTTCGATATCCATATGCAATAACATTATCACCGTATATAAGGACACAACCCAAAAATAAACCTGATGTATCTCAGAAGACCACAATGCACTTCATAGCATTTGGAAGAGTGAGTACTAGCATAATAGTAAAAATAAATTTAAAATCACTAAAATAATTTTGACATTTTTCATTGAATAAAAATATTACACCCTTCTGAGTTGAGTATTCATTAGAGAATCCAACATTGAGAAGCCATTTAAATACTGATGATAATATCAAGCTAAACCATAGATGCATTGAATCTCAAAAATATTTTATGGTTTCTCTCATGTCCTAATAACTTTCAACTTCATAGGATCAAGTCAAATACCATGTTCTGACACCCTGTGATTCAATAAAATCATTTCTAAAATCTATAATTATCATTTCTATATCTTGGAAATTTTTTTTTGGTTTCTCAACATTTCTATAACATCTCTAAAATGAGGCAGAAAATCCTCCATAAACACAGATTGGAAAAGGATGTTATCCACAAGGACCATAAAAAAGAAAGAAAGGTACTCATGGAAAATCATGTTCATTATCACCATAAATATTATAGTATCATTGGTTAGACCAACTGACATGAAATTTTTTTCATAATGGACATTCCTTCTCCAAATGGTAGTTTTTTGAATTTCAAAACATTTTATTCTCAAATAATGGAAACTAGATAAATGATCAATTTTTTAAACCATATCACCCCTTCAACTGTTCAAACAGAATATAAAATTTTTGGAAACAAATAATTTTTCTTTATCATAAATACATTTCATTCTCTGTAATAAATTTAAAGGGAAATTGGCCCATCATCATTCTAAGAAAAGAGAACTGACACTTCCCAAGGTAACACACTCAGTCGTATAAAGACATTCTCTAAAATATCATATATTTGAGACTGAAACTCTTTATTTTAAAATAGTTATATGTGTTAATAAGTAATAGAAACTTTTTGACTATGAGGGACTAAATTTGGAGGAAACTCTACCTCCCTTATATAAGGAAAACTAGGGAATTCATAAGGGAAAACTATGGGAAACATGATGAAAATAGGAGGGAGACCATAAAACATGGAGTCCTGCTCCATATCAGAAGGCAAAACTAATATTTCTTTCCTCAACTTTGGGTAAGAAGTTACTTCTCTACATGACCTTTGGTCTCATTCCACTTAATGATACATCTATCCCAATTAGGTGAAGTAAACCAGGGTCTTCGAAGATAAAAATTAATATGAGTTTTATTTGCAAAAATCCAATCCATACTAAATATTACATGAATAAATTTCATTTACTGAACTAAAAAATACCAAGAAATCATGAACTTTGATAATGAGAAAATAAAATAGGACATCAAATAACCTTCTCTATCTTTATTCTGAAGGGTATATTAATATCCATCACATAAGATAAAATATCCATAGAAAGATTTCAAATATTTAAAATATGTGTTGAAATGAATAAATGAGATGCACAAGTATCAAATAAAGTATTCAATAATGACGAAACAATAGTGATGTTACCTATTAATGTCATCAGACACATATCTGCTTCCTATGGAAACTCTTACATAGCTTGATCAAGATTGTTTTATGGAGACTCAAGCTGGAACCCCCTTTCTTAGGAAGAATCAGGCTGCTCTACATTTTTATTAAGTGATAATGTTCTTTTACCAACAGCTGAGTAGTATAGACAAAAAAACATCTCTATGAAACTTGGTCATCTATATGAACAAAATATTTGGGTTCCTTAGTAAAAACCTATTTTTAGTACCTAGGTTTTCCACAGTTGTAACAAATCTAATTTTCTCTTCCAAGAACTATAGAAGGAATTGAAATTTCTTTTATTGAGATACAACATGAGAATCATTACTCTTCCACATCCTTTTAGAGTAATTAATATAACTTCCACTATGATAAAAATGGGAACCCATCAAACCTAACTTACTAACAAGGTCCATCTCCACTATTAATCACACTTCCAACACATCCTCATATGAATGCATCATTAGCAATTTAATATATGAGAGAATATCACATTGATGTCCCATATCAATCCTCTGATTCATCATATTACAATTTAACACATTATCATTTTAAAAATATACAATATCATTTAAGTGGTTCATATATTCTATCACAGTCCATCCACCCTAATCATGTATGCAAAAATTACATAGCCTTAACCAACATCATAGACTCTTGGTAGAAAATTCCAGTGAAAATATATTTAAAAATTTTCCACTCTAATATTTTGCACTTTATTTCCATCACTATAATGCACTGCCATCTCCTGCAAGGTACCTATATATTTATGTTGGAACATATCACGTTGATGTCATTGATCATTTCCATGAACTAAAATATAATTTTATTATATCTCAACCAATCCTTATGAAGTAGAGTATTATTAGATACATAAAACAATAGAGGATTTTGGTGATGGAAATACAAAATCATGATTCTGTAATACATCCCTTTTTTGTTCCACATCTTAAGCTTGAATTAGAAAAAGGGTAGGTGTATGTCCTGTATCCTTGAAAATACATGAAATAACCACAAATAGGTTCTTATACTAAAAAGGATTAGATATGCGTGATTCATCAACTAATTCATCCTAAATCCAATTTTCATGTCATTATCAGAGGAATGATGTTACAGGACATTACAATAAAATATTAAAGACATAAAATTAATACTGAAATAGACCAAAAGTGATATTAATACCATTATATAGTTTAAAAATATGTGTATTTCTAATATATTTAAATAAAATTTATGTAAAATATAATAACTAATCATCAAGATGTTTTTCACAAACCACACATGGTGAATAATGACTCATTGTGGTGAATGTCGGCTATAAAATCAATTCAAACTACACCTAGGTTCTGAAAACATTAATAAACTGCATAAATAAATCATGGAATGATGATTAAACTGCCTTTGATACAACTTTTTCATGATCAAGACTGGATACCCTAGTACACTAATACCCTAGACATTAATCACAAGGCACAAATGGGATGATTGATCCCAATAGGATGGTGACTAGAACCTGGCATCATAAATATAAAAATGGGAACCATTTTCCATATAAAAAGTTGAATAGACCAATACAAGTCAATATGAAAATAAGAAAAAACTATAGTGAGAACAATACCTAATGTCAAATAGGTTTAAAAAATAAAAATAAAAGCACAATGTAGCTGAAAAAAATGAAGATAACAAACCATTCCATAATAGGAAAAATCAATCTAAGACCCAAGGTTCAACAATAAGAACCACCTTTAAGTGGCACTTTTACTATGCTCAATCGTAGAAGAAGATCCCCTAAAACCCCCAAAGGAACATATTGGGAGTGATATAAAAAACCAGTAGGGTGTCACCAAGGATTCAATAATAAGATTCCAAATTAACTAACTAGATAACTTATTCAATTTTAAATATTCATTTGTGGAATTTCATAATAATATTTAAAACAAATCATTTTTTCCATTTCAAATGATGGAAATACTTCAAACAATTTTTTATTAATATTAAATATAAAACAATTTCTAAAAATTAAATATGTTTCTATAAAACTATTTATAAGAAATGTAATATATATATATATCAAATCATTAATGGGAAAGCATCAATTTATGGCTTGGGCATTCCCATTCTATCCAATTTTTCGTAAAACTCTGTAAACACCTAGGACTGTATGTACTCTATCATAAATAAGTAATGGAATATTTATTTTAAAAACTTTTAAGATTAAAGAAACCATTTAAAATTACAATATGTCAATTTCACTATAATTAAGATGAGTTTTTAATCAAATAATTCAAATAACATGATAAAAAATAGGATCATATAATGAAAATTTAGGAAATGTTTTCATTAAAATCAATTTGACCATACAAATTCATTAATAAAATTTCATAATTTCCATCCAATTCCAAAACCACATCTTAAGTAACTATAATTTAGGGGTTTCCCCAAATTCATTCCAAAGTAAATTAACATAAAAATTCTCTAGAATAGGTTTTTTCACAATAAAATTATAATAAATTTTATTTAAATCAATTAATTTATGGTAAAATAAATTTTCCAATCATAAATGGAACCACCTATCATAGATCAGAAGATACCATAGGCAAACTTCTACCAAAAAATATTCTAACAAATATGGTCTACACCAGAGATACGAGAATCAAAACTAGATTGAAGATCTAAATAAATGTGGATTAGATCCTAAAAAAACATGAAGTTTAACAAACACTAAGGATGAGAGAAAAATAGGATGATAGATAATGAACATGGTTAGAATTTGTTCAGGGTATGTACTGAACAATGATATATTGTCTTCGATGCTCCATAGAGAGGGTTTTGAGGAAACAAATGGTATTTCAGATCCCCCTCATCCATAGAGAATGAAATATGGTTATTTAAGGTCAATCAGGGGTCTAAAAGAGGGGTTATAGAATATTTATCCAATTTTGGGAATAAGAATATTCTATACCCACGATTAGATGGGCATGGAAGCATGGTTTGAAATATTGTACACCTTAACCATGTGCACCTACTTCTTGGGTAGCATGGATTCTCCATTGTGAAAAAAATACTTTTTTAAACCATGTGTCAACCATAAAATTCCGCACTATTGGAGTTTTCATGGTTTTCACTACCAGGGCTCACAGTTTGGGAACATTATGGGATAACAATGCATATTCCAGGATTCCTTCATAATATGAAAAATATTACACAAAACACCTCTAAACAATACCCAACGAAATATATATAAAAAGAGGGGTTGAGTAGTATATGAAAATTGTGACAACATGTTAAAATCATAAAAATAAACCATTCAATGAAATAATAAGAATGGTATCCGTGGCACAAATAACTATAAAGGATATGTCACATCAATGGATGTAATAAAAATGGAGAATTATTTTGGAAGATTGATGTCATGTAATGTTTCATGAGGAAGATAAAATTTAATTAAAATTACTTTTTAAAACTCAAAAATCAAAAAATATATGGCAAATATTTTTTTAAAATAACTTTGAAAACATATAATAGAAGCTTTGTAAATCATTTTATCCATTTCATGATGTAAATATTCATTACTCTTTTAGAAAAACTTTTTAAAACATATAATTTTTGGAAAATAATTTTATTTTAAAATATTAAGGAATTTTTATAATTATGTTTCAATTAATATAATGGGAATGATGATGAGATGTTTTTTTTTGTGCCTTACCTATTAAAATAAAAATAACATTCACATTTTTGGAAAAATCCAAATGGCGAATTGATGGGAATATTAAAAGAATATTTCATCCATTTTTTAAAAATAGAACATGGGAAAAAATATTTTCTAAAAATCATCATAGAATAATAATACATTTTTGAAAACATTTTTATAACCATTTGTTTTGTAAGAAACCATATTTTTTATCGAAAAAAATATTTTTCATTAAAAAAAATCTTTTTAAACTCTTGTGTACATGAAAAGAGGAATATGATGGGAAACAAATTTATTTCTAGGATATAATTATAGGTTAATAAAATTCATGACTTTTTATAGTGTTGGGTCATAAGTATTTATCATCAGAGACATTTTCATAAACAATACTGATGAACAATGAGATTGAAACATAAATTTTGTACCACATTAGTAACATTAAAAAAAAGTCCCATGAAGGAATATAATTAAATGAAAAATAAAATGTCATTACAATAAATAAATTAATTAAATTACATGTAAATGGGGTAGTATATACACATTATAAATCAATATATGGGCATAACATAGCAATATGTATCAATGATGACAAATTGAGGCAAAAATACATTACCACTTTGGTATCTTTTTAAACATAAAACCCCTTAAAGAGATATAATAATATGGATATATAATTCCAAATAATTATATTTATAATATTAATTAAAAAAATATAGGGGATGTATAAAACCACATAAAATAACTAAGGGGTGAATATGGAACGTTTCTCTCAAAACTATAAACACAAATCCCATACTGTTTTAGTAATGTTTTGAATCATAATGAAAAATAAAAATTTTAATAAAATGAAACATTAAATATATTTAAACATAGGATATTCATTATATTAAATTTAAAATTATCATTATATACACCACAAAAAATTAACATGTTCTTAATTTTCATATGACACCCAAAAATAAAAGAGGTACTAGAAATACCTTACATTAAGTATAAACTTACTTTATACTAATTAAAATCTCTTTTATAATAAATATAAATTTATTATAAATATATTAAATTACCAAATTTATATATATCATAACATATATTATTTATTTATGTCCTATTATTTACAATTTATTAACAATATAATGTTAAAGTCATGTTATGGGTAATAAACACAATATATTTCGTATATGTTTTGACTTGTTATTTTTGGTCCTTTACATTGAGCATGGTTCAATCAAATTCATAATAATAATAACTAAATAATTATAGATTATTCCTAAACTATACATTTTATACCAATCCTGAAATATGTTGAGAAATGAAGAATGTTTTGATCATGGAGATGATAGTTCCACGTACACATCAGTGAAATTTTTATTATTAATTGATAAATATAGAAAGGAGTTATGTAATATATTATCATTAAATAATTATAAAAGTATAATTAATTCAATATTAATTCATTAAATATACATATACATATAATCCATCAGGTTTGGTGATGAAAAGAGAGTCACATCACTTCATGAATATAGTTTTCCACACATACATGAATGACATTATCACCTTTTAGTGACTAAATATTTATGAAATAAAAAGATATATTATTGTTTAAAAATGATAAATATTTCATTAAATTAATAATTACTTCATATATATCACATATATTTATCTATATTATCTTCCATGTAGAGCATTATGGAAATCAAATCACATCTCTTCGTGAGGCAATAGTCCACCTTACACACAAATGACATTATCTATCACCTGTGGAATGTAATTTAGAAAAAAATATTTATTTTATAATGACCCTAATGTATAGTAATGTTATAAATTTCATATATATACTTTATATATATCTTCATACTCATCCTTGAGAGGTGGTAATGGGAAAATTGAATGCCATCAGTTGATGAGATGGTAGTCTGTCATATGCTGGAATGATAATTGCATAATCCATTTAATGGAAGTAGAGACGAGTTTTGGTCATTAACATAACATAAATACATCTCATTTCAGGTAAGATACTATAGATATAATGTCTTAATTTCCTAATAATTAATGAAGTAGGTGGAGGAATAAATATAATAGAAATTAACATTGAATAAAGTAACATCCTTTTACAAGTAACCTATAGCGGGGTTTCACCAAAATCAATCATAGGATGGATTAAATCCATATATAAAGATTATTGGATGATAGTTGAGAGTTGGGTATGGTATTTTTTAGGTAATTTTTATACAAAAATGGTTTTATGGTGTGAATAATAGAGGTGAGTGGGTGACCTTTTATAAGTGAGGATATATGATAACATGTAATTATAGAAAAGAAAAAGGTGTACCCTAGTTTTTCTTAAGAAACAAGGAAAAAATGAATTATAACCACAATATAAAGGCTAATATCATATAATTTCCATTATTTGTGCACTGTAAATGTTTTGGATCATTTTTTTCCATTATCATTTTAGTTTAATGCCTTAGAATTCCAATTGTTACCCTAACATTGGTAAATAAATTTTACAATTTTTAATATCAATTTTTTTGTAAAAAATAATTTAACTTATTAGATAATATACATTATTTTGATTCCAAAAATCTGATACATTTTCTATATTCCATTCATGTATGTTTCAAATTTAATTAATAATTTTATCTAAAAGATGAAATGAAAAAATGGGTTAATTTAAAGAGTAATTGTTTAAAAGATTACAATGTATATATATCAAAAATAAAATTGAGATTGATTCCCATGACATAAATATGATGAATTTAAATATAACTAAACTAATTTTAAATTAAAAACAATATAAAATATAATATAACATTTAATACAATTTAATTAAAAAACCAATTTTCAATTAATGTTCATACTTTGTCCCTATTCACCCAAAAAAATAATCCTTTTAAAAAAGTCTATAAAATTAACATTAATGAGAATTTGAAAATATTATTTAATGATTTTTTTCAAATAAATATTATAAAAATGTTTTAATTTTTTAAGTATGTTCTTAAAAAAGATGACAAAACTGGTTTTTTTATAAAAATACCTTTTTAAGAATTAATTTATATTTATTCATATCTCCCTTTTAGAGATAAAGTAATATGAGTGACAAAAAAATATTGAATATATACTATATAAATTTCATTAAAATCATTTATAATTTTTTTAATTAATTATTATAGAATTCAATTTTTTCCCAAAAAACATTTTTTTTATTTTCAATTAATTTTTTACTAAATAATTAATGTGTAAACCATATTTTTTCATAAATATGTTAATCCTATTTGTACCCACCATTAAAATGACTAGTTGATAACAATAATATTTAATAATTATAATTTAATACAATGAAATGTATCATTTAAACTTGGTGTTCTGTGTAACACCAGATAAACTAATTGTTTCTTGTAATTAAGAATATCTAAAATATTAAATTTATGTGAAATTGTACTTCAAACAATATTGGGGTTTTACATGAAAGTAGACTCAGATGAGGTGAGGCTGAGTGGTATTGTAGGGACTTAGTCAATTATATTTTATTTTTTTATACTTAATATGAGATAATTCTAGTGGGATGTCATGGTTTTATAACACGATGATGTGTTTCTTCATATACTTCTAAAGAAATTCGATTATATATACTTTTAGTTACTTTGATGCTTACCATCATAGATGATGTTTAGTTTTCATTCAACTATTAGTAGTCATATTATATGATGATATGATGTCTCCACTATTACACTTATAATCCTTTCAAATAGTTGATAGCCTCTAAGTTACGGGGAGGAAAAACAACGGTCATATAATGAACAAGTTTGGTTTTTATTCCTAAAAAACCAAGATAAAGATATTAAAAAGATGTATGAGTGGAATAATTTTATTCATCGGATTTTTTTGGTATTATTATAGAGAAAACAGAAAAATATGTCTGATCATGTGATGGATATTTCAGGGGTGCATTATGAACACATTTCTTGGTAATAAGATATAGCTACAGGGGGTTTGGAATTTATATTCATTATTTTTTAAGTTATTGTTGACAAATTTCCCTTCATTTGATGCACATGATGTTCATATTTTTTATTTAATATGGAATTTTGGTTCTTTTCTTATCAACAAGATAACACTTTTTGGAAATATTACTCATGGACTATTGGATTGAGTTGTCTCCAAGAATCATGTTTGGAATATACGATTCACAAGTTATATGTTTTTAAATGCATTTTTTTCCAAACTATATAACATTTTTTATAGAATGGAATATTATATGGATGAAAGTGTGGTGCATAGAAATAATGCCAATGATTTCCTTCAGTGTGTGGAGGATTAGATATCCTTGATGGGCTGGCATGAGAACTTGGTTCTTTATTTATGAACCCATTTAATAAAAATTAAATATTGATTCACGAATTCAAAAAAAAACCTTTTGAAAAAAATTACACTTAATCGATAAGGATCACCTAGGATTATGTAATTATATATATATTTATATATATTCATGTGTGTGTCTGTGTGCCTATATGTATTTGTTTATATGAAATAACAGATGGGATATTTATTCTCAAGGGGTAGTCATTTATGCAGATTCTTGGTGTGAATAAGTGCACTAGTAGGAACACAAATATATATATTTAATGCCTAATATATTTATAATTCAAGAGGTCATTGAGTGGGTTATTTTGGTATGAGTTTTCCTCTAATGATAAAGTTGAAAATGGGGAGGTTTAACAAATGAGATATGACCAATGTTATATAAGACCTATGGTTTAAGTGAGAGAGACTTGCTACATTGGAATATCTAATGGCCTTGTTGAGATGATAGTTTTGTTTGGGAAGTGGAATCTTTTTTGTTGATTTTTTTGTGACATATAAAAATAAGGGGTTTAAAAAGAAAGGGATCAACAGATGATTGTGAGTTCCTAATTGGAGGTAAAGAAGAGTATATGCTTCATGATATGAGAACGAGGTATGTGAGGTCCTATCAGTTGAATGACATTGGAATGTATACATAGGAAATAATGTAACATCATTCACATTATCTACTATTTATTTTGAATCAATGTAATAATATTAGGGAGGGATTAGTAGAATATCAAGACCTAATCATTTTGGACGTGATTTATATACAATGGCCATATTACCAGGTATTAATTAAATGATTCCAAATCCAATGGGTAGTTGAGTGATAACCATGTTGTTGGATCATATGTGTTTATGATGGGAATAAGAGATGGAAAATTAGAGATTAAAAATAAAACTAAAAAAACAACACCTCTTTAGGTAAAAAAATCAAACACATATATTTTCCGATTATCAAAGTGTTTTAATTAAAATAAAAAAATATCGACTATATTTGAATAAGTTTATCGGTATTGTAGTCATACCAACCTAAATTGTTTATTTAGATATATATGTATAATATTTACTTCCTAATACACAATCATAGTGGAAATATAAATGTGTAATAACAAGAAAAATACAAAGCCTATAAAATTATGAATTAATTGAAAGCTTAATAAAATATTTCACTCATTAACCTTAAGGGGGAATATAGTTAGTAACCAAAAAATAAAGGTATATATAGTTTTACACCTAATGTAATGTCTATCATTCCCTACTTGAAAATCCCACAATACGATGATATGTATACCTTTATTTTCATATACCCAAAATCCCAAGATATAATGAGCAGACTCTGTCCTCCAAGCCCCAAAATATCTCAATCCAATGGATTAGATTAATCGTCTTCTTATCTCCAGAAGACCTCGATCAGTTTCAAAATTGGGAACATGATTAAAAAATAAAATATTTCTTAATGAATTACAACCACGACAGGGATTCATTAAAAAATCAACTATCTAAATAATTATAATGACTAGTAAGGAAAAGATCATATATAGTAATCTTCAGACGATTTTATTTGAAAATGTATTCGCTTCAAACACTATAAATAAAAAACAATTTATAGGCAATATCTTAATGATCATATTTCAATGTTAGTTCAACAACCTCAGATAGCTTGTACTTGACATCTCATAGTGATATGTAATAAGTAAATGTATAACCTCATTTTCTTTAGATCCATTACAATGGTAAAAGTATTCTGTTTAATAGAAATAAGTCTAAAAACTGCGATTATAATTATTTTATAGTACAACGGACTTCCCTAAGAATTTTCAATCTGATAATGAGAATAAAGGTGAGACTTTTTTATTAGTACTAGTATCATTCCATTGGTCATTACCTTTTTTAGTATGATAGAAAATACATAATTCTAACCATGGGAGAATATAGATTTTATTTGGATTAATCATATTCTCTTATATTCAGATAGATCATTTTTATAAAATAAAAGTTTCTATTTGTTATATATTAGAACTATTTATTCAATAAGTATAATGTAATGTTTTTTAAAAATACATACTAAAACCCTCTTAAAATATAAAAATATTTTAATCAATTATTTAAGAAGGTGTTTGTGACATCCAAAATTAATGGAGTGTAAAGGATGAATATAATTCATTCAACTCAACATTCTCCCCCTTTTTTAAAAGAAAAAAATAAAAAACATAAAAAATAACAACATTGAAAAACATACAAACCATTTTTCATTTATGAAAATAAAATATATATTTGAAATCTTCACTCCCTTTGAGTTTATAAATCCTTTATTATATGATGGGAGTATTAAAAAATACCCCCTTAATGAAATAAACCTATCCCTTAAACATATCTCTATAAAATTTCACCAAATATTTCTCCCTTATACTTATAAACTTCTCCCCTTTTAAATTGTCCCCCCATTTTAAATTTCTAATACATTTATCCATTTTGTGATTTATTAAAATGATAGGGAAATTAAATCACTTGAAATTTTAGTAAGTGATAACACTATATACAATTTTCATTTGAAATGACTAATCATCAAAGGAATAAATTAATGATCATACTTCCAATATTAATCAGAAAACATTCAAACAAAACAATTTGCATGAAAATTAATTCACATTAAAAATCAATTCATATTTATGAAAATGTAACATCATGAGTTAAAAATGAAATAACATAATAATTATTTATCAATATATTCACAATTTACATCACCTATTGAACTAATATATCCCATTTAAATCCTATTCCACTAATGATTGGTGACTCATAATGTGTTCTTCCATTACCACAATCATCCAATCATATAATTTACGAATATCACTCCATAATATTTCAATTTTCATCGATGAAAAAAAATTATTTTTCACACATATCATGTTTGGTTTTTTCTAACTCCAAATTTGTGTACATTTTCTTTCAACACTATTACTTCCTTAGTCCATTTATTTATTGTATCCCTAAAATTTTCAACAAACATTACATTGTACGATACATCTATTAATAATTTCCAAAAATAATCATCAATTTCGAAACATAGTTTTTTACTTCAATGAGTTATTCATTAGGGTCACTTAGATCACTATACACTTGATTTGCTTAGATAACCATTTCATTGATGTATCTACTACGAGTCTTTGAATTTTTCATTGTAGGATTTGAAAACTTCCTCAATATGAATAAATGATTCAAGGATAACATTCCGAGTTTTTGATTCTCGTTATCACTACTCTAAATGAGTTTACACCAGACCTCAATATTATGAAAATATGTAATGATTTAACTCATCCTTAGCAAAGATTGAATAATATTGTCACAAACCCCTCCCCACAAGGTGTACCAATCTTGGTCTGACAATGTGAGAAGGGAGATAGTGACCCCCAAGTCCCGACTCCAGTCGGCCCTGGGTTGTCGACTAACACCAATGGTATAATAAACACACAAATGGGAAGAATTACCCTCTAAGAGAACACATGCGAAAGAGAGAGATAAGACAGACACCAACCCACTCCAACACAGTTCGAAATATAAAAAAAAATCCCAAGTACCCTTATGTAATGTCATGCATGAACATCTTCTATTGAAAGGAAAAACTTAAAGTACCCAAGGAAATTAAAAATAGTAGCAACCACAATTCCAAAACACCTTCTACAACCCCAAGAAAGTAGTAACCATCCTGATCACTATCTAGCTATAGGTTACCTAAAATTTTTTTTATATATACATAGGGTGAGTATAACAGTATACTCAGTAGAATCCTTCCTTGAACCTCTTGTGTGAAAGTAAAGGAACCATGCTAAAGAATAGTGAACAAAAAGTGAAACTAACTCATCACCAAAACAGGTATACTAAGTTCCCAGCCACACCATGGATTTAATTTCCAAGTATCACATACAAGAGTATAGAATATAATAAGGAATATCAAGGGTACCCCGCTATAACTTCCCCATTGGTTTTCTGCTTTTCCCAAACATCACATGCCTTAAGCATCTCTCTCCAAAAAGGATTTCCTGTAGACACCTTGGCATAGATCCACAACATGAACCTTAGGAGAAAAACCCCCATGTACACGTAACTAAAGTAACCAGGTAGTTTTTGAGAGGCACCATAACTTACTTGACATGTATCATACGTCTGGTATTAATCCTCATTCCATTATAGCACGTACCCCGAGTAAGGATCGTTATGCCCTCACAGCCTATACCCGTTACACCTATAATAGTCCACATGAATTTATATCCAGAATATATGTGTGTGAATAACCACAAGACATTAAAACCCTCTATACAGATATATGGGGAAAACTCACCATTGTGCCTACAGGAACAAGTAACTACCAAGAGGAGAGAGCATGTACAAAGGGGGTAGTCAGCCACCCATCCTCCCACAAGAATGTGGTGGAAAACACATACCCCCAGGGCTCATAATCTCTAGGGTGTTAGTCACCCTAACCAATAGGATGGGGTAGCATATAGAAACACAAAAGTTACAAGATATAGTGTAGATCACAACTAAACACTGGGAAAAAACCTCATCTCAGATTGAACTGCAGCTAACATCTCTCAGACTCCCAACTTCCACTTCTAAGGCTTGGTATCCTATATTCACAAAACCATTTAAATAGTAACATTAGAAAATTTTATTCCCTTTTATCAATATAAAATTAGTTTAATTAATTATTTAAAAATTAAATAACCACTATCAATTCCACATTACATTTCATTGTCATAGCCCCCAAGTACACTGTTCTATTAAATTACAATCTTAGAATTGCATCCAAGAAAGCTCCAAATCCATGGTTAACATCACATATTAACAACTTTATCACCTTACCCAATTCCAAGTATTTCAGGAAAAAAAATCTATGCTATTAAACACAAGGGGATTAATATGGTGATTATTTGAACTACCCGTCAAGTCTATTCCACCTATAGTAAGAGCATAGATCCATCCTCCCCTAGGAAGATAAAAAAGAAATACATGTGGCATACCCCATGCATCTTCCCCAATTTTGGAAGTAGGGTAAGAAAACAATATCTTCATTGAGATATGGGGTAAGTAATGAAGATAAAAAACCAAAAAAAATCATCAAGAATCCAATAATTCACATCTAATCCATTTCATTATCTTGGGTATCCTCCGCGACACCCACATGCATAAACCTATGCATCTTTACACTCTAGGAACACAATGCTGCCACAACCAATGGGACACCCAATCCCCACATATCACAATATCCATCCAAGATCACATCACAAAACAAGAAGTGGAAAAAAACATCATATCATCTAGGCTTTTGGCCCTTAATCAAGAAAGTGGGTAACTCAGAACCCTACCAGGTATTATCATTTTATTAGACAGTCGGTTATTTAAACTATCTAAAATTAACTGGTTTATTATTTTTAGGTTCCAACTATATGATACCAAAACATCAAGCTATATTACCTATCCAAATCAATTAAACATGCTTAATACATGAATTTTATTAACATCAAATTACGTCATGAAGAACCGTATTCATTTATATTCCTTTCCATCTTTGACAATTAATTTAAAATTAGTCCCAATTTATTATTTTTTAACAATTTCCATCAATAAAGAAAAGATAAAAAATAAATAATAGATATCACACTATCTAGAAAAAGAATATACAATAAATTACTATCGATATCAATAGATTTATCCAGTTTAAATATTTATTATGTCTATTAAATTGTGATATGGTGGGATAAAACATGCTAACTCTACAGGTTCACGTAAAATAATTGAGAAGCAACTAATCCCCCCATTAAGTGGGTTTTGAAGTTACTTATACAAGAACGATCCCCAGAAAAGATTATGATCTCCACCCCCAGGACAACTGCATCCATCCAAGGATGCGGCTGCATGATCACACCATCCGACAACCATGAAAACTCGTTTAGAAGCATGGATATGACATGCCATAATTGGAAAGTAGGAATAAGAGGAGAAGGATAAATGAAAATACAATAATAGAGGGAGATCATACATTCTATTGATTAAGGATCGAAACTTACTTCCTACACCAAAATAGGGGGTGCATATTCAGCAGGAAGAAACATCAAGGGGAAATGATCTGAGGATTAAGGTTCGATCAGACTGCTTTTATAGGAAGAAGGAAATGTTCGACCATCTCTCCCCAGGGAACAAGATGGTATAACAAGGAAGGAATATATCTCTTTACATATAGAAATTTTAATAGATTAGCTCTTTATGATACTCTAAATTTTCCATCTAAAGAGGACCATATTAAACCATGTGTCTTGACCAAGTAAAAGTATCCCAATCCTAATGAAAATTAATTAGGGAGTTATAGGCTTAGAAACAGCCTTAAATACCTTAAAATAAGGCCTCAAATTAATTTTATGTCAATGAAATGTTAATGTGGTGAAATTATAGGAAGCTGGAAACACTGTACAAAATTTTGGAAACATTGTACACCTACCAATCCTTGAAACACTATACACATTCCTGGAAACACTATTCATATAATGTCTCACCGAAGGCATTGTTCACATCTGTCTCACCGATGGGAAACTCTATACATGATCTCATAAACACTTCTCACATAATGTCTCACCGATTACATTGTTCACATCGATCTCAATGATGGAACTGTTCACATTAGTCTCATCGAAGGAACTATTCACATGTGTCACACAGATGGAAGTATTCATATAATTCCCACCGATATAACTGTTCACATCGGTCTCACTGATGGAACGATGCACATCGATCTCCAAGATGAAACTGTTCACCTCGATCTTGTTGATGAAACTATTCACATTGGTCCCACTGATGCATAGTTCTCATCGGTATCACTGATGGAACTGTTCAAAGAATTGGAAATTTGGAAAAGTGTTGGGGAAAGGTCACCTTAACCTCCCAGAACACCTCAAACACTAGATTTCATCCAAAGAATGGGCCAGAGAAGTCCGATCCATTACATCAGATACCTCTTAAAAATTTCTCATCCCTTAGAATTCAAAACCAACCCAGGTAGGATGGAGTCCGAACAACCACATATTGAGATACCTTTCAAAGAGATCGAGCCATAGAAAAAAATCAAAATAAATCCATCTAATAAACATGAAAGGTCTCTGATCATAAATGAAAATTTATACTTGAATAGAGTTAAACATCAAACAAATTGGGGGTATTGAGCCCGTATATATGTCTCACGTTCCCTTGTAATCTCTTTCATGCCACTGTGTGACCACAAGACACCAACCTAGGGATAGAATACCCGCACAAACCCTTATATTTATAGTCTTGGATCTCGACATGCCATTCCTCTAAAGTCACATCATCATAATCATTGATCTCTCACTAATCGATGACGTGAGAATCCCCATGAAGATAAGGACAGGGCAATGACACATGAAAAACATTGTGTATCTCGCTCATCTATGGGGGAATTTCTACATGATATTATATGGCTCCAATACTAGGAAACACCTTGAAAGGTCCAATTAAATGGGGATATATCTTACTAAAATGACCAATCCTCCACTTCCCACAATGTGGAGTAACATTCAGAAACATGTGTTCCCCAACATCGTACTCCAATGGTCTCCTCCTTTGATCGGAATATGATTTCAGACGATCTTACACTATCATCATCCACTCAAGAATCACCTGAACCATCTCTATAATATTCTACACTAGCTCCAGTCCGTGGATTTCCATCTCTTGGACCACATTCCAGCACAATAGAGAACAGAAAGATCAGAAATACAAGGCATCAAACAGCACCATACCGATGGTGGTGTGAAAAACATTGTTATAAGAAAACTCCACCAAGGGAAAGTACCTTATCAATGAACCTCAAAAATCAAGGAAACAAGAGAGAAACATGTCTTAATGTGTCTGGATGGTCCTCTCTATTTGACCAACCATTTGTGGATGGAAAGTAGTCCTAAAGAATTTCTAAGAACCAAAACCATGCGGGATACCTCTCCACAACCTAAAATTAAAACAAGGATCTCGATTAGAAATGATCATCCTCAGGACTCCGTGGAGTCTCACCACCACTTCCAGATACCTCCTTAATAAAACATCCACTAAGATCGACTCCTTGATCACTATAAAGTGGGATTATTTTGTTAAACGATTCACTACCACCGAAATAGCATCATGTACTCCCTGAGATCGAGGTAAACAAATAACAATGTTCATTGAGATGTCCTCCCAAATCAACTAAGGAATATATAATGGCTGGAGAAAACCACTAGGGACAAGAGGGTCAACCATCACCTTATATTAGACCAAACATTGAGACATGAACTCCACAACTGCATGCTATATCCCAGGATACCAAAACTGACTCCTCAAGACATGATACATCTTTTTCACGCAAAGATGCACCACTATTTGAAGTCTATGGAACTCTTTGAGCACTCTATCACACATCTCTAAAGGTTCAAACAGCCTTCCATGATATATCAATTAGTTTTGGTCATCTTGAGACCAACCATTAGGGGCCTCACCATATAAAACTTGGTTTCTCCAAACCTATACCTTTAGATCCCCCAATCAGGATTCTTCCACCTACTGCACTAGAAATGACAACATGGTCATCTAAAAAAGACATCATTTTCTCCTAACTTGTCCCATATTGAGATGTACTGCTGAATTTTCTTCCATTACACTCATGGAATCACCAACTTCACACACTGGATCACTACGTGACATCCTACTTAGTGCATCAGATATTACACTCCCCTTTCCAGGGGTAAATGATATTTTTAGGTCTTATTCCAATAAGAACTCCATCCATCTACAATTCCGCAAGTTCTAATCATGCTGGGAGAAAAACAACCTCAGGCTCATATGATCCGTGAAAACCACACAATGCTCTCCAATGAAGCAATTTCTCCCATACTTTAGAGAAAACACCACAGTTTCCAACTCATGATCATGGGTGTCATAGTTACACTCATGCGGATGAAACTACTGAGACCCATAAGAAACAACTAATCTTTGCTATATCTAATCATATCCTATCCCCATATGCAAATCATCATAAAAAACATCCAACTAAACTTCCTCTACTAGAAGAAAAAGAACTGGAGAACTTACCATATTTTCCTTTATATACTTGAAAGCTTCTCGAAAAGGATAATTCCACATGAACACATGATCATTCTTAGTCAATGTAGTTAGAGGATTTTAAAACTGCGAGAAATTAGCTATGAACCTCCTGTAGTAGCCTATGAGACCAAGGAGAATTTGCACCTCTACCACCGTCTTAGGGGATTCCCAAGTCACAAATTCTTATATAATTGATGGATCCGAAACTACTCCCTGCTATGACACAACATTCCCCAAGAAAAGAACTTCTCAAGTACAATACTCCCACTTTTTCAACTTCCCAAACATCCGTTGTTGATGAAGAACTCCAAAAAATGGAGTGTAGATGCTCTGCATGTGCTTTATCAGACGTGTACTACCCAAGGATTTCATCTTTGAAAACGACCACAAACTTATCTAGGAACAGGTGTAACAAAGTGTTCGTTAATTCCATGAACAGATTGGGAGAATTTGTCACACCCAATGACATTACAAAGAACTCGTAATGCCCGTGATGAAAATAGTAAGCAGTCTATGCAATATCCTCATACTTCACATGCATGTGATGATATCATGAATGCAAGTAGAACATTGAGAACCATCTTTCACCCTTCAGTTGATCAAATAAATCCTCAATATGTGGAAGAGGATTGAGATTATTCACTGTCACTTTGTTGAAGTGATTATAATTGATACACAACCAAAAACATCCACCAGCCTTCTTCTCGAACAAAACAGGTTCCCCCCACAGTGGCACCGAAGGCCGAACAAAACCGCAATGTAACATACCATCAATCCATATACATATATCTCATAACTTAGAAGAGGCCATCCAATATGGAGACATTGTGATAAGATATGATCCTAGATGTATCTTGATCCCAAATTCAATATCTCATCAAGGGGGTAATGTAGCATCTTTTACTGGAAAGATATCAGGGTACTCTTCTATGAACCCAGGAAATGCCTACTACTGAGCTTTTGAGGAACTCAACATCAGCTCATCCATCATGGATGTTAAGGACAAAAGACACCTATAACCTATCCAAGGTCCTCGCTAACCAAAAAACACCACTAGCTCTCCATCTTATTCGATGAACACCCCCTGCCTCTTGAAGAAATCCATGTTAGCTTGCATTGAATAAAACCAATCCATTCCAAGGACGAAATCCCATGATTTTATTTGTAAACATAGGAAGCTTCCCCCTAAGCATTTCTTCCCCATCACTAGCTCACAATCTCTACATACTTCAAACAAGTCATCCTAACCTCCAACTAGTGTAGTCAGTGCCAAAGGAACTGGAAGCCTCTACACCTCAAGTTCCAATGTATGGGAAAGGGAAGGTGATTTGAAGGAGTGTGTCAATCCTGAATCAAACACGGCATAAAACCATGTAGAAAACAATGAAAGGGAACAACGAATGATTTCTGGCTTGCCTAGAGCTGGTAACGATAAAGAATGAAGCTTACCATGACAACCTCTACGACCTCTCTGGCCCTGATGAAGAACACCACCATGGTCACACTCTACTATTTGAGGATGAGGAGCATCATGGGGCTGTCCTCTACCTGTCCCATCATCTCTATATAGATCCAATACTAGGGAAACCTACTGCTACTGCCTCGGCTAGAATTGCATTAATAGAGGAACCTGGATTAGATAACCTTGTGCATGATAAGTGATGTGAAAGATTCGAAACTGTTTCTTTTGATAAAAACATACTCTACACGAATCAAAACCAACTATTCCCTTGGAATAGGCATGAGAGACACATTCCTCTGAAGAAATGATATGATGAGGGGTGTGACCAACCCTTGACCGAATGGAAACTATTATACCCTAATAACTAGAAACCCCTTACCACAAATCTACTTCATAATAAATAATGATAGCTCCCCTCTCATGACGATATGTTTTGGGACAATTTCCTCTCGATGACCTCTGCCCTCGCCAACACATAAAGATATGCCTTCAGCCAAAATGGGGTGACTTAGCGCTGATCTTGGGATGCAAAGCCGCCTCAAAATGCCTCACCCTAGCCTCCTCATCTGGAAACAAATTCAAATCATATCCTAAAAGGTCCTTGAAATGTATTCGACAATATCACACCTTAGAGATCCCCTATCAAAGGGTAAGAAGATCCTCTTGACTGGAAAACATCAAGGTCGACGAAATAATCTTGACTCTAAACTTGTATCAGAACTCCTCATATGATATCACTGACTCCACATGATTCCTAAGGAACAAGAACCACCACTGCCTCATTGCTTCAAACAACATCATCACGACCAAAGTAACCCAATGATTCTTTTGATAACAGATCAAACTAGATTATATATCATCCTCCTCCAATAAGACTTCTATGACTACATCTAAAATTTATACCTCGTACTTTGACAGACTCTGGAACGAAGAATCTTGTAGTGTCCTTCTCCAAGTGTCGTCATCATCAACCTCTACACTATGGATATCTACTAGCGCATCTTTTTAAAGAACCATTATTTTATTACATTACTAATAAATCATTATATAGATAAAAAACATAATAGTATTACCCCATGAAGATCTAGAGGTTTAGAGTCTTGGGAAAACATGGTCCAAACATTACATTTACAACATCAAACATAAACATTTATTTAATTCCTTCTTCTCTAGCTTCTTATTTCATTTGTTATCTCCATAGTACACATAATCACTTGAGTAAATACATCAAAAAGGGGTAGGCTAAAATCTCAGTAATTGGATTTATATGAAAAATATAGAAAGGGTTTAGAATAATCATAACACAAGAAAAGGATCATAAACATGAAAGAAATCATTGATAAAAGACTTGAAATGTGGTAATGTATAAAAAATGAAACATAGTGTCTTAGTGGTTAAATACCACACATAGTTGTGTACATAAATAGAATATTTTTCACATATTATTTCACTTTAACTCATGATATTCATAACTTTACCCAATTCATTGGAGCACTGTATAATTTCGAGCGCACTCATCACATCATAACATTCATTTTGCGCTATATAATTCCGGGCGCACCTGTCACATCATAACATTATCATTATCTTTGATTAAACGTAGAACATATTTCAAAAAATAAACTTAAATAACCATTGGAATATAATGATTTTCATCTCATAATAACAAAATCATAAACATTGGGTTCCCAATATAATGTGGGAATAACATACTTGCTACAAGGACTGTCAACGTTGAGTGAGAAGTAACATGTGTGTTTTTCAAAGAAGAGTTATTTTAGGAAACAATTTTTTGACATAAAAAATATTGGAAGACATATATATTAATGAAAATTTAAGATAATGATGAAAAATTATTTTTAAAGGTTAACCATACCAATAATGGAGTGAATGAGGGAGAACGTAAATAAGGAATGTGCATTTCCAAAATTTGACCATACATTGTATCCTAATGATTCTATGATGTTAATGTTTTGTATAATCACGTTAGATTAATTAATTAAAAATTATAGATCCTTGTGAACATAAATATGGTTATTTAAAGTTTCATTAAGTTATTTTATGGTCTATAGGATGAGTTCTAAGGTTTAAATCCATTGTTTATGAATGTTCATTTTTATGGGTTTCTTGAACGATTCACTTGTATTCAGAAATGGGAGTTCATGTAGAACATGAATAAAAATACAAAACTGATATTACATGTTATTAATGATATTAATGGGGTTTAAATTATATTATAATTAATTATGGTATATACCATGTGAATGAATCATTAGTTAAGAATATATTGATGATCGTCTGGGTTAATTCAGACGGTTTTTTGATCACAAAAATCCTGTTTAGTTTAATCATTTAGTAATATGTACATTGTAACACTCCATGCTTCCGTGGTATGTTTCCCTTTGAATAATGCAATGGTGTGCATTGTACGCAACTTCGAGATTTTAACACACCACAACCAATCAAACTAGCCGTTATGAATAGTAATACCTAATTTTTGAAATTTTATAAATTCTATCTCTCAAAATGGACTTCATTTTTGGATTCGGAATATTGAAATTAGCCTAGGGTGAAATTTTGGTACTTTTCGGATAACTTCCATATTTTGATGAATAGTGAAAATTACTAAATTTTAATTAAAAACAACTTTTTTAATCAAAATAATTAATATTGATAAATTATGAATTTGAGTGGTTTTAAAGTATAATTAGAACATATTTTTACCATGTAATACAATGTGGGTCATTGAACATAATTTCACATTTAAACTAGACATAAACAAGTGCAAATCTTTTGATAGTTATTATCTCTTAAAAACACGCTTTTTGTTTTAAGAACGGTAATAAATTTTAAATTAATTTCTGCCACTTCAGTGTTTTGAATTTGGAAAAATATATTCCATATTTGGAATCAGGATGTTCAAATTGTGTAAATAGGTAACTTTAATTTTTATACATTTTGGATAATTACTTCGGTAAATATTTTATTTACCATGGTTAAAAGGTAAATCCAGTAAACAAGGGTTAAAAAATAATATTATAATAATTCTAAATTACCCTAAAACGTGTCTTAAACCTATTGGTTAATACATGGTAGACCATGGGAATATTTTGTTCGATTTTTGGGACCCCATGGGTCCACTTGTAAGTGATAATGACACTTTATTTTAATTATGTTAAAATAAATACAAAAATGACACAAGCATATATCTTTTAGCAAAACAATTGTTACATAGGGTTATATATGTTGGAATTTAGACTATAAATATTCATTATAAATATAAAACGATTTCATACAAAAATATATTTTATTTATAATTATTAGACATTAAATAAGTTAATTTATTTATGACACAATGATGATGCAGTAATTACCATAATAGTGAAAAATTAGAAAAATTGATATTATAAATACCCAAATAAATATAATTTGAGACTTTTATTGAATTACAATAATTCTATAGGTTAATATGACATATTAGTATTGATTTAATTATCTTTTTTCGAAGTAATCATTCTTTTATGCGTTTCACAAAAATCAACTATTGAATAGTGTCAAAATTGACATAAAGGAGTTTTTAAAACAAATATTATATTATTAATTGATATTAAATTCCTAAAAATCTAAAGATCGGCCAAGAGACTTATATCATGATATTTATATCATTAATGGACCACTTTTGAGTCTCTTGGATGTATATAGTATGTTTATTAACCATATTATATAAAAATACAAAGAGACATTGAAAAAGTGAAACTAATTAACTAAGAGTTAATACTTAAAGATAAGGTTAATATAATGACCCAAACCTATCTAAATTTTATTGGTTGAGTTTTTTTAAACCCATACCCACCTTAAAATTTAAATAATAAACTTTTCATCCATTAGAAACCGAATATGAATTTATTATAAATTAATATTTCTAGCTTTTCCAAAGGTGCCCCTCACCCCTCTTATAAAAGGGCACCCCTCCTTCTCATTTCTTCACACCTTCACAGCCTTTTGGTTCGGCCAAACCCTGACCAAATACTCTCTCAACTTCCCTCATTAAAACCTAGAGGACTTAGTTCGATCATAAAGCCAACCTAAGGAGCCCTTTTGATCAAATCAAAAGGAAGAACCCGAAGAAGAGGTAATGTTTTCACCCCCCTTTTCAAGTTCATTTCTTCTTCCACTTCTTCTTTCTTTGTTATTAACATTATAAAATAATAACTCAAGTATCATATATATACTGTGATGTTATTATAAATATGGTACGACCATATTCAGTATTCTATCCATCCTTTGAATAACATGTCACCATACGTGCGTACGTACGACTTACCATGTCCACATCGTGGTGTAATTGTTATTCAATATATTATTATTTGGATGGGTATAATAATGATGTGTAACTCATGTAAATAATAAATATAAAATGATAATTATTCTGTATATATGATATACCATCCAATTATATATTATTTTAATATCAAAAGAATGATATTGTCTCTCGTGCGTACGTACGGACTACCGTCTCCACGAACGCGATGAGATTCATTCTACATCATATCCATTCAAGTATAATTTTAATTTGATGATTTAAAAATATTATCTAAGGAATTGATATCATTTTGGATATGAATAATATACATCCCATTATTAACTAATATGGCTCACATAACAAAGAATATAAAGTAAAATGAACGCGTTAACACCCGAAATGACGATAATTCTAAGATATTATTAACAAATCAATGTTAAAAGATCATATATGATTTCATATTAAATTAAATGATTCTTGTATAATTAAATAACAATTATTTCACCATTATACTGGAGGTTAACCTACCGTCGACCTAGGAAAATGTACAAAGTAAGGGGTTTCTTAACTCACTCTTAATTTCGTGAGAATTCCATTGTTCACCGCTTAATTATTGCATTTGGTGTATGTGTACTGCCCATGATTGTATTCATTGTGTAATATACTTTAATTTATGGGTATTTACATCATCATGGTATGATCCTTCTTTCATGGGTGTTTGTTTCGTAAGTTACATAATCGATAAGGGAATTTGAGATTTCAATTTCCACTCATTTGGCTTTACGCATATTTCATTGATTATATTACCCCGAGATTATGTGTGGAATCACTAATCATTTGATTATGTCATAATTTCCACTCCCCTTCCTATGGATATACATTTGATACCCATAATCACTCTATTGATAATTATCAAGTCATTGATATGAATTTGATAAGAGTAATTTTAACTCATTCTCAATTTGTTGAGTTAAACAACCAATTGGTTGGTCTTGTTTTTACAAGAATATGTTGGAATATCCTTTGATTGTTTTACACTGAATATCCAATCATATTTAATGTATTTATATTTGTCACACATAATTATGTTGTTGATTTATCCTTAACCTAAGGATACAGCCTTTATGAGAGATTTCATCTCAATTTACATTCCATTGATACTTCTTTGTTGATATACACCAAATCACTTTTATGTGGTGTATATAATGTACTTTGACATAGTGTATCATGAATCCCTTTATTCTCATGATATTACAAAGTTTTTATTACCTCAATTATTTGTATTCAAGTTTCTCTCTTTTGGTTAGAATCTCTAACTAAAATACCATTTTTAAATGTTTTGAAGAATTATTCATCTAAATCTTTCTCATTAATGTCCATGTTTTAAAAATGGTTTTAAGGATTTATTTATATGTACATTAAAGTTTTTAAATTAAAACCTCTTTTTAAAAGTTTCAAAGTGGTATGGGACACTTTGATTCAAAAATCTATTTTTAAATGGCTTCTTGACAAATAGTGTGACTTTTAATTGATTTCAAGAAAAAGGGGGATATTTCTCTCAAATAGTTTTGATGATTATTTTCATCTATATCAACATCATTCATTATTCTTGATTGAGGTTAATGTGATACAATAGAATCTTCCATATTGTATCGAATGAGTTAGGTTTGACTGTGGATGTGCTATTTTTATACCATTAATGGTTTGTTGTTATAGTATTGACATTTCGTGTGCTAGTTTTAATACGAATGTTTATGTTATGTTTAAAACTGTTCATATGATGAATGCATTGGACTTAATAAGTGATGGGTGGAGCCCGCTATAGCTCCTTGATGCATCGGTATGTCTCATGAGAAAAACTAGTGTCTTGGCAGAAGTCCTTGGAAAAATCTTATTTTTAATCTTGGAATAAGGCCTTGGCTATGTGGTTATGATAGTATGGAATTATGCATTCCATCGTTATGAAAGTGGTTATTGATATTTAATGTGATTTTTGACTAGTAGAATATCCATGTGAATAAGTAAATGACATTATTTCATTTTATCTTTGCCATTTTAAGCTGAAGTTCAAGTTTAAAAGGTTTTCGTTTTAGTTATAAACTGCCTTATGTGTTTATGTTTATCTATGAAAGCTTCTTCTATAATGTTATCCTTACTGAGCATCTGAGCTCACCCCTTTCAATATTTTATTTTTTCCCAGGATTATGAAGAATAAATTTATGAATGACCTGAAGGGATAATATGAGGGGATATGAAGACATGATGTTGTTGTAGTTTTTTTACCTTATGATGTAATGTAATACTTATGAATATATCTAGTGTTTCCAAGACTACTAAACTAATAGTTATTTCGAGACCAGATTCTTTGTGATCATGCCAATGTTATGTAATAATGCACTGAATCTGGGTATATAAGGTCGGGGCGTTACAGTTGGTATTAGAGGACGTTTAGTATAAATCTTGGAAGCTAGATTTAGATAAACTCTGATTAGAGCACGTAGACATAAGATGTACTTTGAGGATTAGTATAGAAGAACTTCCTATAATTTTGTTATTGTAGATATTTTTTGAGTTTTTCAAGCAATTCATCCCTGTCTTGATACGACCAGGTAGAGGCAGCTCTGGCACACATGTACCTTGGGTTAAAACCCAAAAACACCGCTTTGAGCTACACTCGAACATGAACTGGTGCACGACAACGGGCCTTGCTGCACTCTTGGTTACGACACTCCCAGGGGATATGCTTAGGATAATTTACATTTTCTTTACAAACCGATTTAGGTAATATATATATAAGATGAGAGTAAATGAACTTGGTTAATCCTAATAAGTTTCAAATTGAGAATATGGTGACATTTTAATCTCTAAATGATTTTACAACTACTGTTACTCACACAATGCTTTCTGGTTTTAGTCAATGTCTGGATTCCAAGGAAGTCATAGTGACTTTGATAATGATGTAGAAGGTGGGAACGATGGTGGCAATGAGCAACAAAATAGAATGTTGATAGGCGTAAAAGATGTCATCTTTATGCCAAACCAGTTTTCCAAAAATATGATCAACAACATATATATTAACCAACTCCCAGACTCAACAAGGAAGAGAAAGGTGATGAATGATAAGAGCTCCAGCAATGAAGACCATGGAGAAAAGAACCCTCATTTTTCATCATGCGGGAAATGTGGAAGGAGACACCTAGGAAAGTGTCTCAATGGGATAATGAAATGCTTTACGTGCCGAAAGGAAGGACATAATGTGAAGAATTGCCGAAGAAAAATGAAGAGTACTATGGAAGAAGATAAAAATGGACCCAAGAGTCCATTTATAGTTATTTCCCATAAATGTAGGGGACATGGCCATTACCCGAGTGAATGTTAATTCTATAGGATATTTTCTTGGTCAAAGAAGAAGCTATGTGGAAATAAATGGTTGGAGAAATTTTTAAAAATTATTAGCGCTCCTTGTTGATGGGTTTACTTTGGAATAATTTTCTCTTTTATCTGTAACCCCGTAGTTTGCCATGTGAGAATTATATTTGAGGAATAATTATCTCTTCTCTTGTAGAAATAGGTATAAATAACCATTTGGTTTTATATGATCATTGGGGTTTGAGAGAATTATATGTTATTATAATTTGGGATGAAAATGCAAGGTGTGATATAACATTTGTGGTTAAATTATGTTATTTTGAGAAATTTATCTAATTTTGGTAATATTATAAAATATAGTTTTTGAAAAAGGACAACACGTAGACCATGTGACAACCCGTCGCGTCAAACAAAGCTATGGGAATCAAACCCACAACCAAAGTGCGATTGGGATTTATCGCCTACCACTGGAATACGTGAAGTCCTTGGTTAGTGTGAATATTATTTTTAGTTAAATGATTTTATTGATCAATAATACGTTGATTTGGGATCTTATGTCTTATCAAATGAATACCCTTAGTATAGGAAAATGATTTGGTGATTATGTGATAAATGTTATTTTGGAAGTTGTTCGCTTTGTTGAGAGCAGTATATGCCAAAGGAAAATAGAGTAGTATGGGATTTCATTTGAGGAGTAATGGTGGATTTTTATCTATGTTTTTATTGTGGATTTATAATGATTTGGGTTATTTATGGAAATGATTAGTTTAATTATGTATAATTATGTGAAATTAAGAGTAATTAATGTCATTTGGAGATACAATTTAACGCGGCAGACTAAATTCTTAATAAGTTTTGGTTTTAAATATTAGTTTTGATTATATTAAAGGATTTTAAGGACAATTGATTATTGAATAGTATTTATTTAACTTTTGGGTATTTTTGGTTTAATTTTAAAAATTAAGATTAGTGTTTATTTCTCTCAAGGAATATCCTTTTGGGGGATTATTAGATATTGTATTAACCATTTTTGGTTTTGATTAATCTCTAAAGACAATGTAAATATATATTTTATCCTGCATGGATCATGTGATTCTATAGATGTTTATTCTAGCTCTTCCAGTGTGACTAAGTCTTCTTGAATACTCATCGTTTAATTTTTTTTGATTTGTGGTGGAAATTTATTAATGAATGAAACTCTACTTAAAAAGTAAGTATATATCTTTATATTCTTAGTAAATATCATAAATAAATTCCTCATCCTTATGTAATGTAACTTAAAACAAAAAAAATGTTGTCCGTTTACTTTTCCTACTGGGAGTCTAAGGACTGTTTGTCCCAACACAAGTTTGTGATTTTCTTATTGTTAACTTTCTCCTGATCATGATTTCTATCCCTCTCCATCATAACTTGACACTTAGTTTATCATCCATATCCATGTTTTCCTACATGGAATCCGAGTATGGGTTATCTTGGTTGACCTTTATACCTCTCTTTCTTTCTTTTAAAGTGATAGTTTTATTGACTCTTTTTCCGATGTCGGACTTTCCATTATATTCCCAAGCACAATTTTAAAAATTGCGAGGACACAATTTATTGAAGGAGGGGATAATGTAACACCCCAATCTTCCATGGTACGTTTCCCTTCGAATAATGCAATGGCTTGCATTGTACGCAACTTTGAGATTTTAACACACCACAACTAATCAAATTAGCCATTATGAATAGTAATACCTACTTATAGAAATTTTATAAATTCTATCTCTCACAATGGACTCCATTTTTGGATTTGAAATATCAAAATTATCCTAGGGTGAAATTTTGTTACTTTTCGAATAACTTTCATATTTTGATGAATAGTGAAAATTACTAAATTTTAATTAAAAACAACTTTTTTAATCAAAATAATTAATATTGATAAATTATGAATTTTAGTGGTTTTAAAGTATATTTAGAATATATTTTTACTGTGTAATATAATGTGGGTCATTTAACATAATTTCACATTTAAACCAGACATAAACAAGTGCCAATCTTTTGATAGTTATTATCTCTTAAAAACACGCTTTTTGTTTTTACAACGGGAATTAATTTTAAATTAATTTCTGCCACTTCTGTGTCTTGAATTTGGAAAAATGGATTCCATATTTAGAATCAGGATGTCCAAATTGTGTAAATAGGTAACTTTTATTTTTAGACATTTTGGATAATTACTTTGGTAAATATTTTATTTACCATGGTTAAAGGGTAAATCCAGTAAACAAGGGTTAAAAAACAATATTATAATAATACTAAATTACCCTATAACGTGTCTTAACTCTATTGGTTAATACATGGTCGACCATGGGCATATGTGGGTCGATTTTTGGGACCCCATGGATCCACTTGTAAGTGATAATGACACTTTATTTTAATTAAGTTAAAATAAATACAAAAATGACACAATCATATATCTTTTAGCAAGAAAATTGTTACATAGGGTTATATATGTTGGATTTTAGACTATAAATTTTCATTAGAAAGATAAAACTATTTCCTACATAATGATATTTTATTTCTAATTTTTAGAAATTAAATAAGTTAATTTATTTATGACACAATGGTGATGCAGTAATTACCATAATAGTGAAAAATTATAATAATTAATATTATAAATACCCAAATAAATATAATTTGAGAATTTAATTGAATTACACTAATTTTCTAGGTTAATATGAAATATTAGGATTGATGTAATTAACTTTTTTCGAAGTAATCATTCTGTTATGTGTTTCACAAAAATCAACTATTGAATACTGTCAAAATTGACATAAAAGAGTTTTTAAAAACAATATTATATTAGTAATTGATATTAAATTCCTAAAAATATATGGATAGGCCAAGAGACTTATATCATGATAGGTATATTATTAATGGACCACTTTGGGGTCTCTTGGATGTATATAGTATGTTTATTAACCATATTATATAAAAATACAAAGAGACATTGTAAAAGTGAAACTAATTAACTAAGTGTTAATACTTAAAGATAAGGTTAATATGATGACCCAAAACTATCTAAATTATATTGGTTGAGTTGTTTTTGACCCATACCCACCTTAAAATTTAAATAATCAACTTTGTAGCCATTAGAAACCAAATATAAATTTATTATAAATTAATATTTCTATCTTTCCAAAGGTGCCTCTAACCCCTCTTATAATAGGGCACTCCTCCTTCTCATTTCTTCACACCTTCAAAGCCTTTTGGTTCGGACAAACCCTACCCAAATACTCTCTCAACTTCACTAAATACAACCAAGAGGACTTATTTTGATCAGAAATCCAACCTAAGGATTCCTTTTGATCAAATCAAAAGGAAGAACCCGAAGAAGAGGTATTGTTTTCACCACCCCTTTTCAAGTTCCCTTCTTCTTCCACTTCTTCATTCTTTGTTATTAACATTATAAAATAATAACTCCAGTATCATATATATAATATGATGTTATTATAAATATGGTACAATCATATTCAGTATTCTGTCCATCCTTTGAAAAACATGTCACCATACGTGCGTACCTACGACTTATCGTCTCCAAGTGGTGGTGTAATTGTTATTCAATATTTTATTATTTGGATGGGTATAATAATGATGTGTAACTCATATAAATAATAAATATAACATGATAATGATTCTGTATATATGATATACCATCCAATTATATATTATTTAAATATCAAAAGAATGATATTGTCGCTCGTGCGTACGTACGGACTACCGTCTCCGCGAACGCGATGAGATTCATTCTCCATCATATCCATTCAAGTATAATTATAATTTTATGATTTAAAAATATTATATAAGGACATGATATCATTCTGGATATGAATAATATACATCCCATTAATAACTAATATGGCTCACATAACAAAGAATATAAAGTAAAATGAACCCGTTAACACCCGAAATGACGATAATTCTAAGATATTATTAACAAATCAATGTTAAAAGATCATATATGATATAATAATAAAGTAAATTATTCTTGTATAATTAAATAACAATTATTTCACCATTATACAGTACTTTAACCTACCTTCGACCAAGGAAAAATTACAAAGTAAGGGGTTTCTTAACTCACTCTTAATTTCATGAGAATTCCATTGTTCACCACTTAATTATTGCATGTGGTGTATTTGTACTGTCCATGGATGTATTCATTGTGTAATATACTTTAATTTAGGGGTATTTACATCATCATGGTATGATCCTTCTTTCATGGGTGTATGTTTCGTATGTTACCTAATCGATACGGGAATTTGAGATTTCAATTTCCACTAATTTGGCTTTACGCATATTTCATTATTATATTACCCCAAGATTATGTGTGGAATAACTATTCATTTTATTATGTCATAATTTACACTCCCCTTCCTGTGGATATACTTTTGATACACATAATCACTCCATTGTTAATTCTCAAGTCATTGATATGAATTTGATAAGAGTAATTTTAACTCATTCTCCATTTGTTGAGTTAAACATCCAATTCGTTGGTGTTGTTTTTACAAGAATATGTTTGAATATCCTTTGATTGTTTTACACTGAATATACAATCATATTTATTGTATTTATATTTGTCAGACATAATTATGTCATTGATTTATCCTTTACCTATGGATACAGCCTTTATGAGAGATTTCATCTCAATTTACATTCCATTGAGACTTCTTTGTTGATATACACCAAATCACTTTTATGTGGTGTATATAATGTACTTTGATATAGTGTATCATGAATCCCTTTATTCTCATGATATTTCAATGTTTTGATTAACTCAATTATTTGTATTCAAGTGTCTCGGTTTTGGTTATAATCTCTAACTAAAATACCATTTTTAAATGTTTTAAAGACTTATTCATCTAAATCTTTCTCATTAATGTCCATGTTTTAAAAACGGTTATAAGGATTTATTTATATGGACATTAATGTTTTAAAATTAAAACTCCTTTTAAATGTTTCAAAGTGGTATGGGACACTTTGATTCAAAAATCAATTTTTAAATGGCTTCTTGACAAATAGTGTGACTTTTAAATGATTTCAAGAAAAAGGGGGATATTTCTCTCAAATAGTTTTGATGATTATTTTAATCTATGTCAACATCCTTCATTATTATTGATTGAGGTTAATGTGATACAATACAATCTTCCATATTGTATCGAATGAGTTATGTTTGACTGTGGATGTGCTATTTTTATACCATTCATGGTTTGTGGTTAAAGTATTGACATTTCGTATGCTAGTTTTAATACGAATGTTTATGTTATATTTAAACCTGTTCATATGAGGAATGCATTGGACTTAATTACTGATGGGTGGAGCCCGCTATAGCTCCTCGATGCATCGATAGGTCTCATGTGACAAACTAGTGTTTTGGCACAAGGCCTTGGCAAAATCTTATTTGTAGTCTTGGCACGAGGCCTTTGCTATGTGGTTATGATATTCCGGCATTATGCATTCCATCATTATGAAAGGGGTTATTGATATTGCATGTGATTGTTCGACCAGTAGAATATCCATGTGAATAAGTAAATGGCATTATTTCATTTTATCTTTTCCATTTTATGCTGAAGTTCACGTTTAAAAGGCTTTAGTTTTAGTTATAAACTGCCTTATGTGTTTATGTTTATCTATGAAAGCTTCTGTTATAATGTTATCCTTACTGAGCATCTGAGCTCACCCCTTTCAATGTTTTATTTTTTCCAAGATTATGAAGAATTAATTTATGAACGACCTGAAGGGATAGTATGAGGGGATATGAAGACAAGATGTTGTTGTAGTTTTTTTTACCTTACGATGTAATGTAAGACTTATGAATATATCTAGTGTTTCCAAAACTACTAAACTAATCGGTCTTTCGAGACTTGATCCTTTATGATCATGCCAATGTTATGTAATAATGCACCGACACTGGGTATCTAGGGTCGGGGCATTACATACATAAGTAAGTTAAATAACATTAAAGAGGAAATAATACATATAATATAATTTTTTTTCAATCATTAAATAGTTTCATGACCATATCTGAAGGCGTTAAAGGAAAAAATGAAACATGATGTTCTTGATGGTGATAAATTAACACCTAATGAACAACAGTTTCTTTTCTAAAAAAATGATGTAGAGAAGGGGGGATGGATGATATATTAAACTATTATTATAAACAGTTTACAATATATTTGATATGCTGGAGTTACCATATAATGTTTTGAGGGATTATGAAAAGAACATGAAATTGAAAGGAAATTAAAGGAAACAAGAGAGGGGGAAATTTCATCTCAAATCCCCATCTTGAGATCCTTCTTAAGGAACCTAGGAATATAATTTTGATGAAAAAATAATATATTGGACGTGGGGGAGGGGATAGGTATGGTTCTTGGGAAGAGTTTATACAAGGCTTGAAGCATTATAAGTGTGAGGAAATGAGGTGAAGAGTGATATTTATAGTGATGGGAGGAGGGTTTTCCTTAATATTTAATTCATTATTTTATTAATTTCTCCCAAGAAAACCAATAGTAATGATTCCATGACGAAAAATAGTAATTTGTGCTTGTGAGTTCTATATTTTGGGGCATACATCACTTGTGATGTCCGTAATAGTGTATTTATATAATTTTGTATTTATTCAGTAAATTAATGCATTTTATTATTCACAAAATTCATGTATTTTAGAAAAATCCCAAAAAACCACCATAACCATTTTTCAACATGAAAAAACCAAAAGAAATCCATTTTTCAAAAATAATTGTTTAAATATGATTAATTTAATTTTTAATTAAAATCACAATTTACTTTAAAAATACAGTTTTTAAAATTAAAACGGATTTTACAATGCATTCAAAAATTACATAAGGTATTATAAAATTATCTCAAAACCGTAAGACATTGAATTTTTAATTTATATATTTTATTTTAGGAAAGTAAAATGTATTTTAAAATAAATAAATAATTATAATTAATTATTAATGAATTATAATTAATGGTTAATGAATTAAAAAATCCCAATATTTTTACTAAGGTCATATTGTCACTTATAAGATTCCTAAAGTTAATTTAATCTTTTAAGGGTAAGGATACTATTATTTTGGATGATTTAATATTCACGAGGTTCATAATAATATTCACAAGGGTAGGTTACTATTCACAAAAAATTAAGATTATCCTATCAGACCCCATTATCTTACTGATCACAACTATGTATGTTAGATTTTTGAAATTGAAAACACAGAAGTGGAAAAATTATGTTTAATGATCAGATGGTATTTCGTATTATGATATGTCATTGTTCTCCCTAATGGTATTATACTATAAGGCATAATTATAATAAGGTAATTCCATTGATAAAATATTTGGTCGTTAAATTATTCCCCCATTATGAAATTTTTCCCCTCAAAATTTTATTTTACATAAACAAGTAAGGGTACTTCACCTTCATCTTCTTCTCCGGTTCCGAAGATTCCTCTTCAAACATATGGTTCCACCAGACCGGTTGTAAAAGTTGGGTTATCTTGTGGTGTAGAACCTTATCTCTATAGTCCAAAATCTTCCCTTGCTGCTCCTCCTGAGAGATCATCTTCCAATTGTACAACTTATGAGTTTAGTACATGTGAGGGGTCGGGTAAGTCCTTCCTCAAGAGTGATACGTGAAACTCATTATGAACATGAGATATATTCAGTGTAATTACAAGCCGATTGGCCATAGATTATATGCATTCAACTATCTCAAAGGATCCAACGTACCTTTGGAATATCATTCCATTCATTCCAAACTACATGACTCAATTCTATGGTGATATTCAAAGGAATCATATGTCTCCAATTTCGTACTCCATGTCCCTTTGGTGGCTTTCAGTATAGTTCTTTTTCCAACAATGAGTAGCATTGATGTGTTTCTGGATGACTTGATCATTCTCTGTCATCTCTTGCACAAGATAGTATCCTAGTAGCTTTCATTCTTCAACATCATCCCAAAAGGTGTGAGTATTACATCACTTTCCATACAAAGATTCATATGGATCCACATGAATACTCTGGTGGAAGCTATTTTTGTACGAGAAATCACCCAATGGGAGATATTGATCCCATCCACCATTTAATTCTAAAGAGCATGCTCTTATAATGTCTTCAAGCATCTAAATAGACCTTTCATATTGACCATTAATTTGGGGGTGATAGGCTGTGATGAAATTTAATTCAGTACTTAGAGATTGTTGAAGGCTCCTTAGGAATATAGATGTGAACCTTGGATCATGGTCCGAGATAATCGAGAGTGGAACACCATGTAGTCTCACCACATCCTTCACATATATATATTTTCAATTTGTTTAAGCAAGAGGTCTTGCTGAAGAGCGATAAAATGGGGGGTCTTAGTGAGTTTGTCAACCACAACCCATATAGCATTATTTACATTCGACCTCTTCCAGAGAGTTGTGACAAAGTCCATAGTGAAATTATCCCATTTCTACATGCATATAGGTAATGGTTGCATCATCCCATTGGACTTTTGTCTCAATGATTTAACTAGATAACATACCAAGCACCTTGATGTATATTCCACAATCTTCTTCTTCATTTTATCCCACTAGAAGTGTTCTCAGAGAACATGGTACATCTTGGTACTCCAAAGATGGATAGAGAATGATGATATATGTCATTTTTAATAGATCATTATTTATCCATGGTGATGAATTCACACAAAGCTACATTCCAAACTGAAGCATACCATCATTGTCGATATGGAAGTCGTGTAGATTTCATTATTTTACTGCATTCACCATATTTTGTAACTCAAGATCATCCTTTTGTGCCTCCATAATATTCCCTGGGAAATATGGTTTCATAATGATTTGGGAAAGATATTATTTATCCCCTTCCCTTATGATTTCCAAATCCAACCTTTTCATTTCCAATAATATTGGTTCTTTCTCAATCCACAACATGGATAGAGTAGTAGGTTTTTTTCCTAAGAGCATAAACTACCTTGTTCACCTTTCCATAATAATAGAGAATAGAGAAATGTCAATCCTTGATTATCTATAGCCATCTCATTTGACGCATGTAAATATTCTTTTATGTGAATATATACATTATGATTTTGTGGTCTGTGTATATGGAACACGTCTCACCATAAAGGTAGTGATGTAGATTTGCAAGGCCAAAATCATGGCTTCCAGATCTAGATCATGTTTTGAGAAGTTTTTCTCATCTATCATCAACTCCCGTGAGGCATAGGCTACCACATTATGATTTTTCAAGATTACACAACCCAATCATTTCATATAAGCAACAAATTATATAAAAAAACTATATACACATTTCGGTAGTGTGAGTACAGGTGAATTTATCATCCTTCTCTTTAGCTCCTTGAATCTTCCATAAAATTCTTCCATCCATACAAACATTACCCATTTTCTTGTTAACTTAGTTATCAGGCTTGAAAATTGTGATAAATTTATCAGAAAAAATCTGTAGTACCCAGATAATCAAAGAAAACTACAGATTTCTATCACTCTAGTGGGACACTTCCATTCCAAAATCGCTTTTGTTTTGGAAGGGTCCACAAAAATTACTTCTTTTATGATCAGATGTCCCACGAATGTGACTTTATTCATCCAAAATCCACACTTATTGTACTTGGAATACAACATATACTTTCTAAATGACACCAACATATGTCTTATATGTTTTTCATCTTCCTCCTTGATATTGGATTATATTATAATATCAATGATAAAAACTACCAAACATTTTTCAATGTAATGTCTAAATAATCTATTAATCAAATCCATGAATATTTCAAGGGTATTAGTACGTCTGAAGGGAATCACCAGAAACTCATTGTGCTCATACCTTGTACAAAAGGTAGTCTTCTGAATAACTTCCTTTTCACATGTAGATGATGATATCTATAACATAGTTCCCCCTTTGAGAAGTATTGGTCTCCTCTTATCTAATCGAAAAAGTATTCAATCATTTGAAGAGGATTAATGTTCTTTATAGAGATCTTGTTGAGTTTCTTATAATCGATACACAACTACATTGTTCCATCCTTCTTCTTTAAAAAGGGCATCAAAACATCCCATGGTGATGCACTATGGTATATGAACCCTTTGTCCATATTCTCTTGTTGCCACTTTTTTAACCCATTCATCTTGGTAAGATCCATCAAATATGGACACATTGTGATAGGAGTTTCTTCAGGTATGATTTCTATTGAGAACTCTACCACACAATCCGGGGGAGTTTTTTGTAATTCATTGGGGAATATATCACCACATTCCATCATGATGGGAATTTTTTCAAGTATGAAACTTTCAGTTGACTCAACTATTTGGGAAATGTATGATTCTTAATAGAGAATAAACACCCACAGAGAAGAAGGATTATTCAAAGGAGATTCATTATCTTCCTTAGATTTTTAGAGGATCATGGGATGGTCTAGAATATGAAAAGATATTTCCTTTTCCTCATAGTTGATATGTGCTCTATTTAATGAGAGCCAATCCATTCTCATTATAGCATCAAATTATACCACATGATGTATTATTAGATTCACTAGGAGAATCATTCCATATATGAAAATAGAAGAAGAGTCAAACAAATGGGTTGTATTGATTTCCCCACATAGTGTTTTTACAGATATATCTACTTCAAGACTTCATTGATTCGATTATATTGTTCTAGAAAATTTTCAACATATAAATTAATGCGTATAACCAAAATAAAAAAAATACTTTTTCCATTTTTGAGTGATTAGGAAGTGTACCTTTAATAGCTTCATTATGTTGTACAAATTATAAAGTGGTGATGGCATAATACTTCACATGATCCATTGGCTTTGGTGGATACTGATGTTGATTATCCACAAGGACTCGATATTTAGTGCACTGGATTGAATTGTTCCCTTGCTCCCTATAGTTATAGCATTGAACCATGGGTGGTTCTCTCCTTTATTCCACCACATTGACATTCCTTCTCAAATATCGACAACACTCTTGAGCATGATGTATTTCTTTTCCACACTTAAAAAATTACACCGTCCCTTTGATGTAGTTCCCATGATGCAACATCCCACATTTGTTTCATCTGGGTCATTGAGATTTCTTACCACCTTTATCATTATATAATCCATCATGAAACTCTATCTTTCATTTCTTATCAACATAGCCATGGGACCATTATCAAAACTCAATCACCCCTTTGAGAGCAGATTGAACAACTTCTTAATAACTCCCAATGTCTTGAATTGAAAGATCCTTTCAATGGTGTGGTTTTAATCCACTAAAAAATCTATCAATTTTTTTATCAATGTTGATAACAAAACCTAAAGCATAACTTGAAAGCCTTGTGAAATTCACTTCATTGGTGTGAAAAATTCTCCTTCCTTTCCCATGAGATCTATGAAATCACTCTCCATCTTTGTATAAAGAGTTCATGGAAAATTCTTATTAAGAAATCGTGTCTTAATGTATTTCCCTTCCATCTCTTCAATATCCTCCCATGGATTGGTGATCTTAATAAAATCCAACCATTGATGGAAACTCCCTATAGATGATAAATAGATAGGGTCACATTCTCCATCTCATAATAGTGAAGCACATAAAAGATCTTTTCCATGTAGTTGACCCATTGCTTTGAAACTAGGGGATTAGATGATCCACTAAATGTTAGTGTTTGTTGCCACATAAAACACTCAATAGCTAGTTTCTCGCTATTTGGTATAAAAAGACATCCCCCATTATTCTAGTTATTGTTCATAACCTGATATAGGTGGGTAATAATCCACAAGATGTTTTGAAATCCACCTCCCAAATCATTGGGGACATTGTATGGAAAATCATTGCATTGGCCCTAGAATGAGATGTTGACCTGGTTTCTCATAGTTCCCACCATTTTCTAAAATATAAATTCCTATAACAAAACATAAGTCAAGATGTCATGAATAAATTTTTTATTTGTAAAATTTACCCTAAAATCCTAACTTATGGGATCCCTGTGTAAATATTATTGTGTGTGTATTAGTACTTAGTCTCATACTAGAGGTTTTATCTAGGGTTCATTAATCTTTATTCCAAAATTAACTAATCCTTTCGTCTGAAACAAATTATACCAACCCACCCTTTTCATAAAATAATATAACATCATTATAATGATAAAAAACATAATAGTATTTCACCATGAGGGTCCAGAGAATTATTGTCCTGAGAAAACTAGGACCAAACACTAAATTTACTACATCAAACATAAAATTCAATTTAATTTGTTCTTCTATAGCTTCTTATTGGCACTTTTCCTTTCATTATTACACATAATCACCAGAATATATACATCAAAAAAGGGGTGAGATAAAATACCAATAATAGGATAGATATGGACAATATATAAAGGGTTGAGTATAATCATTACATAGGAAAATGATCTTGAACACAAGATGAGTCATTGATAAAAGACTCGAGATATGGAAATGCATAAAAAAACATCATGCATTAGTGGTTAACTACCACACATAGTTATGAACAAAGATGTAATATTTTTCACTAATAATTTCAATTTAACTCATAATATTAATCAATTTACCCAATGCATTGGAGCACTGCATAATTTTGGGCGCACTTGTCACATTATAACATTCATTTTGCGCTATATAATTCTGGGTGCACCCATCAAAACCTAACAGTATCATTACCCTTCATGACACATAGATAATATATATAAAATGAATATAAATAACTCATAGAAGGAATTGTTTTCATCTCAAAAGAACACATTAATAAACCTTGGGTTCCCAAAAGAAAGTGGGAATAACATACATGCAACAAGAACTATCAACCTTGAGTGAGAAGTAACAAGTGTGTTTTTGAAAGAAGAGTTCTTTTGGGAAACATTTGTGTGATGTAAAATCTATTGGAAACATTTTATATCACAGAAAAGGTCAGATAATAATGAGAAAAAAATTTTTATGGTGTATTTATACCAAAAATGGAGTGATGTTGGGAGAACCCGAAGTAAGAAAGATGGGTTCAAGAATTTCCCCTTTCCTTATGTCTGAACACCTTCGTCACTCTAATGTCCAATATAATGACATAAGATTAATTAATTAAAAATTAAAAAATCTTGTGTCCATAAATATGGTTAATTATGGTTTCATTAAGTTATTTTATGGGCCTTTGGATTAGTTGAAGGGATTAAATACATTGTTTGGGAATGTTTGTTTGTTTTGTTATCTTGAACGATTCCCTAGTATTCACAAATGGAAGTTTGTGTAGAACATGGATATACATCCAGAAATGATATTACATGTTATTAGTGAAATTAAATGAGTTTTAATGATCTTATAATGAATTATTTTTTATTAAATATTGATGAATCAATAGTTTAGAATTTAATGATGAACATTTGGGTTAATTCGGGCTGTTTTTTTGACAACAACGATCTTGATTTGTTTACTACATTAGTAACATGTACATAATTTAGTAATATAACTATAAATAAGTCATAATAAATATAATATAATCTGGTTAAATAATATAAATGGTTTTATGATTAGATCTGAAGGCAGTAAAGGAAAAATTAAACATGTTGTTCTTGAAGTTGATAAATTAACACCACATGGACAACATTTTCTTTTTTAAAATAAAAATAAGAGGATAACGGGGTGGGATGATATATTATCCCATTAGTATCCTACAATTATAGTATATGTGTGATACTATAGTTACCATACCATGTGGGGATTGATTAAGAAAATAACATGAAATTAAAAGGAAATTTAAGGAAGAGAGAGTGGGGGGGGGGGAATTACATCTTGAATCCTCCTCTTGAGATACCTCTTAAAGAACCTAGGCATTGTATTTTGATGAGACAAGAAAATATTGGAAGTGGGGGATGGGATAGAGAGTATTCGTAGTTAGAGTTCAAGAAAGTCATGATGCTTTAGAGGTGTGATGAAATGAGGGTGGGAATGGTGGTAAATATAGTGAAGGGAGGAGGGTTGTCATTAATATTTAATTCATTTGTTTATTAATTTCTCCATAGACAAGAAATATAGATTATTCCATGACCTTGAATTTTAATTTGTGAATGTGAATTCAATATTTGGGTTCTTACATCACTTTTCATATTAGGAATAGTGTATTTAAATTATAATGTATTTATACGTTAAATTAATGCATTTTACTATTCAAAAAAATCACATATTTCATAAAAATCCCAAAAATTCACCCTTACTATTTTTTAACATGTAGAATCCAAAAGTTATTTCCAATTTTTAGAAATAAATTTTTAAATTTTATTCCACTAATTTTTAATTAAAATCATAATCTAGACGAAAAAACAATTTTTAAAAAGAAAACATATTTTATAATGCATTCCAAAATTACATAAGGTCTTATAAAATTAACATAAAACTTAAAGACATAGAATTGATAATTTATTCTAGCATTTTAGGAAATTACATTTTCATTTCATTTAAATAAATAATTATAATTAATTATTTTGGACTTACAAAATACCAATATTTTTAATTAGGTCAAATTGTCACTTATTTGATTCCCCAAGTTTATTTAATATTTCAAGGGAAATGATACTATTATTTTGGACCATTTACTATTCATTAGGGTCATACTAATATTCATAAGCATGGGTTACTATTCCCCAAAAATTATGTTTTTCCTTTGAGACTCTAATCATCTTAGTGATCGCAACCGTGTATGTCAGATTTTCAAAATTCAAAACATAGAAGTGTGGAAATTATGTGTAGTGATCACATAGTAATTACAATCATGAGATGACATTATGCATCCAAAAGGGATTATAATATAAGGCATAGTTATAAGAATGGAATTCCATTGATAAAACATTGGGTCATTACAAGCCTACTGGACATCTTCGGCATGAACATAACGAGGACGTCGACCTAGAGCTATACCTACAAAATAACAAACAATTAGAGATCCTAAACCAAGAAAATTGAAGATGTAATATTTATTAATTAATTATTTTCTATTATTTATTTGAGGTTAAGCTATCACAAGGTCTACCCATTCAAACAAAGGAACAAATAAGAATGATTTATGATCCTTTCATAGGTCTTTACCCTATAACTAGTATCAAATCATTTTGTTGGCATTGTAAACATAAAGGTATATGCATCAGATCATAGGGGGGCCTAAATGCTTATGAATCATCTGGTCTCTAGTGTTTAAAAAACTTTCGAAACTTGAATGACACCGTTTCCCTACTAACACATGGAACCATACCTATTTTTAATAGAAAACTCAATCATATCCCTCAAGTAGACCTCTGATACCACTTTGTCACGACCGCTCCCCACAAGGTTTAACCCTCCTGGGTTGGGAATGTGGGAAGGGATATAGTGACACCTTGAGTCCTACCACCATTAGGCCCTCGGTTGGCAACTAGCATAAAGGGTATAGTAAACACACAAATGAGAGTTATTACCCTCTAAGAGAACACATTCGAAAGAGAGAGATAAGACAAACACCAACCAACTCCAGATCAGTCTAAAAAATAAACAAAATCACAAGTACACGTATGTAATGTCATGCAAGAACTACTACAAATGAAATAAAAAAACTATAAGTGGCCTCAGAATGTAAAAACGACAGCTAACATGACGCCTAAATAGTTCCTGTAACCCCAAGCTACTAGTTTCTAGCATGATCTCTAAACTAACACATGTAACCTATAAAAATACTTTATATATACATAGGGTGAGTATTTTAATATACTTAGTTGGATCCTCCCCAAAGACTCTCGTTCAAAAGTAAAGGAAGCATACTAAAACACAGTGAAAACAATTAAAACTATCTCATCAACTAAATAGGAATACTATGTTACTAGCCTCACCATGACTACTATATCTAAGTATCACATTCAAGAGTATATAAAAAATATGTAATATATAGGGTACCCTACTATAGGTTACCCACTGGTTTGCCGCTTTTCCCCAACAACGCACGTCCTAAGAATATCTCTCCAAAAAGGGTTCCCCCCAGACACTTGGGTGTAGCACTGCAACATGAACCTCATGTAAAGAAACACCCAAATCCACATAACAATTGTAACTAGGTAGTTTTTGGGAGCCACAACATCTCACATGGCATGTATCATACATCAGGTAATAATCCTCAAGCCATTATAGCCCATACACAATGTAATGATCCTCAAGCCATCACAACCTACACACGTTACACCTATAGTAATCCATTGGAATATATATCCAAAATATATGTGTGTGAATAACCACAATCCATTACATCCCTCTACGCACATATATGGGGAAAACTAACCGTTGTTCAAACTTGAACAAGTAACATCCAAGAGAAAAGAGTGCGGCCTAAGGGGTTGACAACCATCTATCATCCAACCAAAATGTTGGGGAAAACACCCCATAGGCTTTTAATCCTTAGTGTGTTAGTCTCTCTAACCGATAGGGTAGGGTAGTGTATAGAAACTCAAGAAGTACATGATACAGTATAACTCACAACCACACTATGTGAAGAACCTTGTCTCAAAATCAACTGTAGCTAACATCTCTCGGACTCTCGACTGCCACTTCTAAGACAAGGTATCCTATAAGAACACAACCATTTAAATAGATATATTATATTACCTTATTTATTTTATCAGTTACACTTTATGTTAATTATTTACATAAACATTAATTAACCATTATCAATTCCACATTACATTTCATTAGGATCACCCCCACAGTCCACTGTTTTATTAAATTATAACCTCAACATTGCATCCTATTATGATCCAACCCTATGGTTAACATCATTTATTCAGTCATTTATTTACAACATTATTACTTTCTCCTATTCATAGTAATTCTAAAAAAACATTCTATGATTCAAAACATAAGGAGCTCAAAATGATGTTTTTGTGAACAACCCATCGAGTCCTTTCAACTAGTAAAAGCATAGACCCATCTTCCCTCCAGAATATAATCATAAAAAGCATGTGGTATACACCACATGTATTTTCCTATTTGGGAAGGAGGCTATGCATGAACTTCTTTTTTAAGAAGTGGGGAGTGTAAATCAGATAAAAAATCAATAAGATTCATAATGCATCCAAACATTCACATAAAACTCATTTCATCATCTCTGATGTCCTCTTTGACCCCCACCAACATAAATCAATTAATCTCACCACTCTAGCCATCAACTACTACCACAACTAATAGACCTCCATGCCCCACATATCACAATAACCATCCATCCTCACATAACAACAGAAGTAGTTGAAAAAAATCAAACATCATATCAATTGGGATTTTTTCCATTAAAAAAGAAAGAGGATAACTCAGAACATTATCAGGCATTACCTTTTTATCAAAAAACATGTTAGTTAATCAATCATGAATACACTGGTTTAATATATTTAGGTTTCAACTACAGCTACCCTAAAAAAATATTAGAAATCATAATGCAATTAAATAGTTTTACTGCATTAATTTGGTTACCGTTAAATTATACCAAGAGGAAAAATATTCATTTACATGCCACTTTATATTTGATTATTAATTAAAAATTAATACCAATTTCTGTTCATTATCAATTTCTTTCAAGAACAAAATGATAGACCAATAAAGCATAGATATCACACTATCTAGCGAAAAAGGAAATAACATACGACTGATTTGAATTGATTTATTCAGTTCAAATATTTATTAGGTCCATTATATTGCGATTCAGTGGGCTAAAACATGCTAACTCTACAGTTTCTCATAAAATAATAGAGAAGAAATGAATCACCTACTACAAATAGTTCTTGATGTTATTTTTATGAGAATGATCCGTATAACATAATATGATCTCCTCCCCCATGACAACTACATCCACCTGAGGATGTTGCAGTACGACTGAACCATTCAATAGGCAAGAAAACTATATTAGAAGAATGGAGATCAAATGAAATAATATGGAAAGGAGAAACATGAAGAGAAGGATTGAAGAAAACACAAGAATAATGGTAGATCATACTATCTATCAATGAAGGATCAACAGTTACTGCTTTCACCAAAAAAATTGGTGTACATGAAATAGGAAGAAACATCAAGGGGAAATGATCCAAGGATTATAGATCTATCACACCTCTCTTATAAGAAGAATGAAAGATAGATCATCTCGTACCGGGGAACAATAAGGTAGAATAAGTAAAGAATATATCTTATCCCATTAGAAGTTTTAATAGACTAACAGTTTAATATAAGTTAGATTTTCCATTTAAATAGGATCACATTAATACACATGGTTTGACCATGTAAAGAAATACTGGTCCTTAGGAAAATTAATATAGGAGTTATGGGATTTGAATTGGCCTTTAATCTCTTCAAACAAGGCCTTTAATGGGTTTTATGTCAAAGAAAACATCAAAGGTATGAAATTGTAGGAAGTTGGAAACATTGTACATGATCCTGGAAACATTTCACACCTACCAATTATGGAAACACTATTCATGATGCTGGAAACACTATTCACAAAATGTCTCACTGATGGCATTGTTCACATCATTATCATCGATGAGAAACAATGTACATGATCCCAAATTTTTTTCACAGAATGTCTCACTGATGGATCTTTTCACATCAGTCTCGCTAATGGAACAGTTCACATCGGGCTCACTAATGGAACTGTTCACATCGGTCTAACCGATGGAACTGTTCACATCGGTCTCACCGATGGAACTGTTAACATCGGTCTCAATGATGGAACTATTCACATCAGTCTAACAGATGGAAATGTCCACATCGGTCTCACAGATAGAACATTGCACATCGGTCTCATTGATGGAACTGTGTACATCAGTCTCACTGATGAAACTTTTTACATAGGTCTCGCTAATGGAACTGTTCACATTAGTGTCACCGATGAATAGTTTACATAGGTATCACCGATGGATCTGTTCACATAAATGGAAATTTGGAAAAGTGTTGGGGATAAGTCACCTTGACCTCCCAGAACACCTAAAAACTAGATTTCTCCAAAGGAATGCGCCAGAGTGGTCTGGGCCATTAAAAATATAATTTAAATCTTTATGTGAAACTTTTTCTTCTGAATATAATGATCCCAATAGAACTTTTGGAGTTTTTGGTCTTGTTGTTTCAAAATCAATATTCTATTTTTCTTGAAATTTGTATATTCATTTCATATAAACATTATTATCCTAATTATATTAGATAATATCAAAATAATTATATGATCCAACATTTTATGAAACATTTGTGTTCCATTGTTGAATATATTATTTATCTTTAGATGATGAATTTATTTTCTCATTTTTGATTACTTCTCCTCCTCTCATCATGAATTTTATTCTTTTGACTCTTCAATGTTAGCATCTTTTTCTGACTGAGAAGTTATATGAGTAGATGACATTGAAGAACCCGAAGATTTTGTTTCCATTGTCTGCTCATCAGACTCTATTTCTTCCTTATAATTTTCGTCCTATTATTCCTTATATTATAATTATATTTCTTTTTATTATTCTTCTTAATATAAATATTATTCTCCCATCTCTCCCTCTTATTCGACATACTAATTTTTACCCTCCTTTACTTCCTAAAGTTCTTTTTCTAATTTTTTATTAGTTTCTATTACACCTTTTCCAACTATTTTAGAAACAAATTCATTCACATCCTGAATTTATTTTTAAAAAACATCTAGAATAGATTATTTAAAATTATGTTTCCATTTTCCCTTATCAGTGACTAAAGTAATTAGTGATGGTATTACATATGTTTTTAAAAATTTCATTCCAGAATCTGGAATGATTTGATATGTATGAGGAAAGGATAAAAATAGATTCTAAGAATCCTTTTCAACATATTTTAATAACCTTTTTGTTACGTTTCTTTCTCGTAAAATCATTTTATTATTCATTATCTTTTTTTCTAGTATCTTATCTTTTTTATGGATTCTCACCACTTTATACTTAGCTACATTAAGGTTATCTCTAGGGTTCTTCCATGTCTTATCTTCTGTATATTTTTTGAAAACATCATAAAACATTTTTTTGTTTTGTTTTCTTCTCTAGTGAAGAAGATTCATCATTTTCTTTATTATTCTCTTCATCAACAAAATCATAACATTGAGCTGTAGTCAAAGATTCATCTACCTTATCAGGGAAATTCTTTGAAATTGAATTTAATACTTACTTCAATCTAAAGAATGTTTATTCACCAATAAATGAGATATCTTATCTCATTGGATGTTTTTTTATTCTCAACATTGAATAGTTACTTACAAATCACTATAAAATTATTTGATAAATTAAGTGAAAATTATCGTATTCATATTAATTAAATCATTATTATCTGCTTACAGGTTATAAAGAAAAACTTAACCAAGTTAAATTATAACATCTTTATGATAAAATCCAAAATAAAAATATCAAAAACCATTATGGTGTCCCTATTACCCTTCTGTGGAACAAGGTACAATTTAATTCATATTTATACCACCTTTTCATCTACGGAAAGGTTGGATACTTTCTTGACTTTCTGATATGGAGAAAAACAGATGCTTTGTCCCTAGATTTTTCAAAAGATCCATGTGTATCATGTAGTTGATGTGATATAAAAAATCCTGACCTTGAGCAGGAACTCGAACCAAATATTCTTCTCATCTATAAGAAAACTTTTATTTATTAGAAAACTAAGTTAAAGACACTTCATCCTTACCATCTTCTGATAAAAATTTAATGAATAAAGTTTTCTTCAATTTTTAGGAAAATTAAATTCAATGACCTTTTTAGGGTTTTCGATATAGAAATTTTCTATGACATGAAAATAAATATTCAATATATAAATAGTGCTCTATTATTCATTACATTGTGTTTTAACAATACTTTTTATGAAACCATCAATTTTCAAAAAATATTTTCTCGTGGACGTCATACTAAGATATGTGTTAGTGATAAGATGAATGGAAAAAACAACCAGACTAATTTATTAAGGGTGGAGGACAGTTCGATATAGAAAAAGGATAAGAACCAATGTGGGACACATGGGTGTACTACCTTTATATATTAATGAGAAGTGATATATGGGATTCTATGATTTTCCGAATATAATTTTATAAGACACTATCTAATCCAAAGATCACGATTTAATCGAAGAATGATTTTAAAGTTAATTATGAACTCATAACATTATAAGTAAAATTTTTCATCACAGTATCGTATAATATTATTAGAATAATTATTATGGTTGGAAAAAAATCAATTTATAAAAACTAAAATAATAAGTAATCAAAAAAATTATAAACTAAATAAATTAATTATTATACAAAATAAAAGAATATAAGAGTAACTTTTAGATTAGAAAATTATCATCGGTATGAAAAACATTTTCTTAATTCATTCATTATATAATTCATATCATGATAATATTTATAATAATATTGATTATTATTGTTTTATAAAAACTCTTATCAATATAGTTTTATTTTAAAGATATATTCTCATTTTTAATAAAAAACAGATTATAATAGGTATATTATGAAAAATTATTCAATTGATATTAATATAATAACTTATTACAATAGTTTTATTAAAAAAATGTATTATGAAAGATTTATAAAAAAAATTACTGATAATGTATCATAAAAATTTAATAAGTATATAGAATTTTGAATATTTTAGACTATGAGATTATTAAAAAAATTTGAGTGTTAAAAAGATATTATCATAAAACTAATATAAAACAACTTTTTAAAGAAAATTAAAATTCCATTTATGAATTTTTTTTCAATATATAAATGTTTTATAAAATTAGTAGTTTTAGAAGTGTTAATAAATAAATAAAAGGTTTTCAATATATTAAAGCATATATACTCCCACATTGATATGGAGTTCATTATTGTAAGAATAATGGTACAAAAAAGTAGATAGGAATATTAACATGATATTGATCATTCCAAGATTCTATTAAATGTATTGAAATCTACCAAAACTATGATGTTTAGTAAAAATATCGGAAACTCATTTTTGAGTTCAGATGAATTGTAAAATTATATCTCATTTAATGGCATGATCCCATAGGAATTAGAGTCTTGGGATTATGATCTTAGTATGCAAGGGTTGTGTTGGGTTTTGACTTTGGTATATATAACATGCACTGTCACAGTGTATTTGGGTTTTAGTAAAATGCATTCCATAGTTAGTGAGTGTGAGTTTCATCCACACCACTTGAGGACAAAAAATACCCAATGCCCTATATTTGAATTTTGAAATGGAATTTTATACTTGGTGTTGTTTCTTACATGACCATGAAACTAAATAGGTGTCCTAAGAAATGACATGTTCCATATCCACATTTCCAAACCATTCTACATCCATCAATGTCACTATCTAAAACATGTTTTAGTTTGAAATAAATTTAAAAATAATTTAATAAGGAAAAATCTATAGTTCCATTATGATAATGAAAGATTAATTTTAAATGCTTTATATGGGATTATTTTAGGTTATCCTGATATCTATCTCATCTGATCATATGAAACAGTTAATCCTAATGACTAGCTGTTATGTAATTTAATATTCTAATCATACCTTTGAATGTTTTTAAATCAACTACTTTTCTAGCCACATCATGATAAAATGTATTGGATGTACGAGTGGGAGTAATAATACTTTTAGAGTTATCAAACATAAATTTATCATGTAAAAATTTTATATACATAGGTAGATATATATGTTCCTTTTAGATTTTGTGAAATTTTAATACCAGGAATGTATGTTAACTCACCAATCATACTCATTTAAAAATCATAATTTGTATGATCCAATAAATTAATTTGTTAAAAACTTTTGATATAAACGAAATATATGTCAACTAAATATATTTGTACAATAAAAATATTTTTATTAACTCCTTTTATAATTTTTTTTTGGATTTACAATTCCCTGTACAAAATTATTTTTATAACAAAAATATATTTATCTTACCATAACATTATATGGAGGCCTTTTTAAGTCTATAATGTGCTTTGGAACATTTATAAAAATGTTCTAGACTTTTTTTTCAAAATTAGGAATTTTTTATACATAATATTCCTCCTGAACATATCCACTAAGGAAAGAACACAACAAATCTATCAGGAATAGTATTTTATTTAAGAATGATGAATATGATAGAAGTATATGAATATATTCATGTCTTGGAACTAGGGTATATGTTTCTTCACGGAGAATTCCCTTTTATTGATTATAAACCTTAACAATATTTCTAGGTTTATTTCTAATTATATTTTCATTTTGATCACATTTTTTCCAAAAACCCAATTTACTCCAATTATAGATGTATCTTGAGGATGTTAACCAAAGTACAAACATGGTTCCTTTCAAACTAATTATATTCATCATACATTTTTTATCCAATATAATATATTAAATACTCATTAGGGTTGTTCTATTTGAATTTTGATAAGAAATATAGATATTTAATTTCAATTATCAAAGAACTTTTAGTTCAAAAGTTTTGATATACATCACCAATGATACTTATACAATGAGGATTCTGAGGAAAAAACTGACTTGTTGGGTTTTAAAAAGTCATTTATTCAATAATAGTTTGAAAATATTCATGAGGAAGAATTACAGAAACATATTCATGAGTTATTTAATTTTGAGAAGAATTTTATATTATTGGTTGAAAATATGTTTATGAAATAATATCCAAATATGCAGGTTGGGGTGTTTTTTTAACACTCTAAGATTTCATAGTGTGTTATTTTTTTCAAGATAATTCAATAACTTGCACTACACAGAACACCGAGTTCAAGCGCACTATGACTTACCAAACAAGCCGTTCAAAAGAGTTTATGAATAGTATTAACTAAATTTAAAAATTTATATTATCCTTAAAATTTTAGAATCCCTATTATGAGTTTCTTAGACATAATGTAAGAACAAATTCATTTTTTTTCAGATAAAAGACGTATTTTTAAAAAAAATGGACTTTTACCAGATTTTAATAGTGAAACCCTTTTTTTAAATCCAATATTTTAAACATTTATATATTCAATTTGACTAAATAAATTTATTCTATAGAATGGGGATATCAAAAATTTACAAGGTAACACCCAAGCTTCCACGATATGCTTCTCTTTGAATAATACAGTAGAGGGTGTTGTATACAACTTCGAGTATTAACACACACTATAACCAATCAAACTAGCCGTTATGAATAGTAATACCTTCTTTTTGATATTATATAAATTTTATCTCTCAAAATTTACTTCATTTTTTTTATTCGTAATATCTAATTTATCCTAGGGTAAATTTTGGAACTTTTCGAATAACATTTATATTTTGATGAATAGTGAAAATTACTAAATTTTAATTAAAACAACTTTCTTAATCGAAATAATTTATATTGATATGTTATGAATTTTAATGGTTTTAAAATATATTTGGAATATATATTTACCATTTAATACAATTTTGGTCATTGTATGTAATTTCATAATTAAACCGGACATAAACAAGTGTCAATCTTTTGATAGTTATTATCTCTTAAAAACACGCTTTTTGTTTTAACAACGGGAATTAATTTTAAATTAATTCCTGCCACTTCTATGTTTTGAATTTGGAAAAATGGATTCCATATTTGGAATCATGATTTCCAAATTGTGCAAATAGATAACTTTTATTTTTAGATATTTTGAATAATTACTTCGGTAAATATTTTATTTATCGTGGTTAAAGTGTAAATCCGGTAAATAAGGGTTAAAACATAATATTATAATAAAAATAAATTACCCTAAAACGTGTCCTAACCTTATTGTATGATATATTTCCGACCATGGGCATCTTTGGGTCGATTTTCGGGACCCCATGGAGCAACTTGTAGGTGATAGGGACACTTTATTTTAATTAAGTTAAAATAAATACAAAAATGACATGAGCATATATCTTTTAGAAACAAAATTCTTACATAAGGTTATATATGTTGGATTTTAGACTATAGATATTCCTTAGAAAGATAAAACTATTTCCTACATAATGGTATTTTATTTATAATTTTTATACATTATATAAGTTAATTTATTTATGACACAATAGTGATACAGTAATTACACAATTAATGAAAAATTAGAATCATTAATATTATAAATACCAAAATAAATGTAATTTGAGAGTTTTTATAAATACAAACAATTTTATAGGTTAATATGACTTGTTATGATTTATTTAATTAAATTTTTTATAAGAAATAAGTTATTTATGATTTTTTAAAAAATAAATTATTGAATAGTGTCAAAATTGACATAAAAGTGTTTTTGAAACAAATATTATATTATTAATTGATATTAAATTCCTAAAAATATAAGGTTCAGCCAAGAGACTTATATCATGATAGGTGTATCATTTATGGACCACTTGGAAGTCTCTTGGATGGATATTTTATGTTTATTAACCATATAATAAAAAAATATAAAGAGACATTGTAAAAGTGAAACTAATTAACTAAGAGTTAATACTTAAAGATAAGGTTAATATGGTGATCCAAACCTATCTAAATCCTAATGGATGAGTTGTTTGCGACCCATAACCACCATAAACATTAAATAATACACTTTTTATCTATTAGAATCCGAATATGAATTTATTATTAAATAATATTTCTAGCATTTCCAAAGGTGCCTCTCACCCCTCTTAGAAAAGGGAACTCCCACTTGTCATTAATTCACACCTTAAAATCCTTTTGGTTCAACCAAAACCTGACCAAATACTCTATAAACATCATTCAATATTACCTAGAGGCCTTAGTTTGATCATAAATCCATCCTAAAGAGCCCATTCTGATCAAATTAAAAGGAAGAACCTGAAGAAGAGGTAATGTTTTCACCACTGTTTTTCAAATTCATTTCTTCTTCAACTTCTTCATTCTTTGTTATTCCCATTATAAAATAAATAATCCAGTATCTAATATATAATGTAATATTATTATAAATATGGTACAACCATATTCAGTATTCTATCCATCTTTGAATGAAATGTCACCATACGTGCGTATGTACGGATTACCATCTCCACGTCGTGGTGTAATTATTATTCAATATATTATTATTTGTATGGGTATAATAATGATATTTAATTCATGTAAATAATAAATATAACATGATAATGTTTCTCTATATAATATATAGCATCCAATTATATATTATTTTAATATCAAAAAAATGATATTGTCGCTTTGCGTATGTATGGACTACCGTCTCCATGAACACAATGAGATTCATTCTCCATCGTATCCATTAAAGTATAATTATCATTTGATGATTTAAAAATACTGTTTAAGGACTTGATATCATTATAGATATGAATAAGATACAACATATCCATGACAAACACGGCTTACGTAACAAAACATATAAAATAAAACGAGTAAGTGAACACCTGAAACAACGATAATACTAAGATATTATTAACAAAGCAATGTTAAAAGATCATCTATGATAACATAAAAATGTATATGAATCTTGTATAATTTAATAAAAATTATTTCACCATTATACAGGTGGTTAACCTACCCCCAACCAAATAAAAGTACAAGGTAATGGGTTTTCATCTCACTCCTTATTCCCGTGAGATTTATGCCATATTGCCACTATTAACTATTGTGTAGTGTATGTACTGCCTATAATTGTATTCCTTGTGTAATACACTTCAATTTATGTGTATTTACATATTCATTGTATGATACCTCTTTCATGGGGTGTATGTTTCGTAAGTTACTAAATTGGTAAGGGTTAATTTCACAATCTCTTCATTATCTAAGGTTGTTTATATGTAATTATCTACTGTGACCTCTTTGTCATCCACATCCATGTTTCATAAAAATGTTTTTCAAAACAATATTACTATTTTACAGAATATGGGTTAAAGCCATTTATATCTTTATTTGACCTTATACATTTTTAAAGGAATCTTTCTGTTGTTTTCCAAACAAGTTACTTTTTGACCCTTTCGACAAAACTAAGGTAAGAGTGTTTTTTATATGGAAGGTGCAATTATTCTCCGCCATTATTACACCTTTAAAGCTACCCTTACATGATTATAAGGATATTTTAAAAATAATGGTTTTAATTTATAATTATTTTATTTTTAAATGATTTCAAAAAAGAGATATTTCTCTCAAATATATGAAAACCCATTGCGAATGTATTCGTATTTAACGCAGGATAAAAAATGTTTTCAGAAAATCTGACTCTCGAGTGTGGTATATAGGAAGGGATTGGGCGTGGACCCATCATGGCATGTAATTAGTCGAGCAGTCTCAGAATTAGTTATTTTGTTTTCAGAAGCTTGCATAATGTTTTTAGAAAAACACTGGAGTATATTTGAGCAATTTTAAACGTAAGTATCTTCTAAAAAATTGCATCGGTAAGACTCATGAGAAAAACTAGTGTCTTGGCACAAGGCCTTGATAAATTCTTATTTGTAGTACTGGCACGTGGCCTTGGATATGTGGTTATGACAGTCTGGCATTATGCATTCCATCAATATGAAAGTGGTTATTGATATTTCATGTGATTATTCTATTAGTAGAATATCCATGTGAATACGTAAATGGCATTATTTCATTTTATTTTTTCCATACTATGTTTAAGTTCATGTTTAAAAGGGTTTTGTTCTAGTTATACATTTCCTTAAATGTTTATTCTTATTTATGAAAGTTTCCACTATATTGTTATCCTTACTAGGCATTTGAGCTCACCCCTTTGCTATGTTTTATTTTTCCAAGGATGTGAAAAAGTAATTTATGAATGACCTACAGTGATAGTTTGAGGGGATAAGAGTGTGGACTATGGAGACTATATTGTTGTTGTTTTTCACTTTATAATGTAATGTATCTTTTATGAATGTATGTAGTCTTTCCAAGGCTACTAAACCAATCCTTCCTTCAGGACATGATTCCTTGTAATCATGCCAATGTGTTAAAATAATGCACCAACTCTCGGTAACTAGGGTCAGGGCATTACAGTTGGTATCAGAGGAAGTTTAGTTCAATCCTTTGAAACTAGATTTAGATAATCTCTAATTATGGCACAACTATTTAAGATGGAATTTGAGGATTAGTATAGAAAAACTTCATAGAATTTTGGTATTGTAGAGATTTTGTGAGTTTTCCAAGAAAAACATCCATGTATGGATTCGAGCAGGTAGAGGTGGCTCTGGCACAGATGTACTTAGGGGTAAAACCCAAAAATACCACTTTGAGCTAGACTTGAACGGGAACTGGTGCACAACAATGGGGCTTGCTGCACTCTTGGTTACGACACTCCTGGGGGATATGATTAGGATAATTCTCATTTTCTTTAAAACCATTATGAAGGGTTTATGAGTATATACTTCCTCAAAGGAGGCATTTTTTTCATTACGGATTATATCCATAAACTTTTTAATTTATGTTATGTGTTTTAAAAGTATGGGATGAGGTATTATTATTCATAAACAAATCTTGTGGATGCCATTGTTTCTAAATGGTGCCCAGTAGAAGGAGTGAGAACTCCAGCAATACACATGATCCAAAGAGAATGAAGGATCATATCTTTCATGGTCTTAAGCCAGAATTTATAAGAGAAATAGTCTCCCATTTATTATCATTATATGAAGAAATAATATCATGTGTTGATAAGATAAGTAAAGAGTTAACTGAGTCTTATGTCTTTGAAGGGAAGCAAGAGAAGAAAAGGATGGAAGAGAGAAATATGGATATAGGTAAGAGGGAAAAGAAGAATTTTCCCATATGTGATAACTGTGGGAAGAAACACCCTGAAACGTTCCTTAATGGAATGTGATTTTCTTATAAGTTTGGAGGAAAAGGGCACAAAATACGTGACTGCATGGGTAAGAAAATGGGTTTTAAATGTACAATGCTTCATTTTCAAGGAGTTTGGAAACTATGAGAACCTATGTCACAGTCATCAGACTATGACGCAAATGATTCTATTGAATAATAATCAAGTTTTGATACTACCACAGATGAAGAGGAATGATTAGAGTTCTTATGTTGATTATGTCATTTGAGTTTTGTATCAACAATGTACTTGTTATAATAATTATGGAGTATATAAGGATTGTACTGCACTACTATTTCATTAAGGACTTGAGATTGTGTGGAACAAAGAAAAGTGACTCAATAGCAGGTTAAATTTTTGGAAAATATACGGTTGAGAGAATGATAAACCATAATATGGTTTTGATACCAAGGTAGTGATTTTAGAATAATACATGATTTATTTGGATAAATTATATTGGATATTCTTGACTACCGTGAAACTGATTAATGAGGTTTATATTCCATCATTGTTGGGGTTTACAACATTTTTGGATTGAAGGAGTATATCCATTATTCTTTAATAAATAATGGATCATGAATGTAATCAAGAAGGTTTTATGGTAATTCAGGATGTTGCAGTGTTTTAAAAGAATACATGATGAAGGTGTTCACATGTTATTATGCGGAAAAAAGGATCTTCCTTTTGTTTACCTTCCTTATAAATTTTGGACTAAAGTATTTTGGATAGTTCTAGTTTGGATTATTTTTGGATTTCCAAAAAAGGACAACCCAGAGGTCGGGTGGCAACCTGTCGCATTCGTCAAGGCCGCGAGACATGAACCGACAACCGGAGGGCGCCAAGGGGTTATCACCTACCACTGTCCCATGTGATTTCCTGGATTAGAAAATGTAGTTTTTTTTAAAAGATCTGGTAGATGAATTATAAATTCATTTTTTAGAACCCTATACGAATAAGATAAATAGATTATATTTTGTAGGTTATATTATCTTTTAGAGTGAAAGATGAGTTTGTGGTAGAAATTAGTTAAAGGATAGAACTCAACATGTCAAGAATATATTTTTCTTTTTCTCTTATTTTATGAAGAAATTAATTTTTACTTTATTTAAGGAATCCTAAAACAAAAAATGTGTTATCCTAATACCCTATGTTTTGTTGAACCGATGGTATTTCAAATCATCATAGATTAATGAATTTAAGTACCTCAATTTTACACTTGTTTGTGATTAATGACTTCAATCACTACCTATAAATATTTATGTTTTTCTACAATTAAATGTCTCTAATTGCCACCATGTTTCTCCGAATAGAGATCATAATTTTGTGGTGACTCTTTCATTTCTTTTTTCCTCTTATTAAGACTAAATTTTATTAACCCAATTTCCGATATGGGTTTTCCCACAAATATATTTTCTATATTCAAACTTTTATTTTCGAAGAACAATTTAAAATTGCAAGGACACAATTTATTGAAGTAGGGGAGAATGTAACACCCCAAGATTTCATAGTGTGTTATTTCTTCAAAATAATTCAATAACATGCACTACACGCAACACCGAGTTCAAGCGCACCATGACTTACTAAACAAGCCGTTCAAAATAGTTTATGAATAATATTAACTAAATTTAAAACATTATAAAATCTTTATAATTTTAGAATCCATATTATGAGTTTCATAGACATAATGTAAGAACAAATTCATTTTTTTAGATAAAAAAAGTATTTTTCAAAAAATGCACTTTTTCCAACTTTTAATAGTGAAAACCTTTTTTTAAAATCCAATATTTTAAACTTTTATATATTCAATTAGAATAAATAAATTTTTTCTTTATAATGTGGACATCAAAAATTTACAAGGAAACACCCCAAGCTTCCATGGTATGCTTCTCTTTGAATAATACAGTAGCGTGTGTTGTACGTACCTTCGAGTTCTAACACACACTACAACCAATCAAACTAGCCATTATGAATAGTAATACGTACATTTTGAAATTTTATAAATTTTATCTCTCAAAATGGACTTTCTTTTTGGATTCTGAATATCAAATTTAGCCTCGGGTAAATTTTTGGAACTCTTCCGATAACATTTATATTTTGATGAATAGTGAAAATTACTAAAATGTAATTAAAAACATCTTTTTTAATCAAAATCATTTATATTGATAAATTATGAATTTTAATGCTTGTAAAGTATATTTGGAATATATTTTTACCATTTAATACAATTTTGGTCATTGTACATAATTTTACAATTAAACCGGACATAAACAGGTGTCAATCTTTTGATAGTTATTATCTCTTAAAAACACGCTTTTTGTTTTAACAACGAGAATTAATATTAAATTAATCCCTTCCACTTCTGTGTTTTGAATTTGGAAATATGGATTCCATATTTGGAATCAGGATGTCCATATTGTGCAAATAGGTAACTTTTATTTTTAGACATCTTGAATAATTACTACGGTAAATATTTTATTTACTGCGGTTAAAGGGTAAATCCGATAAATAAGGGTTAAAAAATAATATTATAATAATAATAAATTACCCTAAAACGTGTCATAACCTTATTAGTGGATACATGTCCGACCATGGTCATCTTTGAGTCGATTGTTTGGACCACATGGAGCCACTTGTAGGTGATAGGGACACTTTATTTTAATTAAGTTAAAATAAATACAAAAATGACTTAAACATATATCTTTTAGAAAGAAAATTTTTACATAGGGTTATATATTTTGGATTTTTGACTAAAAATATTCATTTGAAATTGAAACATATTTCCTACAGAATGGTATTTTATTTATAATTTTTAGACATTAAATATGTTAATTTATTAAAGACACAATGGTGATGCAATAATAACCTAATTGATGAAAAATTTGAACAATTAATATTATAAATACCCAAATAAATGTAATTTGAGACTTTTTATAAATAAAAATAAATTTCTAGGTTAATATGACATGTTAGGATTTATTTAAATAATGTTTTTCGAAGTAATCATCTTTTTATGATTTTTACAAAAATCAATTATTGAATAGTGTCAAAATTTACATAAAAGTGTTTTTAAAACAAATATTATATTATTAATTGATATTAAATTCTTAAAAATCTAAGTTTCGGCCAAGAGACTTAATAATGATCATTGTATCATTAATGGACCACATGGGGGTCTCATGGATGTATATAGTATGTTAAATAACCATATAATATAAAAATATAAAGAGACATTGTAAAAGTGAAACTAATTAACTAAGAGTTAATACTTAAAGATAAGGTTAATATAGTGAACATAACCTGTCTAAATTCTATTGGATGAGTTTTTTTTGACCCCTACCCACCTTAAATGTCAAATAATCCTCTTTGGAGCCATTATAAACCGAATATGAATTTATTATAAAATAATATTTCTATCTTTTCCAAAGGTCCCCCTCACCCCTCTTATAAAAGGGAACTCCCCCTTCTCATTAATTCACACATTCAAAGCCTTTTGGTTCGGCCAAACCCTACCCAAATACTCTCTCAACTTTCCTAAATACAATCTAGAGGCATTAGTTTGATCAGAAATACAACCTAAGGAGACCTTTTGATCAAATTAAAAGGAAGAACACGAAGAAGAGGTAATGTTTTCACCACCCTTTTTCAAATTCATTTATTTTTAAAATTCTTCTTTATTTGTTATTCCCATTATAGAATAATGAATCCAGTATATTCTATAAACTATAATATTATTATAAATATAGTACAACCATATTCAGTATTCTATCCATCCTTTGAATGACATGTCACCATACGTGTGTAAGTACGGCTTACCGTCTCCACGTCGTGTTGTAATTATTATTCAATATATTATTATTTGGATGGGTATAATAATGATTTTTAATTAATTTAAATAATAATTATATAATTATAATTATTCTGTATATATGATATACCATATCATTATATATTATTTTAATATCAAAAGAATGATATTGTCGCTCGTACGTACGTACGGACTACCGTCTCCATGAACGCCGTGAGATTCATTCTCCATCGTATCCATTAAAGTATAATTATCATTTTCTTATTTAAAAATAATGTTTAAGGACTTGATATCATTCTGTATATGAATTAGATAAAACCTATCCATGACAAACAAGGCTTACGTAACAATACATATGAAAGAAAACGAGTAAGTTAACACCCGAAACAACGATAATACTAAGATATTATTAAAAAAGCAATATTAAAAGATCATATATGATAACATAATAATGTATATGATTCTTTTATAATTTAATGACAATTATATCACCATTATAAATGATGTTAACCAACCCCCAACAAAGGAAAAGTACAAGGTAAGGGGTTTTCATCTCACTCTTTATTCCCGTGAGATTCATGCCATATTGCCACTATTACCTTTTGTGTGGCGTATGTACTGCCTATAATTGTATTATTTTTGTAATAAACTTTAATTTATGTGTATTTACATATTCATTGTATGATACCACTTTCATAGGGTGTATGTTTTGTACGTTACCAAATTAGTAAGGGTTAATTTCACAATCTCTTCATTATCCGAGGTTGTTTATACGTAATTATCTACTGGGACCTCTTTATCATCCAAATCCATGTTTCATAAAAATGGTTTTCAAAACATTCATACTATTTTATAGAATATGGGTTAAATCCATTTATATCTTTATTTGACCTTATAAGTTTTTAAAAGGAATCTTTCCATTGTTTTCCAAACATGTTACTTTTTGACCTTTTCGACAAAACTAAGGTAAGAGTGTTTTTTATACGGAAGGTGTGGTTATTCTCCACCGTTATTACACCTTTGAAGCTTCTCTTACACGATTATAAGGATATTTTCAAAATAAAGGTTTTATTTTATAATTATGTGATTTTTCAATGATTTCAAAAAAGAGATATTTATCTCAAATATTTGAAAACCCAGTGAAAATGTATACGTATTTAACACAAACTTAAAAATGTTTTCAGAAAACCTGACTCTCGAGTGTGGTAGACCTGAAGGGATTGGCCATGGACCCATCATGGCCTATAATAAGTCGAGTAGTCTCAGAATTAGTTATTTTTTTAGAAGCTTGCATAATGTTTTCAGAAAAACACTAAAATATATTTGAGCAATTTTAAACGTAAGTATCTTCTATAAAATTTCATAGGTAGGTCTCAAGAGACAAACGAGTGACTAGGAACAAGGCCATGAGAAAATCATATTTTTAGTATTGGCACGAGGCCTTGGCTATGTGGTTATGATAGTCTGGAATTATGAATTCCATCATTATGAAAGTGGTTATTGATATTGCGTGTGATTATTCGATTAGTAGAATATCCATGTGAATAAGTAAATGAGATTATTTAATTTTAATTTTTCTATACTATGTTGAAGTTCAAGTTTAAAAGGATTTTGTTTTAGTTATACATTGTCTTAAATGTTTATTCTTATTTATGAATGTTTCTGCTGTATTGTTATCCTTACTGGGCATTTGAGCTCACCCCTTTACTATGTTTTATTATTCCCAGGATATGAAGAAGGAATTTATGAATGAACTGCAGGGTTAGATTGAGGGGATAAGAGTGTGGACTATGGAGACTATATTTTTGTAGTTTTTCACTTTATGGTGTAATGTAACTTTTATGAATGTATCTAGAGTTTCCAAGGATACTAAACTAAACGGTCCTTCGGGACGTGATTCCTTGTAATCATGCCATTGTATTAAAATAATGCACTGACTCTCATTAACTGGGGTCGGGGTGTTACATTTTTGAAAATAAAGGGATAAGTTTCATCAACCCTAACCTGAACTATTTCCTCAACATCACTATTATATTTAATAAAAACCCTATAATCCAAACTAGTTTTTGAATTACCATAAAATATTCAATCATCATACTTTTGAGAAAATTTTTGTAAGTTATAACTAGTTCTCAAGATGAATACTTTTCATCTAAAATCATCGAAATAAGAAACTTTTAGTTTTCATCATATCTATAACTAATAAGAAGTTTTATTAATAAATGGTATAACTAAAATTAGATTAATAGAATACCGGGTAGTAATAATGCTTCAACCCAAAAGGGTTCAATACTTAGTATTCAGTCATATTGGTTTTAGTAATAACACGAAGAACTCTATTTCATATGTCCACTACAACCTTTTATTATAGATGTCTTGGTTCCAAATAGTTACTTAGAATACTATACTTACTAGAAAATGTTTCAATATCATAATTCTCAAATTCTCCACTATGATCACTATGAATAGTATTCAGTGAGTGATTTTTTTATCATTTTTAACTATAGATAAAAAATTTTAAAAAAATTAGGTCTTATTATTTTATTATTAGAAAATATACATAATTTTATTTGTTGTAATTATAAAATTAAAAATATACATAGTATTTTCAATAAATAATTCTAGTTTTTTAGGAACAAATATTCCCATGTGAACTAACTGTAAAGCATCAAAAAATGATACTTCAATAATATATTTCAAACATGAGTTATGTTATATACCATATTGACAAGAATCATAGACTACTAAAGTATCAAACCAATGTTCTTGTATATTTTAACAAGTCCTTTCATATAATGTTTAGCTAATGTCATAGGTTTATAGTTTCTTAACATTATATTCTATATGTGACACAAATATTCCATTATACTAATGAAGGTTATGTCTTGGGTCCTATGATATTATATTTTTAATGTGTAAACATTCTCATGCCAGTTAATAGAAAGAATAAACCCATCTACAGAAGTATGTATTTCAAATTTGTCACTGTTGAAGTACACAAGATCACCCTCATCACATAATTTACATATTCTTATATGGTTATTCTTAAAGCTTATAAAAATAACACATTTGAAATAAAAATTTTCTCTGAAGAAAAGTGATACTTACAACAATGTTTTCTCCTTGATTAATATCTCCAAATGTGGATTTTACACCATTTGTATTGATAATCATACTTAGTATGTATTTTTCTATAGTCATATTTCAAGAGAAACCACTATCCATGTAAGAAATTTTCATTTTATTGGTAATTTAAATATTTTAATAAAAATAAAATATTTACCATTGTGGGGAAAAATGTTTCTTGGCACTGATTTCATTTTAATGTAATATTTTATGTATCCATGTTTTCCAACATTACTATGTTTAGTGAATGATATTTCATTATAAAAAAAATATTTATGGAAGCCCAAAGAAAACAAAATTTTCAAAGAACATTCATTCTACCAGTGGGCATGACTTTGACATTGTTGTGCAAAATGGATCACTTTAGGAGAAGTGTAATTTTTATTGAAACACGTTATTATTAGTATAACCCATTATAGTAATATAACTATGTGGTATAATTTTTATATAGATCATTTCAATGTTTTCCATTCCAATGGAAAATGAAGAGAAATATTTCTTCAAAATATATATTTTAAAATTTAATTTTACGACTACAAATTTTCCTCACTTGAAATAGTTTTAAAACTATGTTTTATGAAATCAAATTGTAAAATAAAATTATTGAAAATAAATTTCTCAAGATGTTTTGAAATATTTTATTTTTCAATATTAGATTTATCATAATCATTATAAATATATGAAATTTTAGTAGTTAAAATAGTAATAATTGAAGTTTCCTTTTCATGTTTTGGTTCAGAATCATAATGTTTTTTACAAACACTATAATTTTAATTTTATAGATTTTTTTGAAAAACCAAGATAATTATTCATAACTATTAATATTATTATCCTCATTAGTTGAGGAATATTCTTCTTCAATTAATATATATTCTCTCATCAGGAAATTTTTTATTTAATTACATATTTGTAAGAGATTTAGACGTTTCTATCTTTTCTATGAAACAATTTTTCTCCATTTGGATTTCCAAAAAAGTCTTTTATTCATCTATCTAGGTGATTCATTGTCTTAAGAATTATTTGAGGAACTATTTCTTTAACTAGAAATCCAAGTTCTAGAAGCATTCAGACTCTTATAACTATTATAAATATTATACTTCATATTATTTCTACTTGAATTTTATTATTTCATGTATTTTATTTAAAGAATAGGAAAATATTATTGAATGTTTCATTTATTCTTGAATTTATAACAAGAAACCTCATTAGATTATTTATTATAATTTTTATCAGTTTATATATTTTTTTTATGTATTGAACATATTTCTTTCTTACAATCTTCAAAATCCTTCTACACGGATTTTATAATTTATTTTCAGAGGGTGATGATGAACAAGAGTTGGATTCGACAATAATTTTTTTTATAGAAATCATATCACTCTCTTATAAAAAAATATTTCTATGAAGAATATAATTATTTTTAAAATATAAATAACCATTATTCTTTGTATAATTTTCACAATTTCTATTTAATATCATTTATATTGTATGATGGAACCAATTAGATAATCTAAAAGTAATATTTGTAATCATCCTTGTTTCACCAAAGTATTCCTTGTAGATTCTCATTCGTTGGTCATTATTTCAAATATATTTTTATCAAAAATTCATAACAAAGATCATTTTTATAGATATAATGTTGACTATTAAAGAATAATCATAAATATCTAAAACATATTTGGAACTAAATGCCTAGGTATAAAATAAACATCTTGATAATCATCTCTCATTATAAATCTTCTATTCTCCTCAATTTCATATTTACCAATGTGGGAGAATTATATATTTTGTGAAATTCTATTTGCATCATCAAATAAGGAAATTATACTATATGTATTTATTTTCATTGAACACAATACATTATTCCTTAATTTCCGATTTAGATTACATTACTGTTTCTCTTGATGATTCAATATAGTAAATTCTTTCGAGGTATCTTGTAATCACTCTTAATCACAAAAATATTATCCAATACTTTGGTGATATCAGAAGTTATTATCCTATCTCTAGATTACTCATAATAATTACCATAAATGATTTGTGGTCGACATGGATTAATTTTTCAAGGATTAAAACATTTAACACTGACATATTAAAAATAAAAGAAACTATTTTTCTACAAACACATTAGCGAAAAAAAATTATAAACACGATTTTTAAAAAACATAATAGATTTGTAGTTATAAAATAATGTAAACCACCTTTAATTATAAGTAATAGGCACCTATATTTGATTCCAATTATTGGATAATAAGAGTTTACAATGGAAAAAATAGGGTGTGAATTTTAGATTAAAAATGCTATAAAAAAACTGAATACCTATTTATGTAAAAATAGAAGACACATATTTTTTCTAGTAGTCATAATTTTTTTATCAGAATTTGTAAATGTCTAATTGTATTAGAATATGTTTGTTAGAATTTATAGTCTAACTAATTAAATAGTTTGTTTAGCATGTTAAGTATAACAAATGAGTTCATAATAGAAATGCACAATGAAAATATAAACATTTAAGAATAAGATAAATGTATTTTTTATAAAAGGTGGAATGATGTACCTGATTAATAAAATATTTTGTTCAAAAACCATAGAATTTAATGTAGTCATAAATCCAAAATAATTGGATCCACAATTTTGTACCTACTATAAGGGCTGTCTTTCCTTAACATGAAATCCATATATGTGATGATCAATTATATTTGTATTTTTATCCCCAAAATCTTTTGATATGATTATAAAATTATGTATTACTAGCCACACAATCCTCCGATCTGATGGATTGGATTTAGATGATTTGATTTAAGAAAAAAAAGAATCTATCAATTATAAAAATGACAAACTATATGTAGGAAATATCTCAATGGTCATATTTCAATGTTTGTTCCAAAAACCTCCAATATCTTACACTTGACAGCTCACTGTGATCTAGAATAAATGAATTTCTGATGTTGTTTTTATCAGGGCCATTAAAATTTTAAATGTATCCCATCCAATAGAAACCAATATAGATATGCTGATTATAAAAATTGTATTATCGGATGGACCTCCTAACGAATTATAAATATTTTAAATAGAATAAATGTTTTTAACCTTATCGGTACCTGTATAATTATGATGGTCATGATTTTTTTAGTCTGAGAGATAATATATAATCCTAAACAATAGTCTAAAAAAAGTTCTATCTAATTAATCAGAGACACCTATATTCTAATGGATCATACTGTGAAAATATATGTTCATATTCATTATATATTAAAATGATTTCATCATTCGATATAACTTAATATTTTCTAAATAATATACTAAACCACATGGGAGTTTCAAATTTCATAAAACCAAGATTTAATAAGTTGTTTGTGATTTCCAAAACTAATGGAACGGAATAGTATAAAGTAATACTTTTCAGTAAACATATTTCTTATAGTAAATTCTTATGTATAAAGAGGATATCAATAAGTGATTCCAACTACATGAAATTGAGATGCTGAGTCAATGGTCATTAATTTATCTAATGATCCTACGTTTAATAAGGTTATACTCATGTTAGAATGATTCATAAAAATAGATATGGTGATAAAGTAGCATTCTATAATAAAAAACTGATGATATCGAGAGAGATAGAGAGAGAAATAAAGAGAGAGAGTGATCTGTTTATGGTTCATATTGATTAATGATTAAATTTTGAGTGGTTTAGAGTAATCCAAGGGCAAATATAATCTTCATGATGAAAGTGGTAATTTTAAATGGTTTCTTATGAAATTGATAAAATCTATTTATCTTTAGGGTTATCTTAAAAACATTATATTGTTTTCATAAAAACATTAAATTTTTTAATTTTTTTAACAAATTTAATTTATTTGATAACATTAATAACCCAGAACACTTAGTTTCAATGAACTATAAAAAAATATTAATAATAGATTTTAAATAATCCTATTATTACATAGATATTAAATTTCAATTTATGAATATTAATAACTATATTTTAAATATTATTTTTAATGGTACTATATAAATACAATATATTAAAAATATTTATTAATTTTCAATAAAACCAATATGTGTTTCAAAAATTATATTTTCTTAAAAGAAATTTATTTTTTTTATTTTATGACAAAATAATAAATGATATTTTTTCATATTTTAAAAATAAGGTTTGAAAATTTATAATATGGTTTTTAAATATAAATTTCAAAATATATTATGATGAATTTTTGTGGTTTTTTTTAAATTAATTTTTTATCAATAGTGAAAACTACTGGGTTTTAGTTAAAAACTTTCAATTCATTTATAGATTTATATTTTTTGTTTCTTATTCAAAAGTTAATAAAATATAAAATAATTATATTACAAATATATATATATTAATTATATTTCATTTTAATTTATTTCAAAATGAATTTTCATATAAAAACCTTTTAATATTTTGAATCTTTTTATCTTTGGAAAACTGATTTTTCTTCGTTTCTATGAGGTTATTTTTAAAATAAATTTTCCCACTTATGTGAGTTGATGTTTTGAAAATAGATTCCATATATAAAGTAAGAATAATTTATTTCATCTAATATGGTAAACTTTTTTTTACAATAATTCATTGTAAAAAGAGTTGAAATTAATTACCCTCGTAACTGTAAAATTGAGTTTATTAAGGGTTAAACTAAAACATTAAGTTGAAATATAACCCCAAAACCAATATTACACCACCAATACGGAATTATTTCATAATTATAAGTTATAAGGTCTGATAATGTCCAATTTTGGTGCATTTTTTCATCTACAAACCATGGGTACACTATTTTGTTCTCCAAACATAGAAGTTTACAACCCGTGTCACTTATAAAATTCCAACCCTCATCCTAGTTTCTTCACATTATATAAAAATGGATATGTAAATACCTATACCAATTTATTCATAAATTTCTTACACACATCCAATATTATTTCCTTATAACATAATAAAAATCCCATAAGTATTTAGCCTAAACAAAGTGATATTTTTCGAAGAAGATATAACATTTTCATCTATTTATTTTTATTATACATATCATTAAAACTATATAAATAAACTTAAATCTATGATAATATAATAAAAATTATATAAATTTTATAATGATAGTTTATTATTCAAATTTTATAACCTATATCTATCTTTAAATCAATTAAATTGGTTCTGAAATCATCATTCATGTGTAAAGAAGAATACCGTCTCGTGAAATTATTTTTTATTTTCCATCAACTAATGAATGGATATATTGACGGATTTAAGGTCTATAAATTTTATTTATTATATTATAGATAATTTTTGGATATAATACCATATCTTCTTTCTTACATGGAAACCCATTGGAAAACATTAAAGTCTCTCATGTGTATGGCGGTATACCACCTCGCGAACTGATGTGATGTGTTTTTAAATTTTGTTTAATGTTGATAGAAATAATGAATGATTAAAAGAATAAATATTATATTATTAATATAAATATATTTTTTTAATTATTATATCACATACAACATCTTACATTACATTCCATGGATGACATAATAATGTCGTTCGCGTGTACGACTAATTACTTGCTTCATAAGGCAATATGAATAATTTTTCAAGTATGATTTACATTGAAGGTAATAAATGAAGGTAAAAATAATCATATGTAATATATATAAAAAATAATTTTAAAATTTAATATATTAAATACCCTTATTTCTATTATGTCATCAAGGAAATTGAAACAATATTCTAATGTACGTACAACCTACCATCTCCATGAACTGTGTAAATCATTTTCTATCTCTTCATTTTATAGATTAAGATATATTCACATATAATAAATATATATTATATTTATGTCATAGTTAATATTATTTATATGATTTTACCATGACCAATTCATGTAGTAGAAAAACTATCAAATCAAAACTAATAAGAAAATAAAATAAATTGTTGCCCACAAGGAGATATTAACATGGAATTGTTAATAAACAGGTAATTAATGGTCACAAATTAATATTATATGGAATGATAAATTAAATTATAGTTATATAATATAAATATAAATATATATATATATAACATAAATATATTTATTATATGGTAGTTCTTAATTTTTACAAAGGAATTCGAGAATTAATGTAAGATATTTTTGTTTCACCTTTTCTATTTTTGAGACACATGCTATATTCAAAACACTTTTATTTTATGTGCAAAATATACAGTAGATTAATGTATTTTATTATTAATATTATAAATAAAATTAATTTTATTTACATATCTATTATATGATTTATCTATCATAAAGTTTACATTTCAAAAGTTACCAACCCAGTATTGTATTTTTCCTCAAATTTCCGTCATTGGGACAAAAGTTATGTTACACACCAATATTCTTATATTAGGTATATATACTACCCCTTTTAGGTGATATATATTTAATTTAATTATTTTAATTATATTTAATCATTTATTTGTGTTATAATTTAATTGGAAAAATGATTTCAAATATACCAAAGTGGTAAAGGTTTGATCTCAAAATCTCAACATTTATCGCAACTTCTTATGATTTTATATTTGATGAATAAAATTTATGATCTATTTCTCTTGAAATTCCTAACTATTCGTATCCTCTAATTATTTCATGAAAATAAATATTTTTTTGTTAATTTTCCCCTTATTATTTAATCTAGATACCAAAATAATGTTTTTAATAAAAATCATAAATATTTCTATCTTTAGTCAAAAACACTTTTTATTCTATATCAATTTGTCTGAAACAATTTTAAAATGTTTTTAATTATAATATTGGATTGAATAAATTCAATATTACCCTTGTTTTATGATTTATAAAAAACGTTAAATTAATCTTCGTATTGTTTCCAAAATTATACCTTTTTGGATTTTACAAAAAACATGAATGAATACATTATATTAAAATACATGACAAGAATGGTATTTTATTCCATCATGACTATTCATTATTTTAAGGATCACTTTATACAATTACATGTATATTTTCATGAAAAATTAATATGAAAATATTTTATTTTTTAATAATTATCTTTTAGAAAGTGAAAGGGTTATTTTCATTGGAAAATATTTTAATTGATCTTTAACGATTTCTTTATGATTTTTCTAGGGTTATTTTCAGTGAAAATGGTTTTGATAATGTTTTATGTTTAATTTTGTTTTCAAATTTAAAATTTATGTTTCTATATAAATGTTTTAAAATATATTTAAAGCCTCCTTCATAATTTCAAAAGATATTTTAAATGAAGTGTAATTTGACTATGTATTTTATAAAATGATTTTTTCTAATGTGACAATTTTATTTTGGTCATGATTTTTAAAAAAATGACCCGTAATGATTATTTTATATGTTGACAAGGTTATTTTTAAATAAAATTATCTTGATAATGTTTTATATTTTAAAACCCATTTAATCTTATTCAAAATGTTATTTTCCTCAATAAATGTTATAAATTATCATTGAATATTTTTTTTATATGTTTTCAAGGTTATTTAAATATAAAAGGAATTTGAAAAATATTATGTTATAAAAAGTTCATTTAACTATGGAAAGGATGTTTTCCTCATGAAATGTTCCAAGTTATCATTAAAAAAATTCTATCAAAGATGAAATCCTTGAATGATACTTATGATTTATAGGGGATATCGTATAAGGATAACATTCATATTTTTTCAATAAATGTATTTTGTTTATTGCGATAAGATGTTTATAAAAGATATTTATTTTCATGGGAATATTTTATTATGTAATGATAAAATATTTTTGAAACCCATTCCTTTCTATGGGTTATGATATGATAAATTTTTTATTAACCCATTTCATGTCACAGTTTCATGTTTTGACATATTTCATGAAAACCATTCAGTTTCATTGGTTATGATTCAATGAATGTTTTAAAATCTTGTGGCACAAATATTCATGGTTTTCATTAAGTGATCAATTTGAACTACATATCCTTAAAATAAATTATGTAAATATTGGTAAATCATGAGTAAATATGTTATTTAGGACCCTGATTACATGTTGAAGATGTTATATGTGAACCTGAGTACATGTTCAAAATGTTATTCCTAATACCAATTACATGTTCATAATATTATGCATGGACATGGATTTAGTTTACATATGGTAATTCATGGAACTATTTTCATGTCCATGTGTTTATTTAGAGGCCTTTTTTCATGCACGTATTTTAATAAGTGAAATTTATTCAATTCATACAAGTTCATTGTATTATTAGATTATGCATATGAAAAAAATTGTAGTCCATTTATATTTTTTGGTCCATAATTCACATGTCCATTGATTTTATTATTATTCATGTCTCATGAACCACTATAAGTTATTCTATGAATCATGTTTACATTCTATGATATATAGAGTATGGTTTTGAAATGTTATTCTCATGTTCTCATACCCTTATACTAATGTATTATTGATATATACCCTATATAGTCTTAATGAGAATATAAGATAATAGTTTCCTTTGTTTAATTTACCAAGGTTATGAATAATTGTATTAGGAATTAAAATTATAAGAAGAGTGTTAGTTTTAATAAACATAGTGGGAAATTGAATAGCTCTCTTGTGAACCTGTTTTTTATATTACCTCATTGATAAAAAAAATTACAGTTTTGATCTGCAGAAGTGTATTTTTTTAATATAGTGAAAATTAATCTAAAAATATATACTATCTAGGTAATAAAACCAAGGCATATTTAGTTAATATCAAACTATAATATCCCAGAATCCACACTCTTATATCTTGTGAAAAAATTGTAAACACTGATTTTTTTTCTTAAAAACCAATGAAGATGAACCAATTATTACCAATAAAATATCAAAATTTCCATACAACTATTGGATCAAATATATACCCATAAAACATTGAGGTTTATTTTTTGAGATAATTATTACCAAATCAGATCAACGTGGATTCTAAAATAACTCATTTATAATGATGAACATCATCTCCAATTATTACCATCTTTTTTATATCATATTAGGTCATCAAAATAATCTATATGAAATCACTTCTAGAAAAATTTATTTCGAACTCATTATTTATAACCTAGATAAAATAAAATAAGATAATATTTATATAATATTCATTGTAAGGGTATATATAATCATTAGTAATTCAATATCATTAGTGAGCATAAGAAGTGCATAAGGGTATGAAATCTTAATGAGAGTGCATTATAAAATCATAAATTGACTCATACCCCTAAATACATATCTAATCAAATATGAAAAACACGGAGAATGAAAAATTCATCAAAAATAATAAAAATGAACAATGAGATATAAATATTGATCATAGGAAATATTATAAGCCCATATTAATTAATTAAAACCCTTTTTTGAAACATAGAGCATCTAATTGCTTAAATCTTTTCAATACAATTTTAATTAGAATTACCATACAACCAACATCCATTATACTCATTAGTCAATGTTTTGGAGTGATATCTTGGTGCTCCAATCATATAATCTATAAAAGGCTTACTATAAACTATATATTCCAACCCATCATGTAAATTGTAATGGGTTCACCCATCAATATTTGGACCACCCCATTGTATGTACTATAACAAGCTCACCTAGTGGTATCTCTGAATACCAATTTTATATGTTTTAATGAGATAAAAAAGTAATTTCTTGGGTACCCTATCATATATTAGTTATACTAAATATAAATAATGTGAATTTATCCTATTAATATTCTAATAAACCATAAAATTAACAATAATTCTTTTCTTAACTTGATTATCCCATGAAACATTAGTGGGTTAAATAAAAATCAATAAGAATCAATATTTGTCTTTCCAATGAAATAATGTGGATAATATCAATAACAAATATACCCAATTATGTATAAGTATCATTTACGGTTGTTTCCAATTATGAATGGAAATTCCATTTAAATATTATTAATGTTATCCTTGATGAAAATTTATTTTTCATTTTGGAAATAACCTTTTAAATCATAAAATAATTTGAAAATTATTTACTTAAAGACCCATGTAAACATATAAAGGATGTTTTAACAAAACCTTTAAAAAATTTATTGACTGAAATATCATTTTTTATTAGAAAATACCTTTTGAAACTTATTAAAAAAAAATATTTGGATGAAATATATTTTTGACAAAAAAGATGATTTTTTTATAAAAAAAAATTATTATAAACCCTTGAACATATAAAGACTGAAAGATGATGTTAAAGAATTCATTCTTATAAAATAACTAGGGACAATAAATATTCACGAGTTTCATGAGAGATATATCATAATATATTCGAATTTTATGTGTAATCATAAGAAATCCAGATAAACGATGTGATTATATCAAAAGAATATGAGCACATTGGTGGCTTTGAATAATAATACCCATGAAATAATAACATTAAATTAAATTTATAATATCATTAATTTAAGGTGATTCATTATGTAACATGTAAAAGGGGAAATATATACACCACATAATAAATGATAGGTTTATAAAATAACATACATATCAATGTAGGAAAATTGAGACCAAAACCCCTTACCTCGTTGGTAACATTGAAAACATAATCCCTATGAGAGCGATATGCTCAATTGGATATTTAAATAAACATAAATTTATGGGTAATATCATAAAATATTTTCATGGTAATTAGCTACACCACACAACAAAATTATGTGGTGAATATTATATACATTTCACAGATATAAAAGAGTAAGGAGAAAACCATTACATTGTGTTTTACTTCTCATTTGTTTATTGATATTTCTAAATATTTTTTTAATTATTTACATTCTTTATAACCATTTATATGTTTATTATTACCGTTATATCACTTATTAACACATTTTTTTCAATTAATTAATTGATGAATTTTAAATCATATTAATTTTTAACATATGTCTTGTTTATCAAAAACAACTTAGGTGGGTCAACAATGATTAATGTGGTCATTATTTAAAGATATTAATAATAATAATGAAATAATTATTGTATTTATGCATCAATTAATGTTTTTGAATAAAAAATTAATGATTAGTATAAAAAATGAACTAACATTACTATCATGGAGATGGTAGGTCATACGTAAGAAAGATTAACATTTAAATTTTTCAATGATAGTTATAGAAAGAAGATAAGTAAAATTTTATCAATAAATAATTATATTCACACTATAAATACAGTATTATTTAATTTTTTATAATTATACTTAGAATTATTATGATAGCGTGGCAAACAAATGAATTACATCACTTCGAGGAGAAAGTAGTCCACACGTCCATAAACAACGGTATCCATTTTCTCAACGAGTAAAAATGTAAAACAAAAATGATATATTATGGTTAAATAATGATAATAATTTAATCATTATCATAAATATTTCATTTATATCTTATATATTTATTATATTTAACTTTATTACAATCTATGTAAGGTGTTAATGAAAACCGAATCACATCACTTTACGAGGAAATAGTCTTCCAAGAACAAGAATAACGTTATCATATCCCATATATAATGTTACATTAAATGGTATATATGTTAAAATTCATCCATAGGTATGATATGTTCACAAATCTAATTTATAATCTTCATATCCATCAACATACCCAATCTTGATATTTTTTAATGGAAAAATGAATGACATCTTTTCATGAGGTGATAGTCTACTATACCCATGGAAAATGATTTCGTAAACCATTTTATGGATGTGTGTTGGGTTGTACACCATAAAAATCTCACAAATAAAATCATTATATATAATAAAATCATTTTATTAAATTATCCATTTATAGTAATACTATATAGAGGTAGATAGAGAAATAAAATAAAAATGCTCATTAAAGAATGTTTATTCTTTTTCAGATTTGCTCCTTGGGTTTCAACCAAAGGCATTACTAGGTTTGATTTATTCCCATACAGAGGATTATAGGATTTTATGGGTTAATATGGTATGTTACATGGATAGGTTTTTGATTAAGAAAAAGTATTTAGAGGTCAGAATAAGTGAGGCGAGTGATTTCCCGTGTATAATTGATGTGGTGTGTCATTTTTGTAAATACCAAAATGTATTCACTATTGGGAGGTTAATATTACCTCATATAGCTCCGTGATTGATAATTAATATGTTTTAGGTATCATATAATAAAATATAACACACAATAAAACTCATTTTTAAACATTTTCCCCCAACTCTTAATTTTCCATATTTTTTAATTTTTGTTTCTCATTATTATAACTAGTTTTATATCCTATATAATTTATCTATAAAGTCAAAAATAAAGTGATAAATACTATATAATTTACCCCAACTATTTTAGTTATGAAACCTAATTTATCAAATAAAAATAGCTTATGAGTTGAAAAATTATTTTAACACAAGCACATGTAACATGAAAAGAAACCCTTTTAACCTTAACTATTATAACCGAGTTGTTTAGTCTTTAGTATTTAATATAGTTATTATAAAATTATAGTTGGTCCATGAATAGAAAATATTTTATATTTATTAATAAATTGAATTATCATGTTGGAATATATTATTTTTATTAAGTTTTATTCATTTAATAAAATATCATTTATGATTAAATAACATTAATGCTAATTTTTTATTTATTCATTTAATTTGTATTAATAAAACTAGGATGTGAAATAATTATAATATATTATTATCACACCTATATTACATGATATATTCATTTAAAAAATTTATATTAGGAAATAATTTATTTTATTAATTTTACTCTAAGTATTTTTAAAATCATTTATTTTAGTAAATCGTTGACTATTTAGTTTTGTGATTGCATTTATTAAGTATTTAATAAAATTAATCCATATATAAAATATGAAAATAAATTATCATCATATAAAAAAATAATTTTTATTTAAAAATAATTTTAATAATGAGTCCTATATTTTTCCCATATCCCTATATTTATAGAAATTAAAAGGGAAAAAGGTTTCTTTTTGTCTATTTCTTTACATAACTTATCATATAGCTCACCATAATTGTCAATTTCCTAGAAGAAAACAAAAAATATATTTTAATGTAATATAGGTCTAAATATTACAGGATAATGGGTTTTGGAAAAATTGGTAGATCATTTCAACAGATAATTTTTAGGTTTAATCCTTTATTAAATTAATTTTTACATTAATTGTTGTTATTAGTTATATTTATTTTCACATGTTAATATGGTCAATTTTTATGGAATTATATGAAATAAAAAATTATGGTGATTCCAAATATGAAATATATTTTTATAAGTTATATTCACATAAGTAGCATATTTTAATATTATATTAATATCATAGATGCGATGATATATTGGGTTTTTAAGAAGAACATTTAAAAAACAGAAAATTATATGTTAAATCATACACCAACAATACTAATTTTATAAAAATAAATTAATATTTAATCATATATATTATATAAATTTAATTTAAAATAATCACCATTAGTAAATATTGTAATAATAAAATAAAATTGATAAACATTATGTATTTTAAATCACTTTTTAGAAAACCACATTAAAAAAACAATCTTATACTAAACACCAAATTAAATATAATTCAAATAAATTAATTTTATTAGATATTATAAAATAATAATTAGTTTATTTGAAATATATTAAAAACATACGGTATATTTAATGTAAATAATTTTATTCAAATGAAGATAATTTTTAAAAAAATTCAGTATTTTTACTATTCACTAAAAAATCATCATTTTTCAAAAATTAAAAACGTTTTAAAAAAAGTAAATTTTGATATTATGATTCTAAAAATGATCTAAATTTTTACCAAATATGTTTTTTAAATGATACATGAATTTATTATTATTTTTTCATAGAAAGCAACAAATTTTTTTTGAAGAAGACATATTTTTTAAGAATAAAATATCATTACTAAAATATTGAAATATTAATTTATAAAAATTTATCCATAATTTATTTTGAGTATTAAATTGATAAATATATATATATATTTCCCAAATTAGTTAATATGATTAATACTCACAAATTTTAAGGCTAATTTATAATAGTAATATATACTGTTGGTTATTTATGTTTGGAATTTCATATTGAATATGTTATAAAACATAATAACCGTAGGGTTTTAGGTAACGTAAGGAAATATAAGTGATTCATGTAATGAAAATTGGACACGGTGTTTTGCATAATTAATGTTAAACTTTTTTTGGTGTTTCCATTATGCAACTCTATATAATGTTATTATTTTAATATCGCAAGGTGTCACATCATCCACCTTTAATAAATTACATCCTCACAAATTGAAATTTGTCTCTATTATAAAAGGATAGATATTATAAAATTATGTTTTTAAAGAAAAATTGTAACAATAGTTACAAAAATATCTTCTCTATAATATAAAAAAAGGATATATGAAGGTCATCTGGAATAACACATGTAACAGCCCGAGATTTTATGAAAAATATTCTTTTCATTAATTTCATGTGTTGTACGCTACACAAAAAGGATCTTTGACAACACACATCATTGACTTTCCTTAAATTACACGCAGTCGTGACCTTCCTCGATAGAGTGTGTAGTACGCAATACCGAGTTTCACTAAACAACGATATTCTATTAAAATATTATTAAAACTAGCTGTTATGAATAGTAATAACCACTTTTTTAAATTTTAGCTTTCAAAATGGACTTCATTCTTGGATTCGGAATATCAAAATTAGCTTAGGGAGAAATTTTGGTACTTTTCGGATAACTATCATATTTTGATGAATAGTGAAATTTAATAAATTGTAATTAAAAAACCTTTTTCAATTGAAATAATTAATAGTGATAAATTATTAATTTGAGTGGTTTTAGAATATATTTATAATATATTTTTACAATTTAATACAATGTTGGTCACTGAATGTAATTTCACATTTAAACCAGATATAAACAAGTGTCAATCTTTTGATAGTTATTCTCTCTTAAAAACATGCTATTTGTTTTGACGATGGGATTTAATTTTTAAATTAATTAATGCAATTGATATGTTTTGAATTTGGTAAAATAGACATCATTTTTTAATTCATAATATCAAATATAGCATAGGCCTAATTTTTGGTATTTTTCTGGAAACATTAATTTTTTGATGAATAGTGAAACCACTAAGTGGTAGTTAAAAAAGGAATTTTTCATAAAACTTAATTTTACCACTTATGTGAGTGGAATTTAAAAAATCCGAGACACACGGTTGATGTCAGTAAGTAAAATGTGGTTCAATGAGATGAAATTAATTTTTTGGTGAATAGTAACTTTTTACTTTTTTTACTACGGTTAAAAGTAAATAGGGTAATTAAGGGTAAAAATGATATTATTATTACCCTAACACATGTACTAATTCTATTGGATAATTCGACAAAAAACAACCTTAGTAATAATATATGGCCATTTAGGCCCACTTGGATTAGATTAGGACATTTATTATTCATTTATTTAAAAACGGTTTAAAATAGTTAAAATCAAAGTTTAATAAGAACATCATTTTTAATATAGGGTTATACATAATATAAATTCGACTATAAATATTAATTAGAAAGATAAAACGATTTACAACATAATTATATTTTATTTATAATTTTTAGACATTAAATAATTTAATTTACTTATGACACAAAGATGATGCAGTAATTATCTTATTAATGAAATATTGACATAATTGATGTTATAAATACACAAATAAATGTAATTTGAGTCTTTTTATGAATTTAAATAATTTTATATGTTAATATGACATGTTATTATTGATTTAATTAAATTTTCTCGAACTAATCATTCTGTTATGATTTTCACAAAAATCAATTAACAAATCGTGTCAAAATTGACATAAAATAGTTTTTAAAACAAATATTATATTATTAATTGTTATTATATTCCTAAAAATCTACGGATCAACCAAGATACTTATATCCTGATAGGAGTATCATTAATGGACCACTTCAGGGTCTCTAGGATGTATATGGTATGTTTATTAACTATATAATATAAAAATACAAAGTGACATGGTAAATGTCAATCTAATTAACTAAGAGTTAAAACTAAAAGATAAGGTTAATATAATGACCTAAACTTGTCTAAATTCTATTGGATGAGAGGATGTCGACCAATCCAAACCTTAGATTCAAAATATATCAATTTGGAGCTATTAAAAACCGAATATCACTTTATAATAAAATAATAATTTTAGTTATTCCAAAGGTGCCCCTCTCCTCCCTTATAAAAGGGCACCTCCTCCCTCTCTTCCTCACAACACTTTCAGCCTTCAACCTCGGCCAAACCCTGCCAAATTCTCTTCTCCACATTCCTAGAAACATCTTAGAGGTTCTGGGCTTCTTCAAAGACCAATTTTAGTGCCCTAAGAGGAATACTCAAAGAGGCGCTTCAAAGAAGAGGTAATGTCCCTTACCGATTCTTTCATCTTTATTTCTTCTTCCACTTCTTCTTCCTAAGTTGTTTGATTATGAAGTAATAACATCAGTATCACTTATATACTGATATGTTATTATAATTATGAAACAACCTTATTTCACCATCTATCCATCCTACGGAAAACTAAATCACCGCGCGTGCGTACGTACGGAATACCATCTCCACGCTGTTGTGTAATCTATTTTCCACCACCACCTTACATGGATGGGTACAATGGTGTATATAATAACTATATATGATTATTGTAAAGTGATATTGATTCTGAAATAGTATACATACACTCCAATACAATTCCACGATCATGAGAACGATATCATCGCTCGTGCGTACGTACGGACTACCGTCTCCACGACGCGATGAGATTCATTCTCCACATTAACCATTCATGAATGATTATAAAGTATATATATTAAGTAATAATGAAATATATGACATAATAATGATACTGGATTTATGTGTATATATATGTATGTCATCTACTTAATTCCATTCAACTCAATAAGGAAAAGAAATCAGCGTTCATGTGTACGTACGGTCTACCGTCTCCATGAATGGGGTATTTCTTTCCATTTACTGATCTATTATATATATATATATTCTGAATATATATTATATATAAATCATGTTCTATATTATGGAATTAGTTAATCATGATCTAAGTAATCATATTAATAATTACAAGTCAAAACACGGACAACAAATGAAACGATTTTACCCAAACGCTCTTTAACATGGAATTTACAAAAGAACGGGTAATATAAGGCCATAAGTGAACCATATATGATATCATAACAATGAGTATGATTCTGGAATAAGTCAATGACATTATTTAAATCATTATACAGGAGGTTCGGACACATACGAAGCAAATCAGACCTAAGGTAAGGGAAATATCACAATCTCATTTTTATTCGAGATTGTTTATACTTTGGTATTTACTGGGGTGTATTTTATCATCCATGTCCATGTTTTATCAATATGTAATATTTATATCCTTATAAAATAGTTTATATCCAATTTTACTCTTCGTTGAGTTTTTAGTAAAAGATATGAAAGGAATTCTTTGTCATTTTTCATACGAGGTACTTTTTGACTTTTTCGACAAAAGTACGAGAAGAATGTTTTTTTAACTTATACGGCATGAATGAATTTTTAAAACATTATTTCCAAGAAGCTTCCTTTACAAGTTTTCAAGTATATATTTAATCAACTTCTTTTAGTTTAAAATTTTATGACATGTTAAGAAAGGAAAATGTTTTTGAAGTAGAAAGAATATTTTCCTCAAGAATGGAGTTCAAGTGTTTTATCAAAATTATTTTCCATCTAAGATAATATAGGGTTCTGTTTCTATCCCTATTATTATATTTACTTGATTATGTTGTGAAGGAAATATTTTTATGAATTCCTTTATCTTATATGAATTGTTTTATGATGTCATGATGTTTAATATTCCCATTTTTATTACATGGGTTATGCAATGATGTATGATTTATGATTTTGAGGCACACATAAGAATGTGATCATTATGAGATGGGTGGGACCTATATCTCCCTCCAATGAATTGGGTAAAGATTTTATATCTCATGAGATAGACATGCCTGGAACGGTAGGTTATACCGGTTCAGTGAAATTGGACAGAAACGAGGAGTGAACTCAGTTCAGAAAGGGACTTTGTCCACTAAGATTGTCTTGGTAATGAGCCTTAACTAATAAGAAATGATTCCCTATGATTATGTGTGTATGACACAAAGTTTCATGTTTTAAGTTATGATTATTGGGATTACATTTCACTACTATGATTTATCCCATGTTATGAAATTATGATATCTTTTGTAGGTAAATATTTCCAAACGATATGTTCTTATGAATATGACATGATTGATATTTCTTTTGTTTACCCTTACTGAGAATTTGAGCTCACCCTTTTATGTTTTCTTTTCCCCAGGACATAATGAAAGTATTTATGATTAAAAAAAGAATTTCTTTATGGGATATGCTGAAGATCTTTCAACACGATTAGAAGATTATATTCCGAGTTTCCAATGACAGTAAATTATTAAGATCCTTGTGTGTCTGTTATTGTTATGTATTAAGTATTCCGCTAAAGTAATGAAATATCCATGTACGTCAAGCTTTGGGTCTCTACAGTTGGTATCAAAGGAAAGGTTTAGTCAACCTTTCAAAATTAGGATGCAAAAACGTTAGTGAAATACCTAACGATATTTCTAAGGTATGTTTAGGGATGTCCCTAAGGACAAGTATACATATAGGATATAGTCCTACAACTATGGTAACGACCTTAGAATTTAACCTAAGATGTTAGATATTGAGGGTAATTCCCGTTTTATTATGTTGTTTTCCCTATCATGATTTTGCCTCTCACACTACTCTTTTTGGGTTTTAGACGATGGCTAGAACCCGAAGGAACCATGTTGATCAATGCATTGGGCAATGCAATGATGGTCCTCCTGAACAAACAAATGTTATGGGAGATGGAGTGAAAAATCTTATCTCTATACTTACAAAAGCTATGAATCATTTTGGACTTCCAAATGAGCAGAGAAGGTAATAATATTCTATTGATTTCTTCATGAGGAAACATCCACCTTCTTTCAATGGGTCTTCTGATCGACTTGTTGGTGAAAAATAGATCAGTACCACTGAAAAGATATTTTGAGTTCTTCAATGTTCTGAACATGATAAAGTCATCTTAGCAGTATATCATTTGGAAGGTGAGGATGATCAATGGTGGAATCTAATCATGAATACGAGGCAAAGAGATTAAATTGAGTCCATGGAATGGGACGAGTTCAAAAAATTATTTTTCAATAAGTACTTCCCTCGTATTCTTCGAACAATGATGGAGAAGGAGTTTCTTGAACTAAAGTAAAAGGATGATGAATATGTTGGTATATACGAAGCGAATTTTACAAGGTTTGCAAGGTACGCATCTGGATTTATCATCCAACCTGAAAGTAATGCTGATCGATTCTTCAGTGGCTTAAAACCAAATCTTCGAAGGGCATTAGCTATAAGAGACTTCAGTAGCTATGAAGAAATTGTGTGTTGTGCTATCAAGGTAGAAATGGAAGTTGGTGTTACTTATCCATCTCATAGTTTTGACAAGAAACGAAAGATGGAGTTCAAGGAGAAATCTCAGAATAATGGTGAAAAGAAGATGAATGTGTCCTTATGCTCAAAGCTTGGAAAGAAGCATGGTGGTGATTTTCTTAAAGGGACAAGTAAATGTTTCAAATTTGGAAAGGAAGGTCATCAGGCATTTGAGTTCTGTAATGATGGGAAGAAGATGTCTAATGAAGCAAACAATGGAAGGGATACATAGAATGAACCTACTACACTTCAATGCTTCAAGTGCAAGGAAATGTGGCATTATGCTAATAAATTCCCTAATCCAAGGGTTAGTGATGATCAACATGAGCAACCACTGAAGGCAAAGGTCAAAGAGAAGTCACATGCGATCACCATTGCTGATGTTGAATATGACAACGATGTGGTGGAATGATTATGTGTTTATGTAATGAGATTCCAAAATAATGTTGTATATAGTATCGTGGAATATTGGAATATTTATGTATTGGTCTATTGTGGTTTTCAATAATTTTATGGTACGGATAATCATGGAATGTTATTGAGAATTATTTGAAAAAGAAAGATGATATGTGCATAATGAAGGGAAAATGAGAAAATGAAATATTTGACAGTATTCATGAGCTCATGATTGATATAAGGACTAAGTGATATCATGGTTTGAGTATATAGAATTTTGAGGATTTTGGTATGTGGAAAGAGTTAACTTTTGACAGCATTCATGTTTTCACTAAGGTTTAATGGGTATTCATTTTTTCAAGAGAATACATGATTAAGGTATTCACATGATTGGAATGTGACCCACAAGATATATGGGGGATAAATGATGGTAGTCACATGCTTGGTTGATGACATTTCAAGTAATCATTTTCTTTATATTATGAGCTTGGACCAAAGTATTTTAGATAATCATAAAGATTGGAATGGATTATGTTGGACATAATTTAGTATTGTTTAAGGAAATACCTATTGATATTATTTATGTGATGTTATAGTAATGTAGTTTTAGAAAAAGGACAACCTGTAGGACGGGCGATAGCCCATCGCGTCGGACAAGGCTGTGGGAATCGAACCCACAACCGAAGTGCGACTGGCATTTATCGCCTACCACTGGCCTACAAAAAGTCCCTGGTTATTATAAACTAGTTTTATTTTTATTAAGTTGTATTATAGATGAAGTATATGTCCATTTTGGAATGATATATAATAGATGGACTTATGTATATTTGATAACTTTTGCTAACCTTTTCTTTGAAATAGATGGAATGACCCATCATTCTATCACATGATCTATTAACACTTCATGAATAACAAATTCAACTTCATTTCTTTAAGAGATGAAGTTGAAATTGTACAAAGCATGAACAATAGTGAGATTGTACCAAAATAAAGTAAGTATTTATTCTAATTCAAAATCTTCAACTTTAGTGAAATGATCATGAAAACCAAAAAAATGTTGTCCTAGTGCCCTTATATCCGATGAATCAGATGGTACCCTAGATCATGACAAATTTATGGCTTTGTGATTGCTGGGTTTTCCATAGCCATGTTCTCTACCACTCTCCATCAGAACATGATGATTAGATTTCTCTTCCATATCTATATTTTTATCTATGTGGAAACCCAGTGATTAGTTTATTTGGGTAACCGTTACGTTTCATACTTTTGTTTTTTAAAGATTGGTTTTGGAATTCCTTTTTACAATGCGGGTTTCTATTAAAGAAATTTTTGAGTAGAAAACCATTTACAACCCTGACGAATTTCGAGGGCGAAATTCATTTTAATGGGGGTAGAATGTAACAGCCTAAGATTTTATGAAAAATATTCTTTTCATTAATGTCTTGTGTTGTACGCTACACAAAAAATTGCTTGCACAACACACATCATTGACTTGCCTTTCATTACACGCAATCGTGACCTTCCTCGATAGCGTGTGTAGTACGCAATACCGAGTTTCACTAAACAACGATATGCTATTAAAATATTATCAAAACTAGCCGTCATGAATAGTAATAACCACTTTTTTAAATTTTACTATTCAAAATGGACTTCATTTTTGGATTCGGAATATCATAATTAGCTTAGGGAGAAATTTTGGTACTTTTCGGATAACTTTCATATTTTGATGAATAATGAAATTTACTAAATTGTAATTAAAAAAAACTTTTTCAATAGAAATAATTAATAGTGATAAATTATTAATTTGAGTGGTTTTAAAATATATTTAGAATATATTTTTACAATTTAATACAATGTTCGTCATTGAATGTAATTTCACATTTAAACTAGACATAAACAAGTGTCAATCTTTTGCTAGTTATTATCTCTTAAAAATACGCTATTTGTTTTGATGGCGGGATTTAATTTTTAAATTAATTAATGCAACTAATATTTTTTGAATTTGGTAAAATAGACATCATTTTTGAATTCATAATATCAAATATAGCTTAGGCCTAATTTTATGTATTTTTCTGGAAACTTTAATTTTTTGATGAATAGTGAAACCACTAAGTGGTAGTTAAAAAAAATTAATTTTTTATAAAATATAATTTTACCGCTTCTATGAGTGGAATCTCAAAAATCCGAGAGACACGGTTGATGTCAGTAAGTAAAATGTGGTTCAATGAGATGAAAATAATTTTTTGGTGAATAGTAACTTTTTACTTTTTTTACCACAGTTAAAAGTAAATAGGGTAATTAAGGGTAAAAATGATATTATTATTACCCTAACACATGTAATAATTATATTGGATAAGTGTAATTCGACCAGAAAAAAACTTAGTAATAAAATATGACCATTTAGGCCCACATGGATTAGATTAGGACATTTATTATTAATTTATTTTAAAAAGGTTTAAAATAGTTAAAATCAAAGTTTAATAAGAAAATAATTTTTAATATAGGGTTATACATAATATAAATTCACCTATAAAAATTCATTAGAAATCTAAAACGATTTCCTACATAATGATATCTTATTTGTAATTTTTAGACATTATATAATTTAATTTATTTATGACACAAAAATGATGCAGTAATTATCTTATTAATAAAATATTGAAAAAATTGATGTTATAAATACCTAAATAAATGTAATTTGACTTTTTTTATGAATTACAATAATTTTATATGTTAATATGACATGTTAGTATTGATTTAATTAACTTTCATCGAACTAATCATTCTGTTATGAGTTTCACAAAAATCAATTACCAAATAGTGTCAAAATTGAAATAAAATAGTTTTTAAAACAAATATTATAATATTAATTGTTATTATATTCCTAAAAATCTATGGTTCAGCCAAGATACATATATCCTGATAGTTTTATCTCTAATGGATCACTTGGGGGGTCTTTTGGATGTATATGGTACGTTTATTAACTATATTATATAAAAATACAAAGTGACATGGTAATTGTCAATCTAATTAACTAAGAGTTAAAACTAAAAGATAAGGTTAATATAATGACCTATACTTGAATAAATTATATTCGATGAGAGGATTTCGACCCATACCAACCTTAGCTTCGAAATATATCAATTTGGAGCTATTAAAAACCGAATATGAGTTTATAATAAAATAATATTTTTTGTTATTCCAAAGTTGCCCCTCTCATCCCTTATAAAAGGGAACCTCCTCCCTCTCTTCCTCACACCACTTTGAGAATTCAAGCTCGGCCAACCCCTGACCAATTCTCTTATCCACTTCCCTAGAAACATCCTAGAGGTCCTCGTATTCTTCAAAGACCAATTTTATTGCCTTAAGAGGAAGACTCAAAGAGGCGCTTCAAAGAAGAGGTAATGTCCATTACTGATTCTTTCATCTTTATTTCTTCTTCCACTTCTTCTTCTTAGGTGTTTCATTCTGAAGTAATAACATCACTATCACTTATATACTGATATGTTATTATAATTATGAAACAACCTTATTTCACCATCTATCTATCCTGTGGAAAACGAAATCATCGCGCGTGCGTACGTACGGAATACAGTCTCCACGCCGTGGTGTAATATATTTTCCACCTCCACCTTACTTGGATGGGTATAATGATGTATATAATAACTATATATGATTATTGTAAAGTGATATTTATTTTGAAATAGTATACATACACTCCAATAAAATTCCACGATCATGAGAACAATATCATCGCCCGTGCGTACGTACGGACTACCGTCTCCACGACGCGATGGGATTCATTCTCCACATTAACTATTCATGAATGATTATAAAGTATATATATTAAGTAATATTGAAATATATGACATAATAATGATACTAGATTTATGTGTATATATATGTATGTCATCTACTTAATTCCATTCAACTCAATAAGGAAAAGAAAACAGCGTTCATGCGTACGTACGGTCTACCGTCTCCATGAACAGTGTATTTCTTTCCATTTACTGATATTATATATATATATATTATGAATATAAATTATATATAAATCATGTTTTATATTCTGTAATTAAGTAATCATGATCTAAGTAATCATATGAATAATTACAAGTCAAAACACGGACGACATATGAAACGATTTTACCCAAAACGCTTTTTAACATGGAATTTACAAAGGAACGGGTAATATAAAGCCATAAATGAACCATATATGATATAATAACAATGAGCATGATTCTGGAATAAGTCAATTACATTATTTAAATCATTATATAGGAGGTTCGGACACATACGAAGCAAATCGGACCTAAGGTAAGGGAAATATCACAATCTCATTTTTATCCGAGATTGTTTATACTTTGGTATTTACTGGGGTGTATTTTATCATCCACATCCATGTTTCCTCAATATGTAATATTAATATCCTTATACAATATTTTATATCCAATTTTAATCTTCGTTGAGTTTTTTGTAAAAGATATGAAAGGAATCATTTGTCATTTTTCATACGAGGTACTTTTTGTCTTTTCCGACAAAAGTACGAGAAGAATTTTTTTTTACTAATACGGCATGAATGGATTTTTAAAACATTATTTCCAAGAAGCTTACTTTACATGTTTTCAAGTTTATTTTTAATTGACTTCTTTTAGTTTATAATTGTATGACATGTTAAGAGAGGAAAATGTTTTTGAAGTAGAAAGGATATTTTCCTCAAGAATGGAGTTCAAGTGTTTTATCAAAATTATTTTCCATATAAGATAATATAGGGTTCTGTTTCTATCCCAATTATTAGATTTACATGATTATGTTGTGATGGAAATATTTTTATGAATTCCTTTATCTTATATGAATTGTTTTATGATGTCATGATGTTTAAGATTCCCATTTTTATTACATGGGTTATACAATGATGTATGATTTATGATTTTGTGGCACACATAAGAATGGTATCATTATGAGATGGGTGAGACCTATAACTCCCTCCAATGCATTGATTAAAGATTTTATATCTCATGAGATAGACATGGCTAGAACGGTAGGTTATACCGGTTCAGTGAAATAGGACTGAAACGAGGAGTAAACTCGGTTCAGAAAGGGACTTTGTCCACTAAGATAGTCTTGGAAATGAGTCTTGACTAATAAGAAATGATTCTCTATGATTATGTGTGTATTCCACAAAGTATCATGTTTTATGTTATGATTATTGGGATTACATTTCACTACTATGATTTAACCCATGTTGTGAAATTATGATCTCTTTTGGAGGTTATGATTTCCAAAAGATATGTTCTTATAAATATGATGTGATTGATATTTCTTTTGTTTACCCTTACTGAGCATTTGAGATCACCCTTTTATGTTTTCTTTTCCACAGGACATAAAGAAAGGATTTATGTTAAAAAAAGAATATCATTATGGGAGATGTTGAAGATCTTTCCCCACGATTAGAAGATTATATTACGAGTTTCCAAAGCCACTAAACTATTACGATACTTGTGTGTCTGTTATTGTTATGTATTAAGTATTCCGCTAAAGTAATGTAATATCCATGTATTTCAATTTTTGGGTCTCTACAATACACATCTATTATTCTAAAAAGGAAAACACAGGTTGGAATTGTGGAAAATAGTAAATAATTATAGATAATGATTGGGGTCATTGATCATAAGAAATTGAAAGAAAAATTTAATGGGAAGGGACCTAAAATAATACATTAGTTATGAAAAATAACATTGATTCATTATAATTGAAGGTACTAGGACAACAATTTTGTTTAATGAACCATTTCTTAGATTTATGAAATTATCATACCATATACATTATGAGAATATGGAAATATACATACACGATGTGTATAATTTCATCCATTAATAAATTTAAAAAAACTCATATTTTTCCCCAATGATGTGTATTTAAATATAATTTTTGATTCCTAAAGATACAAAATAAAATTTTAATAAATACATTTCTATTAAATGAAAAACAAGATTTTACTACTTTATGAAATCATTATCCAAAACTAAAATTGTTATCACATGGTAAGGAAATTCCCAAAATGAATAATCCTTAATAAATTAATCTTAATATTTCAATATTAATATAAACATTTTACCCATATCATTCCAAAAAACTATGAACCATTAAATTCATCCATCATTTCTTTAATAAGATAAAACCCAAAATATTATAAGGGTTTGATCACGTATTTGTCCATGATAACTCAACCATCAATCCTCATATAAAATCTCATATATTTTGGAAATTAATATAGTATTTACCCATAATAAAATTTCATATGAATGAGGATATCTCATAGGCTAGTGGTTGGCTTGAAACCGTAATATTTTTATTATCATTTGTTCATGCCCCACCACTATACCAGATGCCACAAATTATCATGCAGCATATGGGTTTTCCATTTTTATCTACAATTGAAAAATAATTCTGCACTAATTAAAAAATCATGTTGATCTTTCAGGTTAAAAATACCATATCCTAATAAAATTTGTCCCAAAATGTAACTTCAAATATTAAAATATTCAATATTTAAAACCTCAAATGGGGTGTCTATTATAGTGAACTTATGATCAACAATAATATCATTGACCTATGATGGTATCTATAACTATTAGTATAATCTCACATTAAAATTTCCTAAAATCAAAATTTATATAATTCCTAATCTGACACCAAATACAACATCCTAGAACCCACACTCCCAGATTCAGTGCTATATTCATAAAATTTACATATTTATCATTGATACAATAGAAATTGATCTAACTAACTCAACTAAAAATGTAAAAAATAAAAATAATTATTAGATCACTTAAATACCCCTAAACTATTTAGGATTCAAGTATTATAGGATTAAGACCAAATAATATCAACTTGGATTCATAAACATCTGGTTTATAAGGATGAAAATCATCTCCCATTATACCTAAATTTTCATATTTCACATTAGGTTTACAATATAATTCATATTAAATCACTTCAATACATAATCTATGAAACATAATTTGTTATAAAAAAGGTATATTAAAACATAATAATGGTGATATCAAATTATTAATAAGGCTAGACATAAGAATTAGTAATTAAATTTCATCAATGAGCAGATCAGGTGATTATTTTTATGACCACATAATTTGAGTTCATGAGCGAATCGTAAAATAAATCATACCCATCAATACATGAATCATAAAATATGAAATCATGGAAAGGGAAATATTCATCATAATAATTAATCACAATAAATGTGATTTCAGTATTTATCATAACATATTATAAACCCATATCCATAATTTAAAAAAAAATTAGTAACATGAAGCATCATATTCGAAAAACCCGTTTAGGACCCTTTAAATTATGATTACCATAATGCTGACTTACAATATATTCATTAACCAATGAATTGAATCATTATCTAGAAACACCCATCGTATATGCTAGAAAGGGCTCACCTAGCACAAGCTATGATAACCCATCATATAAGATGTAATGGGATCACATAGTGTTATCGAGGTCTTCACATCATATAAGCACTAATGGGACCGCCTCGAACTATCTGAGAAACAAAATCATATAAATTAGAATGGGATCACCCAGATATATCATGGAAACTCCATCATATATAATATCCAAGAACCATATGTAAAGTATATATGTCATATAAATCATCATAAAAATGATTAAAAGTACCATAATTCATTTCATATCATTATAAATGAATGAAAAATAAATGGGTTCCATAACAATATATTAGGATCAATATTCATCTACCTATAGACTAAATGAGGATGGTATGAATATAAAATATCAACATATAAGGATAAGAAAAAACAAGGTATTTTTATGGTTAGGAATTGAAATACCATTAAAATATCATTAAAATCATTATTGATGGAAAAATACTTTTCATATTGAAAATAACATTTTCAAACATACAATATTTTAAAAATATTTTTCCATCAAAAAATCATTGTGAACATATATAAGATTATTTTAAAAATCTTTTAAATTTTTTCATGATTAAAATATCCTTTAAAAATTGGAAATCACTTTTTAAAACATTTTTTGGGAAAACTCTATGTTGTATGAAAAATATTTCTGGATCGAGAATATGATATTTATTAAAAAACATATTTTGAACCATTTTGTACATCAAGAGTTGAAAAAAAGAGAAAATTTATATTCTCATGAAGTGAGAAAGGTATTTGAAAATTCAAGTGTTTATTGAGATATATATCAACAGAACTCATCATTGGAAGCCTAACTACAATAAATCCAGATAAACAATGTGGATGTTACATTGACTCTTAACACTTGGGTGGAATTTTATATCAGTATACATGAATAAATAACATTAAATGAAAGTTATAATATCATTAAAATAATTATATTTATGATGTAATATGTTAATGGTATAATATATACAACTCATAAAAGTTGACATGTTTATAACATACCAAAACTCTCAGAGAAGGTAAGTTGAGAAAAGAATCCATTACTATATTGGTAACATTGAAACTGAAAACCCCATGAACGATATAACATAAAATTAATATATAAATACCAATAAATTTAAGGATTATAATACTAAAATATATTCTAAGGAAATTCAAAAACAATAGAAAAATATGTGTTGAATATTTCATACATCTCACATAAATAAAATTTAAAAGGGAAAACAATTACATTTCGTCTGACATGTCACATGTGTGATTATCATCATGAATAATAAACTTATGTAAATTATTCACTTTAGAGAGAACATTTTTCTGTTATATTAATAATTTTATTTAATTTATTAACATATTATATATAATTACATAATCTATTAAGAGTATGTCAGATTTTTTCACAATATCTAGATTCAGTGTCAAAAATGTCATTGGTGGGTTGAATATGGATAAATAGTTCATTATTTTATCATATATTGAATAATAATCATGAAATAATTAAAAAAATTATTCATAAATTATTCTTCTGACACGCATTAATAATTATTTTTTGGAAAAATGAACAAACATTATGATCCTGGAGATGGGAGGTTGCACATACGCATGGGTAATGTTTCTAATTATCAACAATCATTTTGGAAAGAAGGTATGTATTATTTTATCATTAGAGAATAATAATAATTTCATAAATAATATAATATTAAATTATTTATTATTTTATATAGAATTATTATGGTGTAGTTTTGAGAAAAGAAATTGTAACGACCCGTCCCCCTATGGCCAGTGCCGTGACTACCCCAAGACAATCATCTACAGTACAAGGGCCGACAACTAGGACTGAAAACATGTATCCCTATAATAGAAAGGAATTGATTTTAAACACATACAAACACATAATCCCCAAACACAACCAAAAAGGTACCATGAAGTAAACGGTTGTAGTAAAATTTGTACTGAAAGTAAAGGGGCTGGAATACAATCCCAACTAGAATGTACAAGTACAAATAAAAGAAAAAAATAGCTTCAGGATTGTACACTGAGGATCCAACCTGAATGGTAAGTACAAATCTCGATCAAAATTCATTGCGTCACGTTATGTAAAATGTTCCCCCTCTAAAAACTGTCCACTCCTATCTCCATCATCCTTGATCAACTGTGTTTGTCATCTGCAAAATACACAACAAGGTGTTGGCAAAGCCCGTGCATGGGTTAGTAAATTCACACTCAATAGGGACCCCGAGACACCTGAAAGTCTATCAAAGTTCCACAAAGGAAAAAAGACAAATAAATACCTCAATCACAAATCATGAAGTATTCATCAACTCCACTAAGGTATATGACCACACATATAAATAACTTACCAAAAGATACTCATCTCATTCCTGAGGAAACTTAAGGCTACAACTTTTAAGTTATTTTCACAATTGATCTATTAAAGAAGAATACCTCAAAGGTAACAACACGAAGGTAAAACCATGAAGGAAAATAATCTGACCACACCAGGTATAAGTAAAGAAAAGAATTATAGAAGATCAGTCGAGAATCTGGATCATCTTATTCAGTCATGAGGCAAAGCTGCTCTTCATACGGAGTTTTACCCGCACAAGATCAATAGGTACTAACCCACACAAACCCACACAAGATATATCCCACACATGATAGGTTTTCATAGACCCACATAGGATATCTGAATGTCGACCCACATAGTATTCGACTCACATAGGATCAGTAAGTGTTGACCCACATAGGATTCCTCGGTACTAAACGTTGTATGATCTGTCTCCAACCTCCGTATCATTACCAGCCACTGGATTCTTTCTCAAAGCAAACCTCCTTCCTAGAAGATCCACTTCTCAAGACAAAGTCATTCCTCAAGTACCATGAATATCCATGAAGATGTGTCCCAAATTACTGACATGTCGTAAGGGTTCTAATGCGACAGACGACACATCAATCGTATGCTCGATCTTTGACTTATAAGCGTTTTAGTTCCAAGGGCCCAGTTGGATTTGGGATCGATCCAACCTTTACATACTCCATACTTCTCCAAAACTCATGTGGATTATACCAAAAGGAACATCTCGATCCAAGGGTCTGAACACCAAAGAAATTTTTTCAAACAGATGCTCGAATTTCATATTATGGATCCTTTAACGAAACTAGGCCAAGAAGGGTCCAGGTCCGGTACGACTGGGTCGGGCTGACCCGACCCGACCTGCCCGAACAAGATGGAAGACCTACTAGGTTGGTGTAGACAGGCCAACTGAGGGGTGTGGACCGCTGGGATGGCGTGGCTTGGCCCGCGAAGGGAACAACCTGCTGGGCTCGCGCGGCCAGACCCGCGGAGGGGTGCAAAAAGCTGTTGGCGTGGCCCGCTGGGGCTTGTGCGGCCAGATCCAATAAAGGGCACAACCTACTAGAGGCACTGCCCTATAGGTCTTGCATAGACTAGACCTTGGAGGGGTGTAGCCTTCCGGAGGTGGGACCTACTGGTATGGAGCCCACCCAAGCTAGCATTGGGGGAATCATTTCCCCCTGTTCGTGATTCCGAGCGGTGGCACCATGGGGTGGCGCCAAGTTATCTAAGGACCTGTAGGGAGTAGGTCACGACCCTTCATCATGGAATTTGGTCTGCAGCCCTCTACAGCAGTGTGAGATGACACACTGCTCACCTTCATCTGTGGCTGGCTGGTGCTAGCCACCGTTGTCTACCGCACCAATATTTCGCAGCCCCATTCTCCGGCGGCGCGCTGTGGGGCACCGCTCCACCTTCCACAGGTGACCCGAACCAGCTATAGTCTTCATCCATCTTGGATATGAACACGACCTTCTTCAACAATGGCATGCAATGGCGCGCCAATATATCTTCCGCGGTTGGCCGTTTTCGTCCGCTGCTATCACTCGTCATACCAGGTTTCATCCAACCTAGATAAAAATGCTCGTGAATAATTCAACAAATACCAAAAATGGGTAGAGGGTCCAAGACTTGTTCATTTTGGCATGTGCCCTCTGCATTTTCTTGATTCCAAGAGGATAGAATAATGATACATCATCCACTTAATTTAGACAAGAAAATAAAACATAACTCAAGATCGTTGGAGATCGTCACATTCATGGAAGATTCGTTGTGTGATGATCGGTGCCGATCGTCACCGCTCGCTGGCACCGGTCCCATCCTCCAATTGGTTGGAATCACGTCAGTTTTCAGAACATCATATCTTAGAGATTACATGGCAATACTCCTCCCCAAGATTCATATAAATAGGAGAGGGGGATGGTGAGTAACACACATGGAATTAATGTGGGTTTATTTAATTGGAAACATCATAATTTCAATGGCGCTATAACAAATGATTTTCAGAGTAAATCTATTTAATGGAATGACATGTCATTGGTCTCACCACCACCACTTCTCTATTAGAGGAAAATAAAGGAATTAAAAAAAATAACAATGTTATTTTATTATTCTTCTAAATATAGAAAATCTAACTCTTTCTCCCGAACAACTACGGTCAAAGTGAAGCATCCCTTAAGTGGATCCCGGTGCTACAGATTCAATGGTGCCCTCAAATTTTTAATTTGGGCGCCGATTCATAGGGAAAAAAATAATTCAATGGCATTTACTGAACATACTTGAAAAAAGTTCAGAAATTCATTATGGGCACACCTGTCCTCAAAATCAAGCACTGTCAATTTTCACAGACTCATAATAATTCTATATAATTTCAAAACAATAAATGTGTAATCTGGGTTTAAAGATTCTCTCAACCTTGGAATTTTTTTCCTGAAATCTAAAATATTGACTAAGTAAACAAATGGGGGAACTAAGAAATAATTTGATCCTCCCACACCCATGTGCTCTGATGGAGGTTCCCAGGCTACCAGAGAATGCACACAAGAGGTATCCATCATCCACAAAGGACTCGCTCATATCAATCTTGTATCACCGTTGGAACCTCTGTAAATATTTTTCCATCATCAAAGTCCATCTCGCAATAGTCGATGACTTGAGATGGTTCATGGACATATTTCCTCAGTTGGGATACGTGGATGACATCATGAACCCTCTCTAATTGCCGTTGCAGTGCCAAGAGGTATTCCATCTCACCAATCCACTATAGTATCTGAAGTGGTATGATTAACCTCAGTGAATGTTTACCAAATAAGCCAAATCTCCATTGTCCCTGCCAGCGGGATACTCGCAAGAATGTGTGGTCCCCCTAATGGAACCCCCAAGGTCACAATATCCAATCAACATAAACATCTTCTTGCTATGGGGAGTCTTCATTTGCGTATGGAGATCTTCACCTTCTCAGTGGTAGCCCGTACCAACTCTGGACCCATAAGTGAAGACTCCCTTGGGCCTTTCTAGTATAGTGGTGATCTTCATGGTCGACCATATAAGGCCTCAAATAGTTCCATACTGATGGTTTAGTGATAACTGTTTTTATTTGTGACTCCACCAAGGTCATGTGATCCTCCCAAATACAACCAAAATCTATGACTCAAGCACGAAGCATGTCCTCCAGTGTATGAATAGTCTACTTTGTCTGACCATCTATCTGTAGATGAAAGGGAGTGCTCAAATATAGCTCGGAATTGAATGCCTCTTGTAATCCATTCCACAACCTAGATAAAAAACATTAATCACTGTCAGAGATGATCATTGATGGAACCCAATGATGTCGTACAATCTCTTTTTTGTAGAGGCGTCTCAATCCCTATACATATCCCTGCTCTCGGATGGGTAGAAAGTGGGCCTACCTGGGGAGTCGATCAATGATCACCCATATGGAATCATGGCCCTTGGATGTACATGGTATCCCTTTCATGACGTCCATAGATATACCATCCCACTTCCACTTAGGTACCTCAGGTGGATGAGCTAAGCATGCTGGTACCTGATTATTAGCCATCACTTACTGCAAGTGAGGCTTCATGAAATAATCTCTGCCACTACCTTCATTATCCCTGGCCACCCGTGTTGATGCCGGAGGTCCTGGTACATCTTCGCCACATTAGGATGCACCACCAGTGGGATGTATGGAACTCCCTCAATACCTCCTCCAGTAGTGCCACTACTACTATGGTGCATCCTCTAAAGAGGATGAAATGCTTCCCACCTTTAGAAAACACATTAGGTGCATATCATTAGTATATCTGAGCATGTCGAGCCTCACAGTCAATGTCCCCAAGCTGTGCCTCCCAAAATCGATGAATAAGTGAGAGAGTGACAATCATTGACTAGAGGTAAGCTTCTCCATCTCTATCCACAAAGGATATGTGCAAAATGACTAGATTCTCTTTCTCCTCACTCAGTAGATGTAAACAAGACATCCTACTAAGTGCATCAGCCTATACGTTCTCCTTCCCACGAGTGTAGAATATTTCAAAGTCATAGTCCTGGAGGAACTCTATCCATCGTCGCTGTCTCAAGTTTAAGTTCTTCTATGAGATGATATACCTGAGACTCTTGTGATCAAAGTAGACTATAAGATATTATCCCATCATGTAATGTGATCACATTTTCAAGGCAAAGTCCACTGCTACTAAATCCAGGTCATGGGTAGCGTAATTATGCTCGTGTTGTCTCAACATTAGTGAACAATATGTGATCCCTAATCAATCCTACATCAGGACACATATGTGTCTGGGCCCTGATGTGTCGTAGTATTATTCATACCCAACACCCTATTCCAGTAGCCTCAAGATGGGGGCACTTGTTTGTCTCTGCCTTATCTCTAGATAACTATGATGGCATATATCCATTCACACAAAGGGTTATCCCTTATTTATCAATACTATCAAGGGTTATACAACTCTGGAAAAGTCAGGCATGAATCACCGGTAGTACCAATCCAACCCATGGAATCTCTACACCTTAGTCACACTCTTGGGTGGATCCCAAGAAATCACAACCTCTATCATCACCAGATCCACTACAACTCTAGCCTCAATGATAACATGTCCCAGAAAATGGACCTCACGTATCTAGAAATGGTACTTCACGAGGTTACTATTATGCTGGGGCTCTTGGAGTCTATGCAGAACTATCTGCAGATGATATCCATGCTCCTCCTTCGTCACTGAGTATGCCAAGATGTCGTCAATGAAGAACAACACAAAGTGATCGAGCTATAAATAAATTATTTATTCATGAGTCTCATGAACATTGATGGGTTGTTGGTCATGCCTAATGGCATCACCAAGAAATCATAGTGGATATAACAACATATGGAGGCCATATTTTACACATCCTCATCTCATACCCTGAGCTATTGAAAGATTGATCTATGGTCTATTTTTGAAAACAAACGAGCTCCCATCAGCTGATCGAAATGATCATAAATCCTTGAAAGTGGATACATATTCATCAAAATCACCTGGTTCAGGCACCTATAGTCCACATAGAGTGTCAAAATCCCATATTCATTCTTGGAAAACAAAATCGAGGCTGCCCATGGAGAAACACTAGGCCTTATTAATCCATTCCTTTGCAATTCCTCCAACTGTACTCATAACTCACGTAGCTATGGGGGAGCCATCCAATATGCTGGTGTAGATATTAGTGTTCTCCCAGGGTACAGGTTGATATAAATGTATACCTCCTTACATGTAGGTAGTCCTAGAATATCATCAGGAAAGACATTGACGAATAGATCCACCTCTACAGGATATCTCAGAATATCAAAATCAACTTCTTCAAGGGTAAGGCTGGCCAACTGAATTAGGATCGGGTGAAACCTTCTATGGGAAATTCCATCCTAGGATTCCAAGGTTCCCTTCCCATCGGTGAAGGAAAACATTGCCCAATCCTTGTAGACACACCACACATTTCTCCAAATATAGTCAATATGTACATAGACTGTGGATAACCAATCCATACCCAAGATGACGTCGTATGGACTCAACGCCGCTACTAGAAGATCCCAACTAAAGCTCCAACTCCCTAGAGAAAGATCTCTCTATCATAACTAGTTCGTAGTCATCCAATCATCTCCCATAAAAGTATATAATCACATGGATTTCACCAATAGCTCAATCAGAATCTCTAACCTCCAAACAAGGTCTATGGAAATAAAAGAGAAACTTTAACATGTGCCTATAAGTACTGCATCTAGGGTAGAGTAGACACAGATTACTACTCTAATAATCTCTAGTGTGCCGTGGTTGTAGGCCTTAGATTCTTGGTACTGAGCTCATCCCTATCCTCCTCCTCCATGTGGTCATGGTGGACCTGTTGAAGGCGGTGGAGATAGAACCTCGAATCACTGCCCATCGCCTGCTGCACAACTAGCTCCTTGGATGCATCCTCCACCCTATGGACCTCCTCTCTCAAACCTCTGCCTCTACCTCTATGGTCTCTTGATGGTTTTCTTGTCCTCCCTACGGAAGGTCGGGTAATTGGGATCCTTGTGACCCTACCCGCCACACAAGTAGCACTGCCTGCTCCTCATCTATCATCTATCTCGTGAGCCCCTCACCACCAAACCAATATCCTAAGGTCATCCACCAAAAGATATACCCCTATTGAGCCCCTGTTCTATCCATCTACTGCCTACTACAGATTAATTTTCTACCTGATTTCCAGTGGTCCCCCTCACGGTCGGTGCCTTCTCAATTAGGAATCTTTGCACTAAAAGTGCTCGTTCTAGCACCCCATCCTACGTCTAAAGTCTAAGCGATATCATTGATGCTCTGATATCCCCATGTAGTCCTTGCTCAAAGGTCAGACCCCTAAAGAAAGGGTACCATTCCATGTCAATGGAGTTGTGAGAGAGATTATTGAACCTCACCGAGTACTGGGCCACGGTCATGTTTCTCAGGTGTAGGTGCAACAACTTCTATATACACATTGAGCGTAGTGTCTCTAGAAAAAACTCTTCCTTTAAGAGGACCTTTAAGTTTTCCTAGGTGAGGGTCACTTCATCATGTAACTAGAGTGTCAGAATCCAAAATCTCCCAGTTGGTCGCTGGAAGAGACGAGCGGCTAGGATCGCTATCAGTTTTGCTGATGTCCCAACTAAGCAAAAAACTCTAGCCATATCCTCCAGCCAGTCCTTATCCACCTATCAATCCATCTTGGCTCAGAAACTCGTAGGTTTAGGAAATCGAAACTCATTCCACATGCTCAGTCGACATGAACCATCCACTGGTGGGGCTTGTGGAAAGGACTTCCCAATGAGTAGTGGTGCTACTAGTACACCACCTGAAGGAGCTATCACCGTAAGAGGGCTGGACACTGGGGCCTCATTTCTCGCTAGGCTGTCATAGTGTACTCTCTTAGGAATCATGGATGGATTTATACATGGAATCATCTTAAAAGATAATAGTTTCACCATGTCCAACAAGTTATACCTGGTGTGACGACTCAAAGAAAATCACATGAAAAACATTTCAAAACACACGTAATCAGTGTTTTCGTGCACTGAGTCAGAAATCTTGAATTCATTGTCTTGGTGTATGGATACATAGTTTTCCACACCAACATTTTATTCCCCAAACTAAAAACCACACTCATAACACATAACACTATTGTTACAGAGAAAAGATCAGACCCCCAATTCTTCGGTAGAACCGACTCCTCTGAAACCACTTTGTTAAGAACCATCCCCAGGGGCCCATGCCGTGACTACCACGAGCCCTCCATCCATAGGCTAAGGGTTGGCGAATAGCATTGAAAGGTGAATCCCTATACTGTTAAGAAATCTACATTAAACTTATACAAACACACGATCCATGAACACAATAAAAAAGGACCATGAAGTCAAATGTTGTAGTAAGAAGTGTACTAAAAGTAAAGGGGCCAAAATAGAAGCCCAACTAGAAAGTACAAGTACAAGATAAAGAGAAAAAATGCTTATGGATTGCCCACTGAGGATCCTATCTGATGGTTAGATAGATATCTCGATTAGAAGTCTATGTGTCACATCACATCAAATGGTCCACCTCTGAGCACTGTCCAGTCCAAGCTCCCTCAGCCTCGATCAACACTGTTCGTCGTCTGCACAAGACACAATAAGGTGAGGGAAAATCCCATGAAGGGATGAGTAAAAAAATACTCAGTAGGACCCTAAATCCCCTGATGGTCTCCCATAGTTCCAAAAAGGAAAAACCAAAAATCTAGACCTCAATCACAAAGCATGAAGCAGTTATCAACTCTACTTAGTTATATGACCATACATATACCTATGTTATCAAAAGATACTTGTCTCATTCATGAGGATACTTAAGGCACCAAATTTTAATCCATTTCCCAAAATCGTCCACAAAGAAAATATACCACAAAGGTAACACCAAAAAGGTAACACCACGAAGGCAACACCATGAAGGTGGATGTACCACAAGGGTCTCACTATGAAGGTAACACCACAAAAGTGAAGGTACCACAAAAAAAACACCATGATGGAAACAACATGAAGGAAAAGACTAAGATCATACAAGCTATAAGTAAATAACATAAGTAAATATGATTTTTCGAGAATTTAGATCATCTTATTTTATTGAGAGGCACTACTACTGTTCATATGGAGTCTGACCCACACATGATCAATATGTACTAACCCCAAATGACCCATAAATGATCTGACCAATAGAGGATTGGCATGCACTGACCAACACAAGATTGTTGAGCACTGGCCCACATAAGATCTAACCCACACATGATTGGTATGTGCTGACCCACACAAGATCGCTTAGTACTAAAATATGTATTATCATTCTCCAACCTCAGATTTAATTCCATCTATTAGATTCTTGCACAAAGTACTATTGTTTTTTGGATTATCCGATCCTCAAGCCATATGTCATAACTCAACCTCTTTTATGATCCACCAAAAATTTCTAAATGGTCCTCCATGTCATAGGGGTTCCAATGATATAGATAACTCATCAATCAGATGCCCAATATGTGACTAATAAGTGTTTTAATTCTGAGGGCCTAGTTGGATTCTGGATCGATCCAACCCTACTGTACTCCAACTTTCTCAAAAACTCTAGTGGTGTATACCAAAAATACCATCTTACTCTATGGGTGTCAGTTCCACAGAAGTTTCATCCAACAGGTGCCCGAATTTCATGTTCTTGCTCCATTATGTAAACTGGGCCTGAATATTTAGGGGTCCGGTCCGACCGGGTTGTACCAACCCGGTTCAGGTCGACCCAGTCAGGTCCGCAGAGGGGCATGACCTGCTGGAGGTATGGCATGCTGGGGCTTGCGTGGCTTGGCCTGATGAAGGGAGAGGCCTGCTATAGGTATAGACCGCTGGGGTTCGCACGACCTGGCCAATGGAGGGGCGCGACCTACTTGTGGAATGGACCATAGGGGTTCACACGGCCTGACCCAAGGAGTGGTGTAACCTGCTGAAGGTTTGACCCACTGGTGTAGGGATCGACCTACCATGAACAGAGGGGAAACATTTTCCCCCCACTCGAGATTCAGATCGATGACGCTAGGGGGTGACACCTGGTCGACCGTGGGACCCATAGGGAGTGGGTCCTACTATTTCCGTAGGGAATCTGAGCTACATCCTTCTTCAGTGGTGCGCGCCAGTATGCCGCTCACCTCCATCCACAACAAGCCATGTCCAGCCACCGATGTTCGCCACAACTATATTCTGCAACCCCTTTCTCTAGCGGCATGCCATTTTATGCCGCTCCGCATTCCATGGTCAGCCCGAGCCGACCACCGTCTTCACACACCGCATCTAAGGTCATAGCCATCTTCTTTAGTGATGCGTGATGGTGCACCACTGTCTCCTCTATGGCTGGCCGTTGCCGACTACTGCAGTCACTGGTTGTATGTGGTTTCTTCCAACCCGGATGAAAATGCTCATGAATGACGCACAAAATTCAAAAAAATAGAGGAGGGTTAGGGCCTAGTTTTCTTGGCCCTTGCCCTCTATGTAAGCTTGATAGCGAGAGGATTGAATAATGATACTTAATCTCATGAATTTATAAAGAAACCCTACCTCAATATAGTTGGAGAACGTCGCATTCAAGGAAGATTTAGTGTTCGTTGATCGGTGGCGCTTGTCGCTTCCTATAGGTACCGGTACTATCCTCTAAGTGGTTGGAATCACGACACTTTATCATAACTTCGTCATTTCGTGAAGTCCTGCCAATACTTCTACTCAAGCTCCATATAAATATGAGAGGTTTAGGGTTATTAAAACACGTGGAATTAATGGGGGTTCATTTAATTGTAACCTTCGTAATTCCAACAGCATTGTTAGAAAGGATTTGAGTAGTCAATCCATTTAATTACTTGACACGTCATTGGTCCCACCACAGCTACCTGTCCCTTGGAGGTAATTAAAGGAAAGAAATAAAATAAAAAAGATATTTTTTATTCTTCTAAATGACCAAAATAAAACATTTTCCCAACCTACTATGGTCAATGTGAAGCCTCCCTTATGAAAACACTATCACTAACGATTCAATGGTGGACTCAAATTTTTAATCCAAGCACCGGTTCAAAAGATAGAAAATGCCACCTATGCGTTTACTGAACACACCTTCAAAAAGTTCATAAATTCATTCTGGGCACACCGGCCTTGGAATCATTTGCTGTAATTTTTCGCAGGCTCATAATAATTCTATATAATAATAAAATTACATGGAAAATCTGTGTCTTTATAGGAATCATATCATTACATGGAACTGGTAGTCCACACACCTATGAATAAAGTTATCATATTCTATTGAGTGAAAAGGTAAGAAGAAAATGATATATTATATATCTAAAATTATCATTACGTCATGAAAATCATAAATATTTAATTTATACTGAATATATATTTTATAATTAACCTTATTACCTTTCCTGTAACACATTAGTAAAATATGTAACACCTTGCTTCATGATGAAGTAGTCAGCTTCCCACATGAGAAACATCATCTAATCCTATATTGAAGGGATCATGAAATGGTATATATGATATAATTTCCCCATAGGTATAATTTTTTTTATAAATATCATATTTCAAAATTATATCCCTAATAACAACTATTTAGGAGTGGTGATAACGGACAAACAGATGACATCATTTTATGACGCGGTAGTCCGCTGTACACAGGAATGAAGATTTGATAACCCATTTTATGGATGTGTGTGTGGTTTTAGGTAACATACATATCATAAAAACATCTCAGTATATTGATTTTATGGAGGTTCTTTTATCAACATTGTATATGAATAATTGATTAAGGTGGATAAATAAATAGAATGAAAATTCTTGTTGAAGAACATTACCTTTTAATATGATATCCTCCTTTTATATACACCAATGAACTTCCGTTGTTGAATTAATGCAAAAAATAATGAATATTTTATGAGATTTTGTAATATGTAATGTTATTTTTAGAGTTTTTGGATGAGAAAAATGGCTTTAAAGGTGGGTATAAATGAGTTGAGTGAGTGTGCTTTAAAAGATGAAGAGGAATGTCATTTTTATAAATACAAAATATTATTCACTATTGAGAGGTAAATATTAACTCAATATTCCCCAATATTGAAAATTAATGATATGGAGGAATGATATGGTTTAACCGATACTCCAAAACAAAATAAAACACATGTCATAACATTTTTTCTTCAACTCCAATGTTTCCTTATTTTTTTCATTTTAGTTTTCTATTATAGTAACTAGGATTCTATCCTTTGTGTTTTATCCATAAAACTAAATTAAAATAATAATTATTAGATAATTATAACCCACTTATTATAATAATTTAATCCAATATATAAAATAAGAATCATACATGTGTTGAAAAATAATTTCAACACAAGTGCATGTAATATGTAAAAACACTTTTTAGCCTTAACAAAGCTAACATAGTTTATAACTATTTAATAATCAATATAGTTATTATAAAATACTAATATCTCCATGAATAGAACATGTTGGATATTTATTATCGTTTATATATCACTTGGTATAATATAATATTTTTAGTAATTTTAAATAACTTAATATCCAATAATATTAATCTTTATTTTGAATTTATCTATTTAATTTAATTCATTTGAAAATTAATGGAATTAGAATATACTATAATGAAACATGTATAATATGATATATTCATTTAAAAAATATATAGAGGTAGGTAATTCATTGAATTTTCATAAATTTTAATATATTTAGTATCATTTATTTTTGTAAATTATTGACTAAAAAATTACTTATTTGGAATTTCATATGTATTTATGTAATAAATACATCTATAAAAAAGTTAAATAATTTACCAATATGGTAAAAATAATTTTTATTTTAATATAATATTAATAACCAGACTTATTTTTTCCTATCCCAATGCATTAGAGAAATTGAGAGTAGAAAAGTTTCATTTTTTTCTTTTTCCATCATAAGTTAAGATATAGGTCACTTCCAAGGACATATGTCTCAAAATCTCATAAAAATATATAATAAGTTCTTAAGAATCAAATTTCTTCAATAAAATGATCATTATAAAAGTTGTTAGGTCATTTTAACCCTTATGATAGATGTTAATTCCCCCAATAAACTTGTGTTACAATAATCACCATGACATATTTAAACTATTTTAACTAACAATTAAGGTAGAAAATTAACCAGGATACATTAAAAATTAAAATTTATACTATTATAAATATAGAATCCATTTTTATAAATTTAATTTTCAGAAGTGGAAAAATTTAATTTTATATAAATCTGGAAGACGTAAAGAGACAACTAAGTTTTAAGAGTTGTTTTTTAAAAAATATAATACTATATTAACTGTATGGATATTAATAACAATTCAATGAAAATAATTTGAAACATAATGACAAAAATTATAAATTTTTTATTTAAAACATTTCTATTAGGGATTTTTTAATTTCATTAAATTGTATAAGAATTATACATTTTAATACAGTTTAAAAAACTATTTATTAATCAAAAAATGAACTTAGATTAAAAACCAATATAAAGTTGATTCAAAGTAGAAATGTGTATTAAGTTAAACTAAATCATAAATTGTTTACTTTAATTCATATTAAATACATATTTTTACCTTTAAATTAATTAATTATTATAAATAAAATACTTTTTTCAAAAATCAGATTTCTTAATTCTTCAATGAACAGTCATTATTTCCTAAAATGTCCCAAAATTCCACCAAATATAGATTTTAATATTCCCATTTAAAAAATAATGATAAATTGATTAAATAAATTTAATAAATTTTCCAAAAATTTATGATAATATTTTTTCATGAAAATAAATAGAAATCCTTTTTGAAGAAATCATATTTTTGAAGAATAGAAACACCTTAAAAAAGATATATTTGTTATTTATTTAACATTTATCAATAATTTATACTGGTTAAGATGTTTATATATATATATATATATATATATATTTTATAAAATTGTTTCATCTATTCATGCCCTCTAATTTAACGACTATGTTATAGTAGTAATATATATCATGTGTCATTTAAATTTGGAGTTTTGTGTTGAATACACTATCAAAAATGAAAAAACCATGGTTTCCTGAAAGTAAAACTAAAATGAGTGTTGCATGTAGCATAAGATAAAAAGAGTTTTTCCTATTATAAAAGATAATTTAATTAATGTTTTTCCATTACACTACCAAATATATTTCTATTCTTTTAAGACATTAGGGTGTTATAGAAATTATTGTTTTAGGCAACCATTGGAATGTTGGATTAGAAATATAAAGTGATATTCATAGTGAAGTGACTTAGGATATATCTACATATATTTTTAGGTATTTATTTATTGAAATGTATATGGATATATCTACAGATTATTTAAAGGATTAGTGAATGTATCAAAAAAATGTCCTAGAATTTTTTTAATGGATAGAGGGAGTGTCTTTAACTAATTAAATATATAAGTGTATATTGAGTTGTAAAAAGGTAAAAAGGGGTAATAAAAAATAAAATGGAAAATATATAGGGAATGTAACACCCCCTTGTGCATGAAATCATGCCTTACTACAAACCTGGTTTGACACACATAGGGGATATTCTCTGTAAATTCAAAAAATATTAATAAACCATCATAAAGGATATAAATAATTATTATAATTGACCAAATAATTCTTAAACAGATAGAAATTAAATTTTTTTCGATCATTTAGGAATCCTTTATTTTACTTTTCTTGATTTTTTTTATTTATTATGATTATAGATTCTTACAATATGCTTGTTGGTTTTAGTCATTGGACGTAACTTGAAAGAGCCAAGTTAATGGTGAGTGCGATGAACAATGAAATTATTAAACTCTTGAGAAACCAAATGTTTTCTGAGATGAAACACAGAATCACATTTACATTATCAAAAAAATCACAAGATATGAATCATATTGAACTTCTGAATTATTATTTGATGGATCAAAATTATGTTCAGTACTTCATGTGGAAAAAAACTCTTATTTTAGTTGTTTAGTTGATCCACTATTTTTGAACAATAGATCAGTATATCTAAAAAGATATTTTATATTCTATTGTGTTAATATAATGGAAAATTTATTCATATTATCTACTATTTAGAAGGTGTGTTAGATCAATTGGGAACATGTATAATGAATATTTTCATTGTGTAGTTTTTCTAAATATTGTGAGTTAATTACATGATCATATGTAGAGGGAATATGAATATATAGCTATATATGAAGAAAATTTTAAAACACATGTGAAGTACTCTAAAGGAATTATCATTTAACCTCGATGTAATGTGAACTAATTCATCTATGGAGTAACACCAAAGCCTAAAGGGTGTTAGCCACAACAAGAAAAGAATATAAAATGAAATTATATGATATAAAATAATAGTTGAAATAGAATATGGATACCCACTTGTTTCTATTTACAAGATATTGAATATTGGGTACCATGTAAGTTCAAATAATATGTCCCATGGAAGGAAGAAATAGTGGGAATATAATTACTATCAAAACTATGGGAAGGAGAACATATGTGAGTGCCTGAATTGAACAAGATAGTGTTTCAAGTGTTGGAATAATATATATCATGAAAAATAATTTTTAAGTGGCATGATGTTTTTATCGACAAAACATATTAGAGAAAAATATCATCAAAATGGAGCACTAACACTCTAGTGATTCAATTACAATTGTTTTGGGAATTAAAAAAATAGATTACTTAATCTAAGGTATAACAAGTATAATAATACACACAAAACTCTAAAGGAATAATAAAATGGTAAATTTTATTAAATCACAAAAAACAAATGAGAAACATGAAAATTGGGGCAATCTATAGTTTTTAATTTCATGACATATTTTTAATGGATGAGATTTATGAAAATTGTTTGTCAATATTATAGTGAGATTTCACATTATAATAACAATCTAAATAGATTCTATAATAATGAAATAAAATTTGGACTTTAGAATCAACATAATGTCATTTATTATAGCAAATATGAAATAATATTTACAACAGAAATGTTTTTTTCTATGATAATATCATATTTATGGAATAAAAGGTAAATTTTCTTTTTTGAAGCATGTATGGTTTTATTGTGTATTCTTTGAAGTTATTAATGTATAAAAAATACACTTTTGAGACTTTATTAGTGATTAGTATTTTTAAAAAATGGGTACAACCACAAAAGAGGCACACAACACAAGGTATAAAATTACATTAAATTGCATGCCCGGGGACTTGACCACGCGACCTGCCCCTTACACCCCCCCCCCAAACCATTAACACGCCACCACCAACGGTGGGGAAATTAGTGATTAATATTTTATTTAAGTAGATCATGTTAGGACATGATATCAAATTATTCAATTTATTAGGATTCAATTTTTTCAATACATATTTTTTAGGTGACTTAGGATCAAATATTTATGTAATTGATTAGTTTGATAAATAGATGTTGTTAAACAAAAAGTTCTATCCACATTGACATTGGTAAATATTTAGTGGCTAACGGAATGAGTTCTGCATATTTTGATGTTTCTAGTGCAACATTTATGGAATATTCATCGTTAATATTAATTTTATAGTGTATGGGAAGATGCGGAGGTTAATCAAAGAAATACCAAAGTGTGAAATTGCACATATGATATAATTGAATATTCAGCTTGAGTTATATTTTTCTTGTTGAAATTATTGATCATATCAAGATGGTATTTTATTCATTTTCACATCCCCAATCCAATATCATGTTCATCATGTCTTCCATGTATCTATACTAAGGAAGTACAGAGTTGATGAATAAAATATATTGAACTAATAGTAAATAACAATAGAGAATGATATTCTATAAAAGGAATAACCAAATGTTATTTTAGATATCTTAGAGAAATTTCTATGAAATCAAACCACTAACCATGTCAATGTATTATTGTGAAATCCCCAGCTTAAGGAAAATAAGTATGAACATAAGGATATAATGTAGAAGTATCCCCTGTTGTTTTATACAATTAATGTAATTTTGAGTATGGAATTAATTTTATTGTGGGGGGGTATAATGTCACATATTTATATTTAAATAAATATTTAATTATTTTAAATTTAATTTCTTTTATATCCTATATTATATGCAACATTGAGTTTTTAGTAACTATAATAAATTGTTAATATTAGTATTTAAAAATGACCATTATTACATTACTGTCAATCCATATTGAACATATAGGGATGATGAAATATAAAATTTTATATATAATGGTCTTATATATTTAAAATATATTGATATAAACTACACTTAATATTCTGGAATAAAATTATATGTTTTGAAAATACTCTTTTCTCAAGAAAATATTTTATGCAATTCTGATAAAAATAATAAAATTAAAATTTTAATCATTTCTATAATTTTTTAAAAAATTAAAAAGTATTTAAATAATCTACATTTAGAAATTAATATGGGTTCATTTTTTGTAATTTTTATAAATAGATTCAATTTTCCATGAAAAATCATCAATACTAGTTTTTGATGGAGAAATGATATTTCATTTATTGAATATATAATGTTAAATATTTTTTTAAATGGATCATAAATTTATAGTTAGATTATATATATTAATACAATTTAAGTCATTTTAATAAATTTCATATTTAATTTTGATATAAAACATTTTAATCTTTTGAAACTTTTATCTTCGGAAAACTATTCTTCATCACCCATGTGAGATTATATTTAAATTAAATATTTCAAATTCTATAAATATAATTTTGGAAAATTATTTGAATATTATAATTAATAACAATTAATAATCTATAATATTGGAAACTTAATTCTTTTCCATAATTTTTATTGAAACATTAAAAATTAATTACCATAGTTATGGTTAAAACAAGTTTACTATGGTGTTAAATTAAATTGATAGTAGGTAAAATGATCTAGAAAAGTATCCAATGGCCATTTGATTTACATATATATAACTTATAAACAATAATGATACATAATTTAAAAACATTGTTCCTTTTCCATTTAAAATCATTAGTACACCTTTTTCTTTTAATAAATTCCTACAATGCCACTCACATCACTTATAAAACCCCACCCTAATCATAAAATCTCCATGAATCGATAACTATTTGGTTCAGAACATACCTAAATATATTTGTTTCTCAATTCCCTCCCGACATCATAGAGTTATTTTTTAGATTATAAATGTAGTCTAGACATTCTGTAGGCTAATACTGAAGAGGTTTTTCGAAGAATAAGTATACTTTTTTACTATGATTTTTTACATTTTCATCTAAATCCATCAATACATTTCAATATACGGTAATATAATTAAAAATGTATATCATATATAATTATTTGTTATTATGTCAATTTAATAACTTATATCAATATATAATACCATAAAATGATATATGAAATCATCATTCGTGTGTACGATAGACTACCTAATCATGAATTAATATTATTCATTTTCCCATCAGTATCACTCTTCGAAAGATATATTTATTTATTTAACATTTATATATGATATTAATGATATTATTATACCTCTATAATTATAATACCAAATATATATTTATACCTCACAAACCATTGGAATATAATAATATTTATCGTGTGTGTGAGGGACATAACTAGAGTATTTCCCTTTCAAAGTTTTTACTATTCGAAACTACCAATGAGGTAAGAGACTGTTTTCTAAAATTCGTTTATTTTGGAATTTTTTTGATTAAAAAATCCTCTTCTATGAGGTTTATATAACACCAATTTATCATTTTATAACATGAATTAACTTAATTTAAGGAAATTCAATGTTTCATTAAACGTTATTCTTTAATGAATCATAAAATTCAAAATTATGCAATGTGGTGAGGGTTTGATGTAACAATATCAATGATTAATGATATTATTTATGACTATGGTTTTGGTGAAAATAAATTATGATATATTTCTCATGAACATAATGAAATTTCATATCCTCTGGTTATTTAATGGAAAAATGTTTTCATTTTACTATTTTTTTCTAACCAAGATATTGAAATAATAGTTTTAATAAAAAAATTTATTCATATCATTTGTCAAATTTCTTCTTCTTTTATAACCATGTTTTCTAAATCTTTTTTGAAAATATTTTAATTTTCATTTAGAATTGATTTAATTTATTTTTCCCATGACTTTATTTTTAATAAATGATTTAATATGAATATTTTTAGTATTTTCTGAACAGGTCTAGTTGAAATTTGTTCAAAAATTTGAAAGGAAACATTGTTTTGAAATATATGGAATGTATGTTATTTCTCCTCCATCATGGACACACATTATTAAAAATATTAAACTATATGTTTAATATGTTAGTTTGAGACAATATGATTTTGAAAAGTATTATATTTTTAAAAGTTTTTTCATTAAATTGAAAATGTTATTTTCATGAATAGATATTTTAAATTATATTTAATCCTTTATATGTTTCTAATTTTTTTATAAATAAAAAATACATTCAAAATTTATTATGTAAAAAAAGAGTTTTTCAAAGTGAAAATATTATTTTCTAACTAGAATGTAATAATGATACTTAAATCTTCCTTTATATATTTCCACATTTATTTTCAAATAAAATTATTTTGTAAATGTTTTATATTTTAAACCTTAATTTATAATGTGAAAATGTGATATTCACAATGAAATGATTTAAATGATCTTTATATACATATTTTTATGTTTTGAAGGTTATTTTTGATTAATTGTATTTTTAAAATTTTTTGTTATTTTTGTCTCAAAGTGAATAAGTTTTTTTCATAATTAAATGTTTGAAATGACCGTTAAAGAATCCTTTATATGATTCTAAGGAATGTTTTATAGAAAAGGTTTTTTAAATTTTTTTTATTTTAAATAGTGTCTCTCAATGTTGAAATACTATGCTTCTCATTAAATGTTCCATGTGATATTTCCAAATCATTTTCCATCAAACAAGACATCATTTTATGTTAATTATGATTTAATGGGGATATGATCAAAGGATACCATTATTATTCTTTATCAGGATGTATTTTGTTTATGATTAATATTTTTCTAACACTCTTTTCTTTTACATGGGCTCTAATAATTTGAAATGATAAAATTATTATGAAACCAATTGCTTTAACACAATCTTTCAAATAAAGAAACATTTATAAAACCCATTTATATTCATGGGTTTTGATACGTTGAATGTTTTATGAAACATGGATATTTTCATCGGTTCCAAAATGAGGAAGGTTTTATGATCATATGTAACAAGTATGTTTCATTTTCTTTATGTTATTGGTGGGAATCATATCTCCCTCCATTTAATTGTGTATAGGTAAATAAATCTATTGGATTTTAATGTATATGAAGATGGATAAATACAAAAGGGGTTGAATTTTAGGTTAAACATTCATTTTTAACTTTGATAGAATCTTATTTTAACAAGGTTAAACAAGTTGTATTCACAAAACCACTAATGTAGTTAAATGGTTATTAGACATTCCCCTTAGGTCCGATAATGAAAATATCATAATCAAGTAGATTGATATATATATATATATATATAATACATGACCTATCAAGAGATTGATCCTACATTCAAAATGTGTAGAATTTTGATCATTAGGATGTGGTAACATAATTAGAGTTTAATAGTATTCATGAATACAAAAACAATCATTATAAAAATGGTTAGGATATATCTGTGTAATAAAAAAAGATTCTTTATCACAATTGTTATGATATATCATAATAATAAAAAAAATTAATGATTCTATCATAAATAATATTGAATCATAATCAAGGAAATATCATATTCACAGAATAATACAAGGTAAAAAATTGTATAATAATTAAATCTATTATGATAAAGAAGATACAACTAGAAATATGAATTAATAAATTTCACTCTCTATTTTATAGAGCTGAAATAAAATACATTTAATTAAAAAATGAATCCATTTCTTTTAACATAATGAATAGGGTATCTAATAACCTAGGATAACTGTCCCTTGAATTATAATTAAAATAAAGTCTCTCTTTCCCTTATTAGGGAAATACCTCAATATAATTATTGGCCGATATCGTTATCCCAATGAGCCCCTGATATGATGATCAATATCTCTGTTTTCCTATCATCAGTCTCCCTCGATCTGATAGATCATATTCTATCATTCTATCCCTAGAATACCTCAATCAATAAGACCATATCTCTATCTTACTAGCCCCAAAAGCTCCCAATAATATTAAAATAATCAGAATAGAAATATCAATTACAAAACAATTTCTTAAAGAGGAAACCAGATAAGGCTTCCTTAAGAATATATCTCTCTAAAGAAATAAAAGATATTATGAACATGTTGATCACAAATTGTATCATTTTGAAAATTTTATAGCGAAATCAAATCACCATCCCTCTCACGGAGTGTCACTACATCTCGCTAATCTTTTTAAATGGCCATGTATTTATAAGAAAGCGTCCAATAGAACTCCTATTCCTCAAATGGTCTTATTTTTTCAGAGTTTTTCACAAATACATATACAGCTGGAACATAAACGGTCATCAAATAAAAAATTTTATGAAATAATTTTATTTTAGACTACTTTAGTGTAAAAGGTATTCCAATACAATAAAATATAGTTTTTTATTTTTATATATTAACTTTGAATCAATCCTATGGATTTACATTCATATGTCATTATGATAAATACTATGAGTATGAATCCAATTTTTATCGATTCCATTGTCTTCTCCAATTATAATAACTTTTTTCAGTATGAAAATAAGACAAAAAGTCTCAATTACATTTTGATAAAGGTCAGTCAAATAATTATCATATATATTCTCAATATAATATGTGTAATGAATAATATATGTTTTTATTCAAAAATTCATTATAACTATTTATAAGTATGGTAAAAGAATATTTTTTCTTTAAAAAATTTTAAATCACTATTGATATGAAAGATATAATAATTAATTATTTAAAAAGATATTTTGATTTCAAAAAATTGAAAATAGATATGTCAAAATGATACATTTGACTTAATCTCCCCCCTTTTGAAAAAACAATCCACAAGAATTAAATTATAATTAAAATTGAAATTATTATGTCCATTATATTTTAGTTGCATCAATATAGAATTTTTTTATAAATACATGTCTCCCAAGAGTTTATAACTCAGTTGAATAAAATGATGAATATGAATACCCCCCTTAAGATAATAAATCCACCGAATGATTTTATTATTCATTCTAATAATATTTCTCTCCTTCATACATAAAAAACTCCCCTATCTATAAAATTCCCCCCTTTGTATAAAATAATACCCCTTTGTGATTTTCAAAAAATAATGGGTAAGAGTCTGTTAGTACCAGTAAAATGGTGAGAGAGGAAAATATATTTTTAGAATATAACGATGTACTTGATCATTTATAAATGAAATAATATTCAACCAATAAAAATTTATAGACTTTCAAAACATATATCATGAGATTAAAGTTATCTTGATTAATAATGAAGTTTATATAAATAGTAATTTCCACAAGAGTTTGGAGTAAAAAGAAATAAATATTTCTTCAGCATCAAGGATCTTATGATTTTCTTCAAATATTTGAGCTACTTTCTATCCTATTTAAAATTTGAAATGAAATATTATTGAGACCAATTTTTATTTCCATATCATTTATCATTTCCTCTTAAATCCAAATCTTTTCATCTTGCACTTGAATCATATCATCATAATTCTAATGTCTTTAATAAAACTAATTTTCCATTAAATTTTATTTTTCAGTAGGATTTTTCTCATTATTTTATCTTCAATATACAAAATCTTTCCTTTCATAACATTTAGAGTCATAGTATAATTGTCATATTCATTTTGGAATTCTCCCTCAAACTTCCCGATTCTTCCAATTTTTTTGATAAGTGATTGAAAGCTTATGAAAATTCATACTTGTTATTATATAAATCATAAATTGGTTGATATTGTTCCATTATTTCACCATCAACATTATGTGACCATTTCACTACTTTTCTACATGAATTCTTGTGTTCTCCACAATATTCCTAAAATTGTTTTAATTTATTTTCATTCTATACAACTATGAAAAATAAAACATTTACTGAGTTTCATTATTGAAATTGTGTTTCTGGAAATAAGTTAATATTTTCTTTTATCCTGGGATGTTAAGGAATTTTTTCCTCAAGTATCAGTATAGATTAAACAACATAATGAAATACTTGAAAAATGATCATATCTATTAAATCTAAAATCTCAATGTTAGAAAAACCCAGATTATCTATTCCTACATCCACTTGAACTCTTTTCCATTTATATTTGTTTGACACTAATGTTTGAAATATATTTCGAGTGTAATTGATGTTATGACCAAAATAAAAACTTTTACTACATGCTTCTATATGATTCTGATCAGTTTTATCTTTCATGGACGATGATTCAACTACATGAACTAATAGGGACATTTGATTCCCTATATATAGAGATTTTTCTTTTTTGTTTCCCAAGGAAGATTTTTTTTTCAGAGATTCTTTTGAAGTCCTTAATGAAAAACTATTGGATGGTTGATAACATTTTCAACATTTTTAGATTTTTCCTCTTCTACTACTATAACTTCTTATTCTTATTCATACTATTCTATTTCTTTTTATATTCTATATTCTTCAACACCATCACTTTATTTTTCTAGAATATCAATATTTTCTATAACTTCCTCTATTTCAGTTTAAAACTCATCATAGTTTTTTCATGATGATATAGAATAACCATTCCCAACTAGTGCAGAATAATTATCCACCATAATATCCTTTAAAATTTCTATGATAGAGGCAACATCGACAGGGAAAATATATGTTACTTGAAAAGACTATTTGACATCCATATTTGGAATAGTAACATATGTAAAAATAGACTCTTCCCCATTCTTTAAAGAATAAAATAATTTTAAACCTTGATGTTTATTATTTTGTTTCTTTTATCTTCCTTATTTTTATATTTTCATGTCTCTGAATCATTAAAGCTAATTATTTTGCTAGTTTGAATATTCTTTGTGTATCTCCTTTTATTCTTAATTCTTGGTTCCTTATCCATTCTATGGAAACATCATGAGATATATTATTTTGGTTATTTTCTTATAGAGGAAGAGATCATTCCTTTCTATTTTTTAAAAATCTTCTTGGCTTTATGTACTGTTGAATATGATTATTATTCTTATGTATAAGGATGAGTATTCCTTATAAACATATTTTATTTAGAATAAAATATATAATTTATACAATTTATTGTGTTATCGTTAAAAATAATCATCATTTCTCTTTTGTAATAGGATATATTTGAAATGTTGAAATTTTTCATTATACCTTCAATCGTATTACATAACAAAGATAGAATAATTAAATGAGAGACTATATTGAACAAAATTTTATATTTTATATTTTCAAAAGATAAAATCCTACAAATTAATGTTCCTCATAGTGACCATGTAATAAAAAATGAAGTTATCAGATACCGTCAATGTATATCTGTCTCCCATTCTCAAGATAAAAAACCCTTACATACAAGTGGTTAAAACCATATGATCCAAAATGTGATGTATAAATTTTTTTGGTTCGTCATATGATATATTTCTAAAAAATGTCATTTTGATTTCTAATTTATTAAATGAACTCATAGACTCAGGTAGTTTGTGAGATTGAAAAAATCAACTAATTATACTAAAATACCTAAGAATCCTAAAACTACACTATATGTAATATTGCATAATTTATCATAGATATTGAACAGAAAAATATCTTTGGAATTTTCTTCAAAGATTATTTTAGGGGAAGAAAAATATCTAACCAAATATAAGAAAAAAAATCCTAATATGGATTTTTTTTCAACACATAATTATTTTCAACAAAGGTAATCTATTATCCTCATCATAGATGAATAATACATACCATGAAAATATTTTATTACTAGCCTTTATTGTAAAACAAACCACTTTTTGTAATCATCCAATGTTCCATCATATTAGTACATGAAATTAATGATTCAAAAATGAAAAGTAAAATGGAATGGGATTCTAAAATGAGGCTTCACTTCATGGTAAAATAATTGAGATAACCACGTTTTCATGCATGAGGGGCCCCCTTTATATAAGTGTTTGAGGTTACAGTTGGTCTTCCAAGATGATATAATGATTGAGATTTTATCCAACTGATCGATCGGTTGAGAAAGTACCCAACGAAGTATTTTTTATATAAATTAATATCTTGAGGATTTATATTACATTTTTATCAAATTAGGTTAATATTATTAAAATGTATAATAACAACAAACATAGATAAATAATCATAATGGAATAGTGTTAATGTATAAAATAATGAATAATACCTTTTGGAGTGGTAGCATTAGTATTATTACATGTTATTTATTGTTTTATAAAATAATATATTACAATAGTTTTATAATTAATTTAGAATTAAAAAAAATGGAAAAAGAAAAATTTTAAATGAAAATTTGAATATGGAAAATTTTCAAATCCAATTTAATAAAAATTCAAGAGTGAAATATTTTTTACAACAAATAAGTAAAAAAAAGTTGAGTCTAGAAAAATTATCTTTGAAACATTTTAAAAGGAATTATGAGTCCATGATAACCCATTATGATAGATTTTTTGGAAGGATAAAATTTTGTAAACATAAATTATTTTGAAAAAGAAAATTCATTTATATTCCAATATTAAAAATAGTAACTTAATTTAAGGATATAGTTTACAAAATAAGTTGATATGAATGATTACCTTACATTCATCATTCATATATTCAGCTTAAGTTATTCAAATTTATCATAAGTTCATGGTTTTGTAAAAATATCATTATGTTTTTCTTGCATTATGATGAACTGGAAAATGATATCTCTTTTAAGTGTGGAATCCCTAATAAATTGTTTCTAATATATATTTGGTTTATATGAGAGATATATGCATGGTTATTAAATAAATAAATGACACTAGTGTTATTATATATTATTTTAGTTTTAGTAAAACTCATTCCATAATCAGTGAGTTTGAGTATCATTCACAATACTTGAACAAAACAACTTCTAACTACTACGTATTGAGATTTAGTAGTGAAAATTTCTACCATATGTTGTTTCATACAAGATTATGAAACTATTGAATCTCATAATAAATGAAAAGTTACATTTGTACTATTTCAATCCATTCAATATCAAACAATGTTAGCATCTAGAAAACTTTTTAATTAAAAAATGATTCCTGAATAATGTAATTGTCTTAAATCTTTGATTTTAGATAGTGAAAAATTTATATAACTGATTTTAACTGGGATTATCTGAATTATCTTGATATTTTCACATAAAAATACACAAAACATTATGTCTGGTAGACTAGCTGTTATTTATAGTAAACAACCTATCATAACTCTAAAAGTTGTTTGGTCAAATTGTTTCCAATTATCTATAAGATAAAGAGTATTTGTGGTACCAATGGGAGTAATAATATTTTTATTATTGACATATCAAAATTTTTATGAAGTTATTTTATATATTTATGTTGTGATACCTATTCACATTTTGTTATTTAGGAAATTTGAAATCCAAGGGGAATTGTTAATTAACCCATCATATTCATCTCAAACTCATATTACATAAGATCTTAAAAGGAATCATTTAAATAATGGTGTTTTTTTATTAAAATAGTGTCATCAAAACATATTTTTAAAATCAAAATATTTTTATTAATGTTCTTTTTAGAAATACCTGAACCAAAATTTACCATAACATAACAGTTTTGTAAAAAAAGTTTTTATCTTTCATACCATGCTCAAGGAGAATGTTTAAGTCAATATAATGATTTTTTATGATTATAAAAATAATAAAGATGTTTTGTTTCTTAAATAATAGGGTTTAAAAAACCATTTCTTTTACATATTTAATTTGGAATGAACAGTACACATCCATTTGAAAACATTTGAGATTGAAGAATATTGGAAATGAAATTGGAATATGAATAGATTCAAATCAAGATACTAATGTATAGGTTTCTTTATAATAATTTACCTCTTTTTTATTGTAGTCTTTAAAAAAAATTATTTCTTTATATTTTATTATTATGACATTTTAATCATATTTCTTTGAAGACCCATTTTACTATAACGACTGGCGATTCTTTAGGTCATTCCACTATGGTCCAGACCATGCTTATTTGGAATTAATTAATCTTATTTCCATGGTCTTCATATAATATTCATCACCTATAGACTGTAAATGATTGTTAGGGTTACATTGGAAATGAAAACAATGATACTATACTTTATTTTCTCAAGATCTTATAGACTTAATTGGTTGATTCAAATCACCAATGAAACTATCACTAATGATGATTATGAAGAAACAACTTACATGGATTTTGTAAAACTTGTTCCTCAACATAATGTAGAAAATATTCCGTATTAAATACATTAGAATAATTTTATGAATATTTTCATTGTTAGAAGAATCTTCTAATGAAAGTTGTAATTTTTTTTTTAAAATACATCTATGGATATTAGTTTAGTTTGATTAAAAATAAGAGGGCCCGTTTTATCAAATTTGACATGTATTATTTTCCCAACAATATAATATTTTTTATTGAAAACTATTTTTTCATTATAAATAGTCGAATATCCGAGAAATATTCCAGTATTAGATTTGGGTGAGAATTTATATTAATTATTATTCATATTCAAGATGAATTATTTTTATCAAAATACACTATGGTAAGAATCTTTTGTTATTAGATTTTTTATAATTCATAATGTGTTTTACTATTAAAAATTCAAATAAAAACTAAATTTATATTATATCATGTGGTACAAAAAACTTCATCCCCTATAAAATTTAGTGGTTGAGTATTCACTCAACATGGGTTTTGTTATTTCATGAAAAATATGATTCCTTCTTTCAACAATAACATTTTTATAAGATGTTTTAGGAGATGAAAAGTAATGTGTAATGAATTTTTTATAACAACATGTTTCAAAATTAAAAATTAAAAATATTCAAATATTATCACTAAGAATATATATTAAGGGAAGATCTTTATAATATATAATATTGGCTGCAATAATTTCAAAATAAAAAAGGTTTTAGATTTGTTTTTTGGATCATAGACCATCATGTTTCTATTATAATATTTAAATAAAGAAATTACATAGTACTTGAAACTAATAATTCTTGTTTGTTCTAGGACCAAATAAATCTATGTTCACTAACTAAAAACATCAGATGATGAGACTTGTCTTAAATATTTAAAACATTACATATGCTACTTACCATATTAACAATAGTCACAGACTTTTAAGGAATCAAATCTATATTCTGGTTGATCCTTAGTAACATTACATATGTTTCTAATGTTACGGTGACCAAAACATCTATGCTATAATCAAGACTGTTTATCCATTTCAGTATGTTAAGGTATGTCTTGGATACAGAGACCTTCTAGGTAATGTTTTTAATAAGTCTCATGTCAATGGGAAGAATTAATGAATTAATCCTTATAACTGTGTACTAAACATGTATTATTCAAAAAATTTACAAGTTAACCTCATAAAATAATTGACTTATGATTATATGGTTGTACATTATTCCTTAAAAAACAATTTCATGTTAATTCTTACTTGATATGAACAATATTTCCTTTACCGACAATCTCTCTTAGATAAATATCTATGAAAGTAACCTTTCAACATTTCATCTTGAAAATATTTTGAAAGAAATATTTTTTTCTATTGATATGTTTAGAACGTATACAATCCATGTACCATGTATTCTTCGTGTAGGTAATACCATTCTTTTCCTGAAAAAATAGTTATATTTTTAGAACCCAAACCTTCATGGGTCCTAAAATGTTAGAAAATTGAAATTTTGGAATCAAAATTTTATTAAATGGTGTCTATGAAAACATAGAGATTGAAATTTGTTTAAGGAAAATATTTTATTCTAGTTACCACTACATTGAAAATTTCTATCAAAGGGTGCACTTTTTTGAATAATGTAATTATTTCAAAAAAACATATTTTCTATTATCATATCACATTAAATATATAGTGCCATGGCGGATGATTTTATAATACAATTTATTAAAAAATTACTTACTAGTTGGATGGTTTGACTAAAGGTTTCTTAAAGAAGAAATTTTTTAATAACTAAATTTTAATCCTCGTGAGTAATGATTTCATAATTGTGTTTCTCAAAACCAATTTTCAAAATTTCATTTTCCGAAAGAACTACTTCTAAACATTATGAAATATTTCATTTTTCATAATTGAATTTTTCAAAATCTTTTGATATATAAGATATTTAATTTATTAAAATATCAATTATTGAATTATCTTTTTAATGTTTTTCATTATACTTATCTTTTTTTAAAAAAAATTATAATTTTCTTTTTCTAAATGTTATTTAAGGAGAGGAACTTATTCATATGAAGGTAAAGTATTATATCCAAAATCTAATGAGGATTCTTCATCTGAAGATATAAAATTCAACTCAACCATATAATTTTTTTTCAATGATATATTAGTGATGGAATCGGTTGTGTGTACCTCCTCTTTAAAACATTTATTTACAATATATACTCTATAATGAAGAGGAATATTCCTCTAATACAGACTTTCATTATCTATAGAATTTATTGAAGAACCTCCTTCACTATAACTCTATGTTTCCGAAGCGTTATGAACTATAATTCCTTTTTTACTTATATAACATCTTCCAATTCCTATATGAATGTATGTCTGTCTTGTCTTAATTTTTAATTTGGTACAGTCAGGTCAAATTATTCTTGATATTTTTCACACATAATAAGTAACATTTAAATATTTATTTTCATTAATTTCCATGTTTTTATTTTTAATGATACAAAAATACCTTCTTACCAAAATTATAATTCATTCATTCAGAAATATTAGCTAATTTGTTATCAGAATGTTCAGAATCACTTGAATTATATTAAAAAATAAATTTTTTTCATTGTCAATATGAGTACTTAATCAATATTATATGTTTTTATAGAGATTAAAGTAGTTATAAAAGTAACTACACCATTATTTTTCATTAATTTTTCAGAATCCATTGTCAAAATACATTCATACTATTAAAGGGTTCCAAATAAAGCATCAGGAGTGTGAATTTTTATCTTCATTAATTTATCAATAGTGGTTCTATTAGAATCCCACTAGTTTGAAATGATATCAACTATATTTTCAGAAATTGTTTAATATTATAATACATTATCTCTTCTAGAGACTATAATATTGACTATTTTCATAAACTGTTATTTAACCTTTTTAATAGGTTTATGAAAAAGGAATCAAAATTCTTGATATTCATATCTATGTATTTATCTGTTGGTTACAATAACATTTTATGTTCCAAAACTAATAATCACTAACTTATTCCAAATACTAAAATTATATTGAAATAAATAAATTTTACTATAAATTATTTTTTTCATATAACAAAACAAAGTATTTTTATCTTTGTAATTTGATTGACACTCTTGATTTTCCTGATTTCTAAATGGAGTCAACTACTTATCAAGGATATTCTAATCTATAGTTAACATGATGAAATTTACAACTCCAGTATTTATAAATAATGTATTCATTATATCTCTCAAATAATCATAATCAACTCCATTAAAAATAGAGGGTCTATTTGGATACATGTTATCTATTGAACTGATATTGAGTCCTTCAAACATTAAAAAATAAGAAAGTTTACTCCACAATACACATTATTGTAGAAAGGATTTATAAAAATGATTATAATAAAATTATACTAACTTTTAATAGTAAAGATAAGATAAAAATTTTATCATGTATTTATATAGGGGAACCCTACTCTAATACCAAATGTTACATCATAATGTATATGAATATGGATAAATACAGGGGGTAAATTGTAGGTTTAAAACGAATTCATTTTTAGCTATAAAAAATGTTGTTTATTAAGGTTAAAAAAATTGTAGGCACAAAACCTGTTCAGTATATATATGGTGATTAGACAATCCCCTTGGTTCCAATATTAAATATACCACGATCGAGTAGGTTCTGATATATAATTCATCGGTTGAATTAGGAAATTTATTCTACATTTAAATCATATAGAATCTAAATCAGTATGTAGTGGTAACATAATTCATGTTTAATCATATTGACAAATAAAAAAAGAACGCGAATAATAATAATAATGATATATCAAAGAAATAAAGAAATAATCACAATCAAAAAGTTACGATATGTCCTACTAACAAAAAAAATTATTTATTATATCCTAAATTTTAGAGAATCATAATCAGGGTAATTTGTATTCAAAGAATAATAGATGGTTAAAAAAATTTATCTTAATTAAAGTTCCTAATATAAAAAAAATAATATAATGATGAATATAAAAGTATATCAATCTATTATATATAGTTAAAAAATGACTTGTATTAAAACAAGTAAAAAAAATGTATACAATTATTTTAACCCAAAGTATAGGGTATATAATAACATAGGATAAAGGTCCCTTGTTTTATACATATAATAAATTCCATCATTCCATTGATTGGGAAATACATCAATATGATGATCAGAATCTCATTCTACCTATCCACATATTCTATTGATTTGATGGATCAGATTCTATCTTGATATACCTATAATCCCCCATTCAAATGAATTAGATCTCTATATTCCTATCATCAGAAGCCCTTGATTGAATTCACACAATCAAAACAACCAAAGCAATTACAAAAAAATTTCTTATGAAGAAAACCAAATAATATTTTAATAAGAATGAGTCTCTCTAAATAAATAAATGAAATTAAGAACCAGATGTTCACATTAGGTATCATTTAGAAAATTTTAGTGAAAAATCGAATTAGCTATTCTCTCACACTATATCAATTCATCTCTCAAAACAATTTGAATCATCAGGTATTTATAAGAATGATCCCAATGTATAACTTGATCAACCAACAATCATATTTTTTTTATGATTTTTTTGAAAGGACTTGGACATCAAGAACTTTAATGGTTATATAATAATAGAATGTACCACAACATTCTGTTTTTCCCTAGTTCAATGTTAATTCTATTCAAATAAAATTAAATATAGTTTTTCATATTTAAATTTTATCATTTACTCAATCCAATGTATTTCATTACACATTTCATTATAATAATTTTTATCAGTATGAATCCAATGATTTTTGGTTCAAATGTCAGGTCTGATTATAAGAACTTTTGATAGTATAATGAAAAGACATAATGTCTTATATCTTATTTGATAAAAGTCAATCTGATCACTATTATAATTATGATCATTATAAAAATTTTAAGGAATAACATAGGTATTTATTATAAAATAATTTAACAAAATTTATATATATGGTAAAAGAATAATTTTTCTTTAGAAACATTCTAAAGACAATTTGGATATGAAATATTTATTAATTTTGTATTTAATAAATTCATTCTATTTTCAAAAAAATGAGAATTGAAGAGAAAAAAATATACTTTTAACTTATCAATATCATCAGTAAATAATTTATTCATGAATATAATTAAATTTTCAAAATGTTAGGCATGAACCTGATTACATGTTGATAATTTTATTCATGGACATGGATTTCATGTTTATATTGTTATATATGGACTTTATTTCTTGTTCTTTTTTTAGTGGACAGATTTTATATCCCTAACTTAATGTGTGATCTTTCTTCTATTTATACATATTCACAATGTTATTAATATATATATATATATATATATATATATATATATATTCCCAAAATAAATTTTTTATAAAAATGGTATATTTTTAATTCTTCTTTTTTTTAATTACATTCTAATTCATGACTTATATACTACAAAGATTTATTCAGTTACTCATATATGTGATCTATGATATTAAGTGTATGGTTTTATAATTGTTATTAACAATTTATAATTCCATTATTCTCTTATAATATCCATTCATATTTACCCTTAATTGGAATTAGATATCACCAATTCCTATGTTTTCATTCACCAGGTTATGAATATTGATATTATGTCTGATATTCTTAATAAGTGTTCTCATTTAAAAGAACATTGTGTGAAATATTGAATATAACTTGTAAAAAGTTTTTATGTTACTAATAATGTAACGAAAATAAACCCGTATGATCCTATTGCATGTATTTGTTCAATCTAATGAATAGTATTACAAAAATATTTAATATATATGTATGGAATATTCTGTAAATTTAGTTGGTATCTATGTATTGTTATATTTTACATTTATAAAATAGTATGGGAAAAATTTATTGATATAAATAGAGATATAACTAATGATATGTATAGGTATTTTCTAGGTACATCAATAAACATAGGTCTTTAGATTAGCCTATGTATAAGTCTATATACGAGACAATGTATTAGAATATGTTCAATAATTGTGGTAAATGATTGATCAAGTGGTTTCCAAGATATTGCATAATTTTCCATATACAATAAATAGGCATGGATCTAACATAGAGATATCTAGGGTTAATAACTTTGAAAAGGTCTCATTGTGCTTTACAAAATCATCACATGGATCATGATAATAGGACTTTCTTGGCACATGGTTTTAAAATCCCGGCGTATGTGATTTGGAAATTAAAAACACATTCTGAACCATCATAAATGATTTAAATAATGGTCATGAATGTCCTTTGTAAATCCTAATGTGATATATATTGGAAATAATGTTTCATCATTTACAAATACAACTTGTGATTTTTCATGATTATGTGGTTACCTACTATTATTATTCATTCTTACACTATGCTTGAGGTATTTGGTCTATGGTTAAAACTAAATAGAATTGTGTTATTATTGAGAGGGATTGAAACAAAATTCTTTTCCACTTGTGTAACCGGCTATTATAGGTGATAAAATAAAAAATTTACTATTATGCTCACACAAAATTCTCAATATATGAATCACACAAAACTACAAAATAGTCAAGGTTGGGAGGAACTTATATTGAGTTATTCATGATTAAACTTGTCCGTTTACCCTAGTGGATCAACTTATCCACTACTTACCGAAAAATTTATTAGTACCACTAAAATGTTATTTTTTGATCTCCTATGTTAAGAACATGAAAAATTCTTTTTGTATGACTAACATTTAGAAAGTTATGAAGATAAATGGTGGAATATTATTATGTATATGAGGCCATGAGAATAAATAAACTCCATGAAGTGGGATGCATTTAATATATTAATTTTAAATAATTAATTTCCTCACATTGTTCATAAAATAATGGACACGGAATTCCTTCAGCATAAATTGACCGATGATTAAATTTTTGATTCATTTTAATAAGATTATACATGAATTTCAATGTAATAATTGGGTATTTTCATTCATCATTAATGAAATGTTGAATCATTCCACGATGGTGTATAATAAATTCTAGGAAAGTTGTTATCCAAAAGTTACTTTAAAAGTTTTCAATCAATCATTAAAAATTAAAAAAACATGAAATTAAATATGTAATCCCTATAGGATCTTATTATAATTAAAGGATGATGGGTTTCAATGGAAGTTAAAATAATATGGCTCATGGTAAAAAGAAAATTTTTCGAAATCCTACCCTCCAAAACTGAAGGATGGATAATTTCGTGAGTTCTTTAATGGAAAAACAAGGCTCTCACATATAGAGATCATATACATCTACCAAAAAAATTTAAATTGTGTGAAGAGGATAGCCACTAAAATTCATAGAGAAATATTTCAACAGAACCCATAACCAATAAAAAAATGATTATATTGAAAAATGATTTTGAATTATGAAAATCAATTAACTAATCTAAGGGATATTGTGGATCATAGGCCACAAAAACCTCTCATGAAATAGGAAAAAGGTAAATCTTATGCAATAACGACGATATAAGGGAATGATAATAAATAAGAGATTCTATAATTTTTACATATGTGTTATATTTTATCAAAATATGCTATATTGAAATATTTTTCCATCGATTAGTGAAATTTAATTTTATTATTTATATGTAAATAGATTCTTTAATAATGAAATCACATTTAATATTACCAATAATTTTATGATTATCTACTGGTGCAACGATCAACCAGGAATTCAAATGGAAATGTTTTTTTATTAAATACGTGATTAATTATGTCATAATAGATATATTTTATTTTTAAATGATATATGAATTTATGTTTTATTTTTTGAATTTATTTTGATATATAATTGTTATATTACACTAAATGAGTGATTAAAATTATATTAATTATGAACATGGAAGGATATGAGATAAAATCATCAGAATATTTTGGATTTAATGTTTTTCATTCATATATTGGAGGAACATAATATTTAACAATTTCAAAAACTTATTAAGTTGATGTTTTTATGTTATGTGATAACATGTACCATCCACCTTGGTTTTAGTAAATATATATTGGGTGATATAATTAATTAATGATCTGGTTATGATTTTAGTGTTTCAGGCATGAAAATGTAAAAATGAAAATTAATTTAAATGGGTCTGAGATGATGTTGATGTTGATCAAATCACAACAGAAGGATGGAGTTTTACTTATTATATAATGGAATTAGGATCTGTAAAAATATTTTTCCCAGTGAAATTATTGATCATGTTTAGATGGTAGCTTATTGGTTATCAGTTCAAATAAACCACTCTAATGTTCATGATGTTCTCTATTTAAAACTCCTAAAATGTATTTACCTAATCCAACACATGTAATAAAATTAGAAATTATACCACTAGCTTTTATTATTATTACAAGGAACAAACAATGGAGATTCTATATCACAAAGAGATAGTTTTAGGAATCAATACCACTCATCATGTTAGTGTTTTGCAGTGAGGCTAACTAAATGAGTAAGGTACAAGTGAACGTCAGGATTTAATAAGAAATAATTATCCTAATTTATTTATATAATAGCCAAAAAATTTAAAGGAAAACTAATTTTAATTGGAATATATTTTTATACCCCATAATTGATTGAAATATTTATTTTTTAATTAAATTTTGTTTCTTCAATACCTTCAGAAACACATAACACCGAATTATAATGAACCATTATAAAATTGATAACATTATTGTTTAAAAAAATCATTATGAAGCTAAAATAAATCCTTGAAGAATTAGTAATAATGATAGAATTTAAAAAATTTATATTATTCTTTATGAAAAATCATTTTAATGAATAAGAAATTAATTTTTGATATAGTATATATACGTTTCTAAAATACTATTTTATAATTTTTTTATTTCTTTACTAAAAAAACTATATAATTATTTTTGAAAATATTTATAATTTTATTTTTAAAAACAATGTTCATTCTCAAAATCTTCATGTAAAAATTCTTCTAATTATAATCCATTTTATTTTTCTTAAAAGTTTAATATTTTTATAGATAGTGATATTTCATGTTTTTAATTAAATTTATTTTTGCATTTAAGGAATTTTTAAGGATAGTTTATTAAATGGAATGAATAGAAAAATCAGTACATTTAAATATATAATAACCCAACATAGGATATGGAAATAAATTGAATATTTAATTTTGAAATAAAGACATTGTTAACTTTTAAAATTTTCTCTTTGGAAAATTTCACTTTCATAGCTTCTATGGGATTATACTAAAATATAAAATTTAAAATTCTATGAAAGTAATTTATAAATATGTATTCTATATTTTGAATTATAATTATTTATATTATCTAATATGTTAAAAATAATTTTTTTATAATAATGAATAGTAAAATGTTTAAAAATTAATTATCACATTTAAGGTAAAAACTGATTTAACGGTGGTTAAACTACAATGATATCTGATAAAATGACCTATAAACTTATCAAAAACTGATTAGATGTATATATAATTACATTATTTTTTTAATGATCTAAATTGGGAAATTATTGACCTTTTTAATTTGAAAAAGGTTAGTGTACACCTTTTTATTTTTTATAAGTATCAAGTGTGGCACTCACATACCATATAAAAGGGCATCTCACTACATTCATCTTCACACTTCAAAAATCATTGGTCTAGACATGAACATAATAGATGTATTCATTCATTCCCTCCTCACATCTTATATTAATTTTTGAAATAATAAATCCAGTCATGTAAGGATTTATGGGAATCCTATAGAGGATTTCTTAAGAAGAGGTAAACATTTCAACTATGTGCTTTTGTTTCACTTATTCTTAGAAATAAATAAAAACACATAAATATATGAATAAATTATTTAAAAAGAATATAATTTATAATTATATGTTATTATTTTAATTGAATATCCTATATACAAATCTATTTCTTTCAAATGTGATATGAAATCACTATTAATGTTTAAGGAAGACTACCACCTCGCGAACCGATGGTATTCGATTTCAGTCACCACTTCTCATAGTTGGTTATAATGATTTATTTTTTTGTTAAAATTTAAAATCACTTATAATATTATTCTTATTTAATTATAATACCACAAATTTTTTTAATATATTATAACCCATTGTAGGAAAATAACATCACATATGTATATAACAGACTACCCCTTCATGAACAGATGTGATGTGTTTTACATTTTTTACTAGGATGGTAATAAGGATATGTTGAATGAATAAATAATATATTTTCAATATATTTATATTTCTTTATTAATGTTATCACTTATACCTTCTTAGTTTCTATTCTTCTTGGGGGTTACATAACATCCTTCTTGTATTTGATGGATTATTTCCTCACAAAGAGATGTGATTCCCTTTTCACATATAGCCTCCATGGAAGGTAATAATGAATTTTTTAAATAAATACATATAATATATATTGAATAAAAATTATTAGTTAATATTAATTAATTATTTACCCCTCCTTTATTCATTCGTTTGAAAAAATGGAAACACTATTCATGTGTACGTACTGCCAACTTCCTCCATGAACATTGTATTTAATATTTATCTCTAAAATTTATTTATTATGATAAATATTAATATACTAAATATAGAATATATTTATATCAGGGTTAACAATTTGGTGATTATTTAACTAAGATTCGTTCATTTTGGTAATAAATAATAAATCATCACACACATGAAGAACAAATCAGTTATTTCATGAAAAGTGATTTTATAATTGAATTATTTACAAAAGAGTATTAAACGGTAATTAGAAAACAATATATTGTATGATATATTTAATTATATTTAATTAAAATATATATAATAATATTATATTTATTATACTAGATTTTATAATTTATACTATTGAATTTTAGAGAAATGATAAGGGATTTCAGTCTCAATTTTTACTTATTTGAGACACATTCTATATTCACCGCATATTAATTTTATGGGTTTTATATTATTAAAAATAATTTATTTTATGATAACTATGATTATTTTTTATTTAAATATAAATTTATGATATATTTTTATGGGTTTTATGATTAATAATTTATAAAGTGGTAAGTTTTTATTGACTCAAATTGCATTCTTTGTGATTTATTTTGGCATGCCCCGATCATATTCTATGATGTATATATTGTACCACATAGATAATTTATTTTATAAATATACATATTTACATGAAATTTAATTTTTCATTTTATTTTATTCTTTAATGGATCATGTGATTCAAAAGATATCACAGTGGTATGGTTTTGATCTCAAAATCACTTTGTTTATAAGAACTGTTTCTGATTATGTTTTCAACGATAAAAAATTTTGAAAAATTTATCAATATATTAACTAATTTTCATATACAATAGGAATATCAATAAGTTACTTGTTTAATATAGAAAAAATTATATTAATGTTATCATGAATCAGAAATATTGTTTTTTAGAAAAATATTCATTATTTTGATGTTTAGTTGAAAACCCTTTATATTTTATATTAATTGTTTTATAAAAATTATTTACCAAAAATTGTTTAATGTTCATATTATATTGATTCATTTCATTTATAAACTATGTTTACTTTTAAATAATTTTTTAAAATCAATATTACTCTCTTTTTCAAAATAAAAATAATTTGGATTTTACAAAAGATGTTGAAAAAATAATTATCATAAAATGTATGGAATGAATGGTATTTTCTTATTCCATGACTGATTATTATTTGAAATATTCCTTTTTATATATCCATGTTTTTTCATGAAAATGGATTTTAATGTTTTTGATGATTTAAATTGTTTTTTTAATATGAAGGATTTATCCATCATGAAATGTTTTAAATGATCTTTAAACAATATTTTATAAGTTTCAATGGACATTTTTATTGAAAAGTAATTGGAAACTTCTTTAGGTTCAAAATAGAATTTTTTAAAATATGGATATTTTTCCCTAAATAAATGTTTAAAATGAATTTTCTGGAATCTATTATAATTATCAAAATTTATTTTCAAACAAAATAGTTGGAAAATATTTAATGTTTTAAATATTTTTTCTTTGAATTTGAAATGGATATTTTTCTAAAGATATTTTTAGATGTTCATTAAATATTCCATTATATATCTCTAATATTATTATCAATGATAATTATTACCAAACTTATTTATGTTTTAATTTTTTTTTCAATTTTAGAAGTATATTTTTTGGGAAAAATATTTTTAAATATTTTTAAATAATCCATTATAGATGTTCAAGATTATTTTCATAAAAAATTATTTTTAAAATTATTTATTTTTTATTATTTTTTCAATTTGAAAATGTTATTTTCTTCAACATTGTTTTAAATTTACATAAAAGGATCAATTATCAATTTCAAATATTTTTTATGTTTTTTTTGAAAATAAATTATGTTTTAGAAAGTAATTTTAAAATTGAAAAGGATACTCTACTCAATAAATGTTCCATGTAACCTTTAAAAATAATTTTTTATTTATAATGACATCATTTTATGTCACTTATTATTTACCTGAGATATTTTCGATTGATATCATTATGTTTATTTAATTTTATGGTTTATGTTAATGATGACATGTCTTTTAAGAAACACATATTTCTTTACTTGTTGTGCTATGATGGAATGATAAAATGTATATGAAACCCATTAATTTTTTACATGTCACTATATGCCACGTTTTTATGAAACCCATTTATTTTCATCAGTTCAAATTTGAAAATTTTTTTAGGAAACCCATTTCAGTTATTGGGTTTTTATATTATCAACATATTATGATCTTGTAGAAAATATATTTTTGATATTAATTATCATACAGGTGGGAACTATATCTCCCTACAATGTTTTGGGTAATGATGGATAACTCATGAGAAAATATGTTATGCATAAACCGTATTAAATGTTCTAAATTATAAACATAAACAGGATTACATGTTCACAATGTTATGGTTGAACCAGATTACATGTTCACAATGTTATTCATGAAGCTGATCAGATGTTTATATTTTTATTTGTGCATCCGAATAAATGTTCATGCATTTATATGTTCTAATAACTTTCATTTCTATATTATTATGTGTGGAACTAGTTTCATGTCCCTATGTTGATATGAGGTCGTGATTCTACTTTCTTAACCTAATGAGTTGATCTTTTACTATTTATGAAATATTTACATTGGCTAATGCTTATGTGTATTCCACAAATCTAAATATTATAATAATGTGATATTCTCATGGATCTTATTCTTGACTAATTCTTAAACATATTACAAATGTAAATCAATGATTTATTGTAAGACTTAATTTTTTGACAAAATAACTGTTGGGTATGGTTTTTCAAATTTTATTATCATATTATGATGAGATTATGAAAATGTTATAAAGATACCGTCTTATATACCCATTTTGATCATTTTATCTCATCCTTTGAAATGTTTCATTTCCCTAAGTTATGAAGACAGGTATTACAGATGGTATATTTACAAAGGGTTATAGTTATAAACAACATAATAGTAAATGACATAGATCACTTATGAACTAGTTTTTTTTAATTTACATGTTTCCAAATACATCCAACTATTATGATCTCCATGAGTGTATCTTTTTGATGTAATGAAATTTATTCAAAAAAATTGTAACATCTTTGTATTAAATCATGGGACACTATATATTTGAAATGAACTTGAGTGAATAATTCATAGATATGATGAAATTAGGTTATGTGCTATCATATATTGGAAGTGGTGAGTGTGGATTAGATATATAAACACATGTGTATTGATTGATCATGTTAAGGTTTTGGTCTGGGAAAATTATATATAATTTATATGATGGGGATTACATTATTTTCTATTTGACAGTGTGACCAGCAATGATGAATTGATTTTAGTGTTTCTTGATAATAATGGATAAATGTGTTATAAAATAGTAGTAATATATATACCATGTAATTACACATATACAAGTGGAACATTCAGGTCCGGTCATAGGGTTTGATGATGGATTGATCATGTTTCAATATTATAAATAGTTTTTTTATGGGATATATAATAGATAAAATAAATTGTTAGATTATTTTATATTAGTCATAATAGAATTACCCTCATGCTAATGGGCTTGTTAAAGTAGCAAGACTGATCATTGGAAGATCGTCATGACTTATTTATGATTATAAGTAGATGGGTCAAATTATATTTGTTGACATAAATGTTTTTTTATTTAGATGTTTTATGGGATATATTTTTTATTTTTTCATCCTAATCTAGGAACTTTTATAGATACCATATCATGGATAGGATCCATGATGCATCAGTGTCCCAAAAAGGAACAACAATGAGTTTGGTTGGTTGGGGAATGAAACATGTATTTAATAAAAAAAGTATAAATTGACTATGGTGAATTTTGTTATATGAACATGAAATTAATAATTAATTAAAGCATCATGATATGATGTTATTATAAAATATTTGTGGATAAATCTATATATCTTTAGATAAGTTGACCATTATAGATTTGACTAGTAATTTTTTTAATGTTTTAATATAGTGGATGAGAAAAATATAAATTTGAAACATTTGGCATGGTAAGTGTGTTATGAGGAACTAATATTGTGTTTTTAATTAAATTCAGTCATGAATAATCATTTTTTGATAAGTAATGACTATTCCAATATGTATATTCACTCTTTTTTATATTGATTTTCCTAATATATATGACCAAAAAATTATGTTGAACTTATTACATAATATTAATTATAAATATTATGAATTTGGTATACATATTGACAAATATAAATCATATAAGATATATGATTAAATTTTAAATAAAACCTATCGTAGTGATGAAAATGTTATTCTCTATAGAATAATAATCAAAATAATAAAAAAGTTTTATAAAACAATTCAAAATGAAAATGATTCCCCATAACTAAAAAAGATTAATAAAAATAAAAAATAACTAACTTTAATTTCTTTCTCTTTTAATAAGTGGGTAACCATATAAACACTTAAAATAGAAAGTCAATTTTCATTAAATATTGATATTTTTCACTATCCATTAAAAAATAAATATTTTTGGGAAATTATAAACAATTCAATCCAATATTGTTTTCTCAATATAATTTTAAAAAACCAATTTTTTATATTAAATGTTTTAATAGTGATAAAAATTATTTTAAAAATGATTTCCCAAAACAAAATGAAACTTACTTTTAGATAAATATATATTATTATAAAAAGATACTTTTTTCATTCATATTAGTTTTATTATTATTTCTAAATAATTGATATCGAATTAAATTATTTTATAAATTTGTAATATATTTAGGTTTTATACTTTCTTTAGTACTATTCATACTCATAAATTTAACAACTTGGGTATGACGATATACCAGAATATCGTTCCTTTAGACTCGGGGTTATATGTATAGTAAGATTTCAAATATTTTACATTTATTTAAGATGAAATAGATTTTGATGACTCTGGGTCTTATATTCTTCCCTGATTAAGGAAAAATTATTCTATAAATTTCATTAATTTCACACAGAAAATAGAATTTGGTAGTCCATTATAATTTTTTCATGTACCCAAATCACCTATATTATTTTATGATTTATCAAATGTACTATTAACATCCACAATGACTAAATCATAAAAACTTATTCTCTATGGTTTTGAATCTTGATATACACTTCACAGTAATATAAAACTCGTACTAATTTTATTTTACAAGAGGTGATCACATGAATTGGATCATTAATGTACTTTTTTAAATATAATATATGGGATACATCAGGTAACTCGATGGACGTAGTGAAATTTATAAATATGGGGACAGATCTCAAGTTCATTCCTTAATTTTAAAAGTTTGGACGTACCATGGCATTACTTCCCCTTTCTTACCGAACCTTATAACTCCCTTCCACAGAATTACCTTACTAAAATTGTGATCTCCATATTGAGAATCCAATTCCTTCCTCCAACTATCAATAAAAATATCTTTCTTTTATTTATCTTCTTTCATATGGGTTTGAATTGATTTTAAATTATATTTTTTCTCTTATGATTGTTATAGTCATTCAAGCATATTTTAATGATATGCCTCCAAACAGGTTTGAGTATGACATCTATTTCTATATAATTCTTTACTTGCTACCGTTAGAATACATGAATGGAATCTATTATTATAAATGAACTATATACAGTGTAAATACTCATCCTGCATGACTTTAATTTAATGATATCATTACCTCAATATTTATTCCAATGTTTAAATAGAACATTAAAAAGTCCAATATTTTGAGGGTGATAATCAGTGATGAAATGATACCCAGTATTAACAACCTTGTAAAAATATTTCCAGAACAACATTGTAAATCATGGATCCCAATTAGAAATAATTAAAATAAATTATACAAGATGTTTGAAATTATCATTAATATTGATTCATGAATGGTGATTAATAGGTAAATATTCTATTTTATAAATTAAATGTGTTTATTTGTTTTGATAATAAAAAAACACATATTTCATCATAATTTCAATGAATATTTTGTAACACAATGTCCTTGTCCAATGTAAGGTCATTATGATTCCACATTAGAATACAAGGAGATTATATAAAACCTCTATAATTTTTTATCTTTCCTTTAACCAATTTATATAACAAATATCTTGAAACACAATCATTAATTCCAACATAATATTATTAAAAAAATCATTAAAATATTCTATACATTATGGTCCTACAATGGTTTAAAAAGAGATGTGATCTATGTACATCATTCTAAAACTCTATATTAAGATCAAGAATATATGTAACATAAATTATATTTCATATGATCGAAATTCCTTATCCAAAAATTAATACTTAAAAATATCCATCATTCATGGATTTAGTTTTCATTTGAAAATTATAATATTCATATAGTGATTTTTTTTACTTCCCAACAATGATGGATTGGAAATCATTTGAAAAATTAGTGATTTATTTCCTTCCTCAATATTTTCTAAATCCATAATTATAGAATCAAGAAATATATGATCACATTCAATAAAAATTTTGTTCATAACACTATGATATTTCTAATAAATGAATTAGCTAACTTATTTTCTTTCCCTGGGTGGCATTGTATTGACAAATAATAATCCTTTACTAGAGAAATCTATCATCTTTTCCTTATTTTGATCACATTTAATGGAAATATGTCTTTTGAAATCTTATGATCCTTGTATATCGTATATCATTCCCAATATAAATAATATATCAATATCATCAAGGGAATAATAGGGCCTCAAAATCAATATACTGGGATGGATTGTTTATTCATGAATATTTAACATTAGTAATGTGTTGAAAACAAATTTGTTCTTTCTACACATGGAAAACACCAAGTCCCTTCTTCGATGAAGCACTATATATCACAAATCCATCTTTTTTGGATGGTAGAGGCCAAAAAAACTGGAATGGCACGAAGGCCTTCTTTTTAATGGATTTTTGATAACCCCCCTTTCAAGGGATTAAGTGACAACCTTACAAGGCATGTAGTCTCATTTATTACAAGGCCCATAGGCATAGGAGATTACATGAACCGAAGGTATTAATGAATTTTACTAGACTATCTACAAGTAACTACCCCTCCCCGTCATCTACATCGTGAGAGTAGCTCTCCACCTTCGTATGGTTGTCTAGCTAGGTTTCTCCTGCAAGAATAGGCTGGTCCCGATGAAATAGCTATACCCTCTAATTCTGACAATCCATTTGGCTCTACACTAGTGTGTTCACCTCCTATGAATCCTCTTCTAGGGCTGCTCCATTTTTATAGAGTCTGTTTGGGGCAATTACTTGTGGCCCAATGGCCTTGAGGTGGCCTAAATTCCTTAATGACTACTAGCCCAAACTAATGGCCCGCGGTGAATTGTTCCAACTACTAAAGTACTGAACAATACATGCTACAGTGTCTGCATAGTGTATAGTTCTGCTATGGTTCCACATTGTTCCTACTACAATAACTTCTACAGTACTACTATAGTACCCCAGAAATATGCCTCTCCCTGATTCTGAACTGGGATCTCGTGGATGCACTTAAGCATACCTCACCAACTGGGTTGAGGTTCATGTGCGGTAGTGGCCAAATCATTGCATTCATCAATACCTTATTCAATTCAGAGAAGCATTCTTTACATTACATTATAAATATGAATTTAACCCCTTTATGTGTATACTTTTTAATGGGTTATCTACTTTGAAATAACATTCCAAACATTTCCAATAGTAACCCACTAGATCACTGAATATTTTTAGCTGAGTTTCAATTTTTGGTATATGACATTCCTAGACACCCATTCTCTTCATATGATGTAATAAAATCACATTCTTTGATAAAATATTTCTATGAAAAAAAAATTTTTTATTCCATAATTCACACAGGGTAAATTTACCTTATAAATATTTTATTATAAGAGTCAATATAATGATGTGAATGTGGTTCCCATGGTCCCCATAGATCTTTTTGTATACCAATATATCATTAATTAATACCACAACCAAATAATGAGAATATTATAATAATAATATATTTAATATATCAATGAAATAAAATGCTTCAATAAAGAATATAAATGTAATTACTATTAACTCATAATGTATATACCACATACAAGATGATGTATTTGGAATATCATCCTTAATTACTCACACATGATGTTTCCCATAATAATGGTCAATAATTGATAAATATATTCTTCTGTGATGTTAAAAAAAATACGTAATCAGTTTTTTAGAGGACAAATATTATTTACAATAAGAGAACTTATTAACCTACAATAAATTCACAACCACATAGATCTATCATTATGTGTAAAAAATGAATAGTTTTCCCTTATATAAAAACACTGAGGTGTATAAATCCCTAACAAAAAAACTACTATAATGGATTCATTTTCCTTAAATATATTTTATCTTCTCTAATACCCCCAGGATATATTTCAGAAGAGATACTAAAAGTTGATACATTCATGACACAGATTATAGTGTATCCCCTCTAATGAAAATAAATTATACATATTTTTCATGAATCATAATTTCATTCTCATAAAAAAACAATTTCATAAATTTTTTAAATCTATTCAATACCAATAATTATATGAAATTCAACCAAATATAAAATAATAATGTATAAAAAAAATCATCATTTATGTTTCATGATCGAGACTAATATGCATTTCATTATTGAAGTGAGACATCCACAAGTTATTTTGACTGATATATATCTTCATTAGGTGTTAGATAAATATCTAATTTTCATGGAAAACATTTACAATTTAAATATGTGTGAATACCCAGAGTAAATTAATGAATTATATAAATTTAAATATATGATTAATGTATTTTAGGCCATATTATTTTTTACTTCCACCATTGTTCATGAGATTTTATAAACAACCCCTTTCTTCCTCATCTTTTTTTGGGAACTTATTTGAGGCTATGGAAAATTATTTTCAAAGTGTCCCATGTCCTTATAGTTGAATCATATCACATTGGATTTTTCCCATATTCCATTTTACTAACGATCATTTTGTATTTTACACCTACAGATATTATTAACTCCCTTTCCTATAAACCATGTTCCATGATGTTTTATTCCACATTTTGTTACAGGATAAATATTTAACTCTCTCTTTTTTTATTTTTCTCATATTTACTTTTCTATAGTACTAATATATCATTTTCATATCAATATAAGCTTCAAATCCATAATACATTTTAAATTTTTTCACTATATATATTGATCATGATAACATTCCCTCATATGATTAGAATTTTTGGGAGACTAGTATTCTTTGATGGATTAGACTAATCATATATAAAATTAATTATTATTTTTCATTAGATTAAAAATATAGTCTACAACATGATTTTTTTCCTTGACATGTTTTTATCATTCTTAGTTACATTTTTTGTTACTTTTATCTCAATCTCAAGAATTTACCCCTCAGAATATCCTTCATACCCAAAAATAAATTATTTTTAATAGTAGAGTACATTAAAAGCATTCCACTCTTTGAATATTCTTTATTCATCAAACTTCTAATTTGGAAGAAATGACCCCCATTGATTAAAATCCCTATTTGGATGATATATTTACATGAAAACCTTCTTGATTTCATTACATCTAAATTCAAGAAATATATTCCCTAATAGACATATAAATTTATAAGCTAAAAATGGATTTATAGTCCCATAAAATGATAGAGGTTGATGAAATTTGAAACATTATAAAACGTTTTCACCATGTTGTGGATTAGAATACTCCCCCATATTTGTAAGGTTATTAGAAATTACTTGAGTCATTTTTCCAAATATTTTTAAATCAATTTCATCTCCACTTACATCTCTGGATAAAACATCATTTCCATTACCAAGAAGGGAACCCCTACATGGATAATTCTTATTAATAATGTATCCATTTATTCCACTAGTAAAAATTAATGAACATAAAAAAAATATTAGTAAATGACATTATGAATCACAATATATAATTTCAAGACAAATTAAAAACATAACAGAAATTTTATATTTATGTAAATCTAATCTCTAAATCATAATCTTGGTATTATTTAATAGATTATAATGTTCGATATATTTTTCAAATATTATATAATGGGTTGTGATGAAAATTTTAGTTAAAATAGATATAACATTTGGGAGATTAAAAATAGTTGTGCAATAAGACATAATTTTATGCACCATGTGATGATCGAGTTAATTAAAATAAATTTTTTTTGGATTTATTACCCCTAGAATGACTATTCATGAGCCATATAAACAATTAGAATTTATTAAGGGATGTATTTATTGGAATAAAATAGAATCTATACCTTACCAAAAAATTATGAAGCTTTTTCCATAGTTTGAAATATCTTTAATGATATAAATTGGTCTATATTCACTAAAATATATTTCCCTCAATATCATTCCCAGTGATTTTACTGTACTCCCTCTAATAAAAACTATTATGAACCTAACCCTAGATTCCTAGATTTTATGGTTAGATAGTTAAATTTTTTGTTGATACAAGAGACTACATCCCAATAGACCGAATATTAAATTAGTTTTGAAAACTAGATACATACTTGAATTTCTCATCATATCTTAAATCATAAAATAAAACATGGTATATTTTTTGAGAAACCAATATTCCAATTATCAAGTCAGTTCATATCACACAAAATAAATTTCTTAGACTCAAGGTTAATATGAACATATTAATGGGGTAAGATATGATGCTAAGTAATGGTAAACGTAAATCCAAATTTATCAAGATTACTTAATGAAAAATAATTATAAGTACCCAACCATAAACATTATATATTATAGTATCATTATAATATAATTCATATTCATTTATTCATAATGATCATAAAAGAATAGAGAATTATAAAATTATGTAATACCTCATAAATAACAAATAAATATCTTATTAACTGACACTTCTGACTACTATACATTTCCCCATAATATTATTGTTTAATAAAAATAAAACATGGTATCTATTAATGAAAAATATTCTTGAATTTAAACATGAATCCTTTTTTTCTTCTACACATACTTAAACCATGTGATTTTTTAGAAAAAGAGTCACGTAAAAAATCCAAGTAAGGGACATAAAAAGAAGAAACGTATTAGTAAAACACAAAAACATGAAAACCCATTAAATTTTTACCTTTATCACAATATTCTGCGAGTAAAGGAAATAAATCGTTTCCAAAGGTAAAAGACACAAACACACATTTTTTTCAATATAACCCTTTAACAAGAATTGTTTTTCAATAAAACCCAATTTATAAAATTTATATCATCATATTCATAACACTTTTTAAACCAATGTACCAAAAGGGGTTCATAGTTAAATACAATAAATATGCCCCTTAGTAAATCTCTCATTCTTATTTGCTATGACTAACAATATAACCCATTGAATTGGAGAACTATGTGGGCGAACACACCATAAAATCTTTAATGGGATCACATAATGAAATTTAGGTGCTCTCATAATAATGATATATTATGATTACATGTTTCTCAAATTTAATTTTCATTTCCGTATGATGAATAAATTTTTTTATTCTAGAATATTTTCAACATTAAACCAATGTAAAAATCTTTTAAAAACATATAAAAATATTCATGTAATAAATGAATTTTTAACAAAGCCACTATTTAAAAACCAAAATAATTATAAAAAAGGAAATTTTTTCATTGAATATAAATTGAATTATTATAATATAATAAAAACATAAAATAATAGTTATGGTGGAATAAAATATTGTTGTCACTATATAAGTTAATGTAGAACACTTAATTTTTTTAATGTCATAATAATTAAACATTCATAAGAAATTAAATTTCTAAGACACATTAATAAATGAACAAGGATAAATGAAAATTCCATTTATATTTAATTTTTGAACATATGTAAATATTTAAAAAAATTAAGTTCCTAGGCATTGTAGATAAATATAATGAAAATAAATCATCATAATGGGGTTTTAGATCAATATATCCTTAAACCTGAGTTAAAATCATATCATATGTTTTTTATATTCTTAAATAATAAACTAAGGACAATTATATATTTTCATAAAAAAATTTATCATGTTTATTATTATTTTAATGTTATATCTTACTAGAATATAAACAACTAGTTAATAATTTAAGTTGACATATAATTTTTTGAATGTATTCAATAAATATGTCAAAAATAGATTTAGTGGGTTAAACATTGAAAAAGATTCCATTATTACCTCATATATAGAATAATAATCATGATATATTTATTATATTAATAACGAAAATTATACTTTTTAAACTAGTCATTAATGATGGTTATGATAAATGAATTATGGTACAATAATAGAGACACTAGGACATAGGATTTCATGAGTAACATTTTGATTTTTTAAAAATAATTATCGAAACATGAAAAATAACATTTTATCTTTTTATAATGATAATTATATAATAAAGATAATATTAGTTTATTAATAAAATATAATATGTCATCAATGTAGTATGATGATTATGAAATAATCACATCGCATAATTGAAGATATATTCTATATGTAGGCATAAAAGTTGTGATCCTTTTTAAATGAATTTAAATGCATAAAATAAATGTCATATTATCTATCTATATGGATAAATATTCTATGAATATAATATATAAAAATAAATGTTGTCCTCATAACCTACATTGTGATGGAATGATAAAAAAATAATCATATTGGTTCAAGAGGCTATAGTACAACGTACACATGAAAGATGGTTTCATTCCCCATTTGATTAAATAGAAAATGGATGTTTCTTATTTAAATAAAAAATAACATCAAATAATATAAGATATAATGATTTATCATAACATAATATTTGAATATGATTTAAAAGATGTAGGTATAGAAAAAAATGATTTATTAAGAACAATAACTCTTCTTCAGATCATCTCTTTTCGATTATACATAAATCAATTCTATATAGTATTTATTATAAAAAATGGACTCATGGAAATGATGAGATAAGAAATAAATTGAGTTGGATTAGTATTAGATAAATCAAATGGATCTTTAATTCTATAAGAGTATGTAGATAGGGGGAATTTTTTATGTTTAGAGCATACACACATGGAATTTTGGAAAATTAAAAGTTAAACTAATGTTTAAGACATTAAATAATGATAAATGATCTATTAAATAGCCTTATATGATATAATTTCACAATATGTCCATATAATATAATTTAGGAATTTTTATGGTTAATTTAACCCTTATCTTTCTTTGTTTATCCCACATATAAAAATATAATAAAATTAAATATAATGACCACCAAAATATAACTAATTGAATTATAAAACTAATGAATAATAATTTAACTTTTAATATAATGAAAAATACCAATTTTACATTTATAACAATAATAATTTTGAAGATAAATGATAATTTTAAAAAATTTATATTTCTTACTATTCATTAAAGAATATATATTCAAAAAACAACCAAAAAAATTAACCTTAAATAAATTTGATATTTTAATTTTCATAATGATTTTTTTCAAACTTATAATTATATAATTTAAAATTATTAATCTAAATAACGCCTTATGATAAATTATTTTTAAAAAAGTATTTCCTTTTCATTTTAAAAATACTTTATATTATTATAATTAATATAATAATGTAATTCATCAAAATTAATAAAATTGAAAATGATTTATTATATCATTTCGAGTGTTTTTACATTATTACTCATTTTAGAAGTAAAAACCTGAAAGATTTAATCAGTTATTTAACAAGTGGGTTTATATTTACCAGATAATATTTTCATATTCCCATATTTCGTCTTCCACTATATGTTTTTACATATAACCATAACATGATAAATTAATTTATTCTGAAAATATTTCCCTCGGAGGTCATGAATCTAATGAACATATTCCTCATATGAAATGTTATATTCTAAACGAGATACATTAAGGCTCAAAACATGAGTTTAATCCCACAAATATTTCATTTACATTTAAACCTGAAATTTGTTTTATACAATGGAAAATATAGAAGAAAATCCTCATAGTAGAAAAAATATCCTTCATTGTCTTATATTGAATATGTTATAATGAAAAATGGATATAACATTCCATTTTTTCCTAAACTCATAACACATTTCAATGGTTTTTCTTTGATAAATACATGATCACCTACCTCCAAAAAAATATCTTTCATCCACTTATCTATTTAAACATTCTCCATTTTTTTGATCCATCATCATATTATTATGAATATACTACACCATATATGACAATTACTCTACAATATCTAGTCTCATAAAGATCCTATCTCATAATGTATCCAAAAAATATGATTTATTTAACTTATTTCTAAATAATTCATTAAAACATTCCACAAATGTATTGGGATAAAAAATTTGTTTTATGAAAAAACAATCCAAAGAAAGAGAATGATCTCATCTCATTTGAAACCCTTTGAACATGAATAAATAATATCTTACATGGTATATGTCATTCACTCAGAAAATCCAAAATATTCTATATAAGAAGCGATAATTAAATTTTCCCAATAATTTATGAAGTCTGTTCAAAAAATTAGACGTGAAGCTATGATCATTGTCTGATACAGTGTAGAGTGGAATTCCTTTATCAAGACTATATCTTTGCGATATAGTTATGAAATATGATCCAAATATTCAATATACATAATGGTATGGAAATTTTTTGGTTTATTTAAATATTCTATAATTTCCAAAATCAAATTGTTTCCATAAAATGTCATTGGTAATCAGAAAATGAAATTCATAGATATATTCTTTCATTTCCACTATTGCACAATAAAACATTTAACAATTCCCTTCTATAATTATAGTTATACTAATCATTTTGAAAATAGAATCATTTCACAGTTAATTTAGAAATATATCTTCTCATTACAACACTCTAGTTATACTCCAAAATCATTTTGTAAATTTTAGATCTTCTATGATAATTGGAGGAAAGGGTAACTATGAGATTTACTCAGTAATTTTATCTTCAATTGAGACTTAAATGGTTCACTTAATCTCTTTAATTATTTAAAAACATCATCTTTTTCAAAATTAAATTGATACAACAATCCCTTAATAAAAAACTGTACATTTTTATACAAAACATGATCATCCTTCTATGTGTGGTTAATTATTTTTGGTTGAGACAGTGGTATCAGAACCTAAACAAAAATAGCCAAGATTCCAACATACAAAACTTATTATCCAAAATTCATCAAATAATTAACCACTGGTTCATGTTCCTAACATAAAATTGTTAATGTAGATATATTTTTATGACTCATGTAATCTACTACATTATGATCATTTCCATAATGATAATTAATAGTGAAATAATAATCCTAGATTAGGTAAAACGATATTTTCTATCTCATAATTTATTATTTTTTGGGTAAGTATATAAATTGGACCTTTTTATTACTATATATATCACACATTACTATATATATATAAGATGGATCCAAATTTTTAAATAAAAAATAAAAACAAATAATTCTAAATAATGTTAAGGATACTTTAACTCATTAGGATTTAGTTTATGTGATACATAAGCAATTACCTCCTATATAATTTAATCAAGAATACCAAATCCAATTTAAAATGAATCACTATTGATGAAAACATTACTATTTCTAGAATAAGGGACAAAAATTTGATTGTTAAACAAAAATTTTTATAGTGCCTAAAACTATTATTTTATTCTCTTTCCAAGATAAATTTAACTCGTTTTAAAGTTAACATAGTCAGTGGAAAATGTTTTCAATTTTATTTGTTACTAACCTAATATAAAAATAAAATTATGATGTTCTATAATATTTCTAGGTCATTTTGATTCTTTAATATCATTTTTTTATTAGGATTAACAATTATTCATTCATTGGAATCAATATTTCCTAGAAGAGAAATTGGTTACAACAAAAATTCAAACTTACGAAATTTTTAATTTAGTTTTTTTCCTTTTAGGTTAAAAAAAACTTTTTTCATTCATATTTGGTAGCCTTGTAGGGATTCATTACTTTGTTACAGTACTATGAAAAAATTTTATAAAAAATGATCCTACTTGATTATGTATGAATATATTGAAGTGGAAGTTTAAGGTATATCCCACAGAGATGGTGAATTAGTTTATATATAATTGGAAAATATTTATTGATGAAAGAGGTGAGAAAAATATTTATTTGAGTTGGTTATAAAATCAAACAAAAAAAACAGATTGATTGGATTATGGTCATATTTGGAAGTATTTCTAGGGCAATGTAATGTTAGGTTTCATGTGCAATTGGATTTTATAAAAAATTGTTGATTAACTCAGGATCAGTGTCAGAGTTGATACAAGAATGATCCAATGGTAATTGTATCTCCTCTATAATTTGTCAATACTCTATTTCCCTTAGTGTGGTAGTTTAGGATTTTAATGAATTATGTTCTTCTAGATACAATATTTAATCATGATTTCCCCTATTTATGAAAATGGTTATACCTTTTTAGGGATATCTATTTTGAAATTTAAATTTTCCTTTTTGATTAAATTGTCAATGATCATGATAAAATAAAGAGAGAGATGTAAGTTGAAAGTTTAATTGAGAAAAACTGAAATACATGAATAAAATAAAACAATAAAATGAAACCTTTCACCTCTGGTTATATCAATCTAGCATATGGAGGTATTATTCCCTCATCCTAGTGATTGGGGTATTATAGGGGAGGAGGGAAAAAAGCATAATGAAAAGAATGAATGAACTCTAGGAGGGCATTGTGCAATTCCACTTCTCACTCTGACTTGTCTATGAATCTAAATTTCCCCAACATAGGTTGGATGGTCCACTATTTATGGCCTTTGTATTGTCCTTAACTGACCAATCCACAATGTGTACTTGAATAAAATTTCTTGTAATGTTTCTTTGTGTTTTGTTAATCCATGTGACACTTTCACAGATCTCAGATGCGATTTTTGAAAATTTACCCCTTACATGACATGTACTAGTTTTACATGTGGTGTAATCCTTATCCATGTTGCCTCCAATGCCATTATAATCTTGTAAAAATATAATTCGATGACTTTGATCATTGACTCATGTCATTGCGTGTAATCAAAACTCACATCGTGTAATTGATTCATGACTTGAAATTTTTCATGACTTGGATTCATGGTCTATAGAATGTCGCAAGCTTATGTTACACATCATGTACCAATGATTCATGATGTGTACATAATGTTTTACTCATGTATTTAATTTTTACTAAATTTTTTACTTTTGACATATAATTGATCCATTCTCATCCCCAGAAATATTATGTTGTGTTGTGATAGATGATCATGGTGCGAAGGCTCTTGTAGGTCATATTTCTTCGCTTTTCATTCCTTTTCGGAAAATTCCCTGTAAGCTAAAAAAAACAAAAAAAACATAATATGTTGATAAAATGGCCATATTATTCAATTAAATCTACAAAAATAAATATAATTAAAACAATATGAAATGTATGCATGAATTACACATATCAATTTTCCACCAAAAATTTAAAATATTCCAAAATATCATTAGTAAACAGAACAAAAACACTATCAATGAACTCATGTATAAATATATTTAAAAATTAACTAAATATAATAAGTGTATTTGAAAACAAAAAATTTGTAACTTCAAACTATTAATGACATCATCTATTCAAGAACATATGATTTATAATATCTACCTCATTCACATTTAACCGATGGTATATCGACCTAAGATCAAACATTGAAAATTATTGAGTTCCCTATGTCTAATAGAAAATCATTAATATGAGTCAAATTATACTTATTCATAATAGTGATTCCGTTAATGGATCAATAATCAATGTAAATTTTCTTTGAACCTTAATTTTTTGAAAATAAAATAAAACTATAGAACCCCATTGTGATGTTATTGGACGAATAAAACCATTATCTAATAACTCAAAAAAATTGTTTTTTAATTATAAATGTTCTAATTGAGCCTTATGATTAGGAGTATTCAAATATTCTTATCATTAGAAACTAAGATAATAATAAATCCAACCTCCTGATTTGGAATCACACTAGATAAATCATTAGGGAAAACAACTATATATTTGTTCACTATTAAAACTTCACTATGTTGAATAGTTTATTTTAATTATAAAATATTATCTATGAAGCTTTCATTTTAATTTCCAATTTATTATTAATAACCTATATATTTAATGAAATCTTTTTAATAGTTGAGTAAAACATTCATTGGCATCCAATATATCTATGTATGGAAAACTAGAATCCAAATCATACCTAATATTATATGAAACTACACTATAATTATTTTAATAATATTTTCAAGGAATACTATTATAATAATAAAAATGAGTAGGTTTATATAAATTATGATTAGAGTACTTTTTCCACTTGGAGTTTTCACTAAATGTTCTATCTTCTTTTAATGTAGTGATATTCCCATTTTACTAGAACATTTCATAGAAATGATTGAATTTGAATATATTGAGACAGACACAGAAGTTGCATAATTTGAATGAAAATTTAACTTATATATCACAACATCATTCATTGGTCCAAAATCTAATTTAGATGTTGAAAATGATTACTATACACAATTATAATTCTGATATTGAGGATTTCCCTCCAACGTTACTATCATCAGATAAACATTAGAATATAGACAAAATTAATCACAATTAAAACATCACACCATTGGATAAATAATTTTCACACTAATATTTGATTGTCCAGGACACTTTTCATTATTTTATTTGAGTCATGTTAACATAAATACTACAATAGGAACACTTTCAAGATTTATTCATATATACTTTAAAATGTTGTTTACCACACTTGGATCATTTGGTGGATTTCCTCAAGACTTATTAGTTGAATTATTTTCCATCACATGATTCCTATACAGCTTTTACACTTATATTATAATGGAAAATAAGTTTCCATAAACTCATTTCCAATATTCTAAAAACGTCAAAATATTTTTTCAATGTTTTTAATATTCTCACACAGCAAAATATCACTATAAACATTATTTTAAAAAAGTGTGGAGTCAATTAATTTATTTTTAAATGTTTTAAAAAATTAGTTATATTCCTTTACATTATTATAATTTTATTTTATTATTAGTATATTAATTATTCATATTTATACATCTAAAATAAGAATTTAATCTCTATTGTATATTAATAAAATATAGGGAAATATTTCTCTAGAAATATATTATTGAGTGTTTCCGATTCTGTGGAATCATTGTTATATTTCCCTCTAGTATTCTTATCAAGAGACCACCATAAACTGTCTTCATGTTCAAAATGTTAAAAAAAATGTGTTACCTATTAATGTATTGAATAACCCAGGACATAAAATATCATCACTATTGTGTTGATCTATTTTTCAATTATTATTGGATATTGGTTCCATTTAAATATAAAGGATTTTTTAATATAAAATGTACCATTATAGTCATGTTACATTATGGTAGATATCAATACTCTCTATTTTAGATACATAAATAATTTATGGTCTATTTCAATAGAGCTATAAACATGAAAAATGGTTCTCTTTCAATTATAACAATTCCAAAACAATGATTTGGAATGATATCTTCTTCTCGATGATGTCCAACTATAGCTTAATTATATCCTATATGATATCCCAAAATAAATATATATAATTTAGGAAAACATACGTGGAAATAATTAAAATCTATATTATATAAACTTAATTATATGTAAAAATATTCATAGGGTGTGATATTGACATTATCTAAGTCTTTAAAATAATAAATCTATATTTTCAAATACCAATTATTATGAATTTACATTCAATGATACATATTATGAAGTCATTAGACTATAATTATCTTTATATCATTCCCATATATCATTAATGTTTATTATTTTAGAAAAATCATCGATAACCAATACATCAAAACCCATATATTACAATATGGAAATATTTTATTAGTGTCCATTTTACCGATGATATAAAACTTTTAAAATAAATAATGATTTATTTTGATGAAAAATCTTCATGAAATAAATCTTGACTTATAACATTACACTACACATCCTTAAAAATGATGAATAAAATTTTATTGACAGAGGATATAAATTAAAATCTTATTAAGGGATATAAAATAATAAAATTAATTTTTATATTCAAAATCATGAAATTCCATGAAAATTTTAACTTTATCACAATGTTTTTTAAGATAATGGAATAATTCATTTCCACACAAATAACACACATAATTATTGATGAAATATATAATTTAATACTCATACATGAAAATAAATACCCTTTTGGAATCATAGATCATTACATTCATAACCCATTATGATAATTCGTTCGAATTAATTGGTGTCTAGTTAAATGAATTGGAGAAATGCTATGGTAACTCACTCCTTAATTCCTACTAAGACAAATATCATTACCTAAGTCATTCTAGTGCTATATGGGTTAACTAATCCTATAAGCAATACCAGGCTCACTTGGCATAATCTGGGAACACCAAGTTTATAAGCTTAATCAATATGACCCTTTTCTCATATAATATTTTCAACTATGATATCAGGAATATAATCTTTTATTCATTAAAATTTCTGAAATAAATCCACAGAAAAACACTTTTAAATATTTATCAAAATATTTTTGGATCCAATAAAAATCCATTTTTTAAAAACCCGTATTCAATAAAAAATACCCTAAATTGGGAAGGAGTGTTTTTAATTGAATAAATCATGAAATATTTGAACAATATCCAAGACTCTATTATTTGTTTTAGGGGTAGGAAAAGTCATTTCCTATCTATGCGATAAAATATGACATTCATTTTTTCATTTTTATAGAATATCAAACAATCAAAAAATAGTTTCACTATTAAATACTGTTGAAAAAAATAAAAATAGACCAAAATTTCATTTATAATTCTTTTCCATTTAAATTTATTCATAAGATTAATTAAAAAACATGTAAATAGAAAAGAAATTATTTTAAAATAAATCATTAAAACAAGGGTTTATATATAATTATCCTATACATTGATTCTAAATTATCCCATCTATTCATTATATTCTTAAGTAAGAAACATCTGTTAATTTTTTACTTTATTAATATATTTTTATCATGTTCATTATTCCTTTTATTTTATTTCTTACCATTTAAAACATTATCTATCAATATTTTATGTTCACATTGAATGTTTTAATGGTATTAGACTTATATGTCAAAAATGACTTCAGTTGATTGACCATGGATAAATATACAATTATACCACAATAACTATAATAATAATCATGAAATATTTATTATATTTATACATAAATTGTTCTTTTAAAAATAATCATGAATTATACTTTTGATAAAAGAACAATATTTTAATCAATGAGAAGGTACGTTGTATGCACACAAGAGTAGAATTTTCATTTTTTAATAATCATTATGGAAACATATGTATAATTTTAACATTATAAAATGACTATTATATATTAACTATAATATTATTTCTTTAAATAAAAATATATATGTCATCGTTGTAATGTGGTGAGGAATAAAAAATAACATCGCTTCATAGAGGTGGTATCCCACATGTATGCGTGAACGTCTTTATCATTTTTTAGAGAAAGTAATTTTATAAAGTGATATATAATATTTCAAGGATAATAATTGTTTCATTAATATTATATTTATAATAATTCATTCATTCATTATAACTATCCATGAGTGTCTATGATGAAAATTGAAGTCCATCTGTTCCTCAATTGGTAGTATATCGTACACAGGAATAATAGTGACATTTACCATTTGATTAATGTGTAGATTGATAAGTAAATTACGTTTAACAAATAAAATAACTGTATAAGAGAAATTTTATAATTATTTAATCATAATGTATTATTAATATTTTTATTAAATGTAATAAGAATAAAAAATGCTAGCTTAATAATGATATGTATTTTTCCCTAAACCACTTTTTAGATTATATATAAACACTTCTTAGACTGAATTTAGGAGTAAAAATAAAACCTGGATGTAGGGTGGTAATTGAAGAATGAATTTTGGTGTGTAATGGACAAAACATATGGCTTTGAACATGTCCAGAAAATAGGATATGGGGTGGCCATTTATTTGTAGGGGAGAGGACACAGTTGATATTTTTCTTGAAGAAAGGGTATTATTAATTTATTACACATGGAAAAGGATCAAAATGGACCATTATATAGCCTTATATGATACATGTTATAGTTATATCCATAAAATAAATATTATAAACGTTTTCACATCATTTGAAAATTATTTTTTAATCTCCTAATAAACCCATTTTCTTCTTAACAATTTTTTTTTCAGTTTTCCCTATTAATTATAAAAACAAATTCAGTTTAAAATATTATTTAATATAAATTATAAAATTCTATAATTTGGAATCCATTTTTTCAAACTAAAATTTAATATTCTTCATAATTTAATTTTAAATAAAACAAATATATTTGATGGAGAAAATGTTGTTAAGAAACTTATTTTTCAAACGTAAGATGATTTTATATTAACACTCTGACTAGTAATGAAGATTTTAATAATTTCTATGCACACACAAAGATATATATATATATATATATAATTAATAAATTTAATTTAATTAATCCATTTTAATGGGGTATCTTAGTTATTTAATGTTGAGAATCATTATTCACATTAAAACATTTTTATGAAAAATTTCTTTTCAAACCAGAAAAACGTAGAGTTTTATTACGATCAATGAAAGGAAACTAGGTCACGTGGAGAGATGTTAATAAAATATTAAATATGTGGTTGGTATATATAAAGAGTTTTTATAAATCTAATATATATATATATATATATATATCTATTCATTTTATGTTTATTTATATTAATCAATAAAATATACATATGAAGATTAATTACACAATTCATATAAAATACATGTTCTAAGTACGAATGAATGATGTTTCCATTTTTAGTCGAGGAATGAAATAAGGGAAATAATATTTACCATTTAAAATGAAATTATAATATCTTATATATCATTTATATTCATTAAATAATTCCTAATTAGTATCAATATCAAAATAAAATAAAAAATTTATCACATCGCCATATAAAGGCAGTGCTCCACACGTACACATGAGTGATGTTACCATATTCTAATTTATTGATGGTAATAGGTATAAGTTATATTATAATACCAAATTTATAATTATGATATATATATATATATATGCATTAAACACATCATAATATCTACCTAGGAGAGTTTTTTATGGAATATGAATTATATCGGTTTATGAGGAGGTCGTTTGCTGTACACACGATAAACGATTTCACTTCCCATTTCCCAGAATATTAAATTGATATAGGTTAAAAAATTGAAATAAAAAATATCCACATATTTGAGATATTTTTTTTATTTGAGAATATTGGGAGAATATTTAAATTGTGTATAAAATGAAATTAAATAATTATGAATTGTTAAGAACTATACCACATTATTAGAGAAACTCTTTATGTTTATACCTAACACATTCCTAGAATTGTATTTTGATAAATGAAAAGAAACTAGGTCATGTAGAGGGATGTTAATAGAGGTAATAAGTTATTTTTGGTATATAAAAAGGGTTTTTAAGTGTTTGGTGGGAAAGGATAGGGGTGAAAATTTTTTTGTTAGGGAGAGGACATAATTAGAATTTTTAACTAAAAAATATATATCCACATTATAAAAATTCCATAAGGATCCCAAATTGATTTTTACTTAACATTGCAAGATCAAAGATCCAAATATGTCATTAAAATAAAAATAGGTCATGTTTTTAGGTCATTTTAAAAATTATACATTTATTTGAACATCTGTCAAACCTATTATAACCTTAAGTGTTGTAATTACTTTATACTAATTTAAAATTAATTATGTGAAAAATAATAATTTAAACATAAGATATAATATTAATTTTGATTATTTCAAATATAGAATCAAATTCATTTTCATATTTAATGTGAACAATTTAATTTAAAATTAAACGTGTATTCATGCAGAAAAATGGGATTCCAGTGAATAAAATATTCAAAATCATAATATGATTTTATATTAACATTAAACATTAAATTTAATTAAAATAACCTAATTAAATTAATAAAAATATAATTTAATATGTGTTTTTCTATCCTAATTTAAATTAAAATGGAATTTTTTAAATTCGTTAATAGAATTATTATTTTTCATTAAAAGTGATCATTTTCACTGTTAATTAAATAATTTATTTTTTAGAGGTTGCAAAATAATACATTATATTATAATATTTTAATTAATATTTAAATAATTATTTTCATTTTATTAAATAATGTTTCAAAAACAAAAAGAAATTATTTTTAAAATATGTTCACAAAACCCGTGAAATACACTTTTTAAAAAACTACAATTTTTCAGAAAACAACAATTTTTTCATTCATGTGATTTTAATTTTTATTCCTTATTAATATTAAAATTAATTTATTTTATACATGTTTAATACATATAATTTTCATAATTTTGTTAGTAAAAATCATACACAGAAATTTAAGGGCAATGTAATGACGATATGCCATAAATTGGTTCATTTTGATTCATTGTTGTATAAACGACATGCAATCAAAGAGATTAAATTTATTTTAAAAAATATATATTTGTACCGTATCTATGTGTTAAACACATTATTTCTAGTGGATATTGATGGTAAAAAATTTAAATTTGGACAATATGTGTCTTTCTGGCCTTAAGACACATTATGATTTACATACATTACCTAAAATTTTGAGAACCATGTAGGAGGTCACTCATCGTATCCAATCTACATGACTTATTATTGGTTAGGGATTTATGTATATGTAATATATAGGAATAATTGTGCATGATCCTTTATTTAGAATCTATCCCAACCCATCTTTATTGTGTGTTGGTGAATCGATGTGTTGGTTATTATGGATAAATATTATTGGTAATTATTAGACTTTAAAATCTGATAACGTATTACTTAACTTTAAATTATCCCCCTCCAATCCAATTTTTATCATTCATTTATCATTGGTTATACTATATACATATAAATTTTCTAAAATTCTACCAGATCAGGGTGTAATTTCCATAAATGATAGACTTTTGATCAATAAGGCTAGAAGATGTCCCATGATGATTTATTTCACACTAATGATTGAGGTTTTAATGTTAATAAATCTATTTGAGTATTCTTTTAGGATTTTTATTTAAAAATTAATATAACCGACTATAGTATAATGTAAATTATTTTCTTCTTGTTTTATAGTTTTAGTAGTGGCCTGAATCCCCTTTTTTAATATTGTAGTAGAGGTGTGCCACACAATAGATTTGACCATGTGATTACGACCTCATTATATTAAACATTTTAATTACTTACACAAGATTGGGATTTTAATTTCAATGACAACAGGTACATTTTTATCAAATTCCACAGGTGTTTTTACATAGTTTAGATTAGATGATAATGACTAGTTATTAATTAGAAATTTATCTATATGAAAGATATTTAATTAATATGTTTTTAATTTTTTAATAAATTATTATTTTTTACAAACAATTGAGGTTGTTTTATTGACGTGTGATAGGCCCTTTGTGTTTGTACAATATTATAATAGACATTTATGGGTCACAATGAGAACTAATGGGCTTTGTTAATGAGTTTCACTACTTGAGTGGAAATAGGTTCCCCGTAGATATTTCCGAATACATTCAATAGATTATTTATATTTTAGATATAGAATGTGATATATAAAATATCCCTGATATAAATTAAACCAAAAAAACTATTTATTTAATTATAAAATATTAACTAAACTAACCTTATAGGCATGAAATATTTGAACTGCTATGGTCCATGTTGATTTTTTGAACTCAAGACAAAAACCCAATGCCCAATTATCATGAGTACTTCAAAATGTTTTATATAAATCAAAAATAATTTTAATGGGATGAAAAATTGTTCAAAAACTATGATTGAACTGTATAAACTAATTATACATACAAACTGATGATTCCTAGAAGTGAAATTCCAATTGTGTATGTTTAGATACATGGACTTGATGAGAGGTTTTAAATGAATGACCATGTGAAGTTAGTGGAAATGATATGCTCCAATTTAAGACATTATTGAATATGTGTTAATATATAAAATATGTATTCCCAAGTGGAATTATGGAAATATGATATGATTTGAATAATTTGAATGCATGTAGAGAGCCTAAAATGAATTAAGGTAAAGAACCAATAAAAGTTCCTCATTATTTTTCCCTATGTTGAGAGTGATGATAGATTGGTGTGAAAAATGTTTGATGGGGTGATATAGATATACCTATTTCCATATATTTATTATGTATTCTTATGTTATATTATAATTTTATAATATATTGATTTTCTACGGATTTATAGGATGATACCTTCGATTTGTGAAGAGGGTTAAGAGTTAAAATCATAATTTATGAAATTGATGTTATGTTATTATTTTTATTAATATCAGTAGACCTGGATTATTTTTCATAAGAAGATATTTTTTTATTATATTATATAGGTACACATAGGTGTAACATGGAATTTGATATGGATATTTTCTTTGGAAATCTCATGTGATTCCAAATCATGGTATTTCAATTATTATTATATTTTTAGAGGACCATAATGTGATTCCAAGGATGTTGTTTTCCAATTATTATTATATTTTTGTGGGACCATGATGTTTTTATAGGGATGTATCATTCTATTTATTACTATATTATTGGGGTACCATGACATGATTCCAATGAATAGTATTCCCATTATGATATTGTTTGAGGAATATGGACTTGGTTTGATGGATCAAGTGTTATTATGGTTAAAATATGTTAGGGGTGTTGGATTTAATCCTAGAAACTACTATTCCCATTGTATATATACTATATTATGGTACTATGAATAATGACATCTTACAATAGCTTAAGTAGGTATGTTCGGGCTAGGTCATCACAAGTGACATAAGGAAAAATGGATTTTTTTTTAAAATAATCATTTTTGATTTTTTTTATATATTATAATTCTATAGATGACTACCTTTAATGGGTATGTAATGTAATGTGTTCATGGTTACCTACAGAGTTATTTATTAAAAAATTATTGTACGGTCATTATACATGGGTAACTGAGAAAAATTCACTATTCCTAGCTTTAGTTTGGGATGAGGCTTATTGTATACTGACTGAGTAGGATATCCTAGATGAGACTATAGACTGTGATGGGGAGTGGATCAGGAAATTATTTGATCTAAAATGTATTTTTTCCCTGTTTTATTAGGTATATATGATAATACTATTATGGGAGTATTTTTGAATTAAAGCATATAATATTTTATATTTTGATTTTGTTAACATCATTTTATCTATTCATCTATGTACTCTGTTATTATTCCTTTATTGTTGTTTTTTTACATTACCTTCCTGTTTTATTACAACTCTAATAGGAGTATATAGTCTCCCCACAATCACACCTAACCCCCTTAATAATTTTTTATATCAGATGTCATATGGGGAGGGGTTCCTAACATCACATAGATACTATGTTTGATTATTATTCATAGATAAATAGGGTATAATAATTATATGGTCGAATGGTATGATTTTTTGTACTAATTTTTTAGTTTTAATATATATCGTATAGTAATTCATTAGAGTGTGTAATGGATTTCAAACCACGATTGGAGAAAAATTTTTCTCTACAAGAATTCCATGTTACCTGTGGTTGGAATTTATATTCATTATTTGAGATGTTATAATTGATTTATTTTTCTAGGACTAATGCACTTTATGTTTTAATTTATGATTTATTTTTATATTTTTTCCACTATAAAGAGGCCTATTGTTGTAATTTTTTATCTTGCATCCTTGGGAAGATATTTTTCCACGTATTTAGTTAGTAAATCAAATTCACATGACATATTTTCTGTTTATCTAACATTTTACTAATAATGAATGATAATATATTTTGATTTGATGACATGTCAATTTTGTCAATAATGTGGTGAATTAAAATGAAAATTATGCCATCATACAATGAGTGGAGACATAAAGATCCTTGAATTTTTATCATTGACATCTCGTGCCTTATTGATTAACACTTGTGATATAAAAATTAATTTAACACTCGAATTCTAGAGAACTAACCCATGTCCAAAATTGATTGTTTTTAATCAACATATACAATTTTGAATGAATTTTTTGTATGTCTATATATATTTAAGGATGAGAATTTGATTATTTATGGGTAGTTTTATATTTTAATTCCTGATGAGATTTAGTTCCCTAGTTGAAAAATGATGTTGTAATGTGATTCTTGATATATTTATAATGAAATAGGACTTGGAGTGGATTATTTTTTATTTTCATATCAAGTGATATTAATGCATTGAACAAAGTGGTGTTTCTCATTATCTAAGAGCAATGTGAGAAGTAATATATTCGACAACAAAGAGATTCGTGTTCCTTGTGATTGGCCCAAAAACATAGTGAGGTGAGTGATATATTTGGGAAGTGGGGAATTATTCCCCACTTTTCATGTATCACAACAAATTATAGGGTAGTCTATGAAATTTATACACAAATGTGATTGAGTCCAATAGTGGTGGGAATAATGCATAGGTTACTAGATTTATTAAATTGATAAATATGAGGTGATTCAAGTTTAAATGTATTGAATTTTAATTCCTATGAAAATATAAAATGACGATCACTCAAAGTGCGAATGCTTTTGTATTGAAGTGATAATTTTAGGGAAGGATTAAAATATTCCATGCTTTGTTTCTTTTGGATATTATTTTAGGAACATTGGTAGGAGATCTTAATTTGTTAAAATATTATTCTGAATATTGGTTATCGAGTGATAAGTATGAAGTGGCTAAAATGATCATCTTTAAATATGAACACCATAATTAATTTAGAGTAGATTTGATAGAAATTCCATGTGAACTTCTAGTAATGTGTTCTGTGATCCTATGTTTAATAACATAATACATTGAGTATTCTGAGTAGAAATGTGTGGCCAGGTGATATCATAGAGTATACCCATCATCATTTGTTTATATAAATATGGATCTTCCTTTTTATGCACTAAATTTATTTAGGGAGAAATAGTGAGTGGTTGGTCATCATCACATGACTCGTAGTATTTGAAATAAGATAATAGAAATATTGTTGGGGGATTTTGATAAAATATATATATATCATTTTGGTTAGGGGTGAAATATGATTTCACACTTTATAATCATAAGAAAGGGTAAATATATATCATAGGTATTATTATACAAGGTGATATGGTGTTATTTTTTGACATAATGGGACATTTCTCAGAAGGATAGTCACACATATTTCATTGGATACTAAAATTTTTTGTTCATTGATTTTTATATGTACTTTTTTATTGTGAAGTACACCATCATCCATTAGAGGGGATGACCCAAAATTTTCATGGATTCCCTTATTTTTTTTTCAGGATTCAGAAACTTGTAAGATATATTATGTTAGAACATGAATATGATTGAAAAAAAACTTCTATTAACCTTATTAAATGATGGAAAAATAATGGCCCTAAGTGATGAATAAATTTGGTTGAGGGAGAGAGAATGGACATAATTTGATGGTGTAGGGCGTTATATATATCCAAAATAAATAAAATTAATATTTGAATTCTTGTTGATGAAGTTAAGAAAGACATTGTATGATCATTGTGTAATTTATTTTCAAATGGGAAAATGAATATGATAATATATTGTTTTATTAAAAGTTATTTATTCGAATAAAGATGATGTATGGGATGGAGTAAAAATGTTGAAATCATTATCAAGACATTTTGTTTCAAAATTTATCATTATTAGGAATGATGATGTGTCAGTGTCACTGCAGGGCAAGAAGACATGTATGGTTGGACGATGACTCAAATGTGGAATTAAACAAGAAGACATGGGGAAGTTATTTTTAAATGTTTGGATGAACATGAAAATAAATTATAAATAAGGTATTATGGACAATTTTCAGATTAATTATTGTTTGTTAATGATACCTGATTTGGGACATGTCTACCATTTGAGGTTAGGCTAGTGATTTTGTATGAGCTTGGGTAAGGTGGATCAGAACTGCATCAATATTATGATTTCAAAATGATAAATATATTTAGAGTATTATTTATGTTATTTTAAAATATATATTTTTTTACATTCAAGGTTACACTGGGATGGTGATCAATATCAATTCGAATTGAAAATTTAAAATAGGAATTGGTATCAGCTACTGACTAAATTTTTTGTTTTTTAATATGGAAACAATAGACTCAAAATATATTGTTTATTAGATAAAAATGATATGTTTTAAGATAAAATATATTTTGGTTGGGAGTAATATAGTGGGAATCTCTATAAATTAAGTGGTGACCTGGATAATGACTCATGGCATCTAATATAAGAAATGAGGATTTTTTTTGTACCATGTTGTAGTTTCAAAATGATTTATGGTGGTGGTTTCTATTATAGTTGATTACGAGCCTTGAAATTGACGATATGAGGCTAAAGATAAACTCATGTCATATGGTATATAATAATGAGTTTATCATGAGATTTTGGATGACGTATGTTAGGTGGATCATGATATGTGTGTAACATCTCGTTTCCATTCTGACAAGTATGACTTTAACCATGTCATTGTTTTAATTTCATTGTTTGGTTTAGGGTTGAGTTTTGATAGGGAGGATACCTATAATGGTAAAGTCTAAAACATGTTCGATTTTTCAACATTATATAGGGAGTTTTTATTTAATTTATAAGGTATTATATTCCATTTATCTAGGTTATATTCCATGTAACTACTTCCCCGTGTAGGCCGTGAAACGTGGTTCATGGTGTCATGGGTATACTTCATGAATTACATTTACACAATGTGACATATTGTATAGTATATATTAATATATAATGATGTGGGTTTCATAAGTTATGAATCTCAATAATTACATGATTTGAAAAGGGTTTACATGTCATATAATAACCCAACTTTAAAGGGTTGTTACATATTCAATGCGTGTTTTATGCTACAATTTATAAAACATACACTGCATGTAACTGGATTACAAGACTTGTAACGACCCAACAACAACCTATAAAAGGAGGCAATTAACTTGGTTATTTGTAATTTACACATCTACAATTCCTCTTCCTTCGACCTAAAGACATCCTTAGTTATTTATAGAGCCTTCAAACCCTTTCAGATTCATTCCTTTAGTATTTGATCATCATTTATTTAATGGGTGATATTTGGGTAATCTTTTTACATTGTTTTTCAACTATGTCTCATTATCCCAATTTGGTACTTTAATGAATCATATTGGAATTTGTGGATCTATGAAGTATGGTGCGGGATCATTCTTCTAGTTTGGGTTTTGAGATCTACCCCACCTTCTTTCTAATTTATGGTTATTGATGAAAGAGTCAAGTTTCAAGATAGAGGTAGGTGGTTCTATCACGAATTTCTTAATTTATTGTTCCAAAATAGTTTAATTTAATTAAAATTCTAATTCAATTTCAATTTATCAATCATTATTTCAATTAAATTTAAAAAAACCCAATTCTAGTGAATAGATAAATATTAATTGGTTTCGGAATGGAAATTTTTAAAACGCCCAATTCTATTTAATTGGGGAGTGTTTATGGGTTTTGGATTATTTAAATTGTTGAATTTAAATTGAGGATTGATGTAAATGATTTAAATTAAATTGTTGAATTTAATTGTGGATAATGAATTGTGAAAAGGATAGAATTGGTTTTGAATGGATTTAAAACATGTGAAAATAGCTTAAAAATATTTTATAGAAACCCAGTGGTTTTATCTTGTGAAAATAAAAAGTTTTTTATTAAAACTAATTTAGGGTTTAAATGAAAAAATAAACATTTTAAAATGAAATAATGGGATTTAATTGTATTTTATGTAGTTATTAAATAAATTTCCAATCATGTAAGACCACATGAAATCCATAAGTAGTTGGTGAGTTATTTGGATACAATCTATGCAATTACAGCATTCAAAAACATACTTGTGGTGGGTCAAATCCCTTATGGGAGGGTGATGAGTCTCATTAAGACAATGTCTTGGGACTATGAGAATACTCATTTTATTGGGAACACATAGAGAGTGTGGAATCATATAGCTAGCTAATACAATCATACCTACTTGTACATGGCCATGTTGGTCACATGGTTATTTATATATGAAATAAAAATGTATTCTAATGTGGTAAAATTGATTTACGTTCCTTTTATGGATTTACAAATATTGTTTTATGTACTTGTTTTCTTTAATATATTATTTTATAAATATTCTATCTCTTGTAATGTAATTCCTATACCAAAAAAGTATTTTCCATCATTTTAAAACTGTATAGAATTTTTTTTAAACATTATAATAAATTTCCAAACATATTTATTTTGAAATTTTTAAATCTTCTTCTTTGGATAATATTTTTTTAAACTATTATGGAATCATTGGTGGTATCCTATATATATTAGGACCACACTCAAATTTTTCCTATGGTTGTTTATAAACATTCTTCTTATATGTTTAAGAAATGGGAACTGAACCCTTGGAGGTGGGTCCAGCTATTGAACCATGGTTGTGGTGAGTTGTTTCTTTAAGTAATTTGGATGATTTTTCGCATTTAGTACATTGTTTCTAGGAATTTGGGATTTTTTTATTTTTTATTCTAGTACTTTAATCGAATTGGAGTTTCATCTATATGCATGTTGACTTTCTTATCTTACTTCTGCTATGTGTTTTTAGAAAATTCATTCCCACTTGTATGATGTATGATTCTAGGTTCTTGTCTCCAACCTATGTAGATTAGTAGATCTCTTAGGATATGTTATGGATGGATTATTTATCGGGTCTTTAGGTTACCCAATATGGTTCGTGAAAATTTGGTATCATAGGAGGCTATTCAGTGTCTACAATTTAGTATGAAATTTTGAAATATTTTTGGGACATATGATGTAGTTGGGATTTTTTGCATAAACATCTATTTACATAATGAACATTAGGTCACAAGGTTTGGTTAGATAATGAGTCCATATGGATTAGATCTTTCATTTTACCTATTGATATTTTGATATAATGAAATCCAAATCCTGTTTTTTCTTTATATAAAGAATAATTTCTCTTGTTACCTAGATTGAGTGTTATTCTAATGTCTTCCTTTTACCTACTAATGTTGTGTAGCTCTATGCCTTAGATAAGTCATGAAAATCCAATCCATAATAAAGATGGTGCTAAACCAAAGGAAGAGAATCCTCATGTGGACCCAAATATGGTCGAGATGATCGTGCATATAGTCCATGAGCTGGGACATGCACCACATGCAGTCCCCATTTATCCTCCATATGTGGATCCATTTTGGGATGCTCTTCAAAATAATTTTCAAGAGTTCCTTCACAATAAAACACTAGTTTTAGGAGGCTCCATTTACCTTCAACATATATTGGAATAGTTGGGTGTGATTGGATGTGTGTTTGTGTTCTTGGAGACACCAGATGTGATCAATGTGAAGTGTTCCACCATCGATCTAGGAGGGCTGAGCAGGAGATGGTAGGAGAAAATGATTGTGACAATGAATCATGTGGTCTTTGAGTTTAAAGATGTCAAGGTTTTTTTACCAACCATTTAGATCTATATTCAATGGTGTTTACTATATATATGGTTTTTTTGAAGCATGAGCATACTGGTTGAACAGTGAATAAAAATATTCAAATCATTTTTCTATGTTGGTGTAGTTTTATCCAAATATTTTATCTAATGAAATTTTGAAGGATCGAAAGTTCATTTTGGAAATTAAATCAGATATCCATTATCATGTTTCTTTTTTATGTTTCCCACATATGATGATGTGATGGATAGAGCATGATGTTTGAGATGGACCTGGCTAGAATGTCAAGGTTTTTAGGATTTCCTTTTCTACCTAGAGGTAATGTTGGTTCCTTCAATTGAAAATAGAAGTGTGATGATTCTTGGGGAATTTCTCTACTGTAGGGACAATCCAGACCTCCTACATCCTTGATATGGAGTTCTTTGGTTGCTACTAGTGTGGAAATATGGGACATTCTAAAATGTTTTCACCGATATACCTAGGAACTGTAGATCTTGTAAACATTTATGGCACTAATAGTGATTCTTCTACCACTTCTCTAATCCGCCTAGTAGAATGGGATCATCAAATCCTCCTAAAACTAAAGGAAAATTATATTCTTCATGTATAAAAGGGTTACAACCACATGCATCCATGCAAAGGCTAATTCACATAGTGTAAGTGTGTTTAGGGGAAGAATACATTGGTCAATCGACTGTGAGAGGTACCATTACTTTAACATCATCATTAGTGACTACACTTTTTTATACTAGTGCATCTTATTTATTTATTAAAACCCATATCATAAATATGCTTAATCTTCTACTAGGTCATTTAGCATCTGCACTAGATATTACCACACCCCTGGTTTGAAGAGAGAGAAGGGTATCCTTATTATTCTTGATGCCATCTTTGTATTAAATGTCAAACATTCTTGGAATTTTATGCTTCTTGACATCAAATCTATTTATGTCATTTTCGGTATCAATTGGATTATTTCCAATAATTCCTTGATTGACTATTATCAACAACGGGTCTACTTTTTTACACTTAGTGGGTTGTCTCCTGTCATTAAAGAAGATTGGGACCCATGGTTGAGTAGTGAAAGAACATTTTATCCTGAATTGGGAAAAGAGATATTAGTGTTTGGTAATGATCTTTAGCTGGATTCAATGAGTGGTTTTCTCGCTCCAGCTGTCATCATGTATCCTGATGTGTTTCCTTCAGATTACGTCAGTCTACCACCAATGAGAGAGGTTGAGTTATCTATTGACTAAATGACTGGTACTCATCTATCTTCAATTCTATCATACTGAATAGATCTAGATGAACTAAAAAATAGGAATTAACAATTATATGATCTTCTGGAGAAAGGATTTATACACTCTAGTGTGTCACCTTCGGTGGTGTCTGTTCCCTTTGATAAGATGGCTGATGGTTCCCTTTTCTTTTGTATTGATTACCAAAATCTCTATAGATTTATGATAATGAATAAGTATATGTTTCCACAGATTGATGATTTGTTTAATGAGTTGAATAGTTCAAAGTGGTTTTCAAAGATTAACCTTCAATCAACATACCATCAGTTAGGGATAAAACAATATGACATTAAAAAAAATAGCATTTGAGATGGTATAACTATTATGGGTACATTGTTATACCCTTTTGTCTCACAAATACTCTATTAATTTTCATGGATTTGATGAACATGATTTTCCATGAATAAGTGGATACCTTTATTGATGTCTTTGTGGGAATCAACCTCATTTACACTAAATCATAATATAATTATAGGAATCATCTGAGAATAGTTCCATGTCTATTGAGAAATTATAAAAATTATTCCTCATTTATAAAGTTTGATTTCTGGATATAGGATGTGAAATTCTAGGCCACATGGTGTCAGATTAGGGTATATTAGTTGATCCTAAAAGGGGGAGTCTATTATGACTTGAGATAAACCACTAAATGTATTCAATATTCATAGCTTCATGGGTTTTGATGAATACTAATATAGTTTCATAGAGGACATATAAAATTTGGATTCTCTAATGGTTGTTCTGAATTGAAAGGCTGGGAATGTTTCATGGGATATTAAATGGAAGAATACTTTCGTTGAGATGATACAACTTTTGACTACTTCATTGGTGTTGACTCATCTATAGGTCGAGCAAGGCCTTGTGGCCTTTTGCGATACATCGAGTTCAGGTATGGGGTGTGTTGTTATGTTGGGTTACCATGTAGTGACTTATGGATATCATTATCATAGGACAAAAAGGAAAAATTATCCTACCTACAATCATGAACTAGTAGTTATGATGCATGTCCTTCAAAGTTGGAAACATTAACTTTATGGATCAATGATTACCATGTTTTAAGAGCGCAATAGATTGAGTTATGTATTCTCTGAAAAATATTTTTACCATTGACATATGCTTTCGGTGTAGTACCTACAATCATTCAACTTTGACATCACTTATACCTCAGAAAAATAGAATTACATATTTGATGTGTTGAGTAGGAAACTTCTAACCTTGGAGGTGAATGAATCTTCATAAGAGTGGAATTTTATATCTCTATTAACAAAATTTAATATTATAGTACATTATAAAGGGGATGGATTTTATTTATCTAGGGTTCAATTTATATCTTCTCTTCTTGAGATTATTCTTCACGATCAGGAGCTTGATGATGAGCTTTGTATAATTATAAAAAACACTTTATGGTGGGGAGAAATTTTCCTAGTGGTCATTCCACAAAGAGGGTGTTCAATGCTATCAAAATTACTTCATTGTTCTGTTAATGGTAAGAAAATATGTAATGGGGGATTTTAATAATTTCCAGTAGGATGTGCACCCAAGAACCACTATGATGCTCTAAAACATGTGGTTGTAGTTATGGTGGTACAATATAAGATATGCCATTGTTGAGTTAGTTTTCTATTTCTATACATCCCAACTGGTTGAAGCTAATCCGCAAAAAAACATCTAGTTTACTTCAGCCACTTTCTACCCCTACATGGAAGTGGAGTAAAATATATATGGACATTGTGGCTGGGATTCATCATACCATGAAAAAGAAGAATTAAATATGTGTTGTGATAAAAATGCTGACCACATCATCTCAATTTATACCCATTCAAGATACAAACATGGACGAGGAGTTGGGGAATCTCTATGTTAAAGATATTGTCCATTTGTTGGGTGTTACATCTACTATAGTCTCTTATGGGGATCCTCTGTTTACATATCTCTTTTGGAGAATAATTCCAAAGACACTGGAATCTCATGTTCATTTGATTACGACTAACCATTTTTAGTTAGATTGTATGAAAAAAATTATTATACAATATATTGAATATATGCTCTGAGCATGTGTTCTCATCTTCAGTAGGGCTTGGGATTATCACTTGAGGAAAGTTGAGTTTTCTTATAATAATAGTTACCAATACAAAATCAGAATGGCACCTTTTTATTCCTTTTATGGCCAACATTTTTAATCACCATCATGTTGGTCAGAGATTGGGAAATGTTAATTGGTTAAAAAAGGAATGAAGAAAGATAGGAAATCAAATTCTCAGCTGATTTGTTGGAGTATATTGATAGAACAGAGCTGATATAAGTCTTATGTAGAAAGAAACTATAAAACATTGGAGTTTTCATTTGGTGACTAGGTGGTCATGAAGGATTCACCCCAGTTGGTTCATCAATGGCTTGTGAAGAAATGGTAGCATGATTCTTATTTTGTTATACATTTATTTCTTATTTAGCTGGTATGAAATTCTCTTACCATTTAGAATTTCCACAAAAACAATCCTCGATAAATAAGGTATTTCCTGTATCACAGATGAGAATGTATATACATAATCCATATCACATTTTGAGCTGGATTGATCTTGAGATTGATCTGGATTTATCCTTGACTGAACAGCCAGTTAGGATTGTTGATTCTGAGACAATGGTACTTCGTGGGAGGATGATACCTTTTTTGTGCTATATAAGCACATTTTTTATAATCAAAATAACTGGGATCATAAGTCACTAATGAGAGAGTAAGGGAATTATATTTTGTATAACAATGTTTTGTCACAGGATTTTGTGGATACAATGTTCTTTTAGTGGGGAGGTTGTAACATCCAATTATCATTACAACAAGTATGTCCCCAAGCTTGTGTTGGTCTTCCATTTTATTATTTTGGGTAATAGTTGGTATTAGATTGGGAGGATAGATCTAATGGTATATTATGAAACTTGTTGTATTTTTCAACATTAAAAATGGTTTTTTTTGAAATTTTATAGTGTATTATGTGTCGTTTAACTAGGTAACATGCCATGTAACTACTACCAAGTGCATGCTGTGAAGTGTGGTTTAGGGTGTGATGGGTACATGCTGTGAATTCCCTTTACACGACATGAAGAATTTTTTGGTAGGTTTTTAATGTGTAATTATTGAAAGTTATTTCAGTTATGAATGTCAAAAATTACATGACATTAATAGTGGTAACACTTCATGTAAAAAACAAAAATTAATGAGGTGTTTCAAATTCTAATAATCTTCACCATAACAAACTATAAAATTTTCATGGAATGTAATAGGATTACACGCCGTGTAGTGGCCTGACAACTGCCTATATATGGAGGCAGTGTGCCGTGTAATTTTTCATTCCCTCCTCTCTAATTCCACTTCCTTCAAAACAAAGCATCCCTTATTTATTCTTGGATCCTTCCAACCGTTTTAGATCCCTTCCGTTAGCATTCGATCATTATTTATTTTGAGGGTCTTATCTATGTAAGAATTCTTCATTGTTCTTCATATATCTCTTTTTTTTGCTCCATTGGGATTTCAATAGATCATCTCGAAATTGATGGATCAATTCCTTGTGTTATTGTATATTTCATCTAGTTCAGGGTTTGAGATTGACCCCACCTTTATTCTCATTGACTTGTTCCGTTTCAAGTGTCATGTTACAACAAAGAGGTAGGTGGTTCTACCCTGAATTTTCAAATTGATCATTACAAAATTTTGTGATTTATTTCAATTTTAGATGAAAATTAAATTTCTCAAAATCATTAAATTAAAATGATAAATGATCGATTCTAATTCATCAAGCTATTTGAAATGTCTTTGATATAAAAAATTGGAAAACCCCCCTAATTCTATCGAAATGGGCTGTATTTATGGATGTTAGATGATTTATGTTTTTGAATAAAAATTATGTATTTGATAGAAATGATTTTGATTTTAATTTTAGAATTTAATTGTGGATATTTAGTTGAGAAAATTATGGAATTGGTTTTGAATGTATTTCAAACTTATGAAATTGGATTAAAATGATTTTATTGAAACTAAGTGGTTTTATGTTCTGAAAATGGAATATTTTCAATTTAAAACCTTTTCGTTTTAAAAGGAAAAATTGAAATTTTGAAAAGGAAGAATGTGTTTTAATTTTATTTTAAGTAGTATTAAAATAAATTACACATCATGTAAGAGAACATGCCAGCCTTAGGAAGTTATTGAGTTATTTGGATACACTCCATGCAATTAAAAATGTTTTAAAAGATACCTCTGGCAGGTTACATACCCAATAGGAGGGTGAAAAGTCACCTATAGATAGTTCCAGGGGGTGTGAGTATAATAATTTTCTAGAGATAACTTAGAGAGTGAGGAGTGTAATAGCATGTTAATACTATCATACATACATGGTTGAAGTCTATTTTCTTGACCTGTTTATTTAGATATGATATTTAAATGTATTCTAATGTTGTAAAATTTCATTACATGAAATTTATGGATTTACATAAACCGTTTTATGTAACTATTTTATTTTATCCACTGTTTAAGAAATATTCCATCTCTTGTAAATTAAAGAATTTGTTTTAAAAATATTTTCAATCATTTTAAACTGTATTGCATGTTTTGTATACATACGATTTGAAATTTCCAAACTCATTTATTTTTAAAATCAAAAATGTTTTCCTTTGGATAATATAACATTGGAATTTGTTATGGAATCTTTTGGGGTATTATACTGGTCTTAGGCTAACACCCTACATTTAGCTTATGATATTGGTAGATGTTCCCCTTCTAGGTTCATGAAATGGCAAAGGACATATTAGAGGTGGATCCAGCTATTAATCCTAGTTTTTGGTGAGTTGTGTGATTATGGACATGGTCTATTTTCCCTGTTTGGTACTTTGGTTGTACTAGTTTGGTATTTTTAGGCCTTGATGAATTCTGTTACTTTACTCCCAGTGGAGTTTATTCTATATGCATATTGATTTTCTTGTCTTAATTCTTCTATGTTTTGAGGAATATATATTCTCACATACATGTATTATGATTCTATATACTAGTCACCAACCGATGGGGACCTGGAACGACCTTCACGCTATGTCCGGGTTAGCTCATTTATCGTGTTACCAGGTTACCCGAGCTAGTTCGTGACATGAATATTTAAATAATGTCCCTTATGTCTTTCTTTCCTAGTCTAACTCTAGATTTATCTTCATTCCTAAAAATTTAGATATCCATTTCCCCAGGATCCCCTCCTCTCCTCCATATCTGTGTTATCATTGATTCAGGATAGATCCAAATGCAATCTGTTTGGGAATTTTGGAATATTAATTCATTCTATAATAATTAATTCCCATTCTACCTCATGTTGTGTATGATCTATGTTCCTTTCATTGAAGAAATATTATCATCGTATTTCATATTATTTTTATTCCAATTATCTCTCAATTATCTCTAAATTATCTCAATAGTAATTTTGATCATCTATTTATATTTTGATCAGTTTTTATTATCAAATTGTATGGTAATTCATCCAAAATATTGGGTAATTGTTTTAGAATAAACTTACATTTAGTCTACAATGCTACTGAATGTCGCATGTTGATATTTTATCACCAACAATTAATTTTTTGTAATGTATGTCCCTTGGTAAAAATATTTTATTTTTGTGGTCAAATTTAATCTAACCATTTCAAATATCCTATAATATAATTGTGAATTCAACATGAAATATGTTCAGGTGTCTGTTGGGAGTGGCCCAATACCCATTTCATGACGTTAAGTCAATGGTTTGTATCTCAGTTGATTTTAAATAATGATTCAACATTAATTATATTAATTTATGTTTTCAATTTTTTCCACACCATAGGTATTACACCTAGATACAGATCATTGATATGTTGTAAATTTTTCGGTGCTGGTTGGACATGGTTCCAATGGGATGTAGTCAACTAGTGAGTAATATTGAATCAATTATATAGTGTGTCTATTGGTAAATTAATTTATTGTTTTTTAATTACTTAATATTTGATTATAATTAATTAATATGGTCGTATTTATGCGGGGAATAGCCTCAGGTGTTTTAATGATGGATAAATACACATTAAGGGGGTTCTACAAAAACTTCCATGATATTTTAACATGGAAAATTATTTTAATGGAAGTTACAGCTGCCTATGTATTTCCCTATTGATTATGTCCTTTATTTATGTGTTAGGTATGTTAGTGAAATAAGATCTATCTAGTACTAAAAGATACCCCATATACTAACAATCAATTAATTTTAATAAAATTACATAACTATATTTAAGTCATATATACGAAATCTATAGTGGGATAATAAAAATGAATAACCTCTATTCACTAGCTAAAACAAAGAGATCTAATGGTTAGGATTTTGACTAAAATTTTCTCATAAAAATAAAACTTCTATTTAATGAATGTACATAGTAACATGGGATATAGTGGAACCTTGTACACTAAAAGAACAACACACTCACCGATGTTTGGATGTAAAATTATAATTATGTATGATGATATATATATAACTTGTTTTAGGTTTCAAATAATTTAATATGTGATAATTTTGGACTATAAATTCATCCAAAGACCCATTGAAATGGGTAGATTTATGAAATTTAATATTTAACCGAATTTTTCCTTTTTGGATTGAGAGATATTGTAGGTAATTAGATTGGATGTGACATTCCTATGATGAATGAATTAAGAGGGCCTAAAAATGTGTCATAGTATTTTCCCCTTGGTTGGGAGTGATGAGAGATTAGTGATACTATTGTATTAAGAATATGATTTAAGGGATTCATAACTCCTTAGTAATGTGAGTTTCCTATGAAATATCATTGTTTTATGATTCATGGATTCTCTATTATTTCTTATGATATTACATATGATAATAGTATTGAGTTATAAAATTACGTATTAATTAATGAAATTTATTGAGTGATACAATTACTGTATTTATTATCTATGGTCATTAATGTAATTAAAAATACATTATATCATGTTATTTTTATAATTTTTAGGGGCATAGAGGGTGTTCCAATAATTTGGTGTACGTTTTATTATTTTATTATTAGGGGACCCAGATGTAACTCAATGAATCAAGTATTCCACATATCTATAGAACACTAATTTTTCAAAATATATTTATTTTAGAAAAAAATTAATTTCCTTCATAGATTGCGATGCATGTAACACCGTGTTTTGAAAAAAGGAGAGACTCTATAAAATATAATTTTATCATGCCAATTATATCGTCGATATTAATATAAAAAGTTTAAATTGAAATTAATAAATTGGAAAAACAGGTATAGTGAATGATATAATTGTTTTTATACATTGACTATTAGTAAAATAAAAATTAATTAAAATAAAAATAAAATTTTTTCTGAGGAAAATATTATTTTTCAAAAAAAAAATTTAATTATGCTTCGTGAACAAAGTTAGAAAATAAATATTTACCACCGTTATAATTTTTTTGATAAAATTAATTTAATTTTTTGAATAATAAAAACTATATGAACTTATGGTTATAATTTTGGTATTTTTTTGAAAATTATCATTATTCCATGGATAATGGAAAATACTAAATTTAATTGAGAATTGTGTTTTTGATTCCATTATTTTGGAAGATATGTTATATGTTTTATTAGATTTAAAATATAATAAGTTACATTATGTTTTTATTAATTCATTTTTTTCATTGGAATCATTTTCTTATTTAATTTTTATATAAAATCTTTTTAAATGATTGAACATTTTCCCTTTAAAACCTATTTTCTTATCGCAACTATAGTACTAATTCGAAATTAAAATTTTCTATTTATGTTGATTGAATTAGGACAAATTTAAATGATATTAAGAATAATAAATACTTATATTAAATAATAATATGAACATAATTTTTCACCATAATTAATATTTATAACTGTAAAAATTACATACCATAGTTAAGATAAAAATGAATTTTCTTGGTGTCAAAATATAATAATAAGGATTGAATATAATTAAAACTTACATAAAATCTATTTCTGTCCATATTTGGACCATATAATTTTTATTTATCTATATTAATTCATTTTCAACTCTTAAGGAATGTGAAAACTAGTGGTATACATTTTTATTTCCATAAATTATAGGTGTACTACTCACCTATCTAATAAAATTCCACCCCATCTCCACTCTTCTATAAACCCTATAATATTTTCCTTCCATTTCATAAACCAATATCTCCAAAAATATCATACCTTCATCATAAATGTATTTTTTTGTGGATAAATCCATCCTTGTAAATATTTTATGTAAAAACTTTGTAGGTTACGCTAATAAAATTTAATATTCTTCGGTGAGAATTTTTTTGTTTCTTCCAGAAGATATTTTATTTATTATTAAACAATAAGATAAAATAATATATGCATCTTAAATATACTATTTTTAATATATTAATGTCCTAAAACTATCCATATATCCATCAAATGCTTTACAAAATCATTATTTGTTTGTACGACAAACTACCACCTCATGAACTAATGTCATTTGTTTTTTCCTTTACCGCCTCTATTATTGGGTAATTATTATAGATATAATATATATATAAGATATTAATAAAATATTTAAATATATGTATTCATTATTTTATATATAAATATTTTCCATTTTATTTCTTATGGGATATGATAATTTCACTCGTGTGTATGGTGGACTACCACCTTGCGATGCAATGTGATTTGTATTTCACAATTACATTACATAGAAGGTGATGAGGATAATGTAAATGAATATAATTGATATGAATTTAATAATAATTATATTGATTACATGTTTATCATTATAAAAATATAATACAAAATATAATTTTTTAACATTTTTAGTCACTCAACGATGATAACATTGTTCAAGTACGTGCGGAATAAGGGTTTAAAAAAGAGATAAGAATATTTTTTCTTAACCACAAAAAATTTATTTTATGTGTTTCTAATGCTTTCACTAGGGAGTGCACATTCGTCTGTTACATAGGAGGACACGTTGATGGTTTTCTTACATTCCCACATTCCAAAGGAAGGAAGCATCTATCGCCTGTTCTGGGAAGTTCCCTCCTTGATAGAAACCTGATGATGGGATGTCAGTACCTCATTCCACTGATTCCTCCACAGAACTCATTTCCTAGCAAAGGCGTTACTCATAGATTAAGGAAATGTTCGTGAAACTCTTCCTTGTTCAATATCTTCATGGATGTCGGTTAATTGCACTGCTTCTATCGGAACATTCCAAGGGGTCTAGTCAGGATAGAAACCTTCGTTCGTGGGAGTATTCATGTTGGAAATCACTGGTGTGTCTATATGCAAGAAAAGTGGAATTTCTGGGTTTCTTCCCCTTATAATAGGGCTTCTGAGGGCACGGTAGCCTGAGGCATCCTGCATTGAATGAGGGGAATTTTATTCCATAGGCATGTCTCTAATGCTTTCCTCACCTTTCCATGATTAAAACAATGTACGGTGTGAGTTTAATGTCTAGTAGAGATATATCATATTTATTGGAACACTGACTGTAGTGGATCAGATGGGTTCAACCTCGGGAGGGAACACTAATGCTAGGAGCAGCGAGAAAGTGGGTGGCATGATTTCACTGGGATATGGTAGCTCGGGTTAAAATCATGATGGATGTGGATTGTTGAGTGAATTGGAGGGATTGATATGGAACCTACATTAAGGAGGTGGTAGTTTTTCTTTTGATACTTAATGTGGATTCTTACTTATCCTTGTGGCAGGGAATCAAAGTTCACATAGTTCGGTGGGGCGATGAGACACTAAGGAGGCAACCCATATAGATGGGACCCAGATGATGTAGAACCTCCAGGTTGGGGCCTGACCTTCCCATAATAAAGGACTCAAGTAAAAGGATAGGATGATATATGGAAGATGGGATTAAACCAGAGGGAGGCTTCCTATATACCTTTCCCTCATAAAGATCAATGTCCACACAGTTCAGTATGTGGGTAGAGAATTGGGGTGTATTGAGAGGACACTGACATGATGACATGTTGGGGATTATGCATGATTATTATCCTGGGGTTGGTCTGTCACTTGAGGGGTGGAAAAAAGATGTGGGTCCCAAAAAATGGGACTACAAAGGATTACCATAGAATGTAAAACACAATGGATTTCTACTGGTTGGGGTTGATAATGTCCTACTGTTGATTGGGGTTCCATTGTGTTACCGCTGATTGGAGTTCCAACAGCTTATCATCGCTTGGTGAATAAATCATCTTAGCATTGATTGAGGGACACAATGTCTTACTGTTGATTAGGTTCAAACCTCAGTGAGGCTTCCGATGTACCATGTCTAGAAGATAGTGATCAAACACACATAGTTCGAATGGGTATAGTTTAACATAATGTATGACGAGGATGGACCGACATGAAGGGGTAAGGTCAAGTTTTCCTTGGGCTTGAACCTTAGGGAGGCTTCCTACATACCTTGCCTTAATGAGGATCAAAGACCACGATGTTCAGTAGTGTTTTGTGAATCAACATAAATGGGTCAGGACCAATAGGTGTTGGGTTTGAACATCGTGGAGGCTTCCTATGTACCTTGCCTTGGTAAAGATCCATGACCATGTAGTTTGGAACTATTTGGGGCATACACTCTATGGAGGACCTAAAAGGATGCCATGGTCAATTCTTATTCTATGCCCATGTGAGTCCTGGTTGGTGAGAGAATAAGAGGCATGAATGACCTGACGATCACGTCACGAATGGTGCATTTGTGGGAAGTAAAGTGGGGATATCACGTGGTTTGCAATCTAAAGAGGAAATAGGGGCTTACGCATGGTTAGAAGCTCAGGGAGATGGAGATTGGTACTTACTCTCGGATAGTGGATGAGTGGAGACATATCCCAATAGGAGAGGGATTGGATAACAATGGTCCTTGTTCCCATCTCTTCCCTGGTCTTTGGCATGGAAGAAAGGAGGACCAAGAATGCTACCTCCTGAATGAAAGGTTTGGGTATTTCAAAAAGGTGGTTTCCCTTCCCCATAGAAAAACTCCACTTGAAAAAAGAGGATCTCATTCAATGTGAGGAAGATATCACTCCCATAGAGATGAGTGGGCATAGATAATGTCCAAGATGGGGAACCCTGCATATGATGCATGGGGAGAGGCCACAATTTAACCTCATGTGTTGGGGACGATGGTTAGTTGATGGTTAACATCATACATCATGGATGAGGGGGGTTTACTCCGCACATCTAGAACATACATAACTGATACTCGACCTCCCTTGGAGAAGGGAAGGCATCAACAATGTCGTGGTGAGGGGGTTCCGTTGAGTGATCGATTGAGGGGCCCAAATTAGCGTGGCTATGAAATGAAGTAATAACCATCACCGTGCCAAGGTACTGCAAAGGAGTGGAAATTGTGAATGGGGCTTATGAATGGAAGATTCCCGAGTTCCACTATGGAGTGGAAATGATATATGCAGCTTACACATGGAAGCTACCTTGGTGCCACTATGGAGTGGCAAAGGTGTATGAGGATTATGCATGGAAGCTTCCCGAGTGCTGCTAAGGAGTGAAACAAATGAATGGGGCTTACGCATGGAAGTTCCCTAGGGTTCCAATATGTAAAAGAAATAGTTTATGGGGATTACACATGGAATCTACTCAAGTTCCGCCATGGAGTGACAACGGTTGATGGGGCTTATACGTGGTATTTTCCTAGATGCCACTAAGGATTAGAAACGGTGGATGTTCTTACACATGGAATCTTACTAGATTTCTTCTTCATGTATGACCATGAGGGCATACCAACTCTTTGGTAGGTTTAGGTACATTATTGGGGCTTACACCAATGCACAAGTGGACAAGAAGGATAATTCCAAGGGCATTGGAATCAATCCAATCTAAGGGAGATGAAAAGTGTGAGTCACATGCCCGACATTACGAATACGGTGAGGGTGGGGTGACGATAGAGGATAATGGTTGACCATGTTCAAAACAAAAAATTCATATCGCATTATCTTGAAATTGGGACAAACAAATGAGGTTCTACTGTTGACTATGTTCGAAATACATGACTTGACTCAAAGTGTCTTCCAATGTCTTCTGGGGAATTGGCTTAGAACGATAGGTGAGATGAGGCACATGGGACCAGAATGTTAGGGGGTCCTTTTAAAAATTAAATAGTATGAATATTCAAATTAAGGATACTAGGATCATGAGGTGGAGTGGTGGACTACTTGAACAGATTCCAATGCTCGTGAAATTATGCCACTATAATCATGGAAGGAGGCATCATATTCTCAGCACATAAAGCATCTCTTATTTGTAACACGCAACATCCTATTATTTAATTATATGGAATAATACAGTTATAGTCTTGTAGAGAGGACTATTGGGATCTTACAATGGGTGTATAAAGAATATCTTGTTTTGAGCAAGAGGAATCCAATGTTTATAAGATAGCGTCTACTATAGTTTAATGTGAGGTAGAGAGGACTGTTTTCATCTTATTCATAGAGCTTATGTCATCTCTAGGTTATAGAAAGAGGGATCCAATGTTGGGCTCGTTGGTTTTACAATAGTTTATGGTCTTGTAGAGAGAACCATTGACATCTTATGCTTAGAGCATAAATAATCTCTTGTTTAGAGAAAAGGGCATCCTATGTCTGCCACATAGGATGTAATACAATTTATTGTTATGTAAAGTAGACTTCTAGGCCTAAGGATACAAGCAATGGATGATGTTGGGACTTATGCAAGGGTGTCCCTTTCTAGTGGATCCTGTCACAGGAGCCAGGTGATAGTGTTTGGATCAGTTACATGAGGAATGATTCATCTCAAGGTACTTGGGGAATTGATAATGAGAATAGTAATTCACAACATGGGAAATAAATGAAGAGGAATATTTTGAATAAAGTTGTTTTATGGTGTGTGGAAGTTTATCTCAAATCATGGTCTTCTATATGTGAAAGGTGGATGCATAGAAGGGCGCAATGGAAAATGTCGACACCCTAGCATGGAAAGTATGTGGTTTGACTCTCCATTTATGATGGGGTCAGTGACGGAAGCAAAGGGACCTTCCTAGAGGCCCGGACCACATCCCTAAAGAGATCCCAAGCTATAGTTTGGGGGAGCAACCCGAGTGGTATGGACCAGTAGGAGTATGCCTGGATACTGTTGTGCGTAAGATGCGCCACAGTCTGGATGGCTTTCATGAAATATTATCCTGTGTGGTATAAGTGTGTACATGATTAGGAACTATGGAACGTTTTCACTCTATAGGGATGTTTTTCATGCAATAGGGAAGTATTTCGCACAATAGGGAATGTGTGAACACAATTGGACAAGTGCAGCACTGGTGCATGCAAAATTGGGCACAATGGAATTGTCATGTAAAAAAATTATGTTTTGCATGGAAAATTGTTCATATTGGAACATTTTCGTTGAAAAGTGATGTTATTCACTCTATAATGTGGTTTTATTGTACGCAGAAAAAATGTCAACTTACGCGCATTAGTGTGGTAACCGACCTTCGGGGGAGGGGGTCCTCCTAGAAGAAGGATGTCCACTTGTATTCATAGGATAAATCTTTAATGTCAGTGCACATAAAATTTCATTCCAATTTTCCAAGCAAGATTCCATTTTTGTGCCCAAATCCATACATTTCCCTAAAATCATCTGGGATGTCCATTTCTAGTAGTATGAATTCAAAATTCCATAACATCAAATCCGTAACTCCGTTCAAGCTCCACCAGTAGTCAAATCGAAGCATGCAGAACGAATTTTCTTCCAAGATCATGTCTAGAAGCATTAAGTGAATTACATGGACGTGTTTCCTAGTTACAAAAGTATGTATAAGTATATATATATAATTAATATGATATAATGATCATTAATTAATGGAAGATTATTACTTACATCATTTCCATAACGGTCATTGAAAAATGGGAACATAAATGATGCGTACATATGACCTACTTTATCCATGTTCGAAACATATATCATTTATCATATCCATATTTCATGATTGCTCTTAAAAGTATAATTGATTAATAAATATGATAATTATATCATTATTACTGTTCTATAGGTGAATTAGATATATAATATGTAGAATAATATGAATTTTCATGACAAATACCTAAGGAGAAAAAAGTGTCAATTAACACATGAAACAATCAAAATAATGAAATATTATTATTGAACAGTTTATAAGATATTAAAAAATGTCAATATAAGATATTATAAATATTGATATGGACATTTTTAATGTTAATGGCATGATTGAATCTAATTATATGAGGTTAAATCATGTTCAAAAAAATGAAGCAAGAGATAATGGATTTTATCTCCATTTACATTAAATTGAGAATTATTAGTTATTACACACAAATTTAATTTAATGTTTTTTTTAAAAAACCAATTTTAAATTTAATATCATTTTACATTCATATATCATGTTATTTTAGGTTTCCCTTTCAATCAATTCATTCAAATAGATTTTATTTTAAAATTACCAAGTCATAAACATAATTGTACAATATATCATTCTATTTTAATTATTATCCTTCTCTTCATTGAATCAAATTAATTTTATTATTTATAATAGGATATTATATTGATCATAAATATCCATATTATTTCACTATTTATATGAATATTTCTCAAACTGTATAACATTTCATCATATGGCATTTACCTTGAATTTTATTTTATTAACTTGGTAAATATTGATACATCTGCATTATCAAAACAATACTTGTATTTGATGATAAGGGATATCAAATCATGAATTATATTAATTATTTTATACATAATAAATTCCTAGGAAATTTATATTTGGGTTGGTAATTGTGATCATTATCCACTCGATTCAACAGTAGTAATTATAAGAAAACACATTTCAGAAAATTAAATGTGTTTCTACCTTTAGTTTTCAACTATATTATGAAATGTATTTATGGTACATGTTTCATGTTCTTGAGACATAAAGTCCAATAATTAATAATTTCACTCCATGAGAATTCATTTTTTATTTTTATCCAGGAGAATTCTGATATGATATTATTTATTGATGAATTTCAATACTATTTACTGATTATATTTCTTATGTTTTAAGTTATTTACTTTATCATGCTTAATATTATTACTGATTCAAGGTAGATTACACTATACCAAACCCTATATTGGAATATGAGGTCTCCCATGCTTCATTATTTTCTATAGTATATAAATATGAGATCATTGAATGAGTTTTCAATCATGCATAATATTTGTTTATTATGTTCAATTTAATATCCCAAATGTATAATATGAATCATGTATTTAAGAAGTTCTAAAAAACATCTAAACTAATTAAAACTTTCATATTTGATCCTTTCATCTATTACATTGTAATAAAATTGGAAATTTCTCTAGGTTACTATATTCTATGATGACAGAGTTGGTATCAGAGGAAGCCTAGGAAAAACCATTTGTACTGGATTAAATAAAACATAGACGATGGAATATAATATTGTTATTGACTATGATGATAAATATATATCAATATCCTAATGTTTTAGTATGTACGATATTTTTTATCTATTCCAAGAAACACATCCTTTATTGGATTTTATAGGTTGGGATTGTTCTAGAATATAAGTACATAGGGGTAATCACTATGACAATAGAACATTGTATTATAGAGTTACTGAAAAAGGCCTTATTTCACACCTAGTTATACACAACTAGGTAATATTTCTTTGGATAATTCACATTTTATTTATAATCAATTTTTATGTATTTGAATATAAAGATATCACAAAAAACAATGTTTATATTGTTAATATTAACAATGCCTAAATTTAAATTTATGTTATGTATTACACCATATTTAGAATTATAAATCATGATAAAAAACTCATAATTTTTTGAGATAATATATAATATTCCAATATTTAGAAAAGTTTCCTAGAAGGAAGACTGGTATTAATAATAATGTCCAGTGTATATATTTATCTAATGAGGAGTCCAATACAGTTGGTATTGGATCTGATGAAAATATGGACATATTAGGGATGCATAGTTTGGTTATGAAAAATTGAATTCCCCATATTAAAAAACCAATTAGACATCCTAATTTATAATGTTGTAAAAATTCATGAGATAGTATCCCATATAAATTATTTGGACTAATATTCCAATCACTATCATGAGCTATCACAATGGAGACCATGCCACGAATCTCTAAGACCTCCTCCAATAAGCCAAGGGCAGGTGACTAGCACTGAGTGGGAATATCACTAACATGGAAGGCATTATCAAAGTACATATATACACACACAGACACATAGATCTCCGAGCCCAAAAATTCTAAAATGTAAAAACCACAATGGAAAAAAATGCATGCATACAAATAAACCAAAAAAAAACAGAGTACAATAGAATGTAAACTGTGGAAAATAAATTGGGCCAAAATAAAATCCCACCACAAGAAAGAGCTTTCAAACTATAATGTCTAAACTAAAAGAAAAATTGGTATTTGGAGTACTGATCGTAGTGGTAGAAACACTTTGGCTTGATGGGAATATCAAAAATCTCGGTCCAGTCCTGGTCCTCCCTGGACTCTGTCAAAAGGACAGTTGTCTTCCCAAGACATGAAACATGCAATAAATCTCGTGTAGTGGTGAGTATAACAATACTTTGTAGAGGACTCCAAAAAAACAAAAATAAATGAAAAATGTAATGGTACATCAACTTTAACCAATATATGTCTAAATAATACATACAAAGAGAATCATATTCATATATTCTCAAAAAACCAGACCTGTAGTATAGTGGTAAGTCACAACAACTACATACCCACACAAGGGATTCAGATTGAAGATTCCATGAAGCACTCATCTAGGAGAACTCACTCCGCCATTCTGGTAGCATTGATGAAATATGTCCAACAATTACATTTCTAGGGATGTTTTATGAGAGAGCTAGATGCACTGATAGATCTGATGAGAAAATTGATGCACTCATTTCAGGAGAAATCAGTAGGGAAAGATCACGATACACGAATGTGGGTCACTTCTAGGGCCTTGGCGTATAACATAACTCATCCATATTCACCTACTATGTAACATATCAATGTCCTTTAGGGTTGGTCACGTGGATACATGACTCTAACTAGGTCCAAGAATGGGTATATGAGCTTGCTCTGGACCTCTTAGAGAGATTTTGACTCTATATAGATATTCATTCTGAAGGGATCATACTCCTGTGGATGGAAATAATACCTGACCATCAAGGTAATGCCAAAGGGCCAATAACCCATACTAATCTTGTCCACAAAATGGTGTACAATGAGATCAATCCATATACAAGAAATTACATAGCGTGTAGAAGAGTCAGATGTTGTGTCACATGACTCTAGGTATAGACTATGTGCACCGGCCCGAGTCAGAAGAGCATGTAGTGTAGAATAGGGATACACATCATATAAAATAGTAACATGATGTTCCCTACCATCAAGGGGTAACTCCATGTATACTATCCATGTACCCACACATGACTTTAGGCCATGCCTTCTAACTTGTGTATGAGTAGATGGGGTAACATGTGTAATATTCTGGTTTGGCTGTGTAGTGGAGAAAATTCCAAGTACTCCACCTCAGATCTGTGTATCATCTGAGATACACTCAGAGTCCTACATAAGGACCCTAAATCAATGTGAAATCTTTCAGATGATGTGTCATATATTTCTATCACCCGATACAATAGCTGCTTCTCTATAGGGCCCATAGACTATGTCGTCTAAACTACACATCCTATTTGTTGGGAATTTTTGGAAACCTATTTCCTCACCGGTGAACCTCAGTGGATTATACAATAATTGATCTGGCTAAATGATCACATCCAATATTATGATCTGGAGTTTCACCAAAATGGTAGCACATAATTGGTTGGTTTTAGGAGTTTGATCAGCCCCGAAAACATGTTTTGATTATCCTCACAAAGAACAATCAAAGGAATATTTCCCCGAACCACATTGATTCATCCAATGACATCGTTGTCACACCTCTGTGGGTCATAATGTTTTTGGATATCTAATATGGTATCATTTCAGTGTGAAATGGATGCACAATGATCCATTGTTCATAACCCCATGAAAAATGAAAAGAATGTAGGGTCAAAAAGGGGAAGAATATAAAATAAGAAATATAGAAATGAAAATCCATCTCTGTTCATCACGAAAATTTTCAGCTCCCATTAGAATGATCAAATGGCGAAAATCAAACCATAAATAAAATTAAACATTGATTAATTCTATAAAATAAACTCGATAAAAGACCCTCCCGTAAAAATGATGATCTGCAGATCAACCTGCTCATGGGTTTATCTATGTTCCTAATTTATATCAAAGAATGGGGAAAAAGAATTGAAATAATAAACCCTACATCAATTTTCAATGAAGAGGGTGATCAGTCATCTAATATGATTTGATCTTGCTGTACAATTATCCACACATCATAATTCATTGCCGTTCATTTGGAATTTTTAGGGATGCTTCTCTCTAATGTTTCAAGAGATTATAGGAGAATATTCTTGGGTTATTATCCTAACCCTAGGCTCCTAGTCATTTAAAACCAATTATAAACATTATTTATTATGTAAATTATTAAAATATCAAAATTATTAATTTCTTTTCTTTAAAATGTCCAAAAAACAAGATTTTGCTGCTAACCTGCACCAATCGATGTTTGGTCTCTCCTAAGTAAATATCGCCAATCTGAATGAAATGGTACCTATATATTTTTGATTTGGGTAATAGATTAAAAGTTATTCAGATTTTGTTTGGAAAATTTTTTGTGTGCACTATATAAATGTTTAATATATTTTATACATTTATTCTAGGCTCTTAGGGCCTCAACAACACATGCTATTATAATGAATGGACCTGTAACAAATACATATAATTTTTAATAATAATAAATAGAAAATAGAAGAAGTTATATTCTCCCCACCTTATGGATTGACATCCCCAAAAATCCCAAACAAAATTATACTCAAACAGATGTGGGTATTGTGCATTAATTAGATACTCCCGATCCCACATGATCTCCTGAAGTTTCCAATGCTTCAACTGAACACGAACCAATAGAATCTCTCACCCATGAAGGTTTGTCTCCCGAGTAAATGATGTGTGATGATTCATGAACATTCCACATTAGCTGCGACACATGAAAGACATCATGTACCCTATCAAACTGTTCTGGTAGAGGTAGGTGGTACCTCACCTCTCCAACTCTAGGAAGTATGTAAAAAGGTCTGACGAACTTCATATAAAACATGCCTCCCATTCCGAATCTCCACAACCCTCTACGAGTTGAGACCCGAGGGAAGACATGGTCTCCCTCAAAAAACTCCATAGGTCTCTGTCATCTATCAACATACTATTTCTACCATCTATGCATAGTCTTCATATAGTCCTGGATGATCTGCACCTTCTTAGTGGTAGTTCATACCAGCTCTGGACCCATGAGTGATGACTCTATGGGGTCTGTCCAACAATGCATTGACTTGAAGGGTCACCAATATAATGCCTCAAACAGTGCCATACTGATGGTGAGTGGTAGTTTTTGTTGTACCCAAACTCCACCAGTGGTATGTGGTCCTCCCAAATATGACCAAAATCCTAGATAAATGCCTAAAACATATCCTCTATAAACTCAATGGTTCTCTATATCTGACCATTTATCTGGGTATGAAACATTCTGCTCTAATTTATCTGAGTCCCAAGAACCTCTTGTAATCCCTTCCACAACCGGGATGTTAAATGAGCATCACGATCTATGACTATCGTTTAAGGGATTCCATGAAGACCAACTTTCTCCTACATGTAGGGGATTCCTAATATCCCTACAAAACGCTTCCCCCTAATTGATAGGATGTTGTTCAACTTGGTGAGTCATTCAACAATCACCAAGATGGAATCGTGTCCATTATATGTTTTTGGTAGTCCCATCATGATGTCCCTCGATATTCCATCCATCTTCCACTCCAGAACTTCTAGAGGGTGAGATAACCCCGCTGTCACCTGGTTCATAACATTCATCTACTGGTACATAAGTCATTGAGAAAGGAACTATGTTGATACCTTCATCAGAAATATTGACTAGAACTTGTGCTGGAGGTCCTTGTACATTTTATCATCTCCAAGATGTACTGCCAACGGGGATTTATGAAAATCCAATATAAACTCCTCCAACAATTCCACTGGAATAATTGTGCATCCATTGAAAAGAATCAATGCTCTCCACCTCGATCATATCCATCATGAGATTTTCTAATGGGTAACAAAGGACAAATTCTCACTGTCAACATCATATATTTGTGCCTCCATGACTCACTGTTAGAGTGGATAGGTGAAAATCATCGACTTCCGATATGCTGCATCATCTCCATCAAAGAAGGATTACTATAGTGAGGCCACTGTTTGACTCCACGCTCAAAATCTATAACCTCGATCATCTATTGAGAGAATCAGATACTATGTTCCGCATATTAGCAATATAGATTCTCTCAATGTCAGAATCCTATAGGAATTCCAGCTATTTCCTGTACATTATATTTAGATCATTTTTCAAGAAGATGTACTTGAGGCTCTTGTGGTCAAAGTAGATGATATACCATTCCCCAAGCAGGAATGTTAACCACATTTTCCATATGAATACTACCGTTTTTAACTCTAGATAATGGTTCACGTAGTTCTACTAATGAAACCATAAATGGTGTGAACCATAAGAAATCACCATTTGTCTCTACATCAAGACACAACCATGCCTTCTCCCTAATGCATCACAGAAAAATACGCACATGACACCCTCTTCTAAAAATCTAAATATTTGTGAGCTCGTCCAACTTTGACTCAACTACTAGAAACCCTGATCTCACTTTTATTCCCATATGAAAGGCTACCCATTCCGGGTTATGTAATTCATCGGTGCTGATATCTAGGATATATTAGGGATAAACCTCTGGTAGTATCCTTCCATCCTAAGTAATCTATACACCTATATCACACTATAGGGAAGCTCCCAAGCTAACACTACCTTATACTTGGTTGGGTCTACTACAAATCCATCTTCTAAGATAACATATCCTAGGAAGTGGTCCTTTTGTATCTAAAACTAGATCTTCAAGAGCTTCCTATAAAACTAGTTCTATAGAAATACATCTATGACCATATGCATGTTTCTTTCATCCTCCTCCTATGAACCTAAGCACTTAAGGATGTTTTCGATGAAGAGCACTACAAAATGGTCTATGTATGACGTTAAGATCTGATTCATAAGTCACATAAACACTACAGTGCTGTTCTTCATGCCTAAAGGCTTCACCAAGTAATTGTATTAACTGTTGCGGAAACTGAATGCCTTTTTTGATATATCCATGTTTTTTTTTCTAATAACAGGTGGTAACCCGATCGAAGTAAGTTCTTTGATGACCACCATTCCCCTCATAGTTGATCGAATATATCATCGATCCTAGGTTGTGGATACTTTTTCTTCACCGTTACCTATTTTAGGTGTTGATAATCCATTCACAACATCAAACTCATGTCCGCCTTCTTGGAAACAAAACTGGGGCCGCCCTAGGTGAAACACTGGATCTTTTGAAGCCCTTTCTTTATAAATCCTTTAGCTATACAACCATCTTGTGATGATCTGTGGGTGAAATCCGATACAATGGTGATGATATTGGTATTGTCCTGGGGTGTATCTAGATGAAGAATTTGATCTCTTTATGGGGAGGTAATCTTGGAACATCTTCTGGAATGATGATCTCGTACTCCACCACTACTATTGGGAACAAGAAGCTCAAAAAATTTGGTACTCTTAGTGTTATTCTAGACAACTCATGATTGATCGGTGTCATCCTCCTAAGAATGATTCCATTCAATTCTGCCAATTTTTTCATAAAAATAATAAAGGAAATCCTCAGTCCATCACTTTGAACACACCACACTCTTCTCCTAAAGCATTAAATCTAGGCATGGAATAAAGATAAATAATCCATACCAAGAATGATTTCGTAATAACTAGACACGGCCACCATGAGGTTCCATTAGAAACTATCCCCTCCAAGGGAAATATCAAACTATCTCCAATGATGCATGATGCTCGAGTCTCCATCCGTAGGTCTCTCTAAACATAATATTTGAATCAACGGCCCAACTAGAATCTTTAGGTTTCACCAAATACAAGTGGAACATAAATAATTATTGGAACCTGTGTCTACAGTTATGGTAGCTAAGATATAAAAGACACAGATCTTACCATGGATCATCCCTAGATTCCCTGGCTCATAAGGCTCAACCACATGTAGCTACCCCCGCCCTTATCCCCCATGTCCCTAAACCTGGTGCGTACCTCCCAGCAGTGGTGGTGGAATTTGGACAAAGAATCTTCCACCTCTTACAACTCTCCATTCTCCTCTACCAGATATTCCCCTGGAAGGTCTACCTTCTTTACTCTATCTCTCTCTCCCAACCTCAGTGGTCCATCCATCACCTCTCTATCAGTAGTTCGACAGGTTGGGAAATCTCTGGTGAGAAGTCCCCTATCGTCGTACGAGTAGCACTGCCTCTTTATATGCTGATTGGATCCGACCTAAGTTCCCTATAGCACAGATACCTTTTCTTGGGTCCTCCTATGATGTCTTCCATGTCCTAATTTTTATTCCTGATGTCATATCCTTATTGTCGAGGTATCTACACTAGTATACCTGCTGGCGACTACCACTCACTATCTCTACTCATCAAAGAATCTCTCATCCACTGATTATCTCTCAAGCACCCCTACATATGTCGAAATTAATAGAGGCATGACACTGGCTCATATGTCCTTTTATAGGCCTCATTCGATTGTTCATGATCGAAAGTACTGATCTTTGACCATATCTATAAATTACCTAGTGAGGATGGTGAACCCAAATTAATTTGCATCCACTGATAAATTTCCCTTCTAGAGATATAGATGTTCTTGGATACATTATTCTCTCAGGCTACCCTGAGATAACTCCTCCCTAAAGAGTCACTCAAACTCCGTTCATGAAAGATTCTACATGTCATTTTCTTGTGTGGTCAAACTACCCCATCATACCACCTATCCCTGGTGAAGGCTCACTCTTAGGATCAACATATGGCCCGTTGGTGTCCTCAATAGATGGAAATTTTTTTTCACTGCCTCATGGTAGTCATCAACCACCAAGGAATGGGATCTTCTCCAACCCAGATGGGTCTCTATCTGTCAAACTCATAGAGCACTCTTAACATGCATTCCTTTCCTGTCTGTACTATAGGATCCTCGTGTTACTCCACTGGTTGTGGTATAGAAGGTAAACCATCTAGAGGTATCATTTGGTAAACAGGCCCCTAGATACAAGCCTCATTACTTAGTAGGTTATCCCCATGATTGATTCATTTAATCCTAGTGGGTATGCATCACAAAGGCATCCTATAAGGACACTAGATGTATCATGGACAAATAGTATATCTAGATTGCTGACACAAAAGGACATTGAAAATAAAACCCATTCCTATATGATGAACTTAGGATTCCTCTGTTTCATTGAGACTAGTTTTCTCAAGTACTAAGTTGAAAATAAGGTTATTGGAGTCCTGGTGTATGGATACATCGACCTCCCATAACAAAAATGGATTCCCTGGCCAGAATGCTGAGCTAGAGACACATAACACTGTTTACTTAAACCAATATCACAGACACTTAGTCCTAAGGCATAAAAGAACACCTCTAATACCACTCTGTCATGACCCGTCCCAGTGTGTCCCATGTAGCTAATTCTAATTCCCGCCTCCAATATGCTATGGGTTGGTGACTAGAACTGACTAGATATATCACTAACATGGGAGGTAATTCCTAAGTACCTACCCACACATACACACATATCTCCAATACCACAAATGTTGAAATTGATAAACCATTAAGGAATAAAATACATGCATACAACTAAAACCAACTCACATAGCACAACAGAAAGTAATGTGTGGAATGTAGAATGGGCCAAAATATAAGCCCTCAAAAAGAAAGAGTATCCAAACAACACATCCAAACCTATAAGGATAAAATAGGTACGAGGACTAATATTCATTACTGTAGAAACACCTCTGCTTGTAGGGAATCTCATAATGCTTGGTCTGGTCTAGGTCCTACCAGAACTCTATTAAAAGGTCGCACGTCTTCAGAAGACACTACATGTGAAATAAAAGTCCATGTAGGGGTGAGTATAACAATACCAAATAGAGGACCCCGAATATCAAAAAGGAAATATAAAAAGTAATGTTACAATAAAATATTCACAATATATGTCTGTAGAACACATATAAAGAGAAACATATATAGATAAACTTGAAACGCAGACCCATAGTCTAGAGGTAAGTCCCAACGACTGCATACCCATGCAAGGAATTATGTTTGAATAGTCCACAAAGCACTCATCCAGGTGAAATAACTCCGTAACTCTGGTAGATATGATGATTTCTATATGAGAGTTACATTCCTCAGGAAGTTCCACAAGAGAGCTTGATGCACTGATTGATCTGAAGAGAAAACATATTCACTTATTTTTTGGAGAAATCACTCGTGAGTGGGGAAAGATCATGATACATAGATGACGATCCCTGATAGGGAATTGGCATATACGATGACTCATCTTGTTTCACCTGCTAATTTGAGGATCGTTATCCTAAAGGATTGTTCACATTGATAACTGACTCTAATTTGAACCATAACTAGGTAGAGGATCTCACTCTTGTCATCTTGGAAAGATTCTACCTCTGTCCAGAATGTTTTACAGAAAGTATTAGAATCATGTGCCTGGAAATGATACCTATCCATTATGTTATCAAGAAAGGGTCATTAAACCTAATGAAACCTTTCCAAGGAACGATGGACAAAGTTATCAATCCATGTACAAGAATGTACACGATGTTTAGACGAGTCGCATGATGTGTCTCTTTACACTAGGTGATGCATGTGTATAATGACCCGAGTTAGAATAACTTGTAATCTAGAAAAGGCATACATTACATGTACATGAGTAACACATTGTGTCATACCATTTGAGGGTAAATGAAGGTACCTTGGCCATGTGCTCATACACAGCTTCACCCTATGTTTTCTGACCCATTTACCAGTACACGGGGAATCCCATGAAACGGTCTGTTCTGCCCGTGTGGTGGAGTACATGCCATTTACTCCACCCCATGTTCATTTATCATCTACGATACATTTTGAGTACTACGTATTGTAATGTCCTGGGTTTTTTCCATGTATTATTTTAATATTATATGGGAATTATTTAGAGACCAGGCTTTGAGACATTGTACAGTTCCAAGACCCAGTGTGCCTGAAACAAATGTGTGAATTTAATTAAATAATTAAATAACACGCTCGTTTTGTTCCCCATAAAAGAGTGGGATAACTCTTGAATAGGTGCTCAGATCAGAAATCTGAGGGTACTATTGCGTCTAGATCAGCGAGATTACCCTAGGGGAGACCTAACATCAGCTGGCATGGGTCGGTGGTGAAATACAGTTTTTGAACACAACCGTAATAAAATATTTAACTAAAAAATTTTATTAAATATTGTGGGGGAAAATAACTTTTTAACCTTTTTTAATAAAGGCTTTCATAGGGGTCCAGGGTTACAGACCTCATATCCTTGAAACCTCGGAGGCTCTGGTAAAGCTATAGAGGATACCCCCAACACGACGACGACGTTCTTGATGAATTTTTCCAGCGACGATGGCGTGACGACCGGATATTCCCCAAAAAACACCACGAATCCATGTAGGATGTTTCATTTTGATTTATTTTCCCTGTTATTGATTCCTATGATGAACGCAGACTAATCCATGAAAAGATTAAACTGCGGATCGATCGTATTTACAGGATGGGATTTTGCAGGGATTTTGGGGATTCAGTTCTTGAAGTTAATTTGGTTTTTTTCAACCTTCTAATGGTGACGAACCACGATCAACATGAACATCGATCGAGGTTCCTCCCCCTCGATTTATTCTGCCTTTCTTCCCTGATTATTCGAGTTCTTTATATTCATTCTATGCATTCTTCATCGTTATATGAACGACGGATTGTTGCACATCTGTTGTATGTTGCAACGATCCCAAATTGAATATATGGCATCGGTACAACCCCATGGAGGTGTGGCTGTAGTGGAGACAGACAAATTTAAGTGGATAGGAAGATATCTTTCTTCGAACAATTTCTTCACGGGTTAATAGAATCTGATTTTGGAGCCGATCGAAGGCCTAAACCCCACAGATTCGGCACCACGACGACAAAGAGACCCATGATCTTGAGTTTCACAGAAAACGAACAAGAGAAATGCGATCTGGAGATTTGGATGATTCGCGAGGAGGAAGATGGTGATTTTGGATAAATCCTGATCACACATCGTGTAGTATGGGCTACACTGTGTGTGTTCGTCGGTGGACTGCCTTACGTGTACTCCGGGAGTACATGGACCCAGGTTGGGTACACGGCCAAGGACACGATGTGTATACCCTTCCCCGGACAAACCCGGCCAGATACATGGGATACCCCGTGTACTGATACATGAACATGCTACATAGACAGACACAGTGTACGGTCATATGACCTGGGTACATGGGTGTTCCCCAGTTGACAGGACATGGTGTGTGATTCGACCTCCACGCAATGTATATGCTTTCCTATATGAATTCGATTTCAGACACGTGTCGTTTACATGGTAAGAACCCGGAGTCAGGGAACATGGCGTGTACACGCCGTGTCGTTGAGTTTTACATAGCATGGACTGGTGACACGGTCTGTTTACACAGGCAGTACTCGGAGTCAAGGAACACTACGTGTAATCCTACTACACTCCATGTAACCTATTTTACATGGATTGAGCTAGTTGCCTTCTATGACTTGAACTAGTTTCCTTAGGGTTCGTCCCCTTGTCCTTTCTTCTGAAGGTTTCCAGTATCATTTCCTACATATAAGAGTATGATCCCATCAATTGGACTTCCATAATAGTGTTTTTGGAATCCCCTCTGTGAGACTTAGAGCCGGATCCTCTATTCCTTCATGGTACCCTAGGTAGAGTTTCTTGGTATCGACGGTTCCTACATTACTGGGGCGCTGATCCTCTGTTTAGCGGATTAGCTAAGACTGAGTTGTCTGAATCCCCCCATGGCTATTGGTTGTGATCCTTTTTTGAGCATCATGTTCTCAAGTACATGTGGAGTGTGTTCTTCTGGAATGTTTACTTCGTATCTCTCGCTTCAGACCTAGGAGTGTGTTCTCCTTGTTACATGCTTAGTGGAATATTTGAGATGGATCTTATTGGGGGTTTCACGATGGTCGATCGTATATGAGTATATCTGGATATTCTTGTTATATATTTTGTAATCATATACTGTGTAGAGCTGACTGTATCATTCCTTTATGGTATTTCCGTTGTCAAATTTCCTATGTGGTATTCCCTTTGTGGTATTTCCTTTATTGTATTCCTTTGTGGTTTTTGGGGTGTCCTACTGGGTATTATTATGATCACCCCTACACAGGCTTTGCCCGCACGTTTTGTGTCCTGTGTAGACGAGTGAGCCTTTGACCGGATTTTAGGTAGACCTGGACCAGACGGTGCTCAGTGAGATCAAACAGACAAATGTGTGTTCCTACGACTACAGATTTTAGTCCCTGTACCTTTCTTTATAGGTTGGAATTTGATATAGACTTTCTTTTTGTGGGATTGTACTTTGGGCATGAGTTTTTACATTAATGTACTTTACCTTCATGTCGTACTCTATTGGTTGGGATTTTAATGTATGCATGCATTTATATTTTTATTAGTTTTTACTTTCTAGCTTTTTGGGCTTGGAGATGTGTTTGCGTGTGTACGTGTTTATAGTCAATTCCTACCATGTTAGTAGCATGCCTAATCGGTTCTAGTTAGTAGCCCCTGGCCTATTGGAGGCAGGCTAGGATAGTTACGGCTTGGGCCCCCCTGGGACGGGTCATGACAGAGTGGTATCAGAGGTGGTCAGTTCTACCTCATGATAGAGAGTCTTTGAGTTGGTTTAGGGTAACAATGTTAAGTGTTTTGAGTTTGGATTTCAGGCCATGGCCCCCAGTGTTAGTGCGGGCGGCCAGCGTATCCATACACCAGGACGTTGATAACTTTATTTTTGAATAGGAACATGATAACACTAGTTGAAGGGGAAAAATAATGGTACATTCATCATATAAGAATGATTTGTGGTTTCCATGTAATTCAAGAGTCAACTCTCAAGATATAATCACTGACTGAGATACATCATGTTTCTTTACAAGATACCTCTGCAACGCACACCCACTAGGATCGAGCAGCTCAATAACGAGGATGAACCCCTCAGTGATGAAGCTTTGATACAGGGACAAGATCCCCTAGTTTTACCTTCGAGTGGTATGGCGGTTATTCCACCACATGTAGAGGAGTGTTTAGTGCTTTCTGTACCGGTAGAGGAGGAGCGCAGGCTGGGCGCACACCATGAGTTTCAGAGACATTGACCCCTTGGGTTTCGAAGAGAGCTTGACCCTCAGGAAGAAAGCACTGAATTGAGGTAGTGACCAGAGTCTTCCATTTGGTCCGAACACCAGCAGATCAGATGGAGATCCTGGCAGCGAGCCTTCTGCAGGGCTCGGTACGACAATAGTGGAGTTTGGTTATCCAGACCCACGTCGAGGAAACTCTTGCGTGGTTATAGTTTGAGCGTATCATCAGAGAGGAGTTTTCACCGCTTACCCTGAGAGAAGTACGGATACTAGAGATTAGTCATCTTCATTAGGGGACCTTGACAGTGGATGACTGTTCCTCGAGGTTTTCCGACCTCTCGTGGTACTCGATGGATATGGTCAGTGATCAGTACTTCAGAGCTCGGACTTTTTAGTAGGGCTTGCACAGAAAAATATGTCCTAGCATCATCCCTATGAGCATTCCTACTTATGATGGGGTGCTCGAGTGGGATTTGGTGGTCTAGAGCTTCTTGGCAGAGTAGAGACAGCCGACAGTTGTCAGTAGTGAGCGAGCTGAAGTAGAGTCCTCAGCAGCAGGGAGCTGACGTCAGCGCCCCAGGCACAATAGATGTTTTCAGAGGAGATCCCAAGATAGAGGATCTATCATAAAAGGTTTGTAGGGACTATCCAGCCATCCTAGAGATAGGCGATGCTACTCATGTGATGGTAGGGGAAATCTCGCTCAAGATTGTCCAACACGCCGTACTACTAACACGGGGGCAGTTGATGGACCACCAAGGCAGAGGCAACTTGTGGAGCAGACAGATATTTGGGGCGGAGGACGTGGTAGAGGAGCTGGGAGGGAAGCCGGAGGTGGTTGGCATTTTGAACTTTTTCGACCACTACCCATAAGAGGTCCACCCCATGCTCCGAGAGTGGGTGGACAGAGGTAGGGACAACTGCAGGCAGCTGAGGCTTATAACCCAGGTACTCCTGGAATGATTATAGGTACAATCTGTGCCTTTTCTACTTTGGCTACCATACTTATAGACACATGTACTAGTCATTCTTTTCTGGCTGATTATCTTTTTCAAGAACTTGAGATTTCAGTTGAGTTGCTGACTCGACCCTTACGCTTAGAAACCACGACTGGAGAAGATTCATAGATCACACACCTTTGTAGATAGTGTGACCTGAACCTTGGAGGTGAGAGTTTTAGTTGGAACCTCTTGTTGGTAGCGTTGAGGGCTTATGATGTCATTCTTGATATGGATTGTCTATCCACAGTTCATTCTCAAATTGACACTTTTAGGTGAAGGGTACAGTTGGCGATGAAAAGGAGACCCATGCAGCGCAAGATGGATTCATGCATAGGAAGGTACAACCAATTTCACATCAGTTGGCTAGCCTAGCCCTTGGAGCAGCAGATGTTACGAGTTTCCAGTTTCTAGTAGTAGTGGTTGAGTAAGAGGACGTCTTTCCGGAGGATGTCCCCGGACTACCTCCACGTTGAGAGATAGATTTCTACATTGAGTTGCAACCCGAGACAACACCAATATCAGCATCAGTATATCGGATGGCTCCTGAAGAGCTTAATGAGCTAAGAGTGCAGCTAGAAGACTTGCAGAGGAAGGGCTTTGTGAGACCCAGTGTTTCACCCTAGGAGGCCCCGAGTTTATTTTCCAAGAAGGAAGAAGGGAGCTTGAGGTTGTGTGTGGATTACCGACACTTGAATCAGGTGACCGCGAAGAACAGGTATCCACTACTATGAATTGATGTCCTCTTAGACCAATTAATAGGGGATCGATGGTTCTCGAAGGTTGATCTAGGATCAGGCTATCACCAGTTGCATGTACGGGATGTGGATACACTGTAGACGACTTTCAGATGTCGCTATGGTCACTATGCGTACTTGGTGATGCCCTTCGGCGTGACGAACACCTCGGCAGTGTTTATGGGGATCATGAACCAGATCATTCAGCCCTATCCAGATCAGTTCTTGGTGGTCTTCATTGATGATAACCTTCTGTACTCTGCATCTGAGGAGGAGCATACGAGGCACCTAAGGATGGTCATGGACACACTCTGAGAGAAACAGTTGTACGAGAAACTCTAGAAGTGTCAATTCTGGATACAGGAGGTCCACTTTCTTGGACACGTTATCTCAACAGATGGTGTAGCAGTAGACCCCACCATGGTATAGGTAGTGTTAGCATGGTAGCCACCCCGGAGCGTGACGGAGGTGCGATGTTTCCTAGGGTTGGCCGGCTAATATCGGAGATTCATCCATGATTTCTCTTGGATTTTAGCACCCATGAAATCTTTTACCCAAAAGGGGCAACCTTTCGTTTGGACCGAGAGATTCCAGTAGGCTTTTCAGCAGTTGAGACAGAGTCTGATGAGCACCCCGATCTTTAGACTACCAGAAGAGGGTGTTGAGTATGTAGTATTCTACGACACATCAGGAACCGGGCACAGTTATGTCTTGATGTAGATGCAAGAGGTGATTTCTAGTGGCTCACGACAGTTGACGCCACATGAGCAGAATTACATAACCCATGATCGTGAGATGGCAGGGGTAGCCTTCAAATTGAATATGTGGTGGCACTACCTAATGGGTGAGAAGTTTATCGTCTACTCTGATCACAAGAGTCCCAGATATATCTTTTCTCAGATGGATCTGAATTTGAGATAGAGGTAGTGGCTTGAGTTTCTCCAGGATTACGACTTTGATATCATTTATACTCCTGGGAAGTGGAACGTTGTGGGAGATACTGTTAGTAGGAAATAAAGTTCATAGTTGATGAATGAGGCGACAAGGCAGTTGGTCTCTTTACAGTTATCCATTATGGATAGAGACGAGGGAGGTTACCTTCAGTCGATGGTAGTCACCCCTCCACTCTTACAGTGAGTTAGGGAAGCATAGTTCGAGGATGCTAGCTGTGAGACTCTACGTGCTATGATACCTGCAAGTGATGCTCGTTTCACATCCTGTTTGTGGAAGGGATTGTAGGAAGATTTTGGGACTTAGTTACGCTTGAGCATAACATTTCTTCCTCAAACTGATGGATAGACAGATCGGACCATCCAGGTTCTGGAGGATATGCTACGAGCTTGCATTCTTGAATTTGGTCATAGATGGAAGGATCAACTACCACTGGTAGAATTTTCATATAAGAAAGGTTATCATTCCACTAATGGTTTGGAACCATTCGAGGCTTTGTACGGGTGACCTTGCAAGTCACCACTTTGCTGGAATGACCTAGGAGAGTCAGCACTTATGGGACCAGAGATGGTGAGAGATACTATGGAGAAGGTGCAGGTCATTCAAGAGCAAATGAAGACTGCACAACATCGGCAGAAGTCTTATGCTGACCAGAGACGGAGGCCCTTGGAGTTCGAGGAGGGAGACCATGTGTTCCTTCACGTCTCACCTCGACAGGGACTGTAGAGATTTGGCCGAGGTAGCATGCTATCTCCGTGGTTCGTCAGACCTTTTTAGATTTTGAGTAGGGTTGGAGAGGTGGCGTACCACTTGGCTCTACCTCCTTAGATGGACTGGGTACACAACGTCTTCCATGTGTCGCAGATGCGGAGGTACGTGCATGATCCATCACACGATATCGACTAGGGAAAGCTGGACATCAATGATGGTGCGACCATTGCCACGTACCAAATAGAGATCAAGGATCATCAGTAGAAGATCATTCATGGGCAATCTATTCTCTTGGTGCGTGTCTGGTGGCAGCACGAGAATCTCCAAGAGAGAATGTGGGAGCGAGAGGCTCATATTCGTTTACAGTACCCACATCTTTTTAAGTAGCCTTTGTTTTGGTTATTCGAGGATGTAAATCCCTATGGTGGGTGTGATGTAATGTCCCAGATTTTTCATTGTATTATTTTAATATTATAAAAGAATTATTCTGAGACCAAGATTTGAGACTGCGTGTATTTCCAAGGCCTGGTGAGCCTAGAACAAATGTTTGAATTTAATGAAATAATTCAATAACACGAGTGTGTGGTTTTCCTTGAAAAGTTAGATAACTCCTGAATGGGTGCTAAGATCTGAAATCCAAGATCACCGTTGCGTCAGGAACAACAGGTTTACCCTAGGGGAGACCTAACATCAGCTGGCACAGGATTGTGGTGAAATCCAGTTTTTGGACTCAACCGTAGTAAAATATTTAATTATACTATTTTAATAAATCTTGTGGTGGCGAATATGTTTTTATCATTTTTAAATAAATACTTTCACAGGGGTCCAGGATTACAGACCTCATAACCCTAAAACCCTTGGAGGATCCAGGAAATCTCTAAAGGAAACCCCCAATGTGGTGACGACGTTCTTGACGAATTTCACCATTGATGATGGCACAATGACCAGATCTTCACCAATTACCACCTTGAATCCAGGTAGGATGTTTTATTTTGATTTCCTTTCCCCGTTATTGATTCCTACGATGAATGCGGACTAATCGATGAACAGATTAGCTCGCGGATTGATCATATTTGCGAGATGAGCTTATTGCTTGAATTTTGGGGATTCGATTCTTGAAGTTAATTTGATTTCGTTCAAAATTATAATAGTTACGAACCAAGATCGACACGAACATCGATCGAGGTTCGTCCCTCTTGATTTTTTGTGTCTTTCTTCCCTTATTTCTCGCGTTTTCATGTGTGTTCTACGAGTTATTCATGGAGATATGAACGACGGATTATTCCACATCTGTTGTGTGACGCAACGCTCCTAAATTTAAGATCTTGTGTCGGTAAAACCCTATGGAGGTGTGGCTACTGTGGAGATGGACAGATCGAAGCGGATCAGAAGATATCGTTCTTCGATCGATTTTCGCACGGCTGACCAGAATTAGATTTTGGAGCCGATTGAAGGCCCGATACCCACAGATTCGGCGTCATGAAGATGAGGCGACCCATGATCTTGAGTTTCGCGGCAAACCGACCAGGGAAATGTGATCCAGAGATCCAGCCGAGGCGAGAGAAGGAAGATGATGATACTGGAGAAATCCCAACTACACGGTGTGTAGTATGGGCTACACGACATGTGTTCTTCGGCAGATTACCATGAAACTACTCCGGGAGTACACGAACACGGGTTGGGTACATAGCTAAGGTCATGGTGTGTATACCCTTCCCCTGCCAGACCCAGCTAGATACACGGGATACCCCATCAATTGGTTAATGGGAAGGCGACACGGACAGACACCATGTACAGGCATACAGCCAGGGTACACGAGTGTTCCCCAGTTGATAGGACATGACATGTTCTTCGACTTACATGACATTTATATGATTTCCTTCGAGACTTTGATTTCAAACAAGGGCCATTTACATAGGCAGTACCCGTAGTCAGGGAACATGGCGTGTGATCCTTCTACATACCGTGTAGTTGAGTTTTACACATCTTGGATGGGTGACATGGGCTATTTATAGGGGAAGTACCCGAAGTCAAGTAACATGATGTGTATTCCTTCTACACACTGTGTAACTGGTTTTACATAGCTTGAGCCAGTTGCCTTCTGTAACTTGGACTAGATTCCTTAGGGTTCATCCCCTTAACCTTTCTTATGATGGTTTTTGGTATCATTTCCTACATATAGGAGTATGATCCCTTTAACAGGACTTCCAGAATAGAGTTGTTGGAATCCCCTCAGTGAGATTTATAGCCGGATCCTTTACTCCTTCATGGTACCCTAGATAGTGTTTCTTGGTATAGACATGACCTACATTACCCTGGCATCGTTCTTCTGCTTAGTGGATTCACTCAGACTGAGTTTTTGGAATCACCCTAGGGCTATTGGTTATGATCCTAATCTTAGCATCATGTTCTCACGTACTTGTGGAGTGTGTTATCCCGGAGCAAGAACTTCGTATCTCTCCCTTTAGACCTAGGAGTGTGTTCTCCTTTTATGTGATTATAGGAATATTTGAGCCAGATCTTATTGGTGGTTTCTCGATGGTCGATTGTGTATGAGTATATCTGGATATTCTTGTTATATGTTCTGCAAACATATACTGTGTAGAGCTCACTTTATCATTCTTTTGTGGTATTTCATTTTTGGTATTTCCATTGTGGTATTTTCATTGTGGTATTTCCATTGCGGTATTAGCATTGTGGTATTCCATTTTTTGTATTACTTTGTGGTTTTCGGGGTGTCCGACAGGGTATTGTTATACTCACCAATGCACGGGTTTTTCCCACACATGTCATGTCTTGTGAAGATGAGTGACCCTTTGGCAGGATTCTAGGTGAACCAGGACTGGACAATGCTCAGTGAGACCAGACAGGTCGGGGTGTTTTCCTACGACTACATATTGTAGTCTTAGTACCATTTTTTATAGGTAAGACATTGTTCCAGACTTTCTTTTGGTTGAATTGTACTTTTGGCCCAGGGTTTTACATTACTGTACGTTACCTTCCTATCGTACTCTATTGCTTGGGATTTTAGTGCATCAATGCATTTATAGTTTTTTTTAGTTTTTACTTTTCAGCTTTGTGGGCTTGGAGATGTGTGTGTGTGTGTGTATAGGTTTATAGGCAATGCATCCCATGTTAGTAGCATGCCTACCTGGTGCTATTCAACAGCCCCTGGCCTTTTGGAGGCGGGCATGTGGAGTTGCATCTCGGGCCCCACTAGTATGGGTCGTGACACGTATGGACCCACATGTCGTGTGACATCAATCACAAGCCATTTCATCTATATATGTCGCTTGAAACCCTACCTTCCACTCAATGGGACACACATGAAGTGTAGTCCAACCTACATTTCATGTTCGTTGCGATTTTCCAGAAATCCAATTCTTCATTGGCGCACCTTGGGTGATTCTCTAATAATCGATCAGGTTGTCCAATTACCATAAAAATGATGATGTAAAGTCTCACCTCTATGGTAACACAGAATTGGAAGATTTCGGGTGTTCGATGAGCCCCGAAAATCTTTTTTAATTATTCCCACATAGAACGCTCGATAGAAGATTTTCCCCAAACCACATAGATCCATATGCCTTCATAGGCATCAAAACTCAACATTTTCATCATGATTTTAGATATAAAATTTTATATGGATTCATTTAGGAATATATGTGCAATGATCTTTTGTTCGTAACCCTGCGAAGAACATGAATAACACGAGGTCAAAAGGGGACACAAATAAAATAAATAACTGAGGAACGAACCTCAACCATCATTTTTCAAAACATTGATCCACTAAAATTAGAGGGATCAAATAGAGAAAATAAAAACATAAATAAAATTAAAAAAGGATTAATTCCCCAAAATAAACTCGATAAAATGCCCTCCCATAAGAATGAACATCCGCTAGTCAACATGATTGTGGTTTGGTCTTCATTAATAATTTGAATCCATGAATGGGGAAAGAAGAATTGAAATATATACACATACATCGATCATCCGCGAAGAGGGATACCAGTCAATGGTTGATATTTGATCATGATGCGCAATGGTCCACATGTCGTTATTCATTGTCATTTGTTGGGAATTCTCTTTGTTAGATACTCTCCAATGTTCCAAAGGATTCTAAGATGTGTTTATAGAGGTATTATCCTAACCATTGGATCATGGTCATTTATATCCAATTAATGTGTCACTTCATTATGAAAAATTCTAAAATAAATAAATTATTAATTTTTTTTATTTTCTTTAAATCTTCCCAAAACTATCTTTTGCGTTCGAGCCGCATCAATCAATTTTCAGTATCACCTTTGGTAGATTCTCTTCTATGAACACAATGGTTCCCTCAAATTTTTAATATAGGGAAAATTTAAAAAATTTCCACTTTTTTATAAAAATATCTCATGCACGCTATATAAAAGTTTAACTTATTTAAATCATTTTTAGGGAATTCTGGGCCTCAGAATCACATGTCGTCACAAATCTTGTTTCCATAATAATTCTATATAATATTTAAAAATAATACAATAAAAATTTGAGACATTAAAATCATATATATGAAATTTATTATGTATCCATAGATGATATATATATCATTGGGATGTGGTGAAAAAAATAGTTAAAACATTAGAGTATTTTATCATTTTTGATGGTGATTAACACTACATAATAATCCAGAATACTTTAGAGGATGAAAAATGGAACTCATAAAATATAAATATTTTATGGAGACATTATTAAAAAAATCCACTATGACAAATAAAATAAAATAATGTGAAAATTAATCACCATAAAATAAAAGGAAGAAGATATTGTTTCTATGTATGTGGATATCTTTGCAATTTTATCTACGTATGCTCTAAATTTCATATATCAAAAATATGGAATGATTGACCATTTATTTGAAGGTATTAATCTAACTATATTTAGTGCTCTACCCTCTCATGATTTTTCATCATATGATGTAATAGTTTTATTTTCCCTAAAAATTGAGAAGGAATTATCAAAATTATAAAGAATGAATGGAAATAAAAATTGTAGAATATGATATATGAACACCATGAAAAAGGAAACGTGTCATAGAATAAAAAAAGAATGATCTAATTTACACCATTATAAATCTATGAAACGAATTACCTAAGGAAATTAATGAATGTATTTTGAGTTTTTATAAGTGTATATATAAGGGGATCAGAGGAAAATAATGAAAATAGTTGATAGAAAATAATGATAACCAGTTTTCTAACATCAGGAAGATGGGTCTTTATGCAAATAAATGACCAACTATTCAAGGGTTTCAACCACATAAGAGGCCAATGGGATAATTCAAAGATTATAGAATAAAAAAATCAAATGTTATAATACCCAATGATGTGATGGTAGGTATTATAATACTATCTTAAAATTTACTAAATTCATTCTTTGATTATGGATCCTCGCACCCTTTTATATCAACCTAGTATTTCATTAATATAATATTTTTACCAATTAATTTAAGAAGGTATTTTTCAGTCAAAACTCATAGTTTAATTCCCATTATAATAAGTATGTATAAATATGTCCCATTATGACACAGAACTGTGCTTTATTTACTAAATTTTTTTATACCTATAGTTACCATCGATATAATATTTGGTATGGACAGAATTTTAAAATATGATGAAAACATTTGTTTTATGAAGAATGATGATAAGATTTGTGATAAATATGTAGAATTATTTATCTTTATATCATTAGTTTCATCATCTAATTCATAACTATATACACCTATTGTATCTGTAATGAATGATATACTTAGAGAAGAAGATAAAAAAAATAAGGATATAAGTGGTAATGTTCAAATTGAGGATTTAATTACTATACCAAAATGCATTGAGACATTTCTAAAGAATTACCTCAACATCCCATATATTGGGATGTTCAAATATATATAGATTGAACACCTGATTAATCACTAATATCAAATACTCACTATATAATGGACACTATGTAATTAGTTGATTAGAAGAAACAACTATAGGTGGCAGTTTAAAATGGATTTATTAACTATTTTGTATCACTATGTAGAGCCCCTATTATATTCATTAAGATTAATTCTGGATCCTAGAAGGTATGAATTTATTATTTAGAAATAAATTCTATTATTATAATGAACAATAATCATATACATAACATTGATGACTTATTCAATCAACTTCATAGAAGATAATATTTATCATTTGTCAACCATAATTATAGGTATAATAAATTGTGAGTAAAAAGGAATTAATATTAATGATAGATTTTTTAATGAGGTGTAGATATTAAAAGATTATAGTAATTCCTTTTGGATTGTCTGATGAACACTTTTTCTTTATAGATGTATTGAAAAGAGTATTCAGTAATATCTTGAATATAATTTTATGAAAGTAGACGATGTTATTCTGCTTTATTATAAACTTCATAAAGACCATGATCATTAAATTGAGATCAATCTTTTGACCCTCAAAAGAAAATGATTATATGGGAAATTAATTAAGTGGGAATGAGGGATTCAGAATTTTTCCTTTTCTAGTTATATTTTCTCCTTGGATAGAATCTTATTTGATCCTGTGAAGAAAAAGGTTTCTATAAAACTTCATAATAAAATAAACATATAATAGGTATGTAGATTATTTGTCTTGCTGGTTACTATGAACGATTCATTTAGAATATTTTCTAGATTAGATAACACATTAACCAAGAATACACCTACACTGGTTATATTTTCATGGGGAAAAATATGAAGAATATTTTCTTAACATAAAGATGAAATTCTCTAATTCCCTAATGTTGAATTTTCCATCTAGAAAAGATGGGTTTTTCATATATAGTAAAGAAAAAAAAGGGTCTTGGTCATGTCCTAATAAAAATGATAATTTTATTTCATATGAATCAAGGATATTAATGACACAATAATGGGACTGTCGATCCCATTATCTTGATTTGGAAGCTATAATATTTTATTCGATTATATGGAGTCATTGCTTCTGTAGTAAAAGACATGAGATATACATGGATCAAAAAATCATAAAATACATATATTCATAGAAAGATAACAATATAATAAAAAGGTGATGGATTGAGCTACATAAGGGATATGATTTCTCAATTGACTACCACCCATCAAATGAAAATATGGCAGTAGATGCATTAAGTAATAATGATTATGGAATTTTTACCCAAATAAGGAAAGAGAGAGATCCTATGATTATGGATCTAGTAAAGATGGATACATGAATTATTAAGGATGGGGTTTATCACTCATTTTTTATTATATTTATATAAAATCTTTATTAAAAATTATAAAATGTTCATAGTCTACTGATTACAATATTTAGAAGAAAATAATGCTTTGAATGATATAAAATTAACATAATTTATTTTTCATGATGGTGTTCTAAAATTTAAAATAATATTATGTGTTTGATCTTTAACTGAGGTAAAAAATGGAATTATTGGTTAACTCTAATAGTTAAAATTTCTCTATATTCCATTATAGAACAATGATTTATAGGTATTTTAGGGAAAAGTTTTGGGGGGATAAAAAAGAGTGGTAAATAGTTAATTATGTTTCTAGATATTGGGTTTCTCGACATGTGAAAGATATTAGAAAACATCCATGATGTGCTATGAATACTATCCCCATTATTATGTTGAAATGGGATGATATATTTTTTAATTTATTATTGAACTTCCAAATGATCCTAGAAATAATGATGACATATGTGTTATCGTTGACCAACAATGTAAATCATTATATATTATTTTAATAAGATAATATTGTACTATTGATAACCACCCAATGCCCTATATAAATGTATTTTTAAAAAATAAGGTTCAACCTCATTCAATTTTATCTAATCATGATCTCCTTTTTTCACTAATATTCTAGAAGTGTCTTTAGAAGGCTCTTGAAAAATAGATTTATTTGAGCAGTTCCTTATATCCTCAAACTGATGTATAATCTAAAGGGATGATTAAAAGAATGGAAGAAATGTTGAGTTCATTATCAATTGAATTTCAATGAATTTGATAAAAAAATTTAACTTCTTCAATGTTTTCTTATATGAATAGTTTCCATTAAAGTATTGAAATAGAATCAAATATGACATTATATTGAAAGACTCATCATACAAAAAAAATTTAGGATATAGTTGGTGAATGTAAACTCATAATCCTATAACTTTTGTATGGGAAATTAAAATAGGTAAAGGATATTGTGGGTCACATTAATGTAGATCAAGGTAGCAAAATGAATTACACATATAAAAAGAAGAAATATTTTGAATTCGAAGTGGGAGATCACGTTTCCTTGGAAGTATCTCTATTAAAAGGTATTTCATGGTATGGTATGAATTGAAAAATGACTCCGAGGATCATATATCCCATTTAAATTATAGAATTAATTCGATTTTTTTCTTATTAGTATACAATTCCACCATGTCTTTAAAAATAACTTGACATGTTACATATATCATTATTTAGGAAGTATGTTCCTGAATGACCACATGTGATGATGTTTGAAGAAATAGAATTATATATTGATTCATCAAACTGTGATGAACCCATACCAATCCATGATAATATAAATAATGTATTAAGTAATCATATGAATTGTCTCGTTATGTGACATTGAAAAAAATCACAAAAATGGAAGAAAAAACATGGGAAAGAGAGAATGATATGAAGAAAGACTAAACTTATATATTTAGAAGGTAATATCCACAAACTTTCATGGATGAATTTTTTTTTACAATTGAATAATTTGAAACCCTAAGTATATATAATATATTTCATTTATAATAAATTAAATCTTGTTGATATAATGTGATGCACACAACACCATGTTTAAATGAAACACGGTGGTCTATTAGAATATTGTTTAAGCATGGCCATTATAACTATTACATAAAATATCTGGTTTGAATATAAAAAACTGAACTATTAATTATATATATATATATATGTATGTAATTTTTTACCTATTGAACAGAAATAAATTGATAATCATTTAAAATCAATGAAATCTTTTCGGAAAAAATGTATTTTTTTTCCAAAACACAATTTAGTCTCACTTCATGAAAATAATTGAAAATTAATGTTCACCAATTTTAGAAAATTTATTTGAAAAAATCAAAATTATTTTTGAAATTATTATATCAATTTTATATTACAGTAATTTTTTTCTTTTTTTAAAAATGTATTATTTCTCTATAAATAGTGAAAAATACTGAATTTTAATTTTAAAATTACATTTTGGTTTAAAATATATATAAACTAAAATTATATTTTAATTTGGTTTTAAATTTATATTAGTTAAATTATATATCTATTATTCCAATTTTGGTGATTGTAATCATTTTCCTATTTAATTTTGATATAATATCATTGTAAAATTTCTATCAATTTCACTTTAGAAACCCTCTATCTCAGCGTGAATATGGGATTAATTTAAAAATATTTTTTTATTCTATGTGAATAGAATTTATAAAAATGGATTTAATATTTTTAATCATCATAATTTATATATTTAATAATTTAAAAATAATATTTGATAATAATGATTAGTGAAAACATAAAAATATTAATTACAATGGTTAAGGTAAAAATGGATTTATTGGGTGGATGGACTAAAAGCATAATGATAAAATGGAAAAAACAATATTTTTAAAATTCATTTCATGAACATATTTCAACACTATGATGTATTGGTATCTATAATAATCAATTTTGGTCCATTTATTCTTTTGAGAAATATAGGTACATCTCTTTTTTTACAAAAAATTAAAAGATTTCCACTTACCTCACTTATAAAAGGAAACCCTCTCTTGACTCTTTTTTATATATTTAAACAGATGTGTGTAAGGTACAAGCCTTAATCAAAACTTATAATAAATATTTTAAGAATATAATCAACTTTATTTTCCCAAATATCATTTTGATTTATGGTTTTAGAGAATTAGGGAGATGTATTACAAATTAAACTCATACATTAAAAGTGTAAACTTTTAGTATGTATCCATTTTTACTCCAAACAATACATTATAAAATAATTATGGGTTCTTTCTATGATTTAAAATAAATATTTTCATCTTTTACCATCATTTTCCATAATCTTCCATTACCACTACGATTTTTTGAACATGGGATGTGCATTAAACACAATATAAAGAAATAAAATGAACAAAAACTAGTTCTCCAGTGGAACTCTGGAAAACCCAGTTATGGATCTTTCATATAATGAAAAAAAATTCACATAAAAAAACAGATATATATTTCTCAAAAAATCCTTTAAAACCCATAAAAACATTTTGAATCCATTTTTTGATAAATTAGAGAACCATATTCATAAATTAACATCAGAACAATTTGAATTGGAATAACCATATGTAACTATTTTAATATACACTATAACCAACTAATTGGAGATAAATAATGAGGATAAACTTTCATATAAGGTATATGAGGATCACCCATGAGCTACAATGGGGCATAACATTTTATATAAGCTCAATTATGCTCACTTGTGGGCACTAATTATAAAACCCCCTTTATATAAGATATATCAGTATCACTAATGTTATATAATTCTCTTGTAACATATCATGAATTAAAACCCTGAAAACACTTTGAAACCCATGTGTGAAACACTTCAATATATCAAAATACCCATTTCTTGTAAAAATGACTTTTAATATCAAGAAACCACACATAGAGAGTAATGAAACCATTTTGTATGAAAAGAACTATAAAAAAATATAATTGTAAAATTAAATAATTAAAGATTTATGAAATAGAGAAATACAATTTGTATAATATATTAAAAAAATAGTTCAATTAACCTTTGTAAAAATATAAGAATGAGGAACATTAAAATAAAATTTTTTAGAGTAATAATTGAATATAAAACATTAAAAATATTATTTTTTGAAAAAAAAAATTAAAATAAATTTTAAAATTAAATTCATAAGAAATTAATTAAATAAAATTAAATTAATAAAAATAATTTTAAATACATGTAAAAAATATAAATATTCAGAAAATAAATCTTTAACACATTTAAAATTTAGTTTTTTATTTAAAGAGTCCCTCACCATAAGTTTTAATCCTCATGTTTAATCATTATAATTTTGAATAATAAAAATAGGTTCATTATTTATTTTCGTGGGAAAATTTATCAATTTTATTATTCCATTTATATAACTTATAATTAGTATATAATAAAAACTTAATTATTTATTTTCATGTCTAAAATTTAGATGATATTGGACACTTGAGTCTAAAATGAATCTAGTATGATCACTATAGTAAAAGAGGATATTATTCAATCATATAAAGAACAATAAAAATGATGTAAATATATTTTTATTAATAAATTATAATTTTAAATCCATCTATTAAATATAAATATGAAAAAGTAACTATGTTATAATCTTAGAGACGGTAAGTCATACATACGCATGAGTAATGTTTCCATTTTCAATTATCATTATGGAAATAAGGTATGTATAAATTTATTTTTCTAAAATTATCACAAAATCATTAATTTAATATTGATCATTTATATGTTATTATATATATCATCCATGTCATATGGTGATGAAAAATGTGTCATATCTCTTTTTGGAGGTTATAATTCACACTTACCCAGGAATGTCATCATCATTTTCAAGTGCATTGAATTGTAAAAAAATGATATATTATATTATTAAAATTAAAAATAATTGTGATTTTAATATATAAACATTAATTACATGAATAAAACCATTTTTGAGAGATATTGAAGGGAAATTATTTACATCTGTTCGTGGGCTGGTAGTCCATCGTACAGAAAAATGATAAATTATTTTCAATTTTGATGGAATTGGAGAAAGATATATGTCTTGAAGTTAACAAAATAAAATCAAAGAATATTATTAATAATATATTTATTACTTTATCATGGTTGAATAATATTTTATAGATGTAGAATCATAAATAAAATGGAAACACACAATTTTAATTAATACATGTTCTTAAATAACACTTCATTGATTAACAACTTAATAACAATAAATTTGGTGTTGTACCTAAAATAAGACCCTTGTAACATGGTTAGAAATTTTATAAATTTATTTGGATAGGTTTTTTCTAATAATAAGTTGTTTTTAAGTAGAATTAAAAAATAAGAATATGCACCCATTTATAAGAGAGGGGAGGGGCACTTTTCAAATTTCTAAATATATTTAAATAATATAAATTAATATTATACTCCAAATGGGTCCAAAATAATTTTTTAGAAAATATGAAGTAAATTGGTGTAAATAAATTATTAAAATAAAAATTAAACATATTTTTACTATTTTTAAATACTTATATTTTAGTTTTAACTCTTATTTAACCCGTATAATTGTTTCCATGAAAACATGTGTTTTTACTCTTTGATGATTAATATAATCACTACAAAATTCATAAAAAACAATAAATGTATAATTAAAAACATTTTAATCCTCATTAAAATCATTTTGGGTGAAATTAATTTCTTGATAAATTTTATATCTTTTTTGAAAATATTATTTATTTAAAAATAACATTAATATAAATTTTGACAAAATTCATTAGATTGACTTTTAAAAATATCAATTCAACATTATATTTTAAAACAAAATAATTTAATATATCCTAAACATGTTAATGTTAGCTATAAATAGTTTGGAAGAAATTAATTATCTCAAATTATATTTAATTTAATATTTTTAATTTTAATTATTTGATTTTTCAATTAATTGAATAATTATTACATCATTGTTGTATAATTACTTAATTTTTTTTACTTTACTGAAATTGAATAATAAATTACCAAGATTAAATTTGATATTTTTTCATTGATAATACCTTTTTAGTGGATATTTTCTTCTAGATAACTGCATATTAAAAATATTAGACATATTAAAACTACTAGTGTGACAAGTTTGAGATTTCATAAGATAAAATACTCTAAAGGGATTAAATTCCTCCATGTAGCTCTTAGTGGTAATAAATTCGTCATATGTATTATTTAAGTAAACACACATTCATCGAATAAAATTAGCACTCATGTTACAGTAAATATATAATCCTTATCATAATTATTTTTATCCTTAATTACCTAATTTATCTTTAACCCTAATGATAAAAATTACATTGTTTACTATTATTATTTTAAAAAAATAAAAGGAAATCATTTAATAAATTTATTATATATTATTAAAAATATTAAATATATTTTTAAAAAATTCAATTCACATAAGTGGCTAAGAGTAATTTAGAATTAATGTTGTTGATTGGGTGAGAAACAAGGTTTTTTGAAGTGAAAATACTCAAAAGTTTGAAATTTTTTTATTTTCAAATAAAACATGAGAAAAGATTAAAGAGAAATAACTTGTATTAATATATATAATATATCTAATTTTACTTTGAAACAATTTATTATATATATTTGTATTATAAATTATTTAGATGAAATGTAAATTTTCAATTAAAATGCAGCATTTTTCACTTTTTATCAAAATTGAATCTTCTTAAAAAAATAGCAAAAAATCGACCAAAGGAAAAATTTAAATTTCTATTTAAAAAATTAAAATTTTTATATTAGATAAAATTTTAAATACTATCAAAATATAATTCTAAAACCAATGTTCCATTAATTGGTAGAAAATTTACTTTTTAGAAAATATATATATTATGGATAAAAATGGTTTTATTTTTATAGTAGGTCTATAAAAAATATGATTTATGTTAAACACTAAATTGAATATATTATAAATATATATATAATTAATATAATCGAAAACTAGTAAATTGGTTTATTTTATTAGTATAAAACACACTTTTGTACATTTAACTAGATTTTCAAAAAAAACATTACCTTTTTTTAAAAGGGTTTATATTAATTTATAATTAATTGGTCATATAATAATTAATTATATATACTTGTGAAACCCATATTTTAATAATTATGTTAATACTATTAATAAAAACCAGTTTATCTAATAGGTTATAATCATTATTTAATAAAAAGGTCTTTTTATTTTTTAAGCTCATCGTTGCATATATTATATCCCGTTGAACATCATGTTTTCTTTTAAATTTTAGGATGTAAAATTCTACCCCCAAATTGGGAAATGGCATCCTCAAAATTTTTAAAATGGTCACACTAAATAGGGTTTGACTTTTAAGAATACATTAATTGAAATCCCACATTATAAAAAAGGGTTACTAAAACATTAATTTGTAAAGAGATAAAGGAACATCTAATGTTCACTGGGGAAACCCCATAAAAGATTCCATATATGAAATTATAGACATGGAAGAGAAAAATAAATATCTTGTTATGATGGATAGTGATATAGAAAATGGTAACTATAAAGATTACCATCACAAAACAGTAAACCTATAATGGGATAAAAGGTCATTAAATTATTAGAATTAAATTTAAATGGATTATATTTTTATTTAATTTTAATTATTTATTTATTATTCCTGGAGTTGAGTAATTCCATCACCCTGAATTCTAAGATCCTAGAGAGATATAATTACCTGAAAATAATAATTTCATCTATTAACAAATTTCCACCATAATATCATATTTTTCTCCAAATGATGAGTATGAAATTTTTATTCATAAATAACATGAATAAACATCAATAAATCATAAAATAAAAAAAATAAAAATAGTTATTTCATGTTTTCTTTAGGAATTAGGAAATCCCAAAATGGTTATGTAATGATTATATAATTCTAAAATATAATAAACCATTATATGATGAAAAACTATTTCAATCCCAAATATTTAGTAGTGATAGCCAATGTTAAACTTATATCATTTAACAAAAAACTATCCTTAAATTTCCTAAAATAAAATTCTAACTATGATTTAAATAAAGAAATGAAATGATTTCATAGCATTATCATAGAATATAAATTTTAATATTTATCTCTAAATAAAATAAATCACTCTTAATTTCTTATTTAAAAAATTAAATTCCCTATGAAGATAATATCTTAGAAAACATAATCAAATAAATAAATCACCTAAATGACCACACATCCACAATAAAATCATATATGATTCCAAAATATAATTTAAACTCTATTCCTAAAATAAAATCCTATAGTTTTATATTTTTCTTCATAATAATGGGTTCCAAAAATAGTGAAAGTCTTATGAAATAATATTAATCACTTAATCACCAAATGATATTCCAATATGACAGCTATCCCTATAATAACACATATATTCACAAAAAAAATATCTTTATCTAAAAATTGTTTTACTAAAATGAAAAAAAATCTTAATTATAGGTACTGGACATAAGAAAATGGTGGTAGATGCACCCATATAACCCCACTGTTGTGGGTATAATTCCAACATATTTTTTGGACATGAAAAGATGTCACACGATCGATGAGATGAATTTTTACAAAAACTATATTATTATAATCATTTTAAAATAACTTAAATGTGATAAATATCCTAAAAATAACATTATTAATTTTTAACAAAAAATATAAACATATACAATTAATTTTCTATCACTAAATATAATAACACATAATTTCATAAAAATGAATTTCTCTAAAAATACCATTAGTCACATTAAATTTCATAACATTAAGCCGAAAATGGGGTTTCTAAGAAATTGAAATTATGATCGACTAGATGATATTAAACCTATTATATATATATATATATGAATAGAACATCCAAATATATAAAGTTGTATAAAATCTACACCGATACAAAATATAAGAACCTGATCATAAGCATATATTTTTCTAGTTATTATTAAACTCCAAATCTCTTTCTTTTTCCAAATATCTATTTGATTTGGAGTTTTATAAATTTTTTAAAAACTCTTACAATGTATAACCTTACATTAAAAGTGGTCAATTGTACATAGTATCATTTTTACCCACCAAATAAGACATTATAAAATTAAATAAGGATTCTATAATGTATACAATGAAAATTTTAAGGCACATAAAAAATATGTACAACCATTAATCCTGTGAAAAAAATGAAAAATCATTTAATTTAATTTTAGTGAAATAAATAGATCATTTTCATATGAAACAGACACTCGTTTTTCTAAATGAAATAATTTAAAACCAATAAAACATTTTAAACTCTTTTCTAGTATTATAAATCATTATATTAAAAAAACATTTCAAAACCCTTAAAATTTGAATGACTATATAACTAAATTATAATATATTAACTACCTAGTTAATAAGAGATCTATAATGGGGTCACCCTCCATATATGATATATAGGTCTCACTCATGTCCTATAATATGGTTTAGGCCTTCATTTAAGCAATATTGTGGTCACCCACGAGCTATAATGGAGTTCAACCCTTCTTATAGCTATATCGGGCTCGCCCATGGGATATGATTTTCATGTATGATATATTGAATTATACCGATGAAATCTATTTTAAATTAATGTTTAAAGAACATTCAAATATAAAAAATATGAATTTATTTTAAAATAACTTTTAAAATTTAAAATCCATGCACATAATAATGAAAACAATTTTTTAAAAGATCAATTAAAATTAAACATAAAACATGAAAGCATTAAAGTGTATTGAAAATGAGAAAATACGCTCTTGAAATGTATGTTAAAAATTTATTTTTACCTTTGTAAACAAAGTTAAAAGGGGAACTTTAATATTTTATTTTTTAAAATAATTTCATTTACATAAAACCATAACAATATTTCTTTTTGAAAACATTTCAAGGAAATTAAATAATTCTATTTTGACAACATTAATGACCATATAAACACATTCATAAAAATCATTTCAACAACATGGACATAAAATTGAATTTTTTATAAAATAAATCATTAAGACAATTAAAATGACGCGTTTTATTAAATTGTTCATTACCTTGAGACCGAATCATCATGTTTAATCATTATATTCCTACATTATAAACATATGTTAATTATTTACCTGCATTAGAAATATTTTAGGTTAATTATTAATTTTATCTAAATTCTTAGTATTTTATAAAATTTAATTGATTATTTACGTTCACATAATTTATTTTGAAGATATTTGGTTCTTTAGTCCAAAATTTCTTTAGTATGATGTCTATAATATAAGTGGTCATTAGTGAACATCCCACTATTTTTATGGATTTTTTTACCAATTGATTTTCATTGGTTTTCAATGGTGATAAATGTAATAAAAAGATCTCACTTCAGTAAATATGATGATGAAGTTATAATGTTAATGGAACATGGAGAAAGTCATCAAGTCTTAGTATTCTATAAATAATTTGAATTGTTTGAAGACATTATGATTCAAGGTGATTTATAAAGAATTTTAAAGGATTTGTTTATCAAATTTTAGGTCATGGATGAATAATTATCATAATAAAATATGAAGATTATTTTATATTTTTTATTTCTCAAGAATCCTAATTCTGTTGTGAAACCTATGTTATAATCATGATGAATGAAATAAAGGGAAGATAGGCATCATGATGAAATTTTTTGAGTGATTTTTGGTTGAATATGGTTGAAGCATTGATGTTGAATCAATTTATTTTTGTTGAAAATTATATATGGATATCAATCAGTAAGATTGGAGTTTCTATAATAATATTTTAAGGTGGTGCTATTTCCTAGTGTTTGCAAACATTTTGGGCCTCAAAATCTGGAGTTTGTATTATGGAAAATGATGTTCTTTTTGAAAATGAGTTCAAAAAATGTTTTTCATGGAATGAGAATCACAATATATAGATTGAAAATGAGGTATTCATAAGGGAAAAGTAAAATCAGTAATGGAATATTTCTAAAAAGAAACACTATATGGACCGTAAAGCATGGTATGTTGACCATGTAGGGAATACTATTCACTAGAGGATTAGCGTTCATGGGAGGTTCATAGTTTATAGGAGATATTTCATCTGTAGAATGAGGTAGTGATTTGTGATTCCACATTAGGTTTCCATTGATGGAAGATAATAGCTATTGAAAATGTAAAGGTTCTCTGAGAACCTTATATATGTTCATGGTAAAGGTTTTAATGAATCAATGTTTCTGGATATTCAGATTATTAGGTTTTAGAGATATTATTTTCCTATATAATGATTTCTAATCAGATAATTAGTTAGATATAATTGTTTTATAAGATATCTTCACAAGTAGAAGAATTTCAGTGTGTGTGAAATATTCCATGGGAAATAATTATAGGATGGAGGAGTTCACAAGGGAGAATTCTATAATGTATAATAGATCTTGAATAGATGATAATAAAATGGAGGAAGTTGTATCTATAATAGTTTTAGGGGTTTGATAGGTTGCAATGAAAAAGGGTCTTCCAGGAATCATTAGTCCATGGGGAATATGCAATCCTTAAAGTAGAGGAGGTCTGTAGAAGGAAAGTTTGTTCCTGGAAGGGAATGTTGTTTGTAAACCACTCATTCCACAAGATGGAATTAGGTACACAGAGGATATAAGGACGTTTATGGAGGATACATGTCAATTTGAAAAGTATAAATACCATATACATGCAGTATAGGATTACACCATTATAATTTTTTGTGATGAATATGATTCTTGGGAACTCTACATGTGCTAATCTCTATTGCATGTAGTGATTCTTGAATAATGGTTCTATGAAAATGTCCTTTGGTATAATAATCCCACTATGTTTCAAGTAGAATAGCTTGAGTGTACCCATTTTATACAAAATTGACAGAGAAGAGTAAGAAACCATATTTTTATGTGAGAAAGAACCACATGTACACTTATGTTCATATTCGAAAAAGAAATAAGAGAAGTAAATTGATAAACTCATGTGTTTGTATTGAGTGTCAATTAAATAGAATATAACACTTTCTCTAAAACAACATATTTTCATGTGTTCATGAAGAATAAATTGTGACCACTTAAAGATTAATTATAATTCTAGGAATATTATTGGTGACGATGTTATCTTTACTTGATCATTATTTATTTATAAAAAAATAGTTATGTGTTATTAGCATTATGGGATGTTGTTGATTATACACTGGTGGGTTTTCACTAAAAGAGAAAGAGAGATCAAGAAACTTTTATAAATTATTGTATATATTTTTGTGTTATAGATCAAAGGGGGAATTAGATGTGACTGGACAAATTGATATTAGTGGATCATAATTTGGGTTAGGGATAATTCAGTTCATCAGTCTACTACATTCATATTATGGTGAATGATGAAAGAATAATATAGTGAAAATATTTGGATTTCATCTTGGAATAGATAATATTTATTTCGTGCTAGATTATGTTCAACTAACAATGTTACGAAGTGGTCTATGGAATATCAATATAGAATTGTGACGTCAAATAGGACTCAACATGAAGAGCACTTTATTGGGGTTAAAACCCATTATCAGCAAGGAAAATACTATCTTGATAGGTAGCATAATGATCCATCAAAGTGATGTAAAATGCACACTATTTTATTCTTTAAATAGTAATACAAGAATTAAATATTGGATAGTTTTCATTGTGTTACACAATTGTAATGGGATATCCTACTCATTGTAAACATAATCAAATGATTATTTTCTAGAGTTTGTGGGGTTTTGATTATTTTCATACCATACAATGGACTTGATAATCATATTTATATGTTAATCATGTAAAAATATCAAGTGGAATCTTTAATGCATTCATATACATGCATGAGATAGCGAAAATAGAATAATAGATTCAAGATCCTAACATGTCAAAGAGGTTATGTAATTACCCAATGTTTTATCAATGGAATTTCCTTCTTGAAATTATACATTATAGTATAATCACATTAGAAGGAACAAGGAAATATAATGATACTAAATACTATGTGACCATTAAACATAATTGTTCCACATCTATGTTTTGAATTTCTAAAATCTAACATACACAGTTGTGATCAGTTAGATGTTTAAAGTCTAATAGAAAATACATTATTTTTGGTGAATAGTGACATACCTTTATGAGTAGTCACATTTCACATAATAATACTAATATAACAATATTAATACTAAACTATCCTATGATAGTATATATGTAGGATTTATGTGAATGCATGATGTAAATTTGTTTAGAATAGGTGAACAAATGATTTAAAAATGTATTTTTCCTGTAAATAATTATTTTAATCAAAAATTAAATTAATCATGTTTATAAATTTAATTTTTAAAAATGGGTATTTTTTTTGAATCTATATGTCAAAAAATGGTTAAGGTGAGTTTTTGGTATTTATCAAAAATACTTCATTTTCTTGTATAGTAAAATACAGTTATTAACTGTATAAGTACATTATAATTTAAACCAATTTTTCATGACATGAAAAGTGATGTAAGAACCCAAATATCGAACTGAAATTCCCTCATTACTATTATTAGTCATATAATTATCACTATTTCTTGTATTGGTGATAAGTAACAAATTAATGTATTAAATATTATTGAAAACCCTCCACCCTCCACTACAAATAACACCCTTCACTTCATCATTTTTTCACACCACTCAAACATCAATACATATCTAAAAAATGACCAAACATATTTTCTACCCCTCCCCCACGTACAAGAGCTTCAAATTTCATCAAAATTCCAAGCCTAGGTTCTTTAAGAATGATCTCAAGAAGAGGATTCAAGAGGTAATTTTCCCCCTATCTATGTTCCTTCAATTTCCATTCAATTTAATATTCATTTTATAATATCTCCCCACATGGTATGGTAACTCCCATATCTCACATATAAGTTAATGTTATAATACTAATGGGTTAATATATCAGCCAACCCCCCTTCTACTTTTCTTTTTTATTTTGTAAAAGAAAAAGTTTTTCGTGTTCTGTTAATTTATAACCTTCAAGAATGACATGTTTTCTTTTTTACTTTACACCCATCAGATCTAGTTGTCATTATATTTTTATGATTTAACAAGATTATATTATATATGTTATGTTCTATTTAAATGTCTTGTAATAATTTATGAACATATTATTAAATTATTAAATAAAAAAAGTTTGTTGTGGTTGAAAAATTTCCCAAATTAACCCAAACGATCATCATTAAATTCTTAACTAATGATTAATCCACATGGTATATAACCTAATTCATTATAATATCATTTAAAATCATGGAATATAATTAATGGCATGTAATAATGGTTCATGATGTTTTCAATGTTCTATATGAACTTCTATTTATGAATATAAGTGAACCGTTCAAGAAAACCAAAAAACGAACATTACCGAACAATAGATTTAAACCCAATAACTCATAAAAAGTTACATAAAATAACATAATGAAACAAAAATGAACCATATTTATGTAAAAAATGTTTTGGATTATTAATTAATTAATATAATGTTTTTATATATGACATTAAAGTGACATAATATTTCAGATACAAGGTAAGGGGAAATTCTCGAACCCAACCTTCTTTCTCTTCATAATGATGTAATAATAATGTAAAAAAGTTCATGGTCTATATATGTATATGTTTGAAAAATTTTAATTGGATTAAATGTCCCCAAAACTAATTCACCCCCATCTCAGTGTTACACATATCCCAACATGGAAATTTCAATTATCCCAAAATATCCTGAATAATAATCATGTAATAATTATAATTTTAAAAATAAATTAGATTTTTAAATCCATCCAATAATCGTGGAAATGAAAAAAGAACTACATTACAGTCATGAAGATGTTAGAGTGTACATATGAATCATTAACATTTCTATTTTTAATGACCATTATAAAAGGAAGTAAAGTATAATTTCACATTTAAAAATAATCATAATATACATAATATTATATTAATAATTTAAATATATTTATATATATCATTTATGTGATGTGGTTATGAAAAATTAATCACATCGCCTCATAGGGGTAATAATTCAGACATGCAGACGAATGATGTTATCTTTCATCTATTCATGGAAATGTATGAAGATAAATGATATATTATATTTTCATAATAATAAATATTTCTTGAATATCATATATAAACCATAATTCCATCATTATAACCAGTATATACCTATGGTGATGGAAAACTAATTAAATCAGTTTGAGAGGTAGTAGTCCACCTTACACATAAATTATTAATTACTTTACCTTTTGATGGAATTGGAGATTAATATATGTCATTTCAATACAATAAAAATTTCTTATTATATAGTGTACACTCTATTTATTAGTTTATCATGTAAAAAAATTTAATTATGTGGAAGGAGAATTAAAATAGAAAATGGTAATTAAAAACAATACTTCTAATTTAGAAATTCATTATGTAGTAAGAAATTAATTCCTATATGGTTAGTGTTATTCCTACTATAATACCTCTGTAATGTGGTGAGTGATTATATTAAGGCATTTAGATGTGTTTTAGAAAAGAAAAATGGATTTTTTATGACTAAAGGTGAAGAAGAGGTCATGTTTTATATGGGAGTAGGGGGTCACTCATTCAAGTTGTCAGAATATTAAATTAATACAAATTAAGATTCTATTACAAATTGATCAAAACTATTTTTTTGGAATATAGTATTATTATTTACAAAAATAAATTCCTACAATGAAAATTAAACATATTTTTAATATATTTGAATCCTTATCTTTTGGTTGGAACACTTATAAACCCCTCTAATTCTTATCATGAAAAAACGTGTCTTTACAATTTAAAGGATAATTTAGTTACTATAATATTACAAAAAAACCATAAATGTTTCTTTAATGAAAAATTAAACCATATTCTCATATTTTGGTTAAATTAAAGTGTTTTTTAATTTTGATAATAATTTTTTAACATAATATTTATTTTAAATTACCACTACTATCAATTTTTACACTATTTGATAAATTAACTTTCAAAAAAATCAATACAATAATATATCTTAGAAAAAAAATTAATTAAAAAAATTATTTCGTTTTTATCTATAAAATTCATGGTTGAAATCAATGACAAATGTAAATTTATGGTACTATTTTTAACATTATTTATTTTAATTTTCCATTAATTAAATATTTACGACATCATTATTGTTTAATCATTGACGATTACTATTCCTCCTCTAGATATTACAAATAAATTATAAAGTTGAAGATAAATCATTTATATTTCAAATTAATATTTATAATATAAATTATCTTCTAGATAACCAAATATTAAAAAAAATATACTTATTAAAAATGTTAGTGTTCTACCTTTGACATTCCTAAAACTAAAATATTGTATTGGTATTAAAGTCATACATGTGGATCGAAAAGTTCCAAAATTTGTTCTAAGGATTATTTAAGTCAACACTCTCTCATCCAATAATGGTAGGACAAATTTTTGGGAAATTTTATAATCTTTATAATAATTATTTATACCCTTAATACCTGATAAACCATTAAGAGGGATAATAAAACAAAATACTTTTACTATTCATATTGACGGATAACAAAATAGATCTATTTAATAAATTTGGAAATTATTCTTAGAAATATTGAATTCAGTTTTCTAAAATTTAAAAACACATAATTTTGTAAAATTAGTTTAAAATTAATCTTGTAAACGGGGTGATAATGTAGGGTTTTAATGTGAAAACCTCCAAAGTTTGAATGATCTTTATATCTAAATTAAATATGAAAAATATCACAATGACAAAATTTGGATTAATATAAGTATAATTTATTTAATTTTAGTTAAAATAAAATTTGAAAAATAATTTTTAATTATAATTTTTTTTTGATGAAAAGTCATTTTTCAATTAAAATGCTTTATTTTTCACTATTTATCAAAAATGAAACTTCTTAGAAAAATAAAAAAATTAATAAAAATATAAATTATGATATTTAGATTAAAAAAATACTTTTAGTTAATTATATAGGATTTATACAAATTTCAAAATTAACTTTAAAAGAAGGTGTTCCATTAAAGGGAAACAAAAAAACTTTTTTGAAAAACTAATCTTTTGTTTGTAAACATTGATCTATTTTTATATCATATATTGGAAAAAAATGAATCTAATGTTTAACATAATATTGAATATTATATATATGTATACATATATATATATATATATATCATTAATATAATCCAAAATATTGATTTAAATAGTTCATTGGTATAAAACACACTTTTCCCATTTGAATATTTTTTTCAAAAATATATTTCCTTTCATTTTAGGAATAGTTTCATTATTATTTATAATTAATTGGTCACATAAGATTTGATTTTATATACAAGTGAAAAAATATATTCATAATTAATTTAATTATATTCATACCCTCTATTATAATGGCTAGGTTATAATGGTTACATAATAACAATATAAAGTTGGTTTTTAGCCATAGGGATGTGCATCTTACACGCTATTAAGCATCATGTTTTGTTTGAAAATATCATGGATTATGACTATGGTTTTGAATGTACATACCTGAATAAGTCTTCATGTTTCTTATTCTCATCCTATTAGCATTATTTTGGGTATAAATAAAATTTATTAATGTTTTTAGTGAAAACTTAAGGAGGATACCCAAAGAAGATTTACTTTTCTTTAATGGGTGTTTTTGTTTTATTTATTACGAAAAATTAAAAAATTATTAAGAAAAAATGTTGAAATATTTAAAACAATATCATTCGTATATTGATATATTTTTTATATTATGATCATCTCTTACAACCAATCCAACATCCATCCAATGAGTCACAAAATCATTTGTCATGTGTACGGCGGATTGCCGCTTCACAAATCGATATCATTCGTTTTTCCATCACCACCACTCACGGATGGGTATGATGATGAATATAAAGTATAAATAGAATATTTATAACATAACTATACATTTAGATTCATTATGTTAGATTTAATTTTTTAAAATTTTTTTTCATAGGGGATACGATAATGATGCATGTGTGTACGGTGGACTATCGCCTTGCAAAAAGATGTGATTTGTCTCTAACTAATGCATTACATGAATGTTGAATAAGATAAAGTTAATTAATATTGGTTAAATGCATAGAACTATTATGATATTAAAGAAATATTTATTATTATTAAATTATATACATCATTATATTTTTACCTTTTCACTCAGTGATAGTTGACAACATTGTTCAGTCATATATAGACTACCATCTTTATAAAGAGACATGTCTCTATTATCATCCCAAAAACCAAAAAATGATATATATAAGTACATTTAAATAAATAATATGATATTATTATCATATATAAAGGTAAAATATTGCTTACTGTCTTTCCATAATGATTTTTGAAAAATGGAATCATTACGGTTGCGTACATATGGCATATTGTCTCCATGATCATAATGTAAATAATTTATCAGAACCATACATTAAGATTGGTCGTAAAAGTATTACTGATAAATATAAATGAAAATTATAGATTTTTTATTATTTCATAGAGGATAACAATAAATAATATTTAAAATAACTGGAACATTATTTTCAAAGAACCAATAAGAAAATAAGGAAATTCACACTCGAATCATTTAAAATAATTAAATATTATTAATGAAAGGGAGATAAGACATTATAAAAGGATCATATATCATCTTATAAATATTAATTTGGTTCTTCTGTAAAATTATTTCATTTTTTAATCCATTATACAAGATGATAAATCATGTTCAACTAAAAGGAAGCATGTATTATGGGATTTCATTTGAATTTCTATTCCATTATGACTAATTCGTTATTATGCACCAATTCATTTTTTAGGTGTATATACATGCCCTTTTTCATGTAATATAATAATTCACTCCTATATCATAGTATTTCATGATTCAATTTCATTAATTTCATCCAACTGTATTTCAAATGACAATTACCTAGTGATAAATGTCACTGTACAATCTCAAAGTAATTTATCATTGTCAACATCAACTTGAAATATTCAATTTCATATAAATGTTTTTCATTATAAATTAAATTCATGTAAGATATCCATATTTTTCTTTGATTTATATGATTATTTCTAAAATATTTTACTATTTTTATATATTGTTTTTAATTTAAATGTTATTTTATTAAATGGGTAAATATTTATAAATTTGTATCCTTTACACAATATAGATATATTATGATTTGAAAAAATGAACCATAAATTAAATGGATTTTTATCTATATAACGAATAAATTGAACATCCATATATGGTTAGGGACTAGTTATAGATATCCCCTCATTTCATTAGTATGTATCATGTGATAATAAATTTTGAAAAATTTATCAGTTTCAACATGTTGTCTTTAATCCTCTTATACATGGACATGATCGTAGATATATCATGTGCCCGAGACGTGAAATAAAATAAATTATGCATTTAGATCAATGAGAATATGGTTATTATTATGTACGATATTTTATATATTATATTATGTATATATTAATTTTTTATAGTTTATTAATTATATTGATTTTTTTAGTTATTTACATTTCTATATTGTTTATGAATTATATAACGAATATAGAAAATTTATGTAAATATAATTTTTATTTATTTTTTTACATTAAATTTTTATAATGATTATTTATTCATTATATATTCTTATGTAGTTAATACTTTCTAATCATTTTAGGACAACTCAATTTTTTTATTCTCTCATGATATAAAGAGAGAATTGAATGGATTTTTTGTGGATTATTTTCATTTTATTTTTTCTTGTATTATGATTTATTTTGTATTTGCAATGTGAAATGGGTAACACACATATATATAATTCTCCCAAAATACAAAATTGATTTCACCTTGGGTATCTGACAATTTGTATCAATGCTTGAGAAAGCAAATGGGCACAGTCATCGGGTTATTAATATTGGGGTCATTACAATATTGTTATATTTTTGTGGGATCCTGATGTAATTTTAGATATCTAGTATGATTAATATTATAATATTACTGGGCTACCATGATATGATTTTAGTAATATGGTATTATATTAATTAATATATTATTGGGGGACCATTATATGATTCTAGGGATTGGGGTATCCTATTATTATATTTTTTGGTACTATAGATGTGGTTCCATGATTCTAGTGTTCCCATCATAAAAAAATTTGAGGGTATTACTGACACAATCCATAGATATGGGGATCAGATTTTTTGTATTTGTTATTATGGTACTATGTAAAGAGACATATTTTACTAGTTAAATAAGGTATGGATAGTCATGAGAATTACATGAAACCCCGGGATCGATGGTTTTTTTATCTATGTATTCATAGTTTGATTTTTATTATTCATTATATTCTAGTCAAAATATATATCTAAATTTAAATTATATTAATGTAAAAACATTAGTTGTTCCCTCTAGGTTCATATAATCACATGATACTCAAGATATCATTTCACTAGGGTATCCAAGCATCATTTATTATTAACAGGTTGAGGTTGAAAAGATGCCCGAAGTCGATTGACTAGGAAGGATAGGTCATATGAGACTAGATACTAATATGAGGTGTATCTTGGATATGTATTAGAGTATATGATAATATTGTTTCATAATTTTATTCATTATATCATAATGGTCAACTATATGGTCTTTACTTTAGGACTACGTATAGAATTTCATCATTTACTACTAATGAATTTCATTTATTTATTCCTCAACATAATCTAAAATTTTTCATTGTGGATGATATTTATTTATTTTCTACTATTAAGATGCTATTATATCCCTATAGCAATCCCTTAAACCCTCAATTCATGATTGAAGCATATATATTACTTTATAACACACATATAGTCATAAAATTTCTCTCCTCGGTTTTAATTCATAGAATATTAGGGAAATTATATTACAACCAAAAAGATTATAGTATTTATTTGATGTGGTATTTTTTTCATGGTGGCCCAGTTTTTTAGATTTACATTAATTAAATATCATTTCATAAATGAGAACCCATCTTTACCACGAATTAAAAATAACATAAAATTGAATTTTACTTCATGCCTGGAGGCATAAAATATACATACATTTATGAGATTATATAGAATCTCACTGATTTATAGAACATCATTGATTTAAAATATACCCATATAAATCATTGTCTTAAGATATTATTTAATATTTATAGAACTATAATTGTGAAATTTGAATGTTCTATTGACATATCCTATCACATTCCTTAAAAAAAATTAATCACAATCACACATAATGAAGGTTCACTATTATGAATCCATGTGGTTCTATTATTCATCACCATTAATTTAATATTACTAGTATACATTTCTCAATATTCATATTTTCAATACATGAAACTCTAGTTTCAGTTTAGATATGTATCAATCTATCCTCAGTCAAATCCACAGAAGTTGTAAAGTCTTCATCTTATTATAATAATATGGAAAATGTATTTCCCCATTTAACCGAGAATGTTAATCTATATTGAATTCTCCCTAAGACTCTGACACATATACATATATTTCATGACTCTATATAATCATTTAATTTATATATAACATTAAATATTAATAAAATTTCAACAAATATAATTTCTTATACGATGTTTAATATATTTTATCATTTTAATTTATTATTACCCATATGATTTTTTAAAAAAATACATTTTTTCCAAAATAGATTAAGTAATGATATGTTTTAAATAATCATAGATCTAGGAATTTATTTTTGTGAATATCACATCATTTTTACTCAAAAAATGTGATTACCATTAATGTCTCTATAGATTATTAAATACATTATATTATTTATATTTTGTATTTCCTTTATAAATATTTTCACCAATTAACAATCTATCAAGTATATGTGGTAAACATTATGAAAAATTAGTAAAATTATTTCCATGTTATCAAACATTTATCATAAAATTAGTTATAAAAATAAATCATTTACGTTTTCTTATCTGTGTAGTCACAAAATTTACTTTTCCTTTTAAATCCACCTCTTTTAAATTTATCTTTATTGAATCACTATAAGGTTACATAATATTCCCCGATATATTTAATTTTTTTCTATCATATCATTGAAATATTTAAGTTAATTTTTACCTTAACTAAATCCACTATTTTTAAAATGAAATCAATTACTTATATATATTCGTATTAAGAATGATATTTATCTTCATTAACAATTTATAGCCCTGTGCTTTATGAATCAATTTTTTTTTGAATTAGAATAAAAAATCTACGATAGAACACCAATATTTCAAAAAATTAATATTTGGATAATTAATTACTATTGAGAATTATCATGTACTATAATTATGATACTCTAAACACCCTCATTTATTTTCAACATCATATAATGATAAATCCTTCTCACCAATCGTCATTATTACATATTAGATAATAGATACTAACACAGTTTCATCATATTCAGGATAAAAATTATTATCATAATAATCTTTACACATAGAAATCAATCCTTGAGACTTTAATTTAGTTTCATTTCAAGATTTAATATCTATTCAATTTATAATTATTATATCATTTATATTAATCTTGACCACATTATAACTTTTGAGACTCATATATAACATTACCATTATGTTACTAAGAATCTAACAATTAATTTACAACAATCACGTCTTTCCATGAGGTTTTCCTTCACCATGTATTATATTTCATACAATATGAGATTGGAATTATTCTCTCAAATATTATTCATCATCATACACATGATTGGTGTTAATTTATTTTCATGTTTTGTATGAACTCCCCATTGTTGTGTGACATATTGAGAAACCCCTAAACTAGACACCCAATATACTGATAAAAAAAGATCATTAAATAATAGATTAGATACCAATATAATGATACCAAATTCATCCATTCATGGTCATGAGGAGGTTCTCAAATTTTTTAGTGGTGTTTTATTGGAAATAGATCATTTTATCTTTTGGAGGGGATCCACTTTTCTTATAAAATATCAACATTAAAATAATATATAATAATTTACAATGGTCAATTGGAAAAAATTAATCCAAAATATGTTTTTTAGGATAATTTAAATTAAATTCAATAAATATTATTTAAGGTAGTTTTTCTAGTGTTGTAATCAAAATTTCATAGTTTAACCACCTTGTTAACCTGTTTTAACCATTAACATATTTACAAATAATTACCACGATAGTAGTTCATTATTAGTAAATATAAAATTGGACATACTACCAAAACGTACATAAAAAAATGATAACTATTTGATCAGTTAAAATATCCAGTGGTGGATAATACTAATTAATGTAAATGTGCAAAAAATATATAGAAATGTTTTGTGAAAAATAATTATTTTTAAAAATCATAATAATTATTCAAATTAAATAATTATTAATTATAATTAAAATATTTTCTATTTTTTTACTGAATATATTATCAAAAAATTTACAAAAAATATTTTATTAATAGTGAATAATTTAATTTATTTGATAGAAATAAATTAAGAACTTAATTTTTTATCATGTATATCTATTTTTACAATCAAATTATTTAGTCATATTTCTGTAATTAATTTATTACCAATGCTTAAAATATTATTCATTTTCTTATATTTTTAAAAATATTTTAATTAATTGTTTACTATAAATAAAATAATTTTATAATTTTATTATATCAAAATTATATATGATAAAATAAATTTATTAGACTAATAATGTTTATTAAAAAATTATTTACAAAATTAATATTCCTTAGAGGTCCTTAGATACCAATCAAAATAGATAGAAGACCATAAATCGATCAATCACACTAAAGGTTTATATTTGCAAAGGATTAAAATATTTGGACACCATTTGATCCAAAAAATAAAACCCAATTCTAGAATAAATTTCCCGCTAGGTTTCTATTGGTCATCATGGAACCACAATTATAAGCAGGTTAAAAAATGAAATTATTTAAAATAATATAAATTAAATGAATAAAATAAAATGACATGTGTGTTCAAATAAATTGTCGTGTTGATGCCCTCTAATTACCACCTTATATAAACCATCATTGATATAAAATTTTATGGGTTGTATTTGGTTTAATTATTCTTTGGGTTGATTTTCTAGATTGAAAACTGAATATTTTCTCTTGGTCTAAAATAGTTCATATTATAAACACAACTATAGTAACCCAAATAAGGTGTCCACTTCATGACATTGGAATAAGATTAATGGAATATCAGGATAAATGGGTATCAAACCCAATCTATATACCCTCTCAATATTGGTACCCATCCCTAATTTATAGATACATATAAGGAATTCTTAATCCCTATTAGGAGGAGTCTAGGACCCAGATGTCAACAACAAATATAGTGAATAATTTATTTGAACATGAAATATAAAACAAGAAATATATAGATATAGAAAAACAATAAATTGAAATTATAATTATTTTAATGACATAATTGATAGAGAACAACAAAACTAATATATGTGATACTTTAGAAAAATAATATTCAAGATACATGTCTAAACATTGTGGACGATAAACCAAACATTGACTCTAATTTTCTTAATGTGATATTGTTAGAAAACACCCACAATCTACCTGATCTCTACTAACATAAAACCTCACTACCTCACTAAAGTACATTTCCTTTTCCAGCATCGGAAGACATACTAAGGTTTACGCACCACTGAACAGGTGCACAAGATGTGAAAAAATAGGTTTTGTTGGATCCCATAGAGGTGTTCCATAATAAATATATATAAAAATAATACAAGAATGATCATACTTAATGAGAATAATGCATGATAAAATGTTTAAGTATTTTATATCAAAATCATGGACAAACAATAAATTTCCTCATTTCCCCATTTCCAAAATAAACTTGGTAAAATAATTTCATAGAATTTTACATATATTAAACCAGTTTTATCAAATAAAAGAAGGTATCACATATCATATCAAATTCATGTAAGCACAACAATGTTGTAAAATTAAAATGCATATTTAACATAATTGTAAGGATCACACAATGGGGTAATAGCTAGAAAAATCATACCCCCATCATAGACAACCTTGTGAACATCAAACCCCTAGATATACGAATCAAATCTACGAAATTGAGGAAGACCCCCCAAAGATAAACCTATAAAAGTATCTATCAAGTACCTTGAATAATGTGCCTTGGGAGAAGTAGAACACCCTATGAGTGAACCCCAAATAGTATGAACTAATGAGGCCTATTACTATACCTTCCTCGTAAGTACCCAAGGCTTCCCATATTCTTAGTATTCCATATCATTTCTTAAAACCATTTTATCATAACCTAGATATGAAAACCATTTTATAAAAAACATTTAACAATTATTTGAAAACCCATACCATTTACTAGAAAAGAAAAACATATCATTTATCAAAACCACATTTCCACAAAATCAAATAAAATTATTCAATCACATCCTTTAATTTATCAAAAAATTATCATTACTTGAGTAATGTAGTTCATTCATAATAATCTTGAAATGGAACTAAATAACTCAAATTCAGAGTCTCACATGCTCTGAATAGTATACACCAATAAATAAAACACACTAATGAAAACTAAGGACCTAGAATCAATAATTACATCTCATAATTGAATCAATTAGAAAAATATCACAATATATGCATGATCATAACATACCCCAAGAATCTATACCCACCAAACCACAACAAAAAAATTTTCATCAAAATTACATCACAAAACAGATATATTAGAAAACAATATAATTAAAATCACATTTCAACAAATCTAATAATACAATGAAAAACCACTACCAAAATCAATCCCAATAAAGATGTAGTAATATTACTCACCAAGAGAGATAAAACCCAACTAAAATAAAAAATAGTAATTGAAACAAAAAATTATAATAGATAATCGGTCCCAAAAATGGTTAAAGAAGAGCTATACTTTGATAGTAAATAGGCTGCAACAAATGAAATAAAAAATCACTCACACACTACCCTAAAATCTTTTTCAGAAATACATACATAGAATGTAACTTATTTACATGTTTTTTTCATCTAAAAAGAATCTATATGAAAGATCCCTCGTTCTTATCTTAGATATATGTCATCAAACATTACACATTGTGCATGTAAATTTCATAGTGTGTATCATTTAATAATATGTTATCTGCTCATGATATAAGCCTGGTGAAGAATACATGTCGTATAAACCCTTTTCATGGAGTTTAATCACCCATAAGACTATGAAAACTGATTTTTTATACACAGAAACACAACCCACTTTTATATTTCTATGAACATTGGGGGAACCCCACTTATAGATTTACACATTTATAAAAAACCCCAAATAATTCAAACATGTATCCCCATTATGTTTTCCCCCCCAAAAAAATTCTATCTTTTTGGGATCCCTATGGTACAAGAATATAAAAGGGAAAATGAATAAATTGAGTATAATTATCTGCAAATTGGTAATTAGATGTTACAAACTCCCCACCATCAGACTTTCTATCATGGGGAATTCATGTGGAAGAATTATGTTCTACAAAAAGGTGAGGCCACTTCTCCTTAATAAAAAACCAAGCTCCCAAGTCTTATGAGAATATGATATTGGAGTCCATGAAACAATGATAAGTGGAACTGAATTAACAATTATTACTTTCACATGCGAGTCAACAATCACTACAGATAACTCAACAAAAAATCATCTAGATTTTACACTGTCACATCCTAACTCAAAACATGAGAAGGATCATGTTGGTATTTTAGGATCTTTGATATCTGGAATATATCATGAATGACAGTAAACTAAACTATAAATTCGAACCGATATAAAACCTAACCATGCTTATCTATGACATTAAATGGTTCAACATATCATGGTGGTAACATTCCATGTTTCCCAAGCCGATGTTAACCATACCATGGAGAAACATTCATGAAAACACTCTCACATATAGAATACATCAAAGAAATATTCCAATGAACTAAATAATATTTCTTTTGTCGTTGTGTTTTGAATAGATGTCAATGAATACTGTGAATCTTCATAGGCATCTCATAAATCAAACAAAATTATACCAAAGTGGTATTTCTCAAATCATCCAAACCAAGAGGTGACCTACATAGGTGACCAAACAAAGGATCAAAAGGATCTATTCAGATCAATAACCTATACTTTTTTATATGAAAACTAAACCAATCATATATATCTATTTCATGATCCACCAGAATCGAGGACCCATTTACTAAACATATTATCTAAAATCAGAATATCAAACTCTGTATGACTATGTATATACGGATGGTAAGATATACTCTACATGATATGCCTCCCAATAACCTCTTGGAGACTCCTCTAGAACCTCCATGTAATCCTTGGAGACCTATTTTAAATATTGCAAGAAGGAACCCCTTGTAAACTCAGAATCACCTAGTCATACAACATACACATATCTTTGACATTTTTGTATCCCTAATTAGAATTATGTGAGATTACATTGTTAACCAACCCAACACAACCTACATAGAATTACCCCTAGTTAATCTGGGGTTATCCAACTAAAAATTTTATAGAACCCTTATCCCATTCCAAATTGGAAATAAAGGATGGTGAAACAAACCAAAATTCTTCAGATTCCTTTCTTTTATATGTTGGAAGATGTAATAGTGGGATCCATAATCAGAAATATCATGCTTCATATCCGACAAAAATAATCACCTTCTCATTTAATAATATATCATCATAGTTTCCTATAGAACTACACACCAAGATCTATGAAAATCAAATAAAATAGTGCTCCTCGATGATAACATGTTTAATGAACAATCCCTAAAACATAAAATACCATTATAAGTGAAAGGCCAACCAAAAAAATTCCTCCAACCATTTATGGATTCTTGATTTTATATAAAAAAACATCATACTACTAACCTTATATAATAGACTATTTGATAGATTATTTTTACCAAACACTGGCCATCAACATAGATGAAATATCCTCCTTAGCACTCAAATGCAACAAATCAAAAATACCCATATGTTTTCACTATTATATTGATTCCAAAATAACCCCTGATGTAATTTTACTATTAATATAATCCATAGAAAACATTTCTCAACCCCATGGCGTTGGAGATATTGGTGTCAAATTCATGGTGATATTCCACAGACTCTCTCTATTTGAGATTCAATTATTTCTAAATAAATATTTAGATAAAAATCATTTGATAAGAATAAACTATGAATCAATCCAAAAAAATAAATTGTATTTAAAATTTATGTTTATAAATAACCACTACAATATCTAAATCATGAGTGGGGTAATTTTCCTGTGGTGGTTGAAGTCAATGACATCTATAATCCACCATATGATCATCCTGCATAATCAGACAACCCATAATAACACCATATGAATCACAGAAACCCACATAGCCTTGACATGGCTTAGGTAAGGTCAAAATAGTAGATTATGTGATACATCCATTTAGCTCTCTCAAGGTAGAATAATAGTTTTCACCCCACATGAATATCAGCACTCTTCTGGAATGTTATGTAAAATGTGTGAAAACTTTGAGAAATTCAGGAATAATTGTTGATAGTATCAGGAATGATTATTAAAGATCCCAATATCAAATTCAATCCATGTTTATTATCCTAATGTGACAAATTTTAGATTCTCTAGATCGAAAAATAAACCATCAAAAAAAATACCATTCCCTTGGGAATCAATCATTTAATTTGGAATTTCATTTCAAAATTAGTCTATAAAAATAGAGACGCCTCTTGATTTACATAGCCAAACTCAAATAGGGATTTTTCTTATGCTCGAATCAAGAATAAAATTAATTTCCATGATTAAATCTACTACAAAAGTGTTAAGATACTGATAGAATAATAGATTCATCAATTCCATAAAAATAGAAGGAACCTTAGTCGAACCAAATGACATTGCGAGATATTTGTAATGGCTGTACATTCTCCTAAAATATATCATTGGTATATAATAATCATAAAATATGATCTGTTGACATCTTAACAGAAGATCAATTATTAAGAACTAATTTAACCCCTTTAACTACTCAATAAAATCATCTACAAGAGTAAAGGGATACATATTCTTAGTAATTACCTGATTTTATATTCATTAGTCAGAACACAATTATAGTGAATAAACATCATACCAGGAAATGATCTATGGGGCTACCCTAAAGAGAAAACCTAGGGAGAAAAAATATCTTCACCATAAAATTATCGAATTGTATATTGAGCTCTTTCAGATCCTATGGTTCCATATTATAAAGGGGTATTGAAAATTGACATGCACCTTGAACCAAGTATACCATAAACTCCATATTAATCAATGGATTAAGACCTTAGAAATCTTATAATAAAACATAAAATAATATCAAAAAATATTGTTATGGTCAAAAATTAATGAAATTTAATTGGGGATAACCACACTAATTGGTATAAAACTCATGATCTCTGTTCTGTAAGGTCCTATATAAAAATACATCAGATACCACTCTCCCTTAAACACATGTGTTCTTTCATTGTCAACCCGAAACAAGATATTCCAATGATAAAAAATAAACATAAGAACAATGTGAAACAATCCAATCCATCACAATAATGAAGTCAAAATGATCTATATTGAGAATAAGAAAATCTTAGACTAACATTGCACTAGCTATTGATAGCGCACAAGGATGACACAAATGCTCTCATATTTACTCATACAAAGAGGTTTCTCTAAATAAATAAAAATTCAATGAGATATATTAAATGATAATGAATATATAAAAATTATAATGTCATAAATGATATGAAATAATTAAAATCATATAATTAAATATAACCAAAAGATGAAATAATGATTATACCTCTCCCAATCATTGAATCGTATTCTACCTCTATTGGAAACTAATCTAATTCATGAAGGTTCTTCACTCCTGTGGCTAGTGGCTAGAGCCTTGTTGTCATTGACACAAATTTTTTCACTATAGTAGTCTTTGGATATAATGATCACTGACTATATCTAGGTGGAGACATAGCATAATAGAAACACTAAATATGGACATAATATCCAAAACCAGTACACATAATTTATTGTGAAGGATAATAAATTCAGGTGGGTCTTACATTTTCACAAAAATATCAACTCATAAGAACACCACTAGCTATAACTGAAGGTGCTAAAGTGTCCAACTACAAAGAACCACCTCCACCATTCAGGTGATGATCATTCCACTTCTTCATTTTCCATAGAGGGACAATGAAGCTTCCAATAGTTGAAATAATAAGGGAATAATATTTAACCTTTCCTAACATGTTCATCTATTCCATTATCCCCCTGTAAACTATCTCCACATAGGTCAAATGAATCAGCATAACTACTATCAATCTAATATCTAGTTCTAATCATTGTATTTGCCTTTTGGATTTTATCTAGACACGCTTTACAACCTCTAGGGGAAATGAACTATATTATAAATTTAATATATGTACTTAAATATCAAATACTCTTCCATCAACATCCCTGGAAACATTATAGAGGTCATTTTATTCCTATTATTCCAACCATAGAGCCCTTTGGAAGAGATGAAAATTAGTTGTTTCAATGAATATATAACTACAAAAACTGATAATGAAAAAACCATCATCCACCCACATTCCCCTCAAATATGAGGTAAAGGTATCGCTCATGCGTACGTAGGACTTACCAACTCCACATAGCTATAAAATTCATCTTTTATCACAATATATTATATATGGGAATTATGGTGGGATTAATTTTTTATATGGTATTAATAATATTATCAAACTACTATAATTTTAATATCATGCCTACCTTCTAATCATCCAATATTTTGGGAGCCAATAACATCTCTTTTACGTACATATGAACTACCATCTCCATGATACGTTGTGATTCATTTTTATTTTATATATCACATTGATGGTAATAAGGATGAATTAGTTTAAATATATGATATAATAATTATTATATAGAGGTGATTTTCTATTTAAATTTATATCTTTCCATCAATTAAAAAATGGAAACAAAAATAATGCGTACGTACAACCTACTATTTCTATGAAATATGTAACTAATTTTTCATTCTAAATATTTTAACGAATGATTAGAAATGTTTATATAATTAAGAAATATTATTTTCATACTATGATTAACATTATGGTAATGATGATACCTTTATTAAAGTATTAGTATGATGATATCCAAATCAAAACATGCTTTGAAAGAGAAGTATTTATCACTAATAATAGTGTTCTAAATAAAAAATTATTAATAAATTGGTGATAATATGTTATTTATAAATAATAAATTGTATTAATTTTCTATTTTCATAATATAAGTTAATAATAAAACAATATTTATTATATATGATTTTTAAAAAGAACATGAAAATGAGATTCTTGAGGAAAGGGTTTATTACATATTCATATTATTTTCTAGTATCTCTAATGTTTAACTATACATTGGGGGATTTTTATATTCATCGTCAATGCCTTATAGTATTATTACATATTTTTTCTATGTATCATTCAACCTAGGATCCACACACTGGTTCAATGGCCCGGTTAGTCACATGACTTCAGGTGTGCCTCCCCATATGCTAGAGGATTCCTACTAGTAGTGACTATCTATTATCAATCACGGATAGGATATATTCACTTTTTTATTATAAAAAATCAACGAAAACTAAATACACAATAACCAAATAAATAACCACAACAAAAAATTACAATATTACAATATGAAAAAATAATTGAAATATAATAAAAAACTAAACAAAAAAATTGATAGGCTAAAAAGCATTCCAAGTGTCAAAATAGAAACTCAAAATTAATGACCCTCATGACTCCCAAATGGGTCCTTAACCATACCTGGTTCTCTTATCCATTATCTTTTCAGAATTAGCCCCATAACACGGGTCATTTTTCCTTATCCTTTACTATAACATTGACATCTATAAAATGTACTGATCAGGGAGCCTGAGTTGGGTGAGTGTACAACTCAGTAGGCCACCACCAATGGCATCTAAAACAATATATAGTCAATTAATAGTGTATGATGTCGTATAAAATATAAATCAAATTTCAGTAATTAATCATTATCACATTATGAAATGATATATATTTATCCACATAAAATATAAGGCCTCGGCCTTAAACATTACTTAATCATGAATTATATGAATAATTCATATAGAGGATCTTTTCAGGTTTAGAGTTTTAGAGAATTAGGAAATAACTATTACATCTAAAAAGATTAAATAGTAGATGTTATGCAATGTTTCCAAAATAAAAAAAACTCTTAAAAAGAAACATGTCTAGTTCCATGTTTTAGATTTCATGTCTATCCTTGAACCCATCCTTGACCCTATTAATCTTTAAGTCTTGTGGAAGACATTTCAAAAACATGGGATGGGAATAAAAATCCCAGTAAAGGATACACAAAGAAGGAAAACTGTTAGTTTTTTCAAAACAACAATTAAACCATGAATACTTTACCAAAGTATTACTTTTCACCTTTATGAAGTAGTAAAAACTATTCACAGAATAAAAGACCATTACTTACCTTTTGTAACCAATAGATTACCCTAAAACCCATATAAAGAATGCATAACATATAAAGGTAACTTGGTACATATACATACATAAATGGTATAACCATACGGTCGACTTCCACACATACCTAATGGAATATCCATACGACCAACTTCCATACCCAACGCATTGGAGGTTATAACGTAACCACCCATCCTGGTATTCACGGCATCACCCGTCAGATGGTTTATCAAGTAACCACCTGTAAAATATCCAACTACCATAATTACACATAAAATATTAAAAATATAATCATTTCAATAACAACATTTCATTTTCAATCACAATAATAAATTCCATGATATTGAATTAATCAATCCATTTTCAAAAACCATTTAAAAGATATTTTTGAATCAAAGTGTCCCATACCACTTTAAAGCTTTTAATGGAATTATAATTTTAAAACATTAATCTCCATATAAATAAATACTGAAAACCAGTTTGAAAACATGGACATTAATGACAAATATTTAGAATAATAAACCTTTAAAACATTTAAAACAATATTTTTGTAAAAGTGTTTTTAACAAAATGAGAGACTCTTCAATACAAATAAATGTGGAATAACATTTAATCATACCTTTATAATATCAAGAGAATAAATGTATTAATGATATAATATGGAAAAGGACAGTATAAACACCATGTAAGAGTGGATTGGCGCATAACAACATTGAAGTCTCAATTGAAATGTAAATTGAGATGAAATCCATTATAAAGATGGTATCCTTAAATTAAGGATAAATCTATCACATAATTATGTGTGAGAAATATAAATACACCCGATATAACTGGATATTAAATGTGAAACAATTATAGATTATTCACACATATTCATAGGATTACATGTTCAAGAAGTTCAAGTTGAACCCAAAGAAATCGAAATTTGGTTAAGACATTTCCTTGTAAAAAAATTCAACAGCCAAACGGCATCACATCAAAATTCATAAAATTAGTCAATGAGAGAGTGAATGGTATCTCATAACTTGGACAACAAATTTACATCAATATGGATATATAAGAATATATCCCAAAATAATAAGAAGAAAATTAAAAGATATAAAAAAAGTCTTTTAAAAAGAGGAGGGTGAAAGGTTCCCTTACCGACTTGGGTAACTTTCGAAATGTACAGCCCATGGAAGAAGGGTCATACAATGAAGATGTAAATACCTAGAAATGAAATTATACTACACAAGGAGTATAATAATGGGAATTACATACACCACTCAAAGGAAATAGTGTCAAACATAGCATAAATTCCACAAGAATAAAAGTGTGATGAAAAATCCCTTATGAAAACTCGACAGCATAACGGCGTCACTTAAAACTTTCAAAAATGGATTTATGATATAAAAAGGGTATCTCATAATATGAACCTAAAAAATTACAGTATGAGTAATATAAATTTAAATCCCCAAACATAAGAAAGATGAGCGTAAAAAAATTACATAAAAGAGAGTACTTAAAAAGAAAGAGAGAGGTTGGATCCCTTACCTCAAGTCTAATTTATCTTGTTCGTTTCTTTATATTCTTGAATAATAAACATTGGTCAATTTATAAAAGCTTAAGTACCTCCTTTAAATATTATTATTCAGTTAATATCACATATTATAAATTTGAAATAATTGGTTAATAAGGTGAGTTCATATCAGACATTTTTGTCGATGTTCGGTATAGGAGTAAAAAATGAACTTGTTGGAAAAGAAGTCTCCATTTAGTTATAGGAACATCATCTCCACAATAGTATTAATGTTTTAAATATCATAAATATCCAGTATATATTCATTTTGTACTATTACATAACATTTGGAAATAAAAAATTAAAAGCACCGTTCATGGAGACGGTAGGTCATACGTACGCATGAATGCTACTTTCATTTTTTGTCATATTAATGGAATTAAAGTTAAAAAAGAGATATATATATTATAATTATGGATTTATATCAATCCTTTAGATGTAATATATTACATATATATAGATTATATATAGGTTATTATAATATTACATAACATTTGGAGATAAGGAATGAAATTTACCATTCATGGAGACGGTAAGCCGTACGTACGCATGAATGCTAATTTCATTTCTTTGGAACATTAATGGAATTAAAAATATATGAGATATATATATATATATATTATAATTCCATTATAATATATATGTTATATATATCACATATGTTCATCAATTTCATTCTTTATACATTCCATGTATTGCATGAACGAGTCACATCACTTGTGGGGGCGGTAGTCCACACTTCCTCATATGAAATTATCGCATTTGAATAACCTGAAAGCCATAAAGGAATGATTTAAATATAAAATCAGGAAACATATAGAAAACATAAATAAAATATATATCATATATAAAATATAGTGACATCATAATGGCCACCATTAAAGGTGTTACGAGAAGATTGAACAATCATCATTTCGTGAGGCAGAAATTCGCCATCCATAAAAACTGTATGTTCTTTTAACATTAGACGAAGGTGTGTGTATGTATAGATATAATACATCACAAAACAACATCCTATTATATTGAAGATACTGTTTTTTTAAAAAATAATGGAATAAAAAGTGTTTATAGGGTTGGAGATGCAAAATAAAACAAAAGAACACTAGGGAATACATTACCTTTAAATCGGGTAACTCTTTTTGATTTGAGCTCAGTGGCTTCCTTGGAAAGGATTCTGCCCAAATGTGAGGATTAAATGATGAAGAGAGGGATGTGGAGAGATGAAATGGGCAGGTTCTGGACGATCCAAAGGCTTGAGAGGTGTGGGTAAGGTGGTAGAGGTGGGGGCCTTTTATAAGAGGAGAGGAGGGGCACTCTTGGAAAGTTATAAACATTTACTCTATTATAAAATGATTTTCGGATTTTAAAGGACCCAAAATTATATATTTAGAGTATAAGGTGATAATAGTTCGAAATCCACCCATCCAATATATTTTTTACATGTTTAGGTCTTATATTTTACATTATCTTTTCATTTTATTTAAATCATTAAATAATGAGGTAATCGCTACATCATCATGGTGTCCTAAATAATTTAATTTATATAATGTCTAAAAATTATTAAAAAAATATCATGATGTATTAAATATTATTAGATTTATAATTAATATTTATAGTAAAATATATGACCTGTATTACTCCATTTAAAAATTGTTTTAGTTAAACAACTCATGTTTGTGACATTTTTATTTTAAATTTACATAAAAAGTTATTAATGTCATTTTCCTACGAAAGTGGCTCCATGGGGTCCCCAAGTTGAGCCATGGATTTTCATGGTCGGCCATGACACATCCAATATGGTTAGGACATGTGCCAAGGTCATTTTATATTATTAGAACATTATTTTTACCTTAAATTACACTAATTACCTCTAATCGCGATAAAAAACTTAAAAGATACTATTCACAAAAAAAATTATTTTATTCCCATTGAACCACATTTTACATCCTAATGACAACCATGTATGTCGGAATTTTGAAATTCAATTCACAGAAGTCGTAATGTTTCATTTAAATGAAAAATTAGTTTTTAAACTACCACTTAGTGGTTTCACTATTCACCAAAAATTGAAGTTTTTCAGAAAAATACCAAAAATTCACCCTAAGCTATTTTTGATATTCCGAATTCCAAAATGATGTATATTTTAAAAAATTCAACACATATAAGTTTCATTAATTAGTTTAATAATTAATTTCTGCTGTCAAAACAAATAGCGTGTTTTTAAGAAACAGTATCTATTAAAAGATTGACACTAGTTTAACTCCAATATCAAAGTGAAATTAATTTCAATGACCACAATTGGATTAAATGGTAAACATTTATTCTAACATTACTTTAAAACCAATTCAAAATATAATTTAATCATATAAATAAATTAGATTAAAAATTGGTTTTGAATTAAAATACAACATTTTACACTATTCATTAAAAAATAAACTTTATCGGAAAAATACCAAAAATTTACACAACGTAAATTTTGATGTCCCAATTCTAAAGAAGAATTGCATTTTTTCAAATATAACACACAAAATTTTCAAAAATTGGGTTCAAAAGAGGTTCTACATCAGAAGGCGGTTAATCGACCTTTTAAAGAATATTAGAATATCTACGCCTGAAATTGGATCCATTCGCATTGTTAATCCTCTAACATTAATTTTAAAAAGTAAAAATATTTGACGAACATATATAATCATTTTTTAGTTAGTCTATTCATTCCCGTCATTACAACGGCAAGGTTTTGACTACAATTTAAAATAAAATTATTTTATTATTAGAGTGCAACGTAAGATTTCAAAAGAAACTCATTGTTTCATATTGGGAAAGTCATCAAGCATAGTGTTACCTATAAATTAATATTAACATTTTATACAAAAATAGGGATAAATATAAAAATTTTATATTATTTATTTACCTGGGGTGTTACACCCTTCCCCCTTTTGGGAATTGCGTCCTCTCAATTTTAAAATCTGGCTCGGAAACTTCATTGAAAGCCCCACAGCAGAAAAAGAGTCAGTAAAACTATCACTTTATGAGATTGGGAGAGAAGTAGAAAGGTCACCCGAGTAAACTCATACTAGGATTCCAAGTATGAAAATATGGATATGGAGGAAAAAACAGAGGGTCATGTTCTGATGGACAGTGATAGTAAACATGTTAGGAGAAATTTAACCACAAGAAAATCACAAAATTGTGGTGGGTTAAACGGTATTCGATTCCCCAATAGGAAAAGTTAATAGACAACATTTTTGTTTTAAGTTACTTTTAATTGAGGAATTTATTTTTGATGTAAAGGAAACATACTTACTTGTCTTGTTGACTTTCGACTTTTACTAAGTTTCTTACACGAACTCATACTTTCCCCAAATGATGAGTATTTAGGAAGACTTTTTCACATTAAGAGTACTATAATCAACTTATAGAGGATCTCCTAATCCACAAAAGAGAACTATATATTTACCATGACTTTAGACAAAAACAGAAACCAAAATTGTTAGAATAAGATCCATAAATGAATAATCCTTTATAAAAAAGAAAATCTATTCCTAATCTCCAAAATTTGTCCAACAAAACCCAAAGCTCAAAGAAGACCATTCGATAAACAATTTGTCCATTAAATTCTTCAAAGTAAACCAAACTAAGACTGAAAACCAAATATTTAAAGGATTTAATGACATAGTCTTCCAAGGTACAAATTAACATTTATCTCCAAATAACATCTATTGCTCTTAAAGTATCATTTTGAAAAGTAATTACCCTAATCACACATCCTCCATAATAGGTTAATAATTTCAATAGATAACCCAAAATAAACATACTCTTGGTTCCTAAAATCATCTAACTAAAATGAATTAGTCAAACAAACCAGGTACGTCATGTAGTCTAGTGGTAGGCGATAAATACCTGTCACACTTTGGTTGTGGGTTCGATTCCCACAGCTTTGTCCGACGAGATGGGTTGTCACACGGTCTGCATGTTGTCCTTTTTCCAAAACTACATAATTATTAAAACATCCCCCAACATGAGATAAAATCTTAAAAAATGATCATAACATATTTTAACCTCAAGTTTATCTCATGCCTTTCATTTTCCATAATATCATAGAGTAACCCCTAATTACCTAAAAAGTAAGGATCATATAAACCCAAATGGTTCTTTATAACTATTTCCATAAAAGAACAGATAACTATTCTTTGAATAAAATTTTAATATATCAAACATCAGGGTTACACTTACTATAAAAAGTCTTCTAATGTAACCACATCATCAAAAGAGACTTAATACTCTTAAGAATTTCACCATAACTCTTGAATCCCTTACATGTTGACTTCTTACTCATTCAACATTCTTCATGATCCATTAACCATTCATTTCCAACTTATTCTGAAATACTTCTTTCCTACAAAAAAAATCATGATTCATATCCTAAGATTCCAAAATAGGAAAACAAAATTTAAGAAATAATCCATACCTTTGATTGGTCATTTTCAGTTTCATCATCCTCAATAGGAATAGCATTAGGTATTGGTAAACGAATATTTGTACGATCTTGGTGATCACATTCCTAAAACTTCTTCATAGGACATGTGTTTGCATAATGACCATGCACACAAAATTTAAAACATTCAATTGATCCCTCAAAAATAACTTCTCTCCATTTCCTCGAGTCAACTGGATGCTTCCTTTTTCTATGGCAGGTTCTTGCTTTATGACTGTCATTTCCACATATATAGCATATTTGTGTCTCTTTGAAACATTTTCCATGGTGTTTCTTTCCACATCTTTGACACATAGGTTTTTGAACACACTTACAATTATGATTATTTCCTGTAGATCCATAGGGATTTGTTTCTCGCTTATATGATGCCTTATAGAAATAACCATGGTTTAGTTGGTCAATCATGACTCCAGATAGTTGGTTGAGGATAAACACAAGAGTTCTCATTGATGCTCCCATATCATTCAGTTGCTCACTCAGAAAACTGTCATAGTTTCCTTCACATCCACTGTTACTTTGGTGCCTAATAGATCTTGACATTTACTAAAACCAAAAATGTCAGTGTGAGTATATTAACAAAACCATCATGTACTAATGAGGAAAATAAACGATAAGATATACTTACTCATTAAATTTATCTAAAACTAGGACTCTTTTTGAAATCCAAACAATTATGGTAATGTCACTTATTCTTAGAGAATACCCTAACCTCTAAATTTATCTAAACCGACCTTTGATTCCAACTATAAGGCCCCGTCCTTAAACATTACTTAATCATGAATTAAAAGTAATTATTCACATAGAGGATATTTTCAGGTTTAGTGTTTTAGAGAATTAGGTCATAATTATATATATCAATAGATTACATATTAGAAACTTCTACTAAGTTTCCATAAAATAATAAAAATACTCTTAAAAAGAAACATGTATAGTTCCATGTTTTAGATAGCATGTATTTCCTTGAACCCATCCTTGACCCTATTCATCTTTAAGTCCTGTGGAAAACATTTCAAAAACTTGGGATGAGTATAAAAAGCCTAGTAAAGGATACACAAAGAAGAAAAACTATTAGTTTTTTCAAAACAACAAGTAAACCATGAATAATTTACCAAAGTAATACTTTATTACCTTTATGAAGTAGTAAAAACTATTCTTGAAATAAAATACCATTACTTACACTCTTGTAACGAAAATATTACCATAAAACCCATATAAATAACACATAACATATAAATGTAACTTGGGACATAAACATACATAAATGGAATAACCATACAATCGACTTCCACACATACGTAATGGAATATCCATACAGACAACTTCCATACCCAATGCCTTGGAGGTTATAACGTAACCACCCGTCCTGGTATTCACGACACCACCCATCATATGGTTTATCTCGTAACCACTCGTAAAATGTCCAAGTACCATAATTACATATAAAATATTTGAAAATATAATCATTTCAATAACAACATTTCATTTTCAATCACAATAAGTAATTACAAGATATTGAATTAATCAATCCATTTTCAAAAACCATTTAAAAGAGATTTTTTAATCATAGTGTTCCATACCACTTTGAAGCTTTTAATGGAATTATAATTTTAAAACATTAATGTCCATATAAATAAATACTGAATACCTTTTTTAAAACATGGACATTAAAGATAAATATTTAGAATAATAAATCTTTAAAACATTTAAAACGATATTTTTGTTAAAGAGTTTTTAACAAAATGAGAGAATCATCAATTCAAATAATTGCGGAATAACATTTAATCAGAACCTTATAATATCATGAGAATACAGGGATTAATGATATAATATGTCAAAGGACAGTATACTCACCATGTAAGAGTGAGTTGGTGCATAACAACAATGAAGTCTCAATGGAAATGTAAATTGAGATGAAATCGATTATAAAGATGGTATCCTTAAATTAAGGATAAATATATCACATAATTATGTGTGAGAAATATAAATACACCCAATATAAGTGGATATGAAGTGTGAAACAATCAGAGTTCTTTCAAACATATTCATAGGATTACATGTTCAGGAAGTACAAGTTGAACCCAATGAAATCGAAATTGGGTTAAGATGCTCCCTTGTAAACAAATTCGACAGCCTAACGGTATCACTTCAAAATTAAGAAAATTAGTCTATGAGAGAGTGAATGGTATCTCACCATTTGGAAATAAAATTTAAATCATTAAGGATATAGGAGAACATATCCCAACACAATAAGATGTAAATTAAAAGACATAACACAAGAAGTCTTTTAAAAAGTGGAGGGTGAAAGGTTCCCTTACCAACATGGGTAACATTCGAAATGTACACCCCATGGAAGAAGGGTCATACAATGAAGATGTAAATAACCATAAATGAAATTATAATACACAATTAGTATAATAATTTTCAGTAAATACACCACTCAAAGTAAATAGTGGAAAACATAGCAGAAATGTCACGAGAATAAAAGTGAGATGAGAAATCACTTACGAAAACTCGGTAGCCTAACAGCGCCACTTAATACTTCCAAAAATGGATTTGTGAGATCAAATAGGGTATCTCATAATATGAAAATAAAAATTAAATTATGAGTAATATAAAATAACATCCCCAAAAATAATAAAGTTAATCTTAAAATAAATGACATAAAAAAGAGTACTTAAAAAGAAAGAGGTTGGATCCCTTACCTCATGTCTGACTTGTCTTGTTCATTTTTTTATATTAATGAATAATAAACTTTGGTAAATTTATAATTTCATAAATAAATTCTTTAAATATTGTTATTCAGTTCATATCACATATTATAATTTTATAACAATTGGTTAATAAAGCGAGTTTATATCAGACGTTTTTGTCGATGTTCGGTAGATGAGTAAAAATTGAACTTGTTGGAAAAGAATTTTCCATGTACTTACTGGTACATCATCTCCAGAATAGTATTAATGTTTTAAATATCATATATATCAAGTATATATTAATTTTTTACTATTACATAACATTTGGAGATAAAAAATTAAAAGCACCGTTCATGGAGACGGTAGGCCGTACGTACGAATGAACGCTAGTTTCATTTTCTGTCATATTAATGGAATTATAGTTAAAAGAGAAATATATATATTATAATTCCAGAATGATATCCATCATTTAGATGTAATATATTAAATATATTTCCACTATATATATGTACTTACAATAGTAAATGACATTTTGAGATATGAAATGAAATGTACCGTTCATTGAGACGATAAGCCGTACGTACGCATGAACACTACATTCATTTCTTTGGCACATTAATGGAATTAAACATAGATGAGATATATATATATATTATTATTCCAGTATAATATATATGTTATATAGATCACATAAGTTCATCAATTTAATTTTTTATACATTCCATGTATTGCATGAATGAGATACATCACTTGAGGGGGGGGGGGGGGTAGTTCACACTTCCTCGTATGAAATTATCGCATTTTCACAACATGAAAGGCATAAAGGCATGTTTTAAAAATAAAATTCAGAAACATATAGAAAACATAAATACCTTATATATCATATATAGAATATAGTGACATCATAATGGCCACCATGAAATGTGTTAAGAGAAGATTGACCAATCATCGTTTCGTGAGACAAAAATTCTCCATCCATAGAAACAGTATATTCTTTAACCATTAGATGAATATGTGTGAATGTGTAGCTCTAATACATCACATAACAAAATCCTAGTATATTTAAGATACTGGTGTTGTTACAAAATAATGGAATAAAAAGAGTTTAAAGGGTTGGAGAAGAAAAATAAAACAAAAGAACACAAGGGAAGACATTACCTTTAAATCGGGTAACTCTTTTTGATTCGAGCTCAATGGATTCTTTAGAAAGGATTATGCCCAAATTTGAGGCTTCAATGATGAATATAGGGATGTGAAGAGATTAATGGGCAGAGGATGGCTGAGCCAAAGGCTTGAGAGGTGTGGGTAAGGTGGTAGAGGTGGGGGCATTTTATAATAGGAGAGGAGGGGTAATCTTGGAAGGTTATAAACATTTACTTTATTATAAAATGATTTTTGGATTTTAAAAGTCCCAAAATTATATATTTCGAGGATACGGTGATAAGAGTTATAAATACACACATGAAATAGGTTTCTGATAAGTTTGGGTCTTAGATTTTACATTATCTTTTCATTTTATTTAAATCGTTAAATAATGGGGTAATCGATGTATCATCATGGTGTCATAAATAATTTATTTTATTTAATGTCTAAAAATTATAAAAAAATATCATGATGTAGGAAATCATTTTATCTTTCTAATTAATATTTATAGTAAAAAATATGTCTCATATAACCCCATTTAAAAATTTAATTAGTAAAACAACTCATGTTTGTGACATTTTTATTTTAACTTTAAATAAAAGGTTATTAATGTCATTTTCCTACCAAAGTGGCTCCATGGGGTCCCCAAGTTGACCCATGGATTTTTATGGTCGGACATGTCACATAAAATAAGGGTAGTGCATGTTTCAAGGTCATTTAATATTATTGAAACATTATTTTTTCAATAAATTACACTAATAACCTCTAATCGTGATTAAAAACATAAAAGTTACTATTCACCAAAAATTATTATAATCTCATTGAAGAAAATTTTACATCCTAATTAAAATCATGTATGTCAGATTTTTGAAATGCTAATAATAGAAGTGGTAATGTTTTATTTGAAAGAAAAATCAGTTTTTAAACTACCACTTAGTGGTTTCACTATTCATAAAATTCATGTTTTTCAACAAAAATACCAAAAATTCACCCTAAGATATTTTTGATATTACGAATTAAAATATGATGTCTATTTTACAAAATTGAAAACATATATGTTGCATTAATTAATTTAATAATTAATTCCTACTATCAAAACAAATAGCGTGTTTTTAAGAAACAATATCTATTAAAAGATTGACAGTAGTTTAAGTCCAATTTCAAAGTGAAATTAATTATAATGACCACCATTGGATTAAATGGTAAAAATATATTATAATTTTACTTTAAATCCAATTCAAAAGATAATCTAATCATATAAATAAATTATATTAAAAAGAGGTTTTGAATTAAAATACAACATTTTTCAATATTCATTAAAAAATGACCATTATCAGAAAAATACCAAAAATTTAGAAAATGTAAATTTTGATGTCCCGATTCTAAAGAAGAGTTTTATTTTGTCAAATATAACACATAAAATTGTCAAAAAGTGGTTTTAAAATAGGTTCTCCATCAAAAGGATGTTAATCGACCTTTTAAAGAATATTAGAATGTTTACGCTTAAAATTGGTTTCATTCGCATTTTTAATCGTCTAAATTTTATTGTAAAAAGTAAAAATATTTGACAAACATATATAATCATTTTGTAGCTAGTTCTGTTCATTCCCATCATTACATTGGCTAGATGTTGACTACCATTTCAAATAAAATTATTTTATTATTAGAGTGCAGCGTCAGATTTCGAAGAAACTCGTTGTTGCGTATTGGGTAAGCCATCGAGCATGGAATTCACTATAAATTAATATTAATATTTTATTCAAAAATAGGAATAAATATAAAAATTACATATTCTTTATTTACCTAGGGTGTTACATAAAACCCTACGTTCTCATAGAAACCCATATCTCAATATCTGATTTGTCCCTTAACGATGTCTGAACTATTTTTATGGAATAAAATGTCTCAGAATTCTATTGTTACAATTAATTAATTTAATTTATATATAATTTAAAATATTACCATTCATTTATTCAACTCATTTACAAATGATCATGTTACAATTAATATATTTATATATGAAATCCTAAGTTACCATTCAATACATAAAACATTAGAGTGACCATGATCCCATTATTTATTTCTCAACTAAATAATCATGTTACTATTGACAACATCAAAATATAATTATAATGTTACCATTCATCAATAAATAATTTATTAAAAAATTCATTATCCACATAAATTATATTAATAATTAAAAAATTAGTTAATGACAACAATTCCATTAGTTAATTAAACATTTAAATAATCACATATACAATATTAATTAATTCAAAAATTAATTAATCAATATAATTTCAATAATAATTAAATAATTAGATAAAATAATAAATTAAAACAGTTAAATCCACAATTACCATGTATCATGAACAAAAATAGATAATTCAAAAATTAATTAATCTCATCAAAAACATTAATTAATATGATAATTAATTTATCACATAAAATACTTTAATTAATTCAACAATTAATTTACCACTTCAATTCTTTTAGACAATTATAAAATCAACTATTCACATAAATTTCATTACTAATTACACAATTAGTTCACCACATTGGTCCCTATAATTAATTATGTAATTAATAATTCACACCCGTCACATTAATTAAAATATCAATTTATTAATCAGTATCCACAAACTCAAAATCCAAAATTTAATTCCATAATTAATTATCTCAATCATAATATCAATAATTCATAATTAATTCCCCAATTAGTTATCTCAATTCTAAAATATCAATAAATCATAATTAATTCATAAGTTAATTATCCGAAATCAACAAAGTCAATATCTCATAATTAATTCTACAATTATTTATCTCAATATTTAATCCCAAAAATCCCCAATTTCAATATTCTCAATTAAATAATTCCAAAAATTAAATAATTAAATGTAGATATTTTTGGAAACATCAAATAAATATTCGACAATTAAATAAACATTATATAAATAATTAATTTAGGATTTTATTTATAGACCACCTACCATATGTTTGATATTGAATGCTCGCTAATAGAAATCCCAATAATTTGAGTAACACAAAGACATATAACGTCATATGAATCTCAAACCCTAAATAACATTCTTACAAATCAAAATCCTTAAAATATAGATATAGATCCGAAATAGTTGATCCATATCAGATGAAAATAGGAAAAAGAAAATTATTGGATGGGATAAGGCAGTAAAGTGAACGAGAAACTAAGTGAGATGAGATCCTCTCACCATAAAAGGATGAAGATCTTCAATTTGTGATTCAAGTAAACAATAATGATGGTTATAAGGGATTCAAATTCATTTTAGAGGATATAAAATAATCTAAAAACCCAAAGTGTCTAATGGGTTTCGATTTGGGTGAGTATTTGGGGTTCAAGTAATTATAAAACTAATTGGATGGTGGCTTAAAATGTGGAACATGGTCTACTAAGAACAGGGGAACAGTTTCCCCTAACAATGAACCTAGAATATCATCCTCTCTTATAAGGGTTAAATGTTTCTCTTAATAAGGTGTTTGGATTGAAAAATCATGATCTAGCTATGAAATTCCCCAATGTCTAGGGTTGTATGGTTTTTTATGTTGGGGGTACAAGGTTACGGCTAACCGCTATCCATCCTGGCACTACCCTTCTCCCTTCAAATTTTCCCAAATTTTCACCCCAACAAACCCAAGGTGTGAAAGAAATGGTATGATCAAACTGATTAAAACAATAAATAATTTAATTAAAGCCCGATTATACTTCAGAAATGGCTAGGGTTTTACAAAATTCATATGTTATAATAACTCATACTCGAGGTGCACTCCCAAGAATATATAATATTCTATGAAAAAAAGATAGGGCCATATAGATTGAATATTTGGTTCTCTTACCTAATTTTCCATTGGAACATTTCCATCATGACATAATACCAAAACAATCAACATGTTCATTCCACAAAACTATTTCTCATTGTGATCCAACACATCTATTAGATGCTCCTCAATGGTTGCATCTATCTCAAGATCATCAACATCCACATTGATAACATGATAAGGTTCCAGTTGATACTTCCGATGGTATGTCACATCAAAAACATCATCAATAACAATATATCTTTGAGGAATAGCTAGTTAGTATGTCCCTGAACTGATTCTCTCCACAACCTTAAATGGTCCAATGATCAAGGGAGCCAACATTCCATGTTTTTATATCCTGTAATGACCCAATCTAGGTGACACTCTATGGTATCCATGATCACCATCATTAAATTCATGTTCACATAAAAATCAAGAAGAATAAAAATTAAGTATAAATTGAGATGAAGCCATATGTTTCTAATTTAGCTGAACCTGCTCCAAATTCTCCAACATGATACTCAGTCCTGACAACTAAGTCTCACCTACCACCATCCAATACAGTGGTGATTTTAACAGCCTACAATATATAGTTTAAAATGGTTCCATATATATATATATATATATATATGTTACAGATAATTTTTGTTATAGGGGAAATGCACTAGTGAAAAGTGCTTCTCCCAAGAGCCTGTGAATTCAAGAACACACACATAGAATACCCCCACGGACATGTTTCATATTCTCTAACATCAAATATGTTCTTAGGTGAAAAAATTTACTAAACAAAACTTGTGTACCATGTGGCCTTTTAAATCCATTATAAAATGGAGAATTAAAACATGAGTTATGGTCCAAAACAATATTCCATGGAAACCCATATAGATAGACTATCTCCTGAACATATAGTTCTCCAAACTACTCCACAAATTTGGTTTTTTGTATAAGCAAGAAATGATCTCCCTTCTTCGAACAGTCTATAGACACCCAAGTAAATACATTTTTTTATGGTGTCTTCGAGAGGCCCACCACAAATTACATTGTCATATCATCCCACTTCCACTCCAATATTTATAAAAACTATAACAAACCTCCATATCATTGATGATCGACCTTCACCTACTGATAGGTATATCATAATTTCATGAACCCTACTAACTCCTTTTTTATTCTCAACCCCAAAACTATCATTGTAGGTCATGGTATATCTTTTCACATCTGGATGTATCACCCACTTTGAGGAGTGAAACTGACACATCATCTCCTCTCACATTCTCATAGGAACCAAAACCTAATTCCAGTCATAGATAACATCGTCTATATCTATGATCTAATTAGAAGGTGACTCCCCACCTTAATGGATTTTTTTCAAGGAAAAACATTCTAGATCTTCAAAGTTCTTATCTCGGATCCATCTAAAAAGTGTTGAATAAATTGAAAATAATATGAGATCAACCTTATACTAACATTCCTAAACCAAAAAGTGCATCTAAGATAGTAAGGACACCATCCCCAACTCAGTACTAGACTCATAAACAAAAACAGTCTGAGTTTTCCAACTTAAATCATATGTATCAATGTTCCCCATTAGGGGTCCATATGCCAGATCAAAATCGAAATACATCATATACTAAACCCATCTCCTCTACTATAGATTCAAATATTACTATGAGAAGAGGTACATTATATTATATTTTAAATAATTCTATTTAAAAATGGAAAACATAGCTTCCTCACTAATATTTCAATGTTATATTTAAAAAAATAAATATATATAGAAATATATAGATGTTACCTAAGATTTAATATTTATAAGATCCAATGATACCATCCTTATTCATTATTTGGATGGTTTATGTTTATAATGACAAGATATTGGTGAAAACTATTCCCTTTTCCATGATTTATATATTGATCGATCATTTATAAAATATGTTTATATTCATTATTTTTGTGAATATGAATGTTTTATGATCATATGACATACATATGAACGATTTCCATTATTTTTAGTGGGCCCAATTTCCTATTTCCATTTATTTGTTAATGATTTATATCTAATATATAATTATCATAAACAAGTTGATGTTTTTTATAACACTATTGTAATTAGGTGTGTCTTGATATACAATGGGAAATAGATTCCCCCTCATATATACATAGGTTAATTAGTGAATAATTATAAACTATGGTATATAGATTCATAATAATCTACTATGGGAATCATGTGTATCCAAATCCACAGAGAGAATCTAGAGATAAATAATGGTCAACTACATTGATGTTGTGGTTATTTTACCTGAAAATATGAAATTATAATATATATTTGTGATTATTACACTCATTTATATAATGATTTCATGGTTCATGATTGATTTATGATGAGTTATCACTTTTATAGACCTTGTTTTTTGGAATGATAATGTTTTATTTTATGAATCATGTTGATGTTATATGACAGGTTGGGTATAAGCAATGTAAATTAATTTCAGGAGTGCATAACATTATTGTTATCTTATTATTTTATATAATCATAGACTGATATCTCATATTTTTAACCTTACATTGTATAGGATCTCACCCTTTATTATGTTTCCTTTACCTAGTAATGAATAATGGTATAGGAAGATGATTCATAACAGTTGATTTTATAGTGTTTTTCGGTTGATTGTGATTGTTCGCAATGCAGGTTGGGAAGAATAGTTGTGCATTTCTAGCATGATTATTCACAAGGTATGTAAATAAAATACAATATATAGTCATGGTTGGTATGGAATTGGTACAGATAATTATATGTACAAGGTGGCATCTTATCCCAATGTTTTCCAAATTTTTGGGATCTAAATTTCGGAGTAATGGAAAAGTTTTATGAAAGATGGTTGTCTAGTATAGTCTCATTAAAATATTAATAAGGTATAGAATTTGAAAAAATAGGTTGTTTGATGGAATATTGGTGATTCATGGGAGAATTATTTTATAAATATGGTATGTTTTACAAATAAAAAAACTCACTCTAATGTTTCATGAATGTTTTTAGTTTTTAGAATATATTAAAGACTGTCATGAAAAGAAAATGGCAAGTGAGTTAGATTCATAAAAGAGAAGAAATATTTATAAATATATGTATTCACCCTAATTTTATGTGGAAAATCCTTAATGAAGATTCAAATTCTCTGAATTTGGGAGAGATTTATAAAAAGGGGTTTCTTGTGTGAAGGTTTAATAAGAACATGAGTTTGATGATGAAATAACATGTTTCAACATTAAACCTGTTTTTTCATGAAATTTTAGATATTTTCATGAAATATTGATGTTTCATGAATGATTTTAGATTCTTGAAAAATAAGAATGTTCATGAATTAAAATAATTCATGAATGTTTTGATATGAGTTTACAAATATTAATAATACAAAAACAATAAGGAATAAATAAAATATTGCATTCATCATATGGATGGAAATTTAGCTTGTGGATTCACTAAATAATGTGTAATAAATAATGATTCAATTGATCACTGGAAGAATATGTTGAGAATTTGTGTTCTCTCTTCAGTGAAATGTGAGAATCAATTTTTGAGAGATTTCAAAGATCCATTATATAATTAGAGATTAGATTTTATAGTATTCATAGATAATAAACTACTATTATCCTTGGGATTGTGTTTATAAAATTTGTTCAATATTCAAAAAAACATATATATTAAATATATGTGTAGAATTATTGGTTTCTTAAATTTGGTATTAGTGGAAAATAATTGTTAATAATTAGATATTAGGATTGGAAAAAATGACAATTATTTCTACGGATATACCAATGTTTTGTTGGGATGAAGTTGGATGGAAAAAGAAGAAATAAGAGTTTTCTTTTGAAGAGCGTTGTCTTTTTTTCCAAAGGATAAATCAGTTCACTCTTTAATAACCTTGGAAAATATGATGATGCTTTATTTATTTTTATTACACAACTTTCATAAGTTTATTGGAGAAATTATGATGCAAGACATATAAAAAATGGGGGAGTAAAGCTATTTTCGATCATACATTGTTTTTATTGGAATGAATGATACTACTCAAAGACATGGAAGTTACAATACATTTATTTGGAAATTAAATAATGATAAATGTGAACGATTGATTAGTATATATCAAGATAGATGTGGTTCAAGATAAAATCTATTTTTGTTGAATAATCTAGATAAAAGTGAATTATCATGAGTGTTCATTCCAAAGAAGATATTTTAGTTGGTGTCGTTTCGTAGAGTATTCCAAAATTTGGGCCATAAAATCAAGAGTTTAGATTATTTTTTGGAAAAGGATTAATTTCCAGGAAAATTACTTTTCATTCCTCGAATGATAGTTCTTGGAATTTATAAGAGGTACATGTAGCAAAAAAGGGGAATAGGTAATTGAATAAGTTCTACGTAGTAGTGCTATGCATACGACAAAGCATGATACACACACAACATAAGTGAAATGGTTCATGGGTGGATCATGGTTCACGAGAGGATTGCAGTCCATGAGAGGAGAAAATTTCATGGTGAAAGAATTTCATTGAAGAAATTGAGGTAGTGATTTAGGCTAATGTAGATTAAGAAAGGTGTTACATGGACCGTGTAGGGAAAACAATTCATGGGACACACACGGTAAATAGTGAAGACTATACCAAATTATTAAATTGGGTAAATTGAGTTAATGTTATTTTAGATATATTTTATTAAATAAAAAATCAAAAACCCATTATTAATTATGTGAAATTTTCAAAAGATCAACTCATCCCTCTAAAGGAGAATTTGGATAAGTATGAAAGTGTTTTATGTGGATAATTATCAGAAGGGAATTAGTATGTAGAGGAATGATTATATGACGGATGAAGTATCCATGGAAGAAGAAATGGATTAATGAATAAGAGGAATAAATACATGGAATAAAAAATTACGTATAAGCTCAGGTGGTATACAGAATGGGTAAGTGAATATGGCATAGATAACTAATATGTAAATATGTTACACATAAGTGATACACATAGGTGGTATGTGAAGTTAGTATGTGGATGTGGTATTCAGTGATATGAAAATATTAGGAGTAGAGAAAGATTATGGAAGAAGAGGTTGTTCTTAAAGCATTGGCACTACACATTGAAACACATTTCACGAAGGAAATGCGCAGTTCACGGAGGAAGAAGAACAGTTCATGAAAGACTAAAGAAAGTTAACTAGATTTTGGGTATGAAATAGAAGAATTGTTTTGCAATATCAAATTTGTGAAAGCTGATCAAGAATTACCGTGATATTGATTTTCATCATTTTGTTCTAGAAGAAGCACAAACACTATTGGATTGTTTCCAAATTGCTACAATAAATTAAGTGAACATACAACTCATATTATTACACATAAAATTGTTTTTTTCTAGTGGATTGTGGGGTTTGGTATTATTTAAAAAACATAACAAGGATGTAACTACTTTTGTTTTTTAGTGAACCTTTAAAAATCCTATGTTCCTATTGTTGTGTGATTGAACCGTGTTTAACATGGAATGAAATCATTAATAGGAGGTAAAGGTTTTTTCATATGTAAGGGAACATAAATGAATAATATATCACTAATTCACCCCCTCCCCCAATTAGTGATATATGGATCCTGAATAGGTAAATTCAAGTATATTTCTATGTATATATCTAGGGATATCTCTGAGTAATGTACATGGATAATATGAAGTATATGAAGATATACATGATGTTTTTTCTATGGATAGAGGAAGGAGATTCTAAGTAATTAATTATTTGTCTAAAATCTATAAGTATATGTGGGTTTATCATAGAACCACATAGGGTTTAAAACTCAAAAAATAAAGAATTGAGCTCTACATGATTTTCAATACTTTCTTGAAAATGGATGTTAATGCACAACTAGTTTTATACTCCCAATGTAAAGGGTTTTGAAATTATCATTCTATTTATAATCCATCATGATGTATTTAAATAATCACTATGAAATTAAATGGTTAAGATTAAGTTATCATATATATAAAATAATGTTTCTTTATTTAAACATCATATAAATGATTTTTCATTATTATATGGCTTTATAATATTGTTAGTGTTTCTAATCTATAATTTTTTCTTTTCACGAATGGATAAAATCTAAAAGAAACGTGTTAATACAGAGTGTTATGGACAATGCAATGGTTTTTATAATTTGGTACAAAATGTTATGGTATCATGAATACATAATCATAGTACTATGATCACCATGGATTCTTATTATTGGAATCAAGAAATTTTTACCAATGATGGTAGATTGGAACTACATAATATTGAATCTTTCATGATGCAAAATCCACCCCCTTTTTTCCTATCTTATTATCCAAAAAGTGGCTGAGAAATGGAGCAACACCATTGATAAAATATTTTTAATTCTTCAATGATCACTAAATAAAAAACTTATCCCATATATTTATCATTTAGAAGAAAAAAAGATAAACATTGGACTTTTATAAAGAACACTGGGGAAGAAGATGAAATTGAATCTATTGAATTTGAAGAGTTCAAGGGGAGCTTCACATTGGTTACTTACAATGTATTATATGAAAAAAGAATAATAAGAAATTCCTTGAACATAAGAAAAATGATAGTGAATCTGTTTCTGCGTATGATGATAATTTTACCAGACATGAAGGGTATGCTCATGGTTTAATCATCATCAATGGAAGATAAAGTGTTTGATTTTTAGTGGACTAAAACATTATAATCGAAAGGTCTGATATATAAGAGAATTTACTTGAAAAAAATAAATTTTAAGTAGACTGAAGAATAAAATTAAAATTAGAAATTCCTATCATTCCTATGGTTTTGTAAAAATGATAATTAAGACACATTGAAACTCAAGTGTTGGAATGAAATTCAAGAGATTTTCATGCTACAAATGTGGGAAGAATCATGAAGGGAATTTATTGAAGGGGACTAGGATGTTGTTTAAATATGGGATGGTGGGTCATAAATCATGTTATTGTTGATATGAGATTAATGGAAACAATAACGAAATGGAGGAGAAGTGTACACCAAAAATTGAACCACACATAGAATTTTGTTTAATGAGAATAGAGTTAATGAATTAGATGAATAAATACCCTAATCTATGGAATATGAGGATTATAAGGAACAACAATATATAAAGAAATGTAAAAAGGTACATATTTTGAAATCAAAATGCATGACATGAATCATAATAATTAGGGAAACCATAACCTACATTCCTTAGTTTGGAGTTTCATGTTTGAAATTGAATGAATAAACCCTATCAAAATATTATTTTTCACCCTTTAGTAAAATTTGAAGTCATTATATCCTTAAATTGATTATAGAATAATGAAACCACATTTGATGTTATATATTTGAATGTTTTTATCCAAGACTCCAAGTATTTTTTTGTATAATATTATATCATATATAAGGCATAATGGGTGAATTAACATTTAGAAGTTTATAAGTATCTATTAACTTTATAGGCATGGATACCATATTTTTAGTTATGTTTTTTGTTCCTTAAAAAGTGTAAAGTCGTTAAAACCCATTTAGATATTTTAGATGATGGCAATGAATCCCAATTATAGATAATTAAGATACATTTATAGAAATAAGTCCCCATTCTATTTTTTATGTTTTATTGGAAAATGTTATTAAAAGAGGAATTCATGTGAACATTATGGACATATGAATAATAGTATCCATTTTCATTTATATTATCTTTTATGTTGAGGTAATTATGTGTTTTATTTTATCACCTTATGAAGTCATCAAGCATAATTTCTATCAGAGAATATATATCCTTAGACCCTCTATCAACAATATTAATTAAGGAAGTTGTATGGTTTCATAGGTTACCACATTCAATTGTTTCTATTTGGTATCTAAAGCATACCTTGATGTTTTGGTAAGTTCTTAAACGTTCTATTAATACTGTATTGAGTTTCATACATCATATCATCATCATCTAGATGTTCCATCAGAGAGAACAATTCATAACCTAGAGGATATAACATAATCATGTTATATAGATTTCAATGGTGTATGGGATCCACACCTTCCTCATGTTGAGTTTATTTTGCAATAATAGCATTAACTCAAAAATTAATATATCTATATATAAATATGTTTATGTAAATAATAGTAGAAATACAATTTACTTGAATTAATTTGTAGAAATAATGATATTGGGACCTCATAAAGAGGACAATATAGAAGAAAATATTAGATCCATTCATCATCAAAGAAGAACAAAATAATGTTGAATGAAATGTTATGATGACAATATTCAATGTGGTATAGAATATAATTTTATGTGAAAGTATTTTTAGGATTTTATGAAAGAAAAAAAGAAGGCAAAACTGCACTTTAGTTATATCTGTCTGTTTAGAATAATTGATCATATCATTAAACTAGCATATGTTTTAGAGCATCCACTAATCCCTTCTAAGGGTCACAATGTGTTACATTTATTTATCCAAAGAAAATATAAACATGATCCTTCAAATGTAATAATATGAGCGGCTATACCATCAGAGAAATGGCAATGTAATGATGAATAACTCATATGGAATATGGATTATAGAGAGAAATTTATAATTAACAAGACTACTCCTTTGGGATATGATTTATGGTGAAACCACAATTTTGAGGATGCTATGTAGGAATGTGAGAATGTGATGAGAAATGGGTGACCTAATCTAATTGTATTCAAATAATGAAATTCATGGAACTAATTCATTTTAAGAGGGGTAAAATTGAACACCACAAGATTTTTATGAATGATTTCTTTTAAATAATATTATTTTTTTGATAGCATGCATTACATGCAACACCTATTTTAAAAGAACTACGAAAAACCACTAAAAAATTATTATTTAATGAATAAACTACAACCAATGCAAAAATTATGACATTATAAATATGATTTAACAAATAATAAAACATATATAAGTTTCTTACTAAATATATATATTTTTTATAAATTTGTAGTAAATAATCATTCAATATTTAGTAATGTCTTTATAGTAATTTGAAGAATATTTATCACAATAGGTATTTTTTTATTAATGAATATTTTAATAAATTTATGAATGTATTAGAAAATTAATTTTACAAAACTAATATAATTCATTAATTAATATCAAAATGTTATCTTATGAAGAATTTTAAGAAATTTTTAAAAGATTAATTTATAGTGAATAGTGAACATAGAAATTTTTATAAAACACTCATATTTATTATATTAAAATGACCCTATATGATATAAATTTAATATCATAGCAACTTATTTAAAAATTAGTTAGATATATTATAATTAATTCCAGTTTTCTCATCTTGATATCATTTTTTGGTATAAGTACATTTTTTGTCTTAAAACACAAATTTTCAAGAAAATAATTATTTATTAAAATTTGGAGGACTAATATTAAATTAAATTCTTCTACTTCTGTTAGTGGAATATTGGGAAATGGATTCCTTATTTTGAATCACTATTTATATATTCTCCATAGAATTCATGTTTATTATTGTTTAGTCAAAATAGTAACTATCATAATTTTTTTACCACATTAATGGTAAATTAGGTGATTTATGTTAAACATAAAATGATAAGGAATAATAAATAAAATAAATTATTTTCTTAAAAATAATGGTTATAATTTTCATATCTTAATTTAATTTTATCCATAATCATCTAATGTTCAGTTTTACGAATTTTTGTGGATGTTTTGATGAAATTATAATCATTATTGTATTTTTTTTATTATAAGTCAAACATGTCACAATATTGTTTTCAATAAATAAAATATTTTAATATTGGAGTATCCAAATGATTTTTTAATATAAATAATATTTTTAATTATAATATATTTATCTTAATGATGATTTTTTTTTAAATTATTATGGAAGATATAATTACCAAATATACTTACACAACACTAACACAATTATTATTCAATTAATGGAAAAATAAAATTATTTATATCAAAAATACATTAATGAACCTAGTTTGAGATATTAAAAGTTATCCATGAGTTATCTAGATGAAAATAAAATAATGAAAAAATTAATTTTGTTTTCTAATTTTACTTTATTTCATGATATTTTGTAATTTAAATGTAATGAATAATATAAAAATTACAATAACAATATTTTATAAGATAAATATTTAATAAAATATTTAAGAATCATTAAAACATTAAATAATTAAAATAGGATAATATATGGACATATATTCAATCCCATGATCATTTATAGTCAATTTAGATGAATTTGTCACTAGAATTGTCTAAATATATTTTAATATTCTGTGAAATTACAAAATTTCACATCACCTAAATTATAAAAGGACACCTCCTCTGAAACGTCATTACACAACATTGAACTTTATATATTTTCCAAAATATAAACTATTATCTTATAAAAAACCATATCCACATTATAAGGGTTGCAGAGTTCCCAAATACAAACCATATATCCCTTTAATGGAGATCTAAAGGAGTCATTTCAATGAAGTGATAACTGCTTTAACTGATCTCTTTCTTTTTATACTCTTATTTAAATAATAATAATATATTATATTCATTATTAAGTAATATATTATTTATCATAAATATTATGAAATATTATTGTTATTCTGAAAACACCATTATACCATATCTTTCTTATTAAATAATAAGTGATAGTATTTCCCTTGGATATGAATGACTTACCATCTCAACATAGAAATGCAATTCAATTTTCATTGCTATATTTTATGGATGGGGTGTATGATGGGTTTAAGGTTTCTATATTATATTTATAAAATTATTATAATATTATAAATATTATATCATTTTTCCATTCTTATCATTTGATCATTTGGGGAATGATAAAGTTTCTCATGGATACGCATGAATTATCATCTCCATCATGTGATGCGATTCATTTTTCATTTGTAATTTCCATGTATAGTAACAATTATTAATTAAAAAAATGTATATAATATATATTATAAAATAATAATTTTTTAATGGTTAATTATTATTTACCATTCATTCATTCTATAAATTGAAAAATGGATACAACATTCAGGCTTCTGTACGACATAATGTCTCTATAAATAGTTTAATTGATTTTTCTATCTTTAATATTTTTGAATGATTTAAATTATATATATGATTAATATATATTATTTCTATAACAATATTAATATCATGAATACCGTGGGACTGTGATCAATGTATATGCACGCAGAATGAAAAACCCAAACATTCTTTGAGAACGAAGCAATTATCACAAATAAAAGTGGTTTCAATAAAAAATGGGTGATTAGATGTTTTAAATAAATAATATATCACATTATTGAAATATTTTACGGAATTAATGTATAATAAATCAATATTAATTATGCAGTAGGTTTAAACATGATGATGTATAGTTAACACTTATGTTACGTGTATATTTGAAAATCTCATCATTATTGAGGATTCATTATGTTCTAGTGTCCACTAGGGAATATTTATCATCCATTTATAAGTTTTTAAAAATTATTTTACTATTATAATAAAATTTCAATGTAAATTATTTTAATTTTTCGCTTTTTGAAAGGGTTTCAAAAGAATCGTTGTTCTTTTATCATTCATATGACGTACATTGTGTTTTTTCGAACGAAATCATAAAAAAAATATTATTTTTTAAAATTCTACAGAACGAGAGGATATTACATATATAATTATTACTCTATTATATGGATAATAATATATAATTATACATGATTATATTTATATAGTATTCATTCATTTATATGGGAAAAATTTTCTTTAAAAGTAAATTATTTCAAAAATTTAAAGGTTATTTTCCTCAATTATTATTATATGTGAGCTTTCAAAATCATATTAAATTTAAAATGACTTCATTTATGGTTAATAAAACATCAATGGGGAAATTATCCAAGGATATCATCTTTATTAATTATTTGGATGATTTATATTTATAATGATATGATTCTATTTACAAACATTCCCTTTTTCTGAGGATTATAATTTGATGAATGTTTATTAAATGTGTTTTGTTTCATGAGTTTAGTGATGGTGAATGTTTTATGATAATTTGAAACAGATATGCATGATATTATTATCTGGATGACTAATAACTATATCATCTTCCAATTCATTAGGAAAAGCTTAATATATCATTAGATAATAATGGGAAACAATTCTTTGGAATTGAACCCACTATGGGTAACAGGTGAGTCCTGATATAATATGGAAAACATGTCTATCCAAATAAAATATGTTAAATAGGGATTTCTTAATCCACCAATTAAAATTTGTGTGTCCCTATACAATATGATAAATTATTACATCCTAATCCATAATGGTAGATAAGTGATAAATCTTTATCTAAATTAAGGGTGTTCTGGGTAGTTAACCTTTAAATAAAAAATGGAATTCCATATTTTTGATGGTGCAATAATTTTTTCAAATTATCTTATATTCAATTATTAATTTATGTTTATTTATCAAACTTATGTACCATACTTATGAAATGAAACATTTTTTTAAGAGCACATGTGCAGGATCTTTTACAGGTTGGGTATGAACATTTAACGTTATATTATTTATTATATACCCTTGTTCTTTTGTTGTGATTGTATATTATCATACATTAATATCTCTTATTATTTCCATTATTGAGAATATATTCTAAAAATTTCTTATGTTTCCTTCCCTAGGTTGTGAATAATTATATAGTTATTGTATTTCTAAGATGAGTACTATATGTGAATATCCTTGTGGGAGATTCTGAAGATCAGTCATGAAATAACAAGACTAAGCTTATATTCTATAATGAAACTAATCTTCTATAATCCTTAGGTGTGTTTAGAAAATTTAATGAATATTAAAATACAATGATATGGTATTTATATACGGAAATACTAAGTCATTACGATTCCAATATTACATATGAATATAAAATTTAATTTTGTTGATAATATCATTATTCCCTTTATCATATCCATATATATCATTCATAGCACACATCCTATATTCAAGGGAATGTAGAAAAAATTATGGTGGTATGGAATTTAATAGTAAGAGTTATATATATTAGAAGCTATATTGAGTAAATGAATAATATTAAATATGGAATAATTAATATGGATTGATATATATATATATATATATATATTAACACAAATTACATTTAATAAAAAAATTAACTATCTTGATTATGTAAAGAATAATCTATATGGGAAAGTAAATAAATAAACACACATTTCATTAAAATTACATTATAATCAGGAATTGATACATTATTTTCAATATGGAATCGTATATAAATTGACAGACATGCCATTTAAATAACCCAACAATCATGAATTGATAAGGAATAATCTATTTATAATGTTAAATTATAGAAAACACTATCCGTATAATTAATATCATATAATGAGGTGAATTAAGAGATAATGGAATTTGAAAATATAGTGGATTAGTAGAAAAATATTTTTAATGAATGAAATGAATAATTATTAGATTCTATGATCTCAAATATCAAATAACACAAAATTCAATACCTTTCATAAGAATGTTTAAATATATTTTTTAAAACCATTTAATTATAGCTTATTGATTCACTTCATCTCACTACTAATGCATTGAGTTGATATATAATCACAAGACCCACCATAAATAAATTTTCACAACATTCCTCATATATCAATCAATAGATTAAATTCACCAACAATGTTCCTTATAATAAAATATTCATATTTATAAAATAACACAAATTTATCAATCTTTAGCTAGAAAAAATAAACATTCAATTCAAAACATTGTATTTATGAATGATATTCAATTTAAAAAATAAACATACCAATGATAAATAATATTAATATATTGGGGAAATATAATATCTATTGATCATAGGAATGTGAATATTTCAAGGGAAGGTTAATGAAAAAATTCAAGAAATTTAATATAAATAAATTATTTTTAAAAAATATCATAAACCATAAATAGAATGATATAATACTATATCAACACATCATATCCAAATATTAGTATATCAAATATAATAATTTTTTTCATTGATGAATATAAATACATTTATACGATATTCAAAGGCATTCTATAAAAAATATGTTTTTTCACTTTTAAAATATATATTAAAAAAACATCAAAAAAAATTATTTTTAAAAAAATTATCCCAAAAATTACCTTTGAATCCTAGAAAGTATTCTTCAAAACATTTAGTGGTCATGATGACTGGAAATTCCAAACATGAAGACCAGGTTGAAATGATTATTCCTTTCACATTTCCACTAATGATAGAAAGATGCATTGTTTGAAAAATTATATGAATATTAAATTTATTTTATTTTTTAAAAACTAAAAAATGGTTGAAAATTCATCAATATATAATTTAGGAAAATGTTAGAGAAATTTTAGATTACTCTTTTTCAATAAAATGTTCTAGAATAATATTTTTGACTGAATAGAAAAATTAAATTAGATATTGGTAAAATATTTACAATATCAATTGGACTACAAAATATTTGAAATTTGGTACTATTAACATATAACTTAATGAATAACTTTAGTAAAAATAAATTATTGGTTTTTATTAAATTAAAACCAAATTATTTCATTCAACACAAATTCAACCATAAACAATCCCGATTAAAATGAGTTCTGAAAGAAACCCTAACAAACGTCATGATGATGAAGTGATGAACAACCAATGAATTGATTATTGGTATAAAATTTAAATACAAATAATTTATATGGATATACAACATTATGTAGCCGAAATTAATTACCAACATAATCATATAATATAAAAATAATGAAGAAGTAATATAACTGAGAGGAATAAAATTGAGATATCACAATATTTTTCATTTGGTGGTATTAAATTCAAGACCCCTTGGAATAAATAATATAAATTGCAACATTAAACAAAATTTTATAATAATTAATAAATAAATTACAAGTCATAGGTGCATTAAAGAAACCATATAAAATAAATTAGGTGCATAACATTAAAATAGGCCATAGTGATCGGATGTTAAGATGATGTCCTTAACACATCATTTTGGTTGAACATGAATTAAACTATTGTATAATGGTTTAAATAATGCTAATAGTTTATAAAAGAACTGGATCCATTGTTATAATATAATACACGATCCCATTATAAAATTTTAATACCCTTTTTCTAATAATATTTCACAATTTTTACTCTTTTATATGTTAATTTCCGTGTTTTTTCATTCATACATTATCATTGTTTTTTTTCTTGGATATATTATATTGTTTGATTATCTAAAAAAATTTATTAATTTTATAAATATAATTTTTTTATTAAACATTCTTAGTGTCATTTTTTATATTTGGTAATGGATAATGGATTACATTATTTTGTGGAGATAGTAAGGTAAATGTACACACACAAAAATGATATCACTTCCATATTAGGAAAAATGGTATAGAATTATATGATATATTAATTAAAAATAATTAATATAAATATATATATATAATATATATTCAATTCATATATCCATATTACCTTCCATTTGAAGAGTATGTGAAAAATGAATCACATCACTTCGCGAGTTAGTACTCTTCCTTACATACGGGGGACATTATAATATTTTAAATAGAATGGAATGTAAGAATGTATATTTGATGTTAATATTATATAAGAATAATAACAACAAAAATATTATATAAATATTTTTAATCCATCATTAAATCTATACATGAATAGTTTTGATGGAAAAAAATGACACTAGTTCGTGCGGTGGTACTCCATCTTTCAAACGATCAATCGTTTTATTTCCCATTTGATGAAAGATAAGATAGATATAGGTAAATAATATAGTATAATAATATCTATGTAAATGAAATATAATGAGTTTATTATATTATTTTTTTAAAAAAATATTTTGGAGGTGGAATAAAGAAAAAATCTTGTTTAATAACTGTGTATATTTTTTGTACAACTTTTATTGGTTTTCACAACAACATTTCATAAGTTATATTTATGATAAAAAGGGCTCTATCATGTTTTTAGATGAGTTAATATGTGATTTATATAGGACTCAATAGAAAAAAATACATTATTATGTTGTATAATGGAGGAGAGTGTTTAACATTTCTTAAGTAGTGGAGAGGACTTACAAAGAAATTTTGAAAAAAAAGTTACACAAATTTTTTTATTATGGAATAATCCACCAAAATAGAAACTATAATATATTAGAGGATCTAAGGTCAAATTATTTCCCTAAAATTGTTTTTGAACATGTTTCAAGGTCATTTATCCATTATCATTTTAGTTTATCCCCCACTATAAATTAGTTTTTACATTAATGAGGATAATTAACTTTTATTTATTTTAGTATTTATAAGGGTAAAAAAATTAGATGAAATTTTTAGATAAAAGAAACTATTCTTATTAAAATAATAGAATATAAATTTACAAATTTAATTAACATATGTGAAAAAATAAAATTTAATATTATATTCACATAGGCAATCAATAATCCCAGTTTCCAATGGGAACATTATCATCAGTATTTAAGTATTTCATATAAAAATAAATATAAAATATATTTCAATGAAAAAATTAGTTAACCTGAAATATAATTTTCCAAAGTTTACATTAAATTTTTTTAATAAAATTTATCCGTTTCATTTATTTAAATCAAAATCTGGTATTCAACAAATATAAGTACATTTATCTATTCATTAAAAAATCACAATTTAATGAGAAATACCAAAAAAATAAATCTAGGATAATTTTTTCCGTATTTTATAAATTCAGTTCGTTATGAAAATTAAATATTTGAAAATTGTTGGTAATTAAGTTCATATTTTTCTGGAAAAATTATGCTAGAAAGTTTTTGAGAAAAATTTTTTTTTATCAAAAAACCTTTTTATATTTTCAATGGTTCTTATTTTATATATACAAAATATATAATCATAATTTAATTAATATACTATATTATATTACTACCTTCCAATTTAATGGCTTGGTTATGATGTAATACTACATTACAATTCATTTAGTTTATGTGCTATATGTTCTAGATGCTATCGAAGAGATAATAATTAAATAAATATATTTCAAATGTTTATTAAGCTCGGTGTTCTATGTCACATAACCTATAGTATAAAATTATCAACTTTTTTATTTTAGGGATGTTATATTCCCCACACCTTAAATATATTTTATCCTCACAATTTTATATTCCATATAGATATCAACGGTTTGATATTTGAAAATTCATTTGTTGAAGACCCATATCTTAAAATGTGATAATAGAATATATTTTTAATAAGAGAGAAATAGAAGTAAATTTATCATATAGAATAACACATAAATTTTTTTTATTTGTGATAAAATTCATTAATTTTAATATATATAAATGGATGAAAATCCTAACCAATTATATATAGTTTTAGAGATCATTTGGCACATGAAATTTAATGATAAATAGAATGTTATGTACCTCAAAACCCTAAATATATGTCGATTTAAAAGACCATATTATTCATCGAATATGAATGTAATAGGATAACATTTTTCATTCAAAATCACTTTTCAAAAGTTGAGTAATTATTATATTGTATATGTATATAAGGAGATATACTTACTTGTAATATTTCGGTTATCATAGGCACAATTTCATTCTTCATTTGTGACTTGATAAATTTCTAAATCATCAAATATTCCAAAGAATGAATATTCAAAAATAAATTTTTTATATACGATGAATTTAAATTATCTATTAATGGATCTCAAGATCCATAAAATGTCTACAAGTCTTTATACCTATATCAAATTATCTTTTAAACCTAATATGATTAGAATATGTTATTAGATATAATACATTAATCACTAAACCTCAATAGTAACACCACCTATTCGTGAATAATATTTATTTTCAAAATGATTAAAGTAATAGCAATGAAAATTTAACAAAAATATCATGTAGGAATGTTGTAAGAGTTATACCTTCATCACCCTTAATTTTTGTGTTCAAGCCCTATGAACTTCTCAAATGTGTTAGGTTGTCACCCAACATATGGGTTTTATTTTTTTTGGAAACCATATTACTATATATCCTATAACATTACAGAAGTTAGATAACCCATAATTACCTAAACATAAACATTATTATAAACCCTAAAGATACTGACAACATTAAAATTATTCCAAAAATTATAAGGGAATTATTCTTTGAATATGTTTCTTACTAAAACATATACTAAACCAATGTGTAGTATTTCAAAAAATTTATCCAAAAACAACTTTACTATTTTGTCGACACTAAATGAGAAAGTAACCAAAAATAATATAATGAAAAATCTGGAAAATTTATATCCCAAAGTAAAGTTCAAAGAGTACAAAGGAAAATTAAAATATTCCCAAAGATCGTCACGATGGATTAGCTTCATAGGCCTGCACGATGTAGCGGCGCAACTGACCTACGAAATAGATCTGCACGACTAAACTATGCAATAGATCTCCATACTAGAAGCTATTGTGTGCACCTATGTGGAATAACTTCATGATGGAGTTACGCGAAGGACCTGTTCAGACAATATCTCTTTGATCAGGCCCCATATGAGCCTATAAATAGAGCCCCTTGGGCTCCCTAATTGAAGGCTGAAAAAAGTGAAAGACTATCTGAAGTTCCCATTTCATATATGTTTCTCCTAGATCCCTAAAATTGTATTAGGTAGGTATCTAGACCACAATTGAAGAGCTAATAAAATTGGACAATCATGTTTTCAAGGTCTTCACATTCTTCCATCATCATTTATACCTTCGCGGTATACCTGCGTGACAAACCTATGCGCTATACCTATGTGCGATACCTACTCAATATACCTGCAGGCCATAACTGTGTTTCATACCTGCATTGTATACCTACGTGCCATACCTACGTGGTATGCCTTCACGGTAAAACAATGTGAGGTACCTACGTGGAATACTTGTGCGAGGTACCTATAATACCAACTCAAGTAACAATTTTTAAAATACATTCATTGCGGGGAATTTCCTTCCCTGGTTCCTTTATCTGAAATAGACTAAGTTTAGGCCTCCCCCAAAACATAATGAATTATCAAATATTTGGGAAAGGAAAATGAATGTGTCTCTTATTTAGCTTTTCATTTCCACAGTCAGATGTTTCCCAAATTTGTTTCCGAATGGTGTTAGGATTAATGAAATGTCTATGGGTTTGTATTTCCGTAGTCACATTGACAGTTCACCTAGAAAAAATGTTGGGAAGTTCTTGGTTTGGAGGAGGGTTGGGTCATGGCCTATCATTTCTCAAAGAGGTGACATAGAACCTCTGGTCTCTGGTAGTGAAGTTATAGTTTACACATAATTTTTACCACACAAGGAAAAGAGAAGTATCCCTTTCCTACCATGATCAATTTAAGCGTAGCCATCCTAGTATAAGCCCTTCAACTTCGTCCATTCCTCCTTACATTGGACACTTGTCCAATGTAAATTGAATATAGGTAAGGGTCGTCACCTCACCCTCTTCCACGGTCTACGTTCCCTCTTCCATTAGAATAGGTTGAAAATTGAGAAGTGTCATTGTTGAATCTTTCACATCCTCTTGTTTCTCACATCAAGCATGAATAATGAGGGCTTAGAGATACCTAATGGTTATTACATGTTCACAATCACTCATTGTAATGAAATATAAGAACTCTGATTCCTGTTCAAACCAAGATATGTATGATGCTTTTTCAGGGCCCGAGCTCACTGGATATCATCCTCAAGAATCCAACCCTAATTCCTCCAATTTGGGTATCCTCCTTAAGAAATAATCCCAAAATTCGATCCTCAATTAATGAAGGCATCCTTTTCAAGATGTAAACCCAAAATCTTCTCTCTAAAAGGACTATACTGTCCTATGAGATTTATCAAACTATGTGGGCTTTGAATCCCATAAATATGGGATATGTAGGAACCCTCCTTGAGGTTCAAACTCAACATTTCAAATCAGCCTTGTTCTCCTTCAGCCAAATTACCAATAGGGTTTGATCCTACTTGGAAAACTATATCCTTTCCAATGTTCCTTGGGCTGCTTCAGCATAAGTGCCACACTAAGATTCAAATAAGAAACTTCTGCATAGAGTTCCTTATCACATGACCATAAAAGGTATGATGTGCCCTATTAAGAGAAACCAAACTACAAGGGTTCTGATTCCTTTCACAAGTATTCGTAGGTATCCCATTTTACAGGCACAATCCCAAGATAAAAAAAACCTTTGTATCCCTGGATGACAATAAATTCCCGAGTTACCCACTAAGTATATCAAAGCCCATATCATCACAATAATTATTAAAAGAATCTCTAATCAGTATATTAGAAGATACCATTGATAGAAAACCTTGAATACATACAAATGTTACCATTGATGAAGAACCTTGAATGTGTACTGATGATTCTAAATTTTACCCATGTTAATAAGTGAATGTAAGTTTCAAGGGATACTTATGATATACTTGGTGGATTAATAAGGATTCATGAAAGTATCTTAAATTTACAAAGAGAGTCCCTAAGAAGACAAAAATCTCCCCCAAAAGGGTGTAATGAGTTTGACTTCCCATACTCTCGACCAATGCACATTCTTAAGTATAATAAAGTTCAGTCTTAATGAACACCTACCATTGGAAAGATGGTCCCCTTTGGATAAATAACTATTGGATGTTTCTGGTTCCATGAATAAGTCCAATGGAAACTGCATGGAAATAGTGATTCTTAAAACTAGAACACATGTTTAAAGGAATGAAGAAACAAAAATGGGGAACCCGATGTGAAACCTTAAACAAGTTAATAATGTTACCCACCTATTAGGCCACTATCTATTGATAAAATAAGTCTAGGAAGTAGAATTAATCATGCATGTATCTATCTAAAATGATGATATTTTAATAGATCATGGTGTTGTACTCAGTTTTCCATAGAAATCCCTTTAATCCGAAGATCAGATATCTCCAAGACAACATCTGTGAACTTCCCGACCGCTGCTCAAGCTGGATCATCATCCATGGGAAGGATGTAATCACCCAACCAGTGTCTTAAATGCTGGGTCTATAATGTGATGGTGAAGGAATATCTCTAGCATGGTACAATCCTGACATTGGAGGCCACACGACAGGCCCTCCAGGTCAACAACAATCATCGATCATTTGGCCAACGATGACCAATGATCAAGAAGAAAATGATGCCAACCACCATCTCCAACTATTTTCGGTCTTTACCCCCAGAATGCAAAAATCAATCCCTCACATAGTACATGTAGTTCGATCAAGAGGTCACTTGAGGCATCTATTTAGGAATGCAAGAGTCTTTCTTCAGGACTCCCATCAGCAATCCCCTTTACCATAATCATGTGGTAGTGAGCCCCAACATGATGGGGGTGTTGCCTCTGGACATTTTTCCTAGGTCTCCTAGACACGAGCATGTGAAACAAACCATCAGGGACAATGTACGATCAATAGGGAGCGTCTTATAACTTCTTCAATATTTTGAGAAGATCATCAATTTAACTTTATGGAAAACAATGAGTGGGAACATACAACCTTCTATCCTATTTTTTCTACTGAAGTGGCTGGTCTAACAGTAACCCACCAATCCCACCAGATAAACCTGGTGGAGTATCATGAAAAGGCACATATAACTGCATACAAGTTATTAGCCAGACAATAGTCCTTTTTTACTACATTTAAAGAGGCCTGCAAATTTAATATTGTGGCAACTAGTCAACAGGTACATACACCTATTTACAATCACCAATTCTGTCAACAGTCTTGTCTGATAGCATTTAAAGAAGTATGTCAACCATACTTGATTGAAAATAGCTAGAAGAAACATACACCTGTCAATGTTAATCAAGCATGCCAACCGTCTCATTTGGTATCACCTAGAGAAGTCAGTTGGAAAGATCTGATGGTAAATTTACAACAGACCCAAATCTCTGCCCCCATGCATGAGTATTGTAAATATCTATTGAAATGAAAATGAGGAAAAGAGTAGGCACATACACCTAATCCAGATACAAAATGTACATATATTCACGTTCTGTCTGCTGAAGTCACCAAACAAATCTTATCAATAGTGAAAGGGAAAATGCATATCTCTTTCCATATTCTGGAATCAGTCCATAATATTTTAAAAACTACTTCAGAAGTAATAGGGTAAAAGACAAATAAATATATCCCCACAATTAGGATGATACATTATCATGCCATCCCATAGTAGATACACACCTCTTTTACAGTCCAAGAGGGTCATGGGGAATATTCTCCCATATCATATTGTTAACAAGATCAGGAACACACACCCATTCTAATTAGAGTTTATCGGCCTATTCTAGTAACTACTCCAAGGCTGGAACATAAAACTACCCATTATAACCACTTATTCTAAAATTTTTCCCCAACTAAGTATAAGAGAACATCTAAAAAGATGTCTTGTTAATCACTGTTGGGAAATCAAGAGTCAAGCTGTGATTTAACTCCTCTTAATTCTTGAATTCGTGAAGCCATCATGCATTTATCTATTATATCTCAAGATAAAACCATATCATTACTTTATTTTGGGGGTGGTAGTTGTAATTCTGAAGCTCCTTGTCAGACACTTCGTCATAAATTCTTGCTTTATGAAAATTCAGTCAATCCATAATTTCTATCTCCGGATGAGAGCCATAGAAACCCTCCGTGCGGACAAAAGACCAACAATCCAGATGATTTATACCTTTCTGTAATCCCCCATGTTGATCCTCCCCATGATAGAATTCGCTATGAAAGTCCTATTTGTAGTAGTATTTTTCATTGTCAAAATGATTCCATAATTGAAAATGTTTTGACGAGAACACCCTCCTATCTCGAGGCACTTGAAAACACAAGGCCAGTAGTGTCTTATGCCTTTTCATTAACGGGTGAAACACATTTTCATCCAGATGAAATCTTATGGGAACAGTCATTCTCTGAACCTACATTAGGTCATATATCTTCTAATACAGAGCATCCACTTTGGTCAGATCATGTGGAGAAACATCTTGTGAAAGATGATGAAGATGTGTTAAACATGAGGAAACAATTAGCAAAAGGAGAAATCCAAGTCATGTTCTGGCCTTCGAAAAATTCTCATTTTGATATTCCATAATTGATGATAGAATATTACATTCATGAAATTTGTCTCAACTTATGGAAAACTCTTTATCATTTGAAAACTAAAGTCTTACCATATTATGAGTAACAATATCATGAAAAGGTAATATAAGGGTTTCAACACCAAATTGACTTGGAATCTCTTTCAATTTCCCAACATCCAAGGTTCTAAAAACAAAAAAGAACCCTTCAGCGTGCATATCTGAATATTCTAAAGAGGCTACACCAATTATTTTATAATCCCCCATCTATTTTTCACATAAGAGGATAGGGTGCATATAGAGCATTGCATTTCATTGCACTCCAATATCAGAAAAGTATGCTAAAATTAGTTTCATACAATGATATTTACCACGAATGACCATAATCAATAGGTTTTTAATGTAATAAAATGTATGTTATAGAACTATCTTCAACCAGTTCTCATCAGAACAAGGCCCAAAGAGAAGAAGTTGTTGATCTGCTTTTACATCAAGTCTATGAGAATGATGAGAAGGAAACCCATTTAGAGGATGTCAGATGTCGAAGGATGAAAATGTCTGAAATAGCATTTCGGTCTTCTGAAACAAATGATTTGAGTGATTTTTGGATGATACACTCACCTACTATCTGAACTAAAATCTTCAAAATTAGAAGAGCAGTTGCACGAATTTTAGCTATAGCAGTTCAAAAATCACCCCAACTTGCCATGATGGGGGATCATTTAATACAACCATCAAATTCATTAGACAATATTCAATTATTTGAATACGAAGATTAGGACCAAGCCCTGTCGGTAAGGCTGGGGGGTTTTTCACATCTACGGTCCCCTCCTCAATAGAAGTCAGTTTTCTCCCGATTAGGGAAGAATCCACAAGGAAAGAATGCAACTAAACTATCCAATGTTTCTATTCATGTTACTGTCCACCAAACAGTTCTAATAAATTCTTCATATAGGAGAAAAAAGTCTTGTGAAAGAAAAAATGGGAGATGATCTAGTAGAAACGCTTACAGAATTCCATCAATTCATTATGAGTCAGTGAATGTTATTAACACCATTGTATAATATCCTCTAAAAAATAAGTCCAGTTTTGGTGAATCAGAAGATAATGTTCTTGTCCATAATATGGTACACACTGAGTAATATGAAGAAGGTGTTCGTACCCAAAATCAGAGGCTTATCCAGAATTCAGGTATGCCTTCAAATATCCAACTCCCCCTCTCCGAAAGGTATCTAACAAGGGGAGTGGAAAAAGTCAAACTATATCTCTCTTTTCTACTAGAGAAGGACAATATCATTCACTTGAAGAGATATTTGGATAGTAAGAAGAGGAAATAAAGGATTTTAAAAGACTCAATATAGAGTTACTTCGAAACACTATTTCTGTTAGAAATACTCCACAAGGAAGTCCTCAACACAAAAATTCTGTATGATCTCTTCAGCAAATGGGAATTTGTAGTAACTATAGATGATTATAATGAATTAACTTCCTAGGGTACACAATCAAAGCCAGATTATATACATCTTGATAGAATTGTTCATATGGGTTATCCAAGGTAGATATCAGCAACACCATTAGTGGTATTACCGATCCTTGCACAAGCTCAAGCTCCAGTTGCTATACCTTCATAGAATCCAACTCATCCGGAAATTCTCCAAATGATTATGAACACAATTTAGGAATTAACGACGTAATTAGAAAATATAGAGGAGTGACGTGCACAAGTTCATCTAGAAAAGAGAGATTACCCTGAATGGGTGGATGCAATTCCTCCCCCACCTAATTTTTTGAATACCACATACCCTATCATTAATGGTTTGGGAGATCTGAAACAACACTAAAAACATTTTTTTTATCATTGTGATCTTGTGATGGGAACATCTCAACAATAAGAAGTAGTTAATATTACGTGTTTTGTGCAGTCATTATAAGGACAAGATTTTTCCTGGTATACATGTTTGGAATCTCAATCAATTACTGGGTGAGAAGATATCTGCTTGAAATTCATTCTTCAATTTTGCTTAACACTACCAAATACAACCTTTTTTTCTTACCAATTGTAAAAAAAGGTGAATGAAAGAATTTTAGATTTAATTGCTCAATTGAAGGGATTAACATATTCTTTATGTTTAGTAATCCCTCAAGAAGAGTTTCTTCCAATATGTGTCATAAATATGCATGATGAATTACGCAAACCATTAATGCCTGTGAAATACCAATGAGGGTTTCGAAACCTTACTTCAATCGCTCATTAGATATAAGACTATATTATAGAAACTTTGGCTAAAAATATTTTAATTCCATCATCTCCCAGAATGAGGATGTGAAAGGCAGAAGCTGCCATAGTCACACTCTAACATGGACCTATAGAAGCTTATACTTTAAGACATTCATCACAACGAAGGGATCCGCTTCCTGAGCATCAACAACAACAAATAACTCGTCAAGATGATCAAAGGTATAAAAAGAGAAAATATTATGATGAATTATTGAATAACTTTTATTCATTCAGGAATGACAAAGCTCATGGATACTTTATCTCAGCCTTAGAAAACAATTTATTTTAGTTTCCATGGCCGAAAATGCCAAATAAAGATGGAGGTGAAGATGGTCCAAATTATTGTTCCTTTCCTCAGATGTTGGGACACCCCATTCAGTAATTCTTTGTTTTTAAATAACTTCTACAAAAGATGGTAGACTCTAGACAAGTGAAGTTGAGAAGATCATCAACTCAAGTATCATGTGTTATTGCTACCAATTTGGAGGAAGAGGGAAAATGGAAAGAGGATAAATAAAAAAGTGTGCAAAAATATAATGATTGGATGATTAGGAAAACGATCAAAAAGAGTCGATATATTTTATAAAAACAGTTAAAACGACCAATCGTGTCTTCTACACCTCCTGCCATAGAAAAACCATCCTCATCGAAAGACAATTCCTCATAGAAGAAAAGTGATGATAAAGACAAAGAGTTGTTAGATGATGGGGAGCTTGTGTCAAGGCCAATGTTTTCCTTATTCCTAGATGATTATATTCCATCTATTTTAATATCACGGGCACCTCCCTACCAAAAATAACAACCAGAACTAACCAGTCAAGAAGAATATTCATAAGAAGAATAATTAATCTTTGGTTCTGTGAATTTTATCCATTTAACATATCATTATGCCCACGGTGATTCTGATTGTAGTGAGCCAAAATTCCTGGGGCCTAATTGGACAACAAGAGGGAGGGGCCAAGGTTGAGGATACAGGGGACGACGTGGGAATTCCAGAAACCACCATTTTTATTCTACACCTGCTCAAACAATAAATGCAGTAGAAACTCATTGAAGATCCCTTAAAAGAGCTCAACAGGGACAAAGAGATTCTTCTATAAAAGGCAGGATCAGTTCTAAAACAATTATTTTAGAAGACCAATTAGAATCTACACTATCTTTTTCCTAGTAAATGAATAGACTTTGTCAGTCTAATTTACCAAAGTCACCAGTATTTCTAGCTTCTGATCCAACACAAACACATCTACAATAGAAGCATTAACATCCAAAGAACCTGAAAAACCACATCTCCATGATAGGAAACACATAATTTTGGACCAAAAGTATGAAATCTTGAAACAATTGTACAAATTACCTGCTATGTTGTCAATTCTGAAAGTTCAACATCTATCAAAAAATCTTAGAGAGGTACTCATTGAAGATTTGTCATGTTCTCAAGGGTTTGGAACCGAAGTTGCTGCTGCTGAAATTTACCATATAGAGAATGATCCTACAGAATTCCACACAGTCATATCCTTTACGGATGAAGATGAAGACCATGTGTTACATGGGAATATTAGACTTTTGTATCTGTGTAGAAAAATTGATGACATAGATATCCGATGAGCCTTCATTGATAATGGCTTCAGGGTCAACCTCATTCCCATTCGTACACTTCGTTGATTGGGCCTGACTGAATCTGACATATCTCCTTTTAATGTAAATTTTCATGGATATTACAAGAATAAACAAGAACCTCTGGGCGAAATTACACTTAGAACTCAATTTGGAGATATTCTGTCTATTTCATATTTCATGGTTGTTTTTAGGATATATCCTTCAATATTCTACTAGGAAGGCCTTGGTTGCATCACCATGAAACCATACCTTCATCATACGACCAATGTCTAAAATACTATTTCAATGGTCAAATAAGAACATTGAATGCTGAACAGGATCTGTTCAAAACATGTGAATCTCAATACATTGAGGGACACTTTTCTCATAAAAAGGGAACAAAGTCCATGATGAAAAAAATAACTAGATTAAATGCTCCAATTGGAAAAGAAAAGATTCCTGAAAATCCATTCAGGCATTTGAGTACAAAATATTTTCTTCCCATCCATCAAATTGAAATGTTAAAACCCAATCCATGTACTTATTCAGTAATATCCGTAATGTAAATTACGGAAATTTAGCCTGACAAAATGGGATAAATTATTGATACACCATGAAATAGTGGAATACTGAATGTAGATGTTTTCATTTCGTCAGTTGAACTACAACAAGCCCCTAATTCGTCAATCAGAGTAGAATAAATTAAAGCAATGCTAGGGGAAGACAATTATTTTGATTCTCAATCCATCAATCCCTCAATATTACCACTAGAAGTCCCTTCGTCATCAGAAGGGTCATATATGGTGGCATCTTATTCAGGATATTCAAATACAGACTCTTCCTCTATCTCTGGGTGTTTTGCCTCGTCATATACTATGAAAATTGAAACAGAAGTGGTAACACATAATGAAGAAGAAGAGGAAGATCTCAGAGATGCACCTACATCATTTGATGAAGGTGTATCTACCACCATGGATGAACTCAGATTAATAAATCTGGGAATAGAAGAAGATCCATTCCCCACTCTAATTAGTGCGGCCATGACCTCTGAAGAGAAAAAGACTTATACTTCCATTCCAATGTAACATCAAGATATATTTTCATGTAATTATACAGAAATAACATGTCTTAATCCTGATGTAGCCACCCATTATTTGGGTTTTCAAGTAGATCATCATGGATTTAATCAAACAATAAGGATAACACACCCAACACATGCCTCTAAAATTGATGTTGAACTTAATAAGCTTATAAAGGATAAATTTTTCAGTGAAGTTCAATATCCCGGATGGTTAGAAAATATTGTCCTAGTGAAAAAGAGGAATGGTCCAATTAGAGTATGCATTGATTTCCTAGAACTTAATCGGCATTGTTCTAAAGATGATTTTCTACTCCCGATTACAGAACTTCTAATTGATGAAATTTCGGACTATGATGCTCTTTCCATTATGAATGGTTACTTAGTGTATAATTAAATCTGAATGGCCCCAGAGGATGATTAATATATATCCTTTAGATCCCCATAAGGTGTGTTTTTCTATTAGGTAATTCCATTTGACTTAAAGAATATAGGCACAACATACCAACGTGCCATGCACCATATCTTTAAACCCTTTTTAGGGAAATTTATTGAATTTTATATGAATGATTTGGTAGTCAAATAAAAAAACGTTCCAATCATATGGTTGATTTGGAAACCATATTCAATAAACATCGGAAACACAATTTGAAAATGAAATACTTGAAATGTTCCTTCTCAATTACCTCAAGAAAATTCCCTGGCATCGTTGTACGCCATCGTGACATCGAATTTGATCCGGAGAAACAAAAATCAATCCTTGGTATGTCACCTCCTCGAATTCTTAAAGAATTAAGAGGACTCCAAGGACACTTGGCCTATATTTGGAGCTTTATCTCTAATTTAGTAGGAAAGTGTTTACCCTTCACCAAATTAATGAAGAAGGGGGTCACTTACCAATGGACTGAATATTTCCAAGAATCATTTTATACTATCATGAAATATCTCTTGAGTTCACCAGTATTGAATCCAACTATTGAAGGAAGACCTATTATTCTATATGTGAGAACTTTAGAGCGATCACTAGGTGCCTTCCTCACCCAAACGAACGTGCTAGGAATGAAAAAAGTGTTTATTATTTCAGTTGAACTATGCATGATGAGGAAACTAGGTATTCAGGTTTTGAGAAGTGCTTCCTGGCATTAATCTTTAAAGTTCAAAAAATTAGACACTACCTAAAACATCATGAGGTCTAACTGGTGTCTCAAAATATTCCACTCTAATTTATCTTCAGTCATCCTATGCTTACATAATGTCTTGCACAAAGGTCCATTATTTTGCAACAGTTTGATATCTAGTCTATTCCGTAGATGGTAATAAAATGGAAAAGATATGGATTATTTCCTTTTTGTGCATGCATCTGCAAATGGTACACAATTTAATAGAAAACATCATGAGGAAGAGGAATTCTCTATTCAAGATAATTCCCAAACAAGGGATATTTATTTGGATGGTGCTTTCAAAAGCCCAACAAGGAAGATACTGTAAAACCCTATACTCAACAAGTTTAGATTAGGAATTTTCCTCATTTCCCAAAAAAAGGTAGTATTGACTTATTCATTACTATTATCAAAAGGTGGTACCAACAATGAAGTAGAATATCAAGCTCTCATCACAGGTTTGGAATTGGCACTCCAAGTGCAAATGAATCATTTGAAGATAAAAGGTGATTCCGAAATGGTATTGAATCAAATTAATGGGGAATATTCTATCAGAAAAGAAGATTTAATCCCTTTGTGTGATTACAACAGAGGGTTAATGGATAAATTTTCTTCAGAGCCAACATTGTCTTATATTCCATGGTCACAAAATGCTCAACTAAATGCACTAGCTAATGCAGCTCCAAACTTGGCAGTTCCAAATCGGGATGAGACAGTTATCAGCATAACCCATTGTTGTGTGGTCTCACATTTTTTTCAAACTATAAGGGAGGAAATTAATGAAATTAACCCTATTTCTGAACTGTATGGTCATACCACAGGATAGAGAACATCCATCATGGAATATCATCAAAATGGGATAAATCCACCATACAAGGAAATTAAAGAACAGATCTAGCGACAAGCGGATATTTTTACTCATTATGATAGTCCAGACCACAAAATGATTCTTTATAAGTGAGATATTGATGGAATTATCATCATATGTATTTATGGACAAGAGACTGCAGCTGTCATGAATGAAGTACATTCAAGATCTTGTGGTGCCCATCAATCTTTGCACAAACTCTCTGATCAGATCTGAAGGATTTGAAACTTTTGACCTTAAATCACACAATATTGTACAAATTTTAATAAAAAAGTCATCCATGTCATGTGCATTCCCACTTCATTCCCCAACCCCCAAAGTTTCTACAAACAGCTAAATACTCCTGGCCATTGTCCACATAGTGAAGGGATGTAGTAGGACCTTATCCTCTAACCATAGCTAAATAGTTCAAGTATATTCTCATTGCTACTGACTTATTTAATAAATGGGACAAGGCAATATATTTCAATGAATATAGAGCCAAAAACATTGTTAGTTTTGTCAAAACTAATATCATCCCAAGATTTTGGCGTCCCTCATTCCATTTTGATGTACAACAGAACCAATATTTGCTCTTCTAAAGTAAAGAAGTTTTATTACGAACATAATATCAAGTTGAACCACTCATCTCCCTATCATGTAGCGGCCAATGTACATATAGATGAATTCAATAAGACTCTATAAAATATTCTTTAGAAGATGGAGGATAATGATAAGAAATCATGGCTTGATAAAATCTTGAGTGTTTTGTGGGCTTATCAGACAACTACCCGTACTGCTACCCAAGAAACACCTTCCTCATTGATATATGGAACTGAAGTATTTTTTCCAATTTAAATTCAATTACCTTCGCTTAGAGTTGTAATCTATGATCAATTTTATATAGATGAGAGGTCTATGAAATGGTTCAATGAGTTGTAATGAATAGACGAGAAAATACTGCATTCTTTGCATCATTTAGAAGTCTATAATAACAAAATAGAATGAGATTTTAATAAGAAAGTTCACATTTGTTCATTCCATCAAGGAGAATTAGTATTGGTCCTTAAGACTCCTATGATACTAGGAAAGAAACATCCAAAACATGAACCAAAATGGTAAGGTCCTTATTCCATACATAACGTCTATGCAAATTGATCATATGCTTTAATCTCAATGGATGGAGAGATCATTACAAGTCCAACCAATGCAAGATTCATGAAAAAATACATCGTGTAATTATACATCTTAGTCCTCACTACAAGACTTTAAACTACACAATACCATTTCCTAGTTTCAAGGCATTGAACTACATAACAACCATAAGCATCCATGATGCATGACATTAATGTGTGTACCATCTTCGTCCTTGTCGCATGATGTTAAACTGCTTGACATCATTTGTACAAAAAACGTTTTCTCTATAATAAGTTAGAAGTTTCAATAAGAAAACATCATTAAAATCGTCACTACTTCATAGTAGTACATGAGTCCCTCTCTTTCCTATGTCGGATTCATATCTGCATAGAAGACCATGTTTGATGAAATATGTATGGCATGATTCTCATTTTCAATGAGATACATACAGATGACTAAATCTCCAATTTTGGGCCCAGCCACAATCACAATTTTTTTTTATTTTTCACCTCCTATATATGAATCATATCTATAAAGAGTATTTTCTTAAGATATATGATTTGGTCATTATACCACTGTCTTAAGATTTACCATTCTCATAGAACGTGTAAAATGCCCCTATTCTTTATGTTAGACTAGATTAACATGAAGAATGATTGTTTAAAGAACTACATACGACTTGAGTCTCATTTTTATTGAGATACATAGAGACATCCAAATATACAATTTTGGGTCCAGCAGTGATAAAACCCCCCTTTATTTCTTATATATGAATCAAATCTGTGTAATAAATGATTTTAGAACTACGTATGAATTGAATTTCTACCAAGTAAAACATGTTGTGGCAGTTGGGTTTTATCCCTTAATCCAGTTACAATATGTCTTTCCTTTCACATCAATCCATTTTCATCCTTACCACATGACGTTAAAGTTCATATAAATATTATACCCATATTCATCATTTACAACACCTTTGAAAAATAAATGAAACCCTTACCCCTCCTTGTTTCTCACACTGAGCATAGCTCATGTGAGCTTCAGCATTGGGTAAATGGATTCTTTCTATAAGGTCTTTTAATATCATATTGGGTTAATAATGTCCTTACTATAGGACTTAAAACTGAAAAGTATAATATCCCATTGAATGACTTAAAACTTCACATCACCATATTCATTAAAAGGAAATAAAAGAAAGTCTCAATTTTACATATGAGTCAGATCTCCGTAATGTTCACCAAACTCCTGGTAAATATTGATTCAAATATTTCTCCTAATTATTGAACATAAACCCTCATCCATATTTCAAACTCATAATCATGAATATTTATATATCCTCATAATCTTTCTTATGGTTTCGGGTGACAGGATTTCTAATACCTGAGAACTATTTTGTCTGACTATACAGCATGTGCCCTTAGGAATCCTTGCATAAGTTTCCTACATAACAGGCATGTCAGCCAAAAGATACCATTATTTGGCCATGTAGAATATGCCCTAGTTTTCCCTGCATAATACAAACCCATAACAGGTTTGTCAAGTAATGGTAACATCTTTCTTAGTTATAGTATCTTTGTCCCCTTTAATCTTTGAGGACAATAAACTATAGTATTTATTTTAAAATAGTCAATCATGTATATTTTCCCATTATCATTCTCACAATCTGAAATTTATCATGACCATGGTTTACACATTTCCTTAACCATGTGTTCGATACACTAGTGAATAAATTTGGAATCACTTGGCCACATGTTATATATTGCTTATATTTCTGGTCCCAGTTGTATGACCTAAAACTATAGACACTATAACTTTTATGTTCGGGTCATACCTTTATAAACGTCATATTCCACTGATTCTTTGGATATCTTGATTGAAAAAACACTTTTCATATACAGGTACCTTTCTCCATAAAACAAACAATATTCTTTGAAAAATATTAATCTCCATAAACATTCTTCAACTTTTAGCAATAGAATGTCAAACTTTTGAGAGCCATTTTTCCTAACTATGTAGTATGTGCTTTTGGTGGCCTTGCATATGTGGCCTACATAATAGTCCGGTCAGTAAAAAGATGCCACTAATTGGATATGCAGCATGTGACCTTATTGGCCCTGCATAATACAGCCCCTATAATGGGGTTTTCATGTAATAGTAACATCATTCTTAGAAAATACTTCTTCCAATGCATTTATCCCTTTTCCCATATCATTCATCAGTTCCAAAAATTTCTAAATCATAGTTTACAGTTTTTCCTTCCGTACCTGATTATGATAGTATGTTAACAAAAAAAATTATCAAAAAATTCAGAGATTTTTCTCAGACATTTTTCATATCTAAATACCTTAAATTAATTCCACACAATCTCCTCACTGCATGTATTATAACTGTATAGTACCAATTTCCTCACTGCATGACTTAAAATTGCACATTAACAATGTCCTCACTACATGACCTACTACTGCATAGTACTAAGGTCCTTACTGCATTACATAAACCTACACATAATGATATCAGAAATAGCCCCTTTTCTGATAACTTTTTAGCCATTTCTAATACCCCAAATTTGTATAGAATTTTTTTCCTATTCATGATATATATCGGTATAAATTAGCTCTTTTATTCATAAAATTTATTTCCATGGAAAACCACCCATTATGGTATGGGGTCACCCAAATCATATTTTACCTATCTATCAATAGAAAAATGGTAAATTCCAAATGAATTATTTTACTTTACTATGCATCACGTGCCCTTCGGCGTCCTTGAATAAGTTTCCTACATAACATGCATGTCTGTAAAAATATTTCACTATATGGATATGTAGCATATTCCCTGGTTGGCCCTATAAAATACAACCCCTATAATAGTTTTTTCATATAATGGTATCTTAATTCCTAGAAAATAAACCCATTATGTTCATACATGCTTTAAATTTGGCATCCATAAAAAAATAATGGCCCAAGATTCCATGTGGAAATGATTAAATAAAGATAAAGAAATTAATAGCCATAGTGTTTTGATTGGGATTTAATTAAAATTTTACAACCAAAGCTATTTAATCCTTAAATATTACACCTTTGTAGTCCAACAAGCATGACTCTAAACTGCCAAACAACAAAAGACTTGGTACTCATTGGATTGAGAACCCATGAAGGGAACTCTGAAAAAAGTCGAGTCCTATCTCACTAAACATTCATTTTTTGTATGATTTATGTAATATTGAGAAATAAAAACAAGATGTCAAATGATACAAATTTTGTGGGGTTATCCATATAACCCTAGAAACAAAAAAAATTATACTCATTAGTACCTTTTTCTTATTTAGAAATTATGAGCAATTCATTCTTGTTATTATAATAATCATTATTTAACATAAAGAAATCATTATCATCATTTACCTTTCATATTGCAATCATGAAACGTATAAATGAAGATTTATATGATTGAAAACTAAATTTCGTTCATTCATATGAAAATAGTGGACTATCCACAAAATGGAGACTCTCTATCATGATTTAGAATAAACTCTCAACAAGACCTTTGATTTGTTGGACCACATCATAAGCTCTATCAGCTGCCTGTTGATGTTGAGATAGATGAGAAACTCTAGTATCCTCAACCTAAAGAACTACTTCATTAGTAGTGGAAATGGAATTTATTCCCTCTAATTGGGTTTATCCCAATATGTGATTCAATTTCTCATGCTTGTTGTGAAATACGTCCAATTTTTGTTGAAGATATAATAACTCCTTCATATAGTCTTTGATTTTTTGGCTAATTTCGAGTGATTTCTTATTATGATTTTCCTCCACCTCAACTACTATTGCTTGAAAGCCCTCAATATTGATGATTTATTATCCTCTTAAAAATCTTGTCCAAACTTATGCTTCTACTCTCGTCAATGAAATGTCTCTTTCATGGCATCACAGACAGACTGATAATTAAATCCACCAAATCATAATATGTAAAATAATGCTGGGGTATTTTTAAAATGGGACAATAATTCATCTAAAGTATTTTTGGCAATTATGCTCCAGATATTCCGCCATGTCTTCTTACGTTCCATGCCAAGAGTGTATTGCATATCTATGTCTGAATCTATGTCACTACTATGAGGTAAAATGTACACTGGAAATAGTTTTCTTAAAGAATTTCCTAGTTCTAATTGACTTCAGACAATATGAGCTAAACTTTTTGATCTAGCAATTGATAACCCTAAATGATAAATAAAGGTCATTATTCATTTCAAATGGAGGAAACAAATATGATAGAAAATAATGATTATATTTAAACAATAACAGGTCATCTACTTGATTGGATTCATTCCCCATATTCTCAGCCTCAATGTTTTGAGCAGATGTTTCTTGAGAAAGGCAATTTCTATGAATCTACTCAGTTATGAAAATTTAAGGCTCTAGAACACCTCTTGATGAGGGATCCTCTATAGGTATTTCTCCTTCCCCCATGTAAGGATAAAGTTGAACACCCTATTCCTGAAGATCCTGTCTAGAAATTTCAGAAGATAAAGTTGCATAATGTAAACATTGATGTAAATGATCAAGTAAAAGAAAAAATTATGTATGGAAAATGTAAAAATAGGGACTTACACCCTTGAAATTCCTCATGAAAATCCCAAAAAACCATGATTGAACCTGGAATATCTATATTTAGATTAATGGTGTCCATAATTTTAGTGTATACAACTTGAAATGTTATAGCATCTGTACCATTTAAGGTATCCAAAAAATGTAGGTTGATGCCCAAATTTTATCCACTAACATTTTTTCCATTGGCTCTTAAATTGGTACAGAATAATCTGGCCTCTCTATGATTGGGTCATCATCAGTAATTGTCTTAGATTGCTTTGGATCTACATTCATTTCCTCTGAAGCAACATGATTATCATTGATGACTATTTCATGATCCTTTGACAAAAGCAACTGAGGAATGTATTTAATATTACCTTCGATTTCCTCTTTATTAATAGATCCAGGAGCACGTATAGATGAATTTTTTGATGATTTATCTACTAAAATTATAGATTTTTCAGCATGAACCTCGGTTTCCCCTGGGGATTCTTTATCTAGTCATAAAGAATCATATCTTAATCCCTTTAAAGATAAGAGAGACATAGATCCTACTAGAGGGTAAAACATGTTTACCAGAATATATTATAAATGTTGTATGCCCCATGGATCATATAAATAATTACTCCTTATATGAACACTTCGAATCAATATCATTTATTTATTGTGTTTTTATTCAAATGCATGGGGAGAGATTTAAACACTGCTCTTAACAGGAGAAACATGAGGTAATGGTTGAGGATTATATGTCGCCATTACCCCAGTTATGATTCCTGTTCCTAGAGAATGTTATGGGGACCTAGGAGGATCATGTGTTACATCATTAGGAGAGCCTACAGAACCATATATAGGTTTTTTGAGAATGGGTCTGAATATTCCTTCTCTATATTCAAGCTACATAAATACATTTCCATCAAGATTAATGATGATAAATGGTAAAACAAATTTTTGGAAAAAGAAAAAGGGAAATACATTATCAGTATTAACCTAAATATCCCAATCCTCCTCCGAGTTGATTATTCTCCCTTCACGGACTCCTATTTCCAGCATATGAGATACTCATTTTGAGGCTGAGATTTGTTCATCATTTTCATATATAAAAACCTCTAACTCCAAAATATACTTTTGTACTTTAGCCAAGTTCTTATCCAGATTACAATTAGAAGATTCCTTGATTTCACCAATATCTTGTATTCAAAAGTCCATGCTGAAGAAATTCCCATGAGTCCCTAAGATCACATGTTGCACACTTTCAATTACAAATGGATGATGGTCACACATTGTTTAATCTTCTTATGGTTGACTTTGATGGATATTCAACACCTTTTGATTGGGGAACATCTTCATGCCTCCTTTCTTCAGAAAGTTCAACTGATGGAATATGAATCTTCGTTTGATGGTGTTGACTGGATCACCTTGGCATTGGAGGTATTACTTCTCTGGACATTTTCATCCCGGTATACCTCCTGTGAAAAGGTTTTTTGGGCTTTGAAACCTCTGAAACTTCTGTATCATCTCTAGCCTTAGACTTCTTACCATGATTTTCACATGCAACAGTCATTGTAGCCGCCACTAGACATATACCGTTTGTCAATTCCTCTTGAGGATATGAAAAAGCCCAAGCTTTAGCATACACATCTTCTAATCTGATTGATTCATCGGATAGAGGTAATGTAATCTACAATTTGGATAACACCAAAGATATTAGAATCCATAATTTTCTCACTACCATTGGGTGTTTTTCAGGTCTGACATACGTGGGTGGAAAAGTGTTTGATTGTTGAGGGCATCTGAACTGAAGAAAAAACCAATAGGGGATGTAGGCCTCAAATATAATTTAACCTTCAATCCTAGTTTATAATATGCTTTCCTTGAATTCCATCATTTAAGATCTCAGATCGTAATTATTTTATTTACCATCCTCAATAAATGTTCCAACTAGTGGGTTACCAAAAGTAAAGATGTTGAATTCTCCTAAGACATTCAATACCTTTAACACCTCTTCATGTCTCATGTTCATAGGCTTAATACCAGAAATATCTGTAAAAATGGGCTGAATCGACCATTTGGAACTCTGATTGAATTCAACATTGAGTATGAAGAAAAATGTGATGCAATCCAGCCCCACTACACTTGGAATGTCCCTTACATCCAAAATGAATCCTTCCCACTGTATAAATGCTACAATAGATGGTAAATTCTTTCTAATGCATAGTTTTCTATCCCAATATACATCCCTTCTACCAATTTAGCTGCAATTATGAAAGTCCCTAATCTTACACCACCACAGGATTCGTGGACTAGAAGCAAATAAACGCTTAGCCACACAGTAAGGAAAAAATAGAAGCATAATAATTCATCTATATCAGGTTTGACTTTATAGCCCTAGTGCTTATAATTGCCTCTTTCCAGTGTAGGCCAATATGTTCCTGAACTGCCTCTGTTATCTGCTGAAGGACAAATAGTAGGATGTCCTCATGTTATACCTTTCTATGTTTTTGGTTCTAATAAGGCTTTCATCCACACTATAGAATGGATATAATTCTTGTGTTTAGATAAATTATTCACTATATTAAATAATTCATGAGCTAGTGGTGGTGTCCTAGAATCATTACCCCATGTTGTAGTAGGTGTAATGAATTCTTTATACATTTCACCAAGAATGGGAACTCCAACTACTTGGTAAATATCAGAGAGACTAATACCAACTTCACCATGTGTAAAATGAAAAGAATTCAGTTGTGGATTTGTTCATCTTAGTAAATCAAGAATGAATTCCTTTTTATACATATATTTTTGCCTCATCCAGACAACATCGTAGATATGAACGTCTGATAACTCATTTATGAAATAAGCACAATTCCAACATACCCAGAATGACCTCATCCACTCAGGTTTTATAAACCATTCAGAATGTAGGTCCCAATATCCTTTCCAAACATTAGATTGAGCTATTTGAGAAGCCCAAAAAGTGGGATCATAACAATTTGGTCCTGTCTCTATAACATGATCCATCATATCGGGAGTGCAACCACTGGGATGAAGGATGCAACTAATAGGGACATTGTTTGTACAAGAACCCCCCTTACACTAATATTCATACAATTACAGTTGGAATATTGAAGAAACCAATTATTTGGAAAGTAATTTTTAATAGACAAAACATGGGAATATTTGAATATCACATGCCCATACAAAGCTAAATATGTATATTGAGAATAGTCACGTTTGAACGGAATTAGACCCTTTCATATCCTAGGAAGAGTACCCTCAACAATATCATAATAGTGTGGTTTGATGATCTTCCTCATTTCATTTTGGAAAACCCTAGATTCTTTAGTTTGAGTCATCAAATGAGTCATTCTTTCATGTAAAATAATTTCCAAAACTTCTACGTCAAAATTTTAAAGAGGAAATTAATAATTTGGCAAAGGACACTATTCACATAGGTTCTTTGACAAGTCCTGTCACGTAGATCCTTCGATGAGGTCCGCCGCGTAGGTCCTTCACCAAGGGTCCTATTGTAAATCCATTGATGATGTTTTTTGTAGTGGATCCACTACTTAAAATTATTTTACCATGAATATATTTCATGGAAATTATGGGAGAGAACAAGGAAATAAGAACTAGGAAAACGAGCTACCCAATGAGAGATACAGAAATTCGAGGAAAGCACATATAAAGAAAAAATCGCAAAGGGTGAGACCTATTTATATGCACTTTAATTATTATGTGTTCAGATGGCATGCAACATCTTTACACCGTACCACTACAATGCACATTCATGGTATACCCGCGATGTTCAGTAACTTTCTCCTCAACATTTGTCCCTCTTTATACATTTTGGATCCTATCCTGAGGGGGGGGGGGCATTGGTTGAAACTAATTGAGAATGTAAAAAAAATACAATGATGAAAAATCCATGTATTTCAGATCACAAAGTAATTTTCAATGTCTACAAAGGAAAATAATAATATTTCCAAAGTGCTTCCCGATAGACTAGCTTCACAGGCCTAGGCGACGAATCTTCTTGACTGACCTACGTGACGGAGCTGCGCGACTGAACTATGAGACCGAGCTCCGCACCCAGAGATGTTTTTTCCACCTATGCGGAATAACTGAATGACAGAGCTATGAGAAGGACCTACATGGAATATAGCTCTTCAACCGGGCCCTATCCATGCCTATAAATAGAGCCATTGGGATCTCTATTTGTGGACTGAAAAAGTGAAGGATTCTCTAAGGCTCCCATTGTGTAGCTCTTTCACCAAGGACCCTCAAATTGTCTCAGGTAGCTCTCTAGACCACGACCGAAGAGATAATTAAATGGGATTAGCATGTTCTAATGGTCTTCATATTTTTTAGTCATCATTTATACATGTGCGGTACACCTACGCACCATACCTGCACACCATACAAGTGCGCCACCCCTACGCGGTATACCTATGAGCCATACCTATGCACCATACCTACATGGTATACCAGTGTGCCATACATGCATGGTATACATGTGCAGTATATCAATGCGGGGTACCTACGCGGCATACTTGGGTGAGGTACCTACGTGAACAACTCAAGTACCCTTTTTTAAACGTCGTTCATGGAATGGTATTTACTACCTTGGTTTCCATATCATAATGGGAATAAGTTGAGGCATACATCAAAACCTATTGACTTATTAAACCTTTGGGAAATGAACATTAGTTTTTCTCCTATTTGGGTATGTTTTTCTGCCGTCATAGGTTTCCCACATTTGTTTTGTAAAGGGGTTAGGATTCATGAAATGTCTCTAGATTTGTATATCCACAATTACATGGAACATTCTCCCAGAAACAGTGTCAGGAAGTTCTCGATTTGGAGTAGGGTTGGGTCATGGCCTCTCCTTTCTCAAAGAGGTGACCCAGAACCTCAGGTCTCTTGTAGGGAAGGTACAATTAACACTTACTTTTTCCCACACAAGAATAAGAGAAGTATCCCTTTAATACCAGGATTAATTTATGGGAATCTATCCTGGTATAATCCCCTCACCATCATACCTTCCTCCATACATTGGACCCTTTTACAATGTAAATAGAACAGAGGGAAGGCTCGTCACCTCAACCTCTTCCATGGTCTATGTTCCCACTTCCATTAGTAGAGGAAGAAAAGTGTGAAGTGTCATTGTTGATTCTTTCACATCCTCTTGATTCTCACACCGATCATGACTCACGCGGTATTTGGGATACGTGATGGTTACAACATGTTCAAAAACACTCATTGTAAGGAAATACAAGAACTATGATTCCTGTTCAAACCACGATACGTAGAAATCTCATTCAGGGCCCTAGCACACTAGATATCCTCCTCAGGAAGCCAACCCTAATTCCCCCATTTTAGGAATCCTTTTTAAGAATTAAGCCCCAAATTAGATCCTCAAATAATCAAGCCATCTTTTTTATGAAGTAAGCTTAAACTCAACTCTCTCATATGTATATACTATCCTATGAGATTTTTCAAAATACATGGGATTTTATTTCAATTAATATGGGATACATAAAAATCCTCCTTGAGGATCAAGCCCAACACTACAAGTAAACCCTTTTTTCCTTAGGCCATATTCCCAATAGGGTCAGATCCTTCTTGGAAGACTATATCCTTCACAATTTTACTTGGACTACGTCAGTAGAAGTCCCACACTATGTTTCAACTATGCACCTTCTACATACAGTTCTCTATCACCTGACCTTAAAAGATATGATGTGTCCTATTTAGCGACATCGAACTATGAGGGTTCTGATTCCTTTTACAAGGATAAGTAGGTAGCCCATTTTACGGTCACGATCCCAAGATCAAAACAAACCTTCGTCTACCTGGATGAAAATAAATCCTAGAGTTCCCCATGGAGTGGATTAAAAACCAATATCATCACAACGATGATTAAAAGAATATCGAATTGGTATATTAGAGGTATCCATTGATGGAAAACCACAAATACATAAAATGATTATGTTGATGAAGAAACATTAATGCATACTAATGATTCTAAATTTTACACATGCTAATAAGTGATTGTAAAGTCTAAAGGAAACATATGATATACTTAGTGAATTAATAAGGATTCATGAAAATATCTTAAATTTACAAAGAGAGATTAGGAGTAGAAAATAATTACCCCCAAATGGGTGTGATGAGTTTGGACTCCCATTCTCTCAACCAATGCACATTCTTATATAATGTAAAGTTCAAACATAGCGAATTCCTACCTTTGGAAAGAAGGCCCCCATTGGATAATGAACTGTTGGATGTTTCCAGTTCCACGAATAAATCCAATGTAAACCACATGGAAATAGTGATTCTTAATACTAGAAAAAATGTTTCTAGGAATGACGAATCATATTTATAAATACTCATTAATAAAAAAAGAAATTTTTCTGAATTTGAACTGCAGATCAGTCTTAAACTAATAAACCTGTGATGGTATCCATACCACTAATGCTCAATATATAATTAAAAAAGGACCTGAAAAGGAAATAAATAAAATTTGGATAAGAAAAGTAAGGGTTATAAGTTATTTTTAGGAAAAGTGGGAATACATCACACCACACATATCTGCATCCACTATTGAATCATAGTAAGCTGAGTTTCTGAAGGACCACATCATATGCATTTATATGAAATATTTATTTGACATAATATCCAATACTTGGTTTCCCCACCCAATATGTATATTAGGTTACCAAATTAATATGAGAAGCATTCTTGAGACATTGAATCCATCATGGAATGATCTATTAAAGCACATACCTTGTTATGGTTTTCAATGCCTTCAGAGTAACATCAGTGTCAGATTCAATCAATAATGAAATCCAATTATATTGGAAATCATAACCAATTGAATTTACCATAACAAATAATTCATCTTTATATACCACCATAATTCTAATGTTATGATTGAAACACTATTTGAAAAATCCTTGTGTATACATAATAAAACCCCACGACCTAAGGGAGAATGCATACAAGAAGATTCAAAACAAATTTTAACATTAATCCATGTGCTAAATAGAGGTATTTAGCAATTGAAATTTATCATTATAGGCTTCATTGGTCAACAAAAAACACCCAATAATCTGAGAATATTCTGGAAATTCATAGTATTATTCATACCTCCTAGTTTTACAACAGATTCCTTATAAACATCCTTATACATCATGATCATTACGATGTATAGATTGGGATACTTTATATCATAGAGTTTATTATTTTATAACTCCATATAGATGAAAAAATAGAAAACGTTCTAAAAATAGTAGATTTTATATTTATTAAGAAACATTAACAATGCAAATTTCCCCTTGGACCTCATGACACTGCATATTACAACCAATTATCATGCCAGAAATTAATTCTGTGTATTCTCTTAAATCACCAGAAAAACTATATTCTACATACTGATTTCTCATATCCTCTCTTAATTGAAGGAATATAGTTCTTGTTGAAGAAAGTTAGTATCCAGAACTCAGATTTTAATAATGAGTGGGAATGTAATGTTTATAAATTTTCTTAATAAGAGGAATTTGGAAGCATTAATGAAGTAGGTTTGGAATATCATTATACATCATGGTGGTTGGGGGGAACCACCATATTCGAGTATATAGAATTTTTTAAAACTAAAGATTCCAAGATTATTATTCTTCCATATTAGGGTGTCATGATTCATGAAACCGTACCTCTTAATTAAAAGATTTGTTTGAATAGGAATCAATATTTAGAAAACATATTTTTTTAAGAAATAATTAATACCCATGTGATAAATGTCATATTGAAAGATAATGGTATTCTATAGTGGGTTATCCATCCAGGAAGTAGTTTAATATTTGATATTAGAGCCCTTTCCAACAATTCATTTTTAATCCCAAATAATTTTGTTGACGAAATTTATTAAGGATGCCAAAACAGTGGATGAATGGTGACAATTATAACCATTTTTGGAGTCTCCCTTTCCACATGTTTGTTAAAAAGACATATAAACGTTCACAAGTAATCAGGATCCATGTGAACTTACCAATTAGGAAATTATTAATTATCTTGAGATATTTAATTCCAATTCCTCCAAATTTTATTTTTTTAATGCACTCCCTCCATTAAATAGTAACCATCATCTTTTCATAAACTAAACCAACACATATGAATAATATAAAAATCCCTTCTATTTCATTTTTATGTCTCTTAGTCTATCTTAAAGTGTGAATTAATAAACAAACATAGAGGGTATCATAGAGTTAACATGGAACACTCTTGGAGTTTAAGACATGGATTTTTCATTCCACTAGGCTATTTGATTAATAATTAGTAAGAATATCTCTTCAAGTAATTACTTTCAACATTTATCTAAAATAATGGGACACCAAGATAAAAAAACGGAGGGAACCTAAATTAAATCCAAGGAATATTATTATCTTATTTCATTATCCCAAATGATAAACCATTTTCAAATAAAATGAAGGATTTATCCCAACTTATTGCTTGCCTATATACTTCCTCATAATGTGCAAATAAGGCCTTAGAAGGGGATATAGTCTTTCTTATAGTTGAAAAAGAAAAATAATATCATCTACATATAGTAAATATGATGGAACAAAATCATTTCTACCATCATTGATTTTTTATATAAGACAAGTGGAGATAATTCATTGTTGAATCTACTCATGTAATCTTGATAAATGGAAAAAATATTTCTTGAATGTGGATCACCTTGTATCACACCTCTGTTTCACTGAAAATAACCTATTGGACTGCAATTAATATGAATGGATATCTTAGAAGAGCTAAGAATTGTTTAAAGGAGTTTGATGAAATTTTTTGAGAATCCATACTTTTTGAAAACATCATGGAGAATAATCTAATTTAAAATACCAAATGAATTGGATATGTCAATTTTGAGAGAAAATTACATCATTTGTTTCCTCCTCATTATATTTACAACCTCTGGGGATGTGAAAAAATAATGGTGAATTATACTTCCAAGAAAATACCAAAATTATTCATGGTGATAAAATTCTTAAAAAGTCCTACATCTTTTTCATATGAATATTACTAAGGAGTTTAAGAATTATATTCCCAATGTAAATGGGCACGATGTATTTGATATGGAGTGAATTTCCCTTCTTGTGTATCAATGTAAGAAAGATTTCATTTATCCCATAAGGCTTGGAGGAGTGAATGAAGAATTCCATTATTTTCTATGTAACATCATCATTAAAGATATCCTAGTAAAACATAAACAACTTATTAGGGAATCCATAATGTCTAAGAGAAGTATCCATATTGAGGGAAAAAAGGGGATCTTTGATTTCCACATTATATGGATCCATTATATGTACTTGATTATGATTTACATCAATGCATGGAATAATGTTATCAACCATTTTTTTTGTTGACTAGTTTAATTTTAGAGTATAATCCCTTGATATAATCCAAAATATCACGATATATCTCACATTTAGTAGTGAATAGATTTACATTTTTGATTATTCCCTTATTCACTGTTCTGTCCATATTCTCCTTCTATGTTCTATTAAATATTTTTTATTTCATGTCTAATATTTTAAGACATTTGAAATTTAACGTATTTTTTTTCAGCCATTCAATGGTTATAATATAATCAACCAACAAATAATGAGATTGTATCTCAACTCAAGATGGAGTATTTTTTTTGATTCATAATCTGGTTATGTTAAAGACATACCTTTGAAACAGCAATTCCCAAATTCTTCTTGTAAAATAAATATTCTCTCCATTATTTATGAATCTTCTTGGAATATGTTTGATTAATAGAAATTTTTTTAAAAGGTATTCCAATACATTCAGATTTCTAGGCCTTTGACCATGTTTTCTCGCAACCATAATCCATTAGAAATCAATTTTTTAATCTAAAAGTGATAGGTCCTGACCGTTCTATATTCGTGTATATTTCCACACTGAAGGAATTTTCATTTTACTATTAGTTCGTAAGTTTGAATCCAATTACTCCATTATCAACAGTCATATAATCCATTTGAACAATAAATCTTTCAAAATTACTTTCTCGCCTACCGTTCAGAGTATATATATTCCACAAGAATTCAACCCCAAAATTTGGAACCACAACATGATATCAATTTTAATTACAAGAGTATAACTCAAAATATTTATTGTAATTAAAGTTATAACATTTTTTTCTCATTTCAGAATAATATCAAAATCCCTAAAAATCACCCATTTTTTGATTTATTCTTTCAGAGCACTGTTGAAATTTTCATAGATTGGAAAATCTTAGGGTTTCATTTATCATAATCATTTTTATATGGAAACACACTTGAAAAATATCATTGGCACAAATGCTTTTATGCTATAAACCCCATATATGATCCATGTTTGATCCATGTATGTTTTTTGAGAAAAATTGGTTTGTCAGGGTATGACACTCAATAGGGGGTGAACTAAATTCATAAAAAAAATTATGTAAAAACATTTTATAGAAAATACCCTCATTTTATAACAAATACATGAAAATTTACCAATGTAGAAGATTTATAAAAGTTTTATTTGTTTTAAATATTTATCAAATATTTATTAATTTTGAGTTAAAAATTTTGTTATTATTCAAACTTTTGAAATATCTCTATTAAAAAAATTCTTATACTAATACGACCTTAGATTAATTATCAATTAAATGTTATTTTTATAAAATAATTATAACTATAGTGAGAAAAAACATGAAAACACACAGTAGAAGTTAAAAATAGGTTCACTCTCAAGCTGACACCTAATAATCTCCCCATGGTGGTCACCTGCCACCAAGATGATTATATCAAACAAACATGATCAACACCCTAGATCAAGGTAACAATAGTGTAAAAACTATAGAGTCCATTAGATCTCTTCCACAGTATAAGTGGGGGTACAAAATAAACCAATAGATAGGACTCACCTGGACCTATTGCACTGTTATATGTGAGAGTGTAATGTATAAAAAATATGAGTTTATGAAGATATATTTATATATTATAGTTTAGCGTAGGATCCAGTATGCTTCTATTAACCATACAAACACAAACTACTCAAAATAATATTCATAGTTAGAGAAATGTAATTAGAATAGGATTTAGATTGACATGTGTGATGTTCTATATTAATTATTGACTCTTTCAGGATAATAGAAGTGATGTTGGAGTCATCTTACAGAAACAGACAGAAAAACAAAATGTTGGTGTTTTCTTCATTCTTCAATTCTTAGTGATCTTCAAAGCATTATCCTCATTCTATGTTTTCACTATAGATATTTTTTGTTTTCATTTCTTAGAAGTATATTTGTGTAATCACAATAGGATTCTATTTTTTGTTTCTCTAAGGTTCATGAATTACTTAGTATATTGTCTATAGGTCACATCATTCTCAATCTATATATCTTTTTGATCAAGATATTCACATTATAGGCACATGAAACATGTTCTTTAGTACCTCATACCTTGTATTGGTCTCACACATCATTAAATATTGTTTACAAAAGACACAAAATATAATTAATATAATACGCATTAATAAAGTTCATAATATGACCATTAGAGGTAAGTTTTAATTTAATAGACAGATCATCAGTGACTTAATATGTTAGTTTTTTATTCAATAAGTGTCTCATGATGTAGGTAGATCATTCTATTAGTAGTTCATTCTCTTGGTAGGTCAAAATTGCATCATTTAATCGACATGTTGGTAGATGATGCGTTAGTAGGTGATGCATTGGTAGATCAGTAATTGGTAGCTCAGCTATCGGTATCTCATATGTAGAGATATTTTGATTTTCATAATGTCACTATATCTATAGTTCATATGTATGTCGGTTAGGAATCGAAGCATCAATTTATTGGTGACTCAAACATAGCCAAAATTCTGAGCTACTCTCTCAGCAACATAGTTTATCGGTAGGACATGTATCAGTAGCTCATATTTATCGGGTTACATAGACAGGTTTGTGGCATATTATTAACAAAAAATTGAAATTATATTTAATAATTTAATCACTATCACTAGATGTTAAATTATAGATGAAAAAGATTAAACACAATGTACCCTAATAAATTATAATCATCTTTGCTAATCATGACTTGTGAACCTTACAACTATAGGAGAACAACAATATCCCCCTTTTTGATGATCAAAAATTTGGGGACCATGTAACATGATAATTTAATTGATTTATGATGATTTGAAAAAAAAACATTTTAATATATTTGATATACTGTTATAGAAAAATATTAATGGAATAAAAAGTACATATTACTTGTTAAATAGATTTTATCAATTATATGTTCCCTTTTATTGTCAAGATTTTGATAGATGATGCTATATTATTTTCCCCCTTCACAAATTATCAAAAATAAAACACTGAATGAAAAATAAAGAACAAATAAGGTATTAACAATAAGATGAAATCATAGAGGGTATTCTATTAATAAAAAAGAACATGAAAAAACACAAATAGGACAATACATGGAGTACATCAAAACCTTATAAAAAAATAGGTCTAACTACTTCATGGGAACAATAGATTCCATAACTTTCTCAACATTATCAAAATTGGAGGAGGGGGGAGTAAAAGAATCAGTTTTTGGAGTGTTGGAAGGCATAGAGACAATTGTGAGTGATGGAAGTGGAAATTCCACAAATACTGAAGGAGAAAGGCTAGGCCTAGTTGATGAAGTAGGTCCAATGAGTTCATATTGGATGACATGTCGAATATGGCTGAGATATTGAAAAGGATTCATGGTCAGTGATTCCAAGGGTGTATAAGATGAGGTATAAGTAGTCATGACTGGTCTAATAGGAGTAGGATGAGGAGAAAAAATAGCTATGTTGTTATGGTGTAGGTATGGTTTGAGAAAAATGATGACGTCCTTAATGATATCAACCCCATATTACATTTCCATCTCGAAATCATCTTCCTTTTCTGTGAACATATAAAGAGTAGGAGTAAAATATTTCAAATACCAAACATTCTCTTTTATAGCATGATTCACTATAGTTAACCTAAAATTCTACACAAAATATTTTATGTGACATGTCAACTAGTTTTTTCATTAAATTATCTTGATATTGAATTATAATTTTTTAGATATTTCTTTTTGATCCATTGTAACAAAAATAGAATAAAACATAACTATATCATAAATATGATATCAATTCTTCTTGATTTTTAAGATAATCTCCTAGTCTGTGCTACCCATCATAGTCTGATGTTCCTCCTTAATCACACTTCTGACCATCTCAACATCAAAAGTGTGAGCAATAGAAAAATGTGAGCTAGAGGCACATTGCACTATATCTTTAATATCTGATCACAAATGAGTTATATCAAGAGTTAAAGTCTAAGAGGGGATAACATATTTAGAATATTCAAAAGTGTTGTGTCCAAGAACTTTCATAAAATTTCATAAATAAGCTTTATATTCGATTTTCATACCGTTATTGGTAGAAACAATACGAATGAACTCATTCCTCATATTTTGATTATATGAAACAAATACATTTAGAAATGTGAAAAATTATGGCACAACAGGTGATATAACTCCTTCAGGGATCTTGTAAGTATCTATTTCAAAAATTATTGAAACTTTGTTAGGTGTCTATAAAGGTATTGATCAACCATTAGCCCACAATTCTTCCATGAAGGCATTGAAACTTCCATCAGTGATATACTCAATATATTCTGAACAAACAACTAGACTAGTATCAATATTCTCCACGACATCAGAAAAATCCAATCCAAGAGTCTCATATAAAGGGGCCATCCTCCATAAAAGTAACATGGTATCATCCAAGGGAGTAAGCACCTCAACGTTTTCTCTTTTAGTTTGTCTATCACCCTCATCTGATGGCCTCTTTCTTAAATAAGGAAAATCCATCACCGGGGTCACAAATACATCCTTTATAATCTGATCTTCCTTCTAAACATGGACATTAGGAGATCTCTCTTCAACAAATAAGTGGTTCAATACGATCCTCTAGATCCCTTTCCTTAATAAAAACCTATTCAGTATCCCCAGGATATTCCAAAAAGTTTCTTATTCCCTTATGGTAACATTATTAGGATTCTCATGTTCAATATTATCAAGTATTAGATGAAACAAATATCCAAAAAAGGCATTGTACTTCATCACCAAGTTTTGGTCCACTGTCCATATCATCACTTTCTACATCTTCTTTATCAATTCCATCTTCTCCATCATTCTTTATAGATTCTCCACCGTATTCTTTAGCTTCATATTCTTATTCACTTCCACATCATTCTTTATCACATGTTTGTTATTCACCACCTGATCTTCTGTCATATTCATTATTTTCCGACTCTTCTATATCATCAGTATCATTAAGAGGAAGAAGTTTTTTCTTTAGGAGGTAGTCGTCTAGGCGGAATTCTAGGAACATAAGACATCGTCATTGAATTGTTACAAATATCAAGATCACTCCTGTCATCTACAAAAGACTCATTTCATTTACCTTCCTCAACCACATCATCATTAAGAATACTCACTAGATTTATCTAGTCCTAGAATAAAATAAACAATGTTCCTCGACATTGATAGGTGCTTAACCAGATTTAAATATTTATACTTATTATCCTTATCCTCAACCAACATCTTCTTATAGATATTACAATTAATTTTCATCCTCTTACAAATACATTTATTCAGAAAGAAACCATCATAAGAAGAGACTATCTCTTCTCATTTATTTACAATGCCATTATAATCCAATAAGGCAGAGTAATTCATAGATAAAATAATGATTTTGTTTTTCAATATGGATTGATTATCTCACAGATATGAACCATTAAGTATCTTCCTAGATTTACCATATATCATTTCTTCAACATATACAACAATTAAACATCGTGAAACATAAGAGAAGAAAAGTCCTCATTTATGGAACATAACTAATAATGGGTGAATTTTAAAAAAACACATGCACTCACCACTGTGGTCAATAGTAATAAGATTCCTATGCACTCTATTTCCTATAAATTCAACTATAGATTCCTCATAACAAAAGATGTATTTTTTGGGGGAGAAATTTTCTTATGGTCATCACAAAAACTCTAATGGGGTACCTTTAATAATTATTCCCAAGTCTTGGATAAAAAAGGAACTCTCATTCCATTCATTGTTGACATTATCCAAAACCTAACCAGTCCTTCACGAAAAAAGTCAGCATACTGGTAAAACTCATGAACCGACTTTGAATAATACCGACTTTATTTATTGGTGAACAACTCAAAACACCATTGTTTTTGCTACGCATTTAGAAAAATGGAGTTATTGGACACAAAACATTCCAAATGAACTTCTATCTCATGGGTTATAATTTGTTTCATGATATTTATATGAACAGTTTTAAGACTAGTCATATGCTAAATAGATTCAACTCTTTGGTTCTTGAAAAAATTCAACTCATCCTTAGATCCTTCAAAAACACGTTTTAAATTATCCATTGAGAGACTTTTGAAGGGATCAATTCTAGAAATAAAAGTATAAGCTCAATAGAGAATGTTTCGAGTGTAAGAGTCCAAGAGTAGGAGTGTGATAGTAAATCATACTGGATCGATGATTAAGTTTATCACATATGGTTTTGAAAAAATAAAATACAAACTGAGAGTTAAATTAAAATAAAATAAAATAAATTATTGACATTTGAAAATCTAGATAGAGAAATAAATAAATATCTTCGAGGGAGACACATCAGTGAGATCCGTATGTAAGTTGTCATCAGTGAGTCATGTTGGTGAGACATCATCGGTGAGTCATGTCGGTGAGACAACATCATTGTGTCATGTCTTTTATACCTCATCGATGATCCCTCTAAACTTGATCAATCTTAATTCATATCTGATGTAACTCATCCTATCATAATTTAAATGATTAGTAAAAAATCATCAAGATGATGTTTTGTTCCAATGAATTAAAGATTTATATTATAGTTTTTATAGTGATCTCTAAAAAAGGGATTTCTAACATCAATATGTTTTTTATATAATGAGAAACTAGATTATTAGAAATATTAATTGCAATTATGTTTTCACAGTTTATATTGAAAGGTGTATACTGATATCCATAATCCAATAATGTGTGTTTCATCCACAAAATCTATGCACAACAGCTACCAGATGTAATGTATTCAGCTTCGGTAGTAGATAATGAAACAAAATTTTTCTTTTTTACTACATCATGATATCAAATAATTTCCCAAAACGTCACATGTTCTAGAGGTTCTTTTTTTTATCTAACATGCTTCCCCAAAAATAAGTATTAGAATGACTAACAAAATCATAATGTTTTCATCAAGGATAGAACAATCCTATGTTGGGTTTATACATGATGTATTTGAAAATTCTTTTTCTTGTAGATAAATGATATTTTATAGGGTTTCCTTGAAAATGTGCGCACATACATACACTAATCATAATATTAGAATGACTAGTAGTCATGTAAAGTATAATTAAAGTCATAATTCTGTAACTAGTTTTATCAATAGGTTTTCCATTTTCATTAATATATAATTTATAGTTTGTACTCATTAGTGTATCAGTAATTTTTATATTATCAAACCGAAGCCATTTTAAAAGATTTTATATATACTTAATTCGATTACAAATAATAAATTTTTTAATTTGTAAAATTTGAAATTCAAGGAAGAATTTGAGTTTACCCATTAATCTCATTTCAATTTCACATTACATAATGTTTGAAAATCAATACATAATTAATTTTTATATAGATCCAAAAATAATTTCTTCAAAATAGATTTGAAAAACAAAAACATCATTAAAAATTATTTTAAAAAAAGATAGGATCTAAAATTCCATTTTTAAAACCATTTGAAACAAGAAAAGTGTTGATCCTATAATACTATGTTCTTGTAGCTTGTTGTAAACCATAAAATTCATTTAATAATTTTAAAACATGATTAGGAAAATAAGGGTTTCTAATACTAAGGGTTTCTAAACAAAAATATCTCAGTTATACACCCATTTTTGAATGCACTTTTAACATCCATTTTATATACCATGAAATTGAGATGTGTTTTTTATTCTTGAATAAATCTAATGGATTCATGTCTAGAAACAAGTGAAAATGATTCATCATAGTCAATTCATTCATGAATATATCCTTCTAGAATCTGTCTTGAATTTTTTTTACAACGATATAAGCTTCATCTACATTATTTCCAAACACCTATATTGTTCTAATAGTAGAAATTTATTTGGGCCTATCAATATGTTTTTAGATATTATTTCTTTCAAAATAATTCATCTCTTCTTGAATATCCATTATAGAAAATTCATTATTAATTTCATCATTGATATTTTTAGTTTCAATCTATGATAAGAAGGTTTGATGTTCAACCTTGTTCCTTAAATAAACTCTACTATATGTTCTCTTATGTAAGTATCTAACTATAAAATATATTGTACAATTATAACATATTCCAACAATTCTAGAAATACAAGGGATAGTTATTTTAGGTTTATAAATAATTTCGGGTTCAATATGATCAGGGACATGATATTTTCAAGAACTAGAGGATCTTGTTGCTTGCTTAATAGTAGAGTCCGATTGTTTAATTTTTTTATCTAAAATAAAAAAATAATTCTAAAAATTTTCTAAGGATGTTTTATATTCATGTGGATATTTTTCCTCAAATTTTATATGTATATATTCATCCACACTCCTGGTTCTTATATTAAAGACCCCATAGGATTTTATAGAATTGTAATAACCTATGAAAAATCAATCATCACTTTTAAAGGAAACATGTCAATATTATCATTTTTATTAATGATAAAAACTTTGCACCAAAAATATTAAAGTAATTAACCATATTATTCTTATTATTTCCCAACTAAAAGATATATTTCATAAAGATATGTAAAATTAGAACTATTCTAATTATATAACAAACTTAATTCACAGCTTCTTCCGAAAAACAAATAGGTATTTCATACTCATTGAGCATAGTTCGGGAAATTTCTTGTATGGTTTTAATCCTTATTTATATAACTCTATTCTACCAGGGTGTCCTAGGAGTAGATATGTTTTGATAATATACTTTTTTTGATAAAAAATTAAAACTCTTAGTTTTTAAACTCATGACCATTTTCACTTATTAAGGTTTTAATTTTAAGACCACATGAGTTGTCTAATATTCTACCCTACTTAGTGAAGTAAGAATATGCTTCACTATTGAGAGATAACAAGAATTTACATTTATATCAACAATATTTATCATTATATCATAGACATAGTTCATCCCACTTAAACTAGAAACAGTATAGGCTCTAAATAAATCCATGTGAACCAACTCAATAAGTTGAAAAGTTTAAACTTCTTTCTTTTTTTTGAAATATATTTTATGTAGTTTTTCTTTATGGAATGGATTAAAAACATTGTCATTTGAAAACTCAATTTCTAGTAGAACCATGACTAATATTTTCATAGTAATCATTCTATGGGAGTAAATATTATAGTGGCTTAATATCCTATTCTAGATCCAAGACTATTTGTTAAAATCACTCATGTCAGAAACATTTTTAGAAACTAATGAATCTAAATTCATAGCATAAAAATATTCATTTATAAATGTAGTAAATACTAAATAATATTTACAATTGAAAAATTACAAGAATCATATTCAAACATAATATCAAATCCATCATCACATAATTGTGAAATGAAAAGAATATTATACTTAAGACAATCACCAAAATGAAATTTAGAGTTTATAATTGCATTACTATTAACGATTTGTCCAAGAACATTAATTTTTTATTTTAAATTGTCACCAAAGGTGACATTACCAACATAAATCATGAAAATATTTTTGAATATTGAATATTACAACATCATATGTCTTAAACACCGACATTCCATGTACCATAATAAATTATAGGTAAAATTTACACATATTTACATCCAAAATAGATAAAAAAAGAATGATTTTGGTAACGAGACATCCCTATGTCTAGTTAAATTAGTAATTATGGCTTTGTGAAACCATATTTTCTTCATTGGATTCATAAAAAATAGTTCTAAAAGTCATTAAAAAATAGTATTTGGTCTAGAAAAATCAGAATAGTAGAACATGCTCCATCACTTGAACATGGAGTAGATTTTCCATAGTAGGGGATAAAACCATATTTTTTTGATTTGTATAACAAATTGATTATTTTGTTTCCATGTTGATAACCAATATCAGTAGTATATTTTGGACAGACCTTTTTTCCAAGCATTTTAACTAAGGTGTCCTTACCATTATTTGAATCTCTCTTAGTCCTTATTTAATTGTTAATTAGACGGTTTATGTTCATTATTATCATTGAGAAACTTATCATTCATCTCCCTTTCAATATAAAGTTAATATTAAATAGAAAAAGTAATAGCATGTTGTTTCCTAAGATATTTATATTTATCATTCAATTCATTTCATATGTCGTCAATCATTTTACTATATTCAAACATTTCAACATTTGACATATTTTTAGAGTTATATTAATCTATTGAATAATGATAATTATTCGAAGGAGACTCCAGGGTTTCTGTATATGTGTTTTTTATGAAACACATATTGGCTTTGTCAGCCTCCTTATCATGTGAATATTTAAAGTCACTAGAGTTGTCCTAAAAAGCACTCTAGTAGGCCTTCATTTCATTTTTTTTACTTTCTATCTTTCTCTTCAAGATTATTTTTAAATTTTAATTTATTACCGTTTACCCTTACATGTCATCTCCTCCTAAACTCAAAGTAGACTACTATAATTGTATTTAAATTCATTACAAATCCTTTTTCCAATTTACCATGTTTTCATAATTAATTTTGTATTTGGGCTTCCTATTGAAACTATTCATTCTATAGAACTTATCAAATCATTTGGAAATCTGAACCATCTCCTCATCACTTTCACTTGATGATACATTATTACTAGAACTATTATTATGAACTTTTACTTGTACTTTTTATTGGGAGGATGTGTCTTTAAAAGCCACTATCATTCAGTTTGGTTCATAATCTTCTTCCATGTCTACCATTATCACTTCTTCATACATTATCAACATACCTATCTTATTTATTTATAGTTAGAGTTTTGATGCCAAAAAATTCCCTTATTTATACTAAGGTTCCTCTCAATATTTATATTAATTATTTGAGAATTCACATGAATAATTCCTTAGATGGGACTGCCTTTCCCAGAGAGAACATTGTATTTACTAACTCATTGAACCTAAGATACATTTAAAAAATGGTTTCATCAGGCCTCATATTTATGTTATCATATTTAATAGTATTTGTATTTAGTGTATTTTCTTTAATAATAGTGGTTTATTCATGTGAAATACCTAGAGAATCCCAAATATCATGTGCTATTTTACATGAAAAATTGCTAATAAAATTTTCATCCACTAATGTAATCTATAGAGAAATTATCAATTTACATTTTTATGGTAATGTGACTTAGTGGAACACTACCAGGTTCTCCTAGAAATAATAGAAACCATTTAATCTTCTATAATTGTATACTATATTTCATAACCGAGTATTTCTAAATGAATTTTTATTTTAATTTTCCATTAAGCATAATTAGTTCCATTAAAGTAGAGAGGTATGTTGGTAGAAGAAACTACCATTCTATTTTTTATATTAAAATTGTAGTAAAAGGTTTTAAGGAACTACAAATTTATAAATGATATGAATTTTGAGATCTTTAAAACACAACTCAAATCCTTGTTGGAAATGATTTTTGAAAACACTATATAAAAAAATTTAATAAGAAATGTTGTTTGGGGTAGGACAGTCCTGATGGGGGGGGGGATTAATTGAGCTCCTATAAAAAATCCTCTAAAAATGGTTATTTAAAATATCCCCCAATTTTAAATCAAATACATGTCATTTATCAAAATCGAAATATTTTTTAAATTTTTGTTTGTTCCAAAGATTTATCAATGATTGATTAATTCTCAGTTAAAACAACATAGGTTATTTTTCTAAATTTTGAAATCAGTCTAGTAAAAAAAATTCAAATATAAACTCTATATAAGATTAACTATTAATTAAATTTTTTATGAAATTATTTTTTATATAATGATGAGAAACATGAAAACTCACAATAGAAGTAAGAAAGAGGTTTAGTATCAATCTAGGACAAAGTCATCTACACTTGGTGATCACGTTCCAATAATTAGTTAATATCAAATAAAATTTATTGAAACCTTGAATCAGGGTGACAACTATATACAAACCATTTAGGTCACTAGACATCATCCATAGTTTAGGTGGGAGTAAAAAACCGAAAAAAATATATAGGCCATGCATGGACCTCTACCACTATAATTTGTGGGAATTTAATGTTCATAAACATGAGTTTATGAAGATATCATTGTATCTTTTAGTTTAGTAGAGGAGTCAATGTGTGTTTATAATACAATGATACACACTACTCGAAAAAAATTCCATATACATAGAAATGTGATAAGAATAGGTTTTATTGTTCTCTATATGATGTTATGTACGTCTTCTATACTCATTAAAGATATTATAAGTGAAGCTAGAGTCCTCTTCCTGAGGTATATATAAAAACAGAGAGTCAATTTATATTCTATCTCTTGTTCTTAGTGACTCTCAATGTGTTATTTTCTTATAAGATGTCGTTGTAGATATTTTTTGTCTATTGGTTCATATTGGTATTATCATGTATGAAAAGTAGAAGATCTTTTATTTTTCTCCAATGTGAACAAATGGAACTATATATCATTGTCAGGTCACCTCTTTCCAATACATCATCGATTGTTGATCTAGATATTCCCTTTATACATGAAAGAAACATGTTCTTGGGTACCTAGTACCTCATAATGGTATCTAAAATAATTTTATATTGTCTACAAAAGATAGACACAATCATTAACATAATAAAAATACTACATTTCATAAAATTTATGGTTAGAGGTAAGATTGAGTTTAATAGACATATTATTGGTGTCTCATTCTATCAGTAGATTACACCATCATTGTCTACTGATGTCAGTAGATCATTCTATCAGTATCTCTGTCTGTCGGTAAATCAAACTAGAATCAGTCAATAGAGTTATCAGTAGATGATGTGTTGGTAGGTGATGCCTTTGTTGATCAACTTTCGGTAAATCATACTTAGTGAAATTCTGAGTATTTTCCAGACACCCTGTTGGGAGGTCAGATGTTTGTAGGTTAGTCGTTGGTGGGTCAAGGTGCGGTGACACATACTTAGAATTTTTTTGACATACACTTTTGGTGACTCAACTTATTTTTAAAAAAATTATCAGTATCTCATACTTATAAATTATATATATACAACCCCAAAACTATTATCTATTCATATGTGTTAGACATAAAATATATTATCACCATTTAATAAGGAAACCAAGTAATATAAAATGGGTTTCACCACATTTTAAGTTACAATAAAAAATATTTTACATCATCAATGTACATGACTGATAAAAAAAATTCAATCACCATAATATAAAACTATATAAAAAATATAAGGTTATTTATAAGAAATATGTTCCATGATAAATAACATTTAGCTATAATGTGGAAAATAATGTAATATATGTAGAGTTTTTACAAAATGTTTCCATATATGGTCTAAAAGAAGAAAAACCATTTATATTAACATGTCATTTAAAACACAGTGAACATAAATAACATGAAAAAAAATTACATTAAAAATCAATAATAATTAAAATTTGATTACATATGTAATAATAATATATGTTTCTTGGATGGAAAATCATTTTAATGGATGATAAACATTTTTTAATATATTTAGAGGTAAGTTTTAAAAAAACCTCATAAAAATTGTAAAACCACATACATTTTGATAGCGGTGATATAAAATATAGTCATAACATGAGATAAAAAACAATTTTTATTCTAATAAGAAAAGATTATATTGGTTAAAATTCAAAATATTTTCAAGTATGGGAAACTATAATTTAATGTGATGAATATTATTTATAACAATTAAATAATAATAGAAGAAAATGTTCATCATTATAAAAATATATAGATTAAAAATTTATTCTCTCCAAATTGGAGGAGAAATACCCTAATATAAATTCTCATGGGGTAAGAAATATAACATAGATGAATGAATATTAAAAATTATTCTAAAATAATGAGGGGAGATAATTAAAAAATACACATTGAACCGTAGTTTCATCCAAATCAAAATAAAATTCAAAAAATAAAATTATATGGGACATAAAAAATAAAAATTAAATAGTTTTTATACAAGAAATTATTTAGGCAGTAATCAAATCAAATTGAAGTAATCATGTTTGTCAATAAAAATTATGTCTCACAGAATTAAATTTAAGAAAATGAAAACTTTTAAATTAATTCCCAATTTTTAGTTCAAAATTTATCCTCTTATATAACAAATATTGAAATATTAATCACCAATTTGAGTATCATACAGTTAAAAAATATGATATTTTATTTAATTTAAGAAAATTTCTTAGACAAATACATTCAATGGGGTTTTTATTTTACAAAAATTATTTGGGAATGTTTTTAATATAACATATTTTATCCATGTAATTAATGGGATGGAGTATCAATGTAATTTCCTAAACTGACTCAATCTATAATTAAAATGAATATTGTAACATCCTAGTAAACTCTTTTAAAATTTTAAATATTCTATGTTTGAAAAAAATTAATTAAAATCATGTATTATATTTCATATTTCATGTTTTCAAATAAATATAGAATTAATGTTCTAAACAGTTACTGCAAAAAAATTATTTATTTAATAGAATATTTTAATATGAATATATGTCATTGATAATTTTTATGATAATAAAATAAATTTTAATAAAAAAATCATTTGAATGAATAATTTATATAATAATTTATGCAAATAAATTCAATATATATATTCTTATTTTAACTATGATAATAATTATTTTATATAAAATAATGAATAAATATATTCATATAAAAATATAACTAATTTTTTTTATAGAATTTGACACTCGAACATGTATATATATAAGAAATTATAATTATTATTTTATGAATATAAATATAAAATATATATTTTTGTAAAACTATTATAATATTTTTAATAAAATTATAGTATGTGATTATATTTTATAAATATTTTAATGAAATATATTTTTTAAAAATATATTATTCCGAATTATTTTAATATTATAATTTTCATTTCATGTGTTAAATAAAGGGTACAAATAAAATAACCAAAAATAATGAGGATTTGATTTTTTTTTAAACATGGTCTATTAGGTTTATCACACTATGTGGGATGGTTCTTGGGAATTAGGATTTGGAGTAGTTGAGTATGAAGGATAACATATTTCTGAGTCATGTCGAGCTGTGGTAAGAATTAAAACTAGTCCTAATGATATCAGATGTCGATGAGGCAGGTCTGATGGCCATTGCGGTTTGGGTTTTGACTGATGTTGAGGGATTTCTGAATGTCATGGGTCATCATAATATTTTGATCTCTCCAAATCTGAGGGTTTTGAATCTTTTCTAACCTATTTGAGGTATGTGTTTTACTTTTTAAGTCTGAATCAATTAAAATTATCTATGGTAGGGAAACATTTTTTTTCAATCATCAATCCATTTACATGTGTTTCATTTTGTGAAATTTTTTCTTCTTATTTTTCTATATGAACTATAATTGTTTTGTTTTGGTTTGGATGTCCATTTTAGTTGTCCCTATAGAGTAATATTAAACTGTTCTTGTAAATGTTATGTGTTGGAATAGTTTCATTTTTTATTTGGATAAAATTGAATGTATCAATATGTACATTTCCAATTTTTATTTTTTTAGGTTTGCGCGACAAGATTGATCAAGTCAACGATTTGAAATCTTGGACAACCTGATCTGTATAATTGTATTTAGCCAATACATTATTCGATACATATTCAGTAATTGGTATGGCTATAAATTGTTTAACTCAACATCAAAAAGTTATTTTGAAAATTCAGAACAATGCCCAATTTTTTTTATAAAAAATATGTCATTATAGGGAGAAGAGAGTATGTGTGATGTTGCAACATCAAAATACCTTCAGCATGGATTTAAAAATCATGTAATAGATTTATGATTTCAAAATTTATTTTTAGGGGTTTATTTTTATGATTTATTTTGAAAATTATATTTCTTATGTATATAACAGAGTAATGTTTTTGAATAAAATTAATAGTTTGAAATTTTTGAAGATGTTTGAATTATTATTGTTCATTATTATTTTATTAATGATTTTATTAATTGTTAATTTAATTTAGAAATATGTATTATAATCTTCTATCTATATATATATACACACAAATATTATGGAAAATTTATGTTCTTTTTATAATTTTAAATTCATGATTATATTTATATGTAATTTTATGTTTGTGATTGTTATACATTTAAGAATTATTTAACTTTCATTTTTCTCGAAAAATTATGAATCTATTATATTCTTGTTATATATATGGTTTGTTCAATGTCGAATGAAAATTTACATGGGGATTAAAGTGAATATCTATTCATAAATAAATTGTCAAGGATCATTAATTAAGTAATTTAATTTTTAGAATTTCATAATTTTTGAAACGAAAATCATGTTTCTTGTATGCCATTAATAATCATTGACCTATGGCTATAATCAAGATTAATCAGGAAGTTATGCACATAATAAATGCATGATTGTACATTAAATTAATTTTATAGTTATTGGAAGAACCTTCAAAATTGATATTTATGGCTTCATTAATGAAAATTTTAAGTACAAGGTTTAAAATTAATCATCCATGTATTTATGAAAAGTGTACATATCAAGGATTTTTCTGGGGCCAATTATAATAAGTGATAATACATCATAGTTTATATTTTTACATCAATATATGTTCATGTGCATTTAATGAGAGATTATGTTTTAAAATAAAAAATATAGTGGAAAACCAATAAATGTTATCAAAGATTGGAATCTTTTTATGAAATTAGAAATTGACCATGGTAAACATGATAGGAAGTATGGAGTGAAACAATCCCTTAACGTCGGTTGTTCTAGACATCCTTCTATCTTTCAAGTGGTCCCTTATGTTCTATTTCGAAAATCATAATTAATGTTTTTTGAATATCACTAGAATATGTTTAATGAAAATTTCAAATGTAAATATTCTCAAATGTTATAGAGTGTTTTTAAGGCATAAGCAATTTAAAATGATTTTTTAATAAGTTATTTATAAATGTGTTTTTCAATTTGTTTTTGAAAGAATATTTTAGAATTATTTGTCAATGATTTTAAAACACCCATTATTGGAAATATTAAATTTCGACCCATTGTTTTGAACTATTTTTTTCATAGGTCCAGTAGAGTCTTCTGAAGGCATTCACTTAGGTTTCAAATTTAGCGCACATAATGACACTTTTTTCATTTTATTTTATTCCTATACAACTCTGAAGAAAATGTAAGGATTTTCTAGCCATCCAAAACCTAGACAGGTATAAGTTCCTTGATTGTGTAACAAGTTTTGTAATTAGTCGTTTTTTATAAGAAACAAACTCCCTTCAATGTTTAAGCACCGAATTTGATAGTGTATGATTTTGTAACTATAGTAATTATCAGAAGAACAGTAGAGATGACTTTAGATATTAGATGTTTTTTTTTACATAAGATAGTATATGATTTTATCAGTCCTAGTTTTCACAATTCTGAATATGAAAATTTATATTTTTCTGGAGTCTGACAAGCAAATTGTGATGACCTAATTGTTTTGAGAGTTGAATAATGTAACATCCAAAAAAAATGATTTATAATATTGAATATATTATATAGGAAAAATATTAATTAGAATCATGTATTATATTTTCTATTTATATTTTATATTATTTTTCAATTAATGTACTAAAAAAACACTAACTTTAAGTATTAATTTGGGTAAAATATTATATAAATATGAATACTTGAATTTGATAATTTTTATAATAATAAGATGAATTTGAATAAAAAAATCATTTTAATGAATAATTTCTATACTAAATTAGGTTTCAATTTTTATTATAAATATTCAAATTTTAACTATGATAATATTTTTTTTTCTAAAATAATTAATAACTATATTCATAAAAAATACAATTAATTGGGTTTTCAAAAAATTTCACTTTCATATATATAACTATATATATATATATGATATTATAATTATTAGTATTGGAATACAAATTATAAATATAATATTTTATAAAATTATTATAAACACTGTATAATAAAATTACAATGTATGATTATATATGATATACTTATTATTGAAATATTGAAATTGAAAAAAAATAAATAATTGAAATTATAATTTTATTTAATTTTATTTCAATTTGTAAAAAAGTGGATAGTGAAAAAATTACAAAAAAAGGAAATTTATTTTTTTCAATGGTGGTCTGTAAGGGTGGTCGTGTAGTAGGGGTCAGTTGACAGGAGTCGATGGATCGAGGAGTGGAATATGAGGCCAAGCAGTGGTCTATGTCGAGGAAAGTCATGGTGAGGGTTTAAACCAGATTGAAAGAGATCAGTTGTTTGTGATTAAAGTCAGGTCGTTGTTATGATTAGGGTTTCTGTCGACAATGATGTATTTTAGATGATCGTGCATCATCAATAATATTTTTATCTGACTATATCAGAGGGTTTCAGATCTTATCCATCCTGTTCAAAGTAGGTTTTTCCCTTTTTAGTTCTAAATCTCTTAGAATTATAGTGGTATGGGGATTTTTTTCATCATCTATTTGTTTACCTATTTATAATTTTGTCAATTTTTTCTTCATACATCAGTTTATGAACAAAAATTGTTTCTTTTTTGTCTATTTTCCTTTTCAGTTGTCCTTGTAGAGTGAAATTAATATTTTCTTGTCAATTTTACGTGGTTAATTGGTTGAATTTTTTCTTCAGAAAGCAATGAATGAATAAAAATGTATATTCAATGATTTGATCTTTTATTTTTGGCATGAACTATATGCTTTATCATGTTAATGATTTTAAATATTTGATAATCTCATCAATATAATTTTATTTATGTAATTATTTATTCAGTGTGTATGAAGAGATAAGTATGGCATTAAAAGCCTTAAATAAAAATGAATAATTCCTTTGAAAATCCATGCCTGTGAGAAAATGATAATTTGTTAAGCAAACTATTTGTCCGGTGAGATGATTGTATGTGCAATGTTGTAGTATCAATAGGATCTAAACCTGAATTTACTGATCAAGTAAAGGATTTATTATTTGAAAAATTATATTTCAAGGCTTTATATTTTGGATTTATTATTATTATTTTATTTTTTTTAAAAAAATTATGTATTTAATTTACTATTTCTATTTTCTAAATACAATATTAAATTGGAAGGTATTATTAGAGTTTGAATAATCATGAGTTATTTTTTTTAATAATGTTTTATTTAAATATGATTGTAATTTAAAATTGTGTTTCATAAATTTCCTGGATTATATATATATGTCTATAATTGTGAATTCATGTTTTTTCTGGAATTTTAATTCATGAATATATTTATAAGTAATTTGATGATTATGATTGATACAAATTTAAACATTATTCCATGATCATTTGTTTCAAAAAATAATGTAAGTACTATATTTATGTTATATAAATATTTTTTATTAATCATTGAAGCACAATTTACTTTTGGATTCATTTACATATCTATTGATAGATAAATTATTAATGTTCATTTTCTAAGAAAATAATAGTTATGAATTTGAAATACTTTGAAAAGAAATGTTATATGCATGTCATTTATAATCATTGACTTATGGAAATAATTTTGAGTATTGATGAATTCTTTAGCGTAATAAATCAAAGAATGGGCATTGATTTAATTTTAAAATTATCAGAACAACTATCAAAATGAATTTTTAAGGGGTAATGAATGAAGTGATTAAGTAAATGGATGAAAATTAATCTTCGATGTAATTAGGTAAAGTGTATGAATCATGATTTTTGGGGTTTTCTAGGTCTATGAAGTGAATTTACCTGAATTTTTATATTTATACATCTATATAAGTGCATGTAAAATTAATTATAAGTAATTTTTTATAATTGAAACACTAGTGGAAACCATATATATATATTTATAAAGATGAAAAGTTTTTTAGGGGAATTGAAAAATGAACATGGAAAACATGATCGGTAATGGGGAGTGGTCCCACCCCTCAGGAAAGTGGGTAGTCCTATACAACCTTCCATGTATTATGTGGTTTTAGGTGTTGTATTTTCAAAATCTTGATTAATAATTTTCAAATATCAGTGGAATATGATTAATGATATTTTTAATAAATATATTTTCAAAATTTATATTCTATTTTGAGGCGTATATTATTTCTAATAAATTTTTAAAAAGGTATTTTAAAATTTATTTATGAAAATATTTTTAGAATAAAATTTTTAAATGACTTATCATTGATTTTTAATCACCCCTTATTGGGAATATTAAATTCTCACCCCTTATTTAAATCTATGTTTTTCATAGGTTCAATAGTGTTTTTACGAAGTCATTAACTTCACTTACAGATTTAGAACATGTGGTATCATTTTATTTATTTTATTTTATTATTACATAACTCTGATAAAAATGTATGATTTTTACCCCTCCAAAATCTTTACATAGTACCAGATCATCAATTTTGAAATATATTGTGTAATTATTCACTTTCTTCTTATAGAAATATTACACAATATATTTTAGAAAAGAATTTGTAATTCCAAGATCAGGGTCCTATAAAGACTAATTATCTACATTACCTAATTAAACCTCCCCATATGCATGAGGCCACTAAATTATAGCTGGGTTCTAAGGATGAATTGGGGGGAGAGTATACTGCCTATATCATAGTGCATAGTCATCATCAAATAACCAAATACTATCCACTGTATTAAAGAACTAATGTTTGAATAATAAATAAATAAACATAAATAATTCATGAAATAAATTAATTTCTAGTATTCAATATTGTATATATATACAGTAGTCTACTCACTAGGTTAGTCATAGATGGATACCAAAATAATATAAAAAATTGTGTATTACATCATCTTAATGAACCAAATCAACTACCATAATACCATCTAATTTATCCAGCTCAACCACTATATTCATGGACTAAACACATCATATTCATGTAACCACGTGAAATCCTTCTCAGCTATCCATGTATACTGGTGCCCCAAGTACTATGTCAATAAAAAACACAGTAAGACTCAACCAACACTATTGAAAACATACTATTATGAGAACTAATATGTGCATGTGACATGTGAAAATGAATGAATATACAACTCAAAATTAATAAATTATTGTTTATCCTCATTTTTGTAAGAATGCTTAACCATCAATACATCATCAATTGTGACAGTGTATTTAAGAACATAATGATGAACATGCTTCTCATGTATGATGCATGTTCCAAAAAAATTAAAACCCTAAACATTTTTTATAATTCTAGTGGACATATTTTTACATCATTTTTTTTCTAGGCTCTTAATCCATTGATGCATTTTATAATCCTGACTATAAGGATATGTACCACATTAGACCTATCTATGATCTCCCTACATAAGGTAGTCCAAATATTGTCCCCATGAATTCAAGGACAAGTCCCATGATAAGCCTACCTCTTTGATCCACATCCCTGGTATCCCAATTGATTCACTAGATATTTTGGATGAGGTCCATGGAAACCTATATTTTATCCTCAACTCCAAGGAAACATAATCATATTCATGAATTCAGGGATGTGTCTCAAGACATCCTATCTATGATATCCAAATATATTGTAGCATAATCATTTTAACCGTGTATTACATGAAGAAAAAACAACCTACCATAAAGATAAAAAAACATATAAGATAACAAATATGGGTTTCTAGTACTAGTATGCACTCATCTTACCAGAGATATAGTGGCCCTAGATCCAACCTCTAGTTCCAGTACAAATCCAGATGTATCCAGCTTGAAAATAATATACCCCACACTTCAACTCTACCTCCAATAATAATATATAAAAATTATTAATTCAGTCTCAGGGGATTACTCCAAGTGAATGGGAAAATTGGAGGGCTAACAAAATTCTTTCACCCATTACCATTGCCCACAACCATAATTTCTTAGCCATCCAGTATGGGTTTCTAAGTGACACCCACAACCATTTCACAATAACAACAAGAATTTTATTTGTCAAATGGGATCAAACTAGTCCCATATATCATAGTATAATGGATTAACCCTATCACAAATCATATGTATCAATCACAGTCTTACTTCAACAAATAATGCACTAAAAAATCATGTCCCATGGTATCTTTACAATTGTAGAATGGTCATTATGACTCCATGGGGTCTTGTCAATTAGGAAAATGTTATGAGATGACCAATATCCTATATCCATCAACAGGCATGGTCTTGGTAGTTGGATAACCGAAACATTTTCTTACTCAACCAATATTTTTCCCTCTCAATCCATGAAACATTAGTTCGGAGAGGGACTCCCATCACATAATTGTATCGATGAGCCTGAATGTCCGAAATTCCAAATTTGAATCCTCTAATAGTACTCTCTCTAGACCATTGTATCTACCATTTCCTCGACATTGGAGGTGTCTCAATCCTAAAAACAAGGGTTAATGGGTCTCATAGTCTATTATCACCTCTCAATCATCTCACATACTCTTAGTGTCAAAAATTCATAACATTGAAAATTTGTGGTGGAGGTGTAATGAAAGTATACAAGGGGTTTTATGCCTTTTGAAATTCACCCCTTTGAATTTTTAAGTATAAATAATTAAAAAAATGAAATTAAAATAACATAGAGAATAAAACTTCATGGGAAGAAGAACCATCAACATACACCATAATAAAATAAAATTGTCTACATAGAAAGTATGCATGATAGCCATCATCAAATAGTGTCAACTCCATTACATGAAATTCCATATTACTTTTTCTATTCCATTTATTTCTATATGACCTTCCTTAAGACCTATGAGTCCTTATATAATTCAAAATAATTTAATTTTATTAATTATACCAAAATAATAATTTATTAAACTAAAAAATATATGCTCACATCTAAATAAGAAAGGATAACATGATAAAATACCGGGAAAATACCATATCCAAGCTTGAACAATGACAATCATCCATGAGAGGCTTTTAAAATTCTTCCAACATGATCCTACACAAATGATTATTTAATAGAACAGAAAACAAACAATTTAATATAATAAAATTGAAGAATTGAAAATTGAAAACCAAAGATATAAATAAATTGTGTCTCCATTCAATGAAATGCATTCCAAAAAATGGAATATTCTATTTCTATAATGATATAGAGCCTTTTCACCACCGTAAAAAAGCATAAAAATCTAGTGGATTTACCATATGATTTCTCTAATTAGAAAATACCAATTATCAATTGATGAAGTTTATTTCAAGGGTAAATGGATACATCCTGCAATCATACGGAATAATACCCAGTAAGAGGATTACATCTCAATTAACTACAAACTAAATAGTGAAGGGATCAGATTAGAAGAGTTATAGGGATCCAAAACATCACATTCCGATCACTTTTCATGTGAGGGAACTGGGGGAAGTATTTTTGAGGGATATGGGATGATTACACAACATTATTACCACAATTAAACTATCCATGGTTGGTTCAAAAAATTTATAATGTAAAAGAGGAATAATAAATTATAGAAATACATTAAATTGGGAAAAAATTCTCATTCTTGCATTGTCACGAACTGTCCCCTAGGGCCTGTGTCGAAACTACCCCACGCCCACCTTCCATAGGACAGGGGTTGGAGACTAGTACGAAAGCTGTAAATCCCTATAACTAGGAAGGCATTGACATTATGAAACATAAACTCACACAACCAGAGATCAAGAGGAAGAAAACACTAAGTAAAGTAGTATTACAAGTGTGCTGGAAATACTAGAGGGGTCGGAAATACAAGCCCAACAGAAAGGTACAACTACAATTGAAAGAAGGTATAATTGAAAATAAAAACAACTAGAAGATGGAAGTATCACCGGGATCATCCTCCGGGTTCTTACCGGAAGGGTAGGTCTATATGTCCTCCTCATCACTCTACATCTATCGGTCTGCTCCGTGTGATTTGATGCTGAGTGACCACCTCTGGGTACTGTCCAGTCCTCGTATACTCTGCATCGGTCAGCATTGTCCGTAGTCACCATCCAACACAACAATGTGCGGGCATAGCCCGTGCAGGATTGAGTATAACGATACTCAGTAGGGACCTCGAGACCCTCAAGGTCTCACTATATACAACAAGGATAAACCACAAAGAAAGATATCAAAATATAACTTTACTTAGGTATATTCCCACACATATACCTAAGTTATCAAGTTACCCATCTCAATCATGAGGAAAACACAAAAGTCATTGACTCAACTCAAACCGGGATTTTTATTATCGAAACCACAACGACTAGAGAACTCCTCTTCTGTTGAGTACAGTGGCCTTGTCGTGACTCCGAGGCATTACTCACTAACCTTAGACTGCTGAGGTACTCCTCCTGTTGACTACCGCAGATCTGTCACCCCAACAAAGTAGGGCTTCCCGCCAAGGGTCTGCCGCCCCAACACAGTAGTGTTCCCCCAAATAGCCTATAGAGGTACTTCTCCTGTCGAGTACCATGGCTCTGCTGCCAAACCAGGTGCTCTTTCCTCTGTGGGATTGTACCAAACCAGGCGCTCTATCCACTGGGTTAATCTAATCACTCCGATTTGAATCGGTCAGGCATTCGTGAGGTCTACAGCTACTAGGTCTTCACACTCCGTACGCTCGTCTTCGAGAGGGTCCACTCCAAAAGCTACTAGTCGATACTTCCATGTGTCACGTAATCTCACATGGATGTATCTCAAAGGACCACTTCATTATGGGGGTCTCAACTCAAAAGACAGTGCGTCAATTGGATCTCTGATCTGTGATTTATTAGCATTTATGTTCCAGGGGCCCGGTTGGTTTTTAGGTACAATCCAACCTGTCCATGCTGAAACCACATCAGAATATTATGGAAAGTATGCCAAAAGACCTGTCTCATCAAGAGGAATCCAATATAGTTGACAACATGTCAATCAGACGTCCGGTATTTATGTTATAAGTGCTTCTGCTCTAAGGGCCTGGTTGGAATTTCGTTCATTCCAAACCAATCCTTTTTCCAAAGTCATCAAAAACTCACATAGAGTATCGCAAAAGGACTGACTCGTCGCGAGGGTCCCAGTGCCACAAACAACATGTCAATCTGATGTGCGGTATTTATGTTATTCATGTTTAAGTGAAAATGGGCCCGACCCGTTTAGCCTAGTGGGCTGGCGGGTCGTGTCAACCCATAGTTGCCGGGTCCAACCCGACAGGGGGGGCAGACCAGCCCGATGAAACACACAATGCAGCCCAGCAGGGCGCTTATAAGGACACAGCCTTAAAACATTACAAAATCTTGAATTAAACGAATAGTTTGCATTGAGGGTCTTTTCAGGTTTAGAGTTATAGAGAATTAGGCCATAACTAATACATAAAAAACATGAATATTATATGTATACAATACTAGTCAGTATCCATTTTATCATAAAATAAAAACTATTGAAATGAAACACGTCTAGTTCCATGTTTTATATAGCATGACTGTTCCATGATCCATTCCTTGACCTTATTCATCTTTAAGACTTGTTAAAAACATTTTAAAAACATGGGATGGGCATAAAAAGCACTGTAAGGGTTATAAAATAAGGAAAGAAAACATTATCCCATCAATAATTACAAATCAATGAAACAAATACATTTCAATCATAAAAATCCTTACAGAATCATAAGATTTATGAATAACACATAGAAATCATAAATAAGAAAGGTAACTTATGGCATTCATAACATACTTTCATTGTAGCTATCAAAACTACATAGGGAGTCACATCTGGAATACCCATCACAGTTTATTCCCTACATCACGTAGAAGAAACATTCACGTTTACCTATGTCATGTTACCCAATGCATTGGAGAGCTATCTCGGGCTCACCCGCCCTAGGTTTATCATGGAACCAACCGTATACGTAAACAATGCCCAATAACCATAACATAACACATAAATCAAGCATAATGGAAAGATAACATTTCCACATTCCATTCACAATATATCATATCACAATATTTAAATAAACAATGCTTTATCAAACCATTTTCATAACCATTTAAAACATTTCATAAATAGATTTTCGAATCTAAGTGTCACATACCACTTTGAAGACTTTAAAGAAATTAAAATTTTAAAACATTAATTTCTATATAAATAAATCTCAAAACCATTTTGAAAACATGGACATTGATGATAAATATTTAGAAGAATAAATCATTAAAACATTTAAAATGATATTTTAGTGAAATAGTTTTGAACAAAATAAGAGATACTTGAATACAAATAATTGAGTGATAAATTTTAATAATAATTTTATAATATCATGAGAATAAAAGGATTCATGATATAATATGTCAAAGGATAGTATATACACCATATAAGAGTCAATTGGATCATAAAAATAATGAAGTCTCAATGGAATGTAAATTGAGACGCAATCCCTTAAAAAGACGGTATCCTTAGATTAAGGATAAATCAATGACATAATTTCTGTGTGAAAAATATAAATACAACCAATATAAGTATATATTAATTTCAAAACATTCAGAGGTCATTCACACATATTTATTTCATGACATAATCAACAAGTAGATGTTTGACCCAAAGAATTGAAATTTTGGTTAAGAAGTCCCTATACAAAAATTTGACAGCCTAACGACATCCCATTAAAATTAAGAAAATGAGTTTATGAGATAAAAAGGGCATCTAATCACATGAACATAAAATTTACATCAATAAAGATATATAATAACATATCCCAACATAAGAAGATGTAAATTAAAAGACATAACAAAAAAGAAGTCTTTTAAAAAAATGAGGGTGGAAGGTTCCCTTACCGATTTTGTAACTTACAAAACATATGCCACATGAAAGAAAGATCATACAATGAAGATTTATATACTCATAAATTATTGTATATTACAAAAATTTTACAATCATTGGAAGTATATACACCACACCAAATAATGTAGTGGCAAATATAGCATGTATCTCATGGGGATAAAAAGTGAGATGAAAAACCCTTACCACGTTGTAATCAATCAAGTCATATGACCAAAAGTTAATAACCTCCAAATGAATAACAGAATACCATTAATATAATGATATTAATGATAATATATATCAAAAGGTAGTACACAATACACCACATGCAATAAATAAGTGGTGAAAAATGGAAATATCACGAAATTAAAAGTGAGATAAGAAAACCCCTTACAAAAAATTGGCAGCCTAACGCCGCCTCTTAAAAATACTTAAAATGAATTGAGGAGAGAAATATAGGTTCTCTCATCATATGAAAAAACAAATTTAAGTATGGTGAATATAAAATAACATCCTCCAACATAAGAACATGGAGCATAAATGAAATGATATAAAAAAGAGTACTTGAAATGAAAGAGAGAGGTCGAATCCCATACCTCGTGTCTAACTTGACTCGATCATTAATTAATCTCCTGAATAATAAAATAAAGTTAATTTATATTATCTTAAGAACCATTTTCGATTTTATTATTCCTTTTATATCACTTATTACCATGTTATAATCATTATGTAATCATTTGAGTTAATAATGTACATTTTGTCGATATTTGTTACTTGAGTCCAAAATGGACTTCTTATAATTACATGTTGTTCATATGGTCAAAGGTTCATTTTATACAAAATAATATTAATGATTTATATATGATATATATCATATATATCCAGTATATACATGTATTTATAATAGTATATAACATTTAGAGGTAAGAAATGAAATGCACCATTAATGGAGACGGTAAGCTGTACGTAGGCATGAACGCTACATTCATTTCTATTTCTTCTTTTAATGGAAATAAAACATAATGATAGATTGGTATATTATACATTCAGTATAATATCATATATAATATCGTTAAATCCATCCTTTATACATCCCACATAAGACATTAACGAATCAAATCACTTTGAGGGGTTGTTGTCCGCACTTCCTCAAATGAGATTATCATATTTACCCATTATAGAAACCATAAAGGCATAATATAAATGGGAATTACAGAACCATAAAAAAATAATAAACATAATATATATCATATATAAATACAGTTCCATCATAATGGCCACCATGAGAGGCAGTAAGATGTAATTGAACAATCATCGTTCCGTGAGGCGTTATTTTTCCATCCAGAGAAACATTATGTTCCTCATCCATTGAAAGTGTAGTTTGAATCCTTCTTATAACGAAATCCAAGTATATTGAGGATACTGGTGTTGTTACAAAATAAAGAAATAACATGGTTTTAGGGGTTGGAGAAGTAAAATAAAATAATACAATTTAAGAGAAACTATTACCTTTAATTTGGGTAACACCCTTTGGTTTGAACAAGAGGACTTCATAAAGTGCCTTCTGTCTAAGGTAAGGATTCTAAGAGGAGGAGAGGGATGTTGGGCATATTTTGGACGAGCCAAATGGCTGGAGAGGTGTTAGTAATTGTTTATAATAGGACTACTTTTATAAGGGGGGGGAGGGGCTCTTTAGGAAAGTGTGAAACTATTATTTTATTATATAATTATATTCAGTTTCTAATGTTCCAAAAATCATTTTATTCGAATATAATAAGATTCATGGTCGAAATAAAATCATCCAATCAGATTTTGACATGTGTTGGATAATATTTTAATCATTATCATCTTATTTAATTAAATCATTTATTACTTATGTAAGTACTACATCATTATTGTGTCAAAAATAATTTAATTTATATGATGTGTAAAAATTATAAAAAAAATTCCATGATATAGGAAATCTTTTTATCTTTCCAAATAATATTTATAGTCTAAAATGGGACTTATATAACACCATATAAAAAGTAATTACTAAATGATTTTTGTTTATGTCATTTAGGCCTTTATTTTGAATTAATTAATCTAAATTGTCATTATCACTTCCAAGTGGATCAAAGGGGTCCCAAAATAGACACAAAGATGCCCATGGTCGTTAATGACTCAACCAATAAGGTTAGGATAATTTTTAAGGTAATTTTGAATTATTATAATATTCTTTTAACCATGAATTACCTTATTTACCTTTAACCGCAGTAAATAAAAGTCAAAAGTTACTATTTAGCAATAATTATTTTCATCTAAATAAACAAAATTTTACTTCTTGATAACAACCATGTATGTTGGATTTTTGAAATTCAATACACAGAAGTGGTAAAATTTCATTTAAATGAAAAAGTCAGTTTTTTTAACTACCACTAAGTGGTTTCACTATTCATCTAAAATTGAAGTTTTTCAGAAAAATACCAAAAATTCAGACTAACCTATATTGAATATTCGGAATTAAAAAATTATTTCCATTTTTCAAAATTCAAAATATAAAGGTGGAATTAATTAATTTAAAAATTAATTCCCATTTTTAAAACAAATTACGTGTTTTTAAGAAATAATAACTATCAAAAGATGGACAGTTGATTAAGTCCAATTTCAATGTGAAATTGTTTCCAATGAAAAAAATTGGATTAAATAGTAAAAATATATTTTAATTTCACTTTAAAACAAATTAATAAGATAATATAACCATATAAATAAATTATATTAAAAGGCACTTTTGAAATAAAATACAATATTTTTCACTATTCATTTAAAAATGAACTTTGTCAGAAAAATTCCGAAAATTCACACAAAGTAAATTTTGATGACACCATTCTAAAGAAGGATTTTATTTGCTCATATAGTATGTATTAAAGGGACCAAGACTAGATTAAAAAAGGGTTCTCCATTAGAAGGCAATAAATCGGCCTTTTATAGTAAATAATGCTTAAAATTAGATTTATTCACATTTTAAGCCTATAAATTTTATTGGATAAATGTAAATTCATTTAACAAACATGTAAAATCATATTGTATTTATTTTTGTTCCTTCCGGACAATTCAATTTCTAGGAGTTGACTATCGTTTAATATAATAATATTATATTATGAGTATGCAACGTAAGATTTCAAAGAAACCCATTGTTGTGTATCGGGTTCGCTATAAAACATACCAACCCATTGAATGTAAAATTAATATTTAATTCAAAAATATTAATAAATATTAAATATGTAGTATTCCTTATTTACTTGGGATGTTACATCCTTCCCCTCATTTTGGAATTACGTCCTCACAATTTAAAAAATGGCTGGGAAACTTCATTGAAGGGCCCACATCGGAAAAAGAGTCAGTAAAACTATCACTTTAAAATAATGAAATAGAAGCACAAATATCACCAGAGTTCACCCATAGTAAGATTCCATAAAAACAAGGATATGGTGGAGAAAAAAAGGTCATGTTCTGATGTAGAGTGTTAGGAAACATGTTTAGGAGAAGGTTAACCACCAAAAAATCACAAACATGTGATGGGTTAAACAGTCTTTGATTCCCCAGTAGAAAAATTAAATGGTCAAGGTTTTTGTTTAATGTTACTTTTGGTTGAGTAATTTATTAATGAGCATAACAAAAAAACATAAGGAAATATACTTACTTGTTGTTTAGAAATTCATATTCTACTTGATTTCTAACACAAACTCATATTTTCTCCAAATGATGAATATTCAGGATGACTTTTTTCACATTAAGAGCTCTATAATCAACTTCAAGAGAATCACATCATTCACAAAATATGAACTATATATTTTCCATGTATTTAGATATTAAAAAAAACTAAAATATTTAGTATAAGATCAGATAATCCCCCAAAAAGACAAACTTTTACATAAAGAAAAACTACTCATATTCTCCAAAATTTGTCTAACCAAAACCCAAAGTTCAACAAATACCATTCAAAAAACAATTTTCCCTAAAAATCATCAAAATTAATCCATACATTTATTTTAACCCAAATATCATAAGTATTTAATTACATAAACTTCGATTATACATATTAAAATTTATCTCCATATAACACCAGTTACTCATAATGTCTCATATTGAAAAGTAATTAACCTAATCACATATTTTCCATGATAGGTTAATCATTTTATTAAATAAATAAAATCATCATGTGTATGTAATAAAAACAAATATTCTTCCAAACTATAATTTTAACCATTATACCACAATTGAAATCCCACAATTTTCTATCTTCCTTAGGCATATAATGCTTCCTCAAAAGAGAGAACGTCTTCCACAACAACCTTTTATCACATAATCACTGAATCATTTTTCAATACTAAGTATATCCATTTTATAAAACATAAGTTCCAAAAATAAAATTATTCATGTTCAAGAAAAACATTTTACTAAAAATAATAAGTCATACTAACCAGGGACTTCAAGTAGGCTAGTGGTAGGCGATGCGCCCTTGTCGCCCTTCAGTTGTGGGTTTGATTCCTGCAGCCTTGCCGGATACGACGGGTTGTCACCCATCCTATGGGTTTTTCTTTTAATAAAACTAAAAATAACTCTAACATGTTTTATCCTTAGTGGTTTCCTTATACCTCTCATTTTCATCCAAATTCATTGTGATCCTAACATATCAATTCTAGAAGTCTTATTTCACCTCCAAATGAAAAAAACAATCTCTAAAATGTAGAACATCATACCTTGATCATGGTGTCCATTTGGTTTCATTGTCATCATGTTCACGTAGGTAGAAGGTCCATGCATTGCCACAATGATTTAGAGATCCTTAAAAATCATTTTCTTCCTCCATCCAAATCCACTTGTACAACATGGGTCATATGGGTGTTCACAGAAAAATAGTTTTGGAAATTAATCATGTATGCCATATAATTTCAAAACATCTGATAAAACATTATTTCTATAAAACAGTCGAACTGAATTAGAGTTGAAAGTTTCAATTAATGGTCCTTTTAAAATAACATAAGTATATTTTGAGAGACTATATTATAAAATCAAATATAAATAGGTTGAGCAAAGGTCTCCTTCTTCATCACCTTTTTTAAAATAATAATATGATTCAAAATCTTGTGATAGGGTAAAATATTTGAAAATGCCTTGTTAATATTTCAATTTCTTGAAAATATGAGAATATTGTGAAAATATTATTTTTCTAAATACAACCCATGATCCTTGATGATAACGAGGTATAGTGTAGGTGTTTGATATCTCGAACAAATTCATTCAAGTGAGTTGTATGCTAGAAAAAGTTTCACAATCATCCGAAAATGACTTTGCAATAATTATTGCAAGCATGTCATCAGGAAGAGATATAAATTTCATTTGAGATCCTCCTCTTCTATTTCTAACTGACTTTCCTTGATCTGAAAAAGTTATAAAACAAGGATTTAATGGAAAGAATAGACAAAGGAACTAACCATGTGTCTAATAAAAACTCATAATCCCTAAATTTGTCTAAAAGGACCTCTGATACCAACTATAAGGACCCCGACTTAAAACATTACATAATCTTGAACTAAACGAATAATTCACATTGAGGATATTTTCAGGTTTAGAGTTTTAGAGAATTACGCCATAACTAATACATAAAAAACATGGATACTACATGTAGGCAATACTACTTAGTATCCATTTTATCATAAAATAAAAACGGTTGAAGTGAAACTCGTCTACTTCCATGTTTTATACAGCATGACTTTTCCATGATCCATTACGTGACCTTATTCATATTTATGTCCTGTGAAAAACATTTCAAAAACATGGTATGAGCATAAAAATATTAGTAAGGGTTATAAAATAAGGAAATAAAACATTATCCCATCAATAATTACAAATCAATGAAACCAATACTTTTCAATCATTACATACCTTACAAAATCTTAAGATTTATGAATAACACATAGAAATCATAAATCATAAAGGTAACTTATGGCATTCATAACATACATACATTGTAGCTATCACAACTACATATAGAGTCGCATTTTGAATACCCATCAAAGTATATTCCCTAAATATCTTAGGAGAAACATTTAGGTTTACCTCCGTCACGTTACCCAAGGCATTGGAGTGCTATCTCGGGCTCACCTGCCGTAGGTTTATCACGAAACCACCCGTATATGTAAAAAATGCTCAATAACTATAACATAAAACATAAAAAAGAATAAATGAAAGATAACATTTCTACATTCGAATCACAATATATCATATCAAGATATTGAAATAAACAATTCTTTAGAAAACCATTTTCATAACCATTTAAAACTGTTAATAAATAGATTTTGGAATCAAAGATTCCCATACTAATTTGAAGATTTTAAAGAAATTAACATTTTAAAAAATTAATGTCAATATAAATAAATCCCACTTTTTTTTGAAATCATGGAAATTGATGTTAAATACTTCTAAGAATAAATCATTAAATCATTTAAAATAATATTTTAGTTAATGAGTTTTTTACAAAATGAGAGACGCTTGAAAACAAATAATTGAGGAATAAAATTTAATCATAAAATTATAATATCATTATAATAAAGGGATTCATGATATAATAAGTCAAAGGACAGTATATACAACATATAAGATTGAATTGGTGCATAAAAATAATGAAGTCTCAATGGAATGTAAATTGAGACGTAATCCCTTATAAATACGGTATCCATAGATTAAGGATAAATCAATGACATAATTTATGTGTGACAAATATAAATACACCCAATATAAGTGGATATTAAGTGTAAAACAATCAGTGGTAATTCACACATATTTATAGCACTACATAATTAATAAGTAGAAGTTTGACCCATAGAATTAAAATTGGGTTGAGAAGTTCCTTCACAGAAATTCGACAGCCTAACGACATCACTTTAAAATTAAGAAAATGAGTTTATGAGACAAAAAGGGTATCTAATAACATAGAAATAAAATTTACATAAATATGGATATAGAAGAACATATCCTAACATATGAAGATGTAAATTAAAAGACATAACAAAAAGAAGTCATTTAAAAAGAGGAGGGTGAAAGGTTCCCTTACCGATTTGGTAACTTACAAAAAATATGCCACAAGAAAGAAGGATAATACAATGAAGTTGTATATAGTCATAAATTAATATATATAACAAAAATATTACAATCATGGGAATTAAATACACCACAAAAAATAAAGTAGTGGCAAATATATCATCTATCTAATGGGGATAAAAGGTGAGATGAAAACCCTTACCACGTTGTAATCAATCGAGTCGTATGACCCAAAGTTAATAAACACAAAATTAATCTCATAATACCATGAATATAATGATATTAATGATAATATATATCAAAAGGCTGTACAAAATACACCACATGCAATAAATAAGTGGCGAACAATGGAAATCTCAAGGAATTAAAAGTGAGATAAAAAATCCCTCACAAAAATCTGGCAGCCTAAAGCCGCCTCTTAAATATTCATGAAATGAATTAAGGAGAGTAAGATAGGGTCTCTCATCATATTAAAATAAAAATTACAATATGTTGAATATAAAAGAACATCCTCCAACATAATAACATGGAGCATAAATGAAATGACATAAAAGAGAGTACTTGAAAAGAAAGAGAGAGGTCAGATCCCTTACCTCATGTCCGACTTGACTCGATCCTTCTTTAATCTCTTGAATAATAAACTAAAGTTAATTTATAATTGCATAAGAAACTTTTTCAAGTTTATTATTCCTTTTATATCACTTATTTCCATGTTATAAACATTATGAAATCATTCATGTTAATAATGTATGTTTTGTCGATATTTGGTACTTGAGTCAAAAATGGACTTCTTATATTTACATTTTGTCCATGCGGTCAAAGGTTCATTATATCCAGAATGATATTCTTGAGTTATATATCACATATATAATATATATCTAGTATATACATGTATTTATAATAATACATAACATTTAGAGGTAAGAAATGAAATACACCGTTCATGGAGATGGTAAGCAGTACGTACGCATGAACGCTACTTTCATTTATATTTCATATTTTAATGGAAATAAAACATAATGATACATAGTTATATTATAATTCCAGTATAATATCACTTATTATATCATTAAATCCATCCTTTATACATCCCACATAAACCATTAACGAATGAAATTACATTGAGGGGGCGGTAGTCCGCACTTCCTCAAATGAGATTATCGTATTTACCCACTATAGAAATGATAAAGACATAATATAAATTGGAAGTACATAAGAATAAAGAAATAATAAACATAATATATATCATATATAAATATAGTTCCATCATAATGTCCCCCATGAAAGGCGGTAAGATGTAATTGAACAATCATCGTTTCGTGAAGCAATAGTTTTCCATCCACAGAAACATTATGTTCTTCATCCATTGTACCTGTAGTTCGAATCCTTCTTATACCAACATCCTAGTATATTAAGGATACTGGTTTTTTTACAAAAGGAATAAATAAAAATAGTTTAGGGGTTGGAGAAAAAAAATAAAGAAAACAATTTATGAGAAACTGTTACCTTTAATTAGGGTAACTCCTTTGGTTTGAACAAAATGACTTCTTCAAGTGCCTTCTGCCTAAGGTAAGGCTTCTAAGTGGAGGAAAGGGATGTTTAGATCTTAATTGGGCATATTTTGGACGAGCAAAATGGCTTGAGAGGTATGAGTAATTGGTTAGAAGCGGTCTCCTTTTATAAGGGGGAGGATGAGCTCTTTAGGAAAGTGTGAGACTATTATTTTATTATTGAATGATATTAGGGTTCTGATGGTCCAAAAATCAATATATTCTAAGAAACGATGAGTAATGTTCTAAATAAAATCATCAATCAGAATTTTACACGTTTTGGATAATATATTAATCATTATAATCTTATTTATTTAAATCATTTATTAATGATGGAAATACTGCATCTTTATTGTGTCATAAAAAATTTAATTTATTTGATATCATGAAATTATAAATAACTACCATGATATAGGAAATATTTTCATATTTCTCAATAATATTTATAGTCAAAAATAGGACTTATATACCACCATATAAAAATTAATTACTAAAAGGTTTTTGTTTATGTAATTTTGGCCTTTAGTTTACATTAATTTATCTAAATAGTCATTATCACTTCCATGTGAATAAAAGGGGTCCCAAAATTGTCCCAAAGATGGCCATTGTCGTTATTGACTCAATAAATAATGTTATGACAAGTGTTAAGGCAATTTTTAATTATTATAATATTCTTTTAACCTTGAATTACCTTATTTACCTTTAATCGCAGTAAATAAAAGTCAAAAGTTACTATTCACCAATTATTATTTTCATCTTAATGAACTAAATTTTGCTTTTTGATAACAACCATGAATGTCGTAATTTCTAAATTCAATTCACAAAAGTGGTAAAATTTTCATTTAAACGAAAAAGTCAGTTTTTTTAACTACCACTATATGGTTTCACTATTCATCACAAATTGATGTTTTTCAGAAAAATACCAAAAATTATGCCTAATATATATTTGATATTATGAATTTAAAAATTATTTCCATTTTTACAAATTGAAAACATAATAGTGGCACTAATTAATATAAAAAATAATTCTCGTTGTTAAAACAAATAGCATGTTTTTAAGAAACAATAACTATCGAAAGATCGACAGTTGATTAAGTCCAATTTCAAAGTGAAATTGCTTACAATGACCAACATTGGATTAAATGGTAAAAATATATTTTAATTTAACTTTAAAAACAATTAATAAGATAATCTAACCATATAAATATATTAGATAAAAAGACACTTTTGAATTAAAATACAATATTTTTCACTATTCATTTAAAAATGGACTTGGTCGGAAAAATTCAAAAAAATTGCACAAAGTAAATTTTTATGTTCCCATTCTAAATAATGATTTTATTTGGACATATAGAATGTATTAATGTGACCAAAACTAGATTAAAAAATCAGTTCCCCAATAAAGGGGATAAATTGGCCTTTTAATGTAAATTATGCTTAAAATTAGATTTATTCACATTTTAAGCCTCTATCTTTTATTGGATAAATGTAAATACATTTAACAAACATGTATAATCATATTGTATTTAGTTTTTTTCAGTCCCGCCAATACAACGGCAAGGAGTTTACTATCGTTTAAAATAATAATATTATATTATTAGTATGCAACGAATGATTTCAAAGAAACCCGTTGTTGCGTATCGGGTACGCTATCGAACATAGCATCCCTTTTATAGTAAAATTAATATTTAATTCAAAAATATTAATAAATATGAAATATGTCTTATTCTTTATTTACATGGGATGATACAGTGCGGCTAGGCCCGAGGGGGCCGAGCGGTCTGAGGTGGGGGGCGCGACCCCCCGGCTGCCCGAACTGACGACGCCAATCAGCGCCACCCTCCCTAACCGGACAGCCGATGCTGACATGCCTTCTTGGCACAAGCTGACCGCTCGGGCGTGCCATAGACCTGCTGCGTGGCACCTTTGGGTGTCGTGGAATTTCATCGCCCGGTCGGCCGACGAGCTAGCCGGTTCTTTCGCCGAAGTGGCGTGCCCCGTGTGTGCCGAAATTCTCCGCAGCACAAAACCACGATTCAACTTTTGGCCCGACCGGCTATAGCCGACCAGTTCTTCCTCCTTCAAGCAGCCTGCGGTTGAGGTCCGCGGTTCTTCTGCACGCGGCCGGCACACAACCACCGTTTCTCCTGTCGCCGCCTCTTCCAATGCGCCTCAATGGCAAACAAAGAGACTACGGAGGGCTGTAGGGTTGTGTGCGTTCGGCCCGCACCCTCCACATTAGGTGCTAGAAATTGGCCAAGGTCATACCAATTTTTAAAATGTAGAACAAGAAAAATTTTAATTAATTAAAATTGAACATAATTCCCCCAACATCTATTATGACGTTGCACATCATCGAGCTGCGAAATGGGGAAAGCGTCGCAGTAGAGCGGAGTGGCGGGGGGATGGCGTCAACTCATTGACGTCGAGGAAGAAGAAGCCGAGGATGGTGCATTGTCGGTGTTCCTTGTTGGTGGCTCTTTTCCATTGGCTTGGACGAAAATTGAAGGAGACGATCGCCGTTCTTTATTGGTTCGTTGTTGAAGGAGGAACCCTTTTATTGTATTTCTTAAGAGCCTCTGCAATATGATATTTTCCAACCCAAAACTATGTGAAGGCTTCCCCAATATATTATAGTCCCATGCCTTTTCAAAATTCAAACTCATGAATTAATTAATTAATTGTTGATCAATTAATTAACTATAAGGTGTTGGCATATTAATTAGGGAGAGAGGGAGGTGGAGGGGTTAACAATAACAAATGGGAGGTGGAGAGTCTCCTCATATTAAATGAAGGGAGTTGTCAACGAATCAAACAAAGGGATAGTTAAATGGGGGGTTTCAAGGGAGTTGAGGAGAGGTGATATGATAGGGCTTGTGTGGGCCCACCTAACAAATATCCTCTCATGGGAGGATATGTGGGTGTGGGTCCCACCTTTAACTCCCCTTGGGAAGAAATAACCACCAACTAAAAATAAAAATATCAAACACATATTTTTATTTATTTTTAACAACAACCCGAAAATTAACATTCAACCCGCATAAAACGCAATTGCGGTAAAGGCCCCCTTAAGAAATTATTGGAGCTGCGAGTTCATAACTGCCCTCAGATTTTAATTCCGTGCACCGGTTCAAAAGATAGAAAAACCCACACGTACGTTCACTAAATGTACCCAAACACAACTTCACAAATTGATTTCGGGCACACCTGGCCTCAGAATCAGGTGCCGTTAGAAAACTGCGGACTCATAATGTTCCAAATAATGAAGAAAAACATTCCTTGAAATTTCTGGGTCTTTACATGCATGAAGGGGGTTGTCTGGTGGAGGTAGATGGGAACTACCCATGAAAGAGTATTCATTAAAACAATTTTTAAAGAAAAGTCTCCCAAAGCACTATCTTTAGAAGCTTTATAATGAAGGCATTATATCGGACAATCACTTCATGAGAAGTGTTCTAAATATTTCACCTTCTACGAGAGCAACTTCCATAGAAGCATTCCAAATGATGGAATTATTCTGAACTATTCCTTACAAATAAATATTTTACCTAAGGCGTCATCCTGGACAAACCCACCCATCTATATATTTTTTAAGATTATGATTTTTTTACTATATATATATTTATTATATTTTTAGAACTTATATTTTCATTAATTATATTATTCAGAATTATATATATTAATTGTTTTTTATTAGTAAATACATAAATAATTATATTACATATATTATTTGTAATAACTAATTTTTTATTTATAACTAAAATATTAATTATATTACTATTTTATTATTATAAATGAATAATTTTTTAATAACATAAATTATTATTAATAATTTTTTATTAATAAATATATTTTCTATATTAGAAATTCAATTAATATTACTTATTAATTATACTATTAACTACACAATTAGTTAAATTAATAATTGTATTGCATAGAAATTATTTGAAAATATTATTGTAAATATATAACAATATAATATTTAATTATTAATTATGAAATTATGTATATTTAACAACACATCATAATATTTTACGTCAAAAATAATTGGATTAAATTTATTTTTTTAAACAAATATTTTTATAAATATTTTAATATTTTGTAATATTATTTTGAATTTTATTATAGTATATTTTATTATAAATTAATATATATTTGTTGATAAATATTATATATTTGAATATATTTTTAGTATAATAACACATAAATTATTACAATATATCCCAATATATATTATAAATAATGTTTTATTAAGAATTGATATGTTTAGATAGAATTTTATAGTATTTTATTATTATAATTATAGAATATTCTTTATTAGGTAATGTAATATATTTTTCGGTTAGTTTTAATATATATATATATATATAATTTGATAATTATTGTTTTATAATATATATTAATAGTAGTTATTATATATATAATATGATAATATTAGTATAATATATATTATTTTTCATGTCAATATAATATATGTAAAAGTAAAAAATCATCAAGGTCTATGGGTACTTTAGTGTATCAAGTCCCACACGTAGACCCTATGATAATATTCCCATATTGACTAGTCTATTAGTTAATCTCTGGTTTGTGTTCAGCTACTGGTCAAGATGTGATTTCCTTAACTATTGGTCTAGGTGTGATGTCCTCAGATATAAGTCCTACAGTGATGTCCTCAGTAGTGGGTCTAGAAGCAGAAAAAGAACGGGTCTCCAATCTAATGGAGTGCTGTACAAGAATCTTGAAGCTAGCAGAATGGTGACGAGGAAAATCATTGAGTGGAAGACCCCAATTAGATCCCCAATCCAAGTAATGTGGCACTACATGACCTATAGAGGGAATAAAGGTATCAATATTAATCTCAGTTCTATGATCAGTGTCATTACATGTGCAACACTATAAAGAATTTTTCATGGAGAATGTCTGAAACTCATTGATATATGTTCAAGAAGGTCAATTCAGTGGAAATTTACCTGTATTTGTAGGCTTCTAAAAAGAGGAATGCTTCCAAAGACGTCATTGTAAAGGTGGTTACTCATCAATTTTAGATGAATAAGACATATAATGAGTTTGAAAGGACTGATGGTGATGAGAAAACTCAAAATATATAGAAATATCATAGACAACTGTAGTTCATTAGTCATCAACTCAGAAACTAAACTCAACTCACCAATACTGAATGTGTATTTGGTATCATGTGTGATCATATCATGATCTCAATCGACCCCATATCCCAAATTTTTTTAATGAATATATTGAAAAATAAATAGTAAATAAAAATTAATAGGGATGAAATTAAATTATAAAAGGTAAAATATAACCCTCCATATGGATTGATAAATTTTCTAATAACATGCATATACTAGGGAATGTACTTAGTGTGGGGACCATAATGAATAACTCCTCTAATATATATAGTAAAAAAAATACTTCTCATGTGAATCGCACATAGATATGTATAGATCATGTAATATATTCGAATCTCAATATAATTTCCAAATTTGTGGAGTACTATGTACTTCTGAAATGTGCCACTGTTTTCTGTGAAATAGGCGATAGATATCCAAACTACCTCTTGAACCAATCAGTTTGGTACCACTCAACAATAAAAAATATTATTCACGGAATCATAGTAGTCGAATCATGTTTCCCTATCAAAAAATAATATGGAAGATATCCCAAAATCAAATTAATATAGGGATTCAAGTAAATTCACACATAGAGACACAAATTTTATCATTCAATAAAAATTGAACACACAATTATATCAATTGTGATTCATGCATACCTCATCAATGACATTAAATTCTTCTGAAAATGGTTCCCCACCAACATAACATCTAAGAGTTATGTCTTTTATTGGCTAATGGAGAACCCTAGTAATGAAACCTCCTTCCTTGGATCACAAAAATGAAACTCAAAATGGATTTTACAACTAGGAGAATTCATATTTTCTCCGTTTGTTTCTAATTAACATTTATCATAACACATTATATAGAATAATATGAATGTTATGATTTTAATTTTGATACCATTAGTTGTCATAATTTTGAATGGTCATATTCCCAATTTGACATAATATAAAATTTCATGTTGGCCAATGATCATAATTAAATACTATCATAATAATCATTATATATAAACCAATATTCATATACCTTCATAACATTATATATGTTCTCACAACATGCTAATTTCAATTTTTTGTAGTTTTCTTCATAATGGAGATATATCTCATAAACCTGATATTTTATTCACATATGATCTCTTAGAGTACATGATTATGGTGTTTCTCCACATTATCACATGCTTATGGTATTGCTTGCGACTTCTATTGTAAATTTAATTATAATTTTTTATATCAATATTAATATTACAACTATGACGAAATAATAATGTGAGTATTTTTCAAAAATATTATTATGAATATATTATTTTCTGTTAAATAATCTCATGTACTATAAAATTTTTCTTCAAATTCTATTCAAATGGTCCTTGTGAAAGTATCTAAATGTGTGATACCCAATAAATGGTAATCATATTACTGATCCATTTTCAATTTTTATATATTTTATATTCTAAATATATGTTATTAAACATAAATTAATGACTATATTATCCAATATATATTAAAATTTCATTATGTATAAGGGTTTCCTTTAATTTTGGTTGAAATGGTGGGTATTCAAAAGTTGGGCCAAACCCTGAGCCCATTTCTTAAAATAAAACTAAATTCTATTTTTTTACAACAACATAATTTTTCAACATTTTACACCAATTCCACTTCTAATTGGAATCCCCGAGTATATTAAAACCACCATACCAATTTGGATCCCATAGGAATCCATCATAATGATGTATTAGGGTTTTTTATCAAAAATTTGGGCCAGCCCGAATGCCCATTTCCTCCTTTAAAATATTGTTTTAAGCCATTATTATCTCATTCCATTTTTAGATTTTTTGTTGATTTCATATGTCCTCTAATCCCACTTACCCAATGAGATATACTTTTCTCTCCTCTCCCTCTTTGAGCTTAGCTACCCCACGGATTATGGCGATCATTTTTAAGCATTCTCAAATCGTCCAGATTTGAAGTGGTAATTTTTTTTCATAAGTCCTTCAATTTTCACCCTTTTCTCCCAAATTCAGTCCCCACATGACCTACTATCACTCCTCAGAGCATTCATATCACTTTTGGTTACTTCAAGAGTCAACTATGGGTAGATTTAGGCTGATTTGATTCAATATTTCTTCATGTATGTGTTTCTCTCTTCATTTCCTTTCTTATCCATGGAGTTTCCTCCCTCATCCGGGACGTTATAAATTTTATACAAGTTAGGTTTTGAAACTAGGATTTGATATGGTGCATTTTGGTCAAATATTTGGGTTTAGGTTAGATTTCACTTCCTTGGGGTGCTACAGTGGTGCGGTTGATGTTTCAATAGGTAGGTGATTCCATGTGTAATCATTTTTTAAGAGTTATAATGATTTGTTTAATTAATTTTAATTTTTATCATAAGTTTTTCGTTTTGCGAAAACGAATTTTGGATGGATTTTGTAAAATGGTTAATTTTATAGTTGCACATTGTTTGAAATTGGGTTTTTTCCATGTGTAATCCTTGTAGTAATCTTTGGGTTGATGTTATAACATATAAAAGTGGTTTGATAAATATTTTTCGGACTAAAAGTTCTTTTTATGGGTATTAGTGTGATTTTTGTTATAAAAGTGGGTATTGAATATTTTTTATGTGTAAAATGTTGCTTCATTCCTTGAAAGTGTTTTATGAAAATGTGTGTTTTTCATGTGTATATTTTGTGGTATAATTTTATGTGATTTTATATAACTTTATAATGGTTCAATAAATATTGAAAGGGATTCCCATTCTACTAATGTAGGGTCTTGGTGTGATTTTGTATTTGAAAGGTGGTTTTGAAATGGGGTTTGTGTGCATGACATTGGAATACCATTTGATATATTTTTGTGATAATTTTTAATGATTTATTTGGTACAAAATGTGGGAAAATGGTTTATATTTATTGTTTGGGTTAGTGTGTTCAACTAAGATGGAGTTTAAAAGTAAATGTGGTGATTTAAGACGTAAACCATTTTATGAATGTTTTATAAATTGGAGAAATGTTTTATCAAATTGAAAAAGAGGGGTTAAACATATTTGTGGGCTATATTTTGTGAGTGTGACATGAAAAATAATTTTTTTGATGAATGATGTTCTTTGTGATGTGTGTGTGGGATGTTATGCGAGTTGGACTATCTTTTAAAGGTTTTAGATTTTTTTTTAAAAGATTGTGGAAGTGTTAAACAAATGTAAAAAGTGATGTTTGCTATTTTGGTGAGATTATGATTTCATAATGCATTTGAATGAAAAAGTTTATTGTTTTAATTGAGTGATATACAGGTGGGATGTCTGGTGAATTTGTTATGTCTAAGTGGTATTTTCATGTGAGAATTATATTTCTTAACTTGTTGAACTTTTTTGAGGCAATGTGGGAAACTTGGGTATCTAGGTGTGTGGATGTGTACTAGTATGCTAGTGATCTCATGGGGTTTGGCCCTAGTTTCATATAGAATCTTTGACCCTTACAACACTAACTATACTATGATGATTTTGGTGATGGGGGACCAATAGTTTATGAGTATTGTCCCTACTATTTTTTGTTGACCATGAGAATGAATATTGTAATGTTTAAACATACCCAGATACGAGGTACCTGAGACACACATCAAGCTAGTACCTAGGGTTTAGTTTTCCATTGCTTTTTCACATTATTTATTTTGTGGTTACCATTGGAATATAATATGGTTAGTTGAAAAATTCAGTAGCATTGACATTATTTTTAAATTTTTTGATTCTTTAAAATATCCCACTTTAAAACTTCTTTTATTTAAGTTTCATCTTTTAGAAATTGTTACTAGTATTTCATCTATTGAAAAACAGCATTCATTTCTCCATTTAATGTTTATAACATGAAATATCATATATGTGGTATCATAAATGTATTTAGATCACACAATACTTTAAAATTTAGGTGTAAGTAGACATGGTTATTTTTTCCATAGTTTTGGGTACTAATTTTGTGCCAATGGTTTGGGTTTTTAGTGGTCCATCATGATGTGGGGTTATAGAGATGGCTTGAGGGAGGTGCCTCTTGCCATGTAGAGGTTCTTGGGTTGTATTTTTCTCCTTTAAATAAATTATAATAGTCTTTTATAGTTATTTAAAACCTTGCAATTCAATTCTAAATTTTTTTAATAGATTGTTTTTTTTTTGAAAAATCAAAATTGGTTTTATTGGAATTGTTTGTCATTATATGTTTACAAACACGGGTAAATTGTTCCCAATTATTGTTTTATAATAAATATGTACTTGTACCAGCTCATTGAAATCGAGAAATCCTTTCGGGCCTATTCATAAGCTGAGTTTAGGTCTGGTTTTTATGGAGAACAGATACAGTTCGTGATAGAATTCATATGTACAGTTCCTCAACAACATAATGCTAAATCAGTTCACATTGGTATATTCTTTATTTTATTGAAAATCATGGTATAGGTTAGATCTCTCTCCACATATGTTGAAAACTCCCCCTCTAATAAAGTATGTACAATGGTGTTCTTTCCACAATTTTTACATGTGGGAAGAACCTTCTATCACTTATTCATTATATCCAATTTTTGTACTTCAATCCACTTCTACACATTCTCCCCTTTATAACCATAATATTCATATAAGTCATACTATATATTTAATGAACATTATTTTATTTCCTCACATGATGATAATATTTAAGAGAGTATTTATCTGCTAAATAATTGATTAATCTCATCAAATAATTCATCACTCTAACATATCAGACTATCCCTAATGATACAGTTCCCATTACTTCTTCTAGGTTCTATTTCTATACAATGTTATAAACTATATTTTTCTATTACATTATGAAACATAACATATTCTCCCAAAAATGTGAAAAACTAAACATAAATTAAAATATTTATTCATAGTTTATCTTAGAATCAGTAACATGTATACATTAAGAAATAATTAAAATAATAGTATTTCCAAATTCATTATAATATTTTTAATAAAAATGTGAATTATTAGAAGAATATCCTCAATTAGAGGAAAACAAGGTGTTTATTAAGGCATGTTGTTATATACAAGGTAAAACTCATGTAATTTATCACATCCATTTTTAAGAGTTATTACCACTAAGAACATATGTTCTAAAACTATATCAACTTATAGTTTCTAGAAAAAGATATATATTTAGGAAAAATGAATAATATCTTTATCACTAAATTGTTATAATGTTAATGTAGAAATATTCTTATAATATATCATAGTTTTATATTACCTAATCTATGTTTTCTGAAATTCTTTTACAATGGTTTCAAATATTCATCCTCTAATACCATGTTTAATGATATCTACCCTATTAGCCAAGAGTTAGTGGTTGCATTTTTTCCTTACAATAAGATATAATAAATCACACCTGGAATGGAAAAATATTTTATTAGAATTATAAACATGGATATATACGACAATTTCACATATATTTAAAAAAAAGAATAAAAATATCATTTTATTTGAGATTTCATTTATTCCTGGAATAATATCCCAATATATAAATCATAAAATAAATCCTAGAGTCTTGGGTAAAGTAATAAAAATAACCATATTATCCCTAATGCCCAGTATGGGTATAAAGAGAGTGTAATCTATCATGAATACAAGGGAAATAATCAATATGGAAATGAAAATGACTAAAACACATTCCATTTAGTCAATATCATGAACATGAAGAATAATATGATAGGAATAAAAGATAAATATTCAGTGAAATATAAATAATTTCATGATATTGAAACATTAACATGGTAATTCTATGTAATAGAATAATAATAAAGAACATCAATTATTATTCTCATAATATCGAAATTCAAATAAATAGAAATAATAAACAAACATTCATGGACTTTAACAATATACTATAATACTATATGTAAGAAATTTTAATTTGGAAAACAATTTTTTCCTAGGAGACATATCAGTGCATCGATGGAATACACGATTCAGTACCCTTCCCATACAAAAATTAGTCTATTTCAGTCCTCATAATAACTATATTAAACATTATCAAAATAATCATTTGTATTGTAAAATTTATCTTATAGAATGTTAATTATTTCTCCAATAATTAAATATAACAATAAAAAATTGGTGAATTATGGAAAATGGTATCAAAACAGTACATCCCAATCAACTAATTATAAAACATACATATAAATAATAATGATGTAATCATTATCACATTTTCCCAAATAATCCTAAGTAAAATAATTGATTTACTTATATTATAAATATAAATACTATAAGGACTCTTAAAAAAATTGTTCACGAAAATAACCATTTCACTTAGAAAATATTATAAAATTTTAAAAAAAGAAATATATTTTCAAAAAAACAATCATCATAAAATTAAATTTTAAAAATATTAATGATTCATTAAAAAAAATTTAATGATTATGTGGGGAAATTACATTTATAACATACACATTAAAATAATGTTTTCTTTACCAATTTCAATAAAATAAAAATGGCATTGTTTGGAAAACATCATGAAGATCCATTTAAAAATTTCAAAAAATCAACCATTGGTAAAACTATATTTAACAAATGAATTTCATAATGGTAAAAAAATTGAAATCATTTTTAGTTGACATGATTTTTGATGAGAACAGATTTTTAACCAAAGAGAAAAATAATGTCTTAATTTATAAAATAATCATAATCATAATATCTAAAAAAGATAGTATGATGGTACCAATCAATGAAAAGAACATTAATATTCAATTGATGGTAATATTAATCAGTTTCTTGAGTAATATATCATTATATTTCATTATAAAAAATTTAATCAAAGACAATCTCAATAAACGATGTGATCGTAAAACAAACCATTCCCAGTATGGTATTTTCTGTATTGTAATAACCATGAATTAAATAAAAATAAATGAAACATTAAATACCATTAAGTTAAATGGATTCATGGTATAACATATCATATTTTCATTATATGCACAAAAAATAACCAATTAGTGAATATCTTTTTCAACTCATAGATGTAAAAGTGAGATGAGAAACCCTTACCTCAGATCTTATTTCCTTCATATGTGTTTGAACCTCAAATATAGTTTATGTTGGACTATTATAAATCTATTATAAAACTATAATTATATATTACGTTCCATATATTATTTACTTATAGTCGTTCATAACCCGTTCGTTATCAATTTTGTTTATAAAATTACTCTTTCTAGTGACAATTTTTTAATATTTAATTTGTGTTTTGGTTGTATAATTTCAGCACATTGATATTTATCATGGATAAATAAAATAATGAATTATAACTATTATACAAATATAATATATATATATATATATATGTATAATATGTTAATTTTAATTTATAGAAGTTAAATAAAAAATATGTATCACATTTTTCATAGAGAATGTGGGTCATACGTATGGATGATTGATGATTATATTTTTCTTAATAGATGGAAAGAAATGATAAAAATATTAATTAACCATTATATACTAATAATTATTTAATGTATATATATATATATTTAATTAAATACATTCTTATTAACATATAGTTAAAAATAAAATGAAAAAATATTCATCACTCATGGAGGTAGTAGTCCATAGGTACACATGAGAAACAATATTGTTTTTGAAAAATGAGATGGTAGGAAGGTAGATGTAATATTATATTTCCAAATTAATTTGTATGTCATAAATATATAATATATTCAATAAAATTTTATGTTACATTCCGTGTAATGTGAAAGAAAAAAATGAATAACATCACTTCATGAGGTTGTTTTCTGCCGTACACACGAAAGACATTATCATATCCCCCAAGAAATTGAATATAAAAGGAATATTAGAAAAAAATTACATAGTTATACAATTTTATTAAAATTATATATACTATTTAAATTCATAATTATATCCATCCACAGAATTTCATGATGGAAAATAATTAAAATTATATCAGGTCTGTGGTACACAGAATTGAATGATTTTTCCCCTTTGATTGATGTGGAGATGGATATGGTAATAAAATTAATATTATAACATCTTAGTTTATATTGGAAACTGGTTATATAATATTATTATAGTTTCATATTATTTTAAGGATAGATACTAATAAATAAAAAAAATATGAACACTTGATAATTTTACTTGTTTTTTGGAGACCCTCTTTCGATTTATTCATAAAACCATCATTGGAATGTTTTGACTTAAAAATATTGGATCTAGGATATTTAAATATAATTTAGAAATATATTCAGGTAGGTAATTTATGATCCAATTTTTCTTCAATGTGTAAATAGTGGAAGATAGAGGGTGGACTTTTAAATATTGGGGAGAGTACACCCATGTATTTTTCAAAAATATATTTTGATACCAAAATTTTTGTTATACCAAAATTTTTGTTATTCCAAAATTCTCTAAAATGTGAGATTAACAAACATTAATTTTTAACATGTCCTAATATTTGCACTAAATTGGGTTTGGAGAAATTTTATCAAATTATTAACACTTATCTTCATAGTTTAACTCCCGATAAACCTATTTTTACCTAATCATTGATAATTAATTTTTACTATATTCACTCTTCAGTTTGGTAAAATCATAGGCTGAACGTATTATGTATTATATGTAATTATAATTCTAAATATGGAATCCAATTTTCCATATTCAATTTCTATAAGTTGAATAATTCCAATTAAAATTAAACTCATTGATTCATATAAATAAAGATTTTCAAGGAATGTATTTATCTTGGAAAATATTATCATATATTAACTATATGAAAATAAATAATCATTATATGTATATAAAAATTTAAATGCGTATATTAATTATATACATTTAATTTAAATATTTCTTTATTATGGGTTATTTTTTATAGTTAAAATATTAATTCAATATTATCTGGAACATAGTTATTAGAAAAATGGGTTTTTAAACTTAAGAGAATGACGTATTATAAAATCAACTATAACGTTGTTTCGAATATAATTAATTTAATTAAATATAACTAAATAATAATTATGTTACATTAAATATAATTAAAATAACAATAGAATTTTAAAATTGATTATTTTTTGCTAATGAAATTTCACATTAACAAAAATATATGTTTTTAACTATTCTAAAAAAATTCAATAATTTTTTGAAAAAGCCATCACATTTTCCAAAAATGAAATTTATTTATCATGGTTTAATTTTTTTCATTTATTAAAATAATATTTATAAAAATTTTAAATTCTATTGTTTAATTATGTCCGTACAATGTGAGTAAACCACATATTAAGAAAATACATTTTTTAAGAAACATTTATTTTACATTAAAAATGTTTTAATTTTTTTATAATCAATTTATAACCATTGAATTTATTTTATAATTTTTTTAAAAAATATAGTCTTATGAGTTTATATGGTAAAATTTAAACTCTCCAACTTAATTTATTGGTTATAATTGTGATGTTTAAATAATATTTTATTAATAGAGTTTCAATCTCTGTTTAAACATGGTGTTGCATGCAACACAAAATGTTGAAGAGATTGAATTTATATATAATGAAATATATTGCAATGTCTCACTATGTTAAATTCCATTATATTATTTGTGTTTTGTGGCATATAATGTATCAAAAATGATCTTCCTATTTTAATATTTTAGTGCTTTACATACCTTACGAACCCTTGAAAATAGAATGAAACCATATTTTTTTATTTTCTTTTCAAAGTAGATTACCTAGTTTAATTTATTAACATATTAAATGGAATCCTTATTTTATTTGACTATCCTTTGTCTCACATCCTATATAGACACATTTACGTGTATGTAGTATTAATATTTTGAAGATATTCTTCTTCAGTCTTAAATGAGTGGTTGGATCACTATACATTTCATTTGGGAAATTAGTGCTTTCACTGTATGGTTGAAACTAAATAGTAACATGGTGATGGTAATATTTATCTTTCGAGTTCATTAGAACAATTGGTTTTAATTTGGAATTATCTCCCTTACCCACATTATTTTTTAAGATTCATTATTGAATTATTATTGTATAAAAGTATTATGTTTTATGTTGTCCTTGTAAAATTTATTACTAAATCATTATCATTAATAAAGGTACTATTAAATTTTTATATTGTTGTCTTTTATTTTTTTTCATATTTATAATGTTCAGATACATCATGTTGTGTCTCAGTTGTAATAAATGATTTCAATTTGTATACTTATGGTTGCAATCACTCTTACATCGTATCTTTTAATACCTTATATCTAGTTTGTAGTGTGAATCAGTATGTTGTGTTTCATATAATATGTGGAAGGTTAGATTGGGTTTTGAGTAATTTGGAATCCTTTTTTCTCTTTACAATGTATTTATATATATTTACATAGATTTATAAGTGATTATGTATATAAGTATAAATTTTTTCTTTTTTTTCAAGTATATGTGCATGTTTATTTGTTTGAATGTTTGTGTGTGTGTGTGTGTGTTTATATGTATATATTAATTCATTAAATCATTTATATATGTGTTTTGTATGATTATTTGCATAAAAACTTATATGGGTGTCTTTTTGTGCATATTTTAATGAATTTATGTATATTTGTATGTATGAATGTGTGATTTTATAAAAATATTTATTTATTAATGTGTTTATGTATTATTCCATGTTTGTATTTACATATGTATTTATTTATGTTGTTATATTCATACCAATGTATGTAGTTATTAGAATATGTGTCTATTTTTTTCTATGAATAAATTTATGAATAGATGTATGGATATATTTATAGATGGATGCACACATACATACATGTATATATATGTATGTTGTATATTTGTATACATATATATATGTATGTATTAATTAATGGAGGGATGTGTGGATTGATGCATACATGAACGCATGTATGTATGTGTAGATGGATGAATGGATTGATTGATCCTTTATTAATTATATGATTATAGGTATTCTAGTTTGTTTCACTGTCTGTATATATGTATTCCATTTTGGTAAGATAATATTTTTGAAATTAGTTTTATCCTGAATCATATGTATACAATTCTTATTCATTGAGTTTATTCCCCAAACATATCTTCTTCAAATGATGTGTAATGGTTTTCTGACAAGTTGCATATCAATTATTTTTATGAAATTATAATATTTATATGGTTACATAATGATGGTAGACTCACCATGTGGATTGTAATTGTCTTATTAATAGTACCTTCTATAGAAATATTATAGTGACTGAGACATCAATCTCATAAAAACAATTCATATGTCGAAATCTAGTAAATATCAGAAGTGGAATATTACATGATCCAAATTATTTCTTGTTTATAAATGAAAAAAATGTAATTTTTAATATATATATATACATAATGATATATAATAAATAATTACTGTTGTTGACACTATAATAATGAAAGATGGGTGTTATTTAATAAAACCATCCTTAAATCTAGTGAGTATATAACATTGGATCCATATGATTAATCAATGATTTTATTAGAATGAAATTTTGAATTGGTAAATATTAGGTGGGTAAAGTATAGAATATTATGATTCCTCATTAATAAATAATAGACTGAATGGTTTCCATGGTGTTATATATTATAAACATTTTCATTTATGAAAATAAACATGATATAGTGGGCTCAAGAATGTTTTAGTCACTCCTTATATCCTTAGATTAGATGGAGTAACAATGAGTCATTTATAATGCATTTAAAAAATCTTGTAGTTTCTATCATTCATATATTAGTGATAATTAACTAGAGAAACTATAGATAAGGTTGATAATGGTGTTTATTACAACCATCATTGTCAAGAATTATCTAGAATGATAAATGGTTTAAAATTATGAGAAAAAGAAGATAACTGGGGAATATTTAAATATATAGCATATAGGAGGATGTCATTTTCCACCTAGGAATGAGAACTCTACGTTCAATGTTCTATTTATTATTTATGAAATCATGAATAGAATATGAATATTTATAGGATCGTGTGTAATATAATTTACTAAAATTATACTTTTCTATTATTTTTTTAAATTGGATAGACACCCCATATACACTTGGATGTGAACATATTATTAGAGGTATCCTTATATAGTTTCAGAAAAATTTTAATTATGTTGAATAATGTAGTTTCATATTATTTTAAATCCACATTGACAATAAAAATCAATAGAGATATAATAATTTATTTTTATTAATTGTTTAGTAATTAGTATACAAAAACATTTAATGGAGTTTATAGTGAAGAATAAAATTTCATATTTATTATATAAATATATTTTGGCCTTATAATTTGAATAAATTTGGTTAGGTGATCAAACATCCCATGTTAAACTTTTTTGTGTTATAATTATTTATGAATGACCTAGTTTTAAAAAATCCATAATAAAATTAAATAAAAACACATGTTTATTATTTTTTAATATTTTAAAAAATATATATTTGTAGAGAGAATGTTGTTACATAAAAGTGATTAAAAGATTTTTTTATTTTATATATATATATTTGGTCTACCTCATGTGATTATCAATGAGTATGGTGAGAAATTGAATGTATGTATAATTTTTTAAATTTTATGTATATACTATCCCTATATTAAAGTAGTTAAGAGTAAAATTCATTACTAGATAAATATTTAACCACCTAAAAATCATTAATATATTATGAACCAAGGGTATCTGTGGAAAATATAAGCTAGATTTTGTTGTATTATTAAAATTCATTAATATATAAAGTTAAAATGAATTATTAGTTTTTCAATTTTTCATAGAATACAAATAAAAAAAATCACACTTGTGGTATCATGAATTGAAAATCATTTAGTATAGTATTTTAAAATACAAGGTGTTCCTTTTAAATAATGTTTATAAAATATTTCTATTTTAATGTTTAGTTTAATATTTATTTATTAATTTCTTTTGAAAATACATTTTATAGTCATTATAATGTAATATAAATATTAGATTTCTATTAAAATGAAGTGATATTGGAGTAATAAATTATAACCAATTATTATTAATATTTCAATGCACATTCCTATTTCTACAAGAAATTAAAATTTTAATTTATTAAAATTAATGTTATATATTTGTAATATTTGGTACAATTAAATTAATTTAATAAATATGAGGGGTGTAGAAAACCCTTTCCCATTTATTAATAGTAATATCATAATAATACCATTTTTTCTTGTATTTGTTGGAGTGAAACATGCATATTCCATTATCTGAGTATGCTTTTATCACCACTTGATGGTGTTTTCTAGAAATGGGATATAAAAAGTATCAATTAAATGTTGGGATTATTATATGTTTCATGTAAACCAACACTATATTGTATCTATAATTGTTTTTTGAATTTGAGATCATGAGACCACAATGGTCACAACTATATTAATTTTTCGAACAATGATTTTTATTTATCCAAGGATCAAATATTGGTGGAATTCGATAATGGAATAATATAGATTAGGTGATTTATTGAAGATCCATATTATGAAAATTTTAATTTAATTTTTCAAATCCCAAATATTTAAATTCATTTAGGTTTCGGGAAGAAAATAGGCTGAATTATTTACTTTTTTAAATCCTACTAATAATAGTGAATAGTTATACATTGTTCAATACATGAAATGGACTAATTTTTCAACACTTTTAATTGATAAAATTAATTAAAAATGGAATTGATGTATTTATTTATGTGAGTTAAGTACATGATCTAGGGAGTATGTGTTATGATATTTGAAATTTAAATGGGTTAAAACACTTCATTATAGAATCTCAATATCATTTTATAAGGCTATATATTGAATATATGAATAAAAAACATAAAATGGGATAGATAATCCCTGAGATACAATCCCTCTAAATTCATTACAAAATTTAGAGGATGTTTAATACATGTAATGTTATATATTTTTAAATCATTAAATTGAAAAAAATTGGGTCCATAGGGTGAGGTAGAAATTCAATCTATAAAGCATGAACTAAGATATTTGATAAAACATTGCGAAATAGATTTATCTAAGAGTAACAATAAATTATATATAAGGATATATAGGGAATATCTTCATCAAATCACGTGTCATGGGATATAGAAACCATCTTATACCATCCTTCCATATTTATATTCATATGATGTCCATTTTATGCTTATAACTATTATTGTTTTTATATAGATAGTTTTTGAATAGTATTTTAAAATAACAAGAACAATATTATAAACATTTTTTAATTTAATTATCAAGATTAGAAATATATCTAAATTAATGATTGTTTAGATTTAATTTTATTCATTTTGTCAAGTCGAACATAATGAAACCCCTTTATAGATGATTTTTATCACCTAAATTTATGAATTATTGAAAATGATTTTTTAGACAGAACTATGACTATGAGTGAATTTAACAAAAAATGGTTGTGAAACATAATTTTGATGATCTCTAATTTTTATTACTATCTATGAACAATATAAAAAGTTATTTATAAATTAACAATTTTTTAAGTTTATTTAGCTTGATTAAATGAATCTTGTGGCCAAAATGTTTTGTCTATTGTGTGATTATTGTATAGGAGTCATAGGGGTTCTTTCCTTTAGGCCACACTTATGACCATAATGGGTTATTAAATAACTAATGATCTAAATTTTTATGTGGTTCCAATTAAATTAAAAATCATTATAGATATGAGGTATATAAAATACATTATATGTCATGGATCCCACTCCATTCTAAAAGTTTGTATCCATCAACAATCAGTGATCCCATTGATCCACCCCATTTTAGAGTGGGGTGAAGTTATCAGCGAAGAAAATAATTATAATGTTTTAACATCATGATGATTCATTTTTATCTCTAATATATAAATGATATTGATTTTCCATAGTAATATGTTAAGCATGATGATCTATTGTCGTGAAAATGGTTCTCTTTTAATGTTTATCTTCTCCATTAAGTTCAAATATTCATTTAATCAATATTTTATCACCATGGTTTCTCAATTTGTAGAGTGTGAAAATTATATCATTTATATTAATATATCCACTATTTTAGCTTTGGCACTACTAAATCACATGGTTTTAGCCTACATGATTGTCCAAAAAATATTGATACACATCTCTCAAATTGCTGATCTAGTTCATGATTACACTAGGTCACAATGTTCCTTAGAAAAATATTCATTTTTCCATCTTATATAGTCATTTTTATGAATATTGTTCATGACCCTATCACTAATATTTATTAGACCAAACATATAAATTTATTTATCTCTTTTTAAAATACATATATTATTTAGATCAGTAGTGATGTTTTTGGTTTATGTCAATGTAGTAATCTCTAAAAATTAGTGCAATTTCAACCCATTAAGGCCAAAATATGTGTCAGGTTGTTGTCTTTTATTATTCATTTAAATTAATATATATTTTAATTATTGGAAAGTATCATTATAAACCCGAACATCATTATTAATTGTGTTCGTATTTTATTATCTTCTATTATCAACATGATAAAATTTCCCATGGTTATATTTATAATATAAATGAGGCTCACTTAGTTTTCCATACTAATACTAATTACATGGAAATCGATGTGGGTCTCTTGGAAGGACATATAAATAGGAAGATAATTTTCAGTCTTATAATACTATAAAATAGTGAAACATTTATTGAATGAGAGGCTATGGATATTGAATTATAATATCCTTTATGAATGGTTTGATTTTGTGAAATATATCCTTATTATTCTTAAGAAATAAACTATGTTACATAGAGGGATTCAATTAACAAAATTCGATACTATAGATTCCATTTTTATAAATTATATGTATAATTACCCAATAAATATCTTGAATAGTTATTTTTGTCTTCATCATGGTTTTTTTGGCTATGTAATTTATATTTTGAGTTTACAAGGGAGTACATATAACATTTCACTATTTTTATTCTCTACTGTGGAACTATTAAATTAAATTACCCATTCTAGTGATTGTATAATAAACACATATATGTTGTGGATAATTTTAGAGTCCGCAAGGAGGTTTCTAACATAGCACTCAGACATGAAGTTAAGGATTATTAGGGAGGAATAATGGGTGGATGTGATTATAAGAATTGATTATACATGCATATATGTTATAATTAGATACTAAAACTCGTACATGATAAGGAATATTATTATAGAAGTGATAAAAAGGTATGATTTTCGTCGTGGACTTAGAATGTGAAACCATCAAGCCTGGGAAGAAGTAATAGTGCTGAAAGTCTTATATGTAACTAATCCTTCAGAGACTTATAATATCATATAGTAAATTCTCATCAATATAATATAATGGAAAATTTAACATTAAAACCAGTTGAGGAATTACATTTCAAAAAAAATATCTTGTTTAATCTAGTTTATGTAGTTGAGTTCCTTAAAAACTAACACTATTGGTTCACTTCTATTCCATTAACTTTTCTCGATTATTAAAATTTATCCTAAATTTATTTCTTATATTCAATTATGTATCTCAACATATCCAAATAAATCAACCTAAAATTGATCATATAAGAGCATACTCAACAAGACCAAGACGAATTTCTACATCGACTCTATTAGGAGACCAATTGATGGATAGAGTCATAATTTGAAAATTGGTTTACATAATATGAGAATGATACTATAACTCGTAAAAATTAATTGAGAGTCCTATAGTTCCTTACCATTATTATTATAGATAATCTTAACCAATATCATGATCCTGATATCATGGATATATCTAATAAAAAATTTAGTGAACCTTAAGAATAAAATATTAGTTATTCTTATTCATGTTTTCCACACTTTTCTTTAGTTTATTTAATTTTTTTGGATAATAATTTTCTCATATTTTACAATGTTCTATAAAGAAATGTGATTTTAGTAAAATTCCCACCTTAAAAAATTATTTTGTTTGATATATTCCTTGATAAGAAAAACCAAAACATAAAAAATAATATCAATTTTTATAAAATATACAATAACTACTATATGATACACATTATATGAATCATTAAAAATAATTGATACAAAATTATTAAATTAATGAAATTTTAATATTACTCATAAATAATGCAGTTAAAAATCTAAATGTATTCTTAATGTACAATTCATTTTTGAATTCATTTACTTTACCCGTAAGTTGTATTTTTGGTATAAATAATAAAAATGTATTTATTCCAACAGAATATATTATACACCAAAATAATGATTTTATATGAAACATAGTTTTTAATATAATGTATGATTTCAGTTTAAATTTAAATTTATAAATTGTAGAATGAGAATATGAAAAATTTAAGTTCATTTGTTTTTTATAGCGACAATACCTAATTAAATTTATTTTTATTTATTTTTCTAAAGATGTTTATTTTTAGAAAAATTGTGGAAAATTTATTTCATAAAAACTTCCATAAATTTTATCAACATTGTTAAAATTTATATTTGAAAAAACAAATAATTAAACTATTTATAGGGTAAATTTTAATTTTATATATGGAATTATAATTTGAAATAATCGATTTCATATTTAATAATTATATTTTTACATTATAGAACTAATGTTGATTTTTTCTATATATTGTGTCAATAAATTATACACATACTATATTAAAAAACAATTCTATAACTATTTAAAAATTTCAAATAAAAAATAATATATCAAAATATATGGTTAAAACAATGTAATAATAACATAATAATATTGGGGATTAATTTATATGTTACCTTAAGGTAAAAATTAGTTATCACAATAAATTATAAAATGATTAAAATAATAAATCTAGTGATAAATAGATTGAATAAATATAAAAATAGGTATCTAATTGAGTGTTCTATTGGTTATCAACCTTATCCTATCCCAAACACCATTATTTTCTATTTTGGGAGCACATGACCTCTATAACATATGACACCCTTATATCTAATCGTTTTAATTAATAAAAATAAAACTCTCCACAATTAAAATAACTAACCTTCAAAACCCCTTTAATAGAAATAAGTGAAACATATTCCTCAATTATAACCTTCAAATTATAAATTCATTACAATAATATTTCATGAGACTCTAGTCATGATAGATAGTCTTAAGACCCCAATTTCAAATGTCAATTCCAAGAGAAATTTTTACTTCGTAATGTGAGTAATTAGGGTTAATAACATATTTTCCTTCCATTCAAAAAATAAAAATAAATAGTTCTAATTACTATATAATTAAAAGTATATTTTTTGTTTATTTATTTATTCCTTGGAAATAATTATTAACAACATTTTTACCATTTTATATTATGAAAAATTGAACCATCAATCAATAGTTGTGCAGATTACATCCTCTGCAATGTTATGACTCACAGTATTCACCAATTCTTATCATTAATTATTATTAGTTTTAAATTGAATTTTAAATGTGATAATATAATATAATTATTATTGTGAGGAAGAAAATTATATTCCACCATATTTCCTAATCATAGTTCGATAAATAAAAAAACGTAATTATGTGTTGTATGGATACTAACATTGTGATGTAACATACCTTATTATGAATGTTTTTTCGTTATAATTTATTAAAAAATCATAAATTTTTACTGAACACGTTAAAATATCATAAACAATTACTTTTTTTCTATTTAATAATCATATGGTCCAAAAATAATATACTTTTATATTCATAATCATCGATGAATTATAACATGTTTTCATTTAGATCATTTTATCGACCACTATAAAAATTACATATAATAATACCATGGATGATTATGTGAGAATAATTAATGATAATATATGATATAAATAAGAAAATAAATATATTTTTTGGTTCTGGAATGGATTATTGAGTATAAAACTCATTAATTTAGATAATAACACTCATTTGTAAAAACTAATTGAAATATTACCAAAACACCCAAAGAATGAAATTATAAAAACAACAAGTATAAATTACAAATCCTTTGATTGTTTATTAATGTTACCTATTTGGGAAATAATTAGTAACCATAGAATGATTAATAAACTTGTTAAAAATGGTCATGATTACTCCCACCTTAAAATTAATGTGGATGTCAACAGACTAATATTAATTTATAAAATAATAAGAAATTATGTTTGTAAAATGATATTGATTTGAATATAGTTCTGAAAAAGGGGATTAAAAATATTTTTTTATACAACGTTCTAATGTAATTCCATGGGATACACGATCAATGGTAAGAGATTTGGTAACCTAGACTTTTTATTTTGTGTTATGACAAATCTTATTAACATTATTTACCAAAATATTAATAAATTTATTTATTTAAAATTTTAATTGATGTTATCTCCTATATCAGAAGGATAAAATAGTTGTTAACCCAATTCAGCTACCACGATTTATTTAGTTTTTACTTGTTTTTAATCAATCAAATTAGTCATTTTCATATGATAATCATATCTATGACATCATCATTGATGATATCAAATTTTTTTCAATAATGATAAATGGTGGTATTATATTTATTTTAATATTTAATTCAAAAACATATACCTTTAATAGACTACATTTTTAAGGTTCTACCATAATATATCAATTATTATGGAGTTATTTTTATTTGAAAAAGTTTCCAATGATAATGGATTTATAATATATGGTAATTCTATTTGTAAATATTTTGAATCAAACATGTATTTCTATTGTTTGTTTATATTTTTAATGATCAATTATTTTTTGGTATGACTGTTATGATTCACATTTTAACATTAATGGTTTCTTTAGGAAAAGTGAATTATTTTTATTAAGTTTTTTTATAAAAAATATTTTATCTCCGTGGGTTTATCATGTTGTTGTATGTGAATAATTTTCAAGTGTCACACATAAGTCTATTTGATGATGTTTGTGTTCCCAAATCACACTCCAATTTTTTGATTAAAAGAATACATATATTGGGATATCCATATTCTATCCCAATAATGTTCTTCAAATGAATGGTTTAAGGTTTTTGAATCAGGATGTTGATGTATATGCATGTACATTTATTTCCTCTCACAGGAATGGGTAAATGTGTGTGAATACTTTAAGTAATGTTTCCCAATAATATTTCCCATAGTTGAAAAATTGTATTCCTTATGATCATATTCTATTACAATTCAATGTTTATATTTAGGGTTTTAAACTATAATTTTATAATTATTTTCATTATTGATCTTATATATCTCTTTATTCATATATCATATTCACTAACACACACTTGTGACTTATTATTTCTACTCATGACTATTTTATATTTATCTCATGTTGTTATCATTTTATTTTATTATGATATTATTGACAATATGTGTCCCTTATCGAGAATTTGAACTCAAATCATTTTTATGATTTCATATCTAAAAATTTAATGATGGGTGTTACATGTGAGATTTTCAGTGGGGGTTTAGATTTTAGGGTTTATATATACATTTTTATGAGTATAGTAAAATAATATTTCTCTTTAGGTAATCATAAATGAAACCAATCCCATTTTTCCTTATCTCATGTGATCATTTATCATGTATAATTTTTTATCATGTAAAATAATTAATTCAATGTATTTCTTAACTATTATCGACATATATTATTTTAAATAAATGGTTATCATATTTTTAAATAATCATTTAGTTAACATTGGTATTTTGGTTAGCGAACCATTGAAAAATTCCTAAATAAGATTATCTGTATAGACTAATAACCTAATTTTTTTGAATATTATATTGTATCTTTTCACCAATGATTATATCTATAATTAGATACTAGAAAGTGGATGCGGCTATGACACATATGCATATTGGGGTACTCTCCATGAAAATGGTGGGTTGAGAGTTGACTCAATGATTAAACATACATAGGATGGGTGGGACTAAGACAACACACCTTGATCGACATTCATGGGGGATTAAATATTTTATGAACATATGATTCTTACAGTCCAAAATGAATGAGTTTTTTCCACATAACATTTTGGGATTTTAACATTGAATGATCATAAGGAAAAATTTATTGACAAAATTTTCATTTTATGTGAATAAATTAAGCTATTCCATGAAGAACTTCTTGGTGTTCCCATAAAGAACATGGTTATGTTCTCAATAGTTTAAACATTAGATCTATTATAATCTCAAAGAGTCTATAGATGATGGGTTGTATTGATTTTAATGAATTAATGAAGCATTTTATGGATAATTTGGATACCTGTTTGATCATCACTAGTGTATAAAAAATTACGAGCACATTTCTTCAATTATATGATAAAATATAAATAAACGAATCTTTCATTTTTTTATCATGAGATTAAAAAAATTATGACAAATACCATTTTCCTCTAGTCCATGACTTATTCGATCAACTCTGTGGAGATTTATACTTTTTAATGACTGATCAGTGTACAATATGTCATAATTTATGATGTAAAATTCTGGTTATTTCAAAAATAGTTTTCAAATGTGATATGGTCACTATTAATTCATAGTGATTACATTTTGATTGGCCAATTCTCCTTAGAAATTCGTAGGTCCAATGAATATAGTCTATAGAGTATATCTTGATGGATTTATTGTTTTTTATATTGAATGTATTCATTTATACTATCATAGAATGGTATAACATGAAGATTATTTATATATTGTATTAATGAAATTTAGAATAGAGAAATGTTATTATAAAAAATTAAAGTGTGAATTATAGATAATTATTTTTTCATTCATGTGAAATGTAATAAAAAGATATTTAATATCCATAGATCAATAAATGATATATGTTATGGACCAATATCCTAAATCAGTAACTATAATTGAGATAAGTAGTTTAATTGGGTGATCAGGTTATTATTTATGGTCCATGAAAAATTTTTCAAATATATAATATCCACTAAAAACTTAATCATAAAATAGAATATTTTTAATTCGATAAGTGGAATGGGAATAATGATTCATAGAAATGAAAATAAATATATTCATCAATGTTTTAATTAAATTACCCTAATGAAAAGAAGGGTTTGAAATATTGGGAGACTCTTCCAAAAAGAGTTTGTGTTGTTTCATCATTCGAAATGAAAAGGTAATTAATTAAGAAGCATTATAATTAATAAAACATGATAGAGTTACCCAATGCATGAATTGGTGATGGTGATAGTGACATTTTAATTAACTTTTTAGTGAAATTATCTATATGTAAAAATATAGATATATATGATGATCACAAGAGAAAGAAATATATATTCACATATAAAGTGTAGAATATGTGGGAAATAAATTGGTTTTAATATATAAAAGATTATGAATACAAAATACATTACCAAATTTGGAAGGAAATTAATGTATCTAGTGATTTAAGCATAAAATATAATGTTATAGCTACCATGATGAGAAATTTAGAAGACCAAGTACTCATAGATTTAAAAATGATGAATTTTTAAGTCTTAAGGGAAGGTTAAAAATATATTATATCCTATCTACAAAAATAAAAATCAATGTAATGATATAGGATGTAGAAAAATATCATTAATATTTATAAATAAATATATTTGGGATTCCTAAATCCATCTATAAAAATCATATATTTCGAAGGTTTTGAAACTAGATATGTGTTCCATAAAAACCATAACTGTGAAGGGATTTTTTGGTGGATTCCCATTACTCATCCTTCTTTATTCATATAAGTATCAAAAAGAAGTAAATATAAATATATATATATATAAATAATAAATTATTATCAGACAACATGGTGGGAGATATCATAGAATAAATATCATGAGTTTTTGTCTACAATTATATAAATGTTGAATACTATAAATCTAATGGAATATTCCAACCATTACAAATACTAGTGAAAAAATTGTTAGAAACTATAATTGATTTTTTCATAGGTCTCCCATTTATTTATATGGACAATACTATTTTTTTGGTTGTGATCAGTTTATATATTAAGGGTGTTTATTTTTTATATCAATTATATTTCCCTCTTAACAAACATGAAAATATATACACAAGGTAAATGCTAAATATACATAGAGTACCTCTCTTTACGTTATTTTTTTTGGATATTGGTATTACATCGAGATTCTGGATATGTTTTCAAGGTTAATCAGCTACATAACTAATTTTTAGCACTATTTATTATCCTAACATTTATGGATTGAAAAAAGGACCATTAAATGTATATCAGATACACTGATATATTTCATGATAGATTTTGATGGATTATGTGACTAAAATATCCCCTCTTAGAGTCCTCATATAAAAATATTTTTCTATTATATAACTCTTATGGAATAATTTTATTCTCATTATGGAAAGATATGTTGAACACCAACATGATGGGTTGATGTTTGAGAGAAGAAGATGATTGACCTTTCCATTGACCAATACATTACATAGAATTTTCAAACAATTAATTAAAATAAGGATGTGTTACAAATTCAATAGAACAATTATGAAGATAATCAAGGATGAGATCTATTGTGTAATTCTTTTTGTGAAACTATTCTCTCAAATATCTCTATAGAACTATGTTATGAAATTTTGGAAGAAAATGATGGTTATCTCTAGATAATGTTGTCCCATCAATATATGTGATCATTTCAAGATCATAGATTATCTCTTTGAACACCTACCTCATCTAAAATTAGAATAATCTATCCCATGTATCACTACTTAAAAAACATATAACTAAAACATCCCATTTACTAATATTAGATTTTATACAAAAAATATCATTGATATGAGAAAAACTAGTGGAAATTTCATATTGAAGAGATTATGAGTTCAGAAACAAGACCAATTATATTGCTTGAGTTCTATTGTGTAATATATATTCAAGGAATATATATGGTAACCTAAGGAAATAATAAGAGAAAAGTAACCTCACATAATTTCATATGTGTATTCACATTTGGAATCCATATTTCTATTATAGGGGATGTAATGTAATTACCCATGATTTTAATGAAATATTTATCCAAAAATAATTATTGTCTATGACAACTATCTTCTCCCACAACACTATTCATTAAATAATTGTAATAAATTTTAATAAAAATTATCTTAACCACTTAAAAATAGATTTTAAATATGTCTGCATAAGATGTTTTAAAAATATTATGAAACAATGGTCCATTTTAATAATATATCATCTACTTCAACTACGAAGATGCTAATTTTTTTTTGATTCTTATAATTTATTTTAAAAAATCCATATTTTACAGGAGTGTTATTCATTAGGTTAAAATAATATATCATCAATAATTTAAGATGAATAATAAATATACAAAAAGTATTATTTCTTATAAAAATTATTTTTTATATTATATAATTTAATTTTGTTGTAATTTTTATTAATTTTAAAATGAGTATTTGAAAATAATAATCAATTTATTTTGAACTTATCTTGAATATAATAAATTAAAGTTATTTTTTTTGTTATTTAACTGAAAAATGATTTTTATGTAAATCGTTCAAAAATGTCATTTTATAAAATATCATGAATTTTAATGAAATTTTTACTATATAAGAATGATTTTGGAATTTATGAAACTATTTTCTTGAAAAATATAAATATTTCATAAGTGAAAATATATTTTTTAAATATTTATTTAAAATTTCAAAAATATATTAAACACCTTAGGATATAATTTATACATTTTCAAAAACAATTTAAAAACCTATGCACTAATTAATTTATTAACGATTTTTTAAATATTTATGATAAATATTATATAATGGAATTCATATATGCAATTATAATTTCAAAATTTGATAATGTGGACCCCTTTATTTTATGTAATAATTGATAAGTTACCTTTCATAAAAAATAGTTACCTCTATAAATAAAAAATGGTAAATTTATTAAATATAAGGAAAAAGAGATCGAAACATCCTTAATACAGGATTATAATTGAGTTTTCAATATATTAGATACCAAATCATATTATCCACTCAATTAATATCTATGTTTGGATCCACATGACATTGTAAGCATGTTCTCATTTAATAATATGTTTTTATAATTAAAAAAATCATTCTCACAACTTATTAAAGTGGAATCACACTACCACTTTAAAACTACTCAATTAATTCAATTTAAATGAAATAATATACACATTCTAATACTTTTATTACTGAATTAATATTATTTAATTTATCCTCCATTTATAATATATTATCTTATTCAATTCATATCCAAGGAATCATCAATGGGAATACCTAACTTTTTAAATAAATTACATTCTTATCTTAAAGTTATTTTTTCTTCTTTTGAACTCTCCAAATATAATTATATAATTCTTATAAAATGAAATAATTATTTTTTTATACTTAATGTTATTTTACATATGAAATAACTATTAACCACATTTATGGGGTTTCGATTAAGAACAATGAAACTATTATTAATTCAATGAACAGTCTACCACCACTACACCATGATTACATCAATTTTCCACTTATTCCTACCTTAAATGGTTCAAAGGGTAAAATAAAAGTGTAAATATAACATATATAATAAAACTATTAACATTTCTAGTATGATAATAATTAAAATTCTTTACCTTTACTAAATCAAGAAATGAAAACATAAAATAGAAATTTGTCATGCAGATTACCGTCTCTATTATATAATGGAACATATTTCAAATATAGTTTAATTATTTTTATCCAAAGATCTTAACTAATTACTAAAATACTAAAGAAAAAACTATAATTATTTTTCATTAATAATAATATTATTCTGAATGAATGAACATTCATAATCATAATAAAACAATATTTATAGTATGTCCCTCTTTTTATGTCTAACCACTTACATGAAAAATGGAACATAAAATTATAATGGATGAATGAGATAAATATATTAATGCTAATATAATAAATAAAGAACAAAAAAATTCACTGTAATTTATTTTTATTTTTTGTAATAAACATATTAATTAAGATACTAATGGACATTCATTAAATACACTGAAACAAACTCATTGAAAAGTTCATATTTAAGAATACTAATAGAAAAACTTATATTTAAATAATTAAAATATAAATATAATTAAATAATAAATTTTTGTATAAATTTTTATTCTATAATGTTGAATATTGAGAGAAAAAAGAATAACAACACTATTATTACGAAACTAGTTCAAAACGATCAAGATGAATCACACCGAAAATTGAAAATATTTAAGATGTCACTAACAAGATGATAATAATTATAAATTCACATTATCAATTTTTTTGACATAATAAGGTTATCAGAATATTTATTTTTGTTAGGTATTAATGTTACATTAGATATTAATTTAAATCTAGGGAAATCAAGTTTAATGGTAATGGATTTTTTAACTCAAATTTCATCCATTAGGTTATATGAATTATTCTTGATTTTCATTTCCCAATGATTAATAAATTCCAATATTTTCTATTCTAAAGGATTATTTTTTCAATTATATATATGTAAAAGTACCTTTTAATTCAAATACAATACCGTTATTTAATATTATTTTACTTTTTTTGATGAAAACAAAATAAAATTCATTAAAAGACAATCACAACTTATATTTTTACTCCAATTATTTCAACATGTTTTCAAGAAATATCTTTTGTGATTGGTTTTTCATTTTCCTCAATATATTCATAAAATATTTTTCCCTATTAGTGTTATGTATTATATTTCACCGTGTATTCTCCATGTTTTATGGGATTATTTTTGAGTGATCATGTTTTCAATGTCAAATAATTTATTTCATGTAGTTATATGATATTAAAATTTAGAAAAATGAATATTTATTTCCATGAGATCATTATAATATGAAAGGTGACTGAAATTATGTTACAATTTTTATAAAATGTATTCATACTTCTTTTAGTTTATTTTTATAAATCAATGTTTTTTGTTTCTAATATTTTGGAAACCCATATATTTTTCATGGCTTATTTAGGATTTAATAAGTGAATTGTTTTGAAGTGGAACACAGTAGTATGAATGATGATATTTGGGATTCAATATCTAAATAAAAATAATTTATTAAAATACCAAATCAAATGAAAATTTTATACATGAAAAAATATATTCATTCACAAGTATTATTCTTAATGTGTATCTAATATAGTATATATATATATATGTTGGTAAAAATAATTTTTCTTAAAATAATGGGTATGTGGGTGTGGATCAAGAATTAATTTAATCTATATATTAATATTTATTCCAATTTGTAATGATATTATGCATTACTATATTATTATCTATTTATTCAGGGTTTATGATACATTTTTTTATCTATAATAGGTTTATTATGATACCTTTTTGATGTTTTATAGTACTGTATTCTAATGTTCTCCTTTGTTTCCCAATTATGTCTGATTTCTATGACTCATATTGATAATGTATTTATCTTATTTTTTCTATTTATTATCCTTTTTATCTCATCATTTATGAGACATTTATATATAAATTTTATACCCGTAGTTAAAATTTTAGACCATCCATTTATTATGTTTTCATACCCTAGGATTTGACAATTGGTATTATATTTGAGAAATGAATAATGGTATATTGATTTTAGTATAGAATTTCTCTCCTAGAACAATGCTCTTCACCTCCATATAGATTTCAATCCCATGGAAATAGGTCTTCATCTTTCATCTTTCTTTTTCTATTCACTATTTCGTTATTGGTCCTTTTTCACCACATTTCTAATTCCTTTGCAGGTTTCTCCTTATTTTCATTATTCTCATTCTATGATAGGTGTTTCACTTCTCTGGTGACCTTGTTCCCTTATAGGGCCACCCTCTTCATGAATTCATTCAATGCTCTCCTCCACTCTCTTTCGGTACATCATGGTTGGGTGTTTCTTCATGTCAATGACTTTGACCCACTATTAGAATCTAGTTAGCCTTAATCACTAATATGTATCTTATTTCCATTTCAATATACTCATCTTGGGTCTAATGTAGTGGCTCTCATGGGGTTTTGGGATGTGTTGTCGGAGTGATTATCAATTTTTAGGAGTCATAGTTTGTGTCATTACTCTCATTCCATAGGGTTTCATTCTCCTTCATTGGATAAATTTTTACGATATCTGTTCTCTAGAGGGCATCAAATTATAGTGGTATTTCTTTGTAGCAATTTATGTTTCTCATTTTTCCATTTTTTTGTTCATGGTTATCATCTTTGACATCAGTAGTAATTTTTTGTTGCTTTGTTTCTACATGTTATTATCTGTTCAAACTATACTCTTGCTCCGATATTAAATGACTCTCCTCTCATTCGGTTAAGATTGGTGATTTTCATGGTCTATTGGGAGGTGGGATCAAGTGGTCAATGGTTTTTTCAAAGCATTCAATGAATGGTGATGTTGATTTTGTTTGATTCTCTTCTTAGGAATATTTTAATTCTTGTTCGCAGAAGATTGTTTTAATCCCACTATCTAAAATGTTGAACTCAGGTTGGACCTTCTCATTTTTAAGGGTTTCAATTATGTAAAATAGTGATGTGTGCTTCTCCAATGGGATATAATAATTAGTGATGCTGATTAAGACAATGTGATTTTCTTATCAGGGTTGTGAATAAAATTGCATGGCTGGAGGCAGTTCTCGGCTCGACGTATTGATGTGTGTCTTTTTGGAATGTTGTGTCCAATTTTAAATATGAAATCTGAATATGTTTTTTTATGTTTTTGGAATTTTGAAGCTTGTATCCACAATATGATGGAGGTTTATGAAATTTATTTCTAGTATTGTATGGTTCCCACTGACCTATAATGCAGTTTATTAAGAAAATTAAAAAATAGATTTGGTATATAGATTTGAGTATTTATAATTAAATTTTCATGATAATTATAAAATATGTTTTTAATGTAGATAATAATCCAATATACTAAGCATATGGTTCTGAATTTTTTTGTGGAAATTTCCTATATAAAATTATTTTTGAATTATAAAATGATATAATTAAGTTTTTTTTATGGGGCTAACATAGTTTTTATGTTTTATTTATTTTTTAATATTAGTTTAGTTATGATTGGTATTAAGGTTATATAACCTCAATGATGCACTTAGTGAAGAGTCAATTCATATAATGCTATGATGAAATACTGGAAAATTCTTATTAGGTAGTTTTCTTAGAAACACATCGCTATTTGGAAACATGCATGTGCATGTGGGTATGGAAAATATGTGCCTATATGGTTCAAACCAAAAAGGTTTATTTGGGGAATAACTCAATTATTACTTAGATTCATGACGAGTGGGTCTATGACTAAAAAACATCCTAGACACACATGATGGGAATACACTAGTTGGTCATATTATCATTAGGAATAAAAATTAAATATTAATTTTCTTAGTTATATTGATGGATTTTAGAAGAAACTATCATAGATGAAGTTAGTTCATAAAATTTGATCATTGTATGCGAATGTAAAAATTTATTCTATTATAAATATCTTAATATTCTGATTGGATTGAGTACTCAACTAAACATATTCTTAGAATTGGGCCCACCCAAAAGTTTTTATATATGATTGATTCTATTGAACGTAAGGAATTAAAGAAACACCCAAAAGATAATTTAAAAGAGCGTTTTATCCACTATAGTGCCATACAATGGGGTGTACCAGAACTCATTTCTATGAATAATTATGGATCAATTCATAATTGCATTATATATCATTATCATGATAATATAATTAATGTGGATAAATTCTGATAATCATTTATTTATTTTTTGTTTGATCAACACAAAGGTGATCAATTCATCTCTACTTTTGATCTATGTTCTGGATATTATCAGTTAATGGTAAAAATGGTTGTGTTTTCAAAAATAAAATATTTCAAATGAGATATAGAAACTATGAGTTTATAGTGGTGTCGTTCATCATGATGAATTATCTAGTGATATTCTGACATTTATTAAATATAGTTATTAGAGCGTAACTAATTTGATATGTATCTAATTCTAGTGATGATATTCTTATACGGGAAAACAGAAATTTATTAGATAAATATAATTTATTTATTAAGTTATTTACCTTTAAAAATGTAAAATATTATATGAAATTTAGAAACTAGGAATTCTTTTTTTTAATATCATTCTTGTGTCATGTAACAACATGTTAGGAAATATTAGTAAATCAATGATAATCATATTTTATTGAGAAATTAAATAGAGAAGACAATATAAATGAATTCAATAGTTTTTGTTAATTATTAATGATGTATTCATATGTGTTGAGAAATTTATCATGTATATGAAATGTAGTAACCATGAAAAAAATGAAAAAAGTAAACATAAAATATATAGTGTAATGTGAAGAAAATTTCATGGGAAAAAAATAATTTTTCCACTACTCATATTATTACCACACATTGCAGTAATAAATTATTTATAATATACAAAGATACACTGAAAAATGTTTTAGTCATCTTCCTCATATAGAATTATATGGTAACATATTGTGATCCATGGTAATTAGAGGCACAAGATAAAAAATTCTCCACTCATGACTTATAGATGGCAGCATTGATCATATCTCATGTAATTATGTGTCATAATATATACGTATAAATGTATTTTATATAAAATTATTCAGTGAGAATGAAATATATATTCACATGAAAGATGTTTAAGATAAACTAAATGTGTTGGTTGAAATAAATAAAATATTTTTAATGTTACATTCATTACCATATATTGAAGGAAAATAATGTGGTTACTAGTCTAATTTTAATATATCAAGTTACCATATGTATCATTTGGGTTGAATGTAGGATATGACCATGAACACTAAAATGGTGAATATTGAAATTATAGTTAACGATAAAAATACTATCTCTCCCAAATGAATTCTCAACCATCCATTCACATAATGATTAAATAAGAACAAAATTATGATTTTTACAGAAATATATGTTACCAAGTATTCTGGACTACATCATTCATAATGATGTAGATATATGTTTTTTAAAAAGAGGATTTGTGTTCTATTAAAAATAGACTTGAATATAAAACATCTGGTTGATTCTAATAACATATCTATCAATTTATATAAATTAATCATGATAATTTATAGATATTTAAGAAAACATGTTGCGGGATTACATCAGTAGTGGCATAACAGAATATATATATTTTTACATGGTATGATAGAACGTTACTCCTGAATTAATGAAGAATTAGGCTATGTTGAAACCATTATAAATAAAATTATGGAAATTGGATGAATAATAATATGTATTTCATCACAAAAATCCGGAATATGTTTATAGGGGATAATTTTATTTTGGGTGTGGTCAACCACCTTACATTTTTAGTGTATTTTATTTCCATCAAATAAGATTTCTCTCTTGGAAAAATCTCAATGACATAAAAAAGAGGCATGGTAAGGAGACATGGTGTAACACTCTCTATTTTATAGGATGAAGATATAATAATTAATATAATATTCTAATTTTTAACCAAAATGAATTAAAAATAAAATTGGATTTCAACAAAACTTATCATAGTCAGACATATGGTTTCACTGAAAAGACAATTGAAACTCTACAGTATTTTACGAGAAACTTATTGATGGATTTATATGGATGTTGAGAACAATTCCTTACCTTGGTGGAGTCCTAATATAAAAATATTTCCCAATTAATAATTCATATAGGACCATATAATGATCATTATGGAAAGCGATGTAGGAAACCAACAAGATGGGATAATGATGGATAGAGGAAGCTTATAGCTCCAGACCGTGTCCAATAAATGATTGATTACGTTCATTTAAATAAACATTATTTTAATTTCATATGATGTCAAAATATTAGTTATTTTGATTAATTGAAATCATATATTGAGTTTCATGATGGTGAAAAATGGTTCATTCAGATATTACAATGGAATTTTGTAATGATGTTTTTGAGGAATGGAAATTTGATACCCAAATACATTAAGACCTTTAGGAACATTGTTCATGTCAGAGTCATATCCTATTTATTTGTAGTACCTCACAACCACTCCCATTTGTATGATGTGTTCCATGTATCAAAATTGAGTATGTTCATAAAACACCAATCACGTGTGATTAATTTGTAATCTATAAAATTTGATCATGATCTCTCGTATGAGGAACATATAGTGAAAAATATGGAACCATGAGACAAGTTTTTTTGGAAAAATACATCTAATATTATTAAAGTTATATGGATTAATACGAGTTTTAGGAAAATAATTGATAAATATAAGTTATTGTGAGAAAACATAACCCCAATATTATTTATTTGAGCAATAAAATTTCATGGCTTAATTTCATTCATGGGAGGTATATTTCAACAATCAATGGTTTTAGTGAAATATTCCTTAATAAATAATGTTCTTTTCTGATATTATTATTTACTTGAAACACAAAACATTAATGAAATGTGGCACATTATTTTTAAATAGATATTAACCACTATGAGATAGTTTTTAAATTATTTGGTGTAGAAAGATTTAACCACTTTATTAAATAAAGGTCCCTTTAAACAATATTTTAACTATTATAAAAAACGAGGTAATAAAAATATGCTTATATATAAAATTTATTTAACAATGTGGATATTCTTTATGTTGTAGTAATTGTTGGTACAAATAATTGTGTAAGACTAATTTTAGTAGAATAATTAATATACTAAATGAATGATTGAATTTAAAAAATAGTTGTTCACCGGGATACATGATATTAATCAATAGTTTAATTAATTAAATTGTGAATGATAATTTGGAAGAAATTATAATTTTTGGAAAATTAATGATAATACCATCTTATGAATATTTCATAATATTTGTGGAAATAGATTAATTTGTGGGGGAATTTTTCAAAAATATTTTTTATTAATACCATGAATTTTAAAAACCTTGTTAGTATACAGGATTGACCATATAATTTATCAAAATGAGTTATACACCAAATATTAATTTAATATTTATCATTGAAATTTACAAATATTGATTTAAAATTGTAGACTTATATCTTAAAATTAAGAACATGTGTTTTTATCCACTTTTAAATATATTATAAAATAATTATATTAAGTTTGACTTTTTTCAATTATTGATAAGTATTTTAATAATATTTATTTTGTATATGGAATTATAAAGTCCTATTTTATTATAAAATACTTTTTATTTTAGGTTTTAACGGTTATGTTATGTTAGGTAAAAAAAGTCACCATAAAAAACAAAGAATATAAAAACTAATAAATCACCTGCTAAAGAGTTTAAAAATGACAATAAATAGTTTATAACAGAGTAGTTGTGATTTTAAACACCATATGTTTTATATAACTCAGTAGTTGAATATTTTCATATCCAATGAAATGCATAACATTAGTTACCTATATATCATATGCTTATACTTACATGAAATTCCATTATTAACTCTTATAAAAGGGAAATCTTTTGTCCTTTTGAAGATGACATAGAGAACTAGGTTTCCAAAAAATTCCTGTAACATCCCACCCCTACTCATTGGCATGAGTCGAGGTATTGTTGCTACATAGACTTAAATGAATTTCCTAAGGCGTCGAAGGATGGAAATAAATTCCCAACACTTTAATATAATTATGGAACTATTTTCCCTTTAGAAATAATAAACTACCAAACTAAACATTCCAGGGAAAAAACTACATGATGCTTGAAAAAAATGTAAAAAACTCAAAGTAAAACCATTGATATCAAATCCAAACTAAAGAAGAGTACCATGAAGGAAGTATTCAACTATCAAAGAATAATTGGGAAGACAAAACCACCAAATCCAAAGGAATCAAAATATATTACTCTATAACTACAGGCATGCTTCTTGGCTCAACTCCAAAATACTGTCCAAGTATCGCAATGATCCACTTAAGAAGTGTGATACATTACATTTTTCTTTTTTACTAATAAATAATATTTTCAAATTCACAATTGTTTTAATACAACAATGAGAAATGAAACTCAATAGGCTTTCCCCAAAATACTTCAATACTCGTGACAGTATGATCGAATGTGTTAGCACATTTACATAAATAGTTCATATAAAATATTTGAAAAATTCTTATAGTGAATCCAAGAAAATTAACTCCAAATATTTATCCCATACTAAAACACCTTCCAAGGGAAAGGGAAAAATAAAAACATTAAACTATTTCACATTTCATATTTGCATACTCATTCCATGATTGAAAAACACACCAACACATTCATTATTTTTTAGAATTTATATTATAATTAGGGATTTTTCTTCTATCATCTAAGTCATCACAATGCAGACAATGTTCTTTTCCCTCTAATGACTCATTCCCCTTATCTAGGGTCATGACACTTTTTACCCTAACGGTAGACATCCCTTATTCAGGGTCACATCAAAAGCATGAACTCGAACAAACCATGTATGAAAAATCGATTTCAAATTAACCATTCAAATACATTTCAATTTAAGAATTATTTTTTGAAAAACTTTATAAACCATAATTAATTGAATCCTAAAAACAACTAATTTAAAATAACAATTTTAAAATCAAACCACAATTCAATTTTCACAACAATTCCATAATTCCACAAAATATTCAAGCAATCACTAAAGATGGTTTCTACAACTTTTTCTCTCTAATTTCACAATATATTTCAAGAAATTTATACAAATTGAAACTAATACTTTTTAGGTTCAATATAGAGGATTTGAGGTTGAATACACACATATTAAGAAATATAGTGAAATCAATGACTAACATGAAAACACGCACAAAACCATGTTTCATCTATAAAAACCATCAATATATATATTCCTAAAAAACCTAATGTTATATCATTGGAAATTACCGTATTTAAATTATATCATATAATCACATGAAATCACAAAACAATGAACTAAAAAGTACTATATTACCATTAATCATAATATTATCACTTTTAGGATTTGAATATCAAAAATCCGCCATTTACGGTTGCGATCAGTATGATGTTTGGAGTTTGATAGAACAAAATTTTCATAGAATATTAACCAACCATTATGAATAGTAACCTACCCTTATATAAAGTAATATAAAACTTATGAATACTGAATCGTTAAAAATAATAGTACCCTCACCCAATAAAGTATAAATAGAATTTAAGCCTCTTATAAGTGAGAATATGACCATTGTAAAAGTATTATTATTTTTTTATGTAATAAATAATTAATTACCATTAGTTATTTAATTTACAAGAAAATTTATTTTTATAAAAGGTTCTCATAAAATAATGATTTTATGTCTTCTTATTTTAGTATAATTTTATTAGACCTTATGTAATTTTTAAAAGCTTTAAAAATTAAATTATAATTTTAAAATATGAACATTTCAAGTAAATTATGATTTTATTTAAATAGTAAATTAATAATATTTGGAAAATTAATTTTTAAAAATGGAGTTCTTTTTTTATTCTACACATCGAATAATGGTATTGGGGAATTTTTTGTAATTTGTTGAAATACTTGAATTTTTTATGATTAGTGAAATACAGTAATATACCGTTAATATAGATTATAAGTTAAATGCACTATTTTTTACTCATGGATGATGCGAGAAAATTGGGTTTGAACATAAATGAAAATATTACTATTTTTTATCATGGAATCATCAGTATTAATTTTTTTATGGACATGTAATAAACTAATGATTAAAATATTAAGAACACCTGCATCCTCTACACTATAAAACCCACCCAAACTCCCCTCTTCATATCACTAATCCCAAGACTTGTGAAATCCATATATTCTCCCAAAATATCTTCTCAATATCCAACCCCATGTCCATCAGCTATTTTTTCATCAAAAGACAATATTATTTCCCTTTAAGAAGCTCTTAAGGAAGACTAAATAAAGAGAAAAATTCCACTTTTCATTCCATTAATTTTCATTTAATGTTATTTTATTCTATTTTCATTCCTCAAATCACCCAGTAAAATGGAATGAATGATATAGTTCCATAAATTTACTATAATATTTTTATTCTAATGGGTTAATTTATTATTATCCCTTCTTTCACCGTATTTTATACGTATGAAATGAAAACACTATCCGAGATGTGTTAATTTATCACATTCAAGGAAGACAGGTTATCAATTTTTCTTACCCTATTCAATTATGGTCATGAATCCCTTTTTATGGTTAAACCAGACTATTAAATAATTATTTTATTTTATTTGTTGTCCTTGATTCCTTTTACAGACAAGATGTAAAATAATAATACAAATAAATTTAATTATGATCAAAATCTCAAAATTAATCCAATTATTTTTCATTAATATTTTATATAATGAATCAACATTAATAAAAAATATCCAAATTATTTTAGTAACAATATAATATTCTGTATTTTTAATAATTTAATATAACTTCAATTCTATACAACTACTCTTATCATACATTATTATCCGAACAGAAATTTATTTGAATTGATCATTAAAACCAAAGAAGAAAACGCTCCCAAACAATGAAATTGAAATTCATAACTCATAAAAATGGACATGAATGAACTTATTAATGTTTTAAAAAATCAGTAAAGTTTTTTTGCGGTTCTATAATTATTAATTAATGAACATAAATTTATTATTCATGTCATTATGATTAAGGGAAAAACACAATGTGGCTTTAGGTTAGGGATCTACAATTTCAAAAATTTACTCAAGAATCTCATCTTTGTTATGTCTTTTTATGCGTAATTAATATTGTTGAGGTATGATTTTTCACCTTCCCTATAATTTCCTCATGAATTATAAAATATGATAAACCCATTTAATCTCTCATTATTTTATCCCAGGTACACCAGATACCATGCATAGATTTCTTAATAAATTCTACTCGAACGACCATTATTCATATGGGTTTATCTATCATTATTTCTACCCAAATTAATTTATGTTGTAGGTTTATGTATATCTTATAAATGTTTGGTATACTCTCAAAACTCATCTATCAAGATCCAATCATCATTATCTTTCAAGGATATACATGTTTTTAAATGATTCCCTCCTTAATACTCCCAATAAGAAAACATATTTTAAGGGAACTTCTTGAATACATACCCAATTTCATGTGCACTATACCATATGTTTTAGGACACCATTAATTTTATAAAACAATTTGATTTAATTATTAAAACCTTCTTGGATCACTTCTGGATTTCTAAAAAAATTATTACTTTCTATTTTAAATGCTTGTTGGTGTTTCCATTAAAACCGCACTAAAATTTTTTTAATGATAAAACTTAGTAAATAATGTTTTTACATGTTGTGAATTATGTTTGACATCACTTAACATGATATATGCCTATTTTACCTTATTAATGTCCATGTATGTTCTAATTAAATTCTTTAATGGACTCTTTTATGATACATACATTCATTATGCATTATGAAATTATTATTACACCCATTTCATTCATGGGTTCCATTATTTTTATGATTGATTATAAATTATTATATATATGTAGAATGTATATTCATGAACATGATAAGATGAGTGTGCCCAGATAGTGCTCCAATGCATTGGTTAATGATTAGTATCATGACATGTTATGTGCAATGGTATTGGTAATTAGTCTTCACTAGTGCATCTATGTGCAATGGTCTTGGTGGATAACCATGAGTTTTTCTCCTCTATGTTAAACAAGTCTTGAGTAGTGAGAATGTATTGATTTATTATGCTACCACATTACTATTAATTCATTTTTATATGATCCCATGTTTATGTGTTAAAATTACATGTGTTGCATGCCTTTTATTTTCATTATGCCATGCATTCTAATAATTATATTAATGTTTTATTACCATGACACATACCTTACTAGGATTTTAGATCATACCTCATTAATGTGATCTCTAGGGAACCCATTGTAGATGTACGATCTTATAGGATGTTTTAATCCCTTTATGAATATTAAATAAATAAGTTCTTTGCTAGTCCAATGTTTCCAATTTTATGATCCTAGTCTTCAAAGACATTAGGCAACAAAATCATTGGCTCGTTTTCTAATGTATATTTATTCTTAAAATTATGTAATGTTAAATATAAAGGGATAAGGTATTTATAGTCAGTATCATTGGATGATCTAGTTACATATAGAGATTAGGATTATAGAATATTAGTAATAACCTTAAGTGTGATACTAAGTATCACAAAACACCTGTAAATTATGGTAATTATTGAGTAAATAGTTTATCAAAAAAATACATCCCTATCTAGATAAAAAAAGGTAGAGTTGGATCTTGAACATATTTATCTAGGGGTAAAACCCAAAAACAACTCTTTGATCTAGAGTAGAACAGGAACCGGTGCATGACAACCAGCCTAACAGTACTCTTGGTTTGACACTCGTGGGGGATATGATTTGGTTAATTCAATTTCATAGTACAATAAATTATTAAAGGAATAAACCAAATCCTATATGAATATAAGATACGAAATAGATCATGGATAACCTATTTAAAGACCCAGAAATTTCAATGGAAATTGTTTTCTAAATTTTCTTTGGAATTTTACAAGAATGCAGTTTCTGACGGCGCCTGATTCTGAGGCCCGGTGTGCCCAGAATCATATTTCGGAGTTTAGCTCGGGTACGTTCAGTGAACGAACGAGCGGGTTTTTCTAAATTCTGAACCGGTGCTCGGAATCGAATTACGAGGGCACCGATGGAATCGCATCGTCGGTATTTTCTTAGAAACACCTTTTCCGGAGTTTTGTTTGCTCGGGTGTGGTTTTTAATTTTTGGGGGATAAGTGAAGAAAATAAAATAAAGTGGTGCGACAACATTATTTTATTTTACTTAAAGCCTCTTAAAGCTACTTAAGCTGGGTTGAAGTGGTTAGGGTGAAATCCAAAATATCCTACCCTCTTGTTAGGATATTTGTGAGGTGGGGCCCTTATGTGCCCCATTGTTTCTTATCCTCTATGTAACGCTCCCGCACCCCCTCTTAATGTCAAGTCAACTCTTGCGTTTAATAAGTTATTAAACGCCCTTATTTAAATTTTGGTGATTAAAGCATTGAATTTAATTCAATTGAACTAACATTTTTAATCTTATTAAATGCAAACTTATGACTTGGTTAATAAAATAAGAGATACACTTATTTTGTTTGGAGGGATAGCTTGTTGAGAGGATTTTGGGAGAAAGATCAAAGGCTTGAAGTTCTTCATTCTTCGATGAAAAATGCGAAGAATGCATCGCCGCCAATGAAGAACACCGCCCTCTGACGAAGGTCGACAAAAACACCGGATCCTCAGAGATCGATGACGTGACATCGACGATCCCCTTTCTGTGATACTTTCTTCCGCGATGAGAAAATCTATGACGAACCCTCGCTCGATGATGCTTGAGGTAGGGGATTTTATTTTGGTGTTCAATTATCTTTTGATAAAAGAACGATGAGCGCGGACTAACCAATTCCAGGTTGATCCTGGGATCGTTCGTTCATGCGGATTGATGTCGGGGATTATAATTTAATTTGTTCGTGATTATTACCTTTGCAATCTTCATGGAATATGACCATTTGCTATCAATTAACGAGAGGGGTCCGGAACCCACAAACACGGCCGACCCTCCTCCTTATCCTTGTGGGTTTCTTTTGTGGATTGAAACGGGGATGGCGCGGTGCCGTTGCACAGCGCGGAAACGTGCGACAAGGAATGTGCGGCGCCGTCGCGCCGCGTCGTGAAATCGAACAAGGGCGCGACACCGTCACGCCGCTTCGGATAAACCCGAAGACATCCGCGGATGGAGTCGGGCCATGGCGAAGGCGCGCGGCACCATCGCGTCATGCTGAAGAACCATGAATACGGGGTGTTTTGTTAATTGACGTGCCGATTGTCGGACGATGAAAAACGGGGGCGTGAGGGTGATTTGAAAGCTTTGAAGCGATGGTCGAGTCCCGGGAGGACCTCTAGCACATGCGGAAATGAAATAGGACCACCGGAGCAACTCCGGTGGCCCGCAGACTCCACCGACGTCGTGGGTCGCCGGCGGCTGGAGGCGGCGGCGCCCCGGTGCACCGTGGGACGAAGCCACCGTGGCTGAAGCCGTGGAGGAGGGGTGCGGTTCCGCGGCCGCATGGAACCGAAGAAGGGACGTGGCCAGCTGTTGTGTCCGTTGGCGAGAGGCGGCCCCAAATGGGGCTGCAGATCCATCACGCGGGGGTAGCGCGCCCCCGCCCCCGGATTTCCCTCGCTCGGCTGCTCAGTCGAGCCGAGCCGAGCCGACCTGCCGGTTCAGGCCGGGTTGCACCCAAGCCGGGCCAGGCCACGCGGGCCGAGCCAGGCCACACAGGCCGGGTCGGACCCAGACCCGGGTCGGGTCGACCCGGGGGGGGGGGGGTCAGTTCGGGCCCAGACCCCCCGTTTTTGGACATTTTTGATCTTTTGTTCATAACATGAGCTAAGGGACTCCTAAATACGATCCGTCAGCGGAGATGTGAACCTTGGATCGAGACGGTCGTTTTGGTATGCTACCCCCAACGTTTCGGAATACTTTGGGTTTAGCCAGGATGGTTCGTACATGAAACCAACCGGGCCCTCAGAGAAGAAACACTCATATCGTGAGCTCCGGACGTCTGATTGACGTGCCGTCGACATTGATGATTTCCTCTAAGTGAGACGGATCTTTTGGCTTACTCCGCTCGAGGTTTGGATGTCGTCGGAGTGTGGTCGGGTTGGTTCACTCACGAAACAAACCAGGCCCCTGGAACCAAAAAATCCAATAACTCACATACTGGGCGTCCAATTGACGCGTCATATGTCTCGTTGTTTTCCTCTTGTTGAGACGGAACTTTTGGCATACTTTTCCCGAGTTTTGGTTGCTGTTGGATAGTGGGTGGGTTGGATTGTACCCTAAATCCAACCGGGCCCTTGGAATGAAAAAGCTGTTATCTTTCAGACCATACGTCTGTTTGACGAACCATCAGCGGCGTTGGTGATCACATTGAGAAACGGTCCCTTTGAGTTTACCCTATGAGAGTTGGGGTACAGTTGAGATATGACTAGGTTGGTTCGGACACGAGACCAACCAGTGCCCTTGGGATGAAATGTCTAATAACTCACAGACCGGGCGTTTGATTGATGTGCCGTCTGTTGCGTTGAGACCCCTATGACGAGGTGGTCTATTGAGATACTTCTTCTTTGGACTTTGAGATACTTGGAGTATCAACCTATAGCTCATGGATCAGACCCTCCCAGAGACGAGCGTGCGGAGTACGGAGACCGTGTAGCTGACTTAGACCTGACAACTGCTTGACTGACTCGACTTTGAGTGAGTCAACTAGCCTAGTGGACGGAGCACTACATTGTGAGGTGAAGACCCATGGAGGATGGAGAACTACCTATGTGACAGTGCAGACCCGCGGTATTCGTCTGGAGAGTACCTCTGCAGGCTACTAGGGGGTGTGCACTACTGTGTTTGGGTGGCCTACCCCGGCAGGAAGCACTACTTTGTTTGGGTGGCTGGCCCGCGGTACTCGACAGGAGGATTACCTCAGCAGTCTTAGGTCAGTGATCAGTACCTCAGAGTCATGACAGGACCATTGTACACTCCAGAGACAGAGCTCTTCAGCAGTTACGATTTCGATAATGAAAATCCTGGTTTGAGCTGAGTCTATAACCCATGTGTTTCCACATGATTGAGATGGGCTACATGATAACTTAGGTATATGTATGGGCATATACCTAAGTAGAGGTTATCTGTTGAGATTTTCTTTGTGGTTATCCTTGTTGGTTTTAGTGAGATCTTGAGGGTCTCTGGGTCCCTACTGTGTATCATTATACTCACCCCTGCACGGTCTATTCCCGCACCATGTTTTGTTGGCTGCAGACGACAGGCAATGCTGACGAAGGCCGAGTTTCGAGGACTGGATGGTCCCCAGAGGTGGACTACACGACGAGTCAGTACACAGAGATGGACTACACGACTAGTCAGTATCTGGAGGTGGACTTCAAGTCGAGATGACACTTGGAGGAGGTTGACGGGCGAGAGGGTTGTGGAGGATATCTGTACCAACCCTTCAGGTAGGATCCATGGTGGACGATCCAGGAGCTGCGCCATCTGTACCTACCCTTCAGGTAGGATCCATGGAGGAAAACCCAGGAGCCGCTACCGTCCTTCCAACTGTTGTCTTTTTCTGTTGTACTTTGTTCATCTATATTTGTACTTTTATTTGGGTTTGTATTCTAGCCCATTTAACTTTCATCACTTCTCTTTGTACTTTGTGTTTTACTTCCTCTTGTACTATGTGGTGTTTTGTTTACTTTTACTAAAGTAAATGCCTTCCCAGTTATCGGGATTTACGCCTTTGGTGCTAGTCGCTAGCCCCTGGCCTATGGAAGGTGGGCCTGGGGTAGTCACAGCACGGGCCCTGAGGACGGGTCATGACACATTGTTAACAGAGGAGTCGGTTCTACCGCAGAACTTATAACTCCGATATTTTCTTTCTGTGAAGCAATAGTGTTAAGAGTACCGAGTGTGGTCTTTAGTTCAGGGATTCCAGTATTGGTGCGGGCAGCTGACGTATCCATACACCAGGACCGTGACAAATGATTTCCAACTTTGTGAATGAAAACACTGATTGCGTGTGTCTTTCCAGATGTTTTTAAATGTCGGCTCAAACTAGGTTAGCTCACAATGCATAATCGTTTGATCATGTAACATGGTTTCTTTCGGGATGCCTTTTCATGGATGACCCGCTAGAGCCTAGTGGGATGTGCGTACTCATAGTCTGCCAAGCGACGAGGCTTCGGTACAGGGCCCTATTGCAGTTGAGGCACCAGCGGAGGCACCAGCTGTACTACCATACGTTGGGCCACACATGCCACTAGCCCCAGTAGTAGGCGATGCACGCCACTTGAGTGCGCTGCACGAGTTCCAGTGCCAGAGGCCACCCAGGTTCTGGGGAGAGACGAACTCGTAGTCCATTGATGATTACCTGGGGGCAATGGTGAGAGTATTCAAGCTAGTGGGAATGCCGGCAGACTTCATGGTGATCTTTGCTACCAGCCTTCTTCAGGTAGCAGTAGGAAGGTGGTGGAGGCACTTTTTCTAGTTTTGCGACGGTATGACCTTCACATGGGAAGACTTTGAGACCTTCTTCATGGTGGAGTTTGTGCTAGTAGCTCTACACCCCGAGCGTGTACATGAGCTTCTTCCATTGCCGCAAGGTTTTCGATCTGTATCTGAGTCATCTGTGGGAAGTAGACAGATGATGCAGAGGTCCAGGAGGACCAGGCCAGCAGTTGGGCGATCTCGGGTTTTAGGATCGGTGGGGCGGGGCACCCGGGGTGGGGTCAGAGCCAGGCGTGCCAGAAATAGACAGTGTTTTTCCTGCAGCTGGTTGGGTCACCTGGAACGTGACTGTACGACCCCCCACATAGTTGATCAGCGGGTTTTGGAGGAGCCACTGAGGCAGAAGCAGTGACGAGTGTTTGAGAAATAGCCAAGCAGTGGACAAGGCAGTAGAGTTCCGGGAGTAGGTGGACTGGATCGGAACTAGTGGATACATTTTTTGTACTTCTAGTTCCATGTTGTTGTTGTATTCGTGTCTTCTTACTATAAGCTGCAATAATAAATAGACACTTATATTTGTGATTTTTACTTTCCTGTACTTTTAATTGGTTGATACTGAGAGGTCCCGGTTAAAACTGTTGACTTGACCCTCACATTCGTGATTTCTACTGGAAGAGACCTAGTGACCTCACATTGATGCTGACTGTGTGACTCGACCCTTGGAGGCGAGAGTGACAGTTGGATCTCATGGTATTTATGTCGAGGCCTTCCGACGTCATCCCTGGCATGAATGAATCATTCATGTCAGGATTGACTATGTTAGGCAATGGGTGTGGTTCATCCAGGGGATGAGACCGAGTTTCTCTTTTCGGCAAAGGAGAAATTTTAGTAGCTCTTTTATATCGTAGGCAAAGAAGGTGTAGATCACCCATGAGCGGATGAAGACTGCACAGTGCAGAAAGAAATAGGAAACTGGCACCAGTCTTGGAGACTCGGGCATGTTAAATGTTTCCATAAGAGGAAGCTTAAAGGAGAGATGAGTCTGCGAAGTAGCAGATGTAGAGGCAGAGCTAGGAGAGCAGCATGAGGTGGTGTATATCTTAACATGCTAAAACCACCTGCCTTAGTTATCCCTGCCAGGCTCAGGGAGCTGGGGGCGAAGGGAGAGTTCGGCTGCATGCGGTCAAGGAGAGTGACCTGATGGCTCTAAGATTGATTCAAGGGACAGTCTGTGTCCACAACTAGCTGCTGTAGTGATAGACATTGATATGAATCATTCCTTGCTTTTTACAAATCTTGTTCCAGACCTAGAGTTTCTGGTAAGCCGTGGAATTGACCCTCAAATTTGGAGATACCTCGGGAGGAGACTCGATAATCACACTTACGCCGACGATGTGGTCAGACCCTCGAGGCGAGAGTTTCAGTTGGAATCTCTTGGTGGCAGCATCAAGGCCTTACGACGTTGGTTTGAATATGGACTGAGCAATCACAGTTTATACACAAGTTGATTGTATTAGGCAAAAAGGTTGTGGTTTAACTATGAGGTCAGGTTTGGTTTTCCTTGGTTGGCGAAATTGGAACCCCAGGCAGCACAGGTTGAACTCTTACACAGGAGGGTGTGACCGATCACTCTTTAGTCGGTCAACCTTACCCTCGTGGCAATAGTCGTTAGAGTTCCCTTTCTAATAGGAATTGGAGACCTCTGGAGTTCGAGGATGACGATCACATCCTTATACGGGTCTCACCTCGACGAGGTTTACTGAGATGTGGCCAAGGCGGCAAGTTATATCCGAGGTTCAATGGACCTTTATTAGGTCCTCATGTGGGTAGGTGGGGTGGTTTACCACTTGACCCATCCACCTCATTTGCACCAGGTGGACGACGACTTCAACGTATCTCAGCAGAGGAGATACGTGCTCGACCCTTCAAATATCATCGACCATGGGGAGCTGGACGATGGCGATGAGGTGTCTTTCATGGAGGCTCCAGCGGGGATCGAGGATCTACAAGATCAGATTCTACGAGGACGATCAATTCATTGGGAGCACTATCTTTGGCAGTACGGGAACCTCCAGGTGATCACATGGGAGCGTAAGGCTCAAATGTGTGCTCTATACCGCTTTTATGACCCTAGTTGGTGTTAAAGCTTTACGAGGACATAAATCCCTGAGGTGGGAATAATTTAAAGACCCAGAAATTTCAAGGGAAATTTCTTTCTATATTTTCTTTGGAATTTTACAAGAATTCAGTTTCTGACGGCGCCTGATTCCAAGGCCCGGTGTGCCCGGAATCATTTTCCGAAGTTTAGCTCGGGTACGTTTAGTGAACGAACGAGCGGATTTTTCTAACATCTGATCCTATGCTCGGAATAGAATTCTGAGGGCACTGATGGAATCGCAGCGCCAGTATTTGCTTAGAAACACCTTTTCTGGAGTTGCGTTTGCTCGGGTGTGGTTTTTAATTTTTGGGGGTTAAGTGAAGAAAATAAAATAAAGTGGTGCGACAACTTTATTGTATTTCCCTTAAAGCCTCTTAAAGCTTCTTAAGCTAGGTTGAAGTGGATAGGGTGAAATTCAAAATATCCTACCGTCTTGGTAGGATATTTTTGAGGTGGGGCCCGCACGAGCCCCACCGTTTCATTTCTTCTAAGTAACGCACCTGCACCCCCTCTTAATGTCAAGTCAACTCTTGCGTTTAATAAGTTATTAAACGCCCTTATTTAAATTTGGGGGATTAAAGCATTGCATTTAATTCAGTTCAAGTAACTCTTTTAATCTTATTAAATGCAAAATTTTTAATTGGTTAATAAAATAAGAGATACACTTAAATTTTTGGGGGGTTAGCTTGTGGAGAGGATTTTGGGAGAAAGACACAAGGGTTGAAGTTATTCATTCTTCGACGAAGAATGCGAAGAACACATCGCCTCCAATGAAGAACGCCGCCCTCCGACGAAGGTCGACAAAAATTCCAGATCCTCGGCATTCGACGATGTGACATCGATGGTCCCCTTTCCACGACGCTTTCTTCCGCGATGAGAAAATCCGCGACGAACCCTCGCTCGACGACGCATGAGGTAGGGGAATTTATTTTGGTATTCTATTATCATTTGAGAAAAGAACGACGAGCGCGGACCAACCAATTCTAGGTTGATTCGCAGATCGTTCGTTCATGCGGATTGATGTTGGGGATTATTATTTAATTTGTTCTTCATTATTACCTTGACGGTCTTCATGAAATATGACCATTTTCTATCAATTAACGAGAGGGGCCGGATAACACAAACACGACAGACCCACCTCCTTATCCTTGTGGGTTTCTTTTGTTGATTGAAACGGGGATGGCGCGGTGCATTTGCACCACATGGAAACGTGCGACAAGGAATGTGTGGTGCCGTCGCACCGCGTCGTGAAAATGAACAAGGGAAAGACACCATTGCGCCGCGTCGGAGAAACCCGAAGACATCCGCGGACGGAGTTGGGCCATGGCGAATGGGTGCAGCACCATCGCATTGTGCTGGAAAACCACCAAGATGGCGTGTTTTGTTAATTGACGTGCGGATTGTCGGACGACGAAGAACGGGGCCGCATGGGTGATTTGAAAGCTTTGCAGCGAAGGTCGGGTCCTGGGAGGACCTCTAGCGCAGGCAGAAATGAAATCAGACCACTGGAGAAACTTTGGTGGCCCACAGACTCCACCGGCGGCGTGGTTGGCCGGCGGCCGAGGCGGCGGCGCCCCAGCACGCCGCCGGACGAAGTCTCCACGGCTGAAGCCGTTGCGGAGGGGTGCAGTTCCGCGGCCACACGGAACCGAAGCAGGGACGCGGCTGGCTGCTGCGTCCGTTGGCAAGAGGAGGCCCCAACTGGGGCCGCAGATCCATCACGTGGGGGCAGCGCGCCCCCGCCCCCGGATTGACCTCGCTCGGCCGCTCGGCCAAGCCGAGCCGAGCCGACACTCCAGTTCGGGCCGGGTCGGTCCGGGACCAGACCCCCCGTTTTCGGACCTTTTCGGTCTTTTACTAATAACATGAGCTACGGGCCTCTGAACGATGCGTCGTCAGTGGCGATGCGATCCATGGATCAAGACGGTCATTTCAGTATGCTACACACAAGGTTTTGGAATACTTTGGGTTCGGCCAGGTTGGTTTGTACACGAAACCAACCGGGCCCTCGGAGCAGAAACCCTCATATCTTGAGCTCCGGACGTCCGATTGACGTGCCGTCAACTTTGATGTTTTCCTCAAAGTGAGACGGATCTTTTGGCTTACTCCACTCGAGGTTTGGATGCCGTCGGAGTGCGGTCGTGTTGGTTCTCTCACAAAACCAACCGGGCCCCTGGAACAAAAAAGCCAATAACTCACAGACCGGGCGTCCAATAGACGTGTCGTCAGTCTCATTGTCTTCCTCTTAATGAGACAGAACTTTTGGCATACATTTCCTGGGTTTTGGTTGTTTTTGGATAGTGGCTGGGTTGGATTGTACCTATAATCCAACCGGGCCCTTGGAACGAAAAAGTTGTTATCTTTCAGACCAGACGTCTGTTTGACGAACCGGCAGCGGCGTTGGTGATCATGTTGCGTAACGGTTACTTTGAGTTTACCCTATGATAGTGGGGGTATAATTGAGATACGACCTGGTTGGTTCGCACACAAGACCAACCGGGGCCCCTGGGACGAAATGGCTAATAACTCACAGACTGGTCGTCTGATTGAAGAGTCGTCTGTTGCATTAAGACCCCTATGACGAGGCGGTCCTTTGAGATACTTCTTCGTGGGAATTTGAGATACATGGAGTATTGACCTGTAGCGCATGGAGTGGATCCTACCAGAGACGATCGTGCGGAGTACGGAGACCATGTAGTTGACTGAGACCTAACAACTGCTTGACCGAATGGACTTGGAGTGAGTCGACTAGCCCAGTGGACAGAGCACTACTTTGTGAGGTGCAGACACATGGAGGACGGAGCACTACCTGTGTGACAGTGCAGACCCACGGTACTCATCCAGAGAGTACCTCTACAGGCTACTAGGGGGTGTGCAGTCCTGTGTTTGGGTGGCATACCCCGGCGGGAAGCACTACTGTGTTTGGGTGGCTGGCCTGCGGTACTTGATAAGAGGAGTATCTCAGCAGTCTTAGGAAAATGAGTAATACCTCAGAGTCATGACAGGACCACTGTACACTCCAGAGATGGATCTCTTCATCAGTTATGGTTTTGATAATGAAAATCCGGGTTTGAGATCAGTCTATAACCCATGTGTTTCCTCATGATTGATATGGGTTAATTGATAACTTAGGTATATGTATGGGAATAAAACTAAGTAGAGGTTATCTGTTGAGATCTCCTTTGTGGTTATCCTTGTTGTTTTTATTGAGACCATGAGGGTCTCGGGGTCCCTACTGAGTATCGTTATACTCACCCCTGCACGTGCTATGCCCGCACCTCGTTGTGTTGGTTGCAGATGATGGGCGGTGCTGACGGAGGCCGAGTGTTCGAGGACTGGACGGTACCCGGAGGTGGACTACATGACGAGTCAGTACCCAGAGGTGGAATACACGACGAGTCAGTATCCAGAGGTGGACTTCACGGCGAGATGACACTCAGAGAAGGTTGGCAGGCGAGAGCATTGTGGAGGAAATCTGTACCTACCCTTGAGGTAGGATTCGTGTTGGACAATCCAGGAGCTGCGCAATCTGTACCTACCCTTCAGGTAGGATCTGATGAGGAAGACCCAGGATCCTCTATAGTCCTTCCAGTTGTTGTCTTTTTCTATTGTACTTTGTTCAGCTGTAGTTGTACTTTCATTTGGGTTTGTATTCTGGCACATTCACCTTTCAACACTTTTGTTTGTACTTAGTGTTTTACTTCCTCCTGTACTCTATGGTGTTTTGTTTACTTTTACTAAAGGAAATTCCTTCCCATTTATCGGGATTTACAACTTTGGTGCTAGTCCCCAGCCCCTGGCCTATGGAAGGCGGGCTTGGGGTAGTCACGGTACGGGCCCTGAGGACGGGTCGTGACAACCTAGATTTATACCAATAGAATAAAAAGATTGGATAAACTTATCCATTTCCAATTTACACGTTTATATTGAAGTTTAATTTTTTATGCTTAATAGCTATGTATTAAATCCCTCTAATTGTACATTATTTTTCGAATTTAATGGATTGAAATAGAAGAACACATGCCAATAATCAATGTTATAAGGAATGTGAATATTTCTTTAATGATATGCCATATATGATGGGAATGGTTTCTGAAAATGTCATGAAATAAATGGATAAACTCACTCAAGTTATGAATAATAACTTGATTTATGTGGAACACAATAATCCTCCATGGAAATAGAATGTTTGGGTTGAATCCTCATATTGAAATGGTTTCCTACATTTAGTGGATCATCTGATCTCCTCCTCATGGAACAATGGATTAACTCAACTAAAAAGATATTGTATGTCCTCCATTTCTTTTAATAAGATAATATTTTGATATTGGTATATCATCATGATGGGTAATCTGATCAGTGTTGGACATTAATCAGGAATAAGAAATCCTTAGGAGGAAATTGATTCCATGGATTGGGTGGAATGAAAGACAATGTTTTTCAATAAATGTTTTCCCTAAACCATATGTCTGCGGATGGAAACTGTGTTCCTCATACTCAAGAAGAATAAATTTGAGTCAACTGGGGTTTATGAAAGAAAGATTACAAGGAATGGAAGGCATGCATCTTTCATTATCATAAACACCAAATGAAAGGTGGGTAGCTTCATTAGTAGATTAATGTTGAGTCTACGAAAAGTGCTGGCGATTCAATACTTCTACAACTATGTGGAGAGTGTCTGTTGTTACCTTAAGGTTGAAATTGAGATCAGAGACTCTCAGGGGTATTGTTTTCCCAATGAATAAAATTTGAATATGGTATCAAATTTCGTTTTTTCCAAAATAAATTCTAGGAGGGAAAGAATCCCGAACATCCCAAATGTGAAAATTGTGGGAAGAATCATCTTGGGAAGTATCTAAAGGGAACTATAAATTTCTTAAATTGTGGAATTATGGGAGATATTTCTAAAAACTATTGACATGATATGAATAATCCCACTAATGAAGAAGAAGAAATGAAGTTTTAGATCAACACTCAGCCTATAGTGTAGTGTTAAAATAGAATGATTCATGGGAATGGTGCGAATAATGTCCTCAGGCCAAGGTTGGTTGGAGTAATTCAAATAAAACCACTAAGGAAACAAGAAATGGATTATGCTATCAATAATTTTGTTGTGGAGCCATAAAAATATGTGGTGATAGGTGCACTTATTATTAATTCATGAATATAGAAGATAATATTTGATTCTAGTTCATTCATATCTAGAACGTTTAGTCGAACTTTTCAAACACCACCTCAAAATTTTTAAGATAAGTTCTCTGTGAGACTAGTGAATGGGGAAATTATTGCATCTACATTTTATAACTCCATCTTGTATAATGTTCATGGACTGAACCTCTAAAAAAATCTTATCATTACTTCTTTAGTGGAGTTTGTTTCTATCTAGGGCTTGGATTGGCTATCTTTATACAAGGAAAACATAAAATATCAGGAAAATGATATCAATCTCCACATCCTGATGAATCCACCAATTCTTTACAAGTGTAAGGAGGAAGATTAATCATCTATAGAATCAATGTCTCATGTGTGGATATTAATTTCTCATGGGAAATCATATCAAGCTAAAATTATTGATAAAATGGAGAGAAACATGCATCAATACATTCCCTTTGTGAGGGATTACACGTATATATTTCATGAAGAGTTTCCAGGTCCTTCTCATGATCAAGAGGTTCAGTTATCAATTTGATCATATTCATGTATCAAAACACTTATAATATACATATTATAGAATGGACACCATAGAGCTGGAGGAGCTGAAGAATTAGTTACATGAGAAGATAGAGAAGGTTTTTATATGCATGAGTACATCACCAAGGGGTGCCTCAGTCCTCTTTGATATGATAAAGGATGGATCAATGCACCATTACATTGATTATAATAAGCTCAATAAAATCATGATAAAGAAAAAGTATCCCCTTCCATAGATATATGTCTTGTTCGATTTGCATCCTGGGGATAATGATTTCTCTAAGATGGACCATCGGTCAGGATATCACTAATTAAAGGTGGGTAATGATGATATTCCCAAGACTACATTTCGAAAGCACTGTAGAAACTATGAGTTCACAGTGATTCCCTTCAGACTCACTAATTCTCTATCAATTTTCATGAATTTAATGAATATTGTCTTTAGATATTACCTCGACAAATTTGTGGTAGTATTTATCAGCAATATTCTGATATACTCCAAGAGAAAATTGGAACATGAAAAGTATTTGAATAATATGTTAAAGACATTATAAATAGAGAATATATAAGTAAATTATAGTAAATGTGATCTTTGGATGGAGTATTTCTCCTTATTGGGGCATGTCATCACCCAAAAATTTATATCTATGGATCCTTTCAGGAAAATACAATTGAAGAGTATCCTATGCCAACATCTGTAAGGGAGATATTCATCATTCTAGGTCTAGTGTGGTATTATCCAAATTTTTTGAAGAATATATCATGATTTTCAAACATAATGACCAAGATGACACCGATGGAAGTGATGTTTTTCTGGACTCATGAATCTGAGTATTACATTATTGAGTGGAAAATAAAGATTATCACTGTGCCAATACCCACACTCCCAATAAGTGGAGAACTATTTGTGATATATAGTGATACTTCAAAGAAGGGGTTAGGCTGTGGGATTATGTAAAATGATAATGATGTATTCTACACTTTACTGTAGCTGAAAATTAATGATCAAAACTATCCAACACATGATCTAGAGTTGGAGACTGTGATCTTTGGGTTAAAAATATGGTATCATGATCTATTTACGTAGAAGTGTGAAATATATACTAATCACAAGAGTCTTAAATATATATTTTCAAAAAAAGAGATTATTATATGCTAGTGAAAATGGATGGAGCTCATCAAGGATTATGACTGCTTAATCCACTACCATCTTGGTAAGGCAAATAAGGTGGTAGATGCTCTGAGTAGAAATGATCCTATATAATTATCATTTATGAGAAATGAAAATGATATAATCCTATTATATTTTCATTTGATGAACCTGGGAATCATTAAGTGAGGAACATAATCAATCCTTTCTCAAATTATTTCTTAACCATACCTCATGGAAAAAATAAGCGATGCTCAATGAAGAGATTCGGAAATTTTAAAAAAGGGTGGAATCCATTTAAAATGGGAAATTATATTATTTCATTTTTTATGTGGATGGAGTTGTTTGAATTGGGTCATGGTTAAGTGTACCGTCCAATCTAAATATAATGAAGGATATTTTGAATGATGCACATAGAACAACCTTCTCTATTCACCCAGGGAGAACAAATATGTGTCAAGATATCAGAGGGAACATTTTGTGGGATAATATGAAGAAGGGTATTACTGAGTATACATCACAGTTCCCTATATATCAACAAGTGATGAATGAAAAACATAAGTCTAGGTGAATGATTAAACCACTACCCATACCAAAATAGAAGTGGGAGAACAACACCATGGACATTTTTGCTCGACATCCAAGGGCATAGATATGAAACAATACTATACGGGTCATTGTGGATCGTCTTACAAAGACAACTCACAATATCGATTTTTGATAAGACTTTTCATTGGACCAAATTGCGTGAATATATATAAAATAATTGATTCATAGAACACCACTATCTATTGAATGCAATAATGATACGAGATTCACCTCGATATTCAAGAAAAGTCTCCAACAAGTTCTAAGCACTGAACTAAAGCCTATAATCATCAAAATGATGGAAGGTCAGAGTGAACTGTTCAGAAACTAGAATATATGTTGAGATATTATTCTGCAGACTTCAAAGGAGGATTTGACCAATACCTTCCACTGGTAAATTTCTCCTACATCAAATGTTTCTACTCAATCATCTGAATATCACCACACAATACCCATTATGTGAAAAGGTGTAGAACATTGACATGTTGGTATGAAGTTGGTAATCATATGTTTGTAGGAGCTGAAATGGTCGATGAAATGGTGGATAAGGTGATAACCATTTAGTACCACATCAATGCATCCCATATTTGAAAAAAGAGTAATATAGAGCCTTGTCAATGATACCCTATGTTCAAAGTTAGAGACATTGTATTTCTACCGATATCTACATGGAAGAAGGTTATGCGGATTAAGAAGAAGGGAATGTTTAGCTCATGGTATATCGGGCCCTTTGAAATTATGGATCATGTCTGGGTTATGGCCAATTGACTTGAACTTCCACCCACCAAGTCCAAAGTAGATGATGCATTTCATTTATCCCTCTTAAGGAAGTAATTACTAGACCCTTCACATGTACTCTTTTTAGAAGTGGTACAGTTGGAGAATGATCTTTGTTACAAGGAGGATCCTAGTAAGATCTTGTATCACAGAAATATAGTTATATGTAACAAGACTACTCACCATTTAAATGTACTATGGTGGATCCATATGTACAAAGAGGCAACATGGGAACTGTAAAAGGTAATGGATGAAAACTACCTACACCAGTTTATGGATTAGAATTTAAAATTCTACTTCAATGGGGAAATTTCATAAGGGGGAATAATATAATGACCATGATTTTATCAATGGAAATTCCGTTTTGTTTATTTTTTTTTCATATAATCACATAAAATCACAACACAATGAACTAATTCGTACTATGTGACCTTTAACCAAAATATTATAACATCATTGATTGGAATTCTCAAAATATGACATACACAGTTGCAATTATTAAAATGTTTCGAGTCTTATGGGAAAAGAATAATTTTTTTAAATAGTTACATACCGTTACGAATAATAACCTATCATTATGAACTGTAATATAACCTTTATGAATAGTAAATCATCGCAACGAATAGTAAACAATCCCTTATTTGTATAAATGAAATATCGGCATCTTATAAGTGAAGAAAATAAATTTGTAAATGTAATGTTATTTTTTTTGTAATTCATAAATAAATAATTAAAAATAATTAAATAATTTAAAAGAAAATTTATTTTACTTAATGGTGTTCATAAATTAACAATTTAATGTCTTCAGGATTTAAGATAATTTTATAAGATCTTATGTAATTTATGAAAGGAGTATAAAATCCGTTATAGTTATAAAATCATTATTTTTCAAGTAAATTAATTTTTTTATTAAAAATTAAATTAATCATATTTATAAAATTACTTATGAAATGTGGAGTTCATTTTCAGATTCTACACATCAAAAAATTGTTAGAGTGAATTTTTGGGTTTTTCTGAAATGCATGAATTTTTAAAGACTAGTAAAATACGATAATTTACTATTTAAAATATTAAATGTTAAATAAACTATTTATTTATTCAGTGATGATGTAAACACTTTTGGTTAGAAGTCACATTTGTTCATGGAATCTTCCCTATTTATTGTCTTAAAAAGAAATAATGAACTAATGATTGATATTTTATGAAATCCATCCTATCCTCCACTATAAAAACCACCCACTCTCCCTTATTATATTCACTCCTTTCAAGCCTTGTGCCTTCCCAAAATTCTACCAAAATCTCTCCACAATATTCTCCTATAGCATTCTATGGTCTCATAAAAAGACAAAATCATCTCCCCTTAAGTGGCACTCAAGGTTGATTTAATCAAGAGGTAAATTACATTATTCTTTTCTATCATTTTCTTTTCATATTCCTTTGGGATATTTTCTTTTCAAATGCATACTGATACAAATGTAATGAATAATCCAAAACCATAGGTATAGTATAATTTTTATATGGTAATTTTATAATTCATTATCATCTCTTTTTCCCCTTATTATATATTAATATAACGAAAACACCATTCTTGATGTGTTAATTTATCACATCCAAGGATGAAGGGTTATCAATTCGTATTAACATATTCATTTTTGGTAATTAACCATTTTTATGGTTGATCCGAGCAACTAAATATGTATTTTATCTTATGTGATGTTTTGGAATCCTTTTTCACACATGATGTAATATAATAATAAAAAAAATTTAATTATGAGGTAAATCACCAAATTAATCCAAGAATTTAACATTAATTTTTTATATAATTATTCACATAAAAAAACCAAATGAATTTTAAAATCATTTTATCATTTTTATGTTCAATAATGTCATATAACTTCAATTCTGGACAACAATTCCCCTCATATATGTTTATATGAACATGAATATGAGTGAACTGACCATTAAAACTAATGAAGTTGAAATTCCCACACAATGAAATTGAACCTCTTTAGTCATCAAAAAATGCATGAATTTACTTCATAATGACATAATAAATCAATTAAATGTAGTTTAGTTTACTGAATTATTAATGAATAAACCTAATATGATTAATCCTGTCATTAAGAACACCATGAGGCTTAAAAAATAGATCCTCTCTCTCTCTCTCACATTTATTTAAGAATCTCATCTATGTTATGTCCTTTTATGCATAACTAATAATATTGGGGTATGATTTTGAACCATTCCCGTATTTCCATCATGATTTATAAAACATGAGAAACCCCTTTTATCTATCAACAGTCCATCCAAAGTACACCTGATTCCATGCCTGTATTATGTAATGGATTCTACTCGAACCTCTTTTATTCTTTTGGGTTTCCCTATATTTAATTCTACCCAAATTATGTTATCTATTCATTTATTTACAACTTATAAATTCATTTTAAACTATCCAAACTCATGTATAAAGATCCATTCATCATTCTATTTTGGGGATATTCATGTTTTTAAATTATTCCATCCACAATACTACCCAAGAGGAAAACCCGTTTTAAGGGAACTTCTCAAATCCATACCAAATTTCATGTACCTAAATAATATGTAATAATCCACAATTATTTCAATAATACCATTTTATTTATTACGAAAACAATCATGGATCACTTTTGGTTTAGTTCAGTCAATTATTCCATTTTTTATTTTAATTTCTTGTTAGTGTTTTCTTTAAAACCGCACTAAAATGTTTTGATGATTTAAATTATCAAATACTCTATTCAATTGTTTTTACTTCAGTTTGAAATCAAATACCATTATATATAATTATTTTACCTTATTAATGTCCATTTATGTTCAAATTCCTTTCGTTCATGACCACTTTTAGGATACACTAATTCATTATGATTTATGACATGATTATGATAACCATTTCATTCTATCTGTTCCATTATGTTTATGATTGCTTTTGTATGATTATATATGTGGAATGTATATTCACAATTTTGTTAAGATGTTTTCACCTAAATTGTTGGGTTATGTTTAGAAAAATGAGATGTCATATTCATCGGTCTTGATGGTTAGCCTTGACTCGTGCTACACTGTGCAATGTTCTTGGTGGTTAACCATGACTTGTGCTCCTCTATGTGTAATGATATTTGAGTCATGCTAAAGTAATAATTTTGTTCCTTAAAAATTAATGTGAATTCATTTTTATATGATCCCATTTTTATGTTTTATTATTCCATTTTCCATGCCTTTTTTTGTTTTTACATCCCTTCAAAAATAGGTGCTAATTTTTTATTTCAATTCTTTTTCCCTCACTAGGCTTTTAGATCATCCCTTCATTCATTTGATACCAAGGATACCCATTGCAGATGTAAATTATGAAAGGATGTTAGAATATTTTTTTGAAGAATAAATAATGTAGTGATTTTTTAGTCCGATTTTTTCAATTTTATGGAACTAGTCTCCAAAGATAGTAGGATTCACAATCATTGGATTGTTTTATGATGTATGATTATGCTTACAATCGTATAATGTAATATTTAAAAGGCAAGGGTCTCTACACTGCCCATGTCAAAAACAGGGCTATATATAACCACGATTGCCACTAAAAGACTTATATCTACACACATTATAATCGTTCTATGAATATGAGAGAGGGAAGAATGTATATATTTAAAAAACATGAAAAAATTCCAAAAATGAGAACATAAAAGGGAATAAATCTTCAAGATAAAAACTTCCTTTTGATCACATCTAATTTTATATTAAAAGGGTACACATCCTTGGGGAGTAATAATTCCTGAGTTAGGGATGAAATAAATCAAAAATGAATGGTTAAAAGTTAATCCCAAAGTAGATCCATTGTTTTAGTGTCTTGATTTTATAACAATACAAAATTAGTAGCATTGTTAGGAGACCCAAATTCTAATCATGTGAAAACCTCTACCTCAAGGGTCACCTTGCATTGTTGGCCCTAAACAAGGTGAATCTAGAACTGCCCATGAAAACTCTATTTTTATAACTTTTCAAGATTTATCTTGGGTTGCTGCATGGTCTAGCCAAACTGTGTGCCTAACATTGAACCTTTCCATTAGCCCATGTCTCACTGTTCCTGGTTTCTTATAGGATTTTCTTGATTTTCACTAACCCTGCACAAACCTTTCACCATTATAAAAGCCCCATAAACATTCCAAAAGTCTTACAATTCCTCAAAAATTTAATCCAAAATCCTTGAATACATATATATAATAAACAAAGGGTTTCTTACATCAAAGTTAAGGTTATACATTCTCACCACTTTTTCCCTTCTCATCCATAGAAATTAGATAAAAAATACTATCTTGAAATATTATGGTCTGTTTCTAGGCCATTTATTTATCTCATTCCTATGTCTCCTCTTAAAAATAGTTGTTTTTCTAAATAACCATAACTAGAATTTTTTTCCATTACAATAATTTATCTTTCCTTTCCACAATCAACACTGGAACATACACCAATGAATAATCCATCCCTATATCAAAGTGATCCATTAAAATAACATGGTCAAGATCATGATGATACTTTTGGATCTGAGATACTTAAAACACATTTTCCCCCACACTAAATCCTGTTGGAACAATCAATAGATATGGAACCTCAACAAAACGATCATGTAACCCCAAATGGTATATGTATCATATACATAACATTCCTTTTATCCCAAAATGATGATGCACAAGCTTTGGAGTGATTTTCATGAACACATGATCACTAAACATGAATGAAAACAATGGTAGAAGACAGTCCACTTATGATTTAGGATGAATATGAGTCATCTCCATCCTCTTCTATATCAACATAATCTTCTATATAGTTTCTTCTTATAGGGTCGTCCCAACTAGTGAAGTCTCACTTATTTCCACACACAAAAGTATAGAATGAAATGGATGCTTTGACAATCATTTAAAAGGAATCACATATTTTGAGGAATCATAAATATTTTCATATGATAACTACATTAATGGTATACACTCCACCCATTAGCTACTAAAATCCATTTCACAAGGCCGCAACATGCCTACCAATATTTGTATCATGTATTTAGATTATCCACCCATTTGAGGATAATACACCACACACTTCATTAAATGAGTTCCAAATGACAACTATAAGGATTTCTGGAAATGAGATGTAATACATGGGTCTCTATGAGAAATGATCGAAACTTGTATTAAATACCTCATTACCACCTCTATGATATAGATTTTTTGACATATCCTTCACAATATGAGAATAAAGAATAGTGAAGAAATGGGATAACATTGTGATCCGATCTACTCTCACCCAAATGAACTAGTGTTTCCAAACCGTTATTGGGATACATGTTTAACAATACAGAGCCATTTCTTCCAATTTAAAAATAAGAAGTGCTAAATTCTGTAACATACACTGATTTTTTTGGTGCTTTACCATAACATTATGACAGGTAAATCATGTCGAATATTACTCAGTGGAATTATTTTTCATAAGGGCACACCAAATATGTTCATTTAACTCATTATACATATTTTATATTCCCAAACTAGAATAACGTCTTGAATTGTGGAATGCCGGAAAATGATTTTCATGATATGACACTTGTACAAGCATCTGATTTTTTGAACCACATAAGGTAACTACAATCTAGCCTATAACCGTAAATGGTATCCCCTCTATTGAGTTATTACCTTATCACAACACATTCTAAATCATATGAATTTTCCACATTAACCATATAACCCAAATTGGGAATGAATGAAACTAAAAAAACACAATTTCACAATGGCTTTTATATTCCAAGGGCATGTCTACACTAACTGAAATAATCTTCCACTGATCTGATGCTTCCCTTTCCAACTGATCAAGTGAATTTATGCTTATTGAATCCACCACCAAATTTCCTTTACCCATTCTATATATGAAATCAATGAAATTAATTTTTTGACACTATATATATCTTCTTTTTCTCAATTTGAAATCCCTTTGTGATAAAATATATTTCAAGTTATTATGATCTATAGACACTATAAATTTATCACCAATGAGTTAATGACCCAAAGACATCAAAGCATGGACTAGAAATACAGACTCCAAATCATTTAAAGGGTAGTTTCCCTCATGAAACAATAATTATCTTGAGACAAAAAAAATTATATGGCCTCCTTAAATGATAACACATGAAAACCTAAATCTAGAAACATCACAATACACAATGTGGACTTGTCCTAATTCTAGTAAAATCATGACTTTAATCAATGTTATGTGAACATTATGATATAGAGAATAATTCCAAAATTAATCATATCATATTAATGGTATATTATTCCTTTTCAATGATGTCATAGGTGAGTATATCCCAAATAAATTAGGAATAAATAATTGATAAGAACCATCTATACCATAAAAATTGTGTATCTTGAATAGATTCTTTGGAGGGTTCCAAGAGATAACAGCTTTTATCCTTTCTATATCTATAAAAACAAATTTTTTTAAGGATTAAAGATCCATGGGAACATATTTATTGTGTCCAAAAAGTAAACACTGATAGTTTTTCATACATAAGATTATCACTCAAGATGATCCACACTGTCTCTATGTGTGGTTGAGGGTCTTACCTTTTCCTTGAATACACTAAAATGTCATCAAATATCCAAACCACCAATGAATCTAAAAACCTTTTAAATTTATGATTCTTCACATCTATAATGATATCCAATGTCTTTGTAACACCTAAAGATATTAACAGAGATTACCAATAGCTATATCTAGTAATAAAAAATTTATTTTGAATATTCTGTTTTCTTAAAAACAATAAGTTATATCCTCACCAAGAAGTCAACTTGGGAGAACCACTGAGCTCACCAAATTGATCAAAGAGATTATGAATGGGTGGAAGTAGTTACATGATGTTTATCATAATTTGGTTATGATAACTGTAATCCACCCACAACTGAAGTGTTTCATACACCTTTTGAAAAAAATATCATTGCTACCCACAGACTCATGCTAGTCCAAATGAACCCTTTTTCTTCATGCTCTTCCATAAATACCTTCATATCCCTTAATTCCATTGGTTACATATGATAAAATAGAAGGGAAATAATAGTGGTACCCATAAAGAGGCCAATCATAATATACACTTCTCTTATGGGTGGAAACTCGATGCAATTCTTAGTAAAAGCATCTAGAAAATTGACAATGTACCTCTATAAAGATGAAATTATTGATATCTTCAATATATGAAAAAGTCAATTCATAAAAATGGTATTAGATTATTCTAGCTATTATTCCAACAATATCACTATATATTACATTAGATTACATTATCCTCTGCAGAGTTTTTCGAAACCACCTTCAGTCGTAAAACTGACCCTATGGGAACAACAGTCAATTGAAGCCTTGAAATTTTCCATACTATCCATACATAGTATTATATAAGATACATCCATCTCTATCACTGATAAATCCCATAATACAATGGATCCAATAATAGTTATAGAACATGTTATACCCATAAAGGCTCGACATTCTACTAGAACAACAGATGTTTGCAGTTTCAACATAGAAGGTATCATCTGATCATTTAATCTTATAAAATCATCAAAGAAATATGAAATAAAGGAACCTAATACACCCATATCAAAAAAATATTTCATAAGAAAAGAATTCAAAATAATTAAACCTATCAAAGTTTATGGTCAATACTGATCAACCACAATAACTACCTCAACTCCCTATATTTTTATACTATCAGCACTTTGTTTGTTATTTAATTGTTGATATTTCTCTTACGGAGGATATGTGGTACTCATAAAATCACCTTTACTAGTTCAATTATACTAATGAGGATTATTATTATACCCTCATCTCATTAAATAAATCGACCTCTGTGACACATTAGATGTGTTAAGAATACCCGACCTTTTAGCAATTTGAAAATAATAGTAAAGATTTTAATTATGATTGAAATTATGAAATGATCTAGGTGGTATCATATAGTCTCACGTCATGTCGTAATTCCAACTACAATGGAAACATCCACCTTTTCTCTTTGGTCATAGGGGCTGAATTACTGATCTAACTGTCTAATTCTAATTCATCCCATAGATTGAAAATATGTTTCCCACTTCAACTTGCTACCAATAATAGAGTTCCCACCATTTCTCATCGGTATCAATCGAATAGCTCATCCAGTATCTCATGATATGTCCTCTTCTTATATTATCTCTCTACTAACTATCTACGGATTATCCGTTATACAGAACCCATAAATCATTGTGTGAATCTTACATCTCATCCCCAATTCCAAAATGTGTTTCTTTAAGGATGCACTATTAGAAACCTCTGGTGAAAAGATGACTAATGCACGCCTGTTGTAGGTCGTGAAAAAACAATTATTTATTAAGTTAAAAATGAAGTAATGTGGTTGACCTAGGAAGTATCCTAAAAATAAGTGCACACAAAATTGTTTGACACATTTAAACAAGGGTAAAAATATTGTGTTTTTTAAGGAAATTTTAAATTCAAATGATTGAAAAACTATGATATTAAAAGGTTTGATTATGTCGGGGTCAGTTTCCTAATTTTAATGCAATATTTGTTCAGCTTAATTCAAACCTATTCTTCTTAGTTGATTAAATAGAGTTTCCACAAACATTTCCTCTCACTTTCTTAGTGAAATTATGATCGTGAGAGAAAACCTTTCCAAGATCTCAGTTTGGTCAACTATTCTTCCATGTTCAAAATAGTTGTATTGAATATCCTTAATTGACATGGGAAATAACGGATCAAGTATTGTTTATACCAAACAATCAAGAACATTCACTACACCATTTACATGTACTGATGACCGTCGATTACTTCACTACTAATCACTAGTCTATTCCATCGTATATAAACCAAAAATTTGTGGAGGGAGATAACAGTTATTTTATAAAGGAAAAAACTAAATTACGAAAATAAAATTCAAGAACGATCACACCTGATAATTAAATATTCCATATGAAATTATAATCAACTTTTAAGAAGAAAGAAATTTGATTCAATTACGTCCATGAACACAAGTATTACAATGTAGAAAACCAACCCTTTCCCAGTCACTCATAAGGTTTAACCACCATGGTAAGGGTAATGTAGATGAATGGGGAAAAAGAAGGAATTAAAAAACTATGAAAAATAAATAAATAAAATTGAAATCCAAAAATTTCCCCTTCTTGGTGTCTTAGGAGGAATGGAGTGGAATGAGAGATTCTTGGAGAGAGAGGACCTCTCCTCCTTTATAGCCAGAATTCACCCCTCGAATGATGATGCATTTTAGCCCCAGTAAATGACATCATCACATGTTACAATCTTCTTTAATGATAGTCACAATTAGCTTGGGTGATTCCCCTCAAAATCTCAGCGATGTTGGACAATTATTCTGAGATTTATTCTCATTTTACTCTGACCATTTATTATGTCTAGTCAGACTCTTCAAAATTCCAACCCCTGGATGAAGATGCTTTAATAGACCCTTTGCCATCATGAATGATATTTTTAAACTCCTTTCGTGTCCACTGACCACAGTTCACAATAATTTTTCCCACAATGAATTAGTTAGGGACTCCACAACAAAACATAGAAGATATGTAAATTTTTATCATGCCACCATATGTGAGCTTTTTTTGAGCTTCCATATAACTGATTCGGCTTTTGGTCCAAAAGGATGAAATAAATCCCTGGATGTGTAGAATCTGGAAAAGAATGATTTTTTCAATTTGAAATAGTGTATAAACCATTATTTCGAAAATACAAAAATAATTTAAAACATTTAAAATTTCGAAATGGGCCATTTTTACTATTAAGATCAAAATATTTCCAATATCAAAAAAATGCAGCAATTCGTCTTAATGTAAAACTTTGGTGGGATTTAAAACAATGATATTCAAAATAATTTAATTGAAAATATTTTCTCTTTTAATGACTAATTTCATATATTTATCTTCATACTCAGTCACTATGAGTTAATCATGTTTTAAAATAAATAAATATATCACTCTTGAAATTATGAACATATGAGAATAGAATGGTTTGTTTAAATGTTCCTAAAAATCCTCCCAATCATACCCCTGGACCAATTTAGTCCAAACCATTAAATCCCACCACTAATTTTCAAGACACTCTAGAATATACATCTTCATATTGAATTTTATCTCTTCTATTGTGCTATAGAAATATAATACTCGATTCAACCTATTAATCCACACTTACACCTTCTCTGGTTCCATATCTTCCTAAAAGAGTTGTATATTCTTACTTCTATAACTATATACAATGATCCTACTTCTTTTTTTCATCCTTATTTATCACTCTATCCAACACATGAAATGATTTGGCTATTCTATAAACCATATTTTGTTTCACTTGTGGATTAGGTGAAACCATATTCTTATAATCTACTTTTGGTTGGTCTCTACGATTCCTATCGGGTAAACATTTCTCGAAATACTATAAATATACATGTGTCACTCTTTGGAAACTGATGTCTTCAGAATATTAAATTATACCACATCACACATATCAGAATAAGGTTTTCCTAGAATTCCACATCATCACACATTCAACCATTTATGAAAATATCACCATAAATTTGAATGTAATTCCGTTATGAAAATAACTATTTCATTCCATTACAAAATATCGCTTTTGAAAAAAAAAAGATAATAATTTTTTAAAGTCATCATATTAACTCCAATAAATAAATCATTACACAAAATGAAATATACACACTTATTGTGATGTTATTTCTAAAATTAATGTCATTATCATGTCACTAGCTAAAGCAATGACTGTGATTCTAAATCCTAGAAGCATCTCCAAAAGACTTATGTACCAAACCCCCTAATAAATAAAATTTATGCATACAAATATTATATATTTCTATTTATGATCTGCATTTTACATCATGACAGTCTTACTCATTTTTCCCATCCAAACTCAAGTAATATACTAGAATGAATTTCATCTCCATGACAAAGAAAAATGATTTCCATGTCAATAGACAACCAAGAATTATACCACTTTGACACCAATAACCGAAAAAGAAGATACCAATTGTAACATCCTACCCCTCCTTGGTGGATTATGTCAAGGATGAATTGATAATTGTCCTCAAGAGACATCCCCAAGGATACAAATGTTAAAAATGAATTCCAAGTGCTTAAAAAAATTTTGTGGGGTGATTTTGCATTTTGAAAAGATAAAAATTCCAACCAATCATCCACAACAAATTACAATATAATGATTCATGATAAAAATGTAAAATAACCTAATGTAAAACCATTGTTATTAAAACCACACTACATCATATTACTATAGCTGATTAATAAAACAAGAAAAGTACAAAGAGAAAGTCAAAACCAAGAAAACCCAAGGATTAAAAAGACATATCTCCATAGATCTGAACATGCTTCATGATCTAAATCCACAATAAAACCCAATTATCATGTTGTAGCACGAAATAAGTGAGATACATTACCTTTTCATATGTCTCGATAAACATTATCGGAAAAAACACCAATGTTCCAATTTTGGGGTCAGTAATGAAACTAAATAGGCTTTCCCCAAATGAATTCCCTTCACACACAAATTGAATAGAACATGTTATCAAATTTATATAAAATATTTATACAAAACAATTGAAATGATTTTCTGTTAAAAAAATCAGTGAAACTCCAATATTTTTTTCCATACTAAAATCGGTACCAAGGGAATGGAACCAAAAAATACATTAAACTATTTCATATTTATTTTTGTCATACGCAATCAATGACTCTAAAACACTCCAATAGATAATTTATTCTATGATAGTTCCTTACTCATAAGAGGTTTATCGTCCATCCAATAATTTAATAAAAAGTGGAAAATATCCTTGTGCCCCAATTATACATTTCCCATATCCAGGGTCATACCTCTTTTTAACCAAATTGTATACACTCCTTCATTAGTGTCACATAAAAATCATTAATTCACACAACCCATGTATGCCAAAAACATTGCAAATAAACTATCAAGACTAATTCAATAAAACCCTAATTTTATTAAAAAACATATGAACAATTCATATTTTAATGAATCAAATAAACTACCATTTTAAAATCACTATTTTAAAATCATTCAAAAATGAAATTTTCACAATAATTCCACAATTCCACAAAACACATAAACCATCCAAAATTAGTGTTTATAAAAAGATATACAAAAAAATTTCATAATCAATTTCCTGTAATTTAAACAAATTGAAACCATTCCTTCATGTTACAGTTAGAGGAGTTGAGAGTGAAGTCACAATCATCATGAAATATGTTAAAAAATAACTGAATGAAAATGCACACAGAATGGGTAAAGTCTCAAATAAAACTTACATCTCTTCCATTATCATCAACAATGACAAATAATACCATCATTATCATCAACCACCATAGATCTAATAACAATATACTAAATATAAGAAATCGTGATATGCAAGAATGCTGATCTAATAAAAACCATGATAAACTACCATGAACAAGAACAAGAAAAATTAATTGGGATTTAATGCATGATTAAACTATTTTAGATTTCATTAAATTTGTTGGAGAATGGTTTTAATGACATTGAGAGGAATAATTCTCAAGTTAGGGCCAAAATGGATAAAAAAATAGGGGTTAAAATTCAATCCCAACACAAGTATCTATTTTTTCAACTATGCATGGTTAGTTGAATAGTTCAAAAATATAGGGATAGTAGTGTTCCAACATATGCCTCAAGAGGATCCTTGCATGGTTGGACCACGCTGTTATAAAAACCACGTGCCAACTATAAAACAATATTTCTTTCCCATATTTCACTATTTCTCCTATGTTGAATAATGGTCTAACCAAACAATGAACCTGACCATGTCCCATCCCTATATACCCAATCTCATTGTGAAAATGTTTTTAAAGGAGTTTTGTGGTTTTCAAAAAACATAACCAATGTGTTCACTATTGTAAAATCCACAAAAACAAACAAAAAGTCTACCAATCCATCCCAAACATCTCCTAAACTCATTACATACCTAATTATAATAAATAATGGTCTACATACTTGAAACTAGGGATGCTAAAATTCTTCGCATTATCCATTGTATTTAACACTTTCCATTTTCCTTGAACTTCCTGTCATATTATATTTTCCTATAAGCTTTATTTCTATGTAGTCTTCTATAGGAATACTTAATTACACAATATGAAAACACTCTTTTCGTAAACATCGTTAATTTTAATTTTTACTATTCAACTATAATTTTATATTAATATATAATGAAAAAATTATTATTTTAACAATAAGTGTTATTATATCATTGGAATTCCTATAAAATATGTTTCATTATATTCTCTTAAAAAGGAAACCTTCATTCTTTTACTGTGTGAACTACCACCACCACAAAGCATCGGGTTAAATTCTTCAATACAACCACTCATCTCAAGGTATAATGATAAGATATAAGATTAAATATAAAATATAAAATATAAATATGATTATTATGATTATAATTTTATTCTAACTTTCGTACTTCTCAAACATCAAGAAAATAAATAATCATTAACAATTTATTATGCAGACTACTACCTCAATAAAGTAACTAGACACATTTTTCAACTAGTTTCATTATTATAAATTAAAATCAATTAAAATATGATACATATTAAATTATATCCAAAATTTAATTTTTATTCATAAATAACAATATTATACTAATTTGAACCTCTTTAAGAATCATAACAAATCATTAATTATTTAATATTCATGTGTGGGTATGTCAAAACATCTACAAGACAATCATTAAAAAATAAATTCATGAAATAATACGATATTTTAATTATCGATTATATATGAAAAAATCAGATATTATATATTTTATTGTGATTTTATTACTATAATTATTTTATTACATTCATAAATTTCTATACCAATTTCTATTCAATAAAAACATATGAAACATTTTCCTCAACCACACTATCATTAAAAAATAATAACAAATAATTTAATAGATTAAAACAAATTATCAATAATTAAAAAAATAAGTACCACTAAAATTTAGTATATGTGAATTATGAACATTGGTAGAAGGATCAACCGAATTTCAATTATTACAAAACTCATTCCAAATAATCATGATACTCGCACAGAAAATTGAATATGGATAAGAACTAAAATATATAAAATTAAGGAATAATTTAAAATTTAATTTATAAAATAGTGTGGATATGAATAAATTTATGAGATATTTGAGGAAGATAAATATATTTTTAATAGGTGGTAAATTTATTTTTGATAAATGTAAGAGTAATTGTAAAATATTTCGTTACATAATCTTCTTCCAGATAATTGTAAATCATCTTCACGAATTTTATTGAATGATTTTTAATGAAATTAATTTATATATGGTTTTAAATAATTATCATATATTATATATATAACAACAATGAGTTATTAATTTAAAAAAACTTCTATGATGATATTATATGTAACTGGTTTTCAAGAAAACAATTCAAAAATTAGAAAATATACATACAAATGACTTTTAAATATATAATTTAAAAATTAATTTCAAAAATAACTTTTGTGATTTAGTTTTTATTATGGAATGTAAATTAAAATATTTAATTCTCTAGTGGTGATACTTTTATTATTTAATCCTCCATTTAGCTATTATTATGTTATTAATTTTATGTGATAATGTTTTTGGTGTTAATCAATTTATTTCAAGTTTTCATGCCTTTTTAATATGTTATAAAAACCAATTTATTTAGAAGGGTCATTTAGTTTTTATGAGATACACTTTTTACATATATGTATTCAATAGGGAATTTTAATTATTTTTATTTAAATGTTTTAAAACCCATTTTCATTATGTTTTTTATTGTAGGATAACTGAAGGATTTGTTTGTGGCTCTCAGAAGTATTGATGATGTGTGGGGTTATACATCACATTATAATCCTTAAGATAATTGTTTAGATATCATGAGAAAACTAAATTTAAAAATAATTTTGTTTTCTGTAGGCATTGGTGTTGATGTACAACTCACAAATATGATCTGTAAGAAATTATATTTTTTCATGCATAAGAACAAGTGAGTGACTCATGAATGCAGTGTTTCATTTAGAAAATATTTGTTCCAAAGATGAAATATATTATTTATTATGATCCTTTTCACCCATGATTAATGAATTAGGATAAATAATTTAAATCAACAATATAACTATTTTGTTTCCCAGTTGATGTTTTGTGGATTTATATTCATATTTAATCTCATATGATGATCAATAATTAATTTTAATAATGGTTATTTTTTATATGATATTTCTACCGTATTCATGCCATATCATGTTAACATGTTCAAATCCTTGGTGAAATGTGGATATGCTTATTTTTTCTTCTTTTTGAGAGTCTGATCATAAAACTTTCTTGTGTTCTCATTCCACATGATTTGATTTTCATTATAATGAATAAAATATTTTGAATGGGTTTTTTGTTGAGAATGTAGAAATAACTACTGACTAATATTGTAATATATGTTTTTAAGTACATCATATTTTAGAAATTTTAACCTTTTATTCAGTGGGTTGTTTTACCAACTATGATATTAGAATTTTTTTATTGAAAAATTATTATATAAATTCATTTTTTATCTTCACTTTTAATAAATGAAAACCTAAACCGTCAAACTAGATTTTATAAATTCCAAAAAAAATATCAGAGTAAAATTATATTAACATTTATTTGTGATATAATGGATTTTATTTCATGAAAAATTTATTTTTTATAAGTTAAAAAATGATACAGTTATTAATTTTCATTTTCAAGAAGTTAACTTTTCTGTTGACCACCCTCTTCAGTAAACATTTTAGTTTCAAAAAAAAATTGAATATGAAACCCCCAGTAAAATGATATCAAAAAATGGGTGTACATATCTTTCTTAATAAATCTATATCTTCCTCAAAAAGAGAAACTAACAACATGATAATTGTTTTATCATTAATATTCGTGGATACTATAGTCAGATATTGTATTCATACTACTTAGGCCATAACTATCAATTTCAGGGTGTGGTCCCTTGGTATTTTATACTGAGTTATGGAAATTTTAAATTCAAATTAATCGTTAGGAATGTTTCTTCAATATGTGGAATTGAGTTTTCCTCTTACTAAAAATATAAATAGTTTTTTGATATAACACAATAATCAATTTCTTAACGATCCATGTTTTATCTATTTCCAAATGAATTTTTGATTTCTCATGGTATGTGATATGTCATTATGTATCTATTTTATATGTTTTCAATATCCATGATCCTTTTAATTTTACTATTTCTCTCTGTGGTGGATATTTTGAATAGATTCCTTTAATTATTTTACCTCACATTTTGATATTAGTATTTTTATAAAGACATCAAGTGTTATAAAAAGAATGGGTTGATTTAGATTTTTTATGTCATCAAATATTTATTATTTAGGAAAAATACTAATAAAAGATTTGTAAAATAAATATTATTTCATATTTATAATTTTGGTACTCACCTTTGGACTACAAATTTTGTTTGGATGCAATCATATATGATAAGAAAAATTTCTTATTAGAGGGGATTTTATTGTTCATTTTTTATATGGATCTAGTGGATTTAGTATATCAATTATCTTGAGGTGTTGATCTGCATCAATTTTAGGATTTTAGAATTTTCATCAAATATAAGAAGTAATGTATATAATTACTGACTACATAGTATATATTGATGTTTATTGGGAGATTTTTTAATTCTACATAAATTTATATATTCAACTTTGATTATATATATATATAATGGGGTTTCAATTTGGGGCGATGGTTTATGGTCATTAATTTTTGTTTAATATAATGAATCTATATAGTTTTTATTAAAATTTTGTTTTAGTTACAACTTAATTAACTGTCATGTTAACCATGTTGGATACCAAATCCCTACTTTCAATTCGAGATGGAATATGGATGGTTAATGTCATAAATTTTTATTCAGTATATATTTCTCAAAAATAAATAAATTATTTAAAATTTTTATTTATTTGTTTTCAAAATGTTTTATGTCAATCTTCCCCCACAATAAATAATGAACATGTATTTTATATGGTAGAAATTTTGTTTATCTCATTTATAAGACTATTTTATATTTATTTTTTAATTATCTTTGTAATTCCCAACCCTAATAACCAAGATCCGGTGAACTACTTCATTGTATTAGAATAGATAAAATACTCAAATACTAAATAACCAACCAATTTAGTAGTTTCTTATTTTAGATTCCATATATGAAACATATATTATAATTGAATCTATAAAGAACAATATAGTATATCCTTTGAGAACATAATTATTATCCTAGATTAACCATATATAACAATCATAATATATATCCTCTAATTATACGGCACCCGCATTAAACAATACATAATTTGAATTCAGTTAATAATTCACATTATAGATCTTTTATGGTTTATAGATTTAGAGTATTTGGTCATAACATATACATAACAACATGAATATTAATAGTAGATACTTTAACTCACTATCAAATTTATAAAAATCAAAAACTATTTAAAAATAAACATGTTTAATTCCATGTTTTAAACAACACGACTTTTCCATGATGTAATATTTGACCCTATTCATCTTTAAGTCAAGTGAAAAGAATTTAAAAAAATGGGATGAGAATAAATATCTCAATAAAGGATATATAAAAAATGAAAACTATTAGTCTTGAAAAAACATGATAACCATGAAAACAATATCATAAAGAAATACTTTTCCCAATTAAGAAGTAACAAAAACACTTCACTAAAGATAAAAACATTACTCAACCATTTTGTAATCCAATGTTAACCAAAAAATCCCATAGAAATCAATTTATAACATATAATAGTAAATTGGGACATAATCATACTTAAATAATCATACGGTCGACATCCAAAGATATAAATAAATTGAATAGCCATACATATGACTTCTATACCCAATGCATTGGAGGATATAAAATAACCACCTGTCAATGTTCTACCAAGGAACAACCCATCATTTGGTTAATCCCGTAACCACCCATCTTTGGTTAATCACTTTAACACCCTTCAAATAACCATATTCCATTGTATAATCATAACACTTAAAATGATCCAAATATCAACATTTCTCTGATATCATTTCCATGGAAGTCACTAGAAATAATTTTGAGATATTGAAATAAAAAATCCCTTTTATAACTATTTTCAATATAGAAACACCCAAAGATTTAATAAGGGATATCTTTTCTTTTTAAAAACATTAAGGCATATTGAGGAATCCAAATAATGATTATGGAGGTAGAGAGGTCAATGTCTCCACATACATTAGAAACGTCCCTTTTTTAGTTCACTAAAATTCTTCGTAGATAAAATATTCCCCCTAAATGAAAGTAAAATTAAAATGGGATTATTTTTCAATATGTAAAATAATGAGGTTCATATTATTAAAAATACACCTCAAGGAAATGAGATTAAGTAGAAGTCCCTTATAAAGATAGTATCATTACATCAAAGATAAATAAATGACATAATTATGCATGAAAAACAAAAAACACCCAATAATAGATGGATATTATGTGTAAAAAATTCAGAGGTCATTCACTCATATTCATAGAACAATATAATAAATAAGTATATGTTTAACCTAAAGAATGGAAATTGGGTTAAGAAATTCCCTTATGAAATATCAGCAGCCTAACAACACCACATAAAAATTCAAAAAATTATTTGAAGAGAGAAAAAAGGATCCCTAATCACATAGACATAGAATTTACAGAAATAATTATTATTAAGAACATATCACAAAATTTGAAAATTTAAATTGAATGACATTACATAATAGAATCTATTGACTAAAATATAAGGGTGAAAGGTTCCATATCATTACGTCTGATTCGTCATGTATGTTCCTTGTTCATCCTGGATACTGAACATAATTTAATTTATACATTATAAAGATTTTTTTCAAGTTTATTATTCCTTTTATATAAATTATTATCATTTTATAAAAATTAAATAATTATTTAAGTTAATATAGGACATTTTATCTATATTGGGTACTTGAGTCGAAAATGATCTTGGTATAATTATAAATTGTCCATGGGGTTAAAAGTAAATTATCCCCATAATAGTATTAATGATATATATATAATATATATTCAGTATATATGTATTTATAATAGTCCTTAACATTTGGAGATAAGAAATGAAATGCACCATTCAAGAAGACTGTAAGTTTTACATAATGATGAACGATACTTTCATTTATTTGCCATATTCAAGAAATGAAAACTAAATGACACATATGTATATTATAATTCTATTATAATATAATATGATATATATGTTTTATATTTTTATTAACTCAATACATTATATGTTTCTTGTGTGGAATGAATGAGTCATATCACTTTGAGGGGGATGTAGTCCACACTTCCTCAAATGAAATTATCGTATTTACATATAATGAAAAGAATAAAGGTGTGATTTTAAATAAAAAATATAGTATCATATAGAAAATATAAATATAATATATATCATATATAAATAGAGTACAATTATCGTAGCCATAATGAGAGGTGGTATGGTAAAATCAAACAATCAATGTTCTGTGAGGTAGTAGATCGTTATACATAAAAATAATATGTGTGTATCCATTAGATGGAGGTGTTTGTAATTGTGGTTAGAATTATTCTCTTAAAAAATTCCTAGTATATTTTGGATAATGGTATTGTTATGTAAAAATAATAATAAGATCATAGGGAGTGGAGAAGGAAAATAAAGGAAAAGAACTCCAGAGAAGATGTTACCTCCAAATCAGGTAACTTGTTTTGATTTGAGCCAGAATGATTTCTTAAATTACCTTAATCTTAATGTAGGGCTGGTAGGATGAATGTTGGAATGTAGGGAGATTATTCGGGAATATTTTTGATTATACGAGGGTCTTGAGAGGTGTGCATATGGTCTGGAGGTGATTCCCTTTTATAAGAGGATGGAGGGGAACACTAAACATTTCTTGAAATTTTTAATTTATAATATATTGAAATTTTATTTCAAAACGTCCCCAACTAATTTAGCTCTCATATAAGGTGATTATTGTTCTAAATAATTTCTTATAATAGGATTTAAGAATGTTTTGGTAACAAATATCACGTTAGATTTTATCATTAACTGTTAATTAACTAATTTAACTCTTAGCATGTCTTATAATACATTCATAATATATTGTTTTAATAGTTACTATAAAATTCCAATAGAACCTCAAGTGTGTCATTAAAAACATTTCCAACATTAGATATGTCATTGGGCTGAATATTAGTGTTTTAAGAGTAATATATCATTTAAAAATATTTTATTTTTTTTAAATCACATTTATGTGAATTATTTACTATCCATTTCATAACTTTTTAAAAATTCATAATTACATGATTCATTCGAAAAAAATAAAAAATTAAAAAAAGTCATAAGAATATATATAAATTTTAGATCATATTAAAATTTTCAAAATAAATTTATTTTAATAGTTATAATCTCTTTTATTTAATTTATTCATTAATAATTTAATCACTACATCATTATTGTGTTATAAATACATTTAGTTATTTGATGTCTAAAAATTAAAAATGAAACACCATTATTTAGGAAACATTTTCAGATTTATAATTATTATTTATATTAAAAAATATCACTAATATATCCCAATATATAAAAGGATTTATGAAAAGGCACATGTATATGTTACATTTTTCTTTACATTAAATTAATTTTATAAAATGTTTTTTTATCATACATGTGGATCCATAGGGTCCTAAAATCGACCCAGGGATGACCATGGTCGGAAATATCTCATCCAATAGGATTATAACAATTTTTATTGTAGTTTAATATTATTATAATATTATTTTTTACCCTTATTTATAATATCTACGCTTTAACTATAGTAAATAAAATAATTACTGATGTTACAATTCATAATTTCTAAAAATAAATGGTACATATTCAAAAATATTGATCTTCTGATTCCAAATATGGAATCCATTTTTCCAAATTCAAAACATAGAATATAGAGTAATTATTTTAATATTATTCCACGATGTCAAAACCAGAAAGCAAGTTTTTTAGAAGTAACAACTATCAATAGATTGACATGCGTTAATGAAAATTTTTAAAGGGAAATCAATTACAATAACCAAAATAGGAATAAATGGTAGAGTATTATTCAATTAATCTTTAAAACCAACTAAAAGTACAATATTAATATATAAATAAATTAAATTAAAAATATGTTTTGAATTAAAATTCTGTATTTTTCTCTATTCAAGAAAAAATGACCTTTATCAGAAAAATAATAAATTTTCATCCAAAGTAAATTTTTATTTCCCACCTCTATTGAATAATTTTATTTTGTCAAATAAAACATTTAAAAGTGGCAAAATTTTGATTAAAAAATAGTTATCTATTAAAATACATAAATTGAAATTTTATAGAATATTAGAGTATTTCTTATTTAAAATCAGATTCATTCTTATTTTAAGTTCATAAAATTTATTGAATAAATGTAAAAACATGTATAATAATATATTATTTATCTTTTTTAATTCGCACTGACACATTGATTATTTTTTTAGAACCATTTAAAATAATAATTTTATTATACAATTATTCTGTATATGTCAATGATGTGTGCAACGTAAGATTTCAGAGAAACCTGTTGTGGCGTGTTGAGTACGCTATGAGAAGAAGTATCCACTTTAACGTAAAATTAATATATCATTCAAAAATATTAATAGAAATCAAAACATATTATTATATACATACTTGGGTAATAACATCATTTTCCCCTTTTGCAATTGTGCCCTCACAATTTAAAATTTGGGTTAAGAAACTTCAGTGAATGTCTCAGATCATAAAACGTGTCAATATTAGTATAACAATATAATAAATAAAAAGAAGAAAAAATGTCACCCAAGATAAGATATAGTAGGATTTAATGTATAAAATCATGGATATGTAAGATAAACTATGTGTCATTTCTTGATGTAATGTGAGAGAAAACATGAATAGGAGAATGTTAATAACCACAAAACCATAAACCTGTGATGGGATAAACAATATTTTATTTCACTGTAGAAAAATTAAACGAACAATGTTTTTTTTATGTTTCTTTTCAAATATTTGAGAAATTTATTTATTATTTTTACTAAGAACATAAGAAAATATACGTATGTTTCATGTAGAGTTTTATCCTTTAATAAATTTCAAACTCAAACTCATCTTTTCTATAAACTATGAGTATTCAAGATGACTTGGTCACATCAGAATTTCTAGAATCAAATTATAGACAATAAAATTGTCCAAAAAATATGAACAATATGTTTCCCATATCATTATACATTATCCACAACCATAGTGGTCAGTTTAACATCAGATAATCCCCAAAAGGATAATCCCTTATAAAAAAAATACTACTCTTAATCTACAAAATTCAACAATATAAAACCCATATTCATAAAATACCTTTCAATAAATAATTTTCCATATAATTCTTCATTATAATCCAACATAATATTAAAAACCCAAATTCAAAATAATTTGATCACATAGTCTTCCATGATAAATCTTAAAATTTACCTCCAAAAAACACCAACTACTCTTAAAAATAATACTGAAAAGTAATTATCCTGATCACATATTCTCAAATATAATTAAATCATTTCCATAAATAAACCCAATAACTATATGTCCAAATAACATCATTTACTGTTCCCGAATAAAATTGAATAATTACTCATCAAATGAAATCCCATAGTATTCTATTTTTTATAGGCATATAGTTTTCTAAAATATAAAAAATACTTAAAATAACTTTTACCACTAAATCACTAAATCATCATCCTATAATATGGATCTCATTTTAATAAAACATAAGTTCTCAAAATCATCTTATTCTTGATCTAAAAAATTATTTAACTAAAAATAATATGTCATACTAATGAGAGAATTTATGTTGGCCAGTGGTAGGTGATGCACCCTTGTAGCCCTTCGGTTGTGGGTTCGATATCTATGGCCTTTACATATATGATGGGTTGTCACCCATCTTATGGGGTGTCCATTTTATAAAACTCAAAAATATCCCTAAAAAGTTTTTAACTCAATGTTTGTTTTATACATATCTTTTTTATCCCAAATTACCTAGATCTGATCATCTTAATTCATGAAGACTTATATATATTGTCATTTTCTTATTTCCCCACCATATGATAAAATAGAACTATTACCAATAGAATGAACTTGTTACCTTGGTCACAGTGTCCATATGGTTTCATAATCATCTTGGCCACATAGGTAAAAGGTCCATGCATTGAAAAAATGATTTTGATGTCCTTCAAAATCACCTGATTCCATCATCAAAATACACCTTGTGCAACTTGGGTCATATGGGTGTTCACAAAAAAATAGTATCAGAAAATAATCTTGTATGGAATATAATTGTGAAACACCTAATAAAACATGATTTTTGTAAAGTAGTAATATTGAGTTTTAGTTGAAACTTTTAATCAATTTTCCAATACCATAAGTATCTAAAATGATAATATATTTTGAAATACAATATTAATAGTTTACACAAGGGTCTCCTTCTTCATCACAGTTTTCAGAATCATAATGATCATCAAAATCAGGTGATAAGGTAAAAAATTTGAAAATGCATTAAATTTTTTTTCTATTCTGAAAATATGAGAATATTGAGAAAATAGGATTTGATTAAATTCAACCCCTGATCAATTATGGGATGGAGGTATAGTGAAGGGGTTTGATATTTTAAACAACTTCTTGCGTGTGAGTTGTCTTCTAGAAAAAGTTTCACAGTCATCTAAAAATTAATTTTTAATAATTATTGTAAGCTTGTCACCACGAAGAGATTAAACATTTTTTGATTTCCCCCTTCTTCCATTTGTATCCCACATTCCTTGATCTGAAAAATTTATAAAACACGGATTTAACTTAAATAATAGACATAGGGACTATCCATGTGTTTATAAAAACATTTAATCCCTATTGTGGTCTAAAATATTCCTATGAAACCAACTATAAGGCCTCAACCATAAACATTACATAATCATGATTTAAGTTGATAATTCACATTGAGGATCAATTTCATTTTTATAGATTTAAAAAATTAGGACATAAAATATACATAATTACATGAATATTATATGTAGATACGTCTACTCACTATCAACTTTTTAAAAAATCTATTTAAAAAGAATCTCGTTTAATTACATGTTTTAAACGGAATGAATTTTTTATGATCCCATATTTGTACCTATTCATCTTAATGACTTGTGAAAAATAGTTCAAAACATGAGATGAGAATAAAAACCTCAGTAAGGGATACATAATTAAATAAAACTATTATCCTTGCAAAGACATGTAAACTTGGAAAACAGTATCATAAATAATATTTTTCACCATTAAGAAGTAGAAAAAACACTACAAATAATATATGCTCATTACTTACCCATTTTGAAATCAAAAGATTACCATAAATCCCATAGAAAGAAACATATATCATAAAAAGGTATGATGCGAAATAAATATATTTAAATTCATAACCATACGGTCGACTTCCACACATATCACTAAATAAATTATCCATACAGCTGTGTTTTATACCCAATGTATTGGATTTTATATCATAACCCCCATCCTTGGTTTATCATGGAAGCACCAATAATTTGGTTTATCACATAACCACCCATCATTGTTTTATCACGTAACCACCAGTAAAATTTCCATGTACCATTATATAATTATAACACATAAAATATTACACATATCAATATTTCATTAATATCATTTCATTTAAAATCCCAAGAAATAATTTAAAGATATTCAAATACAAATTATATTTGAAAAATTATTTTCAATATGAAAACACCCAAAAAGGTAATAAGGGATTTAATTTCTTTTAAAAACATTAAGGCTTATTGGGGAATCTAAATAACAATTACGAGGGCAGAGAGGTTTTTGTCCCTGTATACGTTAAAAACATTGCTTTTGGAATTTTATAAAAAGATTCATAGATAAAACATTACCTTTAGATGAATGTAAAAGTCCAAGGGTTGTGTTGTACATAGTGCAAAATAAAGAGGTGTATATTATCAAAACATGCCTCAATGAAAAGATATTGAGACAAAGTCCCTTACAATGATCATACCATTACATCAAGGATAGATCAATGACATAATTATGTTTTCCAAAAAAATACACCTAATATAATTTTCTATTAATGGTAAATCATTCATAGGACATTCACACATATTCATAGCCCAACATAATTAAGAAGTAGAAGTTTAACCCAAAGAATGGGAATTGTGTAATGAATATCCCTTATGAAAATTCATCAGTCTAACGGTGTCACATAAATATTTAGAAAATTATTCTATTAGAGGCAATACGGTCCCTCATAACTTGGACCTAAAATGTAAAGAAATAAGGAAATAAATGAACATATCTAAACATTTTAAAATTTAAATTAAAATACATATCATAAAAGAAGTCTCTCACTAAATGATGTGTGTGAAATGATCCTTTACCTTGCATGTGATTCATTATGTAAGTTCAACGTTCTTTCTAAATAATAAAAATAAGTTATTTTTTTCTTTCAAATTTTTTTTTAATTTTTATTATTCCTTTTGTCTCACTTATTACCACAGTATAAAAATGAAAAAATTATATATGTTAATATTTATCGTTTTGTTGATATTGGGTACATGAGTTGAGAATGATCTTTTTATAATAAAAAATTGTCCATGTGGTCAGAAATAAATTGTCTTTATAATTTAATATATGATTTAAATATCATATATATTTAGTATATATGTATTTATAATATTTCATAACACTCGGAGATAAGAAATGAAATGCACCATTCATGGAGATGGTAAGCCACACGTATGCATGAACACAACTATCATTTATTTGTCTTTTTAATGAAATAAAAACTAAATGATACATAGGTGTATTATAATTCTATAATAATATCATATCATATATGTGTTATATATGTTCATTAACTATATTTTTTATACATTCTATGTATGGTATAAATGAGTTAAATCACTTTTTGGGGGCGGTTGTCCACATTTCATCAAATGAAATTATCGTATTTATACAACATGAAAAGCATAAAGGTCTATTTGAAATTTAAAATTATAGTATAACATAGAAAACATTAATATAATATATATCATATATAAATACAGTGTCATCATAATGGTCACTATGATTTGTGGTAGAGGAAAATCAAACAATAATCGTTTCGTGAGGTAGTAGATCGCCATACGTAGAAATGGTGTGTTTGTATCCATTAGATAAAGATGTGTGTAGGTGTAGTTAAAATAATTCTCATAAAAAATTATAGTATATTTAGGATACTGATTTTTTCTATAAACAACATATAATAATATAATAGAGTGTGGAGAAGGAAAATAAAGGAAAATATCATGAGAGAAGATGTTACCTCTATATCGGGAAACTTCTTTTGATTTGATCAAAATAGATTTATAAAATTTACTTATTCTCAAGGTAAGGATTTTAGTATGAAGGTAGGGATGTTGGTAGATTATTTGGGGGGAGTTTGGACAATCCAAGGGGTTTGAGAGGTGTGAGTAATGGTTATAGTTGTTTCCCTTTTATAAAAGGAAAGAGGGGAACGTAAGGAATGTCTTGAAAGATAATTTTTTTATAAAGTGAATTTCTATTTTGAAAGGTCCCAAGCTCATTTAATTTTATTATTTAGTGATTATTTGTCATAATACTTTCAAAAAATTTGTTTTAGACAAGTTTTGGTCACAAATTTAACCATATCATTTATCTTTAACCACTAATTATGCAATTTAACTCATACAATGTCTTCATGTATATTAATAATATTTTGTTAATATAGTTACTGTAATATTCATATAGAACCTAAAGTGGTTCATTAATGATATTTTCAACATTATATAAGTAATTGGCTCAAATATTAGAATTTTAGGACTATTGTATCATTTAATAAAATAGTATTTGTTTTAAAAACTCATTTATGACAATTCAGATACTATAACTGTCATGACTTTTTTAAAAATTCATAACATGATTATTTTTGAAACACTTCATTAATTAAAATATAACAAGTCATAATAATCCATTAAATATTTGAGTGGCATAAAAACTTTCAAAATAATTTTATTTTAATATTTATAATCTCATTTATTTAAATCATCCCTTAATAAGGTAATCACTACATCATCATTGTGTCATAAATAAATTTATTTATATAATGTCTAAAAATTATAAATACAATACCTTATAGTATGAAATAATTTTATATTTTTAATGACTAATTATATTCTAATGTATTCCTTATATAGTCCCACATAAATTGTTTTTTACTAAATGATACATGTTTATGCTACATTTTTCATCACAATAAATTAATTCTTATAAAATATCATTTTTACATCCAAGTGGATCAATGGTTTCCCAAAATTGACCCCAAGGATTCCCATGGTCGGACATATCTCATCCAATAGGATTTAGAAAAGTTTCAGAGTAGTTTAATATTATTATAATATTATTATTCTACCCTTATTTACAAGATTAACTCTTTAACCATAGTAAATAAAATAATTACTCATGTTACTATTCCTAATGTCTAAAAATAAAAGGTACCTATACAAAAACATTGTACCTTTTGATTCCAAATTTGGAATAAATTTTTCTAAATTCAAAACTCATAAGTTTCAATCATTAATTTAAATTTAATTCCATTTTTCAAAACCAAAAAGATGTTTTTTAAAAAGTATTAACAATGAAAAGATTGACACGATGTTATGTCCAATTTACAAGTAAAATTACCTATCATTACCATAATTGGATTTAATTGTAAAATTATATCCAATTAAAATTTAAAAATAATTATAATTATAATCTAACTATATAAATAAATTTGATTAAAAGGAAATTTTGAATTAAAATGTAGTATTTTTCACTATTCATTTAAAAATGAACATTATCAAAAAATATAAAAATTTCCTCCAATGTTAATTTGGATGTTCTGATTCTAAAGAATAATTTTATTTTTTTAAATATAATATATAAAAGTAAAAAAAAACTAGATCTAATAAGGGTTCTCTATTAAATAGAGATAAATGAACTTTTTAGTAAATATTAGAGTATTTCATGTCTGAATTCTGAATCATTCTTATTTTAAGCCTCTAAAATTTATTAGATAAATGTAAATACTTGTATAATCATATTTTAGTAAGCTCTGTTCATTACCTCCAATACAACATCTATGAATTATATACAATTTAAAATAATAATATTATTATATTAATTTTCGGTATATCTTAATGTTGTGTCCAATATAAGATTTTGGAGAATCCCAGTGTGGTGTGTCGAGTACACTATCTGAAGAAGCGTTACCGTTAAAGTAAAATAAATATCTTATTTAAAACTATTAATAGAAATTTAAAATTATTTTTCAATATATACCTGGGTCATTACAGTAATCTTGGGAAAAATAAAACCTAAGAAAGGGGTGAGTGCATATTCTGAATAAGGGTAAGCGTACAATGGAAGCTATTATAAATAAATAATTTTAAACATTAATTCACGTTCTATTACTAAAACACGAGCCATTTAAAATTAATATTTATCCTAATATAGAAAGAAAATAGGATAATAAAATAATCCTACATATATAATAACAATGATAATCTACTAATCAAATAATCATATGGAATATCAGAAAATAATTTAATAATGAGAGATTTCATAATGTCGGACATAATAAACATTCCTTTCAGGAATTTTACAAGTCACCAAACCTAAATGTGTAAAACATCATCCAATACCCAAACTACATTGCATCGTGGGGCGCACTGATGAATTGAGGGGATAGAGTGGTCTCGACCTATAAATTACTAATTACAATTCATTTCTCATATGTAAATGGTGAATCATAATAAATATAAACGTTCATATTGAAAAACTAGCATACAAAATGTGAATAAATAAACCATAAACAAATAATGGTATCAATATAGAATATTCATGTTAAAAATAATTATATACCATTAAAAATAACATGGTAGATGATATCGTAATTGATCATCCTCAATCAAGTATAATATCCAACAAAGAATGTTGACATAGATGAAAATACTATAATAAAATCATCAAAAATATCATGAGAAAAATACCACTTTTTTACATCAAAATAATTTATTTAAAAGGCCACCCAATTTTAAAAGAAAACATTTCCCTCGAAATGAATCATTTATACTTGTAATAAAAGCTTCAAGATATTTATGTTTAATGATGATTGAAAATTTTTCTCTTTCCACATAAATTAAAAAAACATTCCTTTAGTATATTTGTAGAAAAATCTATAAATTACCTCATTTGTAAAATAAAAAAATTGATTCAATTATAAGTATTTTATAATTTTTGGACATGGTTAAAATGAATTTTAATATTTTTAGGTTAACAGTAAAAATAATTTTTAATTTTTTTATGAATAATGGAATGGATGATAAATATTCTTTGGTTGATCCTTATGTTTAAACAACCCCAACGTATAATAATATTGTAACATTAACCATTTCTACTATATAACAAATAGATTAATATTCTCCATTTAAGAAATAATATTATGCCGATATTAAAATACCATAATATTCATAATAATACTCTTAAAATACCTTAATGTGTAATCTATACACCACATAATATAAATAATTATTGAATAACGCATGGGTCCAATAAATTGAAAAAATATATTAGCTTGTACTTTCCTTTATCTTAATGTTCTTAAAAATACCATATAATAGTTTATGACATGTTATTAATTTATACCTAAACCATATCCATATTTTTTATATTATATACAATCATTTAATATAGACTTGATATTAAAATTCTGTTATTACTCTTGTTTCACATATTAATTGATTTATTTTTCTATGTATGTTTTTTTGTAAGTGATGTTTCATATTAATAGAATATATATAATTAATATAAAGAATGATATAAAGATCATTGATATTATATTTACTCACTTAATACCATTTTATAATCATTCTTTTATGGTTAACATAGTAAATGAATCTCATCGTCTCCTGAAAACGGAAGGTTATATGATTGCACGACCGATGATATCATTACATTAATGGTTAATGGTTATCTAATTAGACTAAATATTAATTATAAATAATAAATATAATGTCATATTAATTATTTATATATATTATATCTCTCATTTTATCCATCCAGATATATTGGTGATGAAAAAAATACACCACGACATGGATTCGGTAAGTTGTATGTATGCACGCGCAGTGATGTCAATTTTTATAGGATATATAAAAAATGTAATACAGTTGTCCCATAATAATAATAAATACATTTAATATATATTATACAGAATTTATTACTGTAAAATTTAAAAAACACATAAGGTGGATGTATAAGATGAAAATAAAATGGATCAGTTTGTAGAAATGATAACCTATTCATTAGAGGGCATACAATAGATTTCTTCTTGAGGGATCAATGGTTGGTATTTTTGGAAGTTAATAAACTCATAAAAATAGTTTAAGATGTTTTTAGTAGAAATGTGAAGCATTTAGTCTATATAGAAGGCTCATTTTGGTGTGAAAAAGTGATGGGGGATATTCCATTTTATGATTGATGTGAGGGGAACTTTTTCAAAATTTCAAAATATTAATCAATATAACTTAATTCTCAATTACATGTGACTCCAAAATTACTTATTTAGAATATAGGATGATTATGGGTCAAAATAAATAAGTCCAATTAAAATTACAATTGTTTTGATTGTTTTCATAATCTATATATATTTGTTTTAAAAATTATTTAATCCATTAAACTCTTCCCATGATATCGAGTAATTTACACTTTGAGTGTTTATATATTACCTATTAAATAACCAAAGACCCGTAAATGAGTATTTTATTAAATTTTTAACATTATCCCAATCAATTGAAAGGTTTTTATATTTTCTTGTATTAAATAAAATATTATTTATTTTAATAATTTTAAAATGTCAATTTGGATACAATTCATTACATTACATATAAAAAATAAGATAAAAAATAAAAAACGTCATCATTGTATAAGAAATTAATTAATTTATTTATTGAATAAAATTTACAAAAAAATAATCATGATAATGATAATTTTTTGTCTTTAATAATCATATTTGTTGTCAAAAATTTCTCAATAGATCCCCATATTAAAACTATTTAAATTATCAAAAAAGTATGAAAAAATTACATTCCTCCAAATATAATATTATAAAGGTTATAACCTCATCGAAAAAACCATAAATATTTTCATAACCGATCAAATAATATTTAGGGACAAAAAATATTCATCTCTTAATATTAGGACAAGTGTTATGGTAATTTTATAATATTTGTAATTTTATTTTTAACATTGATTATCATATTTTCCTTTAACCAGGGTAATAAAAATATTAATAATGATACTATTAAAAATATTAAATAATTAGAGTTCTAATGACCGTTGTTTTGAGATAAGGTAAAATTACATTGGAATTTAGCTTTTGGATATTAGTAGATGTGATGTTATTTGAACTAGGATTAAGAATGAGAATTCAAGATTTGATACACTTGAATGCATTGCTTAATGATTTCTGTGAAGACCTGGGAGGTTCCTAGGGTGCTCCATCACTTTTCAAGAGTGTAAAATTGTGAATATTAAAAATAGAGGAAGATTGAATAGAGAGAATTGTCTTTTTGAAACAGTGTGTCAGCAAAAAAATCAATGTGGCTTATTTTAGAGGATCCAAAGGTGATGCATGAGCTACACAAAATTGTCACAAAATTATACACCTAGCCTACATGGTTAGTGCCACCTAGGAAGTCATATTGCACTATTCATCGCACAGTTGTCTCACAGTTATGATTACCATGTGGCACAACATTGTGAGGTAGGTTTCCTTGGAAGTCGGTTCCATATGATTGGGCCATGGTTTTTTGAAACTGTATTGTCATGCTATGTGACCCTGTTTTTGGTTAAATTTATGATTCTTCCCTTAATGTGGTTAAAACCTTATCTCCTTTATTTCATTCTCTCCTCTACCAATGTGAGGCTCAGCCACTGCACCATGGGTTGTCCTCTAATCCTATTTTTGAATTTATGATATCTTCTATATTCATCATAAAAATTGAGTGTCCTCAGTCTCTATAGATCGACAATCGTAATCTCTTCATTCCATTTGTATATTTATTTTAATAATCGTCTCCAGAAAATTTTTTTGAGGTGAAAGTAAATTTTCCTTATTTTCAAGGAAAAGATATATTTCATAGATTTCTTCACATCTAGACCAAATCAAACCTCGATAATGGATGAGTGTAATTTTCTAATCTTGAAGTAGGTGGTCTATGAATTTTTGTATAAATTTTCAATCATTATATGTTTAGTGTCAATGTGTCATGCACTGGACTTTTCTAATAATTTCCTCTTAATTTATTTCATTATATTAAATTGATATATGAACTTTTTAATACCCCTATTAACCATAGTTTAGAAATTTTAGGTTTCCACCCATGATCACAGAAGCCACTTCAGTATGTGGGCATGTGTTAGTCTTTTTTAATAGTTTCAATGGCTAGAACCTCTTAAATATGTTCTTCTTGAATTTAAAATGGGGTTTCCCATGGTAATCATTTTTCCAAAAGATAATATAACCTCCAAATTTATCATTATAAATTAATTCCCATGTGTTGTGGATTTCTAAAAAATTTTCTTTATTAATTGAGTTATGTCTCATAATATTGATGTGTAATAATGGTAAATTTATTGTTTATGTAAAAAAAATTCTTTTAATAAAAAATTCCACAAATAAGGTTAGATGCCTTGTAAACTAAAAAACCTTGATTTGTTATTTTTAATAATGTTTCTCTATATCAATTGTGTGTTTCTCTATTCATAAATTTTAGTGTTTGATAAGTGGAATGCTATTACACAACCTCCTTATTTTCCTAGTACCTCTATCAGGGTACTCCCTTTGAAGTGGCCAATGAACCAAGCTTATCTTAGGGACAGTACATTTATTAATAATGTGTTTTCCCAAGTAGGTGATTACCCATTTTTCATTGTTTTGAAAAATGTTCCTCCTTGAAACTTTGTAAATAAATTTCAATGAATTGACAGATTCAATAGAATATCCTTAATAAAATGGTTAAATCTTGAGGGTAGTTTTATCTAAATGAGTTTTTTAATATAAAGGGACAAGCATACCAGGCTATAATGCCATAAATGGTCATTAACATTTTAAATGATAGGATATTATTAATTTTGGGAATGTAATTCATGATGTATTTCTTTACATGAATGAATGATATTGTTTAACTGAAATAAAGTTAGTTATAAAAGGTTAAAGGCCACTTCGATTGTTTCATGCTTTGTATATGGTATTTTTAAAATGTAATACCCTTAAATATAAAACAAGATTTATAAATTTGGATCAAGAGTGGAACTATATTATAGATTATATTTTTATTGGTATATGATTATGCCTTCTAAATAGGTTGTGGATGATGGTATGAGATTTTTTGAACATATAAGAATATCTGAATCCCTTACATTGGGTGTTGATTTTATGATTCATCAAACCATTGACACTATATAGGATTTTGTGATGAGGTGCAACTATCCTTGTTTAGTGTGTTTATATGATGGATCACTCGCTATCCTCACTATCATGAATGTCGTCTCACACTCTATATGGATGTAGGGAACATACCATATCTCTTCATATTATAGGCTCATTTAGAATGGTTATCGATGAATGAGTTATGAGTAGTCCAACTAGTACCTTGTATTCTTGTAATATGGCCACTTACATCCATGCATATTGGGTTCATATAAGATGAAGAAATATATAACTAAACTATAAATATATATATATATAATTATTAACATACATATAGTTACTATTCAGACATCTCTATCCAGATGTGATCTGTAATGGGTAGAGCTGCCAGGTGTCCTTTGGGAACATTAGTGGGATTTTTATTATAAATATTACATGAAGACATCTTAACATTTTATTCAATGAATGGATTCCCCTATAGACACTATGGGTGGTAACCTACAGGTATTGATATCTCACAACCTTCTTGTACAACCATTTCACTAGGGTTACTTATTTGAATTTATGTTCATAGGATCATTGATTTATTTCTTGAGTTTTTTACTTGTACATTTGTGTTAGGAGCACTAGTCTGAGCTAGATATCATGATGCTTATGGAAATCTCCCTTGTGTCTTTAACCAATTTTCCATATTCATATACTACACTATATACTATTTTCTATTTTATGTGTACTATTTAGTTATACATAATCACTAGGAAACGAATGCATTCATTGTATTTGGAATTTTCCATGTGTTACTTTCAACTTATATTATCCATCTAAATCCATGTATTCTTTAATTACTATATATAATATTATTTGTTATTTAATTCCTTGTACATGATTGTAATAATTTTATATGAGTGTATATTCTCTCCAATATCACCTTAAAATATCCTTTCCTCTATTCATGATTTTCTTGTGTATGGGGAGGTTCTCTTGATGCCATGTGACCCACAAGTCTGGTGACAATATTTTTGGTTAACTTGGTCAGCATGTTACAACATGGTATTACAAGTTGTTATCCATTTTTCTTCCAGTTTTATGATGGTATAATGGTGACTAAGATTTTTTGAGTGCCTAGTGAAAATCCAAATCATTGATTCATCACCCCACCCATGGGGAGAAGTCCATGGGGTTGGGGATGAAATTTTTTCCATGCTATTTTCTATTGTAGTTGATATTATTACAATTAGTGTGAATGCAATATTTTTTGATAACTATTGATTTCCGAGATTCTATATTTCTACCATGTCCTATTATGTAATGGAAGAAAAATTAAATGAATTGTTATAGTAACATATAAATTCAAAAGTCACATCCATTTTTATGTAGTGGAATTTTTTTAGTTGATGGTTGGGATTTCATTCCTTGAGTGTAATGCCACGACATTACTTTCTTTATCATTATTTTAGTATAAAATTATTAGTTTGTTTTATTCCATATTTATGTTTTATTTTTAATGTTTTTATAGGTTTATGTCTTGTGATAACATTCTATGATATGATTTCTGTACATGTAAATTGTTTCATGGGAGAAATTTATCTGGTGTGAGTAAATAAGAATCATTTATCTATTGTATGGTGTGTGATCACATTATAATTGGGGAAATCATACCCATTTAATCAAACTATATTGTGGGAATTGGATTTTAATATATATAAAAATATTATTAAATTTAAAATATAATAGCTGGTAAACATCAAAATTTTATACGAATCAGGTCTGAATAAGGGGAGCTAAATTCCAAATTGTAATGTGTATAGTAACATTATGGATTTTTAGAGAGACACCCATATATATGAGCCACAATTTATGAGCATGGTAAATATTTTAAAATTATTATAACTTTAAAATATTTTTAATTTTGAACTTAATTGTAGTTGTTTCCACTATAAAGGATTTTCAAACTATCATACATTCATGGAGACAGCGTGTTTAAATTCTAAAATGCACAATTAGACCCATGTTCGTCAGTTGGTGAATGTTTTTTATGATATAACCCACAAATAGAGTCTTGAAAACTTAATAGATAAGAAAATCCAATTTTATTTCTTTCTAATTAACCTGTGTTGGATTAACATGACCCTTATAGGATGATTAATCTATTCAACGGTAATTTTTATAACAAATTGCATAATTATGATAAGATGTTAATAAATTCTTAGTGATTAATGAAGGATGTTTGTAATGAATCTCATGTATTCCTTTTTTTGTTTACAATAATTTAATTTTTAAATATTTCATATAAATCAATGCAATTAACATTAAAGCGGATCCTTTGGTGGTATAATTTTATAAACTGTTATTTAATAGTATTTTCAACACTCATTCAGGATTTTCATTGGAATAGAAGAATGTGAATTTTTCATAGGCCTTTTATTTTTTAGCACTGGATTACATGATAGTCTCTTAGGCCTAGTGACTTTATGGGTGGTGTGATATAGTGATACGGTTGAAACTCTAGCCTTCAAAATGGGCCATTCCGCGGTAGGTAGCACCTTTATAGCTTAAATGACTTGCTAAAAGATGTTATTTTCAAAATTTTATTTTTCCTTATATTGTGGTTTCCAACAGTATGAATCTGAGCTTCTAAATGACACCCCTGATTATATGGGAGATTATTGTCTCTTTGACTCTTTTTATAGCTATGAACATCAATTGATATTAGATATTAGCATGATAGACATGCAAAGGGAATGGTCGGATGCATCAGAGGTATTATGACCTTGTTTCATTTTCCTTTGGTGAATCAATAGGTCATCAATCTATTTTATATTTGTATGGGATGATACTACATGGGAAATTTTATTACGTGATCCATATGATACTTGAATACATATGGTGGACAACCTATGGATAATACCTAGGATGTGGTAGGTACTTATTAGATCTCTGGGTAATGTGGGTTCATATATGTTGAGCTCATTGTGTTTTCAAATCATGTAATGTTCTAGGTGAGTTTTGTGAAATCATTGAGCCTTGATTTATTTAGTATGTTCTTGGGTCATCTCCAGAGTTGAGTGACCTGGTCATTAATGAAATCAATTCATCCCAATTCTTGGGATATCTTCTCCATAGAGTCTGGTGATTTCACATGCCAGCCATATTGTTTTTAGTTTTCATACCAAATATATAAATGATGCATTTATTTTTAATAATATCTTGCATGCTTATGAGTGGTGGATCATTCCCTTATTTTGATGACAATGAAACTCATATAGTGGGGATAATTGTGTTGGTTATGTTTATTACATTCCCTTCCATGTAGAAGGAACACAACCAAAAAGAACCATTTGGAAATTTTTGGTCTAGTTTGAATTAACATGAGGATTTCCAGATTTTAATTGTGTAGGTGCTTGCTCAGTAGAACATCATTGATGTGGTTGTATATGTCTCCAAAACATAGTAAAAACCATTGGTCATGGATAGAATTTGGTGGATAATCATGAATGATCGAGGAATTAATCAGGTGAAAAAATCAGCATGATTCGATTGACAATGCATCATCATGTGAAATCATGCTTCTTTCAAGAAGTCATCCCAAATAGGTTTAGCTATTCTTCTTTTGGGTTTCATAATTAGCTAGATACAATTTAAATCTTTTAATTATAATCTTTATAAGAAGATATTCATGTCCCCTATATTGATGTCATATTTATGCACTTATAGATCATTGATCATATGACACACAAATGTCTTAAAAGCGGTTAGGGATGGTAAGTAATCTCTATAATAGTTTCATGAATAGTTAATTGTTGTTTTTGAAACATGTCCAGTCCTGAGTGATACCTACGATCCTGTGTAGGAACACCTTATATGAAATATTTGACTCCTACTGTTTCCTTTTTTCTAGATATCCTGAATAATACTTCTCTATGCTCAATCAATTTTCTGATGTGTATGTTTGGAAATTTCACTAATATATCTATTTTAAACATGTAGTATGTAATATCATTGTTTAGGTCTTTTGGATCATCTTTGATAAGCATGATGTTTTCTTAGACTTCTTTTCGAGCTCATATTTGATGTTTAAGTGTGATAATTCTTGTGTTCTGGATGAGGGTTACCTATTGTACTTGTTGAGGCATGATAGTTTAAATGGCCACATGATTGTCTAATTAGGTAACTTCATTGAATGTCATGTTTTTTCTTAGATGAATATTCTCATTGTAAATGCAAGATTCCTTGGATTAAGGAATTTCAGGTCAGTATGTATTGCGACATCCGTTAAAGGTGGGTATATTTGAGTATTGTCATCTGGTAGTAGCTCATCCTCTTTTTCTTTTTTTAGATGAATAATATTGGTGAATAAGAATGTTATGTTATGTTGATGGGTTAAGGAGGGTGTGGTGTAAGTTATGGTAATGTATTTCAGGGAAATATTTCATGAAATTTTGTTGATGGGTTGAGTAGAATTCAACCGATTATTTCCAATGAGGTCCTTAATGTGACTAAAATTTAATCATGTTTTCTGTATTAAATAAATCATTCCAGGATCATCATTATAAAACATAGTGGAATGTATTGTAGTAATTAATAAATCTGGATGTTCCATGGTTTATAATGGGCCCCTTGTAATGTTAAAAACTCTTGGTTGGGAGAACCACCCATTAGACATTTTATAAGATGACATCGTGAATGTGTATTTATAAAAAAAAGTGCATTGAAAAGATCTGTTTTGGTGTTTCAGTTAGAGAAAAAGTGTTTTATCATGTATTGGTGTATTAAGTGTCATATGATAAAGATATACTTTGAGTTACAATAGGAAGTTTGTAATGAGACACGTCTGTTTTCACCAAGTGCCACAACTATCATATGTCAGGTGTTGTTTTTGTAGTTCTTGAAGGCTTCTTGGGCAAGATAAGTTTTAACATGGGGAGGTTGTAATGACCCTTACATTTAGAAAAGGTAAAATTCCATGGGAAATTTCATGTTGGAATATAGTGGATGGGTCTTTATTTAAACTGGTATTTTGAACGAATTTCTGAAAGATAGAACACATGAATGTAATTTTTTAAGAATCAGTTAATGGAATGAGAGGATCCCCGGGTTCTCCATTGAGTTTCTTTAGATTAAAACACAAAAAAATAGAAATTTAATATGAATAGTTTGGGCAATTTATTTATACTATGTGACCCCCATCAACAAACAGTGTGGGCTGTTTCAAAGGAGAAGATGAAATCACATGAGTTTTGCATGGATTACACAAACCATTATCCTATCTTGCATGGTTAGTTTCACATAGGATGTAACCTCACATTATTCATCACACAGTTTGTGAATTGTTAGGGTAAGCAGGGGGCTAACCATGTGAGGTGGGTTTCCTTGGAATTTGGTGGAACATAATTGCGAAACACAATGAAAAAATCAAGCGGCCAAAACATGGAACCCTATTTTTCAAGAAAATTATCCATTCCACATGAAATGAGGATTAAATATTACATCCTTTCTCTCTTGACATCCTCCATCAATTTTAGGAACCTTCATCGCACCATGTGTTCCAATCAAAACATTTCTTAGCTTATTGACATCTTATATATCAGTCATCAGATTCATGCAATGTCGGTCTCTATGGATCCATAGTGCCAAGATCATCAATCATTTATAACATTTCTTTATTTGATATTCCCTTGAAAAATTTATCTTTTTTCAATTTTTTCCCTATTTTTAGAATGATACTATATTTTTAGATTTCTTATAAACTATAATAATCCAGACATCGATATTGGATGGGTTGAATGTCCTAATCATGAGGTATGTGGTATATTACTTTTTTCTTAAATTCTTCCTCATTTTATGAATAGTTCTTCTATTATGTGCACCATACATTACTCAATGTTCTATTATAATTGGGGTCTTCATATTAAATTGATCTATCCCTTTTGTAATACTCTTGTTAATCATCATTTAGAAAATTTATTTTTTCATACTTGATCAAATGGAGTTGGAGGTCTTCGACCACCCTCTGGACGTATCTCTCTTGAAGAATCAGGTATGCCGGTTCCTGAGAAGGATGGCCATTCCCTAGAGTTTCCATGATTGGAGAAGCCTAATAAACTAGTCCATAAAGCAGATAGAATAGTGGTTTCACTTACATATCAGCACGGGAATGAAGAGATTAGTGAAGTTATCGAGACAGAAGCATGATGTCCTACTCGGTTTTTTTTCGATGAATATATTGAAATGAATTATATAGTCATTCCACATTAATTTTTTCATAAATACATGTTGGTGTTTTAATGCCCTGACCCTAGATTGCCAGAGTCGGAGCATTATTTTAATAGATTGGAATGATTATAAGGAATCAAGTCCTGAAAGGTTTATTAGTTTAGTAGTATTATAAAGTAGATTACATACATGAACGTTAAATTACACTTTCTATCATAGAACACAGAAAAACAATCCTTTTATAATTACTTTGTTCTCTTAGCTTAACCCTTCATATCAAACCTAAAACACTTATTGGGATCTTGAGAAAATAAAACATATGAAAGGGGTGAGCTCAGATGCTGAGTAAGGGTTTATAATTTAGTGGAAGCAATAAACATTTAAGGAAATATGTGTAACAAAAACAATAGCGTTTTAAAAAATTAAATTTAACAAAATATGTTTAAAATAAGTCAAACATTACCTTATAAACATGCACATGGATATTCTACTAGTCAAATAATCACATGTAATACTAATACCCAATTTCATAATAATGGAATTCATAATTCCAGACATCATAACCACATAGTAAAGGCCTTATGACAAGACTATAAATAAGATTTTTTCTAGGCGTTGTGCCAAGACACTAGTTTTTCTCATGAGACCTGCTGATGCATCGAGGAGATATAGCGGGCTCCACCCATCACTTACTAAGTCCAATGCATTCCTCAATGTAAAGGTTTAAACATAACATATACATTCATATTAAAACTAGTATATGAAATGTAAATACATTATCCATAAATCATGAATGGTATAAAAATAACACATCCACAGTCAAACATATCAAAAAACGTTCAATAAAATGTGAGAGATTTTTATCATAATAAATCAACTTCAAAAAAATTTAAAATCCTTCAAATCATATTGACATAGATGAAAATTATTTTTAAAACTATTTGAGATAAATATCTATTGTTCATGAAATCTTTTAAAAGTTACACAATTTATAAAGGAAGACATTTAATGTCATTTTTCAATCAATGTGTCCTATAACACATTGAATATTTTGATTGGAATTAACATTTTAAAAACATTCATGTTCATATAAATATATCCTTAAAACCATTTTGAAAAAATTGACATTAATGATTAATATATAGAAGAATAAATATTTAAAACATTTAAAATGATGTTTTTTGTAATAAAAGTCCCATAAAACAATACCTTTGAAAAAAATTTCATAAAACATGGACATGGATAATATATATTCCCCAATAGATAATTATGTAAAAACAACCTCAGATAATAAAAATATTGTGAAATGAACACTTACCTTAAACATTAATTTAGTCGAGGCTATGTTTAACCTTATATATAAAGACCATATAATGTTATTAAATTATACCAGAACCATATCAATATTTATGATATCATACATGATTCATTTATGACTTTATACTACCCAATTAACAATAATTTCCATGTTAAATAAACATTTTGGGTGATAATATCTTTCTTTATCGTACGTGTTTTAACTTATTTTTCTTGATTATATCCCATAGATAATGATTTAAATACTTTCAGAATATAAATCATCATATATATTTAGAATGTAAATTTGTATAATAGACATATATATGAAATAGAAAACACGTTTTATGGAGATGGTAGACTGTACATATGCATAAATGCTATTTCTGTTTTCATATCGTACTGAATGGAACTAAGTGAACAAGATATTTTTAAGTAAAAATATATATATATATATATCTCCCGTATCATTGTTATGTCATATATTACATACTTATTAAATATATATTTTTTATAATCATCGTTGAATTTTGAATTTGGAAATGAATCTCATCACGTCGTTGAGACGGTAATCCGTACGTACGCACGAGCAAAAAATAATTATTTTGATGGAGAAATTGTATGTAATTTGATGGAATATAATATATAAGGAATCATTACCACGTTAAATTTATTATTTACATCATTTATACTAATTATTATACCCATTTAAATAATGATGTGTTTGAATAACAAACTACACCATGACGTGGAGACGGTAATCCGTACGTACGTACGTACGATGCATTTTTCATTTATAGGATGGTTAGAATAATTATTATGGATTTAAAATTATTATAATTACATCACAATATATATAAGACACTGGAGTTATTATTTTAGAATGTAAACAACTTGGAAAGATGATGTGGTAGAAGAAAATAACTTGAATGAGGTAATGAAATATTTACCTCTTCTTCATGTTCTTCCTTTTGATTTGGTCAAAATGGATCCATAGGTTGACTTTATGACCAACAGAAGGTCTCTAGAATTATGGGAGGAATTTTGGAAGGATATTTGGACAGCGTTTGTCCAAGCCAAATGGCTTTGGAGGTGTGAATGTATGAGAGGGGGAAGTGCCCTTTTCAAAGAGAGGTGAGAGTCCCATTAGGAAGAGTTTGAAATATTATATTATAATAAAATAGTTTTCGTTTTATAATGGCTCCAAAATGAATTATTTAAAGGAGAAGGTGGGGATGGGTCGAAAACCTCTCAACCAATAGGTTTTATATAGTTTTATGTCACCATATTAACATTAAATTTTATATTTAACTCACAGTTAAATAGTTTGACATTTACCATGTCTCTTTGTATTTTTATATTATACGGTTAATAAAAATACTATAAAATGGAAATCAAACCCCAATTGGTTAATTAATGTCATATATATTATTATGTATCTATTTTGGACGAAACTGTAGGTTTTTAGTACTATTATATAAACTAATAATATAATATATTTTTTAAAAACTATTTTATGTCAAATTTGACACTATTTGGTATTTGTTTATTGTTAAAATCATAACAGCATGATTACTTTGAAACAAATTTATTGAATCTACCATAACATGTCATATTAACCTATAAAAGTAGTTTAATTCATCATAAGTATCAAATTACTTTTATTTGGTTATTTATAATATCAATTATTTTAATCATTTATTAATAAGTTAATCACTGGATCATCATTGTGTCATATTTAAGTTGAAATATTTAATGTCTAAAAATTATAAATAAAATACCATAATGTAGGAAATATTTTAATATTTCTAATAAATATTTATAGTCGAATTTAACTTATGTAATACCTATATTAAAAATGTTTTAGTTATGAAATGATGAATTTAACACTTTAAACTCTTCTTTAAATTAAATAATAATAAATGTCCTAATCTAATCCAAGTGGACCTAAAGGATCATATTTTATTCCTAATGTTGTTTTTGGTCGAATTAAACTTATCCAATAGAATTAGGATATGTGTTAGGGTAATATTAATATCATTTTTACCCTTAATTACAATATTTACTTTTAACCATGGTAAATAAATGTTAAAAGTTACTATTCATAGAAAATTATTTATATCTTATTGAACTAAATTTACTTACTGATACTAACCATGTCACTCGGATTTTTTATATTCAACTCATAGAAGTGGTAAAATTTAGTTTTATGCATATTTTCAAATGCTCATAGGAGACAGTTAAAAGACGGTAAAAAGATCAACAAATTTTTTATATATCGAAACTTATTATAAAAAAAAACACAATTTAATTACATTAAACTTATATAGGTATTATGTATCTATTTTTTCCTAAACTAAATTTAAAAAAATAAATAACTATTTAAAAAAAATTAAGTTTTAAGCAATAACTCAGTGTTTTTCACTATTAATCAAAAATTGAATGTTTTCAGAAAAATAACAAAAGTTAACCCTAAGCTAATTTTGATATAAAAAATTCAAAATTGAATTCTACATTACCATATTAAAAACATATAAGTTTCAATTATTAATTAAAAATTAATTCCCGTTGTCAAAACTAAAAGGTGTATTTTTTAAGATATAATAACTATCAAAATATTGACACTTTTTTATGTACAATTTCAAAGTGAAATTATATACAATGACCAGAATCAGATTAAATGGTAAAAATATAATAAATGTATACTTATAAAAAATTATAATGTATACTTTAACACTAATAATTATTTTTATTAGAAAATATGTTTTCAGTTAAAATATAGTATGTTTCACTAGTCACCCAAATATAAAAGTTATTTGAAAAATACCAAAAATTTATTGAAAATAAATTATTATGTCTTGATTCTAAAGAAACAATTTATTTTGACAAATCAAATATATAAATGTTTTAATTATTGGATTTAACAAGTTTTTCCATTAAAAGGCGGTAAAAGTGCATTATTTTGGAAAAATACTTATTTTTTCTGAAGAAATGAATTCGTTCTTACATTATGTATATGAAACTCATAATATGGATTCTAAAATTATTAGGATTATAGAAAGTTTAAAATTCAGTTAATATTATTCATAACTACTTTTGAACGACTAGTTTGGTAAGCCCTAGTGCGCTTGAACTCGGTGGTGCGTGTAGTGAAAGTTTTCAAATTACTTTAAAGAAATAACGTACATTGAAATATTGCGGTGTTACATTATTCCTTCTTTTAATAAATTATGTATTCAGAATTTGAAATTGTTATTCGAAAACAAAAGGATGAAAATAGAAAATACCTTTGTGGGAAAACCCATATCGAAAATTGGGTTAAGAAGAGGAAAAGAGAAATGAAAGGATCACCAAAAAATTATGATCTTAATTAAGATAACATTGGTGGAAATTAGAGACACATAGTTGGAGGAAAAACATAAATATTTATAGTGATTGATTGAGGTCATCAATCACAAAAAAAAGTGTAAAATTGAAGGCCTCAAATCCATCAATTTATGATGATTTCAAATTCTATCGGTTCAACAAAACATATGGTATTAGTATAACACATTTTTGGATTTAAGATACCTTTACTAACGTTTTATAATTAATTTACCCATATAATAAGAGTAAAAAATTATATATATATACATGATAATTATAGTTTAATACTTCAACTAATTCCTACCAAAAACTTATATTTCACTAAAAATAGATTTCAAAAAAATATTCTATTTATCCTAATTGTATAGGGTTCAAAAAATAATGAATTTATAATTCACCTATCAGACCATTAAAAAACTAGATTATACAATCTTGGGATATCACATAGTCTAGTGCAAGGCGATAAATCCCAATCTCACTGTCATTGTGGGTTCGATTCCCACAGCTTTGTCTGACATGACAGATTGTCACGTGGTCTAGGTGTTTTCCTTTTTATTACAATCCAAAAATAACCTTAATAATAGTATCCAATTTCAACCTTAATCAATCCAAACATTTAGACTTATCCAAAATATGTCTATTAAAACTCAAAGTCCAGTATTTATAAGGAAGTTAAACACAATGAAGATCCTTTTTCCACGTAATAACATGTAAACACATTCATCTTATATTATTTAGGAACATTATAACAGCCCGAATTACTATAAAAACTTATTGATTACATTTATGCTCCCTTATCCTTTATATAATACTAGATATATTATTTATATAATTTTTTTTGATTATTACAACAATGAGAAAATAAGAAAACTATTAATATGTTTCATGGGAGTCAAGAATATACAATTTAATTTATCCCAATCAACTATATATTATTCCAAAATCACTACGTCATTATCAAGACAATATTAAGGACTACTTTTCCTTAAACCATGTATTTTCAAAAAATTGTAGCTTACTATTTAGTCACTTTTCCTAGAACCACATACTTTCAAATACTCAATAAAATAGTAATGCAGTACAATCTTTATTTATCTCCATAATTCATATAATGAGTATATTGCTGATACAACAATCAAATGAAGTAATTCTATAATAACAAAATAAGAACACTAGTCATTACTCTTTATCTGAGGTAGTATCATTACTTGATTATTATCCAATATAATCATTTGGGGTATACTCTAATGACTGGGACATTGATTCGCATAATGTCCCAATACTATGCAGAGGAAGCATTGTACATTTGAAATCATTTTCTTACCATTGCAATAACATACTTGGTGTCCTTTTTCTATACACTTATAAAAAACTCCCATTTCCTTCAACCATTTTCCAAGGTGAATATTTCTATAGTTATAACATATGGGAAAATCATACCTTCCCATATTCCCTTTATCCATCTTTCATTGTACTATCTTTTTCTTCTCTGGATTCCCTTCAAAGCCATAGAGCTCAGAGAATTATTTACTTATATTATTAACACATGATACTATTTCTTCATATGATGAGAATACCTGGGGGGACTATGTCACAATTCAATGTTGGCTTAATAATATGAATGATATTAACCTTCTTAATATTTAGATCATGTGTATTGCTGGAATTTTCATTCCTTCTATAAGGCACAATTTCTAAACAATGGAATATACTAGGTTAGTTCATGAATCACAATGCATAATTCCAAACATGTAAAATACCTAACTTAAATTGAAAGAATTATGCATATAATATATAATAATAAAATTTTTTCTTTGAAGAATTATTTACTTTTAAATCCTTCATAATGGCTTGTAATGAAAATTTGAATTATCCTAAGAATATCCCCCAGGAGGGTCATAACAAAGAGTGCAGCAAGACCCGTTTTCGTGCAAAAGTTCCCATTCAAATCTAGCTCAAAGTTGTGTTTTCTTGTTTTACCAATTGGTATATATGTGACAAAGTGACCTCTACATGATCTTATCCAGGAATGGATGTATTTCTTGGATAACTCACAAAATATATAGAGTGCCAAAATTATAAGAAGTTCTTTTATACTAATCCTCAAAATCATTCTTATGGTAGTGTTCTCTAATCAGAGATTTTCTAAATCTAGTTTCCAAGGTTATTTCTATAATTCCTCTAATACAAACTATAATGCCCCGACCCTAGATTCACAGAGTCAGTGCATTATTACAAAACATTGGCATGATTTCAAGGAATCAAGTCCCGAAATAAAGATTAGTTTAGCAGTCTTGGAAAATATATTACATACATGAACGTTGAATTACACTTTCTAACATACAAAAAAATCCTTTGAGAATACAATTGTTCACTTATCTTAACCCAGCATCTCAAAAATAAAACACTTCTCTTGATCCTTGGAAAATAAAACATAAGAATGGGTTGATCTCAGATGCTTAGTAAGGGTAAATAATTTATTTGAAGCTGTAATCTTTTAAGGAATGATGTGTAACAAAAAAATAGCCATTTAAAAATAAATTTTAATAGAATATTGTAAAAATAAATCAAACATTACCATATAAACATTGACATGGATATTCTACTAGTCTAATTGTTATATGTAATATCAATAAACAACTTCATAATGATGGAATGCATAATGAAAGAATTCATAACCACATAGTCAAGGAGTTTTCCGAGACTACAAATATGATTTTCTCAAGGCCATGTTACAAGAAACTAGTTTGTCTCATGAGACCCACTGATGAATCGAGGATCAATTGCGGGCTCCACCCATCACTTACTAAGCCCAATACATTCCTCAATGAAAAGGTTTAAACATAACATAAACATTCGTATTAAAAATATCATACGAAATGTCATTAAATTATTCATAAACCATGTATGGTATAAAAATAACACATCCGTAATAAAACATATCACAAAACATTCAACACAATCTGGAAGATTTGTATCATAATAAATCAACATCAAACAAGATGAAAATCTTTCAAAGGATGTTGACATTGATGAAAATGATTTGTAAAACTCTTCGAGGGAAATATCCATTTTTCATAAAATCATTTAAAAGTCACACAATTTATAAAGGAATAAATTTAAATGTATTTTTAAAATAAAGTGTCCCATACCACTTTGAAATTTTGAACGGAATTAACATTTTAAAAACATTCATGTCCAGATAAATAAATTTGTAAAAACCATTTTGATGACATGGAAATTAATGAGAATGATTTAGAAGAATAAATAGTTAAAACATTTAAAATGATATTTTAATAAAAATATCCCCTTAAAAAATCCTTTCGTAAACTCTTTAATGAATCATGTACATCGATAATAAATATTTCCCAGTAGATACTTACGTAAAAACAACCTCATATAATAAAGAGGTTGTAAAATTAACCCTTAACTTGCACTTTCCTTTAGTCGAGGGTATATTTAACCTCTTGTATAAATACCATAGTATGTTATTAAATTATTAATGATCCATACAAACATTTATGATATCATACATGATTCATTAATGAGTTTATACTACCGAATTAATAATAATTTCCATGTTAAATTAACATTTTGCGTAATAATTGCTTTCACTGTCTTACGTGTTTTAACTTGTTTTTCTAGATTGTATCACTTAGATGATTATTTAAATACTTCCAGAATATAAAACATGATATATATATATATATAATATAAATATTTATAATAGACATATATATGAAATGTAAAACACCGTTTATGGAGACGGTAGACCGTACGTACGCATAAACTATGTTTCTGTTTTCATATCGTATTGAACGAAACTAAGTCAATAAGATACATGTAAGTACACACACACACAGAGATATATATATATCTAGTAGCATTACTATTTCAGATATTACATACTTATTAATGATAAATATTTTATAATCATCATTGAATGGTGAACGTGGAAATGGATCTCATCGCCTCGGGGAGACGGTAATCCTTACGTACGCACGAGCGACAATGTCATTATATTGATGGTGAAATTGTATGTAATTGGGTATTAGATATTATATAAAGAATCATTAAAATGTTATATTTATTATTTACATCAGTTCTACTAATTATTATACCCATCCAAATAATGATGTATTTGAATAATAAACTACACCACGACTTGGAGACGGTAATCCATATGTACACACGTATGGTGACTTTTTCATTTGTAGGATGGATAGAATAATGAATATGGTTGTACAATTTTTATAATAACATCACAGTATATATTATATAGTTGAGTTATTATTTTATAATGGAACCAACAAGGAATGTGGAAGTGGAGGAAGAAAAGAACTTGGAAGAAGTGATGAATTATTTACCTCTTTTTGGGGTTCTTCCTTTTGATTCGATCAAAATGGCTCCTTATTTTTTCTTTCTGACCAAAGAAAGGCCACCAGTATTAAGGGACTAAAGTTTTTCTGATACGGTAGAAGGTTTTGGCCAAGGAAAATGGATTTGGAGGTGTGAAATTTATTGAAGGGGATGTTCCCTTTTATAAGAGAGGTGATGGTCACTTTAGGAAAAGTTTGAAATATTATTTTATAATAAAATTATTTTCGTTTTATTATGGCTATGAATTGAATTATTTAATGTATAAAGTATGGATGGGTCTAAAACCTCTCAAAAAAAAGTTTTTAGACATGTTTGGGTCACCATATTAACCAAAACATTTAGATTTAACTCTTAGTTAAATATTTTTACATTTACCACGTCTCTTTGAATTTTTATATTATATGGTTAATAAAATACTATATAATTCTAATATAACCCCAATTGGTTTATTAATTTCATATATATCATTATATAAGATTTTTGGAAGAACAATTGATTTTTAGGACTATTATATCAATTAATAATATAATATTTGTTTTAAAAACTATTTTATGTCCATTTTTACACTATTTGGTATTTGTTTTTTAATAAAATCATAATATTATGATTTCTTCGAAAAATACACAATTTATCAACCCTAAAATGTCATATTAACATATAAAATTAGTTTAATTCATCATAAGTCTCAAATAACAATTATTTGGGTATTTATAATATAAATTATTTTAATCTTTTATTAATATGGTAATTACTGCATCATCATTGTGTCATAAACAAATTTAATTATTTAATGTCTGAAAATTATAAATAATATAAGTTTATGTAGGAAATATATTTATCTTTAGATGGAATATTTATAGTCGGATGTATCTTATGTACAACCATATATTAAAAATATTTTAGTTAAGAAAACTTGAATTTAACACTTCTAACTCTTCGTAATATTTAATTATAATAAACGTCCTAATCTAATCCAAGTGGACCTAAAGGATAGTATTTTATTTCTAAGGTTGGTTTTGGTCTAATTACTCTTATCCAATATAATTAAGACATGAGGTAGGGTAAAAATAATATCATTTTTACCCTTAAGTACCCTATTTACTTTTAACCATGGTAAATAAAATTAAAGAGTTACTATTCAAAAAAAATTATTTTCATCTTATAGAACTATTTTTTACTAACTGATATTAACCATGTCCCTTGGATTTTTGAAATTAAACTCACAGAAGTGGTAAAATTATGTTTATACCAGTTGGAAAATGCTCCTACGAGGCGGGTAAAAGACGGTAAAAAGTTCAATAAAATTTCCATATATCTAAACATAATATAAAATGAATCCAATGAATTACATTGAAAATATATAGGTAATATGTATCTATATTGACGTAATATAAATTTAAACAAAATAAATAATTGTTCAAATAAAAAGTCGATTTTAAATAATAAATCAGTGTTTTTCATTATTCATCAAAAAATGAATGTTTTCAAAAAAATACCAAAAATTCACACTAAGCTAAATTTGATATTCTGAATTCAAAAATGAAGTCTATTTTAGAAAATTAAACAAAATAAAAGTTGTATTTATTAATTTTCAATTAATTCCCGTTGTCAAAACCAAAAGGCTTACTTTTTAAGAAATAATAAGTATGAAAATATGGACCCTTGTTTAAGTCCAATATCAAAGTGAAATTACTTACAATGACCAGAATTAAATTAAATGGTAAAAATATAATCTATTTATGCTTCCAAACCATTAAGATGTATAATTTAACACTATAAATTATTTTGATTAAAAAAGTTTTTTTCAGTTAAAATATAGTATTTTCACTATTAAGCCAAAAATGTATATTATCAAAATAACAAAAAAAAATTATTGACACTAAATTCATATGTCGGGATTATAAATAAGAAGTTTATTTTATCAAATTGAATACATAAAAGTTTCAAATTTTGTATTTAACAAGGTTTTACCATTAATAGGCTGTAAAAGTGCATTATTTTGAAAAATACTTCATTTATCTGGAAAAATGAATCAGTTCTTACATTATGTTTAAGATATTGATAATATGGATTCTAAAATTATAAGGATTATATAATTGTCCAAATTTAGTTCATACTATTCATAACTTCTTTTGAACATCTAGTTTGGTATGTCGTGGTGCGCTTGAACTCGGGGTTTTTTGTAGTGAATGTTATTGAATTAATTTGAAGAAATAACATATTTTGAATTATTGGGGTGTTATAGGTGTTCCCCCAACCGGATTCAGAATCGTACACTGCCACTAAGATGAACCCACTAATTGAAAATTCAGATAGACAAATTGTTATGAATTTATCCCTTGAATCTGCAGCGGAAAAGGACACCAGCCTGCTCATGTGTTTTCTACTGTTCCCCGGAACGTGGTAATTTCCATTGAGATAGATGATTGTCTTATGACCACCCCCATAACTGCTAATTCACCTGATACAACTCAATCTATTAATAATTCATGTGCTAAGGACAATTTAGTTATTTCTTCAATGAATAAATTAGGCATGAAGACCACTTTGTCCTCTTCTTCAAATCTTAGGAGACAAAATAAGAACAAAGGCTCGAGTGGTTCGAAAAATAAAAAGGGAATATACCACTCCAAACCCATGTTTTAAATGGATGCTTTTTTTGTAATTTTCATGGCATTGAAAAATATGACACTATTTATATCCATCAAATAATTATTCTGACTCATAAACTAATAATTTTTTATGTGGACGAACCAAAACTAAATCTTATTCGAAATTCATGCATCTCCCTGCTTCTGGTTATAACTTTTTTGGTGGTTTCCATAATTGTAGTGATGTTGATTCACATTGACTCTTTTATCTTAACTCTTTGAGGAATTTAAATTTTTGCAATCTTACCGATCAAATTTTCACATATGACTTTACCCTTGATGGTTTACATAACTTCTGTACTATGGTTTACAGAAAGAATAGATATCAATACCGTAGACCTCTTTGGAATTACCTTTTTGTTTTAGCAAGCACTATTCATGATCTAGGGTTAGTGATTGGATATATCAATGTTATTCTTTCACCTTTTTAGAATATTGGTTCTTCTTACTGTCACATTTCTTCAAGTGAATTTGGATAATCGATAAAAGATTGTAACATGATTGAAATCAACCTTACATGTGAAAAATTAACATGGTACATAAGAAACTATAATAGGGTTCTTGCTAGGAAAATCTATAGGGATCTAGCAAATATCCCGAATCTAGATGTTTGGGACACTGTTTATAGCATCACCTTACGCAAAATAAATAGGGACCATCAACCAATTCATGTGAGTCCTCTCTATCAAAAAACAAGCCCAGTATAGCTTATAAATTTAATAATGCTTAGTTTGAGGACTTGGAATTCTATTATCTCATTAAAAATTGCGAGGAGTCTATGAATTTTTATTCTTATTCTTTTGAATGTATTACTAAACTCAAAAATCTCATACAATATCTCAAGTGTTGGTGCAGGGTAAATCTAAAGAAGTAGACAAGGATATATATACTATTGAGAATGAGCTCAATAAAATTCAAAATAAATAAACTAACTCTGATTTCTACTTAGATGATCATCATGAAATGAATATATCTATGAAACTCAATTCTCTTCATGGTCATAAGGAAAATATCATTAAGAAAATATTGAAATATAAATGGCTCTCCGATGGTGATTGAAATAATAAGTTCAATAATTCCATGCAAATTATTAGAAAAGCTTCCAGACCACTTTCTTTACATAAAGAAAATGAAACCCTCTTGGAAAATAATGAATCCACAGATAATCATGTGGTCTCTTATTTTGAAAATATTTTTAATGGTACAAATATAAAAAAACCTATTATTCCCGAGGTCATTCTGGTATTGGTTAATGAGGATGATAATATTCTTCTCATGAGCACCCCTCTTGACCAAGAAATCAAGGCCACTGTCATTACTCTCAACCCTATTACCACTCCAGGTCCTGATGGATTCAATAATGGTTTTTTCAACACCACTGGGAGGTAGTCCACTCAGATTTTTTTAAGCTTGTCAAATATTTTTTTCCAATGGTGTCCTCCCTTATGGACTTAATGCTCAATTTCTCACCTTAATTCTCAAGGTGGCCAATGCTTTGGAAATTCATTTATTCTGGATTATTGCTCTTATTAACTTCTTATAAAAAATAATTACCAAGATCTTTGAAAATAAAATTTTCGTCTTATGTAATAAAATCATATCGTGGAATTAATTTGTGTTTATCAAGGGTAGGTACATACAGTATTGAAATTTCATTTCCATGGAATGCCCCGACTATCTTAATAAAACTACAAAAGGAGGAAATATTTCCTTTATACATGACATTAGATAAGTCTTTGATACCATATACTAGACCATCATTTTTAAATTTCATTCTGGGATTTGGTTTCGTTGATGTCTTTATAAGGAAGATTAATACTCTATTCAATTCAGCATCTAACACCATCTTTGTTAATGTGTCTCCTAAGGGATATTTGAAATGTTCAAAATGGATTCGGAAATGTGATCCCTTATCATCTATAATTTTTAATATCGAGATACATTATCTTAGAAGACTTCTCAATTGTCTTGCTGACCAAACCAAACTCAAGCCTATTCAGGTGGCCATAAGCCTAAATGTACCGACCCATATTTTTTATGCCGATGATATAATTATGTTATTTCAGGGAGAAAATAATATTCTAAACCTAAATAATTCATTTTCTCACTATAAAGATATCATTGGTCAATCCATTAGTTGGATTAAATCATTTGTTTTCTTTAGAAAAATTATTTCTCCTATTATGAAATGTTACATCTTCGAATTTCATGGAATCAAAGAAGGATCCATCCCTTTAATATACATTGGATTTCCCAATTTTTGGGTAAGTACTAAATCTATCTATTTCAAAGCTATTGTAGACCAATTTATCAATGAACTCTCCTGCTAGAAAGGGATATCCCCCTCAATGGTTGTCTGGATCTGTTTAGTGAAATCCAAGATTGTCTCTAAAATGGTTTACTCGTTGATGATCTATAAGTAGACTATTAGTATCCTTTGGAAAATTAATGGTTATATCAAAAACATTGTTTGGACTGGTAGAATTCTTGAAAATAAGATTTTTACCATCCTCAGTGTAACGTCCTGGTTCCGGAAGCTACCCAGGGATGCCCCGTACCTAGTTGGCCACATGGCTTCAAGACCATTTCCCCAAACTCCAGAGGCTGCTGACTAGCAGTGAGGGACTTGGGTGTGATAATGGGGAAACTATGCCCTCATAGGCAGAGTACATAGTGAAATACTGTAACAATAAAGAACCGGAGCACACACAACACACACATATATATGTATTGATTCCTGATACATAAAGCAGCCAAACAAGTCACAATGATAAATAAAAATACTAATAAACAAATGTAAAAATGAAATATATGAGAAACTCCTCAACATCACAAGCCTCTTCTTGGTCCCATGCTCTCTATCTCCAATTTAATCAAGTTCCTGAAGTTGAAGGGTGCTTTCCCTTGTCAATACATACAGCAATATCATCTCTTTGGTCCCAAAAGCATATCCCAAACTGGTTGTGAGAAAAAATACTAGTAGGAATCCACAACGAGATTTGTGCCTATCATTCAGTGAATATATGGTAGGTAAATGTACAAAAACAGTAAACCGGAATGTACTAAATAATAAGAAATCCACAATTTCAAGCATCGAATCCGTAACAGGTAATCTGCAACACAATCCAGAAGAACAAACAGGTAACCCTCTGTGTAGTTCTCACATCCTAATCCCTTTTGTTCAACAAACATGTACTAGAAATCCTATGGGAGGAACACATAGTCTCACCCATTTGGTTTAGCTAAATAATAGACTTTCGGGGGAAGCACACACCATCAATTCACCCTATTGTATCGTATCGTACTAAAGGAACTCTGGGTAAGCACTCAACGTCTCATTGCCCATGTGTCCTTCTTCGAGGAACTACAGACACTCTGGGGAAGCACTCAACATCAATTCCCCATGTGGTCTTACATAGTATTATAAAGTCACTCTGGAGAATCCCTTACACCCATTCTCCTTATGGTCTACTACAACAGGTTCTCACATCCCTGTGTAAGTCATCAAAAGTATAGCACATGTATCGGCCAGATTAAACCTCAAGAACTACTTGGCTAGCAGTCTACAACATCTAAGCTATCATAAGATCACAAATCTGCATCCTATAGTACTAGGAATGGGAAACTGGTCATAGAATAACATGAGAAACTAGACCAAACTGTCATATTAGACATGCATGGGAAAAACATCCAAAGAATAACAATTAGCCCAAAACACATTCAAAATCCTCTACTCTAGCATACAAGAAAGCAGGGAATCAATAGGGATAAAACAATAACACGAAATACCCTATTCATGGTTATGGGTGATTTTTCACAACAATTCGGAGACATTAAACTGAAAGGAAAAAACCACCTAACTTTAGGTTGCCAATGAAAACGATCCACAATTAATTCCACCTCCTCAAAACTGGCGAACACACCAACGAAAATTGTCTAAAACTCCTTCCCTAACATACACAAGGCTTGAAATCAACACCCAAGGCAACCAAAACCCTATATCTACACACAATGGGTGTAGATCTAGAAATCATGGGGATACCGAGATGTAGATCTAGAGGGAACTCATAGGAACCAAGAGGAGAGACTTACCCGAGAAGAACTGGCTTTGATCCTCCAAGAAACAACTTCGATTTTCCTCCCAAACAAGTGGAAGAGCTCCTTAAACCATTGAGAACCCAAAATCCCAAGTGAGGGTCGAGTGGAAGAGTGTTTGGTGAAGAAATGAAGAATCCCGAGTGGCCCGGGGCTTCAAACCCTAATTTTATGTGGATGAAAGGTTTCCCCGCACAGTTTGGAAAACTGTGCCCCAACCGAAAGATTTCCACTATCTCTCTAAGGGACTTCACATTGCCTACCCACACGGTTTGACAAACAGTGCGCCACCCATGTGAAGCCCAATATCTCTTAAAGGAACATTGCACGGTTTGTCAAACTGTACTCCTCCCATGTAGAGCCCACTGTCAAGGGTGCACGGTTTCCTTGGCTGGCCGCACGGTTTGAACAAATTGTGTGCTAACCGTGTGCCCCAGCATAGCCTCTACAACTTTAAAATATTTCCTTTGAAAATTCCACTTTTTCTCAACAATGAATAGAAAAGAGAAACATACACAAAAAGAAGACATGAGTTCTTACAAACTTCCCACCCTAAAGAAATTCGTCCCCAAATTTCCCTAGCACGGCGCAGAAGAAGAAACCCTGAACAGCACTGGCCACTGAGCTCGTACATCATTCTCCCTCTTCCAAGTCTCATCCTTTACTTGCCTATGCTGCTATAGCACTCATACCAGAGGAATAGACATGACACAAAGAACCTATATACTGTGATAGAAAATCTGGATAGGATGATCCTCCAACAACACATCCTCTTTGAGCTCAACCTCCTCTAGTTGAAAGACATGAGATGGGTCTTAAAAGTAACGTTGAATCTAAGAGATGTAGAAGGCGTCATGCATAGCTTGGTACCTCTGAGGTAACTGCAAACAATTCACAACAGGCCCAACTCTCTCTAACACCTCAAATGGCCTGACGTACCTTGGCGAAAGCATACCCTATCTTCTAATCCTCTTGTGTCCCAACATCGGCATGCCACGTAGAAAAACCTGAATCCTAACCTCGAACTCTAGAGGTCATCTCTACTAATCAACATAAGACTTCTAACGAGACTGTGCAGTAGCCATCCTCTTCCAAATCAACTATGTCTTCTCGGTGGTCCCCTAAACAAGATGAGGTCCCAACAATGCTGCCTCTCCTACCTCCATCCAACATAAGGGTGATCGACATGGACTACCGTACAAAGCCTCATATGGTGTCATCTGAATAGTTGTTTGAAAACTATTATTGTAGGAAAACTCCACAAGAGGTATATGTTTCTACCAATAACCTCAAAAATCTAGGATGCATGCTCGGAGCATAACCTCAATCACCTGAATCGTACACACGGACTGGCCATCTATCTAAGGATGGTATGTTTTACTAAAAAGTACATGTGTACCCAAATCCTTTTGAAGCCCTTTTTAGACCAGAGATGTAAAACATGCATCCCTGTCTGAAACAATGGGATGTGGAACTCCATACAGATGTAAAATCTCACGTATGTACAACCGTCACAGCTCGTCAAAACTGAAGGTCTCCTTGATTAGAAGGATTTGATTGTCCTTCATAAGCCTGTCGATGACAACTCAAACAACATCATTCCCTTGAGGTGATATCAGAAAAGAGGTTAAGAAGTCCATCATGACATCATTCCACTTCCACTTCGGAATGGGTAGCTGCTGTAAATGACCTACTAGTTGTCGATGCTCTGCTTTCACCTACTGACTAGTGGAACACCTCATGACAAAACCTGCAACATCTCTCTTTATACATAGACACCAATACTGGAAGTGTAGATCATGATACATCTTGGTGATGCCAGGATGAACTTCCCAAACTGAGGAATTAAAATCACGCATCAGCTCCTCCTGTATGTTTGCTGGAACCCATACATATATATGGAAACACAAGATATCATCCTCGCTACTTTAGATCTAGGAATAGGGTCCTCTCCTGACATGCATTACAATGGGACTAGGCCTTCAGAATCTAATAGCTGCCTCATTCGTACTCGATCAAGAAGTGTAGAAGTAACAGCTATAAAAGATAGAAAAGTCTACCCTTGTTTGTCACACACCACCAAATGAATCTCAGGGAACATACTTATAAGATTCCACGCACAGTTGGCCTCTCGAACTACCTATATCTGAGTCCTCTTGCTCAACGCATCAGCAACAGTGTTACCTTTTCCTAAGGTATAGGCAAGCTCGAAATCAAAGGAATGAAGATACTTGACCCACCTGCGCTGTCTGAGATTTAGATCATGCTAAGTGGAGATGTACATGAGACTTTTGTGGTCAGTGAAATACACAAAATTCTCCCCCAGAAGATAATGTCTCCAACAACTTAAGTCGTGGAAAACAGCTACCAACTCGAGATCATTTTTTGGGTAATTCCTCTCATGTTTCCTCAACATCCGAGACCCGTACACACCTACTCGGACACCCTGCATCAAAAATGCTCCAAGACCAATACCTGATGCATCATAGTAAACTGTATAGCACTTCCCTTTCTCTAGAAGTATTAGGACTGGTGCTGATGTCATCCTTCCCTTCATCTCTTGAAAGGCTGTCTCACACGCTTCTGACCAAATGAACATCGCACCTTTATGGGTCAGTCCTTTCAGCGGTGCTGCTAAGTGGGAGAAGTCATTTATGAAACACCTATAGTAACCAGAAATCCCTATGGAACTTCGAATATCAAAAATGATCTTAGGATTATCCCAGGAAACTACTGATCTCACCTTATCCCGGTCTACTGCAACTCCTGCCTCTATGATAATATGACCGAGGAAGTGAATCTCGTCCATCCAAAAGCGGCACATTGACAGCTTAGCATATAGCCGATACTCTCTCAGTGTACTCAATACGATCTCTTGATGGGTGGAATGGGCGTATCTAGTGTAAGAGTACACAAAGATATCTTCCACGATGTCTAACACAAAATAATCTAGATAATGGTGGAACACATGATTCATCAGAGCCGTGAAAACTGCTGGCGCGTTCATGAGTCCAAACGGCATGACCAAGTACTCATATAGACCATACCTGCTCCGAAAAGCTGTAAGTGGTATGTTCGATGGTCTAACACATAACTGATGATATCTGGGTCTCAGGACAATCTTATAGAACACTCTTGCTCCTCAAAGTTGATAAAAAAATCATCAATCCTCGATAAGGGATATCGGTTCTTGACAGTCAATTGGTTCAACTTCTGATAATCATCACAAAGCTTAAGAGTACCATCTTCCTTCCTCACAAAAGGCCAGGAAACCCCCAAGGAGAAGTACTGGGTCAGATTAAACCAATTTCCTGTAACTCCTCTAACCACTTCTTGAGCTCATGTAGCTCAGTTGTTGCCATCATATAAGGAGGAATGGACACCACTACCACTCCTGGCACAATCTCAATAGAAAAGTCTACCTCATGTTCCAGATGAAAACCAAAAAATTCATCTAGAAAGAAATCCCTGAAAAAATCCACAACTATAGGAAAGTACAACAGTGAAGTCCCCTAGTCATCTAGATATAGACTAGTAATATGAGCTGTAATTCACCTAGCCCATGATTCTCGGGTCCTACTCTACTCACCTGGATATCCCACTCACCCTTATGAAGAAAATATCCACCCTCTGGTGATATGAAACTCACCCTGCGGTGATAGCAGGCGTCAACATCTTGAAAGAGGACTATCCAGTCCATTCTGAGAATGACATCATATCCTGTCATATCTAAGATATAGAGATCCCATAAAAAGTGACCGCCTGCAACCTCTAGAGGGAACTCTCTGCACTGACATATGCTAGATGTCCTTGTTCCCAACGGTGTGACTAGTGTCAGTATGTCGGTAGAAGACAAGATACAGAGAACAAAGCTCTCCACAACATCAACAGATAAAAAACTATGGGAAGACCATATATCAAAAAGAGCTTAAGATAAAACTAAGGAAACTAGAATGGTACCTCAAATTGTAGAGGTAATGGGATCCTTCTCCTGGTGGGTATGCTCCACCGAAAAAGTATGGTCTTCTCCACGGCCTTGTGACCCTGCCTGGCCACTCTGAGCTGATCCACCCTGCTATCGCTGAAAGACAGGTGACTGACCACCACGGCCTCCTCCTCCACCTCGACCCGAACAACTGGATGAACTAATGTTCCCAGACTAGGGAGAAACTGGTGGCGCTGCTCCTGAAAGGGGAGTCATGGAAGAACCCCTGTCACCAGATACTGGTGAGAAAACATGGTTGAAACGTTGAAGGTGACCCATCATTCCGCAAGATTGGAACTCTACTGGGGCCCTCTGGCACTACGGCCTCATATGCCTAGATCATCTACATTGGTGGCATACCACCTGGCTACCTAAATAAGTGTATTGTTTCCTTACATAACCACACGTAGACTCCCTACGATGCTTACTGATGTCAGCTGGTTAGGCACAATCCCTGGATGCGGAACCACCCCGGATCTCATCTCAAAATCTCCTAGATTACACTCTGCAGTCAGTGCCTAGTTGATGATGGAAGCGATTGAAGTCTTCATGAAGATACTCACCTCTGATCGGATCTCCCATCTGAGACCATAATCAATTTTTTTTTCAAGAACAACCCATCTTTATCCTAGAGGTGTGTGAAATGCTGTATCTCAGTGAAATGAGAGGATTACACCATGACAGAAAGAGTACCCTGCCCCAGGCTCATGAACTCCTGGTCTCGGTCTTCCCTCAGGGTCTCTGGATAGAAGTAGTCATGAAAGAGGCACTAAAACTCCTCCCACATCATAACCAACTGATTACCCACTTGTGAGATCACTTCCCACAACCTCTTGGTGGAGTCATGTAGCATGTAGGTAGTTAGTTTGAACCACCTCTCTGGAGGAGTCTCCAGATGCTCGAAGATATTCATCATGGATTATAGCCATTTCTCTGCAGCATAAGGTCCTTCTTCCCCTGAGAAGGTGGGAGGATGTGGTTGCTGGAAAAACCATGTAAAGTCTTCCATAGTCGTGGCAGGAGGTGGTTCTCTTTGAAAGGTCTGCATCATCCTCATGAATACTTCCCTGAATTGTGTATTAGCACCTACATCTGGTATAACTTTTGATGCCAAGACTGGCACAATAGGTGGAACAACTGGAAGTCCATACTCAGCCATGTCCAGTGTCTGATCGTCGCCCTACAGCTTGTGGAAAACTGGAGGACATATCAGTGGCATGAATCTACAAGGTTAAACACACAACTTAGATCAAGATTAATAGGGACTAAAACTTAGGAGTATATGGACTGTACAGAGAAATACTTTTTCTTCCTGATCAGAGAAACACATGTCGTATAGTAAAAACTACCAGACGTGTATTCTTGGATTTTTCCAGATAGTAAGCCACAAAAAACTACCCCAGAACTCGGAGAAACATTTAAAATATAATTGAAAGTGCAAAATTACGATTCGTGAGGGCCCATACTCCCCACAGATCAATGTTTGGAATCTTACATATGTCATATCAAAGCATAAAAGGAAATGACCAACTAATTTTCGGTCTAAGAGGGACTATAACACCTCAGGATCCAAATTTTGGCGTTCATTCTCAAAAAACATTATAAACAAAGATCTACCTATAGAAAATATTATATCACATCATCTATCACAATAGCATGCATAATCTGCACATCGCCTATCACAACAACATGCATTCGCTAATGCATCCTAGATGACATCGAAATAATGAATGACATGTTATTTTTAACAGGTTCCTAAATAATGCATGAGATGTCATACCCTCATCTCATCGGGTTGCGACAGAAAATAGAACCGTAATAACAACAACGGTAAAAAAACAATGAATGTGAATCACTCTACGGTGAAAACAAATCAACTGTAAAATTTTTGAAACAGAATAAAATTGCAATAAAAGAGGTAGTATGGATTTTACATTTACACGGGTAAGGTACTCCTGGGAACAAATCATTACCAAGTACCTTTTCCATCCTATCCCTAACTAAAGCCTTCAAATAGTAAGTCAAGAGAAAAGAACCCTCTGATACCTGTTTGTGATGTCCCGGTTCCGGAGGCCACCTAGCGGTGCCCTGAACTCGGTTGGTCACATGGCCTCAAGCACATTTCCACGAACTCTAGAGGCTTCCAACTAGCAGTGAGGGCCTTGGGTGTGATAGTGGGGAGAATATGCCCTCATTGGTAGAGTACACATTGGAAGACTGTAAGTATAAAAAACTGGAGCACACAAACACACAAAAACACATATATATAAATTGATGCATGATATTTATGTATCAGGAAAGAATCCAAACAAGTCACAATGCTGAATAAAAACAATACTAAACCAAAGTACAAAAGAAATATATGAGAAACTCCTCACCATCGCAAGCCTTTGCTTGGTCCCATGCTCTCCAACTCCAATGTAATCAAGTACCTAATGTCAAAGGGCACTTTCCCTTTATATACCTACAACAATATAATCTCTTTGGGCCAAAAATCATGGCCCAAACAGGGTGTGAGACAAAATCCCTGTAGGAAACCACCACGAGTTATGTGCCTATCTTTCAGTGAATATATGTCAGGTAAAAGTACAAAAATAGTAAACCTGAAATTAATAAACAGTAAACATTCCATAGTTTCAAATATCTAATCCATAACTGGTAATCAACTACTCATCCAAGAAGAAAAAACAAGTATCCCTATGGGTAGTTATCACAGACTAACCCCTTTGGTTCAACCAACAAGTACTAGCCACCCTATGGGAGGCATACACAGTCTCACCCCACTAGTTCATCTAATTAACGGACTCTATAGGGAAGCAGTCACTGTCAATTCCCCCTATAGTCTCATATCATACTAACGACGCTCTAGGTAAGCACTCAACATCTCATTCCCCCTGTGGCCCTCATTTAGGAACTAAAGACACTCTGGGGAAGCACTCAATGTCAATTCCCCATGTGGTCTCACATCGTATTATAATGTCACTATAGAGAAGCCCTTATATCGATTATTCACATGGTCTACTACAACAGGTTCTCAAGGCCCTGTGTAAGTCATAAAGTGAATAGCTCGTGTATCAGCATAAGTAAACCTCAAGAAATACTTGGCTAGCAGTCTACAACACCTCAGCATATCAGAAGATCACAACACGCTGTCCTATAACACTAGGCATGGTAAACTGGTCAGAGTATAATGGGAGAAACTAGACCAAACGGTCATATCAAACATGCATGGGAAAAACAAAAAAAGCATAGAATTTATCCCAAAACACATTCAAAATACTCTACTCTAGCATACAATCACGCAAGAAATCAATAGGTCTAAAATATTAACACACAATACCACATTCAAGCATATTGGCGATTTTGCACAACAATTCATAGACAATAAATCAAAAGGCACAAACCACATACCTTTAGATATCTGATGAAAATGATCCACATGCAATTCAACCTCCTCATAAATAGCTAACGCACAATTAGAAATGGTCTAAACCTCCTTCCCTAACATCCAGAAGGCTTGAAATCAACACCCAACGCAACCACAACCCTAGATCAACACACAAAGGGTGTAGATCTAGAAAACCAGGGGATAGCGAGATGTAGATCTAGAGGGAACTCGATGGAACCAAAATGAGAGACATACCCAAGAAGAACTGGCTCCGATCCACACGGAAACCCCTTCAATTCACCTCCAAAACGAGTGGAAGAGCTCCTTCAACCTTTTTGAACCCAAAATCCCGAGTGAGGCTCGATTGGAAGAGATATTGGAGAAGAAATGTGGAATCCTGAGTGGCCGGGGGAATTAAAACTTAATTTTACGTGGTCGCACGGTTTCCATGTACGGTTTTCCAAACCATACACCAACCGTGTGGTTACCACTGTCATTCCTAGGGACTTTGCACGACCTACCCGCATAGTTTGACAAACCGTGTGCTGCCCATGCATAGACCACTATCTCCTCCAGGTTCTTCGCATGGTTTTCCTATATGGTCTGACAAACCGTGCACCTCCCATGCATAGCCCACTATCAAGGGTGTACAGTTTCCTGGGATGGCCGCACGGTTTGAACAAACCATGTGCCAACCGTTCACCCTTGCCCAACCTCTACAACGTTAAATGTTTTCTTCCCAAAATTTCCCTTTTTTCTAAAAAATGAACAGAAAAGAGAAACATACCAGAAAAAAGGTCTGGGTTCTTACCCCTAGGCCTACATGTTATAAACCACTAGATAGAGGTGGTCTCGGTATCAAAAATATCTTGTTCTTTAATGGGGTACTTTAAGCTAGACTCACTTGTAGATTGATCAATAATAAATCTGATTCCATAGATTTTCATAGAAACATATTCTTGGACACTTTTAAAAATGGAAATTTGAGCTATGTAAACTCTTAAATATGGCCTTCCATTAGATATTCTGATAACAAAATCATTTATAACTCAATATGGATGGTTTTTTTAGATTCCTCCATGGACATTTGGCTTTGAAACTAGACTGGCACCCCCTCGTTTCCATGATAACTTCTAATTCCCCTATGGAAAACTTCAACTTCTCTATAAAGGAGGTGATGCAATCTCATAATAAAAAACTTCAAGATACCATCATGATGGTTGTTGATAATTACCCCCTTTTTAATGCTGATGATTTTATTATTTGGGATCCTATCCATAATGGTATTCTGGATTCCAAAAGTTTATACAATCAAAATTTCAAGAACTCTAATTCTATTTTTTATGATAATTTTAGAAAAACCCTGGATCAAAAACTCATAACATAACCTTATTTTTTGTATTTATCATAACTGTGTTCCGGTGGAGGTTTGACTCCAGTCCTTTGGTGTCCAACTGTGATCAAAATGTCACCTTTGTCATAAAAATATAGAGGATACCAACCATCTTTTTTTATTGTTCCAAGGCTTCTGCCCTTTGTAATTATATTACTATCATGTTTGGCTATAGATGGTTATCCTCTAACACTATTTTCCCCCAGCAAAAACATTGCGTGGAGCTTGATACATTGCAAAAAATCAAGAATCTATTCTTATCCAAAATTATTGATCTCCTCTATGTAATATGGTATAATAGAGAAGATATTATTCCCAAAAAATACTCATTCAATCTTAATGAATGTCAGATGAGAAGTCTTGTCCCCCTTAGGGATGCCACCTCACTTCAGAATGATCATTATGGTAACTCTGTTGGGGAAATCATGATTTTAAGATGTCTTGGAATCGAAGGTATCAACAGACAACCGAGACACTCTTTTGATGTAATATGGAAATCCCCTCTTCTTGGTTGGATCATAATTAATGTTTATGTATCTTCCAAAAGAAATCTAGGATAGGCGGTATATAGGGCCATTTATGGAGATTATCTTGGTCATTATCAAGGTGGTTTCTTCGGTAGATGTGGTATATCCACCTCCATAGAATGAGAAATGATGGCTATAATTTAGGCAGTTGGATTTGTTAATCTAAAAGGTCAGGAAAAAATTTGGATTGAAATTTATTCCACCACTATTATGCAAGCTATTTGAAATGGGGGTGGTTCACCTTTCCTGGCCGATTACTACTCGTTGGATGAGCTGCCTTGACTCGCTTCTGGAGATCAGATACATTCTCACCCATACCTATTGTGATTCAATCATGAGTGTTAATGGTTTTATCAATAATATAATCATCCAGGATATTAAATGGATCGATGATATTTGGGTTGACCTTCTCTCTCTATATGAACAAGATTGTAATAAATTTCCCACCTTCAGACACATGTAGTTCCTTTCCTGCCTTTTTAATAAATTGTGTCTTGGTCATTGAACATGGAATTAAATTTTTAAAAAAATGGACTATAATAAATAAATATAATATGGATACATATTATATTTATATCACTATAAAGCTTATATAATTTTTAATACATGGACAATTTATATCAAAATCTGTTCAATTTATAATCTAGTACTAAATATTAACAAAACAACCGTTATTAACTTATAGAATAATATATTATTTATAAAGAGATAATAATAGATATAAATGGAATAATAAACCTGAAAAATGTTTCAAAGAATGAATATATTAACATAAGTTAATTATTCAGAATTAATAAGGATCATACAAGATGATTCAAACACAAGGTAAGGGATTTATTCTCAATCTCCTTTTATTGAGGAATATCTTATAGTTATGGACATTTATTATATTATAATGTGTATATTCAACCAATTTGACTCTTTAAATCACGAATTATTATATTCTCGTGATATTGAATGTTCTATTTAATTTATTCATTAATTATTTTTAATCACGTGTTTCTAATTTGGTATGCTAACTTCTTAACCCAATTACATTCTTTGGGATAATCTTTTAATTCTTGATTATGTCGAGTTGTGAATATGTGAGACATTACTTTTGATATCCTATATTTTATTTATATTTTATTTATGTGTGTTTATAGTGATGAAACAAAATCGATATATTTTACTAACAAAATGATCTTTGTAGGGGTATTTTTAAACTCAATTTCTTATCATTGGGTTTACGCAATCTTTGTTGACTATATTATGCCAGTATTATGAATGGAATCACATATTGTTTATTTATGTTGTAATTTCCACTTTTTGTGTGTGGATATACTATTTCTATACATAATCCCAGAATTTATAAATTCATAAGTCATATATATGAATTTTTTTAGGTAAATCACAACTCAATCTACATTAATGGAGTTAAATATTGATGTCATTGGTTTTGTTTTTCCAAGAATATATGCGAATTAACTATGATTTGTTTTCACATAATATCCACTTATATTGGGTGTATTTATATTTTTCACACACAATTATGTCATTGATTTATCCTTAATCTAAAGTAACAATATTTTTACAAGGCTTCAACTCAATCTCCTTTTATTAGTGTATATTATGATAATATACACCTCTTTAATTTATACAGTGTATAATAAACCCATTATACATTAAATTTCATTAAAAAGAAATATGTTTTCTACAAATCCTTTTAATAAATGATAAAATGATTATTTTCAACATATGCACCAAAACGTCCTCTCCACCGCCACAATCATTATTTGATATTTGTATTCCTCTATAAGCCATAATATTTTAAAAAGGAAAAGAAATCCCTTATTCCCATTTTTTTAGTTTTGGTATTGAAAATGGTTTTTGAAGTGGATTGAGTATTTTAATATCTTGAAATGGTTTTTTGTGATTTCAAATGAAATGTTATTATTGAAATGATGATATTTTCATTATTTTATTTATTATGATTATATTATGGTTCTTGGATATTTTACACGTGGTTACGTGATAAACCAATGATGAGTGGTTACATGATAAACCAAATGTTTGGTTTTTCTATCATAAACCAAGAATGAGTGGTTACATTAAAACATACAATGAATTAGATATGGATATTAGACGTATGTCTACTGCATTTGGTAATGTGTGTGTATGCCGACCATATGGATATTCCATTTATGTATGTTTATGTCCCATGTAACCTTTATATGCTATATGTTTTTTATGTGGTATTTATGGTAATATTTTGGTTGAAAAAAGGATAATAAATGAGATTATATTCAATGAAGGGTTTCTTATACTTCATAAAGTTGAAATTAATTACATTATTAAAATGTTTTAATGGTTTAAATGTATTTAAATTAATATTATTCTTTATTCATTATGCATCCCTTACTAATCTTTTTGTGTTCATCCTATGTTTTAAAATGTTTTTAACAAGAAATAAAGTAGAATTGAGTCAAATATGGGATCATGGAATCATTACTTTATTAAAACATGAAACGATGTCATGTTTTCATTTAAAGAGTTTTTGTTCTATATAAAAATGTATAGTGAGTGGATGTGTCTACTGGTAATATTCCAGATTTTATGTTTCAACTATGATCTAATTCTCTAAAGATCAAAACCCGAACATTTATTCAATGTGAATTAATGTCACATTATTGAATAATCTCAAAATTAAGTAATGTTGATAGATGAAGACTTATAGATTGTATCAGAGGTTGGTTTAGATAACATTAGTGCATTGGGTGTTATTTATGAATTAGTGACATGTATTATAAAACCATAATATTTATCATAATAGAATGATTCATAGTTATTTTAGATGAATTGATTGAGATTAAGATAAAATTAATAAGAATATATTTATTTTTACCCAACTCATAAGATAATATATGATGATTTTACTGATATACTCACACTGAACTATTTGGATTTAGTAAACTGATGGATCTACCAGGAACCAAAGTAACAATGGATGGGAAAGAAACTGTGGTGGTTATCTGAATAAGCAACAGAATGAAATGGGAGCTTCAATGGGAACAATTGAGGTTATTTTTATCCAACTATCTAGTGTCATGTTTTACCACTCTAATAACCATGATTTTTCTAAGGCATCATATATGGGAGAAAATAATCCGTAGGGAAGTTTTAGTAATAATCAAATTGGTATGAATATTCAAAAAACTATATGTCAATGATGTGGAATGAAAAACTTAGAAAAATGTTTCCAACAGATGGGAAGATGTTATAGACGTAGTAATGAAGTTCATAAATCAATAACATACCATAGAAAAGTAATCATTCTGTTAACTCTAGTAAATTGAAACAAGTAATTTTTGAGGGACCAATTGAATGTTTTAAATGTGTTGTGCGTGGTCCTTAAAAAAATTGATTTATTATGATGAAGGTTTGGGAATGGGATCCAAAAGACCACACAATTATATATTTTCCTATTCCAAATGTCATTTCAATTGAAGATGAGGGAACTAAATATTAAAAAGGAATTGTTCGGATTATTTATTAGTTCATTTTTTTACATTATTGAAATCTTCTGACATTATGCATGGTCTTTTATAGGAAATAACTATAAAAGAATATGATGTAAAATCATGGATAAAGGATCATGAAGAATTTTTGTTGATTTGTATGTCTACATTTTAGGAATTGATGTGTTATTTTGGGTCTATGGATGATGATATTTTTAAATGTATCAATTATGTTATTATTTTAGTATAAATATAGAATTTTAAACCTTATGTTTTTTATAAAAAATGATAAATGAGGAAGATATATTTTTTATTTTTTGGACATATATATAAAAACCATTAGGGTTGATATGATCCTTGATTTTGTGGAAATTATGGGTTATTACATTTTGGGATGAAAAATGTGAGGTATGAGAGAACCATTTAGTTTAAAATATGTTATGGGTTTTTAAGGAATTTATCTCATTTTTTGGAATGTTAAAAAACTATAGAGTTTTGAAAAAGGACAACACAAAGAGTGTGTGACAACCCACTATGTCATACACAATTTCAGGAGCCAACCAACAACTAAAGTGCGATTGACATTTATCACCTACAACTTGACTACGTGAAGTATGGGGTTAGTATTACTAAATAGTTTTAATTAAATGATTTTACAAATAGAGAATAAGTTGATTTTTGGAAATTATGTTCTATTAAATGGATATTCATAGTATAGGAAAATGAGTTTGTGACTAATTGATAAATGTTATTTGGAAAGACGTTCTCTCTTTTTGGAACACTATATTCTTATGGAAAAAACAATAATATGGGATTTTATTTGAGGTGTAATGGTTGAATTTTAGTTTTAATGAATAAATGTTTTTGTTATGGACATATGGTGATTTGGGTGGTTTATGGAAATGATTATACTATCATGGAGAATATGTTATTAGGTAATGTACGTTTTTGTATGGTACATTAATATTTTACGATGTTATTTGGAGATAAGGTTTATGATTTATAGTGGAGGAATTAGTGATAAAATCCTTCTGAATTTTTGGGTTTTAATCATAGTTTTAATTACATTGAATAATTATAAGGATTATTGTTAATTGAATAGTCTGTGTTTATCTTTGGATTATTGTATGTTTAATTTTAGATATTAAGAGTAGTATTTATTTTTATAAATCATTAAACTTTTTTAGAACTACTGGATCCTGTACTAACCATTTCGGTTTTGGTTAATATTTTCAGACAAGTTAAATAGAAAGTTTAACTTTTTAGGATTAAAATTTTTTTAGAAGTTGATTCTAGAGCTTCAAGTGTGACCAAGTCAACTTAAATACACATCATTCAGGGAAAAGATTATTTTTTTGTAGATATTTATTAAAGGACGAAACACTAATTAACAAGTAAGTATGTTACTTTATGTTTTTAGCCTATCTCATAAGTAAATTACTCAAAATTGAGAACGAGATAATAAAAAAATATGTTTCCCATTTAGTTTTACAACTGGTAAATCAAATACCATTTATGCCATATCAATTTTACGGTTTTCAGATTGTTAACTTTATCCTGATCATGCTTTCTATCACTCCCCATCAGAACATGATGGTTAGTTTCTATTACAGTTCCATGTTTTCCTACATGGAACCCTAGTATGTGCTATCCTTGGGGTCCTTTTTACATCTCCTTATTTATTTTAAAATTGAATGTTTTATTGACTCTTTTTCTTATGTGATATATTCAATGATGTTTCTAAGACAAATTTTAAAATTGTGAGGACACAATTTCCAAAAGGGGGAATGGTCCAATGACCCATGTATTTATAGAATATTAAATTAAATTTATATTAATATTTATGAATTTTGTGTTAATTTTATAATAAAGGTGATCCTTTTTCTAAGAGCTTACTCTACACCCAACAATGAGTATCTCTGAAATCATACATTGCACACAACATTGAGTTATACCAAAATTCAAGACATTATTATTAATATTATTATAAAAGGTTGTTAAGGATTAGCTGTTGGAATGGAGGGAATTAATGGTATCAACTAAATTTTGATATAAATGTTATACTTGTTTAAATAATGATCCATTGATTACTAAATTTATTAGAAATGGAAATAAAACCCAATTAAATATAAATGATGCGTTTTTATGAAAACCTATGAAAAAGAGAATAAATGTGTATATGAAATCATATTAATCAAGAAGGATTTACATTTAATGAAAAATAAATTTTATATAATAAATTTTATATTTTAAATTTATCTTATATGTTTTCTAGATATGATATAATAACAAATTCAACTTATTGGATAAAAGAAGCATTTTTCTAAAAATGCAGTTTTATTTCTTTTTGGTAAAGAACCCATTTTGAATATATTTTTGGTCAAATTTATATCTTATATTTGAAAAAATTATATTTGATATATGTGGGACATCAAAATTTTATTTGTTTATGTTTTTGGTAATTTTTTGAAAAATGTCAATTTTTAATGAATAGTAAAAAATACAACATTTTAATTACAAACTTCCTTTTCATCTAATATATCTATACATTTATATAGTTTTTTATTGGTTATAAATTGTAATTAGATTATGTATCTATAATTGATTCCAAATTTAGTCTTTGGAAGTAATTTCCCATTGAAATTGGATATAAAGACAAATCAATTTTAGTTGAGTGTTATTACTACTTAAAAACAAGATTTCTGGTTTCGACAATAGGAAATAATTTTTAATTATTTTCTGAAAAAAATATGTTTTGAATTAGAAAAAATGATTACATATTTATAATCAGAAGGTACAAATTGTGTGAATAGGTACCTTTTTTGGACATTATGAATAGTAACTTCAGCAATTATTTTATTTACCACAGTTAATAGGTAAATATTGTAAATAAGGGTAAACAATAATATTATAATAATATATAACCACCCTAACACGTTTCCTAATCCTATTATATTATATATATCCGACCATGGGCATCCTAGGATAATTTTAGAACCCCATGGAGGCACTTTGGTTTGAAAATGACGTTTTATAATATTTAATATAAAGTAAAGAGAAATATAAGATAAACATGTATCTTTAATAAAACAATTTGATGATTGATTTATATAATTGATATCTTCAACTATAAATAGTAATTATAAATATAAAAATATTTCCTACATCATTATATGTTATTTATTTTAGACATTAAATTAATAGATTTAATAATGGCACAACGATGATGTAGTGATTTCTTCATTAATAATAAATTCAAATAAATGATATTACAAATGTTAAAATAAATGTTCTTTTGTTATTTTCATTTCATCCATAAATTTTTTTGGATTACATTGATGTATTATATTTGAGTTAATTTTTTTGGATCCATGGAATCAATTTGTTATGAATTTTTAAAAAAGTCAACTATGAATAATGTCTAAAATTGACACAACTAATAACTTAAAACATAAAATAGTTTATTCAATGAAATTAAATTACAAAAAATCTATTATTCTACCAAATTATAAAGAAAAGTCCCAATATTTCATAAATGACTATTTTGGGTCGTTTGAAATTATATACTAATTACATTAACCCACAATGTGTAAATAACATGATATCACAGCATGTTAAAAATGGTAAAATAAGGGTCAAACAAAAACTATAGGGATATAAAATATCTTAAAAACATAAATAAAAATTATTAAATGATATTTATTCTAACCAAATTCATCTTATATTTTAATTAAATTCGTTTTGGACCATTTTTAATTGAAATGTAATTTATAATTATTTAATATTTCAAGAACTTCTTAAAGTGCCTCTCCTCTCTATTACAAACGACCAGAACCTCTACCAACTTAATCACTCCTATAAATCCCATTGTCTCATCCCAATTCGTCTCAAATAATATCCCAACATCCTCACCATACTCTTATAAGCCATACCTTTCACAGAAATCAATTCATGATGCCTTTTTTCTCAAATCAAAAGAAGTTACACGATTTAAAGGAAATGTCTTGTCTCAAGATCCTTTCCATTATTTTCTTTCAACACTCCCTATGATCTTATTATACATTTTTTACATAAAAATTCCAGTATCCCTAATATACTAGTTTTTTATGATAACTATTTAAAATACACTAACACACACCACCATCTAATATATATGAGCATATTATGTTTTTGTATGGAAAACTACTCCCCCATGAAATGATAATTGTTCAATTTTACCCTACCACCTATCATGGTGAATATTATGATTCTAATGTATTTATATATGATATATATTATATTTATATTGTCTCTATGATTATGTAATATTTATTTACAACATACCTTTATTCGTTCCATGAAGTGTAAATACGATAATTTCATTTGAGGTTGTGTGTAATACTGCCCTGTCAAAGTGACATGACTCGTTAATTAAATAAAGAGAATGTATATACGATGGTTTTATTAATCCAATGAGACATGAAAAAAATACTGTTCGGTTAATATAATGAACACTTTATCCTTTGAATATTATTCTTTTAATATGATAATGTAAGGAAAGTAGCATTAATTTTACGTACGAGCTACCATCTCTATGAACAGTGCATTTCAATTCATATCTATAAATATTATAGAAAATTATAAATATATATTTTATAGATATATATGATATTTATATAATTCTATAGATGATTTACCATTGATAATATGGATAATTTATATCAAAACTAGTTCATTTTTGACTTAAGTGCTGAATATTGACAAAACGACCGATATTAACTTAAATAATTATATAATTTTTATAATGTGGTAATAAGTTAAATAGAAATAATAATAAACTTGAAAAAAGTTTTGAAGCAAATATATATTGAAATAATTTTATTATTTATGAAGTAAAATGATCGTATGTGATGAGTTTGACTCAAGGTAAGGGATTTCCTGTCAATCTACTTTCATTGAGGCTTATCATGTTATCATGCACATTTATTATCTTATAAAGTGTATATAAAAACCTATTGACTATTTATATCCCTAATTAGTATATTATCATGTTATTTAATGTTCTAATTAATTTTATTGCTAAATAATTTTCATTCAAGTGCTTCTCAAGTGGTAAGGGGACTTATTAACCCGATTTCCATTCATTGGGCTAATCATTTACATCTTGAAAATGTTGTTCTATAATTATTTGAGAAATTAATTTTGATATCATATCTTATATTTATAATTTCTTTACGATTATTTATAGTGAATAAACATAATCATTAATGTTTATTAAAAAATTATCTTTTTAGGGAATTTTTAATCACAATTTATAATCATTGGGTTTTACGCATACTTTAATGATTATATTATGCCAATATTATGTGTGGAATCCTAGATTGTTTATTTATATTGTTATTTACATTTTATTTTGTCTCAGTATTTTGTTTCTACACATAATAACCCCATTTATAAATTAGTACGTCATTTATATGAATCTTTTAATGGAAATAATAACTCAATCTCCATTGATTGACTTAAAAATAAATGTCATTTGTTTTTTTATTCCTAGAATATGAGTCAATGTCTTTTGATGGATTTTCACATAATATACACTTTTTTTGGTGTATTTATATTTCTCACACATAATTATGTCATTGATTTATCCTTCATATAATGATCCATTCGTTGTAAGGGACTTTGTCTCAATTTCCTATAATTGAGAGATATTATTATAATATAAACCTACATCATTTAAACGGTTTATAGTAAACCAAGATTACTTTTAATTTCATTTAAATGAAATCCTTTCCCTTCAAATAATTTGTCTAAACAACAAAAGGATTGTTTTTAATGTCTGGAGTGTCAATGTCACCTCCATCGCCATAATAGTTATTTGATATTTGGCATCCTCTATAAGCCATAATGTTTTCAAATAGAAAAATAAATCCCTTATTCAAATTTTGGATGTTTTGGTATTAAAAATTGTTTTTGGAATATATTGAGTATATAAATACATTGAAATGATTTCTTATTATAGAAAATGAAATGTTATTAGTGAAATGTTCACATTTTAAATATTTTATGTTTTTGGATAATATAATTGGACTTGGAAATTTTAAGGGATGTTACATGATAAACCAATGATGAGTGGTTATCTTATAAACCAAATGATGGGTGGTTCTGTGATAAAAAAAGGATGAGTGGTTACGTTATGTCAACCAATGAATTTTGTTTGGATGTCAGCCGTAAAACTATTAAATTTAGTGATATTTTTAGAAGTTGATTGTATGGTGATTCCAATTAATTGTGTTTATGTTCCATGTGGCCATTCTATGATATATATATCTTTATATGGAATTTATAGAAATATAATGATGAAAAAAAGGGAATGAAATGAGATTATATTCAATGATGTGTTTTTTCTACATCATAAAGGTGAAACATATTACATTTTGATAAATTAATCATGGTTTACATGTTTTCAAATGAAAAATAGTTTCTATTCATTATGTATACATTATTGATATTTTTTACTCATCCCTAGTCTTTAAATGTTTTCCATATGACCAAAATAAGAATATATCCATGGTTCTGACAAATGAAAAGTTATTCTATTAAAACATGAAACAAGTTCATGTTTCTTTTTAAAGAGTTTTTTAAAAAAAAGATAGTGAGTAGAAGTGCCTAATAGTAATATTATAGATGTTATATATCCTTTGTGACCTAATTATCTAATTCTCTAATCCTAAAAATACCCTCTATGTGAATTAAAGTCAAATTTTTTACATATCTCAAAAATAAGTAATGTGTAATGAAGATTCTGTAAATATCATGTTTAAATAATAGAAGCATTTTTTTGTTCACTGAGACATGGTGTTGTGTTCAACAAAATATAGCAATAATGTTGATATTATTTGAAAAAATTATTACATATAGTATCAGGCTATTTCATTATCACATTATTTTTTCCTATTAATTACTAATATTTAAAAAAATTTAAAAATGATTTCTCTATATAATAATAATTTTAACGCCCTAAAATTCTAAAATAAGAACATTGTATTTGATAGAATGTATGTCCCAAAATCCCAAGGGAATACAGAAATTTAATATATTGTGAATTTACTATATAATCAATATTTTCATTAAATTTTATCTATAGCTTCAAATGCATGTAAAGAAGTGTCAAATTTAATTACACACAAGACCGAGTTTTACCGAGCAACAATATATAGTATAAAAATTATTTTCCTTATAAATAGATATAACGAGGCCGTTTAACTAAAAGGTATTAAAAGGGTTATATAATTATTAAAATATATGGTTGAAACAAATATTAAAATATTTCATTTTTTAAAAATAAATTAAAAAATGAATATAATTTCCAATTTAATACTAAGGGAATATTTTTGTAGAAAACTATTTTTGTGATCACAAATATATTTCATCTTAATAAATTAAAATTATTTAAATTAGTTAGTTATATAAATTTAATATATATATAATATATATTTAATATGATATTTTTTATATCCATCCAATTGATTTGATAAGCATAAGATAATAACAAACCCAATATTTCACATAAAAATAAATATTTTTCTTATAGTACTTTTACCACCGTTAAATGGGAGAGATAATTTTAATCCATGTTTTTGATCTTTAATTAATTTTACATGTTCAATTAAATTTCATTTTTATAATATAAAAATAAAAATTAGGATAACGTGAATTTTTTGTATTTCTATGTGATGTTTTATATATTGTTTAATGGTTCAAAAATAATTAATTGTAATTCATAACATCATTTCCTTATAATTTATTTACAAGTGTAAATTATATTTTAGGTTTATTTTAAATATTAATTAAATTTATTTTACATTAATTACTCTAATATAGGTCATTTTAATAAATGTCACATTGAAATTGATTATAAAAGCATTGAAAATTAAGAATGTGTTTATTTTAATACTCACATTATCGTTTGGCAAATGATATGAAAATTAAAATTATTAATTTTCCATTTATATGATAGGAAATTATTATTAATTGATTCCATTCTTGAAATTAAAAAAATTTGAATTTTCTAATATTTTCAATATAGTTTTTTTTAAAAAAATATATGTGAATGTAATTAAAAATAATCACAATGATTATGAGAAAAAATTGATTAATAGGGGACTAAAACATAATAATAAGAACCAAAATGACAAAAAATTCAAAAAATCTATTATCTAGCAATATTTTGAACATATACTCACTTTTATCAGAACTGAACCATTATTGGATTCACATTAATAAGGAAAATAGTGGGTGAAATTTATATTTAAAAATCATTTCAATGGTGTAACTCCTCCTCCTGTATAAAAAGGCACTAACCTCTACAAGTTCGTCACACCCCTATAGACACATTGTATTGAACAAGATCAACTAAATTATATCATCATAATCTATCCCCTAAACCTGGAATCCTCAACTTGGATAGAAAACCATCCATGGAATCCCTTTGGTGCAATACAAAATGAGTTACCTAAAAACGAGGCAACATCCTTCCTCAAACTCTTAAATATAATTTTCATTCCAAACCACCTAAAGTTTTTTATATGATTATAAAATACCACAAGTATCATAAATATAATGATTTTATTATTCTTTGATATTGATCTACACTTACACACACCTCCAAGTAATGTGTAATAAACATACCGTCTATGTGTAAAATAAATAACCACCTCACAAAATGATTTCATTTATTTTTTCTTCACCAACTCTCATGGATGAGAATTATGATAGAAAAACTATTCATAAATGATATAAATTAAATTTATAATGTCATTATGATTGATTAATTTAAATATAACAATAATCATTATTCTTTCCATTTTATGATAATATGATAACATCCCTGGTGGATGTTTGGACTAATTCCCAATCAAAGCGACATGATTCATTCAAAATATAAATGTAACTAAAGGGTAGTTTTCATAATACTATTCGACATATATGAAAGAAATAAAATATTGTAATTATAATTTACAAATATATCATTTCATTTTCTTTCTTTTAAATATAGAAAAAATGAATGCAACGTTCATGTGATAGTACAACATACAGTCTCCATGAAATGTGCATTTCATCTCATACCTCTAAATTTTATATATTATTATAAATAAATATTTAATATATATATATATATATATATGATATTTTTATCATGGATTAATTTCTTGTAATTATTGAAACATGATAGGAATAACAAGTAACATGTCAAAGTATTCTCGAAAAAATTATACTATTAACACCCAAAATAGTGATAATAACGAAACATAATAAAAAATGGACAATAATATATTGTAAGAAGAAAATATATAATATTATTAATATAAATATGGTTCTATTATAATTTATTAACATGTTTAAAACAATATTATAGGATTTGAAATCACATTCACAAAAAATTAAACAATGGTACGATATTTTCATCTCTATATTTACATTAGTGAGATTAGTTTCATATTCGTCACTTACTTATATTTTGTGGTGTATCTACTATAAATTTATAAATATTAAACCATGAATAATTTTATCTTTAGGGTATTTTTATTTTTAATTTTAATTTTTTATTCTGAAGTGATATGAGTTAAATGTTAACAAGTGGAAAATAATTTCATAACCTTATTCCTTTTCATTTGGGTATGTTACTTTCTTATAGTCGTAAATATTATAATATTATGTGTGTAATCACTTTTTATGATATTTTTGTTTCAATTCAACATATTTGTATTTGGATTTAAATTTTACATGAAAAATCCATTTATTTATTCATTCTCACATAAAGGTTATATTGATTTTCGGTTTTCACTTAAAAATATCATTTTATTTTGGATTATTTACACTTAAATTCCCATAGGAATATATAATTGTATACATTTTTAATAAATTATTTTTTATTATACTATGTTTATTAATGAATATTTTTATATAATTTCACCATTTAACAAAATTTGGTTTATCAAATGATTTAGAAAATAATTTTACAAAAAACTCACATTATTTCTCTATTTGATCACAAAAAAAATTTCATTCAAAAAAAATGTTTTCTAATAATTTATTCAAAATTTATTTTAACCTTTGGAAAACTATTTATTATTAATTTTTATAAACATTATTTCTTTGATTTTTTTTTCAAATGATCATTCTAATTTCCTTCCAGTCATAGAATTTTTATAATATTTGTATCATAAAAATGTAATGATCATTTTACCTTAGACAACATGTATATAGTTACCTGATTCCATTTCTTTTATGATCCATTTATTTTTTAACAATTAACTGTAATTTTTTTTAATTTTTAATTTTAAATAAATTTTCTTTGAATTTTTTTTCAAAATAAAAATTATATTTTCCTCAATATTTTTCTAATAAATCCTTTGATCATATTTCAATACCTTAATGATGGAACCATATTATTTTTTTTATCCACATTGGTTATGTTTTATTGATAACATCCATATTCATTCTCTGGAATTTTTTTATTTTATTGGGCCAAGGATATTATTAACAATCACATAAATGATTATTTTTTGAGTCCCCTTGAAATATTCAATTTCTTATAATCAGTAAACATTGAATTTCCTATAATTATTCATATAATTTTTCATGGATTTTTTTATTCCCAAAAATTTATACAATTTTTATATACATTGTTTAAATTGACTTGTTATATCACGAATCTCAATATTATCATGAAATAATATGTTTCTTTTAATTCATACGGAATAATTAAAAATTATTTAAGGTTGTATGTGACACCATGGAGTGTTTAATAATTATTTTCATTAATATTCCTTTATTGACTTTTCAATGGTATATCCATTAATAAATTCCAAAAATTCTAATTTTTAGCTATCCTCAAAATATAACATAATAAAAAATATATATCTTCTACTCTATTTGGATATTTGATAAGGAATATTATGAAATTTAATATTTTATTTATGAGTAATACATTAAAAAAGTACAACATGGGTGGGGCCTATTTAGATAGCCTATATATGCATTATTATTCTCAAGGGATTAGTAAATTGTCTGGCCTTGGTTGGGTTATTACTCAATATGAAAAAACCCCATTGGGAAATGTCATTATAGTAATTCTAACATCTACCTTGGAATCATGGTATCTAATAATTAAGAACTAACTTTAATTTTATTCAACTTTTATTTATCCATGATATTTTGTGTCTTTGTATATTGGGATGAATTTAATTCAGAGGCCATTTGTTAAATTGAATGTGTTTCAGTTTTTAACCTTTCCATATTGATTATAAATTTTCCTGTTATTGATTTCATGGAAAAAATATAGTTATTTACCATTCCATATATTTATGCAATTCCTTATTAGTTTATAGATTCCAAGACATGTGTTTTAAAATAATACCTTTTTGTATTTATTATTACCATTGATTAATTATTACATATACAATATTTACACATAATGATCATTATAGATCATCCTTATTATGTTTCCTTTCCAATGGATTCCCTGAAGTGAACTGAAAATGATAATAAAAGATACAATAGATTGAATAAAATTATCCTTGAAGGGAAAAAATTATATTGTAATTATTGTATTCATTTATAACATAAGACACTTGTATGTCAATGGTTTACCATGACTAATAAATTTTTTATCCTTCAAGACATTTGTTTTTGAATCATGGTTTGGTAATTTTGTAGACATAAAATCCATACATACTATGATCAGGTCACTGTAGTTGGTGTCAGAGGATGTTTAGTAGAAAGCTTTTAGACTATATTTAGAAATACATAATTTAAATAACAAAACCCTAATATAGACATTGAGTATTAGTATGATGTTATATAATAATGACTTTATAAGATAGATATTTTTTGGTCTTTCCCACAAATACATACATGTATGGATACTAAAAGTTGGCATAGTTCTGGAACATATGTACCAGGGGGTAAAAACTCTGATATGGGTCACTGGGCATGACTCGTGCATAACCTTGTAAATAACAAAAAACCATATTCTGCACCTGTTTTGACACACCCAAGGGGTATTCATAATAAAATTAACATTCTCTTTACAAAGCATTGTGAATTATTTAAATAGATAATGAAAATGAATGAATAATGTTTAACCTGATGTGTCATTGATTGAAAATTATTTTTTAGATTTATACATCATAAAATGAGTATACAATGTTCCATTATGATTATTTATGATCGTAGTAATATTTTTTTGTTTTTTTTGAAATACACTCTTCTAAAGGATAAACATTATATATATGATGGAAATTTGTGTGAATAAATGGAAAAAGTATTTATGTATTCGGGTTTTATTGAATACCATATTTAAAGGTTTTTTTCTAAATATAAAGGATGAAAATATTATATATTAATATGCTTTTGCAAAAATTACACCCTATATTCTGAGAGATATACCTTAAATCTAAAAATCCCATGGGAGATGAACCCTTTATTAAATTATGATAAGGGTTTAATGCCAAACACTAACCTATGAATTATACTTAATAATATTTCATTGTCTATATGTGAAAAAATTAAAGAAGAAATATTAATTATGAACAAGTAGTTTTATTTTTTAGGTTTATAGATTAATGTGTTAATTTTTTGGATATTTAAAATAGCTGGAGACAAATAGAAACCCATTTTACTCTTTTATTTCCCTCATGATCCAATAAATTATTAATTTAGTTCTCTAGGTATCAAAGTTAATTTCTTGATATCAATTCAATTATGTAATGGATGAATTATAAATTGATAAATTTATAAAAATTGATAATATATATATATATATATAAATATGTTCTATAATTATCACTTCCTATATTCATATGTAGTAAAATAATTACTATATATTAAAGAGATGATAAAAAATGATATCCTAAAACAATAATTTTTGTCCCCCAAATGGTCTTTTGAATCATAAAAAAATTATGGATTTCAGTAACTGAAATATTCATTAATAATTTACTTATTTTTGATTAATGACCCAAATAAATTCCTATAACATTATTCGGGTCTTCTATATATGTATCTCCACATTACAATAATGTTAATTTAATTATATAACTAGTTATATGTTATTCCCCATGACATTTGTACATACCATTCACTATTTTATTGAATAAGTTTTGTGAACCCTTCTTTGGATGTGGGATTTAAAGATATTAAATATCAGACAAACTATTACCATGGTCGAGTTTAAATTGTGAGGTCACAACTTAATTAAGTTGGCGAGAATGTAATGATCGAAAATTATAAAACAAAAATATTGTATAGAATATCATTTATGACATAAAACATCAATAACATAATGGAATAAAAAATCCATGGATTATAAAATATAATTACTATTCCAAATATATTCAATATGTAGCATTCAATGCACACAATTATGTGTTAGCTTCTGTTATATGAAAGAACATGTTTTACTGAGCATTAATATATTATTAAAATTATTATTATTTATAATAAGGTAAAACCCGTATGTTAAAATAGTAGTTATGAAAATATATAAAAAATCAGAATATATATGTTTAAAAATAATATAAAACAAATTCATTGGTTAAAAATTAATTATAAATGAAAATAATGACCGATTAAAAATAAATGGATTATTTATATAGAAAAATATTTTTTATTTTGAAAGATATTCTATTCAAATAATCAATGTTAATTGATATTATTTCAAGAAAATAATGTTAAATACATAGTACATATTCAAGAATATATTGCTTTTATTCGTACAATAGATTTGATTGGAATAAGATAAGAACAAACCTAATATTTTTCATAAAAATCAATATTTTTTTAAAGGAACATTAACAAATTTTGAATTGATAAACTAATATAAATAAAATTATTCGATAATTTATAAATTTTATATGTAAAATATACATGTTTTAAATAAAACAAAAAATGGGTTTTGGTGATAATTCTTTATTTTTCTATAATGTTTTATTTTTTGGATGAATAATGAACAAATACTAATGTTTATTTCAGAACTGATGTTCTCATCTAATTTATTTATTGTTTTATATTATATTTTGGATTTATTTGGTAGTTTAATTAAATGATTTATAAATTAATTTGTTTAAATTGATATATTTTAATCAATTTCACTTTTATATTGCATATTAAAACAAAGAAAACATTTGACAACTTTTACATAAAATACATACACTATTGTCCCATCTACAAGATTAAATTGAAACTAATTTATACCACATCTCTAATTGGAATTTTTAAAATTTGATTTCATATTTTTAATTTTCATAATTTTTATTTTCTAATAATTACAACATTTTTTTTATAAAAATATAGATGACTGTTTTTAAAATTTATTTCAATGATGAAGAGAAAAATTAGCTTAAATATGGAATAAACTGTAAAAAAAGAGATAAAATGACTGATTTTTTTTTACAAAATTAGTTTTATGGAAATATATATATCCTATAATCCTTTTTATTTACATGGAGCCATTATTAGAGTCAATTGTTACACAAAATACTTATTTGTAATTCTATTTCTAAAAATATATAAGAGTGTCACTCCTCCACCACTATAATAAGGCACAATACCCTCCCACTTCCATGCACCTCTGAAGATACGTTGACTCATCAGATATTATCCAAAATATATCCTCAGTATATTCAAATAAAAATAGAAGCTTAATCTTGGGAATAAATCCATCGATGGTAGCCCATTGGTGAAAACTAAAAAAATACCAAAAAGGGGTACCAACCTTCATAAAGCACTTTTATTTTGTTTTCAATGTAGGCACCATAAAATATATCTATTTTATAATTATTAAACATCTATAGTTGAATAAATATAGTTATTGTTTTATTATTATTGTTATACATACACTATGCACATTTTCATATAATGGGTAATGAACTTACAATTTATCTGTATGGTGAACTACCACCACACAAAACCATGGCGTTCGTTTTTCACTTAACACATCCAATTATAAATATATGATATTTATAATTTATTAAATATTTATTTATAAATATATAAAAAATAAAATTATTCTCTCAATTTCTTGTATATAAGATATCAATGTTTGGGGAAGTGTATCCTACAACTCCCTAAAGAGATGTTATTCATTCACACTATACATGGATACTATAAATAATATTTTTATTAAAACAATGACAAATTTATGAAATATATACAATAAAATAATTATAATATACATATATTATTTACTTTTCATATTATTAAATAAGAAAATGAAATGAAAATAGTGTTCATGCATATGTACGACCTACTATCTCTATGAAGGATGGATTTCATTAAATATTTCCAATAATATTTGATTATTATAAATATATATATACTGTATATACATGATATTTTCATCATGGATTAAATTATTTATATTAGGAAACTATTATAGTAACAAATAGTAATATTTCAAAACATACATAAAAAACTAGACAATTAACACCCGAAATAGTGATAATAATAAACGATTATTAAAAAATCGGTAATAAGTTATTGTAATATGATAATATATGATATTATGAATAAAATTATGGTTATTTTATAATTTATTAACACATTTAAAAAAATTATAAATGATTTTAATCAATATTCCCCCAAGAGTAAACACAAGGTACAATATTTTCATCTCACTCATAACATTTGTGAGATAAATGTCATATTCCGCACATACTCCTTTTATGTAGTGTATCTAAATCATAATTTGATATATTATATCATGATTTGTTTTATATTTACAATACATTGAGTTACAATTTTAATTATTTATTATAAGTGTATTGATGTTTAATGATACCAAGTGGTACAAAATTTCATAACCTAATTACTTTTCATTTGGTTATATTACATCCACACTGTAGTCAATATTCATATAACTATGTGTGTAACTATATTCAATATATATATTTTATTCCCACTTCTTTTTGGATTTAATTTTGAAACAAATTATCTATTCATTTTTTGATTCTTGCATTAATGTTATGGTCTTTAAAAGTGTTTACTTCACAATATCATTATGTTCGAGATTGTTCATACATTAATTTCCATCAAAATAAATTATTAAATAACTATTTAATAAATCCCTTATGTTTATTATCCCCTAGTTAGTAATTACCCTTTTTAATGAAATCATAATATTATCCACTATTTGGTACTGATTGTTTTGTAAATTAAATTGAAGAAAAGCTGACCTCATTACTCTCTTTTTTTATATAAAATTTTTTCTTTTCAAAACCATATTTTATAAAAATGGTTTTCAAAAAGTTTTTTAACCATTATAATGTATTTATTAAATAAATTATCCTTTTTATTTTTTAACAATTATTTTAAATTAGTCTTCTTATCTCTAGGGGAACAAACCATGTTTCTATCCATTTTACCAAGCCAAAGGTATGTTTTTGTAACCTTGAATGGAATGCATTAATTTTCCTCATATCATTTCTTTGAATATTACTTTTTTATGTTTAAAAGGATTCATTTAAAAAAATTATTTTTAAAAGTGATTTTCAAATATTTATTTTAAAAATTATTTACAAAATAAATGTATATTTTCCTAAAAATTAGAATTGATGATATTTTTATACTCTTTTTATTAATCATGGAAAAGAAACCATTATTATTTATCTACTTTTGTTATGTTTTATTGACACCAACTATATTTAATATATGGATATATTGTAATTGATTAAGCCAAATAATGTGTTGAAACTCATATCCTGTGTTTATTTGTTACTCCCCTTTAATTGGCCAATTACCTATGATCATTAAACAATTAATTTCCCATAATTATCCAAATCATTTACTATAAATAGTTTAAATGCTTATTAAATATATCATTTTTTACATATGCTATATACATTGACATGTTATATCATGAATACCTATATTCTCATGATGTTAAACATTTCATTTAATTCAAGTGGAATTGTGATTCAAATGTTTCAAAGTGGTATGGGACACTTGGGAGTTTTTATGAATTATTTTTTTGAAGAATGTTTTTATAACCATTCAATGGAATATCTATTAAAAACATCAAATACCCCTATTGTTTTTTATCCTCCACTACATTAATATTGATAAATCTCCATCCTCTAATCCATATAGATATTTGATAAGGTACATTATTAAATCAATTATTCAATATTTGAGAGCAATGTTGTACATTTATTGCATGAGTGGGGCCATGTTATAGATACTCCCTTGGTGCATTGGTACCCTCATCAGACGAGTCAGTTGTCTATCCATAGATGGGTGTTTAAAAGATGTGCTAGATCATATTTTGAATGGTCCTGAAGGTAAATGTATAATGTTCTTAGAAAACATGGTGTCCAATATATATGCATTTCATTAATTAAGAATCAAAATTTTTTTATACTTGAGGTTTTACATCTATATATCATGAGTTAATAATTTTATACTCAATTCAAAAATCATAATAATTTGTTCAAATTTAATTAGAAATACTTGATAATTGAATTTTTAAATATACAAGTAATGAAATTTAATAACACAAAAACAATATATTATTAAATTTTTAAATATTATTTTTATTATATAAGGTTTATTAATAATGAAATTAGTGTTAAAAAATATTCATATTTTAAAAAATATTTTATCCATAAAATGTTTAGTTTCATAAAAAATTAAATAAAAATAAAAGTTTAGATATAATATATTTTTATTATAATCTATTAATATTATTCATTTTTCTAAATTAGTCTAGATTTACCAATGTGTTAGTATCAAAATAAAAATTATTTTTCTGTAAAATTAAAAATGTGAAATGTAAATATGAATGGGAAATAAAAATAAATATGTTTCATTGAAAATTTCCTTTGTATATCATCGTAATTTCTAGTAATAAAACCATGATAGAAATCCACATATGATATATGCATAAGATGTTATCTAGTGGTAGTCATGGGATCCACTTCAGCTATAATTAGTACAGTGAAAATTTCCAAGAGTGAACTTATTTTAAAAAAAATCAATAAAATAATAATTATTGTATTTTGAATTTCTCTTTATATATAGATAACCTGAGTGACCCCAAAACATTTCCATGATTAGATAGGGGAGACTTTCATGAAATACTTGTATGGATAAATGCCATTACGTCTCATTTATATAATGATTTTATAGTGTAGTTACGTTCATTATACATGATAATATAGAATTTAAATTATATGTCCCAAAAATTGAAATATTAATTTTAAAGTATCATTATTTCAATTTAGTTTAGTTTTGTATTAAATGAAAGCTATTAATAATAGTGTTTACTTTATGGGATTTTAATACAAAAATCAAGGTCTGTTATAATGACCTTATATAGGTTATTAATCAAAATATAATATAAAAAGTAGTATCTACACCTTTTATGTCATTTATACCTCATAAACGACTAATTACATGGATTATTAGAATTAATTATGATTAGTAACACATTTCTTAGACTAAAACACATTATTAGTGAATCATTGGGTCGATAGAATACATGTATACTTGTAATAAATCTATTTTTTGTATCCCATAAGGACACTATTGATACCTATTAAATATATCTATCCCAACCCAAATATTTACCACTCAGGGATAACATATTAGAAGTATGTTATTAAATAACATATATACTGACTCGAAAAAAGGCATTCCTCAATTGAAATGCAAGGAACTATCATATTAGGTCCCTCCTCAATAAGCACACCGTTTATGGTAAGAAAACCATTTTAAAATCCAATTAATTTTATTCCATGAATCATTCAAATGAAACATATTCATTGGAATTATATATTAAAGTCATAAATTTATGATGATATTTTATAATCGTAACACACATCAATAGTCTCAAAATATATAAATATCACACCTCAATTCCATCAAATGATATATTATATAATATTTCCATTTAATTTTATAAAAATATATATGAAATAAAATATAACTTGGTCATATTACATACCACCTTCCTTTTTGTGATCGCAACACATCATATTACCGTGATCACCCAAATGAAACTTAATCCTTGACAACATCAACAAGGCCCTATCTTACACTGGAAATAATTAATAAATTATATCCCAATTATAATTATATTTTATAATTAATTTATCCAAATTTCTATAGTTTTTTAAAGTTTTAATTATCACATGGTTGGGTATCACTACAGTTAAATTTAGTTAATGTGTATAAATCACTTCCTATAATCAATTTGACATACTATATATTTATTCACTAATTTTCTATCCAAATGAAAAATATATTTTATCATGTAGTATCAATGTATGATTAATTGTTCATAATTTGACATAATATTATTGATAGAGCATTAAATACCATGTAAACAATTGTCCCCCACTACCTCTTACATCACCAACAAACATCAAATCGTCACAACAGGATAAAAAATGTTTATATTGAATCATTCTTCAATACAAAATTATAGATTCCAAAAAATAGAGATAAAAGTTAATGATGAAGAGTATGTAATGAAAATTATAGGAGTAATCTACATCAATATAATATTCATTATGGTTACATCATGAATAAATAGATATTAATGTATAATACATAATTTTATGAGGGAGTTTTAACCATCATTAATAGAGGAGTGGGATAAAGACATCATAATGTTATGATAAAAATATGCACACCCAATTTGAAAATTTTATCCATATGAATAATGTATAATCCTTCCTCCATATTTCCTATTGTTCCTCCCATGACTACCTAATAGTATTTTAAACTATACACCATTATAGGGATTCACGTTTAACAGTAATTAAAAGCCTTATATGAAACAAATTGTTTTTCACCCATATAGTCATTCTAAATTTCTAAAAAATAAAAAAACATTTTATATTACTCTTATAAACATAAATTTACAACTCAATACCACCTCTAAACATTATAATCATATTTAAAACATATTTTATAATTATAAAATTGAAAAAATATTTGTATAATTTCTCCTTATGTATTAGAGTTGGGAGATTTTTTTCTCTATAGAGTAATGATGAGGGAAAAATTTATTAGTTTCTATTATTACCACAGTATATCATTATGTCTATACTTGGAAGAAGAAAGTTTGACTTAATATATATATATAAAAATACACCAACATCAAACCAATCTATATTTAATATCATTATCTATATTTTTATAGTGTCTATAATTCCATGGTGAAGAGAATAACAATCCCATGTAAAAAAATATTATTGGGAAAATATAATAATGTGTAATACCATAAATGTCAATATAAGTCATTCATCCTTAAAAATATCATTATCCCCATGGTCATCCAATATATATCCTCCAATATTATAATATCATAGATAAGGGATATATATCCCTATTTTCACAGCCAATTAGGTTATGTAACTAGTGGATCAGTGTCACAAATGTATATACAAAATAAATTAGTCCCATATATGAATTTTAATGAATATAATAATAAAAAGAACAAATTGTTATTTTAAAAAACACACTTAAGAGGGAACCCAATATCATAAATTTTATTATATCCTATACATGCATTTATTTTTTCACTATACTAGGACTATATGACATATATACTATTGAGGTTAATAAAAAGCATACTCGTACAATGGTCAATTAATGTAAATATTTATTAGGGATATCAATCCTTAGTATTTATATGATAGTATTTTTAGAAATAAATTTGAATATAAATGTTGACTATCTCACACAATCTGAAAAAATCATCTTTTACCCATAATAAATTACACATTTAATCACTCAACTAACGTCTCGTTGAACCCCAAAACTCACTTAAGGTAGCAGTTGTTACTAAAGTAAAATTTATCATTCACTTTCCTAATGGTCTCATTCTATATTCTTATAATTATAAATTATCTATAATTCCATTAAATAGCATAGAATAACATATATAACACATCACAAAAGGGTTTGATTTATATATAGTTTAGGTATTTTAATCAGTTAATTTCTTATAATATACTACATACAAAACTAAAATCCACCACATGACCTCAAAAACTATCATATTTCAATTAAAAATTGAAATATTCCCTTACAATTCAAAAAAATGTATTAATAATATATAATGACTCATATTTTTGTTCAAAATAAATAGTTGAAATTTGTTTTTATAAAATAATTTTAATGCAATTCAAATTTCAAATTATAAAATGAATGTATTTTTAAAATTATTACAAAAAACATATTTTAGAAAGCACCCATTTCCCATTGAAACAAAATTTCAAAAGTATATATATTAAATTGTCTATTTTAATATAGTAAACAAACATTAAACAAATAATTTATTTCAAGACCATAAAATATATATATATATAAATTCTTCACAATACTATAAAAAAATACTAACTCGTGCTACTATATGATTCCTTATAGAGGGTATTATTATCATTATAAAAATAGTCCACAATGTAAACGTTTTTTAAAAAAAGAATATGCATTGGTGAAAATCATGAGGATTGAAGTGCATCTAACTAAGGGAATGAAATCTTGTATCAATTTCATGATAAGTATAATAATAATAGTGACACATAAACATAAAAAATCCATAATGACACATTATATGTTATATTAAAAATAATATTCAAAATAAAATAAGGTCACCTACCTCAGTTATAGATCAATAAAAATATCTAAGCACATTCCAACCACAAAAAAATCCAATCACCACATATCTGAAGAATAAATATTTATTTTATAATTAGTAAAACAGTTAAAATAAAATTATTATAATTTACCTAAATATAAAAAAACTCATTAATATATACTATGATAAAAAAAATTGGAATCCTATTGTTTACTACCCCCCATATATATCCAATCATATTACAAACAAATAAAAAATATCAATCATTAAAAAAAAGATGATCATTATTAAAAAAAACTCTATAAAAATATCTAGATGAAATTGATTAAAAAATAATCAGTGAAAAAACTTGTTCAACACTGTAAATCCCCCCTCTATCAATTCATCATTAGTCACTCATGATTATTGAATTATTTCACTGTGATTATGTAAATTATTCCATAAAATATAAATAATCAAGATCATAAATTTTAATATGACCAATAAAGGCATGAACTATTAGTGGAAGGTAGCTAATTACCTCAGATAAGTTAGAAGAACTGATGGCATTCCTCTTGAAATGAAGGGTGAAAAAAGATTTAAAATAATTCAAAATTTTGTATCCTCTCACTTACATCCAAAATCCAATGAGTGAGAACCATAAGTGGTTTTAATTTTCAAAATCAACAGAAACCATTTTTATTAAACATAAAATTATAGGCTATAGAACCAATGGGTATGTAGTTTCAATTATCTGAAAAACTAGTGGCCCTCCAAGTACCCCATGGTAACCTACTAGAAACATAATTGTGAGAATAATGAGGATTCCCCACTAGTCACTTCAATGGTACCAAAATAGATATTCACTGTTATCCTATGGGATTTTCGAGAATTGAAATACTTTAATTTTAATTAACTTATATCTAAGAATTTAATTTCAATATATTCCACATCTAAAACAATAGTGTCAATTTTTTTCTAACATTGATATTAAAAATTATTAGCTTCTTATTTATTATAAAAAAACCATTGTAGAATTATATAGGTCAATAACTTATAAAAACAAGGATACATAAACAACATGTTTATAGGTGATCCACATATTCTACCACTGAGTTACCAAAAACTAAAATCCTTTTTAGTCATATCAAACCCAACATCATTTTTTATAACTTGTGGAAGTGAATCAAAAGAATGGTTTATCTCAGGTGACCAATAATTTTATATAAGTGACATATAAATTATCAAATATTAATTACATGAGAATAAGATTATAAGTATATAAATGAAACATAAAATTATCCAATCCTATATATAAAAGATTATAATCTTATGTCATAGTATAATTCTTGGGGTTGTATAAGACAGAAATCATAATGGGATAAAAGAGCATAATCCATTAGATCATTTACATTGATAGAATTCATAGACATATGGAATTAATATAATCATAGAAAATAATTTATTTTTAAGTCAATGCTCAGATCCATTGATATCATAGTATATGGGTTTGAGACCTCATTCGATTTTTTTTTCTATGAATCACTCAATAGTCCACCATAGAAGAAAGAGTCCCTAGTTAAACTGGTGTTACACCACATTCGAGATTTAATAATGTCATTATATATGTATATTTTCCCAACTAATTGAGGTATATATAATACTTTTAACATAAATGAATTAATCATAATCTATTCATATTCATTCCAAATTAATAAAAATCATTCATAATTTATAATTACTCATCGAAAATAAAAGGTTTTACTGAACATTTCAACATTTCTTCCTAGTGTAATTTTTGGAATGTAAATGATATTCATAAAAATCACCACATCGTAATCATAAAATATTTAGATAAATAATTAGGATTGTTTCATAGGATCATATTCTTAATGAAGTATAAGTAACATTAATGGATTTCAAGATATGTGAAATACAATAAAAATATCACATGGAATAATTCATAAGTAAAATTTCTTTTTCCTTTTGAAATCGATTATTTAAAATTGAAAAAATTCCCAATAATTAAGAATAGATTTTTATTTTAATATATCAATGGAAAAATATATTGTAATAATAAAAACAGTGAGTTGACTAGATGAATGTAAATGGTATTCATTCCATGTACTTTAAAATTAAGATAACTTTCACATTTTACGTAAAAATTAAAAAGCTAAACAAATAAAAAAAATGAAATAATGATTATATTGAAGTAATTTTTTATAATGGAAAACAAGGATAATAGTGATATTAGACAATCATATTATAATCTTATAAAAATAATTGAAGTTAATTAATGAAAGCATGGATATGGAAGCTAAGGTATTTCTGACTAAAGAGATTAATAAAGTCAACGTTTCATAAAAATATACTTTTTTAATCATAGTAACATAAAGAGAAGGAAATGATAACAATAAATGGAAGATAAATAAAATAATATCTGGGTTTAATATTAAATAAAATTCATTGGAGGTAGATATTTCCTTTAGAATGTGTGTTCTAGTTTATAATCATTATTTCTGAATAGTTTGCAACAGATTTGTTTATGGATTCGGAAACACCAAACATTTATGTATCCAAAGTGAAATTATTTCCAAATGTATGTCTTCATTAGTTACTTTGACCTAATCCTATTAATAACTGTCATTATTCAAGAAGAAGGTTTATTGGGTTCATCAATCCCTTTTGGGGGAATTATGGAATACATTAAGACAATATTTTAGATTTTTGAAGTACTCATGAATCCATCGTTAATTCCCAATTTTAAGGTAGTTCATCCAATGAATTGAAATCAATTATTTAAATGTATGGAATTTATAATCATTTGTATGTATCTATGTTTATTCATCAATGTAGGTATCTATATGTTTCTGAGGTTATATATCAATGGTATCCTTTTATACACTATAGAGATATTCATTGTATATTATTAAGATACTGATGATATTCAAGCTACATAATGGGGTACTCTAGATTTCATTGTATTCTTGGAATGCAGAGTTCACTCTAGAATTTATCTTCATCAAGGGAGAAAGATGTTGTTATGAAGTCGGGATCAAACCCATTGACGGGGTACCTATGTATCCTCATGATAAGAAGAAAAACCCACATTGTTGATTGATACATAATAAGACACAGAATACCCATTTATGTTGGTCTTATAAGGTGCCAACCCTATGGTTTAATAGAATCTAGTAATGGTGTCTAGGTGAAATATGCCAAGTCAATGTTTTTTGTTGGAATTTTACAGAATAATTCTAGGAAAACATGAATGAATATGATATTCTAAATATAATTTGACCATGTTGTAGTATGATCCCTAAAGAATAAGGTTGACTTAGGATGTTGGGTTTGAACCTTAGTGAAGCTTCCTATATATCATTTTTGGATGGGAATTAAAGTCCATGTAGTTTGATAAGTCTCATAGGATGATTTGGGAAATTGATATGATAATGTTGGGGCATAATCATGAAGAGGATTCCATAAAAAATGGAACAAAAATAATGTATCATCTCATGGATGTTTGGGTGTTCAACATACATATTACTCCTAAATAGTATGTTCAGATTAATGGAATTATAATTGGGGTTTAATCCCGAGAAGGATTCATATTCATATTCTGAGTTGAAAAGTATTCTTTATGTATTTCATTTATGGTGGGAATTAGATTTCTCATATTTAATCATGGTTTGGGTAAAACACCTTGGATGAGGTCCATTTTATGTGGGTATGATTAATAATATCATGGATGAGCTGACATTGAGCTCGTACCATTAGAATGATTCCTATATATCCTAGTTATGGTGGGAATTAGAATTATCATATTTTAGTCTTTAATGTTGATTTTTTAGATTTTATAATCATTAAAAACTTCTTAATAATTGGTGAGTCATTCACGGAGTGAGAAACAAAACGGTGTGAAAATTCACGAAACCAGACATTTTCAGTCTTTCACTTGTGGAAGAGGATAATGTCTGTGATGGAAGATTTTAGGCATACCAAAAATGATTTTGTGGATATGACTACTCCCTCTCTTTACATTACATTAGACATGAGTCCAATGTGAGGAAAAAATAATGGTTATTGATAAAGTGGAAGATCCATAGGAAAAGTGGCATAATGGAGCAAGAGTGAACCCTCCAATATATTTTTTTGGGCTTACACAAGGATGGATATCCTTTTAGAGTACGGCTGGGTATTACTCATAAGGCGGATTCCCATTGATCTTTTTTTGGGGCTTACTCATAAGGATGATTCCCACTGTAGTTCATGTTGTTAGACTAGGAAGTCGTCAGCTAAGGTGGTTAGCACATGACAGTAGGGGATGTCCATTAGGTATGTACTAAGGGTTGGGCCATAGGACAGGTCCTTATGTTGGGTCTCTAGGAAAGTTCCTTAGCTCAGGTATATAATGTTATTCATTATCATAGATCATTGTAGATGGTCCTTAGTGTAGGTCCTTAGAGCTTGTCATTAGGGATAGGCCATAGGAAACTTCCATAGTGGGGGTCCCTAGGTAGGTTGGTAGGAAATATCCATAAGGAAACTCCTTAGAGAAGGTCCTTATATTAGGTCATCATGGTAGGTCCTTGGCTAATGCCCCTGGCCAAGGTCTCTTCCATTCTCAACCACTATTGGTCTTTGACCGAATATATACAATTTAATTCATTGCTCTCTGGTGTTTCAGTGTGATTCATTCTAGTTTTGGAGGACATTTGTGAGGGGTGGCTACACAATGAGATCTCCAGGTGTTCTTAAAAAATTATATAATTTAAATATGAATCCCAAGATTCCTATTTATAGGAAAGAAACAGACCTTGACATTTGTCCTTGACATTAGGCCATAGTGCCGGTATTTAGCAGAGGTCCTCGGTGTAGGTTCTCGACATTGGTCCTCAATAGAGGCACTTAATACAGGTCCTCAGTATAGGTCATCCACATAGGTATTCACTGTTTCTCTTTGGCCTAGGTCCTTAGAATCCCTTTATAAAATCTGTCTAACTTCTGATATCTATATCTATTAATCAATAAGTATCTTTGAGATCTGTGACTAGTCAAATTGAATATCCCGAAGAGATATAAAATTATATTTATGGTTAATATACCATTTCATCCTATAATAAACATAGAAAGATAATTATTATCAATAAACACCTATTTATCATCGATATTGGAAATCCACAACCTACTCGTGGAGGTGTTTGATTCCTCTTATACATCATAATGGATTAGTCATTTGGAAAATGAAAATAAAAACATTAATTCTATCAAAAGTTTCATGAAAAACATTCTGTGGTTTTAAAAAAATCCCATCAATGAATTATATTTGATCCGAATCAAAATAATCTGGATCAAATGGAATTGTAGGGAACATTAACTCATTCCAAAATCATTTATAAGACTTTGGTTCAATTTTAATTATGAGAAACTTATCTAATTATTTTAAAATCCATGTCTCTTAGAAATCATTGGTTGTCTGTTCCTTGGATTATATGGGAAATCCTTCCAACATTATTTCTTTTGTGTCATCACCATAATTTTTTTCCTAAGCAAAATAGGGAGGAGACATAGTGGGGGAGACATGGTTTTTTATTTGGTTTCCCTTTTTAGGTTTTTATCAAATCATATTTTTTTCATTTAAATTTAATCACTAGATATATCCAAATCCATAAAAATTTCAGGTTTTCTGAGCTGAGATAAAACTTATTTCCAGATTTCCCTTTGACATTTCTCACACTGATGAGTACTCTGTATCTTTTTTGTGAGTAGTTTAAACTAAGTCATGAATAAATAATAATTATTGTGTTTTATGTCAAATAGTTTTGAAATTTAGTGTTGATAATAAAACCCAATAAATGATTAAAAGCTATGAATTTTCTAATACTATTTTGATACTTCCATTGGTAACTGTGAGAAAATTATGTGATTTCTAAATTTAAACATGGTATTCAAGAGTCAAGAAGGTCTCTCCTAAGAATTAAGTTTCCACTATTTGACTATCCTTCTATAAGGGTTGTTTTATGCAATGAAAACTAGGACATGAATAGCACAATCAATTAGTTGTATCCAATGGATGACATTCCAATTTTATGGGTGACTTATGAAGGGCCAACTAGGGGCATCCAATTCATAGTTTGGTAATGTATTTTTCATGAATTCTGAAATTCCTTAATGAGGAGCAATGAATGTTCAGTATTTGGATGTCTCATGACCATTGTTGGGGGATATACCAAGAAATGATGTTTGAGAATAAATTAAATATCCGTTCTGACATAGGAAATGAGTGGGAAGACACTCCTACATAAATTTTATATGTGAAGGAGGGTATATTTTATTAGGAAAATCATTCACGATGTTGTGTTGTGTGGTTTAAATTCAAGAATAATGGGCATTAAGGGTTGTGCAGTTTCAAGTCCTGAAATAATGACATTATGTGTTGTGCAGTTTAAATTCATATGGTGTTGATATTAGGGGATATGTAGTTTCAAGACATTTTGTAAGTACATTATGGTTTGTGTAGTCTAAAATCATGAAACATGGAACTTAGGGGTTGTGAAATATCATGTAATGTTGTAATGAAATTAAGGGATGTGAAATTAAATGTGATGGAACAATAGGATTAGGGGTTGTTTAGTTTCAAGTCAATAAATAAGGACTTTAGGGACTCTTCAGTTCAAATTCATGCATCAAGGGAATTATGGGTTGTTCAATTTAAATCCTTTCTGTAAATATATAATGGGATATACAGTTTCATGTCATGCATCACATACATTAGGGGTTGTGAAGCTTGAAGTAATTCAGTAAGGATATTTGGGGTTGTGGAGTTTAATGTCATGAATCAAGGAAATTAGGGGATATAATTTGAGTTATTTATCTTCGACCATAGGTTTTAGTGTTCCCTAAATCTCGGTTTTCTATCTAGAATTATGATACTTTATTGAGAAATGGGCAGGAATAAATGTATGCTACAATTTGGGGATTCATGAATCCGAAGAATGATATGAAAATGGGATGGTGGAATTAGTGCCTATAACTCCAAGGAAAAAAGTTACCACTACTTGTAAAATCTGTTATGATGGTTTATTATGATTGTCCAATTAGGGAACGTTTTGCATAGTCAATAACGGAATCCATAGTCTGAAAGGCCCATTATGTGGGTACCTTAATTCAAGAAAAACAGGGGCACATACTTCATAGTAAGGTAAAGGATATTCAAGAAGTCTAACATTATATTTCAATATGATAATGAAAGTTTAGTGTAATTTGTATATTCCCAAGAACAATGTTTGGGTTGTGGAGAAATATTCTGGAATAAATAAGGGGTAAGTCAAGTAATAATTTCAAATTAATTGGGGGACATGCTCTCTATAAAGGTATAACAAAAATGTAAGAAGTATAATGTATGTTGTTTTATGTCATATTACTAGGATAATTATATTATGGAAAAAATGGATGATATATGGTCAAATGGTCCAAGGTTATTCCATCAAGATTTGATCATGTGATGGGAGTATGTGTAAACCATGGTCTTGGAGACTTTCAGGTCGGGAGAAAAGACATGGGAAAATTATACATGGTATGATAGTTGATTCACGGGTTCTAGTATACAATCAGTAATGCTTATAGACATAACATATGCTTCTCCCATAAATAAAGTTATCACTATTTTAAAAACCCTTTATTGGGGTTGTAATATTTAGAGTTTGCTAGAGAATATGATGCATAGAAAAATAGTGGAATTATATGGTTGACAGTCCCATTAGGTGAGAAACTAATACATGGAGAACTAGGTAACGTACACCATTGTCACGAAAAAGAGCTCTCACCTATCAGAAATTATGCCAACAGAAAATGATGTATCATTATGTATATAGAATAGTATTCAACTTTAAGAGTGTTAATTGTGAAAGTGATAATGTATAATACCAAAGGGTAGTATTTGGTCTATTATTTTCTTGGAATTTGATGTCCCTTACATATATCTAAAACATATGTATAATGAGGACATCTTGTTTCCTTCTTGGGATCTCTATTTATATGAATGAAAATAAAATCTAATGTAGAGATTTTTTTATTCCTCTATGGGAGGGTGGAGGGTTATTTGTTAGATGATGTGCCTGAGCCTAGGGTTGACGATCTAGATGACTCTACATATCACACAGGGATGTGATTTAGTTGAATCATAGTTCTTAATGAACCATAAAATTCATTTTCATGTAGCGAGGACATGAGTGATAATGAAATTAAAATAAATATAGTGATTGGAATTAGGTATAAGACATAGGTGTCACTACTTATGTCACATGAGTAAGAATCAAGCCACACATAGTTCTTGAAATTAGTCACACTATATAGGATAGGTCAATACATAGGGAGAGGGGTATTTTATTATTTGGATGACGGTTGGACCAGGTTATACTAGACATGTGTCACTACATATCCCACATGGTGAGGAATTAATCCATAGGTAGTAATAGACTAGACTCCCCATGCAAGTTTCATTTGTAAATATATAATTAGGGATTTCAAATTAAGGATGGACCCACGATTGGAGATTTAAATGTCAGTACATATCTCAATAGAATGAGAGTCAAGAGCCACATATTTATTGAAAATATAATTTATTCTAATTGAATTCAAATATGAAATCTTTTGTGCCTTTTATGGTCTTACATCGAGGACCATTGAAAACCCTAATAGAGATTGGGAGACCATGTTTATGTAGAAAATTCCATTACCCAATTTTTAAGCCCAAATGAGCTGTGATCATTGTGAGAAACTAGGAATGGTAAATTCATTACATAAAATACTATGGTAACAGAAATGAATGATTATGGAAATATGATTATATGGTGGCCGAACCAGGGTGTAAGACGCTTGTTTTAATAGATATATTTTTGCAGAAAAATAAAGCCACAAATGGTTTTAGATAAATGATCCCAATACACATTAGGATTTTATGGGGGAAATAGTATATTAATTTTTGGATTAATGGTTGGACATACATTATGATGTTTATGCAACAATGTGTTTTTCCTTGTAATGAGAATCATTCTATATGTCTCAAAAATCTTTCCTAAGAATTTATAATTCAAGAATAAGGAAAATTATGGGGTTTTCATTTCAAAATTAGTGGGTAGACCTAGGACTAGAAACGTCACTTGTTGTGGATGAAGACGAAATGATGTGAAAAATGGAAATATTGTGGTTGGTACATGGTTTAGAACCCATGTTTAACTACATATATTTATTAGGCAAGAATCAAGCCACACATTGTTCGTGATGAAATATTCCTTGTGTAGGTTTGATCCATACCTATAGGGAGTGAAGGGGATTTTTATCCATCCTGGACCAAATAATGGAGATCTTTGCTTCACTATGTATCTCACTAGAGGAATAATCAAGACACATTTAGTTCGTGAATATGGTTTACCTCAAAAAATGAATTTTTATGTGAGAATCATTGGTCCTTTAATAGTTTCCATAATAATATTCATACCCAAGATACAAGATGGTATGTGAATCAATCCATATATTATAGAATAGTTCCCAGTATGGAATTGGATCACATATACAGTGAAACCAGAAAATTTTATTATGGTTGTGGATTAAAAAATGATTGGAAATCCATGAATCACTACATAACTCATAAGAATGAGAATGAAACAACACATAGTTCAGAAAATAACCATGTAGTTCAACATCATGGGGTGTGGACAAAGGTGATCTGAAGTGTACGAACCATTATGGATAATGTAACATTCCAAGTAAGTAATGAATAATAGATATTCTTATCTATGTCTATTTATGAAATAGATAGTGTTTTAAAGGCTTAAAATGAGAATAAATCCAATCATAAGCATTGAATTCTCTAATATTTTTTAAGATATTGTTTTACTGCCTTTTGATGGAAAACCAATTTAAATCTATATTTTGACACTTTTATAAGCTCTATTTCTCAAAATAAACTTATTATTTGTGATTGAGACATTTAAATTTACTTTGTTTAAATTTTTGGTATTTTTCTGACAATGTTCACTTTTTAATGAATAGTGAAAAATACTACATTTTACATCAAATCTGATTTTTCATCTAATTTAATTATATGGATAGATTATATTTTTAATTGGTATTAAGGTGTATGTAGAATATATTTTCACCATATTATCCAATGGTTGTAATTATAATTAATTTTACTTTGGAATTGGGCATAAACAAGTGCCATAGTTATCATAGATATTGTTTCAAAAATACCCACTATTTGTTTTGACAACTGGAATTATTTTTTAAATTATTTATTTCAATTTATAGGTTTGTAATTTGGTAAAATGGATTCCATATTTTGAATGAGAAGGTCCAAATTATGTAATTACGACTCTTTTGTTTTTGGACATTATGAATAGTAACGATGGTAATTATCTTTAATTATATTGATTAATTAGTAATCGGGTAGTTAAGGATAATAAAATAAAATAATAATAACAAAAAATGACCCCAAAATGGGTACTAATGATACTGGTTGTGTCAAGGCCGACCATGGGATGCCTTGTTCCAAACATAGGGACCCCATTGAATCACTTTTGTGTGATAGTGACTTTTTATCTTTTTATTTTTAAAGAAAGTTAAATATAACAATGTATGTGACACCCAAGTAAGAATTTTTTTCATTTTGTCTACATAAATGATATCTTGGACTATAAATTTTCATTTTAAATATAAAAATATTTCCTACATCACAGTATTTTTTTATAATTTTTAGACATTATATAAATTAAATTATTTATGACATCATGATGATTCAACGATTACCTCATTAATGAACGATTTAAATAAAATGATAAAGATAATGTAAAATATAAGACATACACTTGTCAAAAACCTATTGGATTAGAATATTTCTAACCCTTATAACCTTATCCTCGAAATATATCAATTTGGGACCTTTAAAATCCGAAACTCATTTCAATATAAAGTAATATTTTATAACATTCTAAGAGTGCCACACCTCTCCTATTATAAATGGCCCCCACCTCTACCTATTTACACACACTTTCCAAACCATTGTCTCATCCAAGCTCTGAAAATTTTATCTCTCCACATCCCTCTCTTATCTTAGGAGCCACACCTTAGGCATAAAGTGCTTCAAGAAACCCTTTTGGTTCAAACCAAGAGGAGTTACCTGATTTAATGGTAATGTCTTCACTTGTGTTCTTTTGTGTTATTTTGCTTCTCCAACTCCATATACTCTTCTAATTCCATTATTTTGTAAAAACTCCAGTATCTTCAATATACTATGATGTTTTTATAAGAAGTATTCTAGCTACACTTACACACACCGACATCTAATGGTAAAAGAGCATACTGTTTTCGTGGATGGAGAATTTCTGCCTCACGAAATGATGATTGTTCAATAATCTTATAACACCTTCATAGGTGGACATTAAGATGTCACTATATTTATATATGATATAAATTATGTTTATGTTTTCCTTATGATTCTTTATTTTTCATTTATGGCATACCTTTATGGTTTCCATTTTCTGTAAATGCGATATATTCATTTTAGGAAGTGCGGACTACTGCCCCTCAAAGTGATTTGATTCCTTAATTCCATATGTGCGATGTATAAAGGATGGAGTTACTGATATTATATATTATATTATAATGGAATTATATTATAAATTTATATAATTATGATTTCATTCCATTAAATATGAAATACAAATGAAAGTAGCGTTCATGCGTACGTACGGCTTACCGTCTCCATGAACGGTGCATTTCATTTCTTACCTCTAAATGTTATGTAATATTATAAATGCATGTATATAATAGATATATATGATATATATGATATCTACATAATGAATATAATTCTAGATATAATGGATATTTTACCACATGAAAATCTTGTAATTATAAATTGTTTATTTTTGAATCAAGTACCAATGATCGACCAAATGACCGTTAATAACAAAAATAATTACATTGTGTTCATAACATGGTAATAAGTGATATAAAAGGAATTATACACTTGAAAAAGGTTCTTAAGAAATTATAAATTAACTCATGTGTATTATTCAGGAGATTAATGAACGATCGAGTCAAGTCAGATATGAGGTAAGGGACTTCATCTCAATCTCCTTTCATTGAGGCATATTTTGTTTTATACACAACTTTATTTTATACGGTGTATAAACCCCTTTGACTTTTACTTTTATTCAAAAGGAATATTTTTATATGAAGTATGTTACAAAACAACAAAATGGAATGTTTTTGTCGTACGTATGCGGCGACAATGACTTCTCCTCCTTCGTGACCATTATTTGAGTTTCGGCTTCCTCTACAAGCCATAACATTTATTTAAATGAAAAATAAATACCATTTTTCAATTTTATTTTATATTGTTATTGAAAATGGCTTTCATAATGTTTTTATTATATCAATGTGTTTTATTGATATCTAGTGATTGAAATGTGGAAATGTTATCATTCCATTATTCATGTTTTATGTGATACGATTATGCTATGGTTCTTGGGAATTGTTATGAAGTTGGGTGGTTCCATGATAAAGTAAGGGAGGGTGAGCCCGTTATAGCTCTCCAATGCATTGGGTAACGCGAAGGGGTTAAATGTTAAGGTTTCTCTGAAGAGATTTAGGGAATATACTGTGATGGGTATTCTAAATGTAACCATGAGGGTTACTCCCTACATAATAATCTTCCTATCCTTATCTGTGGAAAGAACCTACTTGCAAACCTTATTGTTTTACCTCTAGTACATTTTGATGTTATCATGGGTATGGATTGGATCCCTTTTTACCATTCTAAGATTGATTGTAGAGCTAAAGATGTCTCTTTCCAAAAAGGCATTCAGTTTGTGTACAAGAATGAACCCTTACTATTGATAAAATATCAAGAGGCTGAAAAACATGTAAAAGATGGAAATGAATGTTACCTTTCACATATTGTTGAAAAAAAAGGAAAAATTTAGATTAATTATTTTCCAATGGTAAATGAGTATCCTGATGTTTTTTCTGATGAGTTTCCTGGAATAATACCTGATCGGGAAGTTGAATTTACTGTTGACTTAGTTCCTGATGCTAAGCCAATTTCAAAGCCCCCTTATCGAATGGCTCAAATTGAACATTTAGAGTTGAAGGAGCAATTGCATGATTTATTATAAAAAGGTTTCATTCGACCTAGAACATCACCAGGGGGTGCTCATATTTTATTTGTCAAAAAAAAGATGGTTCAATGAGACTTTTCATTGATTATAGAGCCTTGAATAACATCATTGTTAAGAACAAATATCCTTTTCCTCATATCGATGATTTGTTTGATCAGCACTAGGGAGCTCAGTATTTTTCAAATATTGACCTATGATCGGGGTACCATCAGTTGAAGGTAATGGAAGTAGATGTTCCAAAGACTGTGTTTCTTACAAGATATGGCCATTATGAATTTTTAGTGATGCCTTTTGTGGTAACCAATGCACCTGCTGTATTCATGAACATTATGAATAGAATTTTCCATGAGTTCTTGGATAAGTTTTTGGTTGTTTTCATTGATGATATTTTGGTGTTTTTTAAAATTAAAGAGGAGAATTAATGTCATTTAAGGGTCATTTTGCAAATCGTAAAAGAAAAATAAATTGTTTTATAAATTCAGAAAGTGTGAGTTTTGGTTTCAAAAAAATTCTTTCCTTGGTCACATTGTTTCTAAAGGTGGGATAACTTTTGATCCTACAAAAACAAATGTTCTTGAAGAATGGCCAAGACCCACAAATGTAACTGAGATTCGTAGTTTTCATGGTTTGGAAGGATATTACCGAAAGTATGTTATAATGTTTTCCCGGTTATCTAGTCCAATGACTAAGCAAACATGGAAGGGTGTTAAGTTTATCTGGAGGAAAGAATGTGATGAATGTTTTCAGGAACTGAAAATAATATTGGTGAATACTCCATTTTTGGCACTACCTTCCATGAATGGGGTGTTTTTTATCTACAATGATGCTTCATTAAAAGTACTTGGTTGTGTTCTAATGAAGAATGATCAGGTAATTGCTTATTCTTCATGTCAGTTAAAAACCCCTGAGGTAAATTAACCTACACATGATTTGGAATTAGTTGCTATTATTTTCTCTTTAAAAATTTGGAGGCATCATTTTTATGGTGTAAAGTGTTAAATATATAATGATAAAGAAAGATTAAATAATATATTTACTCAGAGAGAATTGAAAATGAGAAAGTGGAGATGGCTACAATTAATCATGGAATATGATTGTACAATTCATTACCATCCGGGAAAAGAAAAAAAAGTGGTCGATGATTTGAGTCGAAACAGTAATGCATAATTAACAATGTTGCTTTTGGAACGTGATCCTTTGGTTAAGGATTTGATGAAATTTGGCATAGAAGTTGTTGGTGCTGGATGTCCTTCTGTTTTGATTCAGGTATCTATGAAATCTTCTCTATCAGATAGAATTAAGAAAGCACAAGAGCAAGACAGTGAGTTGTAGTAAAAGGTAGAGTTGGTACTGAAGGGTAAGTTGCCTGAATTCAACATTGCTAATGATTATGTTTTGAGATTTCGGAAGAGATTGTGTGTCGTGTGATTCACAGTTGAAGAGAGAGTTGTTATGTGAAGCTCATAGTTCTCCGTTTTAAATTCAACCAGGCAGTACTAAGATGTATAGAGATATTCAAGAGTATTACTGGTGGGATGGAATGAAAATAGATAATTTTGATTTTACTGTGAAGTGTTTGACTTGTCAACAGGATAAAGCAGATAGGTAGTTACTGAAAGGGATGCTTCAGCCATTACCAGTTCCATAGTGGAAATGGGAGAATATATCAATGGACTTCATTGTGGGGTTTCCAAAGACACCTCGAGGTAATAATGAAAGCTTGGTTATTAATGATCTCTCGACTAAATCTGCTCATTTCCTTGCTATACGAGATACTTTTACCCTAGATCAACTTTCTTGTTTTTATATTAAAGAGATAGTCAGGTTACATGGAGTTCCCCTTTCCATTGTATCTGATCATGATCCCAAGTTTACTTCTAACTTTTGGAAAGGACTTTAGAAGTCATTGGGTACTGAATTTAATTTTAGTACAACTTTTCATCCTTAATTAGATGGGCATTAAGAATGAACAATTTAGACTTTGGATGATATGATACATGCTTGTTCGATGGATTATCAGGGATGTTGGGACCAACATCTTTCTTTGGTTGGGTTTTCTTATAATAATAGTTTTCATTCAAGTATATACATGAAACCTTTTGAGGAATTATATGAGAAGTGGTGTCGAACTCCAGCCTTCTAGGATGAAGTGGGTTAAAGGAATTTGATGGGACCGGAATTGGTAGAAGAGTTGGCAGAAAATATTCAGCCGATACAGAGACACATGAGAACAGCTCAAAGCAGGCAGAAAAGTTATGCAGACAATAGGAGGAAGGATCTCACTTTTGAGGTAGGTGATCATGATTTCCTCAAAGTTTCAACATGGAAAGTGTGATGTGATTCGGTAAGAAAGGAAAGTTGAGTACAAGGTTCATTGGACCATATGAAATTCTGGAGACTGTTAGATCAGTTGCATACCGAGTGGCTTTACCACCGAGTTTATCTCAGGTACACAATGTTTTTCATGTTTCAATGTTAAGGAAGTACATGCCAGATCCATCTCATGTTTTGGGTCCAGAGGTAGTTCAGTTGGAAGAGAACATATATTATGGGGAATAACCTATCCAGATTATTGACCACATGGATAATGTGTTATGGAATAAGGTGATTCATCTAGTAAAGGATTTTTGGAAAAACAGCATGATTGAAGAGGCAACATGGAATCTAAAAATGCAATGAGGGACAAATACCCCCACTTAATCGATAAGTAAATAAATTGTGGGGACACAATATTCTAAAGGGGGAAGGATGTAACATCCCAAGTAAGTAATGAATAATATATATTCTTATCTATGTCTATTTAGTAATTATATAGTGTTTTAAAGCCTTAAAATGAGTATAAATCCAATCTTAAGCATTGAAATCTCTAATATTTTTTAAAAGATTATTTTAGTGCCTTATGATGGAAAACCATTTTTAAATATATCTTTTGAAAATTTTATAAGCTATATTTGTCAAAACAAAATTATTCTTTATGATTGAGACATTGAAATTTACTTTGGATAAATGTTTGGTATTTTTCTAAGAATGTTCACTTTTTTAATGAATAGTGAAAAATACTGCATTTTTAATCAAAACTGTTTTTTCATCTAATTTAATTATATGGTTAGATTGTCATTTTAATTGGTCTTAATTTTTAATTAGAATATATTATTACCATCTAATGCAATGGAGGTAATTATAATTAATTTTACTTTGTAATAGGGCATAAACAAGTTCCAAACTTTTCATAGATATTGTTTCAAAAAAACCTGCTATTTGTTTTGACAACATGAATTATTTTTTAAATTAATTATGGAACATTCTATGTTTTGAATTCAGTAAAACGGAATCCATATTTTGAATCATAAGGTCCAAATTATGTAATTAAGACTCTTTTGTTTTTGTAAATTATGAACAGTAACGACGATAATTATCTTTATTTATCTTGATTAATTAGTAATCAGGTAGTTAAGGATAATAAAATAAAATAATAATAACAACAAATGACCCCAAAATGTGTCCTAAATCCACTGGTTGTGTAATGGCCGACCATGGGATGCATTGTGACAAACATAGGGACCCCATGGAATCACTTTTGTGTGATAGTGACTTTTTATCATTTTATTTTTAAAGAAAGTTAAATATAACAAAGTTTGTAACACCCAAGTAAAACATTTTTAATTTTGACTACATAAATTATCTATTGGACTATAAATAGTAATTGGAAGGCTAAAAGTATTTTTTTCATCATAGTGGTTTTTTATAATTTTTAGATATTAAATAAATTAAATTATTTATGACATCATGATGATGAAGTGATTACCTCATTAATGAACGATTTAAATAAAATGAAAAGGTAATGTATAATCTAAGACTTACACATGTTAAAAAACTATTAGATGAGTATATTTCAATCCCTTATCACATTTTCCTTGAAATATATCAATGTGGGGCCTTTAAAATCCTAAAATCATTTCAATATAAAGTAACATTTTATAACATTCCAAGACTGCCCCTCCTCTCCTCTTATAAAATCCCCCCACCTCTACCTCTTTACACACACTTATCAATCCATTGGCTCATCCACGATCTACTCATTTTATCTCGCCACATATCTCTCTTCATCCTATAATCCTTACCTTAGGCAGAACGATCTTCAAGAATCTATTTTGTTTCAAACCAAGAGGAGTTACCCGATTTAAAGGTAATGTATTCACTTGTGTTCTTTAGTTTTATTTTGATTCTCCAACCCTGTAAACTATTTTTATTCAATTATTTTGTAACAAAACCAGTATATTCAATATACTAGGATGTTTTTATAAGAATTATTCGAGATACACTTACACACACCTACATCTAATGGTTAAAGAGCATACTGTTTCCGTGGATGGTGAATTTCTGCCTCACGAAACGATGATAGTTCAATAATCTTCTAACACCATCAAAGGTGTCCATTAAGATGTCACTCTATTTATATATGATATAAATTATGTTTATGTTTTCCTTATGCTTCTGTATTTTTTATTTTTGGCATTCCAGTATGGTTTCCATTATGTGTAAATGCGATATCTTCATTTTAGGAAGTGCGGTCTACCGCCCCCTCAAAGTGATTTGATTCATTAATGACATATGTGGGACGTATAAAGGATGGAGTTAGTGATATTATATAATATATAATACTGGAATTATAATATATATTTATATAATTATGATTTAATTCCATTAAATATGAAATAGAATTGAAAGTAGCGTTCATGCGTACGTACAACATACAATTTCCATGAACTGTGCATTTCATTTTTTACCTCTAAATGTTATGTAATATTATAAATTAATGTATATAATGGATATATATGATATATATGATAAATAAATAATGAATATAATTCTGGATATAATGAATATTTTACCACATGAACAACTTGTAATTTTAAGGAGTTTATTTTTTACTCAAGTACCAAGGATCGACAAAACGACGGTTATTAAATTAAATAATTACATAGTGTTCATAACATGGTAATAAGTGATATAAAAGGAATGTTGAACATGAAAAAGGTTCTTATGAAATTATAAATTAACTTAAGTTTATTATTCAGGAGATTGAAGAACGATTGAGTCAATTCGGATACAAGGTAATGGACTTCGTCTCAATCTCCTTTCATTGAGGAATATTTTGTTTTATACAGAACTTTATTTTATACGGTCTATAAACTCTTTTTACTTTTAATTTTATTGAAAAGTAATAATTTTATACGAATCGTTTTACTAAACGACAAAAGGGAATGTTTTTGTCATACATATGCGGAGACAACGACTTCTCCGCCACCGTGACCATTATTTGAGTTTCGGCTTCCTCTACAAGGCATAACTTTTTAAAATGAAAAATAAATACCATGTTTTAATTTTATTTTATTTTGGTATTGAAAATGGATTTCATAATGTTTTTATTATATCAATTTCTTGTATTGATATCTTGTGATTGAAATTTGGAAATATTATGTTTCCTTTATGCATGTTTTATGTGATACGATTATGTTATGGTTGTTGGGTATTGTTATGAAGACAGGTGGTTCCATGAAAAACTAAGGGTGGTGAGACCGATATAGCTCTCCAATTCATTGGGTAATGTAATGTGGTTAAATGTAGAGGTTTTTGCTAAGATATTTATGGAATATAATGTGATGGGTATTCCAAATGTAACAATGAGGGTTACACCCTACTTAAGAATGTTATGAATGGATCAAGTTATCTTTATGTCTTTTAATTTCTATGATTTATTCATGATTTTATTAGGTATGTTAAAATGCATATGTTTTATGAGTAAAGTATTATTTCATACATGGAATAATGTTTTCATTTCTTACTTTTATATCCCTTACTGAGCTTTTTATGCTCATCCCATGTTTTTGAAATGTTTTTCACATGTCAAGGGAAAGGTACATGATGTGATGATAGTGTCAAGGAAGTTTCAAGAAAGAATCCATGTTTTATTTTAAATATGTTTATGTTGATGAAAAAAATGAGTACTATATTTTATGTAACCACTTTGTTTAAATGTGGAATGTAATGCATGATTTATGATCTAATTCTCTAAAACACTAAACCTAGAAAGATCCTCAATGTGTATTCATGGAATAACACAAGATTAGGTAATGTATAAGGTCGAAACCTTATAGATAGGCCATGGAATAAGTCCAAGTCTCCACTACATATATCATTGGGATGGGAATAAAGAAACATATAGTTCATAAATAGATGTTCCCCATGATGGTCTGATACAAAAAATGAGTAGAAAAAAGGATTATGTCCCACTATGGGGTAAGAGTGATGTGAGTGATGCATTATCAGAGAAGCTAATAAGAATTAAAGGTACCAAAAGAAATGTTATCTCATGGAATTTTGTCGAATTACATAACATCAAAAAAGGGTGACATTCATCATAAAATTTAATGTCATGTGGTGAGGACCGAGGTGTCTTGCAGTTTTAGCTCATTCGACTTGGACCTCATGTCGTGAAGTTTATCGTTGTGATATATGGACAATGATTCTATGTAGTTTAACTTTATTTATAATGGATTATGGTGGATTCATATTTTATCATCATGCAAATAGGATGATGATATAAATATTTGAAAATCCCCTAGCCCTCCGAGATGGGGGTGCTTTTATTTATTATTTTCATCTAAATGAAATAAGTAGGATTGTTTGGATACTTACAAAAAAAGATTACGGAAGGAATGATTATAATAGGAAGGTGTATGTTACTACTAATTTTTAGAAACCATATTGGAATAGAATTCATCATTATATGATGTTTGAAGAAACTTCTAACAGACATGATGAGTATGGGTAGGTGTATTTTCATGCATGATGTGTGTCACCATATTTAAATGGAAGGATTATTTGAATGTTGTCTGATGATTCCAATAGTAGGCATGATGTGGGCTGGTAGGATTATGTTCCTATTTAATTTTTTCCACCAGATTTGAATGGATGGATTCCTTGAATTCTTTCAGGCGAGTCTACTGAAAGATAAATTGGTGTAAGAATTTTAATGTTCCAACTCATCATTTTCCACCCGATTAGAGTGGTGAACCTCATTATATGAGTCCAAGCGAGTCTGTTGGTAGGAGAAATGTGTGAAGGCATGTGTATGTTCCTTCTCAAAATTTTACATGATAGTTTTTTGATGGGCTTATTTGACTGCTGGTAAGATGAATTGGTGTGGGTAGGTCTATTTTTCTACTCTCTATTTGTCACAAGATTTGAGTGGTGTAATTATTTGACTGATGTTAGATGAGTCTTCTAGTATGGTAAATTACTAAAATAAATTGTATGTTTTGTCTCACCATTTCCCACTAGATTTGAGTGGGGGATTTCATTGAATTCTACTTAGGGAGTTTGTTGGTAAGTTGAATTGGTGTAGGTAGGTTTATGTTCCTCCTATACCTTTTCCACCAGATTTTAGCGGTGAACTTCTATGAATTCATCTCAATAAGTTATCTTCTAGGATGAATTTTTGCAGTAAGGTCTATGTTCATGCTCACCATTTTCCCCTGGATTTTAGTATAGGTCATTTTTTAATTCTTCTAGATGAGTCTTCATGTATGCTAAATAAATGTGGGTATCTTATGTTATAGATTGTTGTGTTCTTATAGGTTTGTATGGGGGATTTTTTCTATTCTTTAAGATGATTATATTGCCATGATGAATTAGTGTGTTTTGATGTATATTCTTACTCACATTCCATCATTAATGACCCTAATGAAGACTCTAAATCATATAATTTCATGAATTGGGAGGATCTACTCTGCAGAATATTCCAAAACCAAGTGGAGACTGATTATTTTTAAGGAGTGGATTGTTGAGGTGAAAACCCACATCCCTCATGTTTGGTTCTTTTAATGTTCTTCTTTCTCAACCATTCGGGGAATTTAATTTGGCATTAAGGGAGGGGTTAAAAAATACCCCCAGCCCTACAGGTTGGGGTGGCTCCTGAAATGGATTGGATGATATTAGTGCAACTTCTCTGTTGATTTTATGGATTCGTGTCTGACAGTTTGTTGGTTGCATTATCCAACACTCACTCAAATATTCTATTTTAGATGATAGCTATGCTATTTTATATTCTTGTGCTATATAATGGATCATACCCTTTAAACTGGAGTCCTTCTCTATACTCTCAATTTCTTGATGAAAAAGTATGTCAATAGCATGATCTCTTCTAGAAAAAGTTTCAATGAGAGTCGTTCGAGGCCTTCTCTTGTTGACCATATCTTCATTCATGAATATAATTAATATTTTATAGTCATTCTATGGAAATAAAATTTCATTATTTGAATTTTGGTGTGCTTTTCCAGTAGTATATTGTAGTGAAATGCAATGATCTATATGAACCCCATCATATGATATGAAACCCATATTGGGTATCTCTGATCAATCATCACAACCTCATTAATGCATCAAGTCACACATGTTGAAGGTATCCCCATGGCATTATGATCATTGGATGTAGTGATTATAAGAGGGAATCCATGTCAATTTTCCATTATATCCCACCTATTATATTAAATTGAAATGGATACTCATAATAAGCTAATACTTCTTCTTTTAAGTGATCAAGAGTTTACTTATATTGTGGAAGATTTCATGCATACAATCGTCCTCCATTATACATGGGATGCTATATTGAGGTATGGAAAATGACCAGAACATGACTATAATTTCATCTTTACCCAGTTTCATCCCCAAGTTAATCATATCCTTTTAGTCTTCTGATAGAGGCTCTTCTACCTAATTGGACCAAATATGGCATTTTCTCTCCATTTTATCGGAATCAACATGATTGGTAGAGAGTTACTCTATCACATTAGAAGAAAAATGACCCAAATGTGGTTTATAGAATGACAGTTTCGTAGGATGTCTTCTTGTCGAGAAAATATTTCACTCAATAGTGACATGGAATTAGAAATGAATGAACTTTAATTTCAATGTTATTCAAGAAAAGAGGATTTTCTCATCACTACAATTTCATTTGTATAATTATTTGGGAAATGAAAATATAGACTATTGAGAGAACATTTTCATGAAATAATTCATGGGGGGAACCATTATGGTGGGCTACAATAAGGTGTGGAGCCACTTGATCCTTGGTCTTCAGTCCACATTGAGGGATTTCGTGGCTCTTATCATGAGATATGATCTCAATATTTACTAGATTACCATTATGAAATCCATTATGAGAAAGTTTCCAATGAAGAACATCAGAATAACTATTACTTATCACAAAATTTGGTATTGGGAGGGTAGGATATTTAGCTAAAATAGATAATTGATTGAGGGATTAAAGAACTCCAGCATTGAGTGGAGTGAAATTGCATATCGATACTTGATTATCCAACTATTTTTGGCAACAAATTATATTGAATTCCTTCTTAAAAGATATTGAATCCCCATGATTGTAAAAGTGTCTTTCTTGGGAAGGATTCTGTTCCTATCTTGGAGTTGATATCAGAATAAGCCAATTATCTCATGTTGGAACTAGTGTATGTTCTTGATTCAGTTGTCTATATGATTTGTGTCAGTGTTCCTCATGACACTCCTAGATGAGAATAGATGTATGTATTTTATCTGAGATGACATGCTAAAGATACACCCCACTTGTGGGGTCAAAGATATATATCTACCCCTTGGGTACTTCTATCACAACTATTATTATATTTAGAATGTCTCTAGGATATGGGAATAGATTTTTGTATATCCATTTACCATTTCCTAGATTTGATTGATGGAATAGGAAACTGGAATTAGAATATATGTCCATTTTTTGTCTAGAGTTAGTGTATTTATCTACTCCTTTCCCCCCTTTCCTACCAGTGGATACTGATATTAGTTGTGTATGGAGATAGAGAGTTTAGAATTTTCTTTTCTTATTATCGATGCTTTCGAACTATCTTATCCAAATGAAGCCAAACTAGAATATTTGAAGTCATGCTGAAATATATAACGTGTGTGTACCGAGACTTTTTTTGTCACCAAACATGACTAGAGGACTTCATTGAGTTTTTACAGGAGTGTTTTCTGGAAGGCTTGGTGGGTGCTAGCTGGTGTACATTTTTTCTTGCATATCACCGCTATATTTGGTTGGTGGGATTCATTGAAAAACACTATATGAGTATACTATCTAGATGGATGGGTGTATGTTAGTGTATTTTAATTCTTATGGAACTCCACCAAAATAAAATTTTTATATTTTTTTTCTGACACTAGATGAGTCTTCTAGCTAACTGATTAAAGGGAGATGAGTGTATGTTATCTCTTTCTGTTTATAACCAAATTCATATGGAGGGATTATCTTGGGGGGGACACAAGAACGTTCTCCCTATTTGATAGTTTTATTCTTTGATGGGTCTTCTTGTGTGCATAGGTAAAAATAAACTAGGCTAGATGGTTTATGGTGGCACCCAAATCAATTTTGGAATTTATTGATGTGCAATGCTGACGACGAAGATTGTTGGAAGGGTTATTTTGGATGGACCCCTATGTTTTCAGGATGAGGCCATAGGTGTCCTTTTGTTCAACTGCTGTTATTAATATTTTCATGACTTATTATATACTCCCATATATTATTTTATATGAAATGGGCATAATTTGTGTGAAATATTAATTTTTTAAAACTAAATAAAATTTTTGAGCATTTTTAGAAGTAGTCCAATTGGGTCAGTTTACTATTTTATTTATAAGTATAACCCTACAGATCCAAATTGTGATATTTTTGTTTTCTAGGATTCCCATTTAAATATAAAACATTTAATTGGAAGGGATCATGGGACCATTCTACCATTTGAATGACCTCATGGACAACATAAGAAGGGCCAAGGAATTTGTGATGAAATTGGACTAGCTATGAAGACTGAATTACTGGGCTCAATCCAAAATTAAAATTTATTTTACCCTCTTAGAATATTTTGGGGAAAACGTAAGGGGTTTTTGGATTAAAATTCCATGACTCAACTCCAATTCTAATGGGCACATATGATTCATTTAAAATCATCCCTTCATTCTTGTCGAGAATTAAAATTAGTGTTGTATTCATGACCTGCCTCCGGATCTATTAATCAAATATTGTGAATATTTTTCAGTGTTAAAGAGGGGATATAGGGGGTAAATTTTTTGATGAATGCATTAATATTTTAAGGCCTCTCCCTATACATAAATCCATTCACATTATGGCCATTTAAAAATCATGGACCGAAGTGGACAGTTTAACATTGTTTATGAAAACATCCGTAACATTGGATATAGAAGTCCAAATTTCCCAACATTTTGAGAGTAGTCAGAATAAATTATACCTCAAACTTGTAAGAAGATTATATCTCTTATGATTTGGCAGTCTAGATGTCCAAATCATCGAGACAATTGGAGGGGTAGTTTTGGAATTCAAACATCCTGCCACCTTGTGTTATAAATACATCCCCTCCTCTCTTTTCCAATGTGTTGGCATTTAAAAATATAGAAGCATAAATTGGAATGACCAAATCCTTTCCAAAGGTGTGGGAGGACCATCTATAATACATTTTTTACTTGAGATACCCTTCCTCTTCTCTTTGTTTTAATTTACTTTTGCAATTTCCTACTTTTGTAATTTCACAAGTGTTTGTCTTTGTAATTTTGTTTCAATCAAAGTTTATTCTTAAATATCTATTAATCTAATCCACATTATTTAGTTTAATATTTATCATTCTTAAATTCATTTAAATCAAGTTAAATCTCTTTCCATTATTTTGCTTCCTCATTCAATCGAAAGTCTTTTTTTAACTCTCTTCAATGATTATGTGTGTTCGATGCAGTACTCTTTTCTTATCCTATTATTTTTGTTATATTTATAAATTTTCATCATAAAAAAATAAGTTAAATTTCTAATCATCTTATTGGATGAGTAAATATACTATTTTTGGATCAAAATTTAGGGATGTTAAGTGATTGATAGTATTTTCTAGATGAGTATTCTGTAATTTTACATTGGGTAGGTTGGACTTAACATGTCATGGATTAATGAACTATTTTGATTAAAATATGGAATAAATGGATTATTGGAACCATAAGTACACTACCAATATAATGAACTGATTGAGATTAGAATCCTATTTATTTTAAGTCTTTTGTTATAGCCTAAACACTTTGGAATTATGGTCAACATCTACGTGTGACGTGAGTGTTAATTTACTGCAATATAATGCAAGGATCATGAATATAAAAAGCTTAACTACCTAATGATTAAATCACCAAAATATTTATTAATTTTTTGAATCAAACATAAAAAATCAATCATTATATAAGATCTGTAAACACCCCCTCCCCCCCATCAGAATACAGTCTACTAAAAACAATCAACTATTAAAAAGTCTCATTGCTGAGGATTTGACCCGAGTGATGCTAAAAACATTAGCAGAACACTAGAACCATGAATGATTGATAGGAAACCATATTACACACTTGAAAATTGTGTGATTTTAATGGATGATGCTTTTAGAAGTCATTAGTTTCTTGTTGTTGTAAAAAATAAAATAAAATTAAAAACATAGAGAAAAATCCACAATCCTATTTCATCTAAAATAACTTTGAATGCCATGTAGCCTCCCATACAATCCCCCAGATATGATTGACCCTAAAATTGAGAGAACAATTTTCCATCATTGTAGGAATATTACGGATAATCAAATAATTCAAGAACCATTCCTCGCCCATCCAGTTGAATTAGAAATGGCCAATCCTAGGGAAAAACACTAAAAGAACCTGTAGCCCCTGATATGAATTACCAAACTCTTTGTATTGAATATCAAAACATAGAGTCTGACTTCAATCTCAATTCAGGTCTGATTCATATTCTTCCTCATTTCCATGAGCTAGCTAGTGAGGATCCACATATCAAACATAGAGAGTTACAAGTGGTGTACTCTATCATGAAGACACAAGGGTTTTCTGAGGAACAAATCAAACTACAAGCATTCCAATTCCCCCTAGCTGACACTGCTAATTCATGGATCTGCTACCCTAACCCTAGTTCCATATCCTCATGGAATGATCTGGAGTAACTTTTTTTAGAGAAATGTTTTCATTCATCTCGTACCGCTTCTATCTGAAAGGTAATAAGTGGTATTCGTCAATTCCAAAATGAATCACTCCATGAATACTAGGAGAGGATCAAAATGATTATTGCAACCTGCCCACACCACAGAATCCCTGACCAACACTTGGTACAATAAATCAATGATGGGTTATTGTCTATGGAATGAACTACCATTTATGTCGCAAGTGGAGGTGCTCTTGATGATAAAACTCCTACAGCTGCAAGAGATCTCATAAGTAACATGGCTTCAAACACACAACAATTCCATACTCAAGAACATGATCAAGATAAAATAAACCAATGGAATCAATCCTTGGAGCCCAACAAGTGGACCGAGTGGATGAGTGAACTTGAAAGTCTTGTGCGACAAATAGATGTGGCTTCCAAGGCCCCAATATCATCTTCTCCACAATCTGTATTCCTTAGACTTATCATGAATTGTGGAATCTACATATTCTCATTTCATCCATCTATCATATTTCTACAACATCACGATTATCAATATGATTCATCTGGACCAATAGAGTAAATTCAACATATGCTCAGTGGAACCCCAATCACCAACAATCAGATCAGTTTGTTATAAAAATCATCCATACCAATTCTGAGGCATTCTATTCTCCATATAACCCAAATTCGAGATATAGGAATCCCATTTATCATCCCCCTCAATACCCTCATCAAAAATCCTCCCAATATAAATATGGTCAAGGTGTTAGTAACTTCCAACAAACTTATATTTTAATTCATCAACCGAAAAAGAACAATACTCCTCCTAGATTCCACTATCCTTGTGAGCCTTCCCAATTCCCAATCCAATACAATCTCTTTCCCATGAAATAAAATAATGGAAATCTCATCCTGAAAAAAGCATCTTCTTCCAATCAATCTTGGGAATGTGCAGTGTAAGATCTTACCTTTTTCACACATTCTAGCATCAAGAACATTGAAACCCAAATTGGCCAGCGTTTTCATCCCTTTTGATACAGTAACAACAATCAAATTATTCCCATCTCCCAACTCAACCATTAACCAATACCAAGGGTAATGAAAGTGAAAATTCACATAGATCAGGGAAGAAAATTTATATGCATCCAGATAAGTCCTCAAACCCCCCTTGAGTGTTGATCTAGAAAATGAAAAACAAAAATAAACATGAAAATGAATATTAATTGATTACCTCACCTCCTTCTATTCCACTTAGGAACCCAATTCCATTACCTCAAGACATTTATAATCCTAATAAGTCATTTGAACCCGATCCTGAAATGCATGGAATTTTTAGATCTCATGATGTAAACATTCCCCTCTTAGATTCCATAAATCAAATCCCTATGTATTATATGTTTCATAAGGAATTGTACACCCAGAAGATGCAACATAGATTCATTGAAAATGTTTCCCCCAACAGTCTATTCCCATAAAGTGAAATGATCCAGGGACCTTTAAATTTCCATTCCAAATTTGAATTTCCAACATCAATGATGCATGAATGGACCTAGGAGCCTCAATTAATTTCATGCCCAAATCCAAATTCTCTAACCATGGTCTAGGTCTGTTACATCCAATGGGTGTTTTCATTCGATTGGCTAATCTCAAAACAGCTAGTACTGAGGATGTAATTGAGGATTCCCTTGTTCATGTAAATGATCTCATCTTCCCTACTGATTTATACATCCTTGACATGGAAGGTGAGCCAAACTCTTCTCTATCTCCCCTAATACTAGGAAGACCATTATTAATGACAGCGAAAACCACAATTGATGTCCATTCATGTATCTTATCCATGGAATTTGGTGATAAACTTGTCATGTTCAACATTATCCAAGCCATATGATACCCATTAGAGGATCACTCTGCATTCTCAATCCAAGCATTTGAGGACACTTATGAAAATTAATTAAAACCTCTTCCATCATGTTCATCATTTTCTAGTGAGAAAGGATCTTGTGAAATCTGCACCATGATTATCCAATTTATAAATGGTGAATTTTATGTTGAACTCTCATTAATAGACTCTATCAATCTAGAGGGACTTGAAAACTCTCTTGAATCCCACATCAAATCTGATCTCTACTGCTCCACCTAGGACAATATTAAGGAAAATGAAGCAGAAGAAACGAAAAGGCCTTCCTCTATTTTAGAGTTTTCTATCCCACAAATGAATAATAAAACAATTCTGAAACCTCTTAATGAACACTTGAAATATTTCTTCTTTTTCCATGATCACTTTTATCCTTTCATTATCACAACTTCACCTACTGAAACTGAGGAGTCTAAACTTGTTCTGGTGTTAGAGGAAATCATAAAGGCCTTAGGATGGACCCAAGATGACATTCCTGGAATCAACACTACCCTATCATTCATCACATCCATCTTAAGGAGTCATCCAAAACAATTATACAACCACAATGAAGACTCAATACACTCATACTAGAGGTAGAAAAGGAAGAGATCAATAAGTTTCTTCCAGCTGGTATTATATACCCAATTTCCTATTTTATGTGGGATAGTTGAATTAAAGTTGTACTTAAGAAGGGTTGGATAACTATTATCACAAATGAAAATGGATTGGGATTTACAACTCAAGTGAATAACATATTGTGTGTGTGCATTGATTACCAAAAATTGAATGTCGAAATAAGAAAAATAAGTACCCCCTTACATTCCTTGATCAAATGCTACAACAATTAGATGGAATGTCACTCTATTAATTTATTGATGGATACACTGACTACTTCCAAATCCCAATCTCACCTCAAGAACAATAAAAGACTACATTAACATTCCCCTTTCGTATATATGCATATAAAAGAATCCCTATTGGCCTTTGAAATTCTCTAGCAACATTCCAGAGGTGTATGATGAGTATCTTTTCATACTTCATTGAATGCTACATGGAATTCTTCATGTATTACTTTACCATTTATGGTGGGTCATTTTAATCTTTCTTGAATTCAGTCTCTCTTGTCATCCAAAATAATTTCAAGTTTAACCTTGTATTAAATATTAAAAAATGTCACTTTATGGTTGAAAATGGGATTCTTATTGGGAACATTGTTTCAAAAGAGGGAATTGAAGTTAATCCTGCCAAAATTGAAGTGATCCAATCACATATTGATCCCACATCTATTCGAGACATCCGTTCATTCCTTGGTCATGGTGGTTTCTATCAGCGATTCATCCAAAACATTAGTAGTATTTACATCACACTCACTCAGTTACTCCAAAATAATTTCCCCTTCCATTTAAATGAGGTTTTCAAGAGTTCCTTCATTGAACTCAAAACTGCTTTTACATCTGGCCTGATAATCCAACCCCAATAATGGTCATTACCCTTTTAGTAGATGTTTGATGCTTCTGATTGAGCTTTTGAGGCTATTCTTGGTCAAAGAAGAGAAAATATTCTTCATTTAATCTATAATGCCTAAAAACATTGGATGGAACTAAATATCACTACACTGTCACTGAAAAAAACATATAGTAGTTGTTTTTGCCTTAGATAAATTTCATCCCTATATCTTAGGTGCCAAGATATCCATCTTCATAGATCATTCTACTATAATGTTCTTACTCATGTAATGTGACTCCAAACTGAGGCTAATATGAAGGATCCTAATGATCCAAGAGTTTGACCTTGAAATCAATGATAGGCCAGGAATCAAAAACCCTATAGCTAATAACCTGAGTATAATTTCTAATATTTGCTTTAATAAATCTTTAATCTGGAACTCTCAACCAAACCCCTTTTCTCTCTCACCTCAAAAATACCATGGTATGACCCAATTATAAATTACTTGGTTTCTGGTGTTTTTCATGAAATGTATTCAAAACAACAAAAATGAAGTTGAACAGATATTCAAAATACTATTTTTTGGATGATAATAATCATTGGAAAATTGGGACTGACATGGTAATTAGGAGATCTATTGATGATGATGAACATTCCTTCATCTTATAATTATATCACTTACTTCCTGGAGGTGGCCACATTGGACCACAAAGGAACTCATGAATGTTCCTAGACCATGAATTCTTCTAGTCTTCACTTTTCAAAGACACACATGTGTTTTCTCAATCATGTCCCACTTGCCAAAAGATAGGCATAATTTCTAGAATAAATGAATTTCCCCAAAAGACATTAATCTTCAGTGAGATCTTCATAGTTTATGGAAATGATTTCATGGGACCATTCTTTCCAATAAATGGATTCTCATACATTTTTCTTGTGGTATATTATGGTTATAGGTGGTTTGAGGCCAAACCCACTAGAAATGATGATTCACATATTGTTAGTGAGTTAATAATGAAACACATATTCCACTGATTTGGCACACCACATGCCATGATTAGTAGGAACCCATTTTTGTAATATAACCACAAATTCTCTTTTGGAAAATAATAGGGTTTTACATAAAACATAAAATTCTTATCACCCCTTTAGAAATGGCATGGATTAACTTTCTAATAGAGAAGTGAAAGGAGTTCTTAAAAGAATTATAAAAACCACCAGAAATGAATGTCCTAAAGGACAAAGTCAATCACTTTGGGCTTATCCATGTGAATATAAAACACCAATTGGGATGTCTCTTTTTACACTTGTTTTTCTTAAATCATGTCATTTACCAGTTGAAATCCAAAAGATGGTTTTTTGGGCTATGAAAACCTGTAATTTTGATAGTAAAAAATATAGTTAAGAATGATAGTTGCAATAGGCTACACTAGAGGAGGTTCAAATTGATTCTTATGAAAATTATAATCCCTATAATGAAAAATCCAAATCACTCCATGAAAAACACATCATGTGAATGGAATTTCATGTAGGTGAAAAGGAATTTATTTTCAATTATCGATTTACTCTTCACCCAAGTAAGATTAAATCATGTTGGGAAGTTCATTTTATTTTTTGTCATGTTAACCCATTTGGTGCAGTGAAAGTCCAAGTCACCTCTTCAAAAAAACATTCAATGTTAATGGAAATCGATTAAAGATTCACCATGAGTGGATATAAAATCCTGGAACCAGATCAACTTCCATCGAATCTCGAACTTCAACAGTTGACCCACCATTGGTTGGAGATGGAAACCCACAAAATCCAAACCAAGTGCACCACTGTACCTTTAACCCCTCTTCTCTCTCTCTACTTCTCTCTCTATCAATTTCTTGTTCTTCCTCCTTCCTTCGCATTTTGTTTTTTACAACTTTCCTCATCACATTTTTTATATTTACACTTCCTCTTATGTGTGGGTGTGTGTAACGACCCGAAATTTCGAATAATATTTTTTTCCTAATATCATGTGTTATTTTAATATATACTAAAAAAAATTATTTATTTAAAGATGTGAGTATAATAAATTGAGACTGTTGGGTTTCTACTATTATATGATTGTTGGTCAATATGACCATTGAAAACTAAACTCTTAACATTACAATTATGGATTATAAATACATGTGATCTTGGTTAATTACAAAATAATGATGATTCAATGGACTCCTCCAGTAGACTTGGGCCGTTCAAAGCCCATCTGATGGAACAAGGGAAGGAGGTAGCACCATTGGGATTTTCTCTGGACCGAACCCAAGCCAAACTACATCATGTGAAGCTGGAACAAAATCGCCTTTAGGAGAAGTTCAAGCTGATAGAAATGTAAAGACCCGCAAATTTCAAGGAAATTTTTTTCTTAATTTTCCTTGGAATTTTACAAGAGCGCAGCTTCAGACGGAACCTGATTCCGAGGCCCGGTGTGCCCGGAATCAATTTCCGAAGTTTGGCTCGGGTACGTTCAGTGAACGGACGAGCGGGTTTTTCTATCTTTTGAACCGGTGCCCGGAATCGAATTCTGAGGGCACCGATGAAATCGCAGCGCCGGTATTTGCTTAGAAACGCCTCTTCCGGAGTTGCGTTTGCTCAGACGTGGTTTTTAAATTTTGGGGCTTTAAGTCAGAAATAAAATAAAGTTTGTGCGACAACTTTATTTTATTTCACTTAAGCTGATTGAAAGCCACTTGAAGCCACTTAAAGACGGCTTGAACTGTGTTGAACTGGATAGGATGCTATCTAGAAATATCCTACCCCCTTGGTAGGATATTTGTGAGGTGGGGCCCGCACGAGCCCCGCCGTTTCTTTCGCTAAGTAACGCACCCGCGAAAATCCGTCAAAGTAACTGAAAAGTCAACCGACGCGTTTTCTTTAATTTCTTAACAGACCATTTAATTGGGCGGTTTATTTCGTGAATTAAATGGGCTGTTTCATTCGTTGAATTAATTCAACGAATTTAATGGGTCGTTACTTACGCGTTTGCGTTTGTTGACAAAATAATAAAATAGACAAACTTGTCTATTTTTGAGGATTGCTATCGTTGTGCAATTCCTCTGAACCTCCACCCTCCCCGCGAAGAACGCGAAGAACGCGAAGAACGCAAATAACACGAAGAACGCGAAGAACGCCGACGACCGGAATTCGACGACGCACACCGTGATCTGCGACGTCGACGAGCTCTACCCGCGACGTTCTTCGGCGACGCCTCTTCTTCCGCGGCCGATCCTCGTTCGGCAATTAAGGTGAGAAACGAATTGTTTATTTCTCCCCTTTTTTATAATTCAATATCAACGGATTTAAATTAATCCGTTTGATCTTGATCCGGAGATTGGCGACGCGACGCCGGATACCGCGACGACGCGACGATCTCCTTCATCCGCGACGAGCGATTCCGCGACGACCTCTCATCCGACGACGACGACAAAGTAAGGGTTGATTGAAATATTTTCCTTTCCCGTGATTTTATTTCTTTTAAAGAAAAGAACCTGATCTTCGAACAATTTTAATTTATTTAAAATTGTTGTTGATTATTTGCTTTTCCTCCCGATGATGTTTATGACTAACGCGGAGGGTGCGGATCTAACAAACAAGACCCGGCAACCCTCCGCCGATCTCCCCTTTTGTGTGCGGATCTGGCAGACGACGACGAACCATGCGGCAAGGGCGATCCGTTGATCCCGCAGTAAAGATCGGCCCCCGGGAGGAGCAACGGCGCAGACGGGAGGCAAAACGGGCCACCGGAGCAACTCCGGCGGCCCGCGGAAGGTGGCGGCGGCGCCCGGCGCGCCGCCGGAGGAGTCTTCCACGGCCAAGCCGCGGCGGCGGCGAACCGCCGGACCGCGTCCGCGGTCCGGCCACCCAGCACGCGGCCCGCGCGGGCCGCGTTTCTCCAAAGCCGCGGGTCAAACCCGCGGCGGCTCACTCGGCCGCTCGGCCGAAGCCGAGTCGGCCGGTCCGGTCAGCCGGGCCGCGCCCAGGCCGGACCGGACCCCGCCTAGCCGGGTCGGGCTGACCCGGTTCGGGCCGACCCGGTTCGGCCGACCTAGGGGGGGGGGGGGGGTTCGGGCCGGGTCGCCCCGGGCCCAGAACCCCCGTTTCGGGCCCTCTTCGGTCTTTCGCCCATATCATGGGCCTGGGACCTCCGATTGACGAACCGTCAGCGGATACACGATCCTTGGATAGAGACGGTCGTTTCGGTATATTACAATCAAGGTTTCGGAAGACTTTGGGTTCGTCCGGGTTGGTTCGTACACGAAACCAACCGGGCCCTCGGAGCGGAAACGCTCATAACTTGAGCTACGGACGTCCGATCGACGTACCGTCAGCTGTGATAGTTTCCTCTATGTGAGACAGAACTTTTGGCATACTCCGCCCGAGGATCGGATACAGGCGGAGTACGGTCGGGTTGGTTTTTCCCTAAAAACCAACCGGGCCCCTGGGACGAAAATGCCAATAACTCTCAGACCGGGCGTCCGATTGACGCGCCGTCTGTTGCGTTGAGATCCTGTTGTCGATACGGAACTTTTGGATACATCAACTTCGGACTACGTGTCAGTTGATGTATCAGCCTCTCGGCTCGTGGAGCGGACCCTCCTAAACGAGCTCGCTAAGTGCCGGAACCCTAGCGCTGGCTGTGACTTCGACGATAGAGCAGAGATCCTCCGTGGACTGCGAGGACGGCAGAGTAGAGATCCTTCGTGGACTGCGACGACGGCAGAGCAGAGATCCTCCGTGGACTGCGACGACGGCAGAGCAGAGATCCTCCGTGGACTGCGGCGACGACTGTGCAGAGATCCTCAGTGGACTGCGTCGACTACTGCACTCAGCGATCCTACGTGGATCAGTGCTACAGGTTCTGTGTGAGCCCGATCCTATGTGGGTCCTTACTACCGGTTCTGTGTGAGCCACTGCCTACAGGTTCTGTGTGAGCCCGATCCAACGTGGGTCTTTTGCGGGGGTTAGTACCTATCGATCCTTCGTGGGTCCGACGACTTAGATGGATCAGTGATCATCTTTGACGTCATCTGAAAAAGTATACCTGGTTGAGCTGAATCTTATGTTACTCCCCTTTGTGGATTGTGTTGAACTATCCTTTGTGGATTTACTGTTTACTCTCCTTGTGGATTTGAGTCTTGCTTTCCTTTGTGGATTGAGTTGTTCTTGAGCTCGTGAGCAGAGCTAGAATTGGGGACTTAGGTATATGTATGGGCATATACCTAAGTCGAGTCAGATGTTACTTCGTGATTGCATCTTTCTTTTGTGCTATATCCTTTGTGGATTTCGGGAGACCTTCGGGGGTCTCGGGGTCCTTACTGAGTAGCTTATACTCACCCCTGCACGGGCTATGCCCACACCTTGTTGTGTTGGATGCAGACGACGGACAGCGCTGATCGCGGTTGGGGCGTGGAGCAGGACGGTACCTGGAGGTGGACCACTGGGCGGGACGTGCTCGGAGCGGACGTGGGACCCGAGGAGCCTGGAGGCTATCTGTACCCACCCTTCAGGTGGGATTGCCAGTGGACGACACAAGGCCGCCGTCTTTTCTTCAGTTGCTGTACTTTACTTTTCAGTTTTACTTTACAGTTGGGCTTGTATTTCCGGCCCCCTTTACTTTTCTGCACTCTGTAGTTACTTTCCGCTTGCTGACTCTGTGGTGGTTGTTACTTATAAAGGCAATGCCTTCCCTGTTTACCGGGAATTTACGCCTTGGTGCTAGTCGCCAGCCCCTGGCCTATGGAAGGCGGGCTTGGGGTAGTCACGACACGGGCCCCGAGGACGGGTCGTGACAAATTGGTATCAGAGGTGGTCGGTTCTACCGCAGACTCTGATCATCTTTTCTTTCTATGTGAAGCAATAGTGTTTAGTGTATTGAGTGTGGTTATCAGTTCAGGGAGCCCAGTGTTGGTGCGGCGGCCGACGTATCCGTACACCAGGACCCTGACTCCTGATTTCCGACTTAATGCATGAAAACATTGATTGTGTGTGTGTTTCAAGTCTTCTTTGTGATTACTTGTGTCAGCTCACCGGGTATACTGATCTGCTTCATGAAAGTCTCAAGTTTTCATTGTGATTACTTGTGCCAGCTCACCAGGTATACTGTTCTGACTCTGGTGCTCTTGTTCTCCTTTTCAGGATGGCCCCGCGACGACAGCCAGCTAGGGTTCCGAGTGTAGGGCACGACGGCAGCCCACCGAGCGACGAGGCCTCGGTGCAGGGCCCTTTGCCAGCAGTGGCACCGGCGGTAGCCTTACCCGCCGAGCCACCGATGCTTCCAGTACCAGACGCTGACGATGCACGTCGCCTCAGGGCACTGCATGAGTTTCAGAGCCAGCGACCGCCCAGGTTTCGCGGTGAGGCGGACCCCCAGGCCGCCGAGGACTGGCTAGAGGCGGTGGTACGGATCTTTAGGCTAGTGAGGACACCAGCGGATCTCATGGTGATTCTCGCGGCGAGCCTCCTGCAGGCGGCAGCAGGACGATGGTGGAGCTTGATGCTCCAGGTTCACGATGAGGCATCCTTGCTCTGGGCGGACTTCGAGAGCCTCTTCCGCTCTGAGTTCGTCCCGGCCACCCTCCGAGCGGTGCGCATCCAGGAGCTTCTCCAGCTGCGCCAGGGCAGCATGACGGTTGCTCAGTACGCGGCGAGGTTCACTGACCTATCTCGCTACTCGACCGACATGGTACGGGACCCCTTCTTCCGGGCCCGGACCTTCGAGCAGGGCTTGCGACAGGAGATTCGGGCGTCGCTGATCTCCCTCAGCATTCCGACCCAGGCGGGAGTGCTGGAGCGAGCCCTCCTGATCGAGAGCTTCCTGGCAGAGCCTTCTTCAGCGGCGAGACCTAGCGCAGGGCGGCAGGTAACTGAGTCTTCGGCAGCAGGTAGCCAACGGATGACTCTCGGGTCCAGGCAGACCAGACCCCCACGCAGACGGCCTCAGGACACCGGCTCAGCAGTGGGAGGCACACAGCGGAGTGCCAGCCTTCCGAGAGGCAGGCTGTGCTACTCCTGCGGCGGGCAGGGTCACATGGCTCGTGACTGCCCGACTCGCCAATCAGAGGAGCAGCAGACGGTGGAGGGGCCACCCAGGCAGAGGCAGAGGGTCGACCGTGGCGGTCCGCAGGGAGGAGGCGGACGAGGCAGAGGAGCTGGCCGAGCAGCGGGTGGTGGGCGACGCTTCCAGGCTCTACCCCCACCACCACCAGGAGGGCCACCTCGACCACAGGGAGCTGGCGGGCAGGGACAGGCCCAGCTCCAGGCAGTGGAGGCCTACGACCCCGACATGCCAGAGATGATTCGAGGTACGATCTGTGTCTATTCCACCCTTGCTGCAGTACTTATAGACACAAGAGCGAGTCACTCTTTCATAGCCTCTTCCCTTGTTCGGAGCTCGGAGATTCCGACTGAGCCGTTGGCTCGATCCTTACGGCTAGAGACTCCTACGGGAGGAGACTCGACGATTACGCACTGGTGCCGGCAGTGTGAGCTAACTCTAGGAGGCGAGAGCTTCGGCTGGGATCTCCTTGTAGCGGCGTCGAGGCCTTACGACGTCATCTTGGGCATGGATTGGCTATCCACGGTTCATGCCCAGATCGACTGTTTTAGGCACAAGGTGCGATGTGTTCGCACCGACGGGAGCAGGTTTACCTTCACCGGCGAGAAGGGAACCTTTGCAGCACAGGATGGACTTCCGCGGAGGAGGGTGCAGCCCATCTCTCATCAGTTGGCTAGCCTCATCCTAGGAGCAGTGGACGTGCGGAGTCCAGTTTTTCCTGCAGTGGTGGACCAGTACGTGGACGTCTTTCCCGACGACGTTCCAGGGCTACCTCCTCGTAGAGAGGTAGACTTTTACATCGACTTGTACCCCGTGACAGCCCCGATATCTACTCCAGCATATCGGATGGCCCCCGCCGAGCTTCGGGAGCTGCGGGTACAGTTGGAGGACTTGCAGAGCAAGGGGTTTATCCGACCCAGTGTTTCACCCTGGGCTTCCCCGATTTTGTTCGCCAAGAAGGCGGACGGGAGCTTGCGACTGTGTGTCGACTATCATCGCCTGGACCAGGTGACAGTGGGGAACAAGTATCCGCTGCCACGGATTGATGACCACTTCGATCAGCTCAAGGGAGCGCGGTGGTTCTCGAAGATAGACCTCCGGTCAGGCTATCATCAGCTCAGAGTTCGAGACGAGGACGTGCAGAAGACGGCCTTTAGGTGTCGGTATGGCCATTATGAGTTCTTGGTTATGCCGTTCGGCGTAACCAATGCTCCAGCAGTGTTCATGTGCCTCATGAACAGGATCTTCCAGCCATACCTCGACCGATTTGTCGTGGTCTTCATTGACGACATTTTGGTATACTCGACGACTGAGGAGGAGCATGCCTACCACCTGCGAGTTGTGCTAGACACGCTCCGAGAGCACCAGCTTTATGGCAAGCTCTCAAAGTGCCAGTTCTGGTTACGTGAGGTCCATTTCTTGGGGCACGTCATCTCTGAGGCGGGAGTTGCAGTGGATCCCGCGAAGATCGAGGCAGTGCTAGCTTGGGAGCCACCCAAGAGCGTGACGGAGGTGCGGAGCTTCATGGGCCTAGACGGATACTATCGGAGATTCGTGCCAGACTTCTCCAGAGTTGCGGCACCACTCTCAGCGTTGACGAAGAAGGGGAAACCCTTCGTGTGGTCAGACAGATGTCAGCAGAGCTTCCAGGAGCTGAGACAGAGATTGACCAGCGCACCTATCTTGAGATTGCCTGAGGAGGGAGTTGGATACGTAGTTTACTACGATGCATCAGGGACTGGACTCGGGTGCGTCCTGATGTAGGAGCGGGCCATGATCGCCTACGGATCACGTCAGTTGAGGCCGCATGAGCAGAACTACGCCACTCATGACCTGGAGTTGGCAGCAGTGGTCTTCGCTCTGAAGACTTGGCGGCACTACCTGATGGGCGAGCGCTTCACAGTCTTTTCTGACCACCAGAGTCTTAGGTATATCTTCTCTCAGAAGGACCTGAACCTGAGACAGCGGAGATGGCTTGAGTTCCTCCAGGACTATGACTTTGAGATAGTATATACTCATGGGAAGGGGAACGTGGTAGCTGATGCCCTCAGCAGGAGGACGGGCATTCAGCTCCTTGAGGAGGCGACGGAGCAGCTAGCCTCCTTACGGATATCCTTCGTGGATAGAGACGGAGCAGCCTTTCTTCAGTCTCTCACAGTCTCTCCTCCACTTCTACAGCGGGTCAGAGAGGCTCAGCGTGGGGACGCTGACTGTGAGACCCGGCGTGCACTGATATCCTCAGGTCAGGAGCCTGATGGTTTCTCCCTTGGAGCAGAGCACGACATCCTCTTCAGAGGGCGTGCCTTCGTACCAGTCGCTTTACGAGAGGAGGTGTTGAGAGAGTTTCACACTTCTCCCTTGGCGGTGCATCCCAGAGTGGCGAAGATGTACCAGGATCTCAGGCGACAACACTGGTGGCCGGGCATGAAGAAAGCTGTGGCAGAGTTCGTTTCACGATGCCTCACCTGCCAGCAGGTGAAGGCAGAGCATCAGGTACCAGCAGGCTTGGTACAGCCCTTGGAGGTCCCGGAGTGGAAGTGGGATGGCATATCTATGGACTTCGTGACTGGACTTCCACGCACTTCCAGAGGTCACGACTCCATTTGGGTGATTGTCGACCGACTCACCAAGTCGGCACACTTCTTACCCATCAGAGAGCAGGGCTCAGTGGAGAGCTTGGGACGTCTTTACGTCCAGGAGATCGTACGACTTCACGGTGTGCCATCGTCTATCGTCTCCGATCGAGATGCTCGTTTCACTTCCCGGCTTTGGAAGGGGTTGCAGGAGGCGTTCGGGACGCGGCTCCATCTGAGCACAGCCTTCCACCCTCAGACGGATGGTCAGACGGAGAGGACCATACAGACACTCGAGGACATGCTCCGTGCATGTGTTCTCGACTTTGGTCACAGTTGGGCGGACCACCTACCCTTGGTGGAGTTCGCGTACAACAACAGCTACCACTCCACCATCGGGATGGCACCATACGAGGCGTTGTACTGCAGACCCTGCAGATCACCGTTGTGCTGGACAGACCCTGGGGAGTCAGCACTCGTGGGACCAGAGATGGTCCGAGCCACGACAGAGAAGGTCCAGATCATCCAGGAGAGGATGAGGACAGCTCAGAGCCGGCAAAAGTCATATGCTGACAGGAGGCGGAGGCCACTGAAGTTCGAGGATGGCGACCACGTCTTTTTGCGTGTCTCACCTCGACGTGGTTTACGGAGATTTGGCCGAGGCGGCAAGTTGTCTCCACGCTTTATCGGGCCTTTCCAGGTCCTCAGCAAGATAGGAGAGGTGGCTTATCGCCTGGCTCTACCACCTCAGTTGCACCGGGTGCACGACGTCTTCCACGTGTCTCAGCTGAGGAGATACGTGCACGACCCGACGCACATCATCGACTTTGGGGAGCTGGACGTGGACGATGGGGCGACTTTTGCGGAGGTCCCAGTGGAGATCGAGGATCGACAGGAGCGGGTCCTAAGTGGGCGGTCGATTCCTCTTGTGCGCGTCAGATGGCAGCACGGGAACCTCCAGGAGAGCACTTGGGAGCGGGAGGCTCAAATGCGTGCTCAGTACCCCCATTTGTTCCCCTAGTTTTTGATGTATCTTTACGGGGACGTAAAGCCCTGAGGTGGGAGTAATGTAAAGACCCGCAAATATCAAGGAAATTTTTTTCTTAATTTTCCTTGAAATTTTACAAGAGCGCAGCTTCAGACGGCACCTGATTCCGAGGCCCGGTGTGCCCGGAATCAATTTCCGAAGTTTGGCTCGGGTACGTTCAGTGAACGGACGAGCGGGTTTTTCTATCTTTTGAACCGGTGCCCGGAATCGAATTCTGAGGGCACCGATGAAATCGCAGCGCCGGTATTTGCTTAGAAACGCCTATTCCGGAGTTGCGTTTGCTCAGACGTGGTATTTAAATTTTGGGGCTTTAAGTCAGAAATAAAATAATGTTTGTGCGATAACTTTATTTTATTTCACTTAAGATGCTTGGAAGCCACTTGATGCCACTTAAAGACGGCTTGAACTGTGTTGAACTGGATAGGATGCTATCCAGAAATATCCTACCCCCTTGGTAGGATATTTGTGAGGTGGGGCCCGCACGAGCCCCGCCGTTTCTTTCGCTAAGTAACGCACCCGCGAAAATCCGTCAAAGTAACTGAAAAGTCAACCGGCGCGTTTTCATTAATTTCTTAACAGACCATTTAATTGGGCGGTTTATTTCGTGAATTAAATGGGCTGTTTCATTCGTTGAATTAATTCAAAAAATTTAATGGGTCGTTACTTACGTGTTTGCGTTTGTTGACAAAATAATAAAATAGACAAACTTGTCTATTTTTGAGGATTGATATTGTTGTGCAATTCCTCTGAACCTCCACCCTCCCCGCGAAGAACGCGAAGAACGCGAAGAACGCAAAGAACGCGAAGAACGCCGGCGACCGGAATTCGACGACGCACACCGTGATCCGCGACGTCGACGAGCTCTACCCGCGACGTTCTTCGGCGACGCCTCTTCTTCCGCGGCCGATCCTCGTTCGGAAATTAAGGTGAGAAACGAATTGTTTATTTCTCCCCTTTTTTATAATTCAATATCAACGGATTTAAATTAATCCGTTTGATCTTGATCCGGAGAATGGCGACGCGACGCCGGATACCGCGACGACGCGACAATCTCCTTCATCCGCGACGAGCGATTCCGCGACGACCTCTCGTCCGACGACGATGACAAAGTAAGGGTTTATTGAAACATTTTCCTTTCCCGTGATTTTATTTCTTTTAAAGAAAATAACCTGATCTTCGAACAATTTTAATTTATTTAAAATTGTTGTTGATTATTTGCTTTTCCTCCCGATGATGTTTATGACTAACGCGGAGGGTGCGGATCTAACAAACAAGACCCGGCAACCCTCCGCCGATCTTCCCTTTTTTGTGCGGATCTGGCGGACGACGACGAACCGTGCGGCAAGGGCGATCCGTTGATCCCGCAGTAAAGATCAGCCCCCGGGAGGAGCAACGGCGCAGACGGGAGGCAAAACGGGCCACCGCAGCAACTCCGGCGGCCCGCGGAAGGTGGCGGCGGCGTGGGTCACCGGCGCCCGGCGCGCCGCCGGAGGAGTCCGCCGCGGCCGAGCCGCGGCGGCGGCGAACCACCGGACCGCGTCCGCGGTCCGGCCACCCAGCACGCGGCCCGCGCGGGCCGCGTTTCTCCAAAGCCGCGGGTCAAACCCGCGGGTCAAACCCGCGGCGGCTCACTCGGCAGCCCGGCCGGGCCGCGCCCAGGCCGGACCGGACCCGACCTAGCCGGGTCGGGCCGGGTCGGGCCGAACCGGTTCCGGCCGACCCGGTTCGGCCGACCCAGGGGGGGGGGGGTTCAGGCCGGGTCGCCCCGGGCCCAGAACCCCCGTTTCGGGCCCTCTTCGGTCTTTCGCCCATATCTTGTCCCTGGGACCTCCGATTGACGAACCGTCAGCGGCTACGCGATCCTTGGATCGAGGCGGTCGTTTCGGTATATTACACTCAAGGTTTCGGAAGACTTTGGGTTCGGCCGGGTTGGTTCGTACACGAAACCAATCGGGCCCTCGGAGCGGAAACGCTCATAACTTGAGTTACGGACGTCCGATCGACGTACCGTCAGCTGTGATAGTTTCCTCTAAGTGAGACAGAACTTTTGGCATACTCCTCCCGAGGATCGGATACAGGCGGAGTACGGTCGGGTTGGTTTTTCCCTAAAAACCAACTGGGCCCCTGGGACGAAAATGCCAATAACTCTCAGACCGGGCGTCCGATTGACGCGTCGTCTGTTGCGTTGAGATACTGTTGTCGATATGGAACTTTTGGATACATCAACTTCGGACTACGTGTCAGTTGATGTATCAGCCTCTCGGCTCGTGGAGCGGACCCTCCTAAACGAGCTCGCTAAGTGCGGGAACCCTAGCGCTGGCTGTGACTTCGACGACAGAGCAGAGATCCTCCGTGGACTGCGATGACGGCAGAGGAGAGATCCTCCGTGGACTGCGACGACGGCAGAGCAGAGATCCTCCGTGGACTGCGACGACGGCAGAGCAGAGATCCTCCGTGGACTGCGGCGACGACTGTGCAGAGATCCTCAGTGGACTGCGTCGACTACTGCACTCAGCGATCCTACGTGGATCAGTGCTACAGGTTCTGTGTGAGCCCGATCCTATGTGGGTCCTTACTACCGGTTCTGTGTTAGCCACTGCCTACAGGTTCTGTGTGAGCCCGATCCTACGTGGGTATTTTGTGGGGGTTAGTACCTATCGATCCTTCGTGGGTCCGACGACTTAGATGGATCAGTGATCATCTTTGACGTCATCTGAAAAAGTATACCTGGTTGAGCTGAATCTTATGTTACTCCCCTTTGTGGATTGTGTTGAACTATCCTTTGTGGATTTACTGTTTACTCTCCTTGTGGATTTGAGTCTTTCTTTCCTTTGTGGATTGAGCTCGTGAGCAGAGCTAGAATTGGGGACTTAGGTATATGTATGGGCATATACCTAAGTCGAGTCAGATGTTACTTCGTGATTGCATCTTTCTTTTGTGCTATATCCTTTGTGGATTTCGGGAGACCTTCGGGGGTCTCGGGGTCCTTACTGAGTAGCTTATACTCACCCCTGCACGGGCTATGCCCGCACCTTGTTGTGTTGGATGCAGACGACGGACAGCGCTGATCGCGGTTGGGGCGTGGAGCAGGATGGTACCTGGAGGTGGACCACTGGGCGGGACGTGCTCGGAGCGGACGTGGGACCCGAGTAGCCTGGAGGCTATCTGTACCCACCCTTCAGGTGGGATTTCCAGTGGACGACACGAGGCCGCCGTCTTTTCTTCAGTTGCTGTACTTTACTTTTCAGTTGTACTTTACAGTTGTGCTTGTATTTCCGGCCCCCTTTACTTTTCTGCACTATGTAGTTACTTTCCGCATGCTGACTCTGTGGTGGTTGTTACTTATAAAGGCAATGCCTTCCCTGTTTACCGGGAATTTACGCTTTGGTGCTAGTCGCCAGCCCCTGGCCTATGGAAGGCGGGCTTGGGGTAGTCACGGCACGGGCCCCGAGGACGGGTCGTGACAAGAAATCACAACTCGGGCAACGTTGGCTGATCCTCCCCAAGATTCTATCTCCTCAGAACACCTTACATATAGGTTCTATGCTGGGATTATAAGAGGCTATGTAACGAGACATAGCTGCTTTATGTAATCCTTTAATATAAATAAAAATTCTGATTTCTTCTTTGGTAATGTTTGTGAATTTTCAAATGTACGAATAAATATAAGATGTATATTATTGATGAATTTTGAAAAAAAGGGATATTATAAAATATTTATGTAAACCATATAAAAATAATAATGTGTAATTATTTTAAAAAAATGGTCTTCTACTGTTTCACTTAGTATGAAATTTACAGTCAAACAAGATCGACTTACGTTTTGGTGAATTTTAAATTATGAATAGTAATTCAGCGCTTATGAATAGTAATGTGACCAAATGGAATAGTAAAATCACTTAATAAAGAATTAATATAATTTACGCACCATTATTAAGTAATATGATTCAATAAAATCAGAAAATAACAATTTTAGAAATTATTAGTTAATTATTAGTTTTTTAGAGTGAATAGTGTTTTTATATAGAAATTAAATTAAAAATGTTTAGAAAATTATATTCATAATTTATATTTCATTTCTGAATTCAGAGCATCAATATTAGGTTAAAGTGATGTTTTTTTGGATTTTTATGAAATAGTTGAATTTTCGGTGAATAATAAAAATATAGTTTTGAGATTCTGGTGTTTAATGACAACATTAAGGATGTAATAATTATGTAATAATTATGGTAGACTTATGAAGAGTATTATATGATATTAGGTGTCCCATTTGGCTAATACCATGGGAAATTAACATGGGAAAGCCCACGATTTTTTCAATACCACCGATGAGGTGTCCCTTGGATTTAATGATTTGTTTCCTCATTTCTCCAATAAATACCTTGCCATTCCATCATTATTTTCATTTAAAAATAATCCCCAATTATTCTCTGGTCTCTTAACCTTTTAATGAGTCCCCCCAAGGGGCCCTCAAGTCTCCCAAGGTCCTGACCATCACGCTTTTGAAGTTACTCTTCAAGGTAAAGGAATCTTTCACCCTCCTCTTTTAAACCATGACTTCATTTATGTTGGGTCTTCTAGTTCCCATTTCTTTTTGTTGAAGTTATTTTCCTATTTATATCATTTATGTCCATTTCATTTCTAATTGATGATATACCCTTTCCACTCTAGTCAATGTTTTTATGATTTTTTTAGTGATGTCTTTAGGCTGCTGAATTTCTCGTAAATGAAATCGCATCTTCTCTTTTCTTTCAGGTTCCATTTTCAGGTGGTATGTCATTAAAATATCAATAACATGATCTTATTATGTACCCATACTTTATTTTTAATTATATATTAGTGTGTATCCCTTTTCCCATCTCTGTTCAATGTTTTCTAAAATCATGTTATATAGATGTTATGCTGCCGAAATATCGACTCAAAATTTCTATATCTTTCTCTTCAGAAATTCTCTTATTTTATTTACGTGAATACCTAGACCTATTTAGTTTCTATGGGAGATATAGAAATATAAAGATGATATATTTTATTCTTTAATTAACATACACATAACCATCACTCCCTTTCCATGGGTTACAAATGACATAATGATCTTATTTTTTAAGAACTTTTAAAACGTCACGATCCTGTAATGAAACTCATTTATTTTATTCTACATGGGTTATTTATGAAATGTTTGATTATTATCTATGTAGATCACATGAAAATAACTAAATATTAAGGTTTTACCCTGAAATTTCTCTAATGCATTGGATAATGAATTAATTTCTTGAGATGACATGTTTTACGATACCTGGGTGAATAATATTTGGTAATTTTTATGACACCTTGGGGATTGACCATGGTGATATGTTCATGAATGTTTAAATGAAATTATGTATCCTCATATTCATGTTATGTCTAATTTTCTTGTTATTATGATATGCCTCCTTTTCTATTGATAATGTATACATATTTTCATCAAGTTATTATTGATATCATAAGTAATCTAATTCCCTTGCTTTCCCCTTACTGGGCCTTCTAGTCACCCTTTACCTTGATGTAAGTCTCTATGATATGAGATGATGTAATTGTATATATTATGAACCTATTAGGCAACATTAAAATTGGTTTAGAAATTTTTTTTATTTTTTTTCGTTTATTATGTTCCTGATTTCCAAGACACAACACTTTAAAGATCCTATGTTTGTAACATGTAATGAAAAGTTATGTAATAAAAATTTAGGTTGCCATAGTTGGTGTCAAAGGATTGTTTAGTTATTTATAGAAATTATGATATAAAAATATTAGGAAGATTCCGATAGAAAATTATAAATATATGAAAACATCCTGGTATTTTGGTGAGTATTTCTAAAGTGGTTTATCAAATAAATACATTCCTATCTGGATACGAGAAGGTAGAGGTGGATCTAGAACAAATGTATATAATGGTAAAACCTAAAAACACTAATTTGAAATATAATCGAATGGGAAGTGGTACATAACAATGGGAGTTGCTACAATCATGGTTACGACACTCCCAATGGATATGTTTCGTTAATTGCAAGATTTTTATGAATCATTATGTAGGAATTATAGAGAAATTTAATTGTCTATGCATGAAGGTTTAAGACATAAAAGCCTTTATAGTTAAAATATTCATAAATGAAATATGTTTATCACTAAGGTCTTATTCTTTTAGAAAATGTTGGGCAATAGGAGGAACCGTGAAAATGGTGACTGCAATGGACCATGCGCTGATGACCCTCTGATGGAAGTCGAAATGGAAACATTCATGCAAATAATGAACCAACTAAATCACGTTATAGGAAACAACACCAATCAATTTGAGAGACCTATCTCACCGCAAAGGGAACCACATTCTGTTGAGTCCTTTATGCATCAACGACCAACAACATTCTGTGGACCGACTGACCCATTGATTTCTAAGTAGTGGAATAGAACCATCAAGAAGATCTTTTTACTACTTCGCTTTTCAGAGCATGAGAAGGTCACCCTGGATGTCGATCGCATAGTAGAAGAAGCTGATTAGTCGTGGGAAATTATGAAAAACACAAGGACAAGAGTAGAAGTTGAAGCTATGGAATAGGAAGAGTTTAGAGGGATCTTTTTCATCATGTATTTTCCTCATTCCATGAGAAAAAGATTGGAGAATTATTTTGTCGAGCTGATGCAGAAGGAGAATGAATCGATGGGAATCTATGAGATGAACTTCACTCAAATTTCATGATATACATCTATCTTTATCATGGATCCAAATGGTAAGGTTGATAGATTCTTCTATGTACTAAGACAACATCTGCGGATGAATATGGACAACTGATACTATGTTATCTATGAGGAGATCGTGTGGAGTGTGGTGAATGTTGAACTAGTGTTTGGAGAGACGTAGTGGTCTCATAAATCCAATGAAAATAAGAGATCGATGGGGCCCAGCTTAGAGGGTAATTTTGATTAGAGAAAAGAAGGAAAGAAAGTGAAACATTCCACGTGTAATAAATGTGGGAAGAATCATTCAGGGAACTTCTTTCTCGGGAGAGGGAAATGCTACAAGTGTGGATGAGATGGCCATATTGTGAGGAATTTTCATAGTGAGGTGAAACCTCAACTTCTAAACACAAACCACAAATGGATGATGGTGCATGCCCTACCTGATGTCCACTGCTTTATGTGTTGAAATCTTGTGAACTTTTCCAATAACTGTCCAAATCCAAGGATAGTGGATGCAATCTTTTATCATCCTTAGCAACAGCCAAGGGAAAAAGGTCAAACTTTTCTAATCACTACAACTGAAGTTGAAGCACCCAATGATGTGTTTTTAGGTACTATTGTTGTTCTTTAAAAGCTATCAAGTATATTGTTTGATTCTACTTCTACAAATTTCTTTATTTCATCAATGTTTACAATGAATTTAGAATCAACCCCTATTTTTCTAAAAGTAGAGTTATTAGTCAAGATTCATAGTGGGATAATCCAAGAATCATCAGTGTTAAGAAACTCTAGTATTTACATTGGTGAGAAAAATCTTATAAAAAATATGGTAGTAATTCCCATGTTATAATTTGACGTAATACTAGGTATGGACTAGTTCTCAATGTATAATGCTAAGATCAAATATAAAAGAATTGAAATTTCAGTACTGTTGAATGTAAAACCTATAGTTATCTTATAAGTATAGATATATCAACCTAATATTTGTCTATAATAACCCCCTATTTCCTTCATTATGGAGTTGATTGGTGAATAAGAAGAAGGAGATGAGAAATTAAGGATAAAAAGTGTCCCCATCATCCAAGAATACATTGATGTATTTACTGAGGCGTTTCCTGGACCACCCTAGGAAAGGGAGGTAGAGTTCTTCATTGAACTCATACCCGGATATCATCTGATATTAGAGACCCCTATAAAATAGAAAAAGTAGAGTTAGATGATTTAAAGATACAACTCCAAGATATTTTAGAGAAAGGGTTTATCCAACCGAGTGTGTCTCCTTGGGGAGAACCATTTCTCTTTATGTAGAAGATGGATTGATCAATAATGCTATGAATTGATTATAGGGAACTGAATGGGATCACAGTGTTGAAAAAATTCCCTCTTCCAAGAATTGATGACTTATTTGACCAACTTCGTGGGACTCAACTCTTCTCTATTCTTGATCTTCGATCTGGTCAACATAAATTGAGGGTAGAGAAAGAAGATATTCTGAAAAATACCTTCTAATCAATATATGGGTATTATGAGTTTGTATTTATTCCCTTTGGACTGTCTAATTCACCTTCTATTTTTATGGATTTGATGAATAGTGTATTTAAAGAATACATTGATAACTTTTTGGTAGTTTTTATTGATGATATAATGATATATTCCCAAATTCGCGAGGAGCATGAGGATTATCTAAGGGATATTTTGAAAACTCTTTGGAAGGAGAGGTATTTCGAAATGTTCAGTAAATCTGAATTCTGGTGACAAAAAGTCGCATTATTGGGGCACATTATTACTAATGAAGGAAACATAGATGACCATGCAAAGAAAAAAATTGTAGAGAAGTGGCCTCAACCAACAACAATAACTGATATTTGAAGTTTCCTTGGATTAACATGATATTATTGGAGGTTTGTGAATATCATTTCACGAATGTCTAATCCAATAACCATGTTATCTCAAAAATGGGACAAGTTCATCTGGACAGAGGAGTGTGAGGGAAGTTTCCAAGAGCTGAATAAGAGATTAGTTACTGCACCTATGTGATCTCTTCCCTCAAGTGGACAAAGATTCATTATTTTTTGTGATGCATCTCTCAAAGGGAATGGGTGCGTCCTCAGGTAAAAAGAAAAAGTAATTTCTTATGCATCTTGAAAGTTGATGATTCATGATAAAAACTATCATACGCATGATCTAGAGCTTTTTTTGGTCATTTTTTCTCTGAAGATATAGAGGCACTATCATTATGGGGATACATGAGATATATACATAGACCATCAAAGTTTAAAGTATATTTTCACACAAAAGGAATTGAACAGGAGACATAGGATATGGTTGGAGCTTCTCAAAGACTTTTATTGTACAATTCGTTATAATCCTGGAAGAGCAAACAAGGTGGATGATGCATTAAGTATGAATGACATAGCTATTCCTTCCATGATGAGGATTCAAAAATATCCTTTGATCAATGACCTAGTAAAGCTGGAAATGGTAATTATAAGGTAAGGGACATCATCAACCATAACGATATTTATTTCTCAACAGTTATTACTAGTGAAGATCAATAAATCTCAGAAAGATGACACTTTATTATAGGAGATGTTTTATGCTGTGAATGATGGGATGTTTCTTGATTTCAATATTGATCATGATGGTGTTCTGAAATTTTGAACAATTATATGTGTTCCATTTATTCCAAAAATAAAGAGGGATCTTATGAATGAAGCTCATAGCTCTACATTCTCTATACATCCTAAAAGCTCAAAAATGTATAGTGCGCTTCGTGATCCTTATACAGGGGATAATATGAAAATGGAGATTGATAACTACACTTCAAGGTGCCTAGTATGTAAGAAAGTGAAGGCAGAGTGAAAACCTCTTTAAGGGGTATTGTAACCACTACCCATACCAGCATGTATGTGGGGAAATATCACTATAGACATCGTCAGTAGTCTTCCGAGAAAATACAATGGAAAAAATGCAATATGGGTTATTATGGACTGTCTCACCATGAATTCCCATTTTATATCCATTCGGGATGATTTATCTCCTAATCAACATGCCATGATTTAAGTGAAAAAAGTTGAAAGGCTGTATGGAGTTTCACATTCTATTATATCTGATCGTGATCAAAGGTTCACATCAAAATTCAGGAGAAGTATTTAACATGCTCTGAGAACTGAATTGAATTTCAGTACAAACTATCACCCCAAACAGATGTCTAATCTAAAAGGACAATTCAAACACTCGAGGACATGCTAAGAACATGCAAAATGGAATTTAATGGTGGATTGGGTATACATATCCCTTTATTTGAGTTATCTTACAACAATATCTTCCACGCTAGCATTAAAATGGCACCATATGAATATCTATATGGGAAGTGATATGGATCTCCTACTTGTTGGAATGAAGTTGGTGAGTGAATGCTTCTCGGGCATGATCTTGTGCATGAGATGACAAAAAACGTCCATGCCACCCAACAATAGATTAAGCCTACTAAAATTCGGCAAAAGAGCTATGCGGACAACCGTCGAAGGGACTTGGAGTTTGATGTGGGTGACAAGGTCTTTCTGAGAATTTCACCATGGAAGAGAGTCATGAGGTTTGGGAAGAAAGGAAAGCTTATCCGTAGGTACATTGGACCCTATGAAATACTTGATCGTGTGGGATCAGTGGCCTATAGGCTTACACTTCCTCCAAATCTAGAACAATTTCTTGATGTCATCCACATATCCCTCTTGTAGAATTACATACCTGAACATTCACATGTACTAATTCCAAAGGAGGTAAAAGTGGAACATGAAATCTCTTATGAGGAGAAACCGGTGGAGATCATGGATCCTAGAGACAAGGATCTACACAACAAGACTACCCACCTTGTTAAGGTGTTGTGGAGGAACCAAAAATATGAAGAAGCCACGTGGGAACCAGAAGTGTCTATGAGGCAGAAGTACCCACACCTTTTCTCTTCATAGGGTACGAGTTAAATTTTTGGGATGAAATTTCTTAAGGGGGGAAGAATGTAATTACCTGAAATTTTGAATAATTTTTGTTTCCTAATTTCATGTGTTATTTTATTTTATACTCAACAAAACTATATTATTTTATTATCCAAGTGAGTATAATTAAATAAGACTATTGGGTTTCTACTATTATATGATGGTTGCTAAATATTATATACTAAAATCTTAACACTAAAATTATTGTCTATAAATACAAGTAATCTTGGTTAATTAATAAAAAATGAGATTTGATGGCCTCCTCTAGTAGATGTGTTCCATTCGAAGACCATCTAACAGATCTTGGGAAGGAGGAAGCACCACTGTGCTTTGCTCTGGACCAATCCCATGCCATACTTCATTGTGTGAAGATGGAATGAAATATCCTTCGGGAGAAGTTCAATCTGATAGAAATCACCCCTAGGTAATTGTTGGCCGAGCCACCCCAAGATTCTATTACCTTTGCACACCTTACACTTAGGTACATTTATGGTGTTATAAGGGGCTATGTAATGAGACCATAGCTGCTTTATGTTATCCTTTGATATAAATAAAAATTATGATTTCATCTTATGGTGGATTTTATGAATTTTAAAATGATCAGATAAATATAGGATGTATATTATTGATGAATTTTGAAAAAAGGGGATATTTTAAAATATTTATTTAATTCTTAAATAACTACTAACGTGTAATGATTTTCAAAAAATGGTTATCTATTGTTGTGTTCATTAAGAAATTAATAGTCTAATAAGATCAACATAATATCTGGAGAATATTGAATTATGAATAGTAATTTTGTGCTTATGAATTGTAATGTGACCAAATAGAATAGTAAACTCACTTAATAATGTATTAATATAATTTAGGCACTTGGATTAAGTAATAAAATTCAATATAATATGTAAATAATTGTTTCAAAAATTATTAGTTAAGTATTAGTTTTTTTCGAGTGAATAATGTTTTTATTTAAAAATTAAATTAAAAATTTTTAGAGAATTATTTTCATTAAATGGAGTTAATTTTTTTATTCAAGAGAATCGACATTAGTTTAAGGGTAATTCTTCAGGTCTTTCTAAAATAGCTGAATTTTCGGCAAATACTAAAAATAATGTTTTGAATTTTGTGTGTTTAATGACATCATTAAGGATGTAATAATTGGGTAATCATTCTGGTCGACTTATGATTAGTATGATATTATATGAGGTGTCCCATGTGGGCAATACCCTGGGTAAATACTATGGACATGCCCATGGTTTTTCCAATACCACCGATGAGGTGTTCCTTGGAATTAATGATTTATTCCCTCACTTCTCCATTAAATACAATGAAATTCCCTCATTTTTTCATTTCCAAATCCTATCCAACGATGTTCTGATGTATTTACCTCTCAAGGAGTCCTCTCAAGGTTCCCTCAAGCTTCCCAAGATCCTGACCTTCAGGCTTTCGAACATACTCGTCGAGGTAAGAGAATCTTTCACCCTCCTCTTTTAAGCCAGGACTTCCTTTATGTTGTTTCTTATTGTTACCATCCATTTATATTGAGGGTATGTTATTATATGATCTCATTAATTTACATTTCATTTCTAAATGTTGACAGACCCTTTCCAATAAAGTCAATTTGTTTTCCGAATTTTTCAGTGACGTTCTAAGGATGCTGAATTTCTCATTAATGAAATCACATCTTCTTTTTTCCTTTCATGTTTATTTTTCATCTGTTATGTGATTGAAATATTCATAAAATGATATTATTATGTAATAATACATTATTATGAATTATTAATGAGTGTGTGACCCTTGTCCCATCTCTTTAAAATGTTTTCTAAAACCATGTGATATAGCCGTTATGGTATAGAAATTTATCCTCAAAATTTCTATATCTTTCTATTCATAAATTCTATTGTTTTTAAATTTGAATACCCAGACCTATTTCGTTTCTATGGGTGTTAATAAATATATAAATATTATATACTTGATTCTGGAATTGAAAAACATATAACCATCACTCCCTTTTTATGGGTTTCAAATGACATAATGATCTTATTTTTTATGAACTTTGAAAATTCTACGATCATGAAATGAAACCCATTTATTTTATTCTACATGGGTTATTTATGAAATGTTTGATTATGATCTATGTGTCCCACCTGAAAATAAATACATATTAAGGGTGCACTGTGATATCTCTCTAATGCATTCGGTAAACAATTAATCTCTAGAGATGACAAGTTTCATGATACCTTGGTGAACAATCATGGTAATTTTCATGACACCATGGGGATGAACGTCAGTGATATGTTCATGACCGTCTAAATAAAGTATTGTAGCGACATATTAATTTTATGATTCAAATTTTGTTATTATGATATACCTACTTTTCCATTTCTCATGTCTTCATATTTTCATCACGTTTTTATTGATATCACAAGTAAACTGATTCCCTTGTTTACCCCTTACTGGGCCTTCCTCTCACACTTTCCCTTGATGTATGTATCTATGATATGCTATCCAGTAATTATACATAGGATGAACCTATGATAATGACTTAAAAGTGGTTTATAAGAATTTTCTATTTCTTCATGTATTATGTTCCTGATTTCCAAGACACTACACATTAAAGATCCTATGTTTGTAAAATGTAATGAAAAGATATGTAATAAAAAAGTAGGATGCCATATTGTGTATTTATAAAAAATTAAAGAAAACCTAAAAACTAAAAAAACAATAAAAATTTAAAAAAACAATATGAAAAATAAAGACCCATTCTTACTCACCTTCAAATTTTTTCCAAGAATTTTGTGGAGTCAAAAGACATGGTTTCATCTCAAAAATAATGTGGTTTCTTCATAAGTTTTATAAAATAATGTTTTTTCAAATCCAAAAAATTTTGAATTCTCAATTTTTTAATTGGAAAATTATTTTTCCCAACCATGAGAGACAACATTATCATTCATGATAAGGCTACCTAAGGCCATATTTTCAAAAAGTTTATTTTTCATCCCCATTTTTGAGTCTTGAGTTTGTGGACCTTCGAGATGAATTTCCAACTTTAGTGAGCATTAATATGATATATCCATCTTACAAACCCCATGAGAATTATAATATCCAAATAGCCACCCATTAACAAAACAATAATCCTCATTTTGAATGCCCCTATGTTCATATGAAAACCTTTTCTTGTATTTCCACATTAGAAGCACAATATCATCTCCCTCCCAATATCTACATGGAATTACATTACATTATTTGTTGAAATTTATGTCTTGGGGGAGAATGGATTTCATTTTGTGGGTTCCCTTTTATTGATTTTCAACGAGTTATCATATGATCGATGGAAAGCATCAGTTATTAGTGTGGCAGAGTGGTTTTCATTTAGTGTGTTTTGGGGAATGTAATTTACATTAATTTATGTAATTTTTTAAATGTTACTGGCATGATTTCCAAAAAAATAAATAAAAAATAATAAAATAAAAGAAAAAAAAGGTTTTGTCTTCGGTATTCCAAAAAGCACTCTTCCAAAAACTTTAAACTTGTTTTATAAATTACAATTAGTGTCATAAGGTGATCAATCATGGGTTGGGATATGAGTGTGAGAAATTTTTCATGTACAACTTTTGAAAAATAAAAAAAATAAGAAAAGAAAAGAATAACAAGAACACTTATGTCATTGAGAGATGTTTTGTGTTTTATAAATATTTAATCTTCTCATCCCCGTGAGATTTTCATCCTATATTGTGTCTTTTTTCACATAATCATTCCCTTATAAATATGTGTTTTTATTTTCTTCCACGTTTCATTTCAAATAAAATTGTCCATTGTTTTTTCCATGTTGGTGTTTTACCCCCTTTTTCATATTTTTGGGATACCATCTTCCTACCGTCTTATCGACACAAAGAAACCCTTAAAACACCTCTTGATTTTTTAGCACATTAGGATAGAAATAGGATGGTGTGAAATCTTACAAACTGTAAAATTTTCATTTCTTGTTGGTGAATGGGTGATAATTCATAAATTAATTATAATATCATGAGTGGAGTAAAATTTGTGTGCTATAATTTCCCATTTCTATATTTGAGCATGAAAATTGAATTTTTTGGAATGTAATTTCGGTAACAATTTTTGGTGGAATTCAATATGGATGTGTGAAATAGTGTAAACATCCTCTGATTGGGGAAAACAAAATTTTAATATTTGTTGGTGAGTTAAAATTATTTTATTATGTATTTATATTTTTTGTACTTGAGTACATTAACAAGACTATGTGGGGGTGGGGGAGTTGATGTAATTAATATCTTCATGACTTATTATATATTTCCTTTAATGATTTTATATGAAATATGCATAATGTGTGTGAAATATTAATGTTTTAATAACAAATATTTTTTTTTGCATTTTTAGAAGTATTACAGTTGAGTGAGTTTACTGTTTTATTTATAAACATCCACATATTGATCCAAATTTTGTGATTCCTATTTTTATTATTCCTATTTTAATAAAAAAAAATCAATTATAAGGTATCATGGGCCAAATTTTCCATTTTATTGGACATATGGACCACACAAGAAGACAAAAATAACTTGTGATGAATTTAGAGACCCAAATCATGACGTAAATGGACATTACATTACATTTTCGGAATACATAGTACATAACAAAAACACACACACAAGGATCGTAATAGTTTAGTGTCTTTGGAAACTCAGAATATAATCTTCTAATCCTGGTGAAAGATCTTCAACATCTCCTATAAAGATCTTATTTTTTTATAACTAAAACCTTTCTTTATATCCTGGGGAAAAGTAAACATAAAAGGGTGAGCTCAAATGCTCTGTAAGGGTTAACAAAATAAATATCAATTACATCATATACATAAGAACATAACTTTTGGAAATCTTAACCTGTAAAAGAGAAAATAATTTCATAACTTGGGATAACTCATGGCAGTGAAAAGTAATCACAATAATCATAACATAAAACATTAAACTTTTTGGCATACACACATAATCATAGAAAATCATTTCATGTTAATCAAGACTCATTGGCAAGACTATCTTAGTGGACAAAGTCCCTTTCTGAACCGAGTCACCCTCGTTTCAGTCCTGTTTCACTGAACTGGTATAACCTACCATTCCATCCATGTCTATATCATGAGATATAAAATCTTTACCCAATGCATTGGAGGGAGATATAGGTCCCACCCATCTCATAATGATACCATTCTTATGTGTGCCAAAAAATCAGAAAACCATACATCATAGCATAACCCATGTAATAAAAATGGGAATCTTAAAAATTGTGACATCATAAAACAATTCATATAAGATAAATGAATTCATAAAAATATAATTCCATCACAACATAATCAAATAAATGTAATAATAGGGATAATACATAACCCTTTATTATCTTAGATGGAAAATAATTTTGATAAAACACTTGAACTCCATTTTTGAGGAAATTATCCTTTCTGCTACAAAAACACATTTCCTTTCACAACAGGTTGTAAAATTATAAACTAAAAGACATTGATTAAAAATAAACTTGAAAACTTATAAAGGAAGCTTTTTGGAAATAATGTTTTAAAAATCCATTCATGACGTATAAGTTAAAAAAACATTCTTCTCATACTTTTGTCGGAAAAGTCAAAAAGTACCTCGTATGAAAAACGACAAAAGATTCCTTTCATATCTTTTACTAAAAAACTCAACGAAGGGTAAAATTGGGTATCAACTATTTTATAAGGATATAAATACTACATATTGAGGAAACATGGATGTGGATGATAAAATACACCCCAGTAAATACCAAAGTATAAACAATCTCGGATAAAAATGAGATTGTGATATTTCCCTTACCTTAGGTCCGATTTGCTTTGTAAGTGTCCGAACCTCCTGTATAATGATTTAAATAATGTAATTGACTTATTAAAGAATCATATTCATTGTTATTATATCATATATGGTTCACTTATGACTTTATATTACCCGTTATTTTGTAAATTCATGTTAAAGTAGCGTTTTAGGTAAAATCGTCTCATTTGTCATTCGTGTTTTAACATTTAATTATTCATATGATTACTTAGATCATTATTACATAATTATAGAATATAAAATATGATTTATATATAATATATTAAGAATATAAATATATATAATGGATCGATAAATGGAACGAAATACACCGTTCATGGAGACGGTAGGCCGTACGTACGCATGAACGTTGTTTTCTTTTCGTTATTGAATTGAGTGGAATTAAGTAGATGACATACATATATATACACATAAATACAGTAGCTTTATAATTTCATATATTTCATTATTATTTCTTATATATACTTTATAATCATTCTTAAAAGGTTAACATGGAGAATGAATCTCATCGCGTCGTGGAGACGGTAGTCCGTACGTACGCACGAGCGATGGTATCATTTACATAATTATTGAATTTAATTGGAGTGGATGATACAATATATCAGAATCAAAATGATGTTCTAATAACTATGCATAGTTATTCATTACACCATTATACCCATCCATGTAAGGTGGTGGTGGAAAATAGATTACACCACGGCGTGGAGACGGTATTTCGTACGTACGCACGAGCGGGGATTTCTTTTTCCATAGGATGGATAGATTGTGAAATAGGGTTGTTTCATACTTATAATAACATATCATTATATGACTGATAATGATGTTATTACTTAATAATGAAACAACCTAAGAAGAAGAAGTGGAAGAATAAATAAAGATGAATGAATCGGTAACGGACATTACCTCTTCTTTGAAGTGCTTCTTTGAGACCTCCTTTTAGGGCAGTAAAATGGGTCATTGAAGAATACCATAACCTCTAGGATGTTTCTCGGGAAGGGGAGAAGAGAATTTGTCAGGGGTTGGCCGAGCTTGAAGGCTCAATGTTGTGTGAGGAAGAGAGGGAGGAGGTGCCCTTTTATAAGGGAGGAGAGGGGCTCCTTTGGAAAAACTAAAAATATTATTTTATTATAAAGTCAAGATCGGTTCGAAATAGCTCCAAATTAATTTATTTCATGGCTAAGGTGGAGATGGGTCGAAATCCTCTCATACAATAGAATTTAGAAAAGTTTAGGTTCCTATTTTAACCATATCTTTTAGATTTAACATTAAGTTAAATAATTTTACTTTTACCGTGTCTTCTTGTGTTTTAACACTATAAGGTTAATTAACTTACTATAAGAATCCAAACAAACCCCAAATTGTTTATTAATAATATATATAACCTTATATAAGTCATTTTGCCGATCCTTAGATTTTTAGGAATAAAATAACAATTAATAATATAATATTTGTTTTAAAAATTATTTTATGTCAATTTTGACAATATTTAGTAATTGATTTTTGTGAAAATCATAACAGAATTATATGTTCGAAAAAAGTTAATTAAATAAATAATAACATGTCATATTAACCTATAAAATTAGTGTAATTCATAAAAAGGCTCAAATTATATTTATTTGGGTATTTATAACATCAATTATGTCAGTATTTCATTAATAAGATAATTACTGCATCATGGTTGTGTCATAAATAAATTAAATTATTTAATGTCTAAAAATTACAAATAAAATACCATTATGTAGGAAATCTTTTTAGATTTCTAATGAATATTTATAGTCGAATTTATCTTATGTATAACCCTATATTAAAAATGTTTTATTAAATAAACATTGATTTTAACTCTTAACTCTTCTTTGAATTAAATAATAATAAATGTCCAAATCTAATTCAAGTAGGCCTAAATAGTCATATTTTATTCCTACGTTTGTTTTTGGTCGAATTAAACTTATCCAGTAGAATTAGGACATGTGTTAGGGTAATATTAATATCATTTTTACCCTTAATTACCCTATTTACTTTTAACCGTGGTAAATAAAAGTGAAAAGTTACTATTCACCAAAGATTATTTTCATCTCATTGAATCACATTTTACTTACTGACATCAACCGTGCCTCTCGGATTTTTTAAATTCCATTCACAGAAGCGGAAAAATTATGATTTACGAAAAAATTAATTTTTTTAACTACCACTTAGTAGTTTCACTATTCATCAAAAATTGAAGTTTTTCAGAAAAATGCCAAAATTTCACCCTAAGCTATAATTGATATTCCGAATTCAAAAATGATTTCTATTTTACAAAATTCAAAACATTTATGTTTCATTAATTAATTATATAATTAATTTCCACTGTCACAACTAATAGCGTGTTTTTGAGAGATAATAACTATCAAAAGATTAACACCTGTTTATGTCTAGTGTAAATGTGAAATTACATCCAATGACCAACATTGTATTGAATTGTAAAAATAAATTGTAAATATACTTTAAAACCACTCAAATTAACAATTTATCACTATTAATTATTTCGATTAAAATAGTTGTTTTTAATTAAAATTTAGTAATTTTTACTATTCATCAGAATATGAAAGTTATCCGAAAAGTACCAAAATTTCACCTTAAGCTAAATTCGATACTCCGAATTTAAAAATGAAGTCCATTTTGAGAGATAAAATTTCTAAAATTTTAAAATGTGGTTATTACTATTCATAACGGCTAGTTCTAATAATATGTTAATAGCATATCGTTGTTTAGTGAAACGCGGTATTGCGTACTACACACGCCGTCGAGGAAGGTCGCGATTGCGTGTAATACAAGGCAAGTCAAGGATGCGTGTTGAGCAAGATCCTTTTGGTGTAGCGTACAACACAACAAATTAATGAAATTAAAAAGAATATTTTTCATAAAATCTCGTGGTGTTACATTCTACCCCCCTTAAAATGAATTTTTCCCTCGAAATTCGTCGGGGTTATAAATGGTTTACTATTCGAATGTTTCTTTAATCGAAACCCACATCGTTTAAAGGAATACCAAAACCAATCTTTAAAAACAAAAGTATGAAACATGACGGTTACTCAAATAAACTAATCACTGGGTTTCCACATAGGTGAAAATATGGATATGGAAAAGAAATCTAACCATCATGTTCTGATGGAGAGTGGTAGAGAACACGGCTATGGAAAAGCCATCAATCAAAATGCCATAAATTTGTGATGATCTAAGGTACCATCTGATTCATCAGATATAAGAGCACTAGGACAACATTTTTGGTTTTCAAGATCATTTCCCTAAAGTAGATGAAATTGGAATTAGAAGAAATGCTTTTGTGATTTTCGTATAGTCTCACTATTTGTCGTTATTTGGAAAATTTCCACTTCATCTCTTAAAGAAATGAAGTTGAATTTGTCATTCATGATGTGTTAGCAGATCATGTGATAGAATGATGGGTCATTCCATCTGTCTCAAACAAAAGGTTAGAAAAGTAATCAAAAAAATACATAAGTCCATCTATTGTGAGATTAATCATATGTGGTTCCAAAAATGGACTTTATATTTCATATATCATACTGCGTAATAAAATAAAATTAGTTTCTACTAACCAGGGACTTCCTGTAGGCCAGTGGTAGGCGATAAAGGCCAGTCGGACTTCGGTTGTGGGTTCGATTCCCACAGCCTTGTCCGATGCGATGGGCTGTCGCCCGTCCTGCATGTTGTCCTTTTTCTAAAGCTATATTACTATAACATCCCATCAATAATATCGAAAAAACTTCTATCCTTAAACAATACTAACTTATGTCCAACATAATCCATTTCAATATTTAGGCTTATCCATAATACTGCAGTCAACTCTCATAACATAGTGAATACGATTACCAGAGATTTAATACCATCGTTGATCCCCATATATCATAAGATATGTTTTGTTGGTCACATTCCAAACATTCAAAGTCCTTAATCATGTATTCTCTTGAATACCCATTGAACCTTAGTGAAAACATGAATGTAGTTAAAAGTTTACACGTTCCACATACCAAAATCCTCAAAATTCTATATACTCAAACAATGATATCACTTAGTCCTTATATCAATCATGAGCTCATGAATACTTCCAAACATTTCATTTTCTCCTTATCCCTTCATTATGCACATATCTTCTACTTTCCAAAATATTTAAATCACTTTTCATGGTTACCGGTACCTTAAAATTAATGAAAAACACAATAGACCAATAAATAAATATTTCAATACACCATAAATGTACATCAACAACATTATTCATGAATACCAATACATAAAAACTTAAGTCCATCCACTTCAATGATTGTCCTGCAATAAGTCCATCCTTGATTTAGAAGTAACTTTTTTGGTCAGGGCATTGAGTTTGGTAATGCCCATGTTCTCCACAAATAAGACATTGAACTCCATAATAGTCTGTCACTCTATGACCCTTTTCTCCAAACAGATAACATCGGTCCCTCCATTTGAGGTATTCCTCTAGGTTCTTCTTCCCTTCTTTAGAAATCTCAATCTTCCACTCTTTATGCTCCTCAACATGCGAGCATGAATAATAGTTTATCTTCCTCTTCTTTGATGAATTAGGCATACCACTAAATTTCACCATGATAATCATATATCGCGATGACTGATTCGGCATAATCACAATATCTTTATCTATAGTAATTACACAATTTTGTTGCTCATAGTCACCAATTTGGCCATTAGATTCAATGTTAACCGAATTCCTTCTAGTTCCCTCCATTAACTAAAACACAAAAAGAATCTTCTGAGAGGCAAAAATCATTCTAGAGAAAACAACATAGTAAATGGGGAGTACCCTCAATATCTAACATCTTATTTTAATTTCTAAGATCGTTAGCGCAATTCTAGGACTATAACCTATACGTATACTTAACCTTAGAGACATCCCTAGACATACCATAGAAATATCTCTAGATATCTCACTAACGTTTTCGCATCCTAGTTTCCAAAGGTTGACTAAACCTTTCCTCTGATACCAACTGTAGAGTCCCAAATCTTGACGTACATGAACATTACATTAAATTTGCGGAATACTTAGTACAAAACAAAAACACACACACAAGGATCGTAATAGTTTAGTGTCTTTGGAAACTCAGAATATAATCTTCTAATCCTGGTGAAAGATCTTCAACATCTCCTATAAAGATCTTATTTTTTTATACCTAAAACCTTTCTTTATATCCTGGGGAAAAGTAAACATAAAAGGGGGAGCTCAAATGCTCAGTAAGGATAAACAAAAGAAATATCAATCACATCATATACATAAGAACATAACTTTTGGAAATCTTAACCTGTAAAAGAGTTCATAATTTCATAACATGGGATAACTCATGGCAGTGAAAAGTAATCACAATAATCATAACCTAAAACATTATACATTATGGAATAAACACATAATCATATAGAATCATTTCATGTTAGTCAAGACTCATTGCCAAGATATCTTATTGGACAAAGTCCCTTTCTGAACCGAGTCACCCTCTTTTCAGTCCTGTTTCACTGAACCGGTATAACCTACCATTCCATCCATGTCCATCTCATGAGATATAAAATCTTTACCTAATGCATTGGAGGGAGATATAGGTCCCACCCATATCATAATGATACCATTCTTATGTGTGCCAAAAAAATCAGAAAACCATACATCATAGCATAACCCATGTAATAAAAATGGGAATCTTACAAATCGTGACATCATAAAACAATTCATATAAGATAAAGGAATTCATAAAAATATAATTCCATCACAACATAATCAAATAAATGTAATAATAGGGATAAAAACAGAACCCTTTATTTTCTTAGATGGAAAATAATTTTGATAAAACACTTGAACTCCATTCTTGAGGAAAATATCCTTTCTTCTTCAAAAACACTTTTCCTTTCACAACATGTCGTACAATTCTAAACTAAAAGACTTTGATTAATAATAAACTTGAAAACTTGTAAATTAAGCTTCTTGGAAATAATGTTTTAAAAATCCATTCATGTCGTATAAGTTAAAAAAACATTCTTCTCATACTTTTGTCTGAAAAGTCAAAAAGTACATCATATGAAAAACGACAAAAGATTCCTTTCATATCATTTTCTAAAAAACTCAACGAAGGGTAAAATTGGATATAATCTATTGTATAAGGATATAAATACTACATATTTAGGAAACATGGATGTGGATGATAAAATACACCCCAGTAAATACCAAAGTATAAATAATCTCGGATAAAAATGAGATTGTGATATTTCCCTTACCTTAGGTCCGATTTGCTTCGTAAGTGTCTGAACCACCTATATAATGATTTAAATAATGTCAATGACTTATTGAAGAATCATATTCATTGTTATTATATCATATATGATTCACTTATGACTTTATATTACCCGTTTTTTTGTAAATTCATTTTAAAGTAGCGTTTTGTGTAAAATCGTCTCATTTGTCGTTATTGTTTTAACTTGTAATTTTTAATATGATTACATAGATCATTATTACTTAATTATTGAATATAAAACATGAATTATATATAATATATTCAGAATATACATATATATAATGGATCGATAAATGGAAGGAAATACACCGTTCATGGAGACGGTAGGCCGTACGTACGCATGAACGTTGTTTTCGTTTCGTTATTGAATTGAGTGGAATTAAGTAGATGACATACATATATATAAACATAAATCCGGTATCATTATAATGTCATATATTTCATTATTATTGGTTATATATACTTTATAATCATTCTTAAATGGTTAACATGGAGAATGAATCTCATCGCGTCGTGGAGACGGTAGTCCGTACGTACGCACGAACGATTGTATCATTTCCATAATTATTGAATTGAATTGGAGTGGATGATACAATATATCAGAATCAATATTATGTTCTAATAACTATGTTTAGTTATTCTTTACACCATTATACCCATCCATGTAAGGTGGTGGTGGAAAATAGATTACACCACGGCGTGGAGATGGTATTCCGTACGTACGCACGCGCGGTGATTTCTTTTTCCGTAGGATGGATAAATGGTGAAATAGGGTTGTTTCATACTTATAATAACATATCAGTATATGAGTGATACTGATGTTATTACTTCATAATGAAACAACCTAAGAAGAAGAAGTGGAAGAAGAAATAAAGATGAAAGAATCGGTAACGGACATTACCTCTTCTTTGAAATGATTCTTTGAGACCTCCTTTTATGGGCCTAAAATGGGTCTTTGAAGAAGACCAGAACCTCTAGGATGTTTCTAGGGATGTGGAGAAGTGAATTTGGCAGGGGGTGGCCGAGCTTGAAGGCACAAAGTTGTGTGAGGAAGAGAGGGAGAAGGTGCCCTTTTATAAGGGAGGAGAGGGGCTCCTTTGGAAAAACTGAAAATATTATTTTATTATAAAGTCAAGTTCGGTTTTAAATAGCTCCAAATTAATTTATTTCAAGGATAAGGTGGGGATGGGTCAAAATCCTTTCATCAAATAGAATTTAGACAAGTTTAGGTTCCTATTTTAACCTTATCATTTAGATTTAACATTAAGTAAAATAATTTTACTTTTACCGTGTCTTCTTGTGTTCTTATACTATAAGGTTAATAAACATACTATAAGAAACCAAACGAACCGAAAAATGTTTATTATTAATATATAAAACCTTATCTAAGTCATTTGGCCGAACCTTATATTTTTAGGAATAAAATAACAATTAATAATATAATATTTGATTTAAAAACTGTTTTATGTCAATTTTGACAATATTTAGTAATTGATTTTTGAGAAAGTCATAACAGAATGATAAGTTCAAACAAAGTTAATTAAATCCATACTAACATGTCATATTAACCTATAAAATTAGTGTAATTCATAAAAAGTCTCAAATTATATTTATATGGGTATTTATAACATCAATTATGTCAATATTTCATTAATGAGATAATTACTGCATCATCGTTGTGTCATAAATAAATTAAATTATTTAATGTATAAAAATTAAAAATAAAATACCATTATGTAGGAAACTTTTTTAGCTTTATAATAAATATTTATAGTCGAATTTATCTTATGTATAACCCTATATTAAAATGTTTTATTAAATAAACTTTGATTTTAACTCTTTTAACTCTTCTTTGAATTGAATAATAATAAATGTCCTAATCTAATTCAAGTGGCCCTAATTGGTCATATTTTATTTCTAAGTTTGTTTTTGGTCGAATTACACTTATCCAATAGAATTAGGACATGTTTTAGGGTAATATTAATATCATTTTTATCCTTAATTACCCTATTTACTTTTAACCGTGGTAAATAAAAGTAAAAAGTTACTATTCACCAAAAATTATTTTAATCTCATTGAACCACATTTTACTTACTGACATCAACTGTGTCTCTTGGATTTTTCAAATTCCATTCACAGAAGTGGTAAAATTCAGATTTATGAAAAAATTAATTTTTTTAACTATCACTTAGTAGTTTCACTATTCATCAAAAATTGCTGTTTTTCAGAAAAATGCCAAATTTTCACCCTAAGCTATAATTGATATTCCGAATTCAAAAATGATTTCTATTTTACAAAATTCCTAACATTTACGTTGCATTAATTAATTTTATAATTAATTTCCTCTGTCACAACAAATAGCGTGTTTTTAAGAGATAATAACTATCAAAAGATTAACACTTGTTTATGTCTGGTGTAAATGTGAAATTACATCCAATGACCAACATTGTATTGAATTGTAAAAATATATTCTAAATATACATTTAAACCACTCAAATTAACAATTTTTCACTATTAATTATTTCGATTAAAAAATTTGCTTTTAATTAAAATTTAGTAATTTTCACTATTCATCAGAATATGAAAGTTATCCGAAAAGTACCAAAATTTCACCTTAGGCTAAATTAGATACTCCGAATCCCAAAATGAATTCCATTTTGAGAGATTAAATTTCTAAAATTTTAAAAGGTGGTTATTACTATTCATAACGGCTAGTTTTAATAATATTTAAATAGCATATCGTTGTTTAGTGAAACTCGGTATTGTGTACTACACACGCTATCGAGGAAGGTCGTGATTGAATGTAATACAAGGCAAGTCAAGGATGCGTGTTGAGCAAACTCCTTTTGGTGTAGCGTACAACAAAGACATTAATGAAATTAAAAAAAATATTTTTCATAAAATCTCGGGGTGTTACAATGAAACTGGACCAAGTATGAATATTAAAATATTGGCCCCAATCCATAATTCCAAATTCCTTTATTCTCCTAAAATATTTTGGTGACAATGTATGGAGTCTGAGATAAAACATTCAATGAAAAACTATAAAGCCGAGGGGCCCAATTTATTCATTTATACTCAGCCCACCATTCTGGCCGAGAATTGAAATCAGTACATTATTCATGACATTTATCCAGATATAGTAATAAAATAAAGATTCTATTTTTTAGTGTGAAAGATGTGATATATGTAGAAACATTGTTGAATAAGTCATTCAAACATCAATGCATCTTTCTATTCAAAAATCCATCCTTACTTTCGCCATCGAGAAAGCATGGATAGAAAAGGATAGTTTAACATTGGTTGTAAAAACTGCCATAACATTAGCTCCATCAGTAAAACTTCCTCCACATAGTGAGAGTAGTTTGACAACATTATTTTATAAAAATTTTAAGAAGATGATATCTCGAGATTCGGCTGTCTAAATGTCCAAATTGACAAGCCAATTGGAGGGGTAGTATGGGAATGTAAACAGCCCCCTCCTTGGGAAATAAATACATCCCCTCCTCTACAAAGGCTTGGGAGGACCTTCCACACTCTTGTTTTCAAATGAGAGACCCTTACTCCTCTCTTTGATTTAATTTACATTTATAGTTGCCTTCATTTGTAATTTCACAAGGTTTTGTCTTCTTAATTATATTTTATTGAATGTTTTTTCTTCAATATATATTATTCTCATCTACCATTTTAGTTTAATATTAATGTTCCTAAAATAGTTTAAATAAATTTAAAACTATTTCACTTCATTTTCTTCTACATTCAAACAATAGCCCTTTTTTAACTCTCTTCAAAGATCGTGTGTGTTCGACGCACTACTCTTTTCTAATCCCATTGATTTTTATCTATTTATAATTAATAATTAAGAAAAAATAAATAAAATTTACAAGGATCTTAATGATTGAGTAAATATACCATTGTGGTTGTTCAATATTTAGGGATGTTAAGTGATTGAGAGTATTTCCTCGATAATTATTCTTTAATTTAAAATTGGGTATGTTGGAATTTATATGTCCTAGATTAATGAAATGTTTTTTTTTAACATATATACTCCATGTATAATTTTATCAATAAGTACATTACCAATTTAAAGTGCTGATTGATATTATAATCTTATTTATGTTAAGGCTTGGATTAAAGCCTTAACACTTAGGGAATGTAATCAACATCAACCTGTGACATGGGTGTTAATTTAATACAACATAAAGCAAGGCTCAGTGGTATCACAATCTTAAATACCTAATGATTAACTCAACCCAATTTTTATCGATTTTTTAAATCAATCATAATCAATCAATCAATTCTTACTTTCAATAAACCCCCCAATCATAATAGAATCAAATAAAAACAATTGAATATTAAAAAGTCACACCGTCAAGGATTCAACCTGAGTGCTACTATACACATTAACAGAGCACCTGAACCATGAATGACTAATATGCAATAATCAAACACGATTTCAGGGACCGACCTATAATTTGTAGTGATTGGTTGTTGTGTGCTATGTAAAATGTCCTAAAACAGTTGAAGATGGAGGTTTCCATCATCTACATATGGACCACCATTTCTCGCTGATGAGATGACCAAGGGTGATTCATGATATGGTGGTTCTATTATAATTCTATAAGGTTTGTAATGGTACCATGATGATTGTAATCTCAAACTTATTCATTTTAGACATGAAATTGAATAACATGATTCCATGATATATTCCTTCACGCAGAATAGGATCCATCCTGAGCAGTAGTTGGGTTTTTCACTGGTTTAAACATAAAATAAGTCATTGGATTAAATGGTGTTATGTAAAATTGTTCTTTTATATGTTATATACATATAAAAAAGAACCATGTTAAGGAAATTATTTTTGTATGAACACGTACATGTTTAATTTCATTCACTGAATCTATTTTATCAATTTATTGGGGCCTCACATATGGGTAATACTGTCATCCTAGTTAAAGATTCATGTATGTATCACCACATTATGTTTTCTATGGTTTGAGGGTTCTAGTTAAGAATCACTATTTTTAATGGTTTCCAATGGATTTTTTTGTGGAACAAGAAACAACCAATGATTATATTTTCAAAGGGACATACATTCCAATGGCAGTCATTCATTAGGTATTTTGACCTATGATTGATAAGAACTCGTATTGACCAAGAGGATGGGTTGTCGAGATAATCTCACAATTTTGAGGGTAATTATTTCCTAATATGCGATCCTCTTATAGATTTATGATATGTTTGTGAATCCTTAATTAATTTTAATGTATGATGTTGGTCATCAATGTTTTGTAATCAATTATTAACATCTATGGAATCTTCTATCTGTATATGTGGTTCTTAATCAATGAAGACATCTTTATCTATACAATTTTCTCCATCAATGGTATCCTCTAATATACTACTTATATATTCTTTGGTCATTATTATGATGATGTTGTTTTTGAATCATATTAGTGGAGAACTCTGGTGTTTATGTTCATCTAATAAGACAGATGTTACATTGGAATTTATCATCATCAAGGGAGACACAATATGTTATGATTTCAGATTCCAAAAATATGATCGGCTACCAATGTATCATCATGAAAGGAATAAATAACCATACATTTCAATGAATTTTAATGGGACACATCCTAACTTTTATGTTTGTGTGATATGGACCCAACTGTATAGTTTAATTTCATGCGGAATGGATGTCTTGGAGAGATATTCTTAGTCAATGTTTTCTATGAGACTTATACCAAAGAATAGTAGGGAACATATTTGGAATATGATCTTCCAAGAGGAATTAGACCCTACATGAGTATGATCTTGAAATAATACTGTTCATTTTGGATGTTGGTTTTGATCCTCTAGGAGTCTTCAAATGTATCCCATTTAGATGGTAATGAATTCCCAAGTAGATAAGTATGTCTCATAGGGGGTATTTCCCTTTAAGGGATAATGATGGTGCTTAATTCTGAAGAGGATTCAAAAAAAAGGGACCATCAATGATGTATCAACTTATAGTGGATTTGGATTTTTACTCAGGGATTACTACTAATGAGAATGCCTAGATTTATGGAATTAAGATTGGTGTTTAATATTTAGTAGTATTACCTTTGATATCGGTCCTAGAAAAGGATTCCAACATATACCAGTTATGGTGGAAAAAATATTTCTTATAGATCATTATAGTTTAGAGATTACACCTAGGAGGATGTACTTTTGAGGGGGGAATTATTTTTCATTTCATGGATTAGATGATATGGAGCTCAATCTATGAGATGGATTCCTACGTATCCTAGTAATAGTTGGAATCATATTTCTCATAGTTCATTACATAAGTTGGATAGTGTGGATGTTTTGATAATTAGAAAACTATAATCCCAGATGAATCTTTATTTGTGTGAGAAATAATAGGATGTGAAATATTCGTAAAACCAAACATATTTAACCCTTCTCTTGGGGGAGAGGAGAAGGGAAAAAAATAATGATCCTAGGGTGATCACCGAAGAGGTTGGGGATACAAAACCTACCACTCTTCACTATACATTGGACATGGGATCAATGTGAGGAATGAATGAATGTTAATGATGTAGTAGAAGAGAATAGGACAATGAGGCATAGAGAAGCATGAGTACAACCTCTTGTAAGAAGATCGTGGACTTATACTAGGATTTCTACAATTTTGATGTTTGGTTTTGGGTTACTCTTAAGGGAGATGACCATAATGGTTTGGTTGGGGCATAATCCTAAGAATGATTCTGATTCTAGATCTGGTCATTAACTAAAAATGTTAATAATAAAGGATCTTAGAACATGTCCATATGTAAGGTCCGTAGGGGAGGTCCTTAGGAGAGATCTATGGGTAGGTTCTTCGGGAATCACCTTAGGTAATATCCTTAGGGAAGTTCTTTATGAATTGTCCTTTGGGAAGGTCCTTATCTATTGTCTATAGGGTAGGTCCGTAGAGAATTCCCATAGTGAATTTTCTTAGGTAAGGTATTTAACATAGGTCTTTAGGTTAGGTTCATGGGGTGGGTTCATAGAGGATGTCATTAGGGTAGGTCAATAGGACATGTCCTTATGGAAGGTCCATTGAATTGGTCATTAGGGAAGGTCCAGTAACGAACCAATGTTTTATCAATGGAAATTATCATCATATAATAATGTCATATAATCACATGAAATCACATCACAAGGAACATAAAATTATAATGTGACCTTTAATCATATCAGTATGTCTTCTGTGGTTTGAATTTCACAAATCTAACATACCCAATTGTGATCAGTATGATGTTTGGAGTCTGATGGAACAAACATAATTTTTGGTAAATAGTAACCTACCTATATGAATAGTATTATTTCCCTTATAAACATTAAATCTTCCTAAAGAATAGTAACCTCACCCATGAATGTATAAATAATATTTAAAGATATAATATGTGATAATATGTCCCTTTTATAAATATTGGTTTTATTTATATTAATAAATAAATAATTGTAATTTATTAATATAATTAAAATAACATGTACATTACTAAAATGTGTTCATAATTTATAAATTTTATTTCTTCTGCTTTTGAGATATTTTTATAAGGCCTTATGTCAATTTTAAAAGCATTATTAACTCAGTTATAATTTTAAAATGAACATTTTTCAAGTAAATTGTGTATTTAATTAAAAATTACATTAATAGTATTTATAAAATTATTTTAAAATGTGTGAGGTAATATTTTGGATTCTAAACATTGAAAAATGGTTAGGGTGAATTTGTGGGATTATTTTGAAATACTTTAATTTTTAATTAATAGTAAAATATGGTAATTTATCATATATTGATTATAAGACAAATACAATATTTATTGAGACATGTATGATATAAGCACATTGGGTTCGAACTAACATGAACAAATTACAATTTATGGTCATGGAATCATCATTTTTTCTTGTATAAAAGAAAAAATAATAATATAATGATTAAAATATTAAGAATGCCCTACTACCCCTGACAAAAAAACCCACCCACACTACCCTCATCAATTCACTCCTCTCAAGCCTTATTCCTTTCCTAAATTTATCCCAAAATTCTCCATAAGATCCTCCCATATGCCTAGTATCCCTTTTTGTATCAAAATTCCAAATCCACCCCCATTAGGAGGGTCTCAAGGATGATTTAATCAAGTGGTAAATTCCTCTATTCTTTTCATTTATTTTATTATCATGTTCTATTATTCTACTTTACTTCCTACCCTTCCCCAATACACATGGTACGAAAAATCAATTACCAGGAATTTAATGTAACTATTTTTTCTAATGTTATAACTCATTATCATCTCTACTTTCCCCTTCATTTATATGAATGAAACGAAAACACCGTCCAGGATGTGTTTATCAATCGCATTCAATGACGACAGGTTATCAATTTCTATTAAAATAATAAATTCAAATCATGAAACCATATTTTTGGTTGAACTAGACTATTAAATATCTAATTTATCTTATATTATGTTTTGGAATCCTTTTCTATACAATATCAAAAATAATAATAAATATCATTTTTATGAGAAAAGCATATAAATTAATCTAATTGATTACTCAATTATATTTTATATAATGATGTAACTTCACTCTAAATAACCAAATAAATTTTATAACCATGTAATATTATCAATGTTCAATAATGTATTACAACATCAATTATAGGAAATCATTCCCATCATACATATTTAACTAATCATGAATATAAGTTAACTGATCAATAAAACTATGGAAGAAAACACTCCCACAAAATTAAATTAAACCTATTAACTCAACAAAAAGGACATGCATGAACATAATAATGTTATAATAAATCAATAATATGTATTGTTGGTTATTTAAATATTAATTAATGAACCTAATTTTATTATTCACGTCATTAACATCCAGCGATGTACACAATCAGACATAAGGTAAGGGATCCGCCCTTACTCCCATTTATTGAAGAATCTACTCCATGTTTTTTTCTTTTTATGTATATTTCCTAATGATGGGGTATGATTTTTCACATACCTAATACTTACATTATTATGTATCAAATAATAGAAACACATTTACCTCTCATTAATACCACATATGTACACTCATTACCATGTCGATATTATGTAATGGATTCTACCAGAACCTTCATTATTCCTTCGAGTTTCTCTATCATTATTTTTACACAAATAAAGTTATATATAATTTTGATATACATATTCTAACTGATTTTTACATGATAAAAACTCATTTATAAAGTTCCAATATATATTATCATCTTGGGATATACACGTTTATATGTGGTTCCCTCTTCAATGATTTCTGAAAAGCAAACCCCTTTATGAGAACTTCAAGAATTCATACCCAATTTCATGTTCATTATATGAAATGTTTTTAGACCAATTTTTTTTAAAATCGGAATATTTTTAATAAAACCTTTTTGGAAAACTTTTTTTTAAAATAATATTATTCCCTTTTCTATTATAAAATTTTGTAATTTTTTTCTTGAAAACCGCACAAAAATGTTTTAATGATAAAAGCTCTTAAATACACAATTAACATGTTTTAACTTTTAATTTATATCCATTACCATGATTTTCAACTATTATACATTATTTATTTCCATGATTTTTCTAATTCCTTTCTTCCATGGATACTTTTATGATACACCCTTTCATCATACATTATGACATGATTACAATACTGATTTCTTTCCATGTGTACACTTATTATTATGTATGATTAATTATATATTATTATTTATGTGGAATGAATATTCCTAAAAATGGTATGATGGGTGTGACTAGATATCATTAAGATAATTTTCAGGAGACATTATGTTCAATTGTCTTGGCGGTTATCCTTGACTCATGCTACCATATTCAATTGTCTTGGTGGATAACCTAGATTTGTGATTCTATTTTTTCCATGAGCCATGAATCATGCTAGTGTATTTTTTATGTTTCTACCACATTCCTATGATTAAATTTTTATAAGATCCCTTGTTTATATGTTATGATTCTATATGAAATTTCATATGTGTTTGTCCTGATCTCTAACCCATGTTCTAAATCTATATTATTCCTTTTATTCTGTTTTTGGGATTTTAGCTCATACCTATAATAATGTGATCCCATGTTTACACTTCTAAAATTTAAGGGATCAATGGTAGTTTGGAGAACATTTTTAATATCGAATAAAGAAGTGTTTTTAGTCCCATGTTTTAAATTTTATGTACCTTATCTTCCAAGATATTATGCTTCACGATCATTGGATTGTATTCTAATGTTTAATTATGCATAAAATCATGTAATGTTATGTGTAAATGGATTGTGTATCTATAGTTAGACTCAAAGGATGGTATATTTGTTATTGGGGAATAGGAATAAAGAACCCTAGTGAGAACCTTAATGATGAGACTAATTATATGAAAAAACCCTAATTTTTTTAATTATAGAGTATGTGGTTTATCAAGAAAATACATCTCTCTCTAGATACAAATATGTAAGGGTGGCTCAACCACATATGTATCTAGGTGTAAAACCTGAAACAAATAATCTTTATTTAGGACTCGAATCGAAATTAGTTCATGAAAAATGGCCTTACTTCACTCTTGGTATGACACTCTTGAGGGATATACATTGGTTAAATCATGAGAATGGTAAAAACATTACAAAGGGAATGAAAAAATTATATAAGAATATAAATTTTAAAATATATAAAGGATAAAAAATATTTAATCATTGGGAACCAAAATTTTGGATATAATTCAGTTTTATATGTTTATCCTTTCATGAAAAAATACACCCTTTTTATGCTTAATAGATAATTATTAAAGAAAAAAATATGTCAATTATTTTTATTAGTTAATGGGGAGAAATAATAGAAAATGTGGCAAAAATAAATGTGATAGTTAATATGAAGAGTTTCTTAATTAAATGTGAAATATGATGGGAGCGGGTGTCAAAAACAAAATGACAGTACTTGATAACCTCTCTCAAGTAATGAATAATAACATGAATCATGTGGAACACCCTCCTCCCCAGGGAAAGAGAACATTTCTATAGAATCCTTTATGTGGAAAAGTCCTCCTATGTTTAGTGGATATTATGATCTCATCTTCATAGATTGGTGGATTAACTCCATTAAAAACATATTCCGTATCCTATAGTGCCCAGAAGAAGAGAATGTTGTGATGGCAGTATATAGTTTATATGGATATTCTGATCAATGGTGTACCCTGATCAAAAATATGAATCCCCATAAGAAATTTGATTCCATGGATTGTGATGATTTCAAGAAATTGTTTTTCAATTAATATTTTCCTAGAACCCTCCATCTCAAGATGGAAAGAGAGTTCTGTGAACTCAAGAAGAAGGAAGATGATTCAATCAGGGCGTATGAAGAAAAATTTCAAATGATTTCAATGTACTTCTCTTTCATATTCATCAATAGTGAAATCAAGGTGGATCAATTTATTAGTGAAGTAATGATAATTCAATGAAAGGAGTTATCGAATAGATACTTTGATAGTTATGATGAGATAGTCTGTTGTTCTCTCAATGATAAAATGAAGATCTAAGACTCTCAGTGGTATCATGGGACTGAAGATAAAAATAGTAAAATGGAATCTAATGTGGGTGGTTCTGAAAATAAATTCCATGGTGGAATGAAGAACGACCATACCATGTGTAAAAAGTCTGGGAAATGGCATTATAGGAACCATTTAATGGGAAATTGAATTGTATCAAATGTTGAAGGATGAGACAACTCAATAAAAAGTGTCGATGGGATATGAAGATGATAGAGCTCATATTTCCACTATTTTTAATTTCTATTTATATTATTTAAACCTCACCAATTTACCAATTTGATCTTATTTGTATCAATTTTTGATTTATAGTGTGTTTTCCGATAAGAATTATAAATTGCATAATTATGGATTTTAACAGATTTTCATCACAAGGGTATTTTGGTCATTTCACATAAAAAATATTTCCATATTTTGTGATACAAATTTTTTTCAGCCCTTATTTTATTTCCATCATGTATTCAAGACCAGGGAAATATTCATTCATCTTGAAGCCAAAAAAAAATCAATGAAGTTGACATTTTTAATGGGCGGACTTTGTGGACACCACAATAGTAATAGAAACATAATTCGGCCTAAACTCTTCCAAATGATTCTATTCTACTTGTATATGAAGTAGAACTCCAAGATGCATCCACAAAATTAATTTCAAGCCATATAGAATCCGTTATAATGGTCGTTCACTGATAGAGTTTTGAAGGAAGCTTCCAGTAAGCATCATCAAGAGAAATTAATCGACAAAAAAAACATCATAACTCCTTTAAGACGAGTCCAATTAATCTGAAATTTGGTGGGTGGAGGGCCAAAATATTTATGAACAATATTTATTAATATTCAAAAGCATTAATCATCCAATTAATAGGTCGAAAATACATTATATATTTGAAGTTGAAATCTTCCTATAAAAGGAGAAAAGATCCTACCTCTAAATCACATTCCATTCACCAACACACCATCTGTCACAAATGGAGTTGGATTGATAAAGAGAAGGGGATGTTTTAGATTGATATCCTCTAGAATATGAAATGCTATGAAAATTTAATAGATATGATGAAGGCTTATCATGTGATGCAAGGATAAGCGGTAAGTGGTTACGGACGTCAACACCCGACGAACACTCTCTTTCGAGTTTTGACTTTAATGTGTAATCTTTTATTAATTTATCTTGAACCTATACTATTGAATGAATCTGGATGATTTATTTCTTAGATATATTATCAACAGATTTTATTGATCATTCTTCCATTTTTAATTTAGAACAATTTATTTCGCTATATAAAATTCTTTGGTGAGGTCTTGCCATTGAGCATAGAGAATTCAACTAAATTATATTACATGGAGGTATTTAAGTTATTGATGCACTTGTATAGGAAGGACCAAAATCATATTTATGTCTTAATATGATGTTTATTCAAATTTGAGTGTACACCTGGGGGTCCTTGGGAGTAAATTTAGGAATTTAAATTAAGAGCTATTTTTATATACAAGGAAGAGGGGAGTGTCTGAGAGGGTGAAGCTTGTCTGCAACCATTGTCTTTAATACTGATTTCAAACCCACTTTACCTTTCATTTAAAATTATTTCACTTTATTTTTTTAATTAAAATTTTATTTTTATATTGTTAATCAAATCCCCATTTTCATTTCTGCAAAAATAACAAAAGTGACAGTTTTGCAACTCGATCTGCAACCTCCTTGAGAGACAACCCTATGGTCACCACTATGCAACATTAAAAGGGAAAATATTGATTGAGGTTTTTACCACACAAAAAACTGCTCCCCTAAACTAGAGCTATTTTTTGGGAGGTTTCTAGAGTTAATTTTTTTATTGCATGACACGAAATTCTTACCCGAATTATTACCTTTAGATTCTGAAATTGATAGAACTTTTCACACTAGGGTTAGAGGTACTAATACCCATGTTGAAAGTTGTGAATCTTCCACCAATACACTTAGGAGGGGCTTAGTTGAAATTGAAATCTAGAAGGCTGAAAATATAACATTGAATGAACTCGATTCTACATATGATGAAAATCAAGAGAATCCCGTAGAATACCATGATGTCGCTGCTAGATTTGAAATCAGTTCTGGTTTCATCAACAAACTTCCAATATTCAATGGTTTGCCTGGTGAAGACGCACACAAACACCTCCAAGAATTCAGCTACCTGTCTATCAACATGAAACTCATGGATTCGATATCGATTAAATGAAGCAGAGGTCATTTCCTTTTTCTCTAGATGGAGTTTCTATGGAATGGTTTTTCTATTCTCACTCAACCTTGATTATAAATTGGAATGAATTTAAAAAGATTTTCCTTGAAAAAATTTTCCCTGCATCCAGAACTACAACCATTCGAATGAAGATTTTTGGAATTAGGAAGACACAAGGAGAAACACATAAATAATGTTGGGAAAGGTTCAATCGTCTTTGTTTTAGTTGCCCCCATCATCAAATCTGTGACCAGCTTCTCATTCAATACTTTTATGAAAGATTGTGTCTCACTGATAGAAGTATGATCGATGCTACCACAGGATGAGGTTTAGTTGATAAGACAGCAGCTACTTCTAGTATTCTAATTTAAAACATGGCCTAGAATCCCCAATAATTTGGAACAAAAGGCCTTCTTCATATCAAAGATGCACAAGAATTCCCTACTACTAGTCCTGAAAACAACGCAATTGCACGTCAACTATCTGATCATACCACCATGGTATGGTAAATAATATTGTTTAACACCCCACCAACCCAACCCAAACCTGATGCGGATTTCCAAATACATGTCCACTATGGGATTTATCCTTCTAATGTACATTTTAGTGACCATTTCCCGCAAATTTGAGAGCCTCATGAGAACTGCAATACAGTTTTTCCTGGAAGAACATTTCAATCAAACCAGCAAAGAACATTTCAAAAAAACCAAAATTTCAATCTGGGATGGAATGACAAATCAAATAAATGATTTCATCAACCTGAACAACCAAGAGGATTTTTCCAAGGACAATCAAGTAATTCTCAACCAAGATATTTCAATGATCAAAACAATGCTCATTCGGGAAGCGACTTTCAGCCTACCCCTTCCACTCAAAACACTGATAGGAACCTTGAAGAAGCACTGATAAAACAACAAATGGAAATGAGGAAATGATAAGAGGAAATGAGGGAACTAAAAGAATAACAAAAAAATTGGATAACAAAATGAATACCTTAATGAATAATGTGGGTCAACTTGCCTCTAGTATTAATTGCATAACAAATCAAATGAGTGGTGGTTTACCCTCACATCAACAAGTAAATCCTAGGAATAATGGGAAGGAAAATGTGAGTGCAATTGAACATAGTAGTGGAAAAAAATTGATCAACCCTCAAATTGAGAACATCATGCCGACTGCTGACACTGTTGATGAAAATCCTACGCCTGAGAAAAAATGCTGAAAAATCTGAAGTTGATAGAAACACAATGTCATGAGGGGAAATCCTTTTTGAAAGAACAAAGAATGATTTGAAGAGGATGTTTGGTCCTTATGTTTCTCCAAAACATACTTAGAATACCCCAGAAACATTCAAACTTCTAATCACTTATCCAATGTGTGAACCACCACTGATGTAAAGTGCTAAAAAAGTATTGGATAAGGAGGTTTTGAAAAAATTCAAGATAGTACAAGTTAATATTCCATTGCTCGATGCCTTGAAACTAATTACAAGGTATGCTATGTTTCTGAAAGACATGTGTACCAACAAGAGGAAGTTCAAAGGAGGTGAAAAAGTAAACTTAGGAAGGAATTTTTCATCAATGATTCAACATACCCTTCCATTCAAGTGTAAATACCCTAGAACATTTACCATTTCATGTACAATTGGGAAATGTGAATTCAAAGATATTATGCTTGATCTAGGGGCCTCCATCAATGTCATGCCACATTTTTTCTACTCAACTCTTCAGGTTGGAGACTAGAAACCAACTGGAATTATCATTCAACTTGCAAACCGAAGTACCACCAAACCTGTTGGAGTTATAGAGGATGTTCTCATTCAATTGAGAGACATGATTTTTAATGTTGAATTATATTTTTTGGATATTGAAGATGATCAGTTCAGAACACATGCAGCCCTCATCCTGGGAGTCCATTTCTAAAAATAGTGAAAGAGATCATCAATGTTCACAAGGGAACGCTTTCACTAGAATTTGGAAGAGATTTTGTTTATTTCTATATTTTTCATTCCATGAAACACCCAGTTGATGATCATTCAACTCCCCATGTAATCATTATTGATTGGTTTTCCTCTGTTATATCACATGATTTTTTCTATGATGAAATACCAAATGATGTGAAAAAGGATGGAAATTTGTATGATATTGAATCAGATCAAAATGAGGATGAAATTGGATTCTATGAAGCATCTTGGTATGTTCAGACTGGATATCTAAGCATTGATGAAGATGAATTTCTAGAAACCACTAAACCTGTTAGTGGTATTCCAGGTGAGGTTTCCAATTTTTCACACGAAACAAGTCTTGTGATCATAGAAAGAGATCACCATGATGATCGTGGAGAATCACTAAACAATATATCTTCTAAGAAGTTCCCCTTTGTCAATGATACCACCCACCTGAGATAAAATTGAAACCCCTTCTAGATAACCTCAAGTATGCCTTATTAGGTCATAATGAACAATTCCCTATAATTATCCCAAAAGATTTGTGAGAAGTCCAGGAAAACCAATTGATGGAAGTTCTCAAGTCCCACAAGGATTCCATAGGATGGACTGTCTATGATCTAACATGAATCAGAACCTCAGTTTGCATGCACATAACTTTATTGGAGGTGAACGCTTGACCGATAAGACAATTTCAATGAAGACTGAACCCAAAACTTCAGGAGGTTGTGAAGAAAGAAGTCACCACCCTTATGGCTACTGGAATTATTTTTCCAATATCTGATTGTCAATGGGTATGTCCAGTCCATGTTGTTCCTAAAAAAGTGTATTTACAATCTTAAGGAATGAGATTGGCGATCTTGTCCCCATAAGGCTTCCAAATAAATGGAGAATGTGCATTGATTATAGGAAACTAAATTTTATTACAAGGAAAGACCACTTCTCATTACTATTCCTTGATCATGTACTTGAATGACTAGCTGGGAAAACCCGCTACTGCTTTCTTGATGGATTCTCTGGATATTTTAAAATTCACATTTTACCTAAGGATCAAGAGAGACCCACCTTCACATTCCCATTTGGAACTTCTTCAATCAAAAGGATGCCCTCCAGTTTATATAATTCCCCGTGAACTTAAGGTGTATGATAAGAATCTTATCTGAATTTTTGGAAACATGCATGGAATGTTTTATGGATGACTTCACGGTGTAAGGATCATCTTTTGAAATTTGTTTGAAATGATTTTCATGTGTTCTTATAACATGCATTGAAAAGAACCTTGTTCTAAATTATGAAAAATTAAATTTTATGGTTTCTAAATGGATCGTTCTTAGTCATGTTTCATCCCATGATGGAATTAATGTTGATCAATCCAAATATGAGGTCATATCTTCATTACCATACCCAAAAACTGTGAGATATTTGAGATCCTTCCCTGGGTATGCTGGATTTTATAAGATATTCATTAAATATTTCAGTAAGATTGCACTTCCATTGTCTAGATTACTCCAAAAAGATGTCCCATTTGTCTTTGATGAGAATTGAATAAATTCGTTTCATAAGCTGAAACAAATATTGATAACTCCTCCCATTGTTCATCCTCCTAAATGGGGCATTCCCTTTGAAAGAATGACAGATGCATCTGATTTTTTTCATGGGGCAGTATTGAGTCAATAGACAGAAAAGAAATATCATGTGACTCCCTATGCCTCACAAACTCTAGATCAAGCCCAATCATACTAGAAAACAACCAATAAAGAACTGATGGATGTTGTCTTTTCCCTAGAAAAATATAGAAGTTATCTTCTGGGATCCAAGGTGAGTGTTTTCACCGATCATTCTACAATCAGATTCTTGATGAAGAAACATGATGCAAAAACAAGACTTCTAAGATGGATTTTTCTTTTACAGGAGTTTGATGTAGAAATAAAAGATAAGAAAGGATGTGAGAACCTTGTTTCTTATCATTTGAGTAGGATACCATCTATTTAGAATAGAAAATTTTAGATGTGTCCCCCAATTAAAGAAACCTTTCTAGATGAGGATTTATTTGCTGCTCAAAGTGAAATACCATGATTTGCTAATATTATAAACTATTTGGAATCTAATGAACATCCCCACTAGTTTTACAAAAATCAAACTCATAAACATGTGAGTGAATCAAAGAAATACATATGGGATGATCCTAATTTATGGCACATTGGTAGTGATCAAATGATATGAAGATGAATTCTGAACTCTGAATTTCAATCCATTCTACATTTCTACCATATATTAAATTGAGGAAGACAAATTGGACCATAGAGAATAGCAAGAAATGTCCATGAATCTAGATTTTATTGGCCCACCATTTTTATAGATGCTTTCGAATTCTTCAGAATATGAAAAAATTGTCAACTCCATGGAAAAATTTCCAAGGGGAATGAGATGCCACAAAACCACTTTTGTTTTGTGATGTTTTTGATGTATGGGTAATGAATTTTATGGTGCCTTTTCCCAATTATTTTGGATATATCTACATCTTTCTGGTTGTTGATTATGTGTCTATCTGGGTAGAGGATATCCCCACCCGAACTAATGATATAAGGATTGTGTCATAATTTTTGAATGATTTTTTTTTTCATGGTTTTGATTTACAATGTTTCTAATTATAGATCAAGGTACCCATTTTTGTAATAGGACATTGGAATCTCTTTTGAAGAAATACTGTTTTAATCATAGTGTCTCTATGCCCTATCATACTCAAACAAACGGAATGGCTGAGTTGTCCAATAGGGAGATCAAAAATATCCTAGAAAAAACCGTGAACCCAAATAAAGGATTGGAGTTTGAGACTTGATGATGCTATTTGGGCCCACAGAACTGCTTTCAAAACCCCAATGGGAATGTCACCTTCTAGATTAGTCAATGGAAATGCTTTTCATATACCAGTTGAGTTAGAATAAAAATCCTTTTGGGTAGTAAAAACATGTAACATAAACCTATATTCTACAGTGAAAGAATGAAGATATTGTTTGCAGGAGCTGGTGGATAGCAGAAATAATGCATACGAAATCTCTAGGTTATACAAAGTGAGATGCAAATCCTTTCATGATGGGAGGATTCTCAACAAAAATATCAATGAGGGAGACACATTTCTGCTGTTCGATGACCAATTGAATCTCTTACTAGGTAAATTTCATTTCAAATTGTATGACCTAATCATTGTTACTCATGTTTTTACTTTTGGTTCAATACAAATTAATGATCCAGACAAGGAGACATCATTAATTTTAAATGGGAATAGGCTAATGCAATTTCAAGAATCTTTTCAAGATCATCCAGGGGAGGAGATTCAACTTCAGGATGCAGAATACAATTAATGACAAGTTGTGTCTTTCCTTCTCATTTATTCTTATTATGTCATTAATTTCCTAAATTTCATGCTAAAATAAATTTTCTTCACAATGGGGAAATTGCATATAATATGTGTGGGGGGAGGCACAATTCTGAGTAGATTATGTTTTTATGATCTTTCGTTTGAAATAATTTTTTCCTTCCAAATTTTCATTCCATATTTGGCATTTTTTTTTTAAATTTTAAGCATTTTCTTTTAAATTTAATTTTTCCAGTTAAAAAAAAGAAAACAAAAAAAAATGTTTTCGAATTTCATTAATTTAATTTGAAACTCATGATAAGGAGTGAACCAACTAATCCTTAGAAACTGAACGTAAAATAATGCTGAAAATGACACTATTTCAAGTTAAAAAATTTGGAAAATTCTTAAAAATACCACTAATTTTTAAATCTTATGGAACATATCACTATCATTGTAATTCATATTCTCATACATGTGAGGCCACTGGACCCATTTATATATCTTCTTCACATTAACGTCTATCTTGAGAGAACCAATTCATGTTTGTTTAAACCAGAACTGGATTTATGTCTATCAAAACATGTGGGCTGAGATACTTGTGATTAAAATTATTGAGGAATTTTTTGGATATTGGAGCACCCTTTGGATGATTATTCTTTTTTATTGCGGCCTTCCATGAACATTTTATCTTTCTTGAGCCCTTATTATACATGTATAGACTATTAGTTTAGCCACATTACAAGCCAAATTTCCCTTTCCAACCAGCTCTAGAAGTATAAATTCATGATCTAATTGAACATAAGGTAGTGTGGGGGGGGGGGGAGATGACTCGTGATGTGCTTCCTCGTTTTCATTACGTTGGGAGTACATTTTAACATTGAAATCATATTTGTTATGATAGAATATATTTTCCTGAGAGCTATGCCTATCTGGAGCTCTCAAATGAAATGGATTTGTGCCTATCTGGATCTCGCATTGGAAATATGATGTTCCTAATCTAGAGAATTCAAAAAAACTTCATATTTGCTACTGAAATATTTATGGAATGGGGTGGAAAATAGATGATCAGAGCTGATTATTTTTCATAGGAGAATATGGAGGAGACAATACTTGAGTAAAAACTATAATAATGAATATCTTCATAAAATAGATCCAAAACCTCTTTATTCAGCCACAAAATATTTCACGTTTGAATTTTACCAACCCCAAGCCATAAAAAGACCTTGTAAATTCCTCATGATAATCACATGTTCAGAGCTCACATCGGGTGGAGATGTATAAGATTATCAAGCCTATGTTAATTCTTGCATGAGTTGGATGAGAAAATCTTTGCTACAAATCTATATTGTGTGCTAAGAGGAAATGAATGTGAGGTAAGTGTGTTGTGTCTATGAGAAGACAAAATAAGTGGAAATGTATTGAATTATTTGAATGTATTGTTTTAAATATTTTCCTTTAATGAGGCATGATATCTTTTTAATTCTTTTTGGTAAATTGGTAAACTCCATTGGTATTTGTTTTATTTTTCTTGATTCTGTGCTCACCTGTCCAGGTGTCCAAGAGCCAGGTGTGGGGAAATTGATAGAGCTAATATTTCCACTATTTTAAATGTCCATTTAAATGATTTTAACCTCACCAATTTACCAATTTGATCTTATTTGATATAATTTTCTGGATTTCGAGTGTGTTTTGGGATAAAAAGTTTATATTCCATAATTCAGGATTTTTAACAGATTTTTATCACAGGTGTATTTTGGTCATTTAGAATAAAATATATTTCCAAATTTTTTTATTCGAATTTTATTTGAACCCTTATTTTATTTCCATCATCTTTGTCTGAGGGACCAGGGAAAGATTCATTCATCTTGATTCCCAAAAAATCAATGAAATTGAAGTTTTTTCCGGGAAGACTGTGTGGACCCCACCATAGTAATGGAATCATAATTCGGCGTAAACTCTTCGAAATGATTCTATTATACTTATTTATGAAGGGGGACTCCCAAAAGCCTTTAAAAACCAATTTCAAGCCATTTGGAATCCATTAAGATGGACATTCATTGAAAGAGTTTTGAAGGAAGCTTCTAGGAAGCTTCATCCAGTGAAAGTGATCGACAATAAAAAAAATCATAACTCCTTCAAGACGAGCCCAATGAATCTGAAATTTGGAGGCAGGACGGAAAACACATTTATGAACAATATATATGAAGAGGTCCATGTGTGAATCTGCCAATTAATGGGCCAAAAACGTGACAACTCTTTGAAGATGATATCTGCCTATAAAAGTGGAGGAGCTCCTACCTCTAAATCACATTCCATTAATCACCACACCATCCGTCACAAAAAGAGTTTGATTGATAGTGTGAAGGAAATGGTGGATTTTTAGATCCTTAAGAATATAACATCTTTTAATGATTTAATAGATAAGATGAATGCTTCTCAAGTGATGGAAGGCTAAGCAGAAAGTGGTTGCGGACGATGACACCCGACATACACTCTCTTTTGAGTTCTGATTTTAGTGTGTAATATTTTTTTAATTACTCTTGAACCTATATTTTTGAATGAATCTGATTTATTTTTTTCTTAAATATATTTTCAATAAATGTGTTTGATCTTTTTTACATCTATAAAGTAGAACAATTGATTTCTCTATTTAAAATTCTTTTGTGAGGTCTTTCCATTGAGCATAGAGAATTCAATTAGGTTCAATTACTCAGATGCCTTTAAGTAATTGAGTCACTTCTATATGCGGGACCACAATCATTTTGATGTCTTAATATGATGTCTATTCAAATTTGAGTGTACATATGAGGTTCTTTTTGCGTACATTTAGGAATTAAAATTACGAAATATTTTTATATACAAGGAAGAGGGGGGTGTCCGAGAGGGGGAAGCTTGACTGCAGTCGTTGTTTTTAATCCTTATTTCAAACCCACTTTACCTTTCCTTTAAAATTAATTCACTTTATTATGTAATTAAAATTTTATTTTCATATTGTTAATCAAATACCCATTTTCATTTCCACAAAAATAACAAATGTTACAGTTTTTCAACTCGATCTGCAAACCTCCTCGAGAGACAACCTTATGGTCACCACTGTGCCACATTAAAAGGGAAAATATTGATTGAGGTTTTTAAAACATAAAAAACATCACATCATTATAATACTTCTAATTTGGAAGACAAAAAGGCTCATATAAATGATTATCCCGTGGGGCATTGTTACAACTGCATGGAACATGGGTATTATGTGGACAATTCTCTAAGCCAAGGGTTGTCATAGGAAATCGATAACAACCTCCAAGGAAACCAATAAGGTCTCATGTAAACACCACTAATGAGGTGTATCTAGACCATGATGTGGTGAAAAGTACACTAGTTATTCATTTAATAATAGTGAACATACTATTTGATTCAGGTTCTACACATTCTTTTATATCTTGCAATATTTGTAAGAACATTCAAACACCACCTCAAAATTTGGACGATATGTTATTCATGAGAAACACATATAATGAAATTATTGCAAGTGTGGTTTATAACAGCTCACTAGTAAATGATTATGTATGTATCCTCCAAGTAAATCTTGACATACTCCCTTTAGTGATGTTTAATGTTATCTTGGGCATAGATTTTCTATCTTTATACAAAAGAAACATCAAATTGTAGGAAAGGGGTATCACTATTCATATCCCAAAGCATGCAATAATTCATTACGTGTGTTAGGAGGAAGTTGAATATTCTATAGAATCATTTTTTCAAGTGTGGTTATTAATTCCCTTGGACCATGAATATCTAGCTCAAATGATTTAAAAAAAGCGAGAATCATGATTGAGTACTTGCCCATCGTGAGGGATTACACTGATGTATTCCCTAAAGTGTTTTATGGACTTCCTCCCGATCGAGAGGTTGAGTTCCCTATTGAACATATTCTTGGATCCAAAACTACATCAATGATACCTTATAAAATGAAATCCATAGAGTTGGAATAGCTGAAGAAGCTGTTAGAATAGAATTTGGAGAAGGGTTTTATATACATGAGTACTTCACCAAGGGGTGAGCTAGTCCTCTTAGTTAAGAAGAAGGTTGTATCAATGTTCCTATACCTTTATTATTGTGATCTCAATAAAAAAATAAAAAAAATTATTCCCTTACATGGTTAATTGACTTGTTCGATCAGCATTGTGTGGCCAGATATTTTTAGAAGGTGGACTATTGTTCGGGAAATCACCACTAAAAGGGGAGGAATGAACGTAATACCAAGAATACCATTCGAAAAAGGTATGGAAAAATTAATAATATAGTGATTCCCTAAAACTCACTAATTCCCCAGAATTATTTTTGAATTTAATTAATATAGTCATTATATATTTCTTCAAAATATATTTTTTAGTCATTATTGATGGTGTTTTGATATACTCCAAGAGCAATGAGGAACATGAAGAGCATCTGAATACTCTGATAAATATTTTCTTAAAGGGAGAAGTTATATGTATAGTGCATTAAATTTTAGTTCTTGATGGAGGAATTATTATTCATGGGGCATGTAATCATCATAAAAATGATATATATGGAACCATTCAAGATAAATGAAATTACAAAGTGGCCCATGCCAATATATATTGTAGAGATCCGTGGAATATTGCGTCTCTCTGGGCATTATCGATGATTTTATAAGAACATTTCATTATTTTAAAACCCAATTAAAAAACTAACATGGAAGTAGGTGAAGTATCTATGGACTCAAGAATGCAAATACTTATCTAGGTAGTTGAAAAATTAGCTTATCACTACACCAATAATCACAATACCAACAATTGGAGAAATCTTTTTAGTGTACACTGATGCTAAATGTAAGGGAATAGTCTACGTATTGATGAAAAATTAAAATGTGATAGTCTATTTTACAAGGCAGATGAAAATACATGAGAAAAATTATACTACAGATGATCTGGAGTTGGTAGTTGTGATCATTGCGTTAAAAATCTAGTTGACTTATCTCTATGGGGAGATGTGTGTGATATATACTAATCAAAAGAGTCTCAAATATATATTCACCCAAAAATAGATTAATATGAACTAGAAAATTTGGATAGACATCATCAAGGATCTTGAATACTCCATCCACTACCATACTGGTAAGGAAATCAAGGTGGAAAATGCTCTAAGTAGAAAGGATCATGGATCTTTATCAATGATGAGAATTGAAAAAATCTAATCTTGTATGATTTTTAGATTATGGGTATGGGAATCATTAATGAAAGATCATATTAAATCCTTTCTCAAATGATTTCTCAATAATCCCCCTTGGGAAAAATAAAGGACGGCCAAAGGAAAGATTTATAAATTCATAATAGGATGAAATATATTAGAAATGGAAAATCCTGTGAATTTATGATTGATGAGGATGAAGTTGAATGATAGGAGTCATGATTATATGTAACGTATCATCCATATATATATAAGGGTCTTTTTAACTACCCATGTCTCTTAACCTTCTCTATTCACCTAGGGAGCAAAACGATGTATCCAGATCACTTCGTGAAAATTTTGTGGGACAATATGAAGAAAGTGATTGTTGATTATACATCAATATTCCTGATATGTAAAAAATTGAATGCTGAAAGGAATATTCCTAAGGTAATGATACAACCACTACATATACCATCATTGAAATGGAAGAACATCGCCTTGGACATTATCACTGGACATTCAAGGACATCAAGAAGAAAAAATGTTATATGGGTCATTGTGGATTGTCTTACAAATACAACTCATATTATCGTGATTCGAGAGGAATTATCATTGAATATAATTTAACATATATATTTCAAATAAAATGTAAGGCATCATGGAGTACCACTATCAATTTTATCCAATAGAGATATGTGAATCACCTCGCTGTTCTCGAAAATTCTTCAACATGATCTAAACATGAAACTGAACATTTGAACAACCAATCAGTCTCAAACTAATGGCCAATATGAGTGAACAATTCAAACACCAGATTATATGTTGATATCATGTACTATAGACCTCAATGGATGATGGGACCAACATCTTCCACTTGTTGAATTCAAATTCAACAAAATTTTCTACTCGAGCATCCAAATGGAACCATATGAAGCCCTTTAAGGGAAAGGGGAATAACACAAGCGTGTTGGGACGAAGATTGTGATAATAAGCTACATGGACCAGAAATAGTCGAAGAAATGTTATAGAAGGTGAATACCTTTCAGTAACACATTAAGTCAACCCAAAGTTGACAAAAGAGTTATGAAGACATTCATCGATGAGACCATGAGTTCAAAGTTTGAGAAAATGTATTTCTACACATATCTCCATGGAGGAAGGTCATGAGGTTTAGGAAGAATGGAAAGCTATGTACTTGGTATATTTCCCCCATCAAGATTCTAGATTGTATTAGATTTGTGTCATATTGAAGATAACTTCATCTTACCATGTCTAAAGTACATTATGTCTTCTATGTATCTCTATTAAGAAAGTACATACAAGATCCTTCACATGACCGCTTTTCATAGTTGGTACAGTTGAAGAATCATATTTCTAATGTGAAACAGCTAGTGAAGTTCATGGATCATAGATATAATATTATATGTAAAAATACTACTTACCTGTTAAAAGTATTATGGTTGATCCATAACTACGAATAGGCAACATGGTAATTGGAGGAGCCAATGAATGAAAAATACCCACACCTATTTAGGGATTATAATGTAAAACTAAATTTCAATGGTAAATTTTCATAATGAGGTAACAATGTAATGACCCAATGATTTTTGAATTGAAATCCCCTTCTTATAATTATGTCATATAATCAAATTAAATCACAACACTTTTAACTACTATGTAATATGTGACCTATAACCATAATATTATCACAACTATTATTTGAATTTCAAAAAATTGACATGATGGGTTGGGATTGGTATGATGGTTGGAGTCCGATGGAACCGAACATAATATTTTTTTCATAGTAACCTACAATTTTAAACAGTAACATACCCTATGAATGGTAATATAAACCTTGTAAAAAGTAAATATTCTAAAATACTAGTAACCTCACCAATGAATTTATAAGTAAAATTTGGGAATATTATATGTGAAAATGACCATTATATAATTTTTGTTATTTTTGTAAGTAATAAATATTTAAATAAAAATAATTAAATACTTTAAAGAGAAATTTATTTTCCTAATAGGTTTTCATAAATTAAAAATTTTATTTCTTCTTGTTTTAACATAATTTTCTAACCTTACATAATTTCCAAAAGCATTATAAAATCAGTAAGAGTTATAAAATTTGTATGTTTTATGTAGATTATGATTTTAATTACAAATTAAATTAATCATAATTTGATTACTATTTTTAAATAATAGAATTCATTTTTTAGATGGTACACATCATAAAATGGTTTTGGTGAATTTATTGTATTTTTCTAAAATACTAAATTTATTATGAATAGAAAAATACGGTAATTTACCACATATAAAGATTATATGTTTAATACAGAATTTATGTAGTCATTGTTTTTGTAATCACCTTATATTAGAACTCGCATGTGCATATTACTATTTTCGTCATGTAACTCCCATTATTGTTTATATTATGGAGAAATAATAAACTAATGATTAAAATATTAAGAAAACCCTTCTGCCCTCCACTATAAAACCACCCACACTCCCCAATTATCATCATTCCTCTAAATCATTGTTATATCACTAAATTCAGAACAAATCTCTCCCCAATAAATTCCCCCTTGTCCATCAGACTTTGGTATCCTCAAAATTCCAAATCCTCTCCTCTTAAGAGGCTCTCAAGAAATATTAAATCAATATGTTAATTACTCATTTAGTTAATTTAATTTTCATCTCATGATCTTCTGTTCTAATTTCATCCCTAACCTCTCCCCATCCAAATGGTATGTCAAATATAGTACCGTACATGTACTGGGTTTTTATATTATAATGGGATAATTTTTTATCATCTCTCATGTTTCCTTATTTTATACAAAAGAATCAAAATTAATGTCCGAGATGTGTTAATTGATCACATTCAAGGCCGACAGGTTGTCAATTTGTTTACCAACATCAATTATGGTCATGAAACCATTTATATGGTTGAACCAAAATATTAAATATGAATTTTATCTTATGATATGTAATATAGTACTTTTTCATACATGATGTAATATAATAATACAAAACGAGTTAATTATGAGAAAAATCGACAAATTAATCCTAGTTCTTATCATTAATGATTAATATAACGATTCACCTTCACACCAAAAAACCAATTGAATATTATAACCATTTAATAATATGTATGTTCACTAATTACTTATAAATTAAATTATGGACTACCATTCTCATCATACATGTTTTTCAGATCCTGAATATAACTGAACTGATAATTAAAACTATGAAATAAAATTATACAAAACAAAGAAATTGAACCTATTATATCTTGAAGAAGGACGTGAATGAACATAATAAGGTTATATTAAATCAATAAAATGTACTAAAGGTTATTTAATTATTAACTATTGAACCTAATTTGACTGTCCAGATCATTATGATCAAGTGAAGAATAACATCAGACTTATTGTAAGGGATAATCTATTCCTCACATTTATTAAACAATATTATCTAATTTATGTACATGTATGTGTAGTTCCTAATGATGGGGTATGATTTCTCACCTCCCCCATACATCCCTTGTGATATATAAAAGATGATAAACCCCTTTCTATCTCATTAATTTATCCTAAGTACACCAGATACCATGCCAATATTTTATAAAGGATTATACCCAATCTTTCATTATTCATTTGGGTTGCTCTATCATTAATTTTACACAAATGAAGTTATAAATTTTTATTATGTATAGCTTCATAATTCTATTCACATGCTCCAAAATAATTTATCTAGGTCCAATCACATTTCTAATTCAAAGATATAAATTTTTTCCAGTGGTTCCCTCCTCAATGATTTCCAAAATGCTAACCCTTTTAATTAAACATCCTGAATTAATACTAAATTTATTTCTCCCTCTACCATAAGTTTAAATACCCCAATATTTTTTCACAAATAATTGTTTATTCTAAAAACATTTTTGGATCACATCTGTTTATGTAAAAATGATTATTCTGATTTATAATTTAAAATTATCTAGTGTTTAATATAAAACCTCCATATAATGTTTTAATGAAAAAAATTATTAAACACTCTATTTTACATGTTGTCACTTCTATTTATATTAAATTACTATGATATGTTCCAATTTTACCTTATTAATTTCCATGTATGTTCTAATTCCTTTCATTCATCTAAACATTTATGATACTACCGTTCATTATTCTTTATATCATGATTATGATACATATTTCTTTTCATGGGTACCCTTATGTTTATGTATGATTGAATATGTATGATTATTTATGTGGAAATCATATTCATGAACCTGGAAGGATGTGTGCACCAAGATAGGGATAAAATTTATTGGGTATAGTTGACTCTCATCAGGCATTATGTGCAATGGTCCTAGCTATTTTCCTTGACTTGTGATAATATATTCAATGTTCTTAATGGTTGACCATGATATGTGATCCTCTATGTGAAACAAGCCTTGGATTGATCTAATTTCTTATTTTTTGTTGACCCACATTCCTATGATCCATTGTTTATATGATCACATGTTTCTATGCTAGGACTCTATATTTCATATTATATATTTATGTCATGATAACTAACCAATGTTCTAAATCCTTATACATATGTCTCTTCCCATACTATGAGTTTAGCTCAACCCTTCATTCATGTAATCTATATGGTACCCTTTGAATATTTATGGGATCAATTGATGATTGGGTCTCATTATCAATGTTAAATAACGAAGCATTTTTTGAGTCCCATGTTTTAAATTTTATGCACCTAATAGTCAAAGACCCTTAGACTCACGTTCTGTGGCATATTTTCTGATTTATAATTATGTTTAAATCAAGTAATGTTATGTGTAAAAGTCTAGGGTCGATATAGGTCCTTAGCATAGGTCCTTAGGGAAGGTACATTTCTCATGGCCCTAGCGCGTGTGACTTATGTTCAATACCTTGATGGGTCATTGATCTAAATTATCCCATTTGATTATCTCCTCTATCTTGTTTCAAAGTGACACCTAAGTGTTTTTGAGTACATAGGAGAATGGGGGTTACACAATATGATCTCAGGGGGTTCTTCCAAACATTCAACTACTAAAATGTGGAGCACTATGGGTCTATTTATAGGAAAATATGGGACCTCGAAATAGTTCCTCAGCAAAAGTCATCTGTTTAGGTCACTAGTGTAAGACCTCATCCTAGGTATTTAGTGCACATTCACGGTGCAGGTCATCATCATTGGTCTTCAGTGTAGGTTTTCTAAACATGTCTTTGACGCATGCCCTTGTTGCATGTACATGGAATCCCTTTATAAAAAATTTCTATCTTTCGAGATCCTTATTTTATTATCCATAAGTTCGTTTTGGGATATAAGACTGCTCAAATAGAATATCTCGGTGAGATATAAACATTTTTATATGGTGAAGACAAAATTCCATCTCATTAGAAACATAGATTCTGAAATTTGATGCATTGACACCTTTTTATCCACTATCTTTGAAATCCATGACCTACTCTTGGGGGGGAGTCTTTTTTCATATCTATGCTAGTGAAATAGTCTCATGGAAATTTTAAATACAACCATTAATTATATGGAAAAGATCAAGAAACAAATTTTGTTGTGTCAATAGTAGATGATTATTTTTCACTTATAACACTAAAATAAAAAATAATCCTAGTAAAAAATGACACTATGTCATAAAACCCCTACCATTATAGTAACTCTATAATCAAAATATCTGGAATGATAGATCCATACAAGGATATGTATAACACAATTGTATTCATTAGAACCATTATAAAGGATATTCATGGTAATAATATAAAAAACATAATATAAAGTTGTGGTTATTATTTCATCTTTCTCATCAAAATTAAAGGATTAATAAAATACTACATCTTGTGTTTGAGTTATATTTAAAGTGAATTATCATCATTTATAAAAAAATAATTTTTTTATAATTCAATACGAGAATCATATAATAAATTATATTATCATATATGGTTCAATATTAACAATTTTTATAATAATATTAACAATTTTTTTATTATAACCACATTTCCAGGTAATAACTATATAGTTCATTCATGCTAGTTTTAGTTCAATAGTCATGGTCCATGTAAATTCATCCCAGTTACAAAATCAATACAATGTTAATAAGTTTGTAAATATTATCTGTATTAATTATATATATATTTCTATCCATCCATAAAAAGTTAGGGATAGAAAAATGAATCAATCCATTCATGGATATCATAGGACTTATGTACTAATAAACATGGTTTTCAATTTTTAAATGGTTCAATGAAAGAAAGATAAATTATAATTAAAAATTTAGGATCTTTTTTATATCATATTCATCATATGTAATAATTAAATCAATCATTTTTATCACACATGAAACAATGACATTATAAAATTCAAATCACTTTGTAGAGGTGGTAGTACACCCATACTGATGAAAAAATTATCATTTTTGAATAGATATGAATTACTAGGAAATTTTGTGTCCCATAATCAATTTCATATATTTTTAAATTTATGATAATGAAGTAATTATATTAATATTTATTTCAAAAAATTATTTCCATATAAGAATAAATGAGATAGAAAATTCTCAGTTAAAAGTTTTATCTATTATTTTAGAAACTTCATTAGGATTTCAAATTATTTCGTTAATGGATAGTCATTTGGAAATTCCATAATATCTATGGTTTTGGTAAGGTTGGTAATGAGTATTATTGTAGGTTATGGATGATATATAAGGATTATTATGTTTTCATAATATATGAGTGGTGGTGTCCTTGTAATGGTTAATTAAAAAAAATTTATTGCATTTGTAATTTTTAGCAAGTAAAAAATCTAATGGAATAATTAATATATTCTATTAAATATATAAACCCAAAGTTAGATTAAATATGAATAAAATATTACTTATATAACAAAAAAAATCATTTTTTTGTTACCTAATTAGGTATAATGATTTAAAAAATATTTTTTAACTCTCTATAGAGACCTTTGGGTCAGCACCACTCATCCAGTGGGATAAAAAAATTGTTTGGAATACATTTATTTTTCACCCCATATTTTTTACCAAATTTTACCCATTTTATAAGGTGAAAAAAATTTAATATGACCAGAATTCATATGGATCATAAATTGAGTTTAGTTATTATATTATATTAATTAATCACATTTTAGATATTCAATCCATTTTATCATATTCTTTTCCCAAAATTGGAAGAAATAAATTAAAAAAATAAACTACTAATGTGAGATGAATAGACGCTTTATAAGAAAAAATAAGTTCTTATTTGAAAAATGATTATATACCAGATTTAATTGTACAATGTTATTCAAATGATAATAAATTAAATAATTAAGAAATAAATTTAAAACCAATAATAATCCTTGAAAATTAATTAAATATTGTTGTATACTACACTAAAAATTTGTATTTTTTCGTTATTCATAAAATATCATTATTTTCAGAAAATTCACTAAAATGATCCACTATAAGGAAATATTAACAAAATAAATTTTAAAATAAACAACTTTTTCTAATATTCATTGTCAAAAAGTAGTAAAAATCATAATCTTGTTTTTTGTAAAAAAGAATTAATTTTTTTAGAGGAAATTGGTATTTCTCAATATTATAATTTAGTGCTTTATAATTAATATGATTTCATAAAATAAACATTTTTAAAATATTTTATAATCTTATTATTCCTATTCGTATTTCAAATTTTAATTTTTATAATATAATGGTTACATTTAAACAATATCATTTTAATAGTATATGGAGATTTGTTTAAACATAGTGATAAATTCTTAAAAAAGTATCAAAGTAATCAAATTTATTTACTGACTAATGTATTATAAAATATCAAGGTGTTACATTCTACCACATAGAAAAGAATTTCAGCCATAAAAATCCATCACTGTGATTTAAACAATGGAGGGAATTTACTTTAATAACAAACTCATGTTTCAATGTAGCTTTATCAAATTGTTGATTTTGCAAGAAATGTTCTACTAAATATAAATTATTGATCCATTACACATTATCACTATGTTCCTAAATATCAACATGTTATTATTAATAGTAAATATCATGTTCAAATAATAAAACTCATATGTTTAGTACATGTGAAGGATCAGGTATGTGCTTCTTCAAGAGAAATACATGGAACACATTGTGAACATGAAAAAGTTTTAGTGGAAGTGCCATAGAATGAATTAAAATATCCAATTGATAAAGAATCAATCATTTTAAAATATTATTAAGGCTAAAAATTCCTTTCATTTAGAATCTATAGACCAATATCTATAAATAAATTCATATAAATACATACTCACCTACTTAGAATTATATATTTTACACAATTTTTCCATAATAATGTTTCAATCCACTACAATCTAAATTGATGTTCTATGAAATTGATTTCAAATTCACTACCATTCTCTACACCATATCATGTCCTAATAACATTTTTTTTCATTTTCATCCTAATATTATTGATTTCACCAATTATTTTTAGAGTTATTCATGAGGATCCAAATCAATTATCACGAGAAAGAAATTGTTATATGAATACTCTACATGGTGAAGGTGTTAATCATAAATACCATTTAAGTCCATTGAATAAGATCAAAATATATCATCCATGGTTTGAATGGTTCTATAAGACTAATAAAAAACCAGACGAGAAGAAGAACTAATAAAATAAAACATTTAATAAAGAGATTTGTGAAGAATTCTCGTATTGTTCATGATCTATATCCAATACAGATATAATAAAGTAAAATATTGTAGTATATGTGACCTTATCAATTTCATAATGTAAATTCTAGAAATCAAATATTGTGAAAAATATATTGATATATCAATGCTCATTTCCAACTATTTACTGGGTTAACATCATTTTACCATCCACTATGGCAAGCATAGCTAGTAGTATTATTGGGGTGATTTCCCTAGAATATATTCAATTAGATAAGGTAATGTTACGAAAGCATGTTATGTTAATATATGATATTAGTAGCATCAAACATAGTACATATACTCATTGACACATTTTTCTACATGAAATATGGATTTGATATAATAAAAAATGTATAGGAAAAAACATTCATGTCAAAACCTCTTTGAAATAACCCAATTTTTAAAAAATAAAGTGAATTATATAATTCAGAATATACATTATCAACCATAAATGAGTACCAACCAATCAAAAACTAGAAAAATCGAGAACTGATAAATTTCAGACTCAAAATCTAAAATTATACCTCCCCAAATTGGATAACACCTTCATGTAACATTATTTTAATCCAATACAAGATCCACTGGTGTCACTACCAATCTTTGTATTTACTTCATAATATGAAACATGTGTGGGGAAATTCAATGTAGGGGTTAGTATATAAATAAACTATAGGAATCCTAGGAATACATGAATGAAAATCAGTAGAAAAAAATAGTCAGATCGACCCATATAATGAGAGGGTAATGAAAAAACATTAGATATGATTTAAATGAATCCTATGGGATGTTGGAAATGAAATATAAATCAATCCATACATGTATAAATGAATAGATTTCTTGGTACTCCAAAGATCCAATCACCATAACAAAAATAACCCACATAATAATAGAATATATTTAGTGAATGGAATGATCCTCTATACTATAGATTATATTTGAGTGATCACTATGAGCAATATAAGAATCTCTTCTAATCTCAAAATAATATGGAGGGTTTTCACTACACTGCTACATATCACTATCAATGGTGTACTACTCCATTGGATGACCTATGTAATGGTAGATCTAAAAAATTATAGAGTTAACATGAATGATAGGAGAACTAGAACCAATATTATTTGGGGTTGTTCAGTCTCTAAATTTACAAAACATTTTAGTGACTAACTGTATTAACCCTAATCTGACAAAACATAACATTTATTCATGTATTTTAAGTCTACATAGTGATTAGGTATTTATTTGGGGTGGTTTATAGGTGTTTTGGAACTATTGGGGGGGGGGGGGTTATGGTACTTCTAGGTTAGAGAAATGTCAGTAGAAATAGTTCATCACATCATGGACATTATGTAAGGGGAAATAGTAAGCACTATATAGGTGAATAGTTGGAAAATTGTTGGTCTAATCCATGAAGATACCCTAGAAATACCATGAACATATTTATTGTGGTGAAATTCATTGTTCATACACTATTTTTTTACCAACGATTGCACACCATGTCTGGTATATTTTCAGATAGTATATCAGGCATAGTTATTATATGAATTTTATAATCGTGCATCATAATTGTGCATCGTGAGGTTATAGTTAAGAAACTCGTGGATCGAAATCATTTTATATCATTAGTAAATATTTTTCCATTAATACACTATTAATGAAAATTTCTTTTTCTAACATGGAATTAAATTTTATTCCCTTTGACTATTGAGAAATGTTTTGGTGATCCAAATTCTGTTAGAGATTTATATTTTCCTATAACTCGTTATTCTTAACTATTTTACTTAGATCACTTCTCCAACTTTCTCTTAAAACATTAGAACAAATACACAGGGTATAGATATATGTTTTTTTGTAATTCATGATGAGATCATGTTAAATTTATTGAATCAAACAATATCTTTGTTCCAATCAAGTAGCTCTCGGTATAGTATTTGATGTTGTTGATTATTTCATCATTGTCATCAAATTATGGGAGGTTGGTGTGTTATATATATAATTCTATTGATTAGAATATTAATGACTGGTTTTAAGTATATTGAATTTGTTAATATTGTTTTAAAAATCTTTTATGATTTGAGGGAAAGCATTTTAGATATATTTTCATTGAAATTGGGAATATTTTTTAGTTTTGCGAAAGTTGATATTTGATCATGATTCTAAAATAATGGGTTTAAAATAATAATTTGTTTTTCATTAATTGAAAATGTATGTTTAAATATTTTATGGATGTTATGGGTTTGTGAAATATGGTTATTCATGGGTTTTTGGACTAATTGGAAGGTGTGAGTTCAATTCATTGATGTGACGCTAGATATGGGTCATGTACCATTTTGGTATAATGACATGACCCTATTGAAAGGGAATGTGCCATTGTGGGACTTGAGTACTAGTTACCATATTTCATATAAGTATATTTACAAGATAATAATCAATAAATTTGAGTTGTCCCCATATAAAACATGTGTTAATGTGTCTGAAATAATGAATTGGATATTACAAATGAAATGTGAAATGTGTTAAAGTCTTATCTGATTTATTTTTATGGAAATCCCATTTTGGTTTACTACAAACAACATTAAATTGTTTCATTATTTTTTATATAAATGTGATGAAAATTAATTTATTATTGGTCAGATTTGGTTAGTCATTGGGTATATTTAATTGGGAATAGAATCACCACGTTCTTGGGGAATGTTTTTTGTAGTTACATAAGTAATCTATTCTGAAAAGGGTAAAGGAATGGTATCTCGATTCTTTATTAATGCTTGTTGATAAAGTGGGAATGGATATTTGAGTTATATCTTAAATCATGTTAGGAGTTTTTGATGGATTTATTTTATGTCATTTGGTTTTTTGGATTTTATTTCCTTATATACTGTCATTTGGTATTCTATTTGTACTATAATATGGTTTCGGTTGGTTTTTATTATGTTGGGTTGTATTTCTTACTCATGGATCATATAGAGATTTATTTTTTTATGGTTATATTTGTCTTTTCTTGTATTCCTAAGGAATATATTCCCCCAATTATTGAAAAATCTGTTAGAAATTATTTTCATTCTTTGGTGTTTTGGGGAAATAGCTTAAGGCTGACAACACCCACCACCTCTTCTTAATCCAATTAGTGTGGGGTGAGATTTCATAAATGGTATCATTTACTTCAATATACTGTATGAGTTGTTTAGTAATTGAGCTAAGCTAGAATCATGGAGTAGGAATGTTAGATCGATAAATGTAGATAAAAAAAATGCATAAAAACTACTAGACTAAAATTCATATTACCATGGATTTTGGGTACATGAGTATTTTAAGAAAATTATTTTATTTTCACGTCATCTTTCGGGGTTGAGCCGTTGATAAGTAAATGAAATGCATTGATAATAATGACATCCCATATGGAGTGTGTAATTCATTATGATTACTATTTTTTATTATGATAATAAATTGGTGATCATTAAATTAGTTGATTTTCTTCCAAAACAGGTGTTGTATGTTTTATATTTTAGTTAGAGAATAAATTATTGCATTTTGGTTATTCTTGTTATAGTATATATGGTGTAAAAAAATTTCAATTTTTCAGACTATATTTTCTAGTGCATCAGATTATGTGGAGTTTGTATAAGTTATAGAAAATGGAGCAAGGTTGGAACCTTTAAATCCACTCTCATGAGTCTGTAGTGAATTTAATTTCTCCTTAGCCACATGTGAAAAAATGTAGTTTAGAGTATTATATAGGCTTCTAAGGTCATGGATAGTGGGAATAGAAAGGATGAACCAAGCCAGCTGAAACATCTAGTTCACATCCAAACGAAGAATCCACCCATCTATTGGTGGGCATTCATAGATGAAAAAAGATAACGTGTGGGTGAATAGAGTAAATCCAATAATCAATTTCCAATAAACACTAACTAAACTAATGTTTTAGTTAATGACATATATGATATATTACGTATCCCAAAAAATGGTTTCATGTATTATTTTAGGAAAAATTATTCTTATGAAATAAATGGGATGATTTTGAATAATCATTCAATAAATAATTATATCCTAAAACCTATTGTATTTCTTGAACAATGTAATTATGATGTTTTGAATAAGAGAATATATATGTTACAATTTATGTGGAAATAATTATGAATATAGTTCTCCTCACCCATAATGTTTCTTCATATGCATCCTTGAATTAATACATTTTCATATCAGGGATAAAACTAGAAATTATCTCAATTATTATAATTAGTTCTATAAATGATTATATTGTTAAATTAAATAAAGTGACAATGGAAGGAAAATAAATCACTGGAAACATGGTTAGAGGAATCTGATATGTTTTTAAGAGAAATTATGGGAACTACAATGGTGGAAACAAGTTGGGAAATGACACATATAATTAAGGGGTGTAATATATCAAACTGAGACTATGTGGTCAGCAAACCTTCCTCCTCAACTATAATGTTAGACATAATGTTTTCAATGTTTTTTTAGACCACAAGAAGAAATATTGAATGACACCACCATGATAATGTCACAACTACAACTAGATTCTACATCTTCATTATTGTTTTCATAGTTCCCCTAGGATCATGTATAAGGGAGACATCTCTTGCTTCTATGGCATTATGTATATTGTGGAGAGAAGTGAATTAGCATTGCTCTTGTATATAAATTTTTGAAATTAATTTGGATTTTAAAAACCGTATGAGTCATCAAATAGTGTAATTTCAATTGGTTAATAAAGAGAAATTTTCAATGTTTAATCAATTTTATGGATCTAAGAAAGTTACCATGGATGATCAATTGGAACCTTTGATAATGAGTGGTAAGATCATTTTGAATTCTATTTTTATGAAATATTAGTTTGATATGGGTTTATCCAATTTGATAATTTTTCTCATGTAATTGATCAGATGGGTTTACATGTTGAGATGGTGTCCTTTATTTTGAAACTTAGTACACCATAAGTATAATGTTAATGTTTATTTTTTAAATGTTTAGCTTGTTTGATTACAATCAATGGTACCAATTTGGTATGTGATTTCTCATTGATGGAGAGGGATGTCTATGAAATTATTATGGGAATGGATTGGATGGAATGATTTGAAGCATATATCAATTTTATTCTTAGGCTGGGGGTTTCAAATCTTTTGATGTAGTGAGGAATCATATTAAAGGATATTTAGTTGTGGATGCATATAGAGGATGACCCATGGCACTGGTGGTTATATTTATCTCTTACCATTAGATATTAATTTCTTTATAATTGGTACATGATATCATAAATTTATAATTCTCAACTTTTAAGAACGAGATTCTTAATCATGATCATGAACATTTCTTGGGATCTATGCAAAAGAGAAGAAGATTTTATGGTTGTTATCCTTTAAGGGACAAGTCCAATCTAAGTTTTTTCATATTTTATAGAACTACTCGATGTTATTGAATTAAAATACAATATGGAAGTGTTATAATGTAATGTACCATATGAATGAGCATGTATCCATGGGTAGCATTGGATTTTTGTGGAAATGGATAACGGAACTCTTATACATTGACTAGATTGTAATAAGATTACAAATGATATGATAATGAATCAATAATACATTTTCATGAATTAATGATTTTTTGATCACATTATGGGGGCCTTGTTGTTCTATAAAATTTAATTTCATTTACTATATCAAAAATTTCTTGTTTTAATGTGAAATTTCCCTAAACAAATTTTAGATGCGGATATGTGCATTATAAGGTTTTGGTTTTGACTGTTGGTCTTATGAATGAACTAGTAATCATTATGTAATTAAATAATTTGACATTTCAAAGGTATTATGATTAATTTTTGGTGCTGTTTTCATATGATATACTTTTTTATAAGAAAATTGGATCTTTAGAAATACATTCCTATAATGTTGGGTATCTTTTTCGAGCTTGTTATATATAAAAAGTAAACAATGATTGATTTTAGATACATGAGGTATGATTTTTTAATGATATTTCAAAAAAAGGGATTTCTATATATCCAAAGAAGATAGAATATTTTATCTCATTGAAAAAACCAATGAATTACTTTGAGTCATGTATTTCCCTTGTATTTGAGAGATACTCAAAATTATACTGATGTAATTTTTACATCTAGAATCACAGATGATAAATTTTAAGAGGAAATATGTTCCTTTCTAACGGAATGAGGAATGAAGAAATCCATTCAAGAGATTAGGGTTAGAATTAAAATAGAACCTATTCTCACCCTTCTAAATAATGGACATGGAGGTGTAGTGTATTGGGATGCATTAGGATTATTGTTGGTATTTGTTATCATCCATGGTGATCATGTTGTTATATATGGCTCATGAATTTGACAATTTCATGAAAAAATGCACGACACAAAATTTGGAATTAGCTGTAATAGTCCATGCATTGAATATTACTTATCATTTTATTTATATGGATCAATTCATGTTATTTATGTATCAAAAGAGTTTAAAACTCAATTAATCACAAAGAATAGTTTTGGAAAACTATAAAGAAAATTATAATGATAGAGTTTGTTTTGAGATTCCTCTCCTACAAGTAGGTTAAGGAGTAACACCAGTGACTGGTAATCATTTTTTGTCATTTTCAATATGTATGTTGTAATGTGAGTAGATATCTATGGTTTATTGTGACATTTTTACCTAGGAAGGATTAGAAACACGATGCCATATGGGTACTTGTGGATTATCACACAATGTCAAAACATTTTATCCCTATTCGTGAATTTTATACGATGGATGAAATGTCAAAAATCATTAACCGAGAGACTATATTGTATACGAAAGTTCTTGTACCAAATGTGTTGAATAGAGACTCGGGGTTTACATCTCATTTATAAATATCCACAGAAAAATCCATTGGGCTCAATTGATAATGATCATGGAGTACCATTTTCATATTCATGGAAAATCTAAAAGGATGATCCAAATAGCGGAATAAATTATTAGAGATGTTTAATGGATCATGGTGTCTCATGGGAGGATAACACACCGTTAATGACTTTATTATACAAGAAGAAATGTCATGCATCGATAGATTTTTCTTCTTTTAAATAATTTCTTGGGAATCCTTGTATTCAAAAAATTTATTGGAATGAAATAGACACTCGAGGTTTACATCTCATTTATGAATTTACGTAGAAAAATCCATTGGGCTCAATTGATAATGATCATGGAGTATAATTTTCATATTGATGGAAAATCTAAAAGGATGATCCAAATAGTGGAATAAATTAATATATAATTTTTAATGGATCATGGTGTCTCATTGGAGGATATCATACCACTAATGAATTTATTATACAAGAAGAAATATAATGCATCGATAAAATTTTCTCCTTTTAAATAATTCCATTGGAATCCTTGTTTTTAATCAATTTATTGGTATGAAAATGATTAGAAATCTATGGTTAGAGCATGATATTTAAAATATACCATGGATAATATTCATTTAATGAGAAATAAAACGGAGATGTTTCCTAGATGTTAGAAATTGTATGTCAATCCTCATCGATGACCATTCTTCACAGTGATTGATAATGTATTCTTGATAATCACTACAAGACATGTGAATCATAGTTTTGGAATATAGTGGATGTTATATTCCCAATATATAGGCCCTTTGAGATATATTAATGGGTGTCTATGTGTCATTATGGTCGACTTCTCTATCAAGTTTCAGTTCAGTGATTTATGTCTTTTATGTATCTCAATTGACGAATAATCAATCTAATCCTGGACATGTTATCTGATTGGATCACATTTACCAATATCCTAATTATATGATAGATCATTTGATGATACAAATTGTTCATTGTAAAGATAAATTATTGTGTGGGAGAATTGACAGTCTATTGTAGGTTTTATGAATATATGGTCTCATTCACTATGATACATGGCATAGTAAAACCGAAATGTTGGTGTATTGGCCAAAATAACTCTTAGATAAAATTGTTTTTATTTTTTTCAGTGATGAAAAAATTAAATTTAAGGATAATTTATCACCCTAGGTTCAGATATAAAACACTTTATTCATGTATTTTAAGGATATATAATGATCGAGTAATGTTTTGGTAGGTAATAAGGGATATCTCAAATTGTTTGATACTATTATGGAGGTTCATGATTTTTTATTAGTTAGTAGGAATCCTAAAACACCACATTAAAAAATTGAATGGAAAAAGATTGAATACAGTGAATGTGCACAATGGGAACATGATTCAGTAAATCCAAGCAGATGATGAGGAACAACCATGCATTTTGATATAGTATTGAAATACAAAATTGGAACATGATTTTTTCATGAAAGACCATCATGTCCTGTGTTGTGTCATATAGCATCTAGATCATGTTTTGAATATGGTTATTCTAACCATTCACCATGTAGTTTTAGATTCAAAAATCATTGATACATTACATTTTAGCTCTGTATTCAATCTTTTTCTCTATGTAATAAATTAAGATGTATCCATTTTTCTCTTACAGATTGAGAGGGGATTTTGTATGATATTGGATAATGTTTTAATAAATTCAATGTCTGTTGGAGATCTAAAATCACTACTAAGTGCTCCTTTATTATTATTTTCCGTTGATCTCTCTTCATCTATCATGAAAACACATAATTAGTCCATGAAGTATAAATCCATGTTCATTTTTGGATATCATGATGATATCATATTGAATTTGTCAAAGGGAAATATATATATGTTCATATAAAAAATATATAACATTTGTTGTTGAAGTTGTTGTTCTGTGCTCATTTTACACTAACGATTTAGAGAAATTTGGATTCCCTCTAAACCCCACACGATTGGAACATTATGTAATTCAATTAAAATTGATATAATTTATTGATATTTTTATGAAACCTATGTTTGAATTAATAGAAACCATTTTTGTGATGTATTCATTGATATTTTGGATTGAGTTCTGTTTTTTGGAAAGTGATTTTGGATTATTCTTTTAAAATGAACGTTTTTTTAATGTAATGAAATTTTTTGTGGAAATGTTTTAATGACAAAATGTTTTTGTTGAGAAAATATTAACATGGGTTTTGGCATAAATGGTTGGTGTTTTTACATTTAACTAATGTTATAATGTATAAGAGGTTTGTAGCATTGGGGTACAACGAATTTACCATGTAGATGGCGAATGTGGAATTAAGGATCATGAGTATTTTTTTTCCAATTTATGTCATGGTAGATTGATGAGATACCACTAATGAGTATGGAACTATCTGTGAAGAATTCATGTGTGGCTGTGTGTGGAATCAATAAATTTGTTTTGATTATGATATGTGAAATTTTTTTCTAGATTTATTATTTAATTTCAAGGGAAAACTATTTTGGTTGGATATAAACACGTTTATATTCCATTAGTTGTTTTTCTATAAATGTTCTAAAATGTTTTTCCAAGTTGTGTCAAATGATAAATCATTGGAAATACCCTAATCTATTTATACTAACCCCATTATTGGGAACTATTGAATATTTGAAGATGTAAACTATCAATACATAGGTAAATGGAAGGTATCAGAGTTCATTAGTGGTGCTTCTTGGTACTGTGGGTGTGGCTAGTCGATTTGGGGCTTAAAGCATGTTGGGAGTTATTGTTTTATTTCTTTGATTCATTTAGATTTTTTTGTCATTGGTTATTTTAATAAATCATTACTTGGTTTATGATTTGATATATGATATGGGTTTGGAATGTTTTGGTTGTCTAGGGTTATGTTGAGTTGTATTTATTAAATTTTCATTATATATAGGTCTATTGGTTTTGGTTTTCTAGTAACAGTTGTTTTATCATTACAGGGAATATCATCCCACAACTACTGATGAGACCTTGACATTTAATACCATTTTTTTTTCTTATAGATGTCACCTACGGCTAGTAAAACCCACCGTCTATTCAAAATACAATGGGTGATGTGTGTGATGTTACACCTGCCACATAGAGAGAAATTGAAGAGATGCAACAACATAAAAATTATAAGTATCTCACCTGAATATTTTATATAGATCAAAATCACTGAATCAGTTATCCCACTATAATCTAGAAATATTTCAATTATTATACTAAAACTAAGCCCAAAATTTCATTCTAAAGTGAATAATACTCATAGAAGGCTAGTGAGATGCTGACATCTAAGTCTCATTGAAGGGGTTACACAATGTAGAAGTCTTATAGAAATTTTTTTGGTTATATATAAGGTTACATGGAATGATACCTCTCTTATACACCATGTCCTTTCCTCTCATATAAGTTTGTTGGATTTCCATGTGTTTGTACACAATATGTACATGAATTACATGGAATTTCATGGCATCATTGGGTATTGATGTGTCCTACCACTCCATTCCCATGTACTCTTCCATATGACCATGTACCAAGGGGAACACATTTTGAAGTTAATGTCATAAAACATAGCATGTGGTACTTCCACATGATATTAAATATTTTATTCCCAATGAAACCCTAAAAACCATTGTAATCATACTATAAGTCATATGTTATTTCTATATACACTCCATGTGTATTGGAAATTTCTAATAATCAATGTTCACTCATGTTGATATCAGCTAATTTTTATCCACTAGATTTATCACTATTATATACCAAAAAATACAATAAAATTTAAATGGATTCCTATGATCATTAATTTATGGACTCTAGTGTTCTAAAAATTTATCCTTTTCAAATAGGTGAAGAAGACGTGCCTACAGTCACTATTTGATTTCACAAACCTAGAATCCATCACCTACATCCCATAATATATCATGATCCATTAGTAAATATATAATAACAATGTCATTGACACATAATACATTAATTTGGGGGTTATATCATACTATAATATGACCATATATTGTCAAAACCTGACCCAGTTTGAAAATAACGAAGAACACAACGAAAGTTGTTAGAGACATAAAGGAATAATATAATAGTATCATTGGTTGATGAGTCCCAAGATAATGGTCTTAAAATATAGAATCCATGGGAGAAAAATAGGTGAAACAATGATAGAGAAACATGATCAATAATTATAATAAAAAATATTCCATGGTGATGAGTGAAAATTTCAGAACTAATAAGTTGACATGTAATGGATGCTTTGGAAATTATTATAATGTCAAAAATAAAAAAACTACCATACCATAGGAATATATTGATAGTGAATGGACAATTCATCCGCTAGAAATGAAGATGAAGGTCTCACATTCGTATCCATCCATATCATGGTTCTCATTGTTTTTTCATAATCTATACATGTTCTAGGGGTTTCAACACAAGAAAGCTCTCCTCCCCATCCTCCAGTATATCATTCATTAGTTTTGTGGTTGACCTTGGGAATTTTTTATAACACCACATATGCAAATATAAAATGAAGATTATGTTATTAATTAAATATAATAATTTAAGTAATTATTTCACAAAATTTATCCACAAGATGGTTTACACTAAAAAAATTAGAATTGATGAAAAATATTATATCCTTCCACGATTAAACCATTCATTCTGGAATGAACCATGGTCTTTAATTTCTCATATGAGGTCCAGATAAATGGGAAATTCACATACTTCAAAAATTTACAAACATGTTCTCTAATATATATTTATATTTTTCATATAATTAGTCTTGTTTCTTGGGAAACCTAATAAAAATCCACAAATATGAGTGAAGAATAAACATAATACTTAGAAATATTCCAAGGATTAATCCAATTAATCCAAAGTTATTACATTATCCCCTCCATCAAGGAATATCACTTAGAAATGAATAGGCTAAAAATAATTGGGTACTAATCCAATATCTACCTCTTAATGTCCTTGGAGACCTCTTACATGCACATATGCTACCAATGAACTCAAACTAAATAAATACTCCTTATATGTATGATCTTTTTTTTGATATTCCTCAATTAGAAACAAGTAATCCAAGAATGTGAAACTACCCTCAATGTCTATCTTTCCATATTAAATAATATGATATGGGTGTTGTATGTGACTTAGTAAAAACAACACTTGGAAGTTTTACTGAACTTAGATATAATCTGGGTAATATTCTCTGTGGTATGAAATCTTAGGCATCCCATATGGAATCTCCTATGACCCAAATAACGTTAATTCTATGATTACTCCATAAAAAATCAAAATAATTCACATAATGTGAAGAAATTAATGAATTTGGGATCTCTATACTCTAACGAAAATTATTTTTTATTATTGTAGGTTTATTATTTATATAATGATTTCAATGTCCATGACACATCTGGATCACCTAAAACACTATCCAACATCACATGAACTATTTTTGGACTGACTAGAGTGCTTCATCCACCCTCTGAAAAAAATAGGGATACCTGTAAGGTCTCTCATATATTTAATCTCATGATTTAATATTGAATATAGAGTGATTTATTTTTTTTATATTAAATATCCACCATCTAGAAGTTATCCACACTTCTATGGATAAATAACTAAGATAATGTACCGTGAAACATTCTCTAAAAATTTATGTTTTTTAGACTGGCCATCCATACTTTGGTGGAATGTTTTGATCACCCATAACATGGTCACAATAACCTCTTAAAATTATTTACACAACCTATATGTATATCTAGAATCATGGTGGGATATTATCGTCATGTTTACCCATGAATCTATAAGAACACATGAACATCCAGACTCCCCAAACTATTAATTGAGTACTTCCATTGAATGGAAATGATTTTTCCCAAATGTTTTAGGTAGTAACAAATCCCCCATATAGAATTGTGTCCCCACACTTAATATTTATGATCTATCAATAATATCTATTAATATTTTGTACAACTATTATTCAAAAATAACAATAGAGGTCAAGCCACACCTTAAAGATCATATTGTTGAACCATTACCTACTAATTGGTGATGCATTGAGATCAACTTGAAAAAAATATACCTTAATATAACCAACAAAAAACTACAAATTGTAGTAATTTTGAATACATAATAAAAAAAATATTTATGTGAAAATTAATAAACACCCTCAACAAATCCTTACATATTATCAGAGGAACAACATTCCAGAGATGGAAAAAAATAATGATGTGATCCCCTCCTTTTAAAAACCCATTCGGTGAATCTTTAAATGTTATCGGTAATGTAAAACCTCAATGTCCATTTCTATCAAAAAATACTCTACCAATCTCCAATGAAAAAGTTGATTCACCACTCTTAATTAAACAAAATATTCACCAATCTCCTATACTAGGTTTCGTTTCAAAAAATCCCAATCCTCAGATTCCTCCTCTACTAAGAGAGATAACTATTTCCTGTTAAGGGAATCAACTCACATGTTTTATTTCCCAAGAGTAGATACTATATCAAACTCATATAATAATGATGATATGTCCCACCCATTCCATTATACATGATTTTTATATCTATATGTGATATTAACTAAGAATCTAGTGGCCTATGTAAATGAAAAAACGCCCAGAAATGATATTTCATCCATAAATTTAGAGTGAAGGATACCAATTCCAACTCTATATTTTGGGTCATATTATCCAACTCATTGTTTCTATACTACCTCTACCCATATTATATATCTAAATACCTAGTCATTATCATGAACCCAGTATCAACTATATTTGAATTGTAAAACAACACATCCTCAATTCCATCCATTAGGAGCCTCAATAAAACACCAAATATCAAAGAATGACCTAAATATTCAAAGGATTATTGGACCATCACATTAAAATAAATATATTCCCCATTAATTTAAATCTATTAAAATGGTATATTATCCCAGAATATATTTACAAAATACGTTGTTAGTAGCCATCCAATCATATAAAACTACCCACCTCTCGCACACTCTTGGGTTTCTGGAAATAATGCACAATATCAATTTTTAATTGATCCCCAGCTAAGCCATAAGCGTATACTACATCCCCATAAATTGTTACTTGAAGATCCAAAAATTACTTTATGATACACTAATATAACTATAGAGTACCTTAATAATGTATATGAGCATCTTAAAATTATATTTATGTTTCTTCTACGATGCTGAGTGTATGATTATGCCATTGATGAATAAAAATAAATTGTTGTCCATGAATGGAAGGAATATTCTATTTACAAGAACCATTAACATGGTGGTGGAACTTTTCACAAGGAAAGGAATTCCCAAACACACCTACTGACCATAGCTACATCATTATTTCTTCATTGGAATATCATTATTGTGAACACTCACCTATGGTATTTGGAACTGGTATCAATATTTCTGAACAATCATTTACATTTAATCCCATAGAAAATAAAATCAATTCTTTTCAATTGGAAAATTCTCATGATCATTACATAATTCATGTTATAATATTAAACATATATGATATAGGTAATATCATCCTTTTTCATTAACAATAATAGATAATCACAAGAGAACACACTAAAAACAAAATAACCTTCTCTAAAATGTCTTAAATTAACCCGCCTAGCGACCTGAACTCGTCAGGGTCCATCCGATATTCCAAAGAGATATTCATATGGTCCCATGGTGACATTAGAATCAAAATTAAATATCTTTTATTAGAGTTTGGAATATAACATCTTTTGGAAATACTATGATAAAATCCCCAACTATCGCTAGAAGATATGATCCAAAATCTCCCACTGCACTAAGGACTAAACATTCTATTAGATTATTTAAAGGCTCCATGTCCAACTCGAGATCCATTCTCAGTCAAAAGTAATATCAATAATTCCCATGAAGGATAATATATTCCTATTCACATGAAGGTATATAATTACCATGTGGTGACAATCTATCTGAGTGTGAACCATGACACAAAAATGAATATATATAATTAAATAAATTATTTTAATCATGATGTTCAAGAGATACCAAGAGAGACATTCTACAACACAGACATTATTAAATCTACCATTAAAAAAAATCAAAAAATCCTCCACACCTCAAAATAGACTCATATAATTAATAATGACTCTCTTTTACTACAATAATTATCATCAAAAAATAATTAATTTTGGTGGGAGAATCATCCCTATTTCATTCATGGTTTATTCCATATCTTAAATAATAAAATTGTTCATCCATAAACAACCTCTAATAACCATAATAATTTTATATATTAGTAATCCCATCTAAATATAAAGTGTCATATTATGTGTGAAATCACTAAATGGACCACCTCTATTTAAACCTCGATATAATGTGGGTAATTGGAACATACTCTCTATAATTTGATTCTCATAAATCCCACGAGTCAGTAACTTCATAAAGGATGTAGATAATTGCACCCCACTATTTACTTGATTCCATATGAAAAATAAATGATCAAATAACAACCATCAAATCATTAAGGGTACCAACACTATAAAATCCAAATCACTAAAACAATACCATTACTCACATCATTGGGGTCTATCTCATTATAAAACCATATCTTTATCCTTATGTATAACATGAAAAGATCACTGGGACTAAGAATATTATTGTATATTCATAGTAAAGATGGAAATTTCCATACATATAATCAATCCCCTACCTAATCCAATGGATGTGCAACCATACACTTCTCAACAGGAGGAATCACTTCCCTATACACTCCTTGAAGAAACACCTCATCAATGGTTGCTAGTACTGCGACCCCATATTTCAAATGGTAATCATAGTAATAATATGTCATAATAAAAATTGATGTTAAATGGATGAATCATGAAATATATTAATATGTACCCAGGTTATAGATAATATATATGGGATGACTAAATAATGGCATAAAAGTGGAATAAAATTTTGTATATAATTAATTTTGTATTTTTTAATAAAATTGAACCCCCAGTATTCAAAGAAATAGATAATTTTGTTCGACTAATGGTGTACGGACATTCATGCCCCTATAACAACACTATGTTCTCTTTCACGAGAGACTAACTCAAGGAACCCTGACCTCATTTTCGAATATTCCCTAGAAAAATCCCCACATAACACTAATTATAACTAATATATAGGGGAAATATGATAATTGAACAAATATATCATGACCAATCCCACTAGGTACAACCTATCTAGTGGTAGGTTTAGTATGGAACACCATTCCCACCTTCAATAGGATATGGGATAAAGACTAGGTCCTAGTAGTAATGTCACTAAAATGGGAGTTTGTATCCTCTAAACCTATATGAGCGGACATAACCAACTCAATATAATTGTGTAGTGATATTATAATAATTCATAAATATCTAGTGTGTTAATATTGATATAAAAAACCTCTAGGAAATTAATCAATGTAATAAAATTTAATTTAAAATCTATAAAGGTGAAAAAACATGCCCTACTAGAATGAGATCTCAATCTAACAAAACCTAGAAAACAGTTAAAATAAATTTATCGTGACTCACAATTACTATATAAAATCACCAAAAATTTTCCCCACCTATATGTACCACTATGATCCTCTAATATCATTTCCACCTATTTCACTGCAAAACTACATATCATCCGCATAAGATACGTCACATTTATGAAAATCCCATGAATGGGTATTTCTATAAATACATAGTATAAAACCCTATAAAGTAGGGGGAAAATAGAAATGAGTAATAGTTATTCTAGACCATAAAAAAATTGGGTGAAGAAAACCAATTATAGATATAATCAAAAATAAAATTATATAATTAAATAAGGTGGTTCTCCATCTTCCATGTGAATTAATATTTAATTGTATGTCTGAAGCATCAAAGGACATATAACTATTTCTAAAACATCTAATATAACCACATAAAATCAAATATGGAGGGAACACATCATGCAACATTTTGTCAAATATGTGGTATGACTATCTCATATCGTTGAATATCTTGTAAAATATCAAAAATATGGATGTCATATTACATGCCTCTATACACCACATCTAGGGGAGATTTACTGATGTAGAGGACCCACAAACCACATGATCTCTATATCGGGAAGTCCAAAACATAATTATAGGACTTATACAATCAATAATTTTTGGGATTTTTGTATCTACATGTATAATATAAATTGATTTCCACCACCTAGATTGTGATTTGGGAGTACTATCCCAGATGAAACTATGATGACCACACCACACATCTATCAGTAAATAAGCATCACCAAAATAAGTATCACTATATAACCACAAAATTTTGAATTTCTAATTCCCAAATAATGTCCACTATCTCATTATAAATTGGTAACTACATAGGTTATCAAGATAACTTGATCATAGAAGCCCGAAGCCGATTCCTATTTTATTACATTAATATAAGATATAAACAATCACATCCCAAAGGACCAAATAGTTTAGTAGTATTATATGATTCGATACATACATCTGTAATTCACTATATTTTAATATAAAAATTATTAAAAAATATTTCCTATAATACAAGTATTCCATAAAAAATATTTTTTCATATCGGTCATAGTAATATTCATGGAATCTTTTGAAAAGTAAAAATAAAAGGGTTCGTTAAAATTTTTAGAATGTCTTAATAATAGAAAATGAAATAATAGATCACTAAGAATAATCAACATGTAAAGTCAGATAACTAGACACACATTCAATTTAATAACATGAATTCATTAATATATGAGTAAATATATAAAAGAAAGGAATATAACAGAAAGCACTAGCCATATAATAAATTAATAAGACATAAATGAATCTAGAGCTATTATCATTGTGAAACTATTATTGACAATAATAACTGAGAAATGAATGAAAAAAATTCATAATTATTTTCCTTCATGATTACAATGAACAAGATACTTTTACCGTTAAGACTGTTCACCAGATGGTTTAAAACATACTTAGCGAAAAATATTTTAAATTAGCCAACCTAACTATTTCATCCAATGAGACTACAGATGCATCATTGGGATAACATTAATCGAGACCCACATATGTCCTTAATGTCTAATGAATTCATCATATATGGAATAAATGATTTAATTAATAATCAATGTGCCTTATCCTCAAATATCCTATTAGAATAAAATTATAAAGATTTATCAAAAAATTTCTGGGCATTCAAATAACATTCAATGTAAAATCTATATATATAAATGAGATATAGAATAATTAATAATAATATCCAAGTTATATAGTATAAATATTTAACTGAAATTTAATATCTAATGATCTTATGAAAGTTAATATTTCATATAAATGTTAATGGCGAAAAAATGATCAAATAATGTGAATGTCAACAAATTCGTTGTTCAAAATGATCATTAACTATACAATGGAATAATCATGAGGGTTTTAATAAAATACATACTCCATTGAATATAAGTAAAATAAAAGGTTTTGTTCTGTAGAAGAATAAAAATATCTAAAAAACATTAATGGGGAAAATATCATTATCATTTTTAAAATCATTTTTAAAATCCATTAATTTAAAAAATACTTTTTTTTCAAAAGGTCCTCATAAGAATGATAATGAATATTGGAAGAAAATATAGTTATGATGGATGGAAATTTCAAACTATTTATACAAGTTAAAAAGGAATACCTTTTATGTTGTAAAATAGTTAGGAATTCACCTTCTTTGGAAAATGATGGGATGATTCCATTCATAATTTTTAAAGGAAAATGTGAATTGTTCTGAAAAAGTCATAAGATTAGATTGAAAAAATTTCTAAAATGAATAACATGGGTGAAAATTAAATTAACATATATCTTTAAAAATAGTAAGAAAACCATTGAAATCATTTTTTGAAAACATTATTTTGGATGAAAAAAAATTTCGACAGAAGATAAAAAGGATTTCAGATTTTCATAAAACATTTTACCAATTAAATTTTGTATATAGTAGTGGGAAATTTGTGATATTACATGAAAATATTAGGAATAAATAAACTATAATAGTATTAATTGGTTATATTAAGAAATTTTCAAATAATTTCTACATCTAAAATTCAACTGTAAGAAATCATGATTAGAATTTCATTTTGGAATAAAACATTAAAATGATCATATCAATGAAGTGAAAATGAATGAATGAATGAATTTATTTACTCAACTAAAAATCCATATTGTAAAAGATTAAATATGGAATAAGAAGATATAATGTATTTTTACCCATATTAATGGAGTATCAAATGAAAAATTGATTAACAATACCCAATGAGGAGATACTGATTTATGATCTTCTTTACCAATTGGTAAATATTACACTTAATATCCATTGAATAATTAATTTAAAATTAAATGTTTAATAACATTGACAATGAAGTATTTGTGATATTAATTGTCAAAGAGGAAAAATATATAACATATTAAATAAAATAGGTGCGTAACATCACAATATGACTCAATGAAATGAAATTGCGATAAAATCACTTACCTCAAACATTATTTTTGATGGAAAATATTTATCCACATGTATAGTGGTTTTAATCATGTTATTTACATACACCGTGAAAATATTATTCATTATAATAAAATATGTTGTCATTTTATAGTACATTATAAAATTCTCATTAATAATCATTCATTTCATTAATTGATATGTGTGATAATTATATTGTTTTATTATTCATGATTTTAATTGAAGATCTTATTCTCTCAAATCATATGTTGTTTCATCATAAATATAATAATAATCTTGATATAATTTTCCAATATATATATATTATACTTTTTAAACAAATTAAGATGGAATTTCATGAAAAATCAGTTATGTTATGATCATGGAGATGGTAAGTCATACATACACATAGGTAATGTTTACAATTTTCTATGATAAATTTATAATGATGTTAAGTCATATTTTTCCATTCCTTACTTATAATTATGCCACAGAATCCATAAAATTTCTCTATATAAACTCAAAATTGTTATCCATATAGTGTTTTAATTATTAGAGTCTCAAATCGTTTTATGAAGGAGTTTGGACACACATACACGAACAATGTTGTCAACTTTTATTTAGAGAGAATGTATGAAATTAAATGATATATATTATATATCTAAAATTATAAAAATTTCATTACTGTCCTTGTTATTTTTTATTGTTAATATATAATAATTGAAATTTTCTTTAAAACATTCTATGAAATCAATAGACACATGGGATTAACATATGAGGATATTACATCATTAGTTGAATAATTCATATATCCGAACAATACATGCTTCATGACTGTAACAGATTAGTGTCTCTGGAATCACTGAATAAAAATATTCTATCCCAGTAAAATGCCTTCAACATCTCTCATAAAAATTTCTCTCCTAAATTACTCATACCTAAACCCTTTTCTTATACCCTGGGTAGAGGAAATATAAGAATGGGGTGAGCTCAGAATATCATAAGTTCTAAATAAAGGGAATTCATAAATATGACATGAAGAAATTCTACAAAATTGGGCAATAAATTTTAAGATCATACACTTGAATTAGATATCATAATAATGATTTTATTTTCATAAGTCATAGATCATAACAGAATTAACTAGATATGTCATGAAAGCATAACATAGGAATAATACATGTAATATGTGTTATATATACTGGTTTATAACACAGTGGTCATGTGTTATCATAAATAAGATCACTCATTACTTTAAGAACATGAAATTATCCCACTCATAATCCTAAGGACATGAAACTAAGTCCATACAAAACATTGTGAACACATAATATGGTTCACACATAATCCTGTGGATATGAAACCATGTCAATGAATAAAATTGTGTATATGTAATCAGGTTGACACATAATAGTGTTATCATGTAATTAGTTTCATACATACACTTAGGGACATGCAACTATGTCTATGAATAATATTGTGAACATGTAAAAATGTCCACTAATAACATTGAAAACATATAATAAGGTTCATTTATAAACTTATAGACCTGAAACCAGGTCCATGCATAACATTTTGATCATGTAGTAATATTCACTCATAATATTGGGAACATGTAATCAGGTTCATGTATAAACAGATGGAAATTCAACTAGGTCCATGTATAACATTGTGAACATGAAATCAGGTTCATAAATGGCATTTATATTCATGATTATACAAAAATTACCCAATGTATTAGAGGGATATATAGTTCCAAAAAATAATATAACAAATTCATAAATACATGTTCTAAAAAAACATAATCCAGACAAGAATTTTACAAATAAATGGTTTTTATAACCATCAAATCATAATCCCTGAAATTAATTGGGTTTCATTAACCATTCATCACAAAATAACCATTCTAAGATATATAAGTTCCATAACCTTTTCATCAAAGTATAAACCATGAAAATAATTGGGATTCAAGAAAATATAACCTATGAACGAGTCATAGGATTCAGAATCAAATAACCATTAAATGTGAAATGGGATTGATACACATAATTATATAAAAACATAAACTATTCATGGAAAGTTATCAATGGAACCATTTTATAATTTCCTAGACTGAAATGAGTAACATTAACATATATCACTATTGATGGAAAATATCTTGGAAAAATATTTTGAAAAAATTTCTTGAGGAAAATATCACTTCACAATGATTATTTTGAAAAACATAAAATCTTTTCGAAATTAAATTCCTTGAAAACATATAAAACAAGCTATAAATTATTTTGAAATAATTTAATGGGGTAAATATATTTTCTTAAATATTTTTTTAAAAACATAACACCTTTTCAATTTTATATTCTTTGAAAGCATATAAAGAAAAATAAAAATAATTTTGAAAACTATTTAATTTAAAATACATTGAAAAAATTTAAATAAATCTTGACAGTGTTTTTAAAACTATTTACATGAAAAATTATGAATTAATCAAGAAATATTTTGAAACTGCGATCATTGAAAAAACATTGAAAACATAAAAATAATTTTGGAATAAAATGAATCAATTTTAAAATTCATATTTCGTGGAAATTATTTTCATGTTCCATTTTATGAAATATGGGAAAATATTTCAAAAAACCATGGCTTTGAAAATAATATTTATTTCTGAATGAAATTAGAAATAAGGTCAAACTTTTCCTAAATATATTTTCTTAAATATCTTATATTCCAAATTTTTGTTAATTTTACTAATACCGAGATACATCATGATGAAGTAGAGGTTAGGTGAAATCATGTGTTTTTTATGAGATATGGATCATAATATTTCATTAAACAAGCACAATCCATAACAATATCAAAACGTTATGGGACTATTTCAATAAAATCTTATCACTTAGTAACACGGGATCATAATCTCCATGTAAGAAACGAAAATTACTTGAAGTATAAAATATAATGAAAATAATTAGATTTAGGATATAACATGTAATATCAAATAATATAAGCCTTGAACAAATTATATAGGTTTATAACTAAACATGAGTCACAGATAAGGAAAATTGTGAGTAAACTCTTTACTGATTTTATAACTTTTAAAACATAAACCCATGGAAATAAAGAGCATAAAATGGATATGTAAATACAGATATATTTAATTATAATAACCACAATATAAATCAATTTTTAGTATAAAAACCACACAAAAAGAATTGTTTTTTAATAAATCATGTATGTTAATGAAATAAATGGTTAGTTGAAATCCCTTGCATTGTGTCTTGATTATCATCTTACAGGTTGAAATAACCTCTTAATTAGGTAACTCCTTTTGGTTTGTACCAAAAGTCTTCATTTGATTGGTTTCTTCCCAATGTAAGGAATCTCATATTAATGGTGGGATTTTGGAATATTATTTTAACAGAGGGTAGGAAAACCAAGTTGCATCAGTGGATTGAAGAAGTGGTAGGATATGTTGCTTTTTTATAGTGGAAGAGGAGTGACACCCTTGTAAATATTTTAAGAGATAATTTCACCATCATTTTTCATGTTAAAAGTTGAACCGATATGGGAACCAAGTAAATCCAAGGGAATATTGGGTGAAAATTTTGAAATCCAATTTCACTAGAACAAGTTTCACGATCATTTGGAGTATTAAATTATAGGCTTAGTCCTGAGTTCTATTTAATTTTACCTTAATTGATATAATTATTTTTAATTACATTCAATAATAATTATGGTTAAAAACTATATTGAACTTATTAAAAATTATAAATTATTCTCACTCAAAATAAGCTATCCACTTTCAAAATTCAAATCATAGAAGTAGAAATAATTAATTTAATATTAACCCCAGTGATGTGATGACACTAAGGGTTTTAAATGAAAATTGATAAAAAGTTTTCAACGTTTTTATATCCAATTTCAATTAAATTTTTTTTCCAATGAATTAAATTTGATTAATTGACAATAATAAAATATAATTACACATTTAAATAAATATAAAATATAATGTATGCTAATAAATAAATTACATGAATAATATGCTTTCAATTAAAATCCAGTATTTTTAAGTATTCATAAATATTATATTATTATAGAAAAATAAATTTATCCTAACATACTTTTAATTTTTATCATCCAAAAATAAGTTATATTTTGATGTATTAAATAAATAAAATTTTAAAAATTGGATTTATGTTTGGATCTCCTTTAATAGTTGGTAAAAATAAAACTATAGGTTTTAAGAAAAAAAATTGGTTTGATTATATCTTATGTATATCAAAAATATTGAATTTATATATAAATTAATTGATAGAAAATATAAAATAATTATAAAATTAATATCACTCATTAAATGTAATTATTTAAATTTATTGAGGGTATAATTGCTTTGGGACTAAAAAAATAATATTTCGTTTTTTATTCAATTAGTTTTCATATACATTTCTAATTAATTGGTAACCTTTTGATCTATATTATATTTTCATAAACCATGTATTTTCATAAATTAGTTAAATCTATCCATAAAAACTAATTATTCAGTGAGGTTATATCATATTATTTTAAATTAAAATATTTTATTTGTATACTATTGTTCGATGAAAATTGGTTATACGAGTTATGCGAACCATATTTGAATGTCATGGGTGGATGTAATGTATGATTTTCATGGTGATTCATGTAGAGAATTATAGAATTTATATTTCATATACTGCATGATTAATTTGCTGTTATTTATAATTCATCTAAAACACCATTTTTAATATAATTTTAAAAAAAATCAATGTTTTTCGAAAAGAAAAATATCAAAATATCAAAATTAATTTGAAAAAAATAAAAAATATCCGGGTGTCATATTATAACCCCTTTAAATTGAATTTTATGAATAAATTCATCTATGTTATGAAATTTTTAATTGTTGAAACTTCATTAAAATAAACCACACATTGTAAAAAATGAATATTACGTCTTCCCTTAAAAAAAGAATGTTAGAAAAAATAATAGTTAACCAATGTTACATATATCTAGGTTTCCTCATAGGAGAACACTGGTAAGGAGTTATGATTGGACATGGATGGAAATTCTAAATATTTATAGGAGTGATTTTGGTTATCAAACTCAAACAATTATATTATCAATGAAAATTCTATAGCCTCAAATTCATAAATATGCAACAATTTAAAAATCCAATGGTTTATTTGAAATGATGATATTGAGATAACATGATTTTTATATCAATATAATATCATTGGGTAATACTTATTTTTGACTAAAAATGTAATGAAATATACATACTTGATGTTATTCTATTTCTAATGCACAATCTGAATATTTGGTTATGCCATTCCATGAAATATATCCACTTAATCTCTAAACCTAAGAGAAGAATTAGAATTAATTTCTTATTCTCGATGTACTAATAGATCATGGAATCCACGATATATCATCCCATCTAACATCAGTATCCATAAACTCAAATAGGTTATCCAATATGCATAATTCCTCATGTGGTGAGATAATACATTAATGTCCAAAATATTATGTAATTATTTACTTATTCATTACATAAATGTTTAACCTTCTAAAACTTCCAAAATATAATTCACCCACACTAATCTAAATATTCTCTTATCATATAACAAAAATATTTTTATTGGATACTTGCAGTCATCCTTCCATTGATAGAACATCAAATGAAGTTTTATTATTAAAAAATCCTTGTAGAGGGATATAATCACCTAAAAAATCACTAAATAATGAACCATAAGATTATTATATGTCCTATTCATACAAAATAAAACATTAACATCCAATCTAGGGATGGAGGATGGATATGTTTTTCCTAATTTAAATTATTCACTTCATCAATTGTGATTGGGTAAGCTATCCCTTTATAATTCTTCCTCTGGTTTTGATGTGTCTTAACTTATATATTAGCCCTTATATTGGAGTGTTGATTCAAATAATTTCTAATGTTCCTGAACATGAAGCACTAAAATGTTGGTGGTTCATTATTTTGATCTTTATCCCTACTTATTTAATGACATTTCCAATTCTAATCATTTCTAAATTTTCTTTTCTCGATGGCTAGGCTTCCAACAAATGGAATAACATATTCCTCCTAAAAATAACTCTATTAAGTGAACTTTCCCACATTTTTTTTTCAATTTGAATTTTGAATCATTTTATTATCTCCATGATTTTTAGACTCCCCTTTGAATTCTATATTACACTTCCTCTTAAAAACACGATGTTGATAAGTAACTATATCCTCTATTTCAAATTTTATTTCATAACCCCAAATATCTTTATTGCTAAATAAATTCATAAAGGGGATTTAACTTATAAGAAATGTCATTAATCCACTGAATAACTTATCAAAATTAAATTTTAGTTGAATGATAATTCCATAAGAATACCTCATAATCCTTTTGAAATTAGATAACAGATTACAATATATTCAACATAATTTTGATTCAAATCAAGGAATTAAATATCCATCATCATATAACTAACTCAAGGACAATGATTATAAAAGAATAATTTATAAAACTCATTCCAATCCATGGATTCAATTTCATCCTGCTTCGTCATATTATTGATTAGATCCCACCACTGGTCTAACTCAACTACTTACTGATTAATAGTCCATATTAATTTCCCATGATCCAAACACTTGGAGATCGAGAATGTCTTTTCAGTGGTACTTATATAGTGTTACGTAATAAGTGGATCAGATGACCCACTGGAAAGAATATGGGTGATCTATTATTAAGGAATCATTAGATTGTTGTTACCCATTTTTCTAGTTTATAAAAATAGTATGATTCATATCATGAGAATGCTATGAGAGTATAAAAATGAGTATTTTATTAATTACCACATAGCATTCGAATCATCAGGAGGAAATTTGTTTCATTGTTATTTTGAATCACTATTAATGAGATTCCTTTGAGTTAAATCCATTTAATAGAATAAAAATATTTTAGATAGAAATAGTTATCAAAATAAAGAAACAAATTATTATGAAAAGTCACTTATATGATGTCTAATATATGAATACTTACTAGATCAATGAGAGGTTTTTTTTATTCTAGGTAATTCATAGATAACATCTATTTAAATCCTTTAATATTGTTCGTGACATGGTTGTGAATTCCCAAAGTGTATCCTATGTGAGTGTCATACCGAGTGAGCGTTAATTCCTACATTAGTGTACCAAATTACCCCTAGTATGACTCGTAACATATTATTGGACATGTTACACCTTGGTATATTTATTCCAGATCCACATCCACATGCAGTATCTATACGAGGATGTATTTCCTTGTAACCACTATCTCTATCCTTTACGAAAGTTCCATGACATTATCTTAAATTTTAACTCTTCATAATACATATACTTATATACATCCCTAGTCATATCCGGAGAAATACACCTAGGTATCTCACTAATATTTTCTAATCCATGTTTATAAAGGTAGTATAAAACATTATTTTATACCAAATATAGAGACCATTTACTAACATATAGGGACATTAAATCATTTTAGGTAACTGTTTAGTATCATAAAAAAATACATGCTCGAGGGTACTAATAGTTTAGTATCTTTTAAAACAAGAAAATAAAATCATCTATCCCATTGAAATATCTTCAGCATTTCTCATACATATCTCAAAAATTATTACATCTACCTAAAACCTATCTTCATAACCTTGGTAAAGGAAACATAAGAGTGGTGCGAGCTCAGATGCTCAGTATGGTTAAATAATGGGATTGGGTAAACATAACATGAACAAAAGGGCATGAAACTTGAGCTTAACATTTCATAACCATACACTAAAAAATAAATATCATTATAAATATTTGTAGTTCTTAAGACCTAGATCACAGTATAAATAATAGAATATTTAATGAAAAAATAAAATCGGGATAAGACATGTTATTTCTGGTATGAAGATTGTTTTATAAAATTTTGTACATGTATAAGTAGCAACAGGTTCACCCACTAAGTTAAATACATGAAATCAAGCCCCTGAATCAACTTATTGACCTGCAACCAGGTCCATGCATAAAATATTGAATGTGTAATCAGGTTCATGTATCACCTTATGGTCAGGAATCTAGGTCCTTGTATAATATTATGAACATGTAATCTGGTTCACACATCACATTGTGAACATGTAATCGGATTCAAACATATACTTATGCATATAAAATGAGGTTCATGATTAACATTGTGAACATTTAATAATGTTGAATCATAACAATGTGAACATGTTGTTAGTTTTATGCATAAAAATATTGGCATTCAATGGGGTCTATGTATAATAACGTGAACACATAATAAGGATCACAGATACCATTGGGATCATTTAAACATGTTCATGCATAAATTTATGGATTGGAAACTAGGTCCCTGAATAACATTGTGAACATTTATTCAGGTTCACGCATAAAATTTATACTCATGATTCATACATTGTTAACCAATTCATTAGAGGTAGATATTGGTCTCTCACAATACATAATAAAATTATACACACATGTGCCAAGAAATATTAATCATTTCATGAACCATGAAAAGAGATGAGTTTTATGTACAAAAAATTATAACCCATAAAATGATTTTGTTATCATTTACATTTAATCACATCATTACCAATGGAAAATATTTAGGTTTCAAAACCATTTTATCAATGAAAAATCCATTAAAATATTTAGGTTTCTTAATCATATATCCAATAAAATATTAATAGGATTCATAATAATATAACCCATGAATGGGAAATATGATTCACATATATCATACAATCAAAACATATACCATTATTGAAACGATATGGATGGATCCTTTAGATCATTTCCTTGAAGGGAATAAGTAACAGAAATGGATGTCATCATTGATATAAAATAACATAGAAATATATTTTGAAAATGTTTCTTGTGGAAAATATTTTTTAGTATAGACAAATTTAATTTTTAAAATATAACTCAATATTGATTAAATTATAATTGAAAAAATATAAAAACAGATAGAAATGTTTTTGAAAAATATTTATTTGAAAATAATTTGAAAACATACATAAATAGTTTGAAATATTTTTGAAAACTATTTACATGAAATACAATAAAATAAGTTTTAAAACATTTTGAATATTGTTTTCATTAAAAAAACATTGAAATATATAAATAAGCACTAAAAAGGAAATATTTTTAAAATAATTATTCAACAAGAATTATACCCAATTGTAATTTTAATAAGATTTTTAATTTTTAAAAAACATGGTTTCTAAAATAAAACTGATTTATTACCGAAAAGTAAAATACATTGAGAATTTTTAAAAACATTTTCTTAATTATCATAAAAAATAAAGTCTAAAAAACTGGTATTAATACAAGGATATGTCTTGAATAAACATAGGATATATACAAGCATATGTTTTATTGAGATATGGAATCATAAGAGATCATTAATAAAGCATAACTATTAATATTCTCTAAAAGTGATGTGATTTTTTTAATAAAATATTATCACTAGGTAACTTAAGATAATACTCTCCGTTATGAAAAATAAAATTAACTGATGATCATAATGTAATGAAAAATAATTAGATTCATTATGTAATCTATAAAATAGAATTATATACACCCTAAAAAATAATTTACGTGGATAATAAAACATGAGTATCAAAAAAGGAAAATTGAGACACAACTATTTGACCGATTTGGTATCTTTTGAAACATAACCCCTTGAAATATTGAGAATAAAATGGAAATATAAAATAACAATAAATTTAAATATAAGAATAATATAATTATTTAATGGGAATATTAAAACTACCCGAATGGAATGGGTGGTGAATAAAAATGTTTCTCATGGAAATTATAAAGTGAGATGAAATCCACATAACTTGTGTCTTGACTCTCACCATACTTGTTCAAACCAACTCTTAACCCGGTAACACCTTTTGGTTTTGCCCAAAATTTTTTCTTCACTTTTTATATGCCCATATTGAGGCTTCTAGGAGGATGGTAGGGCTTTTGGGAGATTATTAATGTATAGTTTTGGTGAGACAAGGTGCATGAGAGGTTTGAGGAAGTGGGAGGGTAGGAGGAATTTTTATAATGGAGGAGGAGTTACACTTTTTTTAAATATTTGAAGAGAGAATTACACCCATGTTTTACTTGTTTGACATGGATACAATAATAGAAAAAGTAGTTATAATGGTAGATAAGACCAAAATTAGGTTATCCAATGGATATTGAACAAGTTTATATGTCATTTAGAGTCTTAAATATAATGTTTTTTCATTAGTTAGCTAAATTTTACACTAATCATTGTAATTAATTTTAATTAATTTCAATAATATTTTAGTTATAAAATTAAGTTGAACATATGAGATATATTAATTATTTTTTATTCCAAATATGGAAGTGATTTTTTTTATTCCCAATCAAAGAAGTGACAATAATTATTTTAAAATTATTCTCATTGATGGGGTGTCACTGTGGGTTTTAAAAGTAAAAATGATCCATAGTTTTCTAGATTTTATATCCAATTTGAATATGAAATTGGTTCCAATGATAGAAAAAGGATTAATTAAAAAAAGTTATTTAATTAACCTCTTAACTTAATTCAATACAAAATTTATCTATATAAAGTTGTTAGACGAAAAAGTAGTTTTGAATTATAAACATACATTTCTAAATATTCATAACCAAATGAAACCTTAAATAAAAATACAAAATATTTTAAACTAACATAATTTTTTTGTTTCTCTTCTAAATATAAGGTTTATTTTGACATATTGAATCTATAAAAATTCAAAAAGTAGATTTAAAATGTGTTCTTCATTAAAATGTAGTAAAAATAAAAATATTGATTTCTATGAACAAAATGGGGTTTTATATTTTCTTATGTAGATAAAATATATTGTATGGATATATAAAATATTTTTTTTAATATAAAACATATATATTACATTAATATTACACATTAAATGTAATTAATTTATTTTTTATGGTAAAACAGCTTTGCGACCACAAAAATAAAAATATTTTCTTTTATATTAAATGAGATTCCATATTCATTTCTAATGAATTTTTAACATAGATTTTTTTATTATATATGTGTAAACAATATATTTTCATAAATTAGATAATACTATTTATGACCACTAATTTACTATCTATGTTATATTTTATTATTTTAAATAATATCATTTTAATGAACTACTATAACTCAGTAAAAGTCAATTTTTACTGTTATGAAAGACATCGAGGGAAGTCTTTGTTTATTGTAATGTAATATAACCACAAATTCATGTAGGGAAATGTAAATTTCTAATTCTTGGATTGCATGCTTAACATCGTTTTGCATATATTTGAAGAAAAATTTAGTTCTTTAATATAAAATATACTATTTTCCAATGTTTCATCCAAAAGGGTAAATTATATTGAAAGAATATAATTCATGAAATCTTGTTGTGTTAAATGAAGCATTATTGAAAGACGAATCATATCAATTTGTGACGTGGTAGTCTTCCATACACATGAGTTATGTTAATTAATCTCATAAAGAACAGAATGGAAAAAATTTAATATGATACTCTGGAAGTAAATAAGGTTGTACATCATGACATTATTAAAAAACTCCTTATATGTATGATATTGTGTTTATTATGTAGAATTTTTTTAGTAATAATATAAGGATGTGGAGAAACAAAAAAAATCATTACAATATATTTCCTATTCTTTTGGTATCATCTTTTTGATCACACAAAATCCTTTAAAAATAGATTTCATACCAAACATACTATTTTATGATTATTTTATATTGTTTGGGATGATATTTGGTAAGTTATATGCAGATCTAATGTGGTTTTAATGTGCTCACTTGAGAGGGGATGGGTTGCTTTTATAAATGGGGGTTAGGGAAGACTTGGTATTTTTGAAAAGAATATTGTGGTATGATGTTTTTTATATTAACAATTATAAAAAATGAACCATTATATAACAATAGAGTTTTAAAGGTATAAATTGGTTTGGAAAATTGTTTTTAGGAATGATTACATCTTTTTTTAACATTATCCATTCTATTTACAACCCTATAAACCTATTTTTACATTAAATTTGGTAATTATTTTTTTTCAATATTTAATATTCATTATATTCAAATATTAAATTTAAATCTTTATAAATTATTAGTTATGAACATTCCATATACTAAATTTATTTTAAAAATTCAATTTATATAATTAGAAAATTTTAATTTAAAATAAATATCATAGATCAAAAGAAATTTTTTATTTCTTAAGTGAAAATACTCAAAGGTTTGAAATGTTTTTATAAGAAATTCAATTTGAAAATGATTCTATTGAGCTAAATTTGGTTAATTTATATAAAATTTTACTAATGTTACTTTAAACCCAAATAAATATATTATTTAACTTTATAAATTATTTAACCGAAATGTTAGTTTTGAATTAAAATTTTATATATTTCACTATTCATAAAAAATGAAACATTTAAAAAATATAAAAAATTCACCATAAGATAACTTTAATATTCCTATTTTATATATGGAGTAAATATTTTCATATAAATTTTTTAAAATTTGAAAAAATTAGATTTTAATAATGTGAAAAAGGCTGACTAAACCCTCCTTTTGATAAATAACGTTTCTAGAAAATATATATTTGTTTTTTAGTGGATTGTAATTTTATTACTAGTAAATAGAAATCATATAAAAATTTGTAAGATATTTTTTTTCATAATATAGTTATTCATATTCATATCAGCTATTCAAATAGTTAGATGATATCTTTCATCTTAAATAAAAATATTAATAGTATATTATTTTTTGATAAAACCAAATATTTCATTCAATGTATCATATTGAAGAAACACATTTTTCATATAAATAATGATAAAATTATTTTTGTGTGTACTGAAATCAATATAAGAAATTTAATTAATATTAAAATAAAAACATCTTAAATTATTCTGTGGTGATATTTTCATATAAACATGTTGTTTCATGTCAAATATACTCACTAAATCACTATTCTCATTCTATAATATTAAGGAGATGTAGGGTAGGATACTAATAAACCAAAATATAAGTATCATATAAAGAGAATCAGAAAGAAAAAGTATTATATGAATGTACATAATGTTTTTAATGATTCATATTTTGTGTGACCTATACTGGTATCCAAGGTCTTCCTCACTAGCACATGGTATCAATAGGTATGTGTGAATACATTGAGTTGAAATGTAGTACATAGAATATCATTATATACCATGTTATTATTGGGTTATAAAATCATGTGACCCTATAATATGGCATGTGACAACATACCCCAATTTTCACACCACACCACTAGCATCAGGTCCCATGGACTTCGGTAGTTTAACACGATGTGGGTTATTACATTATCACTGAAACTATATACACCTTAGTAATGGATCTACAGAGACTGTTTTCTTATGAATTATACACCATACATTTCATGATACAGCCTAAAATTATGTTCATTTATATTAACATAAAATCTATATTTTATTCCACCATTTTGTCTGTTTTACTACCATAATACTTATGAAATCAACATGGTTCCCACTAATCATGAATTACATTTGACATCCTTTTATTTCAAAACAATAAATTAAATATATCTAAAGAAAAATTATAAATATAATACCTTCTATTTATATTTTGATGTCTATTTTCATAGATTCCTAATTCCGAACACTTAAATTTTATATGAAAAATATAAAATTTATTTTATATTTTTTTACTCAATCATATTTCCCCACACTAAAAGAGTTATCATAGGGAAATTTGTCAATAAAATAGGTTAACCATAAATTCTACTATGATAAAAATAAATGAAGAGGAAGATAAATGATCTTCATTGATAAAACATGATTCATATCCTGAAATAATTATCATTATTCACTGATTCATATCATTGAAATTCATCTAAAACATAAAACATATAACATTAAAATACATGTCCTAATGTTTTATATCCAATGATTTACTAAATAAAATTACATAGTTTGATAACCAAGTCATTGATAACTATTTCATCCAAATAGATTAATTCATTACCTAGTTCATATATGCATTATCATTATAAACCCATTGTATTACTAATGATATTCAATAAGGTATCATGGTATAACAGCAAGTCATAATTCCAAGGTATCATAAACATTACATCTATAATTATTGATTCTATAGCGGATTCATTATAGAACTATATAGAAAACCCCTTTTATATCACTATAATCATCTATTTCATAAATATTATCAAAAATTATTTCATCAATAAACAATGGAAAATAAATAATGGGTTTCACATAAAAATATAAAGTACATAAAATTTTTATGAATTAAATTTCATGTCATTTTTAACCTATAAAGAGGGAATGTTAGTTTCATAATTGTAAATTGTTGAATCAATAAATTATGTGTACTGATAGGTTAATACAAATTTAATAATAAGTGGTGTGGTTATTCTCAATATTGATATTTTACACATAATGGAAAAAAATTCGACAAAATAATTAGAATCATTATAGTATACAAAATGGATTAAATGGAGGACATATTGAGACAGAATAATGGAATCCCATTAGTAAAATAATTTTTTATAAATAATAGGATACAAAAAATGTTTCGTAAAATATATTAATTCAAAATTTATGTATATATATATAATAGGACGTAAATGAATACAAATGGTAATAAAGACAATCCCCTTACCATGAAGTGTAACTACCTAATTATTTGAGGGGAGATGCTTTGCACCTAATAAAATATTAATTATAAAAGAGATATAAATGTAGGATACTCTATGGGAGGTCTATGATGAGAGAAAATAAAATTTATTAATAAATAATTGGAATATGGGTGGTTATTTACATATGATGTGGGGTGTTGTTATGGTTTTTAAGTATTAATATTTTTCCATAAATGACAAAAAAATTAGTGGAATTAAAAAAAAAATAGATAATAATTAATATTTTTTTGGATGGATAAGGTCATCCAACACATTAATAACCCATGTAATTTTATGTTACTTAGAAAATTCATTTTTTCAAGAATAATTTGTAATAAATTTTAATATTTCTTACGAATTTTATATTTCCTCAATCAACTGCACTTTAGCATTTCTCACTCAATATATTATTTCATAATTTTTTTTCTATTTGGATTCAATACTAACATATCTATAATATTTAATTAGATAGATTATGATTATCCCTTATTTTTAGTGGTGATAAGTGTCCATGAAGTTAATATTGTGGGGGAACCAACTTGATGGGTCCCTCAATAGTAATTTCATCATAAAATTTAACCCCAATGATGGATTATTCTAAATGTTTGATATATGTTATATTATTTATTTTTGATTAATTAATACAACTAATGTAACATTTTGTTTGAATTTATCATTGTCAAAATACTGTGTAAATTCAATTCATCTAGATACAATGAATCTTGCAAGATTCGACAATTTTCTTCAATGGTTCAACCCTAATGCCTATAAGAAATTATATAGGAGGATGAAATTTTAATTTTTTACATGAAAGAGATAGATTATAATTTCAAAATAAAAGTGTAATATAATATTATTTCATAAAGGTACCAAAAAATGATTGGACATTCATTATATTGAATCCAAATTATCTTTATTGAAAAAATTATTTTATGCCATTATTAAAAATTAACATTTTTTGTACATATGATATTTATATGATATATTGATGGGGAAAATAATATATAGAAAAGGAAAAAAAATCACGATGAAAGCCTATCTATATTCAACCTTTTACTTTTCACAATATGTGTAACAATTTAGAGAATATAACATAATAAAATTTGTAATTAATGACTAGGAATGGTTTTTATTAATGTAGTAAAAATTAGATACTAATAAATTAAATAATACTTATATTATTTATATTGTGATCTAAAATATTTCTTTTATTAAAATCTGTGTCATATTTTATACTAAATTACAATGCATAATAATAGAAAAAATTAATATATCTATAGAGCGTGTATATTTTTAAAAACATAGATATATATATATATATATATAATATTTTAACTGTTATATATTTAATATATATATATATATATATATATATTAAATCATAAAATATCATGATAAAAAAATTATAAATATGAATTAACATCATTAAAATATAGTTTTAGGTATATTTATATTGTTTATAAATCAATTATATATATTTTGGATGTATAGGTGATTACCTTACGCGGCTACATTTATAATGAAATCGAACTATATTTTCCCGTAGTTGAAGCAAACACACCTCCCATTGGAGTTCAGTTTTTCGAACAACAAATACATCATCTACATTTGGAAACACATAATTTTCCGTCTGAAATAAAAATGAATTAGTATTAACACATGTTCCATTTATTTTTTGGTTCAATAATTATTTTTTCATGCCCAAAAATGTCAAAATATAACCCTATAGGCAAGAAGTAAATAATTATTGTGTAAGGAGAACAAGGATGAAGGTAAAATATTTACTGGATAATGTGATCCTGGACAATGATCATTATATTTTGGAAACCATGCGTTGAATAAAATTATAACAATCATGTATAAGCAAAATAATTAATAATAATCAAATATTTTCTCATATCATATGCAGAATTGTATAAAAAATACGTTGATATGGAATTGATTCTTAAGAAATTATTCAAAAGGTGTAAATTGATGACCTACTAAATAATTTATTTTTTTCTAGTGAATAACACATCCTCCAGTGATAAAGGTGTTTCTCCATCAATGTCTAACATCCATGTTCTCCTCAACTGTTTATCTTTAATGAATGTTATTCAGTCCTCAATGTCAAATAGTGCACCCCACCTCATCCTCCTCTCCATTTTCATATTTTTATTGGATTATCTATGTAGATTCAACATAATAATAAATTAATATATAATTATAATGAGTATTAGAGAATTTATTAAATTAAATAAAAATATTATTGAAATAAAATAACATAACTAACAAGCATCTGTATCAACCAAAAGACCAACATTAATTAGATTTATGTCACACCTAGTGTGAAACCTAATTTTAGGAAAGAATCAAGGGCTCAAATTTCCCTTATACAGTCTAGAGGAATGGTAAATCCATTCATTAAAAACACAATAAACATGAATATATTAATATATTTTAATATTTTTATATGTTATTCATGGGGTTATATGACACCTAAAACATTTTTCCAACTCCATGAAAAAACATAGTTATGTATTTAAAAATATTCACATTACTAAACCAATGTAACCAGGATCATTAAAGATTTTTTACAACCTAATAAAATTAATTCCCATAGATGTTTTGGAAATTTAATGGTAAAATCCATAGTGTTTTTTTTCAAATTTATATAATTGTATAGATAATGGATGTAACATCGCTTTAGCCTTATTTCCATTATCATTATCATTATAACATACAAGGAATATATATATATAGTATAAAATATCTCTCCTTAAAGTTTCTCACAAGAAATAATCTTTTATATATATGTTTGTACCTGACCATAAACATTACATATTATATTTTTGTTAAACTGTATAACACTTTATTTTCCCAAATGTCATTTATGTCATGTGTTTTATATAATTATTAAAAAACCATATATATAAATCCTACACATTAAATGTGGAATCTTATACTCATAAACCATTTTTCCACTATGGTAATCCATTTCAAAATAAAACTTATTTATCATTTAATGAAATATATTCAAAATTTCCATCATGACCTCATCTTTTAACATAATCATATATAAATAATGTTATATCCATTTAAAAACATAGGATGATGAAAAAATTTACAATAAGGTATATACAACTAAAGTAAATTAGTAGTTCGGTAAAAAAATGACATCCTTGGGAAACCACATTCCTTAAAAACAAAACATTTTACACATAATGGTAAATATAATAACATTATGAATATAATTGATTTTACAATTTTAATAAAATAATTCCCATAAAACACTGCATTGATCGTAGATAATTTTTTAGGTACCTTGGGACATCATTATATATATCCTTTATATAACTCTTAAAAACGGAATAAGTGTACTATTGAATTCCATCTATAGAGTACCCAACACATTATAGTATAATCTAGTCATACACATTATTTATAATATCCCAGAACCACAACATGAAAAAAATATTTCATAATTTGAAATTCCATTTTAAACAAGTATTAAAATCTCATTCAAATATTAAAATACCATTTTATTTTCTAATAAGATTTTAAATTGAAAATACACCTGTAATTTTAAAAACCATTTTCAATTCAACAATACCTAATAAAAATGTAAATATGTTTTTTCATTTAATAATACATGTAATATTTTAATGAAATCTATAAATAAAATAATAGTCATGGTGGTGGATAAGTCGTTTTCAATATGCTTGTTAAGGGTTAAATATTTCTTTTATCATTTTCCAAAATGTTCCATATAAAACATGTAATAATATTAATTAGGGAAAAAATTAAATGAAAATAAAAATTGAAATGTAATATAATTTATAATAATTTAATTATCATATGAACATGTATTTAAAATAGTATCATTAATATTACAATAAAAAAATATTTCATCATTAAATTATTAAACATTCAAGTTGTCTTATTCCACATTAAAAATTTGATTAATTATACCCATGAAAGAATATAATTAAAAATAATAATAAATTAGATGATAATAAATAAATTCATGGTTAGATATTTCAATAGGGCTATACGTAAACATTATAATAGAAGATGGGTGTATAAAATAAAAATAAGGCTCAATTAATGTAGAATGAGAAGATGACCCCAAACTTTAGTCTAACTCATCAAGTAAAATATTGGTAATCTTGAATAATTTAAATAGGATAATTTTTTCACTTCATTTAGAAAATATTTATTTATTAATATTCCTGTTATTTCACTTATTTCAATGAAATAATATTAAATAAATAATTATTGTTCACATTGGATGTTTTACATATATTTGGTATGTGGGACCAAAATGAATTTTGTATCATTTCAATAGTAATAGATTTTATTAGAAAATCAAATCCAGATAAATACAAATTACGTAATAAAAAAATTTATAAATAAATATTACTTTTAAATCTATCTGTTACATATGGATATGAAAAATGAACCACGTTACAATCATGGAAATAATAAGACTTATGTACGCATGAGTAATGTTTTCATACATAGATAATCATTATAAGAAGAAGTTAATTATTATTTTATCCATCCAAAAATATATCTATATAATTAATATCATATTAATAATGTAAATATACATATATATATCATTCAGGTAATGTTTGTATTAAAAACGGATTCCATCGCTTTTTTTGGAGGTGATCGATCACACATATACTCGAACGACATTATCATTTTTTTGTGCATGAAATTTTAATAATATAAATGATATGATATAAGATAACAATGATAAATATTTAGATAATATTATATTTAAACATTATTTCCATTATTATAGCTAGTCTTGACAGACAATGACGGAAAACAATGTTTTTCTATTTGTGCGGTGGTACTCTATCGTACACATGAGAAATTAATTAATTTCCCATATACTGGATGCATAGATGGATTTAGGTGATGATAGTATAATAATAAAATGTAATTATATTTTTTATACTATATTTATTTTTTTATCTTGGATGAAGTTGATTTGATGTAAGTGGAAGAAGAAATACAATATAAACACTTAATTGATAATGATATCACTTCTTCAGATGATGTCCATCGATTAAAAACATATCAACTCTTAATAGGGGATTATGACTTAAATAATTCATCTATAATGTTTTTATTGATTTTAGTAAGCTATTGGTGATGATTTTTTCTAATAAAAAATGGTTTTGAGGTGTGAGTAATAGAGAAGAAGAGATTTATTTTTATTAGAGAATGGATGGGTACTCTTGGAATTATTCCAATTATTAAATTAATATAGTATAATCTTCATCAAAAAATGGATCCAAAGTTATTTATTTTAGATATATAATGATTATGGGTTCAAATAAAATCATCCAAAGTAAATTATAATAGTTTTGATAATTTTATAATTAATATCTTTTTGTTTTAACTCTTATTCAATATCATTAATTTTAACTACAATATCATGTAATTTATAATTTTAGGATTACAATAAGTAAAATTAAAGTCCAAAAATTAATTAAACATGTCAATTAATATAATAAAATAATTCTATAATGCTTTTTATGATATTTATACTTTTATATATTTTATATCATTTAATAAAATATTTTTTATTTAGAAATATTTTTTATGTCAATTTGGAAAATATTCAATACATCAATTTAAAAAAATGTAATAACAACATGATATCATCAAACAAAATATTTTAACACATCACAAACATTTCAATGAAATATAAAAAAAATTTAAATGAAATTAATTACAAAAAAATAAAATTTAATATAATATTTGAATAACATTTATTCAATATTTCTATTGATTAATAATTTTCTGCATCATCATTATTTAAACGTTTAATTTTATTATATATTACATATATTTTAAAATAGTTTAATAAAAAAGATAAAACAATAGGTTCAAAAATACTATTTATATAAAATAGATCCCCTATATTAAACTACATTAAAAATATTTCACTTTTTTAAAATTAATGTATGGTAATTATGTATTTTCTTGGGATAAAATATTAAAATGATAATATTCTCTTCAAAATGATTATATAGGGTGAAATAAAAGATCATATAATTATTAGGGATGAAAAATAAACATCTTATAAAATTAATAATTTTTTGGGTAATTATATAATTTTTATAAAATTATTTTTACACTTAATTACCAGATTTCCCCTTATCCATGAAAATAAATATAACCAAAGTTACTGTTGATATATTGTCCAAAATTTGGAAGGGTCGTATTTAAAAAATTTAAATATTTTAATTAAGAATATGGACTCTATTTTTCATAATTCAAAACAGAAAAACTACAGAAATTGGTTAAAAATTAATTTCATTAATGAAATGAGAAAACAATTTGTATTTATGTTAAAAATTTTAAATAGTTGAAATGTTTTTATATCAAATTTCAATGTGAAATTGATTTAAATGACCTAAATTTTATTAAATAAAAAAATTGATCTAATTAAAATATAAAACCATAAAAATATTCTTTACCACTAATAATAAATTTGATGAAAATGTTGTCTTCAACGAAAATGCAATATTTTCTCACTATACATAAAAACACGATAGTTTTAAGGAAAAAACAAAAAAATAAAAAAATTTCAATTTCAGTAATCTTAATTAAGGTAAAAAATATATTTTTCCAAATATAATATATAAAATATCTAGTAAATGTATGTCAAACAAGTGCGTCATTAAAATCTGAAAAAATGCCTTTTTATAAAAAATACATCTTTTATGCATAAAATTTAATTTGTTCTCATATAATCTCTATAAGAAATAGATTATATATTTTAAAAATTATATTGAATATAATGAAATTATTTTTCATTAATATAATCCAACAAGAGTGAATTTATTTTTTATAAATACACTTTTTTAAATTTATATTGTATTTCTGAAAATGAATTCCATATAATTTCAAAGGGTTAATATTTTATTTTATAAATAATTATTCTCGTTTTATTTAATTATATATAAATTTTTAATCCATAAATTCATAACTAGGTTAATCCTTTTGATACTCTCCATTCTTACAGATATGTAATAATAATGACATTTTAAAAATAATATTTAGTTTTTTAGTTTAAGCTTGAATTTTTTTATCATGTACTCTATCAAGAATAGTTTATTAATTTGAAAACTAAAGATGTTACATTTTTCTACCTTTTGTAAATTTCTTCATTCAAATTTTGAATTATGTGTCGATAATTTAGGTTTAACTTTTAAAAATAACATTATTTAATTCTTACATCCGAACAAGGGTAAAATAATCCACATTAAAATAAATAATGGGAAATATAAATATCACCTATGTTAACATATATTAGTTAATATATATAAATAAAACTATACATGAATTGGAAAAACAATAATGTTATACTTAATAGTGATAGATAACATGTCCATGAGAAAGATAACCATCCAAAATCCATAAATCATTGATTGGTCCAAAGGTCATTGATTTCTAAATAAGAAAAAAATATCTATTTTCAGATACATATCAAATGGGAGAATAATTATTTTACTACTTGGACTAATTAGATAATCAAATATACATATATAAAATGTATAGTTGAATCCCTTAATAAATTTCCACAAATAACTCGTATTCTTCTCTAAGTGATGAGTATTTGTGATTAATTTTTTAGACCTGAAGCAATAGAATCAACTTATAGAAAATAAAATAATAATAAAAATATTAGCTTTATATTTATACAAGTTTTTGAAATTTACCATAAAAAATATGTTCAGTAAAACATCAGATAATTCTTCAAAGAAAATAAATGTTATAGGACTGAAATTTAATTCAATATAAAAAATTCAAGAATAAAACCCATAGATGAACATATACTATTCTTCTAATAAATTTCCTTAAAATTCCAAAAAATAATCTAATCTATGATTTTTCCATATATTCAAGACAATTTGATCACAAAGAATCCTAGGATAAATTTTAATAATTATCTAAAAATAAAAAAATTACTCATAAAGTCTTATAAAAAAAAATACTTTTCCAAATAATATTCAAGATACTCTAACAATTTCTACAAATAACCTGAATCACATTAGATCAATAATAAAATAATATATTCTCTTAAAATATTATTCAATATTAATTTATTAATTTAAATCCTATAGTATATGTTTACCTTGAACATATAAGGTCCCCAAAATAGTGAACATCTTCCTAAATAACACCCATAACTAAATCTCTAAATTATATCTCAATTCATGGTTATACATTTGATAAAATATATGTTTTAAAAATAAAAATTTTCATCATCCATCAAATGCTTCAGCTAAAATGAAAAGGTCATACTAACTAAGACATCACATAGGCCAGTGGTAGGTGATGCACCCTTGTCGCCCTTCGATTGTGGGTTCAAAACTCATGGCCTTTCCAAATGCAATATGTTGTAACCAATCCTATGTGTCATCATTTTTTAAAACATATAATTATAATAACATTCCAAAAAATTTATAATTTTATCAAAATTGAACATAACATGTTTTATCTTCAATGATTATCTCATACGTTTCATTTTTTTATCCCAAAATACATAAAGCCATAACTAACTAAAAAATAAATGAATCCAAAAATACCATTAGTAAATTTAAAATTTCATAACATAATACCTTAAATGGTTTTCTATGTCATTAAAATTATGATCATCTAGATAATTATAAATTTATGCTTATATCCTTACATCTTAAAAAATATCCCCATCCTGGATGATGTTTAAAATGTACTCTCATACTAACAGCAAGACACAACATTAAACATTACATATTCTAGTTATCTTAAATATATAAAACCCTTAATATTTCCAATGCTCTGTTAAGTATATAGTTTTTGAGAGTTAGGAAAACATCTTACATTTTAAACCATAAATTACAAGTTTAGAGTTATACCAACTAGCATTGTTTTTATGAAGCAAAACCATTTTAAAATAAAACATGATTTATCTACATAAACTATCGTGAAAATATTATATGTGGCCTCATCCTTGTCCCTATACATCATGAAATCCTACGAAAATCATTTTAACACATTGCATGTGCACAACAATATTAGTAAGGTAAATAATGAAACCATTAGTTTTTTAATATCATAAAACCCTTAAAATTTACATTCCTTGAAAGAACAGTATTTTAAACATAAATTTGAATATCATTACATTATAAATATAATTTATTTTATCTATTAAAAACAAATTATTCCTATAAAAACACATTAGAAAGAATATAAAATTTATGTGGGTTTTTTGGTACATTATAAGGTAAAACACTTATTTAACCCTTATATATGAAATAACCATATAGTCGAATTCCATCTATAGAGTACCAAATCCATTATAATGCTATATAGGTGCACCCATAATTTATTACTTCCATTAACCACAAAATAAATAAATAATTTAAAAAATTCAAGATCAATTTTAAACTCATATGTAAATGACATTCAGATATCAAAGTAAAATTTTTGTTTAGAGCCCGAATTTCAACACAAACAAGACAACTTTTTTTTCTTCAAAAAACCACATTTAATTAAAAAAACCAAATAAAATGGTAAATATGGATTATAATTTAATATGAAATGAAATCATACATTTTTATATTAAAATAAAAAAATATTCCTAGTGGTGGAAAATTCATTTTCATAATGAGCATTAATAAAAGAAAATCCCCATTGTGGTTAGTGAAAATGTTTTATAATGTATTAAATTTGTTAAAAAATTAATCACATTAAATAGAGACATAAAATTTCCATTATAATCTATTTATATCAATAAAAATAAATATTTAAAATAATATTAAGCAAAATGACAATGGGGAAACTATTTGATAAATATATCTTTAAACATTCACCATGTATCATTAAACATTGAAATATTTTAATAATATATTCCATGAAGGAATAAAATTAAACATAACATTCGATAAAATTATAATAATAAAATTAAAGATATTATATGTTAATGGGGTAGTATATACACCTCATAAAAGAAGGTGGGTGTATAACATCAAAATTTACCTAAACGAATGGCGATTGAGATGAGGTCCGCTACCTTGAGTCTGAATCGTCACATTAAATATTTTTCATTAATAATAATAAAAATATTTTAATTAAATACATTATTAAAAATTATTAATTGTTTTATATTCCTTTTATATCAATTATTACCATGTAATTACAATGTACTAATTATTTATGTTCACATTTGATGTTTTGATGATATCTTGTGCATGAGCCCATAATGACTTTGGTATGATGTAAATAGTCAAAGTGGTAATTAGTCCACATTAAACATAATAATATAATTGAAATAACAATAAATTTTATACATCAATTATACTTTTAAATATATCTATTACAAATTTATATGAAAATGATATATGTTACAACCATTGAGATGATAAGGAATACTTTCGCTTAAGTAACATTTTCATTTTTCAATGTTCATTAAAGAATTCTGTCATGTAATATTATATATTTATATAATAATAATAATATAAATATTATAATATTGATAATTTAAATATAATTATATATATATATTTAATGAGATATGGTGATGAAAAACTAATCACGTCGCTTCGTGGAGGGGATTGTTCACAAGTATGCACGAACAACTCTATCATTTTTATGTGCATGGAAAGATAATAACATATTTTATATATCATACTTTTATAATGAAAAATATTACACTAATATCACAAATAATTATTTATTATGTCGATTAAACTAGTTTTGAGAGATGGTGATGAAAATGAATTATATCAGTTTGTGATATGGTATATCAATGTACACATGAACACTAATTTTTTTATAATTTGAAGGATGTGGAGATAGATTTATGTTATTATATTAATTTAATAACATCCCAATATTTTTAAAATAATATAGTTTTTATTTAATAATGTCTGATGCATAATTTAATGAAGTGAATGAAGAAATAAATAGAAGTTCTTATTTAAAATGAGACCTCTTTTTTCGATGATCCCCTTGATTAACACCCTAACACCTACAAGAAGGGTATTATTCATAAAATTAGGGTTGTATAATGTGTTTATGGATTGGAGTATGTTATTTGTTTGTGATTGGATGAATAAATAGGTTTTTGGGAGTGTTTACTAGAGAGTGAGATGTTTCTTTTTATAAATGAATGAAGGGTAACTCTAGGATTTCTTCAAAATATTAACTTAATATTCATTAATTATTTATTACAAATGGACATGAAGTGAGTTATTGTTAATATAATATGATTATGAGTCTTAATAAAATCATAAAATAAAAATTATACATGTTTTGATAATGTTTTAATCATAATCATTTGGTTTTAACTCATATTAAACCCATTTAATTTTTAACATGACATCATGTAATTTACTATTTTAGGGTTAATATATTTACAATAAAAAGAAAAATGTTTATTATGTGATCCTTTGTATTAATTTAATTAAATATGCAAATAATTATTCTGAATTTTTTATTTTTATTAATTTCTTATCATTTAATGAAATATAATGCTTTAAAAATTGCAATTATGCCAATTTTGACACTATTCAGTGTAAGGCTTGTAATAAATAGAATAATATCATTATATATTAAAATATATATTTTAACTTAAAAATAATATGAAAAAATAATCAATGAAATTTCATGAGAACGTTACTAATAACATATTATATTTAAGTTAATGTTATTAATAAAAATATTTTGATATTTCCATTCTTTAAAAAATTATTTCATCCTCATTATTCAAGATGTTAATTTAATTATTTTATTAATGATAAAATAATCATCATAACGATAAAAAAATTATATTGTAAAATAACATTTATATTCCATGATATCTAATATATAACCTCATAATAAAAATCATTCACTTATTACATACAAAGCATGACAAGTTCGTCTTTTCTTTGAATAAAATATTAAAAAGGTTATTTCTCATCCAAATGACCGTAAATTGTCACATAATCGATATTTTAATATTTATGGATGAAATATACTCATCCGATAAATTTAATAGATGTTTTTAATTAAATAATATCTATCATACTTTTCTACACTTAATTATGTGATTAACCCTTGACCGTGTGAATATGAATTATAGTGGTCACAATTAAAATTTTTTACAAAAAAAATATTTATTAAATTTCAATATTATGAATCCAAATATTTATTACATTTTTTAATTTTTAAAACATATAAATTGAATAAATTAAATAATAATAATATGATTGACATATTGAGATCGTGAGTTTTAAAAGTAAAAACATTCAAAAGATTGTAATTTTTGTATATCCAAATCAATGTGAAATTGATTAACATGATGTAATATTGAATAAATATTAAAAAATTTATATAATTTTCTATTAAAACAATTTGTAAATATAAATCCACACTATAAGTTAATTTGATGAAATATTTTTTTTCAATTAAAATGAAATATTTTTTTTCAGTATTCAACCAAACAAGAAACATAACAAAAAATTCCAAAAATTAAATCAAAGTAAATTATTATATTGAAATTAAAAACAATAATTTTATTTTTTACAATATAGAATTTAAATGTGTAATGAATTTTTTTTACAATGTTTCCATTCAAAATATGACTTAACTATAATTTTGGAAAAATATATTTTTATGTGTAAAATTTAATTTATTATTAATACATGTCTAAAGATAACAAATGATAAATAGTATACATTAAAAATTATAAAAAAAAAATATTTATTATTTATATAATCTATCATGAGACTTTTTTTATTATTTTTTAGACACACACATTAACATTTAAATAGTTTTACACAAATGGATTTCATTTTATTTTAAAAAGTGTTTTCTTTTTAATTTGAATTAATTGGTCACCCTATAGATAATTATATATACAATTTTAAACCCTATTTTAATAATTTATTTAATCATTTTTTACCCTCCATTCAAAATTATATTTTATAATAACTAAATTTAAGTAATAATATTTATTTTTTTTGATCAAGAATGATGGGGTGTATCATGTACGCCATCGAATATTGTGTTTTCTAAGAAAAAGATTGAATGTTACTATATATCTATTAATATTAATAATTATAACATCAATAAATAATTATGAAGTATGAAAATCATCAAAATATCATTTTTCAAGTCTTGAATTTACAGGAACAAAACAATGTCCCCAAACAATATCATTATATTACAAATATAATTGATATCAGGAAAATTACTAACCATTTTTAATGTTATACATCATCCAATTGTTGATATTAATCATTATACTCTATGGATGGTTGAAAACTCATTTTAATATGATAAATCTCCCCCCTTAATTTATGGTTTCTATATTTATTATTTTAAATTGCTTAAATATTGGATATTTTCTAGGTCTTTATCTTAGCGACACTATAATTATCCACTCGAATCAAAGCACAAAACACCAGTTTTACATTCAAGGGGTTTTATTGTATTGATAAGGCACAATAATTAAAAAAATCTATCGATATTATATGAAAAATATACCACTAATTTATATAGATTTTATATATTAAAATGATATGAATAGAATACATGTCACACCATTCTCTGTAATGATAATTTCTCCAAATCTTTATTTAAAAAAAATTATCGCAACTAACTCCGAATAATTAGTTGCTAATTTTTATTACTAAAAATAATTTATTTGGAGTAATAATATGTAAATATATTATTAAATATGAATAATAATTTCTATTAACTTATTTAATGAATAAATAAATTTCAAAAAAAACATTCTCTACTAAATGGTTGGGTTAGTCTAGGTTCTCTAATATAATATATAATCACATCCTTGAAATTTTATTATAATTTTTCTATCTGATGTATCTTATTCCTAATCTAATTTATCATAGATATTGAATAATAAAACCATGAGACACTGTCTAAAAATAATGAAATAAAATATAAACATACCATTAAAAAAAATATATTATGATCACAACTATAGGTCTTTATAAATGTTTGGTAACATCCATCTTCTATGGATCAATAAATAAAACCTATATTTAAATAGTATGACCCAAATCTGAAATTACATTTATCATAATTACAAAATTATATTATATTTTAAGAAACAATTTTTTATGGTTTTATCACAATCCTCAAATAATCTACATTCTCTTACTTTCCCTTTGAATATATCCAAATATGTTCAATAAATACCACCCCAATATAAACTATATAATATTTAATGTCTATATTACTTAAATATATGAAGATACTAGGGAGATTATTAATTCCAAATGAAATCACTAAAAATATATAGCGACTAAACATTTTATAAGTTGTTGTATTGGGTATTTCCACCTTATTATCTATCGATTGATGATATCCCGAGTAATGTTCAATCATTGAAAATTATTGAGTTCCATGTAATCAATAAAATATATAGTCAATAAAATGTAGTGGATACATGATCACGATAGTACTCTTATTATGTTGTTGGATTTTAATGTAGGCTCCAACTAATCCATCTTATTTTTTATTAAAAAGAATATGTTCACCAAAAATATATGATATTGGATGAATGAATCCCATGTCATGATTTTTATAGAGTTTCTTCATAAATACATAAAAAATTTGTGCTCTTATTTGTGGATTATTTAAAATATATGTAGAACCGGGGTAGAGTTCTATTGAAAATTCGACTTCAATATTCAGTAGAAGACATAGAAACTCTTATATAAAGGCAACATGAAACTCGTTCACAATAAGAATATCATTAATTTTTAATTTTTATCAGCAACAAATGAAAATTAATAATTTTTAACAGGAATAAAAATACATATAGTGGATTTTAGTTCCATAATATTTCCATATTTATCATAAAAATAAGATATAATAGGTTGAAACATAATATCGAACATGAATTTTCTTATACAAAAATTGATTTTTGATTTTTGTAAATTAACCCAATCCATCATTAAGATAACATCAAATTCAATTTTAGGGATAATATCATGGTTTGAATGTTTAATATTCCGAAAAAAATTGGAGATGAATATTAGACATTAAATGTGATCATTATCATATTTGGAGTATTCACTAGTATGAAAATTTCTAATTTTTTTGGGAGGAAATTAAATAGACATATAGAATTATTATAATATAAAAAAATGTGTATATTGAGGGAAAATTTTGAAATAGTATATTCTAGAGTGAATGTAATGTGTTATTATCCTCAAATTATTATCATATCAAAAATCATTAATAGTGATCACATGATAATTCTCATTATATATAAGAATAATAGGATTATGAAGTTGATAATCATTATTAAACATCATATTTGAGTCATGGTTAGAATAATTCCATACTCCTTATATTTGAAACACATGAGTTTAAATTGGGAGTTATATTCATCCTTGTTCATATTCACAAAATTAGATACATACTTTTTTTAATCACAACAACATTAGTTTTATTGATGAATTTCCATTCGATAATTTAATCATTGTCATATCCCCATAAGACAATTTTTTCCCCTGTTTTGATCAACACATTAAGTATAATGAAATCTCATTATTTAATTTATATTATTCTCAAAACTACCACTGATATATGTCCTTAATGTATTATAAAAACATGATATATATGGGTTAATATAGACTCAATTTATACCTTGATATCATATTAAATTATTTTTTCATAATAACTAAATTCAATTATGGGTAATTCCATTCTATAATGATGATTTTATATAGTTTTGTAACAATTAATCTTACATTCATTTTGGATGATAATAATAGAATAATTACTCAAAATAATTTACAATTCCTTCCAATACATATCAATGGATTCATCAAAATTAATCTCTATCATAATTAAATCCTCCAATATTTTCATAGAAGTCATATGTGGATAAAACTTATTGTAATATAATCTCATAACCACATCCCATTTTATTATGTAAATTTCCTTCCATATCCCCTATTCATGATATGTGTTCACTAATGATATTTTTTACCTTCAATAAATAAACTAAAATTTTATCAATATTCAAACACTACGGAACATAAATATCAATTCAGTTTTACCTATCCATTGCTCAGAAACTAGTAGATCACTAACAACACTAAATGAATAAGGATGATTTCTCATGATAGAATCAATATAATTTTATTCCCACCATCAATCACTTGGAAGTTATGAATGATTTATTTCTAGATATATCTCTCTCAACATAAAAATAAGATGTCATAAAACATATTTCATGATATATTGTTTCTTAGGGTAAATTCATTGAATATTTCTTCATGTCCTTTCTTATCATGATTCAATCATTTTTTATCAAATGTATATAACCTATAATAATAGTTTGTCTAATAATATTAAAATTTAATTCAAAATATTTAAGAAATAAATTAATAGAATTAAAAATCATAACACACTATTTTTTAATATAGGAAAACATAGGTTTATCCGGGGTTATTCAAAGTCATCAAATATTGTAATGATTTATAATGTTTTATAATGAATATGTGAGTTTAATACCCCATTAAGAATCTATTATAAAACCTCATTCACTTATAACATCTTTATATGGATATTTTAATTAGAAGACAAAACATTTTAGTTTTAATATATTTAGATATTCTCTTATACAAAGAATAATCTTAAGGGTTCTCAATATTTTTCTCATCTTAGTTTCACATGGTTACTAAAATTAACTCTTATTTGAACACTTGGGACCCATAATGTTCATATATTGATTTTACATGTTATTTCATTTATAAGCATTACATACCCTAATGGTCAATGTTGAAATCATATATGTTTAGTTCATTTTAATGAATGTATACATAAAAACATGGTCATAAGTGTTTTAAATATTCTTATTATAAGATATTCATAACTACCAAACATCTAACACATGACATTGTTAAATTAATTTTTCCAACCCTTGGGAAACTAAAGAAAGGGTGATCTTATATTAGCAATAATGGTAAATAATGGATATATCAATGATGAATTAGGAAAGACATGAGAATAAAATTAAGATATCTTGAGAATAAAAGTTTAATAACATTCATTATAAATCATAAATCATATTCCTGAGTTATTAAAATTCATTTCATTTCATAAGAACTAAATAAAAAAGGAATCAAATAGTATGATCCATAAAATTATAAAATTTTCATTATACAATTATGTTTTGGAATACACATTAAAATAGAAAATAATTTACATAGTATTTATGAATAAAATAAATTAAAATTTTAGTGGATCAGGATCAATACATATTATATATTATCATGTATGTTTCTCTCTAAATACGATCATAGTTCATGGAGTCCCTTATTGAACTGGCTCCACCCAAAATTCTAGTACTAATTTTATCATGTGATGTATATCCGCACCAAATGATTTTTTGGGATATATAATTATATTCCCTATAGTGACATAATTATATTACATTAATAAATGTTCTATAATATCATAAAAATTCATTATTTATCATAACCAATTTATATTAAATTAGTTTCATAATTTTCCGAAAATTTAATCATAGCATTACCTATTTAACGTAATCAGGTTCCATAAACATACCAACATTGTAATTAACAATAATCCAAATAAATAATAAGTATGTAATCATTGGATCATATCCCCAGTAAAGAAATATTGACATAAAAGGAATTCCTCTTATATGAAATTTTATTTTAAAATACAACATGCAATAATTCATGAGTAGAATACCATTTTCTATTAGATAACACACTTTTACATCATCAATAATATCTGTAATACTATAGAACTTTTTTTACTAAAATTATTCATGAATAAATTTATTGGAAGCATTAAAAGATCATTTAGTGATTATTTGGGAAATTACATTCATTTCTTGTATTTTATAATCAAATATTCCTTTCAATTTTTTCATAAAAATTAACAAATACCTTGTTTGGAAAATGTCAATAAAATACATGTTATAAAAATTTTGAACGACTAAATCATGGTGTATAATGTAATTAATCAACCATAGGATAAATATAGAGCCATCCATTACATCATTATAAGACAATATATACATGAATGAAAATTGATATTTGATTGAATGGTAAAATAATGTCTATTATCCTTAAAAGAATTAAATTGGTCTCTTAAGAAAAGAAATAGTGGAAAATGATTCAGAGAAAATATAATATCGATAAATATATAATGTGGATTAATATTTTATATTATTATTAAGATTTAGATCCTTAAATGTCTTCATTATAAATATAATAATAGATAATATTGTTTTATATTTAAACGATCAAATAAATCACATAATGCCTTGGAAACTATTGAGTATAAACCTCATGAAAGAGATAAGATTATATGGATATTATAATCAAAATAAATTTAAATAGATTTAGAAAAAATAACATTATGGTAAATTTAATAAACTATATTAATAAACAAGTGATAAATATGGAATGTGTCTGATAGAAAAAAAATTTTGAGATGAAAATCCCTTAACTATAGATCAACATGATTTGAAAGCTCATTATCAACATGTATTATAAATTTAAATTTATTATAATTCAATAACATATTTATAGTGTGCCTAGTTTCTGGTATATAACCCTTAAATTGTGATTGTTATGTTTATAATGTGAAACAGTGAGGTATGGGAGAGTTGGTATAACATTCAATAAGATTTTGGGGCCCTATGAGAGGGGAACATGCAACACATGATTTGTAAAAATAGTGTTGAAATCCTACTAGATACCATGCGATGTTGTAGATTTTGGATAGTACCATTATCATGGTGTGGACACGATATGTGATAACTTGCGATGAGGTCATGTAGGTTGATCATGTAGGTAGTAGCTAAAACACGATTTATGAACTTTTGTCAAACTGTGATGTTTAACCATGCACAGAGTCAAATCAATATCTGTAAAAATAAGACCTATCCCTATTTTGATATTACATGGTCATTTTTTTCTATTCAGCACCCCTAAATATAGATTAGTCTCTATTTAAGATAATTCGACCTCTTTCTGTTGTTTTGGAACCAATCTATATCCCTCCCTTACCATTTTCATTCCCAATTATTGTGATGAGTTATTATATTCATTGTTCTTGTCATGTATTCTTAAATATAATTACATATAATTCTCCTCTCTAATTTTTTCCTTATATATATAGATATTATCGGTAGATCTAATATTATGGATGCCAAATATGAGGATATTTATCCTTGTTATTTGTATTAGTAGAGATATTAATGGTTTTGTGGAGAATAGATTGAGCTATGTGAGTGTTCATTGTTTGTGGTTAGTTTTCATCAAAGCATTCAAGGTAGGTAGCTCCAATCATTAGTACTCATTGTAGAACTAAAAGTCATTATTTCAAATTTATTAATCAATGTTGAATTTATTAATAATTATATGTATGTGAATTTTTGGAAATCATCTTCTGAGGTGGTTTGATGAATTGTGTAAATATGAAAATTATTATTATAGAATAATGTTCTTGATTTTTTATTTAATATTTTTGTTTTTAAAATAATGATATCCTAAAATTGTGGCCCATGGGTTTGATGAAAATGTTTTCAATAGAAGAAATTTTTGTATTGAAATTAAATGGTTTGTTTGAATTGTCTTGTTTCTTGATTTTCAATATAAGAATGAGTTTATTGAATTTTTCGAAAAAACATTGTTTTGTCAGTGGTGGGGGTGTGTGTTCATATGAAATGGGATAGAAAATGGCATAAAGTACAAACAAAATAATGTTGGTAAATATATGGGAGTTATATACCCCTATCAAAGTGGCCCACTAAGTGAAGTATTAGTGGATAGATAAATCACTACTCATGAGTATAGGGATATTTAGGTTTCATACATGGTTGGGTGTGTGGTTAAGGGGAATGGAATGGGCATGAAAAAATATTAATGATAATTGGTTTAAAATAATTATTTGTATCTATTCCTAGAAATGCAACCTGATGGAAATTGGCTGAAAATAGAACATGTTTACATTTGGTTTTAAATTGTTTTGAGAATTCTATATATTTAATTATAAATAATTTTGGGAAATTTATTTCTTATAAACGTATTACATAATGTCACTAATACTTTTATCTTGGTGGTGTGAGTAGGGAAGTCATTAGAGAAATACTAATGACTTTTATACTCACCCATTCTTTGGAACATTAGTGATTTTTAAAATGATATATTTCTGGACATGGGAAAATGTAATGTATCACATGTATTATAACCGCCACATGACACATGGGTTGTTCAGTGATTGGAGCATAAATCTTGTGTATTATTGAGTCCGGTTGTTTTCTTTGAGTTGACTAGTTGTATTTCCACTATTTACTTTGATAGTTTCTTTTTCATCTGACGCACTACACATTGGTGTGGTTTTGATATAATAGAAGTTGTTCAGTTGTCTTTTATTTATTCATGCATTATGAAGTGAGTTAATTTTCAAGGGTTCTCTAGGATAATAGTTTTAGTTCTTCCATGGTAAATCATCCATCACTTGATTTTGAAACCACTCATCATTTATTTCCTGCCATTGGAATCATGGGGATTTCTCTTACAACACATTATTGATTCATTATATTATCAATACAAAGTGAATAAGATGTTAATTAAAAATAGTATTATCTTGTTCAGTTTTTGTGGAATAAGTAGTCATCAGTTTTCTTGGTCTTAGAGTTTAATGTTGTTTTTGTTCATTTTGTGGGTTGTGACCATAGAAAGGAGTAGGATTGTGGTGACTAGAAATGTAATGAATGAGAATATTTTTCTAACCCATTTATTTAGAACATATATTTACCAGGGATTTGGGTACATAAGTGTTTTGGAGACACACTTAAGATCATATAATCTCCTTCTCTTGGGTGCCTATAATATTTCGAGTATGAAATGTATTTTAATGGAATTATTTCCAACTAGGATTTCATATTTTATTTAGTGTAATGATTTTTTATTTTTTGTGAAGGTGTAATTTTTTTGAAAAATGTTGGAATTTTTTGAAATTGAAATACATTGAAAACCGATGGTTGATAAACTTTAAAAATGGTTTATTTTTTTAAAAAAGGAAATTATTTTTAAAAAATGATTGAACTTGTAAAAAGGATGATTTTGTAAATAATTTTGGAGATAGTTAAAGTGATTGAATTAGAAAATATAAACCATAAATTCCTAGGTAATGATGCTTATAGATTTTTTATTGGTATAGAAAATAGAACATGGAAAGCCTCATAGAAACTAACCAGAATAAGAAATAGAGAATATAGATGTACATGAGCCACAAGTAAACCAAGATCTAGTTCAGAGTATCGTCAAATCATTTCAATCTTTGGATATAGGGAACCAAAGGGATGAGTCAGGGGATGTGGATCATTCCATCCAAACCATGAATAATCCACCCACCTTTTATGGCAATTCGGAACACGAAAAGGTGGAGGTGTTGTAGAATCAGAAAAATATTTTCATCAACACACCAGCAGAGTTGAAAGTGAAATTTTTGACATATATAATTGAAGATATCATATTCTAGGGGTGAGAATTGGTGGTTCAGCCTAAGATGGATAATAGTCTTAGTTTAAAGGAATTTGAGTAAGTTTTTAACAAACATTTCTATGATAACATGTTATGGATCTAGAGAATAAAAAACATGATTATCATGATGTTAGAAAATATCATTGTCACAGAATATCGGATGGATTCATACATTTAGTGAACTATTCACTTGAGGTTGTGACTAGTGCGTCCATTAAGGCGATAATTTTTTAATCATTGATAAGGTAGGATATTCTATCTATGATTTTGGGGCATTGTATTATAGATTATACAGAGATGGTGAACTGAGTGAAAGTTGATGAACATGAAATCTTAGAATCTTTGGGAGGAGGATGTTTGATGATACCAATATGAAATAGTTAGAACTATATTTGTTGGTAAATGTGGAAAAGTGACACATATTTCCAAGGAGGAAGCGGGAATCAAAATTAGACTGCTCAATTAGTGAACCATCCTCAATGACCCTAGAGCTAAGTTGCATGTTTCAAATGTTGTTCACATGACCACATAAATCCTGTGTACAACAAAACCTAGAGCATTCAATAATAGTAAAAAGATGTCGAATCTTCACTTATATTATCTCTATACACCAAGATCAGGTTCTAGAGGAACTTCTTTTGTGTGTCAACCATCTTATACTCAATGAGGTGAGAAAAATAGCCTCTATCTCACCAGCAGAGTAGGGATTGTCATGGTGATTCTTGGAAAACCACGACTTCTCATCAAGGGAATTCATTGCAAGGAAACAAGGATCATAGTGCAATGATGATGCAGATGTATGGAGATGAGAAGATGATTTTAGAGGGCCAGGCTAGGCCATCTATGTTGAGAGGTATGAATATTTAAAACTCTACCCTTATTTAGGTGATGTTTGATACTGGTTCATCGCATATCATAATTGATTATCGTGCTATTTATTTTCTATGTTCAAAATAGTAGATGATATATTCCTTGTCAAAACATCATTAAACTCTTAGACAAAGATAATTTAGAGACATTATGTGTAGAGGATGTTCTATAACGGTTGAAAAAACTGATCTAATGTAGGACTTATCGGTATTGGAGATGGATGTCATTGATTTAATCCTTGGAATGGAGTGGTTAACATCATTCAAAAATCACATTGTCTATTATATAAGAATGTTTAGATTTAGATATGAGGATTCCATTAAGAATCTTCTTAAAAGAGAAAGTGTTATAAAGATATGTGAACCATGTTATTTTAACAATTAGTGAGAAAGATCTCTTACATGTTGGTGGCATTGGATTTATTATCAATGGAAGAGATGGATGATAGCAGTTTCCTAGTAGTTTTTGATCAATATAATAATGCATTTCCCAAAACATCTCCGTTTTACCACAAATAAGAGAAGTGGTGTTTATGATTAATATCATTCTAAAACTACTCTTATTCATCTTCCATATTATAATATGGCCCCACCAAAATTAAGGTAACTGTAGGTGTTGTTGGAAGATCGGTAAACAAATGGTTAAATGGGGACAAGAACATATTTTTAGAAATCACCAGTGTTTTGTGAACAATGTAGATGAAACAATAAGGCTATGTGTGGATTATCTTAATATTAATCAAGTTATAATAAACCATCAGTATCTACTTCCACGCATTGATGATCAGTTTGATCAATTTTGAGAAGATTAATGGTTCTCTAAAATTGACATGTGATCAATATATCATCAATTAAATCTTTATGAGGAATATATCCAAAAAAAATTAATAAATAGATGTGAAAAATATGAATACGTTGTCATACCATTTTTTCTTAAGAATTCACCAGTAGACCTTATGGAACTGATGAATGAGAAATTTCATAGATATCTGGATTATTTTTTGTGGTTATTATGGATGACATATTGGTGTTCCCATGAAAAGAATCTAGGCATGAGAAACACTTAATGATAGTGTTGGAAATCATGGGCCTATAATTATTGTTCAATTTTTTTGTGATTATGTGAATATGAAAAACATTGGGTCAAATATAAATGATAATTGTAGTATTAAATTAAATTCCATAAAGAGTATTAATTTATTGGGTGACTTCAATGGATTTAAAATAAAAATATTTAATTGTTTTTTGTTTTTTATTGTATATGTTTCTTCCATAAAAAAATTATGTTAATATTTTATTTTTTTCCAAGTGATATTTGAAATGTGTTTCTGAATACTATAAATTTTATTGCATCCATATAAAAATTTGAATGAATTTATTATTTTTCATATTGAGAGTAGTTTATTATAAATCATGTGAGAAAATCCATTGATACCCATATAATTTTTTTATTATTAGAAAATGTGACCACTTTGGTGAAATATTTTATACTACATCTTCTTTTTATGAATCATATTCATAAAATTTTAAATTTTATATTTCTTGAGGGGGTTTTTAGTGATTTGAGAATTAATGTTATAGTTTGATTTTGGTAAATTGATTTTGATTTTCACATCCAATTTATTATATCATTGGAAACTAAATAATATGCTGAGGGTCATGATATATGTTACTCTTTATAGGTTGTTACACATTAAATACATCTCAAATAGATTGTTTTACTAAGTGCTATATTTTTTTACTCATTGACATGAGAGGGTTCTGAGATTCATGTTCTATTTTTACTACAAGAGATCCTATAGATGAGTGAACATTAGGTAGTAGGTTATATGTTGTTCATGTTACATTCTATTATGTTTCCAAAAAGATTAGGAATACATTAATGTTTTTTGAGAATTATTATATTAGTGTTTATTTATATCCATATAGCTTGATTCATTTATTAAGACCATTGTTAAATTATTTTTTTGGTTATACTTTATGGATCTAATATATGCCTACTATTTCTTATCATTATACATCTTATTAACATGGGAATCATTCAAAAAAAATATTCAAAATGGATTTTATATAGAATTTGGAAAAATGATTGTAAATTTTGAAAATGTATTTGGATACTATTAAGGAATGATAGAAATAAGATGGGATAAATTATCAGATTCTCTTAATAGATCATATTTCAATATCCTAAAATACTTTTATATAAATAAGTTTGAATTATCTATTTCATATTATATAATGCAGAATTTATTATAAGAGTAATGATTGCATGTTAAATTGTTAAATTTATAAAAAAAATTGAAAAAATAATATTTTATATTTCATTGTCGAATTATAAAAATTAATTTTGAAATGAAATGTAATAAAGACTTTGGGAAATCATATTTTGAATGATTAGTTCAGATATTTCATACAAAATTATCTTTGAGAATATTTTATATAATTTTCCATTAGCATATTTTATGAGTCTTATTTTATTTGTTCCCCTTTAATATTTATTTATGATGGACTATTGATGATATGTTTATATAACTGAAAATGAACAAGGATAACTAGGTGATTCTTGATATTGGTTTACTATTTGTTTCATTTAACTTTTTGTTCATCCATGTATTGGCCCAAATATCTATATTTTTGTGGGTCAAATCGGCCTTCACTATAACTATTTAGCATCTAATGTGATATTTATTATTATTGTGTGGATTAGTGTTTTGATTACCATATTTTCTGTTAATCATACATTATTTCGTCTATTTGATTATTATATTTTTATTTGATGGCATTGACATCCAGTTTATAGTTGGGTCAGGCCATATTTTTTAGTAGTTTACTTATTAATGTATATATTTTTTACAATGATGAAACCATACACATGTTTTCATTATAAATTCCCAATCACTAGTTTCCAGCCCATGAGGACTATAAATGCCCTTATGGACTTCTATAATGATCGAAAATTTTCTATTATTATTTGTAATGGAAAATTATTTTCATAATTACTTTTTAATTATGATTTCATATATATGATCTTAATATTACTATAATATATTAAATTAAAACTGAGCATCATTTAATATGATTTTCCATATCTTTGTCGAATAAAACATGGATATTAAAACTAATCAAAAGTGAAAAATGAAGGAAAACTATATATGTCTAAATTATCCAACACATATTGCACAGATAAAAAATACCGTAAAAAATGGGAAATCAAAGGAATATATTATCTATAATTAGGATTCATCTATAAACTAATATAAATGTTTTATTGAATAATAATTTATTATAATTGTGTGGAATACCTGGCGTGTCATGGAAAATTTCCCCATTATGTTATGAGTAACATGTAGCGGCCACAATGTGATTGATATAAGTTTGTTTGAATATTAATATAAACATTTGGAATTGAAAACCGATGAATGCAATAGTAAGATAAAATTATGGAAATAATATATAGGTTCATATCATTAAATAATAAATTAACAATTTAAAACATGATAAAAAATTTTTATACAAAAAGAAAGAAAAATTGTATTTTTTTTATCATATAAGATTTATAACAAAGAAAATATATTTTAATGATAATCATTAATATTTGAAATTAAATTTATTTCAATACAATGGTTTTAAAATTATTAGTTTTTTAATATGAATGATAACAATACCATTTAATGCTACAAGTAATTTTTCAAATAGTCCTAAATATCATTTTGTAAATTATGTTAATATATTTTTTAAAAAATAAGAATATTATTTATAATTATTATTTTAACATATTTAAGTAATTATTTAATTAAAATGTGTACCAATTTGGAAATTTGATTTCTAAAGTTTCATTAGGGATAACTTTTTAAATTTTTTATATGTTATTAATCTTATGGGAATATATACACCATAATACACTATTGATATTATAAGATAAATTAATGATTAATTTAATATAGCTTCATAAATTATATAGTTATCTCATAGTAACATCTTCCAATATATAAATATATTTAATATAATTATTATTTATGATGTTTTTGAGAAATAATAATAAATTAACCAATATTATATTAAAAAAGAAATCTCCATCCCTTATAAATGGCAATCTTAATCATCACACTTCAACTTAAATTAAATATTCATCACATATAAAAATGTCTATCCCAATATAAACCCAAATTTATTTCTTAAATTCAAGTAGTTCTTGTTCAAATAGAATACTAATATGAGGATACATAAATTGTATCCTACAAGTGAACATCAATATCAAGAGGAAACATTGTCAAACCAACTATTTAAATTATTTTCAACTTCTTCCATTTGTAGATTTGTTGAATACATATATACATAATTACTTAATGGTGATCAATATAATTTTTTTTATTTTCTTAATGGCATACACAATATACTACCTTCCCTAAAATTATTCCAAACATGATTGTGTTCCGCAATTTTTGGTCCATTTACTGGATCCATGAATAATGCATTCAATTTTATGTCACATCCTTTCATGTATGATTGTTACATATAAATAAAGTAAAGAATAATTTATTTTGGAATATATTAACATGAATGAAATATTATTATAATTTATTTTGAATATATTAATAGAAAATGATAATGTTTATTTTTACTATATAAATATTTAATTTAGAATAAGTTTAAATGTTTGAACTATTTTTGTAAAATTGATTGAATTTTAATTCTTGAATGAAATTGAAATGATATGTGTCAAACGAAAAAAAATTTATCAACATTTTATAATTTAAAACAACACCTTAAATTATTTTTAACCACCTAAAGTGGTTTTGGATATATCCACCAAATAAATTCTAATAGCCAACATGAAAAGAAGATATATATAAATTATTCTCCCTTAATAAAAATATAATTTATTCTAATTAATTTTCTTGAAATATTATATTTATAGAGTAAATAAAAAATAAAATTTGATTATTTAGTGGTTTAAATAAACTCCTAAAACAAAATAAATACCTGAGAAATTATATCTTATGAGTAACCATTATTATTCTTTAGTATCATTTTTTTCATTTCTCAATATTGATTTATAATATTATAATTTATTTAATTTATATTTAAATAATTACACTTTAAATTTACAATAATTTTACTTTAACTTTCATTATTGGGTACAATACATATTCTTAATGATCCCTTATAAAAGAAATCTTGTAATTAGTAAGATTTAATGATAATAATTTCAAATATTATCCTATTTGATAAACCCCAACCTAAAAACTTTTTTATGTTTTTAAAGATTCTAAAAAAATATAATTATATAAAAATTGTTTGGGATCATATACAATTTTAAGAAATATTATTCCCTTACTTGCATTTAATATGTTTTTCCTTTTATCATTAAACTATTATTATGTGCTTCATTTCAGAACCAATTTTTTACTCTTTGGATATATTCAATTAAAATTAACTATGTATTTTTAACAATTATTTCTATATCCACATAAAAGTTTTTATGGATTATTTAATCAGGGATTTCATTTTAATCTTTAGTATTATATATTTAGTTATTATCTATTTAAAGGATTTCCAACCCATTTTTTTCGTAGATATTTATTATGATTATTTAGTTTGAATAATTTACATATATTGATTAAATATCCATGTACACATTATTATTGTGATGAGTACACCCATTATTATACATCACATCAATTCAATGTGTAATTATTTTTTCCCAAGTGACACTATATATTTTTCATGTGATGATATAAGAGAACATCATGTTATATTCTCTATTGAAAATAATTTACATATACTTTTGATGTCATATTCTAAATTATATCAGTACATTAATTATTCAATTTTCTCATGATATTGTCTTTTCATAGATTTTAATTTTTTAATTATACCTGATATTCCACCTTATGATATAATCCTATGACTCATATATCTAATGTTTTATTTCACTAACATATTTGGTATATTATAAGGGATTTTCTATCCCCAATTTTGCTTATTTATTTCACCATGATATTTTATTCCATAAAAGATTTTTAATGTGACTTTAGTGGAACATTATGTAGATTTAAATATTGATGTATTGGTCTATTCTTATGTCTATGTTTGATGTGTATAATATCCAAATAATAATAGATATATATATTTATATATTCTATTTTATATAAATCTAATTTAAAAATATATAAATAAAGAATATAGAGGATTATATTTTATATATTTTATACTAATGAGTTATAAGAAACATTTAAGTTATTTGAAAAATAATTCATTAGTAAAAAAGAATTAAATATATAATGGAATACAACTAAACATTTTATAAAGTAAATTTTAATGGTTTCATACTAATTACATCCATTTCAGAATACCAAATGTAGCTGAAGTCACCCTTATCGATTCACCTAGAGTAAATAATCCATGAAAATTGATGATTGATAATTAACACAATCCTCATATTGTTCATTACATTTTGAGATAAATGAAAACATTGAATGAAAATCTAAATGGATATTTATTAGTTCATTCATGTGTTCATTACCAAATATTATAATTGTTTTATATATATTTTATTGTTTGAGAGCCTCGTAGGAAATAATCCCGGGGTAAAATATAGTAAAACCTAAAATTCAAATTGTATGATATTAATATCAGTTATTTTTAATCACTTATATTTTTATTCATTAAATTTTATATTATAATAAATTCATGATTTCCCAAAAAATCTTTTATTTAATTGTAGTTAATGACTGTAAATTAAAGGACTCATACAATTAACCCAAGTGATGGGAAATATAATGTTTTACCAAATGAGATGCCTAATTGGTTAGGATATATATTTGGTAACATCGTGCTAGAATTAGGTTCAATTGTATAAGTTATGAATAATAATGTGAATCATGTAGAATGAATCTAGTATTCTGAGAAATGGAATTATTTTGTCGTGTACATTAATAGACAGAGGAATATTTCATCATGTTGATCATGAAATCACCCAATTTCGGATAAAAGTGTTAAATATATTAAGAGATATCAACAATTACCTAAATAAATGTGTTAGAGAAATTAATATTGTCCAAATATATTATAAAACTAGAAGCTTGCCTGAGGTGGAAGATAATAAAGAATATGAATCCCAAGAATGAAATTGAATAATTTGTGTGGGTAGGATTCAGGAAAATACTATTCAATATATATTTTCGAAAAATTGTTTTTCATAATGTGAATTTGGACATCCAAGGACAAATGAAAAATTTAGAAACCTCATGCAGTCTATATGAGTTATGTGTCATAAAAATTTTGTGTTATTCCTCTCTTTTTCAATGACTCTGAATATATGTGTTACCACTTATTTCTGTGAAAAAATCCAAATATAAAAACCATTTTTAAAATTTTATAATTTTTAATCAAGGAATAAATTGATTTATGTGACCTTAATGTAAAAAATAGAGATTATATATTATTAATGGTTTTATGGTACTAATGATAATATAAATAAAATTTTAATTAATACTAGTGGTCAATTGGATAAAACAAGTGGAAGGATTAAAATCCAACTACCAATATTAAACATAGTCAGAAGAAGAATATTGTAATTTATATAATTAGAATAGGTAGGTGATTAAATTATTGAATGAATAGATATATAAATAAAGAATAATAATTTATGATAAGTACTATAATAATATTAGTTAATAATAGATGTATATTGTCAACCATCATCATATTGTCCAAGTTCCATTATTAATAAACACTGACAATATGAATACATATTTTATTTAATAATGGATGTTGAATTTAATTTATATATTAATCTACAAGGGAAATGATAAATGAATAAATTCTGTTCTAATTGATTCTAAGGTGGAACCTTACATTGACATGGCGATAGGTACGGTAGATAATAATTCACAAATTTGGAATTATATATTTGATTAATTTATTTCATATTCTTTTATATGCATCATGATTAGTAGATCTTATAAATAACTAGCAAAAAACATAGTAGTTTAGTTATAAATAAAAAAATAATTAAGGTAATTATTGAGAATAAATTATATAGATCATATTTAGTCAATAGTAGTTGGTTGTACATCCAAACACACATATTCATACTCCTATTACTATAATTTATTAAAATATTATTCTATGGTGTTTTGTACTTATATAGAGACAACATCAAATTGAATGTGAAATAAATCTAATTGTTTATCCCAAAAATTATTTAGATTTTATAAAAGTGAAATGCGGGGGTTGAATCTCCATTTATATCATCTATGGGGTTCATTTTATTTCCATATAAGGAATTATATCATTTTCAAATGGTTGAGGAAGAAATAGAGAGTCATCCTTGATTATATTCAAAATGTGAATGTAATTTTTGATGTATTCTATGAAGAGTTCTGGTATCTTCCTCATGAATAAGTGGATTTTTTCATAATAAAACATATACCCAGAGCACAAAAAATATTCAAATATATATATAGAACACTGAAAAATGAAAATGATTTATTGAAGAAAATCTAAAAGGGAGTTTGGATAGGGGTTTTATACAATGATGTTATTCAATCTAGGGTGAACTAGTTCCATTTAGAAAGAAGTTGTATGATAAAATTTTTCTATATATTGATTAACATGGTCTTAATATGATCACTAAAAATAGAATGTTTTTTCAAAATAGATTAATGAATTTTTCAATTAGTTATGTATATCCCATTAATTCTCTATTTTCCCTAATTATTTGTGTTATCACCGATTAACAGTAACGAAATGTGATAATAGCGTGATTCCCTTTCAAAAGTGGTATAGATAAAATAAGTCAATAGTGATTCCACATACAATAAAAATTTATTTAGTAATATTCACAGATCTAATTATTAGAGTCATTAATGAATTTCACGATGAAAATTTTATAGAATTTATATATGATATTATCTTATATGCTAAAATCAATGAGAAAAATAAGGAACATTTAATTAGATTGATAGAAACATTAAAAAATTGTATAAAATATTATGAGTATAAGAAAAGTATTTTTTTATGGAGAAAGTATAAATCCAATTACATTTTTCCACTTAATAATGGATACTTGTGGATGCATTTTGGATAATTTTCCCTTATAAATATACTAAACTTACACTAATAATGCTGATAAATTATTTTCATCCATAAGGTACGTACTACAAATGATTTATGAGATACTTAAAAAAGGCTATCTCACCTTCTAAACAGGCTTACTCTGAAGAGTAGTTATTGTTTTATGTAATTTTGAATGAAAATATGGTTCAAGGTGTAAAATAATAGGTTAATAATTTCACCTTTACAAACTATACCCAAAATATTGTGGGGGAATTGAGATCTAGTTTGATGAAACCATGACTTAATTTGTATGTGACATAAAAAACATGATAAGGTGGTAGTATATACCTCTCTATAATTTAATATCCATGAAAAGAAATTTTCTTTGCCTATCAATTTTTTGGATTCTTTAATCATCACAGTCAATTTATATATCCATTATCTCTTAGATGAAAATTCTTTCATAAATACTCATATTATGATATTCAAGTACATCTTCACATTGAATGAGATAAATATAATCCAATGAATATGGTTATATTTTATTAACAAATATTACTACCCATCAATCAATTATCAATATAGTAAGGGGAATAATGGGGCATATGCTCAATGTAGAAATGATCATGTATCCTTATCAATGAAATGTATTCATAGGTAAACAATAATAGTAGACATGAAATGGATATACATGGAATTCAAAAATGATGAATTTGATTCCATACTTTATCATGAATACACAACCTTCAATTATAGATAAGACTAGGAGAACTCAAAATAGTGATATAATAACATAAAATGTGGATACTACAAGATACATGAAATTGTTTATGTTCATCAATGATAATGAAATGGTTTTGAGGGTTGGGGATTGACAATATGTATAATGATAACAATATATATTCAATGAGATATTAATAAATTCCCATAGCTTAACATTTATTTTCAATCCAAGAAAAAATGAAACACACACAGAAATATATATATATATATATATCTCTCTCATATAAGACTATCTGGGGGATAATACTAAGATTCATATTTGTGAATAAATATCAATGTTTCATGTATAGTAAAAAATGAAGGGATAAAGTAAAACATGTATAGATATAATTCAAACATTTAATATGTATACATTGAAATGTAAGAAAATTGGTATGGATTTTTATACAATACATCCAAAAATATCCAAGAAAACTATTCTATATTTTCTATAGTTGACTGTCTTGAAAATACTAATCATTTTTCTAGATTTTATAGGTTTTTTTAAATAATATGCATTCATGTATATACAGGAGAAATGTTTCGAGACTATATAGAAACAATATGAATTATACTTCCATGATTTATAGGATTCTGTACAATGATATGTAAAAGTATTCGGCATGATATTTATTATTATTTATACAACAATAAGGCCTATCACCCCAAAACAAATTTCAAAATTGAATGGACTATCTAGACACATATTGATATGTTGTGATACTATTCAATGGAATTCAATAAGGCTACTAACGACCTCCTCCTTTGGTTGATTTTTTATTTATAAAAAATTCACATGATAATTTTTATAGATCAATTGGAATCCAAATTTGAAAATAATTTTCAAAAGCCATTATTTTTTCTTGATGTTATAGAATATAATTAATTGGAATTTGATTTTTTTACAAGAAATGATTATGAAGGTCAGAAAAAAATTGTGGCCCATCTGGGTAGCGCATAATTGAAAATAGGGTTATAGTGAAAATCGATGATGGGAAATAAAGTTTCAGATTGGATATATATTTTTTCTTCACAAGTATAAATGGAATATATTCATTATGTTTTGAATGAATAGAAATTTATGTCTCTGGTATATAGACCACTATAGGATTTTTTCTATCATTAGACTCTTGTCTGATCAACAAGAACTGACCTCAATCATATGTTTAGTAAGTGATATATGTTATTTATACCTCATATGGAATTACATTCAAGAACCCTAGCATTTCATAAAACTATATTTTGGATAGTTATAGAATTATATTTCTTTTTAGGAGTTTCTTGTTGAGAGCATGAAATATAGATTCAATGATATATTCAATAAAGAAAATAAACCCATTCAAAATCATTAAAAAACCACATGTCTAAATAAAAAGCATAACAACTCATATAAGTTATAGAAAATAAGTACCATACTATTATCATAATACAGTACATATAATGAAATTTTAAGAGTAAAATTTATTAAGGATAGAATAATGTGAGAATTGAATATTGTATTTTATTAATAATCATAGAACTCAAACATAAAAATTAATATTTATCCATGATTTATAATAGTTGAGTAAATAAATATTAATAGTATTCAATGGATTATTACAGATAATGAAAATATATTTGACACAATAGACATATATAATATATAGATATAGACATCAATCAACATAGAAAGCACTATGTAAAGAGTCATTGTCCCAAATTATTCAATGAAGATCAGCCTTATCCATAAGACATTAAAAATAAAGACATGCAATTTGAATGTCATCGACATTATCATAAGAAGGGAAAAACTATTATAGGTGATGTAGGGAATCAAGAATTATGAAAATGGTGAGGTATATAATGCATGTAAAGGCTGATGTGATCTTTTGGAAATGATTTTTACATGATCATTAGTAGACACGTGAAATGTGACTATAATAATACTTTTTGAATTGTAATCTCACTATTAGGAATATTAAACATTTCAATGAAAGCGAATAATAATATCTATGAAATTATATATTGAGATGATATCAAAATATAATTAAATTTATTTGATAAATATGATAAATTAAAATTTTTATAAATAAAAAGCATATTTTTATTTTTGGAAACCATGTGGGTTCATTATATAAAATATATATTATTATGATAAATATAAAATTATATAAAAAAATAATTTTCATATATGTATTTATTTAAATATTAGTTTTTTTAATACAAAAATAATAATTTTATGATGTCACATTTATGTTTTTTAGTGGTTAAAAATATAATTATTTCTAAATAGTAATACTTTTTAATAAAAAAAATTGTTTAAAAATTAAAATTTATGAAAATAAAAACATATTTTTAACAAAATTATATAATTTCTAATTAATCAGGATGAAATTATAATAATATGAATTTCGGTATTTTTCTATAAAATAGAAATTTTGGTGAATAGTCATATACTAAAAAATATATTTTTATGAATTATTATTTAAATAAATGATTACTCAAAAATATTTTGATAAAATAATCCATTATAATGAAATAAATATAACCGATTACATTTAATAGTCACATGTATCATCACTAATGGTATTCTTGAAAAAAAAGTAATAAAATAATTATTCTTATGTTTAGAAACATCCATATCCTTTCGAAATAAATATTACCATTTACCACCCAATTATCCTCAAATTATATCTTCCATACCATGAGAAATGTAATACTAATTAAATATATATCAATTATCCTAAAATCCAATGATCTATATTTTTACCACAACTCAAATCATTGGATACTTTGTGGTGGCATCCAATTGAAAATCTATAAGAAGAAAAAAAAAATATCAAATCCATCACTTTTAAATTATTTTCTCATTCTAAATAATTTGGATTTATTCAATAACCCTATATATAATACAAAAATTGGTATAAATATATAGAAGAATTATTTTCTTAAAATAATAGCAAATATCTATCCTTCTCACACTATTTTTAAAAAATAAATGCATTGGTCAAAAAGTGGACGACTCAATTCGTCCATAAACAACACATTCCATTTCCCATCGCCACATTTCGTAGATCATTTTTGTGAATGATTCAATTAATAAATATTCTCATAATTATTATTCTGAAAATACATAAATATCATTTTATAATTATATGAATATTATTAAGAAAAAATGGTCATGTTATTTTTAACTATAACAAACAAGTCAATCGGGATGCATTTCAATATTAAGTATATTTTAGGTTATCTACTAAACTATAATACTATTATTATTATTATTGAATTATAAACACTAAATATACTAAAAATTATAGATATATTATCAATCTATAAAAACAAATTATTCCATGATCATGAAACTAATGAATATTCAGTTAAGTCTATGAAACAACTCCAAATAGAAAACGTTGAAAAAATATATGATAATAGGAAAACATATAATTACAAATTGAGAATATAAATATTAATCTAAATAAAAATGGTTCTGAATTGTGTTATTATTTAATTTTATATTTACTTTTCATTGGGATAGACAAACTAAATGGATAATGTAAGGGCCTGAGAAAAAGGATCTTTCAAATCCAATATTGTATCTCAATAGTTAGATATTATCTTTATCTGTCACTCTCTATCAATTTTTCATTTTCTACGATGATTCAATAAGGTTCCTCAAGACTTTTCCATTCCTTTATGTTTTTAAAATCACAAACACTCTATCTCAAGGAAAATTCTATTTTCCCTAAGATATTTTATATGAAAATTTTTTCTTTACCCATTTTTCCATAATATAGAGAATTATTATTTCCCCCAGGAATATTTTTCCTTACCTATTTTTCAATGAAAATATTTTTTATTCTCTGAATCTATCTCATTTTATTCTAAGTGAAAATTTTGGTTTCACTTCTAAGTCCTTAGAAATTATATAAATACATATGGATTGAGTATTTTGTTTTCAGGATCCAAATTCTGGTTCTGAATTCCTATGAATTTAGGTTCAAATTTCTCTGAAATTCAGAATCTGAATTCATTAAAATTAAGATTCAGAATTATCTAAAACTCAGACTATGAATTCTATAAAATTGAAACTCAGAATACTCTGAAATTTAGACTCTAAATTCTATAAAATACGGACTCCGAATTCTCTGAAATTTGGACTCTAAATTCTATGAAAATCAGTCTGCAAATTCACTGAAATTCAGACATTGAATTCCTCATAATTATGGTTCTGAATTCCTCAGAATTCTGATTTCAAATTTCTCATAAATTATAATATGAATTTATTAAAATTGTGATTTTGAATTATTCAGAATTCATAATTTGATTTCAATAGAATTCATGTTCTGGTTTTTCTTGGAATTCATAATCCAATGTCTATAGAATTATGATTCCAAATTCCTTGAAAAAAATAATCCAAATATCCCTGAAATATAGACACTGAATGCTTAATTTCATAGACTCTGAAACTTATTTTTACATAGACTCTAAAAAATAAATTTGATCAATCAACCGTATTTTTCATACCCTTGTTATAGTTGTGAAACAATGTAGTAAAATATGATTCTAACTAACCATTGTTTGATTGAAAAGGGTAAAGGTCCCTCTGAGATTTAAGAAAAACCATGACTGTTGGAGGAGAAATACAAACTTTGGAGAATCAACTATAAATTATATCTCATTTTAATGAGGTTAGTACTTTTGGAAATGAAATTGATAACACTAGATACCACATGTTATTGAAGTGATTTCTAGAAAAAGAGATACTCTCATGCCTTGTGCATACTGAACATATTGTTCTTCTTGCATCATGCGATACTGAATTTCACTGAGTACATTCATTGGCATCTGGGGATAGGAAGACAAATATGATGTCTAACTTAATGGTCGAGGACTTCCATGATAAGAAAGATAGAGGTGCTGACTTCCTTGAAGTTTGAGGGCTTGTGGGGATAGCAAGACAGACTCCAATATTCATATCGAGGGTTTACCCTAGTGTGGGTAAGACAGACTTTCTTGAAAGTATAAATCAAGGGAACTTTATCCAAGGATGTCAGATACCCAACTCTTTGGGTTAAAATATTCAATATTTGTTACTTGTATTGTGTCAAGTGTTCATTCGGCTGTATTTTTATTATTTAGGAATGTACAACTATCGTATACTTTCTTATACTTTTATACTATGATTAGTAACATTCTATATGCTTTAAGATATAATAAATGTCCTTTTAACCTTATTATATGTTTCATTTCTGGAACCATATTTTAGGAATATCGCATATTTTTATAACTAAAAGGTTTGGTGAATTTACCTTGTTTAACCTTGTTAAATATAATTTTACTTATGGTTAAAATAATTATGTTTTATTCCAGCTTTAATCTATCCAAAGCAGTTTTCAAAGAATACAATTCAAACTCCCCCTCTTGTATAATGTCATGGATTCCTTTGAAACCGAAGATAGTAAGTTCAAAGATCTCACCAATTCTTTTAATGAAAAGTTATCTCTCGAAGATACTACTCAAAAGTTAGAAGTGAATGATTTGAATGGGGAATTGTATTCTGATGCTCAGATTTGGAAGAGGGAATGGGATATTAGAATCTAACTTGAAGAAACATTTTCAAACAAGAAGAAACATTGAAGGCTCATGCTGATATGATTAAGGCTTAGAAAGAAAAAATGAAATCCTTAGAAATGAAATGTAAAGATCAAGATCAGCTACTCAATCACATGAATGACGATCATAAGGAACTCAAGAACCAAATTTATATAGTAAAGAAGCTATTTTCAAAGGAGAAAGAAGGACAATCTTTCTCAAATATGATCATTTTTTGTATTTCCCTATTGTACAAGTTCATTCAATATAAGTGAAATTTGTGTTGCACTTAATATTTTTGGATGTTTAGTATTAATATTTCAGGTACCATATTTTCTTTTCCATTCCCATTATCTATTTTTTTGAAAATCACAAAGCGGGAGAAATTAATGAAAAAATAGAATACTATGTAATTAATAAAATACCCTATGTAAGGGCATGTTAATATAAGGGGGGTTTTATCATTATTATTTATGTATGCATGAAACTAAAAAAATCTGATTTAGGTAATCAAGAATATGATTCATAGGGATTTCAAAGCCTAAGGGGGAGTTATTCATAATCATTATGATCCATAATTAAAGGGATATATGTTTTTATTTTCATTTTCACAAAAAAATTTAGGTCATTATATTTTTTGTAAGGATGATTGTACTTTCAAAAAAGGCGGAGATTGTTGGGTCAATAAGGTTTCCTTATGACTTTTCCATTTATCTATGTGTTTAAAATCACAAACATTCTATCTCATGGAAAATTGTATTTTCCCTATGATTTTTTATAAGGAAATTTTCTCTAAACCATTTTTTCCTTAATAATGAAAATTTTCCATCCGCAAGGAGAATTTAACCTTACCTTTTTCTCATTGTTCATATTTTGTTTTTTCAGAATATAATTATTTTTATTCCTATGTGATAATTTTGGAATCAATTATAAAACATAGGAATTCTATAAATACATAGATGTACAGTATTCTGTTTTTAGGATCTGAATTCAGGTTCAGAAATCCTCTGAATTCGAGTTCTGAATACTCTGAAATCCAGACCCCGATTTCTCTAAAATTTAGACTCCAAATTATCGAGAATCCAACTCCAAATTCTCTAAAATTCAGACCCTAGATTCTCTAAAATTAAGAAACTAAATTCATTGAAATTCATACCCCATATTTTTTAAAATTCAAACTCTGAATTCTTTGAAATTCCGACTCTGAATTCTGTGAAATTCAAACTATGAATTCTCTGATATTCAGACTCCAAATTATATGATATTCATACTCCTAATTATATATAATTCAGGTTAAAAATTCCTCATAATTTTTATTCTGAATTCTTAATAATTTAGACTTTGAATTTATTGAAATTATGATTCAAAATTATTCAGAATATTGACTCTGAATTCCTTATATTTCAGGTTCTGAATTCCTTAGAATTCAGGTTCTGAATTTCCATGGAATTCAGACTCCAAAGTCTATATAATTATGATTCTAAATTCCTTGAAAAATAGAATATGAATATCCATGTAATATAGACTCTGAATTCTTACTTTCTAATACTATTAACTTTATTTTTTTCATAGACTCTAAAAAATGATTTTAATTAAGCATCCATATTTTTCATACCCTTGTTATAGTTATGACAAGATGTAGTAATTTTTTTTTCTAACTAACCATTTTTTGAGTGACACGTGTACAGGCCCCTCCATGATTCACAAAAAAATATGACCGTTGGATAAGGGAGTCGACCATTAGATAAGTTCCTATTAATAGAATCTCACTTGAACGAGCTTAGTAATTTTTAAAAAAATTGATAACACTAGAGACCACATGCTATTGAAGTGATTTATATGGAGAGAGAGATACTCTCATGCATTGTGCATACTAAACATCTTGTTCAAGATTGCTCCGTGTGACTCTGAATGTTTTTGTGTACAATTGAGGGCTTCTAAGGATATGAAGTAAGAGGTTCTGACTACCATAATGTTCATGGATTTCTATGATAATGAAGACATAGGTGCTGACTACCTTGATGTTTGAGGGCTAGCTAGGATAACAAGGCAGACTCTGATATTCTTATCAAGGGCTTACCCTGGTTGGGGTAATATTGACTTTCTTGAAAGTATAAATGAAGGGTCCTTTATCCATGTTTGTTAGATACCCTACTCTTTAGGTTAAAAGTTTCTGTACTTTTTACTTGTAATTTTTAATGTTGGTTTTCCACTGCATTATGATTATTAAGGAATAAATAACTATTTTAAACTTTATTATACTTTTGTACTATGATTAGTAAGATTCTATATGCTTTAAGGTAGAATCGTTGTCCTTGTAAAATTATCATGGGTTTCATTTTCGAAACCATATTTCTAGAATCTAGCTAGTTTGTGGAACTAAGATGTTTTGGGAATTTACATCGTTCGACCTTGTTAAACATAGTTTTCTTTAAGGGTAAAAAAGTAAAGTTTTATTCCAGCATTAAAGGTTCCATAGGAATTTTTTAAGTATACAATTCACTCCCTCTTGTATATTGAGCATCTACATTCTTAATTCGATCTTACAGTCTCATTTATTTGTTCTATATTTTATATATATATATATATATTTCATATAGACAACCATATCATACTTGATCATTCATTACTAGGGAAAATACGAGTTATTAATTTTCCTTTCTCAATCCATTCTCCTAAGGATGATTAGTAATTAAAGATAGCATAATAAATATGATTTTAAATGTACTAATCCATTAAAATATAATTAAACAATTAGGTTTTGTATAAAATGATATTTATTTTGTTTATATAAATGGATAATTGATATTAAAAATAAATTAATAGTAGTTTAATATAATAAAATTTAAAATACATCTCAAAATGTGTCACCCAACACATAGATATATAGGTTTAATGCCCACTAGCTACATAAACATCCTTGTGTAAATTATTTTATAGATTAATAAAATCATGTAGAATACCATTATAGATACCCACACATTACATACATTTTTATTACATAATAATTGAAGTATTTTTATTACAACATATTACAAAACCATGAATGTACTGTATAGGTATAATGTCTTTTGAAACTGTGAAACATAAACAACTGGTTCATAAAGCATCTATGTTGTCTGTCATTTATTTCATCATAACTGGACTCATTTTAAGTATATCAAATTGAATTCCCTTGTTCCTTACTTGGAGAAAAGAAACATACAAAAGGGTGAGCTAAAATTCTTAGTAAGGGTAAAAAAGTATATATCAATCATAATATATTCATACGATCATAACATTTGAAAATCATATCCTGCAAAATAAGCCATAATATCTTGTCATGGGATGAATCATAGAATTGAAATTGAAATAACAATAATAATAAAATAAGACATAAAACATTGTTTCATAAACACATAGTCATATAAAATCATCTCATATTAGTCAAGGCTCATTTCCAAGACCATCATAAAGGACAAAGTCCATTACTGAACAGAGTTCACTCCTTGTTCCAGTCATGTATCACTGAACCGAATTAATATGTCGTTCCATCCATGTGTATATAATGAGATATAAATATTTACCCTATGCATTGGAGGGAGATATAGGTCCCACCCATATCATAATTAAACGATTCTAATGTGTTTCACAAAAAAACATAAATCACACATCATAACATAACCCATGTATTGAAATGGGATTCTTAAACATCATGTCATCATAACATAATCTATATAAGAAAAATGGGCATCATAAAAAACTCCATAATAAATTTATAATATCAAATTAATTATAAAGATATGAAAATAACCTTTTATCATAATATATGGAAAATAATTTTGATAAAACACTTGAACTTAGTTCTGGAAGAAAATATCCATTCTTCTTCAAAAACATTTTATTTTTTGAATATGTATTTCAATTTTAGAAGAAAGTATGTAATTTGAAACTAAACATGAATAATTGAAAATGAATATTCATTGAAATAATTATATATGAAATCATAAAAATATGTTCATGCTGTACATGTTAAAAACATTCTCCTCGTACTTTTTTCAGAAATTTCAAAAAGTACCTCATTGGTATACAAAAGAAAGATTACATCTCTACCATGTGGTAAAAGTAAAAAAAGTATAAAAAGGACATTAAATGTAAATGTAATAATTTTTAACCTTTTATGATATAATTTATAGAAAACATGGACAAGTATGATACATATAACCTCATTAAATACTTATCGATAAACACACTCGGATAAAAACGAGATTGGAAAAGTTATCCATTACCTTAGGTCTGATATGATTTGTATATATCTAAACCTCCTATATAATAATTCAAATAATTTAATTAAAATAATTCTAAATCAAATTCATTTCTATGATATCATATATGGTTATATTCATAGCTTTTTATTAGTAACATTTCATTGTTACTTGTTTTTCGGGAGTTAACTACTTTATGTTATTATGCATGATTTGTTGAATAAATTCTTATTACTTTTTTTAGGGTATAATTATATCATATAAATAACGGTATTAGTATTATATATATCATATTTATTCATTAAATTAATTTCTATAATCATTTTCAATGAAGATCATGTAAAATGAATCACAACATATCGTGGAGACGGTTGGTCGTACGTATGCACGCGTTGTGATTTAATTTTTCATAGGATGGAAAGAGGATGAAATATGGTTGATTCAGTTTTTTAATAACATATATGTTTATAAATGATATTAGAGTTATTAATTAATAATGAAACACCTCATATATAATAAGTAGAAGAAGAACAATGTTTGAAAGAATTGGTATAGGATATTACTTCTTCTTCAAAGTGCCTATTCTAAACCTCATCTTATGGAACTAAAGATGGTCTTTGAAGAAGACCAATACTAATATTATGTTTCTAGTGAAGTTTATAATGGAAATATATAGGGTTTGGTCGTGTTTTATGATCAAAATGGATTTTATAGGGGATGGAGGGGGTTCAATTCAATAAAAATGGAGAGTGGCACTTTTAGAAACCTCCAAAATATTAATTTATAATAAACTCAAACCCCACATAAAACCCTCCAAAATTACTCAAAATCAAATATTAGATTATATAAGGTTGTAATCCCATCAACCAAAAACACTAGATATGTATTGATTTTATTTTAAAGAATATAATTTTGATTTATCTTTATTTAATCAAATTTATTTTATTTTTGGTAATAATATTATAATTTTTAAAAGGATATAACATCTTAATTATGTGTTTTGAATTTACATAATTGGATAATTTATGAAATTTATGAAAAATAAGTTTCAATTTGTATTTTAATTTTTTTTTATTTTAAACAATTTAATAATATGTTATTTTTATAAAATATCCATAGTGTCAATTTTAAAAATATTCATTTATTTGAATTTAAATAAAATCCACACAAAAGATTGATTCGAAAAAATATATTTAATATATTCATACCATGTCATATTATTCTTTTATATTTTTGGAGAACCATAATTACTTAATATAATATATATTTTAATATTTTTTAAAAAAATTATTTTATATTTCCCTTAATAAAATAATTACAACATTATTTTTGTGTAATTATTTCATATACTTATTTTTCTGCATAAAAATTAAAAATAAAATAATACATTGAATATAAATCTAATATATTTCATAAGAATACATTTATTCTAATTTATGTTCTAATACGAGAACATTTAAATGTTATATTTATTAAATTATGAAGCTAACAACTTTGACATCATTTAAAACAAAATAATTTATGTGTCATAATCTCTTTTATAAACCTCAAAATGGTCAAAACATCAACCATTAGATGATTATAGTTTATATATAATCTAAAAATAAGGTTTTTAAAAGTGTTTAGGACTTTTTATGGGTATTAATATTTTAATAAAATTTATATTATTGATTTTTCACTAAATCAATAATTTCGGCATTATTAATGAATAAGATATTAAAGTAATTATATATTTCTTAAAAATTACAAATAAAATACCAGGATATAGAAAAACATTTTATATTTCAAATGACTATTTATATAAAAAAATTATATTCTGTATATACTTATATTAAAAATAATTTATTTATTAATGTTTGGGAGAGACATATTTCACTTTTCATTAAATAAAATAAATAAAATGTCTTAATCTCATAAACATAGGTTCCAATAGATTAAATTTAAACCCAATTATGTTTTAAGGATAAATATTGTCATCTAATTATATTAACACATGTTTTTTTTGTAATTTAATAAAAAAAAATTTACCCTTAGTTACCATATTTACCTTTATCCGTGGTAAATAAAATTTACCATAGTTACTATTCATAATGCCGAAAAATAAAAGTATCCTATTAACATAATTTGGAATTAATGATTCAAAATATGGAATCAATTTTTCTCAATTAAAAACAAAAAATTTATATTAATTAATTTAAAATTATTCTTGTTGATGAAATGAGAAAATAGGTTTTAAAAGATAAAACATTGAAAAAGATGGAACTTTTTTACCTATAAATTCAATGTAAAATTAATGGTAATGACATAGATGATATTAAATTGTAATAATATATTCTATTTATTCTTTAAAACCATTAAATATAATAATTTAATCATATAAATTTTCTCGATGAAAAATGTTGTTTTTAATTAAAATTCAGCATAATTTTATTATTCATCAAAATATGAATGTTATCAGAATAATATCCAAAATTATTACAAAATAAATTTTTATATCCTTATTCAATATAAGAACTTTAATTTGTCAAATTTTACTTATAAACATGTAAAAAAATAGATTTAAAATGGGAGCACCATCAAAAGGTGGTAAAACATCATTTTTTGAAAAATACTTCTTTTATCTGAAAAATTGATTTTTTTCTCCTATTGCGTTATAGAAAATGTATAGGATGAAAGGAAATGATATAAAATTCAAAATGTGGTTTATAATTTTCATAACATATATTTAATATCCCGTTAAATAATAATATATCGTTGTTTTTTGAAAACTCATTATCACCTAAATCACTAGCTATCGAGGAAGGTCAATCTTGCGTGTAACACAAGCCATGTCAGTGTTGTGTGTAGTGAAAGATTCATGTATTATATAACATAATCCAATCATAGTTCATTTTTACATTAAAAAAATATATACTTGATGTTTAATTCTATCAAATGAACTTGAAAATGTGTTTAACACAAGACATCAAAGATATTAAAAAGAATCTATATCATTAAATATCAGTGTCTTACCTTCTTCCCCTCTTAAAATAAAATTCTACTTTGAAAATAATCAAGGTTATAAATCATTTACTACTTGAAAGTTTCTTTCTAGAAACCCACATTGTAGAAAGAAATATTAGAACTCCATTTTAAAAAGGAAGTTAGAAATATAATCATTACCCAAAGTAACTTATATGAGAATAAATGATGTAAGTGAAATCCTGGATATGGAAGAGAAATTTAACCATTAAGTTCTAATGAAGAGTGGTAGAGAACATGGCTAAGAAAATGTCAATAATAACAAATACACAAATGTGTGATGATATTAGGTACCATCTAATTAATCTGATATGAAGGTACTAGGGTACTATTTTTTGGTTTTCAATATCCTTTCCTATATATGAAGAACATTAGGGGAAATAATTTCATGAATTCTGTACAATCGCGTTATTGGTGGTTCCGTGATCAATTTATACTTCAACTATAATTCAAAGAAAAGAAGTAGAATTTGTAAATTGTTATGTTTTATCAGATCCTATTATTGAATGATAGTTAATTACATCTACATCCATAAAATGGTTAGAGAATGTTATCAAATACACATAAGTAAATATATGGTGAGATTAATCATATATAGTTCCAAAAATGGACATATACATCATTTATCTTACTAAATAAATAAAATAAAACTAACTTATGCTAACTAGGGACTTCATGTAAGCTATTGGTAGGTGACAAAGGCTAGTCCCACATCAGTTGTGTGATCAATTTCTATAGCCTTGTCTGACACGATGGGTTTTGGCTTATCCTACAGGTAGTAATTTTTCTAGAACTATACTATTATAACATTCTTGAAATAATAATAAAATATTTTGCCATAAAAATTACTATCTGATGTCCAAATTAATTCACTCTGACCATTAGTCTTATCCAAAATACTTTTTCCCAATCTCAAAGTACAATGAAAACAATTTCAAAAAATTTCAGAAAACAATCATGTGAATACCTTAATTCATCGACTATATATCATATGATATATCATGTTTGTAATATTCCAAACAAGTGAAAACCATAATCAGTTATTCTCTAGAAACATGAATTACCATAGAACCTTAATGATAACATGAATGCTGTCAAATGATAACTATTTTCAAATATTAAAATCTCAAAAAATACCATATACTCAAATCATGATATCCCTTTGATCCTTTTATAAGACATGAGATCATTAATACTGACAAACATATTATTTCATCCTTACCCATTCATTATGTTCATATCATGTGGTTTAAATATTTCAATCACATTTCATGGTTACAGGTACCATTTAATTATGGAATTACACAATAGACCAATGCGTATATATTCCAATATTCCATAATACTATAAATGAGACACCAGAACACTATTTTGAAATCCCATTATACAAACACTTAATCATTCCACCATACAGTTGTCATACTAAGCATCATCAATTGTGATCACATGTGACTTCACATTTTCTATTTTCCATAAGAGGTTGTTGATGTCGATCATCATTAACCCTTGGATTAAGGAATTGGTTAGCATAACACCCAATTTACTTTCAATTATAACATTAAAGAGTTGTTGGTTCATTCTTTGTATCCTTTTATCCATTCTCTTCATTACCAACCTTATTCCAATTACATCGGTAGTCAATTACTCGATGACCTTGTTTTCTACACATGAATCATTTTATAGTACCTTTAAGTTAATCTCCACCAGGCTTCTTTCCAAACATTTAGCATAATGGATCATTTAACTTCTTTTCACCTTTGTTTTGAGATTTTACCTTGAATTCTATCTTTCATTTCATTTCAAAACCATGAGATGGATATGTAACACAAACTCCCAGTTCTACCTTGATAGGACAACACAAAATTTGTTCACCGAAACTGTTAATTTTTATAGCTAATTCACTTCAAAGACTTGGTTTTAATCCACATATGAATAGATCAAATTTACTTTTAGGTTGGATGATAAAGGCAGAAACATACCTTGAATGTCTTTTAAAATTCACCTTGTATGTACGAACAGATTCATCATCTATTTTCTTAAGCTCAAGGAACTCCCTTTCAATATTTGTTTTAAGAATATAAGGGAAATACATATTGAAAAATATGTTCTTGAACATTTACCATTCCATGTATTCAATTTCATCATGTGGTCTTGTATTCTTAATTAGAGTCCACCAATGGTCTGCTTCACCTTTTAAACGATAGGCATCCAAAATGAATTTTTCATGTTATAAACAGAGATGTGTGGATAACATCTTTTCAATGGTGCTGATCCATTTTCAACAACTAGTGGATTAGAATACCCACTGAAAAAAGGTGGATGTTTCTTCATGAAAGAATCAATAGTATATTGTTCCCTTCTATGATCATTTAGATTTCCAGAATAATTCATTGCTTATGTAAGTATAGAAATAATTTTTTTCACTACATCTCCCATAACATTTTGTTGTTATAGTGGACAATCATTTCATTTCATGTATATTGATCATATACAAGGTTCCTTCAGGATCCAACCATTGTCTAAAACCCAAAAAGAATAGTGTGAGTAGAAAAAATCATTCGAGGAAAACAACATAATCAATATGGATTACATTCAATCTATAACGAAATATCATTAGTACAATGTTATTCATGATCATTATAATAAAACTAGTACTGTAACATATACTTATTCTTATCCTTTGGGACATCCCTATAAATACCTTATATATATCTCTTGGGATCTCACTAAAGTTATCGCATCCTAGTATCCAAACATTAACTATACCATTCCACTAATACCAACTATAGAGACCCATAATTTAATTAAAATTTTAATACTTCAAAATTGAATTATATTTATTATAACATATAATAAAACCATGATAGTGCCTTATAGGTATAGTTTCTTTAGAAACTGGTAAACACAAACTACTGGTTCATAAAGTATATATGTAGTCTCCCGTTTATTTCATCATTACTAGACTAATTTTTGGCATATAATATTTAATACCCTTATTCAAGACATGTGGAAAAGAAAAATACAAAATAATGAGCCCAAATTGTCAGTGAGGGTAAACAAACAAAATATAAATCATATCATATTCCTAAGATCAAAAGATTTGAAAATCATATCATACATAATATGTAATAATATCATGTCATGGGATAAATCATATATGTTCCATTTTAATAATAATAATCATAACATAAGACATGAAGAATAATTTAATAAATAGATATGAATATAAAATTCTTATATATTAGTTAAGGAAAATTTTGAAGAAATTAAAAGATGACAAAGTCCATTACTGAACTGAGTTCACTCTTCATTCCTATCATGTACCACTGAACCTCATTAACTTGTTGTTCAATCCCAGTCTATCTCATGAGATATAAATCTCTACGCAATTAATTAGATGGAGATATATTTCCCATACATATCATAATGATTCCATTCTTATGTGTTCCACAAAAATAATCATACATCATAGAATAACACATTTAATAAAATGGGATTCATAAACATAATGTCATCATTACCTAATCCTTACAAGTTAAATGGACTTCATTAAAATAATTACACCATAAATTAATAAAATAATAATAATATGTATAGATACATAACACAACATCATATTTTCTGGAGAATAATTTTGATAAAACAGTTGATCTTAGTTCTTGAGGAAAATATCCTTTCTTCTTCAAATTGATTATCTTTTCTCAATATGTTGTGTAATTTAAAAAAAGATTTTTATTGAAAATAAACATGAAAAAATATAAACAAATACTCATTTAAATAATCCTTTATAAAAAGCATAAAAAATCATTTCATTCCGTATATGTTAAAAAAACATTCTCATCGTACTTTTTCCAGAAAAGTTAAAACCTACCTCATATGGTAAACCCAAAAAAGATTTTTTCCATACCATGTTGTAAAAGTCAAAAAGGGTAAAAATTACTTTAAACACATATGAAGGAATAGAAAACCATTTATTAAAAAAAAAATAGATAACATGGACATTGATGATAAATATAACCCCATTAAATACTTAAGAATAAACAATCTCGGATAAATAAGAGATATGAAAAGTTATCCCTTACCTTAGGTCTGATATGTTTTGTACGTATGCAAATCTCGTGTAAAATGATATAAATAATTTCATTTTCCTATTACATAATCTTAGTCATTTTTATGATATCATATATGGTCATATTCTTATCTGTTTATTTGAAGCATTTCTTTGTTACTTGTTATTCAGGTGTTAACTGCTTTATGTTCATATACATGTTTTGTAAAATAAACACTTCTTCCAATTTTCAGGTAAAATTTATATTAGTTAAATATTGGTATTAATATAATATATATCATATTTATTTATTAAATTCATTTACATAATCATTTTTCAATGAAGACCATGTAAAAAAATCAAATCACATCGTAGAGACGATAGGTCGTACGTACGCACATGTGGTGATTTCAATTTTCATAGGATGGATAGAAGATGAAATATGGTTGTTTCATATTCATAATAACCTATATTTATACATGTGATACTGGAGTTATTAATTAATAATGATTCAACTCATATAGAGGAATTAAAAGAAGAAAGAAGTTTGAATTAATCAGTAAAGGATATTACCTCTTCTTCGACGTGCCTATTCAAAACCTCATCTTAGGGAACTAAATATGGTCTTTGATGAATACCCAGACCTGTATTATGTTTATGGAGAATTAGATAAGAGAAATGGACAGGGTTTGTCTTAATTTGAGTGCTCCAAATGTAGTATAGTGTAGAGGGATGAGGTGTCCTTTTATAAGAGAGGAGACATAATCATTTGGAAAACTCGAAAATATTAAATTATAATAAACTCAAACCCCACATAAAAACCTCCAAAATTACACAAAATTAAATATCATATTATATAATTTTGTTATCTCATCAACCAATAAAATTCATACATGTTTTGTGAACACCCCTCCCCAACCTCATTGGCATGAGAAGGCGGTGAGGGCTACTGGGCCTTAAGCGACGTTCCCAAGATGCCAAAAGCTGGAAATAAATGTCGAGGGCTTCAAGATCAAGTTGGGGACTGATTTTACCACTAGAAAAAACCATCCAAATAATCCACAAATATACACTATAAGATGAATGTCAATTTAATTAACCAACCATTCATTCCCAAATGACAACCAAGTTGTTCCACAACACAACTCAAAACCAATACAACCAGAAATGTCCACAAAACATCAGAGTACACTGCGGAAACTAAAAAAATAGAAACCACCAGTCATGACACCACCACAGCTCCACACCAAACTCTAAGCTCCATGCTCCACCAAGGGATCAAAAATCTCCACTAAAGGAGGGTGATGCCTAACCTTTTCCCACGTCACGATACACGACATCTGTAAAGACACCAATGTGCCAAAGCATGGTGTTAGTACTAAAACTCAATAGCATTTCCCCAAATGACTTCCCTATGCACTCCACTAGGATAAAATCATTAGCTCATTTATATAAAACAGTTTATATAAAAGAAATCACAAGTGAAACCATTCTCATAAGCCCATCATTCCCTTACCCAACCATCACACCCAAACCGAGAAAGCCAGGAAATTCCAACCGAGCATGCCACAAGCCATATCATCATTTAAACATTATCACAAAAACTTCCATCTTACAAATAAATTCACAACAAATGACCAAAAAGACAAACATCCAAATTGTAGAGCTTCCATCCAACCAGTTTATCCATTTACAGCTAGTGGCTCTTCCCGTCCACTTATCCTTAGATGGTGGCCCTTATTTCCCATATCCATCCCCTTTTAAATGTGGTACTTCTCTCATCTTCCACACAACATCCCAACCAATCACAACCGGGCATGTAACAAATTTAAGTCACAACAACATTATGTAATCAACAGATTCCAATACATGTTAATTCACTTCAATAAATCACCCATTTATTGAAAACCATTTTCCCATGAGAAACCCATTTCAATAAAACAAAAATTTTATTGAATTCCATTTTCATCAATCATTTCATAAATCAATCATAGTATTCCATTTTAAAATTTTCATTTTAAAATCCACAATATGAACATTTCACCACAAAACCCTTTTTTCCAAAAATCCCCGAAACATCACCCAAGGGATTTTTAACCAATTTCACACATCAAAACACAATTAATTTGAAGCAAAAAAAATTAATTTTAACCAAACCCAATAGCTCTAACATTGTGGAGTCGAGAGAGAAGCTACATACCTTTAGCGTTCCCGAGAAATCAACTGACAAACAAGTGCACCTCCAAACCGGCGAACGCACCATCGAAACCTCTATATATCACCTTCCCTAACCATCACAAGCCTTAAAATTAACATCCAAGGGAACCCCAACAGTACATCCACACACAAAAATTGTTGATCTAGAAAACCAAGAAGTAGAGGAAAGTAGATCTAGTGGAAATCACAAGGAAACCAAGAGGAGAGACTTTCCTGAGAGAAACTACCTTGAATCCAGCTTGAAACCCTTTCGAATTGCTTCTAAAACATGTGGGAGAGCCCCTAAAACCCTTGAGAACCAAAAATCCCGAGTGAGGATCGAGTGGGAGGATGATTAGAGTGAAATGAGGCAATCCAGAGTGAGCCGGGAACTTATAACCCTATCATTAAGTGGTTGCACGGTTAGCCAACACGGTTTGGAAAACCGTGCACACACCACTACCTCGAGAGCCAGGGTCCACATGGTTTCCTCGCACAGTATGGAAAACCGTGCGCAGGCTGTGTGGGGACTACTGTCTCGAGTACAAGGGTCTACACCATTTTCGGGGGAACCCGCACAGTTTCCACTAAACGTGCTCAAACTGTGCACCCCTTTAAAAGCCTTTAAACTCATCCAAAACCCTTCCAAAATCTCCCAACCTCTTCCCAAATAATCACATGCACTTTAAACAAATACAAATTCATAAAAAAATGACACATAACTCAAACCGGGGCTGCTAAATTTTGATTTTATTTTATACCTTATCATTTTGATTTATCCATATATAATCTATTTAATTTTATTTGGGATTATAATATTCTAAATTATAATTGGTTATACATAAGTACTTATGTAGTTTTAATTGACAATAATTGCATACATTATAATATTTTATACAATATAATTTTCATTTGGAAATTTTAAAATATTTTTGTGGTTATTAAAAAATATAATAATATGTTATTTTTATAAAATATAAATAATGTCACTTTTGAAACTATTAATTTAATTAAATTTTAATAACATTCACACAAAAGATTGATTAAAACTAAAATATTTAATAGATTTTAAAATTTTCATATTATTCTAGAAAATTTGTGGAGAAAATTAATTACTTAATATAATATTTATTTTAATATTTTTAAAACCATTTATCTAATATTTCTCTAAATAAAATAATTACTACTGTATTTGTGTATAATTATTTAATATACATATTTTTTTCAGAAAACATAATACTAAAATACTATGATTAAGATAAATATAATATATTTCATAAGAATTCTTTTTGTAAAATTTATGTTCTCAAAACACAACATTTAAAATGATATATTTATTAAATTATGAAAGTTGCAACATGGACATCATTTAAAATAAAATAATATAATTGTCATAATCTCTTTTATAAGGCTCTAAATAGAAAAAAAGTTGACCCTTGGATGATTTTGGTTTATATATATGAGATCAATAAGGTTTTTTCAAGTGTTTTGGCCTTTTATGGGTATAATTATTTGAAAAAAAAAGATATTATATATTTTTCACTAAATAGATAATTTCTACATCATTAAGGTATAAGACATTTAGGTAATTAAATATTAAATAAAAATTAAAATTAAATTACCTTGATAAATAAAAAATATTATCTTTCTAAGGATTATTAATAATCTAATTTATATTTTGTATAACCTTGTATTAAAAATAATTTTATTATTAATGTTTGAGTGAGACATATTTTACTTTTTTAAATAAAATTAATCAAATGACTTAATCACATCCATGTGGGTTCTAATAGATTCCATTTCGACAAAATTATGGTTATGGGAAAAATTTAGACATCCAATTATATTAATACGTGTTTTAGGGTAATTTTATAATATTATTTTTACCCTTAATTACCTCATTTACCTATAACGGTGGTAAATAAAATTTACTGTAGTTACTATTCATAATGCCCATAAACAAAAATTGCCTATTAACATAATTTGGACTTATTGATTCTATAAATAGAATCCATTTTTTCTAATTAATGATACAAATGTTTCAGTAGTAAATTTAAAATTAAACATGTTGTTTAAATGATAAAATGAGTTATTAAAGTTAAAACATTGCAAAAGAATGGAATATTTTTACCTAGGAATTCAATGTAAAATTAATAGTAACTACAAAAATTATATTAATTGGAAAAAATATATTCTATTTACACTTTAAAACCATTCATTATTATAATTAAACCAAATAAATTATTTCAATGAAAATATTTGTTTGTAATTATAATTTACCGTATTTTTACTATTCATCAAAATATGAATGTTATCAGAAAAAAAATGAAAAAATTTATCCAAAGTAAAATTTTTCATTCCAATTTCATAGAAACGGTTCAATTTGTCTAATTTAACTTATAAAAATGTCAAAAACAATATTTAAAATGATTACACTACCAGAACGATGTAGAACTGCATTTTTTGAAATATACTTCTTTTATCTGAAAAAGTTTTTTTTTCTAATATTGTGTTATTTTAATTATTGAGGATGAATGTTAATGATATAAAATTAAAATTGTGGTTAATAATATTGACAATGGAAAGTTTTTATCCCATTAAATAATAATATATCAGGGTTTCATGAAAACATGATATCATATACAATGAAAGCTATCGAAAAAGGTTACTCTTGCTTGTAACGCAAGCCAAGTCAGTGTTGCATGTATTGAATGATACCTGTAGCATATAACTCAATTCAATATTTGTTAATTTTTACATTAGAAAAATTCTATACTCAGTGACAAATTCAGTCAAAAGAACTTCAAATTCTGTGTAACACAAGAAATCAAGGAAATTAAAAAGAATCTATCTCATAAAATCTCGATGTGTTACACCCATCTAGAATTTTTAAAAGATACAGAATTATTCATGAAATGTGGAATAAAAGACATATGAATTGGGTGAGCTGAATCATTCATTAAGCTAAAAGATATCAATATTTCATGAAGTGTTAAATCATAAGAATATGATATTACAAGGGATATAAAGAAATTTATTATAAAAAATACATCTAATAATAAACGTATTCAACAATTTAGTATAAAATTACATGTAATATAATATGAAAAAATGTATACCATAAAAAATAGCTGAAATCTGGAGTCATTAAACATGATATAGGGAACAATTTCATTGCTGAAAGATTGCAACATAATAGTGTAGACTAATAATAATCTTAGATATCAAATGTCAATGATACCCACATATAAATTTGTCACATATTAGGGTTCATATAACAACACATGTATGTTATTAATATTTTTATAATCTTCCTTCATACCCATGGGCTTGGTGTAAAGACTATTGTGAACACCTTTAGCTGTGGATAAATTCAAACTTGTACCATTTGAATAAGAGTTAGTCCTCTTATTTATAATTATAACTCACAAGAAACTAAATAATAAAAATATATTTGGAGGGATATATAGGATCCCACACACTGTCAATGAAATATATAGGTTTCTATTTTAATCAATCCTAAGTATATAATTTTTTATACATGTAAAAAAATGGGTTTAAAAAAAAAATATAAAACCAAATCATACCATCATTTAATTAGATAATAGGATAAAAATATATTTTAAAAATGAAATTATATCATAATAAAATATATTGAGTGGACCAAACATAATTTCTTAAATAATATACCTTACAGGAAATGTAGACATGAATATAAAAAAGTCTCCTAAAAAAATTTAAAATTTTCTAAAAAATGATGTGTTAAAATTACATGGAAATAACATTTTTGAATAGAATGTGAAGACTTTATATATTATATTATTAATTGGTTTAAATAAATGATCCATGTGTTGATAAACAATTTAATAGTAGAATGTGGTAAGGAAGATAAAATAATTGATATTGTACAAATTCAACACCCTTTTTTGTATATAACAACAGTTGAAAACATTAATCATAATAAAGACAATTGGAAATATTTTTGTAAATGTATAATTTTGAATAAAATTATAATTTCATTTAATTATATAATTATCTTCCACTAGAAAAAGGAAAACATTTGAGATATTTCGAAAACATGGGTATGGAGTTAAAATTCATTAAATGTGAGTGGAGTGATTCGATGAAAAATGTCATATTCAATAAATAATATATTCATAAAATTAGTATACATTTTTTTATAAATAATTACCTTGATAAAAATGTGGAAATATAGTATAAAAACATCAAATGTCAAAATATATCAATCATTGAAGATAATAGTAAATGTGGAGTGATTATGACTTAAAGAAAAATGATTTTTGTAAATAAAACCCCCTATAGACTTTGTAACATTAGATTCCAAACCCCATTAGATGTAGAAAATGAATTATCCAAAAAAATATTATAATCATGATTATAAAAATTTCAATGGGGAATTATTTACCTTCATTAAAAAAATAATGGTGTATAACATCAACATGGAACATATGATTCATATTTTAGAAAAAGAACTAACTACCATTAATTAGGAATTATAAAATTGTACTTAACCTCCAATTAAAAAATATACTAATACAATATTATATACCATGACTAATATACATTAAAATATCATAAAATCCATTTTTATTAATATAATATTTAATTGTAACATATTTTTACTATCGGTTTTTAGAACATTCTGTTGAATTTTTTATAATGATTCATAATGAGAAGATTGGTTCTCACTAAGTGGTTCCCAGTTTATTATTTCCATATAACTTAAGATAAAACTATAATTATTTTATAGGATTACATATGTCCCATTTATAGAATGTGAAATTCATGAAAACAATTTGAGGAATTTGAAAAAAAATAGTTTTCAATATATTGATGATCCAAAGGTGATATATTACTAATTAATATTTATATTAAAAACATTATTGAATAAATAAAAAATAATTATAATTATTATGGGATTTCACCCTAATATTACATCACATATTCAATTATAACAGAACCATTAAAACATCGTAAATGTATAACGTTATATAAAACCATATGGTAATGTGTTACAATGATAAAAAATTTAAGAGGATATATTTATATATTGACAACATTATATATAAATAATATAAGTTTTGTAAAAAAATACTCATTCAATCCATTTTTGAAACCATTTAAGAGGGGTGGTTTTGAAAAATAAAAAAGTTTCTCTTTGACATAGTAGTCACCACAAATGCACAAACAATGTTGTCATTTTTCAAAATAAATGGGAAATATGAATAGAAAAGAATAATTCCTTTAATATAATGTAATTTATTTATATAATTTATTCTAATATAATTTTTTAATGTGGATATAATATATTTTAATTATGATATTTGTGGGGAAATATTGAATAGTTGATAATACACACATTAACGGGCCGAAATTTTCTTTGGAATTCTCTATAAATGAATTAATGATGTATAATAATGGTGACTATAATATTGTTATGGATAAATAAGGTTCTAAGATTATTAATATGGAATATTATCTAGAATAAATTTTATGTATATGTGAGCCTTTATGTGGTGTAATTTTTACCCTTTTATATGGAAAGGAATTATAATTTTTGAAAGACACCAATACATTTCAAACAATGTAATGTGATTATTAAAATGTATGTGGATCTTCATAATAAAAAAGATGAGGGGAATTTCGTTTGGGAATATATTATAATCTTAAAATCGTTTTTTATAAAACATATATTTTTCCCTATCATATAAAAGTATATCTTTTACACAAATTTATGTTTAACATGATAATGAATTATTAAATATATGAATTAAAATTAATGTACCTAAATATGATTAAAACCCATACCTACTTTGAAAATTCTAATTTCAAAACAATAAACCATTTTAACTAATAAAAATTTAATGATTGTGAAATGTTATCTTCAAAGGAAACAGAGATAACTATTAAAAACAGTTTTCCAATAAAATAGTGTCATTAAGTATAAAAATTTATGAATAATATAATATTAAGATAAATATTTTTATTAGATATAAATATAATTTTTATATAAAATTACATTATATTTTTCAATAAATTTAATCAATATCAATATTTCGTTATCAGAATACTTAATTATAATAAAATGAAGGAATTTTTTTATTAATGTAACATTTTAATTTATTAATAAAAATATTTGACACGAGAATTTTATGTTCCAGAATATTTTTCCTAAAAATTATTTTGATTTTCTAAATTATTCATTTATAACATAAAAGGATATTAATTATACTATTATGTTCTTATATAATTATAAAATAATAAAAATTATTATTTTCACAATAACCATATTTTTTGACTAAAAATAAACTATTCATGTTAAATTTAAAAATTCATAGTATGGGAAAAAATTATTTTAATTCCCCAAAACTAATTTTTCATTATATAATTAATATTATAACATTTATATATTTAGATTTTAAATAAATATAAAAAAATAAAATATTATTTTATTTTAATTCAAATGGAATTTATAAATTTTATGAGTGATTAACAATATATGATATCAATTTATAATTTTTTAGGATAAATTATACATTTAATAATTCATTGAGATAAAATATTGATTACTATTATTTTATGTAAACATCAACAAATAAAATTAAAATTCAATAGTTATACTGTAACATTTTATTACAAAAAATCATTGATACAAATAACATTTTTTCAATTTTATATACATCTCATGTTATATTTTAATATAAATAATATTATTTATTAATGATATAGAAATACATAAACATGTATATATTTTAATAATATATTAAAAGAAAATTTTTATTGAATAGTTAGTTGTTTTATTTAAAATTTACTACATAATAAAACACCAATTTATTAAACAAATTTGTTTAAGAACAGGGACCATAATGAAAATAAATATATTTTCAATAGCCATATTTAATTCATAAATAGATACATACATACTAAATCATTAATTCATGCTACTCTCACTTCACATGTAAATATTAATAGTCCATATTATTGATTTTTCATATTGGTATCTTCTTTCACAATGATCATTCACATTACAGTTTTTGTTTACCTATTAGTTATCCTCACGTTCTAATATAATCTAATTACATATAAGTTGTAAATTTTTTTAATTTTTTTCTATTGTCCCTTATTCATTTATTCACTTTTTATGGATATATTTTCTCTACGGTGAGTAATAATATATAAGGAACAATATTTAGTTTCTTATGTTATTACTATAACATTCAACTTGTGAATAAATAGTAGAATATTATTTTAAAATTATTAAAGTTGGATAATAGTATCATTGTAGTTAAAAAATAGTTTTGTTTCCAATATGGAAGGAAAATAATTGTTGTGATGTAAAAATAAGTATTTTGTGAAATTATATTAAAAGTGATGGGAATTATTCTTAATAAAATTTCATCTTCCAAAAATAATAAATTCATAAATGGAGGATACATATCAGTGAAACAAGATTTAACTACAAAAGAAGATACAAATAATAACTAATATAATCATAGGTTAGAAAAGATCTATCAAAAAAATGTAATAATAAAACATGAGTGATCATGTCCCAAAAAAATATTTTAGTCTCGAATACCCCTTATATCCATTGTAATTATGGAATAAAAACCACATGAGTGGTAGAACAGTAAAAAATTCACTAAATAACATTACAAGTAACATAACCACGATGCAATAATTAATTTTTTATTTTATTTACAAAATTTGAAAAAAATAAAACCAAAAAAGTCAAACGAGATTTAAATTTGACACATAGAAGACTTTACAATTATTCTAAAGTAGTAAATTTCACAGTAACGTCCTATAAAAAATTGATATCACAATATAATATTTAAGAACCTTATTCATATATACTATAATTTATTATGCTAATTCAAAAGACCTTTATTTTAAATATGTTAATCAATAATTACATATTTTTACAAATGGATGTTAGAAAATTGGAGGGTTTATTTTGTACAAAGGTCATAAATACAATATTTGGTTATCAGTAAGTTGTTTCAAGTCCATAATTTATATATAATTAATTATAGACTAAACCTTTTTTAAATTAATAATTATTTAAAATATTTTTTGTGTGAATAAAATTAATAACAATTGGTAATATTGAAATCGTGATAAACTATATTACGACATGTTAAACGATCAAAAAGTGATATATAAATAATTATCTAAATGTTGAAAACATGATTACATGATCATTAAAAATTAATAAATATATAATTATTTAACTATATTACAATTATATAGAATCCCATAATCACTTATTCCAAAATAAGTATTACATTGTTTAAAAGTATAGTTAAGTTGACCCAAATGGTAACTTGTTATAATGATTAAAAGAGTACAGGGATGCATCTAGATAATAATAATATGACATATAAGGATGTAAAATGATGAAATTAACATAATATAACTAATTTAAATCTATTATATGGACCTTAAATGATGGTTAGTGATAAAAATGAATTTCTATAACCATGAAATTAAGAGTTCATATATATCCATCAATAATGATATCAATTTTCATTATTAGATATTTAATTTTAAGAAATATTGACATACAATGATATTGTAACATAAAAACCCAACAAATTCATTAAAATTTTAATCAAATTCCTTGTGAAGAATAAATTTAAATTATTCATTAAATATAATTAATAAATATATAATTTTATAATAAATTATTTTACTGTAAGGTACATACAGTTCATAAAATAATATATGTTACATAACTTATGTCTCATTGGAAACAATATGAGACAGTAAACCCCTACATCGAGATCCACGTAATTTTAATGCACTCTAACCGCATTTATGATAAATTAACATTTATTCTATTTCTATACCATAGTCATGAAAAATTCTTATAATATCACATATGATCAATATTTAACATTTCAACAAACATTTTTTAGTTATTCCTTATCAAATTATTCATTTGAGGGTGTTCACTGTTTCATTATTAATTATAATTTCAATTCATATGTTACATTCCTTGAACATTGATAATGGTTACATCACATAAAAAATGATAAAAATGACATAAATATCATATATATTCATTGTATACATTTTTAGCTTCATCCATATATTGGATATATAAAAATGAAGGAAAACGTTTGTGAAGATGGTGGTCTATTCGTATGCATGAACATTGTTTTCATTTTTCTTGATGGATGGAAAAATAAGGGTAAATAATAACTAATCAATAAGGGATCATTTTATATCACATATAAAATATATATTTATGAAATCTATCCTTTTTTACAATCCATGTAAAATTCAATCATAAAATGAATCACATCACTTCATAAGTTGTGGTATTCCACATGTTCCCGTGACAAATGTCATCATATTCTTATGGATTGGAAGGTTTTAGTACAAAAAATAAAGATACTAAATATATATACATTGTTGTTGATGGTTATAAGATAATCTATATGGAAACTAACTCTCAATGTTTCAAGGGGTTTTGATGCAGGATTCTCCTTGGGGGAGTACTTCTGCCAACGCGGCTGCGGGTGTCTTTGACGATACCTTCATGTGTCTGATATTGTTCGAGGAATCACTTACGATCATCAGCAACATTTTACATCATAGAATACCCCATGAGTAAATGACCACCAAGAACGCAATCATCTTTGATAGTACCTTCATGAATCTGATAGTGTTTGATGAAGCCTTACTGAATAGTGACATGCCCCATGAGCACATCGACACTGCAAGCACAAATATGGATGAAGGTACCTTCGTGATTCTGATAGAGACCAGACGCTTTTTGGAGGGAACCACCATCCTTTTGAATCACCTTTTCCTATAAATATTCATATCACCCCACCCCAAAAGAATTGTTACCCTGACCATTCGACATCCAATCTACCATATTGAGATGCTCCCAAACACTATGAACCTAACCAAAAAATTTATTTCCCAAGGAACCTTAGAATCATGAACCATGAATTAAATTTTTCTTCATGGCCCCAACATACTTAATGGTTTCCATTAATGAAGGTCTCCACCCTTCACAAAGGAGGCATCCGTTTTGAGTTCCTCGAGTCTATACAAAGCATTTAACCATCACTGAGAACTATTCAAATAACGTATATTCTAAGGAAAATGATATATTCTCTACAAGGTTATTTTATTAATGGGGATTCATTCTTCCATGAAGAAAATTCCCTTTCACTAAACACATTACCTTGAAAAATTACTTTCCCTTCAAAAGTAACATCTACTTCATGAAGAGTCATCCTTCATGAAGAACTTTTCATTCACAAACCACCTATGATTCACAATGATTATCTTGGAGAACCCCATATCTTCATTAAATACTCCTCCAGGAGTCCATATAGGATTGTGATGATTTTATTCAAGGTTCCTCATGAAGTTTCTTATGTTTTGTTTCTCCACCTATTGCGTCTTCATAGAGATATGAAAAATAAATCACTTCTTCGCATAGATACACTAGTGTGTACCCCTTGATACACCATTCCTAATCCAAATTTTTATATAGAATTGTTGGTGCCTTCACATAACCTATGGTTAAATTCTATCAGTTATGCATTTCTAGGGGGTGAGGTACAATCCCTCATCAATTGAGTTGTAGGATGTTAAAATACCAAGAACCTACGTACTGAAAACATGACGTTAAATAGTTATTTCAACATGTGTTTCATGTTTGAGAGGATTAGAAAGTGGATGGGCAAGGGATCTCTCTCATCTCTCTTTCTCATTGGTATTTTTCAAAATTTTCACCTCGTGAAATCTTCATTTATACCCTGGCACCCACCGTGATAGGGTTTTCTGTATACCATAGAAATGGAATGAGTCATTCCTCTAATGGAATGAAATCCTTCCCATTCAATATGAAATCATCCTCAGACCTCACTTCAAGAGAAAGTCCCAATTTCCTTTTCCATGGGCTGTCTCAGTATATAATCCCCACTCCATTCCTCGCCATCATATCATTCATGGCATGATAATCAGTTTCTCTAAAACCTCTTGTTTCTCACAACATGAATGACTCACATAGGAATAGAGAGTAACATCGCTTACGAATACATCTGGACTGCCTTAGTGCGTAATCCTCATTCCCCTCACCATTGAACACTATAGAGTTTTATATGTGTCTTCTAAACAAGATACGTTGGAAGACTTCAAGAGGATCAACCCCATCCAATGGTAATATTTGGTGAACTCCTCTTATGGATTACAACTCCTGGATCTCAGTGTCCACCATAATTGGTTCCCATCAAGGCCTTTCCCCTAATCCATAATATCCAAAGATTATCATGCCCCACTCGGAGTTCACATTTCATTCGGGTCCCTATGGGAAGATAAAATGGAATAATCCCCAAGGCACCATCAGAATCATGGGAAGTTTGGTTCTAAAATATTTTGGGTTTGAGGGAAACCTCCATGAGGTTCAATCCCAACATCATCATCTTCGTGTCTTTTCCATATAATTTATTTCATTAAATTCATTCAATTATCAATTATCAATCCTAATTCTTTCCTAGGATGGAACAGCCTGGAGGGATCACACAATTCATTTAGGATCCTCATATTTATTAGCTACAAGCATATTCTTCATCACCTAACCCTTCCCATGGATGATTCAAATCATCCACTTTTTCATCTTATCATGTAAGCCCCACTCATTCCATTGATTTCCTTTGCATCACCCATGTATCTAAACATGCATAATCTCCAAAAAATCCACACTCATCCATCCAAAATAGTCCCTCTTTTGATGGATGTCTAACCATGTGTAAACCCAATATCACCCAATAAAACTATATGGTGTTGGATCCCTGTCTTCTATCCAAGGTATGTAGTAATCCTCCCCAAGATTCCATCTGAGCCAATGGGAGACAATAGTGTACTACTCATTAGGTAAACCTTATCTTATCCACCCTCAATGGTGTCTATACATGGTTTCATGGTGTGAAACCTTACATTTATGTGACACACCACTATTGGATCCATACATATTTGATATTCTAATCTACCGATTTGGTTACCCATCCTGGTGCTCTCTATATAGGATGTGCCTATCTAATCCACTTTCATAATTGTCTAGATCAGTCTGATCCATCTCCGCTAGATATTTAACTCACAGGATTCCCTAGGTTAATCATGTAATGCTGATGAAAACTTCATAGACCTATCTTTAACATAATATATTCCATGATCGATGTGGGAATCCATGGATTTCTACACCCTTGAGAATCCCACTAATGATGAAGAATACAGGTGTTCTAGAGTTTTAGCATCCAAACATGATATTGATTCTTAGGGTGACAAATATCATGACTGATGGTTTCTTCCTTGACATTACCCTTTACAATGTCTTGAAAGATGTAGCGTAAACAACCTACATCCATATATATTTGGCATCAGGAATGAGTTCCATGAACAACGTCATAATCTATGTGGGATATCTAAACATTGAAGAATTTTTTGAGGAGGAATCAACGTAAGGTGAAACTAAAATCCCATCTTCCCATTTGATCAAGGAAATAAGAATATTTGAATAAGGGATGAATGCCTCATACCATTAGGATGATGGAATGCAGGGAAATAAATGTTATACCGAGAGAACGTCAATACCTTGTATGTGTGTCCCTGTTGAATGCTTTAGAAAAAAAATGTTGAACATGGAAAGAATTAAGTATACACTAACTCTGGGTATTAGTAGAACATGAAACATCGATATATGAGCATGTCACTCGATCTAGCTATCCGACATCAAGTCCTTCAATGAAAAAAATGTGTATGGAATGAAACTCAAAGGAATTTAAGGTAGTAAATAATTGAGCATTCTGGGTTGTGGCATTGTCAGTATGGATTTTTCTTTCCAACTGTGGAAGTCGAATAGAAGTGAAGAATAGGGAATTATATTCCTATTATCTATATATATGGATGAATCTTTTTTCTTTGTAGGAAACAAGCTATAGGAAACCAGTCACCCCCCCCCCCCCCCCAACGCAGACACATGGGAAGGGGGGATGATAATGCAGAAATCTCGTAAAACTCCACCACCTCCAAGAATTCATCCACAAACATGGATAAGGGACCCCCCACCCCATCTCACCATCTAAAATAATTAAAAATATGGTGATATTCATTATTGTCTCTTGATATTAGCAATATGGGGTCATTCCCAAGAGGGATATGTTCTATTAAGACTTAGGGGATCTCGTGCCTCGTTATCACCACAGCCACCACGAGACCCATATGGATCCACTTCTCCATGATTCATTATTAAACCATTTCGTTGGCCTACCCCTATAATGATCATATAAAAAACTCTCTGATGCTGATGAGGAGAGTGAATTTTATGTCATCCAAGTGATGAATACAAACTAGGAGCTACCATAGAGGCTTCCAATCGGGCCCGGTTAATGTCTCTAGCTTCCTATCCTTTAGGCCAAAGACTAGGTTAAATATGTTCCTACACCACTTTCCCCAGACCAAATAACCTAACACCAATGTCTGGAACAACCATAAGATGATTCCCATTAGGGGCCATCATCTTATACAGCAATAGTGGCTTATGCCACCCTCTGAGTATTCTCTCTGGTAGACTCCACTACAGATCATAGATCCTCTTATGTTTGATACTATTGAGACCTCAACCACCCCACTGGGAGGCTAGGTTGTCAATTTCGATTGTCAGAATGATCAGCAGCCATCACAATTCATCCCATGACAATGATATCCAATACGGAGGTCCTCCCTATAATGTGATCGGCATGACTATTGGTAGTCCCTACTCACACACTCAGCATGGATGTCTGACACATGTTTCTCACATCAGGAGAGGTGGAGGCCCAACCCATCTTGTCAACACCAAGCATGGAGGTCCTCTACATTCCTATGAATTTAGATATAGGAGTTCTCCCCAGGTCTCAGATCATCAAAATTATTGTCCTCCTTATTTCATTCCTGGTTCAAGAAATGGCCCTCCCTATAACAACAATGACTATTGTGAAGATCCTCCTCTTTCCATAAAATGTCAGTAGGAGGCCATCCCCATGTTCTCACTAGCTCTAGCGGAGGTCCTCCCTACTCCAAAACCCATTGAAGATGAGTACCTCCCTAAATTATTGGCATTAATCACGGAGGCACCCTATTTGTCTAGCTTGATCAGTATGGAGTCCCTCCTTATGCTACCATAGCCAATTTTTGAAAAGGTCCTCTACGTGCCAATGATAATAGGCAGTAGATCCTCCTCATGTTATCTCCATCTCGAATAGATGTACACCCTATTCCAATAACTATTAAAGTGTAGTCCCTCCCCAGTTAATCAAGGTGTACATGGAGGTCCTCCCCATGTCTAGTTCGATCAGAAAAATGGCCCCCTCATGATACCAATTCCAATTAGTGTGGAAGTATTCTCCATGCCACTAGAAACAGACATGGTGGTCCTCCCCATTTTATGACTATATATAGAGGAGACCCTCCCAACTCTAGTAATCTTTACTATGGAGGACCTCCCCACGTGTCCAACAATTAACAAAGATCTCCTACTTGTGTCCCATTTTTTATATTCCCTGGTTCTCCTCACACATCATATCACCACATATAAGGTCCTCCTTACTCCAATGACAATATATATGATGTTCCTCTATATTTCAAAACCAGATCAAGAGGATTCCCTCCCCACCAATAGCTGACCCACAAAAAGGTCCTCTACAAGTCGAAGATCTACACTTCTTTGAAAAAATAACCTCAGGATGAAGTGGAAACCATCACCTCTGGAGGAAGAAATCTGAGATTTGTGAGATTGTATTCAACATAGTACTCATTTTAGATTATGAAGAGGAGTTCTTTTTTATGATGGATCCTTCAACCATATCCCATACATTATGGTATAGGGAAGGAACCTAGTGTGTGAGGTTTTTCCTCCAAGATATTGATACATACAAGAACCTCAAAAAAATCTCTAAATACATGTTAGTGGATGTAGAATTGGATCCCTTATAAGGTTTATCCATGCCGTATTCTCTACAATTTCCCAATTCATTCACTAAATTAATACCAGATCAGGAGTTGTTATGGGGTTTGGTAGATGATAAAAATCATCCTGATCCACCAAGAATGACTAAAACCCTCACACTGGATGCATTTTTCTACACCCCATCCTATAGGGACATGGTTATGCAGTCTGTACCACCCTTGAGTGATGATCCAGTGAACATCCTCTTGTCATATCATGAATCATTAACTAAATTGGCCAGTCCTCTAGCACAAATGTCTATGTATGTTCGGTTTCCAGTTCCTCATCATCCCGTAATTATTGAATGGGGAACCAATGGTCGGATGCATCATCTATATAGAGAATCTTAAGGGATAATATAATGGTTGAAATATTTCTTCATATGTTCTAGTTGACTATAGCTCCAATGTTAATCATTCTGGAGTCTCCCACATTGGATGAAGTTATGTGTTTCATCTGAACTCTCAAGGGAATGCATTTTCTATTTCTAACATGACATTTAAAATATCTAAAAATACAAGAACATTATAAAGGCCTAATTAATAAATGTTTTATGGTTTAACTATCCATAATTCTTGTCCCTCAACACCTTCCATTGGCCAATATTTATATGACCCTCTAGAAATGATGAGTCCATAGCATCACTATGCTTTGCAGAACTATTGAGGAGGTGTCACCACATGCCAATATATATGGCACAGGGTAATATGCTGCTTATTCATCAGTTTTTCATGGTTTTTTGTTTAGTTCTGTTTTTTATATGAAGAATAAATTCTGAATAGGATAACATGGTGAAAATTGGAGACTCATATTGAAATCCTAACTCGCCTTCAAAGATAGATACTCAACCTTGCTGATACATATTTTTCATTACATTTCGATCAAGACCCAAATAATCATTAAATAAAAAACATGGTTATTATGTCCACTGATCCATCTAGATCAATTCCAAAGACGAATGAAGGTATGGATACAGTTGTTTTTCTCCAAAACAATTACAAAACAGAAGAACCTCCTTGAGCGCCATACAAAATAACGTGTAGACTAATGTCATCCTAGATATGATCCCATCCATCCCTCAGTGAGGTATAAAGGGCAGTCAAGGGTTCTTCCTGTGGAATATCCTATTGTTGTTCCTGACAACCCTACACATCTTGAGAGGGTATAAGCAGGATACATTGAAAAAATACTACGGTATGTATCACTGAATCTGCCTGAACTATGTGAGAACCCTCCTAGAAACCCAGATCATGTTGTTCCCATAAATGTTCTTCAAGTTATCCCTCCAGTGGATAGACTAGTCACTCTAGTTGATCCATCATATGTTGAGCCTACTAATACTTTGGTGGGCAGTAATTGTCACCATGAAAGGAATCCCTGCCAAGGCGATTCGACGGCTCCTCTAATTTCCCACCTCAGGGGATTTGAAACAAAACAGGTGGAAGAGATAACTAACATGAGTATAAGATATGTTATCACCATTGTAATATCTTTAACCCTATATTCTCCCATTCAAATGGGACTTGATACCTTATTCATCATCTTTCCCACTATATTTCATGGTGCGAAACCATGTTGGGAACTCCATCAAAATATGTAGTCCACATGCTATGGTATTTTTTATAGGATCTAGAATGACTTATATTAATCTTATATATGTAATTAATAATTTAGTCTATAGTAGGTTGGGAATATATTCATAAGATGTTTCTTTAATAGTTCCACTCCACAAAGTTGAATACATGTATTGTAGATCTCTTCATGTGAAAACAACGATCATATGAGTGGGTAACAGAATTTTCCACCATGTTTAAGGGAATCAGATACTCACATTATATTCCACCAAATCCATAATAGATATGTAAAATGTGTCTGGGAAACCTAATTAATTAATTTGATCCATCATTAATCACTTGATATTTCCAAGGTGGATTCCATGATTTCTTTGAGACAACTTAGTACCGAGAAGAATCCTTGTACTAATCCAAAAAGGTTCACCTAATGCCTCCTATAACTTATTAAATAAGATATTACCATGATAAAATTGATATCATTACATAGGGAGTGGCCCCTAGACTGCAATAATTTCTTCTAGAGGAGCCACATCTATATTCATACTGAGCACAATATCCTCAGGACTAGCCACGTGCTCAACAATTCCATCCTTATAATCTATTAAATCCCCCTGCAGGCACTACCATATAGGAAAATTAAAGAGGTTTTATCCCCCATAAGTCTCTATAACCATAGTAAGGCCATTCTCTATCTGTAAATTTACAAGATAAAAGAAACTATACCTACTCATTCACTAAATCCCATTTACCCAGTTATTTTTTATGTTCCTTGGATGAGGGAATCTTAAAGTTTCCATAAGTAAGTAAGCCGCAGGAGGTTGATATCAATGATCACCCTGACTGATTACCTTATAATTTAATACGTGGACACACCATCGAGTGATTATATGTATTTATTTTCTATATCCAATACTAGGATGAAGAAAATGTAGTTATATTGTGTCTTAACTAGGAATTATAGATTTCTTTTCTAAAAATCCTAACACATATAGTAAAGGAGATTAGTAGCAGTTCTCCAACCATGTGGCTTTGAAATATGACATTTGGTAAAATCAAAATAGCATTTTTTGGAACCTATGCTGTCATTTATGCACAATTGAATATTCTTAAGCCTCCTATAGTCAGCACACCTACCCAACCTATCTCTTTTTCATCAACACCTCACCCATCTACATCTCAGAAGATAAGGCACCGACAACACAAGTCAATGTAAATCCCTCTACCAATACCAAATCCATCCCACAATCATTGAAATTTTATGCCATGTGAAATGGGAAACACCACCAAAATTTACCCAGTATTAGAGGATAACAAATGGGGATAATAAGGAATATGACTCAGTAAATAACATCCAATTAGTGAACCATTTCATTATTCCAAATTATGAGGAACTCCAAGGAGGAATTACTATTAAAATTGGATGACACCATCCTTGATGAGGAAAATGACATGTGAATGATCAAAATTCTTGGGCCAATGATTCCATACAATACATGATTTCCATCATGAACAGACATCAAGCTCAGCATGTAGCTCATAATGTGATGTCCTCTAATCCAATATCGTCATATTAATTAATACCACCTTTCTTATTACTGAATCAGATAGAGCCACTATGATCGCATCATGATCATCCCCATAAAGATGTGGCCTATCCTAAGTCATCTTATAGTTTGATATTTTTTGTTTTTTTATAATGTAATGAGCAATTGGAAATTTATAGCACCATCCAATATCCACTAGTTTAGCTAGCTAAACATGTTGTACCACCTACCATAGTGAAGCTCCATTCCATAAGAAAAATTTGCCTAGAATAAAAGAATGATGTGCTTAATAACTATTCAAGCATCTCTGAAATGTTCTATATAATTTATTCTCTTAGCCTATTAAATGATATGGTTGAATCCCACAGATATTCTTCAAAAATCTCAATCTAGTGTGAAATTGTGGAATCAGTTACAAATGCCTTCCATAGAGAGGATATTGGGTGATATGAATGACAATCCATCATCTATTTCTATGGAGACAATGAAATCACATCATTATAGGGTAATATCCATCTATTTTAAATAACTTTTTAGTTTAATAGGAATCGATTTCCCAAATTTTCATCTCAAAATAAGTTCTTGGACCAATCAAATCCTATCCCAGACACTCAGTAAGATAGGAATGTTTAAAGTAGATATGATCCCCTCTAACCTGAAAATTCATGTTTATGAACTAACCGAGTTGAGTAAATGTGGAAAGATTCACAAGAGGACCATGTTTAGTGGCCTAATTGACAACACTAAAATCATGTTCATCTCACAGGATACCACTTATAAATCACCTATGTATTGACCCTGGATCCCTATGAATCCATTAGTTCCCACCTCATATTACCAATTCCTTATGTAACCCCTTAATGGGTTAATAGGCATTCTCCCTAGTGACGAATCTCTCTTTCCCTCTTGTGAATACCACTATTTAGATGAGTAATATTACAAGAGAATGGAAAAGTATGATCAAACCAATGTGGATGAGTACACTACTACTACAGCCAACACATGGACACGTTTGACGACACCTTCATCATCCTGATTCAAATTTTGAAACCCACATCCCTAGACATGTGGAAAAAATTTCATTTCTATGATAAAATGAAAACCCATTCCTAGGAATATGGAATGCTGGAAGATTACCTTATACTATAACAAATACTAATCTTGATTGGTACTATAACACCTTACCCCTATTAGGTATCGATATGTTCTCCCTATGGAAGTGGCTGAATGACATAATTATCAGTTTCACTTATTCGATATATGTAAACATAAAATAACCCACCACCACTACTTTGATATCATCAATTGTGTTCCCCACGTTTGAAGGACTAATGAAATTGTTTTGAGGAACTTATTTCACCTAGATTCTACAGTGTGGCATTCTTTTACTGAAGGATATTTCACTTCTCAAATGGGAACTGGTGTTCCCCCTAGACATATTGAAATTGAATTTTTTTTCCTCTTATTTATCCCATATCTCAGATGATGAAGAAGATATAGAGTAAAATCCTCAAATATTCTAATAAGGTGTTTCCACTACTGTCTATGTGTTGGTACATGAGAATATTCATATTGAGGAAGAACTAAGGACAATACTATTCATCATAGCTATTCTTGATAAAGAACAATAGAAAAATATAGATATCTTGAAGCTACAACATGATGCGTTTTGATGGAATTGTGATGAGATTCGAAGACAAGAACGTCAGTTCATCATCAATCCCCTCAGCCTTTTATAGATTTATCGTAGATTCAAACAACCCCCTAAGAAGATAAACCCCTCTCATGGTTCTATGGTTGCAACCGAGGATGATAAGCTCATTAAAGCCAACATAACCAAATAAGTCCAATATCCTAGATGGTTAGCCAGTATAATTCAAGTCATGAAGATGAGCATAAATATTAGAGTCTATATTTCCTTTCATGATCTCAAACTTTACTCTACAAATGATGAACTTCCCCTTCCAGTGACATAGATGTTAATTGATTCCATTACTAGATTCCTAACCCTCGCCTTAATGGATGAGTATTCTGAATATAATGAGATCTATATAGACCTAGAAGATGAAGATTCAACTTCCTTCACGATTCCTCAGGGGAAACATATGCTATTAGTTGATTCCCTTTGGGTTAAAAAATACAGGATCTACCTCTCTTCGTGTTATGCATTGCATATTCAAGACAGTCCTCAGGATGATTGTGGAATTGTATTTGGATAATCTATTGGTCAAATCCCATCTGTGTCGTCACTATATCTGTGATGGTGTGAATTTGGTAAGTTTATTTTGGTTTTTTATATGAAGATGAACCCCTTGACATGTAACATCAGTGATACCTCTAGGATATTTATCAGCATCATCATTAGATACATAGTAATTGAGATCTTCCCTGAGGAGATCAAGGCTATCAGTCAGATGCTTCCTTTGAGAAAACCTTGAGAGTTAGAAGGATTATAAGGACACATAGACTATAAAGTTTGATTCATCACAAATCGTTCTGAAATGTATAATCCATTTTCCAGACTCATAAAGAAAGGTGTCTCATATCTATGGGATAAAGATTGCCATACTGTGTTTGAGGAAACCAAGAAGTATCATCTACAACCTTTAGACATGATGCCAACTATCATAGGAAAGAAAATGGTCATTTAAGTGACAGCCCTAGAAAAATACCTTGATTCCTTTCTCACCCAAAAGAATAATGAAGGGATGGAGAAAATCATTTATATCTAATTCTCGTTGTCCTTAACAACAAGTCTAGGTACTATCATATCGAGATGAGTACTCTTGCACTGGTTTTCAATGTTCATAATAATTGGAGTTTTCTATAGCATCATGAGATATAGTTGGTGTCCTACATGGATCCACTAATGTGTATTCTAAACTAACATTGGGTAATAATCCATCTAGATAAGTGTTTAGTTATCCTTCAGCAATTCAATATTATATTCCTCTTAGAGAATGTAGTCAAGGGATTGGTGTTAGAATACATTCTTACCATTCATCCATCCCTTGCAGATAATTACCAAGATCTTTATTTTCTACATTATTTCATATTATTAGTGGATCAAACAACAAAATTTAGGAAAATTAATTTCAGTGGCACATGCTAATGTCTGACCTGTAGAAGGGTCAATAATCACATTCCTGATAGGGTAGTCATGTGCATTTTCTTCCCTATGCATAAAGAGTTTTTCCATCCCTATTCATTCATGTTATCAGAGGTTTTTTCCAAAAACGAGGTGGAGTATCATGTTCTCATCTATATTCTAAAGATGGACCTAAAATTTTTGTTCCCTTCTTCTATAAGTAGGTGAACTCTATGAAAGTAATAAAATAGATCATTGGTGATTACGTAGTTTGGAATATGGAGCACATGCCCCTGCTAGAGTGCACTGACCATCTGATGGCCTACATACCTTCTCACCCAAAGGTCACACACATTCACCAGTCACACAATAGATGAGATGATTCCTTGGCTTGTATAACTACATCGAATAGTGAACCTGACCAGGGAGATCTGTTCTTCCTTGGGGGACAATAATGAGTCATTTCTCCCAACTATATGGATGATGATGTGATCCAGCGGGGATGCCACCTTACTGCCGATGATTCCCCACTAGGACAACCATATTAATCTTATTTAGAAGAAGATATATTTTATTGGAAAACTCATTTCATGGTATATTTTCGGTATGGAATTACCCCAATAGACAGAGAAGATCTTGAGTGAATTTGTAAGCATGTAGTGTAATTCACCTTCTAGAGTGCTCCCAACAATGAACAGATCATCGACAAATGTGGGCGTGATGGAATTATCCTTCATCCCATTTAAGGAGATTGTATTACCCATGTTATTAAGGAAGTTCATGTTGTATCCTATGGAGCCCACCAGGTAGGGTAGAAACAATCTTAATATATTTGAAGGTTGGGATACTTGTGGACCACTATATTCTATGATTTTATTGAGTTATCCAAGAGGATCCTCACATTTCATATTCCTTCTATCTTTGTTCATCAAAAAATGCATCCCCTCTATTACACACTATATTACTAAACTTTTAGGCATATGAAATCAATGCCATGGTACCATATTTACAAGCGATAGCTTGCCACTGTAAGTTTATTCTGAAAATGATGTAATTATTCTCAATATGGAAAGATGTGATTCCACTTAAGGAAGTCAAGGGAGATAATTTTTCTTGAGTTCATGAGATTCATTATAATCTATAGTTTTAGAGTCCCTCACATTATTGTCATTGATAATTGTACCAATTTACATGTATATGAGCATTAGAAATTAGAGGCTGAGTAAATTATTCGGTCTAACCACACTTATCTCTACCATGTACATGAAAATGGGTTGATCGAGGCATTAAATAAGGCATTGTCCAACATTTTTTAGATGATTTTGGACAAAACCAGAAAATTTTAATGGACCAACTCCGCAATGATATTTGTGCTTATCAGGAAAATGATCGGAAATCCACTCAGGTAACCCCATAATCCCTAGTGTTATGAATCGTGGAAATCCTACTGATCGTGATTCAATATCCATCACTCTGTATTTATATCTACTATGAGTAAGCATCAGAAAAATAAATAGAAGAATGTTTAACAGAGTTGGAATCCCTCGATGAAAACATTCTCTAAACCATACCAAATCTAGAGGTGCACCAAAACAATATATCTGGAGTGTTCAATAAGAATGTCCTTTTTTATACCTTCCATCAAGGTGAAATTGTATATTATATGAAGAAGACGATGACACCTAGTAGGGAGACACAACTATGGAGACCATATTAGAAGGATGTGTAACTTTTATAAGATTTACTATAACAGTGCATAGTATATGATCACCATGGGTGGAAAGAGAGACCCTCCTCCCACCAATTCCATATTTCTCAAATATTAAATTGCATATGACACTTTATACTCAATTTGAGATAATAAATGTAATGTTTTCTTGCACCATCACCCCATATGATGTTAAGATGCAAAACCACATACCACTTGACATTTAATAAAATTAAATTAAAAGAACTATATATGGTTTAATTTCCATTACTATGGTATATGTTGGAGTGCATAGACAGGTTGTTTATGGTCCAACTACAAATTCAACTTCTCAGTCTCATTGCCTGAGCATTATCATAGGAGTGTGGGGTGTAGTATGGAGACCATCTTGGTCCTCATTCACATCTTGATTCTTTATAGAACCACACTATACACACCTATGTTGGTATAGTCACCTTATAGTTTAAATTATACAACCATAAACTAAGATCATTTTCATCCAAGAAACACGACGTTTAACTATGCTTCCGCATCCCACATGACATTAAACATTGGTGTCATACTTTTAAGATGTTAAACTACATAGAATTTATGATCCTTTATAAATGAAATTTAATGGAATGTTCCCCTTCATCTGGCATGAAAATAAATTACCCCATCCCACATGACATTTAACTCTTTCTTTATCATATCTGCATGATAAAAAACTCTACGACCCACTGATGTACTCATCCTTGTAGGAATGACATTTTTCAATGGTCCCTCACCATACCAAATTGTTTAAATCTATAAGGATATATTCCCATTTTCAAGGGACATATAGGGAGTCCTTGACATTTCATCTATTTTCAAGCATCAAATTCCTTTGAAATATTCATCTAGGATTTTCATGGGAGTATGTTGTGTGGTATAGACTTCCTTATTCCTCATTCACATTATGATATTACAACTCTATAATATATATCCCTTATAAGTATACCTATTTACTTTCATATTTAATGCATAATGTTAAATTCCAAGTAATTACAATAACTATATATTTCTTGATTTAAATCCATAGGGGATATGTAGGAATGCCCAGAAAAAGTATTTGTCGGCCCAATCGTAACTTTTTTCCTTTCAGCTTCTCGGAATGATTTATCTATTGAAAGTGTGTAGTGTGGTGTGAAATTTCATAGACATCAATGATGTCATGTGTATTTTTCCACTCCATGAGAATACCATTTTGTATACATATTTCACCTCAATTTTCGAGAGGAATAATAATAAACTATGTCACAACCTTCATCCATAACAGATGATGTTAAGCTACATAGAAATTGATAACTATATATTTATTGATTCCCATACTTATTTTCATATGTATGAGATACCAAAAATATTTTCCCCAGTTACATTACAGGTTCAACCCCCCTTCTCTTAGGAATGTGTAGTATGGTGGAGGGACGCCTTATTTCCCATTCATATCAGGTTCATCACCCCACTATGCTACTTATATCAACTAGAAAGTTTCCAATTTTTCTGCATGTTGAATGGCCTTAAACTAGAAGCCCAAGACCATGAATTATTATGTTAAACTATGCATGTAATTGAAACTTATGGTGATACATGACACCTTGTTCCTCATTCATGTGAGGTTACAAAGACCGTGTCATAAGTACTTCTTCCAGATACCCTCTCCTAGAAGCATCCTAGTCGCAGGTTGTTAAACAATGTAATGAACATCATCTATACAACATGATGTTGAACATAATATCATTTCAAGAACTATAAATGGCTAAATTCCCATCCTTCTATGGTGCACATGAACTCATGAATATTTTTTTCTTCAGGTACTTCCTCCAGTTTATTAATCGAATATTATTTCTCTTCATCCACTTCCCTCATGAGTTATCTTCCCCTAAGAAGGCATTGTGATCCCTCTATCTTGTATACCTCATTAAACCACTAATATGTGCTATGGTGTACAACCTAGAGTGTTGGATTTTGTAGTGGTATTCTCTCATTCCATATCCAGGCTTAACGAATCCCTTTATCTAATGATCCATCATATTTTATGTATGAAGGGACCCACTAATGACAAGGTGTATGGACTAATAGCTTTCCTACCATCTTAGGAGAATGGCTGGAATGATTTAATATTACATTATGAGTCATTACCCACATTTAGAACATGGTTATTGTCTTACCTTCATTTTCATGATCCCATACTATGTGACATGATATAAATGTTGTGTTTCAAAAATGATTAGAAGTTGTCATCCTTCCACACACCACACTCGTTGTTTCCAAATTACTACTCAATGGGATTCACATACCTGTTCACATAATTAGTTCTAGGAAGACATTCAACACCCTTAGTGTTACCCCTCCATGATCCTTCTTGCATTGAGTAGGCCAAACAACATTGTCTATAAATCATTAATCCTATATCTCCATTTCCTAGCCATGTGATTCCATAGATTTTAAGGATCCTCTCTACCCCATGTTTCCCACACTGAGTGTGGATCTCATGACCATAGGGGTCTTGGTATGATTTTCACCCTCGTGGTGGAATCACACAATCATATGGTCCAATAATTTTAACCTTAATCTAGGAGTTCACAAACCAAGTACATTATGATATACTAAGAATCTATTTACAATCCTTAAGACATCAAATTGAGTGGAGGTTTTCCATCAAGACTGTGTGGTATGGTGGGGATTTTATTGGTCCTCATTCACATAGAGTTACTTCATGGGACCTCACTACACACGTCCCCTTTGGAGGCTTCATCATTATGGTGCACGAACTATGAAAATAAACATAGATCCTGGATATCATTATTTCATGATGATAAAATGCATAATAACCCTTTTCCAAATCATATGATTTTAAACTACGTATTCAGAATCTAATTTGCATGTTGGTAAACTACATAACACTACAATGTATTTACCAAAAAAACTTTTTCCCATGGAAATGTTCATCATCGATTCCATCTTCAAGAACCACTTGGGGCTTTATTCAAATACTTATGAGATATGTAATGACTCCCAAACATTTTCTCCCCATTCAATTCAATAGAATCATGAACATTTTTCCCGTCTAGGCTTGGGATATGCTTTTTGGGTCACATGATATGGTTTTGACATCATTGGTCATCATTTTCATTGGGTTTCATAATAGTGTATCAACCTACAACTCTTCCCCACACATTTTTATCTCTATGCACATTCACTAAGAAATCCAACGTCCTAGTTCTCAAGATAGTAAACTGTGTAAAAATCCATATTTTCACTCTTAAGATGATATCAAACATTTTGGAATTTTCCATATAACATTTCATCTCCCACAAATACATCTAGCCTGATTTCCATCCTTATGGGGTATGTTGTAATCCCTATACCATTCATCTATTTTCTAGATAAAAATCCTTTCTTATTTGCTTCCTCAAAGTCTATGTTTCTCTAAGGAGTACGTGGTGTAGTCAAGACCACATTGGTTCTCATTCACATCAGTTTTACAATAGTTTCACAATCTACATCCCTCGGGAGCCATTATCCTTTCCCTCATTCTGACCACATGGTTTTATCCTTCACATAACTCAAGAATTATGTGTGGATGAATTCCCACCTTCATAGGATACACAATGATGCCTAGATAAAATTTCATTGGGCCCAGCCATATAATTTTACACTTTTGGCCCTGTAGGCCTAGTTCCCCTTTGAAAATATTTTGGGTGTTTTCGATCTCAAATGTACTCATTGTCATTTGGTTATTTACCGCACCACATATTTCTCCATTTCCATGCATATGTCCTAGTTTCATGATGATCAAATGAGCGAAATTTTATCCTTCACTACATGATGTTAAACTATGTTGGAATGTCCCACAAAACTACATTAAACTAAGCACCTACCATCCACACCCTAAGACTACAAATTCAGAGCTAACAGTCTACGAATCATGACCTTTAAACTCCTCTGAACACCCTTTAGGTACTAGATACATGGGGACGGGTCTGATCCTACCTAGAGAAATTCCACAATGGCATGTTTGAATGTACAGTGGAATAATTCCTATATTTTTGGAATCCCTCTGAACATTCCCCAAAATTCAATTCCACACTTCTCATATCCCCTTGTTTAAGTCTCCATGATCTATCTTGTATGATGGGACCCCTCAATTGTATGGATAAAACACTGAATGGATCACTTAGCATCCTTGGAAAATGCCTCAAAAGGTGTCAAATGAAATTTTGAGATAGGTACCATGATTCAAACATGGTCAGCACCTAACCCTCATTTTTCTTTTTTTAATCCCATGTTAAACGACATGGAGTCCTTGTTGTCGAACATGGTCAATATTTATACTCCATCATTATTCCAACCACATTGTGTCCTAGATATTAGACTCTTTGATTCAATTTTTAAAATACCTCATTATATAATGGATCTCTAACACTTCTAGTGTAATACCTATGGGAATCTATGTATGTTGAGTAGGAAATTTGGTGTGTTTTGAGTTTTCCCACCCAACATTTTGTTTCCAATTTTATGCACTCCCATATGATGGGGAAAGCCTAGAATATCACCTTGATTCTGACACCGACTAGGAATAACATGGGCTTTCAAGTCATGAATGTATTATACCATAGAGAGGTGATTCAAGAACTATTGTTATATGTTATATGACCTTAAACTAATATCACTTTCATCCAAGTGGCATGATTTTATATTACATTGTCCTATCCTAGGCGATGTTAAAATGTTGCTTCATTAACAGATGATATTGAAATACATGCAGTAGTCCTATTATATGACCTTAAACTATTGTTTCATCATCCTATTCAGAAGATAAAAAAAATCATTGTGGTTCTCTCATTTGATAGGGCATCACCTTTGGCGCTGGTCATCCTCTATGCATCCTACCGAGATCTGCATTCAGAGTAATTATTATTGCGAGTTTTGTAATTTTCATCATGGTCTAGCCACTGAAAATTCAAATAAAAGAACAAAAACAAAATATCTAATGTCTCTTATATATATGTATGGTTCATACTAGTAAATCGAAATTTCCATTCAATAACTATGCGTGGATTGATCCCCATCATTATTGGATATATAGTGATGCTCGGTTCATCGATATGGGGTCCAGCTGCAAAAATACTTCCCTAATCATATTAAATATCCTTTTTCATTATCACATGATGTTAAAATTCATTTTATTCTATAACTACATGCATCTTTATTCCCAACCTCATTGGATACATTGTGATTCCCAAACATTTTTTCTTGGTCCCATCATCAGGTTTAGTAATCATTTTGGAATATAGGCCTAATACATTCCATACTCTATGAACATAAACAATGAACTTAATGAGAAGATGTGGTATGAGGGTAGGTCTCACTGTCCTTCATTTATGATGGGGGTTTTCCTTACAGAACACATATACATCCTCCTTATTTATTTCATGGTATTTGAATGGGGAGCAGGGCTTCTATTTCTCATTCACATGGGTATATTATCCTATGTTTTATGAAAAAATCATAGTAATAGATATCATAATCTATGTTACATGACTTAAAATTGTTTTCCAACCTCCAGATAGTATTTCCATAAGATACGTCCAAACATCATAATCACAAGATGTCAAACTGTAGGATGTCCCGATAACATGACAGTAAACTATACTATGAATTGTCCATAAATTCATAACAAAAAACAAAAAAAATATCCCATATCATAATTTGAGAGGTCCTCTACCACAATGTTTACCCACTTCTACAATGTTTATACCTCCAATTATAACTCAACATTCGAGATGACGCCCCCTATAGGAAAAGTTTGATTTTTATTCAAACCAGTGCTCCAACACTGATGTAATCCATACCAAAATGGAATAATTTCTATAGTATTGGAATATATTAAAACATTCCATCACTCAAAATCCATTCTTATTATTTTATTTATTCAGATACCCATCCTCTTTCATGTTTGTAGGATCACTCTAATGGCCTGGTCACATGCCGCTTTGACTCACCTACCATTTTGAACCCACATTCCATTCTACTTCATACATTAATTCAAGAAAGGTCTTATGTTTCAAATAGGGTATGTAAAGAAAAAATTATTATTTTCCCCTTACATGGGCTATATGTATAGAAAATACGTATAAAATATTGTCAACATTAATCATATATCGTGGAGCCTCTCTCTTTTTGTTCTAAATTTTGGGTATTTTTATTAAAACATTCTATTTTTTCTTTTTTTAAATTGATTTAAATTCCCCATGTGTTATCTCATTCATCCACTAGAATGAATTTGGAAATGAATGTTTGGTGTTGTGAGCACCCTATTCTCCTTCCATGACCACCCTCAACCCGAATACTCTAGGTGGTTAGTCAAGAATATTCGACCCTAAGTATTGTAGTATTCGATGGCACTCTCATAAATCAAGAATGATTATGTGGTCATCCCATTTTTCTGAAACCATGAGATACCCATGATATCTTCTAGATTGATCCTTAGGTTTTTCACATACAAGATATAGGTGTAGTAATTAATAGTTTTAATATGTATGTTGATAAATACTGTTCAAAATGAACATGAAACAAAAAATGTATGTTTCGAATGTTTTTTCAAAAAATATCTTCTAGAGATCTGCCCTTTTTAGGGAATGATTTAATATCACCACATTTTTGAATGTGCCTTCAAGGGTGTCCATCCACTCCTTGAGCTCACACTACATGGATACAGAGTGAAGCTCACAAGACCTAATCTATTCTCGACCATGTTCAGGTTGAAGGTCAGCTACATGATGGATTGCCTACTTAATTTGATCTTAGGCCTCCCCCAATTAGGCATGAAATTAAAAAAAGATTTTTTATTGGGTTCTCAAAATGGTGTAACAATCTTCCACATGTACATTTATGAGAAAGATCACATTCTTGACCTCTTAGAGTTTTTTGGATGTTGTTGGACTTCTTTCATCACTATGAATTGCTCAGAAGCTAGATGATTTTCATTACATTCTCGATGAGGTAGTATAGGACCAGTATGTGTAGGTCTCACACATTTATCCCTCCAACACATAAATCCCACATCTAATTTTGAATAAATTTCATTCAACGTATCCATTCATATTCATGAATTTTTTTGCTGAAGCTTTTGAATGACTTCCATTCCTGACTTCGGTATTCCGACAAACCTTATTTGCATAAGAATTATATTCAAATCACTTGACCAAATTAATATGTTAGTATTAAGGTATTTTGTTTAGTATTTTAGTCATAGGATCCTCCTCTGGAATTATATACGATGTTACATTCTCTATATTGGAAGGTTGATCCTCATTGCTCTATTCTATCTTAATGAATTTGTCATAGTCAACTCTAGGTCTGGCCCTACCAATGGCATCACTAGTAATCAAAATTGATTGATCCTTGGAAATTGTGGACCCGTCATGGATACATGGCTCAAAACAAAATTAATCCTTTATTAATAAAGGGTCCCCGAGTCCTCTTTCCACTCACACCAGTAGAGCGTCCTCCCCCTTAAAACTATTCAGACAAGGGTAAAGTCATTCAGTATAATTAAACCAAAAAAAAGTATTAATCATTGTGTTAGGAAACATACAGTGGTTGATTTATGGGTGATCGAGCTTTTTTCTATTGATTTTCATCAATAGAATACGAGGGCATGGACCCCAGTATATTATTGTGGGGTTTGATGGTTCTAGAGAGGCAATCCTTGCCTCCCTAAAACTAATTGACTCTCCATCTACTATTTCTCAAGATGATGGTATCAGGGCTTGGTCCTCCTTGATATTTTCCATTACATTTTACCCATTAATAGGGATAATTTTCAAAAGAACATCATCTATACGTAAATGTAATATGAGAATCCAGGTAAATTAGAAGAGAGATGACATCACAAATGAATGAGTTAGAGCAATCCCCATGATCTTCAGTTAATCCTCCCATGTATGTGTCTTCGAAATCTTCTATCCCTCCATCCAATGGATACTACTCCATTAGATTTATATCCCTAGAATCATCTTAATTTAATTCATCATTGACTTATCCTCCCTTGGATCAATCTGATTTTTCAGACAAGGGGAAGTGTTCATTCATCTGATCCATCGATAAAATCATGGGTGGGGGAGTCAAGTTATTAGCACCCAAACTCTATCTGTATTGGGAAATACGAAACTTCTAGAGTGATTTATTTCCTCTAATTCTATAAAAAAAGTTTTCCCTTATTCATGGAAGCATTGAATCTACCATTGGTGAATCTGATTCCATCCAGCTCCATCCCATACCGATTTTTTTGATCCTATAGGGTTTTAATATTGAAAAACTATCTATAGGTGTCCCATGCTCTATAAGACAATCGATAAACGAAAAAATTAGGAAATACCATGTGTAGTCAGGGTATCATAGGAGCCTGATTAGGTGCCTCGGGTAACACCCGAGAGGAAGCCTTTTCCAAGGTCCACATGGTTTGGGCCACCCAATTTAGAACTACTAGCTCTTTCTCTTCACACACAATTGGTATTGGTCCATGTCCTACCACCTTTACAATGGTAGACTCATCACTATGATGAATATCACCAACTTCTCAGGAATGTTTCTTGAAACCACTCAACTTCATCCCTGAGTTGTATGTGATATTCATTTAATTGCACACATCATTAGTTTCTTTATCATCTCACCTTGATAAAAATCTTACCTGCTCTTTAAATATTCATGTGTTGGACCAAATGAAGAAGTGGTCGAAAAAACTCATTAAACATCTTCCATTATTCTCTCAATGCCATGATCCAGAAATACCTCATCATGCAAAACTAGTATTCATGACATTCTCCATGGTACATATTCAGTGTCCACTACGTCAAAAATTTGGTCGTGGGTATGGTTCAAATATAGTCTCATAGTCAACATATTTCACCAGAACACCGTCTCAAAATTATAAAATATATTACCTCTTCTATATGGTGTATGTATGGTTTAATATAAAATATACCATTTGGAGAGGGAGTGGGTGAAAAATTAATTTTTCATCTAACCACATCTTTCTATGTGTAGTCATCAGAAATCGCTTCATTGGAAATGTCACTGTGATGTTCAAAATTGATGGATTAATGCATTGCACAAGGGGACATATAGTATTGAGGTATTCATAACCACCAATGTGTACTTTGAACCAAATTTATTGGAATTTAAACAACCCACACACATGCAATGGCATATTCCCCTAACTTATGTGCCAATGTATGTTATACAACTACACCATCATTGGGATCCCTAGATTGATGCACTACCACTGTCCAGCATCGCCACTATGGTAAATTTTATCGAATTTGATCCCATGTAAACATATATCCCTTGTAGGGTACATCCATATATGTGTTATGAAATTAATCTTCTGGGTATAATTATTGGTTTTTGGTCAGTTCAGACAATGTATCCACGCATAGGCCACCATTTATCCTCTAGGATCATCAAATAAGACTTGTCTCTTCTTCACTGGACCACATGGATAGGTGTGGGGCCTCGTTGTAAATTTCATGGGTGCTTACTCTCCAGATGTTGGATTCTTTACTGTAATGTATGGAAAAAATGAACCGTTTCTTGAAATTGACATCCCTTATTGTCAGTATGTTGTTGTTCAAACAAGAACTAGGTTCAAAAATGCCTTCTCCAAAGGTGGAATCTAATATTATTCCCCCAATGAATTCTCAATGGGTAAGAACTCATCATTCCTTCCCCCCAAATTAGGATCCCCAAAACCTCATAGTGATCCCATATGCTAATTCGATCATCCACATGAGGTAGATGGAATATATTTGTATCTGGTGACCACTAGATCAATAGCTTCGATATGATTTTTTTTCAATCGAGAGACTTGTAATTGGGAAGATCATGATACATTATAAAAAACTACTTGTCCCAACATTTTATAGAATTATGTGAAATATCTGCACACACAGTAGGTACAGACTCATTCGTCCATGAAATTCCCCCCTTGGTGCTTGTCACAAACATCCGTACACCCCTTCTCCGGGTTCCTGAGCACTACCTTGATGATTTCTTTATACTAATGTGGGGATGAATCTTTATTCAACCGATTTCCATCAATGTAGTTGAATTTTTTTAAAATAAGTTACATGTGGTAGGGGTATGGTCTACCAAAATATGCCCTTTGATATCCATATAACACTGATTCTATCATGGAATGCCTCTAAACTGGTAGGTCAACTCATCCTTGTTTACCATGTGGATGATAACATTGTCATGTAAGATGAGGTCATACAAAGGCATCTTTTTTCATTGTGGATATTGGTAATGGGCATATGATAGATGCATTAGAAGTGATTTATAATAATAATGACTCTAGATTTATGCCCTGATTTTGATGTTTTCACCATTTCTTCCCTCTGGGTGACATTCGTCATGATCCTCTCAAGCAGCTTCTTGAGAATCCATCAATGTGGGACTCAATATTGTTTCACAGTCTAGTTGTGAAGATCATTCATGAATCTCAAGAATGGAGTTTAATTTTGAGAAGAACCATTTTACTTGATGTGCATGATAAAGGATGACCAATTTTGAATTCTATGTTTACTAAAAAGTGTTCGTGGAGAAATAAACCAAGGAAATCGGCTCCAAGTGACACCTTCCTAGGGTGGGTCACTTCAAAAAATGAGGTATTTTGTGTAATCATTCAATAAGATCTCCTGTAGGAAATGCTCCCCTAGTTAACTATTTAATTTCAAGGAATGGCCAATATTCATTGTAACCTTCACCACCAAGAGCATCACAGTGCGTCATTCCCCTCATGCCTCATTAGATTGGTTCATGATCTGTCATGTTTTTAAGTGATGAACCCTCAAAATCTAACCCAATATTCCCATCTTCTACCATTCTGATGGTGGTAATTAGTTTGTTCCAAAATTCATGCTTCTAAAGACACGTACAAAGTCATATCCAATTTGATTCTCATTGGAACCTAAAAAACCTAAATAAATTCCAAGGTTCCTATTTCACAATGCTTTTTCATGATGAACTTCTACCACCATGACTGCAAGCGACATTGATGGTACATTCGTCAATACAATGTAGTTTGATGAATCCATGTGACATCAAGATAGCATTTTCTGTTATAGGATTCCCAACAAGAACAAATCCAACATGACTATGAGTGTATTTGATGGTACCATTTTGAGTCCAGTGAAGTTTGATGAATCCAGGATGCTTCTTGGAATCCTTTTTATTTATTTTAAGACCTACGAGCACCTCACCACCCTGAGTATGAAGATTGGTGATGATACCTCCATGATTCTTGAGGGAGCCCTTAAACTACACAGAATCAATATTTATTTATTGTGAGAATTGTGATAATAGTAAAACCCGATTTTCTATAAATAGCTGGATCACCCCCTCCTCATAAGCATTGTAACCACGACCTTTCAACTTTAAGTCTCCCTTTTTGTAAATCTCACGAAAACAGTGAACCTAATCCAAAAAAGGATCACCCATGGTACATGAGGATTAGAAATGTTCTTTCCATTTTTCTTCATGTCCATTAATTATGGTAGGGTGGCCCATCACAAATACCTTTGTCATCTTCAAAGGATGGAGCCCCATCCAGTTTTTATAGTCTTAGTAACTATTTAATCCTTCATGATGAACTATTATATAATGATATATGCTATGGAAAATGTCTCATACTACATGTTTGATGTTTCAATATGATTCTATTTTCCATTATGAATAATTGTCCCCTATCAATGCACCTTCCCATTATGAAGCATCTTTCCTACACAGGGCACCATCCCTTCCTAAGGCACCTTAAATTCGCGAGGAACCATCCCTTCATGAGGAACCATCCCTTTATGAGGAACCGTACCTTCATAAGGCCCCACTACTTCTCAATGTACATCCACTTATTGAAGAACCTTCCCTTTGTGGGGAACTTTTCTTTTTTCTAGGGGGATTCCCTTTGCATGATAACATTTCTCTATGAAGCACTTTCCTTTCACGATGTTCACTTTCATTGTGAATCTTCTCTTAGTGAATCCATTCCATCACAAATTCCTCCATCATGAATACCTCCAGGCTTGTACCGACTGTTTTCATGTTTCCTTTTGTGGTTTCGTATGTAGTATTGGTCTACCTAATGCTTATTCACATAAATACGCTAACATCTATTACATCGTCGTATAGCTATGTTATAGTGGAACCCTTGAGTGACCACTCCTCCATCTCTATCTCATCAGTAATTTTTGGTGTTTTATATTCACAGAGGATTAAAATAAATCAGTTATGTATGCCCAATGGTTGTGGATCAAGTCCTCATTGTCTATGTTGTAGAACATTAAACAACAAAGCACAAACATCATCAAAAAATGATGTTAAACTGTGATTTTTTTATGGAATTTCTGAGAGGTTCTAAAAGGGGATGGGTATCAAATAACTCTAATCCATCATTCCCTTTGGGATTTATCTCCATGTGTGCCTCGAGCAGTATCCACATAACATATAACACCCAAATAGAAGGGGTTTTTTTGTGTATGAGTGACATGGAATTATTTCTTCCTACAATGGAACAGAATCCTTCTCTTACAGCAAGACATCCTCCTTAGGGCCTTCGTTCTGTAGTAGGTCTCAATATCCATATCTATGGGTCGTCTTCGTGTATAAGGTGAACTCCATTCCTAACTAACATATCTATCACGGTTAGACTGTTAGGTATGATATTACCAATTTTTTCTCACACTGATAATGAATCACATTGGACTAGACAATTATAGTGACTATGACTCCATCTGGGCCTCGTCCATGGGTAATCCCCATGTCCCTCACAAACTAAGTACAAAGGTTTTGAACCCTATATTCTAGAAATGGTATATTAGAGGCCTACATGATGTTCCATTTAAATGATTGGTAAACTCTTCTTCCCAGTTACTAGGGGTACACCTCTTGGATATCGTATTCCACCATCATCCTTTACCATCTTGGTCTTTCCCTTGATCAACTATATCTCGAGAGCATCATTCCCCACATAGAGGTCACATTTCATTCAGGTCCCCTTTGGAGGATCACCATGAATATGCCCCAAATCCCTATTCAAACTATGTAGATTTTCGATCCAATTGGGGTAAGTTGGAAACCTCCCTGATGTTCAAGGCCAACAATAACATTTTCATGTTCGTTCCATCTTATTTATTTCAACAACATAAACCAATCATCTATAATCCATCTTCAATATTACCCAGGCATCTACAACATAGTGCGATCGCACCATCCATTCATAAAGATCCTATGTGTAACCCTCGACTATATTCTAAATCACCTCACCATTCTTGTAGTGGAGTCCCATAATCCACATGTTATTTCTCAGTGTCTAAGCCCCATTCATTCAATTGTTTCTCTTGACAGCTCCCAGTCAGCTAACCATGCATAATCCTCAAACAATCCACACTCATCCACCCAAAATATACCCTCTTGAGATAGAAATTTTACCATGTTTAATGCACAAATAAAATATTTTAAATATGTGTGTTTGGATCCCTATCTTCTATGTGCGGTACATAGAATGCCTCCTCGAGGTTAAATCTCATCCAAAAGTAAACTTGGGTATCCCCCTCATTGGGTCCCAACTTCTATGATCATCCCACAGTGGTATCTTTATTAACATTGATGGTGTGAAACCGTTTATTGATGGGAAACACCACTCCCAGATCATTCTTCATTGTCCATTCTAATCAACCCGTCTGGTAACTGTTCTAGGTTCTCCTTTCTATGGATGTTACTATCTGATCCACTTTCATAAGTGTTCATATTAGTTTAATATATCTTATCTAGATATTAAACATGGTGTTTGACATGTGTTAAATATGGGAAGATAAGGAAAACCTCAGTGAAATTCATATAACATATGATACCCCAAAATCGATGTGGGAAGCCTACGGTTTATGAACCCTTGAAAAGCATTCTGACAACGTATAATATAAGTGTTCTAGTGTTTCAGTATACAAACATGCCATCAATGCCCACTGTGACTACTCTTCTAACCAAAGACTACATCCCTGACTAGACCCTTTGGAATTAGTTTATTGAAAACAAATAGTTAATCAGTTTTCAAATGATATGTTTCCACGAATGAGTTCTACAAATAACGTCTTTATCCATGATTGAGACCCATACTATGAGATGAATTTTGAGGATGAATCCATTGATGGAGAACCTGACATCCCATTATCCTATTTAAATCAAGGAAAAAATCTGAATAAGTGAGGAATGTCACAATCCATTGGATAGTGGGAATATGGGGCATAATATTTGATGTACAATGAACAGTAATACATTGAAGGCAACACCCCTGACGAAAGCATCAGAAAAAAGGTAAGATTATAAAAATGATATTACAATTCTATAAGCATAGATATTTTGGTCATATAATTTATAACTATTAAAGACAAATAAATACCAATAATTTTATTATGGGGATGAATAATGAATTTTCGTTCTACATGTGAATGCTATGTAAAACTTACACATGTGTGATATGATCACTTAACAGTTGATGAGAAAGAGAGTACATAGTGGTGGTTTCATTATTATAATAACATTGTAGTATTTTTATGATAATAAATATATTATTTGATTATAAATTTTACTAGTTTATTGGCGATAATAGAATACTTAAAATAGAATGTGACCAGTTATGTCAACTATCTCGTCTTTGAATGAACCCCATGGTTCTCATCTTAAGGACATATGGGTTGGTCATTTGGTTATATTAGAACCACATTAACATGTATATAGAAGGTAAAAATATAATTTTAAATGGATTTATTGAGTAATAAGGAACATTTTTACCTAAATACAATAAAGGAGGGGTGTCCCTTTATATGGGATAGAGAGTACACCATTAATATGTCTTAACATATTAAAATATGACCTATAAATTCAATATAAAAATGATTCAAATTTGACATTAATTCAATTAAAATGTTTCTTTTGGACCAAATAAAATCAACAAATGTTATTAATATATGATTTGGTTTAATTTTGAACATCACCATTTCTATTAACTCCATAATCAATTTTTACCTCAACCACATAAATGATCATTTTCAATCAAAATAGATTAAAAATATAACTATAAATGAAAAAATGACTCATAAATGCAACAACGTTTATAATTATAACCATATTACATTCCAACAGATGATTATAATATTTTAATGAATTTTAAATCATCATAAAATATATTATTTATCACAAAATATCATTAAGGTGAATTAGGTAACATTACATTTAATTTGAAGTTAAAAACACCAAAACAAAGAGATAATTATAATATAATAATTTCAAGAAACCGTAATATGTCATATGTGTAAACTTTTCTGTAAAATTATGAATCTCTAAAATTATATTACTTTTAATATTTTTAAAATCATTTTTTGTCAGTTTTCTATTTATCAAAGATATATTATGTCACTGTTATATAAGAATTTATGAATACTATATTGAAATTCAAAATTATAAAAAATTGGCCATAATGAAAATTATTTCAGTATTCATAGAGTAAAAATTATTATTCTTCTATAAATTTATATTTTCCCCATGTCAATATATATGAGATACTTAATATTAAAAAATTGTTATTTTTTTTCATTAATTTCCCAAATTTATATAAACATCATATTAAAAAATCTAGCAAATTTCCCTTAAATTCGATATAAGGATGGAAATAACAAAACAAAATACTATAGGGCTCTCTAATGTGGTAAATTACTGTGGAATATATATTTTAGTTACATATCTATATGTTTTAAATATATTTCATTCATTTTACCCTTAGTGAGGTGAAAAATTTACAAAAGTTACGACTCATATAAGAACCAATAAAGGTTTCTATAAAAAATGGATATAATAATATTAAATATGGAAACCATTTTTCATAATTTCGTTTCCTTAGGATTCATATACATATTTTTAATATAAGTCTCTATAACATTACGAAAACTATTTTGATTCCATAAATTGATTTTTTTTACTTACACATGTTTTTTATTTTCATATTTAATGAATCGATAACCAATATAATAATTTTATACATATCTCACCCAAAAAAAATTATTATTTTATTATTTCCAATTCCGACCAACTATATAGATGTCTAGGATTGAACTAGAAAATAATATAATAATATTTTAATTTTATATCATTGTTTGTTTAAACATAGTGTTACATGTAAATCCAGATATAAAAATAAAACAAGTTATATCGATCTATATATAAAAAATATCATAATTTTACATCCTTCTTGTACTAAAATATTACTTAATGTCCTTTATAATAATAATATATATTTAAAACATTAATTATCTGAGAGGAACTTACACTTTATTAGAATATTAAATTATTCATATAGTTTGGAAAACATTATCATACATGTAGGTCTTCCAAGAGAGATATATAATTATTTTTTATTTTGATCTTTATCAAATGGATGATTATAAACCAAGTACAATATTCATTGTAGTATGATTATAAAAATGTAGTAATTATTCCATTTTATCCATGTGGAAATCACTATCATAGTAATTATCATAGAATAAGAAATATTTTAAACAATATGATAAATAAAAAAATTATTCAATTATATAAATAAATAAATAAATACATGTCTTCTTTAAGGATGATAAATAAAATTATAACATTATTTACTATCCTAGAGATAAATAAAATAAAACCGATCATTTTTCGCTTTATTTATGATAATGTGAGTCATGATCCTTATGCGTGGTCATAAAATTCTCCTTCCTTGATATTTGTCTATAAACTATGAAATTCCCCATTTCAATTATTACTATATAAACATAAAAGTTTTTATTTCCATCCATATGAATTTAAATTATTGTGTTATCACACACACACTCTATAAATAAAATCTAGATATTCTATGAATTCCTAACATGTTTTTATTTTAATTCCATCATTGCTCCTCTATATAAATAGTAGTTTCATTAGTCAATTTTATAATTCACCTTATCCCCGCACCAGTTAATCATTATGTTAGGGAAATTTATAATATAAATATGATTCCTTTCATAAAATAATTTCCAATATATCTGATAGTGTTATATGAAAAATAATATCATTAGAGGGATGCACTAATATCCCATCATCTCATTTTTATCATTTATACCACCGAAAAACAATGATAAACACCTAAAATTATATAAGAAAATATTGGTTGAGTAATGAGAAATGTTAAATGAAACTACATTAAATATAAAATAGTACACAAATAAAATATATATTTAACATAAAATAGGTTGACATATTTTACATATTTACATTAATAATACTCTGATGATTATTTTTTTTGACGTACAAAGAATCTAAAATATTAATTAATGGAAAAAAAGAAGTGTTGAAACTCTACATATGCATGTGTTTAATCTAGTGGTTATTAGTGCAACAAAATCTCATCATCAACATTTCAACATACCTCAACACTCTAACATTCCCCTAACAACATCCACCTTCATTCTAAGGAATTAATTCCTACTCTACTTGAAATAACATGTCATTTTTGTTGGTATCAAAACCAAGTGAATGAATGAAAACATGTTTACATGATACCAATACCATTGGATATATAGATTAAAATTAAAAGCACGAATCCAAGATTATATTTCACATTATTGAGGGTTAATAGTGGTTGGATTCCATGTTATAAAATGTAAAAACCTTCATATCATATCCCATTAAAATAATAATACCATAAAACCCTACCTTGATGAAGTAAATATAGAAATCTCCCACAACATGTTTAGAACTCCGGGATCTACAATAATGAATCATAATAATTTTAGTATCCAATAGTGTTATATAGTACCAGTAAAACTAATAGCTGTTGGGTATAGACATCTCTGACTATACATTTTAATGAATGATTTATATAGGCCAAGTATGGGATAATAAAAAATTGTTTTCTAGGATGAAATATTTACCCAAACTATAGATGTGACACCAAATCCAGTAATTCATTGAATATGTTGAACTAAAATTATTTCTACGTCACATGGTTTGGAAGAATAATCTATTAACTATGAAATCATGACAACCGAACTAAAAAATAATTCTTAAACAAAAAGATATCTATAGAAATTACCTTATAGAAATTCCATAGTTTGTCACACAATTAATTGCATAATATTTGACAATGATTTTTTTCTTGGAAGTGTCACCATCTAATACAAAACACATTACTATAATCCTTTTTAAATGATTTAGAAGTATTATTCAGTTCTCTACACATATAATGGTATATCAGTGAATATTGACATTGTAAAACCCCATATTTTATGATATATACTATACACTATATGATAAATATTTCAATGGTTGGAGATAAACATAATCATTGATATATATTACTTATATATTTTCAAAATATACCAAATTGTATATTACACTACTTGGGCCTCTAGTCCTAAATAATCATATTCATCGTGTTTGTCACTAATCCATTATAAGTTAGAATAACCCAAAAATTTGTTAAATGAACTGTCTCTGGATGAGTTCCTTTAAAGGTGTTAGCTTCCCAAATTATTTTCTCCCTCATAGACTGGTAACGAATTTAATGTATTGAAAAACATAATAACGAAACAATCGTTAACCCTTCATCCATTAGACTTTGTAGTCGTAGTAAAGATATATGTCACAAAAATAATTAATTAAGTGGATGAAAAATTGTTTTGGAAATAAAATATATTAATAATGTATCAATATATACTTCAAATTAAAGATAATTTACATGTGAATTTCATTCCCAAAGTTAATAAGACTTAAAAAACTTAGTCCTATATTGTCCTCTCACAACCCACATATAAGTAATTTATGAATATTTTAATATACATTATATTAAATTATTTTAAAATCATATTATGAATTCTCTATAATGTAATTATATGATTATTAAAAAATGATATAAATATATAACACATAATCATGATCATTAAGATATGGATGTAGAATGGAATTATTTTGCACCCATGGGAATGACATTAAAAATTCCAATGAAGTATCAAAATCATTTAAAAAATACTATTGAATATTATTAATATGATTATTATAATATTGAGGGATTTTTAATCCCTTTTATATATTTTATTGGTTGGGGAAATCAATTCTATATTAACATCAAGCCTCTTGTGCATTGATAGGTGAACCCTTATATGTACACCTTTTTCAATTTTCCTAAAAGATTTGAATTTAAAAAATCACCAAACAATATATATAGTTATACTACCCCATATCCATTTAATATAAAAGAAACATGAAGTAATATAAATAAATTAACCAACTCAAGGATGAATTGATCCATTCATCATTCTTATCCATTATAAGAAGGTAATAACTAACTAAAACGATATGAAATGTTATACGAATCCCCTTGTAATCATTATTTTTAATATTGAGGGGACCCCTAGAATCAACATTCATAAATATATAATTATAATTTTATATTTATATATATATATGAAATAATAATGGAAGAAATTATTCTAATGACATTATATTAGTGACATAAAACTAAAAATAAAAACATATTAAATTTGATGGTTGTGTTTTATAATAATAAAAAATATATATCAATTAGACGAATCCTATCTAAAATATATAATTATCTCATAGAGTAATAAAAACACATAGAAACAATGTTATATTTTAATATAATAACATTATTTTCGATAGATTATTAATCACACAACTCATAGGACAATGAACCGTCGAATTATATTTCATTACTTTTAATCTCTCTGATAAGTTAAAAAACACGCAACATTGAGCCTAAATGAATTGTAATATATAAAAAATTATAATAATGAAGAAAAATATAGGATTATGTATAATTATAATTAAATTATGAACACTATGATTATATTATGATTATAAATAAAACAATAATCATTTAAAATATAAATAAATGTTTTCTAGAGAACATTTATTTTTCTTAAAATCTATCCAGACCTAAATTTAAAATATAATTTAAAAGTAATATTAACCAATTTTATAAAATATTTATTAAAAAATAGACTTCATTATTTTAAACAACATAAAATAATTATTTTTGGGGAATTGTTTGGATTTTTCTAAATTGTGTCATTTTTTGATGAATTGTGTAAAATACTAAATGTTCGTTAAAACAATCATATTTTTTAAATATTTTACAAAGTAAATATATATTTCAAATTTGATTGAATGTAAAATTATTTAAATTATGTAATTTAAAAACTAATTTTAAAAAGTTTCATCAATTTATAATAATTTTTGAATATTTAAGCCTTCTGTATTTATAAGAAAAATTTAATTGGAATCCAACTTTTTCATCATTCATGATGGTGTAATTTAGAATTGGATTCTACCACATCTATAAATTTGAATTATAAAAATGAATTAAATATTTTTAATCACCATTATTTATAATTTTTAACAATTTCAAAATAAAGTTTTATACTTATGGATATTAAAATATGAAAAAATTTAATAAATTGGTAAATGGTAAAACCTTATTTAGCAATGGTAAAACTAAAAATATAACAGTTACAATGACCTACCAACATATAATAACATATTTTATAGTGATATTACACCTTATAATCTATAGGGATCTAGAATAACCAAATTTAGAGTCTTGTGAAATAATAAAATCATGTTTGTAATTAAATATTTTCAAAAAGTTCATGTGTTCTCTCTCCCACACCAATAAAAGGCCACCCCTTATCCTCCCCACAATAAAATTCAATATATATTTGGTTCATACATGAACATAATAACTCCTTAACATTCCATAAAAACAACATCAAAGATCCATTTTTTTATAAAACCATTCTAAAAAGGTGTATGGTGTTAACCTAAAGATATTGTATAAGGAAGAGTTAATGATCTTAAAATACAGTTTTATATTTTTTCATATTCAATCTACTTAAAATATTATTAAACTTCTCATATATAATATATTTATAATTCGTAATATAATTCAATATAATTATTTTTAGTTTATTACTTATATCCATATCCTCTTCCATCGCAGAGAAATAAAACTATCGACAATGGGTAAGGATGACTACCTCTTAACGATCTGATGTAATTTTTTTCATCACCGACATCAATGGCTGATTTAATTAATGATGTAAATCATTGTATTTGGGATTTTATTATTTATATTGAAATTATAATATTACATTTATCTTCTTACATTCTTTACCATTTAAAATATTATAATGTCGCTCTGGTGTGTGGAAAAATATCACCTTCAGAATAAATGTGATTTAATTTTTACTTACATAATACATAGAATCTAATAAAAATATATAAACCGAATGTATGTGATATAAATGAGGTTATATTTATCTGTGATGATTAATCAATCACACATAATTTTTATCCTTTTACTCGTAAATTTAATGACACAATGCTCATACTTATGTATGGCTTTTCATCTGCACAAAGCGATGCAATACATTTTCCATGTCGAATAATCAATAATAATTATAGAAAAGATAATATTGATAAAATAAGAATTAAATAACATTAATATAAGTTTTAGTATGAAGGATATATATTATATTCACTTGAACCTAAACATTAATAAAAAAATACACTTGATAAGAAAAAAGAAATTGACACCCAAAACAATGAAAATGATAAAATTATTAAAAACGGTTGATAAAATTTCATAATAAGACCATATATGATATAATAAATCGTAATATGTCTAATTAATAAATTAATATCATGAATTAAAGTATTATACATTATGCTGAGTAATGTTCTTTGAAAATTAATAATGGGGTATGGTCCTTTTCCCAATTTCCCTTCATAGGGGCGTATTGAAATAGTATGCACATAATTTAAAATATATTTTGTATCTTATACTTATTTTACAATTAAAATAATTATTAATTAATAATTAAATGATTTTTTATTTTAAATTTTAAGTATTTTGTCAGTGGAAATTTTATTTTAAAATTACCATGTTCTAAATAATTTCATAACTCAATTTCATTCCTTATGGTAATATTACTTCTTTTTTATATATTTTACATTTAATGATGAAGTGTTAAATGCATTTTTTATATTATGTTTTATATTGATTTTATAAAAGGATTTAATTTTGATACAAATTGTTGTTTCATTTTTCATTTATCACATTAAAGTTATGACTATTTAGGGTTTATTTCACATTCTTATTTCAACTATTATTATTTATGCTTGAATTTGTATTGAATGTAATTATTTTATAATTTGATAATAAAAACATTTATTATTGTACACACCTATTTATTCAGGATTCTTTTAATTAATAATTTAATTATTCCACTAATGGGTACATAAAAAAATTTTAAAATGGGTTTCTCCAAAAGTGGCTTCATCTATTTGTTAAAAAGTGTGTTATTATTCCTAAAAATTGTTATATAAAATAATAAAAAATATTTATAACACTATAATTACTATATATTAAATTATTTTTAACCCATTATTGATTTAAATTCTAAAAAATAATTCAATGGATTAATCATTTACATTTATAGATAAGGCTCATTTGGATTTTACCAAAAATATAAAAATTATCTTTATTCAATAGTGTAATGAATGTATAGAATTTACCACTTTCATAACCACTCAATGTTTTAATTATAAATTTATATGTATCAAAATTCATTTTAAAATTATTTTTTTCACAAATATGTTATGAAAAAAAAAATTTAAATTCATTTTCAATGTAAAAATGAAATTCAAATAATGAATTTTTAAAAATAAATTTATATAATATTTATATTTATCAGGAAAAACAATAATATTTTTTTCTTACAGTCAAATGATATATTTTTTTTTGATTCCATGATTATTAATTATATAGATTGATTATGATTATTTTTTTCTATGAAATTAACTGATATCAACATTCTTGATTCATTTTTGTAGTCATCAACTTTCTCTTCAAATAATGAATTTGATGTGAACATTTGACATTAAATTTCACAAAAATATCCAGATTTTTCTATAATGATATTATTATGACTTAAATCATATTTCATTTTAGTATAGGGTGTTTTATATTTAATTTTATTTATCTATCAATGAAATGATGATAAATATATATTCTATAGTTAATATTGATATTTGATTATAAATGACATTATTATTGAACTAAACAGATGGTTTTAATATCTGATAAATCGTTTGGGTTGGAAATGATGTAAGGGGACAATAATTTTATAACCACTAAACACATTAATTACTTCATGAGATGGATACACAATCTTTAATAAAATTGGGTTCTATGTATTAGTTGACAACATATATTAAAAGGCATTGATCGTAGAGGTATTATGATTTCTAACCCCATGAAATTCCATAATTAAGAATTTACTCTATTATGAAAATAGTTATTATTACCAATGACACTATCATAGTGTTATTATCCTTAGATTTAGCTAGTTTTCAATTATTGATTAAATAAATTTTTTATTTATCTTATTATATTTATTATTTCTAGTATACTCATTATATTCAAGTTATTTAAATAGAATGCATGATCAATTATACTCAATTCCATATTGACTATTCCATATATATTCATGATTTGCGTGTTATTTAAATATCATATGTTTTTAGTTATTTTAATTTCCCAATTGATTATTTGTTATCTAATCATTGACTTAATTTTATTAATTAAATGGAATTTGTGTCTAGATATATATGTATGATTTATTTGTTATACAATAGTGATTATGATTGATTTAGGCATGTTTTATTTTTTTTAAACTATAACGAAGAGTTTTATCTCAGACTTTTTTTCCATTATATATAATATAAGAAATATATGATTAATAATATGAAATTATATTATAGTGGGAATAATGGTATTATTTAGAAAAATTTTGTTTTAATTATTCATTCAAACGTTTTTAATTTTTCATAAATGTATCCAATTTACAATGATTGTTAGACTAATTTTATTTCAGGAAGTGATTAATTGTATATTATATAAAATTAATAAATTAGACATTGGCTCTAAGACACTGGTTTTAAGGTCATTATAATTCATATTAGTGGAGTGATAGGGAAAAATTGGTAAATAGGTTTATGAAAATATATATTAGGTAAAACATACATATGATAGATATTGAGGATAAGTATAATTTAATATACAAGTGTTTTGGTGTGGTAGAGAGCATGTGGATTTTCTTATAAATACATCCTTTCCTGGATACTAAAAGTGGATGTGGTTCTAGAACTTATGTACTTATGGGTAATAGCTCTAATAATTTCGTGTTGGTATTGAGTTAATCATTACCAGTGACTAAATAACAATTCCTAAATTGCTCCTATTTTGACACTACTATGGGATATGTTTTAGATGATTCCCATTTTCATTATAATACATTTTTAGATATTTTAATAGATGAAGAGAATGAATGGTCTAGGTTAATTCTAACACCTCGACCTCAGTTACTCAGAGTTGGTGCATTATTTTAATACATTGGTACTATTACAAGGAATCATGTCCCGATGGAATGATAAGTTTAGTATCCTTGGAATCAGTAGATACATTCATAAGTCTTACATTACATCATAAATTGAAAAAAAACAACCAAACATCGTGTCTTCATATCCCCTGATACTATCCCTATAGGTCATTCATAAAATACTTCTTCACATCCTAGGAAAAATAAAACATTGAAAAGGCTGATATCAAATGCTCAGTAAGGATAACAATACAACAGAAATGTTCATAAATAGGAATAAACATTTAAGGCAATGTATAACTAAAACAAAAGCCTTTAAAACATGAACTTCAACATAATATGGAAAAAATGATATTATTCCATTTACTAATTCACATGGATATTCTACTAGTCGAATAATCTCATGAAATATAAATAACCACTTTCATAATGATGGAATTCATAATGCCAGACTATCATAACCACATAGCCAAGGCCTCGTGCCAAGACTTCAAATAAGATTTTGTCAAGGCCTCGTGCCAAGACACTAGTTTGTTTATGGAGACCCACAGATGCATCAAGGTGCTATAGAGGGCTCCACCTGTCACTTACTAAGTCCAATGATTTCCTCATATGAATAGGTTTAAACATAACATAAACATTCATATTAAAACTAGAATATGAAATTTCAATACTTTCTCCATAAACCATGAATGGTATAAAAATAAAACATCCACAGTAAAACATATCACAAAAACTTCAATAAAAAATGGAATTTTTGTATCATAATAAATCAACTTCAAATAAAGTTAAAATCCATCAATGGATGTTTACATAGATGAAATCAATTCTTTTTGAGAGAAATATCTCTTTTTTGAAATCATTCAAAAGTCACACATATATAAAGAAGTAATATAAAAGAGATTTAAGAATCAAAATGTCCCATACCACATTGAATTTTTTGAAAAGAAATATCATTTCAAAACATTCATGTCCATATAAATAAATCCTTAAAATCATTTTAAAAACATGGAAATTAGTTAAAAAGATTTATAAGGATAAATCTTTAAAACATTTAAAATTCTGATCTTGATAGAGTACTTTTCAGAAATTCTTGAAATATTTGTTTTGAAATCATTTAAAAGTCACATAATTATAAAATAACATATTTACAATGAATTTATTCTTGAAATATTGTAAGGTATGCTTCAACGAGTTTATAACGGTTGAAAATTTATGAACCCTCCGTATAAGTTAAAAAAACATTCATACCTTAAATTTTTCGAAAAGGTCAAAATGTACCTTGTTTGGAAAATGATGGAAAGATTAATTTCAAAACAAATAAGTGTGTAAATGAAGATAACACATTTTTTATTAAATAGTAAAAAAAATTGAAATATTTTTTTAAGAAACATGGATGTGGATGATAAAGAGGTCCCGGTAGAAAATTACCTATAAACAAACTCCGATAATAAAGAGATTGTAGAATTAAACATTACCTTTTAATTTTCCTTGTTCGAGGGTAGTTTAACCTCATGTATAATAGTTAAATAATTTTTATTAAATTATACAAGAATAATAAATATAAATATGATAACATATATGATCTTTTAATATTGCTGTTTTAATAATATTTTAGTATTATCATCGTTTCGTGTGTTAACTGATTGGTTTTCCATTATATGCTTCATTACATAAGCCGTGTTTGTTATGGATAGGTTTTATAATATTCATATACAGAATTATATCATGTCCTTAAACATTATTTTAATCATAAAATGAGAATTATACTTGAATGGATAAGATGGGGAATGAATCTCATTGCAATCGTGGAGATGGTAGTCCGTACTTACGCACGAATGCTACTGCCATTTAATTTTTCATTTTAAAAGGAATAAATAAAATGATGAATAGGTATATTATTATTCCAATATAATATAAAATCTTATATGTGTTACTTATTTTCATTAACACCATTTTTTATACATTCCATGTATGGTATGAATGAGTCATATCACTTTGAGGGGGCGGTAGTCCGCACTTCCTCAAATGAAATAATCGTATATATATACAACACGAAACGAATAATGGTATGCTATAAAATTGAATTAAATAATATTATATAAAAAACAATTATCATAAATATCATATTTAATTATAGTGAAATAATAATGGCCCCCATGAGAGGTGGTAGGAGATAAGTGAACAATCGTCGTTTCGTGAGGCGTTTGGTTTCTATACACAGAAACATTATATGCTTCACCCATTAGATAGACGTGTGTGTAAGTGTAGTTCGAATAATTCGCATATAAATAACCTACTATATTTAGGATACCATTTTTGTTTCAAAAGAAAATAATAAGAAGAGTTTAGTGGTTGGAGAAGTAAAATAAAAGAAAAGAAGATAAGAGAAATCGTTACCTTTAATTTGGGTAACTCCCTTTAGTTTGAACTAAAAAGGACTCATGAAGTGCCTTCTGCCTAAGGTAAGGCTTGTAGGATGAGGAGAGTGAAGTATGTAGATTAATTTGGAAGAGGTTTGATGAGATAAAAGGTTTGAGAGGTGTGAGGAATTTGTAAGAAGTGGTGGCCTTTTATAAGGGGTGGAGGGGCTCTTTAAGAAAAACTTAAAGTATTATTTTATAATAAAATCATATTCGGTTTCTAATGGATACAATGTATATTATTCAAATATTATACTGGGGATATATCTAAAACCACTCAACTAATAGGTTTTGGACATCTTTGGGGCATTATTTTACCCATATCGTTTAGATTTAACTCTTTGTTAAATAGTTTTACATTTACCATGACTCTTGTATTTTTATATTATATGGTTAATACACATACTATAAACTTACAAGATAACCCCATGTGGTTCCTTAATTACATAACTATCCTCATATATTTCTTTTGGATGAACCTTATATTTTTAAAAATATTATATGAATTAATAATATAATATTTGTTTTAAAAAATCCTTTATTTCAATTTTAACACTATTTAATAATTTATTTATTCTAAAGTCTTAATAAATTTATTAATTATAACCAAATTCATTTAATAAATCCTAAAATGTAATACGAAAAAAATAAAATTCTTTTAATTCATTAAAAGTCTAAATTATATTTATTTGGTTAATTATAATATCAATTATTTTAATATTTCATTAATTAGGTAATTACTGCATCACCATTGTGTCATAAATAAATTACATTATTTAATATCTAAAAATAATAAATAAAATACCATTATGAATGAAATATTTATATCTTTCTAATTAATCTTTATAATTTAATTTATCCTATGTATTACCATATATTAAAAATGTTTTAGTTATTAAAATTTGATTTTAACTATTTTCACTCTTCATTGAATTAAATAATAATAAATGTCTAATCTAATCCAAGTAGACCAAATAGGTTAACATATTATTACTAAGGATGTTTTGGTTTGAATTATACTTAGACAATAGAATTAGGACACGTTTTAGAGTAATAATAATTTCATTTTTACCCTAAATTACCCTATTTACTTTTTACCGTGGTAAATAAAAGTAAAAATGTACAATTCACCAAAAATTATTTTTATCTTATTAAACCACATTTTAATCCTTTATATTTACCATGCCTCTTTTATTTTCTAAATTATACACATATAAATGGTAAAATTATGTTTTATTTTGAATTTTCAAATTTTCCAAGGAGGTGGGTAAAAGATGGTGAAAAGTTCAATAAAATTATAATATATCTAAAATTATTATAAATTTGACACCTATTAATTACATTGAAAATATATAGGTATTATTTATCTATTTTGAACAAAAATAATTTTAAATAAAATAAATGATTATTTAAATAAAAATCTGGTTTTAAACTATAATTCAGTGTTTTTCACTATTCACCAAAAATTAATGGTTTTCAGAAAAATACCAAAAATTTACCCTATGATAATTTTTATATTCATAATTCAATAATAAATTCTATTTTACCAAATTAAAAACATAGAAGTTTCATTTATTAATTTGAAATTAATTCCCGCTGTCAAAACCAAAAGGCGTATTTTTAAGAAATAATAACTATCAAAAGTTTGACACTTGTCTATGTCAAATTTCAAACTGAAATTACATACAATGACCATAATTGGATTAAATGGTAAAAATATAATCTATTTATACTTCCACACCGTTAAAATGTATAATGTAACACTATAAATTATTTTGATTAAAAGGTGTTTTTCAGATAAAATATAGTAATTTTCACTATTCACCCAAATATGAATGTTATTAGAAAAACACCAAAACATTATTGAGAAAAAATTCTTATGTACCGATTCTAAAGAAGAATTTTATTTTGTCAAATTTAATATATAAAAGTCTTAAATATTTGATTTAAAAAGGCTTCCTCATTAAAAGGTCGTAAAATTTCATTTTTTAAAAATACTTCTTTTATATGAAAATAATGTATTTGTTCATAAATTATGTGTAAGAAACTCATAATATGGATTCTAAAATTATAAGGATTATATAAAGTTCAAAAATTAGTTATTACTATTGATAACTGCTTTTGAACGGCTATATTAGTAAGTCATCGTGCAGTAGAACTCGTTGTTGCGTGTACTGCATGTTATTGAATTACTTTGAAGAAATAATGTATTATGAAATTTTGGGGTGTCAGTTTCTTCCCTCCTTAAATAAATTTCATCCTCTCAATTTTAAATTATTTTTAAAAATAAAAGGTTGAAAATAGAAAATACCATTGGGAAAACCCACATCGAAAATTAGGTTAAAAATATTTAGTCTTAATAAGAGGAAAAGGGAATTGAAAGGGTCACCACCAAATTATGATATCGACTTTAAGAACATTGGTGGAAATTAGAAACATATCATTGGAGTAAAAACATAAATATTTATAGGTAGTGATTGAGTTCATCAATCACAAACAAGTGTAATTTTGAGGGCCTTAAATTCATCAATCTATGATGATTTAAAATACCATCGGTTCAACAAAACATATAGTATTAGGTTAACACATTTTTTTTGTTTTATGTTCGCTTCACAAAAGTATAATAATTAATATCTTCATAGAAAATGTGAAGAAGAAAAATATATACTTGACATGTAGAGTCCCATCCTTTAACTAATTTCCACCACAAACTCATCATTCACTCTAAAAGATAATAGAACATAAAAATAATATTCTATTTATCCTATTCATATAGGGTTCAAGAAAATTAATTTATAATTCATCTACCATAAAATTTTTGTTAAAAAACTACATTATTCAATCCAGGACATCACGTGGGCCAGTGGTAGGTGATACACCCTTATCGCCCTTTGGTTGAGGGCTCAAGTCTCACGGCCTTGCCGGATGCGACAAGTTGTTGCCCGACCTCCGGGTTGTCCTTTTTTAGGAAATCAAAAAATAATCTCAAACTAGAATTATCCAAAATTATTCTGTCCAAACTCACAGTCCATAATTTAAAAGAATGGTAAACACAATGAAGATCCTTTTTTCCACGTAATAACATGTGAACACCTTCATCATTTATTCTTTTAAAACACTGCTACATACTAATTTACCACAGAACCATGATGATTACATTCATGATCCCTTATTATTTAAAGAATATAGGATATACTCCTTCTATAATTTTTTTTTGTAAACTCCAATAATGATGGAATATACAAACCATTAAACATTTTCAAGGTAATCAAGAATATCCAATATAATTCATCCAAATCAATCACGTATTATTCTAAAATCACTACCTTGGTATCAGAACTATATTATGGTTTATCATTCTCTCAACCATATATTTTCCAAAAATTTAATCTGCTATTGAGCCACATTACTTGGTTCACACAATCTCAAATATTTAATGAAAAAGTACTACAGTATAATCCATATATACTCCATAATTTTTATATCTAGTACGTTGTTGGTACAACACTCAAAAAATATAATTCACTAATAGAAACATAAGAAATCTAATCATTCCTCCTCATCTGAGGTAGTATCATAAATTTATTATTATCCAGTAGCATCATTTGGGGAATACTCTAATGATTTGGACATCAGTTCACGTAGTGTCCCAACTCCTTGCAGATTAATCATTGTTCATTTGAAACCTTTTTATTACCCTTTAAGTCACGTACTTGGTGTCCTTTTTCTCCACACATACAACAAACTCACATTCCTTTCAGGCAAGTTTCAAGGTGTTTCATCCCACAGTTATCTCATAAGGGAACATTCTGCTTTTCCTTCTTCCCTTTATCCATATATCTCTCTCCTATCCTTTTCTTCCCTTTCTTCCCGTCAGAGCTATAAGACTCAAAAAATTCATTACTTATCTAATTAACACTTGATATTATTTATTCAAATGTTGAGAATATATTGGAGACAATTTCCCTTCAAAATGTTGTCTTAATACTGTGAAAGATATGATCCTTCTTACTCTTTGGATCATAAGTATTGCTGGAGTTCACAATCCTTCTTCTGGGAACCATTTCTATACAATATCATAAACTTAGTTAGTTTATGAATTGCAATGAATCATTCCAAACATGTAAAATACCTAACATAAATTGAATGGTTTATGGATATGATCCATAATAATAAAGTTGTTTTCATTGAGAAATTATATACTCATAATCCAATAATAATGATTTGAAAAGAAATTGATAATTATCCTTAGCATATCCCCCACCAGAGTCGTAACCAAGAGTGCAGCAAGGCCTGTTGTCATGCACCAGTTCCCGTTCAAGTATATGTCAAAGTTGTGTTTTCATGTTTTACCCCTAGGTACATCTATGCCAGAGCTACCTCTGCCTTCTCGTATTTAGATAGGGATGTATTGATTAGGAAACTCAAAAAATATCTACAATACAAAAATTATAGGACGTTCTTATATACTAATCATTAATGTCCATCTTAGGTCTATGTGCCCTAACCATAGTTTATCTAAATATTGCTTCCATGTTTTGTACTAAACTCCCTCTAATACCAACTGTAATGTCCCGACCCCAGTTACCCAGAGTCAGTGCATTATTTTAATACATTGGCACGATTACAAGGAATCATTTCCTGAATGACCGATCAGTTTAGTAGCCTTGGAATCAGTAGATACATTTATAAGTTTTACATTACATCATAATGTGAAAAAACAACTAAACATATTGTCTTCATATCCCCTTATACTATCCCTACATGTCATTCATAAAATACTTCTTCACATCCTTGGAAAAATAAAATAGTGAAAGGGGTGAGCTCAGATGCTTAGTAAGGATGACAATACAGTGGAAACATTCATAAATAGTCAAAAACATTTAAGGTAATGTATAACTAAAACAAAGTCCTTTTAAACTTGAACTTCAACATAATATGGAAAAAACAAAATGATATAATTCCATATACTTATTAACATGGATATTCTACTAGTTGAATAATCTCATGAAATATCAATAATTAATTTTATAAAGATGGAATTCATAATTCGAGACTATCATAACAACGTAGCCAAGGCCTCGTGAAAAGACTACAAATAAGATTTTTTCAAGGCCTCGTGCTAAGACACTAGTTTGGATCAGGAGACATACCGATGCATCGAGGAGCTATAACAGGATCCACCCGTCACTTAATAAGTTCAATGATTCCACATATGAACAGGTTTAAATAGAACATAAACATTCGTATTAAAAATTGCATAAAAAATATCAATACTTTCTCTATAAACCATGAATGGTATAAAAATAACACATCCACAGTCAAACATATCACAATACCTTCAATAAAACATGGAAGTTTTGTATCATAATAAATCAAATTCATATAATCCTAAAATCCATCAAAATATGTTGACATAGATGAAATCAAAACTTTTTGAGAGAAATTTTTATTTTTTGAAATCATTTAAAAGTCACACATTTATAAAGGATGTTATTTAAAAGAGATTTTAAAATCAATGTCTCCCAAACCACTTTGAATCTTTTGAAAAGAAATATCATTTCAAAATATTCATGTCCATATAAATAAATCCTTAAAATCATTTTGAAAAAATTGAAATTAGTTAAAATGATTTAGAAAGATAAATCATTAAAACTTTTAAAATTATAATAATGAAAAAGGGTACCTTTCACAAATTCTTAAAATATTCATTTTGAAATAATTAAAAAGTCACATAATTATAAAATAATACATTTACATTGAAAATATTCTTATAATATTGTAACGTAAGCTTTTACCAGTTTATAACGGTAGAAAATTTCCGTACTCGCTGTATAAGTTAAAAAACATTCTTACCTTAAATTTGCCGAAAAGGTCAAAATGTACCTTGTTAGGAAAATGATGGAAGAATTATTTTCAAAACACATAAGGGTAAAAATTACTTTAACACATTTTCTAGTAAATAGTAGAAAATATTTGAAATATATTTTTAAGAAACAGGTATTTGGATGATAAAGAGGTTCTAGTAGATAATTATGTATAAACAACCTCGGATAATAAAGAGATTGTAGAATTAAACCCTTACCTAGTACTTTTCCTTGGTTGATGGTACGTTAACCTCCTGTGTAATAGTTAAATTGTAGCTATTAAATTATACAAGAATAATATACATAAATATGATATCATATATGATCTTTTAATATTTCTTTGTTAATAATATTTCAGTATTATCATTGTTTCGGGTGTTAAGTGATTCGTTTTCCTTTATATACTTCATTACGTAAGTCATGTTTGTTATGGATAGGTTGTATCTTATTAATATACAGAATTATATCAAGTCATTAAACATTATTTTATTCATAAAATGAGAATTAGTCTTGAAGGGATACGATGTGGAATGAATCCCATCGCTTTTGTGGAGACGGTAGTCTGTACGTACGCACGAACGGTACTTCCTTTTCATTTTTCATTTTAACAGAAATCAAAACAAAAGGATAAATAGGTATATTATTATTACAGTATAATATAATATCTTATATGTGTTACTTATGTTTATTAACACCATCCTTTATACTTTCCAGGTATGGTATAAACGAGTCATATCACTTTGAGGGGGCGGTAGTCTGCACTTCCTTAAATGAAATTATCGTATACATATACAACATGAAACGAATAATGGTATGCTATAAAATGGAATTACAGTAGATTATATATGAAATAAAAATCATAAAAATCATATTTAATTATACTTCCATCATAATGGCCACTATGAGAGGCGGTAGGAGATAATTGAACAATCATCGTTTCATGAGGCGTTTGGTTTCCAACCACAGAAACATTATGTTCCTCACCAATTGGATGGTGATGTGTGTAAGTGTAGTTAGAATACTTCTGATAAAAATATTATAGTATATTTAGGATAAAAGTTGCATTTCAAAAGAAAAGAATAAGATGAGTTTATTGGTTGGAGAAGTAAAATAAAAGAATAGAAGATAAGAGAAATTGTTACCTTTAATTTGGGTAACTCCCTTTGGTTTGAACGAAAAAGGACACTTGAAGTGCCTTTTTCCAAAGTTAAGGCTTTTATGATTTGGATATGGATGTAGGGAGCTTAATTTGGCAGATTGTTTATGAGAAAAAAAGGCTTGAGAGGTGTGAGGAGTTGGTTAGATATGGTGTCCTTTTATAAGGGGGAGGAGGGGCTCTTTAAAAAAACTTAAAGTATTATTTTATAATAAAATCATATTCTATTTCTAATGGATCCAAAGAGGATTATCCAAAGTCTAAGGTGGGGATAGGTCAAACAACGCTCAACTAATAGGTTTTAGATATGTTTGTGTAAATATTTTACCCTTATCCATTAAATTTAACACTTAGTTAAATAGTTTGAAATTTACCCTAACTCTTTGTATTTTTTATTATATGTTTAATAAACTTACTATAAACTACCATGATAACCCCATGTGGTTAATTAACGACATACCTATAATTATATAAGTCCTTTTTCCAAACGTTAGATTTTTAGTAATATTATATCAATTAATAATATAATATTGGTTTTAAAAACTCTTTTATGTCAATTTTAACACTTTTTAATAATTGATTTTTTCTAAAGTCTTAATAACATTATTAATTCAAAAAAAATTAATTTAATAAATCCTAACATTTCATATTAACTAATAAAATTCTTTTATTTCATTAAAAGTCTCAAATTATTTTTATTTGGTTATTTATAATATCAATTATTTTAATATTTCATTAATTAGGTAACTGCTGTATCACTATTGTGTCATTTATAAATTAAATTATTTAATGTCTAAAAATTATAAATAAAATACCATTATGTTTGAAATCGTTTTATCTTTTTAATGAATATTTCTATTCTAATTTATCTTATGTATAACCCTATATTAAAAATGTTTTAGTTATTAAAAGTTGATTTTAACTCTTTTAACTCTTCTTTGAATTAAATAATAATAAATGTTATAATCTATTCCATGTGGACAAAATAGGTTCATATTTTATTCCAAAGGTTATTTTTGGTCTAATTATACTTATCCAGTATAATTAGGACATGTGTTAGGGTAATAATAATTTAATTTTTACCCTTAATTATCCTATTTTCTTTTTACGGTGGTCAATAAAAGAAAAAAGTTACTATTCACCAAAAATTATTTTTATCTTATTGAACCACATTTTACTACGTTATATTAACTGTTTCTCTCAAATTTTCGATATTCTACACATAGAAGAGGTAAAATTATGTTTTATGTGAATTCGAAAATTCTCCTAGGAGGTGGGTAAAAGACGGTGAAAAGTTCAATAAAATTTTAATATATCTAAAATTATTATAAACTGACTCCAATGAATTAAATTGAACATATATAAGTATTATGTATCTATTGTGACCTAAAATAAATTTATATAAAATAATTATTTCTTTAAATAAGAAATCGGTTTTAAACTATAACTCAGTGTTTTTCAATATTCATCAAAAATTAAAAGTTTTAAGAAAAATACCAAAAATTTACTCTAATATAATTTTTATATTCCAAATTTAATTATTAAGTATATTTTACCAAATTCAAAACATAGAAGTTTCATTTATTAATTAAAAATAAATTCCCGCTGCCAAAACCAAAAGTCTTATTTTTAAGAAAAAATAACTATCAAAAGATTTACACTTGTTTATGTCAAATTTCAAAGTGAAATTACTTACAATGACCATCATTGGATTAAATGTTAAATATATAATCTATTTATACTTCCTAACCATTAAAATTTATAATTTAACACTATAAATTATTTTGATTAAAAAATTAGTTTTCAGTAAAAATATAGTAATTTTCACTATTCACCTAAATACGAAAGTTATAAAAAAAACACCAAAACATTATTGAAACTAAATTATTATATCCCGATTATAAAGAAGATGTTTATTTTTTCAAATTGAATATATAAAAGTTTCAAGTATTGGATTTAAAAAGGATTCCCCATTAAAAGGCGGTAAAATTGAATTTTTTGAAGAATACTTCTTTTAGCTGAAAAAATGTATCTGTTCATACATTTCACCTAAGAAACTCATAATATGGATTCTAAAATTATAAGGATTATATAAAGTTCAAAATTAAGTTAATACAATTGATAACAACTTTTGAATGACTATTTTTGTAAGTAATCGTGCACTAGAACACGGTGTTGCGTGTAGTGCATGTTATTGAATTACTTTGAGGAAATAATGTACTATGAAATCATGCGGTGTTACATTAATCCTTAGGTAAATTAAATTGAAAAATATTCTTCATGATTTAAAGATCCTATAAATTAAAATAATATCTTCCCACTATGATTATTTTTGGACACACAATGCATTTTTTTTAATTTAATTGACACAATACAATAAAATCATGTTAACATAATATATAGAGAATATTTTAGTGACTATGAGAAAAAAATTTAATGATAATAGGAGAGAAGGATAAGATAATTATTCCAAATCAGATATTAAAAATTATTAATATCAAATTCATCCTTTACCAACCCTAACACACACAAAATAAATGAAGGATTGAGTTCCCAAAGAGGTTACCTGCCCGCAAATCATTTTTTCATTTTCCCCAAGCCGGTTTATGGGTGACCGGTAACCTTACAGACTAATCCAACAGACAACCCAACACCACCACAACAAATTCATACTTCCAATTTCAAAATTCAAACAAACCATGACATCATAACAAATAGAGAACCGAGGTTCCTCGAACAGAGTGCCACCTCGAGCCACACCCCAGCCAACGATAGGAGACCTAACTGCCAATGAACAGCTTTCGCCGCCGGAGCCCAAGATGTCTACTATGCCATTCATCAGAAGCCAGCACCATCAAACCATTAACAGCGCATCTACCCAATCACCAATTTCAATGAGGGTGAAACCCTTATAACATTGCATCATAATCACCGGCATATCACGATACTCAAACAGTGTTGAAATAAACCGATGATGAGGAACCAGATTCATCCCACACAACACTCAAATGCAACCAAACCCCATCGACAACCCCTCCATCGATGGAATATGACCCAAACAATCACCAAACAATCCACCTCAAAAAGAAATAAGGACACAATCACCTACCTGAACGAATTCATCACTATAGCATAAACAAACATGATACAAGTCCCATTGCAGCCTTCAAAACCACACCCAAATGAAAGATCTATCCAAGGCTCGTACAGTCGTCACGAAATAGAACGAAAACCCAAAACCGTAGGGCCAGAAACCCACACCCTGGAGATTCGTCGCGCCTCATAAGAACCCTAGCCAAATCCGAAACTGGGGTTTGAGGGATGCAGCAACGAAGCAATGCACTGAGGATGATGACGAGTCTGCACAACGACGACTGTGAGGATCCGTGCCGCGAACGCACAAGCTGAGAGCCAAGGATAGGTCAGCCAACGATGGGAAGAAGGCGGCGACAGATGGGAGACATAGCGCCGCGGAGCCCCTTACGGGCTCTTCTAATCCCAAAAAGCTGTTACATTGGGGAGACCATATAGGAATTAAGGATGAATCTACTTTTTGTCTGATGTATTGAAAGAGAAAAACACGAGGGTGCCTCAATGGATAAATAATTTTTTTTGTGCAGAGAAGAAGGGAATATTACGATGAATTGTATAGTAAAAATTAATAGTAGGATTAAAGGAAATAAATATTGGCATATTATCCCAATTATTATTCATTGTGTTAAATGTAAGTTACATAAGAATTATGTGGCTCAATTTACACTTATACTAGAAATCCCCTTTATGAAATAATGTCCCATGTATATATAAAACAATTTATGTACATATGAAATGGGGTTCAAAAATTATTATAAATATATTTTTATATATTTTATTTTCTTGATTGATCTATTGATTTTGATAAATTTAATATGAATTTATGTCTTCGGAAAAATATTAATTATGGATACCAACATGGTTTTATGTGTTTAAATTATTATACTAAACATTTTTATGTTTAATGCGATGGGATTCTACTATGATTAATGTTAATTTAGGATACATTTATGGAAAATACATCCCAATGTAATATCTGATGTCTAGGTTAAAATGTCACTATTATTACATAAATGATTGAAAAATTAAATATTATTGATGAACCCATGTTTTTATTATTTATTTTTTTATATTAATGTATTATTTTGGATAACATGGGATAAAAATATCAATTTTGAAAAATGTTTATCAATAAAATGAAAGTACGTATCCCCCTTTTATTGATATTATGATATTTTAAAACTAAATTTTGGTATTCAACAATAAGAAATTAATATTTTATATTAATTTCATTTTATAAGTTAATAATTTGATAATTTTAAGGGAACAAACAATGGATTAAATTATTCTTATAAGAATTAAATATATAATGTATGTATATTTACTTATATACTTATGCAGTTAATGATTTACTCAATTTTGGAATAGAATATTGAAAAAAAATTATCTTATTACCATTATTTATGATAATTAAAATATATTTTAAAATCAAATGTGATTTATGGTTTTGAGGTCCTTAATATTGAAATTATCATTCTATTTTTAATTTAATTTCATCAATCTCTCTAAATAATTATTTACATTCTTTTTCCACATTCACATCCTCAAATTCCACTAATGTTTTTTTTCTTACAATACTAGTTATGTGTTACTCTATATGGCCTTTTTAATTCATCTTTTATCTTTTTAATAGGATGATATATTAACTCTTTTTTGATGTTTTCCTTTTAGCTATGCTATTTCCAAATACAAAACCCTTCATTAGTGAGATCAAGTTTAAATTGAGAGGAATAAATCTACTGAATTTGGGGATAATGTAACATATTAAGATTGTAAACTAGTAATATTTAATTTTATATCATATACGACATTTAATACTGATATTCGAAAACAAATCTAATACATTTATTTAAATTTAATCTCTTCAGTATTTTAACTAACATGTAACCTGGTGACTAAAATAAAAATAATATAGTAAAATGATACTACCTTGGTATTAAATTAGCCAATTTGAATAGTAATTACTAAATTTTAAATATAATGTTTATCTGTTAACTATAAATAAATTAAGAATATAATAAATGAATAAATAAAATAAAAAATGAACTATTTCTAAAAAATATGTTTTATTCATTCTTCTCTCAAAAAAAATTTACAATTTTTTGGAAATATATTACAAGAAATGAAATTTATTTTTTAAAATTACAATATTAGATTATTATCGAGTTTATTTTTGGTATTTTTCTAAACGGCTTTATTTTGTGTTTAGTGGTTTAAAATATAAAATTTTATAATTAAAATCATGGTTTTTAAATTTACTTACATATTTAAATTATATTTTATATTTTGATTTATTGTAATATTTTTTTAATTATTTTAAAAGTTATCTAATTTCTATCATTTTTTAATTTTAAATGTAAATAGTTCTATATTTAATCTATATACAAATATAATCATTTTTCATTTGGAATATTTTCTTTTTCATTGTGTGTTTGTTTATAATTTTAAATTTGATTCTTGCACTGTTGTGAATTGAATTTGGGAAAATAAATACTATATTTGGAATCGTAATAATTTTTTTTCTCTAGTACGTTCAATATATTTTGATGACTATTATAAATAGTTAAAATAATAAATATTATTTGTTGCGGTTTTGAAAAAACAAATTTATAGGGGATTATAAAAAGAAGTGTACAAAAACTACCAATATATCCCAATCCCATTGTATTTCTATATATTGACATTATAATCACTAACTGTTTATAATGAATTATTACGGAGTATTTGTGAATAATAAAATCATGAGTGTAAATGAATAATTTAAAAACATCTATGTATTCCCTGTCCCCCTCATATACAATGATAACCCATATCCTCCCCTCCTATAACATCTAATGTATGATCCCAATATTTATTAGGTACATTCCTCTATTAGATTTGTTTGAATCTCTCTGATTTTAGTTTTTCTTATTCTTCACTCTTTTGCGGTAGATTATCTTTGAAATTAGATAATAGTTTTTGAGGAAAATGACTTATGATTCAAGGATGTATGTTTTTTTGATTTGATAGAGTATTATTATAAAGAATGTAAAATTTTTATGATGGATGTTTTTGAGCATAAAAGGCATTGTATGTGTTTGTCGATCTTATTTAGAAAGTTGGATGGGTGGTGTATACTTGAAATTTACAAATCAATAACCCATTACATGACTTGTGTATGTTGATAGGAATACATCATGATCTATTTAGTTATGTGAAATAGTTATATAATTTTATATTTGTAAAAAAATTTAAATTTAAATAGGTAGAAATCATGAAAGGGTTAATGTCATGAATTGTTTACATGGTGTGAATGTTTATATCTGATTACGTTGAACTCGAGGTGACTTATTTCTCATTATAAATAAAAAATTAATATATACAACATAAGAAATGATTACATGTATGGTATTTATTTGTATTAGTGGTTTATAATCCAGGTTCTAAATTTGACTATCACTTCATCCATATGATACCCTCCAAAATCTAAATGAATAGAATATCCTGGCAATTTTAGAGATCTCTCTTTCCTTATGGATGTTTCAATCAAGTGTTTATCTCCGATGAGGTTTTATCATTGATTGATCACTCTCTTAAACGTTTAATATTTTATGGTAGTGTAATGTTTTGACTGGTATATAATTTGGAGTTCGTATAGATATTTTTTACCTTGGTATTTCTATAGATTTTTATTTCCTTCTCCTTTATGGATATTTCCAATTATATGAATTATTTTAAATTATAGATAACGATGGGTGGTCTAAATCATAACACATTTTAATTAATTAATAATATTATTTTTGATATGTGAAATTGTGTTCAAATGTGGCATGAATTAATCAATAATTTTGAAAATCAATGTGAAATTATAATCTTTTTATTTATACCATAAATTGGATCCAATTAGGTCTATAGGCATGTAAACTAAGAAATCTAACCTCCCAACATGTGTACAACATATAGAACTTGTTGAGATAAGGTTAGTTTGGCATTAGTGTTACATGAATTTTTTGGAATAATTTTTTTCTATATTCTTAATATTATTGATTGCAATAACAAGATATTTTTTGATTTACTGTAATACAATCCCCTTATACAGATCTATTTAACTAATTTTTTAATGACCATATGGTAAATATAATAAATGAAATAGTTTATCATGAATTATTTTTATAATTAAGAACCTAAATTAAATGAAAAATATTTGATTCTAAAAATGATAAATTGATAAACTGATCATTATTAATTGTAATGCCATATTGGGTATGTGTGAGGTTGGCCTTATAATTTTTTTGATATCTTTGAGCCTATCTGTCTTCTTTATTATTGACACATATGGGTGGGATGATTATTGGCATGTTGAGTTTTCCATAACATGACTCATGATTTATGTAGATGCCTAAGTATTGATGCATTATTTTTTATCGTACCACAACAGTTCTAGGAAAACAGGAATTAAATGCCTGAGGGGTGTGTATATGATAATAACATATGTTTGTGGGCCAAATGTATAGTGAGTGGATGATCGAGGAAATTTTCTAAATAATTTATGGGAAGAGGAAATTTTTCTACGAGATGTTTGTTTAATTCATCCATAATAGGAGATTCTACAACTAATTGGGATATACATCATGATGTAGGAGGATCTTTCCTTAGACCTACATATTCTACAATGTTCTAGAGTATGTTTTTTCATGACTTATGTTTCACCCATAACATGGGAGTTAGTATATTTAATTAATTTATATAATTAATTTATTAAATAAATACCATGTTACTCGATTTATAGAATTTAATATATTTATCCCACCCTATATTAAAGACAAATTGGTGTTAAATAGATAAGATGTACTCACACACTAAATGGGAAATCATTTTTTAACGAGATACATTTCATGGATGCAGGTTTAGAAATGTTAAAGGGAGAATGTTGTTGATTTGGGACATATTTTATGTGTTGGAGCATGCATATGGGAGCGACATGTGGTTCATGACAATTGATTATTTATATGATTTATTTCAGTATGCTTATCATTTTTTCTATATTATTTTCATATTTAAATTTAATCCCATTCCCCTTGTCATTACATTTTTCTTTTAATATGTTTATTTATTTCCTTTGTCGGTTTTCAGATTCAGATGTATGATTATATATTTTTTTATAAAAAATTTTTGGTTGTATGATTATTTAGTCAAGAATTTATTTGTTCATGGTAATGAGCCTCTTTATGTGTGTATTTATCTAATTTAGTTGGGAATATATAAATGTCTAGGGATTGGATTGTGGACCATGATGTTCCCTTATTATGATTTTTGTTTTTTATCATGGTTTATACACATGTTGGGTGATTTTATTGTTACATGATATTTATACTCAGTGCCTCATATGTAATGTAATGTGAATTAATGATTCATGATAGGAACATACTTATATATTGACCTGAATATATCATGATAATGAAATATTTATTATATTAGATATATTTTTTATATGAACAATGAAAAGATATTATTTTGATATTTGATATTAATGATAATAAATGGAAAATTATCTCATGATAGTTATCTTGTTATGAAATTTGTTTAGATATTATGAGCCTATGATTATCTCTTGGTATCACCTATTTTTAAGGTTATTTTATATATAGTCATTTTAAGAGTGGTTTCATCATGTAGATAAATTTTCTCAATGTCATCAATAAATTGGGTGTTAGGAGAGGAGAAAATGGCATTATCCTAACATAGCTGAACCATAGATTCCCATTGATTTGTTGATTAGATAAATGTTCTATTTAATGAAATCAATATGAGTTCCATTTCATCCATTATTTTTATTTTTATATATGTACATAAAGGATCATTACTTGTGTTACTTCTATCATAAGATATTGAGGGATGAGAAGGCTCACGAGCTCATGAAATTTATATGGTAGGGATATTAGTTAATGATTGTTAACAACCCATTATGTCATGCATCGCATTCCCATATTCATATCATCTGATTAGATCATTGGTGTGATACATTCTATCGATGGTCTTCTCTCTACGATCAGTTCTTATGTGAAAATATATAGCCTCAGAATACTTGATATTGGACAAATCAGGCTCTCATCACATGGTGTAATCAAAGACAGGCACCGAGAGGTGGACAAACCATTTTAATGGGGAAATATTGGAGCTTTTTTTCTACTAAAAAAATTACAAATATATCATTTTATGATACGGAGTAAGAGGAAGATAAGTCAAGGGAGGGTACTTCTTCCTAAGTACCATGTTTCTTTTCTACACATTCAATGTGGAAGGATGGTACAGAATAAACCCCAATGTCCTTACACCTTAGTGGATGGTTGTGTTTGATGTTAATTGGGTCACCTTAAGATTTGTTTTTATAATTTACCAATTTATTTTATTAGTAGGGGATCATAATATGCACCTAAGACTTAGAGAGGCTTAGTTACCCCTCAATAGACTGGTATCTGGAGTTCCACTAGCTATTCAACCCATGGTATTGGATGTAGTAACACAATCTATGAGTGGATGTAAAACTCAGTGGGAATAGAACATGATAGTTAGACTTTACCCTTGGGAATAGGGGCAAGATAGCTTCATGTTATATAGCCATCTCAGACAGGTATAGATATAGGACCATCTAACATTAGATATATGATTTATACAACCAATACAAAGAATTAGTTTTTTCTAATAAAATAGAATCAAAGAACTGTATATATTCTAATTTTGAAAATGGTTTTGTTTTGGATATAGGGAGGATGGATGAGCTCATAACTATTGACACGTCATTGGGAGTGTGGTTAGATGGTATCATGAGTAACAATGAGTGTTCTCTTGAAATTTGTTGATATCTTTTCATTTGGGATCTCCTGGTGATTTAAATGAATGGTATTGACTTGATTCATATTATCCCAAGTCACATTGGAATCACCAATCTATTCATGAATGATTAATTATGTTAAAATTTTATTATCACCTAGTTTTGACAGAAATCCTTATTCTAGATTATGGATGAATAGGACATGAAACTTTTCATCTCATGGGAGTCATTTTTTTAGGATTTATTTCTTAATGAGTTATGTAGATTTCCACATAAGTGTGAGATCGATTTCACCATCGTGTTGGTGTCAGGATCAGAGCATGTTACTGTTACACCTTATAATATGTCACTATTGAGGATTCGGGAGTTCAGTGTTTTGTTGTGTGATATGGAATCAATGGGTTACATATTTAATTTGATATCACCATGGGGTTTCTATATATTTTTTCCATGAAGGATGATTAAAATTTCTGCTAGTGGGTGGATTAATAGAGTCTAAATAATTTATGCCCAAGAAAATATATCCCCATCCATGAATCGGTGATCTCATCGATCAACTAAGAGGTGATAAGTTCTTCCAAAATATTTATTTGAGACTAGGATACCACCACGATAGGGTGAGACCATTGAAAAATTGTTATTTTTCATTTAGGAGTATTTAAATAATTTTTTTTTGTAATGATGGTTTGATGAATAATCATGTGGTATTCATGATCATGATTAATCATTTCATTAATTCTTATCAAGATATGTCTCTAGTACTTTTTGTTGATGATGTCTTTTTTTAATCTCATTCAGTAATAGATCTTTCCCAATATCCATAAATCATATTAAATATATTTAGAGTGAATAATATTCCTATAAACCTACAAAATTTAGCTTATATTTTGATGATGTGAACGTCTTTGGACATGTCTTCTTAGACAAAGGGGAGACTGTTAAACCAGAAAATATTAATTCAATGGTATAATAATTTTATCCCAATAATGTTTTTGAGATTCCTAGTTTTATGTGTTTATTAGTTTATTATTGGATCTACATCTAAAACATATCATATCAAAAATCATTGATTCACATCAAAACAATGAAAGAGGTCATGTTTGTTTTAGTAGGATTTTTATGTGGGAGATTTGCAGGAGATGCATATTAGGATGATGTAAGCACTGATCATCCCTATACCGTTGCTGAGTATGTTTACTACCATGTAATACGACACATTATGAGTTGTATTCAATTATTTTCTGATATAGGGAGAGAAATTGGTTTCTTATAACTCCAGTGATTTGACACCACATGAGAGGAATAAAAATACTCATGATCTAGAGTTTGATAAAGTGGAACATGTCCTGAGATATGGGAGACTATAACTTCTGGCACGTAGGTATGTGTATTACATAGACTATAAGATCCTCTTGGATATAATTTATCATCATGTCACTAATCATTGGATGACGAGGCTTGTTGAGAATATATACTATTTCAAAATTTATATGGATTACACAACAAAAAAAGAAACAAATTTTTACATGGAATATATTGTAAGATATAGAAAAAAGGATATACAATATTTTTGTGATTAATGTTGTCTAATTGAATTATTTACATATAAGTTTCATAATATTCGAGATTCCTAGGGATGATTATCTCCAACTTCTCTTTATTTTATATCGATGATTCATGACATGATAAAAATAGAATACTTATCTAGTATATAATGATTATATACGACGAAATATTATATGGAGGTTGTCCCATAATATTATGGTCTATGTGAAAGAGTGATAGCATTCTCCTTCGTGGTCCTGTATGGGTTCCTATGGGATTTTATGGGGATATGATGATAGATTTTATCCCATCTATATGGGAGGTAAAAACTAGGTACAAAAATATTACATATAATCTACATTGATCATACTATTTTCCATTACTGAAGAAGATATACGGCTTCATGTAAAGACGATTCACTTTTTAGAAGGTGGATGAGCATTATTATAAGGCCCCAGCCTTATCCCTTACTTAATCTTGAGTTATTACAAGATTACACATTGAGGATCTTTTCGGGTTTAGAGTTTTAGAGAATTAGATCATAAAACTTGCATTAAATTCCACATATAAACAAAGTGGATACAAAAAGATAGTATTCTTCTATCCCATCAGTGAAAGCATAATTAAAATAGAACATGGATTCTTTCTTGACACTTCCTTGACACTATCATCATATCATGTACCTTTCCCTTGAAATGTGAAAAACATTTCAAAAAAACATGGGATTAGCATAAAAAGCTCAGTAAGGGATATAAAAATATGGAAAGGAAACATGGGCACATATATACATAATAATGAAATCATATTTTACCCATAAAACATAAGCACATTAACATACCTCATCAAATCATGAATAAATCATAGAAATCAGAAGACGTAAAGGTAACTTGAGGCATTCATAACATTCTTACGTAGGGTGTAACCCTCTTGGTTACGTTTGGAATACCCATCACAGTATATTCCCTAAATAACTTCAGAGAAACCTTAACATTACACTCCTTCACATCACCCAATGCATTGGAGAGCTATATCAGGCTCACCAGCCCTTACTGTATCACAGAACCACCCTTCTTCATAATAATGCCCAAGAACCTCAACATAATCGTATCACATAAAACATGCATAAAGGAAACATACCATTTCCACCATTCAATCACAATATATAAATACATCACATTGATATAAAAACATTATGAAAACCATTTTCAATACCAAAATTAAAGAAAAGTAAAACATGGTATTTATTTTTCTTTTAAAAAAATTGTATGGCTTGTAGAGGAAGCCGAAACTCAAATAATGGTCACAGCAGCGGAGAAGACGTTGTCGCCGCATACGTATGACAAAAACATTCCCTTTGGTCGTTTAGTAAATGATTCATATAAAAAATATTCCATTTGAATATACGTAAAAGTCAAAGGGGTTTATACACCGTATAAATGAAGGATGTGTATAAAACAAAATATGCCTCAATGAAAGGAGATTGAGACGAAGTCCCATACCGCGGGTCCGACTTGACTCGGTCATTCTTTAATCTCCTGAATAATAAACTTGTGTTAATTCCTACTTGTTTGAGAACATTTTTCATGTTCATTATTCCTTTTATATCACTTATCGCCATGTCATGAACACTATGTAATTATTTAAGTTAATAATTGACGTTTTAACGATCATTGGTACTTGAGTAAAAAATAAACCCTTTATAATTACATGTTTTTCATGTATCCATTATATACAGGATTATAATAATTATGTATATATCATATATATCTCGTATATACATGCATTTATAATATTACATAATCATTTAGAGGTAAGAAATGAAACGCACCGTTCATGGAGACGGTAAGTTGTACGTACGCATGAATGCTACTTTCATTTCTATTTCGTATTTTATAGAAAGGAATCATAATGATATAATGGTATATTATAATTCCAGTATAATATAATATATAATATCATAGTTCTATCCTTTATACGTCACACATATGGTATTTAACGAATCAAATCACTTTGAGGGGGCGGTAGTCCACACTTCCTTAAATGAAGATATCGTGTTTACCCATAAGGGAAACCATAAAGGTATGCCCAAAATGACAAATACAGAAGATTAAGGAAAACATAAACATATTATATATCATATGTAAATATAGTGACATCTTAATGGCCACCATTGAAGGTGTTAAAATAATGTTTAATAATCATCGTTTCGGGAGGCATAAATTCACCATCCACGGAAATAGTATGTCCTTTAACCATTAGATGCAGGTGTGTGTAAGTGTAGATTGAATACATCTTATAACAACATCCTAGTATATTGAGGATACTAGAGTTGTTACAAAATAAAATAATAAAAAGAGATTAGGGGGTTGGAGAAGCAAAATCAAACAAAAGGACTCAAAAGAAGACATTACCTTAAAATCGGGTAACTCTCATAGATTTGAGCTCAAAGTCTTCCTTGGGAAGACTTCTGCCCAAAGTGAGGCTTCAAGGAGTAAGATATGGATGTGGAGAGCCAAAATGGGCAGGGGTTGGCCGATCCAAAGGCTTTGGGAGTGTGGGTAAGGAGGTAGAGGTGGGGCCTTTTATAAGAGGAGAGGAGGGGCACTCTTGGAAGGTAAAGAAAAGTCACTTTATTTTAAAATGGTATTCGGAATTAAGAGGTCCCACATTGATGTGTTTCGAGGAAAAGGTGATAAGGGTTCGAAATCTACCCATACAATACTTTTGTTCCATATTTAGGTCTTATATTTTACATTATCATTCCATTTTATTTAAATCATTAAATAATGAGGTCATCACTGCGTCATCATGGTGTCGTAAATAATTTAATTTATTTAAAGTATAAAAATTATAAAAAAAATACTATGATGTATAAAATATATTTATCTTCCCATTGAATATTTATAATGAAAAATATGATCTTTATAACCCCATGTAAATGTTTTTTTAGTAAAACATCTCATGTTTGTGTCATTTTTACTTTTACATTAAATAAAAAGTTATTTATGTAATTTCCCAACCAAAGTGGCTCCATGGGGTCACCAAGTTGACCAATGGATTTCCTTGGTCATCCATGACACATAAAAGGAGGGTAGGACATGTTTCAAGCTCATCTAAATTTATTAAAGCATTATTTTTACCTTAAACTACACTAATTACCTCTAATCGCGATTAAGAACTTAAGAGTTACTATTCACCAAAAAATTATTTTAATCTCATTGAACCATATTTTACTTCTTATTGACAAACATGTATGTCAGATTTTTGAAATTCAAAACACAGATGTGGTAAAATTTCATTTAAATGAAAAATCAGTTTTTATAAGTACCACTTTGTGGTTTCACTATTCATCAAAAATTGAAGTTTTTCAGAAAAATACCAAAAATCCACCCTAAGCTATATTTGATATTCTGAATTCAAAAATAAAGTCTATTTTACAAAATTCAAATCATATAAGTCACATTAATTAGTTTAATAATTAATTCCCACTATCATGACAAATAGCGTGTTTTATGAAACAATAAGTATCAAAAGATTGACACCAGTTTAAGTCCAATTTCAAAGTGAAATTGATTCCAATGACCATAATTGTATTAAATGGTAAAAATATATTCTAATTTCACTTCAAAACCAATTAAAAAGATAATATATTCATATTAATAAATTATATTAAAATGCAGTTTTGATGTAAAATGCAGTATTTTTCACTATTCATTAAAAAATGAACATTGTCCGAAAAATACCAAAAATTCACACGAAGTGAATTTTGATGTCCCAATCATAAAGAATAAGTTTATTTTGGAAAAAATATCTTATAAAATTGTCAATAGATAGATTTAAATGTGGTTTTCCATCAAAAGGCAGTAAAAAAATCTTTTAAAAATATTAGAGTATATTATGCATAAGATCGGATTTATTTTCATTTTAAGCCTCTAAAACACTATCTAATTTATTAATAGAAATAGATAAAAATATATATTATTCATTACTTACATGGAATGTTACATCCTTCCCCCATTTTGAAAATTGTGTCCCCACAATTTATTTACTTATCGAATTAATGGGGGTATTTATCCCTAATTACATTTTCAAATTCCCATGTTGCCTCTTCCATCATGTGGTTTTTCCAAAAAACCTTTACCTGATTATTCACCTTATTCCGTAACAATTTCTCCCTGTGGTCAAGAATCTGGATTGGTCGTTCCTCATAAGATAGGTTCTCTTCCCACTGAACTACCTCGGGACTCAAAACATGAGATGGATCTGGCATATACTTTCTCAACATCGAAACTTGAAAAACATTGTGTACCTGAGATAACCTCGGAGGTAAAGCCACCCGGTATGAAACTGATCCAACTCTCTCCAGAATTTCATATTGTCCAATAAACCTTGGAATCATCTTTCCTTTCTTACCAAATCTCATCACACCTTTCCAAGGAGAAACCTTGAGAAAAACATGATCACCTACCTCGAAAGACAGATCCTTCCTCCGGTTATCCGCATAACGCTTCTGCCTGCTCTGAGCTGTTCCCATGTGCTTCTGAATTAGCTGAACTTTTTCTTCCATCTCTTCTACCAATTCTGGTCCCATCAACTTCCTTTCACCCACTTCAACCTATAAAGCTGGAGTTCGACACTACTTCCCATATAATTCCTGAAATGGTGCCATCTGTATACTGGAAGGAAAACTGTTATTATATGAAAATTCAACCAATGAAAGATGTTGGTCCCAACTTCCCTGATAATCCATCGAACAAGCTCGTAGCATATCCTCCAAGGTCTGAATTTTTCGTTCTGACTGCCCATCTGATTGAGGATGAAAAGCTATACTATAATTTAATTCACTACCCAACATCTTCTGAAGTCCTTTCCAAAAGTTAGAAGTGAACCTGGGATCACGATCAGATAAAATGGATAGGGGAACTCCATGTCACATGACTATCTCCTTAAGATACAAGTGGGAAAGTTGATCTAGGGAAAAAGTATCTCGTATAGCAAGGAAATGAGTATATTTAGTCAAGCGGTCAACAATAACCCATATTTCATTATTACCTCGATATGTCTTCGGTAATCCCACAACAAAGTCCATGGATATATTCTCCCATTTCCACTCTGGCACTGGTAGAGGCTGAAGCATCCCTTATGGTAACTGCCGCTCTGCTTTAAACTATTGAGATGTCAAACACTTCACAGTAAAATCAGCAATATCTCTTTTAATTCCATCCCACCAGTAATACTCCCGCAGATCTCTGTACATCTTAGTACTTCCAGGATGAACTAAAAACGAAGAACTATGAGCTTCACATAACAACTCTCTCTTCAACTGTGAATCAAAAGGCACACAAAATATCTTCCCAAATCTCAAAACACAATCATTATCAAGGTTGAATTCAGGGAACTTACCTTTCAGAACTAGCTCTACCTTTTTCTGCAACTCACTGTCTTGCTTCTGTGCTTGCTTGATTCTATCTGATAGAGATGATCTCACTGATACCTGAAACAAAACAGGAGAACTTCCTGCACCAACAACTTCTATGCCAATGTTCATCAAATCCTTAACCAAAGGATCACGTTCCAAGTGCAATATTTCTAATGAAGCATTACTTTTTCGACTCAAAGCATCAGCCACTTTATTTTCTTTTCCCGGATGATAATGAATTGTACAATCATAATCCTTGATTAATTGCACCCATCTCCTCTATCTCATGTTTAACTCTTTCTGAGTGAATATATACTTTAATCTTTTGTGATCCGTATATATTTTACACTTTAATCCATACTAATGATGCCTCCAAATTTTTAAATTGAAAACAACAATAGCTAATTCCAAATCATGTGTAGGGTAATTTACCTCATGAGTTTTCAACTATCGTGAAGCATAAGCAATTACCTGATCATTCTGCATTAGGACACAACCAAGTCCTTTCAATGAAGCATCACTGTATATAACAAACTCACCATTCCTGGAAGGTAGTGCCAAAACTGGATCATTCACCAATCTGCTTTTCAATTCTTGAAAACAAGCATCACATTCTTTTGTCCGGATAAACTTAACACCCTTCCGAGTAATCTTAGTCATTAGACTAGATAACCGTGAAAAATTTCTAACAAACCTTCGGTAATAGCCTGCCAAACCAAGGAAGCTACGAATCTCAGTTACATTTTTGGGTCTTGGCCATTCGTCAAGAACCTTTTTTTTTGTAGGATCAACAGTTATCCCATCTTTATAAATAATATGACCAAGGAAAGAAATTTATTGCATCCAAAACTCACACTTGCTGAATTTTCCATACAGTTTCTTTTCTTTTAAGGTTTTCAGGATAACCCTTAAATGTCTTTCATGCTTCTCTTTAATTTTAGAAAACAATAAAATATCATCAATGAAAACCACCACAAACTTATCCAAGAAACGATGGAAAATTCTATTCATTAAGTCCATGAATACAACAGGTGCATTGGTTAGCCCAAAAGGTATTACTACAATTTCATAATGGCCATATCTTGTATGGAACGCAGTCTTCGGAACATTTTCTTCCTTTACCTTCGGCTGATGATACCCCGATCTAAATTCAATCATTGAAAAATACAGAGCCCCCTGGAGCTGATCAAACAAATCATCGATATGAGGCAAAGGATATTTGTTCTTAACAGTGATGTTATTCAAGGCTCTATAATCAATGTATAGTCTCATTGAACCATCCTTCTTTTAACAAATAAAACAGGATCACCCCATGGTGATGTGCTAGGTCGAATGAAACCTTTCTCTAATAAATCGTGCAATTGCTCCTTCAACTCTAAAAGTTCAATTTGAGCCATTCGATAAGGGGGTTATGAAATTGGCTTAGCATCAGGAACTAAGTCAACAGTAAACTCAGCTTCCCGATCTGGTATTATTCCAGGCAACTCATCAGGAAAATCATCAGGATACTCATTTACCACTGGCACATCATTAATCTGAACAGTTCCTTTATTTTCAACGATGTGTGCAATGTAACATTCATTTCCATATTTTACAAGTTTCTTGGCCTCTTGATAAGTTATCATCTGTAAGGGTTCATTCTTGTACTCAAAATGAAAGTCCTTCTGAAAAGAAACTTCTTTAGCTCTACAGTCAATCTTAGCATTGTAAATAGAGAGCCAATCCATACCCAAGATAACATCAAACTCTACAAGAGGTAGAACAATAAGGTTTGCAAGTAGGTTCTTTCCAAAGATAAGAATAGGAAGATTCTTATAAATTCTTTTTGCCTCAACATTTACTCTAGGTGTTTCTACCAAAAGTTTAGGAGTCATTTCTTGAGATGGAATTCCCATTTTACTAGAAATGGTTTCAGAGATGAATGAATGTGTAGACCCCGAATCACACAACACACTGGAATAATCCGAAAAAACAAAAAAAGTATCTGCTACAACTTCATTTGATGGCCCAACATATTCTGATGTAGTTGAAAAGGATTTCACCACCCCTTTCTTCGTGTAGTCTAACTGCTTCCCATCACCCAAGCTCTTTGTCAGACACTCGTTTGCATAGTGACCCATCTCATTGCACTTATAACATTTCACTAGCTGTAAATAAAATTTGGTCTTACCATCACCCTGATCTTTTCAGTGCAATCACGAGCCTTATGTCCCATCTTACCACATCAGTAGCACTTTACAGAATTCAGAAGACATTCCCCAGCATGCCTTTTTCCACATTTATCACAAATTGGAATCTTGGATTTCTTACCATCAGACTTTTTTGATGAATTCTTACCTTTCTCCTGCCACCTCAGTCTTTTCTTCTGTTGGTTGTTATAGAACACTTGATCATCGGAAAACTCCATTTCCACCTTCTCAGCACATCGAACAAGCTTTTCATAACTTTTAAATGCACGAGAAGCTAATGCCCTTCGATATTTTGGCTTTAATCCTGAGTAAAAAAGATTGATTTTACTATCAAGGTCTCGGATAAAATTTGGAGCATACCTTGGCAATCGATTGAACATTTCTTCATAGGATGCCACTGAGTCTTCATCTTGCCTCAATTCCAAGAATATCTTTTCAATCCTAAGTCTAACAACCTTTGGAAAATACTTCTCAAGAAACATACCTTTGAATTCATCCCAGTTGAGAGAATCAATCTCATCAGCGTCCCTGATATTTTTAACCATCGACCACAACTGATCTGCTTCACCATCCAAATGATAAATATCAAGACTGACCTTTTGATTGTATGAACACCCCATGACATCAAAAATATTCTCCAGTGCTTTAATCCACCCTTCAGCTAGCACAGGGTCAGATAATCCTCTGAATGATGTGGGATGTTGCCTCATGAAATGTTCCACCACAGACATGTTCCTCTGCGGTTGATCTGGCTGATCTCGTGTATGGATACCACCGCCATTTATCACTTGAGTCAATTGCGCCATTACTACAACAAACTGTTCAGTTCCAATTCCGACCATCTCAAGATGCTGATTCAGAAGGTTATTTACTTCTACATGCCTTCCTAACACTGCTTCCCTATTTCCTTTGAGGAAAACCATTCTGAACAAACATGTCTTAGATGAAGAATCATGGTAATCTTCAAATACTATATCACTTCAATCTGACCATAAAAAAATATATTTTTGGATAATCATTTAATATAATTATAACTCCAAAAGTTATCTAAACCGACCTCTAATACCAACTATAAGGCCCCAACCTTATCCGTTACTTAATCTTGAGTTATTACAAGATTACACATTGAGGATCTTTTCGTGTTTAGAGTTTTAGATAATTAGATCATAAAACATTCATTACATTCCACATATAAACAAAGTGGTTAAATAAAGATAGTATTCTTCTTTCCCATCAATGGAAAAATAATTAAAATAGAACATGGATTCATTATTGACACTTCCTTGACACTATCATCATATCATGTACCTTTCCCTTGACCTGTGAAAAACATTTCAAAAAAACTTGGGATGAGCATAAAAAGCTCAGTAAGGGATATAAAAATATGGAATGGAAACATGGGTACATATATACATAAGAATGAAATCAAACATTACCCATAAAACATAAGCACTTTAACATACCTCATCAAATCATGAATAAATCATAGAAATCATAAGACGTAAAGGTAACTAGAGGCATTCATAACATTCTTACGTAGGGAGTAACCCTCTTAGTTATGTTTGGAATACCCATCATAGTATATTTCCTAAATCTCTTCGGAGAAACCTTAACATTACACTTCTTCGCGTTACCCAATGCATTAGAGAGCTATATCGGGCTCACCCGCCCTTAGTTTTTCACGGAACCACCTATCTTCATAATAATTCCCAAGAACCTCAACATAATCGTATCACATAAAACATGCATAAAAGAAACATAACATTTCCACCTTTCAATCACAGGATATCAATACAACACATTGATATAAAAACATTATGAAAACCATTTTCAATACCAAAATAATAGAAAAGTAAAACATGGTATTTATTTTTCTTTTAATAAAACCGAATGGCTTGTAGAGGAAGTCGAAACTCAAATAATGGTCACGACGGTGGAGAAGTCGTTGTCACCACAGACGTACGACAAAAACATTCCCTTTTATCATTTAGTAAATGATTCGTATTAAAAAGATTCCTTTTGATTATACGTAAAAGTCAAAGGGGTTTATACACCGTATAAAAGATGGTTGTGTATAAAACAAAATATGCCTCAATGAAAGGAGATTGAGACGAAGTCCCATACCTCGGGTCCGACTTGACTCGGTCGTTCTTTAATCTCCTGAATAATAAACTTGATTTAATTCCTACTTGTTTAAGAACCTTTTTCAAGTTCATTATTCCTTTTATATCACTTATAGTCATGTCATGAACACTATGAAATTATTTAAGTTAATTACGGTTGTTTTAACGATCATTAGTACTTGAGTCGAAAATAATCCCTTTATAATTACATGTTGTTCATGTATCAATTATATCCAGGATTATAATCATTATGTATATATCATATATATCCAGTATATACATGCATTTATAATATTACATAATCATTTAGAGGTAAGAAATGAAATTTACCGTTCATGGAGACGGTAAGCCGTACGTACGCATGAATGCTACTTTCATTTCTATTTCGTATTTTATAGAATGGAATCATAATGATATAAACGTATATTATAATTCCAGTATAATATCATATATAATATCATAGTTCCATACTTTATACGTCCCACATATGGTATTTAACGAATCAAATCACTTTGAGGGGGCGGTAGTCCGCACTTCCTTAAATGAAGATATCACGTTTACCCATAATGGAAACCATAAAGGTATGCCAAAAATGAAAAATAAACAAGCTTAAGGAAAACATAAACATATTATATATCATATATAAATATATAGACATCTTAATGTCTACCTTTTAAGGTGTTAAAATAATGGTGAACAATCATTGTTTTGGGAGGCATAAATTCACCATCCACGGAAACAGTAAGTCCTTTAACCATTAGATGTAGGTGTGTGTAAGTGTAGCTTGAATCCATCATATAAAAACATCCTAGTATATTGAGGATAATGGATTTGTTACAAAAGAAAATAATAAAAAGAGTTTAGGGGGTTGGAGAAGCAAAATCTAACAAAAGGACTCAAAAGAAGACATTACCTTAAAATCTAGTAACTCTCTTAGATTAGAGCACAAATGCTTCCTTGGGAAGACTTCTGCCAAATGTGAGGATTCAAGGAGAAAGAGAGGGATGTGGAGAGCCAAAATAGGCAGGGGTTGGCTGAGCCAAATGCTTTGGGAGTGTGGGTAAGGAGGTAGAGGTGGGGGCCTTTTATAAGGGGAGAGGAGGGGCACTCTTGGAAGGTAAAGAAAAGTCACTTTATTTTAAAATGGTATTCAAATTTAAGAGGTACACATTGATGTGTTTCGAGGATAAGGTGATAAGGGTTAGAAATCCACCCATCCAATAGGTTTTTTCCATGTGTAGGTCTTAGATTTTACATTATCATTCCATTTTATTTAAATCTTTAAATAATGAGGTCATCGCTGCATCATCATGATCTCATAAATAATTTAATTTATTTAAAGTCTCAAAATTATAAAAAAAATACTCTGATGTAGGATATATTTTTTTCTTTCCAATGAATATTTATTATAAAAAATCTGATATTTATAACCCCATGTAAAAATTGTTTTAGTAAAACATCTCATGTTTGTGTCATTTTTACTTTTACATTAAATAAAAAGTTATTTATGTCATTTCCCAACCAATGTGGCTCTATGGGGTCCCCAAGTTGACCCATGGATTTTCGTGGTCGGACATGAAATATCCAATGAGGGTAGGACATTTTCCATATTCATCTCATTTTATTGAAGCATTATTTTTACCTTAAACTATACTAATTACCTCTAATTGCGATTAAGAACTTAAGAGTTACTATTCACCAAAAAATTATTTTAATCTCATTGAACCACATTTTACATCATAATGAAAACCATGTTTGTTGGATTTTGAAATTCAAAACACAAAAGTGGTAAAATTTAATTTAAACGAAAAATCAGTTTTTATAAGTACGACTTATTGGTTTCACTATTCATCAAAAGTTGATGTTTTTCAGAAAAATACCAAAAATTCACCCTAAACTATATTTGATATTCTGAATTCAAAAATGAAGTCTTATTTTAAAAATTAAAAATATATAAGTCACAATAATTAATTTAATAATTAATTCCCACTGTCATGACAAATAGCGTGTTTTTATGAAACAATAAGTATCAAAAGATTGACACCAGTTCAAGTCCAATTTCAAAGTGAAATTGATTCCAATGAACATAATTGAATTAAATGGTAAAAATATATTCTAGTTTCACTTCAAAACCTATTCAAAAGTTAATCTAATAATATAAATAAATTAGATTAAAAATCAGTTTTGATGTAAAATTCAGTATTTTTCACTATTCATTAAAAAAATGAACATTGTCTGAAAAATACCAAAAATTCCCACAAAGTAAATTTTGATGTCCCAATCATAAATAATAAGTTTATTTTGACAAAAATATCTTATAAAATTGTCAAAATATAGATTTAAAAATGGTTTTCCATCAAAGGGAAGTAAAAAAATCTTTTAAAAATATTAGTGTATTCCATGCTTAAGATTGGATTTATTTTAATTTTAAGCCTCTAAAACACTATCTAATTCATTAATAGACATAGATAAAAATATCTATTATGTATTAATTATTTGGGATGTTACAATTATAGGTCTGAAAAGCTATTGTAGCCTCTTACCATTTTAGAGTGGAAGTTGGATTATTTCACAATGGATTATGTGATAGGATTACCCAGGACACCTAAAATGTATGATGATGTATATATTATTATGGAATAAAAGAAGAATGAATCCCACTTCATTACAATCATGGATACCTTCAATGTTTATTACCGTTGTAGTATTTTTTTCTGAAGAAAATTTTGGATACATTTTAAAAAGAAGAGTATCATTTTTGATACTGACCAATACTCTAGATCAAAGCTATAAAAGGTAAGGATAATTGGGTTATCTAATATTGACCTATAATCCAAAGGCTGATGGTTATTCTATGTGAACTCTTCATATTCTAGTTGATATGTTATGAGAAATTGTTTGGATTTTGGTGGTTATTTGGAGTACCATATGGAACTCATAGAGTATGAATATAACAAGATCTCCAATGAATTGATCCATATAGAACTATTCATGGATTTTTATTTTAGGTCATTCATTAAACTTTATTTGGATGGACGTAGGTGAGATAATATTTATTGGACCTAGACTCTTGTAGTATACATCAAAAAATGTTTAGTTGTTGAGGATGATTTATGAGACCATGGATAGTTGGAATAAATCAAATATTGAAAATCAGATACAACCTATAGATTTTGGGTTTGGTCATCCTATTTTTATTTAATTTGTAAGTTAGGATGGGGAAAAGTTTTATCAAGAAACAATAAAACCTAAAAACAAGGTTTTATTGGATATTTGAGATAGTTTAAAGGGTCATAATAATGGAATATCTATTATCCAATCCACAGTTCTACAATGCCAGAAAAAATGTGTTTCCTTTATAAAGATTTCGGAGATATCACCCATAATCTCCTCATGTGTTAGAGTTTGATGATACTTATATTAGAGTAGATGTTTCCTTTAAGGAGAATCTAAAACTTATTATGGAGAATATTGAGAAGTATATTCGATCACAGAATAATCATTCACATAGAGTTCAGTGGATGCATGGGTGTGGCCAAGTGGAGACCTAGGAGAGGGAATCTCATGTGATGGAAAAGTGGATAGGTATATTTTCAAATCACCTATATTGATGTATATAGAATCATGGGGACAATCTATTATATGGTTGGGAGGGTGTAAATTCCATAATTTTTTCAAGAACATCCATTTTTGAGTTTTTTTGTTCTAACTATATCATTCAGGTTTTTATTCTACTTGAAACAATGGTAATATAGTAAATTTTATAATATAAGAATCTTTTGCAGAAAATGAAACAAATTTTGGGGATGAATGCTTTTCTATGTTAATGGAGTCTAGGTATTGAACATGTTAAAGTTTATGAGGGTTATTTATGAGTTTTGATGGTATCATAAGAGCATTTACATTTTTTTTAAATAGAATGAGGGATATGTAAAGGATATTTTCATGAAAATAACCTATTACGCAATGTGTAAATTTAGAATGTTTGATTTTGTAAAATGGTTCACTAATTGAAATAATTACACTCCATGAACCTATTATATGACATTTAAATAATTCAATTCATAAATCTAATAAATGTTATGGATATTTTATATAATGTTATATGTAATATACATTTACATCAAACAGAATGAGATTAGTTTTTTTCAACTCCAAGATTAATAGCTACATGACATCAAAATATTGCATAACTTATATTTCCCATGATCATCATTTTCAATCGACACTATGTGTTTAACTCTTTCAATAAATGTATGTAGCTATCCTATATCAATGCCATGAGAATATCTAGATTATTATGTAGTGATTTCATCCCTTCTTGACATATGGATCATGTTGTTGTTCTATATGGATTTTTTTTCTTTGGTTTTCTCTTATTTTCATCATGTTCATTGTTATCAGTGTAAAATCATTTTACCACTTTTGAATATGTGTTGATATGGATAAATTATTTATATAGGTTCCTTCTGATATATTATTTTGTTTAATTAACATAGGTTTATCATGTTCTATGCGTTGTTTTAATATTATATATAATGTTAAGTGGTATAAATCATATCATTTTTATATAAATTGTTTCGTCATATTATTTATGATATGTGATATTGCATCAAATGACATCATGAATGACTAAATGAATGGGCTAATCCATGATAAATTATATTCATTATTCTATACAATCCATTGAATATTTACGATTGTATAGTCAAAGAAACTAGGACATGTGGCCACAAGAGGGGTGTTCCATCCCTAGATCTTATTTGGACATTCTTAGTTTTACATTAATAAATAATTTTAAATTTAAAAGAATTGTTTGGTTATTGGTTTAATATTTTTAATTGTAATAACCTATATATTGTAGTATTGGATATAGTATAACCACCCTGTCTAAATAGGGATAACCGATATGTTAATGAACATAGGTTTGAATAATTATTCAAACAATTTCACTACAATTGTGATGATAACTAGGAACCTTATGTTAATGAAATGTATTTGGTTAGAAAAATGATTATTGGATAAATTTATCATTTTATCATAAGATGATTTTTCTTGTATGTGTCTTATTAGCCTTGGGTTTTTTACAATAATTTAAATAATGTGACATTGATATGGATAATGCCTAATGGTGGGATTATAATTCTTAGGTTGTTCTCATCTAGATATGCCTCATGATTTATATTTACACATTATGGTTTCATTCATGATTTTTTATATACCTCTAGAGTGTTTGGTGCATAGGTACTAGATGATATAGGGAGGAGTATATAATTAGAATAGAAATATATATACTAGATGCACAATAAATAGATTCCCAAGGGTGAGATTCTAGATTTTATTTGTGAAGAGGACATTTATATACTTGATGCTTGTCTGATTAACCAATGTCTTGTAAACATACAACTAGTTGGGTGATCTGTCTAGTTGAATTAGGATCCTTCCCTAGAAAATTATTATTATTATGGAAATGATGTCTGTTTTATGAGTGTTTTAGATATCACATGAAACATGTGTATTATATTTTTTTCAGGGTTCAATATTAATTTATTAAATGAATACTATGTTGATTTATTTATTTCAAGACATATATTTTTCATTTTTTGTAATAGTTTTTTTAACCAATGATGATTTAGTTAAATCTTGGATAAGCCATCATTTAGAACAAAGATAGAATTCATAAATCCTAGTTTATAAAAGCATAAGGGGCCATGTTGTTTATTTTTGGTTTCATGGATGGTTAGGAGACTGGTTTTAGGTGTGAAACAGGGGTTAAAACCATTTTTTCATTCAAATAATTATTTTATTTTAAATATTATAATATCTTCATGAAATTTATCATGTCATTTTGTTTCGCAGATCTTGTGGTTACATTATTCTTTTATAATTAGGATTTATTCAATCGGTAATTTTTCGGCTTTAGTTGTCATATTATTTATTATTTTTTTCCACTACATCTTCTACTATTATATTATTTTTCACATTTCCTTGAAACTATCTACAAGAGGTTATATTCTATAAACTATATTCTTTCAACCCTATCATCTAGTTAGAAGCCTTTACTATACGAGGAGGTATGCATGAGGTCATTTAGCAAGCCATCTTGGTCACTTGAGGGAGCACATGGCTACAGACATTACATTCAAATCCCTATGGCTTAGGAAACGCCTAATAAAACACCTTACTTACTCCCATACCAATATTTGAGGTCCCTATTTTAATTTAAAATCCATTTGACGAAATGTTTTAGTATAATCTTGTAGAACTGGTGAAAACCATAAGTAACATTATTAAACAATAATTTCTATTTACTTTTTTATTAAACATCGTTAATGTATTTTTAAACTATTATTATAGAATCATATAATATCTTCAAAATAATGATATTATATTATATTATGAACATGACTTATATCCTTCTCCATTCTCATCAAATGGGAAACAAAATAGTAGATTACGTTTATGGTGGATTACAACATCACGAACAAGGGTAATTAGATTTCCATAAACACTTTTAAAGGATAGATATAATGAAAGATTTATGAAATGATATTAATGATATTATAATATTATAATATTATATTATAACATATACCATCTTTATTTTTATCACATTCAAAATATGAAAAAATCACCTTTTTACATGGATGAATCCTGAATTGGGAAGCGATGTTATTTTTTTCACTTAATCATTAATTAGAATATAATAAAAATAAGTTAAATAAATATATGTGATATATATGACATGATATTGATTCTATAATATAAATATATCACCCACTTCCATATCCTTTCACTCGTTAATTGAATTATACCATCACTCGTTCATACATACGACCTCCCATCACTATCAATTAGTGAGATTAATTTTCCTTGTAAATCCTCCAAGAGTGATTTTTATAATGTACACACATAAAAAATATTATATTTATAATGTAAATTTAATTTTGAATATGATGGATTTATACTCTATAAGAAAGAGACGTAACATTCAGGACAACACACTCATAAGAAAACAATGCAATTAACACCCAAAACAATGAAAACAATGAAATATTATTGATAAAAGGGTGGTAAAATGCTATATATGTATTAAATATGATGTTATAAATATGAATATTATTAATTAAAATTTTATTAAAAATGGTAAAATAATTATAATTGAGTCTAAATCATTTTTGAACAGAATCATGAATGGGGTAGGGGCCTTTATCTAAAATTTCCTTCATTGAGGAATATTGAAATGTTATCACTATGATTTCATTTATATGGTGTATAGAATAACAATTTTCCAAGTAATATTATTATTAATTATTAATTTATGAATTTCTAATTATAATATGAATTATTTCATTGAAGGTAATTTTTTTAATTTTACCAAGTGGTAAAGAATTTCATAACTCAATATCACTTTATTGGGTTAAAATGCTTCTTCATTTTCATTAATAAAATATTATTATTTTTTAAATTAGATTCATTATATTATTTTTTTACATCTGAATGATTCTTGTGAATTTAAATTTGATAAATGATATTGATTCTTTGATTATTTATCTCTATAATATTATGATCATTGAGAGGGTTTATTTAACATACTCATTTTAATTGGAATTATTTATTCATGAAGTCTTATTGAATGAAATTATTTAATACTTTTTGGATAAAACCATGTAATATTATTATCCTTTATTTATTAATTACTCTTTCTTGTAATATAATAGTCTTTACATTCTCTAATACAAATAGTTTTTGATAAAAACGTTTTTATGAAAATAAACATTGATTTCACCCTTTATTTGTAAATTATCACCCATATAAAACAAATTTTTATAAAAAATATTTCAAAAATATATTTAAAATATTTCAAATTATTTACTAGATACATTCTTACCCAATTTTAAGTTTTCCATAAAAAACAAAAATGAATATAAATATTTCTTTTAAACAAGGCCTATTTGGATTTGAACAAAAATTTGAGAAAAATAATTGTATTAACTTCTATGAAATTTATGAAATTCCACATTTTTTTGAACAATAAATATTTTAATGCATTAATTATATGATTAGAATTAAATTATCAATGAATTGATTTTAAAAAATAGGATTTTAGCACTTCCTTTTAAAATTATTTTCAATGTTAAAATGTTATTTACATTAGGAATGATTTATTGTCAATGATATAGTATTTCTATTCTACAAAAATAACAAAAAAATATTTTAGCTAGAATATATTGGAGATATGATGTACTGATTCCATCAATACTGATTCTATGGTTGATATATGATCATTTTGACCTCAGAATGTGTCAAAATTCACTATTATTATTCAATTATGTTATCATTACCTATCCCATGAATAATAACGTTCTTAAGATGATTAAAATTTATTTTCCCAAAATATCCATATTATTTATCAGTGATAGGTTAATTTTGGAAATATTTTATAATTTCAACATAAAAAATTCAATAAAGATATTTACCTGATAATTTGGTGAAATATTGATAAATTTTTATTCTTTACACAACAGTTTTATTTGATGATCAAAAAAATATAATGAATTAAATTGAATATTTTATATAGGATAAATTCTTTGGAAATTAATTAATGTATTTCTAATGAAATATATATACTCTTGATGCTTCAATTTTCCTATGGGATGAATCATTAATCTCTAACTAAATGGTTTTACAAATCTTTTTTATACTATCTTCTGAAAGGTTATGATGATATATGTATCATGATGCCCAAGATCATGATATATAATAATTAATAATTTACATTATTTAGAATTATGTTATTATTCAATATGATATTTTAAAAAGGATTATATATATATGGATTTAAAAATTAATTATTTTTTTAATAAAATATGGATTTACATAGTTACCTTGAAAAATTGATTTTGAAAAATTTATTCATAATATTCAAGTTATTTAAATAAATGTTTGTTTGGTTATTTACCTTAACATATTGGTCATTCATTACCAATTGTTGATATTCATGTAATAACTTTTTTCTAGTTAATCACTATTCCATATTGATTTCTCTTTATCTAAAAATGAAAGTGATGTTGTTGATTAATTGGAATGTCTGTTAGGATATGTACCTTTCCATAATGACTATTAGATATTGACCATTCTTTATTTACTCCTGATAGTTACTACTTTATATAACTCTTGATGATCATTTGAGCTCGACATTTTTCCCTATATAGGAATCAAGGAAGTATACAAGGGATGACATTCAATGATATGCTTGATGAAATATTTTTATTCTTGAAGAAAAAATATTTGATATACTTTTTTATTCAAATTTAATTCAAGAATAAAGTATATTTTTAGTTAACCAAGACATAAAAAATATTCCATTAATTTGGATTTGAATAATTGTATTTTATTCCAATATAATAATGTGGAAAGTGGATCTCGATAAATTATGTCATGACTGTAACACATTGATAGTGTTTTTAATGAATTTAAATACGTATTCACCAAGAGTTCATATTAATATCATTGTGTCAAACTGTTTATTTCATGATTTGGGGAATGAATAATGGAAATTGCTAGAGAAGTGTTCTAGGTCATAGAGAATCATACCAAGGATTAAAAAATATGGAATCCAAGTAACAATATATTATTGAATGGTGAATAAAAAATAGAGTGAGGAAGTACACAATAGTAATTTCATTTAATATGTCGTGTTTATAACAAATTTTCTAGAAAGTGGGAAACATGAAATGATCATAAGAAAATATTTAGGGATGTAAATATAAGCCCAAAAGAAGAAAATAGTTTTAGAAATCTGCACCACAGGTGATGTCAGAATACTTATTGGTAATTAAATATTTTATATTGAAATAGAAAGAACTCATTTTTATTCTACAATTCATGTTATTTTCCTAAAAAGATAATTTATCATTTTATATTTATTTTCCCGATGCTGTAAATTTTTGAAATAAATGGTGTGCATTTTGTAATATTATGAAAAATTGTGAAATGTATATTTTTTAGGAAATGGGTTTTTATTTAAACATTTATCCATCAGGATACCATAATATAAAATATTAAAATATTCCCTAATTCCCATATTTGTTTCAAAATCATTGAATTTGAAATTCAATTAATATATATATATATATATAATGTTTACATGAATATAATAAGTTTTAATTTTTTGTGGATTAGGATAATTGATGAATTTTTTGAACAAAATTGAAATACAATAAAGTTATTCATTCTGGTAAATATGATGGTCCCCTTACAATTCAAATAATAATATATTAATATATAAAATGGGGAAGAAGTATGGATATTAGATGTTGAAATAGAGTGAAATTACATACTATTGATGTACTAGGTAATACAGAGAATAATAGGTGTTCTAGGTGACCATGAATTGATGTTCTTATGGATTGATTAAATAGTTGATAGAGTATAATATTATTACACATAACATGGTTTAATACTTATAATTGTTTCATATAAGATAGATTTTTCACTAGAAAGTTGATTACATTCATTTTATGAGGCGGAAGAACTGGGTTCTCAACATTTTATGAGTGTATGAACATATTGGTTTGGTGATAATACTCGATATTTACATTTATCTTGTAGTTAACTGATTATATCTTGGTAAAATATCACATAACTTTATATTTAATTCTTAAAAATCGCAATGTAGAAGAACCATGTAAAATCTCTCATCTTTTAATTTTTTATTTATATTTTTCTATTATTCTCTAATGAAAAATCATTTTTAATTATGACATGTTAATAAAAAAATTTCAAGATTATTTTTATTTATAATTCCCTTCTTTTCCACCAATGGTGTCTTTTTCATGTACGTTAAATATCTCCCATCAACAATAAATGATGTAATTTTTAACATATTCAAAATAATAAAACATTATCTTTAAAGTAAATGGATTTAGTTTTGGTGGTACTCCTCTTTGAAATTTAATGCACATGAGGATAAAGTTATCACTATATATTAGTTATGTTGAAATGTTCCTTCAAAACTGATATTTAGGGAATGGTTGACAATATTCCCATTTATTCACGTTTCATGTTTAATTCTTATGTTATACCATGAGGGCACCCAAAATAGATTTATTAAAACACAATTAGTGTCAAATATATATAATGCCCAAGAAATCTAGGGTAATAGAATAGATAATACATTTTTATATCATGGGTATTATAATATATATGTTGTGCCATATTATATGTTTTTGGATTATTATTAGGTCCAAAAGGGTCTAAAGTGATAAATTAATTGATATAAATGAATGAGGGGTTGAAACTCTATGTAATTAAAATAGTTAATAATCATCCTCTCACAACCATAAATGATCTTGAATTAATTTTGAGTAGGGTTAATAATATGATCTTAATTTTTGATGATAGGACTATTGACATAAATTAATTTATATTAATATCATTTTTTCTTTTATTACACAGCCTCCATACGTAAATTTATTTCTTATAAAATGTAAATATATCAAGAATACAAGGATCCATGATTTTACATAGACACCCCATAATGGTATAATGGAAGGATTGTAAAAATATTATATTCTGATATAATATAATACCAAAATCATTTATATTTATGATTTATGATTCATATCTCAAATCCAATGTTAAAAAAAAATATAAATGGTAACTTCCTCAACTACATCCAAATTTATCCCTCGATCTAGATTAGAACATTATATTAATGCTATTCAGTAAAAGAAGAACATCACCATCACTGTTGATGCAAAACCTGTACAAAATATTCTTACTGAACTCTAAATAATAAATCCTATTTAGAAGTATACTTTAAATAAATCCTTGGTCAATTATTCACTTATCGTGATACATCATGGTAACTCACCCATACTTCTTTGTAATGGACTTCAATGATTGGTTATGTTTTATTCTATGTTCTATAAAATCAGGGAATTCTCTTTTTCGCTGATATTACTGATTAGTTCATTCATTTATTCTCTAAAAAACCTAAAACACACATATTTATTGGCATATTAGATTTTTCAATAAATAATAATTTATAAAATATTATTTTTCCAATTCAAGTGATTCTATTCTATATTATGTTACATTACAATATCATACAAGTATGAGTATGATGAAAATATTTGAGAATTAATTGTATTCATATTTGTTTAATCATAATTATTTTATATGTCAAAATAATACTGATATAAATATTCTAAAAAATCACATTATTTAATGGTTAGGAATATATCTTTCAAATCATCATCTTTACATCCATTGATCATCCATTAAATTTTCCAATTATATCATGTAATGAATTAAATTAATAATATATCAAAATTCAATATAAAATATAGAATCATCAAATCTCTATTATGTTAGTACTAAATAATATCCATTAAATTCTATATTTTGACCTTCCATAAATTTTTTATAACTTGATTCATAAAATATGGATTGATATATTAGTTTCCTTATCATACATGTGATAAATCATACTAAAAATGATCCACAATAATCAATTTTATATAAGAGCATGATATATTTAATATTCTTATTTTTTTAAATATTACCCAAAAATAATTCTTGTTCATTAAAAATATAAATTTCCACCCTTTTTTAAATTTTTACCATTTTCTATAGATGTTATATAATATATATTTGAAGAAAATCATTAATTTCAATATATAAAACCACTATATCATTTCACATATATAGATCTTCAAAATATTATTCATCAAAATTTATTTTAAATTTAATAAAAAAAGTACTTTTCATCTATAAATGTTACTCTACATAGCCTAGATTCAATGTGGTCAGCAAAATCATTGTGTATTGGATTCCATCCATAAGATACTTGGTTCCATGATTCTGAAAATTTAAAAACAAAAATTGTACTATAAAATATTTTATGGAATGAATCATCAAATTTCCTGTAAAATGGGTCTCGCAGTCCTATAATCACAATGTTTTAAAAACCATATGAATAATCATTTAATTTTACTTTAATAAATTGAAATATTCTCTAGAAAATCACTAGAATCCTTAAAAATTATTTACTTGGTAGTAGAATATTTTAATATTGATTCCCCTATCTCCTAGATGGATCTTAAATATAAAATCATTAAACATCATCACATATTTATATCCCTAAAACCATGATTTTCATTCCATCTTCTGATGGCTCTACATTTCTCTCCAATAAGGATATCATAGTTAATTTATTCATTAATTTAAATATTTAAATAAAGAAATTAATAATCTAGTAAGCCTTAAGTATTGTGTTTATAACTCATTAAGTCTTTATATATTATAATTTATCATTCCATAGTTTTTAGATATTCTTACACAACCTCTCCATCAGCTTACATATTTCAAAATTTATCCTCTATTTGACTATGGTTGAACGGTAGTGTAACACCCATAGATTTTATGAATAATATTCATTTTAATTTCATTAATGTCTTGAGTTGAACGCTAAACCAATAGGAGCTTGCACAACAAGCATCCTTGACTTGCCTTGAATTACACGCAATCGCGTCCTTCCTCGATAGCGTGTGTAGTACACAATACCGAGTTTCACTAAACAACGATATGCTATTAAAATATTTTTAAAACTAGCCGTTATGAATAGTAATAACCACTTTTTGAAATTTTATAATTTTTATTATTCAAAATGGACTTCATTTTTGGATTCGGAATATCGAAATTAGCTCAGGGTGAAATTTTGGTACTTTTCGGATAACTTCCATTTTTTGATGAATAGTGAAAATTACTAAATTTTAATTAAAAACAACCTTTTTAATAGAAATAATTAATAGTGATAAATTATTAATTTGAGTTGTTTTAAAGTATATTTAGAATATATTTTTACAATTTAATACAATTTTGTTCATTGGATGTAATTTCACATTTAAACCAGACATGAATAAGTGTCAATCTTTTGACAGTTATTATCTCTTAAAAACACGCTATTTGTTTTGACGATGGGAATTAATTTTTAAATTAGTTAATGTAACTTATATGTTTTTAATTTGGTAAAATAAACATCATTTTTTAATTAATAATATCAAATATAGATTAGGCCGAATTTTTGGTATTTTTCTGGAAACTTTCTTTTTTTGATGAATAGTGAAACCACTAAGTGGTAGTTAAAAAACAGAATTTTTTCATAAAACATAATTTTACCGCTTCTGTGAGTGGAATTTCAAAAATCCGATACACACGGTTGATTTCAGTAAGTAAAATGTGGTTCAATGAGAAGAAAATAATTTTTGGTTAATAGTAACTTTTTACTTTTTTTTACCACGGTTAAAAGTAAAAAGGGTAATTAAGGGTAAAAATGATATTATTATTACCCTAACACATGTCCTAATTCTATTGGATAAGTGTAATTCGACCAAAAACAAACATAGGAATAAAATATGACCATTTAGTAACACTTGGATTAGATTAGGACATTTATTATTAATTTATATAAAGAAGGGTTAAAATAGTTAAAATCAATGTTTAATAAGTAAATAACATTTAATATAAGGTTATGTATAAGATAAATTCGAATAAAAATATTCATTAGAATGATAAAAAGATTTCCTACATAATGGTATTTTATATGTAATTTTTAGACATTATATAATTTAATTTATTATGACACAAACATGATGCAGTAATTATCTTATTAATGAAATATTGACATAATTGATGTTATAAATACCCAAATAAATGTAATATGATTTTTTTATGAATTCTACTAATTTTATAGGTTAATATGACATGTTATTATTGATTTAATTTACTTTTTTATCACTAATAATTCGGTTATAATTTTAACAAAAATCAATTACTAAATAGTGTCGAAATTGACAAAAAATAGTTTTTAAAACAAATACTATATTATTAATTGTTATTTTATTCTTAAAAATCTAAGGTTAGGACAAATGACTTAGATAAGGTTATATATATTAATAGTAAACAACTTGGGGTTCTTTTGGCTTGTTATAGTAAGATTATTAACCTTATAGAGTAAGAACACAAGAAGACTTGGTAAAAGTAAAATTATTTAACTTAATGTTAAATCTAAATGATAAGGATAAAATAGGAACCTAAACTTGTCTAAATTATATTGGATGAAAGTATTTCGACCCATAACCACCTTAGCTTCATATAAATCAATTTGGAGATATTTAAAACCGAATATGTCTTAATAATAAAATAATATTTTTAGTTATTCCAAATGAACCCCTATCCTCCCTTATAAAAGGGCACCTCTCCCTCTCTTCCTCACAACACTTTGAGCCGTCAAGCTCGGCCAAAACCTGACACTTTCTCCTCTCCACTTCCCTAGAAACATCTTAGAGGTCCTGGTCTTCTTCAAATACCAATTTTAGTGCCCTAACAGGAGGTCTCAAAGAAGCACATCAAAGAAGAGGTAATGTCTGTTACCGATTATTTCATCTTTATTTCTTCTTCCACTTCTTCTTCTTTAATTGTTTCATTATGAAGTAATAACATCAGTATCACTCATATACCTATATGTTATTATAATTATGAAACAACCCTATTTCTCCATCTATCCATCCTACGGAAAATGAAATCACCGCGCGTGCGTACGTACGGAATACTGTCTCCACGCCGTGGTGTAATCTATTTTCCACCACCACCTTACTTTGATGGGTATAATGGTGTAAATAATGACTATATATGATTATTGTAAAGTTTTATTTATTCTGAAATAGTATACATACACTCCAATACAATTCCATGATCATGGGAACGATATCATCGCTCGTTCGTACGTACGGAATACCGTCTCCACGATGTGATGCGTCTCGTTCTACATGATCTTCATTGCATAAAGATTATATAAATGAATTGAATGAATAAATATGATATATATTACAATAATAACATTCTTTAAATGTGGTATCTATAACATAAAGAGAAGAATAAGAATTTATTCGACAAAACACACATAAGAACAAAAAGTAATAAACACCCGAATAACAAGTTGTAATGAAATATTACTAATAAGAAGCTAAGAATATGACCATATGTGATATCATAACAATGAGTATGATTATGTAATAAGTCAATAACATTATTTAAATCATTATACAGGAGGTTAATATATGTACAGTGAATATCAGACCTAAGGTAAGGGAAATATCACAATCTCATTTTTATCCGAGATTGTTTATACTTTAGTATTTACTGGGGTGTATTTTATCATCCACATCCATGTTTCCTCAATATTTAATATTATTTCCATCCACATACAATTTTTTAAATCAAATTTTACCCTTCGGTGAGTTTTTAGTAAAGGATATGAAATTAATCTTTTGTCGTTTTCCATACGAGGTACTTTTTGACTTTTCTGACAAAAGTACGAAGAATGGTTTTTTTATACAGCATGAATGGATTTTTAAAACATTATTTACAAGAAGATTCCTTTAAAAGGTTTCATGTTTATTTTTAATCAAATTATTTTAAAATTGTATGACATGTTAAGAAAGGAAAAATGTTTTTGAAGTAGAAAGGATATTTTCCTCAAGAATGGAGTTCAAGAGTTTTATCAAAATTATTTTCCATCTAAGATAATATAGGGTTCTATTTCTATCACTATTATTACATGGATTTTATTATGTTGTGATGGAAATATTTTTATTAATTCCATTATCTTTTATGAATTGTTTTATGATGTCACGATGTTTAAGATTCCTATTTTTATTACGTGGGTTATGCTATGATGTATGGTTTATGATTTTGTGGCACACAAAATAATGGTATCATTAAACCGGTTCAGTGAAACAGGACTGAAAAGAGGAGTGAACTAGGTTCAGAAATCGACTTTGTCCACTAAGATAGTCTTGACAATGTGTCTAGACTAATACGAAATGATTGTATATGATTATGTGTGTATACCACAAAGTTTCATGTTTTAAGTTATGAGTATTTAGTTATGAGTATTGGGAATAAATTTCACTACTATGATTTATCACATGTTATGAAATTATGATCTCTTTTGCAGGTTATGATTTCCAAAAGTTATCTTCTTATGAATATGATGTGATTGATATTTCGTTTGTTTACCCTTACTGAGCATTTGAGCTCACCCATTTATGTTTTCTTTTCCCCAGGATATAAAGAAAGGTTTTAGGTAAAAAAAAGGAAGATATTTATGGGATATGTTGCAGATCTTTCACCGCGATTAGAAATTATATTCTGAGTTTCGAAAGACACTAAACTATTACGGTCCTTGTGTGTGTGTGTTTTTGTAATGTACTAAATATTCTGCAAAAGTAATGTAATTTCCATGTACGTCAAGCTTCGGGTCTCTACAGTTGGTATCAGAGGAAAGGATTAGTCAACCTTTGGAAACTAGGATGCGAAAATGATAGTGAGATCCCTAGAGATATTTCTAAGGTATGTCTAGGGATGTCCCTAAGGATAAGTATACAAGTAGGATACAGTCTTAGAACTACGATAACGATCATAGAATTTAACCTAAGATGTTAGATATTGAGGATACTCCCCCTTTATTATGTTGTTTTCTCTATAATGATTTTTGCCTCTCACACTATTCTTTTTGGGTTTTAGACGATGGCTAGAAGCCAAAGGAACCGTGTTGATCAATGAAATGGACAATGCAATGATTGTCCTCCTGAACAAACAAATGTTATTGGAGATGGAGTGAAAAATCTTATTTCTATACTTACACAAGCTATGAATCATTCTGGACTTCCAAATGAGCAGAGAAGGGAACAATATTCTATTGAGTCCTTCATGAGGCAATGTCCAACTTCTTTCAGTGGGTCTTCTGATCCACTTGTTGCTGAACAATGGATCAGTACTATAGAAAAGATATTTTCAGTTCTTCAATGTTCTAAACATGATAAAGTCATCTTAGAAGTATATCATTTTGAAGGTGAATCTGATTAATGGTGGAATCTTATCAATAATACAAGGCAATGAGATGAAATTGAGTCCATGGAATGGGACGAGTCGAAGAACTTATTTTTCAATAAGTAAATCCCCCATATTCTTCAAACAAAGATGGAGAAGGAGTTTCCTAAACTAAAGCAAATGGATGATGAATCTGTTGGTATATAAGAAGTGAATTTTACAAGGCATGCAAGGTATGCATACAGATTTATCATCCTACCTGAAAGTAAAGTTGATCGATTCTTCAGTGGCTTAAAACCAAATCTTCGAAGGGCATTAGTTATAAGAGACTTTAGTAGCTATGAAGAAATTGTGTGTTGTGATATCAAGGTAGAAATGGAAGTTGGTGTTACATTTCCATCTCATATTTTTGACAAGAAACGAATGATGTATTTCAAGGAGAAATCTCAGAATAATGGTGAAAGGAAGACTAATGTTTCCTTATGCTCAATGTGTGGAATGAAGCATGGTTTAGATTGTATTAAAGGGACTAAAAAATGTTTTAAGTTTGGAAAAGAAGGTCATCGAGCTGATGAGTGTCGAAGTAATGGAAAAAGGGTTTCTAATGATGTGAATAATGAAAAGACTGTAGAGAACACACCAACAACACTTCAATTCTTCAAGTGCAAGGAAATAGGGCATTATGCTAATAAATTCACTAATCCAAGGGTTAGTGATGATCGACGTGAGCAACCACTTAAGGTAAAGGACAAAGGGAAGTCACATGAGATCACCATTGGGGATGTTGAATATGACAACGATTTGGTGGAATGATTAAGTGTTTATGTAATGAGATTCCAGAATAATGTTGTATATAGTATCATGGAATATTGGAATATTTATGTTTTGGTCTATTGTGGTTTTCAATAATTTTATGGCATCGGTAACCATGAAAAGTGATTGAAATATTTTTGGGAAGGAGATGATATGGACATAATGAATGGATAAAGAGAATCTAATATGATTGATAGTAATCATGAGCTCATGATTGATATAAGGACTAAGTGATATCATTGTTTGAGGATATAGAATTTTGAGGATTTTGGTATGTGTAAAGTGTTATCTTTTAACTGCATTCATGTTTTCACTATGGTTCAATTAATGGGTATTCATTCTTCAATATAATTCATGATTAAGATATTCACATGATTGTAATTTGACCAAAAAGATATATCTTATGATATATTGGGGATAAATGATGGCATTCACGTGATTGTTATGTGACATTTCAAGTAATAATTTTCTGTATTCTATGAGCCTGGACCGAAGTATTTTAGATATGACTAAAGATTGGAATGGATTATGTTGGACATAAGTTAGGATAGAACATTTTTCGATTTTATTGATGGAATGTTATAGTAATATAGCTTTAGAAAACGGACAACCTGTAGGACGGGCGACAACCCATCGCGTCAGACAAGGCTGTGGGAATCGAACCCACAACCGAAGTGCGACTGGCCTTTATCACCTACCACTGGCCTACAGGAAGTCCTTGTCTACTAGAAACTAGTTTTATTATATTAAGAAGTTTGATATATGAAGTATAAGTCCATTTTAGGAACCATATATGATTAATTTCACTATATATGGACTTATGTATTTTTTGATAACTTTTCTAAACTTTTGTTTGAGATAGATAGAATGACCCATTATTCTATCACATGATCTGCTAACACATCACGAATGACAAATTCAACTTCATTTCATTAAGTGATAAAGTGGAAATTGTCCAAAGAATGACCAATGGTGAGACTATACCAAAATCACGAAAGTATTTCTTCTAATTCCAAGTTCATCAACTTTAGGGAAATGATCATGAAACCCAAAAATGTTGTTGTAGTGCTCTTATATCGGATGATTCAGATTGTACATTAGATCATCACAAATTTATGGCTTTGTGGTTTCTGGCTTTTCCATAGTTGTGTTCTCTACCACTCTCCATAAGAACATGATGGTTAGATTTCTCTTCCATGTCCATATTTTCACCTATGTGGAAACCCAGTGATTAGTTTATTTGGGTAACCGTTACGTTTCATACATTTGTATTTAATGATTGGTTTTGGTATTCCTTTTTACGATGTGGGTTTCTATTAAAGAAACATTCGAATAGTAAACTATTTATAACCCCGACTAATTTCGAGGGTGAAATTCATTTTAAGGGGGGTAGAATGTAACACCCCGAGATTTTATGCAAAATATTCCTTTTAATTTCATTAATGTCTTGTGTTGTATGCTACACCAAAAGGAGCTTGCACAACACACATCCTTGACTTGCCTTATATTACACACAATCACGACCTTCCTCGATAGCGTGTGTAGTACGCAATACCGAGTTTCACTAAACAACGATATGCTATTAAAATATTATGAAAACTAGCCGTTATGAATAGTAAAAACCGCTTTTTGAAATTTTGTAATTTTTATTTTTCTAAATGGACTTCATTTCTGGATTCATAATATCGAAATTAACTTAGTGTGAAATTTTGGTTCTTTTCGGATAACATTCATTTTCTGATTAATAGTGAAAATTACTAAATTTTAATTAAAAACAACCTTTTTAATAGAAATAATTAATAGTGATAAATTATTAATTTGAGTGGTTTTAATGTATATTTAGAATATATTTTTACAATTTAATACAATTTTGTTTATTGGATGTAATTTCACATTTAAACCATACATAAACAAGTGTGAATCTTTTGACAGTTATTATCTCTTAAAAACAAGCTATTTGTTTTGACGATGGGAATTAATTTTTAAATTAGTCAATGTAACTGATATGTTTTGAATTTGTTAAAATAAACATCACTTTAGAATTCATAATATCAAATATATCTTAGGCCTAATTATTGATATTTTTCTAGAAACTTTCATTTTTTGATGAATAGTGAAACCACTAAGTGGTAGTTAAAAACTGAATTTTTTCATAAAACTTAATTTTACCGCTTCTGTGAGTGGAATTTCAAAAATATGAGAGACAAGTTTGATGTCAGTAAGTAAAATGTGGTTCAATGAGATGAAAATAATTTTTGGTGAATAGTAACTTTTTACTTTTTTTTACCACGGTTAAAAGTAAATAGGGTAATTAAGGGTAAAAATGATATTATTATTACCATAACACATGTCCTAATTCTATTGGATAAGTGTAATTCGACCAAAAACAAACTTATGTATAAAATATGACCATTTAGGCCCACATGGATTAGATTAGGACATTTATTATTAATTTATTTAAAGAAGGGTTGAAATAGTTAAAATCAATGTTTAATAAGTAAATAATTTTTAATATAAGGTTATATATAAGATAAATTCGACTATAAATATTCATTAGAAAGATAAAAATATTTCCTACATAATTGTATTTTATTTTTAATTTTTAGACATTAAATAATTTAATTTATTTACGACACAAAGATGATGTAGTAATTATCTTATTAATGAAATATTGACATAATTGATGTTAAAGATACCAAAATAAATGTAATTTGAGACTTTTTATGAATTACACTAATTTTATAGTTTAATATGACATGTTAGTATTTATTTAATTAACTTTTTTAGAACTAATAAATCTGATATAATTTAACAAAAATCAATTACTAAATAGTGTCAAAATTGACGTAATATACTTTTTAAAACAAATACTCTATTATTAATTGTAATTTTTTTTATTAAATATCTAATATTCGGCCAAATTATTTAGATAAGGTTATATATATTAATAATAAACAACTTGGGGTTCGGTTGGCTTGTTATCGTAAGTTTATTAACCTTATAGTGTAAGAACACAAGAAGACACGGTAAAAGTAAAATTATTTAACTTATTGTTAAATCTAAATGAAAAGGTTAAACTAGGAACCTAAACTTGTCTAAATTCTATTGGATGAGAGGATTTCGACCCATAACAACCTTATAATCTAAATAAATCAATTTGGATCTATTTAAAACCGAATTTGTCTTTATAATAAAATAATAGTTTTAGTTATTCCAAAGGTGCCCCTCTCCTCCCTTATTAAAGGGCACCTCCTCCCTCTCTTCCTCACACCACATTGAGCCTTCAAGCTCGGCCAAACCCTGCCGATTTCTCCTCTCCACTTCCATAGAAACATCCTAGAGGTCATGGTCTTCTTAAAAGGCCAATTATAGTGCCTAAAATAAAGTCTCAATGAAGCACTTTAAAGAAGAGGTAATGTCTGTTACCGATTCTTTCATCTTTATTTCTTCTTACACTTCTTCTTCTTTAGTTGTTTCATTATTAAGTAATAACATCAGTGTCACTAATATACTGATATGTTATTATATGCATGAAACAACCCTATTTCTCCATCTATCCATCCTACAGAAAATGAAATCATCGCGTGTGCGTACGTACGGAATACCGTCTCCAGGCTGTGGTGTAATCTATTTTCCACCACCACCTTACTTGGATGGGTATAATGGTGTAAATAATGACTATATATGATTATTGTAAAGTTATATTGACTCTTAAATAGTATACATACACTCCAATACAATTCCATGATCATGGGAACGATATCATCGCTCGTGCGTACGTACGGAATACCATCTCCATGATGTGATGCGACCCGTTCTACATGATCTTCATTGCATAATGATTATATAATTGATTTGAATGAATGAATATGATATATATTACACTAATAACATTCTAGAAATGAGTTATCTATAACCTAAAGATAATAATAAGAATTTATTTGACAAAACACGCAGAAGAACAAAAAGTAATAAACACCCGAATAACAAGTTGTAATGAAATATTACTAATAAGAAGCTAAGAATATGACCATATGTGATATCATAACAATGAGTATGATTATGGAATAAGTCAATAACATTATTTAAATCATTATACTGGAGGTTCGGATTGTACAATGCATATCAGACCTAAGGTAATGGAAATATCACAATCTCATTTGTATCTGATATTGTTTATACATTAGTATTTACTGGGGTGTATTTTATCATCCACATCCATGTTTCCACAATATGTTATATTATTTCCATCCACCTACTATTGTTTAAATCCAATTTTACCCTTCAGTGAGTTTTTAGTAAAGGATATGAAAGGAATCTTTTGTCGTTTTCCGTACGAGGCACTTTTTGACTTTTCCCACAAAAGTACAAAGAATGTTTTTTTATACGGCATGAATGGATTTTTAAAACATTATTTCCAAGACTCTTCCTTAACAAGTTTTCAAGATTATTTTTAATCAACTTCTTTTAAAATTGTATGACATGTTAAGAATGGAAAAAAAATTTTGAAGTAGAAAGGATATTTTCCTCAAGAATGGAGTTCAAGAGTTTTATCAAAATTATTTTCCATCTAAGATAATATAGGGTTCTATTTCTATCCCTATTATTACATGGATTTTATTATGTTGTGATGGAAATATTTTTATGAATTCCTTTATCTTATATAAATTGTTTTATGATGTCACGATGTTTAAGATTCCCATTTTTATTACATGGGTTATGCTATGAAATATGGTTTATGATTTTGTGGCACACATAAGAATGGTATCATTAAGAGATGGGTGGGACCTATATCTCCCTCCAATGAATTGGGTCATGATTTTATATCTCATGAGATAGACATGGCTGTAACGGCAGGTTAAACCGGTTCAGTGAAAGATGACTGAAATGAGGAGTGAACTTGGTTCAGAAATGGACATTGTCCACTAAGATAGTCTTGGAAATGTGTCTTGACTAATAAGAAAGGATTCTCTATGATTATGTGTGTATGCCACAAAGATTCATGTTATATGTTATTAGTGTTGGGATTACATTTCACTACTATGATTTATCCCATGTTATGAAATTATGATCTCATTCGCAGGTTAAGATTTCCAAAAGTTATCTTCTTATGAATATGATGTGATTGATATTTCTTTTGTTTACCCTTACTGAGCATGTGAGCTCACCCTTTTATGTTCTCTTTACCCCAGGATATAAAGAAAGGTTTTAGGTAAAAAAAAAGGAAGAACTTTATGGGATATGTTGAATTTCTTTCACGACGATTAGAAGATTATATTCCGAATTTCCAAAGACACTAAACTATTACGGTCCTTGTGTGTGTGCTTTTGTAATGTACTTTGTATTCCGAAAAATAATGTAATGTCCAAGTACGTCCTGCTTTGGGTCTCTACAGGTAGCCTACGTCACGGTTTAATTCTCCTACAAAAAAAAGAATTAATCAAACATAAAATAACTATTTTTTAGAAATAATGTTTTTTCATGATAGATATCTTTAATATAGATCATTCATAACTTACTTAGAATACATTTATCTATATACAATCTAATCATACATATATATATATTTTACTAAACACGCCCATATATGGAATATCTAGGATTACCATAAAGATTTTCTATTAAGGATTCCATCATCTAGATTAAAGACATTCCAATTTCATATGACTTGTATCAAAACAAACAATTTTAATCATTCATAATGGTTGATAAATATTTAATTATTAAATAATGATCACAAATATGAAAAAATAACATTTTTTTAAATTCTAACAATATCCATTTTTTAATTTTTATAAAAAACATCATTACCAAAATTAATTGTTTTTTAAGTATTAAAATCATTAAAATTATAATGGGGATTTCAACATAAATCTATTATTAATTATTTATCAATAAATCCTCCATTAACATGAATCCCATATAAATACATCAATAGTAATTATCAATTATAAAATATTATAAATACCATTACAATTACAGCTAATAAATCATTGTTCCACAATGATATATTAATCACCATGTAATTTTATGTTAAAAAATAAAATATTCAATACATTAACAGATATTTTTTTGTATGATATAATCACATTGTTATAGGACTATGAAACAATTTTTTACCACCATGTATACATTGAGATATACTTTAATGTATATGTTGATCATATATTCATCATCATAAGGTATTTTTCCATATATGATCATATCTTTTATACAATATGTAGAGTTTCTATGTTGAGTCTTCTTATAATAATGTCCACATTCCCATCAATTTCGAGATCAATAATTACTCATTCCTGATGATTCCAGATTATCATTTCATGCTCCAAAAATTATTCCTTCTATGAAGTAATTCATATTATTTTTATTTTAGTTAATATTCCATATTTCAATGATTCTTAAAAGAAAATATTAATCTACCAATTTGGAATATAGTGCAGGAAACAAGTTTTTGTCTTAGTAATATCATAATATTTACTTTTTATCAATAACATCTATATTATTCCTAGAGCATTAAAAATTTTCTTCTACCAAGAATGTCAAATATTTTCAAAATCATATAATCAAAAAATCATTAGTGAATTACCATAACCCACTTTATGTTTTAATCATGCTTTTTTTATATCCATGTATTATCTATAGTTAATAATTTGGAAATGATAATTTATTATCTCATCAAGTGATTTTATTTCCTTATATGAACAAGGATGACACCAATCATGTATTTAGATCAAAGAAAGATAATACATGTCAATAATATAAAATAATATAATATTTTTATACTATAAATATCTTATATACTCATATGAAATGAATTAGTACCCATAAGTAAAATATATCTAGTAGAAAATAACAACATTAATCTTCTATAATGAATTATATTAACTCTTCCCAAAATAATGTAAGATATATTCCAATAGTTTCAATTGAAATTTTATATGTTATCATACTATAACAACACCCGTAAACGAGTCATAAATAATTAAATCAATACCGATAATTTTGATCCCCTTGTGTTCCAAATAAATATTAGAAATTTTACATCTAGAAATTATTGTTGGCATGGCCTCATTGGGGCGTGTTCTATAGAATCATGATACAATTACATCATTCTCGAAGAAAATCATATTTACAATCCGAGCTGTTTTAGAATAAATGATATATAATTAATATATATGTGGAATTATTTCCCTCATTTCCAAAAATTGGTTCTAAAAGACTAATTTTTTGGTTTATAAAAAAAACTAATAAAACCCATTCCAAATTCATGATACGATGACGTCCACCACATAAAACCATATTATTTCAATCAAAACTCTTCAAAAAATACAATATCCTTCCTTTAATTGAAACATATTATTTAACCAAAAAAAATCCCCACATCCTAATCTGAAAATAGATACCCAATCTATAAGCTTCACGGTAGCATTTTATTGCATTAGAAAATATTTAACATCTAATATCATATTGTTCATAACTAATATTCCTTTGAATCTCATTAATTAAATATATCTCAATTTTAAAACCAATAATTAAAAAAAAATTAATATAACTTTTTTTCATTTTTGGAATGATGAATGCACTACCCAATCATATGTTATAATCTAATATTTTATTAATTTTTCTTCGTCTTATATGATATAAAAATCCTATTAAACAAAAAATTATTAAATCCATTATAGGTCCAGAAAAAATTAAATTACTTCACAATTTATTTTTTATTCAATAAAATGAAATTTAATACAACAGAAAACCCTATGATCTATGATCTATAGAGTTACAATGTGATAATGTGCCTAATTGACACAATATATTCATCTTCATTCAAAAAACACTGAATATAAAAACTCTAACATTTTCTCCAAAATTCATTCCAAAACCTATATATTTTGAAATTACTTTCTTGTAAAAAATAATTCCCAATAATGACTCTATCATAACCATCATCTTTACTACTCTTAAATGTGATTAAAAACAACTACATTATTATGAATCCTTAACTGTTATTCATAAAAACTTCATTCTCTATGTTTGTAAATAAATTGAGTCCCAAAAAAATATTAAATAGTTGGCAAATTGATGAAGTCTCTCTCTTATAATTTTCCTTTATATGTATCATTATAACTAAAATTACTGACCCACAACTATATTGTGTGGTTAATGAATATCTCTGGGAAATTCAATCCTTCGAATGTCCCGTATACACTGAAATACTAGACAAAGTTCCCCAAACCTAAAAATAAACAAAGAAGAATAATATTTTCATCATTATCGTCCTTTACCAAATTTTGGTGTCTCACCAAAAAAGTAAAAGAAAATTTCATTTTGTATCAAACCATCATAGTTCAACAAAACACATTACATTGATAAAACTTACAAGGGACGAATCTAATTCTTTGTCACAAAGCGATGATAACATATATAGTATATTCAATGAATAGATCAAGGGGATATATCCCCCCCAATACCAATTCAAACATACTATTAAATCAAATAGAAAATATATCTTGTCCAGTAATTCCTTGGCCTTCAATGAAAAATCGTATAACATGTTTCATCAAAAATAAAATCTATACTATGCTTATCAAAACAATTAATGTCCAACTATATTTTTGAATAACACTAATGACATAAAACATGATTAAATCTAGATACCTTAATATAATAATGGGTGAAGTGGATAATACTAATTAAAGAACCATATCATGTAATATCATCAATGAATATATAAAAAAAGTTCCCCATATGACCAATTAACATTCTAAAACATAACAAACTAGTCTTCTCCATGAGGGAGAGGTGAAATGTAGTATACATTTTTAATCTTCTCCTAAAACAATTACATCACCTATAAAATAAAACCCCACAGGTATACTAATACAATGTTGTATAAGTAGGTTGTGTGAGAAAATAATCGAATTAGGATTCCATTAAATAGACAATATTATTTCGTCAAAAATAATTTCCATCATACCCATTTATCAATAAAAAATAAAAGTAACACATTTCTATATTTAGAAAAAACAATAAATGATACTGCATTATGTACCTTTTTAAAAGTCAAATTCAGGATTTAAAATAAAATGTATTAGGATTCCAAGAGAAGTTATATCTACAATACGTTTTTTATAGATAATAATATAATTTATTTTTTAATTAATATTTTAGATGAACCTGAATAACCTTTAAAAGAATCTATTTCATTGCTTTTTCAAAACACCATAATATAAGACACATATTTTCAAATAAAATGTTACATGTGTAAATGTAAAAATGATTAAGAATGATATGGAATTATCTTAAGATGGAAGCATGTTAAGATATAAATCAGAAATCAAATAAGATCAATATATGTGATTAATATCAATAACTGACAGTAAAGATATAAATTTGAAATGTTCTTCGAGAAATTAATAATTTCATGTACAATGAAACATGGTACAGTAGTAAATGAAAATGAAAAATAATAAAAATAATATAATAAACTATAAGACCAGTGTAAAATAATACACATTAATTAAGGCTCCATAGGTTCTCATATGAACATATTTAGGGCACAATAAGAAATAATTTTATGAAGGTGTAAAATGTATATAAATTTATTTGTGAAAAACTAAATAAAAGATGTTTTCATGGGATTATCTATAAGGAATAATGTCATAATTAAATTAGGTCTATGTAATACTTATATAACATTGTACATAATCAACTATATCATATCATAGTATAATCTATCATGTTCTTATTTAGGGGAGACATTAAATTTATCTACATTCAATGTATTTCCAAGACCTAGGGTGTGAATATTTTGGACAAACTTTATATGATATCCCATACTGAAACAAGAAAACATCGTTGTATAGTATGACCTACATGGGATATACACTAGCATTATCTACATTAGGATGGTCCAAATAAATTACCAATGACCAATATTATTCATTTTGTATCATATTCTCATTTGGAAAACGATATAATTGAGATTACTATGTCATTCCTTGAGTATTTTATTTAACAGCACCCTAAATATCATATTTATTTTTTGTTAGATTATAAAAATAATCATATAAAAGTAACTACTATTAAAAATAATGAAAACATATTTTATTTTTGGATCAAACAATGCTTTAAATATTATGACAAGATAGTTCCATAAATTTCATTTAATAATTAATTTTCAAATGTACCTATGATTCATTACAATAATAAAACATATGATGCATATTTTATAATAATTATTATATTATCAGTCATATTATAACTAAATTAAAAATATATCATTATATTAAACAATCACGAAAATATTAATTCAATGAATAAGAATCATACATAAATTTCAACATCATGATTTCATTTTGACTTTTAAAATAAATATATTTGATATAGAGGATTATAAATAAAACAAATACAGATTAATGATAAGTAAATTTTACCCAAACATATCCTAAATAATTTAAAAAATTTATATTATTATGGTACATAATTATTAATAGTCATTATAAAACAACACACCATGTAAAATATTTAACTAGGAAAACCCATTTTTTGTAACATATCAACAACATTTCATATATATGTTTCTATATAAAATATAATAATAGGAATCCAGTATCACCCCTTCTTGTCAAAAAAACATTAATTGTTAACAACCTGTTTATAAATTTTTTAATATTTAAAAAATTGAAATAATTTTAATGAAATGATTTCAGCTTCCAATTTATTTTGTTTTATATGAAAAATTACCATTCTGTAATAATAAAATACATATATCTAAATATAATGTAACAATATCATATTATTAGAATATGACTAATGAATAAATATACGTTTGATAGGAAACACAAGACTCAAGATCAAGAAAAATAATCAACCTAGAGTTCTACCACCATAGAACCATAGTATGAAAATGAGAATTGAATATGAATGTTTATGATAAATACAGATTACAAAATGGAAAATTGAAATATATCCTTGATAAACCATCATAGAATAATTTTTGAGGTCAAACAAACACATCATTGGTGAATAAGGGATTCAACTTGGGCTCCTGAGGGATGAGTGATTCGAATGAAGGAGGAAACTAAATTGTGGTATTTATATCTATAGGGGAATACTAAAAAGAAACCAAAAAGGCCATGTTGTATGTTTTGGATCCAAATTTTAAAAAACCACATTTCAATTATTTGAGAATCATTAGATCACATGGTATTTTCCGGATGTGTTGGACACATGCTTTATCAAACAATGTGTTAACTATGATATCTCAATTGTATAAAAATATACCTAATATATGGTTACTCCACTTGATTTCCCTAGAAAATATATGACTGATAGATTTTGATACAACTATCTGTGTGGTAACTTCATTGCATACATGGAAATAAGAATCTCATATGTATTATTGCCCACTAATATTTTGGACAAACATTATATATGATTAATATAAATGGTTACTTACAATTTTTAACTCACTATATGGGGTTAATAACACATATTATAATGTTCTATGGTTGGTAAAAACCATGTAAAACCATGATATGACCTTGATACTATAGAAAAAAAATTAAAATATCAACATCTGAAACATGAAAATCATTAAATCCAACTTATTATAAAACAAAACTAAATGAAATGAACGTTTAATAAGGAGTTGGAATTAATGCACACTATATTGATTTATTTTATAATAAATATACCAATTATTTATGGATATTAATAATAAGAATCATTCATCTCAAGAGTAGTACACATGGAATTACATATTCATCCTTTTCCAAATAAAAATATGTAGAGCAAAAAAAGTGTTAAAACTTAATTCCTATATTATATGATTATTGAACCATTTCAAAACAAATAATATATTTTCATCACAATATATAGGAACATTAACCTATAAAATATTTTATTTGAATTTGTTACTTGGAATTTTATCCTAAACATTTAAGGGTTTATAGTATCCAAGTTGGGAAAATTAATCCCACATATCCTAAGGATATGAATAGGAGAGATATTCTATTCACTATAGTCAAATAATCTACAATAAAATAACATTTAAAATGGAATTTCTATAGTAACATAGATACAAATATAAAATAAAAAAATGATTACATGTTACTAAATATATGAAATACTATATAAAATGTATAATTTTCATCCAACATTAATGTAAAAATAAATTGGCAAAGGAAGAAATATTTTAAATTGGATTAGTGGGACTAATATCTAAATCTATTATATAGTAAAGAAATTTTTAATTTATGATACTCCATGATGAAAAATATATAAATATCTGGAAACTGACAATAATGATGAAATGAATTTAAACCTCTCAAAATATTCGGTCTTCATATTACCAAGTTAGGCATTTGGAAGCATAAAAGATATTTATATTTTATAGGAGAAAAGAAAATTTAATGTCGTGAAATATCAAATATTTTTTAATTTATCACATGTGTTTATCCCATTTTCACCCATCATAAGAGATTAACCCTTTTTATCATCATGAGGGGTAAAGGCACAACTCATCTGAAATAATCACGTGCTGTTTATTTGAAATATAATGAATTTTTTTACTAAATATCAAAATATAATCATTAAAATGTAATTAATTATTAAGTAAGATATGAAATTGCCCCTTTAAATTAATATTTATTTCATTGAGTCCTCTATGACTAATTTTTGGTTAATGGAAATAGATATATAAAAAAAATCACATTACATCATCTCTTGATCAACTTCAAGGAAACATAACATTGTCAGCATATTATTCTCATTATCCATTTCGTAATTATTAAATTGAACACATATTTCCTTATAGAATTTTGATAGAATATAATTATGATAAGGAAATAAATTTCTAGACCGTCGTATTTGGAAAATAATTCTCATTTATGTCTACTATAGTATTCACATTTTAAGATTCAGTATTTTCTCATAAATTGAATATTACATCAATGTTATCTATTTAATCCATATCATATTGATAAAAATTATAAAAATGAATTGAGAATAAATTAAAAAAAATTCCACATTCTATGTTTAGAGAATGGATTTCATTTATAATATTATCTAGAGTCTATGTTTAGATTATTTCTTGAATGAAAATATATAATTTATGAATTAATTTAATCAATGGAACATCCTATTACGCAGACATATCATGATTTGTCCAGAACAGTCTATGAGGGGTAATATATATAATAATAAACATGGGACATAATTATATTCAATAAATATTAAACCAACTATAATTTGAATATATCAGGGGATAAATGGTAAAAATTTACTATAATATGGAATACAGATAATTAATAAAAAATAAAATACCACAAAATACACATAAAAGCGTCTTCAAATTTTTAACCCCAAATAGTTATGTTTATAATCTTGTAAATATGGTTCAAAATAAAATTATAATCACTATTTTTTAAAAAAAATAACTTAAATTAATTTTTATATAAATAAATGAAATTTATTTTTATCCACGTTTTTAAAAAAAATTACATATTAAAACTCAAATATTTTATAACATAAATAAAATTATTTAAAAATTAATAATTTTAAAAAAAAATCACCATAAAACATCAATACATAATAAAAGTTATTGTTAATTTCTCCTAAAATGTAAATGAAGTTAACCTAAATAATGAATGAAACTAAAGTGTCCAAATAAAAAATACAAATGGGGTGGATTTTTTATAATGATTTGGTCGGATGGTTGTGAGAACTATATAATAATGATGTAATTGTAACTGGGAGCTACATCAAATTATACACATAATCTCTAATTGGTTTTGTAGGCCTCACAAGGTAATTTTAGACCAATAGTTAATCTCTTCATTTCCCACTTAGATATATATACATATAAATAACCCAAAAAAAATCAATATACTCTTAACATCATATATGGAAATCAAATAATAAATAAAAAAGGAAGAATGGATTAACAATTCATGAATCACTACCCGAAATCCCATAGAAAATCATGGTTAAAAACAAGAATGTAGTAGATGTGATCACCATACCCCAATATTTTGTTTTCTAAAAATAATATATTAAATATACCAGTAAACAATATTTATAAATATGGATTTAAAACCACTATTTCAAAAACCAATTTGATCAAACCCAACATGTGACATATACTATCACGCAATATACCCAAAACAGTATTATTAATTAACATTTGATGACACTAGTGCAATGGAAAATGAATAGTTCAATTTAAATAATCATAACCTAAAATAACAACAGTCAGGAAATAAAATCTTACTTAAAATGTTTAATGAAACATCCATACCATTGGGTTCAATGAAAAACTATGAAGTTCGACATTAATATAAAAAAATGCAAAGAATACATTATCTTAAATAAACATATAACATTTATTCAATATAACACCCAAGGGATTCTGTAATCCTACATCAAGATCCCATTCTACTATAATGTTTTAAGTGGGTGATATATATATAAAATATAGTCTATGAAGAGAATCCCCAAAAGTATAAAATAATGTACTCATAAGGAAATGATAACACTCACTAATATAGATTCACAATCAATATTATTGTTGACTATAGGTAATGGTATTAAAGGTGGTATATTTTCAATAAAATTAACTTGATCCAAAAAAATAAAATCAAGGATTTTACTGACCCATTGTTCTATATTTTTTATCTTAAAGAAAACATGTCTGGAATGATTTCACTAAATTTTTTATGTTACAAATAAATCATGTAATTTTCTAAACTATACAATGATATAAAATATAAAACATAAATTTTATTCAATTGTATGAATAAATATAACATGATCATGCTCGAAATATATTTTAAATACTGATAATAATTATTTTGAAGTGAAATAACTATGTACCCAAAAATAAATACTTGAAAATTATTTTTTTGAGGAAGTAAAATTGATTCCTTTTTCAATGGAATGTCAATGACAAACCATAATTACCTTTGATACCCCTTTATCAAACCAATTTCAAAACCAATAATATATATTTAATAATTAAATAAATACATAGGTGTAATTATATTTTATGAATAAATGAAATTTATAATATTGATGATGTTGTAAGAAAACCCTGAGTATCACTTATCTAATATAATGAAAAAATACAATAAATATAAACATATGGAACTAAAAAAACATAAAACACAATAAAGAATAATTATATTCAAATTTTCAGAGAAAATAGTTTGTTATTTTTTGAAAATTAAATAGTATCATATCCAAAATGATGAAATGGGGTGACCTATAAACATTAATAATATTACTAAGAGAATATATAGTTTTTAAATAGACAACATATATGGATAATTATGAACGAATTATATTGATGACCACATGTATAAAAATAGATATCATAAACATAATGGAGATATAAGAAAGAATGGGAGTATCTCTATCGAGGGAAATTGGACTAAACTAGGATTTTATAATTAATACATCACATCTTATATAATCTTCTTGGTATCATACCATTATAACATAAAATTAACTCATAATTATAAAAAATCATTAGTTATCCACCACTAAGAACATTCTAATAACATGAATGAACCCATATTGGGAAGGAATTAGATGGTATCCACTAGCTATTGATATTCATGCACCAGCTTGAACCCATTTTTTAAATAATAAATGGTAAAAATATCCATTGAATTTTATTCCTTATATTGTTATCATGTTGGTCAGAAATGTATAATTGATATTCTCTAGCTTCCTCCCCAATAATAAATACCAATTAAATATCCACTATAAATTATTATTCATGTTCTAGTTTGTCTCTATATTTATTAAAATATACCATATAAAAATAATAATTTCGATGAGGATTTACAAAAATTTGAACAACATAATTTATTATGATTTTAAATAATATTGTACAAAATTGATCAATATTACATGTTTCAATGAAACAAATTTTTTTTTTATTTTTCCAATAATTATTTTTTATGGGGTGACATGGATGACAAGTCGTGTTAACATAGATATTTTAATTGATAATTTAATGATCCAACGATATCCTAAAATCCAATTTTTTAATCATCATTCAGTAGGAAAATAAAACTCCCAAACAAAAAAGAAAATCATATACAGATAAATTTTTTATTGAGATCCATCATGTATATATATATATATATAAGGATACTATTTTTTGTAAATGATTGAAATTAATCATGTCATCAAATTATTTTGAATGAAATAGGCATACCATTAATGGATTTTCATTCTTGTAAGAAATTTCATTTCACTGTCATCCTCTATAATTAACAAACTTTCAACTGAGACATTTGGTTACTCCTAAAAGAGTATAAAATACAAATATATATCAAGAAATATAATTGGTTCATATCAAAACAAAGGCAGTGGAGTCATATTCTTAACAATATGTTTCTATTAATACTCTACAAGAGGATATAAATGAGTGATGTGAATTTTTATAACTAGAATATAATTCTTATCTCAAATAGATTGAATTGACAACCCAACATTAAATCATTGTTAATCATAATTAATAATCTATGAAAATGAAATGGGATAGATTGAATTTTATTACAAACATTAGTTCTCCATATAGACTGCCATTGGGGATGCATTTGTCACTTTTTTCTAGAAAAAAAGTTTCTTTTAGAATCTTTTAAAGGCTATAAAATCTTATAGTACTATAAAATATATAATTGTATTTTTAGGGTTATAATAATATCTTATAATATTTTTGAAAAACTTTATCTCAATTTTGGAAAAAATATAATTTTAAAATGTTTTAAACATTTATATAGTGATTAAAAATATATATTCATTACTCAATATTCTGATGGAGGGGATAAATATATTTCATACAAATATAATTACTCCTAAAAAAATATTATTTTTCGTTATAAAATTATTTTTTATGAAATTTATGCTTGATTATATATCAAAGAATAAGATAATTTGAATGGGAGAAATCTAAATGACCACACTAGTAAATATATGAGTCCCACCTAGACTGTAATACCAAAATATTTTTTGAGAAAATATACTTGGTGGAAAAAATACTCAATATAAATTGTAATTTATTACATAATACTTACACATATAATTTACCTTGAGGAATGAGGCACTATGACTATGAATCTAGTACTAATTACACAAATTTATTCTTTCCCAGATAGGTTTTTGGACAATGTTATCTACCATGGAAAATAACATGTATATGCCAAATGATGTATGGTTACCAAATAAGACCATACATAATGACCTAAAAACCTATTTCGATTTTCATAATTTTTCATGATAATCCACTAAATAAAACACCATTTATACGTATATATACTAAAGAATATTAAATGGGGGAGAAGTTTTATCATATTACACTATGGAAAATGTGACCCGTGTGGTTATTATCCATCGTAAAGAAAAGGGGAGTGGTTTGGGGAACCAAATAAAAAAAGATCAACGTTTTTCAATAATTTATTTATGTAATGTAATGTAATTTTTCATGATATGAGAATGCATATTGGTAGTGAATATTATTTCATATATATCCCTAGTTTAAGAATCTTTATCATCATGGAACATTATATAATCATGTCAAAAAAGAGACTTAACCATAAATTGTATGAGGAATCCCAAGGGATACCAAAGGTAGTATAAAACATCATTAAATTAATTTCTCTAGTATTTTTTGTAACAAAACCACAAAAAAAATGGATCCCACCATATAAAAATATTTCTACACTACCTCTATAAGTGAACATAATATTCTATGTTCAATAAAACTCTAAAACCGAATAAGAAAATATAATCATGGAAATAACATAATGATAATAAAAATTTTAAATAAATAATAATATTTGTACAATATGAAATAAATGTACCAATCAACATCAAATTAATATCATTATAAATATCCATCAACACCTTAGAAAATGAAACCCAATTATAAAATATGGATAATTTTGTTCTTGAGATCCGTACCCTTGGAGCAGTGTATTGACTAATTTTTTATTAGATGATTTCCTACAACCATTATAGGCTATAAAAATCCGGTCATGTATCTATAGAATCATTCTTATAGACCTTCACATGGTTATATGGACTCTGTGAGAGTTACTAGCACACACTCATAATGGATAAAGAAACATACTAGCTCAATAGATGACCTTTTTTACCACATTGATGACTTGATTTTGGAATAAAATGAAACATAGTTATAGTAAATCATTATTGAAAACAATATAATAATTCATACTAATATATTACAAATACATAAGTATTTTTTCTACCACATTAAAATCTATATTGATAACATCCCTATCATTATTTTTCCACAAATTGTTTTAAACCTTCTAAAAAATAATTAGTACCCACAATACTATTATATCAAGTCTAAAACTATAGAAAACATTTCAAAACTATGGATAAGTTGTAGAGACATAACATATCCTTATGGGTAATCAGTGACTCCCCTAAACCCAACTCATACCACATATCATTTAAATTATCATCATTACTCATTTTATAAGTAATGAAGAGTAGATAAATGTTTTTTGAATTTTATTCCATTATATATGTTAATAATAACCTAATATTCATAAATTTATTATCATCCTCTTATATATGTTGAGAGTATGGAATGTTTGAAATTAAAAATAATTGAGAACCCATTTAAAATGTGTTATTTCTCATTTATTTTCAGAAACAAGAAGTCTAATTATGCGAATATCATCCCCTCATAAATATAGGTGGTGAGATGAACATTATGACATAATAATGTCTAATTACTCTAAATTTTTTTTGATATACAGATATCAATTATTTACTATGAAATACCAGAATAATAATATTGGTGGGTAAGGAATAATGAATATCACTTAAAAACAATATGTAAATATTGATATAATATTTCGACCTGTCCTGTTACATAAAGCATCATGGAGTAAAAATATAGAACATAAAGATCAATAAGTGGAATAATAGGTGTTGAATACTGATTTTTTCCATAACAAGTATTGATTTATGGTTAATGTGGATACATTATATAATTACCCATACTTTACATACATTGTTAATACATCAAAATTGAATCATACTTATTACAACATATAACAAAACCACGAAATGACCGTATAAGTATAGTGTCATTAGAAACTGGGAAACATAAACAACTGGTTCATAAAGCATCAACTTTGCCTCCCACTTATTTCATCATATCTAGAGTACTTTTTTGGAATATCCTACATAATAACCTTCTTCCGGACCTGGGGAATGAAAACATACAAAAGTGTGAGCTCAAATTCTCAGTAAGGGTAAACAAATGAAATATCAATCCCATCGTATACACAAGCACATAAATTTTGGAAATCATAACCTGCAAAAGAGATCATAATTTCATAACATGGGATAAATCATGGTAGTGAAATGTAATCATAATAATCATAATTTAAAACATGAAACTTTATGTCATACACAAATAATCATAGAAAATCATTTCTTGTTAGTCAAGACTCATTACCAAGACTATCTTAGTGGACAAAGTACCTTTCTGCACCGAGTCACCCTCGTTCCAGTCCTGTTTCACTGAACCGGTATAACCTACCGTTATAGCCATGTCTATCTCATGAGATATAAAATCTTTACCCAATGCATTGGAGGTAGATATAGGTCCCACCCATCTCATAATGATACCATTATTATGTGTGCCACAAAATAAAAAATCATACATCATAGCATAACCCATGTAATAAAAATGGGATTCTTAACCAACATGACATCATAAAACAATTCATATAAGATAAAGGATTTCATAAAAATAATTCCATCACAACATAATCAAATCAATGTAATAATAGGGATATAAACAGAACCCTATATTATCTTAGATGAAAATAATTTTGATAAAACACTTGAACTCCATTCTTGAAGAAAATATCTTTTCTACTTCAAAAACATTTTCCTTTCTTAACATGTAATAAAATTTTAAACTAAAAGAAGTTGATTAAAAATAAACATGAAAATTTTTAAAGGAATCTTCTTGGAAAAAATGTTTTAAAAATCCATTCATGCCGTATAAGTAAAAAAACATTATTCTCGTACTTTTGTTGGAAAAGTCAAAAAGTACCTCGTATGAAAAGAGAAACAAGAATCCTTTCATATCTTTTACTAAAAACTCACCGAAGGGTAAAATTGGATTTAAAAAATTTTAAGTGGATGTAAATAATATTACATATTCAGGAAACATGGATGTGGATAATAAAATACACCCCAGTAAATGCCAAAGTATAAACAACATCAGATAAAAATGCGACTGTGATATTTCCCTTACCTTAGGTCCGAATTGCTTCGAAAGTGTCCTAAACTACTGTATAATGATTTAAATAATGTTATGGACTTATTCCAGAATCATACTTATTTTTATGATATCATATATGGTCATATTATTAGCTTCATAGTAGTAATATTTCATTGCTACTTCTTATTCGGGTGTTTATATCTTTTTGATCTTATGCGTGTTTTGTCGAATAAGTTCTTATTCTTCTATTTAGGTTATAGATACCTCATTTCCAAAATGGTATTAGTGTAATATATATCATATTGATTCATTCAATTCATTTATATAATCATTATGAAATGAAGATCATGTAGAATGAGTCGCATCACATCATGGAGACGATATTTCGTACATACACACGAGTGATGATATCGTTCCTATGATCGTGGAATTGTATTGGAGTGTATTTATACTATTTAATAATCAATATAACTTTATAATAGTCATATATAGTCATTATTTACACCATTATACCCATCCAGGTAAGGTGGTGGTGGAAAATAGATTACACCACGGCGTGGAGACGGTATTTCGTACGTACGCACGCGCGGTGATTTCTTTTTACGTAGGATGGATATATTGTGAATTAGGGTTGTTTCATTCTTATAATAACATACCAGTATAGGAGTGATACTGATGTTATTACTTCATAATGAAACAACTAATGAAGAAGAAGTGGAAGAATAAATAAAGATGAAATAATCGGTAACAGACATTACCTCTTCTTTGAAGTGCTTCTTTGAGACCTTCTTCTAGGGCACTGAAATTGGTCTTTGAAGAAAACCAGGACCTCTAGGATGTATCTATGGAAGGGGATAGGGAGACTTTTCAGGGTTTGGACGAGCTTGAAGGCTCAATGTGGTGTGAGGAAGAGAGGGAGGAGGTGCCCTTTTATAAGGGAGGAGAGGGGTACCTTTGGGAAAACAAAAACTATTATTTTATTATAAAGTCATGTTCGGTTTTAAATAGCTCCAAATTGATATATTTCGAAGCTAAGGTGTGGATGGGTCGAAATACTCTCATCCAATAGAATTTAGACAAGTTTAGGATCCTATTTTAACCTTATCATTTAGATTTAACATTAAGTTAAATATGTTTACTTTTACCGTTTTTTCTTGTGTTCTTATACTATAAGGTTAATAAACTTACTATAAGCAGCCAAAAGAACCCCTAGTTGTTTATTATTAATATATATAACTTTATCTAAGTCATTTGTCCGATCCTTAGATTTTTAGGAATAAAATAACAATTACTAATATAATATTTGTTTTAAAAACTATTTATGTCAATTTTGACACTGTTTATTAATTGATTTTTGTGAAACTTATAACAGAATTATTAGTTAGAACAAAGTTAATTAAATCAATACTAACATGTCATAGTAACCTATAAAATTAGTGGAATTAATAAAAAGTCTCAAATTACATTTATTTTGGTGTTTATAACATTAATTATGTCAATATTTCATTAATAAGACAATTACTGCATCATCTCTGTGTCATAAATAAATTAAATTATTTAATGTCTAAAAATTGAAAATAAAATACCATTATGTAGGAAATTGTTTTAGCTTTCTAATTAATATTTATAGTCCAATTTATCTTCTGTATAACTTCATATTAAAAATTATTTACTTATTAAACATTGATTTTAACTATTTTAACCCTTCTTTAAATAAATTAATAATAAATGTCCTAATCTAATCCAAGTGGGCCTAAATGGTCATATTTTATTCCTAAGTTTTTTTTGGTCGAATTACACTTGTCCAATAGAATTAGAACATGTGTTAGGGTAATAATAATATCATCTTTACCCTTAATTACACTATTTACTTTTCACCGTGGTAAAAAAAAAGTAAAAAGTTATTATTCACCAAAAAACTATTTTCATCTCATTGAACCACATTTTACGTACTGACATCAACCGTGTCTCTCGGATTTTTGAAATTCCACTCACAGAAGTGGTAAAATTAAGTTTTATGAAAAATTCAGTTTTTTAACTACCACTTAGTAGTTTCACTATTCATAAAAAATTGAACGTTTTCAGAAAAATACCAAAATTTCACCCTAGGCTAATTTCGATATTCCAAATCCAAAAATGAAGTACATTTTTAAAAATTTAATTTATAAAATTTCAAAAAGTGGTTATTACTATTCGTAATGGATAGTTTTAATAATATTTTAATAGCATATCGTTGTTTAGTGAAACTCGGTATTGCGTACGACGCAAGCTATCGAGGAAAGTCATGATTTCGTGTAAAGAAATCCAAGAAAGTGTTGTGTGTAGAAAAATATTCCTTTGATGTTTTATATAACATAAAAGTCTCAGGTGTTACACATTATCTTCATTACCAAATGAAATCAAGTAAGATTACCTTTATTGAATAATAATGTAAACAGTTATACCAACATAATGATAGTTATGTATAAATCCCAAAATCCTATCTGATTGTTTCTATATCAATTGTTTTAAAATTAATTATCTATATAGTACATCCCTGATTCAAACAATAATATTAAACATGGAAAATTTCATCAATTTTTTTTTAATAAGATTAAATAACTCAAATGTGTCATACTAATTTAGAAATCATTAATAAATATATATGAAAACCCATTTTTTATTTTATTGGAATAATGAGTTTAACTATGATTTTTATAATCATTGTTAAAAACATATTACATTTCATCATATCCATTCATAAGTGGATATTTCTATAAAAGATGCTTGAGTGTCATTACCGAGTCATAGGCTTAAATAAAATATATTATAGAATCCTAACTACACAAGGTATCTAATGCCTCCACCATGATTCCCCTAGACTTGAATATTATTGGGTACATCATATCCAATGAATTTACTATTTCCTAAAACTTCTCAGCACCATAACCATGAGAGATTATGTTACTCTATTATCATATTTCAATGAACTAACAAATATTTCATGAATGTTCTAGATCTAAACCGCCACAGGACCCCATATTTCATATAGATATTTCTCTGTATAAATAATTTCTCTACCATGTCAAAATATTCCATAACCATCATTTTTCATCACTATATATTATTTTTATACAATTCATATGTTTTCATCCTTTTCTAATAATCATATATGTATGGTATTATCTAACATATATTTTTTCATTTTTATGAAAAAACCATTTATAATATACTTTATTTCATGTATAATTTATATATTTCATACATAATATTTTTTGTTTAAAAAATATGGATTCCATATTGAGTGAAAAATCTTATGAAAAATATTATGACAATATGAAATATTTTATCCAATAATTATATTTTTAAAAATTAAATTAAATTCAATTACGTAATTTTTATATTCCATATATAAAATATAAATAATACATAAAATATATGTATGAATGTTTTATTGTTTTTTAATATTTATAAATCACATATAATATATACATTCCTCTTCTATAATATGTATCATTTTGATTCATGACATACCATATTTTCATAAAATAACATTATTCTTTTAAAAACCACTAATATATAATCTAAAAAACAATAATCCATTAATTTATGAAATATAATTCCCAATACTCTAGTAAAAATAAATAAATTTAAAAATGCGCAAACTAAATACTCTTTTGTAAAATTTAACCCAAATGAAATGGAAAACAATATAGAACCATTAAATAGTCAACATAAGGCCCATGAAAGACCTAAAAGTAAAAAATTCACTATGATTATCCAATATCTAACCAAAATTATCTATCCAAAATTTCTACTCTATAATACTAATGGAAATATAACATTAACACATTATAATATATCCTCAATAATAAATTTTTTATACATTATGAAACGCTAACAATGACTTGAAAATACATTCTAAGTCAATTCTAGAAACAGTAAATTTATGAAAATGTAGTTTTTTACATCTAAATTACCTTAGATAGCCAAATAATATAGACTCTTCCCTATTAATGAAACTCCCCTTAAAATAAAATAAAAAACCACAACTCTACAAATCAATGAGACATATTGATGATATCAAACATATCAATTTTCCAGGAATCAAAAAATATAAAATATCGATTAAACATTAATGATATTCATCCAACATCACAATGATGACCATATATTAACCAAAACCGTTTGAAATCCATTTATCATATACATACACTATTCACCTATCATAAAACATCCCATGGGGCTCGGACATGACTAAACCAAGCCCGCCTCTCATAGGATAGGGGTTTGTGACTAGAACCTGAATGCTTTTCCCAAAAAGGGAATGCATTTCCTTATTGATCTGTACACACTCAAAAAGGAAAACTGTAATACACAACCCACAAAAGTAAGGTACAAAAAAAGAGTAAATTACAACCACAAGTGTAAAGTAAAATGACAAGTATAACATAAACTGAAAACAATGTGCTGGAATACATGCCATAGAAAATAAAGGAAATTAAATATCTATGGAATCTATCTTGGAGCTCTACCTAGAGGGTAGTAGCTATAAGTCAGATGTCAAAGAAGAGGGTCATATCTGCTCCTATCACACTATGCTCCACCAAGTACCAGACCTCCAATTTCTTCCTTGGTACGTCAGTAGTCTGCACCAGACACACATGTACGAGTGGATCCTATGCAGGGGGTGAGTATTAAAACTCAGTAGGGGTCCCCGAGTACCCTGAAGGTCCCTCAGTAATCCACAAAGAAAGATATCACAATAAATACCACATAGGTAATATCAATAACATGATCTAAATCATTATGCACCAAGAAAAAGAGATAGCTCACTCTAACTGTATAATATCAAGGTTACTGGGAATGGTAAGACTAGTTGTAAATCTAGGTCATCATGTTTGTTGTAACTCTGCAACTTACCTGAATAGGTCATTGTATGATGACCCATATTGGTCACTAGATGTTGACCTATATTGGTCAGTGGTGCTGACCCATATTGGTCACTGATGCTGACCCATATTGGTCGTTGGTGCTGACCTGTCTTGGTCGCTAATGCAGAGGCATGTATGATTAGTTATTAATCTAGATCATCCCACTTTGGTGGTTTTTATGCTGACTTGCATTGGCCTCTCTTCTTGATAATGTCACATCAAGTCACTTGATTCTTAGACAGAGCACGCCTTATATCCGGAAGACCCTCCTCCTCAAGACATAAATCCATTTCTAATCAGAATGAAGTCCCATAAAAAGCATTCCTAATGCACCGACCTATCATAAGGGTACCAGCGTGACAGAAGGTGCGTCAATCAGAATCACGGTCTGTGAGATATGGACACTTTTCTAAAAAGGGTCCGGTTGGATTCATGTCTAATACAACCCAAGGTGCATGTCATACTGTTTAAAAAGTCATTTAGAGTATCTCAAATGGATCTACTTGTCACAATGGTTCTTATTCCTCAAACGGAACGTCGATCAAACACCAGTTCTCTTAATTACACCCCTTTCTGTTAAATGAGGGTGATCGCAGCTCAGTTTGGACCGGCTTGGTCGGGAACGTTTGAATATGGGAATGGGATCCCTTTGTGAATGGGGTCCCAATTCCACTGATGGCATGTCAAATAGACACATCATTTGTCATTTATGCACGTTTCTTTATTTGGGGGCCGGTTGGGTTTGGGCCCAGTTTGACTCGGTCAGGCTAGCCCGACGCAATGGGTCCCGAGGTCTCCTGAACATGCCTGAGTCCTACCCATTAAGGGTTGGCCTGGTTCTATTGGGTCTGGCACGTTGAGGTCATCCTGACTGGTTCACGATCCCGAGCCGCATTTGTCTCGGCCCACCCGCACGGGCCCGCTAGACCACGGGTTTGGCCCAGACCATTCGACCAACCAGGTCCGCCTGAAGGCACACTAATTGACACATCTAGCTCGGTGGATGTGGGTTCATTTTGTCTGGTGCAACGTGGTGTGTTGTAGGCTCTCCACCACACCTTCTTTCTGCGGCCCGCTTGCCACGACTGCTACCACGGATGGCCCCTGTGGTCGCCGCCAATATTTCGTTTGGTTGGCTGCGGCCGGCCACCTCCTTCCACCACAGTACACGATGATGTTCCACCTTCCACCGCCCTCAGCCGGTTTCTGTGAGTCTCAACCGGCCACCACCATCCGCCATCGTCATGGCACACCAGTAGTTGTTTCTGTGTGCCACCGAAAAGACATCATCATTTCGCATCACTCTAACACCTTTCCACTGTGATTGTTGCTCCTCCACAAAATACACCACAAGGACCAGTTTAGTAAATGGTCCTTTACTTGTTGGTTTTATCTCGTGCCCTCCGTATTAGCGTTTTATTGATGAGTAAAAATTAAAAATAACAAAATGAAGAATAATCCCCTAGATTAAGATCTCTCAACAACCATCTGCACGATTAGAGGAGATGCGGATAAACCCATTAGTCGGTTGGTCCACATTCGTTATATTTTTCAAAAACTGGATGAGAGTTAATATCAAAGAACAAAAACCCCCAACCTTCTATGATGTTCAATGATGCATGTTCTTCCTCGAGGGTGTATGGCGTCGATGACACTTCCCAGTCCCGAAGTTTGAAAGGCACTCTTTTACATTCATTGTTCTATACTGGGGTGGAAGTGCGTTAGAGATTTCCCAGAGAATCCCCATAATCCTTCCTTCTTTCTCCCTACACGTTGAACTAATTATGGATCCACGTTGGAGAGTTTCCATAATGGAATGACATCACATTGTTATGCTGTTTCATTAATGAAACAACGTCACTAATTTGCACCATTAAAGTCACTATTACATTGTGGAATATAGGTCATCCATGTGTTCCATTAATGTGCTTTGTCAACACATCGTCTCTTCCTTGCTGCGACATTGTCCGCCACTCAATGTAGAGAAAAAAATAATATGATTATTTTAAATTATTTTATTATTTTTCTAGAAAAGTGAAAAAAATAACATTTCTTCTCGGCCCTTGCCGACGAAAGTTAGTTCGTTTCATTGAATATCATGGAATTTCGGATTCAACTGTACCATAATATTTCTAATCCAAGCACCACTTCAAATTATTGAAAATGCCGCCCACACGTTACTGAACGTACCTTAAAAAAAGTTCAAAATTCATTTCGGGAAAACGGGGCCTCATAATCATGCATCATCAATTTTCATAGACTCTTTAAAATCCCAATTAATTTTTTTAAAATATAAATATAATTTTTGGGTCATTTAATTCTTCCCAGCATAGGGCTTTACGTATCTTAAATCCAAACAATTCTACACAAAAAATATGGTTTTTGGGCATGCATATGAGCTTCTCACTCCAATGCGCTCTCCTGTAGATTCTCGTGCTACCAAAAAACCTGCCCCAAAGGATTCAACCACCCCCTAATTACCCACCCTTGTAGATCCTCTATCTCCACTAGTAAATCTTAAAATGTGCCCCTGTCACCAATCTCATGCTCTCCATGGTCGATGATATGAGTTGAATCGTGCACGTATCTCCTAATCTAGGATATATAGAAGAGGTCGTGCACCCTCCCCAACTACAGTGATAGTGCCAAGCAGTATGCCACCTTTCCAATCCTATGAAGTATCAAGAATGGTCTGAAAAAATCGGTGAGAGTTATCCACCTCGACCGAATCTCTGTAGTCCTTGTTGAGGGGAGAGTCGCAAGAGTATGTGGTCCCCCTCTTGGAACTCTTGTGGCCTCAATCACCTATCCGCATAAGTCTTCTGAAGGATCTGTGCTTTCTTCATCCTTTGTCAGATGAACTTCACCTTCTCAGTAGTATAACGTACCATCTCGAGGCCAACAAGTGCTGGCACTCATGGATATGTCAAGCACAAGGGAGATATGCATTGTTTTCCTTAAAATTAATTAAAAGGGGCCATACCAATGGTGGAGTGATTGTTGTTATTGAATGAAAAATGCACGAAGGGTATGTGGTCCTCCCAACTATGACCAAAATATTAAACACATGAATGAAGAAGGTCATCCATGGTCTGCATGGTATGATCATTCTGACCATCATTCTGGGGTAAAAAGTTGTGCTCAAGAGAAGCTGAGTCCCAAATTTCTCCTGCAATCCATTCTGTAACCGGGATGTGAAGCATGTGTCACGGTCTGAGACTATATTTGAAGGAACCCTATGAAGTCACATAATCTCCTGAACCTAGAGACATCCCATGCTATCATCTGAACACTTCTCTCAAATAGAAAGGATGTGGGCCGACTTGGTGAGTCGGTAAACGATCACCAAGATGGTATCTACACTCTGGACATGCGTGGTAACCCTGTCCTGAATTCCATGGATATCACTTCCCACTTCCATATTGGTATCTTGAGGGGTTGGGTCAAGCCTGCCGGTATCTGGTACTTGGCCTTCACATGCTGGCAAATGAGGCAGCTAGAAACATACTCTGCAATAACTTTCTTCATCTCTGGCCACTAGTACTGACACTGGAGGTCCTGATACATCTTCACGACACCTAGATGCACTTCCAAGGGGGATGTATGGAACTCCCTTAGCACCTCCTCTCATAGATCCAGTGGTCCAATAGTACGTCCTTTGAACAAGATAGTGTGCTCCCCACCTATAGAATATCCTTCAATTTCATGGCCTGAGGAAATTTGAGGATGTGAAGTCTTGCAGATTATATCTCCGAGTTGCACCTCCCTGACTTGGAAAAAGGAGTAGAGAAGAAACTACCATCGACCAGAGGTATAATATCTCATCTCTATCAACATTCGATATCTGAAGCGAGGATAACTTCTCTTAATCCTCATACATTAGTTGTGAACACAATCTTCGGATAAGTGCATCTGCCACTACGTTCCCCTTCCAAGGAGTATAGTTTATATCAAAGACAATTCCCTGGAGGAATTCTTACCAATGTCGCTATATCAGATTCAGATATTTTGGGTGAATATATATATGAGACACTTGTGGTGTGAGTAAACTATTAAAAGTTCTCCCATCAAGTAGTGTAGCCACATATTCAATGAAAAGACTAATGGTTCCAACTCTATTTTGTTAGTAAAATAATTCTACTCATGAGTCCTCTACTGTCATGAGCCATATGAAATCAATACATCATCCTACATCAGGACACAACTGAGTCAAGTCCATGATGAATCACTAGAAACTATATAGTAGGTGCCCTCCTCCTACAACATCAGGATGGTAGCGCTGGTCAAGCTCTGCCTCAGCTGTTGAAAGCTCTATCAGCATGCCTCTGACAATGGGAAGGGTTTCCCATTCTTCTTTATAGTAGACATAGGTTTTGATTCAATGGAGATGTTACGATCCAACCGCCGATAGTAACCTACATATACATGAATTCTCCCCACCTCAGTAACACTCTTGGGTGTCTCTTAAGCATGTAATGCCTCGACCCATTCTAGATACACTGCAACTCCAGCCACTGATATGACATGTCCAATGATGTGGACCTTCCGTATCCAAAACTCACACTTCAAGAGCTTCCCATAAAACTATTAATTTCATAGTGTTTCCAGAACAATATTAAAGTGTACAACATGATCGTCCTCCTATGCTGAGAACACCATGATTTAATCAATGATGACCAGCATAATGCGACTGAGGTATGTCTGAATGATCCTGTTCATGAGCTCCATGAACACTAATGGAGAATTGGTCACACTGAAAGGCATCATCAAGAACCCATAATGGACATACCATCATTCGAAGTACGTCTTCAGTATGTCCTCAGCCTGTAACTTGAGCTGAGGATTTCCTGATCTTTGGTATATCTTTGAGTACCACTTCGATCATTTCAACAGATCAAACAGATCATCAATCCTTATAAGAGGACTTGTTCTTGATAGTCACCTGGTTTATGTTCTGAAAGTCCATGCATAGCCTCAAACTACTTTCTACCTTCTTAGAAAACAACACTTGGGATGCCTATGGAGAAACACAGGGCCTTTCGAATCCCTTAATATGTAAATCCTCCTACTATACCCTTAGCTCCCAAAGCACCGTAGGGGCTATCTGATATGTTGGTGTAGATATCGGTTTCATACCTGGGTACAAGTCAAAATGGATGTCTACCTCTCTATGAATAGGTAGTACTAGGAGATATTCTAGAAAGAATTCCCCATACTCGTCCACCACTGCTAGAAACTGTGGACTTGCCTCATCCACCATGAAGAACGTCATGCAAGCTAGATGATATGTAATCTGTTTCACCCTCCCGAGTGGAATTCCCTCTCGTGTGGGACTATTTTTCATCTCACAAACAATGTAAAACTATCCTCTATATCTGCACATACATCTCCATGTATGCCTCAAGCAGTCAATCTTTGCGTGAACTACGAATAGCTAGTCAATGCCTGAAATGACGTCATAGGGCTTCAATGCCGCTACTAGAAGATCCCATCTGAAACACTTTACATAGAGAGTAAGATCACACTTTTGGAACCAGTGTGTAACCAGTAAATCTCTTCCTGTAGGAGTATCCAAATGAAAAGGTCAAGCTAAATGCTTAGTCAGAATCTCAGAGTACCTAACAAAGTCTGCAGCATGGAAATAATTTCTTGCACCTCTGCGGATAAGCACTAATACTAATGTTATGAAGATACAGATAGTACATCGTATCATCATAGGGATGTCAGGTTCGTGAACCTCTAATTCCTATAGCTGGGCATGTACCCATCCAATTGCACATTGAGCTCATGGTAGACCTCCTCAGGGTGGTGGTGGTAGTTCCTAATGACCCCGACCACCTCCCGCTACAGATCTAGTTCCCCAGCCTTGTCTGCCACATGGCTGACACTCATGCTACAACCGCTGTCATTAACTCAGTGCCCTCCACCATCTTGTGATAATACACACAAGGATTCAGACAGTCTCGAGATCTTTAACCCTATCATACAAAGGAAAAAAACAAATCAATTTTCACTGGTGTCTCCTACCGCCTCTCGAGCCTCACAGCACTTACCCAGCATCCCATGGTCTCCCTTCAGAAGGTATTTCCAACTGGGGCTTCTAGGTTCTCTGTCTACTGGCCACTGCAGATGACTATGCTACCTATCATCTAGTATAGGATGTCACTATCGGTTCCTTCTAAAAAAGAAGATCTCTATCATCAAAGCTCACTCTGGCACCCACCCTGTGTTGGGATACTAAGAGAAAATGTCACTTCTCTGATCTCTTGTCAAATCCCATGGTGAAAGGTCCAGGCCCAGATGTAAGGGTCTAGTACCATGTCGGTTGAGTATCAGGAGATGTTAGTAAATCACATCGAGTACTGTGCAATAGTCTTGATTCCCAAATGTAGATGGAGTAGCTAATGAATACGCCCAAAGCACAGTGTTGTTGGCACAAACACTTCCCCGGAAAAAAATCTTCATTTCCTTCCAGGTGAGGGTTTTCTCCTCATGAAACCGAAGTGTTGAGCTCCACCATCGTCTTTCTGATCCCTATAAAAGGACAGCAGTCATAATTTCCATCTTCTCGATGGGTGTCTCTACTAAGAGAAAGACTTGAGAAACTACCTCAAGCCAGTCGTCTACATCCTGGGGGTACATATCACCTTGAAATCTCAGAGGCCCCTGTATTTATAATTCTTGAAATGCGCTCAACCAATGTTCATGATCCACTGGTAGAATCTTCTTCTTAAGGGACGGTGGTGGTGTTGGTACACCACCCGAATTTTTCATCACTATGAGTGGTCCCGATAACGAAGCATCATTACTCAGTGGGCCACTGTCACGATCTCTAACCGGAGTCCAGGATAGCTTTATTCATGGTGGCCTTCTATATGACACAGATGCAACATGTTCAAAAAGTTATTCCAATCAAGATGACTAAAGAAAGATCAATATGTAGAAGAATGATAAAATACAATGTGATTTCAATAAAATATGAATTATATTTATCCCAAAATCTTATCCCTACATAATTCTAAGTTCGCTATTATTATTATCATAACATTCCACACTTGTCCTATGCTCATTTTTAGATACATAAGACACCTACGGTTGAACAAGTATACATCTTTATAGTGGTAGATAATTTTTTTTAAACATTGCATAGATTATTTATTTATTATGTTAAACAAATATATTTTTTATATTTTAGAAATTTAACTCATTATACATTAATCATTTATTATTTAATAATTTAATGTCTTTATCGTCCATATTTGGATATCTCATGTATTTTGGACTAATATACATAATTCCTAGATACATGTTCTTTTAATATAATATCTCATAATCATGAACAACTCCAAATATTCATCAAAAAACATTATCCACACATGATATCATCTCCAATATCAATGTATGTTAATAAATGTTCTAAAATGAAAAATAACATCTACCTCAAAATTTATTCAAAAATAATTTATATTCTAAAATGACTTTTAAAATTTTCAAATCCCTTAATCAGTCTCCCTTATTTTATGATCATATTTATAAAACATGTGGATCGTCAATTGGTTCAACCACACTACCCTACCTCAGAACATTAAATTTATGTATCATAAATATATTGAAATCAAGGGCAATATACACATCCTTAATCAAAATAAGTTTTTTAATATCCCCATTTTGATTAATTACAATTACTAAAATTAATTCTGATTTCAATATTTGTTTCCTCCTTTTATTTATAATAGATTTTCATGTATGATTAATGATTTTTATAATCATTACCTTCTTCTTCCAGGACATTAATTTTTATTGTGTACCGTTTTTCTTCTCCATTCTCGATTCTCCAAATTTCATGCGAGTTTCTATATGATTGAAAGATAAATAAAATTTCATTAGAGGATGAATCATTCACATTTACCTAAAAATATTCCATAAATTAATTATATATCTTGATAAGAGAAATAATTAATAACATATGACAGAATATTCCTGACCTATGGATTTTCTAAAAATTTGACATTATGTCAAAGAAACAATGAAATCTCCATTACAGTGTTGATTATATAGATATTGATATAATCAAATAAAATTAAAAACACTTGACACACATTCATTTGAATTAATATATCTCCAATTTTTTATTTTATTAATTAGTTCCACTTTAATTTAAAAAAGTTGATAAAATTAATGAACATATAATTTTTTCATATTACCTAAAATGTGAACCTCTAAAAGCACTATTATGAGTTAGTAACATTTTCAAGATAAAAAACTCTTGTAACTTATTCATATATGTGTTTCATGGTGTTAATATATCCTCTGTTATTATCTATTTTTTCCATTGTGTTACTCTACCAATAAGGTCCTTGTTTCTCCACCATCCCTCCCAAGGCCCTTGAATATATTTGGTAACTTATGGTGTTTCAAGAATTGTACTTGATGCCATCTGACCAATAGTGTATGAGCCACCTTTGGGCAGCAGACAGAACTAAGATGTTACAAAATCATACATAAATTTTAATCTAACCACATAACTATTTTAGATGAAAAATCTATTTTAAAATTTAAAGAAATACTTTTCAATATTCATGATCATGGGTCCATTTTTATGTTTGTAAGTAAAATAACATTTTAGAATAATACATTATCCATGAAATTATATTACAATTTAGAGATAGTCCCACTAGATAGTCTCCTTCATGCATATTGTATAAAATAATATGAATACCTCACACCGTACTCACTACACCCTCAATTGAACATGTCTTTTATCCAAAACGGATTTCAATGGTGAATTACATTGAAAAAAAAAATTATTCATCCATTGTGATTCAACCAAGGAGTTTTATAATATGGAGGTCTATATGTTCTTAAAGTAGTAATGAATCACATAACAATCCAATGAAAAACAATAATTCAAACACAAAAAATATACATCTTTATTCAGGTATGATCTATAGCAGATTACCTTTTTCCTAAAAAATTGAGGCTGACATATCAATGTCTCGCCATATCTATATAATTGTACATTAATAGACATCACAACTCAGTATATTATTCAATAAACTCTCGGGATAATTAAATCTATCATCTTGGGAATTCAAATAATATTGATGTCCTAATATTTAAACAACAATCACCTGAAATTTTTTAATTAGTCTCTTGAAATGTCAAAAAATAACTAAAAACCATTTGGTTCATAACTCTATATTATTATACCTAATATCCATATAACATAATTTTAATATATTAATCATTATTTTCATGTTGGGAGGGTCCAACATAAATACTGTCATATCCCATATCATATGTCATTAGATCTTTTCCATATGATCATAAGAGTCTTCCCAATATTCATATCATGTTATTAAAATAATACGCTATAGTTAGATGGTTATTGATTCCTATAGGTCAGTTAGTGTTAAATCATCCCCCACCTATACAAACAATTATGGTTGGGTTTATCATGATTGGGAATATCTCATTGTCCAGAAAAAATTATCAAGAAATATCCATTCTTCCCTTGAAGAAGATTTCTTTGCTTCACCATTATCACTTCCTCCATTGTTAGAATTAAGAATTGAACCTAATTTTCAGTCTAATCATCGAGGGATTCAAATTCATCAAAATATAACTTGAAACACTCATCATCATAAAAAACCAGGATATGTTCTATAATTTTTCCTCGTGGTTGATTCTCCAATCATACTGCATTACCTACAAATTCAATTAAATATTATTTTCTTACCATTAAACTACTTGTTCACTGTCTTCCATTCCATTTAAAAAAATTCATGATTATTAGAAATATATTTTCATGATTATTTGATATCCAGATCACTGTAGGTTGAATTCCAAAATATCTATCACAATATTGACTATAAAGGGATCATCATTACTTGGAATTCAACTCTTACAATTGGTTGATGTTATCACACGATAATTTTAATACTTCATTGATTTTTAAAAATTTCATAGTTTCTTGACCTACCATGGTTTTATGTTAGCATCTCTCAAGATAGGTCCACACATGAAAGAAAAAATAACTAATTATAAAAACAAATTACATTAAATTAAATCATTTGATATGAACAATAAATATAAATGAATATAATGCTATTAATAAGAAAAAATTAAATATTTGAATAAATTTATTAAATAAAATAATTATTCATTAAATTATTAAAATAAAATATAAAACACAAATGCAAAATAAATTAACAAAAAATAACATTATTGAAACATGTTTAATATTAACAAATTAAATTTAATATTTTCAACAAAAAAGTAAAAAGTATAATGATTTAAAAAATAAATAGAAATGATAAATTTATCCACATAAATATATATTTTTGAAATTAATACATATTTTATACAAAAATATATGATGTTACAAAATTCATGAATTACAATCCACATCATTACTGAAAGAAAAATAAATATTCAAACTTTTCAATTAACCAAAATAATCACATTAATTATTCATTAAATATACCATTTGTTGTAAAAAATAAATTCAAATGACATCAATTATATTCTTTTTATTTTTTTTAAATGCCATTTAACAAATCATAATAATATGTTTCAATTATTCAAATATAAAATATACAAAAAAATATAATATAATGTTTCTTATATTAATCTTGTATCAAAATATGAAATAATTATTTATTTAAAAATCCAATGTATGAATGTTGAACTTATTATCATATTAATTAAATAATTTTAATAATGAAATAAATTATATTCCTTAAATTCATCCAAAATTCATATTATTAAATGACATGATTTACATATCTCATTACCAATTACCCCAACTCATTAAGTAATAATTCATTTTAATAATTATCTCATGATATATAGTCAATTTCTATAATTTTCCAAAAATATATTAGACCACTTCATTAAGAAAAACACTATAGTTTTATTAAATAATTAATTATTAAAATCATATTCATTAAAAATATAACTATTTTGTTTATAAACCAATATTTTATCATAAATATTTTCACTAAGTAATATTTAAAACAAGTCATATTTTACTGTGTAGTAACATGTTTTAGGACCCTGAATGAATAAATAATGCATGAATGAGATGTTATCCACACATAATATATTTAAATTAAATAACACAACGAAATATACTATGAATTACTCATAAATATCAATGAAATAAATTGGGAAATTCATTGGTGACTTCATATTATATTTTGTTAGATACACAAGAATAGTATTACTTCCATGTGTATAAATCTAATATTCATTCGACCACATTCCCATGAATCAAAATTTTATAATGAATAATTATATATTACTATTTTATGACATGTAATCAATGTATGAAGATAGAATTCAAGTGAAATTTCATATGGCCATATCTTCAATACCTAGTCATTCTTGTGTTGAATCTTTCTCTTCACATCTAGAGAATTTCATTTAGAGATATTTACACTATAAAAGGTCTTCACAATAAATGTTCATAATAAGTGTAAAACTAACACAATAAATCTTATATAATCTAGTAAAACTAAATTTTTAATCTATATATCATCTATTTTGCAAATGTTAACCAATAAATAAATTTAATATTAAAATCTCAAATAAATAATTATAAATCTATATAACATTAATATATTATAAATAAATACAAAAATAGGTTTCTATGTCTCGTGTAACCCCCTAAATAATTATAACAGTAAACATTAACCTAAACTATAAAATAAATAATTTCATTTCCCATTAAAACATTATAATAAGTGAAACTATAAATTCCTAATAATTGAATAGGTTTTATGAAATACTTATCATTTTTGTACCAATAAAGATAAAAACGACTTCATGTTCAAAAAAAACTTATAAGTTAACAGTTAAATAGTGGATATAAATTTAATATAAAAACAACATATTATATATAGAATGCTATTCTTATTAAGCGACATTTACTTATAGTTTACCTTCATTGTCTAATTATCAAAGAATATTAGTGTTTATTCTAGGATATTCCATGGACCCATACATGTTTCAAGTAGTAACACCATCAGACACATGCTATAAATATATAATTATGGAAATCATGGAAAATAAATGTCATTGGATCATCAAATCATATACTATACAGTTTCTTATTAGGTATCCTTCCCAGATCAATTTATTAACCATCAAAACCCTATAATTATCTAGAATCAATACCAAACCCAGGATTCTATCAACACCTAGCTATTGGAATGTCCTGTAAAATAATTCAACATGACTACATTCTAAAAAATATATACAATGAATTTAAACAAAAAAATTATTCACACATAAGAATTCCATGTTTATAAAAATTTTAGGTAAAATTACTTACTATATAAATAAATTAAATATGATGACATACTCATTTTTATTTTTTCTCAAGATATTTTGGCATGTGATTTATGAAATAAAATCCATATAAATCACTCCATTGGATAAAAAATAATTATATTTAAGTTATATAACATGAAGTCATACAGATAACATTATAAAACACATTTAATTGATCTTGAAATAGTCATCAATGTTATATAACCCATTTATTTTTCCAAAAACTATCTTACTCATTTTCAAAAAATCATATCAAATTTTAAATGTTGTTATAAATAAATATATTATACATAGTTTCAAAAATAAATTTATTTCAATTCTTTATACCCATAATATTCAATTATACAGTTATATCTATTGTATTAGTAAAATTCCAGACCATAACCTATCACATATTTTATTTAACTGTATATAATAATATATTGATTATATTATTTATCTTTTAATTATAAAATACAAACATATTTTTCAATAACTCCACATCAACAGATGAAATACTTACACATTCTAAACATGTATAATATTTTATTTAATCCTCATTTATATATCTTGACTTGACCTCTATAATTTTTTTAAAAAAATTAATTTAAATTTTCATTGAACTTAGTGTTCCAAAATTTTATAGTTTATCAATAAATACTTATTTTTAATCACATAAATAGAATATAAATTCACATACATGTAATTTAAATATACGAAAATTTAAATTTTAAAATTTATTTCCCATAATTTTGTCTTATAAATGGTTTCATTATTAATAAAAAATTTAATTAATATCAATTTCATAATTTCAGAAAATATGAATAAATTTTATCACTGAAAATCATTATTCTCTTTGTAAAATAACATTAAAAAATACAAAAAAATATCTATCTTATTCTACAGTCCATTTTATGTAAATAATGATTATTGTCTCTAAAAAAGTTCATTTTGAATTAAATTAATCATAATTTTTCTGAATTATTAATACTTAAAATGACTAAATTATAATGAATCCAATATTGAATATTATTCAACTAAAAATCATATTTATTCACAATGTATGAATACTTATTTTTAAATAATCAAACCAAGAATAAATACAACTATGCTAAATTTAATTATTTAATGATAAATCAAACCATTATGTCCATCTATGATTAACATTAATTTCCTTCATAAAATCTCACCAAACTGTTTAATTATAACATCATAATTGGTGAACTAAAATTATTGAGGTAGTTTAGATCTCCAATCATTTGTCACTGAATAATTCATTCTGGATTTGGTAATCTATTTACATTTCAAATTATATTATATCAAATTTATAACCTACAATGTTATAAAAAATAATTTCAACAAGTAAAAATATTGATCCTCATAAAATCATAAAATATTATTATTCATATATTTATCTAACCATTACAAATATAATATAATTGATGGATCACAAACCCATTGTGAGATGATCATGAATATCCTAAAAATTATTAACAATGAAATAAATTAAACTATAGAAGAAAATTATACAAAATTTTTTTATACATTGGAAAATAATGATTAAATTCATAAATACATTGACTATTAAAAAATTATATTAATTAAATATGAGGATAGTAAAGACTACGGGTACACAATTTATAATTATGAGTTTTTTAGTGTCCATTTTCCAACCTACTTCCAACCACCAATATTGTCGAAGAAATTAAAAAGAAACCACAATAATTTTTACACAAAAAAAATATATTTGGAGACTTTAAATAGTAAAAATACAATATCTTTTTTTAATTATTGAAAATTCCTCATATTTCTCCCCCCAACCCAACACCATTTAGGTGGTTTTTTTAAAAAAAAATTGAAAAATTTTAAAAACTCACCAATGCATAATTTTAATTTCCCCACATAAAACAAAGTCATAAAAAGTAGTAATGAACATTCCGTGTTGGGTTTTTATTTTTTTTAAGCGATTCACTTTTCTTATTAGACAAGAGTGATTGAGATAAATATTATTTAAATTTGACCAAAAACATGTGAAATCACATTTTATTTTTAATTATTTAAATTCACTTCTTCAACCCCTCCTTTTTTAGTGTTCATGGATCATCAAAGGATCTACCATAAAAAATTAAAAAATATATATAAGAAAATAATTATTCTGATCACCTGTATTTATAATGATGTATTTGATCATACTCAAAGAGTCGTGTAATTCCAAAATAAAATTTTTCCATATAATTATTTTATATTTTTTTCAAAACCTGTAATTAGAGTGTAATATATAATATATAATATTTATTTTGAATATGTTATTTCATTTATTTAATTAATTATTAATTTTCCTATTCATCATTGATATCAGTTGTCTAATATTCATGTTGAAATATAAATTTTCTATATCACACTTTTGGAACATCATTAGTGGAAAATTGTTCGTCAAATCTAAAATTAAAAGGCAAAAATATCAATATTGAGGAAGAATTAAGTGAACTAAAATATGTAACGTTTAATCACATTTATCACTTGCTACATCGCATATGTTTTTCTTGTAGTCTTCATGGTCATTCTATATCGATATATAGAAGAATTCCCTAGAGATCCATATATTCCTACCATATCAGGAACCCTTATTTTGTATACTCTCTTATGTTGATGAATGATATGGTTATGTTCTCACCCTCCAATCATAAAGTGGTTTCAATCTGAGATTCTGATCCTATTATCCTTGAGTATTCACATTCTCTTTTTACACAACCATTTTTCCCTAATAAAACCTTTACAAAAGATATTTTATGTTTGAATATAGACGTATTTAGAAGGTGGGGGTCTCAGTTGAGTATTATGCTACTCTATGACCATCCTGTCAAAGTTTTTCAGGTCGATAAATAACACCTTCATAATACTTGTTCATATTCATTTTGATCATAATGAAGTATATCTAGACTGTATTACATTTACTCTTTGATTGTTTTTATTTTATTTTAGACCTGAATTTTTTTGTATTAGAAAATGTGGTTGTAGAAAAATCAAACCCTCCTTAAGGGGTAATTAAAAAGGCTCGCTCCATGTAGCAAGCCTCCCTATTTTTTTTTATCATAGTCTATTAACACTTCAATGTTGAGGATCAAGGCTAGGAAACATGTACCATAATTATCAACATTTTATGTTTGAATAACCATATCATAGGTACATAAAAAATTATATTTATTTCTATGGAAATTCAATATAATCATGTTTCCCTTGTGGAAAATACTAAAACAAATAAAAATCATTTTAAAATTCATGAAGTTTTATAAATGATGGTATTACATGATATCATTCATTGTTATCCTTACATCAAGCATATCTGGATTTTTTAGAATCAACATGTCTCAATGGGGAATGTCAAATCTACTAATTAATACATCATAAAAAATGTTTTATCTATTTCACCTATTTCATTCCAATTTTAATGATAAATTTGACACTATTGATATATAATATTCGAGGCACGATCATGATTCCTTTGATTTGGGGGACTCATCATAGCATGAAAGCGGCGACATCAACACCATTTTAGATCCTCATGATATGTATGATGAAGTGTTCTATTTTTTGACAAAATTATAGGAATTGCATCCATTGCCTCTCGATATTTTATTATGTATATGAGATACCTAGGTGAAAGAATAAAATTTTATTAAAATAAAAAATTACTAAAACATAAAAGGTTTAGACATAACAGGTTTTTTAATGACCTTCCTGACCTATCATCCATTCATATGGACAAGGTGAGACACCTTGTCCAAGATCACATAGGCCATGTTCCCATAATGGATAATCTATCACCTTAGGAAGTTTAAAACATTCATTTATTCATCTAAAAATGTTTCCCTGAATCCCAACTACCAAAAATTTATGTATATAAGGGAATAAACCAATAAAAAATATATTATGGGTCTTCCTTAAAAACAATCAAAGAAGAATTATACGGGATCTTCAAGGATGGATTTTCTACCTACCCTCAGACCACTAATATGATAAATATATTACAGACATGGTAGAACCAAATGATATGATCATGGAAGATGTATGGGATAATTAAACCATATAATCATCTTCCATCAATGGAAACATACATAAATAAATGTTTTTGGAACAAGAAGGAATTTATCAAGAATTATACAAATCATTATTACTCATAGAGGGTGATCATAGAACTACCCACATTCCGAAATATATTAATAAATGAAGGAAGAAATTAATACACAACATTCAGTTTGAGAATAGATCATACATCAATGATTCATTTGTGGTAGGAGGTATAACTAAGAAATACCCTTGATCATTAATAAATAATTCGAACCCTCTAATGCAGTAACTATTCTTAAGGTGAAACTCAAACCTTTTCAAAAAGAATCCATATAATGTTATTTGAGATAATCAATGGATGCATGGGGGATATTAAAGATAAACATGAAATATAGAAACCTATAAAATCCTTCAACCCAGATATTTCATCTAGACCAAACAGTTTTCTAGTATAATTTTATTTTTACTATTGGGAAAGTGAGAATGATGACATTGAGTAGGCTGACCAATATTATTTTTGATGGTGTTGTATTCATATGCTTCCTTGTGTGACAACCATTATTCTGATACCCAAGGTGATGTATTAGTACAAATTAAATAATTGTCATCCCATCAATATTTTCAAAACTGTAGGATCGAAATAATGATGTAGATGCTCAATATAAAAGTGGGGGGGGGGTGGATTGTACACTTTAAAAATTCCCTTGGAACCTTTAAAGTCAGTTATGAATAACTATGTTTTCCTTAAGCAAAGGAAAGGGCTTTGTTTAACAAAGTTAAACTATGAAAATTAACAACAACACTTAACACCAAATGAAAACATGGAATAAGGAATGAAGTTATAAACTTCAAGTCCTATGAACATTCTTAAAACTGGAAACAGATTTCGAAAGTAGGTTCCGGAAATATGGTTCCAGAAATTGAAACTTAACAAAAGATTACAATATGAGATTCTACCTTATAGCGTATAGAATCTAAATGGAACAGAGTACAAGTAAGGATGTATAAGAAAGTTATAATTTCCATTCAATACAATATGCAGCAAAAACAAACAAGTAGTAAAACAACAAGTAACAAGATATAAGTCTTTTAACCCAAAGAGAATGGTATCCAACAACCTTGGATAAATGTCCCTTGAATTATACTTTCAAGCAATTCTGTCTTACCCACACCGGGGTAAGCCCTCGATACGAATATCGGAGTCTTTATCTTCCTATCCCCACAAGCCCTCAACTTCAAGGTAGTTGGCAACCTCTGTCTTCCTCAGCCAGGAAGCCCTCAACATCAAGGTGTTGGAAACCTCTATCTTTTTATCCCCGAAATTCCTCGAATGTAATCACCAAAATTCGGAGTCGTACAAAGAAAAAACTTAACGAGCGGTTCAGTACGCACAAGGCATGAAAAACTTTCTCTATCTAGAAATCACCTTAGTAGCATGTGGTCTCTAGATCGATCAACTTCTCTATTGTTGTGAGCTCTTTCAAATGAGATTTTATTTATAGGCAAGGTCGGCCTTCCTTCCAATGGTCATATATTCCTTAAAAATCAGACAGATATGTATGTGTGTAACTAAACCAACGGTTACATTATAATAGAATAGATGACATCGTTTTATAACAAAACAAGTGTAACAGAATGTACGACATCATTTTAAGTCTCACTAAAAAATTCAGAGTGAAGATTCAGAGTGAAGGTTCGGTGTGTAAGAAAAATATTAAAGAGTGGAAAAATTATAAAAGCCTAAGCAAAATGAAAGTTTGGGGTCTAACCAAAAATAATTTTCGACGTCTAAATAAATTAGGAGTTTCTAAAACAAAGATGATCAGATTCTATTTAATAGGTGAATTCGAAATGAGAATTCAGAATGAGAATTCTTCATCAGAATTCGTAATGAGAATTCATCATCAGAATTCGTAATTAGAATTCTTCATCAGAGTTCGTAATGAGAATTCGTATCCAGAATTCGGAGTAGAACATTATTACAGTTCTCATCCAGAATTCGGAACCTAAAACAGAATGCTTCATATCAAAGTTTCAAACGATTCCGAGAATATAGAAATGAATCCAAATCTTATACTTATGAAATATATGGATGAAAATATAATAAGGATAATTTTTATTACAAAAGTAGTTTTCCTTATAAAAACAAATTTCCTTATAAAAGAAATTTTCCTTATAATAGCGATTTTCATAAAGATAAGGTGTTTGTGATTTTCAAAACAAAAAGGAATGGAAAAGTCATAAGGTATACCTTATTGACTCAACAATCTCCCCCTTTTTGGAAATCACAAGCATCCTTACGAAAAAGAAGTTCTAAGAAGAATGAAAACATTAAGGCTTATCTCCCTTTTCTTTAAGGATATTGATGAATACGACTAACTCCACCTTAGGCTTTGAAACTCTAAGGATCGTATACTAGATTTCCGGAATGATATTTCATTATGAATAAGAAAGTTTTATTTAATGAAAAACTCCCCCTTAGATAAACTATATTAGAATTTGTTTTCTTTATCACCCTTTGTTAAGATTCTTTTTACCCTTTATTAGGGTTCTTTTCCTTCTCCCCCTTTGTGATATTCAAAAAGAATTCGAGGGAATGGAAAATATAATAAAGTACCTTAAAAAATTAGTAGCAACAACAAAATAAACGAGCAAGCACAATTTTCATTAATTTGGAAAGCTCAACAACAAAGAATATTAGATACAAAAAAAGATCTGATCTGTCTATTTTGGATCTTTTTCCGTCACCATGAGACCCTTAAGAGTAGTCTTTATCTTCTTCAATTCTTTATGGTCTTCCTTGGCTTGCTTCTCTAACACAATAACTTTTGCACTTTGAGCATCAATATTTTCTTCCTGGGCTTGAAGCTTTTCTTCCTGAGCCTTCAAGATTTGTTCTTTTTTTAACAACTTTTCTTCAAACTCAATCCGATGATCACTTTCGTACTTCCAGTTTTGAGAAACAGCATTCATCTTCCCATTTAGATCTCTTACTTCTTGAATCTGGAAATTCATTTCATCTGTCACTTTTCATCAAAGGATGAAGTAAGTTCATTTATCTTCCTGTAATCTTTCTCAAAAGCATCCTTAACATTATCTTGTAATTAATCAAAGAGCCTCATGTCTTCTACAGTCTTCCTCAACCAACTAGTCATCCTCTTGCAAGATCTTTTGTGGGCTTCATAGCCGACAAAGAAAGTTTTGAACTGAACCTCTATGTCAACAAATTTGTCCCTAACCATGGATACAGAGTCTGTTTTCTTATTGAAATCATGTTAGAGTATCTGGCATCGTGAATCAATACATGAGAAAGTCAGAATAGTACCCACCAACATCTTTAATGACTGAACAACATTGTCATGCCCCAACGAAGATGACTCAGAATCCGAGACTTTTCTTGGAGAATTTTCATCTTCAAAATTATCAACTTTCTTCGTAGAAGAATCACCAAATTCCCTTTTCTTTACAACCACTGAGCTTGGGGTATCAACAATAAGTTGTTTTCCCTTGTCCTTTTTCTGAATGGATTCCTGTTCGGAAGTTCTCTTTTCACTTTCAGACAATTGAACAAAATTGTCTTCCTCATCAGCAACATTCTGAGCACCATCCTCTACATTCTCCATTTGAGCAATATCATGTAGAAGTTTTTCTTCCTCTACATTATAAGCAACTTCTTCTTCTCCTTTCTCATCATCTATCGCTAGAGTGAATAACCTAGAAGACTCAGCTCTTGTGTTTCGGAGCGACAAATGTTCTGATGGTGTCCCCTTATAATCATCAACTTGCTTTAAAACATATCTGGTGTCACCACTACATTCAGAAACTGCTTCTCCTTCTTAGACTTGCTCAATCTACTATACTTCCTCAACATGATTAGCAACTGCCTCTTTCGGAATGACAAAGTTTCTTCCTGGAGTCTCAGGTAGAGATTCTAAAGAAAAAGATCTCGGAACGGGAATGTTTCCGGAGGCCATCTCAGTAAAATTTAAGAAAGTCTGAACCACCATAGCTTCAGTCATCTTCTTCTTAAGCTTCTTATCCTTCACTTGTTTTTCTATCTCATTCATAGTTATTCCCTTCAAGGACTTATCCTCCGCAGGATCCAAGCCAAACTGAGGATACCCTTGCACTCTCTTCTCTTTGATTTCACTCCATTTAGCAACTACCTCATCAGGGTAAGCATTCTTCTTCTTCGGTTTTGGAGGTGCGGAATGAACTTCCTTAGATTTTGGATTTTCTTCTTCACCTTCAACTTTTTTATCTTTATCTTCCTCACTGGTATAGAGGATTCAGGTTCAGCAACATTCGGAACCGTTTCTTCTTGAGCAGGTAAATCAACAAACTGACCAGTCTTCTGGTCGAAGGCTACATCCATCCTTTTGAGAGTACCAACACTCACTAACATAATCTTGCAAACTCTTGTCTTAGACTTCAAGCCTCCTTGAATGACTCAAGGCACCGAACTACCAATTTTGAGAGGATTGCTGGATACATTATGATCTGAGCTCTCAAATTCCCTTTCTTAACATTCTCAAGGGTAATATGAATGTGTTTCATCAGATTAACCTTCCTCAGATTTATCAGAAAATCTAAGATGTAGATCTCAATATTTTTTAAACTATCTTTGTCACCCTCTCTCGGTATGATAAGACCTTGTACCCAAAACTCATGAATCTAGAAATTTGTAGATAGAGAAGCAATCATTAGAGCCTTATCATCTGACAGTCCGAGAGTTTCCAAAGCCTTCTCCGTGTCAAAGCTCCCCTTTGAATCCGGAATAACATGAGAAATAAACTCAGCTTCTCCTTCATTGTTCACCCATACCAAGCTGGCTGCCTTGGAATAAGAAAGCTTATAAGTCTTTCCATAAGACATAAACGATAATTTTTCCCTGCCATCATCCTTATAGAAGGAAACTATCTCATAGAATTCTATAAGTAAATCCGAAAATACTTCATCTTGATTCCCAGTCTTAGACACATCAACATCTTCCCATCCGTTAAGATTTAAGTTCTTGGATATAATATATTCATACTTGATGAAGAAATCGGGATGAACCAACCTTTCTCTATATACTGACCACTTCGAAATCGGCTTAGAGGAAGACATGTCTTGAGAAGCTACTTCCACAGACATTCAGATTTGAAGACCTCTAAGAATATCGTAACGAAGATTTCTGAAGTTTAGAATGGTCTTAAAAACAGAGAGGCAGAGCTTCGGGATGCTGGAGCTTGAAAACTGATGTGGGACAACTATTTGGGGTCCCCTTTATACAGGCAACGAGAAGACGGTTTAACTTCCTCAGTTGATAAAACTGTTGTGACATGTTGAGATCAGATCTGACGGTTGAAACCCATTTCTCAAGAAAACTTGAATCCGATCTTTTGAGGTTTTTATTAAAACAAAAATTTAAGAAAACTATAATCTGAAAACAAAAAATAAGAAAATGTCAGCATGTAAAGTATGACTATGGAAACTTGTGTAAGGAAATCATACCTTTCGGATTGGCTTAGGAGGATTATTCGTAGTGGGTAATATTAAAAAAAATTAACTACAAAAGAAAATCAAGAAACTCACTACAAAAAACAAACTCAGTACGAAAAACTCAATATGAAAAACATTATAAGGATTTCAGTATGAAAATATCACTAAAAATGTTAAAAAAACTCATTATGAAAGTCTCGGTACGAAAATATCGTTATGGAAATACCAGTACCAAAGTTTCCATTCCGGAAGTTTTTAATACGAAAATTTCCTTTCTAGAATTTTTCTATACGAAAATATCCATCCTTGAAATTTTCTGTTCTGAAAATTCCCATACCAAAAATTTAGTTTCGAAAAGTTTGAAAACAAAGTTTGAAAAACTTATTTACACTAACAAACAAATGTACTACCCCTAAGAAAAGGAGTTTATTATTGTAAAGAGACTTTTTGAAAATAAAGTTAATTAAGAATGATTACCTTACGGTTATCATTCCTAACATATATTTAATGTATTAAAATCTATTAGTAGGAAAAAATTTTGTGAAAATATCAGCAAGTTGATCTTGCGTTCCGAAAAATTGAAAAATGATATATCTTTTTAGTGTGTGATCCCTAATAAATTGATGCCTAATATCTATGTGTTTTGAACGAGAGTGATGTGAAGGGTTCTTACATAAGTCAATGGAACTTGTGTTATCACACAAAATTTGAGTTTTAGTAAAACTCAAGCCATAGTCTGTGAGTGTGTGTTACATCCACAACACATGAGCACAACAACTTCCAGCTGCTACATATTCAGCTTCAGCAGTGGAGAGTGCTACAGAATGCTGCTTGTTGTAAGACCAAGAAACTAATGAATAACCTATGAAATTACAAGTTCCGGATGTACTTTTTCTATCCATTATACATCCACAAATGTCAGCATCAGAAAAGATTTTTAGAATAAAATAATTTCTAGAGTTATAAAATAACCCTAGATCCATGGTTCCCTTAAGGTAGAGATAAATTCTCTTTACTGCCTTTAAGTGATATTCCTTAGGATTGTATTGATATCTTCCACATAAGCATACTGAGAACATTAAGTCTGGTCGACTAGCTGTTAAGTAAAGTAAACATCCTAGAATACCTCTAAAAGATGATTGATCTACTGGTTTCCCAGCTTCATCAAGATCTAAAGAGTTTGAGGTACCAATGGGAGTACTTATACTCTTAGTTTTGTCATAACCATAATTTGTTAGAAGACTATTAATATATTTATGTTGATATATATAGATTCCTTATGGTTGTTGGGATATTTGAAAACCAAGGAAAAATTTTAACTCACCCATCACACTCATTTCAAACATAGATTTCATTAGACATGCAAATGTGTTTATTAAAGAATGCTGTTTTTGAACCAAATATGATGTCATCAACATAAATTTGAATAATCAGAAAAAGTTTATTATCTTTCTTTATAAAAAGATTTGGATCTTCATTTCCCTTAACATAGTTATTTTGAAACAAAAATCCAGTGATTCTATCATACCTTGCTCGTGGGGATTGTTTAAGGCCATATAGAGCTTTGGTAAGTCTAAAAACATAATCAGGATGTTTTGTATCTTCAAAGCCAGGAGGTTGTTCAACAAAATCTTCCTCTTGAACATAACCATTATGAAAAGCACATTTCACATCCATTTGAAAATGTTTAAAATTAAAGAATGCTTCAAAGGCATGTAGAATATGGATAGATTCAAGTCTAGCTACCAGGGCATTGGTTTCTTCATAGTCTATTTCCTCTTGATGATTATAGCCTTTAGGAACAAGTCTAGCTTTATTTCTTACTATGACTCCATTTTCATCACATTTATTTCTGAAAACCAATTTTACTCCAATAATAGATGTTTCCTTAGGTCATTCAACCAAAGTAGAGACTTTATTCCTTTCATATTCATTTAGTTCATCTTGCATGGCTTTGATCCAATCATCATCACCTAATGCTTCATCAGTGCTTTTATGTTCTAATTGGGAAAGAAATGATAGATTTTCTACTTCATTTATTAAGGAACTTCTTGTACTTTATGGTTGATTTACATCACCAATGTTACTATCACTGGGATGATTCTTAAGAAACACCTGATTTGGGTTTTGAAAAGCCTGTTCATCAACATATGTTAGAAAGTCTTCTAAGGTAAATGTTTCAGAAGTATCTTCTCGAACATTTTCCTTATCAGAAGGATCTTCTATCAAAGGTTGATAATCATTTTTTTAAAACACATCCAAGGATGTAGGCTGGGATGGTTTAAAAACAAAAGGATCAGACACATCAAATTTTATATGTACGGTTTTTTCAACAGTACATGTACTTTTATTAAAAACTCTATAAGCCTTAGAAGTTGTGGAATAACCTAAGAAAATTCCTTCATCAGATTTTGGTGCGAATTTAAGTAGGTTATCATTATTATTCAAAATGAATAATTTTCAACCAAAAACCATTAAGGGGGATAGTCTTGGTTTTCTACCATTCCATAACTCATAAAGAGTTTTAATAAGAAATGGTCTAATCAAAACTCGATTAATAGTTTAGCAAGAAGTACTTACAGATTTAGCCTAGAAATGTATAGTTATGGAATATTCACTCAACATGGTACTAGTTAACTCTTGAATAATTCTATTTATTTTCTCAACTACACCATTTTATTGAGGAGTTCTAGGTGCTGGAAAATTGTGAGTAATACCTTTTCTACTACAAAAAGTTTCAAAATCAGAATTTTCAAATTCTCCTCCATGATAACTATGAATAGCTTTCAATGGATGGTTTTTCTCATTTTTAACATGAGCTCTAAATCTTTTGAAATACGAAAAATATTCAGACTTCCTTGCTAGAAAATAATCCCATGTAAATCTAGTTTAATCATCAACTAGAACAAACACATAGTATTTGCCTCCAATACTTCCAGTTTGTGTTGGACCTAAAAGATCCATGTGCACTAACTGCAATGCATCAGTTTTTGAGACTTCACCGATTTATTTAAAACTTGATTTACGTTTCTTTCCTTATTGAAAAGGATCACAAACTTTAGAAGAATCAAATCTAAGCTCTGGTAGATCCTTAACTAGTTTCTTCGTAGTGTGTTTACTTATGTTCCTAAGGTTACAATGACCTAGTCTTCTATGACATAACCAAGAATGATTTTCCATTGAACTTAGGCAAGGTAAATCTTGGATCTTGAGCACTTCTAGGTTCAAAATGTAAACATTCTCTGGCCTATTGGATGAGAGAATAAATTCTTCCTTGGAATTGTGAAGTAAGCACTTATCATTACTAAAATTTACAAGGCAACCTTCATCACACAGCTGACTTATGCTAATGAGGTTATTCTTAAGACCCTTAACAAAAAGAACATTTGAAATCAAGGTTTTACCATGAAGGACAATGTTACTAATACCAACAATCTCTCCCTTAGCATTGTCTCCGAAATTTACCTTTCCTCCTTTCGTTTTGATAATATTTTCAAAATAGATTTTGTTACCAGTCATGTGCCGGGAACATCCACTATCCATGTACCATGTATTGTTTTTGGTACTCTCATTATTTTTCTAAAATCAAGAAGAAAATTAGACTTTTGAAATATATACTTGTTTGGATCTGAGATTTCCAGATAACAAAATTTTAGGAACCCACATCTTCTTAGAAAAGTAAGCTTTGTGAAATCCTAAGGATTGGGTTTTGTTTAAGGAACAATTCTTTGCCTGGTGACCACCACATTGACACCTGGTACAAAATGGGGCACTTTGAGGAACAAAATAATTGTTACTAAAAAATGGTTTTGCGTGGGTATAACTAAATCCGGATTTATTTCTTAAAGGTCGTATTTGGGAATACATTTTATCAAAATTTTCTTTACCATGGGTAAAGTTTGATAAACACTTATTTAAGGAAAAAATTTCAGACTTGAGTTTTATAACCAAGTTTTTATCCTCAAAATCATTAGTTTTAGAACTAGAGCTAGGCTCGAAAACATTTTTCTTAGAAATTTACTTTTTCTAACTCTTTAGAAAGTTGGTTCTTCTTAGAACATACATCATCAATATTTTTTGAAATACTTTCTAAATCAGCATTTTTTATATCAAGATCATTAGAAAGATCTGATATCTATTTGGTAAGAATAGAATTCCTAGTTTTTTCCTTATCATGTTTCCTATTGAGTTTAGAATTCTCAATCTCAATAAGTTCATCAAACCTAGAGACATCTTCAAAAGTAGGTAAAGAAATTTTTTCATCAGAAGAGGATTATTCATCAGAAGAGTTATAATAATTACTATCATTAGAATTTAAAGAAACATTGGTCAATGATTCATCATTTCGTACCTTATCCATAAAACAATGATTATCAATAGGTAATATGGCTATAAGACCAACATTCTTCTGTCCTGAAGATTCGTAATCAGACGATTCATCTGATGAATAACCACCACTAGAACTCCAGGTGTCACTAGATATCATCACTTTATTAGCTTTGGATTTACAATAATTCTTTTTGTTCCTATCTGAATGCATTTCTTTCCATTCTTTCTTTTTGAGCAAAGGGAAATCTGGTCTAATATGTCCAGCTCTCTTGCATTCATAACAAGTATCTTATCCATATTTCATATCTTTCCTTTCCAATTTTCTATACTTGGATTGGAAATTTCTCTGACCAGCTATCTTGTTCATCCTTCAAGAAAGATTTTCTAATTCATTTTCAGAGATTTAAATTTCACTAGAATCTGATTAAACAACTATCTTCTTAGACTTAGATCTGGTTACTTTTTCAGGAGTCTTAGCTTTCATATGATTTGATGTTGTTGTAAAAGCAACATTACAATTACCATTTTTATTTTTGATGTTTTCAGCATCTCTCTTCATACTGGTTTCATGTTGGAGAAGAGTTCCAAATAACTCATCAAGAGAAATTCGAGTGACCTTCCTGTTCTCATCCATATCAGTTCTTTTGGATTCCCACTTATTGGGCATGATATCAATTATCTTATCCACAAGTTCATCATCATCTAACCCTTTCTCTCCTATAGACTGTAAACTGTTGATGATAGTCATAAACCTATGTTGAACTTTACATATTGGTTCTCCATAAGAAAAAATGAAGGCATGATATTCATCTCTAAGCATATCTCTCCTAGTTTCAATCACATTATAACTTCCAAAGTGTGTATCTTCTAACTTCTTCCAGATACAATTATCTGCTTCACAAGAATAAATTTGGCTATATATATTTCTAGTCCTTGAACAATGTAAATTATTTCGTACCTTATGATTATGTGGATACTCATTCTATTCCTAGTTACTAAAAGTGCTAACTTCTTTATCAGGGATTTTATAATCTCCAGTAAGAAAAACAAAGTTATCCAGTCTAGTATTGATAACAAAAGACTTCATTCGATCTCTCTAGTACTAATAATCATTACCATCAAATATTAGTGGTCTTTTAGGATTTAGATTATCAATGGAACCAAAATTAATTCCTACCATACTTAAAATAACCTTCGACACAAATACATGGTAGGAAAAATTTTTTGTAATAACAATGTTCAGAATGAGAATGATCGGAATGAGAAAGTGAGCAAGAAAAACATATACATGAGTATAAGTATTTCAGAGACCTTCTCTGATACCAAACGTAGGATCCAAATAATGATGTAGATGCTCAATATTCAATAGGGGGTTGAATTGTACACTTTAAAAATTCCTTTGGAACCTTTAATGTTAGTTAATAATAACTATGTTTTCCTTAAGCAAAGGAAAGGGCTAAGTTTAACTAAGTTATACTAAGAAAATTCACAACAACACTTAACACCAAATGATAACATGGAATAAGGAATGAAGTTATAATCATCAAGTCCTATGAACTTTCATAAAACTGGAAAGAGATTTCGAAAGTAGGTTCCGGAAATTTGGTTCCGGAAATTGAAACTTAACAAAATATTACAATATGAGATTCTACCTTATAGTGTATAGAATCTAAACGGAACAGAGTACAAGTAAGGAAGTATAAGAAAGTTATAAGTTCCTTTCAATACAATATGCAGTGGAAACAAAAAAGTAGTAAAACAACAAGTAACAAGATAAAAGTCTTTTAACCCAAAGAGAAGGGTATCCAACAACCTTGGATAAATGACCCTTGATTTATAATTTCAAGAAAGTCTGTCTTACCCACACCAGGGTAAGCCCTCGATACGAAGATCGGACTCTCTGTCTTGCTATCCCCGCATGCCCTCAACTTCAAGGTAGTTGGCAACCTCTGTCTTCCTCAGCAAGGAAGCCCTAAACTTCAAGGTGTTGGAAACCTCTATCTTCCTATCCCCGGAAGTCCTCGAATGTAATCACCAACATTCGGAGTCTCACGAAGCAAAAATTGAATGAGCGGTTCAGTACACACAAGGCATGAAAACATTTCTCTCTCTAGAAATCACATTAGCAGTGTGTGGTCTCTAGATCGATCAACTTCTCTATTGTTGTGAGCTCTTTCAAATGAGCTCCTATTTATAGCCAAGGTCGACCTCCCTTCCAACAGTCATATATTCTTTAAAAATTTGAGGGACATGTACACGTGTAACTAAACCAACGGTTAGTTTATAATAGATTAGACGACATCGTTTAATAACAAAACAAGTGTAACAGAATGTACGACATTGTTTTAAGTCTAACTAAAAAGTTCAGAGTGAAGATTCGGAATGAAGGTTCGGAGTGTAAGAAAAAAATTAAAGAGTAGACAAATTATAAAAGCGTAAGAAAAATAAATGTTTGGGGTCTAACCAAAAACAATTTTTAGAGTCTAAATAAATTCGGAGTGTATAAAACAAAGAAGATCAGATTCTGTTTAATAGGTGAATTCGAAATGATAATTCGGAATGAGAATTCTTCATCAGAATTCGTAATGAGAATTTTTCATCAGAATTCATAATGAGAATTCTTCATCAGAATTCCTAATGAGAATTCGTATCCAGAATTCGGAGTAGAACTTTATTACATTTCTCATCCAGAATTCAGAACCTAAAACAGAATGATTCATATCAAAGTTTCAAACAATTACGTGAATATTGAAATGAATCTGAATCTTATACTTAAGAAATATATGGATGAAAATATTATAAAGATAATTTTTCTTACAAAATCAGTTTTCCTTATAAAAGCATTTTTCCTTATAAAAGCAATTTTCCTTATAAAAGATATTTTCTTAAATATAAGGTTATTGTGATTTTCAAAACAAAAAGGAATGAAAATGTCATAAGTTAAACCTTATTGACTCAACAAAAAACCCATATAATATCCTTGAAATTGTAATTAAAATTATAATTACTAAGAATCTTATACATTGGGTGTTTACAGAGTAATATGGATTTAGAAGGTGACACTATTATCAATATCGTATTTTTATTTACCAATAGATGATCAAATAAATAATTACAAATCATATATAGTGAATTATTTACAAGAATTTATTAATGGAAAAGGATTATGAAAGTATTTCATGGAAATGTTTTCTAAAGGTATTAATTTTCATTGAGATTCTTTTGTAGGATGGTGGAACAGTTCTTCTGGTCTGTTAGTTATCATAGATATTTTTAACTATTTTATGGGAAAAATTTTATTTATTCAAGTCAACTAGAGGTTTATTATAGGGAGACCCCGTGTCTCTAAATAATTTTATAATTTTTCAATATTCCCTATAGACATTAATTAAACGAAACATTAGTTTTAGAGAATATATCCAATTCGATGAATGAAATATATCAACAAATAATTCTCCATCTTAATAACGTATCTCATGATCGTAAATATATATGCTTGAAGAAAATACATATGTGGATTTAATTTGTTTATGGAATACTATAATAAATGGAGCATCAAGATCATTAATCATGAAATGATTTATGTATTCTTTTCCACGACATGTTCCGAGAGACATGGTAGGATGATCGAGTCCATCTTGTGATTTCATAGATGAATATTCTTTATTGAATATCATTGGGTACCCATATATCAGGGAAATATTATAATTCAATATTTTAATTTGAATTTTATTAACATAATGACGAATAATATCATTCAAAAGAACCCATACCAACAATTTTTGTAATAATTACACTGGTTAAAATGTTCTCACATTGATACATAAGCATCTCTTGTCTCTCCACAAGGTTCCCAATATGGTTCTATTAAGAATATAAAACCTCATGACCTTTTTAATCATGGATACCCATGATAAATGTACACAACACTAGGAATAATTTGATACTATTGTAAAACCATTGTGTGAAGGTAGAGGGTATATTTATAGTGCCTCTATCTCTATGCAGTGTCTAGAGGCCATGAATGAATATAATTTCCTATAAGGAATGACTTCATAGGTAAAATTTATCATGTGAAAATATGGGAATGATTTGAACAAGATATAGTGGAGATTAACTAGTTTAAGAAGTGTCTCTATTCGAATATATAAGACCACCAGAATACTTTTTAATGGATAATAGGAAAAATGTAATATCATATTATGTTCCTGAAATTGGGTAGGAACTCCCATAAACATCCCTAGGTTCCCAATATCATGTATTTATTTTTCCATTGTGAGAATTTATCCAATAATCATTCATGGATTCTTAGACCACAAACAAAAATCCATTTTCATTAGTATGTGAATATTACCTTAGAATTATCTAAAAATATTTATATAAATCTCATTGAGGAATATTTAAACTATAAAATATCATCATTTTCTTCAATGTAATCAAAATAACAATGATTAATGGGGAGATATCACAAGGTGTAAGGAAATATCGTAAAAATTTGAATTCCTTTTCACTGCACGGGGAATCATGAAATTCGAATTAAAAATAAAATACCATTAAATACAATCTCTCTTGATTCAAAATTATTTCTAGGATTTTAGACTATAAACTAATCATCACAAAGAGAAATTTTTTTAAAGAGAGTCTGCATCATTTGTATGGTAATATCTTGGTTTTTATGTCAGTTTCAATTCAAATCATTTTCACTTGGTGATTTTATAAGAATATAGTGTCTAGGTGTTGGCAACACCAATCATGATAATAAAGAAAGATCAATTATTTTAGATGTTGGTAAATGGGGAATTTAGAGAAAAGGGATTAAATCAAGGATATGGGGGCTCATAAAAACAAGGATAACAATTTATTCAAAGGAATTGTGTCAAGAGATGTAACTCAGCTCTTTGTTTAAGAACTAGAATTTTTCTTCATAGTTGTGAAATTTAATGGTTAGTAGAAACATATTCTCATTTATTCAAGACCAACATTTACTAGGTCAATGGGTGAATTTGAATCCCCAATAGTAGTGGATTCAAACTGAATGTGTATGATTCAAGCATTCATATATAATTTTGACGGAGAAGAACCATTCAAGATCCTAGTGGCTTGGGAACATTGGTGTTTAATGTCTTCAATGGTAATGTTTAATCACTGATTGGGGAAGTAAACCTCTTTAAATTTTGGTTTTAACATTTCTATTCTATGGAAATTGACCTAAAAATGTTTAAACTGAATACTACACCCTTTATAATTTACATAATGATCCATACTTCATTCCCAAGATGATTATCTATATGATCTGTGAAAAAAAATTCTCATTACTAATCATGTTTCTTTTCTTCATACCTAGATAGAGGGGGAAATGTGGTTCACATTCTCATGTCATGGCACACACATAACTCATATATCATAATTTGAACCCTTAATTTATTACTTAATAGTGATTGTGTGGATCATGTAATGGTGGATTCCCCTGGGTTAAACTATTTCCGACACCTTAATTCCCATTCTCTATTTGTTTTATCAGTCATAAAATTCATATTTTTATGAGAATAAATATTTATTTAAATACTAATTATTTATTATTTCCTCCCTGTTATTTTTAGTATTTAAATTTAAAATTAAATAATTATAATTATGGAATTTTAATTATTTAAAATATAAATAAATTATTAAGTATTAATTATTAATTACTTATAAATTTATTTTCTTTTTAAAAAAATCATTAAGGGTTGATACATATTTATACATTAATATAATTATATATAAATAGAAACACCCGTATAAGTATATATATATATGAATACTTTTTTATAATTATATATAATTATACATATTTATGTATAGGTATATATTTTTATACATAATTATAAGTATTCCTACACACACACACACATAAATATATATCTATAATTGTGTGTACTTATATGTATATATATGTATATATAAAGTTTTGTGTCTATATATATATATATTTAATTAACAATAAATATAAATTTATTTTCTTATATGTATATATATATACTTATATTTCAAATACACTTATCTATTTTGTTGTTGGTGTTTTCATCTTTGAATTTCATCCGTATTTTTTTTTGAGGAGGATTTTACATTTATGGATCGATGAAATTTCAGAGTGGAGACGGCATTTATAGATCATACATGTTTGATTATCATTAATTTTTTATGATCCTAATTTTTCAAAAAACATTGTATATTTAGGATGTTTTTATTATTTTGGTAAAAAAATATAAAGATTTAAATTGAATCTTAGAATTAAATCATTTCATTTATTCATAACACTACTAAATAAAATTTCATGACATGAATCCCAACACATCTCTTGGACAAAACTAATAGGTTTTCAGAAAATACTAATCGCAACAAGAAATATTTTATTTCTATAGTGTTGTTACTAAAAGGGTTATGTCCATGGAAGGTAAATAAAAAAAGATGATTATACCTATTAAATATTTTATTTTCACACTATAAATGCATATAACTTGTTTTTGGTAAATTCAACACTGTATTTAATTTCGTGCAGATGAAACAGGTATCCTATGGATTTGATGAAGTTAATTTGAATCCTAATATCATGATTATAAATGATAATAACAATAATATTATGATTATATATTTCAAAATTATCATTTAAAACATCATATAAAAAATTCATTGATTGATATAAGTGTTGTGGAATACAAAAATGAAATTTGAAAATACATCATCTATTGGAATTTTAATAAGACTAGACAGTCAAACTAAATCTATCAATTATGATCATTATGTTACAATGATTTTAGATAAATATATTTTCTCAACACATATTAATTGCATCATTTTATCTATACCACATTATGAGAATAGTTTAAAGGATTATTATAAGAGGTTAGTACATTTTCATCTTCATTTAGAACCATTGAAAATTTTTAGTCCTAATGTTGAAGATAATTTACTGGTTTATATAGTCATCTAAAAATAAATTTCTTGTTTTATTTTAGGGAATAAAATTATTAATTAAACTAAATGAATGTAGTATGTTGGTACCAAAATTATGAAAAATAATCACTTAGTGAATGATATCTCATTATAGGATTGATAGAACCCAAATACTTTCATGTGATCAGGGAGGCTTCAACATTTTACTATAGGAATTAAATAGAGTTTTTTATCACCTATTTTATATTGAACGATTCTAAATAACATGAATATTTTTATATGAACTAAAAAAGAGGGATTTAGGGGTTAAAGAAATATATACACATGTAGTGTCATTTTTTTATGTTATAATTAATTTTCTGAACAATTATAATTTTCATAATGTTCTGGAAATGGTATCTAATAAGGGAAAGGGAAACTATAAAGAACATGATTTTTGGAAGGGGTGAATCAATTGAATGATAGTTGAAATGGAATCCCAGGGCATTGGGATACATGATTCCTAATTACTATAATCATTTGTAATTCTATCATTACATGTTTTTGTGATGGGTTTCCATATTTTCTTATTGATTGAGTATGGATTATGTGAGGTTTATATATTGTTTCACAATCATTGAATTCTTGTTTTTCACTGTTATATTATATAGAAACATCCAATCATCCACATATCCATAACTCGGAATAAAACAACTTTTTAAATGTTGGATGTCAATAGGGGTTTCAAAACAAATTACACATAGAAAACAAATTGATTAAGAGGGTTGTAGGATTTACTCATCACACACTTTTTAGGGGAATTATTGGATATTACAGAACACTATTATAGAAATACGATTTTTTTTGAATCTCATCAATAACCTAATATGGTGGAGGTTACCTTGATGAAATGATCTATTTGTGATTGTTTTTATTTCTATATAGGTTCATTATTAATGAGATTAGTTGTATCAATCCAAGGTTCTTTGGCTATTTCTTGTTATATATTCGTAATGTGTATATCATTAAATTTTGAAACCATATAACCACACACTATAGATTATTCTCATATTAGAAGAGGTGATCAGTGTTTCATAGATATAATTGAACCCTCATTAGGCATCCTATATATTCTATTTAAAACCAGAATAAAAAAACTTGTATTTATTTTAGTTCTCATATGTGAAATTTAACATCTCTATGAATGGAAATATATTAGCGAACTATGAAAACTATATAATGAGATCAAACTTTATGAAGGCATCAAATGTATCCTATTTATAATAAAAATATGAATCATCATAATTCGTTTTTTCCCACAAGTCAATGATGGAAAGTGATACGTGATTAATGATAATGAGATTTGTTTCCCTAGGGATTTACAATATTGTAATACCTTTGATAAATAAACAAAGGATGATAACCTAGTAAGGTCGAATCATATCATGTCAATGAATGAGGTTTACACACTTTGGTTTCATTGAATGGGAGAAATTTATGATTTGAGTGACATGGTAATTTAATATTCCTAATATCATGTGAGTCATACTTAGTGTGAGAAATAACGGATAACATGTTATTTGTATCATCACTTTTGTATAACATATATATGAATAGAGTCATACATAATATAATGTTTGATAAGAGGATCAGTCTGTAGTAAGGCATCCTTCATATCCTGATTATAGAGGAAATAAATGTCTTCATATTTCAATACTTCCATATCCCCTAATAGATGATTAACATCAATATCCCATAAGAGAGTTTGGGTCTCATGAATCTAATTTTATAAGATATGGAGGTACATACATCAATGTTGATTCCCAATTGGTGCTGGGGGATTAGATGGAATACCTTTTATCATGTATTGGTAGGAATTAGATATCTGGAAAATCAACATGGATTATGTCAGAGTGTGTTTACTAGACAAGGTTATCAAGTTCTGGAATATCTATAGAACATGCTAGAATTTTGAATAGGTCCATGAATGCAATTTTTGATATAGACTAAGATTCAATCTGAAATGGATAAAATGTACAATAGTTCTTTTCATGATTACAGAAATCATTTCAGGGTTATTCCACATGATTAAGAACACGCATCTAAATGGATCATCGTATGACTTAGTTAACAATTTCTAGGATCTAAAATAAATCAATATGGACATGTATGTGTTTTTCAAATGATAATGTATGGAATTTCAAAAAACATTATCATGATCTAGTTAGCCTATTTGGAAGATTTTACATAACAAAGTTGAAATGTATTAGGGACATTGTATGGTCTAGATAACACACCTGGAGGATATTATAGGATTCAACTAACATGTTTGGACAACATTTCATAAATATGTTGACATGTATGAAGTACATCATATGAAATGTCTAACATTGTTTAGGACAATTTCAAGAATATTATGACATTTTCAGGTATTGTCTCATGATCTAGATGTCATGTCCGGGTTCTATTGCATGATTTGGATATGGGAATAGAAGTTAAATTTTCCTTCTTGTGCAATTAAATGAAAACTTATTTACACAATTTCATCCCTTTTTTCATTATTTAATATATTAATAAATATTTTACCATAATTGGAATATTCAAGATGTACAAAACCATGTTGACACATTGATAATCCTTTACATAATCTGGATGGTGCACTAAAAGAAAATTGTGTAATTAGTAAGGTGATCACGCAAAGAATATACATAGTAAAAATAATATATTAAGTCATTTCCTAGGTTTTACCAAGGGAAAGACTATTTCGACTTAATGGATTTATTCTATAAGAATTATGTTCTAATATATACACAAAAAGGATTGTTCTTTTCATCTTGTGTATATGTTTTTTGTGCTAGGAGTGAACTAATAGGCCTAACCTCCCTGGTTCTAGGTATCCTTCAATAGTACATATATCGTTGATTTTGAATTTATTTCATGTATGGTGAATCACATCAGATTATTCACATGATCCCATTGTGGGTCATCCATGGTTTTATATCAGTGTCACATAATAAATAATGACCGTGAGATTACTTTATCATTTACATATTTATTGTACTTGGTCATGGTAAAGTTATTTCACATGATCATGTCCTGATGTAAAATATATTTCTCAAGATTCGGATTACATGTCTAAGAGTTTTTATTATACCATGATGCTTGCCGTAGAGGATATCATATGATCAATGTAGAAATTTCTAGGTCCTTTAGAAATACCAATTCATATTTTGGAATGGAATATTTGATATCAGAATGAAATTTCTGGCAATTGTAATGTGAAAATCATCACATTAAAATTGGTTTTTTAATAATAATGGATACTTCCTTGAGTTACATCATGGGATAATGTTATCTTGTCAAATGGCCTTCAAAAGATCTTAAGGACAAGTTTTGGAGTCTTCGTGAGACCATGATGCTTGTGGAATATGCTTATGATCAGGGATTGTTTTCTAGGACCCTTCATAAGATCATGTGGATTGGTCAAACATCCTTCATGAGATTGATATTATATGTAAAATGACCTTTTCATGATCACTTATATTACAAAATGAGGTACATAACCCATCTTCTTGAAAAAAACATAACTCTGGCTCTCATGTGGAATCCATAATTCCTAGATTTTGTTCATTATTTTTCATGTATTTTGAAATTTCCCATTGGTTTTCATTTTTGGGAATTATGTAATAAATATGTTTTCCCATGATATCAGGAAATAATTATCTCATATAGTCACTCTACATATATATGCTACGTTATATAATCAATGATGTCTTTTGGGACATTATTTGAAAAAATTTCATGAATTATCAAGCAAATTGACCATGATATATCACATTATCAATGATGGATCTTATACATTGTTTTAGGTCTATAATGGGTACTCTCCCATATTACTTATTTTTTCCCATATTATTTTTAATAAATTTGGTGATATCGTGAGAGTATTTAAAATGACAGTTTCCACAAATTTCCCCGGTGTATCATATGATCAATGGTATATCAAGCGACATCATATCAGCATCGACATGGATGGTTATCCAACTTATCAATTGATTCAAATGGTCATCGTACAATAAAATGAATTTTTTTAGTGAAATGAAATGATCATGAGGGAATATCAAAGGGGATTTATTTGATCATTCATATATAAAGAAAATTCCTTTATTCATACATGTGACACTCTTCGATACATGAAAGTGTTTGTCCTCTTGAGCTATACATGGTTATTATGATCCTACCACTAAATTAGTAGGATTGAATATTGATCCTTCATTCAATTTTTTGGATAAAATAATGAAAATTATTTGGAAACTTTGTTGATAAAAATATATATTATGATAATTTGTTCAGAATCAAAAAACTCCCCTATGGGAGTGAGGCTATAATACACAAGGACAATGATTTAGAGACGGTAACATTCTCGTCTAATTCAATTAATATTTCATTGATCAATATACTATATAAAATTTAGGAATCCTAGTGACTACCTATAATTATCAATCATTGAATTTATCATTAATAATTTACTCATCTTTTGTTATATAATAGAATATAAGGTCATATTGCATTATTTTCATGGTACAATAGAGCTCTATCATGCAATATCATGATAATTTTTAGACTCGCATGACCTCATTGTGGTAACATTACTATGATAATTATAATTATATCTCATTATATTGATTTTTTACATGGGTTGTATGATCTGTGAAATTGGTAATGTGTCAAATAATCAGGAAACCATATATGGTTCATAGGAATTTATAGATTCTACCCCATTATGCATTTCCTTTAACTGGTTGCTTTTATTGGATGAAACTCCTCTTAATGTTTTCTTCATAATATAATGAGGTTTCCTTCTAGATTATATTCATCTTATAATGATGTTAAAAAATGTATTTTATTGATTGGAATTATTTTGTAATCATTTTGTATAAAATGTACCCTAAAACATGGTTTTTAATGGGCTAACCTAGAATACGAATCAGAACTATCATATATCGAATCAACTACTTATGTATAAATTTTATATTTTAGGTGATACTTTAATTACTTCACCAATTTCTATTATTCCATATAATTGTATGTCTCCTTTTTTTGAATATATTAAAATGAAAATTTCAATATACAGACGATTAGTTATTACACACTACAAGGTATAAAATTATATGTTTTATAACTCCCCTTGTGGTCCATATTGTTTCAAAATCCCCCATTAGATAATTTCATAGTGTTATTCAAGAATATTCATCTCTAATTGGATTGATCCAAGAAGCTATAGGAGATCAAAGTGGGTCTAAAGACCTGATAGTAACTTCTCTGAAGAATGGGAAAGGATGCCTTGGTTTAGGTAGAGCTTCTCAAAAGTCTCTATCCAATGAAATTCTAGAAACCACTATTAGGTGACACTAAAATAATAGTCGTTCATGTATAGTTATATGGAACTCCTAAAAATGGTGATTATCTGATGGTGTCCCAATAGTAATTCAATTATCCATTCTAATTGTGTAGTAGTGATCATCCTCTAATATATTTACCATTTGGGTGGAATACCTTCTGTCAGCAATATGTATGTTGAATTTCATCATGCTATAGAAATTTTCGATGACCCAACAAAAACTATATCCATGTAAAGGGACATGATCAACATTTTGAAAGGAATTTAGAGAAGAATATGAATGTTTTCTCTCTTATCCCATTGAACTACTAGATCAACATCATCCTTCACAGTATAGGTACTTATCCAACCATTATAATCTAAAATTAGTGTTCTTACTAATACGATCTAAATATTGGATTATCTTATTGGGAAATTCTTATATATGTAGAGTATTCATCATGGGTATATCAAGCGAGACTAGAAATATCGAAAGGAAATTAGTTAGCGGTTTTATTATACATGTTTTTCAGTCGATGGATTTTTCTATAATGGAAAAAATCCATGTATTAATTACTACGAAATTTTCTGATGTTATCCAAATTAGAGGAGTTGTGTCCTCAAAATATTTTTAGTCAACCAGTTTCTCATTAGTATCAACTCACTGGACATTTCTAATTAGGAAAAATCACTACTCAAATTGGTTCCCACTTAACATAAAAAATTGTCTTCATAAGAGAGAGTTTGTACAATCACATTATCTGAACACCCATGATATCCATCACTGTTTAATACATCAACGGTTTTTGAATGTCCTCAGGATTGAGGAAAATAACATTAGTTGTCAAAAAGGTGATTGATATATTGATTCATGATTAATGCATCAATTTAATGCAGGATAATTCACTCATTGTTCTACTTATTTATTATTGAAGTGGTTCCCTTGATGATATGACATTTAAAATATCTATATAGTATGTGGTTCTTGTATCTCTTGTATATTAGATAAATATATGTGACTAATACAATCTATACCTATTTTTTAGTCATTTTTTATATATTAATATGATGTACTCACTTCACTTAGCTAGTGTGTAGAGAAAATAAAATCTAGGATCATTATTCAATTTTGAATTGTGTTGCCAGATGAAGATATGAATGTTGATAAATTATATTCACTATAATACAAAACTGCATACCAATAATGTAACTACACTAAAAAATGAATGGAATATTACCCAAGAGGTATACTGAATCAACCAGTTGGTCAGTTGGACAAGCCTAGTGCTTCACCACACCCCTTATTTTTTGTAGCAATAGAGATGATTTAGGACATGGGGACCCTCCATGGAAAATCTACCTTAAGTGTAATTAACCTAAAATTATTATGATAGTTCTTTTTGATAAATATGATCCTTAAATATTAGTGATATATGATGATACAATGGAGAGTATATAACATGGAACTCATTATTTTACTTCATTTTTGGCTCAACCATACCTTCATCCAATAGAATTAATATTTGAATTCCCACTATTAATTGGTCATATTACTGACATACCCACTGTAAATATAGTATAGTACCATTATCCATCATAGATTGTCTATAAAATAATATATATCCTTATCATAGAGACTTCATTGGAAGAGATTTGGGGGAAGGGAAATTACTTGGGTAGCTCATTAGTGATTTGGGGTTAGGTGGATTTCATTATCAGTCGTTATATGTCATCATGCTGTAACATCTTTTTGTAATGAAAATATATGTCGAATATTGATATAGACCATCAAAAACGTTATGAAAAATTTTATTGGACCTAGTTCAAAATGGATTCTATAATTATTCTTGAGTGCAGACATCAATAATTTTCTCATCCATGTGATCATATGGATCTATTGACTGGTGAAATAACATAATACTAGGAATGATAAAAACTGAGAAATTCCATTTTATAAAACCATCATATTCATTATGTTGTAATAACAATGGAGAAAAATATATATCCTTGTTAATTAAGACTATTCATCACCTGAAATCAGCATAAGTATTAGAGTTGATGGTAATTCAATGCTCAATCAACACTTATTCCCAGACTCTGTTTGACTCAGTTCACACGAATAGAAGATTTTTACGATTGTTTGGACATAAATGGGTTTTCGATTTCTATTTATAAAACATGTAGGGGGTCGAGAATCTGTATATTCATCATTATTTTTATGATTATCTATAAATTAAGCAATTTAACTTCACATTTCACAATCCATCTTTCATTTATTCACGATATTCATTATATTTTATTATCTGGATAAATTTTGTATCATCAACAATACCAATAATTGGTATAATAAGATGTGAACCCAAATAACTATATTTTATTTACTAATTAAAAATATATTTTTTTTAATAATTTCACAAGAATATCTACTAATAGGATAATCCTCACTGATGTATTCTCTCTTGTTATCCTCAGATCACCATGTTTAATAAAGATAATTTGGATTAAATTCATTCCCGAAAGGAATAATTATATAATTTATACCTATGTCATTTCATATAAAAATCATAGCATATATTTTTAGAGTGAATAATTAATATACCTACAATTATGGAATCATCTTCATTTTATATATTTCCCTATAATTTTTCATGATTTCGTATGGGGAAATCATAGTGTGTGTGGACATGGATTTTCCATAAGTGTGAAATTTTATGGGACTTTTAAAATAAATTTTTTATACATATTCCATTTTAGGAGTTTAACAATTTCTTGGATCACAAAAATTTTATATGCACCAAGAACAGCCTCGGATTTATCTCATGGTTCCATTTTTTGGTTTCCAAAATTGAAATAAGTGTGCCTCATTCAAATGGGGTTTTTAGGTATTGAAAAGGAGACCAATAATTCTCTATATTTAGTGTCCTCTATTATATAATATATTCTACTGCATTTTGTCCTATTCATGATCAAACCGTGTACTGGGGTCGAGTATCGCCTATGAAGTAATGTTCTCTATGTTCTTTAATGATTTATAATGAGGACATCATCTTGATACTATAATGTCTTTATGTAAGTATTTATTACATTTATTTTAATTCCGTATTGCAGTCATGAAAATTTCAATCAATTATATAGTGTTTCTCCTAGGACATGAGAATTTTTCACTTTTGGTTCTTTCCTTAAAGACATATTATGTAATATTGTTTAATTTATTGTTTCTAGGAATTAATATCATGATATAGATGAAGAAATAACATATATTGATGGAATATGTGTCATGTAAATAACGACCATGTGTTTGAATTTATCAATACATAATTGGGAAAATAATTTTTGGATGACCCAATATATCCTATTGTGCTAGGTTTTACCATTGTTTTGTAATGGATAATGGGGAGAAGAGTTCCATTTATGTAAGGAGACGATGACTATAGTAGGTGGTTCAGGTTACCATATTCATGATACCATAGGGATTACATGAATTTTCATGTAAATAGGATCCCCACTCTTTCCAAGGACAATAAAATATTTTTCAAGATAGTATTAGTGGATGATAAAATATAAGTAAATTTTATTCCACATAGATAGTTTGAATATGTTTTGTGTAAATCACAAGAAAATATTTTAAATATATGGATATATAAAGGGGATGTAATGCCGGGGAGCATCCAAAAAGAATTATATTGTTGTGTTCTTCCATGGTGTTTTGATGGTCTTAATGATTGGAAAACAATTATTGCAAGAAGGATACACCTCTAGTGGGAATGACATATGACTATTTGTATAAGACCATATGTATTACCATAGTGGTAAAGTAGTGGTGTCCCCATACATTTTCTATTGGATATTAAATTTTGTTTAGTACTTAGATATTTGGATCATGAATAGTTAATTTGAGATAAATATATCCACATAGGCTTCTAGTACCCTATGAATGATTATATTTTTAATGAAAATATTAAGCCTCATCACATGAGGTTGTTAGTCAAATGGTGTGGGACATCAAGAGGTTCAGGAATGGAATATCTAATTCATCCATTGATAAAAGGTACAATACATTATGAGACATTTACATGGATATCGAATCCACATTAACATATTGTTTATGGGTATTGTACGCAATATTTTTGGATAATTTGAGTTAACTATAGGTTGAAATAGAAGTATCAACATTTGTTTGGTAAAATTATTTCATTGATATATTTGATGTATTTTAGTAGGTATGATGATATTTAATAAATTATTTTTTCACTTAGTTATTATGAATCATCAGAATTATTAGTTTGTTTTCATCTTGTATGAAGCATCATAATGATAAGTGTTCATATATCAATTGATATCATTATAATGAAGACAAATCAGAATATAAAATTTTATCAAACAAAAGATTTGCTAGAGTCCAAAAGTGGATGATTTTTTGATAAGATTCTTGAATATTTGAGAAGTAACCATTAGTATTAATAAAAGTTAAGGAAGTAAAATATTATGACATAAATGAATCTGAAATTTAGAAATTTTGAATTCCATTTTATGGGAAAAATAATTAGTATTGTCATTTTTTCGATTATTGAATTCCTATAAAAGGATTGAAAATTACATTATATATAAAGATGATATAACTACTCATGTGTGCATAATGTGACGTTATGAAACTATTATGTTAGGTATTGAATTAACTACTAGTATTTTGTTTTCTGGTTAAGGATAAAGAGTTTACAATGGTTTGACTTCATCAAAGTCTGTTCTATTTGAGCCATATCCATCAGAGTGAATCCCAAAAAATTGAGTACAATAAAAAAGAGGAAAAGTTAGAAACTGATTGAGTTTTTACTAAATTAGTGCAAGAGGAGAATAAGAAAAATCTGATAGATTTTAATCAGATAGTGGCCATCTGAAAGAGGTTACTGGATATAGGTGGATCTAAATAAATATTAATCAGGAAGTTTTCTAGAAAAAATTTACCGAAGATGTTTCAAGACAAAAAAGTGCCTCATAGATTTTTTTTAATTTCATGATGATTCAATTAATGTAATGTTTATCTGGAATACATATGGTCTATGTTAAATACATTCTATTATGGGCTAGAAAAAAAGTAAGTTGAATATGGTAACTATGGATCCTCACCATTTATTCAAAAAAATGATTTTTTCTGGGTTGTAAAACATGTTGTGGGAAGTTCATATGAATATTATAGTTGTGGGAACTACTATTTATAACAGGATTTTTTCTATCAGTTTTATAGTATTGTCCAAATCTTGTGCCTTTTTATTCTGAATAGTATATATTGAATTAATCCGTATTTTGGGGACTATCCATCATGGAAATAAATATGTATTTGTACCAAACCTTTTGAATATTATGTGTTTCCTTCTATTAATATTAATTTTATGCAAATGGTAAATTTGAAAATATATTGGTGTGTATCATTTCTTTAGCATTATTTATTGTATAATAAAGTTTAGTATAGAAGTAATGAAACATTTTTCTAATCAAATCATGAACCAAATAATTCACCACCTCTCAAAGGTATTGATCCTATTTCCAAACAAAAATTGGTATCCTATCTAGGTTTCATATTTAATAACCTTCTCTCATAATGGATAATTTCAATTCATTGAGAAATATTGATGTTAATATTTTTATGGTAAGAACTATCATATTTGGAGGAATATGATGTTTCTCAATATTCATTAATTTTTCCTTGATGCTAGAGATACAGTAGTTGTTGTATTTCCCCCATCAAAGATTCATCTATGATAGCTAATGATAAGAGAGTATAGAAGATGATTTAGAATCTAAGAATTCCATTTTGATATCTCAAACCAATATTGTTTATTCTATGATTATGGGGTCTCCTATAAGTAATAAAATGTGGGATAATATGCAATGAATCTATGAAAGTAATGATTATGTTAAGGAATCTATGTTAAAAAAATAGATAAGAATATTTTAAAATATTAAAATGGATGATGAAAATTTTATTTATGGTCACAATACCATTGTTAATGAGATTTTATGTTAAATCATATGTTTTGGTGAGATAATGAAGGATTTTACAATTGTCCTGATTATTAATAGTGACATTCCATATTGGTTAAATACCTAATTTTGAACTTCATAGGACTATAATGATATAACATTGGAGGAACATAATAACATTTCTATGGAATATGAAATGATAAATTATCATGTTATTATAAAAAATGAATATTGAATAATTTCTATCATATTGTTGTTAAATAAAAAAACAAATATAAGGAAGTTAAAGAATAATCATGTAAATATCAGTAAGTTGATGTTTTTGATGATTTTATCACAACTTTTCCATGAATTCAAAGAAACAAATTTAAGGTAAATGGAAATGTAAAACTCTAAAATGATGTAATATTTTTTGGAAAAGAAATTTTCTCATAGAATCGACCATGGAATAATGTTTAAGAGTTTAGGACTAACGAATTTGATGACAACTCTTCAAAAAATGTAGGTAAAAATAATAAATAATTTCCTTAAGATAAGATTAATTAATGTAACTCTATTCAAGGAAAGAAATAAGATTCTTTATTTTCTAATGAATATGATAATAATCATAATTTGATTACAAATATTATAAATAAAAATTATTCTTTAGAAAGATTCAAGGACGATGAATATATTACATAAATAAGGAGGATCCTAACAAAAAATTTGAAAAAGACATTGTGATGAATAAAAAAATCATGAAAATTGGGAAGTTTAAGAATGATTTTGATGATATACATTTTTGAGAATTCGGATCATATGGAGAAGGAAGAAGAAAATATTAAATTTATTAAATATTAGAATTTGAATATTAATGAGATTAAATGAAAATTAATATCTATGAATAATTATCAAATGGAAATGAGAACCTCAATATAAATTATTCTATAGTTATTGAGGAATATGTAGAATAAGTTGATGATTGGTGAATCCAAACAGATGATATATATTTTAAATGATATATTATAAAAAATAGAATAAAATATGACAGAATATAAATTAATGATTATTATAATAGAATGAGAGGTAATAATGATCAATGAAAAAAATCCCCAATGTAGTATATATTAAATTTGAACATTATAAAGTTGTTTAAAATAATTGTTTACCAAAAAAAGTTTATTTTATTAAAAATTACCAAATAATTAAATGAATTCTTCTGAAAAAAATTATCTACCAGAACATATTAGTCCATGATTTTTAATGAAAAAAACAACAATGTTACAAACACATTCATTGTTATTAATAATATTCATGATTCAAAGGTAAATGTTGGATGCATATAATTTATGGAGATAAAACGTATTCATGATGCTACCACATGTACCTACTAGGAAATAAGTATGACTCTTGCAAGAGTTATGGTGATTAATAAATGCCTATTTTTTATATTTTATTTTTCAAAAAGAAAATAAAAAAACGAATGTAAATAATAAAGATGTCCAAAATATGAAAAGTGAAAAACTTAAGAAATATAAATATGTTAATAAAGATGATAGAAGTAAAAAAACTGATGTTGAAAAACCCCTAATGTTTCTATATAGAACATGTTGACATGGATATAATGTTAGAAGAAGTAAAAAATCATATTTATCAATGGGGAATAAAAATAATTATGAATTTGAGTAAAACTTTTATAAAAATATATCAATAATTTTTTATATTCAATTTAAAATATATGAATAATATTTGAATTGTAAGGTAATATTTCTGAATATTTTTGAGTATCGAGCCATAACATGAGGTTGACAACAAAGATCTGTTACAAAATCATTGTAAAAGATATTTTATGAAACATTCATAAACATTATGATATGTTTGTTGTTATGGGTTTAGGTAATTTTTATATTAAAAAATATTCTAAATAATTTCCCTATATAAGTAAATGTGAATAAAACATTCAAATGTATTAAATGAATGTTTTATTATGGAAACATTGAAAACCTGGATTATACAATCCTATTTTGTTACCCCGGGTTCACCCACATAGACATAATGTTTTTGATTTTAAATAAATTTGGTAAGTAAATAAGGTGATATTTTGTTATCCTAAATATGCCTTGAAAAAAAAGAGTTCAAACCAAGTGAAATAAAATAATTTTATACTAAGGGGGAAATTTATCCTGATGGACACTTATAATTTGATTATCAATTAGGGGGAGAGGGAAAGAAGAGGGGGATACAAAATGGGGATAATATAAAATCATGGAGTGTATGTTCAGGTGAAGAAAATATAGATAATACTTAGACAATATATGTAGGGGTGGAAGAAAAGTGATAAATTAAAACAACAAGGTGAATTTATTTGAAATGTGTATTGAAAACAAACACAAAGTAGAAGATTGTTTGGACTAAGTTATGTTAATTATCTACTTATTGTCAACAGATGATATGTTTTGGAGGTTGAAAATGGCGTAGTTTTGATGTTTCTAGATACATTATATCAAACAGGTCAGTATTATGCACTAGACAAGGTAAATTGGATTGAAAATAGAAAAGGAAGAAAAGAATATGGGATCCAAGACATCGGTAAAGTGAATCATACTCAGCCCCTTCACATGAGTCAATGAATCCATGGAATTGGTTAGAGAAATCAAAATCATCCCATCGACATGAGTCAATGGATCTGGGACATGGTAATGAGGCGTAGTTGGAATGAAAGAAGATGATGGAATGATGAAAATTAATAGAACATTATAATCTAAATATGCTGGTTCTTTTTTGTTAAATTAGTTCTAAACATTCATATGGTGTCTGAATGAGTTGTAATTAAATTCGTACTTAATAAAAAGGGAATAAATGTTTGATTGTAGTTTCCAAATCTAATACATTATTCATGTTCCTGCAACTATACATCAGATTTAGTATTAGATGGAATGTATTTGATGACTTGATATAGAGAATGAAAAAAAATTCATCAATTTTTCCATAAATTTACATAAAAATTAAATGTTGGTTGACTACTATATGGTAAATATTAAAAAAAACTCTAACATATTTTCTAATTATGTCATGATTTATCATACTATACCTGAAGCTAATCCATTGGAGTGATGAAGAGATGGATTTATGGAATGTAGTCTGACACTGATTAATCATCAAATGATGGATCATATGTCTAAATAATTTGTGATCAACCAAAGAAAGGAAAATTTATTTTGAAGCATCCATTGTATTTTAAAGGGGGCTCTTCATTGGAAATAGCAGTTGAAATTTTTTTTATAGATGAATTATTTTAGTGATTAAAATGAATAATTTCTTTTTATTTAATGCCCTAGAATGAAAATTACTTCATCACATAGTTATTAAAAAGCATCCAAATTAGTAGTTTGTTTATCTAGTATGGTGTATCATATTAAGAACTCTTCAATTTTCATACTTTATCATTGTAATGAAAATCATGAAGATGATAAAAGATATTGGTTAGAAAATTTATTAGAATTTATAAAACAGGATAACGTTTTCAGCAAATTAGTGAAGCTTTTAGAATGTAGTAGAAGTATTGATGCAGTTTGAAGAGGTCAAATATGATGAAGAAACTGAATAATAAAATCAGGATGATTGATATTTAAAGAAGGTAGAATAATAAGTTTTCCATTATTTTACATTTTTTGATACCTATAAAATGATGGAAATGTATATTTTAGTTTTCTACAAAATAAATATTCATTGGTTGAAAAATTAAAGCTGTGACACTATTATGATAGTCATTGAGTTTAAAACAAGAATTTTGTTTTGGAGGTAGATATTGAAGAAGTTCCATCAGAACGAATTCATTGGAGTCAGTTCCATAAGATTTAGAACCATCAATGTGAGCCCTATTAGACTGTGTTCCATCAGATAGAGGAATAGAGAGTTACTGGTTTTTTTATAATCAATTTATCTTATAGGAGAATAAGTAGAATAAAATAGATGTCAATATAGTGGAGACCATAAAACATAGGATACAAAACAAATGATAATTCGAATTACTTTTTCTATAAAAGTTTTTCAAAAAAAGATTATGGTTGAATATTCAAGGCCAAAAACTTCCTTAGAGAAGTTTTTAATTTCTTGAAGATTTTACACATGTGATTTTGATCCATATTACTTTTGGATGACGTGAAGGAATTATTTATGTGGATTAAAGAATAAGGAAATTGATTCTTATAACTATGGATCATAACAAGTCACTAAAAAGGATTTATTTTTTGTTATGGTGTATTAATATATTTGGGAAGTTGATATGAAAACGTTATTTTTGAAGTATAACAAAATATATAATGGTAGTTTCTATCGATGATGTAGAATTATTCATTAATTGTGATTTATATTCTACAAAGAATATAGTGAAATAATTTTAGTTTGTGGGACTATTCATCATTTAAATAAGTGGGTCTTGTTACCAAACCATGTAAATATTATGTGTTCCAATTTTTTTATATTTATTACATATGAATTGTATGAATTATAAGTTATATTTTATTATATCATCACTATAACAAGTTTTAGAGATTATGAGTGTTTAATAAAGAAGATAAGAAACATTATTACAAATAATATGGGCACACTTCTTCAACCCCCTTAATTGTCTTTATCCTATCCAGGATAGACAACATCATCTACGAGAAATATATTTGGAATGTTATAATCAAACAATGAATAATTTTGAGATAAATTTTTATTATAAAATAGGTATTAACAGTGTTCTTGTTGGGAAGATCTCGGATAAAGGATCCCATTATTCATGGGGTTATAAGAGAAGGGAACCAACTCAAAAAACTAGTTTTGAATGCATAGAAATAAAATACATAAAGGTGGAATTGAGAAAATTTAATATTCCATAATTTTTCAAGCACCCAAAAAGTGGTATCAATATCCGATGAACATGTTATCATTGCAAGAGATGTGAAAAATAATTACTCTAAATTTTCTTATAATAGGGGTTCATTGTGTATGGATCACCTCTTACTATGGATACAATGTAGGAAATATATGATTCATTAATTGTTAATTTATGATCTAACATTTTCTTAATCACTAGAGAAGAAGAGTCTAGTGAGAAGAGGATTTTATTTTTCTCAAGCATCCATTTTTTGGTTTTCATCTAGACATGTTTTTTTTCACTATCACTACCTGTTTAGAGGCGTTCAATTTGGACCATCTTGAACTATTGTTTATAGTCCCATATATTTGACTAATTTTTTTAAAATTATGTTAATTAGAAATGTGGAACTAGTATGGAGGAATGGTACAACACAACCTAATTAGAATATCCTCATACAAGAGCAATCTAGTATCTTCTTGAGAAGGGGATGAGAATGTTTTGAATAATTTAACATGGTTCCTAGGCATGATTAATGATATAGTACAATCATTTTAGAAATTATTGTGAATCAATATAAGGTGATGAGATTCACTATGAAGAAATCAGGTCATATGATGATCATAAGAAATATTGGTATTACAATGACACATTTGGTTGATTGTTGGGCGATAATATCCATTTGCCATGGGTAGAAATTCAGAGTGATGAAATTATTCACTTGATGTAGGGTTTCAATTTCCAATGTGTGTGGATAGTTTCCATGTTCCAAAGACACTCAATACATGTTGTTTTATTAAAGGATTTTTGTGATTAAAAGATGATGAAACCACAAAGTACTCTTCATTATGAGGTAGAAACACTCATGGTGCATTGTTAATGTATTACTATAGGTGATTGTAATAAGACATCGATGTTATATATTGAGGATTTATCTCTGATGGTTATTAATTTCATATGATAAATAATTTTTCTAGTATTTTAGTGACATGAATTAATGACATTGAGAAGTGACATGAAATTGGAAAATAAAACCATGGGAACACAACATAGTAGTAAATGGAATCAACATGAATGAAGAATATTTAATTATTGAAAATGACATTTAATTGGAATCAATATGCTAGATCCATTATTGCAACTATATATCTCATGGGTTATAAATTCATATGAAAATATGTATCTTTCATTGAATGAGAATGATTATATGACTCAATCGTATTTAAGGACAGATATATGATACATTGTTTTGGAATTGCTATCTTCAGAATCCCTATGCACATTGTATGTGAAGGAACCCAGTAAAAACTAGTTCTCAAATAGGTCTATACATAGTTTTATACAATATTCAGGGGGTGAATATTTATCATTCTATATATTTATGAACTGTCCCATGATTGGATATCTATGATTAACTATTTGACCTATAGAAATAGAATCCAATCCATGTAGAGTAATTTTATGAAACTTACCCATGCATGTTTTTACAAGATCAAATAGGGGGATATTTTTATATAGTAATTTTCCCCATTATCAAATGTCTGGGTATTAATACATATCCCATAGTAATAAGAATAAAGAAACATGTGGTCCTTGAATATAAAACACTCAATTCATGATTGACCCATACACATAGGGGGATGTTTTTTCCATTGATGTTACACGATGACCTTGGATTAGACATCTGGGTGTTACTAAATATCGTAGTGTAATAAAAATTAATATATAATTAGTTATCATATTGAAAACACTCCATTTCAGTTTGAACCGTACACAGATGGAGGGATATGTTCCATATATGTTTCCACTAGGCCTAATATTGAAGATATGTGTGTCACTTTGTATCCTATATTAATTGGAATCAAGAAACATGTAGTTCTTAAATGAAAACTCCCCACCTAGGTCTATCCCATTCACATATGGGGGCCTTTTTTGCGTTTATGTTATGGCTGGACCCAAGATTGGTGATCCAGATATCACATTATAATTTATAATAATTGGAATCAATAAATATATAGTTACAAAAAGGTAAAGACTTTACCCATGTCTAACCAATTCAATTTAATTTTTCCTTTTTTTCCATTAATATTGAACTTGGACAATGTATTGTGAGATCTATGTATCATAATGTATCATATATTAATATCAATCAATTTAGATGTATTTCGTGAATAGAAAAGTCTATAAACATGTTCGAACAATATGTAGAGGGGGGGATTTCTACATTGATGCTTCTTCTAGACCTAGGATTTTTTATCTATGCATTACTACATATCCTATAGAAATATGAATAAAAAAAGGTGTTATTCTAGAATTGAAAACCCTCTATATTGGTATGACCATTACCTGTTGGGGGAATGTTTTCCAATGATGTTACTGCTATACCAAAATTGGTTATCAGGGCATCAATATGTATCCTACCATAATATGAATAAAGACAAAAAATGTTCCTAAATAGAAAATAATCCACAAATGTCTGACTGATATGTAAAAGTGAAATATTTTCCATTATTGTTGTAGCAGAAACCAGGATTAGAAATCTAAGCATCACAACATATCTTACAATAAAAGGAATCGTGCCACAAAAAATTAATGAATGGAAAAATATCCTTATGGTTTTGAATTTTATGTAGATGGGGAATATTTTCCATTAATTTTTTTGTTTAAACAAGTATTGGATATCTTCACATAACAATCTATATTAAAATAATATGAATCAAGACACACATTTTTCTTTGAGGGATGTTTGGAATGATGAAAATACAAAGGATATTGGATCTTTTGGGAGTGGGACATAGTAATTCACAGTTTTACATCAGAAAAGAGATGTAATATATTCATTTTAACATCATATGAAAATTATTTTTTCTATGCCATTAATATTATTTCACCCAGGACCATAATAAAACTGAAATTAAATGATATTTCATGATCTATTGGGGAATCCCTTAAATAATTCAAGAGATCATATGACCTATTCATAGAGTGAAAAAAAACAGTATAAGAAATGTTTTTCTTACCAAATAAGGTTGATTAAATTAAAGTTCTAGGGATTTTGTATCACATAGTGTTTCATCCATAATATATGATCATTGGATCAATATTTATCTCATTGTAATGATAATCAAGTCTTATTTAGTCTTTCATTCATTTTACCATCATGTATGATGGAAGTCATCAATAAACATTACAGATATGTGGTAAGGAAAAAGGGTATCCTGATTTGAAAATAGAAGTCATGAATCCCTATTAACATTTTCCAGGAATTTTGAAAAACATTCATGAGATGTATCTCATGGTTCTAATAAAAGGCTTATTGATGATATTTCAAATGGAATCATATTCTTGATACAGAGGTTATAACTACATTTTAACATCATTATTTTAAGATGTTTTCCAATAGTTTAATATATTATGTCTAGGACAATATGTGTTGTTCCTTTTCAAGTTTTTTGACCTGGTGCTGTATACAATATTTTAAATCCTATGGTAATAAGAAATATTGTCTTTTAGATTTAGATCATATGACTATGAACACCTTTCATCAGAAAGAAATTATATCTTGATAAATATATCATTTTTAGGGTAATATTAATCTATTTGTCTATAGTTATCTTAGAATATGATCCATTAGAATAAAAAAAGGGATGGAACATGCCTATCCCACTTTGGTTCATTCATTCGGTGCTTCTTTCCTAATGTTATTTTGGTTTGTAGAGCCAAAACACTCTCTCCTCACAGGGACGAGTATAAAAAAACCTTTATATAGATGTATCATGATTTCTTATTATAATGATATTCAAGGTTGTGTAGTGTACATAAAATTCCTCAATGAGATATTCCAACTCATCCAACTACTTTTTTGATTTTTGTTTTTCTTATAGACTTCCAAACATATATTTTTAGATTGACTAAAGCAAGAATTATATATGAAATACTACCTCATTTATGCACACCAATTAATATAGGGTTTGATTTTTTGGAAATACACATTATGGTATGTTTGGACCATAAATCATGAAAGAGATAGTTTGGTATTTAAATTTTTTCCATGTTCGTAGTCATACATTCTATTTTTAATAGAGTTGTTTTTATATACTCTCTTTATAATTTTCTACCAAATGATAGTGGGATGAGTTGTTGGATTTGATATTGTACTCCTAGTAAAATTTCATCTATTCAAGAGAAGAAAAAATGGTTCCATTTTACATCAATATAGTGTGAGGGACTCAGAATATGTTGATGATATTGGTTATAAGGAAGATAATGATAAACATTATCATAACGTCCTTGAGGGGTATTTCCTCACCATATTTCAAAAACAATCAACATTAGTAAATGTGAAATTCCACTACTGATATATTGTTCTAGGATATTACACCATATAATTAAATACACATATGAAAAAATAAGAAGAATTATTCAGCTATATGTAGAAATAATAGGGGTGGTTGGATGAATTATTCATGAATTTGGATTTTGTAGAATTTATGGGTAAATTCCACATAGTCATTAATCATTATTTTACAATAGTAACCAAGCCTCCAAATTATATAATAGAGTTATTTAATAGAATGTTGAGTTCCATAGGAGGATGCCTGGACTTATTCCATGATCTCATGAATCACTCATTATTCTATGAATTAAAAGAGGATTCCATCAAACCCTTGTTCAAGGGTTTTATTTCTTATTTGGGACACCATTATGGGTAATGTTCACTTCTAGACTCCTATTCCATTCCCTTCTTTGTCGATCTAATGGGATGGTCCCATTTTAGTGATTATCAATTTGGGGTTCAAGCAATCTATGGGTGGATATGAGTTCATTATTCAATATGTCATTGTTAACATAATTGATTAACTCCATATGATTGATAAATATTAATGAGACCAAACACCAATAAATTATGTTTAAAAACACTTTGTATTGATTAGGGTCATCCAGTTCTGTGGATTCATTATCTAGTGTATTGAAATGATTATTTTTTCATCAAGGAACTCAATACAATACATGTTAAAAATGGAATTCACCCATCAGTGCTCTATCATTACTGATGATAATGTTCAATTCTTCTATCTAGATTGTATATTCACTTCTGGTTTGTTTGACCACTAACTCAATATCACCCATTAGGATTAAGTATGATATCTACAAAATTTTTATAGTTTAAATCTATTAATTTGGGCTTTATTATTTTCATCATTATTAGTGCATTGTATAAAGAGTTTGAATGAATATATAATTTTTTTCTTAAAATAAATACATAACAAAGAACGACCTGATTCAGCATTGTATTTTCTATAATGTATAGAATATAAGATTCAGTGAAACGATAAAAATACATATACTATGTTCATGAAGTGTTCTAGGCATAAAAACCTTTTCCCTCTATTTTTGTTGTCTACATGTCTATTTTCTCTATTAGGATGTTCTGAAAGAAAATCATCTAAGGTATTCCATTTAAATATCTTCTATTATGAAAACTATATGAAATATTATTATAGACTAACCAATTATTGGTCCAACCACCTAGTCAAAATAGGGTATCCAATGATGTATTACAACATGTCAACACAAGAGATAATGGGTAATTTTAGTTTCTCCAAGAAATGTATAATTTTTTAAATATAATGATGAGGGTGAGAAAGTTATTATTTACATTATAATACTATGTATTTATAATAATAATCCTTCTACTGATGTGGTAAATTATATTTTCAATACCTATAATTTTTTTTATGAACAGTGAAACATGAGACCATTCCTTGGAATCCACGTATAAGTTAAGAATCTTTACTTCCACTAAAGTCATCACGAAATTTTGGTGAAACATGTACTAATTTATATTATCAATGTAATATCTATATTCTAAATACCATTAGTTGGTTACTCTATTATTAAATAAATTTTTTATGGGGATAAATTATCAATCCATGTTTGCTATGAAATGAAAAATATTAGTGAAGATCCCTATGGTGCCTTAGTTGTTTGAGATTTCTGAAATCTTACATTTAATGGATTATACTAATATTATCTAGGTCATCCATTATGAAATAGTTTCATACCATAAGGCCATGATGTTTCCATGATGGCAATTTATCTTCAAATTGTGGTGTCTTTACTTGTGAAGATTTATTGACGATCTATGTGATGATCACACCACTTCTTAGATTTTTCTTCCAGGTCATTGACATAATATTATTCATTAGTCCCAATAATGGCATAATGTGTGATGTATCCCACATTGGTATGTGTCACCAAGGTTTATTATTCCAAATTGTATGAAATAATAGAAAATAATCTCGTAAGGTACTATTATGAGCATGGATTGGTTATAATCATGGGAAATAATTATTTAATTTTACCTTTAATAAATACACCTTCTGTAAAGGGCCTATAATCTAGTAATTAAATAGATTCAATGTTTTGTGATTAGAAAATTGAAATATTCAATCAAGTAGTTCTTTTTATTCTTTCTAAAATGTATACAGGCTTTGATATTACAATACTTTTTATTAAAATGGATGATGTTGGATACCCATTTTGGGTACGTCACTTCCATGAAAAAGTTATACATTATAATGTTTTAAAATCCTATTCAATATTAGTGTCATTAGAGGGTTCATCCTCTTGGATTTCATCATGCATCCTCAATGGTCATCATTTATTCCCAATACCATTATTTCTACATTAGGGTTTAGGTTGGGAAATTCCATATATTTCCATGTGAATACGTATCAATGTTTCATTTTAAATATGACATACATATCATTATCCTTCAGTGGCATGGAGAAGTAATAAATGTATGCCATGGGTCCCTTTAAATTCCATGGTTCACCTACCTGAGAACATTTACAGTTGTTAAGTTTCTAACCTCATATATGGGAAATGAATTCTGGAGTTTGACTTAATATTCTTCCATCACTAAATATGTGGAAGAATTTTTAGATTTTTTGGTTAATCCAAGGTAATATATATCACTATCAATATAAGAGAGTCCACGAGAAGTGACATTATCATCCTAAATAGACAGAGTCATCACAATAAGATTCTTAGAGATGATTTTATTCTTTTTTGATTTCATTGGTTATAGAGGGTGCAAAGAGATCTGGGATTATTTGTTGGTGATCTATAGTTTTTAGGATTATCCCATTATATATATTGATCATACTATAGGGATTGGTAGTAGTGGGAATGAATCCATTTAGGTCAATAACACATATTTCATCATCTATGAGTGGTTGTTTTATTCACCTTCATTGAAGCCTACATTAGATTATATGGATTCTCAAGACGTGAAGGGGGACCTATAACCATGTATTATTATGATATTCCCATCAATGGGTTATTTTAGACCTTTCCTAAATGTACAAGGTTTTTTTATATAGAAATGTAGCCAATTCATTCTAAGAAGGACATTATTTGTTCTATCTTGTGGGATAACCTTGAACCTAGCATAAGATGTGAGATCTTCTAATATAGTATTATGATTTATCTTATCATGGGTAATTTTAACACTATTATCATTCAGTTGATTGGTTATTTTTTTAGATCTGTTGTACACATTACGAAGGATATGGTGACATGGAATTTTGATGGCATTGTCTCTACTCATTATACCATTACTATAGTGACATTTGTCTCGAACTCATGTTGTCTCTATGGGTTGTTGATAAATTTTTATACGAGTTCTTTTCAATGTTATTGATCATCCAAGATGGATTTTTTAGCTTTATAAACATCTAAATATTTCATATTTTAATACTTTGGTGCTAGTGGTTTGTGCTACCCATGGTGGGGGTACTCATAATTATGTAGAAGAAGAGTGGAGGTGATTGAGAGGGACAACAATGGTTCTTGGGTATTTGTTAGAAATGTATATTTTACTAGTGTAATGGGGTACACTCCCCCTTACATGTGTTTTGGATTATTATAAAATCACACCCCCACATGTTGTTCGTGTAATATGACATGTAGTGTGTGATTATAGGAGGAATCTAAGGAATCTATATGATTCTTTAGGGATTGATGAATTTATTTCCTATGGGACCTAGGTTCACACATGTCCACTATATGGACGTGACAAAATTATTAGGATCATCCACGCCTACATAATCTCCTCAATCCTCAGATTATACAACCTCAAACTCCATATCCCTGGTCTGGTATGCAGAGCTCAAACATGAAGGTGCATTCATCATTATAGTAGTTATTAGTTAGTTGAACTATTTTGACATTACAAAACATTATATCTTCATTCTAATAATATTTATATATGGTGAGATGGAGGTTATTCTTTTGATTTTGATGATTTTTTTTTAAATATTCTGAGCTTGTGTAGGAACTCAATATGACACATACACTTATGGAGTTTTGGTGCCTTGTAGTCATTTATACCTCATCAAGTTATATAAAATATTATATCCATATGTGATGTGATCATTGTGTAATTTAGAATATATTCTTTATTTTTTGATTGAACTTAGTCTTCATCCATTCGAGTAATTTTGTTTTCAAAGATCAACCCCTACCAAGCTAAAAGATATTTTCAGTCAACCTTTTTTTCTAGTTAGATGATTGTTAAACAAGTCACAAATTCTAGGAAATTATTCATCAAAACCTGTCAAGAATCAAACATGATTTGGATAATTTCATTGATGTACGGTTACCCTTCATGGTGTGGCTAACCTCTTATGAAAACAATAGTATGTAGGGGGATCCATGAGGATTACCTTGTTGGGTTTCATAGGCTTCAGTGGATTGAGATTGTTATTTTAAATAAGATAAAAGAAATAAAACGTATCATAATTATTCTAAAATGAGTAGGATTTAATCATATATTCCTTTGATCATGGGTGACCCTGATCGCTTTTTTATTCTGATTATTTGTAATTTTGATGATGTTTTTGAAGAATAGAAGGCACTAGTTGATTCATTGAATACATGGATGATTGAAAGGGGACTACCAATGGTTTTTGGGTAAAAATTGTAGTCTATTAATTGACAATAATTTTTCTCTATGCAGAGTGAATTGGAAAATATTTAGATCGGGTCCACTAAATGACATCTTTTAGGTGTTGTGATATTTCTGAAAACACATATAATCATCGAAGATATTTCTCCATGATTAATGATTTTTTTTATAATTCTAAATATTTTAGCCAATACATTAATCAATTTTTATTTAAATAGAGGGTTTCTAATTGAATTGATTAAAAAAATAAATTTATAGATGAAGTCTGTAACCTTACTGTTTTATGGTTGTTTGTAGATTGTGAGGCAGAAAATTATTGAATTCCACAATATGGATCTGAGAAAATTAATGATCTGAAGAAAAAGATCTTTCTATTCTACAATAAATCCTATTAGATGGATGATGTACCAACTAATTGTTTTCCATGTATGATTTAACACAAAATAGATTAGTCTGGTCACCTCATGCTGGTCTCCTAATCCCATAATTGGATCACATTAGGTTGCTAACTATGAGTCATTCTACTATGGATATATGGAACCATCAATGGTTGAAAAGGTACATTTTATAAAATTGTGTGGGGGAATTGGTTCATCCACCCATTCAGGATATAGATTATTCTAAGGATACAAATGAACACACCATCCATCAATTTATTCTATTAGAGTGTCTTGGGATTTAATGGAATTGAAGTGTTTTGGAGGGACCACATTCTATATGAATTCCCAAATAAAAGGAGAAGGCAATGATTAATGATTTGGACAGTTTTTCATATCCCACTAATTCTATATCCATGATATTAATAAATTAACTCTATTATAGTAGAGAGGGTATCTCCATAATGGTTGAAAGCCACAATTATCCTAAAATAGATCATTAATATATATTATTTGAAAACATACAGATATATAATATGACTTAAATTCCAATCTTTATGGGGTATAAACTCTCTCCAAATATGTGGTAGGAGGAATATTTATCTCTTTATGATGATGATAGCTAACAAGAATGTTTCCCCCGATTTGTTCCTTACTGGTCTATTAGTAATTTTTTTATCTCATTCTTATTTTGTTCTAGATGGTCCATAGTTGATTTAATTTCAAATCCTCTAGTTTGAGAGTTAGATATATCCACACCATTACCATTAACCATTTGGTGCTACACTATACATTTGGAAATTCATTATTCATGGGTGGAATTTTTTGTCCACATCTATGATTCTATAGTTGTGCAACTTCAATTGGTTCATCAATAACACCCACCAATCATTATATAATTTATGAATCATTTCCTTATTATTTTTAAACTACATATTTATAATTTTTGGGGGATTAAATTAAATGGAATTTATTATTAAATGGTAATTATCCTTTAGTCTCAATGTAATATGATTATTCATCTCCTCTTACAACTCCTACATTTTCTTCCATAATAGTAATTTATATGTTATTTTAGATTGATGAAACATTTTATCTTATTTAACTTATGTTGTATCATTTCCTCCACATTAGATTCATCCTATCATGGTTTTTGAAAAGTTACCATAAGGGCGTTTATGGTTACGTATTCTGAATGAGAACAAATATGAATGTTTTTTCTCATGGTGGGATGACTGAATGAGATTCCATCTAAAGATATTTATCTTCCAACGTAGAGAAGAATGATTTTTCTAAGATGAAGATAATGATGAATATGACCCCTTTAGATATTTACTGGGTGATTTGGGGTCACTATTAATGCATATTTATAAATTTATTGATGAATTTATGATTCATGTTAATATATTAATGACACCAATATAGAAATTGAAATATAAATTCCCACATCACTACATTCTAAGGATGGTCAGGAACTGAAGCTGATTTATCCATGAACTTCTTAGGGTATTATTAATTGGTGATGGATATTGAAAAAAACACCCCTAGACATATGGGATGTGGTTGTATATACGTTTCTATTGATATTTCATATATCTTATAAGGCTTTGATTACCCTAGGGGTTTAGGTGGTGGTAGAAATCCCCCCCAACCTTATGTAAAAGGTTTTATCCAAGACAGTTACTATGGATGATATTATTGTGGTACTTTTTATTTTAACAAATTATGATCCTATATGACTTTGGTGAAATGGTTTCATATGATGGGAGTCATTTTCTAAAAATAGTTTTCTAGTGGTCCATGTTTTCCTCTTTTCTATTTGAAATTCATTCCCATTTTTTATGGGCCCATATTAGAATTTTTTTTATTCCCCCACCTATGTTTTCAAATTTTGTTTCATATTTAATGTGGTGTACCCTAATTTTATGGACCAACATGAACATGCAACACCTAGTCCCCTGATTTTACCTAGGACTATAAGATTACATGATGTCCTATCTAGGGTTTTTTTGTGTACATAGTGAAGTGAGTGATATATAATTTTCTCATCTATGGATACTTGAGTTTGATAGGTATCTAGTAATCAGTTGACTAAGAGTTATTTTGATAGAAAGACAAATAATATGATTGAGTTTTTTAGGCTCTTATATCCTTAGAATCGATGTTATAGAAGACACAATCATGTTAATCAAACAAATTATAGTATTTATGATTTGGATATAACTCTCATATTATTGATAAGTGAGGTGTTTTACCTTCAATAACTGATGAGTCAAAAAATATTTATAGAATAATTAAGGAATAAATCCCTTCTATAGATCATTTGGGATCTCAAAGTAAAAAATTTCAATGGTCAAGAAAATATTTGGAAGTGTTTATCTTACTAACTCTCTCCATATTTCCCTTTAAGTAACATTGTCATCAGATTCATATACCATGACCAAGTCAGACCATAGAGTTGTCTTCTCTTGATCACTTTTAAACTAAATTAACATGAATATTATGGTTTAAGTGGGGATATATAAAGCAATGAAATGTGTTTCAAACACCTATCTAAGAAATTATTTTTTGAATTTGGAGTACATCACTTTAAGAATGATTCTATAAGAGTTGATTATTTCTACATCTAAGAGCGATGTCACCATGGGGATATTTACCAATCCTAATGTGATGATTTTATTCCATTCTATCTATATTATGCCCCACCATGATGATAAATAATGTGATAATGTTTTCTAATTTTTTATTTAAAGTTTTAAAAAGACATTTAGGTGTTATAGATATTCATCAAACATCATAAATGACACTATCATTGAGGATATAAGGGATATGAGCCTCATTCTACATTATGGAAGAAATTTGATTACCAATATTTTTTGGTTGATAAGTTAAATGATCCTACTATATGATGGATGTTGGAATATGTTTGCATCTATTTGGTTCTGCAGTGTTATAATCCCTCTTCTTAAAATCTATTGGAGTAGGTTATTTATATTCTATATTAATTGAAGGAATATGATCCTATTAATCGTTGATTTCTAGAATATATTTTCATATCCTAGATGATGTGGGAGTGTTATTTTTTTAAACAAGTATTACACATAATAATATACAAATAGAACTCTATAATGGGAAAAGGTATATTGTCCTTTTTTTACATAGATTTAAAATTATGATAGATTGGTCTTTTATAATATGAAGTAGGGATAATATCATGGCTTCCATAATATGTTATAATATCCATAATATCATCATTGGTAGGGATATGAGCCTCCTATATAGTAATTTTTATATTTTCATGACAAACCATAGTTGGAAATGGGTATGAGCCTAACCTTGTGCCATTATACTATTCCATATGTCGTCTCTTATAGGAATATTTTAATGTTTTATGGAATGTGAAAAATTGAGGTGGGGAACCCCCACTTGGAATAATGTTGTGATCACATACCTAAACAATTGAAATATGTCACCAGTCTCTTTCCGTAATAATATCTTCCCATCTCAAGGATTATGTGAAAAATAGTTTGTGAGAATCAGTTAAAACATGAATATGTTTATGGTACAATTTGATTTATTTAACAAAAATTTTCTAGAAATACTACTAAGAAAGAGAAAGAATATATGGATACTATGGAGTAGACACCAGTTTGTATTGATCACAGTGATATTATAATATTGATTTCAGGAATGGAATTTTTTCATCATCCTATATATATACAATTACTAAAATATATTGACATGGGTCTTATTTTTGTTCCTACAATTAAGTGAAACATTAGAAAAGTGTGTGTATAGGGATTCCGACCTTTATATTTTCATTATCCCAAATATACTGGTAGATATCATATATTTAATAGGTTATATAATCCCCCTTTCATCATCCATTTCCCTTTAAAAAATGTAGATGGGATTCATGCACGGGTAAAGGGATATGTTCCCCCATGCATACTTAAGTAATATGTATGCAAACATAATTCGGGTGAGCATGGATATGATAATTCTCTGTTTCTACCACCAAACTAGTTCAATGGGTTTTCTCGGTGGAAGTATTGATATAATCCCACGCTAATTTATCCACATGAGTTTATTCCTCATGATGCCTCCCTGGAATCCATGAATGGCAGCCTAAGGTGGAAATTTGTAATGAGTTTTCATCAATAAGAGAATGAGGGAAACTATTTGGATGAAACTCGAAATAGATGTTAAAAGTATCCCTCTTAAATATTTCCTTAACACAGATGGACCATAATCATCTTTTTGATCTACCTTCCTAATAAATAGATGGTGCTTCATGCCACACCTAGTGGATTGGACTCTGAAGTAATTTGTGGTTGAAATTAGTACCACTGGTTTCATTCCATCATTCAATGAATGAGAATGACTTGTTATCTTCATCATATCGAGACATTTTCATTTTTTCTAAATGGTTTGGATCATTACATGTCATGTATATTTTTCAACCAGGAGTTTTTAACACAAATCTGATGCTTGGGGTTGGTTATATTATAAAAAAAATTGAGGTCACTATCATAATTGAGTTTATAGAAAATTAGGTCAATGAAGACACAATCTCAGGTCATGATCTTGTTTGTGAGAGATGTATTTCATGACATATAAAAAATAATGAACAAGTTAACTAATTATTTCAACTTAGAATGTGTGAAACACAGTCAAATAACTATGCATGAGTAATATAATTTTCACTCATATTCACAATTTGGCTATTTTACACTTTTCGAATATTCATAGATATAATATAAATATTACTTAGGATCACTAATTAAGATGGATTTCAAATCATGCATAATGATTTTTGAGTAAGTGATGAAAAATAATATGGCTTGGCGCATGGTCAACCAATTTGTTTTGATAGATTCAATTTGGGTTTACAATTATGTTTCCTTAAAATGATTATGGATATGGAATCCATATAAATCTAGAGAAAATAATCTTGAAGCCGGGAATTATTTAGTTATTCTCTTAGGAAATGATTTCATTATTGGGCCAATATCTTTTCTTCTTGTCCAAGGATTGATAGTGGTTGGTACAATTATTGTTTCACATCAATCAAATTAGGACAATTATGTTTTCTTTCACGGAAACTACCAGTGGTTACTGCATCAACAACTAGGTATAAACATAATTTCTAATGTATAGTAGTAATTTGGGAATTTTAAATAATGATAATTATAAACTATCATTGTTGGAGTGTATGCGAGGTATTTTTCATCACACCATTTTATGGAATTATTTCCTATTCAAAGAAACTCTTATAGATTTATGATTTTCTCATGAATATCTTCCATATCCCAATATGTGATAGAGTAACCTATAAAAATGGTCAATTTATGAAACTTTTAATATGTTTGGAGTTCTATTAATTAGACCATGTTTATGTATCCATTTTTCTTTATCTATTTCAATATTATTTCATATAAATGGGGAGTTTTTCAAATATCAATGATGTATATCCATTAATTCTATAGTTTACTACCATATATGGAGGTTATTGTGTTTGATAGGATGTGATTGAACCATGATGAGGAACCCTACTTATATTATTCATAAATGACAAAACCAATATAAATAATTTAGGTACAATCCATGGAATTTATTGTTACACATAATGTAAATATGTAAGGGAGCCTGGGAAGTTTGTTTTGAGCTCAAGAGCTAAAAATGATTCAATATATTCTTCATTTATCTATTATTAGAGTCATGATAGGTCTAACTTCCATCAATTAATTTATGGGAGGTGATAGTATATTAATGCTCATAAGCATTGTTTCCCCATTGTTTACATATATTGGAATCCCTTTGGATCATACATTAAGATGGATACCTTTTATAGGGGAAATAAAATTTCGTCACTAAAGGGGGATTAAAAAATTTGGTTTCTCTGAATGTAGAATATTTATGATGTGATGGGTATGATAATTTCTCATCTTAATGACCATGTTTTTCATTATTACTATGACAATAAAGGGATATAATGTGATCAGACTCATCACATATGGATATGGGACTTCAGAACTAGGGAGGCCCTAATATAGAGTTTGATAAGTATCTATGGACAAAGTAATGTTAACAATGTAACCTTATTATAATAGGAATAAAATTCCCCTTTGTTCATTTCTACTGAATACACTGAAGGATGATGATGAATGACAAACTAATAAGTGATTCTGGTTCCAATGGTTAATAGTTTTGAGAAATGGAGGTACATACACCGAAGTGGATGCACAACTAGAGCTCAGGAAACCAAAAATAATCCTACATAAAATTTTTGAGTATTAATGAATGATCTCATAGTTTAATATGGAGCATATATTTAGTGTTTCTTCCACACAAAGTTACTATTCCACACTTTGTCTATCTGACATGATCGATATTTCAAAGGGTCTATTCATTCCATGGTTGACATGTCATGAGATTCTTTCTTAAATCTATTGAATTTTGTAAGGTGCTTACCATTATTGGGGGAGAAATTTCATAGGAATACATCCTGATCTATTTGGAATTATCATAGTATTATAACCCGACTAAGATGAATCAACTGATAGTCTATGTGTGATCAACAGATGCATATCTTAGTGTATTTCGTGATTAGTGGTTACATGTCTGAAGGTGGTCACATGATCTGTTAGGAATGTCTGGAGGACATTTCATTACTTTTTTGACATGTCTCGGGGCCTTGGTGTGACATTGATAAAATGAATAGTAGAATTTTTAGTATTTATCTTACATGTTCAGAGGACTTCACATGACTCAAATTTCATTTTGAAGGACATCGTGGCACTTGGATGACATGTCTTTTAAAAATTCACAAGGTATGGCTAATATGTCCAGGCATTATGTCATGAACTAGCTGATATGAATTTAAGACTTCTCATTATCTTGACAACATCTCTATGTGATGTCTCGTGACCTGGATATGTCAAGCGCAACACATGGAACATTCAGATGAAAATCCTTACATTCACCTTCACAAAATAATTATTTATTTTTCATCTTTTATGGAATATATGAATCATATTTTTTCAATCATTGGATAGTTGAGGTTTTATATATCCATGTCAACACATAGAAACTCCACAAAATCTGGATGGTGCACTAGATGTCCATCACAAGATAAATACGGTGATCTCACAAAGTCTATATACCATATGGATGTTCCTTGAATTCATTACCTATAATTTATATAGTTGATAACCCATATGATTTCATAGAATTGTACTTTGATAATACATCTGTTGATTTTGTGCTCTTGGGAGTGTGGGTAGTGTCTCGGAGTGTGATTTATGTATCAATGTAGAAGAATTTTTAGGCCTTTCCATCATATCTCTATAAAACCGTTCATATAACATATATCAAAAACATTCATTATTTCGGTGGAGTGGGAATCACATCAGACCTTTTTCATGATCTTATTGAGGTTCATTCATGGAATAATATCTATATCTCTTGAAAAACAATGAACTGGATAATACTCTAACATCTCTATATTTATTAGACGATTTTAGTGTCAATGTTCTAATTGATGATCATAATGACTTGTCAATAATAGTTCTCAATATGATGCTAACACATTTGGAAGTCATCGTGAGGCCAAAATTCATGTCAAAGTGTCATTTCCATGATCAACAGAGACATTTTTGGGTCTCATTTCTAGATCAATTTTCCTTGTCAAAGGGCCTTTCTGGGATCAGGATAACATGTCTAGGAGTCTTCATCAGGACACGATCCTTGTTGAAGAGGCACTCACATGACCAAGTACACATGCCTAGATTCCTTCATGTGATACATTTTTCATTCTAAATGGCCATCTTGATATAAAAAAACTAGCATGTGGGTCTTCATTAGAATAATAATCCTATCAAAGAGGCCTTCACAAGACCAAAGAAGATTTTTTGGGTCCATTCAAAAAATTATTTTCTCTTATAAAAGGCCCTTAGTGAGATCATATAGTCATATCAACTAGTGATCATTTGATCAATGAGAGGATCAAAATTGGAACATAATCCATTAAAATGAAAATTAATGTTACTATACCTTGTAAGAGTCTTCAAAATATTATTGATTTCAATATTTATTTTAAAATTAATTCTATCTTTTCCTTTATTCCCTCAGGGGGTCACATGATCGTTAATGGATCTGAAGATTGCATTCATTTATTTTCATAGACAACCAATTGTCTATTCAAGGTTTTGTTTCAAAATTAGTGATGGATCATGGGACAACATCATATAATTTACATGTAAAATCACTATATATGTATCATGGTTCACTGCATGATCAGTGATAGATCTTGTGACATCAGGAGAGAATTGTCAAAGATAGCCTCCCAACTTGTACGTGGCGTGTCGCATGATCATAGATATATATTTCAGGGTTGTGGGATATTTTTCCTGTAAAATTTAATCTTTGATTATGGTTAATTTCATGATCCATCATGGATCATGCAACATCATGTAACAAATTCCATAAACTATACCTTCCCATGTTTTTATATTCAAGGGGGTGTCGTATGATAAAATGGGATGGTCTAGGTAAATTCAAATGAACATAAATTCCTATTAGATAGGATCCATATAATCATTCATATATAATTAAAAGGAAAGGTTTTTTCTTCATGACCTTTATAGGGTCATTCGATCGGGTTTTGAAATGAGCTATCATGGGGACTCTCAATCAATTTGTAAATTCCAAGATGCTAAGTGTTGTAGAGTGTCCAACCAAGTTCATTCTACATGGAGGAAGTATTGGAAATAAACAATGAAATGAATTTTAGAAAATATAATTCAAACAGTGTATTTTAATGGATTTGTGGTTTTTATTGGTATTTATAAAATTATAAGATATAATTTGGAAGAATATTCATCATTTTTTTTTGTTTTGGAGAAGGGATTGAGAAAACCTAATGAGAAGACCCGCTTTTCTAAAATAGTATTCAAATGAGTAATAAATATAACTCCACGTACTAAATTACATATTAATCATTTTAATTTATATTAAACTTCACTAAATTATGATCCCTTAATTTTTTTACCCTAAAACCTTGTGGGAGTTGTTGTTGAAATAAAGCATCCTATATTAATGGTTCTATATCCTTAATAAAAAAATAATTTTAATATAATATTTATTATGATATGATGTTTTTATCCTTTCATGTATTGAAATAGTCATAATTTCAGTAATCAAGGTACATTGATGATTATACAAAATAACTGCAATGAGGAGTTTAAACAATATAGATTATACACTATAAATAATCATATCTATTGAATGAGACATAACTTATAGAATTTATTTTATTATATCATAATTCAATGATCAGTATTATAAGGATTATACATTTTAAATTTCCCCATGTCCAATTGAACCAACATATTCAATTATTCAAAATCTACTTTGGAGATTTCATTCTGAGGATGATTCCTTTTATCCAATCTGGGATTGATCGACTTGTTGTTCAACATGATTAAATTATTCATCCTCCCATAAAAATGTTCTTTATTTCTTCCATTTATTGAATTTAACACTTTTGTATGAATCTCATAACAGGTATGCTGTTATTGAATTAGAGAATACATATTTTGGTGATCTTGTACCCTACAATATTCATATAAAATTTTATTATCATTATCTTATTGAATTTCAAATTTTCGGGGTACTACATCAATATGATAATGATTAGTTGATTCTATTCATGGAATTATTCTGGTAATGAGTAGTCTAAATTAATTAGCATATTTTTCATCTTATTATTACACTTTCCCAAAATCAACCCAACCAATAAAGCTATGAAATTGTATTCTAACATTTCAAATTGTCTCCACATATGGAGAATTAACAAAAACTGATATTTCTACAGATTTAGTAGAGATTGTATTCTCCAAACCAACTCCAATATATATCATAATGGTCATGGAATAAAAATACATTATATTTGAAATATGAATAACATATTGTTGAGTACTTTTAGTAGTATATGTGCAAATTAAATGATCAATTTTTAGAATGGTCTCTTACAAAATTATAATTTCATATGAAACAACAACCCAAACTTTTCTTCACATATTATCAAGCGTTTCATTAGAGAAAATTTCATATACATCAACACATTATTCATGTTATTCTAAATTTGAATATAAACATTTAATATATTGAGCATAAACATTAGCAGCATACACTATAAAGAACACTCCCCATGAATATTAGAGAGGAAAATTTCCACATAATTTTATAAACTAACTTGAAAAAACAAACCCATATATAAATTCCAATAGGTACCAATATTATTTTGAACACATTTAATATAAATTGTTATACAATGACCATGAGTGGTTTTGGACTCCTAAAAAAACACAATCATTTACAAAAACAAGGGTTAACATCCTTCCCAAGGGATAAAAATTTCAACATGTACTCTGGATATGGTATGTGTATCTCCTTTCATAATATAAAAATATTACAATATCCTATATCATATAAATATACAACGTAAAAAAATAGTGAAACAATATTTTTTCTAACTCACCATTGCACTGGGATATTCAAGATTGTATAACTTTCACAATAGCTATTCCCTTTAGTTCCAAGTCTTTCATGAGATTATTATCTATATATTTGGATTTGAATAAATATATTTCATTATATTTAGTGGGATTACGGAATTTACTAGTGATAATGAACTATTGAAATCACAAAGACCTTTATGAGGGATTCAAAATACTTTATCCCTTACAATATTATATATCAAAAAGTTCTTTTATATTACCTTTATTTTTATGTGATATTAAAAAACAACATTAAACATATATAAAACATATAAGTCATAATTTTATTTCAAAAAGAATAAAATGGGTTTCATTACATCAAACAAATACTATTATTAATTATTATTGATAACTTTATTGTGTAAAATGACCCTTCAATAAAACCGTAATAAATATAATGTACTTTTATAGAACAATTCTCTTTAGGACCCAGAGAATTTTTATCTACTGGTAGTTTCCTCATCTCTCCTCTAAGTTATTCAAATTTTATATTATGGATAGATGTTTTGATGGAATAGTTGAATGGGTTCAAAGATAAGAATATTTAGTTTCAATATAACATAAAGGGTTTTCACACAACACTAATTTAGTATTTTTATTGAAAATGAAGGGTCACATAGTGTCACATGTAAGGTAATCATGTAGAAAATAACATTCAATTCATCCTAATAGGTGGCTAATAATAAAAATTTAGTTTCAAAAATATTAATAAAATAATGAAATCATAATTTTACTAAATATAAATTCACACTCACAAAACCATTTTATAATTAAAATAGAATAATTTTAAATTAAAAAAATTCATTGGAAATTGAAAAATTAAAATAAATAAATAGGAAAATGTTTTTTAAAAATGTCTACTAACTGATTTTATTTTTGAAAAAAAATTAATGACATTTCACTATTTTATTTATTATCACTTATTAAATGATTCCATGAAATACTTTTCTTTTTCTATATTAGTTTATTATATTGTATATAATTTAGATAGCAATTGTGTTATCAGATTTTATTGTATAATAATTGAAATCAAATCCAAAATCCACCAGGTTGTGTTTTGTTCCCAACACCTTTGAAAAAATTCATCTAGTTGCAATATATTATTCATTTTTTAGTATAGAATGGTAATAGTTTTTTTACAACGCAATGACACAAAAGATCTACCAAAAAATCGATATGTTTCTAGGGGTCTTTATCATCCCTAATCAACACCCACTGATGTATGTATCTTAATATATGGTCAAAAATGTTATATTTTATGAAATATTTTAAGTAAATGAAATGTTCCTTTTACATAAATTAAAAATATATTAGAAAAATATAAATGATATTATTTCAGACCATACTATAACCTATAAAAGTCCCAGGCTAAAAATATTATTTCTGAGTGACACGTATTATGAAAATGAAATTTTCTAGTGATTCCTATATATAACTTGTTTCCAACAATTTTTTCATAATAATCCTTTTCATGTCATATTTGAAACACACGATAGATGAATTGTTCTTACTATTATCACACCCCGTCCCAATTCGTCTCGTGCAATGACTCCCTGATCCCATCTGTAGAAGGCCAAGGGATGGAGAGTAGAGTCGAGTAGGCATATCACTAACAAGGGAGGCCTTAGCCTATGAATCTACACACATTTAAACATATATAAGAAAATAAAATGGTAAAATATAAATACAACCAAACAAATATGAATTCATATATTGAAATCTCACAACTGGAGTAATGCTGAATGTAAAGAAAAGTAAACAGGTTCCAAAACCAGACCAATAAAAATTTCCTAAAAACAAGTCCAAAAAAATATAAGATGGATATTGATGTCCAAATACAAAAGGAACAAACCTTGGACTGTCCAGTCTTATTATGAACTGCCTTGTCCGAGTTTTTCAAGGACCGTGTTAAATGTTTTATCATTTTCACAAGAAACAACATGTATGGTAAAATCTCTTGAACAAGTTATTATAATAATAGCTAGTAGAATACCCCTTGACTTTAATGTAGATGAAAATAGAATACAGTCTTCTCAATATAGGTATATTTCTACAACACATATAAAAATAATATCTAAATATATTCAACAATGGAATACGGTCTAAAGGTATATTCACAAATGTAATACCATCATAGTATTCCAAATCGACGATTCTAGGTTACACTTATCCAAGAGATCACACTATGTTATTATGATATAACTGATAACATCCGCGAGAGAGTTAATTCTCATTGGGTCATACCATTAAAAGTACACATTGAATGTCTAAAGAGATATGGTACACAAATGATGATAACTCCCATGACCATGGGGTATACCAACAACTAAAAATTTATTAACCTTCTCATTAGAGGACCAAATATAGTATGGTGATGACCATGATGATACCAAGAAATCTACTTAAAATTTAAAGCTGAATATATGATCCCATTATAGGCCTTACAGAGGATTCCAACAACTCTATCTAAGAAATTGGGTTAAGGGAATTTTTTTTCTATTTGAAAAAGTCCATCCTATATTAACCCTCATAGAATGGATATGAAGAAATAAAATTAAAAAAAAATGTATATGATATCTATTATAAGGGCTCCATACCAATTATTAATCAGTACACTATGTGTAGTATAGGTAAAATCTATGAACATTTGACACCGGGTCATTAACCTCTAAATGACATTTGTTTATGTCCATGAAGAAGTACATAGTGTTCTATATCCCATGTACTTTACCTGTGCACCAGAACACATGTATTCCCATGTAAATTTGTCCATTCCATGCTCGATTTTTATAAGAGGATGTTATTCTTCCCATGTATTATGTCACATGTCTATAAACATATCGAGGTACATGTTGAGACATAGCGGAGGGGTCACACACTATGTGAGGATGTAACATGCAATGTGATACTTATATCAATCCCATAAACCTAGATTTCTATTGGACATACCAACTCTCAATGTAAACCTAGATTACATGCTATTTTATTTTGTTTTTTTATAACCCTTGTTCTTTATTTGGTGCATTATCCTGCCACCATCACCTCATTTTCATCATTGATAACACTAGAAATTGGGGATAAAGCCTAGAAAAACATCTCCACTTCCAGTATCTAGATTAAAATAAATAAATAAAATTAGAAAATAGCCTCATTAATAGTACTTCATTAACTTCCAATGAACATAGAATTGAGTATCCAAAAATATCTGACCAACTGCAACTTCTGTTATCCCACCACCATCACATCATGTTGTGTCTGGATCTACAATATTAAATCATTATGATATGAAATTGTTGAACAAAATTTTATTCCAACACTTATGTTGAATGATGGGTCAAAAGAATAGTGGTTGTGATGAATGATGAAATATGGGATAAACGAATAACCAAAAACATGAGTAATGAACACCATAAAATGTACATGTTATAATCGATTCATCTTCATTAGAATGACAAGAAATGAATAGTTAATAATTATTTTAAATTCCATAAAAAAATCACAAAATTAAAACCATATAGTGAGACCATGGAACCACTAAATAATTTATTGGTTTATTTATTTTCAATAATTTTAAGAATAAAAAATGGGGAAACAATAAAAATACAAAAAATATCTTACCTCAAGATGGGCTGATCATTGAAAAAGGATGATCATTCATCGTGATTATTGGTTAGGTCCACAAATTCCATCTCATATAGGTATTATATCATTGATCTTGTCAAAATACACTTATATAATCTATTTCCACACTCTCTAATGTCTCTCCATCAATTTGAAGATTTATCCAAATAATTCTGAAAATATTTCAAAACCATGTATTTAAAAAAATGGTCATTATTTCAATAGTTAAGAAATAATTTTAAAAGGTTACATTATTTATTTGGTGTGAGAGTTGAATTTTAAACAAAAACCAGCAACAACCATGGTTATGTCACACCTACAGAAATGCCCATATTATTAAATCAACAGTACCCTCAAATTTCTCATACATTCCCTCAATTATATTTTATTCTATTTAATTATGAAAACATGGTGAATGGGTTATTTAATATTTTTGATATAAATATTACATTTATTCCGAGCACACATGGGAATTGAAATGACACTCCATATCAGCATCTAGGGTCGAAAATAATTCATAAATCAATTAAATATAACACTTGGGGAATCCAAGTCACTAAAACTATTATCATTCCAAGTCATTTTAGGTTAATCATATGAATATTTTTTTTGGTTAAATACTTTTCCCGAATATTTTTTATAATTTCTAAATTGATGAAATATTTTAACTCACCAATCATGCTAAATTCATCTTAATGTTTTATTATTTTTTGAATATAAATACATATTTATTTATTTTTAACCCAAAAACAATATCACAAAAACATATTTTTACTACCAAAGTATATTTTGAATAATATGTGTAGAACATAGTGGGGTCTTCCAATTCATAATTAAACCCATTTGATAAAATAAAAGAATTCAACATTTCAAACCATGCATTAGGTTCTTGGTTATGTCAATAGAGAGATTTTTTATGCTAAAAATCATAATTTTGAAAATGGATGTCTTTAAAAACAATTGTTTTATGAACATAAACATTCTCCATTAAAACTATATTTTGAATTGAGATTTTACATTCATTTAATATAATTTAAAATACATATGATATGTTTATTACAATAGGATTTTAATTTATTATATCCTAGCTACTATAGAAACAGTTTTATCATAATCTAGTATTTATTCATGATTATATCCTTTTCCAACTATTATAAACTAATTTTTATTGATCACACCTTAATAATAATCTTTCTTCTCAAATACCATGTTCGTTTGAATAAAATTTTAGTCATAGGTTTTTTTAACTATGTACCGTTCTTTGTTTTTATTAAATTAGTTAAACTCTTCTTGGATTATTAAAACCCCAAACACATTAATAAATTATTCTTTTATAGTTATAAGTTCTTTAATAAATTTAAATGTAGTGAATTATATAAAATTTTATATATTTCTTATATTTCACACTCCGTAATCTATGAATCCTATAATTTTTTCAAGAGGATGTACCATTGGGATTCTAGGTTTTCTATTTTACAACCTTTTTAGTTCATTCATATCAACTTTTTTAGAATGTGGTACATGAAAAACATTATAAATTTATCGTTAAAATTGTATTAGGTCTCTTTTTATCAATAAATTAACATAATTCATTCAGATGAGTCATTTTGTGATCAGAAGGATACAATTCATTAATCATCACATGAGTTGAATATTCACCAATCCATGACATTTAATTAAAATTTATATATCAATTGAATGTCTTAGAAAAATTTAGAAATATTCTTTCATAAAATTTTGGATAAATTTACATTGATTATACTTTTTATTAATGATATAAACCACACACACAAAAAATTTAACATATCCTACCTTTGGATTATATTTTTTCAAAACTCATAATTTTTGTTCATGAAGATATGATTTATTGGAACACTCATAGTGAAATAAAAATATTCATTAGTAACATCATAAAAAATAACGAGTAATAATGTTATATTGATATACTATTGTTTTAGAAATTTCTTAAATTTTAATATTCTTCCTTTCAACAAATTTTTTTTATTAAGATTTCCAATGTAGATAGAAATTAAAATTAAAACCATTTTATTGATCAGGATTTAGAATATTTTAATTTCTCAAATTATCTTCAATTATAACATTTTTATGAAACAATTTTGGAACCAATTTCATTAAAAATTTATAAAAAATTAAAAGACAATAGATCATGTGTCACTTTTAGTTCTCAAATAGTTAACCCAAGTAAATCATGAAAAATCATCCACAATAACATAATAAAATATATTCATGTATGGGGTGTTATTAAAGAAGGTATAAATAGTTCCATAAACATAGGTTCTTGGGGTCAAGTAGTGGAAAAAACTTTTTATAGTTTAAACATTATTAAGGTTTCAATCTAGTTTGATATGTATCATAAATATTAGTTTCATCACATATATGATTAAAAAAACAACAAATTAGATTTCATTTAGATATAATTCTTTTGAACAAAACATTTTAATGCCCAAGACGTCTAATGAAAATCCACGAATCATTTACATCATCATCCAATAAAACTAATTTTTTTTGGAATCATAGAATTGATATCTACTGTATATAAATTATATGTTCATGTCGATCTAAACATAATATATTTTTATTTAAAGACTGAGATATAATTTTCATTAAAATCAACCAAAAACCATCATAAATAGGTTAGAAATACTAAAATGTTTTTCCTTAATCCATCATTATGGAGTACATTATTGATATGTATTTACACTGGGTTTCCAATATAAATAATTCTGTATTTCATTCCTTTTGTTTTTTCACAATATTTTAAATAGCCACTATTCATCTTTTATAATGAGTGAATGTTAGTTAAATCTCTAATAGTTTTCCTTGAATATTCAGGATATATAAACAATTTTTCATTTTTTTTGGAATGTTCCATATAATGAAAAATCCAAGGAAATATTTTTCCAACCAAAAAACTTTTCAGATCATGAATTTTAGTGAAACCATTTTTGGGAACAAAATGCTCTTTTCATTGTCCAATATTAATATTAGAATTGAATAATAATGTAGAAATGACATATTATATTATTCATTTTTAGATTTCACATACTATTAATTTGATAAAAATTAATTTAATAAAAATTGAAACAAAATAATAATATTCATTATTTTCATTTTATAACATGGTATAAAATAGGTTTTGTATACATTTTGATTTTCACACTTTTTCCTATAATATATTATCCTTTTTTACCAGTTATTTAATTTATGTAAGAACCCATTTCTAAATTTATTTTATCATCTTTATGATATTGGATTTATTTTTGTAAGCATTAAATCTGGTAGTTTTATTCAATGTAAGATACAATATAATTGTCCAATTTGGATATTAAAGCTAGTATTATTTTTGTCAATCACTCCACATCATTAAAAATTAGATTATTGTAATTTGTAAGTGATTTAATTTTCTTCTTTTGGAATCCATACACAATTTCAAAAATGGTACTATGTTCATGAAACTCTTCTTGTGAGCTTTTTTCATTTTCAAACTCAATATCATGATAATTATAATGATAAGAGTTCAAAATTAGAATATTCCAAAAAAATATTCTCGTTTTGATGAAATACATAATCTTATAATTCTTAACATGTATTATTAATAGTGTTTTTATATGTAATCTACAAGGATTTGTTTTCCATAATGGATTTCTTCTTAATCATATACTTCATGAAGAAAATAATTTCCCTTTTTGATTTCATTCAGTTGATGATTTTCTATATTAATTTGCCTATGTTTTTTTCATTCATATAATACCACATTATTATAGTGTCCATCATGTATTATTCATCATTTCAAAAGATTATTGTAACCTATTATAATATTATTAAAATTTCGGATCATTGTTGAAACATAGAATTTTCATTATTTGACTCAGAATTTGTTGAGGAATCATCTTATTCATATGATTTAGTGATCTTTATATCCTTATTCTCCATGTTATGTATTAAATTATAATCCATTAATGTGATATTTTACTTGTTAAACAATTTATGTTCTCCACCATGAATATCCATTTCTACCTCAAACAACATAATAATTCCAAAAAGATCTTTTATTTGGAAAATACTAACCATAGTAGATTTCATACAGGCAGATTATATTCCACTACACATTGAACAAAAAACAAATAAAAAATCAATGGTTGCTATGGGTAAATAATTTTTTCTACAAGAGTTATAAATTTTTTACAAATCTATGTTATTATTCAATTTCATTGAATAATTATTTATCTTAATACATTCTGAAGGTGTTAAACATGTGTTTAGAAGTATCATATTTGAGATATTTAACATTATTTGTACATTCATAAGAAAAAAATATAGTAGTCAACGTTTCAATGTTTGTTTGAAACTCAGAAACTCCTTTAAAATAATCTAGATATAGATGATATACATTACCATAAAAATAATTAGATTTTAGAACATTCCTTGTATTAATGATGACATCCCATGTTTCTAGTATTGTCTCATGAATCTTATGACACTTCAAAATACTGAGATGAATTTTTTTCCATGTTTATTCAAATATATTATCGTTATATTCTTTCATTAACCTTAACTATCACCATTAAAATGGATATCTCTATAAATTAAAATAAACACTCTATTATAATCAGAAAACCCATTTAAATGATTGTATTAGGTATTTAACCATTAGAATCCATTAAATTATTATTCATGAGATCTGACACCAATTGTTTTAATAGAAAAAGGATTCCTAAAGGATAATTTGGAAAGTAAATTGGGTTTAAAAAAATAAGAATCACATTCTCATCAATGTATGGTAGTTCCAATAATTCACATCTAAACAATCGGTAGTGGGAAATTAATTATATGTAGGGAATGATCATAAATGTTAAATTTCTAGGGGTTCATCCAATATAATTCCTCTAATCCACTCCCCCAATTATATACATTATGTTTATTGTGATTTTTATTATACCATTCCTTTTAATGGGGATCTCTGTTCAGTTTCATTTATTTATACAATGTACAAAGGTATATGGGCCCTCAACCAAACTATCCTTTAAAATTTATTCTTCAAAATCACAACACAGTCGATCACAATGTGTTCATGTAAAAATAATGATAATTTTTTAGAGGAATGATAATGTATATAGTTATACTATGAATCTAATAGTAGATATGGATACATAACTAAAAGGTATGAGCCATATATGATTAGTTGTTGATGTTAATTAATTTCTAACAGTGGTCTTGTAATATTAAAAACTATAGAGTTTCTTCAATTGATGTACTCTAAAAAAATTTGATGTATTTTCCATTTTGAACGTGTTTACAGATCAATCTTTGTTATACTTTTTAATATTATACATCTAATCCTATTGGATGTGGAAAAATAATCTATTTAAATATTATAATTTTAATTTTAATGTAATAACACTCGATAACAATAATGATCAAGTGAAATTATTCTTATAAAAAGTTGATTTTTATATTATATAAATGGAATGTGACCTTTTTTTTTAAATATGCAATTAATATATGTGGTGGATATGTCTGAAATAATTTTCATCAATAATTCTCTATTATTGGAAACCACATATTTTCTAAATTGATTGTTCCTTACATACCATGATCTTTTTTTATTCACATAATTTAACAATTTGACTTATCGATATATTATAAAAATATTCCACATATAATCACAATAATGTGAAAGATGGATTATTCATAATAAAATAATCTTTTGATAGATATGTTTATTTAAGATAGTTTAGAAAAAATCATTATCTGATAAAATATATATTTTACTCATGTGATGTTTAAGACCAACAAAATTTACTATTGTATAGGATTTTTATTATTATTATAGAGAGATCTTGCTGATAAAAGATAATTTACTTCCATGGATTCATTTGATGTTCATAATAAAATGGTATTATATATGTCCCATTCATTTAATAAATTAATGGTCACAGTTCTATTTTCATTTTTATTTCAATATTTGAATAAATTTTGGAAATTTTACTTTATCTATAAGATAAAAAATCCAAATCATGATTCCATTTGAGAATTTACTTTAATGTAAATATAGATTACATAGCATATATTAGGTTTCTTTTATTAGGAAATTATGTTATAGGTTAGATAAAAGTTAATCATAAGAAAAATTTCATTAACATAGTTATAAATTCCAATAGAATAATTATCATTTCACTCAAGTTTAAAAAATTCAAATGAAAAATATAGAATAAATAACATAGAATTAATATAAGAGTTAGAGATAAAATATGATAAACTTATGATAACCTCATTATAATATAAATACAGATTTTTAGAATTACTAAAATAGATAAATCATTGGTATATATTGAAACAAAATATTTGTCTCTAACAGTTTACCCCATTCCATCGATGTCTAAGATGATGAGAGTGTTCTGGATGTATCATACACTTAGGTTCACTCACTGGAGGGCCCGAAGTAGGTTTTTTCTGGAATGACCTTTTCATAATGATATAAAAAACCCAGAAACACCTTTTGGATTGGATTTTTATGGTTGCAGATTCCATGCTTTGTGTACTAACTACGAGTTAGTGTTAAATTATTATGTAATTTTGGAAGTAAGATAATTTTTCATAGTTGGGATTATATGTGAAGTTATTAAGAAACATCTATACATAGAAAATGATGATGGTATGTATTACAAGTCCATGAAGAGGAAAAATGAGGATATTTTACTAATGGAGTATGATGGGTGTGTCACTAACATGTAGATTTGTTCCCTTTAATTTTTAGATGAAGAGGCCCCCATTTTGAGGAATTTTTTTGATGGGATTGTCTTTGATATAAAATCATAGGTAAAACTATTTTACCTGAGACGAATTGGGAATTAGATTATTCAGTATCTGGTCATATAAGAGACGTCGAGAGTTGACTAGAGGGGATACAATGTAATTTTAGATAAAAAATAATAGAGCTCTTATTCTGGTGGAAATAATTCCAGTTATGATTGTTCTCATCTAGGAAGTACTTTCATTAAATCCTAGGTAGTGTAATTCTACCAAAATACAACAGCATACTCATGCAATATTATGGATTTAGGGTGGGAAACCAGTGTGTGATGTGTCTTCACCAAGTAGTGGAGTGTCGTTCTCCAGGTGGGTCTGGCCACTTATATATGTTCTATTAAAACATTCACTAAAAGTTTAGTGTTAGGGGTTCAGGATAGACAATAATATTTTTTATGGACTCAAATACCCCTCATAAAAATGGTAGATAAATACCCAATATATGTTCGATATCATGTATGGGTTGTGGAATAATAAGATCAGTGTTGAAGTACTAGGTAGAGGGAATAATAGAGGGTTTCAGACAAGAGTGTATAGATTAAGGGTTGGTTAGTTTATACCATAATGTATACTATATATTGTTTGGATTTAGGACCTTATAACATCTCATGTATGATCCTTATACCATATACCATAATCTATGTTTTTTATACATGGGAATCAAAATACTTTTTAAGATCAATTTTCAAAATGTTTCTATTTACCATTGGTGTGAATGTATTTGTTTATTCCCATTAGAACAATATTTAGAAGTTGATATTAATATATTTTATATTAAAAATAATTCACTCTAGAAATTGGGTATATCCATTTTCAATGGGATAATTTTTTGATGCAAATGAAAACATTCTATTTGATCATTTGAATAGATTATGTAGTTAAATTTGAAAAACATATCACTAATTATAACAGAAAATATTAATTTATTACAGTAGTAGGGGGAATTTATACTCACTAGGTGAGTGGTATATTCTAAAATTTCATGTAAGACCAATTTAATAAAGATTGAATTGTATCATAGCTCTGATAGTTGGAATTTTTCTATGTTGGAAAAAGTTACTTGGATACATTTCTACAATTTGAAATTATTTTCATGATACATTTCATGGTGTTTTCTCTATCTTCTTGCCTAAATAAAAGATTTAGTTCATTACCATGATAGTGCCTAAAAGTGACTCAGTTTCAGTCCTTTATTATAGAACAAAAAAATGATTCATTATGAATTACAATTTTAGTGGGATGAATTGGAATAAAAATTGTTAATTTAATATAGTAAATTCCATTATGGTTATCCTAATATTCACTCTATGAATTGTTAATTAACATTATTATTATGTGAATATCATTGAATATTGTACTAGATAACAGTCGATAAGTAGTACCAATCCAAAAAATTAATGTTCTATTTGATTAGCTAAGTGGTTCCAGGAGATACTAAAAAATTAATGTAAGTTCAGGGAATAATATTATGTGTGTGAGAACATCAGGAAATCACTTAACTACCTTAAAAATAAAGTATGTATTTTTGGAGTTCATGGTGTTGTTTTTTTAGATTAATAATTTACTAGCGGTATTCATTATTGTATTGAAACATAACGTTAATTACTTCATAGATTAGTTTTTGGTAGTTTTGGTCGACTAAATATCTGTGTGAAAAAATTATGACGATTTTCATTTCCAACATATTGAAAACACATTGTGTACACTAAGATAACATCTTTTTTCATCTAATCTATCAAAATTAGATTTCTAGATTGATATATTCCACAACATAGGCCAAGTCATCTTTGAGTTTATAATGGTAGTAGAACCAAAGAAGGATAAAATAATAGTGTAGTGGTACAATCACATGACTTTATCATAGATTTAGATATATATTCGTCTAGTAGGTAATTTTATGTGTTTTGTCTAGAAAATTTAACATTTGGATGCACCAATATTTTTGTTGATCAAGAAGGGTTCAAATATTATGTGGTCATATTCTTGTGAGAGATCCTTTCTCGAGATGAAGGTAATGATGAACTATTCGTTCGGGTATTTTCAAAGCATGACCCAAACCATTGGTTTAGTATGGAGTTTAAGTATTTATAATCCTTATAGTTCAATGTGGAATGTACAATTGGATAAATATACAAAAATATCACTTATTTGAGACAAAAGGAAATATAAATACATGTGAGGTAGCCTTATGATTAGTTGTATTTGATAGAACACAATATAGAATTTCTTCTAACTTTTCATGAGTCCAATGGATGATAAAATCTGACTTCGAATTCTATATTAATCATATTTCATGACTAGATAAAAAAATATACTTATATAATCCAATGGTATTTTCTTTCTATAAATATTATATAGTGGAGATCCCCTATTAGGATGGATGATTGGTATTGGTGATTTTATTCTTATCCATGTCCATTTATTACTTTATATAGTCTTCTGTGTATAGATTATGATATGGTTTCATTATTCTCAATGAGAAGTTTATCATTTTAAAATAAAAAAGTATCATGATCTCTAAATAGAATACATGTTTCCTATGATGAAATGGGATATTGCGGGATTTATTGTGTTTTCATAACATATCTAAATGTTATTTTAAAATAAAATAGTTTTACAAGGTTGTTTTAACTTCTAACAATTCAACAATGGTTGTTTGTTGATATCACTATGAATGTTGTGATATGATTAACTAGGGAAAATCACAAGTTTGATTCATTATTTATGAATGTGGAGTGACTAATGATAGTTTCGTACTTCAATCCATTCAGGGATACCATCACTATCAATGATCTAGGTAGTCTCTATGTGAATTAGATATATGGGATATATGGTGTTTCATGTAGTACCATATCCAACCAAGATACTCATTGCACATCTTGGATCTGGTATGGTCTTTAAATGTCCTTGGGACTGTAGGGTATTCTGATTACAACCTATCATCCTTGTACTAGTAGAAAATCTAAAGCGACTATTAAAATATTGAAGGATATGTTTAGAGCCTTGTTCATAGTTATCAAATATTCAGTGGAACAAAAATGTCCACTCTTGGAGTTCACTTATAATAATAGATTCCAGGAATCGATCAACATTTCTCCTTTTATGTCCTTATATGTACATTAATTCATTTTTCCATGATACTAGTTGGAGGATAGAGAGATATAACTCATTCGAGTATGTTATCATACCTGAGACTTTTGAGAAGGTTCTGTTGAACAAAACACATTTGGTGAAAACGTGAAGATGAAATATATCCCATGACTACCAGTAGAGATGAACTCTGTTTTTGAGGTTAGTCATCATGTTTTCATAAGGTGGTCTCCTAGGCTAGGAAATTGGCATATCTGAAATAAATAAAAGATGGTGTACATATTTTTTGGTCTGTTCAAGATATTGGAAAGGTCTAGTCTAGTGGAATACAATATGTCTAATACAGAATGATATATAGACCTGGATAATATGTTTCATGTGTCACAAATTCAATTATTTCTTCTTGAACCTACTCGTGTGATATACATTTATTATTTTTAGGAAGATGTTGATGCTTATTTAGATGAGACTATGATCTATATCATAGAGAAAAGTGAGAATAATTTGTGAGGGAATACAATACTTCTACTATGAATGAAATGGAATAATGGATTTTTGTAACAGGGTAAATGGGATATAGATTCAAATATATTGGAATGGAGGTAAAACATATTCATTGATACCCACCATGTTATTATTGGGAACATATTAGAGAAGAGTTTCTATATAGTGGTGAGGTTGTAAGATCATTATTTTTATCAGGTACAAACATTTATAATTTTTTCCAATCCTAATTATTCGATCCTTTTTTGGAATGAACCATGGGTTTGTTATTTTTATTGTGATTGGGATATTCATGGTGGAAATATAGCAGTTTTACTGGAAAAAAAATTTGCAGTGGATTTTACACCATGGAAACATGGGTTGCATTTTATGCATTATCACTATAGTGTGGAAGCTCGTAATGAATCAAAAAAATCATGAGGTATGAAGTTAACATACAATGGCTCGTGTGTCATAATTTTAGTGAATTGGAATTTTTGGGATTATCCAACCTCCTATAAGTTTAAAGATGCATTCTGGAGTGGGTTCCATTGAAACTATAACATCGTAGAGGAATTTGGCATATTCATCCAAACATTCAGCCATACGTTGTGAAACTCGTCAATGAAGTTTCCATCGATTGAGTATTTTGGTATTATTAGCATGATGTTTTGGGCTATGTTATTTCCCCTCCTCAAGAATATTGGATCTATTTAATGGATGTTATCATTGTCCTCAGACATGCATTGACCATTGTGTCTTTTGAGTGTTCTTTTTCACTACATCATATTCCTACCAATTTCATCCAATTATATGGAATAGATTAAAATTTTGTTTCATTTTCTTCTATTTAATTGGATTTATATAAATACCTTATATCCCTAATACTAGATTCATCTTCATGACTTCTATGAAGAATATTTTTACCCATAATAACCTTTAAAATTAATTTGAATCGAACTATAATTTGAATCCACCCCTATATTCTCTTTATCAATAAGGTGATATTTAGGAATTTTAGTATAATCTTCTACGTATCCACATATTTTCATAATAATGTTTCATCAGATCATTGTCTTTCAGGTATAAATACAAAGAGAATTAGTAACTAGATACATTCTTTGATTTATATAATTCTTTTTTATCTTCTCAAAATATGTCACGGGTTGATCATGAAAACACCTTATTTTCCATTTGAAATTCTTCTATAATGTATAATATGATATATCATGATGGAACACCATTTTCATTTCCTTCCAAAGTTGAATAAAGCATAGACATGATTAGAATCAAATTTCATATACTTCCCATGGTTAACTTATTGTATTTGTGTGTTGATACCATGAATCTTGGCCATGTGAGAATACTGAAAATAACCCATCATTATTATAACTTCATTATACTGAATATTGTTCTCCATGAAAAATAATTTTTTTATTATAATTGGATAAAAATTGGATTTTATTTACATGTGAAATTTTTGTGATTACATAAAATAGAAATAATAAAGGAAAAAAACAATTAATTGGATTGAAATATTCCCTCTGTGTTAACATAATGTTATATGGATACAATTTGATGTTAACATAATTTTTTTTAAAATTGATTATTTTAATTGAATTGTGGAGAATATTTTGGTAACAAAAAACATGACTATGTAAAATTTAAATGGATTGAAAATTTCTATTTTGATAAACTGATTGTTATGTCTTATGATGAGAAATTTGTTATGATTCATGTCTGGACATGTGAGATGATTGCTCCGCTTTTTTCATAGTGTGACAATGTATTGATTTATTCTGGAGGGTGGGTTGTTACATCACATGTTATACTGTATCTTTTTATGATATATGTGTGTCATTGGTGTTTAAAGGAACCAAATTGGAAACATGATGGTAAATATATTTGTTATGACCATCACATAATGGTGTAATGAATGGTATTCTGTATTATATGAGTGTTAGATGAATGGGGTATTAATTATCTAATGGTAATATGCATGGTAACTAGATTAATGATGGTGATATTCTTGATAACCTATGTGTTGATATCACATGTGCATGATATATGATGTTTTATTAATCATTGGTAGGAAGTTATACCACTAAAATGGGTGACTCATCTAGCTATAGGATGATCAACCTCATGATCGAGATTTATGGAATGATACAGATGTAGTTTTGGATGGAAAAGGTTTTATTCCCAGAGCTTGAGGGTTTGCGAAATTATTTCATGTGTAGTAATAATTTCATAAATTAATTCTGTAATTTATGAATTAATTGAAAAAACAATGTACATTGACTATATATTGTAGTAGTTCAAGTTGTTTTTCACATTCTTAATTTTACTCACAAATTGATCATGCCACCATTTGGGACCTAAAATATTACAAGGAAAATTGTATAGAGAAGGGAAAGAGACCCTTATATGGTTGGTTGATTTCTACATGGATTAGATTTGGTGATGTGATTGGAATGCAGCTCAAAACATTTGTATTGAATTATTTCGTACATTCTATTAGTCTATTTTTAACATTAATTATTTCATTTAGTTAAATTTTTATGTGTCATTAGATGATTATATTATTATTTTGGTTTGATTCAATTTCCAATTTTTTTTCTTCCATACCTTTTTTATTATGAATATTATTTATTTGGGGTTTCTTAGTTTTTGAAACTATAAAACATAGGTAATTGTCTATCCAATATATTTTGTACACCCTAACTATTAGTTTTCTACCTCTATCATATGAGTAGACCTGATTAATGTGACATAATAAACCCAAATCTGTCATGTGAGGGAGAATAAGGGCATAAATGTTAAGTACAAAAAGTGATTTTGGATTGATCATTTTATATTCTTCATTGTATATTATTTTTTTATTGACCCCGTATAATGGAATCATAACATTTGTCTCATATAAAAAACATTCACTCTAATTTTTTTGGAATCTGGATCCAAACTCATGGAAGCTTCTACTCTATATATCTATCTCTTATAATACCGACCCTTGCAATTTAATAAACACAAGTAGTAATGAATTTGTTAAATTAATTTACTTTTCAATAATCATTATTTAAATATAATATGAGATAAAACTTTTTACACAAACCTCATCAATATTATGGAACTCTATTTTGGAACCTCACAAGAAGATCAAGGTTCCTAACCACCAGAGCATGCATCAAATGAGAAAAAAAATTAGAGGGAAACACTTAATCACTAATTTCCAAATCTAATTCTCCTTGATCAAATAATAAAATCATTTTAAGAACAAACATGAAGAAAAATCAAATAACTCACACACAATGAAGAATAAGGGTTTTATATGGTTCATATTAATTCATACCCCATGTGAGTAATTTTTTGATAGGATCATATATTAGAGTCTTCCAATTGAAATTACTAACCCTATGGTTTTTCTCCTAGTTCATTGTGTCTTTGAATGATCCTGTTGGGGCCTATGGAGGATAAAAATCATTCCCTTATTCATCAATTACATTCATTTTATGGTTCCATTAATCATGATTATCAAGTAAACTTTATGAAGCATCATTAGGGAAATGAGGAGCAGCTAGTGGTTCTAGTTTTGGTGGGCATTCTATCCTTGTGGGTTGAGAAATAATGAAATATATCAATGAAGAAGTTAATATATTAAACAACAAATAAAACATTGGAGAGTATTCATTTGGTAGTTATGAATCTGATGGATGAAAAATGGTTACGTATAAGTTGATAAATAAACAAAAACATGGAAATTATCATGAGCTAAGGAAATAGGAGCAGTGTAAGGGATATGGGACTAATGAATTGGCTATTCAAGGTGATCATTCATAGTTCTATATGACTATTATGTATACATAAAGGTTTATCATTTCTTTTCATTGTGTGAGAATACCATGAAGAAGGATAATTTTGAAATTTTTCAATATCATGATTCCAAATGAATTAAAACTGTAGTGACCCAACCATATAAAACTCAAAGCCATAGCCAGCTATCAATTACATTGGCACGATGATAAGGAATAATATCCCAAAGGACTGATACTATTGTATTCTTGGTAATATATATACATAAATGAGTCTTTTAGTTCAAATCTATACACTAATTGTACCATATTTTTTTTCTTTCTAAATAAATATATTGTAGGGAAATAAATTCCAGAATAACTTTATCCCATATAGTATATCCCTTCACATAATTCATATAATTCTTCATGTATTCTTGGGTAATTAAACATAATAAGGGTGAAATCAAATTATTGGTAAGGGAAAAATATAGTCGAAATGTTAATGAATCCATGAGAATAGTGAATATGGAAAGGTAAATATCTAAACATACATTCCAGGAAATAAATAAAACAAATATAAGTTTGTAAACATTATGTACAATTAATAAATTAAATAAATCACTAAAATAACATGATAAGGAAATATCAATATATAAATTTAATAAACTAAATCACATGCCATAAATATAACTAAAAATGAAATTTATCCCTAGATATGTCAATGAAAAATACCATGGAAGAATAATAACTCAAAATAATGGAGGGAAATCCTTGGTTATTAGACACCATTATTCCTAGGTACATGGTACCATTGTCTTTATAACCTTTCATGATATGGCTTACAATATATCGGGGAAAAACACATCTAATGTGCTTAGCAAAATGACTCATCCAATTAGACTACTAATATAAAGACCATATTGTTCTTAAATTATTTTTACATAATTTTAATGAATACAACATGAGAAAATTATACCCAGAGGATAAAAAGGATTAGTTTATTGGGAAAACTATTACCATAAATCACGTTAACAAAATAAAACATAAAATGTTTTTTAATTTCTTCTTCTCTAGCTTCTTATTAGACCTCATGTTCTCATTAGTGCAAGTAATCAATTTAGGATCTATATCAAAGTGGCTCAAATAAAATCCCAGTAAGAGGATAAGAACATGAAAAGGTCAACATGGTTTGAGAAAAATTATTCTCAACATAACATAAAAACAAGATCATATAAATGAGAGGAATAATTGGTAAAAGGCTTAAAAAGAGGCAACATATAAAAAATGAAACCTTGTGTAATATTTTTTAACAACCAAACATTGTTATGAACAATTATAGAATCATGGTAATAAAAATTTTACTATAAATAATTAAATTACTCACATTACCCAATGAATTAGAGCATTATATAATTCTAGGTGCACCAGTCATATCATAACATGAACACAACACTATATAATTTCAGGTGCACCAATCACATCATAACATTAACATTATCTTGAATACCACATATAAGGTATATATATTAGACATAAATAACCAATGTAAGGGAATTTTTTTTCATTTCATAAATCATAAATCTATAACCTTTTGTTCCCCAAATGGATGTGGAAATAATATACTTTATATAAGAACCATCAACCTGAAGTGGGAAGTTAATGGTGTGTTTTTGAGGAATATTTCTTCTGAAAGACATTGTGATTTTCATTAAATCTAGTGGAAAAAATTTATATCTGAGAAAAGGTATGATAATAATGAGGAATTTATTTTTCAGGAATAACCATACTGAAAATTGTGGTAAAGATGGAAAACCCGAAGAAAAAAAGTTGTGTTTGAGAATTCCTCTTTCCTTTTGTCCAAATGTATTCTTCAATTTAATGTCCTGTATAATCACATTATAATTATTAATTAACACATAATTAATATTTTATTCATTAAATTGATTCATGATGGGTTTTTGTATTTTTATAGGTTTTTTGAGTTATAGAGTATAAATTCAGAGTTCAATAGTGTTCTTTTTCTTAGATTTCATGAACAGTTCAAATAGTAAAATGAATGGTAGTTCATGTAGAACATGGATAAGGTGATTTGTGCTTTTGTGGATTGACTCCCCAAGGATTCCCACTTTATCAATACTCAAGATGATATCTCACTTAAACAAATTGAAATGATATATGTGAAGGAATTGTTGAGGCTAAATAGAGTTCCACTCTAGATTATCTATTATCATGATCTAAGGTTAACATCTCTATTATGGGTGATTCTTTAATATTCGGTGAGTAAGGAACGGAATTTCAGCATAACTAATCACCCCTAAAATGACTGACAATCTTAAAATACCAATCCTACACTTTTTGATATGTTAAGTTCTTATTATTTAGAATTTAAAGGTGTATGGTTCAACAAATCCCTTTGGTTAAGGTCTTATAAAAAATTATCATCCACTTGAATATTAATATGGACCCATATGAAGCTATGTATGGAAAGCGATGTTGAAATCTAACCTCTTGGGATAAAGTTAGAGAAAGAAGGCTACATGGACCTGATCCTGTACAAGAGATGGATGAGAATCTTCAATCCATCCTACAATATATCAAATCTATTTAGAGTCATAAAAAGATCTCTGCAAAAAATTATCTAAAGGACATGGACTTCAACGTTGAAGATAAATTCATCCTTCAAAAATCACCAATAAATAGACTCATGTAATTTGAAATGAATGGGAAGATAATTCCAAGGAACATTGGACCATTTGATATGATAGAAAACATAAGAGTTTAGAATGATTATCTTGAACATCCACCAAATATGGCTCAATTTCATGTTGTAGTTTACATATCACTCCTGAGGTAGTATAAACCAGATCCCTCATATGTGCTGAACTCAAATGAGGTACAACTGGAACATAATATATCTTATGAGGAGTAGCCAGTAATAATTATGGATAAGAGATACAAAGTTATACACAAAAGGAACACTAACCTTTTCAAAGTGTTTTTAAAGAACTATGAGTATTAAAAAGAAACATGGGAACCATAGGATGTGATGAAGGATATGTACTCTCACCTATTTCTGTGAAAAGAAATTTTGAAGGAGAAATTTAAAAATGGGGGAAGAATTTAACGACCTAAATTTTAATCAATTAAAATTGTACCTTATTATAATAAAATCATAATCAAATAAAACCACATTAAAAGAAACAATGAAACATTTTTATAATAAATTCTATTTGACCTTTAAAAATAATTTTTCACTTATGTGATTTGAATTTTATCATTTATGCATGGCATGTGATTTATAGCATGTTTCTAAATGATGCATGAGATGGCATACCCTCATATCATCGGGCTGCAACTCTATAAAAACCATATATAAAATATAAATAGGACAATCCCATGTGTTTCACCCAACGTTGAAATCAAATCAACTATAACATGCAAAATCAGCAAAATTGCAACATGAGGTAAATTGGCTTTTCGTTGTACATGGGTTAGCTATGCCAAGGGATAGCTTATTACCCACTACCTTTCATCTTATCCCTGACTACGACTCCAAATAGTATGCCAAAGAAAAGAACTCCTCTAATACCACTTTGTAACATCCCGGCCCCGGGTGCCACTCAACGGGTGCCCCGAACCTGGTTCGCCATGTGACCTCAAGCGCATTTACCCAAACCCCCGAGGCTACCAATTAGCAGCGAGGGCTTAGGTCTGATAGTTGGGAAACTATGCCGTCATTTTTGAAAGTGTACCGCAGTGGAATATAATATAAACATACATCAACATCAGAAGCAGCAACAGTGTATTTAACTGAAATGGATAACTGATAACAAAAAGAAAAAAAGCCAACAGTCATATATATATATATAAAGATGCAGAATGTAACTATTCTATAAAACAGTCAGAAAATGTTACACTACAATACAATACATTACAACTGAAATAAAAGTACAGAAAGCAGAACAGAACAGCCCACAACATCACGAGCCAATGCTCAGTCCCATGCTCTTATACACCCCAGCAACAATCAAGTACATGTATAAGGTTCCTTACCCTTATCTTCATCTATAGAAACTAATCTGTTTGGGCTGAAAAGCATTACCCAAATATGGTGTGAGAAATATATCCCAATAGGCACCCACCAAAGGCCCATGCTCAACTATGTGTAAACATGTAATAATATTGTGCAGTAGTAAAATGAAATAATGTACGCAGTACTAAAAGTAACTAACTTAACCAATTATATTGCCATTTTAATATCCATTTAATCATTTAATATAAAATATCACCATAGTTAATATTCTAAGTAAAAAAGCTAATGTCCTCACACACGTATACTCCGAACCTTCGGTAAAGAGTATCCAACAAATGAATCTACCCACATGCATTTGGATATTGCCCTCAGGCATAAGAAGTGTTTCCCACAGGCATAAAATAAATTGCCCATTGCCACGGAAGAAGTTTCCCTCAGGCTACGATAAATACTACCCTCAGGCTAAGAAAACGACGCCCATGGGGTAAGAAAAACACTTCCCTCAAGCGCAAGTAACCGGGCCATGCCCAACATGTAAATAAAAATTCACAAGCAATTCCTCTCAAGGCAATTTTACAATCATTACTTTAAAGGTATACCCGCAAGTATCATGGAGAAACGGCTCAATAGAGGAATGCACACCCGGGGTGGTCCTGGATCCAATCACTGATCCCAAACAATATTTTAATATCATATTCAATTACCTATACAATTCTAGGTATTTAAAATATCCACGGTCTAAGCCACATTACACCCCAAATATGGATTCGTAGTTCAAAACACACACAAAAACGCACGAAAGTTGGGAAACTAAACACCAAGCCACATACCTTTAATACCAACGAACGTTATACGCAAACGTCGACCCATGAATCGTCCAAGAACAGTAAAGATCTTGGTTAGAAGAAAAACCGTTAAAACTTAAATAACCATCCCTTGGGAATGAATTGGCCAGAGACACACTAGGAGAATAAAGCTCTTACCTGTGCGGTTCCAACGAGATCGTTCGAGGTGAAAACGGATTCCAGACGTGCGCTCGGAAGATCCTTGAAGCTTCGACCGTCCTCACCCGAGATATCTTCCTGTTCTATTCCTTCCCTATCAACAGGGTTGGCTACTTCCCATTTTAAGTGAAAAAACAATGTTCACGGTGTGTATTTCCAAGTACACGATGTGTACTTTCCATTTTTAAATTGTTCCTCTGATGGCTTCCCGCCAGCATGGCACTGTTCACCTACCGACATGACGACGTGATGTGTCTTCATGAGTACATGGTGTGTGTTGTCGCACAGCTGGCCACCGCCTTACTATTCGCCTACCGACTGACTACATGACGTGTAAAGGACCACTACACGACATGTAGTCAGTTCCAACACCATTCATTTCCGACCTGGCCGCGCACCCCATGTACTCATCCCATATAGCCCAAAGTACACGGTGTGTGGAATAGTACATAGCGTGTACATTCCAAAATTAGGATTTTCCCACATTATCTTTACTTTCTAAAAAACACTTATGGAAAAGAGAAAAGAAGAAACCTATACCTCAAAAAAAAAAGAACCAGGTTCTTACAACTATTCAAAAATATTTAATGTATTTCAGAAAAATATAAAAAAATCAAAATATATATTTTTTCACATGTATACATAAAACATTAACTCCTTTTCTCGAAAATAATTTTCCAAATATGAGTAATTTAATTCTAAATTTTAATAATAATTTTATTGAATATTAAATGATTAAAATTAAGCCTTGTTTTCTAACACTTTGAAAATTTATTTAAGGTCTCATAAAATTATCAAACAATCATAAGACACATAATACTTCTTTATGAATAAATTTTATTATAAATTATTATATTAACATTTATATATTCATGATATACAAATATTCCAACAATATAATATATTTATATTATATTATCATTTACAAGATGGATAAATTTAATTTATACTATCATTGATAAGGTTACTATTCTATTTTATGATTTAAAATTCATAAGGGTCATATTACTATTCATAAGGGTAAATTACTATTCATAAGGTTATGTTACTATTAACCAAACAAATAATATTGTCCTATCAGAGTCCAAAGATCATTCTGATCGCAACTATTTCTCTGAGATTTTCAAAATTCAAATCATTGAAGTAGAATTATTATGTTTAAATGTCACAAATATTTTACTAGCATGATGTGACATTTTATTTCTTAATGTGATTTTATGTGATTATTATATTACTATTATAAGGGAGAAATTTCATTGATAAAATTTGTGTCATTACAACTGATAAATCAAGGGTATATCTATATATGTTCCCCAACCGTTCCATACTAGTCCAAAACAATCCCCATATATCAAATAATAGATTTCAAAATGAACCTTATCTAATATACACATCAGATATGAGATACAAATTTATTAACATTTATGAAAATATTCAAATAACACTATGTTTAAATTCAATGATAAATGATAAATCATTTTGGTAATTAAAAAATTCACGATAAATGACTAATTAATTTATGGAATGTTCAATGATCAATGATGATATGAAATTAAAATTTTTGAAGGTGACTAATTGAATCAAGAAGTTGATTGCGAATACTATCTTTGGACAAACCAATCATAAAACATCCAGAAAAATATTACAGTTTGTGTCAATATAATATATAACAACTTCATTGAAATAATTGTTTGTTGTTATTGAGGAATAGAAATTTTGGAAAAATATCTTTCAGAAACCTTCTTGAGGAAAATAAACTTTTCATTAGAGAAACCTTCTGAAATTCGTTGTCTTTCAAAATCATTTAAAAAAAACTATTTCAAAATTATCCATTAAAACATTCAATGTAAGATTTGATGTATCCAATTTGGGTAAATTCATAAATGTCATGCAATGTAAGAAATATTTTTTTTCTTTTTTACGGTAGGAGGATAAAAAAATGACATGTTCAGGAAGTGACAAGAATATTAAATTGAAGCCATTGATAAAATAAAAACAAGGTAAAAATTTCATTACATAATAATTTTATAAAACATTTTATAAAACATTTTAACAAAATTTGTTTTTTAGAAGAAAACATGATGTTAGACTTAAGAGTAAAATAAAGTCATGTTTTCTTAAAAACCTATCTTAAAACACCAAGAGTACCAAAAAGTGTAAAAATGTACTAATACTTGATAATGATCATGATAAACCTTTTGGGAGGAAAATGAAAGGGTTTATTAATGATTGGTCATAAAATTTCTTCTAATGGTTGTGAATGATCTGTAAAATTATTCTTTTGGAAAATAATCTATAAACATTCCAATGTGTCCCAAAACACATTGAATTTAAAATAATAAGCATAAAGAATGAATAAAATTTAATGAGGGTTATAATATCATGAGAATAAATAGACTCATGAAATATCAAGTAAGAAGGTATTAAATTAACTATATAAAATAATTTTGGTGTTTGATAACAAATATGTCTTAATAGAATATAAATTGAGATGAAATACCTTACATTTTGATCCATTTAGAGTGAACATCCTTTAAAACCCTGTATAATATAGTTATGTAAAATATTTAAATTCATGAGAACATTTTCCATTTTTTACATTACAATTATTACGATTTGTACAATTTTTTATAAAACTACAAAATCAGTTTTGTGTAAGTTAGTTTTTTTTTCAAATTCGGTTTCATTGTCAAAAAGAAACAATCATTTGTCAACTATGGTCAAAGTATTAAAAATATATGCTCTATATAATACTAATAATTACATAATTACCATATTTATACTACATTTACACATTTAAAAACAATAATCAAACATGGGAATGAAAAATTAATCAACATAACAATCATAGAGATGAAAGGTTGTATGTATGCATGAGTAACATTCTGATTTTCGAATTATTATTATAAAAAGAAGGTTAGTAGAATAATATTATTAAAAAATAATAATAAATTAATAAATAAAATGTTATCTAATCATATATAAAAATATATATAATTATTGTGAATTAAAATGAATCACACCATATCGGGGAGGAGGTACTCAACACGTCCATGAGAAAAAATTATCTCTTTTAAAAGTGTGAGAAAGGGTAATAAAGAAAATGATATATATTTTATATCCAAAAATATTATTATATAATGAAAATAATATAGTTTATTTATATTTATATTTGTTAAACTAAATAATTTAGTTTTGTGTTCCATGTATTCTGTGAATAAATAACCTCTCTTTGAGGAGTCACGGGTCGATATTTCTAAAAATATTGTTATCTTATATATAAAAATAAAATTTATAATGATTGTGTTGTAGAATTTTTGAATATGAAAAAAAACATAATAAATACAATATATAACTTATATAAATTATGCTCCCAATATAATGCCCTCCCTGAGAGGTGGCAATTGAAAAATGAACAATCGTTATTTCATGAGGCAGTAGTTTACCGTAAATAGAAACACAAAATTCGTTACCAATTAAATGGATGTGTGTTTAAGTGTTTTTATAAAACTCCGTTTAAAAACACCTGAACTATTAAGGATAGTAGTTTTATATACAATCATATATGAGGAATTGTTTTGGTGGTGCATAAAGGGAAAAACTAAATAGCTGAATCAAAGATGTTACCTCTTAATTGAGTAACTTATTTTGGTTTATACCAAAAGGAGACCATGGATAGATATATTCCCAAGGATAGGATATATGATTAAGGGATGTATTTTTATAATCTATTTGGGTAGATCATGATCAAGAAAAATAGTCTTGAGATGTGTATAGAAGGGGTAGGAGAGCTGGATTTTTATAGTGGAGGACGAGTCACACTATTGTAATATTTCGACAAGGTAATTGCTACCAAATACTTTATATTGTATGTGGATACAGAAAAGGATATATTTAGATACAATATCGGATATAGTTGATATATGGACATATAATGTATCTTTTACAAGTGTAGATTTCATTTTGGGCCTTAAGAATAATGTTTATCCCTCATTAATCTTATGTTAACCACTATCATTGTAATTAATTCCAATTACACTACCTATAATTTATAATCAATATATAAGTTGATATTATTATAAATTATAACTTATTATGATTCCAAATTTTTAATTTATTCTTAAAAATTCTAACCACATAAGTGGTATAAATTAATTTAAAAATCACCCCTAGGTGGGATGACAAATCAAATTTTAAATTTAAAACCATCCTAATGTTTTTTTGTTTTTATAGTGAATTTAATAGTAAAATTGATTTCAAATGACCTAAAAAGGATTAATTATGAAAAATATTATCTAATTAATATTTAAAACATCTTCAAAATATAATTTTACATTATAATAAAATTAGTTGAAAAAGTTGTTTTGAACTAACAGTATGTATTTTTAAATATTCATTAAAAACATATATGTTTCCAAAAAATATAATAGAATCACACAAAACTAAATTTTATGTTTTTATTAAAAATAATTTTTTTACCAATTAAATAAATTAAAATTTTCAATATTCGTATTTAAATTGGGTTCCCCATTAAAAGGTAGTAAAATTTCATTTATAAAAATATAGGTATTTATATGTGAAATTGGGTTTCTTCTTATATTATGCATATTAAACATAATGGATTAATATAAACAATATTTTTCAGAAAATATAACATATATATTACATTAAAATAAATATATAACCTAAAATAATTATGTTTATTAATAAAAAACACTTTTGGACACATGTAATTAACAATATATCATTATATATATCCAATTGTTTATTATTTTTGTTTCTCATTAAATGGTATCTAATAAATACATTTTATATTTATATAAACCATTAGTTTTCATTTTTTTGTTAAAAAAATCATAACTGCTTGAATAATGGCGAAGATATATAACAATATATTATAATTTTTTATTTTAGTCACAAATTGTTATTTGGTGAAACTCAATCTTACATTTAACCCAAGATATTGAGGAAGGTCACTCTTACATTTAACGCAAGCCATTATTAAAAATAATTTTTATATATTTCATATTCTATATCTCTTTTACATCAATTGAAATCTATAAATTATATTGATTTCATTAAAATATTAATTATATTATAAATTATTGTGATAATATAATCCCTTACGTGCTTGTTGTTTTGTGTCGTAGAAGATATTTAATACATTGTTCATACATTAGATATTTGGGGTGTTCAATTATACCTTGCTTAATTAAAATTCATAATTGAAATTTATATTCCATATTGGTAATATATTGTTTTATATTTCATAAATTAAAATCCAATATCATGATAACATTTCATAAAATATACTTTAGAAAAGAGTGAATTGGAAGTAAAAAAGGCCACATGGGCAACTATATAACTTGGTATCTTAGTAAGAGAAAATTAGTGTCATGAGAAAATACATTCTTGGGTGAAAATCATAAATATTTATCCGGTGTGACTGAGTTAATCAATCACAAACATGTGAATGATCAAAATATTATTAAGGTCCTCAAATCAAAAACATATTTTGTGATTTAAGAGAACAATTGCTTTAAAAATATTAATGTATTAAGAAAAATATTAATTTTGATGTCATTTTCTAATATTGGGTGTTAAATTACTGACCAACAATTGATCAGATTCAGCTGGAGGTTGGGAGCATCTCTCCCTTTCTGTTTCATCCTCCAGTGATGATGGTGGCCCTTGCTCTGGATTCTCCCCCCTTGGTGGGGGAGGGAAGTTAACTGTCTCATAGGAGGGCTATGGGCTTCCAACCTTTCTCCAATCCGGAGTTTCTCCCTCTGATCCCAAGAGATGCTTTAAACCCTAAGGTTCCAGATCTTGTCGATGGACCGCCGAATATTTAACTCTCTTATTCTGAGTTTTCAGAATCTTCCAGATTGTTGAATCTCACCCTTGTGGCATGGTTGAAGAACAAGCGGCCTTCAGTGGACGACTTCAATCATTTTTTCTTCGGTTCTTGTGATCTCTAGGAGCGCGATGTGGTTGGGTTAATCAACAATAAACAAATTATGATTCTATTTGAAACTGAGGCAGACCTCATCCAAGAATGGTCGAAGGCTCCTCGCTACTTCAAGGGTTATCGTTTTCTTCTTCTGCATTAGTCTTTTGACATTCATATGAATTGTGATTCTCCTTGCATCGTGGATTGGTTTGGTTTCCTTAAACTCCCTTTTCCATTTCAAAATCCTTCAATTATTTGCATGCTGGGAAACATGGTTGGGAGATTTCTTTGTGCTGATAGCCGAACTGAGGCGTTTTGTCATCCTATGAACACCCAGGTTTGTATTGAAATCAACACGTCTCACAGTCCTTTTGAATTTGTTTGGATAACAATTGAAGAAGAATATTGTTGCAAGTAGCAAGTTGTGTACGACGATTGGATCGAGTTCTGTGGTTCTTGTAGGAGGCAGGGCCATTCAGCAGAGGTATGTCGTCGAGGACATCATTCACGTCTGAGGGGGACCAGTCACAATGAGGAGCCTGATCTTGTGAGCACTGCTAATGGTATTTGTTTGGTAGCAGACTTGGAGTTGCATCGGGACCAGAGGTTGATAGGAAATGATGCTGGAGGGAAGTGTTCTGAGGTGTCTAGTTTAGCTTTGGAAGATAAGTTTGTTGGTTATCTTAATTCATTATCTGAGAGAATAAGGGATTATGGAGCTTCATATGGTAAGAGGCATATGAATATTTCGGACTCACTGGGTAGTGTGAGTGTTGGGAAGGTCGGGGATGGAAGGGTTTTGAATAAAAGGGAGGTTGCTGCCCCGGTGGGTGGTAAGGATTATAGAGGCCTGGTCCCATTGGCTTCTCCATTTCTGTTACTGAGTAACAAGTTTGAAGGTTTATCTGTTGGTATGATGACCGTGGGGCTGTAGGAGGCGGCTCATGGAGGAAAGGATGATGGTGAGGAGGTCCTTGACAAACAGTCGGTTGAAGGATTGGGAAAACATAACTACTATAGGTGGAGAGGAGGCTGTGGAGGACTGCCAGGCTACTGATTTGGAGCACGTTAATGTTGTTCTATATGTGGAAGACAACTTCAAGGTGACTAGGAACGCATCCTTGATGGTGGAAGAAATTCAGGATGGTGGTGGCATGAAGGAGGTGCAGGCCGCAACCGTGGGGAGGCTGACCACTGAGGATAAATGTCTCCCTTTAATGGAGAATAAAACCCAAGACCAATGGAGGCTAAACAAGGCAGGGAGTCCTGGTTGGAGTCCAGGGGAGAAAACTGATAAAGTAATGGAGAATTCTAGAGCTGGTAAGGAGAATTTGAGTGGCACTTCAGGTCGTTCCTTCAACTATGTGGTTCAAAATGGAAAGCATATTTTGACTCCAGCTGAGGGGCCTTTATCTACTACACCAAGAAGACGACCAAGGAGAGATTACTCATGCCTTCTGTGGCCGATGTGGATCAGATTTTCCTCTAAGATGAATAGTGAGGTGACCGTGGCTTTTTTGAAGGGTAGTGTGGTCAATAAGACATCTTTGGAACAACCTCTACTTGATCATCTTAGGAGTCGGGTTCAAAGTGAAAGCTACCGGTGATCACCAGAATGGGAATCATCTACAGCTACCGGAGGAGAGGAATCATGCATGGGATGCGGTGAGGAGTATGGTTATTATGATATGTAAGTCTTTGTTGTTTTTCTCCCTACTTTTGTGCTTCTATTACTTTGAATTTTTGGTTGTAAACTTTTGGGTACCTGGAACCCATAGGCTGGCTTTGGAAAATGAAAAAAAAAGACTTGCAGGCTTACTAATAATTGAAGTAAATATTTGTACATGGTAGGTTTAAATTTCATACTAATAATAAAAAAATTGGTTTTTCGTTGATGAAATTTTAATTTATACATTTACTCCGATAAATTAATAACCAATAATTAATTTTTTCTACCTGATACACTAAATTAAAATTTTTGAGGATCGTATGGCCAATAAAATATTGAAAATTATAACTATTTCTCCCTAACTATCATCCAAAAATAATAAATTATGACATTAATCTCTTAACATAAAATCAATAATTCTAGTTTATCTTTAATTTTTATACATCAAATTATTTATCTAAAAATAATGTCATTCAAAAAAAGAAATTTCGTACGTTAGTGGTTTGTGTGAAACACATATCATCCTTTGGTCATGCATTCAATACCCAAGGACTTTGTGGATTTTATTTGTTGTTACTCAGATTATAGGTTTTCAGTATATAAAAACATGTTAATATAATTTCAAAAATAACTATATTTGATATCCTTAAATTATGGTTAATATATAAATAGACTTTTAACTATGATATTAAATACAACATCAATAAATAAATACATCATATAATTTATAGTTTCATGGGTCCATCTTTTTTCTAATGTTTATCCATAATATAAATTCTAGGATTTCATAACCCATGACACCTTATAACCTATCTAAAAACCATATTTTTAACCCACGTATTTCATTGTCAATATTTCTTAATGTTGTTTTAAAATAAAATGTAAATTATAGTAAGAATATCTCCTAGGAGTAAAAAAATATGATCATAGTAATTCCCATTAATGTGTATTAGGTAACATCTAGTGAAGCATAACACATATTGTTATATATTTTCTCATATTTACTTCTCTTCTAGAACCACATAAACATGTAGTATATCGATATTTATTTATTTCCTAGAAAACTATATACTATATATCTAACTAAAACATTAGGATGTTCTTATATAATTAGCATAAAATTATAAATTATTGATATGTTATCTATCATATGATTTTCTAAATATATTCCCTATGATTTATAAGAAACATTCTTTAAAACCAACTATAGAGTCTCAGCCCTATAGAACTCGGATCCAGTGTCTACTATAAATTTCATTGTCATGATTACAAGGAATCAAATCCAAAAGGGCAGAAAGCTTAGTAGTCATAGATAACCAGATATATAATTGGTTCTTGTATTAAGCATTTATAAACTAATTAAAAAAATAGATTCTGCATTATAAATAAATATCTTTGAGGATAATAATTTCGAGGGTATATTTATTACATCTTTTATATCCCTACAAATGTGTTATAGTATAATTTATGGATTCATGGGGAAATAATCAAAATTAGAGTGAGCTAAAATTATAAAGAATAGAATACCATATTATTAGTAATAATGATTCAATTAAAATACTTGATATGGATTGGTTAATAACTTAACAGACAAGACATACAATCAATAAACAGAATATAAGTGCATAAAAAAATATAGCCATGTAATAACCTAAAAGACATTTAATTCAAATAACTAGATATGGGTAAATAAGTATGGAAAGAATATAAACTGAAACACATGCAATATAAATAATTTAAAATCAACTATCTCCATAAATATGTCAATGAAAAACATCATGAATAAATAATAACTAAAACTAAATGATGAAAATTCATTATTATTGGATTCCATGTTTCCTAGGTATATGGTACCTTTACCATTAATACTGTTCACTAGATAATTTACAACATATCATGTAAAAACCCATTTATGTTGGATATATAAATGAATCATCCAATGAGAAAAATTATTCATAATCGGTCTATATATAACTGAGATCCACTGATGTCATACAATTCCAATACATTCCTATTATATCTTATAAAAAATTTAAGAATCTACATTAACAAATATTCGTAGGGAGTATGACAAAAATTTATCAAAATATACACAAATATTTAAATAAAATTCAATGTGAATACTATATAAGAAATGAAATATGGTTTCTAAAATAAATAAATTCTTGATAAATAATATGGCAAATTAGGGGAAATTTCGGGATCAATGATCATATGTTATTTAATATTTAAATTGAACAAAAGGAATCGAGGAATAGAATCTCGATAATATTTTTGGAAAAATAAATCATAACCCATTCGTATGAATTTTATAAATGGTATAAATACATCATACCAAAATTGCCGAAAAATGAAGGGTTTTTTTATTGATGAATACAGATATTATAAAAATATCATTTAAAAACATTCTTAGGGAATATATCATTTTTTTTGGCAAACCACATGATAACAAATTGTATTAAAAAATAAATTTTTAATATAATTTTCCTTAAAATTTAATCTTTTTTAAAATGAAATGGTTTATTTTAAGGAATTGAAGTGGATAAATTCATACATGTTGTACAAGGTAAAAAGAACATTAATTTCTCATGTTATAAGTTTAGAAATATGACTTGTTTTGAAAGGGAAAAAATATAGTAGTTAAAAAAGAGAAAAAGGGAAAAAAAATTACAATTTATGTACTAAATAATTTGAATAACATTTTTGAAATCAATTTAATAAATCAAAATTTCTAGGATAAAATAATTTCTCTGACCAATGTGTTAAATGAAGTAAAGTTTTCTTTAATAGAATTTCTAATACACTATGATTACCAAAGAGTGGAAAAATTTCACTAATACATGAAAAAGGAAATTATTAACCAGAGGAGATTAAAACTAAAGGGTTTATTATAAAATATTCATATAATTTAATTCAATGGAAATGAATGTTTTTAAAATTATTCTTAAAGAAAATAATATTTAAACATTCAATTGTATTCTAAATAACATTGAATAATTTTAAAAATTAATCCTCTTGAAGGAATAAAATTAAATGAATGTTATAATATCTTGAGGGTAAATATAATCACTATATATCATTTAAAATTGAATTATATACACCATATAAAATCAACTTGGAGCATTATAATAAATAAGCCTAAGTGAAAAATAATTTAAAACAAAATCCCTTACCTTGTGTTTCCTTTTGAGAGAAGATCATTTAATTTATTGTATAATAATATTATTTTAATTAAATAATTTATTGATAACCTATTTCATGGTTTAAATTAATTTTATTTCACATATTATCATGTTGAATACAACAACTCAATCAATTTTGTTTAAATCGGTTGTTTTGAGAAAATTCGGTTTATGATTCCAAAACAAATTTGTTAGGTCAACTATGGTCCATTTTTTTAATATATTTATAACTAAAAATAATAATAGATAAATAATTATCATATTTATATGTCAATTATAAATTAAAAAAAATAATTAAATATTGTAATGAAAAAATGCATCTTCATTACAATATTTGAGACTATAGGCCCTACATACACATAAGTATTATTCTCATTTATCAATGATTGTTATGGAATAAAGTTATGTATAATAATATCCTTCCATAATGAGAGTTCTATTATAAATACCATATTATATTAGAATATATAATTATATATATAATTCTCTTGTTGTGAATGGAACCACATCATTTTGAGGGGGCGGTAGTCGACAGGTCCACAAACTATGTTATCACCTTTTATGTGTGCGAAAGGGTAATAAATAAATTATATAAATAATATTTACATAATTTAAATTATGTAATTAATATCATATATATATTTATATATTGTGATGTATATTTTTTTTAAAAATCCTTCATATGTCCTATGTATTGTGCGAAAGAATCACATCTCTTTGATAATGGAGTAGTCCACACATCCAAAAACAATGTTATCATGTCTATACAAAATATAAAGTAAAAGTGTATTTGAAATAAAATAATTATTTAAGAATAAATACTTAATAAATATCATGTATAACATATATAAAATGAATAAACAAAGTTTCTGTCATAATGTCCACCACGATATGTGATAATGAAAAATGAACAATCATAGTTTTGTGTGAGTTAGTGTTGGTCAAATTCGAAGAATAAAAACATCCAATATATTGATGATACTTGTGTTTTTTTCTAATAATATAGAAATAATAGTTGAAGGGTTAAATAATTAAAATATAACTAAATAGATTAAAGGATGATATTACCACTTAATCAGGTAATAGTGTTTGACTTGTAATAATAGACAACCTTCGATGTATTTATTCCCTAATGATGGAATATATGATTTGGGGAGGGTTGTTGAAGAAATATTTCTATGGGGCTTGGTCAAACTATTGTGGCTTGAAATGTGTGAGGAATTGGGAAGATATGAATTGGGGTTATTTTGGAGGAGGAGAGGAACTCTTGAAATATTTCAACAATGTAATTCCAAACACATATTTTATGTTGAAATTATTTCTATTAATGGCCCAATTTTGAGAAAATATAGGATAACATCAATATATTTCTATTTAATAAGTATTTGAAAAGTGTGTAGATCCTTTTTGACTATTTAGGAAAGGTTTATTCTCTTATATATCTTAATTTTACAATTGTATATTTAATTAATTTTAATTAAATTCATTAATATTTCTGGAAAAAAACTAATTTAGTTTTGTTAGAAACTATAAATTATTCTGATTAGGAGTAGGGAATTCATTATTCCAATTTATAATCATAAGAGTGACTGAAATTAATTTTAAATTCATCCTGCCCGTGGGACAACTCGAGTTTTTAATATCAAAACACTAAAATGTATACAATGTTTTTATAGATAATTTAATGAATAAATTTATTATAATAACTTAAATTTAATTAGTTGATAAATTAATAAAATTTAACATTAAAACCAATTTAAAATATTATTTAATCATAATTATAAATTATATGATAATGTAGTTTAAAACAAAAATAAATTATTTTTAACTTATCATTAAAAACTGATATATTTACAAAAAAATATATATAATTCTTCTGAACATAATTTTAATAATCTCACTTTAAAATTAAATTTTTATTTCAAAATATTAAATCAATTAATGTGTTAAAATTAAGATTTAAAATTTTATCTCCCTTAAAAGTCTTTAAATGCATTTCATAAAATAATTGGGAATTATATGTAAAATTGGGATGGTTATAATCTTATGCATATCAAACCTAATTGATGGATATAATAATAATTTAAATGAATATATATAATATATATTTCTATAAAAAAAATCAGTAACTATAAACAATTATATTTATTAATAAAAAACTATTTTGGAATCAAATAATTTAAAATATTTCATTCTATATCCAATTGGTTCTTATTTTCATTTCTCGTTAATATGTACACAATGAATTAATTTTATATTTATATAAACCATAAATTTTGATAAGTTAGTTAATAAAATTAATATCATATAACATAACATCTATGGTATATCATAGTTTATTAAATAATAATATGTTAATAATTTCTTTTAATTTGTTGAAATATAGCATTGTGTGTAACTCATTCTATTAAAGAATTTCTCTCTCGCGTGTAACGAAAACGAGTGAAAAAATTGTTGTATATGTCATACAGTAACTACGTATCACATTCACTACAAAATATAATATATATTTATTTCATTTGAAATTGAAAATATATTATAAATTCATTGGATATTATATTCACTTATGTACTCAGTGTTGCGTTTCAGACACACTATCGAACAAAATGTTCCTAAATTAGAAATTTAGGGTGTTACAAAACCCATATATAATAAATACTATTCTAAATTAACAAAATCAATTACTAATAAATTAACATTTAATTGAAATGGTTTCAAGGGGAGATACAAGATCACTATTGATCAAGGACTCCACATGCCAACAAAATATTTGATATTGATGTTGGAACTAAATAAATAAGTAATCTATATAATAATTAGAGTAAGAAACTAAAATGGGTAGATATTTGAATTTAAAAAATATTCTATAATATATAATGGATGATTAAATGTGTAAAGTATAAGTGTCTAAAGCAGCTCTAGTCTTATCCCTTATTTTGTATTCCATGGATGGGTAGGTGAAAGAAATTTTGTCATCACTAGCTCTCTAGAGGACTGCAAATTAATGTTTTACATTGTTATTCATATCAATACTTATGAGGAAAAGGTAAATTTGATCAACACCCATGATCTTATATTTTTTATTTGATTCAATTAAAGATAAATAAATTAAGAGTAATATATCTAGGTTGGATGAAAATGGAGTCTTTATTTGAGTATTATGATCAATAATAACTTTAGATGAGGAAATATGACATTGACTAAAGCATAAAGAGGTTCTGAAGGTGAATAATTGTTGATTATTTTTATGGTCTTTTTGCACCCTTTTTTTAATCATCGTTGATAAATATTTTTGTTAGAGTTCCTATTAGACCATCCAAAATGGTTTTTTATTTAAATTAAAAATTTCAATTATTATAATTATTTCATAATGGAAGATGATGATTAGAAGATTGTGTTTAAAAAAAATTATGACTCTAGTATTCAATTATGATTATAGTCATTGAATTTAATATTAATACAATCAGATCTATGTGAAAGATATATATAACCATATTATCAATGATGAAAACCCATCAGTTGGTCAGACCCATCAGAATATGGATTGCCATAAATTTTGATTCCTAATGAATAGTTAAATCCAACTCATTTACTATTACATATTATTCTATAATATTATTTAAAATATGGGTCAAAAATCCTAGATTTCTGTAGAAAATATTAATGATAATGACTCAAATTACATTTTATCTTTCCATTTTTGATTAGTTGGATTCAAATGTAAACACTATTAATACTTCAACAAACTATTTTGGATATCCATAGTTTTTCTGATGATCAAATAATTGAGTAAAAATCCTAGATGTCCTGAATCACTACTTTTATGAAATCTTATCTAATCAATTAGCAAATTATTACATATTTAAAACAATAACCACTGATCAGATTGAGAAGATATTTTCTTCATGAACCAAAATGATAATCCCAATAGTGACATCCACATATATTCCATGAAACTCAAAAAACATTTATGATATCTAAGGTTCATTTATTATTGAACAAAGTTCATTATCTTTTACCTAAATTATTATACATGAAATTCTCCTTATCTCTCCATAAATATGATATATATGGTAGGACTCACTCAAATGAACATTCAAGAACAATATTTGTAATATTAAATTGATTAGTATGATATCCAAAAAATGAGATATGGTTTTTTATTTATATATAAGACAAACATAAAATAATTGTATATAGGCCACTTCCTTTTAATTTAATCAAAATAAATACCATATATATGTAATTTAAATATTATTAAATAAAAACATTATGTGGAATGTGTAAATAATATAATAATATAATTAAATATAGATTTATTTAATTTAAATGATATTTAAAATACTCTTAGTGGACCATTACTCTACATGAATTCATTGAAAAAAATTGAACCTTAAAAAATAAATTAATTTTTTTGATTCAATAAAATATATATATTCATAATTTCTATAAATAAATGAGTAAATATTATATCAATTTATAATTTAAATAAAAAATAGATAAACATTATATCAATTATTATTTATATAAATAACATATTTTTGAATTTATAGTAAACATAACTGGAACAAATTTAGTTCCATAAATAGGGAACACATTTTATTCATTACATAATATAAAAAATTATTGTTCTTCAAGAAAAACATAGTTACAAAATCAATAGGTTTCTTTATTATTGTTTGTTATTCAAACCCATGGACTAATTGTAGAATCTAGTAATACCTTGTAATCACTTGATATGAAATGATATATAATATAGAAACCATCAACAATAATCATATAAATTGTTCTATGAAATATAATTTAATTTATAATACATATCTCACAAGTTTGGATTCATACTACATCGTAAATATTTACACATGATATATATTTAGTTGAATTAATCAGACAAAATTTCATAAAATTACCCTAACCATGTATTTTGGTTGGACTCTAACATCTCAATTAAGGATTTAGAGATATTTTTGTCTGGAAATTTAAAAGGTAAATGGTATCTTAACCACTCAATGGATATTATATCTATAATTACTCACATAATTTTATCTACATCAAAATATCTAAATGATTTTTTATTTTTATTATCATTATTTGAATATGAATCACGTAACACTGTAATAATGATATTGAATCATAGGTAATATAAACACACCAATCATATATCTCTTTAGTGTTTTATAATACTATTAATCAATAGACACTAGGAATTTTATATCCATTTTATTTATTTTTATATTGTTATGTTATAAATAATTTTAAAATATGTGTTAAATACTCAGTATCTATTTTTATGCACCAAATAATTCAACTTAATATTCATCTATATTTTTCTTTGAGTACTTCCTTTTTTCATGGATTCACCATTCTATTAAATTTAAAAATCATCTAATTGACAATAATTTAACTTATATGGAAGGTATGGTAGAGAAATAATTTGAAAATTTAATGATGTTATTCCTTATTTCATGATTACAAATTATATCCTTTTAATTTTTATAACATTTTATTCTTCAAAATTTTCAACATTGATTAATTATGTTGATCCTTTCTACTTTGAGTTTTTTTAATATTTTATTTATTAGGATATAAATTTTTTGAGAATTTATAGTCCATTTTCATCGTTAACCATATTCATAACATATATCAGGATTCAAAAATGTTAATATATATTTGACTCTATAAAATTATTTATATATTTTACCCTTCTACTAATATAGATAATGTCACCAAATATTCATCCCAGATTTCACTACATGTATCTCCAAATCATGGGTGGAATAGTTCATCTCCAGATCATTCAACTTCCTTGTGGTATATTCTTTTACATTATAATTTTCCAACAAAAAACCCTATCCCTTATTTGAATCATTGTTTTATTCTAAAAATTGTTACCCACTTCATTGAAGTGTGAGTAATAGTGCAGTGATAATAATTTTTAAACTCATTAATGCACTCTATGTATTCATCAGTATCAAAAAACAATACTCCCTTTTGTGATAGATTGATTAGTGGTTTTGACAATCATGAGATGTTTCTCAAAATAGTCTTAAATATCTTGTTTCTTCATGGATATTACAGATCTCCATTACATACACTCATCTAGGATTGTCCTCAATTCATATTTAATTATAAGTTTCCATATATATACCTTTTCTAGTGATAATATCCTGAACTTTTTATAGTTCATTTATATATAATTCAATTTTATTGAAAATTTCATATAGCTTATGCTTTCATGAAGCCTAGTTGTGTATTAAAAGTCTCATCATGATCATCCTTTATTTTATAATAAATTACAATAGCATCGTTAATTACAAGAAAACAAATTTCATGATAATCACCAGAAACCCCAATGATCATGTCAATAACGATTTATGAAGGATTTGTTAGTCTGATAGGAATCAATATTAACTAAATGTTCACATAAATTGATCAAAATAATGGTGTTGAGAATATAAATGTATTGACCATTAATTAGTGATATCATGATTTATGGTACACATTAGATAAATTCTATGCCCTGCATATTTGAACAAACAATTCATCTATCTGAGGTACTGTATATACGTTTTTGCCCTGATTTTTTGAGTACCTTTTAATCAATGGAGACACACATTGATCAACCATTATTTTTCATGATGAGGACCAGTTAACTCTATTGTGAATCACTCGAATATATTAATCCATTTTCTATGTTATCTTGCAACTACATCATCATCTCTTCTAACTCAACTATATAATTTCTATAATGAGTCTTTAATTTGGTAGAGATCCAATTACCAGTTGAATTGAGAACTAAAACCCTCATTCACGATGTCAATCAAGAAACTCATTGGGGTAATACATCAGTAAAATACCTAAAAGGGTAAGGTATTTAAACTTGAAACTATCATTGATTGCAATCATTTGGGTTAGATATTATTCTTCATAGGACTATAATTTTCACACTTTACTAGACGATTCTATGGTAAATTCTTCCACCTTCTAAAATTGGTATAGAATTTAAGGATGTCATGGGATGTGAAGTGTTATCTCCCTCTCATCGAAACATATGTATTCCTTATTTAAGGATTCCCGATCCATACCTGATATAGAATCAAACACCAAATAATATTGGATAATCATATTAATTGAATGAATTAGTTTATAATTATTGACTGGGGAGGATTTATATACTATGTATTTGACCATTTCTCCATTTTTTATTATCATATATATCTTAAACACCATATTTTGAGGCGGTTCATAAAAACATCTACTAAATATGACTATTCGGAATTAATGGAGATAGCATGAATAAAATAATTTATTCACTATTATTGAAATTAAATCTACCATACTGATTATTACGTAATTATATGGATCCAAATATATTATTTTTATAGATTATTCACATACAATACATCCATTACATAGTGAATTTTTTCCTTGTTTTTCAATAAAAAACATTAATTTGGGAATTGGTTTTTATCATGTCCATATTCCTCTTATTGAAACTCTACATTATAGATTGAGTAGCAATTGGAAAATTATTATATGTTTCCACATAAATGGGTTACATTATTTCTATATAACATTTATTAGATGAATTCCCCGCCATTCAATATTTGAATCATATACCACTTCCCATCAGTAATTTTTATAGATTCTAAATACCACAAATTTGAAAATTTGTATGTTGGGTTTGGTTTTAGCCAAGGAATTTTTTATTTGATAACCATTAAAAAACACCATTTAATTTTTTGTTCTCTACTCCCGAAAATCCATTGGGGGTTACTAATCTCCATATAAACTAATAGGATAAATCTGAAAATATTATCATATCTCCCAAAATCTGGATTCATTGATTATTTTTGTAAATATAAATTCAAACCACTAATGATGATTTCCACCTTATATTAAATTTGGATGAAAAAGATGATTATTTAAATTGCAATCCGTGTAATCTTTTCCTCATGCATTGTGATAGAAACATGTTCCATTTGTTTAATATAGAGGAACTCCCTCTCCATTTTATTATGTAGGTTTTTTGGAATGTATTTTATGGCAAATATATTTATTAATTATTATAATTATATGGAATTGATATTATCTTTATATGTTTTTACTTTATTACTATCTAAAACCGATTAATTTGTCCTTATATGAGATAAAAGACTAGCACATCATTTATTGTTTTAGTAGTTTTAGCATGAATAATATATTCTCAATGGAGTTAAAAAAATTTGGAAAAAAGGAATAATAAGATAAACTTATAGTTGGATTAATTTTTTATATAAAATACTCTAATGAAACTTTATATTTATTAGGTAGAGTAGTTAGTTTCTCATGATTCATATTATTAGTCATTTAATGAGCTAGTTGAGCATGTACTTCCAGGAAGTTCTTATCTCTATATCCTATAATTTTAATTATTTAATTGGCGAAATCATAACATTACATAACGTTTTTTCTTTTAGAATTTTTTATCATATATTGAAATGTTAACTAAAAAAATGAAAATCTATATCACAATAAATTAATAAATAAATTTAAAATTTTGAAACATAACAAACAAGGATGAATGTAAATATAAATTTTAATAGTATCCTAACTTATTGTTCACCAGGTTTCAATATATGTTATCAATTATAATTTCCTTATTAAGAATTTAAACCAACCCATATTTTCAATCCATTAATAAAAGTTATTAATGTGTTTTATGAAATTTAAAAGCCTATTACCTCCGATTGTGAAACCTATTGTGATACAAGTATAATTTTTGTTCTCTTGGTGAAAATCTAGTGTAGATTAATGATCTATTTTCAAAGAAATTACCCTTATGAACAACTGCTCCAAATAAAAATCAATGTGTACTATCTATATACGGATGAAATTTATTTGAACCCACTTTCTATATAAATCATCAAATACTGATGTTAGTTTTCTATACATATTATTATACTTATACATATCTGTATTATTCTCACTAAAATATTTTATTCATAATCACCAAAATATGATGACATTATCTTTATAACAACTCCAATAACCCAACATTATTTCACATAATTGAAAATAATTTTTTCACATAAACATTCATTAATTACTACCCAATGATAATTAGTCCTTGTGTATTTATAAGAATAGTTTCATAATAAATCAAAATGAAAATGAACTATGAAATACTCATTTAATTATACATAATGAGCTAAAAATTATTTTTCTATTATAATGTACAATTGTATAACAAGGGAATACATAAAATAAACTTGTAGGTTAATAATATAATAATGTGTTGAAATTTGATAAGGAAACAAAATATGTGAGTCAAATGTGAAACATGATATTATAAAAGAGAAGGCTCATGATAAATCACATAGATTTATAAAGTAAATAAAATGGTCTAAAAATAATATTAATCATAGTTAATATCATAGAAACATAAAACACAATATAAATATATATTATTGACTACTTCTTAGAAGATATCACATTGTGTAAAATGTCCAAAAATTGATTAGGTTTACTCCCTAATCTGATAATTAATTCTATATAACACAAAAAATCTCCCAATGCATTGGATATATTACTCAAAATCATATAAAAACATTTTAATGGTTTATTTGATTCATATAGAACAATATATATCATAATTTATAATGTAATAATTATCCAAGGAACTACAATTGTTTACATAATCTTGTAACAGATCATAATCAATCAAAATTACATAGAGATTAAATTTAATAAATCAGAATAAGGAATGTATTTCCCAATTAATAGAAGGGTTATAATGTTTTCTATATATGAGGGTGAAATATATAATTATTTTACAATCATTTAAAAATAATATTGTTAGATATTGTACGAGTTGAATAGTTGATGGCCATAACTAAAATGAGTGGTGGTTTAGGGGGATCCCTTACTATGAGACAAAATAGCATGTGAATTATTTATATTACTGAATAGTAAACTTATAAAGAATATTTACTTAATTGATAATTTTTTTTATAATTTCTTTATTTTATTTTTTATGAAATCATACTCAATTATGAAGTAAATTAATTAGGTGACATATGTTTTAATGGTTTTCTATTCATATGTCCAAAATGAAAGAGGAATGTCTAATAAGTTTAAATAGAATACTATTTAATAATATACAAAAATAAAAATATTTTTATGGTTACTTTTATAAATATATTATATGTTTAAAATAATCCATGAAATATGGTGATAAAAATTGAACCATGAAACAATCATAGAGATAGTAGGACATATGTACACATGACTAACATTTACATACTTTAATAATAATAAGTAAAATCATGTTAGTGTAATTTTTTAATTAATAAATATAATTATATCACTAATATCATATAATTTAATTAAGTTAAATAATATATTACTTATATGTGGTGTGGTAAAAATAATAATCACATTGCATTACGAGGCCGTAGATAGTCGTACACACGAATAAAATTATAATTTTTCAATGGATAGAAATTTATGATGGTTTTTTATTTTTTGAAATTATATAATTATTACTATATCATGAATATAACATATAAAAATAAAATCCATCATCTTTAATCGTCTTTAGATGTGATCATGTAAAATAAATTATGTCAGTTATTTATGTGGTAGTCCATTGTACATAGAAACAATGTTTTTGTTTCCCATTTGATCAAATTAATGATTTATATAGGGTATTGCATCAACATTTTAAAAAAAAAATTAATTTATATATTTTTTTATACCATAATATTTGAATAACATTATAAGGCTGTTAATGAAGAAATAAAATAATGATTCTTGGGTAAGAACACTACCTCTTCGTCAGACTACCTCTATAAGATTATATCTAATGTCAATATATATTTTATTTTTTACAAGAATTGGAAATATAACTAATGGAGATGAAATTATAATAGAAATTAGGGTTGGAATTTTTTTTAACAATTTTTTTTTAATTATGGAATGTTTAGAAGTGGAGGTTCAACATTATAACTTAGTTGGATGTGTATTTTTATAAATAACAAAAATATTCAATAATGGGAAGTCACGATGAAAAAAGTTCATATAAAATATGTATCTAACTGATAATATGGTTGATATGGATTATCCACACCAAACACCATTAAAATATTTAAATTTTTAAACATTTTACTCTCATTACCACGTTAGATAAACACCTAATAAAATTGTTTTTAAATTAACTATGGGAAAATATTTTGAATATTATTTGATTTATTATTATCATGAAATTAACATTAAAATATTATATTATATTATTTATTTTTATTAAAAACATGTAATCGATTATATCTAATTAAAATCACAGATGTATTCTATTTTTATTTAAAGTTTTACACACAAAATGTGTTAAAAACAAGATTTTCGTAAATATATTTTTTAATCATAAGATGAAATTAAAATAGATATATGACTTGTAATACTTATTATATGAAATAAATTTATAAAATATAACATATAATTTTTAAATTTTATTTTAATTATTTTTTCGGATAATTATAATTAATTAAAATTGATAGACATTATACAGTTGAATAAAATTTTCCAACAAACATCTTTTTATAAAATTAAAATAATCATCCACCAAATATAAAGATAATTATTGATTTAAATTAATTTAAAAATATTATTATAGGTAAAATTATTTATAATATATATTATTACCAAATAAATAATATATTTTATCATTACATTTTCTATATTATAGAAAATGAAATGACCATATTAGAAAAATCAGTAATTTTTACAATACACGTTAAAATAAAACATCTCAAAAAAAAAATAACATATATGATTCACATATTAATATTGATAGAATGATTTAAATTTTAATTTTACATTTATAAAATAAAAATTAAAATATTTTATTAAATAAATGTGTTTTTTTAAATAGAAATAATTTTTTTTGAAGGGACTAAATTTCTGAAAAATACACTACTTTATAGAAATTTGTGTAAATATTTCCTCAAAATTTATTATTATATTTATATATAGTATTTCTACTATTTATATTTAAAAATATAGTTAATACTATTAATGACAACAAATTTAAATTTTATTTTATAATGTTTACAAATAATCATGGTTTTTTTGAGCATGGTGGTCCATGTCACATATTCCATTGCGTAAATATTTATTTTTTATTAACTCGTGTTCTTGAAAATTCATTACTAAATATTGTGTATGGTGTAAAATTTATTTTAATCACACATTTATATATAATGATCAAGTGTCAATAAGTACGAAGAGTCCATCCTTATCCTCCATTACCATTAGATTATTCATGATGCGTGATTTAACATTTAAAAAATAATTTAATAAAAACTATGTATGAATAATATATAAAAAATTTAAATTTTAAATTATGATATAAAACTAACTAATAATGGTACACCAACCATGTGACTTACACTACCGAAGTTCCATACCTAACATGTTTTGGATGCATGGTTTAGGATAATAATGTTCTAAAAATGTAGTTAAACATGTTAAGTGGACTATTCAAGTGGGATATGTACATTATTTGGGAACCCATACACATCCCATGATCCTACCTCAATAATTTTATATATATTTACTAAATGGTTATTATGCTATCCTTGAATTATTTAAAAAACCATGTCATATCTCATTTGGGACCACATGGTTTCTCCTAGGGTCCACATCATTTAAACAAATAGTGTACCATTATTAGTCTCTACAAAAAATAATTTTCTAGATAAAGATGCTTTTGAAATAAATTCAAAATTATGTGACACCAATCTAGGATTTAAAATAATCCAAAACAAAATAATTTATTCAAACTATACATTTTTTTATCAATACTAAATATATGATTTTCCAATACACCAATTGATAATATCAAAAATTATTTGATAATTCTTAATACGATAAAAAAGTAGGAACATATAGTATACCTACCATAGAGCTTCTTGTCCCTAAGAAACTACAATGAATAGAAGAATTATCTCTGACCATCTTGGGACATAAAAACACAAAAATAGACACATATGTTTTCTACAGATCAAAAGCACTTGTATGTGGTAAATAAAAAATGTGATACCTATGATGCTTATCTTGAGCCAATGCTCATATTAAAAATGGATACACAATGATGGGGCATACTTAATCATATCAAACTCAATACATGTTCACATAGTTTTCCATTTCAACATCCGGTATATGGTGCTTCCAACCATAGATAATAGAATATAATGTATAATACTACGACATGATGCATCCACAATTAGAATTATATTATTACGCATGTATTGGGGATCTTAGTGAAACATAAAGAGAATTTATGAGATAACACATGAGGAAAATAGCCTCTAACCCTGATTGGATCAAACCAGTTTACCACCCAATTGATTATTCTAAAATTTACCTAATGGATCCTCTTTGAAATTCCAAGGATGAAATTTTTACTATAATCATGTCATCTCAATGTCATGCTAAACGTTATTTAAAATTGATCACATAAAAATACAATAAGACCTCAAGTCTAACAAGCTATGGTGGCATATTTCTGAAGGAAACCAAATTCATTATTTGATGAATCCCCAATATATATTTTTTATTCCATAACCACAATGTGTACAAATATAATTCTGATCATTCCCACCCAAAATAGAACATACACCATGAATTTAGCATGATAATCAAGAAATACATTATTCAATTTAATTGATGACATAAAAGTTCCAACACAACTTCTATCCAACCTGTCTCATGGTATCATGGTCATTTTAAACGAGGGTGTACCACCATAAAACATGGTCCGATTAACTAACTCATTATCATTGTATTTTTCCTTTATAAAATGTTTTTTTATTATCAAAGCACATTCTTAGTCAATCCACATAACTATCATTTGGAACTTATAATAACCAAATCATTCCTATCACTAACATAAACATCACCCATCACTAATTCACACTTCCCAATAATGGTACCTATAATGATCTCTTATGTTTGAATAAAATATATTGTCACCAGTATAAAATAGCATATTTTATAGTCTGTACAATGAAAGATACATTAGATGTATACTTTATCACATCTTCCAATGACTTTAATAGTCAAACAATAACAACTATTAAAACATGTATCTCATCATATATCCCATGACCACTATGAATACACAATGTTATGTAAATATTTGTTAGATGGTAACTTATAGATTATAAGTAGACTGATATTTTTATCACTAGGCATGTATAGATTCTTTCTAGCCATGCTCACCTGAGACATTGCTATAATTTCCATATACCAATGTAAAATCTCATATCTCCCAATAAATGTGTTCCCAAGACCTATGATTGTAACACCCTGCATTTTTATAGACCATATTTTTCTTTTAAATAATAATTTTTATTTATACAATAAATTCACTAATTCTAACATTCCTTACACACAAAACAAACATGTCGTATGTTACATGTAAAAACGAATTGGTATATGATACCTGAAACAATGATTATAGATTTAGTTCAATGTATAAATAAATATTTATAAATTATGTTATAAACAAAAACAAATGTATCTTTCACTATACGCAACACTGCCTTCTATTGCGTTCCATACAAGAGCGACCATTCTTGATAGCTTGTGTTGTACGCAATACCGAGTTTTACTAAACGATGATATATTATTAAAATAATATTATTTAATGGTATATAAACTATCCATTATGAATATTATTAACCAAAATTTTTATTTTATATAACATTATCATTTTTATTATTTATTTCTTATACATGATACAAGAACAAGTTCACTTTTTCAGAAAAAAGTTGTAGTAAAAAAACAGTTTTTCCACCTTTTGAAGGAACATCTATTTAAATTATAGTTTGTAAAACATTTATAAATTATATTTGGAAAAATAAAATTCTTTATTGGAATCATGAAATCATCAATTACTATGAATTATTTTTTGGTAATTTTATTTGATAAAATTAACATTTAAATGAATCGTGAAAAATAATTTATTTTAATTCCAATTTTCATTTTAATATAATTATATTTTATATATAAATTATATTATTAATTGGATTTAAATTATATATATATATTTTTTATCAATTAATTCAATTTTCATCATTGGAAGTAATTTTACAATGAAATTGGATATAAGATCATGTTAATCTTTTAATAGTTTTTATTTCTTAAAAACCCTCTATTTGTTTTGATAATGGGAATTAATTTTAAATTAATATTACCAATTTAGTGTTTTGAATTTCAAAAAATGGATTCCATTTTTGGAATTAGTATGTTCAAATTTCATTAATAGGTTGCTTTAATTTTTGTAAATTATGAATTATATCTTAAGTAATTTAATATATTCAACGTGGATAATGAGTAAATATGGTAAATAAGGGTAAGAAATAATATTATAATTATATAAATTTATGTTTTCACATTTCTTAATATAGTTGGGTGAAATTTTTCTGACCTTGAAAATATTTATATCAATTTTTGGACCCCATAAAGTCACATGAGTGTGAAAATTGTATGTTATAAAAATTAATTTAAAGTAAATAGAAGTATAACATTATCATGAATCTTATTACTAAAAAAATTATTTAGAGCTATATAATTGGTATATTCAATTATAAATTGATATTATAAATGTAAAAATACTTCTTATATAATGGTATATTTTTTTTAATATTTAGAAATTAAATAATTAAATTTAATTATGACACAATAATGATGTAGTAATTTCTTTATTAATGAAATAAAGAAACAAATGATATTAAAAATATTATAATGAATGAGTTGTAAAAGTTTTTATGCCATACATGACGTTTCAGGATGAAATTGACATGTTAGCATTAATTTATTGAATTTGATTCCAAGTAATCAAGTTGTTATAAATTAAAAAAAATCATTTACTAAATAGTGTAAAATTGACATAAATGAGTTTTTAAATGAAATAGTATTTTATTAAATGATATAATAGTCGTAATTTCACACCTCAACCACAGATGACCATGTTTTTATTTTATTCTTGGTACCACGACTCTAGGTTGTGTTGGGATTTGACCTGAGTTTAACTTTTTGACGTTTTTATGTTTTCGGTGGGTCTCAGGCTAGTGCGCAGTCACCGCACTACTAGCGGTCACCACGCATTCAGATCTGTTAAGCTCATAGTGACCACTCATTCGGTCTAATCATGCGTTCGGACCTGGTGAGTGCGAGTTTTCACAACTTTTTAGATATATAATAATGTTAAATGAAAAAATTAAATTGAAGTTAATTTTATAAAATATTTAATAATAATAATAACAATAATTTATAATACTGTTATTTTTATTATTGTTGTTGTTGTTGTTGTTGTTTTATTTTTCTTTATATATTATTATTTAGTTACTTTACTTTTTTTATTTTATAATATATTTCCTTATCCTTTCTTATTCTTTTATTTCTTTCTCCACATGTTGCTCCCTTTCCCCCCTATCCTGTGCGGTACTCGCTCCCCTACCTACCTTCTCCCTTTTTTCATTCTTTGGCATGCACCTGCACCCAGCTAGCATCCTACCTTATCTCCAGCTACATGAGAACGCCTCAGCCTGGCTCCCTCCTCGACCGCAGCTCCGGCGTACCCCTCATGCAGCAGAATTCTTCTCTGTACCACCCTCTCTTCCACCTCCATGCGATCACACGAGCCCTTCGCCAGTTCTCTGCCCCACCCAGCGCGCCCTTCTCCACTTCCCGCAAAGAAGCCCGGCGACCATCACCCCTCCCTGCACGAGTAACTGCCTCCATGTTCGGCTCTCCCCCATGCTCCCCCTTGTTGGTTTCCTCATGCACATCCTCCCCTTGTCTCCTTCTCCCCTCTTTCACGTGGCTCCCCTTTCCCCACTGAATCCTGCTGCACACCCATGGCGACTCTGTTGTGCCTGTCTACAACAAAGACCTTCTCCTACCTGTCTGATCTTCTACGATGACCCCTCCCATATACTACCTCTACCAGGCCTTAGAATATCCATCTGCAGCTAGCCTTCCAGCCACCTCCATTCGTATCAACCTTCCATCGCACCTCCAGCATGAACTCCTACAGCCTGCAACCCCCGGTTGGCCCACTTTCAGCCGCAACCTCCCCCTATCCTGGCCGATTTCCCACTAGTTTGCACCTATTTCCTGGCAGACCGTCATTCCTCCTGCTCCACCCAACACAACAGTTCGACGCACATTATTTCGGTGACCTCGCCTCCGGTCACAACCCTCCTACTCACCAGCAGAGCAGCACCCCGACAATCTAATCCCCTACTTAGCACGCTGCCCCGGTTGGACCACATCCAGTCGGGTGGAGCACCTCCGCTAGTCTGGAACGATGCTCCTCGTGGGCCATAGCTTCTCTGTCCTTCCTCCTGCCATCTTATACTGTCAGCGTTACCCCGACCAGCCCTCCAGCAGTCCGTTTATTTTTGCATCCCCTGATGGGTATACCATTTTATTTTATGGTCCATGTCATATATATATATATACACCCTGTATTGATTATAATTTCTGTTAATTAAATATTTTTTTGGGTTGGTCTGACTTTTTAGGACCCGTGCGGTGTGTTTCCAAGTGAGCTTCATCGCCACGACTGGTTTCCGAGCTTACGCCATCATCACCCCTTGGTCTCGAGGTAGGTCCCCCACTGAACTAATCTTTAAATTTAGATTTTATAAATTTCTTGATTCGTTTATTAATTTTAATAAATTGGAAATGATATAAGATAATTAATTTTTAAATGATTATTTGGTGTAAAAAGAGTCGTTTATTTTATACACGACACTTGAAATATTTTCATGATGATCGGGCACCAAGTATTAAAAGAATCCCAGTTTTCCCTTTAAAAATAATTCACTTAAGTTCAAATATAGTTCTAGTATTAAAGATAAATTATTTCTTCTAAAAAAGTGTTTTGGGTTTCCTTGGGATATTAAAGTTGAACATGAAATATAGAAACCTATAAAATCCCTCAACCCAGATATTTCATCTAGACCAAACAGTTTTCTATTATAATTTTGTTTTTACTGTTGGGAAAGTGAGAATGATGACATTGAGTAGGCTGACCAATATTATTTTTGATGGTGTTGTATTCATATACTTCCTTGTGTGACAACCATTATTCTGATACCCAAGGTGATGTATTAGTACACATTAAATAATTATCATCTCATCAATATTTTCAAAACTGTAGGATCGAAATAATGATGTAGATGCTCAATATAAAAGGGGGGGGGGTGAATTGTACACTTTAAAAATTCCTTTGGAACCTTTAATGTCAGTTACGAATAACTATGTTTTCCTTAAGCAAAGGAAATGGCTATGATTAACAAAGTTAAACTATGAAAATTCACAACAACACTTAAAACCAAATGAAAACATGGAATAAGGAATGAAGTTATAAACTTCAAGTCCTATGAACTTTCTTAAAACTGGAAACAGACTTCGAAAGTAGGTTCCGGAAATATGGTTCCAGAAATTGAAACTTAACAAAAGATTACAATATGATATTCTACCTTATGGCGTATAGAATCTAAATGGAACAGAGTCCAAGTAAGGATGTATAAGAAAGTTATAATTTCCATTCAATACAATATGCAGCAGAAACAAACAAGTAGTAAAACAACAAGTAACAAGATATAAGTCTTTTAACCCAAAGAGAAGGGTATCCAACAACCTTGGATAAATGTCCCTTGATTTATACTTTAAAGCAATTCTGTCTTACCTACACCAGGGTAATCCCTCGATACGAATATCAGAGTCTTTATCTTGCTATCCCCACAAGCCCTAAACTTCATGGTAGTTGGCAACCCCTGTCTTCCTCAGCCAGGAAGCCCTCAACTTCTAGGTGTTGGAAACCTCTATCTTCCTATCCCCGAAATTCCTCGAATGTAATCACCAACATTCGGAGTTGCACGATGAAAAAACATAATGAGCGGTTCAGTACGCACAAGACATGAAAAACTTTCTCTATCTAGAAATCACCTTAGCAGCGTGTGGTCTTTAGATCGACCAACTTCTCTATTGTTGTGAGCTCTTTCAAATGAGATCCTATTTATAGGAAAGGTCATCCTCCCTTCCAACGGTCATATATTCCTTAAAAATCAGATAGATATGTAATCGTGTAACTAATCCAACAGTTGGTTTATAATAGAATAGACGACATCGTTTTATAACAAAACAAGTATAATAGAATGTATGAAATTGTTTTAAGTCTCACTAAAAAGTTCAGAGTGAAGATTCAGAGTGAAGGTTCGGAGTGTAAGAAAAATATTAAAGAGTAGACATATTATAAAAGCGTAAGCAAAATGAAAGTTTGGGGTCTAACCAAAAATAATTTTCGACGTCTAAATAAATTCAGAGTTTATAAAACAAAGATGATCATATTCTATTTAATAGGTGAATTCGAAATGAGAATTCGGAATCAGAATTCGTCATCAGAATTCGTAATGAGAATTCATCATCAGAATTCGTAATTAGAATTCTTCATCAGAATTTGTAATTATAATTCGTATCCTGAATTCGGAGTAGAACATTATTACAGTTCTCATCCAGAATTCAGAACCTAAAACAGAATGCTTCATATAAAAGTTTCAAACGATTCCGAGAATATAGAAATGAATCCAAATCTTATACATAAGAAATATATGGATGAAAATATAATAAGGATAATTTTTATTACAAAATCATTTTTCCTTATAAAAGCAATTTTCCTTATAAAAGAAATTTTCCTTATAAAAGCGATTTTCATAAAGATAAGGTTTTTGTGATTTTCAAAACAAAAAGGAATGGAAAAGTCATAAGGTAAACCTTATTGACTCAACAATCTCCCCCTTTTTGGAAATCACAAACATCCTTCCGAAAAATAAGTTCTAAGAAGAATGAAAACATTAAGGCTTATCTCCCTTTTCTTTAAGGATATTAATGAATACGAATAACTCCTCCTTAGGCTTTGAAACTCTATGGATCGTATTCTAGATTTCCGGAATGATATTTCATTACGAATAAGAATGTTTTATTTAACGAAAAACTCCCCCTTAGATAAACTATATTAGAGCTTGTTTTCTTTCTCACCCTTTGTTAAAATTCTTTTTACCCTTTATTAGGGTTCTTTTCCTTCTCCCCCTTTGTCATTTTCAAAAAGAATTCGAGGGAATGGAAAATATAATAAAGTACCTTAAAAAATTAGTAGCAAAAACAAAAGAAACGAGCAAGAACAATTTTCATTAAGTTGGAAAGCTCAACAACAAAGAATATTAGATACAAAAAAAGATCGAATCTGTCTATTTTGGATCTTTTTCCTTCACCATGAGACCCTTAAGAGTAGTCTTTATCTTATTCAAGCCTTTATGGTCTTCCTTGGCTTGCTTCTCTAACACAACAATTCTTGCACTTTGAGCATCAATATTTTCTTCCTGGGCTTGATGCTTTTCTTCCTGATCCTTCAAGATTTGTTCTTTCTTTAACAACTTTTCTTCAAACTCAATCCAATGATCACTTTCATACTTACAGTTTTGAGAAACAAAATTTATCTTCCCATTTAGATCTCTGACTTCTTGAATCCGTAAATTCTTCTCATCTGTCAACTTTTCTTCAAATGATGATGTATGTTCATTTATCTTCATGTCTTCTTTCTCAAAATCATCCTTAACATTATCTTAGAATTAATCAAAGAGCCTCATCTCTTCTACAGTCTTCCTCAACCAACTAGTCATCCTCTTGCAAGATCTTTTGTGGGCTTCATAGCCGACAAAGAATGTTTTGAACTGAGCCTCTATCTCAACACATTTGTCCCTAACCATGGATACAGAGTCTGTTTTATGATTCAAATCATGTTGGAGTATCTGGCATCTTGAATCAATACTTGAGAAAGTCAGAATAGTACCCACCAACATCTTTAATGACTGAACAACAATGTCATTCCCCAACGAAGATGACTCAGAATCCAAGACTTTTCTTGGAGACTTTTCTTCTTCAAAATGCTCAACTTTCTTCGTAGAAGAATCACCAACTTCCCTTTTCTTTACAACCACTGAGCTTGGGGTATAAACAACAAGTTGTTTTCCCTTGTCCTTTTTTGGAATGGATTCTTGTTCGGAAGTTCTCTTTACACATTCAGACAATTGAACAACATTGTCTTCCTCATCAGCAACTTTCTGAGTACCATCCTCTGCATTCTCCATTTGAGAAATATCATGTAGAAGTTTTTCGTCCTCTACATATAAGCATCTTCTTCTTCTCCTTTCTCCTCATCTATCGCTAGAGTGAATAACTTAGAAGACTCATCTCCTGCGGTTCGGAGCGACAAATGTTCCGAAGGTGTCCCCTTATAATCATCTACTTGCTTTAAAACATCTCTGGTGTCACCACTACATTCAGCAACTGCTTCTCCTTCTCAGACTTTCTCAATCTACTATACTTCCTCAACATGATTAGCAACTGAGGCTACCCTTGCACTCTCTTCTCTTTAATTTAACTCAATTTAGAAACTACCTCATCAGGGTAAGCTTTACTCTTCTTCGGTTTTGGAGGTGCGGAATGAACTTCCTTAGATTTTGGATTTTCTTCTTCACCTTCAACTTATTTTATCTTTATCTTCCTCACTGGCATAGAGGATTCAGGTTCAGGAATATTCGGAACCGTTTCTTCTTGAGAAGGTAAATCAACAAACTGACCAGTCTTCTTGTCGAAGGCTACATCCATCCTTTTGAGAGTACCAACAAAGACTAACATAATATTGCAAACTCTTGTCTTATACATCAAGACTCCTTGAAAGTCTCAAGGCACCGAACTACCAATTTTGAGAGGATTGCTAGATACATTATGATCTGAGCTCTCAAATTCCCTTTCTTAACATTTTCAAGGGTAATAAGAATGTGTTTCATCAGATTAAACTTCCTCAGATTTATCAGAAAATCTCAGATGTAGATCTCAATCTTTTTTAAACTATCTTTGTCACCGTCTCTCGGTATGATAAGACCTTGTACCCAAAACTCTAGAATCTAGAAATTTGTAGACAGAGAACCAATCTTCGGAGCCTCATCATCTGACAGTCTGATAGTTTCCAAAGCCTTTTCCTTGTCAAAGCTTCCCTTTGAATCCAGAACAACATGAGAAATAAACTCAGCTTCTCCTTCATTGTTCAGCCATACCATGCTGGCTGCCTTGGCATAAGAAAGCTTATAAGTCTTTCCATAAGTCTTAAACGATAATTTGTCCCTGCCATCATCCTTATAGAAGGAAACTATCTCATAGAATTCTATAAGTAAATCCAAAAATGCATTATCTTGATTCCCAGGCTTAGACACATCAACATCTTCCCATCCGTTAAGCTTTAAGTTTTTGGATATAATAGAATCATACTTGATGAAGAAATCAGGATGAACCAACCATTCTCTATATACTAACCACTTAGAAATCGGCTTAGAGGAAGACATTTCTTGAGAAGCTACTTCCACAGACATTCGGATCTGAAGACCTCTAAGAATATCGTAATGGAGATCTCTAAAGTTTGGAATGGTCTTAAAAATAGAGAGGTAGAGCTTCGGGATGCTGGAGCTTGAAAACTGATGTGGGACAACTATTTGGGGTCCCCTTTATATAGGCAACGAGAAGATGGTTCAACTTCCTCAGTTGATAAAACTGTTGTGACAAGCTGAGATCAGATCTGATGATTGAAAACCAATTCTCAAGAAAACTTGAATCCGATCTATTGAGGTTTTTATTAAAACAAAAATTTAAGAAAACTATAATCTGAAAAAAAATGTCATCATGTAAGGTATGACTATGAAAAATTGAGTAAGGAAATCATACCTTTCGGATTGGTTTAGGAGGATTATTCTTAATGGGTATTATTAAAAAAAATTAACTACAAACAAAATCGAGAAACTCACTACAAAAAACAAACCCAGTACGGAAAACTCAGTACGAAAAACATTATAAGGATTTCATTATGAAAATTTCATTACAAAAGTTAAAAAAAAATCATTATGAAAGTCTCGGTACGAAAATCTCGTTATAGAAATACCAGTACCAAAGTTTCCATTCCGGAAGTTTTTAATACGAATATTTCCATTCTAGAATTTTTCTATACGAAAATATCCATTCTTGAAATTTTCTGTTCTGAAAATTCCTATACCGGAAATTTATTTCCGAAAAGATTGAAAACAAAGTTTGAAAAACTTATTTACTCTAACAAACAAATGTACTCCCCCTAAGAAAAGGAGTTTATTATTGTAAGGAGACTTTTTGAAAATAAATTTAATTAAGAAGGATTACCTTACAGTTATCATTCCTAAATTCTATTTAATGTATTAAAATCTATCAGTAGGAATAACTTTTGTTAAAATATCAGCAAGTTGATCTTGCATTCCGAAAAATTGAAAAATGATATCTCTTTTTAGTGTGTGATCCCTAAGAAATTGATGCCTAATATCTATGTGTTTTGTATGAGAGTGATGTGAAGGGTTCTTACATAAGGCAATGGAACGTGTGTTATCACACAAAATTTGAGTTTTAGTAAAACTCATGCCATAGTCTGTGAGTGTGTGTTGCATCCACAACACATGAGCACAACAACTTCCAGCTGCTATATATTCAGCTTCAGCAGTGGAGAGTGCTACAGAATGCTTCTTCTTGTAAGTACAAGAAACTAATGAATCTTCTATGAAATGACAAGTTCCGGATGTACTTTTTCTATCCATTCTACATCCAAAAAAGTCAGCATCAGAAAAGCTTTTTAGAATAAAATCATTTCCAGAAGTATAAAATAATCCTAGATCCATGGTTCTCTTAAGGTAGAGATAAATTCTCTTTACTGCCTTTAAGTGAGATTCCTTAGGATTGGATTGATATCTTGCACATAATCATACTGAGAACATTATGTATGGTCGACTAGCTATTAAGTAAAGTAAACTTCCAAGCATACCTTTAAAAGATGTTTGATCTACTGGTTTCCCAGCTTCATCAAGATCTAAAGAGTTTGAGGTACAAATGGGAGTACTTATACTCTTAGTTTTGTCATAACCATAATTTTTGAGATGATCATTAATATACTTATGTTGAGATATATATATTCCTTCTAGTTGTTGATATATTTGAAAACCAAGGAAAAAATTTAACTCACCCATCATACTCATTTCAAAATTAGATTTCATTATACTTGCAAAAGAGTCGATTAAAGATTGCTGTTTTTGAACCAAATCTGATGTCATCAACATAAATTTGAATAATCAAAAAAAAATTTCTTATAATTCTTTATAAAAAGATTTGGATCTTCATTTCCCTTAACATAGTTATTTTGAAACAAAAATCCAGTGAGTCTATCATACCATGCTTGTGGGGATTGTTTAAGGCCATACGGAGCTTTGGTAAGTCTAAAAACTTAATCAGGATGTTTCGTATCTTCAAAGCCAGGAGGTTTTTCAAAAAAATCTTCCTCTTGAACATAACCATTATAAAAAGAACATTTCACATCCATTTTAAAATATTTAAAATTAAATACTGCTTCAAAGGCAAGTAGAATACGGATAGATTCAAGTCTATCTACCAAATCATTGGTTTCTTCATATTCTATTCCCTCTTGCTGATTATAGCCTTTAGGAACAAGTCTAGCTTTATTTCTTACTATGACTCCATTTTCATCACATTTATTTCTGAAAACAAATTTTACTCCAATAACAGAAGTTTCCTTAGGTCATTCAACCAAAGTACAGACTTTATTCCTTTCATATTCATTTAGTTCATCTTGCATGGCTTTGATCCAATCATCATCACCTAAAGCATTATCTGTTCTTTTAGGTGCTAATTGGGAAAGAAATGATAGATGTTATACTTAATTTATTAAGGAACTTCTAGTCCTTTATGGTTGATTTACATCACCAATGTTACTATCACTGGGATGATTCTTAAGAATCACCTGATTTGGGTTTTGAAAATCTTGTTCATCAACATAGGTTAGAAAGTCTTCTGGGGTAAATGTTTCAGAAGTATCTTCTTGAACATTTTCCTTATCAGATGGATCTTCTATTAAAGTTTGATAATCAGTTTTTGAAAACACATCCAAGGATGTAGGCTGAGATGGTTTAAAAACAAATGGATCAGACACATCAAATTTTACATGTACGGTTTTTTCAATAGTACATGTACTTTTATTAAAAACTCTATAAGCCTTAGAAGTTGTGGAATAACCTAAGAAAATTCCTTCATCAGATTTTGGTGTGAATTTAAGTAGGTTATCGTTATTATTCAAAATGAATACTTTTCATCCAAAAACCATTAAGTAGGATAGTCTTGGTTTTCTACCATTCCATAACTCATAAAGAGTTTTAATAAGAAATGGTCTAATCAAAACTTGATTTATAGTTTAGCAAGAAGTACTTACAGCTTCAGCCCAAAAATGTCTAGTTATAGAATATTCACTCAACATGGTTCTAGTTATATCTTGAATAATTCTATTTATTTTCTCAACTACACCATTTTGTTGAGGAGTTCTAGGTGCTGAAAAATTGTGAGTAATACCTTTTCTACTACAAAAAGTTTCAAAATCAGAATTTTCAAATTCTCCTCCATGATAACTATGAATAGCTTTCAATGGAAGGTTTTTCTCATTTTTAACATGAGCTCTAAATCTTTTGAAATACGAAAAATCTTCAGACTTCCTTGCTAGAAAATAATCCCAAGTAAATCTAGTTTAATCATCAACTAGAACAAACAAATAGTATTTTCCTCCAATACTTCCAGTTTGTGTTGGACCAAAAAGATCCATGTGCACTAACTGCAATGCATCAGTTTTTGAGACATCACCAATTTATTTAAAAATAGATTTATGTTGCTTTCCTTATTGAGAAGGATCACAAACTTTAGAAGAATCGAATATATGCTCTGGTAGATCCTTAACTAGTTTCTTCATAGTGAGTTTACTTAGGTTTCTGAGGTTACAATGACCTAGTCTTCTATGCCATAACCAGGAATGATTTTCCATTGAGCTTAGGCAAGGTAAATCTTGGATCCTGAGGTCTTCTAGGTTCAAAATGTAAACATTCTCTGGCCTATTGGATGAGAGAATAAATTCTTCCTTGGAATTGTGAACTAAGTACTTATCATTCCTAAAATTTACAAGGCAACCTTCATCACACAGCTGACTTATGCTAATGAGGTTGTGCTTAAGACCCTTAACAAAAAGAACAATTGAAATCAAGGTTTTACCAAGAAGGGAAATATTACTAATACCAACAATCTCTCCCTTAGCATTGTCTCCGAAATTTACCTTTCCTCCTTTCGTTTTGATAATATTTTCAAAATAGATTTTGTTACCATTCATGTGCCAGGAACATCCACTATCCATGTACCATGTATTGTTGTTGGTACTCTCTTTATTTTCCTGAAATCAAGAAGAGAATTAGACTTTCGGAATATAGACATGTTTGGAACTGAGATTTCCAGATAACAAAATTTTAGGAACCCACATCTTCTTAGAAAAGTAAGGTTTGTGAAATCCTAAGGATTGGGTTTTGTTTAAGGAACAATTCTTTGCCCGGTGACCACCACATTGGCACCTGGTACAAAATGGGGCACTTTGAGGAATAAAATAATTGTTACTAAAAAATGGTTTTGCATGGGTATAACCAAATCCGGATTTATTTCTTAAAGGTTGTATTTGGGAATACATTTTATCAAAATTTTCTTTACCATGGGTAAAGTTTGATAAACACTTATTTAAGGAAAAAATTTCAGACATGAGTTTTATAACCAAGTTTTTATCCTCAAAATCATCAGTTTTAGAACTAGAGCTAGGCTCGAAAACATTTTTCTTAGAAATTACTTTTTCTAACTCTTTAGAAAGATGGTTCTTCTCATAACATACTTCCTAAAGATTTTTTGAAATACTTTCTAAATCAGAATTTTTTCTATCAAGATCATTAGAAAGATCTGATATCTCTTTTGTAAGAATAGAATTCCTAGAGTTTTCTTTATCAAGATTCCTATTGAGTTTAGAATTCTCAATATCAATAAGTTCATAAAACCTAGAGACGTCTTCATAAGTAGGTAAAGAATTTTCTGCATCAGAAGTGGATTATTCATCAGAATAGTTATAATACTTACTATCATTAGAATTTAAAGAAACATTGGTCAATGATTCATAATTTCCTACCTTATCCATAAAAAATGATTATCAATAGGTAATATGGCTATAAGACCAACATTATTCTGTCCTAAAGATTCGTAATCAGAAGAATCATCTAAAGAATCACCACCACTGGCACTCAAGGTGTCTCTAGATATCAGCACTTTATTAGCTTTGGCTTTATAATAAAATCTTTTTGTTCCTATCTGAATGCATTTATTTCCTTTCTTTCTTTTTGAGCGAAGGGAAATATGGTCTAATATGTCCAGCTCTCTTGCATTCATAACAAGTAACTTCTCCATATTTCATATCTTTCATGTCCTTTTTTCTATACTTGGATTGGAAATTTTTATGAACAGCTATCTTGTTCATCCTTCGAGCAAGATTTGCTAATTCATTTTCAGAGATTTCAGTTTCACTAGAATCTGATTAAACAACTATCTTCTTAGACTTGGATCTGGTTACTCATTCAGGAGTCTTAGCTTTCATATGATTTGATGTTGTTGTAAAAGCAACATTACCATTCCCATTTTTCTTTTTGATGTTGTCAGCATCTCTCTTCATACTGGTTTCTTGTTGGAGAAGAGTTCCAAATAACTCATCAAGAGAAATTTGAGTTACCTTTCTATTATCATCTATATCAGTTCTTTTGGATTCCCACTTATTTGGCATGATATCAATTATCCTATCCACAACTGCATCATCATCTAACCCTTTCTCTCCTATAGACTGTAAAATGTTGATGATAGTAATAAACCTATGTTGAACTTTACATATTGGTTCTCCATAAGAAAAATTGAAGCCATGATATTCATCTCTAAGCATTGCTCTCCTAGTTTCAATCACATTAGAAGTTCCAAAGTGTGTAACTTCTAACTTCTTCCAGATACAATTAGCTGCTTCACAAGAATAAATTTGCCTATATATATTTCTAGTTCTTGAACAAAGTAAAGTATTGCGTACCTTATGATTATTTGGATATTATTTCTATTCCTGGTTACTAAAAGTTCTAACTTCCTTATCAGGGATTTTATAATCTCAAGTAAGAATAACAAAGTTATCCACTCTAGTATTGATAACAAAAGTCTTCATTCGATCTCTCCAGTACTAATAATCATTACCATCAAATATTAGTGGTCTTGTAGGATTTATATTATCAATGGAACCAAAATTAATTCCTATCATACATAAAATAACCGTCGACAAACAAACTTGTTAGGAAAAAAAATTTTAATAACAATGTTCGGAATGAGAAAGTTCGGAATTAGAAAGTGATCAAGAAAAACATATACATGAGTACAAGTATTTCAGAGACCTGCTCTGATACCAAATGTAGGATCCAAATAATGATGTAGATGATCAATATTCAAGAGGGGGGTGAATTGTACACTTTAAAAATTCCTTTGGAACCTTTAAAGTTAGTTACGAATAACTATGTTTTCCTTAAGAAAAGGAAAGGGCTAAGTTTTACAAAGTTAAACTAAGAAAATTAACAACACCACTTAACACCAAATGATAACATGGAATAAGGAATGATGTTATAATCATCATGTCTTATGAACTTTCTTAAAACTGGAAAGAGATTTCGAAAGTAGGTTCCGGAAATTTGGTTCTGGAAATTGAAACTTAACAAAATATTACAATATGAGATTCTACCTTATAGAATATAGAATCTAAATGGAACAGAGTACAAGTAAGGAAGTATAGGAAAGTTATACTTTCCTTTCAATACAATATGCAGTGGAAACAAACAAGTAGTAAAACAACAAGTAAAAAGATATAAGTCTTTTAACCCAAAGAGAAGGGTATCCAACAACCGTGAAAAAATGTACCTTGATTTATAATTTCAAGAATGTTTGTCTTACCCACACCAGGGTAAGCCCTCGATATGAAGATCGGACTCTCTGTCTTGCTATCCACGCAGGCCCTCAACTTCAAGGTAGTTGGCAACCTCTTTCTTCCTCAGCAAGGAAGCCCTAAACATCAAGGTGTTGGAAACCTCTGTCTTCAAATCCCCGGAAGTCCTCGAATGTAATCACCAACCTTCGGAGTCTCACGATGCAAAAACTGAACGAGCGGTTCAGTACACACAAGGCATGAAAACCTTTCTCTCTCTAGAAATCACATTAGCAGCGTGTGGTCTCTAGATCGATCAACTTCTCTATTGTTTTGAGCTCTGTCAAATGAACTCCTATTTATAGCCAAGGTCGACCTCCCATCCAACAGTCATATATTCTTTAAAAATAATAGGGACATGTACACGTGTAACTAAACCAACGGTTAGTTTATAATAGATTAGATGACATCGTTTAATAAAAAAACAAGTGTAACAGAATGTACGACATCGTTTTAAGTATAACTAAAAAGTTCGGAGTGAAGATTCAGAATGAAGGTTCGGAGTGTAAGAAAAATATTAATGAGTAGACAAATTATAAAAGCATAAGAAAAATAAAAGTTTGGGGTCTAACCAAAAACAATTTTCAGAGTCTAAATAAATTTGCAGTGTATAAAACAATGATTATCAGATTCTGTTTAATAGGTGAATTCGAAATGAGAATTCAGAATGAGAATTCGTCATCAGAATTCATAATGAGAAATTGTCATCAGAATTCATAATTAGAATTCTTCATCAGAATTCGTGATTAGAATTCGTATCCAGAATTCGGAGTAGAACTTTATTACAGTTCTCATCCAGAATTCAGAACCTAAAACAGAATGCTTCATATCAAAGTTTCAAACGATTCCGAGAATATAGAAATGAATCTGAATCTTATACTTAAGAAATATATGGAAGAAAATATTATAAGTATAATTTTTCTTACAAAAGCAGTTTTCCTTATAAAAGCAATTTTCCTTATAAAATCAATTTTCCTTATAAAAGATATTTTCTTAAAGATAAGGATATTGTGATTTTCAATACAAAAAGTAATGGAAATGTCATAAGGTAAACCTTATTGACTCAACAAAAACCCCATATAATATCCTTGAAATTGTAATTAAAATTATAATTACTAAGAATCTTATACATTGGGTGTTTACTGAGTAATATAGATTTAGAAGGTGACATTATTATCAATATCGTATTTTCATTTACCAATAGATGATCAAAGAAATAATTACAAATCATATATAGTGAATTATTTACAAGAAGTTATTAATGGAAAAGGATTATGAAATTATTTCATGGAAATGTTTTCTAAAGGTATTAATTTTCATTGAGATTCTTATGTAGGATGGTGGAACTGTTCTTCTAGTATGTTAGTTATCATAGATATTTTTAACTATTTTATGGGAAAAATGTTATTTATTCAAGTCTACTAGAGTTTTATTATAGGGAGACCCCTTGTCTCTAATTATTTTTATAATTTTTCAATATTCCCTGTAGACATTAATTAAACGAAACATTAGTTTTAGAGAATATATCCCATTCGATGAAGGAAATATATCAACAAATAATTCTCCATCTTAATAACGTATCTCATGATCGTAAATAAATATGCTTGAAGAAAATACATATGTGGATTTAATTTGTTTATGGAATACTATAATAAATGGAGCATCAAGATCATTAATCATGAAATGATTTATGTCATCCTTTCCACGACAAGTTCCGAGAGTCATGGTAGGATGATCGAGTCCAAATTGTGATTTCATAGATGAATATTCTTTATTGAATATCTTTGGGTACCCATATATCAGGTAAATATTATAATTCAATATTTTAATTTTAGTTTTATTAACATAATGATGAATAATATCATTCGAGAGAACCCATACCAACATTTTTTGTAATAATTACACTGGTTAAAATGTTCTCACATTGATACATAAGCATCTCTTGTCTCTACACAAGTTTCCCAATATGGTTCTATCAAGAATATAAAACCTCATGACCTTTTTAATCATGGATACCCATGATAAAGGTACACAACACTAGGAATAATTGGATACTATTGTAAAACCATTGTGTGAAGGTAGAGGGTATATTTATAGTGCCTTTATCTCTATGCAGTGTCTAGAGGCCATGAATGAATATAATTTCCTATAAGGAATGACTTCATAGGTAAAATTTATCATGTGAAAATATGGGAATGATTTGAACAAGACATAGTGGAGACAAACTAGTTTAAGAAGTGTCTCTATTCCAATATATAAGACCACCAGAATACTTTTTAATGGATAATAGGAAAAATAAAATATCATATTATGTTCCTAAAATTGGGTAGGAACTCCCATAAACATCCCTATGTTCCCAATATCATGTATTTATTTTTCCAGTGTGAGAATTTATCCAATAATGATTCATGGATTCTTAGACCACAAACAAAAATCCATTTTCATTAATATGTGAATATTACATTAGAATTATCTAAAAATATTCAGATAAATCTCATTGAGGAATATTTCAACTATAAAATATCATCATTATCATCAATGTAATAAAAATAACAATGATTAATGGTGAGATATCACAAGGTGTAAGGAAATATCGTAAAAATTTGAATTCCTTTTTACTACATGGGGAATCATGAAATTCTAATTAAAAATAAAATAACATTAAATAGAATCTCTCTTGATTCAAAATTATTTCTAGGATTTTAGCCTATAAATGAATCATCACAAAAAGAAATTTTTTTTAAGGAGATTCAGCCTCATTTGTATGGTAATATCTTGGTTATTATGTCAGTTTCAATTACCATCATTTTCCCTTGGTGATTTTATGAGAATATAGTGTCAAGGTGTTGGCATCACTAATCATGATAATAAAGAAATATAAATTATTTTAGTTGTTGGTAAATGGGGAATCTAGAGAAAAGGGATTAAATCAAGGATATGGGGGCTCATAAAAACAAGGATAACAATTTATTCAAAGGAATTGTGTCAGGAGATGGAACTCAGCTCTTTGTTTAAGAAATAGAATTTTTCTTCATATTTTTTAAATTTAATGGTTAGTAGAAACATATTCTCATTTATTCAAAACCAACATTTACTAGGTCGATGGGTGAATTTGAATCCCCAATAGTAGTGGATTCAAACTGAATGTGTACGATTCAAGCATTCATATATAATTTTGATGCAGAAGATCCATGGTAGATCCTAGTGGCTTGGGAATTTTGGTGTTTAATGTCTTCAATGGTAATGTTTAATCACTGATTGGGGAAGTAAACCCCTTTAAATTTTGGTTTTAACATTTCTATTCTATGGAAATTGATCTAAAAATGTTTAAACTGAATACTACACCCTTTATAATTTAAATAATGATCCCTACTCCATTCCCAAGATGATTATCTATATGATCTGTGAAAAACAATTCTCATTAGTTATCATGTTTCTATTCTTCATACCTAGATAGAGGGAGAAATGTGGTTCACATTCTCATGTCATGGTACACACATAACTCATATATCATAATTTGAACCGTTAATTTATTACTTCATAGTGATTGTGTGGATCATGTAATGGTGGATTCCCCTGGGTTAAACTATTTCCGACACCTTAATTCCCATTATCTATTTGTTTTATCCTTCATAAAATTAATATTTTTATGAGAATAAATATTTATTTAAATACTAATTATTTATTATTTCTTCCCTGTTATTTTTAGTATTTAAATTTAAAATTAAATATCTATAATTATGGAATTTTAATTATTTAAAATATAAATATATTATTAAGTATTAAATATTAATTACTTATAAATTTATTTATTTTTTAAAAAAATCATTAAGGGTTGATTCATATTTATACATTAATATAATTACATATAAATAGACACACCCATATAAGAATATATATATATGAATACTTTTTTATAATTATATATATTTATCTATATTTATGTATATTTATGTATAGGTATATATTTTTATACATAATTATAAGTATTCCTACACACACACACAAATATAGATCTATACTTGTGTGTGATTATATGTATATATATGTATATATAAAGGTTTGTGTCTATATATATATATTTAATTAACAATAAATATAAATTTATTTTCTTATATGTATATATATATACTTATATTTCAAATATATTTATCTATTTTGTTGTTGGTGTTTTCATCATTGAATTTCATCCGTATTTAGTTTGAGGAGGATTTTACATTTATGGATCGATGAAATTTCAGAGTGGAGACGGTTTTTATAGATCATACATGTTTGATTATCATTAATTTTTTATGATCCTAATTTTTCAAAAAGAGTGGATATTTAGGATGTTTTTTTTATTTTGGTAAAAAAATATAATGATTTAAATATAATCTTAGAATTAATTCATTTCATTTATTCATAACACTACTAAATAAAATTTCATGACATGAATCCCAACACATCTCTTGGACAAAACTAATATGATTTCAGAAAATACTGATCGCAAGAAGAAATATTTAATTTCTATACTGTTGTTACTAAAAGGTTTATGTCCATGGAAGGTAAATAAAAAAATATGATTATACCTATTAAATATTTTATTTTCACACTATAAATGCATATAACTTGTTTTTGGTTAATTCAACGTTGTATTTAATTTCGTGTAGATTAAACAGGTATCATATGGATTTGATGAAGTTAATTTGAATCCTAATATCATGATTATAAATGCTAATAAAAATAATATTATGATTATATATTTGAAAATTATCATTTAAAACATCATATAAAAAATTCATTGATTGATATAAGTGTTGTGGAATACAATAATGAAATTTGAAAAGACATCATCTATTGGAATTTTAATAAGACTAGACAGTCAAACTAAATCTATCATTTATGATCATTATGTTACAATGTTTTTAGATAAATATATTTTCTCAACACATATTAATTGTATCATTTTATCTATACCACATTATGATAATAGTTTAAAGGATTATTATAAGAGGTTAGTACATTTTCTTCTTCCTTTATAACCATTGAAAATTTTTAGTCCTAATGTTGAAGATAATTTACTTGTTTATATAGTCATCTAAAAATAAATTTCATGTTTTATTTAGGGGAATGAAATTATTAATTATACTAAATGAATTTAGTATGTTGATACCACAATTATGAAAAATAATCACTTAGTGAATGGTATCTCATTATAGGATTGATAGAACCCAAATACTTTCATGTGATCTGGGAGGCTTCAACATTTTACTTTAGGAATTAAATAGAGTTTTTTATCACCTATTTTATATTGAACGATTCTATGTAACATGTATATTTTTATATGAACTCAAAAATAAGAGAGGAATTTAGGGGTTAAAGAAATATATACACAGGTAGTGTCATTTTTATGTAATAATGAATGTGCTGAACAATTATAATTTTCATAATGTTCTGAAAATGGTATCTAATAAGGGAATGGGAATCTATAAAGAACATGATTTTTGGAAGGGGTGAATCAATTGAATGATAGTTGAAATGGAATCCCAGGGCATTGGGATACATGATTCCTAATTACTATAATCATTTGTAATTCTATCATTACATGTTTTTGTGATGGGTTTCCATATTTTCTTATTGATTGGGTATGGATTATGTGAGGTTTACATATTGTTTCACAATCATTCAATTCTTGTTTTTCACTGTTATATTATATAGAAACTTCCAATCATCCACACATCCATAACTCGGAATAAAACAACTTTTTAAATGTTGGATGTCAATAGGGGTTTCAAAACAAATTACACATAGAACAAAAATTGATTAAGAGGGTTGTAGGATTTACTCATCACACACTTTTTAGGGGAATTATTGGATATTACAGAACACTATTATAGAATTACGATTTTTTTTTGAATCTCATCAATAACCTATTATGGTGGAGGTTACCTGGATGAAATGATCTATTTATGATTCTTTTTATTTCTATATAGGTTCATTATTAATGAGATTAGTTGTATCAATCCAAGGTTCTTTGGCTATTTCTTGTTATATCTTCGTAATGTGTATATCATTAAATTTTGAAACCATATAACCACACACTATAGATTATTCTCATATTAGATGAGGTGATCAGTGTTTCATAGATATAATTGAACCCTCATTAGGCATCCTATGTATTCTATTTAAAACCCGAATAAAAAAACTTGTATTTATTTTAGTTCTCATATGTGAAATTTAACATCTCTATGAATGGAAATATATTAGGGGACTATGAAAACTATATATTGATATCGATCTTTATGAAGGCATCAAATGTATTATATTTATAATAAAAATCTGAATCATCATAATTCGTTTTTCCCACAAGTCAATGATTGAAAGTGATACGTGATTAATGATAATGAGATTTGTTTCCCTAGGGATTTCCAATATTGTAATACATTTGATAAATAAACAAAGGATGATAACATAGTAAGGTCGAATCATATCATGTCAATGAATGAGGTTTACACACTTTGGTTTCATTGAATGGAAAAAATTTATGATTTAAGTGACATGGTAATTTAATATTCCTAATATCAAGTGAGTCATACTTAGTGTGAGAAATAACGGATAACATGTTATTTGTCTCATCACTTTTGTATAACATATATATGAATAGAGTCATACATAATATAGTGTTTGATAAGAGGATCAGTCTATAGTAAGGCATCCTTCATATCCTGATTATAGAGGAAATAAATGTCTTCATATTTCAATACTTCCATATACCCTAATAGATGATTAACGTCAATATCCCATAAGAGTGTTTGGGGCTCTTGAATCTAATTTTATAAGATATGGAGGGACATACATCAATGTTTATTCCCAATTGGTGCTGGGGGATTAGATGGAATACCTTTTAACATGTTTTGGTAGGAATTAGATATCTGGAAAATCAACATGGATTATGTCAGAGTGTGTCTACTAGACAAGGTTATCACGTTCTGGCATATCTACAGAACATGCTAGAATTTTGAATAGGTCCATGAATGCAATTTTTGATATAGACTAAGATTCAATCTGAAAAGGATAAAATGTCCAATAGTTCTTTTCATGATTACAGAAATCATGTCAGGGTTATTCCACATGATTAAGAACACACATCTAAATGGATCATCGTATGACTCAGTTAACAATTTCTAGGATCTAAAATAAATCAATATGGACATGTATGTGTTTTTCATATGATAATGTTTGGAATTTCAAAAAACATTATCATGTTCTAGTTAGCCTATTTGGAATATTTTACATAACATAGTTGAAATGTATTAGGGACATTGTATGGTCTGGATAACAAACATTGAGGATATTACAGGATTCAACTAACATGTTTGGACAACATTTCATAAATATGTTGACATGTATGAAGTACATCATATGAAATGTCTAAAATTGTTTGGGACAATTTCAAGAATATGATGACATTTTCAGGTATTGTCACGTGATCTAGATGTCATGTCCGGGGTCTATTGCATGATTTGGATATGGGAATAGAAGTTAAAGTGTCCTTCATGTGCAATTAAATGAAAACTTATTTACACAATTTCATCCCTTTTTTTATTATTGAATATATTAATAAATATTTTACAAGAATTGGAATATTCAAGATTTATAAAACCATGTTGACACATTGATAAACCTTTACATAATCTGGATGGTGCACTAAAAGACAATTGTACAATCAGTAAGGTGATCACGCAAAGAATATTCATAGTAAAAATAATATATTATGTCATTTCCTAGGTTTTACCTAGGGAAAGACTATTTTGACTTATTGGATTTATTCTCTAAGAACTATGTTCTCATATATACACAAAAAGGATTGTTCTTTTCATCTTGTGTATATGATTTTTGTGCTTAGAGTGAACTAATAGGCCTAACCTCCCTGGTTCTAGGTATCCTTCAACAGTACATATATTGTTGATTTTTAATTTATTGCATGTACGGTGAATCACATCAGATTATTCAGATGATCCCATTGTGGGTCATCCATGGTTTTATATCAGTGTCACATAATAAATAATGACCGTGAGATTACATTATCATTTACATATTTATTGTACTCGGTCATGGTAAAGGTATTTCACATGATCATGTCCTGATGTAAAATATATTTCTCAAGATTCAGATTACATTTCTAGGAGTTTTTATTATACCATAATGCTTGTCGTAGAGGATATCATATGATCAATGTAGAAATTTCTATGTCCTTTAGAAATATCAATTCATATTTTGGAAAGCAATATGTGATATCAGAATGAAATTTCTGGCAATTGTAATGTGAAAATCATCACATTAAAATTGGTTTTTTAATTATTATGGATACTTCTCTGAGGTACATCATGGGATTATGTTATCTTTTCAAATGGCCTTCAAAAGATCTTAAGGACAAGTTTTGGAGTCTTCGTGAGACCATGATGCTTGTAGAATATGCTTATGATCAGGGATTGTTTTCTAGGACCCTTCATAAGATCACGTGGATTGGTCAAACATCCTTCATGAGATTGATGATACATGTAAAATGACCTTTTCATGATCAATTATATTACAAAATGAGGTACATAACCCATCTTCTTGAAAAAAAACATAACTCTAGCTCTCATGTGGTATCCATAATTCCTAGATTTTGTTCATTATGTTTCATGTATATTGAAATTTCCCATTGGTTTTCATTTTTGGGAATTATGTAATCAATATGTTTTCCCAAGATATCAGAAAATAATTATCTCATATAGTCACTCTACATGTATATGCTACGTTATATAATTAATGATGTCTTTAGGGACATCATTTGAAAAAATGTCATGAATTATCAAGAAAATTGACCATGATGTATCACATTACCAATGATGGATCTTATACATTGTTTTAGGACTATAATGGGTACTCTCCCATATTACTTATTTTTCCCCAAATTATTTTTGATAAATTTGGTGATATCATGAGAGTATTTAAAATGATTGTTTCCCCAAATTTTCCCGGTGTATGATATGATCAGTGGTATATCAAGCGACATCATATCAGTATCGACATGGATGGTTATCCAACTTATCAATTGATTCAAATGGTCACCGTACAATAAAATGAATTTTTTTAGTGAAATGAAATGATCATGAGGGAATATCAAAGGGGATTTATTTGATCATTCATATATAAAGAAAATCCATTTATTCATACATGTGACACTCTTCGAGACATGAAAGTGTTTTCCTCTGGAGGTATACATGGTTATTATGATCCTACCACTAAATTAGTAGGTTCGAATATTGATCCTTCATTCAATTTTTTGGATAAAATAATAAAAATTATTTGGAAACATTGTTGATACAAATATATATTATAATAATTTGTCCAGAATCAATAAATTCCCCTATGGGAGTGATGCCATAATACACAAGGACGATGATTTAGAGACGGTAACATTCTCGTCTAATTCAATTAATATTTCATTGATCAATGTACTACATAAAATTTTGGAATCGAAGTGACTACCTATAATTATCAATCATTGAATTTATCATTAATAATTTACTCATCTTTTGTTAGATAATAGAATATAAGGTCATATTGCATTATTTTCGTGGTACAATAGAGTTCTGTCATGCAATATCATGATAATTTTTAGACTCGCATGACCTCATTGTGGTAAAATTACTATGATAATTATAATTAGATCTCATTATCATGATTTTTTGCATGGGTTGTATGATCTGTGAAATTGGTAATGTGTCAAATAATCAAGAAACCATATATGGTTCATAGGAATTTATAGATTCTACCCCATTATGCATTTCCTTTAACTGGTTGCTTTTATTGGATGGCACTCCTCTGCATGTTTTCTTCATAATATAATGAGGTTGCTTTCTAGATTATATTCATCTTATAATGATGTTCAAAAATTTATTTGAATGATTGGAATTATAATGTTATCATTTTGTATAAAATGTACCCTAAAAACATGGTTTTTAATGGGCTAACCTAGAATACGAATCAGAACTATCATATATCGAATCAACTACTTATGTATATATTTTATCTTTTAGGTGATACTTTAATTACTTCACCAATTTCTATTATTCCATATAATTGTATGTCTCCTTTTTTTGACTGTATTAAAATGAAAATTTCAATATACAGACAATTAGTTATTACACACTACAAGGTATAAAATTATATGTTTTATAACTCCCCTTGTTGTCCATATTGTTTCAAAATCCCCCATTAGATAATTTCATAGTGTTATTCAAGAATATTCATCTCTAATTGGATTGATCCAAGAAGCTATAGGAGATCAAAGTGTGTCTAAAGACCTGATATTAACTTCTCTGAAGAATGGGAAAGGATTCCTTGGTTTAGGTAGAGCTTCTCAAAATTCTCTATCCAATGAAATTCTATAAATCACTCTTAGGTGACACTAAAATAATAGTATTTCATGTACAGTTATATGGAACTCCTAAAAATGGTGATTATCTGATAGTGTCCCAATAATAATTCAATTATCCATTCTAATTGTGTAGTAGTGATCATCCTCTAATATATTTACCATTTGGGTGGAATACCTTCTTTCAGCAATATGTATGTTGAATTTCATCATGCTATAGAAATTTTCGATGACCCAACAAAAACTCTATCCATGGAAAGGGACATGATCAACATTTTGAAAGGGAATTTAGAGAAGGATATGAAATTTTTCTCTCTTATCCCATTGAACTACTAGATCAACATCATCCTTCACAGTATAGGTACTTATCCAACCATTATAATCTAAAATTAGTGTTCTTACTAATAAGATATAAATAGTGGATTATCTTATTGGGAAATTCTTATATATGTAGAGTATTCATCATGGGTATATCAAGTGAGACTATAAATATCGAAATGAAATTATTTAGCGGTTTTATTATACATGTTTTTCAGTCGATGGATTTTACTATAATGGAAAAAATCCATGTATTCATTACTAAGAAATTTTATGATGTTATCCGAATTAGAGGAGTGGTGTCCTCAAAATATTTTTAGTCGACCTGTTTCTCATTAGTATCAACTCACTTGTCATTTCTAATTAGGTAAAATCACTTCTCAAATTGGTTCCCACTTAAAATAAAAACTTGCCTTCATAAGAGAGAGTTTGTACAATCACATTATCTGAACACCCATGATATCCATCACTGTTCAATACATCAACGGTTTTTGAATGTCCTCAGGATTGAGGAAAATACCATTAGTTCTCATAAAGGTGATTGATATATTGATTCATGATTAATACATCAATTTAATGCACGATAATTCACTCATTGTTCTACTTATTGATTATTGATGTGGTTCTCTTGATGATATGACATTTAAAATATCTATATAGTATGTGGTTATTGCATCTCCTGTATATTAGATAAATATATGTGACTAATACACTCTATACCTATTTTTAATCATTTTTTATATATTTATATGATGTACTCGCTTCACATAGCTAGTGTGTAGAGAAAATAAAATCTAGGATCATTATTCAATTTTGAATTGTGTTTCCAGATTAAGCTATGAATGTTGATAAATTATACTCACTATAATACAAAACTGCATACCAATAATGTAACTACACTAAAAAATGAATGGAATATTACCCAAGAGGTATACTGAATAAACCAGTTGGTCAGTTGGACAAGCCTAGTGCTTCACCGCACCCCTTATTTTTGGTAGCAATAGAGATGATTTAGGACATGGGGACCGTCCATGGAAAATCTACCTTAAGTGTAATTAACCTAAAATTATTATGATAGTTCTTTTTGAGAAAGATGAACCTTAAATATTAGTGATATATGATGATACAATGGAGAGTATATAACATGGAACTCATTATTTTACTTCATTTTTGGCTCAACCATACCTTCATCCAATAGAATTAATAATTTAATTCCCACTATTAATTGGTCATATTACTGATGTAGTGCCCGGATCAGTGTGATCACGGAGAGGGGGAGGGGGTGAATCAGTGATCCTTTAAAACTTTTTACTAATTGATTCTTTATCAATTAAACCTCTATGGCTTGTTAAGGCCTCAATCCACTCTTCTTGTATCTCTCAGCCTTTCCTCGAGTAGTGAAGTAAATGTAAAGGCACAGGACACAAGGATTTACAAGGTTCGGCTCCAAAGGCCTACGTCCATGCCATGTTGGTTAAACACCCCAACATGGTTTCTTCCATTATAATCTATTAGTATTACAATGGTCGATACAGAGTCCCACTGTATCTCTCCTGAGTCCCACAGGAGGTTCTTTATACTACGTCCCACAGTGTTACCAGAGTCCCACTGGCCTGCTCCAGAATCCCACTGAAGACTTCTTCCACCCGGAGTCTCACAGGGGGCTTCTCCTGGCTCCTTGAGTCACACGAGTAGCTCTTCTTCACTTTAAGTTCTTCAAGTATCCTCAGCAGCCTGGGATAAAGGCTGCTGGCCTTGCTCTGTACCTCTTCTCACTTGTGATGAACAAGTCTTCTTGTCTTTCTCATGATTTATCTCCTTTCTCTTAGGATGACCTGGCCTCTCTCTTCAACTACTGAATACTCAAACAACTGATATCTCTAACTTTAGTCTGGTCCAGTCTCACATCAACTTCATGCACTGAGTGCATGGCATCTCTGCATCCTCATGCACTGGCTGCATGACTTCTCAATTTCTTTAAGAACCACTGGTCTTGGACTACTTAGATGAACACCACTGATTTGGCACTGTTCACGTGTGCACGTGCATGCATGCATGCATGCACTCCCCTCTTTATTGTCTTGGTGTGATAAACCCACAAAGGGTGTATTCTTATTAATCACACACACCTTCTCAAACTTCACACAATTTATTCAATTTGTTACACACTTAGAAGTGTGTTATACTCTAGTGTGAGAGTCTCCTTCTTCTTCTCCTTCTTAGTGTGTACACACCACTTAGGGACACACTAAGGTTCAACCTTCGCTTGTTTTTCACACACAACTTGTTCCACGTTTTGCACACACTTAAGCATGGCCTACTCCTCTATTCTTGCACACATTTGGGCCGTAGGTGGTTCTTCATGTTTTCACACACACACAAATGTGTGGTCTTCACTTCACCCACTTGAAAACACAATGCCACGACCCTTTTCTTCTTTTGTTAAGCACACACGGCCTCGGGACTTCACTTCCTCTTCAAGGCGCGCAAGGTGTGAGTTCACCTCGGGTGTAGCTGGCCACGCAAGTGCTTGGAGCACATGGCATGAAAGTGCCTACCGCGCAGGGTGTGGCTACTCCTTGGGCGCGCAAGGCCTCGGGTGCAAGCGGCCGTGCAAAGGTTCTGTCGCGCAAGCTCCTCAAAGGTGCAAGGCACCTCGGCCGCGCAAGCCTCAACAAACCATGAGAGCGTGCAAGTGATGCGGCTGCCTCGGGTCTTCCTGCCGCGCAATGGGAAGGCATGCAGGGGACTCAGCCTTCTTGTCGTGCAAAAGAGTTGCGCGCAAGGAACTCAGCCGCGCAAATACCTTGCGCAAGGCTTCTTTCTTCGCGAGGCAGAGAGCTTCACGGTTCTCAATAGTTTCAGCAAGCAAATTCAAGAGCAAGGCCTCTCTTTATATAGGCAGAGGCATCTCGTTCAACCCGCGTGGATATAAATTCAAACTCCCGAATATCTCGGGTTTTCAAGATTTCCAAAATATTGTTTCTCCTCTATTTCACGCGGCTTAACTCATTTTTAATTTCCTCTACGTGCATGCGACTTAGAACGCATGAACGTCCTTCCTTCGATCCAAAACATGCAAGCATAAACACCCAAACCTCGACAACTTCGTCTTGCCTCGACTGGATACCAAAACTCTCCAAAAATTGCATGCAAGTGTATTTTTAATCATGGATCGGTTCGTCTTGGCCAGACGATCTTAATGATGTCTTCGGCATGATTTGTAATGGCCGGGAGCTCGAGATCAGTCGTTGGGGAGGCGTCTGGATCAGCGGGAGATGTCGGGGAGCCTCGGGGTGGCTCGAGGTTGAAGACAACCTTTACATCCGTCGGATGGGGAGTTTAATGATGCTCGACGGCCTCGATTAAAAGATCGTCGTGCAGATGGATCGTGCAGTGGAGATTAAACGTGCGATGAGATGTGCGGCTAAGATTCAATCCCAGCGAAAAAACAGGTTCGCACATCGAAACGGCCTCCGATTTTTCAGCGCCTTATCAAAATCGTGATGCCGCCATTCGTTCAATAATCTCTCTTCTCCCTCCACGGTGCCGCCCCGCACCGTGCCTCTGCGGGCGCGCTTCTGCGCCCACCCACGCCTCCTGCGGGCGCGCTCCTCGCACTCATGCTGAGCGGGCTTCATCACCGCGTGGCCTCGGGGATTATACACGGCCCCGGCATCTCTCGGGCTGGCCCCATGGGATCCCCCTTGGGAGTGGCGACCTTGAGTCCCACATGTGCCTTGGGGTTGAACCCTTAAGGCTGGCCCTTGGTGGCTTCTTTTTTGCTAGAGTAGAGACTTAGGGACTTTGTATAAAAACAAAGTAACCCAAGTTCAAATGCCAAATGCCACTTCTCCCTTCTTCTTAATAATTCCACAAATGTCCTCAACATATAGTCATTACTTAGGAATGGAATTCCTGAAGGTTCTTCATCAACCGAAGCTCCTGAATCACATAATTATTCAATGTTCTTCATTGATCCAATCAGAGATCAAGCTTGATCTTCTTCTGCTTTACATGCACTAACTGATAGTGCATGGACTTCATTAGCACCACTTCATCCACATAGGATTTGTGGATGGTTCTCCTCATCTCCTCATGCATTGTGAAGACAATGCATGGTCTTCTAACATTGTTGTGACTTTGTATCATTAGGATACAAGTTCTTGGAACTTAAAGATCAGCTCATCAATCATCAGATGTTACTAGAGAATGTTTCAACCACATCTCCTATGCCACTTAGTGAATCTCCTATGTGACATGCCTCTTAGTACCATGGCCATTCTCCGTTCCTCACCAACACCATCACAAACTTTGGCATTCACATCTTGACAATTCTTGACATCCATTCATTCTAAGAAAACATCATGCCTCATTGACAACAAATGCAACATAGTGCACTTCAACTGACATACCCACTGTAAATATATTATAGTACCGTTATACATCATAGATTGTCTATAAAATAATCTATATCCTTATCATAGAGACATCCTTGGAAGAGATTTGGGGAAAGGGAAATTACTTGGGTAGCTCATTAGTGATTTGGGGGTAGGTGGATTTCATTATCAGTCGTTATATGTCATCATGCTGTAACATCTTTATGTAATGGAAATATATGTCGAATATTGATATAGACCATCAAAAACTTTATGAAAAATTTTATTGGACCTAGTTCAAAATGGATTCTATAATGATTCTTGAGTGGAGACATCAATAATTTTCTCATCCATGTGATCATATGGATCTATTGACTGGTGAAATAACATAATACAAGGAATGATAAAAACTGAGAAATTCCATTTTCTAAAACCATCATATTCATTATGTTCTAATAACAATGGAGAAAAATATATATCCTTTTTAATTATGACTATTCATCACCAGAAATCAGCATAAGTATTAGAGTTGATGGTACTTCAATGCTCAATCAATACTTCTTCCCAGACTCTGTTTGACATAGTTCACACGAATAGAAGATTTTTACTATTATTTGGCCATAAATGGGTTTTTTATTTCTATTTATAAATCATGTAGGGGATCGAGAATCTATATATTCGTCATTATTTTTATGATTATCAATAAATTAATCAATTTAACTTCACATTTAAAAATCCATATTTTATTTATTCATGATATGCATTATATTTTATTATCTGGATATATTTTGTATCATCAACGATACCAATAATTGGTATTATAAGATGTGAACCCGAATAAGTATATTTTAATTACTAATTAAAAATATATTTTTTTTAATAATTTCACAAGAATACCTACTAATAGGATATTCCTCACTGATGTATTCTCTCTTGTTATCCTCAGATCAAAATGTTTAAAAAAGATAATTTGGATGAAATTTATTCCCCAAAGGAATAATTATCTAATTTATACCTATGACATTTCACATAAAAATCATAGCATATATTTTTAGAGTGAATAATTAAAATACCTACAATTATGGAATCATCTTCATTTTAAATATTTCCCTATAGTTTTTCATGATTTCTTATAGGGAAATCATAGTGTGTGTGGACATGGATTTTCCATAAGTGTGAATTTTTATGGGTCTTTTAAATGATATTTTTTATACATATTCCATTTTAGGACTTTAACAATTTCTTGGATCACAAAAATTTTATATGCACTAAGAACAGACTCGGATTTATCTCATGGTTCCATTTTTTGGTTTCCAAAATTGAAATAAGTGTGCCTCATTCAAATTGGGTTTTTAGGTATTGAAATGTAGACCACTAATTCTCTATATTTAGTGTCCTCTATTAAAGAATATATTCTACTGCATTTTGTGCTATTCATGATCAAACCGTGTACTGTGGGTCGAGTATTGCCTATGAAGTAATGTTCTCTATGTTGTTTAATGATTTCTAATGAGGACATCATCTTGATAATATAATGTCTTTATGTATATATTTATTACATGTATTTTAATTCCGTATTGCAATCATGAAAATTTCAATCAATTATATAGTGTTTCTCCTAGGACATGATAATTTTTCACTTTTGTTTCTTTCCTTAAAGACATATTATGTAATATTGTTTAATTTATTGTTTCTAGGAATTCATATCATGATATAGAAGAAGAAATAACATAGATAGATGGAATATGTGTCATGTAAATAATGACCATGTGTTTGAATTTATGAATACATAATTTGGAAAATAATTTTTGGATGACCCGATATATCCAATTGTGCTAGGTTTTACCGTTGTTTTGTAATGGATAATGGGGAGAAGAGTTCCATTTATGTAAGGAGACGGTAACTATAGTAGGTGGTTCAGGTTACCATATTCATGATACCATAGGGATTACATGAATTTTCATGTAAATAGGATCCCCACTCTTTTCCAAGGACAATAAAATATTTTTCAAGATAGTATTAGTGGATGATAAAATAAAAGTAAATTTTATTCCACATAGATAGTTTGAATATGATTTGTGTAAATCACAAGAAAATATTTTAAATATTTGGATATATAATGGGGATATAATGTCGGGGAGCATCCAAAAATAATTATATTGTTTTGTTCTTCCATTGTGTTTTGATGATCTTAATGATTGGCAAACCATTATTGCAAGAAGGATACACCTCTAGTGGGAATGACATATGACTGTACGTATAAGCCCATATGTATTACCTTAGTGGTAATGTAGTGGTGTCCCCACACATTTTCTATTGGATATTAAATTTTGTTTAGTACTTAGATATTTGGATGATGAATAGTTAATTTGAGAGAAATATATCCACATAGGCTTCTAGTATCCTAGGAATGATTATATTTTTAATGAAAATTTTAAGCCTCATCACATGAGGTTTTTAGTCAAATGGTGTGGGACATCAAGAGGTTCAGAAATGGAATATCTAATTCATACATTGAGAAAAGGTACAATATATTATGAGACATTTTCATGGATATCGAATCCACATTAACATATTGTTTATGGGTATTGTACGCAATATTGTTGGATAATTTGACTTAACTATAGGTTGAAATAGAAGTATCAACATTTGTTTGGTAAAATTATTTCAATGATATATTTGATGTATTTTAGTAGGTATGATGATATTTAATAAATTATTTTTTCACTTAGTTTTTATGAATCACCAGAATGATTAGTTTGTTTTCATCTTGTACGAAGCATCATAATGATAAGTGTTCGTATATCATATGATATCATCTTAATGAAGACAAATTAGAATGTAAAATTGTATCAAACAAAATATTTTCTAGAGTCTAAAAGTGGAATATTTTTTGATAAGTTTCATGAATATTTGAGAAGTAACCATTAGTATTAATAAAAGTTAAGGAAGTAAAATATTATGACATAAATGAATCTAATATTTAGAAATTTTGAATTCCATTTTGTGGGAAAAATAATTAGTATTATCAGTTTTTCGATTATAGGATTCCTATAAAAGGATTGAAAATGACATTATATCTAAAGATGATATAACTACTCATGTGTGCATAATGTGACGTTATGAAACTATTATGTTAGGTATTGAATTAACTACTAGTATTTTGTTTTCTGGTTAAGGATAATGAGTTTACAATGGTTTGAGTTCATCAATGTCTATTCTATTTGAGCCATATCCATCAGAGTGAATCCCATTAAATTGAGTACAATAAAAAAGTGGAAAAGTTAGATACTGATTGAGTTTTTACTAAATTAGTGCAAGAGGAGAATAAGAAAAATCAGATAGATTTTAATCAGATGGTGGCCATCTGAATGAGGTTACTGGATATAGGCTGATCTAAATAACTATTAATCAGGAAGTTTTCTAGAAAAAATTTACGGAATATGTTTCAAGACAAAAAAGTGTCTCATAGATTTTTTTTAATTTCATGATGATTCAATATATGTAATGTTTATCTGGAATACATATGGTCTATGTTAAATACATTCTATTATGGGCTAGAAAAAATGTATGTTGAATCTGGTAACTATGGATCCTCACCATTTATTCAAAAAAATGATTTTTTCCTGGGTTGTAAAACATGTTGTGGGAAGTTCATATGAATATTATAGTTGTGGGAACTACTATTTATAACAGAAATTTTTCTATCGGTTTTATAGTATTGTCCAAATCTTGTGCCTTTTTATTCTGAAAAGTATATAGTGAATTAATACATATTTTGGGGACTATCCATCATGGAAATAAATATGTCTTTGTACCAAACCTTGTGAATATTATGTGTTTCCTTCTATTTATATTAATTTTATGAAAATGGTAAATATGAAAATATAATGGTGTGTATCATTTCTTTAGCATTATTTATTGTATAAGAAATTTTGGTATAGAAGTAATGAAACAATTTTCTAATCAAATCATGAACCAAATAATTCACCACCTCTCAAAGGTATCGATCCTATTTCCGAACAAAAATTGGTATCCTATCCAGGTTTCCTATTTAATAACCATCTCTCATAATGGATAATTTCAATTCATTGAGAAATATTGATGATAATATTTTTATGGTAAGAACTATCATATTTGGAGGAATATGATGTTTCTCGATATTCATTTATTTTTCCTTGATGCTAGAGATATAGTAGTTGTTGTATTTCCCCCATCAAATATTCATCTATTATAGGTAATGATAAGAGAGTATAGAATATGATTTAGAAGCTAAGAATTCCATTTTGATATATCAAACCAATATTGTTTATTCTATAACTATGGGGTCTCCTATAAGTAATAAAATGTGGGATAATATGTAATGAATCTATGAAAGTAATGATTATGTTAAGGAATCCATGTTAAAAAATAGATAAGAATATTTTAAAATATTAAAATGGATGATGAAAATTTTATTTATGGTCACAATACCTTTGTTAATAAGATTTTATGTTAAATCATATGTTTTGGTGAGATAATGAAGGATTTTACAATTGTCCTGATTATTAATAGTGACCTTCCATATTGGTTCATAGGACTATAATGATATAACATTGGAAGAACATAATGACATTTATATGGAATATGAAATGAAAAATTATCATGTTATTATAAAAAATGAATATTGAATAATTTCTATCATATTGTTGTTAAATAAAAAAACAAATATAAGGAAGTTAAAGAATAATCATTTAATTATCAGTAAGTTGATGTTTTTGATGATTTTATCACATCTTTTCCATGAATTCAAAGAAACAAATTTAAGGTAAATGGAAATGTAAAACTCTAAAATGATGTAATATTTTTCGGAAAAGAAATTTTTTCATAGAATTGACCATGGAATAATATTTAAGAGTTTAGGTCTAACGAATTTGATGAGAACTCTTCAAAAAATGTAGGTAAAAATAATAAATAATTTCCTTAAGATAAGATTAATTAATGTAACTCTATTCAAGGAAAGAAATAAGATTCTTTATTTTCTAATGAATATGATAATAAACTTAATTTCATTAAAAATATTATAAATAAAAATTATTCTTTAGAAAGATTCAAGGACGATGAATATATTACATAAATAAGGAGGATCCTCACATAAAATTGGAAAAAGAAATTGTGATGAATAAAAAAATCATGAAAATTGGGAATTTTAAGAATAATTTTGATGATATAAATTTTTGAGAATTCGGATCATATGGAGAAGGAAGAAGAAAATATTAAATTTATTAAATAATAGAATTTGAATATTTGTGAGATTAAATGAAAATTAATATCTATGAATAATTATCAAATGGAAATGAGAACCTCAATATAAATGATTCTCTAGTTATTGCGGAATATGTAGAATAAGTTGATTATTGGTGAATCCAAACAGGTGATATATATTTTAAATGATATATTTTAAAAAATAGAATAAAATTTGACAGAATACAAATTAATGATTATTATAATAGAATGAGAGGTAATAATGATCAATGAAAAAATCCCCAATGTAGTATATATTAAATTTGAACCTTATAATGTTGCTTAAAATAATTGTTTACCAAAAAAAGTTTATTTTATTAAAAATTACCAAATAATTAAATGAATTCTTCTGAAAAAAATTATCTACCAGAACATATTAATCCATGATTTTTAATGAAAAAAACAACAATGTTCCAAACACGTTCATTGTTTTTTGGAATATTCATGATTCAAAGGTAAATGTTGGATGCATATAATTTATGGAGATAAAACGTATTCATGATGCTACCACATGTACCTACTAGGAAATAAGTATGACTCTTGCAAGAGTTATGGTGATTAATAAATGCCTTTTTTTATATTATATTTTTCAAATAGAAAATAAAAAAACGAATGTAAATAATAATGATGTCCAAAATATGAAAAGTGAAAAACATAAGAAATATAAATATGTTAATAAAGATGAAATAAGTAAAAAAACTTATGTTGAAAAACCCCTAATTTTTCTATATAGAACATGTTGACATGGATATAAAGATAGAAGAAGTAGAAAATCATATTTATCAATGGGGAATAAAAATAATTATGAATTAGAGAAAAACATTTATAAAAATATATCAATAAATTTTTATAGTCAATTTAAAAAATATGAATAATATTTGAATTGTAAGGTAATGTTTCTGAATATTTTTGAGTATCGAGCCATAACATGAGGTTGACAACAACGATATGATACAAAATCATTGTAAAAGATATTTTATGAAACATTCATAAACATTATGATATGTTTGTTGATATTGGTTTAGGTAATTTTTAAGTTAAAAAATATTCTGAATAATTTCCCTATATAAGTAAATGTGAATAAAACATTCAAATGTATTAAATGAATGTTTTATTATGGAAACATTGAAATCCTGGATTATACAATCCTATTTTGTTACCTCGAGTTCACCCACATAAACATAATGTTTTTGATTTTAAGTAAATTTTGTAAGTAATTAAGGTGATATTTAGTTATCCTAAATATGCCTTGAAAAAAAAGAGTTCAAACCAAGTGAAATAAAACAATTTGATACTAAGGGGGAAATTTATCCTGATGGACACTTATAATTTGATTATCAATTATGGGGAGAGGGAAAGAAGAGGGGGATAAAAAATGGGCATAATATAAAATCATGGAGTGTATGTTCAGGTGAAGAAAATATAGATAATACTAGACAATATATGTAGGGGTGGAAGAAAAGAGATAAATTAAAACAACAAGGTGAATTTATTTGAAATGTGTATTGAAAAAAAACACAAAGTAGAAGATTGTTTGGACTAAGTTATGTCAATTATCTACTTATTGTCAACAGATGATATGTTTTTGAGGTTGAAAAATGGTGTAGTTTTGATGTTTCTAGATACATTATATCAAAAAGGTCAGTATTATGCACTAGACATGGTAAATTGGATTGAAAATAGAAATGGAAGAAAAGAATATGGGATCCAAGACATCGGTATAGTGAATCATACTCAGCCCCTTCAAATGAGTCAATGGATCCATGGAATTGGTTAGAGAAATCAAAATCATCCCATCGATATGATTCAATGGATCTAGGACATGGTAATGCGGCGTAGTTGGAATGAAAGAAGATGATGGAATGATGAAAATTAATAGAACATTATAATGTAAATATGATGGTTCTTTTTTGTTAAATTAGTTCTAAACTTTCATATGGTGTCTGAATGAGTTTTAATTAAATTCGTATTAAATAAAAAGGGAATATATGTTTGATTGTAGTTTCCAAATCTAATACATTATTCATGTTCCTGCAACGATACTTCAGATTTAGTATTAGATAGAATTTATTTGATGACTTGATATAGAGAATGAAAAAAAATTCAACAATTTTTCCATAAATTTACATAAAAGTTAAATGTTGGTTGATTACTATTTGGTAAATATTAAAAAAAACTCTAACATGTTTTCTAATTATGTAATGATTTATCATGATATACCTGAACCTAATACATTGGAGTGATGAAGAGATGGATTTACGGAACGTAGTCTGACACTGATTAATCATCAAATGATGGATCATATGTCTAAATAATTTGTGATCAACCAAAGAAAGGAAAATTTCTTTTGAAGCATCCATTGTATTTTAAAGTGGGCTCTTCATTGGAAATAGAAGTTGAAAAAATGTATATAGATGAATTATTTTAGTTATTAAAATGAATAATTTCTTTTGATTTAATGCCCTAGAATGAAAATTACTTCATCACATAGTTATTAAAAAGCATCCAAATTAGTAGTTTGTTTATCTAGTATGGTGTATCATATTAATAACTCTTCAATTTTCATACTTTATCATTGTAATGAAAAACATGAAGATGATAAAAGATATTGGTTAGAAAATTTATTAGAATTTATAAAACAGGATGAATTTTTCAGCAATTTAGTGAATCTTTTAGAACGTAGTATAAGTATTGATGCAATTTGAAGAGGTCGAATATGATGAAGAAACTGAATAATAAAATCAGGAATATTGACATTTAAAGAAGGTAGAATAATAAGTTTTCCTTTATTTTACTTTTCTTGATACCTATAAAATGATGGAAAGGTATATTTTACTTTTCTACAAAATAAATATTCATTCGTTGAAAAATTAATGCTGTGACACTATTATGATAGTTATTGAGTTTACAACAAGAATTTTGTTTTGGAGGTAGATATTGAGGAAGTTCCATCAGAACGAATTCATTGGAGTCAGTTCCATAAGATTTAGAACCATCAATGTGATCCCTATTAGACTGTGTACCATCAGATAGAGGAATAGAGAGTTATTGGTTTTTTTATAATCAATTTATCTTATAGGAGAATAAGTATAATCAAATTGATGTCAATATAGTGGAGACCATGAAACATAGGATACAAAACAAATGATTATTCGAATTACTTTTTCTATGAAATTTTTTCAAAAAGAGATTATGGATGAATATTCAAGGCCAAAAACTTCCCTAGAGATGTTTTCAATTTCTTGAATATTTTACACTTGTGATTTTGATCCATATTACTTGTGGATGACGTGAAGGAATTATTTATGTGGATTAAAGAATAAATAAATTGATTCTTATAATTGTGGATCATATCAAGTCACTAAAAAGGATTTATTTTTTGTTATGGTGTATTAATATATTTGGGAAGTTGATATGAAAACGTTATTTTTGAGTTATAACAAAATATATAATGGTAGTTTCTATCGATGATGTAGAATTATTCATTTATTGTGATTTATATTCTACAAAGAATATAGTGAAATAATTTTAGTTTGTGGGACTATTCATCATTTAAATAAGTGGGTCTTGTTACCAAACCATGTAAATATTATGTGTTCCCATTTGTTTATATTTATTACATATGAATTGTATGAATTATAAGTTATATTTTATTATATCATCACTATAAAAAGTTTTAGAGATTATGAGTGTTTAATAAAGAAGATAAGAAACATTATTACAAATAATATGTGCACACTTCTTCACCCCCCTTAATTGTCTTTATCCTATCCAGGATAGACAACATCATCTACGAGAAATATATTTGGAATGTTATAATCCAACAATGAATAATTTTGAGATAAATTTTGATTATAAAATAGGTATTAACAGTGTTATTGTTGGGAAGATCTCGGATAAAGAATCCCATTATTCATGGGGTTATAAGAGAAGGGAACCAACTCAAAAAACTAGTTTTGAATGCATAGAAATAAAATACATAAAGGTGGTATTGAGAAAATTTAATATTCAATAATTTTTCAAGCACCCAAAAAGTGGTATCAACATCCGATGAACATGTTATCATTGCTAGAGATGTGAAAAATAATTACTCAAAATTTTCTTATATTAGGGGTTCATTGTGTATAGATCACCTCTTACTATGGAAACAATGTAGGAAATATATGATTCATTAATTGTTAATTTATGATCTAACATTCTCTTAATCACTAGAGAAGAAGAGTCTAGTGAGCAGAGGAATTTATTTTTCTCAATCATCCATTTGTTGGTTTTCATCTAGACATGTTTTTTTTCACTATCACTACCTGTTTAGAGGCGTTCAATTTGGACCATCGTGAACTATTGTTTATGGTCCCATATATTTGACTAATTTTTTTAAAATTATGTTAATTAGAAATGTGGAACTAGTATGGGGGAATGGTACAACACAACCTAATTAGAATATCCACATACAAGAGCAATCTAGTATCTTTTTGAGAAGGGGATGAGAATGTTTTGAATAATTTAACATGGTTCCTAGGCATGATTAATGATATTGTACAATCATTTCAGAAATGATTGTGAATCACTATAAAGGGATGAGATTCACTATGATGAAATCAGGTCATACGATGATCATAATAAATATTGGTATTATAATGACACATTTGGTTGATCGTTGGGCGATAATATCCATTTGCCATGGGTAGAAATTCAGAGTGAAGAAATTATTCCCTTGATGTAGGGTTTTAATTTCCAAAGTGTGTGGATAGTGTCCATGATCCAAAGACACTCAATACATGTTGTTTTATTAAAGGATTTTTGGGATTAAAAGATGATGAAACCACAAAGTACTCTTCATTATGAGGTAGAAACACTCATGGTGCATTGTTAATGTATTACTATAGGTGATTGTAATAAGACATCGATTTTATATATTGGGGATTTATCTCTAATGGTTATTAATTTCATATGATAAATAATTTTTCTAGTATTTTAGTGACATGAATTAATGACATTGAGAATTGACATGAAATTGGAAAATAAAACCATGGGAACACAACATAGTAGTAAATGGAATCAAGATGAATAAAGAATATTTAATCATTGAAAATGAAAATTATTTGGAATCTATATGCTAGATCCATTATTGCAACTATATATCTCATGGGTTATAAATTCATATGAAAATATGTATCTTTCATAGAATGAGAATGATTATATGACTCAATCGTATTTAAGGACAGATATATGATACATTGTTTTGGAATTTCTATCTTCAGAATCCCTATGCACATTGTATGTGAAGGAACCCAGTAAAAACTAGTTCTCAAATAGGTCTATACATAGTTTTATACAATATTCAGGGGGTGAATATTTATCATTCTATATATTTATGAACTGTCCCATGATTGGATATCTATGATTAACTATTTGACCTATAGAAATAGAATCCAATCCATGTAGAGTAATTTTATGAAACTTACCCATGCATGTTTTTACAAGATCAAATAGGGGGATATTTTTATATAGTAATTTTCCCCATTATCAAATATCTGGGTGTTAATACATACTCCATAGTAATAAGAATAAAGAAAAATGTGGTCCTTGAATCTAAAACACTCAATTCATGATTGACCCATACACATAGGGGGATGTTTTTTTTCCATTTATGTTACATGATGACCTTGGATTAGACATCTGGGTGTTACTAAATATCGTAATGTAATAAAAATTATTCTGTAATTAGTTATCATTTTGAAAACACTCCATTTCAGTTTGAACCATACACAGATGGAGGGATATGTTCCATATATGTTTCCACTTGGCCTAATATTGAAGATATGTGTGTCACTTTGTATCCTATAGTAATTAGAATCAAGAAACATGTAGTTCTTAAATGAAAACTCCCCACCAAGGTCTATCCCATTCACATATGGGGGCCTTTTTTGCGTTTATGTTATGGCTGGACCCAATATTGGTGATCCAGATATCACATTATAATTTATAATAATTGGAATCAATAAACATATAGTTACCAAAAGGTAAAGACATTACCCATGTCTAACCAATTCAATTTAATTTTTCCTTTTTTTCAATTAATATTGAACTTGGACAATATATTTTGGGATCTATGTATCATAATGTATCATATATTAATATCAATCAATTCAGATGTATTTCTTGAATAGAAAAGTCTATAAACATGTTCGAACAATATGTAGAGGGGGTATTTTTACATTGATGCTTCTTCTAGACCTAGGATTGTTTATCTATGAATTACTACATATCCTATAGAAATATGAATAAAAAAGGGTGTTATTCTAGAATTGAAAACCCTCTATATTGGTATGACTGTTACCTGTAGGGGGAATATTTTCCAATGATGTTACTGCTATACCAAAATTGGTTATCAGGGCATCACTATGTATCCTACCATAATATGAATGAAGACAAAAAATGTTCCTAAATAGAAAATAATCCACAAATGTCTGACTGATATGTAAAATTGAAATATTTTCCATTATTGTTGTAGCAGGAACCAAGATTAGAAATCTAAGCATCACAACTTATCTTACAATAATAGGAATCATGCCACAAAAAATTAATGAATGGAAAAATATCCTTATGGTTTTGACTTTTATGTAGATGGGGCATATTTTCCATTGATTTTTTTGTTTAAACTAGTATTGGATATCTTCACATAACTATCTATATTAAAATAATATGAATAAAGACACACATTTTTCATTGAGGGATGTTTGAAATGATGAAAATACAAAGGATATTGGATCTTTTGGGAGTGGGACATAGTAATTCATAGTTTTACATCAGAAAAGAGATGTAATATATTTATTTTAACATCATATGAAAATTATTTTTTCTATTCCAGAAATATTATTTCACCCGGGACCATAATAAAACTGAAATTAAATGATATTTTATGATCTATTGGGGAATCCCTTAAACAATTCAAGAGATCATATGACCTATTCATAGAGTGAAAAAAATAGCATAATAAATGTTTTTGTTACCAAATAAGGTTGATTAAATTAAAGTTCTAGGGATTTTGTATCACATAGTGTTTCATCCATAATATATGATCATTGGATCAATATTTATCTCATTGTAATGATAATCAAGTATTATTTAGTCTTTCATTCATTTTACCATCATGTATGATGGAATTCATCAATAAACATTACAGATATGCGGTAAGGAAAAAGGGTATCCTGATTTGAAAATAGAAGTCATGAATCCCTATTAACATTTTCCAGGAATTTTGAAAAACATTAATGAGATGTATCTCATGGTTCTAATAAGAGGATTATTGATGATATTTCAAATGGAATCATATTCTTGATACAGAGGTTATAACTACATTTTAACACCATTTTTTTATGATGTTTTCCTATAGTTTAATATATTATGTTTAGGACAATATGTGTTGTTCCTTTTCAACATTTTTTGACCTGGTGCAGTATACAATATTTTAAATCCTATGGTAATAAAAAATATTGTCTTTTAGATTTAGATCATATGACTATGAACACCTTTCACCAGAAAAAAATTATATCTTGATAAATATATCATTTTTAGGGTAATAGTAATCTATTTGTCTATAGTTATCTTAGAATATGATCCATTAGAATAAAAAAAGCGATGGAACATGCTTATCCCACTTTGGTTTATTCATTTGGTGCTTCTTTCCTAATGTTATTTTGGTTTGTAGAGCCAAAACACTCTCTCCTCACAGGGACGAGTATAAAAAACCCTTTATATTTATGTATCATGATTTCTTATTATAATGAAATTCAAGGTTGTGTGGTGTTCATAACATTCCTCAATGAGATATTCCAACTCATCCAACTACTTTTTTGATTTTTTTTTTCTTATAGACTTCCAAACAAAGATTTTTAGATTGAATAAAGCATGAATTATATATGAAATACTACCTCATTTATGAACACCAATGAATATAGGGTTGATTTTGTGGAAATACACATTATGGTATGTTTGGACCATAAATCATGAAAGAGATAGTTTGGCATTTAATTTTTTTCCATGTTCATAGTCATACATTGTATTTTTAATAGAGTTGTTTTTATATACTCTCTTTATAATTTTTTACTAAACAATAGTGGGATGATTTGTTGGATTTGATATTGTACTCCTAGTACAATTTCATCTATTCAAGAGAAGAAAAAATGGTTCTATTTTACATCAATATAGTGTGAGGGACTCAGAATATGTTGATGATATTGGTTATAATGATGATAATGATAAACATTATCATAACGTCCTTGACGGGTATTTCCTCACCATATTTCAAAAACATTCAACATTAGTAAATGTGAAATTCAACTACTTATATATTGTTCTAGGATATTAAACCATATAATTAAAAACACATATGAAAAAATAAGAAGAATTATTCAGCTATATGTAGAAATAATAGGGGTGGATGGATGAATTATTCATGAATTTGGATTTTGTAGAATTTCTGGGTAAATTCCACATAGTCATGAATCATTATTTTACAATAGTAACCAAGTCTCCAAATTATATAGTAGAGTTATTTCATAGAATGATGAGTTCCATAGGAGGATTCCTGGACTTATTCCATGATCTCAAGAATCACTCATTATTCTATAAATTAGAGGAGGATTCCATCAAACCCTTGTTCAAGGTTTTTTTTTCTTATTTGGGACACCATTATGGGTAATGTTCACTTCTAGACACCTATTCCATTCCCTTCTAGGTCGATCTAATGGGACAGTCCCATTTTAGTGATTATCAATTTGGGGTTCAAGCAATCTATGGGTGTATATGAGTTCATTATTCAATATGTCATTGTTAACATAATTGATTAACTCCATATGATTGATAAATATTAATGAGACCAAACACCAATAAATTATGTTTAAAAACACTTTGTATTGATTAGGGTCATCCAGTTCTGTGGATTCATTATCTAGTGTATTGAAATGATTATTTTTTCATCAAGGAACATGATACAATACATGTTAAAAATGGAATTCACCCATCAGTGCTCTATCATTACTGATGATAATGTTCAATTCTTCTATATAGATTGCATATTCACTTCTGGTTTGTTTGACCACTAACTCAATATCACCCATTAGGATTAGGTAGGATATTTACGAAATTTTTTATAGTTTAAATCTATTAATGTGGTCTTTATTATTCTCATCATTATTACTGCATTTTATAAAGAGTGTGAATGAATATATAATTTTTTTTCTAGAAATAAATACATAACAAAGAACGACCTGGTTCAGTATTGTATTTTCTATAATGTTTAGAATATATGATTTAGTGAAACGATAAAAATACATATACTATGATCATGTAGTGTTCTAGGCATAAAAACCTTTTCCCTCTATTTTTGTTGTCTACATGTCTATTTTCTCTATTAGGATGTTATGAAAGAAAATCATCTAAGGTATTCCATTTAAATATCATCTATTATGAAAACTGTATGAAATATTATTATAGACTAACCAACTATTGGTCCAACCACCTAGTCAAAATAGGGTATTCAATGATGTATTACAGCATGTCAATACAGGAGATAATGGGTAATTTTAGTTTCTTCAAGAAATGTATAATTTTTTAAATATAATGATAAGTGTGAGAAAGTTATTATTTACATTATAATAATATGTATTTATAATAAGAATCCTTATACTGATGTGGTATATTATATTTTCAATACCTATAATTTTTTTATGAACAGTGAAACATGAGACCATTCCTTGGAATCCACGTATAAGTTAAGCATCTTTACTTCAACTAAAGTCATCATGACATTTTGGTGAAACATGTACTAATTTATATTATCAATGTAATATCTTTATTCTAAATACCATTAGTTTGTTACTCTATTATTAATTAAATTTTTGATGGGGATAAATTATCAATCCATGTTTGCTATGAAATGAAAAATATAAGTGAGGATCCCTATGGTTCTTTAGTTGTTTGAGATTTCTGTAGTCTTACATTTCATGGATTATACTAATCTTATCTAGGTCATCCATTATGAAATAGTTTCATACCATACGGCCGTGATGTTTCCATGATGGCAATTTATCATCAAATTGTGGTGTCTCTACTTGTGAAGATTTATTGACGATCTATGTGATGATCACACCACTTCTTAGATTTTACTTCCAGGTCATTGACATAATATTATTCTTTAGTCCCAATAATGGCATAATGTGTGATGTATCTCACATTGGTATGTGTCACCAAGGTTTATTATTCCAAATTGTATGAAATAATAGAAAATGATCTCGTAAGGTACTATTATGAGCAAGGATTGGTTATCATCATGGGAAATAATTCTTTATTTGTACCTTTAATAAATACCCCTTTTGTAAAGGGCCTATAATCTAGTAATTAAATAGATTCAAATTTTTGTGATTAGAAAATTTAAATATTCAATCAAGTAGTTTTTTTATGCATTCTAAAATGTATACAGGATTTGATATTACAATACTTTTTATTAGTATGGATGATGTTGGATACCCATTTTGGGTACGTCACTTCCATGAAAATGTTATACTTTATAATTCTTTAAAATCCTATTCAATATTAGTATCATTAGAGGGTTCATCCTCTTGGATTTCATCATGCATCCTCAATGGTCATCGTTTATTCCCAATACCATTATTTCTACATTAGGGTTTAGGTTGGGAAATTCCATATATTTCCATGTGAATACGTATCAATGTTTTATTTTAAATATGATATACATATCATTATCCTTCAGAGGCAAGGAGAAGTAATAAATGTATGCCATGGGTCCCTTTAAATTCCATGGTTCACCTACCTGAGAACATTTACAGTTGTCAAGATTCCAACCTCATATATGGGAAATGAATTCTGGAGGTTGACTTAATATTCTTCCATCACTGAATCTATAGAAGAATTTTTAGATTTTTTGGTTAATCCAAGGTTATATCTATCAATATCAATGAAATAGAGGCCATGAGAAGTGACATTATCATCCTAAATAGACAGAGTCATCAAAATAAGATTCTTAGAGATGATTTTTTTCTTTTTTGATTTCATTGGTTATAGAGGGTGAAAAGAGATCTGGGATTATTTGTTGGTGATCTATAGTTTTTAGGATTATCCCATTATCTATATTGATCATACTATAGGGATTGGTAGTACTAGGAATGAAGCCATTTAGGTCAATAACACGTATTTCATCATCTATGAGTGGTTGTTTTATTCACCTTTATTGAAGCCTACATTAGATTATATGGATTCTCAAGATGTGAAGGGGGACCTATAACCATGTATTATTATGATATTCCCATTAATGGGGTATTTTAGACCATTCCGAAATGTAGAAGGTTTTTTATATAGCAATGTAGCCAATTCATTCTACGAAGGACATTATTTGTTGTGTCTTGTGGGATAACCTTGAACCTAGCATAAGATGTGAGATCATATAAAATAGTATTATGATTTATCTTATCATGGGTAATTTTAACACTATTATCATTCAGTTGATTGGTTATTTTTTTAGATCTGTTGTACACATTATGAAGGATATGGTGACATGGAATTTTGATGGCATTGTCTCTACTCATTATACCATTACTATAGTGACATTTGTCTCGAACTCATGTTGTCTCTATGTGTCGTTGATAAATTTTTATATGAGTTCTCTTCAATGTTATTGATCATCCAATATGGATTTTTTAGCTTTATAAACATCTAACTATTTCATATTTTAATACTTTGGTGCTAGTTGTTTGTGCTACCCACGGTGGGGATACTCATAATTATGTTGAAGAAGAGTGGAGGTGATTGAGAGGGACAACAATGGTTCTTGGGTATTTGTTAGAAATGTATGTTTTACTAGTGTAATGGGGTACACTCCCCCGTACCTGTGTTTTGGATTATTATAAATTCACACCCCCACATGTTGTTCGTGTAATATGACATGTACTTTATGATTATTGGATGAATCTAAGGAATCTATATGATTCTGTAGGGATTGATGGATTTCTCTCCTAAGGGTCCTAGGTTCACACATGTCCACTATATGGACGTGACCAAATTATTAGGATCATCCACACCTACATAATCCCCTCAATCCTCAGATTATGCAACCTCGGACTCCATATCCCTGGTCTGGTATGCAGAGCTCAAACATGAAGGTGCATTCATCATTAGAGTAGTTATTAGTTAGTTAAACTATTTTGACGTTACAAAACATTATATCTTCATTCTAATAAGATTTATATATGGTGAGATGGAGGTTATTCTTTTGATTTTGATGTTTTTTTTGAAATATTCTGAGCTAGTGTAGGAATGCAATATGACACTTACACTTATGGATTTTTTGTGTCTGGTAGTCATTTATACCTCATTGAGTTGTATAAAATATTATATCCATATGTGATGTGATCATCATTTAATTTAGCATATATTCTTAATTTTTTTATTGAACTTAGTCTACATCCATTCGAGTAATTTTATTTTCAATGATCAACCACTGCCAAGCTAAAAGATATTTTTAGTCAACCTTTTCTTCTAGTTAGATGATTGTTAAACAAGTCACAAATTCTAGGAAATTATTCATTAAAACCTATCAAGAATCAAACATGATTTGGATAATTTCATTGATGTATGGTTACCCTTCATGGTGTGGCTAACCTCTTAGGAAAAGAATAGTAGGCAGGGGGATCCATGAGGATTACCTCGTTGGGTTTCATAGGCTTCATTAGATTGAGATTGTTATTTTAAATAAGATAAAAGAAATAAAATGTATCATAATTATTCTAAAATGAGTAGGATTTACTCATATATTCCATAGATCATGGGTGACCCTGATCGCTTTTTTATTCTGATTATTTGTAATTTTGATGATGTTTTTGAAGAATAGAAGGCACTAGTTGATTCATTGAATACATGGATGATTGAATGGGGACTACCAATGGATTTTGGGTAAAAATTGTAGTCTATTAATTGACAATAATTTTTCTCTATGTAGAGTGAATTGGAAAATATTTAGATGGGGGCCACTAAATGACATCATCTAGGTGTTGTGATATTTCTGAAAACACATATAATCATCGAAGATATTTCTCCATGATTAATGATTTTTTTTATAATGCTAAATATTTTAGCCAATACATTAATCAATTTTTATTTAAATAGAGGGTTGCTAATTGAATTGATTAAAAACATCAATTTATAGATGAAGTCTGTAACCTTACTGTTTTATGGATGTTTTTAGATTGTGAGGCCGAAAAATATTGAATTCCTCAATATGGATCTGAGAAAATTAATGATCTGAAGAAAAAGATCTTTCTATTCTATAATAAATCCGGTTAGATGGATGATGTACCAACTAATTGTTTTCCATCTATGATTTAACACAAAATAGATTAGTCTGGCCACCTCATGCTGGTCTCCTAATCCCATAATTGGATCACATTAGGTTGCTAACTATGAGTCATTCTACTATGGATATATAGAACTATCAATGGTTGAAAAGGTACATTTTCTAAAATTGTGTGGGGGAATTGTTTCATCCACCCATTCAGTATATAGATTATTCTAAGGATGCAAATGAAGACACCATCCATCAATTTATTCTATTATAGTGTCTTGGGATTTAATGGGATTGAAGTGTTTTGGAGGGACCACATTCTATATGAATTCCCAAATAAAAGGAGAAGGCAAGGATTAATGATTTGGACAGTTTTTCATATCCCACTAATTCTATATCCATGATATTAATAAATTACCTCTATTATAGTAGAGAGGGTATCTCCATAATGGTTGAAATCCACAATTATCCTAAAATAGATCATTTATATATATTATTTGACAACATACAGATATATACGATGACTTAAATTCCAATCTTTATGGGGTATAAACTCTATCCAAATATGTGGGAGGAGGAATATTTATCTCTTTATGATGATGATAGCTAACAAGAATGTTTCCCCCGATTTGTTCCTTACTGGTCTATTAGTAATTTTTTATCTCATTCTTTTTTTGTTCTAGATGGTCCATAGTTGATTTAATTTCTAATCCTCTAGTTGGAGAGTTAGATATAGCCACACCATTAACATTAACCATTTTGGTGCTACACTATACATTTGTAAATTCATTATTCATGGGTGGAATGTTTTGTCCACATCTATGATTCTATAGTTGTGCAACTTCAATTGGTTCATCAATAACACCCACCAATCATTATACAATTTATGAATCATTTCCTCATTATTTTTCAACTACATATTTATAATTTTTTGGGGATTAAATTAAATGGAATTTATTAGTAAATGGTAGTTATCGTTTAGTCTCAATGTAATATGATTATTCATCTCCTCTTACAACTCCTACATTTTCTTCCATAATAGTAATTTATATGTTATTTTAGATTGATGAAACATTTTATCTTATTTAACTTATGTTGCATCATTTCCTCCACATTAGATTCATCCTATCATGGTTTTTGAAAAGTTACCATAAGGGAATTTATGGTTACGTATTCTGAATGAGAACAAATATGAATGTTTTTTCTCATGGTGGGATGACTGAATGAGATGCCATCTAAAGATATTTATCTTCCAACTTAGAGAATAATGATTTTTTTAAGATGAAGATAATGATGAATATGACCCCTTAGATATGTACTGGGTGATTTGGGATCACTATTAATGCATATTTAAAAATTTATCGATGAATTTATGATTCATGTTAATAAATTAATTACACCAATATAGAAATTGAAATATAAATTCCCAAATCACTACATTCTAGGGATGGTCAGGAACTGAAGCTGATTTATCCATGCCCTTCTTATGGTATTATTAATTGGTGATGGAGATTGAAAAAAACACCCCTAGACCTATGAGATGTGGTTTTATAGACGTTTCTATTGATATTTCCTATATCTTATAAGGCTTTGATTACCCTAGGGGTTTAGGTGGTGGTAAAAATCCCCCCAACCTTATGTAAAAGGTTTTCTCCAAGATAGTTACTATGGATGATATTATTGTGGGACTTTTTCTTTTAACAAATTATGATCCTATATGACTTTGGTGAAATGGTTTCATATGATGGGAGTCATTTTCTAAAAATTGTTTTCTAGTGGTCCATGTTTTCCTCTTTTCTGTCTGAAATTCATTCCCATTTTTTATGGGCCCATATTAGAATTTTTTTATTCCCCCACCTATGTTTTCAAATATTGATTCAAATTTAATGTGTTGTACCCTAATTTTATGGACCAACATGAACATGCAAGACCTAGTCCCCTGATTTCACCTAGGACTATAAGATTACATGATGTCGTATCTAGGGGGATTTTTTGTGTACATAGTGAAGTGAGTGATATGTAATTTTCTCATCTATGGATACATGAGTTTGATAGGTATTTAGTAATCAGTTGACGAAGAGTTATTTTGATAGAAAGACAAATAATATGATTTAGTTTTTTAGGCTTTTATATCCTTAGAATCTATGTTATAGAAGACACAATCATGTTAATCAAAAAAATTATACTATTTATGATTTGGATATAACTCTCATATTATTGATAAGTGAGGTGTTTTACCTTCAATAACTAATGAGTCACAAAATATTTATGGAATAATTAAGGAATAAATCTCTTCTATAAATCATTTGGGATCTAAAAGTTAAAAATTTCAATGGTCAAGAAAATATTTGGAAGTGTTTATCTTACTAACTCTCTACATATTTCCCTTTAAGTAACTTTATCATCAGATTCATATACCATGACCAAGTCAGACCATAGAGGTTTCTTATCTCTATCACTTTTAAACTAAATTAACATGAATATTATGGTTTAAGTGGGGCTATATAAAGCAAAGAAATGTGTTTCAAACACCTATCTAAGAAATGCTTTTTCAAATTTTGAGTACATCACTTTAAGAATGATTCTATAAGAGTTGATTATTTCTACATCTAAGATAGATATCACCGTGGGGAGATTTACCAAACCTAATGTGATGATTTTATTCCTTTCGATCTGTATTATGCCCCACCATGATGATAAATAATGTGATAATGTTTTCTAATTTTTTATTTAAATATTTCAAAATACATTGAGGTGTTATAGATATTCATCAAACATCATAAATGACACTATCATTGAGGATATAAGGGATATGAGCCGTATTCTACATTATGGAAGAAATTTGATTACCAATATTTTTTGGTTGATAAGTTAAATGATTCTACTGTATGATGGATGTTGGAATATGTTTTCAACTATTTGGTTCTGCAGTGTTATAATCCCTCTTCTTAAAATATATTGGAGTAGGTTATTTATATTCTATATTAATTACAGGAATATGATCGTATTAATCGTTAATTTATAGAATATATTTTCATATCCTAGATGATGTGGGATTGTTATTTTTTTAAACAAGTATTACACATAATAATATACAAATAGAACTCTATAATAGGGAAAAGTTATATTATCCTTCTTTTACATAGATTCAAAATTATGATAGATTGGTCTTTTATAATATAAAGTAGGGATAAAATCATGGCTTCCATAATATGTTATAATATCCCTAATATCATCATTGGTAGGGTTATGATCCTCCTCTATAGTTATTTTGATATTTTCATGACAAACCATAGTTGGAAATGGGTATGAGCCTAACCTTGTGCTATTATACTATTCCATATGTCGTCTCTTATAGGAACATTTTAATGTTTGATGGAATGTGAAAAATTGAGGTGGGGAACCCCCAGTTGGAATAATGTTTTGATCACATACCTAATCCATTGAAATATGTCACCAGTCTCTTTCCGTAATAATATATTCCAATCTCAAGGATTATGTGAAAAATAGTTTGTGAGAATCAGTTAAAACATGAATATGTTTATGGAACAATTTGATTTATTTAACAAAAATTTGCTAGAAATACTACTAAGAAAGAGAAAGAATATATGGATACTATGGAGTAGACACCAGTTTGTATTGATCACAGTGATATTATAATATTGATTTCAGGAATGGAATTTTTTCATCATCCTATATATATACAATTACTAAAATATATTGACATGGGTCTTATTTTTGTTTCTACAATTAAGTGAAACATTAGAAAATTGTGTGTATAGGAATTCCGACCTTTATATTTTCATTATCCCAAATATACTGGTAGATATCAAATATTTAATAGGTTATATAATCCCCCTTTCATCATCCATTTCCCATTAAAAAATGTAGATGGGATTCATGCACGGGTAAAGGGATATGTTCCCCCATGCATGCTTAAGTAATATGTATGCAAACATAATTCAGGTGAGCATGGATATGATAATTCTCTATTTCTACCACCAAACTAGGTCAATGGGTTTTCTCAGTGGAAGTATTGATATAATCCCACACTAATTTATCCACATGAGTTTATTCCTCATGATGCCTCCCTGGAATCCATGAATGGAAGCCTAAGGTGGAAATTTGTAATGTGTTTTCATCAGTAAGAGAATGAGGGGAACAATTTGGATGAAACTCGAGATAGATGTTAAAAGTATCCCTCTTAAATATCTCTTGAACACAGATGGACCATAATCATCTTTTTGATCTACCTTCCTAATAAATAGATGGTGATTCATACCACACCTAGTGGATTGGACTCTGAAGTAATTTGTGGTTGAAATTAGTACCACTGGTTTCATTCCATCATTCAATGAATGAGAATGACTTGTTATCTTCATCATATCGAGACATTTTCATTTTTTCTAAATGGTTTGGATCATTACTTGTCATGTATATTTTTCAACCAGGACTTTTTAACACAAAGCTGATGCTTGGGGTTGGTTATATTTTAAAAAAAATTGAGGTCACTATCATAATTGAGTTTATAGAAAATTAGGTCAATGAAGACATAATCTCAGGTCATGATCTTGTTTGTGAGAGAAGTATTTCATGACATATAAAAAATAATGAACAAGTTAACTAATTATTTCAACTTAGAATGTGTGAAACACACTCAAATAACTATGCATGAGTAATATAATTTTCCACTCATATTCACAGTTTGGCTATTTTACACTTTTCTAATATTCATATATATAATGGAAATATTACCTAGGATCACTAATTAAGATGGATTTCAAATCATGCATAATGTTTATTGAGTAAGTGATGAAAAATAATATGGCTTGGCGCATGGTCAACCAATTTTTTTTGATAGATTCAATTTGGGTTTACAATTATGTTTCCTTAAAATGATGATGGATATGGAATCCCTATAAATCTAGAGAAAATAATCTTGAAGCCGGGAATTATTTAGTTATTCTCTCAGGAAATGATTTCATTATTGGGCCAATATCTTTTCTTCTTGTCCAAGAATTGATAGTGGTTGGTACAATTATTGTTTCACATCAATCAAATTAGGACAATCATTTTTTCTTTCACAGAAACTACCAGTGGTTACTGCATCAACAACTAGGTACAAACATAATTTCTATTGTATAGTAGTAATTTGGGTATTTTATATAATGCAAATTATAAACTATCATTGTTGGAGTGTATGAGAGGTATTTCTCATCACACCATTTTAGGGAGTTATTTCCTATTCTGAGACACTCTTATAGATTTATGATTTTCTCATGAATATCTTCCATATCCCAATATGTGAAAGAGTAACCTATAAAAATGGTCAATTTTTGAAACTTTTAATATGTTTGGAGTTCTATTAATTATACCATGTTTATGTATCCATTTTTCTTTATCTATTTCAATATTATTTCATAGAAATGGGGAGTTTTTTATATATCAATGATGTATATCCATTAATTCTATAGTTTACTACCATATATGGAGGTTATTGGGTTTTATTGGATGTGATTGAACCATGATGAGGAACCCTACTTATATTATTCATAAATGACAAAACCAATATAAATAATTTAGGGACAGTCCATGGAATTTATTGTTACACATAATGTAAATATGTAAGGTAGCCTGGGAAGTATGTTTTGAGCTCAAGAGCTAAAAATGATTCAATATATTCTTCATTTATCTATTATTAGAGTCATGATAGGTCTAACTTCCTTCAATTAATTTATGGGAGGTGATAGTATATTAATGCTCATAAGCATCATTTCCCCATTGTTTATATATATTGGAATCCCTTTGGAACATACATTAAGATGGATGCCTTTTATAGGGGAAATAAAATCTCATCACTAAAGGGGGATTAAAAAATATGGTTTCTCCGAATGTAGAATATTTATGATGTGATCGGTATGTTAATTTCCCATCTTAATGACCATGTTATTAATTATTACTATGACAATAAAGGGATATAATGTGATCAAACTCATCACATATGGATATGGGACTTAAGCACTAGGGAGGCCCTAATATAGAGTTTGATAAGTATCTGTGGACAAAGGAATGTTACCTATGTAACCTTATTATAATAGGAATAAAATTCCCCTTTGTTCATTTCTACTGAATACACTGAAGGATGATGATGGATGACAAACTATTAAGTGATTCTGGTTCCAATGGTTAATAGTTTTGAGAAATGGAGGTACATACACCGAAGTGGATGCAAAACTAGAGCTCAGAAAACCAAAAATAATCCTACATATAATTTTTGAGTATTAATGAATTATCGCATATTTTAATATGGAGCATATATTTAGTGTTTCTACCACACAAAGTTACTATTCCACACTTTGTCTATCTGACATGATCGATATTTCAAAGGGACTGTTCATTCCATGGTTGACATGTCATGAGTTTATTTCTTAAATCTATAGAATTTTGTAAGGTGCTTACCATTATTGGGGGAGAAATTTCATAGGACTACATCCTGATCTATATGAAATTTTCATAGTATTATAACACGACTAAGATGAATCAACTGATAGTCTATGTGTGATCAACAGATGCATATCTTATTGTATTGCGTGATTAGTGGTTACATGTCTGAAGGTGGTCACATGATCTGTTAGGAATGTCTGGAGGACATTTCATTGCTTTTTTGACAAGTCTCGGGGCCTTGGTGGGACATGGATAAAATGAATAGTTGAATATTTAGGATTTATCTTTCATGTTCAGAGGACTTCACATGACTCAAATTTCAGTTTTAAGGACTTCGTGGCACTTGGATGACATGTCTTTTAAAAATTCACAAGGTATGGCTAATATGTCCATGCATTATGTCATGAACTAGATGATAAGAATATAAGACGTCTCATTATCTTGACAACATCTCTATGTGATTTCTCGTGACCTGGATAAGTCAAGCGCAACACATGGAACATTCAGATGAAAATCCTTACATTCACCTTCACAAAATAATTTATTATTTTTCATCTTTTATAGAATATATGAATCATATTTTTTCAATCATTGGATAGTTGAGGTTTTATATATCCATGTCAACACATAGAAACTCCACAAAATCTGGATGGTGCACTAGATGTCCATCACAAGATAAATACAGTGATCTCACAAAGTATATATACCATATGGATGTTCCTTGAATTCATTACCTATAATTTATATAGTGGATAACCCATATGATTTCATAGAATTCTACTTTGATAATACTTCAATTGATTTTTTGCTCTTGGGAGTGTGGGTAGTGTCTCGGAGTGTGTTTTATGTATTGATGTAGAAGAATTTTTAGGCCTTTCCATCATATCTCTATAAAACCGTTCATAAAACATATATCAAAAACATTCATTATTTCGGTGGAGTGGGAATCACATCATACCTTTTTAATGATCCTATTGATGTTCATTCATGTAATAATATCAATATCTCTTGAAAAACAATGAACTGGAGAATACTCTAACATCTATATATTTATTAGTCCATTTTAGTGTCAATGTTCTATTTGATGATCATAATGACTTGTCAATAATAGTTCTAAATATGATGCTAACACGTTTGGAAGTCATTGTGAGGCCAAGATTCATTTCAAAGTGTCATTTCCATGATCAACAGAGACATTTTTGGGTCTCATTTCTAGATCAATTTTCCTTGTCAAAGGGCCTTTCTGGGATCAGGATAACATGTCTAGGAGTCTTCATCAGGACACGATCCTTATTGAAGAGGCACTCACATGACCAAGTACACATGCCTAGATTCCTTCATGTGATACATTTTTCATTTTAAATGGACTTCTTAATATAAAAAAACTATCATGTGGGTCTTCATTAGAACAATAATTCTATCAAAGAGGCCTTCACAAGACCAAAGAAGATTTTCTGGGTCCATTCAAAAAATTATTTTCTCTTATAAAAGGCCCTTAGTGAGATCATATAGTCATATCAACTGGTGTTCATTTGATCAATGAGAGGATCAAAATAGGAACATAATCCATAAAAATGAAAATTAATGTTACTATACCTTGTAAGAGTCTTCAAAATATTATTGATTTCAATATTTATTTTAAAATTAATTCTAACTTTTCCTTTATTCCCTCAGGGGGTCACATGATCATTAATGGATCTCAAGATTGCATTCATTTATTTTCAAAGACTACCAATTGTCTATTCAAGGGTGTGTTTCAAAATTTCTGATGGATCATGGGACACCATCATATAATTTACATGGAAAATCACTATATATGTATCATGGTTCACTCCATGACCAGTGATAGATCTTGTGACATCAGGAGAGAATTGTCAAAGATAGCCTCCCAACTTGTATGTGGTGTGTCGCATGATCATAGATATATATTTCAGGGTTGTGGGATATTTTTCCTGTAAAATTTAATCTTTGATTATGGTTAATTTCATGATCCATCAGGGATCATGCAACATCATGTAACAGATTCCATAAACTATACCTTCCCATGTTTTTATATTCAAGGGGGTGTCGTATGATAAAATGGGATGGTCTAGGTAAATTAAAATGATCATAAATTCCTATCAGATAGGATCCATATAATCATTCATATATAATTAAAAGGAAAGGTTTTTTCTTCATGACCTTTATAGGGTCATTCGATCAGGTTTTGAAATGAGCTATCATGGGGACTCTCAATCAATTTGTAAATTCCAAGTGGCTAAGTGTTGTAGAGTGTCCAACCAAGTTAATTCTACATGGAGGAAGTATTGAAATAAACAATGATATGAATTTTAGGAAATATAATTCAAACAGTGTATTTTAATGGATTTGGGGTTCTTATTGGTATTTATAAAATTATAAGATATATTTTGGAAGAATATTCATCATTTTGTTTTTTGTGTTGGAGAAAGGATTAAGAAAACCTAATGACAAGACACACTTTTCAAAAATAATATTCAAATGAGTAATAAATATAACTCCACATACTAAATTACATATTAATCATTTTAATTTATATTAAACTTCACTAAATTATGATCCCATAATTTTTTTACCCTAAAACCTTGTGGGAGTTGTTGTTGAAATAAAGCATACTATATTAATGGTTCTATATCCTTATTAAAAAAATATTTTTAATATAATATTTATTATGATATGATGTTTTTATCCTTTCATGTATTGAAATAGTTATAATTTCAGTAATCAAGGTACATTGAGGATTATACAAAATAACTGCAAAGAGGAGTTTAAACAATATAGATTATACAAGATAAATAATCATATCTATTGAATGAGACATAACATATAGAATTTATTTTGTTATATCATAATTCAAAGATCAGTATTATAAGGATTATACATTTGAAATTTCCCCATGTCCAATTGAACCAACATATTCAATTATTCAAAATCAACTTTGGAGATTTCATTCCGATGATGATTCCTTTTATCCAATCTGGTATTGATCAACTTGTTGTTCAACATGATTAAATTATTCATCCTCCCATAAAAATGTTCTTGAGTTCTTCCATTTATTGAATTTAACTCTTTTGTATGAATCTCATAACAGGTATGCTGTTAGTGAATTAGAGAATACAAATTTTGGTGATCTTGTACCTTACAATATTCATATAAAATTTTATTATCCTTATCTTTTTGAATTTCAAATTTTCAGGGTACTACATCAATATGATAATTATTAGTTGATTCTATTCATGGGATTATTCTGGTAATGAGTAGTCTAAATTAATTAGGATATTTTTCATCTTATAATTACACTTTCCCAAAATCAACCCAACCATTAAAGCTATGAAATTGTATTCTAACATTTCAAATTGTCTCCACATATGGAGAATTAACAAAAACTGATATTTCTAGAGATTTAGTAGAGATTGTATTCTCCAAACCAACTCCAATATATATCATAATGGTCATGGAATAAAAATACATTATATTTGAAATATGAATAACATATTGTTGAGTAGTTTTAGTAGTATCTGTGCAAATTAAATGATCAATTTTTAGAATGGTCTCTTACAAAATTATAATTTCAAATGAAACAACAACCCAAACTTTTCTTCACATATTATCAAGAGTTTCATTAGAGAAAATTTCACATACATCAACACATTATTCATGTTCTTCTAAATTTGAATATAATCATTTAATATATTGAGCATAAACATTAGCAGTATACACTATAAAGAACACTCCCCCTGAATATTAGAGAGGAAAATTTCCACATAATTTTATAAACTAACAAGAAAAAACAAACCCATATATAAATTCCAATAGGTACCAAAATTATTTTAAACACATTTAATATAAATTTTTATACCATGACCATGAGTGGTTTTGGACTCCTAAAAAAACACAATCATTTACAAAAACAAGGGTTAACAGCCTTCCCTTGGAATAAAAATTTCATCATATACTCTGGATATGGTATGTGTATCTCATTTGATAAAATAAAAATATTACAATATCCTATATCATATAAATATACAACGTAAAAAAATAGTGAAACAATATTTTTTCTAACTCACCATTGCACTGGGATATTCAATATTTTATAACTGTCACAACAGCTATTCCCTTTAGTTCCAAGTCTTTCATGAGATTATTATCTATATATTTGGATTTGAATAAATATATTTCATTATATTTAGTGGGATTACGGAATTTACTAGTGATAATGAACTATTGAAATCACAAAGACCTTTATGAGGGATTCAAAATACTTTATCCCTTACAATATTATATATCAAAAAGTTCTTTTATATTACCTTTATTTTTATGTGATATTAAAAAACAATATTAAACATATATAAAACATATAACTCATAATTTTATTTCACAAAGAATAAAATGGGTTTCATTACATCAAACAAATACTATTATTAATTATTATTGATAACTTTATTGTGTAAAATGACCCTTCAATAAAACCATAATAAATATAATGTACTTTTATAGAATAATTCTCTTTAGGACCCAGAGAATTTTTATCTACTGGTAGTTTCCTCATCTCTCCTCTAAGTTATTCAAATTTTATGTTATGGATAGAAGTTTTGATGGAATAGTGGAATGGGTTCAAAGATAAGAATATTTAGTTTCAATATAACATAAAGGGTTTTCACACAAAAATAATTTAGTATTTTTATAGAAACTAAAGGGTCACATAGTGTCACATGTAAGGTAATCATGTAGAAAATAACATACAATTCATCTTAATAGGTGGATAATACTAAAAATGTAGTTTCAAAAATATTAACAAAATAATGAAATCATAATTTTACTAAATATAAATTCACACCCATAAAACTATTTTATAATTAAAATATAATAATTTTAAATTAAAATAATTCATTGGAAATTGAAAAATTAAAATTAATAAATACGAATATGTTTTTTAAAAATGTCTACTAAGTGATTTAATTTTTCAAAAAAAATTAATGACGTTTCACTATTTTATTTATTATCACTTATTAAATGAATCCCTGAAATACTTTTCTTTTTCTATATTAGTTTATTATATTGTATATAATTTTGATAGCACTTGTGTTATCAGATTTTGTTGTATAATAATTGAAATCAAATCCAAAATCCACCAGGTTGTGTTTTGTTCCCAACAATTTTGAAAAAATTCATCTAGTTGCAATATATTATTCATTTTTTAGTAGAGAATGATAATAGTTTTTTTACAATACAATGACACAAAAGATCTACGAAAAAATTGATATGTTTCTAGGGGTCTTTATCATCCATAATCAACACCCACTGATGTATGTATCATAATATATGGTCAAAAATATTATATTTTATTGAATATTTTAAGTTAATGAAATGTTCCTTTTAAATAAATTAAAAATATATTAGAAAAATTTAAATGATATTATTTCAGACCATACTATAACCTATAAAATACCTAGGCTAAAAATATTATTTCTGAGTGACATGTATTAAGATAATGAAATTTTCTAGTTATTCCTATATATAACTTGTTTTCAACAATTTTTTCATAATAATCCTTTTCATGTCATATTTGAAACACACGATAGATGAATTGTTCTTACTATTATCACACCCCGTCCCAATTTGTCTCGTGCCATGACTCCCTGATCACATCTGTATAAGGCCACGGGATGGAGAGTAGAGTCGAGTAGGCATATCACTAACAGGGGAGGCATTAGCCTATGAATCTACACACATTTACACATATATAAGAAAAGAAAATGGTAAAATATAAATACAACCAAACAAATATGAATTCATATATTGAAATCTCACAACTGGAGTAATGTTGAATGTAAAGACTAGTAAACAGGTTCCAAAACCAGACCAATAAAAATTTCCTAAAAACAATTCCAAAAAAATATAAGATGGATATTGATGTCCAAATACAAAAGGAACAAACCTTGGACTGTCCAGTCTTATTATGAACTGCCTTGTCCTAGTTTTTTAAGGACTGTGTTAAATGTTTTATCATTTCCACAAGAAACAGAATGTGTGGTAAAATCTCTTGAATAAGTGATTATAATAATAGCTAGTAGAATACCCCTTGACTTTAATGTAGATGAAAATAGAATACAGTCTTCTCAATATAGTTATATTTCTACAACACGTATAAAAATAATATCTAAATATATTCAACAAATGAATATAGTCTAAAGGTATATTCACAAATTTAATACCATCTTAGTATTCCAAATCGACGATTCTATGTTACACTTATCCAAGAGATCACACTATGTTATTATGATATAACTGATAACATCCGCAAGAGAGTTAATGCTCATTTGGTCATACCATTAAAAGTACACATTGAATGGCTAAAGAGATATGGTACACAAATGATGATAACTCCCATGACCATGGGGTATACCAACAACTAAAAAGTTATTAAACTTCTCATTAGAGGACCAAATCTAGTATAGTGATGACTATGATGATACCAAGAAATCTACATAAAATTTAAAGCTGAATATATGATCCCATTATAGGCCTTACAGAGGATTCCAACAACTCTATCCAAGAAATTGGGTTAAGGGAATTTTTTTCCTATTTGAAAAAGTCCATCCTATATTAACCCTCGTTGAATGGATATGAGGAAATAAAATTAAAAAAAAATGTATATGATATCTATTATAAGGGCTCCATACCAATTATTAATCAGTACACTACGTGTAGTGTAGGTAAAATCTATGAACATTTGACACGGGGTCATTAACCTCTAAATGACATCTGATTGTGTCCATGAAGAAGTACATAGTGTTCTATCTCCCATGTACTTTACCTGTGCACCAGTACACATGTATTCCCATGTAAATTTGTCCAATCCATGCTTGATTTTTATAAGAGGATGTGATTCTTCCCATGTACTATGTCACATGTCTATAAACATATCGAGGTACATGTTGAGACATAGCGGAGGGGTCACACACTATGTGAGGTTGTAACATGCAATGTGATACTTATATCAATCCCATAAACCTAGATTTATATTGGTCATACCAACTCTCAATGTAATCCTAGATTACATGCTATTTTATTTTATTTTTTAGAACCCTTGTTCTTTATTTGGTGCATTATCCTGCCACCATCACCTCATTTTCATCATTGATAACACTAGAAATTGGGGATCAAGCCTAGACAAACATCTCCACTTCCAGTATCTAGATTAAAATAAATAAATTAAATTAGAAAATAGCCTCATTAATAGTACTTCATTAAGTTCCAATGAACATAGAATCGAGTATCCAAAAATATATGACCAACTGCAACTTCTGTTATCCCACCACCATCAAATCATGCTATGTCTGGATCTACAATATTAAATCATTATGATATGTAATTATTGAACAAAATTTTATTCCAACACTTATGTTGAATGATGGGTCAAAAGAATAGTGGTTGTGATGAATGAAGAAATATGGGATAAACGAATAACCAAAAACATGAGTAATGAACACCAAAAAATGTACATGTTATAATAGATTCATCTTCATTAGAATGACAAGAAATGAATCGTTAATAATTATTTTAAATTCTATAAAAAAATCACACAATTAAAACCATCTAGTGAGACCATGGAACCACTAAATAATCTATTGGTTTATTTATTTTCAATAATTTTATGAATAAAAAATGGGGAAACAATAAAAATAAAAAAATATCTTACCTCAAGATGGGCTGATCTTTGAAAAAGGATGATCATTCATCATGATTATTGGTGAGGTCCACAAATTCCATCTCATATAGGTATTATATCATTGATCTTGTCAAAATACCCTAATATAATCTATTTCCATCTTCTCTCTAATGTCTCTCCATCAATTTGAAGATTTATCCAGATAATTCTGAAAATATTTCAAAACCATGTATTTAAAAAAATAGTCATTATTTCAATAGTTAAGAAATAATTTTAAAAGGTTACATTATTTATTTGGTGTGAGAGTTGAATTTTAAACAAACAACCAACATCAACCATGGTTATGTCACACCTACAGAAATGCCCATATTATTAAATCAATAGTACCCTCAAATTTCTCATACATTCCCTCATTTATATTTTATTCTATTTAATTATGAAAACATGGTGAATGGGTTATTTAATATTTTTGATATAAATATTACATTTATTCCGAGCACACATGGGAATTGAAATGACACTCCATATCAGCATCTAGGGTCGAAAATAATTCATAAAACATTTAAATATAACACTTGGGGAATCCAAGTCACTAAAACTATTATCATTCCAAATCATTTTTGGTTAATCATATGTATAATTTTTTTTGTTAAATACTTTTCCAGAATATTTTTTATAATTTTTAAATTCATGAAATATTTTAACTCACCAATCATGCTAAATTCATCTTAATGTTTTATTATTTTTTGAATATTAATAAATATTTATTTATTTTTAACCCAAAAACAACATCACAAACACATATTTTTACTACCAAAGTATATTTTGATTAATATTTGTAGAACATAGTGGGGTCTTCCAATACCTAATTAAACCCATTTGATAAAATAAAATAATTCAACATTTCAAACCATGAATTAGGTTCTTGGTTATGTCAATAGAGAGAATTTTTATGCTAAAAATCATAATTTTGAAAATGAATGTCTTTAGAAACAATTGTTTTATGAACATAAACATCCTCCATTAAAACTATATTTCGAATTGATATTTTACATTCATTTAATATAATTTAAAATACATATGATATGTTTATTACAATAGGATTTTAATTTATTATATCCTAGCTACTATAGAAATGGTTTTAGAATAATCCAGTATTTAATCATGATTATATCCTTTTCCAACTAATATAAACTAATTTTTATTGATCACACCTTAATAATAATCTTTCTTCTCAAATACCATGTTCGTTCGAATAAAATTTTAGTCATAGGTTTTTTCAACTATGTATCGTTCTTTGTTTATCTTAAATTAGTTAAACTCTTCTTGGATTATTAAAACCCCAAACACATTAATAAATTATTCTTTTATAGTTATATGTTCTTTAAGAAATTTAAATGTAGTGAATTATATAAAATTTTATATATTTCTTATATTGCACACTCCATAATCTATGAATCCTATAATTTTTTCAAGAGGACGTACCATTGGGATTCTAGGTTTTCTATTTTACAACCTTTTTGGTTCATTCATATCAACTTTTTTAGAATGTGGTACATGAAAATCATTATAAATTTTTCGTTAAAATTGTATTAGGTCTCTTTTTATCAATAAATTAACATAATTCATTAAGATGAGTCATTTTGTGATCAGAAGGATAAAATTCATTAATCATCACATGAGTTGAATATTCACCAATCCATGACATTTAATTAAAATTTATATATCATTTGAATGTTTTAGAAAAATTTAGAAATATTCCTTCATAAAATATTGGATAAATTTCCATTGATTATACTTTTTATTAATGATATAAACCACACACACAAAATTTAACATATCCTAACTTTGGATTATATTTTTTCGAAACTCATAAGTTTTGTTCATGAAGATATAATTTATTGGAACAGTCATAGTGACATAATAATATTCATTAGTAACATCATAAAAAATAACAAGTAATAATGTTATATTGATATACTATTGTTTTAGAAATTTCTTAAATTTTAATATTCATCCTTTCAACAAATGTTTTTTATTAAGGTTTCCAATGTAGATAGAAATTAAAATTAATACCATTTCATTGATCAGGATTAAGAAAATTTTAATTTCTCAAATTATATTCAATTATAAAATTTTTATGCAACAATTTTGGAACCGATTTCATTAAAAATGTATAAAAAATTAAAAGACAATAGATCATGTGTCACTTTTAGTTCTCAAATTGTTAACCCAAGTAAATAATGAAAAATCATCCACAATAACATAATAAAATATATTCATGTAAGGGGTGTTATTAAAGAAGGTACAAATAGTTCCATAAACATAAGTTCTTGGGGTAAAGTAGTGGAAAACACTTTTTATAGTTTAAACATTATTAAGGTTTCAATATTGTTTGATATGTATCATAAATATTAGTTTCATCACATATATGATTAAAAAAAAACAAATCAGATTTCATTTAGATATAATTATTTTGAACTAAACATTTTAATGCCCAAGACGTCTAATGAAAATCCACGAATCATTTACATCAGCATTCAATAAAACTATATTTTTTTGGAAACATAGAATTGATATCTAGTGTATATAAATTATATGTTCATGTCAATCTAATCATAATATATTTTTATTTAAAGACTTAGATATAATTTTCATTAAAATCAACAAAAAACCGTCATAAATAGGTTAGAAATACTAAAATGTTTTTTCCTTAATCCATCGTTATGGAGTACATTATTGATATGTATTTACGCTGGGTTTCCAATATAAACAATTCTGTATTTCATTCCTTTTGTTTTTTCGCAATATTTTAAATAGCCACTATTCATCTTTTATAATGAGTGAATGTTTGTGAAATATCTAATAGTTTTCCTTGAATATTCAGGATCTATAAACTATTTTTCATTTTTATTGAATGTTTCATATAATGAAAAATCCAAGGAATTATTTTTTCAACCAAAAACCTTTTCAGATCATGAATTTTAGTGAAACCATTTTTGGGAACAGAATGCTATTTTCATTGTCCAATATTAATATTAGAATTGAATAATATTGTAGAAATGACATATTATATTATTCATTTTTAAATTACACATACTATTCAATTGATAAAAATTAATTTAATAAATATTGAAACAAAATAATAATAATCGTTATTTTCTTTTTATAACATGGTATAAAATATGTTTTGTAAACATTTTGATTTTCACACTTTATTCATATAATATATTATCCTTTTTTACCAGTTATTTATTTATGTAAGAACCCATTTTTAAATTTATTTTATCATCTTTATGATATTGGATTTATTTTTGTAAGCATTAAATCTGGTAGTTTTATTCAATATAAGATACAATATAATTGTCCAATTGGGATATTAAAGCTAGTATTATTTTTTTCAATCACTCCACATCATTAAAAATTAGATTATTGTAATTTATAAGTGATTTAATTTTCCTCTTTTGGAATCCGTGTACAATTTCAAAAATGGTACTATGTTCATGAAACTCTTCTTTTGAGCTTTTTTCATTTTCACACTCAATATCATGATAATTATAATGATAAGAGTACAAAATTAGAATATTCCAAAAAAATATTCTCGTTTTGATGAAATACATAATCTTATAATTCTTAACATGTATTATTAATAGTGTTTTTATATGTAATCTACAAGGATTTGTTTTCCATAATGGATTTCATCTTAATCATATAATTCATGAAGAAAAAAATTTCCCTTTTTGATTTCATTCAGTTGACGATTTTCTATATTAATGTGCCTATGTTTTTTTCATTCATATAATACCACATTATTATAGTGTCCATCATGTATTCTTCATCATTTCAAAAGTTTATTGTAACCTATTATAATATTATTAAAATTTCGGATCATTGTTGAAACAATGAATGTTCGTTATTTGACTCTGAATTTGTTGAGGAATCATCTTATTCATATGATTTAGTGATCTTTATATCCTTATTCTTCATGTTATGTATTCAATTATAATCCATTAATGTGATATTTTACTTGATAAACAATTTATGTTCTCCATCATGAATATCCATTTCTACCTCATACAATATAATAATTCCAAAAAGATCTTTTATTTGGAAAATACTAACCATAGTAGATTTCATACAGGAAGATTATATTCCACTACACATTGAACAAAAAACACATTAAAATAAATGCTTGCTATGGGTAAATAATTTTTTCTACAAGAGTTATAATTTTTTTACAAATCTATGTTATTATTCAATTTCATTGAATAATTATTTATCTTAATACATTCTGAAGGTGTTGAACATGTGTTTGGAAGTATCATATTTGAGATATCTAACATTATTTGTACATTCATAAGAAAAAACTATAGTAGTCAACTTTTTAATGTCTGTTTGACACTCAGAAACTTCTTTAATATAATCTAGATATAGATGATACACATTACCATACAAATAATTAGATTTTAGAAAATTCCTTGTATTAATGATGACATCCCATGTTTCTAGTATTGTCTCATGAATCTTATGACACTTCAAAATCCTGAGATGAATTTTTTTCCATGTTTATTCAAATATATTATCGTTATATTCTTCCATTAACCTTAACAATCACCATTAAAATGGATATATCTATAAATTGAAATAAACTCTATATTATAATCAAAAAACCCATTTAAATTATTGTATTAGGTATTTAACCATTAGAATCCATTAAATTATTATTCAAGAGATCTGACACAAATTGTTTTACTAGAAAAAGGATTCATAAAGGATAATATGGAAAGTAAATTGGTTTTAAAAAAACAAGAATCACATTCTCTTCAATGTATGTTAGTTCCAATAATTCACATCTAAACAATCGGTAGTGGGAAATTAATTATATGTAGGGAATGATCACAAATGTTAAATTTCTAGGGGTTCATCCAATATAATTCCTCTAATCCACTCCCCCAATTATATACATTATGTTTATTGTGATTTTCATTATACCATCCCTTTTAATGGGGATCTCTGTTCAGTTGAATTTATTTATACAAGGTACAAAGGTATATGGGCCCTCAACCAAACTATCCTTTAAAATTTATTCTTCAAAATCACAACACAGTCGATCAAAATGTGTTCATGTAAACATAATGTTAATTTTTTAGAGGAATGATAATGTATATAGTTATACTATGAATCTAATAGTAGATATGGATACATAACTAAAAGGTATGAGCCATATATGATTAGTTGTTGATGTTAATTAATTTCTAACAGTGGTCTTCTAATATTAAAAACTATAGAGTTTCTACAATTGATGTACTCTTAAAAAATTTGATGCATTTTCCATTTTTAACGTGTTTACAGATCAATCATTGTTATACTTTTTATAATTATACATCTAATCCTATTGGATGTGGAAAAATAATCTATTTAAATATAATAATTTGAATTTGAATGCAATAACACTCGATAAAAATAATGATCAAGTGAAATTATTCTTATAAAAAGTTGATTTTTATATTATATAAAGGGAATGTGACCTTTTTTTTCAATATGCAATTAATATATGTGGTGGATATGTCTGAAATAATTTTCATCAAAAATGATCTATTATTGGAAACCACATCTTTTCTACATTGATTGTTCCTTACATACCATGATCTTTTTTTATTCACATAATTTAACAATTTGACTTATCGATATATTATAAAAATGTTCCACATATAATCACAATAATGTGAAAATGGATTATTCATAATAAATTAATCTTTTGATAGATCTGTTTATTTAAGATAGTTTAGAAAAAATCATTATCTGATAAAATATATATTTTACTCATGTGATGTTTAAGACCAACAAAATATACTATTATATATGATTATTATTATCATTATAGAGAGATCTTGCTGATATAAGATAATTTAAGTCCTTGGATTTATATGATGTTCATAAGAAAATGGTATTGTGTATGTCCCATTCATTTAATAAATTAATGGTCATAGTTTTATTTTCATTTTTATTTCAATATTTGAATAAATTTTTGAAATTTTACTTTCTATATAAGATAAAAAATCCAAATCATGATTCCATTTGAGAATTTACATTAATGTAAATATAGATTACATAGCATATATTAGGTTTCTTTTATTAGGAAATTATGTTATAGGTTAGATAAAATTCAATCATAAGAAAAATTCCATTAACATAGTTATAAATTCCAATAGAATAATTATCATTTCACTCATGTTTAAAAAAATCAAATGAAAAATGTAGAATAAATAACCTAGAATTAATATAAGAGTTAGAGATAAAATATGATAAACTTATGATAAACTCATTATAATATAAATAGGGATTTTTAGAATTACTTAAATAGATAAATCATTGGTATATATTGAAACAAATTATTTTTCTCTAACAGTTTACCCCATTCCATCGATGTCTGGGATGATGAGACTGTTCTGGATGTATCATACACTTAGGTTCACTCACTGGAGGGCCCGGAGTAGGTTTTTTCTGGAATTACCTTTTCATAATGATATAAAAAACCCGGAAACACCTTTTGGATTGGATTTATATGGTTGTAGATTCCATGCTTTGTGTACTAACTAAGAGTTAGTGTTAAATTATTATATAATTTTGGAAGTATGATAATTTTTCGTATATGGGATTCTATGTGAAGTTATTAAGAAACATATATACATAGACAATGATGATGGTATGTATTACAAGTCCATGAAGAGGAAAAATGAGGATATTTTACTAATGGAGTATGATGGGTGTGTCACTAACATGTAGATTTGTTCCCTTTAATTTTTAGATGAAGAGACCCCATTTTGATGAATTTATTTGATGGGATTGTCTTTGAGATAAAATCATAGGTAAAACTATTTTACATGATACGAATTGGGAATTAGATGATTCAGAATCTAGTCATATAAGAGACGTCGAGAGTTAACTTGAGGGGATACAATGTAATTTTAGATAAAAAATAATAGAGCTCTTATTCTGGTGCAAATAATTCCAGTTATGATTGTTCTCATCTAGGAAGTACTTTCATTAAATCATAGGTAGTGCAATTCTACCAAAATACAATAGCATACTCATGCAATATTATGGATTTAGGGTGGGAAACCAGTGTGTGATGTGTCTTCACCCAATAGTGGAGTGTCGTTATCCAGGTGGGTCTGGCCACTTATATATATTCTATTCAAACATTCACTAAAAGTGTAGTGTTAGGAGTTCAGGATAGACAATAATATTTTTGATGGACTCAACTACCCCACATAAAAATGATAGATAAATACCCAATAGATGTTCGATCTCATGTATGGGATGTGGAATAATAAGATCAGTGTTAAAGTACTAGGTAGAGGGAATAATAGAGGGTTTCAGACAAGAGTGTATAGATTAAGGGTTGGTTAGTTTATGCCATAATGTATACTATATATTGTCTGGATGTAGGACCTTATAACATCTTATGTATGATCCTTATATCATATACCATTATCTATGTTTTTTATACATGGGAATCAAATTACTTTTTAAGATCAATTTTCAAAAGGTTTATATTTACCATTGGTGTGAATGTATTTGTTTATTCCCATTAGAACAACATTTAGAGGTTGATATTAATATATTTTTTATTAAAAAGAATTCACTCTAGAAATTGGGTACATCAATTTTCAATGGGATCATTTTTTGATGCAAATGAAAACATTCTATTTGATAATTTGAATAGATTATGTAGTTAAATTTGAAAAACATATCACTAATTATAACAGAAAATATTAATTTATTACTGTAGTAGGGGGAATTTATACTCACTAGGTGAGTGGTATATTCTAATATTTCATGTAATTCAAATTTAATAAAGATTGAATTGTATCATAGCTATGATAATTGGAATTTTTCTATGTTGGAAAAAGTTACTTGGATACATTTCTACAATTTGAAATTATTTTCATGATACATTTCATGGTGTTTTCTCTATCTTCTTACCTAAATAAAAGATTTAGTTCATTACCATGATAGTGCATAAAAGTGACTCAGTTTAAATACTTTATTATAGAACAAAAAAATGATTCATTATGAATTACAATTTTAGTGGGATGAATTGGAATAAAAATTGTTAATATAATATAGTAAATTCCATTATGGTTCTCCTAATCTTTACTCTATGAATTGTTAATTAACATTATTATTATGTGAATATCATTGAATATTGTACTAGATAATAGTCGATAAGTAGTACCAATCCAAAAAATTAATGTTCTATTTGATTAGCTAAGAGGTTCCAGGAGATAATAAAAAATTATTGTAAGTTCAGGGAATAATATTATGTGTGTGAGAACATCAGGAAATCACTTAACTACCTTAAAAATAAAGTATGTATTTTTGGAGTTCATGGTGATGTTTTTTTAGATTAATAATTTACTAGCGGTATTCCTTATTGTATTGAAACATATCGTTCATTACTTCATAGATTACTTTTTGTTATTTTTGGTCGATTAAATCTCTGTGTGAAAAAATAATGACGATTTTCATTTCCAACTTATTGAAAACACATTGTCTACACTAAGATAACATCATTTTTACTCTAATATATCAAAATTAGAATTCTAGATTGATATATTCCACAACATTGGCCAAGTCATCTTTGAGTTTGCAATGGTAGTAGAACCAAAGAAGGGTAAACAATAGTGTAGTGGTACAATCACATGACTTTATCATAGATTTAGATATTTATTCGTCTAGTAGGTAATTTTATGTGTTTTGTCTGGAAAATTTAACATTTGGATGCACCAATATTTTTGTTGATCAAGAAGGGTTCAGATTTTATGTCGTCAGATTCTTGGAGACATCCTTTCTAGAGATGAAGGTAATGATGAACTATTCGTTCGGGTATTTTCCAAGCATGACCCAAACCATTGGTGTAGTATGGGGTTTAAGTATTTATAATCCTTATAGTTCAATGTGGAATGTACAATTGGATAAATATACAAAAATATCACTTATTTGAGACAAAAGGAAATATAAATATATGTGAGGTAGCCTTATGATTAGTTGTATTTGATAGAACACAATATAGAATTTCTTCTAACTTGTCATGAGTCCAATGGATGATAAAATCGGACTTTGAATTCTATATTAATCATATTCATGACTAGATAAAAAATATACTTATATAATCCAATGGTATTTTTTTCTATAAATATTATATAGTGGAGATCCCCTATTAGGATGGATGATTAGTATTGGTGATTTTATTCTTATCCATGTCCATTTATTACTTTATACTGTCTTGTGTGTATAGATTATGATAGGGTTTCATTATTCTCAATGAGAAGTTCATCATTTTAAAATAAAAAAGTATCATGATCTCTAAATAGAATACATGTTTCCTATGATGAAATTGGATATTGCGGGATTTATTGTGTTTTCATAACATATCTAAATGTTATTTTAAAATAAAAATGTTTTACTAGGTTGTTTTAACCTCTAACAATTCGACAATGGTTGTTTTTTGATATCACTATGAATGTTTTGATATGATTAACTAGGGAAAATCACATATTTGATTCATAATTTATGATTGTGGAGTGACTAATGATAGTTTCCTACTTCAATCCATTCAGGGATACCATCACTATCAATGATCTAGGTAGTCTCTATGTGAAGTAGATATATGGGATATATGGTGTTTCATATAGTACCATATCCAACCAATATACTCATTGCACATCTTGGATCAGGTATGGTCATTAAAAGTCCTTGGGACTATAGGGTATTCTGATTACAACCTATCATCCTTGTACTAGTAGAAAATCTAAAGCGACTATTAAAATATTGAAGGATATGTTTAGAGCCTTGTTCATAGTTATCATATATTCAGTGGAACAAAAATGTCCAATCTTGGAGTTCACTTATAATAATAGATTCCAGGAATCGATCAAAATTTCTCCTTTTATGTCCTTATATGTACATTAATTCATTTTTCCATGATACTAGTTGGAGGATAGAGAGATATAACTCATTCGAGTATGTTATCATACCTGAGACTTTTGAGAAGGTTCTGTTGAACAAAACACATTTGGTGAAAACGTGAAGATGAAATATATCCCATGACTACCATTAGAGATGAACTCTGTTTTTGAGGTTAGTCATCATGTTTTCATAAGCTGGTCTCCCCAGCTAAGAAATTGGCATATATGAAATAAATAAAAGATGGTGTACATATTTTTTGGTTTGTTCAAGATATTGGAAGGGTCTAGTCTAGTGGAATACAATATGTCTAATACACAATGATATATAGATCTGGATAATATGTTTCATGTGTCACAAATTAAATTATTTCTTCTTGAACCTACTCGTGTGATATACATTTACTATTTTTAGCAAGATGATGATGCTTATTTAGATGAGACTATGATATATATCATAGAGAAAAGTGAGAATAATTTGTGAGGGAATACTATACTTCTAAAATGAATGAAATGGAATAATGGATTTTTGTAACAGGGTAAATGGGATATAGATTCAAATATATTGTAATGGAGGTAAAAAATATTCATTGATCCCCACCTTGATATTATTGGGAACATATTAGAGAAGAGTTTCTATATAGTGGTGAGGTTGTAAGATCATTATTTTTATCATGTACAAGCATTTATAATTTTGTCCAATCCTAATTATTTGATCCTTTTTTGGAATGAACCATGGGTTTGTTATTTTTATTGTGATTGGGATATTCAGGGTGGAAATATAGCTGTTTTACTGGAAAAAAAATTTGAAGTGGATTTTACACCATGGAAACATGGGTTGCATTGTATGCATTATCACTATAGTGTGGAAGCTCTTAATGAATCAAAAAAATCATGAGGTATAATGTTAACATACAATGGCTTCTGTGTCATAATTGTAGTGAATTGGAATTTTTGGGATTATCCAACCCCCTATAAGTTTAAAGATGCATTCTGGAGTGGGTTCCATTGAAACTATAGCATCGTAGAGGAATTTGGCATATTCATCCAAACATTCAGCCATATATTGTGAAACTCGTCAATGACGTTTCCATCCCTTTAGTATTTTGGTATTTTTAGCATGATGTTTTGGGCTACATTATTTCCCTTCCCCAAGAATATTGGATCTATTTAATGGATGTTATCATTGTCCTCAGACATGCATTGACCATTGTGTCTTTTGAGTGTTCTTTTTCACTACATCATATTCTTACCAATTTCATCCAATTATATGGAATAGATTAAAATTTTGTTTCATTTTCTTCTATTTAATTGGTTTTATATAAATACCTTATATCCCTAATACTAGATTCATCTTCATGACTTCTATGAAGAATATTTTCACCCAGAATAACCTTTAAAATTTATTTGAATCGAACTATAATTGGAATCCACCCCTATATTCTCTTTATCAATAAGATGATATTTAGGAATTTTAGTATAATCCTCTACGTATCCACATATTTTCATAATAATTTTTCATCAGATCATTGTCTTTCAGGTATAAATACAAAGAGAATTAGTAACTAGATACATTCTTTGATTTATAGAATTCTTTTTTATCTTCCCAAATTTTTTCACGGGTTGATCATGAAAACACCTTATTTTCCATTTTAAATTCTTCTATAATGTATAATATGATATATCATGATGGAACACCATTTTCATTACCTTCCAAAGTTTAATTAAGCATAGACATGATTAGAATCAAATTTCATATACTTCCCATGGATAAATTATTGTATTTGTGTGTTGATACCATGAATCTTGGCCATGTGAGAAGATGAAAATAACCCATCATTATTATAACTTCATTATACTGAATATTGTTCTCCATGAAAAATATAAAATTTTATTATAATTGGATAAAAATTGGATTTTATTTACATGTGAAATTTTTGTGATTACATAAAATATAAATAACAAAGGAAAACAACAATTAATTGGAATGAAATATGACCTCTGTGTTAACATAATGTTATATGGATACATTTTGATGTTAACATAAATTTTTTTAATATTGATTAATTTAATGGAATTGTGGAGAATATTTTGGTAACAAAAAACATGACTATGTAAAATTTAAATGGATTGAAAATTTCTATTTTGATAAACTGATTGTTGTGTCTTATGATGATAAATTTGTTATGATTGATGTCTGGACATGTGAGATGATTTCTCAACTTTTTTCATAGTGTGACAATGTATTGATTTATTCTGGAGGGTGGGTTGTTACATCACATGTTATACTGTATCTTTTTATGATATATGTGTGTCATTGGTGTTTAAAGGAACCAAATTTGAAACATGATGGTAACTATATTTGTTATGACCATCACATAAGGGTGTACTGAATTGTATTCAGTATTATATGAGTGTTAGATGAATGGGGTATTAATTATCTAATGGTAATATGCATGGTAACTAGATTAATGATGGTGATATTCTTGAAAACCTATGTGTTGATATCACATGTGCATGATATATGATGTTTTATTAATCATTGGTAGGAAGTTATACCACTAAAATGGGTGACTCATCCAGCTATAGGATGATCAACCTCATGATCGAGATTTATGGAATGATACAGATGTAGTTTTGGATGGAAAAGGTTTCATACCCAGAGTTTGAGGGTTTGCGAAATTATTTCATGTGTAGTAATAATTTCATAAATTAATTCAGTAATTTATCAATTAATTGCAAAAACAATGTACATTGACTATATATTGTAGTAGTTCAAGTTGTTTTTCACATTATTAATTTTACTCACAAATTGATCATGCAACCATTTGGGACCTGAAATCTTACAAGGAAAATTGTATAGACAAGGGAAAGAGACCCTTATATGGTTGGTTGATTTCTACTTGGATTAGATTTGGTGATGTGATTGGAATGCAGCTCAAACATTGGTATTGAATTATTTCATACATTCTATTAGTCTATTTTTAACATTAATTATGTTATTTAGTTAAATTTTTATTTGTCATTAGATGATTATATTATTATTTGGGTTTCATTCAATTTCCAATTATTTTTCTTCCATACCTTTTTAAGTACAAAAAGTGATTTTGGATCGATCATTATATATTATTCATTGTATATTATTTTTTGATTGACCCCATATAATGGAATCATAACATTCGTCTCATATAAAAAACATTCACTCTAATTTTTTTGGAATCTAGATCCAAACTCATGGAAGCTTCTAATCTATATATCTATCTCTTATAAAACCAACCCTTGCAATTTAATAAACACAAGTAGTAATGAAATTGTTAAATTAATTTACTTGTCAATAATCATTATTTAAATATAAAATGAGACAAAACTTTTTACACAAACCTCATAAATATTTTGGTACTCTATTTTGGAACCTCACAAGATGATCAAGGTTCATAACCACCAGAGCATGCATCAAATGAGAAAAGAATTTCCAGGGAAACACTTAATCACAAATTTCCAAATCTAATTCTCCTTGATCAAATTATAAAATCATTTTAAGAACAAACATGAAGAAAAATTAAATAACTCACACACATTGAAGAATAAGGGTTTTATATGGTTCATATTAATTCATATCCCATGTGAGTAATTTTTTGATAGGCCCATATATTAGAGTCTTCCAATTGAAATTACTAACCCTATGGTTTTTCTCCTAATTCATTGTGTCATGGAATGATCCTGTTGGGGCCTATGGAGGATAAAAATTATTCCCTTATTCATCAATTACATTCATTTTATGGTTCCATTAATCATGATTATCAAGTAAACTTTATGAAGCATCTTTATGGAAATGAGGAGAAGCTAGTGGTTCTAGTATTGGTGGGCATTTTATCCTTGTGGGTTGAGAAATAATTAAATATATCAATGAAGAAGTTAATATATGAAAAAAAAACATTAGAGAGTATTCATTTGGTATTTATGAATCTGAGGGATGAAAAATGGTTATGTATAAGTTGATAAATAAACAAAAACATGGAAATTATCATGAGCTAAGGAAATAGGAGCAATGTAAAGGATATGGGACCAATGAATTGGCTATTCAAGGTGATCATTCATAGTTCTATATGACTATGAAGTATACATAATGGTTTATCATTTCTTTTCCTTGTGTGAGAATACCATGAAGAAGGATGATTTTGAATTTTTTCAATATCATGATTCCAAATGAATTAAAACTGTAGTGACCCAACCACATAAAACTCAAAGCCATAGCCAGCTATAAATTACATTGGCATGATGATAAGGAATAATATCTCAAAGGACTGATACTATTGTATTCTTGGTAATATAGATACATAAATGAGTCTTTCAGTTCAAATTCATACACTAATTTTACCATATATTTTTTCTTTCTAAATAAATATATTGTAAGGAAATAAATTCCAGAATAACTTTATCCCATATAGTATATCACTTCACATAATTCATATAATTCATCATGTATTCTTGGGTAATTAAACATAATAAGGGTGAAATCAAATTATTTGTAAGGGAAAAATATAGTCAAAATGTTAATGAATCCATGAGAATAGTGAATATGGAAAGTTAAATATCTAAACATACATTCCAGGAAATAAATAAAACAAATATAAGTTTGTAAACAATATGTACAATTAATAAATTAAAAAAAGAACTAAAATAACATGATAAGGAAATATCAATATATAAATTTAATAAACTAAATCACATGCCATAAATATAACTAAAAATGAAATTTATCCCTAGATATGTCAATGAAAAATACCATGGAAGAATAATAACTCAAAATAATGGAGGGAAATCCTTGGTTATTAGACACCATTATTCCTAGGTAAATGGTACCATTGCCTTTATAACCTTTCATGATATGTCTTACAATATATCGGGGAAAAACACATCTAATGTTCTTAGCTAAATGACTCCTCCAATTAGACTACTAATATAAAGACCATATTTTTCTTAAATTATTTTTACATAATTTTAATGAACACAACATGATAAAATTATACCCAGAAGATCAAAAGGATTAGTTTATTGGGAAAACTATTACCATAAATAACGTTAACAAAATAAAACATAAAAAATTATTTAATTTATTCTTCTCTAGCTTCTTATTAGACCTCATGTTCTCATTAGTGCAAGTAATCAATTGAGGATCTATATCAAAGTGGCTCAGATAAAATCCCAGTAAGAGGATAATAACATGAAAAGGTCAACATGGTTTGAGAAAAATTATTCTCAACATAACATAAAAATAAGATTATATAAATTAGAGGAATAATTGGTAAAAGGATTAAAAAGAGGCAACATATAAAAAATGAAACCTTGTGTAATATTTTTTAACTACCAGACATTGTTATGAACAAATATAGCATCATGGTAATAAAAATTTTACTATAAATAATTAAATTACTCACATTACCCAATGAATTAGAGCATTATAGTATTCTAGGTTCACCAGTCACATCATAACATGAACACAACACTATATAATTTCGGGTGCACCCATCACATCATAACGTTAACATTATCATGAATGCCACATAAAATGTATATATATTAGACATAAATAACCAATTTAAGGGAATTTTTTTCTTTTCATAAATCATAAATCTATAACCATTTGTTCCCCAAATGAACGTGGAAATAATATACTTTATATAAGAACCATCAACCTGAAGTGGGAAGTAAATGGTGTGTTTTCATAGAATATTTCTTCTGAAAGACATTGTGATTTTCATTAAATCTAGTGGAAAAAATTTATATCTGAGAAAAGGTATGATAATAATGAGGAATTTATTTTTCAGGAATAACCATACTGAAAATTGAGGTAAAGAGGGAAAACTCGAAGAAAAAAAGTTGTGTTTGAGAATTCCTCTTTCCTTTTGTCCAAATGTATTCTTCAATTTAAAGTCATGTATAATCACATTATAATTATTAATTAACACATAATTAATATTTTATACATTAAATTGATTCATGATGGGTTTTTGTTTTTTTATAGGTTTTTTTTGAGTTATAGAGTATAAATTCAGAGTTCAAGAGTGTTCTTTTTCTTAGATTTCCTGAACGGTTCAAATATTAAAATGAATGGTAGTTCATGTAGAACATGGATAACCAAGAAAAATTGATATTACACGATATTAGTGATCATACATGATTCTATGTGATCTTATAATGAAATGTTTTATATTCCTTGTTGAAGAATCATTAGTTAAAATTTAATGATGTTTGTTTTAGGTTAATTATGGAGATTTTTGGACCACATTGAACATTTTTTGTTTTCTCATTTAGAAATATGTATAAAAGTATTTTATTTAACATAAATGGGGTAAAAAAAATGTTACAATATATTTTTTTACATTTTTTGGGTTTTATTGAATTCCTGGAAATTGCGGATAAAAGAGTCAAGTGCATCACTAAAGACACTAGTAAATTAACACATCTCGGGTGATAATTTTATTTTAATAAAAAGAGAATCATATAGAACATTATAATGAATAATCTACCCTTAAAATTATTAAATACCAGTATATCTATAATACATGTCATTTAAGGAATTTTGGATAATAGAAGTTATTGATATGAGAAAAAAATAAATGAAATATGAAATGAATTTGAATGAAAATAGAGATAAATTACCAATTTAATATATCTCATTTGAGAGCCTATTAATGGGAGAGAATTTGGGAATTTTATGACATAAAAGGATGATGGAAATGGTGGAGGATCAAGTGATGATATTTTATTATAATTTGGTGTATAAACAAGTCTTGAAATTCATGAGTAAATGAGGTTGTGAGAGGTGTTATTTATAGTGGAGGGGTGGGGTGTTTTCTTAATATTTAATTCATTAGTTTATTAATTTCTCTTGAGACCATAAATAGTGAATATTACATAACTAAATAAAGTAAATTAGTAATTTGATTTCTAACCAAAGGCCATTTACATCTTCCATGACACAAAAATGATGTAGAAATTCATTTATTTATAATATTTTTTTAATTATCAAATTTTTCTATTCATCAAAAATTAATTTCTTTCAGAAATATCCCAAAAAATTACCATATCCATTTTTAGATATGTAGAATTAAATTATGAACTCCATATTATAAAAATAATTTTCAAAATATTGGTAATTTAATTTATAATTAAAATATTAATTTACATATAAAATAAATATTATAAAATTAAAACTGATTTTCATAACACATTGAATAATTAATTAAGGTCATATAAAATATTCATATAATTTTAAACATTAAGATACTTGTTTATAAAAATATTTTCGGAAAAAACTTTTGATTTTAAATTATTAAATTAATCATTCAACATTCAGGACATTCAAAAATACAAACACTATAATATAATTATAAAATATTGTCATTTTCCAGATGGATAAATTTTAATTATACTATCATTGGTAAGATTCCAATTCAAATGGTTGATTTACTATTAATAATGGTCATATTAATATTTATAAGGGTAACATTACTATTCATAATGGTGTGTCACTATTAACCAAAAATTATGTTTGACCAATCAGAATCCAAACATCCTATTGATTGTAACCATGTATGTTATATTTTCAAAATTCAAATCACATAAGTGAAAAATTATTTTTAAAGGTCACATAGAATTTATTATAAAAATGTTTCATTGTTTCTTTTAATGTGGTTTTATGTGATTATGATTTTATTATAATAAGGTACAATTTTAATTGATTAAAATTTAGGTCGTTAAATTCTTCCCCCATTTTTAAATTTCTCCTTCAAAATTTCTTTTCACAGAAACAGGTGAGAGTACATATCCTTCATCACATCCTATGGTTCCCATGTTTCTTTTTCATACTCATAGTTCCTTAACAACACTTTGAAAAGGTGAGTGTTCCTATTGTGTAGAACTTTGTATCTCTTATCCATAATTATTACTGGATACTCCTCATAAGATAGATTATGTTCTAGTTGTACATCATTTGAGTTCAGCACATATGAGGGATCTGGTTTATACTACCTCTGGAGTGATATGTAAACTACAACATGAAATTGAGCCCTATTTGGTGGATGTTCAAGATAATCATTCTAAACTCTTATGTTTTCAATCATATCAAATGGTCCACTGTTCCTTGGAATTATATTCCCATTCATTTCAAACTACATGAATCTATTTATTGGTGATTTTTGAAGGATGAATTTATCTTCAACGTTGAAGTCCATGTCCTTTAGATAGTTTTTTTCCGAGATCTTTTTCTGACTCTGAATAGATTTGATATATTGTAGGATGGATTGAATATTCTCAGCCATCTCTTGTACAACATCAGGTCCGTGTAGCCTTCTTTCTCTAAATTTATCCCAATAGGTTAGATTTCAACGTCGCTTTCCATACATAGCTTCATATGGATCCATATTAATATTCAAGTGGAGGATAATTTTGTATGAGACCTTAACCAAAGGGATTTGTTGAACCATACACCTTTAAATTCTAAATAATAAGAACTTAACATATCAAAAAGTGTATGAATAGTATTTTATGATTGTCAGTCATTTTAGGGGTGATTAGCTATACTGAAATTTCGTTCCTTACTCACCGAATATTAATGAATCACCCATAATAGAGATGTTAACCTTAGATCACGATAATAGATAATCTAGAGTAGAACTCCATTTAGCCTCAACAATTCCTTCACATATATCATTTCAATTTGTTTAAGTGAGATATCATATTGAGTATTGATAAAGTGGGATTCCTTGGGGAGTCAATCCACGAAAGCACAAATCTCCTTATTTCCTTTGGATGTCAATGGGAGACTGTGAAAAATTCCATAGTGAAATTCTTCTATATCCACACGTTTATAAGAAATGGTTGAATTATACATTCGGACATTTGTCATGCTGATTTAAATTGTTGACATATCAAGCACCTTGAGATATATTCCACATTATTCTTCTTCATGTTATCCAACCAGAATTTTCCTCGAAGAACATAGTACATCATGGTGCTTCTAGGATGGATAGATAATTTTTTGATATGTGAATTTTTCAATAACTATTTCTTTATCCCATGTTATGAAGGAATAAAAATCCTTGTTCCAAACCGAATCACACCATCACCATTGATATGTAACTCTTGAAAATTACCTACCTTTACTGAGTTCCCCTCTTTTTGCACCTCTAGAGCATACCATTGTTCCTTCGTTATCTCCTCATGGATATATGGTTGGAGAATCTTTTGGGAAAGGTAGGATGTATTCCCATCTATTATGTTTTCCAAATTCATAATTTTCATATCCATTAAGTCATGGTCTTTCTTAATCTACATCATAGATAGTGTAGCGAGTTGATTTCTACATAGAGTATCAATAAACTTATTTACCTTTATAGGATGATAAAAAAACAGAGGAATAATTGTATTTTATAATAAATAATCATTTCCTTTGAGGCATTTTGAACTACTTTTGTGTGAATATATATACTTTAGGCACTTATTATTGATATATATGTCACACTTCTATCCATAGATGTAGTATTGCCATATTTTCAATGTCAAAATCAACACTTCTTTCTCCAAATCATGAATCGGGTAGTTATCATCATGGATCATACACTTTTTTGAGGCATAGGCTATCATATTTTCATTTTTCTTGAGACAAAAACCCAAGTATTTCTTTGAATCATCACTACATATCACAAAACATTCTCCACTTTTCAATAGTGTGTGTACCGGTGTAGTGATCAGCCTTATCTTTAGCACCTCAAATATTTACTAACATTCTTTTATCTAGAAATACTATACCCATTTCCTTGTTAACATAAATAGTAGGCTTCTAAATCATGATTAATTTCTCCGAAAACATCTGTAGTACCCATCTAATCTAAGAAAAATATAGATTTCTATGATACTAGAGGGTTCTGGGAATTCCACTATCACTGCTGTCATTGATGGCTCCCCATATAGACCCTCACTTATAATGACATGTCCCAAGAACATGACATGCTTTGTCAAAAAGTCACAATTTTTAATCATGGTGTAAAAATTATCATTTCAGAATTTCACCAAAACAATCCTTATATTTTCTTCATCTTCCTCCTCAAACATGGGTTAGATGATAATATAATTGACAAAAATTACCTCAAATATTTTTATTTAATGTAAAAATACTCTATTCATCAAATACATGAATATTATAAGGGAATTAGTAACTCTGAAGGGAATCAAAAGAAATTCATAGAGATAATACCATGTATAGAATTCTTTTTCTTGAATATCTTACTACTTCACGATTTATTGATGATATATAGAACAAAGATCCACCTTAGAGATGTACTGAGATCCTCACAACTAATTTAACAAGTCATCAATCATTTAGAGGTGAAATTTTTTCCTTATGGTGATTATGTTGAGTTCCCAATAATTGATACATAACTTCATTGATGCATTCTTCTTATTTACAAAGTGCACTAGTGAACCACAAGGTGATACACTATAGAATATGAATCCTATATCCAAATTCTCTCACATCTTCTTCTTTATATCCTCTAGTTCAATAGGATCTATCCTATTAGGAAAAATTGAGAAATTCATACCTGAAGGTCAGAGTTTTATTGAGAAATATGCCTCCCAATTCAGGGGAAGTTCGGGAAACTCCTAAGGAAATACATCAGTGTATTCCCCCAAGAAGAAAATTTCTTCAAGGTGGATATCATCCTTTGACTGAACCATTTGTGTGAGTTACGATTCTTCATAAGGAATCAACACCCACACCATTGAAGGATCTTTCAAAGGAGACTTATGGTATTCATTTAATTTTTAGAGGATCATGGGATGATTCAGAATACGAAAAGATATTTTCTTTTATTGATAGTTGAAACTCCATATAACAAGAGCCAATCCATTCTCTGTATAGAATTTAATTAAACCGTGGTATATATCACAAGATTAACTGGAATAATCTTCCCACATACTCTACTAGGATAAGAGTCCAACAAATTGGTTGAAATGATTGAACCACATCGAGTTTTTATAGATATATCTTTTTTATGGTCTCTTGGATTTGATTCTATAGTTCATGAAAACATGAATGATATAATGGAATGCGTTTAACTAGAATCAAAAAAGACCTTTTCAATTCGAGAGTTAATATGAGGTGTACCTTGAAAAAACATATTTTCTTGCTCAACATCCGTAGTAGTGATGGCATAATCCTTTCCAGTCTCTTTAGTATTTGGTTATTGATGATGCTAATTATCCTAAAGGGCTTATAGTATAGTGAAATGGATTTCATAGTTCCCAATTCTCCAAAAACAGGTAGCATTGCACCATGTGTCGTGCTCTCCATTCCTCCTCCACATTCTCCTAACTTCTCATGTATTTTAGAAAGACTTAATTTTTTTGGCCTTCTCTCCCACACTTGACGAATTTCCCCACAACTTTGTGGAAATCCCGATGATGTTTCTTCCCATATTTTTTTACATTTGTGTGGTTGTATTTTTTTCACCTTTCTCATTAGATCCTCCGGCATGAAACTCCATCATTTTTTTCTTATTATTATAGACTAGGTACAATTATCCAAACTCCATCTCCAATTTTAGATCACATCGAATGACTTATTCATAACTCCCAATGTTTCAAATTCCCAAATCCTTTTTAAGGTTTTGTTTTAAAACACTATAGATTTTATTAATTTTTTCTATCATTGATGATAACAAATCTTGAAGTGTACCTTCCAAGAGTTGTGAAATTAACTTCATATGATTTAAAAAATTATCCATCCTCATTTTTTATCAATATAAATTCCCTCCACATCTTAATTAATAGATTTAATGGGATATAAATGTTAAAAATGTTATCTTAAAGTCTTCCTAGTCCATCTCTTCAATTTTTTCTTTTAGATCTATGTTCGAAATTAAATCCTACCACTAGTCGGTCTCTCCATTTGGATGATAAATGAAAAGAGTCACATTTTCTTTCTCAGAGCTATTATGCCTAAATAAAAACTTCTCCATTGATTTGACCAACTGTTACTCAAATAGTGGATCATAAGATCCACTAAACGTTAGTTCTTGTTTCCACAAAAAAACACATGACATCACATTTCTCCTTCTTAGGTAAAGGAGGGTGCTTCACATTATTTAGGACATTTTTCATAAGCTTAGACAACTAGGTAAGAATATCTATGACGTCTTGAAATCCACCTATTATTGAATTGGAAATTTCATTCGAGAAATTGCTTCATTATCCCTTGCATGGTTTTTTGGCCAGGATTCCCATTGATTCAAGCCTTTTTTGAAATATAATAGTTTAAGAGAAAAAATAATCCAAAAATTAAATAATAAATAGATTATTACTATGTTAAATTAATATTAAAATCATATTTATGGGCTCCCAAATTTTAGTAAATATTCTACCTCTTGCCAGAAGAAATAGTACTAGTAACTGGTGTCAAACCGCCCTGCCCACAACACTAGATTCCCATAGGTTCCTCTCTGTAATCAGCGCCTGGTTCACAATAGCATGTACTGACGGCAACCTGAAAACATTCACAAGTACTCGGATGTCATAACAGAGACCATCCCCATAGCGCCTGGCTCTCAACGTTTCATCACCCACCAGCACAGGTGACAAATTCTGAAGATCTATAAAACGAGAAGAGTAATCCATCACTGATATAAAGCCTTACTACATATTCATGAACTCTCGAGCTCTATATTCCCTCAGCGTCTCTGGGAAAATGAATTCATAGAAGACTGCCTAAAAATCATCCCACTCCATGTCCATGTGATGCTCTGTCTGGGTGGTAACATCCCACCACATCTTGGAAGAATCATGTAGAAATTAGTAGTGATCTTGACTCTCCGCCTTGGAGGCATCTCAAGATGCTCAAAAATAGTCTGCATCGACCCCAGCTAAGACTCTGCAGCCTGTGGTCCGCCATCCCCTGAAAACGTAGGTGCATGCTGCTGCTGAAAGATATGTGTCAACTCATCCATAGATGTGGCAGCCAGAGGTGCTCCCTGAAAATTCTGCTTGAACCGCATAAAGCCTTCACAGAACTGCACCTCCGTGCCTCTGTTTGGTATAACTGCTGGTGCTGCATCTGGATCTGCTGGTTGATCCACTGGTAGCCCATGGCCAACTATCTCTGGAGTATAATCATCGCCGCTCTCCTAGAGAACAACGCACAGTCTTCTAGGCGGAATGACACTAAAATGTCAAAAACACACCATAGATTCATGATTATCAAGACTAAAAACAAATAAACCATAAAGGGAACAAGAGGAAGAAGGAATGTTAAGATTTTCAAAACAAGACTACACGACGTTTATACTGACTACACGGCCTGTACTTGACTTCCCTTCCCTTCTCGGGTCCTTATACATGACTAAGCTCCACGACTCCCATTTGAACAAAACTACATAGTGTGTATAATATCTACATGGTATGTATGGTGTAATTTTCCAACTTCCCATGTCATTTGCGACACGGCCGACTAATCGTCTTGACACTACATGGTGTGTTACACCCTCACACAGCATGTACACCACCCCGTTTTCCAGCAACACGGCTACGTCCACATGGTCTATCCTTGAACAAGACTAGACGATGTGTCCCATGGGTACACGACGTGTACTAGACGACCTTCGCTGACCCGTGTTGTTAGTTACACGGCTGGACACACGGCTCCCCCTACATGATGTATTCTATAGACACACGGCGTGTATCTGAAAGGAGTACACCGACCCATGTTGTTAGTTACACGGACAGGTCCCCAGGTCAGTCTACATGGTGTTTTCCAACTTGGAAACAATGTGTATGTTTTATGGTCTCCTTAGTCCATGTTGTCAGTCACACAGGCAGACTCTGGGTTAACACTACATAGCGTGTACATCGGGTACACTGCGTGTTTAACCCAATCCTTTCCCTACCTCATGTCACCGCCCACAAGGTTTGTGACATGGGATGTAACTACACGGCATGTATAATAGCTACACGGCGTGTTCTCCCCAAGATCTTCCCTTCCGCATGTCACTGCCAACATGGTTTGTGACACGAGAAGAGACTACATGGCGTGTACTTAGGGTATACAGCGTGTACTCAAAAAGTTTTCTTTTCTTCCCGAATGGAGGAACATACACGGCGTGTTTAAGGTACTACATGGTGTGTATACTGGGCTTCCGGATAGTATGCCTCAGAAACTTCCCCGGAACCCATAAAATACTGAGAAACAACACCTATGTTTCAAATTCCGACCCGTGAGGTCCCATACTCCTCACGAATCAAAGTTTGATAACTTATCTGCATTTTAAAACATAAACAGTAAATGATCCACCAAATTCCAGTCAGTGGGGGCCCATACTCCCCAAAAACCATTGTTTGGAGTCCATTCTATAGACGGGCTCAAATAAAATTACCCAATAATGCAGCAGGTATTTTATCATAGCATCTATCACAACACCATGATTTTATAGCACAACAACTATCACAACAACATGAAATTTCTGATGCACCTACATGGCATGAAATTATGCATGGTATGTGATTTATAGCATGTTCCAAAATGATGCATGAGATGTATTACCCTCATATCACCGGGCTGCAACTCTATAGAACCCATATATAAAATATAAATAGGACAATCCCATGTGTTTCTCCCAACGTTGAAATCAAATCAACTGTAACTTGCAAAATCAGCAAAATTGCAACATGAGGTAAATTGGCTTTTCCTTGTACATGGGTTAGCTATGCCCAGGCATAGCTTATTACCCACTAACATCCATCTTATCCCTGACTATCACTCCAAATAGTATTCCAAAGAAAAGAACTTCTCTGATACCACTTTGTAACGTCCCGACCCCGGGTGCCACTCAACGGGTGCCCCGAACCCGGTTCGCCACGTGACCTCAAGCGCATTTACCCAAACGCCAGAGGCTACCAACTAGCAGTGAGGGCCTAGGTTTGATAGTTGGGAAACTATGCCGTCATTTTTCAAAGTGTACTGCATTGGAATATAATATAATCATATATCAACAGCAGAAGCATCAACAGTGTATTTAACAGAAATGGATAACTGATAACAAAAAGAAAAAAATCCAACAGTCATATATATATATATATGAAGATGCATAATGTCACTATTTTATAAAACAGTCAGAACATGTTACACTACAATACAATACATTACAACTGAAATACAAGTACAGAAAGCAGAACAGACATCCCGCAACATCACGAGCCAATGCTCAGTCCCATGCTCTCATACACCCCAGCAACAATCAAGTACATGTATAAGTTTCCTTGCCCTTATCTTCATATATAGAAACTAATCTGTTTGGGCCGAAAAGCATGACCCAAATAGGGTGTGAGAAATATATCTCAGTAGGCACCCACGAAAGGCTCGTGCTCAACTATGTGTAAAACATGTAATAATAGTGTGCAGTAGTAAAATGAAATAATGTACGTAGTTCTAAAAGTAACTAACTTAACCAATTATATTGCCATTTTAATATCCATTTAATCATTTAATATAAAATATCACCAAAGTTAATATTCTAAGTAAAAAAGCTAATGTCCTCACACACGTAAACTCCGAAACTCCTGTAAAGAGTATCGAACAAATGAATCTGCCCACATGCATATGAATATTTCCCTCAAGCATAAGAAGTGTCACCCACAGGCATAAAATAAATTTCCCATTTCCACCGAAGAAGTTTCCCTCAGGATACGATAAAAACTACCCTCATGCTAAGAAAATGACGCCCATGGGGTAAGAAAAACACTTCCCTCAAGCGCAAGTAACCGGGCCATGCCCAACATGTAAAAAAAATTCACAAGCAATTCCTCTCAAGGCAATTTTACAATCATTACTTTAAAGGTATACCCGCAAGTATCCTAGAGAAATGGCTCAATAGAGGAATGCACCCCCGGGGTGGTCCTAGATCCAATCACTGATCCCAAACAATATTTTAATATCATATTCAATTACATATACAATTCTAGGTATTTAAAATATCCACGGACTAAGCCACATTACACCCCAAATATGGGTTCGTAGTTCAAAACACACAAAAAACACACGACAGTTGGGAAACTAAACACCAAGACACCTACCTTTAATGCCAATGAACATTATACGCGAACGTCGACCCATGAATCGTCCAAGAACAGTAAAGATCTGGGTTAGAATAAAACCCGTTAAAACTTAAATAACCATCACTAGGGAATGAATTGGCAATAGAAACACTAGTAGATTAAAGCTATTACCTGTGCGGTTCCAACGAGATCATTCGAGGTGAAAACGGATTCCAGACGTGCGCTCAGAAGATCCTCGAATCTTCGACCGTCCTCACCCGAGATCTCTTCCTGTTCTATGCCTTCCCTATCAACAGGGGAGGCTACTGCCCATTTTTAGTGAAAAAACAATGTTCACGGTGTGTATTTCCAAGTACAAGACGTGAACTTTCCATTTTTAAATTGTTTTTCTGATGGCTTCCTGCCAGCGTGGCACTGTTCACCTACCGACATGACGACGTGATCTGTCTTCATGAGTACATGGTGTGTGTTGTCACACAGCTGGCCACCGCCTTACTATTTGCCTACCGACTGACTACACGACGTGTAAAGGACCACTACACTGCGTGAAGTCGGTTCCAAAACCATTCATTGCCAACATGGTCGCGTGCCCCATGTACTCATCCCATATAGCCTAAAGTACACGGTGTGTGGAATAGTACATAGCGTGTACATTCCAAAATTATGATTTTCCCCCATTTTCCTTACTATCTAAAAAACACTTATGGAAAAGAGAAAAGAAGAAACCTATACCTCAAAAAAAGAACCATGTTCTTACAACTATTCAAAAATATTTAATGTATTTCAGAAAAATCTAAAAAATTCAAAATATATATTTTTTTCACATATATACATAAAACATTAACTCCTTTTCTCGAAAATAATTATCCAAATATTAGTAATTTAATTCTAAATTTTAATAATAATTTTATTGAATATTAAATGATTAAAATTAAAACTAGTTTTCTAACACTTTGAAAATTTATTGAAGGTATCATAAAATTATCAAACAATCATAAGACACATAATACTTCTTTATGATTAATTTTTATTATAAATTTTTAAATTAACCATTATATATTCATGACTTACAAATATTCCTACAATATAATATAATTATATTATATTATCATTTACGAGATGGATAAATTTTTTTATACTATCATTGATAAGGTTACTATTCTATTTTATGATTTAAAATTCATAAGGGTCATATTACTATTCATAATGGTAAATTATTATTCATAAGGGTATGTTACTATTAACCAAACAAATAATATTGTCCTATCAGAGTCCAGACATCATTCTGATCGCAACTATTTCTATGAGATTTTCGAAATTCAAATCATTGAAGTGGAATTATTATGTTTAAATGTCACAAATATTTTACTGGCATGATGTGACATTTTATTTCTTAATGTGATTTTAAGTGATTATTATATTACTATTATAAGGGAGAAGTTTCATTGTTCAAATTTTTGTCATTACAACTGATGAATCAAGGGTATATCTATATATGTTCCCCAACCGTGCCATACTATTCCAAAACATTCCCCATATTTCAAATAATAGATTTCAAAATGAACCTTATCTAATATACACATCAGATATGAGATACAAATTTATCATCATTTATGAAAATATTCAAATAACACTCTATGTTAAAATTCAATGATAAATGATATATCATTTAGGTAATTAAAAAATTCACGATAAATGATTAATTAATTTATGGAAAGTTAAATGGTCAATGAACATATGAAATTAAAATTTTTGAAGGTGACTAATTGAATCAAGAACTTGATTGCGAATACTATCTTTGGACAAACCAATCATAAAACAACCAGAAAAATATTACAGTTTGTGTCAATATAATATATAACAAGTTCATTGAAATAAATGTTTGTTGTTATTGAGGAATAGAAATTTTGGAAAAATATCTTTCAGAAACCTTCTTGAGGAAAATATAATTTTCATTAGAGAAACCTTCTGAAATTCGTTGTCTTTCAAAATCAATTAAAAAAAACTATTTCAAAATTATCCATTAAAACATTCAAAGGAATATTTGATGTAACCAATTAGGGTAAATTCATAAATGTCATACAATGTAAGAAATATTTTTTTCCTTTTTTACGGTAGGAGGATAAAAAAATGACTTGTTCAGGAAGTGAAAAGAATATTAAAATGAAGCCATTGATAAAATAAAAACAAGGTAAAAATTTCATTACATAGTAATTTTATAAAACTTTTTATAAAACATTTTAACAAAATTTGTTTTTTAGAAGAAAACATGATGTTAGACTTAAGAGTAAAATGAAGTCATGTTTTCTTAAAAACCTATCTTAAAACACCATGAGTACCAAAAAGTGTAAAAATGTACTAATAATTGATAATGATCATGATAAACCATTTGGGAGGAAAATGAAAGGTTTTATTAAACATTGGTCATAAAATTTCTTCTAATGGATGTGAATGATCTGTAAAATTATTCTTTTGGAAAATAATCTATAAACATTCCAATGTGTCCCAAAACACATTGAATTTAAAAAAATATGCATAAAGAATGAATAAAATTTAATGAGAGTTATAATATCATGTAAATAAATAGACTCATGAAATATCAAGTAAGAAGGTATTAACTTAACTATATAAAATAATTTTGGTGTGTGATAACAAATATGTCTTAATAGAGTATAAATTGAGATAAAATACCTTAAATTTTGATCCATTTCGAGTGAACATCCTTTAAAACCCTGTAGAATATAGTTATGTAAAATATTTAAATTCATGAGAACATTTTCCATTTTTTACATTACAATTATTTCTATTTGTACAATTTTTTATAAAACTACAAAATCAGTTTTGTTTAAGTTATTTTTTTTTCAAATTCGGTTTCATTGTCAAAAAGAAACAATCATTTGTCAACTATGGTCAAAGTATTAAAAATATATGCTCTATATAATACTAATAATTACATAATTACCATATTTATACTACATTTACACATTTAAAAACAATAATCAAACATGGGAATGAAAAATTAATCAACATAACAATCATAGAGATGAAAGGTTGTATGTATGCATGAGTAACTTTCTCATTTTCGAATTATCATTATAAAAAAAGGTTAGTAGAATAATATTATTAAAAAATAATAATAAATTAATAAATAAGATTTTATCTAATCATATATAAAAATATATATAATTATTGTGACTTAAAATGTATCACACCATATCGGGGAGGAGGTACTCAACACGTCCAAGAGCAAAACTTATCTGTTTTAAAAGTGTGAGAAAGGGTAATAAAGAAAATAATATATATTTTATATCAAAAAATATTATTATATAAAGAATATAATATAGTTTAGTTATATTTATATTTGTTAAACTAAATAATTTAGTTTTGTGTTCCATGTATTGTGTGAATAAATAACCTCTCTTTGAGGAGTCACGGGTCGATATTTCCAAAAATAATGTTATCTTATATATGAAAATAAAATTTATAATGATTGTGTTGTAGAATTTTTAAATATGACAAAAAACATAATAAATACCATATATAACTTATATAAATTATGCTCCCAATATAATGCCCTCCCTGAGAGGTGGCAATTGAAAAATGAACAATCGTTATTTCATGAGGCAGTAGTTTACCGTAAATAGAAACACAATATTCGTTACCAATTAAATGGAAGTGTGTTTAAGTGTTTTTATAAAACTCCATTTAAAAACACCTCAATTATTAAGGATATTAGTTTTTTATACAATCATATATGAGGAATTGTTTTGGTGGTGCATAAAGGAAAAAACTAAATAGTTGAATCGAAGATGTTACCTCTTAATCGAGTAACTTATTTTGGTTTGTACCCAAAGGAGACCATGGATAGATATATTCCCAAGGATAGGATATATGATTAGGGGAAGTATTTTTTGAATCTATTTGGGTAGATCATGGTCAAGAAAAATAGTCCTGAGATGTGTGTAGAAGGGGTAGGAGAGATGGATTTTTATAGTGGAGGACGAGTAACACTATTGTAATATTTGGACAAGGTAATTGCTACCAAATATTTTATATTGTATGTGGATACAAAAAAGCTATATTTAGATACAATATCGGCTACAGTTGATATATGGACATAGAATTTATCTTTTACAAGTGTAGATTTCATTTTGGGCCTTAAGAATAATGTTTATCCCTCATTAATCTTTGTTAACCACTATCATTGTAATTAATTCCAATTACATTACCTATAATTTATAATGAATATATATGTTGATATTATTATAAATTATAACTTATTATGAATCCAAATTTTTAATTTATTCTTACAAATTCTAACCACATAAGTGGTAGAAATTAATTTAAAATTCACCCCTAAGTGGGACGACAAATCAAATTTTAAATTTAAAAACATCCTAATGTTTTTTTGTTTTTATAGTGAATTTAAAAGTAAAATTGATTTCAAATGACCTAAAAAGAATTAATTAAGAAAAATATTATCAAATTAATATTTAAAACATCTTCAAAATATAATTTTACCTTATAATAAAATTAGTTGAAAAATTTGTTTTGAACTAACAGTCAGTATTTTTAACTATTCATTAAAAACATATATGTTTCCGAAAAATATAATAAAATCACACAAAACTAAATTTTAAATTTTTATTAAAAATACTTTTTTTAGCAATTAAATAAATTAAAATTTTCAATATTCGTATTTAAATTGGGTTCCCCCTTAAAAGGTAGTAAAATTTCATTTATAAAAATATAGGTGTTTATATTTGAAATTGGGTTTCTTCTTATATTATACATATCAAACATAATGGATTAATATAAACAATATTTTTTAGAAAATATAATATATATATTACATTAAAATAAATATATAACCTGAATTAATTATGTTTATTAACAAAAAACACTTTTGGACACATGTAATTTACAATATATCATTATATATATCCAATTGTTTATTATTTTTGTTTCTCATTAAATGGTATCTAATAAATACATTTTATATTTATATAAACCATTAGTTTTCATTGTTTTGTTAAAAAATCATAACTGCTAGAATAATGGATAAGATATATAACATTATATTAGAATTTTATATTTTAGTCACACATTGTTATTTGGTGAAACTCAATCTTACATTTAACACAAGCTATTGAGGAAGGTCACTCTTACATTTAACGCAAGCCATTATTAAAAATAATATTTCTATATTTCATATTCTATATCTCTTTCACATCCATTGAAATCTATAAATTATATTGATTTCATTAAAATATTAATTATATTATAAATTATTGTGATAATATAATCCCTTACGTGCTTGGTGTTATGTGTCATAGAAGATATTTAATACAATGTTCATACATTAGATATTTTGGGTGTTAAATTATACCTAGCTTAATTAAAATTCAAAATTGAAATTTATATTCCATATTGGTAATATATTGTTTTATATTTCATAAATTAAAATCCAATATCATGATAACATTTCATAAAATATACTTTAGAAAAGAGTGAATTGGAAGTAAAAAAGGCCACATGGGAAACTATATAACTAGGTATCTTAGTAAGAGAAAATTAGTGTCATGAGAAAATACATTCTTGGGAGAAAATCATAAATATTTATCAGGTGTGACTGAGTTAATAAATCACAAACATGTGAATGATCAAAATATTATTAAGGGCCTCAAATCAAAAAAATATTTTGTGAATTAAGAGACCAATTGTTTTACAAATATTATTGTATTAGGAAAAATATTAATTTTTATGTCCTTTTATAATGTTGGGTGTTAAATTACTGACCAATAATTGAGCAGATTTAGCTAGAGGTTGGGAGCCTCTCTTCCATTCCGTTTCATCCTCCAGTGATGACGGCGGCCCCTGATCCGGATCCTCCCCCCTTGGTGGGGGAGGGAGCTTCGCTGTATCATAGGAGGGATACGGGCTTCCTACCTTTATCCAATATGGAGTTTCTCCCTCTGATCCCGAGAGCTGCGTTAAACCCTATGGTTCCCTATCTGGTCAATGGAGCGCCGAATCTTTAACTCTCTTATTCTGAGTTTTCAGAATCTTCCAGATTGTTGAATATCACCCTTGTGGCATGGTTGAAGAACAAGGAGCCTTCAGTGGACGACTTCAATCATTTTTTCTTCGGTTCTTGTGATCTCTAGGAGCGCGATGTGGTTGGGTTAATCAACAATAAAAAAATTATGATTCGATTTCAAACTGAGGTAGACCTCATCCATGCATGGTCGAAGGCTCCTCTCTACTTCAAGGGTTATCGTTTTCTTCTTCCGCGTTAGTCTTTTGACATTCATATGAATTGTGATTCTCCTTGCATCGCGGATTGGTTTAGTTTCCTTAATCTCCCTTTTCCATTTCAAAATCCTTCAATTATTTGCATGCTGGGCAACATGGTTGGGAGATTTCTTTGTGCAGATAGCCGAACTGAGGCGTTTTGTCATCCTATGAACACCCAGGTCTGTATTGAAATCGACACGTCTCACATTCCTTTTGAATTTTTTTGGATAACAATTGAAGAAGAATATTGTTGCAAGTAGCAAGTTGTGTACGACGATTGGATCTAGTTCTGCGGTTCTTGTAGGAGGCAGGGCCATTCGGTAGAGGTATGTCGTCGGGGACATCATTCAAGTCTGAGGGGGACCAGTCACGCTGAGGAGCCTGATCTTGTGAGCACTGCTAATGGTATTTGTTCGGTAGCAGACTTGGAGTTGCATCAGGACTAGAGGTTGATAGGAAATGCTGCTGGAGGGAGGTGTTCTGAGGTGGCTAGTTCGGCTTTGGAAGATAAGTTTGTTGGGTCTATTAATTCATTATCTGATATAATAAGGGATTATAGAGCTTCATATGGTAAGAGGCATATGAATATTTCAGACTCACTGGGTAGTGTGAGTGTTGGGAAGGTCGGGGATGGAAGGGTTTTGAATAAAAGAGAGGTTGCTGCCCCAGTGGGTGCTAAGGATTCTAGAGGCCTGGTCCCATTGGCTGCTCCATTTCTGTTACTGAGTAACAAGTTTTAAGGTTTATCTGTTGGTATGTTGACCGTGGGGCTGTAGGAGGCTGCTCATGGAGGAAAGGATGATGGTGAGGAGGTCCTTGACAGACAGTCAGTTGAAGGATTGGGAAAACATAACTACTATAGGTGGAGTGGAGGCTGTAGAGGACTGCCAGGCTACTGATTTGGAGCACGTTCCAGCTGTTATATCTGTTGAAGACAACTTCAAGGTGACTAGGAACGCAACCCTGATGGTGGAAGAAATTCAGGATGGTGGTGGCATGAAGGAGGTGCAGGCCGCAACCATGGGGAGGCTGACCACTGAGGATGAATGTATCCCATTAATGGAGAATAAAACCCAAGACCAATAGAGGGTAAACAAGGCAGGGAGTCCTAGTTAGAGTCCAGGGGAGCAAACCGATAAAGTAATGGAGAATTCTAGAGGAGGTAAGGAGAATTTGAGTGGCACTTCAGGTCGTTCCTTCAGCTATGTGGTTCAAAATGGAAAGAATATTTTGACTCCCGCTGAGGGGCCTTTATCTACTACACCAAGAAGACGACCAAGGAGAGATTACTCATGCCTTCTGTGGCCGATGCGGACCAGATTTTCCTCTAAGTTGAATAGTGAGGTGACCATGGCATTTATGAAGGGTAGTGTGGTCAAGAGGACATCTCTGGAACAACCGCTACTTGATCATCTTAGGAGTCGGGTTCAAAGTGAAAGCTACTGGTGATCGCCAGAATGGGAATCATCTACGTCTACCGGAGGAGAGGAATCATGCATGGGATGTGGTGAGGAGTATCGTTATTATGATATTTAAGTCTTTGTTGTTTTGCTCCCAACTTTTGTGCTTCTATTACTTTGAGTTTTTGGTTGTAAACTTTTGGGTACCCGGAACCCATAAGCTGGCTTTGGAAAATGAAAAAAATGACTTGCAGGCTTACTAATAATTGAAGTAAATATTTGTACATGGTAGGTTTAAATTTCATGCTAATAATAAAAAAAATTGGTTTTTCGTTGATGAAATTTTAATTTATACATTTACTCCAATAAATTAATAACCAATAAATAATTTTTTCTACCTGATACACTAAATTAAAATTTTTGAGGATCGTATGGCCAATAATATAGTGAAAATTATAACTATTTCTCCCTAACTATCATCCAAAAATAATAAATTATGACATTAATCTCTTAACATAAAATCAATAATAGTAGTTTATCTTTAATTTTTATACCTAAAATTATTTATCTAAAAACAATGTCATTAAAAAAAAGAAATTTCATACGTTAGTGGTTTGTGTGAAACACATATCATCCTTTGGTCATGGATTCAATACCCAAGGACTTTGTGGATTTTATTTGTTGTTACTCAGATTATAGGTTTTCAGTATATAAAAACATGTTAATATAATTTCAAAAATAACTATGTTTGATATCCTTAAATTATGGTTAATATAAAAATAGATATTTAACTATGATATTAAATACAACATTAATAAATAAATACTTTATATAATCTATAGTTTCATCGGTCCATCTTTTATCTAATGTTTATCCATAATATAAATTCTAGGATTTCATAACCCATAACACCTTATAACCTATCTAAAACCCATATTTTTAACCCACGTATTTCATTGTCAATATTTCTTAATGTTGTTTTAAAATAAAATGTAAATTATTGTAAGAATATCTACTATGAGTAATAAAATATTAGCAAAGTAATTCCCATTAATGTGTATTAGGTAACATCTAGTGAAGCATGACACATATTGTTATATATTTTCTCATATTTACTTCTCTTCTAGAACCACATCTACATGTATTATATCGATATTGATTTTTTTCCTAGAAAACTATATACTATATATCTAACTAAAACATTAGGATGTTCTTATATAATTAGCATAAAATTATAAATTATTGATATGTTATCTATCATTTGATTTTCTAAATATATTCCCTATGATTTCTAAGAAACATTCTTTAAAACCAACTATAGAGTCTCATCCCTATAGAGCTCGGAGCCATTGTCTACTATAATTTTCATTGTCATGATTACAAGGAATCAAATCCAAAAGGGCAGAATGTTTATTAGTCATAGATAACCAAATATATAATTGGTTCTTGTATTAATCATTTATACACTTATTAAAAAAATTGATTCTATATTATAAATAAATATCTTTGAGGATAATAATTTCGAGGGTATATTTATTACAACTTTTATATCCCTAAAAATGTGTTATAGTATAATTTATGGATTCATGGGGAAATAATCAAAATTAGAGTGAGCTAAAATTATAAAGAATATAATACCATATTATTAGTAATAATGATTCAATTAAAATACTTGATATGGATTGGTTAATAACTTAACAGACAAGACATACAATCAATAAACCAAATATAAGTGCATAAAAAAATATATCCAGGAAAAAACCTAAAAGGCATTCAATTCAAATAACTAGATATGGGTAAATAAGTATGGAATGAATATAAACTGAAACAGTATGCAATCTAAATAATTGAAAATTAACTATCTCCATAAATATGTCAATGAACAATATCATGAATAAATAATAACTAAAACTAAATGATGAAAATTCTTTATTATTGGATTCCATGTTTCCTAGGTATATTGTACCTTTACCATTAATATTGTTCACTAGATAATTTACAACATATCATGTAAAAACCCATTTATGTTGGATATATAAATGAATCATCCCATGAGAAAAAATTTTCATAATCGTTATATATATAATTGAGATCCACTGATGTCATACAATTCCAATACATTCCTATTATATCTTATAATCAATTTAAGAATCTACATTAACAAATATTCGTATGGAGTATGACAAAAATTTATCAAAATATACACAAATATTTAAATAAAAATCAATGTGAATACTATATATGAAATGAAATATGGTTTATAAAATAAATAAATTCTTTATAAATAATATGGTAAATTAGGGGAAATTTTGGGATCAATGATCATATGTAATTTAATATTTAAATTGAACAAAAGGAATCGAGGAATAGAATCTCGATAATATTTTTGGAAAAATAAATCATAACCCATTCGTAAGAATTTTATAAATGGTATAAATACATCATACAAAAATTGCCGAAAAATGAAGGGTTTTTTATTGATTAATGTAGATATTATAAAAATATCATTTAAAAACTTTCTTAGGGAATATATCATTTTTTTGGAAAACCACATAATAACAATTTTTCTTAAAAAATAAATTTTTAATATAATTTTCCTTAAAATTTAATCTTTTTTAACATAAAATGGTTTATTTTAAGGAATTGAAGTGGATAAATTCATACATGTTGTACTAGGTAAAAAGAACATTAATTTGTCATGTTATACTTTTAGAAATCTGACTTGTTTTGAAAGGGACAAAAATATAGTAGTTAAAAAAGAGAAAAAGGAAAAAAATATTAAAATTTATGTACTAAATAACAGGAATAACATTTTTGAAATCAATTTAATAAAAAAAATTTCTAGGATAAAATAATTTCTCTGGCTAATGACTTAAATGAAGTCAAGTTTTCTTTAAAATAATTTCTAATACACCATGATTACCAAAGAGTGGAAAAATTTCACTAATACATGAAAAAGGAAATTATTAACCAGAGGAGATTAAAATGAAAGGGTTTATTATACAATATTCATATAATTTCATTCAATTGAACTGAATGTTTTTAATATTATTCTTAATGAAAATAATATTTAAACATTCAATTGTATTCCAAATAACATTGAATAATTTTAAAAATTAATCCTCTTGAAGGAATAAAATTAAATGAATGTTATAATATCTTGAGGGTAAATATATTCACTATATATCATTTAAAATTGAATTATATACACCATATAAAATCGACTCGAGTATTATAATAAATAAGCCTAAGTGAAAAATAAATTAAAACAAAATCCCTTACCTCGTGTTTCCTTTTTAGAGAAGATCATTTAAGTTATTGTATAATAATATTATGTTAATTAAATAATTTATTGATAACCTATTTCATGGTTTAAATTAATTTTATTTCACATATTATCATGTTGAATACAACAACATAATCAATTTTGTTTAAATCGGTTGTTTTGAGGAAATTCGGTTTATGATTCCAAAACAACATTGGTAGGTCAACTATGGTCCAATTTTTCAATATATTTATAACTAAAAATAATAATAGATAAATAATTATCATATTTATATGTCAATTATAAATTTAAATAAAATAATTAAATATTGTAATGAAAAAATGCATCTTCATTACAATAATTGAGACTATAGGCCCTACATACACATAAGTATGATTCTCATTTATCAATGATTGTTATGGAATGAAGTTATGTATAATAATATCCTTCCATAATAAGAGTTATATTATAAATACCATATTATATTATCATATGTAATTATATATATAATTCTCTTGTTGTTAATGGAACCACATCATTTTGAGGGGGCGGTAGTCGACAGGTCCACGAACTATGTTATCACCTTTTATGTGTGTGAAAGGGTAATAAATAAATTATATAAATAATATTTACATAATTTTAATTATGTAATTAATATCATATATATATTTATATATTGTGATGCATATTTTTTTTAAAAATCTTTCATATGTCCTATGTTTTGTGTGAAAGAATCACATCTCTTTGACAATGGAGTATTCCACACATCAAAAAACAATGTTATCATGTCTATACACAATATAAAGTATAAGTGTATTTGAAATAAAATAATTATTTAAGAATAAATACTTAATAAATATCATGTATAACATATATAAAATGAATAAACATAGTTTCAATCATAATGGCCACCATGATATGTGATAATGAAAAATGAACAATCATAGTTTTGTGTGAGTTAGTGTTGGTCAAATTCGTAGAATAAAAACATCCAATATATTGATGAAACTTGTGTATTTTTCCAATAATATAGAAAGAATAGTTGAAGGGTTAAATAATTAAAATATAACTAAATAGATTAAAGGATGATATTACCACTTAATCAGGTAATGGTGTTGGACTTGTAATAATAGACAACCTTCGATGGATTTATTCCATAATGATGGAATATATGATTTGGGGAGGGATGTTGAAGAAGTATTTTTATGTGGCTTGGTCGAACTATTGTGGCTTGAAATGTGTGAGGAATTGGGAAGATGTGAATTGGGGTTATTTTGGAGGAGGAGAGGAACTCTTGAAATATTTCAACAATGTAATTCCAAACACATATTTTATGTTGAAATTTTTTCTAATAATGGACCAATTTTGAGAAAATATAGGATAACATCAATATATTTCTATTTAATAAGTATTTGAAAAGTGTGTAGATCCTTTTTGACTATTTAGTAAAGGTTTATTCTTTTATATATCTTAATTTTACAATTGTACATTTAATTAATTTTAATTACATTCATTAATATTTCTGAAAAAAAAATTTAGTTTTGTTAGAAACTATAAATTATTCTGATTAAGTGTAGGGAATTAATTATTACAATTTATAATCATAAGAGTGGCCGAAATTAATTTTAAATTCATCCTGCCCGTGGGAAAACAATTCGAGTTTTTAATGTCAAAAGACTAAAATGTATACAATGTTTTTATAGATAATTTAAATAATAAATTTATTCTAATAACGTAAATTTAATTAGTTGATAAAATAATAAAATTTATCATTAAAAACAATTTAATATATTATTTAATCATAATTATAAATTATATGATAATGTAGTTTAAAACAAAAATAAATTATTTTTAACTTATCATTAAAAACTGATATATTTACAAAAATATATATATAATTCTTTCGATCATAATTTTAATAATCTCACTTTAAAATTAAATTTTTATATCAAAATATTTAATCAATTAATGTGTTAAAATTAAGATTTAAAATTTTATCTCCTTTAAAAGTCTTTAAATGCATTTCATAAAATAAGTGGGAATTATATGTAAAATTGGGATGGTTATAATCTTATGCATATCAAACCTAATTGATGGATATAAAAATAATTTAAATGAATATATATAATATATATTTCAATAAAAAAATTCAATAACTATAAATAATTATATTTATTAATAAAAAACTATTTTGGAATCAAATAATTTAAAATATTTCATTCTATGTCCAATTGGTTCTTATTTTCATTTCTCTTTAATATTTATACAATGAATTAATTTTATATTTATATAAACCATAAAATTTTATAAGTTAGTTAATAAAATTAATAACATATAACATAAAATCTATGGTATATCATAGTTTATTAAATAATAATATGTTAATAATTTCTTTTTATTTGGTGAAATATAGCATTGTGTGTAACTCATGCTATTGAAGAATTTCTCTCTCACGTGTAACGAAAAAGAGTGAAAACAGTTGTTGTATATTTCATACACTAACTAAGAATCACATTCATTACACAATATAATATATATTTATTTCATTTGAAATTGTAAATATATTATAAATTAATTGGATATTATATTCACTTATGTACTCAGTGTTGCGTTTCAGACACACTATCGAACAAAATGTTCCTAAATTAGAAATTTAGGGTGTTACAAAACCCATATCTAATAAATACTATTCTAAATTAACAAAATAAATTACTAATAAATTAACATTTAATTGAAATGGTTTCAAGGGGAGATACAAGATCACTATTGATCAAGGACTCCACATGCCAAAAAAATATTTGAAATTGATGTTGGAACTAAAAAAATAAGTAATCTATATAATAATTAGAGTAAGAAACTAAAATGGGTTGATATTTGAATTTAAAAAATATTATATACTATATAATGGATGATTAAATGTGTAAAGTATAAGTGTCTAAAGCATCTCTAGTCTTATCCCTTATTTTGTATTCCATGGATGGGTAGGTGAAAGAAATTTTGTCATCACTAGCTCTCTAGAGGACTGCAAAATAATGTTTTACATTGTTATTCATATCAATACTAATGAGGAAAATGTAAATTGGATCAACACCCATGATCTTATATTTTTTATTTGTTTCAATTAAAGATAAATAAATTAAGAGTAATATATCTAGGTTTGAAGAAAAATGGAGTCTTTTTTTGAGGATTATGATCAATAATAACTGCAGATGAGGAAATATGACATTGACTAAAGCATAAAGAGGGTCTGAAGGTGAAAAATTGTTAATTATTTTTTATGGTCTTTTTGTACCATTTTTTTAATCATCGGTAATAAATATTTTTGTTAGAGTTCCTATTAGACCATCCAAAATGGTTTTTTTATTTAAATTAAAAATTTCAATTATTATAATTATTTCATAATGGAAGATGATGATTAGAAGATTGTGTTTAAAAAAAATTATAACTCTAGTATTCAATTATGATTATAGTCTTTGAATTTAATATTAAAACAATCAGATCTATGTGAAAGATATATATAACCATATTATCAATGATGAAAACCCATAAGTTGGTCAGACCCATCAGAATATGGATTGCCATAAATTTTGATACCTAATGAATAGTTAAATCCAACTCATTTACTATTACTTATTATTCTCTAATATTATTTAAAATATGGGTCAAAAATCCTAGATTTCTGTAGAAAATATTATTGATAGTGACTCAAATTTCATTTTCTCTTTCCATTTTTGATTAGTTGGATTCAAATGTAAACACTATTAATACTTCAACAAACTATTTTGGATATCCATAGATTTTCTGATGATCAAATAATTGAGTAAAAATCCTAGATGTCCTGAATCACTACTTTTATGAAATCCTACTTAATCAATTAGCAAATTATTACATATTTAAAACAATATCCACCGATCAAATTGAGAAGATATTTTCTTCAAGAACCAAAATGATAATCCCAATAGTGACATCCACATATATTCTATGAATATCAAAAAAACATTTATGATATCTAAGGTTCATCTATGATTGAACAAAGTTCATTATCTTTTACCTAAATTATTATACATGAAATTCTCCTTATCTCTCCATAAATATGATATATATGGTAGGACTCACTCAAATGAACATTCAAGAACAATATTTGTAATATTAAATTGATTAGTATGATATCCAAAAAATGACATATGGTTTTTTATTTATATATTAGACAAACAGAAAATAATTGTATATAGGCCACTTCCTTTTAATTTAATCAAAATAAATACCATATACATGTAATTCAAATATTATTAAATAACAACATTATTTGGAATGTGTAAATAATATAATAATATATTTAAATACATATTTATTTAATTTAAATGATATTTAAAATACTCTTATAAGACCATTACTCTACATGAATTCATTGAAAAACAATTGAACATTATAAAATAAATTAATTTTTTTGATTCAATAAAATATATATATTCATAATTTCTATAAATAAATGAGTAAATATATCAATTTATAATTTAAATAAATAAGAGATAAACATTATATGAATTATTATTTATATAAATAACATATTATTGAATTTATAGTAAACATAACTAGAAGAAATGTAGTTCCATAAATAGGGAACACATTTTATTCATTACATAATATAAAAAATTATTGTTCTTCAAGAAAAACATAGTTACAAAATCAATAGGTTTCTTTATTATTGTTTTTTATTCAATCCCATGGACTAATTGTATAATCTATTAATACCATGTAATCACTTGATATGAAATGATATATAATATAGAAACCATCAACAATAATCATATAAATTGTTCTATGAAATATAATATATTTTATAATACATATCTCACAAGTTTGGATTCATACTACATCGTAAATATTTACAAATGATATATATTTAGTTGAATTACTCAGACAAACTTTCATAAAATTACCCTAACCATGTATTTTGGTTGGACTCTAACATCTCAATTAAGGATTTAGAGATATTTTTCTCTGGTAATTTAGAAGGTAAATGTTATCTTAACCACTCAATGGATATTATATATATAATTAATCATGTAATTTTATCTACATCAAAATATCTAAATTATTTCTTATTTTTATTATCATTATTTGAATATGAATCACGTAACACTATAATAATGATATTGAATCATAGGTAATATAAACACACCAATCATATCTCTCTTTAGTGTTTTATAATACTATTAATCCATAGACACTAGGAATTTTATATCCATTTTATTTATTCTTATATTGTTATGTTATAAATAATTTTAAAATATGTTTTAAATACTCAGTTATCTATTGTTATGCACCAAATAATTCAACTTAATATTCATCTATATTTTTCTTTGAGTATTTCCTTTTTTCATGGATTCACCCTTCTATTAAATATCCAAATCATCTAATTGACAATAATTTAACTTATATAGAAGGTATGGTAGAGAAATAATTTGAAAATGTAATAGTGATATTCCTTATTTCAGGATTACCAATTCTATCCTTTTAATTTTTAATAACATTTGATTCTTCAAAATTCTCAACATTGATTAATTTTGTTGATCCTTTCTACTTTGAGTTTTTTTTAATATTTTATTTATTAGGATATAAATTTATTGCAAATTTATAGTCCATTTTCATCGTTAACCATATTCACTAACATATATCAGGATTCAAAAATGTTAATATATATTTGACTCTATTATATTATGTATATATTTTACCCTTCTACTAATATTGATAATGTCACCAAATATTCATCCCATATTTCACTACATGTATCTCCAAATCATGGGTGGAATAATTCATCTCCAGATCATTCAACTTCCTTGCGGTATATTCTTTTACATTATAATTTTCCAACAAAAAACCCTATCCCTTATTTGAATCATTGTTTTATTCTAAAAATTGTTACCCACATCAGTCAAGTGTGAGTAATAGTGCAGTGATAATAATTTTTAAACTCATTAATGCACTATTTGTATTCTTTAGTATAAATAAACAATACTCCCTTTTTTGATAGATTGATTAGTGGTTTTGACAATCATGAGATGTTTCTCAAAATAGTCTGAAATATCTTGTTTCTTCCTGGATATTGCAGATATAAGGCCCCAGCCTTAAACCTTACTTAATCTTGAGTTATTACAAGATTACACGTTGAGGATCTTTTCGGGTTTAGAGTTTTAGAGAATTAGATCATAAAACTTGCATTACATTCCACATATAAACAAAGTGGTTACATAAAGATAGTATTCTTCATTCCCATCAATGGAAACACATTTAAAATAAAACATGGATTATTTCTTGACACATCCTTGACTCTATCATCTTATCATGTACCTTTCCCTTGACCTGTGAAAAACATTTCAAAAACTTGGGATGAGCGTAAAAACTCAGTATGGGTTATAAAAACATGGAAAGGAAACATGAGTTCATATATACATAAGAATGAAATCATACTTTACCCATAAAACATAGGCACTTTAACATACCTCATAAAAACATGAATAAATCATATAAATCATAATACGTAAAGGTAACTTGAGGCATTCATAACATTCTTACGTAGGGGGTAACCCTCTTGGTTACGTTTGGAATACCCATCACAGTATATTCCCTAAAATCTCTTCGGAGAAACCTTAACGTTTCACTCCTTCGCGTTACCCAATGCATTGGAGAGCTATAACGGGCTCACCCGCCCTTAGTTTATCACGGAACCACCCGTCTTCATAATAATGCCCAAGAACCATAACATAATCATATCACATAAAACATGCATAAAGGAAACATAAAATTTCCACATTTCAATCACGAGATATCAATACAACACATTGATATAATAAAAACATTATGAAAACCATTTTCAATACCAAAGTAAAACATGGTATTTATTTTTCTTTTAAAAAAAAGGTATGGCTTGTAGAGGAAGCCAAAACTCAAATAACGGTTACGACGGCGGAGAAGTCGTTGTCGCCGCATACGTACGACAAAAACATTCCCTTTTGTCGTTTAGTAAACGCTTCGTATAAAAAAGATTCCTTTTGAGTAAACGTAAAAGTCAAAGGGGTTTATACACCGTATAAAAGAAAGTTGTGTATAAAATAAAATATGCCTCAACGAAAGGAGATTGAGACGAAGTCCCATACCTCGTATCCGACTTGACCCGACCGTTCTTTAAACTCCTGAATAATAAACTTGAGTTAATCTCTACTTGCTTATGAATCTTTTTCAAGTTCATTATTCCTTTTATACCATGTTATGAACATCATGTAATCATTTAAGTTAATAATGTTCATTTTGTCGGTATTTGGTTCTTAAGTCAAAAATTGACTTCTTATACTTACAAGTTGTTAATTTGGTCAAAGGTTCATTATATCCAGAATGGTATTCATTATGTAGATATCATATATGTCATATATATCCAGTACATACATTCATTAATAATATTACATCACATTTAGAGGTAAGAAATGAAATGCATCGTTCATGGAGACGGTAAGTCGTACGTACGCATGAACGCTACTTCCATTTCTATTTCATATTTTCTGGAATGGAATCATAATGATATAAAAGTATATTATAATTCCAGTATAACAACATATATAATATCATTAACTTTATCCTTTACACATCCCACATATGGTATTAACGAATCAAATCACTTTTAGGGGGCGGTAGTCCGCACTTCCTAAAATGAAGATATCGTGTTTTACCCATAATGGAAACCATAAAGGTATGCCCAAAATGAAAAAAAACAGAAGCTTAAGGAAAACATAAACATATAATATATCATATATAAAAATAGTGACATCATAATGGCCACCTTTGAAGGTGTTAAATGAGTATTGAACAATCATCGTTTCGGGAGGCAGAATTTCGCCATCCACGGAAACCGTATGTTCTTTAACCATTTGATGTAGTTGTGTGAGATTGTAGCTCAAATATATCTTATAACAACATCCTAGTATATTGAAGATACTGGTGTTGTTACAAAAGAAGTAAATAAAAAGAGTTTAGGGGGGTCGGAGAAGCAAAATAAAACAAATGAACATGAGAGAATGAAATACCTTAACAAGTGTAACTTCTTTTGGTTTGAGCCTAAAGGCTTCCTTTGAAAGGATTCTGCCCAAAGGGAATCCTCTAGGATGAGGAGAGGGATGTGGAGAGAGCAAATGGGCAGGGGTTGGCCGAGCCAATGGCTTGAAGAGTGTGTGAAATGAGGTAGAGGTGGGGGGCCTTTTATAAGGGGAGAGGAGGGGCACTTTTGGAAAGTAAAGAAACATTACATTATTTGAAAATGTGTTTCGGTTTTAAAAGGTCCCACATTGATGGAATTCGTGGATAAGGTGATAAGGCATCTAAATACATTCATCCAATTGGTTTTGGACATGTGTAGTTCATAGATTTTATTTTATCTTTCCATTTTATTTAAATCGTCAAATAATGATGTCATCGCTGCATCATTATTATGTCATAAATAATTAAATTTATTTAATGTCTAAAAATTATAAACAAATTACTATGATGTAGGAAATCTTTTTAGCTTTCCATTGAATATTTATAATCAAAATTTTGACTTGTATAACCCCACTTAAAAATTGTTTTCGCAAAACATATTATGTTTGTGTCATTTTCACTTTAACATTTAATAAAAAGTAATTTATGTTATTTCCCAACAAAAGTGGATACATGGGGTCCCCAAGTTAGGCCATGACTTGTCTTGGTCGGCCATGACACAACCAATGAGGTTGGGACATGTGTCTAGGTCATTTTATATTATTAAAGCATTATTTATACATTAAACTACCCTAATTACCACTAATCGCGATTAATAACTTAATAAGTTACTATTCACCAAAAAATTATTTTAATCTCATTGAACCACATTTTACTTCTTAATGACAACCATGTATGTCGGATTTTCAAAATTCAATACACATTAGTGGTAAACTTTAATTTAACTGAAAAAAACAGTTTGCTTGATTACCACTTAGTGGTTTCACTATTCATCAAAATTGAAGTTTTTCAGAAAATTACCAAAAATTCACTCTAAGCTATATTTGATATTACGAATTCAAAAATGAAGTCTATTTTACAAAATTCAAATCATATAAGTCACATTAATTAATTTAATAATTAATTCCCGCTGCCAGAGCAAATAGCGTGTTTTTACAAAACAATAAGTATCAAAAGATTGACACCAGTTTAAGTCTAATTTCAAATCGAAATTGATTCCAATGACCACCATTGGATAAAATGGTAAAAATATATTCTAATTTCACTTCAAAACCAATTCAAAACATAATCTAATCATATAAATAAATTAGATTAAAAAGTAGTTTTGATGTAAAATGCAGTATTTTTCACTATTCATTTAAAAATGAACATTGTCGGAAAATTACCAAAAATTCACACAAGGTAAATTTTGATGTCCCAATCATAAAGGATAATTTTATTTTGACAAACATAGTTTCTAAAATTGTCAAAATATAGATTCAAAAATGGTTTTCCATCAAAAGGCACTAAAACAATCCTTTAAGAATATTAGTGTATTCCATGCATAAGATTGTATTTATTTTCATTTTAAGCCTCTAAAACACTATCTTTATCATTAATAGACATAGATAAAAATATCTATTATTCATTACTTACTTGGGATGTTACATCCTTCCCCCCTTTAGAAAATTGCGTCCCCGCAATTTATTTACTTATCAAATAAATTGGGGTACTTATCCCTCATTGCATTTTCGGATTCCCATGTTGCCTCTTCAATCATGTGGTTTTTCCACAAAACCTTTACCTGCTTAATCACCTTATTCCGTAACACTTGCTCCCTGTGGTCAAGAATCTGGACCGGTTGTTCCTCATAAGATAGGTTTTCTTCCAGCTGAACTACCTCTGGACTCAAAACATGAGATGGATCTGGCATATACTTTCTCAACATCGAAACGTGAAAAACATTGTGTACCTGAGATAAACTCGGAGGTAAAGCCACTCGGTATGCAACTGATCCAACTCTCTCTAGAACTTCGTATGGTCCAATGAACCTTGGACTCAACTTTCCTTTCTTACCAAATCTCATCACACTTTTCCAAGGAGAAACCTTGAGAAAAACATGATCACCTACCTCGAAAGATAGATCCTTCCTCCGGTTATCCGCATAACTCTTCTGCCTGCTCTGAGCTGTTCTCATGTGTTTCTGAATCAGCTGAACTTTTTCTGCCATCTCTTCTACCAATTCTGGTCCCATCAACTTTCTTTCACCCACTTCATCCCAGAAAGCTGGAGTTCGACACCGCTTCCCATATAATGCCTGAAATGGTGCCATCTGTATACTGGAATGAAAACTGTTATTATATGAAAACTCAACCAAAGAAAGATGCTGGTCCCAACTCCCCTGATAATCCATAGAACAAGCTCGTAGCATATCCTCCAATGTCTGAATTGTTCGTTCTGACTGCCCATCTGATTGAGGATGAAAAGCTGTACTAAAATTTAATTCAGTACCCAACGACTTCTGAAGGCCTTTCCAAAAGTTAGAGGTAAACCTGGGATCACGATCTGATACAATGGAGAGGGGAACTCCATGTAACCTGACTATCTCTTTAAGATACAAACGGGAAAGTTGATCAAGAGAGAAAGTATCTCGTATAGCAAGGAAATGAGCAGATTTGGTCAAGCGATCAACAATAACCCAGATTGCATTATTACCTCGAGATGTCTTCGGTAATCCAACAACAAAGTCCATGGATATATTCTCCCATTTCCACTCTGGCACTGGTAAAGGCTGAAGCATCCCTTTCGGTAACTGCCGCTCAGCTTTAACCTGCTGACAAGTCAAACACTTCACAGTAAAATCAGCAATATCTCTTTTCATTCCATCCCACCAGTAATACTCCCGCAGATCTCTATACATCTTAGTACTGCCCGGATGAACTGAAAACGGAGAACTATGAGCTTCACATAACAACTCTCTCTTCAACTGTGAATTAGAAGGCACACACAATCTCTTCCCAAATCTCAAAACGCAATCATTATCAATGTTGAATTCAGGCAACTTACCTTTCTGAACCAGCTCTACCCTTTTCTGCAACTCACTGTCTTGCTTCTGTGCTTGCTTGATTCTATCTGATAGAGAAGATCTCACTGATACCTGAAACAAAACAGAAGGACTTCCTGCACCAACAACTTCTATGCCAAATTTCATCAAATCGTTAACCAAATGATCACGTTCCAAACGCAACATTGTTAATGAAGCATTACTTTTTCGACTCAAAGCATCAGCCACTTTATTTGCTTTTCCCGGATGGTAATGAATTGTACAATCATAATCCTTGATTAATTCCAGCCATCTCCTTTGTCTCATGTTTAACTCTTTCTGAGTGAATATATACTTTAAACTTTTGTGATCGGTATAAATTTCACACTTTACTCCATACAAATGATGCCTCCAAATTTTTAAAGCAAAAAACAACAGCAGCTAATTCCAAATCATGTGTAGGGTAATTTACCTCATGAGTTTTCAACTGTCGTGAAGCATAAGCAATTACCTGATCATTCTGCATTAGGACGCAACCAAGTCCTTTCAATGAAGCATCGCTGTATATAACAAAGTCACCATTCCTGGAAGGTAGTGCCAAAACTGGAGCATTCACCAATCTTCTTTTCAATTCCTGAAAACAATCATCACATTCTTTTGTCCAGATAAACTTAACACCCTTCCGAGTTAGCTTAGTCATTGGACTAGATAACCGTGAAAAATTTCTAACAAACCTTCGGTAATAGCCCGCCAAACCAAGGAAGCTACGAATCTCGGTTACATTTGTGGGTCTTGGCCATTCTTCCACAACTTTTGTTTTTGCAGGATCAACAGTTATTCCATCTTTAGAAACAATGTGACCAAGGAAAGCAATTTGTTGCAACCAAAACTCACACTTGCTGAATTTCCCATACAATTTCTTTTCTTTTAAGGTTTGCAAGATAACCCTTAAATGTTTTTCATGCTCCTCTTTACTTTTAGAAAACACCAAAATATCATCAATGAAAACAACCACAAACTTATCCAAGAACTCATGGAAAATTCTATTCATTAAGTCCATGAATACAGCAGGTGCATTGGTTAGCCCAAAAGGCATTACTACAAATTCATAATGGCCATATCTCGTACGGAAAGCGGTCTTCGGAATATCTGCCTCCTTTACCTTCAGCTGATGGTACCCCGATCTCAAGTCAATCTTTGAAAAAAACTGAGCTCCCTGGAGCTGATCAAACAAATCATCGATATGAGGCAAAGGATATTTGTTCTTAACAGTGATATTATTCAAGGCTCTATAATCAATGCAAAGTCTCATAGAACCATCTTTCTTTTTAACAAATAAAACAGGAGCACCCCATGGTGATGTGCTAGGTCTAATGAAACCTTTCTCTAATAAATCTTGCAATTGCTCCTTCAACTCTAAAAGTTCAATTTGTGCCATTCGATAAGGGGGTTTTGAAATTGGCTTAGAATCAGGAACTAAGTCAACAGTAAACTCAACTTCCCGATCTGGTATTATTCCAGGCAACTCATCAGGAAAAACATCAGGATACTCATTTACCACTGGCACATCATTAATCTGAACAGTTCCTTTATTTTCAACGACGTGTGCAAGGTAACATTCATTTCCATCTTTTACAAGTTTCTCGGCCTCTTCATATGTTATCAAAAGTAAGGGTTCATTCTTGTAAACAAACTGAAAGTCTTTCTGAAAAGAAACTTCTTTAGCTCTACAGTCAATCTTAGCATGGTAAATAGAGAGCCAATCCATACCCAGGATAACATCAAACTCTACTAGAGGTAGAACAATAAGGTTTGCAAGTAGGTTCTTTCCACAGATAAGGATAGGAAGATTCTTATAAATTCTTTTTGCCTCGACACTTCCCCCAGGTGTTTTTACCAAAAGTTCAGGAGTCATTTCTTGAGATGGTATTCCCATTTTACTAGAAAAGGTCTCAGAGATGAAAGAATGTGTAGACCCCGAATCAAACAACACACTGGCATAGTCTGAAAAAACAAACAAAGTACCTGATACGACTTCATTTGATGGCCCGACATCCGCTGAAGTAGTTGCAAAGGATTTCACCACCCCTTTCTGCTTGTAGTCTAACTGCTTCCCATCACTCAAGCTCCTTGTCGGACACTCGTTTGCATAGTGACCCATCTCATTGCACTTAAAACATTTCACTAACTGTAAATCAAATTTGTTTTTACCTTCACCTTGATCCTTTTCAGTGCAATCACGAGCCTTATGTCCCATCTTACCACATCGGTAGCACTTCCCAGAATTCAGAAGACATTCCCCAGCATGCCTTTTGCCACATTTATCACAAACTGGAAACTTAGTTCTCTTACCATCAGACTTCTTTGAAGAATTCTTACCTTTCTCCTGCCACCTCGGTCTCTTCTTCTGCTGGTTGTTATAGAACACTTGGTCATCGGCAAACTCCATTTCCACCTTCTCAGCACATCGAACAAGCTTTTCATAACTTTTAAACTCTCGAGAAGCTAATGCCCTTCGATACTTTGGCTTTAATCCTGAGTAAAAACGATTGATTTTACTATCAAGGTCCCGGATAAAATTGGGAGCATACCTTGCCAATCGAGTGAACCTTTCTTCATAGGCAGCCACTGAGTCTTCCTCTTGCCTCAATTCCAAGAATTGCTTTTCCATCCTAAGTCGAACAGCCTTAGGAAAATACTTCTCAAGAAACATACCTTTGAAATCATCCCAGTCAAGAGCATCAATCTCATCAGCTTCCCTGATATTTTTAACCATAGACCACCACTGATCTGCTTCACCCTCCAAACGGTAAATAGCAAGACTAACCTTTTGATTGTCTGAACACCCCATGACATCAAAAATCTTCTCCAGTGCTTTAATCCACCCTTCAGCTTGCACAGGGTCAGATGATCCTCTGAATGATGGTGGATGTTGCCTCATGAAATGTTCCACCACTGACATGTTCCTCTGCGGCTGATCTGGCTGATCTCGTGCATGGATACCACCACCATTTATCGCCTGAGTCAACTGCGCCATTACTGCAACAAACTGTTCAGTTCCAATTCCGACCATTTCTGGATGCTGATTCGGAAGGTTATTTCCTTCTGTATGCCTTCCTAGCACTGCTTCCCTGTTTCCTCTGCGGAAAACCATTCTGAACAAACATGTCTTAGTTGAAGCAACATGGTAATCTTTAAATGCTATATCATTTCGAAAAAGAAAAAAAAAATATTTTTGGATAATCATTTAATAGAATTCTAACTCCTAAAGTTATCTAAACCGACCTTTGATACCAACTATAAGGCCCCAGCCTTAAACCATACTTAATCTTGAGTTATTACAAGATTACACGTTGAGGATCTTTTCGGGTTTAGAGTTTTAGAGAATTAGATCATAAAACTTGCATTACATTCCACATATAAACAAAGTGGTTACATAAAGATAGTATTCTTCATTCCCATCAATGGAAACACATTTAAAATAAAACATGGATTATTTCTTGACACATCCTTGACTCTATCATCTTATCATGTACCTTTCCCTTGACCTGTGAAAAACATTTCAAAAACTTGGGATGAGCGTAAAAACTCAGTATGGGTTATAAAAACATGGAAAGGAAACATGAGTTCATATATACATAAGAATGAAATCATACTTTACCCATAAAACATAGGCACTTTAACATACCTCATAAAAACATGAATAAATCATATAAATCATAATACGTAAAGGTAACTTGAGGCATTCATAACATTCTTACGTAGGGGGTAACCCTCTTGGTTACGTTTGGAATACCCATCACAGTATATTCCCTAAAATCTCTTCGGAGAAACCTTAACGTTTCACTCCTTCGCGTTACCCAATGCATTGGAGAGCTATAACGGGCTCACCCGCCCTTAGTTTATCACGGAACCACCCGTCTTCATAATAATGCCCAAGAACCATAACATAATCATATCACATAAAACATGCATAAAGGAAACATAAAATTTCCACATTTCAATCACGAGATATCAATACAACACATTGATATAATAAAAACATTATGAAAACCATTTTCAATACCAAAGTAAAACATGGTATTTATTTTTCTTTTAAAAAAAAGGTATGGCTTGTAGAGGAAGCCAAAACTCAAATAACGGTTACGACGGCGGAGAAGTCGTTGTCGCCGCATACGTACGACAAAAACATTCCCTTTTGTCGTTTAGTAAACGCTTCGTATAAAAAAGATTCCTTTTGAGTAAACGTAAAAGTCAAAGGGGTTTATACACCGTATAAAAGAAAGTTGTGTATAAAATAAAATATGCCTCAACGAAAGGAGATTGAGACGAAGTCCCATACCTCGTATCCGACTTGACCCGACCGTTCTTTAAACTCCTGAATAATAAACTTGAGTTAATCTCTACTTGCTTATGAATCTTTTTCAAGTTCATTATTCCTTTTATACCATGTTATGAACATCATGTAATCATTTAATTTAATAATGTTCATTTTGTCGGTATTTGGTTCTTAAGTCAAAAATTGACTTCTTATACTTACAAGTTGTTAATTTGGTCAAAGGTTCATTATATCCAGAATGGTATTCATTATGTAGATATCATATATGTCATATATATCCAGTACATACATTCATTTATAATATTACATCACATTTAGAGGTAAGAAATGAAATGCATCGTTCATGGAGACGGTAAGCCGTACGTACGCATGAACGCTACTTCCATTTCTATTTCATATTTTCTGGAATGGAATCATAATGATATAAAAGTATATTATAATTCCAGTATAACAACATATATAATATCATTAACTTTATCCTTTACACATCCCACATATGGTATTAACGAATCAAATCACTTTTAGGGGGCGGTAGTCCGCACTTCCTAAAATGAAGATATCGTGTTTTACCCATAATGGAAACCATAAAGGTATGCCCAAAATGAAAAAAAATAGAAGCTTAAGGAAAACATAAACATATAATATATCATATATAAAAATAGTGACATCATAATGGCCACCTTTGAAGGTGTTAAATGAGTATTGAACAATCATCGTTTCGGGAGGCAGAATTTCGCCATCCACGGAAACCGTATGTTCTTTAACCATTTGATGTAGTTGTGTGAGAGTGTAGCTCAAATATATCTTATAACAACATCCTAGTATATTGAAGATACTGGTGTTGTTACAAAAGAAGTAAATAAAAAGAGTTTAGGGGGGTCGGAGAAGCAAAATAAAACAAATGAACATGAGAGAATGAAATACCTTAACAAGTGTAACTTCTTTTGGTTTGAGCCTAAAGGCTTCCTTTGAAAGGATTCTGCCCAAAGGGAATCCTCTAGGATGAGGAGAGGGATGTGGAGAGAGCAAATGGGCAGGGGTTGGCCGAGCCAATGGCTTGAAGAGTGTGTGAAATGAGGTAGAGGTGGGGGGCCTTTTATAAGGGGAGAGGAGGGGCACTTTTGGAAAGTAAAGAAACATTACATTATTTGAAAATGTGTTTCGGTTTTAAAAGGTCCCACATTGATGGAATTCGTGGATAAGGTGATAAGTCATCGAAATCCATTCATCCAATTGGTTTTGGACATGTGTAGTTCATAGATTTTATTTTATCTTTCCATTTTATTTAAATCGTCAAATAATGATGTCATCGCTGCATCATTATTATGTCATAAATAATTAAATTTATTTAATGTCTAAAAATTATAAACAAATTACTATGATGTAGGAAATCTTTTTAGCTTTCCATTGAATATTTATAATCAAAATTTGGACTTGTATAACCCCACTTAAAAATTGTTTTCGCAAAACATATTATGTTTGTGTCATTTTCACTTTAACATTTAATAAAAAGTAATTTATGTTATTTCCCAACAAAAGTGGATACATGGGGTCCCCAAGTTAGGCCATGACTTGTCTTGGTCGGCCATGACACAACCAATGAGGTTGTGACATGTGTCTAGGTCATTTTATATTATTAAAGCATTATTTATACATTAAACTACCCTAATTACCACTAATCGCGATTAAGAACTTAATAAGTTACTATTCACCAAAAAATTATTTTAATCTCATTGAACCACATTTTACTTCTTAATGACAACCATGTATGTCGGATTTTCAAAATTCAATACACATTAGTGGTAAACTTTAATTTAACTGAAAAAAACAGTTTGCTTGATTACCACTTAGTGGTTTCACTATTCATCAAAATTGAAGTTTTTCAGAAAATTACCAAAAATTCACTCTAAGCTATATTTGATATTACGAATTCAAAAATGAAGTCTATTTTACAAAATTCAAATCATATAAGTCACATTAATAAATTTAATAATTAATTCCCGCTGCCAGAGCAAATAGCGTGTTTTTACAAAACAATAAGTATCAAAAGATTGACACCAGTTTAAGTCTAATTTCAAATCGAAATTGATTCCAATGACCACCATTGGATAAAATGGTAAAAATATATTCTAATTTCACTTCAAAACCAATTCAAAACATAATCTAATCATATAAATAAATTAGATTAAAAAGTAGTTTTGATGTAAAATGCAGTATTTTTCACTATTCATTTAAAAATGAACATTGTCGGAAAATTACCAAAAATTCACACAAGGTAAATTTTGATGTCCCAATCATAAAGGATAATTTTATTTTGACAAACATAGTTTCTAAAATTGTCAAAATATAGATTCAAAAATGGTTTTCCATCAAAAGGCACTAAAACAATCCTTTAAGAATATTAGTGTATTCCATGCATAAGATTGTATTTATTTTCATTTTAAGCCTCTAAAACACTATCTTTATCATTAATAGACATAGATAAAAATATCTATTATTCATTACTTACTTGGGATGTTACAGCAGATCTCAATTACATACACTCATCTACGATTGTCCTCAATTCATATTTTATTATAAGTTTCCATATATATACCTTTCCTTGTGATAATATCTTGGACTTTTTATAGTTCATTTATATATAATTCAATTTTATTGAAAATTTCTTATAGATTATGCTTTCATGAAGCCTAGTTGTGTATTTAAAGTCTCATAATGATCGTCCTTTATTTTATAATAAATTACAATAGCATCGTTAATGAAAAGAAAACAAATTTCATGATAATCACCAGAAACCCAAATGATCATGTCCATAACGATTTATGAAGGATTTGTTAGTCTGATAGGAATCAATATTAACTAAATGTTCACATAAATTGATCAAATTAATGGTGTTGATAATATAAATGTATTGACTATTATTTAGTGATATCATGATTTATGGTACACATTAGATAAATTCTAGGCCCTGCATATTTGAACAAACAATTCATCCATCCGAGGTACTGTATATAAGTTTTTGCCCTGATTTTTTGAGTACCTTATAATAAATGAAGACACACATTGATCAACCATTATTTTTCATGATGAGGACCAGTTAACTCAATTGTGAATCACTCAAATATATTAATCCATTTTCTATGTTATCTTGCAACTACATCATCATCTCTTCTAACTCAACTATGGAACTTCTATAATGAGTCTTTAATTTGGTAGAGATCCAATTACCAGTTGAATTGAGAACTAAAACCCTCATTCATGATGTCTATCAAGAAACTCATTGGGGTAATACATCAGTAAAATACCTAAAAGGGGATATATTTAAACTTTAAACTATCCTTGATTGCAATCATTTGGGTTAGATATTATTCTTCATAGGACTATAATTTTCACACTTTACCAAAAGATTCTAGGGTAAATTCATCCACCTTCTAAAATTGGAATATAATTTGAGTATGTCATGGGATGTGAAGTGTTATCTCCCTCTCATAGAAACATATGTATTCCTTTTTTAAGGATTCCCAATCCATACCTGATATAGAATCAAACACCAAAAAATATTGGATAATAATATTAATTGAATGAATTAGTCTATAATTATTGACTGGGGAGGATTTATATACTTGTTATTTAACCATTTATCCATTTTTTATTCTCATATATATCTTAACCACCATATTTTGAGGTGGTTCATAAAAACATCTACTAAAGATGACTATTATGAATTAATGGAGATAGCATGAATAAAATAATTTATTCACTATTATTGAAATTAAAACTACAAAACTGATTATTACTTCATTATATGGATCCACATATATTATTTTTATAGATTATTCACATACAAGACATCCATTACATAGTGAATTTTTTCCTTGTTTTTCAATAAAAAAACATTAATTTGGGAATTGGTTTTTATCATGTCCATGTTCCTCTTATTGAAACTCTACATTATAGATTGAGTAGAAATTGGATAATTATTATATGTTTCCACATAAATGGGTTACTTTATTTCTATATAACATTTATTAGATGAATTCCCCACCATTCAATATTTGAATCATATACCACTTTCCACCAGTCATTTTTCTAGATTCTAAATACCACAAATTTGAAAATTGGTATGTTGGGTTTGGTTTTAGCCAAGGAATTTTTTATTTGACAACCATAAAAAGACACCATTTAATTTTTTGTTCTCCACTCCCGTAAATCCATTGGGGGTTACTAATCTCCATATAAACTAATAGAATAAATCTGAAAATATTATCATAACTCCCAAAGTCTGGATTCATTGATTATTTTTGTAAATATAAATTCAAACCACTAATGATGATTTCCACCTTATATTAAATTTGGATGAAAAAGATGATTATTTAAATTACAATCCGTGTGATTTTTTCCTCATGCATTGTGATAGAAACATGTTCTATTTGTTTAATATAGAGGAACTCCCTCCCCATTTTATTATGTAGGTTATTTGGAATGTTTTTTTTGACAAATATATTTATTAATTATTATAATTATATGGAATTGATATTATCTTTATATGTTTTTACTTGATTACTATCTAAAACCGATTAATTTGTCCTTATATGAGATAAAAGACTAGCACATCATTTATTGTATTAGTAGTTTTAGAATGAATAATATATTCTCAATGGAGTTAAAAAATTTGGAAAAATATGAATAATAAGATAAACTTATAGTTGGATTAATTTTTTATATAAAATACTCTAATGAAACTTTATATTTATTAGGTAGAGTAGTTAGTTTCTCGTGATTCATATTATTAGTCATATCATGAGCTAGTTGAGCATGTACTTTGAGGAAGTTCTTATCTCTATCACCTATAATTTTAATTATTTAATTGGCGAAATCATAACATTACATAACGTTTTTTCTTTTAGAATTTTTTATCATATATTTCAATGTTAACTAAAAAAATGAAAATCTATATCACATTAAATTAATAAATAAATTTAAAATTTTGAAACATAACAAACAAGGATGAATGTAAATATAAATTTTAATCATATCCTAACTTATTGTTCACTAGGTTTCAATATATGTTATCAATTATAATTTCCTTATTAAGACTTAAAACCAACCCAAATTTTCAATCCCTTAATAATAGTTATTAATGTTTTTTATGAATTTCTAAAGCCTAATACCTCCTATTGTGAAACCTATTGTGATACAAGTATAATTTATGTTCTCTTGGTGATAATCGAGTGTAGCTTAATGATCTATTTTCAAAGAAATTACCCTTATGAACAACTGCTCCAGATCAACATCAATGTGTACTATCTATATAAGGATGAAATTTCATTGAACCCACTTTTTATATAATTCATCAAATACTGATGTAATTTTTCTATACATATTATTATACTTATACATATCTGTATGATTCTCACTAAAATATTCTATTCATAATCACCAAAATATGATGACATAATCTTTATAACAACTCCAACAACCCAACATTATTTCACATAATTGAAAATAATTTTTTCACATAAACATTCATTAATTACTAACCAATGATAATTAGTCCTTGTTTATTTATAAGAATAGTTTCATAATAAATCAAAATGAAAATAAACTATGAAATACTCATTTAATTATACATAATGAGCTAAAAATTATTTTTCTATTATAATGTACGATTGTATAACAAGGGAATACATAAAATAAACTTGTAGGATAATAATATAATAAAGTGATGAAATTTGATAAGGAAACAAAATATGTGAGTCAAATGTGAAACATGATATCATAAAAGAGAAGGCTCATGAAAAATCACATAGATTTATAAAGTAAATAAAGTGGTCTAAAAAGAATATGTATCATAGTTAATATCATAGAAACATAAAACTCAATATAAATATATATTATTGACTACTTCCTAGAAAATATCAAATTGTGTAAAATGTCCAAAAATTGATTAGGATTACTCCCTAATCTGATAATTAATTCCATATAACACAAAAAATCTCCCAATGCATTGGATATAATACTCAAAATCATATAAAAACATTTTAATGGTTTATTTGGTTCATATAGATCAATATATATCATAATTTATAATGTAATAATTATCCAAGGAACTACAATTGTTTACATAATCTTGTAACAGATCATAATCAATCAAAATTACATAGAGATTAAATTTAATAAATCAGAATAAGGAATGTATTTCCCAATTAATAGAAGGGTTATAATGTTTTCTATATATGAGTGTAAAATATATAATTATTTTACAATCATTTCAGAATAATATTGTTAGATATTGTACGAGTTGAATAGTTGATGGCCATAACTAAAATGAGTGGTGGTTTAGGGGGATCCCTTACTATGAGACAAATTAGCATGTGAATTATTTATATTACTGAATAGTAAACTTATAAGGAATATTTACTTAATTGATAAATTTTTTTATAATTTCATTATTTTATTTTTTATGAAATCATACTCAGTTATGAAGTAAATTAATTAGGTGTCATATGTTTTAATGGTGTTCTGTTCATATGTCCAAAATGAAAGAGGAATGTCTAATAATATTAAATAGAATACTATTTAATAATATACAAAAATAAAAATATTGTTATGCTTACTTTTATAAATATATTATTAGTTTAAAATAATCCATGAAATATGCTTATAAAAATTGAACCATAAAACAATAATAGAGATAGTAGGACTTATGTACACATGACTAACATTTACATACTTTAATAAAAATAAGTAAAATCATGTTAGTGTAAGTTTTTAATTAATAATTATAATTATATCACTAATATCATATAATTTCATTATGTTAAATAATATATTTCTTATATGTGGTGTGGTAAAAATAATAATCACATTTCATTACGAGGCCGTAGATAGTCGTACACACGAATAGAATTATAATTTTTCAATGGATAGAAATTTAAGATTGTTTTTTATTTTTTAAAATTATATAATTATTACTATATCATGAATATAACATATAAAAATAGAATCCATCATCTTGAATCTTCTTTAGATGTGATACTGTAAAATAAATAATGTCAGTTATTTATGTGGTAGTCCATTGTACATAGAAACAATGTTTTTGTTTCCCATTTGATCAAATTAATGATTTATATAGGGTATTGCATCAACATTTAAAAAAAAATTAATTTATATATTTTTTATACCATAATTTTTGAATAACATTATAAGGCTGTTAAAGAAGAAATAAAATAATGATTCTTGGGTAATAACACTACCTCTTCGTCAGACCACCTCTATAAGATTATATCTAATGTCAATATATATTTTATTGTTTACAAGAATTGGAAATATAACTAATGGAGATGAAATTATAATAGAAATTAGAGTTGGAATTTTTTTATCAAAATTTTTTTAATTATGGAATTTTTTGAAGTGGAGGATCAACATTATAACTTAGTTGGATTTGTATTTTTGTAAATAACAAAAATATTCAATAATGGGAAGTCACGATGAAAAAAGTTCATATAAAATATGTATCTAACAGATAATATGGTTGATTTGGATTATCCACACCAAACACCATTAAAATATTTAAATTTTTAAACATTTTAATCTCTTTACCACGTTAGATAAACACCTAATAAAATTGTTTTTAAATTAACTGTGGGAAAATATTTTGAATATTATTTGATTTATTATTATCATAAAATTAACATTAAAATATTATATTATATTATTTATTTTTATTAAAAACATGTAATCGATTATATCAAATTAAAATCACAGATGAATTCTATTTTTATTTAATGTTTTACACGCAAAATGTGTTAAAAACAAGATTTTTGTAAATATAATTTTTAATCAAAAGATGATATTAAAATAGATATATGACATGTAATACTTATTATATGAAATAAAATTATAAAATATAACATATAATTTTTAATTTTTATTTTAATTCTTTTTTGGGATAATTATAATTAATTAAAATGGATAGACATTATTCAGTTGAATAAAATTTTCCAACAAACATCATTTTAAAAAATTAAAAGAATCATCCACCAAAAATAAAGAAAATTATTTATTTAAATTAAAATCATAATATTATTATAGGTAAAATCATTTATAATATATATTATTACCAAATAATTAATATATTTTAACATTACATTTTCTATATTATAGAAAATGAAATGACCATATTAGAAAAATCGGTAATTTTTACAATACACGTAAAAATAAAACATCTCAAAAAAATAACATATATGATTCACATATTAATATTGATAGAATGATTTAAAAATTAATTTTACATTTATAAAATTAAAAATTAAAATATTTTATTAAATAAATGTGATTTTTTAAATAGAAATAATTTTTTTTGAAGGGACTAAATTTCTGAAAAATAAACTACTTTATAGAAATTTGTGTAAATATTTCCTCAAAATTTATTATTATATTTATATATAGTATTTCTACTATTTATATTTAAAAATATAGTTAATACTATTAATTACAAAAAATTTAAATTATATTTTATAATGTTTACAAATAATCATGGTTTTTTTGAGCACGGTGGTCCATGTCACATATTCCATTGATTAAATATTTCTTTTTTATTAACTCATGTTCTTGAAAATTCATTACTAAATATTGTGTATGGTATAAAATTTAGTTTAATCACACATTTATATATAATGATCAAGTGTCAATAAGTACGACGAGTCCATCCTCATCCTCCATTACCATTATATTATTCATGAACCGTGATTTAACATTTAAAAAATAATTTAATAAAAAATATGTATGAATAATATATAAAAAATTTAAATTTTAAATTATGATATAAAACTAACTAATAATGGTACACCAACCATGTGACTTACACTACTGAAGTTCCATACCTAACATGTTTTGGATGCACAGTTTAGGATAATAATGTTCTAAAAATACAGTTAAACATGTTAAGTGGACTATTCAAGTGGGATATGTACATTATTTGGGAACCCATACACATCCCATGATCCTACCTCAATAATTTTATATATATTTACTAAATGGTTATTATACTATCCTTGAATTATTTAAAGAACCATGTCATATCTCTTTTGGGACAACATGGTTTCTCCTAGAGTCCGCATGATTTACACAAATAGTGTACCATTATTAGTCTCTACGAAAAATAATTTTCTAGATACAGATGCTTTTGAAATGAATTCAAAATTATGTGACACCAATATAGGATTTAAAATAATCCAAAACAAAATATTGTATTCAAACTATACATTTTTTTATCAATACTAAATATATGATTTTCCAATCCACCAATTGATAATATCAAAAATTATTTGATAATTCTAAATACGATCAAAAAAATAGGAACATATAGTATACCTACCATAGAGATTCTTGTCCCTAAGAAACTACAATGAATAGAAGAAATATATCCGACCATCTTGGGACATAAAAACAAAAAAAGAGACACATATGTTTTCTACAGATCAAAAACACTTGTATGTGGTAAATTAAAAATGTGATACCTATGATGCTTATCTTGAGCCAATGCTCATAATAAAAATGGATACACAATGATGGAGCATACTTATTCATATCAAACTCAATACATGTTCACATAGTTTTCCCTTTCAACATCCGATATATGGTGCTTCCAACCATAGATACTAGAATATAATGCACAATACTAAGACATGATGCATCCACAATTAGAATTATATTATTACGCATGTATTGGGGATCTTAGTGACACATAAACAGAATTTATGAGATAACACATGAGGAAACTAGCCTCTGACCCTGATTGGATCAAACCAGTTTACCACCCAATTGATTATTCTAAAATTTACCTAATGGATCCTCTTTGAAATTCCAAGGATGAAATTTTTACTATAATCATGTCATCTCAATGTCATGTTAAACGTTATTCAAAATTGATCACATAAAAATACAATAAGACCTCAAGTCTAACAAGCTATGATGGCATATTTCTGAAGGAAACCAAATTCATTATTTGATGAATCCCCAATATATATTTTTTATTCCATAACCTCAATGTGTACAAATATCATTCTGATCATTCCCACCCAAAATAGAACATAAACCATAAATTTAGAATGAGAATCAAGAAATACATTATTCAATTTAATTGATGACATAAAAGTTCCAACACAACTTCTATCTAACCTGTCTCATGGTATCATGGTCATTTTAAACGAGGGTGTACCACCATAAAACATGGTCTGATTAACTAACTCATTATCATTGTATTTTTTCTTTATAAAATGTTTTTTGATTATCATAGCACATTCTTAGTCAATCCACATAACTATCATTTGGAACTTATAATAACTAAATCATTCCAATCACTAACATAAACATCACCCATCACTAATTCAGACTTCCCAATAATGGTACCTATAATTATCTCTTATGTTTGAATAAAATATATTGTCACCAGTATAAAATAGAATATTTTATAGTCTGTACAATGAAATATACATTAGATGTATACTTTATCACATCTTCCAATGACTCTAATAGTCAAACAATAACAACTATTAAAACATGCATCTCATCATATATCCCATGACCACTATGAATACAAAATGTTATGTAAATATTTGTTAGATGGTAACTTATAGATTAGAAGTACACTGATATTTTTATCACTAGGCATGTATAGCTTCTTTCTAGCCATGCTAACCTGAGACATTGCTATAATTTCCATATACCAACGTCAAATCTCATATCTCCCAATAAATATGTTCCCAAGACCTATGATTATAACACCCTACATTTTATAGACCATATTTTTCTTTTAAATAATAATTTTTATTTATACTATAAATTCACTAATTCCAACATTCCTTACACACAAAACAAACATGTCGTATGTTACATGTAAAAACGAATTGGTATATGATACCTGAAACAATGATTATAGATTTAGTTCAATGTATAAATAAATATTTCTATATTATGTTATAAACAATAACAAATTTATCTTTCACTATACGCAACACTGCCTTCCCTTGCGTTCCATACAAGAGCGGCCATTCTCAATAGCTTGTGTCGTACGCAATACCGAGTTTTACTAAACGATGATATATTATTAAAATATTATTATTTAATGGTATATAAACTATCCATTATGAATATTATTAACCAAAATTTTAATTTTATATAACATTATCATTTTTATTATTTATTTCTTATACATGATACAAGAACAAGTTCACTTTTTCAGAAAAAAGTTGTAGTAAAAAAAACAGTTTTGCCACCTTTTGAAGGAACATACATTTAAATTATAGTTTTTAAAACATTTATAAATTATATTTGGAAAAATAAAATTCTTTATTAGAATCATGAAATCATAAATTACTATGATTTATTTTTTGGTAATTTTATTTGATAAAATTAACATTTAAATGAATCGTGAAAAATAATTTATTTTAACTCCAATTTTCATTTTAATATTTTTAGATTTTATATATAAATTATATTATTAATTGGATTTAAATTATATATAGATTTTTTTATCAATTAATTCAATTTTCATCATTGGAAGTAATTTTACAAAGAAATTGGATATAAGAACATGTTAATCTTTTAATAGTTTTTATTTCTTAAAACCCCTCTTTTTTGACAATGGGAATTAATTTTAAATTAATTTTACCAATTTATTGTTTTGAATTTAAAAAAATGGATTCCATTTTTGGAATTAGTATGTTCAAATTTCATTAATATGTTGCTTTAATTGTTGTAAATTATGAATTATATCTTATGTAATTTAATATATTTACCATGGATAATGGGTAAATTTGGTAAATAAGGGTAAGAAATAATATTATAATTATATAAAATTGTGTTTTCACATTTCCTAATCTAATTGGGTGATATTTTCCTGACCTTGAAAATATTTATATCGATTTTTGGACCCCATAATGGCACATGAGTGTGAAAATTGTATGTTATAATAATTAATTTAAAGTAAGTTGAAGTATAACATAATCATGAATATTATTACTAAAAAAATTATTTAGAGCTATATAATTGGTATATTTAACTATAAATTGATATTATAAATCTAAAAATACTTCTTATATAATGGTATATTTTTTGTAATATTTAGAAATTAAATAATTAAATTTAATTATGACACAATAATGATGTAGTGCTTTCCTTATTAATGAAATAAAGAAACAAATGATATTATAAATATTAAAATGAATGAGTTGTAAAATTCTTTATGCCATACATGACGTTTCAGGATGAAATTGACATGTTAGAATTAATTTAATGAATTTGATTCCATGTAATCAAGTTATTATAAATTAAAAAAATCATTTACTAAATAGTGTAAAATTGACATAAATGAGTTTTTAAAAGATATAGTATTTTATTAAATGATATAATAGTCGTAATGTCACACCTCAACCACGGATGCCCATGTTTTTATTTTATTCTCGGTACCACGACTCTAGGTTGTGTTGGGATTGGACCTGAGTTTAACTTTTTGACGTTTTTATGTTTTCAGTGGGTCTCGAGCTAGTGCACAGTCACCGCACTACTAGCGGTCACCACGCATTCAGATCGGTTAAGCTCATAGTGACCACTCATTCTGTCTAATCATGCATTCGGACATGGTGAGTGCGTGTTTTCACATCTTTTTAGATATAAAATACTGTTAAATGAAAAAATTAAATTGAAGTTAATTTTATAAAATATTTATTAATAACAATAAAAATAATTTAAAATACTGTTATTATTATTATTATTGTTGTTGTTGTTGTTGTTTTATTTTTCATTATATTTTATTATTTAGTTACGTTACTTTTTTTATTTTATAATATATTTCCTTCACCTTTCTTATTCTTTTATTTCTTTCTCCACATGTTGCTCCCATTCCCCACTATCCTGTGCGGTACTCGCTCCCCTACCTACCTTCTCCCTTTTTTCATTCTTTGACATGCCCCTGCACCCAGCTACCATCCTACCTTATCTCCAGCTACTTGAGAAGGCCTCAGCCTGGCTCCCTCCTCGACCCCAGCTCCGGCGCACCCCTCATGCAGCAGAATTCTTCTCTGTACCACCCTCCCTTCCACCTCCATGCGATCACACTAGCCCTTCGCCAGTTCTCCGCCTCACCCAGCGCGCCCTTCTCCAATTCCCACATAGAAGCCCGGTGACCAGCACCCCACCCTGCACGAGCAACTGCCTCCATGTTCGGCTCTCCCACTGCTCCCCTGTGTTGGTTTCCTCACACACATCCACCCCATGGCTCCTTCTCCCCTCTTTCACGTGGATCCCCTTTCCCCACTGAATCCTGCTGCACACCCATGGCGACTCTATTGTTCCTGTCAACAACAACGACCTTCTCCTACCTGTCTGATCTTCTACGATGACCCCTCCCATATCCTACCTCCACCAGGCCTTATACTATCCATCTACTGCTAGCCTTCCAGCTACCTCCATTCGCAACAACCTTCCATCGCGCCTCCAGGATGAACTCCTACAGCCTGCAACCCCTAGTTGGCCCACATTCAGCCGCAACCTCCCCCTATCCTGGCTTATTTCCCACTAGTTTGCACCTATTTTCTGGTAGACCGTCCTTCCCCCTGCTCCTCCCAACACAACAGTTCAACGCACATTATTTCGGTGACCTCACCTCCGGTCACATCCCTCCTACTCACCAGCAGATCAGCACCCCGAAAATCTTATCCCCTACTTAGCACGCTTCCCCGGTTGGACCGCATCCAGTCAGGTGGACCACCTCCGCTAGTCCGGTACGATGCTCCTTGGGGGCCATAGCTTCTCCATCCTTCCTCCTGCCATCTTATACTGTCAGCGTTTCCCCAACCAGCCCTCCAGCAGTCCGTTTAATTTTGTATCCCCCGATTGGTATACCATTTTATTTTATGGTCTGTGTCATATATATATATATACACCCTGTATTAATTATAATTTTTATTAATTAAATATTTTTTTTGGGTTTGTATGACTTTTTAGGACCCGTGCGGGGTGTTTCCAAGTGAGCTTCATCACCACGACTGGTTTCCGAGCTTACGCCATCATCACCCCTTGGTCTCGAGGTAGGTCCCCCACTGAACTATTCTTTAAATTTAGATTTTATAAATTTCTTGATTCATTTATTAATTTTAATTAATTTGAAATGATATAAGATAATTAATTTTTAAATGATTATTTGGTGTAAAAAGAGTAGTTTATTTTATACACTACACTTGAAATATTTTCATGATGATCAGACACCAAGTATTAAAAGAATCCCAGTTTTCCCTTTAAAAATAATTCACTTAAGTTCAAATATAGTTCTGGTATTAAAGATAAATGATTTCTTCTAAACAAGTGTTTTGGGTTTCCTTGGGAAATGAGGGTTTTATTTAAAATTGGTGAAGGACAATTTGGAACTATAATAAAATAAATTATTTTGGAAAAACTCACATTGGGTTTACTCAGTGGTGATCATAGGTGTGAATTTATTTTGTGAGTTGAGTATGATATTTGTGCCTCGTGACTGATTTATTTACATTGTGGACACACCCCTTTCTATTGCATGTTTTGACATGAGAACCTATCATAGTGAGTGAATCTTCTGAGAACTATTGCTGCACTAGTTTAGATTACGCACTGGATAGTGTCCCCATAGTAGGGGAATACTGAGTTATTTACTCTATGGGGATTGGGCCACTCGGTTAGGCTATGAAGGGATATACTAGGCATTAGGGCATTATGATGTCATCGAGTTAGAGAATGATTTCCGGAATAGTCACATATATATTATGTTCTGTATTTTTCATGATCTCAAAGGTTGGACCAATGTTTCTATTAGTGTTTATTTGTATGTGGTGGATAGTTGAGTTGTCTAGTTCGGTTTCTGGCCCATGTGTGCCACCTTTTCCATTTCCGTTGGTGTATGTTGTGTGTTATGTGTAGTTTTTATTTTTGGCTAATAACTAATGTTTGGTTTTCTAATTTTTTGAAAAAATGTTTTAAAATTTAATGCACATGTTCCTTTTAAACATTAAAAAAAATTAAATAATAAAGGGAAATGGACTGATACTTGTTTTAGAAATGAAAGTGTGTGTGTGTGTGAAAACCAATATTTTGTATATTTAGTTCAATCCTGGAATTAGTAAATTTCATTATTTAAATGTATTGCATTTGAAATAGTTTTTTGGGCATGACTAATGTGTTTTAATAGTCATGCCAATAGTTCTTTTCTTTTTTTAGTGTTTGTGCTGGCTACATCATGGTTTCATTCGCTTTGGGCGACATTTGGTTGTGAGTGGGAGTGTGACCCGTGAGGTCACACGGGTATAGCGGTTGTCTCTTTATATTAGTTTTATTTTCATTTGTTATTGTTTAGTTACTTTACTCTATTTATGTATCTTGCGTTTCTCTATTTATTTTCTGTAGTTTTATTTATTTTTACTAGGAAAAATTGTTCCCACAGCCTCTGTTGATGCCCTAGAAATTGTCGCCCGCCCGGGAGGATCGGGAACACCTCTCATGCCATGTCTCGGACCAACTCGGCTGACCGGTTCAGGGTCGACCAGGGTTGATTCATGAAAAAATGGTATGAGAGTTGGTCATCCCTTAAATAACCTTGCTTTCAGAGCCCCCTTTTTTTATTTGGGATGTCCAGTAGATGGATATTAGGACTGTCGGGGCTCAGGAGGTAGGATACGGGTCAGTGCCTGATCATTACCGCTCGTGATGAGACATATGTTACCATGGTTTGTATGGTATTTCAAACTTTTTTCTTTGGTTGTTTTGGATTTATGGATTACAATGCAGGCAAATCAATTAACTTTGAGGCCTCACAAGGGGTGGTGACTCATGTGGATTCCATGTTTTCTGTTTAAGGTCCACTTAGTGTTTTTCTTTACTTGGGGAATGGCACACCACCATGTCACATGGTCAGACATATGCACTAGTTACTCATTCCTGTGGGTTATTACTATTTGTGTTTTGTTTTTGTCTCAATTGATTTGAGTGTGAGTTAAATGTGAAATTGGTTTTTACATGGAAAACTTTTTCTTCCAATTTTTTTTTGAAATTACTAAAGTGGGTTTTTAAACAGAAGGTCTATCGGTTTCGAAAAACATGGTATCGGTTTGGGTTTGGTAAGAAAAAAAGTTTTTGAACCTTGGAAATTTTTATAGAGGGTAACACGTGCATGGGTATGTATAGAAAGTGTGTGGGGGGACTTTTTCATAGTTGATGTGAGCGTGATTGAATAACCTCACTTGTGATAGTTCATGTGGTGCCATAGGTGAGTTTTTAAAATTGTAAAGACATAATGGTTTTGTAAAAGTGATTTCTCCTTGTGTTGTATATGTTTGGACAATGGGAATATTTCCCTTAGCTTGTGTTGTTGCTTTGATTGAGTTTTGTCTTGATGCCAGTTTTGATGGTGTTTTTCATATGGTTATGAGTATGACTCCTAGAAATCCTCCCAAAGTTATCAATGAGTTATACTAAGTTATCAGTTCCTTTTTCATGTTTGTTTCTTATCAAGGTAGTCAGAGTCTGTTATAGGTAGTTGTATTGTAATGAAAGATAGTATTTATTTGGGTTGTTGGAAACTCCTAGGATAGTTAAGGATCGTACAACCCAAAAGTTATTTTAGGGTTCAGTTTTGGACTAGTAAAGATGAAATGTCTCATTGCAATTGGAGTTTTTGGTCTGATTAATGGTGGTCAACATCCGCGAATGTTCCCCACCTGGAACAGAGTGCGGGCCGGTGGAACATGTGTCCATGAAATCATCGTCATCGGTACCGACTCCTAGATCGTCAGACCGCTCTCTTGTGCGCCACTAGTATGGAATGTCCGGACATTCCAAGCCATCATGTTGCATCCCTTTGAAAATGTACGACCATCGTGGTAGTATGAATCATCGAACGGAAGGAGTTAGAGACTAGAAGATGAAAATTCCTGACTGTGAGGCATGAGATGCTTCAGCTATCAGGGCCCCAGCCACATGTATCAGGGTGAAGCTTGCACACAGTCAGGAGTTGCGAAGGGTGTGTGGAACCTCGGTCTACATAAAGTCTTCATCATTGGAATGGTAATATCCAAAATTTCCCTTGATATATTGCCATCAATGTCATAAGATTATCCTTGTTGTGGTGGCATGATGGGCTCATTCCCCCACAATCCAAGTGGTTTTATCTATTCTTAGTGTTGTTCTTAAGTTGTTTGGTCTCTCTGAATAGAGTGGGACCATAAATAAATGGACCTGTTATGTTTTTGATTTGGTCCTATCTGTGTTCGTCAAGAGAATTTTTGGTTTCATGAATTAATGGGTAGTGTTTCTAGGCCCCTTCCTAGTTTCAGCACCTCTCTATGTATTTTTATTTAGAATGTTTCAGTTTTGTAGGGGTTCCCTCTATCCTGGTGCCCCAGTGTGTTCGTTTTCCCCATAATGGTTTGAAATTCTAGTGGTGTAGTTGTTCGGTTATCATTGAGATGGTCGTATGAGTTTGGTTTGGGAGTTCCTGTGTTTCCCCTAGGGGTGGTTTTTTCGGGTTTCAAGGGTTTTGTATTAGTTAATTATTGTGGTTGGGATAACCCTCTTATGTTCTTCCCCCAATATTGGGTAGTGGTTTTTCATGGATTGGTCGGGTGAGACATTTTTTGCGAATAGTTACCCCAATGCTCTCGGTTCCCTATGATTTTGTTTGGGAATGAACTCATGTTGTGTCAACTGTTGTCTTGGTGACTTTTTGGGGGCAGAAAGTATCTGTGGTGGGGATAATTGTCACACCCAACCACAGAATCCCTTGTTTTTATTTATTTTTTCTCGGTCCCGTGACTCTGGGTAGAGTCGGGTTTGGGTCTGGGTATGAATTTTTTTTTGATGTTTTCTGTAGGTCTCAGTCTAGTGTGCAGTCAATGCACTATTAGCGGTCACCTCAAATTTAGTTCGGGTAGGTTCATTGTCACTGCGCATTCGGCCTGATCGTGCATTCGGACCTGGTGAGTGCGCGGTTGCCCAACTGTTTTGATAAATAAAAAAGTTAAATGAATAAATTAAATTGAAAAGTATTTTCTAAAATATTTAATAATAATAACAATAATTTATATTATTATTATTATTATTATTATTTATATATTATTATTTAGTTACTTTAATATTTTTATTTTATTTTACCTTTCCTTCTCCTTTCTTATTATTTTTTTTTCTTTCTCAACGCAGTGCTCCCTTTCCCCCGTGTCCTGCGTGCGACTTACTCCCCTGCCTCCCGTCTCTTTTTTTCTTTCATTTTCACGCCGCTGCTCCTAGCTAGCAAGCCATATTAGCTCCTGCTACCTGACGGCACCTCAGTCCGGCTCCCTCCTTGAACCCAGCTCTGGCGGGCCCCTCATGCAGAAACACTATCATCCGCACCGCCCACCCTTCCACCTTCGTGCGATAACACCATCCCTCCGCCAGTTCTCCACCTCGCCCATCGCTCCTTTGCCCACATCCCACATATTAGTCTACCGACAGGCACCCCTCCCTACGTGAGCAGCTGCTTCCCTATTCTGCTCGCCCTCCTGCTACCTCGGTTGGATTCCACATGCACAGCCACCCCATGGCTCTTTATCCCCTCTCTCACGCGACTTCCCTTTCCCCGCTGAATCCTGTTGCACAACCAAGGCAGCTCCACTGTGCCTGACTGCTACAATGAAATTCTCCTCCACGTACGACCTGTGACAATGATCCCTCCCATATCTTGCATCCACCAGGCCTCCGACCAGCCAGTCGCTACCGAACTTCAAGCCACCTCACATCGTAGAAACCCACCGGCGCGCCTCTATCAATCACTCCTATTGCCTACAACCCCCAGTTGGCCTACATTCAACCGCAACCTCCACAATCCTAGCCAGTTTCCCCAAAGTTTGTGCCTCTTCCTAACGGACCCTCCTTCCACCTGCTCCGACCAACACAACGGTCCGGAAAACACTATTTTGGTGACCTCGCCTCTAGTCGAGGCCCTCCGACTCACCAGCGAAGAGACACCCCAAAAATCACTTCCCATTCTTAGTACACAGCCCCAGTCAGACTGCATCTAGTCGCGTGGACCCCCTCCATTGGTCCGGTGTGATTCTCTTCGTTGGCTGCAACTTCTCTGGCCTTCCTTTGGACATTTTATGTTGTCGGTGTTGCCCTGACAAGCTATCCAGCAGTCCATTTCTTATCGCAACCCCACTGATGGGTATAATTTTTTATTTTATGCTCTGTTTGATATATATTTACCCTTGTTTGATTATAATTTTTATTAATTAAATATATTTTTGGGTTGGTTTTACTTTTTAGGACCCGCACGGGGTGTTTCCGATTGAGCGTCATCACCGTGCCTGGTTTCTGAGCTTGCACCGTCATCGCGCCTTGGTATCGAGGTAGGTCCCCCACTGTACTCGTCTTAAAATATATATTTTATTAATTGATTGATGTTTTTTTAAATTTTAATATATTGGAAACGATATAAGATAATTAATTTTTAAATGATTATTTGGTGTAAAGAGAGTTATTTATTTTATACACAACACATGAAATATTTTTTCAATGAGTGGACAACCAATATTAAAAGAATGCCAGTTTGGATTTTAAAAATAATTCACGGAATTCCAAATATAGTTCTAGTTTTAATGATAAATGATTTCTTCTGAACAATTTTTTGGGGATTCCTTAGAAATGAGGGTTTTTTAAAAAATTGGTGAAGTCCCGTCTAGCACTATATTAAAATAAATTATTTTGGAAAAACTCACATTGGGTTTACTTAGGGGTGATCGTCGGTGTGCGTTGATTGCGTGAGTTGTGTATTATATTTTTTCCTCATGACTGATTGATTTACATTGTGGACACACCCCGTTTTATTTCATGTGTTGACATGGTAACATGACATAGTGAGTGAATCTTGTGAGAACGATTGTTGCACTAGTTTAGATTACGCACATGATAGTGGACCAATAGAAGGGGAATACTGAGTTATTACTGCTATGTTGATTAGGCCCCTCGATTAGTCCATGGAAGGATATACCGGGCGTTAGGGAATTTTGGTGTCATCGAGTTAGAGCATGCATTCAGGATGAGTCACATGTATAGTACATTATATATTGTTCACGATCTCGTAGGTTTGACCCATGTTTCCATTAGTGTTTATTTCTATATAGTTGATGGTTGAGAGGTCTAGTTTGGTTGCTAGCCCCTCTGTGACACTTTTTCCATTTCCCTTGGTCTGTGTTGTGTGTTATGTGTAGTTTTCCTCTTTGGATAATAACTAATGTTTGGTTTTCTAATTGTTCGCAAAACAATTTTAAAATGAAATTCACCTGTTCCTTTCAAGCATTAAATTTTTTTAACTGATAAAGGCCAATGGACTGATACTTGTTTCAGGAATGAAATTATATGTGTTTGAAAACCAATATTTTGTATATTTAAGTCAAACCTATAATTAGTAAATTTCTTTATTTAAAGATAGTACCTTGGGAAATGTTTTTTGGTCATTCCTACTGAGTTTTAAAACTCACAACTATAGTTATTTTCTATTTTTAGTGTTTGTACAGGCTATAGCTTGGATGCGTTCTCTTTGGGCGATGTTTGGCTGTGAGTGGGAGTGTGACTCGCGAGGTCACACGGGGATAATGGTTGTCTCTTTCGATTAATATTATTTTATTTTGTTCACGTTTAGTTACTTTACTCTGTTTATGTAGTTTTCCCTGGTCTGTTTATTTTATGCTATTTTATTTATTTTTACTGGCGGTAAATCGTTCCCACATCCTCTTTTGATGCCCTGGCGCTTGTCGCCAGCCCAGGAGGATCAGGAATGCCTCTTGGGCCATGTTGCAGACTGACTTGGGTGACCAGTTCAGGGTCGACTCGGGTTGGTGTGTGACACGTAAAAAGATAATATTACCAAAAATTATGTATATAATGTTAAAAATTCCTTTAATGATCCCTTTTGGGTATCTCTTTCCATTTTATAGTAACTATAGTAACCATATATTATGAAAATACAAGAAGACAGGTTAAGAATTATTGTTTTTATCTAAGAGTTAAAACTAAAACATAATGTTAATTTTGGGATCTAGACATATCTAAAACATATTGGTTGCAATATTTTAGACCTATAATCATCCTATCATCGAAATAAATGTGTTATGGATTATTATAAAACAAGAAAAAATTTATACTAAATTGTTATTTCATGAAATTCTTAATGTTCCCTACCACCCTATTATAAAAGGCAACCACCTCTACTAATTTACACACATAATTAAATCCCCTTGTCTCATTTAATTAAAGAACCCCAAAAAATTTATGATATGATTCACTTAAATACAATCTATTCATAATCTATATTTTATAAGTCATTGATTTTATTTGAAAAAAAACATGGTTATTTAGGATATAGTTTTAACTTATCCATTAAACATTAAATTTTCCACTTATGTGTTTTGAATTTTAAAAAATGGACATACACGGTTGCAATCATGGTGATACTTATAGTCGGATAGAATTAACATAATATTTGGTGAATTGTATCCTACCCTTGTGAATAGTAACCTACCCTTATTAATAGTAACATACCCTTATAGATATTAATATGACACATATGATTTGTAACCGTACCTATGAAAGTGTAATTAAAATTTAGGAACCCAAAAATAAGGATGAATATTTTAAGTGTTTGTATTTTTTGATTATAAAATTATTTTAAATGAAAATTTAATTTATCATTTTTATATAATTAATTTTGAAAAATTTTGTAAATTTTTGGAATCTACAAGTTAAAAAATTGTTAAGGTGAATTTTTGAGATTTCTCTAAAATATTTGACTTTTTGGGAATAGTAAAATACATTAATTTACAGAATAAATATGTTATAAATTAAATAAAATATTCCTACCATAATTAGTTATGTAAGAACCCAAATTTCCAACTCACATTCTATTATTTCTATTCTAGGTCATGGAATACTGACGGTATCTTTCCAAGAGGAGAAATAATAAATTAATGATTATAATATTATGAAAATTCACCTCCCCTCCACTATATAAACCACCCATCACCCCCTCTTCCTCTCTTACCATTTATTATTAAAAACATTCCTAAGATCTTCCAAATACTCTTCCCAAGCCCTCTCCCCAAATATAATGCCTATTTGTCTCACGAAAAGTCCAAAAAAGTTCTTAAAGAGATTCTCATGGATGAGTACTCAAGAGGTGAACCACTCTTCCTTTTTTGTTTATTTAATTTGACATGTCCCATTATTTTGTTATATGTTCTCTCCTTGCCTCATAAAAATTACATGGAAATTCCAGTACATTACATGTATTGGATTTTCATTATTATAATGGAATATTACAACATAATCACTTTTCCCCCCATCTATTTATACTTTATATGATAACACCATCTAATAATTGTTAGTTTATCGTACTAAAGGAAGACGGGTTTTCAATTATCATTTATATATTAAAAAATGGTCTTGAAACGTTTTTAATGGTTTCCCCAGATCATTATATTTTTATTTTATATTATTTAATGTTCTGGAATCCTTAGACACTCATAACATGGAATAATAATACATAATATGTTCATTGTGCACAAAACAACCATGCTAAATTCAAGAACATATCAACAACATATCTAATGATACATCATCATGGTATACAATAAAATAATTATAAGTTAATTTATATCTCCTAAATTTCACTAATAAAATATATTAAAATTTCTGGAAGATAAGGAAATTTAATTCATAAATACAAGTAAATAGATCATGGAAACCAAGCGAGAAAAAACTTCCAAACAATAAAACATATCCTATTAAACCCAAAAAAGTCCATTAATGAACTAGTTAATGTTATACCATATCAATTACATGTTTATGAGGTTTTATAATAATTCATTTGTGGTGATAAATTTTTTAATCCAGGTCGTTAAGAACAATCAAGAACACCTTCGGGCATATGGTAAGGGATATTTTAACTCAATTTCCATTCATGAGTTAAACATCTTTTTCATTGGTTGTGTTTTTACATGGATATGTGTGAATGGACTCTAATTTTTTTCAACTATCTATACACTTTTATTGTTTGGGGTAATATTTTTAACACAAAATTACTTCATTGATTCATCCTCACTGTAATGATACAATCATTTTAAGGGATCCTCTCTATCACTTTTGTTCAAGAGGTCCCCCTATGTTGTGCCATTTTATTTTTTATTCCTAATGATTGAGAAAGTTTTCCCTCCTCCCAAATATTGTTTTTATGATATATAAATAATGTTATTCCCCATTACGTCTAATTATTCCCTCACAAGAACAATTGTCACCATGATGAAATGTTTTTAAGGGGTTTTGTCATCTCACTTTCATTTTTGTGGGATTTTTCTTGTTCGTTACATATTTTTTTTATATAGTGTATTATACAGAAATTTTGAATAAGATATCATGATTCAATTTATATTTATGGTATTAATTATTCATGTGATTGTTATTATGTTTTGGTCATATGATTTGACTGATAACATTGTGGTAATAGAGTTTGACTCAACTTCCACTTCATTGTGACTTACATTGTAACGTACACATAATAATTCTTATGTGGTGTACGTATTAAAAATTTGATATATATTTTCATTTGAAATTATATTTACATTATATATTAATATTCTTATATCATGGGTAGGTATATTGACTATATTTTATATCATTTTACATACGTTGATTATTTGAAATATAGTTTTAACTAGGAAAAAATTGATAAATATGTATCCTCTACTCTATAAAGATAATGAAAAGGAATATTTCACTTGTATTAAATTAATTTATCGAAATTTTTTTGGACATAATGTTATTTTTTGTGGCCCACTATAACCCCTGATGCACCGACAGGTCTCAGGAGATAATCTGTTGGAGACAAACCCTTCGAGTTTGTTTCCAAAAATCAGATGGGTTGCTTCCCACAGACTTAAACCACTTCGATGGTATAGTGGTATCATGTGACAAATACATGATGTCCAAATAATATGAATTATCTTTATTAATTATCAGTTATTACTTTCTATGATTATTTCACCATGGAAAATAAAATGATGCAGTTTCATTCTCATTTTATTAATGGCATGAGTTTTTCATTTATTCACAATTCTATATTGAAAACGCTAGTTATTTTATGAGTCAATTATTATTGATTCATGAATATAATATTTTTAAACCATAATAATTATTTGATCTCACCACTATCATTTTTTTACCTTTAACATGTTATTAAGAGGATATCATTTATTGAGTTTCCACGGAAGCAGTTTTTTAGTTTCTATTATGTATTGTAATTGATTACCTTTCCCAATAAAATTTGAGTTACATCATTGTATATATTATATTCATGACTACTAAAATGATAATTCAATTGGGATTGTATTCCTTTTACTCATGAAAATGTAATAATTAATGCTCCGACTCCGGTCTAGAGGGGTCGGGGTGTTACAATTGGTATTAGAGGATGTTTATTAGAAGACATGGAAATTAGATTAGAAAATGTAGATTATGGAAAAAAATACATAAGGTAATAATTGAGGGTAAACATAAAATAATTTCTTTTTATTTTGTTAAGGAAAAGTGTCTGTGGATTTTTTTAGCAAATACATCCATGTCTAGACACAAATATGTAGAGGCGTCTCTAGCACAGATGTATGTAAGAGTGAAAACTTGGACAAAAAGTTTCAAACATGACCTAGGGTATCCTATTAAATAAAAACATGACATGAAACACTCTTTTTATTTTCACTACTAGGGAATATACTTTGGATAATTCCGATTTTCTTTAAATGAAATTATCAATGATATTAATGTAAATATTTCCTTAAAGAAACAATTTATATGTGTTTAGCTATACATAGAATTTTAATCTATGTTATGTACTTTTATATTTGAGATTATAAGTTATGAATAAAATCATAAAATAATGTATTCCATTGTTTAGAAATGGATCCTAATGGAATAAGGGGAATCAATACTCATGGGAAATTTAGGGATTCCCCCACTGAACAAGGCAACACATCCAATATTGGAAAAGCTTAGATCATGGCCATATTGGGGAAACTTATTCAGTCTATGATGAATAAAAAATCCACACCTATGTTGGATAATTTCATGTAGTAGAAACCCATATATTACAATGGGACTTATAATCCAATGTTATATGATTAGTTGATCAAGTACCTTGAAAATAAATTCTTTGAATTAAGATGAAAAGAAAAAGAAATGGTAGTGCTGGCTGTATATTGTCTCATGGGTGACATAGATCAATTGTGGTACTTGATACAAAATCTAATAGAGTAAAAAGAAATAGAAGATATGGATTGGAGGAAATTTGAGGAAATATTAATAAAAATATTTTTCCATCATGTGCAATGAACAAAAATGAAGATGAAATTTTGTGGCTTAAAGAAAATAGAAGACGACAATTTCACTGAGTATGAGGATACCTTCACAACAGAAGCCAAGTTTACCATATATTATGTATGTGACTCAGAATACATGAATGATAATTTATTTTTATGTCATAATAAAAGAAATATAAGGGAATTGTTTTGTCAATCTTTTTCATCATATGATGAAATTGTACCATATTCTATCAAAACAAAGAAAGAATTTACTAGATCAAATTTTTTTTAGGGGAAAAATATTTCCCCTTTCAAATTATTACTAATACATACTTACTAGTAAAATAAAAATATCCCAATATAATGATGAGAATCTACACAAGAATATTAATGTTGTTAAAGATGGGAGATTGTAAGAGTTCATGTATGATGGTGTTCTGAAATTTGGGAAAAAGGTTATGTGTTCCCTTCGTACCTGATTTAAAAAGAAACAATTACACAATGGTCATAGCTCAATTTTATCTATACACCAGGGTAACACAATGACCTATTGAGATATGAAGGAATATTTTTTGTGGGATATGATGAAGAGGGGAATTGGTGATTACATGTCAAGGTGTATAGGTTGTCAACAAGTGAATACAGAGAGACAACATCTTAAAGGGGTGATACAACCTCTACCTATTCCTATATGGAAGTGGAATGACAATACAATGGATTGTTTCACCAGACTACCAAGTACACCTTTATGGAATGAGGCAATAAGGGTAATTGCTGATCGTATCACAAAATCATCACATTTCATTATGATAAGAGAGGATTTTTACATTAGAACCTTGAGATACTTTTTATAAATGATGTTTTATAACATCATGGTTCACATATATCGATTGTGTTTTATAGATATCCCTAGTTTAAAAGGAAATTATAGAAAACTCTCTAGAAGGATTTGGATTCTGAGCTTCATAATAGTACTGCTTATCACCCCCAAACCGATGGACAGTCTGAAAGTACTATTCATGCTCCTCAATACATACATAGAACATGTTATCATGACTTTCACAGTATGTGGGATCAATACATTCTTTTGCAATAATTTTTGAACAAAAAATGTTTTCATTCTAGTATTCAAATGGAACAATATAAAGTATTATATGGAATGAGATGTTGAAATCCAACATTTTGGGACGATGTTAGTGATAGAGAAAATATAGGTCCAAAACTTATTGAAGAGGCCACATAAAGGTAAATACAATTCAAGAGCATATTAAATAAAAACAAAGTAGGTAGAAAATTTATTATTACAACTACAAAAAGGATTTGGTATTCCATGTTGGAGATCATGCCTTTATGAATGTATATCCATAGAAGGTGTCATAAGGTTCGGTATGAAGGGGAAATTGAGCCCGATGTACCTCTAACAATTTGAAATTCAAGAACGAAACAGAGTTATTTATTACAATTTATAAATGTCACCAAGTCTCTCCCAAGTTCTTGATGTGTTATATGTGTCATTATTGAAGAAATACATTCCGGAACCAGTGGTTGTACACACCTATGAGGAAATAGAATCGGAACCAAATTTTTCATACAATAAAGGGCCTATCGGGATTTTTGACATAAGGAAAAAGGTAATTGGAATTCCTAAAACTCACCTAGTAAAGGTTCTTTGGAAAATTCATAATATGGAGGAAGAAATGTGGGAACCTGAGGATGTTATGAAGAAGAACAACCTACAACTTTTTTAATGGATTTATAAATGAAATTTTTTGATGATGAATGTTCCAATGTAGGGAATTATATAACACCCCAAAAAATATATGGTATGATTCTATTAAATAAATTCAATTCATATCCTATAATTTATAAATAACTGAGTTTATTTAAAGGAACACTTGGTTAATTATGAGATAGTAATAACCTATCCATTAAACAACAAGTTTGACACTTCTGTGTTTTGAAATTTCAAAAACAGTCATAAACGGTTGTGAACAGATTGCTATTTATAGTCTATTTGAATGAACATAATATTCAACGAATAGTAAACTACCCTTGTGAATAGTAACATACCCTTATGAATAGTAAATTACCCTTATGGATAGCAATATTACTATTATGAATGGTTACCATACCTATGAAATTGTAAATAAAATTTAGGCACCTTAAAATTGAAGAAGAAAATTTTATGTGTTTATATTTTTGATTAAATAATGATTTTAAATAGAAATTAAATTTATTGTATTTCAAAAATAATTTTTGAAAAATGGAGTTTATTTTTAGATTCTACACATATAAAAATGGTTAGGGTGAATTTTGGTATTTTTTCTAAAATATATAATTTTTTTTGAATGGTAAAATACATTTATTTATTGTATAAATACATTATAAATTAAATTAACAATTCCTTGAATAATGAGTGGTGACAGTTCCCTAATCTAGAACTCACATGATCTTATTAATATTACTGGACATGGAATTCTTACTACTTCTTATTATGAGATTAAATAATAAATTAATAATTATAATATTATTACAACTCTCCCCTCCTCTAATATATAAACCACCCCACACCCCATCTTCCTCCCACACCAATCAAGATTCAATCATTGCCAAAATTAATCCAAATAATATTTCCCAGCCCTATCCTCACGTATGAGGCCTTTTGGTCTCACCAATAGGCCAAAAACCAAGGCCTTGATTAGATTCACAAGGACATGTACTCAAGAGTTGAACCTCTATTCCATTTTCATTCAATTTAATTTAGAAGTTCCGTTATTTTGTTCTCTATTCTCACCTAAACACATTAAAATTCCGTTATAATAATAATAATGTAAATTTACATCATACTAATTATGTTAATGGAGTATTTTATCATTATATCTCTTTTCCCCATCCTTTTATACTATAAATCAAAACACCATCCGAGATGTGTTAATTTATCAAAGTTAAGGAAGATGGGTTTTCAAATTGCATATTATCTCCATGACTATTCATGAAATATTTTTAATAGTTTAACCATATCATAATATATGTATTTTATCTTATTTTATTTTCTTTAATACATACACACTCATAATAAGGAATAATAATAGAAAACATGTTCATTGTTTACAAAACTACCAAGCTGAATCAAACAATTTATCATTAACTTATCGAATGAGTCATCATCGTGGTATATAAAAAATCATAAAAAGTTCTATTATATCTTTTTATTGTCACTATTAATATATATTAACAATTCTATATGTTTAACAACATTTCAGACAAACTTCCATTCAAGAATACAAGTAAACGGGACATGAAACCCAAGGGAGAAAATGCTTCCAAAACAATAAGATTGATCTTATTAAACCCATATAAAGTTCATTAATGAGTATAATATGGTTATACCGTATCAATTAAATGGTTATAATTTGATGGAATTTTTAATTTATGAATCTAATTTTGATAATTCTGGTCATTAAGAAAAAACCAAGAACACCATTGAGCATAAGGTAAGGGGTAACTTAACTAAATTTTCATTCATTAGTTAAAAATATTTGTCATTGGATATGTTTTTACAAGGACATTTTTGAATGGCATCAAATTTTTTTAAATTTTCTATACAATTATATTTTTTGGGTTATATTTTACACACAATATTATTTCATTGATTCATCCTCACTCTAATGATACGATCTTTGTAAGGGATCATTTGCCTCACTTTTGTTCTAGAATTCACCCTATGTTGTTCCCTTTTATATTTAATTGCTAATGATGGGGTATGTTTTTTCACCTCCCATATACTGCCCTTATGATATAAAAATAATGGTATACCCCTTTACCTCTCATTATTACCTCACTATAACACATGTTACCATTCTAAAATGTATTTAAGGGGTTTTCTTATGTCGCTTTCATTTTAGTAATATTTCCATTGTGCACCACTTAATTATTGTAAGTGGTGTATATGTACTCCCCTTTGTTATATAATATCATGATTACCATTTTTTCAATGTATTCAATGATTCATTTGATAGTTATTATGTTATAGTAATTTTATTCGACTGATTATATTGTGGTACAGGACATTGTCACAACATCCATTTCATTGTGACTTACTTTATACGGTGAACTTAATAATATTTATGTGGTGTAACTAAAGACCATTTGAGATCACATTAAATTATAAATTATATTTCAATTAAATATCCATATTCCCATTTCATGGATATGTTTATTGTCTAATCATTATACTATTTTAATAATAATGTTTATTGGGAATGTTGTTTTAACGATGGAATTATTGATGAATATGTATCCTCTACTCTATAAGGACATGAATAAATCAAATTTATATTATACGAAATCAGTTTATAAATTTTTATTTGGACATGAAGTGATTTACATGGCCCACTATATCCCTTTGATACATCAACAGATCTCATGAGAAAATCAGTTGGTGGCAAACCCTTCAATTTTTTTTCAATAAATCAGATGGTTTTTTACCCACAAGAATAAAATGTTTCTATGGTATAGTGTTATCATGTGATAGATACATTATGACCAAATAATATGCAATATAATTATTCATTATCATTTCTTATTATCCATGAGGTTTTCACTATGACAAAATATATGTATGCAATTTTATTCTCAGTTTATTAATGGCATATGTTCTTCATTTATTCAACATGCCATATTGACTATGCCTAGTTGTTTATGATTTAGTTGTTATTTATTCATACTACCCTTATTTGTGACCCTTAATGATAATTTGAGCTCACCCTTTTCATTTTTTTACCATTAATAGGTTATGAAGATGATATCATTTTTTGTGTTTCCATGTATGTGATTTTTTAGTTTTTGATATGTATTGTAATTGTGTACCTTTCCCAATGAAATGTTTATTAATTCTATGTATGTAGATTTTCAAGACTACTAAACTGATTATTACTTTGGGATTTCATTCCTTTTTATCATTCCAAGGTAATAAGTAATTCATCAGCTCTAGTCTAGAGGGGACATGGCGTTACATATACTCTTATACTAAAAGCTCTAAAAATACTTCCCTTACACTTATATGACACAATTTGGGAAGAAATATATCCTAATGATACATTTTGTGCAAATCAAAAGAAGATACTCAAAAAATAGGTAATTGTTTTATCATTTCATTCAAAAATATTTTCTTCCACTACATCCTTTTATTATATTGTTTCTATAATAATGTAATAAATATAGTATCTTATTCATGCTGATATGTTATTATAATTATGGTACAACCTTATAAATCTTTATATCCATCCTATTTTTAGCAATATCACCACGTGTGTGTGTGTGTGGATTACCATCACTACGACGTGGTGTTATTTGTTATTAAACAATATCTCATTTGGATTTGTATATTGATGAGTGTAATGGATTTAAAATATTAATATAACATAATATTATTTATTTAATATTCATATATAATCTACTTACATACCATTTAACCATCACGGTAATGATATCTTCACTCATGCGTACGTACGACATATTATCTCCAAAACACGATGAGATTCATTCTCCATGTTAACCCTAAAAGAATGACTATTATTTACATAAAAAATAATTATTTTAGATATGAAATATTAATTATATTTGATTTAGGTATATATATATTTCATTTACATAATTACAGTTAGATTAATAAGGAAACATTAGTAGTGTTCTTGCGTACATTCAACCTAGCATCAACATGAATGGTGTGTTCAATTTCAATATTCTATCTATTATATATATTTATATACATAATATTTATGACATATAAATCAATTATAACATTCTCAAATTAAGTAAATCCCAATCTATGTAATACTAATAAGAATAAGAAGTCAAAACATATTTGATAAATAAACCGACTATTACACAAAAACCGGTTATAACAAAAAATTGATAAATAAATGGGTACTTTAAATTCATAAATGAATCATATATGATATCTCAAACATAATTATTGTTATATTAAATGTTACTAATATTTTTAATCCCACTGTATACGAGTTTCAGACAAATCTAAATGAATTCTGACATAAGATTTGGTGTATTTTTGAAATCTCATTATTATGCAAGATTATTTATTCGTAAGTATTTACTAGGGTATATTTATCACCCACATATATGTTTCCATAATATATAATATTATTTATATTAGTATACTGTTTTTTTGTTAATTTTTCCCATTGGTGATTTTATATTTAACAATATTGAAGTAATATTTCATTCGTTTTCCATGCGTGGTACTTTTTGACTTTTCTGAAAAAGTACGAGATGAATGTTTTTAACTTATATGATATGAATGGATTTTTATATCCTTGTAACTCCTTATTTACATGAATCTTCCAATACATGATTTCATGTTTATTTTCAACTAAAAACTATTGTTATAAAATGCCACAACAATTTAAGAAAATAAAACATTTTTTTAATGAAAAGATATTTTCCCCAAAAATTATGTTCAAGTGTTTTATCAAAATTATTTTCCCACTACGATGACAAATGATATTGTTTATATCCCTATTATTATTATTATATATTTTTTATGTTGGAATTTTTTTTAATTACAATTATTTTATTGATTATTTTATAATGGAATGTTGTTTAACAAACCCAATTTATTTCATGGGATATGCTATGATAAATGATTTATGTTTTCTAAGAACATCTAGGAATAATTTTATTATGTGATGGGTGTGACCTATATCTCCCTCTAATGAATCGGGTACTGATTTATATCTCATGAGATAAACAAGAATGGAACTAGAAGTAAATATGGTTAGGTAATACATCACTGGAACGAAATGTATATCTAATTTATTAATACATGGCTAAATAGGAAATTAAACATAGTTCAGTAGTGGAATTTGTCCACTATGATTGTCTTAGCAGTAATTCCTTGGGTAATATAGAAAACATAATATGAGCTTCACAGTTTCCCATAATTCCATGTTTTACTCCAATGATATTTTATGATGATTAATTGTCTTTTAAGATCTATTACTTACGTACTGTTGGGATGTTTATCACAACTCAATATTTTGATATACTAACTTTATATTCATGTTTCTAAATTATTATCTTTAGGGTTTATTCTCTATGTTTACTCTTACTGAGAATTTTTCTCACCATTTTTTATGTTTTCCTTTCCCTTGGATATAATGAAATGTTTTAGGTAGTAAAACAAAATGGGATGATCATTATGGGAGATTTTTTAGAACTTTCACAATGTTATAAGAATATGTTCCAGGTTTCCAGGGAAACTAAACTAATAATTTTATTGTTATTATATTTGAGTCAAGTATTAGGTAATCCCTAAAAATAATGTAATGTGTATGTACACCATGCACGTGTCTTCATAAATATGGGTCAATTAGCTAACATAGCCCTATTTTTTAGGATTATCTATCATCACGTAGTGATTCATTTTATTTACCCCAAATATCCAGGTCGACAATCGCTCAAGAACAACTCCTTTAAAAACATTTGTCATAATCTTACACCTGGATAATCATTGATCCTTAATATTTAAACAAAAACAATGTGAAAATAAGATGTGCTAACATATCATTCATAGTGGTTGTAATAATATGTACATCATAGTTTGATACTTGACTGATGATTCATATGGTCATCTATAAAAACATTTTTTTGTGTGAAACATAGAACATCCTTTCCAAACACACAAGGATCTCCCTTGAAATACGAAATCATAATCTGGCACCTAAAAAATTAATTATATATTCAATTCACACCATCAAAAAAATTTAATTTATGAATAAAATTATTTACAGGTAAACAAATTTCCAACTTATACATGAAACTAAAAGGTTTACCCACAAAACATAGTTTCCATTTCCATGAACCCTATATGTACCATAAAAACCTTGGAATAACCATTACTATAACATATGTATTGTTCACCACCAAATCATTATTCATGAGATGATAATTAAACCATGATAATTAAATAAATGTAAAATATAAATCCTAGGCTAACCTATATCACTGGATTATGATGATAAAATAAAATGTTGAACGACAATGTTTTGAGTCAACTATAAGGGACTATTGGTCTTCCCACCTATCCCTAAGGTTTCCGACTAGAGAACTACATCCCACATGTGGCATTTTCACATATGTAATATAAAACACTAGAAACTATATTTAACAATGTAAAATAGAAGGTAGGTAAAAATTGTATCATCCTGTGAGGATAATATACAATAAACCTAGGAATAATGATGTTACCAACAAAGTATTGGAATTCCACTAATAGATAATCCCAGAGAATCCCCATAACTATGTGTTTCTTGATGGGTCCCAATTTCAATGTGAATTGGTAAAGCAGTTAAAACTAAAATGCAATATTCATACGATAATACCCCATTGAGGATTAACTATCTATACATCCCTATCCTACTAGAGGGTATCATTTCAAAATGTATACCTATTTCTTATCACTATGGACACTACACAAAATTTTAATCCCTAAATTTTGGACATGGAATCATATCATAAACTAGATTCACATTCAATTTCACCCAAGATTACTAACCACGAAATAGGTTCAAGAAGAGACTAGTATAAAACTAAATGAGACCTATGGGAAACAATCACCTCCCCTCTTAATGAATAATTTAAACTACATTTACTCGAGGTTAAAAAAATAAAAAAAAATCATTTAAATAACATTATTGATTATCATTTATTACATTATGTTAGGTGGCTCACACATAATGTATAGGAACTTATAGTTAAAAATGAATAGTGTACTAAAAACCTTATTTAGATGAGTATATCCATAATAAGAGACATATTGTCTGATAATTTCCTTTTAAAATATAATTATTATTTTTTAATCAATTAAATCATCAAAATATTCTTACATATATATAATTTCAATTCCAAGGTATAGTCGAAAAAACCATTTATTTTTTAATTAACATTTTAATTAACAATATTCTCATAGTAATAATGATAAATTAAGGAATAAAAGATATTTCATAATTTTATATTGAATATGAATAGTATGATTCCACAATATATATGTACATAACTCATATAAGTGGATGATGTCTTATAGTATAACTACTCACATATCATGGATATACCCCCATAGGGTTAATTATTACGGAATATATGTAAATAAGATGGCATATTAGGATTCCATAATGATATTTAGTGTTCAGTTAGGTGAAACCCATAACATGTAATATATTAACAGTTAAAACACAATTAATGGGTTTATATCAAAAGAAACAGACCCAAATGACCTACTTTGGTCTAATCATGCATTTTGATATTTGGGATTAGAGGTCATCATGCCTAAATGATATATGTATGAAACACTATAAAAGTATCTGTTTTCAATAAGAATTCAATTAAAGAGTCTATCATTGTTATGATATAAATTTTTTTATAAATTTTATGGAGCACAGACCACTTTTATTATATCATTGTTAAGATATATTATTTATTATTTCCAACAATAAAGGTTTATTACATGATAAATTATAACTGGAATTCATGTAACTCCAATTTTTTTTATTATTGGTCAATAATATTTCCAATTAATGTATAAGCGATGATTATATGGGTAACAACTTCCAATTTAGAAATTTCTGTATACTATATAAATCATTTACAGAACCCATTTAATCATATCCATAATTTTTTTGGCAATGAAACCAATTTGTATTACTCACACTATACATAATTGGTTATTTATGGTTCCACTATCAAAAAATGTGAAACCCATTAGGTTTATAGAGACACTTTAATAAGAAATAATTAATTAAAATTGTTACTAATGTTGTTATTTTAATAATAATAATAATAGGAATATGAATGAAACCAATGAATCATGTTATATAAGTAATAAACTGAATCATCTTTTTTTAAAAAAATTAGTCACTTTTTGGGATAGTGAGAACCGTACAAGAAGTGGAAACCATAAGTGAGTCAGGCATGTAGTCGTTCCCAAGTCGATACCCATTCAAATGAGAAACCAAATAACATCAACCATCAAAAACCATAAACCATAAACGGGCTGGTTAGGAATCCAGGTCCAAGACCGACCCGCCCAAGAATCACACACCCAAACCTAACTGTCTTGTCGCCCATTGCTCACCGCAGTGGTTCCCACCATCGTAGATCTACCTCATCTTGAACCAGAATGCCTCGACTGCCTGCAGGCTACAACCCCAATGCACCGCTGTCCCACCATTGTCCATGGTAGGAAACCGTGATATGAGCAAACGAACTATACCAGAAAATCATACCTGATCCGCACCAAACCAAAGAGGGAAGCAAAAAAACACCAAACCTCCATAATGCAAGAAGATAACTACCCCCAAGATTGTAAAGAGGGGAATAGGATGTCATCAGTGCCAAGATTTCCAAAGGAAGTCACCTGTGACCTCGTACTGACCCGAGAGAAGATGAAAAACCTTCCAAAACAAAACTAGAAGAGTGCTGGAACTAGTATATTGTAATCCCTTTGAGACAATCGATGGAGGAGCGATTCACATAACACAGAACCAGGGGAATAGATCAAAGAAGATGAGAAGATTGGCCAGAAAAATTGGGTGGATAAATGGCTTGGGGGTGCCTCCAACTCTGAGTGGGCCATAAGGATCCTGAAATTTGAATATCAAAATTCCAAAAATGATTCTGGTCATAATAATTTAATGAAATATTATCCTTCGGTTTAAAATATCACAAATTTCTAAATCAATTACATGTTTATATACAATTATTAACCTAGGAGAAATAAAAATCAACATAAATTTTGAACACCATAAATTCCATTCCATCCCCTAGAAACATGGTATTTCCCTCGGGTGTGAATTATCCGGACCTATACACAAGATACGTACCATGTACCAGCAAATTCCAAATAACTTCTCTGTCAACCCGAAATAATAAAATAGTAGGAAAAAATAAAGATCTACTACAACTTATTTCATCCCAATGAAGGATCCAATATATTGGTTTTTAGAGCCAACTCACCACATAGCATGAATAATACCTCAATGTATTCTAGATGCTACCAAATAGAAGCATTGGAAAAGGGTGATACATTGGGGATACTATAACTATTATTTTAGAAATTAATATTACTAAAGAAATAATCAATAAAGATATATATAATAATAATAATTCAATTCAATTGATAATAGATTAATAAATTACTATTCATGACCATTATAAAATGTACATGAAATATACATTAAAAAATGAATAACCTAAATAATGAATGACTAAATGTAGAAAATGATAAATCTGTGAGAATAGTGATCTTTATCTAAGTCAATGACTTCTATGTATCCATTTCAATGAGAGAACAAAACATAGAATAAACCATGATCCTAAAACATTAATTATGAGGATTATTTAGGTATTAAACTGAATCTTAATAAGGGTGTGGGATATACTCCATAGTCTCTAATAAAATGTTTCTTAATTTATATCTACTTCATGAATATAAAAAACATTTGTGTTTATGTATAACATATGTAAGACATTCTATATTAAAAAATTAACGAAAACAAGATCATGTTCTGCAAGGACACCTAGACAACTATAATTTGTTTGACTTAAGGTGGAATTTATCTAAATATAGGTCACTATATATTTATATATAATTATATAGATATATATGTGAAAATTTATATTATATACATAGTAATATATGTATCAATATATCTAGATACGGTCAATATCACGGATAAACAAAATAAAAAAGACATCTATGGATAGTCATTAGAGACATGTCGAGTGATAAGGGATATCATGATTTAATAACATAAATAATAGTTGATAACATTCTAAAGCATAATATGTCAAGTGGGATTCCATTCTGGACTTTCCCCATAGGAGATTCTATGTCCATATAATACCTTGAGGGATTTCATGCACGATTATCACTAGTCAGCAAGAATATCATTCATTCGGTCTGGAATGCTAGATATTACCTAAATTGTTGACACAGATGATTTGGGTTATAATCATATGAGGTTAACCTATGGTGTTTGTGACAATATTAGTAAATGGATATCTATTATTATTATTATTATTATCATTTATTGATATGGATTTGGTCGGTGTTCTCCTTGGACTGCTGCATGAGAATTTACAATTGGGAAGTCTGTTGGTTGAGTTTTTAAGAATGAAATTACTATAAACAGTAATGTGTTTTGGTTTAGAATTGTCAAACTAAGTGGTTTTATAAAAATAGGGGTTTACTACTCAATACAATGACAATAGATTACTATTATATCTAGAATCAGATCATTCAACTTGCTAAAATATATATTTGTAATAGAATCCCAATGATCTAATTATTAGATTTATCTTATATGTATTACTATGGAACATAATAGCATTTATGAAAGTTGTTTTCATCTATATGTTATGTGATGGTTATTTAATAGGATCATATTATTGTTAATATTATACTTACATTCTCATATTTAATTAATCATTGGTTGAATAATGTATGGTTGATCCAAATTTTATCTATAAGGAAAATGGATTTCTAACATAGATATTGAATATTATTAGATGAATATTAATAATATTTAACAGTTATAAAATTGATGTCTGTAACATTTTAGTTTCCTTGGAAACATGGATTCATAAAAATCATATTCACAAGTGATTTACATCATTTCTACAGATGTTCTTCATAGCTATAATTCATATAACACACATCATCCATAGAAACACTCATCATAACATGTGAAATATATCATAAGAAAGGGTCATCATATATGATTAATAAAGGTAATCATGTGAGATGTATGTTTACAAATATATTAAATAATAAAATAACCATAAGGGTCTGAGATCAGGAAGTTAACTTACAAAGTGGCTACCCTACATGACATAGATCATAATCACGATTCATGGAATAAAACATTATTATTGCAAATGACATGATTCAAAAGAAGTAAAATAATCATAATTAATGTTATGTATTATGATTCCATAAATGTGTTGTACTAACAAATGTATACAAAACAATTAATTAGTTAATTTCTACTAAAAAGACCAAAAAACATCAGATATCAGGCCTCATCTTCTATTTCCAAATGTGGAATATTCCCATCTTAATTTTTCTTATTGTGGATTTGGACAATTATCCCCTTTCCAACTTTGTTTCATGACCATCGAATTGATTCTCATTTTTATCTTTTGGTGTACAAAACATTTCCCAATGCATTGGAGGGAGATATTGGTCCCACCAATCTTTAGATATATCATAAAGCCCTTCTATTGTTATAACGTAACAAATATCCTCTTTTATAATGCAACTTCCATAATCATTTATTACGTAACCATTTTAAAAGGTAATAACATAATCACTCTCACAAAAAAAATCCATAAATATCATTCCATAAAGATTATAAAAATCATCAAATCATTACCCAATAAATGAATTGGTATTCACGCCACATTTGGCATATCCAGAAAAATGAAATGAATTGTGGTTAAAAAAGTTTTAATTATAACTTAATACATAAAAAGAGAATTAGATTCATAAAATTAATTTCATCATAAAAATAATCAATACAATGAATAAATAATGATGGAATCATTATAATATATCCCTAATAATTATTAATTAACCTTAAACGATTCAATCTAACATGGAGAATTATTTTAAAAGATCGCATGAAATATATCTTATGGAAAAGAAATGTTCTTTCAAAATAACTTCTTAAAAAAATAAATTATTAAATTATTTTAGAAAACCTATTATCTGATAATAATTTTTCAAACACTTAATGGAATATTTAAAACATTCAGTAGACATGATGGACGAAAATTATGCTCATTTCATACATGTTAAACTAAATATTCCATTCACATTTTTAGAATAATAAGAAATAGCTATTTTTTTGAATATAGAATCATGATTACATTTAATTTTTTTAAATGTAAAAAGCGTTAAAAATGAATTTAATAAATAAAATATTAATTTTATAGTATTTATTAAACAATTTTTTTTCAAACATTGTTATAGAATAAAACTGGTAATCAACGAAAATACAAATAATGTATGATTTATATAAAAACATTATTTCATGATCGTGAGTATATAATGATAGGTAAATGACAGAAATATATTGATTCTAAAAAAATAGCTATACTATAATAAATTTATTTAATTAATATATCATAATTTCTCTCTATTGAAAGAATAATAAAAAACTATATTGATAAACAATTAGAATGGAACATAAACCACTTACAACATTCATAACATTTGAAATGTAATCCCATTTGAAGAATAACATAATGTGAAACATTAATTATCCCGAAAATAATTATATTAATCATATAAAATTTAATTGGAATAGTATTCACACACCATAAAAGAATATAATTGCATAACATAACATATGTATAAAAGAAAGAAAATTTGGATAAAAATCTCATAACCTATTTCTCAACATCATTCATAGATAGTCAAATATCCTATTTAATAAATATAGGATTATTATAAATAAATTAATAGACTTTATTCATACATTAAATACCATATATGATCTAATTATCTCCTTTTTACACATTTAATATCAATACCCTTTTCATGTAATATTTCAGTTAATAACTATATCATGTTTTCATGTATGTTTTTGTTTTATATATTTTCCCATTTAATTTTGATCAAGGATACATCATCAACATAATATTAAACATAAAATATATTTAATATTTATTCATTATATATGTATTTTGAGTAATCAGTTAATGATTTAGATATAAAACGAATTACACCATTCACTGAAAGGGTAGTCCATATTTAAAAATGAATTTGATTTTGAATTAAACGATGGATGAAATAAATAGATATATATATATAATATTAAATTATAATAATGTTTTTATTCATATATATCACATATATTATATATTTTTTCCCTTATTATCTATCATGAAAAAATAGTGAAAATTGAATTACATCACTTCCTGAGAAAGTAGTCCACTATAAACATGAATGATGTTATCATATCCCAATGGAATGTAATGTAAGAAGTTTAATTTGATACAATAACTCTATATGCATAATAATGTTATATGTGTCTTCAAAATTTACTTAATATGTCTTTATTACCATTAATGTCAAGAAGATATAAAAAACACACCACATCGGTTCATGATGCGGTAGTCTACCATACACACAAGAGACATTATTGACTACCAATATTTCGAGAGGTAAGAAGGTACATTTGATAATATAATTAAACAGGTCCAAAAATATCACTAATAAAATATTTAAAACATAAATCCACAATTATATTAATCTTTGAGTTGGGTGGTTGAAAATGAATAACATCGGTTCGTGAGAAGGTATCCCAACATACATAAGATATATTGTTTCATCTCCCATTGGAGAGAAGTGGAGAAGGATATAAGTAATGAAATTAAAATAACACGAAATCACTATATGAGTGATAAGTTATTTGTTATATCAATGTATTTTATAAGGATTTTATGGTGGTGAAGGATGAAATAATACACAATGCAATGATTCTAATTTTACTTCTTCTTTAGAGAGACTCATTATGTTTATACCTATATCAAACATATGAGTGAATCATAAAGCAAATATTTTTTTTAGGATATGGATAGGAAATTAAATATTATACTTTGGTAGTTATTTGCAGAGTTTTTTTATGAATGTTTAAATATGGAAGAATATGGGGTGGTCTTTTATAATCGTGCATGGGAACACAAGGATCTTTTCATAAAAAATAAATTGTACACATATTTATCAAACAATATAAGGTTATAATATGGGACATTATAAAAAGATAGAGTATTTAACATCAAATTAAATCCATAATATAGGTTTGTAACATGTTCTTAGGAAATTATATGTTTTATAATTTTGTTTAACCCTTGGAAACACTTTTTTAACCATAACTATGGTATATAATTTTTATTGTTATTACAACTAATATGAAAAAATATTAGGTTAAAAGTTTTTAATAATACAAATTATTAATATTTTAAATATGTAATAAATTTTATCGAAATTCCAGTCACAAAAACTGAATATTTTATATTATAATTATGCCCACAATCAGGATGAAAATATGTTTTTTAATGGAGAAATATATCAGATGTAGAAAATGTTTTAATATAAAATTTAATTATGAAATCTATTAAAATAACCTAAATTAGAATAATAAATATATTATACTGAAAATTTTACTTGTATAAAAATTTAAATATAAATTCATGTTATGAACATCTCAATGAAAATGGTAGTTTTAAAAATAAACCAATATTATTTCACCATTTTTTGAATAAATAATCCTTTTTTGAAAATTCCCAAATTTCTCAGTTAGATAACTTTTAATTGGGGATTCATCAATTTAAGATAATTTTTTATTAAAATTGTATTACAACCTAAAAAATTTAATTTTAATTAATTTTCATGAATATAAGTAATTTTTTGATAAAAAAGTATTTTTGATGCATATTATGTTGTTACCATAAATGATGTGAATATTTATAAGTATATTTTATTTATCTAAATCCATCATAATTTTTTTTAAATTTATGTTAATCCTTTTAATACCACCAATATTAATTTCTTGTTTATAATAATATTAATTGAATATTATGGTTCCTTAAAAGATGATGTTGTGTTTAACATAATATTTCAATGTAATTTATTTTATTCAAAAAATATTATTTCATAAAATCATGTGGTGTTACATTATCCATCCCTTTAAATAAAATTTTCCCTCAAATTTTTTTCACTTTGGTAGAAATAGCTAAAGATACATCTATCTCATTATATCATTAGGTTCCAACATAGCATCCATAGGTTTTTGGTTTCACCACATAACATTGGCAAGGTGATATGCCTTTTATATTAGAAAATACCTTGTATGATCTAGAATAATCATGTGGGGTACCTTATAAGAATTTTAATGGTCTAATAGTAAGACCTATGTGTTTAGTAAATCTGAATGACCAGGTATGTACATCCATTTGAGAGATATATGGAACACATCTTGGAATTGATAGGGGATTGGTGGAAGGTCCAACCGATAAGCAAAAATATAAAAAAACAAGAATTTCAAATGTATAAATATTAATATGATATAGATATCCCATATTTTTCCATCTAGAAATTCCATGAAACAAATTCTCAATAATTTATATTTAATATCATGATGAAAATTATAAGTATATCTTCTCTGCTGAATTTCTTCCACCCTTATATATTGTTGAACGAATCTAGCCTTGTCTACCAATTTATTAGTTAGCGTGGGTTCAAATTGCATTATTTCTCAATCTCTGTCCCATTAAATAATTTTTCTACATATAATTTCATATACTACTTCATGAATAGACTTATGAATGGTCAGTTTACTTATATCTTTTAATGAAAACTCAAGTATATTAAGGTGTATCTCCCAACCACATTTGAAATAATTAGAACAAGATTATAATATATCCTATTGGGATGAAATTGTTCTGTAATATTTATTATATTTTTGAGGGTGACATTTAGTGTTTAAACTCACCTGTATATCATTATTTTACAAATACATTTGAAGAACCTAATAGTAATCCTAAAAAATAGTCAAATGTAATAAAATTTTGTACTCCACACATCCTTTCCACTTAAATAATGTACATTTTTTAAAGATGATCCTTCTATAAATCTTCTATTATAGATATTATGTGTGTTTTCTTTTTAAGACAATTTAATTAAACCCATATAGAAATATTCCAATTATTTTTGTGTGTATAATGACAATATCCACGTTGATGATTTGTAATTTCTATTCTTTTGTGGATAATTTGTATATAACACATGAAGATAATTTTATCTCATTACTAACATGAATAAAAAATAATAACCATGATACATATTAAGGAATATCTCTCTACATGTGTTCACATTATAAATGTAATTTTATAGGCTACTGGTTAGAGATATACCCTTGTTACCCTTCAATGGTGAGTTCAATCCTGATGACCATGCCAAGTGGGATTGGTTATTTCTAACATGTGGGTTATCATTTCTAATAATATATATTAACATATTATCAATGATGTCCACAATTAATGAAACATAAATTTTAGGAAACCCTATAAGGGTTTTCAATAACGTTAATCATACACCAAAAAAATATAAATGAATTCCTCATTAAATTAATTTTCACAATTACAAAAACAAAATAAAAGGGTTGATTTTAAATAAATGTCATCCAAAATATACTAAATCTTGATAACATACTACAAAATAAAAACTAAAATGTTCTTTATAAGAATTTAAATGTATGATCAATTATAAACTCATAAATTCATTATGGTATCCTACACTATTATTTTAATTCTACATGGATATATATACTGGTCCCAAATAAAATTAACTCATTATTCCTTAAATAACCACTTATCATACACAAAAACAATTCAATTTAAAACATGGCTTCATACTTATATAGATAGAATATCAAATATGGTTTAATTATCCTAGATTCAATATAGCGGGAGATAATCAATTCATTGAAGCACATCAAGTACAACAAAAGGATAGAAAATAACATTTTCATAGAGATCCTTCTTAAAAAATATAACATGAAATTACCAATAGTGGATTGTAGAATTTTTATAACCTAATTGTCATGAATTGTATAGTTTGTTCTAATTTAATAATATTTATATTTTTCATTTTTCTACAATGGTTTTTGTATATTTTTGTCCTCATTAATCCTTGGGTTTGTGATTTGATTTGTAAAATGATCGAACTTCTTACATTTGAAACATGTTAGAATAAGTTGAGAATTATGTGCAGTTCTCTCTCTATTTAAAAAATTATTTAGAATATTCCAATTACATTAAATATAAATTGATCGATAACTATCATTTTAACAGAAATAATTTTTTTTACTCCCTTTTGAAAATTTCCTCTATGTTTTCTTCCACACATCAAGCATGATTGAAAACTCATCTTCTTATCTGCATTGTATATAGACATCTAATTGAGTTTAATTTTTCTTTTATTATCAAACCCATGATATTTATTGTTTACTGAAATATCAATATCAACCATGATATAAAATCAATTTTTTGAACATAGTTACTAAAGACCCATTTGGTTATCAAACATTGAAAACATTGTTTTTCCTTTATAAATAAATGATCAATCTTAACATTAGGATAGATGACAATATGATAAGTTTACTTCACATGTCTTGTAATAATCTCTTCATAGGTACTGATAGATTCAACACACTTGAACATTATATCATAAAATTTAATCACCATTTTCAGGATAAAAGGAAAATCAATGTTATAATTTAATAATATTTTTATAAACCCATACCAATATATGGAGTCAATTACAACATGGTGAATAATATTCTTGTTATGAGTCCTCAGTTTTACCTCTTCATCAACCAAATTTAAATAAGCATAATGGTTATTTTTTATTTTATAAAATCATGAAAAAAGGAAAAAAACTTTTTAATGGTATTTATATGTTTCTCAAAAATTAGTGGATCATAATAAACTAAAAAAATATAATTTTTCTAATAAAGGACTCAATAAGACATTGTTCAATCCTTTTATAATTTGATGATCGATATGATTTTTATCATAAGATTGTTGTGTTAGAATAGAAATGAAATTTTTATTATATCAATAATAACCATTTGTTACTGAGGGAGAAAATAATTGAATTATTTATCACACTCACCCTTAACATAATTCATTATTGTTATAACCACTGAAAAAACAAAAAAAACATAGTTTAGATAAAATAATAAAAAATAGTTAAGAATAACTTATAGTTATCATACTGATGAAAATATATTTTTAATCTAAGAAAACATAGTTATAATATTGTTTATTCCCAGTAATCATATATTCAAATCTATTGTGATGGATCTTAAAGAGTTTTGTGTTTAAAAGATACTCCCAAAGAGTTTCAATATAGGTGTGCAGAAATGCCCATTCAATTGTACCAGGTAATGCTGGAGTCAAAATTGATGTTGCTTTTTCAGAATTATTACCCCCAAGTACATATTTTCTCAAAAACATCCACCAGTAGAATACATAAATGAATATAATTTGTTGGAAAACAAAAACTCTATCCTTCACAAATATTAAATGATATATTCTGATACTTATAATTATCTTTAGATGTATAAATAGTCATATTTACAAGGATCTCACTAAATCTTTCTCATACTAGATTTTATAGGACAACTAAACATTTACTTTGATACCAAGTACTTGAACATAGTATTTCATATATAGATATTTAATATTTTTAGATGAATATTCATTACATTTAATAAATACACATATCAGGATAAAAATGATTTAGTATATTTTGTATCATAGAAACATAAATAACTGGTTCAAAAATGAGATACATAATTTCACACTATGTTCTTCATAAATATAATCCTTTTTAGAAATTTCATATCCTTTATTCAAATACAATGGAATGAAAACATAAAAAAACATGATCATAGATGATTATTAAGGGTAATTCGGGTATACACAATTCTATTATCATATGAATGAATATGATTAGAATAAAAGTATGATACCATGAATATAACCTAAAATTTATATACACACAAAATCATATATCATAGACATCCATTTTTTTATAATGCATTACTATTACAAAATACACGATTAAACAGAGTGACAAATTATAACAATTTATGAACCATAATATCATGTCATAAAAGTGTGTCACCAACATTGGTATAGAAATCCTTTAATATTTCAATGTAAATAACAAAAACCATACAACAAGGTGGACCATGATACGACACCAATTTCTTATTGTGGATCAAGACAATTTGATGTTTTCCAATTTTAGATCAATCACTATAACTTGTTTTCAATTATTATCCCATGAGATATAATGATCTACCCAATTTATTTGAGGAATATATATGGTTCACACCCTTCCTTTATTATAATTAATTGACCATCATTGTTTGTAATGCTAAATTATGTGTATTATAACATATCTATCATCACATAATAAAACCAATACATATTTGTTCCACAGGATCATTAAAAATTCATCATATCAAAATCCATGATAAGAAATGTGTTTCACGACAAATTTAACATATAAAAACCCATTAAAATAAAAGTTTATCTTGAAAATTTCATCATATCGTTGCCCATAAAAAGGAATTGGGTTCCATAAACATATTTTTCAAATAATAATAAACTGTCTAGTTTCAAAGTAATGATTTTATCATTAGATCAAATCACAAAAAATGTTTTCTAATCCTGAAAAATATTTCATCTTAGATGGAAATTAATTATGAATGATCCCTTGGAATATTTCATTAGGAAAATAATGTTTTTTTCAATATTACATTTTTACACCAAGTGTTCATAAAACATTTTTTATATAAATTTCTTATAAAATTAAAATGTAATCTTAAAATTAAAATTTTAATATATAATTTTTTCCTGAAATGGAAAAAATTTATTCATGTTCTACATGTAAATATTGAGATTCAATATATTTTGTTGTTAAAATCCAAATGGGCCTTATTTAAAAAATAACATGAACATTCATCTTATGAATACATTGAAAAAGTAAAAAAAAACTAGTCAAAATGACATTAAATAATCATATCGTAATGTTAAAACATTCATGGAATATTTTTTTAGAATACATGGATATGGATGAAAAATGTGTATTGAATGAAATTTTAAATAATGTGTGCCACCTTTTAAATAAATCATATTCATGGGTAATGAAAGAGAGTAAAATCTTGTAAAAATAGGTAATATATAGAAATAAAAAGGGGCAATATAATAATTTTTTTATATAGTTCATAAAATTTCATTATCAAATCCAAAATAATAAACAATCCTGATAAATATAGATATATTAACATGAAACCATTAACACTTTTCTAACTTCTTAATCATAATATATATTTGAGAATAAAATCAATTGAAGTGTAAATTATAATTAATGTATGGTAGTCCATGATATAACATGTGTATGCGTATGTATTTATTCCTCATAAAATAGTATATGTGGATGTTAACTTTTTTTTTAATGAATGCTAAATTTCACAAAAAATCCTTAAAATATGTCTCGACATCATTCATAAAAATTCAAAACTCATGTAAAATTAATATAGGTATATGGAAATAATTTTAATGAACTATAATCATATTTATAATACCATATATCATCAAATTTTGGAATTTTATTAGCCTTTTATTAATGTTTCCTCATTAAAAAATATTTTACGTAATACCTATAATATTTTGTTTATTTACTCTAGTTTGGTATTCATCAAATAAAATTTTAGCCATGATAATATCATATCCACAATGTAAAAATAATATAAATATGATATATATTCATTATAAAATTTTTTATAACAATTCATTGTGTTTATAAATATAAAATAAATTACCTCATTCATGGAGTTGTTAGGCCATATGTATTCATGAATCTTGTTTCCATTTTCTCGATCGAATAAAAATTGGATGTAAAATATTATATTATATTTAAATAATAATCTTTATTAATTATATATAATATATAATCAATAAATTTAACCATATTAACTTACATTCAATGTTTTAGTGGGAAACAAATCAAATCGGTTTCTAAGGTGGTAGTCCACTATGCTGACGAACATCATAATCATACACCAACGTAATGGATCATAATATGTTATATATAACATTGTAATTATATAAGTATAATTATATTAAAAATAAAATATATATCGATTTAATAAATATTTATTACCAACCAATTAAAAAAATTAAAGACACATCAAATCTTTTTGTGAGCTCCAGTTCATGGTACACATGAGTGTCATTATAATTCTCCAATGGATTCGAAGGTAAGATTGTATATAAGGTATTATAAATTTAGAGGCATTATAATATTTTATATATTTAATAAAAACATTAAATCCATTATTAAATCCTTTTTGTAGTAGTGGTAATGGATGAATAATAACATCAGATCGTGAGGTTGTAGTCCTCCATACTCAAGATTGATACTTTCATTTTGAATATGATATAGTATAATATGGATATATGTTTTGAAATTGAAATAAAAAAATCTAATGATATGTTAGATTAATGTGTTATTATATCATCATAATTTATTAATATTTTCATGATATGGAGGATGAAATTAAAAACACAATGCTAAAAATTGTACCTCATATTCTGAGAGCCTCTATAAGTATATACTTAAAATATTCATTTCATAGATTCATAATCAAATTAAATCATAAAGGATGTTTAAATTATTTTATTATTAATTTTTATCGCATGTTTAAACCAATGATTATTTGATTTGTGATGTGGGGTGGGGGTGATAATTGGTGGCCTTTTACAAGGGGTGAAGAAGATACACATGAATATTTATAAAATGATTATGTGTAAAAATATATTACAATTCAAAACACCATAAAATGGTTCATTATTGAACCTTAAATGTTATGATGTTGAATGCATTCCACAAATGGATTTTGTAAAAATTTATAGTTCATTTTACAATAAATATTTTTTATTTAACCCATGGAATCCCATTTTAATATTAACCATGATATTTAATTTTTGTTTTTAAAAATTTATTTTGACCAAAAAATTAGTCAAAAATTCATTATAATATAAATGTATATGATTATTTATTTTGATTAAAATTTTCCTAATTCAATTACCTTTTGTGGAATTATTTTATTTAATATTAAACACAAGTACATAATGAAATAATCGCTTTTCTTATTGGAGAAATTTCATACGTAATGATCATTTTAATATAAAAAGTCCCATATAAAATTAATTAAAATGAAATAAATTAAAATATTAAGAATATTTTTGATAAAATTATAATTATAAAATATATTAATACAAAAAATTACCTTGATAAATTCCATAAACAATATGATATTTAGAAAAACAGGTATTTTCAATTATAATCGAAAAAATAATATTTTGAGAAAAATACCCAAATAAAACACTAAGATAATTTTGTTAGGTTGATTAAAAAAATTAAATTAGTTTTCTCAAAATAATTTTTTAGAAAGAAAAAATTTATTTTATTATTTAATCAGAAAAAATAGAACAATTATTGAAAAAAATTACTTTTCAAGCACAAAAATGAAATACGAATGATTATTTACTTATTCATAATTTTATATTATCTTTATAAAACAATTATAATTATATATCTCTTTGTATTTTATTATTATAGTCAATACCACCATGTTTGAAATCTATTCTAAAAAGTATTAATAGTATATTAGGACATGTTGAGACACATTATTTCATGTAAAACATACTATCAACAAAATAATATTTATTAAAAAAAGTAATTTTTTAAAATTTGGTGTGTTAAATTCTACCCCCACAAAATAAATTTATACTTTTAAATTATATCCCTTTATTAAAAGATACTATGTATGTTTATGCATCATCGAATATTAATGTTCCTACAAAGGTTTATAAAGATGTTAGATGTACCCTGATATGTTACAAAATTTAGGGCTCTTGATTTATAAAATATTTTATATATAATCTCAAATCATCACAAGTTTTTACTCATATGAATATCATTCCCCATAATTATGAAATATATTTTTATTACATGTGTGGTATCGGGTATATAATTCTTTAGAATTGATAAATAAGACATATAATGATCTTCATAGAGGTTCAGTGGAAGCATCAAGTGATAAGTTACTGATATGATATAATAGAGAATTTAAAATTTGATGATACACCCAGGGATTATTTTTTTATCCATTCATCCATGGAGAAAATTTTAGAATCACCTTATAACTAAATTAAAATTATATATCATATTTATTATTATTAGCACCGACTTTTACATCAACTGTTTTTCTCCCTTATATGATGATGAATTGACTAAACTTCTCTATCATTTGATAAACATGATGAGGTCCCTATTACGTTAATTCTCTAACTTCATCCCAGAATTTTTGATTTCTAAACATCATTAAATTTATATATTCATAAGTATCCACTATAATGCTTGAGTGAAGTAATTATTTATATGAAATATCAACTAAAGGAAGTTATTGATGCCTACCATATTTTAAATCCATATATCGAGATCATAACATATCTTCTCGAGTATTAACTTTTCATTCAGATGAACTATATATTTGAGGGTGAAAAATAGTACAAAAAAACTAGATATGTATCATGTTATTAATCCTCAATTAACTATAACGTTAATGAAAATATAAAATCCCAATCATATATAATAGAATGTGGTATAATATTCATCCTTAAAACATCATTATCGTGTATTTTGGAAATATGAACCAGTGGGAAATATGAATTAATATTAATGAAGTGGTATTTCAATGTATGATGATTTATTAGAAGTCATATTTTATTATTTAATTTACATATTTCGTGGAGTATGAAAAAAACGCTGATATTTTTTTCAATTTACATTCTGGTATATATAATTCTTAGAGAATTCACATAGACATGTCTGTATTACTCATAAATAGTTGATATACTAAGAACCATGATATATTTTTAGTAATATGTATATATATATACTTTCTTTCATGGAATAAATATTCTTTCTCAATAACATGTGGTTGGAAATATACTCGTCTCACTATTCTATTGTAGGTTCCACCATTATGTCCTTTCAAGATGAAACATATTGTTTCCTAACATATGGGTTATCTTTTTTAAAAAACTCTATCAATATAGTCACCATAACATCCCTAATTATATCAACAAAAAAATAAGATAAACACCATGATTGATAAATACCATTAATGTCACATCCTTAAGATGATAATGAATTTCACCTCAAATATCTTTTTCCTAATATTATATATAAAACAAATTGGATATATTGAAATTAAAATATCCCAAAATATCATTAATCATTATAAAATCCCACCACTTCCAACCTCTTAATTGGTGTCTATGAAATTGAAAATATAATCAATATTAGGCTCACAAGACCATGATGTTATCAATAACTCTTAATTTATTAATACCTGAAGATATATACAATTCTCAAAGATAATTCACCTTTTATTATTCAAATAAGCTCTTATATTATACTAAAAAATTGTATTTGAAGCACGGGATAATCCTTACAATTAATGAATTTAAAATGATATTTCATTATTCCATATTCCAGGTAAAAATTAATAGATAATGTTTATAATCACATCACATTCCACTAAATGATCCAAAATTATATTTTCATAGGGACCCATTATACATAATCAAACATGAAATTAACAAATAAATAGTGGAGAATATTTTTCCATAAATTATAATGATTCACATTTTATACTATGATTTCATAATCATTCTAATTTTTCTTGGAATTTATATATTTTTATGTATTTTCATAATTATTATATCTTGGTATGATGAATTTTTCAAATAATTCTTATACACTATACATATAAAACACTCGATTGTGGGTGGTGAATTCTATAGATAATTATCGCTATTAACCTCATTAGATATGCTTTTCCTATATCAGTGACAATAAATTTCCCAATGAAAATAATTCCCATACATAAAACATTTGGTATATCCCTTAATAAAATTTATTCCATGTTTCATTCCACACATCACGAATGAATGAAATATCATATTCTTCTTCTCTCAATGGTTTTTAGAGTTTCATTTCATATCTATCTTTATTTTATTATCAATACAATGATATTGATTCATAAATCCAACCTCTATTTCTACCATGATATCACATAGAGTTATATCTTAATAATTACTAATGTCACATATGTAAAATTCCCATTGAATACATTGTTAGGACATTTAATATTTCATCAACATTTCTTTTAGGGGGGATGATAATATGAGAATAATAACCCACATATCCTTTAATATTCACCTCATATGTATAAATGGATTCATCATATTTCTTTTTTGAGATATGGGATTACATATCCATTTTCATGTGAAAAAACAAGAAGAATGTATTTATTGATAAATAATTTCAAAAACACATTCCATTCCTTGAGGTAAATTATATCATGTTGAATCGTACTCCTGATAATAGTCCCACATTGGATTTCTTCACCTTCCCAATGATAAATATCTAAAATGAGTTTTTCATTGTCTAATCACTAGGGGATGAAAATTCATTTTTCATTTGTACTGATCCATTACTCATAAACAAGAAGACTGCATGAATTAATAAAATATGGCATATTGTATTTTCATGAAGTTACAAAAAATAATTTGTTCCCACCATAAGAATTTTTTTGACAATCATTATTGATATCATAAGAATACTTTTTGAGAAGAGAAATGATATATTTCATTAAAGCTCAATGAAAATTTTGTTTCATAAGAAGAAAAATGATAAATTTTATATTTCACTCATTATTAACATAGTTCCCTTGGGTTCTATACATTAAATAAAATAAAAAGCCATAGTATAATTAGCACAAATCCTAATCCAAAAAAACATTTCATATTAATTATAAATAATAACATATAATTTTCAATCTATGTAATGAAAATATTATCCAGGGCTATTCATGTTCATCATCTATTCAAATCCTTCGAGAAGAATTTTTAGTTTTCTGTGAGATTTAAAAGTATATCCCACATGACAGTTAATCCATGCACATGATAAAACCAATATTCATATAAGACGTAATTTTTGATTCAAGATCGACACACATTTATTATTTTTATTACCCCATGTTATATCAATTTAATAAATATATCAAATCATAGTTTCTAAATAGGGATTTACCTATATAGAAACAACTCATTATATTATCCATTAATATTATATGATATATTAATATACATAAAATTGTCCTTTGAATTACACAAATATAAATCCCATGGGATCTCAATAATATTTTCTCATCAAATATTCAAAATGTCAACTAAACTGTTCCCCTAACAGAAACTATAATGACCCAGGATTAGATACATATATTTTACAACATTTTATTTGAAAATTTATTACATTTTTAAAAATGTGGTTTTGGATTACTATATTTTATTGTCTGTTGAAAATTGGAAACGTAAAAAATTGATACATATGTGAACTACATCATTCAAAATATATTATTCATATCCAGCAACCTTCTTATACATATCATACATATTACCATTCTTTATGAAATGGGAAAAGGAATCTTCAGATGGGGTGAGATCAGATTCCCAATAAAAGTAAACATTGAATATATCATTAAATGATTATATTGAAACATAATATAATAACACAATGGTCCCTTTCACATTACTAAAAGAAGACAAACGAGCCTTCTTTGGAAAATGATAATGATATTCCTATTAATTTTTTTATAAAATAAATGCAATATAAATATGACATTAACAAATTATCTTAACAAAATTATATTCTTTAATAAATTTATTATAAAAATTCATATGGAAGAAATAGGTTTTCATAATGAATAAATAAATAATGTTAGAAAATATGAAAAAATTAATTCTGAATGATCAGTACAAAAAGAGTGGAAAATGAAAGGAAATTTTTTTTTCATGAATATAACATAGGTTAATAAAATTAATTTTATAATGTATCATATTATTTCATCATAAAAACCATAATAAATGATAATGATGTTAAACAATGATGTTGCAACTTTCAACCCTTACCACATTAGTAACATTCAGAGTTAAAAGAATAATTTAAGAAAAAAATCATATGAAAAATTTAATATCATTAAAAAATTATATTCAAGATATAATATGTAAATTTATTAATATTTATCCTTCATAGAATATGTTAGGTTTAGAAGATAATATATATATATCAAGGAAGTAAATTTGAGAAAAATATTTCTACTACCTTATGTCTTGACATACTTGATACACACTAGATCCTATAATATAAATAATATAGGTTTATAAAAAATCAATAAAATAACCATAGTTATATGTATCATATAATATATAAAATATGTATGACCTTTTACACCTCTTTATAAATAATTCAATGAAAAAAACATGTTTTGGGAAACGACGTCTTCATTATTTCATGTACTTATTGGCTATGTTTGGTTGGTAATTATATTTTTATCATGGTACCGTAGTATCTAGAATTATATCCATGATATAATAATCATATATTTCAGATATATTAGTATTTACATTAATCCTATAAATTTAGAGATATAAAATAAAATACATAGTTTGTGGAGATGTTATGTTGTTGGTTTTGGTGAATGATGTTTCTATTTTGTCAACATATGAAATGTGTGTATGATAAAAACTAGATCACAAAAAAAAGAATAATTTTTTTGTAATATATATGAAATATATTCATTAAATTTTCACATACTAACTTTCATATAATGTTTTAGTAAAAAATTAATCATATCGATTCTTACAGCAGTAGTCCACGGTTCACACGATCAATGTTAAAAACCCAAACCGAATGGAATGTAAGAATTTATATATTATATAATAATTTAATTAGTATAATTATCTTAAAAGAAAAAATTGTTCTAATTTACTCTTTAATTAATACCAACATTTTAATAAAGAAAACAAATACACATCACATCGTGTCACGAAGTGATAGCCCATTGTATACACAAGAGAGGTTATTGTTTTCGATTTTGTTGGGAGGTAATAAGGTAGATGTTATATTTTAATTTTAGGGGTATAAATATTTTTTAAATATTATATATATAAATGTTTAAAATATCATTATATCAAATTTTTAGAGTTGTCTATACAGAATAAATAACATCAGTTCGTGAGGCTGTAGTTCACCGTACAAACAATTAAATGAATCTGTTCCCTTTTCATGAAAGTTGATTTGGATATTCATTATGAAATGAAATTATTATATATTTTAATATGGTATATAATGTTGGTATAATATTAGTATAGATTTTGAATGTTGAATGTATTAGGAATAAGAAATAACACAAAACACAAGGATAATAATTTTACCTCTTCTTGGGAAAGCCCCATATGTTTTATACATAAAGACTTTGTATGAGGGATTCCTTATCAAAATAATGCCACTTGGATGTTTTGTGTAACATTTAAAAAATATTTTTATCCGTATTATATGATCCATGGTATTTTTATATGTTAATTAGTGAGGATATGGGGTTGAATTTTATAAGTGGTGTAGGGGAAACGTATAGAATGTTTGTAAATGATAAAATTTATCAGTGTTTTTAAGATTCCAAAAGGATAAAAGTAGAAAATTATTTAATATTAGATTTTATAAGGAAGATATATGGCTATAATTTTTTTTGAAGTATCTATATCATTTTACACCATATCATTTTTGGTAACCCCATAGAAAACATGTTTTAACCTTAAGATTGATAATTCACTTTTACTATTAATTTTGACCAAAACATATTACGAACAGTTGATTTAATATTATTTTTTTGATTCAAACATGGATTATAATTTTCCAAATTTCAATTTTAGGTGTTAAAAAATTTATTTTAATTTAAATATGTAGACATGATGAAAAAGTGGTGACCGAAATAAAAAATATACCTATGTAGATAAGGTGTTAATTTCAAAATTAAAAATAAAACTGAATCCAATGAAATAAATTGCATTAATAAATATATTATCGAACTAATTATCTGTTATGACTATTTTAAAATAATAACATACCATATAAATTCTATAAAAAATGATGTTCTAAATAAAAACCATTATTTTCAAAAATTCATTGACAAGTTAATAGGTTCAAAAAAATCCCAAAAATTATCCATATGATAATTTTTATTTACCAATTAAATAAATTAATTTCGTTCCGTGAAATTCATTTTCAAAAAGTTATATAAATTAATTTATTATCTATTAAAATAATAAGATATTGAATTTTTACAAAAAATATATATTCTGTAATAATATAATGAGGATATTAAAAAGCAAGAAATAATTTATTTATATATTTTTATTATATAAAAACATGATATAAATTTCCTTATACAACTATTAAAATTAAAACAAAAAATTTTACATTTAGTTTATAATAATATTAATTTTATATATACATTTTTCAAAATTTGGAGTTGCATTTATGTGAATCTATCAAAGCAATTATACTTATTCATTGAATAATTATAGAAACCCATAGTGTTATAGTCACCTTAGAGCCATGGTTTAGAAATCATTATCTTATTAGACTAAGGTCCTTATTTATTCTAATTTGTGTGCCACATGTTCATAACCTATGTTTCTATTTTATGGGAACATATTAGTGGATCCTTAATGATTTGTACTAAGAGTATTCTATCCCATCCATGGAATATATTTTATTGATAAAAACAATTTATTCATTGGTTGGGGTAAAGAGAAAATTCTTTATCGCATTGTTGAGAGTTATATCAAGATTGATTTGTTGATAGGGATGTGATAAGGCTTAGAAATGGTATTAGATCCTCCTATATCATATTTTACTATTTATATTACATATCATATTTGAATGTGGGTAGATCAGTAGTAATTATGATTTTATTTTATTATGAAAATATTTATTATATTCCATTATTTGTCATTTATGTATTCAGTGTACTTTGATTATTTTTTATGGGGTATTCTAAAATTATTTTTATTTTATTACTCTAATATTGGGATATAATCTCTCCATTATAACACCCTATACCCAATATGGATGTATAAATATATTGGTAAAAAAGGGGTTTCTATAGATTTATCTATAATGGAACCGATCAATGCATTAATGATTGGTGTATTTTTGGTGGGTTATAATAGAATCCTTATATAATATCACGAGACATAAATTATTCCAAAAATAAAATAGCAATATTATTCTATATAATATTAGTATATCTATTATTTTGATTCAATAAATTTTTTTAGAAACATGTTGCCTAATTATATCACACCCAATATGATAATCACTCAAGTTGTAAAATTGATTTATATTCTATCAAAATAATCATTCAACCATTTAAATATTTGAATATACTTATTTTTTTGTTACAATTCCATAATATAGAGACTGATATCATATATCATCCTATGTGATATACCAATTATTTATATATAAAAATTTTCCAACCATTATAAAAACAATCAATGTTTTAGATGAGTGGAGACCATACAATTAATTGGCCCCGTATACATCAACCATATATCAATTTATTAGAAAATAATAAATTATCAATAATATAATTTATAATAAAAATACATGAAATATACATTAAATATAAATAAGGATTATATCTTATACATTATATAATCAATGATAGATAGTATGATGTATATCCATTAATAAAAACTAATAGATCCCTTTTCAAATTGTTGAGTCTTATAATTTTGATTCAGAATTCAAAATTGATGGATAAAATTTTATTTCTAAGGAATATAAACACATCGTCACATTAAAAGGGTAGATAAGGTGACCTTTATATGTGTAGTTATACAAAAATGTTTTTCTTGAAAAAATGAAAATAACTCTTTATATATAAGATCTCCATTATATGAAGGAATATCTAGTAGTTCATGAGTTTCAAAAGAATATGATCATTTCCAAATAATTTTTTTGTACTTTAATATGTAAACTAAAATATTAACAAATATAAGAAAAATATTAATCATTATACATTTTCAATATTAATGAAATATTTTAAGAACTCTTATTACAAATAACTATATATAATAGTAAAATTATCATAGATTTGTTTATATAATTATTTTTACATCTGATATATCCCATGTAGATGGAATGAGACATACTAGAATAGGGAGGGGTGGTTGCGACCCAAATCATTTCAATTAAAATGAGGGTATAGTGCATTTTAATATGTTATGATCTATTGGAACATTGAATGTTTTGGTTCAAATTTAATACAATGTTCCATTATAGAAACTATTCTTGTGTATTATTTCATTAAAAGTGAGTACACAAACAGATTTTTCAATGGGTGAAAAATTTCATGGGTGGGTGTCCTCTCTAGATTGTCGGTAATGCATCATTATCAATAATAAGTAGAATCATCACTAGGTTATAGCGGGGAATAACGAATGAATATATCATTTAGGAATGATTCATATGTTTAGAACTATTCATTTCATGTAAAATAAAATGTAATTTGATTGCAAAAATAGAGGGTGATCATGAGGGTAGGATCCTGTGAAGGATTCATGGGTGGGCTGTCATTTATGGTGATGAAAACCTAACACTAGGTTACTACAGTTCTGAAACATATGTTGTTTTGTTTCACAAAAGGTGGAGGTCAAATGAAAATAACCATTTAATATTGGAAATTATAATATTTAATCCATTGGTAGAAAATGTTGAATTGTATTTCAACTAATTGAAATTAATAACGAAAATATAGGGAAGATAATAACATCTTCCAATTAACTTTTCCTTTAAGAGGATTATATTATTTAATGTCCATCAATACAATTATTCTATTATATAGAAAAAGTGGGGTTGTTCACCATAATTATTTCCATCAATTTCATAGATATATTCCAACATAATAATTAATAACATTTCACTAATTTATAAATATAATGAGTATCCATCCAAAATAGATTTCCCATAATAAAATTGTCACAATTAATAGTTTTTTAGGTAGCTCATCATAAATAATATCTCTTGGGTATTCATATTCAATTATATGTATAAGAAAACCATATCTGGTATGAAAAATATAATATTAATATATCACAAATATAGAATATTATGAAGTATTTTTTATAATATTTCATCATAAATATTAGTATATTGAATTTTTTATAACCGATTTTAATGTAATAGGGACAATATATCTGTTTTAATTTTTTCCCCCAAAATTACTTGTCATCACATTCCATAAAGACATATTAATTAAAATTGAAATATTAAATTGAAATTAAATAATATAATATTATATTTAAATTATTGATATGTTATCAAAATTGTATTACATAATAGGTTTATAAAATAACGTATATGAACATAACTCCTTATAAATTTCCATGTGGAATTGAAATCTATAATATAACTAGGTAGATGTTGAAGAATAAACTATATTTATAATCCTAATATAAGTCAAACCATATAATAAATCATTTTGTATTCTTCTACTATTATTTAAACTATTATTCAATCTAATCTATATTCTCCGTTGGAACATATTGATAGGACCCGGATGCCATGAAAGATAAATGAGCTGAATAAATTGTTTCCAATATCATAGTTTCCTAAAAAATATATAGATGTGAAAAATTCAAAAAAATTATTTCTATATCTAATAAAACTATATATTTATGAAATAATAAAATGATATTTTTAAATAAAGTATTCATAAATTCTCAATGGAGGATAAAAATAACATGATATGTGTCCCTTAATAGAAGGTATTGAAATCATTAACCTAGAATTAAATTAACCACTCATAGATGACCAAGTAGTAGAATTAGTTTAATGTGGATCATATGGATGAACATAGGGTCAATATAGTGTAATGGATCCTTGTACATGATTACAGTAAAACCCCCATAGTCATGTAAATATATCTGAAATGTTATAAAAAATTAATATTATATATTATTAGTTAAGAATACTAGAATAATAATTAAAAAAATTTAAATATTTGTTTAGTACAACTAACAACCAATCCTAGATTTTCATATATTTAACTGGTAATATTTCAATATTATCTTACTCTTAAACACTACTGATATCATAATTTTTTTGTTGACCACTATTTACATCTAGTACAATTTCATTCAAATCATTTTTACTATTATATATTAAATAAATAAACCATCAACAAATTCATCCATGTCGACCAATAATAATAACATTGAATAAGTAATATATATCTCAATGAAAAGGGTATGTATATATATATTCTTCTTGGAAAATATTAATATTTTTAGACTCTTAAGAACTAAAATAATATTCCAAAAAATCATATTTTTGAGGTTTCTTTATTCTTACATTCCACAAGCAGATTTGTTTTGAAATATTTACATAATGAGTCATATAACAATCTCGATGTTCCTAATTTTAAAATATAAATGGGTTATTTTATGTTCTATGACTATTATTCAATATATCAAAAAATATAGTTTGTTAGTGGACATGATACCCTTGATTAGTTTCATACTAATCAATGTTGAATAATATATAATATTTTTTACAATTATAGATTGTTTATAATTTCATATATCGTGCCATAAAATTAAATATCACATTATTTTAGAGTAATTCTTCTTATATAAACACTACAATTCATTTATTTATTTAACTCATCATATGTGTGTGTATGAGATAAAAATACCGTTACCACATAAAAAATACAAATTTTTTTCCATTTAGATGTTTGTTATTAATTTTTAAATAACTATCTATTAATTCAGATTTCATGTTGTTAAATTTAATAAATTAAATTATTAATAATATAATAAATTTAATATTTAATTCTATATCATGGTTCTGAATATATTTTATTCTCCGTTATAAAACCACTGACTATAAAATTACATTCCATATATTATTTATGAGTATGGGGACAATATATATTAATTATTTAATAATATATTAATTATAAAATATTTAAAACAAATAATTATAATTAATGTTCACTAAAATAACTAATATTAGAACTTAGAGAATGAATCACAATTTTTTCATATATTAGTATAAAATATATATATATATATGTGCTATTTTTTCAATGACATGAAATCTAGTGTTCATGTTAATCATAAAAACAATAGGTCCATAATTATTTAATCATGATAACATATTTCAGGCGTATAAATTTGTGTTTTCAACATCCTAACACATTCTACTATGCTTTTATCCATATTTAGATTATGAATAGTATGAGGTGAAATTTAAAATTTCATATTGTAAATATTATAGTAGAACATATTCTTCTATGTTACATTATTTTGTACTTTATTCTTCAATTTCAATATGTATCTCTTAAATAATAAAATCAATCGAAATTGTGTAGTTCCTCCATATTTTTCCTCTTATTTTTAATTGAATTATTAAATGTATTATTGAATAAAAAATGGTTGATGAATTATATATTCCAATTTTCATATGTATAACACAACCATTTATTCAAAATTAGTGATTAACTCATATTTTGATGTTGGATCTCATATTTTATATAAAATATGTCACAAAATAGCTAATTAGGGACCTCCTGGATGGCGGAAAGCCACATGTAACACCCCAGTCCCACCTCTAATTGGACAGGGGTTGGTGAAAAATGATAAGAAACCATATATCACATTTTTTTCAATAGATAAGGGAACCTTTACATACAAAAAAACCTTCAAATACCAATTCAACATAGAAAAGAAATATACAAATGATAACACGATAAACATATACAACTAAATACAACATCATTGTACACTACATGTAAGGAAAGGAAATTTGGGACAAATACAATCATAAAAAACTTTAACATATTCAAACATTCTAGTAAGGTGGAGAATAAATTTAAATGGGTAAATACTTTGAACGAATGTATTCTAAATATTTTATTTATGGTCCACCTTCTCTTCCTCCACCAATGACTCTATTGAATAGCTTGTTTTTAGTATTAAGAAGAACATATGTCTGTAGATCCTCTGTAGAGGTGATTACAATAAAACCTATAAGGCTACCCAAAAATCACCAATCATAAATTTTAAATGACGTTCCTATGATAGTAAAAGATAAAATAAATACAACTAATCCAAAGATATGAAATTAGTATCTAGGTATGGTCAGGTCTATAATTCTTGATTGTGACTTGGTTCAATGCATTAAGGTAACATCATTCCATGATAACTCACACCACAAGTATTACTAGCACTAACGACACACATCCAAGAGAACATTTCCATATGGTATCAATATGATGGATTATTTGATATAACTCATAATATGTTTATACACAGATTATAGACCCTATATTGGGATGATTTGGGTTACCTAATCCATAATGGGATAATATAATAGGATGAGGATCACATCCAATGGAAGATGGAAATGGGATACCTGACTCAACTATGGGATGAATGATATAGGATCCATTACTGAGCCACACATATTGATTCATAGTACTATCCAAGTCTAAACTATATAGGATATCACTCATCCTATGCTAATGTTGTTGTAAAAACCCGATATTTTATTATAATTATTATCTATAATTTATTTGATGTCATGTGTTTTATGCAACAACAAGATAATCTTGTACTATACACCACACTATATTAGCTTGAAGTATACACAACACTATTCTTAGACTGTGTTACACATAATTTCAAGTTCGTTTTATAACAGTCATTCTACGCAACATTGCTGATTTATATATATATATATATATATATTCAATGTATAAATGAAATATGGTTGGATTCGGTTATACTAAATAATAAAGATGCCTTGCACAACACACAACCCTAACTTGTCTTGCATTACACGCAATCGCGACCTTCCTCGATAGCGTGTGTTGTACGCAATACCGAGTTTTACTAAACAACGATATATTATTATAATATTATTATGAACTATCTGTTATGAATTTTATTAACTAAATTTTTAATTTTATAACATTATTATTCATCTTAACCATTTTCTAGAACATGGTAGAAGAACAAAATAAATTTTTCGGTTAAAATATGTATTTTTCAAAAAATGCAGTTTTGCCTCCTTTTGATGGCGCACCCACATTAAATCTAGTTTGTGACATGTTTATAAGTTCAATTTGAAAAAATAAAATTATTATTTTGAATCAGGATATAAAAATTTACATCGGATAATGTTTTGATATTTTTCCGATTACTTTCATATTTTAATGAATAGTCAAAACACGTTATATTTTAAATAAAAACAACTTTTTTCATCGTAATATTTTATATGGTTAAATTATAATATTTAATGGTTTTAATGTATAAATATAATATATTTTTACCATTTAATATAATTTATGTCATTAGCGTTGATTTTACATTGAATTCGTAGGTTAAATCAATTCAATCTTTTGCAATATTTTAAACAAAAACCCGTTTTCATTCAACAACAGGATTAATTTTATTTTAATTTCTAAAAATTCTGTGTATTGAATTTGAAAAACTTGATTCCATATTTGGAATCAGTGGGTCCAAATTATGTTAATAGGCTACTTTTTATTTTTGGGAATTATGAATACTAACTACGGTAAATTTTATTTACCATAGTTAAAGTTAAATTGGGTAATTAAGGGTAAATATAATATTATAAAATTACCCTAACACATGCCAAAATTCTATTGGATGGCTACATGTATACCCATATCACCTATGGGTTTGATTAGATTCATTTTATGGACTTTTAACCATGAAAATAATTTAATTATTATTAAAACCCAAGAAAGTGACAACATGTTACTCTCTTAAATCTTATAAGTAAAATAATTTTAATTTAGTGATAAACATCATAAAACATAAAACATGACTAGTCTCCAGAAATCTAATACAATTATCTACATCATGATAATTTATTTAGAATTTTTTGGGATTAAACAATTGTCATTAATAGTGATATATTAATGATGCAGAAATTATTTATTTTGTGAGAAATCAATAATATAGTTGTTATTGAAATAGTAATACATATCAAAAGGCCAAAAAATCTGCACAAAACTTATTATTAGTGTATATATAAACCCTAGTCATCCGCGGGACCAATTTTTGACCATTTGGATCCTTATTAAGGCAATTATGACACTTATATTATTTTATTTTAAATGATGCCAAAGTTGTCACCTTTATAATTTAATAAATATAACAATTTAAATATTTTGATTTTAAGATGATAAATTATAGTAAAAGTATTTTTGTGAAATTTAATAGATTTATCTTCATCATGAGATTTTTTTTATCAAATAAGAATATTGAATAATTATACTAAAATGTTGTAGTAATTATTTTATTAATAGATAATCCAAATAAATGGTTTTAAAAAATAATAAAATAACTATTATTTGAAATATTTAATGTGTTCCACTAATTTTCTATATACATATGACATTTTATGAATCTATTAAAGATTTTATTTAGAACATTTCTTCTGTATATATATTATTTAAATTCAAATAAATGAATAATGTCAAAATTGACACTGTTGTTATTTTATAAAAATAACATATTATAAAATTGTTTAAAAATCACAAAAGTATTTAAAAATTATAAATTTAAATTTATATGGTATAAAATGTTATAAAGTATCCATTTATGGACAATTCACAATAAATAAGTAATTTTTTGGTTTAATTCAAAATTTATAATGTTATTACCATAAATAAACTTAAATTGATTAAATAAGGATAAATCAAGTTGATAATGCTTAAAATAAATTCCTAAAATGTCTAAGTTTTATTGGTTAATGAGATTACAACCCTATATCATTAAATATTCTGATATTAGTCATTTTTTGAGGTTTTTAAGTGGGGATAGATTTATTATAAATTAATATTTTTTAGAATTCCAAAGGTGCCCCTCTCCTCCCTTATAAAAGGGCACCTCTTCCCTCTATTCCTCACACCACTTTGAGTCTTCAAGCTCGTCCAAAACCTGCAAAATTCTTTTCTCCACTTCCCTAGAAACATCTTAGAGGTCCTTGTCTTCTTCAAAGACCAATTTTAGTGCCCTAAGAGGAAGATCAAAGAGGCGCTTCAAAGAAGAGGTAATGTCTGTTACCGATTCTTTCACCTTTATTTTTTCTTCCACTACTTATTCTTAGGTTTATTCAGTATGAAGTAATAACATAAGTATCACTAATATACTTATATGTTATTATAATTATGAAAAACCACTATTTCACCATCTATTCATCCTACGGAAAACGAAATCATCGCGCGTGCGTACGTACGGAATTCCATCTACACACGGTGGTTAAATCTATTTTCCACCACCACCTTACTTGGATGGGTATAATGGTGTAAATAATAACTGTATATGATTATTTTAAAGTGATATTGATTCTGTAATAGTATAAATATGCTCCAATAAAATTCCATGATCATGGGAATGATATCATCGCTCGTGCGTACGTACGGAATACCGTCTCCACAACGCGATGAGATTCATTATCAATGATTTACCATTAATAAATGATTATAAAGTATATATAATAAGTAATCATGAAATATATGACATAATAATGATACTTTATTTATGTATATATATATGTATGTCATCTAATTAATTCCATTCAATTCAATGAGGAAACAAAAACAACGTTCATGTGTATGTACGTCCTACCGTCTCCATGAACTGTGTATTTCTTTCTATATATCGATCTATTAAATATATGTATATTCAGAATATATATTATATATAAATAATGTTTTACATTCTGGATGTAAGTAATCATGATCTAATTAATCATATGAATAATTACAAGTCAAAACACAGACGACAAATGAAACGAGTTTACCCAAAATGATCTTTAACATGAAATTTACAAAAGAACGAGTAATATAAAGTCATAAGTGACCCATATATGATATCATAAAAATTAATATGATTCTGTAATAAGTTAATAACATTATTTAAATCATTATAGAGGAGGTTCGAACAGTTGCGAAGCAAATCGGACCTAAGGAAAGGGATAATTATTCCAATCTCATTCTTATCCGAGATTGTTTACTCGTAAGTATTTACTGAGGGTTATGTTTATTATCCATGTCAATATACTCTCAAAATGTTTTAATAAAAATTTTACTTTCCTTACATGTACGTTTAATACATTTTTACCCTTTTCTTACTTTTACCACATCGTATGGAATGAATCTTTCTTTGTTTACCATATGAGGTCCTTTTTGACTTTTCCAACAAAAGTATGAAGATAATGTTATTTTTAACATATACAGTGTGAATGGATTTTTATGATTTCATAAAGCCACATTTTCATGAAGCATACTATACAATATTGCATGATTAATTTCATCAAAACCCTTTTATTTTAAAATATCATGGCATTTTGTGAAAAGAAAATGATTTTGAATAAGAAAGGATATTTTCCTCAAGATTTCATTTCAAGTGTTTTATCAAAACCATTTTCCACCCAAGATGAAATTATTTCATATTTGTATGATTCAAGTATAATGTCTCTATGATTTTCATGGTTTTACTTCTCTTATGATGAAATTATATCCATTTGTTTTATATGGATTATGTGATGATGGGAATATGATTATGAAACCCATTGTTTTGGTTATGTTGAATGTTTTAAGTTTATTTTGCGGCACAAGTAAGAATGATTTCATTATGAGATGGGTGGGACCGATATCTCCCTCCAATGCATTGGGTAAAGATTTATATCTCATGAGATAAACATGTCTGGAATGGTCAGTTAATCCGGTTCAGTGTTACAGGAATGAAACGAGGAGTGAACTCGATTCAGAAATGGACATTGTCCACTAAGATGGTCTTGGAAGCAATGCCTTGACTACTATGGAAATCATTACATGTGGTTAATGGATTCCACAATTACATGTTTTATTCCCCTGCTATTTTATCATGATTTATGTTCCATTATGATATATGCCTTATGTACATCCATGTTTTATGTCGTTGCTCAAGATTTTTATTGTTCATGTTTTGTTAAGTTCAAATGTATATGGTATGTTTTATTTTATCCATGCTTACCCTTACTGAGCATTTGAGCTCACCCTTTTTATGTTTTCTTTTCCCCCAGGATTTAAAGAATGTTTTTAGGTAAGGAAAAAAAATGGGAAGATCTTTATGGGAGATTTTGAAGATCTTTCGCCACGATTAGAAGATTGCGTTCCATGTTTCCGAAGACACTAAACTATTATAGTCCTTGTGTGTCTATTTTTGTTATGTAATAAGTATTCTGAAAAATTAATGTAATATCTATGTATGTCAAGCTTCGGGTCTCTACAGACGTGATGTTCTATTATACACTCATTGGTATGAAAAAAGGGAACATACCCTTATAGTACTCATATATACTGAAGAAAACGATGTCTTAAATCCACCATAGATTAAGTACACTATGTGTATAGGGTTTACCTAGAATAAAGTAGATTTTATATATATATCTAATTCAATTCCCATTCTCATGTACAGCTACTTGATCTTATATACTAATGTTTAGAAAGTGAACACTAGAATTTCTCTAATACTCTGGTTGTGCCAATGAATAGTCATTGTTACCATGTACTCTTCCTTTGTTCATTACCGCTAGTTATTTTTCATCCTATCTACCCTAGGGGTACACTAATTGTCACAAACATCAATCTACATTGTAGGTGGTCCTTCCAAATTGTTTTTTATATTTATCGCTATGAGTAACATATAAAATTAGAGGAAGTAGATCACTAATGTGTATGTTTATATGAACTACAGTATATGTAACTTGGGTTTTCGGATATTTTCCATTATTTTATATGAATCATACGTAAACCTCCACTTCCATCATTTCCTCTAAGATTTATTCCTATAAATATTGATTATAAGGTTTACTACACCATAGTTGTCCGTCATGGCCTAATTTTAGCAACCCATCCTTTCAAAAGATGATTATCATCACACCACATCAATAAATCACTATCCCATGAATGAAAATCACCGAATACCGACACTAGATCATACATCATTAATATCACATATCATCCTTGAATTTGTTCTCGAATACGCCCCACTAAAATCTCAAATTTTTTAAAAAAGGGTTAGATATTTATTTAAAATTTGGTATTCTCGAACCACTAGTAAAATTCAATTCTAATGATGATCATTAAAAGATAATGTCAATAAACGAAAAAAAGTGAGTAACTAAAATTCAACCATTATTCAGGTTGGCCTTAGTATATTGATGTAGGAAACAACAATCATTTATGAAAAAAAATGGATAATCAAATTGTTATCATTTCATAATTCATTTAACATAAATATCTGCCTTCTAGTAAAAAAATATGACAATTAATTAATATGATAAACGGTGTAATTTTTGAATAATATGAAATAATTTCTATTGGGTATACAAAAAATAATCATATAATAATATTTCATTGATTTCTCCCTAAGAATTATTCCAAAATCATTATTATTGTTATGATCAAATAATTTATTTTTAAAAATTGATATATTTGGAAAAAAGATCATGGATCCACAATATCTCAATTTTTAGTTAAATAACGTAACTAGTACCCTTTCAAATCCATGTTGGAATGTAGCTAAAACTATAATTTGTCTATAGATATTTTTAAATAGAATATATATTAGGTCTTGACCACTTAAAATTATTATTAAGTTATCAATTGATCTATTAATACACCCACAAATACTCTTAAAAGTAACACATTATGATTACAAAGGTTATGTCATTCCAAGGGTAATAAAACATTCCAAATTTAGATTCAATTTTTTATTTCGTGTCTAGATCACTATTTTGAAGGTGTTTTATTAATTTATAAATAGTTTCTATGAGAGATATAATATTTTAAATTTTTCAGTATATTAGCACCATGCCTCTTTGGCCCTTGTAATCTAATACTAACATTATTCCTAACAGTGAAAATATTCATTAATATATGATAATGTTTTCAAAGAGAAAAAAATTAAAACATTCTCTCCGTCTTTGGAATTTTCAACCCATAAATCTTATATCATTCTCTAAATGGTGAGGATACTAAGATATCATTTATTTCCTAGTCCCATGTGTTACCCTCATTGTGCGCAAAATTCCATTAGATAATTTCACATGGAATCACTCACTTATTTTGGATATTCTCATGTCTATCCACGATATCGAGTGGGTACTCTTTCATGGTATCCCAATCCTCGATGTCATCTCACCATAGTTAATACACTATGATGGGTCATTCACATACCACTTCAACTTCATCATGTCGAATAAAGTGTGTGGTGGATCCAACCGAACTGGTATAACTAAGAGGTATGCCTTGTTTCGAACCCTACACAGCTTTTAGAAATATCTAATTAATCAAATACATTAAATGATTCCTTATAAAAACACTACAAGACACATTGATGTGAGGCATTCATGAACACATGGCCTCATTAATCAAATTATAATAGACTCCACTATATATACACAAAAGATTTTGGAGACCTTTTGTTATTACATTTACACTCTAAAATGATATAAACCTTCACAATTATTGATTGAAACTTATTTGAACCAAAATATATAACAATCATGTTCATAAAGTTATTGTGGATAATTGTATGGCCTTTTATATAATTCCTCCCATGATTCTATACTAATGGAGGAGAATAAACTACTGTTATATTTATACACAATATAGGTTAAGTGTCCCACCATTATATCAACAATGTACAACATCTAGCCTTAAATATTATAATCAAAAACTATAATGGTCCAATCAGTCTTGAAGACCATTTGGTGGTTGAATACAGTTCTCATCCACAAATAAATCCCAATTGGGGTCCTATTATCCAAAATTAAAGTATATTATGAAGACTGAACCATAGTATAAGAAGATAATTTTCAGAACTCCCTAAATACAGACTATCACCCACATATACAATTTTCTAAATCTCAGTACAGAACACTATTTCTTGATAAAAATGATGTGATATAACTTGGTGAGTTGTTCTATGATCACCCAAATAGTATGATGAAATCTCATTGATCATTGAGTTATTTCCATGGAATACATGAATATTACATCAAAAATTGACTCTATAACCCCAATGATTTTTTCCCAACCCATTAAAGCCTAGTGCTCATCCATCACTTATTTAAAAATAAGGCATTGAGATATAAACTCTATTAAAAAACTATATATTCTCAACCACAAAAACATAAAATTAAATTACAAGTACATCTTTTATGTAGAAATAATTCATTCATTAGTACAGTTTGAAACTTCATCAACACAACCAATTGAAGAATCATCAGTACCATCAGATGACCTTATATGATGATGTGATTCTCCCACCATCTAATCATCCCTAAAGTGAACATCTAGTGAATATCTAGATATGTTAGGACTCACACTTAGTTCCTCTATGAAAGGTAATCCAAACACATTAATGAAGTAGAGGGGTGAAAACCATCAACTAAAGGTATGATTTAATGTTTTCATCCAATAAGGATAACTATAACGTGGAAAAATACTCTGAATGATTACTCAGAAACTATGAAAAAGTTATATTATTTAGTGAATAATACACTATATTACCCTTACCCATCATATATACAATATTAATGTTATAATATAGGAATAAATAAATCCATTTAAAACATTACAAGATAATATAATTCATTGAAAATTATATGTGATACACTTTTGGTTAGAATAGATGATAATTAAGTCACCTATAAGGTAGTTTCATCTCATCATCAAGTCGAAGTCAACTACTAGTAGTTCTAGATAAAAGGTTATATAGTAATTATCATGGTTTATCAAATACATGGAACAATTATAAATAACCACCTACCTTTTCATTAGAACACGTTAAATCGTATCTCTGTAGGCATCATTGAATACCATATACTAAATAAAATATTCTCCAATCCTAAATATAGTGGTTCACATTAAATCTAAAATAACACCAAAAAATACAATGGGAAATTTTCAATCCATTTCAATGTTAAACCGTTTTTGTTTATACCAGTTAAAGGTTTTGATATATTATGGATATTAGTAAAGATTCTCTGATAGTATTGTACAAACCTAATGAATCTTTATAAATATGAAACACTATTGGGTTTCTTCCAAGCATCCACTACATAAACCATCATTGGGTACACAACTAATACATATTTTAAGTTTACATGTACTTATATATGGACCTAATCAATTTATAAATAAAACTATGAGATAAATAAATAATTATATTTTTCATAGAATTCAACCAAGACAATCGTCAAATGTATCATGTTCTCCCCCAATTATACTAGGTAAATATAGATGTTGTCGATGAAAATTACCATTAACCAATCCAAGGTGGGAGGAATAACATATACAATCATTCCCATGAAATCAATCCAGTAATTACTTACCAGAAAACATCACTTTGTTATCATGGGTACTATAATATATCAGAATTCAATTTTTTATCCCAACCCCAAACATAGATCTTGTGATACCCTAAACTAAGGTTAGTCTTCTACAACCACCTCACATCATTAACAAACATGAATTTCTTTAGATTATTAGAAGTGGATATATATTATTAATTGAATACTAATTTAGGCTATGTTAAGACATATATCATCTCAATATCCCCTATTCCTACTTTTTTAACATCACTGGGGATTCATTTGGGGAGACATTTGGTCTGACAAAGCACAACCTCTATAAATCATCAAACTTTACATTTATCTATTGATTCTCTATGGGATCCATATGATATGATAGAATATATATTGTGCTATTTCATGGACTCATTTCTATAAAACTTTAAATTTCTATATGGTGAGGTATTCTCAGTACATTATCTTGGATGACATTTTCCAACTCCTCCACAACTATAGGAAGAAAAAACTATATCAAAAAATGATCCCCCAAGGGTAATACTATCCAAATAATGAGAAATAATTTAAATCATCCTAAGTATTATCCTATATAGATCAACATGGACTTCATTATCTCAAATGAAGGAAACCATCATCTCATTAACTCAGACACATCACATTCTCCTTTTTAATTAATAAATATATGCATGATTTGTAGAGATTCATTCCATACATGTAATTCAATAAAAATGAGACATCAAGAAAATAAAGATATATAATTGGAAGTTATCTCCACCTAGATTAAATTCATACTTTTATATGAGTTTTTCTATCTATGAATATCCCCTAGTATGAGACTTTAATAATAAGAGCCAAGAGAAAGACTATGGTAGAATTTATCGAAATCCAAAAGGGGTATGGAATTGAAATAATATAACATGAATATGATTATAAATACTATATATAAAATATATAAGACACATCTAATTCAAAAAATATTAATGTAATTCAACATTTCATAATCCTCCTCCATTTAAAACATCCTTGATCCATAACACCTAACACCATGAGCCATGGGTAGACCACATTGGGCTAAAGGTTGTAACAGATTGAAACATTTACCAAGTCATTACTCTCTCTAAGATCTTATAACATAATATTCAAACTACAAACCTCCATCCATTATTGTCTTTACATAGGATTTCTATTGATGGTCTCTCTAAATATTGCATACTGATTCAATCAATCCCATGTATGATGCACCAACCCATCACATTATTGACTTGACCTCTCAATCTATTTAATAGAACTATCCTATAAACCAAAAACTATAGAACCTATATTCTGATACTATATATTTAAAAATTGTACTTTCTTTGATACCCATGTCTATTTTTGACATCGAAATTCCATGTACTATACCCTGATATTCCCACTACCAACATTGACTATCGTTGGATACTCAATCATTAATATGAGAACTGTAATGGAATACTCTACAACCTCATATTATGAAGTAATTAAATGTGATTTAATACCCACAATTTTGTCTCATATAAGGTGATTATAGGACAATTTTTCTCATAGATACACAAAATGAATGATAAACTATGATTAATTCATGTGGTTAATGATTGTTGATGCATACTCTGAAAATATCACAATTTTCATCTTCTTCTCTATAAGCTCTTATATGACTAATTCTTAGAACATAGATATTTTGAAATCCTCTCATAATAGTCAATAATAATATTTCCATGTGAGATCTATATTATCAAGTTATTAAGTCACAATAATCAACCATATCTCTATGGAGTGGTAGAGAATGATGACCTCTTTGACCAACTTATTATTATGACAGCTTCTTACATGGATGAAAATACATTGAACAACCTCAATCCATTCCTCAACTACCTGAGGGTATATATATCCTAAAATATTTTGGGGTATCATTATTTGAAACTAATGGAGCATTATCATCTTAAAAAAGTTCTCCTTTATTACATCTGGAGATACATGCCACTCTGTTGGTAGAGGTAATACTGAAAATCCACCCAAAGGAACCACCCCTAGAATAGGCCCCCGAACTAAATCTTCTTGACTATGTATATCATTATCAGAATCCTTCTATATATTCACAATATTTATCCATATGAATGAATATTTTAGAAGTTATGGTGCACCATGTTCAATGAGAATATATTGGGATATGACACAATAATGACATGAATACCACAATCCATTCTCATATAGTGCACGTTTTGATGATTTCATTGCAACCAATTCCAACAAGTACCAATTTGAATTGTCAGTTGTTATATTAATTTTCAATGGATATTATTTCCACCATAAACACTCAGAGATCCTTGTAATGTGATCCAAAATCTATACACATTAATATTTCCCCCATAGTTACCAATCCAAACCTCACTAATAGGTTTTCTTTAAAATCTAGTCCCATGAAAACACTACTCGGATACCCCTCAATCAATATATATTTAATTGGAGAATTAATATTTAGATACATGCTTATTTTGACAACCCATGATATCCTCCAATAGGTTTGGGTCTTTTGATGTGCAATAAATAGTTATATCATGGATGTAATAGGTTTTACACTACGGTACATGTGAATAGACATAAATCTAAAATGTCTAATATAATGAAAATTCCAAACATACCAAATATAACAAGATGAATTCATATATCTAAATCCCACTTCAGAGTATGAAACGAGTAAAAAAAATAAAAAAATAAAAATAAAATACCATCAAAATTGTGCAAGACTGAATCATTATATTAAATTTAGGATTGATTTAAAAAATTAAATTCTGGAAATTATCAAATACCATTTAGTGTTTATATTCTTGACCATATTAATGTCAAATTAGGACTCCATATATAAGAACTCATTCATCATAACACACAAACGATGTAGGAAAATACCTGGATGATGAGTTTTCAATCATACTAAGTATGAAACCCCAAAATCACTATAATATAAGAATAAAATATATTCAGATCATAAAGAAAATAATTTAAGATAGATATAATCAAGATAGAAATCGTGTCTCAATGTTTAGTCACATCCATACTTCTAAACAATAACTATATTTTAGGCATCAAGGTAACATACATCCTAGAGAACACACCGATCATCTCTTTCAAACAATATTGTCACTCATCTAAGAGATCATGTCCATCATTCCTCGCTATGATAAAGTATAAGATGGAATTATAAATATGTCTAATCCTATATTTGGGATCACAACGAGCGTATAAGGGAGATACCATACCCTAACTGATGTAACACGCTCAGTTGGGGATTAGACCTCCCCAAATTTGGGGATGGGATACCAATTTCAACCTAGGGAAGAATAATAATGTATTACACCCCATTAGAAACAAAGGTATAGTTTCCTGCTTCCAAGCCTATTCTATTGAGGGGGTCAATCATCCAATGACGATGATAGGAAGCCTTGTAGTGTCTCAAATTTTTCGTGTATTTATTTTTATATATTATATGAAATTTTTACGAGACCAGGAGCAAAGACTACACATCATTCTGAGGCTCGGTGATCCTGGAATAGTGGTTTGAACTTTTTTATATTAAGTGAGTCGGCCCATGTGTGCAGTTGTGGCAGTTTCCAAATGGATTCCTGAATTAAAAAACTGAGGGCACTGTTGTGTTGGAGATGACAACTTTACCTATGAACAGGTCTATCCTCGACTGGCGCAGGTCAATTGAAAAAGGTAATTTTAAGACGTTATTAGTAAAATGAAATAAAATAAATTGGAAATTTTTATTTTATTTTATATGGAAACATCTGTTGCAGCGCAGTGACATGGCATCAATTTGATACTAAATTTCATGTCATAATGACTCATAAATAGAAACGCTAACCCTCTAATTCGACATCATAATTGAAATCCAAACATGTTTCTTATTTTATTGGGATAATTGAATGTCGATTGTTGGTGGAATAATGAGAGAAAACTCTCAAGAAAATCTGTGGCGCTTTTTGGAAAACTCTCGGTGAAGAACAACGACGAATTGAAGCTATGAATCATTGCGCCAACAATGTTGAAGTATCTCAACGACTATGGTAGCGTGACCCATCATCAGAAATAGACATCTTCGTGTGGTAGGGGTTTGTTATTTAAATTCTATTCAACTCTTTTGATTTAAATGACGAACGTAGATCAACCATGAGCAAGTTGATCCGTGTAATCCTACACTCTTGTGAGAGGTTTTTATTGGGATGATCCAGGGAATTGATCAATAGTTAAATTGTTGACGTTTGATTCTACTCTGTTTAAGCCTACTAATGGGGGAGGATCAATGCTGTGGCAAACTATGGCAGAGGTTCTTTCCTCGATTTTCTTATTGTATTTTCCTCCACCATTTTTCTTTTACTCGTTCTTCATAGGGCAATGAAAAATGGATCATTGTGTATCCGTTTTGCCACACAATGATCCCAAAAATAATGCTTCGATACCACAATGACCTTGTGGAGGTGTGACAATGATAGTGAAAGACAAATCAGACTGGATCATGAAGGGTCGTTCTTCGATCATTCTTCACATGGGTAGGTCGTTGAATGTTTTCAGAGCTAATCGAATGTACGAAAACAATGGAATTAGATTCGTGGTGTTGAGGATACCAAAACCTGTGAGTCTCCTGAAAATCGGATGGTCAGATCAATGATCAGGGCACCATGGGAGGCGCGCTGGTGAGGAGTGTCTTTTATAAAAAATTATGTGATACACAACATGTTCTTATAAATAACACACCATGTTGTACCAGTGGTGGTGGCTAGGGTTTCAGGGGGTCAGAGAATAATCACACAACGTATGACCTCGATCACACTGCGTGTTGGAATTTCCCTGAATCTCGGCGTTTATCCAGGGGATTCAGGGACATCGGATGAAGTACACGATGTTTACTCAATCACACGGCCATGTCAGACCAGAAACTCGGGTCAACCTGTGTAATGCTTACACAGGTTGGAGTTCATGGGTTGATAACCATGTACGGGAACATGTTGAGCGAACATAGAGCCAACCCTAGTCACTCAGACACGGCATGTACACCGTACTACATGTCGTGTACTAACATTTCTACACAACCATCCTTATGAAACATGTCCTTGTACACGGGAAGTACCTAGGGTCAGACAACACAGTGTGTAATTTTCTTACACATCGTGTAATTTTTGGAAAATGGCATGGTCCTCTTATTCAACATATCTTTGATATCTTTCATATGTGTTAGTTCCCCTTCATCTCGTTCCACTAATTGTCAATCATCATTTCCTTTTACAGGATCATGATCCCTTCAATAGGACATTCTATGATATAGTCGACATCCCTCCAAGAGGACCGGAGTGAGATCATCTATCCATTATTGACCCTAGTTAAAGTCAAGCATTGACTTGAACAACTCTACTGGGTGTTTATACTCTACCAAGCTAGTGAATCACATAGCTGGTGAATGCAGATGAGTCGTTTTATCAACCATGGCCCTGGCTGTGATCCTGATCTGTGTATTGTGATCTTTCTCACTCGAGAGTGTGTCTCCTGTAATAATTGTATCTATCCATCACTCACGAGTGTGTCTCCCATAAAGAGTGTATCTATCTATCGTGATCTACCCACCTAGGTGTGTTTCTCCCGTAATGAGTGTATCTACCTCTCATGACATTTCCTGATGAACAATGCTTCTCAGACAGACGTCATAGAGCTACGAGACTTGTGGAGTGTGTTCTCTCGGAATGAGTGCTTCATGGAACCATTACACTATATCCCTAGTGGGGGGATGTGGTTTTTTGACTTTCCTCTAGACTATGGGTCTTGGTTTTGAGTATATATGGATTTTGTTTCACTTGACATATGTTATGTAGACATATATTGTGTATAGAGGACTATACCTTTACTTTGTTCATTGCATTGTGGTTTTTTGTGGTCCTCAAATGAGTATTGTTATACTCACCCCTGAACGGCCTTTGCCCACACATGTCATTTCTTGTGAAGAGTCCTGGGTGGACCAGGAGAGGAACGAGCTTTATGAGTTCCCTATAGGCCAAGCTGTTCCTTTGGATATGAGCAGCAGTCCAAGTACCTCTTTTTGTTTTCAGGTTGGAATTTTCAGTTTTTCTTACTCTTGTTTTGGGTGGGCTTGTATTCAGGACTAGTTTAAATTTAGTACTTTACTTTCTATCGTACTCTGTTGGTTGGGTTTAGTTGTATGCAAGCATTTTTGTTCCATATTGGTTTTTACTTTTCAGAATTTATGGGCTTGGAGATGTGTGTGTGTGTACAGGTTCTTAGGCAATGCCTTTCATATTGAAGTATGCCTATTTGATGCTAGTAATCATCCCCTAGCCGATTGGAGGAAGGCTTGGGGAGTAACTATGTGGGACCCACTAAGATGGGTCCTGACAGAGTGGTATCAGAGAAGTTCGGTTCTACCTTAGGAAAAAGTGTTTGTGATATTTGTTTTGGGTAACAATGTTCAGTGTTTCGATCTCGGATTTCAGGGTAGAGACTCGAGTGTTGGTGCAACGACCAACGTATCCATACACCAGAACTCTGATAACCTGCATTTCAACTCGGTAATAAAAACATTAGTTACGGGGAAATAAAAGAATGGTACATGAATCATATAAGAATGGGTTGTGTTTTCAAAATACTTTTTTTCATCTATCCAGATATACTCATTGACCATGTTACATATTGTTTTTTTAAAGGATGCATCCACGATGCATACCTACTAGGATGCAGCAGTGCGATCATGAGGATGACCACCTCAGTGACGAGGCTTCAATACAAGGACCAGTTCCCCGGGTATTTACACTATGTGGTGAAGCAGCTATGCCACCACTAGTGGAGATGCCCGTGGTACCTGCAGTACCAACCTACGAGGATCATAGGCTGAGCGCGCTCTATGAGTTCTAGAGACAGAGGCCCCTCAGGTTTGGAGGTGACCCTGAACCTTGTGATGTGGTGGACTGGCTCAAGGCAGTGACCATAGTTTTTGATCTAGTGAGGAAACCAGCAGACCAGATGGTGATCTTAGGGTCGAGCCTTCTTCAGGGTTTGGCAGGATGATGGGGGCGTTTGACCACACAGACTCATGACGAGGAGACTCTTTCATGTAAGAAGTTCTAGAAAATCATTAGGGAGGAGTTCTCCAAAGTTACACTAAGATAAGTACACATCCAGGAACTTCTTCAACTCCAGAAGGGTAGTGACGGTAGCTGACTATTCATCAAGGTTCAGCAACCTTGCCAGGTTCTCGATGGATATGGTCAGAGATCAGTACATAAGATATTGGAAATTCAAGTGAGGTCTGTGATGATATATCTGAGACAATGTTGTGCCTATATTAATTTCGACTTATGCAGGATTTCTCGAGCGGGCCTTGGTGACCGAGAGCTTCTTGGCGAAGCATAGAAAACCGATTATAGTTACCAGTTGGTAGACATGTACGAAGACCTCCACAATAGGGAGCCGACATCAGACGCAAGGATCAGGACATGAGAGATGTCAGAGGAGGACGCGGGACAGGGGATTGACAGTCCAAGGATCTCATGCTGGATCCATTCATCCTAGGGAGAATAAGTGCTACGCGTGCAATGATACGGGACATCTTGCTAGATATTGTCTGATCCATCAAGCTACATATAGGGAAGCAGTGGATGGACCACCGAGACAGAGGCAGGGAGTGTAGTAGAATGACCCAATGGGTAGCGGACATGGAAGAGGAGCATGGATATCTGCAGGTGGTGGAAGACACTTTGATTTACTTCCACCACTACCCCAGGAGGTCCGCACTAGGCTCAAAGTGCTAGGGGATAGAGGAGGGGATAGCTGCATGCGGTTGAGGCGTTCGACCCAGGGACTCCAAGCATTATTTGAGGTACGACTTGTGTCTTCTCTACTTTAGTTGTCGTACATGTAGACACAGGTTCCTCTCATTCCTTTATAGACACATGTCTTCTGCAAAACCTTGAGATTCTGATATAACTATTGGTTCAATATTTACACTTGGATACACCTGTGGGAGGAGACTTGAAGATCACACACCTTTGTAGACAGTGTGATATTACCCTTATAGGTGAGAGTTTCGGTAGTATCCTCTCCGTGGTAGTGTCAGGGCCATGCGACGTCATTCTCGGTATAGATTGGTTATCTTAGGACCATTCACAGATTGACTATTTTAGGTGATGAGTGTGGTGTGTCTGCCGTGTTGGGACGAGGTTTTCCTTTACTGAAGAAAATGAGACCCAAGAAGCACATAATGGTCTCATGCATAGGTGGGTGTAGCCGATCACTCATGATATGGCTATCCTCACCCTCGAAGTAGTAGATGGTTAGATCACTCAGTTCCCAACAGTAGTGGCGGAGTACGAAGACGTCTTTCCCGAAGATGTTCTAGGATTACCTCCCTACCGGTAAATTTACATATGCATCGACTAACCCCACGAGACGACACTAATTTTCTCACCAGCATATCAGATGTCTCCCACAGAGTTTCGCGAGTTGAGGGTGATGTTGGAGGATTTTTAGAGAAATGGTTCTCTAAGACACAGTGATTCACCCTAGGTAGCACCATTCTTGTTTTCCAAGAAGGAAGATGAAAGTCTGAGGTTGTTCGTGGATTATCAGTGCTTGAACCAGGTGATGATGAAGAATAAGTATCCACTAATAAGGATCAAAAACCTCTTCAATCATATAAGAGGGGAATAGTGGTTCTCGAAGGTAGAGCTTCGATCAGGTTATCACCAGTTATGAGTTCGAGACGAGGATATACTGAAGATGGATTTCAGATTCTGCTTCAGTCACTATGAGTACTTGGTTATGCCCATCGGTGTGACAAATGCCTCTGCAGTGTTCATGTCACTAATGAACCAGATCGTCCAGTTGTATTTGTACCAGTTCGTAGTGGTCTTCAATAATGACATCCTTGTGTACTCGGTGTTAGATGAGGAGCATGCGAGGCACCTGTGAATAGTTCCAGATGGTCTCTATGAGCACCATCTATATGGTATTTTCTCAAAGTCTTAGTTCTAGATTCATGAGGTCCACTTTCGGGTACATGTCATCTTAGTAGATGGTGTAGCTATGGACCCATCCATTGTGGAGGCAGTGTCAGCATGTGATACTCCTCGGAGCGTGGTGGAGGTGCGAAGCATCCTCGAGATGAATGGATATTACCGGAGGTTAATTACTGATTTATCTAGAATAGCAGCCCTGATTACAGCCTTGACCAGGAAGGGGAAACCCTTCATGTGGATATAGAAGGTAAAGTAGGCTTTCAAGCAGTTAAGACAGAGTTTCATGAGTGGCCCAATCTTGATATTATTGGAGGAGGGTGTCGAATACATTGTTCTCTGTGGTGCATCAGGGACCAGGCATGGATGTGTCCTGATGAAAAGGCAGGTAGTGATTGCTTATGGTTCGCACCATCTTAGGCCACATGAGAAGAACTATTGGACCCATGATCTCGAGTTGGCTGCGGTAGTCATCGCATTGATAATATGGTGACACTACCTTATGGGTGAGCGGTTCATCGTCTACTATAACCACAAGAGCCTCAAGTACATATTATCATAAAAGGATATGAATTTGAGATAGAGGCATTGGCTATAGTTCCTCTACGATTATGATTTTGAAATCATCTATACTCGAAGGATGGGAAACAATGTGGTAGATGCTCTTAGTAGAAGGTTGATCTCACAGTTGTTGAGTTAGGTGATAGAGTAGTTAGCTGCTTTGCAGTTTTCCTTCATAGATAGAGTGGATGCATCTTACCTACATTCGATGGTTTTCCACCCTCCACCCACACACTCTTACAGCGAGTTAGGGACACAACTAGGTGATGATGACTGTGAGGCGTTACATGATTAGTTATCCACAAGAAATGCTTCTAATGGATATTCGAAAGGTGGGGAGGACATACTTCTTTTCAAAGGACGCACTATCATACTAGTGTCGCTGCATGAAGAGGTTCCAAAAGAGTTTTATACATCCCCCTTGGAGGTACATCTGGGAGTGGGGATGATGTACCAGGATCTATGACAATAGTTCTAGTGTTCAAGCATGAAGAAAGGAGTAACATAGTTCATTTCTTGAAGCCTTATGTGCCAGTAGGTGACGGATGAGCACCAGGTTCCCATGAGATTAGATCACCCATGGAGGTTCCAGTGTGTATGTGGGATTTAATAATGATGGACTTAGTGCCAGGCTTACCACAGATGTCCAAGGGGCATGATTCTATCTGGGTGATCATTGACCAACTCACCATGTCAGCCCACTTTCTAGCCATCAAGGAGAAGAGTTCCATAGAGAGGATTGGCGCCTCTATGTTTAGGAGATAGTTCGGCTTTATGTCGTCCCTTTGATGATAGTCTCGCACCGAGAAAATCGCTTTACAATCCGGTTGTGGAAGGGATTTTAAAAGAACTTTGTGACACAACTGCGCTTGAGTACGATGTTCCATCCACAGACCAATAGTCAGACATAGAGGACTATTCAGGTTCTGGAGGATAAGTTACAAGCCTATACCAGGGAATATGGTCCCAGTTGGGAGGTCCACCTACAAATGGTGGAGTTTGTGTACAATAACAGCTACCATTCCACCATTGGTATGTAACCTTTTGAGGAATTTTATGGGAGACCCTATCAGTCACCACATTTCTTGACAGACCCCAGAGATTCATCACTCATGGGTCCATAGGTGGTGCAAGCCACCACTGAGAAGGTGCAGATCATCCCAGAGAAGATGAATACTTCACAGAGCTGGAAGAGGACTTTTACTGAAAGACGACGGAGACCTCTATAGTTCAAGGAGGGAGACCACATAATTTTTCGGGTCTCATATCGTCGAGGGTTACTGAGATTTGGCTGAGGCGGCAATATATCTCTAAGGTTCATCAAACCTTTCCAGATACTGTGAAGAGTTGGTGAGGTGGTGTACCGCCTATATTTAACCCCATAGTTGCATCGCGTACATGATGTCATCCACATGTCTTGGCTGAGGAGGTACTTGCATGACCCATCGCATGTAATCGACTGGGGAAAGTTGGACATCGAAGATGGAGTGACCATTACTGAGTAACTAGTGGAGATCGAGGATCAGAAGGAGAGGATCCTTCGTGGGTGATCGATTCCCTTAGTGCGCATTCTTTGGAAGCACACGAATCTTCAAGAGTGCATGTCAGATCGGGAGGCTCAAATTGGTGCCCAGTACCCACATCTTTATGAGTAGTCTTGTTTTGGGTTTTTGGGGAAGCAATTCCCCAAGGTGGGGAGAATGTAGTGTCTCAAATTTTTCAGTGTATTAAATTTTAAAAATTATATGGAATTATTACGATACCAGACGTAGAGACGAAGCATCATTCTGAGGGTTGGTGATCCTGAAATGGTGGCTTGAACTTTTTTAAGATAAGTGAGTCGGCACATGTGTGCTGTTGTGGAAATTTCCAAATAGATGACCAGATTAAAAATATGAGGGCACTATTGTGTCTAAGACAACAACTTTACCAAAGAACGGGTCTATCCTTGATCAGCGGGATTCAAGGGAAAAATTTAATTTTTAGACGTTTTTAGTAAAATGAAATAAAATAAATTATCAATATTTATTTTATTTTATATGGAACCATCTACTGTAGTGCAGCGATAAGGAAGCTATTTCAATATTAAATGTCATTTCATAATGAATCCGAAACTACAACGCTGACCCTTTAATTCCACAATGTAATTGAATGAAAAACATGTTTCCCATTTTATTGGGACAATCGAACATCAATCTTTGGAGGAAGATTGAGAGAAAACACCGGCGAAATTCTGTGGCACTTTGGAAAAAACACTCGGTGATGAATGACAACAGTTCGAAGCTACATATCGCTATGCCAACAATGTTTAAGGATCTCAACGATGATGGTTGCATGACCCTTCATCAGTAATCGATCTCTTCATGAGGTTGGTGTTTGTTATTTAAATTCTTTTCCCCTCTTTTGATTTAAACTACGAATGCGGATCAACCACAAACAAGTTTATCTGCGGAATCATATGTTATTGTGAGAGGGTTTTATTGGGATTATTCAGGGAATATTTCCATGATTTCATTGTTATTGTTTGATTATGCTCTATTTAATCATACTAATGGGAGCAGGTCAATGCCGTAGAGAATGACGATGGGGGGTCGTTCCTCGATTTGCTTATGGGATTTTCGTCCACCCTTTTTCTTTCACAAATTCATTGCATTATTCATGGGGCGATGAAGAATAGATCTTTTCACATCCGTTTGGTGATGCAACGATCCCAACTTAAAGATTGGAAAAGACAATGACCTTGTTGAGTCGCAACGACGATAGTGGATCACGAATCAGGCTGGATATGGAAGGGCCGTTCTTCGAGCGTTCTTCGCTCAGGTGGATCATTGCAAATTTTTGAAGCCAGTCGGAGGTCCGAAAACAACAGAATTGGCCTCATGGTGTCGGGGTTACCAACACCAATGATTTTCATGGAAATTGGATGGCTGGATCGATGATCGGGGCAACACGGGAGGTGCATCGGTGAGGAGCGTCATTTCTGGTAAATTATGGGATACATGGTCTGTACATTTGAAGAACATGGCGTGTAGCACCGGCGGCGGTGGATAGGTTTTAAGGGGCCAGAGAAGAATCACATGGCTTTTTTCCCTGGTCACATGGCGTGTTGGAAATTCCCCAAAGCTTACTTTCTATCCAAGGGATACACGAACCTAGGATAAAGTTCACGAAGTGTACTCTATCACATGGCCAGGAGAGGCCAGTAACACGAGTCACCCCGTGTACTGCTTACACGGGTTGGAGTTCACGGGTTGATATCCATGTATGGGCACATGGACAGCGTACAATGAGCCAACCCCAGTCACTCAGACATGGCGTGTACACCGTACTACACGTCGTGTGCTAACTTTTCTACATGACCATCCTTACAACATGGGCCATTGTACACGGGCAGTACCCGGGGTAAGACAACACAGCGTGTAACTTTTCTACATGTAGTGTACTTTTTGGAAAATGGCATGGTCCTCCTGTTCACCATATCTTGGACATGTTTTTTTTGGGTTAGTTCCCATTTTTATTGTCCCCCTGAAGGTCTGACATCATTTCCTTCTACAGAAGTATGATTGTAACAGCCCAGAATGATAAAGGGTTTAATAACTAAATGATATGACTCATATCAACAAGGTGCACCGTCCTTTTCAAGAGCCTACCTGATTAGAACACCACGGTTAAGCGTTCTTCGACTAGAATAGTTATTAGGATGGGTTCCCTTCTGGGAAGTTACCCAAGGTTTTTTTGAGTTTGGACAAAGCACACTAGAAAGGACATGTGTTGGCCTATGGGGACCGTCCTTTGTCAGATGAACCATGATGGCACGTGGGTGGGCCCCAGGGTGGGGACAACATGTCTCTAGGGAAACTGGTGGTACCTTGCAGGCTAGGACCTGACGACCATGTTAAGACTGGGTGTCTCTGCTATCATCGGGATCCTATTGTTACATTTGGTATCAGAGGTGGTACCCTGCCTTATGTTCAGCGCACTGCCTGGGTTAAGATGCAGGGCCCACATCGGGGATGTTTTTCTTTAAAGGGGTTGTGATTTTAGCACCCTGGAATGATAAAGGGTTAAATGAATAAATTATATGACACATTTCAACAAGGGGTACCTTGTTTTTCATAATCCTACCTGATTAAAACTCCACAGTTAAGAATGATTCGCCTGGAGTAGTGATCAGGAGGGGTGACCCTCTGCAAAGTTACCCAGGGTGTGTGTGAGATAGGACAAAGCACACTGGAACAGACATGTGTTGGCATGTGGGGATAGTCCATAGTCATATAAACCATGAGGGGATGTGGGTGGGCCCAAGGGTGGGGACCATGTGTCTTTGGGGAAACTGGTGGTACCGGGAGGGCTAGGACCCGACGACCATGTTAAGGCGGGGTGTCTATGTTGTCACTGGGATCATGTTGTTACATTAAAAATGTAAAGACCCGGAATTTCCATTTAATTTTTTTTTAATATATTGGAAATTTACAAGTCCGTGAAATCTGACGGCACATGATTCCGAGGCCCGGAGTGCCCGGAATGATCCATCGATGTTTTGTTAAGATTAAGTTAACGGGTGTAAGCAGTTTTCCTAAAAAAGTGGAATAACTCTTAAACGGTTACTCTAATCAAAAATCAGAGGTCATAATTGCGCTCAGTATGGCGGTTTTACCCTAGTTGTGACTTAAGATTATTCGGGGCGGGTCTCCTGTGAGAAAACCCAACACTGGCATAATCGTAAATAGAATAATTAAATAAATTATTTTATTTGTCAAATGTTTATAACTCAAAAACAGTAACTCAGATTAAAATTATGAGACCACAGCTGAACTCATGAGGGAATTCTTTATTTAACTATATACTAACCTTCACCGACACGAGCCACTAGAAAAAGTTAGTTTTTTGCCGCAAATAAAATAATTAATTGAAAATTATTTTATTATAAAATTCATAACTTCTAAACAGTAACTCTAATTAATAATCCAAGAGTACAGTTGTGTTTTTTTGGGAGTTTTAAACCTAGGTATATCATAATAGTGACCAGTGTGGGTCGAGGGTGACTGATAATAATTTACCAAACTTTTTTTGTGTATGTTAAGTAAATGCGTGAGTGGCGTTTTGTAACCAACAGTGCTCGGAATTGAAATATGCAGGCACCTTTGAACATGCAGCACCAGTATATTTTTAAAGATACTTTCACATTGATTGCAGTGAGTCGATAATAAAATATAGTTTTGGGGTTTTTAGAATTTGAATTAAATAAAAATAATGTGTGTGGATTTATTTTTATTTGATGGTTAAAATATCATCATAGAAGTTGGAGGTGGGACCACCACACCATAACCTCCCATGATAGGTTATGGTTTTGGGGCCCACCAGATCCTGACCTCCCACAAAGGGTTATGATGTGGGGACCACACGGGGCTAAACTCCACTAATAATGGGAGGAGAGGAAAACCTCTAAACTCTCCATCATTAGTGAGCGAGATCCTCTTCACCTACCCTAATTAATTTCTTGTGCCAACCCCTTGAATTAATTAAGGGGAGCCTAAAAATTTAATTAGACCAATTTGAATATTGTCCCAACAAATTAATATGATATTACAATCTATTATTTTCTTGGCATATTCATTTTGGTGGCAACATTGAAAGGAGGATTTGGGAGAAATCTCCCAATGAAGAACCACGTCTCCCAATGAAGAATGAAGAAATAAGAACACCGAACATCTTTTAATTCTTCCTCGAAGCTTCAATAGTCTTGAGACGTCTTCGACGGCCGACTTTTTCATCGTCGTCAATGAGCCGACGCAGCTCAGGATAGGAAGTGTGTGGTAGCCGTGACGAATGACGAACTCCTTCTTCTTCTTCTCGCGACGTCAACATTGACGACCGACAATCAAAAGTAGGTGGATTATTTTGTGTATCATTCCTTTTCTTTTTCTGTTCTTAGTATTGGAAAGGAATCATTGCGTATTTTTAAAATAATTGTTGTTAATCTTTCTTACTCTTTGATGAGCCATGTGTTACCACCCTAAACATGGAGGGAGCGGGCCAAACCAACATGTCCCGACCCCTCTGCCGTTCTTGTTTATGTTGTTTCTCGGCTTGGCGATGAAAGAGTGCTAAAGGCGCCGATGGCCCAGGCAAAGGCCGCACTTCCCGTGGCCTCCGAGAACAGCAATGACCCTATGGCGTTTCGGTGCCCCGACTGAGCTGGCTCCACGGGTTGAACTACCGCCGGCCTCCCACCTGCCCCGGCCATACCCCGCTGACCCCCACCGGCCCGCCTGACACCCTTCTGGCTACCTACGAGCCTTCCTGGTCGCCACCTGACCAAACTGGTGCTCTGGCCATACAGGCCTCCCGAGTCGGCCTGTGACCCCCTCACGTCTCTCTGGCTGAACTGGCTTGGTCATGCCCTCAGGGCCGAGCCATGTCGGGTCGCGCCGTTGTGATGCTCTAGGCCGAACCGACCCCGAGACTTGGTCAAACCAGCCACGCGGCCTACGGGGCTTGGCCCAGTGGGCCATGCCGAACCTAAAAGGCCATCCTGCCCAATTGGCGAGGCCAGACCCATCATGTCTGATCGGGTCGGCCCAGAATGGGTCGGACCTGGTCAGACTAACCGGGTCAGACCGGACCCGGACTTATTACTGACCCATTTACTTTATTTGGTCATATCATTTTCACTATACAACTGTTTGAAAAACTGTCAGCAGCACATGTAACGCCCCGACCCCAGTTACCCAGAGTCGGTGCATTAATTACATAACATTGGCATGATCACGAGAAAGATCAAGTCTCGAAAGACCGATTAGTTTAGTAGCCTTGGAATAACTAGATACATCCATAAATTTATACATTACATCATAAAAAAACATATTTTCTTCATATCACCTCAAACTATCCCTGCAGGTCATTCATAAATTACTTCTTCATAATCCTGGGAAAAAAAATAAAACATTGAAAGGGGTGAGCTCAGATGCTCAGTAAGGATAACATTATAGCAGAAGCTTTCATAAATAAGCATAAACACTTAAGGCAATTTATAACTAAAAAAAGCCTTTTAAACTTGAACTTCAGCATAAAATGGAAAATGTAAAATGAAATAATGCCATTTACTTACTCAAATGGATATTCTACTAGTCGAATGTTCACATGAAATATCAATATCCACTTTCATAATGATGGAATGCATAATGCCAGACTATTATAACCACATAGCCAAGGCCTCGTGCCAAGACTACAAATAAGATTTTGCCAAGGCCTTCTGCCAAGACACTAGTTTGTCTCATGAGACCTACCGATGCATCGAGGAGCTATAGCGGGCTCCACCTGTCACTTATTAAGTCCAATTCATTCCTCACATGAATAGGTTTAAGCATAAAATAAACATTCGTATTAAAACTAGCATACGAAATGTCAATACTTTAACCACAAACCATGAATGGTATAAAAATAGAACATCCACAGTCAAACATAACTCATTTGATACAATATGGAAGATTGTATTGTATCACATTATCCTCAATCATGAATAATGAAGGATGTTGACATAGATGAAAATAATCATCAAAAATATTTGAGGGAAATATCCCCCTTTTCTTGAAATCATTTAAAAGTCACACTATTTGTCAAGAAGCCATTTAAAAATAGATTTTTGAATCAAAGTGTCCCATAACACTTTGAAACTTTTAAAAGGAGTTTTAATTTTAAAACTTTAATGTCCATATAAATAAATCATTAAAACCATTTTTTAAAACATGGACATTAATGAGCAAGATTTAGAAGAATAAGTCTTTAAAACATTTTAAAATGGTATTTTGGTTATAGATTCTAACCAAAAGAGAGACACTTGAGTACAAATAATTGAGGTAATCAAATCTTTTTAATATCATGAGAATAAAGGGATTCATGATATACTATGTCAAAGTACATTATATACACCACATAAAAGTGATTTGGTGTATATCAACAAAGAAGTCCCAATTGAATGTAAATTGAGATGAAATCTCTCATAAAGGTCGTATCCTTAGGTTAAGGATAAATCAATGACATAATTATGTGTGAAAATATAAATACACTATATATGATTGAATATTCAGCGTAAAACAATCAAAGGATATTCACACATATTCTTGTAGAAACAACACGAACGAATTGGATGTTTAACTCAACAAATGGTGAAAGAGTTAAAATTACTCTTATCAAATTCATATTAATGACTTGAGAATTATCAATAGAGTGATTATGTGTATCAAAAGTATATCCATAGGAAGGGGAGTGGAAATTATGACATAATCAAATGAATAGTGATTCCACACATAATCTTGGAGTAATATAATCAATGAAATATGCGTAAAGCTGAATGAGTGGAAATTGAAATGTCAAATTCCCTTATCGATTTGGTAACTTACGAAACATACAACTATGAAAGAAGTATCATACCATGACTATGTAAGTACCCATAAATTAATGTATATTACACAATGAATACAATCATGGGCAGTACACATACACCACATGTAATAATTAAGTGGTGAACAATGGAATTCTCACGAAATTAAGAGTGAGAGAAGAAACTACTTACCACGTTAATCAACTGAGTTGTATGGAAAAAAGTTAATAACCACAAAAATGATTTACAGAATAACATGAATATAAAGAGTATCATGATAATATATATCAAATGGCTGTACACAATACACCACTTTCAATAATTTAGTGGCGAACAATGGAAATCTCACGGAGTTGAAAGTGATATAAGAAAATCCATTACCTTGAACTTTCCCTTAGTCGATGGTATGTTAACCTCCTGTATAATAATTAAAACATTTATTAAATTATACAATAATCATATACATCAATATGATATCATATATGATCTTTTAACATTGATTTATTAATAATATCTTAGTATAATCGTCATTTCGGGTGATAATCGATTCGTTCTTCTTAAATGTTTGGTTACGTAAGACATGTTTGTAATGGATATATTATATCTTATTCATAATAAGAATGATATTAACATTATTTTTATCCGAAAAATGATAATAATACTAGAATGGATACGATGGAGGATGGATCTCATCGTGTTCGTGGAGACGGTAGTCCGTACGTACGCACGAACGCTACTTCCATTTAATTTTTCATTTTAAAAGAATTGAATCCAAATGATACATAGGTATATTATTATTCCAGTATAATATAATATTTTATATATGTTACTTATGTTCATTAACACCATTCATTATACGTTCCATGTGTGGTATGAACGAGTCATATCATTTTAAGGGGCGGTAGTCCGCACTTCCTCAAATGAAATTATCGTACGTATATACAACATGGAACGAATAATGGTATGAAATAAAATGGAATTACAGAAGGTTATATATAAAATATGTATCATTAATATCACACTTAATTATAGTGCCATCATAATGGCCACCATGAGAGGCGGTAAGATGTATTTGAACAACCATCGTTTCGTGAGGTGTTAGTTTTCCATTCACAGAAACATTATGTTCATCATCCATTAGATGAAGGTGTGTGTATGTGTAGTTCGAATACTTCTTATAAAAACATCCTAGTATATTGAGGATTCTTTTTTTGTTACAAAATAAAGGAAATAAAAAGATTTTGGGGGTTGGAGAAGCAAAATAAATGAAAATAATTTAAGAGAAATCATTACCTTTAATTTAGGTAACTCACTTTGGTTGGAACCAAAGGACTTCTTGAAATGCTTTCTGCCTAAGGGGAAGCTTCAAGGAGGAGGAGAGGGATGTGGGGAGGTTATTTGGGCAGGGTTTGGACGAGCCAAGTGGCTTGAGAGGTGTGAGTAATTAGTAGAAGTGGTCTCCTTTTATAAGGGAGAGGAGGGGCTCTTTAGGAAAGAGTGAAAGTACTACTTTATAATATAATTGTATTCTGTTTATAATGGTCCAAAAATCATTGAGATCGAAGATAAGATGACTCATATTATAAATAACATCAACCAATAAGAATTGGACAGGTTTTAGATAATATGTTAATCATTATAATCTTATTAATTTAAATGATTTATTAATGAGGTAAACATTGCATCATTATTGTTTCATTAATAATTTAAAGTATATGATGTCTAAAAATTATAAATAAATTATCATTATGTAGGAAATCGTTTTAGCTTTCTAATTAATATTTATAATAGAAAATCCAACATGTATAACCCTATGTAAAAATTGTTCTTCTAAAAGATGTAAGCTTATGCCATTTTTATTTTTATTTTAACTTTATTAATATAATGTATCCCTACCACATAAAAGTGGCTCCAAGGGGTCCCCAAATCGACCCAAGGATGCCCATGGTCGGGTATGTGTCCACCAATAAGTTTAGGACACGTTTTAGGGTAATTTTGTATTATTATAATATTATTTTTTAACCCTTATTTACCGGATTTACCCTTTAACCATGGTAAATAAAATATTTACCGCAGTAATTATTCAAAATGTGTAAAAATAAAAGTTACCTATTTACATAATTTGTACATCCTGATTCCAAATATGTAATCCATTTTTCCAAATTCAAAACATAGAAGTGGCAGAAATTAATTTAAAATTAATTCTCGTTGTTAAAATAAAAAGCGTGTTTTTAAGAGATAATAACTATCAAAAGATTGACACTTGTTTATGTCTGGTTTAATTGTGAAATTATGTACAATGACAAACATTAAATTAAATGGTAAAAATATATTCTAAATATACTTTAAAACCACTCAAATTCATAATTTATCAATATTAATTATTTTGATTAAAAAGGTTGAATTTAATTAAAATTTAGTAATTTTCACTATTCATCAAAATATAAAAGTTATCCGAAATGTACCAAAATTTCACCCTAGGCTAATTTCAATATTCCGAATCCAAAAATGAAGTCCATTTTGAAATATAAAATATATATGATTTCAAAAAGTAGGTATTACTATTCACAACGGCTGGTTTAATTAGTTGTGGTGTGTGTTAGAACTCAAGGTTGCATACAACACACGCTACTATTTTATTCAAAGGAAAGCATACCGTGGAAGCTTGGGATGTTTCATTTTAAATTTTTTTGATGTCCCAATTTATTCAGATAGTTTAAAATATTTTATTTAAAAAGGTTTCACTATTAAAAGTTGATAAAAGTGCAATACTAAAAATGAATCTGTTCTTGCATTATGACTAAGAAACTCATAATAGGGATTCTAAAATTATAAGGATTATATAAAGTTCAAAATGTAGTTAATACTATTCATGACCTCTTTTAATGGATTTTTTTTGTACGTCATGGTGTGATTGAACTCGGTGTTGCGTGTAGTGCAAGTTATTGTATTATTTTTAAGAAATAACACACTATGAAATCCTAGGGTGTTACATTTTCCCCTCCTTCAATAAATTGTGTCCTCGCAATTTGAAATTGTTCTTCGAAAATAAAAGGATGAAAGTAGAAAATACATTTGTGGGAAAACCCACATCGGAAATTGGGTTACTAAATTTTAGTCTTAATATAAGGAAAAGAGAAATGAAAGGGTCACCACCAAATTATGATCTCGATTAGGAGAACATTGGTGGCAATTAGAAACAAATAATTGGAGGAAAAACATAAATTTTTATAGGTAGTGATTGAGGTCATCAATCACAAACAAGTATAAAATTGATATCCTTAAACTCATCAATCTATGATGATTTGAAATACCATCGGTCCAAGAAATCATAGGGTATTGGGATAACACATTTTTGACGTTTCAAAATATCTTAGTTGAAATCCCACATCAAAAAATGAATTAATGAGGCCTCTATTTAAAATAAAGAGTGGAAAGTATGAAGATTACCGAAAATAACACATACTAGGGTTCCATGTAGGAAAATATGGATATGGAAGAGAAATCTAACCATCATTTTTCTGATGGAGAGTGGTAGAGAACATGGCTATGAAAAGGCCAAAAATCCCAAAGCCATAAATTGGTGATGATTTAATGTACCATCTAGGAAAAAAAAATTTTAAAAGTTACATTACATAAGGAAGAGGAATTCATTTATGATATTGACTAAGAACATTATGAGATATACTTAAATTTTAAGTATATTTTCATTCTTTAATAAATTTCCACCACTAACTCAATTTTTTTTAAACGATGAGTATTCAAGAAGACTTGGTCACACTGGGAGAACTAGAATAAACATCTATAGAATCACATTATCCATGTAGGATAAACCATATATTTACATTGTCTTTGAAGATTAATCAAAACCAAAATGGTTAGTGAATGATCTAATGATCCCCCAAAAGGATATTCATTGAGATAAATATGCACTAATCTTAATTTCTAAAATTAAACTGACAATACCCCAAAGTTAAATAGATACCATTCAATAACGAATTGTCCTTACAATACTTTAATATAATCCAAACTAATATTGAAACCCAAAACATAGAATAATTTGATTATGTAGTCTCCCATGTTACATTGTATCTCCAAATGACATCAAATACTCTTAATGTCACATACTTAAAAGTAATTAAAATCATCACATATTCTCTGTTATAGGTTAATCATTTCCATAAATAACCCAAATCACTATAAATCAACAATAAAAACGTAGATAAAAATCCACCATTACTCTACAAATGAAACCTCATTGTATTCTATTTTCCTTGGGCATATAGTGTTCCTAACAAAACGAACATCTTCCAAAATAACATTTATCACTTAATCACCAAATCATTTTCCTCCACCAAGGGTATTCATTTGATAAGACATAAGAACCCAAATCATCTTATTATTGATCAATAAAATCATTTAACAAAAAAAATAGTCACACTAACCAGGGACTTCACATAGTCCAGTGGTAGGCGATAAATCCCAATCGCACTTTGGTTGTGGGTTCGATTCCCACAGCTTTGTCTGACGCGATGGGTTGTCACACGGTCTACGTGTTGTCCTTTTTCAAAAACTATATTTTATAATATTACCAAAATGAGATAAATTCGTCAAAATAACATAATTTAACCACAAATGTTATATCATACTTTTCATTTTCATCCTAAATTATAATAACTTATCATTTTCTCAAACCCCAATGATCATATAAAACCAAATGGTTATTTATACCTATATCCACAAGAGAAGAGACAATTCTTCCTCAAATATCATTCTCACATGGCAAACTGCGGGGTTACAAATACAAGAGAAAATTATTCCAAAGTAAACCCATCAACAAGGAGTTCTAATACTTTTTAAATTTTTCTCCAACCATTTATTTCCACATATCTTCTTCTTTGACCAAGAAAATATCCTATAGAATATGACATTCACTCGGGTAATGGCCAGGTCCCCTACATTTACGGCAAATGACTGTAAATGGACTCTTGGGACCATTTTTATCTTCTTCCATAGTACTCTTCATTTTTCTTCGGCAATTCTTCACTTTATGTCCTTCCTTCCCGCACGTAAAAAATTTCGTTGTCCCATTGAGACACTTTCCTGGGTGTCTCTTTCCACATTTCCTGCATGATGAAAAATGAGGTTTCTTTTCCCCATGGTCTCCATTGCTAGAGATCTTATCATTTATCACCTTTCTCTTCCTTGTTGAGTCTGGGAGTTGGTTAATATATATGTTGTTGATCATATTTTTGGAAAACTGATTTGGCATAAAGACGATATCTTTTACGCCTATCAACATTCCATTTTGTTGCTCATCGCCACCATCGTTCCCACCTTGTACATAATTCTCAAAGTCACTATGACTTCCTTGGAATCCAGCTATTGACTAAATCCAGAAAGCATTGTGTGAGTAATAGTAGTCGTAAAATCATTTAGAGATTAAAATGTCACCATATTCTCAATTTGAAACATATTAGGATTTACAAAGGTCATTTACTCTCATCTTATGTATATATTACTTAAATCGGTTTGTAAAGAAAATGTAAATTATCCTAAGAATATCCCCCGGGAGTGTCGTAACCAAGAGTGCAGCAAGGCCCGTTGTCGTGCACCAGTTCCCATTCGAGTCTAGCTCAAAGCGGTGTTTTCGGGTTTTACCCCTAGGTACATCTGTGCCAGAGCCGCCTCTACCTGCTCGTTTCCAGACAGGGATGTATTGCTCGGAAAACTCACAAAATCTCTACAATACCCAAATTTTAGGAAGTTCTTTTATACTAATCCTCAAAGTTCATCGTAGTTCTACGTGCTCTAATCAGAGTTTATCTAAATCTAGCTACCAAGGTTTGTACTAAACTTCCTCTGATACCAACTATAACGCCCCGACCCTAGTTACCCAGAGTCGGTGCATTAATTACATAACATTGGCATGATCACGAGAAAGATAAAGTCTCGAAAGACCGATTAGTTTAGTAGCCTTGGAATAACTAGATACATCCATAAATTTTTACATTACATCATAAAAAAACATCTTGTCTTCATATCCCCTCATACTATCCCTGCAGGTCATTCATAAATTACTTCTTCATAATCCTGGGAAAAAAAATAAAACATTGAAAGGGGTGAGCTCAGATGCTCAGTAAGGATAACATTATAGCATAAGCTTTCATAAATAAGCATAAACACTTAAGGCAATTTATAACTAAAACAAAAGACTTTTAAACTTGAACTTCAGCATAAAATGGCAAAGGTAAAATGAAATAATGCCATTTACTTACTCACATGGATATTCTACTAGTCGAATGATCACATGCAATATCAATATCCACTTTCATAATGATGGAATACATAATGCCAGACTATTATAACCACATAGCCAAGGCCTCGTGCCAAGACTACAAATAAGATTTTGCCAAGGCCTTGTGCCAAGACACTAGTTTGTCTCATGAGACCTACCGATGCATCGAGGAGCTATAGCGGGCTCCACCCTTCACTTATTAAGTCCAATTCATTCCTCATATGAATAGGTTTAAGCATAAAATAAACATTCGTATTAAAACTAGCATACGAAATGTCAATACTTTAACCACAAACCATGAATGGTATAAAAATAGAACATCCACAGTCAAACATAACTCATTTGATACAATATGGAAGATTGTATTGTATCACATTAACCTCAATCATGAAAAATGAAGGATGTTGACATAGATGAAAATAATCATCAAAACTATTTGAGGGAAATATCCCCTTTTTCTTGAAATCATTTAAAAGTCACACTATTTTTCAAGAAGCCATTTAAAAATAGATTTTTGAATCAAAGTGTACCATACCACTTTGAAACTTTTAAAAGGATTTTCAATTTTAAAACATTAATGTCCATATAAATAAATCCTAAAAACCATTTTTTTAAAACATGGACATTAATGAGTAAGATTTAGAAGAATAAGTCTTTAAAACATTTTAAAATGGTATTTTGGTTAGAGATTCTAAACAAAAGAGAGACACTTGAGTACAAAAAATTGAGGTAATCAAAACATTGTAATATCATGAGAATAAAGGGATTCATGATATACTATGTCAAAGTACATTATATACACCACATAAAAGTGATTTGGTGTATATCAACAAAGAAGTCCCAATTGAATGTAAATTGAGATGAAATCTCTCATAAAGGTCGTATCCTTAGGTTAAGGATAAATCAATGACATAATTATGTGTGAAAATATAAATACACTATATATGATTGAATATTCAGTGTAAAACAATCAAAGGATATTCACACATATTCTTGTAGAAACAACACCAACGAATTGGATTTTTAACTCAACAAATGGTGAAAGAGTTAAAATTACTCTTATCAAATTCATATTAATGACTTGAGAATTATCAATAGAGTGATTATGTGTATCAAAAGTATATCCACAGGAAGGGGAGTGGAAATTATGACATAATCAAATGAATAGTGATTCCACACATAATCTTGGAGTAATATAATCAATGAAATATGCGTAAAGCCGAATGAGTGGAAATTGAAATGTCAAATTCCCTTATCGATTTGGTAAATTACGAAACATACAAATATGAAAGATGGATCATACCATGACTATGTAAGTACCCATAAATTAATGTATATTACACAATGAATACAACCATGGGAAGTACACGTACACCACATGTAATAATTAAGTGGTGAACAGTGGAATTCTCACGAAATTAAGAGTGAGATAAGAAACTCCTTACCACGTTAATCAACTGAGTCATATGGACAAAAGCTAATAACCACCAAAATTATTTATAGAATAACATGAATATAAAGAGAATCATGATAATATATATCAAATGGCCATACACAATACACCACTTTCAATAATTTAGTGGCGAACAATGGAAATCTCACGGAGTTGAAAGTGAGATAAGAAAATCTCTTACCTTGAAATTTCCCTTAGTCGATGGTATGTTAACCCTCATGTATAATAATTAAATCATTTATTAAATTATACAATAATCTTATACATCAATATGATATCATATATGATCTTTTAACATTGCTTTATTAATAATATCTTAGTATTATCGTCGTTTCAGGTGATAATCGATTCGTTCTTCTTAAATGTTTGGTTACGTAAGACATGTTTGTAATGGATATATTATATCTTATTCATAATCAGAATGATATTAACATTCTTTTTATCCCTAAAATGAGAATAATACTTGAATGGATACGATGGAGGATAGATCTCATCGTGTTCGTGGAGACGGTAGTCCGTACGTACGCACGAACGCTACTTCCATTTAATTTTTCATTTTAAAAGAATTGAATCCAAATGATACATAGGTATATTATTATTCCAGTATTATATAATATTTTATATATGTTACTTATGTTCATTAACACCATTCTTTATACGTTCCATGTGTGGTATGAACGAGTCATATCATTTTAAGGGGGCGGTAGTCCACACTTCCTCAAATGAAATTATCGTACGTATATACAACATGAAACGAATAATGGTATGAAATAAAATGGAATTACAGAAGGTTATATATAAAATATGTATCATTAATATCACACTTAGTTACAGTTCCATCATAATGGCAACCATGAGAGGCGGTAAGATGTATTTGAACAATCATCGTTTCGTGAGGCGTTAGTTTTCCATTCACAGAAACATTATGTTCATCATCCATTAGATGGAGGTGTGTGTATGTGTAGTTCGAATACTTCTTATAAAAACATCCTAGTATATTGAGGATACTTTTTTTGTTACAAAAGAAAGGAAATAAAAAGAGTTTGAAAGTTGGAGAAGCAAAAAAAATGAAAATAAATTAAGAGAAATCGTTACCTTTAATTTAGGTAACTCACTTTGGTTGGAACCAAAGGACTTCTTGAAATGCTTTCTGCCTAAGGGGAAGCTTCAAGGAGGAGGAGAGGGGTGTGGGGAGATTATGTGGGCAGGGTTTGGACGAGCCAAGTGGCTTGAGAGGTGTGAGGAATGAGTAGAAGTGGTCTCCTTTTATAAGGGAGAGGAGGGGCTCTTTAGGAAAGAGTGAAAGTATTACTTTATAATATAAATATATTCGGTTTATAATGGTCCAAAAATCATTGAGGTCGAAGATACGATGACTCATATTCTAAATAACATCAACCAATAAGAATTGGACAGGTTTTGGATAATATTTTAATCATTATAATCTTATTTATTTAAATGATTTATTAATGAGGTAAACATTGCATCATTATTGTGTCATTAATAATTTAAATTATTTGATGTCTAAAAATTATAAATAAATTATCATTACGTAGGAAATCTTTTTATCTTTCTAATTAATATTTATAATCGAAAATCCAACATGTATAACCCTATGTAAAAATTTTTCTTCTAAAAGATGTAAGCTTATGGCATTTTTATTTTTATTTTAACTTTATTAATATAATGTGTCCCTATCAAATACAAGTGGCTCCAAGGGGTCCCCAAATTGACCCAAGGATGCCCATGGTCGGGTATGTGTCCACCAATAAGGTTAGGACACGTTTTAGGGTAATTTTGTATTATTATAATATTATTTTTTAACCCTTATTTACCGGATTTACCCTTTAACCATGGTAAATAAAATATTTACCGCAGTAATTATTCAAAATGTGTAAAAATAAAAGTTACCTATTTACATAATTTGGACATCCTGATTCCAAATATGTAATCCATTTTTCCAAATTCAAAACACAGAAGTGGCAGAAATTAATTTGAAATTAACTCCCGTTGTTAAAATAAAAAACGTGTTTTTAAGAGATAATAACTATCAAAAGATTGACACTTGTTTATGTCTGGTTTAATTGTGAAATTATGTCCAATGACAAACATTAAATTAAATGGTAAAAATATATTCTAAATATACTTTAAAACCACTCAAATTCATAATTTATCAATATTAATTATTTTGATTAAAAAGGTTGATTTTAATTAAAATTTAGTAATTTTCACTATTCATTAAAATATAAAAGTTATCCGAAAAGTACCAAAATTTCACCCTAGGCTAATTTCAATATTCCGAATCCAAAAATAAATTCCATTTTGAAATATAAAATATATATGATTTCAAAAAGTAGGAATTACGATTCACAACGGCTAGTTTAATTAGTTGTGGTGTGTGTTAGAACTCAAGGTTGCATACAGCACACGCTACTATTTTATTCAAAGGAAAGCATACCGTGGAAGCTTGGGATGTTTCATTTTAAATTCTGTTGATGTCCCAATTTATTCAGATTGTTTGAAATATTTTATTTAAAAAGTTTTCACTATTAAAAGTTGATAAAAGTGCAATACTGAAAATGAATCTGTTCTTGCATTATGACTAAGAGACTCATAATAGGGATTCTAAAATTATAAGGATTATATAAAGTTAAAAATGTAGTTAATACTATTCATGACCTCTTTTAATGGCTTTTTTTTTGTACGTCATGGTGTGATTGAACTCGGTGTTGCATGTAGTGCAAGTTATTGAATTATTTTTAAGAAATAACACACTATGAAATCCTGGGGTGTTACAGCACTGGTTTTCTTAGAGCATGATGGCCCCATTGAGTATACATCACTGGAGTTCAGGGTAAATTTGAAATACGGTCAGGTTTGATCATGCACAAATCCAATTAGGCCCCTGGGACTAAATGTATAATAACTCATAAACCATGCGTACAATTGGCGCGCTGTCTATTGTATTGATACCCCTATGACAAGAGAGACCTTTGAGATTCTTCTATGTGGGACTTAGTGACAGTTGGATTATTAACCTGTAGCTCATGGTGTGGATCCTTTCAGAGATGAGAGAGCATAGTGTGTAGATATCAGACCAGTTCCTGGTTTAACCACCATCGGATATGGGCAGTGGGTTACCCGTTGAACTTAGGGTTTACCCTCTAGTTGGGATGGGAGTGGGTTACCCACTGACCTTTAGGGTTTACCTTTCAACTGGGTTGGGCAGTAGGTTATCTGACAACCTCTTAGGGTTTACCCTCAAGCTAGGATGGGAAGTGGGTTACCCGAAGTCCTCTTAGGGTTTTCCCTCCAGCTGAGCTCGGCAATGGGTTACCTGTTGAACATAGGGTTTACCCTCTAGCTGGGCTTGATAGTGGGTTATGCGACGATCTCTTAGGGTTTACCCTCCAACTGGGCTGGGCAGTGGGTTACCTGACACTTTCCTCAGACTCAACCCTTTCTATGTGGCTATTCAGTGACTTTTCTTTATGAATACCAGAGCGGGAACCTTGGTTGTACGGTAGGCCCACTGTACTTGATAGAGGGGGATTTCTCCAACAGCTATGGTTTTCACAATTTTACTGGGGATGTTATTTGATACTATCCCTAGAAAAAAATCCTACTTGACCTGAATCAGTAACATTTTTTATTTACTTAATGATTGACGTGGATTACTTGATAACTAAGGTTTATGTATGGGAACATAACTAACTGGGGTTATCTGTTGTTTTCATACTTTTTGATTTATCCTTGTTGGATTTAGTGATAACTCGAGGGTCTCAGGGTCACTACTGAGTATCGTTATACTCACTCCTGCACGGGCTTTTCTAGTACCTAGTTGTGTTGGTTACAGACGATGGACAATGTTGACTAAGGCTGAGAGAACCACAACTGGACGGTACTCGGTGGTGGATCATATGGTGTGTCGGTAAGCGGAGGAGACTGACAGATGTGGAGTGTTAAGGAGTCTATCTATACCTACCCTTTAGGTAGGATCCGTCGTGGATGGTCCTGGAGCTACTCTTCACATGTAACCTATTTTTTTCCTATTTAGATGAACTTGTTTCAGTTGTACTTGTATTTTTCTATTAGTATTGTATTTTGGAACATCTACTTTCAGCACTCTTTGTATATAGTTTTACATAGTGGTTTTCCCTAGCTCATACTCTGTTCTGTGCGTTTTCAAGACTTAAAGGCAATGCCATCGTAGATTAGGGATTTAAGCCTTTGGTGCTAGTCTCCAGCCCATGTCCTATAGAAGGAATGCTTGGGGTAGTCACGGCACGGGCCCTGGGAAATGAGTCATGAAAAATTGGTATCAGAGGAGTCGGTTCTACCACAGAACATAGAACTCTAATATTTCCTTTCTGTGAAGCAGTACTGTTAAAAGTACTTAGTTTGTTTTTCAGTTCAGGGAGTCCAGTGTTGGTGTGGTGGCCGACGTATCCATACACTAGTACCCTGACTACTAATTTTCGACTCAATGCACAAAAACACTGACTGCATGTTTTTTTTCAAAAGTTTTCTTTAAGTCAGCTAAACTGGGTCATCTCATCATGTGTAATCATTGACCATGTCACATCAGTTTCTTATAAGATGTCTCCACACAGATAACCATTTATAGTTCAGAGAGTTGTTCACATTGATAGCCCAACGAGCGACAAGGCTTCAGTGCATGGACCTCATACTATGTTGGAACCTTCAGGTGGTGTACCAGCAGCACCAGCACCCATTGGAAAGAAGATACCACTAGCCCCAATGTCAGATGGAACACACCAACTGAGCGTATTGCACAAGTTCTAGCAGCAAAATCCTTTGAGGTTTCAAGACGTGACAGATTGCCACATAGTTGAGGGCTATCTGGAAACAGTTTCTAGATTATCCCATCTAGTTGAGACACCAGTAGAGAAGACAATGATCTTAGCTACTAGACTTTTTCAGTGAGTGTCCAGTAGGATAGTCCTCTTAGTGATGAGGATTCGGGTCATGGAACGTTTCTCGAGATAGTACCGTGGGTTACTTTTCTAGCTATATCACTACCCGTTGGTCAGTAGTTACATCCGGAGGTACCGGTAAAGGACACATGTAGGCTCAGTTCTATACAAGTGTTTCAACATCATATACCCCTCGGATTCTGAGGTGAGCCTAACTCAAAGGCGGCTAAGGGATAGATCAAGGAGGTGGCTGAGAGTTATTTATAACTTCTACAACTTCGATAGGAGGACATGTCAGTAGTTGAGTATTTATCGAGGCATACCGATCTTTTTGGGTTCAAGATAAATACGATATGATCAGTAATTCAAGGCTTGAACATCTGAGAGAGATTTTTTAGAGGAAATCTGATCTAAAACTATTTCTCTATGCATTACTACTTATTCTTGGGTTATAGGGAGAATATTTTTGGTTTAATGTTCTTTTCCTGAATGGATACAGTCAGTGAATGTTAGTAGTGGGAAAGCAGAGAACATGTGCCAGTCTCTGAGAAATGGGCGTGTAAAATGTGTTAGGGAAATATGAATCTGTATGTTAGAAAACCTGGAAGTAGGGCTAGGAGATTAGGATGTGGTGATTTACTTTTCAACATGTTACAGCCACCCCCTTTTTGTGGACCCCTCCATGCTGAGGGAGCTGGAGGATAAGGGAAGAGAGTTGTTGCATGTTGGTAAGGAATGTGGCCCAAGGGCTATAGGAATGATTCAATGTATGGTCTATGTCCACTACTATCTTTTGTTTCAATATGCATAGGTACTAATCATTCCTTCCTTCCACAGATCATTTCCATGACCTAGAAATTCCAGTTAAACCGTTGACATGACCCTCAAATTTGGAAATACCTTTGGTAGGAGACTCTATAATTACACATACGCCGATGAAGTTATATGACCCTTGAGGTGAGTGTTTTGGTTGGAACCTCTTGTTGGATGCATCAAGGCCTTACAATGTATGATTGGGTTCTTACATGACATCCACAGTTCACACTCAGATTAACTGCATTAGGAAAAGAGGTTGTGGTTTTATACAGCGTTGGGATGGGTTTCCTTGGTCGGAGAAAAACAAAACCTAGGAAGCATAGGGTAAACACGTGCATGTGAGGGTGCATCCAATCACTCATGAGTTGGCAAACCTCACCCTCATGGCTGCAGAAGTTGAATTTGAGATAGTCTATACTCCTGGGGATGGGAACATGGTAGCAGATGAACTCAGCAGGAGGTCTGGCATACATCTGCTGAGTGAGGTGACATATCAGCTGGCATCTTTACAAATATCCTTTGTGTATTGAGATGGAGAAGCCTTCCTTCAGTCTCCTAAAATCACTCCCCCACTTCATCCACATGTGAGGGACACGTCATGGGGACACTAACTGTGAGACACGACGTGCTCAGATATCCATAGGGCAGGCACCTGATGGATTTTATGAAGATGGGGAGAACATCACCCTCTTCAAAAGAGGTACTATGGTACCAGAGTCACTTCTGGAGGAAGTGTTGATGGAGTTTCACACATTTCCTCTAGAGTTATATCTAGTAGTGAGGAAGATGTACCAGGACCTTCGATGACAGCACTGGTGGCCAGGAATGATGAATCAGTTGCAAAGTTTGTCTCTCTATGCTTGACTTGTCAACAATTGAAGGTGGAACATCAAGTAGAAATAGGCATAGTTCAGCCTTTAAATTTCCCAGAGTGGAAGTGGGATGGTATATCGATGGACTTTGTGATAGGACTCCCACATTCATCCAGAGGACATCACCCAATTTGAGTTATCATCGATTGACTCACCATGTCGGCCCACTTCCTACCGATTATAGAGCATGGTTCAGAAGAGGGATTGGGATGACTCTGTGTACAAGAGATTTTGTGGATACATGGATTAAATTCAATTATTGTCTCTGATCGTGATGCATGTTTTACTTCTCGACTAAGGAAGGTGTTGTAGGAGGCTTTTGGGATGCAACATCGTTTGAGCACCACCTACCATCCTTAGACGAATGGTCAGATTGAGCAGACAATTCATACCCTTGAGGACAAGCTGCGTGCTTGGGTCCTCAACCTGAGTTAGAGCTGGGAGGATCACTTTAACTTTCTGTACTGTGCATACAACAACATCAATCACTCCAACAATGGGATGTCACATTTCGAGGCGTTGTACGGGTGACCTTGTATATCACTTTTGTGATATACTGACCCAGGGGAGTTATCTCTCATGGCACCAGAGATGGTACTGACTTCTACAGAGGAAGTTCCAATCATCCAAGATCAGATGGAGACTGCACAGAGTAGGCAAAAGTCATATGCTGACAGAAGATGAATACCTCTAGAGTTCGACGGTGATGACCACGTCTTTCTATGGGTCTCACCTCGATGAGGTTTGTGGTGATTTAGCTGACGAACAAAGTTATATACTAGGTTTATCAGACCTTTATAGGTCCTCAGTAGAGTTGGTGGGGTAGATTACCGCTTATCTCTTCCACATCATTTAAATTAGGTGCACGACATCGTCTACATATCCCAGCTAAGGAGATACATGCACGACCATTCTCACTTCATCGACCAAAGAGAGTTGGAAATCAATGATGGGGTGACTTTTATGGAGTTTTCAGTAGAGATTGAGGATCTACCGGAGTGGGTCTGTCATGGATTGTCGATACCTCTAGTGTGTGTTTGTTGACAGCACAGGAACCTCCAAGAGTGCTCATTGGAGTGGGAGGCTCAGATGCATGCAAAATACCCCCATTTTTTTTCTTTGTTTGAGTTATCGCTTACAGGGACATATAGCCCTGAGGTGGGGAGAATGTAAAGACCGAAGATTTCCATGTAATATTTTTAAAATAAATGGGAATCTTACGAGTCCTCATAGTCTGACGGCGCATGATTCCATGGTCCGGAGTGCCCAGAATGATCTGGTGAAATTTTGTTAAACATAAGTTAATAGGCATAAGAAGTTTTCCTGAAAAATTGGAATAAATCATAAATGGTTACTCAAATCAAAAATATGGGGGCACCTATGCGCTCAGGATGGCAGGTTTACCCCATACACGACTTATGATTAGTTGGCGCGGGTCTCCTATGAGAAAACCCAAAAATTGCACAATCGTAAATAAAATAATTAAATAAATTATTTTATTTTTCAAATTCTTATAACTCACAAATGGTAAAACAGATTAAATATATGAGAACCCTTATAAACTCTTGAGGGAGATATTTATTTATAAAGATACTATCTTTGGTCGGTGCTGCCCACTATAAAAATTTAGTTTTTGGCCTCAAAAAAAATAATTATGTGACAATTATTTTATTATAAAATTAATAACATCTAAAAGGTATCTCAGATTAAAAATCCAATAGTACATTTGTGTTTTTTGATGTGTGAATTACATAGGCAGATCGTAACCTAGACCGGCATTGGTTGAGGATGACTGATAATAAATTTCTGAACATTTTTTCGGGTACGTTCAGTAAATGTGCATGTGGTATTTTGTAACTTTTAAACCATTGCTCGGAATCAAAATATGAGGGCACCATTTAACTCGCAGTGCCAGTGTTCTCCTAAGGAGACCTCCACTTTGATGAAAGTGAGTAGAGAATAAAGGATAGTTTTTGGTGTTTTTAGCTTCAGAATTAAATAAAAATATAAAGTGTGGCATTATTTTTATTTGACGGTTAAAATCTCATCATGGAAGATGGAGGTCGGACCACCACACCATAACCTCCCATGAGAGGTTATGGTGGTGGGGCCCACTCGAACCTAACCTCCCATAAGGGGTTATGATGTTGGGACCACACGGGGATAAATTCCTTTATTAATGGGAGGAGAGGAAAACCTCTCAACTCTCCCTCGTTAATGAGAAAGAGCCTCTTCAACTCCCCTAATTAATTCCTTGTGCCAACCCCTTGAATTATTTAAGGGGGTCTACCTAATTAGTTTGACCAATTTGAATATTGTTCCAAAAAGATAAATGGATATTACAATATATTATTTTGTTGGCATATTCATTATGGTGGCTGCATTGAGAGGAGGATTAGGGAGAACACTCCTAACAAAGAACCTCGTCTCCCAATGAATAACAAAGAATGAAGAATGCCGACCTTCTTCAACATCTTCCTCGAAGCTTCATCCTTTGTGGGACATCTTCGATGATCGACTTCCGCATAATCATCAACGAGCTGATGTAGCTTGGGATTGGAAGCCCATGGTGGACGTAACGAATGACGAACTCCTTCATCTTCTTCCCTTGACTTCAACATCGATAACGGATAATCAAAAGTAGGGGTTTATTTTGTGTAAATTTCCTTTTCCTTTTCTATTCTATGGAATGGAAAGGAATTGTTGCATGGTTATAAAATAATTTTTGTTCATCTTTCTTACTCTTTGATGTTCCATGTTTTACCACCCAAAATGCGGAGGGTGTGATCCAAACCAACTTGGCTCGACCCCTCTGTTGTTCTTGTTTGTGTTGTTTCTCACTATAGCGATAAAGCAGTGTTGAAGGTGATGAAGGCACATGAAAAGGCCTTGCTTCCCACATCCTTAACGGACAGCACAACCCCCTGGCATCCCGGTGCCCCCACCGAGCCGGCTCCACGAGCCGAACTGCCACCGGCCTCCCTCACACCCTGGTCAAACCCCGCTGGCCCACATCGGCCTGAGCTGTGCCACACCACGTCAGACCGCCCTCCCAGCCTGTCACTTTCCCCGATGCCCTGCCCGGCTGCCTGCCGGCCTGCTGGGTCACCACCCGACCGAACTCGCACCTTGGCCGCACAACCCTCCCGAGCCAGCCCACGAGACCCCTCACGGAACCATGGACGAACCGGCCCAGCCATGCCCTCTGGGTCGAGCCGTAACGGGCCACGGCCTCACGATAGTCCCGGTCGAACCAGCCCCGAGCCTGGGCCAAACCGCCCACATGGCTTACTAGGTTGGACCAAGACTAAATGTCTAATTACTCATAGACCGGGCATAAAATTGATGTGCCATATGTTGTGTTAAGACCCTTATGACGAGGAAGACCTTTGGAATACTTATATGTGGGACTACGTGATAGTTGGAGTATCGATATATAGCTCGTGGAGTGGATCCTCTTGGAGATGAGTGAGCATAGTGCAGAGATATCAGACTAGTTCCAGGTTTACCCTCTAGTAGGGCTGGGCAGTGGGTTATCTGTTGATATAAGGATTTACCCTCCAGCTGGGCTAGGTAGTGGGTTACTTGTTGACCTTTAGGGTTTACACTACAGCTAGGCTGGGCAGTGGGTTATCCAATGACATCTTAGGGTTTACCCTCTAGCAGGGATAGGCAGTGGGTCACCCGTTGACCTTAGGGTTTACCCTCCAGGTAGGCTAGGCAGTGGTTTACCCGACTACCTCTTAGGGTATACCCTCCAGCTGTGCTGGACAGTTGGATATTCATTGACTTAGTGTTTACCCTCTAGATAGGCTGAGTAGTGGGTTACCCGATAACCTCTTAGGGTTTACCCTCTAGCTAGGCTAGGCAGTGAGTTACCCGAAGACTTCTTCAGACTCAAACCTTTCTATGTGGCTAGTCAGTGACATTTCTCAATGAATACCAAAGCAGGACCATTGATTGTATGGTAGGTCCAATGTACATGATAGAGGATGAGTTCTCCAGCAGCTGAGGTTTCAACAATTTGACTGGTGATTTTATTTGATACTATCCCTAGAATGAAATCCTGGTTGAGCTGAGTCTGCAACATTTTGTATTTTCCTCCTGATTGAGATGGATTATCTGATAACTTAGGTATAGGTATAGTCATATACCTAAGTGGGGTTATCTATTTTTTTCATACTTTTTTGTTTATATTTGTTGGATTTAGTGAGACCATGAGGGTCTCGAGGCCCCTACTGAGTATTTGTATACTCACCCCTGCTTGAGAATTGCCCGCACCTCATTGTGTTTGTTGCAAATGACGGATAGTGCTAACTGAGGATGAGAGTACCAGGACTGGACGATACTCAGAGGTGGACCATACGGTGTGTCAGTACACAGAGGATACCATCATATATGGAGTACTGAGGAGGATATTTGTACGTACCCTTCAGGTAGGATCTGTGGTGGATGATCCCGGATCTGCTCCTATCCTTTCAGTTGTTTTCTACTTTTATGTTTTACTTGTTTCAGTTCTACTTCTATATTTATGTTGGGCTTGTATTTCGGACCCTCTACTATCAACACTCTTTGTATACAGTTTTATTTAGAGTTTATCTTCTAACACATATTCTATTGTGTGCTTTTTCATGTTTTAAAGGAAATGCCTTCCCATTATAGGGATTTATGCCTTTGGTACTATTCGCCAACCCCTGGCATATGGAAGGCATGATTGAGGTAGTCACGGAACGAGCCCTAGAAGATGAGTCGTGACAATGATCCCTTCAGCAGGACTTTCTGTGATATAGTCGACATCCCTCCGAGAGGCCTGGAGTGAGATCATATATCCATTCCTGACCCTAGTTAGAGTCAGGCATCGACATGAACAAATCTACTAGGCATTGATTCTCTGACTAGATGGTGAATCAGGATGAGTCACAGTATCTTCCATGGCCCTGGAAGTGATCCACATTTATGTATCATGATATATCCCACTAAAGTGTGTGTCTCCTTTAATGAGTGTATCTATCCATCACTCAAGAGTTTTTCTCATGTAATGTGTGTATCTACCTCTCGTGGTGTTTCCTGACAAACTGTACTTCTCAGACAGACGTCATCAGATCTACCAGACTCACGGAGTGTGTTCTACCTGAACGAGTGCTTCGTGGAACCTGCAATCTGAATCCCTAGTGGGGGTATGTGGTTGTGTGACTTTACTCCAGACTACGGGTCTGGTTTTTGAGTATATATGGAATGTGTTTCACTTTCTATATGTTCTGTAGACATATACTATGTAGAGCTGACTATACCTTTACTTTGTTCATTGCATTGTGGTTGTCGGGGTCCTGAACTGAGTATTGTTATTGTAAAGACTCAGAATTTCTGTGAATATTTTTTATATACATGGTAATTTTACGAGTGCGCAAAAATTTATGACGCATGATTTCGAGGCCCGATGTGCCCGAAATCAATTTCTAAAGTTTTTATAGGGTATGTTCAGTATAATTATAAGGGGGTTTTATAAATTTTTGAACAGTGCTTGGAATTTAAATCTGAGGGCACTGTTGAACTTGTAGAACCGATATTCACTTAAGGATATTTTGTCCTCGATGGCAGTTTTTTATGAATAAAATATAGTTTTTGATGTTTCTAGAGAATGGAATTAAATAAAAATAAATTGTGAGGCTTTATTTTTATTTGATGGTTAAAATAACCTCGTGGAAGTTGGAGGTAGGACCACCACACCTTAACATCCCATGAGAGGATAAGGTGGTGGGGCCCACCTAAACCTTACCTCCCGCGAGAGGTTATGACGTGGGGAACACATGAGGCTAAACTCCCCTATTAATGGAGGGAGTGGAAAACCTCTCTACACCCCTCATTAATGAGGGAGTGTGTCTCCACAACCTCCCTCCATTATGGTTCCACCTTCACTTTAATTAAATTGTACCAACTCCCCTAATTAACATGTTCCAATCCTTCACATTAATTATGTGGAGCTAATTAATTTATTTCACCATTTTGAATTTTGTGCCTATAAGATAACAGATAAACCTATCTACTATAATTTTCATTGGAATTTGGGTGAAATATTTGGGAGAGAAGAGCATGGGAGGATTAGAATTTTCCAACGAAGAACCCCATCTCTCAATGAAGAACAAAGAATGCAGAACATGTTCATCCAACAAAGAACGCTGGCAACAATCCTTATTCCACTTCTTCCTCAAAGATTCTACCGATGTGTGATGTCTTCAAGTGACCTTCCCTCTACATTTACATCAATGAGCCGATGCAACTCGGGATTGGAAGCATGCAGCGGACACAACGAATGAGGATATTCTTTTTCTACTTTCTGCTACTCCTTCAATGAACGAAGAATGAAAAAAAAGGTAATGGGATTTTACATGATGATGCTTTCCATGAATCTTCATCTTCGGTTGGAAAATAATTGTTGTGGGTGAGTTGTTGTTCATCGTAATTCTATCTTGATGAACTGATTGTTACTACCCTGGAAGTGGAGAGTGCAGTCCAATCCAACATGGCCCAAACCCTCTGTTGTTCTTGTTTTCAATATTCTTCTTCATGGAAATGAGGTGACAGAAAGATGAAAGCGGAAATGACAAATTCCGCTCTACCCACGGCATCCACAAACCACGCCGCCCCTATGGCACTCCGAGCCAAACTGCGACCCTCCGACCGACCAACCCTACAGCACCGCCGCTGGCCTGCGCCACCCGGCTCCTAGCCACCGTTGGCCTCCCATGCGCCCTGGACAAACACCACCGGCCCGCACTGGACCAGTTGCCCCCTGGCCACTCGATGGCCTGCCCGAGTGCCTGTTGGCCAGCCTGGCACCCTGCTCGGCCGGCCTAGCCATGCCCTGCCTGGCTGCCGGCTGGCCCGCCTGCCGGACTGCCCAGCATCCACCCGGCAACCTCCCGTGCTCCAGGAAGAACTGTGCCGGCCCACAAGCCCCGCACTCCTTGTGCCACCATCCCCACACCCCATTGCGGCCTCTGGATGAATCTTCCTAGCCATGCCCACTAGGCCGAGCCATGTCAGGCCACACCCTCACAATGCTCTATGCTGAACCGGCCCCGAGCCAAGGCTAAACCACCCACATGGCAGACCCGCAGTGGTAAGTGCCTTGGTATCATGGTAGATCCAAGGTACTCGACAGGAGGAGTAACATAGAAAGCTACGAGGGGGAGCACCTTGGTGACGTGGAAGACCCACAGAGGGGAGCACCTTGGTGACGCAGTAGACCAACAGTACTCGACCAGAGGTGTACCTCACTAGTCCAAGGTTAGTGGGAAGCATCATGGTGTAACGACATGACCACTGTACTCGACAGAGGAAGAGTTCTCCAGTAGTCTTGGTTTCAATAATAAAAATCATAGTTGAGCTGAGGTAGTAACTTTTGTGTTTACCTCATGATTGAGATGGATTGCATGAAAACTTAGGTATATGTATGGGCATATACCTAAATTTTATTATCTATTGATTTAATAATTTTTGGTTATCCTTGTTTGATTTTGTGAGAACTCAAGGATCTCAGGGTCCCTACTGAGTATTGTTATTCTCACCACTGAACGGGATATGCCTGCACCTCGTTTTGTTGGTTTTAGACAACGAACAACACTGATCGAGGCTGAGAGCACCAAGACTGTATGGTACCCAGAGGTGGATGACATGATGTGATGGTGCACAGAGGAGAGAGACGAATGTGGAGTGTTGTAGAGGATATTTGTACCTACCCTTCAGGTAGGATCTCTCATTGGATGAATTAGGATCTGTTTTTTTAGTACGTGTACATTCAGTTTCCTTGTACTTTACAATTGGGCTGGTATTTCAGGCCCCATTACTTTTCATCACTCTCTTATTATACAGTTTTAATTTAGTGTTTTTCTTCCATCTCTGACTCTATTGTGTGGGTTTTCAAGTTTTAAAGGAAATGAATTTCGAGTTTAGGGATTTACGCCGTTGGTGCTTGTCGCCAACCCTTGTCCTATAAAAGGAGATATTGGGGTTTGTCACGACATGAGTCCTAGGGGATAGTTCATGAAAAATTGTTATCATAGTAGTCGGTTCTACTGCATAACATAGGACTCTGATCTTTTCAATGAAGCAATAGTGTTAAGGGTACTGTGTGTGGTTTTTAGTTCAAGGAGTCTAGTGTTGGTGCGGTGACCGACGTATCCCTACACTAGGAGCATGAATACTGATTTCCTACTCAGTGCCCAAAAAAATGATTGTGTGTGTGTTTTAAAAAGTTCTCTTTATGTCAGCTAAACTAGGTCAGATCACCTGGTATAATCTTTGACTATGTTGCACCTGTTTCTTTTAGGATGCCTCCCCATAGAAAACCAAGTAGAGTCTCGAGAGATGTATGCACAGATAGCCCACCGAGCGTCGATGCCATGGTGTAGGTCCCTTTTCCAATGGAGGCACCAATGGTACTACTTCCCATTGGGCCGCCAATGGCACCACCCCCATCAGCAGATGATGCATTTTTCTTGAGCACGTTGCATGAGTTCTAGCTGTAGAGGCCACCTAAGTTTAGGTGAGAGACAGACCTATAGGCAACTAAGGATTAGATGGAGGCTGTTGTGAGTGTTTTCCAAATAGTAGGGACACCAGCATACTTCATGGTGATTCTTGCGGCCAGCCTTTAACAGGCAGCAGCGGGTAGATGGTGGAGCCTGATGCTCCTGGTCCAGGAAAAGTTTTCACTTATCTAGGAAGACTTCAAGGGCTTGATTCGAGAGAAGTTTGTCCCAAACACCCTACGTGCAGTGCGGATACCGGAGCTACTGCATCTTCAGTAGGGTAACATGACGGTGGGACAGTACTCAGTGAGGCTCACTGACCTCTCAGACTACTCCACTGATATGTATGATACCCATTAATCAGGGCTCATACATTCGATTTGGGGAGAAGAGAGAGATTAGTGCTTCAGTGATCTCACTCAGCATCCCAACGTAGGTGGGGGTTTTAGTGAAAGCCCCCTTAGTGGAGAGTTTCCTTGCTGAGTAGTCTCTAGCAACGAGACCCACCACTAGTCGACATGCAGTGGAGTCTTCTACATCTGGTAGTAGAAATATGTCACAAATGTCCAAGAGGACCAGACCAACAGGTGGATGACCGCATGACTCAGGATTTGTTGTGAGGGGCACCCAGAGTAGAGAAATACATGCCAGGAGCAGTCAGTATTTCTCATGTGGCGGGCAGGGTCACATGGCTCATGACTATCTAACTCGCCATTCAGATGATCAACAGACGGTTGAAATACCACCTAGGCAGAGAGAGAGATTTTATCGAGGTGGTCTGTATGGATTTGGCAGACGTGGTAGAGGATATGGTTGAGCAGCTGGCGGTGGGCGACGTTTTGAGGTATTACCGCCACCACCACAAGGAGGACCACCTCGACCTTTGGGAGCATGTGGACAAGCGAGAACATAAATTTAGGCAGTTGAATCATACAAACATGGATCTCTGGAGATTATTCAAGGTACGATCTGTGACAACTCCACCGTAGATATTGTTCTTATAGACCTTGGTGTCAGTTAATCTTTCATTTCCACTGCCCTCATTTGGATCATGGATATTACAACAGAGTCGTTGGCTCGATACTTATGGATATAGACTCTTACAAGAGAAGAATCGATGATTAAACACTGGCGACGATAGTGTGAGATTACTACAGTAGGCGAGAGATTTTTTTTCGGATCTCCTCTTAGCGGCGTCAAGGCCTTACGACCTCATCTTGAGTATGAAATTATTATCAATAGTCCATACTCATATCGACAGTATTAGGCACAAAGTGTGGTGTGTCCACACGGATGGGACTAGGTTTACCTTCGCCGATTGGATGGGAGCCTTTGCAGCACAAGACAGACTTACTCGGAGGAGGTTGTATCTGATCAATCATTAGTTAGTCTAAATTACCCTCAAATAAATAGATGTGGAGATTCCAAACTATCCTATAGTGGTGGGCCAGTATGTGGATGTTTTCCTTGATTATATCCGAGGTCTACCTCCATGCAAAGAGGTGGACTTCTACATTGACATGTACCCTCAGGCGACACCAAAATCTACAACAACATATCGGATGGCTCCCACGGGTCATTGGGAGATGAAGGTACAACTAGAGGACTTATAGGAGATGTGATTCATCGGGCCCAGTGTTTCTCTTTGGGTATACCCAATTCTGTTTGCCAAAAGAAAGGATGAGAGTTTGAGGATTTGGGTCGACTACCATTACCTAAACCAGGTGACCATTAAAAACAAGTACCGACTACTGAGGATTTAAGACTTCTGAAATCAGCTAAAGGTATCATGGTGGTTCTCAAAGATAGACCTCAGATCATGCTATCACCAGCTAAGAGTTCAAGATGAGGATGTGCAGAAGACGGCCTTCAGATGTCGTTATTGCCACTACAAGTTCATGGATATTCCATTCAGTGTAACCAATGATCCAGCAGTGTTCATGGGACTCATGAACAGGATCTTCCCGCCATACCTCAATTGCTTTGTCGTAGTCTTCATCGAAGACATTCTGATCTACTCGATTACTGGGGAGGAGCATTCCTACCATTTCCGGGTAGTAATGGACACACTTCGAGAGAACCAGCTTTATGATAAACTCTTGACATGCCAATTTTGTATCCAAGAGTTTCAATTTTTGGGACATGTCATCTCGGAGTCTGGAGTTGCATTGAATCCAGCGATGATTGAGGTGGTACATTCTTGGTAGCCACTCATGAGTGTGACAGAGGTACGATGATTTCTAGGTTAGGCTGGTTACTATCGGAGGTTTTTTATAGACATCATTAGAGTTACAACACTACTATCAGCCTTGACGAAGAAGGGTAAACCCTTCATGTGATCAGAGATATTTCATAAGAACTTTCAGATGCTCTGGCAGAGGCTTACTAGTGCCCACATCTTGAGGCTTCTAGAGGAAGTCATAGAGTACATAGTCTACTACGATGCATCAGGGACCGGACTCAAGTGTGTCATGATTAATGAGCGAGCAGTGATCTATTATGGTTCTTGATTGCTGAGATAGAATGAGAAGAACTACGCTACCCATGACCTAGAGTTAGCATCAGTGGCCTTCTCCTTGAAGATGTGGTGACACTATCTAATGGGTGAGAGTTTTATTGTGTACTCTGATCACAAGAGTCCCGGGTATATCATATCTCAGAAGGACCTGAACCTGAGACAATGACGTTGGCTTGTGTTCCTCCAAGAATATGACTTTGAGATATTCTATACTCCTGGGAAGGGGAACGTTGTTGCGGATGTACTCAGTAGGAGGTCTAGTATACAACTAGTAGGTGAGGCGACAGAGTAGCTGGTAGCTTTATAGATATCCTATGTGGATAGAGATGGAACAGCCTTCCTTCAGTTACTTATAGTCACTCCCCCACTTCTTCAGCAAGTCAAGGAGGCACAACATGGGGACGATTACTATGAGACACAGCATGTTCAGATATCCATAGGGAAGACACCTGATGTATTTTATGAAGATGGGGAGCACATCATTATATTCAAAGGATTCACTATGGTACCAGTGTCACTTCCGAATGATTTTTTGAGGGAGTTCAACACATCCCTTCTAGCGGTAAATCCAGAAGTGGTGAAGATGTACCTGGACCTTTGACTATAGCACTGCTATCCAGGTATGAAAAAGGGGGTTTCAGTGTTTTCCTATTAGTGCCTCATTTTTCAGCAAGTGAAGGCAATGCACCAGGTACGAGCAGGCTCGGTTCAGACTTTAGGGGTCCAAGAGTGGAAGTGGGAAGAAATATCCATGGACATACTGATGGGACTTCCACGAACATCCAATGGTCATGACTCAATTTCGGTGATCATTGATCAAATCACTATGTCATCCCACTTCTTTCCAATCATAATGTAGGGTTTAGTAGAGAGCCTGGGACACCTCTATGTGCAGGAGATTCTGCGGATGCATTGAGTACCTTCTTCTATTGTCTCCGATCATGACACACAATTTACTTATCGGCTATGGATGGGGTTGCAGGAGGCTATCGAGATGCAGATTCATCTGATCTCCGTCTTCCATCCTCAGATGGATGGTCAGACTGAGTGGACCATTCAGACCCTTGAGGACAATTTCCATACTTGTGTCATCGACTTCGGTCGTAGTTGAGAGGATCAATTACCTTTGGTGGAGTTTGCATATAACAACAAGTGTCACTCCACCATAGGGATGGCTCCATTAGAGGCATTGTACGGGAGACCTTGCAGATCACCCTTGTGCTGGACTAACCCTGGGGAGTTAGCAAAAGTGGAACCAGAGATGGTACGAGCTACCACATAGAAGGTGCATATCATCCATGAGCAGATGAAGACTACACAGGGCATACAGAGGTTGCATTCTGATAGGAGATGATGAGCTTGAGAGTTCGAGGACGGAGACCATGTCTTTCTATGGGTCTCACCTCGACGTTGTCTGTAGAGATTTGTATGAGGAGGCAAGTTAACTTCGAGATTCATTAGACATTTCTAGGTCCTCAACAGGGTTAGAAAAGAAGCATACCTCTTATCTCTTCCACCTCAGTTACACCGGGTGCACGATGTATTCCACGTATCCCAGCTGATGAGATACGTGCATGACCCTTCTCACAGCATCAACCATGGTGAGCTGGATGTTGATGATCGGGCGACATTTATGAAGGTTTCAGTGGAGTTTGAGGATCGACTGGATCGGGTCCTATGTGGATGGATGATTCCTCTGGTGCGTGTTCGAGGGCAGCAGGAGAACCTCCAAGGGAGAACATGGTTGTGGGAGGCTTAGATGCGTGCTTAGTACCCCCACTTCTTCCCTTAGTTCGAGTTTTAGCTTATGGGGATTTAAATCCATGAGGTGGGGAGAATGTAATGGTACAGAATTTACATGATTTTTTTTAAAATACATGGGAATATTATGAGTCCACAAAAATTTACGGTGCATGATTCTGAGGCCCAGTGTGCTTGGAATCAATTTCTGAAGTTTTTTTCATTCACGTTCTGTAAAAATATGTTCAGGTTTGTATAAATTTTGAACTGGTCCTCAGAATTTAAATATGAGGGCACCGTTGAACTTGTAGTGCCAATATTCTCTAAAGGAGACATTCACCTCGACGATAGTTGGTCGAGAATTAGAGATAGTTGTTGGGGTTTTTAGAGATTAGAATTAAATAAAAAATATTGTGATGCTTTATTTTGATTTGAAGGTTAAAATCTCATCATGGATGTTAGAGGTGGGACCACCACAGCATAACCTCCAATGAGATGTTATGGTGGTGGGGCCGACCCAAACCTAACCTCCCGCAAGAGGTAATGAAGTGGGGACCACACATGAATGAAATCCCTTATTAATGGTGGGAGGGGAAAACCTCTCACCTCCCATCATTAATGAGAGAGAGTATCTCCACACCCTCCCTACTTTATAGTTCAACCTTCCCATTAATTAAATTTTGACAACGCCCCTTATTAACTTGTGCTAATCCTTCTCATTAATTGGGTGGATCCCATTAATTTATTTCACCATATTAAATTCTTGTGCCAATGAAATAATAGATTAACCTATCTATTATTATTTTCATTGGCATTTGGGTGGAATATTGGGGAGAGGAGAGCTTGGGAGGATTAAAATTCTCCAACTAAGAACCCCATCTCCCAATGAAGAACGAAGAACAAAGAACGTCGGAAAAAAATCCTTTGTTTAGTTCTTCATCAGATCTTCTACCGACGTCGGACGCCTTCAACCGACCTACCCTCCGCATCGTCGTCAACTAGCTGATGCAGCTTGGGATTGGAAGTGTTCAACGAACACGAAGAACGACAATCTTGTTCGTCTACTTTCTGAAACTCTGTCATGAAGTGGTGAATGACGAACATGGGTAGGAGTTTATACATGTTGATGATTTACTTTAATATTATTCATCTGTTAGAATAAAATTATTCTGGATGAGTTGTTGTTCATCATACTTCTGTCTTGATGAACCGATTTTTACTACCCTAAACACGGAGGGTGCAGGCCAAACGAACATGGACCAACCCCTCCGTCTTTCTTATTTGTGATGATATTGGTCATGGGGATGAGGTGACGAAATGAAGAAGTTCGAAACGACAAAGGTCGCGCTACCTGCGGTGCTCCGGTGCTCCGGGCCGAACCGTGGTTTTCCGGTTGACCACCCCCGACCGCATCGCCTCCGACCTCTGCCACCCTGCTCCTTGCCATCGCCGGCCTCCCGTTTGCCATGGCCGAACATCTCCGGACCGAGCCCCGCTGAACCACACCGGACCGGCCTCCCGGCCACCCGCTCCTCTCGTGCATCTCGTCCGAACCTGCCGGCCCGGCCTGGCCGAGCCGCTTCCCGGTTGCTCGCCGGCTGGCTCGACCGCCCGCCTAGCACCCTACCCGGCTGTCCGCTTGGAACCCTTCCCAGCCGCCCGCTGGCCCGCTAGACACCCTTGTCATCCGCCCGCTAGCCAGCCTGCCACAATGCTCAGCCGCTCGCCGGCCTGGCCGCCCCCTACCTCACCGCCCGCCAGCCAGCCTGTGGGCCTGCGGCCCTACCCAGGTGCTTCCAGGACTGCTCAGAAGCAGCCCGTGGACCAGGACGAATGGACCAAGCCATGTGTCCCCTACACCCCCACATGCTTTGTGCCACCCGCGACCCCCCTCGTGGCACTCTGGCCGAACAGACCGGGTCGAGCCCTCCGGGACGAACCTCCCATGCGGCCTACTGGGCTGGGCCGAGCAGGCTGGGCTGAACCTAATAGGCCAGCCCGCAAATAGGCAAGGCCAAACCCAACACGTCTGACTGGGTCAGGCTGGGTCGGTCCAATCGGGTGAAACCAGACCCGGGCCCACTACCGACCCTTTACTTTCTTTTGGCCATATCATTTGCACCGAACGTCTGTTTGATGAACCATCAACGGCACTGGTATTCTTGGAGCGCGACGATCCCTTTGAGTATATCCCACCATATTTCATGGTATAGTTGAGATACGGTCAGATTGGATCAGGCACGAATCCAACCGGGCCCTCAAGACTATATGGCTAATAACACACAGACTGGTTGTCTGATTGACGCATCGTCTCTGGCATTTTCACCCCTATGACGTGGAATACATTTGAGATACTTCTTCTTGGTAATTTGTGAAATTTGGAGTATCAAACAATAGCTCATGTAGAGGATGCTCTCAGAGATTATCTTGCATAGTAACAAGACATACTAGCTGGCTGACACATGACGATTGCTGACCGTTTTGACCCGGAGTGACTCTACTTGCCCAGTGGGGAACGCCATGGTGTCGAGGAAGACCTGATGTGGGGAGCACCTTGGTTTCATGGTAGACCCATGGTGGGGAGCCCCTTGGTGACATAGTAGAACCACAGTACTAGACAGGAGGATTACCTCAGCAGTCCAAGGTTAGTGGGAAGCGCATTGGTATCGCGACAGACCCACTGTACTCGACAGAGGATTTCTCCAGTAGCTGTGGTTTTGATAATAAAAATCCGAGTTGAGCTGAGTTAGGAAATATTGTGTTTACATCATTATTGAGATGGATTACATTATAACTTATATATATGTATGGGCATATACCTTAGTGGGGTTATCTATTGATTTCATAATTTGTGGTTATCCTTATTGTATTTCGTGAAACCTTGATGGTCTCGGGGTCTCTAGTGAATATCGTTATACTCAACCCTACATGGGAAATGCCTGCACCTCGTTGTGTCTGTTGCAGACAATGAACAACGCTGATCGAGGCTGAGAGCACCAGGAATGGATAGTACCTAGAGGTGGACCACCCGACGAGATGATGCAAGGAGGATACAGTCGAATGTGGAGTGTTGTGGAGGCTATCTGTACCCACCATTTAGTTAGGATCTCTTGGTGGACGACCCCGAAACCATTTTCATTTTTTTCAGTACTTTTACTCTCAGTTTCTTTGTACTTTACAGTTGAATATGTATTTATGCCCCCCTTACTTTTCAAGAATATATTATTATATATTTTTTCTTTAGTGTTTTGTTTCCAGCTCGTACTCTATTGTGTGCGTTTTCATGTTTTAAAAGCAATGCCTTCCCAGTTTAGGGATTTACAACTTTGGTGGTAGTCGTGAGCCCCTTTCCTATGAAAGGCGTTCTTGGGGTTAGTCACAACACTGGCCCTAGGGATGGGTCATGACAGTTATACTCACCACTGCACGGGCTTTCCCCGTACATGTCTTGTTTTGTACAGACGTGAAACCTTTTGATAGAGTCCATGGTGGACCCAGACCGGACCGAGATTTCTGAGTTCCCTACAGGATGAGGTGTTCCTTCAGCTAGGAGCAGTATTCCCAGTACCTCTTTCTCTTTTTTAGTTTGGATATTGTAGTTTTTCATAATATTGTTTTTGGTGGGCTCTTATTCTGGCCCAATTCACTTTCAGTACTTTACATTCCATTGTACTATGTTGGTTGGGTTTAGTTGTTTGCATTCATTATTATTCCATAGTGGTTTTTAATTTTCTGTAATTGTGGGCTTGGAGATGTGTGTGTCTGTATGGGTTATTAGGCAATGGCTCCAATGTAGTAATATTCCTACTCGGTGCTAGTCACCAGCCCCGGGCCTATTGGAGGTAGGCTTGGGGAGTCACGGAGCGGGCCCCACTGGGATGGGTCGTGACATGACTCATAATAAACTAATTTGGATGGATTATAATAATGTAACCTATTAATATAAGACTATAATATACCGAATATTGACTTTACCCATGAATGGAAGTTGTAGACTCTATTTGAAGGAAGTCTGAGATGTGTAATAAAAGTCCAAACTTTCCCGATCCTAGGATTGTTCCTATTTCCTATGGAATAATCCTATGTACCCTTTTTATTCTTTTATAGACTAGTCGTTCCCATGTAGTCTTTCCATTCCTATTCAGTCTAGTCCTTCTTGTGCACTCTAGTAATTCTCATAAACAGTTTCCTTGTTTGTACCCACTACTTATTTATGTTCTATTGTACCTTAGGGATACATACAGGGTAACTATTATTGGGTCTCACATAATTTGGTTTTTCCACAGTGGGTGTGATATTAATCTCATCATGTAACCCTAGATTTTGTAGAATAATGGTCACTATAGTGTCTGTTCCTATGAACTACACACCCTGAAAGGTGGTTTTTCATATATTCTCTTTTTTTTCAATAGTATTATGAAAATCCATCACCACAATCAATTCACACAAGAATCGTTCTCATAAAATCAATGATATGGGTTTTCAAGTTCATTATCCATCACATTTGGATAGATTTTATTTGCCCATTTGATAACAAGTCAGTTTTCATCACACTATATCTCTTAATATCTAAGTTGTGATGAAAAAAACATCTAATAAAATATCTTAATATTCATTCATATTATCACACGTCAATATTGACTTAGGTTCTAAATCACCACCTTAGAAAATGATATATTGTTCCAAATATTCATTGACTAATGATAGATTTCCTAATATTGTGGAACTTTCTCTCAAAAAAAATAATGGCATGGATCATTTGATGAACAAGAGGAGAAAATTTCCCAAAAATATAGAAATATATTTTGGATATTTTTCAGGTTTGAATAGATCCATTTATAGAGTAAATGACGATAAATGAATTATAAACAAGTATCTTCAAACCATAATCAATTTTTTATTCTATGAAGATAAATCACTAGCCATAAATAAAAACATCAACCCAAGAAGTAATAATAAAATGGGAATGACTCGTTTTTTATTTAGGGAAATGAAAATCGTTCCTAAACCAATAATAAAAAAATATACGTTGATATTGGATCAACTGTTGTTATTCATTTTTTGTTGATGCTGGTGATATCCAATAACTAATTTTTAAAAAACTAATACCTTAGGAATTTTATTGTAAATCCATGATCTCATTATCAATCATTAAACATATCCTCTATATGCCACTAAAATATATATGGTAAAGTAGATAAAAATATGATTTGGTAATATCATAGTTTATATAAGTGACGTATTTGTTCATAGACCTTTAATTAAAAGAAAGTGAATTTATTATTTTATTAATCCTTCCTCAACATCTCTAAAACTAATCACTCGATGTGTGTAAACATTATGATTCAACTATAGTAATTAGAACATTATATATTTAATGATGGTATTACATTTCCAAATAGAAAGTCATTTGAATGATATTATATTAATTCCTAAAAAATGTGTGTGTAAGATACAATATTTTTATGTTTTTAATTATAAACATATTAGGGTTCCACGGTCTCTCGAATCCCAATCATTCCCCAAAAATGTAATTGAAAATATTATTTAACATATAAATATATTTGAGAAGGAAAAAATATATTTTTTACTATTTACATGGTATATATATATATAACTTCCAATTGACAATATAAAAAACTGTGTAGAGCCAATAATAAACAACCATTTCATTATGATAGAAAATAATGTTTTCTTAACAGCATCATATGAAAGTTTCTAGAAATCAATCTAAATAGGAATCATAATTGTATGGTTACATAAAAATTTTAATCCATTAATTAAATATGAAATAAAATTAATTTATCTATGAATATGATACTTTTGATATCACTAAACATGAAATATATAATTTTAATTAAATTATGTTCGTAATGATTCATAAATTATCCATGATCTTACCATGCCTCTAAGATATCTATCACCATGAGAGTGTGATCCAACATTTTTATAAATGTTTTATGAAAATTATTTTTCACAATCATCCTTACATAAATAATTTGACAAAGTAACAAATCGCTACAAAATAATGAATCAGAAAATATAATTACATGTTTTACTATTATAATCATTCGCAAAATAATATATTTTCATTTAATTTTAAAAATTACAATAATTAGTATGGTTATATTAATCAATATTTTTCAATAGGGATCCAAATATAATTAGTGGCGGCTCATCCCATTAATTTCCACCTTAATTAAAAATTCTTCTTTTAATAGAAAAGTGTTTATCGAAATGAATAAAGGTATAATGACTCTAAAAAACCATGTAATTCATTGTTTAATAAAAATTAATTCTTATATATCATTCACGTAGTAAATACATGATTTTGTACCATGTGTATTATAACCAGATAAAATATTATGTTTTAGAATCATTTTTTTAAAATAAGTCATTTTAAATATAGTGTTTCCTTTTTAAACTACACTATATATAGTTATATCATTAGTCAAAAATGATTTCATGTAATTTAAGAATAATTATATATTAAATATCAATATTAATTTGGAATGAAAAAAATAAATTTTCATACAATAATACAAATATTATATAAAAAACAAGGAAGTATGATTTATCATTTTATGAAAAAAATGAAATATTTATTGACTATCATATGCATGAAAAGGAAAAGGGATAATTTGTCAAATGCCCCAAATAAACATTTTGGAATTTTTATGAAAAACATATTTAGCTAGTAAAATTATTTTTATTAGTCATTGTTAAATAGTAGATTAATTAACATTTTAATGAAACATTGATTTTTTGTCAGGTCATAATTTAATTTGGGGTAATATATATACAAATATATTTTATTCTACATGTCACTGAAAAATATCTCAATAATATATTTATAACAATTTTATTAGAGATTTAATTTGGAAACTTATTTTCATTTAGAAGAAATGATCTAATTCTTCTATATTATTGATCAAAACCTCAATTATAAAATTTACATCAGGATATAAAACACATAAATTTTTCAGTTTTATAAAAATTATTATTTATTTATCTAGGATACATGCATTCATTATAATATTTATATAATGAAAAAAAACTAAGTGATTAAAATTTAAATTCTGATTATAATTTAGATTTATAGTTCTCAAATATATTATCTTGTTTTACCATATACCAAAATTTTAAATAATGATTGATATTAAATAAATAAATAGTGACCTACTTTATATGGTTTTTATATGTTGTAACTATAAAATTTAATATGATTGAAACAAAAAATTGAAGAGATTCCATAAAAAAAGTAAGATAATTCATATATTCTAATATAACATTTATAAAAAGGATTCATAATCATACTATCAAAAAATGATTGTTTTGGAATATGAAAATAAAAAAAGACGTCAAAAACCTAGTAATTATAAAATATTAAATCAAAAACCACTTGTATTTTATTACAAAATTATATATTATTATATAATTAATAACAAAGTCTATTCTCACACTCAATTATTTTATTTACACTATATGTATAAATAAAATAGTTTCACTCACAGTAGTGTTCAAAAAAATAAATATTCATACCGATTAATTAACTAATTTTTTTGGATTATTTATTTTTAACTTCTATAAATTAAATATTTTATTTGAAATAATAATAATTTTTAGTAATTATTTTAAATACACAATTATTTTTAATAAATCTTAACTAGTTTTACTAAATAATTTCTGTGATATATATTATTAATTTATGTAATTTTTTTTCAACACAAAATTATTTTTTATGTATACATAATGATTTTATTTAAAAGGATAATACGACTATTAGTAAAATTTACTTTCACATACATGTATAATTTTAATGAACATATTTCATCTTGAATTTATTTATTTACTCTTTATAATTTAGTCATTTTGATTAGTATATAATTGTTTAATTTTTCAAATTATAAATTTTTTTCCAACATTCATTTACTCTGTATTATATCAAAATTAAAATTAGTGATTAATTTTTCTAATTATTTATAATAAACCAATATTCTTAGAAGTTATCCTTAATTATTAATATTTATTCAATTAATTTATTAATTAATCTATCCAAAAAGTTTTTATATTTTTAATCCTATATAATATCTTTTACATAATTAGTTTTTCAATTAATTAATTTTCAAAAAATTAAATTGATTTCAATATAATTTACTAGTTCTTTATAATTTAAATTTAATTAATCTTTAAATAAAATTAATTATAAATACATATAATTAATTTTTCTTATTTTTATAAGTACATAATATCTTTAAAAAATATATATTTCTTTTAATTTTAATTTTATATTATTAATATTTATGTATTTTATAATTATAGAATTTATATAATTATATTAAATAATTAATTTTACAATTTACTACATAATAAGATATTAATAATATAGAACAAATTTTATGAAAAAATAGTTTGGTTTCAGGAATTTTTTAATAATTTTAAAAAACAAATTATAAATATATAATCCTTCATCATTATTTCAGAAAAAACACTATAAATAAATAATACATAATTATAATAAAATTAAAATTAAAAGAAAATATTTTTAAAAAATAATAATTAAAACATAATTAAAAAGGCTAAATTATATTTCACACAGCTTTCATGACCACTAAATTGGTCACTCGTTTATGAAAAATGTTTATATTTCCTATATTTTTTATTGCAAATATTTTTTAGTTTTTTGAAAATTTGTTTTTTTATTACTATATATAATTAAAGAAAATAGATTATTTTATTTCAAATACTATGTTATTTAAAATAATTATTGTTAAACATTTTTCACCAAAAATGTTATCCTTTTTTGCAAAAAAAATATGAATACAATTCTTTCAAAAATACATATTAATATTTTAATGATATTAAATATATATATAGTAAATTATTTCGTAATGAAAATAATATATAACCCAAAATAATTCATTATAATTATTTTTGAATAGTTATAGAAAAAATTTCATCCAAAATTTATATCAATGGATGGTAACTCCATTGTAACAACCCATCAGAAGAAATATATTTTTCAATGGAAAACGCATTCATCAGAAATTCATGTTATAGATGGAATTATTTATTATAGTATAATTCTAACCATAAAAAATGGTTATATATAATAGTTGAAAATATAATGTTTATTGGAGTAGGTAGCAATTCTTTGGGTCCATTTTGTTATAGTAAAAACATTGGGGGTCTTGTGTGTGATCCCCATTGTCCTATTTATGGGCATGTGTCTTAGGTTGTTTGTAAATAAAAAATTCCTTATCATTTAACATCGAAAAAATGTGTTTTTTATTCCTATAGTATACATAATTATATAGTATAGTGTTTAATGGAAATCATTATAAGGGAGGAATATTATGCCCTTAATCAAAAATTAAATTCAAATAAGACATCTATAAGAACAACAATCTATGATAAGTTGTTTATGGGGATGCTAAATTGAATATTGTGGAATAATGATGAAAAGGATGAGAAAAATAGGATGGTGAATTGAAGTTCCATTGTATAAGACCATTAAAAAAAATTAATGAACTAAATATGACATAAATGAACTAAATTATTAAAATATTTATGGTCTTACATCACAATTGATGATAATTATGGTTTATTAGGACCTAAATTCTCGGATCCTTTGTTGAAACCTTTAACATTTAATTTTTGGATATGATAGTGACAGTTGTAAACCAATTTTTTTCATCAAAACCTTTATACATCAAAAAATAAAATGTATATCAGTCAAATTATTGGTCTAATTTTATGTTTTTTATATTTGGATAAATAGAAAAAAATCCTACATAAAAAATCAAAAGTCTTAGATGGAATATTTCTCATACTTAAACTATATTTTATAATTCTATATTTTTTTTCATTAAAAAAATTATTTTGAATTCATTTATAGAAATAAATAATTCAACCTCATTCTTTATAACCTATAAAAATGTTAATATAATAAGGGTGAGGTCAAAATACTAGTAAGGTTAAACATTTATTAAATATTTGAATGACATCAATGAGAATATGGGTCAATAAGGGTATGATGTCTATGTTAATGTATATCATAAAATAATAAATGAACATATACCAATAAGTATTTCGATATTAAAATAAAAAACATTGGAAAGGAAGGAGTCATAAAAATAAACAATCATAGACCATGTGATATCAATATCTATCATAAGAATCATTATAAAACATTATAATGGTTATATAAAACATGTACATAACAAGGGACATAATTTATCATTTACTCTTTAAATTACTCTTCAAAATGTAATAACCATGTGGATGAATTCCATACCCAATGAACTATAAGGATACCATGGACCCACCCATTATTGGTTAATCACATATCTTATATTCATTTTATCATTGAATCACATTCCATTGGGATATAATTTAACTACAACTCAAATTTCCTTGTTCAATTACATAATCATAACACATAAATTTTTTTATGTCATTATAAACTCATATTAAACACTATTATCCATTTATTATTTCACTTCCTCATGAAAAATAAAAATTATATAAAAATATCGGTGAAACATTATTATCGTGTGGAAAAAATGGGTTTTATAACAATCCCTTGGAAATATGGTTAATCTATCAAAGAAAAATGGGTTCTATAAGAATATATTTGAAATAATATTAATCCATATAGAAAATAATGAGTATGTAATAATAATAAATATCCCCAATATACTATAATTATAAAATGGTTGTTGATGTTACAAAAAGGAAATACCATTGATGGAGCATTATAATCCTTATTGACAAAAATATCATTTCCATTTTGAAATAAATTTTATAAAAACTAAAAAAATAAAATACTTTTCTTTGATAGAACCATGTAAAAATGTTAAATATTTTTGAATAATAATCTAATATAGATACTATAGTATGTATACATTTCTATTTGATCTTTTTAATAAATTTTATAAATCATATTTAAAAACATGATTTTTTTGAAAAAGTTGTTTGGACCAAATTTTCATCTTTTAATAAAAACAATATTTTGAAATTTTGAGTACATAAATATATTAAAATTTAGGTATAAAATTTAACATTATGTAATACATATATTATATGAACAATTATTTTAATGTTTAATATTTATATCATAATATTTTATCACTAGAGATTTAATCACAAAAAATACCAACAAATGATGAGATTTTAATATAAAACTATTATAACATTTGTAATATTGAATCATATGAATCATGTAAAAGTAACATTATATTAAAATTATAATATCATAAAAATAATGATATTCATGATATAAAATATCATTGGGTATGTATATATATAATTCATAAAATCATGTATGTGTATAACATTACAAACTTCTCAAAGAATTTAAATTATAACATGAAATCCATTACATCTTTGGAAAAGGTAAAACCGTATACCCCATGAAAAATATGTCAAATAATAAATCTTTAATTTCACATAAATTGAATTATAAGATTATTAAATTCAAAAATTATTAGTTTATATACCACACAACAAAAATACATCGAATATGGAATAAGTCTCAAAGAAATTATAGTGAGACAAGAAACCACATTACATTGAGAGCGATCCATGATGATTGTTCTTTATCATCTTGAGTAATAATATTCTTCTAATAATTTATATTATATAGAACCATTAATAAGTTTTTTTATTACATTTATTTTAGTAATAACCAATATATATATAATTTATTTATCAATTATGTTTAAGTATGATGATTTTATGATATATGACATAAGTGTCAAAACTAACTTTGGTAGGTCAACTAAGGTCAATGAGTTTATTATTTAAAATTTTCATAATAATAATTATTGAATAATTATAATATTTATAATACAATTATTCTTTTGAAACTAGTCAATGATGATGGTTTTGAAAAATTAACCGACGTTACAATCAATGAGATGGTAGAATATATGTACGCATGAGTAACATTCCAATTTTTAAATGATTATTATGGAATTAAGGAAGTAACCTTTATCATTAAGTAATTATAATTATATCATAAATATCATATATTATAAATATAAATACTTATATATTTCATTATTCTATTGTGATGATGAAAAAAAGATCCACATAGCAATGAGGAGGTAGTAGTCCACATGTCAATAAATGAGGTTATTAGTTTTTCACTGAATGTAAAGGTAGGAAATAAAATTTTATATTATAATTACTTAATTTTATTTAATTCTACAATTTCATATATATATATATATAATTTATATCATATATGATTATTAATCCCATCCTATAACCATGGTCTTTATATAACATTTTAAAAATATTTATTATATATCCTTGCACTTAATACCACATAGAAGATTGAGAGGTCTAGCGTCTTTGGGGATATGGAACATTAAAAAACAAAACAAAACCTGAAATAAACATATTTATTAAAAAGATCATTTCCCTTACAACTCTATTTTTTCGTACATAGCATTTTATGGAATAACCTAAGAACATACATTAGAAAAATGTGAACTATGAAGCCCGGTAATGGAATAAACATGGAATAACATGAGGAATACCATAAAATTTAGATAAAAGGAATATAAATGGAGGGAGAAAGAAAAATGAACATAACTAAATGATATAAAAAGATATTCATAACATAGAAATTTGTCAAGCAATATACAACATGATATTAATAAGATCCATGTTTCATTTCAAATGGATTCTCATGAGTAAGCCCTTATTTTATAGTAATTAGAATGAGTATACCATCATTTCACATGAATAATCATGAGAATAGGGTTTGCGAGAAGCTTCTTCTTCCAATCGAAGAAGCTTTATACACATTTATCATTCTATGAAAACTTGTCTCCCTTTCGCATTACCTTGGTTATAGGGTTGTACTATCATGATAAATTTCACACAAATCAGTGATAATATATAGATAACCCCAAGAAGATATGGATATCTATCACATTTGTTGGCCTCAACCTTCCCTCAATTTAATTTTTCTGGGAAGGATCATCATAAATCCAATTTCTTGTGATTATATGACCTAATAATGAGACTTCATTCAACCAAAACTCACAATTGATAAAATTTTATTAGCTATTATCCTAACATAAGGTCTCCAGAATAGTGATAAGGTGATCCCCATGATTCTCCATGGTTTTGGAGAATTTTTTGAAAATCATATATGATGGCCACCATAAATTTTTAGAGGTATTGTATAAATAATCTATTAAAAAATTTCCTAAAGAGTGCTATAATATTTGTGAGTCTTAATGGAATCACTATGAACTCATAATTCATGTACCTCATATGAAATGTATTCTTTTGGATATCCTACTTCTTCACCTAAACTTGGTAATATCATGACCGAAATCCTCCTTGGAGATGTATTGTGCTCTTTGTAGTTGATAGTAGAAGTCATCAATTTGTGTTATTGGTTACATGATCTTTATCATGATTTTTTGATCTAACGATAATCAATGAAAAGGTCGATTGAGTCATCCTTATTCATGATGAAGAGGACTGGTGCACCCCATGATGTATCACATGGGAATATAAAACCATTATCTAGATTCTCAAGTAGTTATTTAGTTACCTCCTCACGATCCACAATATCTGTTATATATGGTGTCTAGGATATTGGAAACACCCATATATAAAATCATTCTAGAATTCATCATCTATCTAGGAGTAATACGATTAAATTCCTCAAGAAACACATTTGTTAAATCCCCTACAATTGGCATGTTATCGTGGATGTTTTCTTTCATTTACATGAATATATGAGAATGATAAGAGTGCGCGATGGTTATTAATATACATTCTAGAGGTGATGGTTTTAAAAAAGATTCATTCTCTTCCTTACACTTGTATAGAATTGGGGGTTGATTCACCAAATGTAGAGTGATTTCCCTCTCACCAAAATTTATGTTTACTCTACATAGGTAAAACCAATACTTTCCAAGATTAGAATCAAATTACACCAAGGGAAGTACGATAAGGGTTGTCAGGAAGCACAATCCACAAATTATGATATGGGAGGAGTCATATGCATTGGATTCTATAAATTATCCATTTTTAATTTTCCCCAACATCTTTATTCCTTGATTTGTAGTGCTATTTGGATTGGTCTACTAAACTTTTAGGATATAAAATAGTGTACAGAACTATTAATTATAACCATACCTTTCATATTTTTTTATTTTTTCAAGTCATTCCAATATAATCTTACAGATGAGTATTCATAAAAAAATTAACACTTAATTTTTTATCCAATGTCATTAAAGGGATAATATATAAATTAAATTTATCCCTATACTGTATGAGTTCTTAGTCGTCTTTCAAGGTAAATCAGGATATTCATCGAAATATATATTTTTATGGGATTTTTTGTTCCCTTAATAATGTTTTGTAATGATTTTATATATTTATGAAATCATATCCCCCATGAGTGCGGAACAAACAGTGAATCAAGGTCCATTGTTGTGCTCCAGTTCCTATTCGAGTCATCCCCAATGAGGTGTTTTCAGTTATTACGCCTAGAAAAATCAATTCCATATCCACCTCTACTTGTTCGTATCTAGGCAGGGACATATTTTCATGATAAGCCACATACTCTATATTCATTAAAATTTACGGATCATTTTTCTATACATTGTCATATCCCTAAGGCTTTCTCTAGATTTTCCTAATTCAAATACAAAATATAACTAAATATATCATATAATACCAACTATAAAAATGGTTGTCTTTATTTCAAATTTTAACGTGATTTATTAAATAAAAATTCACTTCATACAACTCTAAGTATTGAGAGGTATATTATATTTGATTCTTATAAAAATTACATAACAACATAAAACATTAAATACATATCTATACTAAAAACCTTTTTTACATGACCAAAACCTTAATATGTATGAAACATTTCATGGGATAACCTGAGAAAATACATAAAAAAGGGTGAGTCGTAAAGCCCCATAAGTGAATAAAAATTGAATAACATGGGGAATAAAATACATATTAGTCAATATGAATATCAATGGAGTCTAAAAATCATGAAAATAAAGGCATGATATATGAAGATATTCATAAAATGGAAATGTGGAAATAACATACAACATTATATTAGCAAGATCCAATATTCATTGAATAATGATTAGAATGAATAACCCCTAATTTAAAATGAATTAAAATTATTAAACCCTCATTTCACAAGAATTATAATGAGTAAACCTTCATTTATGATGGTGTATCAGGATACTAAACAATTTCCAATGCATTAGAGTGCTATCGTGGTAGACCCTTCATAATCATTTCATTTTCTTGAATAATTGGGCCACATAGATCATCCAAAATGGATTAATTAAAATCATAATTTACTTGAAAAACAATAATGTGTAATACAAACATGTAATCTTTGCACCAATAAGTACATGATCATAAAGTTGGATAACCATTATAATGAAAATTGTATTTTGTTTACTACTCGATAATGTTGTCAAGGAAAATCATTTTGCAATTTCAGCAGCATAACAACATCATATAAATTTTTTAAAATTTTAATGATGAGGTAAAATGGGTATAAAATCATTTATACATGAAATTTATAGTAAGGGTATCATGGAACATAGTCTCCCAACATATGAAATGGTGTTTAAATTCATAATATAAAATAAATTCATGAATATAAATTAGAAGATATAAATCCCTTATAGAATGTTGGCATGGTAACAGGTATACACAGGAGATATTAATGAGATAAAACAGAGTCTATCAACAATACAAGAATAAAGGTATTATAAAGGTGGTGTAAAAAATTTCCCCATATATTTTATTTATAAATAAAATGGTTTAACAATATAAGGAAACATGGATATAAATGAGAAAGGGAGGAATCATTACCTAATTTTGGCATAGTTACAAAATAGGTAAAGGTAAAAATGGGGGAGGAAAAATGATAACTAATTAAAATAAAATTAATTTTCTAGTAGGTAATTTATTTTAAAAATAATACAATATGAATAATTTAAATTAAAAATAACAAATTGAAAACATGGTTCTTGAATTGAATGGAGGGGAGGAAGGTGAGAATCCATTATTTAGATGTGTGATCCCAAAGGCTTTTAATATTCCTCTTAGGAGCATGGGAAAGCATCGAAAGGGTACTAGGAAGCATGGGTAAAAGGGCGATGGTGCATAAAAGAGATTTATTTGAGAGAAATAGGTGCATGGGTGGGTTTATATAATAAAGGTGGGAAAATTATTTATTATTGTGGTCTTGGACACTACAAATTAATATATTCAAATAAAAAATCCACCCCATGGTTTTGGCCCATAGTTTCTATCCCTGGTAGTAGTATAAATTATTTTATAAGGATACGGACCGAATATAATTAAATATTTCCCCTATTTATGTGTAGGTGAGTCACACTTTCAAGGATATAATTTTTAAATATTATAATATTTTAGGTGTCTTGGTAGATTTACTAATGGTTTATAAAATTAATCAAATAAATATATAATTAAATTATGTTAAATGAAAAAATTATATATTTCCAAATATACCCTTTATATAATTTTATTAGAAAACTATTAGGTCATTTTGATGTCATAAAATAGATTATATATTTATAGGGTCTTTAATTTTCACAAAAACAATCTACTCTAATAGAAAATTATGAAAAATTCACTACAGGATAACATTGACTTATTGATTAAAAAAATAAAATTAATTTTATATAAATTATTTTATAGATATATGAAAATCCACTATTAAAATAAAAACCAATATTTATTTAATATTTGCGGGTGTTGACAAAAACGTTTATAGGCCATCATAAAAATTACATTTGAGTTCAAAAAAATTTCACAGAATTAATATATAATCAATCTTTTTAAATAAAAATATTTTATTATTATATTATTTAATTCAAAAATAAATTAATTCATCAAAATATATTCCCTAATTGAATTTGAATATTATCAAAATAAAATCTTATTTATTCTTTTGAATATCATTTTAGAAGTAACAATTATAGAATGACTGTATATTCATTATAATGTACATAATAAAAATCATAGGGTTTTGTTTCATATACATTTTTTACACCATAATATGACCTAAGAGTAATGTGTGTGATATTGGGGATTTTATGGGGTGGTTCAGTGAACATTATTTTGATCATGATCTGAATGAGCATGAACTTCCCTGTAAATGGTCTCACTCATTCTTATGTTGTTGGATCTCAAATTTTGATTTTTCAAAGGAAAATACCATAAATTCAATCTCCAACAGAAGATGTAATAATTCGGAATCAAATGGTATGATCCTAATATTTGAGGCCATCAAATCCTTTATTTGTAGAAAAATGATTTGTTAAAACCATATATTTATACTCGTCATCTGATCACTGATCAATACCTATATTATGAATAGTAATAATACATAGTAGTCATTTAAATCTAATTCGATGTAATAAATCAAAAGGAGTTCATTTGTGTCCTATATATATAATTCGTTTAACATAAAGGAAATAGTATTCATAAATTTCTAGGCCATTACACTTAATAATTTCCCTGTAAATCATGAATGAATCGCATCACTTTGAGGAAGTCATAGTAGATACACCCACAAATGTTGTTTTCATATGTCCAACAAATTGAATGCATGAAGATATGAGTTATAAAATAATTTAATTAAAAAAATTATATATATCATATATATCATATCAAAATATTATTCACATCATTATTCACAACCTTGGGACATGGTAAATAAAGAAAAAATGACATTTGTTCATGGGACGGAGTCCACCACACACATGAAAGATGAATGTGTATATCATTTTATAGAAGCATGAAATGTTTTAAGTCATATGATTAACATTAAAAATTATCACAATATTTAATATATTGTGTTTATTATAAAATCCTACGTTAAATAGTATTTATGTTGAGGATAAATAAATAAATCAAAAGTTATCATTGAAAATTATTGCATGTTCTTCAAGTAACTCATTTTGTTTTGAACAGACTGACTTCATTGGTTTAATTTTTTCCCAATGTTTGGTTTTATTATTTAAGTGATAATTTTTTTTATATTTAGTGATGGTTTGATATATCCAAAATGTTTGAGATGTGTGAGTGAGTGGGGAAAGTGAATGGCCTTTTATAATATAGTGGACTGACAATCTTGTAAATACAAAAAGAAAGACACTATTTGGAGGTATTCCTTACAAAATATGCCAACAATAATGAATAAAAATATATAAATTGTAGAATATGGTCAATATATATACATCATATGGGTTTCGGATAAGCTTATAGGTCAATTATCTGCATAATATTTTTGATAAACCACCAAGTATACTTATATCTAATCTATTACTTTAAAGTAAATTTAATTTCAATCACTAATCATTTTTGTAAAAACTAATTTGACCATAATAGACATTATAAATAAATAAATTTATAAATACAAAGTATTTTTTTTTAAATAAATTCATAGTATTGGAAGAATATATTTTTATACTAATCCCACAGATAAAACATAAAAGTGCGTTTTAATGTGAAAATGTCCAAAAGTTATTATCTTTTAATATCAATATTAATTATAAATATAACTATATTATATAAAATTGATTAATATATTTATAATTTATTAATTTTTACTTTAATAATTATTAAAATTATAATTTAACATTATAATCTATTTAGATGAAATGTCAGTTTTCAATTGAAATTCCATTTTTCACTATTCATAAAAAAAGAAACTTCTAACAAAATTCACTCTAAAATAATTTAAACATTTATATTTAAATTATATGATTAATTTTAAATTAAAATTTATAAAACAAAGAAAATATAGTTTAAAAAATCCATTAAATGGTAGCAAACATAGCTTTTAGAAAAATACATTTTTCTATGATTAAAATTTACGTTTTCTTAATTTTTTCCTATAAAATGTATTTGATGAATTTAAAAACATATTAATAAATATATAAAATATAGAATTCTTAAATATAATGTTATAATAGTGAGTATTTTAATTAATTATCATTAAATACCATTTAAGGAGTAATATTTCTTCATTAGAACATATATTTATATTCAATGAGTTTTTATATTCTTTTATAATTAATTTTTCATAAATGATTTAATTATATAGAAATTTGTAATTCATAATTTAATATTTTAAATATTTTTCATTCCAACAATTTCATCATCTAGGTTATAACTATTATGATATTAAAAGAGTATTTTTCACTAGTAAGACTCGTCCTTGCATTTCACACAAGTTATTAAAGAAACTCGATGTTACGTGAAACAAAATATAAAGAAGATGTTTATTATAAAAAAATATAAAATATAAATTTCATATAACGCAAGCTATAAAATCATTTCAATTAATTTGGAAGAAAATATAATATATAAAAACTGATTATATTACTTCGTAGACCCCATAAATTGAATTTCACCCTAAAAATTCTTCTTTCTTATCAAAGGCTTGACAGTTTCAGACTTATTTAATTTAAATTCACATTTTAAAAATTATGTAAATAAATAATATGATAAAAAGGGAATGGGGGACATAATGTTTACCAGTAGATACACATAACTATGATTCCATATAGAGGGAAAATTTTTATGAAATTAAAATATGGATTTTTATTGGAAAACATATAACAACAGACTAATGGAGAGTGATATAGAATATAGTCAATAAGAGGACATGAAGAAAAATCCACAAACAAAATAGGTGTGTAATAGTATATTGATATAATCATAAAAGATAGTAATAGGATAACATTTTATTCCAATATCATTTTCGAAATGTAGAGGGGTTCATTCAGCACATAGACTAAAATCAGAAAACAATAAACATTCCTAACAAATAAATTTCATCCATTTAAAAATTTACATCATAATATCTTCATTTCTCTTGATGCTGTCTATTCCAGATGATTTTTTTTATTCACAAAGAACAAAAATAATCATTCAAATATCATATAACCATAAAATAGATAATAATATATTTCTATTATATTTAAATATTTATCCAAACCCAAAATGATTGCAGCATGGAAAGATAATTCCAAAAATGAATAAACCATTATATGACACACCTATCATCAAAATTCCATAATAATACAAGATTTTCAAATGAAATTATTCCAAAATATCATTAAAATAATTAAAAAATTTATGGACTATGATCGAGACCCAAGGATTAAAAAATTTTTAAGATAGATTGATCATTATTCAATAAGTAAAATCCAATATGGTTTATAAATAAAAATATTATTACATAGAAAATATGTCATACTAACTAAGACATCACAAAGGCCAACAAATAGTGCTACATAATTTATTCCCTTTAATAGTGGGTTCTTGCACCCACACGCTTACCTGATGAGATGAATTATCACCAGACAATTTAGTTATCCTTTTTTAATCCAATAATAAAATTCCTCTCTAAAAAACATTATTTTTGTCCTAGGGGTTTCAAATATACAAACCCATTAAGACATCTCAAAAATTTTCATTAGTCACATTAATATGTCAATAATAAAAAACTAAAATGGGTGTCTATGACATTCATCTTATGATCTTCTGTAATTGTATAGACATATTATGTTATATGTAACCCTTATTATAACCTCATATGAAAACATACTAATATATAAATTTATCTAAAAAATGTTTATAAAAATTACTATAACATATCACCCAATCTTATAGATATTGTGATTAAATCATTACCTTTGAATTTCCAATTATGATGCAGAAAATCTTGATCCAAATTTTTCTGTCCAAACAATAAAAAAAATACAAATAAAATATTAAGTACATTATCAATTATTTTATACGATTATTTTTATAATTAGTAAAAAAAATATGGTATAAACCATTCACAAGTTATCAAATTAACATTTCTATGATATAAAATATTTATTCCTATTTTACTTTTGGAAATCATCATAATCCTTGAGAAACCCATTTTAGACATAAACCATTCAACCTCATTATTTAAAAACATAGAAATGGGATATATAAGAATAGTGATCTCAAATACTCAATAAGGTTAATAATTTTAATTAATATTTTAATTTAATTAATGAGTATAAGAGTGAATAATGTTATAATGACATAAAAAAATGTATAAGAAAAGGAAGAAAAAATTTATTCTCCTTTATACCTAGATCATCAAATATTAAAATAAGGAAAATGATAGAGTAATCAGAACCAATAATCATGACCCATATGATGTCAATATTGATTATATCAAGCATTGTAAACCGGAAACATGCATAAAAACATTTATATAACACGGGATATCATTTTCTCTTTAAAATTACAATCACTCTTAAAAATTCAATAACCATATGGATGAATTCCATACCCAATTGATTGGATAATTTTCATGGAACCACCCATCTATGGTTCATCATTGGACAACCAATCACTGGTTTATCATAGTGCCACTCATCATTGGTTTATAATGTAACCACTCATGATAATTTCAAGTTTAATTAAATAATAAAAAAATAAAATCTTTATTTCATCATAAAAAAATAAGAAACACCATAATAGAGTTTATAACATGTTTATACCATGTAAAATACTGGGTTCTACAACAATAAAATTCAAAAAATTAACTTGTGAAAATAAGGGTTCCACAAAAATATATTTGAAACATGGATAACCAATAGAAATGAAAAATGTTTGATAAAAATATCATCCAAATAAAATTAAAAGATGTAGAATAGAATAAGGCTTGTATGAATAAATAATACCCCCAGTGGTGGATTTGTAATAACATTGGTTGTTTATGTTGATAATTGAATATATATAGTTGAAATAACATTTGAGATATTCTAGAGGAGAATATACCATTTATTTTTATAAACAGTTTTTTGAAATAAATTGAAAATACCTTTCTTTGAAAAAAACTATGGACAAATATAAATAATGATTATGAAAATTAAAATAGTTATTCAGTAAAATACACTTTATTATTTCAAAAAACAATTCTAAAAAATATTTGAGAATATTTTTATAGAACATGGTTTTGGATGAAAATATTCTTTCTAATAAAATTATGTTTTTAAATAAATAATTATTTTAAACTCATGACTAAATAAAGAGAGTCAAATGAAAGTAAAAAATGTAATCTAATTTCATAAATATTTGATAACATAATTGATCATAATTCTATAGGGGAGGTTATACTATTTCATCATTGGAGATGAAATCTGAAAAACCCACAAAAAATGAATATATTGTAATGCAACACTCATACATCGTTGTTAATAATGAATCATAAGCCCCTAAAAGAGTAAAATAATGAAACATAAAACATATTTAAAATAATTATATTAATGATATATATATATAATGGGATGAATATATACACCTAAGGAAAATAATTATTTATAAGATATCATAAATCTTGAAGAATAAATTTTTTAATAAATAATATATTACCACATTAGTAACATTGAAACTATAGAAACCATGACCGAGAGACCATAAAATTGATATTTAAATAATAATTAATTAATTTATAATTACCATAAAATAATTTTATTGTTTTTTTGTAAACTAGCTGGAAAAAATAAGTTGTGAGTACAGAATAATTCTCTAAAAAATATAAGTGATACTAGAAATCTTTTCACATTGAGACTCGTCAGTTATTCGTGTTGTTTTTCTACCTCAACAATAAAATAATGTTAATTATTTAATTTCATGATAATAATTTCCATGTTTATTATAATTTTTTTCAATTATTATCAAGTTATATATATATATATATACCAAATCAATTATTATTAAGTCAAATGGGTATCTATAAAAATATTAATAGATAAATTACTATTTTAAAACCAATATTGGAGGATGTTTGTTAAAAATTATCCATAATTACAATCCGTGAGATGGTAGGTTGTTCATACCAATGAATAAAAATTCCCATTTTTCAATGATCATTATGTAATGAAAATATGTATCATTTATCAATACAGAATTATAATTTTTCCATAAGAACATATTGTATAATTATATATACATATATATATAAATCATGTTATTTGGTTATAAAATAGTAATAAATTCTTTGCTTTATTGAGGTAATAGTCTATATGTCCATCAACGACATTACCACATTTCAAATGTGTGAAAAGGTAAGAAAAAAAGTGCTCTATTATATTTTCATAATGATAATTCTTTCATGGATATAATATATATTTCATTTATTTCACATATATTTATTAAACCTATCGTTAATAAATTCCATGTAAAGCATGAATGAATCATATCTCTTTGATGTGATAATTTTCCACATGTCCATAGGCGATGTAATCATATTAAAAAAATGGGAATCATGAATCTATTTGTTATATAATTATTAAAGAATCATAAAGAAATCATAATGATCATATATATCAAATAAGAATGTATTTCAATAATTATTCCCAACGAAGATTTGTGGTAATTGATGAATGAACATCATGGGTTCCTGAGGCAGTTGTTCTTCGTATACACAAATGATTATGGTGTATGCCATTAGATGAAAATGTGTGATGTTGTAGGTAATACCCTTAACATTACCACATATAATTATAATTAATATACCAAGGTTATCTTATTATTATTGTATAATTAGAATTAGATGGGTGGAGAATAAAATAAAACCAACTTTCCAATTGACGTATGTTACCTATTCATTGGGTAATTCATTTTGGTTTTTAGAAAAAGACATACATTATTTTTATACCCTATTTTGGGAATGTAGGTGATATTAGGGATTATAAGAGTTGATTTTGATGTGGTGTTTATGTGACAAATTTATTGTGATTTATAAAGAAGTAGGGAGATTGAATTCCCATTTATAGCGGTGGAGGAGTGACATTTTTGTAAATAAAAAACGTAAATATCATTGGGAGGAAGCATACACATCATTTGGGAAATGAATCATATTTACCATTAAATGTTTTTGGATATTATTTGAATTGTTTATGAGACCATGAACAATTAAGACAAGTGATTCGGAGGCCCAGTGTACTTGGAATTTGTTTTTAAAATATATTAAATGTATCCAACTACACACAGACATTGTTTTCCTAAAAAAGGTAAAATGACTACTGAATGGGTTCCCATTTCCAAAATTTAATGGAAAATTTTAGTTTAAAACATGGGGTTTTATCTATGTGTGACATGAGTTTTTTTGGTTAAGGTCAATTTTGAAAAAAATTTCGCAAACGTGAAATTAATAAAATATATTAATTAAAGAATTTATATTATGTTTTTTGTCATAGTGAACTCCTTCCCATTTAAATGTAAAGTTATGGTCTATTCATCAAGGATGGTGATGTGAAATTTATTTCATTCATTTTTCCAAATCATTTACTATATATCAATTATTTATTTACTGTCAAAATAATATTCCTTATTTAATATTTATCATTTTTGTCTATTTAAAAAAAATTAAACAATGAATTGTTTATAATATTTTTTGTTTTAGAATTTATTTTTTCTTTTCATGACCAATTGAAAATTAATAAATTAATATATCTATAACTAACTTTTTGTAATTTATTTGCATTAAATTTTTTTATCATTTATTATTATTTTAAGTCATTCATTTTTTTGGTTTTTTAAAATAATAACACAAATCATTTAACTACCATTTTTTAATTTGAGATTTATTATTTTCCCCATTTATTTAATTTTAAAAAGCTTTAATAGTATTTTATTAAATTATATTAATTATTTCATTGCTTATATTATTTGTTTTAATTTCCTATATTATTTTATTAACATGATTCATGAATTTAGATATTTCGTCATTTAAAATTCTGCACAAATAAAACTCATTTTAGGATTGGTATTTTAAATATCTATGATTATTCACTAAATTCATTGTTTTTATAAATTCTATGAAATAATTAATTGGTTAATTAATTTAAGAAAGTAGAAAACTATTTATATTGTTTTCATAAATTTACATTTTCAAATTTCATTTGTTTAATTATTTAAATGTATTTAACAAATTATTAACATATTTAATTTAATTATTGAATAAATTATTATTCAAGTAATTTTGAAAAATTAAATTCTTTTTATTCTTTTGTAAATTATTTTTTTTAATGTTCAATATTTCATAATATTAGTTAACTAGTTTATTTTTTTGTTAAATTAATTAATATGTATAATTTTTCATTTTTATATTACAGTTTTGTTGGTGATGTTGGTGTCATTGGACTGCACCCAATACCATCTCCACCCAGCATTGTAATCTGCCAATAGTTACTAATCAAGAAGCTATTGGAATCATCCAACGGGGACTCATTCGCCCTTCTCCCACTATCCAACTCACTGACCATCAGCAACACTTCATCCACTGCCCAACCTCCCATGTTTACCCACAATTTTAAAATCTTTTTCACCTACTAATACTTCCACATTACCATAGTGTTTCTCTCAACATTGTAACCTTACACTGATGACATGATAATTCAATTCCATCCCCATCCTGTTAACCCCCCCCCCCCCCCACCACAACTATTATCCTCAACAACCACTACCTGACCCCCCATTACACCTCTTGTAAAAAAGGATCCATGAACCTTTTTCCAATTCCCAAAAAACAACATCAATTTCAAAATAACCTCCATATCAAGAGGAAAATGTTTATGGTTGTAGAATTAAAAATACAACACAATACAAATAGTGACACCCAATGAAACAATCAAAACCCTAGATTCAAATTGTATCGATGAAATAAATGGAAACATGAGAATGAAAACTAGATTCCCTCAAAATTCCCAGATGACCCCACCTAGATAATCTCTTCCAGTTATAAAACCTAGTTCCCCTTTGAATGATTACATTGAAAAGACACCATTAGTTGAGTCACCACAACTTACAATTGAATCTAAAACACTAGTCGTCTGACCCTACTGAGTTCACTGCAGTAATCAGTAATGGAAGGACAGTAGTACACTAAAGCTGTAATTTTTTCCATCGATGCTTCTATAGCCATGCTTCTTCTCTATGACAGCTGCTATGAACTCCCCAAACTGAGACCACTCAACCCCTACCTTCTCTTATTTGATCCCCCTACTTCCCTCTAAAACCCAAATTCCATCCCCCCATTTTATCATTCTCTAAGACAGATCCCCCAATTTATCATTTATTTATTTATATTATAGATAATGATTTTTTTGATTATTATTATTATATATAGATTTATAGTTTTATATATGTATATATTTTTTATTATAATAATCATATTTATATTTATTTCTATCTAATATTAATAATAATAATTTCCATTATACATATTTATTTATATTTATATTTATTAGCACATGTCATTATATTATATTTATATAAATTATACGATATAGTAATTTTTTTTTAAATCTTAATAATGTTTTTAATTTAATATATTTTTAGACTAATATTTATTTATGTATATGATTACTTATTTATGATTTTAATGAAAATAATATGTTAAAATATAAATAATATATATAAATAAATATATATTTATATATGAATATAAAATTATTTATTTTTTAAAATTTTTATGTTGTTGTTATATAGGTTCATTGATGATGGTGCTGTTTTTGAAGGTGTAGTATTTGAGTCACTAAATAAAAAGATTAACGATGACATGTATCACACATTAAAGACAGAAAACTATAGTCTGAAATTAATTATGAATGTATGAAGGGAGTTTGTAGAGAATGCAGTTGATAAGTACAAGAGTCCAGAAGAGGGAGGCATTCAAGAGACATCAAGACATACCAGCACTACTAGGGGAGTAATAGAAACGTATGAATTCATCATTTTCTCCCTAATAATTAGAACACAACATTAATAGATAGAGGGAATAATTAGAGAAAAATCCTTTCTTCTATAGAACACCCATAACTGACAAAACATTCAAGAGAGAACATGTATAATAGTGTAGTGAATCAAGATAAGAAGAGGATCAGAATAGGAGCTAATAGAGTGGAGATTACATGATAAATATTATTCATCACCACTTTATTCTTGGTTTATAAAATTCAATCTTCATCAATATGTGAAGTTATTTAGATTAGAGGAGTTTGATTGAAATTAATTTAATATATTTTTACCCATTATATTGTTTTTATTTTTATTTTTTAGTGAATTTCAATGTTTTGTATTTTTTTCGCTTAATAACGAGAAGCGTTTCTCTATTCCTAAGAACCAATAGGTGAGAGAAGTTATTTCCTTCACCTTGGATCATTAACCGAATTGTTAGAAATTGAAAAAGACAATGTATCTATAATATTTAGTTAACAATATAGACCTCATGATAGGATTGAATTATAAAAGAGAAATATGGTTCATCGAGGTAAAAAAATCACTAAATCCTATTCTTAGTGATTTTTAAAACATTAAAAAACAATAGATAATTGAAATAATATATGCATAATAAGAGAATATTCTATCACTAGTTAGAAATAACATGTGGGACATAATTTATCAAATAATTGCCTAACACATGTATCTTTTTTACATATTTCTCACATATAATTCTATTTCACCTGCAACATTCCAATTTTTTACTATTTCACTATTAGTTTTTTGGTATTATTTTGGAATTGTTTTAGTTTTTTTTCTATGTGTCAACTTATGTCCTCATATATGGTTCGAAATCATTCTTACAACCATACTAGTTATAATTAGGTTATTTAAATATCATTGTTTGTGTATCCTTATGAACCACACCACTAAATTTGGGTTCCATTTTCAATGTAGGAATGTGTGAAATGGTCAACAAAAACACAAAAAAATTAACAATACTAGAAACTAAAAAAATAAATATTATAAATAAATTAAATAATAAAGATAATTAAACTGAACAAAAAACTAATCTCTATTTTCATGTAATGCATGTAAAATATTTAATCTATAGTATGCCATTAAAATTTAATAATTTATACCAGCACAAATTTTTATTATATGAGGAAGAATATGTAATTCAATATCGATAATACATTAAATAGTGTTGAAATTAAAAATGGAAAAGGTTCATAGCCCTTTGTTTCTACCCATGAGAGACTGTGGCCAATGTATTTCAAAATTACAATAATGTCAATAAATATTTTTTTCATAAGGTTATCTAATATGTATAGAAACTATAAAATTAAGAAATCTACTATCTATTAAAATTATTCTTCTAATGGAATCAATGTAGAGGGTTCACTTGAGTTTATTATTGTTTTGTAATGGTATATACATGAATTTATTCTGGGATATCTCTGTGATGAGGATTTGAGGTAGATAAATTTTCTATTAAATTACATGGGGAGGTCATGGTGATGGTTCTAAAATGTATATGACTAGATTTAAAAAAACTGGGATGATTCATTCACTACCATTATATCAAAATTATACCCCTAAAACACCCCAAAAAGTTTAGGCACAAGATCACTGACATTTGTCATTATGATTGAGTGATTTTTCACGAAGCATTGGATGTGTTTAAAGGTCAAATTATGTACTGTACAAACCATCACTAAGATCCCCCATATGATCAAAAAATGAATATACAATTCCCTCACCCAATACAACCGAAATCAAGTTGAATAATATTGTGGGGGTGACTTATCTGACTCCAATGATTATGAGTGTAAACAATTATTTGAAAAACATGTTCAAAATCCCAAAAAAAGTGTATAATAAGTATAATATCCATAGGTAATAAATAGAAATCCCTTCTTTTGTTTTTGATGACAGGGTTCTTATAGAGTATTATTTTCACTATGGGATGTTTGGTCACACTCAACGATGTTGCACAAACATTGAACCCAATGTAATATCTGAAGAGAATTAAAAAATCATTGATTTTTGTTGTAGGAGTTAATTAGAAAATGGTCCTATTTAAAATAAAAACAGTTATTATTAAAAAAATTCACTATCATGTCTTTGGATGAGAATAGTGTTAAAAATCACTACTGTAAATTAAAAACCAAAGTCAAAATAGTTTTTCTAATACCAATATGAGTATGAGACATATAATTCTCATGGGATGATAATGGGAATGTCTCAGAAAGTTTAGTGTGAGATTAAATCACTAAGGATGGAAATTGATACTCTGATTCACAATCGAGTATTTAAAATTGGTAAAATGGTAGGAAAACATTGTGTTTGGTACAAGATCATGTTTCCCAGGAATTAATTCCTTATCAATAATATAATTTCATGGTTGTGAGCACTATATACATCCTTAAATCCCAAAATCAATAGAATGAACACAACGTATGTGCTAAAAATATTGATAAAGATCAATATGAGAATGAGAACCTATAAACTGACATATTTGGAAATCTAGACATTAAGTTACAACCTAACTAAAAGGATGAACCCACACCAAAAATTTCCAAAGAACAAGGGAATATAGAATGGGATTTGATTAAATAATTATATAATAATATTGGTTTTTAATGATAATGTGAGAAATAAATGTTTTTAAAACATTATTCTACTCTTTTTACATTCCTAAAAGAGTGAAAGAAGAGTGATATTCATAAATAGAAGGGATTATTGAAAATCATTCGAAACATTAGCATCAAAATTAATTTCTTAGAAGCCTTATGTAAAATACCATCACATGTCAAATACAACAAATGGTTTCTTAAAATAGGAATAATTTATAGATGTAGATACAATCATTCTCAATAATGAGTGTAGTGTTGTTATATTAAGGAATCATCCCATAAGTTGAACGACCCTAGAATCATTATTTTTCACTGCCAAAATTGTACAAAGTGTGAAAATCAGTTATCTGTATGATTTATGTGGAAGTATAAATATTTTTCCTTATTCTGTGATAACAAAATTGGGACTTAAGGATTTGAGACTAACTATTCGTTTTCATTAACTTGCTAATATTTCAGTCATTCAACCTTATGGTAGGGTGGATATCCTATTAATGAATATAGGAAAACCCACAGTACACAAATATTTCCTCATTTTTGATATTTAATGTCCTGAAATGGTCACCATTATCATAGGTAGACACATCCTTACTACTGGTGGAACTATAATTAATGTACCCCTTGGGTAACATACCATCCATGTTATGTATTATGTGGAGGAGATTTTTGCTTTTGAATAACCTGGTCATGAAGTTCACTATGACTTTATTGATGTCTCGAAAAATTAATGTATCAAATTTGAGGTCTGAGATGTGTATGGTTCTTTACCTAATGAGGTATCGGTTTTTAGTCTCTCGATCCCATTGAAATTTTACCTCTATCTCTTTTACCTTCCCCTAACCATCTATTAAATAATAAATTATTTCCATGGATCCATTTTTTTTTGTGATATGAAAATATTTAATGAGTTGTTTGAGCATATTAAGAAATTTTTTCCTTTTTATAATGAATTTTTGAATATTCTTGAAGCTATATAATGTTACAAGATAAGACCTAATAAGAAACAAGATGAATGAATATTTGATCATGTGTATTTCCTTTAAAACTAATTTCATGCTATGTCTATTATTGGCTGTGATGACTTCTATCTAAAACGTGAAATATTATCATGATTGGAAACAAATGTGTACATTGATTAGTATCTTTTATTAATATAAATATTATTCCTTCATATGCTAGTATTAAAAAAAATTTAATATGAAATATATTTTCGCAAATACTGATGAGTTTTCTAATGTATTCTCTTCTCTTCGAAGTATTTTGTATTCCTCTATGTGTGGCCTATGTCGTGAATGAATTATTGATAAAATAGATTATTTTTGGGGTTTCTTATGAATTTTTTAATAGGTTAAGATGATTTTAGGTGAAGCTAAGATGAAATGCATGAAACCAACTATTTTGAAATTATATATTGAAGGAATTTTTCATTCTTCTAAAGATGAAAATGTATTGAAGGACCCTACTATTAGTTAGGTATATATTAGTGGAGTCCACATTATCAATAATTCTTATCCATTGAATGATCATGGTTAGATATTTTTTGGGGAATAATGACTTGTTGGGGAAATTTAAAACAATTTATACATAAAAGGAAATCATTGAGTTTTCATTTTTTCTATTATATTATATTTTAATAGATTCTATTTTCTCACTTTTGTGTCTCCTAGTATAGGTGAATCCAAATTTCTAGTGTTTCATGGTAATATTCTTATTTTTTATATGATATATTTTTATATCATATTGTTGATTACCAGTTTTCATAAGGTTAATGTGGTCTGTTGTTTGGGGTCCTAATTGGATATGTGAATTATTACAAGATGATTACCCTTTTAGAAGATACATGACAGTAGGATCATTCTAGATGATTTAAATAGTATAAAAAATCACTCAAATAATACGTTTTTTATTTTTGATTCTACAATTTACTTCTTCATTCTCAAGTTAATTTGTTCACATTACATGAAAATTAAATTTTCAACCAGATAAATATTTGTTTTTTATAATGGATTTTAGAATAATATTGTTAAACATGTAAAATAGATTATACATTTTTATTATGTTATAGTTTTACATAATTAAAACATTTTAGGGTTGTTTTTCTTGTTTTATTTAAATCATTATTTTCAATTCATTACAGATGATTTTTTATGCATGCTACATTTTTGAATATTTTATACTTATTATGATGTTGGATATTAATTACTTCTTAACATGTTCAAATCATTCATTAACTCATCTGATGGATTTAACCATGTAGTAAATAGTATTTAATTAATGATAGTTTGGTGATGGATAATGATGTATTGTTTTTATGATTTTCAATTTTCTTTTTAATTAATTTCATGTGTTATTGAAAATGAAATTCTTAATTTTCGTAAAACATATTCCTTAATATTTTAATAATTTTTTGATTTTTTTAAATTTAAACTATCTTCTACCATGAGCCTCAACATTGGGGACAACGTTGTGAATTATGTGTGATGGTGGGGTCATCACTGTTCTTTAAAGTGCTTCATGCCTGACATGACATAAACACCTTATTTTTTCAATATGCCTCCCAGAAAATAGGTAAATGATGTTTTTAAAAACAATAAAATATGTGATATATATAATGGATAAAAAATATAAGAAAACAACAACAAGAAAATTACATTTTTCATTACATTGGATACAAAATTACATGTTTCCTTTAACAGTTTTAACTAGTTTTGAAATTGATAGAATCGAGTGAGTTCTATGTGTTGTCACTAGTTATTGTTATTGGAAATTCAGTTGAGGAGATATCAAATGGAGTTTGATATAATATATCCTTGATATTTTATTATTTGTACATGAAACACTTAAAATTTATACTAAATCCTGTGTGACTCATCTTTTCTAACAATCCACTCATAGAACATAATAAAATGTTAATTATTTATGTCATTTGTCCTTTTAATGAAATGGGAAAATAGGATCCCATCATCTGTATTTTATACAAGGGCATTGGGTGTGTTTCTATTAATAAATAAAAGGAATTTTCAAATACAATATGTGCTATGCACAATTAATTGTTAAGAAAATATGGATTTGTAAATATAAAATAATGTTCCTTGTCAAATATGAACAAATTTAGGTGATTAGAATTTTTAACCCCATTGAAAAAAAGGAAAATTTACTTAAATACAAAATAATTTGTGTTGAATCAATAATGTGATAATAAGTGTAAATTTGATTGTTGAAATCATGGGGAGAATGACAACCTCATGTGTATTTTTTTGAAATTAAATTTCATCTTATTTATTACATGTTATAATATTATAACTGTAACATTATTTTTAAATTCAGGTGATTAAGTGAGTAAAATTCACATAGGAGGAATGGAAATTTCCAGAAATGATGAATTTTTTTATTTTCATTAGTTTATGCATGTGTATTTGAACATGGAAGGGTATTTAGTTTCACACTTTTTAGGAGCCATTTTTAATAAATAAAAACCCATTGAATTTCCCTAGACTGGAATTGATTATTTGTGGGGAGTTCTATATTGAATTTTTTTCAATCACTTTTCCACATCCTTTTTGGTATTTTAAATTTCATTTTATTATTATAATAATTTTTGGGGTTTAATAATTTTTCACTGTTTTCTATTTTATTTTAAATTGATTAAATCATGAATTATTTCTAGTTTTATATGTTTTAGTGTATATTTAATTTTTTTATGAATAATTAAATATGAATTAATTAATCTAGCATTGAGATTCTTTTTAACTTTACTAATTTCTGTTTAAATTTTTATTTCATATTTTTTATTATTTTAGTTCATTTAGTTTTATCAAAATAATTTCTACAATAAATTAAACTCTTTATATTATTGTTTAAATTCTATATTTATTCTTTTATAATTTATTTAATATTAATATGTTTTCATAATAATTTTTAATTTAATGGTTTTAATATTTCATTATTTCAAAAAAATTTAACATTCTTCTCATTTAATTTATTATTTTAATTCATTAATTCATTTATTTCATCATTTTAAAATTATTGGAATGAAGAATCATTTTAGTGGTAGTATTATAAACAACTATATTTTTTTAGTTAATTTTTTGATTCAATTAAATCTGTTAATTAGTTAATTAGTTAATTAATTATATCGATATGACATTAGTTTTTATTGTTTTGACAAAATTATTTTTATGAATATATTTTAAATAATTAATTAAATTTATTTATCAATATATAATATTAATTAATTAAATTCATGAATTAATAGTAATTGAGATAACTATAAAAAAATTACATTTTACTTTCTGTTATGTAATTTTTTTGTTTTATTTTTTCATTATTTCAAAATTTTATTTAATTGATTTTTTAGTTACATAAATTTATTTCATTAATTCATCATTTTATTATTTTCATTATGTGATGCTGCTAATGGGAGACTACATTAACCAGTAGTTCCATCCATGGTTGACATCTACCATTGCTAACTCATCCAACCACAGTTGTCATATTCCAATGGTGAATCCTACACCCTAAACCAACCTATAAACTCAACACCACCAGCATCAATTCACCGATCACCCAACCTCCCAAGTTTACTCTCCAATACCATATCCTCTTTTTTCATCCATTTCTACCATCATTTTTCAGAGTTTCACTCACTGCTGCAACCCTACAACAGTGACTCAATGAGTCACCACCATCCCCCATATTGTTTATCCACCGCCACTATTATACTCAGCCTCCACTACATCACCATCCATTTTAACTCCTAAAAAGGTGGCTCCATGCAGTTTCTTCTGTTTCTCAAATGACTCCCACCATTTCTAAATAAACATGAAAATTTTATTTACAAAAATATGATGAAAGTGGAATTAAATATTAAATAGATTAGAAATAACTATAAAAAACAATAAAATTCAAAATATCATATCCAGACTGTATAAAAAAAATCAAGGGATACACATTTATGTAATATAGAGTCAATCGAGCATCCTTAAGGACCCTGTCAAGCTACTCCTTGCTTGATATGACACTTGTTTTCCCCGATGAATCACCACATCGACTAAAGCCTCATAGTTGAGACTCTTTCACTACTGGTTGAAAATGACACACCATTCAAGGTGAACCTCTTGAGTCCACTGCACTGAGATTCCATTGAAGTTGAACTGCACACTAAAGTGGTCATGGTTTTCTTATCAAATCCACTCAAGCCGTGCCCATCCTCTATGTTATCCGCCGCAAAAGAACATCACTGAGAGATCATACCCCCTACAATCTCTTATATTTTGTCCCCTTATTCAATCATGAACCTGAATACCTTCCCCCATTTATTATTATTGTAAAGTCCCATAAAATTCATGGAATATCTTTTTCTTAAATTTTTGGGTATTTTATGAGTATACAGTTTTTGACGGCACCTGATTTTGAGGCCCGGTGTGCCCAAAATAAATTTCTGAAGTTTTGCTCGGGTACATTTAGTAAAGGAACGAGCGGGTTTCTCTATATTTGGAACTGGTGCTCGGAATTGAAATCTGAGGGCACCGATGGAACCACAACACCGGTAATTTCTTAAGAGTACCTTTACCGAAGATGCGTTTTCTCAGGGGAAGAAGTGAAATTTTGGGGTTGAAGTGAGAAGTAAATAAAATTGGGTACAATGTTATTTTATTAACCATGGATGTTAAAAGATCCCATGGGTAGTTTTTTGTGGGACCCAAAACCACCAAACTTCCCATGTGTGGTAATGAGGGAGGTGGGGCCCACACGAGCACCCATCTTTTCACATTCCATAACACTTAAACCCGTTGAACTCCCATTATAAATACATGGAAAAACCCCATTAAATATTGGAATCCTTTATTTGTGTAACTCTCACCTCTCCCCTCTTTAATCATTCCAAGACACTTAATCAATTACGTGAGTTATGTGTTTGAAATTTTAAAATTAAAATACATGGCTTGAAGTAATAAAATAAGATAGGTCTTATTTTATTTTGGGGTTAGCTTGTTGTGTGAAGACTTGGGGAGAGACCACTATTCTCATGGAAGAACATCATCCTTCCATGAATAATGTTACTCTTCAACAAAGAACACCAATTCTATGATGAAGAACATTAACTCGGCGATTCCAGTTTTCTATACCCTCTTCTTCCTCTGTGACAAGTGAGGAGACACCGACGATGACAGAATCGACGCCATCATCCGCGGCGCTTGACAACCGAGAACATCCTTCAATGTAGGGGTATGTTTATGAATAAGAAACGTTGTTTTTCCTTACATGTTATTATTTATCTCTAAACCATTTTCTATCAGGCTAATGCTGATGGAAGTAGACCAAAGTAACACGGTCTGATTCCCCCACCAATCTTGTTGTATGGTGTTCTCTTATAATTTATGAACTGTGAATCAAGGCATGTTTTCGGAGCCAATCAGAGACCCGAGAACATCGGAAACAGCCACGGACATTGATAAACCCTAGGATAGGATGTTTTGAAGAAAACAGATCATCGAAATGAAGAACAGACGCCTCAGGAGGCGTGCTGGCCAGAGGCGTCATTTCTGGAAAATTCCAGAATACATGGAATGTCCTTCCAAAGAACACATCATGTAGTTCAAGTGTTAAACATCAGAAGTAATGGACATCAGAAGAAGTGACACACGGCGTGTGACACTAGGCAGACGACATGTACTATACACACAGTTTGACAGATGAGACTTCGATGGACATGGTGTGTAATTGAGGAAAATACACTGACACAGATAGAAATACATGGCAATGAGAAACATCATGTATTATCTTCATATAAAGGAAGAAGAGGCTTCGCGAGGCTCGACGTGTAATCTGGAGATATAGGGACACTGGCAGAACCACCCAGCCATGTGTCACAGCGTGTACTACCACCACCATGGCATAAGGGTCTTCGCGAGGCGCAGCATGTAATCTAGGAGATACATGGACACGGGCAGAAACACATGGCCAAGAAGCATGGAATGTATTTTGGAAATGCACGGACATGGGGTGGAGTATATGAGCATGTACTCCACTAAATGGCATGTCATGTCCAGCGCACATGGAACCGACCCTAATGGTTTGGAAATGACGTGTAACCATACTACACGCTGTGTATTTACTTATTTACATGAACATCCTTGTGACAAGGGCCATATCAAATGGGAAGTACCCTACGTCTAATGACACGGCGTATATCGCTTATCTACACGCCATGTACTTTTGGAAAATTGCTTATTCGTCTTGTTATCCATGACATGGGCATGTTTTTCTTGGTTTTTACCCTATGATGTGGGACGGAACTATGGGATACATCAACTCTGTAATTTGTTACAGTTGATGTATCGCCCCCCCTTGGCTCGTGGAGCGGACCCTCCTGGAATCGAGCGTGTTGTGTGTGGGAACCCTTGATCCGGTAGTAACTGCGACGACGATGATGAATGTACATGGAACCTACATGGGTTCGGTAGTGAGGACGGTTGTATTTGGAGATTTCGTGGGTTCAGCAGCGATGACGACTATACATAGATCCTATATGGGTTTGGCAGCGATGGTTATTTTACTTGGATCATGTGTGGGTTCAACAAAGACGACTTCTGTACTTTGTTCCTATGTGGGTTCGGCAGAGGAGATGATTCAGCGCCTACATCTATCATCTCTACCCCTATTCATGAGTAGTATACCTATGTGATCGGAGTCTTGATTTCCAATCATTATCCTTGATATGATTTTTTTTCTTTCTTGTGTGGATTGAGTTGTAATTTCCTGTGTGGACTAAGTTATGCTTTCCTGTGTGAGCTGATTATTGTTTTTCAATCATTATATTTTATATTATTGTCTTTCTGTCCTGTTTGGACTGAGTAATACGTTCTTATGTGGACTGAGTTATGCTTTCCTGTGTAAGCTGAGTCTTGATTTTCAATCATTATCTTCAATATGATTGTCTTTCTTTCATGTGTGGACTGTGTTTCACATTCATGTGTGGACTGAGTTATGATTTATTGTGTGGACTTAGTTGTGCTTTCATATGTGGACTGGGTTTTACTTGAGCTCATGAATTGGAGCCGAACTAGAAATGATGACTTAGGTATATTTATGGGTATATACTTAAGTAGAGTTTGTGGATACTTCGTGTTTGTATCCTTCCATTATGGTTTATCCTTTGTTGATTATGGGAGACCTTCTGTAGTCTTGAGGTCCATATTGAGTATCGTATACTCACCCCTTCATAGGCTATTCCCCCAATACATTGTGTTGGTAGAAGACGACGAACATGGTTGATAGTGGTTGAGGCTTGTGGAGCGTGACGGTAGCCGGAGGTGGACTATCAGGCGGGACGTACACGGAGCAGACGGCCAGACCCGAGGAGCTGGGGAGACCATATGTACACTCCCTTAATGTGGGATAGCTAGAGGACGACTCAGTGGTTTCTAATTTACATTACTACTACTATACATTCTTTTCAGTTGTACTGTACTTTCAGTTTTTGTTTGTATTCTGGCCTATTTACTTTTCAGCACTTACTTTATATTGTGTTTACTTAGTGTTTACTACATCTTGTGTACTCTGTAGTGTTTCTTTCCATATATAAAGGAAATGCCTTCCCATTTATCGGGATTTAAGCCTTTGGTTCTGGTCACCAGCCCCTGAAATATGGAAGGCGGGCTTGGGGTAGTCATGGAATGGGCCGCAAGGATGGGTCATGACAAATTGGTATAAGAGGAGTCAGTTCTACCATAGAACATAGGACTCTGATAATTTATTCATGTGAGGCAATGGTGTTAAGGGTATTGAGTGGGGTTTTTAGTCCGGGGAGTATAGTTTTGGTGCAGTGGTCGACGTATCCATACACCAGGACCTTGACTTCTAATTTCCCACTCAGTGCTCAAAAACATTGATTGAATGTGTGTTTCTAAAGTTTTCTTTGTGATTACTTTGTGTCATCTCACCAGGTATACTGTATTAACCATGGCGCACATGTTGTTTTTTAGGATGGCCCCATGTAGATAGCTAGATAGGGTTTTGAGCTTTGTGTGAGACGGCAGCCCACCGAGTGATGAGGCCTCGGTGTAGGGCCCCATTGCAGTCGAGGCACCAGCGGAAACACTACCCGTCGAGCCACAGATGCCACCAGCCCTAGCTTCTGAGAGTGCACGTCACCTGAGTGCGCTGCATGAGTTTCAGTGTTAGAGGCCTCCCAGGTTCCATAGAGAGACGGACCCTCAGGCAGCCAAGGATTGGCTGGAGGTTGTAGTCCGAGTTTTCAGATTTGTAGGGACACCTGCTGACCTCAAGGTGATCCTTGTGCCGAGTCTCCTGCACACAACAGCAGGTAGATGGTGGAGCCTGATTCTTCTGGTGCACAATGTGGAATCACTACTTCAGATGGATTTCAAGAGCCTCTTTCGCTCAGAGTTTGTTCCATCCACCCTCCGTGCGGTTTGCATGCATGAGTTACTATAGCTGGGGCAGAGCAGTATGACAATCGCCCTATACTCGGCGAGATTTACCGACCTCTCGCCCTATTCCACAGACATGGTACATAACCCATTCTTCCAGGCCTGGACCTTTGAGCATGGAATTATGCATGAGATCAGGGCCTTGATGATCTCCCTCAGTATTCTGACACAGGCAGAAGTACTGGAGTGAGCCCTTATTGTAGAGAGTTTTCTTACTGAGCGTACACCAACAGTGAGACCTACCGCAGGGCGAAATGTAGCAGAGTCTTCTGGAGATGGAAGTCAACGAATGTCATAGGGGTCCAAGAGGACCAGACCATCAGGTGGGAGACCTTGGGATACTTGTTCAAATGTGAAAGGAACACGCAGTAAAGCCAGTTATATGAGAGTCAGACAGTCCTATGAATGCAGAGGGCATGGCCACATGGCGAGTGACTACCCGACCCGCCATGTAGAGGATCAGCAGATGGTTGAGGTACCACCAAGGCAGAGGAAGAGGTTTGACCATGGTGGTATGCAGGGAGTAGGAGGTAGAGGTAGACAAGATGTCTGGTCAGCAGGTGGTGGGAGAATCTTTGAGGCTCTACCACCACCAACACCAAGATGCCCAACCCGACCGCAGGGAGATGGTTGACAGAGGCAGACTCAACTTCATGCAATAGAGGCCTACGACCATGGAGCACCTGATATGATTCAAGGTACTATCTATCTCTACTCCACCCTTGGTGCAATTCTAATAGACATTTGAGAGTGTCATTCCTTCATTGCTGGTGCCCTTGTTCAGAGCTCGGAGATTCCGAAGGAGCCGTCGGCTCGATCCTTACGGGTAAAGACTCCTATGGGAGCGGACTTGACGATTACGAATTGGTGATGATAGTGTGATATTACTCTAGGAGGTGAGATCTTCGACTGGGATCTTCTTGTAGAGGCGTCTAGGCCTTACGAAATAATCTTGGGCATGGATTGGTTATCTATGGTCCATGCTCAGATCGACTGTATTAGGTGAAAAGTGAAGTTTTTCCGCACATATGGGAGTACGTTCACCTTCATCGGTGAGAAGGGAGCCTTTGTGGCACAGTATGGACTCACAAAGAGGAGAGGATAGCCAATCACTCATCATTTGGTTAGCCTCATCCTAGGATCAGTTGATGTGTGGAGTCTGAGTTTCCCTGTTGTGGTGGATCTGTATGCGGACGTTTTTCCCGACGACATTCCAGGAATACCTCCTCGCAGAGAGGTAGACTTATATATTGAAAAGTACCTCTGGACATCCCCGATATATACTCTAGAATATCAGATGTCCCTCACTGAGATTCTAGAGCTACGGGTATAGCTAGAGTACTTGCAGGGAAAGGGATTCATTCGACCCGGTGTTTCACCCTGGGCTTCCCCGATTTTGTTCGCCAAGAAGGCAGATGGGAGCATGCGACTGTGTGTCGACTACCATCTCCTGAATCAGGAGACTGTGAAGAAAAATTATCCACTTCCAATGATTGAAAACCTCTTAGATTATCTCAAGGGAGCACCCTGGTTCTTGAAGATAGACCTCAGTTCGAGCTATCATCAGCTCATATTTCGAGATGCGGATGTGCAGAAGATGGCCTTCAGGTGCCGGTATGGCCACTATGAGTTCTTGGTTATGCCTTTTGACATAACCAATGCTCGATCAGTGTTCATGAGTCTCATAAAGATGATATTATAGCCTTACCACGATCGATTTTTCATTGTCTTCATCGACGACATATTGATTTACTCGACTACTAAGGAGGAGCACGCCTACCACTTGCGGGTTGTACTGGACACACTTCGTGAGCACCAGCTTTATGGTAAGATCATGAAGTGTCACTTCTAGATTTGAGAGGTCCACGTCTTGGGACACGTTATCTCTACGGTAGGAGTTTCAATGGATCCTACAAAGATCGAGGTAGTGCTAGCTTGGGAGCCACCCAGGAGCGTGATAGAGGTTCGGAGTTTCCAAGGTTTGGATGGGTACTATCAATGATTTGTGTCAGACTTATCTAGAGTTGTAGCACCACTCCCAGCTTTGAAAAAGAAGGGGAACCCTATTTGTGGTCGGATAGATGTTAGCAGTGCTTCTAGGAGCTGAGACAGAGATTTAACAGTGCACCCATCTTGAGGCTACCAGAGGAGGGACTCGGGTATGTAGTTTATTACGATGCATCAGTGACTGGACTCAGGTGTGTCAAAATGTAGGATCAGGAAATGGTCACCTATGTATCACGACAGTAGAGGTAGCATAAGAAGAACTATGATACCCATGACCTGGAGTTAGCAGTAGTGGTCTTCACCTTGGTGTTGTGGTGGCACTATCTGATGGACAAGTGCTTTAAAGTCTACACCAACCACCAGAGTCTTAGGTACATCTTCTCGTAGAAGGACCTGAACCTGAGACATTGGAGATGGCTCGAGTTCCTCCATGACTATGACTTTGAGATATTATATACTTCTAGGAAGGGGAACGTAGTAGCTGATGCTCTCAGTAGGAGGTCGAGCATTCAGCTACTTGGAGAGGGGACGGAGCAGCTAGCTGCATTGCAGATATCCTTCATGAATAGAGATGGGACAACCTTTATTTAGTCTCTCATAGTCTATCCTCCACTACATCAGTGGGTAAGGTAGGAACAGTGTGGTGACGTTGACTGTGAGACGTGATGTGCATAGATATCCACAGGACGTGCACCTGATTGATTTTCTGTAGGATGAGAGCACATCATCCTCTTCAAGAGACTTATCATGGTACCAGTTGCATTAAAGGAGGAGGTCCTGAGAGAGTTTCACACTACCACATTAGTGGTAAATCCAAAAGTAGAGAAGATGTACCAGGATCTTAGATGACAGCAATGGTGGCTGATTATGAAGAAGGTTGTGGTAGAGTTCGTTTCACGATACCTCACCTGTCCGCAGGTGAAGGTGGAGCACCAGGTACCAGCAGGTTTGGTATAACCCTTAGAGTTCCTGGAGTGGATGTGGGAAGGGATATATAAGGATTTGGTGAAGGGACATCCACGTACTTATAGAGGACATGACTCCATCTGGGTGTTTGTCGACCGACTCACTATGTCGGACCATATATTTCCTATCATAGAGCAGGGCTCAGTTGAGAGCATGGGGCGACTCTACGTTCAAGAGATCGTGAAGCTTCATGGTGTGCCATCGTCTATTGTCTCTGATCGTGATTCTCTATTTGATTCTCATCTTTAGAATGTGTTGCATGAGGAATTTGGGATGTAGCTACGCCAAAGAACTACCTTTCACTCTGAGAAGGATGTCCAGGCAAAGAGGACCATTCAAACTTTCGAGGACATGATCCATGCATGTGTCCTTGACATTGGTCAGAGTTGGGAGGATCATCTAACTTTGGTGGAGTATGTGTACAACAACAACAACCACTCCACCATTGGGATGGCACCATACGAGGCATTGTACGACCGACCTTGTAGATCACCTATGTGTTAGACAGACCCAGGGTAGTCAGAACTCGTAGACCAAGAGATGGTCCAGGCTGTGACAGAGAAGGTTCAGATCATCCCGGAGTGGATGGGGACTGCGTAGAGCTGACATAATTCCTATGCTGATAGGAGGTGGAGACCACTAGAGTTCGAGGATGGTGACCACGTTTTCTTATGGGTATCACCATGATGTGGATTATAAAGATTTGGTTGGGGTGTCAAGTTATCTCTGCGCTTCATCAGACCATTCCAGGTTCTTAGCAGGATAAGCGAGGTGGCTTATCGCCTGGCTCTTCAACCTCAGTTGCATCTGGTGTATGATGTTTTCCACGTATCTCATCTAAGGAGATATGTGCATGACCCGTAGCATATCATTGATCACGGGGAACTTGAAATCTATTTTGGGGAAACATTTGCGGTGGCCCCGGTGGAGATCAAGGATCGACAGGAACTGGACATACGTGGAAGGTCGATTCTTATAGTTCGCATCAGGTGGTAGCACGGGAACCTCCAGGAGAGAACTTGGGAGCGAGAGGCGTAGATACGTTCACAATACCCCCATTTGGTTCCCTAGTTTATGATGTAGCTTTATGGGGATGTAAATCCCTAAGGTGGGAGTAATGTAAAGACCAGTAAATTTCAAGGAAATTTTTTTTCTTAAATTATTTGGATTTTACAAGTACGCAGTTTCTAAAGGCACCTAATTCCGAGGCCTGGTGTGCCCGAAATCAATTTCCGAAGTTTATCTCAGGTACATTCAGTGAACGAATGAGTTTGTTTTTCTAACTTTTGATCTGGTGCTCAGAATTAAAATCCAAGGGCACTGATAGAACCACAGTGCCAATAATTTCTTAAGAGGACCTCTATCGAAGATGCGATTTCTCGGGGGAAGAAGATAAATTTTGGGGATTAAGTGAGAAGTAAATAAAATTGTGTAAAATTTTATATTATTAACCATGAAAGTTAAACTCTCTCATGGTAAGTTTTTGGTGGGTCCCACAACCACCCAACTTCCCATGTCTGGTTATGAGGGAGGTGGGGCCCACACGACCACCCATCTTTTCACATTCCATAACCCTTAAACCCTTTGAACTACCATGATAAATACATGGAAACTCCCCATTAAATTTTTGAATCCTTTATTTGTGTAACTCTCACCTCTCTCCTATTTAATCATGCCAACACACTTAATAAATTAACTGAGTTATGTGTTTGAATTTTTAAAATTAAAATTCTTCGCTTGATGTAATAAAATAAGATAAGTCTTATTTTATTTTGGGGTTAGCTTGTTGTGTGAAGACATGGGAAGAGAGCTCTATTGTTTTGGAAGAACATCATCCTTTCATGAAGAACATCACTCTTCAACGAAGAACGCCAATTCTACGACGAAGAATGTTGACTCAGCAATTTCAGTTTTCTTTACCCTTTTCTTCCTCTGCGACAAGGTAGGAGACACCGACGACGATGGAATCGACACCATCATCAGCGATGCTTGACAACCGAGAACTTCCTTCGAGGTATGGGTGTGTTTATGAATGTGAAATGTTGTTTTTCCTTCCATGTTATTGGTTCTCACTAAACCATTTGCTATCGAACTAATGCGGAAGGAACCAGACCAAAATAACACGGTTTGATACCTCTGTCGTTCTTGTTGTATGGTGTTCTCATACCATTCTTGAGCGGTGAATCAAGGCAAGTTTTCAGAGCTGATTGGAGGCCCGAAAGTATCGGAAATGAGCACGAAACATCAGGATGACCTAGGAGAGAATTTTTTATAGCAAACAGATCATCGAAATGAATAATGGATGCATCGGGAGGCGTTCTAGATAGAGGTGTTGTTTTTGGAAAATTCCAGAATACACAACGTGTACTTCCAAAGAACATGCCGTGTAGTACAAGCGTTCAACGGAAGAAGTAACAGACATCAGAAGAAGTGACACAAGGCATGTACTATCCACAGATTTTGAAAGAGGAGACTTCGATGGACATGGCGTGTAATTGAGGAAAATATACAGACATGGACAGAAATACACGACAATGAGGCACGATGTGTATTATCTTTATAGAAAGGCAGATAATGCTTAGAGAGGCTCGGTGTGTAATATGGGAGATACAAGGGCACGGGCAGAACCACACGACAACGTGGCACGACGTGTACTACCCCCACCATGGAAGAAGCGGCTTTGCGAGGATCGATGTGTAATCTGGGAGATACACGGACATGGGAAGAAACACACAGCCAAGAGGAATGGCATGAATTCCAGAAATCCACAGACACGGGGTGGAGTACACGGACATGTACTCCACCACATGGCCAGGCATGGCCAGTGCACATGGAACCGACCCTAGAGGTTTGGACACGGAGTATAACCATACTACACGCCGTGTATTTACTTATTTACACGACCACCCCTATGAAACGGGATGTATCACCTGGGCAGTACTCGGTGTCTAATGACACGGTGTGTATTGCTTATATACACGCCGTGTAATTTTGGAAAATGGCTTCGTCGTCTTGTTCTCCATGACTTGGGATTGTTTTACTTTGTTTTTCCCTTATGATGTGGGACGGAACTACGAAATACATCAACTATGGACTTCATGACAGTTGATGTATCGACCCCCCTTGCCTCTTGGAGAGGACCCTCTCAGAATCGAGAGTGTTTTGTGTGGGAACCCTAGATATGGTTACGACTGCGACGACGATGACAAATGTACTTGGATCCTACGTGGGTTCGGCAGCGAGGATGACTATACTTGGATCATATGTGGGTTCAGCATTGATGACGACTGTACTTGGATCCTATGTGGGTTCAGCAGCGATGGTTAATGTACTTGGATTCTATGTGGGTTTGGCAGCGACGGCTTCTGTACTTGGATCCTACGTGGGTTCGGCAGGGGAGATGATTTAGAGGCTACATATATCATCTCCACCACTCATCATGAGTAGTATACCTGTGTGAGCTAAGTCGTGATTTTAAATCATTTTCATCGATATGATTGTCTTGATTTCCTAGGTGGACTGAGTTGTACTATCCTATGTGGACTGAGTTATGCTTTCCTGTGTGAGATGAGTCTTGATTTTCAATCATTATCTTTTATTTCATTGTCTTTCTTTCTTGTATAAACTATGTTGTAATTTCTTGTGTGGACAGAGTTATTCTTTCCTGTGTGAGCTGAGTCTTGATTTTCAGTCATTATCTTCGATATGATTGTATTGCTTTCTTGTGGGGACTGAGTTGTACTTTCCTATGTGGACTGAGTTATGCTTTCTTGTGTGGACTGAGTGGTGCTTTCCTGTGTGGACTGCGTTGTACCTGAGCTCGTGAATTGGAGCCGAACTGGAAATGATGACTTAGGAATATTTACGGGTATATACCTAAGTAGAGTTGGTTGATACTTCATGTTTCTATCCTTCCTTTGTGGTTTATCCTTTGTGGATTCTGGGAGAGCTTTGGGGGTCATGGGGTCCCTACTGATTATCGTATACTCACCCCTCCACGGGCTATGCCCGCACTACGTTGTGTTGGTTTCAGATGATGGACAACATTGATTGTGGATGAGGCCTATGGAGCGTGACGGTACCCAGAGGTGGACTATCAGTCGGGACGTACACGGAGCGGACGATCAGACCCAAGGAGCTGAGGAGACCATCTGTACCCTCACTTCAGGTGGGATAGCCTGAGGACGACTCGGTGGTTTCTGACTTACTTTACTGTTGTTGTACATTCTTTTCAGTTGTACAATACTTTCAGTTGAGTTTGTATTCTATCCCATTTTCTTTTCAGCATTTAATTTATACTCAGTTTATTAGTGTTTACTACAGCTTGCATACCCTGTTGTGTTTCTTTCCTTATATAAAATCAATGCCTTCCCATTTATCGGGATTTATGCCTTTGGTGCTAGTCACCAGCCCATGGCCTATGGAAGGCGGGTTTGGGGTAGTCACGGCATGGGCCTCAAGGACGGGTCATGACAATTATGCTCGAAGCTAGAGCCCCCCATTTCACTTTTATTTATTTTTATATATTTTATTATAAAAATAACAATTAATATATATATATATATATTTACATAGTTTTATATTTACAATTGTATATATATATAATAAGCTTATTTATATATCTATTTATCTAATGTTTATGATAATATTTATGATAATATTTATTTTATATATTAGTGTTTATATTTATTTCAATAATAATATATATTAATACTTTTGTATATTTATATTTTTATTATTAACAAATTTTTACATATAAGGTATTATTTCTAATAATTATTTCTTTATATGTTTACATAATAATTTTTTACTGATGAGAATAATTAATAATATTAGTATTATTTATATTTATTTATTTATTTTACTTTTTTGTTGTTGTTGTTATTTAAGTTTTTGTATAAGGATGATGTTGTCGAAGGAGTTTTACATGTTTCACAAGAGGGGGGGGGGATGCATAGAGATTCACATCACACTTGAATGATAGAGACATATAGCCTATCTAGACCATGGGAACATGTGTTTAGTGTGAAATTCAGTTAGTTGAGAAACATAAGATTCAAGATGGCGGGAGATATTCAAGAGACAACTAGACTCGTCATCTCCATAGGTTGAGTAGATGTATAAAATGAATCAATCATTGTCTCTACAATCATAGGACCATATCATTCATCAAGTGCTGGAATAATTCTAGATCGATCCTTAAATATCCCGATCAAAAATCACCTTCCAATCATTCATCAGTGCACCTATATAATATAGCAGGGAACTATGATGGGAGAAGAAGTATAACATGAGATAGAGGAGTGGAGTAACATCGAAATATAGGTTTTCCGCAATTTTTTTCTAGTTTTAATTATTTCTATTTTCCCCAACATGTGATGTTAATTATATTAGGGTATTCGGGATGGTATGAGCTCGAAATCTTCTCATCCATTATAATTTTATTAGATTAATTATTTTTTGCTTTACATAGATAGATGCTCTTTTCAACTTAAATATGATCTTCTTTTTTCCCTTCATATGCAATAGTAGGTGAGGGAAATAATTTCCATCATGTTGGATCAATGACCTATCTGATTTTGTTTAAGAGTTATGTGTGTATCTTCTACAAAATTAACATATTAATTCATAAGTTAGGGTTAAAAGAACTATACGAAAGAAGGTTCATCGAGCTATGAAAATTTAGTGAATCAACTTATTAGTGAATCATCATGTTTTTCACAAGAACTAGATAATTTAATTACTCAGAGTAGAAGTGGATAATATTTCATTATCAGTTCAAAACACCCTAAGGACCCTAATTCACCAAATACACACCTAAATATTGTGTATTATTCTCATTGTTTCCCCTTCATCATTCTATTTTACCCACATCATTCCATTTTTTAATTTTTTACATTTATTTACTGTTATTTATTGTTTATAGTTTTATTTTATTTTTTCGAGAACAACATATGTTCTTCTCTAATGTTAAACACCTTTACTATAGCTAAAAAAATTAATTTTTCTAAATAAATATTAAATATTTGTCTGATAAATGACAAAAACGTCATATTTTGGTGTCATTTCAAGTGATAGAATGAAATACAATGTCAAAACAAAAAAAAAGTAATAATATTATGTAAAACTTTTTAAAAAATAGAAAATCTAAAATCCAAAAAATAATAAACCTCTGAACACTACACAAAAAATTCCAAATTTTATTTTCATTGACTATATGAAAATTATATCATATAATATAGAACATAAAACATAAATGTATAACATCAATAGTCATTGGTTAGGAATTATCAAGAAAAATACCATATAATTGGAATATCTAGTTAATAGAGGTGAAAATAAAAATTTCATTCTTCCAAAGACATTTTCCCCGCACCTAAGAATCCATGCTTATGAAATTTTGAATTCTAGTAGTGTTAAATAAATTTATTACATCAAGCTGCCTAATATGTTTAGGAATTATGGTATTAAGTAGTCTTATCTATTTCAACATCCCTTTTTCAATGGCTTCTCTAAAGAGGATTCACTTTATTTTATTATAGATTTTTATGGGGATGTCCAACAATTACCTCTTTGAGATATGTGTGAGGAAGAGTTTAGTTTGTAATTAATATATTCTATGCTAAGAGGAGGTATATTAATTGTTTTGAAGACATTTATGGGGAACTTTTTCCATCTTGGTCTGAGGTGTTAATTTCTTTTATATCAAAATTATACTACAGAAACACCACCATAGAGGTTTCCCAAGAAATTATCATCATTTTCTAGGATGAGGGAGATATTTTAATGAGGCATAGGATATGTTCAGAGGCCGTTTTATGAAAATTTTCAACCATCTCGAAACTACCCATAAGCACATAGACACCATTTACAGTGCAATCAAACCATATACCAATATATAAATGACCGATATTTTGGATTGGATTCCTTTACTATAATATTAATGAGTTTAAACAATTATTTTAAAAATAATTCAAAAAATTACCAAAAAACATTAAAAATAAATGTAGTCATAAATAAGGTTAAAACACCCCAAATAACTTTTTTGACGATTATTGGTTTCTTTGGAAGTCTTTTTGCACCTGTGGGATGTTTGGTCGCACTCAGATTTGCTTAAAAACATTGAACATCCTATATAATCTAATAATAATGAAAACATTGTTTGTATTTGATATATTAATGAATAAAAAATAATTATTTTTAAAACATAATTCATAAATGGAAATAAAAATCAGTGTAACCTATCTTGAAAAGAGAAGGGTTTCATTTAACAACCCATTGCCCCAAATTAGAAACCACTACCCAAACATATTTTCCAAACCCAATTTTGGATAATCCATATAATTAACAATGGGAGATAAAAGGTATGTTTTAGAAGATTTTGGGTTAGATTCGATCTTCGAGGTATGATAATGATACTATGACTCACAATCTAGAACATCATATTGTTCAAACAGAAGGAATCCTTTGTCGAAGAAAGGGGTAGAGCTTACCAACACTTCAATTCCTAAATCTAGATATAATTTCATTCTTTTGACCACTATATTTTGAATTCAAACTTAATAAATTGATAAAGAATGCCCTACAAGATTTAAAAATGATGAGATAGTTTAATCGGGAAATGAAAATCTTGAAAATGATCAGCTAATAAATCTAGACAATAATGTCCAACATGACCAAAATGCTGAACCCAAACCTAAAAAAATCTATATAACAAAGAAATGAATTGTATTATATTAATTGAGGAATGAATAATGTTGGGAATTAAGAGAACATAATAAATCAACCCATCATAAAATAATATTTCATTAACTACCTTCCCTAAATGATTGAAAAGGATTGATGAACATAAATACATATGGTTCCTAAAAATGATTTCAATATTAAAAATTGATACACCATTATGAGAATTCATGGATAAAATCCCATCATATATCAAATTAACCGAAATTTTTTCTTGAAAAAAATACGATTATAACAAATTATAAATAATAATTCTCAACGAGGAATGTAATGCATTTTATTAATGAAGCTTCCCCCAAGTCGAAGGACCTTAGAAGCATTATTTTTCAATGTCAAATAGATTGAAAAAAGAAACTGAATTATATGGATGATTTATGAGTTATTATAAATCTTATTCTATATTCCTTATTCAAAAAGTTATGTCTTAGGGAATTGAAACAAAAAATGGTTTCCATTCAACTCACTGATCGGTCACTCAGACATCCCTATGGGATGGTGGATAACCTATTAGCGGGTGTAGTAAACCCTACAATACCCATTTATTTAGTAATTCATGATATTTGGTGAAATGAAATGTTACCATTTATCTTAGTTGTACCCTTCCACACAATTATAGGTTCTATCATTGATGTCTCCAAATGGAAATGTAACCTTCAAGATAAGGATTCTGTGGAGGAGATTTTTTAAAAAACCCAAAAATGAGGTCATCTTTTATATGATTTATGTTTTAGAAAATCAATGATTCAAAATTGATTTATGATCTTATCATAGTTCTTTCCCTCTTGATATTATAGATATTATGACTTCATATCCCATTGAGAATTTTGCTCTTCAACTTCTAGTCCCCACCCAGTAATCTTTCTAAAAAAATTATTAATTCATTGGAACACAATTTATAGCATGAATAATAATATTTCCCTACGTTTTCCTGTAATATTTTTTGAATGATTCCATTTTGAAGATGAAATTCCAAATTTTCTTCAATATGGATAACATTTAGGGATAAAACCCGATGAAAAACATGACGATTTCCACTATAAACATGTGTATTTCCATGAAAAAAATTTCTTGATAATTATGTTTCTATGGATGATGACATCTAACCTAAACATTAATAGTTCATATAAATTGAGTCTGTTGTGGACTTTTGGATGAATCTTTTGGAAGCTGGTTATGATTCCTTAATATGGGAGTATTATGATTTTTCTGATTTGAAAGTTGTTTTATGAAATGTGGATTATTTTTCTTCAATTTTTTTATACTCATGTGATTTTTGAAGCCTATATGTGTTGGAAATTTTTTGAATTATGTCCTTAAAAATTAATTATTTTATAGGTCTGATGTTGAACATTTTAAGATCTTATGAAGTGGTTTTTCATGGAAAATATGATTTGGATGAAATGTTTACAACTACTGTGTTGGACGAGTTTGGGAGACTTATTCGTGATTAAAATGATGAAAATGTCTTAAGTGATCATGTTAGTAATTATATAGACCTCATTGAATTCCACAACATTAATAATTCTTACCCATTGAATGATTATGGTTAGAAATTGTTTGGGGAATAATTTCTAGTTAAGGATGATAAAACATGCATTGAATGGGAGAGAACAAATGATTTTTCTTGTATCCTCATTTAATTTATGTTTTATGGAACAATACTTACTTGGTTGTTTGTCTCTTAGGGTTGATATATTTTAATATTTGGAGTATCATGGTCATAAGTTTAATTGAATATTGAATTTTAATATTTATGATTATTGTTTACATGTTGACATTTGGTGGTGGGCTTGTGCAGTTAGTGATCCTGGTTGGATATGTGATTTCATAATAGTGAATGAATCATTTAAAAAACCCATGATAAATATAATCTTCTAGTTTTGAACATTGGATAACATTTCTATCAAATGAATGTCTATTTAATTTTAAATATGTTATTTACTTCTGCATTATCACGTCAATTATATCATTTTGTTGGAACATAAAATTTTCATGCAATTGATCATTCCTTATTTTATGGAATATTAAAATATTATTTGTGATCCATGAATATAAAATTTAAATATTTTGGGTGTAACAATTAAAAATATTTCAAATATTTTTTGGGAAACTACAAGATTCATTTAATTCACTATTTTAAATTCATTACTGATGATTTTTTTATAAATACTGGATTCTAAAATTTTTCATTCATACAATGAAGATGAATTTTAATTCCAACTACTCCATATAAAATCATTCATTTACACATCTAATTAATGAATAATTTTTGAAAAATATATATTAATTTCTCTCTTGTTTAGTGGTGGACAGGGATTTTATTTTAATAATATTATTTGTTTTAATTTTACTATATTTTATGATTTTTAGAAAAAAAATTTAAATTTTTTAAAACCCCTTATTTAATATATTTCTTCTGAATTTTATTTGTCTTATTATAACTTTATTCTAAACAAATCCTTAGAATTGGGTTTAATGTTATGAATTATTCGTAGTGGAGTGGTCTTCCCTGATCATTACTATGATTCATGCATACCACATCATATACAACATAATTTGTTTTTATATTCCATTTATAATAACAATACATTGATATATTTTTTTGATCAATAATTAAAATGAAGAAATAAATAATTAAAACAAAAGAAATTAAAAAAAACAACACAAACAAAATATGTTGCATCCAAAAAAAGGGAAAAATTCCATGCTTCCTTTAAATTATTTAACATTATAAGAGTGTTTTATAATTGTGGTATTAATGTGTGATTTCACTTTAAATGAAAACATAAATTCAGTTTAGGATATAGAAAAGGTGCTGTGATATATAGATATTCCAAAAATTTTGATATTGACATGGGAAAAGACGAAATTATAAATCATACTTTGGTGAATCACCTTCAAAAAATATATCTTCATTTAGTATAATAAATTCTAATTTTGTATGTCTGTTATAAAAAGATAAAAAATGGAATAATGGGATCCCATGGTGAGTCTCTGAGACAGCGGATCTGTCTATGTTTTTTTTATTAATTAAAATAAATTTTCATTGAAAATATGTGCTATACACATATAATATTAATATAAAAAATTTAAATAATGTAGAATCTCAAAAATGAACACATTTAAGTGTGGTGATGTTCAAACCGAAATAAAATGGGAAAAAATATATAGTTAGAAATTATTTTAGATGGTTCTGTAAAATGAGAATAATTTAAACCATTGATATTTGGAACCTGAGGTAGAATGATAAGCCCAACTATCTTTTACTAAAATATAACTACCACCTATTTCACTCTAATTTTACTATTACAACTAGAACTATATTTTGAAATTTTTGTGTGATAATGAGACTTATGTATTCTAGTTTATCCATTGAATTGGACTATGTGTTTGGGGACTCAGATAGGAAGTAACTAACTTGAGCGGATAGTGTGATCCAAATCATGGTTGATAGAATTTTTTATGTGGTTTATTTGTAATAAAAATGAGGTCTTTCAATGAAATATTAGGTATGGGTTGGTTTTCTACACTTCTTACCCTGGTTGACTATTTTATGTAGAGGATGGAGTGTTTCTATATTGAAGTAATTAGTTTTTCCATTATGTGCGAAAATAAATGCTCAGCAAAGGAGGGTGAGCTATTTAATATGATAGTGAAACTGATTTCTCACATGTCAGATTCAATGAATCTTGATAAAGTTGTTGCTTTGTGATATTAGTTTTTTTGTGGTGGTAGTGTATGAAAAAATAGTTTATAAGGATGTATCGGTTTTGTAACCCGTGTGATTTCTAGACTTCTCTATCAAAATTAATCCTTTGAGGACAGAAATATCAATACCAGAATATAGGATGACTCCCAGATAGTGTCATGAGATGGGGGTGTTGTTTGAGGACATGTTGGAGAATGGATTTGTGGGACCCAGTGTTTCAAACTAACCATCCAAAGTTTTGTTTGGAAAGAAGGTGGAAACAATAATGAGGTTATGTGTGGATTACCAATCCATGAATTAGGTGACACTGAAAAATAAGTATCCTTCACCAATGATTGATGACCTCAATGATTAGTTGATATTGGTATGGTGGTTCTTGATTATTGAACTCAGATCAGGATATCACCAACTATGAGTACATGATGTAGATATTTCAATTAAAATATTTATTCGTCTTTTATGGTCACAATGCATACATGTTGATGGATTTTTCCATGATGAATGCCCTCAATATGTTTATAGAAATCATGATGATTTGTTTTTTATTCATCAAGTTTATGGTGGTATTCTTAGATGAAATCTTAATGTAATTAGCATCTGGGGAGGAGCATGAGAGACACTTGAGGATAGACATGAACAAACTCAGAGAGAACCTACTATATATGAATAACATAAAGTTTCAGTTTTTGATTTTAAAGGTCCACATTCTAGGAACCATCATCTTAGTGATCAGAGTTTTAGTGAACTTAGTGAAGGTTGAGGTAGTTCTTGTGGGGTAACCACCATTGAGTGTTACCACATTGTTGAATTGTTTTTACCAGATTATGGGATACTATCGGTGGTTTTTACATAATATCACCAGAGTAGAATCATAGTTAATAAATCGTTATGGAAGGTGAATCCATTTTTGTGGGTTTAATGGTTTTAGTATTTTTTTTATGATATGAGTTATAGGTTGAAAAGAACTCAAATATTTATATTTTTAGAGTATGGTGTTGAGTATGTAGAGTTATATGATGCATCCGTGACCAAACACGGTCATGTTTTGATGCATTGGTATGAGGTTATTACATATGGGTGTTTTTAGTTGAGACCAGATGAGTAGAACATAATGAACAATGATCTATATTTAATCATATTACTATTCTTACATAATATGGGGTCACACTAACTAATCGATGGGAATTTTATCAATGAATGTGACCATGAGATTCTCAAGTATATCATCTCCCAAAACATTCATTACTCAAGACATGGGTGGAAAATAAATTTATTCTAGTACTATTACTTTTTTATTTTCTATATTAAAATTAAGGGGAACATGGTAGAAGGTTTTATATGTAGTAGAATGTGTTATCATTGGTTGATTGAGGAATCGGAGTTGTTACGCTCATTGTAGTTGTCCTTGGTAGTTCGGGGAAGTTCTTCAAATCTAATTTCAATGATTTTTAGCCTACAAATTTTAATGTCTGTGATTATTCTGACTATGGGGATACTATATATGACACCTTAGGTACTCAAATATCCATTAAAAATTATTCTGATTGATATTTTGAAGTTGGGGAGTACAGAATCCAATTTGGGGACTGAATATGGTATTATTGATGATTCAATAGGAGGTAATGCTGTATTTAAACACATCCCCCTTGGAATAAAATCAATTTGTAGAAAACATGACTCATAACCTCATTTGATAGTTTTAGTGGTGATTAATCAATAAAAGATTTGTAGAGTTAGTCTCATAATGACATAATTATTAGAATGCAAAGGTTGAGAACCATGTTCCAGTTTGTATATATCAGCCATGTGATATTCCAAAGTTGATGTGAGATGATATTTATATGGTCTTTTTTATGTTGCTACCATATATTTCTATGGGACATGATACCAAATAGTGATCATATATAGACAAAACTGGTTTGTCCACTTCCTATAAATTCAGGAGTATATTTCAGTATAGAGATTGGGATGCCTCTATGTACATAAGGGAGTATGACACCATGGTGTTCACTTGATAGTTATCGATGACTATAGTTATAACTTCACATATCATTTATGTATTTAATTATAGAGTTCCATTGGGAATACATTTTTCTTGAGTACATTGGTTTACCCCTAGACTAACTGGATGAAATAGTAGACCATTCATGTCTTGGATGAAAATATACAAGCTTCCAAGTTGGACATTTTCTACAGTTAGTAGGTCATCCAACCCATGGTGCTATTTGTGTAATGAAATATATAATATTTCACCATAGGAATGGAACCATTTGAATATTTTATGAGGGAGCCTGAAGGTCACCTCCTTTTTATAATGATCTAATAGAGTCCATACTCCATGGGCTAGATTATCCGAGATAAACTACAGAGAAGGTGTAGATCATTAAAGTGAAAATTACAACTACAGAAATCCATTAAAAGCCTTATGAAAACATATTATGGGGACCACTGGAATTTGATTAGGGAGACCATGCTTTACCAAGGGTCACACTATGAATGGGATTGTTGATATTAGGTGGTGGAAGTATGTTATCTCTCAGGTTCATTGATCCCTTGATGATAATCTGTAAAGTTGGAGAGGTGGAATACCAAATAGCACTACTACATTAGTTGGACTAGGTACATGATGTATTCAATATGTTATATATTAGGGCATACATGAATGACTAATTGCATGTTATTGACTATGGATAGAAGTTCATCAGGTATGGAGTTACCATTTTATTGTACCTGGTTGATATCGAGGATCAACATTTTAGGATCCTTCAATGGGAATCAGTTCACCTTGTACATGTCGAGTGGAAGCAGGGGAATCCTCAGGAGATCTCATAAGAGTGGTATTCCTAGATGTAATCTAAGTACCCTATACTATTTGGTTATATTTTTCTATTGTTGACATGAAAATCTATAATGTGCGGAGAATGTAATGGATCATTGATACCATATAATTTTTTTGATAGTATATTAAAATTTCTCAAGACAAGCAACTGAGAAGGTGTTTGATTATGTGGTTTGGTGTGCCCTGAATAATGGTTGGAAATATATTAAATATATTAAATATCATTCATGAAAATTAATTATAAAAAATTAGATTAACTATTGAATGGGGGAATAGATCAAAAATATATGGTCATTGTTTTGTTAAGAATGTATGATTTAACTAAATTTCAATATAATCTTTGTTGACATGTTCCTTTTTGAAATTTGATGTCACAAACATGATTTTAATTAAATAATTTAAATAATAAATTTGATTGATTTTTTCGACTCATCGACGTAATTTTTCATTAAATTTATTGTTATAGATTTTTTTCATAGGGTAGATCTCTAAACCCTAGAGACATAGAATCCATTTGAAGGAGATAATTATTTTATATGGATGTTGGATCATTACCAGATCATGGATCGTTACACAAAAAATGTTTTTGGATATCTTCAATGAACGAATATTAGACACGTTATTCATCAAAGATCAATCCAATGTTCATATAGAATATTTGATTCATTGTTTCCCTCCCATTTCATAATCAATAATGAACATGAATCAATTCCACAAAAATAATTGAAATGTGTATCATCTATTTAATTAATCTTATGGAATTTATTATGTTTTCACTTTTATTTATCCATATTTGTTTGTATTATTCTATGACAACATATAGGGGAATATCAAACAATGGTAGAGGTTCTATACTTTATTTTTTTGAAATATGATTTTCTCTTATATTTTTATTCATTGGTCATATATTTATTTCATTTTCCTAATGTATTGAACAATACCTGGTTTCAATTCATTGCATAATTGTTCATCGGTTCAAAAGATTCAAACTGAAGGCATGTCATGCGATGCCAGTTGCGATTTGAGAAGTGACAATAATGGTAGATGGATCATGTAACAAAGAAGGTTAATTGATGTTTATTCTAATTCTGTGATGGTTCAAGATGATTTTGACATTAGAGGAATGATCCTGATCCATTTCTAAGTCATTATTTTAATGAATTAGTGATGGTGGGGATCATTTGACCCAAATATGAGATATAGGGAGTTATTTCCAGTTGGAAATGAGGTGGAAATATTGTGTGAAGAATAATGAAAAAGAAACATCTTGATACGAACAATACCGAAGAATACAACATGTAAGTTGGTATTGCATGTCGTGTGGGAACCTCACAACATCAGGTAGGGTTTCGGGATAATGTTAAGGATTACATGACATTTGACCCCACTAAGAGGCTCAACATGTACTATGGAGATTATAGAGGAATGGGAAGTAGTACATTTCTAGTGTAATTCCAAATACTCAAACACAGAAAAAGAAATCTATAAATGGGATGGTACATTGACAGAGGATACGGTCCTAGCCATATGAAATATTCTAGGTGTCGTGTGTCTTTACACATTGTCCACTTCTTCAATATGTCATGTAGTATGAGACATAAATTCTGTTTGACGATTTACCATGTGGGTGGACATGGGGATAGCTCGACACACTGTCTACCCCTTGTGGATTTCATGTGCCTCTTCATTATTGTTTTTAGATCATCATTTCATTTGGGTTGGACATGTTTTGGTTGAGTGTGTTCACAAGGTCATTTACCATGAGGGTACAATGTTGAATTACATCTAAATTAGAGGATTGAATTCCATACAAGAGGTCAAAACATAGATAGAGTCGTGGTGTCCCATCATTAGACTATAGTGATATCCACTATCATACTCATTTCCTAACACATTTATTTGGAATTAGTTTTACCTCGCAAAAAATTTAGTTTATCCTTAATCTAGTAGGTCATATATGTCATTTTTGTGGTATTTTTATCATATGACCCCCTATGTAGTGTGTTAATTTCTAGTGGGTTATTCTACTCACCATGTGGTTCTTCATGTTAATATGAGTATAAGGGGTTTTTAGACTTGTGAGATTTCAGGGGTGAGTACCAATGATCTAGACTTTATCGTTTAATTTCTCAGATGATAACATTGTTTATGGTGTGGTTTTTCCCAGATTGAGCATTACATCAAGCAAAACTAGGCACCTGGACATTGGTTATGACCTGCAAGTAGCATGGATTCATTAACATGTATATGTGAGGTTTTATATTATAAATTGTTTGAAATATATTTTATTGAGATTACTGTACTGGGTAATTCATTTTTAGTGTTTTTTTCCCACTACGTATTTTTGTACTCACCCTTGCATTGGATTTTCCCACACATTTAATGTCTTATAATAATAACATACATTTTTATATTGTCATGATAGGATATAAATATTTTGGACCATAGATTGATCTTGTTATGTTGAGGTGTTTACTATGTGCTTTCATTTTTCATCAATCATTGACCATGATGTAGGATGATTTCTATATAGTTTTGGATGGTCTTGTATTTGTCCCATATTCCTGCTTCTAGTACATTATTTTGGTAATCTGCTACAAGATCATAGATGTATGCATGAATTATTTTTTTCATCTCAATTAAATTTAAGTATTGTGTGGTATTGGAGATGTGTGCATCTATATAGTTAGTTTTGGAAAATTCTTACCATTTTTTGTATATGAATAATCGATGTTATTCTTCATCCCATGGCCAATAGGATGCAGGCATGGGAAAATCATCAGTTTGACCATGTCAGGTTAGGATATAAAATATCCATAAAATAATGAACCACATTAGATTTAGTGGGTTATGTAGTCTATATATGGCCAGATAATGGGTTTTAGATGGTTCTTTAGGTCATTTGGGCCATTCAGATTTCTGTTTAACAACTATTTAAAGTTATTATTTACAGTAATCATTATAATTAGTTTTAATTTCTAATATTAAGGTTTGTCTAAAAAACTATGATGATATTAGTTGAAATTATAAATTATTCTAACTCCTAATGTGGAATAACTTTTTATGAATTTTATTCAAATACTTGGAAGGATTTAATTTAATACCAATCCCACATATGGAAAAAAAATGTGGGTTTGTAATGTGAGAAGAGTGAAATGTTTACAATGTTTTTATATACTAATTCAATATAAAAATTATCTAAATGACCAATATCAGATTTATTTTTATTATAAAACTTTAGTAAAATTAAAACAAATTATAAAATAAATTAATAGTATAAATAGTAAATATGAAAATTTATTTTAAATTAAAAATAAATAATTTTCTCCATTCATAAAAAAATGAAACTGAATAGAAAAATAAAAAACTCTCCCAAAGATTCTTTTGACAGTTGTATTTAAAATATTTATGTGTTTCAAAATAAAATTTATAAATGTGTCGAAAATTTGTTATCAAATTTGTCCTTCATTAATTGTTTTCAATGCATCATTTTAGAAAAATTCATCCTTCTATAAATAAAGTTGTATTTTTTCTTATTTTTGACTAAAATATTTATTTGATGAATTTAATTTTTTTAAATATATAATAAATAAATTAAATTAATATCATTCATTAATAGTGTTAAATTTAATTTACTAATATAAAATATCATTGTGTTCAGAAAAATAGTTCTTTATAAAAACAATCATTTAAATTCAATTATTAATTATATTCATTTCTAAATAATGTTTAACCAAATAATTCATTATATAAACACATAAAACCCATATTTTAGTAATTTATTTAACCATATTCATTCCCAAAATTCCAATTTCTAGGTAATAACAATCATAATTTTATTTTTATATTTTTTGCTGGTATAACTCGACCTTGAATGTGAAAAAATTAATTTTAAAAAATCATTATTGCGTGAAACACCTAATAAATTTTGTCTTTCATTTTAGGAATGATAACCATGTATTTCATGTAAATAAATCTATTAGTTAATTTATTTTAATTTGAAACATAATATATATAATTTTTTTTGGATATATTTCATTAATATTGTAAAAATGAAATGGATAAATAAATTTGAACCACCTCATAATCAATTGGATATCAACTATGTTCATTCAACTCACTAGGGGAATGAATTATCAAGAGAAATTATAAGAATTAATGATTCATTTATTGATAAAATTAAGGTAACATATTTCGATATTATGTACATTGGATGATTATTTTAGCTAAAATAATCAACAATTCCTCAGCCCTATTTACTATGAACAATATAAAAGTGATAATTGGGATTAAAAAATGGAAAAACATTACTAAATTGTCCACATAGACATTCTTCTAACAGAAAAACACTTCAATATGAATATATATTAATAAATAATGGAATTTTTTTCTAATATAAGTTACGTAATAATATATAATTTATATCTATTGACTTATCATTATGAAATTGGACAAAACAGTAATGATAAAAAACCATCTATGATATATAGAAGCAAATGAAAGACATGAGAATAAAAAAAGCCGATCAATTAATTTGAATCTACATTCCCATAATGAATTTATATACTCATGTTTAAAATTATAATGAATATAAATATTTCCATATGTAATTAATAAAAATAATTGATATGAACAAATGTAATTAATTTTTATTTTTTGTCATGGATCCTTTCTATATGTTATCTCTTACTTTTAAGATGTTTTTCTTTCTCTCATTCTTATTGTCTCTACTAATATACACATAAATATAATGATAAATATATCTATACTAACTTAAGAAATTAATTCTATCGTGTATTAATAATGTCCCATATCTCCTTCCCCATAAATTTAAATTCATCACCTCACACCATTGACATAATCATGGTGGATATAACTATTTATTTTCTTCTTCAACTGATTAGAGATAAATCCTTTAATAGAAATAAGATTGAGTATTCTATGTTCTACAATAATAATATTTAATTAGGATTGTATCTCATTTATATCTTATTTATTTTTTTTAAAAAAGCATCCATTTGTATTGAACTCTTTATATGAGTAGTAGATTCTTATAATCTTAGAATGTCCATGATATTACATATTGGTCGACCTATGAATTTTTAATGAAATCATATAAAGTGACATCAATGAAAATTCAGTAGATTCATAAAATTTAGAAATTTAGTAATGATATATATCACAATAAAAACCATATGTGACATCTGTTAAAATATTACATGTCTGATTCATAAGATTTTATAAAACATTACAAATCAAACAATTCAATAACAAAAAAAAATTATCTTACACATAGATCTTCTATATCTTTTTATATGTATATACTATTATGGAACAATCTATCACTTCAAGAAAACCAAATTTTTCATTGATAATACCTACATAAGTTATGTATTATATAATTTCGTAAAATTATATCATATTATGTATTAATATGTCTCCTATAAAAAAATTTATATATTCTATGCACTGGTAGATTATCTACCATATACAACCATAGAGTTTATTTATCCGTTCCCAAAAGCAATTTTTTTTATTTATCCTCTTCCAAATATAATAAAATCATATCAATATATGAATGAATAATTTCATTATATGTTAATATATATCAACTCGAAAAGTAATAGATTATAATCGATGTGATTGAAATATTCATTTTCAAACGTAAGAAAATAACTTGAATTTGATCTAAATGGGAGAAATATTTTTTCAAAAAACATAATATCAATAGTGACTGACTATCCTTTAAATAAATATTTATGAGGATGTATTCAATGTGTCATAACAAGGCTTTAGAGATATAGACAGCCATTGGAGAGCATTCTTGGAGAACAATGATCGGTCAGCACTGGATCATGGATCATTGCGCTAAAAGAGGACTTTCATATCTTCAATGAAGGAAGAATATGACTATTTTTCATCAATGATCGACCCAAACTCCATATATGATATTTATTTCGGTTTTGAATATGGTTCACTAATCCCAAATTATTATGGGTAAATTTAGTGATAAAAATTGATATACATATCATCGATAGATTGAAATTGAGGGAATTATTTTTGTTCATTGTGACATTTTAATATTCCTTAATCTTCCATTATGAATAAGATTCAAGGAAAAATAAAAAATATTGGAGGATAATTCCTCAAATTTTTGGCATTTGGATTTCATCCTCCATTACTCCCATGTTCTTTATGGGTGTTTTTAGGCCAGTGGTTTGATAAGTACTTTGTATACAATCATTGTGCATTAATTAATTGGTGCAATAGATCGATATTGAGTGTTCTTTTCATGATCGAGGTTACGATCATTGTGTGATAATGATGGTGGGAAATATGATATAGATCAGTATAGATTTGAGGTTTTCTTCTTCTCTAGTTTGAAGCATAGAGATAGATTGTCTTTCCATATCATTCTCCAATAAGATATGGGAATGGATTCTTGCAAGAGACGAAGAAAAGTGTCATCTAAACCTAGATCTATAGGTTCTAGTGGGGAGATGAATTTTATGAAATGAATGTTAATATAGAAGAATATTACATGTATATAGAAAATACGTTCCCCATGGAATGTAATTCCATTGGAAATGGAGTGTTGGACACCCTGGCTGCAGGGCTAGGGTTTCTATTATAGTTAAGTATCACATGTAATTTGAAATAATAACTTGTCATGAAACACATCTATGATGACCTGACATATACATAATAAATCTAATGGACACGTTTGGAAGTATGATCCTTTTTGTCACATTATATACATAGACACATGCATGGCTATGTCAACACGAGTATGACTATATGTAAAAAATTTAGTACACAGGCACAACCAGTGGTAACTAGACACATCATGCGGAAGTCATGCACGTGTCAGGTGATCTATCCATGATTTTTACAATTCATAAATGATGTTTATATGGATAATTAAATGTTCTATGAGTATTTACCTCACACGAAGTCCTGGGGATAGCTGGACACGGCGTGTACCCGTATTACATGCCAGGTATCCAATTTAAGGGTGTTTATTTCTCTTTATTTCTATTGTCTTGTAAAGACATCATTAGGTGTATTCACTTATGCCATTACCTCAAGGGTGAATCTAAAAATTAATTCCATATCCTATGATTATGGTCCTCTTTGTAGGATGATCATAAAAAAGTGTTCATGGTGTCCCTTCATGAGACTGGCGAGTAACCCTTTATCATCTTTTTTACATAAGGGTAAGTTTTTGCATTCATTGTTACCTCCTTGAGTAGGGTGTTGATCCTACATATAGAATTCAATATTGGAAGGGTTTTTACCATTGGAATAAAATCCATTATACAGCAGGTTGATTCATATTTGGTTTATGGTGTCCCCAAGCAGTTCTAGGCACAACCCCTATCTAAGTATCTATGTATTATAAGAACATTGAGATTTCATGGGTGAGGAACAATGATATACTCATCTTGAATGATTGCCTATAGTAATAGAATATATTAAGGAGTATATTATACTCAAATTCATGTTTCTTCTTGAAAAATACTATGCATGACCATTGCATATGAACATCTAGTGTCACGATGTCCTTCATATATATATCTGTGTATTTCTATTATACAATGTTTATTATATCTAGTGATTAGATGACAATATTTGATGCTTCTTGTTTATTGTTTCTTGGGATAACCAACTAGATAGTGTTATACTCACTAATTCATGGGATTCCCCTTCATGTGTCCTGTATTTTGCATATAGCGCCCCATTCGAAGGTACCCTTGTAGGTGGGCACTATGGAGGTTCACTATAGACAGATGTTTGAAACACTAAGGATTTTTCATAATGCTTCCACATGAACATAGTATATTACATTAGAGTAAGTTTAAATCTTTATAGATGTTTTTTGGGATTATATTTGGATACTTTTCTACTATTACTACTATAAATTCGTACACTATTGGTGAGATAATAGATGTATGAGATAATTTATATCAGGTAATTTAAATTCATCATATTATGAACATGGATATCTATGCATGTGTATAGGTAAATTAGGACAATCCCTCCAATTTGTGGTGTATTCATACTTAGTTTTGATCACTATCCATTAAAATATTGACTATACGCTTGGGGTAATCACGGGTCTAACCCTGGGGGGTCAGGTGGTTAATGAGTGGTATCAAATGATTTATTTCTACCATATGATCAGATAATTAAAATTGGATTAGTGAAATACTGGTCATTGTATCAAGTTCAAATTTATTGATAGAGACTCCACTATTGGTGTTTTAGACGATGTATCCTTACACAAGGGCTCTAATAGTATACCCTTAAACTCTGTCTAAGAAAAAATAGGTTGTAGGTTAAACAACATTAAAACATGAAAAATATTGGAAAGTTTTTTATTTTCCATGTCGATTTTTATGTTAGAAACCCATATATACCTTTTTGATCATGGTACATATTGTATCATTTTTAAATTCCACTATAATGTTCTCCAGCCAATATCCCAATACGTGATATCATGGATGGACCTCCTATTAAAAGGATATTAAGATAATGGACTCTAACAATGATAGGACCTCCATGTGTTTTACTAACTATACCCCCACTCATTGAGCAGAAGCAAGTGATAGTTATACTAATTGAGGATAAACACATGTTGAGCACACTATAAGAGATTCAAAGGAAGTGACCTCCAAGGTATCATGCTAAACTAGACCCCTAGGTGGATGGGGACTAGCTATAGGAAATCACTCATGTTTTTTCAAATGTGAGGTTTCTTAATGATCAGATGGCAGTCCTCATAATGATTCCTATTCAAGGATCTGTTGAATGAAAGTGGTCCCTAGTTACTCATTCACACGACGAGACTACACTATATTTGTCATACATTAATAATATTTTTATGGAGGAGTTATATCTAGTCACATTGTAATCTGTATATAGACAATATATTCTATAACCACATCATGTAATTTTTACAATGGAAGAGTGATCAAAGTGGTTTAATGATCTCTCCGGTTACTCAATAGATAATGTTCATGATACATTTTTCATAGCATTTTCCTTTGAGTAAGGCATATGCTTGGACATTAGGAGTTCAGTGGTGTCCCTTCTCACTACATCCTATGATGTGGTGCTTTAGTTGACCTAGTTCATGGAGAGCATCCTGAATGAGAAGGCACTGATAGAGGGTGTTGGTAGTAGGCTCCAAGGATCGAAGACCTCTACTACAATTATCCATATAATTCACATATATCCACAAATGTTAGACTTTTTAGTATATGATCCCATGAAAAATGTTCTGATTTGGAAGGTTATTAGGATTGATTAAATTAGTTGAGGTAGATATGGTGTTTCCTTTATTATTTTGAGATACATTTGGCATGATATTATATGAATTTTTGGGAAACAAATCGAGAGATAATCAAGGGAATTACACAGTAGAGAAAGATGATATAGAAGAGTGGTTTTAAGGGCTATGGGTGTGTGATAGGTTTTGGTAGAGTATGATGATGGTCCCTTTTTCCCAAACCAACAACCATCCCTTTGTGTTCCACACTAGGTTCTGGGAGATTGTGATCACATATGACCCCAAAAATAGTCTGTAGAGTCCTATAAACCCAATGTTAAAAAGATGATACAAGATATTATACTTTTCTTTTATATGTTTTTGTATTATATATACACATATGTTACAGTCCATCCTTCCATGAAACTCATCTAGTCCAACACATATAGATTTTGGGTTTGACATTGGCTAGACCTATACAGTTTTAGTTTCTAACAAGGGGTGAATCGTAAATTGAACACTTGTGACTATCATATGATCATACTCTTGAAAGAGTGGGTAGGGTATATGACATCTTTGTAGCAGTGATGAGTTTAAAAACTTCTATAATATGTAATGATTTTCATACCCAAATTGATAATTTTTCGTAGAGTTTGTGGTGTGTCTGTAGAGATGAGATGAATATTTTCTATGTGGGTGAAAAGGAAACCTTGGTGGAGTAAGAAAGACATAGGAATAAGAGAATGAATTTTATTACTCACTAGTTTTCTAGAGAGAATCTTGTATTAGTGGATATTATGTGATATCTTATTCCATCAGTGGTGATAGATTTCAAGGACATCTTTCTCAATGACATACCATTTTTACCACCATATTGGGAGGGAGAATTTTTAATTTTTTTGTCAAGGGATGGCCCTAATATCTAGACTAGTACTTTGAATGGATGCTTTATTCTTTTTGAGATGATGGTGTAGTTAGAGGACATATATAAGAAATGATTTTTGAGACCCAATGTTTACCCTTGGTATCCCCTGTGTTCTTTTCCAAGAGGGTGGATGAGTACATAAGGATATGTGGGGACTACCGATACATGAACAAGGTGACTACGAATAATATGTTTCCACTATTAATGATAGAAGACCTCTTAGATCAATTGAGAGGGGAGTGTTGGTTCTCAAAGATTGTCCACCGATCAGGTTATCGTCGTTTGTGACTACGAGTTGAGGATATACCAATGTATTGATTCATATGTTTCAATGATCACTCTGAGTACATGGTATTTTCATTAATCAATATTAATGCCCCATCATTGTCCACATGACACAATATCTAGACCTATAAACCAATAATAGACCTATTCAGGGTGGTCTTCATCAATGAAATTCTAGGGTATTCAATGTCTAAGGAGGAGAACATGATACAGTTGAGGACGGTTAGGGACACACACTGAGAGAACCATATTTATGGGAAGCACATGATGTGTCTATATTGGATAATATAAGTAATCTTACTAGGATACTTCATGTTAGATGAATGTGTAGAAATGGACTAAGTAAATTTTGAGGCAGTTCATTCATGGGTGCCACCCAAAGTTGTTATAGAAGTGTTCAGTTTTCTTGTGTTGGAAGGGTACAATCATAGGATTGCACTTTATTTCATTGGATAGGAACCACCCATTATGAATCTAACATAAAGTTGAATCAATATATTTGGACAAAAAACGTGTCAGCCTGTTTTAGGATTCGAGGTAGAGAAAGAATGAGCACATACATCATAAAATTTTCATAGGAGGTTATTATGTAGATATTATTCTTTGATAAATCAAGTAATGGTCATTATTGTGTTATTATTATAATAGAGGAAATTATTTCATATGGTTCATTTCATTTCAAGCAATATGAGAAGAATTATGTGACCCATTATCTTGAGCTATTAGCTGTAGTCCTCGCACTAATTATGTGATTCCTCTACCTGATGGGCGAGTAGTTAATCAAATTCTCTCACTACAAGAGTCTCAAGTATATCTTCTCTCATAAATATCATAACATGAGATAGAGTCAAAGGACAATGTTCACTCAATACCATGATTTTTGTATTTTTTATACTCATTGGAAGGGGAACATGGTAGCAGAGGCTCTTAGTAATTGATATTATTATTTGTTTTTGGTGGGGTGTTACAGTAGTAAACCTCATTTTAGTTGTCCTTTGTGGATAATGATGGGGTATCATGTATTTAGTTTTGGTTGGTACCACACTTCTTTTCTAGAATGTCATTGACTCATAATGTGTAGTTAATGACTATGATACCTTACATATGATGATATACCTAGAGGTTCTCCAAGTTTATATTCTAGTAGTTGGGAGTATGCAATCCATGTCATATTAAGAACAATTTCAATATTCACATATAATGAGGCGGTGAGGTGGGATTTTTATAAATAACATTTAAAGGTATACCAATTTAGTTCAATAATATACCAAGATATATAGCATAATTTATGGTGGCTATGAATGAAGAAGGGAGTTGAAATGTTTTTCTATAGATGCCTCACGTTTCAGTAGTCAAAGGCTAAGAACCAATATTTAGAATGTTTTTCCCAACCCCTTGATCTTCTAAAGGGAAATTGGTATATAATTTAAAAGTACAACGTGACTGGATTATCACATATGGATTAGGGGCACAAAGACATCTGGGTGATCGTTGAATGACACTCCATGCGGGCCCACTTCCTAGCTATTTGAGAGAATAGTTCAATAGAGATCTTGGGAAGACTCTATATGAATTAGATATTTTGACTGCACAATGTTACCTAAATTAATGTATCTATCCATGAATCATTCTTTACTTCATCATGTTTAAGAGGATTGAATAATTCCTTTAGTAATCAATTACACTTGAGCATAACATTTCACCCTCATAATAATGGATTGAAAGAGGAAACCATTTTGGCCATAGAGGATATTATATGGGATTTGATGTTATACTTTTGGAATTTTTTAGAGGATCATATAAACTTGGCGGAGTTTTTATACAACAATGTCAATTATTCCACCATTGGTAAGGAACCTCTCGAAGAATTGTGTGGGAGACCGTGTTGGTCACCACATTTTTGAACTCGTCTAGGTAATTTATATTTAACGGGACCATAGTTGGTGAGGGAAATAATTAAGAATGTTTAGATCATCTCGGAGTAGTTGATACCTACACAGATCTATCTTAAGTCTTATGAAGAAAAATAATGGAGACCTATGGATTTTAAAAATGGATATCATGTGTTCTTGAGGGTATCACCTCAACAAGGATTGCATATACTTGGATGGGGAATCATGTGGTCTATATGAATCGTTGGTCAATTTCAGATACAATTTAGTGTTGTGAAGGGGGCATACCCCTCAGCTAATCAATCATAGTTGGATCGGGTACGTGACGTCTTTCATATGTCGTAGTTGAGGAGATACATACATGACACATCACTTGTCAGAAATTGGGGAAAGTGGTATGTCATGGGTGAATATACCATTTCAGATTACCCCATAGAGAGAGAGGATTGACATTAATGGATCCTTCACAGGCAATGGATTACCATAGTTTGTGTTTGATGCCAGAAGGAGAATATTTTTTAGGGAACATGGGAGTGGGAGGTCCGGTGTGTCCAGAATAAATATTTTAATATTTTTGGATATTATCGAATTTTTTTATATCAGGCACAGTGACAATGTGTGACTTAGAGGCCCGGTGTGTCCAGAATAAATATTTGAAAATATTAAAAATATTAAATGACATGGACTCATATGTTTCATAAAAATTATAATAACTCCCGAATGAGGTCATTGTTTTGATATATGAGGTAACAATTTAGATCAGACCATAGATTCTACCATATGTGTGACATAATCATTATCGGTATAGCCCCCTTGATAAATTCATTCTATAGACAAAATTAATTGAATAAAATCACTAAATTTATATATTTTATTTTCTCCAACCTGGTGATCAGATATTCTATAAATATAATGTTTTGATAGTTTACTGAAGGTTGGATGCTTGAATCATGCAGACGTAGGAAACTGCTAGAGAGCATTCTTGGTGAATGAAGATGAATTGGGACCATATCCTGGATCTTTATGCCAATGGTATTTGTGGATATCATCAATGGTGAAAACACATATCTTTTTATCATCAAATATTGATTGAAAATCAAGATAGGTTGCCTATTTTTTTCTATATTGTTTCTAATCACAAACGAACAAAAATATGTTCAATGTAACAACCAGAGATTTTATGAGAATTATTCTTTTTAATTTTATTGTTGTCTTGTGTTGTATGCTACACCAAAATTATCTTGTTCTATACACAACACTGTATTAGATTTTAGTATAAGAAACACTATTCTTGTCTCGTGTTACACAAAATTTCAAGTTCTTTTTATAGAAGTTTTTCTCCGTAACATTGAGTGTATATATATATATATATTCAATGTATAAATAGAATATTTTTGGATTCTATTATAAACAACTACAAATGAATCTTGTACTACACACAAAACTTACATGGATTTCTCAAAACGCAATCTTGACCTTCCACGATAGTGTGTGTTGTATGCAATACCGAGTTTCACTAAACAAAGATATGTTATTAAAATATTATATAAACTGGCCTTTATGAATATTAATACCCACTTTTTAAAATTTTATAAATTTTATTTTTCAAATTGGACTTCATTTTTTGATTCAGAATATCAAAATTATCCTAGGGTGAATTTTTCGTATTTTTCTGAAAACTTTCAATTTTTGATGAATAGTGAAAACATTGTGTTACTATTTAAAAACAGACTTTAAATTTAAATAATTTCTAATTTTATTTAAATATATTTTTTTAAAAAATTTATACATAATACCTATATAAGTTCAATATAATTCATTAGAGTAATTTTATAATAAATTTAGATATATAAAAGTTTTATTGAACTTATCACTTTTTTTACCCACCAACTATGAGAATTTGAAAATTCACATAAAACATTATTTTTCCGCTTCTGTGAGTGGAATTTAGAATATCTGAGAGACATAGATAATATCAAGGAGTAAAATGTGGTTCAATAAGATTAAAATAATTTTTGCTTAATAGTAAGTTTTTACTTTTGTTTACCACGGTTAAAAGTAAATAGGGTAATTAAGGGTAAAAATGATATTATTATTATACTAACACATGTAATAATTGTACTAGATAAGTATAATTCAACCAAAAAAAATTATAAATATTATATTATCATTTATGTCCACAGGGATTAGATTATGACATTTATTATTATTTTATTTAAAAATGAGCTAAAATAGTTAAAATCAAAGTTTAATAACTAAAATATTTTTCATATAAGGTTATACATAAGATAAATTCGACTATAAATATTAATTATAAATATAAAAAGATTTCATACCTAATGTTATTTTATTTATAATTTTACACATTAAATAATTTAATTTATTTATGACAGAATGGTGATGCAGTCCTTACCCTAATAATGAAATATTAACATAATTGAAATTATAAATACCGAAATAAATGTAATTTGAGACTTTTTATGATTTCCAATAATTTTATAGGTTAATATGACATGTTAGTATTGATTTAATTAACTTTATTTAAACTAATAAGGCTGTTATAACTTTCACAAAAATCATGTACCAAATAGTGTCAAAATGGACCTAAAATAGTTTTTAAAACAAATATTATATTATTAATTTTTATTCTATTCATAAATATATGAGGATCGTATGATTGACTTAGATAAGGTTATATATATTAATAATTAACCACTTGGGGTTCGTTTGGATTTCTATTGTATGTTTATTAACCATTTAGTTTAAGAAAACAAAAAGACACAGTAAAAGTTAAATTATTTATCTTAGAGTTAAATCTAAATGATAAGTTTAAAATAGTACACTAAACTTGAATAAAAGATATTGGTTGAGAGTATTTACACCAATCCCCATCTTAGCCTCTAAATAACGAAATTTGGAGCTATTAAAAATGGAATATGACTTTATTATAATATAATATTTTAAGTTTTTCCAAAGGTTCCCCTCTCCTCCGTTATAGAAGGGAACCCCTTCCCTCTTTTCATCACACACATTTTAGCCTTCAATAACATCAAAACCCTGCCATTTACTCTTCTAAACCTCTCTAGTAATATCATAAACATTCTGGTCCTCTCAAAATACAAACTCTAGTGCCTTGAGAAGATGTATAAAGGAGGTGCGTCGAGGAAGAGGTAGTCTCTTCTACCGACTCTTACAAGTTTCTTTCTTCTTATACTTCCTTTTTGTTAGTTATTTCATTATAAAGTAATAACATCAGTATTAATTATATATTTATTTTTTATTATAAATATTAAACAACCCTATTTCACCTTCTATCCATCCTACGGAAAACGAAATCATCGTGCGTTTGTACGTACGGAATACCGTCTCCACGCCGTGGTGTAATCTGTTTTTGACCACCACCATACTTGGATGGGTATAATGGTATAAATAAATAACTATATATGATTAGTGTAAATTGATATTGATTATTAAATATTATACATACACTTCAATACAATTCCATGATCATTGGAATGATATCATCGCTCGTGCGTACGTACGGACTACCGTCTCCATGACGCGATGAGATTCATTCTACATGTTAACCATTCATGAATGATTATAAATTATATTTAATGAATAATAATTAAATATATTACATAATAATGAAACTGGGTTTATGTATATATATATTTATGGTATCTACTTAATTCCTTTCAAGTCAACAAGGAAAGTGAAACATTGTTCATGCGTACGTACGGCCTACCGTCTCCATGAATGGTGTATTTAATTTCATTTATCTATCAACTATATATATATACAGAATATATATGATATATAAATCATATTTACATTCTTGAAGTAATTATATCATTATATAAGTAAATATAATATCATGAACAACAAGTCCAAGCAAGTACGATAAATAAAATGATATTACCCAAAACGCTGCTTTAACATGGATCTTACAAAAGAACGAGTAATATAAAGTCATAAGTGAACCATATATGATATCATAAAAATAAATATTATTTTTTAATAAGTCAATAAAATCATTTAAATCATTATACAGGAGGTTTGGATACATACGAAGCATATCAGACTTAAGGTAAGGTATACCTTTTCCAATCTCATTTTTATCAGAGATTGTTTATTCGTAAGTATTTACTAGGGTTATATTTATCATCCATGTCCCTATTTTCTAAATATTTTTTCATGTATGATTAAATTATTTTTACCCATTTTTGTCTTTTAATACATGGTATGTTAGGAATCTTTCTTTTTTTAACATACGAGGTACTTTTGGACTCTTCCGGCAAAAGCACGAGAAGAATGTTTTTTTAACTAATATGGCATGAACGGATTTTTACAGTTTCATGACGCATTATTTTCATGAATATTAATCTAAAATATTTGATAAATATTCTCAAAAAAATAATATTCTTTTAAAATTTAAAGGCATTTCTTTAAAAGAAAATCATTTTTAAAAAGGAAGGATATTTCCCTCAAGAATTCATTTCTAGTATTTTATCAAAACCATTTTCCATCTATGATGAAATTATTTCAGATGTGTATGCTTCAAGTATAATGACTCTATTATTTACATGATTTCACCTTTCTTATGATAAAATGATATCCATTTGTTTTATATCGATTATGTTATGATGGGATGATGTTTATGAAACCCATTTTTTTCTTTGGGTTATAATGAATGGTTTTTGTTTATGTTGTGGCTCAAGTAAGAATGATTTCATTATGAGATGGGTGGGACCTATATATACATCAAAGGAATTGGGTAAAGATTTATATCTCATTATATTGAAATGGATGGAACAGTAAGCTAATTCGGTTCAGTGATACAGGACTGGAACAAGGAGTGAACTCGATTCAGATAGGGTATTTGTCCACTAAGATGGTATTGGTAGCAATGCCTTGGCTACTATGGAAATAATATCATGTGTTTAATGGTTTTCCACAATTACATGTTTGATTTCCATGATATATTATCATTATTGATGTTTTTTATGATATATTCCTTATGTACTGACAAGATTGATGTCATTGCTCAAGATAATTATGTTTAGACTTTATGTTATATTTTCTGTATTCAAATGTTTATGGATTGATTTATGTTCTCTATGTTTACCCTTACTGAGCATTTGAGCTCACCATTTTTATGTTTTCTTTTCCCCAGGATATAAATAATGGTTTTAGCTACGAAAAAAGGGGAAGATCTTTATGGAAGATGTTGAAGATCTTTCGCCACAATTAGAAGATTATGTTCCGAGTTTCGAAAGACACTAAACTATTACAGTCCTTGTGTGTTGGTTTTTGTAATGTATTAAGTATTCTGAAAAAAGTAATGTAATTTCCATGTACATAATGCTTTGGGTCTCTACTGTTGGTATTAGAGAAAAGGTTTAGTTAAACTTTGGAAACTAGGATGTAGAAACTTTAGTGAGATCCATAGAGATATTTCTATGTTATGTCTAGGTATGTTCCTAAGGTTATGTGTAAGTATAGGTTTTAGTCCTATAATTATGATTACGATCATGAATAACCTATGATTAAACCTATGATGTTAGAGAATGAAAGTACTCCCCTTGATTATGTTGTTTTCATAGAATGATTTTTTCCTCTCACACTATTCTTTTTGGGTTTTGGAAAATGGCTGGAAACAGGAAGATTCAAAATAATGGAGGATATGATGGACAATGGAATGATATTATTCATGAGCAATCAAATGAAATTAGATATAGAAGACCACATATCGTTATTATGCCTAATCAGAAATCTCATAATATGATCAATAATCTCAACTTTGGTAAGTTTCCCTACTCAACTAATAAGAGAAAGATGGAGTTTCCGGATGAGCATAAAAGAAATAAATTTCAATATCCTTCATGTAAATCATGTCGGATGAGGCATAAAGGAGAATGTTTTAAAGGAACTGGGAGATGCTTTGGTTGTTGAAAAGAAGGACACAAATCCAGTAAGTGCAAAGGAAAAGGTTTAGTTAACACCATGGACATGGATAATGGTAATTCTATGAAATCAATAATCATTAAATGTTTTAAAAGTGGAATGTATGGGCATTATGGAAACCAATGCCTTAAGGGAAAATCTCTTTAAGAGAATCAGCATGGTCGTATGAGTAGTAATTATGTGGATGATGATGAAGAGACTAAAAATTATATATGAGATGAAGGAAATGACGAAGCTCAGTCAGTGGTTTAGGAAGGTAGTGGAATGATTGTATGTTTATCAAGAATAATTTATTGTACTATGGAATAAATAAAAATCTAAGGATTGTTACACTGTTGTCTTTCCTTGAGTATTTGAAAGTATATTATGAATGGTACTGGTAACCATGAAAGGTTATTCAAATATTTATGGAAGGTAGGAAATATGCTCATAATGAATGGATAAAGAGAAAATAATATTTTGGATATTATTAATGAGCTCATGACTGATATAAGGACAAAGTGATATCATGGTTTGAGTATATTGAAATTTTTGGATTTTGGTATGTGGAAAGAGGTCCCTTTGACACCATTCATGTTTTCACTATGGTTCTATGGTAATTCATGTTGCAAGAGAATACAAGATTAAGGTATTCACATGTTTGGAAAGTGATCAACCAGATATATATTATGATGAATTGGGGAAAAATGATGGTATTCACATGCTTGGTAGATGACCTTTCTTGTAGTCCTTTCTATATGCTATGAGATTGGACATATGTATTTTGGATAAGCCTAAATATTATAATGGATTTTGTTAGACATCATATAGTATTGTTTATGGATAGATCCTGTTTTTCGATATTATTTTTGCAATGTTATAATAGTGTATTTTATGAAAAGGGACAACCTACAGAATGGGAGACAACCCATCACGTCGGACAAAGCTGTGGGAATCGAACCCACAACCAAAGTGCGACATGCCTTTATCACCTACCACTGGCCTACAAGAAGTCCATGGTTAGTAAAAACTATTTTTATTTTATTAAGCGGTATGATAGATGAAGTATAAGTCCATTTTATGAACTATATACAATTAATCTCACCATAGATAGAGTTAATTATATAAATTTTTCTAAACTTATGTTTGAGATAAATGGAATTACATATCATTCTATCCCATGATCTACTAACACATCACGGAAGACAAATTCAACTTCACTTCATTAAGAGAAGAAATGGAAATAGTTCAAGGCACAAACAACAATGAGATTTTACCAAAATACAGTAAGTATATCTCCTAATTCAAATTCTTCAACGTTAGGGAAATGATCTTGAAAACGAAAATTGTTGTCCTAGTGCTCTCATATCTAATGAATTACATGGTCCCTTAGATCGTTACAAATTCATGGCCTTCTGATTGATGTCTTTTTCATATCCATGTTCTCTACCACTCTCCATCAGAACATGATGGTTAGATTTCTCTTCCATATCCATATTTTCAACTATGTTCTCCTATGTGGAAACCCAGTGATGATTTAATTTGGGTAACCGATATGTTTCATACTTCACTTTTTAAAATTATGTTTTAGTAATATTTTTTATGATGTGGGTTTCTAGGAGAGAAAATTTCTATTAGTAAACCATTTATAACCCCGATGAATTTCGAGGGTGAAAATCATTTTAAGGGGGTAGAATATAACAACCCGATATTTTATGAGAATTATTATTTTTAATTTCATTGATGTCTTCTGTTGTATGATACACCAAAATTATCTTGTAGTATACACAACACTATATTGTCTTAAGGAATAAGCAACACTATTCTTGGCTCTTGTTACAAAAAATTTCATGTTTGTTTGATAGAAGTTATTCTACGCAACATTGAGTGTATATATATATATATATTCAATGTATAAATTAAATATGGTTGGATTCTATTATACATAACAACAAAGGAATCTTTCACTACACACAACCCTGACATGGCTTTCTTTACATGCAATCGCGACCTTCCACGATATCGTGTGTTGTACGCAATACTGAGTTTCACTAAACAATGATCTTTTAATAAAATATTATATAAAATAGTAGTTATGAATATTAATACCCACTTTTTGAAATTTTATAAATTTTATTTTTCAAAATGGACTTCATTTTTGGATTCATAATATCGAAATTATCCTAGGGTGAATTTTTGTTATTTTTCTGAAAACGTTTAATTTTTGATAAATAGTGAAAACACTAGGTTACTATTTAAAGACCAAATTTTTATTTAAATAATTATTTATTTTATTTAAATTTATTTTAGTTAAATATTGATACATAATACCTATAAAAGTTCAATATAATTCATTGAAGTCATTTTATAATAATTTTAGATATATAAATATTTTATAGAACTTTTCACCGTCTTTTACCCACCTAATTGGAGAATTTGAAAATTTACATAAAACCTAATTTTACCGCTTTTGTGAGTGAAATTTAAAAAATCTGAACGATATGCTTAATATCAAGGAGTAAAATGTGGTTTAGTAAGACAAAAATAATTTTTTGTGAATAGTAACTTTTTACTTTTTTGTACCACGATTAAATGTAAATTGGGCAATTAAGGGTAAAAATCATATTATTATTACCCTAACACATGTCTTAATTCTATTGGATAAGTCTAATTCGACCAAAAACAACCTTAGGAATATAATATTATCATATAGGTCCACATGGATTAGATTAGGACATATAATATTATTTTATTTAAAAAAGAGTTAAGATAGTTAAAATCAATGTCTAATAACTAAAACATTTATTATATTTTGTTATACATAAGATAAATTCGACTATAAATATTCATTAGAATGACAAAAAGATTTATTATTTAATGATAGTTTATTTATAATTTTTAGACATTAAATAATTTAATTTATGTATGACAAAATAGTGATTCAATAATTACCTAAATAATGAAATATTAAAATAATTAATATTACAAATACCCAAATAATTGTAATTTGAGAATTTTAATGAATTATACTAATTTTATAGGTTAATATGACATGTTAGTATTGATTTAAGTAACTTTATTCGAACTAATCATGTTATTATGATTTTCACAAAAATCATGTACCAAATAGTGTCAAAATTGACATAAAATTGTTTTTAAAACAAATATTATATTATTAATTGTTATTCTATTTCTAAAAATATAAGGATCATAAAAATGACTTATATAAGGTTATATATATTAATAAAGAACCACCTTGGGTTCTTTTGGCTTTTTATAGTATGTTTATTAACCATTTAGTGTAAGAAAACAAAAAGACACGGTAAAAGTTAAATTATTTATCTTAGAGTTAAATCTAAATGATAAGGTTAAAATAGTAAACTAAACTTTTCTAAACCCTATTGGTTGATATGATTTAGACCTAAACCCACCTCAAATTTGACATTAATAAACTTTCAGCTATTAAAAACTGAATATGACTTTATTATAAAATAATAGTTCAAGTTTTTCCAAAGGTGCCCCTCTCCTCCCTTATAAAAAGGGAACCCCTTCCCTCTTCTCTCCACACACTTTTGAGCCGTGAATCTCTGCCAAACCCTTAAAATTACTATTCTAAACCTCTCTAGTTATATCATATAAGATATGGTCTTCTCAAAAGACCAACGCTAGTGCAATAAGAAGAAGTTTAAAGGAGGTGCGTCGAGGAAGAGGTAATCTCTTCTACCGACTCTTTCAAGTTTCATTATTCTTCTAATTCCACTTATTTAGTTGTTTCATAATAACGTAATAACATAAGTATTAAATATATACGTATATTTTATTATAAATATGAAACAACACTCTTTCAACTTCTATCCATCCTATGGAAAATGAAATCTCCATGCGTGCGTACGTACAGAATACCGTCTCCACGCCGTGGTGTAATCTGTTTTCGGCCACCACCATACTTGGATGGATATAATGTTGTAAATAAATAAGTATATATGATCATTGTAAAGTGATATTTATTCTGAAATATTGTACATACACTTCTATACAATTCCACGATCATGGGAATGATATCATCGCTCTTGCGTACGTTCGGACTACCGTCTCTACGATGCGATGAGATTAATTCTCCATGTTAACAATTAATGAATGATTATAAAGTATATATAATGAATAATACAAAAATATATGACATAATAATGATACTTTTTTTTATATATAAATATTCATGTCATCTACTTAATTCCATTCATGTCAATAAGGATAGGAAAATAGCATTCATCCGTACGTATGGCCTTCCGTCTCCATGAACAGTGTATTTCATTTCATTTATCAATCTATTATATATATATACTGAATATATATGATATATAAATCATTATTTACAACCTATAAGTAATTAAATCATGATATAAGTAATAATAATATCATGAACAACAAGTCCAAACTTGTACGATAAATAAAATGATTTTACCCAAATCGTTGCTTTAACATGGATCTTACAAAAGAACGGATAATAGTAAGTCATAAGTGAACCATATATGATATCATAACAGTGAATATGATTCTGTAATAAGTCAGCGACATTATTTAAATTATTATACAGGAAGTTCAGATACATACGAAGCATATCGGACCTAAGGTAAAGGATATGTTTTCCAATCTTGTTTTTATCCGAGATTGTTTATTCGTAAGTATTTAATGGGGTTATATTTATCATCCATGTACCTATTTTCTAAAAATGGTTTCATGTATGTTTAAAGTCTTTTTACCCTTTTTTTAATTTTACTAGATGGTATGTATGCTATATTTCTTATTTTTACCAAACAAGGTACTTTTTGACTCTTCTGGAAAAAGTACAAGAAGAGTGTAATTTTAACTTATACGGCATGAACAGATTTTTACGATTTCATAAAGCCTTATTTTCATGAATATAAAACTATAATATTTCGTGAATGTTTTTCACAAAATACTTTTCATTTAAAATTTCATGGCATTTCGTGAATAGAAAATTATTTTGAAAAAGGAATGATATTTTCCTCAAGAATTCATTTCTAGTATTTTATCAAAACCATTTTCCATCTAAGATGAAATTATTTCATATATGTATGTTTCAAGTATATTGTCTCTATGATTTAAATTGTTTATCTTTTCTTATGAATAAATGATATCCATTTGTTTTATATGGATTATATTATGATGGTATGATGATTATGAAACCCATTTTTACTCTTTGGTATATGATTAATGGTTTTTGTTTATGTTGTTGCACAAGTAAAAATGATTTCATTATGAGATGGGTGGTACCTATATCTCCCTCCAATGTATTGGGTAATTATTTATATCTCATTAGATTGGCCTGGCTGGAATGGTAAGGTAATCCGGTTCAGTGATACAAGATTGGAACGAGGAGTGAACTCGATTCAGAAAGGGACTTTTTCCACTAATATGGTCTTGGAAGCAATGACTTTACTAATATAGAGATCATATCATGTGCATAATGATTTTCCAAAATTACATGTTTTATTCCCATGCTATTTTATCATGATTGATGTTATTTTATGATATATGGCTTATGTACTTCCAAGATTGATGTCATTGCTCAAGATTATGATGGTAAGATTTTATGTTCATGTTTTAGCATTTAAATGTTTATGGATTGTTTTATGTTCTCTATGTTTACACTTACTGAGAATTTGAGCTCACCATTTTTATGTTTTCTTTTCCCCAGGATAGAAAGAAAGTTTTTAGGTAAAAAAACAAAAGGGGAAGATCTTTATGGGAGATGTTAAAGATCATTAACCATGATTAGAAGATTATGTTATGAGTTTCCAAATACAATAAACTATTACGGTCCTTGTGTGTTGGATTTTGTTATGTATTAAGTATTCCACAAAAGTAATGTAATGTCCATTCATATCAAGATTTGGGTCTCTACATTCAACATATATAAATTATACAGATATCATTGTTATATTTATATTTCTCTAGTTTTGTATGATTATTGTGATTTATCCCACGTAGTTCATATTCCTATACTACTTCGAATCGAGTTAAAAATAATAATGGAAGATGTTTGTTACCCATGATTGGTAGTTGTTGTAATTAATCCCTCATTATTCTCAAATTCATCATTGGAATTTATTTTCCCTATGGTTCAATGAATACTAGGTGCTTGATTGTTGTGCGACCTTTCATTAGTGCAACCTATTAATACTCTGGGTTTGATTGTTATCAAGGATAAAAGATTTCATTGTAAATGACAATGTGTGATTGGAGGAAAATCTGAATGGATTTTATGGTTCCATTTTTTCATGTTTTTATGTGAGTAAATGGATTATCTTTTTGAATCATTTTTTGAGAATATTCGAACCTAGATTTCATCTACTGATGAAGGAAGGGATATGTCATCCTCAGATCTAAAGGATCTTGTTAGGGAACTGTCTCTGACAAAGGGCATAACATTGGAAATGGAGATCTTAGAGATCAATAAAATCATGACAATATTGTTTTTGATATGACATTAAACATGGCATGGGAACAGCCACCTGGCTATGACCATCTGGTTATGTATGGTGTTATGAACCACACGTCGTGTGACATACTCACATTCCATGTGACCAATATATGATGTCATGACAAATACATTGGAATGTACATGGAAACAAAAATATGTACATGACATACTGAACACTGAGTACTTGGACATAGACACTGCATGGTGTATAAAAACATGGCCATATGTAACGGTTTTGGTGCAATATCAAAGCCAAGGGTATACAGACATGGCAAGTGGTGCGTTAGGAAATTTGTTGTGATACCTAAATTCCATGTACTATTTAAAAATGTTTTTTATTTGGATATTTAAATTTCATGTAAGGATTTATGACTTGGGAAGACCTAGGGATAGTTGGACACTCTACACACCATTTCTATATGTTGTATACCCCATTTGATGTTATTTTTAGACCATTATTTACTTAATCTGGACAAGACGTGATTGATTGTTTTACCTTGGTCCATTACCTCAAGGATAGAGTGTGTAATTACATTCACATCACAGGATTGGGATACCATCTAGAGGATGAGTCCCAGATATAGTTTATGGTTCCATCAATGAAAATGGATAGTGATCCTCTATCATCTTTTTACCCTTGGTGTGGTTTTTTGAATTGGTGTAACCATATTGAGGAGGCCATTGATCCTCCATCTAGTCGGTTTTATCATTAGGGTTCATGGAATCATTATAATATTACTCCCTATGTAGTGTCTTTGTCAAGATTATGTTTATGGTATCCCCTAGTTATTATAGGCAAGAAACCCTATCTTAGTATATGCATATTCTAAGACCAGTGTGATTTCAGGGGTGGGTCACAAGGATGGTAACTTCTTTAATGAGTGTATATGGTAATCACATGGATACTAAAGTAGATTCTCCTAGAATAAGTATCAATTCATGAAAAATATTATGGCTGGTAGATGGTTGTGATATCCTGGTGGTAAGATTTCCTCTCGATGAATATCAGGGTGTTTCTATCATATATCAACTGTTAAATTGTATATTGCGATTACTATATTCGATTTTTTCATTATTTGTGTTTTTTGTGATTCTTGATTGGTATTTTTATACTCACCACTTCACGAGATCTACACAAATGGGTTGTGTCTTATGTTGACATAAAAACATTTGATTGTTTTATAGTAGGAAATACAGTAAGAGAATCATAGTTTGAGCTTAATAGACCAAGGTGTATTCTAAGTGATTTTATTTGATTATAGTCATGACCATTGGATAAAAATATAATCCTTAATGTTTTGGGGGATTTAATTTTTCCCCTTTTCTAATTTCAGTACATTTATTTATACTATTATAATAAGATTTTTCATGTATGCCTTTATTAGTTTTAGTTTTTAAACATTTAAGCGTTGTCTAGGATCGATGATATATGTGTTTGTACAGGTACATTTTAATAATAACTCCCATTTTTATGAAATTACTACAATATGTTGTTATCCATCCCTTGGATTATTGGAGGTAGGCATGTTGTAGTCATAGGTTAGACACTGCTGGGTCAGGCCATGACCAATTTCCAGAATATTTATAATTGGTGAAAAATAGTAAATTTTATATTAAAATAGAGATTATCCATTTCAACTATCAGGTAAATATATAATAAATAGTATTTATATAAGAAGAAGATATATAAATTAAAATTTTATTTTATTTTCTTGGTGTTGTATCACATGTAACACTATATATTTAGTACCAATTTGGACCAGTTTTGTAGGAAACTATCCATGATCGCTTGGCTGGTGAGGTATCTTATTCAGTGGACATCAGATATTTTTAGAACATATTGTTTTGGTTAAACATATTTTAATATGATACTAAACCTTAATAAATTACTTTAACTCCACAGACAACATGAAATCAATATCAGAAAGCACCAAAAATTCTTATATAAGATCATTAAATGCTCAAGAAAACTACAAACATGGTGTCCTTATAACAGAGAGACACATGTGGAATTGTTTTTCAAACTACCCATAATTTATAGATAAAATCCACAATTTAAAATGTGAATAATCCTTCTCATTTTTTATCCATTATTATAAATATTAATACTATATATAGTTAAAACACGAATCCATTATTCTCAACAACTAATGAAAACTCATCAAAACAACACATCGCACCAAAATTGGTATATTATCAAACTTTGTAATTAGTTTTGGAATGTTACTTTTTAAATTATAATTATGCGTAACCAATATAAATGGTGTTTTTTTCACCAATAATTTTGGAATAAAAAAAATTAATGAATGAGTGTCGAAAAAATCTCTTGGAATTGACTATCTTAATTATCTCAAACTATAAGTCATTATTAAAACACATTACCTTGAGAAAACATAATAAATCATAAATATTAATTGTTTAATCATATTTTTCTTCGTTTTGAAATCCAAATTATTTCATCTTATAAATAATTATCATTAGAATTTTTCATATCCAAACATTAGGGGGGATATGATTTGAAGAAAATAAATTCCAACTGATTCTATATTAATATTTTTTACCATTTGATAATCAACAATTATTTTCATTTTTTTGAGAACAAAATCATTTAAATAATTCATAATAAGATAAAAAATATGTAAAAAATAAATTAACCCTTACAAAAATCCCAAACCATCATCCATTTCATCAGGAACTAATTGATAAATAATTTTGTTTTCAAATTCCATATATGAATAGCCACACTCTAACTATTTTCCTTGAATTTCAAATAACTTTTTTCTATATTTTATTATTATAATAAATATTCCTTAATACTATTATGTAAATAATTATTAAAAATATTTAATAAATGGTTTAGGATTTTTTTAAATGATAATAAATCATTTTCATGTTTTTACTCAACCAGAGATTTCATACCCTCAATACTCCTAATAAATAATATGATTTTTTGATGAAATATAATAATGGTATATACTTGTTATTCACCTAATAAATAATTTTGAATGATTTTTATAAATACAAGGTGTAAATTCACCTTATTATTAAATCCTAACACAATTTTCTGATCATCATTATCAAATTGCACGATATTCTCAATCTAAAAATCTACAACTTCCTTCAAGTTATTAATTATTTTAATTACTTATTTATCATTAATCATATTTTTTTATCTCATTTCATATTTTTCATATTTTTAAAATGATGTTCTGAGTATTTGGCCTTTAAACCAGATTTAAACGTTCTTTCAAAACATTAGAGTTAATATCTATTGTTATTTACAGATATTTTTTTTAATATTGGGATCATAAACGTGACAGTTTTATTAATATTATATAGTATTTATTGGATTCATATAATAACATGGAGTGATATAGCTACAAGAAACCACTATATTCCACAAAAAGGATGGAATGTCCATTATAAATACAAATTATCTTCCCTTTAATTTTCTGACAATGTATATTTTTTCATTTCATTAATTTTTTATATTTAAAATAAATATATTATTTTGACATAGATCACATTCCCACGAAAAAGATTTAATTAAGTACTATTCATCATTGTTGATGGATATAAAATTTTAATTTATATTCTTAGACACTTTATTATTACCCAATTTATAAATTTAGTATGATCTATATAGTGATGGAAAATTATTTAATTTAATGAAAATAAAAATTAAAAATTATATATAAAAATTTATAAATAAAAAATAATCATTTTGTATTTAGGTTATATTATGGGGAATTGAAAAAGAAATATTATTAAAAATTGTTATAAAAAATATAATAATTAAAATAAATGTAGAATAAGGTATGTTAATGTTGAATTTTTTTTTAATTAATGAATATGTGTAAAATAATAATTAACTAAATTGTTGTGATTTTTATTTCAATATTAATCAATAACATTAAAATAAATTTTCATGAAATGATTTTTATTCTCTTAAATATGACTCATTTATCTACTTTTCCATATAAATACACCAAAATAAATTAATTGTAAACCGAAAATTAGATATTGAGTGATTACTTCAAGAACAGAATTAATTTTAACATTTTCCATATTAAATTCTATTTTTATATTACACTGATGTATTCAATATTTAGTTACCATCCATATTTAGAACAAAATAAAATAGATAATAAATAAGAGTGAAAAATCAAGAATATAAGAAATTATCCACACATTTTCATTGTTAATAATCCCACCTAAACATATCAATATATTGGTGAAGAATGAATTTATTTATCACCAAAAAGAAATTATTTTTCACTAATTTGAAACTATTGATTTGTTATAATAGATTAAGAAAGGTTAATAGTGATCAAAATCCATTGATGGATTATCTAAAAAATGAAAAACATTATAAAAATATTGTTGATGATAACATCATTTCAATCTAATTTACCTTATAGAATTTATATATGAACTTTAAATATATTGATTTTAAAAATGATTCTCGACAAAAAAAAATTGAAAAATATTAATAAAAAGAAGATGTATTGAAATCATCTCTCTTGATATAAATATGATTGAAAATATTTGTCTCCATCTTCAACTACTACCACTAATTTTTCTCATTTTTTATACCTCTGTACCCTTAAATATCTAGGTATGTGTTTTAGTAATTCTCCAGAAAATGATGTTCCTTTAATCATACAGTGGTTTTTATTCTCACTCTCTATTGGCTTTAACAAATAACTACTCACCATCATGAACATTGTGAAATCATAATTATTTATTTTATTATTAATGAAAACCTATCTAGCTCTCTACATGAATAAATATTCAAACATTTAAGATTATGTTATACACCACATTATCATGATACGATACCCTATAATTGATTTTATATTTGGAGAATATTGATCTATGTGTATTTTACATGGTATAAAATAATTCATAGATTTTTTCCAAAAATTAAATTTTGAAACACCAATTATATTTTTAATAATAATTCACATTCATTTTTAAAATGAATGATATTATTTAAAAATATGTAAGATCTGAACAATTCATAAAATTTTTATTAGAAAAAAAATTTATGCATCATCAAGTAATAATTATTTGATTAATGTAAAAATATTAAACATCACCTCAATTGGAATATTCAAATTTTTAAAAAAATCATACATCACAAAAATGGGTTAATTACCTTGTGAAAAAAAATTCTCCATATTTTTTGAGTTGAATAATATTATGAGACTCCCTATCATATCTAGAAATTTGTACGTTTCCCACAAAACCCATACACATGTGATGAATTCTATAATTTTTAAGGTATATTATATATTTTACTGTCATGAATCCTAATAATTTCTTACATATCATTTTATATGGAATATTATCATACTTATACAACACTACTGTGAATTTTTCAACTTCCCCTTGCATACATTGTTACATATCATCCTTAAAACCTAAAAAACATAAATCAAAACACCTATAATGAAAATATCAATAATTTTGACCATATATAAACTCAATACATAATATATATAATTTAATAAGATTATATAATTTATTTCTAAGCACTGACAAAATTAATTGAAATTAGATCTAAATATTAAAACTATAACATACAATTATAAAACCATTAATTTTTAGTAAAAATAATATTTCATCTAGTTGTTAAAAAATTTCAACCAAAATATTAATCCAAAAATTTATGACAAAATGACATGAATTTCAATTTTTTAACCACCAATAATTAAAATTTATAAAAAACATATTCAATGAATTATATTTTCAACTAAAAACAAAAAAAAATTATTTATTGTCAAAGACCATTTGAATCCAAACACCAACTTTTTAAAAAAAATATGTTAACAAATTGTATCATAGTAGATCCCCATATGAAACCAATAAATATATAAAAAATTAATTTTATTTTCCAATGGGGAGTAGCCTTGTGGTTTCTCATCTATGGTGTTAGGGGGGATTAGGTTCATTCCACAAAATGTGCATGTGTTTGAATGTTTTTATCTATTTATCCATAAATCAAATCACAAAATATTGTAAAATTTTCATTGTTTTTTTATTAATACTAATGCTATTATTTTTAGGTTTTGAATATTGGATATCAATAGTTTAATTTTAGATGAAACTATATCATGAAAAAGTTTATGTCTTGTTGTATGAATGAATATAGTTTAACATATTATTGAGAATTTTCCCGCTATTTTTAGTTTATTATTTTGTTATTATAATATATATTTTTCATATTTATATTATCAATTAATATTATTATTCATATACGTTTAATATATATATATATATATTAATATAATCCTTATAATCATTATTATTTACTTAGTTCTTATGTTATTTATCTTCAGTGTATGAATATTTAAAAGATACTTTGAAAACCATAACATATGGTGATATCATTATCTTATCATAAACATTTAACAAGACCATAAAATATATTGGGAGGTCACATCTACCACATTTCATCCACTGATTCCTTCTCCATCATTCCTATAAAATATATAAGGGAAACACCATGATTTTACAGAATCATCCAAAATCCTAAAACCCCTAATCAATAACCAACACAACCAACCATACACACCAATACATAGGTTTGTACAATTAGTACTAATTTAAGGGATTATTCAAATTGTAAATAATAATACCTCAATATGGATGAAATTTTGTTGTGGAATAAATTATTTATGGTTACTAATAAAAATATTTTTGTATTGTTTCACATAATTATTAAAATAATTGATGAATAATGAATGTATAATCTTATTATCTATTATATTCAATTAATTTAATTATAAAAAATAATTTTTTTAAAAACTATTTATTAAATTAAAATATTCATTTCTAAATTTACTCATGGGTTAATACAATTAATTTGAATAATAAAATTGAATATTCATTCTCAGTCTATGATTCTTTTCCACACTCAGTAAATTATTATATGTAATAAGACAATAATGTTTAAATCAATATAGAAAAATAATCTATATCTGAAAATTATATTCACTATAATATTCTTGGAAAACTAAATGGAAAATCGAACGCCAAATTTAAAGAATTGAATGTTTAGATTGAAATTTATAAATAAAATAAATATATTAGAAAGGTTATTTGATATGGTTGTAAAATGAATCAAAATAATTTTTTTTGTTTTTCATAATTACAAATAAAATATATATAAATGAAAAAATATCCACCTTATTATCCATCATTAAATATTTCATAATGCAATACTCTTAAAACCCCATCATATTTCATCTCTCCCTTTTAAAACAAATAAAATGGCACCCATACTTCTTCTACCAAGACCCCATTGTAAACATCTCCCAATATGTGAATCCTCCCATCTTTGACCTAACCATACAGTCATTTCTACTAAATTTCATTACCCAATATAGATTTCATCAACACTCTCACAAAATTATATAATATATTTCTATTGAGCCTTTTATAGAACAAAATTTTATATTCATTGGAATAGTTTTGATGAAATAAAACATATTGAATGATGTTTTATAAGATTATTAATGGTTCAATAATTTAGTAACATAAAATGAGTTCATATATAAATAATAAATGAGGTGTTTTATATTTTCTCAGATGTTATTTATATGGATAAATAAACTATTATTATGTTGTTTTTTATATTATTTTTATTCATTTAGTACATGAAAATTTTGTATAAAAACAAACTGATACAATGAGGATGTTTCACCATCTCATACATATACATTATCATGACGATGGTGATTCAAGGGAGAGTTATTTAATGTCTTTGATTCATCATTGGTGGTAGCATAATGAAAACATTCTCAAGTGAATTCATTTCACTGATTTCCTTTTCTATGTTTTTAGTATATCTAAATGATATAGTTGGATTTTAATTATATTAAACATGATAGGTTTTTTTAAAAAATATTTTTAAATCTATATTTGAATGTCAATTTTACTTTTCAATATTTTTATTTAATTTATTTGACTTTTTAAAAATTATGTGAATAATTTTTTTAGATGTTCAGGTTCTGACTATAATTATTTGTATTATGTAATAACATGTGAGAGAAAAATTTAGAATATATTTAGCTTGTATTATATTTCATGGATAAATAAATAATACATCAATTGTAATGATATTTTCATAAATAGATATATTCATTCAAAAAATAATATTTTATTTTATTATTTTACTACCCAATTTCATTGGTGATATAAAAAATTAAATCTTATATGGTAAAAATAAATATGATAAATGATTTTGACTTTAGGGGAAATGAATCTAGATATTTTATCTATAAATTGGATTTTATGGAAACAAAAATGTTTCCATCAAACATTATAATTGTGAATATTGATTTTTTAGAAAATTATGTTTCTAAATATAAACATATCCATTATTGATAAAAATGACTCAAGGAAAATATTCAAATAAAGAGAATAATTTTAAAGTTATGAATACAATTAATTTTAATATAAATATCAATTTTATAAGTAAACCATTAACATCGATTATTTTAATGTAATTCATTTAGTTAATTTATTTATTTTTATTCTTCAACAAAAATATCTAAATAGAAATTTTTAAAAAAAATATTTTTTTGAATATACACATTATCTATAAGGAATCCACAATATAATATCATCCATAATATTTATTGTTTTATAGATCTATAATTTTTCATGATATTGAAAACACAAATCAATATTTTTCCAGATTTTTATGGAGAAGTGAATAATTATAAAATCATTCAACGAGGATAGCTAATGAACATTAAACAATAAAAAATAAAATGAGATTAATAATTATGATTTTTATATGATAAATTCAAGACACTCAAGAGTACATATTAGTATAAATATAATTCAATAATTACCAGAAAAACACACATAGCTTACAAACAATTCAATATATAAAATATGAATTTTCATTATCAACAAGTCCTTTTGATTATTATTTTTATATGAACAACTAACCTGAATTTTTTTTTCATGATACATGGTAGAATGCATCACTAAACTTATATATTAGTCCATACCATGTTTATAGTTTTTATAACTGTCAAAATATTTATTCCACTATAGAAACAGATTATTCATGGAACTATTCTATGATTGGAAAATATATTGATAAATTTAAATAATAAGGCATGTAATTTTAAATAACTATAGAACATGAACCAACTTACAAACTAGAAGATGATATTAAATTTTAATCATTCACTATGTTGAATAAAAAATTCCACTATGGAGGATTTTTTTACCTTGATGGATTTGTTATATTTTTAAAATCCAAGAATAAGTTAAATATAATTATTATCCAATAATAAAATATATCCATAATATATTAAAATCTTTGGAGAAATTTTGTATATTCTGTGTCTTCGAAATAACATCTTAATGTCCCATAATCCTTATAAATTTTCATGTTATTTGAGTCATGGTTCCACATTAAAAAAAATTATTTATCTAAAATCATAGATTACTATTGACTGATTTCACCATAATTGTAACAAATTGTATATAGTTCATCATCTCTAAATCATAGTTATAAAATTCTGAGCACATTTATTGAATATTTATATCTTGTCCATTAAGATTATAGGATATTTATCTATCAGATAGTATGTATTCACATATTTAAACTATGATTCCATATCCTATTTACTTATGGATAATTTAGATTCATAATAATAATAACATCTTATACTATTTTAATTAATAATATAAATTTAATAATGGGAATAAAATTGATCAATGACCCTTCATTAACTTCCTTATTTAAAAATTTAATCTAATATCATGTGTATTCTCATATTGTAGTTTTAATAACATAAAATGTTATTTACTAACACATTATAGTAGATTTTGATGAGTTTTATATTAAAATTTTGAAAGAATTATTTAACATTAATGGAATTTGAGTTGGAAAATTACTTAGTAATAAGGGAATTAAACACCCTCATTTCTTTCAGACACACTAAAATATTGGTATTAATAATATGAATATGAGATTCATGTAAAAAATATGCCAAAATTGATACCTTAAAATGAAAATAAGACATAGTCACCAAGAAAAGAAGATATTATTGGCATAATGGCCTTTCAAAAAATATAGTTTGGCACACTTTCAATATAAATATTAGTTTATAACACATTATATAAATCATATATAATTATCACAAATTATAATTACATGACAAAATTAAATGAGTCTATGTTTTATAGATTTGGATTGAAGATATTTGATTACCTTGTGATTATAAACAAGAATAAATATTAATTAGGTCAAATAAATCAACAATATAGTTCATTATGGGTTTTAATTGATTCATTAAATTTAATAAAGGTGATTGGTTTTATTATTCCTTATCATATACACATTATTCAATTTTATATTATTGATTATAAAAGTATTTTACTCTACAATAATTTACATTATTTATTATATATTAAATAACATGAGGTTTATTTATCTCAAATTAACATTTGTTTTTATATTTTCCATCAATCTCTATTATTCTACTCATCAATTTTGAAAAAATATTTTTATTATAGGATAATTACATTCCTAATTGGTGATTAGACTATAGATATTGACAATAAATAAGTTTCATGATTTTTTTTATTTTATCATTTAGGATTATCATCAATGTATGCCTAATGATTGAATAAATATATCAATCAATGCATTTTTACTAATGGTTATATAATTTTATTATATTAATTTTATTTTAATTTTCATGTAAATATTTAAAATGCATCCATATATAATTTTATACTCGAGATATTACCTTCGATTGGATCATATCATACATAGTTTGATCGTCAAAAATATTTTCAACTATTAGTGGAAAATTTGAATTTATCTGTATGTATATTCGTAAAAGGTATTAATTTTATTTGTTGTATCATTTTTGAAGATTCTTGAAAAAACACAAAATCTATAATGTTAAAATTATTTAATAGGGATGTATTATATATTTATTATTATTTTATTTTCAATTATAAAACACCGTAAACAATAATAACATTAGCTTTCTTTATTTAACCAATATGCAAACTATATATGTTTTCCATAACATAAGAAAGTATATATCACACGTTTCTAAAGAGATTTATGGCCACATTTATTTTGAATGGTTTGATTCTATAATCCCATATTTTGTGTATTTTTCTATGACATGATTATATTAAAAATAGGTTTCTAAACAATATTTATTATTTGATTTTTTATTTAAAATAATGATTATTTTTTGTTAATAATTGTATTTAGCAATCATAGAGAAATTTAGATAGTTTTATTCACTTTTTTGATTAAAACCTATACGACTATGGTTGTAATATTATAACAGTAAAAGTTATTTCTTCAAATTTATAAAAATTCCAATGCATTCATTGAAATAATTATGGACATTTTTTAAAATTTTATTAATTTTTTAAAAAAACATATCCTCCCTTGTGTTTTTATTATAAAATTTCTATTAGAGTTTATATAAGATAAATTTTTTGGATTATATAACACTTCATTTCACTTACTAAATTATGATAAATTTTTTCATTATTATTTATCAAATAAAATTATAGATGGAGGGGATTTAATAAAGAATTTTATTTCTGGTATATTGTGTTATATGATTCACATAAATTTAGATTATCCTAAAATTTAAAAATTATTTAATTTTAATGTATCTTCATTCATATTACCCAAATACATTATTAGATACAATATAAAATCATTTTAGATGCAAATATTGTGACATGTTATTGTCATTACATGGAAACAATTAATTATGGGGATATCTATAAAAGTTATAACTCATTGTGTTATGAAATATATATAATTCTATTAAATTTTATAATTAATATTTTATAATGTGTGAAATGTTTTTGAGTTTGTTATTTTATATTCTCTTATATTTATTTATTTAGGTTTTGTTATTACCCCTCTTATGCTATTATATTTACTGCATTAAAATGAGGATTATCCCATTTTATATTTCATAAGGATGGAATTTAATATTTAATTAGGGATATGTATTAATTTTATGTGTGAGTGTGTTTTTGGGTGATGTTTTGAGTGATTCAAATAGAATGTTATATCCTGTTTATATTCATGTTTTTCCATATTTTTACAAAAAAAATTATAAAATTATTACCTATTATCCATTGGCCACAAGAATCATTTTCATAACTAAATTCTAAATATTATATATTTATGTGGTGAAATTATAACAAACTATAGGATTTAAAGGGTGGATTATTGTGATGGTTATGAAGAGAATATCTGCTATTTATAGTCATAATGTTATGAGGGAGATAATTATTACATGAATCGATTATGAAATTTTCATCCCACATTCCAAATAGAGAATGGATGTCAGAATCCATTTTTTCCTTCATTAAAAGTGTATGTAATAAAAATATATTTATTGAATAATCCTTTTCGTAGACTAATATAATTAACAATAGAAAAATAGTAATGGATAATTAAAAAACACTATTACCTATTTTTTTATCCATAATTTTATTTTGAAAATTATAAATATTAAACATATATAGACTATATGGATAACATTAATCTGACATATAATTGAGTAAAATTATTATACTAAAATCTTGAGTGATTTTTGTGAAGGTTTGTTATGTCAGTACATTTAATGTTTGTATAAAGTTTCTTTCAAATGAACATGAGAATTTCATAAATTATTTTTAAATTAAATTATCAGTGGAAGTTAGAATTTTTTCATAAAAAACTATATAAATAAAATATTATTTATTATGATGGTTTCATTTTCGTAATAGTGTTTTCGTGATTAATTTTATTTTTTATGGTTCTTTAGAGTATAAATCATCATCGGATATTAGATTAATAAAAATATGTTTTAATAATAATTTCAATTTTTTATACAATTTATTTAACTATATCACTAATGTTTTATAGATAATTTATGAATTCTTAAAATAATTAGTCAATTATATAATATAATTACTTATATAGGTATTAATTTTTTAATATTATATTATATATTGATATTTCCAATTATATAGGATTGATCATTTCTATTTTTTTATATATTATCTTTATATTATATTTATATTTATCAATGCTCTAAATTAAATATTAATTATTTTTATTATAACAGACAAAAGGGCCATACATTTTCAGGGGTGTCATGTAATCCTTACAACCAAGGGTTTAACCAAAAATCATTATTGTTTTGGATTAAAATATCTTATTGGACATGTGAATATGACTTAATTACAGTACTTCCAATACCCTTGAATGTTTTTATTATTTTCTCTACATATTAATTTATAGATAATTTCTATAATCCATGAAATAATATGATAACCCAGTCATAATGCACACATACAACAACTAATTTTTTTTGAATACATAATACATTACACAAACATACTCTTAAAGAATGTATTAGTTTTGTGTATTTGGTATATTAGAAATATAAATTATGATACATGAGTGAGATACATTATCTTCCCCTAGGTTCTCCATGAATATATCGTCTCTCATACATATCATAAATGAAATATAACATCATAATATGGGGAAAGAATCAATAAAAGATGTGAGATATGATGTTCTGAAAGGGTATATTAGAAAGATATGTAAGAATAAACATGAGAATTAGGGTAAGAGAATATGATCATAATAAAAAATAACATACCCAAAGTTTCAAATATAATAATAGGAATCATGTCATAAACATTAGTAGTTCCTAGGACATGAATCATTGGGGAAAAAGTAAATAAGACATGAAAGAACAACATAGAAATAAGAAATGGAATTGTGTAATACATATAAAAATGTAATATCATTCCATATAATTCAATATTAATAGATTTAACATATTGAGGAACTTCATGGGGACTATATCTACATTAAGGGGACACCACTATCCCCAATTGTATTCATTTCGTTATTAGGGATCGAGTTTCCCCATCATCCCATGGTGTAATAGGTTTCACAAAATTCCCATAGTGGATTGAGATTCCATATCTTCCCATAGTGTATTGGGTGTTCTCATATTCTATATTCATTATGACTACACCTACTGGGTGGGACACAAAAATATCCATATATATAATCTCTTCATTGTATTATATTGTGTTTCCCCATCTTCACATAGTGGATCATTCTTTTTGAATTTATTGTACTCATTATCTTATGATATATAAATCATTACCCAATTCATTTGAGGGAGAAATAGGTCCAACCCATCATTGAATAAAACTATTCATTCAATTGACATATGATAAAAAAACCATCATCATATCATGACTAATAAAAATATATGGGTTTCACAAACATATTATAATTACATATAAAATTTAATAGGTATCCTTAAAATTTCATAACATTGTAACCTACATAAAATTAATCTGTTTTGTAATCTTTTCATCAAATTTTTTGTTGTGAAAAGAAGGAGGTATCAAAATAATTCTACTCATGGGAGAGAAAAAGGTGTCGTAAACATCATGATATTAAGACATAAATCATTCAAAAAGAATATAAATTTTATTTTAGATCATGTCCCCATTAAATCATAAACTATAAAAATTTATGACATCTTATATGGGGAAGGATTTTGAATTATCAGATGAAATTTTTCTTTCTGAAAATAATCTTTTATTGAAAATAAAAACCATAAAAACATTTCGAAAATTCTTTTCTTATAAATAAATATTTATAATTTCATTCCAAAAATTTCATTGGGTAAATATATTTTCCTATTTGAAAATTTATTTATAACACATAAATAATATGGAATGGTTTTTTTAAATTTTCGTTGAAAACATATAATGAATATTGATAATATTTTGAAAAGAATTTTATTTTAAAAAATATAAAAAATCATGAAGATAATTTGAAACTATTCATTTTAAAATAAATATAAAAAGTATAAATTATTTTTTGAGATCATTTAAATCGTTTTCATTGATATAAACCTTTTGAGAAAATGTAAAGGAATATTTTTAAATCCTTTAAAACACTTTTTAAACATTTAAAAATTATTGAAAAACATTATTTTATTTTTTTAAATCAAGTATATCTATAGAACATTAGGGAAAGAGTTAATAAATGAACTTGTAAACATAAAAAGTATGCATCAATGAAATGATGGTAATGATAGTGGGTAGGTTCGTATATTCTGAACAATCTATTTAAACCTTATATTTTTTATAAAAGTTAATCGATCGGAAGGTAGATTCCTTTTAAATACATTTTTTAAAAAGGTAATAAATTGGTAAAAATTTACTCTAAATAGAATAGGATAATAATAAAAATATTGGAATTTTGTTTTGAAAATATGGGTTTTAAATAACAAAAATTTATAAATGAAATGGGAAATAATTTCATATTTTCATAATAAAAATCATAATTAGATTAAATACCAATGAGTGGAAAATGGTACCATTGAGTGGATATGACCCATACATAAAATCTTCATGAAATTTATGGATATTTCAAGAGATATGAATAATAATATTAAGTCAATGGAAGTATAATATTAAAAAAACATGAAAATGATAGGATTGAAGATATAAGACTTTACCACTTTGGTCACATTAAATCATTATTCAACGAAGACAATAATTTTTCAAGAATTTTAAACTATAATTAAATTAAGATGATTAATTTTTAAAAAGTCAACAGTAATTATATACACAACATAGAAAAATAGATGTTCATTACATGACATGTGTCTCGAAGAATTAAAAATTGAGACAAAATTACTTTACCAATTTGGTAAATTTTGAAATATAAAACCCATTAAATAAATTTCATAAAATGGATATGTAAATTGATATTAGTATAAGAATCATATAATAAATATATTGTTATTATATAGACCACAAAAAATGAAATTGCTATTTAATAAGGCATGTATCTCATGGAAATATAATGATATATGAAATTCCCTTACCTTAAGTCTTGAAATTGTTTGTACACTTTCCCACATCATTTATAATAAATATAATTATATTATACATCTAACATATAAAGAATTTATTATATATATTACCAAATATGATTCAATTATGACATTATATTAACCTTTTGTTAACAAATCCATTGGAAAGTAATGTTTTAGGATATACCATCTTTGTTTATCAACTATGTTTTGACCTATTATTCTGGATCCACTTATATAGATCATGATTTACATAGTTAAATAAATTAAAATTTATTTAAATATATTATATAATCAATATATATATATATATTACAAATATTAAACAAAATACATCTTTCTTGGAGACGGTAGGCCATACACACACATGAACGTTGTTCCCATTTTATTGTCATATTGAATGAAATAAATTAAATTTCATATAATATATATATATAATATAATTCTAGTAGAATTATTATTTCTTATATTTCATATAATTTTACTAAACCAACCATTAATAATTTCTATATAATGTTTCAATGTATCATGTCGCATTTAGGAGGCACTAGTCTACACATTCACAAACAAAGTTTTCATATTTTCCCAAAATGTTAAGAATGAAGAATGGATTTTTATAATAACTATATATATATAAATAAACAATAAATATCATATAAATCATATAAAAACATATTGTCCATCATAATTCCAAACCATGATAGGTGGTAAAGGTAAAACAAACCACATTATTTCTTGAGGCGATAGTACGCCACACACATGAATTATGAGTTCATTGCCCATTAGATTGAATTGTATTAAATGGAAGGTAGAAACATTAGTATAAAAAATTTATGTGGTATAATGTTTCTATATGATAATGGAATAAAAAAATTGAAGTCGTAGAGAATGAAAATAATGGAATGGGGACTTAATAAGGATGTTACCTCTTTTTCGGGTAAACCTTTTTGGTTTTCTCCAAAAGTCCACATTTGTTGGATTTGTACGGAAATGGAAGATTCATGGAGTTAAGGATATATTTTTGTAGTTAACATGGAAGATATTTTCTAACCAATGTGGATTGAGATGTGTCAATAAGGGAGACATGTGGTGGCATTTTATAAGGGATGAAGGGGACCCACCTGGCATTTTTTGGAACATGTTTTGTGTACCAAAGTTTTCACATAAAAATCATTAAATCACAAATAGAATAGATAATTTATGTTTTATATCAAAAATATGTCTAGAAAATGGGTTTTGTACAAGTTTCTAGGTCATTAGGGCCATAATTTATAATGGTTCGCCCATTGTTAATTTTAATTTTACATTAATCAATGTAAATAATTGTAATCTCCATCAAAAATATCTTTGGTCAAAATTTAAGATTATATTATTATAGTATAAATATTTTACATTTTAAAATATTATATCTCAATTTTTTTAAAATCATTTTACATAAGTGGAAAAATTGAGTTTAATGTCAATCCCACAGACATAGTGAGAAAACGAGTTTTTGAAGTCAGAATGTACAAATTTTAATTAATATTTTATATCTATATTAAATAAAATATGATTACATTGACCTATATCATAATAATATATGTATAATGGACATATTTTTTAATCCAAATTAATATAATTTAGGTATATATACAAATTAGATGAAAAAGTAGTGATCTTTAAAAATTTAGTTTTTTCTCTATTCTTCCAAAAATGAAATTTTTCATAGAAATCCCAATATTTCACCATAATGATTTTTGGAATTATGAAATAAAAAATATGTTAACTTTATCCTATTAAATATACAATACTATATAAAATTAATTTCAAAAAAATTAACCAAATAGTATTTAAAGTATATCTTTTAAGAAACAAATATATTCAAACATATAAAGGATTTTCTAAAATAAGTTTACATATTATTATAAATATGAATTCTATATATTAATCCATTATAAATAATATTTATAAATTATTTATTGATTATCATATTACAATGTTTAATGTAAATTCTATAACAATCCAATTTAAATAATTATAATAAAAAAATCTATTTTGTAGAAATTCGGTGTCTTGTGTAACACATGACAAGTCAGTATTACATGTACTGCGAGATTAACATGTTATAAAGAATAATTTTATTTTTAAAGAGTTTATAATGAAATGGATGACATAAAAAATTAAATAATTTTAAAAAAATGATAAAACACACGGTGTGTTAAATTCTACACCCCTTAAAATGAATTTCACCCACAAAAATTTTCCATGTTATTAGAGGTTTTGTACTTGAATGTTAATTTCATAAAATCTCCTAATGTAAAAAATAAAACAAAATTCCTGTAAAAATGTCAATTTGGAATAATAATGGTTACTCAAATTAATTCATAACTTATATCCTAATTAAGAGAACATTGGTGGTAAGTTAATATATAGACATGGAGGAAAATCAAAAAAAATTATATGGAGTTATTGATGTCATCAATCAAAGAAAAAGTGAATGATCAATAGAATGATTTGGTCATAAATGATTTCCATTTGTAATGATTTAAAGTACATCATTTCAAAAACATGTTATTACAATGATATTATATCTATATATCATTTTCATAATGTGTAATAAAATAGGTGAAAGCATATACCTACATAATTTTATGACTATCTCACCCTTTTTTATTCGTTGATCAATTAACACATAACCCCTTCCCTCAAAAATGAAATTGAATTTTTTATTATTGAATAACTAATATATCTTGAGATCCATGTTAATATATCTTATCTTAAATTAGTTAACACCAACATTATGTTATTATAATAGTTTATCCAATAATCATAAATCCACAAGTGGCAAGACAATACATTAATCTAAACAAATTCATTAGATTTTTAACCTAATAATTACATCAATATATATCCTTATAACCATTATAAATGATAAAGATCCAAATATCTAGAAATAAGGTCACTAAATTTCTCAAAAACATTTTACCATTGATCATTAATCAATCATAAAGAATATCTTAGTCTTCACCTACCATACATGTGAATACATTTATCATGTGTTATATTTGAATATAGTATTTACCAAATCTACCACAAATACATATTAAAAACATTAATGTTTACATATTACAATGACAACTATATATATTACTTGAATACAAGAAGTTTTAATCTTCATATATGATAACATAGACTACTTTGTGAACAAATCCCTTATCAGTTCGATGGTAATCTTTACATTTTGACACATTTATTGATATCGAACATATATTTTATCAATGAATCATTATCTTAACATTAAATAACATATTAATGGTTATTGTACGTTCCTAAAAATTCTTCCAATAGAAAAAAGTACACCCACAATCAATTTTTATAAGGAAGCTTGTGCTTCTGTAAGTCTATCAAGGTGGAGGGACTAAAATTGGGTTTTTTTTAATTGAAGAATCCTGAAGAATTAAAGTATTCAAAGTTTTTATGTATCTCGCGTACCATCATAGGGAAAGGTACATGGAGAATATGGATCACGAACCACCATGTCTATGAGATGGTCTATGAACAGTGTCTTGTGAAGCGATGGCCAATGAGCAAAGAAAACTGCAAACAACATCAACTGAAGGAGTTGTGCACATAAAACCATTCATCTTACGCTACCATTCACCAATTTGTTCTTAGATAAAGCCAATGCGAAGGGTTCTATGAACTGTTATCATAAACAGAAGCCTCCAAAAAACCCAATTGACTGACTCTTCCATGTTGTGACCCAAAGTTTCATTAATGGAAATCCCTCTTGATCTAATTTAATGTCTCTTTATGTTTATATAAAAGGTCAACTTCTATGGTTTTATGTTAAGAATTTTGACAGTTTCTAATATAGTCGTTGAGTAGTGATCACATGATTAGTATAAATATAGTACTTTAATAAATCCAATTTACTCAGACAAAAGAAACGATGTCTTCATCCCGTAGAATTGTTCCCTATGAAGCCCATTTTTCGGAGCTTGAAAAATAGTTGGCATCCTTGGGCTTCTCTCTTGACCAAGCCCAAGCTGAGCCTCATCATGTCAAGCTCAAACAGGACCGTCTACAGGAAAAGTGGATGTTGATAGAGATTACCACTCGAGCAATGTTATCTGAGCCACCCCATGAGTCTTTCACCATCACACACCTTACCCTTAGGTCTTATGTGGCTGTTTTAAGAGGTTATGTAAAAAATCGATAATATTATGTTCATATACATTATTTTTTGTATAAAATAATGTATATATGTTCTTGTCATCATTGAAACATTTTAAATAGTTTTTAATGTACAAATAGTGTTTTTAGTCAGTATTTAATTAATAATTCTATTTTATTAAATTAAGTGATTTTTGAATTAAATAATATTTTAATAAAATATTATTATAAAATTAAATTATAATATAAATGATCTTCTAAATGAAATTATAATTTTTATTATGTTTTGAAATCCATTTCTTTCAAAACCCATGAATTTTTTATAAATGTTGATTTTTTTTAAAAGTGAAAATTAAAATATTTAGAATATTATTTAGATAAAATAGATGTTATTTATATAATCATGACATCGAAATTAACCAAAGGTGAATTTTTCATAATATTCTGAGAAATTCAAATTTTTGGGTTAAAATTATATACTGTTTAAATATATAATGTGTTTTATGACATCATAATGACCCAATAGTGATGTAATAAAATACTATAATCTTTATGTTCAGACAATATATGTTTTACCATTAAAATAATGTGATTTTGGGTTTGTTTGACTTACATTTCAAATCATTAATGGACCCCTCAAGACTTATTAATCACATTGTCTTTTTAAATTGTTTTTCATGGAAGTGTGACTCACCTCCACAGAAGAAACCCTATTATTTTAAGAAGTTAGAACATTGGCCTTATAAAATATTGTTTTCTTCTTCCCTTTTCCAAAAACCATGGGCAAAAACCAGGGGACGGTTTGTGGTTTCGATTAATTTAATATAAGGGGTCCCAAACCTAAATAATAAAGAATTCCCCCAACTTTACTATATAAACACAACCATGCTCCCACTTCCTCCTCACTCAAATCCATTTTAGTTCGTCCAAACTCTTCCCTACTCACTCTATAATCCTACCAAGGTTCCCCAAGCTCCCAATAAGCCTCTCATAATCCTCTCTCTATCCTTTGCAAGCACACTTCCATGTAAGGGTTTTCTCTTCCTTTCTCATTTTTTGTCCAATTTTATTTAAGTTGTTTTTCCCTTTTAATTTCAATTATGAATGTTTGTATATGGTTTTTTCACCTCCCTTATACTTCCCTCTTTATGTTTGAATCATTGGAGACCCTTTCTCTCTCACTAAATGCCTCCCATGTACACCCGTTACTATGCTGAAATTACGAAAGAAACTTCTCTCTCCTAATTTACATTCAAGCAATACATTTGTATCATGAATCTAAATTCAATTAAAATTGTTGGGAAATTTATATATATGACCTAATTACTGTCCATTATATGTATATATGATGAGGAACTCTTTTCTCTCTCATCAACAATTTTTATGAATTCTTATGTCACGCTGTTACGCTGCCAAAATTGCATCTATTTTCTAAGCCAATGCCATTGTGTAGTGAATACCATGACCATTTTTCCATCAAGGGTATTCACCTTTATGCACATTTAATTATTTATTATAAAGTTTCATGCATTAATTCCACATTCTTTTATCGTGTAATAAAAGATTATGTTTTATAAATCTATGTTTTATGATCCATGTGGCACACTTAAGCATGAAATGAAATGTTTAAGAAGGGTGCTCCCTTATAGCTCTGCAAGGCATTGGGTAAAGTATAGTATCATGACATGTCATGTGCAATGAGTGTTTAATCATGATAATTCAAGTGCAATGCGGGTTTACTAGTGTTTTATGTGCAATGAGGATTTACTCATGCTCCATGTGCAATGAGCCTTGGCTCGTGCTAATTCCATGTTACGTGTTGTTGCCACATTTCCATGTTATGATTATCATGCTTTATCATACCATTATGTGCATTTTTTCTTGTTCTATTGATATGCCTAATGTATAACATGTATTGTACTCTTCATGTTATTCCATGTGTATTCCCTAACTGGGATTTATAGCTCACCCTTTTCTTATGCATGTCCTCAGGTTATCCCAGGCAATGCTAAGTACGAGAGAATGTAGTGGTCATGTAAAGGATGTTTTCAATACAGATTTTGTATTTCATGTTTTATGTTTTTATGTAATGATACTAATCCCCAACGACACTAAACCTCTCGATCTTCTTTGTTGTATCATGTGATGTTCTATGTAATAAATCATGTTTATGTTGTAATAAAAACCAGGGTTGTCATAGTTGGTATCAGAGGATAGGTTTAGTTATTTTTGGGATTAGGATTAGAAAACCCTATTAAAGCCTTTGAGACAAGAATATGTATAATATAAACATCCCTAATTTTTGGTAAGTACTGTGTAAGTGTTTTATCAAGAAAATACATCCCTTTCTGGATACGAGCAGGTAGAGGCAGCTCTGGCACAGATGTATCCTAGGGGTAAAACCTGAAAACACCGCATTGAGCAAGACTCAAATGAGAACTGGTGCACAAAAATGGGCCTTACTACAATATTGGTTAAGACACTCCTGGGTGATATGTTTTGAAAAATTCACAAGCTTAGTATGAACCCTTATTAAGGGAATGAAAAAAATGCCCCTAAGAATATATGATAGAATGTAGATCATGAAAATCCTAGATTGAAGCCTATAGACTCATGAGTTAAGGAAATACAAGTTTATTTATAATTCATCAACATTTTTCATTGTATTAACCTTTATGTGTTACCCCTAAAATTCATTTTATTCTAGTCAATGGCCAGTAATAGGAGGACTCGGGATAACAACCGTTTTGAAGATCAGTGTGACGACTGTACTAATGAGATGCCCAGTACAATGTGAGTGGGAATCATGAACATTGTCACAATTATCTCTCATCTAGATCAAGTTTTGAATAAAAACATGGGTCAAGAGGATTGTTCAACCCCCATAAGAATGAATAAGTTTCTATCGAGAGCTTCATGAGACAAAGGCCTCCTACTTTTAGTGGATCATCTGATCCCACAATCGGTGAACAATGGATCAATTCCATAGAAAAGATCTTCTCCATCCTTCAATGTTCTGATCAAGAGAAGGTTCTCCTGGTGGATTATCGTATGGAGGGATAAGCTGATCAATGGTGGACGTTAATCAAAAATATGAAGCCTGAGGAGGAGATAGAGGCATTGGAATGGAAGGATTTCCGGAAGATGTTTTTCATTAAATATTTATCGCACACCCTCCAGCTTAAGATGGAAAGGGACATCCTTTCCCTCAATAAAAAAGATGGAGAATCTGTTGGAGCGTACGAGGAAAACTTCACAAGGCTTGCAAGATACACTTCCTGATTTTTCATTACCCCATAATGCAAAGTTGACCGCTTCTTTGTTGGGCTGAAGCCTAGCCTACGGAAAGCATTGGTGATCCGTGGCTTCGAATACTATAAGGAAATTATCCGATGTTCCCTCAAGGTCGAAATGCAGATCGGATAATAACAAGGGTATGATGGGGATAAGAAGAATAAGGTGGAACTCAATGCTAGTAGTTCGATTGATAAATCCAACGGTGCTAAGAAGATCCAGAACCCCACTTGCCAAAAGTGCGGAAAGACGCACCATGGAAATTACCTTAAGGGGACGAGAAAATGCTTCAGGTGTGGATGAGAAGGGCACCTAGCTGATAACTGTCAAAAAGAAAGACCCGCGGATGCGACAGAGGACAGGAATGCTCCGTTCCAACCTCAACGCGTTGTTCAAAGCTAGAAATGCAAAGAACTGGGTCATTTTTCCAATTAGTTCCCTAATCCAATGGTTTCCGGAGGCAACCAACAACCTCCAAGGAACCAAGGAAGACCTTTGTCCATCACTTCTGCCAAAGTGAACCCCGACAATGAAGTGGTGACAGGTACGCTAGTTATTCATTCAATAATAGAGAATGTACTTTTTGATTCAGGTTCTATGCATTCTTGTATATCTCAAATGTTTAGTAGAACAATCCTAGCAGCACCACAAATCATGGAAGTGATGATGTCGGTGAATACGGAAAATGGGGCAATCATTGCATCACATGAATATAATTATTCCCTTGTTATAATATGTGGATTGAATTTCCTAGTGAACCATGTCATACTCCCTCTAGTGGAATTTGATGCAATTATTGGCATCGATTGGCTTTCCTTATATAGATCCAACATAAAATTTGGGGAGAGGGAAAAAACACTTAATATGGAAAATCATCCCCCGATTCTTTACAAGTGTACGGAAGAAGATGAATCTCCTTTACCTCCATAATCTAAAGTATGGATATTAATGCCCTATGAGAACGCATATCTAGATAAGATGATTGATTCCAAGGAAGAAACCATCCTTGAAGAAATTTCTACTGTGAGGGAATTCACAGATGTGTTTCCCAAGGAACTGTCTGGTCTTCGTCTTAGAAGAGATGTTTAATTCTCAATTGAACTTATACCCAGGGAATTTCCAATATCTAAGACTCCATATAGAATTTTTGTTGTCGAGCTTGATGAGTTGACGAAACAACGACAAAAAATCTAGATAAAGGGTTTATATGCCCAAGTGCTTCACCATGGGGTGCACCAGTCCTCCTCGTCAAGAAGAAGGATGGGTCAATGCGCCTTTGCATCGATTATCAGGAACATAACAAAATCACGATAAAGAACAAGTGTCCTCTTCCACATATTGATGAATTGTTCGATCAGCTGCGTAGAGCACAATATGTCTCCAATGTATATTTTCATTTGGGATATTATCAAGTTAGGGTGAAGAAGGAAGATGTCCCTAAGACTACTTTTCGCACAAGATACGAGATCTATGAATTTATAGTAATGCCTTTAGGACTCACTAATGCTCTAGAAATCATCAGTTAATTAATTAATAGAGTCTTTAGAGATTACCTAGACAAATTTTTGGTAGTCTTTATAGATGATATTCTAATATACTCCAAAACCAAGGAGGATCATGGGGAGCATTTAAGAACTGTACTGGAGATTTTGCGCAAGGCGAAGCTCTATGAAAAGTACAAAAAGTGTGAGTTCTGGTTGAAGGAAGTCTCATTCTTGGGCCATATCATCACAAGAAATGGGATATCTATCGAACCCTCCACAATAGATGCAATTGAGGGATGGATGATTCCATCATCAGTAACGGATATCTGTAGCATCTTGGGGTTAGCTGGATATTATCAACAAATTGTGAGGAATTTCTCAAGATTTTCCAACCCTCATACCAACCTAACTCGGAAGGGATTAAAGTTTTCATGGAGTGATGAATGTGAAGAAAGATTTAAGGAGTTGAAAAAGAGGCTTATCACTGCGTTCGTGCTCACATTACCCACAAGTGGGGAAATTTTTGTGGAATTCAGTGATGCTTCAAAGAAGGGATTTGGCTGTGTGCTGTTGCAGAATTATAAAGTGATATCATATGCATCAAGGATGTTGAAAATCCATGAGCGAGACTATCCAATGCATGATCTGGAGATAGCAGCGGTGATATTTGCATTGAAAATCTGGCAACATTATCTCTATCGGGAGAAATGTGAGATATATACTGACCACAAGAGTCTTAAATATATATTCACATAGAAAGAACTTAATATGCTCCAGAGAATATGGATAGAGCTCGTCAAGTATTATGACTGTTCAATACATTACCACCCTGGGAATGTAAACATGGTGGTAGATGACTAATGTAGAAAGGACCCAGTGATTCTATCAATGATGAGAATTGAGAAGGATCCAATCTTCTTAGACATGATGAAGATGGACATGGGAATCATAAATAGAAAAACATCATCAATCCTGTCACAATTGATTTCTCATCCGTCTCTTTTGGAAAGGATAAAGGATGCTCAAAAGGAAGATGTGGGAATTTAGGAAAAAGTGGAAGACCTCAAAAAAGGGAAATCCTCAGAGTTTTATGTAAATGAAGAAGGAATTGTGAGATTTTGGAAAAGTCTATGTGTCCCATCGGGTCCGGAGCTAAAAAAGGAACTTTTGGATAATGCACATTGTTCAAATTTCTCTATTCACCCAGGGAGCACAAAGATGAATTGAGATCTCTGAGAAAACTATTTGGGGGATAATCTGAAGAAGGAGACCTCTAAATATGCATCAAAGATCCTGGTGTGTCAGCATGTGAAGGCATAGATGCAGAAGTCTAAGGGTATGATGCAACCATTGCCCATACCAGAATGGAAATGGGAGAACATCACCATGGACTTTGTCACCAGGCATCTAAGGACATCCAAAGGAAACAATGAAATATGGGTTGTTGTGGAATGTCTTACAAAGACAGCACACTTCATTTCTATTTGGGAGGATTTCTCATTGGATCAACTGACACAGATATATATCAGGGAAGTGGTAAGGTCGCATGGAGTGCCACTATCTATTGTTTCAGACTGAAATCCAAGATTCATCTTGAAGTTTTTGATGAGTCTTCAACATGCTCTAAATACTGAACTGAACATCAGTACGACCTATCATCCTGAAACTGATGGCCAATCCAATTGGACTGTCCAAACACTTGAGGACATGTTGAGAGAATTATCAATGGAATTTAAAGGAGGATGGGATCAACATCTTCCTCTGATTGAGTTCTCTTATAATAGCAGTTTCCACTCGAGCAACAAAATGGAACCATATGAATCCCTGTATGGGAAATGGTTCAGAACACTGGCATATTGGGATGAGGTCAGGGAACATAAGCTTCTTGGACTAGAAATGGTCGAAGAAATTGTAGAGAAGGTGAAAATCATTCAGCAGCATATCAAGGTAGCCTAGAGTCAAAAGAAGAGTTATGCAGATAATCGTCAACGAGACCTTGAGATTAAAGTTGGAGACATGGTGTTTATACGCATATCTCTATGGAAGAAGGTCATGAGCTTTGGAAATAAAGGGAAGTTATGTCCAAGGTACATCAGCCGCTTTATGATTATTGATCGTGTCAGGGCTGTGGTCTATCGACTAGAACATCCACATACCAAGGCCAATGTACATGATGTCTTTCATGTATCCCTCTTAAGGAAGGACATACTTGACACTTCACATGTACTCTCTTCTGAGGTGGTACAATTGGAATATGATCTTTCATATAAGTAGAAACCAGTGAAGATCATAGATCATAGAGATAATGTTCTATTAAATAAGACAATTCCCCTCGTCAAGTTATTGTGGAGAAACCACAAGTTTGAAGATGAGACTTGGGAATCGGTGTAAATGATGAAGCCGAGTCACCCACATCTGTTTTAGTGTGGGAAATGGAAAATTTAGAGGGCGAAATTTCTTAGGGGGGTAATATTGTAATGAGCCAAATTTTTATTAAAGGAAATACCTCTTAATATAATTAAATATCTCTTTATATTTATATAAAATTTCAACTTCATTGGTTTTTTTGTTAATAATTTTGATCGTTGCTAATATAGCCATTGAACAGTGAAAACATGATTAGTATAAATATATGACTTTAACAAATGCAATTTACTCAGGCAAAAGAAGCAATGGCCTCAACCAGTAGAATTTCTCCAGACGAATTCCATTTTTCGTAGCTCAAAAAAGAGGTGTCATCCTTGGTCTTTGCTCTTGACCAAGCCCAAGGTGAGCTTCATCATGTCAAGCTCAAATGGGACCGTCTACAGGAAAAGTAGAAGCTGACTGAGATTACCACTCGAGCAATGTTATCTGAGCCACCCTATGAGTCTGTAACCATCACACACCTTACCCTTAGGTCTTATTTGGATGTTTTAAGGTGTTATGTAACAAATCGATAGTACTATGTTCATTTACATTATTTTTTGTATATAATAATTTATATATTTTCTTGTCATCAGTGATACATTGTAAATAGTTTTTAAAGTAAAAAATATTGTTTGTAGTTATTATTTAATTAAGAATTATATTTTATTAAATTAAGGGTTTTTTGAATTAAATAATATTTTAATAAAATATTATTATTAAATTATTTTTTAATATTAATGATCTTATAAATGAAAATATAATTTTTATAATGTTTTGAAGGCCATTTCTGTCAAAACCCGTGAATTTTCGATAAATGGTAGATTTTATTTTAGAAATGAAAATTAACATATTTAAAAAATTATTTAGATAAAATAAATGTTATTTCTAAAATCAGGATGTCGAAATTATTCAAAGGTTAATTTTTCATAATTTCCTGAGAAAGTCGAATTTTTGTGTAAAAATTAAATACCATTTAAAGATATAATGTGTTTTATGACATAATAATGACCCAATAGTGATGTAATAAAAAACTATAATCTTTATGTTTGGCCAATATATGTTTTACCATTAAAATAATGTGATTTTGGGTTTGTTTGATTTACTTTTCAAAGCATTAATGGACCCTTCAAGACATATTAAACACCTTGTCTTTTTAAATTGTTTTTCATGGGAGTGTGACTCACCTCCACATAAGAAACCCTATTATTTTAATAAATTCGGACTTTGGCCATATAAAATATTGTTTTTCTCTTACCTTTTCCTAAACATTTGGGCAAAACCATGGGATGGTTTGTGGATTAGATTAATTTAATATAAGGGGTCCTAAACTTAAATAATAAAGAATCCCCTCACCATTCATATATAAACCCACCCATACACCCACTTCCTCCTCACTCAAAACCTTTGGAGTTTGTCCAACCTATGCCTTAATCTCCCTATAATCCTCCCAAGGTTCCCCAAGCTCCCAAGAATCCTCTCACAAGCCTCTCACTAGCCTTTGGAAGCACACTTCCAAATAAGGGTTTTTTATTCCTTTCTCATTTTTGTCCAATTTTCATTAAGTTGTTTTGCCTATTTAATTTCAAATATGAATGTTGAGATATGGTTTCGCACCACCCTAATAAATCCCTCTTTATGTTTGAATTATTGGAGGCCATTTCTCTGTCATTAAATTCCTCCCATGTACACGTGTTACTATGCCGAAATTCCGAAAGGAACTTCTCTCTCCTAATTTACATTCAAGCAATACTTTTGTATCATGAATCTAAATTCCATTACAATTGTTGGTACTTGTATATATATGACCTATTTACTGTCCATTAAATATAAATATGATGATTAACCTATTTCTCTCTCATCAAACATTTTTATGAATTCTTATGTCATGCCATTACGCTGCCGAAATTGCACCGGTTTTTTAAGCCAATGCCAATGTGTAATGAATACCATGCCCATTTCTCCATCAAGGGTATTAACATTTATACACATTTACTTATTTATTATAAAGTTTCATTTATGAATTCCACATTCTTTTATCATTGTATAAATTATTATGTTTTATGAATCCATGTTTTATGATCCATGTGGCACACTTATGCATGAATTGAAATGTTTAAGAAAGGTGTGCCCTTATAGCACTCCAATGAATTGGATAAAGTATAGTATCATGATACGTCACGTGCAATGAGTATTGACTCATAATAATTCAAGTTCAATGAGGTTTTACTAATGCTTTATGTGCAATTAGGATTTACTCATGCTCCATGTGCAATAAGCCTTGGCTCATGCTAATTCCATGTTAAGTGTTGTTGCCACATTTCCATGTTATGATTATCATGCTTTATCATGCATTTCTGTTCATGTTTCTCTTTTTCTCTATTGATATTCCTAACATATAACATGTATTTTTGTCCTCATGTTATTCCATGTGTATTCCCTTACTGGGCTTTATAGATCACCCTTTTCTCATGCATGTTCTCAGGTTATCCCATGCAATGATATGTATGAGGGAATGTAGTGGTCATGTAAAATAATTTTTCAATAAAGATGTTGTATTTCATGTTTAAAGTTTTTATGTAATGATCCTAAGCCCCAAAGACACTAATCATCTTGATCGTCTTTTTTGTATGAAGTTATGTTCTATGTAATAAATCATGTTTAAGTTGTAATAAAAACCAGGGTTGTCATATTCCACAGGTCAGAATATTGCTTCAATTCGCCTCCTTAAATGGTGTCATGTTCCTAGTAGATATGGTCTCTCTGATACTCTACAAAATAACGAAAAAATAATTAAACATATTTTAGGGTGATATGAATAGATGTGGACAGACGTTGAAAGCTTGAGGTAGACATAAAGGTTTCACTCTAGCTTCCAATTTTTTCATCGGCGAAACATGAACCACGATACACTTCCCCACATGTAAAACCATTTGTGAACCATAAAAATTGGGAATTGAATATTTATAATAGAACCACAAAACTAACTGGTGAATAAAGAAACAAAGACTTCTCATTGATTAATTTCCCATGAGCGATGATTCCCTAAACCCCCCTTCTATATGGTTCCCCTCGCAACGCTCTGATACCCGAACAGAACACAATGCTACTTACCACCTCGGTACACCATTGGAACCCAAAGAGAAGTGATGGGCATCATACCAATATGGTACATGGTCTTCTATTCCCATGTCAGTGTACCACATTGGTGCATGGATGGCCTCTTTTCCTGCATACCATAGTGGTATGTAGAGCCTCCCCCATCCTGCATAAGAAATCTATATTCCGAATGGCATGTTTTTGGGTATTTTTCCTTCCAGTTCTAACCTCATACCTCCATTACCATCTAGTTCTCTATGATCCCTCCCCCAACCTATCCTACGAAACTGAGCCAAAGCCTCCTACAAGGCCACTAGACCTATATGATCAGACCATCGGTTGCATCAGTGGGACACATTGAGTTTACATACCCACAGTAAGCATAGTCACGAAAGCCATAATCATAAAGGCACATGCTTCATAAATTTCTGTAAGGCTACATTCCCATGGTAACCCAGAGTCCAACCATGGGATTCCAATTTTAACCTCCCTGTTCTCGATATTAAGAGTGATCACTTTCTTTTCCTTTCAATGAGGGAAAATGATCAATTGAAGGGATTATGTTCACTTCCCCCTTTTGGCATCATCAAAACTCTTTCCATTCTCGAAACATTCTCCACAGCTCCCTCATAGATGTAAGTCCCTGATATTCGGTGGTAGGACCACATGAACATTAATTCCATTTCACATGGAATTGTTCATTGCTCCGCACCCTTGCCCATAGTAACCTCGACCTCTTCCACCACAATCTCTTCCTCCTCCACCAACTGGGGAGAGGCATGTGTGTTGTTGAATCATTCAAATCCTCTTGTTTCTCACACTGATCATGAATCACATGGGATTATTGGTTTGTTAATATTACAACATTCACACATTCTAAACAATGAGAAATATGATTCCGGATTAAATCAGGATACGTAGGATGTCTACCAGACGACCCGAGCTAAAAAGGGTTCCCATATATAATGGTTCCACCCAATCATGTCCCCTTAAAGGGATGGATTTTATGTGTACTACCCACACATTCTGAACTATGAGAACTCTGATTAATGATCAAATCAGGATATGTAGGACACCTAATAGTAGGATTGAGCTCAAATGGGTTTCCATACAAAATATTTCCACTTAACCATGCCCCATCACATGGGCAACATCCATGTGTAATATCCACACATTATAAAGTATGAAAACTCTGATTCATAATTATATCATGATATGTTGGACACCTACCAGAATTCCTAATCTCAAAAGAGTGCCTATCCATAAAGTGTCCATCCAATCATATCCCCTTAAATGGGAATATTCTATGTGTTATCCGCATACACATTTTGAACAATGAGAACTCTGATTCCTAGTTAAATCAGGACATGTAGGAAGCATATAATAAGGCATAATCTCTTGAGTGCCATATAATATGGCTATGTACGCATCACCTCCATGGAATCAAACATATGAATGCTCATGAAAATCATGGAAAATAAGGGTATCCCATGCACATAGTACTCAGGAATGAACCAAGGATTCATGAACCTATAATCACGACTTAAATCTATAAGAGAATCTTAGAACATGCAACAATCATCCCCTAGAAGGGTGTGGTTAGCATGACCTCCTATCCTCCCAACCAATGGAGTCCTTATGTCCCATTGTCTAAATCATCATCAAATGTGGGCCATCCTATCAAATATCAGTCTATGAACAATGGATACCATGGTCATTGGGCATCCTTGGATCCATGAATAAACTCATTGGATACCATCTAAGAATGTTATATCCGCGATAGATCGATTGTGCAAGCACCTAAATCCCATCTAAATAACCATCTAGGGAACAATAGTTCTCACAAGGTTGATTCAACCTTCTTTAAAGGATAATGACGTTGAACGGGTCGAAATAAAATATATGATGAATTTGACAGGAACCCATTCCCATAAGAAAATAGATTTGTTATTATCCATGTCATTCTATATCCACACTTCTTGTAAACGCGCCACCTCAGAGGAATAAAAAATGGTTAACCCAATGTGAATCCTTAACCCAGGTGGCGGTTCAATATAAATGATAATAGATGAAAGGATGCTGCATGTTAGACCATTTTTTCTAAAAGGGTATTCGCAAAGTGCACCACCCCAGAGGAAGAAAATAAATGGTGAACTTGACGCGAATCATTTACCATGGTGGAGGTTCCTCCCAACTCAGGACCCTTTTCCCCACAGTAAAATAATAGTGGAAGAGGGACAAGATGAATCTCTAAATATACACATGTTTGATGGAATGATTCATTGACAATTTCTTATGTTATGTATGTCATATATGTATATTACAGGTTAATGTAGAGCTATCATTGATCCAAATGGAATCCCAACAACCAATAAATAAATACACATCAGCGATCCCACAAGTGGCTGGGGACTCAACAAAGAGTAGGACCACTTCTTTTACCCAACGTCTTCAATGTTGGGTATCCAATATGCTTATCAGGTATTCCCAACAAAATGGTAATCTCCCAACTCAGGAGACAGCAAGAGAAGCCCTCTAGTCTACAAAGTTATGCTAGCTACCTCTTCAGCCACTATCAGCACCCCAACACAACACAGTCATTATGGTCATCCTAATCCATTTCGGGATCATGTCTCTCAAACACGACAATGAGTACCTCCTTTATCAGAGGGAGGGAGATGAAGTCAGTGCCGACTATATTATCTCAACCCCAGAGGGGTCCTACTCACAGGCCCCCACCAATGAACATCACTGCTGACACTGAACGACCAGGCCTCCTCCCACTGATGAAGACCTTATGCCAAGGGAACATGAAAATGTCCTAGAGACCTGGGCACCTCGGTCTACCAGCCACGGGAGGAGAATATATAAACAAGATCACAATATCACCCTGGTTCCTTAAGAGCAGTTCCATCGTACATACATTTTGGAAATAAATTAGTATACATTCAAATATTCCCTCTCCACTCGACGATCCCATAGTGCAGACAGAGAGGAAATATATTAGAAGACGTAGCTATTTTCCAATTCACTACAATCCTTCCATCCTAATAGGATGTCAGTTTGCTACACAGATGCACATCCCCCAGCTAATGCACTTCATTCCTTCCATCTAAATTGGGCAGAAACATACTATACGCAGGAAATATCGCCAGCTGACGCACTTCAATCCCGATATCCAAAAAGGATGGCAATCAAATATGAGCAGAGTCAAATTATAATGGATGTATACATAGTCCATGATACAAATAATGCTACAATAACGAATATTATAAACACCTCCCATGAATTTGAAGACCACTAGTCAAATACAGTGGCAACTAGAGAAGACAAACAACGACATACTCGTTCCACTTCCCAAACATAGGAGAAATGCTAGTATCTACACGAGAGTCATGGAGGATGGGAGGAGGCACAAACTCCGGATCGAACATATGAATTTTCCTTCTCAACCTTTCCTCCCAAAGAAGTATCTCAACACATCCGGAAAATGATGGATGATAATACCTATATTCCAAAACATATCCTAAAAATAATCCAAGATATTATTGCATCAACAAAAAATGTGATAAATCTTTCCCACGAACCGATTTCCTTGAACGGAATGAGTCACTTACAAAATGATCTAGTCACTCTTAATCAATTATGCATCCCAAATTTAGTCTAGGAGGGTTGATGGTAATATTCAGTGACATAAAAACTATTAGATTAAGAAAAAATACTCGTTTCAACCAGGGGACACCACTCCAATGTGGTTTCCCCATCAGTGCAGGCATATATCCTTATTAAAACTCTAGATGCCCATCATCGTATCCCGATGACATAAAGTGACCCATAAAAATAGGTAACCACATAGGAAATCCATTACCAACAGCTGGTGTCCTTTATTTCCAACAATAGAGTTCCCAAAAATTAAAATTTCTAAAGGCAACTGGAAAATGAAGAGCACATACATGATCTTGCTCTGCTGATTGTTGGGGCTCTTTATGCCCTAAAAAATATAAAAAAAGATCAAGACCCTATCATTCCATTAACAAATTATAGAAGTGGCATTATCAGTTGTGAGGATCCTCCCTAAAATGCCTCTTCCATCTACTCTGAGGGTCCTCCACAGAGCACGTATGGGGCTTACTCTGTGGGTCAAGAATGAATGATCGTGAGACACTATATCCTAATGCACATTGGGGTAACCCTCCTGTTGACTTGAATACCAGACAACATGAAGGTCCTCCCCCTTTTTTCATCCTCACTGATGGTCTTCCCTATGGTATACGCTGCATATACGATTCTATATATAGTCGGACATCAAATCACAACGGTAGTCCTTGATATAATGATAGTCAATGAGAAGGCCCTCCTTGTAATTAATGTTTCTATAAAGGTACATCCCATATTAATGCCATTAAATGATATGGTTCTCTCTCCATTTAAGTACTTCTTAAAGGCCATCTCCAGGATGTACACTATTAAAATTCTCCCAACAACGAGCTATCAAGTCGAGATGGTAGTTCTCACCACGGTGATAGTCCTTACGAAGGCCCTCCCCACAAAAATAGTTGTCGGGAAGTCCCTCCCAAATGTTAAATAATGTAGGAATATGGTCCCCCCATGCCACAGACCACCCTGATAGTTTACATAGGGTATACACAATCAAGAAAATTCTTGAAGTTGGGAATCAATTTGTTATTGTATCCCTCGCCATTGTATCACCAACTACGAAGGACCTTCCTGTAATCAAAATTCATACAGGAAAGAATTTCATCCCCTTTCCAGAAAGAACATTAGAATGCCCTCCTATGTTGAGGCACTCGGAAGGATGTCAAAAATATCAGGCACTGTGTCTATAAAAAGAAATTTCTTTTCTCAAATAAAGGATTCCCCAGGGCTAAGCACATCTTTTGAGCCACCCCCACACCGTCTGCAAATCAATAAGGCTCCCACCAGCCTGATGGCTTGAAAAAAAATTATTAACAAGAATTTAAGCTAGGAATATCATGTAGAGGAGCCTTTGGATGAACAAAAACATGATATATTTCTTTTTATAAGACAACAAGCTAGGGATAATATAGTAGTAATGTATTGGCCTATGACAACTGCTCAATTCGACATATAAGGACAGCTGTCCGGATAATTAATATACGAATTCTCCTAAACATATGGAAGACTCTTTGAAATCTAAAAAAATGTACCTTATTAAGGGAACATGGACCATGTCAGCACGATAGGGGAGATTTATCATCTAATCGACCTGGAAGCCCTCCCGTTCGCAAGGAAGACACAATCAGAAATGTGATATTAAAACCTTGAACTCACTTTCCTCTATGAACTACATAAATTGGGTCTCCTATTTGGGAATTCCACAAATGGTGTTCACATTCGGGGATGGGTAGAACATGGAACTTTCCACTTCACCCCATTCCTTATTTAGTAGGCCCCATTGAAAATGAAATCATGCAATGTCATCACCCCGTAGAAACAGTCAAGTAAAACCCCTTCTCAGAGATGATGGGATACTCAAAAAAACATGTCTTGGAGTAAGTCTAAAAAGTGTCAAGGATAAAAAGATCAATCCATTAATATGATTCTGATTCTACTGATAAGGAACATATAATATGGTTCCCACCAAATGGTTTCCAACCATCAAGTAGTGATCATGTCTTAAAAAGTCCATAGACACTGTGCAGGCCCAATTCCATACTCGGCTCACTCCCATGCAATATTAATAGAAATTGAATGGTTGGAAATAGTAGTAGATACCATTGTGATACAGAAACACAAGAATCCCACACGGTTAGGGGAATTTTTAAATTAAAAATCCCCTATAAGACCAAAAAATCCAGGTCGTAGTACTGCGATAGGAGAACAGGAATGACCAAAGCCCGTTGGGATAGGGACATTTTTACCTAAAATCCATTAAAAGTGGACAGATGTCTTCCACCATTTAGGAAGAATGAGGACAAAGGTGTTACCCGTTCCTCACCTACTTGTGGTTCGAACCCTCGGAGACAAAGTCATAGAATGAGGTCAAACCAGGGCTCCCTTTGGGTCAATCAATGAATGGAAACCTAAAGAATACTACAGAATGGATGGAGAAAGCCCATATAAGGGTGCTGAAGGCCTTCCTACCATTCAGCACTGGGTACACCACCCCTGATGCAGTATGACTCATTTAACGTGGTAAACGTCAACCCGAGTGATCTCACAAGAAATGATGTAGAAAGAGAGGAATCAAAAGAGGATGGTTTCATCCCAGAGTCTTCCCACACCAAATATGATGGCGTGTATACCCAGAACTATGTGGAGGTCCTAAATCTAGGTTCCCATTAGTCAAACCAACATTACCTCCCCCACAAAACACCAACAAGAATATTAATATGTTCAAGGTCATCTATGACCCACGTACTCCACCCCATGAAAATGCATCCCTCACCCTCAAGGAAAGTTTTTCAATGAAGGAGGACAAAATGAAAGAGATCTAGATAATTAATGTCATGCTACATCGTGGGAGTTACCCTGCCAGATGTGTTCCCCATGTGGAACATCAATATGTTCTCCCAGAAGAGGGGCTCATACCACATGCACTAATTCTTATGAACGAATCCAAACGCAAGGGACCATTCAACCCATCCCCAGATTGACAACATGACTACCCCCACAGAAGAGAAGGTAGCCAGAATATATCTAGGTAAATCCGAAAATGATGCCCCCAAAAGGGAGTCCACCCAAAGATCAAGTCGTGCTGGCATGCCCAATCATGGCCCCAACTGCGCCAGCTCACAATCAAGCCTAACATGATACACATAAAGGTGTCTTATACACTATTGAACAGTTAATAGAATGAAAATAATCCATTGAGGGTTGCGCACTCTAATACAATCAGTGTGAAAACCCTACCCCGAGTGGGTGATATATTTTCCACCACCACCAAACATCAAAAACCATGTATTCCCAATATTCAATGGCTCGGGGGAACTGGAACAACATTAGATGCACTATATCTCCTACTGTGATAACATGATGGGAACTCTAGAGGAGAAAAAAGCTCCATAACTCAGGTGCTTCTTACGAACTATATAGAGATCAACTTTCGTATGGGTTACTAGCCAACCAACTAATTTAATTATAGGCTGGGAGGACCTACGGTGATAGTTTCTCTTCTAGTTCAATTAAACTATTCCAAATATGATGTTTAGTGATATCATTAACTGAAAGTCATGGGAAAATGATAGAGTTTCATACATTTTATCCAAATGTAAAGGCCTGACATATTCCCTGAACTAGCCACACCCCTAGGATGAGACTCTTGCGATGTGCATCAAAAAAATTCGGGAAGAATTTCGAATTTCACTCATGTCAGTGATGTATAATAGGGGGTTTATAGAATTATATAACATTTATTAATGGATTGAAGACTCCTAGAAAAGGTCTAATATTATTTCCTGAGTGTCCCCATTGGTACCTAGAAAAATAACAAGAAAACCCGAAGCGGCTGCTGTCACGCTTAAGGCACCCTCATCACCAACTCCAGTTGTGAGGCCCCCACAAAACCAAACGGGACCCCCTAGATTCCAACAGACACATCACCTCATTATGATGATCAATGGGGTGATAAAAGAAATCAGTTTTTATAACGATGAAATAATTTTTATATGTTTAGAGACGTCTAGATATACACCTATTTTATTGCCTCCGTGAATTGCAATCTTCTCTAGCTTCCAAAGCTAAAGCGAGCCGATGATGTGGGTCACAGCGACTGTCCATCTTACCATCTATATAACCCGATACTAGGACACACTATCTAGGAATGATTTGTTTTCAATGATATCATGGAAAAGATGGTGGATTTTATGGAAGTCAAGTTTTGCATGCCGCTAGCACAAGTGGCATATGTTTCCACCTTAGTCTCAAGAGAGGAAGAGGAGTGGAAAACAGTCATCATCTAGAAGGAGAAAAACATTGAAAACTATATGAATCATAATTCCAGAAAATGAGTCCATTGAATCCTACATGAATATCTAAAACAACCAACTATGCCTCTAAAATCTCCCAATTCAACACAGCCATCCTCTTCAGCCGTGAGGTACTCCAAATGTGAGATGGGAAGAAAGGAAGGGAAAAAAGATGATATGACACCAAAGCTGAAGTCAGTATCGAAGCTTTCAGAATTCATGCTGACAACTACCCCACCAAATGGTTCAACGGTCACCTCCATTCAAAATGGTCCAACGAGCACCACCCTACCGAAGGGTACCATCAGAAAGAGACATTCAGAGAGAAACGGTGTCGGATCAAGAACTGATCATCAGATCCATTAATTTCATTTACATGATGGACTCCTTCTATAAGGAAGACTATGTCCATGAACCTAAATTCCCTATTCCCAAATGGATATTTGGAAGAATAGGACACATAGTTTGGTGGTTTCTGGGAAGGAATGATTGTGGATGTAGTTAAATTCTCGGCCATGCCATAAGTTAAACCATTTACATAGCGGAAACTCGCAGATGGACCCTCCGACAGACACAATAGAGACCTTAATTATCCTTTTTCCCCCATTGGAAGAAAACCAAGCCCAGTTATCTTGGAGTATCCATCAGTGGACAAACAAGTACTGTACCGCCCAATGTTTATAGGCATACCAGTTCGGCCAAACGTGGAAAGGATTTTTACACCACCGACCCATGATACATAGTTCAAACCATCCACGTCCAAAGCTCAACATTATAATGTGTCTGTGAAAGAGTAACCCCGAGATGGGAAGTGATGACCTTTATAGAAGAAGTATGATTTTTAGTGCAGTTGGCCTCTATACATGCAAAATGTTCAATCCAGGTCACTTTGAGTTTGTCTGTAAATCTTAGTGTGGCACTAATCAAATCCTTACTAAGTCCCTAAAAGTTTGAGGATGATGTAGCAACAACCGAATTATACCAAACAAAGACTAGCCTCGAAGAATTTCATGTCATAATTTCATTCACAGATAGGGTTGAAGACGCCATCATGCATAGAAAAATAAAACCCTTACATTTTTCTGGAATGATAAATGGAATTGATGTTTAGAGGATCTTCGTCGACAATGGATCTACAGCTAATCTCCCCCCATTATAATGCTTCATCGACTAGGGTATGATTACGATAACTTAACACCATACACTAAATCACTTCTAGAATACAAAAAAGTGAGAAAAAACTGGTTGTATGTATCAAACATAAAACATTTCGTAGAGATCTCATATCAGACTCTGAGATCCTAGTGGTGCAGAAAAGTACAACCTTCAACGTCATGTTAGGGAGGTATTGGCTGCATCATCATGCTACAATTCTATCCTCATACCATCAGTCTATTAAATATTATAGTAATGGAATAAACAAGATGTTTTGTACCGTTAAATTCCTGTTTGATTTTTTCGAATAACATTATATCGATTTAGGGTTCTATTAGCTGAAAGAATAACATCCTTTGGCCAACGACACTACATGGATCAATTCCCTCAGTGGATTGGAGATGGCTCCCATTACCCCCTTTTACCAGCTTAATGAGGAGTGTGTACTACCCATCAAACAAGTTGAATGCGTATGTACAAGTCCGGATATAGACTCAGCTGTTTGCATGTTCTGTATTATGACCGCCAGCTCCAAAGACACAAAAGAGAGGGAAAACACCCATGTACTTAGAAAACCCCCTATCAGAGATTCTTCTTGCCCATCCTTGGGAAATCAAACTACCCATTCCTCACACAATTATGCAAAACGGGATTTCCCTCTCCCAATATTGGAGATGTTATCTAAAAAATCTCTTCTCCATCAGATGGGGAAGATGAAAACGATGATCAAGAAGAAGAAGAAGTTGATGAAAACCTCAAAAATTACCCTCCTATTTTTGATTAAGGTGTTTTTTCAACAATATATGAACATAGGGAGACAATTCTAGGCACCGGAAATGGACTAAGAACCACTCTTATCAGTGTGGTCCTGCCTATCGAGGAACATGAGGCATACACATCCTCTCTAATTAAAAATCTAGATATGTTTCCCTATAAATATATATATACACCAAGCCTCGATCCGGAGGTCGCTATCAACTATATGGGGTTACCATAAGATCACCGGGGCTATAAGAAGGAAGCCAAAAAGGCCCACCCGACACTTGTTCTCAAAATTGTGGCTGATCTAGACAAGATGATAAAATCCATCTTTATACGGGAGGTCCAATATTTGATCTACTAGTGGGACATAGTCCCTATCAAAAAGAATAATGGATAGATTAGAATCTACATTTACATTATGGACCTTAATTGGCATTTCCCAATAGAAGAAATCCTAGTCACGATCACATAATTGTGTATCGATGTGACAACTAAATAAGAAGTCCTCTCTTTAAAGGATGACTATTCTAGATACAATCAAATATGGATGGCCTGAGGATACAAAGAAGATACCATTTTTAGGACCCCTTAGGGTGTTTTATGTTATAAAGTGATTTTATTTTTTCTAAAGAATGTCAGTTCCACATATCATCACGCCATGCATCGCATCTTCAAGAATTTCAGGAAAATGCGTTGAGTGTTATATCGACAACCTGGTGGATAAGTCATGAGAGCGTTCGAACCACATGGCTGACCTTGAAACAATCTTTAACAAATTTAGACAACATTGCTTAAGGGTTTATCCCTTGGAATGTGCAATTTGCATTACCTCGGGAAAATTCATAGGCTTCGTCATATTCCATTGTGGCATCGAATTCATTTTAGAGAATATGAAATCCATTCTTGGAAAGTCCATAAATCACAATCTCATTTCGTTGAGAGGTCTCATGGGGAACCTCTCTTACATTAAGTGCTATAAAGCTAACCTTAAAGGTAAATGTTTACCATTCCCCATGATCAGGAAGAAAGGAGTTGCATTTGAATGTGAAAACAATGGTCAAGAATCTTTTGAAAACCTCAAAAGATATCTCTTAACCATGCCAGTTCTCATTCATCCAGTGGAGGGGAGACCCTTAATTTTATAGTTAACTGTTTGGGAATGGTCATCAGGTGCCTTCCTCAGGAAGAAAAACAATGCTGGTAGCGAGAAAAACCTATAGTACCTCTGCCATACAATAATCGACACTGAAACTCATTATTCAAAGATTGAAAAGAACTTCCGTGACCTAATAATTTCCTTTCATGAGTTTTGTGATTACCTGTAGCACCATGAGGTACACCTGGTCTCCCACGGCAACCTGATCAAGTATATCCTCAATTGGACAATGCTAAATGAGCACATATCTTGATGGTCAGTCATCCTACAATAGTTTTACCTATGGTGCGTGCCCTAGAAGGCCATTAAAGGCCAGGCGTTAGGAGACTTCCTGGATGACAACCCCTCAAATTATACAACAACATTAGCTACCTAACATCTTGATGAAAAAGTGTTTTCCATCCATGATATCCCCCAGGAATGGGAAATGTACTTTGACAGTGCCTCTTGAAGCCCAACAATATAAAGGATGGAGGTCCATAAGTTCAACAATGTAGGGATAAGAGTATTACTCATATCTCCCAAAATGGACACCATTCCTTACACTTTCCTTCTTTTGGAAGGTTTTACAAACAATGAGGAGGAATGTCAGGCCCTCATTGCAGGCATGAATTTGTCACTCTAAGGGAAATCAAAACACCTAAAAATAAAGGGTGATTTAGATCTAGTCATCAAACATGTCAATAGTTAGGCCGACACATTAGAAAATGAAGCCACAACCCTTGTAGAATCCTGACCGGAATGAAAAAATCATTATCATTGCTCACTATTAGATTGTATTGCAATTCGTCCATTGCAGTACAGATGGAATTAATGAAATTAGCCTCATTCCTAATCATTATGGATATACAACTTTTTGGACAACATCCATTAAAATTAACCAATGGAACAGGGAACTCCCAATAGTTAGGGATAAAGATGGGCATTCAATTTTTTCATGTACAATAGGGTGATCCTAAGCAAGGTTCTCAAAAAATGAGGCCTTAATGGAGTCCTTCTTAGGTGAATTGATGGAGAATAAACTATTTTCATTATGAAAGAAGTGCACGTCAGAGATTGTGGAGAACACCAGTCAGCAACCAAGCTATCTCACCAAATCTAGATTCTTGGGAATTACTGGCCCACCATAGTACATGATTGCTCCATACTAAGGAAACAATGAAATTCCTTCCATGTTAATGTTATTTTCATATAACTCCCCCAGAGTTGTATCACATGTCATTGTACTATTGGCCATTCATTTCCTAGGGGTTGGTTGTTGTGGGGCCATAGCTTCCCTGAATATCCAAACAATTGAAGTTCATACTCACAGTGACCAACTTCCTTTCTAAATGATCCGAAGTCATACCCCTTAAGAATGTTTGGGTGAAAAACATCGTCAGAATTTTGAAGTCCAACATTATCACCAAATTTATTTTCCTTAATAAAATACTGATGTACAACAACACCAATTTATACTTTGTTGAACTGGACAAGATGTAATAGGAATATGGAATCAAGGAAAATCAGTAGTCCCGCTACCACACAACGGCCAATGGGTATATAGAGTATTTCAATAATACTCAATCCAACATACATCAAATGTTGTTCGAAATTAATAAGAAATAATATTCAGATAATATCCTTCATGATTTGTGGGATTACCGAACCACAACCCGCACCGCTATCCACGCAACCCCGTACTCACTAGTATATAGGTAATATGTGGTGTTGCCTAATGAAAACCAATTTTCATCACTTCGTGTGGACATTGACAATCAAATGTCAATGGAAGAGCAATTATAGAGATGGTTTTATGAATTGGAGTAGCCTAATGAAAGATGAATTCATACTACACACCATTTGAAAATCTACCAAAATTGGATTGCATGAGCCTTCAACAAATATGTTCTCCTTCGATCATTCCTCAAAGGAGAAATGGTGTTTGTACTCAGAACCCCAATGTTATTAGGGATCAAGCCCCAAAATCATGAACCAATGTGGTAAGTACAATACGTCATTCACAGGATCTATTCTAATGAAGCATATTCCTTAATATCAATAGACGACCATCTCATCCCCAATCCTACAAATATGATGTTCTTGAAGAAATACTTCTTGTAACAAATTCAAAGATCCATGCTCTATGACGTTAAACAATGAGTCATAATGAATGTCCCCATTCCAAGGTTGAAGCTCTATGATATTAAACAATGGTTCGTAAATAATGCCATTATGCTATGTTCTGAGCTCTATGACCCTGAAATATGAGTAAAGAATGCATCAAATAGCAAGTTCCAAGCCCTACGAACCTATAATATGAGTCATAAATTTTTTTTGTCTATATCATGGTCCAAAATCGATGACCTTAAACTATATTTAATGAAAAAAACACCATGGATATAAGGTATAAGATCTAAAAACCTAAATAGTGAGTAAAAAAATGATCCCATATCGTGGTCCAAAGACTAAAACCTTAAACTATGAGTTGTCATCCATTCCACATGATGTTAAACAGTAAGAAACTCATCCCTTAAAAAAGGTGTTATAATTGGACTCATGTTCTTGTTATAAGACGTTAAAGTACATAGAATAAAACATCCTAACCGCATGACAATAAACTGCATGATCTCTCACAAAACAATGTGCGGCTTGATTCATTCCCTTTCCGGATACATAGTGACACCTTGATATTCGATCTTGGAATAGTCCCCATAAAAATTCCTCCATCATTCCCCCAAAATACACAAATTCGTACAGAAATACCTTATCACTACATGATTCTCACATTGAGTACAACTCTCATGAGCTTAGGATTGTGATAGACATTCTCTTATGAAGGTAAACTATGGGGTAACATGGCAGTCCTGGTAACCGTGATGGGTAGAATGAAAGTGACCATACCCTTTGTACATAGCCTGATCGATATGGGGTACACACAGAACAATATACGATTGGATTCCTACCTTATCATGATACATAGAGATGACTCGATCCCCAATCATGGCCCATCCTCACCAGGAAATAAACTAAAAATTCCACCATCATATTCTCTATCACTATACACTTGTGAAGGAGACTCTGTAAACACTCATTGTTTGTAACATCGTGTATAACATATGTGAGATTAGGATGAGTGGTAGGGATTCTCTTACAACAATAAACCATAGGTGAATATGATTGGACTAGAACCTGTATAAAGTGAAAAGAAAATGACCTCAAGTGTCTCTATCACATCGATCGAATGTTTGTAGGGAACATCCAGAACTATGTATGGCTTGATTCCTACACCCGCAAAAATGAATAATGATGCTTGGATTCGACATACTTGCCTAGAAACAAGAAAATAGTTTCCCTTTCCCCAATGCATGGGTTAGATTTGAATGGGGAGTCCATGAAAAGTCTTATCGCATGATAATAAAACTACTAAATTCATCAAGAGTTTTGTGGGGCACAGTCCTCAGTATTATGAGACTCTGCACATGCCTCTCATTCATGAGAAGTGCAAATATCTTTCTTTAATCTATACATATGGTTCAAACCTATGTGAAATCTCTAGTTGTTGGTGGTTAATAATGGTCCAATTATTCCCATGTTACTGGGCACATCTTTCCTATTTATCACTATCCATACATCAAAAAAACATATATCCTCATATTGATTCATGTCTATCAGAAATGGAAGGCCAGTGTCCTATGGAAACCTTTTATTTAAATATTCATATCATGCCATGGTGGCTATAAATATTTCAACTACAAAAAAAATTGTTTTCAGTCAATGGAAAATTCTTCCCTAGGTGAGTCCTATCCTATCTCGGTACGCCCAATGGCTTCCAAGCCCCATGACATCCCCTATGATTCATTTTTACCCCAGCACTATGTTTTAAACCATCTATCATCACTCACATTTAAGGAACACCAGGAACATACTAATTGTGATTTACCTAAAACTATTGAATACATTTAAGATAGTAAAATGTTCGTTACGACACAATGTTAAACTGTAAGGCCAAAATCATCACTATTACACGACGTTAAACTACAAGGCCAAAATCGTACTCACCACACAATATAAAAATAAAAGTCCAAAATCTTCCCAACTACCCAACATTAAACTGAAATTCCAAAATCATCATCACCACACAACATTAAAAATCATGGACAAAAACGTTCTCACTGCATGATGATAAACTACAAGTCCAAAATTGTCTTCATTGCATGACTCTAAACTGCATAACAATGGTTTCAACTCAAAAAAGTTCCCTCTAATGCATATTCATCTATTATTATGAAATGAAATAGAATCCTCATAATCCCTTTTTTCTATCACAGAGTAGAGCTTGTGTGAGATTAGGTATTTCGGAGAGAGATACACAGTGAAGTTATGGAAAAATGGCCTATGAATTTGGTCCCAAAAGAACAACCCTAAAATGAATGTCACAGTTCCCTACTCTAAGAGGAAACCAGTGTCCTCACCTTATGATGTTAAAAGGATGAATGTCCCAATGATATAATGAATACCTCACCCCCATATAAGTCATATCTATGTAAGGGACACCATTCCAAGAGTAAATCGCAGCCCGAATGTCCACAATATGTACGGATATGCTCTTTCCACACTCCAAACTCAATGATTTGAGTGATTTTGAGTACCCATAACCCTCTAATGAGATATGGGATGGACGGAAAATTTCCTACAGACACCTTTTCATAACTATTCATATCATTCCCTAGTGTCTCTACATATGTTTCCCACAAAAGTAGCCATCAATCAAATGAAAAATTCATCCTAATGAGAGTCCTCTCCTATCTCGGTACACCCAATGGCCTCCAAGCTTCATTCCATACCACCTTATTCAAGGCCCCTTAATGTCCTGGTTTATGTCTTCATCCTTTCACAAATCTTGGATATATCGAAATATAGGAGGCCTGGTTCATCTATGATCTCTTTTGAGGTTTCTAAATGACATCCCATCCATATGAATGATGTTTATCCACGTGAAAAGGAAGAGTAACCACACTAATTTTTGGGTTTCTCTTTAGAAGTTCTGCTAAAAGGAGTCCTTTTGTGATCAGGATCCCCCTTGGTCGATGGTTATGCATCGTATTCAAAAAGATTCCAATCTCCATAATCCTCAATTTCTATCAGAGATAGAAGGGTTGTGTCTTAGGGACACCTTTGATTGACTATGCTTATCATGCGCTAGTGGATCTTAATATGTTTCCCAAAAAATGGCCATCAATAAATGGAAAATATGTCCCCATGGGAGTCTTTTTCATCCTCAGTATGCTCAAATAAAATTCACGTCTTCTTAGACCCCCTGATTTGGAAAACTCTGGAATGAAGGTTTGTCTATCTTCTTCACTCCAAGTGCCCACGAAATAAAACAAATGGGGGTAGTCTTAGTTGAACCGACCATTCACTAGCTTTCCCTCATGCAAGTAAGAAATGTGAGAGAATCATTGTCTACTCTAGGACGACATGAATGTTCCTAATGTTATGAGACAACAATACTCCTGCCAGCCCCCCAATGTGGCAACTAACATCAAAATAAATAAAAAAAAATTCAAATTTCACTTGTCCATAAGAAATGGAGTTCACTGTCCTATAGTCACTATTGGTTGACTATGCATATCCTGCCCTAGTGGCATGGAATATGTCGCCCATGAAGAAGGTCATTAATCAAAGGAAAATTCATCTGAAAGAGATATTTCCTTTTCTGCCAATGTATGCATAATGAAACTCCTGAGCCTCATGCATGTCTAGATTCAAAAAGTCAACGGTCAGTTAAAATTCCAGGTCTATGTCTGATGGATACTGGAAAATTCCTGACTAAAGGCTCTGAGTCAGGGCTATGTGCCATTATGTTTGTTCCAAGATGTTCGACCTAATAATCATTAATATGTTTAATTTGTGGGATATTGGACTTATAGAGAAAGGAAAAGACACCATAATCATCAGGGGGAAAGTCCATAGAAGGAACATCTAGATAAGAATGGAGTATAAGTTCATTAAAACCCATTGAGCCATCAGAATAGGTGTAAATATTGTTCGATTAGAAACCCCCAAATGGGAAGCCTAAGAAAATGATATTTTATACCCGCTAAGCTCATACCATATAGGAATAGGAAAATTTTCATTTAATAATAATGAAAAAGGCATAATGGTTCATTATTTATTCCATAAAACCTCCGAAATAGTAAAACTACTTTCCCTGAGTCCCTTGTCCCATGAAAAAAGTAGACATTGATTCAATTATTTTGGTTTACTGATTTCATGTCATGGTTTAATGGTAATACATGATTGAAATTACGTTGATGAGAAAAGTCAAAGAGAGAGAATTTGTAGGAAAATAAATTCGATCATATTCCATAAAAATATATGATGGGAATATATATAATAGAGCCCATTGTTGTTGAAAATACATTACCTATACAAGAGACATTTAACAGAGTCACAAATCTGCGTTAACGATTGGTGATATTTCTCTATGGTTTGGCGAAGATTCAATAAATTTTTAGTCTCGTATTCAGCACTCGATCGCATTGAAACCACATCTCTCATGTCTTGGAGGTCGGTTCCCTGTTCCTATTTCATTTTTCATCGCCCTTCCTCAATGGTAGCTATAACTAGAGACTGCTCCTATTTGAGCCATTCTAGTTTTTGTATTGGTAGATCTACTTATTGGTCAAGATTATCTATCAAATACTCTTTTTTCATGTGGTTGTTTTGGAACTTCTCAACAATCCTAGAATATTAGGATTCTCTTTTTAAAGACCCTAAAATATCAAGGAAATTTTTTTTCTAAATACATTAGAATTTTATGAGTCTGTGTCTTTTGAAGGAACTTGATTCCGAGGGGCAGTGTGCCAGTAATCAATCTCTGAAGTTTTGCTTGGGTACGTTCAATGAACGAACGAGTGGATTTTTCTATCTTTTTAACCGGTTCTCGGAGTTAAAATATGAGGGTAATGATGAAACCGCAACACCGGTAAGTGCTTAAGCGGATCCTTACTGAAGATGAGTTCGAAAAGGAGGAGGAGTTATTTTTGGAGGTTTATTAATGAAGAAACTAAAAATTATCAGTCTAATTTTTATTTTCTTAAGGCGGTTTTTCCCTCCCATGGGTAGTTAAGAGTGGGGTCCATGGCCACGTAACTACCCAAGTGGGGATGTTAGAGAGGTGGGGGCCCGCACGAGCCAACCATTTAATTACCTCTAATCTCTTAAACATACCTTCATTAATTTGGAAAAGCCTCCATTAAATGTCACCTCAATCCATTATATTATTTAAACCCAAAATTTAATGATGAGCCTTCTTCTTTCCCCTTTTTAAATTAGTAGCCAACGTGTTTAATAACAGGGAACCATTTCTCTCCCTTCTTTTATTAAATTTTAACACATTTTAATTAGTGTGGTGAATTAATTATGGTAGAGTTTATTTGTGTGTATAATAAAATAATAGGGGAACCGATTATTTTATTAAGGTGGAGAGCTTCGTTCTGCAAGGAAGAATTCCATCCTCTGTCGAAGAATGACAAAGAATGCCAGCCTCCGATGAAGAACAATGAAGAACGCTGGTTCCTCGGAGATCAATGACGCGCCACCCTTACCTTTCTCTGATGCAAGAGAGGAGACGACACTTCCTCCTCGGCACGCCCTAACGACGCCTACGATGCACCCCCCCGTGACACCGATGATCAACTTCTGTGCTGATCTAGGGGAATTTGAATAATTTCCCTTATGTGATTTTTATATCCCCAACATGTCGTGCAATTGTTGGTAATTTTTGAACCACTAACGCGGTGGGTGAGGACTAACAAACGAGTCCAAACACACCTCTAGTTAGTTCATGATGCACGTAATTCTTGGTGACAATGAAATAGAACCGAAATGGCTATTGGAGGCCATCATAGTAATCAACGGGTCTCGGGATGACCGCAGGTGAAGACGAGAGCAAGAACGGACCACCGGAATAACTCCGGTGGCCTGCGGAAAACTCCGGCGGCACGGGTCGCAGGCACGGCGGCACCGGTGGCCAGCCACCTGGAGGCAGCGGCGCCCCGGCGCAGCGTCGGTAGGAGCTACCATGACTGATTCAGCGGTGGCAATGAGATGGATCTAACGGCCGCGCGGGATTGTGGGAGACACGGTGTCGGTCGCCGCATCCGCTGTGCGCAAGGGGGGGTGGGACCGCGTCCCCCCCCACTGCATAGCACGCTGGCAGAGCCAGCACACCGCCCAATTAGGATGGGGTTGGTCGCATGGATCGGGCCGGGCCGCGCCCAGCCGGGCCGGACCCGGGTCGGGCCGACCCAGGGGGGTTGGGCCGGGTCGGGCCGGGCCCAGACCCCCCCACTTCGGACTGCTTTCGGTCTTTTTCCCATATATTGTGCTACGGACCTCCGATCTATGTACCGTAAGTTACTTATGAACCTTTTTATAGAGGCGGTCATTTCACCATATTAAACTCCAGGTTTTGGAAAAGTTTCTGTATGTCGAGGTTGGTTCGAACCCGAAACCAGTCAGGCCCTTGGAGTGGAAAACCTTATATCTCAAGGACCGGACATCTGATTGATGTGCCATCAATTGCACTGGGATCCTTTTTTCGAGACCATAATTTTGGATTCCTACACATGAGGTTTGGACATATCTATATTACGGTCGGGTTGGTTTTAACTTAAAAACCAACCGGGCCCCTGGGATGGAAAAGCCAATAACTCTCAGACCGGGCGTCCGATTGACGCACCGTCTGTTGCGTTGGGATTCTTTTAACGAGACAAAAATTTAGGATACATCAAATCTGGACTTCTTGACAGTTGATGTATCGACTCTCTCTTTCTTGAGGAGCGGACCCTCCCAGAATCGAGCATGCGGTGTTGGGGAACCCTAGAGTTGGCTGTGACTATGACGATGACGATTGCACTTAGATCCTCCGTGGATTGGGCATCGAGTGGGATAGTACTTTGATACTCTATGGGTTCAACAGTGACGACGACCGTACTAGAATCCTCTGTGGGTTTGATGACGATGACTACTATTCTTGTATCCTATGTGGGTCCGGCAGAGTAGCTAGTCATGTATCCTTTGTGGGTCCGACAGCATAGCTGGTCTTGTATCTTATATGGGTCTGACAACTTAGATGAATCAGTGGCTACATATGATCATCTCTATCATCTAACGAAGTGTATACCTGTGTGAGGTGATTCTTGATTTTCAATCTTTATCATCGATGTGATTGGCTTCCTTTCTTGTATAGACTGAGTTGTGTTCTTCCTGTGTGGACTGGGTTGTTCTTTCCTTTGTGGACTGGGTTGTGCATGGGCTCGGGAGGTGGAGCTGAACTGTAACTGATGACATAGGTATTTTTATGTGCATATACCTAAGTTGATTCATTTGATACATTGTTATTGTATCTTTCCTTTGTGGTTTATCCTGCGTGGATTCTGAGAGTCCTTCGGGGGTCTCGGGGTCCCTACAGAGTATCGTATACTCACCCCTGCATGGGATATTCCTGCTCTACATTGTGTTGGATGCCGACGATAGAAAACACTAATCGGGGTGGAGTTTTGTGGAGCTGGATGGTACCCGGAGGCGGATCCCTTGGCAGGACGTACACAGAGCGGACGGTCGGACCCGAGTAGCTGAGGAGACTATCTGTACCCACGCTTCAGGTGGGATTTCTGGAGGATGACTCAGTGTTGCTGTTTTTCTTACTATCGTTGCACATTCCTTTCAGTTGTACTTTACTTTCAGTTGGGTTTGTATACAGGACCATTTAATTTTTCAGCACATACCTTTTACTCAGTTTTACATAGTGTTTACCTCGCGTGCATACTCGGTTGTGTATGTTACTTCATAAAGGCAATGCCTTCCCTTCTTTTTGGATTTACGCCTTTAGTGCTAGTCGCCAGCCCCTGACCTATGGAAGATGGGCTTGGGGTAGTCATGGCACGGGCCCCGAGGCCGGTTGTGACAAATTGGTATCAGAGCAGTCGGTTTTACCGAAGAACTCATGACTCTGATAATTTCTTCTATATGAAGCAATAATTTTTAGAGTAATGAGTGTGGTTATCAGTCCAGGGAGTCCGGTATTGGTGCGGCGGTTGACGTATCCATACACCAGGACCCTGACTTCTGATTTCTGACTATGTTCACGAAAAAATTGATTTCATGTGTGTTTCAAAAGTTTTCATTATGATTAATTTGTGTTAGCTCACTAGGTATACTATATTATCCGTGGCAAACCTGTTTCATTTCAGGATGGCCCCATGATGAAAGCCAGCTAGGGTTCCAATCATTGTGCTAGACGGCCGCACACTGAGTGATGAGTCCTCGGTGTAGGGCCCCATTATAGTGGAGGCACCGACGATAACTCTACCCACCGATCCACCGATGCTACCAGCCCCAGCGGTGGAGAGTGCACACTGTCTTGGCACGTTGCATGATTTTAAGAGACAGAGGCTGCCCGGGTTCCATGGAGTAATGGAACCTCAGGCAGCCAAGAATTGGATGGAAGCTGTCGTCAGAGTCTTTATGTAGGTAGGGACAACATCAGACCTCATGGTGATCCATGCCGCGAGTCTCCTGCAAGCAATAACAGGTACATGGTGGAGCCTAATGCTCCAGGTGCACGACGAGGCATCTCTATTTTGGACGGACATCGAGAGCCTCTTCCTCTCGGAGTTCGTTCCAGCCACACTATGTGCGGTGCGCATCCCAGAATTACTACAACTACGGTTGGGAAGCATGTCAGTAGTCCAGTACTCGGTGTGATTTACCAACCTCTCACGCTACTCCATGGACATGGTATGTGACCCATTATTCCAGGCCCATACCTTTGAGTAAGTGATGAGGCCTGAGATCAGAGAATTGATGATTCCACTATGCATCCTGACCCAGGCGGGGGTGCTGGAGGGATCCCCTACAAGTGGAGAGCTTTCTCGTCAAGCAGTCGTCAGCAGTGAGACCCACCACAGGATGGCACAGAGTGGAGTCTTCTGTAGCCGGCAGTCGACAAATGACAACGGGGTCCAAGAGGACCAGGCTATCTTGTGGGAGACCATAGGACACGGGTTCTGCTGTGTGGGGCACACGGTGCAAATCCAGCCATCCGAGGAGTAGACAGTGTTATGCATGCGGCGGGTAGGGCCACATGGGTCGTGAATTCCTGACCCGCCATGCAGATTAGAAGCAGACAGTGAAAGGACCTCCCTGGCAGAGGCAGATGTTCCTCCGTGGCGGTCTATATGGAGCAGTTGGACGAGGAGGAGGAGCTTGTCGAGCAGCAGGTGGTGGATGACACTTCAAGGCTCTATCACCACCTCCCAGGAGGTCCACCTTGACCACAGAGAGCTTGCGGGCAGAGGCATGATCAGCTCCAGGCAGTAGAGGCTTCTGACCATGGCGCACCTGAGATGATTCGAAGTACTAAATGTTTCTACTCCACCATTTCTATAGTTCATATAGACACAGGTGCGAGTCATTATTTTATTGTTGCTTCCCTTGTTCGGAGCTCTGAGATTCCTACGGAGTTGTTGGCTAGATCCTTGCAACTATAGACTCTTACGTGAGCAGATGTGATGATTACACACTGATACTGGTAGTGTAAGATAACTCTAGGAGGTGAGAGATTTGTATAGGATCTTCTTGTATCGGTCTCGAGGCTTTAAGACGTCATCTAGGGTATGGACTAGTTATCTACAGTCCATTATCAAATCGACTGTGTTAGGTGCATGGTGTGGTGTGTCCGCATGCATGGGACCAGGATCACCTTCACTGGAAAGAAGGGAACCTTTGCAACACAGGATGGACTCACGCAATGGAGAGGGAAGCCGATCACAAATCTGTTGGCTAGTCTTATCCTCGGAGCAGTTGATGTGCGAAGTCTTTGTTTTCTTGCTGTGATGGATCAGTATGCAGACGTTTTTCCTGATGATGTTCCAGGACTACCTCCCCATAGGGAGGTAGATTTTTTTATAGACCTATGCCCCGAGACATCACTGATATCCACTCTAGCATATCGGATGGCTCTCGCCGAGCATTGAGAGCTGCGGGTGTAGATGGAGGACTTACAGGGGAAAGGTTTCATCTGACCCAGTGTTTCACCCTAGGCTTCTCTGGTCCTATTCGATAAGATAGCGTATGGGGCCATGCGACTGTTTGTCGATTACCTTTGCTTGAACCAAGTGACCATGAGGAACTTGTGTCCACTTCCAAGGATTGAAGACCTCTTTGATTAGTTCAAGGGAGCACGTTGGTTCTTGAAGATAGACCTCAGGTCAGGCGAACATCAGCTCCAAGTTCGGGATGAGGATGCGCAAGAAGATGACCTTCAGGTATCAGTACAACCACTATGAGTTCCTGTTAATTCCCTTTGGTGTGACCAATTCTCCTGCAGTGTCCATGAATCTCATGAAAAGTATCTTCCAGCCCTACCTAGATCGGTTTGTTGTAGTCTTCATTGACGACATACTGATTTACTCGAAGACCGAGGAGGAGCACGCCGACCACCTATGGATTGTACTGGACACACTCCAAGAGCACCAGCTTTACGGTAAGCTCTCAAATATCCAGTTCTGCCTTCTAGAGGTTCACTTCATGGGGCACATCATCTCAGAGGCGGGAGTTGCATTGGATCACACGATGTTCGTGGAGGTACTTTCTTGGGAGCCACCCAGGAGCGTGACTGAGGTGAAGAGTTTCCTAGGTCTTGTTGGGTACTATCAGAGATTTGTGCATGAAATCTCTAGAGTTTCATCACCACTTACAGATCTGACAAATAAAGGGGAAACCCATCATGTGGTCAGTCAAATGTCAGCAGAGCTTTCAGGAGCGGAGGTGGAGATTGACCAGTGCGTCTATATTGAGTCTGTCAGAGGAGGGAGCAGGGTACGTAGTAAACTGCGACGTATCAGGGACCGGACTCGGGTGTTTCCTGATGTAGGAGCAAGTAGTGATCACTTACAGTTCACGACAATTGAGGAATCATGAACAGAATAACAGAACCCATGACCTGCAGTAGCATCAGTGGTCTTCGCCCTGAAGATGTGGCGACACTATCTGATGGGCCGACACTTTATAGTATACTCTCACCAACAGTGTAACACCCCAAGATTTCATAGTGTGTTATTTCTTCAAAATAATTCAATAACTTGCACTACACGCAACACCGAGTTAAAGCGCACCATGACTTACCAAACAAGCCGTTCAAAAAGGTTATGAATAGTATTAACTAAATTTTAAACTTTATATAATCCTTATAATTTTAGAATCCATATTATGAGTTTCTTAGACATAAGGTAAGAACAAATTCTTCTTCAGTATTGTAGTTTTACCAACTTTTAATAGTGAACCCTTTTTTAATAAAATATTTTAAACTTTTTGACTAAATGGGGACATCAAAAAAATTTAAAATAAAACATCCCAAGCTTCCACGGTACGCTTTCCTTTGAATAAAACAGTAGTGTGTGTTGTACGCAACTTCGAGTTTTAACACACACCACAACCGATCAAACTAGCCGTTATGAATAGTAATACTTAATTTTTTGAAATTATATATATTTTATATTTCAAAATGGACTTCATTTTTGGATTCGGAATATCAAATTTAGCCTAAGGTGAAATTTTGGTACTTTTCGGATAACTTTCATATTTTGATGAATAGTAAAAATTACTAAATTTTAATTAAAAACAACTTTTTTAATCAAAATAATTAATAGTGATAAATTATGAATTTGAGTGGTTTTAAAGTATATTTAGAATATATTTTTACCATTTAATATAATGTTGGTCATTGGACATAATTTTACAATTAAACCGAACATAAACAAGTGTCAATCTTTTTATAGTTATTATCTCTTAAAAACACGCTTTTTGTTTTGACAGCGGGAATTAATTTTAAATTAATTTCTGCCACTTCTGTGTTTTGAATTTAGGAAAATGGATTCCATATTTGGAATCAGGATGTTCAAATTGTGTAAATAGGTAACTTTTATTTTTAGACATTTTGAATAGTTACTGTGGTAAATATTTTATTTACCATGGTTAAAGGGTAAATCCGGTAAATAAGGGTTAAAAAATAATATTATAATAATACAAAATTACCCTAAAACGTGTCCTAACCTTATTGGTGGACACATACCCGACCATGAGCATCCTTGGGTCAATTTGGGGACCCCTTGGAGCCACTTGTATGTGGTAGGGACACATTATATTAATAAAGTTAAAATAAAAATAAAAATGGCATAAGCTTACATCTTTTAGAAGAACAATTTTTACATAGGGTTATACATGTTGGATTTTCGATTATAAATATTCATTAGAAAGATAAAAAAATTTCCTACATGATGATATTTTATTTATAATTTTTAGACATCAAATAACTTAAATTATTAATGACACAATAATGATGCAATGTTTACCTCATTAATAAATCATTGAAATAAATAATATTATAATGATTAAAATATTATCTAAAACCTGTCCAATTCTTATTGGTTGATGTTATTTAGAATATGATTCATCTTAGCTTCGACCTCAATGATTTTTGGACCATTATAAACCTAATATAATTATATTATAAAGTAATACTTTCACTCTTTCCTAAAGAGCCCCTCCTCTTTCTTATAAAAGGAGACCACTTCTACTCATTCCTCACACCTCTCAAGCCACTTGGATCGTCCAAACTCTGCCCATCTAAGCTCCCCACATCCCTCTCCTCCTCCTTGAAGCTTCCCTTTAGGCAGAAAGCATTTCAACAAGTCCTTTGGTTCTAACCAAAGTGAGTTACCTAAATTAAAGGTAACGTTTTCTCTTAAATTATTTTCATTTATTTTGCTTCTTCAACCCCCAAACTCTTTTTATTTCCTTTCTTTTGTAACAACACCAGTATCCTCAATATACTAGGATGTTGTTATAAGAATGATTCAAACTACACATACACACAACTCCATCTAATGGATGATGAACATAATGTTTCTGTGGATGGCAAACTAACGCCTCACGAAACGATGATTGTTCAAATACATCTTACAGCCTCTCATGGTGGACATTATGATGGCACTGTAATTAAATATGATATTAATGATATATATTTTATATATAAGCTTCTGTAATTCCATTTTATTTCATACCATTATTCGTTTCATGTTGTATATACATACGATAATTTCATTTGAGGAAGTGCGGACTACCGCCCCCTTAAAATGATATGACTCGTTCATACCACACATGGAACGTATAAAGGATGGTGTTAATGAACTTAAGTAACATATATAAAATATTATATTATACTGGAATAGTAATATACCTATGTATCATTTGGATTCGATTCTTTTAAAATAAAAATTAAATGGAAATAGCGTTCGTGCGTACGTACGGACTACCGTCTCCACGAACGCGATGAGATTCATTCTCCATCGTATCCATTCAAGTATAATTATCATTTAATGATTTAAAAATTATGTTTAAGGACTTGATATCATTCTGGATATGAATAAGATACAACAAACATGACTTATGTAACAAAACATATAAAGAAAATGAGTATGTTAACACCCGAAACGACGATAATACTAAGATATTATTATCAAATCAATATTAAAAGATCATATATGATATCATATTAATGTATATGATTCTTGTATAATTTAGTAACAATTATTTCACTATTAAACAGGAGGTTAACCAACCCCAACCAAGGAAAAGTACAAGGTAAGGGTTATTTCACAATCTCTTCATTATCCGAGGTTGTTTATACGTAATAATCTACTGGGATCTCTTTATCATCCACATCCATGTTTCATAAAAATGTATTTCAAAACATTTTTATTATTTACAAGAATATGAGTTAAATTCATTTATACCCTTTTTTGACTTTTTATAAGAGGCTTATAAAGGAATCTTTCCGTCGTTTTCAAAACAAGGTCCTTTTTAACCTTTTCTACAGAATTAAGGTAAGAATGTTTTTTTTAACTTATACGGCAGGTGCGGCTATTTTCCGCCGTAATAAAATCTTCAAAGCTTCCCTTACAAGCTTATAAGAATATTTTCAAAGAAAATGTGTTATTTTATATGGATCTTAAATGATTTCAAAATAAAAAGAGATATTTATTTAAAAAGAATTTTGATTTCATCTATGTCAACATCCTTTGATGGATTTTATGCTTATTTGAATTTGATCTATTGTGATACAAAACTTCTATATTGTATTGAAGGTTTTGTGATATGTTTTACTGTGGATGTGCTATTTTTATACCATTCATAGTTTATGGTGAAATTATTGACATTTCGTATGCTAGTTTTAATACGAATGTTTATGTTATGTTTAAACCTTTTCATATGGGAATGCATTGGACTTAGTAAGTGACGGGTGGAGCCCGCTATAGCTCCTCGATGCATCGGTAGGTTTCATGAGACAAACTAGTGTCTTGGCACAAGGCCTTGACAAAATCTTATTTGTAGTCTTGGCACGAGGCCTTGGCTATGTGGTTATGATAGTCTGGCATTATGCATTCCAACATTATGAAAGTGGTTATTGATTTTTGCATGTGATTATTCGATTAGTAGAATATCCATGTGAATAAGTAAATGGCATTATTTCATTTTATTTATGCCATACCATGTTGAATGTTCATGTTTAAAAGGTTTTTGTTTAAGTTATACATTGCCTTAAAAGTTTATTCTTATTTATGAAAGTTTCCGCTATATTGTTATCCTTACTGGGCATTTGAGCTCACCCCTTTTCTATGTTTTATTTTTCCCAGGAAGTGAAGAAGTAAGTTATGAATGACCTGCAGGGATTTTTATGAGGGGATAATAGTGTGGAAAGTGGAGAAATTATGTTGTTGTAGTAGTTTTTCATTTTATGATGTAATGTAAAACTTATGAATATATCTAGTGTTTCCAAGGCTACTAAACCAATCGGTCTTTTGAGATTTGATCTTTCTTGTGATCATGCCAATGTTACGAAGTAATGCACCGACTCTGGGTAGCTAGGGTCGGGGCGTTAAAGTTGGTATCAGAGGAAGTTTAGTACAAACCTTGGTAGCTAGATTTAGATAAACTCTGATTAGAGCACGTAGACCTAAGATGAACATTGAGGATTAGTATAAAAGAACTTACTAGAATTTTGGTATTGTAAAGATTTTGTGAGTTTTCCGAGCAATACATCCCTGTCTGGATACGAGCAGGTAGAGGCGGCTCTGGCACAGATGTACCTAGGGGTAAAACCCGAAAACACCGCTTTGAGCTAGACTCGAACGGGAACTGGTGCACGACAACGGGCCTTGCTGCACTCTTGGTTACGAAACTCCCGGGGGATATGCTTAGGATAATTTACATTTTATTTACAAACCGATTTAAGTAATATATACATAAGATGAGAGTAAATGACCTTGGTTAATCCTAATATGTTTCAAATTGAGAATATGGTGACATTTTAATCTCTAAATGATTTTATGACTACTATTACTCACACAATGCTTTCTGGTTTTAGTCAATGGCTGGATTCCAAGGAAGTCATAGTGACTTTGAGAATGATATTTGAGGAATAATTGTCTCTTCTCTTGTGGATATAGGTATAAATAACGATTTGGTTTTATATGATCATTGGGGTTTGAGAAAATGATAAATTATTATAATTTGGGATGAAAATGCAAAGTATGATATAACATTTGTGGTTAAATCATGTTATTTTGAAAAATTTATCTCATTTTGGTAATATTATAGAATATAGTTTTTGAAAAAGGACAACACGTAGACCGTGTGACAACCCGTCGCGTCGGACAAAGCTGTGGGAATCGAACCCACAACCAAAGTGCGATTGGGATTTATCGCCTACCACTGGACTACGTGAAGTCCCTGGTTAATATGACTATTTTTTTTGTTAAATGATTTTATTGATCAATAATAAGATGATTTGGGTTCTTATGTCTTATCAAATGAATACCCTTGGTATAGGAAAATTATTTGGTGATTAAGTGATAATTGTTATTTTGGAAGATGTTCGTTTTGTTAGGAACACTATATGCCCAAGGAAAATAGAATACAATGAGGTTTCATTTGTAGAGTAATGGTGGATTTTTATCTACATTTTTATTGTTGATTTATAGTGATTTGGGTTATTTATGGAAATGATTAACCTATAACAGAGAATATGTGATGATGTTAATTACTTTTAAGTATGTGACTTTAAGAGTATTTGATGTCATTTGGAGATACAATGTAACATGGGAGACTACATAATCAAATTCTTCTATGTTTTGGGTTTCAATATTAGTTTGGATTATATTAAAGGATTTTAAGGGCAATTGGTTATTGAATGGTATCTATTTAACTTTGGGGTATTGTTGGTTTAATTTTAGAAATTTAGATTAGTGCATATTTATCTCAATGAATATCCTTTTGGGGGATCATTAGATCATTCACTAACCATTTTGGTTTTGATTAATCTTCAAAGACAATGTAAATATATGGTTCATCCTGCATGGATCATGTGATTCTATAGAAGTTTATTCTAGCTCTTCCAGTGTGACCAAGTCTTCTTGAATACTCATCATTTAAAAAAATTGAGTTAGTGGTGGAAATTTATTAAAGAATGAAAATATACTTAAAATTTAAGTATATCTCATAATGTTCTTAGTCAATATCATAAATGAATTCCTCTTCCTTATGTAATGTAACTTTAAAAAAAATGTTGTCCTAGATGGTACCTTAAATCATCACTAATTTATGGCTTTGGGATTGTTGGCCTTTTCATAGCCATGTTCTCTACCACTTTCCATCAGATAATTGATGGTTAGATTTCTCCTCCATATCCATATTTTCCTACATAGAACCCTAGTATGTGTTATTTTCGGTAATCTTCATACTTTCCACTCTTTATTTTAAATAGAGGCCTCATTAATTCATTTTTCGATGTGGGATTTCAACTAAGATATTTTGAGATGTCAAAAATGTGTGATCCCAATACCCTATATTTTGTTGAACCGATGGTACTTCAAATCATCATAGATTGATGAGTTTAAGGACCTCAATTTTATACTTGTTTGTGATTGATGACCTCAACCACTACCTATAAATATTTACGTTTTTCCTCCAATTATATGTCTCTAATTGCCACCAATGTTCTCCTAATCGAGATCATAATTTGGTGGTGACCCTTTCATTTCTCTTTTCCTTATATTAAGACTAAATTTTAGTAAACCAATTTCCGATGTGGGTTTTCCCACAAATATATTTTCTATTTTCAACCTTTTATTTTCGAAGAACAATTTCAAATTGCGAGGACGCAATTTATTGAAGGAGGGGAGAATGTAACACCCCAAGATTTCATAGTGTGTTATTTCTTCAAAATAATTCAATAACTTGCACTACACGCAACACTGAGTTCAAGCGCACCATGACTTACCAAACAAGCCGTTCAAAAAGGTTATGAATAGTATTAACTAAATTTTAAACTTTATATAATCCTTATAATTTTAGAATCCATATTATGAGTTTCTTAGACATAATGTAAGAACAAATTCATCTTCAGTATTGTAGTTTTACCAACTTTTAATAGTGAACCCTTTTTAAATAAAATATTTTAAACTTTTTGACTAAATGGGGACATCAAAAAAATTTAAAATAAAACATCCCAAGCTTCCACGGTACGCTTTCCTTTGAATAAAACAGTAGTGTGTGTTGTACGCAACTTCGAGTTTTAACACACACCACAACCGATCAAACTAGCCGTTATGAATAGTAATACTTAATTTTTTGAAATTATATATATTTTATATTCTAAATGGACTTCATTTTTGGATTCGGAATATCAAATTTAGCCTAAGGTGAAATTTTGGTACTTTTCGGATAACTTTCATATTTTGATGAATAGTAAAAATTACTAAATTTTAATTAAAAACAACCTTTTTAATCAAAATAATTAATAGTGATAAATTATGAATTTGAGTGGTTTTAAAGTATATTTAGAATATATTTTTACCATTTAATATAATGTTGGTCATTGGACCTAATTTTACAATTAAACCGAACATAAACAAGTGTCAATCTTTTTATAGTTATTATCTCTTAAAAACACGCTTTTTGTTTTGACAGCGAGAATTAATTTTAAATTAATTTCTGCCACTTCTGTGTTTTGAATTTAGGAAAATGGATTCCATATTTGGAATCAGGATGTTCAAATTGTGTAAATAGGTAACTTTTATTTTTAGACATTTTGAATAGTTACTGTGGTAAATATTTTATTTACCATGGTTAAAGGGTAAATCCGGTAAATAAGGGGTAAAAAATAATATTATAATAATACAAAATTACCCTAAAACGTGTCCTAACCTTATTGGTGGACACATACCCGACCATGATCATCCTTGGGTCAATTTGGGGACCCCTTGGAGCCACTTGTATGTGGTAGGGACACATTATATTAATAAAGTTAAAATAAAAATAAAAATGGCATAAGCTTACATCTTTTAGAAGAACAATTTTTACATAGGGATATACATGTTGGATTTTCGATTATAAATATTCATTAGAAAGCTAAAACGATAGCCTACATTATGATATTTTATTTATAATTTTTAGACATCAAATAAGTTAAATTATTAATGACACAATAATGATGCAATGTTTACCTCATTAATAAATCATTGAAATAAATAATATTATAATGATTAAAATATTATCTAAAACCTGTCCAATTCTTATTGGTTGATGTTATTTAGAATATGATTCATCTTATATTCGACCTCAATGATTTTTGTACCATTATAAACCGAATATAATTATATTATAAAGTAATACTTTCACTCTTTCCTAAAGAGCCCCTCCTCTCCCTTATAAAAGGAGACCACTTCTACTCATTCCTCACACCTCTCAAGCCACTTGGATCGTCCAAACTCTGCCCAACTAAGCTCCCCACATCCCTCTCCTCCTCCTTGAAGCTTCCCTTTAGGCAGAAATCATTTCAACAAGTCCTTTGGTTCTAACCAAAGTGAGTTACCTAAATTAAAGGTAACGTTTTCTCTTAAATTATTTTCATTTATTTTGCTTCTTCAACCCCCAAACTCTTTTTATTTCCTTTCTTTTGTAACAACACCAGTATCCTCAATATACTAGGATGTTGTTATAAGAAGGATTCAAACTACACATACACACAACTCCATCTAATGGATGATGAACATAATGTTTCTGTGGATGGCAAACTAACGCCTCACGAAACGATGATTGTTCAAATACATCTTACAGCCTCTCATGGTGGCCATTATGATGGCACTGTAATTAAATATGATATTAATGATATATATTTTATATATAAGCTTCTGTAATTCCATTTTATTTCATACCATTATTCGTTTCATGTTGTATATACATACGATAATTTCATTTGGGGAAGTGCGAACTACCGCCCCCTTAAAATGATATGACTCGTTCATACCACACATGGAAAGTATAAAGGATGGTGTTAATGAACTTAAGTAACATATATAAAATATTATATTATACTGGAATAGTAATATACCTATGTATCATTTGGATTCGATTCTTTTAAAATAAAAATTAAATGGAAATAGCGTTCGTGCGTACGTACGGACTACCGTCTCCACGAACGCGATGAGATTCATTCTCCATCGTATCCATTCAAGTATAATTATCATTTAATGATTTAAAAATGATGTTTAAGGACTTGATATCATTCTGGATATGAATAAGATACAACAAACATGACTTATGTAACAAAACATATAAAGAAAATGAGTATGTTAACACCCGAAACGACGATAATACTAAGATATTATTATCAAATCAATATTAAAAGATCATATATGATATCATATTAATGTATATGATTCTTGTATAATTTAGTAACAATTATTTCACTATTATATAGGAGGTTAACCTACCCCAACCAAGGAAAAGTACAAGGTAAGGATTATTTCACAATCTCTTCATTATCCGAGGTTGTTTATACGTAATAATCTACTGGGATCTCTTTATCATCCACATCCATGTTTCATAAAAATGTATTTCAAAACATTTTTATTATTTACAAGAATATGAGTTAAATTCATTTATACCCTTGTTTGACTTTTTAAAAGAGGTTTATAAAGGAATCTTTCCGTCGTTTTCAAAACAAAGTCCTTTTTAACCTTTTCGATAGAATTAAGGTATGAATGTTTTTTTTAACTTATACGGCAGGTGCGGCTATTTTCCGCCGTTATAAAATCTTCAAAGCTTCCCTTACAAGCTTATAAGAATATTTTCAAAGAAAATGTGTTATTTTATATGGATCTTAAATGATTTCAAAATAAAAAGAGATATTTCTTTAAAAAGAATTTTGATTTCATCTATGTCAACATCCTTTGATGGATTTTACGCTTATTTGAATTTGATCTATTGTGATACAAAACTACTATATGGTATTGAAGGTTTTGTGATATGTTTTACTGTGGATGTGCTATTTTTATACCATTCATAGTTTATGGTGAAATTATTGACATTTCGTATGCTAGTTTTAATATGAATGTTTATGTAATGTTTAAACCTTTTCATATGGGAATGCATTGGACTTAGCAAGTGACGGGTGGAGCCCGCTATAGCTCCTCGATGCATCGGTAGGTCTCATGAGACAAACTAGTGTCTTGGCACAAGGCCTTGACAAAATCTTATTTGTAGTCTTGGCACGAGGCCTTTGCTATGTGGTTATGATAGTCTGGCATTATGCATTCCAACATTATGAAAGTGGTTATTGATTTTTGCATGTGATTATTCTATTAGTAGAATATCCATGTGAATAAGTAAATGGCATTATTTCATTTTATTTATTCCATACCATGTTGAAAGTTCATGTTTAAAAGGTTTTTGTTTAAGTTATACATTGCCTTAAAAGTTTATTCTTATTTATGAAAGTTTCCGCTATATTGTTATCCTTACTGGGCATTTGAGCTCACCCCTTTTCTATGTTTTATTTTTCCCAGGAAGTGAAGAAGTAAGTTATGAATGACCTGCAGGGATTTTTATGAGTGTGGAAAGTGGAGACATTATGTTGTTGTAGTAGTTTTTCATTTTATGATGTAATGTAAAACTTATGAATATATCTAGTGTTTCCAAGGCTACTAAACCAATCGGTCTTTTGAGATTTGATCTTTCTTGTGATCATGCCAATGTTACGAAGTAATGCACCGACTCTGGGTAGCTAGGGTCGGGGCGTTAAAGTTGGTATCAGAGGAAGTTTAGTACAAACCTTGGTAGCTAGATTTAGATAATCTCTGATTAGAGCACGTAGACCTATGATGAACTTTGAGGATTAGTATAAAAGAACTTACTAGAATTTTGGTATTGTAAAGATTTTGTGAGTTTTCCGAGCAATACATCCTTGTCTGGATACGAGCAGGTAGAGGCGGCTCTGGCACAAATGTACCTAGGGGTAAAACCCAAAAACACCGCTTTGAGCTAGACTCGAACGGGAACTGGTGCACGACAACGGGCCTTGCTGCACTCTTGGTTACGACACTCCCGGGGGATATGCTTAGGATAATTTACATTTTATTTACAAATCGATTTAAGTAATATATACATAAGATGAGAGTAAATGACCTTGGTTAATACTAATATGTTTCAAATTGAGAATATGGTGATATTTTAATCTCTAAATGATTTTATGACTACTATTACTCACACAATGCTTTCTGGTTTTAGTCAATGGCTGGATTCCAAGGAAGTCATAGTGACTTTGAGAATGATATTTGAGGAATAATTGTCTCTTCTCTTGTGGATATAGGTATAAATAACCATTTGGTTTTATATGATCATTGGGGTTTGAGAAAATGATAAATTATTATAATTTGGGATGAAAATGCAAAGTATGATATAACATTTGTGGTTAAATCATGTTATTTTGAAAAATTTATCTCATTTTGGTAATATTATAGAATATAGTTTTTGCAAAAGGACAACACGTAGACCGTGTAACAACCCGTCGCGTCGGACAAAGCTGTGGGAATCGAACCCACAACCAAAGTGCGATTGGGATTTATCGCCTACCACTGGACTACGTGAAGTCCCTGGTTAATATGACTATTTTTTTTGTTAAATGATTTTATTGATCAATAATAAGATGATTTGGGTTCTTATGTCTTATCAAATGAATACCCTTGGTATAGGAAAATGATTTGGTGATTAAGTGATAATTGTTATTTTGGAAGATGTTCGTTTTGTTAGGAACACTATATGCCCAAGGAAAATAGAATACAATGAGGTTTCATTTGTAGAGTAATGGTGGATTTTTATCTACATTTTTATTGTTGATTTATAGTGATTTGGGTTATTTATGGAAATGATTAACCTATAACAGAGAATATGTGATGATGTTAATTACTTTTAAGTATGTGACTTTAAGAGTATTTGATGTCATTTGGAGATACAATGTAACATGGGAGACTACATAATCAAATTCTTCTATGTTTTGGGTTTCAATATTAGTTTGGATTATATTAAAGGATTTTAAGGACAATTGGTTATTGAATGGTATCTATTTAACTTTGGGGTATTGTTGGTTTAATTTTAGAAATTTATATTAGTGCATATTTATCTCAATGAATATCCTTTTGGGGGATCATTAGATCATTCACTAACCATTTTGGTTTTGATTAATCTTCAAAGACAATGTAAATATATGGTTCATCCTGCATGGATCATGTGATTCTATAGAAGTTTATTCTAGCTCTTCCAGTGTGACCAAGTCTTCTTGAATACTCATCATTTAAAAAAATTGAGTTAGTGGTGGAAATTTATTAAAGAATGAAAATATACTTAAAATTTAAGTATATCTCATAATGTTCTTAGTCAATATCATAAATGAATTCCTCTTCCTTATGTAATGTAACTTTAAAAAAAAATGTTGTCCTAGATGGTACCTTAAATCATCACTAATTTATGGCTTTGGGATTGTTGGCCTTTTCATAGCCATGTTCTCTACCACTCTCCATCAGATAATTGATGGTTAGATTTCTCCTCCATATCCATATTTTCCTACATGGAACCCTAGTATGTGTTATTTTCGGTAATCTTCATACTTTCCACTCTTTATTTTAAATAGAGGCCTCATTAATTCATTTTTCGATGTGGGATTTCAACTAAGATATTTTGAGATGTCAAAAATGTGTGATCCCAATACCCTATATTTTGTTGAACCGATGGTACTTCAAATCATCATAGATTGATGAGTTTAAGGACCTCAATTTTATACTTGTCTGTGATTGATGACCTCAACCACTACCTATAAATATTTACGTTTTTCCTCCAATTATATGTCTCTAATTGCCACCAATGTTCTCCAAATCGAGATCATAATTTGGTGGTGACCCTTTCATTTCTCTTTTCCTTATATTAAGACTAAATTTTAGTAAACCAATTTCCGATGTGGGTTTTCCCACAAATATATTTTCTATTTTCAACCTTTTATTTTCGAATAACAATTTCAAATTGCGAGGACGCAATTTATTGAAGGAGGGGAGAATGTAACACCCCAAGATTTCATAGTGTGTTATTTCTTCAAAATAATTCAATAACTTGCACTACACGCAACACCGAGTTCAAGCACACCATGACTTACCAAACAAGCCGTTCAAAAAGGTTATGAATAGTATTAACTAAATTTTAAACTTTATATAATCCTTATAATTTTAGAATCCATATTATGAGTTTCTTAGACATAATGTAAGAACAAATTCATCTTCAGTATTGTAGTTTTACCAACTTTTAATAGTGAACCCTTTTTAAATAAAATATATTAAACTTTTTGACTAAATGGGGACATCAAAAAAATTTAAAATAAAACATCCCAAGCTTCCACGGTACGCTTTCCTTTGAATAAAACAGTAGCGTGTGTTGTACGCAACTTCGAGTTTTAACACACACCACAACCGATCAAACTAGCCGTTATGAATAGTAATACTTAATTTTTTGAAATTATATATATTTTATATTTCAAAATGGACTTCATTTTTGGATTCGGAATATCAAATTTAGCCTAAGGTGAAATTTTGGTACTTTTCGGATAACTTTCATATTTTGATGAATAGTAAAAATTACTAAATTTTAATTAAAAACAACTTTTTTAATCAAAATAATTAATAGTGATAAATTATGAATTTGAGTGGTCTTAAAGTATATTTAGAATATATTTTTACCATTTAATATAATGTTGGTCATTGGACATAATTTTACAATTAAACCGAACATAAACAAGTGTCAATCTTTTTATAGTTATTATCTCTTAAAAACACGCTTTTTGTTTTGACAGCGGGAATTAATTTTAAATTAATTTCTGCCACTTCTGTGTTTTGAATTTAGGAAAATGGATTCCATATTTGAAATCAGGATGTTCAAATTGTGTAAATAGGTAACTTTTATTTTTAGACATTTTGAATAGTTACTGTGGTAAATATTTTATTTACCATGGTTAAAGGGTAAATCCGGTAAATAAGGGTTAAAAAATAATATTATAATAATACAAAATTACCCTAAAACGTGTCCTAACCTTATTGGTGGACACATACCCGACCATGAGCATCCTTGGGTCGATTTGGGGACCCCTTGGAGCCACTTGTATGTGGTAGGGACACATTATATTAATAAAGTTAAAATAAAAATAAAAATGGCATAAGCTTACATCTTTTAGAAGAACAATTTTTATATAGGGTTATACATGTTGGATTTTCGATTATAAATATTCATTAGAAAGCTAAAACGATTTCCTACATGATGATATTTTATTTATAATTTTTAGACATCAAATAAGTTAAATTATTAATGACACAATAATGATGCAATGTTTACCTCATTAATAAATCATTGAAATAAATAATATTATAATGATTAAAATATTATCTAAAACCTGTCCAATTCTTATTGGTTGATGTTATTTAGAATATGATTCATCTTATATTCGACCTCAATGATTTTTGTACCATTATAAACCGAATATAATTATATTATAAAGTAATACTTTCACTCTTTCCTAAAGATCCCCTCCTCTCCCTTATAAAAGGAGACCACTTCTACTCATTCCTCACACCTCTCAAGCCACTTGGCTCGTCCAAACTCTGCCCAACTAAGCTCCCCACATCCCTCTCCTCCTCCTTGAAGCTTACCATTAGGAAGAAAGCATTTCAAAAAGTCCTTTGGTTCTAACCAAAGTGAGTTACCTAAATTAAAGGTAACGTTTTCTCTTAAATTATTTTCATTTATTTTGCTTCTTCAACCCCCAAACTCTTTTTATTTCCTTTCTTTTGTAACAACACCAGTATCCTCAATATACTAGGATGTTGTTATAAGAAGGATTAAAACTACACATACACACAAATCCATCTAATGGATGATGAACATAATGTTTCTGTGGATGGCAAACTAACGCCTCACGAAACGATGATTGTTCAAATACATCTTACAGCCTCTCATGGTGGCCATTATGATGGCACTGTAATTAAATATGATATTAATGATATATATTTTATATATAAGCTTCTGTAATTCCATTTTATTTCATACCATTATTCGTTTCATGTTTTATATACATACGATAATTTCATTTGAGGAAGTGCGGACTACCGCCCCCTTAAAATGATATGACTCGTTCATACCACACATGGAACGTATAAAGGATGGTGTTAATGAACTTAAGTAACATATATAAAATATTATATTATACTAGAATAGTAATATACCTATGTATCATTTGGATTCGATTCTTTTAAAATAAAAATTAAATGGAAATAGTGTTCGTGCGTACGTACGGACTACCGTCTCCACGAACGCGATGAGATTCATTCTCCATCGTATCCATTCAAGTATAATTATCATTTAATGTTTTAAAAATGATGTTTAAGGACTTGATATCATTCTGGATATGAATAAGATACAACAAACATGACTTATGTAACAAAACATATAAAGAAAATGAGTAAGTTAACACCCGAAACGACGATAATACTAAGATATTATTATCAAATCAATATTAAAAGATCATATATGATATCATATTAATGTATATGATTCTTGTATAATTTAGTAACAGTTATTTCACTATTATACAGGAGGTTAACCTACCCCAACCATGGAAAAGTACAAGGTAAGGGTTATTTCACAATCTCTTCATTATCCGAGGTTGTTTATACGTAATAATCTACTGGGATCTCTTTATCATCCACATCCATGTTTCTTAAAAATGTATTTAAAAACATTTTTATTATTTACAAGAATATGAGTTAAATTCATTTATACCCTTGTTTGACTTTTTATAAGAGGTTTATAAAGGAATCTTTCCATCTTTTTCAAAACAAGGTCCTTTTTAACCTTTTCGACAGAATTAAGGTAAGAATGTTTTTTTAACTTATACGGCAGGTGCGGCTATTTTCCGCCGTTATAAAATCTTCAAAGCTTCCCTTACAAGATTATAAGAATATTTTCAAAGAAAATGCGTTATTTTATATGGATCTTAAATGATTTCAAAATAAAAAGAGATATTTCTTTAAAAAGAATTTTGATTTCATCTATGTCAACATCCTTTGATGGATTTTACGCTTATTTGAATTTGATCTATTGTGATACAAAACTTCTATATTGTATTGAAGGTTTTGTGATATGTTTTACTGTGGATGTGCTATTTTTATACCATTCATAGTTTATGGTGAAATTATTGAAATTTCGTATGCTAGTTTTAATACGAATGTTTATGTTATGTTTAAACCTTTTCATATGGGAATGCATTGGACTTAGTAAGTGACGGGTGGAGCCCGCTATAGCTCCTCGATGCATCGGTAGGTCTCATGAGACAAACTAGTGTCTTGGCACAAGGCCTTGAGAAAATCTTATTTGTAGTCTTGGCACGAGGCCTTGGCTATGTGGTTATGATAGTCTGGCATTATGCATTCCAACATTATGAAAGTGGTTATTGATTTTTGTATGTGATTATTTGATTAGTAGAATATCCATGTGAATAAGTAAATGGCATTATTTCATTTTATTTATGCCATACCATGATGAAAGTTCATGTTTAAAAGGTTTTTGTTTAAGTTATACATTGCCTTAAAAGTTTATTCTTATTTATGAAAGTTTCTGCTATATTGTTATCCTTACTGGGCATTTGAGCTCACCCCTTTTCTATGTTTTATTTTTCCCAGGAAGTGAAGAAGTAAGTTATGAATGACCTGCAGGGATTTTTATGAGGGGATAATAGTGTGGAAAGTGGAGACATTATGTTGTTGTAGTAGTTTTTCATTTTATGATGTAATGTAAAACTTATGAATATATCTAGTGTTTCCAAGGCTACTAAACCAATCGGTCTTTTGAGATTTGATCTTTCTTGTGATCATGCCAATGTTACGAAGTAATGCACCGACTCTGGGTAGCTAGGGTCGGGGCGTTAAAGTTGGTATCAGAGGAAGTTTAGTACAAACCTTGGTAGCTAGATTTAGATAAACTCTGATTAGAGCACGTAGACCTAAGATGAACTTTGAGGATTAGTATAAAAGAACTTCCTAGAATTTTGGTATTGTAAAGATTTTGTGAGTTTTCCGAGCAATACATCCCTGTCTGGATACGAGCAGGTAGAGGCGGCTCTGGCACAGATGTACCTAGGTGTAAAACCCGAAAACACTGCTTTGAGCTAGACTCGAACGGGAACTGGTGCACGACAACGGGCCTTGCTGCACTCTTGGTTACGACACTCCCAGGGGATATGCTTAGGATAATTTACATTTTCTTTACAAACCGATTTAAGTAATATATACATAAGATGAGAGTAAATGACCTTGGTTAATCCTAATATGTTTCAAATTGAGAATATGGTGACATTTTAATCTCTAAATGATTTTACGACTACTATTACACACACAATGCTTTCTGGTTTTAGTCAATGGCTGGATTCCAAGGAAGTCATAGTGACTTTGAGAATGATATTTGAGGAATAATTGTCTCTTCTCTTGTGGATATAGGTATAAATAACCATTTGGTTTTATATGATAATTGGGGTTTGAGAAAATGATAAATTATTATAATTTGGGATGAAAATGCAAAGTATGATATAACATTTGTGGTTAAATCATGTTATTTTGAAAAATTTATCTCATTTTGGTAATATTATAGAATATAGTTTTTGAAAAAGGACAACACGTAGACCGTGTGACAACCCGTCGCGTCGGACAAAGTTGTGGGAATCGAACCCACAACCAAAGTGCGATTGGGATTTATCGCCTACCACTGGACTACGTGAAGTCCCTGGTTAATATGACTATTTTTTTTGTTAAATGATTTTATTGATCAATAATAAGATGATTTGGGTTCTTATGTCTTATCAAATGAATACCCTTGGTATAGGAAAATGATTTGGTGATTAAGTGATAATTGTTATTTTGGAAGATGTTTGTTTTGTTAGGAACACTATATGCCCAAGGAAAATAGAATACAATGAGGTTTCATTTGTAGAGTAATGGTGGATTTTTATCTACATTTTTATTGTTGATTTATAGTGATTTGGGTTATTTATGGAAATGATTAACCTATAACAGAGAATATGTGATGATGTTAATTACTTTTAAGTATGTGACTTTAAGAGTATTTGATGTCATTTGGAGATACAATGTAACATGGGAGACTACATAATCAAATTCTTCTATGTTTTGGGTTTCAATATTAGTTTGGATTATATTAAAGGATTTTAAGGACAATTGGTTATTTAATGGTATCTATTTAACTTTGGGGTATTGTTGGTTTAATTTGAGAAATTAAGATTAGTGCATATTCATCTCAATGAATATCCTTTTGGGGGATCATTAGATCATTCACTAACCATTTTGGTTTTGATTAATCTTCAAAGACAATGTAAATATATGGTTCATCCTGCATGGATCATGTGATTCTATAGAAGTTTATTCTAGCTCTTCCAGTGTGACCAAGTCTTCTTGAATACTCATCGTTTAAAAAAATTGAGTTAGTGGTGGAAATTTATTAAAGAATGAAAATATACTTAAAATTTAAGTATATCTCATAATGTTCTTAGTCAATATCATAAATGAATTCCTCTTCCTTATGTAATGTAACTTTAAAAAAAATATTGTCCTAGATGGTACCTTAAATCATCACTAATTTATGGCTTTGGGATTGTTGGCCTTTTCATAGCCATGTTCTCTACCACTCTCCATCAGATAATTGATGGTTAGATTTCTCCTCCATATCCATATTTTCCTACATGGAACCCTAGTATGTGTTATTTTCAGTAATCTTCATACTTTCCACTCTTTATTTTAAATAGAGGCCTCATTAATTCATTTTTCGATGTGGGATTTCAACTAAGATATTGTGAGATGTCAAAAATGTGTGATCCCAATACCCTATATTTTGTTGAACCGATGGTACTTCAAATCATCATAGATTAATGAGTTTAAGGACCTCAATTTTATACTTGTTTGTGATTGATGACCTCAACCACTACCTATAAATATTTACGTTTTTCCTCCAATTATATGTCTCTAATTGCCACCAATGTTCTCCTAATCGAGATCATAATTTGGTGGTGACCCTTTCATTTCTCTTTTCCTTATATTAAGACTAAATTTTAGTAAACCAATTTCTGATGTGGGTTTTCCCACAAATATATTTTCTATTTTCAACCTTTTATTTTCGAAGAACAATTTCAAATTGCGAGGATGCAATTTATTGAAGGAGGGGAGAATGTAACACCCCAAGATTTCATAGTGTGTTATTTCTTCAAAATAATTCAATAACTTGCACTACATGCAACACCGAGTTCAAGCGCACCATGACTTACCAAACAAGCCGTTCAAAAAGGTTATGAATAGTATTAACTAAATTTTAAACTTTATATAATCCTTATAATTTTAGAATCCATATTATGAGTTTCTTAGACATAATGTAAGAACAAATTCATCTTCAGTACTGTAGTTTTACCAACTTTTAATAGTGAACCCTTTTTAAATAAAATATATTAAACTTTTTTACTAAATGGGGACATCAAAAAAATTTAAAATAAAACATCCCAAGCTTCCACGGTACGCTTTCCTTTGAATAAAACAGTAGCGTGTGTTGTACGCAACTTCGAGTTTTAACACACACCACAACCGATCAAACTAGCCGTTATGAATAGTAATACTTAATTTTTTGAAATTATATATATTTTATATTTCAAAATGGACTTCATTTTTGGATTCGGAATATCAAATTTAGCCTAAGGTGAAATATTGGTACTTTTCGGATAACTTTCATATTTTGATGAATAGTAAAAATTACTAAATTTTAATTAAAAACAACTTTTTTAATCAAAATAATTAATAGTGATAAATTATGAATTTGAGTGGTTTTAAAGTATATTTAGAATATATTTTTACCATTTAATATAATGTTGGTCATTGGACATAATTTTACAATTAAACCGAACATAAACAAGTGTCAATCTTTTTATAGTTATTATCTCTTAAAAACACGCTTTTTGTTTTGACAGCGGGAATTAATTTTAAATTAATTTCTGCCACTTCTGTGTTTTGAATTTAGGAAAATGGATTCCATATTTGGAATCAGTATGTTCAAATTGTGTAAATAGGTAACTTTTATTTTTAGACATTTTGAATAGTTACTGTGGTAAATATTTTATTTACCATGGTTAAAGGGTAAATCCGGTAAATAAGGGTTAAAAAATAATATTATAATAATACAAAATTACCCTAAAACGTGTCCTAACCTTATTGGTGGACACATACCCGACCATGATCATCCTTGGGTCAATTTGGGGACCCCTTGGAGCCACTTGTATGTGGTAGGGACACATTATATTAATAAAGTTAAAATAAAAATAAAAATGGCATAAGCTTACATCTTTTAGAAAAACAATTTTTACATAGGGTTATACATGTTGGATTTTCGATTATAAATATTCATTAGAAAGATAAAACGATTTCCTACATGATGATATTTTATTTATAATTTTTAGACATCAAATAAGTTAAATTATTAATGACACAATAATGATGCAATGTTTACCTCATTAATAAATCATTGAAATAAATAATATTATAATGATTAAAATATTATCTAAAACCTGTCCAATTCTTATTGGTTGATGTTATTTAGAATATTATTCATCTTATATTCGACCTCAATGATTTTTGTACCATTATAAACCGAATATAATTATATTATAAAGTAATACTTTCACTCTTTCCTAAAGATCCCCTCCTCTCCCTTATAAAAGGAGACCACTTCTACTCATTCCTCACACCTCTCAAGCCACTTGGATCGTCCAAACTCTGCCCAACTAAGCTCCCCACATCCCTCTCCTCCTCCTTGAAGCTTCCCCTTAGGCAGAAAGCATTTCAACAAGTCCTTTGGTTCTAACCAAAGTGAGTTACCTAAATTAAAGGTAACGTTTTCTCTTAAATTATTTTCATTTATTTTGCTTCTTCAACCCCCAAACTCTTTTTATTTCCTTTCTTTTGTAACAACACCAGTATCCTCAATATACTAGGATGTTGTTATAAGAAGGATTCAAACTACACATACACACAACTCCATCTAATGGATGATGAACATAATGTTTCTGTGGATGGCAAACTAACGCCTCACGAAATGATGATTGTTCAAATACATCTTACAGCCTCTCATGGTGGCCATTATGATGGCACTGTAATTAAATATGATATTAATGATATATATTTTATATATAAGCTTCTGTAATTCCATTTTATTTCATACCATTATTCGTTTCATGTTGTATATACATACGATAATTTCATTTGAGGAAGTGCGGACTACCGCCCCCTTAAAAGGATATGACTCGTTCATACCACACATGGAAAGTATAAAGGATGGTGTTAATGAACTTAAGTAACATATATAAAATATTATATTATACTGGAATAGTAATATACCTATGTATCATTTGGATTCGATTCTTTTAAAATAAAAATTAAATGGAAATAGCGTTCGTGCGTACGTACGGACTACCGTCTCCACGAACGCGATGAGATTCATTCTCCATCGTATCCATTCAAGTATAATTATCATTTAATGATTTAAAAATGATGTTTAAGGACTTGATATCATTCTGGATATGAATAAGATACAACAAACATGACTTATGTAACAAAACATATAAAGAAAATGAGTATGTTAACACCCGAAACGACGATAATACTAAGATATTATTATCAAATCAATATTAAAAGATCATATATGATATCATATTAATGTATATGATTCTTGTATAATTTAGTAACAATTATTTCACTATTATATAGGAGGTTAACCTACCCCAACCAAGGAAAAGTACAAGGTAAGGATTATTTCACAATCTCTTCATTATCCGAGGTTGTTTATACGTAATAATCTACTGGGATCTCTTTATCATCCACATCCATGTTTCATAAAAATGTATTTCAAAACATTTTTATTATTTACAAGAATATGAGTTAAATTCATTTATACCCTTGTTTGACTTTTTAAAAGAGGTTTATAAAGGAATCTTTCCGTCGTTTTCAAAACAAAGTCCTTTTTAACCTTTTCGATAGAATTAAGGTATGAATGTTTTTTTTAACTTATACGGCAGGTGCGGCTATTTTCCGCCGTTATAAAATCTTCAAAGCTTCCCTTACAAGCTTATAAGAATATTTTCAAAGAAAATGTGTTATTTTATATGGATCTTAAATGATTTCAAAATAAAAAGAGATATTTCTTTAAAAAGAATTTTGATTTCATCTATGTCAACATCCTTTGATGGATTTTACGCTTATTTGAATTTGATCTATTGTGATACAAAACTACTATATGGTATTGAAGGTTTTGTGATATGTTTTACTGTGGATGTGCTATTTTTATACCATTCATAGTTTATGGTGAAATTATTGACATTTCGTATGCTAGTTTTAATATGAATGTTTATGTAATGTTTAAACCTTTTCATATGGGAATGCATTGGACTTAGCAAGTGACGGGTGGAGCCCGCTATAGCTCCTCGATGCATCGGTAGGTCTCATGAGACAAACTAGTGTCTTGGCACAAGGCCTTGACAAAATCTTATTTGTAGTCTTGGCACGAGGCCTTTGCTATGTGGTTATGATAGTCTGGCATTATGCATTCCAACATTATGAAAGTGGTTATTGATTTTTGCATGTGATTATTCTATTAGTAGAATATCCATGTGAATAAGTAAATGGCATTATTTCATTTTATTTATTCCATACCATGTTGAAAGTTCATGTTTAAAAGGTTTTTGTTTAAGTTATACATTGCCTTAAAAGTTTATTCTTATTTATGAAAGTTTCCGCTATATTGTTATCCTTACTGGGCATTTGAGCTCACCCCTTTTCTATGTTTTATTTTTCCCAGGAAGTGAAGAAGTAAGTTATGAATGACCTGCAGGGATTTTTATGAGTGTGGAAAGTGGAGACATTATGTTGTTGTAGTAGTTTTTCATTTTATGATGTAATGTAAAACTTATGAATATATCTAGTGTTTCCAAGGCTACTAAACCAATCGGTCTTTTGAGATTTGATCTTTCTTGTGATCATGCCAATGTTACGAAGTAATGCACCGACTCTGGGTAGCTAGGGTCGGGGCGTTAAAGTTGGTATCAGAGGAAGTTTAGTACAAACCTTGGTAGCTAGATTTAGATAATCTCTGATTAGAGCACGTAGACCTATGATGAACTTTGAGGATTAGTATAAAAGAACTTACTAGAATTTTGGTATTGTAAAGATTTTGTGAGTTTTCCGAGCAATACATCCTTGTCTGGATACGAGCAGGTAGAGGCGGCTCTGGCACAAATGTACCTAGGGGTAAAACCCAAAAACACCGCTTTGAGCTAGACTCGAACGGGAACTGGTGCACGACAACGGGCCTTGCTGCACTCTTGGTTACGACACTCCCGGGGGATATGCTTAGGATAATTTACATTTTATTTACAAATCGATTTAAGTAATATATACATAAGATGAGAGTAAATGACCTTGGTTAATACTAATATGTTTCAAATTGAGAATATGGTGATATTTTAATCTCTAAATGATTTTATGACTACTATTACTCACACAATGCTTTCTGGTTTTAGTCAATGGCTGGATTCCAAGGAAGTCATAGTGACTTTGAGAATGATATTTGAGGAATAATTGTCTCTTCTCTTGTGGATATAGGTATAAATAACCATTTGGTTTTATATGATCATTGGGGTTTGAGAAAATGATAAATTATTATAATTTGGGATGAAAATGCAAAGTATGATATAACATTTGTGGTTAAATCATGTTATTTTGAAAAATTTATCTCATTTTGGTAATATTATAGAATATAGTTTTTGCAAAAGGACAACACGTAGACCGTGTAACAACCCGTCGCGTCGGACAAAGCTGTGGGAATCGAACCCACAACCAAAGTGCGATTGGGATTTATCGCCTACCACTGGACTACGTGAAGTCCCTGGTTAATATGACTATTTTTTTTGTTAAATGATTTTATTGATCAATAATAAGATGATTTGGGTTCTTATGTCTTATCAAATGAATACCCTTGGTATAGGAAAATGATTTGGTGATTAAGTGATAATTGTTATTTTGGAAGATGTTCGTTTTGTTAGGAACACTATATGCCCAAGGAAAATAGAATACAATGAGGTTTCATTTGTAGAGTAATGGTGGATTTTTATCTACATTTTTATTGTTGATTTATAGTGATTTGGGTTATTTATGGAAATGATTAACCTATAACAGAGAATATGTGATGATGTTAATTACTTTTAAGTATGTGACTTTAAGAGTATTTGATGTCATTTGGAGATACAATGTAACATGGGAGACTACATAATCAAATTCTTCTATGTTTTGGGTTTCAATATTAGTTTGGATTATATTAAAGGATTTTAAGGACAATTGGTTATTGAATGGTATCTATTTAACTTTGGGGTATTGTTGGTTTAATTTTAGAAATTTATATTAGTGCATATTTATCTCAATGAATATCCTTTTGGGGGATCATTAGATCATTCACTAACCATTTTGGTTTTGATTAATCTTCAAAGACAATGTAAATATATGGTTCATCCTGCATGGATCATGTGATTCTATAGAAGTTTATTCTAGCTCTTCCAGTGTGACCAAGTCTTCTTGAATACTCATCATTTAAAAAAATTGAGTTAGTGGTGGAAATTTATTAAAGAATGAAAATATACTTAAAATTTAAGTATATCTCATAATGTTCTTAGTCAATATCATAAATGAATTCCTCTTCCTTATGTAATGTAACTTTAAAAAAAAATGTTGTCCTAGATGGTACCTTAAATCATCACTAATTTATGGCTTTGGGATTGTTGGCCTTTTCATAGCCATGTTCTCTACCACTCTCCATCAGATAATTGATGGTTAGATTTCTCCTCCATATCCATATTTTCCTACATGGAACCCTAGTATGTGTTATTTTCGGTAATCTTCATACTTTCCACTCTTTATTTTAAATAGAGGCCTCATTAATTCATTTTTCGATGTGGGATTTCAACTAAGATATTTTGAGATGTCAAAAATGTGTGATCCCAATACCCTATATTTTGTTGAACCGATGGTACTTCAAATCATCATAGATTGATGAGTTTAAGGACCTCAATTTTATACTTGTTTGTGATTGATGACCTCAACCACTACCTATAAATATTTACGTTTTTCCTCCAATTATATGTCTCTAATTGCCACCAATGTTCTCCAAATCGAGATCATAATTTGGTGGTGACCCTTTCATTTCTCTTTTCCTTATATTAAGACTAAATTTTAGTAAACCAATTTCCGATGTGGGTTTTCCCACAAATATATTTTCTATTTTCAACCTTTTATTTTCGAATAACAATTTCAAATTGCGAGGACGCAATTTATTGAAGGAGGGGAGAATGTAACACCCCAAGATTTCATAGTGTGTTATTTCTTCAAAATAATTCAATAACTTGCACTACACGCAACACCGAGTTCAAGCACACCATGACTTACCAAACAAGCCGTTCAAAAAGGTTATGAATAGTATTAACTAAATTTTAAACTTTATATAATCCTTATAATTTTAGAATCCATATTATGAGTTTCTTAGACATAATGTAAGAACAAATTCATCTTCAGTATTGTAGTTTTACCAACTTTTAATAGTGAACCCTTTTTAAATAAAATATATTAAACTTTTTGACTAAATGGGGACATCAAAAAAATTTAAAATAAAACATCCCAAGCTTCCACGGTACGCTTTCCTTTGAATAAAACAGTAGCGTGTGTTGTACGCAACTTCGAGTTTTAACACACACCACAACCGATCAAACTAGCCGTTATGAATAGTAATACTTAATTTTTTGAAATTATATAAATTTATATTTCAAAATGGACTTCATTTTTGGATTCGGAATATCAAATTTAGCCTAAGGTGAAATTTTGGTACTTTTCGGATAACTTTCATATTTTGATGAATAGTAAAAATTACTAAATTTTAATTAAAAACAACTTTTTTAATCAAAATAATTAATAGTGATAAATTATGAATTTGAGTGGTCTTAAAGTATATTTAGAATATATTTTTACCATTTAATATAATGTTGGTCATTGGACATAATTTTACAATTAAACCGAACATAAACAAGTGTCAATCTTTTTATAGTTATTATCTCTTAAAAACACGCTTTTTGTTTTGACAGCGGGAATTAATTTTAAATTAATTTCTGCCACTTCTGTGTTTTGAATTTAGGAAAATGGATTCCATATTTGAAATCAGGATGTTCAAATTGTGTAAATAGGTAACTTTTATTTTTAGACATTTTGAATAGTTACTGTGGTAAATATTTTATTTACCATGGTTAAAGGGTAAATCCGGTAAATAAGGGTTAAAAAATAATATTATAATAATACAAAATTACCCTAAAACGTGTCCTAACCTTATTGGTGGACACATACCCGACCATGAGCATCCTTGGGTCGATTTGGGGACCCCTTGGAGCCACTTGTATGTGGTAGGGACACATTATATTAATAAAGTTAAAATAAAAATAAAAATGGCATAAGCTTACATCTTTTAGAAGAACAATTTTTATATAGGGTTATACATGTTGGATTTTCGATTATAAATATTCATTAGAAAGCTAAAACGATTTCCTACATGATGATATTTTATTTATAATTTTTAGACATCAAATAAGTTAAATTATTAATGACACAATAATGATGCAATGTTTACCTCATTAATAAATCATTGAAATAAATAATATTATAATGATTAAAATATTATCTAAAACCTGTCCAATTCTTATTGGTTGATGTTATTTAGAATATGATTCATCTTATATTCGACCTCAATGATTTTTGTACCATTATAAACCGAATATAATTATATTATAAAGTAATACTTTCACTCTTTCCTAAAGATCCCCTCCTCTCCCTTATAAAAGGAGACCACTTCTACTCATTCCTCACACCTCTCAAGCCACTTGGCTCGTCCAAACTCTGCCCAACTAAGCTCCCCACATCCCTCTCCTCCTCCTTGAAGCTTACCTTTAGGAAGAAAGCATTTCAAAAAGTCCTTTGGTTCTAACCAAAGTGAGTTACCTAAATTAAAGGTAACGTTTTCTCTTAAATTATTTTCATTTATTTTGCTTCTTCAACCCCCAAACTCTTTTTATTTCCTTTCTTTTGTAACAACACCAGTATCCTCAATATACTAGGATGTTGTTATAAGAAGGATTAAAACTACACATACACACAAATCCATCTAATGGATGATGAACATAATGTTTCTGTGGATGGCAAACTAACGCCTCACGAAACGATGATTGTTCAAATACATCTTACAGCCTCTCATGGTGGCCATTATGATGGCACTGTAATTAAATATGATATTAATGATATATATTTTATATATAAGCTTCTGTAATTCCATTTTATTTCATACCATTATTCGTTTCATGTTTTATATACATACGATAATTTCATTTGAGGAAGTGCGGACTACCGCCCCCTTAAAATGATATGACTCGTTCATACCACACATGGAACGTATAAAGGATGGTGTTAATGAACTTAAGTAACATATATAAAATATTATATTATACTAGAATAGTAATATACCTATGTATCATTTGGATTCGATTCTTTTAAAATAAAAATTAAATGGAAATAGTGTTCGTGCGTACGTACGGACTACCGTCTCCACGAACGCGATGAGATTCATTCTCCATCGTATCCATTCAAGTATAATTATCATTTAATGTTTTAAAAATGATGTTTAAGGACTTGATATCATTCTGGATATGAATAAGATACAACAAACATGACTTATGTAACAAAACATATAAAGAAAATGAGTAAGTTAACACCCGAAACGACGATAATACTAAGATATTATTATCAAATCAATATTAAAAGATCATATATGATATCATATTAATGTATATGATTCTTGTATAATTTAGTAACAGTTATTTCACTATTATACAGGAGGTTAACCTACCCCAACCATGGAAAAGTACAAGGTAAGGGTTATTTCACAATCTCTTCATTATCCGAGGTTGTTTATACGTAATAATCTACTGGGATCTCTTTATCATCCACATCCATGTTTCTTAAAAATGTATTTAAAAACATTTTTATTATTTACAAGAATATGAGTTAAATTCATTTATACCCTTGTTTGACTTTTTATAAGAGGTTTATAAAGGAATCTTTCCATCTTTTTCAAAACAAGGTCCTTTTTAACCTTTTCGACAGAATTAAGGTAAGAATGTTTTTTTAACTTATACGGCAGGTGCGGCTATTTTCCGCCGTTATAAAATCTTCAAAGCTTCCCTTACAAGATTATAAGAATATTTTCAAAGAAAATGCGTTATTTTATATGGATCTTAAATGATTTCAAAATAAAAAGAGATATTTCTTTAAAAAGAATTTTGATTTCATCTATGTCAACATCCTTTGATGGATTTTACGCTTATTTGAATTTGATCTATTGTGATACAAAACTTCTATATTGTATTGAAGGTTTTGTGATATGTTTTACTGTGGATGTGCTATTTTTATACCATTCATAGTTTATGGTGAAATTATTGAAATTTCGTATGCTAGTTTTAATACGAATGTTTATGTTATGTTTAAACCTTTTCATATGGGAATGCATTGGACTTAGTAAGTGACGGGTGGAGCCCGCTATAGCTCCTCGATGCATCGGTAGGTCTCATGAGACAAACTAGTGTCTTGGCACAAGGCCTTGAGAAAATCTTATTTGTAGTCTTGGCACGAGGCCTTGGCTATGTGGTTATGATAGTCTGGCATTATGCATTCCAACATTATGAAAGTGGTTATTGATTTTTGTATGTGATTATTTGATTAGTAGAATATCCATGTGAATAAGTAAATGGCATTATTTCATTTTATTTATGCCATACCATGATGAAAGTTCATGTTTAAAAGGTTTTTGTTTAAGTTATACATTGCCTTAAAAGTTTATTCTTATTTATGAAAGTTTCTGCTATATTGTTATCCTTACTGGGCATTTGAGCTCACCCCTTTTCTATGTTTTATTTTTCCCAGGAAGTGAAGAAGTAAGTTATGAATGACCTGCAGGGATTTTTATGAGGGGATAATAGTGTGGAAAGTGGAGACATTATGTTGTTGTAGTAGTTTTTCATTTTATGATGTAATGTAAAACTTATGAATATATCTAGTGTTTCCAAGGCTACTAAACCAATCGGTCTTTTGAGATTTGATCTTTCTTGTGATCATGCCAATGTTACGAAGTAATGCACCGACTCTGGGTAGCTAGGGTCGGGGCGTTAAAGTTGGTATCAGAGGAAGTTTAGTACAAACCTTGGTAGCTAGATTTAGATAAACTCTGATTAGAGCACGTAGACCTAAGATGAACTTTGAGGATTAGTATAAAAGAACTTCCTAGAATTTTGGTATTGTAAAGATTTTGTGAGTTTTCCGAGCAATACATCCCTGTCTGGATACGAGCAGGTAGAGGCGGCTCTGGCACAGATGTACCTAGGTGTAAAACCCGAAAACACTGCTTTGAGCTAGACTCGAACGGGAACTGGTGCACGACAACGGGCCTTGCTGCACTCTTGGTTACGACACTCCCAGGGGATATGCTTAGGATAATTTACATTTTCTTTACAAACCGATTTAAGTAATATATACATAAGATGAGAGTAAATGACCTTGGTTAATCCTAATATGTTTCAAATTGAGAATATGGTGACATTTTAATCTCTAAATGATTTTACGACTACTATTACACACACAATGCTTTCTGGTTTTAGTCAATGGCTGGATTCCAAGGAAGTCATAGTGACTTTGAGAATGATATTTGAGGAATAATTGTCTCTTCTCTTGTGGATATAGGTATAAATAACCATTTGGTTTTATATGATAATTGGGGTTTGAGAAAATGATAAATTATTATAATTTGGGATGAAAATGCAAAGTATGATATAACATTTGTGGTTAAATCATGTTATTTTGAAAAATTTATCTCATTTTGGTAATATTATAGAATATAGTTTTTGAAAAAGGACAACACGTAGACCGTGTGACAACCCGTCGCGTCGGACAAAGTTGTGGGAATCGAACCCACAACCAAAGTGCGATTGGGATTTATCGCCTACCACTGGACTACGTGAAGTCCCTGGTTAATATGACTATTTTTTTTGTTAAATGATTTTATTGATCAATAATAAGATGATTTGGGTTCTTATGTCTTATCAAATGAATACCCTTGGTATAGGAAAATGATTTGGTGATTAAGTGATAATTGTTATTTTGGAAGATGTTTGTTTTGTTAGGAACACTATATGCCCAAGGAAAATAGAATACAATGAGGTTTCATTTGTAGAGTAATGGTGGATTTTTATCTACATTTTTATTGTTGATTTATAGTGATTTGGGTTATTTATGGAAATGATTAACCTATAACAGAGAATATGTGATGATGTTAATTACTTTTAAGTATGTGACTTTAAGAGTATTTGATGTCATTTGGAGATACAATGTAACATGGGAGACTACATAATCAAATTCTTCTATGTTTTGGGTTTCAATATTAGTTTGGATTATATTAAAGGATTTTAAGGACAATTGGTTATTTAATGGTATCTATTTAACTTTGGGGTATTGTTGGTTTAATTTGAGAAATTAAGATTAGTGCATATTCATCTCAATGAATATCCTTTTGGGGGATCATTAGATCATTCACTAACCATTTTGGTTTTGATTAATCTTCAAAGACAATGTAAATATATGGTTCATCCTGCATGGATCATGTGATTCTATAGAAGTTTATTCTAGCTCTTCCAGTGTGACCAAGTCTTCTTGAATACTCATCGTTTAAAAAAATTGAGTTAGTGGTGGAAATTTATTAAAGAATGAAAATATACTTAAAATTTAAGTATATCTCATAATGTTCTTAGTCAATATCATAAATGAATTCCTCTTCCTTATGTAATGTAACTTTAAAAAAAATATTGTCCTAGATGGTACCTTAAATCATCACTAATTTATGGCTTTGGGATTGTTGGCCTTTTCATAGCCATGTTCTCTACCACTCTCCATCAGATAATTGATGGTTAGATTTCTCCTCCATATCCATATTTTCCTACATGGAACCCTAGTATGTGTTATTTTCAGTAATCTTCATACTTTCCACTCTTTATTTTAAATAGAGGCCTCATTAATTCATTTTTCGATGTGGGATTTCAACTAAGATATTGTGAGATGTCAAAAATGTGTGATCCCAATACCCTATATTTTGTTGAACCGATGGTACTTCAAATCATCATAGATTAATGAGTTTAAGGACCTCAATTTTATACTTGTTTGTGATTGATGACCTCAACCACTACCTATAAATATTTACGTTTTTCCTCCAATTATATGTCTCTAATTGCCACCAATGTTCTCCTAATCGAGATCATAATTTGGTGGTGACCCTTTCATTTCTCTTTTCCTTATATTAAGACTAAATTTTAGTAAACCAATTTCTGATGTGGGTTTTCCCACAAATATATTTTCTATTTTCAACCTTTTATTTTCGAAGAACAATTTCAAATTGCGAGGATGCAATTTATTGAAGGAGGGGAGAATGTAACACCCCAAGATTTCATAGTGTGTTATTTCTTCAAAATAATTCAATAACTTGCACTACATGCAACACCGAGTTCAAGCGCACCATGACTTACCAAACAAGCCGTTCAAAAAGGTTATGAATAGTATTAACTAAATTTTAAACTTTATATAATCCTTATAATTTTAGAATCCATATTATGAGTTTCTTAGACATAATGTAAGAACAAATTCATCTTCAGTACTGTAGTTTTACCAACTTTTAATAGTGAACCCTTTTTAAATAAAATATATTAAACTTTTTTACTAAATGGGGACATCAAAAAAATTTAAAATAAAACATCCCAAGCTTCCACGGTACGCTTTCCTTTGAATAAAACAGTAGCGTGTGTTGTACGCAACTTCGAGTTTTAACACACACCACAACCGATCAAACTAGCCGTTATGAATAGTAATACTTAATTTTTTGAAATTATATATATTTTATATTTCAAAATGGACTTCATTTTTGGATTCGGAATATCAAATTTAGCCTAAGGTGAAATATTGGTACTTTTCGGATAACTTTCATATTTTGATGAATAGTAAAAATTACTAAATTTTAATTAAAAACAACTTTTTTAATCAAAATAATTAATAGTGATAAATTATGAATTTGAGTGGTTTTAAAGTATATTTAGAATATATTTTTACCATTTAATATAATGTTGGTCATTGGACATAATTTTACAATTTAACCGAACATAAACAAGTGTCAATCTTTTTATAGTTATTATCTCTTAAAAACACGCTTTTTGTTTTGACAGCGGGAATTAATTTTAAATTAATTTCTGCCACTTCTGTGTTTTGAATTTAGGAAAATGGATTCCATATTTGGAATCAGTATGTTCAAATTGTGTAAATAGGTAACTTTTATTTTTAGACATTTTGAATAGTTACTGTGGTAAATATTTTATTTACCATGGTTAAAGGGTAAATCCGGTAAATAAGGGTTAAAAAATAATATTATAATAATACAAAATTACCCTAAAACGTGTCCTAACCTTATTGGTGGACACATACCCGACCATGATCATCCTTGGGTCAATTTGGGGACCCCTTGGAGCCACTTGTATGTGGTAGGGACACATTATATTAATAAAGTTAAAATAAAAATAAAAATGGCATAAGCTTACATCTTTTAGAAAAACAATTTTTACATAGGGTTATACATGTTGGATTTTCGATTATAAATATTCATTAGAAAGATAAAACGATTTCCTACATGATGATATTTTATTTATAATTTTTAGACATCAAATAAGTTAAATTATTAATGACACAATAATGATGCAATGTTTACCTCATTAATAAATCATTGAAATAAATAATATTATAATGATTAAAATATTATCTAAAACCTGTCCAATTCTTATTGGTTGATGTTATTTAGAATATTATTCATCTTATATTCGACCTCAATGATTTTTGTACCATTATAAACCGAATATAATTATATTATAAAGTAATACTTTCACTCTTTCCTAAAGATCCCCTCCTCTCCCTTATAAAAGGAGACCACTTCTACTCATTCCTCACACCTCTCAAGCCACTTGGATCGTCCAAACTCTGCCCAACTAAGCTCCCCACATCCCTCTCCTCCTCCTTGAAGCTTCCCCTTAGGCAGAAAGCATTTCAACAAGTCCTTTGGTTCTAACCAAAGTGAGTTACCTAAATTAAAGGTAACGTTTTCTCTTAAATTATTTTCATTTATTTTGCTTCTTCAACCCCCAAACTCTTTTTATTTCCTTTCTTTTGTAACAACACCAGTATCCTCAATATACTAGGATGTTGTTATAAGAAGGATTCAAACTACACATACACACAACTCCATCTAATGGATGATGAACATAATGTTTCTGTGGATGGCAAACTAACGCCTCACGAAATGATGATTGTTCAAATACATCTTACAGCCTCTCATGGTGGCCATTATGATGGCACTGTAATTAAATATGATATTAATGATATATATTTTATATATAAGCTTCTGTAATTCCATTTTATTTCATACCATTATTCGTTTCATGTTGTATATACATACGATAATTTCATTTGAGGAAGTGCGGACTACCGCCCCCTTAAAAGGATATGACTCGTTCATACCACACATGGAACGTATAAAGGATGGTGTTAATGAACTTAAGTAACATATATAAAATATTATATTATACTGGAATAGTAATATACCTATGTATCATTTGGATTCGATTCTTTTAAAATAAAAATTAAATGGAAATAGCGTTCGTGCGTACGTACGGACTACCGTCTCCACGAACGCGATGAGATTCATTCTCCATCGTATCCATTCAAGTATAATTATCATTTAATGATTTAAAAATGATGTTTAAGGACTTGATATCATTCTGGATATGAATAAGATACAACAAACATGACTTATGTAACAAAACATATAAAGAAATTGAGTAAGTTAACACCCGAAACGACGATAATACTAAGATATTATTATCAAATCAATATTAAAAGATCATATATGATATCATATTAATGTATATGATTATTGTATAATTTAGTAACAATTATTTCACTATTATACAGGAGGTTAACCTACCCCAACCAAGGAAAAGTACAAGGTAAGGGTTATTTCACAATCTCTTCATTATCCGAGGTTGTTTATACGTAATAATCTACTGGGATCTCATTATCATCCATATCCATGTTTCTTAAAAATGTATTTCAAAAAAAATTTATTATTTACAAGAATATGATTTAAATTCATTTATACCCTTGTTTGACTTTTTATAAGAGGTTTATAAAGGAATCTTTCTGTCGTTTTCAAAACAAGGTCCTTTTTAACCTTTTCAACAGAATTAAGGTAAGAATGTTTTTTTAACTTATACGGCAGGTGCGGCTATTTTCCGCCGTTATAAAATCTTCAAAGCTTCCCTTACAAGCTTATAAGAATATATTCAAAGAAAATGTGTTATTTTATATGGATCTTAAATGATTTCAAAATAAAAAGAGATATTTCTTTAAAAAAAAATTTGATTTCATCTATGTCAACATCCTTTGATGGATTTTACGCTTATTTGAATTTGATCTATTGTGATACAAAACTTCTATATTGTATTGAAGGTTTTGTGATATGTTTTACTGTGGATGTGCTATTTTTATACCATTCATAGTTTATGGTGAAATTATTGACATTTAGTATGCTAGTTTTAATACGAATGTTTATGTTATGTTTAAACCTTTTCATATGGGAATGCATTGGACTTAGTAAGTGACGGGTGGAGCCCGCTATAGCTCCTCGATGCATCGGTAGGTCTGATGAGACAAACTAGTGTCTTGGCATAAGGCCTTGACAAAATCTTATTTGTAGTCTTGGCACGAGGCCTTGGCTATGTGGTTATGATAGTATGGCATTATGCATTCCAACATTATTAAAGTGGTTATTGATTTTTGCATGTGATTATTAGATTAGTAGAATATCCATGTGAATAAGTAAATGGCATTATTTCATTTTATTTATGCCATACCAAGTTGAAAGTTCATGTTTAAAAGGTTTTTGTTTAAGTTATACATTGCCTTAAAAGTTTATTCTTATTTATGAAAGTTTCCGCTATATTGTTATCCTTACTGGGCATTTGAGCTCACCCCTTTTCTATGTTTTATTTTTCCCAGGAAGTGAAGAAGTAAGTTATGAATGACCTGCAGGGATTTTTATGAGGGGATAATAGTGTGGAAAGTGGAGACATTATGTTGTTGTAGTAGTTTTTCATTTTATGATGAAATGTAAAACTTATGAATATATCTAGTGTTTCCAAGGCTACTAAACCAATCGGTCTTTCGAGATTTGATCTTTCTTGTGATCATGCCAATGTTACGAAGTAATTCACCGACTCTAGGTAGCTAGGGTCGGGGCGTTACAAACAGAGTGTCAGGTAAATTTCCTCACATAAGGACTTGAACCTGAGACATCAGCGATGGATCGAGATCCTCTAAGATTATGACTTTGAGATTTTCTATAATCTTGGAAAGGTGAACTTTGTGGCTGATGCTCTCAGCAGAAGATCGGGCATTCAACTACTTGGAGAGGTGATAGAGCAGTTATCCACTTTACATATATCCTTTGTGGATAGTGATGGGGAAGCTTATCTACCGTCCCTCACAGTCACTCCTCCACTTCATCAGTGGGTCAGAGAGGCACAACCTGGAGACGAAGACTACGAGGCACGACGTGCTCAGATATCCTTAGGGCTAGTACCCGATGGATTTTATGAAGGTGAGGAGAACGTCATCCCCTTATGGGGATGTACCATGGTTCCAGTTACACTATAGGAGGAGGTGATGAGAGATTTCCACAATTCTCCTCTAGCGGTATATCATGGATTAGCGAAGATGTATCAGGACCTCAGACGAGAGTACTGGTGGCCGAGTATGAAGAAGGTTGTGTAAGAGCTCGTTTCTTGATGCCTCACTTGACAGCAAGTGAAGGTGGAGCACCAGGTACCTGCAGGCTTGGTATAGCCCTTAGAAGTCCTAGAGTAGAAGTGGGACGGGATATCCATGGAATTTGTGATGGGGCTTCCACATACTTTCAGGGGACATGACACCATCTGGGTGATCGTATACCGACTCACCAAGTCGGCCCACTTCCTACAGATTAGATAGCAGGGCTCAGTAGAGAGCGTGGGACACCTCTACATTTAGGAGATTGTATGGCTTCTTGGTGTTCCATCATCTATAATCCTTGATCGAGAAACTTTCTTTACTTCCCAGGTTTGGAAGGGTTATTCAAGGCTTTCGGGACACAGCTATGCCTAAGAACTGATTTTCAACCTTAGAAGGATGGCCAAACTGAGATAACCAATCAGACACTCGAGGACATGCTCCATGCATGTGTCCTAGATTTTGGTCACAGCTAGGAGGATCACCTACCCTTGGTGGAGTTTGCGTACAACAACTGCTACCACTCCACCATTGGGATGGATCTTTATGAGGCACTATACGACCGAACTTGCAGATCACCTCTTTGTTGTACTGACTCTGGGGAGTCAGCACTTGTAGGACCAGAGATGGTTCGAGCTACGACAAAGAAGGTGTAGGTCATCCAGGAGCGGATGAGGACTATAGAGAGCAGACAGAAGTCCTATGCTGATAGGAGGTGGAGACCACTGGAGTTCAAGGATGATGACCACATTTTCTTTCTGGTCTCATCTCAACATGGGTTACAGAGATTTGGCCGTTATGGCATGTTATCTCCACGCTTCATCAGGACTTTTCAGGCCCTCTGTAGGGTAGGGGTGCTGGCTTACTACCTGGCCCTTCCACCTCAGTTGCACCAGGTGCACGACATCTTCCATGTGTCTCAGTTGAGGAGAAAGATGCATGACCCGACACATATCATCGACCATGGGGAGCTGGGCATCGATGACGGGGAAACTATTATGGAGGTCCTAGTGGAGATCGAGGATCGACAGGAGTAGGTCCTACTTGGATGGTCGATTCCTCTGGTGCGCATTCGTTGGTAGCACGGGATCCTCCATGAGAGCACATGGGTGCGGGAGGCTCAGATACATGCACAATACCCTCATTTGTTCCCCTAGTTTATGTTGTATCTTTACGGGGATGAAAATCATTGAGGTGGGAGTAATTTAATGACCCAGAAATTTCAAGTAATTTTTTTCTAAATAATTTCGAATTTTACGAGTCTGTTTCTTCTGACGACACTTGATTTTGAGGCCCAGTGTTCCTGTAATCATTCTCTGAAGTCTATCTCTGGTAAGTTCAGTGAACGAACGAGCGTGTTTTTCTATCTTTTGAACCGGGGATCAGAATTAAAATCTGAGGGCACCAATGAAACCACAACGCCGGTAATTTCTCAAGGGGACCATTACTGTAGTTTCATTCTCAAAGGAGGAGGTTATATTTTTTGGGGTTTATTAATGAAGTAAATAAATAATTGTCAGTATAATTTTTATTTTATTAAGGTTGTTTTTCCCTGCCATGGGTAGTTAAGAGAGGGTCCCACAACCACTTAACTACCCAAGTGGGGATGTTAGAGAGGTGGGGGCATGCATGAGACCCACCATTTAATTCCATATAATCTCTTAAACATCCCCTCATTAATTGTGAAAAACCTCCATTAAATGTCACCTCAATCCATTAAATTATGTCAACCCATAATTTAATGAGGAACGTTCCTCTTTCCCCTTTTTAATTTAACATCCAACATGTTTAATAATGGGGAAAATTCTCTCTCTCTTCTTTAATTAAATTTCAACACTATTTAATTATTGTGGTGAATTAATTATGGGATATTTTCTTTGCGTGTATAAGAAAATAATAGCAGAACATATTATTTTATAAAGGAGGAGAGCTTCGTTGTGCTGTGAAGAACGCCAGCCTCTGATGAAGAATGACAAAGAACGCCGGCCTCCGACAAAGAATGACAAACAACGTCGGTTCCTTGGAGATCAACAATGCGCCACCCTTACCTTTCTCCACGGAAAGAGAGGAGACTCTGCTTCCTCCTCGGTGCGCACTGACGATGCCTACGATCCTTTCCCCCCGTGACACTGACGATCGTCTTCGGTGTTGAGTTAGGGGAATTTGAATAATTTTCCTTATGTGATTTTTATATCCCCAGCATGGTGTACATTTTTTGGTAATGTTTGAACCACTAACGTGGTGGGTGCTGGATAAACAACAAGTCTGAATCCACCTCTAGTTTGTTCTTGATGCACGAAATTCTTGGAGATGACGAAATGATACCAAAATGGAAATTGGAGGCCTTCACAGTAATCTAAGGTTCCCGGGATGACCGCAGGCGTAGACAAGAGCAAGAACAGACCACTGGAAGGACTCCGTTGGCCCCCAGAAAACATCAATGGCGCACTGGCATGCCGCCGGCTGCAGCCGCTGCAGCATGGAGCTAGATCCCGTAGTCGTGTGGGATCCTGGGAGATGTGGTGTCGGTCACCGCATTTTCGGAGCGCAAGGGGGGGGGGGGGACTCCGTCCCCCCTTCTCGGCCCGCTGGTCGAGCCAGCACACCCCCCAGCTGGGCCGGGGCGGGTTTCACGGACAGGGCCGGGCCGGGCCACACCTGGCCTGGCCGGACCTAGACCCGGGTCCGGTCGACCCAGTCTGGGCTGACCCAGGGGGGTGGGGCCAGGTCGGGTAGGGCCCAGACCCCCCACTTCGGATCGCTTATGGTCATTTTCCCATAACTTGTGCTACAGACCTCCAATCAATGCACCGTCTATTGTGTATAAACCCTTGGTTCAATGTGGTCGTTTTGTAATATTAAACTCGATGTTTTGGTAAAGTTTCGGTATGGATGGGTTGGATCGAACCTGAAACCAATCGGGCCCTTGGAGCAGAAATGATTATATCTCAAGGACCAAACATCCGATTGACATGCCCTCAATTGCGTTGGGATAATTTTGTCGAGATAGTCCTTTTGTATTACTCCTCTTGAGGTTTGGACACAGCTAGAGTACAGTCGGGTTGTTTTTAGCATAAAAACCAACAGGGCACCTGTGACGGAAAATCCAATAACTCTTAAACCGGGCGTCCGATTGACGCACCCTTTGTCGCATTGGGTTTCTTTTGATGAGACAGAACATTGAGATACATCAAATCTAGGATTTTTGAGAGTTGATGTATTGAATCTCTCTTTCTAGAGAAGTGGACCCTCCAAGAATTGGGCATGCGGTGTGCGGGAACCCTAGATCTGGCTGCGACTGCGACGATGATGATTGCACTTGGATCATCCATGTGTTTAGTAGCAAGGACGACTGTACTTGGATCCTATGTGGGTTCAGTAGCGATGATGACCGTTCTGGAATCCTCTGTGGGTTCGATGACAATGACTACTATTCTTGTAACCTATGTGGGTCCGGTAGTATTGACCTCTGTACTTGTATCCTGTGTGGGTCCGCAGAGTAGCTGGTCCTGTATCCTTTGTGGGTCCGACAACATTGTTGTTCTTGTATCCTAAGTGGGTCCGATAGCATAGATGAATTAGTGGCTATATTTGATCATCTCTTTCGCCTTACGAAGTGTATTCATGTGTGATCCAAGTGTTGATTCTCAATCATTATCATCGATGTGATTGACTTGCTTTCTTGTGTGGACTGAGTTATGTTCTTCCTGTTTGGACTGGGTTGTGCATTCCTATGTGAACTGGGTTGTGCTTGGGATCAGGAGCTAGATCTAAACTGTAACTAATGACTTAGGTATATGTATGGGCATATACATAAGTATAGTCTTTTGATACTTCGTGATTGTATCATTGTTTTTTGGTTTATCCTGCGTGGATTCTGAGAGACCATCAGGGGTCTCGGATTCCCTACTGAGTATCGTATACTCACCCCTACAGAGGATATGACCGCACTACATTGTGTTGGATGTAGACGATGGACATCACTGATCGGGGTGGAGGATTGTGGATCTAGACAGTCCCCGGAGGTGGACCACTTGGTGGGACGTACACGGAGTAGACGGTTGGACCCGAGGAGCTGAGGAGACTAGTTGTACCCACCCTTCAGGTAGGATTTCCAGAGGACGACTCAGTGTTACTATTTTTCATGCTATTGTTGAACATTCATTTCAGTTGTATTGTACTTTCAGTTGGGTTGGAATACTGGACCATTTACTTTTTCATCACTTTCCTTGTACTCAGTTTTACTTAGTGTTTACTTCGCTTGCGTACTCAGTTGTGTATGTTACTTCATAAAGGCAATGCCTTCCCTTTTTTTGGGATTTACGCCTTTGGTGCTAGTCACTAGCCCCTGGACTATGGAAGGAAGGTTTGGGGTAGTCCTGAAACGGAACCTGAGGATGGGTCGTGACTGTCTTTCAATGATTATTTTTCATGTAGCAGCCAGATACACCATCGACTCTGCCATGGAGAGTCAATATTCAAGTGCAGCTGTTGCTTCCAGAGAATCAACCACATTATTTAATATATCATAAATTCCATTATAATGAAATATTCAGAAACTAAGGACAATAAATTGGATGCCTATCTTTGGAAATATTAATGGCATCTCTCCCAATAGAGACTATGAGATTAATCACCAAATGTTCCCCCATGATTTTTTCCAAGTGGGATGGAATTCTGATATTCTCTCTCGTTTTCTCTCAAAATCATTCCCTCACAAAAAAATGTAGTTGGTAATGAAAGTCATCAGAGAGGGACTTGGTTCATAAGCTATAACACGACTTCACCCTACAACAACCGTGCCCTAATTAAATATAATTGATGGTAATGTAAAGATTTCTGATATTGACAAAGATCGTGGTTGTGATTCTAAGAGTGGAGAGGATAAGAAAATACCTCCCACCCCCAAAGCAGTATCCCTGATGAAAATATGTGGCACTATATATTCAATCATTATCCTCATACTATGGATATGAGAGAGTATTGACCATCCAAAACCATGATCGGACAGAACAATAGATATCAAGATGAACATTAAAAGTTCACTAAATAGTATAATACTTGTGGGATAGTCCTTCCAGATAAGGATATTGTTCTCATAATACTGGGGGTAGAAAATATAAACCCTCTCAGAGTTGTAAAGAAGTCCATGATAGCCCGCTACAAATTTTCAGTGGACTGAACATCAGCCTCCTAGACTGTGACTTCCACAAATAAACCATGAGAAGGTAGAGTATTGGTTTTTGAATCAATTACCTATGTAGTATAATAAGACACTCAGTTGAGATTTCATGGCTCAATGATATTCAAAGCCCCTCCAAGATCCATCAAAACATGGTGATCTTTAATAGAGACACCCCCCATTATAATGACCACCATGTCCCTCTCCATGTGAGTTGTCTCTGCATGAAAAAATGATGTCTCAAATTCTGGATTGCCTTCCATTGTTGGGGACAAAATTCTTCGAGTGGTGGAAGGCACATCTCTGGGGTTATAAACCACACCGGACTATTTGAATGGCCTTAATTACCTTCTTTGATCAACCACGGTAGATGCTGACCCTTCCGGTACCTCAAATGTTATTAGAGCAATATATGCCTGAGTGGTCGTCATCCGATCACCAATAGGCCATGCATCAAATCACATATACATACCAATGATTCAAAAAGGTATGTAAATTTGGTTTAATAACTAGTTGTGGAGGAACTTACTTATGACCCCCTTCGAATACGCTTCCATAACTGGGAAGCTTGCTTACATTTATTTTATTGTTGGGGATATGGCTCCTAAATATGACCACCAAGATGAGATGGAGGAGGAAATGCATTGGAAGGGTCGTCAATCTCCACATCTATATGCACTTGGGCTCTAGGAGATACTTCACATGTACACCATACACGTGAGGGGGAGTAATCCCATGCTACAGTACCTCTAGAAGAATAAGTTGGTGAAAATTTCATGTCTTGAGACACGGTAGGCCCCTGAAAATATAAAAAGGAAAGGTAATGATTTCAGAATCTTTGAAATAAATGAATTTGAATCCAATTTTTGCTGATAATACATCTCCCATTGGCTTTGGAAATACATCAATCAATGCCACATGGTCTGATCATTTATGTTTGTATGAAGGAGGATGAAGGAACTTATCCATTTCAGTCAGGAAAGAAACTTCCTTGTCAGGCTATTCATCACCTAAAATTCAAGTAGGACAGATGGCTCCCCCAAATTCTGGAATATAAAATCACTCCCTCTAAGGATGTTTCTATATATCATCATCTACATAGCTCACCCTTAACTCATATCAAACATTACATGCTACCAGAAACACTTCTGAAATTTGGATGACTAATGCTAGAAGGAAAATATGAGGAAGGGGGTTAGGCATTGATAACCGCAAACATATACAGGGTGTCCCTACACAATAAGGACCTCGAGAAGAATTAATTTATGAGATGTTGGGGGTGAAGAAGAATCATTTTTCATGGTGTCCATAGTCGGTAATCCAACAATGTCATCATCCTTATCAATGGTGTCTAGTCGCTAAATGGAAAGTACCCGATGTGAGTACTTGTTGTGACTACTTTAAGAGTGAATAAATCTCTTGAGTTAATTAAGGTATAAACCCCCCTCATCTAGATCCTCATCGAAAGAAATGCCAGTCATTTCCAAAAAACCAATACTAGTAAGGGAGAAATCTCTAATCTAGAGGAGTTTCCATAATTCAAAAGAGGACCATCCATGGGATGATATATAGCAATTTAAAAGGACCCATTTCCTCAAGACCACTGGAAATTGTCCTCAAATAGAATGGATGATGGACTTCCAACAACAACTCTAGTAGCTTTTTTGTATTCTTATGTAGTCATAACACCATCATTTTCATCTTTCTTGAGGAGGGAGCAAAGACACCATAGAATAAATTTTCCATGTCTAGGGTGTTCATCAACTTCCTTTTTCGTCCCCTTTCCCATCACCTTGGATGCCTAGGAAGTCTTCACAACGGACACCAAGCCATCCAAATGGCCATTGGGATATGACTAAACCCAGGCCTCAACATAATTCAGAGTAAGGAAGGGTAATGAAACCATATAATATGGAAGTCTGGTCTATCACTGTGTGTCCTCCCGAGTGAACATTAGCCATAATTGGTGAGATATCATAAAATTCTTTTTCCAGAGAGTTCTATTAAGAGAAGAAGGACATAACATCTGAATGAAATTGAATTGTTTTCTAATTCTCTAGGGTTCATAGCCCTTTCATGTGAGTTCACCATAAATATGAGAAACCAATATACCTTCTGACAAATAAAATAAGTATCATCGATTGATAATGTCTTTAGATGCATTATTTGAATGGTACCAGTGGTGGAATCATAAGGTTGGTAAGTTAAACGTTCATAAACGTTGAGGAAAACCATTTTGTCTTGCGCATTCATTTTAGTTTGCTTCTCTTTTTTATATTGTGAGGCCCATGCAGCTGGCATGACCCATCTGGTGTTTTGATGATATGGATGAAGGTTCATATGTGGTATTTGAACGGATTTGATGAAGTAATAACAACCTATGTGGGATCTCATTCATCCCCAAATTAATTTGAAAAGGGAAAATCATCTGGTAGGGTGACCCCCATCCATGATTCTTCCCGAAAGGTGGTACATCTTGGCCAACATGGGGATAACCAAATTGATTCATTTTCTGGTGGCCAACTGAGTGTCCATGATAAAGGTTGTAGCTCTTACACCACCATATTCTTGCACTACTAGAGGCCACCCACTCAATAACATGGCCAAGAAGGCCTTCAGTCGAAATAAACAATCAATTTTAGGGATGATACCCCATACCAATTTCTGAAAATCCCCCACTTCTAATGTGGGCTAGTAACTTCCCCACTCTCCATCAGGTGGTTTTGGTGGGACAAGACCCATGACTCCACGGAACGGTCTTGATAATAGTTTTCATAGAAAAATCACCAAACCAGTCATCAAATGTAATGTTCTTCTTCAGACCAAGATTACATTCTATCAAAAGCATAATCTCTTTGATGATGAGTTTCATATCTAGGGGTTGGTTCTTTCCCCATCATCCCAAAAAGTGACGGGATGGAGGAATTCATCGTATGTATTTCCAATGATAGGGACACCCTAAATTAACCGTATGTCCCAATGGATGATGCCTACCTCCCCATGGGTCGAATGGAATGTGTTGGTATCTGGACACCACCTGCTTAAAATATGTGAAATAAGGGTTGCAGTATGATGGGTGTATGTATGATAAATCAATGTGGCCTCGTACAATCCAATGAGATATATCTCGGCTCGGAATTCACCACAACTCTAGAGAACCCTAGAGGGCCACACTTGGTCCAAGACAAACAAGCCTCTATGGTGAAGGTCCTATTGAGATAACCAATAATGCTACTCATTCGTTGTAGCCTTCCTCGAGTTTCTATGATAATAGGGGGCCGTTTTATCAGGCTTCATATGAACCTCCTCTAAGGTTCATGGTGCGTAGTGCAGTAAAGACCTGAGGGTAGTAACTCTAGGATGACACCTCCCTTTAGAAGAAATCAAGGCCTTTAGAATAAAAGTATTACTTATCCATGAAGTGGGTTAATCAATATGGTTTGGCATTGGGATCATTGTGCCATACAAAAGACTAAACCTGTATGGTGGAAGTATGTCTATGATTGGGTAATCATGTTTAACCTCTATGAGAAAATTCATCTGGGATTTGTGAAATGGAAATACTAGAGTATTATCGTCAAAAAAAGCTACCATATCATTTGATCTTTCATCTGCACCAGAAAGAGGATCAGCAATAGTAGCCTTAGAAGAAATGGATACATTATTAGTATTATGTGAATAAGCCATTGTAGCATACATATGGCGATTCAGAAGCCAATCTGAAGTCAATCTGAAAGAAAATTATAGAATAAATGATAATAAAAAATGTCTAAAGAACATAGAACATGTTTGAAAAAGGCTCAAAATACATTTCTTATAAACGGTATGCAGAATGTGAATTCCATGTATAGAATGACACACATAAGCTAATACACCTACAACTATGGTATGTTGATGCAGTTCACCACGTACAACCATGGTACATGAAATAAATATGAGGCATAGGCCCACAAACTGTTGCAAAACAAAAGAATGGTCTGAAAAAAGAAGAAACTGTGGACCTCAACCTTGATTACATTTGTGTTCAGAAGTTGTGGATTAAAATTTTAGTTTTTATTAATAGTTCCTAATGTACAATATGTGAACAAGGTAGACACATAGCATTATTCCATGAGGAATCTGGATTTTATGTTTTAAAATTCTATATTCAAATTTGAAGAATTCAAAATGTGGTACGTAGATGGAGAAATAGCGAGGAAATTTGTTCGTAGAACATACAATGCAGTTCATGAAGATGATTTTTACAATAAGCACATTACGTGAGAGCATAGAGAGATAAAAAATATGATGTATTTTCACTACGATATACAGTAAAAGATAAATAACATGGAAACCTATATATATTTGGCTTCCCCTCCTACTAGGTCTACCAGTTCTACCGCAAACCATTTTAGTTTAGGACGACTTCTACATCAGAATATTCCCATTTTCGTTCTGAACAGATACCATTATAATGGGGGGAATTTGTAGGGTCCTAAAAATTTCAACATGAGATGAATTTCTCCCAACAATCGATTTGTAGATGGGATCAGGTGTTTTTACTTGTCTATCTAGGCAGAGGGACTCAAATTGAGATTCATTTATTTTATGGAACTTGAAAGAAATCATGTTTTCAATGGTTTTAAGAAGCCCAATTACCATCACTGAGAAAGGTATTCGGAGAGTTCAATCGCGAACAACTATGTATATGAGATGGTCTGTGAACTGCTGGCTCACGAAGTGATGGATATCGGGTAGGGAAAGCCAAGAACTACGTCAACCAAAGGAGTTGTGCCTATAAGGCCATTCCATGTATGGTACTATGAACCCATCAGTTCGATGAAGAAGAAAATTGGTCGGGTAACATGAACCGTTGTTGCTAACCAATGCCTCCGCAAAACCAGATTGGATGAGTCTTCTATGGGTCAGAATATTGTTCCAATATGCCTCTTCAAATGGTGATGCATTCCTAGTAGATATGATCTATTTTCTTCTCTAAAATAGTAACACAGTAGATGTATGAAATAGTTAGGGAGACAAATAGAGATGTGGATGAGTAGAGAAATCTTGAGGGAGACTTAAAGGTTACACTCTGGCTTCAGTTTTGTTTCATTTGTGAAGCACAAACCAAAAACCAAATTTTTCTGAAGGTACATCCAACCATGAACCATAAAATGGGTGGATTTAATAGAAAAAATAGAACCATGAACCTAATTTTTTAACTGTGCACCAAAAACTTCTCATATATTAATTTACTACAAGCGATGATTTCCAAGGACCCCTTCAATATGTTTTCCCACATAGCGCACCACTAAGCGAACTGAAAATGGTGCCACCTACCACCTTAGTACACGAATAGATCCCATATAGAATTGATGGGATGCATACCACTATGGTACGTGGTTGCCTATTCCCAGCCCTGTGTCCCACATTAATACACAGATGGACCCTCTACCCACATATCATAGTAGTATGTGGAGCCTCCTTCATCCCACATGAGAAATCAGTACGCGGAATGGGGTGTTTTCATGTTTTTTTCCTTAGGGTTCCAACCTCACCCCTCCATTATGTACAGTCTTCCATGATCCCTTCCTTAACCAGTCCACTAAAACTACGATAAAGCCTCCTCTAAGGCCACCAGGCCTGTATGATCAAAACATCAAGAGCGTTAGCACACCCTATTGAGCCTACATACCCACAGTCAGCAGATTCACAAAGCACATCCACAGAATGGTGCGAGCTTCGGGCATGCCTGTAAGGGTACATTCCAATTGTAACCTGAAGTCCAACCTTGGTTTACTGAGGTGAACCCTCTATTCTTGGGAATAAGGTTGATCACATGATTTTACATTCAATTAGGGACAATGATAAGTCGAAGGGGTTTTGTGCTATCCCCCCTTTGTCAATGACTAAACTCTTCTCCTTCCCATAACATGCTCCTGAGACCTCCCAATGAGTTATGTACCCAATCTTCTGAGGTTGGGCCACACAGCCTTTAATGACCTTTCACATGGAATGGTTCATCGCCCTGTTCCATTTCCCACCTTCACCCTAGCCTCTTCAATTGTCAGCTCTCCCTCCCCCACCTATATGGGGGGAGAATGTGTGTTGTAAAATCTTTCAAATCCTATTATTTCTCTGACCAATCAAGACTCACGTGGGCTTTGAGGTTTGTGAAGATTAAAATACACACACATTATGAACTATGAGAACTATGATTCCAGATTAAATCTGTACATGTAGGATGCCTACTAGAAGGCCCATGATCAAAAGGGTTCCATCCATAAAGGGATCACCCAATCATGTCCCCATAAATGGTATGCTTCTATGAGTAAGCCCCAGACATTCTGAACTATGAGAACTATGATTCCTGATCAAATCACTATACATTGGATGCTTACTAGTTGGCTCGAGCTCAAATGGGATCTCATCCATAATGGGTCCACCCTTCCATGCCCCTCAAATGGGAAGCTTCCATGTGTAATCCCCACACATTTTGAACTATGAGAAATCAAATTCTTGAATAAATTATGTTATGTAAGATGACTACCCAAAGGCCGATGCTCAAAAGGGTGACCATCTATAAAAGGTCCACCCAATCATGTCCTGTTAAATTGCCACCTGCTATGTGTAATCCCCACAAACCATCAGAACTATAAGAACTTTGATTCCAGATTAAATCATGATACATAGGACACCAAACAGAAGGCCTGAGATCAAATGGGTTCCCATCCATAAAGGATCCACTTCATCATGTCTCGTCAAATGGGATGCTTATGTGTACAACACCCACATAATCGGAACTACATTGGTTTTGATTCCTATCCCAAGGATACGTTGGAATCCCTCCCCATGGTCTGATCGAAACCTCAAGTAACCTTTTGTACCCCCTAGATGACTATAAACTCTAGAGCACCTTATAATATTGTTTAGTCAACATCACCCTTGTGTAATTAAACATATGCATGCTCACGACGATCTTGAAAACTGTGGGTACCCTGTAGACACACTATTGGGGATTAACCATGAACTCACAAACATATGAACATGACATAAATCTATAAAGGAGTCCCAGAATAGGCCCCATTATTCCCCCAGAAGGGGGCGGTGTGCTTGACATCCCATCCTATCGAAAAATAGAGTCTTTAAGTGTTGTTGGACAAATATTCATCCACCATGCATCTTACATTGGAAAGAAGGTCCATTAATCATGGATACCAGGGCTGTTGGGCATTCTGGGATCCACAAATAAACTAGTTGGAGACTATTTGAGGAATTTATCTTCAATAATGACCGATTGCGCAAGCACATGACTCCAAGCGTAGTCTCCTGCTAGGTCCAATAGTTATTAGAGGGTAGATTATAAGTTCATTAAAAGATAATGTCCCTGAATAGGTTGAAATAAAGGAAATGATAATTTCAACAATAACCTGTTACCATAAGAAATGGGATGAGCAATGATCCTTGTTCTTCCATTTCCACACCACTCATAAACTCATAACATCATAGGAGGAAAAATTAACTTTCCATTAACCATTTGTTTCCTATGAAAATAAATTAAAATTAAATCACTTCCCTAGTAGATTAAAATCAATAAACATATTATGGTAAATCCATTACAAAAAAAATTATGTGAATGATCATTAAATTTTTTATAGCTTATTATTCTTGAATAAAAATACATAATTAAATAAATCCATCAATATTAATGATTAAAATAGAATAAGTCCAATCTTTTCCTATATTTAAATTCCTAGGTTATTGCTTTTAGTTTCGTAATTCCCATATTATTCATAGGTAAGACATTAAACTCCTTAAAAATTCATCACACTATGACCCTTTTCCAAAATATATTACATTTTCTCTATCATTTGACGTATTATTCAATGTTAAAATTCCCATTTAATTACAAGTAGGAAGCAATGACTTCATTCCTATGGGTTATATAAAATATGAATATTTATGAGAGTCTATCTTATTTTTATTAGATTTGTTTGGAATATCATTTATGTTGACATTGTTAGTCATACACTATGATAGCTATTTTGGCACAATCAGAATATCATTATCTCTAGTGACCTCCCAATTTCATTACTCATTGCCCCCAAAAGTTCCATAAAAATAAATTTTATCATAGTTACTTTTGGGTCCCTTTATTAACATAAACCAAAAAAAACATATTTTAAACAATACTTACTATAGCTGAAACCCACATAATCATGGAAGAAAATTCTTATAGGATATTTAAATCAAAACCCCCGCATCTTCAATATTGGAATACTTATGATTATCCAACGATATCAGTAGTCATTTTCTATTTAATTATTTCATGATTGTTCATATAGATTTTGTGATTTTCCAAATCACAGCCCCTGAGAGTGTCAAACTAGGTGTGTATTAAGGTCAGTTGTCATATAATAGGTTATGCTCGAGTCGGTCTTGATACACCATGTATGCATTTTTACTCCCGTGAACGTATATTATAGAACCATGTAAAATTTTATTATCAATAAAAGTTATTTATTTCTGGAAAAACATTCACTCTATCCTTTATCATGATTCCCATATATTTTCCTATACATTTACAAATCCATAATCTTATACTTAATAATATCCCAATACATATCATTAAAAATATTCATATGTATCTCACTAATGTTTTGTAATCCATGTTTCCAAAGGATAACTAAAAATTCTCCATGACACCACCTATAAAATTGCATTCTTAAAGTATATAGAAATTACATAACATTAATGTATTACATAAAACATTATACAAACAGACATCCAATGATTGTATTCATTTCATGCCTTTGGAAACATGGAATATTAAATAATGATACATATGTGAGATTAATTTTCTCCCACTATGTTCTACAATACTAGAATACCACTTATAATTATTATAAATGAAATATAACTTAATAAACTGGGGAATGAAAAATTAAGAGTGGCGAGCTTAGATTCTCAATATGGGTAAATGAGGGAGATCTATTATAATATACATGAGCATAATGGTATGATAATGTGGTTATAAATAGTATTATCGTTCCATTTATAAAAAAATCATAAGCATGAATCATGGAATAATTATTAGCATTTATTAAAACTTAAATATCAAGGGAAACAAGAGAATAATCCATGAAATAATTACATATGAATAATACCTGAAATTTTTGAATACACATAAACAAGAAATATCATTCCTTATAAGTCAAGTCACATTTCATAAAAATGTAATGGTACTTCATGGGGATTACACCTAAGGGGAATTACACACCACCACCCTAGTCGTGATTGTTACATATAAGGGATTATGTTTCCCCATATTTCCATAGTGCATTGGGTTTCCCCGTACCCCTATAGTGCATCACATTTACCCATCTTCCCATCATGGATCAACTTTCCCCATCTTTAATCGTCATGGTGGCTGCACTAAAGTAGCGAGGAAGACCACCATCCCCAGGTGTAGAATTTTCCTTGTAAGGGATCAATTTTCCCCATCATCCAATAGTAGATGAATCCCATTATCATGATTCCCATCATAATTATATAAAATATAAATAATTACCCAATGTATTGTGTATATATATATATATTTCCTATCCATAACATAAAACATCATTCATACAAATTCCACATGATAATTAAACACTCATCATATAAATACTAGTAAAAATATATGGGTTTCATAAGCATCATATAATTACTCATGAAATTAAATTAGTTTGAAAACAATTAATCAAATCATAAACTATAGATAAATATATTTATTTTATAATAATGTAATCAAATAATAACATGACAAAAGTATTAGGTTTCAAAAAAATTACTCATGGGAGGGAATCAAGTGTCATAAAAATCATGTTGTTAAGAAAAAAACCATTCATGAAATAATATGACTCGTATTCCTAGATCATTCCCCCAATGATGATTCATGTATAAAAAAGGATTAAATCTTATATGCATAAGTATTTTAAAATATAACTTAAAAACATCATATGGAAAATATCATTTCATAGAAAATAATTTTCATAAATCAAATTTGAATATCCTTATCATATAAAGAAACATTCAAAATTTAATTTAAATCATTTATTGATGAAAATATATATTCCATTTTTGAAAATAATTTATACTTCTAAATAATGTTTAAAATAATTATTTTATAATAGTTTTGAAAATTAATAATGTAAACATAAAAATGTTCAAAAAAAATTCACTGAAATATTATAAAAGAAGAATAAAAAAATATTGAAATATTAATAATTTGAAAATACAGTTAATATTCATTAAATAGTATTTAATATCATTGAAATACATTTATTTGAAATTACTATTTTTAAAACATATAATAGAAGCTTTTAAAATCATCAAAACCTCTTTAAAAAAAAATTTCTGAAATCTATTTCTCTTTAAAATCAGTTTTTATCAACAAATATTAAGAAAATTATGAATAATATTTCCCTTAAGAAACAAACATATAAATTTAAAAAAATTAATCAAGGATTTAATGGTCATTAAGGTGGGTAAGTCTGTACATGCCGAACTTTCCTTTTGTAGCATAAATGTTTACAAAGGTGATTGATCAAAATATAACCACAATATTCTTTTAAAATAATTTTCAAAACAAATTAAAAATAGGTATAAATTTAAATTATACATAGTATGATAACACAAAATCTTTTTTGAAATCTTTTTAAAATAATGTGGTTTTGAAAGAACACTGATTTCCAACTAAAAGGAGAAATAAATTCATATTTTGCTAAAATTTTTTCTTAATTCTCATAAATATGAAATAGTGAGAAAATTGTATAAATAATTGTGTATAACATTAATATATAGAGGTTAATAATTACTGATATTTATTGAGTTATTTATCATAATATTTTATTAATGTAACCATCGTCATAATTAATCTGGATAAATGACGTGAATAAACCAATAATCCTTCAGCATATTGGTGACGTTAAATCATAACAAAAAGCAATGAATAAAATTACATGAAGATTAAGCTATAATTTATTGACGTATAATCCTGTTATAATGTGTAAAATGTATTTATATAATCCTCAAGGAAAAATATTGGTTCATAATCTGATTTTTTTTCAAAGATATAAAATTGAGACCAAAAAAGCTTTACCAATTTAGAAACATTTTATGAATAGTCCCCTTAAAAGAAATATGAAAAAATTGACATGTAAATAAAAAAACGTAATTATAAGGTACATTAAAGAAATCATTGGGATGTATACACAGCACAAAAATGAACTTAGTGGAAAATAAGGCATGTATCACATGGAAATAAAATGTGTGATGAAATTATATAATCTTATGTGTTTACCTTCTCATGTATAAACAATATAATATTATTATTCATATACCACATAACATTATTCTTATTTATAATAAAATATAGGATTATATTAAGGCTTTACATTACCTTTTTATTTACAATGCATTGATGAAGTGATGTTTCTGATAATAAGCACTTCATTTATCGTACATGTTTTGACTTGTTATTCCTGATCCTCTACCGTATATCTTGATATAATTGTTTCCAAAATATTAAAAAGAATTTATATATCACATATATTCATAAAATAAATACTCACAGTAATATATAAATTAAATAAATAATAAATTAAATCAACCATTCACGGAGATGTTTGGTCCTACGTAAGCATGAACGATGCATCCATTTTATTTTCATATTGATGAATATCATGTCAATTAAATATATTTATATAAATATATAATATTTTTATATTTTTATTCTTATATCATAAATATCATATAATTTTACTGTGACCAATCTTAATACATTCAGTGTAATGTATGAATGAATCACATCGCTTAGAAGAGGTAGCAGGCAACACTTCCAAAAACAAAGTTACAGTATTTAAAAAAAATGTAAATCATGATGATATGATTTATAAAATAACTACCGAAGTATAAATGCATCATTAATATCATCATTATCATAAAAAATTAATTTAAATTATATTTCCAAACTATATGACATGTTTATGGTAAAACAAGCAACATCGTTATGTGAGGTGGTTGTTCACAATATATAAGAATGGTAAGTTCGCTACCCATTAGATAGAAGTGAATTAAAGTGAAGATAGAACCATTATAATAACAAATTATCAGTATATATATGATATTTTTTAATTAAATGTCAATTAAATAACAATAGTAATGTTGGTGGAGAAATAAAATAATAAAAAGGTGCCTTAGGAAGGACGTTCCCATTTCTTTGCGTATAATATAGTCGATTTCCCCAAAGGGCCAATTTGGTTGAATTTATTCCCAATGCGAGGCATCAAGAAATAAGGGAGGTATTTTGGGATGTTAATTTGAATTATCATGTCTTTAAATATGTTTCTTGAGATTTGTAAATAATGGATAGAGCTGGCGGCCTTTTATAAGGGAGAGCGGCGACATATAAAAAATTTTGATAATATTTTAAAAACCATTTTCCATGAAAAAATATAAAAAAGCATGAATTTTATTGCAAAAAAATTATTTTAAAATAAATCGAAAAATGATAAATAATTTTTTGTTAACATTTAAATCATTTTCATTGATATAAAACTTTTGAAAACATGTGAATGAATATTTTTAAATCATTTAAAACACTTTTAAAATTATAACAATTTTTGAAAACCCTTTTTCTCTGTTTTTGAAATCAAGAAAATGAATAGAACATTAGGGAAAAAAATTTATAAATGAACTGGTAGACATAAAAAGTAAGCTTATATGAAATTATGGTAATGATAGTGGGTAGCTTCGAGTATTCCGAACTTTCTATTTAAACCTTAAATGTTTATAAAATTTAATAAATCGGAAAGAAGATTCATTTTTATTTATTTTCAAAAAAGGCAATAAATTGGTAAAAATGTACTCTAAATGGAATATGATAATAACGAAAATATTTCATATCTTTTTTAGAAAATATGGTTTTTAAAGAACACACAATTATAAATGAAATGGTAAATAATGCGATATTTTCATAGAAACAATTTCATAATTAGATTAAATACAAAAGAGTGGAAAATGGTACCATTAAAAGGATATAACCCATACATACAATGCACATGAAATTGAAGGATATTTCAAGAGATATGAATCATAATATTTAGTCAATGGAAGTACAATCTTAAAAAAACATGCCAAATGATAAGATTGAAGATATAAGACTTTACCATTTTGGTTACATTAAATCATTGTTCAATGAAGTCAATAATTTTTCAAGAATATTAAACTATCATTAAAATATGTCGATTCATTATTTATAAAGTCAAAAGTAATTATATACACAACATAGAAAACATTATGTTCATAACATGACATGTGTCTTGATGAATTAAAAATAGAGACACAATTACTTTACCAATTTGGTAAATTTTGAAATATAACCCCCATTAAAAAAATTTCATAAAATGGATATGTAAATTTAGATTAGTACAATAACAATATAATATATCCATTGTTATTATATACACCACAAGAAATGAAATTACTATTTAATAAGGCATGTATGTCATGGAAATAAAATGATATATGAAATTCCCGTACCTTTAGTCTAGACATTATTTGTACACTTTCCCACAGAATTTATAGTAAATATAATTTAATTATACATCTAACATTCAACCAAATTATTAATTATAATACCAAATATGATTCACTTATTAATTTACATTAACCTTTTGTGAACAAATCCATATGAAAGTAATGATTTAGGTTATAATCTCTTTGTTTATCATATGTGTTTTGACTTGTTATTCATGATCCACTTACATAGATCATGATTAACGTAGTTAAATATTGTAAAAATTTATTTATATATCATATATAATCATTATATATATATTCATTAATATTAATATAAATAATATAAATTTATTAAATGAAATACATCTTTTTTAGAGACCGTAGGCCATACACACACATGAACATTGTTCCCATTTTATTATCATATTGAATGAAATAAAATAAATTTCATTTATGTATATAAATATATAATATAATTCTAGTAGAATTATTATTTTTTATATTTCATATAAATTTTCAAAACCAAACATTAATAATTTCCATGTAATGTGTGAATGTATCATGTCATATTTAGGAGGCGGTAGTCTACACATTCACAAACATTTTTTTTATATTTACCCAAAATGTAATGAAAGAAGATTGTATTTTTGTAATAACTTAATATATATAAATAAACAGTAAATATCATATAAATCATATAAAAACAGATTGTCCATCATAATTCCAAACCATGATTGGTGGTAACGGAAAAACAAAACACATTATTTCTTGAGGCGGTAGTACACAAAACACATGAACTATGAGTTAATTACCCATTAGATTGAATTATGTAAAATGGTAGCAAGAAAATTTAGTATAAAAAACTTATTTGGTATAATTTTTCTATAAGATAATGGAATAAAAAAATTTAAGTTGTAGAGAATGAAAATAATGGAATGGGTACTAAGGATGTATGTTACCTCTTTTTCGTGTAAACCTTTTTGGTTTTCTCCATAAGACCACATTTATTGGTTTTGAACCGAAATGGAGGATTCATGGAGTTAAGGATTTATTTTTGTAGTTAACATGGATGATATTTTCTAACCAATGTGGATTGAGATGTGTGAAGAAGGGGGAGTCTTGGTGGCATTTTATAAGTGATGTAGGGGACCCACATGGCATTTTTTAGAACTTGTTTTGTGTACCAATGATTTCACATAAAAATAATTAAATCACAAATATAATAAATAGTTTATGTTTTTTGTAAAAAATATGGCAAGGCAAAGGGTTATGGACATGTTTTTAGGTCAATAGGGCCATCATGTATATTGCTTCGTCCCTTGTTAAATTTAATTTTACATTAATCAATGTAAATAATTGTAATCTCCTTCGTTAATATTTTTGGTAAAAAATTAAGTTTATATTATTATTCTATAAATATATTCCATATTAAAATCTTTTATCTCCATTTTTTTGAAATCATTTTACATTAGTGGAAAAATAGAGTTTAATGTTAATCCCACAGACATAGTGAGAAAATATGTTTTTGAAGATAGAATGTACACATTTTAATTAATATTTTATATCTATATTAAATAAATTATGATTACATTGACCTATTTTATAATAATATATGTTTAATTGAAATATTTTTTTAACCAAACTATTATAATTTAGGTATATAAAAAAATTAGATTAAAAAGTAATAATCGTTACAAATTTTGTTTTTTCACTATTATTCCAAAAATGACATTTCTCATAGACTTCCAAATAATTTACCCTAATTTTTTAAGGAATTATGAAATAAAAAAATATGTTTAGTTTATCCTATTAAATATAGAAAACTAACTAAAATTATTTTCAAAAATTTTCACAAAAGGACATTGAAGTATATCTTGAAAGAAAAAAATATTTTCAAACAGAGAAATGATGTACTAAAATATGTGTACATATTATTAAAAATATGACTTCTATATATAAATTCATTATAAATAATATTTATATATTATTTATTGATTATCATATTAGAATGTTTAATTGAAATTCTATAACAATCATATTTTTATAATTATAATAATAAACTATTTTGTAGAAATTTGGTGTCTTGTGTAACACATGACAAGTCGGTGTTATGTGCAGTGCGAGCTTAACATGGTATAAAAGAATATTTTAATTTTTAAATAGTTTATAATGAAATGGATGACATAAAAAATTAATTAATTTCAAAAAAAGGATAAAACACCCGGATTGTTAAAATCTACACCCCATAAAATGAATGTCACCCAAAAAACATTTCTATGTTATTAAAGGTTTTGGACTTGAATGTTCACTTCATAAAATCACCTAAAGTAAAAATAATATTAAAAACTTCTATAAAAATGTAGATTTGGAATCATAATGGTTACTCAATGTAACTCATAACCTGGATCCCACATAATAGAAGATTGGTGGTAAGTGAATATATAGACATAGAGGAAAATCATAAATATTTATATGGAGTTATTGATGTCATCAATCACAGAAAAACTGAATGATAAATAGAATGATTTGGGCACAAATAATTTCCATTTGTGATGATTTAAATGCCATAATTTCAAAAAAAAAATTATTAGAATGATATTAAATCTCTATATCATTTTCATAAAGTTGAAAAAATTGGTGAAATGATATACCTATATAATTTTATGACTACCTCACCCTTTTTTATTCCTTGATCAATTACCACATGTCCCCTTTCTCCAAAAATGAAATTGAATTTTTCATTATTGAATGACCGATAGATCATGAGATCATGATAATATATCCTATCTTCCATCAGTTATCATCAACATAATGTTGTTATAACAGGTTATCCAATAATCATAAATCCAAAAGTGGCGAGACAATACATTAATCTAACCAAATTCATCAGATGTTTATACCAATAATTACATTAATGGATATCCTTATAACCATTATAAATGATAAAAATCCTAATCTATTGAAATAAGGTCACTAAATTTCTCAAAAAAAAATTAGCATTGATCCTTCATCAATTATAAAGAATATCTTAGTTTTCACATACCATTCATGTGAATACCTTTATTAGGTATTATATTTGAATATAGTATTTACCAAATCTACCACAAATCCATAATAAAAACATTAATGTTTTATTATTAAAATTACTAATATATATATTACTTGAATCCAAGAAGTTGTAAACATCATATATGATAACATAGACCACTTTTTTAAAAAATCCATTATCAGTTCAAAGGTAATATGTACTTTCTGACACACTTATTGATATCCAAAATATATTTTATCCATGAATCATTATCTTAAACTTAATAATATATTAATGGTTATTTTATGGTCTTAAAGATACTTACAATATAAAAAATTCCACTTAGAATCACTTTGTATAAGGAAGCTATTGCTTCTACAAGTTTATCAAGGTGAATGGACTTAAATTGAGTATTATTTCATTGAAGAAACATGAAGAATTAATGTTTTCAATGTTTTTAAGTATCTCATGTACCATCATCAAGAAAGGTACATGGAGAATATGGATTGCGAACCACCATGTATATGAGATGGTCTGTGAACCGCTGGCTTGCGAAGCGATGGCCAATGAGCAAGGAAAACTCCAAACAATGTCAACTGAAGGAGTTTTGTGCGTAAAACCATTCCTATTATGTTACGGTTCACACATCTATTCATAGATGAAGCCAATGGGAAGGGTTCTCTAAACTGTTATCATAAACCAAAGCCTCCAAAAACCCCGATTGACTAATTCCTCCACAAGTTAGAATATTCCATCAATTGGCCTCCATAAATTGTGTCATGTTCCAAGTATATATGATCTATCTGATACTCTACAAAAATATCACAAAATAATTAAATAAATTATAGGGTGAAATAAATATAGGAGTACATATGACAAAAGCTTCAGGATGACATAAACATTGCAATTTCTCTTCCATTTTTTTCATCGATGAAGCACAAACCACGAAACACTTCACCATAGGCAAAACCATTCATGAACCATAAAAATGGGGAATTTAATATTTATAATAGGACCACAAAACTAACCAGTGAACCATGAAATTATGACTTCTCATGGATAAATTTCTCATGAGCGATGAATCCCTAGACCCCCCTTTTATATGGTTCCCCCGCAGTGCACTGATACGCGAACAGAACACAATGATACTTACCACCTCGGTACATAGTTGGAACCCAAAGCATAGTGATGGTCCTTGTACCAATATGTTACACAGTCTCCTATTCCCATGTCAGAATACTGCACGGGTACGTGGATGGCCTCTTTTCCTGCTTACCATAGTGGTATGTAGAGCCTCCCACATCCCGCATAAAAAATCAGTATGCGGAATGGGGTGTTTTTGGGTATTGTTCCTTCCAGTTATAACCTCACCCCCTCCATTATCATCTAGTCCACTATGATACCTCCACTAACATGTCCTACGACACTAGGACAAAGCCTTATCCAAGGCCACTGGTCCCATATGATCAGACCATCGGTTGCATCAGCAGGCCACATTGAGTCTACATACCCATGGTAAGTAGAGTCACGAAAGCCATCCCTATAAGGAACAGGCTTCATGAATACTTGTAATTCTACATTCCCATGGAAACCCAATGTACAACCTTGGGATGCCAATTTGAACCTCCCAGTTCTTGATATTAAGGGTAATCACTTGATTTTCCATTCAATGTGGGACAATGATAAATTGAAGTGATTATGTTCACTTCCCCCTTTGACAGGGTCAAAACTCCTTCTATTCATAGAACATTCTCCAGGGGCCTCTCATAGATGTATGTCCCTAATATTCAGTGGAAGGGCCGCTTGAACATTAATTCCATATCACATGGAATTGTTCATCACTCTGCACCCTTTCCCACAGTAACCCCGACCCCTTCCACCACATTCTCTCCCTCCTCCACCAACAGGGGTGAGTCATGTGTATAGTTGAATCATTAAAATCATATTATTTCTCACACTGATCATGATTCAGGTGGGATTATTGTTTTGTTAAGATTACAACATGAACACATTCTAAAAAATGTTAAATTTGATTCCTGATTAAATAAGGATGCATAGGATGCCTACTAGATGGCCCGAGCTCAAAAGGGTTCCCATCTATAAAGGTTCCACCCAATCATTTCCCCTTAAATGGATAGATTTTATGCGTAATACCAACACATTCTGAACTATGTGAACACTGATTCATGATCATCTAATGATACATTGGACAACTAACATAAGGCCCAAGATCAAATGGTTCCCCATACACAAAAGTTCCACTATACCATTCCCCATCTGATGAGAGACATCCAATGTGTACTCCCCACACATTATGAAGTATGATAACTCTGATTCATAATTATATCATGATACATTGAACACCTACCAGAATTCCCGATCCCAACAGACTGCCAATCCATAAAGGATCCATCCAATAATGTCCCCTTACATGGGTAGATGCTATGTGTAAGCCCCATACACATTCTGAACAATGAGAACTCTGATTCCTAGTTAAATCAGGACACATAGGATGCATACTAGAAGGCCTTATCTCTAATGGGTTCCCAGCCATAAGGGATCCACCTAATCATGTATTGTTAAAAGGGAAGATTCAATGCATAATCCCCACAAAATCCAATCTATGTGGGTTCTAATTCCTCTCCCAAGGATACCTCAGAAACCCTCCTCGTAGGCCTGATCCCAACATAAAGTAACCTTCCTCCCAACTTGGATGATGATAATCTCTAGAGTGCCTTATAATATGGCTATGTCAGTATCACCTCCATGTCCTCAAACAAATTCATGCACATGAAAATCATGGAAACTAAGGGTATCCCATGCACATAGTACTTAGGAATGAACCAAGGATTCATGATCCTATAATAACAACTTAAATCTATAATAGAATCTTGGAACATGAAACAATCATCCCCCAGAAGGGTGTGGTTAGCTTAACCTCCCATCCTCTCTACCAATGGAGTCCTTAAGTTTTTTTGTATAAATATTAATTAGATGTGGGCCTTCCTTTGGAATACCGGTCTATAAATCAGGGAAACCAGGGCCGTTGGGCATCCTTGGATCCATGAATAAACTCTTTGGATACCATCTAAGAAAGCTATATTCGAGAAGGACTGATTGCGCAAGCACTTAACACCCATCCAAATCACCCTCTAGGGAACAATAGTTATCACAAGGTTGATTCTACCTTCTTTGAGGGATAATGATGCAGAATTGGTTGAAATAAAATAAATGAAAAATTTGTTAAGAACCCATTCCCAAAAGCAAATGGATCAGTGATTATCAATGTAATTACATTTCCACACTTCTTGTAAACATGACACCTCATAGGCATAACATAAATGGTGAAACCAACATGAATCCTTAACCAAGGTGGCGATTCAATCCAAATGATTAATGATGAAGGGATGTTTCATGTTAGACCATTTTTTCCACCACGCTATATACAAAATGCACCACCTCAGAGGAACAACATAAATTTTGAACCTGACATGAATCATTTACCAAGGTGGAGGTTCCTCCCTCTTCAGGACCCTTTTCCCAATAGTAAAATAATTGAGGAAGAGGTACAAGGTGAATCTCCAAATATTGACAAGTTTAATGGAATGACTCTTTGACAGTTTCCTGTGGTATGTAGGTTATATATGTATATTACAGGTTACCACAGAGTGATCATTGATCCAAATGACATCCCAAATACCCCAAAATAAATACACCTCAGCGATCCCATAGGTGGATGGGGCCTCAACAAAGAGTAGGACCACTTTTCCAACACAACGTCTTCAATGTTGGCTCTCCAATACGCTGATGAGGTATTCCAACAAAAATGGTACTCTCCCAACTCTAGAGACAGAAAGAGAAGCCCTCCAGTCTACAATGGTCTGCCAGCTTCCTCTTCAGCCACTGTGGGCACCCCAGAACAAGGCGGTCCTGATGGTCATCCCAATCCATTTGGGTACCATGTCTCTAGAACAAGACAATGAGTACATCCTTTATCTTCATGTGGAATATGAAGTCGATGATGACTAAATTATGTCAACCGCATAGGGGTCCTACTCATAGGGCCCCACCAAAAAAATTCACTTCTTACAATGAATGACCAAACCTCCTCCCACTGATGAGGAAAATATGCCAAGGGAACATGCCAATGTCCGAGAGACCCGGGAACCTCAGTCTACCAGCCAAGGTGGTAGAATATGTAAACCGGAACACGTTGACGCCCAGGTTCCTTAAGAGCAACTCCATCATAAAAACATGGTGGCATTAAACAAATTTACATACAAATATTTCTTCTCCACTTAATCCCACCACAGAAATAGGTTGGCACAATTCAAGATCATGCACGTTATGGCTAATGATCGATGATCCCACAGTGCAGACAGAGCGGAAAACTATTGGAAGACAAAGCTATTTTCTAAAGAACTACAAGCCTACCATCCAAATAGGATATAATTTAGCTACACAAAGACACCACCCCCTGTTAATTCACTTCATTCTAACAATATAAATAGGGCAGAAACATACTATACGAAGGCAAAATCGCCAGCTAATGCACTTTAAGCCCACTGTCCAAAAATAATTGAAATAAAATATAAGTCGAGTCAAATTCTTATGGATGTATATAATGGACATGAGACAAGTACAGCTGAAATAGAAATGACTAAAATCCCATCTCGTGAATTTGAAAACCACCAGTCAAATACAGTGGAAACTAGAGAAGCCAACCAGCGACATACTCCTTCCTCATCACCAACCCTAGAGAACTACCAGTATCTACTAGAAACTCATAGAGGAATGGAGCAGGCACAAACTCCTACTCTAATATAAGAATTTTCCTTCTCACCCTTTCCAGCCAAAGACGTTTCTCAGCACACCGTGAAAATGATGGATGATCGTAACTCTATTCCAGACCATATCCTAAAAATATTCCAAGAAATCATTGCATCAGAATAAAGTGTGAGAAATCATTCCCATGACCCGATTTCCTCGAACGGAATGACTCACTCACAAAATGATCTAGTCACTCCTTAGAAATTATGCATCCAAGATTCAGTCCAAGAGGGTCGATGGTAATATCCAGTGACATAAAAACTACTAGATCTGGAAAAGATACTCATTCCAACTGGGGGACACCAGTACAATGTGGTGGCCGCATCAGGGTAGGCATATATCCCTGTTAAAACTCAAGATTCCCATCAGTGTATCCCGACGGCATCAAATGAGCCATCTGGATAGGTAACCACAGAAGAATTCCATTAACAATAGCTAGTGGCCTCAATTACCCACAAGAGAGTTCCCAAAAATGAAAATCCACAAAGGCAACTGGAAAATGAAGAGCACATACATGATCTTCCTCTACTAGTAGTTGGGATTCTTTATACCCTAAAAAATATATCAAAAATAGGATCAAGACCCTATCATTCCATTACCAAATTATAGAAGTGGAATTATCAGTTGTGAGGATCCTACCGGAAATTCCTCTTCCATCTTCTCTGAGGGTCCTCCACCGAGCACACATGGGGGCTTACTCCGTGGTTCCTGAATGATTGATTGCGAGACCCTATATCCTGATGCGCAATGGGGTAACCCTCCCCTTGACATGAATACCAGAAAACATGAAGTTTCTCCTCATTTTTTCATCCTCCCTGATGGTCCTCACCATGGTATACATTGCATATATGCTTATCCATGTAGTCAGAAATCAAGACACAATGGTATTCCTCGCAATGGTGACATACAATGTGAAAGCCCTCCCTGCAATGAAATTTTCTATGAAGGTCCTCCCCATATTAATGCAATGAAATGATAATCATCTCTCCACATTTTAGTAAATCTTTAAGGCCATCCACAGGACGTACACTATTGAAGTTATCCCTATATCCAGGTATCATGTTAGGAGGGTAGTTCTCACCACAGTGATAGTCATTGTGATGGCCCTTCCAGCAATAATAGTTTCATGGAAGGACCTACCCAAAGATACATAGTAGGAAGATGGTCCCCCCTTGCCATAGCCCGCCCTGATGGTTTACTTTGGGTATACACCATCAGGAAAATTCCCGCGGTTGGGAATCAAGTTGCTATTGTAGCCCTTTCCAATGTATCACCAACTACGAAGGACCTCTCCACAATCAAAATTCATAATGGAAAGAAGTTCCTCACCTTTCTTGAAGAAATATTAGAAATCCCTCCTATACTGAGGCACTCGGAACGATGTGAGACACATCGGGAACTCAGTCTAGAAATATCTATTTTTTCTCAAAAAGAGGATGCCTCAGGGACAAGCTCATATTTTGAGCCACCCCTATACCATCCTCAAATCAATAAGGCTCCCACCATCAAGATTGCTTGGAAAAAATTATTAACAAGAAGTCTAGATATGAATATCAAGTAGAGGAGACATCGAAAGAACAAAAAAATGATATATTTCTTATCAGAAGACAACAAACTAGGGATAATATACTAGGGATTTATTGGCATATGACCACTTATCAATTCGACATACTAGGACATTTGTCGGGGGAATGTACACATGAAATTCACCTCAACATATGTAAGACTCTTCTAAATCTAAAAGAAAATTTTTTACCCTACGAAGGGCACGTGGACCATGTTAGCACGATAGGGGAGCTTCATCATATAATCGAACTAGAAGCCCTCCAGTTCGCAATGAAGCCACAATCAGCAATTTGATAGAAAAACCTTGAACTCTCTTTCCTCTACGAACAACATAAATTGGTTCTCTTAATTTGGAATGTCCCGGATGGAGTTCACATTTGGGGATGGGGAGAACATGGATCTTTCCAATTCACCCCATTCCATATTTAGTAGGCCCCATTGGAAATGAAATCCTTTAATTTCATCACCCCGTCAAAACAATCAAGTAAGACCCTTCTCAGAGAAGATGGGTTACTCAACAAAAACAGGCTAGAAGTAAGTTTCAAAAGTGTCAGGGCCAAAATGATCAAGCCATTAATATGATCTTGATTCTGGTGACCAGGAAAATCTAGTAGGCTTTGCGCCAAATGGTATCAAACCATCTTGTAGTGATCATGTCTTAAAAATTCCATAGACTATGTTCAGGCCTAATTCCATACTTGGATCACTCCCATGCAAGAGTATGAGAAATTGAAATGGTGGAAATAGTAGTAGATACCACAGTGACCTAAGAAGTTACATGTTCCTCCCTTTCTTGTGGTTCTTACCCACTGAGACAAAGGCATGTTATGAGGCCAGACCAGGGCTCCCTTCGGGTCATTCATTACAAGGAAACCTAATGAATACTATAGAATGGAAGGAGAAGTCCGAAAAAATGGTGCCTAAGGCCTTCCTACCATTCAGCATTGGGTACACCACACCTGATGCAGTATGATTCAGTAAACGTGGTAAACGTCAACCCCAGGGATCTCACAAGAAATGATGTAGGAGGAGAGGATGAAAAGGAGGGTCGTTCCATCCAAGAGTCATCCCACACCATACCTGATGGCGTGTATACTTAGAACCATGGGGAGGTCTTCAATATAGGTGCCCTTTAGTCAATCCAACATTACCTCCCCCCACGAAACTCCAACAAGAAGATTAATATGTCCAAGGTCATCTATGACCCTCCTCCTCCTCCCCATGAAAATGCATCCCTCACCCTTGAGGAAAGGTATTCCATAAAGTAGGACTGAATGAAAGATCTCAGGAAAATTAATGTCATGCTACATCGTGGGAGTTACCCCGCCAAATGTGTTCCCCCCATGGAACAACAATATGTTCTCCCAGAAGAAGGTCACATGCCACACGCACTCATTCTTGTGAAGGAATCCAAACATAAAACCATTCATCCTAGCCCTGGATAAACAACATGACTCCCTCCACAGTGGAGAAGGTATCCAAAATATATCTAGGTAAACCCGTAAATGATGCCCCCAAATGGGTATCCACCCCAAAGTCTAGTCATGCCGACATTCCCAATCATGGAGCCCACTATGCCAGATCACGCTCAAGCCTAACAGGATATGCATAAATGTTTCTTAAACACCATTGAACTATTAATAGATTGACTAGAATCCACTGAGGGGTTTCGAACTTCGATATAATCAGTTCTCAAACCCTACCCTGAGAGGGTGATTCATTTTCCACCACCACACCAAACTTCGAAAACCTAGTATTCCCAATAATAAATGGATTAGGGGACCCGGAACAACATTATATTCACTATATCTCTTACGGTGATCACATGATGGGAACACTAGAGAATGAAAAAGATGCAAAACTCAGGTGCTTCTTACGAACTATGTAGGGATCATCTTTCATAGGGGTTACTAGCCTACCAGCTAATTTAATTACAGGCTGGGATGACCTACGATGATAGTTTCTCTTCTAGTTTAGTTAGACGCTTCCCAAGATGATGTTCAGTGATCTCATGAACTGATAGTATCGGGGCAATGAGAGAGTGTGATAAATTATTTACAAATGGAAAGGCCTGAAATATTCCTCGAACTGACCACTCCCCCAAGATCAGATTCTCACCATGTGCATTGATAAAATTCGTGATGAATTTATAGTGTCTCCCATCCTGGTGATGTATACTTGTGGGTTTATAAAATTATCTAACATTTCCTAATGGATTGAAGACTCCAGGAAAAGGACTAATATTAAGTCCCGAGTGGCCCCATTGGCGCCTATAAAAATAACAGTAAATGTCGAGGTGGCTGCTGTCATGCTTAAGCCACCCACAACAACAAGTGTAGTTGTGAGGCCCCCACTGAACCAAGAGGGACCCCTAGATTCCAAAAAGACACACCACCTCGTTAAGAAGAGAAATGGGGTTCTAAAATAAATCAGTTTGTAAATCTATGAAATAATTTTTATTAGTTCAGAGATGACCAGGTCTTCAGCTATTTTATAGCCTCCATGAATTGTAATCTTCTCTGGATGCCAAAGCTAAAGTGATCCGATGATGATGGTCATAGTGACTATCCAAATTACCATATGTATAACCAGATACTAGGAAACACTATCTAGTAATGCTTTGTTTTCAATGATCTCATGGAAAAGATGTTGGATTTCATGGAAGCCAAGTTTGGCCTGCTGCCAGCACAAGTGGATGTTTCCACCTCAGTCTCAAGAGAGGAAGAGGAGTGGAAACAGTCACCAACATGAAGGAGAATTTTTTTCGACAACTATATGACTCATAATACCTTATAATAAGTCCATGGAATCCACGATGAACATATAAAACAACAAATTTTTCCCCAAAAATATCCCAATTCAACACATCGATCCTCTTCAGCCGTGAGGTCCTCCAAAGTCCAGAATGGCAGAAATAAAGAGAAAGAAGATGAGATGGCACCAAAGTTGAAGCCAGTGTTGAAGAATTCATTATTCATGCTGACAATCATGGTTTAATAGTAACCTCCCCACAAAATGGTTCAACGGGAACCTACATTTAAAATGGTCCAATGAGAACCACCCTTCCAAAGGGCACCATCAGAAGGGGATATTCAATGAGAAATGACATCAAATCAAGAATTAGTCAACGGATCCATTAATTTAATTCACATGATTAAATCCTTCTATAATGAAGACTATGTACATGAACCTAAATTCCACATGCCCAAATGGAGAGCCGGACGAATAGGTCGCATAGGTTAGTGGTTTCTGGGAAGGTATGATTGTGGCAGGAGTCAAATTCTTGGAAACACCATAAGTCACACTATTAACATTGTGGAAACTCATAGATGGACCCTCCGATAGACATGATAGAGACATTAATTATGCTTATCCCCCACTGGAAGGACACCAAGACCAATTATCATGGGGTATCCATTAGTGGATGAACATGTACTTAACCACCCAATGTATATAGGCAGACTAGTTCTGCAAATGTGGAAAAGATTATAGCACCACCGACCCCTAATACAGAGTTCAAAACATCCACGTCCACAACTCAATCGTATAATGTGTCTGTGAAAGTGTAACCCCGAGCTGGGAAGCGCTGACCTCTAGAGAAGAATAATGAAATTTTAATGCAGCCGTCCTCATTACATTCAAAATTTTCAATCTTGGTCATGTTGTGTCTGTCCAAAAATCATAGTTCGGTACTAATTGAATCCTTACTAAGTCCCCAAAAGATTGAGGATGAAGTAGTAGGGGCCAAAGTATACCTGACCAAGACTAGTCTCGAAGAATTTCATGTCATCATCTCCTTCACATATAGTCTTGAAGACTCCATCATGCATGGAAAAATAAAACCCTTACATTTTTCTGGAATGATAAATGGATTTGATGTTCAGTGGATCTTCATCAACATCAAATCTAGAGTTCATATCCTCCTGTTGATAATGCTTTATCAACATCGATATTATGAAGATAACGTAATACCCTACACTAAATCTCTTCAAGCATACGAAAACGTGAGAAAAAACCAGTTGTATGTATCAAGTATAAAAATTTTCTCCGAGATCTCATATCAGACTCTGTGTTCCTTGTGGTTCGGAAAAGTAAAACCTTCATTGTCATGTTAGGGAGGTATTGGCGGTATCATCATGCTACAATTATATCCTCATACCATCAGTCCATTAAATATTGCACTAATAGAATAAATAGGATGTTTTGCACAGTTAAATTCTTGTTTGAATTTTTTGAATCAAATTATATATATGTAGGGTTATATTATCCAAAAGAATAAAATCCTTTAGCCATCAATGTTGATTGGATCAATTCACTATGTGGATTGTAGATGGCTCCCATTGACCCCTTATAGTAGATTAATGAAGAGTGCATACTACACATCGACCAAGTTGAATGCGTATGTACAAGTCCGGTTATAGACTCAGCTATTGCATGTTCTCTATTATGACCACCATGTCCAAATACACAAAAGTCAGGGAAAACGCCCATGTACTTAGAAAAATCCCAATCAGTGATTCTTCTGGCCCGTCCATGGGACATCAAACTACCCATTCCTCACACAATTATGCAAAAAGGGATTTACCTCTCCCAATATTGGAGGTGTTATCTGAAAAATATTTTCTACATAAGAGGGGAAAGAAGAAAAAGATGATCATAATGAAGAATATGTTGATGAAGATGTCAAAAATGACCCTCTTGTTTTCGAAGAAGGTGTTTCCACCACAATATATGAACATAGGGAGATAAATCTAGGGACTGAAAATGTCATGCGACCCACTCTTATCAGTGTGGTCCTACCTATCTAGGAACATGAGGAATACACCTCCTTCCTAAAAAAATGTAGATGAATTTCCCAAGAATTACTTAGATATACCAAGCCTCAATCCGGAGGTTGCTACCAACTATTTCAATTTACCATAAGATCACTAGGGCTATATGAAGGAAGAACGAAAGGTCCACCCGACAGTTGTTTTCAAAATTGTGGCTGATGTTGACAAGATGATAAAAGACAACTCTATACGGGAGGTCTAATATCCAATCTAGCTAGGGGATATAGACCCTATCAAAATGAATAATGGATAGATTAGAATTTGAATTTACTTCTGGGGCCTTAATCAGTATTTCCCAATAGACGACTTCCAAGTCCCGATCACAGAATTGTGGATCAATGCGATAACTAGATAAGAATCCATCTCTTTAATAGATGTCTATTCAGCATAAAATCAAATCTGGATGGTCTGAGGAGATAATGAAGATACCATTTTAGGCCCCCTTATGGATTTTTCTATTATAAAGTGATTTTATTTGGTCTAAAGAATGTCTCTTCCACATATCAGCACGCTATACATCGATTCTTCAAGACATTTGGGAAAATTCATCGATTGTTATGTCAAAAACCAGGTGGATAAGTTATGATAGTGTTATAACCACCTAGACGACCTTGAAACTATCTTCATCAAATTTAGACAACATAGTTTAAAGGTGTATCCCATGAAATGTTCCATTTTCATTAACATGAGATAATTCGTAGGCTTTGTCATACGCCATAGTGGCATTGAATTCAGCCATGTGAAGATGAAATCCATTCTTGTCATATACCCACCTTGCAAACTCACTAAGATGGGAGGCCTCATGGGCCACCATGCTTACATTCAGTGCTACAAAGCCAACCTTAAAGGTAAATGTTTACCCTTCCCCACGTCCATGATGAAAGGAGTTACGAATGAATGTGATATTAATGGTCAAGAATCATTTGACAACCTTAAAACATATCTCCTAGCCACATTAGTTCTCTTTCATCTAGTTGAGGGGAGACCCTTAATTTTATAGGTAACTTCTTGGGAATGGTCATTAGGTGCCTTCCTCATGAAGAAAAACAATTTTGGTAGCAAGAAAAACCTATAACACCTCAATCATACAATGATATACACAGAAAAACTTTATTAAATGATGGAAAAGAACTTCCTTTCCCTAATAATTTCATTTCAAGAGCTTTGTGATTACCTATAGCACCATGAGGTCCACCTGGTCTCCCACTACAAACTGATCAAGTATATCCTCAATCATGCCATGCTAAATGAGCACATATCATGATGGTCGGTCATCCTACAACAATTTTCTATATGTTACATTCCCCAGAAGGCCATCAAAGGCTAGGTGTTAGGAGAATTACTAGCTGAATACCCCTCGAATGATACAACACCATTGACTTTTGAACATCTTGATGAATAAGTGTATTCCTTCCAAGATAGCCCCTAGGCATGGGAATTGTACTTCGACGGTGCCTCTTGAATCCAAACAAGGTAAAGGATGGAGGATCACATGGTCAACAATGTGGGGCTAAGAGTCTTACTCATATCTCCCAAAATGGACACCATTCCTTACACTTTCCTACTTTTGGAAGGTTGCATGAACAATGAGGTGGAATATCAGGCCCTCATTGTAGGTCTGAAGTTGGAACTCCAAGTGAAATTCAAACACCTAAAAATAAATGGTGATTCAGAACTAGTCTTCAAACATGTCAATGGTTAGGCCGATGCTTTAGAAAATGAATCCACAACCCTTGCTGAATCCTGACTAGAATGAAACAATCATTATCATTACTAACTATCAGATGGTCTTACAATTCATCCACAGTAGTACAGATATAATTGATGAAATTATCCTCGTTCCTAAGCATTATGGTCATATAATTGGTTGGACTACATCCATTAAAATTAACCAATGTAACAAGGAACTCCCACAGGTTAGGTCTGAAAAAGAGCATGATGGAAGACGGGCAGTAAATTTTTTCATGTACAATAGGGTAAACCCCCAGAAAGTTCTCAAAAAAAGAGGCCTTTATAGAGTCCTTCTTAGGTGAATTGATGGAGAATAGATTGTTTTCATTATAAAATAAGTTCAAGTCAGAGATTGTGGAGAACAACAGTCAGCAACCAAGATATCTCACCAAATCTAGATGCTTGGGAATTACTGGCCCACCATGATACAAGATTGCACCATAATCATGAAATAGTGAAATTCCTTCCATGTTAATGTTATTTTCATACAACGCCCCCAGAGTTGTTTCACATGCCTATGTACTATTGGGATTTTTTTCCAGGGGTATGGTTATTATGGGACCATATCCTCCTTCTATAGCCAAACAATTCAAGTTCATACTCACAACGAACATCTTCTTTTCTATATGATCCAAAGTCATACCCCTTAAGGATGATGGGGTGGAAAACAATTTCAGAATTTTGATGTCCAACATCACCAAATTTGGTTTCCTTAATACAATACTGATGGAAAAAAACAAAAAATTCTACTTTTCTGAGCTGGACATGATGTACTAGGAATATTGAATCAAGGAAAATCAGTCATCCCACTACCATGAAGCAACCAATGGGTATATAGAGGATTTCAATAAGGCTTAATACAACATACATCAAATGTTGTTCGATAAGAATAAGAAATCATTTTCACATAAGATCCAACATTATTTGTGGGATTACCGAACCACAACATGCACCACCATCCACACAACCACGTACTCACTGATATATATGAAATATGTGGTGTTGCCTTACTAAAACCATGTTCCATAACATTGGGTGGCCATTTTTGATCAACCGTCCATGGGAGAGAAATTCTGGGGATGGTTTGATGAATTGGAGCTGCTTGATGAAAAATGAATGCATATTTTACACTATTTGGAAATCCACCAAAATTGGATTGCATGAGCCTTTAACAAATATGTTCTCCAGTGATCATTCCTCAAAAGAGAAATGGTGTTCGTACTCAGAACCCCAATGATATGAGGTATGAAGCCCCAAAATCATGAACCAATGTGGTGAGGACCATACTCCATTCGCAGGATCTATTCTAATTAAGAAAATTCCTTGATACCAAAAGATAGAAATCTTATCTCAACTCCTACAAATACGATGTTCTTGAAGAAATACTTCTTGTAACAAATTCCAAGGTCCATGCTTTATGATTTTAATTTATGACTCATAACGAATGTCTCCATGCAATGGTTGAAGCTATACGACGTTAAAAAATTATTCTTAAAGAACATCGTTATGCTAATCTCTGAGCTCTATGGCCCCAAACAATGAGTAAAAAAGCATCAAATAGAAAGGGCCAATCTCTACGACCCTAAACTATGAGTCATAAAAAATTTCCATATATATCATGGTCCATACTCGATGACCTTAAACTATGTGTAATGGAAAAACACCATGGATCTAAGGTCTAATATCTACAACCCTAAACTTTGAGTAAAAAAATGCTCTCATATCATGGTCCAAACTCTACGACCTTAAACTATGAGTCATCATCAATTCCACATGGTTTTAAATAGTAAAGAACTCATCCCTCAAACAAGGTGTTATAATTCAGCTCATTTTATTCTCATAAGACATTAACGTATGTAGCATAAAACATCTTAATCGCATGAGAATAATGTGCATGATCTACTACAAAACAATGTTTATCTTGATTCATTCCCTTGATGGATACATAGAGACGCCTCAATATTCGATACTGGCATAGTCCCCATAAAAATTCCCCCATCATGCCCCCTAACTACACAAATTCGTAGAGAAAACCCTTATCACTGCATGATTCTCACATTGTGTACAACTATCACGAGATTAGCATTAGTGATAGAGATTCTCATATGAAGGTAAACTATGGGGTAACATAACAGTCCGGGAAACCATGATGGGTAGAATGAAATTGCCCATACCCTTTGTATTGAGCCTAATCGGTATGGGTTACACACAGACCAGTGTACTGATGTATTCCTACCTTATCAGGATACCTAACGATGCCTTGATCCCCAATCATGGCCCTATCCACACCAGGAAATAAATTGAAAATGCCACCATCATATTCCCTATCTCCTTACACTTTCGAAGGAGACTCTGTAACCACTCATTGTTTCTATCATCGTGTATAACTCATGTGAGTTTAGGATCAGTGGTAGGGATTCTCTTACAAAAATAAACTATAGGTGTATATGGTAGGCCTGGAACCCATATAAAGTGAAGCAAAAATGACCAGAAGTGTCTCTAGCTCATCGATCCAATGTTTGTAGGGAACATCCAGAACTATGTATGGCTTGATTTGTACACTCCCAAAATACATAGTGATTCCCCGATTCGAAATCTTGGCCTTCCGACAAGAAAATATTCCCCTTTCCCCCATGCATTTGTTATATTTATATGGGAGCCCATAGAAAGTCCTATTGCATGATAATAAAACTGCTAAATTCTTCAAGAGTTTTGTGGGGCTCAGTCCACAGTATTATGAGATTCTGCACATGCCTCTCAGTCATGAGAAGTGAAAAGAAATTTATTCCCAATATAAATATGGGTCAAACAAATTTGGAAGATCCTGTGTTTTGTGGTTAATAATACTCCAATTATTTTCAAGTTACCAGGAACATCTTTCGAATTTCTCACTGTCCCTACCTCAGAAAAACATATATCCTCATAATCATTCATGTCTATCTGAAATGGAAGGCCAGTGTCCTATGGACAAATTTTTTTAAATATGAATATCATTTCATTGTGGCTCTAAATATGTCTCATACAAAAAATGGTTGTCAGTCAATGGAAAATTCATCCCTAGGATAGTCCTCTCCAATCTCGGTGCGCCCAATAGCTTCCAAGCCCCATGTCATCCCTTATGATTCAAGTTTACCCCAGCACAATGGTTTAACCCATATACCACCACTCACATTTATGGAACACCAGGAACATACTAATTGTTGTTAACCTAAAACTATTGAATATATTAAGGATTGTAAAATCATCTTCATGGAACGACGTTAAAGTGTAAGGCCAAAATCATCACCATCACCCGATATTAAACAGCAAGGCCAAAATTTTCCTCACCACATGACGTAAAAATACAAGTCCAAAATCATCCCCACTACCCAGCGTTAAACTGCAATTCCAAAATCATCATCACCACATGACATTAAAATGTATGGCAAAAAATGTTCTCACTGCACAAAGATAAACTACAAGTCCAAAATTTACTTCATTGCATGACTCTAAACTGCATAACAATGGTTTCAGCCCAAAAAGTGCCCTCTAATTCTTATTCATCTATTTTTAAGAAAAGATATATAATCTTCGTAACCCCTTGTTTCTCACACAGAGCATAGCTCATGTGAGATTAGGTATTTCAATGAATGATACACAGTGAAATTATGGAAAAATGGCCTTGGAATTTGGCCTTCGAAGCACAACACTAAAAGGCATGTCACTGTTCCCTACTCTAAGAGGAACCCCGTGTCCTCACCTTGTGATGCTAAATAGATGAATATCCCAATGATATAATGAATACCTTACCCTGCGAACATGTAAGATCTACTTATGGGACACCATTCTATGAGTAAATCACAGACCGAATGTCCCTAATATGTACGGATATGCTCCTTCCATATTAAAAACTCAATGATTTGAGTGATTTTCAATACCCATAACTCTCCAAGGTGATATGGGATGGAAGGAAAATGTCCTGCAGACACCTTTTGAAAACTATACATATCATTCCCTATTGTCTCTACATATGTTTCCCATAAAAATGGCCATCAATCAAATGAAAAATTCATCCCATGGAGGGTCTTATCCTATCTCGGTACACCCAATGGCCTCCAAGCTTCATTCCACAACTCCTTATTCAAGGCCCCTCATTGTCCAGGTTTAAATATTCATCCTTTCACACATCTTGGATATATCAGAACATATGAGGACCAGTTCATCTATGCTTTATTTTGAGGTTTCTAAATGACATCCCATCCAAATACATGATGTTGATCCACATGAAAAAGAAGGGTAACCAGACTCATTTTTGGGTTTCTCCTAAGAAGTTCTACTAAAAGGCATCCTTTTCTGATTAGGATCACCCTTGGTCGAAGGTTATGCATCGTATTCAAAATTTTTGAAACCACCATAATCCTCAATTTCCATCAGAGATGGAATTTCAGTGTCTTATGGACACCTTTTCTTTACAATGCACATAATGCACTAGTGGATCTTCAAATTTTACCCAAAAAATGGACATAAATCAGTGGAAAATATGTCCACATGGGAGTATTTTTCATCCTCAGTACTCTCAAATAACATTCAAGTCTTGTTAGACCCCCAGATTTAGAACACACCTGGATGAAGGCTTGTCTATTTTTTTCATTCCAAGTACCCCTGAAAAAACACAAAGGGGGACTCTTTATTGAACCAACCATTCACTAGCTTTCCCTAATGAAAGTAAGAAATGTGTGAGAATAATTGTCCACTATAGGTCGACATGAATTTTCTTAATTTTCTCAGACAATAATACTTAGGCTAGCCCCCTATAGTGGCAACTAACATGAAAATAAATCAAAAAAAATTCATATTGAACTAGGCCATAAACAATGGAGGCCTATGTCATGTAGTCACCATTGGTTGACTATTCATATCATGCCCCAGTGGCTCTGCATATGTTTCCCATGAAGAAGGCCATTAATAAAAGAAAAATTAATATAAAAGAGTTATTTCATTTTCTACCAATGTACGCATAAAGAAACTCCCAATCCTCAAGCATGTCTAGATTCAAAAAGTCAAGGGTTAATATAAAATCCCAAATGTATGTTTGATATATACTAGAACATTCCGGACTAATGGCCCCATGTCAGGTCTATACCCCGTTATGTTTGGTCCATGATGTTCGACCAAAAACATCATTAATATGTTTGATTGGCGGGACATTGGACTGCTAGAGAAAAGAAAAGACAACATAATCATCAGGGGTAGGTCCAGAGAAGGAACAACTAGATAAGAATGGAGTATCAGTTCTTTAAAAAATCATTGAGCCATCAGAATAGGTGTAATGATTTTTTGGTCAGAAACCCCCAAAGGAGAGGCCTAAGAAAAAGATAATTTATACCCACTAAGGCCATACCATATAGGCATAGGCAAAAATTCATGTAATAATAATGAAAAAGGAATAATGTTTCAGGATTTATTCCATAAAAACACACCAATAGTCAGACTATTTTCACTGAGTCCCTTGTATCAGGCAAAAAGTAGACATCGATTCAATTATTTCAGTTTACTGGTTTTATGTCATGGTTTAATGTTAATACATGATTGAAATGACATTGATGAGAAAAGGAAAAGACAGAGAATTTGGAGGAAAATAAATTCCATCATATTCCATAAAAATATATGATGAGAATCCTCAGCTTAGAGCCAATCCTTTTGGAAAAGACATTACCTATATAGGAGAGATTTAGAAGAGTAACAAATTTATGTTAACGATTGGTGATATCTCACTACGGTTTGTAGAAGCTTCAATAAATTTGCGGTCTCAGATTTTGCACTCGATCGCAGTGACACCACATTCCTCATGTCTTGGAGGCCGGTTCTCTCTCCCTCATGCATTTTCCATTGCCCTTTCTCAACGGAAGCTATAGCCCGATCCAGAACCTATTTGAGCCTTTTCAGTTTCTGTATTGGTGGATCCACTTATTGGTCAAGATTCTATATCAAGGACTCTTTATTCATGTAGTTGTGTTGGATCTTCTCAACCATACTAGCATGTGTGGATTCTCATTCAATGATGATTGGTCATGTAGCAGCCAGATAAGCCATCGAATCTACCATGTAGAGTCGATATTCAAGTGCACCTGTTGCTTCCCAGTAAGTAACCACTTTATTTAATATATCATAAATTCCATGAAAATGAAATATTCCAAAACCGAGTACTATAAGTTGGAAGTATAACATTGGAAATATTACTGAAATCCCTTCCAATGGAGACTGTGAGATTAATCACCAAATTTTCTTCCACGATTTTTTCCAAGTTGGATGAAATTGTGATAGGATCTCTTTTTTGATCTCAAAATCACTCCCTGACAAAACAAATGTAGTTGGGAATGAATGTCATCAGATAGGGACTTGTTTTGAAAGTTATTGCATGACTTCACCCTACAACATCCATGTCTCAATTAATTATAATAAATGTCAATGTAAAGATTTATATTATTGCCAAAGCGTGTGGTTGTGATTCTGAGAATGGAGAGGAGAAGACAATACCTCCCACCCCCAAAGCAAAATCCCTGTCTAAAGTAAGTGGCACTGCCTATTCAATCATCATCCACACACCATGTATATGAGAGAGTACTGATGAGAAGAAACCATGATCGTCCAGAATAGTAGATCTCAGGATGAACATTAAAAGGTCACTAGATTGAATAATACATGTGGGATAGTCAGTCTAGATAAGGATATAGGTCTTAGAATACTAGGGGTAGAAAATATATACCCTCTCAGAGCTGTAAAAAATTCCATGATAGCCTGCTACAAATTTTCAGGGGACAGAACATCAGCCTCCCTGACTGTGACTTTCCCAGATAAACCATGAGCAGGCAGATTATTGTCTTTTGAATCAATTCCCTATATGGGGGAATAAGACAATCTGTCATGATTACTTGGCCGAATGATATTCGAAGCCCCTACAATATCAATCAAAACTTTATGCTCTTAAATTTACACATCCCCTACAATAATGACCATCATGTATCTCTCCATGATAGTTAGATCTGGACGACCAAATGAACTCCCAAAATCTGGATGGCATTGCATTATTGGAGAAGAAATTGTTCTAGTGGTGGAAGGAACATCTGAGGTGTTATAAACCCCACCAGTATCTTTAAATGGCCTTACATACCTTCTTCGATCAACCACGACAGATGGCCACCCTTCCAGTACTTCGAATGTCATAGGAGCTATATATTCCTGAGCGGTTGTCGTCTGATCACCAATAGGCCATACGTCAAAGCACATATATGTACCAGTGATTCAAAAATGTATGAAAATTTGGTTTAATCACCAATTTAGTAGGCACTTAATTGTGACCCCATTGAATACGCTTCGATAACTGTGAAGCATGATTACATTTAATTTACTGTTGGGGATATGGCTCCTGAATATGACCACCAAGATGAGCTGGAGGAGGAAATGCACTGGAAGGGTCTGCAATCACCGCCTCTAAATGCTCTTGGGATCTGGGAGATACATCACCTTTACACCATACTGGTGTGGGTGATTACTCCACTACTACAGTACCTCAGGGAGAATAAGTCAGGGAAAATGAAATGTCTTGAGACCCGGTAGACACCGGAAAAAAAGGAAAGGGAAAGATTTCAGAATCATTGAAATAAATGAATTTGAGTCCAGAGGTTGCAGATAATACCTATCCCATTGGTCATGGAAATACATCAATAAATTCCATAGGGTCTGATCAGTTATGTCTATACATAAGATCATGAAGGAACTTATCCATTTCATTGATGTAAGGAACCTCCTCGTCAAGTTATTCATCAGCTAAAATTATGGTAGGAGCAATGGATCCCCAAAAATATGCATTATCAAGTAACTCCCTCTAAGGAAGTTTCTATATATCATCATCTACAGAGCTCACCCTTAACTCATCTCAATCATTACAGGCATCCAGAAACACATTTGATATTGGTATGGCCAATGCAAGAAGGTAAATATGAGGAACTGTGTTAGGCTTTGATAACCGCAAACATATTATGGGTGTCCCTACAAGATTAGGACCTCGAGAAGAGGGAATTTATGATATGATGGGGGTGAAGAAGAAACCTTTTTCATGGAGGCCATAGTCGGTAATCCAACAACGTCATCATCTTTATCCATGGTGTCACGACACAAAATAGAAAGTACCTGATGTGAGTACTTGCTGCGACCACTTCAAGAGTGAATAAATCTCTTGAGTTACTTAAGAAACCAGCCCCCCTCATCAAGATCCACATTGAAAGAAATGTCAGTTGTTTCTAAAACAAATCCAATACCAGTAAGGGAATCTTCTCTAATCTAGATGAGTTTCCATAAATTGTAAGAGGACAATCCATGGGAAGATAGATAGACATTCAAAAGGACCCATTGCCTCTAGACCACTGGAAATTGGCCTCAGATAGAATGGATGATAGACTCCCAACAATAGCTCTAGTAGCTTGTTTGGATTACCATGTAGTCATAACCTTGTCATTATCATCTATCTCAGGGAGGGAGCGAGGAGGCCATCAAATAACGTTTCCAAGTCTAGGGTGTTCATCACCTTCTTTTTTTGTCCCCTTTCATATCACGTTGGATTCCTAGGGAGTCTCCGCAATGGAAACCAAAGTCATCCAATTGGCCATCGTGATATGACTTAACCCAAGCTTCAACATAATTATTGGTAAGTATTGGAAAATAATCCATAGAATCTGGATGTCTGACCTATATCTATGTGTCCTCCCAGGTGAAAATTTTCCTTAATTGGTGAGCTAGCATAAAATTCTTTTCCCAGTGAGTGCTATTAAGAGAAGAATGGAATAACCTTTAAATGAAATTGAATTGTTCGCTAATTCTCCAGGGTTCATAGCCCTTGCATATGAGTTCACTATAAATATGATCAACCATGATGCCTTCTCAAAAAGAAAATAAGTAACATCGATTGACAATGTCTTTAGATTCTTTGTTTAAATGGTACCAGTGGTGGAATCACAAGGTTGGTAAGTTAGACCTTTAGAAATGTTGAGGAAAACCGTTATGTCTTTCTCATTCTTTTTGGTATGCTCCTCCTTCTTATATTCTGAGGCCCAAGTAGTTGTCATGAACCAGCTTCTATTTTGTTGATATTGATGAAGGTTTAAATGTGGGATTTGAAAAGAATTGATGAAATAATAACACCCTATGTGGGATCTCATCCATCCCCAAATGAAATTGAAAATGGATAACCATCTGGTAGGGTGACCCCCATCCCAGATTCAGCCTAGAATGTGGTACATCTTGGATGAAATGGGGATAGTCAAATTGATGTATTTTTTGGTGGCCAACTGAGTGGCCATGATAATGGTTTTAGATCTTACACCACCAGATTCTTGCACTACTAGAGGCCACCCACTCAATAAAATTTACAGGAAAGACTTCAGTCGATATAAATGTTCAATTTTAGGGATGATACCCCATCCCAATTTCTGAAAATCCACCCTTCTAATGTGGGACAGTAAGTACCCCTCTCTTTATCAGGTGGATATGGTGGGACAGGACCCAAGACTCCACCGATCGGGTTCGAGAGTAGTATGCTCTTAAAAATCACCAAACCAGTCATCAAACGTAATGTTCTTCTTCAGACTGAGATGACATTCAATCAAATGCATTACCTCTTAGATGATGAGTTTATTACCTAGGGGTGGTTCTTTCCCCATCATCCCAAACATTGAAGGGATGGAAAAATTCATCGTACGTGTCCCAAATGATAGGGACTCCTTAAATTAGCCAGATGTCCCAAAGGATGATGCCTACCTCCATGTGGGTAAAATAGAATGTGTTGGTATCTGGAATCCACATGCTTAAATGATGTGAAATAAGGGTTGTAAGATGATGGGTGCATGTATGAGAAATCTAGGTGACCATGTACAATCCCACGAGATGTAGCTGGGCTCGGAACTCACCACAACTCTGGAGAACCTTAAAGGGCCACACTTGGTCCATGAAAAACGAGACTCTATGGTGAAGGTCGTATAGAGATGACCAAATTTGATACTCATTCGTTGTAGCCTTCAACACATTGCACTGGAAATAGGGGGTCGTTTGATCAGGTATCCATTGCACCTCCTCTAAGGTTTGACGTGCGTAGTGCAGTAAAGTCCCAGGGGTAGTATCTGTAAGATGATACCTCCTTTTAGATGAAATCAAGTCCTTTGGAATAAAATTATTAATTATCCATGTATTTGGATAATCAATATGGTTTGGAATCGGGATCACTGTGCCAGAAAAAAGGCTAAGCCCATATGAAGGAAGCATGTCAATGACCGAGTTCTCATACTGGCCCACTATGTTAAAAATCACCTGGGATTTGTGAAATGGAACGACTAGAGTCTTATCAACAACAAAAGCTACCATATACCTTGATATTTCTTCAACATCCAAAAGAGGATCAACAATAGTAGCCTTAGATGAAATGGATACATTATCAGTAGTATGGGAAAAATCCATCTAACCTACATATGGCGATTCAAAAGACAATCAGAAGTCAATACGATAGAAAATTGTTGAATAAATTCTATGGAAAATGGCTAAGGGACATAAAACATGTTTGAAAAAGGATCCACATACAGTTCCTATAAATGGTACACGGAATGTGAATTCCATGTATAGAATGACACACATAAGCTACTTCGCCTACAACTGTGGTATGTGGATATAGTTCACCACGTACAACCATGGTACATTAAATAACTATGATGTCCAGGCCCATGAACTGTTGGAAAGAAATAAGAATGGTCCCCAAAATGAAGAAACTGTGGACCTCGGCCTTCATTATGTTTGTGTTCAGAAGTTGTGGACTAAAATTTAAGTTCTTAATAATATTGCTTGATGTACATTATGCGAACAAGGAAGACTCATAGCATTATTCCGTGTGGAATATGGATTTTATGTTTTAAAATTATATAGTGCTATTTGCAGAATTCAAAATGTGGTACGTAGATGGAGAAATAGCGAGGAAATCAGTTCGCAAAAAACATACAATGCAGTTCACAATGAGGATTTTCACAATAAGCACAATACGAGAGAGCATAGAGATCCAAAAAATCAGGATGTCTTTTCACTACGATATATGGTAAAAGATAAATAATATGGACCCTTATATATGTGGGGTCCCCTCCTACTAGATCTACCTATTCTACCACAAACCATTTTACTTTAAAACTTATTTTACATCGGAATAGACCTATTTTCATTCCGAACAGATACAATTTTTATGGGGGGAATTTGCAGGGTCCTAAAAATACCACCAAGAGATGAATTTCCCCCAAAAATCACTTTGCAGAAGGAATCACGTTCTTTTACATGTCTATCTAGTCGGAGGGACTCAAACTGAGATTCATTTATTTGATGTAACTTTAAAGAAATCATGTTTTCAATGTTTTCAAGTATCCCATTTACCATCATTGAGAAAGGTATTAAGAGAATATCGATTGTGAACAACTAGGTATACGATATCGTCTGCGAACTACTAGATCACGATGTGATTGCTATTGGGAAAGGAAAACAGAGAACTGCATCAACTGAAGGAGTTGTGCGTGTAAGGCCATTCCACCTATGGTATTGCGAAACCATCAATTTATAGATGAAGAAAATAGGTCGGGTAACATGAACTGTTGTTTCTAACCAAAGCCTCCACAAAACTAGAATGGTTGAGTCTTCTATGAGTCAGAATATTGTTCCAATAGGCCTCTGCAAATGGTGACACATTCCCAATAGATACGATCACTCTATTGCTCTATAAAAGTAACATAGAAGATGTATGAAAAAGTGAGGGAGATAGATAGAGATGAGGATGTGCAGAGAAATCTTGAGGGAGACTTAAAGGTTACACTCCGGCTTCAGTTTTGTTTCATCGGTGAAGCACAAACCGCAAACCCCTTCCTCTGCAGGTACATCCAACCATAAACAATAAAATGGGGGAATTGAATAGTAAAAATAGAACCAAGGACCTAAATTTTTTACTACGAACCAGAAAAAAAATCACATATAAATTTCTTACAAGCGATGATTCCCCATGACCCCTTTAATATGTTTCCCTGCATAGCACACCACTATGCGAACTGATCCTTGTGCCACCTACCACCTCGGTACGTGAATAGAACCGAAGGAGAAGTGATGGGTTGCGCACAACTATGGTACGCGTTTGCCTATTCCCATTCCCTTGTACCACATTGGTATACAGATGACCCCTTTACCAAGATACCATAGTAGTATGCAGAGCCTCCTTCATCCCACTAATGAAATATGTACGCAGAATGGGATGTTTTCACGTATTGTTCCTTCGGGTTCCAACCTCACACATACATTAATATCCAATCCTCCATGATCCCTTCCGTAACAATTCCACTGACACTACGATAAAGCCTCCTCCAAGTCCACCATACCCATATGATCAGATCTTGAGGAGCTTTATCACACCCCATTGAAATTACATACCAACATAAAGCAGAGTCACAAAGGCCATCCACGCAAATTTGTGAGCTTCTGGAATGCCTGTAAGGATACATTCCCATTGTAACACGAAGTCCAACCTTGGTATACAGATGTGAACCCCCTATTTTTGGGATTAAGTTTGATCAGATGCTTTTCCATTCAATGAGGGACAATGATAAGTCAAAGGGGTTATGTTTTCTCCCCCATTTGGCAAGGACTAAACACCTCCCCTTCCAATAACGTGCTCCCAAGACCTCCCACTGAGTTATGTACCCAATCATCTGAGGCTGGGCCATGTGGCCTTTAATGCCATTTCACATGGAATGGTTCGTTGCTCTGCACCATTTCCCATTATCACCCTAGCCTCTTTACTCGTGTGCTCTCTCTACCCCACCAACAGGGGAGGAGGAATGTGCATTGTAAAATCTTTAAAATCCTATTGTTTCTCATACCATGAAGTACTCATGTGGGATTTGAGGTTTGTGAAGATTAAAACACACTCACATTATAAACTATGTGAACTGTGATTCCTTATTAAATCAGTACTTGTAGGATGCCTACTAGAAGGACCACTATCAAAAGGGTTCCCATCCATAAAGGGTCCACCCAATCATGTCCCATTAAATGGTATGCTGCTATGTGTAAGCCCCAGATAATCAGAACTACAAGAACTCTGATTCTTGATCAAATCATGATACTCTGGATGCCTACCAGTAGGCTTGATCTCAAATGGTTTCTCATCCATAAAGGGTCCACCCTACCATGCCCCCTCAAATGGGAAGCTTCCATGCGTAAGCCCCACACATTCTGAACTATGAGAACGTGATTCATGATTAAATCAGGTTACGTAGGATGACTACCAGAAGGCCTATGCTCAAAAGGGTTCCCATCCATAAAAGGTCAACCTAATCATGTCCTGTTAAATTTCCCTATGCTATGTGTAAGCCCCAGAAACCTTCAGAACTATAAGAACTCTGATTCCGGATAAAATCAGGATATGTTGGACTCCATCCAGAAGGCCCAAGATCAAAGTGGTTCCCATCCATAAAGGATCCACTTGATTGTGTCCCGTCAAATGGGATGCTTCTATGCACAAGCCCCACACAATCAAAACTACATTGGTTTTGATTCCTATCACAATGATACCTTAGAATCCCTCCCCATGGGACAGATCCCAACATCAAGCCACATTTTGTACCCCCTGGATGACTTTAAACTCAAGATCACATTATAATATGGTTTAGTCAACATCCCTCTTGTGGCATTAAACATATGCATGCTCACAAAGATCTTGAAAAATATGGGTATCCAATGGACACACTATTGGGGAATGAACCATGAACTCACGAACATATGAACACAACAGAAATCTATAATAGAGTCCCAAAATACGCTCCAATATCCCCCCAGAAGGGGGCAATGAGCTTGACATCCCATCCTCTCGAAAAATGTATTCCTTAGGTGTTGTTGGAAAAATATTCATCCATCGAGCATAATCCTTTGTAAAGAAGGTCCATTAATCATGGATATAAGGGATGCTAGGAATTCATGGCTCCAAGCATAATCCTGTTGGAGACTATCCGAGGAAATTATATTCAAGAAGGTCCGATTGCGCAAGCACTGGACTCCTAGCACAGTCGCCTAGTGGGTCCAAAAGTTCTCGAAGGGTTTATTATAACTTCATTAAAAGATAATGTCCCTGAAGAGGTTGAAATAAAGGAAATGATAATTTCAACAAGAACCTGTTACCATAAGAAAAGGGACGGGTGATGATCCTTGTTGTTCCATTTCCACACCACCCGTAAATTCACAACATCATAGGAGGAACAATTAACATTCCTTTAACCATTTGTTTCCTATGAATATACATTAAAACTAAATCAATTACCTAGTTGATTAAAATCAATCAAAATATTCTTGTAAATCCATTACAACAAAAATTATGTGACAGATCATTATATTTTTTATAGCACATTATTCTTGAATCCATATAAATAAATACATAAATCCATCAATATTAATGATAAAAATAGAATAAGTTCATTCTATTCATATATTTAAATTATTAGGTTAGAGCATTGAGTTTTGTAATTCCCATTTTCTTCATAGGTAAGACATGAACTCCATGAAAATTTATCACACTATGACCCTTTTCCAAAATAGATTACATTTTCTCCATCATTTGAATTATTCTTCAAGGATACAATTCACATTTAATTACAAGTAAGATGCAATGACTTCATTCCTATGGGTTACATAAAATTTGAAAATTTATAAAAGTCAATTTTATATTTATTAGATCTTTTTGGAACATCATTGATGTTGGCATTGTTAATCATACACTTTGATAGTTTCGGCACAATCACAATATCTTTATCTCTAGTGACCTCCCAATTTCATTACTCATCACCACCAAATCTTCCATTAAAATAAATGTTATCATAGTTACTTTTGGTTCCCTTTATTATCTTAAACCAAAAAAACATAGTTTAAACAAGACTTATTATAGCTGAAACCCACATAATCATGAAAAACTTCTTACATGCCATTTAAATCAAAACCCCTACATATTTAATATTTGAATCCTTATGTCTATAAAAGGATATTAGTAGTAATTTTCTATTTAATTATGTCATGATTGTTCATATAGATTTTGTGATTTTTCAAATCACATCCCTAGATAGAGTCATACTAGGTGTGTAGTTAGTTCGACTATCATATACAAGGTTACACATGAGTCGGTCCTGATGCACCGTATATGAGTTTTTACTCCTAAGAACTTATATTATAGGACCATGTACACTTTTATTATCAATAATAGTTATGTATTTCTATCAAAACATTCACTCTATCCTTTATCATGATTCCCATATATTTTTCTATACATTTCCATATCCTTAATCTTATCCTTATAAATATCATAATACATATCATTATAAATATTTATAGGGATCTCACTAATGTTTTTTAATCCGAGATTCCAATGGATAACTAAAAATTATTTATGACAACACCTATAAAAATCCATTCATAATGTATATAGAAATTAAATAACATTATTGTAGTACATAAAACATTACACAAATTGAAATCCAAAGATTGTATTCATTTCATGTATTTGGAATAATGGAAATGAAAATGATGATACATCTATGAGATTAATTTTATCTTACTATGTTCTAACACACTAGAACCCCACTTATAAATAACTTAAATGAAATATAACTTAATAAACTAGGGAATGACTAATTAATGGTGGTGAGATTAGATTCTAAATAAGGGTAAATGAGGTAGATATATTATAATATACATGACCATGATTGTATGATAACGTGGTTATAAATAATATGATCATACAATTTATAATAATAATCATAATCATGAATTATGGAATAATGATTAGAATTTTTTAAAACATAAATCTCAAGGGAAACAAGAGAATAATTTAGGAAATAATCACATAGGAAAAATACATGAAATATTTTCATACACATAAATAAGAAATATCATTCCCTATAAGTCAAGACACAATTCATAATCATATCTGGTTACTTCATGGGGACTACACCTAAGGGGCATGAAACACCACCACCCTACTCGTCCTTGTTCCATATAAGGGATTATGTTTCCCCATATTTGCATAGTGAACTAGGTTTCCCTATTCCCCTATAGTGGATCACATTTACCCATCATCCCATAGTTGATCAACTATCAACATATTTAATCATTATAGTGGTTGCACTAAAGCAGCGGGGAAGACCAACATCCCTAGGTGAAGCATTTTCCTTGTAAGGGAAAAATTCTCCTCCTCATCTCATAGTAGATGAATCCCAATTTAATGATTCCCATCATAATGATATAAAATATAAATAATTACCCAATATATTGTGGGTATATATATATGTCATATCCATCACATAAAAGATCATTCATACAAATGCCACATGATAATTAAACACTCATCATATCAATACTAAAAAATATATATGGGTTTCATAAATATCATATAATTACCCATGAAATTCATTTGGTATGAAAAAAATTAATCAAATCATATACTATAGATAAATATATTGGTTTTATAATCATTTAATCAAACAATAACATGGAAATTGTATTAGGTTTAAAAAAAATTACTCATTGGAGTGAAACAAGTGTCATAAAAATCATATTGTTAAGAAATAAACCAATGATGAAATAATATGAATGGTATTCCTAGATCATGTACCCAATTATGCTTCATGTATAAAAAAGGATTAAATCTTATGTGGAGAAGGATTTTTAATGATCACATAAAAAATTCCAATGGAAAATATTATTTCATAGAAAATAATTTTCATAAAAACAATTTTAAAATGATTATCACATAAATAAAACTTCAAAATTTAATTTAAATCATTTTTTGATTAAAATATGATTTACCTTTTTGAAAAAAATTTATAATTCTATATAAAGTTTAAATTAACTTTTTATAATAGATTTGAAAATTAATAATGTAAACATGAAATCGTTAAAATAAAAATTCACTAAAATTTTATAAAAGAGGAATAAATAAATATTGAAAAAATATTAATTTGGAAATACATTGAATATTTATTAAATAGTATTTTAAATCATTGAAATACTTATATTTGAAACCACTATTTTGAAAAAATATAATGGAATATTTTAAAATAATCAAAATCACTATTTAAAACAAAAATAATTTCTGAAATCTATTTCTCATTGAAATCAGTTTTTTATAAACAAAAGTTTATGAATATTATGAGAAATATTTACCTTAAGAAACAAATTTATAAAAATAAAAAAAGTAATCAAGGATTTACTGGTCATTTAGGTGGGTAAGTCTATACATTCTGAACATTCCTTTTGTACCATAAATGTTTATGAAGATGTTTGATCAAAATATAACAACATTTTTCTTTTAAATTCATTTTAAAAAAAATTAATCATGGGTAAAAATTTCAATTTTACATTTTAGGATAACACCAGAACTTTTTTGAAATCATTTTATGATAATATGGTTTTGAGAGAACACTGATTTCTGACTAAAAGTTGAAATAAATTCATCTTTTCCTAAATTTATTTCTTAATTATCATATATCAGAATGTGTGAAGAAATTTAATAAATAATTGTGTATTACATTAATATATAGAGGATAATAATTATGGAGATTTTTCAAGGTATTCATCATTTTATTTTACTAATGTAACCATCACCATAAATAATTTGGATAAATAACAAGAATAAACCAATGATCTATTACTATATTAATGACGTTAAATCATAAAAAAATGCAATGAATAAAATTACATGAAGATTAAGTGATAATTCATTGATGTAGAATCCAGTTATAACATGTAAAATGTATTTATATACTCCTCTTGGAAAAATGTTGGTGCATATTCTGATTTTGGATTCCAAGATAGAAAATTGATACAACAATAGCTTTACCAATTTAGAAACATTTAATGAATAGTCCCCTTGAAAGAAATATGATAAAATTGATCTGTAAAAAAATTAATTTAATTATAAGTGTCATTAAATAAATCCATGTGATGTATACACACCACAAAAATGAAAAGAGTGGATAATTAGGCATGTATCACCTGGAAATAAAATGTGAGATGAAATTCTATAATCTTATATTTTTACTTTCTCATGTATAAGAAATATAATATTATTATGAATATACCACATAAACTTATTCTCATTTATAATAACATATAAGATTATATTAAGGCTTTAGATTACCTTTTTATTTACGATGCATTTATGAGGTGATGATTCTGATAATAAGCACTTGATTTATCGTATATGTTTTGACTTGTTATTTCTGATCCTCTACCGTAGATCATGATTTATTTGTTCCCAAAATTTTAAATAGAATTTATATTTCATATATATTCATAAAATAAATATTTATAGTAATATATAAAATATATAAATAATAAGTGAAATAAACCATTCATAGAGTTGTTTGGTCATACGTACTCATGAAAGATGCATCCATTTTATTATCATATTGAAAAATATAATGTCAATTATATATATATATATATATATATAATATTATTCCATTTTTATTCATATATAATATATATCATATAATTTTACTAAGTCCAATCCTAATACATTTCGTGTAATTTATGAATGAATCACATCACTTAGAAGAGGTAGCAATAGACGCTTCCATAAAAAAAGTTACCATATTTAAAAAAAATGTAAATCATGAAGATAGGATTTATAAAATAACTACTGAAGTATAAATATGTCATAAATAACATAATTATCAAAAATAAATTAATTTAAATTATATTTCCAAACTATATGACATCTTTACTGTAAATCAAACAATATCGTTACATTAGGTGGTAGTTCACTATTTATAAGAACAGTAAGTCTGCTACCCATTAGATGGAAGTGTATAAAAGTGATGATAGAACCAATAGAATAACCAATTATCAGTATATCTATGATATTTTTTAATTATATTTTAGGTGAATAAAAATAGTAATGTTTGTGGAGAAATAAAATAATGAAAAGGAGCCTTAGGAAGGATGTTGCCTTTTCTTTTCATAAATCTTATTGGATTTCCCCAAAGCGCCTATTTGGTTGAATTTATTCCCAAAGTGAGGCCTCAAGAAATAAGGGAGGGATTTTGGGAAGTTAATTTGAAATATCATATATTTAAATATGTGTCTTGATATTTCTAAATAAGGGCTAGAGGTGGTATCCTTTTATAAGGGAGGGATGAGACATACAAGGAATTTTAAAAAAATGTTTGGTGTAACCATTTTTTACTAAAAATAACCTTAAAAAGTGGAAGTTAAATAATAGAAATATTTCCAAATAATGGGTTTTGGAAATGTATATAGGTCATTTGAGTCCTTATGTTTATGGTTTATCCCATTGTTATGATTAATATTTTCCTAAATAGTGGAGTTAATTTTAATAACATTTACTAATACATTTCATAAAAAAATATGATTATATTATTATGATATAAAAATTACCATGATTAAAAACATATATTTCAATTTATTGAAATTCAATTCACAAATTTATAAAAATTATGTTTAATGATAATTCTAAAGTTATCGTGAGAATACAGGTCTTTAATATTATAATGTTCAAAATATCATTAAGAATTTACATCTATGTTAAATATAAAAATGACTAAAATGACGAAAATTAGAAAAAAACTTATAAGTGATCTATTTTGAAATTAAAACCAACATAAAATTTTATTTAAATTTGTAATGAAATTATACGAAAGAAATTGTTTTAATTAAAGTTCAATATATTCCATGATTTATTAAAAAACAATGATTCTTAAAAAATTACTAAAAATTCACCCTAAGATCTATTTAGAAATATTAATTAAAAAATTATGTATATTTTATCAAATTAAATTTCTAATAGTGTCAAAAATTAGTTATATAATTTTTCACATAACGACATAAAAAGAATATTTTTTTTACGAAAATAGCATTTTCAAACATATAAAGACCTTACTAAATCATTTGTATTACTTATTATAAATATTATTTATCAATACAAAACCATTATAAATTAAAATTAAAAAATATATATTAATATTCATTTTTCTATTTTTAACAGTTATGTTATAAGTATCCAATTTTATAATTATAATAATAAAATGTCTTTTTATAGAAATTAAATGTTTTGTGTAACACATGATAAGTTAGTGTTGTAAGTAGTCTTAGAAGAAATTTGCATGGCACATGATAATGATATAATAAATGACTTTGAAATGTTTTTTTTCAATGAAGAATTGATATTTTCCTAACAAAATGTTTTTAGAAAATATTTCAAAATTATTTCCCATTTATGATTACATGCTTTGGTGTTATTATTGGATTAATGGAGAAATGATTCAATATTACCATTAATATTATTTCTCTAAATTGTTTATGGTTTGATTTTAGGATGTCTATAAAACTTATTTCTCTTTTATTGGTTAAATATACTTCCATCCCACTTCTTTTCATAGTTTAATCTTTTGATGAAATGATTATAAAACCTATATGTTTTTCTATAAGTTATGATATGATTACTTGTTTGTTATTTCCTTTTCATTTCATGTGTTATGATATAAATATTTATGATATTGTGGCACAAGTATGTATAATTTATTTATGAGATGGGTGTGGCCTATATCTCTCCCCAATGCAATATGTAATGTTTTATATCCCACGATATTGACTAATATGGTTTTGGGATTGAACCTAAACTACTAAAATGAAATTTGGATTGAACCATTAATACTAATAAATTATGGTCAGTGAAATTATGTTACTAATATATCCATGAGAGTGAACAATGTATACCATGATTGTATTGGGAGTGAACATTTACAAATAATATGGCCTTTTTTGTGAAGCCTTAAAATGTAGGGAAATCATTTTAAATGCTTAGGTGTCTACCATAATTCCATGTATTATTCTTATGTTTTTATTTTAGCGATTATATACTAATTTTCTTATCATTCTTGTATATGGACTTGAATTTCCTAGTTGACTATGTCTGGGTATGAGTGTTCTATCTAGACAGACATGTTGTGATCCATGGTGTGACTTTACCTGAGAATTTGGGATATAAATCATTGATTTGATAACCTATTTTAATATATGAGATATTAAATGATACTTTTGCAATTTCATTAATTAATACATTGGAAAATAAGAATATTATACATTTATTTTGATACAAAATTTTTACCCTAATTATTGAGCATAGTTTTCATCAGAACTAAGAATGTTGAAATTGTTATATAGAGACATATTATGGAACAATATATATGGATAATTATGTACATGTTATCTCACACCCTACACACGGATTAATTTGTGTGTAAACCATGTTATGAATTTTGATATAGGGATATACAAGGCCTAAAATTTGAAAATTTTCTCTACATCCACTAATTTGGGTTGACGGTGCTGAGAATATTAGATGTATTTTTGTTATCACATGGAGTTGTTGTTTCTCATTTTGGGGGTTTCCATGGCTGTTAGACACTATCTAAGAGGTTTTCTCATATAAATTATGGGTGTATTAGTTATTTTCTTTGTATATATATTTTTCATTTATTTCTTATTATCGATTTTTTCCTTCTGTACCTGTGATTTGTATACATACCATGTTATATAAATTATTTAGGGTACATTTTTTCCCTACAATTGTTGTTGATTCTTGGATTCATGTCTCCAGCCCATGGGGGTAGGGTATTCCCTTCATGTATCTAATGGGTTGGTTCATGCACAAGATTGTGTGGGAATCTAGGTCAGTTAATTATACTTTGGTTTGAGAGTTTCTTTTTTCTCAATTATGGGATGTTGGTAGACCAAAGAAAATATTTTAAAAGCCTGAGGCGTAGGTTACTGTGAGGGTATATTTAGAAATTTATTTTAATATAATCATGTTTGATATTTCCCAACAATGGTCAATGTATCACAATGTGGAGGGGGCGATTTAGTTATGAATTATTATTTTATGTTTCCATTCTTTTGAAATAAATATCACCACATGTTAAAGAGTAATGACTTATTGAAAACAAAAATATAATCAAATATCATTAAGAACATAGTAATTTTCAAGGTTCACTACTCATCAAGACTAGCTACGTACTTCCTATAGTTTACAAACAATTCAATACAACACATTTCACTCGAAAACAAACATTTTGGGTGGTTGAAAAAAAATTATATTCCCTTACACTTTTGTATCATTATGTTTAATCCAAAAGTGAATGTTATTCAAGAAACATGAAATTATTTAATTCAATTTGTGTAACAAGTTATGAAACTATAAAAATTTTCATCAATTAATATTTTCTCCTCCACATTGTGAAATTTCACTAATTTGATCTTCATTAAAAAATTTCACCTGCCTACCTCGTAGTAGGTATGAAATTATCTACACTTCATATTTATATGTGGTCTGACACCAATTCTATTCTCCAGTCTTATTGTATAGTAAAATAATATAACTATCCTAAACACCACTAAAAAAATTCTGAAGTAATTCTATCTCTGTGTGGAATTCCCAATAACATATAGATTTCCAATAGTCTTAGTTTTATTATATAGACATAGAATATGATCAACCTTCATACTCTTCATCTTATGTATTGAAAAATTCCTCACGAATTATCAATCTACAAAATCCTCTTTAAAATCATCTTTTGGTCGTTATTCTATATACACCAATGAACAATACCAATATCAGAATATTAAATATGCATATTTCTATTTATTGGTGATCTAAGAATGGTTTAGGAATGATTTTTAAAAACATCAAAGCACAAAAAAAAACATCCCAAATATTCAAATTATAATTAAATATTAGCTCAATAATTAAATTCATACATGCTTCTTAATGCTTCTTGTTCATTATTTAACCCTCTTGAATCATCTAAGAACATCATATCACTTATGAAATTGTAAACGTTCTTCATTCTAATTATGAATTTCAATCTGATTTCATCATTATGATAAATAAAACATATAATTAATTAAATATATCTAAATATATTTATGATAATGATATTGTATGACTTTTAGTTATGATACTTAGAACCAGAAGAAAAAAACTACCCATTACAATGCACTAAAAAATATGTTATTAATAACACAAAAAACCATTGTATAATAAACATAGTGAAAACATCAAATGATTCATTCAGTTCATTAGTAACATTACATCACCAGATTCACACTTAATTGAAACCACTTTCATTGTTCTTTAATCTTCAATAATCCCTTAACAACTATTTTGTATGTATTATATATGGTTATTGATTTTTTATTTTTCTTATAACAATGATCCTACAACCAATGACTTTAATAGTGTTAGCCTGCATATGATGGATCTCTCTCTGTTCCACATTGATGATCTGTGATAGTACTAGCCTAATGAATCCTGACCCATCAACTAAATAAATATCCGAATTATTTCTTTTCCCTTAACTTAATTGATTGAAAAACAACTCAACTTGATGATAATGGTTAACTACATTGTTGACTGGTCTTTGACACTCCCCCGCATATCAGCTCACTAGACTCTACTCCTTTTATTTTTTTAGTAGTCACAAAAACGTCCAAAAAACAATCCTTCCTATGACTAACATTTCCAAACATCATTATGTTTGGTGATTCATGTCATAATTACAACAAATATAGGTGGCATATGTCATCTGATGAATAAGCATCAGTAGATTCATCATTATCAACTACTTATTTTATTGATTATGGTACAATTAACTTCTTTTTCTGAATATTTCAATCATGGGTCTTATTTTTCTTTAAAAAACATGAATTGTTTATTCATATGTTCAGTATTGAATTTTATTTCCTTCAATCATATCTGTATCCTGTGATGTCAAACTGATGAACTAAAAAAAGAATGCTCAGAAATTATTCTTTCATAAACTCGTACTTATAACCATTACATACTCATGATTGAGAAAATGATAAAGATATTCCGAGAATATTTTAAGTTACATTTGGAAATATTGTAACATTTTATCTATCCAACACATTATTTCTAACCAATACTCAATAATATTGAAAACAATTTTATCCCCCTTTTTTAAAGGTATTTCATTACATGTATTAGAAAAATCATTTAAATTTGTGAATAAGAAATGTAAATGCATCATAATATATTCATCAATGCCATTAAGACTCTAAACAACTTAATCATTTCGATCTTTGCTATCATTTCAGACCCACATTTAGTCTAATAATCATTTTCATCTACACCAAATTATTTCGAATGTGATAAAATTTCACAAACATGATTATTCTGATAGTATTATTATGATGGTTAGACTTATTTCAGATATTATAAATTGAATTAAAAACTATAATCTTTGACAATAAAAAACAACACTTCCTTCATAAACTTCTTCAATATTCTGAAAAAAAAAATATTTCCAACATTGTCTTAAATATCTACCACTATTTTTTTGCTATCAATAAGGACTCATAAATCATAGAAGACTATAAATTTTTTCTATAGATTATTTAAAAAAATCTAATTATATATTATGTAACTTGTTATAGGAATTAAGAAATATTGATATCAAAACCAAGTAGTTTAAAAGTTGTGACATATGAAACAATATCATTTTTCCTTCACTAATTTTTTCAATTAGTCATATTTACTCTCAAAAAAATTTCTTAAATCCACTCCAAAAAATATTAGAATAGTTGACACATTAATATATTGGATTCAGAACATAACAAATAATTCCTTGATATACAGGATTTTGTAAAATATTTATAACATAAAAATATATATATTTGTGATAAAATACTCCCCGTTGAAAAAAATATCAAAATAATAGATGATAGATGGGATAGAAACACATAGAATATCCTTGATGAGAAAGAGGTTCGAATCCCCTGTTCGTCCTCAATTTATAAACATATTTATTAAGTATTGGTTTTCTTAAAATGTCTGAAACATGTTCTGATGTTGGATCATATTCTTGATTCAAAAAATTCTTCTACAAAAGATATTTAATTTAGTGGAATTTGATATAAATATGTTTTTATTGAAAATGGTATACCATATTTGTAATATGGTATATAGAACATTGATTATCACAACCAATGTCAAATATACCTCAATAAGTAGGTCTTTTAATTGAGTCTTCATATACAGAAGTTGGGTAGCATCTTGAGGGGAAGAAACATACTCAATTTCCAGGATTATAAGTCTTCCTAAATTATGTTTAACTATTTGACATGTAACATATATCATTCTAAGAAGGAATACCCCACCAGATTAAGATCTTCGACCATCAAAATTTCCAATCCAATATATATCTGAAATATCAATCTATTTAATACTATCTGAGTTATTAATTAAGATTCCAAAATATGTTTTGAATTTTATATTTCTATGAATAATTTTTCAATCCAATAGATGTGACTATTTTGGAGTAATCTGAAATCTCACAAATATGGTTACACCATATACAATGCTAGGTCATGATGAATTCCAATAGAAATAAAATCCACTAAGCTTCCAAAACTCATTAGAGTCAATTTCATGGAATCTCCATTTTTTCAACAATATTTTCACTTATATCGGGGGGAAATAATGTTTCTAATTTTTTATGCCGAAATTATTATAATGTTCCTTAGCATAATTTTCTTGAGAATGAATTTTATTTCATAAATGAAGATATTTGTAACCCAAAAATGAATTTTAGTTATCCCATCATAGAAAAATAAATCAAAATTTTCATCACATTAAAAATTCATCCATAAGTTATATCATCATTCAAACCTAAGATAATAATATCACTATAAGAAACTAAAATTAGATAAAACTCCTTACCTTCTTTTATTTACATAGTTCAATCAACTCCTAATTTCATAAAACACATCTACATATTGAAAGTACCCAATTTGGAATACCATAAACGTGGGGCTATTTTTATTCAATACAAGGCATTCTCCGCCATTTGTACATTACTTTCATACATTACAACAACATGGCCGTAATATTTTTCATTATAAAATTCACCATCAAGATCACCATTAAAAAGTGATGATTTCTCATCTATGTGATATTTTTGTAATATATTTCAGTTGCAATAGATAGAAATGTATTTATATCTTCCAAACATTATATGGGGGAAAAATTACCATAAAAATCCATGCTGTCAATTTTTCATCATACTTTTCAAACTAATTTTACTTTGTTTCTTATCACTTTACCATATTCATTCATCTTGTTCTAGACAACCCATGTTGTATAGATAATTTTTTTATTTGGATTCTGTATGACTTCCCATGTATAATTATTTTCTATATGATATATCAATTCATTAGTAATTTGAACCCATTAAATATTCTCAAACACTTCATTCACATCCTTCAGATTATATTTTGAATACAAGGATGTATTTGTAAGAGTTTTTTATTTTATTTTCAATTTACCATTTTGGTTTAGATCATTAAATACATTTGTAACATCAACTTGCTTCCTCATACAGGGATTACATTATCAATATTCATCCCCATCACGTTAAAAAGATGAATTTGATTATTATTCCTGATTAAGATTACAATTTTCGGTATATTTATGAGAATAGTTAATAATAAATATATCACCTTGTTCAACATTCATATCTGCTTGATTCTATTTAACATATTCATTTGATTTTCGGTAAACATTCATATAAATGTTTTTTATCTATCTTGATGATTTATTTTTTTAAATATTCATATCATATTCCTTCCATATTATTACTAATAAAAATTCCATATTAATATCTTTGCTCAATATTCCCATTTTTTCTACCTATATTCTTTATGATTCATGTACACCAAAAAATCTTTTTTTTTTAAAATTGGAATTTTTTATCAAAACTTTTATATAGATTGATATCAAAAATATTATTATCAAAAAATTGGATTATAATATAAAAAACAATGCTCAATGATTCCCTCAAAAATTAATGAGAGATATTGTATTCATGTAACCTATTATTCCCCAATTTAATAAATACTTTTATTCTTTATTTTATAAAATCATTATGTTGAGGAAATTTGGGTTTAAAAAACCCATGTCTAATTCCATGCATCTATAAAAACATTTAAATTTATAATTTTTTGTATTCCCAGCCATTTTTTGTTCATAAATACTTTACACAATACTCACATTCCATCTCAGACACATTATGATCGTTAGAACGTATTCGGAGAATATAACTTGTGTTTCAAATACACAACACAAGTAATGATTGTAAAATCATAAATTAAATTAATGAAATATTTATCTCCATGAGTTTATTGTCTATTTATTGGGTGAAATATATCATAATGAATATATTCCATGGATTCATTTTGACCCAATTTCATCTTTTTATGCATATTGTCTTAATCCTTTATTTATGAAAAATCATGCAACACCAATCTCTTATTTATTAAATATATAAAATTCCTTGTAAATTATTTCACATTGAAGTCATTATCATATTTCATTAACACATATTCCCCAAAAATTTATGCCATAATTTATTATTTTCCACCATGCCTATGTAATATGAGTTTTGATCTTCGACTACTTGGAACAATATTTTTTTAATATATCGGCTTCTTATAACTATTTTATTTCCTCCATACATTTCCCAAAAACCATATTTTGTGAAAATAACTATTATTTTCATCATAATTTTGATAAACACCTATTAAGTTTTCTTTCATCCCATTAGAAAACAAATAATTCTTCTATTTAAAATTTTGTTCAATAACTATGGTTGATCTTACACATTTGATTATGAGAGATTCATCCTTTCAAAATGTAACAATTCATTATTTTAAATATTTAACTGTATAAAAATATTTAAAATATACTATCAAATGATAATAATAAATTCTATAAAAAATCCATGTTCTTTCTCCTTTTGTAGCTTTGATAGTAGTTTATATAGAAAGGCTTCTTTTCTTCAATTATTCCATCTTCATAAATGATATATGAGAATTTTTAACAAACATTTTTTATGCCAATAAAAAAATAATGCAACGTCTTTCATGATTTATAGGTTTTTCACATCTTTTAAAAATAATTTATAGTGTCTAGAACCAATTTTCTACTTTTACACCAATATTATCATATTTCTTGAAAACAACTTTATCATGATTCTTTTGTTAAGAGGATCGATGACATAATAGAATTTTCCTTCAATAAATTATAGAATGATTGTAATATTATTTTTATTAAACTAACACATATTTTTTGTATGTTAAAATAAACCCCAATACTAGCAATATCTATAGATTTAATATTTTCTCTATAAAGTTCATATTGATCGATGTCCTGAGCTTTTTTCTCAATAACATTAATATCATTATAATAATAAAATTATTGAACAAAAACATTTCTATTATAAATTATAATCTTCTTTTTCATTTCTTTTTACATTTTATACGAAGTATAAGAAATAGAATTAATTTTTTGTTTTAGATTTAGTATTTTAAAAAAATGTTTACTTATCCACTTCATCAGTTTCGGCCACATACATAACATTCCAATCATTGTTATTATAAAAAATAATTTAATCATTCTTATTAACAATTATTGGGATATTTTTATCCATCTTAGGTTTACCATTTCAAATAATTCTCCGACTATATAGATAGATATTTTGAATCATGTTATCTTCGACTAATCATTATAATTATTTTGTACATGTTCCTACTCTTTTTATTTTTCCCTTAACTTTTCATCTAGTTTTTCACTATGATAATTTTATTTCTCAAAATATTTATTAAACTCATTAATATCTTCCAATTTAATTAAATTATTATCATTAATTTATTCTAGATCTATTTTGAGTTTAATTATTACATTTCCTTATTTCAATATCAGGACTCTCAATCATTCTCAGATATTCATTAATTTCTTATTTTAGATGGAAATATAATTGAAAATTTTCTTCTTCAAAGCTAATTCTTATAAATTATTCATTCTTAACTACTTTAGTGGGTGTATTCTCACCATCATTATTATTATACTATTCAAATTAATATTCAATATCATCATCTTCATCATATTTAGAAAAAAGCTTTTTATTTTATATTAAAAGAATTATTTTTCTGTCTAATGTGAAAAATATGTTTCCTTTTAACCTTATTTACTTAATGATATTCTCTTACATCATTCATCATAATCTCTATAACCTTCTTTAATTATTTTATAATAGTTAGCAGTAAAGTTTCCAACAACTATAGATTCAAAAAAATTAAAGAAAATATTTCCATTAGATTTAATTGTACATATTTTCTAATTGTTTGTGGACAAAGTGAAAAAAAATTATAATTATTACATAAATCATTTTCAGAATTATAGTTATAAACTTGTTCTATTTAAATAACCTTTTTAGACATAGTATTATTGGTATCCTTGATGGGAATTTCTGAATAAACTTTTCTTTTTTCTCTTTTATAGATTTATCGCATCACGATTCATAAAGAATGAGAGTACAATAAAAATCATCTAGAGATAATGTTCCTAGATATCTATCCTCTAATGATTTTATATTCACATGAAACATGTTATGAAAAAATGTCACGATCTATTCAACAATAGTATTATATTTTTTATTTTCATTAGAAAATTAAATATTCCTAACAATTTCATTCACCCTTGTAATGAAGGACTAGGCAGATTCATACTCAACCATTTTGATATATTCATACTTCCCCATTAAAATTTATAATATTTCCCTCTTTACCTTTGTATTTCCATCATAAATATTCATCATCCTATCCAGGATCGATTTAGATGTTGAAATACCCTTTAATTTTTAGAAAATAACTTCTAAAAAGTGGTAAAGATTAATCTTTCTTAACTCTTAAATTATTATCTATATTATTATTTTCAATATATGTAAGGGGAAAATACTCCTCATTTGGTTAAAATACATATGTTACATCATCATGAAAATCACACATAAGAGTCATAAGATAAGGAAAAATTCTATATTTCTAGATATAGTAGATCATAACATTGAATACCCAAATCCCCTTATTTATTACACAATTCATATATTTTAAATCATATTACCTTTAGAAAACTAATTAGAGAGTAAATTAAGGGAAAATTTGGCTATGAAAAAAAATGAGATATACTTTTTATAATAAAGTATCAATAATAGGATGATGGGTGAATTAGTGATATCTTCATCTTTTATGTTTCCTTCATTTTGAAACAAAATTTTCCTCATGTGAAAGGGTTATTACGTCTCTAAAAACAAAACAATCACACATCTATAAAAACAAAATAAATTAATAGGTTCACTAATCAACATGAAAAACTATATCCTTGAAATGGTTTGGTAATTATATTATACTACACAATATATTATAAAATAATGCCTTTAATTGGATAAAAAATGTAAGCTATACCATAACAAAATCATTCAACTATATTCAAAAAAATATTTCATGTACATTACACAAAAATAAATAATGTTATTCAATTTGTATAACTAGTTAAGAGAATTTACCCATTGCTTCCTAACATACAATTATGCCACCATATAAACTTTAAAAAACGTGATCTTCAAAAAAATCACATTCCAGCCCATATGTAGGTTAAAAATTCCATGGTCATCGTAATGATACTCAATGTGATGCACATTTTGGTTATCCAATCTAATTTCTCAATCCAATACTATAACTATACCAAAATAAAACTAAATGTTTTTTTGAGAATCTTATTTATCAATCCATAAATTTCAATATAGTTACCCTATCTGATTAGCCATTCTGATATGAGAAACATAGAATAAATTTATCCTTATTATTTTTCATCATTCTAGAAGACACCCTCCCCCATTATCAATCCATATTCTCCTCATATATAAAACCATTCATCACCCCACCTTCTCTCTACAACCGTGAACTTTTCTTGTGTCCGAATGTACAATGTACACCCCTTTATATATATATGCTTCAAAAAATGTATTAGTGGTATTCTAAAAAACATATACTCTTAACCAAATTTCTAGAATATTTTATTTTTTATTAAATAATCGATCCATCATATAATTATTTAATATTAAACTCCTTTTATCATTATTTCTATATCGTTATCAAATATTCTAACAACTTCATCTCACATCGAGCAATATAAAAATTCATCAGTCTAATTCCAATTAATAAAATGATTTTCTTATTATGATGAAGAAAACTTATTCTTCATTATGTTGACCCACAAAAATTTTATGAAATGGTAATAATATTAATTATCATTAAAATAACAATATTTATTTAAAAAAATATCCCATTCTGATGCACCAAAATAATTTTTAATGTATAATAAATTAAAATAATTCTCCTATAATCATTGTTAAAACATCTGAAGATTAGCGAACGTATACAAAAACCCCTCAGAGAATGATTTCATCTTCATTGACAACACTTTATTTATTCTTGAATCATAATGAACCCCTTTACAACTCTTTTTTAATTATTTTATAAAATTATCCTTTTCTACTTTTAATCATACAGATGATCTGGCATCAAATTTCATTACTAGTGTCTGCTTGTATCTTATAGAGCATTTTTACCTCACTATGATAATTGGTGTTCGTTCTAGTCTGATGAAACATGACCCACGTAACGAAAAAAATATCAAAAATTATTTCATTTCACAAGAAATAATTGTTAGAAAATTAATCTAATCAGATGAAAATGGTTTACAATATGGTTAATTGGACTCTGATTTTCCTTAACACAGTGTTTAATCAAACTCCACATCTTTACTTTTATAACATGCCCAATAAAATCCATCAAATTTTTATTGAATATGAATAAATTTTTCATCCATCACTGCATTGGATGATGTTTTTATAATTATATGGATTATTAGAGGCACAACACATCCAATGAAATGGTATAAGAATCTTCATGTTTATAAACTTCTTTCAAATAATATTATGATACATATCTACTTATTTACCTGAATATTTGAAACAAGATTATTATTGTCTTGATTAAAAAACATTATTCTATTCTTCATATATTCTAAAAGAAACATTATATCTATAAAACATATCTATGGCTGGTGATCACAACACGATAAAATGAGACACAAATTCTTTGACATTATAATTTCATATACTCTTACTTATATCCATGAATTTCTCATGATTGTGAAAATGATAAATATTATCATTGAATTGTATGACTAATATTAGAAATTTATGTATCTTCCCATCCATCTAATAATTCATTCATTCCAACCAATCTTCAACATGACTGGAAACACATGTTTTCACCTTTTCTTCATAAGGATCACATTATAAGATTCTTAGACAATATATGAATTTTGAGAAATAAAAAACAATAAAGCATCAAAATATTTTAATTAATTCTATTAATTATCTCAAACCCATCCACATTTATTTCATACTAAAATTGAGCTCAATGAACATTTTATTCCAAAAGAAATATTTCCAGTGCAATGAAATTTCATAAAAATATTTCATTCTATCATCTGGTTTTGATGGTGCATATTATTTTCAACTATTATAATGTGAATTGACTTATTTTCTATTTGGAAAAATTAAAACAAATTATTCTTAAACTTATTCTTACTTATAAATTATATTATACAAAATATTCTCCTAATAATGATTCCATGGGATGTAGTTATGTGAGTCAACTATTTTGAGTTATTCCTCTTAACATTTTTTTGATAATGGTTTTTTTGTTTGCACAAAGTTTTATTTTCAATCAAATGACGGAAAATTCTATTTTCATCACGCATTGATAATCCTAGGAATCTTCTTCCATGGGTTTTCAGGATGTATATTTTCATACTCCTCAAGGGAATCAGTATTTGAAATAAAATATTACAGAATTTGTTGTCTGAGATTTATGTGAAGTGGAAAAAATGTACTACAAGTAAAAAACATTTATATTGTGTTAAAATTGGGAGATATTTGTGAATGGGATCGATCATTGGATTTCTTAAAAGAGAATTCATCATCCATTAGAGGTAAAAATGAACCTAAAGTGGAAGTTGAAGGGATGGAAATGGTCAATCAAGACATTATCTTTCATGATATATATTATAATATCAAGGTGTTGTGTAGGATGACCAAACTTGAGGCTCCTATAATGTGATGGTGATATTCCATTGTATAATAGAATAAACATTTGGTTATGTACTTGAATCTTTTCATGAATCACTTTATAATTTTTTCATTCTTGAGTCTCTAATGATGGTGATGAATTTAGGGTCCCTATCCCTCTAGTAGGAGAGTGTTTAGTGTCATCATACACTAATTTGATTGTAAATATAGTGTTTTTCATCATATTTAGTAATTATCGATTAGATAATGTCTTAGAATTATATTATGGGTTTTTAATTAAATATAAAATCACAATTAATTATGTTGTAATTTTATACATATTGAGAGATGATTGAAAGAGATAGGATGGAATAAATTGACATGGAAGTAATGTTTTTTCATTTTACCCACTCACTTCCACCCATTGTAGTCTTCACTAGTGTGTAGGGAAGGATAAGGATGTAGCATGAGCATCACAGGGGTTGTGGATGTCAATCTCAATAGCAGGAATTCTCCAAACTATTAGTTATATCACATTGGGTGTCCTCAAAATCTTATAAAATTGGAATGGTAGGAAACATTAGATGTTATGGTCCCATTCCAACAAATATGTCTAATTGATGTGGCTCTATTAACCTTCGTTATGACTTTATTCAGGTTATGTCTATAACTCTTTATGGTCTATGATAATCATCTCCGAAGGCTAATATATTGAAACATGATATTTCGTTTCCAACAATACTCAAAAAACATACCACATGAGTGAGGAAAATCCATGCTATCTACGAGGATCCAAAGGAGGACATTTTGGGACCAACCGAATTTAAAGGATTCATATTTACTGCTTTTTCTAAAGAGACTAAATTATTTGATACCAGTTCTGTACAATCATATTTTTTCCCCATTATATGGATATTAATCTACATAAAATAACGATGAATTTGTTTTTAATGGATTTATCAACACATTTTGGGTTTTGGAAAGGGGGATGGATTAAGTGTCCATCCTGTTTGTTGATGATTTCTGATGTGGTGTAAGTCAATGATTGACATATTATAAATATGGATCTATTTTATTTTATGGTAGTGAAGGATTGGATTATATATCATTATGTTATGGATGATTTATTAGTCATTGTATCTTGTTCCATGTAGAAAATAAGACCTATCATGTGATTAAGGATGCATGATTTTTGAGGTATGGTCATGCATGACCATTACTCATAGATGAGAGTAATTATTTGTCTTATATTTTAGTTGAGACTAATGAGGTTAATTATATATTTTATCCCATAGGTTATTACAACATTGATCAAATTTTCTATAATTACATATCTAGTATTCCTATGTATAGGAATATGGAGTTCAAGACTGATCTGGTTCCATGTACAAGATATGTTTTAATTCCCTCATATCGTTTGTTGTAGAAGAGTTGAAAGAGATAATGATTTAGATGGATGATATGATGGTGGATGGTTTTATTAAATCAAGTGTTTTTCACTGGTCAACACCTGTTCTTATTTACAATAATGAAAATGGTTCAGTCTGATTATTCACGGTCTATATGAATTTAAATTTGGTGACATGTAAGACTATGTATCCTTAACCCTACAAATATATTTTGATTGAGAAGTTAAAAGGGGAAACTTGATTTTCAAAACATAAATAGTTATGTTTTAATTATCTTATAATTCATGAGTATGTTATAATTAAGATGAATTTCATGAGTTGTTAGGGCCATTAAAAAAATAACGTGATGCATTTTATTTTGACTAACACAACTATATTTCTTATGTCATTGATGAAATACATTGTCCATTAGAATAAGAAATTTTTTTGGAAGTTTATGTTGATGATTTTTTTGATTATTTTAGATCTAATTCTGGGAATATGAATAATTTTATTTTTGGGGTTTTAAATCCCTAGGAGTCATATTATTTATGGATATATTTGATGTAGTGCATCTATATTCAAGAGATGATAATCGTAGGAAAAGTGATTCCTAATAAAGTCTTATTAGTAGATATTGATATGGTGAATACTATTATATCAAGATATGATCTGTAGAATTTCTTTTAATTATGTATTTTTACAATTTTATCTAGATATTATTGAATTTTAATAAATGATTTATTGAAACATGTGTCACTAATAGATGATATTAATTTGAAAGGGGTGAAATTCATGTGAGGTGTGAAATTAATGTATTCCATTTATGAGAAAAAATAGTTTCTTTCAACAAAACCTATTTTGTTCTTACCTAATCATAGAAAATAGTACACGATGTATTTTATTTTATTTGGGTCTGGTCTATGATTCGTGAATATGTATGATGATCATAGTGTGTCTTATGCATAACATCATATTCAGCCACATCAATGGAATTATGCCAATAATTATTTTAAGTAGCCCATAGATATGTGGGAACATAAGTGTTGGTGGGACACTATTTATGAGAAAATAAGAAAAGTAACATTCTATCATAATATTTTGGGTAATATATTTTATAATAAAGTCATGAATCGTAGAAATGAATGTTGTGTAAAATACAGTTAGGCATTTGAATTCAACATCACCTATAACCTGGGAAATGGTAATTGTAGTGCAGATTTTCTTAGATTGATTACAAAATTTATACATAACATTGAATTGACCGATGAGTTTATCATTATGAGGCACTTCACTTAGTTTCATATTGATATTCAATAAGATTCTAGACATGGTCATGACTAGTTTTTTAATTTCATAATCTATCATTGATTCTATTATATAGTCTCAACAACATGATGTCATGTTAATATTAATTTGAGAAACCATTTATAGTGGGGAGACTATTTCTAGTTAGTATCACCCATTAGTTTCTACTCTCTATTTTTAGGAACATTTTATTGTTAGAATAAATTTTGAGAGATATGTTTTTATTGAATATAATAAAAAATAATTGGTTATCCACATAGGAAATATGAATATGTGTTATGATAAGACACAATTATTATTTTTTACTAGTGCATTATGTGTCACTGATGAATACGTGTCATGATGTTACACATCACAATGTATAATAGAAGTTCACTTGAAACCTCTTGTTTTCTCTAGACCCTTATACTATCAGTTTGGATGTGGTATGAGTTGTCCAAGTATAATTTTTTCTATTACAATAGAATCATTAGTGGTAGAATTTCATCTGGGAGGATATCAATTATTTAAAAAATAATAATTTCATTCTGATCAAGGACATCACTAAATTTTAATCTGTGAATATTATATATGTGTTAGTGATCATGGGGTTTTGTGGGGTTATTGTATCCCACATTTCGGAAAGGGATCCTCGGTTTACATCATCATTATATATGAGTCTACAAGAGGAAATGATGAATATGGTTGGGGTGGATATTATTTATCAAACACGTAGAGATGGTAAAATGTACCATTCGATTAAAATCATAGATTTTATTCATTGTTACTACATTATATATATTTTTTGGATCATGGTATATCCATTTGGAATTGAATAATTATTTATATAATATTATTGATCAACCATCATTAGAATGTATCTCTTTGAGGCTCAATATGGTATTCCATTTTTGTCGCCCCATTCTTGGGAAGATGTCGGTGATGCTGCTTTTGTAGGATTGAGTATCATTCAAGAGAACATAGCGAATATTTGATATATACATTGGAATCTAGTAAAATCTCAAAGTCAACAAAAGTGAATATACATAATAGATATCATATTTTGGAGTTTTCCATTGGCGGAATGTTTTTCAAAAATGATTATCCTTAGTTTCTTCATAATTGTCATAGAAAACATTTAAATTTGTATTTGAGATATATTGGACTATTTATGATCAATTGGAATCCTGATTGTTTTCTTAATAGTTTTTATTGATAATTTAGTTGAATTTATCAATGATTTTTTTCCATATATCTCATGTTAGGAAATATTATCTACATATCTCTCATGTTCTGATTTGGTAAGTGATTTACTTAAAGCTAGAAATTTATATTATAGAGTAGTTATTGGAGTTTTTTATTCTTTTTTGAAGGTATTGTGTTTTAATTATATCATGATAATCAATGATTAATATAGATAAAGATTAATTTAATGCAATTTTTGGAATCATGAAATATCAGTAACAAAGTATTGGCCTCATCTCTTTATAGATCTTGATTCATCCACATGAATTCCAAATTATATAAATTCTTATGTTTAAGAGGTTGTAACATAATGTTTCCTTATTTTAGAGATTTTTCATCACTATTTTTGATTCCATTTTTGTTTTGGGGAGTATTCTAACCATTAAATGATGCATATATTCAATTTTTTTAAATAATATAAATTAAAAGGTTGTATGTTATTTTGAATTAATATTGTCTTGTTATAAAAGTATCAAAGATATTATATTATTATATTTGATGTTTTAAATCAATTGAGGTGGTTTGTGTTTTTTCTATATGATGTAAATATGAACTATATGGTAGACACAATCATATCATGAATGAGTTTAAAAATGTGAATATGTTCAATGAATATGTTGAGAGCCAGTTCAATGTAAAAAAATATTGTAATCCATAAAATTTGTTCACATCATGAAAATGTCGATCGGTTTAATTTTTTATCTGAGGTGAAACATTTTTTAGCATATCATGTAAATTATTTATTTCATGTCATGAAAAGGTTTCATGCTATGAATGATTTAATACTTTTCGTATTAAAAACACTACATGAATGATTCAATTTTCATTATATTTGTATGATTCTCTTTTGAAACCAAAGAGTTATCCCATGTGATATTTTGGAACACTGCTTCTTTTAGATCATTTTTTTGTGTTTACCTTCATGCTGTATGTACTATGTCTCTCTATCTAAATTATCTTTTGAATTATTAATTGTTAACAGTCCTAGAAATTTATTTTCACGTTGTTTTTAAATATCATGATCTTTTGGTGATGTTCTTGTTGATCTTTTCATTATCTATTAAGTGATCCTCTTTCCTGATCATGTCATTTGTCTATTGCCATTAAGCTGGGGCGTTTTCTCTAATGGAGGTGTGACCTTACCTATATACTAATATTATATGTTATTCAATGATATTTTATGTTGTGGGAATTATTGGTATAAAATATATATTTTTGTTATACATTCCATTTGGTAGGGTTGTATTTAGTTGCAGGCATGTGTGAGATTGAGGTAGGTGGTTCCATCTCAAGATTATTATAGATGGATAATTATTACCCTTAATTTAATTTTTTTATAAATAAAATTTCATGCTTAGATTATTCATGACTTCCTATAAATTGTTTTGAGAAAATATGGTTTTCCGCTTGATTGGTAAAATAAAAAAGGACATTTTAATGAATATTAAAATGGGATTATGAAATGGATTTACTGTTGGGTTTTGATTAAATTATTTGTAAAATAAATCACATTGGACTCTATGGATACTTAGGCGTAATTTTTTATAATATCCCTCTTCCATTGATAATTTTAGAGGGTTTACTTAGGTGGTGTTCTCAACTCCTATGTTCAATTTTTCTTGTGATTGGTTAGACACTGTTGGTAGGTTCACTTTTTAGGGTACCCCTTTTATCCCTTGTCTAGATACATATATCTAGGGACTTGATGTGAATGATTTTCTATATCTATGAATTATTTTATAGATATATTGACATGTATTGATCCTTAGTGTGATGTTACCATAGATTTTTATTTATAATACATGTATTTGATTACCTCTGACTAGTGGAAAAAACTTTTAACACATCGGAATATTTCACATAGGTTCTATATAATCAATGTCCAAAGCTCTAAAAATCAATTTATCACATAAATTTTTTTATAAATGAATTGATAAATCGATTAGAATCTATTTTTACGGCGGGTATAAAATAACAGATGTACAAAATAGATTCCATTAGCTTTATCATGTCTGTAATTTTATAACCACTGTGGAAATCCAATCTGGTCACTTTATCAGGAAAGTTATAAAATAGCCAATGTGATGATAGAAATCTCAGCAATTTATCACATCGGTTATCAAAAGAACCGATGTGATAAGACGCCATTTATCACGTCAGTTATAAAAAAACCAATGTGATAAATTCTTTTCTACTTCAGTTATTAAATAAAAAACATTTTTAACATAAAAAATTGTTCATCATGTAGGTTATAAAAAAACTGACATGAAAAAACAGTTAAATGATTTATTGCACCCCATATTCAATCTTTTGGTTTTCTTCAATCTGGAGACCTATGACTCGTCTCTCCCATGCAGAAAACCTAGAATGGATTCTTCAATGTCGTGACCTCCAGCTGTGTTTTTCCAACGTCATTCATCATTATTATTTTAACCAAAACTATCAGGTCGATTCACAACACATAATTAAGCTTCACATATCTTGGTTTCAGTTTTTATTTTTCGAAATTCCCTTAACTATTTTTTTAGATGTTATTTTTCTATCATTGTTATTGCTATCATGATAAGTTTCACAGTGTGAATTTAGACCATGCTAAATTATATTCTTGTAAATGAATCCATGGAATTGATATCATACATATATATGATTTTTGTGTGTTCCATCAAGTGTGTGTCCGAGTACATGGGGTGTTGAAGTGGGTGGGGTATGTCTAGAGGGTTGGGGGAAGTCCAGGGGGTGTTGGTGTCCACGTGGAGTCAAAGGGGGTGGGGGTGGGGTCTAGGGGGTGTAGGGTCTGTCCATGGGGGTTGTGGTGTCCAAGGGGTGGGGGTGTCTAGTGGGTGAGCGGGATTTCCAATGGGGTAGGGGTGTCCAGTGGGTGGGGGTTGTCCAGGGGGTGGGGGTGTCCAGGGGGTGAGTGGACTATCCAACAGGGTAGGGGCTATCCAGGGGGTGGGGGCGTTCTGAGGGGTGGGGGCTGTCTAGAGGGGTGGCGACTGTCTAGGGGGTGGGGGCTATCTAGAGGGGTGGGGGTGACCAAGGAGTGTCAAATGGGGTGGGGGTGGTGTCCAGGGGGTGGGGGGCTATCCAAGGGGGTTGGGGTTTCCAAGGGGGTGGGGGTGGTGTCCAGGTGGTGAGGTTTTGTCCAAGAAGGTGGGGGTGTCCAGGGGTGGGGGTGTCCAAGGGGTGAGTGGGCTATCCAAGAAGGTTTGTGGTGTCCCGGGGGTGGGGGTCCAGGGGGTGGGGGTTGTCTAGAGGGTTGGGGGCTGTCCGGGGTTGGAGGGGTGGTGTCCAGTGGGTGAGTGGACTGTCCAAGTGGGTAGGGGGTGTCCCGTGGGGTGGGGGTGTCCAGGGGGTGTCAATGGGGGTGGGGGTGTCCAGGGGGGTGTAGGGGGGCTATTTAAGGGGGTTAGGGTGTCCAAGGGGGGTGGGGGTGGTGTCCAGGTGGGTGAGGGGCCTATCCATGGGGGTAGGGGTGTCCAAGGGGGTGGGGTGGTGTCCTTGGGGGTGAGTGGGCTATCCATGGTGGTAGGTGTGTCTATGGGGTGGGTGTCTTGGGGGGAGGGTTCTGTCTAGAGGGGTGGGAGCTCTCTAGAGTGTCATGTTTGTCAATAGGGGTGGGGGTGTCCATGGGGTGTCAAGGGGGGTGATTAGTGGTGTCCAAGGGGGTGCAGGGTCTGTCCTAGGGGGTGTGAGAATCCAGGGGTGGGGGTTTTCTATAGGGGTGGGTGATGTCTAGGGGTGGGGGAGGTCTTTCCTGTGGGGTGGGGGTGTCTAGGGTTGTCAAAGGGTGTCGGGGTGTTGTCCAATGAGGTGTGGGGACTGTCCAAGGTGGTTAGGGTGTAAAGGGCGTGGGGGTGTCCAGAGGGGGAGGGGGATGTCCAAGGGGGTGGGGGTGTCTTGGGGGTGGGGGTGTCTTGGGGGTGATTGAGATTTCCAAGAGGGTAGGGGGGTTGTCCAGATGATGGGGGCTGTCCAGAGTATTGAGGGTGCTATTTAGGGGGTGGTGGGATGTCCAGGGGTGGTGGTGTCTAGGAGTGTCCCAGGGGGTGGGGGTTTCCAATTGTGTAGGGGATGGACAATACCCTCACCCCTGGACACCACTCCCCTAACCCCCTGGACACCGCCCATCCCAATGGACATCCCCACAACCCCTGGATAGGCCCCCACCCTAAGACACCTCCACCCCCTGGATACCCTGGACAGACCCTATCCATGTGGATAGCCTCTCCTGGACAACCCCAGCCCCCTTGGACACCCTCTTGATATATATATATATATATATATATATATATATATCACAATAGTTTCATTGAATCCATTGGAATATTTAAACAGCATGTAGTTTATACCAACGATTCATAAAGAATCGTTGGTATAGGGCTATTGCAACGGCCATAATGTGAAAATTGTGTGAAACCATTGGTTACCCCCAACGGTTTCATGTGTTATCCCAATGGTTTCAAATTGTTGGGATCTGTGTCATTTTTAGTAGTGACTGTATACATATTTTAATATTTATACTTCATGTTTCTTTTTTATGGAAGGGTGAATTTGCTAACTTATTGCACCAGGATGTATTTTTTGAGTACCTTAAGAATAAAGGATCCAAGATGAATTCAAAACTGTTATATATAACTATATATTCTTTTTAAAATAATTTTAATGTATATTTTTTCTTCAAATATACATAGATTTGTTTTATATTTCAAAAATTTTACATTGAAATTATTAATTTTTTCATATAGATATATATATTTGTATTATCATAGCATGATATATAATTTTGATATTTGTTATAGGATAATAATGAGTCAGTGTTGGATTAAAAATCATCAAATAAGTAATGAATATGAGGATGGTGTTGATGGATTTTTGTAATTTTCTAAATGAAATGTTCCAAGCAGTGACATTTTTTTCTTTACATGCCAGAAATATTTGAATATGTTGAAGTTGAAAAGTAGATAGATCAAAGATCATCTAATTTTTCATGTATTTAATCTGAGATACAGACCTTGGATTTGTCATGGTGAAACTGTATAGAATGTCAGATCTACTGATGATGATGATTCTCAAGATGGTAACTCAGATGGAATTGAAGAAATGATTCATGATATTGTAGCAGAAGAAACTGATATAGAACCGACAGTTGTGAGTCTATATGGTGATACTGAAAAACCACTATATCCTAGTTGTATTGATTTTATCGTTCTGTCAGTGGTGTTATGATTTTTAAACCTGAAGGTGAAACATTGTTGGAGTGATATAAGTTTTACAGGGCTGATACAAATGATGAAATCCATTCTTCCAAAAGATAATGATATTTTAGATTCACATTATAAGGACATGAAAATATTATGTCCGATGGGATTGGGATATAAGAAAAAACTTTCCTTTCCAAATGAATGTATGATATATATGAAGGAATATAAATATTTGTTAGAATGTTCAAAAAGTGGGCATCATAGTATAATTTTAAAGAAAAAATCAAAAGCTAGTGTAGAGATTACAAAGTTCCCTTCCAAGGTATTTTGGTATCTTCCAATAATTCATCTTTTGAAATTTTTATTTTCTAATTCATGTGATACAAAAAGATATGTTGGCATGCTGATGATAAGATATGTGATGGAAAAATACAACATCCAAAATATTGTTCACAATAGACAAAAATTGGTAAGCAATATCCTACATTTTAAATGAAATTAGAATTATCAGATTAGGGTTGTGCACAGATATAATGAATCCATACCGAACCCTTAGTAGCACACATAGTTCATGGCCAATTTTATTGGTAATTTACAACCTCTATCCTAATGTTTTTAAGAAGTGAAAATATGTCATGTTTAGTATAATGATCTACAATCCGAAGTAACTCAGAAATTATATTGTTTTTTTCTTGTCAACATTGATTGACAATATGATCCTTTTATGGGAGGATGGTATTGTTGTGTATGATTAATATAAAATGAAATATTTTCAGCTGCATGCAGTGCGTATTTTCATTATAAATGACTTCCCTATATATGTATTTTTTTGGATATATTGTTAAAGCATGTCCAATTTTCAAACTATAGACTTCATATTTATAATTGCATCATGGGAGGAAAATATTGGACTTATGTCATTGAATGTTTTTTCCTATAGATAACTCTTATAAAAGAATAAAAAAGGCATTAAATGGATCAAAAGAATTTAATATTTCTCCAAAACCATTATCCCCTATTGTGTATTTTTAGAGGGTTGAAAACCATGATGTGACATTGGGAAAGACACATAAATCTTGTATTGATAGACATATTTATAAAAAAGGTAAATATTTTTGAGCTACTATATTTGATATATCATGAAGTTAAACATACTATTGATTTCATGAATTTGGTGAAGAATATCTACGATAGTTTTATTGGAACATTTTTTGATATTAAAGGAAATTAAAAATTTGTGTTGAATGCAATATTAGACTTACTATCAATGGGAATAAGTTTGGAGTTAGCTCCCACTCCTAATGGAAGACGAACTTTTCTTTTCCCAGCTTTCCATACATTATCGAAGAGGGTGAAAATTAGCTTTTGTTAATGTCTAAATGTTATCCAAGTTCCTCAAGGTTATTCTTCAAATGTATAAATTTTTGCCTCATTTAAGGATTTGATGTTGATAGGTATAAAATCTCATGACTGTCATGTCATGATGCAATAACTTTTACCAGTTTCATTACGTGGAATATTCCCCATCCATTTCAGAATGACTATAATGATGTTGTCAAATTTTTTCAATTCAATTTCTAATAAGGTGATTTATGTGAATGAATTGAACATTTTGGAAAATGATGAAATTTCTATACTTTTTCAATGGGAAATGTATTTTCCTCTAGATTTTTTTTAGATAATGGTGCATTTAATGATTCATCTGGTTCGAGAAATAAAGAATTGTGGACCTATTTGTCTTCTTTGGATGTATCCTTTTGAATGGTATATAAAAATATTGAAGGGATATGTTAGGAATCCATATCGACCTGAAGCTTCCATTGTAGATAAGTATATTTCTAAGGAGGTTTTAGAGTTTTGTACAAGCTACTAAGATGCGGTAGAGCACATAGGTTTTCCTCCATCTTGACATCAAAGAGTTAATAATGATAGAAAGGGGATTCATCGATTGAAAGTAAAATCATTTTCAGCTGTACATATGAAGATGTTAGAATTATAAATCTTGAATAACATAGTTGATTCTTAACCATATATCACATTACATATTAATGAGGTGAAAAAATGACATTCAATGAAGAAATAATTGTTGATTTTGAATGAGCACAACAAAACATTTTCATCTTGGATTAGGAAGAACTTGCTTAGTGGATCATATATATCAGAGAAATTATGTTGGATAGTGGGTTGGCCATGTTTAAATGTGATAACATTGTCCGATTATGGAAATAATGGCAATACATTTTATACAAATGTTTAGGAAAAAAGAAGTGCAATTCAGAATATTGGTGTATTGGTGTTTGCAAAAGTAATGCATTTTTTTGAGTTTTAAAGACAAAAAAGAAATTTCTACATCATGTTCATATTATGGAGTTATTTAAGAAATATGAGAGGTTGATTACATTAAAATTAAATTTCATGTTTTTAATTGTAAATGGTTTATCATTAACAACAGTGTCAGACATGATTAATTTGGAATGTAAGTTGTCAATCTGAATAGATTAGAAGACAAAACTGATTCTTTTATATTGGTAACACTTGCAAAATAGAATTTATATGTAGTTGATCAATTAGATATGTAGTTGTCTATTGTTTTTCAAGGGATAAAACAATATTTTGGTGAGAGTCATCTTGATGAAGATGTTGATTTATGTGAGATCCATACTTCTGTGGAATGATTATCCGAACATAATGTTGAGCATATGGAATACATGGTTTGTACCATAAGGAACGATCATGACAAAGGAATTTGGGAAAACAATCCATTTGTACATTCCTAATATTATAGGTAATATATGTTTATTTCTGGTTTATATTTATTATTTTCATTAAATGTTAGATATTGTAATTTTTTCTTTATTAAAATGCATAATAAAACAAATAATTAGAAATTTTTGTTTATTTTAATTTTATTTAGTGTAGTTTATGTTGTTTACCATAGTTTACAATTGGTTACCACAGTTTACCTTTATGTAATTTTTATATTTATCAATTTTGTTGAATGACGATTTCACTACATTGTTTACCACTTTTACCATATTTACCATTGTTTAACATACATACCATATTAACCATGATTACTATTACATAACTTAGTTCAATTTTCCATTTTTTTTGTTTACATTAGTATTGTGATATTTGAATTTGTATATTTGTGAACCTATGTTTGTCTTTTTATTTGAATAATAATGATAGATCAAACAGTTGATCAACCACATGATTCTGGAGATGAGAATAAAAATCTTACCTCTAAGGAGTAACATTTACATGCTCTTCTTGATGTTCCATAATCTTCCTCATGTGCTCTCGTAACGACAAAGTACTCAAGAGTTAGTAAACATGGGTGCACAAATTTACCAAAATTATCACTTGTCCATATGCAAGACCATAGGATACTCGTTGAGATTGATTAGAATGATATTCCTAGAGGACCAAAGGAAAAAGACATGAAGAGTTTTTTATCAACTCAGGGTAAGAGAAAAGTAAGAATTTTTTATGATGATTGGAGATGTGTGGATAAATCAATAATATCTCAGTTGTGTGAGAGGATTTTTGGAAACATCTATTTCAATTTTCTGCATATTATTTAAATGTTTCTATTATAATATGTTTTACCTCTTCGTTATCAGATAAAATTGATATTGTTGAGACTGGGGAAGTCAGGATGAAATGCTTATTGACGGATTCTAGGAGATGGAGGGATTTCAGATCAACTGTCACATCTGATTTCATTTTTGGTCAAAGGAGTCATGACATTCCATTTTATATATATCCATTCATAGAGGAAGACACATGGAGAATGTTTTTTGAAAGTAGAAGTAATGATTCATTTTTGGTAAGGGAAATGAAAAATTTTATAATCTTTCTTATAAAAATGTTATTATTAATTTTTTGGTAATGTTTTTTTATTCGGAATTTACAGAATATAAGGAAATATCATTAAGAGATCCAATCTAAAATTTTATACCCTCATAGTTTATCTCAGGGAGGGTATACATTATTGGAAGAACAAATGATGGAAGAAAAATAATAAAAACTAAGAGATGAGTCTTCCCGCTCTGTAGGGGTTTCCCCTCCAACCCCTCCATCTAGACCTGAAAAATGGAAGAGAGACCGGATGAACAAAAAGGGGAAATATCTTTTGAAGGATTTGAGAATCATAGCTGAGAGGATTGTAAGAAATTTATTTTATTTATTTAACATAACTATATCCTTTATATAATTTGAATCATTACAGAAATGTTGAATTAATTAATATGGGATTCTCTTGTGGATCAGAGCTCACTGGGGGTGTTTAAAGCTATTGGGAGGCAAGATATTTTATCTCCAGCATTGGGAAAGCCCAAAAATCCTAGTAATGTACAAGGATATCTGATTGTATTATTAGTAAGAAATGTTTTTCCACATTATTATACATATTTTTTGATGGTTTTTATAAAAAAACTAGAATCCTTGGAGGCTTCTGTTCGTAATATTAATGCGACGATGAAGGAAAAGATTAGAGCATCAATATAGTCTATGTTTTCAGACCTACAAATACAATTTCACACTGCAGCTCCCACTCCTCCTACTCCCCAGAAGACCCCATTATTTATCCTCTACAACCGGCATTAGCTCCCACTCCCCCACCACAGCCTGCAGACCCCATTTCTTATCCTACTCCTCTGCTGTAACTTCCTACTAATTGAGAGTTGTATGATGATGATTTTCAACATCATATAGTTGCATATGGGATGGTATATTGTATAGGAGATATAGTTAGTAATTAATAGTTAGAGGTTGAGCATCATAGGGTCAATGTAGATGATATTTAGATAGATTATCTCAAGTACCATTACCTATAGATGAGGTGACGACAGTTGGACATAGTATCGACCGTTTTTTAATTTGGTCATCCAGACATCTGATACTTGTTACCATAGAGTTATGTATGTTATATCGTTTATTTTATTTTATTATTAATGTTGTTTTAACATTTGAAAACTAATATATTTTTCTATTTATTTTTTTAGGAATACTTAAAAGGTAAAGAAATAATGCATATACAACAACAAAGACAAAGGGATATGACATCATATACATATTCTAGTGGTCTTGATAGATTGTCATGATATTCAAATTTTTTGGGGGGTCATTAGGAGATTTCAATGGAATATCCTGTTTGTGTATGTGCATTAACCGTGGGGATTATGAATAATGATATATTGGAGCTTGTTACAAGAGATATGTTGGGCATCAACATGGTGGAAATTTTTTCATATAAGTCTTAACACCATTTCCATGTGTTATATTTATTAAAAATGTATAATTATGTCTATTTTATATTAGGTATCTTTATAACACGTGTGAGAAGAATGAGAAGACATATGTATATGGATTCATGGACCATCATTTGATTTCCCCTAAAGCACATGCATTGGATGAGGAACAAATAATGCGTTATATTGTGGAAATATTTGAACAGAATATAGTCACACAGTGTGGTATAATGCATTTTTGTGAGATTTATGATACAAATATCTGTAAAACAGTTCATTATCTTTTAACATAAAAATCAATGAACCTTAAATTATCTTTCATCAGTGATCATTGGATGTTATGTGTATTTTCCCCAAGGGAGAAAACACTTTTTTTGATATTCTCTTTCAATGGTGATGTGTGGGAATGTTTTATGAATATGTTGGAAATTTTAGTATCAACTTATTAATAGTTTTATATGTTATAAAGAATTAGAAATTTTTTTCATTCGTATTATTTTTTAATAGGGGATGGGCCTAGTTTCAAAAAAACACAAATAAAAGGAGTGCCATTAACAAATTTGTAGAAGTAAAGGAAAATATCCTTTTATAATTTTTACCCTTTGATGTATTACATAAAAATAATATTTTGAATTTACACTCATTTAAAAAAAATTATCATGAAAAACAAGGAATCGTTGAATGTAGATATTATATGTTATGATTTATGTATGAAGAAATTATAACTAGAACACATGTGAACTTTGACATGGTAATATTTAATTTTAAACATTTACATTGCTGTATTTCCTTTTAAACATTGCGATAATATTTCATTTTATTTATTAATTATACATGTTAACTACTATCCTTTTAATTTATAGCTATTTGATGACCCTAAAACCTATAGTTCTCAAGAGGTCAAACAATTACAAGTGGAATGGTCAAATTATTTGACATTTTGATTTGATTTTAGTTTGTTTGTAGTGTAAAATATAATTTTCAATATTTTCATTATAATTGTTTATTTGGTAGTCGTTTTGGTTGGATTTATGGTTTTTTGTGTATATTGTATGATATGAATGTTATATATGTGACTGTTTAATTTTTCACTACCTCTTGGTTTAGTCTAGTTATGATGGATTATCTAGTATGGATTATGCTCTGGGAGGGGGGGTTCTAGGGTTTGGGGAGGTGTCCAGTGGTTTGGGAGGTTTCTAGGGGTGTGGGAGGGCTGTGCAGTTTAGTGTGTCTGTGTGTGTATGTGTGTGTGTGTGTGGGGGGGGGGGGGGTTCCCAGTGAGTTCAGGGGGATTTTTAGGGGTTTGAGAGGACTATCTGGGGGTGGTGGGTGTCTAGGGTGTCCATGAGGGTGGAGACAGTGCATGGGGTGTCCAATTGTGGGAGGTGGGGGTTTAGAGGTGTGGGTGGGATATCCAAGGATGCGGGGAGGGCTACCTAGTGGGGTGGAGGCTTTACAGGGGTGTGGAAGGGATGTACAATGTTGGGGGGGTGTCCAGGGTTTCCATGAGGGTGGGGGTAGTCCAGGGGGTGTCTAGGGGTGTGGGGGGTTTCTAGGGGTGTAGGAGTGGTGTCTAGTGGTATGGGGGTGTTCAGGGTGTCCATGGGGGTGGGGGTGTCTAGGGGGTGGGAGGGCTGTCTAGGGGTGTGGAGGTCTGTCTAGGAGGGGGGGGGGGCAGTGTTGTGGGTAGTCTGTTTAGTGGGGTTGGGGGGGGGGGGGGGTTTCGGGGCTATTAGAGGGCTGTCCAAGGGGTGGTGTGGGTTTTCCATTGGGGAGGGGGTGTCCATGAAGGTGGTAGGGCTACCCAGTGGGTGTCCATGAGTGTGGGAGGTTTTCGAGGTGTGAGAGGGTTGTCCATGGGTGGGGGAGGGTTGTCTAGTGGGGTGATGGCTGTTGAGGGGTGTGTGAGTGATGTCTAGTGGGGTGGGGGTGTATAGGGTGTCCATGAGTGTTGGGGGCAGTCCATGGGGTGTCTAGGGGTGTGTGTGGGGGGGGGGGGCTAGGGATATATGAGGGGGGGTCCATGGTGTCTATGGGCGTGTGGTGTCCAAGAGGCTTGGAGGGCTGTCTGTGGGGAGGGGGTTGTCCATGAGGGGGGGGGGGAGTGCCCAGTGTTGTGGGAATGCTGTTTAGTGGGGGGGGGGGTTTCCAGGTGTGTGGGAGGGCTATCAAGGGAGTGTGGGGGGGGGGGGGAGTCCTGGAGGGTGGGAGGGCTGTCCAGGGGGTGTCTAGAAGTGTGTGGGTGGCAGGGGGGTCTAGTTTTGTGTTAGGGATGTACAGGGGTGTGGGGAGGTATTTCCAGTGGGGTGGTGGCTTTCTAGGGGTGTGGGTGGGATGTCCAATGGGGTGGCGGGGGGGGGGGGGGTGCCCAAGGTGTCCATGAGGGTGGGGGCAGTCCAGGGGGGTGTCTACTGTTTTGGGAAGGATGTTTAGTGTGGTGGGGGCTTTTTAGGTGTGTGGGTGGGCTGACTACGGTGTGGGGGAGGGCTGTCCAGTGGGGGAGAGTGGGTGTTCAGGAGGGTGGTAGGGTTGTCCAGGGGGTGTTTAAGGGTGTGGTAGGGGGTTCAAAGGTGTGGGAGGGCTATGCAGGGTTGTGTAGAGGGCTATCCAGGGGTGTGTAAATGGATTTCATGTGGGGTGGGGGTGTACAGGGGAGTGGGAGGGAAGTCTAGTGGGGTAGGGGTAGTCTAGGGTCGTGTCCAGGGGGTGTGTGTGTGTTTTGGGGGGGGGGGGTCTAGGGGTATTGGAGGGGTGTGAAGGGTGTCCATGGGGGTGGGGGTTTCCAGGAGGGTGGGGGTGTCCGGGGTTGTGGGAATGCTGTTTAGTGGGGTGGGGAGTCTTCCAGGGGTGTGGGATTGATATCTAGGGGGTGGGGGAGGGCTGTCCTGTGGGTTGAAGGGGTGTCCAAGCAGGTGGGAGGGTTGTTCAGGGCGGTGTTCAAGGGTGTGATGGTGGGGGGGGGGGGGGGTTAGGAGTGTGGGAGGATTGTCCATGGGTGTGCGAGGGATTTCCAGTGGGGTGGGGAATTCAAAGGGGTGTGGTAGGTCATTCCATTGGGGTGGGGGTGTCCCAGAAGTCCATGAGGGTGGAGGGCATTCTAGGGGGTGTCTAGTGTTGTCTCTGTGTGTGTGTGTGGGGGGGGGGGGGGGGCTAAGGCTGTGAGAGGGGTTTCTATGGGTGGGGGTGTCCAGGGTGTCCATGGGGGTTGGGGCTTCTAGGAGGGTGGGAGTGTTGTCTAGGGGGTGGGGGCTGTCAAGGAAGTTGGGGGTGTCCAGGGTTGTGGGCATGGTGTTTAGTGGGGTGGGGAGGGTCAGGGGTGTATGAGGGATGGCAAGGGGGTGGGGGAGGGAAATCCAGTGGGGTGTGGGGTTTTGGTCTATTTTTTTCTATTTCAGTTATTCTTTTGGCTGGTCATAGTTGTGGGGGTGGGTGTCCCGAGGTGTGGGGGGATATCAAGGAGGGTGGGGCGGTTTAAGGGTGTGGGGGTGTCCAGTGGGGTTGTGGAGGTTAGGGTGTTTCTAGGGGTGTCGGGGGGGGGGGGGCTCTCCAGGTGGGGTGGGGCTGTGGGGGGGGGGGATGGCTAAGAGGGTGGGGCTGTCCAAGAGTGTGAGGGGTGTCCAGTAGGGTGGGGGTTTCCAGGGGGTGCTGTCCAGGTGGGATGGGGGGTTTTGGTTTATTTTTGTTCAATTTAAGGTATTCTTTTGGCTGGGTATAGTTGTGGGGGGGGGGTGTCAAGGGGTGTTGGGGATATCTAGGAGGGTGGGGGTAGTCTAGGGGTGTCAGGGTGTCTAGTGTTGTGGGGGTGTGTCCAGGGGGGCTGTCCAGTTTGTGTGCAAGTGGTTTGGTATGTTTGTATTCTGTTTTAGGTAGTATTTCGGTTGGGAAAAATTGTGGTTGAATAGTTAAATTTAAAAAATGTGTTTTACGTAGGTTATTTGATAACCGACGTAAAAAATGCATTGGGATTCATTTTAACGTCAAATATTTCATAACTGAAGTAATAAATGAAAAGGACTAGTTCTTTACGTCAGTCATTTTATAACCGACAAAGTAGATATGTTCTCACATTAGTTATTATTTAACCAGCGTGGAAAAACGCCGGGCAGACTGCTTTACCATGTTTGTTATTTTCAGAACCGATGTGATAAATGCTTCAAATGGGTGTTTTAGGATGTCAGTTATATAATAAATGACATGATGAAGAATACTCAATGTCGGTTTCAAAATAACAGACGTAATACATCACAACTCCGAATAGTTTTCCACGTCGTGTTTTGAGTATCCGACGTGAAAAATGATTAGTTTTTTTGTTTTTTACATCGGTTTTAAAATAACTAACGTAAAAAATATTTATAACGTCTTCTGTAATAACGTCCACAAAAAAACTATATAAAAACTAAAAAATAACCTCCATAAAAAACATTTTCTGCACTATTGGGTGTTGATAAATATGATATGATTTAACATTATAGTACTAGGATTGTTTGAAACTATTGGGAAAAGGGGATGTATTACTATGATTTCGATATACAGAACTGTTTAACATATTATCATTCCTTGTTTCATATTAATTTTTTAACAGTAATATTTTATTACATATAATTCTTATAGAACACCTGTGTGGGATCCAAATGAGTATGTTAGATTACACCTTGGACACCCCTTCAGAGATTTATATACCTTGTTTTGACTTTTGATTTAGGGAAATGCTAGGATCCATAATTATATGAATAGGTTTCTGTCAACTATGGTGGATAGACGGTGGTGAAATTGTGGGATGTTCCCCACTTATCACAAGGAATTCATATTTTTCATTTTATACAATTTTCTTTCTTTGATGAATTCATTCCATAGAGTTTAGTTTAGATTATTTTGAGATATATTTTAATATTACTTCAATTTAGATATTTAATAGACTACCTAATATATGATAAATTGAATAATGTTATGATGTACATATTCATATATTCCATGTTTTATACATCAGGTTGTGTAGAATCATTCACTCAATTTTTTATTCTCATGTTCTAGTTGTTATCCATTGGGGATCTTGAACAAATTTAAAGTATGTTACATGTATGGATAGGTAGTATATTGTGATGATATTTATATTTGTTCTTTACAACTTCATATTAAAAATAAATCCAAATTTTATGTTTTGTAATAATAAAATTTATTAATATAAGAATAGTTAAATAATTTTTATTAGAGATAATGTTTCTAAATTTCATATATTTTAAACTTGTATTTTCTATATTCAACATAATAATTTTAAATGTATAATTTCACTCCATAAGTAGTTTCATTTTTAGTAAATTTTTTAAGAATTTATGTTTTATAAATTTCATGTTACATTCACAATGTCTGTAATTTTATATAATACTGTATTATCCCCAATTCAATTAAAAATGTCAATTTAAAGAAAATCTAGAAACATTATACAAATATATTTTTTTATATGGATCAAAAATTTAATTTCATTTAATAAAACTGATATTCTAAAATATATATATTTTTAACATTTAAATAATAAAAATATAGTGAAAAAATATTTTTATAATCAACTGAATGTGTTTTAAAAAATTCACATCAATAACAAATTTAAATAGTTTTAATATATTAGTTCACGCATTATATTAGAAATAATAAATATAATTTTTCTAGGTAAAATATGAAACAAAAAAATTAGATACATAGTATAAAATACCCCTTCTTAATATCACATAATATTAATAAATTTTACACTATATCTAAAATATTCTAACTATGTGATAAAATTTTATTTAAAAGTCAGTTAATAATTTTTTTTATTTTATTAACAAAATTAATCAATTATGACATGGATAATTTAAATTTTATGAAACATGTGGACTGATGTATTGATAAAAATATATTTATTTAAAGAAATTATGTATGGTATTATTATTTAGGCATTTCATTATCCCCTTAAAATTAATTTCATTCGCATAATTTGAATTAATGCTCCAATAAAATAGATAAGAATGTTTAAAGATACAAATGACTCATTATTGTATTTTTAATGAGGTGTCATTTATCATAACATTGGTAGGACTATGTGACTTATATATTCCATAATAATAGTCATTTCTTAGTACTTTTATTCTTTCAAAACAATTGATCAAAAACCCTTCATTAATAGCTATTAAGATAATTTAATGTGACATAATTTTCTTAGAGTGATTATAATTATCCTTGAAATGATATGTGATAATAATTTAAATTGAGAAAATAAATATCATTTCACTTTTTGGTTAATATTTCCTAGTGGATATAGACAACCCACTTCCAAGATTATATAAAAAATGTCTTTAATAATGAATAATATATGCATATTCTGATAAACTCTTATATGACATTATACTAACATACAACTAGAATTTATCATTAATAATATAATCCTCAGGTTCAAGATTTTTTTCTCTAAAAACTTGTACTAGATATAATAGTGTGAAAAAATCATAATCCAAAAACATGTCCACATTTTTTTTGTAGATTATATTTTTTCCTTTATTATGTTAGTCTACTTCAATTATAGTCCTGGAAAAGGATCTTCTTTTTCCCTCTCATCATCATGATTCCACATATATTTGTCCCTCTTAAGAAATCATATAATAGAATGGTTTTCTCTAATTCCTTATTTACTTGGATTTGAAGCATTAAACAATCCCTTGCTCCATTACATTGTCTAGCCTCTTCACCCATGCTCGACAATCCCTGGAATAATGTATACCCTTTCAATACTTAAAAATTTTTATGGTTCCATTTAAGAACATTACTTTTTGATTTGTTTCATATTTTTTACTGTAGGTTATTGGAATCTATTTCCTCTATGTTATTTACCATTTGAGTTTTATTGAGGTATGATCGTACTTGAATTGTATTCATTGAAGAGAGAACCCCTAGCATCCATTAACATATTAATTTCACATCAAAAAACCAGTTAATATTCATTAAAATATGTAATATTAAAAACAAATGGAATTATTTAATTTATGAAACAATTATTTCATTCAATATTACACCCATAGATTAATAATAATTGGAGTAATAAAATGTGATTTACATTTTGAAATGTTAATAGGTACTCATAGATTAATCCACTTATTTTTTCAACAATTTTCATTCACTCTATATTATTTTGTGAATAGTTCTAAGAAAATATTTTGTAATTAAACCTTTATTGAACTATTATGATTCTATAGATTAAATATATCCCTTTATTGAAATATTCATAATGAGAATCTACTATTGTTTTTTCTCAACATTCAATTAAAAAATTACTAAGTTTAATTTCTCATGGATCTATCATGGGATGATATAATTTAGAATCTAATTCAAATTTATCCTTTTTTAATTAATATGTGATTTTGAATATCAACTATATGTGGGAGAAAATTATTTATTTTAAAATATAATAATATATTTCTCCTTCATTGGTGCATTCTGAACCTCAATTAGATTTATGTTAATACTCATAAATTGGTATATCGTATTCGTTAATGTTTTCAGTCAATTTTCAATCATAGTATGATTCATTATAGGAATGCCATTTCATTTTATGTTTCATATATATTTAAATCAGTTTCTCTATGTACTAGTAATTACATAAACAATGAAAATATAAATTATGAGGAAATATATAAAAATAAATATTTAATGATTAATCATAGTGCAAGTAACTCCAAAATGATTCTCAAATAAAATCTTATGAATATATATAATTTAATGAAATTTATTCATGATTATAATAATATAATTTTCTTTACCCTAAATATATTCTAATCACTCATAGTTGTTAATAATGACAATGTGAAATATCATATAATACCACCATGGAGTGTCTTGGTAGGTGTGTATCATTATGCCGATAGATCATTAACCAAGTTTTGATCCCTATTAATTTAAAAGATATTTTTTTTCACTATTATTACACCTTGATAAATCAATTCCATAATAATATATTTATAATTGTAAACATATATGGATTCTATTTCTTTGATACCCACACATCCATTATTTCAACAAATTTTTGGATGTTTTCCATTAGAAATAAATATACCTTTGGTCATCCCATAATTTTTACTATTATAATAAAAAAATTCTAAGATAATACATTAAAGTAACTAAACTATTCATTAAAAATAAACCATCCATAATATGTTCAAATTGCAGCTCCCGATACATAGAAACTATGATATAGTTCTAAAACACAATCAATACACATATGATTTATTACGAAGTGAGATGACATAAGAAAAACACATATTTATTTCACATCCCTTCACTAATTTAAAAATTACATATCACAATAGAACTATAACTATATTGAAACTTAATATTTCTCCATATATTAGATTGAGATAAAACTTTTTTGTGATACATTCTAGCATTTCTCCCCAACTAAACCAAAAATACACTATTTTATACTTCTCATATGATATAATCATCATTATTATCGAGGTAAAGGATATATATTAAATAGGTGAGTTGAAATAATAAATAAAGGAGTTCTTATACATATGTAATCAATGATATGATCATAAAAATACAAAAAAACAAGGCCATAGAAAAAGTGTCTTATTATAACAACATGAAAAAATAATTATTAACCATAATACATGATCTAAGAACAAATAATTTTAAAATAATAAATATGGACCATTAGATATGAGTAAACAATAATAAATATAAAAAGTATAACAAAAAAAATTTATATAGATAAGGATTATATCATATTTATAAGAATAATTAATATAAAAGTTGTGAAAATTGATAACAACATCATGTTAATGTTAAATCTTAGGAATATATGTAATCTGAATCATTTTTATGATTAATATTTTGAAAATAGATAGTTTTAGTTGTTTTAATGACTTTTATTGTGAAATTATCTAATATCCATCATGTACATAACCAGTTATCTAAACATAGAAAATAAAAAACATTTTTTTGATAAACATATTTATTAGGTGAGTAATGAAACATTAATAAATACAATAGAGGTCAATATTGGATGCCACCATTCACTAATACTCATATATTTGTTCGAATTAAAAATAATAAATAATTAAATCATATATGACTTATTTAATGATACTCATTTTCATAATATATTTATATAATATAATATAGAATGTCCTCGATAAATATATTGGATGATACAAAAAATTTATATCACCTAAAAAGTGTCCTTCATAAAGGAATTTATATTGTGAATTATGAAAAAAATTATATTTAATTTTATGATGATGAACATAGTAGGTAAAATTAGAAAAACTATTTTTTTAATTTTTTTTATTTTGATAGGGAACATAAATTTATGAAAGTTTTTTCCACTAATTTTTAGGATAGTAACATTAACAAAATTTTGAAAATAAAAATTAATTTAAATTAAAATAATAGAGAAATAAATTTGGGATAAAGGCTTCTATAATATATGGGGTATGAATATCAAAAATATCATCATAAAAGGTAAATAATTCTTAAAATCTTGAATATATTTATAAATATCCACTTTATAATAATATTATGAAATTAATCCTTTTAAAAGTGGAAAATATACAATTGAATATTACAAAAATAAAATATACTATCAATTAAAATTAAAAAATTGAACAGTAGAAGAAAGCGTAAATATAGACATGGAGGTGATGATCTTGATAATAAAGGATTTGAACGATTCATTACATCATGAACATTTATGAATATAAAAATCTATTAATGTTATAGTATATAGAATAATGAATAAAGCTTTAATAATATCAATATAGGTAAAAACAATATACTGTAAAACCTTTGTCAAAATAAACCATTATCATTCAATAAATGGAGTTTATTTAAGAAATAATACACACATCAGTTATATTTTTTGAATTGAAAACCAATGATAGGATAAATTTGATGTGGATTTTTAATTGTCTTTTTTTCAATGAAACATTAGTATAAAAGAGTTCAATGAAATTTCTTTACACTATAAAATGGATGCATGTATCGAATATTAAAAATATACTAATAGAGAAAAATTGATATTAAAATCCCCTTTGTATTATTCATGTTTAAATGAACATTCACTAAACTCTTACATAAAAAAATAATCTTAATAAAAATTCACTATATCATAATAAACATATATTTACATGATTCAAATCATGTTTTTCACATTCATATATTCCCATTATCATTTTGTTTTAATTTTTTTTCAATAAATAAACAATAAATAATATTATATAGTGAAGAGAATCACATTACGTCGATATTTTTCACAAAAAATAAGATTCATATATTTAAACATTTGTTTTATTAATGAAACATTTTATTTATTCACAAAATATTTTATTATTTTTTGTTAGACGTAAAAAAAGTTCCTTCCAAACATTTGACCTCGTAAAAAATTGTTTAAAATTCATAATTATAATAACTACCAATTTATGGTGTATAAAATTAAAGGAAACAGAAAAATCTTTTAAAAATTCATGATTTACATAAAGAATAATATAATTATTACAAAATAATATTTTTATATTAAAATAATCTTTTAACTAATAATAAATATAATTATAATACTAAGGATTATATAAACCACTTTTCATGAAGGAATAATGGAATAATTATATTCCATGAATGATTTACCATGAATATAAATGTTTCACATTTAGAATATCTTAAATAGTGATTTGAAACATCATCTCACTATTTATAATTTTGAATACAAAAATTCAATGAAAACCCATTTCCACATGTTAATAAATGATTTTTGGAAACATGGGGAATTATAATTTTAGTATAAAAGATCCTAATAGGATAATTCCATCTTTATCATAATATTATCATATATTTGTTAAATATGGCACTTCATTTGAGTAATTAACAGTAATTGATGTTTCATATTATTAATATAAATCATTTATCATTTTATATTTCCACAATTCATTAGAGGGATTTAAAATACCCATACATTATATTGTGGATAGAGTCTAAAAGGGTATGTTTTTCCTCCCCATTCCATAATAATCCAAAACCCTGCAATTTAAATGTTGAAAAATAAAATATTTTAATAAAAATAAAACTTATTTATAATGGTTTAAAATTTCCACTCTACCATATAAGTAAAACTACATTTGTTTATATCATAAAAATGTGATCATATATGGTTTTCATCTAAAAACAATTAAAATATCAAACTCCCCTGATACTTATGAAACATATCTTCTAGAAATATCATTGGAACATTTAGAGGAATCTTTTTTGTAACGAAATGATAGAAAAAACTAGATATTTTATTATTTATTGTTTGTCAAAAAATTATTTTTTCCACTTTGGTAAAATATTCAAAGGATGTCAAAATTGAAAACAATCAAATATTCATTTTTAATTCATTTTAATCATTTAATGATGATAAAATTTTTAGTAGGAAAATCATTGATTTTTTTTTGAATCTCCATATGAAACATGGATATAGAAGGGAATGTTGATAATAAAATAATATTTAAATATGGACCTAAAAGAAATCAATTTCGATATATGTTTCTTCAAAATAGAACATGTTTTGAAAATGATATAATTCTAAAATAAAGGAAATTGTGATGAAAATCCACTAACCTTATGTCTCACTCTCTATGTAAAATCTAATAATCTATTATATTAAAATTTTATCAATTATTTCAATGAATAAGAAAATTATTCTGTTTAATTAACATAATAACCATGACATTTATTTATTTTCATACTATGTTTTATTTAGTTACAAAAATGAGTAATTTCACATTGTAAATTTTGAGGGTGTTTGACTTATAAGTCTAAAATTACATTGTTCAGTTTACTAAGGATAAATTGGTCATTGTTATATCCTCATATGAATATTATTCTCTAAATAACTATTTATTATACTTTATTTTAAATTTTATCACCATTATTGAATGGAATAAATGAAATAATATCACATTACATCGTGGGGATGGTAGTCTACACGTATACATCAACAAGATGTTCAATTTACCATGAATGCAAGGATAAGAATGTTAGGAAATATTATCCTTTTAAAAACATTATGTCATTATCATCATATATATTCATTAAATACATCATAATATCTATTCTTGTGAAGTAGTGATGATAAATAACCATATATCTTTGTAATGGTTGTACACTACACATATTTGTGATTGATATTTTCAACTCCCATAGGATGTAAAGAAAGAAAAATGTATTGATCCAAAAAATAATAAAATTTCATTATGTTTAATATTATCATTTTATGATATTAACACAATTTTAGGATATTTTTTTGAGGTTCGATAATAAATAAACATTAAAACATTTGAGTAATAGTTATACCACTTCCTTGGAAAACCAACATTGAAATATACATTAAAAAATCTTTTATTTTATTTTATTTGGATAAAACCTCTAGGAAATTAGATTGAATGTTGTAAAGGGGTCAATAGAGAGATTTTTTTGGAAAAAATATATAATCTCATAAGATTAATAGTGTGGAAGAGGATCTTTATTATATGATAGGAGTGTATGAATCTTATAAATTCATAAAATATTTATATATTATTTATGTTAAACACGTGTAAAATAGAAAAAAGTTGATATATGAAATTATAACATGGATTTGATATAAATATAACCATGAAAATGAATTTAGAGAGGATTATCTGTTATTTCAAAACATATCTTATTGTTTTACCCCCTCACTAACAATGTGTAACCTTATCCAAATTAACAAATATTACAAAAATTAAAGATCATGAATGTATTTTTGAATAAAATGGGATTATTCATGAAAAATGAATGATATTCTAAATTATTTCACATCCATATCTTCAATTATTGGATTTTTGTTGTTTTAAAATGAATTAAAAACTAATTTTTAAACATTAAATAACATTTGAAATACTTTTTAGTACTATTAAAATATCGTGACTTCAAGGGACTAAAAAATGTAATTATGATATAAAACATTTAACGTTAAATATATAATATAATTATTGAAAAATTCATGTAACACCATTTTTGTCTAATATATGTTACTTTCAAATGATATTTATTTTATTTTTTCAAATCTTTTCAAAAGTTTTCTATCAACCTTCATACTAAATTCTAGAAAAAATTATTAACTATTACAATAAAAATGAATTTACTTTAATAAAAATATTTTATTCATAATTAATATAAAAATTATTTATTTTTAATTGTTTCTTTTTTATTACCATGAAAACAAATTATTGATATTAAAAGAAGGAAAGGTATTTTTTTTAATTTTTTACAATATAATATATGATAATGATCATAATTAAAGAATAATTTTATGAAACAAGACAATTTAAAATATAAGATGATTGGGGTAGATATAAAACATCCAAAAAGATATCATATAATTTTTTTGGGCTTCTAAAAAATTATTACTATAATTTAAATGATTTGTTAATTACCATAATGACACATTTTTTCCATTGTTACTATTCCTAATTTCAAATAATGAAATTCAAATCATTAGAAAGAACATATTTTCAAATATGAAATTAATTATTGACTACAATTATTATGCTAAAAAATTATATATTTATTTAATAATATCATTATTATAATTCAAAAATTCAAAACCAACGAAAATTCCATTATTCTCATTATAAAATATTAGTATATCACAAATCATTTAAGCTAATTCTTTTGTATGCTACAAGTTATCAAACATAATATTAATAAAAATGAATTAAAAAATATTGATTTGTAACCTTAATAATCTGTTTGAAATTCATATTCATTCCTATAACATTTTATCAAATTCATTTACATAAAGTTATTAATAAAATAACAGTTAATGAGATTTAAATTTAATCATTATATAATTATAGGTTTCAGTTATTCCGTTTAATAATATTTCCATATTTGTGTAAATAATTCAAATTAAAAAATTTATTTTTAATCACTCTAATATCATTAATGATATGATTGTGGTAGTGTCATAGGGATATTTATTATTCTAGTATCATTTCTTATTTGTTCTGGTTATGGTTCATGATAATGAAATCAATGAGGATCTTGTTTTTAAAAAGGACATGGGTGAGGGTGGTTTTTTAGTAATGAGTTAGATATTACAATTAAAATTATATGAGTAGAAATAAATCATTATTCAATTTTTAATGTATAATATCACTAGTAATTATGTTTCCATATATAGACATGTTAAATAATTTATAGCAGTGTTTATGTATGTAGATTTGACATCTAAAAAATGGAAAAGTTATATTCTATGACTGAATTTGGTTAATATGTTAATGTATTTTGAAAAATATTATTAATAATGAATAATATTATTATTATTTAAATGTTTTATAATTTCTACTTGTTCCTTTTATAGGGTATAATAAATTAATTATTAATGAAAAAAAGAGAGATTACAAGACTCTAAAGTATAGGATTGTGTTATAGTCTTTTTCATGAAATGAGATCAGATCAGGGGGGGTCTTCAAACCAAGTGATGTCTTGATTGCTCCCCATGTTTGGAAATCCATATGTAACCATATTTTCTTCATGATACACATGTGTGATGATATATTTGATACCTTCAAGCAAATAGTTGCAGTCCATCCAACGAGTAGTAATCGGCCAAGCAAGGCGAGTAACTCAATTCCAAATCACATGAACGTTGGTCATCGTGTCGTTTTCAATACAGAGATAGTTCTAACCAAATTTGATGGAAAAGTCAATGAAATGAGTCAAACCTAGCATCTCAGCTTCAATAGAGGTTGCGAATTCACATTTTCCCATTGAACAACCAAGAATCTACCAAAGATGATTCTTAGAGACTTCACCACATCCAGCAGGGCCCGGATTGCACTTTGTGGTTCAATAATTGTTGATTTTGATCCATATAGTAAGAGGGCCCCACTAGAACACCTCTATAGTATGATCAGGATGATAATACATTTCATTTATCTTAAGCTGATTCAAGATACAAAAGTCATGTATGGTTTTAAGGTAATGATCCTTTTGTAATAAAGCAGCATCGTGTATATCGATTAAGATTATCATCTGACCTATAGAAATACTGAGTGAAAAATTGTGATGGATAATAAAATTACGATCATAACAGATCATATGGTTGAGTTCAGCAACATCCATGGGGAAAATATTCCTAATTTGTTGAGATCCATCCATATCAGAATTTTTTATTATTGAATTCTAACAGAGTCAACAAAACAACCATCTGTAATCATACATGTAAAGAATATAGTTCCAATGAGAAGATGCAGTAATACAAGAATGATATAGATTATCGGAACCTTCACTATGTTGGTTCCAGAATCTACACGTAGAGGAAAGTTGAATACCAAAGGATTTACAGAAAATTTTGGTGGGAACTTTATTGTGATCAAGACACCAAATGAGATTGAATTTCAAAGGTTTGATCTAAGCATTGTTAAAATTTTTGAGCAAGCTATAAATACCCTCAAAATCAATACAATTATGATTGTAAGAATATTTGGAGGTTAGCATGCCATTCTAAGATGGTTCCCAGACCATGAAATACTACGTTTGAGTGAAAGAGGAATTTTCAATAACATTCCGAATAATATTAGGGAGGTGATTATGTTTTGAATATAAAATATCCTTGATAACGTAGGTACTATTATCAAGGGTGAAATCCGATGAAACCAAAGAAATTAATGGTGTTCCTGCCTAGTTGTCCAGCCAAAATTTCTTGGGGAAAACATTCATGCTCCATTTATTTAGTTGAAGTTAATAAATGGATAATAATATTATAATCATAGTAATTTTATATATATTATATTAATACATTATTTATAATTTTAGTATTTGACATGTACCGAAGTGAATAAAACCCATGTACGTCATTTATGGTGATGGTATTCCACACATATAAATGATTATGTATTTTTTTAATCATTTTAAGTACCAGGTAATCCCTATTTTATAAGATTATGGGGATACAAATAGTTGAATAATTAATGACACCCTCTATTCCTTCTAGATGTTGTACAATCAATAGTAGTGGAAGTTGTTTTTGTATGTGTGGGATTTTTATATCTTATTGGGGTGTTGTATTTTGATATGGTATTATTATTAAATATGTGGGTCGGTTTAGATATATTATTTTTTGTATGTTCAATATGAATTTTAGAATAGATTGTATTATTATTAAATTGGCCATTGGGACATGGGGTGATTATATTTTTGGGGATATGGGGAAAAGTTACATCAATTAATATATTTATAATAACACTAAAATATATTATATTAAATGTCTATTTTGAGATATTATATATTTATATAGTGTAGTGTTGACTACACTATGATAATGAGTTAGTTTCAATTCCTAATAAATGAGTATTTTTTATATTTATTAAAAATTATCATGAATATTTCTAGGAAGGAACCTATATAATACACCTGAATATTGACCCATGAATCTATTTAAATCATTAATTTAATTATATAATGGTTTCTGATATTTAGTTATCCCATCATAGCTCAAGACATATTGATTTATTAGAAATTTATATAATTGTTTTCCCTATACGGATAATTTTATTCATGATTTTACATGATGTATGTTATTTTATTTTTTTTCTCATAAAAGTATCTAAATATATATTATAATATTTGATGTTCTAGGTTCAGTTTATATGTGATTTTGTTATTATTAGTTGTTTTATTTATCTATACTGTCATTGAAGAAATTAACTCACCCATTTTTTATAATATATATCTTTGATGCTGGTCACCGACCAAATGCATTTCAATGTATATCTTTGAGGGATGTACTATAGTCCAGTATATTTCTATGATAGGTTCTAGTGGTGGAGAGACCTGAAATAGTGTTATGAGAGACATGTTTCTATATAAAATAAAGTCATATGTATGTTCCATTTATTATTGTATTGGTTTTTATGAGAAGACCGTTAATTATAGCTCAAATGGTGAAGTATTCATGGGAGAACATCTAAGATGTAAAAGATACCATCTAATACGATATATGTGATTTTATTGTTTAATGATGTTATTTTTTTAACTTTTAAATGATTAACACATATGTAGATAGTTTTAGTTCATGTATAATACGTATTTTACCACTACGATTGTATATGTAGGGGGTTTTTGTGAATTTTCATTGATTATAATAGGATTAAAATATTTATATTTTATATTATCATATAAAGAGTTTTTACATTATAACAGAGTTCGTTGGGGTGATGATATATTTTCATTCAAATTATCGAGTTATAGTATGATGATTTAGGGGATCGTATGTGAGTTTTTTGAAGTAATGATGTGTCATCATGGATGAAATTTCATACATTCTAATAGTAGTTTTTAATTTGGATGAATTTTATATGGTGTTTGCATAATAAGTTTTCTCAATCTGGTGAATATATTTATAAAAATTATTTTTATTTTCCAATTATAGTTTTTTTACCATTATGTCTTGGATGTAAAATTTTGTTTCTATTTGTGTAATAATGTAATTTTTCAGGATATACCAATGAATGATCAATTATTTAATTTGTATGTATACATTTAACAATTATCCTAGTTCTTATTATTTATAAAAAATTTGAAATAATATTTTTATGGAAGTATAGATGTTAATGGATTCAGTATTAAATTTTTAATTATTGAGAATTTTCATTATAATTATTTTGTTTCAAAATAATATCATATATTATTTATTAATAAATAAAAAATCATGATTGGATACAGTTGGATTTGGTAATGTGAATTTAATTCATTATATAAAATATTAATAAATATTTCAAAATATTGAACATTTAATTTCTTTTACTGATATTTTTTTTTCTATTTACATATATTATATTTACTAGTATATATAACACTCCACACCATTTCAAATTTTATTATGATTTCCATTTTATGGATTAAAAAATTATACGTAACAATTTTTATGGTGGGCATATAATATCCAATAGAAAGGTAACATTGGGAAATATTTTGTACATAAGGCCATTATGTGATATTTTTTAAATGATATACAATATAATGAATCTGTTACATATATAAATTATTAAATATTTTCTTACATAAAATTATAAAGAATGAATGTATTTTTTAGAGATTGGTAACAAATAATGAATCATCCCAGTGGAAATGACTGATTAATTGGAGGTTTCTATCTAAAATATGGTCAAATATCATCGAATAGAGGCTAATTATATATGATTATAAAGAGTTTATATATAGTTAGATTATAGTTGTGAATAATTACTATGTTCTCTGAAAAAATATATGGGTTTTAGTGAAATTTTGAGCCTCATTAAGCCGATCAAATCAAATTTAACTCATTATGATATAGTTCTTATTCAATGAGATAAAGTGTGGATGACTAGGTTAGCTTAGTTAACAATTATATGATTGTAAGTGAAGAATATAGTCAATTAATATAACCAATCAATATCATTAATATAATTTTGATGGTTATTTAGGTTATTGTTTGAATAATTAAATATAAATGATTGTTCATAAGGGGGTTTTATAACTTGATTTAGGTTAAATTAATAAAATTTGATGATGTGATATCTGGTTTAGAATGGGGATTTTTCACACTACGTTATTTATATTTTATAATATTTATTCACGAGAATTGATTACCATGGGGAACTATAAAATAGAGTTTAAGGTGTATTCCTATGATATGCGTGATGAATTTATTAAATGGTTCAATTGTATAGTTAATTAAGACGTCATATATAGAGTATTGGAAAATTTTAAAATAACCCAATTTCACTAATCCTTATTCAAATTCTTACATCAAAATGTATAATGATATTTTGATAGATTAAAATTTTAAAATAAGGATTAATGATAGAGACAGTCAATATTATTTTTTAAAAAAATTAGATAATTATAGGGTTTATAATAAAAAATAATTACGAAATTAAAGAAGAGAAATTTGGACATAATAGGAATAAATTAAAATTACTTCAGGTGGTGGAACTATTCTTGGTGAGGGATTCTTATCTAAAAAATATAGAGGTAATATTTTGAATGAAAAATCAGTAATATATATATATATATAATTATTGGATACGAGTGTTCAGCACACATTAGTTATTCATAAAAGAAAAAAAAGATTAAGATGAAGAAAATGGAGAGAGGATTCCTACCAATAGAGAATATATCAATCTACTTTAATGTTTATTAATATTTTATTTTAGTGATTAAAGTCTTAAATTATATATTTTTGTTCTTCATGATTTTCTACTAATATTCTCAGGGATAATATGATGAAATGGATTTGAATTATTTACTATTCTACCTCATGTTTGTAATTATTATTTTTTTTTGTTTTTTCTCACTTTTATTAATTATATTATTTAAAAATATATAATATCATATAAAATTATTAATTTTATATGTCATTCAATGATGAAAAATTTATTTTTAGAATATTAGAATGATAGGTTGAGGTGGTTGATAATAGAAGTATGTCATTCTCAACCCATCATTTTCTTTTATAAACATTAATTATTAATGAAAATAATCTCAATATTGTCTACATTGGTATAGACAAATTTTATACATAAAAGGAAATTTATTAACTAATTAAATTAGTATAGATAATTATTATTCCAATATTCTCAATTAAAAAATGATATATTCCATAGTTTTGTATTATAAAATCAATTATAAACATGAGGATATTTAATAAATAATAATTTTCCAAGAGATAGTGAGGTGAAGTAAATTTCAATTGTTAATATATATTTTAAAAATATTTTAAAAAATTAATAATAAATAGGGGTATTTTTTATAATTACAAATTATTCCATACTTCCCAATTCTATACATGTGTTCACAATTTTTCTATATTCTCTAGGTTAATTAATGAACCTAGTAATTTTTATATACACCTCAATCATTTTAACATGATTATTCTATATTTATTTTTTTATTTTATTATAAATTTTAAAACCCACAATGAACCCCACACATCGTGGTATTTAACCTTTTGTCATATATTATAATTGAAATAGGTTTATTAAATATTTTTTTTAAAAGAATTTAATATATACGAATGTATTTGTGATCTTCCAATGATCTAGAGTCATTGATCAGTCTAAGAAGAAAAAATAACATTTTGATTGATTAATTAAATGAATAGAAAATATATCTCATTATTAATAAATATATTGAGGGATAAGTATTAGTAGTGATGAACAACTTTTCCTAGAAAACATGATTTGTAAGAGGTTATATATGATAATTTGAAAAATTAGTTTTATTCTATTATTCACTCATCAATACTGACGTTCATATAGTGGAAATTATTCCTCACCATATATAATGGGATATATTTGTTCTAACAATTTAGATTAAGTTGATGAATATTTCTTATTATTCTTCTAATCATGTTTTTATTGATGTGGTGGAGGTATGAAAATTACATAAGTCTTTATGTTGTGATCATTTATGGTAAGTTTTGTTTTTCAGGATATTGATTTTTATTGAGGTTATTATTATGGATTTGGAAATTTAAAAGGAATTCTAATGGATAAATTAATGTAAAGAGAGAAATCACAATGACTTTTCAAATAGTAGAGGAATGAATTATTTTTATTGAATCAGTGACATGTCATACTCATTCATATTTTTATTTTTTATTTTTTATCTATATTTTCATAAAATTAAATTAGGAATGGTTTTATATTAATTTATTCAATGTATGGTAATATGATATTGGTTTTTAATATGTCTCACCATTCTCAACACTTACGATAGATATAGTGGTTTTATAGAGGATTTATGAGAACAATTTTTCTATTTGTAGGTCAAATAGTGAACCACTAAAAGATGGTTTGACTGACATGTACCTATATTTTAAAAATTCATTCCATTTATGAATTAACCTCACATAGAATATTTTATTATTTATCTACGTATTTTTATCATTTCATCAAACATATATAAGAATGAAAACTATAAAAATATCACAAGATAGGATTTAATGTCTTAATCCCCTTTGTGAGTGTCCACTCATTATCATGGTCTACATTTTCTAATGTTAGTGATTTTATAATTAAAATTAATTAGTTATTATAAAATTATAAAGTGGTAATAAATGGTTCAAGAAATAATTATCAACATCTATGTTTAGTTGTATGGAATACACATTAATAGTTCAATTCCTGGAATTTATTAGGCAAGAATGACCTATTATTCAATGATTCACCATTCCTTATAGAATGAAATAAATATTGAAAGGATATGAGACTCTACTAGATCAAATTTGACCTTTTTCTTTTAATACCTCACCTACTGTAATAACTAGAGTATTGTTGTTGGAGATCCACCTTCTTCTATTAAATTCTATTGGAAGATCAAGTCAAAAAAAGATAACTCACAAAAAAAAATTCCTCATTCCTTTATAGAATCATAAACATGGATTAATATTAATTTTATAATGAATACTCAACAACCTTATGAATTCTAATGGATCACTAGTTGATATTATTGAGCATATCACTCATTGAAATAGTTTATTTTCAAATTATATATCTTTAAATATATGGATTACCATCATGATATCTATTTCTTTTGAAGAGTTTATATATATATAGATATATTCTTCTACTACATTAAAATATTTTTATATTCATAGATAAATATAATTAATGTTAATAATATAACTTTTCAAAACCTTCAAACATTAATTCTCCAAAATTTATGAATTTTATGATTCTCATATAAAATGGGATACAATATCTATGTTAAATTACTAAATCAAGAATTACACTTTGATCACATTATTTCATGGATTAATTTTATCAAAACATATTTTCATATATACAGCTTTATATTATCCTAAAATATAATATAGATTTCATTAATTTCACAAATTCATAAATCATATAACCATAAGACGTGTTCTGTTGTATGGGGCACCCCATACTAGATACCTCTTTATGAACATCAATAAGAGATCTTCAATATCGTCAGTAATGATTAACCATCGAAGTTTAATTTCTATATTTTATTCTCAACCTCCATAAATAATTTGATTCACCATGAAACCTATAAAATTACATTCAACCTCATTATTTTTATAGGAAAATAATTTTATATAAACCCACATCATAATGGAGTAGTATCTGTCAACATTCAATATTAGCATCAACATTAAATATTAAATAATTTAATATTTTCTGAAAACTATTCATGGTGATCAATATGACATAGTTTTCAAATGTTTCAAATTTTACAAACAATACAACTTCTTCAATATCATGGATTTCATAATCATCCCATTTTATAGTCTAAATGTATGCACCATTCCATGGTGTGTTATTCCTTCAATTCAATCACAATCTGGTATAAGTTATTATTTTATGTTTGAATTAATCCTGATCTTCATGGTAACATGATATTTGAATAAAATATAATATATTATAAGTACCACGTGATGTTATATGAAATTAGAATAAAATTATGGAATCCCATATTAGTCATTAAGGATAAATGATCCTTGTTTGGGAGAACCATCCTTATAAGAAATAATAATTACATTAAATAAAGAGTAATTCTAATAGGATTATGATTACATAAATGATACTTATTCAAAGTATTATCCCTCACACTGATACTGATTCATGATTATCAAATTATATTCACACAACATTGTTTATACGCACATCAATATAATATTTTTTCACCATCATTCATATAGAATTTCATTCTCATTCACAATGTTTCTTATGTTATACTATACCATCATGGGATGATAATCCTTACACTATCATGAATATGTAAATATCCCTTGTGGTTAACAGGTTTTTTTAGACAATGTTACTTTTCTATATTTAGATTTGACACATATGAAAATTACTCTAAAACATTCTTGAATAATCATAAATACTTCTCAACCACTAAAAAATCATATAAAATTCCATCAATGGATAAAAAATTAAAATTCAGTAAAAATATAGAAAAACTATCAATTTAATCTTTTTGGATGTTTTCTGAACCCAATAAATTTTTTTATGGACATCTTGATAAAAAACATATTTATCTAAATAATTGAAAACAAATCCCATCCATTTTTAATATAAAAATTTATTAGAAACATAACACATTTTAGAGTAGTTTTTATCAAAACAATGAATTTTTCAGAGAAATGAATCATTTGAGATACGTAATAACATAATTCCCTTTAGTGGGGGAACTCACTTATTCCACTAAATCCCCAATTCATTGTAAACAAATAAAATTAATTATAAAAATATATGTATATAGTTTAATATACAATCCTATTAAGAATAAATTAATGTATTTTATGAAATTATGATCAACCAAATAATTATTTATACATTTACTTATTCCCTTTGACAATGATATATATGACTTAACATGATTGTCCTATCTTATTTTTTAATGGATGATGATATTATAGACATATATATTTATCCTAATTGTCTCAAATCATTCATTAGTGGTTTCCATACAAAATATTTCATATAGTTGTAATCAAATATGAATATATTACATCATTATATCTCTATTTACATCTTTTTGAACTATATAATGAAATTTTATATCAAAATTTTTATACTAGTATTGTTTTAATTGAGTTCTAGAAAGGATTATAGATAATTAATTCTCACATAATATCTATATATTTTTCTAGACATTCTCTTAAAATTCATAGATACAATCTTTTATTTATATCCTTTTAGTGTAGGAAATAATAGAATCCACATATTTATATGTTTGGATTCTTATATTAATTAAATTAAAATTATTCTAAATCAATATCATAGATAAATTTGTGAAAATATATATTCCTCCTAAATTTGAAGAGTTACCACCATAATAATATACCTTATATGCATCTATAAAACTAAATAAATTTAATGGTTTCCAATTATTATATTATATCATAATGTTCATAGTTCTATTTAAATTTCTATGGTCTATTTTCAACCCTTTATTGTTAATCCATTAAGTAACCCTTATATATTTTATAGGAAATCATATAATATTCAATATCTATTATAGAATATATAATATAACATAGGATTAAAAAATTATTTTTAATTCTCTTTGATTTTCTATAATACCATCAACATCATAATATAATTTCATCCCTTCATGAACAGGTATTGATGCATTAATTAAATTCTAAATTTAAAATTTCCTCAAAAGTTCTCTATAATTATATTATAGGGATTACACAATTTATGTTTCTATTTCATCACTTGTAACCCAAGAAATATCTTTTCAAACCATGTTTGGAAATATAAAATTGATTATTATTTTTGTACTGTTATGTATATTAAAATTCATTATCACCTACAGTGATAATGTCATTAGCAAATGAAATAAGATTAACTATACATAATTCCACTTCCATGATGTATAAGTTATTATAATATTTTTTCTTTGTAAATTCCATCTCTTTTAATCATTTATTAATTAATGAGTACCAAGCCCTTCTATCCTTATTTTAGACATAAAATTGTATATTATGTTTACACACCCATGATCCCTCAGTTTCAAGAACAATAAAATCATGGATGTCTATATGAACATATTAATCAATATAACTATTTTTAATGCATATCAAACATTGATTTGATTGATTTTATATGGTCTAAAAACATCTACAAAATGAAACATCTAGATACATTCCATCAACAAAATTGGATAAAAATTCACTAAAAAACCCCCCTTCAAATTTAGTTTACACTTTTTACACGAGTATATTGTTGTTATTCACAATATTTCTATAACCTATTATCAAGTTACTGATTTCAATTTTTTATAATTAAATTCACAATTTTGTGTCTTTGAACATGTTCTAATGTTGTATTTTTTATCTAATTAGCCTTATCATCCTTTACATTAATAAACTTTTAATTTTTAAATAATTATGGCTCATAATGTGAATCAATATGAAAAATGAGTGATGTTTTTTATCATACATAAAAATTCTAGTTGATAGGCTGTATATACATTCATTTTATATCAGATTTAATCTAGTTTTTTAGTGTTTTTGTGTTCATTGGAAATATTTTCATCGACATCTTGCCTATAAATTTTTAAATAAATATATTCTCAAATTTTAATGCATTATTCTTCACCACTAGTCTAATATAATTTATCTTATCATATACTTAGTTAATCCTCAACCTATTCCACACAGATATATCGATAAAATTTCATATCATATGTGAGATAACATTCAATAAATATTGATTTGGTAATTAAATTTATGGGAGGTGTTTTAATAATTTCTGCATCGTCTCACTCACCTACCTTATGAACACTCTTATTCAATCATATATAGAAATTGAGACTACATATGTATACTTTAATAATATCATCATAGACTCTTTCATCAATTTATCCTTCATTAATTTCAATTATATTGATAATGAAAGGGTATATAAACACTCTAATATAAATAAATTTATTCTTATTTTTTTCATCACATTTTATATATAGTTATATTGAAGTGTATCATAGAAGAATATAATTTTAATTTTTATAACTGTGAATATAGATTATATCTAAAATAATAATAATATTATTAATTGAAACATCATTAATCTTCCAAATCAAAAATTAATTTCTCAATTCTACAAGTAGTCTCATTCATTAAGGGGTGTTTGAGGTTATATATTAATGTATAATCCTATAAAACACAATATAATAATCAATTATAGTAACACTATACATATAAAACCCCATTAAATTATTATTTATTTATAATTATATAAATTAAATCTATTCGATAACTTATGATATGGAGAGCATCAAGTTTAAATGAAGGAAGTTATTATTTTATAATATTATTTAGACATGATCACTATAAAAGAGAAGTTAAATTTAATGGTAAAAATATGAATAAATGAATAAATAAAATAATATATATATATATATATATTACACATATTCTTTTGTTTTATATTGATTGTAATTAAAAATTATAAACATTTGTATATAAAATAACGTTTAAAAAAATGTATTTAATCCATGAAATGAGTTCCATCACTTCTTATACACACACGAAAGAATTATTTTCGAATTATATAGATTTATTTGGTAATATTAACATCATTTCATAAATCGTAAAAATAATATTATATTATGGTAATTATTAACTATTTTTATCAAAATTTTTATTTTTTCAGGAATATTGAAAAGTAATGTTTCTTAAATTTTAACATATATTTAGTTTAAATTAATAAAAAATATTTATTATATTTAAAATTGGTTTTAATGTAATATTATATAATATTTCTTAAAATCCAAATAATTTGGTTATTTGGGATTAATTGTTTATCAATTTCAACAAAACAAATACAATTTTTTGATAATTTTCTCTTTGAAAAAACACTTTTTGATTGCATATATTGTTAAAGTTTAATATGTTATTATTACATTTAAAATAAATTAAATTTGGAAATATATATTAAATAATTTAATCATAATAATTTATAATTTCAAATACGTTCTACAAAAAATTTTACTATTATGAATTGCAAAAGTAGTATAAAATAATTAACATCATTAATGTAAAAACCGATTTAATTGGTTGATAAAATAATATGATCATGGTTAAAAACCAAAAAACATATCAAAAACCATTATATGGACATATTTAAACCTTATAATCACCAATGGATCATATTTTAACATTTTGGGATTTCATTTGGAATGATAGAATCATATTTGTAATTTATTCACATTAAAAATTCCATTTATATCATCGCCCCAGTATATAATAAGCCACCCTCTATCCTCCCCAATTCACACATCAAAAAAAATTTATTTTTGTGATACCCAAAAAAATCAATTACATAATTCCATGACCTTATAGTAAAATCCATGATTTGATTAGGAAACCATCCTAGGATTACTGTTGTGGTAATCCTAAGGAGGTTGTCCGAAGAAGAGGTAACATTTCTAAACGAGTGTTATTATTTTAATAAGTATTCGACATCATTAATATATTATAAAATAGTTATACTATAATAAATACTTTATTTTACATATATTTATATAATATTATTCTAATTTAATAGAATATTAACATATCCTCTTGTATAAAATGGGATATGAAACTGTCGATCATTTGTACGGCGGGCTACAGCCTTAAACACCTATTTAATTCATTTACATTAAAAAATATTAATGTATGGATATAATGATTCATTTAACACATTTATATGATAATTATGTTATTTTATTACTTATACAATCTTTATATGACATAAACCTTCTTAATTTTTTTATAATATAAAAATGTCACTCAGGTGTGTATGGAGGACCGCACCTCATGAAGCGATGTCAATTTTATTCCCATATTCATTAAATAGAATGTAATTAGGATAAAAATAATGAAAATATGTTATATAAATAATATTATGTTTATTCGGAAATATTAATATACACCACTAACATTCATACTATTTCACAAGTTAAGATAATGATATTTTCCCTAAAGCGAACATAGAGAATATCAACACCACACATTGATATGATTCATTTTTAATTAAAAAAATTCACAAATTTTAATGAAAACGTTTATAGGGAGTAAATATAACATCTATTACCTTAATATAATTCATTTGATGATGGATATATAGCCTAGGTATAATCATTGCAGCATTAATGAATTAACATGCATGAGAAAACTAGCTAATTAACACATAAAAAAATAAAATTAATAAAATAATTATTAAAAAAATAGGTTAAGAAGAAATTAGAGACTCATTTAAGATTTTATAAGTATACATTTTTTAACTTAAAAATCAATAAAATACTAAAAATCATTATAAATTGTATTAATGAACATTCAACTAATGGAATGTGTGTGGTAAGGGACATTATCTAAATTTAAATTCATTGGGGAATACTAAAAATTTTTGCACCTAATTTCATTTATATGAACTTCATACTCCCATTTTACAACAAATATTATTAATAATATATAATCCATGTTATATTAATTTTTAATTTTAATTAATTTTTTAAATTGGATTTGAAAATTAATTTCTCGAGTGGTAAAATATTTCATTACTCAATTTCGTTTTATCAGAATATATTACTTATTCAATTTCCTTTGTCATTCAATGATTATGTGCGTTATTTTTTTATTATATTATGTTGTATTTAAAAGTGTACTATGATGATTTACAGTTGATACAAATGATCTATTAATTGATTAATTCTCCCTTCAATATTGTTGTTGTTTTAAGGGATTTTTTCTCAATTTCTATTTCAATGAGACATATTTTTTATTATGCACCTAATAACATTTATGTTGTTTATATACCACCTGTTGAGGAATTAAACATGATGTCCTATATATTAAAGGTGTTTAATGATTCAATTCATTGTATATGGATATGAATACTTATTAAACAATATTATACTATTATGTATATTGTTTACAAAGAAAGATAATTCATTAACTATGGAAATTTTGATATATATCTTTAATATAACAAATGCATATATTTAATAATATGAAATATTTTTTTCTGAGTTAAAAATATTATTTGATATACGAGAAATTATTTAGACATGTAGTGATGGGTGGGTATGAAATTATATATCTCATTGACTTTTCAATATGCCACATGATAAAAACTAGTTTGGAAAATTAAATATGTTAGTTCAATTAGTTTTAATCCATCTTGTGAAAGGTTTCAATGATAGAGGTTTCATGATGCATGATATAACTAAATAATATAATTATGTATTTTAATATTTATAATACTTTTTATTATAATTACACATGAGATAATAAGAATGAAATTATCTCATGATGCATTTTATTATATGTTTAATTGATTAAATGGAATGTGTCATTAGTTATTTATTTTATTATAAGTATTATTACAAAACTCTTTATCGTAACCATGTTAATGATTAAATGGAAATAGGGTTAATTTATTTATATTTACATAGTGAGTAATATTTATTAATTTATTATATAATCTACTATATATTAATCTTAATGAGAATTTGAGCTCATCATTATTTTGTTTCCCTTCATTCGTATATAAAGAAAAAACCATTGAATGTATATTCAAGAATCCAATTATTCTTCCTTTTTTATTTATTATTTTTAATTTTATATTCCCAATCTGAAATTTTATCATGTATGAATTATGTTCACCTATTGTTATGAACTAATTATTTCACTAGGATTTGAACCCCTTCAGTCTATGAAACTATAATAAATTAGGCACAAACACCGAGTTATTATTGTCTTTGTGGTTAACATTGGTCTCAAATTAAATCTATTATAAACTATTGGAACTATTTCATATAAAACATATATTTTCGAACATAAACCTATGATATACTTAGAGGATATGTATATAATAAAACTCTAATGTATTTCTTATTTAATGTACTAAAATTTTATCAATGTAATTTAATACCCTTTATATAAATATTTTACATTTTATAAAACACATAAATATTATAGATACCCATATAAAATATTTATTCTAATATTGATGAATTAAATAATTAATATTTAAGGAATTTATGGTATCTATACCAATGGAATAGTGGAATGACCATTAGAATAGTAATGTGATCATTAGGAATAATTTTCTATCCAAATGAATAATAACATCACCTATGAAATTATAAATAAAATTTATGTATCTTATATACAATAGAAATATAATTATGTCATAATATAAATAACTAAGTATTTTAAAAATTGTAAATCAACTTTTCATTTTTTTCTAAAAGGAAAACATTTATTTACAATTTTGTAATTAATTTATCAAATTAAAAACAAATTTAATATGATAAAGTATATTAATAAATTAATATTTTTTTATTATAATTATTATGTACTGTTGTGAGTATTTAATTAGTTTTTCAAAAGTGACATAAAATAAATTATAATATTAAAATATTCATTTTTTGAATAAATGATGATTTAAATAAAAATGAAATTTCTCATATTTAGAAATTTATTTTCATAAAATAGATTCCATTTTTTATATTCTACATTTTAAAAATTGGTTAAGTTTATTTTCTAGGAATTTTATAAAATAGTTGAATTTTTATTGATTTTTGAAATACGATAATTTACGATATAACATAAATACATGAATTATTTAGTCATGAATGATATATGGATGATGTAATAATCCATGTGTTGGAATTATCATGTATATTTTATTGTATTTAGTCTCATTAATAAAACTATTGTTAGTCAAGAGCCCAAATAATATACAAATGAATAAAATAATAAAAAAACACGACTCTTTTACCCTATACAACCCAGAGCTGAACCCATCTTATCCAGACAAATTATATCAATTTTACCTAGTATAAATTATACCAAATTATCCCCAAAATATTCTTCCTTCATCTAGAATCTTCTTATCTCAAAAATAGACTATACCGAAGTGAATGAAGGATGTTCTCAAGGGGAAAACTTCTAATGGGTAAGTTTATCAAACCGTCTATTTTAATTTCATTAATTTTCATATCATATCCTTACCTCCCATATCCAATGATTCAAGATAAAACTATAAAATTTTATATAAATGAATTTAATTCTTTATTTGAGTATCTATCATAATATCTCTTCTATTATAATTTTATTTTAAAAATAAAAACACCATTCGTGACTTGTCGTTTCACCGCCTTTGTGGATTATGAGTTTTCTTTTTTCCATTAACGCCTTAATAGATGGTCATAAAACCATTATTGTGTTTTAATATAAATTTGATATACATATTTTATGTATTAAAATGTTTTTAACCAATATTAATGATATAATTTCGTGATTGTCATAAAAAAAATCAAACAAATCATTTTCACTAATGTTTAATGTAACTAGGCATTCTCATATGATATATGTAAATTTTATATAAACCATTAAACCATCTATAAGTTCAATAATAACATATAATTTTAATTCTAGATTGTTATTTTCATTTTATATGAACTTTTAAACATTTATACAAGTGCAGTCATCATCAAAGTAGAAACAGAATCACTCTCACAATGATAAAATTGACCTCAATAACTCATCAATATAGCCATAATCAAACTAAATAAAATAAAAATAAATCCAATAAAGGTATATTTGGTATTGTATTTAGTAATAAATTAATCAATTTTTATTATAAAAGATATTAATGTCAAGAAATCATTTAGACACGGGTTATGGGTATTCTTGAATCCAACTCCATTTCATTGGGTTATTCCTATTTCATGACTTTTTTTGTATAAAAACATCGCTAATGTTATTTAAATATAAAATATTTGTCCTTAAATTTTATTTCTGGGATATACATGTTTTCAATATGATTTTATGAAAAATATAATTATATTATAGAAGAACTCTTATATCCAAAACACATTAATTGTTCTTGAATTTCTTCTTCTTCACTAAAGAATTTTTAATCTATAAAAGATTGTAATGTATAGTTTTAATTTTCTAATGTTACGAACACTTTACATGTAAGTATTCTAATTATATTATTAATTTTCATCTAAAAAATGATGTAATTGTTATGTAAGAAGTTTTAGGGTCTTTAATGTTTGAATCACATCAGGATCTAGTTAATTTGGGTATTAGTAATTGAGAACAATAAAGATAACCCTATGTATGAGAGAAAGTAAATTTAATCACCCAATAAGGTTTTTTATAAAAAGGAAAAAGAACGTGATTCCATATGATATGAAATTATTGTTAATTTAAAAAAATATTTATTTATTTATTCATGGATTATGACTTATGTACTATTAAAACATTTTCAATTTTTTAAAATTGAAGTAACCAAGAGAAAATAGGACAAAAATGCTTATGATGGACAGTAAAATTCTTTTTCAAATGAAATCTCCAATGCCTTCGGTGGAGGAGTTCAAAATTTCATGGTGGAGTATACCAAGTATTCTTACTCTATCAATAATAATATGAATAATGGGGAACACCTTCCTTCACCCAAAAGTGAGAAACTAGCTCTTAATTTTTTTCCTGTAGAAACAACCACCAATTTTTTTGGATCTTTTGATTCATATATTGCAGAATAGTGGGTAACAAAAATAGAGAAAATATTTTTTGTACTAAAATATTCTAAAAAGGGAAATGTAACTAGAGCTATTTATCATTTAGATAGAGATACTGATCAATGGATGGAATTTTTTAAAGACACTAAGTCAAAGGATGAAATTGAGTGGATTTATTGGTAAGTCTTTATGAACATATTTCCAATCATTTATTTCTCTCAAACTAATTATAGATGTAACATCCCAAGTAAGTAATGAATAATAGATATTTTTATCTATGTCTATTAATGAATTAGATAGTGTTTTAGAGGCTTAAAATGAAAACAAATCCAATCTTAAGCATTGAATACACTAATATTTTTAAAAGATTGTTTTACTGCCTTTTGATGGAAAATCATTTTTAAATATATCTTTTGACAATTTTATACGCTATGTTTGTTAAAAAAAACTTATTCTTTATTATTGGGACATCAAAATTTACTTTGTGTGAATTTTTGGTATTTTTCGGACAGTGTTCATTTTTTAATGAATAGTTAAAAATACGGCATTTTACATCAAAACTGCTTTTTAATATAATTTATTTATATGATTAGATTATCTTTTGAATTTGTTTTTAAGTGAAATTAGAATATATTTTTACCATTTAATCCAATGGTGGTCATTGGAATCAATTTCACTTTGAAATTTGACTTAAACAGGTGTCAATCTTTTGATACATATTGTTTCATAAAAACTAGCTATTTGTCATGACAGTGGGAATTAATTATTAAATTAATTATTGTGACGTATATGTTTTGAATTTTGTAAAATAGACTTCATTTTTTAATTCTCAATATCAAATATAGCATAGGGTAAATTTTTCGTATTTTTCTGAAAAACTTCAATTTTTGATGAATAGTGAAACCACTAAGTGGTACTTATAAAAAATGATTTTTCGTTTAAATGAAATTTTACAACTTCTATGTTTTGAATTTCAAAAATCTGACATACATGGTTGTAATTAAGAAGTAAAATGTGGTTCAGTGAGATTAAAATAAATTTTTGGTGAATAATAACTCTTAAGTTCTTAATCGCGATTAGAGGTAATTAGTGTAGTTTATGGTAAAAATAATAATTTAATAAAATGAGATGAGCTTGACACATGTCCTACCCTCATTAGATGTGCCATGGCCGACCAAAAAAATTCATGGGTCAACTTGGGGACCCCATAGAGCCACATGGTTGGGAAATGACATAAATAACTTTTTATTTTATGTAAAAGTAAAAATGACACAAACATGAGATGTTTTACTAAAAAAAATTTTACTTCGGGTTATATAGATCAGAGTTTTAATTATAAATATTCATTGGAAATCTAAAAATATTTCTTACATCATAGTATTTTTTTATAATTTTTAGACTTTTAATAAATTAAATTATTTATGACATCATGATGATGCAGCGATGACCTCATTATTTAATGATTTAAATAAATTGGAATGATAATGTAAAATCTAAGACCTACACATGGCCAAAAGCTGTTGGATGGGTGGATTTCGAACCCTTATCACATTATTCTCGAAAAACATCAATGTGGGGCCTCTTAAATCCGAATACCATTTTAAAATAAAGCGACATTTCTTTACCTTTGAAGAGTGCCCCTCCACTCCTCTTATAAAAGGCCGCCAACTCTACCTCCTTACCCACACTCCCAAAGCCATTGGCTCGGCCAAAACCTACCCATTTTGGCTTTCCACATCCCTCTATTACTCCTTGAATCCTCACTTTGGGCATAAGTCTTCCCAAAAAATACTTTGATCTCAAATCTAAGAGAGTTACCCGATTTTAAGGTAATGTCTTCTTTTGAGTCCTTTTGATTGATTTTGCTTCTCCATCCCCCTAAAATCTTTTTATTATTTTCTTTTGTAACAACTCCAGTATCCTCAATATACTAGGTTGTTGTTATAATAAGGATTCGAGCTACACTTACACAAACCTACATCTAATGGTTAAAGGACATACAGATTCCATGGATGGTGAATTTATGCCTCCCGAAACGATGACTGTTCAACATTCCTTTTACACCTTCAAAGGTGGCCATTAAGATGTCACTATATTTATATATGATATATAATATGTTTATGTTTTCGTTTTGATTTTTTATTTTTCATTTTGGTCATACCTTTATGGTTTCCATTATGGGTAAACGCGATATCTTCATTTAAGGAAGTGCGGACTACCGCCCCCTCAAAGTGATTTGATTCGTTAAATACCATATGTGGGACGTATAAAGGATGGAACTATGATATTATATATGATATTATACTAGAATTATAATATACCTTTATATCATTATGATTCCATTCTATAAAATACGGAATAGAAATGAATGTAGCGTTCATGCGTACGTACGGCTTACCGTCTCCATGAACGGTGCATTTCATTTGTTACCTCTAAATGATTATGTAATATTATAAATGCATGCATGTACTAGATATATATGAAATATATGATATCTAAATCATGAATAACTTTCTGGATATAATGGATACATGAAAAACTTGTAATTATAAAGGACTTATTTTTTACTCAAGTACCAATGATCGTTAAAGTGACCGTTATTGAATTAAATAATTTCATAGTGTTCATGACATGGCGATAAGTGATATAAAAGGAATAATGAACTTGAAAAAGCTTCTTAAACAAGTAGTAATTAACTCAAGTATATTATTCAGGAGATTAAAGAACGACCGAGTCAAGTCGGACCCGAGGTATGGGACTTCGTCTCAATCTCCTTTCATTGAGGCATATTTTGTTTTATACACAACCTTCTTTTATACGATGTATAAACCCCTTTGAATTTTACGTTTATTCAAAAGGAATCTTTTTTATACGAAGAATTTACTAAATGACAAAAGGGAATGTTTTTGTCGTACGTATGCGGCGACAACGACTTCTCCGCCGCCGTGACCATTATTTGAGTTTCGGCTTCCTCTACAAGCCATACAGTTTTTTTAAAAGAAAAATAAATACCATGTTTTACTTTTCTTTTAATTTGGTATTGAAAATGGTTTTCATAGTGTTTTTATATCAATGTGTTGTATTGATATCCTGTGATTGAAAGTTGTAAATGTTATGTTTCCTTTATGCATGTTTTATGTGATACGATTATGTTGAGGTTCATGTGCATTATTATGAAGACGGGCGGTTCCATGATAAAATAAGGGCGAGTGAGCCCGATATAGCTCTCCAATGCATTGGGTAATGCGAAGGAGTGTAACGTTAAGGTTTCTTTGAAGATATTTAGCGAATATACTGTGATGGGTATTCCAAACTTAACCAAGAGGGTTACTCCCTAAGTAATAATGTTATGAATTCCTCAAGTTACCTTTACGTCTTATGATTTCTATGATTTATTCATGATTTGATGAGGTATGTTGAAGTGATTATGTTTTATGGGTAAAGTATGATTTCATTCTTATGTATTTATGTACCCATGTTTCCTTTCCATATATTTTTATATCCCTTATTGAGCTTTTTATCCTCATCCCATGTTTTTGTTTGAAATTTTTTTCATAGGTCAAGGGAAAAGTACATGATATGATGATAGTGTCAAGGAAGTGTCAAGAAAGAATCCATGTTTTATTTTAAATATGTTTCCATTGATGGGAAAGAAGAATACTATCTTTATGTAACCACTTTGTTTATATGTGGAATGTAATGCATGTTTTATGATCTAATTCTCTAAAACTATAAACCCGAAAAGATCCTCAATGTGTATTATTTTAATAACTCAAGATTAAGTAAGGTTTACGGCTGGGGCCTTATAGTTGGTATCAGAGGTCATTTTAGATAACTTTAGGAGTTAGAAATCTATTAAATTATTATCCAAAAATATTTTTTTTATGGTCAGATTGAAGTGATATATTATTTGAAGATTACCATGTTGCTTCATCTAAGACATGTTTGTTCAGAATGGTTTTCCGCAGAGGAAATAGGGATGCAGTGTTAGGAAGGAATGCAGAAGGAAATAACCTTCCGAATCAGCATCCTGAGATGGTCGGAATTGGAACTGAATAGTTTGTTGCAGTAATGGTGCAGTTGACTCAAGCGTTAAATGGTTGTGGTATCCATACATGAGATCATCCAGATCAATCTTAGAGGAACATGTCTATGGTGGAAGATTTCATGAGGCAAAATCCCCCATCATTCAGAGGATCATCTGACCCTGTGCTAGATTAAGGGTGGATTAAAGCACTGGAGAAGATTTTTGATGTCACGGGGTGTTCAAACAATCAAAAGGTTAGTCTTGCTATTTATCGTTTGGATGGTGAAGCATATCATTGGTGGTCGATGGTTAAAAATATTAGGGATGCTGATGAAATTAATGCTCTCGACTGGGATGAATTCAAAGGTATGTTTCTTGAGAAGTAATTTCCTAAGACTGTTAGATATAGTATGGAAAATCAATTCTTGGAATTGAGGAAAGAGGAAGACTCAATGGCTGCCTATGAAGAAAGGTTCACTCGATTGGCAAGGTATGCTCAAAATTTTATCCGAGACATTGATTGTAAAATCAATCTTTTTACTCAGGATTAAAGCCAAAATATCGAAGGGCATTAGCTTCTTGTGAGTTTAAATGTTATGTAAAGCTTTTTCGATGTGCTGAGAAGGTTGAAATATAGTTTTCCAATGATCAAATGATCTATAACAACCAACAGAAGAAGAGACCAAGGTGGTAGGAGAAATGTAAGAATTCTTCAAAAGAGTCTGATGGTAAGAAATCTATGATTCCAGTTTGTGATAAATGTGGAAAAAGGCATGCTGGGGAATGTCTTCTAAATTTTGGAAAGTGCTACAGATGTGGTAATATGGGACATAAGACTCGTGTATGCACTGAAAAAGATCAGGGTGATGGTAAGACCAAATTTTATTTACAGTTAGTGAAATTTTATAAGTGCAATGAGATGGGTCACTATGCATATGAGTGTCCGAAAAAGAGCTTGGGTGATGTGAAGCAGTTATACTACAAGCAGAAAGGGGTGGTGAAATCCTTTGCAACTACTTCAGCAGATGTCAGGACATCAAATGAAGTTTAATCAGGTACTTTGTTTGTTTTTTCAGATTATGCCAGTGTGTTGTTTGATTCGGGGTCTACACATTCTTTCATCTCTGAAACCGTTTCTAGTAAAATGGGAATACCATCACAAGAAATGACTCCTGAACTTTTGGTAAAAACACCTGGGGGAAATGTTGAGGAAAAAAGAATTTATGAGAATCTTCCTATTCTTATCTGTGGAAAGAACCTACTTGAAAACCTTATTGTTCTACCTCTAGTAGATTTTGATGTTATCTTGGGTATGGATTGGCTCTCTATTTACCATGCTAAGATTGACTGTAGAGGTAAAGAAGTTTCTTTTCAGAAAGACTTTCAGTTTGTGTACAAGAATGAACCCTTATTGTTGATAACTTATCAAGAGGCCAAGAAACTTGTAAAAGATTGAAATGAATGTTACCTTTCACACATCGTTGAAAAGAAAGGAACTGTTCATATTAATGATGTGCCAGTGTTAAATGAGTATCCTGATGATTTTCCTAATGAGTTTCCTGGAATAATACCAGATCGGGAAGTTGAGTTTACTGTTGACTTAGTTCCTGATGCTAAGCCAATTTCAAAACCCCCTTATCGAATGGCACAAACTGAACTTTTAGAGTTGAAGGAGAAATTGCATGATTTATTTGAGAAAGGTTTCATTCGACCTAGCACATCACCATGGGGTGCTCCTATTTTATTTGTTAAAAAGAAAGATGGTTCAATTAGACTTTGCATTGATTATAGATCCCTAAATAACATCACTATTAAGAACAAATTTCCTTTGCCTCATATCGATGATTTGTTTGATCAGCTCCATGGAGCTCAGTATTTTTCAAAGATTGACTTGAGATCGGGGTACAATCAGCTGAAGGTAAAGGAAACAGATGTTCCGAAGACCGCGTTCTGTACAAGATATGGCCATTATGAATTTTTAGTAATGCCTTTTGGGCTAACCAATGCACCTGCTATATTCATGGACTTAATGAATAGAATTTTCCATGATTTCTTCGATAAGTTTGTGGTGGTTTTCATTGATGATATTTTGGTGTTTTCCAAAAGTAAAGAGGAGCATGAAAGACATTTAAGGGTTATCTTGCAAACCATAAAAGAAAAGAAACTATATAAAAAATTCAGTAAGTGTGAGTTTTGGTTGCAGCAAATTTATTTCCTTGGTCATATTGTTTCTAAAGATGGGATAACTGTTGATCCTACAAAAACAATGGTTGTTGAATAATGGCTAAGACCCAAAAATTTAACTGAGATTCGTAGCTTCCTTGGTTTGGCAGGCTATTACCGAAGGTTTGTAAGAAATTTTTCACGGTTATCTAGTCCAATGACTAAGCTAACTCAGAAGTGTGTTAAGTTTATCTAGACAAAAGAATGTGATGATTGTTTTCAGGAATTGAAAAGAAGATTGGTGAATGCTCTAGTTTTGGCACTACCTTCCTGGAATGGTGAGTTTATTATATACAGTGATGCTTCATTGAAAGGACTTGGTTGCATCCTAATGCGAAATGATCAGGTAATTGCTTATGCTTCACGACAGTTGAAAACTAATGAGGTAAATTACCCTACACATGATTTGGAATTAGTTTCTGTTGTTTTCGCTTTAAAAATTTGGAGGAATCATTTTTATGGAGTAAAGTGTGAAATATATACTGATCAGAAAAGTTTAAAGTATATATTCACTTAGAAAGAGTTAAACATGAGACAAAGAAGATGGCTGGAATTAATCAAGGATTATGATTGTACAATTCTTTACCATCCGGGAAAAGCAAATAAAGTGGCTGATGCTTTGAGTCGAAAAAGTAATGCTTCATTAACAATGATGAGTTAGGAGAGTGATCCTTTTGTTAAGGATTTGATGGACTTTGTCATAGAAGTTGTTGGGGAAGGATGTTCTTCTGTTTTGTTTCAAGTATCAGTGAAATCATCTTTATCAGACAGAATCAAGCAATCACAGAAGCAAGACAGGGAGTTGGAGAAAAAGGTAGAGCTAGTTCAGAAAGATAATTTTCCTGAATTAAACATTGATAATGATTGAATTTTGAGAATTGGGAAGAGATTTTATGTGCCTTGTGATTCACTGTTGAAGAGAGAGTTGTTATGTGAAGCTCATAGTTCTCCTTTTTCAGTTCATCCTGGCATTACTATGATGTACAGAGATCTGCGGAAGTATTACTGGTGGGATGGAATGAAAAGAGATATTACTGATTTTACAGAGAAGTATTTTCCTTGTCAGTAGGTTAAAGTAGAGCGGTAGTTACTGAAAGGGATGCTTCAGCCTTTACCAGTGCCAGAGTGGAAATGGGAGAATATATCCATGGACTTTGTTGTGGTATTACCAGAGACATCTCAAGGTAATAATGCAATCTGGTTTATTGTTGATCGCTTGACTAAATATACTCATTTCCTTGATATACGAGATACTTTTTCCCTGATCAACTTTCCCGTTTGTATGTTAAAGAGTTAGTTAGGTTACATGGAGTTCCCCTCTCCATTGTATCTGATCATGATCCCAGGTTCACTTCTAACTTTTGGAAAGGCCTTCAAAAGTCATTGGGTACTGAATTAAATTTTAGAACAGAATTTCATCCTCAATCATATGGGAAGCCAGAACGAAAAATTCAGACCTTGGAGGATATGCTACGCTCTAGCTCTATGGATTATCAGGGAAGTTGGGACCAATATCATTTTTTGGTTTAATTTTTATATAATAACAGTTTTCATTCCAGTATACAAATGGCACCATTTCTAGCATTATATGGGAAGTGGTGTCGAACTCCACCTTTATGGGATGAAGTGGGTGAAAGGAAGTTAATGGGACCATAATTCGCAGAACAGATGGCAGAAAAAGTTCAGCTGATTCAGAAGCACATAAGAACAGCTCAGAGAAGGCAGAAGAGTTATGTGGATAACCGGAGGAATGATCTATCTTTTGAGGTAGGTGATCATGTTTTTCTCAAGGGTTCTCCTTGGAAAAGTGTGATGAGATTTGGTAAGAAAAGAAAGATGAGTCCAAGGTTTATTGGACCATATGAAATTATGGATAGAGTTGGATAAGTTGCATACCGGGTGGCTTTACCTCCGAGTTTATCTCAGGTACACAATCTTTTTCACGTTTTGATGTTGAGAAAGTATATGCCAGATCCATCTCATGTTTTGAGTCCAGAGGTAGTTCAGCTGGAAGAGGACCTATCTTATGAGGAACAACCGGTCCAGATTCTTGACCACAGAGAGCAAGTGTTATGAAATAAGGTGATTAATCAGGTAAAGGTTTTGTGGAAAAACCACATGATGGAAGAGGCAACATGGGAATCTGAAAATGCAATGTAGGATAAGTACCCCCATTTATTCGATAAGTAAATGAATTGTGGGGATGCTATTTTCAAAAGGGGCGAAGGATGTAACATCCCATGTAAGTAATGAAAAATAGATATTTTTATCTATGTCTATTAATTAATTAGATAGTGTTTTAGAGGCTTAAAATGAAAATAAATCAAATCTTAAGCATTGAATACACTAATATTTTTAAAAGATTATTTTACTGCCTTTTGATGGAAAACCATTTTTAAATCTATATTTTGACAATTTTATAATCTATGTTTGTCAAAATAAACTTATTCTTTATGATTGGGACATCAAAATTTACTTTGTGTGAATTTTTGATATTTTTCGGACAATGTTCATTTTTTAATGAATAGTGAAAAATACAGAATTTTACATCAAAACTGCTTTTTAATCTAATTTATTTATATGATTATATTATCTTTTGAATTGGTTTTGAAGTTAAATTAGAATATATGTTTACCATTTACTCAAATGGTGGTCATTGTAATCAATTTTACTTTGAAATTGGACTTAAACTGGTGTCAATCTTTTGATACTTATTGTTTCATAAAAACACGCAATTTGTCATGACAGCGGGAATTAATTATTAAATTAATGAATTTGAATTATATGTTTTGAATTTTTTAAAATATACTTCATTTTTGAATTCGGAATATCAAATATATCTTAGGGTGAATTTTCGGTATTTTTCTGAAAAATATCAATTTTTGATGAATAGTGAAACCACTAAGTGGTACTTATAAAAACTGATTTTTCATTTAAATGAAATTTTACCACATCTGTGTTTTGAATTTCAAAAATCCGACATACATGGTTTTCATTAAGAATTAAAATGTGGTTCAATGAGATTAAAATAATTTTTTGGTGAACAGTAACTCTTAAGTTCTTAATCGCGATTAGAGGTAATTAGTGTAGTTTAAGGTAAAAATAATGCTTTAATAAAGTGAGATGAGCTTGAAACATGTCCTGCCTTCATTGGATGTGTCATGGACGACCAAGAAAATACATGGGTCAACTTGGGGACGCCATGGAGCCACTTTTCTTTGGAAATGACATAAATAACTTTTTATTTAATGTAAAAGAAAAAATGACACAAACATGAGATTTTTTACTAAAACAATTTTTACATGGGGTTATAAAGCTCAGATTTTTTATTATAAATATTTATTAGAAAGATAAAAATATTTCATACATCATTGTATTTTTTTTATAATTTTTAGACTTTAAATAAATTATATTATTTATGACATCATGATGATGTAGTGATGACCTCATTATGTAATGATATAAATAAAATGGAATGATAATGTAAAATATAAGACCTACACATGGCCAAAACCTATTGTATGGGTGGATTCCAAACCCTTATCACCTTATCCTCGAAAAAAATTAATGTGGTATCTCTTAAATCCGAGTACCATTTTAAAATAAAGTGACTTTTATTTACCTTCCAGGAGTGCCCCTCCTCTCCTCTTATAAAAGGCCCCCACCTCTACCTCCTTACTCACACTCCCAAAGCCTTTAGCTCAGCCAAACCCTGCCCATTTTGGCTCTGCACATCCCTATCTTACTACTTTAAGCCTCACTTTTGGCAGAAGTCTTCCCAAGGAAGCCTTTGAGCTCAAATCAAAGAGAGTTACCCGATTTTAAGTTAATGTCTTCTTTTGAGTCCTTTTTTTTGATTTTGCTTCTCCAACCCCCTAACCTCTTTTTATTCTTTTCTTTTGTAACAACTCCAGTATCCTCAATATACTAGGATGTTGTTATGAGAAGGATTCAAGCTACACTAACACAAACCTACATCTAATGGTTAAAGGACATACTGTTTCCGTGGATGGTTAATTTATGCCTCCCGAAACGATGATTGTTCAACATTCTTTTAACACCTTAAAAGTTGGTCATTACGATGTCACTATATTTATATATGATATATAATATGTTTATTTTTTTCTTTAAGCTTCTTTATTTTTCATTTTGGGCATAACATTATGGTTTCCATTATGGTTAAACGCGATATCTTCTTTTAAGGAAGTGCAGACTACCGCCCCCTCAAAGTGATTTGATTCGTTAAATACCATATGTGGGACGTATAAAGGGTGGAACTATGATATTATATATGATATTATACTAGAATTATAATATACCATTATATCATTATGATTCCATTCTATAAAATATGAAATAGAAATGAAAGTAGCGTTCATGTGTACGTACGACTTACCGTCTCCATGAACGGTGCATTTCATTTCATACCTCTAAATGATTATGTAATATTATAAATTCATGAATGTACTGGATATATATGAAATATATGATATATACATCATTAATAACATTCTGGATATAATGGATACATGAACAAATTGTAATTATAAAGGGATTATTTTTTACTCAAGTACCATTGATCATTAAAACGACCGTTATTAACTTAAATAATTACATAGTGTTCATGACATGGTGATAAGTGATATAAAAGGAATAATGAACTTGAAAAATCTTCTTAAACAAGTAGGAATTAACTAACGATTATTATTCAGGATATTAAAGAACGACCGAGTCAAGTCGGACCCGAGGTATGGGACTTCGTCTCAATCTCCTTTAATTGAGGCATATTTTGTTTTATACACAACCTTCTTTTATACAGAGTATAAACCCCTTTTACTTTTACGTTTAATCAAAAGGAATATTTTTTATATGAAGAGTTTAATAAATAACAAAAGGGAATGTTTTTGTCATACGTATGCGGCGACAATGACATCTCCGCTGCCGTGACCATTATTTGAGTTTCAACTTCCTCTACAAGCCATAGAGTTTTTTTTAAAGAAAAATAAATACCATGTTTTACTTTTCTTTTATTTTGGTATTGAAAATGGTTTTCATAATGTTTTTATATTAATGTGTTGTATTTATATCTTATGATTGAAAGGTGGTAATGCTATATTTTCTTTATTCATGTTTTATGTGATACGATTATGTTGAGGTTCTTGGGAATTATTATGAAGACGGGTGGTTCCGTGATAAACTAAGGGTGGGTGAGCCCGATATAGCTCTCCAATGCATTGGGTAATGTGAAAGAGTGTAACGTTAAGGTTTCTCTGAATAGATTTAGGGAATATACTGTGATGGGTATTCCAAACGTAACCAAGAGGGTTACTCCCTACGTAAGAATGTTATGAATGCCTCAAGTTACCTTTACATCTTTTGATTTCTATGATTTATTCATGACTTGATGAGTAATGTTGAAGTGCTTATGTTTTATGGGTAAAGTATGATTTCATTCTTATGTATATATTTACCCATGTTTCCTTTCCATATATTCTTATATCCCTTACTAAGCATTTTATGCTCATCCCAAGTTTTTTTTGAAATGTTTTTCACAGGTCAAGGGAATGGTACATGATATGATGATAGTGTCAAGGAAGTGTCAAGAAAGAATCCATGTTTTATTTTAAATATGTTTCCATTGATGGGAATGAAGAATACTATCTTTATGTAACCACTTTGTTTATATGTGGAATGTAATGAAAGTTTTATGATCTAATTCTCTAAAACTCTAAACCCGAAAAGATCCTCAATGTGTATTCTTGTAATAACTCAAGATTAACTAAGGTTTAATGTTGGTGCCTTATAATAGAAATATGGAGGGATAATTGAAAGATATGATGAAAATGTAAGGTGGATCTATAATTCATAGAATGAAAATTTTACAAGGATCTAAATGGTTATTTTATCATTGAATATAGTTTAATAGAGATATTCTATAGTGGTTTAGCACAACAAAAGAAAAAGGATTTATCTATTCATGACATTGGTAGTTATGAATATGTTTTTTGATGTACTCAAATATTAGATATGTAGTTTGGATAATTGTACCATATTTATAATTATAAGAAAAAATATGGTGTTTCAAGATAGATTCTTTGATGAAAAAGATGGAAAGAATACTAAACCACTGACATGTAAAAATGTGGGAATAAACATCATTTTAATTTCTTCAATAGGGTGAGTAAGTGATTCTTGTGTGATATATTAGTCCATCAATCTCATAGATATCAAATATACATGAATAATTTTTCCAAAAAGATGGAAGAATAGATAAAACAACCTATGGTTCAATGATTCGACTATATGGAGTATGGGAACTGTGCATGAAAGTGAATTAAAACTCCACTATATGAGGTTAATCAGCCTTAACAATAACTAAATCCATTAGAGAAAGGGGATGCATATTTAATAACTAATGGTAAGATGGAAAAAGAAAATAATGTCTTATAAGGTATACTTCTTATTAACTTAATAATCGAAATGGTCTTATTAGATTCCATTTCTATGAATTCCTTTATATCATTCAAGATAAATTGATGTAATGAAGAGAAGCCTCAATAACATAAAGATTGGATATTCATAAAAAAAATAATGGATTGATCATTGAAACCCAATATTAGGACACATTTTTCTAATTGTCTATGTGGGAATATTCTAACACTGAATCTCATTATACATTCTTTGGTATAAATCAACATTATAAAGGGGAGGCATTGGATCATGTTATATAGATAACACATCAATTTTACAGAAAAGGAAATATATTTTCTAATATAGAACCATCCTATGCTCCTATACAAATGAATGGAAGAACATGCATATTCTTTGTAAAATCCATCAATATTTTTGGTTTTGATTCCCTATTATCAATCAAACCTCTCTCAACTGGTTGTTCATAGTATTGGTATAAATCATGGAGAAATTCCCTATTATGACTGAATATATTGATGTATTTACAGAAGAGTTACTCAATGATCCTCAAGATATTGAGGTAGGTTTATCAACAGAACTCATACCCAATGGTACACTAATATAGAAACTCCCCTACAGGATAGGCTTTATCAAACTAATGGTGTTAAGGAAGAAGTTGAATGTGAATTTCGACAAATGGTTCATATTCCCTAGTTCTTATCCACATGGTGTGCTAGTTATCTTAGTAATTAAATGTAATGGATTTATGTAGATATGTATTTATTAAATGGAGCACAATAAGATCACCATTAATAATATGTATCCACCTTAATGGATTTATGACAAATTCAATCAATAATTAGGATTTCTATTCTTCATAAAGGGGGGGTCTTAATTCTAGATACCATCAACTAAATTTGAATAAGAAATATATTCATAAAGATTATTTCCACACAATTTATGGGACCTATGAGTTGTTAGTTATGCCCTTCAATATTACTAGTTCCATTAAAATATTTAGATATTTGATGAACAGAGTCTTTAATCTATACATTGATAAATTTATGGTAGTTTATCGATGAGGTTCTTATCAAATACCAGATTAAAGGGGAACATGAAGAACGTTTGTGGATTCTATTGTAAACAATAAAGAATGTGAAACTGTATGAAATGGTGATAAATTACAACTTTTGGATGAAGAAAGTAATATTGTTGGATCACATGATCACAAGTGAGGGAATTTACGTCGGACCTTCAAAAATAGTGTCATTTTAGGAATGGGCCAAACAAACTATTGTCATAAAAATTTTCGTATTTCCTTAATTATCATGGTAATTCCAAGGTTTTGTGAGAGATTTATCATTATGGTATATCCCAATAACAATGTTAAAAATAATGGGGTTAAAGTATGGCTGGATAGATGAATGTGAATAAATATCTAGGGAGATAAACTAGAGGCTAATCCTTCCAAATTTACTCACAAAATCAACAACTAGAGACTGTTTTGTGATATATAGTTATTCTTCAATGAGATGCATGGGTTGTTTAGAAATGCATAATGAATAATTGGTAGACTACGCTTCATTTGAATTGGAGATCCATGGGAATAACTTCTTAATTTAGGCTTTTGAGTTAGTTGTTGTGATCTTCACTATAAATATATAACAACAATATATCTATGGTTATAAGGGTTACATTTATTCATATCACATGAGTCAAAATTATGTATTCATATAGTGGGTACACGGAATGAATCAAAGAATATGGTTTTCAAAAATAAAATTCTATTATTTCTCTATTCACTACCATCCAAGAAAGGAAAATAATGTAGCTAATTATATTAATAGGAAATAAAAATCAACTATATATATTATGCTTATTGAGAATGAAATTTTATACATGGATTTGAAAAATCTGTAATTGGAAATGGTAACATAAGGGAATAAATCATACCATATTGAAATGATTACCAAAATATAAATCCATGACATGATTAAGGAAGAATACATGGAAGATCTATAGTTACAAAATAAGGTTAAGTTATTAAATGATGTAAATTTATAAGAGTTACACATAGATGATGGTAGTGTAATTTAGTTGGGAACAATGCTGTGTGTATCTTCATCACCAATGTTAAAAAATCATCTATTTGGTAATTATCATAGGTCACCTTTATACATCCATCATGGAAGTACTAAAATGTAATAAGATCGTCGAGGACATTTTTTTCTGTGTAACATGAAAATGGAGAATGTGATGTATACATAACTATTTTTGGTATGTCACTCTATTAAATTAGAGGGGTGAATGTCCAATGGTATGATGCAGTCATTTATTATACCCATATGGAAATGGGAGAATGTCACTATGTACATTTCCACTAGAATTCCAGGGAAATCAATAGGAAACAATACAATATGAGTTGTGGTGGATCAACTAATGAAACCTTCCCACTTTATATCTATTTGGGAATATTCCTTACTAGAACATATTCCCATGTTTATGGACGATGTGGTGAGGTTGAATGCGGTATCAATTTCAATAATATTTAATCATGGTCTATTGTTCACATATACTTTCTTGATATGTATTCAAAAGTCTTTGAGTGCTGATTTTAATTACAACATGACATGTCACCTCCAAAAGGGATAACCAATATGAAAGGACTATTCAGATGAACAAGGAAATTATAATATCTTACTAAAGAAAATTCGAAGGTGGATTTGATCAATATATTATATTGGTTGTTCTCTCATAGAACAACAACTTCCACTCGAGTTTTTAGATGGCTCCATATGATTCTCTAAAAGATAAGGGATGCATATCACTAAATGATTGGGATGATGTTGTTGAACTAAATATACATGAACACAGCCATATTATTGATATTATAGAGTTGTTCCAACTAATAAAAAACATATTAATGATTACCAAAATTGAAAAATAATTATGATGAAATTTATCAAAGGGATTTATATTTTTATTTTAGATATAAATACTTCCTTCAAAAATCACCATGGATGTGAGTCATGTAGTTTTGAACAAAAGGGAAGCTTAACCAACGGTACATTTCCCCATTGATATCCATGATCACATAGGTATAATATCCTATTAGGATGAACATATACCAAATATTTCTTATGGTCATCTCATGAACCTTGTATATATCTTAAGGAAGTACATTTTAACCCCCCCCCACATGTACTGAATCTAAAGGTGTTCTAATTAGAGACCAACCATTAGCATAAAAAATTGAAGATGAAGATCATGGAATGTAGAGAAAAATTATTTCTTAATAAGACAAATCACCTTATTTAACTATTTTGGAGGAATCATAAGTATGAAGAGGATACATGAGTGCTAGGGGAAGCAATAAAAGAGAATTTCCCTCACATGTTTTCAATATTTGGTGTAAACCAAAATTTTGTGGGTCAAATTTCAAAAGTGGGAAAAATGTAATGCCCCAAAATTTTATGAATGGAGATATTTTTCGCTTTTTATAATTATTTTATATGGTGTGAAATAGAGAAATATTATATTGATCCCAATAATAAAATTATTATAATAAAATATAAATGAAATAAATAATATTTATAGAAATTAAGAAACATATATCATTGGAATAATAAAATAACAAATTGAATAATAATATGACCATTTTGAATATAAGTACAAACTATTGAATATCCACCATACCAATAAATGTATAAATAAAATTTCTGTATCATATAATAGAAAATATCTTATAATTATATTACTGTATAAGAAAATAATTTTTTTAAATGATAAATTAAGTGTTTGTATTTCTGTAAAATGAAAATGTTTATTTATAATTTGGTAATAAAAGTAAAAATTTAATATAAATTTAATTCTCATAGGATATAGTCATAAATTAATTTTTTTTATAATATTAATAATATAATTTTATGACACTTTAATTATTTTCTTTGAGTTTCATAAAATCAGTTATAATATGAAAATATGTTTTTTAATAAATGTTGATTTTAATTAAAAAATTAATTTCCTATATTTATAAAAATATTTTTCATAAATGGTTTTTATTTTTGAATTCTATACGTTGAATAATGGGTAGGGTGATGTTTTCTGAATTTTCATAAAATAGTTTATTTTTCTTGTGAATATAGAAATATGATAATTATTTATATAAGCTAGATACATGGATTATTGAGTCATGGATGTTGTATGGATGAGGTAAGAAACAATTTTATAAAAATATACTAATGTTTTTGTTTTCTTTATTCCCATGAATCAACACTATTGAAGGTCTTGTGGTAAAATAATAAATTAATGACAAAAATAGTGAAAACAAACATCACTCTCTTTCCCTACAAAGACCACCATAACACATCTTATTATCACACCATATAAGAATTATTTCTTTACAAAATTCATCATAATTACCTCTTCAAGACTATTACCCACGTCCAAGAGCTTTTGGTCACATCAAAAGTGTAAATTCATGTTCATTAAGGAGGTTATAAAGGAGATAAAATCTTAGAAAAAAATCGGCAATAAATCTACATTAATTTCATTCATTGTCATATCATTTACCTAACTACCCTATATAATATTTCATGATAACTATATTTCCAAATATATTAAAAAATTATTCTAATAATTGTTTTTGAATAAAAAAATATCACCTCTAATCAATTCATTATAAAAATGGAAACAACGTTTGTGACATGTCGATTCACAGACATCATGGATAACGAGTTATAATTTTCCATTACAACATGCATGTATGGTTATGAAACAATTAGTAAGGTTTAAAATTATTCTAATATACATAAAATTTTGTTATATTATGTTTTCTATCCAATATAAAATTATACAATTTCATGATGGTTCTAAAAACCACAAAAATGTATTAAATAATTATCATTGATTGTTTCTAATGTACCATCATCATACCATAAAAATATTATTTATAAGACCAATTAAACATATGTAAGATCATAAATAACATATACTTTCAATTATAATGAATTATTATAATTTTACATGATCTTACATAATTTTATATAGTCAACCCAATCATAGAAACCAAGAAAACGAACACATCTAGAATGGTTACATTGAACTCCATAACTCATCAATATGGCTATAAAAGAAAAAAGTTAAATTATAATAAAAAATACACATAAAAGAGGATTTAGATTTAATAATTAATGAATCTAATTTTATTATACTTTATATTAACGTTGTGATATAATTTGGATATAAGGTATGGGGGTCCTATAACCCAACATCTTTTTATCTGGTTATTACTATTTCATGAAAATTTTTGGTATACGGTATCTATATAATTATTTAAATATAATTTAATTACCTTTCAATTTTATTTTCTAGGATATACATCATTCTAGTAATATTTTATGAAAAATACAAGATTTTACAAAAGAACTCTTTTTTCAATAATATATTTTCCTCCTAGAGAATTTTTTCTTCTACAATCTAAAATGATGAATATTATACTAAATATGTTTAACCATTTTAATGTAATAACCCCACGTTTTTTAATTATGGATCAATACCTTTAAAAACCTATTTTTAATATGGGTTACATAATTATTTGGATTGATATACTATCATTGTTAAATTCATGATTTTATAAATTTTATGATTAGACGGGTGTGCCTAAAATTTTATTTCTCTCCAATGCATCTAAAAATGTTATGTATCTCATGAGATGATGTGTATTCTACAAGAACATGTTGTGTATATTTCTTAGTAACTATTTTATGATTATGGACAAATTTTATCCATGAACATGATGAAATATTTATTTGAAACTTTTTTTGGTATTTCACAACTATAACATGATGTTTCATTTTTATTCATTAACTCAATCATTGACTATATATAATTATTCTTGTTATGATAATTAAAATTATCTTATGATTATTTCATGATGATTATGATGATGCTCACACTGGTTATATATATTAATGTTTTTATATTTCTTATGATTGGGATTGTAGCTCACCCTTTTTGTTGAAGTATATCATTATGTGACTAAATGTAATAATGAGAAAATGAGATTATGAAGAATAAAAAGAATATTTTTGTAAATAATTTTTTATATTTTATTATGAATATTTGATGTATGGAATTAATTTTAAAAGGATACTAATACTTTTTTTCTTGTTCATGTAATGATTCTATGATTTTTTATATTAAACATGATGTAATGGTTATGTAAGAAAAACCTGGGCCACTATAGGTGTGCATATATTATTTTATTTTTACTAGTAACACATCCTGGTTTGGATAAAACATGTAGGCATGGTTCATGGAAAAAAATGAACCTTGGTGTAATGAATATAAAACGGGTGCATTGGGATTGACCAAATCATCACACAATGTGAGACAACATGCCTATGTTGGAATATGTCATTACAATCTAGATGATATGAATATGATAATTCACATTTCATATACACACAATATTAAGGATATAAAAATAATGATATCAAAAAATAAACAATGAATATTATTACGATATTAGTTGTGAATAAAATTTTAATATACATAAGTGTAACCCCAAAATTATAATTATGAATTATGATTTGAAATTTATTTATTTTTGATCAATTATATTATATTCCATTTTTTATAAACGGATCCGGGAAGGAAGATGTATATTAGTACTCATATCTTATATAAATAATTGGATTTTGAGGAATCCAATAAATATATTATTATAACTGTGAATATTATTTCTATATTATGTTTCCTTCATCATGTTATGAAAAACAACCTTTCATGGTAGGGGGTTCCTATTCTATTGAAATAATTTTCAATATTGGATCATTTTATGTGATAGTTGCCCAAGCATTTGGCGGTAAAACAAATTCAATGGTATCCAATAATGTGATTACGTATCAAGAGAATATATTTATTCCATTGGGATGTAATAATAATGAAATGGTTTCTCATGTAGTGTTTTGTATCAATGGTGGTACAAATCAACAATAATATTTGATCCATAATTATAGGTAAGATGATGAAATAGAAATCATATAATTTTTATCATTGAAGGATACAATATTTGATAAATATTTACATCGGGACCAACAAACATAAATGAATATAAAGTTACATAGAATAATGAAAAATCAATATGATTTTGTTACTGAGAATGAGGCTACCATTAAAATGTGAAATTTTTATCTTATAATTAAAACACAATATAGACTGAATTTTTGAACATTTATTGTAAGGTCTTAATCCATGTATCTGAATGGGGAGGTCTATAAAATTTTTTCTTCATATGATGAATTAGTTTTATGTGACATCAAAATAGAGATTTAATTATCTATAGATTACATATTTTTTAAAATTGAGAGAATAAAAAGATATTTAAGAACAAGTGAAAAATTGAATGTGTCATAGAAGAAGAATATAATGAATCAATTTTCTCCCTAGGATAACTTTTTTTTTTAAATAAAATAATGAAATTTCATAAGGGAATGGGTTTTTTAAGTTTAGAGATACGGTTTATTTATCTTATAATTGATTGAAAATAAATAAATCAATGATATAAAATTATATAGTTGTAAATAAATGATGAATTATTCCTAGAAATATCTCAAGCATCATGAGAATCAACCATAGATGTGGCCAATGGGAGAGGTCTATGTTTACATGATAACTATTTCTGTGGTGTATGTTTCTAATATTGTGGTGGTAGGAGCTTAAAAAATATACCCAAACAAAACTATTTATTTATTTAATATGGTCCCCCACTCTAATTTATATATTTATATATTAGATTTTTCATAAAAATTATAAATTTACATTATAAATTATGTATGTATTTTTTCACCAAAACTCATAGGGATGTCACAATATTGCATAGATGTGTTAGTTGGTCTCTATTGTAAAACTAAAATGTTCTCTATTTGTGTAATGTATTATTATACCAATGAATAGAATTGATATAAACCATGGAATGGATTTCATGTTAAAATATTAAGAAAAAGTTTATATCATGCAGAAGGTAATAACGAGTCATGATGAATATATTGAACTACATATCTTTATAGAAGTGACATCATTATCTATGTATTGTTCAGATTCACCACCAATTCATCTTCATGAAGAGATTTGTTTAAGAACATAAAGCACAATCCTTATATGGATAGGTTAATCATAAAAATGAGTATGCACATATTGTAAATAAGAAATTGATATATTTCTTAAGGAATTACCTAGAAATCCACTAGAGTGTGATGTATAAATTTTTAACAATATAGTATCTTTTTTCAAAAATAATTTCAATGACCCCCAATAGAATGTCCATTGTAGAGTTCTTAGAGTTTAAGAAACTACTATTGTAATGTGTGATATTGGATTTAAACACTAGAGGGATCTGGTATGGGGTCCCCTTTTATCATCATTAATAAGAAAGATAGATCAAAGATGTTATGAGATGATTATAGGGAATCAAATGTCATAATGATGAAGAGCATGTATACATTATCTTGAATAAATGTATAATTCTATAAAATTCATACAAATCATTTGTTTTAAATGAATAAAATACAATCATGGTATCATCAACTAAAATTAAATAAGGTATAAAATTTAAAGATAGTATTCTGAATGAGGTATATACGTTATGAGTTTATTGTAATATAAATTGGATTGACTAACGAAACATATGTGTTTATGGATATAATGGATATATTATTAGACAAAAATCAGGATTAATTTGTTTTGGTATTAATTTATTATATCATGGTGAATTCTAGAAACTAATGTGAATGTTACATAGATACCATTACGGATACTCTAAGAGTAAAAGAGTTTTGACATATTAATTTAGTATGTTTTGTTTATGGAATCAAGAAGATTATTTTATTGTATTTCTTAACTCCATATATGGAATCTGAGTAGATCACATGATGACAAAAGAATTCATATAATTTCATGTGCCAATAAACATAACTGAGGTACATATATAAATTTGTTCATCTAGTTTTTATCAAGAATTACATTATAAGTTTTCTTGATTTTCTAGAAATTAACAAGCATACATGTATATGGGTTATGTTCATTTAGACAGTGGTATGAGAAATGTTTTCAATGAATTGAAGACGATATAGTTCAATGAATTATTTTTTGAATTACTATAAGGAAATGATGGGTTTTGTTATATATAATGATTTGATAAAGATTGGACAAGGAATTTCAATTATGAAAAGTGATAATGTTATTATATAGGAATCAAGGTAGTAAAGGAAACATGATAATAACTATCCAACCCATGATCTTGTGTTAGAAGATGTACTCCTTTATTTGAATATATGGAGACTATATATAAATAGATAAATATATGAGGTATAATTTTACACTAAATGACCAAGATACATAATTTATAAATAATTATTCAATATATTATAAATTAAATTTCCAATGATTCACAAGGATTAAGATTTTTGAAATATAATACCAACTAAATGATACAAATATGATATCTAATAACTTATATAGGATAGTTTATATATTTCTAACCCAAATGAGGATTGATATGGGTGATTATTTCATGGATCTTTTAATGATGGATATGGAAATTATTAAGGAAAGGGAGATATTAATAGTTTTTCAAATTATATCAAATACATAACTTTTGTAATATATAAAAATTTCACAATCAAATGATGATAATTTTAATATGAATATTCAATAGTTGAATTGTGGGATGTTGGTAAAAATAAATTCTGATGGAATTATAATATTCTTATTGATAATATGTCTTAAATCTATAATTAATCTAAAATGGAATTTTTTCATTTCATATATCACATTAATTTAATATACCCCATGGTTGCACCATGATATATAAGGATTTGATGGATCAATATCGATGGGATAACATGAATGTTGAAAATTTATACTATGTGTCAAGATATATGTTTTTTTAAATTGCAAGACTGAGAGATACAATCCTAAACATGTCTTCAAAAATCATTCTATTTTATTCTGAATGTGTGATCAAATTAATTTGGACTATTTTATAGGACTAAAAAACACTCTTATAAAGAGAGATGAAATATGTTTTATTGTCATTTCTCCAGACAAACATTCAAATTTAGTCTCTATTAGAGAATACACACCTCCTGAGAGCCACAAAATTTTATATATGTATGAAATTTTAAGAAATCATGTATCACCTCTTTTTATTCTTCCTGATGGTAGCCATGACATTACATCCAAATTATGGGAGAATATTTATAGGGATATTGTTACTGAGAATAATTTGAGTATGACCTACCATTCTTAAACTGATGGAAAAAAATTATTTTACTATTCAATGAATGGAATAAATTTTGATAACATTCCCAAATTATGTTCAGGTTATATAAGATTATTATTTATCATTGGTCAATGTTTCCTATAAAAATAGGTCATTTTTGATTATTGAAATGGCTATGTATGATGAATTTTATAGAAATATATATCATACTCCACAATGTTGGGTTGATGTAGATAAATGGAAACAAGTAATACCATTACAAGTTTAATAGAGAATTATAAAGGTAAATAATATTCATTCTCGCATTATATTTGATCAATATATGAAAATAATGGTTATGTAAAAAATCAGAGAAATGATTTCAAATTTTAAGTTTGAGATCATGTTTTCTAAAATGTTTCCCTATAGAAGGGTGACATAAGGGTTGACAAGATGGGAAATAAAATTCCCAAGTACGTTGTATTTTATGAAATTCTAGATAAAATTTTGAGTTCTTTCTTTTCATTTGGAATTTATACCATGTCTCTAAAATGTAAATGATTTGTTCTATATATCACTATTATGGATTTATATTCCAAACCTAATGAAAGTTCACACATATGATAAAATATAATTAGAACCATTTATATATTACTATTAATAACCCATCCCTATTATTTAAACTATAGATAAAGAATTTTTGAATCAATAAAATAAAATCATAAAGGTACTATTGAGAAATCACAAAAAAGAGAAGAAAGACAGGAATGAGATGATGTTATAAAAAAGAACTAAGCTCTTATGTTTAGAAGATAATTTCTATGAAATTATGAAAAATAAATATCCTGTTGGAGGGAAGAATGTTACACCCACGAACTTTGTGATTTATTACTTTTTATATAAATTCAATATCATTAATATCCTTCCACACACTCATCCCAAGGTTAAAAAACACAATACTCTATACAGTATTGTTTAAACTATACCATTAGAACTAAGATGAAATCTTTTATGGTATAATTATTATTAAATAAGTTAAAATAAATTTATATTCTACAATTATTAACCAGTTATCTATTTTTTAGGAATAATAATCAAAAGAATTTAACAATTAAAGAAATATTTTTTAAAAATCTATATTCTATTTGAAGAAAAATAATTTGTCACACATTTTGAAATTAAGATAAACATAATTTTCACACATGTATTGAAATTATTTCTAAAAAATGTTTTATATTTTAAAAACATAATAAAATAATTACCTTAGGTTAAATTATTTTGGATTTTTTAAAAATTATCATTTCAAGATAAATATTTAAAATAATAATTTTTTAAAAACAAATATTGAAATTAAATTAATTAAAATTGAAAATTCCGTTTTATATTTTTTTAATTTCAGTTAAGATCAATTATATTACTTTTTAACAAAATTGGGTTAGTTTTATCAATTTTATGTTCAAATTCATTAGAAAATCATTGCATACATAATAAAATTTTGTTTATGGATCCCAAATTGTTTTCCTATATATGTGAGGATAATTTAAGATTGTATTATATAAAATTTTTTAATTAAATTTGGAAGAATTTATTTCCATACTTTTAATCATAATAATTTACTTATCTATTATGTTAAACTAATTTTTTCCCCATTCTGAGTAGTAAAAGTAGTATTAAATAATCACTATGTTAAAGGTAAAAAATGATTTTATAAGGGGATAAACTAAGAATATATAGGTAAAAATGTCATACCATTTAACACACTATAATTTTAAAAGAATAATATTTTTTGTTGACATATTTTATGTTGAACATTGATCTTAAAAAATAGTGAATATATATCATTAAATTTATTCTCTTCGATAGGTTGTAGAACATGAAACCCTACTTCTAAATAAGGTATAATATATTATTCCATTTATCCATGATATTAAATTAATTAATAACAATTGTTAAAAAAATTATGATATTTATTGATATAAATTTTTTATAAATAATATAATAATCATAAAAAAAATAAATTTTTTATATGAAATTAAATTTTTCTAAAACATGTTATAGTTTCTCTTTGAGAAAAAAATATAAAATTCTATTTTAACATAATTAGAAAATTCACATTAGAAATTATATTAATTTTTTTCAATAAAAATACAAAATTATTGTTTCATGAATATTTTTATTTTTCTAATGAATTTCAATTTTCAATGAATAGTGAAAACATTGAATATATTTGAAAAATGAATTATCATTTAAATTATCAGTAAAATAATATTATATTTTAAGTTGTATTTCATGTAATATAACTGAAATTCAATTTCATTTATACCTATTTGGGTTATTTTTATTTTATTATTGTTATGCTTTGATATAAAAACTTGTTTATCTTTTGAATATTTTCTCATTAAACCCCCTCTTTTTGGCTGCATTCATGAGATTAATTTTAAAATAAATTTTTTCACTTATATGAAAGAAATTTTATAAAATTTATTCAATATTTTTAAGAATAATAATTTTCTTAATATAATATAGTTTAAATATTTTTTCAAATATTTTTTAGTGAAAATAATAAATATTACTTACTGTGGTTAATGTAAAAATAGATTTATCAGAGGTTATGCACATAAGATAATAGTTACATGTTATAGAAAAAAAATTATAATATATTTCATCATAATATATATTTTTATAATGTTTAAGGGTTGATAATACTCCATTTTGGTTCCATTTTAAAATTAAAAACTATAGGGTCACCTTTTTTCCAAAAAAAACAATTGTGTGTGCCACTCACCAGACTAATATAAATGTCAATCACTCTGCTCTGTTTATCACATATATAAACCCTTTTGAATTATCCAATACCCAAAAATTAACATCATAATGTCAATAAACTCATATTAGAATACTTATTTTGGTATGAAATCCATCCTAGGATGATTATTGGTTCAAACCCATAGAGGTTTCTTGAATAAGAGGCAATGTTCTTCAACAATAGTTTTTATATTATTTCATCCTACACCTTATTCAATTAGATTTAAACAATATTTATATAATAAATAAGATATATTCAATATAATTATATTTATTATGTTCATATAATTACTTTTAATAATACAAATTATATCAATTTTGTCATGAAATTGCATTAAATGTGTACAACAGACTGCTACCATGTGAACTGATATAATTATTTTTTTCCATTACTGCCTCTCATGGATTGGTATGATAATCTTTATAAAGTATATATATATTATTTGTAACATAATAAATCATTTGGATTAACTATATCATATATTATTTATCAGTATAAAAGGATAACGTATAATTATATAAATTAAATATTCACTCACATAAAGACGATAACATCATTAATGTATATGTGGACTACCACCCTCAAGAGGTGACATGACTCCCTTTTCATCAAAATAGTACCTGGATTATATGTATAAGTAATTTTAATGATAAAATATTATATTTTTATATTGATATCATTGTATAAGGATGAATTATTTTTTACCTCCTTTCTGTAATGATTAATAAAAAGGAAGCAGTACCCATGTGTTTTCATAGATGACCATAATAATGATTGTAACATAAATCATTTTTAAAAACAATCATTAATTTATTCATATTGAAATATTAATGGATGTAAAAATATGAATTTTATTTCTATAATTTTATTATTTTTATGTAGATTATGAATGTATATAGCATTTGACAGAACTAGAACATTTATGTAAAATAAGGAATAAGAAAACAAGACAATTTAATCCTAAAACAGTGTAAATAATTAATGATTTACAAAAAAATGGGTGATAAGATGCTTAAAATGTATCATATATGATATTATAAATTATAATAATGTTATAGGTTATGTTAATAACATGTTTAAAAACAATATAAATGAGGTTAAATAATATTCAATCAAATGGAAGTGTGAGGCTAGGGAGTTCATATCAATTTATATTTATTGAGGAATATTTTAATATTATGCGTTTAATTTCAATTAAATGTTTTATATAATTCAATTTTTACTTTTAATATCCTTATTACCTAATATATCTATCTATATTAATTATCCATATGAATTATTTCATCCATGGTTATTCGAATTTAAAATTATTGGCTGGTATATAATTTCTTAACTCAAATATTTTCAATGTGTTATGTTAATTATTTGTTTTCTTTGATATTATATTATTTTCTATCAAACAAATATTTACTCTATTTTGTATTATTTAAAAAAAATTCTATTTATTAAAATTTTACAGTCCTAAAAGATCTATTAATTATCTATCACTTCAATGTTGTGATCTTTTTAAGGGTTTAGTTCATAATATAATTTTATTTAGTATGGTTTATATTTAAATTTACAATGATGGAAATTATTTTAAAAGTGTTGAAATAAGTCAATTAATTATAATCTCATATTTTTTCTTGATATTTTTTTAATAATACCATTTTTTCACTATTTTATATTTCAAATGACTGATAAAAATAATTTTTTAAAATCTATCTTTATTTCTGTCTACGGTTAAAAATAGAGGTTCCTCTAAAATAATGTTTCCAAAACATGTTTTCAAAATGTTTTCAACAATTTCCAAATGATTTACTAAATAAATATTTACTCATATATAGTTATTATTAATTTTTTAATAGAATCTCTATATTGTTTTCAAAATGAGGCCCCTTTTTCTTTTAATAGATATTTAAAAAGAATAATTATAATAACATATATGGAACTATCATAATTTCATTATATCATGACCAAATAATTTTTTAAGGAAATGTTCATAATTTTAAATTTTTTAATGAAATTTATTTCAAAAATGATTTTGGAACACTTAGTATTAATAATTTATTTTTTAAAATAAAAATGTTATTTTCTGTGAAATTTATTTGTAGAACATTTTATGTTATTTTGATTCATTAATGACAATAGGGATTTATTTTCACTCTACTCCAGAGATGATATGTGCTTTTGATAAACTCATTAATTATTATATGAATGTTTTAGGATCATTTTGACAATATTAATTATTGATATTCTCTTTAATAAGACATTTTTTATTCTATACCATTACCTTGAAATATTCACATTCATGTGATCATTGTAAATTAAATGTCATCTAAATATCCATATAATTTATCATGGATATTTTTATTTCATAAAAAATATATGATTTGTTGATACAGTATTCTATATTAAATGAAAATTTTTTAACTGAGGAAATAATGATAATCCCATTTTCCATACTAAATATTGATATTTGATGAAAAATAACTTCATTCATGTATAAAATATATTATTTTATATATGATTAATGATTTCAACATGAATTAATGGGTTGGTCCTGGAATTATATAACCCATTTATACATCGGTATTCTCCAGAAGAAAATTAATAAGGGACTATTCAATGGGTTTCTACCAATACTTTTAAACTATCTTCTAAAAGGTATTAACGGTAAAGGTATTATGATTCATAAGATCATTAAGTCCTGCAAATTAATCCTTTCCTTTATTAAAATATTAGTTACTATTATCTATAATATTTTTATAATGATATTTTCTAAGTATTGATTTTATTCAAAACTTTTTGATTAGTTGATGTGTGTTTTTATTTATTTACCCATCCATATTTTTTATGCCTTATCATTTCATGATATACATATTATTAACACTGAATGAGTGCTTAGTTGTTTTCATTTTCTTATTAATAATGTCTTATCAAATTTCTGTATCCATTTTTTGATTAATTTCAATGCATGTTCAGTCATGTACCATTCCATATTGATTAGTTTTTATCGATTAATTATAGATTCCATTATACAACATCCTTACATAACATTTGATCTCACTCTTATTTTTCACGATAAAAAATATTCTATGGAGTTTATAATGAATGATGTGAAAATATACGATGGTGGGAATTATTATATTCTAAAAAATACATAATTTTTGTTTTATAAAAAAATATGGGTTTCATGCATGTATCATGTTTACAATGTACAGTAAAATATTTTATCCCTTAGGATATGAATAATTACATATGATTCCAATGTAATAATGTAGACATTGGCTTTGAGATACGTAGTTAGGCATCAAAACTGTTGTTATTAGTGTAATATTAGAAAAAATATTGTTAACTAGATTTTGGAAAAAAATAGTCATGGTATCATATATAAATGAGATCATTGGTGATTATTATAGAAGATCATCCTAATCGTTTTGTAAAGAAGATACAATGTTTTTTTCTTAGAAAATAAATACATTTTTAGAAACTACATGTGGACTTGGTTCTTTTACATATATAACAAGGAATAATATCCATGAAAATGATTCATTGGGATTATCCCAAAAATCAATTGGTGTATGAAAATAGGCTTTATAAGATTTTAATTATTCCACTCTTAGGGGATATGATTTTGATAATTCACATTTTATTTAAAACTATTAAGGAATGATTTGAATTGATGATTAATATTAATTTGCTACATTAAAATGATGTTTTCTTCGATGGAATTTTTTATATAATTTAAAACCCACTAAATGAATATATGTTATTCTCATAATGAGTTTTTTCCTCACACTACCATTTTTTTCAATTTCTAGATCCTAAAGGAATAATGATAACATTGAACATGATGGAAGATGGGTTGAATATGAGAAACCAAAAGGTATGATAATAGGATTTAATGATACCATGATTATTAATAATCGTTTATCCAGGAATATTATTATAAAAATATACATTAACCAACTATCAGAATCATCAATGAAGAATAGTATTCAGTTTTCCAGAACACGACTATTGGAAATGTGGATAAAAGAAATCTTGATTTCCATAATGTGATAAACATGGAATATGATAACTTGGGATGTGTTTAAATTTGATAGGAAAAAGTTTTATGTGATTAAAATTATACGAGAATAAAATAAATAGTCATAGAAAATGAGCTGTCTGATAAAAAAATAAGGATCGTAGGTATCCATTTCTAGTTCACTATCTTAAATATGGATAACCTGGACATTATCATATTTAATTATATATATTAAAGGTTAACCCATGGAACATTAATTCACCAATATTGAAATAAAATTATTGATTTAATTATTTATTATGATTCAAAAATTAAATTGTTGATGTATTTCAACAATGAGTATTCAATTATAAGAATAATGAAACATTAATGGATTGTGTTAATTTTTTGGGGAATATGATTCTTCAGTAAAATTATAATTAAGGATAAAATCTTAGTATTGTGAATTCAAATTTGATAATATGATGAAATTCCTAAACACCCATTTATAATATATATTTTATGGGAGTCTTACAAGAATAAGATATTTTTTCGAATTTTTTTGATTGTATATGTTTTAGTAGAAATTTTATTTGAGTAATAATGTATTTTAACTTTTAAAAATAAAAGTTTAAAGGAATTAATAACATTCAGGGTTAATATGATCAATAAGTAAATTTTAATAATAGTAAAATAAAACAAATAATGATGGTGGGAAAAAATATGTTTATTGAAAAAACCATTAACATGGTTATTTAATGATTTAATTTTATATCAAATATTTCAAAAATTATTTTTTATTTAATGTTATAGATTTTTTATTATTATAGTTTTAGAAAGAGGAAAACCAAAATTTTAGTTAAAACATTTTATGTCTCGAATGGCTAGGGGGATTGGACCCATTTATTAATAAAATATAATATTATAAAATATTAAACTAGTATATATGATATCCTACATAATATGAAATAGGATAAATGTTTTTGAAAATAAATATTAATGATGAACTAGTTGTGTTACTTTTGAGGTTTGCTGATAAATTTATTATGCTAGATAACTTATGATGAATAAATTGGTTATAGAAAATAGTTAGAGATAAAGAAAATGGTTTGTCATTATTTTATGGATTATATGATCTTCTATTTTTTTCTTCATTATAAAATCCAAATTAATTTTATGGATATTAATTTCATTGATTAAGTGATGAATTAGAAATTGATCACTGTAGAGAAAATCGATGAAATTGTTCTTATAAAATAAAAATGAATCAGGTATTTATAATTTATTATAATCATATACAAGAAAATCATCATATTTACGGAGAAACTATTGAAAAAATAATCCTATTAAATTTATTTTCTATGAATCATCTCATCATTTTAAGAATAAAATAATTACAGTTTTGAGGTCCATCAATTTTCATTGATCATTTACATTTTTCTGATCAATGACATATATCACCATCTATAATTATTTAAAATATTCATCAATGAATGTATATTTTCATTCTATAAACATTATCTTATATAGAATCCAAGTATTGTGTAACTCTCTGCCATTTTTTAAACACCTTTCGCGGTTATTAATAGAATATTTTATGACCACTTTTACGATTTGGGTTTTCAAAAATGGTAATTCCAAATGCCAAAACACAGATTATGGAGATAAATTTAAAATTTTGGTGCTGAACATTATTTTTGGTGGTGGGATTATAAAATATTGATAATTTAAATGAATAATGTTTTTTTTACAGAATATGTGACAAAGAACACCAGTCCAAAACAACTCATGAAATATATTCCATTAAATATAATAGATTACATAACTTTTAGAACATGGATGCATGATTTTAAATTATACATAATATAATATATTACATTAAAATAGCCAAAACAATAGGTGGTTATTAATAGTACAGAAAAATAATGAAAATTATGGTAATCTATTTTTTTGAAATAAAATATGAATATTTTTAATTAAATAGAAATGTTTTGAGAAAATATATATATTTTTTAAATAATGATTTAATCACTCATTGTTTTGGTAATTTATATTATATTTTTACTAATCCCATAATATATATTACATTAAAAAATAAAACTATTTGAAATAAGAATATAATAATTAAATTATTGAATTTTTTGTTATTTTTCTAAAATTGTTCTTTTTCAATGAATAGTGAAAATTTTAGAATTTTAATTTAAGGCCACCCTTTCGTTTAATATACTTAGAGATATATAGAATATATTAATTTTATTTCAACTAGATTTAGTTAAATTAAATATTTTTTAATTCAATTTAGATCAGTGGTTTTATTTTCATATTAAATTTTAAAATAAAATCTTTCTAATTTTTTTAATATTTTCTCTTTGACAATTCTTTATCTAATCACCTCTATGGAATTTTATTTTGTTCACTTATGTATATGTAATTTGGAAAATATGATTTCATATTTTGAATAAAAAAAAATAATATATAACCTAATATGGTCAATGTAGTTTTTTTACTATGATGAATTTTGATAACAATACCAAATTATTTACAAGAGTTATGGATACAATGGATTTACCTGGGGTATATAATATGAAAATAGTTGTTAAGATGAACTAAATTCTATCATTAAAAATATTAAATAGACATATTTGGACCCTAATGTTCCTAATACTCTATAATACTATAATTTTGGACCATTATAAGGTAAAATCAATATGTATAAGTTTTTCTTTTCAAAAATTATATGTGTGCCACCCAAAACACATATAAAAGTCCACCACAATATACTATTATAAACACATTCTATACCTTTTGGTATAGATAAATCCATACCAAACAGAATGAAATATTCAATGAAGAATTATTATTTTTTTGTGTAAAATTAGTGCAATGATGTATTATGGTGAAAAATTAAGGAGGATACATTAAGAAAAGGTATCATTCTTCTAAAATTGTTTTTATTTTATTTCTTCCACAACCTAAATAAATTGTTATTAAACTATTAAGAAATAATATCATTATTATAATACTTATAAATAGACATTATTATGGAATGTTAATTACCTAAAAACATTTCCACTTCCATATTATGGGTCACAAAATCATCATTCATGTTTAAGGCAATCTACTACTTTGGGGACAGATGTTTTCTCCCATTAAAAATTATAAAATTTAGGTATGATGATGGGTTTTTAAAGTATATATATAAATTATATAACATAATTATACCTATGGACTCTTGATATCATATATTAATTTGTTTAATTTTCATTCTATGTTTGATATGGTAACATGACATGTTTGTATGTCGTATCACTATCTCGAGAATCTATAGTATTTATTTCTCACTTTCCATTGAAATGGATGGTAATAAAGATAGTAAAAAATGGTAAATTAATGAAATAACTATCACTATAATGATATATTAATCATTATGAAAGGAAAATTTACCATTTTCATTATTTCTTTTTCACTCACATAAAGATGATAACAATGTTCGCTAATGTGTGTGATAACACATTAATAAATGGATGTGACACTCATTTCATCACCATTACACATGGATGGTATATATATTTAATTATATAAAATTATATTTAGTAAGTCATTAAAATTTTGGATATTTATGATTTTACTTATATCTTTTCATTAATTTATATTAAAAAATGGAAGTGTTACACATGAATAGGTATGTCCTACCATCTCCAGGATCGTAATGCTTTTAGTTTTTAAAATCCTTCATTCATTATTTTTATTAATAGTAAAATTTATTTGTAAATATTATACATATTTCATAACTATACTTTTGAATAATATGAATCTATAAAATATGATCATAATTTATATCTTTCACGATAAATCATGAATAAGAAAACAGGTAAATTAACTAAGAAACAATGAAAATAATAATTGATTATTTATGAGTTTTTGATAATATATCACATAAGATAATATATTTTTTTAATGAATAATTTGGTTCTCTTGTAAGTTAATATCATGTTTAAAAAAACTATTCAAGAGTTTAATTCCTGTTAAATTGAAGGCATTCATGATGTAAGTGACTATATCTATATTTTCATCCATTGAATAATATTGTAATGTTATGAACATAATTAGTTGTATACGATGCATATACAGATAATTTCAAATTTTAAATCATTCAAGGATTATTTTGTCTAAATTTAATTTAATTTATATAAAAAAAATTGTTTTTGAAAATTATCAAGTAGAAAATATTATCATAATTCTAATTATTTTAATTCAGATAAATTACTTCTTCATTATCATAAGAATTATATGATTAGGTGTAAAATTACTTCATAAAATAATATTATGTGTCTCCAATAAATTTATTTTTATTTGTATTTGACACAAAAAATTTATTAATTTATTAGTTGTCATGTCAATTTTATGATCTTTGTAGTGGTTTATTTCAAATTTTCATTCTTATCTTGACTATTTATACTTGATTTTTCAATCTGGGTAATTATTTGATCATTGAATATAATCCCCTAACATGTAATTCTAATTCAGTAATTTATATATTTTATAAATTAATTGTAGGTGTTTAAAATTCATTTCAACTTAAAAAGAGGAATAAAATGTTTTTATGAAATCCCTTATCCATTTGTCTCTTCTATCATAAATCCATTTTATTCCAAAACCACATCTTCTAAAATCATATTAAAAATATCTTCACATTAAAAATTATTTACTAAGGAAATATTTTCCCATTATTAATTTTTTAGAAAACATGTAATGTAATTAAAATGTATTTTTAAAAACAATTTTTTTTGGATTCTACCAAAAAATGTGAAAGCAATGTTTGTTTTAATGTATATGGCATAAAAAAATTTCATTCTACCATTATAACTGAAATGTTTTAGAGATTAATTTATATGTTTCAAATTTAATTTTACACAAATGTCCCTATAAAATGTTTTTTTAATTTTATTTTTTAATTTTTATTTTCAATATAAAAAATATATTTTTTACTACTTTTTGAAAAGTTTTTTATGGTATTTATAATTTTTAGTTAAAAAACCCTTTATTTTAAATATATTTTAGTTGGGGTATGTTCTATTAAATTAATCTTAATATAACTCTTGATGGATTATGATTACATTGTACATGTAAAGTGTTGATATTAACATTTTTTACTATTTTTTGTTCTCATTAACTTTCCCATGAATAATTCACTTTCCTATCATCATTATACGTTACATTTCTCTTAAATATCCATATTATTTATCACCTATTGTTTTATTCTTTAAAACATATACCATTTATAAATATATTTATCTAAATTAATCATTAATTTTTATTTGGGGAAATATTAATATATATATATATATTAATTATTCAACACAAGATATTTGATAATAAAGAAAATTATTCACAAATTATAACAATTATTATATATATTTGGAATTATTTGGAAATTTAGTTAATAGTAGGGTTTAAAATTATATATCCTCTTGATTTTTTAAAGTATCATGAAGTAAAAAATGTCATATATAATTAATTAAGTTTTTATATATTTTTTCAAAACCATCTTGTTAATGGTCATGATGGTAGATGAATCATGATTCATGAGGTCCAAACATCAAATTATTAGGAATTTCCTTCATTATGAATTCAATTATTATTATCCATGATATTATCATAATGATATTATATCAAAATTAAATTCTTTATTTTTATATTGATTAACTGGAATGAGTTTTTAGTTATTTACTTTTACATTTTTATTATTCCTTATCTTTTTATGATTGTTCTGTATTTAAATGGAATGTATCTTTAGTTATAAACCATTTAATATTTATTATGAATTTCATAATTATGATATATATGTGATTGAATACATGGATACATGTATTTTATTTATCATTCTATATATAGTATTATTTATTTATTCATGATTTATTTTATTATAATTAACCGTTAATAAGTATTTAAGGTCACCCTTATTTTTTTTCTTTCTACATTATTTAATGAAATGTACTAAGAATGATAAACTATGATATTCTAGGTAGAACATTGATATTGTTGAAAAATATATTGTAATTTTTTTCCAAATGTAATATAGAATCATATGTTTAAAATTTTTTATGAATACTAAAAAACTATTTTATAATTTTAGATGTGAAACCTTGTATATTATACCAGTGTAATAAAGAATACACCTGCTCTGGGCTACTAGGTTTAGGGTAACTACTTACCAATCTATCTATCAGCCATTATATGGAAATATTTCATAATTATAACCTATACCAGATGATGAAATAAATTTTTTAGAGATTAATGAATGGTAAATATATTAATTCAATTAAATCATTTAAAACATTCGATGTTTGTCCTCTCCCAAATATATAAAAGGTCACCTCCTCCACAAAACTAATAACACTACAAAATCAAATTGGATAATCTAATACATAACCAAATATATTCCTTGCATAATTATAATAACACTAGAATATTTGGTTTGATATTAAATACATCATAGGAATGATTTGTTTATACACCTAAGGAGTTCTCCTGAAGAAGATGTATTGTTTCTAAATGATAATTTTTATATTTTTCCCAACACCCCACTAAAAATCAATTAAATAATTATAATTCGTTAATAATATTATATATCATATACGGAATTTAAAATATTTTAAGTGAATTAACAATATTCGCACACTCTTCAATCAAATGGATAATGAAATTATCGACATTGTGTATGATGGACTGTCGCATAGTGAACCGACTTAAATCGTTTTCCATAAACACATTTCATATAAAGATATAATGATGATTTTAGAAAATTTATACAACATTTATTATATTTTTATACATTATAAATTTTTATATGATAGAAACCATCTTAGATTTGATTCATTATAAAATAAGATAATATCACTCATGTGTGTTGAGGTCAATCACTTCACAAAGTGATGTGATTCATTTTTCTATTAAAAGATACATGGATTTTAATAATGACAAAATTAATGAAAATATATCATATATATGTGATTATATATAATTTTTAAATATAATATATCACGCACTTCATTATCCTTCCACTAGTAAAGAGAATCACATTGTCTCTTGTGTGTACATACATCAGACCATCACCATGACGTGAAGTAATTCATTTTCCATTTACAACCTTCTAAAATGGTACCTTTTCTAAAAATTGAGTAAATATGATATTTATGTCATTAATATAATTTGGGATATTATGGTTTTATATATCCTTTTTTGCAGAAACCGTATCGTTCATGAAAAAATGCACATGAGATAACAAGGTAATTATTACCTAAAATAATGAAAAAAATTAAATATTATCAAAAAAAGAGTGGTAAAATGTAATAATAAGATCATATATGATGTTTTATACATGGATATGGTTATGGTATAATTTATTGACATTATTGAATCCATTATATTTCATATTCAAGAATTATCAATTAATGTAGTGCATGGGGTTCGGGATTCATCTCAAGTTGTCTTTATTTTGTCATATTCAACTATTGTGCACCAAATTTAATTTATAAGACATACAAAACGAACCATTTACTTGTAATTTTTCTGAAAAATTTAGATTTTTTATTTTTTTATTTGAATTACTTCATCTTCAAATATTTAACAAGAAAGCTGTTGTGTTTAAAATTATTTCGTAACTCAATTTCTATTCATTTGGTTATATGAATATTTCATTTTCCTTTTATATAATATAATTATGTGTCTAATTACATTCAAAATATTATATTTTATTTACACTAGATGTATTTCATTTTATAGTTGATAAACATAATTTATTAATTTAATAATTATAACATAAAGGCTGTGATCCATGTCATTGGAACATATTTCAGAATATGTATGTAATGACTCCAATATCATGTATATACTTCCCAATTATGTATTCAAAATGAAAAAAAATTATTCCTACTAGTTATGGTATCAATTAAATATTATATATATTATTTCGATCATGGATTTGAATATTTTATAATCCTTATAATATTGTAACATTAGGTTTTTATATTGAATGTTATTTTATTAACTTATAAAATATTTTTACATTTTTGTTTCATAATTATTATATATTTTTATTGACAATGTATATTATTCATGAATTAAATCTGTTGTTACATGTATGAGGTATTATTTTGACACTCATTAACGGGTGGAGCACATAATATTATATCCCCTGGACGTATCATCTTGTTTCATGAGATAAATCATTCAAAAAATTAAACCTGTTTCTACCATTATTTTTCTTCCACCTTGTTAATGACCTTGATGGTTGAGATACAATTATTCCAAAAACAATGAATTCAAATATGATATTATTTAATTCATTAAGAATTTTATTATTATTAACCATGATATTTTTACAATGATATTATATCTGAATGAATTTCATTCTCATTATATTGATTAAATTGAATTTTTATTCTGTTATTTACCTCACCAGATTTATTATTCCTCATACAAATTTGATATCCAATATATTTGTTAAATATAATATGTGTTTAGTTATTTCCCTTTATCATATTATTTATTCTATATTAAATCATGATAACTTTACCAGTATGTATCAATTACATATCAATTTAGCTCACCCTTATTCTGGTTCCTTTGACAAGGATATAAGTAATTAATCATTGAATTAGTTTCCATGGTTTAACTACATGAAATTTTTTTTTATTATCTTTTATTTTCTATCTATAATGTAAAATTCGTATAATGTTTTTAAATATTTCTCGAAAACTACTAAACTATCCAGTCCATTTTAATTTTACCCCCTTGTATGTATTACCATTTAATAAAGTGGGTACCAACTAAAGGTAATTGTAATTGGGATTTTTTCATTACTATATTCCATTATCAATTCTATATTATATGACATAAATTTGAAACTCTTAATCAAAATTTATTTTGTATGTTTTTAACTAGTGTACTACGTTTGATTTTCTTCTCATAAATAACACTTTTGAAATTAAAATATATAATCATCCCTAAAAATGAAAAAATAAATAGTATTCCCTATGTATTTGTCATTTCTAGGTTAATAGAGGTCATTTTAGACTATTTTAATAAGATTATTTAATTATGTTTCCATTCTCTTCTCTATCACCTTAACTATTTTCCCTTTCAGTTGGGTTGTAGAAAACTTCTCCCACTCACGGATTCTCAATATATGATTCCCCACTACATTTCTCATAGAAGTTTTAAGAAGGTTCATGATATTGGTTTGGTCATGTATTATATTGGAATGATTATTTTCATCTTGTAACACTAAGGTAAATTGAATATTTTGGAATAATAAGGTTATATGATTTCATAAAATTCATTTATCCACTTAAGATTATTCTTCCATATTTAATAGTATTAATGAGATAGTATTTATTCTAAAATATATACTCATTTCATTAATTTCATATTTTAAACATAATAATATGTTTGTACAGGATCAAATCCATCGAAAACATATCATTGGATATCAGCATTTCCTGATAAACTATTATTAATTAAATATTGCTCATCGATAATGATATTTCAATACCAAATTACATTACAAATGTTTTGATATTCTATATTTTTATTTTAATCAAATCACCTATCTTGTTTAATGAAAAACCACACTGACGGATCCAGGTCATGTTCTATTTATTGGATGTGCAACAATGATTAATAATAAATGATCTATATTCTTTATTTATATATATTGACTTTTTTATTTAAGAATTTTATATTTATGACTACGAATAATAGATAAAAAACTATTTACCTTATATCGTATATTATCATTCATACATCATCTGACTACATATATTCGAAGAATGTTTTTTATATACATTTTCTTGGTATTTTTTCAATCTTGTTCTTTATTAGAGTTTATAGTTATATTTATTATAGTATAATCAATAAAAAAAGTTATACGACTATCATGTAATGAATTTACATTGAATATTTTTATTGTACATTAATTTTAATGGTTATAGATTAAATGATATTAAATCATTGGCTTTTATTTGAAACTAATAACTTTCATCATCCACATATAAGACATTATAAGACTCAACTACCTCATCCTTGGATTTCATTATGCTCATGGATTTGAAATCCATCTCCAAAAAATAATTTTTAAAAGATCTCATGTTGGTCTCAAATTTTATTGGATGTATTCAAACCCTTCACATTATATTAAATATTACATTAACAAGATAAAAATCGATAATTATTTTTATTTCTATTAGTCTATATATTCATTTTTATTATAAATTTTTATTCATGTCTCCTTTAATATGTGAAGAATCCCATGAAAATAGCAACCCTCATTTGATTGAGTGAACTACACCCTCTACGATATAAAACATATCATTATTTATATCCCTCATCCATGGGTTTTATTGAAACAAATTTTTATTGTATAATAAAATTTAAATTCATTATTATGATTCTTAAGATGATAGAACCGTGATCCCTATAAAAAAATTCATCATATCACATTTTTTATGGACTTATAAATTGTATATCGTATAAATATAAAAAATCAATATAATCATTTTATTAACTAAATAAAACAATTTCATAAATGGAATATTTCTAATGAAATTAACATTGAAAATCTTCTTAATAACTTATACAACTAAAAAAGTTATACCCTATGTTGTAGACGTACAATGGATTCAAGTCACCACTCTAGTTAATTGATATCCATTAAAATCCAATTTTTTTAGGATTGATTAAATTAATATATCCATTAGAGAGAAATAATAATCCTATTATATTAAACCAAATATCTTATGTTCTCCACTAGTTATATATTGGTTTTACATGTTTTATTCCATTTATCATCTTTTTGGAACAAGAATCAATAAATTTTATGTAAAATAATGTTCTTTAAAATTCATATTTTAATGTTTCCATAAAAAATACTTTTCATATAGGCCAAGGTTATATTAAATATTCTCAATAGTGTTCTTATATATACATAAATAATAGGTAATTATTTTGGATTATTATTCTCTTTATTTGATAATTATTAAAAATGAATATTTTAACAGTTATTCATATGAGACATTTTTCATATTCTTTATCAAATTAAAAAAATATTATAATTTTAGAAAAAATATTGGATGAATATATTCTCTCATTGTCATGAAAAATATTTTCATTGATTCTTTATTTACATATTAGCATAGAAATTTCAATCTACAATATTTTCTCAATATTCTACAAAAATTTTAAAAAACTATATTATAATAAGGAAATCAATATTTTGTCTCATTTAAATAAGATAAATTAATCATATTATAATAATGGGATTTGATTTATTTTAAAATGTATTTAATAGTTAATGTGAAATTTTCGGGATTTGTATTCATTATATTGTTCTTGTGAATTTTATATGTATTGGGGGTCATCCTGAACTAACAATGAGTATATGTGAAACTCATATAAATCTCTATTGCATTGGGTATATTAACACATTTTACTACATATAGGTTACTACTAAGAGTTTTCATAATTACATGTTAAGAATATCTTATAATAAGGGAAAATAAAAAGATTATATCCCTAGTTATACAAATTATTTCTAAATTATTTTATTCATTTTATATAAAATAATAATTTTATTAGTCATGAATATTAATTAGTGATTTTGATCATCTAATGGTGAATGATTTTTTTAATGAGTTTTCATGTTTTACTTAATATACATCGTGCCTCTTATTTTTCTTCTACTATTTCATTAGAAAATAAATTAAAACCATAGGATTTAAATTAGATTTCCTTACAATGTATCATAATATTTTGATTTAAAAAAATATATATTTAGAATGTAAAATTTCATTATGATTTCTAAAAAAAATTAAAATCTATTAGAGTGTTTTCAATCATTTAATATCCATGATTGTGATTTTTGTTCTCATACTATGTTTTAAAATTTATTTCAATGTATTTAATAATATATATGGTTTATATAGTGGACAATGGAGGAACTTCATGAATAAATAAAATGTTTCATGAATGAAATGTGTGTATAAATATATGATCCTTTTTTTTTTGGGAAAATAAACCTTGATTTGTAAGGTCCAAAATTTCACATTTTTTTTCAATGTAATAATATTTGCTGATCTGATGAATCATTAAACTAGAAATACCCCATATATATATGAACAAGAATATAATATTATAAATATTTTAATAATGTGTTGTATATGTCATGGGGAGTAATTTTAATTTACAAAAAAATTTGTAAATATATCATTTATTGTACGTATGAGGATTATATGAATATTAACCATCATGATTATAAAAAAATAAGGTTGTTTGTGTTTATGTATATTAAGGATGTGATATTAATTATTTTATCTTCCATGTGGTGTTATAACAAATAATCCTTGTTATAACCATACTTATAAAGGCTTCATTAATTTTATATGATTTACCTATAAAAAAACCCAGATACATAAAAATCCTCCTCAACATGTCATTATGTCACATTAACTACCAAATTAATCTCATAGAAATTTCCATTTTATGTTTAAAAAAAAAGAAAACATATCCCAAATACTAAGGACACCTCATTTCACGACCATTATTTCCTCATATTTTTTCATCAATAATTACATACTCATTAAATAGTTTTATCAATCTGTGTTGAATATGGTAGTGCATACTTCAATGATATTACATATCCACATAGCCCTTGATATTATAATTTCTATGTATAATGTTGATATTAGGAGATACGATGTAGAGGAAAAAGATATTGGTAGTAGTATGTGATGCAGAAATCAACTAAAAGTGTGACCAATAACATTTAAGGGGAAATTTATTTTAATATATCCTTTTTATTTATTTAATTACATATGATCTTTTAATAGTTTAAATACCCATAAATTATTTTAATAATTAATACATATATTAAATTAACTTCTTATACGATTAATGTATTCTATAATGGTGGGAAGTCATTCTGGGTTTGAAGAGCCTTGTTACTGTATTAAAATATTGATGAAAAAATTAGTCTTTTTTAGTTCTTCGTGTTATGGATTCGATAATATCATTTCTTCCAAGGGGTGAATATTTAATAATTATCATCATAAATCATCAATTTATATCAAATGGGAGTGGTTTTCTATTAAATGGATGGATAATGTGTCACGTTTATTTGTAAGGGGTTTATTAGAATAATTATAAACCCCATGACCCTCTACAATCAATACTAGATGTATTCATGTTATTATCTATAGAAATTTATAAAAATATTTTATTATAGATTCAGAGTATTTCTATGATATTTTCTTCAAAATGATTTGGGATGTTCCCTTAAAAAAATTAATAATCAATTTTCACCCAACTGTTTAATTTATTTCTATATCTCGTTTCATAATTTCAAAAAAATATGAGTGTTTAATATCCAAATATATTATCTATTATTAATGTGATCCATTGTTATAGGTTATTATAATTGAGGATTATCAGGGTTGGATTTGTTGAATTTATATTCTATTTTTCTAATGCTTATTATTATCAATTGTTATTCAATATTATGGGAAACACTTTTTTCACTGATTGATATATTCCTTATTTTAATCATTTAACTGAACTAGTATAATCACACAAATTTACCTTTTTTTAATATACCATAAAATTTTTGTGAAGGAGGAAGGTTATAAAAATAATGCATATAGTTTTCATTATTATTATTTTGAGTTTGATGGTATAGCCTTATGATTCATAAAAATCCAATATTAATTGTTGGGGTTGACGAATCCAATATTTCATGAGTTATTATATCACTACCTAGTGGAATAAAATGATGACTTCATGTGTATTAGATGATAGAGGGAGAGAATGTTGAGCATTTGACGTATATTTTAGATATTCAATTATGATAATTACATTCTATAAAGATATTAGTTTTAATTTTTTTATTCATTATATAAATTTTCATTGAAATTTAATTTATTTATATCGTATTGTTTTAGATGCTTCAAATATAGTGTTAATTGTTTCTGTAGCATCCCTCCCTAGAATCCACTATGATGTTCCATAATATGGGTGGATACATGCCCTTATGCATGGATTCTTGAACCACATAGGGTAATGATTAGTAGTTATGGCCTATGGTGTGTTTGTTAGGAGACTATTCTCTCCTAGAAAATAGTTCAGAAAATTGGTACATATTAAATGGTAATCTCTATAAAACCTAATTGTCAAGAATAAGTGAAATAACAAATGAACCCTATGATTAAAATTGTAAAAGATGAATCATATATAAATTTAAAAATGTTTATTTATAGGCCATGTATTTTTATATAAATTGGTTACATGATATACAAGAAAACATGCATATATCACATGCTATAATAAACTAAAAAAATACCACATGAATCATCTATTATCATAATGTGACTAGGTTCAGAAATCTCTTATTTTTCTCCGTCCAAGTACTAAAAATCAACCATTGGAATATAGCTTATTCACTCTATCTATACCTGTATACATGGGGTTTGTTTGGATTGCATAGCCAACCCGAATAGGGTGTCATATAAACATAGTTCACAACCATAAATTCTGTATCAAAAAATCTTGTCTCTGTATATAAAAATATTATTTTTCATGTATTCACTAAATTCAAGGAAGTAAATAAATAAATCACTACAAGTTCCTCATAGGAACCAGAAGATACACTACCTGGTTTAGCATATATAGAAATTTCTCAATGAAATGGACCCTCTTTAGATATAATATGGTTATACGTATGTTTTCTATAATACATTTAATTATGAATAACTTTGAATGTCGAAAAGAAATGAATCAAGTATGGACCAAACACAAACATGTTATTTCTCTTGGGAGATAGGGAAATTTAATTTTTTAGATTTAATTTTTTAGATATTTATAAAATATTAGTTGAATTTAATTAATGTGGAATCATAGGACCTTCTAAGGTGAAACATGAAAAAGATCGATAGTATCACACAAAGATTAGTACAAATACCCAACACCACAAGAGTCTCTATAAGGTAATGTATAAAAGTATCCCATGTAACTCTTTTAGATTGGTTTAAATAATTACCCATGAAGATCATCCCATTTATACCCTTTAGGGGACCAATAATATTCATTGGATCACCTAACCATACTGTCATTAAATCTTATCCAAGGTATAATCTATATTGGACCACTATCACTCATGCATAAGAAAGTAATTTTCTTTTGATCATGTCTAAAAAAATCTATTAAAAAGATCAAAGTATCACAAATTATGTAAAATCAATCATTCGAATTCTAAGTTACGAAGCAAGATGACGACGCTCGATGCATCCTTTAGTGTACTAACACCTACTATATTCCCTATTATTTGTTATATTGTTATAAAATAAATTTAATTCAAGAAATTCATAATATTAAATATGAATAAGGTCCTAAATCATGGAAAAAATAATTCACTAGATATTTTTAATTTCCGATACATTTAGTTCAATGTAATATAGATAACTCAAACGGTGGTTAATTTCTATAAATAAATAAGTGGATTTTATGTCTTAGAGTTGTCATCCATATGTATATCTCATCTTGAGGTGATTTAACTATAATGTTGATTCGTAGATAGTAATGACAATATTTGAAATTGAAATATCATTTAATATTATTAATAAAAAACTATGTAGGTGACAGTAGGATGTCCATAATGTGGATCAAAATAATAGAACATAAATCCTAAAAAAGATTAGGGAAATAACTATACCACTTATCTCAGGTTTTTAGAAAACCACCATCAATATCCTGGTATTTGAGTGTAGATTGACTTGGACAAAATAGAAAAAAATTTAAATTACTAGAAAATTTAGCATATAAGCCCTCAACAACATTGAAAAGAGGACAAGAAGATAACTGATTTAAGGATGGAATTATATTATAGACATTCTCATTTCGGATCCTACTTACCTGATGGTGATGAGCAAAATGTTTAGAAAGTGGTGAAATAGAAGAACCTAAGTTTTTACATGAGGGTTCTCTTGTGCCTCTACTCCTATGTGGAGGGGGGGTTCTCTATAAAAATGTTCCACATTCCATATAAAAATTGTCAAAGGTATTAATATTATGTGAAAATTGTACACATTAAGTAAGGTTCCAATTTCTACCACATTGGGAAACCCCAATTCAGGAAATACAGGTGATCATGAGAATACATTACTCATCATGAATCCTCAAATACATTGTATTCTAAATACATGTTGTATATTTGACACATTACATGTATATGGACTGCATACACCCTCAATACAACCTACAACCTCTTCTTCCTATAGAAAAAGTGTGGCCTAATGAACTATTTCTTCAACTAATACAAATATGAAAACAATTCAAGGTTAAGAATAAACTGGAAGAAAATGTTCCTTGTAAAAATTATGCGATATTAAAACAACCCTTAATTAATAATAAATTAAGTTCATGTTTCCCTTATACGGTTATTAAATCAATATCATAAAAAATTTTATAATCTGATCACATACATCACCCACAAACTCATAAGACTCATCATATACATTGTCGTTCTTACCAAGTAGTTGAACCGGTTGAACTAACCACCTTAGGCATAACTTTGTCATCAATTAATGAAAAATTTTAAATTATATTATAAGTATGACTCTTTATCTGGATAAATTAACTCATGACCAGACAATTGGGAAGGGTCAAAAAATAATGTTGATGATGGGATACAAGTTTGAAGTCATTCATGAAATAATGGTTTTGAGGTAACTACAACTGATAGACATCCAATCAGACTCTCTTTATGATCTAAATAGTCTTTATTTGACTATTTAATATATTTCCATACCTCTGAATATGTTTATGACCCATTCATAGTGAAACTCATAGAGAGGAACAATGTCCCACCTCAATCTCTAGAGGTCCTCATTGAGGATCAATATATGTGTTTTTCTTAGACTCATCTACACTCATGCATTTGTGAATTATTTGCAACAACTATAAAGACTATTAAATGGTATGGGGACATAATATATCTTCCTCACCTACCTATAACTATCATATAGGTGACTGTAAATACCTACTGTAAATAGCCTCATATAGAACAATTTGAAACATTTTAGTAAATGACCGAATTTAAATGTAAAATTGTTTTATACTAAATTCATGTATAAAATAAATTAGTATACATAATAATATTATTTTAATTAAAATTTCACTTATTTAAATTTAATACTAATCTAAAACATAATTTTACGTTGTAAATTGTTTAATATGAAATACACTTTTAAATAAAAAAACATTATTTTTCATTATTCATATAAAAATCATTATTTTCATAAATTCACTAAATTTACTGATAAAATATTTGTTAAATATATAATTTTAATAAAAATATCATTTTAAAATACGTTTTATAAAATATATATAATTAAATTATAATAATTACCCATAAAAAGAATAAAATTAAATTTCAATGAATGTGTATTTTTTACAATAAAAAGATGGTATGAAAACCAAAAATATATTTGTAATGAATTAATTCAAATATTAGTATTTATTTATATCATTATGTATTTCATAATGTGATTAATACAATTCATTACCATCAAATTAACAACTATGTAATAATTATCAATTTTAAATAATAATTCTTATTTGTTTGTTTTAGGATAGTATTTTATCTTATAGGATATAGAACATGTTAATTATTCCTCCTAATATCAAGATGTTACAATAGTTATTAGTAAAATGAACATGTTTATGTTTTCATGGTTATAGAGACAACCTATTAGAGTTAAGCTCTTATAAATCGTGGATGGAACAATTATTTCTTTTTCTATATTGGTGTTGTTTTTATAAAATGATAATTATTCATATATTGGTTTTGAATTTTGAATATTAGAGTCTATTTCTTAAATAAATAGATATAACCATATTAAATTATCCATTATTTAAAAAAATTGAGAACATATATAGAGTACGATGTCATGGTAATTTTGATGATCTATGATTGGTTACGGGAAAACATTCCATGGGATAATTAACAATATTGTGGTTTTGTTCAATAGTATGTTTTATAAATTATATTTTAGAAGAGATTATTAAAATTTGAAAATTTTAATGTTATGGTTTTTATATTATTTTAAATTTTATTAAACAACAATTTTATATACCATGACACCAAATGTATGATCCAAAAAAAATATAAAAACAAATTTTTATCTTTATATATTCATATTTAGTCCATTATTATTCATGGGAACACTATATTATAGTAAAAAATATCCTTTACAATTTTAGATTGCCTTCATGGATCCTTGAGCTCATAACGTCATGTGATAAAATATTTGTCTACTACACCACCCTTCACTATATCATTCTTAATTATTCTCATTTCCCATTATCTCTTTCCTATTGAGGGACTATTAATTTTTAGCGTATTTGAGTATATTAATAATGATATAGAGCTAGAAAAATATATATAAATTTGGGATTAATTATAAGGAATTTTTTTTGATGTGTATGTTTCATTCTTTGGTTTCATAATTTATTGGGTATCGAATTGAGGGTTGTGATTTGGAAAAAATACCTATTATTATTATTTATATATATATATATATATATATATTTTGATTTATTTGTTAATATTATACGGATATCCCAAATATTTATAAATCCAAATCGAATCATTTTAGTTTTATAAAATTGTTTATCAAGTATATGTTTTATTATATTTATTCTTTTATATAATTGATTTATTATATGTGTCTATGGTAGAAGAACATTCTTTTAATAATATGGTAGTATGATAATACTATATTTCAAAGATGTTGATGATGAAGTTATAGTTTATCATTCTTTCATGGTGAGATAACATGTATTTTTTGTTTATAATTTTTTTGCTTCTCATGATAGGGAAATGTAATGAATTAAATAAATTAATTCAATAAGAAATGTGTACCGGCCAGGGAATAAATGTTTTTGTGAATTTATTTATTACAATGGATATAATTAATAAATATGTTAAATAAAATTTTAGTAGATAAATTGATGAATTGGATATATTATATGGGATATGATGAGTTTATTATATTAAATGTTTATTTTCAAGAATTTATGTTTATTATAGCTAAATTATATAAATTTATAGTGATATTGCATGATAAATGTGAAATTAGAAACAATATATCATATGGATACAATGTTTTGGTAGACTATTTATTATTTGGTGGTTATTGTGATGGGTTTTTAGTCGGATCGGGGAGACAATGGTAGATGTGTGGCTCTATTGGTGTGGGAAAATTTTTTATATTTAGGTGATTTGATTCAAAGTATACATTATGGTGTGGTTTGTGAGATTCTATATGTCTATGTTTTTTTATTCATTTGGACCCACCTAGTTTTTTTCGTATCAGAACTAATTCCCATATTATATTTTTAGTATTCTGTACATGTCAATCATATTTGAAGTGGTTGATATTTAATTCCAATAATCATCATCTACCACTATTTATTTTAGTGATGGTATGGTTTTGTGTTAGTGGTAGTAGTTGTGTAATGTGGTGTGTTTGGTTTAAGAATGAGGTTTTGTTATGTGGTTTTTTGTGATATAATTCGACATAATTAGGGAATTGGGATATGGGTTTTTTATAGGGGCATATGGATATAAGAAAGGGTATATATTTTAGGATGTATGTCTTTTCAATGTAAGGGTAAATATATTTAGAGGAAGTGTGTCTTGGTTACCTCACCTATTATACATTCAGTAACATATAATATACAATATTATATAAGAATAAGAGGAGGGCCTATGGTGAGATGTGTTATAGATTTCCTGGGAAAATATATAAAATCAATTTAATTATTTATTCACTATGGACATTGTAATATTATTCCACAATGACAATTGTGTTTCTTTAAATAACCATTTAGAGAATAATTTTATGTTAACAATTTGTTTTATATGTTATTATTAAATATTTGAATGATGGTGTCAAATAATGGGATATACCTTACGAGAACAATGCATGGTATGTGATTTTCATTAGAGGCTTTCTATACCATTGTAATGGAATAATTATTTGGAGGTATTACATTTAAAATTATATGATCTTTTACTATAATTTAAATATAATTTATATTCATTATTAATTAGTTGTATTGTTTTTTATTAGTGGATACTATATTTCATGGTGTATTTTAATGTCTAATATATTAATAATGTGGGTAATGTATCTGATAACTTATTTTATATACAATTAATTATAGTCTTCTTCTGAAATATTATCAAACGTGGAGTTTATAAGATATACTCAACTTTTCTAACATCCAAAGAGGGGTTCTATTAATGGAAAGTCATGGTATAAATTATGTTAACATTAATTCAAATGTATATGTGTCATTGTTGAAATAAATAATGTTAATATATTAATATTTTATATCATATATTGACTTATATAATTGAAATGATATATAAGATATTTTGTTTCGCTAATATATGGTACTTATGAGATACCCAACTCTTCACATTAAACACATGGTCTGAATTGTAATTTTTCATATGTATTCTTACGAAAACTAATATCATTTATATTGGAAACAATTCATATATATTTAAATAATTAGATACATTATTCTTAAAAATTATTTAATTAAAATATATTTTACTAGGTATTTGATAAATATTCAAACAATGATTGTGTTCATTTTCATCCATGTACCTCATTTCAATATATTCAGTTAATTTTATAATTACTATTTAAAAATATATTATTGATCTTGTGATATTTTTATTTTCAATATACAAATCAATGATTTCATATTTGGATATTGATTAATTAAAAAATATATTAATTTATTATAACCTAAATATTTATTATTCAAGAAATACTTAATTATTTTATTATCCCACTCATAGCCATATTCCACTAATCAGTAGTTATAAAATTTTGTATTTAATTTATTAATATAGAGTATATTTAGATTTTAATTCAATACTAAGAATATGACATCATAATTTGATTCATGTTATATCTATATTTTATTTATTAATTATAGTTCTTTTGTTCACTGTTTTAATGTAATTTTTTATGTGATTCTATCTCAATCCCAAGGAAAAAGTTTTTTTGATCCATAACATAGAAGGCTTAAATATTTTCATAGGTATTCAATTGAGTTTTTATCATTCATCACATACCTAACATGAGTTACCATTTCAAATTATTTATTTTTGTATTTTCATCAAAAATCAATGTCGGAAATTTAGAACAGACATTTATAATGATTTCAAGCCACATTGTTAATAAAAATTATGTAAATATAAATATATCATGAATAATAAAAGAGTTGATATTTTTTTTTCCTCATGATCTTCTTTCTTATATATCTCCCAAAGTGAACATAATTATATGATGACCCAAGGTCTTATGATTTTCCCATATCTAATAGTAATAAAAATCTATATCATATTACAAGTTTGTTTATAAACCATGGGACATAGTTTAATAATGTAATATTAGAATCATTAAGTTTGGATTATTATTGGCACCAACTGTAACCTACTTATGTAACAAATACAAAAAAGAAAAACTTATTTTATTTTATGTAAAGGAAAAACAATAATATTTTAATGGATGAAAAGTTATTCATATGGAATAATAAATATAATACGGTAATCTAAAAAAAGAATTAATTTTCTTAATTGAACTATTATAATCATATCTCTCTTCCATTTATTGTTATTATATCATCCATTAAAGATAAAAAAATTATATAAAATTTATTGTTTTCGAAATTTATGAAGAAAAAAATCATGAATAGAGATCGATAAGAACAATGTTATCAATGTTACAAAATATGATATTAATATATAATTACCATTAATTTATTTATTGCATCTGATTGATTTAATGACTAACAAAAAAAATGAAAGTGTTATATATTTAGATAAAATATAAATATTTATAAATGATGGTTAAAACCATGAAATTTAATTAAAATTGTAATGACCCGAATCTGGAGCCCTTCTACAGGCTCCTCGTACCTTGTTCGCCACATGACCTCAAGCATGTTTCCCCAAATTTCAGAGGCTTCGGACTAGCATCGAGGGCCTTGGTGAGATATGGGGAAACTATGCCATCATTTAGTGAAGTATACAGTAGAAGAATAAACATACAAAACAGTGGAAGCAGTACATAGAATGGAACAACTTAACTTAATGTAAAAGCATGGTCTGATATAACAATGATGCAGGATGGTACATGTGTCTATGGAAAGAAGTAAGAAAAACAACATGCTGAAATACAACTGAAACCAATGTACTAAAAATAAACAGAAACTCCAGCAGCATCGTAGGCCAAGACCCGGTTCCATGATCTACAGCTCCGTCCAGCAATCAAGTACCTGAGGTGGAAGGGCCACAATCACTACCTAATCTTGCAACCATATAATCTGTTTGTGCCTAAAGGTAGGAACCAAAAAGGGTGTGAGACTAATCCCAGTAAGCAACCACCACAAGATTTGTGTCCTACTATTAGTGAGTGATATAGAAAAAGAAAAGGTAAACAATTCAATAACCAATTCTACAAATTACCATCCACATTCATTTAATTACACAACCAGGGAAAACCAGCAATGTTTCTTATTCCAAGATAAGAAAGTAATATAAAAGGAATTTAAAAAGACAACCTAACACAACCAGTACAAAAAACCCAAGTTTCTTCTTTGGCTAGGTGCAGTCGTCACAACCAACCATCAAAATTCAAAATGACTATCTGGGTGGCTTAAACTAGCAGACCCCTATAGTCCTGTATTCAGACAAGGCACATACACTCTGGGAAGCTCTTACATCAATTCCCATATGGTCTTGGAATAATAGCTTCAGACTCTCTAAGGAAGAACTTACATCTAATTCCTCCTGTGGTCTCGATGCGTGGGTAAAATAAAAACACTCTAGGGAAGCACAATGACTGATTCCTGTAAGTCCTACATACGAAACTAAAACCAAAAGACCCTATAGGGAAGCACTTAATCATCTATTCCCTCTTTGATCTCCCGCACCAGGTTCTCCCGGCCCTGAGCAGTCCAGTCATATGTAATCGACTATTAGATTCCCTATGTAAGATAAACAACTACTTGGATAATAGCTACAAAAAGCATCCACAAGCATATACCAGTAGGAAATACATGCAATCAAGTCAACAGGCATACTAGTAATGCAAATAGGGGTTTCCTTGTAAGAAAAACCATGCCAAATGGCAAACAACAACCAAAATAAGGGAAAACACCCTTGGGGTGATCCTCAAATATGCTAACAAGAAATTATTAATCATCTAATAACCAAAAGCATACAATAAATCTAAGTCAGATAATTAAACATGTTCAAAACCCTAACCAGGGATACCCGATACATTGGTATCCAGCACATTTGCAACCAAAACTCAAAGAACACCAACGTAGGGAAACAAACCACCTACCTCGATCCTCGATGATCGATATACTTGAGCCTCGGCCCGTGAAGCGTCCTATAATGGAGTAGATATGCAAAAACGTATAAAATGCTCAACCATAGATAACTCAAGCGAGAGGAAGAATCAGGAAACGAGGCTAAAGAAGAACCAAGAACTCACCGCTGTGATTATTCTGCAATCAACGGAGTTTGATTCCGACAACCAGTGTTGGATCGGTGTCTTGGAGCAGGATCAGCCACCTCTGATGCTCTGGATGGAATTAGGTGGAGAAGAAGATGTTTTCCATCATTAGGCGTGACCCCGGGTCGATTAATGAAGTAAAAAAAGTCCACTGCGTGTACTCTTAAAGTATACGGCAAGTAGTGGGTTTTCCCCATACTCTGCCAAAATCGGTCTCCATGTCACCCCTACCCACTATGTTTGTGGCCCAAACATGGCCAATCACACGGCTTCGAGCGGCGGAGGAGTACATGACATGTGCTCATAATGTACAGGGCGTGTACTCTGAAAATTTCTAGATACAATCCATGTGTGTGGCCCGGTCTCGGGCAACACAAGGCATAGAGTGGCTGAGGAGTACACGGCGTGTTCTCATAAAGTACATGGAATTTACTCAGAAAATTTATAGATCCTCCATTTTTTCCATTAATAATCCCGTAAAAGAGATTTGTACCTGAAATCGAAGCTCTAGGTTCTTAAAAACATCCCCCATAATGAAATCTGTCCTCGAATTTCCGTAGAAAGGTGTAGAAGAAAAAACCTCAAACAACTCTGTCCACTGTAATCGCATATCAGCCTCCCTCTCCCAAGTATCATCTTGTATATGGTTGTGCTGCCATAGCTCCTGTACCCGATGAACAGATCGGCTACGAAGTACTTTTTCACTGCGATTAACAATCCTGAAAGGATGCTCCTCGAAGGATGCATCCTGCTCCAAATCAACCTCCTCGAGTTGAAAAAAATGAGATGGGTCTGAGAAATACCATCGATGATGAGAAACATGAATGATGTCGTGCATATCCTGGTATCACTGAGGTAACTGCAACCTCTAAGCAACCAGCCCGACTCTCTCCAGAACCTCGAACAGCCCGACATATCTCGGTGAAAGCTTACCCTATCTCTGAATCCTCTTGTGTCCCAACCTCGGTGTGACACGTAGGAAAACCTGATCCCCGACCTCGAACTCCAGAGGTCATCTCTGTTGATCAGCATAATACTTCTGTCGAGACTGCGCTGTAGCTATCCTCTTCTGAATCAGCAATATCTTCTCTGAAGTCACCTGAACAAGACGAGGACCCAGAAAAGCCTCCTCTCATGCCTCTATCTAGCATAAAGGTGATCGACATGGCCTACCGTACGAAGCCACATAAGGTTCCATCTGAATAGTCACCTGAAAACTATTGTTGTAGGCGAACTACAACAGAGGAATTTGATTCTCCTAAGAACCACCAAAGTCTAGAATGCAAGCTCGGAGCATATCCTCAAGCACCTAGATTGTGCGCTCAGACTAGCCATTAGTCTAGGGTTAGTATGCTGTGCTCAAAAGTACCAGTGTACCCAACTCCCTCTGTAGACCCTACCCGAAGTGCGAAGTAAAATGTGAATCCCTGTATAAAACAATGGAGTGTAGAACTCCATGCAGACGTACAATCTCCCGGATGTACACCCATCCCAACTCATCAACACTGAAGGTATCCATGATCGGTAATAAGTGTGCAACCTTCGTGAGCCTGTCCACCAATACCCAAACCACATCATTTCCTCAAGGCGATCTCGGTAAAACTATCATGAAGTCAATCGCGACATCATTACATTTCCACTCAGGAATGGGTAACTGCTGCAAAATCCCTACTAGTCGGTGATGCTCTACCTTTACCTGCTGAGGAGTGGAACACCACATAACAAAACCAGCCACATCCTTCTTCATACATGGCCACAAGTACTGGAGGTGCAAGTCTCGGTACATTTGGGTGACACCAGGATGAACTGCCCAAGCTGATGCCTAAAACTCACGCATCAGCTCCCCACGTATGTCTGTTGATACCCATACACGGCCATGAAAACGTAGCGCCACGTCATCGCCCACTGTCCATCCCGGAGTAGGGGCTCTATCTGACACACCCTCTCATAGGACTAGGCCTTTAGGGTCTGATAGCTACCTCATTCAAACTCGATCAAAAAGGGTAGAGGTAACAGCTACGGAAGAAAGAACCGCCTGACCCTATCTGTCATGTACCTCCAGATTCATCTCCGAGAACAAAGCCATGAGATACCACTCACTGTTGGCTTCCTGAACTGCCTGCAACTATGTCCTCCTGCTCAGTGCATCCGCCACAACATTTCCCTTCCCAGGAGTATAAGCAAGCTCGAAGTCGAAAGACTATAGGTACTCGACCCACCTCCACTGTCTCAGATTCAAGTCACACTGCGTGAAGATATAATTGAGGATCTTGTGGTCATTATATACCACGAAATGCACTCCCATTAGATAGTGTCTCCTACAACGCAAATCATGAACAACAGTAGTCAACTCCAAATCGTGCGTAGGATAGTTTTTCTCATGTGGCCTCAACTACCGAGATTCGTATGTGACAGAACAGTCTTCCTGCATAAGCACTACTCCAAGACCGATGTGAGATGCATCACAGAAAACTGTATAACTCTTTCCCAGCTCTGGAAAAACTAGGATCAGTGTTGAAGTCAATCTCCCCTTCACCTAGTAGAAGGCTTAGTCACAGGCTCCTGACCAAACTAACTTCACCCTCTTCTTGGTCAAGCCCATCAACAGTGCTGCTTGGTGTGAGAAGTCCTGTATAAACAACCTATAGTAACCGGCCAGCCCCAAGAAACTACGTACCTCGAAGACGTTCGTCGGCTACTCCCAGGTAACTACTACTCTCACCTTCTCTGGGTCTACTGATACTACTGTCTCTAAGATGACATGACCTAGGAAGTGAATCTAATTCATCCAAAAGTGGCACTTTGAGAGTTTGGAATAAAGAAGATGCTCCCTCAGTGTACTCAAAATGATCTCAAGATGGGTTGCATGGTCATGTCGAGTGTGAGAGTACACCAAGATATCGTCCCTGAAGACCACGACGAAGGAATCCAAGTATGGATTCAACACTCGGTTCAACAGTTCCATGAAAACTGTGGGCGCGTTCGTAATGCCGAATGTCATAGCTGTATACTCGTAGACGCCATACATGCTCTTAATGGCTGTCAGGGGTATATCTAATGGCCTAACACGCAGCTGATGAAAGCATAATCTCATGTCGATCTTCGAGAACACCCGAGCTCCTTGAAGTTGATCGACGAGATCATCAATCCTCGACAAGGGCTATCCGTTCTTGACCGTCAACTGGTTCAACTTCCAATAATCCACGCAATGTCGTAAGGTACCATCCACCTTCTTCACAAACAACACAGGTGAACCCCAAGGGGATGTACTGGGTTGGATGAAACCCTTATCCTGTAACTCCTCCAACTCCTTCTTGAGCACATGAAACTCAGGCGTAGCCATCCTATAAGGAGGTATGGATACCGGTACGACTCCTGGCACAAGCTCAATCGAGATGTCTACCTTATGCTCCATAGGAAAACCTGAGAAGTCTTCTAGAAAGACATCAGGAAAACGATCAACCACTGAAGGAAAATCCATATGAGAGGTCCCCTGATCATCCAAATATAAACTAGAAATTTGGGCAGTAACTCTGCCCAACCCATGATGCTCTGGTCCAGCTCTTCTTTCCTGGAAATCCCATTCACCATTGTGAAGAAAAGACCTACCCTCTGGTGACGTGAAACTTACCCTGCAACGATAACAGTCGAAAAAGATCTGAAATGGAACTAGCCAGTCCATTCTAAGAATGAAATCATAACCTGTAATCTCTAGGACATAAAGATACCACACGAAGTTACACCCACCAACCTCGATGGGGCACTCTATGCACTGACGCACATTAACAGTTCTATGTCCCAATGGAGTGTCTAGTCCCAAAGTATCCACAGAAGTGAGGAAAGTGAGTCTAAGGATCTCCACAATGTGCACAGAAATAAACCTATGAGAAGATCCAGTATTGAAAAGTGTGGAAGATAAAACTGAGACTACTAGGATCGTATCTCAAACAGTGGAAGGTCCATGATTCTGCTCCCGATGAATCTTCTCTACTGCAAACGTTTGTCTAGCACCGCAGCCTTGTGTAGTAGCCTGATATCCCTGAGCTGATCCCCCTTGAGCCTGACCACCACGTCCATGACCTCTACCCTAGCCTGAATGAACTGAAGAACTCCAACCCCCAGTCTGCTGTGGGACTGGTAATCCTGCTCCTAAACAAGGGGTAGAAATAGATCCTCCTTCACCAGCCGCTGGAAGAAGAACCCTGCAAAAATACTGCATATTACCAATCTTGCCGCAAGCTCGACACTCCACTTGATCCCTCGGGAACTGAGGCTTCTTATTCCTGCTCTTTCCGCACTGATAGCACACCACCTGGTTTCCATAAGGAAGATTGAGTCCTCCAGAAGATATACCTTGCTTCCTCGAGTCACCTCGAGTAGTCTCTCGATGGCGCTTCCTGTTGTCAGTATGAAACGACTCATCCTTGGGTGCTAAACCGCCCTCGTCAACATCTCTAGCCTCCCTCAAATTTATTTTGGTGATCAGCATCTTGTTGACTATCGGAAGTCAACTGGAAAAAGTTCACATGTGATCTGATATCTGGTTTGAGGCCTTCCTCAAACTTACTCGCCAAAAACAGCTCATCATTTCTCAGAACGGGAGCGAAATAGTGTAACTCAGTGAAGCGGGAGGAATACACCATAACCAAAAGAGTACCCTGCTGCAGGTTCATGATCTCCCTGGCCCTATCGGCCCTCAGCATCACTGGATAGAAGTAGTCGTATAATGTACTTTGGAATTCATCTCAAGCCATAGTTCGCTGGCGCCCTGCCTGCGAGACCACATCCCACCATCTCTTGGCAGAATCTCATAGCATGTAAGTCGCAAGCTCCACCCATCTGTCTGGGGGTGTCACCAGATGCTCGAAGTAGGAAAACATGGTCTCAAGCCATGACACTGCAACCTGAGTTCCTCCATCCCCTGTGAAAGTGGTAGGATGCTACTGTTGGAAGAATCGCTTCATCTGTTCCATAGATGGGGTAGGATGCTGAGCTCCCTGGATGGTCTGCATGAACCTCAGGAAACCCTCTCTGAACTGCATGTCTGCTCAAGTGTCAAGAATCACTGCAGGTGCCATATCCAGGAAAATCGGTGGAACTATATGTAGTCCCCGATCTGCCGTATCAGGTGTACTGTCACTGCCTAGTTCCTGGCCTGCAACGGGAGGATGTCTTGGTGCCATAACCCTAAATGGTCAAAAGCACACTCCAGATTTAGGATCAACAAGGATAGAAACACAAAAGTAAAAAACTGAAACAGGAGAGAGAACACATAAACTTAAAAAAACTGAACTACACGGTGTGTGTTTAAACTACACGACATGTTTTTTAAAGACATCAACATGGACTTTCTACCACCATCGGTCGTGTAACTTTCCAGACTACACGGTGTGTTATCCCAAAAAATGGCATGTACTTGGACTCCACTCCCCTGCCCAAGTCTCTTTTCATGGCTAACATACACTGTCCTCAAAAAATTAGACTACACGGCGTGTTCACTGAGATCATGGCGTGTACAAGACAGGCTTCGGCGGTCCGTGTAACAAGTTACACGGCCGACCACATGGATAACCCCTTACACGGCGTGTTCTGAACAAACATGGCTTCTATAAGGATGGATAACACCGACCTGTGTTGTTTATCACACGGCCAGGTACCCAGAATAAACCTACACGGTGTGTATTTATAACACACGGCATGCACTATGCGAGTTTCCCCGACCCGTGTTGTTGGAGACACGGCCAAGTACACGGTTGACTACTACACGACGTATACATAATGTACACGGCTTGTCCCCAAAGATTTTACGACACCCTATGTTATTGTTTACACAGACAGTAAGATGGTTTAAAAACTACACGGCGTGTATGAAGGAAGTTCACGCCCTGTATTCTGGGTTTTTCCGAGCAGTAGCTCTGAAACTGATCCGAACGCTAGACATTATGTAAAATAATGTCCTTTAAAATTCATATTTTAATGTTTCCATAAAAAATACTTTTCATATAGGCCAAGGTTATATTAAATATTCTCAATAGTGTTCTTATATATTCATAAATAATAGGTAATTATTTTGGATTATTATTCTCTTTATTTTATAATTATTAAAAATGAATATTTTAACAGTTATTCATATGAGACATTTTTCATATTCTTTATCAAATTAAAAAAATATTATAATTTTAGAAAAAATATTGGATGAATATATTCTCTCATTGTCATGAAAAATATTTTCATTGATTCTTTCTTTACATATTAGCATAGAAATTTCAATCTACAATATTTTCTCAATATTCTACAAAAATTTTAAAAAACTATATTATAATAAGGAAATCAATATTTTGTCTCATTTAAATAAGATAAATTAATCATATTATAATAATGGGATTTGATTTATTTTAAAATGTATTTAATAGTTAATGTGAAATTTTCGGGATTTGTATTCATTATATTGTTCTTGTGAATTTTATATGTATTGGGGGTCATCCTGAACTAACAATGAGTATATGTGAAACTCATATAAATCTCTATTGCATTGGGTATATTAACACATTTTACTACATATAGGTTACTACTAAGAGTTTTCATAATTATATGGTAAGAATATCTTATAATAAGGGAAAATAAAAAGATTATATCCCTAGTTATACAAATTATTTCTAAATTATTTTATTCATTTTATATAAAATAATAATTTTATTAGTCATGAATATTAATTAGTGATTTTGATCATCTAATGGTGAATGATTTTTTTAATGAGTTTTCATGTTTTACTTAATATACATCGTGCCTCTTATTTTTCTTCTACTATTTCATTAGAAAATAAATTAAAACCATAGGATTTAAATTAGATTTCCTTACAATGTATCATAATATTTTGATTTAAAAAAATATATATTTAGAATGTAAAATTTCATTATGATTTCTAAAAAAAATTAAAATCTATTAGAGTGTTTTCAATCATTTAATATCCATGATTGTGATTTTTGTTCTCATACTATGTTTTAAAATTTATTTCAATGTATTTAATAATATATATGGTTTATATAGTGGACAATGGAGGAACTTCATGAATAAATAAAATGTTTCATGAATGAAATGTGTGTATAAATATATGAACCTTTTTTTTTGTTGGGAAAATAAACCTTGATTTGTAAGGTCCAAAATTTCACATTTTTTTTCAATGTAATAATATTTGCTGATCTGATGAATCATTAAACTAGAAATACCCCATATATATATGAACAAGAATATAATATTATAAATATTTTAATAATGTGTTGTATATGTCATGGGGAGTAATTTGAATTTACAAAAAAATATGTAAATATATCATTTATTGTACGTATGAGGATTATATGAATATTAACCATCATGATTATAAAAAAATAAGGTTGTTTGTGTTTATGTATATTAAGGATGTGATAGTAATTATTTTATCTTCCATGTGGTGTTATAACAAATAATCCTTGTTATAACCATACTTATAAAGGCTTCATTAATTTTATATGATTTACCTATAAAAAAACCCAGATACATAAAAATCCTCCTCAACATGTCATTATGTCACATTAACTACCAAATTAATCTCATAGAAATTTCCATTTTATGTTTAAAAAAAAAGAAAACATATCTCAAAATACTAAGGACACCTCATTTCACGACCATTATTTCCTCATATTTTTTCATCAATAATTACATACTCATTAAATAGTTTTATCAATCTGTGTTGAATATGGTAGTGCATACTTCAATGATATTGCAAATCCACATAGCCCTTGATATTATAATTTCTATGTATAATGTTGATATTAGGAGATACGATGTAGAGGAAAAAGATATTGGTAGTAGTATGTGATGCAGAAATCAACTAAAAGTGTGACCAATAACATTTAAGGGGAAATTTATTTTAATATATCCTTTTTATTTATTTAATTACATATGATCTTTTAATAGTTTAAATACCCATAAATTATTTTAATAATTAATACATATATTAAATTAACTTCTTATACGATTAATGTATTCTATAATGGTGGGAAGTCATTCTGGGTTTGAAGAGCCTTGTTACTGTATTAAAATATTGATGAAAAAATTAGTCTTTTTTAGTTCTTCGTGTTATGGATTCGATAATATCATTTCTTCCAAGGGGTGAATATTTAATAATTATCATCATAAATCATCAATTTATATCAAATGGGAGTGGTTTTCTATTAAATGGATGGATAATGTGTCACGTTTATTTGTAAGGGGTTTATTAGAATAATTATAAACCCCATGACCCTCTACAATCAATACTAGATGTATTCATGTTATTATCTATAGAAATTTATAAAAATATTTTATTATAGATTCAGAGTATTTCTATGATATTTTCTTCAAAATGATTTGGGATGTTCCCTTAAAAAAATTAATAATCAATTTTCACCCAACTGTTTAATTTATTTCTATATCTCGTTTCATAATTTCAAAAAAATATGAGTGTTTAATATCCAAATATATTATCTATTATTAATGTGATCCATTGTTATAGGTTATTATAATTGAGGATTATCAGGGTTGGATTTGTTGAATTTATATTCTATTTTTCTAATGCTTATTATTATCAATTGTTATTCAATTTTATGGGAAACACTTTTTTCACTGATTGATATATTCCTTATTTTAATCATTTAACTGAACTAGTATAATCACACAAATTTACCTTTTTTTAATATACCATAAAATTTTTGTGAAGGAGGAAGGTTATAAAAATAATGCATATAGTTTTCATTATTATTATTTTGAGTTTGATGGTATAGCCTTATGATTCATAAAAATCCAATATTAATTGTTGGGGTTGACGAATCCAATATTTCATGAGTTATTATATCACTACCTAGTGGAATAAAATGATGACTTCATGTGTATTAGATGATAGAGGGAGAGAATGTTGAGCATTTTACGTATATTTTAGATATTCAATTATGATAATTAAATTCTATAAAGATATTAGTTTTAATTTTTTTATTCATTATATACATTTTCATTGAAATTTAATTTATTTATATGGTATTGTTTTAGATGCTTCAAATATAGTGTTAATTGTTTCTATAGCATCCCTCCCTAGAATCCACTATGATGTTCCATAATATGGGTGGATACATGCCCTTATGCATGGATTCTTGAACCACATAGAGTAATGATTAGTAGTTATGGCCTATGGTGTGTTTGTTAGGAGACTATTCTCTCCTAGAAAATAGTTCAGAAAATTGGTACATATTAAATGGTAATCGCTATAAAACCTAATTGTCAAGAATAAGTGAAATAACAAATGAACCCTATGATTAAAATTGTAAAAGATGAATCATATATAAATTTAAAAATGTTTATTTATAGGCCATGTATTTTTATATAAATTGGTTACATGATATACAAGAAAACATGCATATATCACATGCTATAATAAACTAAAAAAATACCACATGAATCATCTATTATCATAATGTGACTAGGTTCAGAAATATCTTATTTTTCTCCGTCCAAGTACTAAAAATCAACCATTGGAATATAGCTTATTCACTCTATCTATACCTGTATACATGGGGTTTGTTTGGATTGCATAGCCAACCCGAATAGGGTGTCATATAAACATAGTTCACAACCATAAATTCTGTATCAAAAAATCTTGTCTCTGTATATAAAAATATTATTTTTCATGTATTCACTAAATTCAAGGAAGTAAATAAATAAATCACTACAAGTTCCTCATAGGAACCAGAAGATACACTACCTGGTTTAGCATATATAGAAATTTCTCAATGAAATGGACCCTCTTAAGATATAATAAGGTTATACGTCTGTTTTCTATAATACATTTAATTATGAATAACTTTGAATGTCGAAAAGAAATGAATCAAGTATGGACCAAACACAAACATGTTATTTCTCTTGGGAGATAGGGAAATTTAATTTTTTAGATTTAAATTTTTAGATATTTATAAAATATTAGTTGAATTTAATTAATGTGGAATCATAGGACCTTCTAAGGTGAAACATGAAAAAGATCGATAGTATCACACAAAGATTAGTACAAATACCCAACACCACAAGAGTCTCTATAAGGTAATGTATAAAAGTATCCCATGTAACACTTTTAGATTGGTTTAAATAATTACCCATGAAGATCATCCCATTTATACCCTTTAGGGGACCAATAATATTCATTGGATCACCTAACCATACTGTCATTAAATCTTATCCAAGGTATAATCTATATTGGACCACTATCACTCATGCATAAGAAAGTAATTTTCTTTTGATCATGTCTAAAAAAATCTATTAAAAATATCCAAGTATCACAAATTATGTAAAATAAATCATTCGAATTCTAAGTTACGAAGCAAGATGACGACGCTCGATGCATCCTTTAGTGTACTAACACCTACTATATTCCCTATTATTTGTTATATTGTTATAAGTAAAAATTTAATTCAAGAAATTCATAATATTAAATATGAATAAGGTCCTAAATCATGGAAAAAATAATTCACTAGATAATTTTAATTTCGGATACATTTAGTTCAATGTAATATAGATAACTCAAACGGTGGTTAATTTCTATAAATAAATAAGTGGATTTTATGTCTTAGAGTTGTCATCCATATGTATATCTCATCTTGAGGTGATTTAACTGTAATGTTGATTCGTAGATAGTAATGACAATATTTGAAATTGAAATATCATTTAATATTATTAATAAAAAACTATGTAGGTGACAGTAGGATGTCCATAATGTGGATCAAAATAATAGAACATAAATCCTAAAAAAGATTAGGGAAATAACTATACCACTTATCTCAGGTTTTTAGAAAACCACCATCAATATCCTGGTATTTGAGTGTAGATTGACATGGACAAAATAGAAAAAAATTTAAATTACTAGAAAATTTAGCATATAAACCCTCAACAACATTGAAAAGAGGACAAGAAGATAACTGATTTAAGGATGGAATTATATTATAGACATTCTCATTTCGGATCCTACTTACCTGATGGTGATGAGCAAAATGTTTAGAAAGTGGTGACATAGAAGAACCTAAGTTTTTACATGAGGGTTCTCTTGTGCCTCTACTCCTATGTGGAGGGGGGGTTCTCTATAAAAATGTTCCACATTCCATATAAAAATTGTCAAAGGTATTTATATTATGTGAAAATTGTACACATTAAGTAAGGTTCCAATTTCTACAACATTGGGAAACCCCAATTCAGGAAATACAGGTGATCGTGAGAATACATTACTCATCATGAATCCTCAAATGCATTGTATTCTAAATACATGTTGTATATTTGACACATTACATGTATATGGACTGCATACACCCTCAATACAACCTACAACCTCTTCTTCCTATAGAAAAAGTGTGGCCTAATGAACTATTTCTTCAACTAATACAAATATGAAAACAATTCAAGGTGAAGAATAAACTGGAAGAAAATGTTCCTTGTAAAAATTATGCGATATTAAAACAACCCTTAATTAATAATAAATTAAGTTCATGTTTCCCTTATACGGTTATTAAATCAATATCATAAAAAAATTTATAATCTGATCACATACATCACCCACAAACTCATAAGACTCATCATATACATTGTCGTGCTTACCAAGTAGTTGAACCGGTTGAACTAACCACCTTAGGCATAACTTTGTCATCAATTAATGAAAAATTTTAAATTATATTATAAGTATGAATCATTATCTGGATAAATTAACTCATGACCAGACAATTGGGAAGGGTCAAAAAATAATGTTGATGATGGGATACAAGTTTGAAGTCATTCATGAAATAATGGTTTTGAGGTAACTACAACTGATAGACATCCAATCAGACTCTCTTTATGATCTAAATAGTCTTTATTTGACTATTTAATATATTTCCATACCTATGAATATGTTTATGACCCATTCATAGTGAAACTCATAGAGAGGACCAATGTCCCACCTCAATCTCTAGAGGTCCTCATTGAGGATCAATATATGTGTTTTTCTTAGACTCATCTACACTCATACATTTGTGAATTATTTGCAACAACTATAAAGACTATTAAATGGTATGGGGACATAATATATCTTCCTCACCTACCTATAACTATCATATAGGTGACTGTAAATACCTACTGTAAATAGCCTCATGTAGAACAATTTGAAACATTTTTGTAAATGACCGAATTTAAATGTAAAATTGTTTTATACTAAATTCATGTATAAAATAAATTAGTATACATAATAATATTATTTTAATTAAAATTTCACTTATTTAAATTTAATACTAATCTAAAACATAATTTTACGTTGTAAATTGTTTAATATGAAATACACTTTTAAATAAAAAAACATTATTTTTCATTATTCATATAAAAATCATTATTTTCATAAATTCACTAAATTTACTGATAAAATATTTTTTAAATATATAATTTTAATAAAAATATCATTTTTAAATACGTTTTATAAAATATATATAATTAAATTATAATAATTACCCATAAAAAGAAAAAAATTAAATTTCAATGAATGTGTATTTTTTACAATAAAAAGATGGTATAAAAACCAAAAATATATTTATAATGAATTAATTCAAATATTAGTATTTATTTATATCATTATGTATTTCATAATGTGATTAATACAATTCATTACCATCAAATTAACAACTATGTAATAATTATCAATTTTAAATAATAATTCTTATTTGTTTGTTTTAGGATAGTATTTTATCTTATAGGATATAGAACATGTTAATTATTCCTCCTAATATCAAGATGTTACAATAGTTATTAGTAAAATGAACATGTTTATGTTTTCATGGTTATAGAGACAACCTATTAGAGTTAAGCTCTTATAAATCGTGGATGGAACAATTATTTCTTTTTCTATATTGGTGTTGTTTTTATAAAATGATAATTATTCATATATTGGTTTTGAATTTTGAATATTAGAGTCTATTTCTTAAATAAATAGATATAACCATATTAAATTATCCATTATTTAAAAAAATTGAGAACATATATAGAGTACGATGTCATGGTAATTTTGATGATCTATGATTAGTTACGGGAAAACATTCCATGGGATAATTAACAATATTGTGGTTTTGTTCAATAGTATGTTTTATAAATTATATTTTAGAAGAGATTATTAAAATTTGAAAATTTTAATGTTATGGTTTTTATATTATTTTAAATTTTATTAAACAACAATTTTATATACCATGACACCAAATGTATGATCCAAAAAAAATATAAAAACAAATTTTTATCTTTATATATTCATATTTAGTCCATTATTATTCATGGGAACACTATATTATAGTAAAAAATATCCTTTACAATTTTAGATTGCCTTCATGGATCCTTGAGCTCATAACGTCATGTGATAAAATATTTGTCTACTACACCACCCTTCACTATATCATTCTTAATTATTCTCATTTCCCATTATCTCTTTCCTATTGAGGGACTATTAATTTTTAGCGTATTTGAGTATATAAATAATGATATAGAGCTAGAAAAATATATATAAATTTGTGATTAATTATAAGGAATTTTTTTTGATGTGTATGTTTCATTCTTTGGTTTCATAATTTATTGGGTATCGAATTGAGGGTTGTGATTTGGAAAAAATACCTATTATTATTATTATATATATATATATATATATATTTTGATTTATTTGTTAATATTATACGTATATCCCAAATATTTATAAATCCAAATCGAATCATTTTAGTTTTATAAAATTGTTTATCAAGTATATGTTTTATTATATTTATTCTTTTATATAATTGATTTATTATATGTGTCTATGGTAGAAGAACATTCTTTTAATAATATGGTAGTATGATAATACTATATTTCGAAGATGTTGATGATGAAGTTATAGTTTATCATTCTTTCATGGTGAGATAACATGTATTTTTTGTTTATAATTTTTTTGCTTCTCATGATAGGGAAATGTAATGAATTAAATAAATTAATTCAATAAGAAATGTGTACCGACCAGGGAATAAATGTTTTTGTGAATTTATTTATTACAATGGATATAATTAATAAATATGTTAAATAAAATTTTAGTAGATAAATTGATGAATTGGATATATTATATGGGATATGATGAGTTTATTATATTAAATGTTTATTTTCAAGAATTTATGTTTATTATAGCTAAATTATATTAATTTATAGTGATATTGCATGATAAATGTGAAATTAGAAACAATATATCATATGGATACAATGTTTTGGTAGACTATTTATTATTTGGTGGTTATTGTGATGGGTTTTTAGTCGGATCGGGGAGACAATGGTAGATGTGTGGCTCTATTAGTGTGGGAAATTTTTTTATATTTAGGTGATTTGATTCAAAGTATACATTATGGTGTGGTTTGTGAGATTCTATATGTCTATGTTTTTTTATTCATTTGGACCCACCTAGTTTTTTTCGTATCAGAACTAATTCCCATATTATATTTTTAGTATTCTGTACATTTCAATCATATTTGAAGTGGTTGATATTTAATTCCAATAATCATCATCTACCACTATTTATTTTAGTGATGGTATGGTTTTGTGTTAGTGGTAGTAGTTGTGTAATGTGGTGTGTTTGGTTTAAGAATGAGGTTTTGTTATGTGGTTTTTTGTGATATAATTCGACATAATTAGGGAATTGGGATATGGGTTTTTTATAGGGGCATATGGATATAAGAAAGGGTATATATTTTAGGATGTATGTCTTTTCAATGTAAGGGTAAATATATTTAGAGGAAGTGTGTCTTGGTTACCTCACCTATTATACATTCAGTAACATATAATATACAATATTATATAAGAATAAGAGGAGGGCCTATGGTGAGATGTGTTATAGATTTCCTGGGAAAATATATAAAATCAATTTAATTATTTATTCACTATGGACATTGTAATATTATTCCACAATGACAATTGTGTTTCTTTAAATAACCATTTAGAGTATAATTTTATGTTAACAATTTGTTTTATATGTTATTATTAAATATTTGAATGATGGTGTCAAATAATGGGATATACCTTACGATAACATTGCATGGTATGTGATTTTCATTAGAGGCTTTCTATACCATTGTAATAGAATAATTATTTGGAGGTATTACATTTAAAATTATATGATCTTTTACTATAATTTAAATATAATTTATATTCATTATTAATTAGTTGTATGGTTTTTTATTAGTGGATACTATATTTCATGGTGTATTTTAATGTCTAATATATTAATAATGTGGGTAATGTATCTGATAACTTATTTTATATACAATTAATTATAGTCTTCTTCTGAAATATTATCAAACGTGGAGTTTATAAGATATACTCAATTTTTCTAACATCCAAAGAGGGGTTCTATTAATGGAAAGTCATGGTATAAATTATGTTAACATTAATTCAAATGTATATGTGTCATTGTTGAAATAAATAATGTTAATATATTAATATTTTATATCATATATTGACTTATATAATTGAAATGATATATAGGATATTTTGTTTCGCTAATATATGGTACTTATGAGATACCCAACTCTTCACATTAAACACATGGTCTGAATTGTAATTTTTCATATGTATTCTTACGAAAACTAATATCATTTATATTGGAAACAATTCATATATATTTAAATAATTAGATACATTATTCTTAAAAATTATTTAATTAAAATATATTTTACTAGGTATTTGATAAATATTCAAACAATGATTGTGTTCATTTTCATCCATGTACCTCATTTCAATATATTCAGTTAATTTTATAATTACTATTTAAAAATATATTATTGATCTTGTGATATTTTTATTTTCAATATACAAATCAATGATTTCATATTTGGATATTGATTAATTAAAAAATATATTAATTTATTATAACCTAACTATTTATTATTCAAGAAATACTTTATTATTTTATTATCCCACTCATAGCCAAATTCCACTAATCAGTAGATATAAAATTTTGTATTTAATTTATTAATATAGAGTATATTTAGATTTTAATTCAATACTAAGAATATGACATCATAATTTGATTCATGTTATATCTATATTTTATTTATTAATTATAGTTCTTTTGTTCACTGTTTTAATGTAATTTTTTATGTGATTCTATCTCAATCCCAAGGAAAAAGTTTTTTTGATCCATAACATAGAAGGCTTAAATATTTTCATAGGTATTCAATTGAGTTTTTATCATTCATCACATACCTAACATGAGTTACCATTTCAAATTATTTATTTTTGTATTTTCATCAAAAATCAATGTCGGAAATTTAGAACAGACATTTATAATGATTTCAAGCCACATTGTTAATAAAAATTATGTAAATATAAATATATCATGAATAATAAAAGAGTTGATATTTTTTTTCCTCATGATCTTCTTTCTTATATATCTCCCAAAGTGAACATAATTATATGATGACCCAAGGTCTTATGATTTTCCCATATCTAATAGTAATAAAAATCTATATCATATTACAAGTTTGTTTATAAACCATGGGACATAGTTTAATAATGTAATACTAGAATCATTAAGTTTGGATTATTATTGGAACCAACTGTAACCTACTTATGTAACAAATACAAAAAAGAAAAACTTATTTTATTTTATGTAAAGGAAAAACAATAATATTTTAATGGATGAAAAGTTATTCATATGGAATAATAAATATAATACGGTAATCTAAAAAAAGAATTAATTTTCTTAATTGAACTATTATAATCATATCTCTCTTCCATTTATTGTTATTATATCATCCATTAAAGATAAAAAAATTATATAAAATTTATAGTTTTCGAAATTTATGAAGAAAAAAATCATGAATAGAGATCGATAAGAACAATGTTATCAATGTTACAAAATATGATATTAATATATAATTACCATTAATTTATTTATTGCATCTGATTGATTTAATGACTAACAAAAAAAATGAAAGTGTTATATATTTAGATAAAATATAAATATTTATAAATGATGGTTAAAACCATGAAATTTAATTAAAATTGTAATGACCCGAATCTGGAGCCCTTCTACAGGCTCCTCGTACCTTGTTCGCCACATGACCTCAAGCATGTTTCCCCAAATTTCAGAGGCCTCGGACTAGCATCGAGGGCCTTGGTGAGATATGGGGAAACTATGCCATCATTTAGTGAAGTATACAGTAGAAGAATAAACATACACAATAGTGGAAGCAGTACATAGAATGGAACAACTTAACTTAATGTAAAAGCATGGTCTGATATAACAATGATGCAGGATGGTACATGTGTCTATGGAAAGAAGTAAGAAAAACAACATGCTGAAATACAACTGAAACCAATGTACTAAAAATAAACAGCAACTCCAGCAGCATCGTAGGCCAAGACCCGGTTCCATGATCTACAGCTCCGTCCAGCAATCAAGTACCTGAGGTGGAAGGGCCACAATCACTACCTAATCTTGCAACCATATAATCTGTTTGTGCCTAAAGGTAGGAACCAAAAAGGGTGTGAGACTAATCCCAGTAAGCAACCACCACAAGATTTGTGGCCTACTATTAGTGAGTGATATAGAAAAAGAAAAGGTAAACAATTCAATAACCAATTCTACAAATTACCATCCACATTCATTTAATTACACAACCAGGGAAAACCAGCAATGTTTCTTATTCCAAGATAAGAAAGTAATATAAAAGGAATCTAAAAAGACAACCTAACACAACCAGTACAAAAAACCCAAGTTTCTTCTTTGGCTAGGTGCAGTCGTCACAACCAACCATCAAAATTCAAAATGACTATCTGGGTGGCTTAAACTAGCAGACCCCTATAGTCCTGTATTCAGACAAGGCACATACACTCTGGGAAGCTCTTACATCAATTCCCATATGGTCTTGGAATAATAGCTTCAGACTCTCTAAGGAAGAACTTACATCTAATTCCTCCGGTGGTCTCGATGCGTGGGTAAAATAAAAACACTCTAGGGAAGAACAATGACTGATTCCTGTAAGTCCTACATACGAAACTAAAACCAAAAGACCCTATAGGGAAGCACTTAATCATCTATTCCCTCTTTGATCTCCCGCACCAGGTTCTCCCGGCCCTGAGCAGTCCAGTCATATGTAATCGACTATTATATTCCCTATGTAAGATAAACAACTACTTGGATAATAGCTACAAAAAGCATCCACAAGCATATACCAGTAGGAAATACATGCAATCAAGTCAACAGGCATACTAGTAATGCAAATAGGGGTTTCCTTGTAAGAAAAACCATGCCAAATGGCAAACAACAACCAAAATAAGGGAAAACACCCTTGGGGTGATCCCCAAATATGCTAACAAGAAATTATTAATCATCTAATAACCAAAAGCATACAATAAATCTAAGTCAGATAATTAAACATGTTCAAAACCCTAACCAGGGATACCCGATACATTGGTATCCGGCACATTTGCAACCAAAACTCAAAGAACATCAACGTAGGGAAACAAACCACCTACCTCGATCCTCGATGATCGATATACTTGAGCCTCGGCCCGTGAAGCGTCCTATAATGGAGTAGATATGCAAAAACGTATAAAATGCTCAACCATAGATAACTCAAGCAAGAGGAAGAATCAGGAAACGAGGCTAAAGAAGAACCAAGAACTCACCGCTGTGATTATTCTGCAATCAACGGAGTTTGATTCCGACAACCAGTGTTGGATCGGTGGCTTGGAGCAGGATCGGCCACCTCTGATGCTCTGGATGGAATTAGGTGGAGAAGAAGATGTTTTCCATCATTAGGCGTGACCCCGGGTCGATTAATGAAGTAAAAAAAGTCCACTGCGTGTACTCTTAAAGTATACGGCAAGTAGTGGGTTTTCCCCATACTCTGCCAAAATCGGTCTCCACGTCACCCCTACCCACTATGTTTGTGGCCCAAACATGGCCAATCACACGGCTTCGAGCGGCGGAGGAGTACATGACATGTGCTCATAATGTACAGGGCGTGTACTCTGAAAATTTCTAGATACAATCCATGTGTGTGGCCCGGTCTCGGGCAACACAAGGCATAGAGTGGCTGAGGAGTACACGGCGTGTTCTCATAAAGTACATGGAATGTACTCAGAAAATTTATAGATCCTCCATTTTTTCCCTTAATAATCCCGTAAAAGAGATTTGTACCTGAAATCGAAGCTCTAGGTTCTTAAAAACATCCCCCATAATGAAATCTGTCCTCGAATTTCCGTAGCAAGGTGTAGAAGAAAAAACCTCAAACAACTCTGTCCACTGTAATCGCATATCAGCCTCCCTCTCCCAAGTATCATCCTGTATATGGTTGTGCTGCCATAGCTCCTGTACCCGATGAACAGATCGGCTACGAAGTACTTTTTCACTGCGATTAACAATCCTGAAAGGATGCTCCTCGAAGGATGCATCCTGCTCCAAATCAACCTCCTCGAGTTGAAAAAAATGAGATGGGTCTGAGAAATACCATCGATGATGAGAAACATGAATGATGTCGTGCATATCCTGGTATCTATGAGGTAACTACAACCTCTAAGCAACCAGCCCGACTCTCTCCAGAACCTCGAACTGCCCGACATATCTCGGTGAAAGCTTACCCTATCTCTGAATCCTCTTGTGTCCCAACCTCGGTGTGACACGCAGGAAAACCTGATCCCCGACCTCGAACTCCAGAGGTCATCTCTGTTGATCAGCATAATACTTCTGTCGAGACTGCGCTGTAGCTATCCTCTTCTGAATCAGCAATATCTTCTCTGAAGTCACCTGAACAAGACGAGGACCCAGAAAAGCCTCCTCTCATGCCTCTATCTAGCATAAAGGTGATCGACATGGCCTACCGTACGAAGCCACATAAGGTTCCATCTGAATAGTCACCTGAAAACTATTGGTGTAGGTGAACTACAACAGAGGAATTTGATTCTCCTAAGAACCACCAAAGTCTAGAATGCAAGCTCGGAGCATATCCTCAAGCACCTAGATTGTGCACTCAGACTAGCCATTAGTCTAGGGTTAGTATGCTGTGCTCAAAAGTACCAGTGTACCCAACTCCCTCTGTAGACCCTACCCGAAGTGCGAAGTAAAATGTGAGTCCCTGTATAAAACAATGGAGTGTAGAACTCCATGCAGACGTACAATCTCCTGGATGTACACCCATCCCAACTCATCAACACTGAAGGTATCCATGATCGGTAATAAGTGTGCAACCTTCGTGAGCCTGTCCACCAATACCCAAACCACATCATTTCCTCAAGGCGATCTCGGTAAAACTATCATGAAGTCAATCGCGACATCATTACATTTCCACTCAGGAATGGGTAACTGCTGCAAAATCCCTACTAGTCGGTGATGCTCTACCTTTACCTGCTGAGGAGTGGAACACCACATAACAAAACCAGCCACATCCTTCTTCATACATGGCCACAAGTACTGGAGGTGCAAGTCTCGGTACATTTGGGTGACACCAGGATGAACTGCCCAAGCTGATGCCTAAAACTCACGCATCAGCTCCCCACGTATGTCTGTTGATACCCATACACGGCCATGAAAACGTAGCGCCACGTCATCGCCCACTGTCCAACCCGGAGTAGGGGCTCTATCTGACACACCCTCTCATAGGACTAGGCCTTTAGGGTCTGATAGCTACCTCATTCTAACTCGATCAAAAAGGGTAGAGGTAACAGCTACGGAAGAAAGAACCGCCTGACCCTATCTGTCATGTACCTCCAGATTCATCACCGAGAACAAAGCCATGAGATACCACTCACTGTTGGCTTCCTGAACCGCCTGCAACTATGTCCTCCTGCTCAGTGCATCCGCCACAACATTTCCCTTCCCAGGAGTATAAGCAAGCTCGAAGTCGAAAGACTATAGGTACTCGACCCACCTCCACTGTCTCAGATTCAAGTCACACTGCGTGAAGATATAATTGAGGCTCTTGTGGTCATTATATACCACGAAATGCACTCCCATTAGATAGTGTCTCCTACAACGCAAATCATGAACAACAGTAGTCAACTCCAAATCGTGCGTAGGATAGTTTTTCTCATGTGGCCTCAACTACCGAGATTCGTATGTGACAGAACAGTCTTCCTGCATAAGCACTACTCCAAGACCGATGTGAGATGCATCACAGAAAACTGTATAACTCTTTCCCAGCTATGGAAAAACTAGGATCAGTGTTGAAGTCAATCTCCCCTTCACCTAGTAGAAGGCTTAGTCACAGGCTCCTGACCAAACTAACTTCACCCTCTTCTTGGTCAAGCCCATCAACAGTGCTGCTTGGTGTGAGAAGTCCTGTATAAACAACCTATAGTAACCAGCCAGCCCCAAGAAACTACGTACCTCGAAGACGTTCGTCGGCTACTCCCAGGTAACTACTACTCTCACCTTCTCTGGGTCTACTGATACTACTGTCTCTAAGATGACATGACCTAGGAAGTGAATCTAATTCATCCAAAAGTGGCACTTTGAGAGTTTGGAATAAAGACGATGCTCCCTCAGTGTACTCAAAATGATCTCAAGATGGGTTGCATGGTCATGTCGAGTGTGAGAGTACACCAAGATATCGTCCCTGAAGACGACGACGAAGGAATCCAAGTATGGATGCAACACTCGGTTCAACAGTTCCATGAAAACTGTGGGCGCGTTCGTAATGCCGAATGTCATAACTATATACTCGTAGACACCATACATGCTCTTAATGGCTGTCAGGGGTATATCTAATGGCCTAACACGCAGCTGATGAAAGCCGAATCTCATGTCGATCTTCGAGAACACCCGAGCTCCTTGAAGTTGATCGACGAGATCATCAATCCTCGACAAGGGCTATCCGTTCTTGACCGTCAACTGGTTCAACTTCCAATAATCCACGCAATGTCGTAAGGTACCATCCACCTTCTTCACAAACAACACAGGTGAACCCCAAGGGGATGTACTGGGTTGGATGAAACCCTTATCCTGCAACTCCTCCAACTCCTTCTTGATCACATGAAACTCAGGCGTAGCCATCCTATAAGGAGGTATGGATACCGGTACGACTCCTGGCACAAGCTCAATCGAGATGTCTACCTTATGCTCCATAGGAAAACCTGAGAAGTCTTCTAGAAAGACATCAGGAAAACGATCAACCACTGAAGGAAAATCCATATGAGAGGTCCCCTGATCATCCAAATATAAACTAGAAATTTGGGCAGTAACTCTGCCCAACCCATGATGCTCTGGTCTAGCTCTTCTTTCATGGAAATCCCATTCACTATTGTGAAGAAAAGACCTACCCTCTGGTGACGTGAAACTTACCCTACAACGATAACAGTCAAAAAAGATCTGAAAAGGAACTAGCCAGTCCATTCTAAGAATGAAATCATAACCTGTAATCTCTAGGACATAAAGATACCACACGAAGTGACACCCACCAACCTCGACGGGGCACTCTATGCACTGACGCACATTAACAGTTCTATGTCCCAATGGAGTGTCTAGTCCCAAAGTATCCACAGAAGTGAGGACAGTGAGTCTAAGGATCTCCACAATGTGCACAGAAATAAACCTATGAGAAGATCCGGTATTGAAAAGTGTGGAAGATAAAACTGAGACTACTAGGATCGTATCTCAAACAGTGGAAGGTCCATGATTCTGCTCCCGATGAATCTTCTCTACTGCAAATGTTTGTCTAGCACCGCAGCCTTGTGTAGTAGCCTGATATCCCTGAGCTGATCCCCCTTGAGCCTGACCACCACGTCCATGACCTCTACCCTAGCCTGAATGAACTGAAGAACTCCAACCCCCAGTCTGCTGTGGGACTGGTAATCCTGCTCCTAAACAAGGGGTAGAAATAGATCCTCCTTCACCAGCCGCTGGAAGAAGAACCCTGCAAAAATACTGCATATTACCCATCTTGCCGCAAGCTCGACACTCCACTTGATCCCTCGGGAACTGAGGCTTCTTATTCCTGCTCTTTCCGCACTGATAGCACACCACCTGGTTTCCATAAGGAAGATTGAGTCCTCCAGAAGATATACCTTGCTTCCTCGAGTCACCTCGAGTAGTCTCTCGATGGCGCTTCCTGTTGTCAGTATGAAACGACTCATCATTGGGTGCTAAACCGCCCTCGTCAACATCTCTAGCCTCCCTCAAATTTATTTTGGTGATCAGCATCTTGTTGACTATCGGAAGTCAACTGGAAAAAGTTCACATGTGATCTGATATCTGGTTTGAGGCCTTCCTCAAACTTACTCGCCAAAAACAGCTCATCATTTCTCAGAACGGGGGCGAAATAGTGTAACTCAGTGAAGCGGGAGGAATACACCATAACCAAAAGAGTACCCTGCTGCAGGTTCATGATCTCCCTGGCCCTATCGGCCCTCAGCATCACTGGATAGAAGTAGTCGTATAATGTACTTTGGAATTCATCTCAAGCCATAGTTCGCTGGCGCCCTGCCTGCGAGACCACATCCCACCATCTCTTGGCAGAATCTCATAGCATGTAAGTCGCAAGCTCCACCCATCTGTCTGGGGGTGTCACCAGATGCTCGAAGTAGGAAAACATGGTCTCAAGCCATGACACTGCAACCTGAGTTCCTCCATCCCCTGTAAAAGTGGTAGGATGCTACTGTTGGAAGAATCGCTTCATCTGTTCCATAGATGGGGTAGGATGCTGAGCTCCCTGGATGGTCTGCATGAACCTCAGGAAACCCACTCTGAACTGCATGTCTGCTCAAGTGTCAAGAATCACTGCAGGTTCCATATCCGGAACAATCGGTGGAACTATATGTAGTCCCCGATCTGCCGTATCAGGTGTACTGTCACTGCCTAGTTCCTGGCGTGCAACGGGAGGATGTCTTGGTGCCATAACCCTAAATGGTCAAAAGCACACTCCAGATTTAAGATCAACAAGGATAGAAACACAAAAGTAAAAAACTGAAACAGGAGAGAGAATACATAAACTTAAAAAAACTGAACTACACGGTGTGTATTTAAACTACACGACATGTTTTTTAAAGACATCAACATGGACTTTCTACCACCATCGGTCGTGTAACTTTCCAGACTACACGGTGTGTTATCCCAAAACATGGCATGTACTTGGACTCCACTCCCCTGCCCAAGTCTCTTTGCATGGATAACATACACCGTCCTCAAAAAATTAGACTACACGGCGTGTTCACTGAGATCACGGCGTGTACAAGACAGGCTTCGGCGGTCCGTGTAACAAGTTACACGGCCGACCACATGGATAACCCCTTACACGGCGTGTTCTGAACAAACATGGCTTCTATAAGGATGGATAACACCGACCCGTGTTGTTTATCACACGGCCAGGTACCCAGAATAAACCTACACGGTGTGTATTTATAACACACGGCATGCACTATGCGAGTTTCCCCGACCCGTGTTGTTGGAGACACGGCCAAGTACACGGTTGACTACTACACGGCGTGTACATAATGTACACGGCTTGTCCCCAAAGATTTTCCGACACCCTATGTTATTGTTTACACAGACAGTAAGATGGTTTAAAAACTACACGGCGTGTATGAAGGAAGTTCACGCACAGTATTCTGGGTTTTTCCGAGCAGTAGCTCTGAAACTGATCCGAACGCTAGAAATACTGAAGAACAACCAACTTGGGGCCAAATTCTGATCTGTGGGGGCCTATACTCCACGCGAATCAAATCATGGCATCATCACAAAGCATAAAAGAAGTAAAAAGTATCACAAACAATGATCTGCCAAATTCCGATCCTCAAGGGCCCATAACCCCTCCATGACCAGAGCTTGGCGCCAATGCTAAACAGGATGTAAATGAAGTAATAATCTATCCGCGCAATAAGTATTTCTATCACAACAACTAGCACAACGGCATGCATAATTTATCACGGCATATATCACAATAGCATGCAACTCTAATGCACCCCAGATGGCATAGTAAAATGCATGACCAGTGATTTTCTACCCGGTGCCTATATGATGCATGAGATGGCACACCATCATCTCATCGGGATGCAACCAAATAGAACCATAATTACAGAAACTGTAACAACATAGAACATGTGCATCACCCAATGGTGAAATATAAAAAACTTTAACACTTGCAAAAACTAAAAATTTCAATTACGAGGTAATATAGATTTTCCATGTACATAGGTTAATTACTTCTGGCCATAGTTATGTTCTAACTACCAATTCATCCTATCCCTGTCTATGGTCTCAAAATAGTAAGGAAATAGAATGTAGGAAACCTGCCTTTGATACCACTTTGTAACGACCCGAATCCGATGACCTTCCACTAGAGCCTCGTACATGGTTTGCCACATGACCTCAAGCGCCTTTTCCCAAATGCCAGAGGCTTCCGAATAGCATTGAGGGCCTTGGTGAGTCAGGGGGGAAACTATGCCCTCATTTGGCGAAGTATGCAGCGGAAGAAAAAACATACCCAATAGCGGAAGCAGTAAATAGCATGAAACAACTGAACTTAAAGTAAAAGAAAGTTCTGATATAACAATGATGCAGGATGGTACATGTGTCTTTGGAAAGCAGTAAGCAAAACAACATGGTTAAACACAACTGAAACCAAAGTACTAAAAATAAATAGCAACTCCAGCAACATCGTGGGCCAAGACCTGGTCACATGCTCTCCAGATCTGACCAGTAATCAAGTACCTGAGGTGGAAGGGCCACAATCCCATGCTAAACCTACAACCATATAATCAGTTTGGCCCGAAAATTAGGACCCAAATAGGGTGTGAGACTAATCTCAGTAGGCAACCACCACAAGATTTGTGCCCTACTATTAGTGAGTGATATAGAAAAAGAAAATGTAAACAATGCAATAACAAATTCTACCAATTACCATTCACATTAATTTAATTAAACCACCAGGGAACACCAGTAAAGTTTCTTATTCCAAGATAAGAAAGTAACACAGCAGGTATCTAAAAATACTACCAAACACAAGCAGTACAAAAACCCAAGCTTGTTCTTTGGCTTGGTGGACTCGTCACAACCAACCATCAAAATTCAATCTGACTCTCTGGGTGGATTAAACTAGTAGACCCCTATAGTCCAGTATTTAAAAAATGAACAGACACTCTAGGAAGCTCTTACGTTAATTCCCATATAGTCTTGCAATAATAGCTACAGACTCCTTGAGAAAGCACTTATGTCTAATTCCTAATGTGGTCTCGATGCGTGGGAAAACTAAGAACACTGTTGGGTAAGACAAAGTCAGATTCCCGTAGGTCTTGTGTACGAAACTAAAACCAACAGACCCTCTAGGGATGAACTTAATCGTCTATTCCCTCTTTGTTCTCCCGCACCAGGTTCTCACGAACCTGAGTAGTCCAGTCGTGCGTAATAGACTGTTAGAAGCCCTAAGTATGTTAATCAAGTAATATTCTAATAGATACAAAAAGCATCCACAAGCATATAATAGCATGGAATACATGCAATCAATTCACAATTCATACTAGTAATGCAATCAGGGGTTGCCTCGTAGGCAAACCATGCAAAACGGCCAAAAACAGCCAAAACAAGGGAAGACACCCATGGGGTGATCCTCAAATATGCTAACAAGCAATTATTAATCATCTAATAACCTCCAGAATACACGCAATCTAAGATAGATAATAAAACAGGATCAAACCCCTAACCCGAGATACCCGATACATGGGTATCCGACACTTTTTCAACCAAAACTCAAAGAACGTCAACATAGGCCAACAAACAACCTTCCTTGATCCTCGATGATCGAAATACATGAACCTGGGCATGTGAATCGGCCAAGAATGGAGTATATCTGCAAAAACATCTAAAATTCTCAATCTCATATAACTCACATGAGAGGAATAATCAGGAATCAAGGCTAAAGAAGAACCAAGAACTCACCACTGTGATTCTTCTGCAATCGATGGAGTTCAATTTGGACAACTGGTGGCAGATCGGTGGCTCGGGGCCGAATCGTCCTCCTCGGATGCTCTGGATGGAATTAGGTAGATAAGAATATGTTTTCCATCATTATGCGCGACCCCGGGTCGATTAATGAAATAAAAAAAGTACACTTCGTGTACTCTTAAAGAACATGGTGTGTAGTGAGTTTTTACCGTACTCTGCCAAACTCTGTATCAACATCACCCCTACACACCATGTGTGTGGCCCTGACATGGTCAATCACACGGATTCGAGCGGCGAATGAGTACACGACGTGTGCTCATAATGTTCACGGCGTGTAATCAGAAAATTTCCAGATACACACTGTGTGTGTGGCCCGGTCTCGGCCAACACACGGATTAGAGTGGCCGATGAGTACATAATGTGTGCTCATAATGTACATGGTGTGTACTCTAAAAATTTCCTGATTCTCTATTTTTTCCTTAAAAAGCCCGTAAAAGAGATCTGTACCTAAAAGCGAAGCTCCGGGTTCTTACAACATTAAATAAATAATATTTACCATTTATTTGAAAATAAAAAATAAAAAAATCAACCCTAATTTTAATATGAAATAAATTTAATTAATTTTCATAAAATTACTTCTAAGATCTATTACATTCTAAAAACTGTTTTTGTCATATATCATATATATAAGATACAAATTTTATTTCCCGAAACACATGATTAATATTGATAAAATATTTTTTATCTGAATTTTTTTTTAATAATAATTCAGTCATAAATTATATTAAATATGAATGAAAATATTTACATTTTAAAAAATAAATTTTCCTATAAATATAGTTTTTCACTATATAACACCTTTTTAAAATGTCATGTTAATAAAATATAGATTTTTATTAGAAAAATATGTATTATATTTTAATTTATTATACTTATATATTATTAATATAAATTTATAATCCTGTTCTAATATGAATTGTTTTCATGTTACTAATGAATTTTTTTTACAAGTAACATTAATTTTTGGAAATTAAATTTATATAAGAAATAATTGTAAATTCATGAGTCAATTTTATAAGGAAAAATATGTATTTCATGTGTCACCTTGTAATTTTTTTTTACATAAACATATTTTGAATTTTAGATATTTTTCACTTCATTCTTAAAAAATGAAATAAATTATATATTTATATATTAATATTATTTTTTAATGCCTCTATAAATTGAAATAAATAATAAATTTCAAATATTTTACCATTTGGATAAAATTATATAATAACAGATACCTTATTTTATAGAATAACTGATAAATTACGATGGTATAGATGAGTTACCCCCATAAAAGTTAAAATGGTAAATGTAGAGAAATATAAGAGTAATGGTCCAAAAATATGATTCATTTTTTTAGGAATGTGTGGAAGAAAAATTGAACCAATTTTCACATATCTAATCCCTTCTTTATCAGTTTTTTAAGAACATTACATGTTTATGATGTTCTCTCTTTATATTATATTAAAATATATAAAAAATTCTATTCACGCTACATTAATATGGGGAATATAACTACTGATTTATGGAAAACATAATATTTTGGTTTTATAATGAAACACTATCTTTTTTCCTTCATAGATAATTATATTTCTCTATCATAAATTTTTTTAAATGAAATCTACCTTTCCCATCAATTTCTTATTTTTCTTCCATGAAAACTCACATTTCTCAACACAACATGTCATATTTGTTGTAAATTTTTTTCTTTTCTAATAATAATTTTAAAATACCTATATAATGAAATCATAATTTTTTATATATATATTTTTAATATTCCATATTAATAATAATTAATACTCATTTCTCATTTATATTGTAAAAATTGAAACCAATAATCATGTAATGCATGTACAACCTCTTAAATAATGCAACATGTTTTATAAAGCATTACAACATTACGTGGATGGAATGATAGAAGAATTTATTATATAATTATTAAACTTATATCATTTTTACGATACTGATTTAATAAACCATATTACTATTTTATCTCATTTTATAGAATTTGATATCGCCTTCTAGGTATATCTGTTGACTACCACCTTATAGAATGATCAGTTTTTATTTTTTCATATACAGTAACATGGAGGGAAAATGGGGAGGGTATTAAAAGAAAAATAAGATTTATATGATATCATTAACTTTTTTATTTGATAAAATGGGAAAAAATTTAATTATATGATCAAAAAATGATTATTTCTAATTCAATCATTTAAAATGAAATTATTATATTGAAAATGATATATTCATTTTATATATTATCATTATATAAATTACCACATATTTATAAATATAAGAAACCCATATATATCACACTAATATATTCCATATAATATTAGTATTTTTCTTTAATAAATATATTACTATTAAACCATCTTATAATCAGTAGTTAATAATGGTAGGATCATATTTGGTTCGGTTTTACCACATACATCAGAAATAATATGAAATTATATCATGGTTGATTATGATAACAAATTTATTAGTATAATAAGATATAAATATCTATATAATTTATTTCTATCTTAAATGTTTCTATTAAAATTTAACTCATTAATTATGAAAACAGATTAAATTCTTTAAGAATAACTGAAATATGATCATTTATGATTTCATCTTCAGGCATTGTGACCTATAAAATGTAATTAAATTATAACATTATAAACATCATAGTAAATTTTTTCTAATAAATTATATGGTATATGAATTATTGACTCTGTAAAAAGTGAATATAAAAAAAATAAAAATTACAAAACAAGTTCACACTAACAAATATTACATAAAAATTATGTTGAACATAGGTATAAAATAACAAATATATTTATATATATATAATGGTTATAAATTCATAGTGTAAATTTTTATAATAGGAATACAGATGTTAGTTTTGAATTTAATGAATATAATATAATTTTTCTAGACATTTGGATTTAGTACAGAATCAGTCACGACCATGATAAGTGTTTTAAACCATAATTCCTATAATTGAGACATTATTATTGTTATGAACATAATTTCATTTTATGTGGAAAATAATTATTATTTTGATGAAAAATATCTCGAAGCCTCTTTCAATATTTGTATTTTATTTTTAATTTCATGTCCTCTCTTTAAAGGTGTTTTTATAATATTATACTCAAACGTTAAGGGGGTTTTGTCTTGAATTTATATTTTTGAGAAACATCCTAGTTATACACCATGTTTTCTAATTTTTGGTGTACACAGTGATGCATGAATATTTTATATACTGATTATATAATCATTAATAATAAATAATTTTACCTTTAGAATTTTATTATTTATGGGGATTTATATGACTTTTTCCTAGATGTATGGTTATTTTTTTGAATTTTTTAAGAATTTATTGAGACATGATACATGTTATGAACCATTGATATTTTTATAGATATTTATTTTTCAAATATTACATTAAATTTATATAAATTATTTCCTTATAATTGGTAGATTTTAATAATCAAAATCATGTTCTTTTAGTCAAATTTATATTGAGTCTAGTTCTGCCATAGTCTTAAGAGTTTTTTTATTACACAATTTTCCTTCATTGAGATATAATTATTATGTGAAACTTATTTCGCGTAAATTATTTACATTCTACCTTATTATTATATTAAGTGAAATAATATAATTTTTTATATTTATAAAACCTAAAACCCATTTATATACATTCATACATCATTGGTTATGTTTCATATAAAGGATATTGAGAACTCAAATATATCTTCTTTATGTCATATATATTTCATTTTACTTTTTTATTCCATTAATTTTTTAATACAGTTTTTATATTTAAGTCAGTGAAGGGTATTCACCTATATAACATATGTAAATAATATTGGAAACTATTTTAAAACTTATATTTTTTATTTCCGTATGGATGATTTTCGATTACTCAGGAATATTTAATATGTTTTGTTTAACTATATACATTCTATCCACATATGGATCATGATCATAGTTTCTATTTTATAAGCATGTCAAAAGTAACTTTATTTTATTATTATTTTATTTAAATATGAATATTTATTTAAATATATTATTTTAGTTTTTTAATTATATTCTTATATAATGAATTTATTGGAATTATAAATGTTGGAAGTTGGGATTTTGATAATATATCCTCTCTATACATCGATAAGATTCACGAGAGAGGGATATTTTGATATTTTTGTGATATAATTACTAGATTAAGATATTTTTTGAATAGTTAGTCGAAAAATTATAGGAACACGATGCTTTGAATATGGATTGGAATAAGTTTTATGAAATTTTATAGCTCATCTGAATAGAACTATTTACTATTACACATTTTATATATTAAATTTTTTAGTATCCATTGATATTAAATTATATTCATTTATTTATATTATGGAATTATGATGATTACTTGTATATGGAATAATATTTATCTTATATTTATGAAATTTTTTCCAATATTCCATGTTTCAATTTGTTGATCATTCTCACACACCACATCATATGATTCCATTTCTCATGGATATAATGAAAATAATTCCACATAACATGTATAATAGGATTTCTTGAAAATATAATTTTTCGGAAATTTTGTAGACCTACTATGAATTATATGGTTTCTTATATATTTATAAAATATAAATCATTTGAGAAATAATTTAACAACCAACCCTTCTTGTAATGATACCATAATGATGGGAGAGATATAATATACCTCTGAGTCCCACATCCATTATGCCCTGTGTTGGTAGCTTGCACTGATGGTATAAAAATATTAATTATTGTTGGCATTAGCCTCTATATTAATATAGGAACAGTAGACCAGATGAATCATCCACAACAAGTCTATGACACATATAGAGATATATATATATAAATACAAGGATATGCAAAAAATTTCCTAAAATACATGTATAAATAAAAATAATTCAGAAAAAATAAGGTCTCCAATGAAAATATCCCAATGTCATCCCAATGAAATGGCACTAATAATATCCAATTTAAAGATCTAGTAATTCTCAACATGATACATGTAATCCTATTGGAAACCTAAAACATAATATATATATATATATATATATATATTGGTTCATAATATTGGTATACATAGTAAGAAAACCAATTTCTTTTGTGTACATGTGAAAGAATTATACAAATGACCATGTAAGAAAATATTAAAAATAAACAGTACCTATAAAGGTATCATAACACACCCATCATCATAGATGCATGATCACCATGTATCACAAGTCATGTAATGTAATTTAAATGTAATACACATTGATGAAATAGTACCTGCACCACTTCGACACTAGTATGATGCTCTCTCCCAACATTGCACGTCTTAGGGATACCTTCACTTCATTATACCACATAAAATCCCATTTGATCAAAACTAGGCCCCACAAAACAACACATAATAACAAATATCATCACATTTCATCCAAAATACAACAGGGAAATCACATACCAACTTATATCTAAGACACCTAGGAAAACACATCACATCTCATCCAAAAGGCAATTGGGAAAGCACATACCAATTTATATTGAAGACACCTAGGAAAACACATCACATATCATCCCGAAGACACCTAGGATACCTCAACCACCATCTAATTAAATTACAAAAATCCAACCATCTATGCATGTACAATACATACCTAGCCTAAAAGAGAGAGAAAAAACCAGTTATCGTTCCCCTCATACTTCCAATGAGATGTTGGGAAAACTCCCCTTATCTATCAATGTGGGTTTTTCGGTTGATTGTGAACAATGTGGGTGGGGTTCATATATATAATATAATAAAAAATAATGTAAACATAAATATAGATAATATAAAACAATTACAACCCAAATGTTCAAAAACAAACATACTAACTCACACCACTATCACTTTTTTTTCTACCTCTAAATGTATTTATTAGTATCTAAAACCTTTGTTTTAGAAGGCGTAGATTCATAAAAATTTTCATCACATCTCATTTGTATTCTAAAACAATTCGTTTCATTATTTAGATTCAACCACCATTATCCAAAAGAACCCATCATTTGTATTTCCATTAACAAATTTCAATCCAATTAATAAAACAAACCGATTCCATTATAGAAATTATTTCATATTTATTTATTTATTACATCACCACTTGTTCATCAAGAGGAAATCCACCATATTCATCAAACATCTCTATATTCTAAATAATATCACTACTTGACCCCACATTCATGTATGAAAAAACCATCCCCTTGCACCCCGAAATGCACATCCCACGTGCTATCTCCTCGCTTCCCCAAAAGCAATACCCACAAAATATCAGCTCCAAAAGCACAACCTAACATCAAAAAACATCAAGAGAAATTTACATATTTAAAAATGGTCTTATTATGACATTACACATTATATATGGAATTCTATCTAACTAACAAAAATCATACAAAACCATTTCATTATCCATGTATAAGTAATTAACTAGTTTCCCTTTAGGGTGATATCACAACAACCAAAACCAATTTAGAAATTGTAGCAGATATATATAGTCTATAAAAATCCCCCATCAACTACAATATTCAGTGGGACATCAATCCCAAATAATCCACAATATCCAAATCATATAAATGTTTTAAAATATTAAAAATCAATCCCCATTTAATGTTTCAATTTCATTATACAATTATTCATAATTATTTATTCTTGATATACGAAAATATATACGTAAACAAGAAGACGCCTCAAGTACGATGAAAAAACAAAGATAAATGTTGTAAATCCTACATAAAGGAATCTTTTCATCTTGATGCACACCAATGGGAATGGAATAATGCCCAAAAACCTGAACCGCACCATGAGGGACATAAGATCAACCTAATCCCCCTCCAAAGACCATAAAAAAACCCAATGCACACCCCAAACCAATGAAACAACACCACATTTAATCCTTGGGAGAATAACAGAAGTAAAAGGTCTCTAATAAAAAGATAACTATATACAAATAAATCATAGATCTCCAACAAACCTCTACTGATAATAAATAATCGAAGAGGGAGGAGTATGGATTGAAGAACACATCATAGTAACTAGGTTTTCCAAAAGAATAGAGGAAGAAGAAAACATTGTCAAATGAATAAATGTTTTTCTAGAAAAAATTAAAACTGCACTGGATCTGGGTAATACATGAAAAGTAATGCCCTTTCACATTTTTTAACACCCAATTTTTAGTTTTTTATGATAAAAAAATCCCCACATTACGTTATTATTGATTTTTAAACATATAAATATAACACATCGTGAAAACCACTTTCACGAGGTTTAAAACGTGTAAACATCGTGAAACTCTATGGAAGAGATGTGAAACTGACTTTCACACTTTTTTAATCAACTTACATGATATCTAATCTCCCTCCTTATAGCCTTTAGTAACCAAAATTATGTATAATCCCTAATATCCTCCTATGAACACCTCCAATAACCAAAACTGGTAAAATAAAGGACTAGGTAATCATTGAACATTAATTTATATACTACAAAAATGATTTTCATACATGGGAATCAAAAACTAATCCAAGAAGGAAATGTGTATGAACAATCACCCTCTGATAAGTCTCTCAAGGATATCATCATACCTCAAACACTACCCCTACAAAAACACTCCAATAAAAATGACCACAAACGCACTACATAATCTTATCAACACAACAACAATCCACCACCTCTCACACAACCACATATCCATAAAACCACATCAAAACTATCTCATCCTTCATACAACTCTAACCAAAAAGATCTATATCAAAAAAACCACACAATCCCAAACACAATAATCATAAAATGTTTTCTTCCAGGCCAAGAAACTATTTTCTCTGGGTGGCACAGACCATACAACGTGTGTTTAATCTCATCACAGTTATTATGTACCAATTAAGAATATGGTTCTACCATTTTCATATATCAGGACATTATCATATATAACACTAAACATAACCCAAATAGTGAAAAATACATCATCTAATAACATAATAGTATCCAAACATTACATCAATAATGAAAAAACAACAACGATAAACAAAAAAACTCTGGGTACCTTTGAAGTATCTACATAAACTACTCCAATGTACTCTCTTCTATGCCACTATACCTCCACAATGCCTGAGCCAATGAAACCATTCGTCAAAATAGTACCTTATAATGACGATCCAGTATATCTAATAGCTTCCCCAAAAAGGTCATTCATCATCGACAGAAAAATATACCCATTCAAGGACATGGTAGTCATCATGAAGATACCACTAGAGATGAGATTCATGGATGATATCATGTATCCTTTTCAAATGTGTGGGAATCCCCATCCAATTTGACACCTTGTAACCTAGTAGAACACCTCAATGGTCCCAAAAAATATGGGAGAATGATTGGTCCCTATACCAAACCTCAATTACCCATGTCAAAGCAAATATTCAAAAACATGTGGTATCCATCCTTAAAATCCAAGGAATCCATTTTTTATTCTGATAGGTGTTTCTCTAGTCATGCACTGTATTCATCCTTTAATGAACAATCTAAAATTTCTACCTCCTATAATAGTCCACATTAGTACCCTAATCTATTTCCCCCATAACCTCTATCCAATATAACAATTAATGAAATGGTCACCATACAGTGCCCCAAATGAGCCCTAAGAAATGGAAGTGTGATAACTATTTATATAAATAAAGTTTACCAAAGGATGTTGTTGTAACCAACACCATAAAATGTCTAAGATGCAAGACTGTAAAATATCCTCCAATAGCTGGAAAATCCATTCTATCTCCCCATATATCTGAAGGTGGAATGATGTGTTGAGGTTTAACAGAGTACCAAAATCATTCTATGATCCCTTACAGAACCGTAAAGTAAAATGTGTGTCACAATCTAAGAATATAGACCTCAAAACAACATGAAGTTTCAACACATCTTAAATATACGTTTGAGCTATGGAATCAAATGTGCTAAAATCCTTTACTATTTTCAAATGCACCAATTCTAACTAAAAATTCATGTCCCCCTATATAGCTTCACAACCACCCTAAGATATGGGTATTATTAGGGTGAAATCTAAATAAAATTCCCCCCATTTTAACTTATGAATATCTAAAGGATGTTGAAAACCACAAGGAACATGATGCTCAGCCATTACATGCTGGAAAACCAAGCATGACTCCACAAACATTTCCACTGACTTTTAAATACTGTGCCAATAGAATTTATTCCTAACGCCGCATTATATATTGTAAATTCATGAGTGTACCACCAATGATGATACATGAAACCCAAAAGGATTCCCTTTTTCATTTCCACCTGAATGTGTAACCTCCCACAAAACAACTTCTGATTCTGATTATCCTCTAACTATCCCATTAGTGCACCACCATAGCCAATATGATCTCATATAACCTCCTCCTCTAATTCTTCCCATTGAGAGTCCTCCACCTCCTATATTGGGTAAAATTCTCCACTATCTAAAAAATGTGCCTCTTCCACCATCCGTTGTTGCATCAAAGTGAAAGGACTACTGATCAACCATTTCTCTCCAAGAATCCATGGAGTATAGAACAACATCATTCCATGAAATTATTATCAATGTGTTAGACACAACATGCAATATATTTGAGGTTTAAGAGATCTCAAAATCATAATACTGAAGAAAGTCCATCAACCTCTAATGTTTTAAGATTAAATCATGGAGGAAAATTATTTACCTTAATCCATTGTGATCTATGAGGACTAAAAAGTGATCCCTAATAAAGTAATGCCACCAAAATATTATCACAAACATAACCGCTAACAGATATATATCATGGTAGTTGTAGTTATGAACACAGAGACATAAAATTCAACACCCATAATATATCACTATCCATTTCTTCATGAACATGCTTCCAAAGCACAGAAGGGATGCATCACAAAATTCATCACACAACACCACCTTCTTGGGTACCCTAAGCACTAGTACACTGAATAATATCCACATAAGGTAACCAAATGATGCATGACACTTATCACTCCCAAAAAAATCCAGGTACTTCCAAATATAAGCTACCAATGGTGCGAAAAATGAAGATAAATTAACTAAAAGCCTCGGATAATATCCATTGAGACTGTGGAAACAATGGAACTCTTCCACGTTCTTTGTTGTTTCCAATGAATTAATACATCAAACATCAAACTCTATACTACTACACAATACTGAGACACCACATGCAAGTGAAAATACACCACTCATGCCCATAATATACAATTGGATATCTTTCCATAGATATGGTGGCATAGAATAACATTCTAAATAGTTTTGAGATACTCAGCATGCTCTTCCCATGTCTTCAAGTATATTAAAATATAATAAATGTATATGATGAATAATAAATCCAAAAATGCTTGGAAAATGTATTTTATAAGCCTCATGAACATGGAGGGTGCATTGTTAACACAAAATCACATTAATATAACCTCAAAGTGCATATCCAAGCATCTGAAGGCTGTCCTTGGGTAATCATTCAACCTCAACTGGTGATATATTGAACAAAAACGGATCATAGGAAAACAACTCTCCCATATTAGATAGTAAAAAAGTCTATTGATCTTTGTATGGGGGTAATAGTTCTTGGATATCACTTTATCCATCCTTCGATAGTCTATAAACCACCTCAAACCACCATTCGACTTCTTTTCTAACAACACAAGGGCACCCCATGTTAATAAATAAGGCCAGATAAAACCCATATACAGGAGATCATATATCTGAAACCATAAATTTTGATATTAATATGGTTTTATTTGATATGTATCATTTGAAATTAGAGAATCACTAGGTTTCATGTCTTTCTCAAAATCAACATCATGTTGAGGGGTAGCGTCACAACCTTCCCAGGGAAAAAATAACTCCCCAATGACCCTAAAAATCTCTAAAATCCCAAGTTCCACTGATTCTATTGGAAAATAGTCTAATAGTGTATGAAGGGGATCCCCATAATGACATACCACCTGTAAACTTCCCTCACTAATGAAAACCACAAGATGTTCATCCACTTCCAAAAACATGACTCTACTTCAGAATAAGTAGATATAATTACATAAATAAGAGAACTAGTCGATTCCTAGAATTAAAATGTATGTATGAATATGTAACAATAAAATATCACCATGGGATTGATGTGTTCCATCATCAATATACACCCTCGAAACACCTCAAACAAGCTAGAACTACCCTCTAACTAGCTTAGTCAATATGAGGGGTTTGAAATGATACACTACATATAGTCCCACATCATTTGAAATAGTAGGTGAAACAAATCAGTGTGATGTTCCTGTAACCAAAAAATCACAAATAAGGTTTCTAAACAAAATGATAATACATTTGATTATCTCTCTCCCCATTGCGGTATATGCCTCCACTACCTGAATCTAACCATGACTTTCCCTTATTCCTCTATGGTGATGGCCACCTCCATGGTCATGCATGGGTCACGGTTCATAAACAAGTGGAACATCATGAGTTCTACCACTAGCTTGTTCATATCACATTAGAGTAGAAAAAAATTCATATCCCTTCTACTGAAATAACCTCACTTGAAACAAATATTGAGGCTTTGGATTAACCTATCCACCTACACCAAACTATGATTGTGGAACCACTAGGAACTAGACCTAGTTATGGATACAATCCCTGAAACCAAAACACACTAGAAAAATGTTCCTAGGAAGTGAATTGAAACCATTAGAACTAGATGAAATTAAAAGAAGTTACTATGGTTTAATGCCTACCGGTTGAAATCTAAAATATCCAAGCCCCTGATACATTCCACAGACAGCTCGGACCACCAATGTATCATTCTAGGTCCCATTCTACATAAAAACTCTTCAAGAGTGAATCTTTTCGATGAAATAATCCTTATTATGATCGTACATATTTTTTTGGAAACATATAAAGAGTAAATCAATACATTGTAAAATGATGGTGTGACAGATGAAGAAATATAACACGAGACTCATCATTTGGAAGGAGATATGGGTTAAAATGCAGAAGTCCCTTGAAAAATATTATTTTCTCTCACACTATGATTCTACCCTACTAAATTGAAATAATATCCTGAATCTTTATGACCATTTTAGTAAAATAAATGAATTATTCTTCGATCTTATTCTAGAATTCAAACCATAAAATATATGCCTCCTCCCGCTTTCCCAGATACAATATAGACTATTGATGTATTTATACCCACATCAAACTAACTTCTAAAGGGATGCAGTGCTTTTTTGGGGCCCATATCAAATAGATATTTATATCACACTCCACTATCTAGCTCTCTATATCAACATCTAAAACAATTATCTTATATATTTATAATTCTTTCCACTAGAAATATCTTGTTGTCAACTAAACTGATTATCCTTTATAATAGGATCAACCCTACAATGATCAACAAGAACATCCTTTTAATACTAAAAAGCCTAAGCCACACTCAGATGATGACCAGGAGCTGTACATGAAATGAAAACAAGGATATCCTATTCTATATTAATATTGAATTTTATTATGATATATTTTAATTAACATTCACCCATTTTATTCATTTTAACTTTCCCAGAACAAACCAGTTCAAAATAGAACTCAAGTCATTATGATACATGTAACACTCTTTTGTATCTAACCTGCAAGCGGTGTTCCATCAGTTGGCCTTTTGGTAGGCTCGGAGTCCTTTCATCAGACCATGTGGGGATCTAAAATCCAATTTCCCATATGGTCTTCTCTAGCCTATGTCACACACCAATATCATGTGACTCTGTTTCCCTGTCGACCAGTGCAATCCTCCTTTTTCATAACTCCAAAAACCATCCTATATCTCAAAAATCACCTCTAATTTGACATTTTCATGATACCCACAACCTCAGTATATTCCACAATGAGGTGAAAGAGATTGTGACCCTGAGTCCTACATCTAGTAGGAGCAGGGTTGGCACTATAACCTATTCTATAAAAATATTAAATATCGGGGGCATTAATCTCTATATTAATATAATATCAAGATACTAGATTAATCACCCACACTAACACTGATAAATATATGTAAACATATGGAATACAAAAATCAATCAAGAAATTAATGTATAAATAAAACATCTATAGAATCAATAAGGTCTCCAAAGTAAATTCCAAAAGGTAAAGCTAAAGTAGTGAGACCAGAACTACTGTAAGGCCCAAGCTAGTAAATTCCATCACGGACCATGTCATCCCCATAGAAACAGTATAATAGTTTTTTATACAGTGAGAGAGGATACCGGTATACATAGTAGGAAAACAAAATTCTCTTATGGAACTGTTAAATAATCATACAAATTTATCTGTGAGAAAACAACAAAATAACAGCACCTATCAAGGTACAATAACCATCCCAACCTCACCAATGCAAACTCACCAAGTAATGAAAGTCATGTAATATTATATAAAGTAATAATAATTGAATATATGTTACCTTGTACCAAATTCCAATTGTTATTACTCACTTTCCCAACATCATAGATCAGAGTACTCCCATCCTTTCCATATGTCGCATCACATACTTCTGACACACAATAAGGGCTTAAAAGTCATCTTTCTCGGACACACATCGACCTTGGAACACATCCCTCTCAAGAACATCATTTCCACACAACAAAACACATCATATCATATCTCATGACATCTCATCTCGAAGACACATGGGAAAGAAAATTACAACTCATCTAGAAGACACATAGGATACCAAAACTACATGATAATTTAATAACATAACATTGGACACCACAACATGTTCAGTACCTACCTCACCTAGAACCGAGTGATAAAAAGTTAGGGTTTCCATCAATCCATACTTCTCACTAGCTGATAGGAAAAAACACTCATGCCTGACTATATGGGAGTATGTCACATAGTCCTTAACATTGAAATGATACTCATAAAAATCATTAGAATGTATAGTGAATAAATATATATAGTGAAAATAACACAAGAACAAAGAATGTATTTACAAAAAAATAAACAATTCATACCACCGTCAATATTGATGCATTCTATAAAGGCATTTATTAGTTTTAGAAACATTCATTTCAAAAGGTGAAGATACCTGAAAAATTACTTTACATCTCATTCAATTTTAACATCCATTCATTTAAATATTTAGCATAAATCACCTTTAACCATAAATTAGTATTAGAAAAATTCATTTCCATATGTGAAGTGTCCAAAAAAGTGACTTCACATATCTGTTATGTTTAACACCTATTTATTTCAATATTTAGAATCAAACACCTTTAACCATTCAACCAATAATATATGTTTCCATTATAAAATTTTAATCCTAGTACATAAACAAAATCCTTCCATTTCAAGCATTATATAATATTCATGTATTCATTCCATCACTACTCATGAATCCTTCACAAAGAAATTTCATTCCAAAAACATCTCCATAATCCAAAAAATCTCAACTTTCCTCCCTACAAAGGTGACCAAACAATCCATCTCCTTACCACCATAAGATAATGGCACAAAAATTATAACTTCACCACCCTACATAAAAACCATACATACTATTATCCCAGAAATAACGACCTCACATCACAACAAATCATGTTCCTTTTATTTCTTTATGAAGGATATTTTTATCACATCCCACTATTGTTTCAATGAATTATAACACAAACCACAATCCAATGGAAATTTATTTTATCAAATTATAATTAATTAACTAACATTCATTTAGGGTTTTATCCAAAAAGTAACAGCCAATGTAGAAATCATTGTAGATATATCTTGTGAAAAAAAATCCCTCAGTAGAAACATTTTTTCCGCACATCAAGACTGAACAAGTCCACAATATCACAATCATATCAAGTTTGTATACACATGTGAATCAAACCCCAAATCCACATTAAATTTGATTATAGAAATAATTATATTTAATTTATCTAACACCACTAAAATTTATATGTAAAAAAGAAATCTCTCCCTCATGATTCATAAAGATTCAGAAAAAAATGAATAATTACCTCAAGGATGTTTTTCAACTTTCTGGACACTAAAAGACATGAAATAATTCTTATAAAACACATATGTATCATAAGGAAACAGATAATAACTTATTCATCAGCCCTTGTCCATTAAACGCAACACAATACAAACCCCAAACCAAGGAAAAACAATCACAACATATGCCTTTGAGATGAACTGATATAAATAGATGAGAAAGAGAAGAGAACTCACCATGGATTAACCACAGATCGCTAATGGACATCCACCAGGATCTATAGATTGAAGAGAGATAACATGGATCTAGGAACACATCGAGGAACCTTAGGTAATCCAAAAATAGGAGGAATAATAAATTATAACTAAAAAAATAACATTTCAGCAATAAAAATTTAAAAACTATACTACATCATGGGATTACATATTGTGTAATACCCATTGACGTCAAGAAATATTCCAGGTTCGGTTTCAACCAATAATTATGCCCTATTAATTTAATTATATATTTTTAAATTATAAAACATTACACATCATGAAACCATATTTCACAGCATGTAAAATTTGTACACATCAAGAAGCCCTCGGGAAAATCTATTATACCAAATTTCATGTAGTATAATCCAATTACACAACATGGAATCTCACTACATTCAATCATTTGTAACCAAACCCCTCTAAAAATCTAGTGAGCCTCATTGAACACTTATAACAATAAATACTAGAAAATTTATAGACTTATAAGGCATGGACCATTACATAAACAATGATATTTGTAGTTTATGTTTTCCCAAAATTGATAAGTCTCTAAAACATAATGGTTTTCAGAATGTATGTAATAAAATATATTTATTAATTCATTAAATTATCGAATATTTATTATATGGAATATAAATATTTTATTGAAAACTATATGAAATTATTTTCTCAATTAGAACCATATCTACAAGTGTTGGTTTGAGAAGTCACAATTTTTATTAGAGTATTGATTTTATATCATTGGATAATAGGATAGTTTTTAGGATTATTTAATTATTGATACGTTATGGTTGATTATAATTACAATTTAATTGATTACCATTTGGTATGGTATATGATTTAATAATAATGACATATTAGAAATCTTACTGGTGATGTTTATCTGAGAACATTAGTGAAAATGAACGAAATAAGTCTATATATTGGATGACATCTTGATGATTTCATGATTCCCTAAATATGTAGTTTTCCTTGAAATTATATCCGTTTATTTATTGTTGAATATGGTTGTGGTTCTAGGAGAGATTAATTAATGGGAAATCATCCAAAAACGGTAAATTTATAGTTTACTCAATCATCTCCATGATGTATAATAATTGCGTCTACGTTAACATTGTTTTCCAAACAATTATGAGGAATATTCTCTGGTAAATAAAACCATATTTAGTAACAATTATAAAGGATTTAAGAGTGATTTTATAATATGTTATACTTCTTTAAAATATTTTATTCAAATAAATTTAATCGTTTCACTATTTTCGATGACATGAAAACTGATCATAACATTCATTACAAGAAAAATTGATTAAATCATTAATTAAAAGAAATAATGAGTTTAAATTAAAAATGTTATATTGTTAAGAAATTATTATTAAATATGACTTTTATCAACCGGATGATGGAATAATGGGTATGAATATGTTTGATTGATTATTTTAAATATAGGTTCTAAAAATTAATTTTAAATGGATCCTTTTGGGAAAAATTAACATTAAATTTAAAAACAATATTTGAAAATAAAAGAAATCTTCATCTAAAAACAAATTTTAATGCACAAAAACATGTTTTACTGAAATATATTTGAAGGAAAAATTATTTTAAATTATTTTATAGAAATGAATGTATTTTATTTCCTATAAATTTGTAATTATTCATCTTATTTGTTTTTAAGAAAAATGATTACAATTATTCAAATTTTTCACTTAAAAACAATATTATTCCCAAAATCCATTTTTTATCTTTCTGCTAACATATTATAAAATACATTTTTTAATGTTTTATTAAATATATTTGAAAAAATAAACCTTATTTTTTAAATTAGAATTTTAAAATATACTTTGGATTAATTTTGGATAATTTTTTTTGTAATATATGTTTTTTCATATTATAGTGAAAATTATTGATTTTAATAAGAATTGTCATTCATTTTAATACATTTAATAACAACCAAAATTTTTTAATATCAATGTTAGTGTTTTATTATTTCAGTTTTATATATTTTATTATAATATAAACAATTAAAATAAATTTAATATTTAATTATAGTATAAAAAAATTAAAACCTTTGAACACTTTATCTTTGTAAAATTGCTTTATTATCACATCTACGGTATTATTTATATATTAAAAATTTTAATATATAGGATGGGAATTTAAAAATATAGATTAGATATTTAGAATAATTTTTATTTATATTATATAATAAGGTAAAAATAATTTTGGACCATGATAAATAGTAAAATAGTACAATTTATATACATTGGTTAATGTAAAATGGGTTTACTTGGGGGGTCAACTAAAAAAATAAGGGTATCAAATTACCAAAAACATTTAAATAATATATTTTATGGAAATATTTTAAAATTATTTGTTATAGGTTAGAGAGTATACCATTCTGGATACATTTTGAATTATCCAAATGTTGGAACAAATTTTTCTATTCAAAAATCACAAATGTTACACTCTATTCACTTATAAATGGCCAACAATCTTCTATCATCTTCAAACATATCAAACCCAATGGTTCGGAAAATAATGGCCATATATAATTCTTAATTAACTCATATTATCCTATAGTCCTTATTTTGTCATTAATATAACCCACAAATCATTTTTCTACAAACAAAAACTTGTTATCTCAAAAAATAATATAACGTCCCTAATAAAGAATTTTAAATTATTAATTCCCTCCACCTCTATAATTTCATTTTAAACCATGATGATATAATAAAATAATTATTATATATATATTATTTACTGAATTTTAAAAAATTATCTATTTATTTTTCAATCAAACGGGTCATGAAATCATCATTCATGTATATGGTGGACTACTGCCTCATAAACTGATGTCGTTTTTTCCATTACCTTCTCTAATGGATGGATATAATTATGGATTAAACATTTATATAATATATCAATGATATATTATTACTTCTTTAATTATTATATCACAAATACCTTATTACTTTACTTTCTATGGTAATACGATAATGAAACTCCTCTATGTGAAAAAACATCATCATGAAGTGAGGTGATTCATTCACACATTAAATAGAATTCAATAAGGTTATCTTTAAAAAAAATGATGTGATAAATTTTATCTAAAATTTATCTTGGATTATTAATATATTATTTTAATCTTCTTTTTTCTACATTTATAGAAAGTGGAATTAATGTTTTATACCAGTACGACCTACCATCTCTACGAAAAATCTATTTTCTTTTTTAAATAAATATTTTATAGATTTCAACAAATAAATAAATATTATATATATATATATATTATTTATATCATGGTAAATATTTGGTAGATCACATAAATATGATCAATATAAGAAGAATGGATACTAAAAATCTAAACATACATAAATAAATAATGAAGTAATTACTTGAAAATTGAATTTAACATGGAATTATTGATAAATAGGTAATCAGACGTGATAACTAAATAATATATTGTATCATAAATATTAGTGTGATTATTTAATAGATATATTATAAAATTTTATTAAATTTATATGAGGATATAATGTGTACAATTGTTGTCGAGACATAGCTAAGAGACTCTATCTCACTTTTTTACTTCTATGAAAAAATGATATATTATAAAAAAATATTTTTAATGTGGTAGATATGATGATGATGAATTTATTTTATTATGATTAAAATAAAGATTATTTGAATTTAACTATACATTTTAGTATCTCCATTTAATGGGGTTTTCAAATAAAATTCCACGAGTGTGGTCATCAATTTTTGTCTCAATTTAAATTTTAGAGACATTTGTTATGTTATGTACCAATTTTTTTAATGAGGTGTATATACAAAACCATTGAAATGTGTTATAAATAGTTTATTTATAATTTTGACATTGGTTTTTCTATTTTATTCAATCATTGGTATTATGATTCAATGTTACCAAAACGGTAAGGTTTTTATGATAAAGAAAATATCATTTATTAGTGTTTTAATGACTATGTTTTACATGATTAAATATTATTATCAATATGCCAACAAATTTATGAATTTTATTCTTCAATATTTTTTTAGGGATAAAAATATTTCCCATTATTTTCCACTTTTGATGTAGTCATAAGTATAAAATAATATTTTTCCCAAAAATTTCCTTCACTCCACTCTTCGGTCAAAATGAAATTTTTTTATAAAAAATAATGTCTTAAAAATTATTTTGAAATATAATCATTAATGAATAAAAATGATCTGTTAATGTTATTTTGACACATTTTTTGATAGTTGAAAAAAATTAAAGCAATATTCTCTTCATTTTCCCAAAAATTCCCTTTTTTATTTTACCAAAAATGATAAAGGAATATTAATTATAATGTTTATAAAAATCATTCAATAAAGGACTCAACGATAATTTTAAAATAATTGGATTTATATTTTTTAAAATTTTGATATTTTGGAAAAAACTTAAAATATGAAAAGATATTTTCTTTTTGAAATATTTTAATTTTTTTGATTAATTTTTCTATATATTAAAGGTAATTTTATAAATGATTTATTTATGTTATAATGTAGGTTTTAAAATAATAATGTATATTTTCATAAAGACTTGTTTAAACTGAATTTAAAATATTTATATATAATATTTCATGATTATTTTGATAAAATTTATTTTGAAATTGTTTTTTAAAGTAAAATAGAAATATTAATTAATAAATACTTCAAGTGATCATCCTAAGACTTTTTTCATCTATGATGACATCCGCATATAAAACATATCCTTTATTGGGTGTATGATTTAATGATACAATCTTTTTTTTTGTATTTTTAATGTTTATCTTGTTGAATAATTAATGAAACCTGATTAATATTCAATGGTTATGCTTTATAGAATAGGTGAATTTATTATGAAACAAATTTTATTTATATAATATTTTGGAACACGAAAGTAATGTTTCGATTTGATACAAGAGGGCCTATATCACCCTTTAATTTGTTGGGAGATGATTTATATCAAATGAGATAAAAATATAAAATATCATTGTTGTATTGATCAATTCTGTATAATAGAAAAGTCCTAACCCACTATGGGATGCTGGTGCATCCTAATCCGCTATGTGAAATAGGTATATACTAATCCATAATGGGAAATATGTGATGGGTCCTTATCAACTATGTTTATAATCATGGTAGTTAATATTAATATATAAATAGGTTCTACATATTTATAATGGTTCAATAGTTTATTGAAATGACCTTATTGATCCTAATTAATTCATTATGATTTGACAAAATCATTGGTCATGTATTTAGAAATAATAATGTTTTTTTTTCATGAAAAATGTTTAGGATCTATGAAATGTTAGGTATTAACTTCATAAATAATATTCTTAATCACATACCGTTATAATTATATTATGATTAACTGTGATCATATAAGGATATATTATATGTTATACCTTACTAAGGATTTTTTCTCCCCATTTATTGTGTTTCCTTCCCCATATTATAATGGAAGGTACCGGTACGATATTCTTAAGAGGTGTACTATATGAGAATATAATTGTGGAATATCATTCAATAAAGAATTTGATCATGTTTCTAGACTTCTGGTACGCTAATCCATTATGGCTCTGAGGCAAGAATTTAATATTCATCACAAAAAAAAATATATTTCTGTATCAAAATCATGGGTAATTACAATTTGAATCCGAGGATATGCTAATTTAAACATTGGAATATATGATTATTAAACAATAGTGAAACACCCTAGGATATTTCTAATTATTTATATAGGGATATATCTAAGGATAAATCCATTGATGATTCACATTATAGTGAAGCATCCTATAATTTTTGTAATGGGTAGAGATAGTATTTTCCCAAAAATTACATCCATGTTTGTATAATATATGCTTATGTGGCTACAATACATATATAAATAAAGGCAATAAATCCATAAAATAAAACACTGATCTAGAAATGATCATTATCTAGTGTATCACAACAGGACATATTGTCCACATAGTTCAGACACTCTGAGATGATTTTATTTTGATATTGATAAATTCATTAATAAAAATCATGAAGGTCTTGAATAACAACCCATGATAAATTTAATGTGTCATATTTTGAGAAGAATGTGTTCTTTTTGGAAATCTAATAAATGATTTTTCTTGGTTATTTGGCTTCTTGCAATGATTATAGTCACTCATTATATTTTTTATGGTTTTAGTCAATGAAGGGATATATATAGAAATGGATTAATGTTGAATATGATAGTTAGAGTGAATGATATTTTTGTTTTTATTAATTAGTTAAAATTATATATGATTAATAAATTTCACATAAACAATCTCTTATTCTCAATAAATGGCAGAATTAACGTTTTTATAGATATTTATTTTGGTGGATACCATAGAGAAAAACTGATTCAGTTTTCCATATGTCAATATTGTGGAAATAAGTCCTATTGAGAATGCCCCTAATGATTGAGATGTTTATAAGTGGTTAAAAGTAGACCATAAAGCATGTAACTTATAATGGAACCTGAGAAGTTTTGATAATCTAATGGATAAGAGAGATGGAATCATAAATATATAATAAATAGTTAAATGTTTTAAATGAATTATGAATGGGAATTTGAAAAATCAACTTCCAAAGTGGAAATATTGTGGATATAATATGAAATGTTGTATGAGTAATGGATATTCTATATATCATGAAGAGTCTATGAATGAAATATGGAAGATATTGGATATTTTAATTTTATTTTTATGTTATACACAAGAATGATGATTAAAATATGGATATGAATGTTAATCGATTATTCATATTTTATTTTGTATAAAAGAGGTATTAAGAAATAAGATTACTCATCCTAGTTTAAAGTTAATGAATGACGTATAATGATTATAATTTTTATATATTAGAATACATGAATTATGATATATATAAATATATATATTTGAGGAATGTTAATTATATTTTTTTCATGAAAAATTTTATAGAATGTGATTTATTGTACAAATGTATTAGAAATTTTATATAATGGAATTCTGATATTTCCTGGAAAAAATGATAATTTAAATGATAACCATGGATATGGTCCTGATTTTTAGATAATGTTTTTTAGATAAAGGTATGAATAGTATGGATAATGTAAACTACATTGTACTTATCACTTTAGAACTGATTACTTATTGTTTGAAAATATGGTTTATACTATCATTGATGGAGTTTTTATATTTTTTATTTAGTTAATATATTAAATAATATATTTTTTATTTTAGGTATAAATAATAATGTAATATTTCATTATGTTTGAATTTTAATTTTGTTAATTAGTTTATTTTAACTAAATATTTTTTGAAGGTATTCACATTTTTTATGTGAAAATTAAGATAGACTTCATGTTAAATGCAAGATTAATTATAATTTTTTTTTAAATTTAATGACCTTTTTTTAAATATATGTATTTTTATCTTATGTAAAGGTTATAAGGTAAACCATTTATGAAATTAATTAAGATGATATTTTGAAGAGTGTTTAGTGATTAAAGTATTATTCCACTGTATAATGATTTATAAATTTAGGAAAACCCATGACAACCTTTTTTTAATTGCATTATATATAATGAATGATTTTTAATTCTATTATGGATGATATGAATTTATATATTTTTAGGTTAAAAAATTTGAACTCATTTAGTTGTGTAATAGATGAGGATAAAATTTATTGGAAGCAAATTCAAAAGTTGAAATTTTTATAACCATACAAAGGTACTCTATGTACAATGTATACATTCCCTTTTGGAATTCATGATCATATCATGGCCATATCCTGTTGCGTAGAACTCCCAATGAACCCCTATAAGTTTCACAAGGTGTTTTATATATCTCTCATGAGTAATAACATACATGTTCCATCACAAGTATTAAACTAAGATACCATTCAGTTAGAGAATGAATTTCCCAATTAAAAATAACATGTCGAAATTCAATATCAAATAGTGAATGTCATATGAAAAAATCATATCATCAAGTCAATATTATTGAAAAAATCTTGATGAAGCTACAAAGAATCCTAATGATATTATTATCTACAATTATTCTATGATATTGATACCAATGTGACTAATTTGAAGGGAAAAATTCATTTTTAGTGGCATTGAATTCAACAACCTAAACTTTTATTAAATATTTTATCTAACAAAAATAAACTTTTCAATTTTTTTAATTAAAACTATAACTATGTTTAGCTAGTTTTATAAGAACCATTGAGTTTTACTTGTGTTTTGTGTAACACAATGTTTAAATAAAACATTACATAATATTAAAATAGTTTAATTTCATTTGTTGTTATCACGTAGCCATTGTAATTGAGGTTATGAAAACTATTAATTAAATTATGAAAATTTATGATCTAAATAATCATATAAAATTATTTCATTGGTAACCAATTAATTAAAAATTAATATAAAAAATATTTCAAAATAAATGAAATATTCTTCTGAAATACAATTTTATTAAAAAATATATTTACTCAAATAAACCAAAAAATTAACTTTTGGAAAAGAATATCATTGAAATAAATTTATTATATATTCAATAACATTTTAACATTTATTTTATTTTTAGTAATCACATAATATAATAATTAATCTATGTCTCACCCAAAATTTATATTTTTCTAAAAAAATTGTGTCCCATTGAGAAATTTTTTAAAATTATTTTTTCAAACATTTAGAAACATTATGTAAATAAGTACAAATACATTTTGAATTAAACATGAAATTATTATGTTATGATTATTTTTTAAAATTCTCAATGAAGATAAAATTTTCGATGAATTGTGAAGATACTAGTTTTTATTTGGAATTATAATTTAATTTAAAGAATTTAAAAACATATAAAAATTTATAAGTTGTTTTTAAGGTAAAATTATTTCAATTATATATCTATTAACTCAACTTAGGTTAGTTTAATTAATTTTATATTGAATTATGATGTCAAAAAATTAAATCCTTTGAGAATATCATGTTTAGAATAACATTTTCTCATGACAACTACAAGATTGTATTAAAATTTAAATTATCCACCAATGTGAATTTAATTATGGAAAAAATAATTCATTATTTTGAATAATAATAATTTATAGTATCTAATAAATATTAACTTATTTTCTCTCTATAATTAATTGTAAAAACAATAATTATTATATAATGTGTTGAACGTAAGACATGATTTACCATGATGTTAAACTAAAATGATACGGGTAATAAATGACCCAAAAACGTATAAAATAGATTTGGTGGGGATATGCAGTTCTTATCAGTTCCAGGTATTATAATTGACCAATTTATAGCCTATTTGAGCCACTCATATCATATATAAAAGGCCACCCCCTCTCCTCTACACCTAATAATTCCAATCCAATTTTTTTCATTTAATACCTTCCCAAATAAAATCCTTAATTTTATAATATAATATAAGTATACATATATTTCAGAAATGAAACCGGGGATCCATTCGGTGAAAACCATAATTTGTTTTCTAAAAAAGAGGTAAAATATATAATCCATCGTTTTATTTTATTTAATCATACAAATCATTAAATTCATATTAAAAAATGATGATATGATACCATAAGTTTATTCTATACACTGATATGTTATTTAAATAATTTTATGGCATAATTCATTCCCTTATTCTGTTAAATGGGTCACTAAATCTTCATATGTTTGTATAACGGAGTACAACCTCATGAATTAATTATTTTCGTTTTTCCATTACCACCTATCGCATCATTATATAGTGATGCATTAATTTTTAAAGATGAAATATTTGATATTATTATATGAATGGAAATATTAAATCACATATACCTTTTTACATTCCATTATATATGAATAATATAACATTGGTCGAGTGTGTGATAGATTACCACGTCACGAAGCAATGTAATTTACTCATGAATTACATATAACATAATAAAGAATTTATTTTAGGAACATTTATTATATATATTTTATAAAAATGATTAATTAATGGTAATATAATATTGACGTCTTATTCTTATACCACATTGATAATTTTGTTCAATGATGATGCATATGTACATCGTATCATACCAATGAATGGTGTATTTTATATTCTATGTTTAACTTCTTTATATTTATCTAAATACATATACACTGAATGTTTATGAAATTTATGGCATGATTATATTTTTATATATTATGGATCCATGATAAATGTTATATTAATAGGAATAAAATATAAAAACATAAAATAAAAATAAATCCCTCATTTACTGAAATGTGATTTTAATAAGTAATTGTTAATAAATTGGTTATTAAATGTCATATGTAATTAAAATATGGTATTATAAATTTTATTATGGTTTTTCATAGAGGTATGAAAATATTATATTTATTACATAGAAGTTTTAAACATGTGTGATGGAATTAAATAATTTTGGAAAGGGATTTCCATCCCTCTTTTTTCTTCTATTATACAAATATTATATTTACCACCAAGTTCTATTATGTGGTGTATATAAATCTCATGGATGTATTATATTTTTCTCAAATAAAAATGTTTTTTTATTAATATGTTATTTTATGCTCCCTTTTTAATGTGGTTTAAGATTAAAAAGACAGAAAACTAGTAAGATATTTTTTTCTCTATTTTTATTCTATTAGAGATATAATATTTATGCCTCTATGTTCTATGATGATGTTTTTATACAATCTCATTGACATGTAATATCAATAATTTATTTATTATTATTATGATTTTGGTTCTTTAATAGTTTGTTTAATGGGGTTTACAATTCACTAATAAATATGTGATAAGTGTTTTATGATAAAATATCATTCTTTATTAGGATTTTTTATGATTGTGTTTTGAATGATGAAAAGTTATGATTAGTATCTCAATAAACTAATTAATCTTCCCCTCCACCAGTTTATTCCAATGAATAAAAATGTCCTATAATTCCCAGGTATCGTTATTAAAATCATCTCTGATCCATCGGTCTCCAATGCAATCGACAAATATGGGTTATTGTCCATTTATGGTGGATTAGGGTTAACCTATACATCATTCCTAGAATGAATATATTTTTAGTGTCTAATAGAGACCAAATGATTCTGTGTTGGATTTTGATAATTTATCAATTCATGAAGATTCATAATGTACGCGAGGCTCCACTCATATATTTGAGGGGATGGAAAATAAAAGTGATGGTATGAATACTTCATGGTTTCTAGAAGAAATAATTAAATTAGAATCATCTAAGGGAACTCATAGATGTTGGTAGTATGTGGAGGATGATTCTCCAAGGATTGTATCCTTTAGACATGAATTGTCCAAAAGTAAAAAAATTGTTCTTTGTATTGAAGGGGTGCATAATACCCTCTTGCAAGAAAATGATAGCTGTGAACATACATATTTTTAATATTCATTATTGAATTTTATAGTAACGGTGATTGGCGCTGAGGGTTTCCCCAATTTCCCTTTGAGTAGAAGGCTATGGATGAACTACTCCATCAGACCTTAGAATGTATCTACCATATCCTTTTATAAATTATTCAAATATTCCAAAGATGAAATCTGGAAAAACATTAATAAAAGTTATTCTTGATATAAGTGGGAAAATGTTTTGGAAGATGATTATTGTCATGACATGTCATTCTATGTTTATTTACTTTTTATAGGATGGATGTGGGAACACCCCATTGTTTTACCCATCCACTCCACATGTAATTTTTTTCATTTTGAAAAATTGGTAGAAGCATTTCTTCTATCTTGACTCACATGAGCTCTATTTTCCTCTTCCATGACCAACCATTGTTTTAAAACATTAGTTACATGTTTCAAATTTTATTTTCATGTAAATAGATTTCATATATATATTATGATTTTTTTTTATTTTTTCCAAGTTTAAAGGATATTTTCTTTAATATATCTTCAAAATTATTTTTTTAATATTCCTTAATATTTTTCAATGTAATTAATGGTAGAAGGATTCTGATGATTTTACACGTTTTCCAATGTGTTTTTTAAATGGGAAATGATTTTTTCTCTAAAAATGTTTTAAATTATTTTTAACGAATCCTTAAAAGGTTTACAAGTATATTTTAATGTAAAGGATTAAAAAAATTAAATAGTATTTAAAATATTTTCTAAATGTGGACTGGTTATATTCCTCAATAATTATTCAGAATATTATTTAAAAATCATTATAAATATAATATGACATCCTCTTATTATACTTATTGATTAATTAAGAGAATATGGAATGATACCACCCTTATTCAATTCTATTGTGGTTAATGGTTATGTTTTTTAAATGGTAATAAAAACCATTTATTTTTCATGGGTTCTCATATTATCAGTTGATGAAATCATTATAAAACACATTTTATTTACATTGGCTATGATTTGATGATATGATGAATATATTATGATATTTTTGAACAAAATTGTATAATTTTTATTATGAGATAGTTTTGAACTATATCTACTTTGAATTCATTGGTCAAAGCATCATATATAATGAGTTAACAATGAGAAAAAAGTTGATGGGATTGATCCTCAAAGGGAAATAGGTGAGTCCATAACCACTATGGAGAATAGGTGTATCATGATCTTCTATAGTAAATTGGGGAATCATTATCAGTAATAGGATATAATTTAAGATTGTTCATAAATTATTTTGATGGACATTGTATTAATCCTTGAAATATTTGTTAGTGTTAAATATATATGATGGTAAAATACATTGATGACATGAAATTTTGGTTTATGAATAATTCATGATGATTTTTACAGTTACGTTAAATGTTTTTTTGAAATGAAATTTTTTTATTAAATGACTCATTTTTATGATATATTAATGGTTATGTATATACATCATAATTTATGTTGATGATAACATATCCTTATTCTTATCATACTATTTAATATGATAGTAGATTGATATCTATTATAATTACACTTATTAAGCAATTATGGTAAAAGAAGTATTATTTTTTCTTCCCCAGGTTATGAGGAATGGTATATTTATGGTGTTCCAATGTGTAGTATTATGATAGAATATCATTGTGATATTTGTTGAATATATTCCATTAATTAAAAATCTCTGATTCTAGTATAAAATGACACTAAATTATTATATTCCTTAGGGATGTTTTTATAAAATGTATTGAATGGTAATTTAAGAATATGTTATATTTATATATTATGAACCCGTTTATTAAATGTATGATATAATTATGTTAGAAAGAGTATTAGAAAAATGACCAAGGATAATCATGAATTGAACAAGGATATTAATATGATGATTTTAAACAATAAAAAGTAAAAAATTTAATAAGGGACGACATGTTTGGATTGATGTTTTTTCCACATATTTGGTATTATATTAATCAAATTTTTAATTATCATTCATATGAAACTGGTCCCCAAGTATAAATCTACGAATGGAATGTATCTCAAAAATACTATGACTTATATATTAAAAATGATGTATATGAAAATGATTATGAATTTTAGTATTTTATTCTTATGATTGAAATGATGAGTTGCATTTTATTACCCATGATAGTATTGTCGATATTGAAATTCAAATTAATTCTCAATAATAATAGATATTTTAACTAGTCAAGTGACACTTATCAATGATTTTTTTCTATATTCTAGTTGATATTGTTTTTTATGTACAAAATATTTGAATTATTCTCGATTAGGTTTTCATTATTCGTATGAAATCTTTTTTAAATTCTATAATTTAATTCATGAGATTATTTAATGTAATAGATATATTTTTTAGATAATGATTTATAACCACATTTTTTTGGTATTTAATTTTTTTAGGATTATTATATGATTTATTTTTTGATAATTAAGGGTTGAGGTATTTTGAAAATTAAAATTATATAGTAAAAATATCACTATAAATTATATTATTGAGGTTTAATATACAGTTACTTTTGGCGTAATAGTTTACATTATTGTGGACGATTGACTTATAGATTAATTTTTTGAACATGTCTAGTTATTGATATGATATGATTAGTTTTTTATGTAAACTTTGGTATATGATGGTACGAATGGATAATATTTTTTGAATAAAGATAGGTAAATATATACTGCATAAAGAGAGTATGGTAGATATCATATTTGTGTTTATAACCAGATTAATAAATTATTCTAGAATATACTCACCTTTATTCTTTAAAAATTAATAAATAAAATTTTTATGATGATATTTATTAATGGGGGGAACCATAACATTTTCAGATCTAAATGTATGGACACCATTATATAAGTCAATTTCTTCAATTTCCTACACCACACACCCCACTGAATATAAAAAAATACAATATATATTTAGATAAAAAATAAATATTTAATTATGACCATTAAATAATTTTCTTTTAAATAATTAGTAATTAATAAGAGTATATTATTTATATAAATTTTTTACATCTAATAGAAAGGCTAGTGTCCATATGTATGAAATAAAATTAGTTTTTCTAAATTGACTAATAACACCATCAATTATTTAGAAAGGTAATTTGTTTTAAAAACTTCATTTAATACGATATGAATTTATATGACATCAAAATTTTAATTATTGATTGTAAAATATATTTTCTAAGAATAATTATTTAGAAATTATTTATTTAGAAAACACTAATAAACCTGAATAAAAATTGTTAACATTATAAAATGATAATTTTCCTAAAAAATTGTTTTTCATTATATCACATTTTTTATCCAAATATAAAATTTATAAAATTATGTAATTGAATTTTTAAAGATTAAAATTACACTATAAATTATTATAGAAATATATTTCATATATGATTTTTAATATTTTTCTAAAAAGAATGATTTTTACATGAAAATTTAGAAAAATAATTCTTAAAAATAGAATGACATTTCTGGCAATATTAGTAAATTTTTAAGCATTAATTTTTTTTATTTTATTGATGATAACATATTTATTTTACATTGAAATTTATAATATAATAATTTTGGTATTAATATAAATACCTATATTTTATAATTTAGAACTAAAATTATAATTTATCAAAATATTTCTTTAATAAATTATAAATATGTAATTTCAAATTAATTCTCATGAAATTTTAAATTTGAGTAAAGATAGGATTTTATAATTTTAATACTTGGTTCAAAATTTTAAAATGATGGAAATTTTATTTTTTGAAATAAAGGATAAATAATAACGGAAAACACTAGTTACCACGGTAAAAGAGAATATTATAATAGTAAAGAATTGAAGATTATGAAACCTAATGCATGTTTAATACATGTGTGGGACTTTATTTTGTAATAATATTGTGATATAATGAATTATACTATTAATTATTTATCAATTTTTGATCCATGTAAAATTTTCTTCCTATACTCTATTTATATGGAGTTGGAATATTTACAAAAACCTCATTCTCACAATTCAAATATTGGGACACAAACAACCCCTTCATGGTAATCATAAAAAATTAGTTTATCCTTTAGAAATATCCATTTGTATTCCCCTATATTAATATTTAACTGTACTAATATTTATGAAATAATATATTATAATTTATAATTCATTTATACGGTATCTTCAATAGAAATATCCTAGTTCTCAATATGATATATCAATTTAACATGACTTATTTAATTCGAATTTTTTTTTAATATTACATTAATATCAAATTTTAAATAAATTATTATTGGTTATTAACATAATTTTATTATTATATGGGAATGAATAGTAATACAAATTTCCATTTACTATAATAAAAATGAAAAGGTAGTTTAGGTATTTTTTGGTTCACGGCCTCCGCAACACAACTTGTTTTTTGGTTAACAAGATTAAAATGATTGAATAAAATGAGAGTTTAAAATATTATTAATAAATAAATATTTTTTTATATAATTTTCATATTTATGAAATGATAAAGCATGTTTATCTATTATCATACTTAATTGAAAATCAAATAATTAATTGTGTATATGTGTGGACTAATGCATACCTTAAACAGTTCTTTTTGCTTTTCATTTCAAAAAATCAATAAATAGTGTGTCATGAGGTATGTATTATAGGAAAAATATGATATATATGACAAAATTATGGCTTTGGTGCTATAACTTTGAAAAAATATTAATTATTTGATCAAAAAATTTATATCATTTTTCAATCATTTAAAAAAAGTTTACTATGTGGATAATGATATCATCTTTCTATGTAATGAAATTATATAAAATATAAAATCATAATTTTTATTTAAAATTATGATATATTAACTAATAATAATAAAATATAATAACAGTTTTCCTAGAATAATTTTACTAAAAATAAACCACCTTATAATTTTATATTAATCATAGTAGTTTAATGTTTTAATCAGTTTAACCACAAAGATGAAAAATACTATGAATGTTTAGAATGTATGATTTGATAAATTATTTATTAGTAAAATAATATATAAACATGTAATTTATTTTATTCTTTTAATGGTTATATAAACATGGAAATAATTAACAATGAAACCACAAATAATTTATTAATAATCAGTAAAAGATGAAAACAATTGATTCCATCTTCAGGGTTTATATACAAAAATACAATGGAATGAAATTGTAACTTATAAATTATAATGTAAAATAATTTACATAATATTTTATGATATAATTATTATTGAAATTGTAAAAATAATATATACCAACTGCTCTTTTACAAAACTAGTTCAATGAGAAAATATTACACACACCCAATATTGAAAAAATATAAAAACATACTAATATTTATATGTATATATTAATTATAAATGTTATGCATAAATTGTTATGGTTTTGAATAATATTAATGTAATTTTATATAATTAATATAATTAAATTATCCAAGAAATTGTTTCATGTTTAGAGTCAATCAGAACCAAGGATAGGTATTTTGTCTCCAATTCTCCTCTTCGATACATATTTGACATTATGGACCTATTTTAAATTTTGAGCCATATATAATTACTATTATAGAGATCATATAATGATATATCATTTAATTATTTTATTTTAAATATAACTACATGATCTCTCTTTTATTAGGTGTTTATTGAATTATACTCAATCAATAAGGTTTTATTTGTCTCAAATTTAGATTCCTTGAGGAACATTTATTTAATGTACCACATTTTATATGGTATAGTATTATTATAAGAATAGTGATATTTTATATAATGATACAAAAATTACTCATTTTATTTAATGCAACATTTTAAATTTCAAGATTTATTAGGTTTTGAAAAGAATGTTTCTAAATCCATAAGGGTTATTTTATTGAAAATTATAATTATTTGAGACATGATACATATTATACACTATGTTTTTTTTAATTGTTTTATATTTATTTACAATATCTATATTGTTCTATAAATTATTTCCACTTATTTATTTTCAAATACTAAGAAATTTTATGCCATTTTAATAAAATTTATTTTCACTCAACTATTTCCCCAGTAATTTTTTTGGGTAACACTGTTTTTGTTCATTGAGGTATTATCATAATCTAAATAGCATTTTATATAATTGGTGTACATTCAGAATTTTTTTTCTAAAATAATTTTACATAAATTTTATTCCATATAATCACATTTTTAAAGATTTCATTCATTATTGGTTATGCTTCCAAATAGGAATATCAATATGTAAAATATTATTTCATAGATTAATATTGTTTTTCCAGGACCTTTTTTCTAATGACATTTTATTATCAATATACTATTTTATATTTCATTTACTAATAATTGTTATCCAATATTCCATATGTCAATTCATTAGTGAAAGTGTTACATTTATCTTTTAACATTATTTCATATTGTTATAGCATGATGGATGTTTACATATAATTTTGTCCCTCTAATCGATTGTATAACTATTGAAAACACTTGTATTTATTATTCTAATAAGATGGTTTTTTCTAACATTAGAAAGTTATCTATATACTTTTAACCACACTACACTCTTAAAATAGGTTATAAATTATGTTATCCATGTAATTATTAATTTTTTATTAATTTCCACTATGATGAATGAATTGGTCATAAACAAGTAAAAAGTAGTGTATTGAATTATATACCCCTTTATGAATGAGTATAACTCATGAGAAAACAATATTTTATTATTATTGTGCATTCATTCATAAAACACGACATTCCCATGATGGAAAGATGATGATGTCTATGATAATGATGTGTTGTATTATATAATGGCATTATTTTTCTGATGGTATGAATTTGATAAAAAATGAAATTTTATTGTCATATGTGTTATATAATTAATTTCACTAACTTATTAGGATATATTAATATCTTGGTATTTTTTATTTATTGTTTTTTTGGGATTAAATATATATTTGGGATATTATTTATGCTGAGTTTATTCCACGATTGACTCAGTTGTATGTATTACCTTTTTAAAAAAAATTCCTCTCTCGTTGTTTAGTTTAAATTTCATAGGGTTAATAAGAAAATTATTTATCATGATACATCTAAAAGGATATATATTTGGAAAATATGTGTGATATATCAAGTATATACAATGTATTACGTAATTACTTATAATTTTAGATAATATAAACATCAGGTAAACAATGAACATGTTTTTATTAATTATGTATGATAATATTTCATTAAATCCCTAAAATTTATTGATCTTCAGACAATATTTAATGAAATAATTATGTCATTTTGTTAAGGGATAATTATGTATGGTAATCTAATGATGGTATCAGAGAGCGTATGTAGAGTACATACTTATAAAATTTGGATTTTGGAGTCAAGTTCAAAGGAATAATAGTATACATCATAAATAATGAAAAATTATTGGTGATGGATCTTTATCATGGAAAAATTATTGATTTTCAATGATATAGAATTTATATTGATATTTAGGTCCAAGAATTAATAATAATTAAGCATTAAAAATTTCATAAAAATTAAATAACATAAATTAATCATAAATTACCTAATTTTTTCCCACATGAGGTGCTACATTGTTATGATATGATATTTTTACCTTCTAATAAATATTTTTATGTGTTATAAAACTATTCAATAATATTACCAATATCATGATAAGGGTGTTATCTCATAAAAATATAATTTTTTTATTTCAATAAATACTAATCTCATGAAGGGAAATAGATCATAATAAAATATATTTTGATTGAAATTATAATTTAATAAAATTATTCTATATCATGATGAATATTTGACATAGTCAGTTATTTTTTAAATCTATATTTAATATTCATGAATATATATATATTATTATAAATGTAAGAGTTATTCAATTTAGAGTGATTAATATTTTTCATATAAAATTAATATCAGGTATATAAGGGGATAAATGATTTTTTAACATAAGATTTATATGTGTTTAACTAAAAAAATAATCTATTCATTAGGAATATAATTAATTATTTTGATTATTATATATATATATATATTAATTTTCAGGATTATATTTATATTAATATATATAACGATTATTTACATATGGATTGTGGCAATTAGCGACAGGACAAATTATAATATGGATTTTGGTTCAATGATATATATAATTAGTTGGATACAAATCAAATAATAATTTAGATTTATTAAAATTTTAATTTCATGTAATTATTAATATATGCCTGAGAAAAATATATATGTGTGTATAGATAATAAGATTCTATTTTTTATAAGTCCAAAAATAAATTGTTAAATGAGGTGTTATGAATTAATATAATTAAAACATATTATTGGATAGAGTCGATAACCCAAGATGGATGATGTAAAACAAGTTTTCAATAAATATTTCAATAAAAATGATCAAAAAATAAATCATCCAATTTATAAAATAAATCATAGGTAATTAAAATATTAGAAATAAAAAATTTGATGTTTCGAAAATGTTATCTGATGTTAGATCACTATATATATGAAACTTGTTTATACGTATTTTAAATTTCAAAATAAATTTTTTAGAATCTAATTTTTTTTATAAAAACTAAGTTAAATTTAACTACTAATGTATTTTTTCAAAATATATTTTACAAAATGAAGCATATTTAATTAAAATAGATTGAATAAACCTGAAATCACTGTGTAGAATAAATACAAGAGGTTCAATATCAATTATGGTCGTAGTCCTCACCACATAGAAGTCACCTTCTACCATGTAATTTATTATAAATAAACTGATGTATAATAAATATTTTTTTTTACAAAATGTCACGGAAGGATATCCATGCTATATAGAGCCTACTACCGATTTCATAATGGGATAATAATAAGATAAAAATTTCACATAGGTAATAACATCTACATAAACAATTCTTCATTTATTCATAAGAGTGTATATGAAAAGGATAAGAGAGAACTTCTCAAAATCTATAATTATGTACATGGTCTAGTTACACAAGTTATAAAACATAAAGAACACATACAATTTTTTTATCACAACACTAGTAATATAAGTGATGAATTTAGAGATGTCGAGTATAATATTCATTTATTTGGATTGAGAATCATCAAATTCCATTTTCACCTTTTGATTCTGAAATAATGCATGCAAGAATTCTATTTTTCAATGATTCTATATTGAATATTAACATAGATTATAGTTATTGACATTAAAAATTTATGAAATGGTTTAACATTTATTAGATGAAAAATTATGATGTATCTATCACACATGTCTCCCTATTTTCACTTTTTCAGTCATCCTTAACAAAATACATATTGGGAATTATCCATTGAAAAATAATCATTCAAGATTTTTGTATTTTTGTGTTATATATATGCTCAGAAATTTATTCTCTCAAAAGTTAAATTATATAAAAAATTTAGTTGAGTAAATATATAAAATAATATAACATATATGTTAGTTTATGTTTTTCCACGCTAAAATCCATAGTACACTCAAATAACTCCTCATAATATTCATTTTACATTATAGGTTTTAAATAAAATAACGCATTCCTATATAATGTCATGTTGTAATAGTTTTAATTAACTTGCACTAAATTTTTATCGATATTAATTTTTTATTGATGATGTTGCACTTATTATAGGTCCAACACATTTTAAAATTTAGAATATTTACAATGTTCACAATATTTGGTCATACCCCTTATTATATATGAGTATTTTAGTCTAAATTTTAAATAAGGTTTCTATCAGTAAGAGTTATATCCAAATTTCTTCTTCCTTAATCAATCCAAATATCAATGTTGTTAATCCAAGAGTATCCAATGAGATAGATATATTCAATCTATTTAGGAAGTTTGTCAATTTTCTTATTATGTGTTTAATGCACACCATTCCAAAAATCATCATCACCAAGTGATCTTAGGATATAATGTTTTTTCACTCATATTTTCATGTGGTCACATGTTTTTTGTGAGGGTTACATGGTTCCTTTTTCATATATCCACTATTGTAGATCATTTGATTTTTTAGTTGATCTATTTATTAAAAAATTAATTACTTTATAAAAAAATTATCATTTAAAAACTTAAAATTAATTATAAATTTCATAAAAAATATTTTTGATTATTAAAATAAAAAATTGACGTAGTAAATGTAAATCTCACTCATTTAAGTGGTCAAAAATCATGATATAATTAATTATTCTATTGATCAAATATTATGATATAGTGATTATAATTTTTAGTAACAAGAACATGGAAATAATAATAAAAAATTATCAGTTTTATAAAAACTAATATTTTACTAATATTCATTATATTAATAAACACACTCATCATTTTTCATATATGTTACTCCCCATTCAAGAATATAAAAAATAATTAATAAAGGATTACTTGTTAAATATGGAATTAATAATATAATGTATAATAAAAATAACAAAGATAGAGAAATATGAGTAAATATATATTTCATTAATTGGTCAAAATGTGTACATAAAAACTTATTAGAATATAATCATGACTAGATTCCTCATGAATATAACGATACTTCTTATTCTCAACATTATTCAGATGTATAGTAGTCTAAAGAATTTAAATAGATCTATTAATATAAATTATTTTCTATATTGGTCATATATATCCAAGGGATATGGGGATATGGGGACAAATGGTTCTCAAGGAGGTTCATGGGAGGTACATGATGAAACATATGAAGCTTTATAGACTTATTTTTTTTGTTGAGGAATGTGTTGTAGAGGAAGAAAACTATGGAATAAAAAGAACCTGATGTGCTTGAATATGAGAATTATCCAAATGTATATAATAGGATCTAAAAACATATTTGAAATATGAAGAACAAATTTTACCATGTTCTGTAAAAACAATGAGGTAATGTTTTTTTGATATAAACTGATTTTGTATAGGAATCATCAATAATTACTTCTCTATAATTCATTTGGTGATGTTTTTAGTGGATGTATCATAAAATATCTATGCAATGATGGGAATTAATTATTGTTGGTTGGAGTGGATACTCAAGAGGGGGGATAATTGAGTTCTAATTAAAATTTCTATTAAAAACATTTTGGATTAAAATCCCCCGAATTAGAATAGACCAATCAATTATGGCAGTAGAGATATAAGTGACTTATTTTTCAACAGGTTTATTAAATGTTGTTTACTCCTCAGTTGAATCAGTATGAAAACTAATTCCACTTTTGATACAAGTTTACTAATCAAATCAGATATACACACCAACCAGATCTGACTATAAGAGTGAATGTGAAAACATATTTCTGTCTTTGAAAATATAAGCACAACGGATAAATGTGAAACAGAGTAAAGTAAGGATGAACACAAAAAATTAAACAAGAGGTTCAGTCGTAAGACAAGACCTAGTCCTCTCCAGTTGGTGATCACCTACCACAAAGAAATAATATTAAAAGTGATACAAAACCTGTATCGGGACATACAACAGTTTTCACAAACTGTCAAGGTTTTGCAACCTCTACCACAGTTTTATGTGGGAAAAATAAATTACCAACACACACCAGGCTTATTCAACAGTTATACATGGGAAAAGGTGTAATGATAGTTTGGTATGATTATTTTCAGTAAACATCAGTTCAAAAACAAGATTTAGTGTGTGTAACACATACACACTGCTCACAAATGTATAATATGTAAACAAAGTAGAGATAAAGATATTAGGAATCAGTTTATAATGCTTTGTTGTGTTGGTAGATTAGCATTGGACTCGTTGGAGTGAATAAAATGAAGTTTTGGTACTTCTTTGCAAGTTGACTCTAAAATAGAGTGTCACAACTTTCAGTCAAATCAGATATAGAGATGATCAGCTTCGTGGGTTTTTATGCTCTTTGCAGCACACCACGTCAACTTGAAGCAGATTCTTCCAATTGATCCTTTTGAAATTGTGCATTCTTTTGAGTGAGTGCTTCAAGGTTCTTCTTGAGATTGTGTATGGTTATCTCTTATGATTGTTCTGTGTATATTCAATATATCCATGCCACTTTTCGTGTTTCTGTATATATATTTCCCAATCACCTCTAATTGTATCTGTATTATATATATACTCATTTCAAGTTTAGTTTTTTCTCATTTGATTTAGCAGGGGCCGACAAGAAAAAATGATTTAACCACATGTGGTCTTCCTTGTACATCGTACTATTTCTTGATATGACTAAAAATAGCATTAAATAATTTCAGGTGTATCAATTTTTTCAGAAATGAATGTTATAATAGTATTAATAAAACTATTAATGAATAGAATTGAATATCATTAGACTGGTAGTAGATACATGTCACTAAGTAGACTTCAACTGTTGTTTTTCCAACTGTCGACTTCATCGGTAGGTTATTAAACTATGAGTTTTATCAGTAGGATCTTTGTATGTATTCTAGTAATGGTAGCTGTTACTCTGTGTAACAGTAGCTCCTCATCAGTGGACTTTGAACAATAGTCGACTATCTAGACAGTAGGAGTTATCCAGCGATAGATTTTTAAAAACAGTAGACTGGTCCATCTATAGGCCTAAACAGTGAGGTTCTCAATAGAAGACTTGAGAAAGAGTCTGACAGTGAAATTCTAACAGAAGACTTGTCACAATAGTGACCTTGTGACAGCAACTCTTTGTCTGTGAGCTTTGATAAGCATATCAACTGAGGACTTGTGACATTGACATTTTACTAGTATCTTACAAGAGTGACTGTAAATATTAAACAATGATCTTCTAGAATTAGTGACTTAGAGTGGCAATGAGCTATAATGGTGACTTTGAACAGAAGGCTCTTACTAATAGCCTTTAATAGTGAACATATATTTAGATAAATATAAACTATAATCTAATGTAGCAAAGTCAAGAGACTTAACAGTATACACTATTGAGGATAAGATAATTATAAATGTATATTAAAAGGATTAGTAACTGACTTAATATACCATGATCAATATTTAAACATGATTTGGGATTATCAATACAGGAGATTCCAACAATTATTTTTATATTCCATTGTGTAAATACATTTTATATAGTTTGTTATCTCACCATTTATTACATTTTTATCATTGGAAGTCTTGATTTATTCTTCTCCAATCAAATCAAACATTCTTTACACCCTTGGAATTACAACTTGTTCTAAAAGGATTTTATATATTTATAATACTATACATGATATTCTAAATCACCAGATAAACCATCCTACCAATAAATTTTTCATCAAGAGTTGATAAATCCATATGGGAATTAATTGATGTAATAAATAATCTAGATGGATTGGTCAGCATTATGAGATAACTTGGATCTAATGAATTTAGAATATCTATAAAATTATCATCCAATTCTAATATTTTTCTAATAAAACATTTCATTTCCCTATCAATTGTATGAATCTTAGAGTGCATAAGATATATTTCTAGAAAAAAACATATTTTTTCTGTTTAAAATGATAGTTTTAATATTTTATGGAATATATTTCAATATTTTATGAGTATTATCCCATGTAAAATTCAAATTATATTTGAAAATAACAAAAAAATTAATTTTTTAACTATATTATGTCTTAAATATTGATCAATATATGAGGTGTATAATAATATTTAACATCCTTATAAGGAGACACATGAACTTGAGAATAAATATATTGGGCATGAGAAGAAGCTACTTTGGGAAGGAAATAATCATTGAAATAAAAATAATAATCCCTTTTCATAGGGGTCTCTCTTAAATGCACCACTTTAGAAACAATAATCCCAAGAAGTATATGAATAAATATAATAATGAAATTAAAATCCTCTTAAAATTAGTTAATAGTAACCACATTGATTATAGGATAATAGTTATAAATAGTTTCATCATGAAAAAGTTTTTTTGGTACATATCTCTGATATAGGTGTACAAAATATCATAAATAGATCCCCAAAATAAGGAGGTGTAAACATAACGTAATGATTAATAGTTGAAGGGATATTTGAAAGAATACAATATTCTTCTATTGAAATAATACAATGGAAGGACCTTCTCACATTGGGTGATTATCATAAATATAATCCTTTTATTCATCATCACCTTTATAATTATTATCGATATGTTTAATCATATCATCAAGGTTATGCACATTATCCACAATTAACATTCATTATCATCGATACTTTTGGGAGGATATGAATCCATATCAACGAATGTATTTTTTGGCGCTATTTCTTCACTAGATAGTGTATAATAAAAATGGGAGCACCCCCTATCACAAATATAGGTGGAATATACGAAACTAGACCCATATCCTTATAAAAAACTTAATAAATGATAGATGTTACAAACCACATAGTTTGTGGAACTATCTCCCAATTATTAGTTAAATCAAATTATCAAACTATTTTAAAAAACAATGTAATTTTAGGTTCTATTGTGACATTAAATGAAATATTTGAAATCATTTTAACAAAATGATAAGGAGATCCATTAATTTTATCTTGAAATGTTCTTTGATCTTATTTATTATATCCATAAGATCATCAAATTTATCATTTTAGAGGAAATACAAATCATCAATCCCAACTGGTTCTAAACTATGTGAAATTGTATCTATTTCTATAGAAGGATGTGAGATTACATTTAAAATCATATAATTTATCACCCTATAAAAGAATCATATATGATTACTTGGATTCAATTTTATATTCATACTTTTTTGAGATCTATAACTGAAAAAATCACTATAGGGAATCATTGTTCTTTAAACTTATGTATATACCAATCATTTTTGGTCCATCTAATAGAAAATAATGTTTTTAATGAAACTGTGTTAAATCATGATAATGGATTGGTTAACTCTTCTACATGACACATCATGTATCCAGGAAGGCTTATCAAAATACATTAAACCAATATTAATAGAAATAATAAATCTTGGAACCGTATATAGATACTATATCTCTTTTTAGTGAATATATGTTTTGAACGAACATCAATATTACCATGTATTCTTCACATATCCCATTTACACCAAGTCACGAGTTGAATATTTCATATATATCTTGTTCAGGATAATTCACAATCTCAAAATAATAATGCATTATATTATATAATACTTTATAATTATTAAATATTGAATTATTTTATAAACATGTTTGATCAGAATAAATTTTTGACATGAACTCATACTCTTATTGTCAATAACTATCATAATCACTCACTCTTTATATCTATCATAAAACACCATATTATATTATAACTATTTTACAATGAATGGTGTATGGGGTATATCAACCTTAAAGGACCATAATTTTAAATTTTTATGAACAATGAACCCAAATTGAAATTAATGGATTATTACAAACCACTCATAATTAACATCTCTCTAAAAAACATGTTTATTGAGAAATGATATGGCTCTTTAAACGTTTTCCAAAATTTCTCAAAATGCCCTTTTTTCTTTTGGAAAGTTATAGTGAATCATCACTAAATCATCACTTCAGTATGACTATGTGGAGAGAGATTTATTATTCAATAATACAAGGATTCAGTGATGAATGATTACAAAAATAGGTTTTTAATGTTAGTTTTTTTTGGGATAGAAAGATGTTTGGTGAATTGATTTTTGATTTTACAATTCAATCATTTAGAGATTTATAATATAATAACATTATGGAAAAAATAATAAGTAATTAATATATTTTTCATCCCATATGAATGTTTCTAAATTTAATATATAATAAAAGCTCAATATATTTAGAACAAGTATGTAATTATATATTGAAAAAAATATTACAAATAATTTTAATTTTATAAATACATTTTAGTCAAAATTATTCTTTTATAATTCATGTTTGAAATAATTAATTATCTCAATATAGAATGGATTGGTAAATATTTTATAATGATTATGTTCTATATGAATTAATTAGAATTTATATCACTCATTTGAAAATTCTCTCTAATAAAAAGTATTTTATTACATCAATAATTATTCTCCTAGGATGTGGCACAAAGATTTAGAAAAAAACACTTGAATTATATATATTTATATATAAATATATGAATAGATATCCATCATAAAATAATGTTTGTTTCATCACCATAATTGTGGAAAAAAATATTACTTCTATGTAACAAATATTAATAAAAAATTATCCAATAGTATTATACTTCATAATACAAAATAAATGAAATTATTTCCCGAAATATGACATGTTCTAGAGGATATCCTTCTTTCAAAAATATATCCACAAAAATCATCATCTGAATGAAAAATAATTCAAATTCTGGTACATTAAGGTAAAATAGTGAAAAATTGATTTTGTACGTGTGGCATGTAGAAATTATTTCAGTAAAATTTAAATGAGATTTTTATGGTTTTCATAAATTTGTACATATATAAATACATAGGACATAATATCAATTCCTCTAGTAGTTTAGTATAATAAACATCCAATCATATCTCTTAATGTTGTTTGATATTATGAGTATCTAGTTGCATCGATATCTGGAATATATATTGTACGCATTAATATTTAAATACCTTTCTTTATATCCATGCCAAAAAATATCTATTATATATTATATTTTATTTAAAAAAATTTAATAATTATTTTGAAAAAAATAATTATAAGAAGGTATTTTAACTCACATAAAAAACTCATATCCAATTAATTTTTAATTATTTTAGAAAATTAAGTACAAAAGTTATTTTGGATGTTCAAATGATATTATCATCAATATATATATGAACTATAAAAACATCCGTAATTTATAATTATAAATAAATTAGGGTCATCAACAATTTTTTTGAAACAGTTATAATTACGAAAAGTGATTATCCTATCATTTCAAGCTCTTTTGTGGTGTGATAAATCATAAAACAGATTATTAAATTTTAAAACCAGATTTGGAGTATGAGGGTTTTGAAGTATTGTGGATGATTGAAAAAATCCTCATTAATATATCCATTTAGGACATCATAATTTATATCCAATTGAAATAGTTTGAAATTAAGATTTTGAAATAATGAAACTAATATTATGATGACCTCATGTCAAGATACTTGTTCAATTGTATCACAATATTCTATAACCTATTCATGAATACATCATTATACAACAAATATAGATTTATTTCAACAATTGTTACAATATCATCCACCATGTTTTTATAAACCAACCTAAATCCCATAGTAATGTTGATTTTAGGTCTATCAAATAATTACTTGTGTATATTTCATTCAAATTAGTTCAACTGTTCTTATTATATTATTACCCAATTTAATTTATTGATTGATTTATTGATGTTCATAGTTTGAATAAGTTATAATAAAGCATGATGTTCAACATGTCTTTTTCGTGGGGATATAGTTTGAGTTCCTATTTATAAATATATAAATAAAAAATCTAATGGGCAGACATTATGGGTTTAAATAGTTGTATGGATATTAGTAAATGGTACATAATTTTAATCTTCACATTAAATATTAGGTAGATTATTTATATAAGAGGATATTTCTAGTAAATCCACAAAAACATTACATTATTAAGAGGTATTAAGGATATTTAGATTTTATGTATCAATCTAAATATTTTGTAAAGAATGAATGGTTTAATGTCGATCATTCTCATAAAAAGGGATAAGATCAATATCTTCTAAAACATTAGATTTCTTATTAAGGACCTTGTATGATTTAGTAGTGGTTGAATATCTAAGAAATATTTCATCATGTCTTTTATCTGAATAATTTTCAATATTCTCTTTTGTGTTAAGAATATAATTTTTTTTGAAATTATATAAAATGATTTAATTTATCTTTTATACCATTCCATAATACATATTTTTTAATATAGTTATTGTTAGAGCACTATTTATTAAAAGTAAATATTAATGAACAATATTATATCATTAATATAAAATATTTTAATGATGACTATTTAATAATGAAGATAATTTTTTCGTATCCCAATTTCTACATTCAATAATACCATTACGATGAGGTGTTCAAGGTGTGTAAAATTTTGAGTAATTCTAATTTGTGAGTAGTGAGATTCAAATTCATTATTCTCAAATTCACATACATTATCACATCTAAACACATTTATTGAATGTATACTAAGCTATTATTTATATTTTTCATTCAAAGAGAAATATAAAGGAGTTTCATTTTTGTGCATATAAAAACAAATCAATTTATATCATGTAAAATCATCAACTATAATATAATAATAATAATTTTATACAAAACTAGATACATTATTTAAAGGAAATAGTTTAATATAAACAAATTCGTTTGGCTAATTGGTTGAGAGCTATCTATTTGAATAAATGACATTTCTTTTTGGTATCCATACAGGAATAAAATACAAATATTCTATTTAGGACATTAAAGATTTTGTAGACCCTTTACTAATCATTTAACAGTAAGCTTTATTTTTCAATATATATTTCACGTGCCATGAATAATATTCCTTATCCAACATTGTCTATTATATTCACTCCAAAAAGAAACTATTTCTGAAAATATTGAATCATAATTATGAGTATAAATATTGTCATTTCTAAATCAATTTTATAACAATAAATACTTATAATCTAAAAAATTACCATTGTTGTTGCCAATTTTTATTAAAAATAATCATAATATAATTTATAACTTGTAGGCATGTTCTTTTTAAACATAATAAAATAAAACATTAAAAATAATGATAGATTGATAGTTACCAATTTTTCTATGTCAAATGAATTTTCTTATTTTATTTTCAATAAATGTTATATACACAACATCCACATATATAATTGTTTTCAAATAATTAACAGCAACTACTCATAAGTAATTCACATATATATAAATATAAAATGGTTTCTTTTTATATATCATTATTTATTTCTCTGATAATCAATTAAAAACACAATAATTTTCATAATTAGTTTTTTTAGTCACCTTAAAAATAATACATTATGAATCCTAATTTGTCTTACAATATTATTAGAGAAATATTTGTTTTATTGAGAATGGAAATTCTTTTTATGAAAAAAGAATCATAGAATGATTTCCATAAATATTACGGGAGTGTTTTTTTAAGTAATAAAATAGTGTTATATATTTTATTTTTCTATCCATGTTGTAAATTAAAACTATATCAGAATTTGGATATAACCTATCTTCATAGATATTCTGATAGTTTAGATTATTCTAAAAATACGTTACATTTATTTTTTTACTACTCATTTACTATTTAAATTCAATATTCTCATTTAATAGAATAGAATTATATTCTTTTTCAATGTTGAGAAAATAATTCTCTACCATACATAACACATAATCCATATTAGGAATTTTTATATTTATAATTTATATCATTTGTTTTATATTCTAGTATAGTAAAATATTATTCAAAATTTACAATAGGGATTTTAGAATAAATTTTATTGTGTGAATAAATATAAGGTACATTGTAAGAAGTAACTATAATGGATAGATTTTCATTCTTATACATGTTTACTTATCTTGAATCTGAGTCTCTCAAGATATCATTGTATGCCCCCATTTAGATTCCACTTCCCTTTTTGTTCTTTTTTTCTCATCTTTATATTTCATTTTTTATTTTAAATTCATACTATCAACTTATCATTTTATTTTCCATTTTATATTTTAAAAGTGATTTCATTATATAATACATAATTTTGAAATTAACCTTTATAATAACCTATAGTGTCATAATTTCCAATATATTTTGAATATATAAAAAACAAACCATTTTTAGAAAATTTTAAACATACTATCTTGATCATTCATTTCATCATCACGTTCCTTGTAACCTTAAAATTAATTTTTATTATCATCTATTAAAACATAATTATATTTTTTCCATGAATCATTATATTTTAATAATGTTGGTTTTGGTTCATAAAAATTATTTTTTACATTTATAACATATTTATACATAATCAATTTTCGTATAAATTATGTTATAATTAACTATATAACAAAAATGGCTCAAAAATAGAACATTAAATACTACTCAATATATGTTATAAACATCTCAAGATTTTAATTACTAAAAATTTTCATCAATTTTATATAAAAGTATAATCATATTTTTTATGATCTCATTGAACATGAAAATATATCAAAGATAGAATTTTTTTAATTCAATTTGAATATATCAATCATTATAGTGTAGATATTTATATACATATCATTAAAATTATAAGTTCATTTATGAGATATAAAAAGGGATATCATGTAAGATAATAATTATCGAAGGGAGATGTTCTAGTAAATTTATATTCACCTACAATATATAATGCTGTGTAAATGATGTCATGTTTTGATAGAAAAAATCATTAATAGTATCATACAATTTTTTTTGAGTATTTTTTGGTTTTGGGTATTTTTCATCAATAAATCCCTAAATATTAAAATCATACTCTAAAGATTGATTTCCATTTGGTCCTTCCATTGAGTAAATAATTCCATTAAAATAAAAATGTATATTTTTAGAATAACATACAAAGTTATGATCCATAATTATATATTATAAAGTAAATAAAAATTAAATATATCATGATAAAATAATTTGAAAGGAATAAATCACAATGAAATAGAAATAAAGTCTTCTATAACCAAATGTTGGTTTGGTGGAAAAGTAATGATGTTGTGATATTATTTTCAAATTATTTTTTTGGAAAACAATTCTTGTAAAATTTAATCCTCTAATTTATAAAACATATCCCTGTTATCTAAAATTATTGAAATATTTAATTTAATTTTTACCAAACTACCAAAAAATTAATAAAAACTCAGTTAATATATGATTAAAACTATGTCATCTTTGGAAAATGATTTACTAGAAAAAAACAGTGAATATCAAACACAAATTAATGTTAAATATAAAATTATTATTTTATAATATAATTTATAAAACTTAGAGTAAAATTTTTCATATGAAATTAAATATAATAGGAAATTAGACAGTAGAAGAAAAATAGAGTTTAGTGTAAAACATATACCTAGTCTTCACTACTCATAAATCACATACGTCTTTGTAGTTTATTATAAATTAATTTTTCCAAAATGAAGATATGTTTTTAATTTATGAAATATAAGTATATCTTGGGTATAAAGAGCCTCATCCATAGTTCTAAATTAGATAATAAAAATAATTAAAACTACATACATGTAGTTAAGTATAAGAATCATCTTTAATAATATTTCATGGGACTATATATGATAAACAATAAAAAATAGAGTCTCACTATATCCAAATATTATAGGATTTTTTTGATATATTACAAAAAAATTAGGCATTAAAATATCAAAAGTAATAAAAATAGAGTGAGATATGTGAATGAATTAGGTGAAGAAATGAATTTTTTATTGATTTTCAGGAAAATATTATTTTCTTCTCTTTCTATTTGTTTAATTTGGAATTTATGGACGATGATGTTCATATAATATATAACATTTAATTATGTTTATTAAACAAAATATTCATAAAAATCAAAAACCAAAGTTTTATTTCATTATGATTTCTTCTTGAAAAATTTTGATGTCATTTTAAGATGAATTATTTTATATTATAGATCATTTAATATCCTTGTAAAATGAATACTTCTCTAAAAATACCCATTTTTAATTAATCATTGAAGATCATTTTCTAGGAAATCCAAGATCATGAAATTATTTTTATCGGTATTTGATTAAATATAGAATCATAAAAATAATAATATATTTAATAATTTATGATGTAGTTTAGTTATGTCTTCATTATGGTTTTCTACAACAATATATGTGGTCACCTCAATAATTTACATGAATAATGGGATCTTTAGATAGGTTGTATGATTGACCATTTGTAACTTTTGTTGATTATTTAATCTTATGGTTGATAAATTGAGGCATAATATCAACCTTTTTACATTTAAGGTTGTTAACATTTCACTCATGGTTTCTCCAATATACTTTGAGACTAATGACCATGGTCACTTCTTTGGGATATGTGGTCGATTCATTACATATTTAACATTCGACAATTCATTATCAGTTTCGATAATTAGGAATTTTGATAGTTTTTTTATCTCTAGGATGATCGGACAAGCCTTTTGGTTGATCCAGACGTTTCTTAGGAGATCATAACTATTGATTTTCTAGGTGTCCAATCAGTACATATTTCATGACATCACTCCATGGATTTTTGAAAATCATGACTATGGGTGTAGATTGGGATACTACATGAGAGAAATCATTTTTTAAAATGATAAAATGAGAAATATAAATATATCTTGGTTTTACTAGAATAATTCCAAAAATAAAAAATATGTGGCCATATGGTCGATCCATGTTTTTGATAAATTAACATTATTTTCATGAAAAGGATTTCTATTTTAAAAAATATAAAATGGATAAGAAATAACAAAAAAATTATTTTTCATTTCTATAATAAAGAATTTATAGAGTAATCCAACTAATATTAATTTAGTAGAAGGTGTGATGTAAATAATTAAATTTTAGGATAATGAATTTATAATGGAATTTTAGGTGGAAATGTCATGGAAATGATAAAAAATAAAAATATAAGCTTTTTAATAATTATAAAAACACAAAGCATCAAATTATAACATACACACACATGTCAGAACAATATGTGTTCAGTACCACTAATCCTAGTATTTAGAAATTCATGGATTATCATTTGTTACGAATATTGGATATAGGTAATAATTAATTTTAGTTATCCATGTATTATTAAGATATTCATGTAACAATTTGATGGTTAAAGAAAAATTTCTGATAACAATGGGAATGATGTTAGGAAAAATTTATATAATTAATTTGGGTGAGAAATTTTCATATTTATTATTCAGGATTAATGACCTATGATTTTTTATATATTAAATTTAAATTATTTTTTCATAGATTGTGTTACATTAAACACCAAACAAACATTGCACCACACTATAAAATTAAGACAGACTAATAATACATGAATAATATAATCATTAGCGATTATAGTGACAATAATTTTTTAAATTATCTAAATATTATAATTGTAATCTATAAAATATTTTATATATAGGTTGCCTTTAGAAGAACCAATTAAAAATATGTTAATTTATTTTAACCTAGTAAATTAAATTTATCAAAGATAATATATTATCATAATAGTTTATATTTATATTTATAATTTAACATATAAATTTTGATAATGTAGGTAATCCCAAAAAAACAAATCTTATGTATTATAACTATTCATTTTGTATTTATATTAACAATTGTTTTGTACATAACATTTTAAAATATTCTAATCAAACAAATGAAAACTTTTATTTTACTAGAATATATTCGCATTATTTTTTTATTTTTTCTTAAGTATAATTTATTTATTTAAATATTTAATTTCATAAAAAATAAATAATTTTTCAATTTAGAATTCCAAATTTATATTAGGATTTGATTTTTGTATATTTCGTAATTCAATTTTTGGGTAAATAGTTAATATTGTGTATTTTTTTAATTTCATTTGAATTACATAAATATCTATATAATTAAAAATAACCAAATTACTTCTAAAGGAATATATTTTCATTTTATTTTTTATATGATCATTTTAATACTAAACCAACTATTTTGTAGTAAATGTTATTCGTTGCATTTCATGACCATATAATAAAATTAATTTCTTTTAGCTATTTAATTTAAATAGATAAAATGAAAAAATATTATTAATCTGTAATTTAAAATTTAATATGTGTTCAATATCATTTCAAATCATTATGGATAGTAATTATGGTAAAAACAATTCACCATAGTAAAGGGTACGATGTAATTAATTTAAAATCGATACGATTAATAACATATCTTAATTATTTTTTGATGAACGGATTTAGAACTATATCACCATAAATTATATCAGAAATAGTTTGGGACTAACTTCTCAAATAATAACACTATATGATTTTTAAATTTTTAGAAAATTTTCAAATTTTCCACTCCACTCACTTATAAAAGGAAGCCTCATTTATTACTTTCGTAACAAATTTTGAGAAAACTAGTTCATTGGAAAACATATAAAAATCATTCAAACATTCATTCTAATGTCCTAGATTTATTAGTAGTTTTAGAATTATAATCATAAAATTATTAATTTCTAATTCATAGATTGATATGTGAGAAAAAAGTAAAAGGCCTAATTGAACAATATCATGTATATTTCATACTTTACCTCCATAAAATATTAATCATCCATGATGAATTAATTACCTTATAAATAATTATTTTTTCATAATTATGTTATGAAACTCTTCTAATTTATTTTCAAAATAAATCCATCATTTGAGAAATTGGAGCATCAATCGTGTGTCCATGTAGACTAGCACCTCCAAAAAGCGATCTATTTTATTTTTCATCACCAATCCATATGGATGGTTAAAATTATTAAAAAATTTAATATATAAGATATTTATGACATTATTGTGGTTCATTATTGACAATATATTAAATACATTTTTACTTAGTCATCTGTTAGAAATTAACAATGCCACTCATGCGTATGTGTGGAATACCATCTCTATGAAATTATGTAAATAATTTTTCATTTTCACCTAATAAGTAAGGTAATAAGAACAGATATATGAAATAAATATGAACTGAATATATATTTATTATTCTATAAAACTAAAATATTATCTACTTTATTTATTTTATATAGGTAATAAAATTGAAATTTTTGTTCACTTGCACAAATGAACTACCATATCCATTGAACGACATGGTTAATTATTCATGAATAATATAAATTGTTTTGATTAAAAGATTATTTTGATTACAATTGTGATAAAAAATATATTATTAATATTATAGTTGTATTAGAGTCATAACCCTTTTAACATGGACAATGAAGTTATATATTTTTAAGTTATAAATCAAACACCCCTAAAACATACAACATTAAACTAACCATTTTTTTGTAAATAAAAAATGATATTAAAGGAAATAAATTTAATAGTAATAATACAATTGATATTTAATTTTAGAATAATAAAATGGATAACTGATATTAATGTTTCATACTTTATTTAGAGAATGTATGTCGGTAGACATGATTTAAGGTATGGGATTTTTTTAAAACATAATTTTACAATATTTTATAAAACTAATTCTCATCAAGGACAAAACACTGAGAAATGTTCTATTATATTAATATTTATTAATAATAATTTTTTTTATTTTTAATTAATTTTTACCTTTTTTTATTTTTTTTATATATGATTCCTTGAAACATTTACCATATGGGTTATTTTGAGTTTTTTTACAAAAGTGAAAAAAAATATGATTTTAAATATACATAGAATGGTTAGATTTTATGAAAATTATAAATATTATTCAATATAATTTATTCTTTATAAAGATCCATTTTTATCATCCATGAAAATAATAATCTCATTACGAATGAAATTTTTGTTATTTATAATATTTTATTTTGAAACGAAAAGTTATTATCATCATTATAAGATAAATAGAAGTCTTATTTCCTATGGTATTAAATAAAAATTCAATTTTGCTTTTTAATTAATGTCAAATATAATATTGTTGTATCATTATATGGGTTATTTATAATTTATATGACTAAAGAGTTAGATCTCAATAGATTTGATGACAGGTGTTCCTAATATATCCCTCCAATGAATTGGGTTAGGTGATGATGTTTACCTGTAATATGCTACTTTTATGAGACAAAAAATTAAAATTTTAGGTGATTATACTGTAACAGTACTAGTAAGGTAAAATTTAAGGATAATTTTCCAAGATACAAATATTCTATGTGTAATAACTGGACTTGAATCACCAGGTCCTATCCACAATTCCACATGAACTTATGCACACCTCATAGTATGATAAATGATTCTAGCTCACAGTGTGGGTCTAAGTTGAAATCAATGGGACACTATACATAGAATAATAATAAAAAATTCCAAATAAATAACCAAACATGAAATAGTATAAAGTCATATTATGTGTCAAATAATTACATACGAAAATTATTAATGTCTTTTATTTTAAAGACCTGAATGGTCACATTGAAAATTAATATATAAATCAGTCATCTGGATGATTACAATAGAAATTAATTAAAATAAAAAAACATCAATTAGTATTGGAACACATATCCAAGACAACTATTATATGTGTCTACAAACTCATATAAATTTATTCAATTGATGGTAAATCTTAGTTATCATTAGAACATGTAACTACATCATGTTAAGGATGACCAGTTATTCTAATGACATGGACACTTTATAAATTTGTGAGTAAAACTTAGTATGGAAACCAAAACACAATCTATTACCCTACCGATAAATTTAGTGCAAAAGCATATCATATCATCACCTGAATGTAAGTAGTGAACATATTATTTCTCAAACATTACATATAAACACCAAATCCAAAATGACAAAGAAACCCCAATATGTTGATCATTCATGAATTTTCTAAGATTCCACAACACCCCTTATTTTCATGCTTCAGAATAATGAAAATAAAAACATCGATGAATATTAATAAAAATTAGAATATTTTAAATAATTACCCATATCAATTGGACCCCCACAAATGTCATTTATTACAATATCTTTAATGAAACCTTTATCACCCCATCATTATTGTAGTATTTATCATGGACACTATATACCCCTCCCTAATGGAGGACATTATCCATGGACATTATCAATTACCATATTATAAGTATGAAGTAATTGGAAACTCATGACACTATATTATGAAATTTTACCTCATCAGTTCCTTGTTGATGAATTATTAATTCCCCTAAATTATTAACTACCATGTTAGAAAACATTATGGTTATCTTACACATAACATAATACCATCCACAGTTTCTATAAATCATCATTTCATTAGGCTCTACCTCTAAGTGGTTGTTTAACCAAAACTAAAAAACATGAATATCTTGATACCAAACACATGGTTACTAAGGCTATTTTATACCATAATAAATAAAAATAATTGAATGTATTAACAATATATATCAATAATAGATATAAATTTTCTAGACATGAACACACATGTGATCAAGATTTAAATAGGGTACCATGGAATACAAATACACATACATATGTTGAAGGTATCGAACATAGTCCCACAGCTCTAGATCTTATATCACATAACCATATATAAAATATGATTTGTATAGCATAATGTATGCATTACTGATATAGCACCATCCATCAATATCTGACATCATTCTTGTGTATATTTTTATCGAGGCCTTTGAAACCTTTTCCATTTATATTAATTATGGTTACATGAATTAATTAATTTATAATTAACAATAATTAATTATGAAATATTGTTTCCACATATAATATTATTAATATAAGGCTCAATCATACATGGTGGTTAAACTCACACCACATTGAAATAAAACTGTCATAATATTATAGGGTTGCGTACATAAACGCTTCTTGCTCAAAAAGAGTCAACTAAAAACCATGAAAAGACAATCATAATTTTTCGATATATCCAAGCACATTTATCCTCCATAAATCCCCATGTCTTCAAAAATCATGCCAAAAAAGTATGATTAATTAATTATAAAAAAAATTAAATTTATTAAATAGTTACATGTAACCTCACATTCAATGTAGAAAGACATAATTTTCAAAATACCTATTGTGTATCGTCCAGTAGCTTCCACCATAACGGACCACCCATGGATGGTCCACAATATTCACCAGAGATCATTCCCTGAAAAGTCACTATAAAATAGAAATAATAATATTTTTATATAATTAAATTTGAAACATTTGAACGATTCAATTTGGAAATGTACCTTCCCCAAAATAATGTGTTCTTCTCTGTAAATGACATCTTTTGTTCTCCACTATCTATCCCAAGTGAAAAGCCCCAAATAAATTTTCAATTCTACCTTTTGTTTTTTGGAATTAGAGGAAATTTTTAGAACAAAATTTCCCAATAATAGATATGTTGGACGAAAATTACAATATAAGGATGGGGTGAAAGATCATTAAATTGAAAATTTTCAAATATTACCTAGGACCATAAGAATCAATTGGAAAACTTGAGAGTGTAAAATCATAAATTCTATACAACACAAAAATCATTATTCTATATAAATGAGTGGCCTTATACCTATTTTTAATTATTAAAAGATATAATTCCATATTTCATGATGTAATTTCTAAAATTACCGTATGAAAATTTTATATCTACCCCTCAACCCAGATTTTTCATCATAAAGGCTCCCAGACACCCCAATAAGAACTTTTAAAATTTAAATACCCTGTTCATGATGTGAATTTGTAATCGATGAACTTTTCAGTTATCTCAAGTTTACAAAAACTCCACTACAGTCCTCCTAGATCATTAGGACATCACCTAGATCACTAACACCATACCAAAACACCAATTTTGGATGATAAAACTCTCCCTAAATCATTAAAACATCGATTTCTCTAACTAATTGGTTAAACAAACAAAATATTCAAAAATCCATGAGAAATTTAAAAATATAATGATGTGTGTGATAAGAATCACCACAATATACCTCTTATCATCCTATAGATGTTTTTTATCATGTAAAACACATTACATTCTCTACTATTATCATTATTTTCAAATATTACTCTTTTCTTAACCTTGAAGGAAAAATCCATTAAAAAAGGCCACAATTATTTTAAACATCCATAATGATTCCACTATATGATTATTATCATAACTGAAGATTCCAATTTAAAGACTCACAAACAAAAAAACACAAAAAAGACACTTTCCACACCTATCTCTCATTGTACACAAAATTTTATTAACTTAACTTTCCCTAAACTAATGTTTTCCAATAAAAATATCGACACTCCAAGGATGATTCTCAAATATAGGATCTCCTTAATATAGAATTTTCTATCCAAAAATTCCATATGTGTTTTCCAAAATAACAATGAAGACATTCTATAAGATGTTATCTATAGGGATTTCCTCTAACCATGTTTATCATTAAGCGAGAATGTCAGTTTAGACCTCCCCTGAATTTTTTTAAAAATTTCTCATTCACAACACTATTTTTTCCTATAAAGAAACACATGGATATAACCTAGAATTTAAACTAGGGACCAATAGGGTATGGCCCCACTTGTATCTCAATCCATAAAACTTCATTCTCACCACCTTCAATAAATTATCATCTAAATATGATCCTATAAAACTTTTCACATGTTGATTCACCCACTGAACCATGAAATGAAAACATGTCTCACCCCTATATCATCGGATAAAACATTTTTTACATGATTCACCCCCTGATCAGTATGATGAAACTATGTTTAACCCTATTAAACATGTAAAAAAAATTGGAAAAATTATAATATTAACTTATCAGTCCAAATTAGAAACCAAACCATCCATTCTCTATAGGCCATACGCAATACCAAACATACTCAAAATTTCAAAATGTCTTTTCTGAATTATCAACCACCTATTATATGGCCAATATGATGAGATAGAAGTGATTATAACCCACTGAATTAATTTTCTCTTAGAAATAGTGTTCATTACTCTTCTTGTAATTTTATTATAATTTTACCCACCTCAAAAACCAAATATCCCTTAAATGACCAACAACGAATCCATAAATCATATAACAATTTTTAATCGATATAACATCCAAAATAAGGTTTGATCCAATTATAATGGAATTTCACTATTGACTCACCAAAATAATTTTCAATCCATAATGTTCAATACCATTCATTAAATCACTAGTGATATGACTCACTCCGAGTTCACATATATTTTACTAAAATATGAATCCTACATATAGACTCCAAAAAAGATTTTTATCTAAATATGAAATATCCTATTACTATGTTCATGAATTTTTAATCCGCTATTATGTTCATGATTTTGATTAGATATGTGTAAAGACCAATAATTTCCATTGAATTGTTTTTTAAATATATGGGAATTTTACGAGTCTGTAGTTTCTGACGACGCTTGATTTCAAGGCCCAGTGTGTCCAGAATCAATTTATGATGTTTTTTCGGGTATGTTCTGGAAATGTACATTTGATATTTTATATCTTTTGAACCGGTTCTTGGAATTGAAATCTGAGGGCACCGTTGAACTCGTAGTGTTGGTGATTTCATAGTGAGACCTTTACCACAGTTGTGTTCTAACGAGAATGGAAGATAGTTTCTGGGGGTTTTAATAAAATTAAATAAAAATAAGGTGTACTAATTTTTATTTGACATTGTTAAAACATCCAAAGGGAGGTTAGAGGTGGGGCCCACCCACACATAACCTACCATAGGAAGATATTAATTGGTGGGTCCCATCCGAAGTTTTATTCTCTCTTGCAATCGAAGGGGTGGGGCCCACACAAGCTCCAACCCCCTTGTAACTCTCCATAAAGCGGGGGAAATCATTGAAATTATTCTCCTTCTTCCCCCAATTAATTAGGCTATATTCACCCATTTAATTAGTGAGGCAACTTAATTAATTTTTAATCTTTTAAAATTCATGACAATAATAAAATAATATGAAAACCTATTATTTCATTTTATTGGGCATTATTCCTAGGTGGAATAGAGAAAGGGGAGAGCTTGGGAGGAGCCTTTTCTCTCCAATGAAGAATGACACCATCTTCTTCCTTATTCTACCAGGGAAAGAAAGGGAAGTGACACCCATGAAGAACGTCGACGTTGTCTTCGACATCATCACCGTCGAACTATCGTCAGCCAACGACGAGTACCCTCTTCCTCCTCTATCATTAATGGAACGACGCCACATTCCCGCAACTCCATCATCATCACTAAACTTGAGGTAGGGGGATTTGAGTTAATTTATATATGTTTATAAAACTCCATTATTCATCGTTCAAATTTTTGGATTATTGTTCGCCATGAGGAGGAGGGATCAGACCACCAAAACATGGTCTGACCCTCCCCTTTAGTTTGTTCATGTTTGATGACGACGGAGGCACTACACGTTGAGACCGACAAGAAGACTTCTGTGAAGAAGGAAGTAGCATAAGACTGCTGGGTTGCCTCAAGGGTGAGGCACCACCATGCCACGTAGAGAGCAGAGCCATGGCCAAGCAGGCCGCGGCACTGCCGAAAGGTTGTTGTGTCGTTGCACTGCGTTGGAAGGAAGACCCATGACCAAGAGGTTTTCACGTGGTCTGATGGAGAGAACGGACTCATCACACCGCATGTAGAAGCAGGAGGCCGCGTCCAGGCCAGGCCGTAGTGGAGGAGTTGCGGCGTCCTCCTGCCATGTGGAGGCCAGTAGGACCACGGGGTCGTCGTGCCGTAGTGGAGGAACCAGGGTGGCCGACTGATCTGGCTGCCGGTGCGGGCTACAGGCGGGACCCCTCGGGTCCCACGGTTCATCGAACCAGCGCCTAGAGCTGGTTCCTTTGGAAACCAGGGGGAGTTTTACCACACCCCCTGCATCGTGGCCAGCTGGGCCATGCGGGCTCACCAGCCATCCCACCCCCAGGCCGGGCCACCCTCGGGACATGCCTCCTTCGACCCGTGTCGCCCCTTCAGGCCTGGCCATTTCCTCAGACTGGGTCGGACTGGCAGACCGGGACAATACTCGATTTGGAACGGGTCAGGTCTAACTTGATCAGACTATACCCTGAACCGTTATAGCCTGATTACACCATTTATCTTATATCTTGGGCTACAGGTGTCTCGTTGATGAACCGTCAGCGGTGCCGATATTCATGGAACAAAGCCTTTTTTTAGAATGCCCCATGAGAGGTTTAGGGATAGTTGACACAAATTCAGTTTGGATCTTACACAAAACCAATTGGGCCCCCAGGACTAAAAGGCTAATAACTCATAGACTGGGCATCCGATTGATATGTCTTCTGTTTCCTTGAGACCCCTATGATGTGGCAGAACATTGAGATACTTATTCGTGTCACTTCGCGACAGTTGGAGTATTTCAGTGTAGCTTGTAGAGCGGGTCCTTGTAGTGATGAGCAGATAGATTACAGAGACCTAGTAGCTGACAGACCTGATGAATACTGGACGGATTCGACTAGGCCAGTGGTGAGTACCTGGTAAATGGCGGCAGACCCATGGTGGAGTATCTCCTGGTAGTTGGTGGTAGACCCATGGTACTTGACATGAGGAGTACCTCTGCAGGCAATTAGGGGGATCTCCTAGTATTTGGCGGCAGACCCACAGCGGAGTAGCGCCTGGTAGATGGCAGCAGTCTCGTGGTACTGAATAGGAGGAGTACCTCAGTAGTACATGGTTAGTGAGAAGCGCCTTGGTGTCGCGATAGGCCCACTTTTCTCGATAGAGGGGGGGGGGGGGTTATCTAGCAACAGTGGTTTTGAAAATGAAAATCTTAGTTTGAGCTAAGTCATGACTTTTGTGTCTTCCTCATTATTGAGATGGGATACTAGATAACTTCGATATTTGTATGGGAATATACCTAATTAATGGTTATGTATTGCTTCGTACTTGTAGTTTATCCATGTTGGATTTTTTTGAGAACTTGAGGGTCTCAGGATCCCTACTACGTATCAGTATACTCACCCTACCATGGTCTATGCTCGTACCTCATTGTGTTGGATGCAGACGGTGGACAACACTGACCGAGGCAGAGTGTACGAGGATTAGACGGTACATGGAGGTGGACATCACAGCGAGTTGGTACCTGGAGGAGAAGGATGGACGTGTAGCACTGGGGAAGCTATCTGTACCTACCCTTTAGGTAGGATCCATGGAGGACGATCCAAAAGCTGCTAGACACCTTCCAATTGTTTGTCTTTTTAGTTGTACCTAGTTTTACTTTCCTTGTACTCTACTGTTGGGATTGTATTTCTGGCCTCTTTTTCATTCCAGCACATCATTTGTATATAGTTTTACTTAGTTTTTTACTTCATGTTGTGTACTCTGTTCTGTGTTTTTACAATTTATAAAGGCAATGCCTTCCCATCTTATAAATTTTTTCCTTTATGCTAGTCGCCAGCCCTTGACCTATGGAAGGCGGGCATGGGGTAGTCGCAACATGGGCCCCAAGGATGGGTCGTCACAATTTTTTTAGGGATTGATAAATTTAATTTTTTAATCATTAAAGTTATTTTTCGGATGTTCACAGTTGGAACATGGTTTTCCCAAACCATTCCCCGGACTACCGTAAACTGTGCAATCACAAGTAGTAATCATTTTCATTATTGGTGCATAGTTTAAAATATTGTACACACATCTATGATAAATCATGAATCCTCCTTTAAAGGGTTTCATGGTTTGGGTGCATATATTTTCTACCCATATTATACTGCCTATTTAACCATGCATATTATACTTTTTAATCCAAATGTTAATTTTGTTAATCCAGAAACCCTCTATTTATGTGCCTGATGGGCCTATAAGACCCAATAGTTTTTTTTCCTTCATTTGAGGTTCAAAATATATCCTTAGCCCCCTAAAATGCCTTCTATAAGTTAATCAAATCTAGGAATAAAACATTAAATCTGGTCCTAATTTATTTCATCCCCTGTTAAATTTATCATCCTTTCCCCTCCTTCCATCAAAGGGTTTTATGGATCCCTATAATTGTTGAGGGTTAAGTCCCATCTATATATAATCTAGAATATAAGTTTTATTCTAAGATCCTCATTTCCAATTTTCTGCAATGTTGTTTCTTAAATATAATGTTTTTTGAGATCTTGTGATCTCGAGGTTAATAATATAGTTAATGATGGAAAACTTTATTAATAGTAAATTGTATGATATATATTCAATTATTTTATTTAAATTTTAATTTATTTACATTAAATTAGTTTATTGAAAAAACATAAATTATAGTATTTTTGGTATTTGGAAGTGACTTTGACCAATATTTGGAAAAATAACAAATTCACTTGAATTTGGGTGTGTTGTAAAATAGAATAAATTTTTTATAAATTAAATTTTAGAATTTAATTATGTATTTTTTAATTTTTAAATTTATTTGATGAATTGTATTTATAATTTTTAATATATGAAAAAATGGCTTAAATTAATTTCATATAAATCTATTTGTTTTTTCAAAGAAAAAGGAATGTTTTGATTAAAATTCCTTTGGTTTTTATATTGTTCTAGTGACTGTGAGAGGCTCTGTCATGAACCGCCCTCGGGGCACATGGTGTGAATACCCCAAGCCCGCCTTCCATAGGCCAGGGGCAGGTGACTAGCACCAAAGGCATAACTCCCTAAAACTGGGAAGGAATTTCCTTTAGAAATCATAAACACACATAACCAGAGAACAAGCAGAAGAAAACAGTAAGTAAAAGCTGTATAACAAGTGTGCTGAAAGTAAAGGGGCTGCAAAATACAAGCCCATCATTAAAGTACATGGAAAGGAAAAACATGTACAACTAAAAATAGAAATAGGTGGAAGGTGTCTAGTTTCTCCTGGATCATCCACCAAAGATCATATCTGACGGGTAGGTACATATAGCCTCCTCAGTGCTCCACGTCCATCTGTCTCCTCCGGGTACCGACTCGTTGTGAGGTCCACCTCCGGGTATAGTCTAGTCCTCATACACTCCGCCGTGGTCAGCACTTTTCAATGTCTGCATCCAACAAAACGAGGTGTGGGCATAGCACAAGTTGGGGTGAGTATAACGATACTTGGTAGGGACCCCGAGAACCTCAAAGTCTCACAAAATCACACAATGATAAACCATAAAGAAGGATACAATCACGAGGTATCAACCAACCTTACGTATGTATGTGCCAAAAAATATACCTTTGTTACCAATCACAGCCTGACTCCAATTCTCAAGCCCAAGCACAACCCATTCCACAATAGATGTAAAGTCAATCATCTCGATGATATCAACTGAAATTCATGACATAGCTCACACAAGTATACAACTTTTTTAGAGTGATATAGATGATCAGATGCAGTCACTGATTCATCTAAGCTGTCAGACCCACATAGGAAACAGGACCCGCTATGTTGTGGGACCCACAATGGATATAGGACCAGCTATTGTCATCAGAGCAGTCAGACCCACATAGGATACATGACTAGCTTAGCTGTCAGACCCACACAGGATACACGACCATCTATTATGTCAGACCAACATAGAATATAGGAACATAAGTCAGAACTATCGGCCCCATGGAGGATCTCGGTACAACAGTCATCGCTGTCAATCCCACATAGGATTCTGGTACAGTATTCATCACTGTCGACCCCAAGGAGGATCCTGGTACAGTCTTGTCACTATCGAACCCACGGAGGATCATGTCATCTCAGTCGCAGACATCCTAAGGTTCCCGCACAAAACACGCTCGATTCCGGGAGGGTCCTCTACTCGAGCCGAGTGTCGATACATCAACTTTCATGAAGCCCTGATTTGATGCATCCCAAAGTTCTGTCTCATCATAAAGAACCCAACTCAACAAACGGCGCATCTATCAGACGCCCGGTCTGATATTTATTGGCATTTCCGTTCCAGGGGCCCGGTTGGATTTACGCTTGATCCAAACCTGGGAATTTTTCAAATTTGTCCAAAACTCACATAGAGTATCCCAAATGGTCTACCTCGTCGCGAGGGTCTCAGTTCCACTGACGGCGTGTTAATCAGTCGGGCGGTTTAGGACTTATTCGCATATTATTGAAGACATGCCCGACCCTTCAAGCCTAGTGGGCCGGTGGGTCGGCCCGACACGGCTGGGGGTCGGCCCGACCTGGGGATGTTCGGCCCACCCGGGGACCCGGCCCGTGCTACGGGGTGTTATGGTTTTCCCAAAGATGCCGCCTCCTCCTCTTCCCCGGCCAGCCGTAGCTAGCTGGTTCGGCCCAGCGCCTGCGGCACGCGCTGTAGGCTACCTTTCTCCCCACATAGTGCTTGCGGGCACCATAGTTCTCCAGCCCGACAGTCACATGGATGGATGATTCGCCTAGCCGAGCGGCCCACAGACATGAGCCGCATCATCCTCCAAGCGGCGCCTGCGGGCACTGCGGTTCACTAGCAGGCCATCCGATCGTCCCATAGAACGGGCAGCCAGGGCGGCCGCCGGTCCCTCCACATGGCTGGCACCGCCGCTTGGAGACCCACCTTCTACGGACCAGTGTGTTCACTTCGGTGGTCAGAAATTGGATTATTTTTGCACCAGGGGTCCTCTAGGGATGCCACCCTCAATGCAGGACCCTTCGGATTCCGTCGTTTCCACTTTGGCTCGTCGGCCAGGAAGAATTCAACAAACCGAAGAACATCACAAGATCATCGGAGGGAATCGGGCCATGTTCAGATTGGCCCACACCCTCCACGTTAGAAGATAATAACAGGGTTGAATAAAGATCATCAACAAGACAGATCCATCCCACATCTAAACCACGTATGAAATTCTTCCCTTACCCGCAATAATGATCGAACCGAGGATCAGGTTGTTCATTGGTTGGTCTACATTCGTCCTTTAGAAATAATAACGGAGAACATCAGTCCAAAGAATGTTAAATCCCACTACCTTGTAGTCGTTGTTCACTCAACAGAGTCACGGGAAGGTAGTGTCATTCCGTCAACGTCGGATAATGAAGGGAGGTTTTCGTCATTGGTGGACGGAGTTCTAAGGTGACATACTCGAAGACTACATCTGCGTTCCTCGCAGGAATTGATTCCCTTTCCTTGCCTCAGTTTAAGAAGGAATAAGACGACATAATTTTTTGGTGGTGAGGGGTGTTCTTTGATGGAAGATTTATTTCTCCAAAAACTCCCCCTCCAATCCTCCAATACTCCCCCCATGAGAGGTGTGGATCCAAAATTATAAACTACATTTCAATGTTGGCACATTAAAGGGGGAAAAAGAAGAGTCTAACTAGTTAATTAATAAATTTGTGTTGGATTAATTAATTAGGGTGATGTCCAAGGGTCGGTTGGATATATAATTGTGTAACCAGGAATTTAATTCTTAGACATAAATGCCCGACCCTCCTCATGCGGTTCCCACCTATGAAATTCGAAATGATATCATAACACTAAAATAAGAGATAAAATATTTTATTTTTATTCATCCACAAAAAGTGAAAAATAACGTCCATTTTCTTTATAACGCAACTGTGGTGAATGTCTCCGTAAGAAAATACCAGCACTGTGAGTTCAATAGTGCTCTCATATTTCAATTCCGAGCACCAGTTCAAAATTTATGAAACGTCACTCGCACGTTTAATGAACGTACCCGAAAAAAAGTTTCTAAAAATTATTAACAATCATCCTCGACCCACTACGATCGAGGTTAGGCTCTTCCAAGGTGAAACACACCCCAACGAACCCAATGTTTCCATCGAATTCCAAATCTGTGTTACCGTTAAAATGTTATTAATTTTACAATAAAATAAGTTTCACTTAATTATTTTATTTGTGGCTATAAACTAACATTCTTTGGTGGACCTCGCCGACCAATGTTAGTATATTCATAAAGAAAGCCTACCGTTATGAGTTCAGCAGTGGTATCAGATTTTTAATCTGAGTTATCATTTGTGAGTTATAAGAATTTGAAAATAAAATTACATTATATAATTATTTTATTTATGGTTATGTCATTTTTAGGTTTTCTCACAGGAGGCCCGCACTTACTAAACTTATGTCAATCCTTGGGTAAACCCGCCATCTTGAGCGCATCAGGGGAATTGTATTTCTGATCTGAGTAATCGTTTAAGAGTTATTCCTCTTTTTCAGGAAAACTTCATACGCGCGTTAATTTTAGCTTAACACAACTACGGCGGATCATTCCGGGAACACTGGGACTTGGAATCGCACACCATCAGAATCTGATAACTCATAAGCATTCCATGTATTTAAGAAAAAAAATAATCATTGTAAATTACAGGTCTTTAATTTCTCCCCACCTCATGGCTTTACGTCCTCATAAGCCACAACTCGGACTAAGGGAACAAATGGGGGTACTGAGAACTCATCTAAATCTCCTACTCCCATGTGCTCTTGTGGATATTACCGTTCTGCCAACGAACGCACACCAGATGTATCAACTGTCCATATAGGACCTTCTATTGTAGATCCTCAAACTCTACTGGAACCTCCATGAAAATCACCCCATCCTCGACATCCAACTCGCCATGGGTGATGATGTGGGATGGGTCGTGAACGTATATTCTCAGCTGAGATACGATGAAGACATCGTGCAATCGGCAAAACAATGGTGGAAGAGCTAATAGGTAAGCCACCTCGCCAACTCTACTAAGGAGCTGGAAAGATCTGATGAACCTCAGAGATTTCATTCTACCTCATCCAAATCATGGTATACCTCGTCGAGTTGAGACCTATAGAAAGACATAGCTGCAATCCTCACACTCCAAAGGTCTCCGTCTCCTGGATGTACGTGGATGACCTGTCAAGAAGTCCATGGATATCTGATCCTACTTCCACTCTAGGACCTCCAAAGGCTGAACCAAGCCTGATCATACCTGTTGTTCTGACTTCACTTGCTGACAAGTGGGGCATCATGTGAGAAACTCTTCCACTGCTTTCTTCATTCCCGGCCACTAGTAATGTCATCCGAGGTCCCGATACATCTTCACCACTCCAAGATGTACAGATGGATGATATGTATGGAACTCCCTCAACACCTCCACCTAAAGTGGAACTGGTACCATGGCATGTCCTATGAAAATAATGGCATGCTCCCCACCTTCAGAAAATCCATCAGTTGTCTGTCCTAAGTATATTAGAGCACCTCGTGTATCACAGTCAGTGTTCCCACACTGTGCCTCCCTGAATTGCTGAAGTAGTATGGGATTGACAGTTAGAGAATGTTGAAATGATGCTCCATCTCTATCCACAAAGGATATCTACAATGCAGCCAGCTGCTCTGTCACCTCTCCTAGCAGCTGAATGCCTGATCTCCTAATGAGAGTATATGCTACAACATTCTCCTTCTCATGAGTATAGAATATCTCGATGACATAGACATGGAGGAACTCGAGCCATCTTCGTTGTCTCAGGTTTAGGTCCTTCTGTGAGAAGATTCACCTGAGACTCTGGTGGTCACAGTAGAGCATAATGTGTTCGCCTATAACTTATTGGCACCAAATTTTCAAGCAAAAGACCACTGCTTCTAACTCCAGGCCATGGGTATCATAGTTCTGCTTGTGTTGTCTCGACTTCCAAGAACCATACGTGATCATTGGTCTCTTCGGCATTAGGAAACAGCCGAGTCCAGTCCCTGATGTGTTGCAGTAAACCACATACCCAACACCCTCCTCTGGTAGCCTCAAGATGGGCGCACTAGTCAACCTCTACCTCAGCTACTGAAAGCTCTTCTGGTATCTCCCTGGCCACATGAAGGGCTGCCCCATATTCGTCAAAGCTGATAGTGGGGATGCAACTCTAAAGAAGCATGGAACAAAGGTAGGTTTGGCCGACTCATGAGTGATTGATTGCACCATCTTATGCATGATTCTATCCTATGATGCATGAGTTATCCATTTCTCTGACCAAGGAAAACCCCATCCTAGCATTGTATATAATCCACATCATTTTTTCCTAATACAGTCAATCTGGGCATGAACTACGGTTTCCCAGTCCATTCCCAAACTAACTTCATAAGGCCTCGACGCTGCCACCAAGTGGATCGAACCAAAACACTTGCCTCATGGGTCAGATAACCCTGTCAGTATATATGTGAATACCAGGTTTCCTCCCAAACGTATCTATAGACGTGAGGGTTAGGTAAACGGCTTAATTGGAAACTCTAGGACTGGGAAAAGATTCGTGGAAGGAAGGAATGATTCATATCTATGTATATTGAAAAGACAGTTAGTTGTAGACACAGATCATACCTCGAATCATTCCTAGAGAACATGGGTCACACTCCTTAACCGCATGAATCTAATATTTTCCCTTGCGCTCCAGCTCCCTGAGCCTGATGGGGACTCTAAGGTGGTTGGTTGTAACATGTCGAAATGTTCACCACCTCATGCTTCTCTCGTAGCTCTACATCCACGTTTGCTTCCCTACAGATTCATCTATCCTTAACACTTCCTCTTCTCGAAACATTTTACATACTCAAGTCTCTGAGACTGGTGACAGTTTCATCCTTTCCAATGGCTAACATTCACTATCTGTATCCAATCATCCATTTAACATTCAACCACAATGGTTATCCTTAGCATCCTAACATAAGTAGGAAGGCATAGAGTAAAACGTGCTGGCTTAGATATCCTTTAACGCACCTCGCTTAAGGGTACGATCTATAAAGCATTGATCGTATCATATTAATCAAGTACCATGAAAGATCTTTATAACTAAATGAATACTTAGCTACCAACACATCATCTTGCCGAAGCTGTATAAGCTCTAGAAAACTCTCAGCCACCTCCTCAAGCCATTCCTTAGTCGCCGGTGGGCCGATCTTGCTTTGGAACTTGAAGGATATCTGGGGTTGAAACACATGTAAGGAAATAAGCCTACAAGTGTCCTCTACCGGTACCATCAGTAGTGTCTGCTGACCAACAAACAGTGATATAGTCCACACACTGCCAGAAGTTACCATCTCGAAAAATGGTCCTAGTACCGAAACCTCATCAAAATGCATACCATCCTCATGGTCACTCACAGTAAAATATTAGTAGTTATGATCAACATCTTCTCTACTAGTGTGTCAACTAGGAGGAAAACTCCAGTAATCGCCTTCATCCAGTCCTCTGCTTCCTGGGAATCGGTCTCGCCTTGAAACCTCAGAGGCCTCTCCCATTGGAACTCATGCAATGCGCTCAATCGGCGTGGACCATCCTCCAATGAGGATAAGGGAATCTTCATCCCAATGGGTGGTGGTGCTGCTGGTACACCCCCCGAAGGTGCCAACATAGTAAGAGGGTCCTAAATTGGAGCCTCATCACACAGTCGGCCGTCATCCTGTACTATCTCAGAAACCCTAGCTGGATGTCTATGCAATGACATCCTGATAAGGAACAGATGCGCCATAGTCAATAATTTATACCTAGTGAGCTGAATCAAAGTGTTCAAAAAGAAGACTCTTGAAAACACACTCCCAATCAGTGTTTTTGTGCACTGAGTCGGAAATTAGAAGTCAGGGTCCTAGGGTATAGATATGTCAGCCGCTGCACTAACATTGGACTCCCTGGACTGAAAACCACTCTAAATACTCTAAACACTATTTCATCACATTATGAAAGATTAGAGACCTATGTTCTACGTCATAACCTACTCCTCTGATACCAATTTGTCATTAACCATCCTCAGGGCCCGTGCCGTGACTACCCCAAGCCGGACTTCCATAGGCCAGGGGCTAGAGACTACCACCAAAGGAGTAACTCCCTAAAACTGGGAAGACATTTCCTTTACAAATCGTAAACACACAATACCAGAGAAAAACCAGAAGAAAAAACTAAGTAAAACCTATATGACAAGTGTGTTGAATGTAAAGGGGCCAGAAATACAAGCCCAACATTAAAGTACAAGGAAAGGACAAACAAGTTCAACAAAAAATAGAAACACCTGGAAGGAGTCTTGCCGCTCTTGGATCATCCACCACGGACCCTACCTGAAGTGTATGTACAAATAGCCTCCTCATTTCACCACATCTGTTCGTCTCCTCCGGGTACCGCTTGGTCATGAAGTCCACCTACGGTTACCATCCAGTCCTAATACACTCCGCCATGGTCAGCGTTGTCCGGTGTCTGCCTCCAACACAACGAGGTGCATGCATAACCCGTGCAGGGTGAGTAAAACGATACTCAATAGGTACCCCGAGACCCACAAGGTCTCCTAAAATCCAACTAGGATAAACCAAAAAATAATATACAATCACGAGGTATCAACTAACCATACTTAGTTATATACCCACAAATATAAATAAGATACCAATCACAGTCTGGCTCCAACTCTCGAGCCCATGCACAACCCATTCCACAAAGGAAGTAAGGTCAATCATCTCGATGATATCAACTGAATGTCAAGACTATGCTCACACAGGCATACATTTTTTGTTGAGTGATAGAGATCATCAGATGTAGTCACTAATTCATCTAAGCAGTCAGACCCACACAGGATACAGGACCAGCTTTTCTCATCTGAGTTGTCAGACCCACAAAGGATACAAGACCAGCTAAGCTGTTAGAACCACACAGGATACATGACCATCTATTCTATCACACCCACACAGGATACATGAACAGATGTCAGAACTGTCAGACCCATGGAGGATCCCGGTATAATAGTCATCATTGTCGAATCCATGGAGGATTCTGGTACAGTAGTCATTCCTATCGAACCCATGGAGGAACCCAGTATAGTGTCATCATTGTCGAACCCATGGAGGATCCAGTCATCTCAGTCGCAGCCAGCCGTAGGGTTCCCGCACACAAGACACTCGATTCTGGGAGGGTCCTCACCTCAAGCCAAGTGTCAATATTACAACAATCACAAACTCCTTAGTTGATGTATCCCATAGTTCTGTGTCATCATAAAGAACCCAACACGATAGAAGGTGTTTCAATCGGACACTCAGTCTAAGAGTTATTGGCAGTTCCATTCGAGGGGCCCGATTGAATTTATGCTCGATCCAAACCCGTCTGTTTTCCAAATTTCTCCAAAAAACACATAGAGTATCGCAAAAAGACAGCCACGTCATGAGGGTCCCAGTTCCACATATGGAGCATCAATCGGAAACGCGGTTAGAAATTATTCCCATTTAAATGAAGACGGGCCCGACCCAGCTCAGCGAGTCTCACCCGACTCGGCGGGTCCGACCCAACTGGGGGTTGTCTCTGCCCGGTGGGGAGTGGCCCACCCACGGACCCGACCTCTGCTTCGGGCTGATTCAGTTCACCCAGCGGCACCACATGGGGCTGCCTCCAACTCTTCCCATGCTGGCCGTAGCAGTCCGGTTCGGCCCAGTGCACACGGCCCGCGCTGCGGGCCGCGGTTTTCCCCATGCAGCACTTGTGGGCTTCGCAGTTCTCCAGCCTGGTCGGCACGCGACCGACTAGTTCACCTACCCGAGCGGCCCATGGACGAGGGCTGCGTCCTCTTCCACGCGGTGCCAATGGGCACCACGGTTCTCCAATAGGCCGTCTGGTCGTCCCGTAGAACTGGAGGCCCGAGCGACCGTCTGTCCCACTACAGGTACGGCGCGAGGCCGTCGCCGCCTCTGGTCGCCAGCGCCACCGCTTAGCGACCCACCTTCTGCGGACCACCATGTTCGCTCCAGTGTTCAGAAATTGGATATGTCTATGCCAGGGGTCCTCATTGGATGCCACCCTCAACGATGGACCCTCCGGATTCCATCATCACCACTTTTCCCCATCGCCCACGGAGAACGCAACAATCCAAAGAACATCAGAAGATCAACGAAGGAAATCTGGCCATGTTTGGATTGGCCCGCACCCTCTGCATTAGAAGATCATAACATGGTTCAATAAAGATCATAAAAAAGACCGATCCATCCCAAATCTAAACCTCATAGGAAATTTTTCCCTTACCCGCAAGAACGATCAAACCACGGATCAGCCTCTTCATCGGCTGGTCTGAGTTCGTTGTTTAACAATAAGAACGGGGAATGTCAATACCATGAAATTTAAATCCCCCTACATTGAAATCGGTGTTAGCTCAGTGGAGTCGTGGGAAGGCCGCATCATTCAATCAATGTCGGAAGAGGAAGGGAGGTACTCGTCGATGGTGGATGGCGTTCAAAGGTGATGAATTCAATGACGACAACAGTGTTCCCCATGGGATTTGCTTCCCATTCTTTGCCTCGGTTTAAGAAGAATGAAGACACTGTCAATTTTCGGTGGTGAGGGGCTTTTTTTAAGAGATGTAGTTCTCCAAATGCTTCACCTCCAATCCTCTAATCCTCCCCCCACAGGAGTTGTGGTGCCAAAATTATAAACTAAGTTTTATGTTTGGCACATTAAAGGGGTAAATACAAGAGTCTAACTAGTTAAATAATTAATTTGTGTTGGATTAATTAATTAAGGTGAAGTCCAAGTGTCATATGGTTTTGTAATTGTGTAACCGGGAATTTAATTCTTAGACATAAATGCCTGACTCTCCTCATGTGGTTCCCACCTCTGAAATTCGAAATGATAGGATAAAAATAAAACAAGTGATAAAATATTTTATGTTTATTCATCCACAAAAATAGAAAACTATCTTCCATTAGCGTTAGAACACAACTGCGGTGAAGGTCTCCATAAGAGAATACCAGCTCTACGAGTTCAACAGTGCCCTCAGATTTCAATTCTGATCACCGGTTCAAATGTTATGAAATGTCGCTCTCATATTAAGAAAATATACCCGAAAAAATTTCAAAAAAATTATTAACAGCCATCCTCGACCCACTACGGTCGAGGTTAGGCTCTGCCAAGATAAAACATGCCCCAAATAACCCAACCGTACCCTCAGATTTCCGATCCGTGTTACTATTTAAAAGTTATTAATTTTACAATACAATAATTGTCACTTAATTATTTTATTTGCGGCAAAAAACTAACATCCTCTGGTGACCCTCACCGAACCAAGTTAGTTTCTGCTTAATGAAATCGACAACTCACAAGTTCAGCAATGGTCTCATATTTTTAATATGAGTTAACATTTGTTAGTTATAATCATTTGAAAATAAAATAAAATAAATTTATTATTTTATTTACGGTTATACTATTTTCAGGTTTTCTCATAGGAGGCCCGCGCCGACAAAAATTAAGTCACTCCTAGGGTACACCCGCCATTCTAAGTGCAATGGTGGCCTCATATTTCTGATCTGATTAACTGCTTAGTAGTTATTCTCCTTTTTCAGGAAAACTGCATAAGTGTGTTAATTTAATCTTAACAAAATTTCGACAGATCATTCCGGGCCCTCCGGGCCTTAGAATCACGCACCGTAAGAAACCGCGGACTCATAAAATTCCCAAGTACTTAAGAAAAAAATTTACAAAGAAATTTTGGGACATTATAGGCTCTATCATTTTATATTCATCATTTGTGACTACTTTATTTAATTATGGTGCATCTGATTTAATTATTTTAAACCATATTGTGAATCTAAAAAATCTTCCTATGACGATTATATCTTATTTGATGTATATTACTACAACACATGGACTGAAGAGAGAATATAGACTTTGTTCCCCAACTTCTATTTTCGATTTATTAGTTGTTGAGCTCACATGGGAAGTCTGGGTTCTTGACATGAAAATTATTGATGTCATATTCAACATGGATTAGATCATATACAATATATCTAATATTAATTGTTATCTATGTTGCATGTCATTTACCACACTCGAAGGGGTTTTTGTATCATTCACATAGAATAGAACATGTGTTCAAGTATAGATAAACCATCTAAAAAAATTACTGTTATTAAAATATAAATTTTCATTCGATCTAGAGTAAGTATAGTACCCCAACCCCAGAATTATCATAGCAGGGTTCATGATACTATTAAATGTTAAGTATTTAATGGAATCAATTCATGAAATACCAAATAGTTTATTAGACATAGTAAACAAGATACATAGATGAATTTGGTATTAAAATATACAGTAATTAAAACATATCTTTTTTCATATAGGATAATAAATTTCATCCTTGCTTCATATCCTTCGATATAGTTCTCAATATAATTCATAGATTCTTAGGGAAATTATATAAAATAATGGTGAGGTCAAATGTTTTGTATATCCATGTAAAGTGGAATAAAAAATGAATTTACATGAGTAAATCAATATGGCATGGTAATAAATGAACAAACGTTCCATAGAATCAAAAAACTGAGAAATGAGTTCATTATCTATATTGGAAGGTATATAATTAAAAACAAATTACATTTATATAACTATATAAGGGAAAATCAATATGGAAATGTAATTAACTGAAAATGCATTTAACTTTATCAAGGAATTGAGAATAAAATGAATCCATATATATGTTGATACAAAACCTTGTGGATAAATAATATTTTGTTGAAAATTAAAGGAATTATTAATTATTGGAAATCGTGTATCTCGAACATGAACCAATACACTAAATTCTTTTCAAATTATGTTTTAAAATTGTGGTTAAAAACTGTATGTTCATCTTTGAAACAAACTCAAAGGGTTTTATTCTAAATAATGAATTCTTATGAGACTACTGATGCATCATAAAGCTTACATTAATTGGTCCCCAGACTAAAGGGATTGCATTAAGTAGTCCAAAACTAACATTTCTTGCATTAATCGGTCCCAATCCCATATTGTTTATGACTAAATAATTCCCCATATATCATATTATAAATTTAAAAAAACAAATTGACTTATCAAATCTAAATATTGAGTAGAAGATATAGACATATAAATATTTTCACATTCAATAAAATAATAATAAAATTAAATACATTTTTTCAAAATTATATATGGTTTATGAACTAAACATATCCAAGACTAATGATATTGATAATTAGGGGAAATATAATATTCAATTATAACAGGAAATTGAATTTTTAATGGGGACTAAAAGGGATTGAGGTAGGGAATATCAATAATATCCTAGGTCAAATAAATCATAAACCATCCAGAGGAAGCATTAATACAGTATTAATACAACATATCAAGGGTGCAGAAAAAATTAATGGTTGTTTTCATTTATGAAGTAAATGAATAAATTTAAAACCCTCTTGGGGAAAATATCACATTGTTTTGAAAAAACCATTTCATGTACCTTTAATTTAAAAATAATTTTTAATAACATAAAAAATCATTAAAGGGTAAAAATTAATTTGAAAATTAATTTTTAAAATGTTTGAAAACAATTTTGTAAACACACAAACAAAAACAAACACACACACACACATATATATATATGTTTTATACATGAAACCAGGTACAGAGACTAAAGAGAAAATTGATGTCGGATTTTCCTAAAAACATTTTCTAAACCATTTTGTTTACCAATGAGTTCATAATGGTACTATTATAAAAATGATCATAAATAAATAGTGGATAATAAAATCAAAGGGTTTACATATTAATGATCCAATAATTTCACCTTTGAGAAATTCAAGTATAATCAATAATGATCAAAATGAGATTGTGAAATAATCCATTGAAAAGACCACAACATTGATGTGAGAATAAATTAATTAATAGATTATGTGTTTCACATGTAAATAAATAAAAATAAGTGTAAATACAACTATAGTATGTAAAAATTGATTACATAGATAACCTTATAATATAAAAAAATATGAGGAAGTAGTATAACCCAAAGAATGAAAATTGTGTTATGAAATTACATTCCACCTGGTTATGCGTAATTAAAATATCCATAGATGAAATAATTAATATTAAGAATAAAAATAAAATGAAGATAAAATTAATCATGATATAATATATCAAAATTGGAAATATTTACACCACATAAATTAATTAATGAGTGTATATGAAATTTTTTCTAAAAAATATAATATGTGAGATGCAAATACCTTATCTTGAATTTATTTTTGGGTGAATATACTTTAAATTCATGTATAATAGTTTTTAAAAATATAAAAACTTATATTATAACCATACTCAAATTTTTAATCTAATATATGATCTTATTATAATACATTTTTACCCATTTGTTGAAAACATTATAGTATTTTCACTATTTTGGGTCATAATTTCCAATTTTTTTAGTATGTTTTGACTTTTTATTTTTCGTATTATTTAATTGTTCATGAATTAATAATATTTTAAATATAAAACAATATTCATATATCATATATATTCATTAATTATATATTTATAATAATTCATAATATTTTTAGATAGAAAGTGAAAAGCACTTTTCATGGAGACATAATTTCGGTTTTAAGGACAAACACAACTTTCATTTATTTTACATATAAAAAGAATAAATATTAAATGAAATATCATTATAGTATCATATATATTTCATATGTGTTGAATTTTTTTTAAACCCATCTGTTATATGTTCCATCAACATTGTGGATGAATCATATCCTTAGAAGGAGGTGATAGTCCACAGTTCCACATGCGATATTATCATATTACCATAAAATAAGAAGAATGAGGGTATGAGTTATAAAATAATTAAAAAGGTATAAATAAATTTTAAATATCATTTATATAATATTGAAATGGGTATCCATAATAATTCCTTACCATTAGAGGTAGTAACGGAAAACTGAACGATATCATTTTGTGAGGCTGTAGTTCACCAAACACATAAATAGTGAGTTCATTACCCATTTGATGTAAGTGTGACTAAGTGTAAGATGAACAATTACTATAAAATATTTTACTATATTGAAGAATATATTTCTATAATATAATCTAGTATTGATAATAGTTTAGCATTCTGAAATCAAAATAATACATAAGGTCTTGAGGAAGGATGATACCTCTACTTTGTGTAACTCCTTTTGGTTAGCACCAACGGGATTCATTGGATTGATTTCAAACAAAAGGGTGGATACAAGGATTATGATATTTAATTTTTGTATCTATATGGTCAGATATGTTTCGAGAAAATTTGTGTTGATATGTGTGAGGAAGTGGGGGTGTGAGTGGCTTTTTATAATTGTGGTTGAGTGGCATTATTTTAAATGTTTGAAAATGAAATTACACCCCCATTTTTTCTATTAAATATTTCTCCAATGATGAACCTATATATATCCATTGATATATATAGTTTAAATATCGGAATAAAATGTATTTTTTAAAAGTTCCTAGGTCATTTTGAATCCTATTATTAATATCTAGTCCCGAATTAGGCTAATTTTAACCAAAATGATGTAATTAATTTTAATCACATTACACTAAATTTTTTTATAAAAAAATAAGTTTAAATTATTAGTAACTATAAATTATTATCCAAATTTTTATTAAATTTTCCAAATTCCAATAATACTTTTTTTTGAAATTAATTTAAATTTAACATTAGAAACGTGATGATAATTCAGGTTTTTAATAAGAAATGTTCTAATGTATTCTAGGTTTTAATATTTAATTTCAAAATAAAATTGATTTCAATTACCAAAATTGTATTAATTGATATATAATTAATCTAATTAAACTATAAATCAAAGAAATAATATAATTATCTTAATAAATAAATTAGACAACAAATTAGTTTTGAATGAAAAATCAATATTTTCCACTATTCATTCAAAAATAAAACTACACATGAATTTCCAAAAATTCACCCTAACAAAGTATTGATATATATATATATATAGTTATGAATATTTTTTAATATATATTTTATAAATGTTTCATAATTGGTGCTAATGATGGTTATCCGTTATAATTCATTAAAACTACCTTTATGAATATATTGATTTCTATGGAGAATACCTGCTGTGTGAATATAATTTGAATGAAAATCTATTGAATTAATATAAGGAATATATTTTTTAATATTTAATATATATATTAAATTAATATAACTATCTAATTAATTTAATTTATTATAATAAAACACCATTGTGTGTATAAAAATAGTATTCAAAAATTACATTACATTTCTATTCAATTGATTCTTAAATAAATTTCATTCTACCCTATAAAAAATGAATTAATTTTATATTATTTTAATTAATTCATTTTGGGAAGATAATTAAAACTATTCATATCCTCTAATTTCATTTCATGGTAATATCTGTTAATAAAGAGTAATAATTTATTATTATTATATTCTTGTTTGGTAAAACTCGGTCTTGCATATAACAACGCTATTAAAGAAAATAATTGATGAATGTGACATAATATAACTCAATGTTTTATGAATTTAAATATATTATATTTATTTAAAATTTTAATTATATTGTAAATTCTCATGATATTATATAACCTAACTTGTTTGGTGTTTTATTTTATACATGCTATAAAATAAAATGTTCTTCCTTTTGAATCTCAGGGCATTAAATTCACCCCAAATTATACAAATTGCATAATAGAAATTTATTATTGATCATGGTACTAAATTTTTTTATATTTCTTATAATGAAATCCCACTTCAAGATAGGGGTTCATAAAACATCCTCTAAAAAAGTGAAAATATGAAGTACAATGATCACATGGAAAACATAGTTTTCTTTCAGAGATGGGTATTCCATTGATAATGGAATGGAATGACATATATTGGATAGTACCTCAATTTGATTTTCTTAAGGATTTGAAAAATGTAAGTCATTAACGTTTGGTTCATAATTTATTTCCCTTGGAAATGTGCCTTTGTTTTTACAATGAAACCTATATTTTCACATGGTTTCCAATGGGTTTTTCATGGAACAAAAAACACCCTAAATGACTTTTATTCATAGATACCTTCCTTCCAAAGGTAGTGTTCATTATTTTTTTAACCAATGATGCTTATGAACATGTATTGTTTGAGTTAATGGTAGGTGTGGATCATCAACCCCATTTGGGGTGAATCTTTTCTGACATTGGGGCACACTTATTGATTTAAGATATATTAGTGAATCATAAATTAATTCTCATGTATGATATAAACCCAACCAGGGATAACAATAAATTATTAGTATGTGTGTAATTCAAAATCATCTGTATGTAAACGAGGTACTTAATTGACAGAGGTATTTGTATGTATCTGATGTTCTCCGTCAATGTCATTATCTCATATAATACATAGATATTCTCTAGTTAGTGTTACGATGACGATGGTTTCTAAGGAAGTCAGTGGGAAAATATGGAGTTTATATCATTCCAGTAGATGAAGGTCACTCTATAATTTATCATCGTCCATGGATACTTAATTTTTTTGATGTTGGGATTGAACCCATCTGTGTTCTATCTATGTATCCTCATAAAAAGAATCAGAACCCATGTAGTTTTGTGCCACATAATGGAGAACATCATTCCTTTTGATTTCATGTTATTATGACCTCACCATATAGGTTAACATCACGTGATAAGGACGTCTAGGAATAAGGTGCCTAGTAATAGTTTGGTTTAGGACATATGTCGAAGTATCCTAAGAAATGTTGAAGGGATATGAGTTTCCAAGTTCAATTATAATCTTCATTGTGATATTATCCATAGAGAATATGTTTGTTTGGTTTGTTGGTATTGATCATCAAGGAGGCTGTGTACATGTCTGGTTTAGATGGGAATAAAATCCAATGTTGTTCGGTATGTCTCATAAGAGAGTATGGACCATTGATAGAAATAAGTTAGGTATTATTCATGAAGATTATTCCCTTGTAACTAGGTCCATGAGGGATCTATCAACTCATTTAGATTTTGGGTCTAAACTTGGGGCTTACTCTTAAATAAGAGTCCAAAATTATGGTAACTTTGATTGGAGATTACACATTAGGAGGATGCCTCACCAGCTCGGGCCCTATGTGGGCTTCCTACATATCCTAGTAAGAGTAGGAATTAGTGTTCTTGTAGTTTTATCCTTCCCAATCAACTAGGGTAAGGGGTAAAAAAATAAAACATTGAGAATGATTGGGTCTCAATGGTTGATATTTCAAATTCATGTGGTGTATATCATATTGGAGGATTAATTGAGCTTGGGTCTTGTGAAGGATTCTTTTTTATTCTGGTTAGTGAAAGAATATGTGTTCTTGTAGTTCAATCATGAGTACTTCTGCATATGGAGGCCCTAAAATTTTACCCTAAAATAGAGTATGGCCCTTTTATAAGGTTATGTTGGGGCTTATTCATGAGTAGGATTCCCTTGGTTTGGATTCATGTGGATGTCGTGATCGTTATTGGCATCTATTCCCATGTGTGACAATCTCTGGGAGAAAAATAAGTTGAAGACGAATATCCAAGAACTACACAATTTCTTCGATCCACTAATGGAAAAGTGATATATTATATTTAGGCTTACTTCTAAATAGGATTCCAATTTGAGGAATGGTTTAGGCTAACTCCTAAAAATAATTCCTAATGCAGATTGGCTTGGGATTACATCAAAAGAGGGTGATCAGTTGATTCAACCTAAAATAGGATTTTGGTGATGATGTTTGGGGAGTTTTTGATGAATTTGTTTACTCATGTTACTTGAGGAATCCTTGAAGAGAATAATAACTCATAACACAAGAAAATAACCATGAGGGTTCTGTTAACTCATGGAATTGGTAGGGATTGAAGAAGAGTATATCAAGTCTTGGTATTATATGGCTGGATATTAAGTTTATAGAAGGTTTAATCGAAAATATATTCAACCCGGACCAATATTCCCAAGGTGTTACACTCCATTATTCATGGTGGTCAGTGAAGGAAGTAAAGGGACAATCCAGGGACTATTCACTGGCACTTATCTCGAGAGTGGGTGTATGGGTGAAACCCCTACAGTATAAAACAAAAAGTTTACATAGGTGGGTATCTGAAATCAGCCACATAGGTTCTTATAGTAGGTGTTTCTCAAAGCTGGTTCACTTAGGATTACTTCATGTAGGGGCTGCACGCAAGTGTTGGGCCAAGGTATGGGTCTCATAGGAGCTTTGCTAAGGTGGGCTATATAGTTTTTCTACCATGGTGGGTTGTGTAGATTCTCCTACAAGGAATGGGCCACCATGCTATGGGTCAACCATGTGATTTGATGGTGGACTATGTTTAGTGATAGAGAGACATGGTTTATTAATAATGTAGCGATGGACTTCTTAGTCAAAGGAGCTATGCACCCAAATCCCCCTATGGGATTTGGTGTCCTAGTGTTTGGTCATTTTAAATGAATTTGAGGATGACTGGACTATTTTTAGAACATTGTTTTCATGCACGAATGGCTTTTCACAGCTGTACACTACTGATGGTCCAGTGTGAATGGGCTAGTGTGGATGGCCAACACGGATAACATTCTCACTAACACCATTTCGTTTATAAAATTTCAAATTTTCCAAGGGAGATAACATTTAATATATATGTCCATTTGGGCAGCGAGACTAGTCAAATCGAATATCTCAAAGAGATATTAACTTTTGGACATATGGAATACACAAATCCTCTAAAAATAAGGATATAAAATGAAATTTAATTCATCAACACATGTTTATCATCAATCATGGAAATACATATCCTACTCTTATAGGGGGTTAGTGTGCTTATCACTTATTGTAGATAAGACACATGAAAAAGGAAAATCCAACCATGTATTATATATTAAATTGCATGAAGAAAATTATGTGGTCTCATAAAATACCCCCAACCACTTCTAATTATATTATTTTAAGATGAAAAGAATTTAGTTCTAATGTAATTTTAGTGAGATATTACAAATTTAAATATAATTTAAAGGATTTTAGAGATATTTATAATTTGGGATGATTCTTTAATTTCTTCTAAAACACTGTGCCAATAGAGAATCATTTTGCTATTAAATGGGTTTTATGGGAATCCTAATAAAATTATTTTGTGTCATCCCCTTCATTTTTTCTAATACCAATATTGCAATACATATTAGGCGAGACATGGATATTTCTTTGGATTTCATTTTCAAGAATACATCCTAACATGATTTTCTCTTTACGCTTATTAGTTATCAATATTTTTTATAAAATATAGTGTTTTGGTGTAGTGAGTTGAAACTAATATTTTTCCCAAAATTCCATATATGGGGTTTCAACCTGGTGAGTATTATGTCTCTATTGGTGGGAAGTTTATAGCCATGAATGTATAACTAATAAGGCTTCTGTTTTCGGTCAAACGACATTGACCATGAATTTTGAAATTGTAACCTAAGTAAGGAATAATGGTTATGAAGGTTCTCATATTCTTCTAATACATACTAGGAGATTAGGATTTGTGATATTGAAATCTAAAACATTGTATTCATGAATAAATAAGGTATCTCATGATAAAAAAGTTAACACTAGTATAAAAACCATTTATTGGGGATGTTTTATGAAATTCCAGTAGGGGAACATACTATATAACCAAATTGAAACATCCATAGGCTGACATGTAATTTATGGTTGTGACATAAGCAAGAAAAACTATTGAATTTACTTCATAGTTAGGTAATGGAGTCTCCATGAATTATGACATTCTATTACTTATGAACAAAGAATGTTTAATACATTAATGTCTGAAGACCATAGTGCGTGTCTTTTCCAAGTAAGGACATATGAGAATAATGAAAACATATTTACCTACATAAGAAATGAATATGAATCCAATCCTATATTAATTTTATGTGCCATGGAGGGTACTTTTCTATATAAATGGAATTTATAATATTATGATATGTAGTTTATTGTCAAGCTGTAAGGATATTATGATGTGTAGTTTAAAATCATTCATTAAGGGAACTTTTTTGTGTTGTATAATTCCATGGAGCGAAGATATTATGGTGCGCAATTAAAATTCATACATTAAGAAAATTATGGAAGGAAATTTATATTTATGTAGTAATGAAATTATAGGGGCTTCAATGAAGTGTTTTATGTTAGAACAATGTTTATAATCTTCTTGAATTATTGATAATCATCCATTAATGATCTACAATATTTAGGTATGGAAGGATAAAATTGTAAACTATAATATGGTTACTTCCAGATCCGAAAATTGGTATGGGAAAAAGAACATATTGTATTAGAGAAAGAATCTTATGTGAAAAGGTCTACACTGTTATGCATACCCATTATAGGTGTTATTTTATGAAAGTCCAACTGGAAACATACTCCATAGTCAATAACGACATCCCTTTTTTGGAAAATGCTACTATTTGGACTATTATGTAGGCCCAACTAGATTGTGTACTACATGGTTAGAGAAAGTGGAGATCATGAATTCTAACATTCTATTTTTAAAAAATGATTAATAATTGTCGATATTTTTATATTCCCCAGAACAAGGATTGGTTTGTAGAGAAAAATACATGAATACAGAAGGGGTATTTCATGTCCTGATTCATAATGAATCGATTGAATATACACTATATGATGATCTAACCCATGATCTAGATGTATGATGCCTATTGTTTTAGGTCATATGAGTGGGACAAAAAGTATTTGGAAAGGGTGGATGATAAGTGGTGAAATGGGGAAAGGTTATTCTAGTATGCCTTGAAAATATGAAGGGGAAAGTGGAAACAATAGACTTTGAGACATTTAGGTTGGGAGAAATGAGATTATAAAATTATTAAAGGGGTAATCAATGATTTTCATATTCCAATATACCTTCATCGAAGCATAAAGGGACATAAGAGGTTTCTCCCAATGGATAAGTTTCCACATTTTGGGAAACTAAATATGGAGATGTTTATTCATGGACAACTAGGAAATATATTGTATAAATAAATAGTGTAATCTTTAGGCAGATATTCCCATTCTATGGGTGGATTACATAAGACTCACTGAGGCATATACTGCATAGTCAATTAAAGGAGCTCCCAAATATTATAAATTTTTCCTCCATAAGTGAGGAAAATATATTATGATATGAAAGTATTCATTATTAGGAGTATGACATGAAATATAGGAGTTATGAAATGTGTAATAGAATAGTCATGGATCAATATTTTCTATGATTTTTTACTATCCTACATATATATGACTCTTATGTAGAATGTGGAAAATTCTTGTTTCCATGGTGGTGTCTCTATGCAGAAGACATTAAATAAAATATACTAAATATATTTTTAGTTGTATTTTGTTGAGGGGGAATTTTTTTTACCCCTTAGATAGTGTAACGCCCCTACCCTAGTTACCAAGATTCAGTGCATTATTACATAATATTTTCATGATATAAGGAATCACTTCCTGAAAGACAGATCAGTTTAGTATTATTGGAAACATAATACATACATAAGTTTAACATCACAACCTGAAAAAAATAGAAAACTAATATTTCCTTTTAGAAACATCCATGTCCCCTATGTTATTCATGCAAGTCACTCATAACTATCTTCTTCATATCCTGGTAAAATGAAAGATAATTAATGGGAGAGCTCAAACACTTAGTAAGGGTAAGAATTAAAGAATAAGATAACATAAAAATTTGTCATGATGAATAATTCAAAACACATACCATTAAAAATAATAAACATGAATAGTTAATCACATGAATATGAGGTGAGTCAATAATGAAATAATAAATCAAATTCATGGGCATTCAGCTACTATAATAACTGTATGAACCGTCATTATTTTTTTTATAATGAGGGAATGTATAATACCAGACATTCTAAAATGTCATGTCAAGGCCTCAGTAAAGATGTCTAAAAATGATTTATGCCCCATCCAAAACCATATATCAAATTGGGAAAGGCCTCAACAAATTTTACATCTAATTGTCTCATTAAACTTAGAGATGCATCAAGGAACTATATCAGGCTCCACCCATCACATACTATGTCCCATACATTCCTCATATGAATAGGTTGAAACATAATATAAACATTGGAATTAAAACTAGCATACTAAATGTCAATATTTGAACCATAAACCAAGAATTGTATAAAAATAACTCATCCATATAAAATATATCACAAACCCTTAAATAAAATATTGATTATTTGTGTCATAATAAATCAACAATAAACAAGTGTAGATTTTATCAATGGATGTAGACATATAAGAAATAAAAACTATTTGAGAGAAATATTTCTTTGTATTTTAAAATCATTTTACGAGTCACAAAATTATAAAATAAAATATTTATTTTGAAAATATTCTTATAAGATTCTAATTGAATATTCTATAATTTTATAATGGTGAAAAATAGAAGCACCCATCGTATAAGTTAAAAAAACATTCTTACCTTAATTTTGTCGAAAAGGTCATAATGAACATTTTTTGCAAAACGACAAAAATATTCCATTCAAAAATATATGTTCAAATAATGGTATATATGAATTTAAACCATATTCTATAAAATATTAAAAAAATATTGAAATTCATTTTTATGAAAACATGGATGTGGAATATAAAGAGGTCCATGTAGATACCTATGTAAAAACAACCTCAGATAATAAATACATTGTAAAATTAACCCTTACATTGTAATTTTACTTAGTTGATGGTATGTTAACCACATATATAATAGTTAAATTTTTTTTAATAAATTATTAAATAACTATATACCATAATATAAAATCATATATGATATTTAAATATGGATTTGTTACTAATATTTTAGTAGTATCATTATTTCGGGTGTAAACTGATTGGTTTTACTTTATATGTTTTTTTATGTATGTCATATTAGTTATGGATAGTATGTATTTTATTCATATAAAGAATGATATTATGTTCATAAACATTATTTTTAATAATAAAACTAAAATTATTTTTGAATGATTACGATGGGGAATGAATCCCATGAAGTTCATGGAGAAGGTAATCCGTATGTACGCATGAGCGACAATATCATTATATTAATGGTGAAATCATGTGTAATAGGATGATATATCATATATAAATAAACATTTATAGGTTATAGTTATTATTTACATCTGTTATACTCATTATTATACCCATCTAAATAGTTTAATGTTTGAATAACAATCTACACCATGACGGGGGAGACAGTAAGTCGTACGTACGCATGTATGGTGACATTTTCATTCATATAAAGGATAGAATAATGAATATGGTTGTACCATTTTTATAATAACATCAAAATATATAGAATATACTGAATTTATTTTTGTATAATGGAAACCACAATTAAAGTGGAATTGGATGAAAAAAATAACATGAAAGAGGTGATGAAATATTTACATCTTCTTCGGGTTCTTCCTTTTCATTTGATCAAAAGGGATCCATAGGATGGCTTTATTACCAAAATAAAGCCCTTAGAATGAAGGGAAGAATTTTTGGAGGATATTTGGGTAGTGTATTGCTGATCCAAATGAATTTTATGGTGTGACATTAAGTGAAGGGTAAGTAGCCTTTTATATGAGAGGTGATGGTCACTTTAGGAATGTCATGAATTATTATTTTATAATAAAATAATTTTTGGTTAAAATGGCTCAAAAATGTTTTATTTAGAGGATAAGGTGTGTATGGGTAAGAGAAATTTCAACCAATAGATTTTAGACTGGTTTATGTCACCATATTAACATTATATTTTAGATTTAACTTTCAGTAAAATAGTTTGACATTTACCATATCTTTTATATTGTTATATTATATGGTTAATAAACATACTATAAACTGCCAAGAGAACCACAAGTGGTTCATTATTAATATATAAAACCTTATCTAATCCTTTTCTCCATTAATTGTATTTTTATGAATATTATGTCAACTAATAATATATTATTAGTTTTAAAAACTCAATTATGTCAATTTTGAAAGTATTTAGTATTTGATTTTTTTGAAATCCATTAAAACTGTATCTCTTCAAATAAAAATTATTTAACAATCCATATCATGTCATATTAACCTATAAAATTATTTTAGTTCATAATAAGTTTAAATTAACATTTATTTGGATATTTATATTATCAATTATTTTAATATTTCATAAATAAGGTATTTACTGCAACACCATTGTGTTATAAATAAATAAAATTATTTAATGAGTAGAAATTATAAATAAAATACCCTTATGTATTAAATATTTTTATATTGCTAATTATTACTTATAGTCAAATTTATATTGTGTGTTACCCTATATTAAATTTTTTTTACTTATTAAACTTTGAATTTAACTCTTTTAACACTTCTTTAACTAAAATAAAAATAAATGTCTTAATCTAATCTAAGTTGACCAGAGAGGATAATATTTTATTACTAAGGTTGTTTTTAGTCGAATTATACTTATCAAATAGAATTAAAAATTTTGTTAGTGTAATTATGATATCATTTTTACCCTAAATTTCTCTATTCACTTTTAACCGTTGTAAATGAAAGTAAAAATTTTCTATTCACCAAAAATAACTTTTATAAAATTGAAAAAAAATTTACATACTAATTTGAACCATGACTCTCAGATTTTTGAAATTCAACTCTGAGTAGTGGTAAAATTATGTCTTATGCAAATTTTCAAATGCACCTAGGAAGTGGGTAAATGACGACAAAAAGTTCAATAAAATTTCTATATATCTAAAATTATTATAAAATGACTCCAATGAATTAAATTGAACATATATAAGTATTATATATATATATTTACCTAAAATAAATTTAAATAAAATAAATAATTATTTAAATAAAATGTCGGTTTTAACAAATTACACAATGTTTTTCACTATTCATCAAAAATTGTATGTTTTCAGAAAAATACAATAAAATTACCCTAATATAATTTCAAGATTTCAAATTCAAATATGAAGTCCATTTTGAAAAATAATATTTTAAAATTTAAAAATGTGCTATTACTATTTATAATAGCTTGTTCGATTGGTTGCGGGGTGTTAAAATCTCGATGTGGTGTATAATGCCAGATGTTGCATAATTTAAAATGGTAATTTACCGTGGAAGCTTGTGGGGTTACATTATTCCATCCTTCAAATACTTTTATCCAAGAATTTATAAAATACTACTGCACTGAATTATTTGGGTGGTTCTTCATCATATGTTCCTCTGGTTCCCACATTACGTCTTCTATCTTATGGTTTCCCCATAAAACATTTACTAGACGGGTTGTCTGGTTCTCAACACTTGTTCTCTGGTATCAAGAATCTAGACAGGCTCTTACAATAAGAAAAATATAGTTTTAGTTCAATTTAATCATTCGTGATTAAATGCGTTGGGTCAGACATTTATTTTCTCAAAAGTGATACGAGAAACACAACATGATCTTTGGAGAGACATGGAGGAATTTTCAAATTGTAAGCCACAAACAAAATTATTTCAAGATTTTTGAAAGGTCTGATATACCTGGGAATTATTTTAATCTTCTTTCTGAATTGTATAACTCCATTCCATTGAGATACCTTCAAAAACATGATCTCCCACCAGAAATTCCAAATCCTTTCTTCGATTATGGGCATAGCTATTCTACCTAATTTGATATGCTCGGGTGTGGGTATTGATAACCTTCACCTTTTTCATCGTTTACTCAACATGTTTTGAGCCTATAAGTTTTCATTCACCAACATTATCCCAACAAGTTAGTGCAAGACAACTCTTTCAATAGAAAGCTTCATATTGTTTCATATGAATATGTTAATGGAAGCTATTATTATAGGAAAATTCTACCAGTGGTAAATATTGATCCCACATACCTTGAAAGTAATGTGAGTAAGATATCTACATGTATCTTAAGGTTTGAAAAGTATGTTCTTATTGTCTATCAGTTTGGGGGTGGTAGGAAGTGGTCAAATGAAGTTTAGTATCCAGGGATTTCTAATGAAATTTCTAGAATAATGGCGTAAAATGGTGATCACGATCCGAAAAAATCGATAGGGGTAATCTATGAAGACTTACAACTTCATTACTATATAGTGTTTCTAAACGTTCAATTGGTAAAACTTCTCTTAGAGAAATAAAATTTGCTGACTTGGTAAGACAATCAACAATGACCCATATTGCATCATTCCTTCTAAGAGTCTTTGGTAACCCCATGAAAAATTCTATTGTAATATCATCACATTTCCACTCAGCTATAGGAAGAGGTTTCATGACTTCCCTAGGATGTGGTCTTCCAGTTTTTACTTGTTGAAAAACCATACATCTTGACACGAAATCAGAAATATCTCTTTTGATATTGTCCCACCAAAAATGTTCATTCAAATATCCATACATCTTGGTGATCCCAGTGTGTATAGAGAAATTTGAGCTATGAGCATCTTCCAACAATTACCGTTTTTGATCAGTTATATCAAGAACACAAAGGCTCTTCCCAAATTTTATAATTACATCTTCTTATATGAAGCCACTCAATATCCCATCATTTAAAACATTAATATTTTTTTGAAACATCTCATCATTAGTATGAGAATTGTTTTTCCTTTTTAGTAAATATGGTCTAGAAACAATTTGAAAAATTTATGATATTTCACCTTCCATGGTTATTCGAATATCCATATTTACTAGATCCAAGAAAATATAATCTCTTTCAACTCTAATCTTGTTCAAAACTCCACAATCCTTTCTGCTCAAAGCATCTGCCACCTTATTTTCCTTCCCCTCATGGTAGTGTATTGTGCAATCACAATCCTTGAGTAGTTAAAGACATCTCATTTTCCTCATGTTTATTTCTTTTTGTGAGAATATATACTTCATGATCTTGTGATCAATATAAATTTCACATTTTTCACCCTAGAGGTAGTGTCTTTATATCTTATGAGCGAAGATTATAGCTGCTAACTCAATATCATGAGTGGGATACATTTTGTCATGAATTTTTAGCTCTCATGATGCATAAGAAATAACTCTATCACATTGCAAAAAGACACAACCAAGACCTCTATTTGAAGCATCACAACAAATTACAAATCCATTATTCACTGATGGTAGAGTTATGATATTATCATTGACAAATCATTTCATAATTTTTTTTCAAAACATTCTTCACACTCTTTTTTCCCAAAAAAATTTAACCCATTTACGTGTGATCCTGGTTAATGGCTATGACAACTAGGCAAAATTATAGATAAAACGTCGACATTAACTTCCTAAACCAACAAAATTGTTAACCTAAAGTATACTTGTCGGTGATGGAAATTCTTAGATTGCCTTGGTCTTTGAAGGATCAACAGATATTCCATCATTCGAGACAATATGACCAAAAAAAGAATTCTCTTGAAGCGAGAATTGACACTTGTTAAACATACCATATAATTAATCTATTCTAATTGTCATTAGAATAATGCGCAAGTGATTTTCATGATCTTCATAGCTTTTAGATTATACCAAGATATCATCAATAAATAACACTATAAATTCATCATGATATTCCTTGAAAACTTTATTTATTAGATCCATGAAGACATATGGTGTATTAGTCAATCCAAATGGCATTACTATAAACTCGTAATGCACATACCTGGTTTGAAATGTTGTTATCAGAATATATTCCTTGTTCACAGGTTACTGATGATATCCAGATCAATGGTCAATCCTTGAAAAATATTTATCTCCATGAAGTTGGTCAAATAAATCATAAATTTGAGGTAGGGGATATTTGTTATTTATTGTTATAGAATTGATCTCTCTTCAGTTAATGCACAACCTCATTGATCTGTCTTTATTTTTAACAAAAAGGACATGGTCTCCCCAAGGAGAAACACTAGGGTGAATAAATACCTTTTTACTCAATTCATCTAGTTGTTTCGATAGTTCCACTAATTTCATAGTTTTCATTCTATAAGCGGTCTTTGTTATGGGCCTTGAACCTGGAATTAAATCAATGGGAAACTCAATTCTTCATTCTAGAGGATGTCCAGGTAAATCCTCTAGAAACCCATAAACATATTCTTTCACAATAGGTATGTCTTATATTCTAACATTATTTTCTTCACCCATAATTATTTCATTCTAATCCTCCCTAATGATTGAATTTAGTTGAGGTACTGGGGGAGGATCTAGGTAAGATTCTGGTGGTGACGTTTCTACTATAATGATAGGTACTCATTATCATCATCAAGTGTTTTAACATCCTTCTTCTTATAATAAATTTATACATCATGTGCCAAAATCCAATCCTTACCAATGATTATATCAAATTCAATAATGGATATAATGATTATATCAGTAGATAAATACTATTTGTATGACTTGATGGGGATTGATTCACAAAACGTTGTTGCAAAGATACATCCCTTAAGAGTTTTGACTAAAAACTCCCTTTTTAAATAAAATTGGAAATATTTAATTCTCTTAGAAAAATAGGAGGATATGAAACAATTCTATGATGCAGAATAAAATAAAGCATTGGATAATCTTGAGGTAACCATTAAATAACCTATCCCCACATCTTTCGAAGCTTCAACCTCAGAAGTAGTGGTCGTATAAGCATTCCCTTGATCCCTAGGAATTTTATGAGGTATGTTTCTCTAACGCTTAAAAATTTCATTTTCATAATGTCTAATCTCCCTCTAATGGTATAATTTCCCATTGGTAGATTCATTTCCCCTTACAGTCACTATAAAGATGACCTCTCTATCCACATGTATAGAATACCATTTCCCCTTTTAGACATGTAACTGGGTGGTTCCTTCCACAATTATCATAGGGCGGAAATTCGACTCTTCCCTTCTTCCTTGTTTCATTATTTCCTTTCCTAGAGTGTTCAGCAGATCTTTTCTTCTCTTTCTTTTCATTAAAGTCTTACGACATAGTGAATTAAATTCTCTCTTGACATCACATGAGACTATATCATTAAAAGATGAGAAAGATTTCAATACTAAACTCAATGGAGAAATGGTATTAATCCATCAAAGAAACAATCAATCTTACTTCTTAGGTTACGTATAAAATCTTAAGCATGCCTTGCTATCCTTGTATAGTTATCTTCATACATTGAAACATTCCTCATCCTCTTTTTTTCTCAGACTCATACTTTTTTTCCAGATATGCTAGATGGTCACGAGGAAAGTATATTTCTATGAAAATCTATTTAATCTCCCTCCATTACATACTTGATACTTCTTTATCCTACGTTGAGTTTTGAATTAATGGCCACCATTGAACTGCATCTACGGTGAGATGATAAACTTCCATGACAAATTTTTCCCTTTCGTTACTCCACAATGCATGGATTATTTTCTCAAATGAACTTATACATTGTTTAGAACCAAATAGATTTTCATATCCATTTATTGTAGGTGGTTGTTTCCAAATGAAGCGGTCTAATATTGATCCTCCACATTATGGATAATGGTGATCCATACGAGTAAGGTTATCATTCATAACCTATGTGAGTTGCCCCAGTATGGTGATAAGATGATCATTCAATAGCTCCACAGTAATTTTATTGAGTTGGACAGAAATCCCTACATAGCTTACGTTTGTTGATACTATTACCATTCCTTACACGATGATCCATTTATAAACAATGGAATATAGTACATTAGTTTATGAACCACTACACATAATTACAAACACGAAAACACTTAACATAAATTGAACAGTTTACAGATATTATTTATAATCATAAAAATGTTCTCATTGAGGAGGTATATACTCATAAATATTTCATAATGTGTTGTAAATAAAATGAGAATTATCCAAAGCATATCCCCTGGGAGTTTCATAACCAAGAGTGCAGCAAGGCCGGTTTTCGTGCTCCGGTTTCAATATGAGTCAAGCTCTATGCAGTGTTTTCACCTTTTACTGCTAAGTATATCTATCCCAGAGCCGCCTCAACCGGATTGTATCTAGACATGGATTTATTGATTGAAAACCACACAAAATCTCTACAGTACCAAAATTCTATGAAGTTATACTATTCTAATCATCAATGTATATATTTTGGTACTGTGCTATAATCATTGTTTTTTTAAATCTAATTTCCATGGTTTCTACTAAAAATCCTCTGATATCAACTGTAACACCCCAACACTAGTTACCCATAGTAGATTATTTATTACATAACTTTGGAATGATACATGGATTAATTTCCCAAAAGAACGATCAGTTTATTATTATTGGAAACGAGATACAGACATAAGTTCTACATTAAAACTTGAAAAGAAATACAATACTAATTAGTTCTATTAGAAAATTCCATGTCTCCTATATTATGCCAGAAAGTAACTCATAACTAACTTCTTCATATCCTGGGGAAATGAATTATAATAAATGGCTGAGCTCAAATGCTCATAAAGGGTAATAATTACATCGGTATATAACTTAAAAATTAGGAATGATGAATAATTATTAACACACGCCTTTACAAATAATAAACATGAATAGTTTATCACAGGAATGTGAGTTGAGTCAATAATGGAATAATAAAACATAGTCATGGGTATTCTAGTAGTTGAATAACCATATGAACCATCATTATTATTTTTATAATGATGGAATGTATAATGCCAGGAATTCTGTAACACCTTTTAAGGCCTTGGCCAAGAAGTCTAACATTTATTTAGGCCTCGGCCAAAACCATATATCAAATTTGGAAATTCCTCCTCCAATATTACATATAATTGTATAATGAGACCTACTAATGCATCGAGGATCTATATCAGGCTCCACCCATCAGATACTAAGTCTAATAAATACCTCATATGAAAAGGTTGGAACATAACATAGACATTGATATTAAAACTAGCATACGAGATGTCAAAACTTTAACCATAAACCATGAATGGTATAGAAATAACTCATACATAGTCAAACATATCACAAAACCTCAAATACAATATTGAATATTTGTATCATAACAAATCAATACCAAATACGGGAAGAATTTATCAAAAGATGTTGACATAGAAGAAATAGAAACTATTTGAGAGAAATATCACTTTGTATTTTAAAATAATTTAAGAGTCACTTAATTATAAAAGAAAATTTATTTTGAAAATATTTTTTTATATTTTAAGGTATAGATTTGATGACGTAATAACGTTGGAAAATATCCGCACCCACCATATAAGTTATGAAAACATTCTTACATTAATATTTTTGAAAATGTCACAAATACCTTGTCTGGAAAACAATAGAAAGATTACATTCAAAACATATCCGGTCAAATATGGGTATAAATTACATTAAACAATAGTCTTGTAAATATTAAAAAAAATTGAAATAAATTTATAAGAAACCAGAGGTGTGTAGGATATGGAGGCCCTAGTAGATACTTACGTAAAAACAACCTCAGATAATAAAGTGAATGTGAAATTAACCCTTACCATGAACTTTTCCTTAATCGATCGTATGTTAAACTCATGTATAATAGTTAAAAAATTATTATCAAATTATACTAGAACTATATTCATAAATATGATATCATATATGATCTTCTAAAATTACCATGTTAATAATATTTTAGTAGTATCATTATTTTGTGTGTTTATTGGATGATTTTCTATTATATGTCTTGTTACATAAGTCATGTTTGTTATAGATAAGATGTATTTGATTTAAATCCAGAATGATATTAATTTCATAAACATTATTTTTAATCATAAAATGTAAATTATTCTTGAAATAAGATGTTATATCATATATAATGAATCATTTATAGGTCATATTTATTATTTACATCAGTTATACTCATTATTATAACCATCCAAATAATGATGTGTTTGAATGACAAATTACACAACGATGTGGAGATGGTAAGTCATATGTACGCACGTCTGGTTACATTGTAATTAATATGATGGATATAATAATGAAGATCATTGTAAAATTTTTATAATAACATCATATTACATAGAAGATGCTATATTTAATATTTTATAATGAAAACCACAAAAAAAGTGGAAGAAAAAAATAACCTAAAAGAGGTGATACAATATTTACCTCTTATTCATATTTTTCCTTTTTATTTGATCAAAAAGGATCCATATGATTGCTTTATGATCAATGGAGGGCCTCTAAGATGAAGGGAGGACTGTTGGTAGGATATTTGGGAAGGGGTTGGCTGAGGAAATTGTATTTGGATGTGTGAAATTAAGTGAAGATGAAGTACCCTTTTATAAGAGAGGTGAGGATCACTTTAAGAAATGCTTGAAATATTATTTTATAATAAAAACATTTTTGGTTTCTAATGGCTCAAAAATGATTTATTTAAGGGATATGGTGGGTATGGATCAAATAAAACTAAACCAATAGCTTTTAGACAGGTCTAGGGATCCATATTAACATTATCTTTTTGATTTAACTCTTAGTTAAATAGTATGACATTTACCAGGTCTCTTTGTATTTTTATATTATTTGGTTAATAAACACACTATCACTGCCACGAGAACCCCACGTGGTTAATTATTAATATATATATCCTTATCTAAGTCTTTCTTCCAATTATTATATTTTTATAAATATTATATCAATTAATAATATAGTATATGTTTTAGAAACTCAATTATTTCAATTTTAACACTATTTAGTATTTGTTTTTTTTCAAAGCCATTAAAACTTCATCACTTAGAATAAAATTTATTTAACCAACCCTAGCATGTCATATTAACCTAGAAATTTATTGGAATTTCTCATAAGTCTCAATTTACAATTATTTGGATATTTATGATATAAAATATATTAATATTTCATTAATATGGTAATTACTTCATCATCACTGTGTCATAAATAAGTTAAATTATTTATTGTCTAAAAATTTAAATAAAATATAATTATGTATAAAATAATTTTATCTTTCTAATGAAAATTTATAGTTGAATTTATATTGTGTCTAACCCTATATTAAAAAAAATTTATTTATTAAACATTGAATTTAACTCTTTTAACCATTCATTAAATAAAATAATAATAAATTTTCTAATGTAATCCTTGTTGACAAAAATAGATCATATTGTATCACTAAGGTTCTTTTAGGTCTATTTATAATTATCCAATAAAATTAGGACATGTGTTAGGGTAGTTATGATATCATTTTTACCATTAATTACCCTATTTAATTTTAACCGTGTTAAATAAAATCAAAAGTTACTATTCGCCCAAAATTATTTTCACCTTAATGAACCAAATTTTTCATACTTATACAAACCGTGTCTCTTATATTTTTAAAATTCAACTCACTAATGTGGTAAAGTTATGTTTTATGCTAATTTGCAAATGCTCCTAAGAGGTGGGTATAAGACGGTTAAAAGTTCAATAAAATGTTTATATATCTATACTTATTATAAAATGAATACAATAAATTACATAGAACATATATAGTTATTATGTATCTAATTTTAGCTTGTGTAAATTTAAATAAAATAAATAATTATGTAAATAAAAAGTCAGTTTTAACCAATACTGTAGTGTTTTTTACAATTCATCAAACATTGAATGTTTTCATAAAAATACAAAAAACTCATCCTAATCTAATTTCAATATTCCAAATTCTAAAATAAAAACCATTTTGAAAAATAAATTTCTTAAAATTTCAAAAAGTGTTTATTAATATTCATAACAGCAAGTTTGATATGTCATGGTGTGTTAGAATCTCGAAGCAGCATACAATGTAAGCTATTGCGTTATCCAAAGGGAAACATACCATGGATACATGGGGTGTTATGGCTAAGACTAGGATATTAAGACTTTTCTTCACATTATAACACAATGGGATGATAAAAAATCCATAAATTGTTTTAACGGTACCGTACAGTTTGATTTGATGAAGTGAGGACATTAGACATGCAGTTTAATATCTTACAAAATGAACTTGTCCGATTCGGAATTGAAAATAAATATCAAGGTTGGTCCCAGGTGCACATCCCTAGAGACACTAAGTATCATGTAAAAGAATATTCATGCCATATATAGTAATAATATACATGGGTTCATGCATAATTTGGAATGTCCTAAAAGGATCTCCCTATGTAAATATGAATTGATCACAAGATAGTAGGTGATTTTTTGTATGTTGTGTTGATGATGGGCCAATGATTAATGATATGGTATTCACTACATATCTCATATGGGTGAGATTCAATAAGAACCTAGTTTTTTAGAATCCATATTGTTTAATGTCATGCAATGAGGACATGATGATACGACATGAAAGGATGATAACATTGGGTCTAAACCAATGTTTATGACAGGAGCTTCACTGTGTGTCTCAATTGAATTAGAAGGAAGCCTCACGTGGTCTTTGAAAAGATCCCTTCATAGATCTGATTGATGCATAGTATGTAAATAGAATTTATGATTTAATAATGGATGGACCCATGATTAGAGAACATTGTGTCACTATATATCACACTAGGATGAGAATAAATTCACACATGTATCTTGAAAAGGTTCCTCATGCTTGTCTTATCCAAACATTATGATTGAGGGATTTTATTACTATGCTCCGATGATAGGGGATCAGAGAGTCACTACAGATCTCAATGGGATTAGAATCAAGTGACATGTAGTTCGTGATATTGGATCCACACACAAACTATGATGTGATCTAAAGATGGGGGATTTAATATTATTCGTATATTTTTTAGAATAATGATTGGGATCAAGGGAAAAAATTGTATTAGAATCAAGATATATGTTAGAGAAGAGTTCCAAAATTAGATTTGATTAATACAAAGAGGATCAAAATTGTGTCTTGATGGTCAATAATGGGCCTTATATTGAAGATCAATGCATAAATACCTATCTCATTGAAATAAGAATCAAGACACGCATAGATATTTGAAAACTGTGCAGTTTTCCTCATGCGTATAGTTTGTGGGTCACCTGACATGAATGAAAAAATTGTGTCTAGAACTCACGATAAGACCCCAGTGTCACTATGTATATTTTAGGACAAACAATAAATCCACATGTAGAATATGATGTTATTCCTGACATAGTTTTTAGTGAAACATTCATAAAAATGGAGTTCATGTACCACAAGGGAGTGTCATTGATGTGAGTGGGGTTTACATGTGGAAGCTACTCATCTTTTGAGGGACCAAAAGAAATAATAAATCATTGTATTTTGGGAAATTATTAATTAAAAACATGGGATATTTTTACCATATAGTTAAATTTCATTTGAGGAGTACAACATGTTCTATATAGTTTTCATTCATGCATCTAGGGCCACATGTCTTGTAATTTATTGTCAATTGAAAAGAATGATCAAGTTACAATGATTAAAATTTTGAGATATGGATGAAATTGCTTCTATAATGTTTAATATCCTACATCTAAGATATACCCTATGTAATCACACAAATTTCTTCTCCAAGAACCTTGCAGTATTTATATTTGTATTGAGTTCTCCTACTATTTTGATTATATAATAAGATCCATTATAATGAACATTATGTATGGAGTAAGTACTCTCCATCATTATCTAAATATATTAAGGATTATATCCACATATCATTGATGTTCTAAAGACCAATAACAATTCTCCTTGGATAAATAAACAATGACAGACCTTCTTGTTAAAGGCCTATGATATCCTTCTCTAACAAACTTCCATGTGATTCATCATATTCAATATCCTTTTGTCCATTCATTCCAACTCATCTATTCATTTATGTTATTTCTCATATATTGATATATCGTCATAGATGGCTATACAGAGTGATGGAATCTAGACATCAGTGGGATAGACTTTTTTTTGTAAGCTAATGAGTATGAGGTATATTGTGTGGTGTATGGGTTGTGGGCTAGTAATCCCAAAATTTATTCTGGAGCTTATCAATACATGATGTATTATAATTATACATAAAATTATAGAGTATTTTTTATAGGTTCTTATTAAAATCACATATTTTTCCGTTGGACTTTTCCTGATAGTGGGGTGAATGGATGGATTTGATATTTTATTCTTGATATATATTCTCTACCTTACCTAAAGAGAAATATTATCCACTGTTTATTATTATGGTAAGAGGGACACCATGTATAGTAATGATGTTAAAATTGAAAAAACTAAAAATGATTTGGGATCTGAATTCATTGATGGGTATTGTCTCATCCTATTTGGAGAAGAAATTGATAGAAATAAATACATAATAGAAATATTTAATCGTTAATGGAGTATATAGTCCAGTAACATCCATTTTCAATGTAGAAAATGGTCATGAGTACATAGTTGTATGTAGTAAAATTGTGATTTGGAGGTTAAAATTTTCATTCAGTTGGAACAGATGACAGTTCATAGTAAATTCTATGAAATCCTTTGACATCGAATTCCATATGTATCCAAGGCATCTGATTTGATCAGAATTCCTATACCTAGACTGATGGGAAATTACTGATCCTACATGTACTTATTCCATGACAACTGTAGTCCTTTCCCCATCAATTCAATTGAGCATGATTCTATCAAAGCGTCATTTATATAGGGTCTTCTGTTGATTTTTTCTATCATAAAGAGTGAAATTTCCTTCCTGCAACCAGATTTTCTCTCATCAAACTATTTCTTGTGGAAGTACTCTATAATGGAGATACTCCATAACGGGGTTCATATATGTTCTACTATGACCATATATCTCAGGAATTAGGTGGACCTCTTTCATATCTTCAATTATAATAGAAAAAAGGGTGATACCATTTGGCATTGGGAAATACAAATGATTGTTTTATCCCGAATTGGATCTACCAAAGATGTGTCTCCATTTTCCAATTCATCAGCTTTGGTGTTTTTTAACCGCGGGATATAAGTCAATGTTGTTTCAGAGGTTAATTATTCCATTAACCCTTTTAGACAATAAAATTGGAGAATTAGATCCTCTATTCCGATGGAATAATCCCCATATAAATTATTTATTACTCTATCTAAATATTTATTCACTACCAAGAGGTATATCAGTATTTTACGTTCCAATTCAAATCCTGTGATGATAGCCTTTTATTTTTCCTCATTATTAGTATGACCTTCTGATAAAGGGAATGATTATTGTAACAATTACATTACAAAGGAGATAATAAGAATCACTAAACCATATTATTTAAAATTATGTTCTTCCATTATCTTACCTATTGGTCTTCTAGAAGCACCATAAAAATAAATATACCATGTCTGGGGTCTATCCCAAATAGTGATGATTTCTTAATTTGGGTGTTCATTATTCAATAGAGTCTCTCTTGTATTTGGGTGATCATAAAATAATTATACCATGTATTTGCCTTTATTACATTCTAGTTTATTGTATATCAAACTATTACAGAATTAATTCCCACCATGATAGCCATCCTTTCAGAATAGGATCATTGACGATAAATTTGAATGGGGTATATCGAGAAACCATGTATATCTCATGGTGCTTCAAATAGTTCCTCAACATTTGATAGAAGAAATTTAATGCTAGAAAGATATTATCAATATCATAATATAATTTCATTATGTAAATTATAGTTTGGCTGAGGTATTACAGGATATTTTCATTCTTGACATTATTAATTTGTGCAAGGAACCCAATTATCTATCTAATGCTGTATCAAAAATAATCAGTGGCCTTCCATCAACTCATGATATTAATACAAGTGGGATCAAGAGGTATTTTTTGAATGGATCAGATGCATCATGGAATTCATTCATCGATTGATATGTCACCCCATTCTTTTTAAATTTGGTGAAGGGAAAACAATTACCATTTAGATTAGCTATGAAGCGCTGGATGTTGGCCTAGTTTCCATGTGTCCTATCAACTAATTCATGTTTCAAGGTGCTGACATGCTGAGAATATAATTAGTATTCTTAAGGGAAACAGAGATTCAATGATGTCTTATGACTAAGATGAATAAATTTTAGTGGTTTTACCCTGAAATCATATTTCAGGGGGTTCATCATTATTTTATATTATTGAAGCTTTCTAAATATGGTTCGTTGGTCATCTAGGTGATCAAAATGTTTTTGGGACATGAACACCAGGTCATCATTATATAATTATATAAATTTCCCAAATGAGTGTTTTAAAATGCAACTCATATTAGGTTGGTTTGTGTCTTCTACGTTCTTCAAGCCATATGGAATTACCTGATAGTATGATACACAATGTGGGGTCCTGAAGGTTGTGGACTCTTTGTCTTTGGGGGCTATCTAGAATATATTATACCAATAGTTATCATGAATGAAAGATATGTCATGGTAGCCATATATTGTGTAAATCAATAGTTTTGTAATTAGAATAAGGAATTCATATTTGGGACAATGATTTTTGAGATCTCTGAAATCAATAGAGAATCTTATTTTCCCATTCTACTTTTTCATTAGGACATTTGTTTTGGTTTCAAATTTCATTTATTTAACCTCTTGGATAATGTCTAGCTTGATAATCTTGTAGACTAAAACCACAATATTATAAGTGTTATTTGAGTGTGTTTTTGTTTCATCCTTCATGTATCCCAAATTCTCTTTTGGAAAACCCAAATGATGGGTTTCCACCTAGGGATCAAGGAATATCATATATATGTAATTCCAACCAAACACATCCCAATGTTTCTTCAATAAATAGGTATACATATCTTGTTAATTGGTATTAATGGGAAAACTAATCATGGTGGGGTGTGGATCTTTCTTTGTACACATATTTATTTCTCTAGGATCATACAATGTGGTGGAGATGCCATCTTTATAATCTGGATCAGTGTCCTTGAGATCCACCTCTTCTTCCAATACCCCATCATTTACATCTTATACATCAAATCAGATGATAAATGATGATATTTTCAGAGATAGGGAAGAAGTTAATATTTGTAAATCTAGAAGAGGAGTCAACAATTTCTGGGAAAATTGATGGTGAAGTGTTTTGTTGATGCTCTGAAGGGAAGTTGAAAGTTTTAAAATTAGTATCCCTTTCTTTTTCCATTAGTGTGAAATCTTCCACCATTATAAAAAATGATTTTTAAATATTCAAAGTCTTTCAGGATGGAATGATGACATTTCCATACAAAATATCATAATTACATGGAGAGTAAGTAACTTATCTTTTTTCAGATTCTTGTGCTACTACTGAAATTATGGATGCTACTGAACGAGTACATGGATTTTGTTTTTCAATTTCAATTTTATTAATGGGTACTATCTAATCTGCATTGAGTAGCATGGGTTCGTTAACTGGGATCTTCTCCACGTCCCTCAAGGCATTGATTATTATAACATCATCATCCATAGACCATTTCCCCCTTGTGGATGAACTCCAAATCAATTTAATAGGATTCAAAAGATTTGAATGCGTCATTATCACTATGTAATTTCTTAATATTACTATAGGGTAAATCCATGAGACATTAGAGGTAAGATAATGGAATGGTCACATGATTATTTAGATAAGGTCTTATATGAAAAATATTTACGGTTTTTTCCTACTGAACAACCATGATCTCTGAATCAGAAAAAAGATACCCGATCTGAGTTTTGAGTGTAACCTCCTCAAAAGGTTCCTTGTTTTTCTTGTCATAACCCTATAACATCATAGTAGAGGGATAAATGTGTTATTAAGTGAGACTCAACTATATAAGTGTACATAATAGAATAAATTGACCCCTTATCCATTATTAATGAAGGATCATCAGTCATCCTAGTCATTAATCATATAAGTTAGTAAATGGGGCCTGATGTGTCTTTGAATGAAAACATCATCATATTTTTATATAAAGGATATGATCACATGGATTTTTGTGGTAAAATATTCTATAGGGTAAGCCTACAAAAAATTAATCTCTGCATCAAAATCAATCGGGCTTGAAAATGCTTTGATGAGTGCCTCCCATAGTTATTTTGACAGATTTAGGCCATCCAAAATTGATATCTTGGCTAGTACCTCCTCCAGTTGCATTAAAAAATAATACTATTGATCATGCTGTATTTATTTTCCCATATTTAGATTTTCGTTCATAGTATTTCTAGGATCATATGATCATGATTTAGATGGACGGTCCTTTGGTGTAGAAGATTGTAGTTCTACTGGTCTTGGTGTATTAGGATGGCTAGGATAGCCAATCTACCAAGATGGTGGTGTATTAGCCTTTTATATGCCCTCATTGATAATCATGTTAGGGAGGACCCTAACATGTATTGGTGGGGGGGCCTTTATTCTTATTAAGCTCAGTAGAGTGATCTACCACTTGTTTAAGCTACACAAATAGTTTGATCAGGTGTGTGGTTGAAGTATTTGGTCATTGAACGAGCACATATTCTCTTATATCCTCAAACACAATGTCTTTATCCATCAGTTATAATGTTAGGTATTGGGTAATAAAGCTCATCATAGAAATCATCATCTTCATCGAGATCTATTGTGTGAATAAAATTAATAGAACTAATGATAAACCCCACATCTGATATTGATTATGTACGACAGGTACACTCTTGTTATTCCATTTGGAGCGAAGGTTCCCATAAAATGGAGATGGTTTTTTTGAAACCCTCTAAGTTATAGAAAAAACGTAGACATTACACAATCCAATATTCTTCTATATTCAGTTTATCTTTCCATATATTACATTTTTTTAGATAATCCTTCAAAGGACTATGAATTTGATGAAGATAGAGTCGTTGTAGTGAAGGTTAAAGGAGACACTAAATTCTATTTCAACTATGATTTTAGAATGGAATTAGTATGGTTGATTTTATTTATAACCATGTAGTCACTGATATTTTTTTCATTCTTGATTTTAACCTTTTTTTTCACCTTCCTCTTCTGTATGGGTAACGAAAAATCATGCTACCTAGGGTAAAAAATTAATCATCTCCACTTTTCCACAATCCCTAACTTCTTATATGAGGCATTTAAAAAAACTATTTTATGGGGTGAACTAGGATTTTTGCTTGTAGAATTGGTATTGGAGGTCTTTATCACTTTATCTTTAATGATTCATGGTCTTTGGTAACTAAAATATGTTTTTTTAAAAGATGAGATGATATAGCAAGGGATATGGTCCTTTTGAAATGAATAAGACATGTTTTTCAACTCCTAAAAATGTTTCTTCTTCTAATATCATTAATCATCATGACAATGAGGCCATTACTACTGACACATGAGAGGTGGATACCTAAGGTATGATGTGGGAATAAAATTATGAAGGGTATAAGGGATTTCATAAGTGTACTGGTATAAAAATTTATATTTCCAGTTCTACTTCCTGAAGCTTATGGAATTACTCGAAACATGACTTTTGTCTCTGTGATATATTTTCCCAATTAATGAGAAATTTGAACTAGATCATGAAACCATATTGTGTAATTAATTTGGATAAATGTTGTGAATATTTTATCATGAATATTTTCTATCCAAATGGGAATCAAATCATCCTATGGGAGAGGTAGATTCAGTTATTTTGTTAATCATTTCCACAGATAAATGACATCCAAAACTCTTTTATTCTCCCTTTTCCTATAGTTTGTTAGATCAAAAAATATTTTATTCACCAACATTGATCTAAAAAAGAAGAGGAACATCACATGATGATCTCCCCATCTAGCGATTGAGAGATACTGAAAAATCATATACCATATAATGCTTGGCCCCAACAATCATTGTAAGAAGCATATGATTTTCAATACTTATGGTCATTCATGAGTTCCCATCATGGGATTGCAGTGAGAGATAAAATGAATATTGTACTTATCTGGATCACTCGGGCCGTTGAAATTTAGAAATGTAGGATTTTTAATGTTTGGTGGGGGAGAAGTAGGATATATCCTTTCAGGGTAATCATTATTTTCTAGATGTACTACATCACGCCATCCTTCTATAGAATCCATTTGTGTTTGTAATGACTTAATATTATTTATAATTAATCAATATTCATCTTGCTGAGCTCGGACCTGAATAGATATAGCTTCTACATCATTAATGGGTGTGGGGACTAAAAGGTCCACTGGCGGCAGCACTGGTGGGATATGTCGTGGTAAATCTATAGGGATAAGAATATAAGGATGTTCTTGAACCTTCTATATCTCCTCTTGCAATGGATGGAATTCCTTACCTGCATCAGTGGTTGCGACAAACCATCTTTGTTGTGGTTCTCACATTGGATGTCAATGTTGGGGTTCTTCTTGTAGATCATATCTGACCTGAATTATTCCATGGAGTAACTGTACATTGACTATTATAAACCCCCTAATCTTGTCATCTTAATGATTGAGTATTTCATCTAGTTAAAGGTATTTGCACTATCTAGGGAGAAGGTGAGACAAATCATAACCAATACATTTTCACATATTATGTGACTTTCAAATAGTTAGATGTTAGTTATTGAAGGTTATGCCAAAATTTTTGGTGAGCCTTTGGTTTCTTGTATCTAAACCATCAACATTTCTCTCGATGTTGATTGTATTAGGATGATAACTTCTTCATCAAAATACTATGAATTGAAAATAGGTTCTATAGGGGTTTAAATGATGGAATTATTGAAATTCACATATACAGAGTGAATTTCTAGCATTCTATCGGTATCTCTATGAAATTACCTTCTTCTCAAACCTTTATGGGACCTTGTTCTATACTTTTTTGATTCCCTATGAACGATTTGGTAAACAGTATCCCAAAGGGAATTTTTGTAGAGTTCATTCATGAACATTTCCATGTGAATGATTTGAATCATAGGATGACATGAACTGAATGGTATAATTTTTCAATTTCATATCTAATCAAGAGAAAAATAATTTCCCCTAAAGAGATGAGTGTTGATGTCAAAAGTCCCCCATTTCTGAGGGATAGAGATTTTTATATTATTCTTTCTCAACACTTCAGGCACTTTTGGTTATCTTTGAGGGATGGGTTAAAAAATCCCATCATCCCTATAGGACGGTGTGTCACATGAACTACTTGAGATGATATTACTACAAGTTATCATATGATATTATATATTATGTTCTGAATGTGTGTTGGATTCATTATTTAGTACTCAATCAAATAGATTGTTTTGGATGCATGTTGTACTATTTTAGACATCTGCATAATATAATCAGAAAAACCCTCTAAGAGATATTCATTCTCAACATTCTGAGATTCATGATGTGAAAGTATCTTAATACCTTTCACACTATAGTAATGAATTCATTGAAATTTGAATGAGGGTTGTTCTTATTGAACATATCAATGGTCATGAATATAATCTATTTTTTGTAGTCAACGTGGGGAAATTTCATTGCATGGTACCACCTTTGGAAAGAATTGATGATTTGGGAGTGCAGTTAAATAATGTTATCCTTGTTCACCACATCATCTAATATAGACATCATATGGGGTTATTGTGACCATATTTCATATCCACATTAATGGGTCGACACATACACATTGAAGGGGTCATTGCCTCTCCATGAACTTTGGATTTTAGAAATCTATGACAGTTTCCAAGTCAACTTGGTTTTGTAACCCTCCCATTACCATAACATGAGTTTGAAACTCATGATATGGTAATAATATTTCTTTTATATGAAAAATAATATTCTATACTCTGTGGCAGATTTCATGCATACAATATTCCACCAACACATACTAGAAGTTGTGTTGAGGAGTGTCTAAAGGCCAAAACATGACATGTATTTCAACATTATCGAGTTTCCTTTTCATCATTATCATATCCCCTTATTTTTTTTCTAGACTCTATTCTACCCAATGAAACAAATTATGGAATTATCCTACAACTCATTATGAATCATCAATTCCAATAGGGAGTTCCTCTATCATATTTGAATATATGTTGTCGATGGGTGGTTCAGAAAATGACCATATCCATGGTATAACTTCTTATTAAAAAAATATTTCACCTTTTTATGAATAGGAATCATACATGACATGGATTTTTTTATTTTCCTTGATATAAGATTAATTTATTACAATATATCTTCCATTAGATAATTTTTTTAAAAATGAGAACCAATTCAATACAGAGAACATTTTTAGTGAAATCTTTCTTGGGGTGGATGATCATGGTGGATTAAAATAATGGGATGAACCTCTCGCTCCTTGGTCATCTGGCCACCCTGAGGGTTGTTGTGGATCTCATTAAGAGATAGTATCTCACGATCGATTGGATAGTCACAATGAAATCATTCATGAAAATGTTTCTAATGATGACATTCATAAATATTTCTACTACTCTCGTTATATGGCAGTGGTAGGGTAGATTCTTGAGCTTCAATAAATAATTGTGTATGGTCTCGAAGAACTCCAAAATTTATGGGAGAAAATAGTACATTGGCTCTTGATCTTCCAACACTTTTTTTTATGACTTCTTCATGGATTACATATTACAATATCTTCATGCCACTTTTTGGAATAAGTAGTTGTCTTGGGTAGGTGTATGTTCTTTACTAGGAGTGGCAATTAAGATATGCTGATTATTTATAGTTGGAGTAGGTGTTTATTATTGATCAAGTTGTCTGTATGATATGAGAAAATCTTTCTGAAGACCCTAATAAATGGGAGGCTATGTATCTATCAATTCTGTGGTGACATCATTTTGAACCAACCTACTTATGGGGACTGATTTCAGTGTTTATCCATCAGGTATTATTTTTTCCACGGTCATGAAATTATATAAGGTTTCTAAGACATGGGAAGGAAATTTTGTGTTCCCGTGCACAATTTTATTATAGTTTTTTGGTACATTGGAATATATAAAGGGGACATATATCCACTAAGTGTCTATAGTAAATGTGTGTTCCTACTTTTTTCATCCCATTTCAATTAGTCAATAATGATAATACTCATGTGTGGTGGTAGAGAGTTGAGTATTACCCCTTCATGTCATCAAGAAATTCAAATTATCTTCTCTAGGTTCTGCCAACTGACGTTATTCGAATGCTTAGATGTTACAGGAAAGTGTATGTTCATACTTTTGGGACACCACCATACTGAGTTAGAAGGATTAATTGATTGCTTCAATGTGATTCTAATGGTATACATGATGAATGTATGTAGATGCATGTCCCTGATCACAATACTCCCCCGGATTTGAATGATGGGGTAGGTTGGGAACTGCTAGGTGAGTCTACTGGATAGAAGGATGAAGGTGAATGGGTGTTTATTCCCACTCATTATTTTCCACAAAATAGGGTTTGTAGGATTCTGTGGTGATCGAAGAGGTATTAAATTCCTCGCAATTATATGGTTTTCTTCCCCAATGGTTCATCTTACATTCCCAAGTTTTAAGAACCTAGACTAGAGATCCAATGTTTAAACCCTCATCGTGTGGAGGAATCTCTGCCTTCTGGATATCACGATGTTGATTTTTTATAGGATCCCTTCATAAGGAACCATGTGTCTTTGGAATGTGGTTGTAGGTGTCCTACTAATCCACTTCCCTGAAATATAGGAGGGACTAGTTGTTTCATTCTAGGGAACATCTTCCAGAATAGGTAAATATAGTGGTTGGCACTATCTGTATCATGACAACCGATTGTTACTGACTAGACGACCGTGGTGTGACAGTAAAGATGGAGGGATTATTATGAAGCTTCTAGAGGATGGATGGTACCATGATAATGGTACTCTAGATCCAATGAATTAGATATACAGTGTTAAAGATGATGATTTTTTGATTGTGCCCTTCTTGCGGATGAGGATCGATCCAGAGCAGAATCTAGGGTGTTCGTGGGAGAAAATATGAAGGAATCCATTGGATTTTAGGGAGTTATAAAAAATAGTACATTTGTATATAGAAGACATAAAATAATAATATCATGTTGAAGTATCATTTTTCTTGAAGAACACATGCATGGTTGATTTCCTTGTCTGTCCGACATTCATTTTGAGAGTAGAAGGGGCCTGATTGGTGGGTGATACTATTATCTTGGTTAAGGAATCACATCAGGTTCGCCATTTTTTCATATAGAAATGGGTATTACTTTGGGAACATAATGGTAAGGATGAGAATGGTCATTACATCCCATTTATATTATTATGGATATGTCTTATTTATCCCATTCATATTAGATTCACCATTTTTTGTCTCCCTCAAAAAAGTTCCATTATTAGGGCAATGAAAAAATATTTCCTAATTGTATCCAATGGTTTTTTTTGGAACATGAAGAACCAATGGTTCTGTATCCATATGGACCATCTTTCCAAATGTAGGTGGTCATTATGTGTTTTCCCTATGATGCTTAAGAACTCCTATTGGTCAAGAGGATGAGAGTTCGAGCTTATCACATCCTATAAGGGGAAATTATTTCAAAATTTATGACCCTATTATATATTTTTGATATGTTCAAGAATCCCTAATTAATTCACATTTATTGTATAGACCATCCCAGAGCTAACAATCAATTATTATCATTTGTGGAATATGAAATCATTGGTATGTATCTTTGGATCTTCATTGATGGATGTATCAATATTTATTCAATGTTCTCCATAAATGGTATCCTCTCATATACTACTTATAATTTTTTGATTCATTGTTATAATGATGGAAGTTTCTAAGACACCCAGTGGGGCCCTCTAGGGTTTATTTTTATCCATGTAGGAAAATTTTACATTATAATTTAACATAATAATTGGACAAAAGATTTTTTTATGTTAGGATCAAATCCATAGACGGGATTCCAATATATAAATGCAAAAGTAATAAAAAACAATGTAGTTCTGTTCTGCGTAATTGGACACATCATTTATTTTAACATCATGTGATAAGGACATAACCATACAGTTTAACGTTATGTGTTGTGGAAATATAGGTGTAAGGGTCCTAGTAATGATTGGTGTGAGAATTATGTCGACTAGCCTAAGAAAACTAAAAGGGAAATGATATTAAATGTTCTATTAGACCCTTCTTGGAGATATGGTGAAAAGTGTATATGGATTATTTGGGGAGTTGGGTTTGAATCATATGTAGGATTCACACATATGTTATTTGGCTATTTATCATATACCACATTGTTCGGTACTTGTCGTATGGTAGTATGGCCCATTGGGAGAAATAATTTATGGTTTATTATTGAAGAGGATTCCCTTGTCACTAGGACCATGATGGATGTCGTTGCACATAGAGAATGGGGGTATCTTAGGGCTTAATCTAATTGAAGATGCCTAGAAAAAAGAAATTTTAATTGTGGCTTTCTCCAGAAGAATAAGGCTCTTGATATGAGGACATATTTGGGATTCATACGTATCATGGTTAGAGAATGAATTTGAGTTATCATAGATTAATGATTCTTAATCCATAGTGGGATGAGGTAAAGATATCATACAATGATAATGATTGGGTCTCAATTATTGAAATTTCAAAGACATGGGGTTATATCATAATAAAGATTTATTTGAGATTGATACATAGGAAGGCGCCCTATGTATCCTAGTTAGATAAGGAATCATAGTAATTGTACTTCAATCATGGGGACCTATGCCTATGGATGCCCTGCTATTTAATTTCATTCGGTTGTGTGGCCCATTGAGATATATTATTCAGGGATTATTCTGTAAAATGATGGTATGGTATGGATTCACGTGTGTTTTGGGATCCTCATTGACCTCCGTGGCCATGTGATTCATACTCAGTTTGAGAAACCGGAGGAAGTGGAAGATCTGAGAAAAAAAATTTGTTTTTTCTGCTGAGGTATGTGTGGGGGAGAAGATTGGGGCCAACCCATAAGATCGATAACAATTTGAGGATTGGTTGAGGTGTTATCTAAAAGAGGATTCCCATTTTAGGATTGATTTGGGCATACAAAAAATGAGGATTTCCATTGGTTCAACATGGCATAATAGTCAGGTGATGTGATTTGGTGATTTATTTTCAGAGTTTATCAACTGATGTTTTTTAAGGAATCTAAGAGGAGAATCTCAACACCAAACATGGGAAAAGAAGAAAGTTGAGAATGTCGAGTCAAGGAATTTAATGGGAGTGTATAAGTGTTGCTCAAATCACGATATTTCAGGGTTGGTTATTAAGTTTGTAGAAGGAACAACACAAAATATCCTAAACCCATCCCAAAAATCTTGCGGTGAGACACTCCATTTATCATGGAGGTTAGTGATTGAGGTGTAAGGACTGGACCCATATTGAATCTCAACACTGATTGTAAAAACCCAAATTTCCATGTAATTTTTTAATTATATAGAATTATTACATGTCTGTGAAAATTGACAGCATGTAATTTTGAGGCCCAGTGTGCCAGAATGAATTTCTAATCATTTTAAGGAATGTACAGTAAACATAGGGGAAGATTCCTTTAACCTTTGAACTACTTCTCAGATTAAAAATCTGAAGGCACTGTTTAATATGTAGTGTCCATATTCACATAAGGGATACATTATATTGAACAAATTTGGTCTGAGGAAAATTTTATGTTCTGGGACTTTTTAAAATAAATATAATAATATAACATTATTATTTTATTTTCTTTCATATCCTCAAACAGACAAGCAGAGTGTGGGACCGAGCAATGTGTCATTCCATTAAATGTCTTGACCCATCAATCTAAAAAACAAAAATGTTGGGCTAATTAAGATGCTTCCTAATTAATGAGCCCCTTTAATTCCCAACATTGTTACTTACCCACCCCCTCTCTTATTTTATAGAGCATTGGGGAAGGTACCTGCACAGCTTCACCAAGCAGTCAAGTGATGGTAAAGTGCCAAGATAAAAAACATTTGGATTATAGAGATGGTTCTTATGAGTGGTTAAGAGTGACGCTGAATCACCAAACAGAATATCGACGGTCAAGTGGAATCGTGGGTGGCTTGTTTTGCGGATGGCGAACAACGATACTTCCTCAATTACAATACCTCTCCAATGATTCATGGTAGGGGTTTTGATTCTCATTATTTCAAGTGAATTTAATGAAAACCTTATCCTACATTATATTAAGAGCTAAAAAAGTTGTCATGGGCCTAACAAAACTGGCCCGGACCCTTTGCTACTTTGTTATAACACTGTGTTCTCTGTGGAATACCTCAAGCGTAGTGACGCCGACTAGATAAGAAAAAGGCGAGTGCCGATGAATGCCAAAAAAGGAGGTTGTAGCATAAAGCCACAGAGGTCATCGGAGTGGCTAAGACCAGCCGACAATGGAGGAAGTGTGGTGAGTCAGCACAAGCCTCTAGTGAGCAGGGGGATGCAGCTCGTCAGCCGCGGCAAACGGAGGTTGCGGACAACACATCAGACGACCGCATATGGGGAGGCGGCGCGACCAGAGAGAGGTAGAGGTGGCATGACTAGTGCTCCCCCGGTGACTAGAAGCCACAACTAATGTCCTGGTGGAAAATTAATCCACTGTACTTATATCGTGACGACCGTGTTGGGACCATGTGCTATCACCATTTCACAATAATTAATAGCCTCCTGGATGTTCAGGATATGGATGGAAATGTTTTCCCCTTGCCATATCGGGCAAACAACGACTAGGCCGCCACTTGCAGGTCGCCCCCTTCACGGTCGAACCACCCCTTGCTTGTCCTACCCTATGTGATTGGGCTGCCCTTTGCGGCCCACACTTTGTAGGCCGCCCTTTTCGGGCCAGCCCCTTCTGGGTCGTGTTTCCCCTTACAGGCCACCCTTTACGGACTGCCCCATTATGTCTTTCCAACCATTATCAGCCTCCCATTGATGGTTTCCCCCTTTCGGGTTAGGCATCCCCCTTGCAGGGCACCCCCCTTGCGGGCCGAGCTGGTCCTCTGCCTAGCTAGCAGAGCCCACCACAACCCATCTTAGACCGAGTGGAGCGGGGTCAGTCTGACTGGGTCAGACCGGACCTCGGCCCAACGGATCCCAGAAACACATAAAGGGCCACATCTTGGGATACATAATTTTGTTTAATGAACCATATGAATAATTTGGATCTTTGGATCGAGATAATCATTTTGGTATAATCCACTTGTGTCTTGGAGAATGTTGGAGTTTGTTCGGGTTGGATCGAACCCGAATCCAACAAGGCCCTCGGAGCTAAAAAACATATAACTCATAGATCGAGCGACTGATTGATGCACCGAATATCTCGTTGGAAGAGTTATAAGATAGTGGTTCATTGGGTTACACATTTTTGGATCTTAGTGGTGGTTGAGGTACGACCGATATCTCGAGTGGAAGATAATATAGAACTCGAGCACACCAGCTATGATGAATCCAGTGGCTAGCAGTGAGGTGGAGGTTGGAGACAAGATCATAAGGAGGTTAGTACCGAGAGATCCTTTGTGGGTTAGCAGAGATCCTATGTGGTTCAATGGTCATTGAACCTTTCTGGGTCAGTGAATACTGATCTTATGTGGGTCAGATCCTGTGTAGGTCAGCACTTAACGATCATGTTTGAGTCGGAGCATATCGATCATATGTCGGTCAGATCCTTTGTAGGTCAGTGTGGGGGTTAGTTACCTATCGATCATGTGTGGGTCAGATCCTGTGTGGGTTAGTGAGGGTTAGTTATCTATCAATCCTATGTGGGACAAACTCCATATGGTCATAAGCAGCTCCTCTTGAAATAATAAGATCATATTGCTTCCTTGGGGTTCTGGTCTACGGCGTCGGTTCGGATCTCCTGGATCATCCATGGTTGCAATGTTCTCCTTTTTCCTCTTCCTCTTCTATGAACGCATCCCCTTCTTCTTGGACGATTCTATATTCTCTGTGGTGAAACTTCTGTTTCCGGATTACTACTGGGAGTCTCCGCCTTCTCCCGGAACCCCTTTGTGTCACCGGGGGAGTTGGCCGACATTCCTTGCTCGTTTTTTTTCTTTATGGCATAGGTATGGCCTTCCCCGGGGCCTTGTCAACCCCTCCCGGCATCGTCATCTCTGGTGGCTATCATAACTGTGAGTGGAGACCATTTCCAGATCGAAAAATCTTTAAGCTCCACATTTATCTCGGATCCGAAACATTATCCCCATTCGCTCTCTGTTTGGGGTTTCCTTTCGCTTTCGCTCCAGCTTCGCGAAGACGGGGACAGATTGTTGGCGAGGCTCTGCTCAGCTTTCATCATTCAGCTTTCATGATTTCACACTGGTGCAAAGTGCTAATGATTTGGGGTTTAACTCACACAGAACACTCTGCGAGGGTTCACCTCTCTTGACTGCTCGCAATGAGGCTATGTTGTGAAGAACCTATCGTGAAGAGGATTGATTCGCGAAGAGGCAGTTCTACGAAGAACATGTCGTGAAGTGGTTTGCTCCATGAATCTTCGGCTGCGAAAGCCTATGGCGGTGTGTGTTTGGGATTTTTTGGGTCATGAGGTGTGTTCACAAAGGGGCCGACTCGCTAATCATCTGCAGTGAGGGTCGGAGGAGCTGTGTGACCGCAGTAGTGGTCGTCTCGTAATGTTCTTACTGCACAGATCCGAGGCATGTGTCTTTGCGTGAAGGACTGAGGCGCTGAATCCGTGAAGGCCTTGTGTGTAGAGTCACCCTGCGAAGAGCCTGAGTCTTTATGTGATGTGAAGGCCACCATGGTGTGTTGCCCCGCGAAGACTGGGGGGCACGAGTTCATGAGGTATTTTGGACCGCAAAGGCTGGGGAGCCTAGCTTGGGTGGGTGCACTATGTTAGGGGCCGAGAAGTGGGATCCGGTCCAGAGACTTATTTGTTGGACCGGGTCTTGATTGTTGTCAGGGTGGGTTGGGATTAGCAAAGGTGCTGGCCCTTAGGCGTATTTTTCGTTCAACCATTTATTTGTGATATGGATTCTAACTTTTTGACCAATGGAAGATGATATCCCCAATGGAAATAGAAAAAGAGATGATCGAGGCACGGAGAAATTAAGACCCAGTCTTGAAAAAACACATGTCTCTGCTCGTGGTGGGAATGTTCATTGAAAACATTTCGGTTAATCAGGGGGATCCCAAAAACACTCTTCATAACATCTGGAAACATGATTCAGGAGAGGCTATTTGGGAGGCGGGAACTAATCTCATCATCTTCGAGTTCTTTAATGAGAGAGACAAGGAAAAAATCATTCAGGGAAGACCATGGTCCATCGATAATCAGCTCCTCCTCATGGAAGAATTCAATGGGGGAGATGATATCCAGCAGGTGAATTTAACCTGCTCCCCCTTCTGGATACAAATTAGAGAAATCCCCTTCCATGCAAGAACATAACGCGTAATAAGGGAAATTGGGGACTGCTTAGGCCACTTTCGTGAATGGGATTACTCCGACCCAATACAATGGGGCCCTGAGGTTCAGATGAAGGTGGTTATTGAGGTATCAGAGCCCATAATGAGGGGAATGTTCTTGAAAATCGAAGACACCAACACCTGGATATCATTTGAATTTGAGAAACTCCCACTCTTATGCTTTTTTTGTGGTCGACTTGGTCACCTAGAAAGAATGTGCTCCACAAAACCTAAGAGTGGATCAGGTGACATCACCCTCCAATATGGCCCTTGGCTCCCCACCAAGGTGAATAAATCTTCTTTCATCCCTGAGATGGAAAAACAAAAGGACAGTGACTGTCTCACGTTGTCACATACCAGTTAGGTGGAACCCACACACGGACAAGTCATTATGCTGGGACCTTTGGATTTTTCTAATGATGACTATCCCACTCAGGGAGATGCTAGAATTCATTCTAATCCCCGGAAGGACAAAAATCAGTCATCCACAAGGTCGGCGACACATCAAAAAGAACCCCCAAGGCAATGCTCAATGCCAAAGCCAATGCACTTCGAACCACCAGATCTGGATCCGGGACCGCAGCCATCCGTAACTAACACATCACCAATAGAGTCCCATGGAATGATGGGAACTCCAATGGTAGGCCCAATATCCCATTGTACATGGAAAAGGGTGCAACATGGAGCAAGTAAAGATCGATCGGAAGACCCTAACCCCGGGATCAGGAAAATAAAAATCAAAACATGCTAATCGGGGAGGAATCCCACCAAGAGATGGAAAACGAAAATTGGAGAAACAAGACTATAGGAACAAATGGCGGCGGCTGGCGAGACCCAGCCCCACCTAGAGTATTTATTATGTTATGTTGGAACTATCGTGGGCTTGGAAACCCACGCATAGTTTGCATGTTTCAGCGCAATTGAGCTCAAAGTCACCCTGATATGGTTTTGCTCTACGAAACCACACTGGAAAACACGGACATCAATGGCATTTCTCTGAAGTGTAGCTTCCAAGGATTATTTCTAGTGACTAGACAAGGCCATTCCGGGGGCCTCTTCCTCCTTGGAAGGAAAATATTGATGTTAAAATTTTGTCTTTCTCCTCGCACCATGTGGATACAACTATTCAAACTACCTTGCACCCACCCTGGACCTTTGAGGGATTCTACAGCTGGCCATCCCATGGTGATAAAGCCCAATCATGGGACCTTCTGGGAAAGCTGCGACATGATTTACCTAGCCCTTTTCTTTTTGGTGGAGATTCCAATGGGATTAAATTCCATAAGGAAAAGTGAGGTTGAAATACTCGACATTCAGCCTCGATGTCTAATTTCAAAGACGCGGTTACTATGCAAAACCTGGTCGATCTGGGATACAAAGGTAATCCTTTTTCATGGTTCCGTGGAAACACTGAAGGAAACCGCATCGCTGAGCGTCTTGATAGATTCTTGGGTTTTACTGATTGGAATAATATGTTCAACATGTTTCATGTTGGCAAGTTGGACCTTTACAATTCATATCACTACCAAAATCTCTTTGATTGTTTGCAAGGAAAACGTAAGTGATACCCCAATAGACCGTTCAGATTTGAGAGCTTCTGGTCAAAATATCGTGAATGTGAAGAGGTGGTCCGATCAAGCTAGAAGGGCTCCCACGATGATGTTGTCTTCAAACTCCAACAGGTTTCATCCGTTCTGAGATCTTGGAGTTACAAGAAATTCCACCAACCTGATAGGCATTGTGATGCCCTTGAAAAGAAGTTTCACAACTTGTTCAGGAAACCCCCATCCAATGGAAACATCTCCAAGATTGGTGCTACTCATAGAGAGATGGATGAGGCCCTTCGTGTTAAGGAAGGCTGTTGGGCTATGCGGGCGTGTGAGATCAACATTAAAGAGGGCGATGCTAATACAAGGTATTTCCATCTGAAAGAGTCATGTAGGCATCGGAAAAACTCTATCATGAGCTTATCATGACCTGATGGAAGCAATGTCTCTGACACCTGCGGCATACACGAAGCATTGGTAGACTATTTCCAGAACCTCTTCTCCACAGGAACTCCTTTCATGTTAGCTAAAGTGGAAGAATTCATCAGACCATTGATCACCGATGATATTATTCGAAAACATACAAAAGATGTGACGAATAATGAGATTCATCTGGCATTGAAACAAATCCACCCCACTAAGGCCCCAGGACCAAATGGATTTCATGCACTATTTTTTATACAATACTAGAACATTGTCGGTCCCAACATCTGCAAAATGATAAAAAACCTCTAGGTGGGGAATACAAGCATTTCTGCCATCAATGAAACTTTCCTCGTCCTTATCCCCAAAATCAAGAAACCTCATGCGATCCCGTATTTTAGACCTATCATCATCTGTAATGTCTCTTATAAGATCTTCTCAAAAATACTTGTCAATCGGTTGCACCCATGGCTTAATGATATTATCTCTGAAAACTAGAGCACCTTCATGGACAAGAGGCTGATTACTGATAATTCAATTGTGGCCCATGAACTTTTACTCTCTATGAAAATTTGTTCTACTATGAAAAAAGGAAATATGGCCTGGAAACTGGATATGACCAAAGCCTATGATAAAGTGGAATTGAAATTCATAAGAGCTGTGATGCTGAGAATGAGCTTCTGCACTAAATGGATATATATCATCATGCACTTCATATCAACCATCTCCTTCAGAATCAAGGTCAATGAGAAGCTCACTAGAGGATTCGGCCCAAACCAAGGCCTACACCAGGGAGATCCTCTCTCCCCTTTTATCTTCATCTTAGTGGCTGACATCTTCTCTAACCTTATTTCCAGGGCTGCATCCTCTTCATCTATTCATGGAGCAAAGTTTGTCCGTAAGAGCCCACAAGTGTCACATATTTTATTCACCGATGAGTGCCTCCTTTTCTTTGGATCCGCTATTATTGAGTGTTGGGTGATCAGCCAGGCGATTCAGTAATATGAGTGGGCGTCTGTACACTCTATCAACCACGTAAAATTGGAAATATCCATCAGTGCAAGGGTGCCCCCTGCCAAGAGAGAAGAGCTTTGTGCATATGCAGGCATCCATACGATCGATAAACACAAAAAGTATCTCAGACTCTCTATGGTGATTGGACTGTCCAAAAAAGAAATCATTGTAGGCCTGGTTGACAAAATTGAGAAAAAATTGAAGGCTGGACCCCAAAAATCATCTCCAAAGAGGGAAAAGAAACCCCCATTAAAGCGGCCATCCAGTCTATCCACATCTATTTATGTCTATGTTTATGCTCTCGGCGGCCATCATCATCCTAATCCATTCTCATACTACCAACTTCTGGTGGGGGAAAATAATGGATGAAATAGCCCCCACTGGGTGGCCTGGGAGAAACTCTACAAACCCAAGTTGGAGGGAGGGATGGGATTCTGAAACCTTCTTTTGTTCAACGATGCAGTACTGGCCATGCAAGGATGCTGCCTTTTGAACCGTCTATCGTCTTTGTGTGTGTGGGTACTTCGTGCAAAGTACTTTCCCCACACAAACATCCTTGGATCCTTTCTTGGACCCCGTCCTAGCTTCCTCTGGAGAATTAGTTGGGGGGCTCAAAATATTCTTGAAAAAGGGGTGGCTTGGAGGATTGGCAATGGCTCATCTGTCAACATATGGATAAGTCCTTGGCTTTCCACAAGGATGGAATGCGGGCCACATCCCCCGCCCAACCTGGTCTTGAAGACGCCACTGTCAGCTGCCTCTTTTCGGATCAGGGCCTAGGGTGGTGTGTGGAAAAAATCCAGGACTGGTTCAATGAAATAGACCAAAAAATTATTCTGAGAATCCCATGTGTTCCTGATGCATGCATCGACCATCTGTTTTAGACCAATGATGTCTCAGGCGACTACACGGTGAGATCCGGGTACAGACTGGCTCGTGTAATTCACTCTCTCGACCGTGATGATGGACCATGGAAAGAACATTGGAAGATCAACGTCCCCCAAAAAATACGTCAATTTTGGTGGCAGGTGTGCACGGGCACCCACCCTACCATGAGACTCCATGTTTACCGTGACATGGCCAATGGTGAAATATTTTCATTTACTATATATATATATATATATATATATATATCAATTTATTTCCTGTTTCCATTTTATCAATCTCTTATATAAAATCAACTTTTAAATGCATCTTTAATTAATGATTTAAACATGGTAGATATTATAATCATTCAATTTATTTATTATTGTTTTACATTATCACTAAACACTAGGACAATATTTAATATAATGATGAAGTCTTATTATGATCAAGTTAAAAAGATAAAAAATATTCATGGTATTGACCAACTCTGTTGAAACATTTTCTATCAATCACAATTTTCATTTCATTATGTGTTCACCCGTTAAAAGATGAAAAATAAAATAAAAAATATATCAATTCAAAGGTAACAACTAAAATCATTAATATTAAATTAATTCATTTATTTTATTTTTTCATTCGATAATTGTAATATAGAGTTCATCTTTTTAATTTTTTTCTCTGAAATGTGTTGTATTTATCGAACCATAAATAATTCAAACATTTGATGTCCATAAGTATTAATATATCACTCCATTTCACCTTCATGACAAGTCGAATAGAATATTGGGAAATGATATAAAACATATTAAACAATTTTGACATTACTCTTTTGAATAACCGCTGACTAACGTGTCTTTTAAAATTAGATATCTAAATAAAAAGGATTAAACATTATTCTTTGAGTAAATTTAACATCGGTTTATTAGAACCAATATTAAAAGTTATATTTTGTAATCAGTTACAGAATAAACATAAATGAAATTATTACATGTGGACTTCTAAAGTTGGGTTTTATCAAAAACGATGTAAAATAACTTATGGAATTATAGATTCCACTTTAGGTTTACAAAAACAATATTTTGAGAGGTTGAAAATTTCCTTCGGATGTCATTTTATAAATATTGATGCCCATTGTCAAACTCTTAACATGAATGGATAAAACATTTGTTAATTTTTTTTAAATTAATAAAAATGACATGGAATCACCTTTTCATACTTTTAGTTGAATTTTACATCACTGTCAACATTAACATTTTTCATCAATGTTACAACCATTGACAAAATCTTGAAATCGTTTTATTAGAAACACTAATCATAGTGAAAAAACACATATTTTGGAAAAACCATTTATAAGATCTCTAAATCATGACAATTTTTTTTTTTGAATTTATAACACCTCAATCTTAATCGAGGTCATTATTTTACATTATTGAAATCCTTCATGATTCTTTGAATATTTTCTATAAATTTAAAAATCATACCCCCAGTTTATATAAATCCATGTGATATGTAATTTGTCTTTTTCGGAACAATGTGATGATTTTTCCTATCATAAACAACCAATTTCAATGGTATCACCACTAGGTACCTATATGCCATATCCTAGTGCATATGAAGTATCTAGATATGAATATAATTTCATGGAAAATGATTCCCTTATCTTTAAAAAATTAATGGATATTTTTCTAGACATTGAATTATACTTATGCATATCTATAGAGATATCACTAGAAATATATGTAGACATATACATAGACATATCCATAATGATACCACTAAATATTTTCTAATCCAAACCACTAATGATTTACTAAATTTTTCAACTAATATCAAATATAATGACCATGAAATTTATTAATAAATGGAATTTATTTTTAGATGAATACTAAATTTATTTCATAAAAAATCCCAATAAAAATTATAGTTTATTTTATTTAGAGAATATGAAAAAATTTATTCTATTTCACGAATGATCATAAAAATAGATCTAATATATCCTCTAACGTAGAAATACTCTTGTGAATACCCAACCAATATCTTTCTTTATGACATGGGGAAAGTAGCATAATAATGGGTGATGTAAGATTATTATTAATGGTATATATAAGATATAAAAATTAATTATCATATGAAATAATATTACAAGAATAATGAAATGTGATCATGAATATAACATTAGAGGGTCATACCCAACATTTCATAGAACATAAACATGAATCATTGAATAAATAATTATAATTTTATTAAACATGACCCACAAGAGTTAGAAATCATCATAAATCAATCATTAACAGTAATTTAATTATATAAATGTGTTTCTCCATAATAAACATATAAAACCCCATTTTGTATGTGAATGATAACTTCCAAGAACATCAATATAGTAGATCAGTAATTATCACCTATTTATAATAGTGGATCAAGACAAACCTATTTCTCATCTTCGATCAATCCCAGTGACCTATTTTTGATTATTATCACATGTGATAATATTCATTACACAATTAATTGTATGGATGTATATGTGAAACTACTATAATAAAGAAAAAAATAATTCTAAGTGCACCAATATCACAATACATTCATCATATCAAAACATCATAATTAATGTAAATAGAATGGGTTTGAAAAAAAAAATCATTAACTCAACATATAAAAACCAATGAAAAATAATTCTCTTTACAACACATTTAATTAACATAAAAATTATTCATCCATAAAAAGAATAATGACAGTATCATTAAATATTATCCATGTTAAATCATATGTAACATCAAATAATTTCATATTACATTGTAAATGGTTTTAAAATATTATATATAACATTTATTTATAAATAAATCCATTTCACAATTAGAAATAACATTGAAAAAGAAATAATTTTAAAAATATATTTCATTAATAATAAACACTAGAAACTCATGAAGGATCCTCTAAAATCACTTAAAACATTTCATGATGAAAATATCAATTCCACATCAATCATAAATTTTTTGAATCTAGAAATTCATATATAATTTTTTAAATAATTTTCATTTATTATATATATTAAAAATTATAAATTATTTTTAAAAATAATGATTTGTTAATGATAGGAGAAAATACCTTTCATGTAGTACACATTAAAAAAATATTTCATTAATAATTTGGGTAAAATCCAAATAGTAATTGTATGGAAATTTATATGAATATTCAATTAATTTTTTTTAAAGGTAAAACATGGGTAAAATGTCATTAATAATTACATTTAAGGAATAAAAAAGATATTTGGAAGGATTTTTCAAAAATATTTTTGAGAAAGAAAAATGATTTTCAGAATAAGGAAGAAATAATGTTAGTTTTATTTAACAAATCATTATTTCGATCAAAATAGTTAATTATTAGAGTAAAATAAATGGAAACCATGTATTGTTAGGGAATAAATATAAGAGAAATAATTTAATGATTATATATTTATATGAATCATAATATTTTATTATCAGAATCAAAAACAAAAACAGTCCTGATAAACAAAGATATTGGACCATAAAACCCTTTTCGCATTGGAAAATTTTTAACTATAAACCATATAGAAGATATATCCAAATTGTATATGTAAATACCAATAATTTTTTGTTTAATATTCATAAAATAAATTAATCAGTATTAAATAATCTACTTAATTGAAATACCTCGTGAATATGGAATGTGACTCATAGAAAATAAATGTGATACTGGAATCCCTTAACATAATCCTTAACATCTGTTGTACATGTTTGAACATATTGAATACAAAATATATATGTATTATTAATTTACTGTAGGAAATTAAATATATTATTATAAAATATATTATTTACTTAGGAAATTAAATTACCCATTTATTAAAAATTCCAAATTGAAGTCACGTTTTAGGATGAAATTTCTATGTGTTTCATGTATTATTTAATTTTTTATTTGTATTCCACTTACAATATTCATTATTCCACCAATAACATAATTTATTCCATGATTTTAAATAATATATATTAAATATATATTTCATTAGAGTCATCCATAATAGTTAGAAATGGGAATAGGAAATACACCCTCCAAATAGACCGATGTTCATTCATATGCATGAACTCAATTTCCATTTTTTGATTGAAATAAAAAAATAATAGAAATTACTATATTACCATTATATAATAATTTTAATTTCAAATATATCACATATTTTCATTAAATTTATCCTTGGAACCTTCCATGTAATGCATGAACAAATCACAATTCTTCGTAAGCGAGTAGTCTTGTATACACATGAATAATATTATAGTATTCCCACAGAATTGAATGTAAGAAGGAACATATGACATCATGATTTAATAATCATTATTATATGATTAATATAATATCTAAAAAATAATAAAAAATTTATTTACATCCATGATAGGTGTTGATGATAAACAAATAGTGTTTTTTTCAAGGTGATAGGCCACCCTACAAATGAATGATAATCTCGTAACCCATTTAATGGAAGAGGTGAATAATTTATGTTATTAAATTAAAATAAAAATATATTTGTTCATAATAATCCTTAAATTTATTATATAATAACATTTAATAATATTTTAAGGTGGTGGAAAATGAAATAAAATATAAGTTTATTTTACGGGTGTGACCTCTTCTTTTAGAAAATTATTTTAGTTTCACCAAATAGAATATTTGTTTATATTTAGGACCATAACCATGTATTATGTATGATATGAGGGGATAAAATAAAATAATTTATTATTTAATTTATGAAACAAATGGATTTTGAAGATTAAGAGAAGGGAAGTGTGTGTTAAATTTTATATGTATGTTTAGTGTCAAAGTTGTATTTTTTTAAAAGAAAATGTTATACACATGTTTTGAACATTTTACATCTAAAAAAAATGGGACAATATCAAAAGAATAATATATACAGTATAAATATGAACATAAAATAATTATTTGACATGTTTTGGGTCAATTTTAACCTTAATATATTAATATAAAAAAGATCAATAAACTCATTTTTACCTTAAACACAATAAATATTAATCGATAATTTTACTATTAATTAGGGATAAAAATTAAGATGAACATATTAAATAATACATATTATGTTGATTAAAAATATATAATCCCTTTTTTTCATTTCATTCATATAAGATAAAAAATTTAGCTAAAATTTTTTCTTACATATGTTATGAGATAGTGGTTTTGAAATATAAAAAATTTCAAATATTTAAAACGTTTTTATATTGAAAATTTTGAAAAATAATTTCATGTGACCTTATTTTGGTATATATATATATACTTTAAAATATTTCACCATTAAAACCAACATAAAACAATCTTTATATTTTTAAATGCTATAAATTAAATAAAATTCATTATAAATACAACTTTTTTCATGATTCATCGATAAGTGTAACTTTATTGACAATTTAAACAAAATCACCCTAATAAATGATATTCATTATGATTTTAAAAACTAATTTTTTTATATAAAATAAATATTATAACACTGTAAAAATTTTAATCTTAATATAAGTGTACAAATGTTGAAAAGACATTATTCTAGAAAAATACACTTTTCAAATGTTACAATGGATAAATTTATATCTATAGTTTTGAAAAAAAATATTACTTAAATGAAATATCGTTAATTTAGTACATAACATATACTTTATTAAAATAATTATCCAATAGTTATTTTTATAATTTATTTTCACAAAACATTTTTGTTAAAATTATATTGTTTTTAGGAAAATAATCCATTAATATTCGAATTGTTTTTATATTCATTTATAATTAATTGATCTCCAAGGAATTCATTATCTATACATGTGTAAGATATGTATTTAAATAATAGAGTTAATCTAATTCATATTATCCATTCCAATGGCTTGGTGATAACTATCATAATAATTAATAAAATGTTAACTGTATCTTGTGTTTCGATTGGACTCGGTGTTGTGTATAGTGAAATCAAAAATCATTGTGGCATATAAAAAAATATAAGATGATAATTTATAGAAATGAACCATGAATATAATTTCACATGGAAGTCAAGATTATCTCAGTTTTATATTCAATGAAATATAAACTATTTGTTGCATGTAATGTGGGATAAACCCTATGTTCTACGTAACAAAACAAATATATGTAATTTAATTAATTCAACAGTATATATTTCTTAAAATATTTGGGTGTTACAAATATTAATAATGATGCAGTTATAAAATTTAGAAATTGAATTTCTGTAACATGTGATTCCATTTTTATGATATATTTTCTATGTGAATCCCAGAGATCACTATTTTCTATTTGTCCTAGAAACACTATGATGTACCAATAACATTCAAGATATATTTTGAATTATTGAATGGATAATGAAATAGATGATTTTACTAAGAAATTTTTGACATTTATAAATGTTAAAGCTAAAATACATCAAAAAAATAGTTTCATCTTAATTTTTCAGTTACAAAATATTAATGGGAGAATAAATAAATGGATTTTTTATGGGTATTAACAATTTTATTCATCTTTATTTGATACACTATGACATAATGGGGGGTAAAAACGAGATTATTGAATTTTCATCCCATATAAATATATCGTCTATTAGATCATAATGGATTTTTAAATATTATTAAACATGGGTTTCATTGGAAATAAAATATCGAAAATAAATATTTTACAAAATACATATAGTTTTGTAGAGAATAGAAATCCCCTAGTCCCCTCCACTAAACCATCTTCTCCATGATTTTAATGATTTCAACTAAACAGTTACTTTTTCTATATAATACTTTTCATTTTTTCATACTGAATGAATGAGTGAATATATATGATACCTGTTATGGTAGAATAAGATATATTAACCAATATTCATTAATTATTTACAAACAACCACCTTTAAGGCCCATTTACAATAATCTTTTACAATGAAAGAGTGAAAATTTTTTGTTTAATGATTTATCAATTATTTTTTAGATGAAACTAATATATTGATGAAATATTTATGAGGGACCATAGTAATATATGACTTCTTGAGGATATTCATATTATATGATATAAATGTTGATCAATATTTCATTTATGTAGTTCGTGAAGCTTCATATTCTTCTTCTCATTTTATATAGAGTGGCTCATGAGAGCTTCAAAAGAGTGTGTTATTTTTAGAATAGTTGTTTTTCATTTAATTCAAATAAAATTTCTTTTATTGATTTTATTTATAATAAAGTACCAAAGAAATATAGAACCATATATAATCATTAAAAGGAAGGTGAACAAGGGAGTTTGATTTAGAGATGACAGAGGGAATCCACTCGAAAAAGATTGAGTCCATCTATGGAAAAGAACCCAATAACAGAAAACAATTAAAAATGTACTCATTGGGTTTCCTCAAAAACTAGAATGTATACAATAGTGTTCTATTCATTCCATGTATGAAACAAATATATGAAATTTATGCAATTCCCCTGCATATCCAAATGATATATACAATAGTCCAAGTTACACTTATTGTTCTTTGTATTTTTCATTCATCACATCAATTCTCTATAAAATTCAAAGAAAATTATCTCTTTTAAGCATACAACACCATAATAACATATTATGAGATCAATTAATTTTAATAAATTACTTTTATTGGAAATACATAGGTAATATTAAATTTGAATATATTATTACATTACATATTTCCATTATTGGTACTTGATTCTTACTACAACCATTTTCTTAATATAAGGTTGTATTATCGAATTTAATGATTTCAAGGCATTAGTAAGAGATCACACTTGTGTTTACACATTATTAAATATAGGTTTTAGCACAACATTGTCTAATTTAGATCATCATGTAGAAAATGTCTTCATATTTGAGATCAAAAATCATAATTGATCCACATAACCATTTTTATGTATCATATTTATCAATTTAGACAAATATAAGTAGGACTTATTCATGTATCTAATTAACATTACACATCCTTTAATGAACATATAATAATTTATTCACATTTTCGAAATAGATTTAGCTTATGTGATTTGTATACCCATTTGGATACATATTGCTGATTTCAACATGTAGCCAAATCATATAGATTATTACTCAACAAAACTAATTTATATAGTTTTTGGACATACATATTGAATTTATCAGGTAAGTAAATAATTAAGATGGGTTATTTTCATTTAAATAATTTAATGACACAGAATATTTATGTAGGAAATTCTTTCAAGTAATATATTAACGTTAATAAATGATCGATATATGCATTTCCCCATGTACACAAATGTATCACCAATGTATGTTTTCCAAAATTTGGAAAATCTCAGCATAACTGTCTAGAATTTAATACTTTATGAACATAATAGTTGAAACATCTACATCAATATAGAAAATTATCAATACAGTTAAAAAATAAAATACTCAATTAAATTTCATGTATATTTGGGATGAAGAATCCTAAAGTACATTGTATATGTTTAAATAAAATTAGTAGACCAAAAATGATCCATTTTTTTAAAAAAACAGTAAAGCATACAATTAAAAATTATAAAATTGCTGACAAGATTCTATAGGAAAAATTATAATATATATTTTTTATTTATGATATTTTTTTTCTCACCCATAGTTACACAGTTCTCCCGATTTTATTCTTTGAGTAATTCTCCCCCTTTAATTAACCTTAGGGTAAACATATCTAACTATTACCATGTCTTATCCTTTAAAAATGAAGGGTAATTAGAAGGTAAACACTATTAAATAACACATTGAATAATGAAATATTATATAATATTTTTTAAACATTGTATAGAACAATAATAAAAATGGAATTGAAGGAAAATAATATTGAGATTAAAAACATTAAGCTAAAATAATCGGTATGAAAAACATAAGAAATTAATAAATATAAAAATCATTAATTTTGGACTTGTAAAAATTTAAATAATCTCAAACCCCACAAAAATAAAAATATAAATATTATTCAGAAATATATGTCTTATGAATAGTTTTGAATAATGATGGTGGTTTCAGTTGAGGTATTATAAAGGTAATGTCTATTCTAGATGTAATAGGATGGTTTGTAACAGATGTTGATGTAATCATTACAAGCTCTAAAGAAAATACTTCTTGAATACCAATACCTTATTTGATAAGCGGCTATTGGACATGGTTATTGATAATTACTTCAACATTCCAATCATCTATATTAAAATCATAGGTCCCAATATTCACAAAATGACCATTATTAGAGGTTAAAAAAAATATATTTAATAATATCTATATATAAAGAAGTTTCATCTTCAACATTCCTTATTAGATTGATCTATTATGGATAATAAATAACATCTAGTTTCTATCAAATAGGTATATATGTATCTGAAGCAGTGGCACATAAATTTCATCAAACTATAAAATGAAAAAAATTATATGTTCACATGTCTATCTTATATAGGAAATCTGAAATTAAATAAAACAATAATTCATGTATGTAATTGAATTTATGAAATATTGAACATACCATTTTTATATATTTACTTATAGGAATCTAGTCAACCAAATTAAAAAATGTGTAGAGTGACGAGAAAAATATGAAGATCAACTATAGAGGTTCTTGATGAAACATATTATAATATCATGTTTAGAATCCACGTTGTATAGCAATTGATTCCAATTTTTATTAGATTAATGTATTTTGGGTTTGTATCAATATTTTTTACATGAAATCACATACATTTAATGACCTTTTAAAGAAAAAATAATTGAGGTTGAGGAGAAAGAGAATTTATTGTAGTATCAACACGTACAGGTTCTACAAAAGGAACATTATTAGCTAAAACATAACAGATATGAATTTTTGGTTAAAATAGAACCAACTAACTTTTTATAACTATAACCTGAATAAATAGAGCTTGTATAAATTAGGAACATAGTTATTACCTTGAAAAGTTTCAATACAACCCATAAACATCATCATATAACATATTTAATAAGGACAATAACCATTTATGGTTCTTGGATAACAGAAAAAAAGATATAAAAAAAATACCATGTGTATGCATAGTGATATGTTGGTTCTATTCAACATATCACCTATAAAAAGATCAAAATAACTCATAGTTTCATATGAAGACATTTCTGTTATTACAGTATTCCTTATAACTACTTCTTGGGTGTCATAAAACTCACCCATTATATATATCTTCAAATAATTATTTATAATTACTATGAAAATATCAAAATCTATGGACTAAGTTTTTTTGGTTTTAGGATTTAATTTTGAAAGCATCAGATCAAATCCACTATAAAAATAAATAAAAATTTACAGATCATAGGTTTCTAGTGTTGATGGAAGAAACTTTTTAATTAACTTGAACTTATTAAACAAAATAATTATTTTTGTGTGGTTTATTTAATTCATTTTGGTTCGAAAGGAATTATATTCATTAAGGAAATTATGAGACATATCTAATGAAGCTATAATAAAATTTTGTAGGGAGTATCATAGGGATGAAACTATAACACCATAGTTATTGAACACAGATTTGGTAGAAAAAATAACCTTAAAATATGTAACTAGTGAATTCATGTCATGAACCATGTCAGGGTGCCACCTAACCCGACACCAAACTAGTTTGTGACATGGCCCACAGGTCCTTCCCAATCACAACAATAAGTAAATTAATGTTCAAGTATCAACAAAAATTATACAGAATGATTTTAACTCATTAAATAAAAATATCAACTAATAGAAAGAAACATGTCAATAATGAATAACAAAAATAAAAAAAGACAGAAAATTTTTCAGAATAAATAATTTTCAACATTAAACCAAATACAATAAATTCTACAATGAAATGAAAAAAAATCCAAATCCCCACTATGAAACATGGGGGACATCATCATAAAGACACTAGAACCACCTTAAATAATTTAAACACAATACCTAATCCACCACCGCCATTAAAAAAGATCATTCATTTACCTGGTACATATAAGGAAAAGTATATATACACCCAAATTCATATATAGGGTGTGATCCAAAGACATGCATGATTCAACCCAAAAAAATGTTTTCATGATACCACATTAAGATATCATTTAACATGAAAACATAGGTAAAATATTTTGAAACATTTCCCTGAAAATATTTAAATAGAATACAATTTTCATCACAAAACAGTATTAAGGTAACATTTCAAAAGGAATCATTTACTCTGATTAAAATTATTTAAAATTAAATACACTCATGTTTTATTATATTCCAATGGATGGTACTATATCACATGACTCTCATATCACAAGAGAGCACCATGGGTAACTTCCTAAGGGTAATCTAGATTGAGTGTGACACTAGAGTTATAGTACATTGTGAAACGTGTAATAGTAACTACAAGAATCTGATTTACTATGCATGTGACACTAGGTAGGGACACCCCATTGGCTGAGTGGTCTTTGATCATATTATGTATTTATTTAGTTTTTTAATCATCAATCAAGATATATTAAAGCATTATTATCCACTTCTGTATCAACTAGTTTAAATCCACTAGAAAAAACTTGGACATGTAACTTCTATATCAATAGTGTACAACATCTAGTCAGACCACCAAGATACCTAGCATCCCCTTTATTATCAAATTATTTTTTCACATATCACACAAATCATTCTTTATACATACACATTCCATGTATTGTAATTACACCCTAAAACCCCCACATTCTCAAATAATCATATAAAACCCATCATTTTCCATTAACAACAGACCTTTCATTTTACCGACACCCAAAACCATTTGGAAACACATTTTTCACCACATGAACATCCATATAAATCCATTTGAAGAAACAAAAAAAGTACACAATTGATTCCAACAATATCAATGGACATTAAACTTTTTATTTTCACACATAAACAATGTTCACCTTAAAATATTATTCACATCATTTACATAATTCACAATTCAAATTTAATGGTGAACAATAAGAACCAACCGAAAAAAATAATATATTCTCCATTGAAACCCAAATTTCAAAGATGTGCACACTATATCTACCTTTAAAAACACATTTCACACTTTCCACAAAAGGCATAAAACACTTTCAAGAAAAACTACAATAAATCTTAAACAAAACATTATGATTTTCCTTTAGATATTCCTCTTTAATCATATTCACTTTCCAAAATAAAAAATATATATTTTCAACCACAAAATTAATCTATAGAACATTTTTACATACACAGTCATGCATAGAAAAACCATTTATGAATTTTAAATCAAGGAATCAAAAACATCAAACCTTGATGAATCTAGAAATTGGTGCAAAAATGAAAACGCACCACCAAAAGTCTATAAAATGGAACGATTTAAAAAAATCAATATTTTACCCTAATGAAAACTATTCAAATGATAAATATACTACCCAACACAGTAGAGAAAAAACCCGCTATGAATAAGATGATAAACCCTAGAGAGGACGACAAACTGATGAAGAAACATACTAAAATGTTGTTTAACTTATGAATCCACACTAAATGCACCAAAAGGTGGGAGACAAATAGATCTTGGAGCATAAGAAGGATTCTGAAAGGGATGAGAAGCTCCAATGGGAAGAGATGATATGTAATTGTGGCTATATCTTGGGATGAAACAACCATAATTTCAAAACATATAATGACTTGCACAGACCACATGGTTTACTAAATCATGGGGAAACTGTATGGTAACCACTTTCCACAAGGGACATGACTCATGGTTAGACTCATTGTGTGACAAACCTTGTCCTAACTGTGTGATTTAGATCTATCTAAAAATGACACATTGATGATTGCTTCCTGGTAAAGGTTCATTGTTTCCTAGGAAAGGCACATGGTGTCAAAATTAAGGTTCATGGTTTCCCCTAACTGTTGAAAAATAATGTGCCACCTACTGCCAAGGCTATATTTATCATTTTCCTTTGAATAATAGAGGAATCACAATGGGAATATTACATAAAAATTAAAAAAATTATACAAAAATTTCAGACCTATGACACCCGGTTCACATGAGAAAAATAAGGACTCATATGTGAAGTAAATAGAATAATGAATAAAAAAACAGTTGTGAATATTCGACACACTATCATGGTTTAAGCCCCTATAAATCAACAAAATTCATGATCTGAAAACAAAAACCAATAATACTCAACAATTCCAGGATTATTTCAAAAAATAGAATTTTAGATTAATGAAAGTATACCAAAAATGGAAATAATCATTCACAACATTTTAATGGGATTCTAGAATGGGAATCCCACTACATGCCTTCAACCCCCAGAAAGCTAAAACATGTCGAATTGATAAATAAGAAAACTATAAAAATTATAAATACCACCAATAAATCCAAGAACACATTATAAATAATCAACCCAATTTCAAACCATATATTGAGAGACACTTCCAAAACCATGGTTCAACAAACCACTGGGTATACAACATTCCCAATGTTTACTCTCATTAGGATCTAAGAATTAGATTTCACTAAACAAGTCTACAAAATAACTATCCAACACTATAAGATAATCTATATTATCAACATGTGGTGTCCAAAATTAACTTCACTCCAATGGAAATGATATAGAATTTGTTTACTTCATATGATATTTCAACAACAACTATGGTGGATCTCCACGCCATAAGGAGCATCAAACATAACCAACATGCATAAAATACAAAACATGAGCCAAAAAATCTATAACTATTTATTGATAACATGAGGTGGGAAACACCCACACAAGAGATTATATATAATCTGAAATAAATAATGAACGCCAACTGCATAAAGTTAAAGAAATAGGTTTCCACATCTAGAAATCTCAATCATTAGGATTTCAATGACGAGAGAACCAAATATCCTTCAAATCATAAAATATATTTTAAATAATATTGGTCACAATGAGAAAGCATGTACAAAATATCTATTCTCAAAATATGGTGTCATTCAATATTAAATATCTACATAAAAATCTTAATCATTTTCTATTTTTCATGTTGGAGAAAAAATCATGGCAAGGGTTCCTCACACCCCTGGGGTTCTTGACTGTACATGAGCTTCACATTGGGGACTATGGATAACGTGATTTTGTTTTAATAATATAATTCATAATGGACAAAATATATGAATTCCCAATTGGAACATGTTCAGTATAGTTTCATGGGGAACCACATATCATTCTAGGAAAAATTAAAAGATCACCACTTACCAAATAACACACTTGGCCTCAGAATGGAACATCACCTTGATAATGACTTAGCATATGCACAATAATAATCCTTTTTCCCCTTAATGGATTAATAAAGGACAACAGAAAAAATAGAAGACCCCTACATGTAAAACATAAACGTATATAATTCATTAATGAAAAATAGCACAAATTTAAATAGAAATTCATGAAATATTTGACAAATTACAATTATAATTTTAAAGAAAACACGATACCACAAAACAACACTAAACATCAACATTACCAACAATAAGGAACTAAAAAGAAAGGTACATTCAACCAATATCTAAATAACACAATATTTTAGCTAGTGGAAACAAAATCTTCTTATAACCAATCATTCCAAAATGATGGTAACACATGATCCATCACATAAAAGAGACAGATGGAGGTATAAAGGACCTTTAATGTCATTCCCTGGACCTCTCCATTAAAATCACTTTTTTATATCTACATTTTGACGTGTTATTTGAGGTCATGTTGACTCATCCCAAACACTTTTCCTTTTAGTTTGTAAAATGAATAGTGTTTTCAGAAATGGTGTTTTAGTAATAGTTATTTAGAATCAGTGGGTCTAAAATGGTGAGTCAGAAATGGTGAGTCAGAAACGGTGAGTCAGAAGTGGTGAGCATGAAATAGGTTGTCAGATACAGTGAGTCAGAAACAATTACTCAGAAATGATGAGTTATAAATACTGAGTTGGATATAGAGCTTCAGAAATGTTGAGTAATAAACAATGAGTCAGAAATAGTGAGTCTAAATTGGTCACTCCAAAATGGTGAGTCAAAAATTGTGAGTTAGAAATGGTGAGTCGAAAATAGTGAGTTTGAAATGGTGAGTTGGAAATGGTGAGACAACTAATGGTGTCATGAATAGTGTTTATAGAACAATTTCATTTCCTTTTTCAAATTTCATGAATTTTTGTGATTTCCCAGTTTCGCCAATATAAAGTTTTCTTTGACAAAAAATACATTCATGTCCTTGTTTTAAGGGATTTAAAGATGATTTAATGACCATAACTCCTATATTATTGTTCATAAGGTTCAGGATCCCTTTACATGGTCTAACCATGAAGTTTAATGTGATCCTATTTTATTTTAAAATCCAGTGTATTTTAAAATGTTGATCCATTATGCCTTCTAAATGGTTGATATATATTCCTCCACTATTATCACTTCATGTTCCCTAGTGTGAGACGATCAATCCATTCTGTCCAACTTATAGGATTCATGCATAGTTTTGTATATTTAAATCATGTCTTATTTAGTGTTTCTTCCCGTGGCATGAATACACTACGTTTCTGTGTAACCAAGTAGAATTAATCAATATTAGATATAAGGTCTGATCAACAATCATTCTTCTAGGTTCCTCTACTTATATTTGTCCTTTTCATGTTATGGAATGCTATATACATGTTCTGAATGGTGTTTTCATGGGTGTTGGTTCATGTTGTAGTTTGTCTGCATCCTCAGGTGGATGCATCTCTCCATAAGTGGTGACCACGATCTGTTTTAATAGACTATTCTCATGAAAATAGCATCAGGAACCTTTTAGGTAAGGTATTTTTTGATTCTATAATTATTTACGTTAATTTTTAGTGTTATAAATATTTATCGCACTATATCACAATCAGATTGACATAATAAATATTTGAAACAGATAAATAAATCGGTATCACTCGCATGTTGCTGCCTATTGTTTTTTTGGATAGTGTGATATCTATTAATTCCATTCATAGCATTTAGTTCCTTGTTGAAATTGGTAGAGTAAGCTTGGATTAATTGAATTTTTTTCCAATGATAAAGAGGTATGTAAATTAATTAGGTTGTTCCTATTATAATTGATGCTAATCAAATTAATGCAGTAGGCATGTTTGACTAATTTGTGATAGATATGATAGAATTTTTTTTAGTTTTCTCATATTAGAACCTAATAATAATAAGGAATTAGTTAATTCAAGATGGATTAATGAACTAGTTGATTGATAAAAGATAATTCCCAGTGAGCTTCTGAGTTACCCCATTTCTTGTAAGGAGAAGTTACTTTTGCATTAGATCAATGAGAGATTGTAGAATGTGCAGGCATGATGCCTTGTTTAAGCGTTAAGAGCCTTGTTGATATGATTTATTTTTCATGATACTAGTGTTTTGCTATGAGCCTAGACTACTGTGTTGATATGTGGGGTTAGGGAGGCGAAATGTATATTGTAACAGTTGACACCTAGAGTGGCAAGATTCCTCAATTTATGCATTTGGTTGTCGTGGAGGACAAAAATATAATGGAACAATATAGATTTGAATGAATGAATTATTTTTGAATCATAATGGTTGTTTTTATATGTTAACATCTACACTACTCATGTATTTAATTGTTTTATACCCTCCCTCCAAATGGAAAAAAGACGTACATGGTATGCCACATTCTAGACATATTTATCTTCCAATTGGAGGATGGGTCTACGTTCTGGCTATAAGTAGCTATATCTTGACAAGTAGTTCATCTACGCATTGTGTTGTGCCCCTTGTGTTTGATAGAATCTAATGTTTTTCTATAATTCCTCTGAATGTGGTAAATTAGTTATTTTGTTAATAAATGATTGGATAAATGAATGTATCCCATGGGGTTGGATCTTTTTTGGTTGAAATGTTGAGGTAATACTTCCAAGAAGTTGTGGACGTGGTTTGGTTATATCTAGAGGGCATAAAACTCTGTTGTTAAGATAATGATATGTGATGTGGAATTAATAATAGTTTATTATTGGTTATAGAATTAATTTACATAATGTTCAACTAAAAAAGGGATAATTTAATCTAATGTATCTCTTAAAATCGTTATGAGCTTATAGGATACCTCGTCTTAGCAGTTGTAGTAGGCAGTCTGTGAGACATTTGACGCTATTTATTCTAAGACTAGGTTATGCCCATAGAGTATTTGTGAGATATATTATATCATTTAAATTTTTATGTATCTATACGCTACTCCACCCTTTCAGTTTTGGAAACTGACACCCTAAGTATTCTCGGCCTTGGGGGTGTTTTCTCCAACATTCCAGTGGGAGGATGGATGCATAACTGCCCCCATTGGCCCAACATTCTTCTCTTGGTATTTACTTGTGATAGTAGAAACAGTGGTTAGATTTACCCACATATATGTGTGTAGGGCTATAATGTCTTGTGGTTATTCACACTCACATATATTATGTATATAGTATCATATGGACTACTATAAGTGAAACATGAATATGCTATGATGGCTTGAATATCCTTACGCAATGTATGGGTTGTAATGGATTTAGGTATAATTCATGATATATGATACACGTTATACGATCTATGTTGGCTCCCAGAAACAACTTGGTTACTCTGGTGACATGAACATAGTGCTTTTGTTGTACATGGTTCACGTTGTGGGGCTTCGTCCAAGGGTTTTTGGGAAGAAAATTTTTGAGAGAGATACTAAGGGCATGTGACGTTGGGGGAAAGTGGTAGACCAGTGGGAAAGGGATATTGGTGTACCCATGATATTCATTATTATATTATATAATCTAGTATGTGGTACTTGTTGAGAGTGTCCATAGTGATGATGGGAACTTAGTATAACTATTTAGAGGATGAATTAGTTACACTTTTTGGTCATTGTTATTTAGCAAGAATAATTAATATCTTCCTGAGAGGCTCTAATGAGGATCCTAATGAGAATTATATTATACTCACACTATGTGTAACAACCAACAGTTTTAAAAAAAAAATTAATACATAATAAATTGTTTTATTTTTACATTTATAACTATAATTTAAACCTAATTTTGCAGCTTTTATGTTTTGAAATTCAAAAAATAGTCATCTACAATTGTGTTCAATATATTATTTGGTGTCTAATAGAACCAATTGTTTTGGTGAATATTAATATACACTTAAGAATAGTAATAATAATTGAAATATGACCTTAATGAATATAAAATTTTATTATCATTTTATTTTCTTAAGGATATAAGACAATGATATCTTGGATAATTTTCAATGTCATATAAAAGCCGTTATACAATTAAAATTGTTAATTATTGGATAATGTATGATTTTAGATTAAAATTAAATTACCAAATTTAGAAATTTATTTTATGAAAATGGAGTTCATTTTTGAATTCTACACATTGAAAAATGTTTTGGGTGAATTTTTTGGATTTTTCTAAAACAATTGGTTTTTTAGTGAATAGTAAAAATAATGTTTTGAGTTCTAGTATGTTTAATGACATCATTAATTATGTATTAGTTCAAGATGAATTTTTTTCAGAAAAATAATATATTAGGTTTCCCACGTGGCCAATACCATGGGAAAATACCATGGGATATCCCATGGTTTAGAAAATACTATTAATAAGGTGTCCCTTGGAAATTATTAAAATACTCTTTTACTTTTTCTTTAAATTCCATCCCAATAAATCATTACATTTATTCCCAATCCCTTCTCAACAAATATCTGGCCTTTTAACCTCCCTATTAATCCTCCTAATCTGTATTAAATCCCCCAATGTCCCAACTATCATGTCTTAGGTGTTACTCGACAATGTAACAAAATTCTTAACTTCTTTCTTTCTTTTTCCACTTAAGTTATCTTTTATGTGGTATAACCTTCATTTTTCCATACCATGTTAATATTTACAACTCTATAATGTATTAGGATTCATTTAAAGATGGTTTAACACTATTACCACTCTTTTTAATGATTTCTAATTCCATGTTGCAAAGTTGTTAAACATCTGAATTGTTCAAAAGGGATTTCTCAATTAATCTTTTTTCGAGTTCCTTTCTCCTTTTATTCTTTACTCATATAATTTTATCCTATAGGAATGAATGATACAATATCATATATCTTCTTTATTTAATTATATTTATGTAATATTCACCATTATATTTATTATCCTCTACAACTTATTCAATAAATTAATACATCGTTAGTTATTTGTCAATTTACCAACATCGTGGACAATGTGATTTCAATTTCTTTTAATTCATTAAATACTAATCATGAAACAATTTTTATGGTTGAAACAGATAATAATTTATGTATTATGTCTTGTATAATGTTCTCTAATAATTTTTTCGAAATTTTAATAATTTATAAATCAAAATGAGTTCGTTACGATTGATGAATTGCAAAAATGACTTGAAAGATATAAATAAGGATTTAACTTATAAATCAACTTAATGTTAGAATTAAAAAATGATAAATGTTGTATATTATAGTTCTAGTAAAATTTAAATACAACTCTATTAAAATTGTGTATTTTCACTCTCAATCAACAAAAATATCCATCATGAACCGTTCATGGAAACCATGTAAAGAACACACTCGACACATTGTAAATAACAAAATATTACCAATAAACGTGTCGAAAGATGTTGTAAAATGAACATATAAGGTTTTAAAAATAATAAAATGTTTCATTATGATATTAATAATACTATTTTATCTATTTTATGGATGTATTGAACAAAATTTATGTAAGTAGAACCTGAGGTAAATGAATTCTTATCTAGATTTCTATTCTTTGGGCAATCATTCTTCTTTATTCATAATGTGGTATTAAGATTATTGGTGTGATGAATTTTTTTATATAATGTTTATTTCTATTTATTTTAAGTGTATATACATATTCATATTCATTTTACTAATTCTCACTCGAATTATATTTTAAGCATCTTTCCTTTTAAAATCCTTTTAAAAATCTCTTTAATAAATATTAATGGATTTTTTTTTTCATATATGAATATGGAGTTATTGGTTTCTCATAATTTCATGATACATTATTACCATGATATGTTCATTGGACATTATTTATGCCTGGTTAATCCCATTTTAGCTAATATATGTTTGTTTGAGGCCATTTTAGCTCCAGATATATTGGGTTGAGCCCACTATAGCTCATGATATGATGGGTGAGCCCCATTATAGCTCACCATTGAATTGATTACTCTATAGAAGAATGTTGAGAAAAATGTTATACCTTGTCTAACGATCAATGTAAAATTTATTTGTTAAAAATTTCCCAAGTAAACTACATGATGTTTTTATGGATTTGGGGTTTTTATGATTAAGTGTTTAATTATTTTTTTATATTATCACATTTCAAACACATTCATTATTTTTATCCATTATTGATATTTATACTCATCAAATGTTTTTAAAATGTTTTTCATTGGATATAGGGATGGGTATGAGAAATAAGGGAGTCATGATGGTTGATATAAAGTGTTGTTAAAAAAATCCGGTTTTATGTTTTAAAGATTCATATTTTGAAAAAAAATGTATTCAATTTAGAAGAATCCTCTTGTATGAATGTTCTATGTCTTGTTTGTAAGATAGCCTAATTCTTTAAAACACTAATGTGGAAGGATCCTCAATGTGTAATATTTTATTGTATTATCTAAAAAACCAAATTATGTAATGTTTTAAGAGAAGGTCCTTATAATTGGTATTAGATGATGGTTTAGATAACATTAGTGGTCTTGATGATATTAATAGAATAAAATAAAAGATTTTTACACTATAGTTATTTGAAATGTTATGGAATTTAAGGATTACCATGTTTCTTAATCTATGTTAAGTTTGTATATAATGGTTTTCTTTAGATGTAACAGGGAAGCTGATGTTGGAAGGCACCAAGAGGTTGATGTTTGTCTGAATATGTAACCCAAAATTGTGGGAACCCGAACCGAGTAGTTTGTGATAGCAATGCCTTAGTTGACTCAAGAAATAAACGAGGGTGGTATCAATTATAGAGGTTTTCATGATCTAAAATAATGAAACATCTCTTTTTTGGAGCATATTATAAGGAAAAAACTTATAGAATTTAGTAGAACAACAGATCCAGTGATATCTAAATGATGGATCAATGCTATAGAATATATATTTGATATCAAGGAATGTTTGAAACATAAAAATGTAATAATATCCATTTATCATTTGTAAGGTGAATCTGATCAAATGTGGTATTTATTTTTGAATACGATAGAAATAGATGATTTTGAAATTCTGGAATGGGATGATTTTAAGTGTCATTTTCTGAAAAAAATATTTTCCAATAACTGTATAACTCATAATGATGAAACAATTCATGGAACTGGAGAAAATAGATGATTATTTTGTGGCAGGATATGAAGAAAAATTTACATGAATCGATAGGTTTGTACTAGATTTTACTCGGAATTTTGAAGGTTAAATATTGATATTACTCTGAAGCTTTTTTGTGAAGAGATTTGGCTTCACGAGTGGTTAAAATTAATGGGAATAATGTTTTTTGTGATGAAAATTTTGAGACATAGTTTCATGACACATATGTTCCTCATTATAAAACGAATATATGAAGTAGTCTGATTGACAATAAATGGGGAAGAACTTGTCAAAGAATTCAAGAGGTACGAAAATGAATATCCCTTCTTGTGAAAAGTGTGGTGAAATAAATCCTTATGAATGTCTTGTAAATTCTATGAAATGATGCCGATGTGGAATTATTGGTCACATGTCATGTGAGTGGGGGGAAAATGATCTGAAAATTTATGATAAGTGGATGGTGAGATGCTATAACTATAAGGAATTGTTTTAGTTTTCTAATACTTCTCTGGATCTATTTTCTCAAGTAGGGAATCAACAACATTTGATGGAGAAGGGTTTGGTGAAATAATTTTCAAACACTTAAGTAGATTTTAAACCTTAAAATGAGGTGGTATTAGTTACAATTATTTTTTTATAGATTTTATAAATGTTTTTTTTGATTCAGGGTCTACACATTATTTCATTTCTGAGGATATTTCTGAAAAATTGGGAATTAAACATCAGGAAATGATACCATATCTCTGGGTAAATAAACATGGATAAAATATTATGTCAAAAATAAATTGCAATAATTTTTCATTCCTTGTCTGTGGAAATAGTTTACATAAAAACTATGTTGATTTTCCTTTGGTAGAGTTTGATGTTATTCAAGGTATTGACTGGCTTTATATTTATCATGATAAGATAAATTGTAGAAAAAATAAGTTGTTTTTTAGAAAAAAAATTCAGTTTTGAACAAGAATGATCTGATACCATTAATAACATATCCGGAAGCTATGAAACTAATAAATGGTTGAAATTAATGTTTCCTTTCTAGTATTTTTTATGATAAGGAACTATCCATATTAATGATGTACCAGTGGTAAATGAATACCTAGATGTTTTTTACGATTATTTGCCTAGTGTTGTTCCTTACCTAGAGTATGAGTTTACTATTTACATAGTTCCTAATACTAAGAAAATTAATAAACCTCCATATAAAATGGCTCAAATGTAACTTCTATAATATAAAAATATGTTTCAATACTTGTTTGATAAAGGTTTTATCTAACCCAGCTCATCACCATGTGGAACTCATGTCTATTTTGTTAAGAAAAAATAAGGTTCAATGAGACATTGCCTATATTATTTAGACTTTAATAACATTACTATCTATTGCCTCATATCGATGATTTTTTTGATCAACTCTAGGGAGCACAATATTTTTTGATGGTTGACCTGAAGTCAGGGTACCATCAGTTGATATTAAAGGATAAAGGCATCCAGAAGACTACGTTTTGTACTAGATATGTTCATTATGAATTTGTAGTTATTCCTTTTGGGTTAATTAATGCATCTACTATATTCCTGGATCTTATGAATAGAATATTTCAAGAGTTCTTTGATATGTTTTTGGTTGTTTTAATTGATGACATTTTGGTATACTATAGATGTAAAGAGAAGCATGAAAAACATCTAAGGGTTCAAACATTAAGAAGAAGAAATAGTATTGAAAATTCATCCAGTGTGATTTATGGTTGCAAAAATTTTCTTTTCTTGGAAACATTGTAAATAAGGATAGAATAACAGTAAATCCTGCCAAAACAAAAGTGGTTTATTAATGGAAAATACTTACAAACATTACAAATACGCATATTTTTCTTATATTAGAAGGTTATTATTGTTGGTTTGTTAAACAACATTGCATTGTTATCTATCCATATAACTAAGATAATAAGAAAAGGGGTTAAATTTTTTTGGTGACAAGAATGTGATGTTTTTTTAACGAACTGATGATTAGACTGGTGAATGCTTCCGTTGTGGCCTTTCAATCCCGAAATGGTGAGTTTTTTATCTACAGTGATGCGTTATTTAAGGGAAATGGTTGTGTTCTGATGTAGAATGATCATGTAATTGCTTATGCTTCAAAAAAACTAATACCTCAGGAGTGAAATTATCCCACGCATGATTTGGAATTCGAATTTGATGGTTTTTCTTTGAATATTTGGATGCACGATTTATACATATCCAAATTTCAAATATGTACTGACCATAAAAGTCTGAAGTATATATTCCCTGAGAAGGAATTAATCATGAGTCAGAAAAAATGGATTGAACTGATAAAGGATTATTAGTGCACGATCAATTACCATCCTGGAAAAGAAAACAATTTAGAAGAGTCCATAAGTTTAAAACATCAAGCATCATTATCCATGTTACGTTTAGAACACGATCCATTGATTAATGATTTGAATAATTTTTCCCTGGACATTTCTTGTGCCGGGAATACATTTATTTCGTTTCGGGTTTTAGTATAGTCATCAATATCAAATAGAATATAGAAATCACCTAAGGAAGACATTGAGCTATAGAAAAATGATATAATTGGTTAAAATAGTTATGTTTCTGAAATATAACCTTGATAATGATTGTGTTTTATAATTTAGAAAATAGTTGTGTGTGCCTTATGATTCCTAGTTAAAGATATATTTTTGTGTGTGAAGATCATAGTTCTCCATTTATATTCCATCATGGAATTACTAAGATGTACATAAACCATCAAACTTATTTGCAGGTGGGATTGAATGAAAAGGGATATTGATGAATTTATTGTGAAATGTTTTAGATGACAATAGGTTAAATCAGTGAGATTGTAACCGAAGGGAGTTTTCTAGACTTTAACAATGCCATAGTGTAAATGGGTGAATGTATATCCATCTATTTCATGGTGAGACTACCTAAGACATCTCAAGTTAAAAATGCAATTTGGATTACTATTGATTAGTTGAAAAAATCTACACATTTCCTTTCCATCAGAGATACAATTTTGTTGGATCGACATTATCCAATATACCTCTTAAATATTATCAGATGACATCGTGTTCCTCTTTAAAGTGTATCTGATTGGGATCCCAGATTCACTTTTAACTTCTAAAGGGGCCTTGAGAATTTGTTGGACACAAAATTAAATTTCTGTACAACTTTTTATCCTCAATAAAATGTGCAGTCAGAATGAATGATTTAGACATTAGAAGATATATTATGATCTTGTTTAATGGACTATAAGGGAATTTGGGATCATCGTCGTTATTTAGTTTTGTTTTCTTATAATAACAGTTTTTATTTCATTATATATATGAAACCTTTTGAGGAATTGTATGAGAAGCGGTGTTGAACTCAAAATTTTATGTAAGAATTCAAGTATATGAAGTTTATACGACAGAAATTAGTATATAATGTTGCTGAAAATGTAAATATGTTCTAGTATCACATGAGGATATCTTAGAGCAGGTAGAAAAGTTATGCAGATAATAAAAGGAAAGACTTCTCATTCGATGTAGGTGACCCTTTTTTCCATAAAATCTCTCCTTAGAAAAGTGTGATGTGTTTTCGTATGATAGGAGAAATATGTCCTCAATTCATCGTTCCATTTGAAAATTTTGAAAATGTTTACCAGTTTTATACTAAGAAACATTGCATCCATGTTTATCTCAGTTACGTAATTTTTTTCATGATTTGATGTTGAGAAGGTATGTCCTAGATTGATCACATGACTTGATTCCTAATAATGTTTAGATGGAAGAGAATCTTTCTTATGAAGAGAAACCAGTTCAGATTCTTGACTAAAGAGAACATGTATTGCATAATAAGGTTATCCACCAGGAAAATATTTTCTGAAGAAACTACATGGTTGATGATGAAACATGGGAATCTGAAAATTCTATGAGGGAAAGGTACCCCCGCATATTAAATGAGTAGATAAAACTGTGAGGATTTAATATCTAGAATATGGGGATAATGTATCACCCCATGGTTTTAAAAACAAAAATTTATATTTATGATACTTTTTTTATGTAGATATTTATAACTATCTATTAAACATAATTTTGCGACTTTTATGTTTTGAATTTCCAAAAATAGTCATCTAAAAATGTGTTTATAAGTTATGTGGAGTCTGAATGAACCAATTTTTTTATTTAATAGTAATATAACATTATGAATAGTAATATTCCCTTAATGAATAGTATATTTTTTTATTATTTTATTTTCACAAGGCTTTAAGATATTGAATTCTTTGTTAATTTTTCTATGTCATATAAATGCAGTTATAAAATTATAATTGGTAATTTCTGAATTAAGTATGATTTTATGTAAAAATTAAATTAATAATATTTCAAAAATAATTTTCAAAAAATTATGTATAATTTTGAATCCTACACATTGAAAAATGGTTTCGGTAAAATGTTGTGAGTTTTCTAAATCAATTGATATTTCGGTGAATATTAAAAATATAGTTTCAAGTATCAGTGTTTTTAATGACATCATTAATGATGTAATAAATATATAAGATTTATAATCACCTTTTTTATATTAAAATAATATATTAGGTGTCCTATGTGGCCAATAAAAATAGAAAGTACCGTGGGAAAGCCCATGTTCTTCCAAATAACACTATTAATGTGTCCCTTGGAAATATTAAAATATTCCCACAGTTTCGCAATAAAAACAAATGCATTCATCCATTCCATTTATTCCTCATTCCTCCTCAATTAATTTTTAGACTTATTACCTCACTAGAAATAATCCCAAGGTTTCCTCAATCCCCCAAGGAACCAACCTTCAACTATTTTGAGTTACTCTATAGGGTGAGAGAATTCTCAACTTCATTCATTCCTTTTCCATTCATGTTCACTTTTAAGTGGTATAAACATAATGTTTCCATGAAATGATATGGTTTCTAAAAATATTCAGTATTATTTATCATCTCTCTGTGGGTGACACCCATCACCTCTCTTTTTAATGTTTTATAAAACCATACTGCATAACCGTTAGTCTATCAAATTTTTCATAAAGGATTTCTCAATTATTCTTTTTTTTTTCGAGTTCCTTTCTCTTCTTATTCTGTCCTTATATAACCTTATCCAAGAGAAATTAATGATCATGTATATTAAATATTCGTTATTTCATAATGTTTATAGAATACTCACCATAATAATTTTTCTCCTCTCCCAAATATTCATGACATTGAAAATCATATATGATATGTAAATTTACCGACAATGTGGACCATGTGATTAAATTTCATTCACTTCCATAAAGACTGGTCATGAAACAATTTTTATGGATTTTCAGATTATAATTTATTTATTATATCTTATATAGGGTCTTGGAGTCAATTTGTACACATGTGATTAATATATAAAACAAAATTAATTCTTTAAGATCGAAGAATTGAAAAAAGACTTAAAGAAATATCGATAAGGATTTGACTTATGAATCATCTTCATGGTAGAATTCAAACTGATCAATGGAATAATTTATGGTTTTGGGGAAGTTTAAATAACACTCCATTCCAATTTTGGAGTTTCACCCCAAATCAACAAGAATATCTATCATGAACCCATCATGGAAACCATGTAATGAACGCACCTAACACAATGAAATAACAAAATATTACTAATAAAAGTGTTTAATTATGTTGTAAAATGATCATATAAGGGATTATAAACATGAATATTTTTAATTAAGATATTAATAACACTCTTTTAACCATTTTATAGGAGGATTAGACACATCTTATATAATAATAACATGAGGTAAGGTAATTCATAACCCTATTTCAATTTATTAGGATAACCATATTTTTTATTCATTATGTGGTGTAAAGATTAATGGTGTGATTAATTTCGTTTATATTATGTATAATTCTATGTATTTATAGTGTATATACATATTTTTTTAACATTTTAATAATTACCACTCTAATTATATTTTAAGGGACTTTCTTTTTAAAATCCTTTTAATAATCTCTTTAATTAATTTCAATAGATTTTTTTATATGTACTAGGAATTGTGGGTTTTTATCGATTTATAGATAATTTATTACCATGATATGTTACATAGATATTATTTATGTGGGGTTGAACCCATTATAGGTCAATATATGTTGGTTTGAACCAATTATAGATCAATATATGTTTGGTTGAGCCCATAATAGCTCAAGATATAACTAGTGATCCCCATTATAGAAATCGAATGCATTGGGTACTCTAGAGATGGAAGTTGACCAAAAGGATAATCCATGTGTCAGGGAAAATTTAATAGTAATATGTTAAATATTTCCCAAGTCAACTACATGATGTTTCATTTCATATGAGTTTTTTTTTATAATTGGATTTAATGGTTTTTTATGTTATCCCTTGTCTAATGCTTTCTTCCATTATATCTGTTACTCAGAATTATACTCATCCCATGTTTTTGAATTATTTTTCAAAGGATATGAGGATGGGTAATATAAATAAGGGAGTTGTGAAGATTGATATGGATTTTTGTTAAAGAAATCTGGTTGTAAGTTTTATTTTTTCAATTTTGAAGAAAATGGATACTATTTAGTAGTATCCTCTTGTATGAATGTGTTTGTCATGTATGTAGGATATCCTAATTCTTTAAAACTATAAACCGAAAAGACCCCTAATGTGTAATAATGTATTATCTTATCAAAAATTCATTATTAAGTAACATTTTATGGTCAGTACTTATATGATGTATATATATACTTTTTTTCAGGTCAATTGGAGCAGGCTGATGATCGGGATGGTTACTAATAGCCTGGGGCTGTAAGAGGTGTTCAGGCTTTGTGGTCACTGTTTTTTTCACTTTCATTTGGTACATGAATTTTTTTCCACATTATTTTTTAGTGTTTCATGATATTTCATATGTGTTTTTGGGATTTTATTTATATTGTAGACTGAGTTGGAATTGATTGGTGTCTCCCTTATCTATATATCATTCTCATGTATTATCTTAGAGAGGAATGCCTCCCATTTGTGTGTTTACTGAAACCTAAGTGCTTGTAAACTACCTGGGACCTACTAGAGGTGAGATTCATGGGTCACTATCTTCCTTCTCACATTTCCAACCAATGAGGGGAACAACTTTTGCTGAGGAGACAGGAAAAAGATGTATAAGAGGGAAATGCTGAGTGATATAATAGTGTTTGGCATTTAAGACATATTCGATTTAATGAATTAGTAGGGAAATAGAATCAGTTATGTTTTCCAAGTGATGTAAACATTAGATACCAGATAATACATAAGATTTTAGTTCCCCATGGGATCTGATGGATTAAACCTTATGTTTAAAGTGGCTACTAATTGAGTTGATAGACATTTCTAGGTAAAGGCCATTGAAAGGATTATGCATACTTTTTATTTGTACCTCTGTATTAATAGGAAGTCCTTGGGATAGGTCATCCAACAACTATGAAATGAAAAAAAAAATTAATTAATGTTGAGTCATTCATATTCTAGGTTTAGGATCTCTATATATTTTCTATTTTATAGATATGGATCTTGGTCAACTTCCTCATTATGTTTATGCAGAAGATGTCCAGAAGGCCATGCCAGAAGATCACTGCATGGTAGTGGTTGACAACGAAGAAACATAAAGGGAGAGACTCTAAGAGATTCATCCACATAGTATAAAAATTTAAAAGGTATTCATTTCTTATGAAATCACAAAAAAACTAGTTATAGTAGCTTGAGATAGAATTCCGTTCAATAAGTGATTGATAGGAGAACATGGGGTCTATGGTTGTGATGATGTTGTGTGTGGTATTAAGGTAGTGGTGTTTCTTGTTCGTTAGGGACCATGAGGTGCCCGAAATATAATGGGAGGAGTTCCATGATTTTTTTAGAGCCAAGATTCCTTATTTAACCACTAAGGCATCAAATAGACATGAAATTATTTCCCATCTACAGAGATGATTTATTGTGTGCGATTTTTGGTATCAATTTTAGGGAAATTCTAAAATATTCTTCAGACCTGTTCCCCAATGAGGAGGCATGGGTGATGCATTTAGAGGAGGATTTTCATCTATATATCTTTCCCTAGGTCACCCCATAATTGTAAAATTCATATCTGGATATTCTAGGGAGGGTAGAGGTCCTTGATTGGATATTAGATAGAACTATATATTCATGAGGGGTAGTCTTCAGGATTCCTCACGAAGCAAAGTTATTGTCTAGGGTTCCTGATTTTCATATAATAAGAGTTTTCATTTCGATGGGGGTCTGTACCAGACCACTTCATATCATTTATATGAGGGTTTCAGCTCTCAATCATATGATAGGGGATTATGTTCTTGTGTTTCTTTTGGATTCCTATTTCATCAGCAACGATAGTGACCAAGCATTCAGTGTTGTCAGTTTTCACTTGGAGTTTCGCTCCATGTTTCTCCATTGAGGCTGTTCTAGCCAAGGTAGCATAAGAAGGTTGCATCGTCTTTATATCTGTAACTAAAAAATGGGATACGTAGAGGATAGCCCTAATATTTTACCAATCCTCAGTGACCGGAGCACGACTCGTGTGGTTTTCATTATTAGGGTTAGAAAGGTCGTAGAGGAAGCTGGGGTCTGCTTCATGCCTTAATATTGCCAATTCCAGTTGTGCCAGATGTCATTCGAGGTACCCTTTTCTTGTTTTCTACTATGGTGTTTGACTTTTTTGATTTGAAATAATGCACTCCTTCATATGGACCACCCTTTTTAATGCTTTAGGAATTGGGGTAGAGAATCTTTTAGATTCATTTGCGTCAACTATGCCAGTTGAGGGTTGAGATGACTTGTTTGATGTTTGAAGATACTATGACCAAGTGTTGGGGAAGAATCACTCTTAGGGATATTTAATATGTTTATAGATACAACCATATGATTTCATACTAATCATGGATTGTTTGTTTTCAATGTAGGAAATAATGGATTACATCAAGAGGCACATGGTATTCATCGATGATGATGTAGAGCTAGTACTGTTTGTTATCCACTGATACCATCAGATTGGTCAGAGGCTTATTATGTCCTTGTCCTACTATATGGTTGAGTTGATGTTAAATCCTTTATAAGTTCATTATTTTTCATTCCCTGTGGTCATATAAGATTACCCTACTGTCTTCCTAGAATATGATTTAGAATTTCCCCCTCGATGAGAGACCATGTTTGGGATCAAGCTACTACAAGGAGAGTATCATATCTTAATGCCTCCATATAGAATGACTACTTCTGAGTTCTAGGATCTTTGTGTCCATTTTAATAGTCAGTTACAATGTTTTTTTGTTCGGCCATGTGTGTCACTGTGGAGTGCAACAATTTTGTTTGTGAAGAATGGTGACAACCATTTGTGGTTTTGTATCGAATATCATCACTTAAACAAATTGAAAGGGAAGAATTGCTATCTTCTACAGTAGATAGATGATTTATTCGATCAAATTAATCGGTCAAGTAGGTTCATGAAGATCGAATTGTGTTTAGAACAATATCAGATGCATGTGAAGAATGAAGATATCCCAAAGATTGATTTCTATTTTCGTCATGGGCATTACGAGTTCATTGTAATGTTGTTCGGTGTAATGAATGATCTAGTTGTGTTCATGTGGTTGATGAAAACTGTGTTTGTGAGTTCCATGATATGTTCGTGGTGGTTTTAATCGATGATATCCTTGTGAAATTTGCATATGAGGAGGAGCATGTAGAGCATCTTCAAACAATTTTTCGCATTTTTGGTAAATAATATATTTTTGGGATGTTGTCAAAGTGCCAGATTAGTGCACAATAATTTTATTACATAGGTTATGTGGTGTCACAGTAGGGATGAGAAATAGATCCAAAAATTATAAAAGAAGTTTTGTCTTGGGATTCTCCAAAGATAATTGTAGAGGTGGAAAGATTTCATGGTCTCATAGAATATTATAGGAGATTCGTAGCTGATTTCACTCGAGATGTGAATCCTCTGATAGTAGTGACCATTAAAGATTATGTTTTTGTGTGGAATTGTGAGTTTCAAAATGATTTTTAGTATCTCAATGAGATGATATTCAGTGCTTTGGTTTTTTTTCAGCTAGAAAAGGGATTTCAGTTTGATGTTTTATGTCTTGCTTCACATATAGGGTTAGGTTGCGTTTTAATGCAGATGAGATCATTTGTTTCTTATGGGTCCCAGAAGTTTCATCTCCATGAACATAACTATTCCACCCATGATCTTGAGAGAGTGGTACCGGGGGTCCCTCTCATGTTATAGAGACATTACCTCATTGATAAATTCATTGTGGTTTTCATTGATCATAATAGCCTATGGTGTGTTTTCTCCCAACGTGACTTGAACTGGATGTAGCATCAGTGGATGGAGTTCATATGTGAATAAGACATAATAATCATTTATAAATATAGAAAAGGTAATTTTGTAGGGTTTGTTATGAGAAAGATGTAGTGCAGTGATGGAGTGCATAAATTTTGTTATTTTTGGAGAGTAATGGAAGAACATTCAACATTACATATTGATATGGGATATGCTGGGGGTTGTGGTTATCTTATTCAAATGATGGTGTAGTCATATCTGGTGAAGTAGGTGGAACAGACCCAGTCAGTGGATCTAGAGGTGGAGGTATATAGATACTGAGTTGTTTGTGGTAAGGCCCATGTTGGTTGGTCTGCATATGAACAACACCGAGTGTTATATTGGGAAGGAATTTCATTCCTTTGACGATGTCTGATATTTTTCATAGATGGTTCCATATTTAGCATTTTTTAGTGCATCCTAGTGTGAAAAAATCTACTAATCCATGAGGATTCAATTGTAGTGGTATGGGACGAAGCATGAAGTTGCAAAGTTTGTTTCTCGATGTTTGGTATGCAAGAAGGATAAGGATGAGCACTGTGTCCATTGTGGTTTTCATCATCTGTATGATGTTCTTTAGTGGAAGTCAAGGGACATCTAAATTGACTATTATACTAGTTTACCTTGAACTTATGGAGTCCATGATGCTATATGGGTGGTATTGGATCATTTAAAAATAATGCAACTTCATAGAAATAAAAAAAACGAGCTCAATAGAGGTTTTAACGAGGCAATATCTCCATGAAGTGGTGATACTCATAGAGCCCCGAGGATAATCATTTTTGATCAAGATCCTCTTATTATATATATTGTGTGGAGAGTTCTTATCATTCATTCAGTTTTCACCTATGTCTTAGAACTACTTTTCATTTACAAACATATTATCACACCAAGTGGACCATCCGGACTCTTGAAGAAATGTTTTGTACTTTTGTCCTAGATTTTGTAGGTTTGTGGATAATACAAAAATAGTTGGTGGAGTTTGGTTATAATAATATATTTTACTCAACCATTGGTATGGAACTGTATGAATCCTTGTATAGACAACCATTCAATTCTTTTTTGTGATGGACTTGGATTGGAGAGTCAAAATTCTCCGTCCGAAACTTGTGAAAAATATGAAAGAGATTATATAGCTAATTCGAAAGAGTATGAATGCATCAACTGATCATCAGGAATTATTTTTTGATCAAGTGAGGAGACGTTTAGAGTTTGATGATGGGGTCACATGTTTTAGAAGGTGACTCCCCATAGTGGGTAGTGAATGTTTTGTCTTTATAGTAATATTTCTCCACTGTTTCTTGGTCATTTTGAGTTTTTGGCTCAAATTAAAGTTGTGGAATATCATGTTGCACTTCCCCCATATATGATCTATATACACGATGATATTCAATTGATAGAGCTTCTTCATTATCTATATGAAGACAACCACATCATCTATTGGGGAAAGATGGGTGTTGAAAATGATGCACCCTTCATGGAGCAGCCTGTGGAGATCCGGGACCACAAGGATACGAAGTTGTGAGGGAATTCTATTCTATTGGTTCATGTCTTGTGGAAATATAGTGGTGTCGAAAATAGTACATGCGAACATGAGTAACAGATATGTTCTTAGGACCCCATGTTTTTTGATTTTTTTATATTTTATGAAATGATGTTCGTTTGTGATTGGATTCCTTTGTAATGACCAAGAAATGTCAAAGAAATTTTTTTCATAAATACTTTGGAATTTTACATGTCTATGATTTATGACGATACTTGATTCCGAGGTCTTTCGTGTCTGGAATCAATTTCTATAGTTTTGTTCAGGTACGTTCAGTAAACATACTTGTGGGTTTTTTCTATCTTTTGAACCGGTGCTCGGAATTGAAATCTGAGGACACCGATGAACTTGCATCATCGATATTCGCTTAAGAGGACCTTTACCGCAGTTGTGTTTTATGCTGGTTCAGAGTTAATATTTCGGGATTTAGAATAAAATAAATAAAATTTGTTGTACACAATTTTATTTATGGAAGTTAGTTATTTCCTCCCAAGTGGAGTTAAGAGTGGGGCCCACACCCACATAACCTCCCATGAGAGGATATTTGTGAGGTGGGGCCCACACGATACCTAACCATTCATCTCCCCATAACTCCCCTTAACTCTCTTAAACCCCCTTGTTTAATTTTTAAACACCCCATTTAATTATGTAATCTCTTCACCTCCCCCACTCCGATTATTTCTTCTCCCAAAACATTATATTAATTAATTGAATCCTCCAATTAATGAATTAATGGGATTTGGAATTTTAAAAATTCATGTGTGAATAAAATAATAGTCTTAGCTTTTATTTTATTTTGGGAACTCATTTTGTTGAGAGGATTTTGGGAGAGCTCTTGACAATTTGAAGAAGGAGTTCCTCTCTTCAACGAAGAACACCATCCTTCCAATGAAGAACCACCGAAGAATGAACATCGCCTCTTTCGATCTTCGCCCAAGTCAAAGGAGAAACAGCCACCCTCAAGGAATGCCAACGACGTGCCATCCTCGGCTCCTCCTTCCCCCATGTCAACGAGTTGATGCCGTCTCCCAACGAAGCTGTCTTCCGCGACGCCCAACTTCTGCGAACCATATTTTGAGGTAGGGGTTTGTTAAATTAGATGTGATTATTTTGTACCCCGTTGTTCATTGAAAATCATAGTTTGTATTCAGCCAACTACTAACACCTAACACGGAGGGTGCGGGCCAAACACACATGGCCAGATGACAATACGTAGTCTCTTTTGTTTGCGATTGAGACCATGATAAAATGGTGGCGGCGACTGAAGGCGGTGGTCGCGTATGGAAGAATCGCGCCCCACAACTGTGGGTCTCTCGTCCAAGGACGAACCGACTGACCATAGCTGGCCGAACGGAATAGGCCGCAACACCAGAAGGGGTGCCACACTACGGAGGACCGTTTCCCATGCGCTGCTGGCTTCTTCGACAGGTGGATTGGCTGGTTCATTGGCTGGCCTGGAGGATGAAGGTCGTGACACCCATGGTGCCCACAGGGAGAACGCGGCCCACCCAGGTGGGCCGCTCGCGCCAGGAAGACCATCCGGCATGGGACAGCTCGATTGGATGGGCGGCACCACTCGGTGAAACAGGTTTGCGAAACTAGGTTCCGCGCCCCCTGCAGCACTAGGCCACCCAAGCCGAGCCGCTCGGACACCCAGGCTAAGCCGCTTGGCCAGCTGGGCCGAGCCGCGGCTATCTAGGCCGGTCCGCACCGTGCCGGGACAGGCCGAGCCCCGCCAGGCCAGGTTGCGCCCCCTCGGGCTGGGCCACGCCCCTTAGGCCGGACCCTGCGCTTCCTCAGGCCGGTTCGACCCTCAGCCAGGTCGGACCCGCCGAATTGAGTCGGGTCGACCTACCAGCCCACTAGGCTTAATGGGCCGGGCCCTTTTTCACTTAAACGTGAATAAAATAATGATCGTGCATCTGATCTACACTCCATCTGTGGCATTGGGACCTTCGTGATGAAATGGTCCTTTTGTGATACTCTAAGTGTATTTTGGAAATATTTGGTAAACGGCCGGGTTTGGAATGAGCGTAATTCCAACCATGCCCCTAGAACAGAAAAGAGAATATCTCGCAGACTGGGAGTCCGATTGTTGCGTAGTCTGTAGCATTGGGTTCCTTTTTATGAGACGAAACTTCGAGAGACATCAAATCTGGACTTCGTGATAGTTGATGTATCTAACCCTTGGCTTAAGGATAGGACCCTCCCAAAATCGAGCATGTTGTGTGCGGGAACCCTAGAGATGGATCAGACTGCGACGACTACCTTACTGGGATCCACCATGGGTTTGACGTTGATGACTACTGTACATGGGTCCTCTATGGGTTCCGCAGTGATGACTACTGTACTTGGATCCTCTGTGCGTTCAACGGTGATGACTACTATACTTGGATCCTCCATGGGTTCGGCAGTGATGACTATGCTACATGGATCCTCACTGGGTTTGGTAGCGATGACTACTGTACATGGATCCTTCGTGGGTTCGGCATCAATGACTTCTATACTAGGATCCTATGTGGATTTGGCAGAGGAGATGATTCAGAGGTTACATATAATCATCTCTACCCCTCTTCACGACTTTTATACCTGTGTGAGCTGAGTCTTGACTTTCAATCATTATCATCGATGTGATTGACTTCTCTCCAGTGTGTACTGGGTTCTTATTGGGCTCGAGAGTTGGATCTGAAATAGGATTGATGACTTAGGTATATGTATGGGCATATAACTAAGTAGAATTGGTTGATACTTTATGATTTTATCTTTCCTTTGTGGTTTACCCTTCATTGATTCTAGGAGATCTTCGGGGGTCTCGGGGTCCCTACTGAGTATTGTTATACCCACCTCTACATGGGCAATACCTGCACTACGTTATGTTGGATGTAGATGATGGACAACACAGATCATGTTAGAGACTTGTGGAGCTGGACGGTACTTGGAGGGTGACCACACGGCAGGACGTACACGTAGCAGACGGAAAGACCCGAGGTGCTGAGGAAACCATGTATACCAACCCTTTAGGTGGGATTCCCGAAGGACAACTCAGTGGTTTCTACTTTACATTACTACTGTTGTACTAGACATTCAGTTGTACTATACTTACTGTTGGGATTTTATTTTCGGCCCCTTTCTTTTCAGAACTTAATTTTGTATACAGTTTTACTTTGTACTTATTTCTGTTGCGTTCTTTGTTGTGTTTGATTAATATATAAATGAAATTCCTTCCCTTATATCAGGATTTACTCCATTGGTGCTATTCGCCAGACCTTGGCCTATGGAAGGCGGGCTTGGGGTAGTCACAGCTCGGGCCCCGAGGACGGGTCGTGACAAATTGGTATTAGAGGAGTCAGTTCTACCGCAGAATATAGGACTCTGATTTATCTTACTCTGAAGCAATAATGTTAAGAGTATTGAGTGTGGTTTCCAGTCCAGGGAGTCCAGAGTTGGTGCATCGACCGACGTATCTATACACCAGGATCCTGACCTCTGATTTCTGACTTAGTGCATGAAAAAACTAATTGCGTGTCTGTTTCCATTGAAATGTTTTTTTTGTGATGACTTTGTTTCAGCTCACTAGGTATACTATTTTGACTATGGTGCACCAGTTTATTTTCAGGATGGACCCACAAAGGCAGCCAAATATGGACCAAGTTACGTGCGAGATGGTATCTCTTTGAGAGACGAGGCCTTGGTGTAGGGCCCTATCACAACAGAGGCACCAGTGGTACCACTACCCACTAATCCACTAATACCACAAGCCCCAGCAGTAGAGAGTGAACGCCACCAGGGTGGGTTGCACGAGTTCCTGCGACAGAGGCATTAGAGGTTATGAGGTGAGAAATATTTTTAGATGGTCGGGTGATGGCTGGAGGTTGTAGCATGTGTTTTCAACACAGTAGGGACACCTGCTAACTTTATGGTCTACCTAGCTTTTAGTGTCCTTCAGGGAGCAGCTAAAAGGTGGTGGATCCTGATTCTCCAGTTTTATGATGAGGTGAATATCACCTAGGTATACTTCGAGAGTCTTTTCAGGTCAGTCTTTGTACCAGCGACTCTATACTCAGTGCGTGCTCAGGAGCTACTGCTCTTGCTGCAGGGAATTTAGATAGTAGGTGAGACATTAGTAGCAGGCAGTAGGCAGATGCCACAGAGGCACAAGTGGGTTAGATCAACAGTTAGACGTCCCCAAGATGTGGAATTAGTGGTTCAGGGCACCCGAGGCTAAGGGAGATCAGAACGGAGGAGGGTCTATTTTTCCTTCAAGGAACGGGGTCACAGAGCGCGTGACTGTCTGACTCCCTGCACAGTTGATCAGCAGGCATTGTAGGATCCACCAAGACAGAGGCAGCAGTAGGATCTTGAGCAACAGGTGAGTGGTGGACGAGGCAGTGGGGCAGGTCCTTCAGAGGATGGTGATCAGAGTCACCGAGCACTACTACCACCACCCTTAGACAGTTTTCCTTGAGCTCCGGGAGCTGGTGGATAGGAGTGGAACTAGCTCAAGGTATACATTCCTTTGTTAATGAGGCTTCTATCTTTGTTGTTTCATTGTGTTTAGTTGTTTTGTGTCATTGTACTATGAGATGTAGTAATAAAAGACACTTTTCCATGTGATGTTTTCTACCCTACCATTTCATATGGTTAATGATGAGAGGTTCCAGTTAAAACCATTTACATGACCCTCACATTCGAGATTCCTACTAGAGGAGACCCAGTGATCACACACTACTACTGACAGAGTGTCTTGACCCTTGGAGGTGAGAGTAATGGTAGGATCTATTTGTAGGGGTGTCGTGGCCTTACAAAGTTGTCTATGGCATTAAATAATACCTTTCATGTCAGGATTGACTATATTAGGCATAGAACGTGGTTCATCCTGGGGATGAGACCAGATTTCTCTTTTTGGAAAAGGAGAAATCCTACCAGCTCTGGTATAACGTAAGCGAAAAAGGGTGTAGATGAGTTCATTACAAATGGGTAGTCACACCCATAGTGTTTTGAGAGAACGGTTTACAGTTTACTCTAATATCAATGTCTTAGGTGTGTTTTATCGTAGATGGACCTATACCTGAGACAACATCAATTGGTCGAGTTCCTACAGGACTATGAATTTGAGATAGTATATACTCCTGGGAAGGGGAACATTATAGAAAATTATCTCAGCAGGAGATTGGGCATTCAGCTGCTAGGAGAGGGGTAGAGCAGTTATCTGCGTTGTAGATATCCTTTGTTGATAGAGATGGAGCATCCTTTCTACAGTCTCTCACAGTCACTCCTCCAATACTACAGTGGGTCAGGGAGGCACAGTGTGGGTATGTTGACTGTGAGACGCGACGTGCTCAAATATCCACAGGGCAGGCGCCAGATGTATTTTCTAAAGGAGGGGATTACGTCATCATATTTATTGGATGTACCATGGTACCAGTCGCATTACAGGAGGAAGTGCTGAGGGAGTTTCATACTTCCCCTCTAGTGGTGCATCTAGGAGGGGAGAAGATGTAACAAGACCTCAGATGACATCATTGGTGGCCGTGTACGAAGATGGTTGTAGCAAAGTTCATTTCATGGTGCCTCTCTTGTCAGCAAGTGAAGGCGGAGCACCAGGTACAAGCAGGCTTGGTGCAACCCTTAGAGGTCCCAGAGTGGATGTGGGATGAGATATCCATGGATTTCGTGATAGGGATTCTACGTAAATCTAGAGGACCCAACTCTATTTCGGTGATTGTAGACCAACTCAGCAAGTCGGCCCATTTCCTACCAATCAGATAGTGGGGCTAAGTGGAGAGCTTGGGATGCCTTTACATTTAGGAGTTCGTACGGGTTCACAATGTGCCATCCACTATTGTTTCTGATCGAGATGCTCGATTAACTTCCCGTCTATGGAAGGGGTTACATGAGGATTTTGGGACACAACTACATCTGAGAACTTCCTTCCATCCTCAGATGGATGGCCATACGGAGAGGACCATTTAGACTCTTTAAGACATTCTCCATGAATGTGTCCATGACATTGGTCATAGCTGAGAGGATCACCTAACCTTGGTGGAATTTGCGTATAATAAAAGCTACCACTCCACCATCGGGATGGAACCTACCGAGGAACTGTACGACCATCCATACAGATCTCCTCTGTGCTGGACTGACGCAGGGGAGTCAACACTTGTAGGACCAGAGATGGTTCAAGCTACGACGGAGAAGGTGCAGATCATCCAGGAGCGGATAAAGACTACACAGAGTAGACAGAAGTCCTATCCGGATAAGATATGGAGACCATTGGAGTTTGAGGATGGTGACAACATTTTCCTATGGGTCTCACCTCGACGAAGTATACAGAGATTCGGCCAGGGTAGCAAGTTATCTCCATGATTAATCAGACCTTTATAGGTCCTCAGCATAGTATGCGATGTTGCTTACCCCCTGTCCCTTTCACCTCAGTTTCACCAGGTGCATGGCATCATCAACATATCTCTGCTGAGGAGATATGTGCATGACCCATCCGACATCATCATCCACGGGGAGCTGTACATCGATGATGGGGAGACATTTTCAGAGGTCTTGGTGGAGATCAAGGATCAACAGGATCGGGTCCTATGTGGACGGTAGATTCCTCGGGTGCGCATACACTGGCAGCACGGGAACCTCCAAGAGAGAACATGGGAGCGGGAGGCTCAAGTTCATGTACAGTACCCCATTTTTTTCCTTAGTGTGTGTTGTAGCTTTACAGGGATGTAAATCCCTAACATGGGAGTCATGTAAAGATCAAAAAATTTCATGTAATTTTTTTTCGTAAATACTTTTAGATTTTACTAGTCTGCAGTTTCTGACGGCACTTGATTCTGAGGCCTGGTGTTCCCAAAATCAATTTCTCAAGTTTTTTTGGGTACGATCAGTAAACGTACGTGCAGGTTTGTTTATATTTTGAACCGGTGCTCGGAATTGAAATCCAAGGACACCGATGAACTCATAGCACTAGTATTCACTTAAGGGGACCTTTACCGCAGTTTCATTTTATGCGGTTTGAGAGTTAATATATGGGGATTGACAATAAAATAAATAAAATTTATAGTACATAATTTTATTTATGGAATTTAGTTATTTCCTACCCAAGGGGAGTTAAAGGTGGGGCCCACATCAACAAAACCTCCCATGAGTGGATATTTGTGAGTTGGGGCCCACACGATCCCTAACCTTTCATCTCCCCATATCTCCCCTCAACTCCCTTAAACCCCCTTGTTTAATTTTCAAACTCCCCCATTAATTATTTGATCTCTTCACCTCCCCCTCCCCCATTAATTCTTTTCCCAACACTTATAATTAATGAATTTAATCCTACAATTAATGAATTAAAGTGTTTTAATTTTCAAAATTCATGTGTGAATAAAATAATATCCTTAGCTTTTATTTTATTTTGGATGCTCTATGTTTTGATATTTTTTTGGGAGAGCTATTAAGAATTTGAAGAAGGAGTTCCACTATTCAATGAAGAAGACCATCCTTACAATAAAGATCCACCGAAGAATGAAGATCATCTCTATCGAACTTCGGCCAAGATAAAGGATAAGGAGCCCCCCCCCCCCCCCCCCGCATGGAACACCGATGATGCGCCATCCTCGTCTCCTTCTTCCTCGACGTCAATGAGTTGATGCCGTCTCCCTGCGACACCATCTTCTACGACGCTTGACTAGCGTGAACATTATTTCTTGGTAGGGGTTTGTTCTATTGGAAGTGATTATTTTGTACCCTGTTATTCCTTGAAAATCAAAGTTTGTATTTGGAAAACTACTACCACAAAACGCGCATGGCGTGGGACGAACACACATGGCCTGAAAACCCTGCGTTGTCTCTTTTTATTGTGATGTAGACCATTATAGAAATGTGGTAGAGAGCGAAGGCTGCGACCGCATGCCGGCCATGTGAGGAAGAACTGTGGCCCATAACTGTAGGCCGCTCGCCATAGAAGAACCGTCTGGACATAGCCGGCAGGTCCGAAGAGACCGCGACACCAAAAGGGGTGTTGCATAGTGGAGAACCACGGCCCACGCTCCGTGGTCCACTTCAGTTGGAAAACCGGCCGGCTTGTTGGCCGGTCGGGCGGTTGAGGTTCGCAGCACCCATGGTGCTGCAGAGGGAGACCATGGCCCGCCCATGCGGGCCGATCACGCCCGGAAGATTGGTTATCCGGATTGGAGGGACGCCGCCGGTTCAGGTGCCCCCCCCTGCAGCGCTTGGCCACCGGGGCCAAGCCGCTCAGCCAGCCGGGCCGAGCCAAGGGCAACCAGGCCGTTCTGCGCCCTGCCGCACCCTGCCGGGCCACGCCGCACCCCCTCATGTCGGGCCACACACCCTCGGGCCGCGCCGCGCCCCTAGGGATGAATCATGTGCTTCACCTAGCCAGTCCGACCCTCTGCTGCATTCGAGCCGCTGAATCGGTTCGGGATGACTTGCCAGCCCACTCGGTTTAACGGGTCAGGCCGAGTTTCACTTAAACGTGAATAACATAAATACAGCGCATCCTATCGATGCGATGTCTATGGAATTGGGTCCCTTATGATGAAATACTCCTTTTTTGATACTCTAATTGGGTTTTGGATGAACTTGGAAAATGGCTGGGGTTGGAATGAGCGTAATTTCAATAGGTCCCCTAGAACGAAAAAGCCAATATCTCCCAGACCGAGCATCTGATTGACGCGTCGTCTATCGCATTGGGTTTGTTTTTGAAGAAACGGAACATCGAGATACCTCAGCTCTGGACTTCGTGATATTGATGTATCAAAACCTTGGCTCGAGGAGTAAACCCTCCCAAAATCGAGCATGTTGTGTGCGGGAACCCTATAGCTGTCTGCGACTGCGACGACTACCATACTAGGATCCCCTCTGGGTTCGACAATGATGACTACTGTACTTGAATCGTCGATGGGTTCGGTAGCGATGACTACTATACTTGTATCCCTTGTGGATTAGGCAGCGATGACTACTGTACTTGGATCTTCTGTGGGTTCAACAACGATGACTACTGTACTTGGATCCTTTGTGTCTTTGGCAGTGATGACAACTGTACATGGATCATCCGTGGGTTTGGCAGCGATATCTACTGTACTTGGATCCTCTATGGTTTCGGTAGCGATGACTTCAATACTATAATCCTATGTGGGTTCAGAAGAGGAGATGACTCAGAGGCTACATCTAATCATCTCCACACCTCTTCATGAGTTGTATACCTATGTGAGATGAGTATTGACTTTCAATGATCATCATTGATGTGATTGACTTCTTTCCTATATGGACTGTGTTTTTCTTGGGCACGAGATTTGGTGCTGAACATGGATTGATGACTAAGGTATATGTATGGTCATATACTTATGTAGAGTTGGTTGATAATTCGTGATTGTATCATTTCTTTTGTGGATTACCCTTCATGGATTCCAATAGAACTTCAGGGGTCCCGGGGTCCCTACTAAGTATTGTTATACTCAACCCTACATAGACTATGCCCTTACTTTGTTTTTTTGGATGTAGACGATGGACACCACTGATCGTGGTAGAGACTTATGGAGTTGGATGGTACGTGGAGGTGGACCACACGGCGGGACATACACGGAGCGGACGGATGGACCCGAGGTGCCGAGGAGACCATATGTACCCACCCTTTATGTGGGATTCCAAGAGGATGACTTAGACCTTGCTGATTTTCATTACTACGGTTGTACTAGACCTTATGTTGTATTGTACTTACTGTTGGTCTTGTATTTCCGGCCCCTTTCTTTTCAGCACTTACATTTGTATAGAGTTTTACTTTGTGCATACTAATGTTTCGTACTCTATTGTGTTTGATTAATATATAAAGGCAATGCCTTCCCTTTTTTTAGGATTTACGCCTTTGGATCTAGTCTCCAACCACTGGCCTATGGAATGAAGGCTTGGGGTAGTCACTTCACGGGCCCCGAGGACGGGTCATGAAATCCTTCGTTTTTAATAGATGTATTTCATTTGTTTATTTTGTTTCTTTTGTTTCATCCTCTATTTTAAGATGTATCTTTTTGGGACACTATTCAATCCACTTTTTTGTTTTCAGTTCAATTGGTTTTGAATTATTGAGGATGATAATGTTTGAGAGTTATTTTTAAGTCGTGTAATAGATATATTTTATCAATTAACATGCTAAAATATAGTGTTTGAGGTGTTCTAGGAAGTCATTTTGAGTTATCCACAACAATTTACCAATTATTCACTTCTGTAAACATTGTTTTCTGAAATGGTGAGTCAGAAATGGTGATTCAGAAATGATGATTTTGAAACAGTGGGTCTGAAACAGTGAGTCAAAAATTTTTAGACATAAATGCTGAGTCAGAAATTGTGAGTCAGAAATAGTGATTCCAAAACAGTGATTCATAAACGTTGAGTTAGAAATGGTGACTCAGAAACCTTGAGTTGGAAATTGTGAGTTCGAAATGGTGAGTCCAAAATAGTGAGTCAGAAACGATGAGTCCAAAATTTGATTCAAAAAAGGTGAGTCAGAAATGATCAGTCGGAAACGGTGATTCACAATACATGATTCGAAAAAGGTGGGTATAAAATGGTGAGTGAGAAATGGTGATTCAGAAACAGTGAGTCCGAAATGGTGAGTCATAAATAGTAAATTAGAAACGGTGAGTTAGAAATGGTGAGTCAAGAATGAAGATTCAAAATTGGTGAGACAACTGATGGTGTCATGAATAGTGTTTCCTTAACTATTTCATTTACATTTTCAAATTTCTATATTTTACATGATTTCCCAGTTTCACAAATTTAACATTTTCACTGATGAGAAATTTATTCAGGGCCTTGTTCAGGGATTTATGGATGATTCAAAGCCCATAACTCCGATATTAATTTTCCTAAGGCTTGGGATGCCTTTACGCGGTCGAACTATGTGGTTTGATGTGATCAATTTTAAATGAAAAATTCATCGTATCTTAAACTTCCGCACTATTAATTCTTCAAAAGGGACAAGGTAGTTCAAAATTATTATTTCCTAGTGAGAGATTCATTAACCATTCTTTCTTATAGGTGTCTTTTGTAGTTTGGTTCCTTGGATCATGTCTTCCCAATAGTTTTTTCTGGCCTCTTGTGTACACCCTTTTTTGGGGCAACCAATAAGTATCGATCTGTCTTCATTATAATGTATGATCTATCATAGTTTTTCTAGGTTCCTATCCATCTATTTCTCCTTTCTCTATTATAGAATGTCATATACAAGTTAATAATTGTGTTTTCTTGGTGGTTGACTTGTGTAGTGGTGTCTCTACATCCTCGGGTAGATTCAGTCCTCTAAGAGAGGTGGTTGTGATATCTTTTGTTGATCTATTCTCGAGAAAATAGAATAGGAATCCTTTTGAGGTAGGGGATTCATTGATTCTATAATTATGTATTTGAAATAGTAGAGTTATAAATATTTAACTCACTAGATCAAAATGGAGTTGAGATAATAAATATTTGATCCAGATAAATAAAATTGTATTGATCGTATGTTAGTGCCACTAGTTTTTCTAGATGTTGGGATATTTATGCTCTCATTTTTTATCATTTCATTCGTGATTAATATTTTTAAAGAACAAAAATTTATATTAATTAAAAATTAAATTTCAATGTGGAATAGGCATGAAAAAGAATTTAGTTGTTGCAATTATAATTGATTATAATCAAATTGATGTTGTAAGAATGATTAATTATTTTATGATAGCTATGATAGCTTGTTTTTTAGGTTCACATAGTTTGAAAATACTAGAATTAAATTGGTTAATTCAATATGGATTAACGAAATAGTTTTTTGATAAAATATAATGACTAGTAGTGTTCTTGTATTACCATATTTATTGTATGGACAAGTGCCTTCAGCAATGGATCCTTGAGAGCTCGTTGAGTGTAAAGGTTGAAGTAATTGTTTAAGGTCTAAGAGCCTAGTTGATAGGATGTTTGTTTCCTACTTCATGGGTTGTGATGTAATCCCGGATGGTTATTTTGATATGTGGGTGTAGAGAGACCCATTAATTGTGGTAGCAGTTGATTACTAAAGTGGTGAGATGCATCAGATTATGCATGTATATATCAGAGAGGACACCAAAGATAATGAAATGAGTTGGGTGTTAATTATTGGATGATTGGTGAATATTATTGTTTTTGTATTTAATTTTCCTTCCCCATTTCTCATGGAATCTGTTAATTATTTCCCTCCTTCCAAAAGGGTTGAAGACATGTAGGGTATGCAACGTGAGTTTTGTTTTTATCTTACCAATGGATAATGGGTCTACGCTCTTTCTATTTGTGGAAGGGACTTGATGGGTGGTTCATCTACTCACTGTATTGAGCCCCTTGATTTTGGTAGCATGGAATGTCTTTCTAAAATAATAGGGAATGTAGGAGAGTAATAATTCTGTTAATAAATGATGTTTACAGATGTGGTTGGAGCTCGCTGGGATGCAATGTTGAGGCAATATTTCTGAGAAGTTGTGGACTTGGTTTGTTTATGCCTGGTGGAAATGAATCTTTGGTGTGATGCTAATAAATTTTTTTGAGGAATTAATTATTGTTCATTAAATTTTAATGAATTAATTAATGTCAAGTGAAACTGATAAAAATCGATATGATATTATAATGTATCTCCTAAAATGATTTTGGGCTTATAGGATACCTAGTCTAATTAGTAGCAGCTGGGAGTCTAAGAGACATTAGCTGTATTGGGATTAGGTTATTCCCATAGTGTGGGTCTGAGCTATATTTTATCATGTACTTTTTATGATTTTATACTCTACTCCAACCTACCAGTTAGGAAAACATACACCGTGGAGATTCTAAACCCTAGTTTGTGATTCCCACATCTTTCTGGTTTTAGGATTGATTGAAGAATACCCCCTTTAGCCCCGCCCACTTCTCATGGTAGTTACCTATGCTGGTAGGCACCACAGTTACTATTCCCAAAATATGTGTGTAGAGGGATGTAATGGATTGTGGTTATTCACATAAATATATTATGGATATAGTTTCTTATGGACTACAATATGTATAACATGTTTAGGATGTAATGGCTTGAATATACTTACCCAGTGTATGTGGTCTAATGGATTGAGGAATTATGCATGACATTTGATACATGTTATTTAAGATGTGGTGGCTCCTGAAATCTACCTAGATACTTTTGTTACATTATTTTTGTGGTTTTTCTTCATGAGGCGCATAATGTGGTGATTCACCAAGGTGTCTGCCAGCTAGAATTTTTGGAGACAGATTCATAGGACTTGCGATGTTGGGGAAAAGTGGAAACCCAATGGGAAGTGGTAGCAAAGATATTATTTATTATATTATATTATCTTGTATATGATACTAGGTGAATGTTCATGGTGAGGATGAGAACACTGTATACATGTTTAAGTGATGAGTCAGTTTATCTTTTTGTTTAGTTTTCTTTTTCATGCTTTCTTCACATTTTCACGTGATGGTCTGGGGAGTATCCTAGTGAGGGTACTGTTACACTCATCCTTTGTATATATAAATAGTTTTTCATGTCACATGGAGTAATATGGATATCAAGATGGTTTTTACTAGCATGGGGTTTGTCGGAGCTGTTCGGGCTTCGAGGTCACTGCTGTTTTTAATTTCCTTTGGTACTTGCTTTTTTCCCTTCCTGTTTTAGCTGTTTTTCAAGTCATTAAATATGTGTATTTAGGATTTATGGTATATTACATTATGAACTAGAGTTGGGTTGTGTCTACCTTCTCTCTCTCTCTCTTGTGTTCTCTTAGAGGATAATTCCTCCCATTTGTGTGTTCACTATACCCTCAGTGCCAATCGCCAACCTAGGGCCTACTGGATACAGGACTCTAGGGGTCAATATCACTCTTCTCACATTTTCAGCATAAGGGTTTACACCTTGTGGGTATTGGTTGTTATATTTAATATCACAACCATCACCAACATCCTTATGCCACTTTGAAATCCGCTCACTGTAATCCCCTTCAACGTTTTCAGCCAGGACCATCAAACATATAGGTGACCAACTTCACCAATTACAGCTAAAACATCTACATGAAATTAAATATTCATTATATTATCCACATCTACTCATTCTCATTGAGATGATTAACATTATCATAAAATATAATAGGATTCATCTTACAAAACATGATATGGGGTTCCACAGGTTGATCAACAATATTTTCTACTAAATAGCTAAACCAAAATGTCCATGGAATCATTTTTCCTGTGTGTACATGGAAACAATGATAAGAAGAACTTAATCCAAGCTGATATATAATTTATAATTCACCACAACTATACACAAATCAAAATGGTAACAAACCTAAAGTCATCCCAAAGTATTTTTAAAAATAATCCACTAACCACTATCTCAAAACCAACTCATCAACTAGAAATCACACCTATATCAACATTCAAATTCTAAGAGTTATCTAAATCAAAATACCTCGTAGAAAAAAAAATCCCAAATCACAAGTAGACACACCACATGACAACTACTTATTCAAACACCAATTTTTCGGTTAAAAAAACTTTTGAAAGAAAACTGATTTGTTGGGTTTCATACTCACAAATGGTATTTCATTGAGTCTCACACATGCACATTCTCAGGCCAAATAGTGAACCCATAAAATCATGTCACTAACCATCCATGTTTTCCATATGTATCATGCATGTGGAAACTCATGGAAATAATGATGATAAAAAAACAACACTTTTTATCAAGATAAAACATTCAATCCAAACTATCAACATTTCAATATTACATACCATTTCAACGTTTTATAAAACATTTCATAAAGTTCATTATGTCCAAAATTAAATTTTTTTTGATGATCCGTAAATGATTCCATTTAATTTTAATCAAAAATAAAAATCCCCTGATTAATATTCAAAACATAATTCATCCAATTGAAATTACTTTCACTAGTTCAATAAATCCCATCATAGAAAACATCTATTAGTTAAAAAACCCCAAACCATATTTAAAACAAATTTCTATTTTCTAAAAAAATTAATCCATTAAAATTGAGAAATTTATTTTAAAAATATAACCCCACTAAAATATTCCCACTCTACCCCAAGGATCATTTCATTAAAAATCTATTTTTCTAATGTCGCCCTCAAAGATAAATTTTTAAAATCAATTTCCCCCTCTCCAAAAATAAAATCATTACTACTTTTTATATTGTGTTTTCAAACATTCAAACAGGGATTTTCAAATTATGTTTATATAACCCACATAAAATCCCTACAATTCACAAATGTAACTAGTGTCTTTTGGTGACTTGGAGATATAGTTGGTAGCCATACATTAGTAATAATACCATCAAAGAGAATATTATACAACCATGTCCTCAACTACACATGATTTTACTTGGACCTACGAACTCATATAGACCATTATCATAATACTCACTTCATTTCAAAAATTGAAACAAATTTCAAGAACAAAATAATGGAAAAGAAACTATACCTTCCATGGAAACTCATATCTCTTCATGAGATGTTCCAAATGGGGACCCTACTCATAACCAGAACATCATGTCCTGATAATCATATGTCATGTCTACCAAAACTCTTTCCCAAATAACATTACCTAAAAAGGGTGTGACCTTATAAAAAGAATTCATATACCATGATGAGGTACCATCTATCCTGAATCTTGATTCGGTTTGTGGGATGGCCCGATGGGAATTCCCAATTCCCAACATGATGTAAACTAGTACCTCATTATCAAAATAATTATTTGGGAATGATTTTTACATGAAAACATAAATATGATCAACTAATTAACAACCAAAACCAAAAAAGACATTACAATTTTTGAGCAATGTATTACAATATAATAAAACTAAAAATATAATAAGGAATAGAATTAAAAAAACAAAACCTCCATGATACATGATGTACATTTCCCTCAATCCACCTCCACCAAAACCTACAAAAGGATTCACTAGCAACCCGATCCACCATCATCTTCAAGACACACCTTGACTTTACCTAAGACATAAAAGGAAAAGTATATAGAGGAAAAATGGTGTCTTTATGGTGTTATCTGTTGGGCGGAGAAAAACGGGAAGGATGGCAAGAGGGGGGTGAATTGCCTTTTAAAAAATGATTAACAAATTAAAATCAAAGTTAAAGGTGCAGCGGAAATAAAGAGGCAATCACACAAGAAATTGTTAACGGAGTTCGGCCAAAACCCGGCCTACATCTCCGCTCCCAACTAAACCGTTGAGAGATTCTACTGCTTGCTTTTCAATGGTTTTAGCAAGAAACCCACTAGGCTTTGAGGTAGCACTAGGACCTATTACAGCTTGCTTTTGATGGTTGAGCAAGAACCCACTTGCTTTTAATGGTTTACCAATAACCCACTATCCTTCTTACAGGTGAAGGATAGCTCACCTATGTCTCAAGCTATTTAAAGGAAAGCTTGACAACCTGTTCACACCTTAATGGTGATGTGAAACCCAAAAGAAAGAGGGATGAAGAAAGAGATTGGGGTTTGTGGGCACAAACCCAATTTTAAGCTCAAAATAAATAAAACACTAAAAACTGTAATTGGGAGAAGCCTTGGGCGCCTTTTATTGATTGATGATGTTGAAGGACGCTTCCAAGCTTCTTTGAAGGATCTCCTTGGATGTGGAAGTTGTGGGAGCAAGGTGGGTTCCTTGAAGGAAGTCCGTCGGAGGTACGCCAAATGATGGAAAATGTGTCTGTTGGCTTGGTATATGACCCGGTTAGTGTTCGTGGCTTCCTCATCCTTTATTTATAGGCATGGAACCCATTGGGGGCCTTCGGAGCCGTTGGAGAAGTCTTCGGAGCCGTTGGAGGCCAAAAGAGGGTTGACTGGTCAAAGCCAACGGCTAGTTTGACTGGGCTACCGGCTGGCCGGTACAGCTACACCGGCTGGCCGGTGCCTTGGCAGAGGAGAAGAATTTTGGTCCAGGCTCCACCGGCTGACCGGTGGAGGAGCCACCGGCTGGCCGGTGGGGAGACAGTAGCTGGCCCATTGGTCTGGGTGCCACCGGCTGGCCGGTGACAGAGCCACCGGCTGGCCGGTGGTGAGGCAGTAGCCATCACTGTTGCATCAGGTTGCCACCGGCTGGCCGGTGACAGAGCCACCGGCTGACCGGTGGAACCTGGCAGTGGGCAATGCCTCTGCCAGGTCCACCGGCTGGCCGGTGCTATCACACCGGTTGTCCGGTGGACTGAAATTCAGTCCACTTCTTGATTCTTTCTTGGTCCATTTTCTTGGAAACCTTGTGCCTATCATTCAAAAACACTTCAAACAATATTAGACAAATAATAAGGTGATTGTGATCATGAAAATCAAACAACGAGGGGAACGAGAGGTACAATAATCTCCCCCTATTTTGATGATCACAATCACCAAAACAATTAAAGTCAAAACAAAAATTAAAGGCATGCTTTTAATGAATAAATTGAAAATAAATGCTAAGCATGATCAAAAGGTTTCTCCCCCAATCAATCAAGAAATTCTCCCCCTTTGTGATTATCAAAATAACACGGTGTATAAAACTTGATTGAGGGAAAGGGTTTTAAAAACTAGATATGAGAATTGAAAAATCAATTGAGATTTTTGAAATTGAAATGAAAATTTGAATAATAGTTTGAATTGAAAGTTTTGAATCAAATACCAATTGAAATTTGAAATTTGAAACCAAATGAAATTTTTGAAATTGAGTGTTTTGAATCAAAAATGAATTTAAATTGAAAAATGAATCGAAAGAGATTTTTGAATTTAAGAAAATTTCTCCCCTTAAATAAAACAAAAGATCATCGGGGAAACAAAACTATTTTTGGCCCGTAGAGACTCGCCAAAAGGGATTTTTCAATCCAAATTTGTTTCATGGCGGGTCTTCTCCTATAAAACTCGTCCGAATAAAAAATAGATTTGGGTTGACCGTACCGGGCATTTTTGCAATCACACTCATAAATGAGGTGCCCGGGTTTCTTACAATAATTACAAAATTTAAAACTAGAGCTCTCCCTTACAAAAACAGTGGGTGCATGGGAGGAGGAAGCTATATTGGTGTAGCCAAGTCCATTGGTGGTTCTAGATACTCGTTGAGAACCTAAGAGTTTGGACAAATTTTGTTCACCTTGGGTGAACTTGGCTAGGGATTCCCTAAGGTCCTTAATGGTTGATTCCAAAGAATCAACATTGGGGAAATTTTGGATTTTTAGGGAGAGTTCCTCCTTCTCTTTGAGAAGTTGGTCTTTTTCGGAGGAAAGTTTTTTGAAATTCTTTTTTAAAGAAACAAATTTGGAAGAGAGCTCGTGAAAGCCTTCTTCTAGTTGGTCTCTAGTGTGTGAGAGTTCTTCATAAGATAGATGATTAAATGATTTAGAAGAACTAGAGGAGGAAGAAGAGGAAGAGGATGATGATACCTCATGTTTTTCCATTAGGCATTTTGTACCTTGGTCGCTCGAGGATGAGGAGGAGGAGGATGATGAGGAGGTGTCACTCCATGTCGCCTTGAGGACCTTTTTGTTTCCTTTTTCCTTTTGTGTGGCCCGTTTCTTGTTGAGTGGGCAATCGGGCTTGTAATGGCCCTTTTCACCGCACCCATAGAATTTCACCTTGGGCTCGACTTTTGCGGTGGATTCTTGCTTTCGCACCTTGCGAGATTTCTTCTTCTTCTTGTGCTTCTTCATGAATTTTTGCATTTGGCGGGCTAGATTCTCCATTTCGGAATCGCCGCTTGAAGAAGATGAGGAAGAAGATGATGATGATGAGGAGAAGCTTACTTCTTTTTGTACCTTGAGGGCGATGTTCTTTGGTGTCTTGATTGGTGTGCCCTCTTTTTGAGCTTGCCTCCTCATCGTGATCTCGTAGGTCATTAGGGATCCAATGAGCACCTCAACCGGCATGTTTTTGACATCCTTAGATTCTTGGATTGCCGTCACTTTAGGTTCCCATGAGCTCGGAAGAACCCATAGAATCTTCTTGACCATTTCTTCAGCTGAAACATCATCACCAAGAGATTTTCTACCATTGCAAACGTCAGTAAAACGTGTAAACATTTCAGTAATAGATTCATTTGGATGCATGGAGAATGATTCAAAATCTTGACGAAACATGTCCAATCGAGTGTCCATTACTTTGTTGGTCCCCTCATGGGTAACCTCCAAAAGTTTCCAGATTTCATGTGAGGAGGTGCATGTGGAAACTCGATTGAACTCATTACGATCAAGGCCGCAATGAAGAGCGTTCATGGCTTTGCCATCAAGCTTGAAATTTTTAATATCGGCTTGAGTCCATTTGGATTCATCGGGGGAAGAGAGAGTGTAACCTTGCATGACAATTTTATAAATGGGATATCCTATGCTTCTAAGAAAAGTGGTCATGCGGGTTTTCCAATAATTATAGTCGGTTCCATCAAAAAATGGAGCACGACCCAATGAGTATCCCTCGGGGGCGAAAGAGGTAGAATCCATCAAAAAAGATCTTAAATTTGAAACCGGTTAGGGTATTACTCAAATTTTCCCTCTGATGCCAATTGTTGGGCGGAGAAAAACGGGAAGGATGGCAAGAGGGGGGGGGGTGAATTGACTTTTAAAAAATGATTAACAAATTAATATCAAAGTTAAAGGTGCAGCGGAAATAAAGAGGCAATCACACAAGAAATTGTTAACGGAGTTCGGCCAAAACCCGACCTACGTCTCCGCTCCCAACTAAACCGTTGAGAGATTCTACCGCTTTCTTTTCAATGGTTTTAGCAAGAAACCCACTAGGCTTTGAGGTAGCACTAGGACCTATTACATATTGCTTTTGATGGTTGAGCAAGAACCCACTTGCTTTTAATGGTTTAGCAAGAACCCACTATCCTTCTTATAGGTGAAGGATAGCTCAGCTATGTCTCAAGCTATTTAAAGGAAAGCTTGACAACCTGTTCACACCTTAATGGTGATGTGAAACCCAAAAGAAAGAGGGATGAAGAAAGAGTTTGGGGTTTGTGGGCACAAACCCAATTTTAAGCTCAAAATAAATAAAACATTAAAATCCGTAATTGGGAGAAGCCTTGGGAGCCTTTGATTGATTGATGATGTTGAAGGATGCTTCCAAGCTTCTTTGAAGGAGCTCCTTGGATGTGGAAGTTGTTGGAGCAAGGTGGGTTCCTTGAAGGAAGTCCGCCGGAGGTACGCCAAATGATGGAAAATGTGTCCGTTGGCTTGGTATATGATCCGGTTAGTGTCCGGGGCTTCCTCAGCCTTTATTTATAGGCATGGAACCCATTGGGGGCCTTCGGAGCCGTTGGAGAAGTCTTCGGAGCCGTTGGAGGCCAAAAGAGGGTTGACTGGTCAAAGCCAACGGCTAGTTTGAATGGGCTACCGACTGGCCGGTACAGCTACACCGGCTGGCCGGTGCCTTGGCAGAGGAGAAGAATTTTGGTCCAGGCTCCACCGGCTGACCGGTGGAGGAGCCACCGGCTGGCCGGTGGGGAGACAGTAGCTGGCCCATTGGTCTTGGTGCCACCGGCTGGCCGGTGATAGAGCTACCGGCTGGCCGGTGGTGAGGCAGTAGCCATCACTGTTGCATCAGGTTGCCACCGGCTGGCCGGTGACAGAGCCACCGGCTGACCGGTGGAACCTGGCAGTGGGCAATGCCTCTTCCAGGTCCACCGGCTGGCCGGTGCTATCACACCGGTTGGCCGGTGGACTGAAATTCAGTCCACTTCTTGATTCTTTCTTGAGCCATTTTCTTGGCAACCTTGTGCCTATCATTCAAAAACACTTCAAACAATATTAGACAAATAATAAGGTGATTGTGATCATGAAAATCAAACAACGAGGGGAACGAGAGGTACAACGTTATCCAAATACATGTAGGGTTCCACCCAATAAAAAAATTCTACTAAACAACATTAGAATAAAATTTAACATCGTCATTTAGGTAAAATCCCTTGAATCATTTGCATGGAAAAATTCCTAATGAAAATCATTTTCAACAGAACACATTTAAACGTAACATTTCAAAAGTACTAGTTTACTAGGACAAACATCATTTCAAAAAATAAAGTCATGTTTCTATATATGACGATGGATAGAACCACATCATATATGTTTCATTTCATAATAGTACCCCAAGGAGTATTCCATAGGGGTAATCTAGCTCATATGAGACACTAGAACCTTGTACCTCGGTGAAAGGTGATATAGTAACCACAACCAAAATATTTCTAGTGAATGATCTACTAGGATGGGATACCACATGGTCTTAGAGATCTTCGATCATAATAAAGGTTTAGTTTGTGTGATAATCATCAATCAAGATAAGTGAAACTAGGAATTTCCACTCTGATGTCAACTTGTATCAATCCACTTGAAGAAGCCAAGACTTTCCACATCTGTATCACTATCATACTAGATATAGTCATCCAAACTAGATATCTGGAATTCATTTTGTTCTAAAATTATCATTTCAAATATAACACAAAATAATCTTTTCAAATTCTCATACCGTGGATTATAAATACACCAAGAAACCTCCAAACTCCCATATCACAAAATGAAAACCACAATTTTCAATAAACAACCAACATTCCTTTTTACAAACACCCAAAATGATTGGAAACAAAATTTTAACCACATGTACATCTAATAAAACAAATTTGGAATAATAAATGAATACTATTGAATCCAAAAAATTCCATGGGGGATCCCTTTACAATTTTACACATAAACCATGATCACTTAAAAACATTACTTAAATAATTTACATAATTCATAATTCACTCATAATAGTTCACAATAAGAACTAACCAACCAAAATAATCAATTTTCTATTCCAACCCCACATCAAATATATTCTCACATTATGTTCATTTTAAAAACAATTTCTTTCTACATAAGGAATTTAAACCATTCAATAAACAGAACCATAAATCATACACAAAACATAACTATTTTCAATTACTAATTCTACATTCACTATATGTTAATGCAAAAAAACCCATCAATAATTTTTTTTTACAAAATATTTAAACCATAAAATATATATAAAAAATCAAGAAATAATATCAATATCATCTAATAATGGTCAATCACATAATCACATACCTCATGGTTGGGAGAATCCAAAAATTGGTGTGAAAATACACCTACACCAAAAAAATCCATAACAAGAAAAAATTGAACAAACAACATTAATATTCAAGAATAAATAATATGATTCAATAAAAAATTGAACACCCATCTTATTAGTGAATTAAAAACCCAAATACGTAGAGGAGAAACCTTAGAGAATAGGAGAATCCAAGGAAGAAATATAATTGATGTTTCATTGGTGAATCCAGAAAAAATTATAGAAAAATGGGGGAGTGTAAGGGATCGAAGGTTAAAAGGGGAATGTTCTTAGTGATAATAGGCATGACAGGGGATAAAAAGGAAGGATTTTGGGTAAATCTATATAGAACACATCTATAATTTAATAATTTTTAATAATCTGGATAGGCCTCAATATTTTCCTACAATGTTTCTCAAACAATTCATGAAATTAAAGGTCACCAATATCAATAATGGACATGTATAATTGTTAGTCACATTGTTTTTCAACCCTTGTAATAACTGTGAATGTATTCTCTATCGAAAATGAAACCTTGGTGAACAATTTCACGGGAAAAGTGCAGGATTTCCACTAACCCTGTGAAATATGTGATCCACCTACTACCAAGGTCAAATATCTCTTTTTCCACCAAAAATCAGAGGAATCCCAAGAGGAAAATTCTATAAAAATGTTATTTAGAAAAATGAATTAAAAAATATAGGCCTGCCACACCTGGTTCCAATGAAAAAACTAAGACCCTAAAATTTACCAGATCCAAAATTGAAATAAAAACTCAACTGAGAAAATTATTGTCATCAAAATAATTTTTACATACATGTGAATTATCATGCATCACAGGGGATACTGATTGATGATTCGAAATCAAATTTTTCTAGGTATCCATTAACCCAACCCATTTATCAAAATCATCAATTTAAAAATTGAAATCATTTAGTTTCTTAAAACATCAACAAATTTTTAAACTATTTTTCCCCATTATAATCTTCCCTGATATTATCAAAATCATATAGAGGACCATAGTAATAAATCATTCATTTCAAAAAATTCTAAACACTTAGAATCCATGTGTTCTTCCTCATGCATAGTAAGATGTGGTGATGGTGCATGTGGTTTTTGAGAATGTTCAACAGTTTCAATAACCACACCACTAGATTGATCTACAATAGTATGTGATTTAAAATTATTGGATTAACATTACAATGAATAACATAAAATTATAGTATTATCTATATATCTAATATCTTAAAAACAATCCCAATAGCCCTCTCTTCTTGAGATATAACTATTATCTAAACAACATGATCCATATTATAAACAATTTAAGTATATCTAATAGATTCTCATTCCTAACTCTGAATAGGCTCATCCAATGTTGGACTAAACTCAATAAAATGTGGCTCTTGTCTAGTAGTATTGAACTCCCCTGGCTTCTTAACACACATGATATCATCTGTCGATTCATCCCAAGATAGTGAGGATTGATGTAGTTATTCCTGAACTACTTCTCCTTAACTAACAAGAATCATGGAGTTTTAATATGGGTCCCAAAATAACTCAATATTTTTAAAATACAATAAATATAGTGTATTAAAGTTACATTATTTGATGTAATATCACTTAATTAAATCCACTTCATTCTTATTTATAACTATGAAGATAAACCAACCATTAGGTAAATAGTTTAGTATATCATTCCCGATGTAATAAGAATATATAAAACACATCAGGTTACTTTTCCGTTTGAGCCTTAAAATATTAATCAAGATATATAATATATACATATCCTGATATAATACAATCTCTATTTATCTTGATCTTTTTCATATCACAGTTTGATGAAAGATAATAAATACATTTATCAATTCTGGGACGTCCTTGAGTTTTTTTTCAAAAATGCAGAGATTACAATAAAATATATAAAAAATTATCTTAGTCCAATATAACCTAGAGAATCCAATGCCCAAATGAATTTAAACTACCACTCCTAGAGTGGTTAAGGAACATATCCGACTCAACTAATGACAGATTCCCATCATTACTATTTATATTCAATTATTTGAAATCATCTTTCCTAGTAAATTATAACTCATTATTTATAAAAAATGTGATTATTTATTCTTTAATGAAGAATCTTGATTTATTCTCATCAATACAAAACTACCATCCATGAAACTAATGTACCATATTCATTATAATATCCATTTATTTTATCCCTTCCTTGTCAATGGACCTTATAGTAAGAACCATATGTGGTTTACAACTATCATTGTATTTCATGGATAAACCCGATAATCTGTCCAATAAGCACTTAGATTTACCCATTACAGATGAGTCGGTTATGGTTTGAGTAATAAATTAATGTTTTGTTGAAATTGTTTTGCTTTTAGAGGATGAAACATACAAAAAAGGATAACTGGTAGAGATCCAAATAGAAATTAGCTCCTATACCAAAATCTATTATATAGATAATTGGTTTTGGGTTGATTCTCAATAATAATAAATAAAAAACAAAATGAAAATATATTTTCATTCTAAAATATCAACATTTAAATACTACAATAGAAATGACTAAATAAATATCAATAATATGATAAATATAAATAATTTATAAATAAATAATAAATTAAAATTTAGAAAAATATTATAAATTGAATTCATTTGAATTATAGTAATCCCAAATATCTTTAGATTATATAAGGTCATTCACATGATAAGGGATTAGTATAAATATATTCTAATTAATTCATAGTGTAGATGTTATCCATAGTAGTATAATATTAAAGGGAATAATATCTTATGAATATTTTCGAATGTTTATAATCCTTTTTCTAAAATGATTTATTGGATTCTTGAAAAAAATTACAGAACTAGTGTTATCATAATTTATTGATACTTAATTAAAAGTTAATCCATATTCACTAAGGATAGTTTATTCCCAAATAAATGGTCATAGAAACATCTAGTTGAAATATATTATACCCAATTAGTAGATAATAAAATATAGCTGTGTTCTTTACTATATAATGATACAATGTATTTACATAGAAAATGATAGGTTCTTAATTAACCATTCCTTTATATTATAAAACCTCCAATATTGACATCTTAATATAAATTAAAATTAAAAGATAATGTTTTTTTGTAAAACGTAATGACAGAAAAAATTTAACTATTAAATAATTTTAAATTTCCATATAATCTATTAAATTTGTTTCTAATGTATAATCATGAAATATAGTATAATCATTTAACACAATCATAATGTTTGGTGAACTAGGAGTCAATTATAATAATTGTTAAATTTTATCTCTATATATCTCACTCTCAACTGGTTCCCCAGCTTCTTGTAAGTTAATATTTTCATTCAAAATTATAGTATATGTATGTAAATTTCCACATTCATGTCATAACTATTTATGTAAGTAATTTAATATTTTATTTAGTGTATAACTTTTTAAAATATTTTTGATAAATATAGAATTGATGGAAATATCATCATTCACCCATCATGCCCATTTCAAATTATTTTTTCATTATTTTAAAAATTCTATTACAAAAATTTATATTTTCACGACTAGATAAATATCATCAACATATATCTAAACATGAAAAATATTTATTGTAATTTTTTCCTAAATAGAGTATAATTGACATTTATATTAAAATAATATTTTATAAATCAATGAATCTATAAAATTATACCAATAACTATGTGTTTTATGAAGGCTATAAATATATTTGGTGACAATGATATATATTTTTTATTAAAGGGATTTTCAATACAATGTTGTTGTTGACCATGATCATCCTATGTAAGAAAACCATTTAGAATGTAGTTTTTAACAACAGTCTATATAATTTTAAATTCATATGTGATACATAAGATAGAAGAAAAAAAATTCTTATAGTATAGCTATCATTGAAGAGGTATCATAGTAATATTTATAATTTTCTTTGACATAACATTAATCAACTAGTGTAGACATATTCCTAGTGATCAAAAACACATCAACCTTTTTATCTTTAAATCCCAATTTGTTATAATAAAATAATTAATAGAGGTTCTATGAACTAATTTCAATTCCTTATTCCACTTAATATATTTTAATACATGTAACACCCCGACCCTAGTTACCCAAAGATAGTTCATTATTACATAACATTTTCTTGATCCCAATAGTTCATCTCCTGAAAGACCCATTAGTTTCATAACCTTAGAAATACTAGATACATACATAGGTTTTACACTACATTATCAAATGAAAAACCACAATATTGTGTATATTTTTAAAACTCTTATATCCCTTATCATATTCCAATAGGTCAAAAAAATTTATATCTTCACATCCTAGGAAGAATAAAACATAACAAATCGGTGAGCTCAGATTCTCAATAAGGATAACAATAAATCCAAATCTATCATTAACAATCATAAACGTTTAACAGAATGTATAAAAATAAAACACAATATTTTTAAATATATAATTCATCATAATATGGAAAATATAAATCAAATAATACCATTAACTTATTCACATGAATTTTTTAGTAGTCTGATAATCACATGTAATATCAATAGCTAATTTCATAATGATAGAATACATAATTCCAGACATCATAACAACATAGTCATGGCCTCGTGCCAATACTACAAATAAAATTGTGTCAAGGCCTTGTTCCAAGACACTCTATTGTCACAGGAGACCTACTGATGCATCAAGGAATTATAGCGGGCTCCACTCGTCACATTCTAATTCCAATGCATTCCTGATATGAAAACGATTAAACATAATCTAAATCTTTGTATAAAAACTAGAATACAAAATGTCAATATTTTAACAACAAAAAATGAATGGTATAAAAATAATACATGTAAAGTCAAACATAATTCATTCAATAAAATATGGAAGATAATATCATCGTCAATCAAGAATAACTATAAATATTTACATAGATGAAAATAATCAATAAAACCATTTGAGATAAATATCCCCTTTTCTTGAAAACATTTAAAAGTCTCATTATTTATCATGAAGCTCTTGAAAACATATTTTTGAATCAAATTGTATCATAAAAATTTGAAACATTTAAGAGGACTTTAAATTTTAAAACATTCATGTACAGATAAATAAATCGTTAAAACCATTTTTAAAACATGGACATTAATGACAATGAATTAGAAGAATAAATCTTTCAAACATTTAAACAATTTTTCAGTTACAGTTCCAAACCAAAAGAGAGATGTTTGAATAAAAATAATTGAGGTTATCTAAACATTATAATATCATAATAATAAAGTGATTCCTGATATACAATGTCATAGTACACAATATAAACCATATTAAAGTCAATTAGTGCATAACAACAAAGAAGTCTCCATAGAATGTAAATTGAGATGAAATACCTTATAAAGATCGTATCGTTAGGTTAAAGATAAATCAAATAAATACTCATGTGTGACAAATATAAATACACTAAATATGATTTTATATTCAGTGTAAAACAATAATAGGACATTCACACATATTATTGTAACACCTACACCAATGACATGGATGATTAACTCAATGAATGGAAATATTGAGTTAAGAATATTCATATCATGCACGTATCTGTTATATGAGAATTTATCAATGGAGTGATTATGTGTATCAAATGGATATTCACAAAATGGGGAGGGTAAATTACTATATAAATAAATAAAGAGTGATTTCACTGATACTCTTTGAGTAAAATAATAAACGATGTTTGGGTAAAACCCAATGAGTGGAAATCGAAATTAGAAATTCCCATACAAATTTGTTGACTTACAAAAAAACCCCATGAAAGAATGATCATAAAATGAAGATGTAAATAACCATAATGGAATATATATTACACAAGGATTACATTCTTGGGCATTAAAAACACCAAACAATAGGAAATAGTTGCTATATAGCACGAATCTCACAGAAATGTGAAGTTAGATGAAAACCCCTTACCTTGTACATATCCTTAGTAGGTATTAAGTTAAACACATTAATAATAGTTAAATAATTATTATTAAACTATAAAATATCGAAATAAATAAGCATGATATCATATATTATCTTTAAATATAGCTTTGTTAATAATATTTTAGTAGTATGATTGTATCAGTTGTTAACTAATTTGTTTTCCTTTATATGTTTTTTTATGTTTGTCATATTTTTTATGGATAAGATGTATTTGATTAATATCTAGAAGTATATTTAGTTATTAAAAATTATTTTTAATCATAAAATTAAAATATTCGATGAATGGTTATGATGGGAATGAATCTCAATGCGTTCGTGGAGATGGTAATCCGTACATACGCACAAGCGACAATATCATTCAATTGAAGGCGAAATAATATATAACTGGATATTATATCATATATAAATATCTATTAACATGTTATATTTATTATTTAAATCAATAATAAAACATTTTTATACCCATCAAAATATTGAAGTGTTGAATATCAACTACACCACAATGTAGAGACGATAAGTTTTACGTACGCACATATGGTGACTTTTTCATTCATATGATGAATAGAATAATGAATTTGGTTGTAATGTATTTATAATAATATCACATTTCTTAGGAGGTACTGGATTTATTATTTTGGTATGGAAACAACAATGGAAGAGGTAGTGGAAGAAGAAGATAACTTTTAAAGAGGTGATGAAATTATTACCTCTTATTCGGGTGGTTCATTTTGATTTGATCCAAATAGATCCCTAGGTAGACTATCATATCAAATTATGGCCTCTAGGATGAAGTGAGGGTAGTTGAGAGGATATATGGGTATGTTTTGGCCGATGAAAATGGCTTTGGAGGTGTGAAATTAAGTGAAGGTGAAGTGACCTTTTATAAAGGAGGTGAGTGTCACATATGGAAAAAGCTTGAAATATTAATAAAATTATTTTCATTTTATAATGGCTCCAAATGGTTTAATTTAGATTCTATGTTGGGTATGGGTTAAAAAATACTCAACCAATAGGTTTTAGAAAGGTTTCGGTCACAATATTAACCTTATCTTTTAGATTTAACTCTTAATTAAATAGTTTACGATTTACCATATCCCCTTGTATTTTTATATTATATGGTTAATAATCTTACTATAAACTACAAAGATAACCCCCAGTGGTTCATTAAAAAAAATATCACTATATAAGTCTTTTGTCTAAACCATGGATTTTTAAAACTATTATATAATATAATAAAATATTATTTGTTTTAAAAACTCAATTATGACAATTTTTACACTATTTAATATTGTTTTTCTGTTAAAGTCATTTCATCATTATAATTTCAATGAAAATTCATTAAATATATCCTAACAAGTCATATTAAAATTTATAATTCTTTGAATGCATCAATAGTCTTAATTTACATTTATTTAAATATTTATAATATCAATTATCGTAATCTTTCATTAATTAGGTAATTTTTTCATCATCATTATGTTATAAATAAATTTAGTTATTTATTGTCTAAAAATTATAAAAAAATACCATGATATAGGTATTAATTATATACTTTTAACTAATACTTATAGTCGAATTTTAATATGTATCAACATATATTAAAAATGGTTTAGTTATTAATCTTTGAATTTTACAGTTTTAACTATTCTCTAAATAAAATAATAATAAACATCCTAATATAATCCAAGTGGATAAAAAGGGTCATAGTTTATTCCTAAGGTTGAATTTCGTCGAAAAAAATATATCCAATAGAATTAGGACATGTGTTTTGGTAATTATAATATCAAATTTACCATTAATTACATTATTTACTATTAACCATGGTAAATAAAATTCAAAAGTAACTATTGACTAAAAATTATATTTATATTATTAAACAAAATTTTACTTACTCATTTGAACCATGTCTCTAGTATATTTGAAATTTAAATCATAGAAGTAGTAAAATTATGTTTTATGAAAATTTGATAATGGGCCAAGAAGGTGGGTAAAAGACATTAAATAGTTCAATACAATTTTATACATCTACTTTTATTATAAAATTAATCCAATGAATTAAATTATACTTATATAGATATTATGTATCTATTTTTTTGTGAAATAAATTTAAATTAAATAAATAATTATTTTAATAAAATTTCAAATTTAAACAATAACGTTGTGTTCATTAGTATTCATCAAAATTTGAATGTTTTTTTAACCAGACCAGGTTAAAACCTCGATATGAATATAGTAGTATCTATTTCAATCCTTGCTAGACCTCTAACTTCAAGGTAGTCGACACCTCTATCTATATATACCTGGAAGCCCTCAATTATACACAACAACAATCAAAGTCTCATGATGAAATCTAAACAAGATGCTCAGTACACATAAATCATGAGAGTCTCTCTCTATATAAATCACTTCATCATGTAATCTCTAGAATTGTAGAACAATATCTTGGGCTTGTTCATATTAGCTCTTATTTATAGGTATATATTTAATGGTCGGATCCCTCCTCCAAAAGTCATATTTTTTCCTTCATTTCGATGGAACTTGTACACGTGTCACTCAAACAATGATTAGTTAGAAAAAGAATGCATGAAATCATTTTATAACTATAACAAGAGTATGTAATATATGGTTTCTCAACCAAATACATTTGTTTGAGTATGAGGAAAAATAAAATTCAGTGTCGAAGAAAATAAAAAATAATAGTCTATATTACAAGGATATTCAAATTCTGTTTTTCAAGGAATTCGAAATCAGAATTCTATAGACTTTGGAGTCTAAATTCTAATAAATTCAGAGTCTATATTCCATGGAATTCAGAGTCTGAATTATAAGGAATTTTGGGTCTGAATTATAAGGAATTCAGAATCAGAATTCTATGGTATTTGGAGTCTGAATTCTAAAGAATTCAGAATATAAATTTCAGAGAATTTAGGGTATGAATTTCCAAGAATTCAGAGTCTGAGTTTCAGATAATTGGAACCTGAATTCGGAGGACTTCCAATTCAGAATTTCAGAGAATTTAGAATCTAAATTCGGATCCTAAAAATAGAATACTCTATATCTATGTATTTATAGAATTCAATGGTTTTAGATGTGAAAAGGAATTTTTTGTTTATGAATAAAAGGATTTAGTTTTAGAGTGAAAAATATCAACAATGAAAAATAGGTAAGGATAAATTTCATTCGGGAAGGAAAATTTTACCTATTAAGAAATATATTTGGAAAAAAGTAATCTCCCTTCAGTTAGGGTGTTTTTTATTTTTTAAACATGATGGTATATAAAATTCAAAATAAACATTATTGACTCAATAATTTCACCCTTTTTGGAAAGCACAAACATCCTTATGAAAAATAATATAAGGAATTAGAAATATTATGGCATTTTAAATAAAAAATACCTCTCTTTACTTATGGATCCAATTGAATAAGACTAACTCCCCCTTAGTATTTGGAAACACTAAATATCATATTCTGAATTTCCAGAATGTGTTTTTTCATTTTCTTGCATAAGAAAATCTTCATGATGAAAACTTCCCCTTAGATGAACATCTTCTAACTTAGGGAAATTTTATCATTAATAAGTTTTATTTTATGACATTCCTTTCTCCACCTTTGTGATTTTCGAAAAGAAATATAGGGAATGGGAAAAAAAAATATGTTACCTAAAATATTAGTACTAAAAAACCAAAAATATTATGTGCAACAAGAATTTCATTAAGATTGGAAGAATTTGTACAATTGGAAATTACAACAAATGATTTGATTTGGAAACTCTTGTCCTTCCTTCTCTTTCGGCATCATCTTCTTCACTCTGGTTTTCAACTACTTGAGCTCCTTGTGATCCTCTTCCATTCGTTTGAGAAACTGATCTTGATCTTATTTTTTTTCTATAAGGATTTAATTTTCTCTTCTTGAACCTTATGAAATTCTGTATGGGCCTTCAGAACATATTATTACTTAGTAAGATTCTATTAAATCTCATTTCTGAGATACCTTTCCCTCTTCAAACATTGATAAACTGGATTCAATTTCTCATTCAGATCTTTAACTTCTTTCTTCCAAGAAGTCTGTTCAATAGATATCATTTCCTCAAAGTTATTAGTGATCATTTATTTTCACATCTTCAGTTTCAAAAGAATCCTTGACACTATCTATAAATTCATCAAATATTATCATCTCTTATATTGTCTTCCTTGACCATCTAGTTATTTTCTTTAAGATCTTTTATGAGCCTCGTATCCAATGAGAAAGTTCTTGAAGTATTTCTTGAGAGTGACACATTTATCTATAACCATGGATACTGAATCGGGTTTTGGATTAAATGTATGCTGAAGCATCTGACATCTTTAATCTATACTAAAAAATATTTAAATAGTACCAACATACTTTTTTAATGATTGAACAACAATGTCATGTCCAGGAGAAGATTTTTATAAATCTGAGACTTTCTTTGGTGATGATTATTTTTCCATCTTAGTAGCCTTCCTTTTTGATGAAGCACTAACTTCATTCATCTTTACCAAAAAATTTCTAGGTGTATCAACTATCACCTGTTTTCCCTTATCATCCTTTGGAATGATTTCTTCTTGATTAAGAGAGTTATGATCACTATCTGATAGATAGACAATTTTATCATCATCAACTTATTCATTCTCAGTTCCTTCCTCAGCATCCACTAGGTGAATGAAATCATGATTGTTACTTTCGTTTTCAGGAAACTTATTAACTTCTTCTTGAACCTTCTTATCTTTACCTAGGGTAGCAAGGTTTAAAGTCTCGACATTAGATGTTTGTATTGATAAATTCTCAGATTGAATCTCATTCTCATGATAGTCTTCTACTTGATTTATTATATCTTCGGTATCAGCACTTCCATATTCTTCTTCTTCTTGCACTATTTCTTCTTCTTGATGTATTTTCGGAATCACCAATTTCAATCCCATAGTATATGGTAAAGGTTCTATAAAAAATGATTCCATAACTAGAATTTTTTACGATGCTTTCTCAGCATATTTGAGAAGTGATTGTACTATTTGAGCCTCCGACATCTTCTTCTTTTGCTTCTTCTCTTTTTGTTCCTTTTCGTGATTCTCAGTAGTATTTTCCTTCAATGATTTTTCCTCGGTAGGGTCCAAGGCAAACATAGGATCCCCTTATTTCATTTTCCTCTTATATTATCTCCATATAGCCACTACATCATTAGGACAAGGCTTTTTCTTCTTTGGCTTTAGAGGAGCTAACAGAGTTTTTTAGCTACTGGAGATTTTCCTTTCTGATCTGGTTCCTTGAACATCCTCTTCCTTCCACCTTTCTTAAAGGTTTCATCCACTTCTAGTTTTTTTGATAGACCTTCAAATTTTGATTCTGAAAAATCATGAAATTCTCCATATTGCCTATGAAATCCAATCTTCATCCTCCGTAGAGTGTCTCACTCAAAATAATCACCTTATAATTTCTCATATTAGAACTACAAGGAATCTTGAAATACTGAAGACAAATACCAATGATATTTGAAAGAATGGATATATACATGATAATCTAAGACTTAAGATTTCCATTATTTATATTATCAATCATAACCAAGATATGATTAACTAGTTTTATAATTCTTTGGATCACCAAGAAATCTAGAACATACATATCACTTTTCTTCAGAGTATCCTTGTCCCCTTTTCTCGGATTTTGAAAAAGATGAACCCATTGCACAAGAATGTGAAGATATATAGATAGGTGAATATTTTTCAGAGTCTTTACCTCTGAAATACCAAGACAAGATAAAGCCTTTTCCTTGTAAAAATGTCATATTACATCAGGTAGCTTGTGAGATAAAATCTCTGCTTCTCCCCCATAAGGAATCCCTATCAGATTTACTACCATGTTATAATAAAGATATTATGTCTTCCCATAGCTGTTGAAAAAAAAATTATCTCTTCCCCCTTCACAGAAAAAACTAACGGAATCATATAATACAACCATCAATTCTGAATACAATAGATCATGTGATCATTGTTTTGCTATACATGCACTCTCCATACAGTTTAACTTATTATACATATAACAAATGGAATCATACTTGGAAATAAATATTGGATCGATTAACCATTCTCGGTAGATCTGCCACACAGATATTTTATTAACAAATGACATTTCCCTCTAATAAGTGGCATCAACAGACAATCAAACATATTGAATCTTTAAACATCCAGAACGACATAAAAATTAGAGGCAGATATTCATTTGGCAAAGGTATGGAGTTTGATGTGGGATGACCAGTGGGGGTCTTTATATAGGCAATTGAGGTGACGGTTCAGCATTTCCAATTGATCCAATAGATGAAAGATTCATTATAAGATCTCACGGATGAGATGACAGCCAAAGAAGTATTTTTATAGATTCCTATCATTTGATGTATTTATGAAAAACATTAGGATTTAAGAAAAAGTGAATCTGAAGAGTTTAGATGAAAATGTAAATACCAACATGAAAAAAAATTATTACGACGACTTAGAAAGGTAACATACCTTTCAGTTTGTTAGGAAGATTATTCAAAATGAGGAAAATTATTTTTAAAAAATTTATATTCCCAAACAATCCTTACAAAAACATTGACTACGAAAATTTTAGAATACAACCTTTTTAGATTACAATAATAAATTTACTACAAAATAAAATTCGACTACAAAAAATTTAATTATGAAAACTTTTTATAAAGGAAATTTTGATTAACAAGAAAACATACTCCCCTAATGAAATTTAGTTTCTTAATGTGAGGATATATGTTTCAACAAGAAATTAATATGAATGATTAACTTATTGTTATCATTCATAACATCTGTTTCATGTATTCAAATCTATCATATGGTAAAGATTTGATAAACATATAATCAAATTGATCTTGTGTTCAAATAAATTCAAAAGTGATATCTCATTTTTGTGTGAGATCCCTAAGAAATTAATTCCTAATATATATGTGTTTTTTCATGATATGGATGTGTAGGGTTTTTTCTTAAAGAAATGACACTAGTATTTTCACACAAAATGTTTTTGGTAAAACTCATACTATAGTCTGTGAGTGTGTGTTGCGTCTGCAATACCTGAGCACAACAACTTCCCGCTGCTATATATTTAGCTTCAGTAGTGGAAAGTGCTTCTAAGTGTTACATTTATCATGAAAAAGAAAAAATGATTCTCTTAAGAAATGAAATTTTATGGATGTACTTTTCTTATTCATTCTACATCCACAAATGTCAGCATCCAAAAAATGTTTATAAACAAAATTATTTCAAAAATTTTAAAAGACTCCTTAATCTATTGTTCCCTTTATGTAGTGAAAAATACTTTTCACTTTCTTTAAATTAGATTTCTTAGGATGGGATTAATATCCTACACATAAGTATACCGAAAACATTAAGTCTGGATGACTAGTATTTATGTAAAGTAGACTTCCAATCATACCTCTAAAAGATGTTTGATATACTGGTTTCCTATATTCATCAAGATCGAGTGAATTTGAGGTGAACATGGGAGTACTTATACACATAGTATTTTCATATCCATAAATATTATGAAGATATTTAATATACTTATTTTGGGATATATAAATTACTTCTAGTTTATTTATAAATTTAAAAACCTAAGAAAAATGTTTACTCACCCATCATACTCATTTGGAGGTCATGTTTCATTAGATCTGCAATGGAATCAGTTAATGATTACTAAGTTGAACAAAATATAATTTCATAAACATAAATTTGAATAATGAGAGCATTTTTCTTATCATTATTTATAAAAAGGGTTGGATTATCATTTCGCATAACATAATTTTTTCGAAGCAAAAAACATGTAAGTCAATCATACCAGGATCTTGTGTCTTGTTTAAGTCCATATAATGCTTTGATATGTTTAAAAACATTTTAAGGTTGTATTGTATCTTAAAAAAACGAGGTTTTTCCACAAAAACATCCTCTTGAACATATCCATTTAGGAAACAACATTTAACATCCATTTTAAAAAAAATTAAACTAAAAAATGCTGCAAAGTCAAGTAGAATACGAATGGATTCAAGTCTTGCTACTAGAGAATATGTTTCTTCATAGCATATTCCATCTAGTTGATTATAGCCTTTAAAAACCAATCTACCTTTATCTCATACTATGATTCCATTTTCATTACACTTATTTCTGAAGACCCATTTTACTCAAATAACAGTAGTTTCCTTAGGTCCTTCAACCATGGTCCATACTATTTTCCTTTTGAATTCGTTTAGCTCATCTTGAAAAGCTTTTATCCAATCATCATCACCTAAAGCCTCATCAATGATTTTTGGTTCTAATTGGTAGAAGAATGTATATGCTCTACATCATTTCTTAACGAACTTATAGTCCTTACATATTGATTTACATCACTAGTTATACAATGACTGGGATGATTTTTAAGAAATAACTGATTTGGGTTTTGTAAAACCTATTCATCAAGGTATGGTTGGAATTATTCTGGGGTAAATGATTCAGAAAAAATTCTCTAGGACATTATCCTTATCAGAAGAATATTTTATCAAGGGTTGGTAATATGTTTTTGAAAACTCTTTAAAGGATGTAATTTGAGGTTGTTTAAAAACAAAATTATTAGTTTCATCAAATTTAACATGTAAGGTTTCTTCAATAGTACAAGTATTTTTAATGAAAAATCTATATGCCTTTAAATTTGTGGAGTAGCCTAAGATAATTCCTTCATCATATTTTGGTGTGAATTTTGTGTATATTTCATATAGTATTCAGAATTAATACCTTGCAACAAAAAACTTTTATGTAGGAAAGTCTAGGTTTCTACCATTCTATAACTCATAAAGATTTCTATTAAGAAAATGTCTAATCAAAATATGATTTATATTATGGAAATCATTACTTACATCTTCTACCCAAAAATGCTTGATTACCGAATATTTACTCAACATGGTTATTGTTTTCTCTTGAAGAATTATATTTCTTCTTTTAACATCACCATTTTATTGAGGTCTTCTTAGTGTTCAAAAGTTATGATTAATGCCTTATCAACTACAAAAAGTTTCAGAATCAGAATTTTTAAATTATCCTCCATGAACACTATGAATAGTTATCAATGGAGGGTTTTTCTCATTTTTATGATGGGCTCTAAAACTATTAAAATAATTAAAATATTAATATTTCTATTCTAGAAAATATACCCTGGTAAATCTATTGTACTCATCAACTAAGAAAAATACAGAATATTTTCCTCCAATTCTTCTAGTTTGTGTTGGACCAAAAAGATAAATATGCACTAAATGTAATGAACCCGTAGTTGAGACTTAACCAAATGATTTAAAACATGATTTATGTTTCTTTCTTTATTGGCAAGGATCACAGAATTTTGTAGAAAAAAATATATGCTCTGCAAGATCCTTAACTGGTCTTTTCTTAGAGGGGTGTCATAGGTTATTATTATTACAGTTTCCTAACCTTCTATTCCATAACCATGAATGTTCTTCCATTTCTCTATGAAAAGGTAGATCATGGTTCCTAAGGTCTTCTATGTTTAGTGTGTAAAAATTCTCATGCCTTTGGGAAGAAAGAATATATTCTTCATTTAAATTTTGTACTAAACCCTTTTCATTCATAAAATTTACAATGTATCCTTCATCACATAATTGAATTATTCTAATAATGTAGTTCTTAAGACCCATAAAGAATAAATCTTTTGAAATAACAGTTCTTCCAATAAGAATAATGTTACATATACCAAAATTTCCTCCCTGAGCATTATCTATGAAATATACTTTTCCTCTGTTTATCTTGATAATCATTTCAATGAATTTGTTTTACCAGTCATGTGCTGGGAACATCCACTATCCATGTACCATGTATTTCTGTTGGTATTATCTTTACTTTCTTGAAAATAAGGGTGTTAGAACATCATAACACAAACATTCCTGGACATAGGAACATCATAAAGAAAGATTTTAGGAATCTAAATTTTCTTTGAAGAATAAGCTTCATGAAAACCTAAAGACTGATATTTGTTTAAGGAATATTTTTGTTCCCAATTACTACAACACAGACACTTAGTTCAGAAAGGATCACATTAAGGAACAAAATAATTATTACTAAAAATCAGTTTTGGATGAGTATTAAAAAAACAGAATTATTCATTAGAGGTTAAATTTGATAATACATCTTATATATGTTTTCCTTGCCTATGGTAATGTTTGAAAAAAACATCCTCAAGGAAAATATTTCTGACTTCAGTTTAATAACTATATTTTTATCCAAAAAAATTTTAGATTTAGCACTAGAGGTAGCCTATAAAAATATTTCATAGAAATTTATTTTTCTATATCCTTAGAAATTTTATCCTTCTCAGAATTAACTTCCTCAATATTTTTTGAAATATTTTCAAAATCAATGGTTTTAATATCAATATATTTAGAATGATGTAATATTTCCTGAGTAAGAATAGAAATCTTATAATTTTCCTTATCAAGGATTGTCTGGGCTTTATAATTTTCAATCTCAAAGAGTTTAGAAAACCTAGAAACTTCTTCATAAGTAGGTAAGGTATTGTCTTCATTAGAAGAAGATTCTTCATCAGAATATTCATAATATTTAATATAAATATAATTATAATTTTAGGATACATTGGTCATTAATTCATCATTTTTTACCTTGGCCATTAAATAATGATTTTCATTAGGTAGTCTGGTTATTGGACCAAGATTTGTCTGACCCGAAGATTCATAATCTCAGGTTTCTTACGAAGTGTCACCACCACTAGCACTCCAGTTTTCATTAACATTTAAATCATTCATAGATTTAGACTTTTATTACTTCTTTATATGCCTCTTAGAATTTTTTCCCTTTTAATCTATTATTTTATGCATAGAATATTATGGCCTTATATGACCAGATCTATTTCATTATTAACAAATAACTTCAGATTCTTTCTTTTCCTTTCTTTCCATATTCTTGAATATATAATGAAAGTCTTTCTTATCAACTATCTTGTTCATCCTTCAAGTAATATTAGATATTTCATTCTCAGAAATTTCCCTTTCACATGATTCGGATTGAATAACAGTCCTCTTAGATTCGGATCTGGTAACTCTCTCATGAGTCTTGGCTTTCATATGGTTTGAAGTAGTTGTAAAATCAACACTTAAATTTCTTTTCTTCTTCTTCTTTAGATCAGAATATCTTTTCATTCTTGTCTCTTGTGGAAGAAGTGTTCCAAAAGACTCATCAAGAGTAATCTGTGAGGCTTTCCTATTCTCATTTGTAACATTAATCATTGATTCCAACTAATTAGGAATGATATCTATTATCTTGTCCACAAGTGCCTCATCATCTAAACCTTTTTCACCCATATACTTTTAACTATAAAAATGGCCATAAACCTCTGTTGTTCCTTACAAACTGGTTCTCCATAAGGAAATAAAAAAACCATGATAATCAGCTCTGAGCATAGCACTTCTAGTTTTGATAACATTAGAAGTTCCAAAGTGATTTAGATCAAGCTTATTCCAAATACAATTTGAATCTTCATAAGAAGAAATATAGCTAAATATATTATTGTCCAGGGAACACAACAAAGTATTTCATACCTTATAGGTTAGTTGATATTCTTTCTTTTCTTGATTAGTAAAAGTTCAGACATCATTATCAAGAATCTTGTAATCTCCAATATGAATTACGAAGTGGTCTACTCTAGTATTAATGAAAAAAGTCTTCATATGATCTCTCCAATATTCATAATCATTTCCATCAAATATAGGTGGTCTAGTTGGATTATGATTATCAATCGAACCAACATTCATTACTGCCATCTCAAAAAAATATCTTTCCATAGAATCATGTTAATGGTAATGTCTGTAAACAAGGATAAAAATTCTAGGCATGGAAAATATATAACAATGAAAACCTGAGTAAGAAAACTTATATGTGGATATAAGTATTTCAGAGACCCACTCAGATACTAATTGTTGGATTGAAATAATGATATAAATGCTCAAAATATAATATGGGGTGAATTGAACACATTAAAAAATCATTTGGAACCTTTATGGATGGTTATAAAACGTATAATTGTTTAGAAATGTTAAACAAGATAATTTCACAAGACCTCTTAATTCTACAAACATTCTAGATCCCGTAAATATGGTTCTGGAAATAAAACATACGAAAAGTTTAAAAGGTCAATGATTCTACCTTAATGCATATAGAATCAAAATAATAATAGTTGAAGAACAAGTATAATATAGTTATAATTTATACATTAATCAAATTATAATAGAATACAAACATCAATGAATACAAGTAACAAGTATGAAATATTTTAACCCAAAGACTAGGGTATCTAGCAACATTGGATAAGATATATCACATCCTTTGGATGTGTGAAAATAAATATACACAACATTTCATACTTGAAAAACTGACGAGGGTTTATTTTCATGATGGACTAATGGATCCTAAGATCCCTAAAATAATGATAAGTTATTCATTTTTTATCTATTTATCCTCACAAGATGAATTTTTATGAGATGATATACAATAACACTTAGAGGACAATATAGTCGATTTCATGAATTTTTAACCTTAATCCTCTACCATGTCTATTAAAAATATGAATAAAAAAATTTAAAAATATGGTCACTAAATAATCCAAATTCATTGTAAAATTACTACCCAAAATAACAATAATTATAACTAAATGGTAGCATACCAACTTTTTGAATACCATGATCATATATTATCTTGAATTATAATAATAACTATACTTACCAAAAAACCCTCTACAAAAATTAATTTCATCCTCATTACATGTATAAAAATATATATTATTGAATATATTCTAATAATAATAATTCATTAAATCATTTCATTGATAACATATACCAAATTTTTAATATAAAATTAATAAATTTTGCTTTCAAAAACACAATATAGTCTTCCATATCCATTTAAAAAATATATTTATTCTAACAGAACACCAATTTCTCTATATTAAAAACAAATTAAAGGTTATCTTACGTTAATCATGTGTTTTTATAAAATATATACCTTGTATTAAATCAAATTTCTATTTCATCATTTCCATTCAACATATTCATAGAAATAAAAAATAACAATATTATACAGAAATATACTTATATAAATATAGAATCATAAATCGTGATTATGGAATTCCAATAACAAGACTCCAATCATTCCTCTTCATTCAGACACCATTACCAAGGATTTATCATCATATTACTCATTCCCTATATCCTTTTATATATTATTTGTGGTATCTTCACCATCAGTAGTATGAAAATTACTCGAACCACCCTGCTGATTATCTTCATTAAATTACCATATAGGATATTGATATAAATAATTATCATTATTTTAATTTTTATTTTATTCAACCATTGGTGATTCTAGATAGAAATATTTATTATATTCAATTTAATAAAACATGAATTTAATATTTTCTCTACAATTACATATTGTATTCCATTATTCTCCTCACATCTATCATGATATCATTGATTATAATAATTCCCCGAAGTGTTTCTTCTAACAATCCTAACAAATAAGAAATTAAATATTATGTCCCCCATAGTCTATACTATAAAAATTCTAAATGAAATATATCCTTCTCTTATTTGGTGAACCTAAGAGGTAGATAAAGAGAATTATTTAATCATATATCATAATTGCTGATTATGAATAAAAAATATCCTTCTCTCCAGTTATCATCCCATTTTGTTTGTCGTAATTTTTTTTCTATCCCATAAATCCATAATCTAGTTCTTAATGGTCCCTTCTAATTTGAAAAATATAACAGTGTCAGCAAAACTATTAATGGTAGACAACCATATAATATGGAAAATTCACTAATATGATCTGTTAATTAAGTTTCTTCTTTTTATTCTGTAAGACCATCTGCATAATGTAACTCATTTATGGGCATTATTTAAATCCATCATGATGTTTTATAAAGATTTTGAGAATTTTTAAAGAATATCCCCAATGTGTGTCAACCAATATATATAGAAAGGCCCATTTTCATATTCCAGGTGATCATCAACACATGATTAGTATACCCTTGGAGTATTGACCATTTGGTACACTTTTTTTGAACCACGTACTGTTATATAATATATAAAATTATGTAATTAATTGAAAACCACTAATTGTTCCCTTAACCTAAATTCCATGATACTTTTTTATACTTAGACTAATCCTTTGACTTATCCTATGAAAAAACCAAAGAAATATCCATAGATCTTTCGAAATTGATTTCAATAATGTCCTCTCATCCTAAAATTCATTGGATATATAATCCATTACTTTGATACCAATATTTGAGACCCAAAGTTCACATACATATATATCAAATCATAAAATATGATTAATTTTTACATTAAATAATGGTCTGGTCCACATTATTTTTGGTCTAGTCAATTTGGAAACATTAACATATAATCAACTGATCTATAAATGGGATATATCATCAACTACTATGTTCCATTTATTTATAACTCCTTTTACAAATTTGACACATTATACCCATCATCACATCATTGGATGGAATCATAAGAAAGGGTTCACTTTTATGCTAAGTAAATTTAACATTGTATATATCGACATATCATGAGAATAAAGAGTAGATAACATGAAAATAAAATTAAAAAACATACCCCATATATAATATATAATAAAAATGATTCATAACAAATTCTCTGTTGTTTATAATTCTTGATTCATAATGGAATAATAGAACAAGAACCGTAAGAACATAACATTTTCATAATGCATACATTTTTTGAATTTACATATGTATAGAAAATCATTTCCATTGTATTTAATGTCTTGTTGAAAAAAATATCATAGTAGAATGGGTTAATTCCTAAAACCATCATAGTAGTTATGATTTACTTTTAATACAATCATATTATAAATAGATAAATATTAAAAATGGTTCATTCTTTACTATGGTCCTTTTAATCACAGGAGATATTAATTTTTACCCAATTCATAAGAGTGAGACATTTTCACAATCCAAGATATGATTCCATCCAAACTAACACCTAACCAGGTCTAAATAAAGAAATTAAAGGAATTCCCAATATCCCCTGGCTGACAACTAATTGAAAGGTATCACAACATTCTTTTGGAGTGATTTTAGCCATTATAATAATAAAAAATAACAATATGTGAAAATGAACCCATAATTAAATAATAATATCTACTTGAGGAACAATAAATTTTTAGATTCAATGATTTCAACATTAAACAGAAGCTATATGTAATAAAATGGAAAATAAATAAAATCACTATCCCAAAACCAGAATGAAATAAGAAGAAAATCATCCTGAAGACACAACCAAAAACACCTACAAGGATTGGAACACTACAATCTAGATCCACCATCTTCACCATGATACATCTTAGCTTTTCCTAGGTTATACAAATCCATATCAACATACAAACAAATTTTTATGTCATGTGTGAGAAAAATCTAAATTGGATTCCACCAAAAGGAAAAGATTCCATGCCCAAACATTATAAGACAAAATTGAATATAGGTTTTTATAAAATGGAAAAATAGAATTCTATAGGGTAACATATTTAAAGGTAAGAAGAGTTATTTATTTTATGAAAATAAAATATTCGCACCTTGTGCTCATGGTATGTACCATATCTCAATAGAGGACTAAGTCACTAGAAACCCTAATAGACATTATCTAAAATGGGACACCATGAACCCCTTATCTCAATAAAATAGATTATAACAACCACCAGCAACATCATCCCAATGCACAACCCACTAGATAAGAATCCATCTGAAGTCCTAGTGGTATCCAAGCATAATAAAAATATAGTTAGTGTTGAAATTGTAAATCGGGAAAGTTAAATATAAGATAATCCACATCTGATCCAACTAGAATACTAATATTAGTCCACCCACCTAAATACATAGTATTTACTTCATCCTTAATTTCTATTCAAAATATCACATATGACAAAACATTAACACTTTAGCAAGAAAATCAATATAAATTCACACAATAAACAACCATTTAAATAATATAACCCTAAATTTTTTTGAAAAACACACCAAAAACACATCAAAACATATTTCTCACAATTTAAAGATTTTATAAAAAAAAATTGGGTAGAAAATCAAGGAAGCACATGTGAAACACACATGTTACAAATCTAAATTCATTTGGAAAACCAACATTTAACACAAAATAACCTTGAATACATAAAAACATATTTCTAACCTAATTCCCATAACATTGAAAATGTCCATGGTGTAATGAACACATATTAAAATTAACAAAAAATATTTAATAATGTAATCACCTAAAATAAGTGTAAAAACTAATGAAAATCTGTGTGAAACCAAAATCACACAATAAAGGGAACCTTTAAAGGAAATAATAAACCAAAAACACAAATATATAACCCTTATAATAATGATATAACCCTAAAAAAATCACACAAACCACTGGATATATAATAATCATGTTGTAATAAGACAAAAATTGCAATAGATGAAACATAAATATGGAAAAACATATTCATGATGGTTTTTTTGAAGAATCCCTACACAAATCACATTAAAATAGATATCTGAGAGAGAAAGGTGGGATTAGAGGTGTATGGGAATCGAAATTCTGAGTGAGGGAGAAAAGGTGAGGATTGGCAGTTAAATAAAAAAGGGTAAAAAGTTAAAAACCTAATTTCTAATTACCAAGATTTGTTTCATTATTTTCCAACATGTTTATCCAAATCTAAAGGTAACCATGCACCCCACACTGTCCAAATGGGAGAAGCCACATGGTTATCCGGAATGGTCTCCAAATCATGTTACAACAATGTAGTTCCCCTTAATCCCAAAATTACCAAATGATGTATAGTTCCTTGGAAAGGGAATAATGATTGAAAAATCAGGGCCCAACCGTATGCCACCGATTACCATGATCAAAATATCTACTCTCACCAACATATAAAGGATAACTATGGGATAGAACCCAAATTAAAAATAAATAGAATGTTACCTCAATATAAATACACAGATATGAAATTATCCGGACACTGAAAAACTTTCCATCACAAAAAAATAAATGAAAATCATTACTAGAGAGAAGAAGAGGACTATCCTCAATTGAATAATTTCTCTACAAATTCCCATGCTCATCGTTTCCATGCTACCATTGAACTTGGACCAATAGAATAAACGTCCCATTAATCAATATCTCTTGGGAATATATACATTCTATGAGTCATTTGAACCTAAAAATATTTTGTTCCAATTATAGATCTTCCTAATTAAAAACTTGTGATGGATCAGGTTTAATTTTTTTTACTAATAAACACAAATCATTAAATTAATTAATGTTAACTAAGAATAAATCTCAATCCTATATTCCAACTTACCAACCCAATTAGTGATCTCCAAAGGTCTGACCAATTTGGGATTTATCTCTGTTTATTAACAAAATGATTATAATCTAAGTGAGGTAACCCTTTAACAAACACCAGGTCACCCATGGAAAAAACCAATGCTCGAACCCTATGATCAATTTATGACATGTGAAAACACTGAGATATCAACAACTACTATCTGATCCGCATGGCCTTCTCAAATGTTTCTTGCACAAGTCTCAGTCCCGATAATGAGGTCTCACCCACATCTTCCAGAAACAAAGAATAAAGTTAGGGTCACCCATAAAACACCTCAAAATGAGCCATTAGGATCATGTATTTATATCTATTTTAATATTCTAACTCATAGAATCCAAAAAATTTATCCAATGATCTTCTTAAGTCCGACACACCTGTCTAGAGCATGTATTACCAAATTAGATCATTCTTCTCTATCTGGTCGCCATTCTAAGGATGGTATTCCATCATCAACATGAATATTTCCCTCATAACATCAAAATTCCTTCCCAAAACATTGAGGTAAAACTGATTTCCCTATCAGAAACAATTTCTTAAGGAACACCATGAATTTTAATAACCTACTGAATAGATAACCTACCCAAATCATCAACCATATTTGGAACCTAGATTAACAATATATGCGATGATGTTGTTAAATAGTCAATAACTAACCAAATATCATTCCTCCCATAGGGTTTACGATGTAGTTCATTTGTAATTTCCATGGAGACCACATCCTACTTCAATGTAGGAATGGGTAGCAGCTTAAGAAAACTAGAGGTTCTATGGTTTTCTACTTTAACATACTCAAATGAATAACTCTGCAATATTTATTTATTTACATCCCACCTCAAAAATAACCATTATATCTATTGAGGAAAGTCATTGTATATATTTTTGGAACTTGGATGAATGGACCACTAGTACTGGGGACTATCCTACATCACCACCTTCTACAATAAAAATGGAACCATGAGGTGACCCTTAAATCACAAAAATGAATCTGGAGGTGATGACCAATCACATGGTGTCTCTAAACCATTTAGTAACTACATATACTACTAGAACAAATAATTTATTTTATTCTCTTTATGATTCAAATCCATAAGAGAAGGAGTCAACAGAAAACTAGACATGAATTCACCCTCATTGTTATATATAGTATCCAAGTGAATTATAGAAACAATTCTCATAAAATTACAATCATGTGTAAAATTTATCAATTCTTATAGTGGATCATTTCTACTATCACCCACAACATTACAATACTTTTTTTATAATCTATACGAAAATAAAAGACCTATACAAACTCTACCAAATGACGGTACCTCGAATTAATATATTTTTGGGAGATAATGATTGATAAACTATTATAATCAATATACACCAAAAACATATATATTAAAGTTTTCTGTTCCACAACATAAATGAATACATCACCCAAACCATATCAAGTTTAGCAGTTTGGAAACACATTCCTTTTCGTTCGATCTAGAGAGATCCAAAAGGCACAACCTGGAAACATTACATAAGCACACACATGAGACACATACATATGGTATTTAAATAAACCATATAACTCATTCTTGATTTTGGTAAGATTAAAATAGGGGTAGTGTTTAACCACCTCCTACGAACCTCATTGGATTTAATACACTCTAGGTTCCATTACAACTTCACCCATTTCCAGGTGAACACGTTTCTATGAAGAGAAATCTGAGAGAAATCTTGAACAAAACTAATCTAATACCCAACCAGTCCAAAAAATATCATCATGTTGAAATCACCCTTCAGCTCATCCCATGAAATAAAATCACTAATCATCTTGTGGTCCACTAAAACATCTTTTTCAGAGATCACATGGCCTATAATAATCACCTCTTCAATCAAGAAGGTGCTCAGGTAAAATTTCTTATATTAGTGTTGATCTTAATGTATGTGCAATAAATTACATAAATTCCACCCATGCTCTTCCTCGATAACCTAATATAATTAAATTTCATCCATGAATAAAAAAATATTTGAGATAATTATGGAACATAGTATTCATGTACACCATAAATACAGTTAGAGCATTTTGAAACCCGAAGGGCATGTCCATGAAATCAAAATGATTTTACTTTCTTTAGAATATTGTTTTTGCTAAATCTGATTAATTCTAACATGGTGGTAAACAAAATTCAATTTAATTATAAATCTATTATATAATTATAATTATAGATATAATAACATATATAATTTAATTCTGACATTTTATTCCCCTTATATTAACTATTCTATTTAAAAATATGTCTCGAATAATAACCTATTTGTCATTCATGTGTCTGTTCATTTATTATTTCTATTCCTATTATATTAATCATGGTTCCATAAACTATATAATGTTAACTATGATAAAAATATAAAAAATATTAAATATATATATGCATTTATATCCTTCCATTGATGATAAAAATATAAAATTAAATACAATATTTATGGAGATGATATAATGTGTGTACGCATGAGTGTCTTTTCCATTCTCTGAATGGATTTGAATAATTAAAGGTATAAATTCTATTACAATTCCATAATCATATTTATTATATATATATATATATATATCATATATTTATATTTATAAATATCCAAGTTACATTCCTTTTAATGGTATGTGAAGAAAGAGTCACATTGTTTTACGATGTGGTAGTCTTTCTAACATAGAAGCAATGTCATTTTACTCCCATTAAATGGAACGAAAGGAGGTACATGTGATATAATAATCTATTATGTATAAATATTTTACCAATGTATATATATATATATATATTTGTATTGAATTTTTCATTATTATCATCCCTTTAAAATAGAAATTATAACCCCATCACATCAGTTAATGAGGTAGTTTTATGTCATACCTATGAGCGACGTAATTGTATTCAAATGGGTAGGGTGGTAAGATAGAAATTATTATATTATAATTATATATGAATAATTATATCATAAATATCAGAGACAAATATTAATTTCAATATTATATTTATCTGCAAAAGGTGGTGACGAAGAACAAATAACATAGGTTCGTGAGGGTGTAGACTTCGAAGAACATGAATAATATTTTTATCCCATTATAAGTAAGTGTATGTGGATATAAGAAATTAAATTTTAAAAAAAAATTATTATATATAATATAATGGGGTTTTAATGTTAACCTAGATGGAAATTATTTTAAGAATTTATAGTAAGATGTATAATATAAATTCATAGTTCAAAACATTACTTCTTTGGAAAAAAAACATTGGGATTTACTTAAAGACTTCATATATTGGATTTATAATCAAACCATGGAATATAGGGTCTATGGATGTAATTATATAATACATTTGGATATTTAGTGTCTAATGTACAGTGTTTTGGATGTGTTCGGAGGAAGGGATATGTGGTTGACTTTTATATGTGTGGTGAGTGGGTCACATGTCATTTTTAGAAGAAAAATGTGTATGATGCTTTTAATATGTCAAAAGGAAAATCAATGGTCCATTTTCTAACGTTATAGGTAATTTAGAATAAATAGTTCAAGTAAATGGGTTATGGATAAGTTTCTATGTCATTATATCACTTTTCTTTTTTATTTAATCCCCAGTAAACCTATTTTAACCATATCTGTATAATTTTTTTTTAATTATTTTTATTGTTAAATATGGTAGAAATTTATTTCAGATTATTAGATATTATAAATTATTCAGAATCAAAATACACAATCCAATTCTATAAATTTAGTTCGTATAATTTTAAAAATTTTATTTCAATATTAACTCACAAATATGATGTAAATGTGTTTTTATTATGAGAAATAATTCCACAATTTAATATTTTTTTATATAAAAATTCAGTATTAAATTGATTATAATGAATAAAATGGATTTATAAATATTAATTTGATATATTTATACTTTTAAAACCAAATTAAAAATATTTATATTTATTAATATACATCAAACTTATTAATAATTGTTAATAAAAACAATTATTTTCATGATTCATGAAATTTTTTAACATTTCAGAATATTATTAAAACATCATTCCCAGATAATTATTACATGATAATTAAATTATTATTTTTTTAAATACTTCTTAGGGTTTTAACATAATAATTTTCAAATAATGGTGAAGGAGGCGATTTTTTTTTTCAGAAAAAAAATATTCTTAATCATTAAATCTATTTTATTTAATCTACTACCTATAAAACAAATAAGAATAATGTTAATAATTATATTGGAAATATTACATAGGAATTTAATTAAAAATTTTATCCAAAATTAATTTATTTATTTAATTATGGTAAATTCATTTGTTCACCAATAAATTGTTTTTTTTTTCAAGAAAATGATATCTTTTTTTCAAATGGTTTTATTATAATATATAATTAATGTGTAAAGAAAAAATTAATTATATATACTTCTATAAGGAATATATTTCTTAAATTTCATAAATCATATTCATACCCTCCTTTCCAAAGTCTATGTGACAACTATCATATTAGATAATAATATTTTGATAGTATGTAAAATATCATTTAAACTCATTATTTAGTGGAATGAATTATATATTAATTTTTACATATAATTTATTAAAAAAACAATTCATGTATCAAAATTTAACCTATTGTACATATGTATATAAAATCAAAAATAATTTTTAATTTGAAAAAAATTAACTAAATCACGGGGTTATACATCTTATTAACACACATTATTGTTCACTAGTATTCTACCTATAAATATTATGTTCTATAAAATACTGTTAAATTTTTTTAATCTTTTTATAATTTCATTGATATTTTTAATTCTGATATTATAATAATAATAAAATCTTTCAATATGTTGAGTCATCTAGTTTTCAAAAGGATCACTATAAAAATATTTGACCTCATTTGATTATTCAAAGTTATTTTTCCATTACATGTACACTTTTTACACCTGGGATATAGTAGAATATCCATGTAATATTTCTTCATCATCACTAGGATTAGATTTAACAATTTTATCATCATTATATAGATTCTAAACCTTACATATAAAAACATTAATTTAAGAATCTTTTGTATATCTAAAATTTCACCGGTCATAGAGAGTATTATTTAAAATATGTTTAATATGAATTAACTTTATGATACAAATTTTTTTATTTGAATAATTATCCCAAAAATGTATTGAATTTAAATATATAAATAACTTTGTGCTTCAAATTTCATGCAATGTCATATTTTTTTCATTCAACAACACAATTTGGTTGATGTGTCATGGGGGTAGAAAAAGTATTATTGATATAATTTTCAAAAAAGTATGGATTGAAATCATGGTGTTAAAATTCTATAGTATGGTCAATTAATAAAGAATTATATTTTTCATCTTTATCATATTGAACTAGATTGAAAAAAATTTAAACAAATAGCATACATTGCATTTTAAACATAAAAATAAAAATCCATGTAAATCAAGAGAATTATTAAACCAATATATAAACATAGGATTTCCAAATTTAACAACCATTAAGTGATGGTTGAAATGAATCTATATGTGTAAAATAATATCATAGATTTCACTAAACAAGTTCTCCGTACTGGTTCACTATGAGACTTCAATAACACCCCTCCATATGCCATAGGCTATAGACTAGTAGTGAGGGACAAGAGTGAGTATATGGATAAACAATTCCATAGTATAAGAGTACAAAACAATTTTAATTACTATGTACATACATGAAGTATTGAAAAGTGTACCTATGTGATAAATAAATTAAATTAAAACATTATAAACTAATAAATATAAGTTTCTAAATGCCCGAGCATCCAATTTGTTCAAAAATCACTGGTCACCCACTCGGCCGAACATACATGAAATAATAAAAAAAAGTAACTACAATAAAACAACAGGGCAGTAAAACTAAATCACATCCATACCAGATTTTGAGTCTATAGAATGTAAATATATTTATCATAAGGATTCAGAGCCATAATTTACCATGATCATATAACATTGGGAATCATCCCTTTCTACCATACAACTATACTCAACTCGAAATGAAGATATAAATTATGAAATAAACTATGGTGTACATATTGGGGTGATAATATAATATATGTATTAAACCCCAACAATTAAAGTATAAAATTAATCCATAATTGAAATCTTGTGCCATATTCTTAGCCTAACTGAGACACAACTAAAATGATACATTAATCTTATAATGTGAAACTACGTTCGAACCATGGTTCCGTAATATCCGTCAACAAGTAATAATTGTAGTCATTTATATCCCTATTTAAATGGATATATTCATATATATATTTATATATATATATATTCTAATATATATATATATATATATATATATCCATGAGTGAGGTGAATGAAATAACATAAATCCTAAACATTCAATACTTGTGTCTATAATCGTGATCGCATTGAAATCATGTGTAGTGGGATTTTTTTTGAATTCATACCACTAAAACTATGTATCCTTAATTTTATCATTATGTATGTATTCCCAATAAATAGTACATGCTTTTCACATATGTGAAAATGTGTCTAATCAAGTTATGTCCCCTTAGGGGAATACTCGTCCTGCCCCTAGGTTAACTCGTACCTACCTATAATCACTCTAATAAAGTATTATAAGTATGAATAGTTATGATTCATATAAAGTTCCTATAATTGGACTACATTTCATTTGTTACATGTAAATAAATTCAAATTTATGAGCCCTAGTTCCCAGTATATAGTTGTTCACAACATTAGAACTCATATATTCCCTAAGGATCAGAGCCTTATGAAATGTAAGGATATTTTATCGTTGATACCTAATTCCCTTAGAAAGATATATCTATTCAGGGAGACAATAATCATTCTTATCACATGAGAGATTATTTTCGTCTATGTGTATCCAATATTGTGAAATTACATGTCCAACATTATGGTCATGTAATTGATTAGAAAGTGTATAACCATCTTTGTCTCTCGATAGAGAGTAATGATCCATGGGTAACGTTAGTGCATGGATATGATAATCATCATCAAAACATAGATATTTTTAGAGATTATAATAATCCTCAGTACCCAAGATATCAAAATCAGTTAGGAGTATTATTAATTGGGACGTCATACCCATATATTGTAATCACTTGCTTACAAGAAGGATACGAATAATAACCTCTAGAATTCCCTCAATTTAATTATCAAATATTCATTCTATAAGTCCATATCGAAGGTTGTAACTTACATAATCCTAATAAAAATGTAAAATCACATGCTTTAGAAGCTATATCCTTGGAATTATTATCTGATCATACTAAGGAGAATTGAATATGAATTGTGTCAAGGTCATCACCCAACATCATGTAATCACATCTGGTAATCATTACTGAATTTGCAATGAACAAGTGAATAAATAAAAAATAGCACGTGTGTTCAAATTCCTAAAACCACCCAACTGAATGTACGCCATTAGAATACATGTTTGGTACATGTTCTAAGGTGACACCTTATATCACCTCTACCCAAACTAGACATACTATCTGAAGGTTAATCAAACATAAGGTCACCCACTGGGTCCCTCATTTCATAACACAAGAGAGGAATCCAACATGGGATCCTCCTTAGTGATTTCCATATGAGAAATCTAACATGGGATCTTTTAATGATCTGTAAAAAAAGGGAATCCTATATTGGAACATCATAACATTACGCATGAAAATGATTCCTATATTGGTACCTCAAGAACTACATAAGTTGAAGAGGCATCCTACTAGGGATCCTAAAAATGTTATATAGGTAAAGGTATTCTACAGGGTAATACCTATATAATCATGTAATAAATAATTCCCATAGGGGAAATTGTTTACATTATTATTTTATATGAATCCTATGTGGGATCCTCTAGTATGACATATAAGAAAATGAATCATGTGGGGGATTGTAAGAAGTAATAATCCACATGGATTCATGGGCCAAAAGGTCACATAATTCATGGGATATTTCATTAATTCAAAAGATAAAAAATCATATTTCATGAGATATTTTTCATGGATTATATCATTTCATGTTTGACTCTAAGCAGACAACTCGATTCGATTGATCGATAAAGAACTTATTAATTTAAAAATAGTTACAAATTTTACATAGAAGGACTCACCCCCTATGATTCATCATAACTATCTATAAGATCAAAAATCATAATAAAATTTTATTAGTTTTAATTACATCATTGTAGAATACAAAAAAAAATCCCTCAAATGTTTAGTGAGAGAGGTATAAACAACTTGTGTACCCTAGTACACAGTGTGTGCCCTCCGGTCCCCACTGGGGTGGGTAGTCAAGCCAGACATGTCTTCTAATATTCCTTGTATATGGTGTGTTAATAAAATACATGGAGAGTACCATACTTGGGGTACTTACTCATTCAACTCAAATTTTTTAAAATGTATATCACATGGTTGCTTCCTTTTACTGATTATGCAACCCATATCGGGACTAGTTGTGTACTCCACATAAAAATGTTCCCATATATGGGATCTCTAGTTGGGTAATCAGCTACACTCATGAGTCATAGTAAATAGTGTTTACAGTACAAATGTGATATTTATAACTAATATGATCATATTACTCGAGAAAAAAATAGGAAATGTGTTCCCTGAACAACATGTTGTTTGATCAGTATTTCAGAATGGGAAATCCCTCAAAACAGTGAATCACCCTATTTAACTCCATAGATGATATAGAACTAACAAATATGGGTTTTATTCAAGAATATAAATGGGTATAAAAAATCGGTAAATCTATGGGGATTTATTGAAAAACATAATAAAATCGAACCATTGGGAGGAATCGACCAACCCTCACTAGTTTCTACACACCATGTATACAACATTATGATTTGTGTATATCATAATTCACAATGGTACCTCTATTATACCCCATTTACCATATAAGTTCTATATCTCATTCTTTGAAATGCATAGACTATGTGGGGGTGGGATTCGAGGAACTTTAAATAAGGAAGAGTGGATAAAGCAGAAGGAGGAAAAGAAAATAATAATAATAATACAAAATAATGGGGGCACATTTTGGAACCAATGGACAACCTAGATTTTTTTCTTCACCTTTGATAAACCTCCCCTTTTGATATCATTTCAATATATGGATTACTAATATAAATCTCCTATAAAATTTAGGACCGAACTAAACTCCATGAGTAAAATAATATTTAAAAAATTTAATATTCAATATAAGTCATTGCTATATAAATGGAATAGTAAAAAATTCCCCAACTCTCAAGCCCAAGGATAAAAAAAATATTTCAAGACCAAAAAATTGGTTAGAAAAATTATAAAATATATTATTCGAGGGGTGAATTAAAATATTAAATCTTATAATCTGTTGGTTGAAAAGAATTCGAATACCTACTCAAAATTTATCTCTTGAAAAAATGGGTCCTTATTATCTCCTAACCATAAACCTTCTATTGTTTAAGATGAAACAGTATAAAAACTGGTTGGAATTATCTCAATTTGTACTTCCCCATAATAAGAAATTTTAACAACCCATTGACATGTCTCATATATTCATCACATTCACTTATAATGGAGGAATTCTACTACGACTGATCTGGTAATCCCCACCATTGGAAAAACATTATCATTATTTAAAAACAAAACTATTATTACAAATGCATATAGAAAGATTGAATTAAAACTAAAAATAAGGGTCACCACCCTCAAATGAGCAGTATTTCACGCCCCAAAATATGTATTTAAACTTATTTCTTCTTATTTGAAAACTCAATAGATTTTCATCATCTATATAGAATGATATTTAAGCTGAAAGAGGCTCAGGATAGATCTTAATCTCTCTTAGTACAATGAAGATGATATCATGATAGGGAAACATCATCTATAACTAAGAGTTCACTAAGATTCTATCAAAATTCATTTCAATCTCCTCTAATACACTCCCGCACAATAATAGGACACGCTTTCCTTTATCCGACAACTAACAAAACATATCCTGAAAATATATGTCCTTGCCTATCCATGGTCAACCATTTAATGACCCCCAAATTATCATAAATGTACCCTCTACCATGGAAAAACATTCATCAGTTAACCACAACTCTCAGGTCCACAAACTAATGTAATTTCATGAAAGAATCAATCATTGCCTCACATAAATCCACTCTCTGATTTTTGATTTAAAATGTACCACCCACATCTAGTATGTACCGTTATAATTCAACTCACTCTCCCATGAGTCATCCAACATATGGATAATCTAGTCATGTTATATGAAATGTTATTATCCTTAATCCGAAATCTACTTTAAAAAATCCTCTTCAATAAGAGGACCCACACTATTTCCATGATATATTCAAAAACTTTCCATTGAAAATATTATTAATAGTCACGAGTGATTACCCACAATTGAACTACAATAAGGAACATCGTAAACACTAGAAAATTTGTACAAGAAACTCATAGAATTTCCACCAAAAAAATTTCATTAAAAATTATCACCATTGGTGATCCATCAAAACACTAAGGCCTAAATATCCATATAAAGAAAACTTTGTGAAAAATACCATGAATCAGTATGAAATTAGCATACAACCACTCTGATTTCTTAAAACGGAATCCAAAACCATTTTTAAACCACACTAATGGAATTCCCTCAACTAAAAAACATAGAACTATAATGTTTTGAGTAAAAATTAACATCCTCAAGGTCTCCCACATATCCCTTTGGATAATGTCTAATAACTAAGTAGGATAGTCTAACCACCTATCCAAATATATAAAACCACTCTAAGGTAACTATCATGACATTTGAGGTCAAAAAATGTCAATACTACCTAAAAATTGAAAATCCTTAATAAGCATATCCATGAAGGACTCATCCAATGAGATTATGATATCAACTTTGAAAAGATATTGAACATACAATAATTGGGAAACTGTATATGGTTATACATCCTCATAATTCAGTTCACAAGAGACATCCAAGTACTTATTAGAATAATGTTTTGTGTTCCGAAGAGATAACCATAAATGAATGTTGGTTAAGTAAAAATTAAATTCTATTCTATATAGGAAAAGATTGTATATATTGTTACTCATACTTTATATAAAAATCTAGAGAAAAAACTCCATATAAGTGAGAAAGAACATGAGAATCATGTTCCCGATCAACCTACAATGGCCACTACACCTTCTTTATTTGAGGACTAAGTTAGTTTCCTCAATTGAAACGTCACAATGTAGATCAAAAATCACATTTAATTAAGAGGAAATTGTATATAAATATCATCCATGATGAGTAAAATGACATAAAAAACATATGTGGTAAAACCTTATTATTTTTAGACTTTAAATATTTGTCCTCATTTTTTCAATAAAATCACACTATAGAAGGAAAATAACATGGGGATTCTAAGTACCAAATATGATTCATTAGAGGATTATTTCGATTTCCTGAAAACAGTAAAAATAATCTATGACATCTTCCAATTGGTCCTAGAGCCATAAATCCATAATACAAAAATTCTTTATAAAATGTGCATCGATAAAAGGTAAAATCATATAAAACTATTAAATCACATTCCAAAACATCCATCCTAATTCCAGTGAAACGAAGACATATTATTGAAATAAGTGGTCTCAATGTAGCAATCTCATATCTATCGTAGGTTCTAAAACATTCCTAACACTTCTACCTACCATATCCCAAAGAGTAAATCCATGTAATTGAAAATATAGTACACAAATTATTAATGTATATACTAGAATTCCACTATTACGGTTGTCTGATCTAGTTAGCTGTGAGTCCTCAAGAGAACCTATATATACACCAGAGAAGTTGACTATCATAGAGGGTATATGGTGTGATTATGCGGATACTATGACCACATATCAAAATAAAAAATAGAAATAATAGTTAGGTAGCATACAATTTGATAAAAAATACAGTGCGTAAGGAATGAACAAACATAAATAAAACATTCTATAATAATAAATAAAATTATACAAAAGCATGACCAGTCATGTTATACATATTAATCAATCCAACATGCATGAGTTTATAATAAATCTGGAATAAATTTATATGTCTACAATGATAAATATGATCATGAACACATATACTTATAATCCATACATTATCGATTTTCATCATCCAGATCATACAGATCCAGATGAGCGTCTTTGCTCGATCACAAAACTCTAGGCCTCAGCCTGACCCATAGTGAATCTATAATCAACCTGAAATGTATGTATAATGAATAAATTCACACATAAGTGTATGTAAAATGGTGAAAATATAATTAAAATGTACAAACCAATTATAAACTGATAAAATTGTTCAATAAGTTAATTCCCATTCCATATGCTCTTCCTAGCCAACACAGAAGTAAAAAATATAAAAAATTCAAATAACATGAATCCACAGTCTATCCCTAGGTTCATAATCCCAGTCAACTGGTAATGGTTCTTTCATGGATATCCATAAAAAATGTTTATATATATATATATATATATATATATTCCTACACATATAAATATATAAATATGTGTAACCATGTGTAAGGTAAAATAAGTAACATAAATCAACAATAATCGATCATTCATCCCATAATCATGACTGCCTAGACATCATATGAAATGTTAAATGTTATTTATTTCATAACTTTCATGTTATGTAATATTATTTTTATCTTTAGGTTCTTAATCCCAATCGACACAACATAATTCTACTAGTTCCAAAAATTTATCTGAGCAAGAGATATCACAACATGGGGATACTTTTCCGAACATTGGGTTCCCTGTACTATCCTCCAATGATAATTATAATATATTATAGGGAAGTAATTTTGGATATAATATAAATGGTATAGTTCTAGATATAATTCCTCCCCTGAAATGTACATATTGTCGAATGTCTAATCCCAAGGCCTCGATTAGTAGGCAGTCACAAAATTTGAACTCGGATAATCCCTTTGTGTCATCCACTTAGGAGATGCATGGTTATATCATCGGTGAGATATTAAGAGAAACGCTAGAGGTATCTAATCAAGGAAATTGGAATAATACCTATCAATATAGAGATTAAAATCATCCATGAGAATCCAGTGATGTGAAAATCCATTTCCGACATTGTGGTTATGTAATAGATTAGGGATAGTGTAATCATCCTGACCGCTCAGGAGAGAATATTCATTCATCAGTATCATCAGTTTAAGGAGATAATAATAATCCTAAAAAATTATTATAGTATTATAGAATCATACTCATCACTATGTTTATTGTAATCTTGCAATAGTATTCTTACTAGGGACATAATTCTTATATATCATAATTGTAGGCCCAAAAAAGGGATCCTAAGAAGCACCTCTAGAAATACCACTAACATTATTATTAAATATACAGGTTCAATATCTAAATCCTATTTAGTACCTCTAGGAATATTAATATCTATAATAAATAACATGCCTCAGATGTCGGATCTTTGGAAAGAAAATATGAGATTCCTAAGGGGAAACTAAAAAGTATCATATTCGGCTCAACAACCACCAACTAGGAAGCACCGATAAAAATCATCATAGTATAAGCAATAAACAATAAAAAATAAAATAAAAGAGTGACATTGTCAGATTTACTAACATACCAATAATGACTGAGCCTCTATAGACTTTCAATTTGTACATGACCTTTATGGTGATACCCACTAAAATCTCTACCCAAAGTCATCATACTTGCACAAGGTATGTCAAATATCTAGGAACACTCTCTGTCCCTCAATTCATAAAATAGTAGAGGAATATGACATTGTATCATTAGTAGTGATTATAAATGAGTAATTCTACATGTTATCCAAAAATGTTATGTAACTATGGAAATCATACACATTAATCATTGATCGATACATTAGAAAATGAATTATTCATAGGACCCTCAACAATAGTGTAAGTGGATGTGGAATCCTACTGGGGATCCTCAAAATGCTATACAGGTAATGGTGGCCAACAAGGGCTTCCCTATGTCATCATGTTTTCATGTAATTCTATATGGGACCCTTGGTATATGAATTAGATATAGTTATCCTTCACTGGATCCTATAAGATGAAACATAAGTATTGGAATCCTACTATGGATCCTTGGAAGCAACCAACCACACAACCTCTTGGGTCATAAGGGAACATATCTCAAGGGATATTTTCTTGTGTCAAATCAAAAAAAATGAATATGTAAAATTGGATATCTTTTGGATAATCCTAAACCAAGATTCCCACTCAAGATAAAACTAGATTCAATTATAGGCAGATAGACATCTTCTTTTACTAAAATATCTGAACGCTGCCTAGAAGCCCTCAAAATTCCCCCCAGGTTAAACCATCATGATATATATAAAAAGATACATATAATGGGCTCATATTATTTTCAATTTCTACACTTGTTTATAAAACAATAGAACCCATCATAATGGAATAATGAGAGTAGTATACAGTGTGTGTACCCATGTACAAACTGTATACCCTCAAAGCCCCACCTGGGCTTGTAATCCAGCTAGACATGGAATGTAAAAGAAAATTTATACTATATTTTCATCATGTACCTGATGTATTCCCTATATAGGGTAAATACTATTTTACCTAACATTTTTTAGACTTATATATTACATGGCTACGTACCTTTAATTGGTGTTCAATCAACACGGGGTCTGGCCCTGTACTCCTCATAGTTGTGTTCCAATACACAGAATTTCATTCTAGGTGTTTAGATATATGTATGAGTCTGAGTAAATAGCATTTATATCCCATAAATATTGTTTACTTCCAAAAAATCATCTTCCCTAAAAAATAATAACACACAGTGTCTGTTCCCGGAAACAAAGACTATGAGATTGGGAATTTAGAATAGGAAAATATTAAAACCACCCATAAATAACATTTCCCACCATAATAATACAAATCAAAACACTAAGGTTCCTCTGAATAAATTTAATTATATTTAGAATATAAAATATAATATCCATTGTGATTTATAGATAAACATTAAAACGGACTACCTTTGGTTGGAATGTGTCGAAACGTCTACTCCTTCCACAGTGTTGGCTAAAACATGATGATCTAATACATTTAGAGCATTATGATAGTATCTCACATCTTCCCACTATCTATGTATCTATCCCACCCTATTTTATCTCATGGTCAAGAAAAAGGTAGATCCCACTGGTTGGGGGTGTGAAGAAAATGGTATGAAATTGAAAGAGGAAAAGGAATTTACAAAATAAATGAAAAAAATACGTAACCCAAGCTAGACAGGATATAATTTTATTTTTATGGTATAACTAGGAAATATCACTATTATTGTCTCAAAAAATAGTTATAAAATATATTTTTACCTCCATTTAATTGTTTTTGATGAATTTACCAAGACAAATTAAATAATATTTAGATATTTAATTATAAAATATTAACTATTCTCCAAAAATTTGAAAAATTAAAAATTATACCAAACATTTTTCTTAAGATAAATAACCTTATATAATAACAATAGATTTTTCAAAAAAAATTATATAAGATCATTTGATAGGGTAATATGTTCATCATACCCCTTAGAGGCATCTGGAAGAAAAAAAAATCAAATTTCTAATAAAATTATAGTATATTAAAACATGATTCAATAAATATAAAAAATATCTAGTGGTATAGAAGTAGAAACATCCACAATTTATTCTATACATTTCCATTATTTCAATACCATTTTTCATGAATCCAATAATTTCATTTTATTCAATTTATGTTAGGATAAAACTTTAACTAATTTTTATTTGGACGGTTTTATAAAAAAATAGATATTAAAATGTACCCATATTAACTTCCATTTCCAAGATTCATTTAATTTAACATTTAATGAGTAAAAGTTATTTGTACTCAATTAAATAAAATATAGATAAAAAAATTATGTTTTAAGTGCCTTATATTTATGTTTTTTATTTATAAAAATACAACATCCATTAAATAAAAAATAAATAATCTTCATAAATATTTTGGGAAATACTTATCAAATTATTCTTTAATCCAACAACATATTCTACTTCATTATTGAATAATGAGTCATTGTTTTTAATAGATACAACACCCATGATATACAAGTTATTATGGTAAGAAAAACTAACCTCGTCTTTATGAATCATTGATAATGAGTGAAAGATAGGGAAATAAATTCTCATATTTTATCGACATCTACTATCCATAAGAAATTTTTCATGAATTATCTTTAACCATTTTCAAAAAAAATATAAATTAATTATGATTTTTCATGTTATCCATATTTTCCAAGGCCTACGTTTTTTTTCTAATTACTTGGAAACCCAATTTTTTTTCTTTCTTGAAATTAAAAGATTAAATTTTCAAACATATCTGAAACATAATAATATTGGAATATATGAAATTAAAATGTTTAATTTTTTTAAAGATTAGTTAACTCACCAAAATTTTAATATGTAGATTTAGAGTTTTTAGTTTTAATAACTATGATAAATGTAGTGTCTGAGATGATTTTGATTCTTGCCTTGTCTTTTTATTCTAAACATATTTTTAAGAACCATGTTCCTTTTAATGTTTTTATTAATCAAATTTTAACATTTTTTTGAAACACATTTATCAAATTTGTTGCCTTCAACCTATTTTAGATACATTTTAATATCAGTTCTAATTATAATTAATTATATCAGATAAGTTTCTAGATTATTTTTTAAATATGATGTTTCTTTTTTTATATCATGTTATAAAATTGCCCTATTATTATTTCAATTTGCAAGGGATTATTTTTTGTTTTAATGGATTGATACATGGTTAAATTCATGGTATAATATAAATTTAATTCTTTATATGAGAAATATTTATTTTAAAATATAGACTCAAGCATAGAAGAATTATATAAACATAACTTTTTATAGTGTTCCTTAAAAAATTTTCAATGGGTTAGAACGAAAAAAATTTAATTCTAAAGATGTAACATTACAAGAATAATCTAAAGAACACCATGTAATATTTAATGATTTCTTCTTTTAGAATAATTTATTAATGTAATTTTCGCTATGTTTTTTTATCATTGTAGATGTGGATAATCTAGTTCAATGTGTCCAAAAAATTTGACATTCATAATATGTCACTTCTTTAGAATTTCTATCAAACGTATTATTCCTTTTGATGATTTTCATAAATCATAATTAGTTGTTATATAATTTTTTAATATAGAATGAAAATTGATCAAATAAATCAACTAAATAAAGACTATTTGAATTATCATTTTCATATTACTTAATTTTATGAATTTCTTCACACTTAGTGTCCTATTTTAAAGTTGGCACATTCATAGAATCATCATACTTATTAAAAAATCTATGATATCCGACATAAACATTCATGTCTACCTAATATATAATTTTATATTCATTGATATCTTATATTTTTTAATTTTTTACCATAATATATTATCTTATGGAAGTGGATATCCCACTCCACATATGAGAATGAAATCATAGATCAATCATGGCATGATTGAGGTCAACAATATGTTCTTAAAAATTATAAAATTTTCTAGCCATTTTAGCATGTCATATATTTAACTATGTGATTCATTCCCCTTTGAATAATACATAGGTATCAAACAAAAACATTGATGTATTATATATTTGAGATCCCCCATTTTTTATGACTTCATAAGCTTCTGAAACAGTAGTCCACATTTCACGTGTTGTTTGGTTTTTAAGAAATTCAATTTAACACGTATTAAACTACTCCACATCTAATACCATTAATTTAATTGGAAATTAAATAATATTTTTCTAGTTCTTGTTTACCATGTTTAGGTTTGTATTTCTAGAATTGAATAAGGCTTCATGACTATGAGATAAACCATCATTCTAATGTAGAATAAATTTATGATAATACATGACTTTCAAAAACTATAATTATCACCTTAAAAAAATTGATCTATTAAAATTGACATAAATTATATGTTATTAGTAATAAAAGAAATTTTCTTGATGATATGTATGCTTCTTCCTTTGAGGGATGTGATCATATGATTTAGATACCTATAAAACCAATTATATTATGATTTAGACTAGGTTATTACAAAAAATTGGTTTTATTGTGTTGATTTAATTTTTGTCACATAGAAAACACCCTCTGATAGATATAACTATCATATAATCAGAAATTTTACTTAAAATTTTCAGGATATGAAATGGAGAAAATAAATATCATAAAAATATATTTATTTTATTTTTGGGAACATTAATCCTTGAGTCCCCACCAATAACCATCTTCTTCATGGGTTCTGGGATTTCTACAATATCATTGATTTCATCTTAAAATGAAATTCAATTTTTTAGGCACTGCATGACTGAGAAAAATAATTTTGTACTTCTTATAATTATAAATGATCATTCAACTAGGCTCAAGAAAGTATTAACATGAAACATCCATTGATATTTGATAGATATAAACCAATTATACTGAATGAGTGAAAATAATGATTTTATAGATTAAACCCAATGTTGTAACACAAAGTTTATATAGATAATAAATATATGTGATAAATATTTGGAATAGATAAAATCTCAAGGAATTATTATTAAAATATTGTTAGTTTCATTTATATTTCATACCATTTAGTATTAAATATTATTCATACTATTATTAAATATAGAGCGGTATATGTGAACTTCTAGGGAGAGAGTTTTTCTTATAATAGTGGAGATAATTCTATTATTCTCAATATATTTCACATTTAACTAAATACAATAATAAAAGGAATGAAATAACATGTATTTTAAATATATATCACCTAATATCTATAAAACCCATAGAACATAATTATAAATACTACATTATATTCAAGTAAATACCATATCAATATTATAAAAAAATAAATTCTCCATGTACCTGTTTTCTTTTGGGATACATTATTATAATTATAATAATTGTTTATCATATGTATATAATATAGAATTTAATATTCTCATAGAAGAATTAAAATATCACTCAAGTTAATAAATATTAATAAATATATCTTTTAGAATGATATGATAGAATATAGATCATCACATATCTGAATTGCTAATATTTGAAATTACATACTTGAAGTCATCCACAATTTCAATTTTCAAATTACCAATTTATATATATATATAATATTATATGACTTCTTCACTTAAAACATATAGCCTCCATTGATAATGTTTATTGTTTACCCATGTATCCAAAACTGTTAAAGCTAATGTGAAAAAACGTATCCATTTTGATCCGTGTAGCCAATTTCAACATGTCATCAAATAATAAAGTATATTACTCTACATAAATAGTATATATAACCATTTCATCTATGGTGTCTAATTCTCACGTTGGTTACATAATGACATAATATATTGATACATAACATGGTTAGTGTTTTAGATGATTTACATAGGTGAACCCTTAACATATTTAATTTGTGTTTCTTAATTACGAATGTGCTCATTTATTTATGTAGCCAATTATATCATGTTAGCGTTTTCTCTATACTTACGAAAGATTGGTTCATTGTGTTCGTAATTGATGACTTAATAGATTTAAAAATAAAAATACAAAAAAATAAACCATGATGAAAATGATTACAAACAAAAATTTTATTAAAATATAATTATTATTTTGGATCAATTTGTTTATTGTTTATTGTTAGACTAAATAAGGTCATTTTCAAGATTTAGGGGATTATATTTAATTGTATTATCAAAAAGATTATTATATTTATGAAATATTTAGGTTACCTATATTTTATCATTCTATTTTATCATATCATCAATCCACATTTAGACTAAATAATTCTAAAGACATTAGATATTGATGGGAAAGAATTTAATTTTTTTATCACTTTCAATCCTTAATATATTTTATAATAAATTTATGTAACTCATAATTTTGAGGATATTCTTCAGTAACAATTATTGTATTATTATGGATGTTGGAAAATGAATATTTGTTTTTTTATTTTACATATAATTATTGTTTTCATTCAATTATACAAATGGTACCCTTTGATGAATTATATATTAAATGATGTCAGATTCTTGAATGGTAGGGTGAAGATGCTGAGAGGAAAAGGGACGTCAAGAATTGGTATAATAGGTTTTTTTATAATGTTAATATTATTTTTGGTTATATGGTGATATCTTATATAATGAAAAACATATATATATATATATATATTATACTAGGAGATATTTCTCATTTTAGGTATGTGACAATGTTTTTTTAAATCATCTATATGGAAATTTGGTATGAATTTTTAATGAAAAGAAAAAATAATTATGTGGTTTATTTATTCCAGAAAAAATTTATGAAAAGGTGCAATCAGTTTCATTGATATTTTATTTACCATTGATATAATTTTTGGTACATCATGTGTTTTATTCTTCATTAATAACGAAATACGTAGATGAATCATCTATTGTTTTGAACCCAGAAGTGGATCATTAAGAGGATAGTATATCATATATATATAAAATAATTTAGATATTATATTTATGAGAGATGTTTCTATGATGTATATAGAATCAAAACATCTGTTTTAATTGAAAAATAACATGATTAGTTAAAATCATGGAAATTTTATAATGTTGTGATGAAAAAATACCCTCTCATGAATAAGCGTTGGATAAAATAATGTGAATGAAATTACAAAAATGTTGAATAATTTAAAAAAACTTATAATAAATGAAATAAATAAATATTGTGATTCAAAATGAATAATTTTAGGAATTTTTATTCATCAAATGTTTTTAAATAATTTTCTTATTATATCTTATTAAAATTTGAATAATTTTATTTCAATAAAACATTTTCCATGAATTATATAGTTTTATTGAAATGATAATGTTTATGATTTTTTAAATTTATATGTTTAAAACAGATATTATTTTTCAATTCATTATATCAAATATATTTATGGGAAATATTACTATTTTCTCTTAAAAGATTTAATTTTTTTTTGAATACTAAAAAATTTCTCTCTTTAGAAATATTTAATTTTTTCATCAAATAAATTAATTAATAATATCTTTATATTTTTTAATTTTATTTTGATTATAATAGTATCCTTTTTTAAAAAAAAATAATGAAAATTTTTATTTATCAACAATATATTTGGTTTTTGTATATGTTCATTTTTATTATTAAAAATACAACTACCTAAAATAATTTTTCACTGTGTTTTGAACTCATTTATTAAATACAGTACATGGAAAGAAATAATAAATCTATAGAAATATAATCATTATTTTGAATTAGGGTGTTAATATTATTTAATTAGTTGAATTTCATGTTTTAATTATAAAGAGTCAGTATGGAACGAATGTGTCACCGTAGTAAAGGGTAAATCATTTTAATTAATGAAAAAACTATGTGATAAGACCAAAAAAATATGTTAATTCTTAATGGATGATTTTATTTAAACCATTATAAAAAATTTATTTAAAAAATATATATGTTTTGATACCCTTTCTTATCATTAAGACATTACATGTTTTAATATTTTTTAAAAGTTACATGTTTATCACTGCACTTGCTTAAAAAAGGGCATATTCTCTCCTCCCACTGTAACTCTATTAGGAAAAGTTTGTATATCCAAGTCCTACTCAAACCTCTCCCAATAATCCTAACCATTCCGTATAGTAATTTTTTATCAATATAAAAATAATTGAAGGATTAATGAGTAAACTGAAGTGAGATAACTAAGAAAAATGTATACATCCTGAACAATATATTTCTATTTTTCATTTCTTCTACATACACAAAAAATTATTGAAATTTTTTAAATAAATATAAACTATATATTACACAAAATTAAATTTATTTTTATTAGTGATGAATTTATTACTTTTTTAATTACTTATTAATTGAAATAGATTCATCACTCGTGTTTACATATGGACTACCACCTCCACAAAGCAATGTGTTTCTTTTATGACCACTTGATCATAAGGATACTTAACATTATTAAATAAATGATGATATTTCAAAATTTTTTAATAATTATTAATCTATTATAAAATTATATTTCTCGCCATTATACACATTTTTTTACATTGGAAATTATTTACCTCGCTTATTTGTATGTGTGGAATACGACCTCTATAAAGTGATTGAATTGTATTTAATTTTACACAATGATGTAAGGTAAATAGGTTATATGTCACTAACAATTATAACATTAATAACAATTTTTTGTTTCTATTAAATAAAATTATTATTTAATTTATTTAGTTTCCTCCCATTAGAAAAATTAATTTGTCATTCTTCTGTATGTATATACAAATATCTGAATGAAAAAATGTGGTTTATTATATTGTAATATGATACATTGATTTTATTATAATTTTATTTAATATAAAAATATTATAATTTTAACAGGATTAATATTATAAAGTTAATGGATCCACAACCCCTTGAACCACAATTAACACCCAAATTTAGTTATGATGTGTGATCTCGAATGTCCCGCAAAAATGTGATACAAATATAACCATTATTATAACTACATAAAAATGAAAGTAAATAAAAATACTGTAATAATAAAATAAAAAATATTTTAAAATTTTAATTAATAAAGTAAAAAAGTTATTTTATAATTTTATATTTTGATAAAGTATATTTTTGGATGGGTATTAAAGTAAGTTATTTTTCCATATATTCTTATTTTAATTTATTACATTATATTTCATTCCGTGATATATTTGTTCATGAAAATATTTCTTGTATTCTATTTTATAGAAATATTATATTTTGAAGATAATTTTAAAAATAGATTTTATTTTATTACAAATGTTTTGAAAATGTAATTTTGAAAAAGTTACAATATGATAAATTTTAATGTTTTTTACAATATTGTAAAATGGCCTATTTTTTAACATATATATCTTGAATACTTTTTATTTCCATCATATCGATTATTCAATATAAATATTATTTTATATTCATTCAAGGATATTATAGAATATAACATTTATCAAATTAATGTAGGAATTTTTTTTGGAAAATATTTTCTATGGATAGAGAACTGTTTCTCATCCTTATAATAAAATTTAATGTTTTATTTATTATATTCTAAAATATATATTCAAATTTATTTTTTGGTGTATGTTTCTTATACATTCTATGATTAGTAGAAATTTTTAATTATTGTTGGGTACCGATGCTATTTTTATAATGGTGAGTGATCTTGAAATATCCTTCTAATGAATTAGGTAATGTGAATGAGTTTATTAATTATAGGATACATGTAAGAGATACATTAATTATCGAGTCAGCTAATTTCATTGTAATTGTTCTTATAATTGTTATTGTAATGATAATAATCTAACGAACCATCATGAAATTATGTTAATGGTTTAAAAAATAAATATATTGAAATGAAAATGTGAGAAAATGATATTAACTTTTTAAGCATGTTTATGGATATATTTTATTAAGTAGAACAGTTTTTTTTTAAGGAATGGTATTCATATGATAAATGTTTTTATTAGATACACAAATTATTATAATTTATTCCTTTTTGATTTAATATTAAGTTATTCAGGAAATATATTTACCAACTATATTATATTTATAAAAAAGAAGATGGAAATTTTAGATAAAAAGTTTATATTAAAAAATGAAAAAATGATTATGGTTTTTTCAAATTAATATTTCACAAGTAGGATTATTTTTATTTGTGTTCCACATTAATATTTTTTCTCAAAAAATTTTTGAAATAAGTTTTCACTATTCATTTTTATTTTTATGAATGTTAAGAAATTTATATTTATAGATATGACTGTTACCAGGAATTATTAAAGAGTGTCTTTATAAAGAAAATTAATTTTAAGAAATTAGTATTTACGTTTTATAAAAAATCATAAATAATATGATCCTATAAATTCATGAATGTTAAACACATTTTACATATTATGTTATAATGAGTTCATTAATGTACTTTATTTTATTTAAATATTTCATTATATATAACTCTTTTTGAAATATGAATAAAAAATTTATAGTATAATATTTATCTTTTCTAAAAGTATTTTTTCTATTGATATTGTATTATAGTTTAAAATATTATTTGTAAACTATTTAATTTTATTTCGAAATAAATAAAATCATATATTATTTAAAATATCAATATTATATTATAATAAATATCATAAATCTTTTAAAAATGATTTTTAGGTGAATATAGGCAACATAATTTCTATAAATAAAATGAAATGTGTTTCATTATTTGCTTGTATTTTTGTATTTTAAATTCATAAAAAAATTTAAAAACCAATTCTGTTTTTTATAAATGAATATTTAGTTTTAAAAATGTTTTTTGATATAAAGACCTATAATATACATTCTAAAACATTAGTTATATTTCTCAAATATTAAAAAAATAATACATTATACATTTTTATTTTTAAAATTAATTTATATAACTTGTATAAAATAATGAATGAAGATAAATTGCTTATGTAAAAACTAGTTTCCATTATAATAGTAAAAATAAAAAATGCAAAAATATATGAGTAATAGAATTAAATATTATTATCTTTTAGTAAATTTATGGATGAATACATTCTTAAAAACTCATTATCGAGTGTCCATGATTTCATAATTTGTTTGATAAATAACTTTTTAGTGAATTCAAAATATTAGAAATTTTATTATTTTTTAAAATTCCATCCCATTTACCATATAAAAGGGGGATACCTCTAATCACATTCCATCACAGTAAAACCCAAATATTTTCTTTTAAAATCATCTGAAAACAACTCATCAATAATATTATCCACCTACAACTTGGTTTGGTATTCTCAAAAGTCAATCGATTTAATGAATAAACCCATTTACAAAGGATATATCATTCAGTCTTTATACTATTGAAGATAAATATGTTTCACATATTGTAAATATCTATTTAATTTATCAAAACAATTCTGGATCAGATCCTATTAGGCAAAAGGACATGTATAATAGTTTTTTGTTAATAAATCAAACCATTTTGATTAATACCACATCTTAGACATTTGGATAGAAGAAACATTTCAAGAAGGTTTTCAATTTATCGGTGAAACTATCCTTCTGTAACTTTAATATCCCTTCCATGAGAAGAGTTATTAATAAGGTTCTCACAACACATGTATTTTACAAAATTCCATTATCGAGAGGGATATAACTCTAATTGGGTAAATTATTTTTATATTTTGTTATCTTTGTTTGAAGAATTATATTTATATGGTGGTTTTTGTAATGGATGATAATGAAAATGGGGAGAAAGTTATATCACATAGTCTCCCACTAATATGAATGTAAAAATATGGCATGGTGATTCAGATCTATTTCACTAAATCTATATTTTCATCGAATAATTGAGTGGGACATAAATTTTATTTCTATTAATGTCATGCAAATCCATATATTGGTCTGGATTCATATTTTCATGCTCAACTGATTATAATATAATAAAATACCCTATAGTACATAACATATACAGTTCGTAATATAATTTTAATGTCTTTGAAAAATGATAGCCCTAGTTTTGGGATTTATTCAATGTTTTTTTAAGAACATGTGGAAAATAATTTGATTTAAATGTTTTTTATAGCCATAATATATGATAAAATCAAAATGGAATGAATCTATGAATAATGATGCATATTCTTCTTGAACAACAATCTTAGTGGTCATTTGGACTATTAATAAAATACGCAAAAAATTTATAAATTCTATAAATCCAATGGACATAAGGAATCATATTGAACAATGGATAAAGGGGAATATAAGTTATGTTCAACTATTATGCCTACAGTTTCATCCCTTGATCTCTCCTCAAGTATCCAATCAAGGGACCCTAACCCCTAGGTATTTTTGCTATCAACTAGCCCACATACTCTCAACTATACTTCTCAACGAATGATGATTTAGAGATATATTTGTACATTATCACTACATCTTTAAGTAATTCATAAAAGTTAAATGTTACTCTAATGTCATCCAAGTTCAATTGGTAACCCCTAATTTAGATTACTTCTTACTTTATGTCATCTTGTAGGGGAAGAATGAGCAAGGAAAAATCATTCTAGAAAATACACCTATATCCAAATGTAACATGGAATTGAATGATGACCACAGAAAGGTTAGATAAGTTGATCCCAATACACTATATTAAACCCATGTGAATAATGTATACTAATACAAAAAATATGTTTCCCATTATGAGAAGCTTCACACTATTATGTTAAGAATATAAATGGTTGCAAAACCTCAGGTTCTTGATGTGAACAATGGAAAAAACAAATAGGGTTGTATACAAGTTGAGGCTCCTCCGATAAAAAATGATACAATTTCATAAAGAACCCTGCATAATGGTCGGGTCCACCATCATAAAATTGTGATACATTTTTTAATAGTGTCGACTTGCAAGGAATACATGAGATTATAATCAAATTAAATCCCCACTAATCAAATACATGGATATAAATAGTTCACCCCTCTTAATATATTTATATGGGTCGATGATTCTGATTAAATTAAATCTCAAGATGCCCACCAGGATTAGACTAAAACCCATGATGTTATTGGACGAATAATGGGGAATGCAACCAAAAAGTCAATGTTCATTAAAAACAAGGGAAAGGGGTAGAATACTAAATTAGTCATGACATAATTAGTAGAGATTAAACAATTGGAAAATATGTAAAAAATATATTTTCATTACTGGAATTGTCATGGTATGGGAAACTATTTAATGGTCACAACCATTGAAAATTATCATGTGACTCATACGTATCTCTTAATTGAGATTGATGAAAACAAAATGATGTAAAAAAAACTAGAAATTATTTAAATTGGCCTCTATTAGAAACACTTTTGTCACCTATAATGTATATGAAATTGATATAAATATTCTATGGGTCCTGAAACAAGATATCATTCATGAAGCTGATTACAAAAATATACCTTAATAAATATCAATTCATTTGTCAATTAATTAACAAACCCATATGAACTCCTTTGTTTATTCCTCAACTTTTTATATAAAGATAAGGGAACTATATAGGGGCGTTCAAAAAAACCAAATTGGATGATCTGTAAATTGATCATTATGAACCATTTCAATAATATCTCTAGCCATAATAAGAAAACTATAACTAATATCACAATAATGTATATATAATTGTTTTCTTTTGACATTGATTGCTTAATCTTTACAAATGTTTCAATTATTCGGTATGTGTTCACATTGATTTGATTTTTCAAAATATAAGACATTCAATAAGGCATGAAATATTTTATACTCAACTATGTGAAAAATGTGATCCCATTTTAGTCTATAGTAACATCCTCCAAAAATATCAATCATTTACTAATCATTTCATTATTTAAATCTCTATATAACCCATTTAGATATCCCCTAACCCTTGAAATTCAATAATTGATGTATAGCACACCTAGATTCTAGGATGTTTTCCCGAAAGCATGTTATTTACAATATCATGGTATCCCACTCCAAATTCTCATTCAAAAACTGAAATAAATAAAAATTACACTTAGATAATGGAGAATGTATTATTTCAATATGAATTTAGATGAAATAATGGCTAATTTATAACTTCTTTCTTCTTCTCTATGTGGAAATAAAATCCATGAAATTACCTATAGAGAAACAAATTCAATCCCTCTATAAGATTGATTATCTTATGGAACTAAAGTAGAGGCTAGAAAATACCCATCTAAACATAAAATGGAAAAATTATATTTGTTTAAATTTAAAACATTTCCATATGTAGCCCAAGGAGAATTGGGGATGAAAAAATGGATAATTTCATTAGTTTCAATGGTTCCATTATCAACATTTAAAATAAAATATCTATTTTTGGGATAAATCACATTCAATGAATCTACTATAATGATGGAATTTACCACACTCACTTTTATATTGACAAAAATATTTGAAAAATTGAGAATCATAAAATATTTACTCTTAATATACATCTATTTGAAGATAAAATAAAAAATAAATTATCCCATCAAATCATTGGTAGTTCATATAGACATATTCTATTTAAAAATACATTATTTATGTTTAACTTTAATATATTTAATAATCAGGTGGCCAGTAATATCATATAGTAAATTAACTATTCATATATTAACTACAGATTCAAATTAATCTTTATTTATTTTTTACCTATAAATAAGAATTTAATTTATATTAATGATTTTGTCCCATTAAAGATTGGAATAGTGTTCCCAAAATCTATAGAAATGTTATTTAAATCAAGATATAGGCTACCATTAGGGAAACATCACTCCAAAATATATTGGGGTTTTCTTGGGAATAAATGTTCAAATTTTTGTATTTCTCACTTCATAATGTGTCAACATAATGAAGAAAAATTAAAAGTATGGGATTTTTTTTTCTAAAATATTAACATCATAAAATCTTTTGACATAATTAAATTGTGTTTCAACAATAATTTTCTATGGAATTATGGTTTCCCCACTTCCCTTATCAAACAAATCCACAAAATTCTATTTTCTATAAGAATATTTTTACTTATTAATGAATCGGCTGGATGTTTAATCCAATACTATTGGGATTTAATAATGGATACCAACTCTTAGGAATTCTATGTTCCATTACATAAGAATATATTAGTATATTTATTAATGTGGTTTGTCAATATTTTTCCACAAACCGATCAAAGATAGAAGTGTATTGTTCACTACTTTAATCATGTTATATGTTGATGATAAAAACATATTTGGACAAGGCATAAAAACATTATGGAAACAATATAGTCAATTTTTTATCATTATGAAGTGGTTAATGGGAAATAAAATTTATAAGAAATATTATTTATTATTTTCTGAGTTGAAATTAATTTCACTATAAAAAACAGTATTATGAAAATAGTTTGATTTAAAACGGTTAGGCATCCTTTTTTATATATTAGGATCCCCTATTTTTTGGGAAAAGTTTGGAGTTGATACCTTAATAACTTATATATTAACATAGTTATCCAGTTTTCATGTTAGAAATAAAAATTTATGTCATAGGCTAGTGTATATTTTTGGAAAACATGGTGATCACAACATGATTTGTACATTCTATATCGATTTTTAAATGGCCATGAAATCTTATCTTTAATATAAAAAACATTAATGTGAATTGTATATGAAAAAAAATCCATCAATTAAAGGAAGTGTATTACTATGGTGTGGAAAAAATTCTTAAAGGCTGCTAATATGGGATGACTAGGCAACAAGGATCTCAAGACCATTAAAAGTTCATTTCGTAGAAAATTGAATTTCAATATTATATTATATAATTATTTTTAATTTGAATTGATGTCAAACAAGGCCACTAGAAATATATTTGACGGATTTTATATCTATATTGATTTATTATTCTCATATTCAATTAGAAAATAATTTAATGGCAATGTCTGAAACTCCAAATGGTTGGATTTCATAAAATCTAAATTGATTTGTTGGTGCACACCATGGCTTGATATCACACGGGAATACAAAATTAATTTTCCCTTAGACCTGATGTATATGTAATAAGGGGTTACACCATTCATAGAATAAGTATTATAAATGATACAAACACCTCTTATGATTCCCTTTTAAGGGGAATGGCATCTAAAACCAATTTATTTTAGAAGTTGTTTCCATTATCTATTATTCCTAGAATTCCTAGATTTAGTAATATTTTATTATTAAAACACCCATATTCATGTTGGAATTATAAAAAATCATAGATATATTTTCACTATATCAAAAATAAAAATGGGTGAGGTGGAAAAAAGTAATTTATTTTAAAATATTATGACTATTAGGTGGGACTAGAAGTAATAAAAGGCACAATGTTCTAAAATCAGTTCCATATAACCCCCAATCCTTCTATTAATCAATATTAATATGGATTTATATGCTTCTCGAATTGAAGTAACCTTTAGATATGGAGGTTTATTTCATACCACCTATATATTACTAAGAAGTTTCTTCTATCCTAACATTGAATTAAAAAATTTTCTAGGAAGCTGAACAATGAGATATAGTCGATGAAATTAATCAAGTTATCAAACATGAATGAAAATCACCCTTTAAGAGTGGAACACTCTATATTATATTGAATAGATTAGATCCATAACCATGAATATTCAATGGAATGTTTAAAACCAATTAAATTTCTACCTTAAGGTGGGTATTGATCTCATATTTCTTCACTATCATTTGTATATGGCAGCTAATCCTATTGGTGATACCCTATTAAATAGTTAAATTACGGAGGTGATATCATTGTGGACCTTTTGGATGTTATATTTTTTCACACCCCTACAAGGTATTTATTTGTGTGGTGGGAAACACTAAAACATAAAAAACCCCTTTATAATATCGTAATCATACATCTATGTCTTTTTTTTTAAAAACTATTGTTTTTAAATCATATATCATGAAACATTGGTGAATAATTTTAAAACATTTCCTATATAAATTTATTTTTCATTATTGTAAAATATTCTTCATAAAATAACATTACACTGATATAGAATGACAAAATAAGTATAATTATTATTCTTTTCTGTTACTATAATGATAGTGGATGAATTAATCACATTTTTATTTTCTATTAAGAAAAGTGAAAACTTATTGCATGTGTTGTATGTACTAGTACCTCCACAACACAACTTGTTTATCATTAGACCAAAACATTACAAGGTTTATCCTAATATATAACTAAATATATATGTCAAAACTTTACGTAAAAATGTTATTCCTATATGATAATACACATTATTCTTTTTCGTTATTATATATTAAATTAAATAATTATCCATTCATAATTTTTGACTACCGCCTTCATTAATCGATTGATTTTCATTTTCCTTTTCACCACCAGCATAAATGTACTTTCATGAAAATTCTGATAATGTATAACATTGAGTTGTTTTATATTAGATATATTATTCAATGATAAATCGGAAAATATATTAGTATCATAAGAAATAATCAACTTTTGTAAAAAAAACTTTACAAAAGAATGTTATAATAGTAAAAAATGATTTCATCATTAAAAAAAATTACTTTATATGGGAAATATTTTTTATAATTCTATTCCATTTTGATATAAAACACTACTTAAATCTATATAATAACATTATGACTCAATTATAATATTATTACATCTAACAAATATCTTAGACAATAATTAATTATGTAATGTTCATTTTTTGTTGGTTTAGACAACAACATGAACAATTCTAAAAATGTAAAACATAGATGACTATGGGAATTTTACATATTGTAATATGATATATAAATAAATAAATATTTCTATTTATTTTTCATTTTAAATTGTAATATATATATTTGACTCATTATTTAAGAAAACTCCCTTTCTTCAAAATAAATCAACAAAAAAAGCATTTCATTGAATTCATTATTAAATATCATACCCTCAACTCCCATAGAATTAAATTATAACACTATAAACAATAATAACACATTAATTGATTTTCCTTATTTTATATATGAATGTTGCCAATTTTATGAATATTTAATAACAACAACGCTATTAATAAAAAAAATTATATGATCAAAATTAACAATAAATGTGAAATAATTTTTATGGTGGTATATTGATTTATAATACAATAAATGTGAAATAATTTATTTCATAATTATAATAACATTCTATGAGAAATTATTTTATATTGCTCAATTTTATTTTGACTAAATTTTTGCCTAAGTTGTATTATAATTTTTTAACATAGTTTGTATTCATTATGTTGTGATTATTATATTGAACATATTTTTTATGATATTAATAAATTATAACTATTTTTATTGTATGTGAAGTACGATCATTATTTACAATTTTATCATATAATCCCATTTTTAAAGGTTTTGTGATTTGTAGAGGATTTTTACTAAATGTGATATCGATAACTCATATAACCATTCCTTGATTTATAATGTTACATCATGAAATTTTTCCCTCATTTTACAATCACAACAATATATTTTATTTTATGGTATTTTATATTCCAATTCTGTAAATTATTGTTTTTATTCAATAATGGCATTATTACTCTATTTTCAATATAGGTATTATTATTGGATCGACATTTTTTATATAAAACTTAATATCATCTTTATAGATAAATTATTTCTAATTTTTTTTAAAATATAATTTTTTTTAAATATTTTCCTTCACATCTTATAAAAATATATTTTTTTTTAAAATATACAATTAAAATTTTAATCAATGGTTAAAATATTTTTCAAAAGATATTTTAAATTTTCACCTGCATTTTTATTTCATAATATAATAGACTTTCAATCAAGGTATTTATTTCACTTTATTTCAACTCCAATAAATATATTTATTTAAAAATTTTATTATTTATCATGTTGTATCATTAAAGAACATTATTTATCCTTTCTTATGTGATATCATTCATAAAGTTATTTTTAATGGTTGTTTTTTCTATTTATACATCTTTATATATTTACTTTATTATAATATTGATTTTTTCATTACAATTTATCCACCTAATATATCCGGATAACTTATTAATTTCTCATTACTATCCTAATAATGATCCATCGTAACCTTTTCCTTTCATAATCATTTTCAACATATAACTATAATTTTTATTATAATTTATTTCCTTTACAAATACACTATTATGGATTCCTTTAAAATGAGGTTTGTTCTGCTATAATCTATTTATTAATTTATTGAGGATATTATTATCTTATCCATATATAAATTATCATTAAATTATTAATACCATATGTTTTTTATATTGATTTCATTGTATTTACAAAAAATGAGGATGCATATAATTCAAAATCTAATTTATTTTTCATGGTTTAATCTTTATTATCATATCCATATGTGAATCCATTTTCAAGTATATAAAATTCATTTTATTTCAATGGGATCATTATGATGTGATATGTGAATTATTTTAACGTCGATGTTTTATGTATGAATAAATGATGGGTGGTGTCCAATATCTCCAACTGATGCATTTGTTAAAAATTTATATCTCCGTATTTGTATTTAGGAGTAATTTCTTGTTTCACATAAGTGTGTGATCATATGGTGTGGATCATGAGTAAAATCATACCTATAATCATGTATGTTTTATATTTCAAATACATGTAACATAATTATTCTTACTTGAATTACCAAATTATTCTCTCAAATATCATATTTATTGACTCTGTTATTTGATTCATATATTACGATAATCAAAAATTTATTCTATGTTTTACATTATTTTCGTTTTTTATATATGAATTTCATATGTTACATGATTTTAAAAATATTAAAATCTTATTCACACATATTATATTTTATTGTTATCAGTTATATCTACCCAAATGTAGCATCTGATCTAACACATTTATTATGTTTCCATTTTCTTATGATATGCGGATATAAATAATATGATGTGTATTGAAGTATGTCATATAAAAATAAGTAGTGAGGGTGTTTAATTATTATTATAGAATACATAGTTCATAATATATTAACAAATGTATTCATTAGTTCAAAAGTAAATAAGGTTTGATTGTTAACGTTTTACCATATTTCTCTAAAAATATAAACCTGAAACGTTATGAGAATGTATAGTAATGAAATATTTTTTAAATTTAACTTCGTTTATATGGTAACATTCATGTAATGTTATTTTTTGTATTAGAGAAGTGTTTAGATAACAATATATATTTTAATATTATTTTTCAATGGAAATTTTAATGGTGGAATTATCATCAATGGTAGATAAGATTATATATAAAATAGTTTTGAAATTATAGTTTATCTATTATTATAGTAAATTTACACCTAAATATTTTAGGGATTATGAAAAAATAACATTAGAATTTTCAATGGATAACAATATGGGTTGGTTAAATTACTGAAATTCAGATGAATTTTTTAGTATATACGTTTCCTAACAAGTACATATTTTTGGATACTATAAGTGGATAGAGTCTCTATCATAGATGTACCTAGTGGTAATAACCCTATAAAATCATGTTAATTATTTAAACGACCTCCACCTAGTTAATGAAAATTATTAGTATCTTTATATCTATAATGAATGTCCTATATGATTCTCCTAGGTCAATAACATTCTCATTATGATCCATTTTGAAGGATTTTTTTATTAATTTAATGGTTAAGGTAATAATGTATAAGAGAGCCAAATATAATGAAATTTAAATTGATTTGAATGTAAAAATTTTTTAAATGAAGGTTATATTATTTAATAGATATTACGATTGAGTTTTCATATTCCAATGATCATCTATTATAATTTTATTGGTAAAAATATTAGGTTTTTTTATTTTGTTGAAATATGACAACATAAATAAAGATGACATATGTATTAAAATGGAATTCAGTATTCCTTATAACTAATTTTTGAGCATATATAAATGGGTGATAATTTTAGTGTATACCATTTATGTTAGAAACTGTGGGTTTCATATTCTTACCTAAGGTAGGGAAGATGATATCCCAATATAAATTTAATACAGAAAATATTATGTATTATATTTGTTTATTTATATTTATCAATAATATTTGAGTATATTTCATATGTTATGTGGATTATGTAAAATATGTTAGGATTATTATTTAATAATTATTATTTAATGATTTAGAATCATATATTATACAGTAAGGATGACCACGAAATGTGATTTTAGGATAATATATTATTATTTAAATAAATATTGAATGACTATTGATTTAGGTATAGATAATTATTTGGTTTAACATATAAATGACGTTCACGTAATTAAGGGTTGATTTATTTTATGTTATATAAGTTAGATTTTATATATTCTATTGTTGTTGATATTTGAGTTAAGGAAAAAGTGATCCATGAATTTTTTTGTGAGATTTATAAAATTTCTAGGATTATGAAATATATATTTACTATGGTGTGATATTATTAATTACTAGTCCAGTATATGAGTTAAATTTTTAAGGGTTATAAAATTAAACATGATTTAATGACTATGATATTAAGATAGAATTTGTAATTTTATATGATTTATAAGATATGTACATGACATATACAAACTTGGATATTGGATTATATTTTAGATTAATCTTGTTCGATGAAAATAAGTAAAATGATATATCCTTAAAAATATATGATATTTCATATTAAAACTTATATCCTGAATGATGAATATATTTTGAATACATACACATACATTAATTAGTGGTTACAAATTACAAATGCGAGGACATAGTTATTTTATGGGGGTAGAATTTAAAGACATGATATTTTTGTTTTTTTAATTAATATTATATTAGATTGTCAGATTCCAAATAAATAGTAAACTATTAAAACATCATACTAAAATAAACCATGAAATAATAGAATTTAATGAATAATATAATCATTAGTTTATAAAAAGATAATAATAAACTACAGTAATTACATATTATTATTTTACATTGATTAATATTTTAAAATAAAAAATATCATTCAATGATGAATTCTTAAAAAGGAAATTGTAAATTTTATTTATAGTATATATTTATTAAAGTTGAAATTTACATCTTTAAGTAATATATAGAACAATAAATTAACATTTCAATATTCAATTATTAAGAAACTGTCTAATGTAATTTTAAAACCACGTGAAAATTAAAATATAAATTTTTTAATTTTTTATTATTTATATTTTAAATTTTTATTTCAATACTATTTTACCAATTTTAGTTTTTTAATTTTTTTTTTAAAAAAATTAGTTATTATTAAAAAAAATTATACTCTCCTAGGATAAGTAATTTTATTTTTTTTAAAATATTCACTTTTTGGATGAATAGTTAAGAACACTATTTTTACAAATACCATAACTATTATTAAATTATTATTACATATTAATTAATTTTAATTTACTATAACATTTTAATAATATAAACTATTTATTTTATAAGATATATACTAATTTATAAATTTTAAATGTATAATCTCACATTTTAAAATTTATAACTTATATTATATTTCTAAAATAATGTTATATATATTATATATTTAGTATTTTAAAATTAATTTTAATCACTTTTTATAAAAAATATAATAACATTTATTTTCCATTTTGAATCATTGGGGTCATACTATATAAAAAATTGATTTTATAATTCGGTATGATGGATAATTGATATTATTAAAATCTAATTATCACACAAATGGTAAAGTGGTAAAAGTATTAGTTAAAGAGAAAATTACTTAATACATGATGTAATAATTTGTGAGAATGTGTGATTGAGGCTATTATAAAAGTTATCACTTCTATGATATTGTATTTCTTTATTCTGGGGACACATTCATTGAGAGCATCTGTTCATAATTGAAAATTTGTTGGTATTTAAAAAAAGAAATTCATTTTATATTATAAATGGGTCACTTCTCTCCTAAAATACCGTCTAATAAAAATCAGTTACATTGGAAAAAAATCAACCAAATAATCCGTTGAACACTTCTATAGACCACCAAAAGGTTCTGAACATCTCAATATACTGTCTCCCATAGGCTAACCAACATTGAAAAAATGAAAATTGAAGAAGTGATATGTAAATTTATAACCCATCCTATATCAATCATACATCATTATGTGGACTTATTTTTCATAATATTCCATTAAAAATCATAAAATTTTAAAATTATTATAATATGTATACAAGTATGTTATTATAAAAATTGTAGAATCATTAACCACCGTTCACTTTTCGATTATGAAAACGGTAACTACTATTCCAATATTGTGTGGGCTAATAAAACTTCATTGTAATGTGTTTTTTATCTTAAAAAATATATAAGGATAGTCCTCAAATTTAATGTAATAAATATATTTATGATATTTACTAAATAATTTACATTTCAAAATCATAATGCATGTTATTAATTTCACCCCATCATTGGAAAAATAATTCAGCATCCAAGCGCACATTTGGAAAACCACCTCCAAAGAATGATTAAAATCCATTTTAATTTCATCATTAAATTACATGTATGGTCATGATAATTGTTTCAATGAATGAATAATATTTTTAGGAAATTTATAATGTTATGGAATGATAAATTTGGAATCTTATATATAACATGATCATTAAATAGCCTTGGTAAATTCAACCTTCCAAAAGTTTATTTAAAGATAAAAATAAATATTTATTCATATAATGAATTAAGATTGTATAGGTTATATTATGATTAAATTTATTTACAATAATAATATAATAGTATAATCATCATTAAATATGATAATTTTATTTCCAGTAAAATTATGTTCCATCTAAATCATTAAATAATAATCATTTCATTATGTTATGATCTTGATTGGGTTTGTTTAACCATATTTTTCAATAATTACATAAATTAATATCATGTATGACTAGGGGAAATAATTTTTTTTTAAATACATGAATGAAACAATTAAAAATAAATAATCTTGGTTTTTTATGTAAATACAAAAATTAAAATAATTATTTCATAAAACACCATTTTTTCTTTTATGAATCATATAAAAAATATTACCATTTAATTATTCATTATGGTTCATAATGAAAAAAATAATATACTAGAATTATATCATTTAATACTTTTATGAAAAATCAATAAACATTACTTATATTATCAAAGAAATCTGAAATTATGAATAATGTTGACCAAAAATAAAACTATTAAAAAACTAATTTCTATCAACCACGATTCCTTAATCCTGATATTGAAAATGGAAAGGAACTAAATAATATAGAAATAGTTAATAATTATAAATTTTGAATATAAAAGGATGTAGTAATGAATATTGTTCTAATATTTTTGAATAATGTTTTTATATAGAGGTGGATTTAGTTAAGCAACAGATCTAAGAAACAAGGTAAGTGGTTCACATCTCAACTCTAGTTCCTTGATACCTGATATATATTAAACACCATCTTTACATTGTATGGTGTTACAGTGATTTATTTTCATTTAATTTTTATTCATTTGGTTATGATCAATATGTTGAATTTATTTTGTATCTAATGGTTTAATTATCAATATTTATTTTAAAATTTTGAAATATATCATTCTATAAATTTTTTATATTATATCCTATTTTAAAATATTTTATGCTCACTAGAGTATATTTCCCATAAGTGTTATTTATAAGTCAAATTTTTTTTCCTTGAGTTATAATGTTTCATCTTGAAATTTTTTCTTCTTTTTTGGGGATTTCTAATACAAAAAATTAATTATATTGTATATTATAACCCTTATATTGAAATTGATGTTTTAATAAAAGAGATTTTTTATTACCCTATTTTAGATGTGTGAATTCAATTAATAAAATTTTAGTTTATTATCAGTATTATTTTATCAATGAATTATTTTTTTAATCACATCAATAATTCATATATAAAAAATTATTTAATTTTATAGGATAAATTATTTGAGTTTATTTATTAAAATATAATTTTTCCCACAATCTATAAATTGAACTTCACAAAATATACATTTTTCTTATTTTATATATGTATTTATTTTACATCAATATTTAAAATGTTTTATAAAAGATAATTTTTGTTTTCAAATTTTTTTTCATATTTAAAATTATTTACCCTAATGGGATTTATTGGATTGAATTTTTCTTTTAATATACACATATATTAATAAATTTCATAAAATTACCTCATGGTATCATAAAATATAATAATAATATATTTTTATGTGACACCGTTAAAAAAATTCCTTTTGAAAAGATATTTTTTCAACATCAATATATGTTTATATTTATTTTGATACACTTGGGATATGTTATTTTAATACAACACATATTATTTATTTAATTACATTTTGAAATATTTATTTATATGAAAAAAACTGATCCATTAAATCCATTCCCTTTCCAAATCATTTTTGTGTGTAAACATAATTTCTATTTTATTTTTTTCAATTTAAATGATATGTTCATCATCTCACTTATATATGTTTATTCAATAACATTATATTTATTGATCTATAAGCTAAATGAATTTATAATTTTTATATATGTCACCCAAATAGTGTATATATAATGTTTTTTATTTTATTAATTGAAAAGTATTTAACTAGATGTTTTCTAAATATAGCGGGATACCATTTTATTATCCATAGGATCATCACGTTATGGATTTTATTATGGGAATAAATTATGAAGGGTAATTAACCAAAATATTATTACATGGGTGCATTAAAATTTTATACAACAATGATATTCTTGCGGAACATGTGTGGATGAATAATGGGTAGGGGCTTCTATCTCAATCTAAGGCATTTTTTAAGAGTACATATCTCCTAAGATAAGTATTCATGAGTACTATTTAGTTCTTCTAATGAATTGGAAATGATGTTGTGGGTCATGAATGTAATATTCCCTTTTCTAATGTATGTGAAAATTTGAATGATATTTTGTAGATATATTCTTATTAACATGAATATTCATTTATTTGATTAATCAAGTTTTTTAAGTCCCTCCTTTTATTAATGTCTTATTATATATATATATATATTTATGACATTATGTATTTTATTTTCATTATTCGGTGTTATTTTATTATATATAATTATAACTTCCATATTCTCAAATTATGCAGACTTATTATTTTGGAATTTTATCACATAGGTATACCATTACAATGTAATAGATCTCATGTCATGCCTCTAATTTTTCCTTGGGTTATATATTAAGAAAATTTTAAAATCATTATAAGAAGGTCTTATGTGGTTAATTATAATGAGATGTTAAATACATGTTAAATAATAATAATTTTATTATATATTTTGAAAAATATTCAAATTGTTCAAAAATTCATGTGTTTTGTTAGTGAATGTTTTTTATTAATTCTTTAATACTCTAAACCGAAAAGTTTCGGGGAATGTTTTATAATGAAATATTTTTATAATTTCATGTAATTAAGATGACCACTGTGAATATCTGGGTAATATTAATAATATTTCAATTTTATTTCATAGTAAAATTCATAAATTATACTTTCTAGAAACATATCCATTATATGAAAAACTAATATTTTTTCAATATAATTGAAAATAGTTTTTTTCAATCAGAAATGAGATTCATGTAATATAAATTTTTTTATGACTAGTTAAATTTAAATACATTAGAATTTTAATTTGAAAAAATTGAAATTATTTTTTTAATATTATGTTTAAAAACATGTTACACTATGTTTTTGTAAATTTTATTAAAAAATTGATTTTTGGGTGAATAGTAGATTTTTTTAGAAGAATAATTTATTTTATTTTCATGTATATAAAATGTTTCTTTATATTTTTTGCTGTTTTGAAAATTTAATATTTTTATTTTGGTTTATCAGTATGAAACTAAATTCATTGAAATCAACATCACACTCTATATATATAAATACTTCTGTATACATAGTAACACATTTCTCTCAAAAATCATTTGACATCATTATTTGTGGGTGTGAATTTGAATTTATTTTTTCTACTAATAGAAAATGAACATTATAAAATTTATTCCATGGAGTAATCATATCAAAATTTGGTAATGTATAAACAATTTGTTTTTCATTTTCAATATTAAATTTGTTAAAAAATGTATGGTGTTATTGTAAGAGTTAAACATTGTTATTAGTGTTAACAACAATATTATATGGGTTAAAATGACCTAAAAATTTTCTCATTCATATTTTATGGTCATTTAGGACCCTATATCACATCCTTTTTCCACGACTAGAGATTTTGGAACAATTTTTATTGAGATATATATTAAAATATTCTAATCGATTAAAACATTGTAGTGTGTTCACTCCCAAAAATTAAAATGACACCACCTCCCCTATCATCACTTCACTTCAAGAGAATCAGATATCATAAAATACCCACTAATATCTGACCATAAAATAATTCACCATGTCATAAAATTTATTATTATTTTTTGTAATTTCATAGTAAACATCATTTAGATATAAATATATGGAGGTTGTTTGATGAATATGTATTTTTATTAACTGGTTGTTTTTATTTAATTTATACATTTATCTTTTTCAAGACTATCATAACCATTTCCATATATTAATATAGGAATATAAAAGTTATTTAAATAATGTTATTGTCCTTATAATGGAATATTGAAACAACTTGTTTTCATATTTGTGTTCTACCCCCTCAAAGAATGATGTATTTTATTTTTCATAACCACCTTACATTGATGTCATATAAAGGTGTACTTAATGAAACGATGTTTTATTTATTATATAGTTATAATTTTCTAAATGTAAAATGGAACCTCTATTCCATCATTTTTCATGAAAATTTGAAACATTACTCATGATAACATATGGTCCACAATCATAATGATGTAACATAATTAATTTATCAAAACCAGTAAAGATATCAGGTTTCAAAAGCATTATTAATATATAAAGTTTTTAATTATAACAAGATTAATAATTTTTATATGATATAATTATAATCCAAGTGAAAAATAAATACATTCTAATGTCATTATGAAATTATGTCCCAAAAAATGAAAAATATACAAATTGAACATAGTAAATTAACGGATTATATATTGTTAATATAGAAAATAAAAAAATAGTACTGGTATATTGAAGTAAAAAATATTCTTGATCTTACAAATAACTAACATAATGTTTTTATTTGGGAAGATAAATAAAATATGTTATTATTTGATCATGAGGTATTGGATTATCCATATTAAAACATCGATTTATATTATTTTGAATTATTATTTATAAATTTATTTCCACCATGTTTATATTTATTCAATACTGTGTAAATATTTTAATATACATTTTTGAAAATTATATTTACACTCTATTGACCATTCGAAAAAGATCATTGATTGGAATATTTTTATTTATATTATATGTAATATTGATTATTTTTACACTGTAAAAAATTAATTTTTTTTATGAATAAATCATCGATAGATTTTTCCACAACTAGAAAAATATTTTGATATTAATTTTTCATTACGGTGTTAAATAATTTTTTATGAAACCCGATTGTATCCATTTTTTCAGTGTATTTTGTATTAGAAAATAGGGTTCTCAAATGAATGGGATATATCAATATCTGAAAATGTTTTTCCTTTTCAATTATATTTTTTTTGAGTTTTATGATGTAATCAACACCATTAATTTATTTCATGTGAGGTGTGGTAAATGAAGTGAAAACTGATATATATAAAATGGGTCAATATAAGATCCTGAACCTTTTGGGAGATGTCCCTACCTTGATTTCTAGTACACGTTTTTGTTTCTTTACACTCTATTGGGGTCTCAAATTTGTAGGTGTTAGGTTGTAAATTTGAGAAAAATTGAAGAATTGTGGCAGTGCATGGTTATGGAAAATCATATTCCCATACATAGGGAACCATGTAAAACTAAAAAGTGAGTATTCGCGTTGACATAAAATATTTTTCCAAACCATGAGCAATTTTAGGATTAAATTTGAACCCAAATAGAAGTGGCTCATGTTTTAGAAACAAGGTTTGGGAAAATCATCAACACCCTCCCATCAAACACTATTCTATAATTTAATTCACCTAAAATTATTTTTTAAATCTCACAAACCCCTAGAACTCACCCCATTTGAACTACATTCATACCTATATATTATTTCATGATTTAAGAGTATCTTGGATTGGTTACAAGCCTTATAAACCTATGATATTAATGATTTATGTCCTAGATCGTTGATCTTCACACCTCCTAGAAATATAATCATATCCATCTTGGTTTCATATTCATCTTTCACTGTTCTCCCAACCAAGAAAAGGTTATTTATTATATTTTGATTGCATCTTGATCATTAATTTTATATCTATATCTATATTTTATGTATATTGTTTTGTTAAATCATGATTTTTATTATCTAGATCTCTTTCTATGCCATTATGTCGCATAAATTTTTTCTCATTTCGTTGGGCAATCAATCAACATCAAATTGAGGTTTGTGGTCTATAATTCAATTATAATAGACATTATCGAAATTATGTGTATATAATTGAATATTATAACGTTGATATTTAGATATTGATTTGTAGAATAAATTTATTACATTGTTATATTAATTAATTAAGGGAGATATTATATCAGGGATAATTGAGATTATAGATTTGAGTAATCAATTACGGAATTAATTAAGGGATGCTGGGATTATAGAATTAAATATTTAATTAATGACTTAATTTTACAATATTAATATTGTCTGTTAAATAAGAAATTTCTGAATTAGTTATGGAATTATTGGGATAATATATTTTGATTAATTAATTAGAAATTTATATAAGGGTTTTGACATATAAAAATAATTTTGAAATTAGTAATGATGATTAGATGACTAATTAGTTTTTAGATAATATATTATATTGTGATTAATAATTAATTATTGATTAAATGAATCAAAATTAGAAGATTAATTACCTTTTTAGTTAATTAATGATATTGAGTTGATTAATTATTTTTTGATATAATTAATAAGATTGATCTGATTAATGAATTGTTATGATAATGAATAATTTAATGATGATTGAAAAATTGTTGTAATAATTAATGAGTTTGAGATAATTAAATAATTATTGAGTTAAATAAATTTACCGATAACATTAATTACATTTTTAGATAATTAATAATATGTTTACTATTAATTAACTTTTGAGTTTATTAAGGTGAATAAAAATAGTAGTTAATAATTGTTTTAATTAAAAGTATTGGGATGTTTAATTAATATTTGATTTAATTAAAGATATTTATATTATGGGTTAGTTTTTTATTTAATTAATGGAATTGGGTTTTTACATGTAATATATAATGTTAACAAATGAATTCTAAGATGTGAAATGAAATATATAATGGTAAAAATGGAATAATTATAAATGAAATTTTATCTAGAATGATAAAAATGGAATTCTGAGAAGTGAAATGGGATATTGAATAATATTTATAGCATTCTATGACATGATATACCTTGGGTATAAATTATTATCTTCCATGGGTCAATGCAGGTATTGACATTCTGGTATCCTTAAAATCTTAGGGAAGCTATGTAGTAATATATAGAATAAATCAATAATGTGATAACAATTTATTTATGCATTGTTATTATGTTTTTAAGCAACTAAATACTCATATTATAGAATTGATGTTGTTTTAGACACCCATGGTGGTGGTCTACTATGTTTTACTCACACCCTACTCAAGATAAATGATCGTTACCCGAATAGACTTCATGTTTTAAAGATATCATATGGGAATGCTCCATACATTAGATGGTTGCTTATTTTAGAGAGCATGGATGAGGGAACTAGACATAGTACAAGACCAGATTTGGTGGTGTTTGTGTATTTATTATGAGTTCCATTTGGAAACTATACATGTATCTAGTCATGGTATATATTATATTTCATTATGATATTGTATTTAAAATTTTGGTTATCTTTTTATTGTAAATCCCCGACCCCAGTTACCCAGATTCAGTGCATTATTTTAATACATTGGCATGATTACAACGAATCAAGTCCCGATAGACCGATCGGTTTAGAAATCTAGGAAAATAAATTACATAAATTAATGTTACATTACACATTATAACAAACAAAACAACATAAAAAATCCTTTACGAACACCATTATTCCCTAGGATTAACCCTGCATATCAATCACAATACACTTCTTTGAATGTTGGGAATAATTAAACATAGAAAGGGGTGAGCTCAAATGCTCAGAAAGGATAACAATATAGCAGAAACATTCATAAATAAGCATAAACATTTAAGGCAATGTATAACTAAAACAAAAGTTTTTTAAACATGAACTTTAGAATAATATGGAAAAAATAAAATGGTGTAATGACATTTACTTATTCATATGGATATTCGTCTAGTCGAATAATCACATGAAATATCACTAACCAATTTCATAACGAGGGTATGTATAATGCCATATTATCATAACCACATATTCAAGGATTTGTTCCAAGACTACAAATAAGATTTTTTCATGTCCTTGTGCCAAGACACTAATTTGTCTAATGAGCCCCATCGATGCATCAAGGAGCTGTAGCGGGCTCCAGCAATAACTTACTAAGTCCAATGAATTCCTCATATGAAAAGGTTTAAACATAATATAAGCATTCGTATTAAAACTAGCATATGGAATGGTATTACTTTATCCCTAAACCATGAATGGTATAAAAATAACACATCCATAGTAAAAAATATCACAAACCCTTCAATATAATATGGAAGATTGTTATTACAATAAATCAACCTCAGTCAAAAATAATATCTAGTAAAGGATGCTGACATAGTAGAAAATGACTTGAAAATCTTTTTAAGAGAAATATATTTTTTTTAAAATCATTTAAATGACATAAATTTATGAAGGAAGTAATTTAAAAGAGATTTTTAAATCAAATTTCACATAACACTTTAAAACTTTTTATAATAATTATCATTTCAAAACATTCATGTCCATATAAATAAATCCTTAAAATCATTTTTGAAAGCATGGAAATTAATTAAAAAGGTTTAGAAAGATAAATAATTAAAACAATTAAAATTATGATCATGATAAAGAGAAATATTCACAAATCCTTAAAATATTCATTTTGAAATCATTTTTATAAAAATGTACATGGATGATAAAAATGTCCCATTTAATACTTACACATAAACAATCTCTGATAATAATGAGATTGAGGAATTAACCCTTACCATTTTGGTAACATACGAAACATAAACCCCATGAAATAGGTATAATGAAATGAATATGTAAATACACATAAATTAAATTATATTAAACTAAGAATAAACTTATGGGAAGTACCTACACAACACAAAAGGTAATAGTGGCAATATGGCATGAATCTCACTAGTATAAGGAGTGAGATGAAAACCCCTTTCCTTGCACTTTCATTTAGTCGAGGGTACATTTAACCTCTATTATGAAGACTATATTATGTTATTAAATTATACCATAACCATATTAATATTTATGATATCATACATTATTCATTTATGACTTTATACTACCCATTTAATAATAAATTCCATGTTATATTAATATTTCGGGTAATAATTGCTTTCTTTATCATACGTGTTTTAACTTGTTACTCTTGATTGTATCACATAGATCATGATTTAAATACTTAAAAAATATAAAAAAGGATTTATATATCATATATATTTAGAATATAAATATGTATAATAGACAAATATATGAAATGGAAAACAACGTTTATAGAGATGGTAGTCCGTACGTATATATAAACGCTGTTTCCATTTTCATATAGTATTGAACAAAAGTAAGTGAATAAGATATATGTAAGTACAAAAATACTTATATATATAAAAACAATATCCTGTAGAATTATTCTTTCATATATTAAATACATATTAGTAATATATATTTTTATAATCGTCGATGAATGGTGAACTTGGAAATGAATCTCATCGCGTCGTGGAGATGGTAATCTGTACGTACAAACGAGCGACCATATCATTCTTTTGATATTAAAATAATATATAATTTGATGTTATATAATATAAAAAAAATCCTTATCATGTTATTTTTATTATTTACATCAAATATACATCATTATTATGCCCATCCAAATAATAATGTGTTGAATAACAATTACACCACGACATGGAGACGGTAAGTCGTATGTACGCACCTATGGTGACATGTCATTCAAAGGGTGAATAGAATAATGAATATAGTTGTGAAATATTTATAATAACATAAAAGTATATAGAATATACAGGATTTACTATTTTAGAATGTAGATAACAAAGAAAACGGAAGTGGAAGAAGAAAAGAACTTGAAAGAGGGCGGTGAAAGCATTACATCTTAATTTGGTTCTTCCTTTTGATTTGATCAAAAGGGCTCCATAGGTTGGTTTTCGAATCAAAATAAGGCATCTTGGCTGAAGGTAGGATAGTTTATAGTGTATTCGGTTAGGTTTTGGCCGTGAAAAATGGCATAGAAGGTGAGAATTAGAGTGAAAGATGAGTGCCCTTTTATAAGAGGGTTGACGAGAACCTTAAGAAAAACATAAAATATTATTTTATAATAAATTAATATTCAGTTTATAATGGCTCAAAAATTGATTTATTTCAAGGATAAGGTGGTTTTGGGACTAAATACACTCAAAAAATAGGTTTTAGATAGGTTTGGGTCACTTTATTAACATTATCATTTCATTTTAACTCTTAGTTAATTATTTTGACATTTACCATGCCTCTTTGTATTTTTATATTATATGGTTAATAAACTTACTATAAACATCCAATCGACCGCGAAGTGGTCCATTAATTATACACCTATCATGATATAAGTCCTTTGGATGAACCATAGATTTTTAGGAATATAATAACAATTAATAATATAATATTTGTTTTAAAAACTCTTTTATGTCAATTTTGACACAATAGGGTATTTTGTTTTTGATAAATTCATAAAAGCATTATTAATTCAAAAAAAATTCATATAACCAATCCTAATACGTTATGTTAACATAGAAAATTATTTTATTTCATAAAAAGTCTCAAATTACATTTATATTGGTATTTATAATATCAATTATCTTAATAATTCATTAATACGGTAATTACTGCATCATCATTGTGTCATAAATAAATTAAATTATTTAATGTCTAAAAATTATAAATAAAATACTATTATGTAGGAAATATTTTTATATTTCTAATGAATATTTATAATTGAATATATCTTATTTATATCAGTATATTAAAAAAGGTTTACTTATTGATCATTGATTTTTACTCTTTTAACTATTCTTTGAATTAAATAATAATAAATGTCCTAATCTAATCCAAGTGGACATAAATGACAATATTTTATTCTTAAGGTTAGTATTGGTCTTTATATACTTGTCCAATATAATTATTACATGTGTTAAGGTAATATTAATATCATTTTTCTCATTAATGACCATATTTACTTTTAACATTGATAAATAAAAGTATAATGTTACTATTCATCAAAAAAGTAATTTTATCTTATTGAACCCCATTTTACTCATTGATATTAACCGTTCCTCTCATATTTTGGAAATTCAATTAATAGAAGTCATAAAATTATTTTTTATGTGAATTTACAAATTCTCCTTGAAGATGGGTAAAAGACGGTGAAAAGTTCAATAAAATTTTCATATATTGAAATTTATTATAAACTGACTCTAATGAATTAAATTGAAAATATATAGGTATAATATATATATTTTGACATAAAATAAATTTAAATAAAATAAATAAATTTTTAAATAAAAATTTGGTTTTAAACTATAACTCGTTGTTTTTCACTATTCATCAATAATTAAAAGTTCTCAGAAAAATACCAAAAATTTACCATAAGAAAATTTTGATTCTCCAAATTCAATAATGAATTATATTTTACCAAATTAAAAATATAGAAGTTGCATTTATTAATTTAAAATTAATTCCCTCTCTCAAAACCAAAAGAGGTATTTTAAAAAATAATAACTATCAAAAGTTTGACACTGGTTTAAGTCCAATTTCAAATTAAAATTACTTACAATGACAATCTTTGGATAAATAATAAAAATATAATCTATTTATGCTTCCAAACCATTAAAATCTATAAGTTAACGATATAAATTATTTTGATTAAAAAGTTGTTTTCAGTTAAAATATAGTATTGTTCACTATTCACCCAAATATGAATGTTATCAAAAGACACCAAAACATCATTGAAACTAAAATATTATTTCCCGATTCTAAATAAGAAGTTTATTTTTTCAAATTGAATATAAAAAATTTTCAAATAATGGATTTAAAAAGGCTTCGCCATTAAATAGAGGTAAAATTACATTTTTTAAATACTTCTTTTATCTAAAAAAATGTATTTGTTCTTACATTATGTCTAAGAAACTAAAAATAAGGATTCTAAATTTATAAGGATTAAATAAAGATTAAAATTCAGTTAACACTATTAATAACCGCTTTTGAAAGGGTAGTTTGGTAATCCATGGTGCGCTAGAACTCGGTGTTGCGAGTAGTGCAAGTTATTGAATTACTTTGAATAAATAACATACTATGAAATCTTGGGAAGTTACATTCTTCCCTCTTTCAATAAATTGCGTCCTCAAAATTTGAAATTATTTTTCGGAAATAATAGATTGAAAATAGAAAACACCTTTGGGAAAACCCACATCAAAAATTTGGTAAATAAAATTTAGTCATAATAAGAGGAAACATGAAATGAAAGGGTCACCACCAAATTAAGATCTTGATAAAGAGAACATTGGTGGAAATTAGGGACATATTTATGGAGGAAAAACATAAATATTTGTACGTAGTGATTGAGGTCATCAGTCACAAACAAGTGTAAAATTGAGGGCCTTAAATTCATCAATTTATGCTGATTTAAAATACAATCGGTTCTACAAAACATATGTTATTAGGATAACACATTTTTTATTTTATGATCCCTTCACTAAATTATAACAATTAATTTCTTCATATAATAATAGAAGAAAAAAAAATATACATGACAAGTAGATTCCCATCCTTTATCTAATTTCTATAATAAACTCATATTTCAATCTAAAAGATAATAGAACATAAAAATAGTATTATATTAATCATATTCGTATATGGTTCAAAAAAATGAATTTATAATTCATCTACAAGAATATTTTTTAAAAAGACTACATTATTCAACCTAGGACATAACGTGGTCCAGTGGTATGTGATACACCCTTATCGCCCTTCGGTTGCGGGTTCAAGTCTCGCGGCCTTGCCGGACGCAACAGGTAGTCGGCTGACCATTGGGTTTTCCTTTTATGGAAATCCAAAAATAATATAAAACTAGAATTATCCAAAAAAATTTCTTGTACAAACTCACAGTCCATAATTTATAAAGAAGTTATACACAATAAAGATCACGTTTTCCGAGTAATAACATGTGTACACCTTCATCATGTTTTCTTTTAAAACACTACAACAACCTGAATTACCATAAAACCTTATTCATTACATTCATGATCCTTTATTCCTTATAGAATACTGGATATAAACCTTCTATCCAAAAATTATGTAATCTCCAACAATGATGGAATATACAAATCATTAATCAGTTTCAAGGTAGTCAAGAATATCCAATTTAATTTATCCAAATCAATCATGTATTATTCCAAAATCACTACCTCGGTATCAGAACCATATTACGGTTTATCATTCTCTCAACCATATATTTTCCAAACATTTAACCTACTATTGAGTCACTTTTCTTGGTTCCACACAATATCAAGTCCTTAATTAAATAGTACTACAGTAAAATCCTTATATGCTCCATAATTATTATAACCAGTACATTGTTGATACAACACTCAAATGTCATAATTATTTAATTAAAACATAAGAACTCTAATCATTCCTCCACATCTGTGGTAGTATCATAAAAAGATTATTATCCAATAACATAATTTGGGGAATACTCTGTTGATTTAGACATTGGTTCGCGTAGTGTCCCAACTCCTTGTAGATGAAGCATTTTACATTTGAAACATTTGTCTTACCCTTACAGTCACGTACATGGTGTCATTTTTCTCCACACTTATAACAAACTCCCATTCCCTTCAAGAAAGTTCTAGGGGTTTTCTTCTCACAGTTAGCATATATTGTAAAATTCTTTTATTCCCTATTCTATTTATCCATCTTTCTCTCTTCCATCCTTTCCTTCTCTTGGTTCCCTTCAAATCCATAGGGCCCATAGAATTCTTCACTTATCTTATTAACACATGATACTATTTCTTCATATGTTTAGAATACAAGGGAGACTATTTCTCTTCTAAAATTTGACATAATACCATGAAAGATATGATCCTTCTTACTCTTTTGATCATACGTATTGATGGAGTTCACTTTCCTTCTACTAGGCACCATTTCTATACAATAGAATAAACTAGGTCAGTTTATGAATTGCAATGAAAAATTCAATACATGTAAAATACCTAACATAAATTGAACGGTTTATGTATATAATCCATAATCATAAAGATGTTTTCATTGATGAAGTATATACTCATAAACCCTTCATAATTATTTGTAATGAAAATGAGAATTATCATAAGTTTATCCCCCAGGAGGGTCGTAATCAAGAGTGCAGCAAGGCCCATTTTCGTGCACCAGCTCCCGTTCGAGCCTAGCTCAAAACAGTGTTTTCTTGTTTTACCCTAAGGAACATCAGTGCTTGAGCTGCCTCTACCTGCTCGTATCTAGATAGGGATGTATTTTCATGGAAAACTCATAAAATCTCCAAATTACCAAAATTATAGGAATATATTCTATACCAATACTCAACGTCTATCTTAGGTATATGTGCTCTAATCAGAGTTTATATAAATATAACTTCCATGTTTATTGATAAACACCCTATGATACCAACTGTAACGCCCCAACCCCAGTTAACTAGAGTCGGTGCATTATTTTAATACATTGGCATGATTAGAAGGAATCATGTCCTGAAAGTCCGATCAGTTTAGCAGTCTTGGAAAATAGATTACATACATGAATGCTACATTACACTTTATAACATACAAAACAACATAAAAAATCCTTTAATAAGGCCATTATTCCCTTGGATTAACCCTGCATATCAATGATAATACACTTCAAGGAATCCAGGAAAAAATAAAACATAGAAAGGGGTGAGCACAGATGCTCATTAAGGATAACAATACAACAGAAATCTTCATAAATAAGCATAAACATTTAAGGCAATGTATATCTAAAACAAAATCATTTTAAACAAGAACTTCAGCATTATATGGAAAAAATAAAATGATGTAATGTCATATACTTATTCACATGGATATTCTACTAGTCTAATAATCACATGAAATATCACTAACCACTTTCATAAGGATGGAATTCCTAATGCCAGAGTATCATAACCACATAGTCAAGGCCTTGTGCCAAGAATAGAAATAAGATTTTTTCAATGCCTTCACTGAAGACACTAGTCTGTCTCATTAGACCTATCGATGCATCGAGGAGCTATAGCAGGCTCTACCCACAACTTACTATGTCCAATTCATTCCTTAGATGAAAAGGTTTAAACATTACATAATCATTCGTATTATAACTAGCATACAAAATGTCAATAAATTATACCTCAACCATGAATGGTATAAAAATTACACATCCATATTCAATCATTTCAAAAAACCTTCAATACAATATGGAAGATTTGTATTATAATCAATCAACCTCAGTCAAAAAAATATCTAGTAAAGGATGCTGATATAGTTGAAAATGATGACTAAACTTTTTTGAGAGAAATAACCATTTTGTATAATCATTTAAAAGTCACACATTTATAAAGGAAGTAATCTAAAAGCAATTTTTGAATCAAAGTATCCCATACCACATTAATACTTTTTAAAAAATTATCATTTCAAAACATCCATTTCCATATAAATAAATCCTTAAAATCATTTTTGAAAACATGGACATTAATTTAAAATGTTTAAAAAGATAAATCATTTAAAGATTTAAAATTCTGATCTTAATAAAGAGTAATTTTCACAAATCATTAAAATATTCAATTTGAAATAAATTTTATGAAAATGGACATGGATGAAAAACAATTTCCCAGTAAATACATACACATAAAAAATCACGGATAATAATGAGATTGAGGAATTAACACTTACCAATTTGGTAACTTATGAAACATAAACCCCATTAAAGAGGTATCAAATAATGAATATGTAAATACACATAAATTAATGTTTATTACACAAAGAATACAATTATGGGAATTACAAACTCCACAGAAAATGTAATAGTGGAAATATAGCATGAATCTCATGGGAATAAGGAGTGAGATGAAAACCCCTTCCCTTGCACTTTCCTTTAGTCGATGGTACGTTTAACCTACTATATGAATACTATAGTATGTTATTAATTTATACCAGAATAAGATTAATATTTATGATATCATACATTATTAATTCAGGACTTAATACTACCCATTTAATAAAAATTTCCATCTTATATTAATATTCTGTGTAATAATCTCTTTCTTTATCGTACGTGTTTTAACTTGTTCCTCTTGATTGTATCACATAGATAATGAATTAAATACTTCCAGAATATAAAACATGATTTATATATCATATATATCTTTAATATAAATATGTATAATAGACATATATATGAAATGGAAAACACTGTTTATGGAGATGGTAGTCCGTGCGTATGAATAAATGCTGTTTCTGTTTTCATATATTATTGAATGCAAGTAAGTGAATAAGATATATGTATGTAATTAAATAATTATATATATAAATATATATATATATATCCAGATGAATTATTATGTCATATGTCACATACTTATATGTAATATATAATTTTATAATCGTCGATTAATGGTGAACTTTTAAATGAATCCAATCACGTCATGGAGACGATAATCTGTACGTACGCACGAGCGAAAATATAAATCTTTTGATATTAAAATAATATATAATTGGATGGAATATCATATATAAATAATCAATATCATGTTATATTTATTATTTACATAAAATACACATCATTATTATACCTATCCAAATAATAATATATTGAATAACAATTTCACCACGACGTGGAGACGGTAAGTTGCACTTACACACATATGGTGACATGTCATTCAATCTGTGGATATAATAATGAATATAGTTGTGAAATATTTATAATAATGACAATTTAAATAGATGATACTTTATTTATTATTTTATAATGGAAATATCAAATAAAAAGAAGTGGAAGAAGAAAGTAACTTGAAGGAGGGTAGTTAAATCATTACCTCTTCTTCAGGTTATTCTTTTTAATTTGTTCAAAATGGATCTTTTGGTTGGATTTCTGATCAAACTAAGGCCACTAGGTTGATGTTAGGATAGTTGAGATGGTATTTTTGTAGGATTTTGCCGATCCAAATGGCTTAGAAGGTGTTAATTAGAGTGAGAGATGAGTTCCCTTTTATAAGAGGGTTGATGGACACCTTAAGAAAAAACATTAAATATTATTTTATAATAAATTCATATTCGGGTTATAATGGCTTAAAATTGATTTATTTAGATACTAAATTCTGTATGGGTCTAAATCTACTCAACCAATAAGTTTTAGACAGGTTTGGGTCAATTTATTAAAATTATCGTTTAGTTTTAACTCTTTGTTAATTAGTTTGACATTTACCATGCCTCTTTGTATTTTTTATTATATGGTCAATAAAATTATTATAAACATTCAATGGAACCACAAGTGGTCACATAATTATACACATATCATTATGTAAGTCTTTTGGCTGATCTTTAGATATTTAGGAACATAATATCAATTAATAATATAAAATTCTTTTCAAAAACTCTTTTATGTCAATTTTGACACTATTGGGTATTTTGTTTTTGATAAATTCATAAAAGCATTATTACATCAAAAAAATTCATATAACCAATTATAATAAGTCATATTAACCTTGAAAATTATTTTATTTCATAAAAAGTCTCACATTTCATTTATTTGGGTATTTATAATATCAATTATTTTAATCATTCATTAATACGATAATTACTGCATCATCATTGTGTCATAAATAAATTAAATTATTTAATGTATAAATATTATAAATAAAATACCATTATGCAGTAAATCGTTTTATATTTCTAATGAATATTTATAATCAAATTTATCTTATGTATATCCCTATATTAAAAATGTTTTTGTTATTAATCTTTGATTTTAACTCTTTTAACTCTTTATTGAATTAAATTATTATAAATGTCTTCATCTAATCCTAGCAGACCTAAATGATAATATTTTATTCCTATGGTTTACTTTGGTCGATATAAACTTGTCCAATAGAATTTGGACATGTGTTAGGGTAATATTAATATCATTTTTACACTTAATTACCCTATGTAATTTCAACTCTGGTAAAAAAAAGTAAAAAGTTACTATCCACCAAAAGAAATATCTTATTGCACCACATTTTACTCATTGATGTTAACCGTGTCTCTTGGATTTTCTAAATTCAATTCACAGAACCTGTAAAATTATGTTTTATGTGAATCTACAATTTCTCCTAGGAGATGGGTAAAAGACGGTGAAAAGTTCAATAAAATTTTTATATATCTAAAATGATTATAAACTAACTCCAATGAATTACATTGAAATTATATAGGTATTATTTATCTATTTTTAACTAATATAAATTTAAATAAAATAAATAAATATTTCAATAAAAACACTTTTTAAAACTATAACTTAATGTTTTTCACAATTCATCAAAAATTAATAGTTTTCAGAAAAATTATAAAAATTTACCCCCTGCTAATTTTGATATTCCTAATTCAATAATAAAGTATATTTTACCAAATTAAAATCATAGAAGTTGCATTTATTAATTTAAAATTAATTTCCACTCTCAAAACAAAAAGGCGTATTTTTAAGAAATAATAACTATCAAAGGTTTGACACTTTTTTATGTCCAATTTCAAAGTGAAATTCTTTAAAATGACCATCATTTGATTAAATGGTAAAATAGATAATCGATTTATACTTCCAAACCCTTAAAATTTATAAGTGAAAACTATAAATTATTTTGATAAAAAAAAGTCTTTTTAGTTAAAATATAGTATTTTTACTATTCACCCACATATAAATGTTATCAGAAAAATACCAAAACATTATTGAAACTAAATTATTATGTTCCAATTCTAAAGAAGATGTTTTTTTATCAAATTTAATATATAAACATTTCAAATATTGGATTGAAAATGGCTTCTCCATTATAATGCGGTAAAATTGCATTTTTTGTAAAATATTTCTTTTATCTAAAAAATGTATTTGTTCTTACATTATGTCTAATAAACTCATAATATGGAATCTAAAATTATAAGGATTATATAAAGTTCAAAATTCAGTTAATACTATTCATAACTGCTTTTGAATGGCTAGTTTGGTAAGTCATGGTGCGTTAGAACTCAGTGTTGCGTGTAGTGCATGTTATTGAATTACTTTGAAGAAATAATGTACTATAAAATCTTGGGGTGTTACAGTTATACAAGTATTTTTCTAATTATGATATCATTTTGTTATTTAGTTTTTAATTTTGTTAATATGTATTGGTTTATTACTATTATAAAATAGGGTATAGTCATCATATTATAGATATTATACCCTCTCTACAAGTTGACACCTATTGTGATATGGGGAGACGATCCTAAGGTCACATATAGAACCAACATAGGGAAATAGTGGATGGAAATTGGGTCAGAATGTTATACTCAAATCCCAAAGGAATTATTAGTTCAGTAGTTTTTGGGAACGAAAACCAGACTTTATACACTTTTAACAAATCGAATATGATAGAAAACATATTAAATTTAAAAACAATTCCACCATCCTTGAAAAGTCATTAAATGGATTCATCATCAAGAAATGGGGAAGGGAATCCCAATAATGGTGCTCTTAATTTCTCAGTAATGCGAACGTACAATGGAAGCAATCATGAATCAATAAGCATAATTAAAATGGATATCTAAATAAATAAACAAAAATTACATTTAAATAAATATTCATTCATGATATGATATGGAATAATAAATATGGAATGTTAAATAATTGAATAAGCATTTAATTTAATCTATATCTAATAATTAAATACATCCGGATAAAATATCACAATGAAATTATCATGGATTTTAATAATAATTTTATTCTCAATGAAGGAAGTTATAATGACCCATCCTTATTATATTACACAGTATAGAAATTATTTAAGAAGGTGATTCATTTTTAATTGAGGATATTATCAAAATTAGAGATCTAGAGAATTAAGATATAATAAATTCGTAACATTATACATTAACACAGAGTGGATTCAATATACAATATTAATTTCTTCCAAAATATATAACTTTTAAAATAAAAGTCGTTTTCATTGAAAATTCTTCAAACATTTATCATAGCTTCCATATTGGTCTTACACGCCCTTATAACCTGTAAAAATAATATAAAAACATTGGATGAGCACAAAAATCATTGTAAAAAATATAATCAATGGAAAGAGAGCATTATTCCACGAATACTTGTAATGTATAAAATCATTTTCAAAAGACATATGTTTCATGAATATATACTTATTTGGTGAAACATGATATTTCCAAAATATTACACCAAAACATAATAACCAAAATATAACCATAATGTTATCTTGGCGAATTACTTATATAACCTTATAACCAACTTGGTTACATTATAATTTCTAACCCTCACGACTATATTATAGTTTGTGTAACTATAATAGTTTCAGATGGAGTAATCATACGACTGACCTCCAACATACACATAACCAATGAATTGGAAGTTGATATAGGTCACACCCTTCATTATAGAAAATATTCGAGAACCATAACATAATCATACAAGATGAATAATTGCATAAAAACATTTCTGTTTAAATTTGTAGAACAAAATTTTAAAAGAGGATTTTAAATGAAACGATGCTTAGAAATATCATATAATTCTAGTGAGATTGAATTGAGTGGATGGATTATTTATATGAACTATTAATAAATATAATTCATCATAATATAAATATAATTCATCACAAATCTATTTAATACAACACAAATAATGAAGTAGAATGTTAACCTGGAGAATGGAAATCAGGTTGAGAATTCCCTTAACTCAGGTTTTCATTATTTTAAAATCATTTAAAACTTCTGTAAAGATGGATTTAATATTGTTATTTATATCTTATAGAAACATAACCATATTCATAATACCTTATATGATCATTTAATAACATCATTTCACCCTTTAATTATTAGTATTATGTTCCAACCATTATTTCATGTGGGTTATTTTTATGATTTCTATTATCAGTTCATGATGTATAATTTAGTAGATTGTAAGTGAAAGTACCGAATTGTAATGGAGTGCTATTTAAATATTTTAAGAACACTAAATTTTACCATTTATCATTATGAATTCTTATAGGAGAATGATTAATCAGTTAAAACATTATTTATATGTTTTTACGTTATTTTGGTGATTCATCGATCATAAAGAACTCGTTTGTTTCGAAAATTTATTTCAAGTGTACAAAATGATTCTAGAACGTTATATAAGATGTAATACATAAATTAAAATTTGTTTCATCTTAAAAATAGTTTCATGACCAGTCATTATGGAAGTAAAAAAAATTAAATCACATCATTCATGACGTTGGTAAATCAACACATCAAGGACTGTGTTTTAATTACATAAATTAGTGGAAGAAGAGAAGAATATTGACGAGGAATTTTACATGAACATGATAAAATTCGGAATATAAAAGATTCATGGGGGTTTCATCCCACTTCGATAATAGGAGGTGAGGAAATAAAGAGAAAATAATACAATATTGAAATAAAAGGAAAGTTGGAAAATCCCTTTCAAAAAATTGGCAGCCTAATGACGTTGCTTAAAATTTCATAAAATATATTTATGAGAGAAAATGGGACTCTCATAATTCTTACATAATATTGGATGTGAGGGGTATATGTAATGAAATATCCCAACATAATTCAAAAGAAAAATAAAAAATAATAACATAAAATGAAATAAAAATAAATAAAATATAATTGGATGTTTACCTCTTGATCATTTCTCCTTGAGATTTGACTTAATGCCTTTGGTTTTTGAGTTTTGGTGATACGAGAAGTTCTAGAACGTGGGTAAGTTCCTTAGGAGGTGTTTTGGGTAGAACTTATGTAAGGATTATTTTTCGAGAGATGTAGGAAAAAGATGGAAATGTGGGTGGTATTTGTAGTGGAGGAGAGTATGTATTTTTCCTAATTTTAATCATTATTATAATATTTTTTTAAAGACTCTGAATAATAATAATTCATGTTACCACAAATAGTAATAATAGAATGTGAGTTTTAAAAATGTGGTATTGCATCATCCTTGAAACAACTATGATGTAGTAAATCAAATATTTATTATTTATCATATTTCATCATATTTTACTATTCATCCAAAATTCTAAAATTCTAGAAAATTCCAAATAATTCACCTTAACAGTTTATAGATATGTAGAATTTAAAAATAAACACCATTTTATGAAAATAATTTTCTAAATATTATAACATTAATTTGTATATAAAACCAAACATTATACCGAAATTAAAAATTTTAATTCTATAACTGATATTATATCACATTGAACAAATTAACCTATAAGGCATTATCATAAATCCATAAAAAAATTAAAAAACAATAATATTGACTATTCATTTGGGTCATGTTTCTATTCATATAACTATTCATATGGGTATGATAATATTCACAGAAAAACAAGATAGTTTAATTAGACACCAAATAATTTACCAAACACAATTGTAGAATACCGTTTTTAGAAATTTTAATAATTGAGGAAGAAAATTTATTTTTAAAAGGAAAGCTATATATATCTACATAAAAAAGTATTCTGGATTTTCAATTTACTTTTAGAAATCCTTGGAGTGTAATATTCTCCACACCATTTAGAAGTTGTGTCCTTGCAATTTTATTTACATATTAAACAAGTATGGGTACCTTTCCCTTATTGCATTTTCATACTCCAATGTTTCTTTTTCAACCATGTGGTTCCTCCAAAAAACCATTACTTATTGGATCACCTTATTCTACAGTACATCTTCCCTTCAATCAATAATCAGGACTGGGTTTTCTTCATAAGAAAGGTTCTTTTCCAGCTGAACTACTTTTGAGATCAAGACATTATTTGAATCTATAAAATACAATATGGGCTTTGAAACATGAAAAACAATTTCTACCTAAGACAAACACTTTGGAAAAGCTAATCGATATGAAACTACTCTAACATTATCCCATTTTTCAAATGGACTAATGAAACATAGACTTAGCTTTCCATTCTTTCCAAAACATGTCACACATTTTCAATGAGAGATTTTATGGAAAACATGGTCACCTATCTTGAAAGACAAGTCTTTCCGTATGTTATTTGTATAACTTTACTGCACCCTCATAACTTTCCTCAGGTGCTGCAGGATCATTTTCACTTTATCTGCCACATCCTCTCCTAATTCTTCCACCATCAACATGTATTCACCGATTTCATCCCAAAACGCCGGAGTCTGACACTACTTCCCATACAATGCCTCAAAATCTTGTATCAGTATACTAGAATGAAATCTGTTATACAATTAAAAATCAACTAAATAAATATATTGATACCCACTTCCCTAGTAGTCTATTGAACATCCTCAACGAATATTCTACAAAATCTAAACCATTCGTTCTAACTACCCATATGATCGAGGAAGAAAAGCTGTACTGAAAATTATTTCTCTACCCAATGACTTCTGGAGTCCCTTACAAAAGTTTGATGTGAACTTGGGATCCCAATTTGATATAATGGAATGGGACACTCTATGTAACTAGACAATATCATTGTGTTATAGTCGAGAAAGCTGATAAAAAGATATTGTATCTCGAATATAAATAAAATGTTCATATTTAGTCAGCTGATCAACAATTAACCAAATAACATTGTGACCTTGAGAATTGATTGGAATTCCCAGCACAATGTCCATGGATATATTCATCCATTTCCACTATAGAACCAAAAAATGATGAAGCATCCATTTCAGTACATACTTCTCTACGTTAACTTATTTGCAAGTTAAAAATTTCTCAGTATATTCTACAATAACCCTTTTAATTCTATATGACCAGTAATACTCCAAATGGAATGTATACATCTTCGTACGGTGAGGATGAACTGATAATAAATAACTATGAGCTTCACATAATAAATCATTCTTCAATTGGAATTCATAAGGCACACTCATCCTTTTTCCAAATCATAAAACACAATATTTATCCATTCTAAATTCTTTCATCTTTCCCATTTTTTTCAATTCTACATTTTTCGTTAGCTCACGGTCTTCCTTCTGCACTTGCATAATTCTAGCTGGCAATGGTGACTACACTAAAACATGAATCGAAAGAGTGGTATTTTCTACACCTGTAACTTCTAAGACAAAATCATTAAATAATTAATCAAGATATCATTTTTTGAACGTAACATGGTCAATGAAGAATTATGTTTTCGACTCATGGAATATAGCATAGTGATTTATTTTCCTCGATGATAACTAATCGTACAATCATAATCATTTATCAGTTCAATCCTTCTTTTCTTCCTCATGTTTAATTCATTCTGAAAGAATATAGAGATTATAATTTTATGGCTAGTATAAATTTGATATCAGGATCTGTATAAATGATGACTCCGATGTTTAAAAGATGAAACCACATATTCCAATTCCAAATCATTTGTGGGATTATTTAACTCATGTGGTTTTAGTTGTCTTGAAGGATAAGATATTACCTGATCATTCTGCATCAAAAACATAACCAAGTCCCTTCAATGAAGCATCATTGTATACAACAATATCTACATTTCGGGATGGCATGGATAAAACTATATAATTCACCAATCTCTTCTTCAGTTCCTGAAAACAGACATCACATTATTATGTCCAAATAAATTTAACCATTTTTTAGATAAATTAGTAATCGGGCTAGATAACCATGCATTGTTCATAACAAATAGTCAGTAATAACCTCTTAATCTAAGAAAAATATGAATCTCTATAACATTTGCAGGTCTTTCCAATTCAACAACAAATTTCTTTATTGCAAGATAAATGTTATTCCATCATTATTTATAATGTTCCCCAGAAAAAATATGTTGTAACCAAAAATCACAGTTTATTAATTTTTTTATATAGTTTATTTTTTTATGGTTTGTAAATCAACCCTTATATATTTTTCATTCTCTTCTTTACTCTTAGAAAATACCATAATGTCATCAATAAACCCACACAAAAATTATCCATGATCTCGTAAAATATTCTATTCATAATATTCATGAATACATGTGGTGTATTAGTTAACCCAAAAAGAATAACAATAAATTCATAATTCTCATATCTTGTATGAAAAGATATTTTTGAGATGTCATCATCCTTAACCATTTGCTGATGGGATCTAGATGTCATGTCAATATTGGGAAAGCACTGAGCCCCATGGAGCTCATCAAATAAGTCATCGATATGAAGAAAAGGGTACTATTTTTTAATAGTGTTGTTATTCAATTCTCTATAAAACATTCAATGTATCATGGAACCATTGTTATTTTTAACGAAAAAAGTAATATCTCCCCATGGTGTTGTGCTAGGAAGAATTAATTCTTTATTAATAAAATACTGCAACGGATTTTTCAATTCAAGAATTTCTATTTGAGCTACACGATATGGGTGTTTTGAAATTGTCTTAGCATCAGGAACAATGTCAATTTTAAATTTGACTTCTCAATCAGGTATGACACGAGGTAACTCATCATGAAAAACATCGTGGTATTCATTTACCACTAGAAAATCATTAATAATAATAGTTCCCTTGTTTTCAACAATATGAGAAAGATAAATTTCATTTTTATCTTTCAATAGTTTCATAACTTCCTGATATGTTATCAATTGTATGGGTTCCATATTGTATGAAAACTGAAACTCTTTCTAAAAAATAACTATTTATCTATACAGTCAATTGTATCATGATAAACAAAAAGCCAATCCATTCCCAGAATAACATCAAACACAACTAAGGGAAAAACCACATGGATTGCAGGTAATGCTTTTCCACATACCACAATAGAATTATTTTTATAATTCATCTTTGCTATAATATTTTTACCAGGTGTTTTAACAATAAATTCTCATCTAATATTTGAGGTGATATTTCTAATTTATCAGAAAATATCTCAGGAATGAAAGAATATATTTACCTTGTATAGAACAACAATTAATAAAAATATATGTAAAAAAATAAGGTACTTGATAAAACTTCATTGGATAGCTCAACATATATGGATGTTGTCAGAAAGGATCTCACTACACCATTTTGCTTATAGTCTGGATTATTTTCATTATTTGGATCCTTATTTGATCATGTATTTGTATAATGACTTATCTAATAAAATTTATAACAATTTAGATTTTCCTTATTAACATTAGACTTAGGATAATTTTTATTACAATCTCGATCTATAAGTCAAAACTTACTACATTAAAAACACTTCTTAGTTTTATTAAGAAAATCTCCATGGTGCTTCATTACCCACTTTTCAGAAACTAGACATTGGATTTTATTACAATCATATTTATTAGGATGATTTTTACCCATCGCTTTCTATATGGTCCTATTATTCTCTTTGTTGTCAATGTGAATGTGATCATCATATAACTCCATCTCTACCCTCTCAGCACATCAAACACTTTTCTCAAAACTTTTGAATTCACGGGTGGCCGATGCCCTTTTATACCTTGGCGTTAGTCCTAAGTAGAAGAGGATGATTTACCTATCATGATCCAGAATAATATTTTGTGAATACCTTGCCAGTCTGGAGAAATTTACTTCATACACATCCACTGAATCTTCCTCATATTTCATTATTTCAAGTAAATGCATCTCAATCATATGTCTCACACCCTTAAGAAAATATTTTTCAATGAAAAGTGGTAAAAATTATTCCCATTATAAGGCATCAATATTATTTCAATACTAGATATTATTTACCAATGATCAATATCAATGTCAATATGATAAATATAAAGACTTTCCTTTTTTATTTGAATGTCCCATTACATTGAATATCTTTTCAAGGGATTTAATCCATCCTTCTTCTACTATTGGGTCTAAAGATCCATTAAAAGTAGGGGTGTTGTCTCGTAAAATGATCCAGTATTGTCATGTTCTATTGTGTTATCTAGTTGTTCTCATTAATGTATTCCACCAACACTTATTTCTTTAATTATCTAAGCCATTGTTTTCAAAAACTTCTTGGTACCAATCCCTATCATTTCGGGCTACAGATTTAGAAGGATGTCATTCCTTCCGTGCATCTCCTCTTCAGTTTCCCTATTTCTTTTACAGGAAACAATTTTGAACAAACATTTCTTAGTTCATGAAATATGGTTATATATTAAAGATATATCATTTCAAATTCACCATGGAGTAAAAAAAAATTATGGTAATGTAATAACATCATCTAACCCCTAATGTTATATAAACCATCCTCTGATACCAACTATAAGGACAAATCCTTATTACATTACATAATCTTGAATTTATTCATGAAATAACTTCCTTTTTAATTGATTATGTTATCATGTGTATAGATTTAGAAAATTAGAACATAATAAATTCATAAAATTAAACATTAATATAGATTGGATTAAAAAAAGTTTATTCATTTTCTCTAAAATATAATCCTTTTCAAATAAAACTTGAATTATTTGAAACTTCTTAAAACATTTAACATGGATCCCTTTCTTATATTACACATACTTATAAGAAATGAAAATGATTTAAATACATTTTATGTGCAAAACAACAATGTAAAGGATATAAAATAAGGATATACCACATTAGTCTATAAATAATTATAACGTAAGAAATGATTTTCAAAAGACATATTTATCAACCATATATACATACATTGTGAAACATGAAATTTATAAGTGATTAACAAAAAAACATAATAACATAAATTGTATAACAAAGGTTTCTTGGGTCATTACATACATAACATTTTAACTATCTCGAATACCATATAATTTTTAAACCTCATGGGTACCTTAAAATTTGTGTAACCATCGCAATTACACATAGAGCAACCGTACGTCTGACTTCCAACATACACATACTCAATGCATTGGAAGCTGATATAGGTACCACCCTTCATTGTAGACAATTTTTATGAACAAAAACATAATAATTTAACTTTAATAATTTCATAAAAACATTTCTTTTGAATTTTTAAGAACATACTCTTAAAATAAGATTTTAAAAGAAAATCAACATACAAATACCATATAATTCATGTGATGAATAAATGAGTAAATGGATAATGTGTATAAATTATAAATACATATAATCAAACATAATATAAATATAATTCATTACCCAACCATTTTTAATATATCATAAATAAAGAAGTTGAATTTTAACCCAATGAATGGATATCGTGTTACAAATTCCCTTAGCTTGGGATTGTATTACCTATAACTCATTTAAACCTCATGTAGAATGGTAAATATATTTTCATTAATATCATAAAGAATCATATACATTTTTATAATACCTAATATGATAATTTCATTATATCCTCTCACCCATTAATTATTAGTATTTTGTTCCTTATATTGTTTTGTGTGAGTTATTTACATTATTTCAAAGATCGTATCATCATGGATATTCATTTTGATTAGAAGTGAAACTCCAGAATTGTTATTCTGTTTTATTTTAATATTTCTAGAACCATAAATTATATTATTTATCATTTTTAATTCTTATAGGAGGATGATTCATGATTTAAAACACTATTGATATTATTTTAATTTATTTTGATGATTCTTCGATCGTAATGAACTCATTCGTTTCATAAATTTATTACATGTCAAAAAAATTATTCCAGAACCTATTTTAAGTTATAATAAATAAACTCTAATCTCTTTCAACCTTATAAATGGCTTCAGGACCTATATTGAAGGATGCTAAAGAATTTTAAATCACATCACCAATGATGTTGGTAAATCGACACATCACAAAAGGTGTTCTAATTCCATGAATAAGTGAGAGAGGAGAATAATATTAATAATAAAATTTTCAAGAACAATATATCATGAAATATATACATGATTATGGAGATTTCATGCCTCTTGTATAAGAGGAGGTGAGGAAATAAAAATAAGATAAATGAGTCATAAAATAAAATAAAACTTGACAAAACTATTACTAAAATTCTACAGCCTAACGGCATCACATAAAATATTTTCAAATATTTTGATGGAAACAAGGGGGTCTCTCAAAATTATTACCTTATAGGGCTATTATGGTGGGTGTCTAATGAAATATTCCAACATAATACAATAGAAAAATAAAATGAATATCATAAAATGAAAGAAAACATATAATACAAAAGTAGACGCTAACCTCTTCATCTCTTTCTATTGGAATCTTTCTTAAGTCATCTGGTTTTAGAATTTTGGTGAGACCAGATGCTATAGGATGTGAGAAAGATCATTGGGAAGTATTTTGGACATAACATTGTTAAGGCTGAATGATTGAGAGGTGTGGAAGGAATAAATAAATGAGGGTGGTATTCATAGTGGATGAGATGAGGTATTTTATATTATTTTAATCATTATTAAAATAAATTTTTTCAAGACTATGAATAATCATAATTTATGTGACCCCAAATAGTAATAATGGCATGTGAGTTCTATACATGTGGTCCTACATCATCTTTTCAAAACCTATGCTTCATTAAATCATGTATTTAGCATTTATCATATTGTATTATATTTTACTATTCATCAAAAATTCTATAATTCTAGGATATTCACAAAAAATCACCCTAACCATTTCACGATGTGTAGAATTAAAAAATGAACTCCATTTTTTGAAAATAATTGTCTAAATATTATTAATTTAATTTTTCAATAAAATAATACTGTTTTCATAAATTAACAATTTTATTTACATAACTGCTCTTATATAACAAAAAATATTAAACCAAGAAGTCATTATCTTAAAGCCTTAGGAAAATAAAATAAAAATTCAATTTAATATTCATTAGGATCAGGTTTCTATTCATATTAATATTCAAAATGTTATGCTACTATTCACACAAAAAAACATGTTGGTTCCATTTGACCCCAAATAACATACTGAACAAAATTCTAGGTGACCATTTTGTTAATTCAAAACATAAAAGTAGTAAAATTATCATTAAATGGTTGTTTTAAATATCTACATAATTTTTTCTTCATTATTTTCAAGTTATGTTTAGAAAACCATGGAGTGTAACAGATGTTCTTATTTATTTTACATCATGTCTCTTGCACATGATGTCTCCACCATTAAGACCATTCATAATACAGTTTAAAACTACATATATAAACCTGTATAAGTTGGGTAATTGTTTGGTATAATGAAAAAATGTTGATGCATCTTGGGGATATCATTAAATGGAACACAATAATGAATATATGTCCAAATAAATCCAAGTATACCAAAAATTTATTTTATTATTAACTAGTGTTCTTTATCGTCAAATATCCTATTGAGTAAAAGATACTGAATTCTCATTATTTCTCTAATTAATAAATTAACAATTAAAAGTAAACACTCTATGTAATAGTTGTATATGGTTTATGAAAAAATCATATAATTTTTATTATCATATTTTCTGTTAAGATAATATAATTACCCTGGAAAGTAGTTCACGACAAAGTGGTTTCCTCAATAGAAAATTAATACCCCAACCTCAAATGGTGATTTTATAATAACATTTCCACTTATTGTTTTTCATGTCAAATAACATTGGAAAAAATAATTAAATTTAAAACAAAACTTAACACTAATTATGAATGAATAGTTATATTACATTTCTATGTATAAATATATAGAACCCAAAATAAATATAGTTGGTTCATAATACCAAATATGTCCTAATGAAATGTAAATTGAGATGCAATTTCTGACATCATAATTCCTTTTTCTTGAAAATTCATTATTCTATTAGAAAGTAGTTCAAAACAATTTATTAAATTAAATAAAAACCATATTATTATTTATAATATAATTTATGATCCTCCCATGACATATTACCACTCATTCGTTAATAATATTTCGATATTTTTATTGTTTTTGTTGTTAATTGACTTGTTTTTTAATTCATGATCTCTATAGAAAGTTCATGTTCCCAGGGATATTATATAGCCCCGTTATCACCATAATAATAATTATGAAATAATTTTCATATTTATTTTTTAAATATACTTTTAATAAAAATAATTAATTATTTTTTTAGAAATGAAGTATGTTACGATCTCTGAAATCAGAGGTCGTACTTATGCAATCATAATGTATTAATTTTTTAAGGATAATTATAGAAAGTATGTATGTAATTGTTTAAATTTAAATTATTATCATAATAATATATTATTTACTTAATTATATCTCTAAAAATAATCCATGTTTGGTGGTCCTAAAAAGAGAGTCACATCACTTCATGATGGGGGTAGTCCATACGTACACGAATTATGATATCATTATAAAGTGAATTAAAAGGCAGAAAAATAAAATTATATATTGTATTTAAATAATTACAAATATATTAGGAATTTCATAAATATTTCATCTATATCATATACAATCATTAAATTTATCCTCATTACATTAAATGTTGTTCATTAATGAATGACGACTTACATCGTCTCACAAGGTGGTTTTTCTCTATCTGCACAACCAATTTTTTTGTATCCCGTATTAGAAAGAAAGTAAATGTTCTATATGATATAATGAATCAAGAGGTAAAATTTTGTAATATTTATGATATATATAGTTTATATCAAATGTAATACCCATCTGTGAAAGGTGGTAATGGGATAATGAATTCCATCAATTTGTGAGGCGGTTGTCTCATCCCTGCTTTGAAATGTGATAATCTGTTAATGAAGTACAATAGGGTTCTTTGATTTTTTTAGAGGGGTCAGACTTTGTGAAAATCATTTTACTATTATTTTTTCAATTTTAAAGAATTATATTATAATTAATCTCTTCATTATATTAAGAAATTAAAAATTTAAGGCTATTAGTGTTGGTAGAGGATTAGTAGCTCCTAATAACTCGCTGAATACTAATGAAATTATCCATTTAACCAAAGGTGATAAGAGAAATATCAAGAATATAAAATGGGACATTTTATTACTATTCGTCTATCTAGGGTCAAGAGATATGTGGGGGTAAATATTTTTTTTACTTTCGAAGGAATATCTTTACTCCCATGAAGAATGATATTGTTAGAGAATTATGCATCTATAAGGGGACCCTTCATTTCAACTATTTAGAAGAACCTTTATATTATGGATGGGATAAAGCATGTTATTTCACAAATATCCTAGAAGGGTTATAAGGCTACTTGATACCTCCAAGGGGAAATTACTATGTATGTATAGAAGGTTTTTATTCATAAAATTAGTTATTTTTTCAATGTTTGTTTCTTATTTTATGGTGTATAAATTGTCAATTTATCTCATAAGGAATATCATTGATTCACTCAAGAACATTATATAGAATAGAAATATTATTTAATGGAAATTTCCTACTATTTCTTGGATTATTTTTTTTAATCCTTATGATGAAGGGTGTTTAGGGATCAAAAAATTTCATTTATTCAATGATTCTTTGCAAGTTTGTTTTATGTGGAGACTCTTCAATAGAAAATTTGATGCCCTTTCTTTCCTTCAGAAAAAATTTATGAATTGGATTAAGATTTTTGATTTGAAACATCTTGAATCCTCTTTGTGGTAGTAATTAAAACCTATTTTTGTATCAATTTCTTCTCACTCTATATGGTTATAATCCAAGGAATCATCTCTTGAATTTCGGAGAACCAACTGGGTTGGAACCCATCCACCATTTTTGATAGGAGTGAAGAAACATTCTTGGATTTGAAAATTTCTATCAATGGCCATCTTGGTAACATTGAGGGCCTTCCAAAATAAAATTGATATCTTTGTTAACATTTATTTCTTCTCTAACTAGGAATGTTTATGGGCATGGATGAATGATACTAAAATTTTCTATTCCGACAAGTTGTTTGAAATGTTATCGTTACAATGAAATAAGGAATTGTGATGGATAGAGAGGTTTCATAAGAACTATTTAAGACCCTCCAGATCCATAAAGGCTTGGATATTTTCCCATCCTAAAATTCCAACTGATCGTTATCTTCAGTCTTGTGGAATCTTTCTATGATATACATTTAATATTTTCCACAAGCATAAGAAGGATGCATATCACTTTTTCCTCACCTGTGTGGCTACTACTTCATTGTAGAAATCCAGTTGAGACATATTTGATGTCTCCTTACCATTGACGTTATGCATCTGTGTCTTCATGCAGATTATATGATCCCTTTACTTATCCAACCATTTCTCGATCTCTTAGTAGTTGCTTCATGGGAACTATTTTACTATAGTTGGTACACCTGAAATTATTTTCTTCATTATTTTCTGTCTTTCACAGACCATACTTCATTATCTTGGGTCCTTAAAACTATTCATGAGGCCCAAATTCTTATATTTTTATTTCTTCAAAATCAATACATGATTTTATTATTCTAACCTGAATTAGAGTCATTGGTACTTTTCGGATGCCATATGGCACTCTGAATGTGTTATAGAGGAAGACACATCTCGGATGGATTAATGTTAACTACAATGGATCTTCATGAGGTAATTCAGATCCCACCATCTATAGCCATATTTTCATGAATCATCAAGGTATTTTTCTTGGATGTTTTCTTGGTTCTTGTGGTTTCACCTATACACTTGAGGTTGATATTTATGGAATTATTATTCAGGCAGAGAAGAAAAAAAAGGCATGGGTGGAATACGATTTTGATTAAGAGTAATTATACTAAATTTTTTTTTGCTATCAGGTTCAGATATTTTTACTTTTTTGGATGTTGACTAATCATAGGATCATCATCTTGGATTCAAATCATTCTATGAAACATATCATTTTGTATACTTGTGGAGAAGCTAATTCAGTGTTGGATGGACTTGAAAATAAAGGTGTTAATGTTGTTGATTTTATCTATTATGATCAACTTCTTGATGATTTATTACCTATTCATAAGTGGTATTGTGATAAGACTCCCATTTTTTTGACTCATGTACATTGGTTCTCTTTGATAAATAAATGAGCCTTTTTTTATGGTAAAGTTCTCATATCTTTTAAAAACAAATTAAAAAATTCATAATATTTGTAATATAATCATGTTTTAATCCCATAATTTTTTAATATGAATTAACAGAGGTGGATAAATAAATAAAATAAAGACAATTGTTGAATAAAATTAACTCTTCATCATGTTTACTCCTTAGGTTTGCACTAAATCCTCCTTAGGGTGGATTTATTCCCAAAATATGGATCATATGCTGGGGGGAGTTGGTAAGTAATTTGTTTAAGCATTGGCTGAAGAAAAAGGGTTTTATGTTGTTAATAACAATGGGTAGAGGATTGGATTTTGTAAGAGTGTTTTGGTGCAAACAAGTAATTTTTTTTGAAATGATTAGATCATAACTACATTTGTACCATCTCAAAGGCAACTAAAATTAGGAATAGTAGAACCTAAAAGTTGCAAGGATAAAATATATCTATATAATAGGCTATGTACATGTTTATCGGTATTTTTTACCCATATATTCTCATTAGAACCCATAAAAATCCAATAATACCTTACCCATGATATTTAATATTTAATATTTTCAATATTCATTTTGTTCGAAAATTATGTTGATATTTTATGAAATTATAAATTATTCTTATTTCAAATATGAAATCCATTTTTCAAAATTCCAATCACATAATTATAAAAATATAACATTAAATTAATTTCATAGGAGTGATGGGAAAGTATTTTTTTAGAGATATTTTCCTTATAATATTATAATATTTTTATATCATAATTAAATATTAAAATTGATTAAAATTACTTTAACAGGATAAATTTATATATAATGAAAATAAATTTTAAAACCCTATTGATAATATAATTTATAATAAATAAATTACTTAAACAAAATGTCAATTTTCAATTAAATATAATTATTTTTTCACCAGTCACAAAAACTTTTACCATCTAAGAAAAATCACAATAATTCAATTGAATATTAGTCAGATATTATTATATAAAAATTAATTTTGTCAATTAAAATAAATTTCTGGAACTTTTTAAAACAGAATTTTTTTATAATGCGTGTATATAAAGACCATACCAACCATGGGAAGATTTTATGTTTTTTAGAAAACATTTTATTTTAATTTAAATTTGTATATATTTATGTCTAATCTATATATATAAATTGTATTTGTATTATATATTTTGAAATTGTATAATTTTAATAATTATGTAAGAATTATTCATGCCATCAAAGATAACAACTATTTTATAATGGTAATGTTTAAAATAGTAATATAACAGTAGTGTATCATGTTTTTTTATACTTGGTGTTGTTTTTCACATCAATCTATTAGTGAAACTATTATTTAAAAAGAAATATATTATATAGTATTTTCGTGTTATATTCATCCCTAAAAAATCATCCTCCAAATTTCACGGACATTACCATCTAAAACTATTATGGTATTTCTCCTTATAATATCCCCTAGTTCTCAAGTTTCTTCCACCATTTTTCGATTCAAATACATTACCTTTACCATACATGATATCCAAAGCCTTAATTCGTTATCTATAGTATCAAAAAATGTAATTGTTTATTCATAGTATAATAGATAACATTCCATTTCTATTATACAATATATGATTAAATGCATTGGGTCTTGTTTATAAATTCATAACAATGTCATGTGGAAAACCACTTGTACTTTTAAGAGATTTAGGGACACTTCCTGAAGAAAATCATCAACCATGATTCTTTTAAGAATTTCAATGGGTTTTTTGACCCGTGGATTAGTTCCCATTTCTTTTGAAAATATATAATTTTATCAAATGGATACACATTAAATAAAACATGATATCCCATTTAAAATTCAAAATATTTTCTCCAATTATCCTAAAAAACCTTTTTTCATCATTAAGATACTTTAATGTGATCCGGAATATCCTTTACCTTTTATGTTTTCTCTTCAATAAATACATGGCCAATGAAATTAATTTCACAAAAAAGCATCTCAACGTGTTAAAGTGTGACATATCTTTCTATATAATGTCTCATTAAACATAATTTAAAACAATAATGGAGGTTATTTTCATAATAATAATATACAAAAGGTAAATAATGATCCAATGTACCGTAAAATTCATTTAATCATGGTAACAACTTGTATACCATTTTTTAAAGACTCATTATAGTCATTCCATCACATTGGCGACGGTGCGAAATACTTAAATGAATTTTATTATCAAGAGCCATCTAATTACATCCCATTAATTTAAATATAAAATAGGGCTAAAAATAACACATAATTGAAATATATTCACTATAATGTCTCAAAACATTATTTATATTGGCAATTATGAGGCATAAAATAGGTAAATATTTATTTATAGTAAATAAATGTGAATATTTTGTAATTTGATCAATTATAAATAATATTGATTCGATATTTATTAGACTATTTGGTAGTCATGTAAGGAAGTCCATAGAAATTTTATCCTATTTAATCTTAGTTATATGAATATGTTTTATTAATACTTTTGGATTCTACATCACATCATTAAATTATTGAAAAAATAGACATCATGACAGTTAATCAAAAATTTATTGCTTCATTTTTTCCATCAAAAAATTTTCCCTGGAATCTAAATAAAACATTGTGCATCTAGGTTTTATATTGAAATTTTTCTTATGAGTGTCATCAGAAAAAAAATCCATTTTTAGTTCAGGTATAAATGGACCACATAATATCATTACAAATTTAATAATATCACCATAAAAAATGTCGACTTTTAATTTCCCATCTTAAAACATTTATTTTTTTCCGAATGATCCAATTATCATGTAGATAACATTTTATTGATTCAAATAATGATGGTTTCATGGTCATTTGAGAATTTAGTGATATTTGTTCTTCTATATTAAATCCATAATCCATATTGATTATATTTATGACCTTTAGATCTCTCGCAATCTTTATTTGGGTTATTACTCCATTATCATTCCAAATAATGCATAATATACATTACATTCATTCACATTTTGTATAGTGTTTGTTTGAAATCCCAATCCTTGATTAGATAGAGACATCATCATTGTATCATATAGAGAATTTTTCTATAAAATGATGATTTTTAAGATTTTATTATGTTTTTATATCATATATCATTATCCTAGATATAATGGATTCACATATTCAAATAATATATTACAAAATATAATATAACATAACATTCTGAATTGTTTTTTCACTTATCTTTAATTTTAAGGATGCATATTCAATAATATTGTGTATTTACATTTTGAAACAACTAATTACTTGCATTGATGCATGACTATATATAACAATTCCATCTCTACTAAATGGAAGATTCAAATTTTTAGCATTGTAAAATCTTCATGTTAGTTCATAAAAAAATTCGCATTCATTTTTACTAAAAAAACATTACCCATTTACATGTAATATCTTTAATGGGTTATCCCATATAGAAAAATTCTAATATAATTGTTGACAATATCCATCCAAAAAATTGAAACTATATTCCTCATTTATGTTCATTGATATGGGAAATTCTATAACCACCTTCTTCTTCCATGGTTCCACTAATATTCCATCCTTTTATAAAATATGTCCTTTAAAAGAAACTACTTGTAGCCAAAAAAACACACTTACTAAATTCACCAAATAAATGTATCCTTGTATGATTTTCAAGAATGATACGAATGTGTAGAAATCATTAATAACCCAAACATACATTTTTTTATAAAAATCCATTAATTACGTAATAATAATTGTTAATGAAGTCATTGATATTTGCCTATACTAGGGGATAAACTAATATAAAACTCTTCTTCATGATGTAATGTACGTCTAGGTAATTATTTATGAAACACATTGACATACTAAAATAAAATAGTAAAATCCTCAATTCATTGATTACCCTCTCCATCCCCATATTTTTATTATATTCTTCACCTAGAAAATAATTATATTGATATTTTGGTGGTTGATACAGATATTAATTAGATTTTGGAGTCTCTAATCTAATGGTAAGTAATTATATGTCTTACTCAAAATACAAAATTTATTTTTTCATTAAATTTATTTTGGAATAATAAATTATATTATATTATATAACAAAGATTATATAAAATTTACTCATTTGTATGAAAATATGTTTAGTAAATATATAACACTTATGTTAATAATGGGGACTTCTTACTTATCTATGTTACTATGAAACTTTAACAGGGAGTACTAACTAGCAATTATCGTTATAAATTAAATGGGAAATATATAATTTTCATTCCAAATTGGGTATATAAAAAAAATTAATTCCCCATAATAAAATAAATCATTTGATAAATTTATATATAAAAATAATACATCATCCACCACATCATTTGGTACTTATACCTTTCTTACAATCATTGTAGAATCCTGGGATTTTCTATTCACCTCGTATATGGTGGATTCCATTGACACTTGGGGATTAATTTTCAAAGTGGATCATATATTAAAAAAAAGAAATTATAATAATTTTTTTCTAACCCCTCAATTCCTTAATTTATTTACCTTATATCCCCAATTATGACAAATTTCATATCCCATCAAGAATTTCCCTCGGTGAATCTATCCCGAGTTTTTAAAATATGGGAATTGATTTGTTTTATTATTTTTATTTTACACATTCCATTTTAATGGTATTATAATGTTCCCTTATTCTCTTTATTTACCCTTAATATGAATGATATATGTAATTACATCTAAATTTTAATGTCATTAAAAATACAATTTTGTCATATGAAGATATGGTTTGAGAGACTAACTCCCTTTAGAGACTCATCTTATGAGCTTCAAATATATGATCATTCTTGTACTTTTTTTTCAAATATAATCTATATAGTTCAATAATAACCCTATAATAGTGTCCCCACACTCATCAAAACATTATTCTCTCTTATCATTTAAGAAGAATAACATTTCAATCATTTAATTTTTTTTCTCAGAAGGTAAATTTTTATCTAAAACTCTCTCCTTAAAAAATGTCCATTCTAGGATTTCTATTTCCCCTTACTCTCAGGTATCCAAGATTAATTACCACCTATAATCCACATAATCGTTGATAAAATACATTTAAATTATTAAATTTTTATTTTCATATTATCCTACGGTTATAAATATCTTTTACATACACATAATCCATTATTAAGAAATAAGTAGATTTTTTTACCCCCAATTGATGTGGTATTTTTTCATATAATGTGATCATCAATTTAATAAGTTCACTTTTGAATAGGTTTATCCATCCAGAAATGATTATTTTTTATAACTTGTTTATTATTCCCTAAATTATCATTATTTTTCTAAATTATAGTACATGTTGTATTGGTTTTCTTTACAGGTAAATCATTACATTGTCCATGAGTATTAATATCTTTCTTCCATCTAGTCACCATTTATTTAAAAAAATTTATATGAAATAATGGTACATAAAATTGGGAATTTTGATTCATAATGTATAATTCATATTATGTTATAACATTTATCATAAATTATAATTTTTTTATATTTATCTCAGGATCCCAATATTTGGTTTATTTTACGATAAAATAATTTACAAAACCATCATAGTGGTTTGTAAAGAAAATGTCAAATATCCTAAGAATATCCCCCACCAAATATTTAATCCTAGGGTATAGTTATGCCTATTTTCTTACACCAGGTGATGATCAGTTCTAGTCTAATGTTCATTTTCTTTGTTTTAACCTCATTCACTCTTTTCTAGAACCACATACGTGTGTACTATCAAACTAAAAATTCATTTTTCAAAAGACCCAAATAATTTCTTACATGCCAAAGAATTAGGATATTAATATAGACATATCCAAAAAATACTATAATATTGTTATGTAACCAAATATATGGTTTCATTAATCTAGTTCTGAAGGATTCTACTAATCTTTCTCTAATACCAACTATAAGGACCCACATCCTAGAATTCTTGAGCCATTTCTTAAATGTAATAAATTAGAATAGAGAAAAAGGTTATATACCCGTGGACCGACCAATTTATCTATTTTAGATAACTAGATAAATACTTGACACATTTTTTATAGTAGAAATAAAAAATAAAACATTTTATACAAACAAATTAAATGAACATTATCCATGAAAAATCATTCAAAGGATTTTTTTTCATAACCCAATTATGGGAAACAAGATTATCATGATATCAAATGCTTAGTAAGGTTTATGTGAAATGGACAATATCCAACATCAATAAGAACAATTAAAATTTATTGTTAAATAATTGAACACATATTCCATTTTAATAACATGACTATCAGAATAACATAAGAAATAATAAATATGGAAAGTTAAATATCTAAAAATGCATTCCATTTAATCAATAAATTATAATGAATTGGATCAAAAGATAATATAATAGATGAAATATCTTGGATATTAGTAATAAATGAATTATAAATCGAAGAATTAAGTAAATATTAGTCATTATGTATTAGGAACATAATTCCTCTACCATCAAGACCCTTAATAATATCTTACAAAACTATATGTAGAATCCCATTTAAATTTCCCAAATGTTCTTTATTTTGATACCTATCAATGCATCAATGGGAAATCTATAAATGGGGCCCATCGTTATTTTTATTTCTAGAATAAGCATCATATTTAGAATAATTTATTTATTTAATAAACAATTTTTATTTTCATAAAATATTTATATTGAGTAATGGGTATGTATTAATTTATATTTACTGTGAGAATCAAACAACTATTCAATGTATACACTATATTTAATAATGTAATATAGTTTTGGAAACTACTATATATATTATACAAGAACATGTGTATTTAATATAAATTTATGACCAGTAAAAATTTATCACAATAATTTTGTAGTTTCCATATAATTTTGACAATCACAGAAGAAAGTGAGATTAAAAATAAATTTTACCACTTAATATATTTAATTTAAAATCCCCTTGGATTATTTAATTTAAATGAAAAAATATAATACCATAAATTATTAATTAATAATGATATTAAATGTCCAATTTGGTATTATATAATTCACTTAATTATTAATTTGATGTATAATAACAATTTAGTGTCAACATATTTCAAAATGGAGGCAAATTCCATTACGTTATAATTACATTTGGATGAGTGATCCTTAAACTCATATATAGTGATTTTAAACATTTTATTTACTTTTAATATAAACATATTAATATTTGTAAAATAATATATTATATTTTAAAACACTTTATAATTCATTTTTAAATAATCTTTCAATGTTATTATTGATTCTAGTCTTAATTTCCATGATTTCTCATTAGTGATTTGTCTGAAATGTTTTAATTATTGTGAATAATATATAGTTACATCACTCAATGAATAATAATAATGATATTTATACAATATTTAAATTTCAATTATATTTTTAATAAAAACATGAAATATGGTATTCGGATAATGATATACTTTATGATCATGTAGATGGTATACAATCCATACACAGGTGAAACATTCTCCTTTTGGATGATTATGATGGAAAATCGGTAAGTAATATTTTAACATTCTGTAATTATTATGATAAATTATTATTTATTTAAATATACTTATATAAATAATCGATGTGGTGTGGTGATGAATGATAGTCACATCCCTTTGGGAAGGCGGTAGTCCACAAGCAAATGAATCATGTTATCATCAAGTGAGTGAAAATGTTAGAAAATGAAAAAATATATTATCCTAAAATAATGATAAATATTTCATGAATACCATTATGTTATCATGTATTTCTCATAAAATCATTAAATTTATTATTATCACCATCAATGTATACAGGTACCATAATATGAATAACATTGCTTCGCAATGCGATTTTCTGTCATACAGAAGAGCGATGTTATCATACCACCTAAAGAATGGAAATTAAAATTTATATATATGATTCAATGACTATAGTGGTATAATTATTTTTTAAATATCATATATATATATATACATTATATCAATCATAATATTTTACTTTGAATGGTTGTAATATAAAATTGAATAACATCATTTCCCCAGGAAGTAGTCAGGTGTACACAAGAATAAGGATTTAATAAACTATTATATGGATGTGGTGATATATATATATATATGCCCTGAAGATAAAATAAAAACATCCAATTATATGGAAGATACTTAGGTTATTATATCATTATTGTTTTAGAATAAGTTAATGTGGTACAGAACCATAGAACCTTACCTCTTCTCGGGTATCACCATTATGTTTACACTAACGAATTCTTATTATGGATTAATGAAAATATAATGATTATATGATGGGTGATTAATTTTGTTATTCTATTTTGTTTGGTGTTCTCATAATAAAAATGGATTATATGTATGAAGAATACAGGAGAGGTGGTGGCCTTCTATAAGTGAGGAGAGGTACACATTTGTATCATTTTGAAATTAATAAATCAACACCATGTTTTATTCATGGAACATCACTTCAAAATTGGAAACTATAGAAAATAAAAGTTCTAAGATTTATATATGGATAGAAAATGGGGTTTCTAGTATATTTTATGGTGTCTTTAACCCTTATCTTCTTTGTTTAACACCTGGTATATCCATTTTTACCTCAACCATAGTAATTATGTTTTACTATTTCCACTATTAGATTTATTTGAAAATTAATATAATATTATTAAGAAATATAAATTGTAGGGAATAAAATTATTTATTTATATTTTTTTAATATAATACAAAATATATTGATGAATTTTTTAAAATTTAATCCTAATGATGTGATGAAAATGTGTGTTTTTCAAGTGAAAATTTGTAGTAGTTGAAAATTTTTTTATAACAAAATATAGAATAAATATTCTTAAAATGACCAAAATTAAATTTATTGATATATATTTGAAGAATTGTTAATGAAAAATCGATTCAATTTAACATTTTTCATTATCATTTATTTATACAAAAAAATATAATTTAAATTAAATTTAGTATTTTTCAATACTAATCATAAATTAAAACATGATAAAAAAATAAAAAAATTTAACCCTAAGATAATTTATATATTATTTTTAATCAATGAGTTTTTAAAATAAATTTTATAAAATATCAAAAAAAAATACATTTATATTATGTGCGCCATGTGAAACTGAACTGTCCTTTAAAAAAATTCAAATAATATTTTTTTTTATTCAAATGAATTTAATTTTATATCTACTCATTATAAATATATTCTATTTATTTAATACATGTGTGTGAAATATATTTTTCATCATATAGTTAGTAATATTCATGACGACTAATATATCATCTATTTTATAATACTTATGTTTCAAATATTAATATTTTAATAAATTATCATTTTTCATTTTAACCTAGTGTTTGATGCATAAAAATATATCAATGTAACTAAATTGATTTTAGATGAAATATATTGTATTTTCATGGGGTGTTAGACTTGGAAAAATTTTATGAGGTAGGTTGATCTCGATATTGCTCTCCAATTCACTAGGTAAATATAATCGTCTCTGCGGAAAAAAGTTGTAATTCACCATGTTGGTTATTCATTTTGTAATTTTTCAGATAAATATTATCTTATTGGTTCTATTAATAATACATCTTAAGTATTCTGAAATTAATTTTCTATTATTTAAACAACAATTCATTTAAATATTTTTTTTCATAAGGTACATTAATAATAATTTTTATAATTTAATTATAATTCTCATTAATTTTAAAATCATTGTATATAATAAAATGATTATCATTGGAAAACTATTTATCATATAAAATCCTAAATGTATTGATTTTTTTTAAATTTTTTTTAAAACAATTTATGATAAAGTTTGGGTATTAGATATGATTTCATGTTTTTGTAAATGAGTATCTTAGAGCAATGCTTATTATGTTAATAGATAAATCACATATATGGTATTGTTGTTTTGTAATGGAATTATGTGTTTATATTATTCCTTATATATTTACAATAATGATCAATTTATTCTAATCACCAAATTTCATGTTTTTTATGGATTAATTATGATTAGGAATAATTAGAAATTAAATTTATCATCACAATGATTTTTTAGGAAATTAAAAAGTGTTTCATTTTAAAATTATTTTTTATTTTAAAACTGGACACTATGTGTACGTGTCGTAATTTAAAATAATCGTTAATTAATTAAAAGTTATGAACTATTTATCTAAACCTATAATCCTAAAATTTTCTTTGGGAATGAAACTAATTTTCCATTTATTAAAAAAAATTATGTGATAAATTTGGATTATTTCCTTATAAATCATATCAGATTAGGGTTTATATAAAATTTTATTACGGGATAATGTAATTATTTACCCTTAAGAGATTAAAATTTATGAACATCATGATATATATTTTGAATAATAAAACATTTCTTCCCGTAATATATATTTATATAGAACATTTTTCTACATAAGAAATAACGAAGTTGATGTGGGATGGGAAAAATTAAAATAATAGTCCAAATTAGAGAGAGATATTGGATTTAATTGAAAATTACAGATTTATTATTGCTATAAATTTATTTATGTTGGATATTAAAATTACATGTAACCATTTTAAAGAGAAACCATGTTCACCATAGAGGAATATATCTGTTGTTTGGAATTTCATTAAATAGAACCCTCAAGTATTCAATATATCTGCAGATCATACAATATCTAATGAATGGATACATATTTTGAAAAAAAAAATCGATATCATGAGTTGTTTGGAGCATAAAAATTCAATTTTATCTATTTATTATTTTCAATATGAAGACTATTAGTGGTGGATAATGTTAATGGAAAAATGAAAAATTAATGATATTTATTCAGTGGCTTATAATTAATTGATTAATGCTTTCCCTCATAAATAATTTTCAATGATGGTTCAACATATGATGGAAATTTATTTCTTCAAGATTAAGGAAAATGTGATGATTCGATGGATACAAATGAAGAAAATGATACCCGATCAATAATTCATCATCATAAGTATATCCAGGAACATTAATGTTTAATTTACATGTTTTAATCAGGATGAAATAAAGGATATATATTATTATTTCCTTTACATTAATATAAATGTTACCAGAAATTTTTTTAAGTTTTCACAACGTATAAATATGTGTTTTAAATAATATGTGTTATATGTAAATATGTATTAAAAAGTTGTTCGGGTAGAAGGAGATGGGGGATATCAATTGAATAAAAAATTGTAAGACAATAGTTCCAATATTGGGATAAATATGATAAAAATCACCATAGAAAATATATTTTAATATCTGGTGTGGGTTTATGATTTTTTAATTTTAAAAATGTGACTTGTGACTACACATAAAAGGATTTTAGTAATGATTATGAATATAGTTAGTATAATGAGTTAAGACATTTCAATGATGATTAAATGAATCATTATGCATGTTATTATATAAATATATAACTGAATTTAAATATTCATACAAATCACATAAGGAAAGGTGAGGACAAATCCTTGTGACTAATTGGGAATCTATTAGAATATCCAATGATGTTATGTTAGATATATTACTTTTTTATTCAGGTTATAAAAATCCATTATTTATTTAGGCTCTAAATATTATTTTATTTTTCTATAAATTTAAATGGAAATTTTATGTTGAAATTCATGAGATTTAACAAAAAATGTTGGTACTAACACTAGGGGTAGTACTATGGGAAATATAAATTTCATGAATATTCATGTCACTTTATATAGAAAATTAATCACCTAAAATCATTGTTTCATATTACCATGTAGTGTTTTATATTATTCAATGTATTTATTGTACTTTTTTATAATTTTATGATAGATTATAATGATAATTATTTTTCTAATGAGTCTCACATTGTACATATGAAAGAATTTATATATTGGATAACGTTTCATAAAGCTGATAAATTGATTAATGATGGAATCAAAAGTTAACATTCACATGATATTTAGAATCATGATACTCTTCAAATTGGTTATGTACCTATAGAAAATCAATATTTGGATTAATATTAAATATAACACTTGGAATTATACCTAACCAACAGATTTAATTTACTAATAAAATTATTTCTTATTTATAATACAATAGTAAAACCTCCTAATCAAATTGATGTTGTAAACCGTTTTTTATTGAAACATTTTATAAAATTATTTTTAGATAAAGGATTTAATCATCCAACAACCTCACCATTGTGTGACCATGTTTTTTCATGTTAAAAAATATGTTTCCATACGGGATTTTCATTTATTATATATAATATATTAAAATCACTATTATGAATATTTATCATTTTTACCTATATTGATGACATGTTCAATTAGCTTGAGGGAGCACATAAATTTTCAAAGGATAATCTCAGGTCATGGTATAATTAAATACATGTTATCTAGGATGGAATTCCAGAGATAAAATTTCAAACTACTTATATGAATTATGAGTTTTTGGATATTCCATTTTGGTTATAAAATGATTCATCTGAAGTCATGTACCTTATCCATTGAGTTTTTCTGTGGTTATGGGATTATGTTGTGGGTTATTATTGATAAATGTAAAATATACTCTTAAAATATAAATAATAATGAGAGAGGTTATCAGTTTATTATTAACACATTAAAAGAACACAAGTTATATAAAAAATTTAATAATTTTTAATTCTGGTTGTGACAGATGACTTATAGTGAATATATTTTAAATAAAAACAAATAATATCCTATCTAACTAAAATTAATTTCACAAAAGATTTTCCAAAACATAAAAATTTTGTAAAGATTCTTTTTTTCCTTTGTTTATTGGGTTCTTAATATTGTTTTTTTAAACATTTCTTAGTAATATTTTAAAAAAATATGATTATGTGGGAAGGAGTTAAATTAATCATTATGAAATAATGTGATAAATGTTTCTAATAAATGAAAATATGATTAATTAATGATCAGAATCAGTCTATGGCATCATGAAGTAGAGAAGATTTTATCTACAATGATTTTATATTAAAGGGTGTTAATTATGTTTAGAGTATAAAAATTTGTTAATTTCTTATGCTTTATAGACATTTATAGAGAAAGAGAAAAATTATCCCACACATAACCTTGAATAGGTAGTATTTGAATTTTAATTCAAAATATTGATATATAATTTAAAATTACTAAAATGTTGAATATATAAATATCACGAATGCTTAAATATATATTTACTCAATGGAATTAAACATGATAAAAAGAATATTGATGTAATGGATTATGGATCATAATTCCATGATTCATTAAAATTTATGAAATGTAAATAGAGTTTGGGATGAATTATTTCAGAATGATAATGAAACTTTTAATATTATAAGAATGGGACATGACCTTTTTTAGTGATTTAATGTGTATTGGACTCATAATTATACCAACATGAACTTTTTAATGTTCTTATGAGTCAGGAAAGTCTATATTGGTAGGAATAATTAACCAAAATCATAAAAAGATTTTTGAGTTATATGAATAGGTATTATTGATCAATAAATGTATGAATCATGAATTTGACACTAATGGGGAATGTTTATTAAGATTTTAAAAAACATTATGTTAATCATATGATTTCATGTAAAATAACTAATAGTCTAATGAAGATTAAAACTATATGTTCTCTATTCCTCCTTGTATCACTATGGTATATATATACCATTGGGAAAATTTCGGGTGGGATAGAATGATATAGTTATTAATGACAATGAATTGTATTGCATATATATTGGTTAATGTTGAATGATAATTATTAAATAGTATTCTTCAGTATTTTCATGTAATTTAATAAAATGGGAGAATATATCCTTGGATATCAACTTTATATAACCAAATATATCTCGAGGTAATAATTTTATATTTCTAATTTCTCATCATGGTAATAAATATGTGAATATAATGACTTTTTATGAAAATATATATTTGGATCATATTTTTTATATTTATAAAAAAATTGATAGTCATATTAAAATAAGTCTTTATTTATACCGTGTCTATCATTACATAGGATTTCCAATTAGATTTTAGAAAATTTCTTAAATTCTTTAAGTACATAATTAAATTTTAGGGAAATAGTTCTTTTATAGTCGGATGGACAGTCAGAGTGAATGATTGAGGCTTGATATATATACATTTAGATCGTATAATGTAGTAGAATAGATATTGGGATATTCAACTTTCACTATTTAATTCACTGATAATTTTATCATTCATTCATGTATATATATGTGGTACATTTTGATGTATTAGATTTAAAGTGTTGTTAGAATCAAATTTTATAGAGTATGTTCTTCAAAGATGGGTTTTTAACAATTATTTTTAGATGTTATGGATTAGAAAGTAAAATATATTCCACATGAATTTATGACTATATAGTGATTGAAGATAAATATATAGATAAGGAGGATAACGTTCTTTCATTTAATGGAAATCAGTGTTGTTTTGCTAAAAATCTCTCTCTTGAACTAGTTTATTCTTTATAGAAAAAAAGGAATGCTAAGTCAACTATTCATTATACAATATTTAATTCAAGATAAGATTGGATAAATTTCATATAGAGTGGATCTTTCAATATGTTTATCAAAGTTAAATGATGCAATGTATGTTTTGTTTTTAATTAAATATGTGTTAGATAAATCTAATGACTTAAGACCAAAATTGGTTGAATTAGATGAGAACCATTCTTATGAGTAAAACCAATTCAGATTCTTGACCATTGATATTTTGTGAGGAATAATATAATGAATCACTCTCCCATGGAGTTGGGTGAAAACCTTTTAATTTAAAAAGTATTATTGGAATAAAAAAATGCGTTGAAGGTATAGAATCCACACATATTTTTGAAATGACTAAAAATTTTGGGAACGTAATTTATAAACTATGGAAGAATGTGAAACCCTTTGTAAAATTAATATTCAAAAATTATCATTCATTTTGAATAATTTTGTATTTTATTTCAAAGGAGATTTTTTTTAATAAAAAAGTTGATTTCTGTGCCAAAAATTAAACAAAATCATTGTAATGAATTTTAATTACATCCAATACGAGGATATATAGAGAATTTAAATATAATATATTAATTTCAATTAAATAAAATTACATTATATTTTGAAATAATAACTTTATAATATTCTTATAGTTTCTTTTTTTAATTATTTATAGAATTTTATTTTTAGCTGAATTTTATAAAATGATGATTTATAGAACACTATAAGTTATTTTAAGTATTTTAAAATGTCACAAGAAATTTTGGATTGGTTATAAAAATTAGTTAGTTTTTATTAAAAACTATCAATTTATTTTCATTCGGTTCAAAATTACTCTTTATATATTTATAAAATTAATTTTATACTAATAATGGTATATTTCTAGAAAACAATTTTCCCCACGCTCTATGGGGTTTTTAAAATTAATTTATTGCACTTATAGAAATATAATTTGATTAATCTAACCCTATATTTGAAATAATATTGTACAAATATTTTTAATAAGTTTTCCTTCCATTTTTACATTATAAGTAGTAACTTTTTAATGTAATTTTATTTTCCATGGAATGTATTAAAAAAATTAAATGGGTTAGAAATAAAATTATAATGTATCAAATCACATAAATATATATCTAAATAAAATTTTATGTTTATATTTCAATCATATCACAAATCCTATTCAAAAAAATTGATGAAATTTTTTCAACACATTAATAATTTTTATTCTTATGAACCATTCCATTTGTTTCTTCTTCTCACATAAAATATAAAGGATATGATCATATATTATCCATTCATAAATAGACTCATTTATCACCAATTTCCTTTAAAAAATTCATTAATAGAATCCTTAATAATTTATTATGGTTATTGGTCTTATAATTTCACCATCTAAATAGGTATTTAGGTATAAACTTAATGTGGGTTTCAGAACAGGATGTTTAGTCCATAAATGAGTGATTTCTATTTTAATTTCTTTTTTAACTCCTTTAAAAATATCTTACCTATAGTGATGTGATAAAATTAATATCATTCATATTCCAAAATTTTATTTTTATTATTTTATAATTCATCTTCATCTAATTATCTATTTAATGAAAAATTAAAAACTTCTCATGTGTATGTGTAGACTAAAACATCACAAACCATCGAATTTCAATCCCCATCACCTAATCACATGTATAGTAAGAATAAACGCATTTAAATTGTTAATATGATATTTGTGATATTTTGAATTTTTTGAAATGATAAAACAATGCATATCATCTTTCTAACATTTCTTATGAAATAACAAATTGTTACTCATGCATTTATATGGAAAATTTTCTCCTTCATATAACATAATTCACTTTTCATAACAATGTTTTGTAATTGATTGTAAATTTATAATAAATTTATAAAATTAAAAATTATAAAATTATTAATATTATTTACATAATATAATACAAATAAAATTTATCATAATGAAACTATATAATTCATCATTGTCTTATAAATAAATTGTACTCAAAATTCCCAAAGTAAACTTATTTAATAATATAAAAAACTATGACATAGTAGAATTGATTTAATATATATAAATTAAAATTTAATAAAAATGGGATTTATACTTATGAAAAAAAATTAACATAATATTATTATTTAAGAAAGAAAAATAGTGTATGGAATATGGAAGACTCATGTTAATAGTAATCTATGTTAAACCCAAATTTTAATTTTTTGATGATTTATTTCAAATATTTATCAACCTTATAAATTTTTATTCTAGAATATTTAAAAAATATTGTTAAATAATTAAATATCTTATTAAAAGTAACATTTTACACTCAAGAAATGAATATTTCTTTATGTATTTATAATGAAATGATTTTCTTTCATTACAATGTATAAAAAGAATATATATTTTAGGTGTATTAAGTTAAAATCTATTCATACCATCCCAATCATTCTTGATATTTGGAATCTAATTTAATTATAAATGTTTTCTAAAAATTAAAAATCTTCTTCCATTCATTCTTCTTATGTAAATATTAAAAATGTGTTTTTAAATGGATGGGATATATTACTTTTTAAAAAGGTTTTTCATATGTGATCAATAGATCATTTTCATGAGTTTGATGATTCAATGTAATGGGTTTTTTATTTATTTATCTTATAGTTTATGTAAAATTTTATTATGAGGGTGTGATCTAGTATATCTATCCCATGCATTGGAAAAGTATTATGTTATAAAAATATTTTTTTGTAATTAAATGATATAGTTAATCCATATATAATTGTTCCGGTGGGGGTTATTGATAGTGTTCTATGAAGATAACGTATTGAGGAACCCAAATAGATTATCTGTCAATTGAAATGAAATTTCGAAAATATATTTTTATTTCATATGGTATTATAATAAATTTTTTTTAATGGAATTATTATTCCCTTTAATTATAAAATCAGTTTAATGGTTTGAAATTTTCTCTTGGGTTACCATGATTTTTTAATAAACCAACAACATTACTATTTCGATTTTATGTTTTTATAAATAAAAATTTTATAAATCTCATTATTATAATGATGGTATCATCTGTATGTAAAAAATTATTTTAGAATAATGAGTTTCATAGAAAAGTGTAAATATATTTTAAAATATCATGGTTTTTAAATTGACTAATAATTGTTTTTTTATAATTTATATAAGTCATTTGATGATATTTTTTCTCATATAACATTTTGAAATAATTTTCCAATGTAGTATAAAGGATTAAAAAAATGGATGGTGTCTTTTTCATATTCATGTTGATTTATTAGGAAAATAAATCATTTTTCATTTTAAATAAATTTTATTATTGAAAAAATAGAAACATAGTTCAATTGCCTTCTTTGAAATCATTATAAATTTATATAAAAGTGTTAAGATATAATTCTGTACATAATCGTATCCTAAAAATATATTTTGGAATGAAAAAAATAATAATAATTTAACAGTTAAATTATTAGTGGTAAAAGGATAATTAACGAATATCTATGCTCATGGGAAGATATATAAAAATAGTATATGATATAATTTACATGACTTTAAAATTAATTATATATTTTCAATCATTAATTATTATGAATTATTTATACATTATTTTATTCAGTGTATATAAAACAATATTAAATAAATTGATATAAATAAAGATTATTAGTAAAATGATATTTTTACATGTATATATTAAAATGGTAAATTAATATAATATTGATATTTATTATAGCATACAAATATAGATTAATAAATTTTAATCTATGGACGGTAACTTTTATCATTGTAAAAGTGAATGTAGGTCCTTTAATATAATTCAAAGTTATTTATTCTATCTTATAAGTACAAAATCAATTCAATGGAATATTTAATATATATACTAAATTTATGACATTAGTTGATAATTTTTTTCATTACATATGATGATATTTTTTGTATCCATTGTTAAATTTAAAATTTTCTAAAATGTACTATATCAACATTATAAACGTTTTTTATGATTCAATAAAATCATGATAGGATATAATTGATGCATGAAATTACTAATAATCTATGAGAAATGGTTTATAGTTATGAATCACATTACCTAACCAACTACTATGGAATTGTGTGTCTAGTTTAAGTGATTATACCTTTTAGAAATGGTTTATTGATGATAAGACAATGTGGGAATTATATATCATTCTGGGAAATTTTCCTAAAAGAACCCTATTTTTGAATGAATTATGATCCATATAATGTGGAAAAAAACCATATATAACATCATATTAATATTTTTTTGAATTTTTAAACCCCTATTTTAAATCATGTTTTGGATAGGTTTCAACTAAGGGTTAATATACAGAACATTTAAATGTTTTGAAAATTTCTAGGCTACTACACGGTTGGAACACTATTTGGATAACTTGTGCACCCTTCTAAGAAATTTTGTTGAAACCTAGAAAGTGGGTTTTTTTCCTAGTTGGAGCACGGTTCGTAAAACCTTGTTCCCGGTTAGGTGAAACTATGCAACTCATTTAAAAATGGCAGATCTCCAAGGAGCATGGTTTCGTCTAACCATGTGATCATACCCAAGAAACCATTCATGGATATTAAATAATCTGAAAATATATTTTTAATATCATAAAACACCCCATTTATGTTTAGAATGTATAATTAAATCCCACTACGATTTCTTTATCCTTAAAAGCATCCAAGTGGTGAATTTTTCCCTCAATACCCTCCTAAAAGAGGATTAATGCTTGAATAACAATGTTTTGTCCTCCACCCGATAGATTTCATATACCCATTCTCTATCTCCCTACACCTATATCTCATATCCCTTGATGGTTTTCTAGATCTCTTTGTTGGTTAAATGATCTAGTACCCATATTTTCGGATCTTAAACCTAGGATTCATCTTAATTTCCAAGATTCATTTGTCATTATTCATTATTGGAGAATCTTGATGAGGTTTTGGTGATTCAAAAACATGTGAACCCAAGAATGATTGTTTCATCATGATGGACAATTTTTACTAACCCTAAATGGAATAATATAATTTTAATTTATTTCTTTAAATGTAATATATTTATTTAAATTAAATTTCATTCTTTTGGTTTGTTGGAAAAATCTCAATTTCATTTTGTTAGAGGAATTTGGTTTTGATAATTGTTTTACTATGTGAACATTTACAAACCCCCAGTTACATTTAATTGGGGCTATTTATGAAATCAAATATAATTTTATAATAAAAATTTTCTATTTCAAATTTATAGAATTTATGTAAATAATTTAGAAATTAAATTTCTAAATTTATTAATGAAAATTGAATTGTGTAATAGAATTTTGAATTGATTTTAAATTCTTATTTTTGAAAAATGTATTAATATGATTTCAATAGAGTCCTTTAGGTTTTATGTTGAAAACTTTATTTTTTTTATTTTAAATTATATTTGGGGTTTTAAATAGGAATTTGTAATAATTTAAATAGAGAATTAAACAATTTTTATTTTAAATAGTCATAAAATAAATTTCTAATCGTTGATTTCTTGTTAGAGTATGTGAATGTCATGGGTAATTAGTGAGTTATTGGGAGGATCTCTATAATTTATAATCCCAAACATAAATCAAGGACATAACATCCATAAAAAGATAGTGATGAATTCACTTTTTCCATTCCAAAGTTGTGTCTTTATATATATATTTTCTTATCTCCATGAATGTGTCGAGTCCCTTACCATAGAACTACCATAATATTTATGAAAATGTTAGTGTTGCACAATTTATTGTTTCTGAAACATATGTGACAATGATTATTGTATACTAATTTTCATGCCTTATAATTAATATAAACTATTATTATTATAATTTCTTTTTAATAAATATCTTTAAAAATATTCCATATATTGAAATAAAAAGAATTTTATTCATCTATACCATTATTTGAACTGTATTACATCTTTTGAAATGTAAATACTGATTTGTTTAAAAATGAATTTGAGATACCGAACCTGTTAATTTAAAATTGAATGCTCTTTAATTAGTTAATTGAATATTGGAATATATTATGGAATACATGGTGAAACTCTATTATGATTTTATCTAAGCCTAAACATGTTCCTTCCATTGATTGTGGATTATCTCTTTCCTGGTTAGGGAATGATTAATGAATCACTTTGAGGATGTTGTAGTTATTGATCCATGGACTTAGTGAGTTGTTTAAGAGTTAATACATGGTATTTTTTCTACTTTCTGGTACTTGGTTGTAGTAATTTGTATTTTTATACATATTGGATATTTATGTCAGGTCTACCCGTGGAGATTCAGTCATAAGAATACTTATTATTTTATCTGACTTATACAATGTTTGTGTAAAAATTATTCCCACTTTCATTTTTTATGATTGAAGTTCCTTGTCATAAATCTATGCGGATTGGGAACTCACTTCGAGCAGTGTTAGTGTATGCATGGTTTTTCGGTTACTAGGGTACCAGGGTTGGTTTGTTGAAAATTAATGTCAAAGCACTAGGTTGGGATACTTGTCTTGATATCAGTATGCATTTGTATAATATTATTGGGTTTAAATTAAGATCTTGACCATATCTCATGGAAATGAACCTTAAGTCACTTGTTGTCTTAATGGATATTCATCTTAAGGATTAGTTCTAGTTGTTTACTTAAGGATGATTTGGATATGTTTGAAATCAAAATATTTCATTCTATCAATTGGAATTAATCCCCTATATTACTATGTTTTAGGGCTAATATGATGTATTTATTATTATCTATTGAAGACGTGGAGCATCATTCATCTTAGAATATCATTGAATCTGATCTATAAAGAACCTTTTACTAATCATCAGTGAGAAATATTCCAGTGGACCCAAATATAGTGGAGGAAATTGTGCATACGATCCATGCTCTAGGTTAGGCTCTGCTACCAGATTCCTTTAATGCTACAGTTGTGTTACCTTAATGGCATGTTCTCTGAGATCATTCTCAGGGATTACTCAACCATTAGCTGACATCATTCCAGGGATCAAAGGATCCTCATGTATATGAGGAATGGATGATCATGAAGGAATGTTTTTTTTGGGTTCTTAGAAACACCTCATTAAATAAACATGAAGTGTTCCAAAATTTATGATTGTATGGATAAGGAAATGGTGAAACAATATGATTATGTTGAAGAAGTATGACAGTTTTGAGTGGAAGTTCGTTAAAATTATTTTCACTAAATAGTTCTATCCATATTTGATGTTCTTCACCAATGATATGTGTTTTTTAAACATGTTTTGGCTTCCAAGACATTAATAATGTATAAAAATTGTTTTTCTAATATATTTTTGTTTTCACCTTATATTGTATTGAATGAGAAGTATGAGGCTTTGTGGTTCTAGTTTTTAAATTGATAGAATATTTATTATTTGGTTTTCTTGTTAAAAATTTCATCTTATGATGAAGTGGTAGATATAGAATTTATGGTCAAAACGGACAAGGATGGAAATTCATGGTTATTATGATATTATTACCTCTAAGTGGAATAATAGGTTACTTTAATAGAAAGCATAATCATGATGATTCTCAGGGTGGTTCTTGACATCATTGTTCTTATATAATTCATACAGTTTGTGGAAGAGGTTCTTTGGTATTTTACTAGTGTGGAAATCTATGGAATTACAAGATGTGTGTATAGATGCATCCTAGGTTTTTGTTCTTTCAGACACATTGGTCAACTATATAAATTTTTACAAGTTTATTTGACTCTGCATAGTGGAAAGGGATCATCAATACCTTCAATAATTGGGGAACAATTGTATGATTCACTTGTAAAATGGTTCTAGCCATAAAAATAGAGAATGAATATTCGTCACACAATGGAATAGTCTCCATAAGAATCAGATACATGTCCAGTGACTGTTAGTGGTACCATCACTATTGATTCATCATTAATGTCTACTTTATATGATACTGGTTCATACCATTTGTTTATTTCATCCTGTATTGTTATTCTATTATATCATTCTATAGTTCATCTATCTTATATAATGGATAATACTACACACCTTGGTATAAATAGAGATCATGGTCTTTGTATTCTTTCTTATGTTTTACAAGTATCAAATTTTGAGATTTCATGGAATTTTCTTTTTCTCACCATGAAAGCAATTGATAGCATTTTTATGATAGATTGTATCACTTAGAATAATGTACTTATTGATTTTTAACATTGAAATATCTTTTTTACATCACCATAATTTTATATTCTATTTATTTCAAGGAGAATGTAATACAAGGTTGATAAGGGCCAAAACATCTTATCTAGAGGTTGGGAATGTTATATTTGTGTTTTATTTTATAAGGGGAATGAAGATTTGAGTGGAGATCTCTCTCCAGTTGTCATCAAGAATCCCAATGTGTTTTCTTTTAACTCCCACAGTTTCCCATAGTAGTGGAGGTGGACTTTTCTATTTATTTCTGTCATGGTACACAACAAATATTTACTCTCTAATACCACATTTTACTTGGGTAAATTTAATATATGAATACTCATTATGATGATCTTCTTAAGAAATCATTTTTCTAATTTGGTGTTTCACTTTGTGAAATGCCTTGTACATTTGCTAAGAAGGATGATGGTTATCTTAATCACTGTGTGGATTATTGAAAACTAAATCATGTTTTGAAAAGAACAAGTATAAATTTTTATAGATTAATGATCTACTTGATCAATTGAAAGGGGTGAAGTGGTTCTCAAATATCATCCTCAAATCTCCTTACCATCTGATGAGGGTAAATGAATCTGAAATTCTGAAAACTGCCTTTTGTTATAGCTAACTCTATTTTAAGTACCATGTCATCACTTTTTGATTAACCAATTCTCCTATAATCATTATGGATTTAATGATCAGTAATTTTCATGATTATTTTGATACCTTTATGTTAGTCTTTGTATGTGACATCTTATCTTCTCAAATTAATGCAACAGAAACAACAACTTGATGATGAGTTACATAGAATTATGTATTCTATTTATGGTTGGGAGATATTTTTTGACTGAAATTCTCTAAATATGGCCTTCTATGTTATCAGAATCACATTTTTGTGTTGTTATTTTTAATGGAATATGTTATGGTGTATTTTAATAATATATAGTGGGGTTTCCCCTTATATCAATCAATATGTTCTATGAAACGAGGGATGTATTTTTGTGGTCATTTATGAGATTAATCATTGGAACATTTTTTTCACATAGTTACATGTATTAAAAGGTTAAACTCAAGAACATGAAACCTTCAGGTTTTCTTATTAAACATACTATCAGTACTTGGATGTATGATGATATATATATACACTTTGTTGTTTGGTTTCCTCATATGCAAAAAATGATGAATTCAATATGTGTTTTGATTGATAGGCTAACCAGATCGGCTTACATTAATCTCATTCATGATACAACTAATGTTACAGATATAATAAATCACTGTGTGAAAGAGATAAATCATTTTCTCAGAGTTTTAAATTCATTAGTCTCTTACAGGCGTGATCAAATAACTGATAAATTTTTGAGAGTCCATTAGAAGAATTGGGATCTCAACATTGTTTGAGCATGACATACCATCTTTAGTAAAATTTATTGGCATTGTGATCTATATAGATTCATGAGAAATTGATACTATTTTGTATTCTCATCATTGGTGGAGCTTGGGATAATCAATTGGTGATGATTGAGTATTATTATAACAATTTTTCTAATTTTCAAAAAAAAATGTATCATTTTGAGTCCTAGCATGTCTTCCCATCCAGATCTGCATTTTATTGGTTAGGGATTGGGGAATGATCTGTAGTTGGAAAAAACATGGTTTAAGATATGACAACAAATATTCAGCTAATTCATCAGATTATATTGATGGAACAGATCCATTATATGTCTATATTGATCATTATCATTGACTGTTGGAGTTATCTAACGATGACTAGGTGTTCTTGAATGATTCACCCAGTTTTGGTCATCAACGTCTTAGGAGGCAGGGGAAGGTGCTCTTTATTGTTTGGGATATTTGGAGGTTTTTAAAAAGGTGGGATGAGTCCTTTAACAAATAGAACATTTACCATAGCTGATGTCAATACATAATATCTTCCATTTATTTTTTCTATGAATGTATCTATCAGATCCATCTCATGTACTGAGTTTGAGTGATTGTGAGGTTGAACCTGATTTTCCAATGAATTAATAGTCATTTAGTATAGTTGATTCTAAATCCAAGGTTCCTCAATGGATAAAGAAACCTTTTTTGTTCATGTAATATGGAATCACAATTATGATAATCATAATATGTTGGGGATGGATACAATAATTAGAGAGAGTTGGCCTCATCATTTTAGAATGAAAGGATATAGGTAGGTCTTCTTGGAAAAAAAATTATGGGGGGAGTTTGTAATGACTTTTTACTATTTCTAAGTATTCTAAAACCTTGATATTTAATCTTTATTTGGATTGTTTTTGTTTAGGGGTGATAGAGATAAATTTTTTAGATATTTGGAAATTTCTGGTGTTGTGCACGGTTGGCGCATGATTATTCCAAACCGTGCACCCTCAAAAATAAAACAATCAAAACCAAGAGTGTTTGGTTTTTTGTGGTCAGTGAACATTATGGAAAACCCTCCACCCTCTTAGGATAAACTATGATCCCATATTAAATAGGCACACAATCATGGTCCATGGTTTGTTCTAACTATGAGGGTCTACCTAATAATCAATGGGAATATTTTATTTAATATGAATATAAAATTTAAAAATTACAAAACCTCCCATTTTTGGTTCCCAAAAGACCTAGCACAACCCTCTATTGTTTTTTCTTCATCAAGAGTATCCATGAGGTGGTATTGGCCCCTTGACACCCTCCCAGAAGTAGATCGATGCTTAGAGAAAAATGTTGATAACCACCCTATAGATTTCTTAATCAATTTCTCTATATCCCACTATAACTATTTTTCTATAGTGTTTTCTTGGTCTCTATGTTGGTTTAATTATCTAATACACTCTAATTTTAGATTTTATACCAAGGTTAGATCCTCAATTCCAATATACCATTGTCTTCATTCATTTTTTGTCAATCCCGATTAGGGTTTGGTTATTTTATATCCCACAAACCAAAGGCAGGTCATTTTGTCATGATTCCAAATTTTTATTAACCATAAATTTCATTTTTTAAATAAAATTGTATGAATTAAATGAATTTTATTGATATAAAAAACATTTACTTGATTTTTTTTGATTTAAAAATACCAATTCAATTGGATTTTGGGAATTTGGTATTGTAAATTTGGTTTTATCATGAAATTCGGTATAACGACCCAATTCCAATGAAATGGGGTAAATTTTAAAATTTAATGTATTTCTTCAATTAAAGTTGCGGAATTTATATTTTTTGATTTGATAGAAATTGGTTGAAAATTAAATCATTGAATATTATTATGGAATTTTAATTGTAAAATGTACTTTTTAATGAATAAAAATTTCTATTTGTGACAAATAGATTAAAATGATTTAGATAGAAACCATTTGGATTTATCATGTAAAAGGAATGTTTTGATTGAAAACAAATTTTGGTTTTTATATGAAAAAAGAGATTATTTTTAATGAAGATTGTGATGAATTTTATTTTTAGAAGCCCTAAAATAAATTACCTATCTTTGATTTGTTATTAGAGAACATGAAAGTCTTGGGTAATTAGTGAGTTATTGATCAAAATTATATTCTTTAAAAAATTTCAATACATAAATAAAACATGTCACATCCCCGATAGGTCTTTTGGAATTATCCATTGTATATACCACATGAAAGTGTGTATTCTCATATTTTCATGTCACCTTGAGTGTGTGGAGTCCCTTTTCATGGAACTATCATTATTTTTGGGCATATGACCATGAAGTTCTATTGTATGTATTTAAAATATATAAACCAATTATTGTTGTAAACTATTCTACATGACTTCGGATTTGAATAAACAATCTTATATAAAAATTTTTCTTAATAACTATATTTAAAAATATTCCATCAATTGAAATGAGATGCATTTGATTAAATTATACACATCATTAGAAACATTTTTTATCTATTTTAAATGTAACTAATAATTTGTGAAAAAAGGATTTAATATTCCAATAAGAATATTTGAAAATTGAATGATTTTTATTTTCATAATTGAATATTGGGATCAATTATTAATCCAATGGGAGTCCCTACTGGGCTTTTATCTCACACCGTGTCCATGACTTCAGGTGTATGTAATTTATATCCTTCTAGGTTCGAATAAGATTAAAGAACAAGTTATAGGAGGTTCTAGCTATTGATATATGGACATGTATTTTTGTGTTTGGGTTTGTAGTTGGGTATTTTTTCTAATTTTATTGTACATTACTATAGTAATTTGGGTTTTTTTACCTTTTGAATTTTTGTACACTTCTCCCTGTGATGTTTCCTTTTATGTGTACTGATTATTTAATCATTCTTCCACAATGTTAGTGGAAAAAAATTGTACATTCTTTTTGTATCATATTAAGTGCTTGTCTCTAACCCATGGTGATAAAGAATTCAATTCTGATCAATCATTATAGTCTTAGATAGCAGGATAACAGGTTACCCAGGTTGGTTCAGGACACAATAATATATATATATATATATATGTCGTGTTATTCAAATATTTTTCTAATTATTTGAGGTTTGTTCATATTATTTAATTTATAAGAGAATGTATTATATTTTCCTTAAATAAGATGACTGTATTTTTATTTCTATTTAGAATGAAATAATTTATTATTTACTTTTATAATCCAATAATGTATAATTTGTTATGTTTTGATTTTGGTGATTTTTTTGGGATGAGAAATTTCATTAAAGAGATACGTGGGGGTAAATTAGACATTCCAAAGTGAAAGTACAAATAAAGTGGAATAATTCATATGATGGAAAGTGATTTTATTTTATAAGATTGTATATAAATAGAACTTAGTCTTTTTTTATAAAAATAATTATGGAATCAAAGTATTTTTTAAGGGACATAGAGAAACTACTTTCTCAAGAAAAATGATTATGATGAAACATTCAGTGACGATAACCTGGGTAATTAATAACAATTCACTTATATTTCAAAATATGTTATATATATTTTATCTATTAGATCTGAAATTTTATAAATGTATACAAAAGACATTGTGAAATAACTATTTGCACCTAGAGGTGATAAACAAAACTGGTATAGTTTGGTTTCTACAAAAAACCATACATGTAAGGTAGTGTTTATACAAATAAACCACAATTACAGGGAAAATTATTAAAACAATTATTATATTTACTATAAATAATCATCATTAAAATAAAAATGATAATGATCATTGGAATATTTTATGAAATTTTATGTCATTACTTTTATGAGATATATCATATACAATAAAAAACATTCCTTAATTAAAATTTATATGAGGTTATGTAAATGATATTACCCAAATTGTTATAATAAAAAATATATTTATATGGTATACATGTTTGAAGACATCATTTATGGAATAATGATACATTTTTATAGTTTTATAACCTTTTAATATAATATAATCAAATATTTTGGTTTCACTAGAAAAATATATGATTATATTGTATATAAAGATATTATGTGTGGGGGATGAGGTATTTTTCAGTTTTTTGGATGACATACTATATAATAGAAATGTTATCCCAAATCTAAATTATATAAAATGGTATTAGGTATAGTTTTATTTATTTAATATCATGTCATAATATTATACATAATTTGTGTGAATATCAGTAAAAATATATCAAAAAAATTATATTGTTTTGGTTAAAACTCATTTATTAATAGTATTAAATATATTACTCTTGGTCAACTCAAATAAAGAGTTGTTATCAATGTTTCATTATATTAGCATTACATTGTATTAATATCATTTTAATGATATTGAACTGAAAGATATAGATATTCTTCCTTATACAACGGATATATGAGTCATCAAATATACTTTTTATGTGCAAAGCCTAATGCATCATTCCACTTGGGATTATTATTATATAACACTATTTTACATTGGAAATTAACAATAGTATATTTAATATCAACCTTATATTAATTAATATAAATAAGGATATATTCTATTTAATTAGTGTTTATATAGTCTTTAGTGGAATGACTAAAATGGATTATAAATTCTGAATTACCAATTTCATTTGTGTTAAAAGATATGATTTTGGTTTTTCATCCAAAGTTTTTATAAAATAATAATACAATATAAACATGAGAATGTTGGGGAATCGAAAATAGATTCATAGTAAATTTTTTTACAATAATGTGATTGAAAATATTTGGATCAATAATTTTATTAGTAACTATAAATGGTTTGTAGAATTTATTAATATTTAACACTGTATTATAAAAAACATGAGTGATTTATTAGTAGAAGGTATCATATACTTACTAGTAAACGTACCCTATAATTAAAAAGTAGTATCTCAGTCAATAAATCATTAAGGGCTATAAAATAGTGATATGTTTGTTATATACCTATAAGAAAGAATTTAATCCATTGAAAAATAAACTATCATAAGATAATCATGAGATTCATGAATTATCTTCAGGTTTTAAATTCCTATATGTTCAAGTGTAATATATTTTTATAAAATTTAAATGAATTATATTTTTGTAATAAAATAAATTTCTATTTATTATCCCATTTTATATGTTTAATATTTTATAATAGTTTCTAACTATAATAACCCCTCAGAGTAAGACTCGTATTATTCCCTTATGAATGATTACTATGGATTATTAATGATTGAGATGATATGTTAATGTTAGTGTGGGGTTAGGTTTCATATAGATATTTAACCATCACTCAATATATAAAAAATATGGTTAATTAAATAAACTAAATTGTGCAATTATATCACATCAAATATCATACATATAATCATTTTTTTGGAATATACATACTAAAAATTGTATTATATTAGAATCATGTTCAAAGCTAGTAGTTAATATTTATTATTCATAGTATTTAGTGGAATGCGTTATTTGATATATCAAAAAGTAGTTTAAAAAATTTATTTTGATCCTTGTAGGCGATTCTATGGAAATCAAATACGAATTATTCCATCCATCCATCATTTACATTTTAATTAAATATATTGATGGGATGTTCCCCATACAAAAAAAGACTATGTTGGTAGAAAATAATGGAGTCCCAATGAATATTCTCTATCAATGTTATCACATTCCTATGAATGAGATCACAAGGTCAAAAACCAAAGACTTAAATTGCCGGTGGTAATCTCAGAGGCCAAAAAATATATAACTTCATTCCCCTAGCTCCATGTGTGACTAAGTATAACATGTGAATCCAGATGATGCTTGAATTGTCGAATACTCTAGGAAATGGTCCATGGAATGTGGAGAATCCCTCCAATAAAACCATAAAGAATAGCCGAGTCAGTTTCCACCAACTCAATTATAAGGATATAAGAATGACATAGCTCAATACCTTTTATAATTTCATAGGCCTCTACCCGAAGAGAGTATCCCACTCTTAATCCTTCCTTGAAAGCCAATATCACCACCACATAAGAGTCACGAACCAATCAACCCCCCTCACATAAAACCAGAAAGACATGACCCATCCACATTTATCTTTAGACAATTCCCCAAATTTTTCCACTACACCCAATATCCATTCTTATTCACAAGCTTGAAAATGGGGGTACAATAAATAACTGCCATGAAAATAAAAAACAATGAGACAATCTCCCACCCTATAATGAGTAGGATAAAATCAATACTAGTACTTTTGGGATGAACGACTAGAGCAAGGAGTGAATATCCCTTAACATTATGTTGCATCTGGTTAGAAGCTCTCCGAAGACACCAGTATCCCCCAATATGAAACAACGCCCTCACCATTTCTCAGAGATGTTTCTTACTGTTACCAAGAATCAAGATTGAAGAAAAGACACAGCCGAGACTTGCTGACCTCCTAATCCGAAGACCTCACCCAGGAAACCACAAAAGTGGCCACCCATTCACTGGAAAAGAAAAGGTGACCAGTTGAACCTTCTATTGGAATCGTGAAACATAATAAGTTATATTCAAGTTCAATCCTCTTATGTTTCCCCAGATCATATGTTGGAATATCCTGATTCAGAATATTCCAAAAAGGAATATTATATTACACCAGATGACCATTACAACAAACTACTTCATTCCATATAACTAGTAAACCATTACCTTAAACCACCAAATGATATCCATTCACCGAGAACATCACCATGGCTGACCTTGGGAAAATAAGTTAATCAGGCTCCTTATTCTAAGTGATGCACTCAAAAAAATTTATATGATTTTCCATGAAAATGGCCTGAATAAAGGATCTGAAATTTCCTGCCTGTGGAAAGTAAATCTCTGGAGTTGGAAAACTTGGTAAGCCATGTGTTATTCCTACCCAATTATAATTCTATAAATTAAATTTCACATAACCAACCAGCATTTTTGGGTGAGTAAAAAGCACTGATAAGTAACTAGAGAACATGATCCATATACGAGAAACAAATTCTCTACCACTGGTTATTCTATTTCATTATTGACTATTAATAAACCTTTTATACAATGATTTTTTCTCTAAAAAGTCCCATGGAAGATTATTTTTAATGCCTTTAAATACCCCTTATACAATACAAGTATTAATAATGCCACCAGAAACCTTTCTAGCCATCCTTTCTCATAAGGAACAGTGTATTCGACCATCATTATATGAATCCTATAGGAAACTTATCAACACTTTTTCAATATTTTTCATCACTTCTTTTTTAACGTTGGTCCCTAAAAGAACATGAGAGCTACCCTATTATTGAAGGATTCTAATAAATTCTATAAAAATAATGTTATAATTCTTGGTTATGAAATGTGTAGAAGAAATTTCTTGGAACAATAATTGATCGATTTTCATTACAATGTAGTTTTTTATAATATAATTTAATAATTAAACTAGGAATGAAGAAAGAAATTATTCTATAATGATTTACATTTCAATGTAACAATATTATATATAAATATATTACGAATTAAAAAAATTCAATTTAGGGATTCAAATTACAATTTTCCATTATTTATGGAGTGATATGTTAATAAAAATTCATTAAACTAGAGTTATGGATATAAAGGATGATTATTTTGTTATATGGATATTCTAGAGATTTGAATATATTTCATATATAATAAATTATAATTAAATAATGGGTGATTTAAATTTCTTATTATAAATATTTCTGTTATCCAATCAGGTAGTTAAATGTAGAATATTAATATAGATATTAATTTAACGATATTTAAATGGAAAATGAAAATATATAGAAATTGTGAAAGAAATATAGTTGAGAGTTGAACTTTTATCAATGAATTTTTTTTTTCAAGGATAAATAACATACATCCCAATGAAGATATAGATTTATATATATTTATACATAAAAAATTCATGCACTCTTTTTTTGTGTTAATTTTATTTAAATGAAAAATATAAATTACCATTGAGTCTCATTATTCATGCCCATATCATTTAAAAGACTGTTGAAATAATTTAATAAGTATGAATCAATCAATTAAATAGTTATCCTACTAAAAATGTAATTACTGAATACTATGTTACTGATTTCTTCATACACCAAGTGATATTTATTGTGTATGATCCTTGTTTGTTTCCTATATATATGAAACATGAAAAAATATTCATTTATATATAATTTAAATTTATATTTGTTTTTTTATTTTTATTTCATGAATCGAACATTTATCTCATTCTTGCAAACATGAAAATAATACCAATATATGAATAAATTTTACCACCCTAATTTACCACCCCACACTTAGAGTTAGAAAGTCATTTTTCCCCAGAAAATGGTTTTATTTCACATGTTTACTAAAAAATGAATTATTCAAATAGGAAAAAATTACATGTAGAGTATGTTTTACAAAAAAATATTTTTTAATTAATGGATTTATTTATCAAATATGCATGAAACATTTGAGTCCCTATATTTGGTCTTATAGTTTAAATAAATATTTAGAATATATATAATCTATTTTATCAATCCTAAGTATATCTTATTTAATTAAACATATATAAATATTCACAATATTGATCAAATGGTACAAATTTCCATATATAGACCACTCTAAAATTATATATACATCATGATAAATACCATAATATCTAGAGAATACATAAAGTAAATTTTATAATATTTAATGATGATGAAAAAAATAACCAAGATAGTTATTCTTGATTTATTAAAAAACAATGGAAATCTGAATATTTATAATCAATAAATCATTTATGATTACCTAAAATAGATAATTATGTCAATATTATTCATTCAAGGATATTTTTCTGAAATTAGGAATGTGGATATTATAATAAAATTAATTTTAAATGACTCTCATATTTTTACTAAGTAATGGTCATGGATTTTGATGAAAAGAAACCAGTTTTTTTTCCCTTGATGGTATCCAAGGTATCCTACTAGAATATTATATGACTATAAATACAAAAATTTATCAAGTCATTCATATAATGAGAAAATGAAAAAGGGAGTAGATAATATCAATTTCAATTTTGTGGATGGTGCATACGTTATAATATATAAATTTCCCTCGATGAGGGTTGTCAATTTCAAACATGTAAAATAAATCCTTTATAAAAAGATACCATGTTTATGTTTTACATATAGAAAATAATTTTAAAATTGTATTGAGGATTATAAAAAATAGATTAGGATCATATTGATAATGAAATTACTCATAATCAATAATTTTATCATCCAACAAGAATTTTATATCCATTAATAAATTGGGAAATAAGATTCAAAATAATATAATTACATGATAGGAGGAATAAAATGTGTATATTTAATATGATGAAGTTATGAAAAAAAATAAATTCATAATTATAATATTCCATGACAAAGGTAATTGAAAATACATAATCTCAAAATAAGTAGTATAATCAACTAATTTGAGTAGTTTAAATCCTTTTTAAACATGAATAATTTCATGGGATCAATAATATTTAAACGAATAAAAAGGTGAATATTTAATACATATGAATATATAATTTTATTAAATTCATTAAATTGAAAAATCACTCAGATAAGGTAGTGGATGATTATAATATCATGAAATAAATTTAAAATGATTAATCAAAATCATATTGATCACTGAAAAAAATAATGTAATCAATATCCATTATTCACATTTAATTCATTCATTAATGAACATGGAAAATCTATTGAATCACTTAAATAATAGTTTCGTAATTCAATTTACATGTCGTTATATATATAATTAAAGGTGATATTTTTATAATTGTATAGTGATATTATATATATATTTCAATAATCTTGTCTTGGGGAAAGGATGGTTATTATTTGGGTCACTTCCATTTATATTAAAACAGTATTTCAACCCCATTCAGTGCTCCATACACTTCATTAAACATCTAAAACACTTGCGTATATCCTATGGAACCACCAATTCATTTAATTTCCTCATTATTCAATAATGTTCATAGGTAAATAAAATTTTATTATTTTTATAATGATATGGTAATAATTCCCTTACTATTTCATATATTCCATTGTTAATTTATTGTTTTTATTTCCCTCTCTTATCTAGTAATTTTTATTATGGTTAAACAATACATGGTGAATTCATATCTTCATTTAGGGATTTATTTTCCTATTTATTAATGAATCTGTAGTGGTTCATTTTCCTTTTTTATCATTGTCTTGATACTAAGTGGTGATGACCTCATTTATTCAATGGTTTTCAATAATTTATATTTTTTGGTTTATGATTTATAAATTATGGTTTTGAATTTTTTATTTTATGATATTTTACATATTTTAAAAGTTTTATTAAAATTATTCCATTGAGATTAATCCTTCCTTAGTTTTAGTGATTATGTATTGGGTTCTATTATTTATTTAATATCCACCGACTAATTATTATGGGTTTTGTTCGTAATTACTTAAATACATTAGGATTAATTGGTTGTTGATTCCTTCATTATAATGGAATTTATTTTTTCTCCTATTGTTGAATTTTGAAACTTTTAATGAGACATTATTATCAATGATATTTCCATTGTTATTGATAAATTGTAAAGAATACATTAAAATTTTGAAGTCATTTTTTTCAAGATATTTTAATACATCAAGTAGTATACCATAATAACAATTTCATGATATATTCTAAACCAATATCTAATCCAATCATTAAACTTATTATTTTTTTTAAAAAAATAAATAGATTGGGATAATGTATTTATAATGAAATACTTATTTATATATAGTTGTATATTTTAATTAATATAATATTTTCCACAAATATTACATTTGTAATTTCTAAATTTTTAAAATTTATGAATGTTCTTTGGTTTTTCTACCATTTACATCTTTCCTATTCAATTATTATTTGTCATCACATTTTTAGATAATTTTTATGTGTACTATTACCAACATATTTTTTAATAGTTTATTCCCACAAAAAGATTATTTGAATTATATTTTTTATATCATTGATATTAATTCATGAATATCTCAACCATATTTTTCCAAATTATTGAAAATGTATACTATAAAAATTTATTACTTTGGTGGTTAATTATTCTCATTATTACATGAATGTGTTGTAAGTAAAGAATCAATACTTTATATTATTTTAGATTTGTTTTAGTGATGAGGGGACAACTTGGGTTTCCAGGTTGTAGAAAATGACCCAATTCTTTTATATATATATATATATATTAAAATTTATATCATGTAAAAATTATCTTTTTATAAAATAATAAAACTACTATTTTTCCAAAACTAAATAATTTTCACATGATTATTCAAAATTTATAAACTAGTTTATTGTCTTTATAATTCCACTTAACATATTTGGAAATTTAAATCTACATTATTGTATGTAAAAAAATATTTTCATTGATAATTTTCTATAATTTATTTTTCTAAAAAATGTTACAGTATTATTTATTAAAATTTAAACCCATTTCTCTAAAAAATGTTCTTATTTATATGGGAATGTAAAATTTTCAGAAAATTTAATTTTAAATGATAGTTTCACATTATAATATTCATCACTATAAATATAAATTCTATATATGATAAAATATTTTTTATAAATACATAATTTTGAAAAAATATATTAACATAGCTATTATAAAATGATTAAACAACTGTTGTTATTATTCTGAGAAGGTATGGGTTATAAACACAACTATAACTAATCCCACAAAATGTTTATCATTAATTTACATTTATAGATTCATTATTCTACTTATTTAATTTTATAGATAGGATATATTAGAATATAAAAAAACAAATTATACCTTATCATATGTTTGATACTCATAACTTCAATGTTTTTCATATATTCTTATACACTTATTGACTAAAATCTTGTATACATATTTTAAATTTCTGAAAAAAAATCATTAAAATTTTCCTTTTTTATATCATATGTATATATATTCAATGTGAATTTATGGAACGTTTTCCATTGTATCTAGTATAGAATATAAAACCATGTTTAATATAATTTTTGTGTAATGGATCATTCCCTTCAGGTCTGTTACATTTCCAGTTTTGATTATTGGATGTGTATGGTGGATTTTCTGGGAGTTTTCAGTGGAAGATAGAGGTATAGAAGAACCCCTACAAAAAATACACATCAGGTATGTTAATTACATATTGGTAAATTCATTTTAAATACCTCTCCATGGATTCTACATAACATGTAATAAAACTTGTTTAAATATTAAAAAGGTTATGTGTTTTTAGAAAATCATAAAATCAAGGGATTACATGACTTGAAAATGGTTTACATTTAATGTAATTCATAGTTGTTTTATAGTTTTGATAGTTTCATCCAAATAGGTTTTGTCTAAACCCTATGTCTAGTGGTTATTTTCACATTTAATGCAAATGAAGACATTCTACTTCTCCTTTTGGATACTCTTTTATATGGGTATTAATCATTATGCTCTGGTCGTCGATCCTTATTGATTCATCCTCTTGTTGTCATCTATTTTCTAATGTTTTTTACCCCAAGGATTCATTAAGGAAATGTTTATTTTGATATTGGGTGTGTATTGGGTTTTGTTATGATGGACATTGGGTGTGGTGTAGGTTGATTTTCAGTTATTCATGGTGTTGTTATTGTTTTATAACATTCATCTCTTCCCTACGGTGAAAAACATGTCATAAAATATTCTTTGTGGTAAGGTTTACAACATTAATCGTTATTGTGTATTATTTTGGTAGGGTTTTTTTATATACCCATGTGTTATATTAGAACTATCATTATTAGATATAAACAATTGGATGATTTTAAAATGATGGTAAAAGGGTTTTTTATCACATGCTTCTATTTCTTTGATATTATATTCATATTTTAGATTATATGGCACGGAAAACATGATGAAAATTATTGTTGTTTTTCATAAGTTATCTGTTATGTGATTGATAATTTTGTTCTGATTGTTTTGATAACAACCAAAAAAAGTAAATTGGATAACCACTTATATTTGAATAATAAATTAATTTCCATATGACTGTGATTTTTGTGATAACATCTCTAAAATATAGTTGTATATTATAAAACCATCTTTTTAATTAATGAAATATTTACGATGTTGTTTGATTTGTGGCCAAGATTTTGGGAAGATAATGTGTTATTTTATTGGGATGTGAGGTGAAATAATGTTTTTTGGACATTTTCTTGGGAGGTGAAATGAGATTTTTGGCGATGAAAGGTTACCTGTTATGAATGGTCTCAATCTGCTTGATGCCCAAGCTGTGATGGAAAAATTATTTTTTATTAATCTTTGAGATGTCATGGGTTGGTTTGGTTAATGGAATTGAAGTTTTCCATGGGAAAATTTAATGAAGGGGTGTGTGATAAAATGTGGTTGATAAAATATAATAAAATAAATGGGTGATAAACATGCAGGAAATGTGAAGCCATTTTAAGTTATCAGGGATCTTAAGCATCTGCAAAGGTTATTGTATATACAAATAAATTCATTTAGCGATGGATGCAAAAATGGTTGTGTAATGGGTAGGTTAGTTTGTTAGGAATCCATTTTTTGAGATTTAGTATTTTATTCTATATATATTCATCTATTTACCGTGTGATTTCTATAATCACACATTATCATTGATAACTTTGTTCCGAACAATTAGTTTATAACATAGTTGGGGTCTTTCCAACATCTATGTAGGAGGAATGATGGATAGCGGACTAGTCTTCCCAATTCCCTATTCAAGTAAAATACATACATATATTCTTTGAGTAGGATGTGATGATATTTGGTCTCATAGGTGTCTTTGGTATTAGTTAATATGTATTGACCCAGGATTCATCGGGATGAGTTGTGATGTGGTATCCTTTGTGACTTTGGGATGAGATCTGATATGTTGTGTAGCGGAGGGGTGTGCGGGTGGGATGTTTTGTGAGGCCCAGGTATGTGCAGGTAAGAAATGTAGTTACTCCCTAGTGTGTGTGGACGTGATGTGATGCTGTATATTCAGAATAAGTGGGAGTCCCAGGATGTCTATCATTGGGGTGTGGGAGTAACTAATCCATGGGCATGTGGTGTGGGGTAAACTATCATCGATGTTCTTTATATTAAATTATATTACATCTCATGATTTATATAGTGAATGTTCCATGGTGAGGATGGGGTTTTGGTTAGTATACCTGTTACGTGTTGTTTGGTTCTGTTGTTTTCTGACAGTTTCATTTGCCTTATCCTTCCACTTTTTCATGATATACATTTATTTTCGTACTTAGTATATATTTATTCTCATCATATATATGTAAAACTGTTTTTTGGTTTCAAGGGGTATTACGTGGACTATGCTGGATGTTACTATCTCGAACCTTGGGATAGTTTTTGTGTTTTTTGATAGTTAATATTTAGATATTAATTTATATGTGTTCTATTAATACATGCATGTGGGATGGTATTTGTATTCCTTTTTATTGGTTACATAGAGTTTGTTTGTATTGAGAAATCGTATCTACCAATCTTGTTTACATATAATGGGTAATGCCTCACATATTATGATATTTTTACACACGTGGTGCTGGTGGCTAACCTGAGCACTATTGAAGATAGGTCTCAGGGGCCATTATCTGCCATTATTCTTTTCCAGTAATAAAGGGGTATCATTGGTTGTAGGGATCAATAAAAAGTGGTATAAAAGGAAGGATGAGAGATACTATGGACATCATAGATAGGAATAATAAAGAATACCTGAGTTGGTATGTAAATTATGAAATTGGACCATTATGTGTGACATATCTCAGTGACATCAGCTAGGACATGGGAATTTATCCTCCCCCCCCAATGATCTAGTGCATAGATTCTATGATTATTGTGTGACCATGTGATGTGGGACAAAATTCATTGTAGAGAATAAGGAGAAGTATATATAGAATGAGGAGTTGTTTTACTGTTTGAATTGTGTTGTTTTGGAATAGTAAACATGGATAAAATGAATTTAGTGGATTAATGGTTATTATTATATATCTAAATAAAAATACATACTAAATTTTTTATGAATATATTTTTTATTATTTATCTATGGCTCTTGGTATTCATCCACGTGGGGCTCAGGCATGTGAGGTTTAGTAGGCTAGCCTGTTTGATAAACGAAGTGTTAATTCGGCTAAGGAAGATAATAATTTTTGGATGATATATCACTCCATTTCACAATATGAATTTTAAATGTATGAAGAGATGGTTTCTGAAATAGAATCCTAGAGTTTTCTAGATGAGTTGATGATCGCTTTTGGTTTGATCTTATCCTCGAAAGAGAATAATTTCCCTTTCTCAGTAATTCAAATGTAAGTAGATGTGTGTTTATGGTGGATGTTATATCCTTGTGAGAGAATATAGGAAGATTTTTCATTGGTCAAATACCAAAAAATGTTTTTCAAATAGGTCCATTTATCAATAATAAAGGCTAGTAAGAGGAAAGAACTAATCTGCCTTTAATAGGGATTATGTCTTTATTGGAGCATGGGATCAAAATCAGTGACCTTATATGATATTTACATGATATTTTCTATGGATGATTATTCTCAATTGAGGCATCATGAGGTGGTACTCTATCCATCAGTCCAATATGTTGTTACTCCTTCTACATTTCCAACATACCTCTAGATTAATAAGAAAATATAAGTGATCGATTGGAAGCACTCAAGTGGAGGTTTTCCATGATAGGGGTACAAACAAAGTTACATAATGAGGTGAATTTTCATTTGTAAGACTTTTTATATCACGGCCTTCAAGTATTCTACTATTAGGGATTCGAACTTGGATGTTTCCCTTGCAGCCTTATAGTATCTGTTACCTTATGGTGGTCTTGGGATTGACGTTTTTCTTCTTTTTGGTTCATGATCATCTTTATAACTAGTTCCCAATGTCTACTCAAGCCCATTTTGGAAGAGGTAAATAGGTTCAACGTCAAACTCAACAGTAGTAACCCGTGAGGTTGTGCTAATAGTTAAGGAATCATTAATGTCATCTAGATACAGTAGATGGAGTATGTGGTCGTCAGCCCTAATATGTTCCTTGACCTCATGGGACTCGACCTAAGAATAGTCAAACTATAGGCCATTAATAGAGAGATAGAGGTGTTGGGCATGGTTAGTTTAATCCAATAGATGGATTATTTTTAGATGGTATTGAGATCTCCATAGGTATAATCAGTTTTTTACTTCAAATTGTTTGTTCTTTAACTGATTTTGGTTTTTTTCACTCCATTGAATCACAATCTCTCATCCAATCTTTGAGAGTAGACATGGAGAGGTTCGTGTAACTGGGATTTTACTATGCTTTTTTAATGCTAGGCTAGCTTGTTTGATGATTTCACAGGGTACAGACTGATGATAGGGATGCCTCAGTCCCATGGATATCATTTATTTCTTTATAATCTACCATAAAATGCCATCCTGGAAATTGACGGATTTTATTTTGTATTTTCTATATAATACATTAAGAGTATAGTCATGTATTTGGATTTTTATTTTTTGTCGGCGGTTTTCAACAGTGAGCATAGTTTTTATGGGGAAGTTATTGTGTGGATCCCCTTTATTTACTGATGTGTGAGTTTTTACTGCAATCATAGGACAATGTGTGGTAAAGGTTTCTAGGTTCTTTGGGGAGGTGGATGGAGTTCCATTAGGAATATGATTTTCAGATATACTACAGCTTGGGAAAATAAAATTTCAACACCCATTAAATGAGAAGAATGTCATAAGAGTATATTTTTCAAGAATCTATAGATTACTAGAGAGAAATGGAGGAGTTGTTAACCCTACTCTTAGATTCAATGCAAGATGGTGGTAAATGATATTTGTTTCAGATTATTATACTGTCTATACTGATGAAGTGGGTGGAGGAGTCTCAATGGGGTGAATCATAAGTATAGGTAATGTATGATCGAATTTACTATTATAATGCACTAGATGGAATGTTTAAGGATAGTCATAATTTTATGTTGTTTCAAAGAAGGTTGTTTTTCCAATTTCAATTCGTATGGGATTTCATCTTGACATTCATAGCTCACCTTTGGTGGTACTCCCATGTTTTTTTAAAATGTACCATTGATTGAGTGAAAAATTTAGTTATATAGAATGTAAAGGGATATTGAGAAGTTTTTTTCTTAGATTCTGGTTTTCTAATAGGTAAAGGGGAAGAATCATGTTCATGGATGTTTTTTACAACCTTTTGATGTTCTCGAGTGGAATTGGAATGGAATCTAAATGGATTGTATCATAGGGTTACCCATAACTCAAGGAATTTGTGATTAAATCTGGGTGATTGTGGATCGGTTAAAGAAATAACACATCTTCATAGTGATTAATCTATCATGTGCAATTTATTCATTGATTTCGGGTTATGTGGATGATGTTGTATGGTTTAATGGATTTTTTATCACAAATATCTTGGATCTGAAGAAATTTTTTAACTCATGAATCATGAGGGTATTGTGTCATTATTTTATCTCTCAGCTTTTCCTTAACACTTTTTTTGACTCTTATATGGATATGAAGATAGAATTAACTGTCCATATGCAAGAGGATATGATGTGGGTAGATGTCTTACACATCGATCGATCAAGGGAACAACTCCTTCCCTTTGTGGATTTTTCTATTAATAATATTTTTCAATATTACATAATCATTTCTTCGTTTGAATATTTATACGTATAAACATTTATTTTTCCATTGTTCTATAGTAATTTTGGTCATATAGTTGTTATTGGTCCAATTGTGGTGCATTGGAGGACAGAGAAGGTTCATCTTGCTCGTGAGAGGATGAATGCATCACAAAACTAGAAAAAGTATTCTTCCAATAACAGAAAGAGGCCCATCGAGTTTTAGGTTGGGGACCACATATTTTTTATGGATTCTCCACGATGTGGGTAGTAGATGTTTGGAAGAGGGAGCAATGTTTATCCCATGTTTTTTTGTCCCTTTTATGTTTCAGGGTGAGTTGGAAAGGTATCTTAACGGTTGTCCCTTCCCACTCAACCTGTTTGAGTACATGATTTCTAAAATGTCTCTTAAATCCATCAATATCTTAATGATAAATCCCATGTCATTGACTAGGGATAGTTGTATGTTGAGGATAAAACAACCTTCATGTAGAATCCATTTGATATCCAAAACCGTGAAGAGAATGTGATGTGAGTATGAACCATTCCCCTGTTTTAGGTGCTATGGAGGCACGATGTCTTGGAATATAGTATATAAGAGAATGATATGAAGATGTGATTCAGTTACCCAGAGTTTTTTTGATTTTTTCTTTTCTATATACTTCTTTGTATTGTGATTTATAGATCCTTGTATTTATAAGATGAGATATTTTCCGTTGTTTATGATGTTTGTGGCATGATGTGTGAAAAAGTACTGACTTAAGAAATAGTGAGGACCAAATTCATAATTGAAAAGAATTAACTATTATATGATTAAAATATTATGGGTGATTCAGTTCCACCAAAAGTGATTAGTATCATGACATGCAAGAAATAATTCCCTTCTTCATATGTTTGGGATGATGTGGTTCTTTAGTTATAGTAGTTGTCGGTTTGGGATTTTTGGAGGTTGATATAGTTTTTAAATGGTGATGTGGCAGTATTGTTTTGTGAGATGAAGAAAATTTCGGTTGTGTGGCATGTTTTTTGGCTCTATGGGATGGAATTTTTCATCGGTGGTTGAATTTGAGTTATGGAAAGATCCTTTAATGGTTTATCTAGACATGGATTTTTAGACAATTGTTAACGTTTTCTCTTCTATATATTTTTCCAATTCTCATGGGAAAGATTCATTTGATAGGTATAAGATGTTACAATCAGTATCCTCTTCGTCTGTTGCTTTGTCATTTTTGAGTGTTTGTGGTGTTTGAAGGAGGTTCCTTGAGTTTTTGGTGGAATTTGGATGTGTAGTAGAACTGATGTAGTAAATATACATCATTTAAGTGTATTAATTGATGTGAAAGTCAGTATCATGGATTTTCTAGGGCTACATCCTAACATGCAATAAATTGGTGTAAAATAATAAAAAGGATATCCATTTCTTGGAACCTGGAATCCCATAATTACATGATGTGAAATGGTATTACACAATGTGTAATTCCTTGACGTTATACTATAATAATGGTTTCACCTCCATGGGTTATCTCTAAACATTATGACCAGTGTATTTTTACTCATTATAAGAATCCAATTACCTTATCCTTCTATGTTGGATGATCCCTTTCGATGGGTATCAATCCTTAGGATCCCATCTTCGATCATTGGTAATTCATCCTCTAATTCTCATATGTTTTGTTCTTCTCTTCGCTTGGGGATTCCATTCGGTGACATTGATTTGGTTTTTGGTTTGTGTTCAATTTTATTTCAAGGTTATTTGGGTGTGGGGTAATTTTTTCTATAGTTCCTCATGGAGAGGTTGTAGTTTCTAGGAATTCTGTTTCACCCTATGGTGCACAACAAGTCGACAAAACATTTTTGAGGTAGGGTTTACCTCATTAATAAATGTTTTGTATCATGCGGTAGGGTTTTTTTTATTACCTATGGGGTTATGGTGGTGTTGGATAATTAATGATAATTAATTTGTTAAATTCAAATTGAAGGGTAAAGGGGTTTGTTACAGATTATTTGACATCATTTATATTATTATTATATAGTCTATTCTATGTGGTAGATGCCTTGCTGAAATTTGTGTTTGTTGGGGGATTTTTTCAACTGGCTATATGTTATGTGATTTCTTTTTTTGATGTGATTGTTTTGAAATCACCCTAAAAATGGTAATATAATATCCAATTATATTTTTTAAATAATTTTTTTTTCAACATTATAATGACTTGTTTGATAACATCCCTAATATATAGTGGAATATGATATAAGACCATTTTAGAATTTATAAATAAATTTTAATGTGTCGTGATGTGTGTATTTTCTTGTGGGATTATGTTGTGTCAATGTAATGGGATATGGGGTGAAATGTGGTTGATTGGATTTATATTTGGGTGGTGAGTTGAGATTATTAGGTATGTTATGTCTCTTTTGATATATGACTTCATTATGTATGATTCTCATGCAGTGATGAATGAAATGAATTTTTTATAATGTTTTAAATGACACAGGTATTTTGGATAGCATAATGGAAATTTATCAATGGGAAATTTTATGATGTTTTCGGTGATTAAATGTGGTTAACGATATATAATAAAATTAATTAGTGTTAAACATGGAGAAAATATGATGTGGTATTAGATTATCAAGGCACTTCACCATCTAAAATGATTTTGTAGATACTAATAAATGAATTTTGAGGTGGAAGCAAAGGTGGTAGTGTAATGAGTTTGTTATATTTTTTTGATAACCCATAGGTCGTACATGAGTGGTTGATACTATATGGATACCTACAATTCCATTGTGATGTCTATTCACACCCCAACCATGTTATGCACTATGTTTCGAACACATTCTTTGTCACATGGGCGATGGTCTTTCCAAAAAATCTGGTGGGAGGATGGATGGATGGCCACATGCTCTTCCCTGCATTATCATTCAGGAAATGATGACCCATGATTATTTACACAATATGTAATGATATGTCGTATCCCATGTGTATTTAGGATATGTTGTGATGTGGTGTCCCATTTGTCCTAATATTGATTTATGATGAGGTATCCCATGTGCCTTCAGGATGAGAGTTGATGTGTTGTGAGGAACAAGTGTATCTGAGCGGGATGTGTTGTGAGTCTTAGGTTTTTATGGGCGAGATGTGTTTTCCAGACTAGGTGTGTGTTAGATGCATGTGGTGTGGTATATTCAGAAGTTGTGGGAGGTTCAGGATATCTTCCATTGGGGTGTGAGAGTGTCTAATTAGTGGGCCAATAGTGAGGGTTAACCTATAATAAATGTGACTTCTATTATGTTATATTACACATATTACCTTCATTTTTTAATTTTCCAGGGTGAGGATGGGGTTATAGTTAGTCTATATTTTTGGTGATGTTTTATTCTATTGTTTTCTCTTCTATCCATTAGTATGCTCATAATAATTTTTCAAGGGAGACTTTAGTTCTCTTACTAAGTATGATTTATTCTCACCATATTTATATATAAATGTTTTCGGGTTTATAAGAGGATTATATTTACAATATTGGATGTGATTGGATCAGACCTTGGGATAGATTTTATGTTTCTTCTCTAGTTTTGTTTTTTGGTAGTTAAATTTATGACATTTATTTGTATCAGTTCTATTTATACATGCCTGTGGTGTGGTATTTTTATTTCTATTTATATATTTCATAGATTTTTTTGGTTGATATTTAATATCTCATGATTTTGTTCCCATAGAAAGGCTAATGCCTCCCATGTTCTTATATTTGTACATCATAGGTTCTAGTCTCCAACCGACGGCCTACTGGTGGTGGGACTCAGGGGTTTACTATATCTCTTTATTCAATTCCATCCCATGAGAAGTATCCTTGGATGGAGGGGTCTTGACATGATGATATGTATATTCTTATTACATTAGGAGTGTTATTTTTTATAATGTAATTATTTTCTGTCAAGAAAGGGTACGTGAATATCTATTCTATTTATATTTTAATGTTCAATCAGGCCAAACAACAAATGAAATACATGGCTGAATGGGAAATAGTTTTTACATAAATAAATTATAACCTTTATTCTATTCCAATGTATGAGATTTATCTATTACTTACTATAGAAGTTACAGATCCCATGGAATGTTACAATACCATCACTCTTCTGTAAGAAACTCCTTGTAGGAATATGATCCATAAATTCCTTCACTTCATACATAATATCATAATTTTTCTAACCATGAATTAGGTAGTATATGATTCGACTCTCTTTATAATTTAATTTATTTGTATATCTCTCACTATGACTACCAACTATCTATATGTTCCCATATACATATTATGTTTAATATAATCATATTAATCCTTTTTTATCAAATATTTATTTAAAGATTTAAATATGGTCATTAATACCCCACTTCATTAATAGTTTTGTTCAAACAAGTTGGTGGTTACTAATTAGGTATACATATGCCCACAGTTAACACAAACACCATGATGGAAATGGGTGTTGATGAATTTATTTTATAATAACCCTTAGTAGTATGATGTTTGATGATTTTTTGATATATGTTGATATATGAGTTAGATATGAATTATTTGGGTTCATAGATAGATTCTATATAATATTAATTTTTTAATTTAAATAATATGTGCATGGTATTTCACTTGATTATCTCTCATAGTTTCCTCTTGTATAGGTTTTTATAATTTGTACACTTTATTTTTTCTTGGCTTCCCATTTTTTCCACTATGTTGTTGGAGTTTTCATTGTTTCTATAGACGTTAATTTATATTTTGTAATCAAATACATGTATTAATATATCCGATTTTTGTTTAATCTATTGATAATTATGAGGTTTGAATAACAGATACACCTATAGTGGAAAATGATTCCATTACTGGACATGCTAAACAACCCAAATGGGTAGAAAATATTTATTTCAACAATTTTTTATTTTATTTTTTATGATGGTAAAAACATCATTTACTTGTAACACACCATTATATTGTGAATTTTGTTATTCAAATTAATTTAACCTTGTTTATATTTCAAATTTAATGCAACACTGAAAAGAATAAATGTTATATTAAAGAAATAGATTCGGATTCTGTTATATGGAACACCAAGATAATTGGGCACTACAAGCCACAGAAATTATAGCTTTATCTACATAGAACACTGATTTTATCTTGTTTTACACACAACAATAACTATCCTATAGGCCATACATAAAATGCATGACCGATTATTAAAGAACAATATTATATAACTAAAATGTTGTTATATAAAATAATAGGATATAATCTCTCCAATAAAGTGATTTTCATGAAAAGTATTAACTAATTTATTAAAATATTTAGATTACAAAAATATAAGATGAATTCATAGTTTACCAATTAATTGGATATTAATATGAAAACTAATTGAAAATAAAAATTATTATTATTTTTAAGGTGAGAATGTTTATTTACAGTAATAAATTAAATTAAAAACTTTTAGGGATAGATACTTGTTTAATATATATTTCATATATTTTAAAAAATAAATTGTATATCCATTAAATATATTTTATAATGAAAAGATAAGAAAAATCCCATTATTTTCGTTAAAAATCTATTTGTTTTATTTTTACCACATTCTTATAGAGTACCCATTTTAGTCTGATTATTTAAAATTTTAGAGATTTTATATGTTAAAATAGACATTATCATTGAAGTTATATATAAATAATATGTTATGGTAAATTTTGTAATTTTTATGTGAAGTTTCCTCTTTTTTTGAATAGTTAAAAATACACGATTTTAATTAAAAATTATGGTTTCATATAATTTATCAATAATGATATATTATATTTTATACTTCGTTCAAATTTTAATTAAATAATATTTTTTCCATTAATCCATTTTAGGTCACTAGAACAAATTACTCATTGAAATTTTATTTGAAAACATAAGAAACCTGGGATCATTGTTTACATTTAAAACATATAGTATTGCACCATTAGAGATATTATTTTTAAATTAATTATTTACACTTATGTGATTGGAAAATATAAAATAATATTTTTTATGGGGAATCATACTGATTTATAATGTTAAATATTATTATCTTTTTTTGACAAAAATAATTAGTGAATGTAACGGAATGCAATTACATCGATTAAGTTAATATTAATATAAACTAAAGACTAAACCATAAATATAGGAATTAAAATACCAATAAAGATGTACTTGAGACGTTCACTATAAATATTCATACTATCTCCCCCATTTTCTAAAATTAGGTCCATTATTGGATCCACTTTCAACATAAAAACATGGGGGAATTCTCTCTTCAAATATTTACAAGAGTACCACTCCTCCATAACTATAAAAAAGGCCTCCAACCTTACCAATTCAACCCAAATATCAAACCACATTGTTAACCTAACCTCTGAAATAATAAAAAACAAACATCCCCACCCCCCTCATCCTATAATCATCCCCTTTGGTAGAATTAAATGCATTCCCTTTTGGAAAAAACCAAAAAGTGATACTTGATTAAGTGGTAAAGTCATCTCTCAATATCCTTTTATATTAATTCTCCACCCACAAGCCTATTAATTCCATTATTTGATAAAAAATTTGATAAATAATACATGGTAATTTTTTATGTTTAGGTGTCAGCCGACACATACCTAAAAATAAAAATTTCATTTGACGAAATGTAGAAACCTTGTAGTAAAATGTTTTGATTATTTCACGCGCATCATGGAATGTATTATTTATGGTTTTAGTGAATATATATTATATATATATATATTTATAATTATCAATTAATAATATTATATACCTATATATATATATATATATTATTTTCATTCTTTTTTCATTACAACAATAAAAACATATACAATGTTAATGCGTATGTACAACTTACTGTCTCTATGAAGGGTGTATAACATTTGACACATATATATATTTTATATTTATAATTTTGATAGAAATATAATTAATATGCATGATATTTATATCATGTATTACATTCTTGAATTATGATATAATTATAATGTATAAAAATATAAAAAATTATGACACATGCAAATAACAATATGGATATTACCCAAAGTGAAAACATAACATATGATTGTCTGAAATAGGGTAATATGGTATCATAATAAAACTATATATGTAAATATATATAATAAATTAGTTATTAAAAATTATTATAATAAATTTATATTTATTATACAGTTGGTTTGAACAAGTACGATGAGAGTCAAGACACAAGGTAAGATAATTTCATCTCACTTTTATTACCCTGATATTCATTCCTTAATCGCCACTCACTAATTTATTGTGGTGTATGTACTTCTAATTAATTAATTATATGATTATTATAATTATTATAATGGGAATTTACACATACCATTTAGGATATTTCTTTTCTAGGTTTTATTTTTGAAAAGTTACCAAATTGGTAAAATAGTTTTTTGTCAATTTTCCTTTTTTGAGACTCATGTTTGTTTATGAACCAAACATATTTTTCAAAAAGTATATAATTAAATTTTACATATTATTTCATTAATATTATTAATTTCATGATATTATATGCTTCATGTAATTTAATTATCTTACATTGAGAGTATGATCCCAAGAAACCTAGTGATTAGATTGTATTGAAATAATCACATTGCTCTACTAGATGGTCAATGATGATGCTTCCTTGATGAAATATTGAGATCTATATCTCACGAAGGCTAATTAGTTATTTTTTGTTCATGATATATCCATGTATTAGTGAAATTTTAGCATGGTTTGGTACTTAATATAGTTAGTATTATGTTTTTAATAAATGTTTGACTGTATTTCACTTTTAGATCAAAATTGTTTTTTTATTTAAAATAGATTATTATTTAAAAAAATTTAAAAAATGTTTTAAAATTACCCTTGAAGATATGTTTCAATGAAAATGGATATTTAAAATGTTACATTTTTTCACAATTTTTTAATATGTTTTAATTTTTTTTATGAAATAGGTTTTAAAAAAAAATTCATGATACTTTTATAAATTATAAAGTTAAAGAGTTTAAAATAATTTTAAATTATTTTGTGTATGTGTTCAATGTATTTTCAAAGAAATATATTTTAAAAAATTCTATATCTTGTATTATATGTTTTCACAAAAAATAGATTTAATAATGTGTCATGAATTTTAAAAATAAAATTTCTTTTAGAATGGATATTTTCATCAAGAAATATTTTTGAAATATACTTCAAAGTTATTTTTAATTAACGATGAAATCTATACGTGTTACTGATTACGTTATAGAAAATTATCTAAAGGTTACATTCATACAATTCCATGGACAATTTATGTTTTCATGTGATTATGTTTATTAAACTCATTTCTCATTCGAAATTTATATGTTTATGAAACCTATTTCTCTTTCATGTGTTATATATTTATGAAAATTGTTTCTTTTAATGGGTTATGATTTGATGAACTGGTTGTTAATCCAATCTGTTTTCCATAGTTTATGATGTAATGAAATTTTAATTATACCACATTCATTTCATGGCTTACATTCTGATGTTATTAAAAGATATATCATCTCATGGTTCAAGTTATGATTAATATTTTTTGGAACATGTATGTATGATTTTAATAAGTGATTGGTGGGATAAATATCTCCCTTAAATTAATAATGTATAAATGGATGAATTATGATTATAAATGTTAGTTATGAACCAGATTAAATGTCCATAATGTCTTGCATGGACCATGTTTTTATTTCATATATTTATGTGTGAACCTTACTATATAATCACAATGTCATGAGAAAACCTTATTATGTGTTCCAAATGGTATTAATGAACCTGGATGATTGTCCATAATATTATATATGAACCTAATTACATGATATCAAAAGTTATGATTGATCCTTTTTATGTGATCACAATGTTATTTGTGAACTGATATTCATGTCTATAATTTTATTATTGATCATGATTACAAGTTCAAAATGTTAAACATTAACATGAATACATGTTCACAATGTTATGCATGGACCTGGTTTAATGTCCAAATGGTTATGAATCAACTGGATTACAAATTCATAATGTTATGCAAGGAACTTGTTTTATATCCATATCCTTCTGTCAGGCCAGATTTCATGTTGTTAACTTAATGAGTTAACCTATTTCTATGTATACATGTCCATAACATTATAAATCAATGTATAAGACAAACATTACTTGTCTTATTCATATTTTATTAATTCATGACTTTTTATATTAATTATTTTATGATCTATGTCTTATGGATGAGAATTATTTTCTGTGATATCTAATATGAATGTTATGTTATTTAAATGTTATGCTCAACTTCCACACCCTTTTATACATGTTATCCTTAAAAATTTACGTTACTTATCTTTACTATGCATTTGTGCTCACACGTTTCTTATGATTCCTTTCCCCATGTTATGAAGAAATATTTAAGGTATAATTACTAAACATGGAAATCATAATAGGAGATGTTAAATATATTTCCCCAATATTGAATATAGTGTTTCCATGATTAAAATGACAATAAAAAATGTGTTCCCCATTAATTTATTTTTGTAATGTAATGAATATTCATAAAAATGATATAATATCCATGCATATTATGCCTGATTTCAAATTGTTCATATCAAAGGAATGGTTTAGTAAAACACTGTAAAATATCAATAGATAACATTAGTGATATAAATGTATATTTATACGTATATGTATAGTGGGGCCACTATGGATATGTATAAGGATGAGCTAATGTTTAGGAAAATGGATGGGAATTTGGTAATGGATATAGTGATTGGATTACTAGAAATAAATCCATGTCTAGATACTACAAGTTGATGAAGATAAGTATTAGATGTACCTCGGGGTAACTGCTCTGAATAAAATTTCCAGGTATGGATCAATGTAATTTTGTACATGATAATGATCCTTGTAGAATAACTATTTCAACACTCCTAGGGGATATTCTTTGAGAATTCATAAACTCCTCACGAACCATCATGAAGGATTTAAATAGAATTCTTCTATTAAAAACCTAGGATAAACATAATGTGTCATAGATTATGGTAGGTATCATGCATTATAAATCATATAATTGAATTTTCATGATTATGTGGATCATTATTATTATAAATATTTCACACTATATTGTTTTTGTTTTAGTCAATGGCTAGAGCCTAAAGGAACAACATTAATGCTTGTTGTGATGGAAAATGCATTTTATTTCCCCCTAAATATTTGAATTATATGGGGGATGGAATACAAAACCTCATTGTTATACTCTCACTACATTCTCATGATATGAATCAGGATGATTTACAAAATTAAAGCAGGGATCAATATTATGTGGAGTCCATCAATTTTAATCATCCAACATATTTCAATAGGTCATATGATCAAATTATTAGTTAACATGGGATATATAAAATTAAAAATATATTATACATTCTCTAGTGTGCCTATCATGGGAAAGTAATTCTACATATTTATCAGTTAGATGGTGAAGCAGCCTAATGGTTGACTCTAATCATAAATATGAAGAATTATGATGAAATTTAATCCATGTATTCGGATGAGTTCAAGAATTAATTTTTAAATATGTACATTACTAAAGTCTTTTGTACACAAATTGAAAAAATGTTCCTTGAGGTGAGGCAAAAGGATTATGAATCTATCAGTACCTATGATGCTAATTTTACAAGACTTGTGATATAAGCATCTGGTATTATAATGAAATGAAAAATAAAAAATGACAAGTTCTTAATTGGAATAAAGTCGATTTTTATAATGGAATTGGCCCTAATAAGATTTTGTAACTATGAATAGATTTTATTTCCTGTAATTGATGTTGAAATGAGGTATGAAGTTACTTATCAATTTCATGGTTTTAACAGGATTTGGAAGGTGGAGTTCAAAGGGAAATATTAAAAACTTGTATGGAATAAAAAGTTGTAAACTCTTACATTCCAAAAATGTGGGAAAGAGCACTTAAGAGAGTTACAGAAAGTAAAAATAAAGTGTTTCATGTGTGGGAAGCTTGGCTACTAAAAAATAATATGTAATAAATGGGAAGGGGAAATTAAATGAATTGGTGGGAGATAAAGATCAAAAAATGAACCACCAACATATTAGTTTTTCATGTGCATAGTGTTTGGGAATTAATCAAATCAATTACCCAATCTAAAGAATAATATGGATGATAATACCCAAAAACCTATATGAAACAATGACAATGGAAAATCTTATGAAATAACAATGTATGTAGTGAATAATCAAAATTAGGGTAAACATACCCTTTCCCCATTAATTGCGAAGTTTATTTTTTATTTTTCATGAATAATCCCTTTGAATGTATTTTTGTTCATTAATTATGTAATTTTAATGTGATTATATCCCCCTACTTTTATTTTTGAATAATAAAATTATAATTAATGATCTATGGGTTAATGGATTAACCCAAGTCTCAAATAATTTTTTTGGTATAAGATGAGTGTGTAATTAACGAATAATGGGAGAATTGTATTTTTGAGGTCATAAAAAGTTAACCATTTATAAACAATTCATGTCAATCATCAAATAATGTTTTTGAGATTAATGTATTGTATCACCCTATGAGGACTTATGAATACTAGATAACGTATTATTGTTGATGATAATCTATAATAGATGGGTTGAATTATCATGTATCTCATGATATGTTAGTATGTCAAGAATAAAAATAATAATTCTCATTAATTTCCTAGGGTACAAGATGAACTAAAAATACATCAATAAATAACCAAAAGATAGTATTGTGAATTAAAAATTTAATATCAACAAGTAATAATATTTCCTTATATTATTGGTTAAAATAAAAAATTACTCAATGATATGATAATGATAAAAAATTTTGGGCCCCTATATCATAATTTTTATGGAACTAATTTCCTTTTAAATCATCACATTTTTATGGAATTGAGGTCCTTAACATTTCATCGATAATTCAATTTTATCTGATTTATGACCTATGTAACTCCCTGTAAATATTTATACTTTTCCAAAATTTCCAATCATAACTCCCTACTTATGTTCACCAATAATGAAACCTAGTTATATGTTACATTAGGAAGCTGTTGTGGTTCCAACATTCCATTTTAAGCAATGTTTTAGGATTCATATTCATTATGTGGGCTCCTATGAATGTAACATTCATGTATTAAACATTTTATAATAAAGGCATATTATTAGAGTGTAATTCATTTTAAATATAGTATAATGTAAGACCTTGATATTTTGAAAATATTATTTTTCGAATTAATTTACCATTTTTTGATAATTTTCATTTCATTCAACCCTATAAATAGTTTATTCTAATTTAAGGAAATAAATTTTTCTTGACTTATAGGCAACACGTAGTTAATAATGCACTAAAAACATTACTTTTATCATTTTCTACATGAATCACCACGGTTATCTTACGTTAAACACAACAATTTCATTCCTCAAGGGAATTTGTATCATTCATGACCGATTATTTTGGAAAATTAGTATATTAATAAAATGACATTTTTTAAGATAATAAGACGTAACACCGCTGAAAAATTATTTTTCATTAATATTATTAAAAATTTTAAGAAAATATATGGTTTACATAAATATACATTGAATACATATGATTCCAATTAATTATAAATGAAAATGGAAACCAAATGAATATAAGAGGTAATATTATTATTTTTATGGACACAATGTTTTTTAACCCTAATAAATAAAATTACATAAATTTAGTGAGTGATATTAATTTAACATATATTTCATATATTCAGTCAAATATTTTTTATATCCACTTAATGTATTTGATAAACATAAGATATGAACAATCCCAATTCTGTGCTAAAACCCAATATTTTACTTTTTAGCGCCATATAATGGTGAACCCATTTTAAAAACAATTTTTAAAAGTTTTACATATATAATTGGTCAAAAAAACAATAATTTTGATTAAAAAATAATAATTAATTTAGGATAGTGTTTCGATATTATCATCTGAGGTTTCATTTTATTATTATTAGATAAATATACTATATTTAAATTCAAATCATCTTTTTCAATTATTTTATTTATGATGATAAATTATTATTTTTATTGTTTTAAAAGTTTAATTTCAAAATTATTTTATCATATAAGACAATGTTTGTAATTTGAACCAATTTAAAAATGAAATAGGATATAAAAACCTGTAAAATTGTTGATCACTTTTACTTTTAAAACCCCAGTGTTGTTCCATCAATAATATTAATTTTAAATTAATTTTATCCTTTAATGTGATTTTATTTTGGTAAAATAGCTTCCAAATGTAGAATATGTATAAATTATAATTTCTATTATGGTCAAAATGGGTTTTTACCAAAAAAGTAATGAATGTAATTTAAATTAATTAAATCATATATGGTAAAATTAATCTTAACTATGGACTAGACATTACATTTCAGAATCAAATGACCTATACACCTATCTAAGAAAAATTTATTGGACATATTTTAACCATATAATCCCTTGGATCAACATTGGTTAAATATTGGATCTACATTAATCATGAAAAACATTGGTGGAATTCTCTCTTCGAATATTTTCCAATGTTCCACACCACCTCCACTATAAAAAGGCCTCCACTCCTAATGCTTCCCCACAAATATAAAGACCCTTGTATAGCCTAAAAATAATAAAATTAGCTCCAAACATCATTTCATTCAATCTAGAATCATCATTTGTGCAGAAACTAATCCAAGGATGCCTTCTGGAATAATCCAAAAATTGTTACTCTATTAAGATGTAAAGTCTTCTCTCAAGATTCCTGCTATTATTTTCCAAATCCAAATCCTCAACTATATTTATTATATGATTTTATAAAAAACAACTTCTGTTAGAATTTTAGGATGTTTATATTCTGTTTTATCGAACTCCACTTAGACCCACATCCATCTAATTAGTAACGAAGATACTAATTACATTGGAGGAAGCCCACCACTAACTCGGAGTGGATTTTATTCCTTCTTATCTAACCAATAGGGGTTATAAAGTGTGTTTTCATTGAGGAGAAGAACATCATTTCCTTTTAAATTTTTTTCTTCCCCTTCTATCCTTTCTTGGTATTCTCTTATGATGTTCTCATGGATGACCTTTTATCCCCCACCCACCTCCCCTATTTGGGTTCCCATTATCTTAATGGAATCCGTCCCCATATGGTTGGTGTCCCTAGGTGTGAATATTATTATTTCCTAGTACTAAGTGTATTTTTATATCAAGATCCCCCATGAACCTTCTATAGTGATTTTATCGGGCCTCCTCAGTGGTTCTTCTAACCCCAGGTGGCATCGGATCACCCATGACGGCCTTACGGAATATATTTTCATAGCTAAGGTTTTTTTTATAGGGTTGTGAGCTTTGGTGGAGTCACATTAGCATCTACAATAGTTGTAGGTTTGTAAGAGGTTTCTCTTGGTCCAGCCTCGTTTTGGAGGTTCCTAGTGATGGGGTTTTGGTTGTGACATGCTATAACTCGCGTTGGTGTTGGGTTGTGATGTTTGCTAGACTAGAATGTAGTTAAGGTGATGTCTTCATTGGTTAATGTTCATGGTGTGTTAGTGAATTTACTCATTGGTTTGGATATTTTTATTTTCATTTAATGTGTTTTTTGGTGTTGTGATTCTGATCGTGGCCTATGTGGTTCACAGTTTTGGTTTTTACAACCTATTCATACATAAGGAGCTGCTCTAGATGGGGTTTAGAGCATCGAGTTCCTCTTAACCATGGTGATTAGGATTTGGATCTTTTGAAAGGGTACTACCTTGGCTGTTGGTTCTAGTCACATGAAATTTTCTACATGGCAGAGTTTTCCAAACTACATTGGAAAGGTAGAAGCTGGTATTAATGTTTTTTATGCTAGGAGGTGCATTCCTTTATTGTGAATGTGGGTTCTTCTAGCCCTGGTCGTGTGGAACACTGGGAACATTTATTGTTCTTATGTATTATAATTCTTGTTGGTTTTCATATTATCTCTTAAAAGGTTGTTTATCGTAGTGAGAAATTAATTTCTAGTTAGTCAACATACTGTTTAGATGTACGATGAACTACTACCTTAGTAATGGAAGATTAATCATTTTTTCTTTACCGCCTCTCATGGTTGACATAATTTTGACACTATATTCAAATATTTAATATATTATATTTACTATGTCATTATGCTTATTTATTAATTTTACAACACATGTCCATTTTATTTTAAATTTGGTGTAAAAACTATAACTTAATTTTAGATAGTGTGGAATATTACCCTCTTAAAGTGATGTGAGTCGTTTACACACTACAAAGAATGTATTAAAATTGTTTAGTGAAATTATAAGATATATATATATATCATTATAATTATACTTTAATTACATTATATACATATATAAATATATGTCATTTTCTTTCATTCTATAAATATGACAATAAAAACAGAAACAATATTCATTCATACTTATAGTTTACTGTCTCCATTAATGGTGTATTCCATTTTGTAATTATTTATTCTAAATTTTATTATAATAGAAATATAATGAATATAAATGACATATATATAATTCTTTACATTATTTTAAAGTGATATATGTATATGGACTGAGGATATAACAAATTAAGCCACGTGGAAAAAAGAAATCATATATTACCCGAAGTAAAACCTTAACATATGATCTTTGACAAGAGGGTAATATAAGGTCATAATCAAACCATATATGGTATTATATAGAATAATATGGTTATGTAAAATACTTATAACAAATTCATATCTATTATACATGTTTTCTGAATGAGTATGATGAGTGTCAAGAGATAAGGTAATGGAATTTCATCTCACTTTTATTTCTATGAGATATATGCCTTAATCAGCACAAAACTATTTTTAGTGGTTTGTGTACATACCATTGATGAATGACATGTAACATATACTTTACTTTATGGGTATTTAAATGTACAATTAATTATATTTCATTCATGGGGTTTATGTTTCAATAGATATCAAATCGGTAAAATAGTTTTGTCTCAATTTGCCTTCATTGAGACTCATTTTTGGTTATAAACCTAAATTCTCTTTCAAGGTGTATATACCTCCAATTTTTATGTTATATCCATAATATTATTAATGATATTTTATGCTTCATTTTATTTCATACAATTAAATTTATAGTAAGATCCCATGTTACCATGTGATTATATTTTATTGAAATAATTTCAACATTTTTAGAGATTTTCAATGATTATTCACATTTAATGATGTATGATGATCCATATATATATAACACCAATGAATTTTTCTATCCACTATTTATTCATGATATATCCATGTGTCAGTACCAATATACCATTATTTCTTACATACTATTATTATTAAAATGTTTTTAATAAATGTTTTATTTGTTTTACTATTATCAGTCAAAACTCTGTTTTATTTCAAAACCAGGGATTTAAAAAAAGATTTCCAATATATTATGAAATGATCCTTCATGATCAATTTAAAGGATAAAGGATTTTTAAATGATTAATTTTTTCATGAATTATTTATAATTTTTCATTTTTTTTCAATTAAATTGGGTTTTAAAATGTTTTCAACATTATTTCATATGTTTTCTAGTAAAAATAATCTCAAAATTTGTCCGATATTTCATTATATGATCTCCATATATTTTTAATGAAGTATTTTTAAAAATAGTTTGGACCATTTTTACCATGTTCTCAAGGAAAAGTTTTTCAAAATTTTTTATGTTTATAAAAAATTATTTTTCATAATGAAAGAATAAATTCATCAAAAAATGTTTTCAAGATATAATTCCATGGTATTTTCTATAAATGATTAAATCCATTGATGATACTCATTCCCTTATAAAAAATTATCTAACTATTACATTCATATCATTTTATGAATAGTTTATTTTTTTATACCATGATTTTAATTTATCACATTTCATATTCCCTGGTTATATGTTTGTGAATCCCATTTATCATTCAAGAGCTATAAATTTTTAAAACAATCTAATTTTCATGGGATTTCTTTGAATAAAGAATTATGAATCCTATCTACTTTTAATAGGATATTATGGGATGAAAATTTACGATACCCCTTTTATTTCATGGTTTGAGATTTTATGTTTATAAAACACATCTATTTTCATGGGTCATGATATTATTAATGTTTTTTGGCACATGTATATATGTTTTTATTCTGTGATGAATGGGATATATATATCCCTCTAATGAATTTTTTAAAGAAAGAAGAATCAAAAATATAAATGTTATGTGTGATCCTGCTTACATATTCAAAATTGAATAAATAGACCCAATTTAATGTCCATAAGATTATGTTTGAACATATTTACATGTCCACAATGTATTGAGTGAACCTTATTATGTGTTTATAATTTTATGCATGGACCTAATTTCAAGTCCATGATTTTATGCATGGAACTAATAACATGTTCATAATGATATGACATAACATTATTACATGTTTAGAATGTAATTTATGGACCTAGTTTAATGTTCATAAGTTCATTCCTCAAACTAATTCCATGTTTACTATATTATGTTTGAATTTGATTTCATGTTCATAATGTTTTTCATGGATCTGGTATGGTGTTCGTAAGGTTATGTGTGATCCAGATTACACATTCACAATGTCATACATGGAATTGGTTTCATGTCAATAATTTGTTGTGGGGGGGGCAGATTGTTTTTCCGTAACATAATGAGTGAACCTATTTCCAGTTATAAATGTCAACAACGTTTTAAAACAATGTTAATGAAACCATTTCCATGTCATATTTTTATGTAATGATTCCATGAATTATTATCTTAATTACATTATGATATATGTCTTATGAGATTCCAAAATTTCATATGATCTCTAATATTTAGGGTTTGATATTAAATTGTTTAGATAATGTTCCTTATAGTTTTGTTCATGTTATTTTTTATTGGATTTACTTTATTTACACTTACTGAGCATCTGAGCTCATCGTTTTATTATGTTTTCTTTCCCTTGGTTATGAAGAAGGTATTTGGATAGAAGTACTAAACATAGTGAACTTTAAGGTGTAATTTTAAGATCATTCACTAGGATATAATATTTTTTCTATGTTTCCAAATGCAGTAAACTATTATGGTTCACAGGTATACATTTTTGTAATGTAATAAATATTCATCTAAAATGATGTAATATCCATGTATTATAATCCTAGGTCAATATATCAATGGTGTCTTATTAATCACTAGGTATTTAAACTAGCCATTATATATGGATAGGTGTTCTAGAGTGCTTTCAAAATTTATAATATTGTTATATGAGTAATCATGTAAGGGTCCTTACAATAGAGTATTTATTTAGTTTTTTGATGTTGTGATAGAAATTGTATTTTGTGTCTTATAATTGATATAGTATATCAATACAATGTGGTTATATTATGTGAATGGATTGACTATTTGGATTTGGTGGTATCATTTGTCACCGATGATTTATATACTTGATGTCTATGAATTATATCTTTATAATTCTACTATGTTTCTTAATATACACTTTAAGAGAATTTGGGAGCGGGTTGCGGTGATCGACCATGATTATCTCCTAATGTTGTTCAATGTGTCATATTTTCTAATATTCCACTATGAAATGTGAATTTTATATTAAATTATACATTCAATATATTTTAATGAACTTAATATATTAATTTTTGGCTAACAAATTAAATATTTTTTCCAATATACTTTATCTGGTCTTATCAAATTAAAAATTCTTATTCATATATATAACAATAATTATCCTATCATTTAAAAAGAATCTATCATATATTATAAAAGGGTAACATGAATTTAATTCTTTAACAAGCATAATTATTATTTTATTTTGGTTATTTCCAAATATTTTCTGTGTTTCGAAATTATTATTATACTATTTAGGAAGTATTGTAGTTGGTATCAAAACATGATATATAATTAGTTATTTGTATCCTCCAAGACTTTCACGATACAGTATTCCTTCTTCAAAATATATTATCTAAACCATATTAAATTTTATAGATTTTAAAATTTTATACTTTTATTAATTCCATTTGATGAGAGGGAATGTGTTACTCAAGGGTGGAACATGTTCACATTAATAAATTTGTGGAAAATTATTTTAAAGTCACATTTTTTAAATAAAAAATGGTTTTGAATATTAATATGTAATAATGGATAGTTAAGTAATTTATTGGGGTCTCATAAAATAAGAATTCATAGTAACCTAAAATTTTCTATTATTGTTTATTGAGGTAATATAGTGTTATATCCCACATTTACTCATGAAATTTTATTTCAAACATTATAGTAATGTTGTTATTTGAATTTACAAAAAACATGGAATATCAGTGAGCATATTTATGATTATATGGTGAAATAAAAAAGGTAAATTACAATAGAGTTTGTATTTGACCAATGAATATATATATTATTATTTAAATATACTAATCTCTCTATGTGAATAGTTTTTTACTGACACATTATATGACAAAACCAAGCCCCATTCATTTAATCATCTATGATTAATTTAATAATTGAATAACTCTAATTAATCATTTTTTTCATTGTACTTATTATATATTAATATAGTCATAACCACACTACAACATTAATTTAAACTAGTTTCATCTATCACATAAATGACTTATTTTAATGTTATTTTTATATTTAATTTCCATTTGTGTATTTTTTGAGGGGATCCCCATGAGTTTTGGTGTAAATGGTGGGTATTCAAAATTTGGTCCAAACCGTGAGTCAATTTCATGATTTAAAAATAAATTTTATTTCATTTATAACTCATTCATTTTTCAACATTTATCATCTATTCCAATTCCAATTTTTCTTCCCCAGACCTATTAACGCGAAAATATTAATTTAGATCATTTAAGAATTCATAATAATATTGTATTTGGGTTTCTATTTAAGGAATTGGTAATGTATGGAATCCCATTTCCAATTTTAAAAATTTATTTTAGTATCATATTCAATTTTAATGTTCATTAAAAGATTCCACCACTCACCCATGCCCACCGATCCTAGCCTCCCCCATTTTCTTCTCCCCCATCTTTGAGTTCATATTTTTTGAGAATTAGGTCAAAACAATTTAAGATTTCACAATTCATCCAAATTCAAAAATGTAATTTTATTCATTCGTAACACCATTAATATTCACTCTTTTCCCCATTTCAATTTCTACATGAACTTATCAGCCTTATTAAAACCTCAATTTCTATTTTTTTCTTATAGATGCATCATTTTGGTTACTTGGGGAGATTTCTTATATAACTTTTAAGTATGTGGTTTCCATCCTTCTCACATTTCCTTAGGGTTTCTTCAATTTTAAAAGGGTTTCATCTATTAGTATTGATGTTACTAATGTTAATCATGTAGGTATTCGAACCAAGATTTTATATTTGGGTTTTCTTGGTCCAATACTATGATTTGAGGCTCGATCTACTGTCCATGAGCTGTGGCAGTGGTATGATTGGATTTTCGCATAAAGGATTCAATGTTTTAACACATTTGGTCAGATATTTCATGTGAATGATTTCTCTATGACTTATCATGATGTTTTTATGATATTTTAATGTTTATCCCATTTTATTTTTGATGAAAAAATTTGTTGTATTGGTATTTGTAAAGAAAATAAATTTTAAATGCCAATTTTATGTGGAATTGGTGGGTTTTCATAGAAATCATTTATTGGTTCATTTGGTGATGCCACTTAACTACATAGTTGATCTTATTCATATTTATTAGGGCTGAAAATCAATTTTTAAAAGTTTATATCCTTTGGTTTCCTCTTCTAAAACCATTTTTAATGGTGTTTGTAAAGCATGTGGAATTTAAGTGTCTTGTTTATGAGATAATGAGGGTTTTATAAACTATCATTTATTGATTCATATGGGGCTTCCCAATTACAATTTTTTTGTATAATTGAAATATTATTTGTCTGACCGTTATGTTTTGGTGACTTATAAGTGTGTATGTGGTATGAAATGTTGGAATTTCAAGGAGTTTTGGGGTGAAAATAATGTGAGATTTTGAGAAGTAGTTTTATTGAAAATTATTATTTTTATTTGTGCATTTTATGTAGTTTAAAGTGTGTATACCTGACTAGTATGGATGTTTTTTTATTAAATATATATATGTATCATGATTAAATTGATTGAGCACAATGGGGGAAGCTCGGGTAACTAGAAGGGAAGATATGTACTCGTACCCTAGTGATCCGGATGAGTTTTTTCAATGTTTCATGTATAATTTAGGACCATGAAGACACTAATAAAACAATGTGGATAATGTTTGGGTACAACTAGGTTATAGTTATTTTACCTACTAGTGGCTTGTTCAAGGTAAAAGATTGTGACATGGATATTTTTGCACCAATGAATGAGGTACATTGGACCTTATATTATATAGTGCCAAGGGGTGTTCATGGTTTTTGTTCTCATTGGATTTGTAGTGTTTACCCCTATCATATGGTGTGTTTAGATGTAAATTATAGTAGATAAAATTTATTTTAAAATTATTTAACATTCAAAATGTTTTATTTTTAAAATAGCTTCCAATTGAAAGTTGAATTTCATGCAATTTATCACCGCTTTTCCTTATTAAAAATTCATTTTTTTAACCTTGTATGTCATAATATTTGAATCAATTGGGTGGAATACATTTGGGATTATGATCAATCCCAACATACACCCCTTGGTTGAATGTGGACATGATTATGTTTGACAGAGGTAAAGGCAAAGCCTCAGGTAAAGGCAGTTCGGGTTGTTCGATCCCTCTTGGTGCAGTGTTGTGGAGACGGCTCGGGAGTGGTGACCCCTTATCATGTAGAGTATTTGTGGAAATTTTGGTTCTCTTTGTATTTATTTTTTGACCTATTGTAATTTTTTAAACCATGTATTAACATATTGTGTTTGTTAAGGCTTGTTTGGCATGAAAATTTCATACTGATAAGATTGATAGTTTTAAAAGTTTTATGCTCTCATATTCACATAAATTATTCCCAAGCCAATTTAATTTACACTCAAAAACTTGTACCAGCCATCTAGATTGGGAACTTCCTTTAGTCCATGTCATGGGATGGATTTGGATCCAATGTTAGTGGTGACCAGATTTGGTTCGTGTCAAAATGATATCAATGGAGGCCAATGTTTTTGGCTATTATTTCTATTTTTTGATGATTCATGATAGTCAGGAGCTAAAACTATAGGGGGTTTGGGTTTTTGTCATGATTAGGGTTCCTGGATCACACCACTCATTATAGACCTTGAGCCACTAGGGGAAGTTGAAACTGTCTAATTGAATTCACTTCCAAGTGAGACGTGTGGGATGAAAACTACATGTTGATAACATGAAGTGGTAGATTAGTTGTTTCTTTTATTACTATAATTCTATTTCTGATGCTTTTGGCAGGGCACATGCATCTGTCCATTTGAGATGGATGAGGATGCGCTGATTGTTGCCCTGCATTCCCGCATTCCAAAGGTAGGTGATATCTGTCACTTATTCAGGGAACATTTCTCCTTGATAGAAATAATATGATGGGATGTTAGTTCCTCCTTCTATTGGTTACGCCTTGAAACTCATTACCTAGACCGGTTCTCCCTTATTGATTTGAGTCATGGTTCGTGAATCTCGTTCCAAGTGCCATATCTTTGTGGACACTTCTTAATTACATTTCTTCTATAAGGACATTCAAATGGGTCCGACTAGGGCAACAACCATCGATTGGGGGAGTAGTCATTTTGGACATCACTGGCATGTCTGGAAGCTAAAACACTAGGGTGTCTGGGTTTCTTCTCCTTATGATAGGTTTTCATAAGGGAACGGAAGCCCGCGACATCCCACATCAAATCTGGGGAATATTATGCCATATCTATGTCTCTGAGGTTTTCCTTAGCTTCACACATTTAACAAAATGCATGTCGTGAGATTAACATCTAGCAGAGACAGATCGGATTGATCAGAACACCAACATGAGTGGATCATATGAGTTAATCCCATGGAGGGAACACTGATTCGGGGGCTAACATGTGGTCAGTTACCTAGGTGCTGCTATGAACTGGGAAGAGGTTAATTTACATGATAACACTGGGATGTGGTGGCCTGGGTATGAACCAAGATGGATAATTGATGGTTAAGTGAAGTTGATGGAGAATGAGAGAGTCCACCTGGGGGGTGACAGTGATGTTGGGCTTGAGCCTTGAAGATACTTCCATTACATCGCTGCATATCGTAATCAAAATCCACGTAGATCCGGATGGGTATAGTATAGGGGTATGCACAGAGTACAGTGACCCGATGATATACTAAAGCTTACGCAAGGTTAGAAACCCTGATTAGGTCCAAATCCATGAGGATAGACTGGATATTTGGGTCCAAAAATGGGGACAATAATGGCATACCATTTGGTTTGGGTTGACAATGACTTATCTCTAAATGGTGATCACAAACTCTTACAAATGTGTGAGGTTCACAACGGCATATTATAGGGTAGGGGACCACAACAGCTTACCTTTGGGTGGGGGTTATAACGGATTACCACTAATTAGGGGCACAAAGTCTTAACACTGGATGGGTTTTAACCTCATGGTGGATTCTTATGTACCATATCATGGAAAGGATCAATGTCTATGTAGATCAGGATGGGTGTGGTGAACGGACGTGAAATGAGTCGAGACCAATGTTTGTTGTGTTTGAACCTTAGAGAGGATTCGTAAAATACCTTTCCATGGAAAGGATCAATGTCCACATAGATTGAGAGGGTTTTTTGTGACCTGACCTGAAGGGAGTCAGAACCAATGCCTGTTTGGATTGAACCCTTGGGAGGCTTCCTACGTACCTTACCATGGAAAGGATCAAAATCCACATAGTTTGGGATGGTTTGGGTGAACAGACATGAATGGAATTGGGACTAGTGGTTGTTGGGATTTAACCTTACGGTGTCCTTTTACGTACCAAGTCTTAGAAATCATCAAAGTCCTCATAGTTCAGGTTGGTTTGTGTGAACCAACATGAATGGTATTGGGACCAATGGTTGGTGGCCTTGAACCTTATGGAGGCTTCCTACGTACATTTACTAGGTACGTATCAGGGTCTAAATTGTTTAAGATAGTTGTGTGTCTTACATGCTAAGAGGCCCATATAGGATTTCATGGTCAATGCTTTCTCTAAGACCACGTGAGTTATGCTCTATGTGAGAAACAAGTGGCAACAAAGACTTGACTATAACGTCGTGAAGGGTGCGGCTGTTGGAAGTAGAGTGGGTATTACATGTGGTTAGTCACCTAAAATGGTAACAAGGGCTTTCACATGTTTCACAGCCAAAAGAGTAAATAGGGGCTTACACAAGGTTAGAATCTCAGGGAGATGGAGATTGGGACTTACTCCAGGCTGGAGGCCCGGTGGCGAAAATTCCCAAAGGGAGAGGGATCTGGCATGGAAGATAGTAGGGCTTCGGTGCCCATCCCTCCTCTCGGGTCTGTTTTTAGGAATAAGATTGGAGGATAAAGGATGATGCCTCTGGTAAAAAATTCTAGGGTATTACACCAAGGTGGTTTCCCTTACACAGCAGACAGATGCTTCTCTAGCAAAGAGGATCTCATTCCATGTGAGGAATATCTCACTCCTGAGGAGACCAGAAGGCATAGAGAATGTCTGATATAGGGCATCTTACGTATGATTCATGGGGAGGGGTCACAGTTTAACATCATGTAATGAGGATGATGGTTCTTGGTAGTTTAACGTCCTATAGCTCGGATGAGGTGGGTTCACTCTGTACCCATAGGACATACATAAATGATACACTCCCACCCTTAAGAAAGGGAAGGCATCAATAATGCCATGGTGGGGGGTGTTATGGATTAATCGATTGTGGGGTCCACATTAGTGTTTCTATGCAGAGAATCAATATTTTTTAGTGTCCCTATGCTAAGAAGCATGAGGAGTAGCAACACAATGGGAATCACTTCTCAAGGGACATTCAAATCACTTCCTGCAAACTAGGAGGGTTGCATAGGAAAAAGAGTTGCAGAGTAAATGGGTTCATTGGTAGAATCCTCGTGAAGTTATTTTTCACTATGTAGTGGAGGGGATTTGTGAAGGGTTATTCTTCGCAAAGTGAAGTGGTCTAGCATAGTCATAGGGAATAGGTGAATATGGGAGGTGCTTTGCGATGTGGAAAGGCATTCACAGAGCAGGGCTTTACGAAGAAAGCATGCCCTGTAAAGCATAGCATCGTGAAGCGATGTTTTTCATGAAGTAGAGTGACCCGACCTTATCATGTGGGTAACATGTGCATGGTGGGTATTTCATGAATCATAAGGGCTTTGCGAAGTCCGGAGTCCCCTTGGGGATTCCCTTCATTAGTGGATGCCCATGGGCTCCGCGAAGTGAATCCCTCTTTGAAGAGGTGTTGAATTGAAGAAAAGGGGAGGCACTTCATGATTCTAAAGTACCTTGAAAAATTCTTGTTTCACAAAGGAAAAAATTCATCTCGATTTGAGAGCTAAGAAGGTGAAGGTTTGGAGGATCGTTCCTTTGGACTTCAGGGGAGCCAGGTATTTATAGGCAAGAGGCACTGCCAAGAAGAGGTTTCTTGGTGTGAATACAAGTGTAATTTTAGTCATAATCATGAAGCTTCCCACGTCATTACTCTGCGATAGCTTTAGAAACATCAAAATGGTTTCTGAATCATCCTGCCTCCTTACTCAGTGGCGGATTTCAAAATATCAAATTGGTTCCCAAACCCTCCTACTTCCTTTCTCCACAACGGCTTCACAAACATCAAACTAGTTCATAGTGCCTCCAACTCCTTTCTCTATGGCAGAATTGAAAACATCAAAGTGTGGAGCCTCCCACCTTATTGCTCTATAAATGCTTCATAGATGTGGAGCATCATGTTGGCCGCAATGCTTTAGGGATCTTCAGGAATACTTCATGAGGAATCCCTAAGGGCCACATGTTTTCTTTTGCCCATCCCAAATTTGGAACCATCAAATTCCCCCACTAAGATTAGGAGGCAAGGAGAATGCAATGTTCAAATTTTGAGGGTCAATCGCCAAAATTCCACGGTCAATCGCAATGTTGACTCTCGAAGGAGGCTCGCTAAGTTGGTAGGAAGCATACGGGTTGAGCGCACTGCATAACTAACCTCAGTCGGATGTTATGAGAATCATAAGGGTACGTTGTCTAAAAATAGGGGTGGCTAACCTCTCTTTATTATTTTCTAACATCCGTGTTTTGGAATTTAGCACTCTCAATTTGTGAAGCTCTGCATACACTATGATTATTTTCCATGAATTGGGCCGTATGGTTTGCGGCGAACAATGAGTCTTAAACATCACTATGGTGTGCTCTCCGGCTTGCGTATGAAGGCCGGGGCCGAGCTCTGAGAACTTTCTTCATGAATAAACTCCACGAATGAGCTCTTTGAAAGAGATTCATGATAAAAAAAATAAAACTCCCAAACCCAAAAACTGAATGGCTCACTAAGAGGTTGTGAGGGGTAGTCCTTACGAATGATACCCAGAGGGAGGAGATGGCGTATATATTGGGTATAGGGGAGTTCGTGTGAATCTATTCTGACCATAACTCATAGGTGGCACTACTATTGGAAATACAGAAGGACTATATACTCTAATGGAGGCTGCCTATGTATTGATTTGGCCTGAGAGATGACATTTTTATCACTAAAATGAGTAGGTACAAACTAGTATACTGGTTCAGGAGAACTTTGGGTCTAGGCTACTGGTTTAGGGTGGCTGACGGACATGCCCGATAGGACTTCATACCTCTCAACGATGATTTTTTGTACAATTGATTGAATGAAATTTATGGGAAGGAACTACAGCCAAAGACATCTCCCCTGTTGTACTAGACTATCATGAATGCATCCTTGAGAAACCCGGAAAAGAGTGCACCGATGAGTGTGATCTATGAAAGGGAGTAAAATTAACAGAAGATTAGGACTGGTCCTACTGGGTAGGTGCCTCGTGGAAGGAATTCGGCTGAGAGTTGAGATGAGTGGTCTTGTATGAGGCAGCTTCGGCCTCTCAATTCTATATCTATTAGCCGAAGCAGCTGATGCCAGAGTTGCAGATAAGATGGTTGCCAAGGACCAAAACTATCTATTTGCACCATGGAGAGGATAACAACATGTTATGGGACCTGTATCCGATATCAGGGGTCCCAATACTATGGGAAACGTATGATGAGTTCCTCCTTGTTATGGGTGCATGGGAGGATCCAGAACAAATGCCACTGATGGCGATGGTGTTGATGAACATAGTGTAGGGAAATGACAAGTAGTCGTTGAGGTACATACACTTAAAACAGTGGTTTAAGAGGTTCTTTTACTTTTTCGAAAATACGAAGTTCTCTATGAGGCCTCAGACATGCCCGAAGGGGGATCAATGAAGCACAAAGCACTCATACCAGTAGATTCTGGATGATAGATTTTGGAAGATGTGGGGATTCATCATCAGTACCATTTTGGAAGTGGTAGTAAGGTTGGATGCATTCATTTTTTTTCTCATCTATGGTTGGATCCTTCTGGTGAGAGCAACGAACATGGGTGTGCGACTGATCACAATTTTCATGGCATCCATGCTTGACACCGGAGGACGGGTCAACCTTGGGATCTCGATGCAAGCTATGTTGAACAAGATGTTGTGGATTATCAGTGAGGGGATGAAGACACATATAATATTTGGGCCATTACAAATCTTGTATGAGTTGATAGTGGCACACATCTTGGGTCTATGTATATCTTAACCACATCTCCCCTCCTAGATCAGACATCCGTCCGTCTGTTCTGAATGTTGTGGGGATCTTTCCGGCCAAGCTGACTGTGCAAGAAGAATTGAAACGGGTTCGGATGATATATAAGTTCAATTTCCACCTATTCCTATTACCAATAGGCATGTTCAATGATGATAGTCAAGGGACAGGGGGGATGGCATCGGTCCTACCTCTGGGTCTTTCGGGTTGGAGTCCTGTTTGCGTGGGTGGAATGTAAGTCCCTATGTGAGCTATACACCACGCTCTGATTTGAAAGGAAATTTTGGGGCATGCAGTGAATGACCCCATGGGTCTATTTAGTGGTGCACTACGAGGACCACTCATGCGTGATGATTCACATGTGGCTCATGTTCTCACATGGAGATAGGAAGACACAAAATGAGCTGCCACCACCCACAACCATCTTCAGACTGGTCAAGGAGTATGCCAAAATATAAGAGGTAGCCAGCACTGGGGTGATGCTAATGCAGCCAACCGTTCGAGCCCACGATGTTGTGCCTCCCCAACCTCAAGGCCGCTTCCAGACGGTGATGAGGACATATTAGTGTGGCAGGGATACAGTGGTGGAAAGACCCGCACCAGTTGAAGGGGAGGTAGTAGCAGATCCAGCGATGGGAGCAGACCTGTCATTCCTATAGGAGTAGTGACATCCAGAGAGCAGGCCACTAAAGGTATTCTACAAGATATCCACACGAGCGTCATGGAATCGACGGTTCCATATAGACATGCCATAGTATATCATGTTCCTGGAAAGTTGGTACATCTGGGATGTCAATTGGAAATTTATCACACTATATGATATGTGGCATCACCTAAACCATATTGGGATCGATTTTTTGAGAATCGGCCTTGTCAGGGAAGGAATTATAGTATCCCAAGTGGAGAAAAAGAAATACCTGGTGGAGTTGGAGTACTTTGTGCACAACAGGGGTGCTCTCCATCTAATGACATATCGAGTAAAGGTGTTGCTTGATCGTACAACCCCTCTACAGTTATCAGCTGTTGAAATGAGGGATCATTCCCCTTTGCTATAAAATTTAGACACATCCTCTTGGGGGGATGAGGATGGTAGAAGAATCCCATTGGATGAGGGTGAAGTTGGATATTTGGACTCATAACATTATGTTTTTTCAGAGGCTCTCGAGGTAAAACCCAGAGTCCCATTCTCAAGATCTTCGTCCAGGTTACTTTGGACCCCTCACTAACATTTGAATTGTGCAGGAGGGCCTCATACATAGAACCTATTCTCACCCCCACAATAGAAGATGATGCAGGGTCTTCCTAATCTATGCACGCAGTTAGGGCAATTACCACATCTACCGGGGCCAGTAAACCCAAGTTGGTTCCTCCAGATTTTTTCAGACTTCCCAATAATATAAAGAGGGCCACACCTTGGGGTCCCGATGGAAAAAACCCAAGAGAGACCGATAATTTGATCTCTATAATTCCCCTTGATAAATATTTCTTGTATTCCACTGATTGATCAGGTTAACTGATATATGTGCACTTCGAAGTATGAATTTTTTTTCAAATGGTGTGGGCTGCCTTGGCAAGGATGGTCGGTACTTCCGGCGGTGCCTTTCTTAAGGGAATGCTTGTGCCCTTGGAATCCGACACCCAAATTGACCAAGCTGTAGTGCTCCCGATCAATGGTGGGACTGTTAGTAGGGATGATCCTGATATTTCTGAGGTTTAATCAGATGATGAAAATCAATTGGATAGCACATGTACATCCTTACCTGATCAGACACCAGATACAGACCCTGCTGACATGTTCTTGGGGGTGTTCCCAATGTAAGAGCTTATCAACCCCATAGACTAGGACGATATGAACTCTGATGAACATGATAACAAGATATACAATCGCCATTCATGGAAGCTGATCATGTCCTTTATCCATGACACCACTCACGAACAATGGATAGACCAGATGGAGAGAATTCATTCGTGACTACATGAACTATGCGATGGGGAGTGGATGCCCGACGTCTCCACATGATCATATGAGATCCCATGGAGGAAGTGATCTGGGAATATGACTCTGTCCTTGGTGTGGGTTGTCAGTAGAGAATAGCGGTGTACATCAAGAAGATCTAGGAGGAAAAAAAAGGAGATTCAGCGGTTTCACGTCTGGGCAGATGAGAAATACGCTTTCCTCAATGCTCAATCAGTGATTCTATCATGCCTGAAGGCACATATGGTAGAGGATAAGGAGCAAATTTGGAAAGACTCTGAGGAGATGACCATCATCCAAACCAATTAGAAGTAGGCCCATACAGTGGCTGATGAACTGCGCCCTATTACTACCGAGGAGGAGTGGGAATATAACAGGTGACAACGAATCATGGATTCCATAAGCCCGAGTGTGGTGGATCTGCAAAAATCTTTTGACATGGTCAACCCGTCCATGGGAGTGGTCGATCCTTTAATATTGTGATGCTTGTAACTATTGAACATGCCTTCACATTTTGATTATTTATTCTAGATTCATGCATGAGTCCTGTAATACATTTTCGGTCTATTGCATTTTCGTTACATTCATGGAACATCCATCGATCAGTCCCTAAGCTCACATGGGTCAGGCCCATTGCGGGAATCAAGGGATGATCGCCTTGTCATTCCATCTGAATGTAAGAGTTCCAACAATGCTTCAAGAATCAGTGGTTTGAACAACTAATCCAGATTTTGGGGGAGAATGTGAGGGACTTGACTTGAGGACGAAGACCTCAAAACAATCGTTGGGCCTTTTTCCCAATATTCTTCAGTGCACATGTAGGGAAATGCCAAGGGTGTTTGGAACTAACCAAAACATATGGGAGGGGAAAGTGTGAATAATAATTCCCTAGATTTAGAAAACTACAGGGGTGGCATGAGAATGAAGGATAACGGTTGACCACATTCAAAGCACAATATACTTATTGTGATTGACAGAAATAGAGATAACAAACGAGGTTTAACCATTGACCATATTCAAAACATGGGGCCCCACCCAAAATGATACCCATTAGTCTTCCAAAACATTGGCCAAGGACAGTAGGTGAGCCAGTGGCCGAGAATCCATACTGTTAGGTGTTTTTTTATATGTGAAAGAGGACGAGGGTTCAAATAAAGGGACCACAAAGTGTGGGGTGTGGATTGATGGGTTGTTCAAATGGATTCCAACACTCTTGAAATTAAACTACTACCGGGGAACAACATTAGGTGGGCGTATATATTTGATCAAGGTTCAAAAATACATCTGAATATGACCTCCCTGGCCATGAATAGGAATGCGTTTTTGTTTTTCTTAATACAAATAAGGATGATAGACACCTATTTTAAACATCGTATGGTGAGGATGATCCACACATTTTAAGGTTCGTAGTGCATGGACGAGAAATCCTATCTGGGAAGGGATCTGGTGCATCCTGTGACTAACATGAGACATTCTAAACTGTTTTAGGGTAGAACATCAGTTTAGTGACATGAATTGAGGACACATGGACTCATATAGTTTAATGTCATGCAACAGTATGGGGAGTGAATGAAATGATTCCATGATGGGAGAACATGATGTGGTATCCATAAACCCGACGTGAACGAGGACAAAAGAAGTCCACAACACACCACAAATACCTGAAGGAAGTTCTTTAGGTCGAGGGACCAAATGTGAATGCCCGGATGTGCCCGAGGCAGAGTAGTTGAGAATTCCAACATATCCATTAATGATGGAAATCAAGCCGCACATAGTTCTGAGATCCTAGTTTAACTGCATGAGGGACGTTGAAAGGTTTGTGAGGCATGAAAACGATAGTAAATGTCCTACCAAAACTACTAAGCCCACTTGAGTCATGCTCGATGTGGGAATCATGGAGTACTGATGTGACATTCCTAGAATAAGAAGGTACACATTAGGGGCATTTGGATTCTATTTGAGTGTCATCTGTAAACTGATGACTTGTATGCTTAACGGACATTAATGAGTGAATGGGTAAAGCCGATTATAATGAATTACTCTTAAACATACAGAAGTGGAAAAAATGTCAATCATGATGCTCGATATTTGAACAAAAATGATAGTGGCATGACGATAAGGGAAAACTATTGAAAATGTTCTAAAAATAGTATCTATATCACATTAGCCTTGAGATGGGATAGAAAAATGAGGGTCGACCATGGGCCATATTCTCAACACAGTACCTATCACAAATGTTGTCTGATGTCCTCAGGGATGTTACCCCAAGATAGTATGTAAGAAAATGTTGCATGAGACCAGGCCGTAAAGGGTTTCCCTTCATATGTGAAAGAGGATGAGGAGCCAGTGAACGAGTTCACAAAGCGTGGACATGAAATGAGGGGAATGTCCCCATGAAAATTCTGCACTTAGGTCTCTTTGACACAAAACATCAGAGTACGACAATAAGACGTATTAGATAGGGGGATTTAAGTCTACCTCCAAGGAAATGGGTATTGAGGTTGCACTCTTCTAACATAATGGTCGTAGTATTGGCCCTTAAAGGGGGCTAGATTTAACAGATTGTGTGCAAGGTGGTGAAGCTGTAAAACGTGGTGCATAGTTCCCATGGGGAGATCATAGTTAAAGGTCTTAGAACTAAGAGACGGTTGGGAAAAGATATAGTTGTAACGTGGTGTGGCTATTGAAAACCTTATGTGAATGAGAACCCAATAGGTACTTGCTACACCACATACACCAGAAAAAGATCAGTCTAAGGGGATAAAGAGAGGGGGTAGGATTTTAGATTCATGAGGTTGGACCCAGAGAAAATATTCATGGGCGTTCCAACGTATCCCATGAGGATGGGAATCAAGTCGTACATAGTTCTGGAATATGTCGTGTAGACTAACTTATTGCAGTAAGGACATGAATTGGTCTTAGATTGTTGTCATAAAGCATGGACCATAGATGTAACTGGATAAGGGAGACACATGTTGAAGTAATTAATAAAACCCGATGAGAATAAGGACAATAACACTCCGTATCACCACAATGTACTCCCTGGAAAACCTCTAGGTCATGAGAACAAAATTCAATGTTAGGTTGGGCCCATGGAAATGTTCAGTGGCGTTCTTATATACCCCATCTAAATGGGAATCAATCAATACATAGTTTTGAAGGTGTCATTGTAAGATACCAATTTCAGAGACAATAAGGTCCTATAGGTCTGGCCCTCAAACAAAAAAAAATCATTTGAAAGATCTTGTTTGTCATTGAGGATGAATGTGTGTTTTTTTTGAAGTGAAATACCTTAGATGGATGTTGCATGAATCTCCATAAGAATCAATCCATATATAGGAATTGAAAAATGGTATGGTGGCTGACAAATAAAAAACATGATGTCTCCTCGAGTGAGGAAACCAATAGGCAAAGCTATTTTTCATTGTGCATCAGTCAACAATAATGTCACAGTTTAGGATCATGTGGTGTGACCAAACATGCATTTTAACGTCGTTCAGTAGAGACACCTTAGTTTAATGTCATGTTGGACTAGGAATCGTAGTTTAATGACACATGGCTCAAATATATGCATTGGAAATAAGGTTCAAGAGGGTATGTTCATGGAATGACCAAGCATACCCGACGTGAATGAGGAAGAGGTCCACATCACACCAAAAGCGATTCCGAGAATGAGTCTTTGGGAAGAGGGGCCAGAAAGGGTTAAAGAATATGGGGCAGGAGAGACTATCTCTCAGAAAGAAATTACGTGGTGGAACTCTTTAAAACATTATGCCAATGAATACATAAGTCCAGACAAGCCACACCATGCAATCCTATACCAGTCATGGCCTAAAAGGATGAACATAAGTGATAATTAGTGAAATTTGAGATTGAAACAAAGAAAAGATGTCTGAGTGTTCCTTTGTATTCCATGAGCATGATAATCAAGCTACATGTAGTTCTATATGATTATGCATAAAGAGGTCTTAGTTTAATGTCTTAGAGCTCAGACCTTGACAAAAAGAAACTCTTCCAAGTGAATGCAGACATTGATCTGGTCCCTAAGCCCACATGAGTCAAAAACGGTGTGGGAAATAGGAGAGGATTTGGTCTTTTCATAACATGGGATACAAGTAAAGGGGAAGTCATTGAAAAGACCATAATGATTCCTTACCATGGATTTGTCCTCTTAATAAGAAAATATGCACAAAGGGATATTTTCCAGACTATCAAAATTCCACTTAGACATGATAGGGAGGAAAATGATACGAATCATGTAACCTACACTTAAGGATTGATAGGATTGACATGGCGATAGAGTATTCCAATTGATTGTGTTCTAAACACAACATCTATATCATGTCACCTAAAATGGGAACAACAAATGAGCATCAACCAATGGCTATATTCATAATGCGGGACTTGTATCAATTTTTTGTTTTGAACCCCTCGTGGATATTGGAATGTAATAGTTGGAGATCCCTTGGGATGAGAATCCATATTATTTGGGGGTCCCTTCAGATGTGAAAGATAATTAAATCCCAATTGAATGGGAACACGATGTCTTAGAAATGGGAGAAAGCTTGTCCAGGTTGAATCTGACAATCTAGGTTCTGAACCAGTGCACTCTTATGCATATTGGTGAATCACCGAAGAGGGTTAAGGGACCCAACATAAGACCATCCAACTCCAAAAGATGAATGTAGGGAATGTGTATGAAGGGCTATCCAGAGACAAAGGTACATGACATGGTTTTTACAAAGCCGATGTGAATGGGGATACAATCCCATACCACACTGCGTACCCTTCCCTTTAAAGAACTCGGGACAAGAGGCAAGAATGATATAAAGGTTTCTAAGAAATAGGGCTGGACCCGAAGGCTATACCTTCAGGCTGTCTAATGTATCATATAAGGATAATACTGAAGACACATGTTGTTCTAGAGAAGGATTTTGTGCAGTTTATCCTCATGAAGCAATGGTGATAGTACTCTTAGTTTAAGGTTGTAGGGCTAGGACCGTATATGCCTAGTTTAATGTAACTTTCATGGGACTTCTGAGTGGAGAGGGTGAATCATCGTCACTCTGGAAGACCATGAAATGAAAACAATGATAAAGGATAATGGTTGGCCATGTTTGCAACACAGTATCTATATTTATGTGACCATAGGTCAAGGGAAAACAATTGAGCATCGATTATTGTCCACATTCGCAACATGAGACTTGTATCAATTTGTTTCTCAAAGTACATGAGGACATTGGTCTGAAATGGTAGGAGCCCTTGGGCCAAGAATCTACATTGTTCAGGGGCCCCTTCTAATATTAATTATGATGGAAACCCATTTTATGGGGTGCGAAAAAATGGAGAAGCTTGTGCTCAGGGAAAAGGTGATAAACAGAGGGGGATGTATCAGGGGGATATGTGGGCCATGGAGAAATAGGCTGATGTGAATGAGGACGTGATTCCATACCACACCACATAATCTTAGATGAGATCTAGGGACATGGGGCCGAATGGTTCGAGTTACCTCAGGTTGGGAGTCCTTTTTAAATGATTCCATATGATCCCTTATGCTTGTATTCCCTTACCACAGCTCCTATTCTCACATAAGAAATGCTCTATGGGTAAAACAAGGAGAAGTAATAGTCTATACCTATCATATAAGGGTCTGATAGCTATAATCACTCTACTTCCTGATGCCGATCGAAGCCTGAAGAGACAAAAGGGTATAATGAACCACTACAATCATTGTTTTTTGGACATATTGGGGTGGTGACAATGAAAAAGGAATGTTGTTGACCATATTCAAAATACAGTATCCAAATCATGTGACCTGAAATGGGAACATAAAATGTGTTTCAAATGATGACCAAAATAACAATGTTGGACTTATATCAATTTTTTGTTCAAAACCTTCGAGTAAGTTGGTCCGTAATAGTATGAGAGCCCTTGGGCCGAGCATCCAAGCCATTCTAGGGTCATTTTGGATGGGAAGGATAAAGGGAACCCATGTATAGGGAGTGTGTGAAGCATAAAGGTGCCTGTGAAATTTGAAGTCAAGATGGATTATAGAAGAGGTGGATATATTCCTAGGGAGGGATACATGGTACAGTCATTATGAGGTCGACGTGAATGATGGAAAAATCATGCACCACACCATGTGTTTCTACATAATGGGAGGTCTTGGTGTTTGGGGCTGGTCCTACAAATGAAATTTTTAGGATTTTATACATATCCCATATGGATGGTAATCAATCCATACATAGTTCTGAAGTCCATATAGTTAATCATTGTGTTGTGAGGACGTGGGAGGATAGAAGAATGAGAGAGGGAACATGGTAAAATAATCGTAATCCTATCATTTTTGGCAACAAAAAAGCATGTAGGACACCATGTGGGATCCTCCAAGAGAACTATACCCAGGGGGATATTCAAAGAGGAAATATGGGGCTAGACTTTAGATGAAATTTCCAAGCGTTCCTATATATCGCATGAGAATGGTAATCAATCCGTACGTAGTTCTTGAAATTTAACTACTTGAAAGATGAAACATAGTTTAACATTTTTCAAGACAACAAATAGTTTAACGCCTTGCAGGATGAAAAATTGTTTAACATTGTTAAGGACAACGTACTATTTAACATCATGTGTGGAAGTACACAGTTCAATGTCACATTAGAAATTTCTCAGTTTAATGTCATATAGGACATGACAGTTTAAGGTATTGTTCGACCGAACAGTTTAATGTCATGTAGGAATATTATTTCCCAGATAATGTATTTCGTGGGAAACTTGGCATTAGTGGGTGGAGTTATACACTCATTATCCATGGTTACTAGGGATTATTCTCCATTGATGTAAACCTTGTGAATGATATAAGGTCCTTACCATTTGGGCCCCAACTTGGGTGGTTTCCTACAAGGTATAATTGGTGTCCCTAGGGCCAAAACCTAATATCCTAGCAAGAAAGAGCAGTGGAAAAATTTTTTGTTGAAAGATCTAGTTATCTTGTTCTGATTCTTTTCCAAATTGTGTATCGGTCGAAGCTTGTTCTCATATAGCTCTTCCAATTTATCCTGACTGAATTCTTCTACCTTATGTGGTTCTTTATAATTATATACAATTGTGCACATTGAGGGAAATTGAATATCGATTGGAAATACATCCTCCGTTCCGTACACCAGGGAATGTGGGTTCACCTGGGTTGAATTACGAGTCATCATCCAATATTCCAAGATGACATTAGGGATCTTGTCCATCCAACTCTTCTTGTTCGAAAAAACAATTTTCTACTGAATTGTAGGGAGAGTTTTTTGGAATGCCTCAATCGTTCCAATTTCTTATGTATGATAACAAGAGGTATGGTTAAAATGAATTTTCTACTTAGTGTATGTTTTTTTAGCTCAGCTACCTAGAAGATCATGTCATTATCAGTGAGTACTGCGTAATAAGACTCTAAGTTGGTATATGATGTTGGATCTCACAATGTCAATGCTGGATCATGCCTTGATATTATTGAGCAGAACTGCCTCTACCAACTTGGAGAATAAATCTGTAGCAGTCAGGTGGAACTGGCACTGGCTAGCCGTCGTTGGTCGATATTGACCCCCGACATCGAGTCTCCTTACCGAAAATGACCAAGATTACTTGGTTGTGTGGGAAGTCTCTGGCAGCCGATGCATAATTTTGGCATGAATTTGGCATGCATGGAACCTTTTGGTGATCTCAATGTAGTCATGGACCATAGAGGGAAAAAATACCCCAGTCTCTGGATCTGGTGAGAATGTTTTGGCCTGGTCTGATGACCACCACATGAAATGGCATGAACCTCCAGCATGACATGAGAAATCATGACTCCTTGAATGCAATGGAGGAGAACCCCATTAAACTCGCACTTGTAGAGGATATACTCATGACTAGGACCGTCTTGGAGGGTAAACTGTAAAGCACAACATCAAATCCTCTTGCGCTCATCCCTATCTACTGGGTGATTACCGTTTTGGAGGTAATCGACAAAAGAGGTTATCCAGTTAGGATTCACTCTAATAACTACATTCGGGGGACATGGGGGTCATGATTTGGAGGTTCTGGCAGTAAGGTGGCATACCTATGGGCTGTCAATGTCATCTGGAATGATAGAAGAAATGACTCTCCGATGTGCCACGTGGATAATCAGATCATCATGGTTGGGCTCTGTAAGTGATGCAACTAGGTTGGCCTGAGCATCATCTCAACCATTAAGATACCAAGGGACATGACTAACTTATGGATGAGATGAAAACGGGGCCATTAACTTCAGAGTGTGTTCCAAAAATGGTATGAGATCTAACATTTTGACAACATAGTCACAGTTGATCTTCTTGATGACTAGTTCAGAGTCCCCCTTTCACATTATAATGGGGAACATAAATCTCGAGGGCTAACAAGAGGCCAGTAATGAGAGCCTGATAATCCTCATCATTGTTGGTTAATCCATCGGAAAACAAGAATGAATATGCCCGAATGGCATGTGTTGGGGTAATGAGTACAATACTCAGGCCTACTTTGTTGAGCCTGGGGTCATTGAACATTTTGTCGGTGGGGCTTCTGGAAGCACCATCGAAGATAATTTTCCATCACGACATGAATTGGTCTACTAAGAGAATAACATAATTAGGGAAATAGAGATCCAAGGACTGGTCGACAAGAGCTGGATGGGTAGCAAGGATGCCTTCCAATTTTTTCCCCTTAATAGATTTCTAAGGGACAAACTTGATGTCGAACTGCTAAAGGATTACTACCCACTGAGCTAGACATCCTTTCAATATGGGGATGTTTAGGATGTACTTCATAGGATTCACCCAGGAGAGTAGTTTTACCTCATGAAATTGGAGGTAATGCTGTAATTATTGTACCATTAATACCAGCGCATGGGAGATCTTCATGTTAGTGGAGTATCTGGTCTCAATATTTAGGAGCAAGCGGCTGAGATAGTAAATTCTATTCTATTTTTCCTCATCGCTCTTCTGGGGGTGAAGGGTGCTAAGAGCCCGCTCCAGGGCGATCATGTAAAGGACTGGTGACTTTCCAAATATAGGTGGCATTAAGACTATAGGTGGAAGCAGGAACTACTTGATTACCACAAAGGCAGTCTGTCATTCTTTATCCCACTCATAGAAATTTCCTTTTTATGATCCGAGATTTTTTTTTACACATTTCAGCATGATTCACAATGAATCGGCATATATAGGCCATGTGTCCTAGGAAAAAATGTAGCTCCCAGAGGTTACTCAGAGAATAAATTAGGCTTATGGCCTTGATCTCCTCCAAGTAGATCCCAATGCCATTGTATCTGACAATAGAGCCAAGAAACTGTTCATAGGTGAACCTGAAGGTGCACTTCAATGGATTTATATTCAAGTGGCATGAACATAGGAATCCGAACACATTCTCACAGTATTATGATGATCTTGATGCTAGCATGATTTTACAAGAAAACCACCCCTGTAACAATCCACCAATGTTACGAAGTATTGGCATAATATGTGAAGCCTAGAGCGCTGATAGGTGGTACCTTAATTTTATAAACTGAAGGGAATGACATGGTAATAGAAAGTTGATTGTGGTACTATAATGTCTATAGAATCGTCATCCTCTAGGGCCATATGGATCTGTTTATACCTAGAGTACCCATCCATGAAAGAGAGGGCATGAAACCCAGCTGCAGCATTGATCAAAAATTCTTACACAGGGTGGTGAATATTATACTTCGAACACTGACAGTTGAGATCCTAAATTCGATACAGATAGTGATATTTTTGTTCTTGTTTTTGAGTGGAACAATGTTGGAATGTCATATGGTGTACTGGACCTCCTTACGAAAATTATCTTTGAGAATCTTATCAACCTATACCTCAACCATGAAATCATGAGAAGGGTGCATCTTTCTAGGAGGATGCTTAAACCCACGATGATTTTCGGTGAGACCGAGGCCGTGGATAACTACCTAAGGATCTAGTCCTAGAGTCTCATCATAACTCCTAGTGAATACATCCCAATATTTTTTATGGATTTCTATGTACTGTTTTTTCTCCTCTAGTGGATTGTAAACACTGATCAATGTGGTTTTTGGGTCAGCCTCGCTATTGAGGTTCACCTGCACTAATTCGTCAATCGTGGATGAGAAAAACGCTTTAAAGGAGATGGGAACATCCTATAAATATTTTTCTTCACATATATAGGAAGGATCATTAGTGGGAGGAGTTTCCACTGAGTCAACATATACTGATGGGAAGATGGTACTAGCCTGAGTGGTAGTGGACACTACATTGGGGGAATCTTGTGTTGTTGAAACCATAACGATGATGGTTGTTGATTCGATACAATCTGGTCATCATCCCAAGGGGCCATGTTTGATTATATCAAAGAAATAGTTTTGTGTCATCCTGAACCGGTTAATTCCTACACTGCGAAACAAGAATGTATGACATATTGTCATTTCCATGGGGCAGATATCCCGATACCTTATGGGAGTAGGATGCTCCAAGATCACCGTAGCATGATTTTTGTAGGAGTATGAGGTGTTCTTAGGGTGTCTCCTAGACTTGGAAATGAGTTCACCCATCATTCAAGAAACAATGAAGCATTTTACCATTTCCTGGGTTGTAGCCTCCAATCGGTGGATTGGAAAGATGCAGTAATATTCTAGATCTGTCCAATGGTTATTTGCATATGTGGAATGATAATCCTCGTTAGCCCGAATATTCTAGAATTTAGTTTTGTAATAGTCTACATTTATTAGGCTGTCTTCACAAGAGGACAAGGGAGACTTTTCAGCTTGAAGCATGCCCACATGACTATTAAGGGAATACATTAGGTACTGGTGATTCGATGAAGGAACTGCCGCCTGTAGGTGAAGCCATGTCCTTCCAAAAAATGCACTGTTGGCGGTGTCATGGGAGACAACCATAAACTCTGTGCTTGAAACTAGCCCCCTGAACTAGGTCTTCAAGTAGATCTTGCTGACCAGAGTCTATTATATCCTATTGAAACCATTGATTATGAGGTCTGAGGGACTCAAATAATCCTCAGACAAACCCATTTTTCATAGTGTTCAAGTCAAGATTAGCTTGACTATGAAGCCTGTGTCGACATGAAAACAGTGAACCTCCATGCCATTAAACTGGACAGTGATGTATAGTTAGTGAATGCTCCCCTATAAGGTAGATCCTTCATCTTCTCCAGAGAATGAGATGATGTATTGGAATTTATCATGATCAACCGCCTCAACATGGAAGGCTTATGCGACTGCTACCTCTATCTCAAATTTGAGGGGGCATCTTAAAGCCTCAGTGAGGGCATCCCACATATCCTATGATAGGGGAAGGGACTCAAGGATATATAACATTGCTGGAATGCTATAACGATGATTGAAGAAATCATAGTTCCATGATAGGTGTGAACTTCTGATTACATGAGGTCACTCTATGACTAGAGGTATGGTGGGCCCTGCTGACTACACTGACGACTGAATGATGTTAGGAATATCCCACTTCTCACTAGTTGAAGCCGGTGGAGTGTACAACAGATGAGGGATGGATGACTGAGACTAGTCTGTCGTAGAGTGTGGCTGGTCATGGCATGGTTGAGGTGGCTCTGCCTGATCAAGCAACAAAAACAGGGGTGAAGGCGGACCTGATGACACCATATGAGAAGGCTGTGCAAGCGGAGCTCTGCGCTAGGCCTCCTATAATGTTTTTCCAGCATGAACAACCATGCTTGATATACTAGCTGAGACACACTGACAAAATATATTTCCATGGATCCATTGAAGCTAAAGATGGATGGGGAAGTTGGGTGGATCCGCCTGACAGTCCTCATCGTCAAGAATTTTTTAGGGGTTTAACAGCTCTACGATAATAACTAATGCATACCCTTGACTTCCACTGAAAGATTTATCATCTACTGGACATATTCTTTGAGTAATCACAATCATTGGGGGCATGCAGTCACCGAGAGTATGGGATGATGATGACATTGGCATGGAACTTTGTTTCCCTCTGTGATGCCGATGTATTCTCTTGTGAGAAGGGGATCACTGAAATGATTAGGTCGAATTAGTATTTTCAGATTTTGAAGGCTCTGTTCAATCCAGGCATTCACGGATAACAACATGGACATGACTAACTATTTTATGATCCATCAAATAATCCTACTTTTTGGACCAGCTATTAGAAACCTAATGCCACTCACCTTTAATTTCACTACTACTGTCTGGATTCATGAATACACTTTCCACTTGTGACTGGGATAGGCCCAACATCACTATGTTGTTTCCAACCTGGTTTTGGAGCCATTCCTTGAACATATATAAATATTTGAGGGTCTTCCCTAGGATTTGATGATTAAGGTAGTAGTTAGGGGGATCGGCGAGGTTCGCCACTTTTGGCCTTCTTTTTTCATTTAAATGTATAATCCTCTGTTTCAGGGCAATTTGGAAATAGTCGAAAACCTAATCCTCATTGAACTAGTAGGTCCTATTTCGTCTATCCAGAAAGGGGGCCCTCAGACTCGGATTCTAACTTGTGGCTGGAGGATCATGTTGAAGAGGTAGATCCTGATTATAAATATTTAGTGATGGCAGTGCATTAAGTAGGGGCGCCTACTTATTTTGAGGTGGATGCTGCTGGGTTAGAAGAAGTGCCTGATGTGAAGAGTTTCTACGAGGCTATGGAGGCGGCTCCACTAGTTAAAACTCTATTTTCCAAGGGGACTCTATTTGAGCCTTTATAACGGGCTCGGACCTGGCAGCCCTTCTTGTGGGGATCGCACGATGTAATGGTCATGCCTGGATGGACTATATCAGGGCATCTTCTAGGTTCTAGGAATTATTGGAGAAGTCTTGGTATAACCCATGGTAGTTCTAGGTGATCAGAGAGAGAACTAGTTATGTCTTGACTTTCCCCACAAACATCATCAGTAGTTTCTCTAATTCAGTGGCATGTCAAGTCAGTATGTGATCCCTTTCAAACATAAGACAAAGTCTGCGATGCACTAATCAAGAATCTGTCTTCATTTTAAGTGGTCTGGTATACTTGTCTTCAGAGTGGTGGAACTAAACTTGTACATAAATTTTCTATGAAGATCCTCCCATCTAGCTACTGACCTGATGGGATCTGGCTATACCAAACGAATGCATTCCCTTCCCATGTCTGTACAAAACATCGAAACATGACCGCCTCTTGTTATGTTGGAGTTCCCAAAATGGGTCAACACCTTGAGATGAAGTGGGAATAATGTTGTAGTGGGTCCCATATCCCATTGAAGGCAGAAAATGTGGGATTTATGTTACCCAGGGGTGATGGAATATCATCAACCCTCGTCAAATAAGTATTTCCATCAGGCATGATTTCCAACTGTCGAGTATCCAATGATTCAAGGCGGGTAATGAGTGTCGCCATTAGATCATTCAGGTGGGGGTTCTTATCCTGATGATAATCCCTAACCACCAACGCGTTGGTGAGTTCTTTAACATGATTGTTAAGCACAAAGACTGGTTTGATGATCTGTGGAGAGGTTGGGGGAACCTGATATTTGTCTCTAGCATTGTCACGCAGTTTAGGAGGATTTTGGAAAACATATCGCACCCTCTTTCGGTACATTCTATCCTAAACCCTATCTTCATGGGAAGGATTCTTTGGGTCACCTATATGTAGTTCAACAAGGGAATTTTGTTCCAACCCCTTCTTCCCCGGCCATGGATCATTGTAGTCTGGTCGTCGCTCCACATCGCATTCACCTGGGATGTGGTTGACCATATTCTTGTATTCTGTGAGTTACTCACTCAACTTAGCTTTTTCGGGATCACCATTCACCTTCTTCCCTGAGCCATATAATTCATAGGGTTTGACGTCTTCAAGGTGTTCCATACCATTTATGGGATTTTGGCTAAGGACCAATGCCTAAGTTGGCATGATTAGACCCATTAGATTCCTCTTTTGACAAGTAATCCTTCCCAACTGAACCAAGAGGTGTGAAACTCCCTCAGGTGGTAGGTCTTCTCTAAGAATCTCTTGCTCATTATCACCCACTGGCAGGTCTTCCATGTAAACCGTGACCCTTTCTTGAGGAATATCCTATATTTCCCCCAACTAATTTGGATGGAACTGAATATGAATAAAATGGAGGGCCACGTACTGCCCCCATCCATGGATCTGTACATTGGGGGAAGCCTCCTTGATTATATTGCGATGAAATTTAATTATTTAAAACACATCATTGTTGGAGGGTCCTACAGCGGCCTGATGACTTAGGGAAATTGGCCACAGGGAGTGCAGCCAAATCAAACAAACGAAAATATTGGATGATGTCTTCAATGTGTTCCTGACTCTTGGGGTAGGCAAATTATAGATGAATAAGATGAATATGAGTCACCCAGAGTGTCTGGTGGAAACATTTGACCTCTTCTTATATGAGCGATTACGGCGCACTGAAATTTGGTGTTGCAGTTGGCCAAAACATCTCAGAAAAATGATTCACTTCAGGAATGGCCCAGAAGCTCATCAGCTCTGAATCGGGGTTTGGCCCCTGGTTTCAAGACTCATCAACTGGGGTGGATGAAAAACTGATAGCTGTACTAAAGCAGACCACTGCGGTGGAACACAGGCCGGGGGATAATATATTGAGGGAGCTGATAATATCCACATCTTGGGCAATCCACCAAAGAGCATAGTGAATTAGCCACCACATAACGGTAAGAAATGCTGATGATTGTAGTTTCTAGAGCATGGACTATTGTTATTGGTGATGTACCACTCTATTTCTCATCCTCCATTGGTCCCCGGAATAACTCCTTGTATTCTCTGGTTGAGGTATAGAGTGCTTCTGGTGATGATGGTGGCAATTGCACGGTCGGAACCTATTGAGCCTCCAAATTTTGGGCATCCTAGATATTCCTCCTTATGGAGGTAAGAATCTGAAGGACCTCACATTCGAGAAGTATGAGGTTGATGCAACTTGTTCCTGCCCCGACTCTTGACATGAAGGATCCACGTGAGTGTTCCATAGTTGAGTCATATTCTACCTCATTATCTGAGAAGCAGACTAGTTTAATCATATTTGGACTCTTCTTAGGATTTATTTTATGGTGGTGAAGACCGGCCCTCCTTCCCCTTGATGGATTTTTAAGACTGTGTAGATTTCTAGAACTAGGAGGACTTCTGGTCGTACTTTTTCTAGGACAGAGAGGATTTCCTCCCGAGTAAGATGTGGTGCGAGGATCACCTGGACATATATCAATGGGTACATGGGTAGTACCATTGTTCCCACTGACTGATTTTCAGAGGGAATCTCTGTGGGAAGTGGTGGAGAGGGAAAGAGCTCTATTGTAGATGATAGGTGCACGGGTAGGACCCTCATTCCTATTTCCCCAGTCACCATCAGTATGAGGAGGGTCCTCGAACTGGTCAAGTCGGACACTGGTAGGACCTCCATGCTGGGTGTTAGTGATGTGAAGCTAACATTCACTCCACTAATTGATAAGGAAAGGAGGACATTCTCGGGTAGCTGTAAGAAAATAGGGGAGGCCCCCATGATTGTGACTAAACAAATACATAAAATCTCCACATCAGTGGCCTTTGGTGTTAGGAATAACCCCATACCTGATGTCATGAGTGCGAAAGCGGCTTCCGTAATGAGTGTCACAACAATGGGGATAAACCACATTCATATTGATGTTAGTATGGGGTGGACCTCCACACCTTTCATGGAAGTGATGAGGACCCACATCCTCAGTGGTGGAAGTACGGGGAGGACCTCCATAAAGGGTGTAGTTGTCGCGTGTTGGTCCCCAGTGGGTGCTCCCTAAACTGGCGCCTAAGAGAGTTGATCTAGCTTTCCCCACAGGTGGTTGGGTCTCAATCTAGGATATTTGTATAATTTTCCCTACTAAGTACACATACGGTCTGATGATATACGTCAGAGTTGGCACGGGCCATAATATTTATTGATGTTGACACCCATTGGAGGGTGTCCTCCTTATCTTGTTCCCAGAACTTGCGTCAGGTCAGCTGGATTAGGGCCGGCGATGCAGGAACATGGCTTACCTGATCCTCATCTTATGGGACTACGTGGCAATGCTAGCACGACCTAGTGGGAGCCCCTGAAATGGGATCCCGGCCGGGCTGGCTCATACATCCCCAACCTCATCGGCATAGAGGATGGATTCATCGAAATGTTCTGTGAAGAGTGTCCCGAAACAATTGCCTATCGAGGTGGGGAGATGTGGCTCCTTTTTCATCCCTCGGTGGCGGTAGTGGAAACATGGTGCATACGCCTATAAATCCTAACAGGCCATATCCCATGTCAGGATAATATCCTCCTCCTTGTATCGGCGGACGAGGTTTTTTATCACCATTCGTTGATTGAATTTAGAAGGGGAGACAGGGTGCGAGCACCTAGAAGCTATGGCCATGGAGATTTTCATAGAAGTGTTGGAGCTACGCATGGTTGCTGTGTTGGAACTTCCTATTCCCCTACATCGGTGGGTCGGTGGCGATCATATTCATGATGCAACAGCCTGGTTCCTAGAAAACAGGGTGATTGAACCATTAGTGATGAAATATAGAAATTGACATACAGTACCCCAACACCATTTCATATTCAATGGATATTAAGTAGGATTCATGCTGACAATGTTGCGTACTGGGATGTCCAACATTTTAACTACCCCGACTTTTGTTGGGTTTCATGAAGAGAACAATATTTTCTTGGTGGGACCTGGAACTAGATAACTGGATCTGGTGGAATGTTAATACACTGTTGTCTCTAATGCAACAATTCTCCATATTGAAGAGAATAAATATACTCTGGGTTCATCATTTCTATTTCTTATGCTTTCGGTGGGGCGCTGCATCCATCTGTTTGAGAAGGATGAGGATGTGCAAACTCTTTCCCCACATTCTGATTGTCCAATGGTTGGTGACATTCATCACTTATTCAAGGAATTTTTCTCCATAATTAAAACAGGATGATTTGATTTTGGTTGCTCCTTCCATGGATTCCTCCTTGGAACTCATTACCTAGTCTGGGCCTTTAATATATATTTGAGTCATTGTTCTTGAATCTTGTTCCCAGTGCCATATCAATGTCGATTCAATTTAATTAAACTTCTTCTATCAAGAAATTAGAAGGGGTCCAACCATGTAAACAACCTTCGGTCGGGGGAATAGTCATGTTGGACCTCACTAGTATGTCTGGATATGAGTAGAATAGTGTTTTCCGGTTTCTTCCCCTTCAAATAGGGCTTCTCAAGGGTGTGGGATCCAGAGGTATCCCACATCAAATGAGGGTAATTATATGTCATAGGCATGTCTCTAAGGTTTTTCTTAGATTTCCATGTTTAACACAGGGTATGCCGTGAGTTTAATGTCTTATGTAGATGGATAGACATATCAAAATACTAACTGCAGTGAATCAGATGGCTGGAACCCTTGGAGGGAACACTGATTTTGGGGATAACACGTGGTTAGTTTCCTAGGGAATACTAAGTTAAGTGAATAGGTGAATTGGAATGATTGCACTGGGATATGGCTTCCTGGGTAAGAAACAAGATGTATAATGGATGGTTAAGTTAAGTGGATGGATAATGAGATGGAGTTGACTCAGGGGTGACAATTATGCTAGGATTGAGCCTCAATGAGACATCCTATGTATCCCCGTAGCAGGGAATCAAAGTCTATGTTGTTCTGGATGGGGTTTATGATCGGGGTGAGTGCATAGAACAGAAACCAAATGATACAATAGGAATTATGTGTGGTTAGAACCCATAGTGTTTCTGAAACCATGGGGGCAGACCATAGATGTGGGTCCCAATGATGGGAACTACAACTGCTCACCACTAGGTCTAGGTTGAAAATAGCTTACTACTGAAGGGGGATCACAATGGCTTACCACTGTGTGAGGTTAACAACGACTTACTTTTGGATTGGGGATCACAACAACATAACGCGGAATGGGGTTTACCATGGCATACCACTGAATGGGGGAACAATAGCTTACCAATGGATGGGGTTGAACCTAATGAAGGAATTCTACGTACCTTGTCATGAAAATGATCAAATTCCTCGTAGTTCGGGACGGGTGTGGTGAACCAATGTGAAAGGTCTCGGGACCAATGATTGTTTGGCTTGTACCTCAGGGAGGCTTCCAACGTACGTTTCCTTGGAAAGGATCAAAGTATAATTTGTTCAAGAGGATTTTAGGGTGAACCAACATGAAGGGTTTCATGACTAATGATAGTTGGGATTGAACCATAGGGAGGTTTATTACGTACCTTGTCCTGGCAAGGATCAAAGTCCATGTAGTTCAGGGTGGTTTGGTTGAACCGATGTGAAGGGGTCAAGACCAATGTTTGTTGGTCTTGAACCTTAGGGAGGCCTTCTATGTACATTTCCATGACATGGATCGAAGACTGTGTAGTTTCAGATGGTTAGGGGATAACTGATTTGAAGGGAGTTGGGACCAATGGTTGTTGGACTTGAACCTCCAGAAGGCTTCCTACGTTCCTTGCCTTGTAAATGGTCATATTCCATGTATTTTGGCAGGTTTGTTGGGCATAGATACTATGTATGCCCAGAGAGGATGTCAGAGAAGATGTTTACTCTAAGACCCTATGAGTCAGGATTGATGTGGGAATCAAGAGGTCTAAAATACCTGATGATTACATCACAAAAGGTGTGTCTGTGGGAAGTGTAGAAGAGATTTCATGTGGTTAGTGACCCAAAATGGAAACATGGTCTTACATGTGGTTCGCATCCCAAAGTGGAAATAGGTTCATAGGCATGCTTACTAGCCCAGGGAGACGAAGACTCAGAATTACTCTAGGATGGAGGCCCTATGGAAATAAAGGTCAAAGGGAGATGGATTTTGCACATAAGAGAAGAGGGCTCCGGTTCCCATTCCCCCATCTCCATTCTTTATCCAAGAAGAAGATAGGAGGGTCAATGATCCTGCCTCCCGCAGGAAAGGATAGGGGGTTACACATGGTGGTTTCCTTTACCCCACTGATATACTCCTCTCTAGTAAAGGGGATCACATTCCATGTGAGGAAGATCTCACTCCTATATGGACATGCCGGCATAGAGAATGTCTGAGATAGGGCAACCAACATATGATTCACATGGAATGGTCATAGTTTAACATCATGTGCTAAAGACGATGGTGCTAGGAACTTTAACGTTAGGAATCTAGCACGACGTGGGATCACTCTACACCCATAGGTCTAACATAAATGATACCTGGCCACCCATGGGTAAGAGAATGAATTAGTGATGTCATGGTAATGGGGAGTTAGAGAGTGATCAATTGGGGGGTCTAAATTAACATGGCTATGCAAAGAAGAAATAGTCTTTGTCATGCCTATGTGAAGAAACAATTGGTGATTCAACAGAACGGGAAGTACCGCCCAAGGGACATTGAATTCACATCATGCAAACATAGAGGGTTGCAGGTGAAAAAGAGTTATAGAAAAAATGGGTTCTTAGGTAGAAGCCTCATGAATCTCTGGTGCTACAAGTAGCGGAGGGGAATCACAAAGGGGTATACCGTGAGAAGTAGAGTGTCCTAGACAAGGCATAGGGAATTGGTGCATATGGAAGGTGTTTCATGAAGTGTAAATTAATTCACGGAGTAGGGCTTCATGAATCAAGGGTTCCCTATGATTCATAGCATCGCGAAGCAATGGGCTTCATGAAGAACATGGTCCCTACCTTATCATTCGAGACACATGTGCATGGAGGGTATTTTGTGAAACATAAGTTCTCCATGAAGACCCGAGCCGATTGGGTATCAACATGCATCGCGGAGGCCTGTGGGCTCTATGAAGGGAATCCCTCTTAGAAGAGGGGTTGAATTCAAGAAAATGGAGAGGCACTTTGCAATGATAAAGTACCTTGAAAAAATCATGGTCTACAAAGCATAAATTGATTTGTGATTTGAGAGATAGGAAGTTGAGAGGTCGGTGGATCTGTCCTCCATGCTCGAGGGGATCCCGGTATTTATAGGCAAGAGGTGCCACAAAGCAAGTATTTTTTGGCATGAAGACACATGTAATTGTTTCCTAATAATGAATCCTCTCAATTCTTTGCTCTGCAGTATCTTCACAAATGTTAAACTTGTATGTGGAGCCTCGCACATCTTTTCTCCATGGAAGCTTATCAAATCTCAAACTCGTTCACAGATCCTCCCACCTACTTGCTCCACGGTGGCTTCTCAAATGTCAAACTAGTTCACAGAGCCTCCCTCCTCCTTTCTCTGCGATTCAATTGCAAATGTCAAAATATGTGCGGAGCCTCCTGCCTCCGTGCTCTGCGGAGTCTTCACAGAGGAGGAGCTTCATGTCGGTCATTGTGTTGTAGGGCTTCGTAGGCAAGCTTCACGAGTGATCCCCAAGGGCCACTTGTTTTATTCTCCTATACATATATTTTGGTGCCACCAAATGTTTTAGGTTATTTATATTTGATGTATTAGATGAAAATTTTATGAATCTTGGTATTGATAATTGTTTTTGTGACTGTTGCATTTTGTACCAACATGCCTCCCTAGATAGCTCCCATACACCCATGGGAGGAAGATGGAGAGAGTTTTGCCACACATTTTGATCGGAGGCTAGCTGAGTATATGGTTAGGGATGTCTAGGATCTATGATAGGGATAAGTTCATATTCTTATTCATGTTAGTGTAGAATATATGGGTCATAGAAAAGATAAATATCAAGATTTTATGAAAAACAAGCCTCACACTTTTCAAGGAAGCATAGAACCCTAGGAAAAAGAGTAATTGCTCAAGAAGATCTAGAACATGTTTGAGTTCTTGGATACATCCAAGGATCTCAGAGTGAAGTGTGCCTCCTTTCTGTTCAAGGTTCCTAGTAACAAGTGGTGGGAAGAGATTCTTTAATCTGGGAAGAATGAACAAATATGATGGGGAGATTTCTAGATCATAATTAGTGAATAGTAATGTCTTGTGGTGTTGGCTTATGCTAGGTCCCTATATTTCATGGACCTTGTTTAGGTGAATATTTATGTGATAGGGTACACCAACCATTTTTCGGAGTTGGTTCGGTAGTCCTCTTAAATCGTCTCGAATGAACAAGGGAAGTCCCTAAGGTTTGAGAATGGATTGCGACTTGAAATATAATCTTAGGTTTTCATGTTCATGTTGAGGACCTATTTTGTGCTTGCTGGCTAGGTGTTTGTGGTGCAGATTGATATTAAAGGTAGGGTTGATTTCTGTAGGATAGTAATAGTAGTGGGATGTGGCCTCTTTTCAAAGATGAAAAGGAAGAAGGAGTAACATGGGAAGAAAAGAGGTGGTAGTTCGGGCCAATCATCATGGTAGTGTTCCTCCAAGACTTCAAATGCGAGATTGGTTGTGTGCCACCCGTGTGGGATGCCGGGTGCACATCCAACCATCATGCCTACTTCCTCCAAACCCTAGTTACCGGTGTGAAGGTATGGTGAATTTCCATCTCTTTTGTGGGGTGGCACAACCACTTTCGAGTGGGGAAAGGTTAGTGGATTCAAGAGGAGTGTCGGCTCATTAAGCGAGATTAATGATGGGGGTATCATTTTGAAGGCTATGGTGGGAGGTGTGGTTAAAAAACTAGAAATAGATAGTTTGGGGCCCAACCATAGACTAGAAATCATCCTCATGAAAGGACCAAACATCTACATTTAGTGGATCATGAACTAGCATGATCAGAGGTGGGACCATTGACAGTTAGTGGTACCATTCTAATCCTACTTCAATAGAGATTTTTCTTTCATACTAGTGCATCTATTTCATTCTTTTCTTCTTGTTTTCTAGAAATTCATAACTTTCTATCTGAATTGTTGTCTTGTTTGATGGAGTTGGTGAAGCCTTTAGGAAATAAGAAGGATCATGGTCTTAGGTGATTGTTGTGTGTGCTCTCTGTGTCCACGATTGAGATGGAGTGGGACCTCGTGGTCAGAGATAGGGATCTTTCTGACATGATACATGGAATTAATTTGATAGTACACTTCCCGGAACACATTGATCGATAAGGGTGGTGAGTGAGTTTCATGGAACCTAATGAGAGTCGTCAGGTTTTTCATGGAGAATGGGATCCTCGGTTGGGTCACGCAGAACCTCCACTCATAGAGTTGGGAAGTTTTGTCTTCTAGTTATCTTTTCTCATGCTAGTGGATAATTGTATTTCCCATGATGTTTCACTACCGCATGTGGTGAATGACTTTCTGGAGGTATTCCTAGATGATTTTTTAGGTTTTCCCTAAGAGAGGGTTGTGATGTTCTAGATTAATCTAGTGTTAGGAACATAAATGATTCTATTCCCTCATACCATATAGACCCCCCACCAAAATGAGAAAATTACTGACACATTTAAGAGACATAGAATCCAAATTATTTACATTCCCAAGCATCTCTCCTTGGACCTCTCTTGTGTTTTTTGTGATAAAGGCTGAAGGATCCCTATGGGTGTGCATTAACTACCATAATTTTAATAATGTTACAATTAAGAACCAATAACCATTTTCGAGAATAGATTTTTTGTTTGATCAATTGATGTGGGAAATCGGTTCTCAAAAATAGACTTGTGTTCAAGATACCATCAACTCAGGGTGATAGAGGCAGATATCCAAAAGATAACCATCTAGAGTAGGTACAACCACTTTGATTACATGGTCATGCCCATTGGATTAACCAATTCTCTAGTCATCCTTATGGAACTCATGAATAGGGTGGTCCGTCAGTATATCAATTCATTAATTGTGGTGTTCTTGGATGTTATGATTGTATTCTCTAGCTTAGTGGAGGAACACGAGTATCACTTGAGGATCAATTTAGTGACTTTTATAGATCATTGCCTTTATGAAAATGCTTTTAATGTGCACTTTTTGGATCAAGGAGGTGAAATTTCATTGGAATGTGATCTCTAAGAAGGGGGTTTTAGTGTACCTCGAGAAGACCAGTGTGGTCATGTCATGGGAGAAACTTATGAATGAGTTTGAGATCACGAGTTTCCTTGAACATTCTAGTTATTACAGTCAATTCGATCTGGATTTCTCTTGTCTTGCTTCACTGATGACCGCTCACACCTAGAAAGGGGTGAAGTTTTTATGTGGACCTATATTTTAGGAATTATTTTAGGAGTTTGTTAGGATGTTGACTACCTCCCCTATTTTGATTTTTTCACAGGCTGGATAGGGGTATTTGGTGTATTGTAATTCTTCGGGTATGGATTTTAGGTGTGTTCTTATGCAGGATAATCACTATCTGGAATATGGATCTCACCAACTCTGAACAAAAGAAGTTATTTACCCAACCCATTACTTGGATTTAGCAGTTGTGATGCATACATGGAATACTTGGTGTCCCTACATGTTTTGATAGAATTTTGTACTCTATTCTGATCACAAAAGCATGGCCTATATATTCATGTAGATGGACCTCAACTTGAGGCAGCGTCATCATATATATTACTTGAAGGAGTTCAACATTGACATTGTCTATTACCTTGGAAAGGGTAAAATGGTGGCTGACACCTTGAGTAGCAGAGTACAAATACAGGCTTAGAGGATTTCCAGCAATGAGTGGACTTTAGCGGGTTTTTTACTCAATTGAATGGGGAGACCATAATGCCAAATCAGGGTATATTCTAGGAGAGTTGAATCTTTCTCTCTTCGAGTTGTTTCAGTGGGAACATATCAGTGATGAGATTTGTTAGCGTTCGAAGCAGTTTCATCTTGGTGGGGAGATTTCCACTGATTGGTCATCATCTCCTAAGGGAATTGTGTGCTTCAAGGGCCATCCAATAGTGATGTTATCTCTACAAAGGGTAGTGATGATGGATATCCACTAGTATTAGTATGTTATCAATCAAGGTGTCACCAAGATGCTTTATGATTCTTGTCAGCAGTCCTGGTGGACTGGTATAAGACAATACATTGGAGACTTCGTGTCAAGATGTCGCACATGCTAGTAGGTGAAATCAGAGCATCAAAGGCACTTCGGTTTTCTCCAGCTCTTACACATTCCATCTGAGATGTGGGACGAGGTTTCTATAGCATTCACTATTGTCATTCCTCATTCACCTCTATGTAATAATTCCATTTGGGTGGTGATTGATTGTCTAACCAAATAATTCCACTTCATTCCGGTCAGGGATACATCTAAAGTGGACAAATTGGGATGTCTGTTTCTTTAGTCAGTAGTGAGACTCTATGGTGTTTTTTCCTCAGTTGTCTCATATAGAGATCCCCAGACCCCTTCTTTGTTTTGGTAAGTCCTATAGAAGGACTTGGGGTCTTTAATTAAGATGTTCATGGAATACCACCCTCAGACGGATGGTCAGATATAGCGAGCGAATTTGATTTTGGAGGAAATTCTTCGTGCATCTATTCTAGACATTGGATGTTCCTGGGATATCCATTTGGGATTGGTGGTATTTCTTATAATAACTTTTTCCAATCTTCGATTTGAATGGCTCCTTTTGAGGTTCATTATGGTCGGCTGTGTCAGTCCCCCTATGTTGGGCTAATGTTGGTGAGACCATACTACTAGGGCCATGTATAGTGTAGGAGATGTCTGAGAAGTTCATGTTGATTAAGAAGCAAAAATTGATATCCTAGAGTCAACATAAGTCATATTCCAACTAGAGGCGTTGAAACATAGAGTATTCTGTGGGTGACTTGTTATTCATGAAAGTGGCCCCTCGTCTGGGCCATCGTGGATTGGGAGAGAAAGAGAAAATGATGTCGCGGTATGTCATACCATTTTAGATCACCTAGCATATAAGAAATTTGGCATATAGGTTAGACTTACCTTCTCATTTAACATCCATAAATGACTTCTTCCATGTCTACCAGTTTAAACGATACAACCCCGATCCATCCCATGTAATGAATTAGGAGGAGTTGGATATAGAGCTCAATTTATCTATTTTGAATGACCATCTTGAACAGTGTACTTCCACAAAAAGGTGATTTGGGGGAATAATATTCCACTAGTCCATGTTCTTTGTTAGCATAGAAATGATACACATGATTCTTGGGAGCAGAAGTTAGGGGTTGAGGAAGAGTACCCACTCCAATTTTTCGATCAAGATTTAGGTTTACTTTCTGAGACAAAAACATTTCATGGTGTGGAAAATTATAACATATATGGATTATTTTATAGTTTTTTTAATTTAATTTCCATTAATATTTTATGTTTTGGGAATTCCCCTTGAATTTTCATGGAAATTATGGGTGTTTAAATTTTGGGCCAAACCGTTAGCCAATTAATAGATTTAAAAATAAAACACTTAAATGTTTCAACATTTTTCATCCATTAAAATTGATTATTGGCCACCCATGACCAATTAAAACAATAATATTAATTTGGAACCTTTATGAATCCATAATCATGGTTTATTTGGGTTTTTATTTAAGGAATTAGGAATGCTCGATATCCCATTTCTTGTAAGAGAAAGAATTTTTTTAATTTAATATCATATTTAGTTTTATTGTTTTTAGGTGATTTCAGCTCTCACCCAAGCCCATATAACCTAGGCACGCCCCCATTCTCTTATCACCCCTATTTGGACATTATTTTTCTCACATATTAGGTCAAAACTTCTTAAACATTCATAATTCATCAACATTAAAAATATTAATTTGATTCCTTCTTAACTCCTTTATTTTTTCCCTATGTTTTCCCCATTTTAGTTCCTTCATGGACCACTCAGCCTTATTCAAACATCAATTTCATTTTTGGTTTCTTGGAGATTCTTCTTATTGGTCATTTGGGGGGATTTTTTTTATGATCTCCCACGAATGTTTCTTTCCTTCTAAAATTTGCATAGCATTTTTCCCATTTTATTAGGGTTTCCTCTATTATTGATGAATTTACTAATTTCCAAATTGCCTGTATTTGAACCTAGCATTTATCATTGGGGTTTTTTAGTCCAATATTCTGATTTGAATCTCGATATACCTTCTTTGAGGTGCGGAAGTTGTGTGATTGAATTTGGGCAAAAAGGATTCAATGTTTTAACAATTTGGATATATTATTTCATGTTTATGAAATTCATGTGAAATAGCGTGTTGTTTTTATAGTATTTTGATGTTTATCCCATTTTATTTTTGGTGCAAAAATTAGTTTTAGTGGTATTTTAAATGAAAATGATTTTTAAATTCCATTTTCATGTGAAATTGAGGGTTTTCCAAGAAAACGTTTATTGGTTCATTTGGGTATTCAATATAACTACTAATTTTATCTTATAGAAATTTATTAGGGATGAAAATAATTTTTTTAAATTTTTATCTCCTTTGGTTTCCTCCACAAAAACATGATTTAATGGTGTTTGTGAATCATAAGGAATTTAAGTGTCATGTTTGTGTGATAATGGAGGTTTTATAAATCTATAAATTCTTTTTTCATATTGGGATTCCCGATATCTGTTTTGTTGGTACAATTGAAACGTTATTGGGCTGTAATTTCTGTTTTGGTGATTTATAAATATGTATTGTTATGCAAAGTGGGGATTTCTAGTATTTTTGGTTGCAAAATAATGAGAGATTTTGAGAATATGTTTTATTGAATATCAAAATGTTTTATTATGTGTTTTAAGTTGTTCAATGTGTGTATTGAGACTGTACTGTTTTTATGTTACCATTAGTGATTTTTTTATATTAAATATATGTATTTATCATGCTGAAATTGATGGATCACAAAGGGGGAAGCCTAAGTACCAAGGAGGGCAGATATGCACTAGTATGCTAGTGATCTGGTTGAGTTTTTCCCTATTGAATTTTAGATTACGAAAACACTCACTAAACTATGTTGATGGTGTTTAGGGACCACTAGGTTATAGTTATGTTCCCTACTACATGATTGTGCATGGGAAAATATTGTGACATGGATATTTGTACAGCAAGGTATGGGGTACATACGACCCAAGACTATCTAGTTCCATGGCATGTTCTTAGTTTTTTTTCTCATTTGACTTTTGATATTTACCTTTGTAATAGGTATTTTTGTATGTAAATTATAGTAGAAAAAATGTATTGTTAAATTTTTTGATCATTCATAATGTTTTATTTAAAAAACTGTATACAATTGAAAGTTGTATTTTATGGAATTTAGCACCGATTTTCCTTAATTATTAAAAGGCCATGCTTTTCACCTTGTATTGAATACTATTTGAATACCTTGGGTGGTATCCTATTGGGATTAAGATCACATTATACATACACCAATTTGTTGTAAATATCCATTATTTTTTTTTTGATATGGGTAATGGAAAAGACTTGGGGGAAGTCAGTTCGGGTTGTCAGTCCCCTTTGGGTGCGGTGTTGTTGAGAGGGATCGGGGGTGATGACCACTTGTTTTGTAGATTCCTAGTGGTTTTTTCTGATGTTTTTATTTATTTATGGATCTCTGGTACTATTTTTTAAAACCATTTATTCATATCTAGTTTTTAAGGATTCTTTGGTTTGGAAATATCATATTCATACGATTAAATTTTTTTAATGCTTTATGCTCTCATACTTAGGTAAATCGTTCCCAAACCTAATTTATGGATACTTGGGCACCTGTTCGAGCCTATTGGGATATGAAAAACTCTTTGGGCCTTGTTATGGGCTTTATTTGGTGACGGTGTTAGTGGATACCATATTTGGTTCTTGACATCATCTCTATATAGGAAAAATAAATTCCATTAATTGAATGTATATATAAAATATTTAAAAAATTTAAAAAACCCTTTGTGAGAGAGGTAAAATAATTTAATCCACACATATAATCCTCATTTTCATAGTAAATCTCAATTAAAAATTTATGACCTCTTATCAAATCACTATAATTCTACATGATCTAATATAAAAATGTAAAATGAGTGAAAAAATAGACAGATAAATTATAATTCAAAAAAATTATCCTTTGGTTAAACCAATAATTTTATTCATAAATCATGTAGGATAATACAAAAAATTATAAAATAAATAAAATTTTCAAAACTATTTATCACTTTTTATGTTCATTTTAACAATCTTATTTTCTAATAAAAATTTATAACTCCTTTAATGAAAGTGGGAACATCTTTTTATATATAGGAAATGTGGTTCATTTTCCATCAAATTTTGTCTTTTAACATTAATGTCTAGATGTCCTTATAGATCACTAAATCCAAAAATGTGATAATCTATAATGTTATTCTTCTTTATATTTAATATTATCAAAACAATTTAAAATCACATTGGATATGTGTGAAAATGAATTTTATTTCAAATACTATTGTCATATTCTCTATCCTGACACAAAATTCATAATCAAAGGTATTAGTTACCTATAAATTTATTACATAAAAATGGATAAATATTGATTTTTTATAGTGTAATAAAATATTCATTGTTAATTTATCATCTTCCAAAAAATTTATTTAATTATTTAGAAATTGTTTTATATATATGTGTTTATCATAGAGATTTTTAAAAACTATGGACAGATTTGGGGACTATAATATAATGTTTCACTTCATTAAATTAATTTTAATATATTCCAATGACATGATTACAAAATTAATTAACACTTGTTCTAGATTTAAGATAGGATTTTCATAGAATTTTACTTTGTAATGGCCCTGGTTTTTGGGGTCCGTTACTTTGTGAAAATCTCGTTATGGGTTTTTGTGTCTGGGAATCACGGTGGTGTAGGCCTACCAGTAGACTTTGCCTACCGGTATCAGGCCTACCGGTAGCTCGGTCTACGTGTGGCCACTGCCTACCAGTAGCTCTATCTACCGGTAGCTCAGCCTACCAGTAGCTGCTGCCTACCTGTAGCTCGGCCTACCGGTAGCTGCAGCCTACACGTCTCTCAGCCTACCGGTCACTACATCCTACCAGTATCTCTCACCCACCGGTAGCTCTCAGCTACCGGTGGCTCTGGCCTACCACGCGGGTTATTTCCAGTAGCGCTTCCTTTTTGCGCAAATAGGGTTTTAAACCCTATTTTGACCTGTTTGAGCATGTTTGAAATGCCCATAAAGTGTATAAGAGTTTTAATTAAATACTTAATCAATTAATGAGTTGGTTTAAACCACATGAACCCCCTTAATGATGAGTGGAGCCGCGTGATCAACCCATGACCCCCGCGCCTTACGCGGTTTCACATTCTCACCTCAACCATCTGTGGCTCTTATAAACCAAGGGTTAGCCGTGGTTTCTCCTTTCATCAATCGCGGATTTTCCAAAGCAGCTTCTGGTGCATCGGGCGCGCCGCATCGTTATCTGTAATGTTCCGGGCCCGGCCTAAACGTCGATCATCTATAAACAAGTTGGGAATTTCTCCTTCACCTCACTCTTTTGTGTATCATGTGGGGTGGGTGTGCTTCTGTTCTGTAGAATTGGACAAAACAGACCTAAATAAAGATAATGAACTGGATTCTATAAAGAGGGGGTTGTGATTGATGATGTTGTTTATATTAGGACCATCTTGTTGAGTTACGTTGACATATGCCTTCTGAAAATTCAGGATGATTGTGGTCGTTTTTGTGCACTAATGAACCCATGCTGATGTTTTAAATGGCTTGTTTGTGGTTGTAAACTTCTTCTGTGAAAATTAAATTGGATAACCATGTTTATCCGGCCAAATAAATTGAGGCACCAGGATCAATCCTTCAATGATAACCCGAGTTAAATCACATGTAAATTTAAATCATGGAGTGTGTTAAGTCGTTTAAATCTGAAAATATAGGCATCACCCTGACTTGTATTGATGGTGGTAGTTGGTTGTTTTCTTTTCGGGCTGATTGATGGATATGTGGGAGGGGATGGGATCCCCTGTCTTGTACTCTTGGTGGTTGTGTGAATTTGGGTATGGGATCCCCTGTTGGTATTGATTCGGTGGTTGTGAGTATTAAGACCGGGTGGGTACTTGTTTATATCATGAATTGGGGTGGGATCCTCTGTTGTTGAGAACCGGGTGTGGGCATTACAGCTGATGCTTGATTGTTTACTTTCCTAGACTTGTGCCTATGCTTACTAGTTCCCCAGTAGTGCTTAAAATTAACTAAACATTATTACTGAACTTGAAACAAGAATGGCACAAATGGGGTTTGTTAGCGAAAGTCGTGACTTGGGACTTGGACGCAGTGGTGTTGTGTTCTGTAGGCTGGTTAGAAAAACCTAGGCTTTGGGTGAGTTCTTGTTACCTATATCTATACTTTTAGTTTTGTGTTTCTTATTCACACCCCACCCAAGTTGAGTACCTAGTGCCGAACACCCACATTTCATGGGGGAGGGTGTTTTTCCCAACACTATTCTTAGTGGATGGTTAGTAGCTCCTTTTCTTCTCCCTTTCCTAGATAACCCATTTATCTTCGGGTAGGCTGTGATGGCCTGAGTTCCATTAATATCCCAAGAACCTATGGGTTGGGTAGTGTGGTGGTTGTCCAGGTGTGTGCGGAAGGTGGTTTCCCAAGTGCCTTCGGGATGAGGCCCAAGTGTCTTCGGGCGTGGCAGTGGATTTTTCTAGCCCAGGTGTCTTCGGGCGTGGTGGTGGTCGTTCTGGCCTAGGTGTTTGCAGGCGTGGTTACATGTGATAGTTGTGGCCCAGGTGTTTGCGAGCGGGATTCAGTAGTGGGACTGCATGTGGTAGTTGTGGCCTAGGTGTGTGCGGGCGGGTGTGGCAGTGGGACTGTGGTGAGAATGGCGGGATTGGTTTGACGCATAGGATGTCTCAATAACCAGGGTAAAAGTGGCGCGGGGTACCCAAACATCGATGTTTTATTATTATATATTTTACTTGACTTGCGTTATTTGGGGAGTGTGCCTTGGTGAGACTTGGGTGGATAGTTTACCTTTTTAGGTGTTTGGTTTACTTATTTTCTCATGGGGATTTAGTACGTTTCCCCCACTTGTGCACGAGAGTCTTTGGTTTTCCCTACTAAGTGTACTTGTATGCTCACCCTACATATATAAAACTACTTTCAGATTTTCAGGAGGACTTCACGGATCACGCAGGACCATACTAGCTCAGACCTTTGAGGCAGTTGCAGTTGTTGCTTTTCCTCTTTGGTACATACCTTTGTAGTCACCTTTTGTACTTTGTGGTTTTACTTTTGGAACATGCATGTGGGAATGGTTTACTTTTGGCTTTACTTTTCTTTTACCTTGGTGTTGGTGAGTTTCATCATCTTATCTCTCGATCTTATAAAACAAAAAGGGGTAATTCCTTCCATTTATGAGAAATTTCAATACACTTGGTGCTAGTCTCCACTCCGGGACCTATTGAAGGCCGGTATCAGGGGTCATTATCCCTCCTTCAACATAAAGAAGGAAGGGCCTGGAAATCTACTGATCCTTCCCTCCTTTTGGTGAAGGCCGGTCGTGACAGAATGGTATCATAGGTGATTGTTGAGAGAGAGGATAGAGTCTGGAGTTTGGCACAATGAGGATTGCATGGGATGGTAAGGCAACAATGTTGGGTGACCTTGGCGCATAAATTAGGCCAGGGAAGACTGGCTAGGACACCGGATTTTAGGGCCCCTGTGATCTGATGCAAGGACTCTAGACCTACCAAACGACCAAGTGAGAACAAACTGATTGCAGGGTAGAGACCCTAGGAAAGGTACATCCATCATAAATGACTTGTATTCTTGTGTTTCTAGGATGTCTTGGGAATTAGGAATAAATTAAAATTTTAAGAAGTTTTATGAAGGATATTCTGCACTACTTGGGCTTAGTCATTCCTTGTTTACCTTTCAGCTATGGCACCTGGAAGGTGACCACGTGTGGTACAGGCGATCGAGGCCCCAAAGACTACTTTGGCCGATAGGCAGAGAGCTGATCGAGTGGAAGTGGACGACCAGTGGCAGAAGACTCTTCGGGCCTTCTAGTGACAGGCCCTCGAGAAGTATGAGGGCAGCACCTCTGACATGAAGACGGAAGGTAGGCTAGAGGAGCTAGTTATAGCTTTCGGCCTGATTCGGGCCTTGGACGAGTACTGGGTTCCTCTGGCCGTCAGCCACATGCGGGGAGCAGCGCGTAAGTGGTGGATGCTTTACCTGGGGGAGAGGAGAGAGGTTGAGGTGGCTTGGGCGGATTTCGAGAGGGAGTTCCGGGCAGAATTCCTCTCCTCGACGATGAAGGTAGAAAAGAGACAAGAGCTACTCTCCCTCCACCATGGGAGTACGTTCGTGAGGGATCTAGGGATCATGTTCAAGAACCTCCTAAATTGATCTCCAGACCTCTTTCCCGATGAGGAGTCTCGGGAAAGACGTTTAGAGGAGGCGCTCCGACCCTCCCTCTAGTATGTTGTTACCCCCTTCACCCTGCTGATGTACTTGGAGGTCCAGAAGAAGGCCGAAGTGGTGGAGAGGATGCATGTTCTAGGAGGAGTGTCACAAGAGGGGATCCAGCTGGGACCATCGAAGGGAATGGTCATCAGCAACAGGCCTCCAGCATCAGGACCCTCCAGGTTCCGACCAGCAGGGAGCAGACTGCAGCAGTTTCAGTTTCGATCCCCTGGCCCTTGCCCTTTTCCTTCCGGCCTGAGACCGCATTGCTTCATCTGTGGGAGCCCTGGATACCTCTGGATTCAGTGCCCGGATAGGGTGCAGTACGGTGGTGGTGGACAGCCCCACCACATGCCCCAACAGCAGGTTCCAGCTAGTCCTTTCCAGCTGCAACATCTGGGACAGCGAGCTCCCGCTCCTCCGAGGGCAGACGTAGGAGGAGGAGGCCGACCTCAGGGTTCTCCTCAGGGACCTCGACCGTGGCGTGGTTGGGGAGGTGGCTAGTGTCCGAGGGGTAGGGGAGATAGGCGTGGATAGTTACACGCCGCAGAGGTAGCAGTTCCGGCAGGGCCAGAGGTTGTTCGAGGTACGATCAGTCTGTTTAGCACTCTTGCTTATGCCTTGTTCGATACCGGAGCTTCGCACTCCTTTATTGCAGCAAGTCGAGCCCGTGCCTTGTGTTTATATACATAGAGAATTCCAGAGCCCCGGGTGTTGATAACACCAGTCGGAGGTCAGACTAACTTGTTGTTTGTTTGTCGGGGATGTAGACTGATGATAGGGCCACATCAGTCGGTTAGGGATCTTCTTCTACTACAGATTCAGCCATACGATGTCATCCTAGGCATCGACTGGATATTTTCTGTCTGTGCCATCATCGAATGTTCCAAAGAAGGGTTGTGTTCTCGGACTTGGATGGTCGGAGTGTTACCATCACCGGCGAGCGGAGCATTCAGAATGGAAATAGGCAAGAGGAACCCCTCCTCTCCTTATTGGCTGAGCTGATAGTGGAATCAGTAGATGCTGAAATGGTGGAAGTTCCAAAGATTGTCCGTGAGTTTATGGATGTCTTCCCGGAGGAGGTTATGACTTTACCCCCTCGGTGTGATATCGATTTTGGGATAGACTTGAAGCCCAGCGCTCAACCAATCTCGATGGCTCCTTACCGGATGGTTCCTTCAGAGCTACAGGAGTTGCGGCTCCAGATTGATGATCTGATGAAGAGGGGTTATGTTCTCCAAATTGCGTCACTGTGGGGTTCTCCAGTCTTGTTCGCAAAGAAGGTAGATGGTGGTATCAGGTTGTGCATCGACAACAGGAGGCTGAATTAGGTGACGATCAAGAATCGCTACCCTCTTCTGAGGATAGACGATCTCTTCGACAAGCTGAAAGGGGCCGAGTGGTTCTCAAAGATCGACATGCGGTCTGGGTACCACCAGCTGAGAGTGAAGGAGGGAGACATCCTGAAGACGGCGTTCAAATGCAGGTATCGACACTTTGAGTTCTTAGTCATGCCCTTCGGTGTTACGAACGCCCCGGCTGTGTTCATGGGGATTATGAACTCCATCTTCCGGGAGTATCTGGATCGGTTTGTGGTCGTATTCATCGATGATACCATGATCTATTCGAGGTCCGAAGAGGACCTTTCAGAGCACCTGAGGATGATTTTGGAGGTCCTTCGACATCACAAACTCTATGGGAAGCTATCAAAATGAAAGTTCTGGACACGGGAAGTGCACTTCCTCATGCACGTGGTGTCCAAGCAGGGGGTAGCAGTAGACCCATCAGAATATGAGGCGGTTGTTTCTTGGGCAGCACCCAAGAATGTGGTAGAGGTCCATAGTTTCCTTGGGATGGCGGGTTACAATCGGAGGTTCGTGGCCAAATTCTCCCGATTTGCGGCCCCTTTGACAGCCCTGACCAAGAAAGACCAGGTTTTCGTGTGGAGCGAGCATTGCGAGTCAGCCTTCAGCTATCTGAAAGAGATGTTGTTTAGTGCCCCAATGCTGAGATTACCAGAAGAAGGGGTGGCCTATGAGGTGTTCTGTGATGCTTCAGGATAGGGCCTCAGATGCATGTTAATGCAGCGACAAGGGGTGATATTGTCAAATATGTATTCATTATTCTATATTGATATTTGATGATAAAGAAATTTTTTTTCGAATTAAATATATTATTAAAAATATAATTAATTCTTAGGTAATTTACTAATTTTAAGGGCCTAGATATATATTTACCATTAGTGAATATATAGAGTCATGAAGAGAAACTAAAATCTAGTAGAAAATTGGGTTTTACCTATGGTTTTTATCCTCATTGTTAATGATCATGACAGTATAGGTATCATGATGCTTTAATTTAGGAAAATTTAATATTAATCATTTCATACATTTGGACTTTAGTTATTATTATCCATAATTTTTTCACAATTATATGATCTATCTATGCATTTAATTATAACTTATGGATTAAATGGATTATGTTTTTTGTTAATAAACATGTCCTATTGATTATGACTTATCTATTCCTAATAGTTATGTTTTTGATTAAATAAAATGTATGTTAATTTATTTACATTTCTATATTTATTGTGGCATATTAATTCTTGATAGTAAAATTATTGATTCAATGACATGTTTTTTTTCAATTATTCACCTATACATTTTGAATATGCTTTTTATTCAGGATAACTTATTCTACACATTAACATTTCTGATAATTTGATCCCACCAATATTTTTATCCACCCCTAAGTATCTAGAAATTGTTCTATAGTATATTTATATGTATATTATTGTGTGAATAATTTCATTCTTAAAACATATAATGTAATTTTGTATAAGGCCTAGACCTTTTGGTCCATTACATTGGGGGAAATTCGATGTTTGAGGAATCTAGGGGGATATCTGAGGTGTTTGGGGACAAGTGAGATGTTCAAACAATGTTTCATCATTTTAAAAAAAATTATTATTTTTATAGTATATCATTTTGGTCGTGTCTCTACCATTTCCAAATATAAAATTTTCGAACAATATATCATTCCAGCGGCTTGTCATTATGGAAGTGTGTCATTCTAACAGTTTCTTATTATGGTAGTGTCTTGTCCTAAAATATTTTCATTCTTGCACCATCTCGTTCCAGTGGAAGCTCAATATCATGGTGTTTTGTTAATGATCCATGTTGTTCTGGTGGGGTTTTATTCTAGTAGAGTGTTTTTCTAGAATCTTGTTGTTCTAGTGTCGTCTCAATCTGGCAGTGTGTCATTCTATCTGTATCTTGTTTAGAAAACATCTAGTTCATTCTCAGTTTCATTTTGGTATCATATCATTCTAGAAGCATCTTTTTATATCATAATCTAATTTTGAATGCATATTTTTCTAGTTGTTTCTCATTCTGGTGGCATTTTATTGTACCAGCATGTCATTCTGGTGGAGTTCCATTCTGGTGGCATCGTGTTTTAGTAGCATCTTGTTCTGGTAGTGTGTCCTTCTAGTGGAATCTCATTCTGGCGGCATCTCATTTTGGTGGCACCTTATGCTGATATCCTTTTATCCTAGGGGAGTGTTATACTGGTGGTGTCTCATCCTGCTGTGCCTCATTTCCAACAGTTTCTAAAAATTTTATTATTTTCCTTAATTTTATGGTTTTCCCTTTTTGATTCATTGTTATCATAAGTTGAGTTTAAAATCATATATAAGTTATTTCGAATCCCTTTAATGCACCATAAATTTTATCTTCGAACATTCTATAATTTTTAAGCTTTAAATGGTCAAGTGTTTTGACTTGGAGAAGATATACATTTATTGGATAATTTATTATGTTTTTTTATCCAATTAGCTTTAGATATAATCCATCAAATCCATGCACCCTTGATTAGTTATTTCATTCTCATTTTCTCGTAATACCAGCAGTCATTAGAACCTTTCTTCCCCTAGGAGTCATGTGTTTGTTCTATAACTATCTATTTGAGTATTCCATGAGGAATTTTTTTTACTACTGGTACACCCCCTATTTTGACACAAGAAGGAATTACTAATCATCTATTATTTGATGTAGGGATCCCATCATCTATATTTTAATTTTGTATCATTTAGAGTGGGTGTAATATTGACTTATTATTAATATGGTTGAATCCATGTTTACCAAAGATAATTGAACCTATTATGAAGACAATATAACATATTATGATAAAATAAATGAGGAGATGTGATGATGATGATGATCGTATTGTTTTATCTATTATTTTGATTCTTGATGTGTATTTTATGGTCCATATGCCTACTGAAAATCATAGATTTAGGGGTATTTTTTTCTCATTGGTAATGACATAGGGATAATTGTTGTTGGTTTCATGTTGAATGACCTTATATGCATAAAACTTATTAAACACATTTTTCAGTTAAATATATGGATTCCCAAGGATTATACACCTTATATAATCACCCGTAAATTGTAAAACTAGATTTAAGGAATAAGTGTTTGTTAAATATAAATACACCATGACTTGATTCATGTGGTGGTGTGCAGTATATGGATTCTTACTAAACTATGTTGTAGTTGTTTCATGGTATTGGTTGTGTGATGTGTGGTGGTTCAGGTGGTGTGATGGAATATTTGGTCGACAGATTGTTTTGTTGTGGAATTAATAGGAATTGTATCGTTTTGGTACTGTGATAAAGATGTATTTTTATGTGCTTATGAGGTAGATGAGAATCATTATGCTTGGGGATACCAGGAATGGTTGAGTAGTGTTTTTCAGTGCGACTGCACCTGGTTGTGTTTTGTAGACAATTTTGGATGTGTTGGGTGTGTCTTTGAGTTAGTGGTTTACTCAATTTAGTGTATGGTTTGGGTTGGAATTGCATAAAAGTTTGATTCTGGAAGGTGTTGGCATGGGTGTTGAGTGGGGAGGAATTGTGTAGTGTGTTGTTTTACATTTTTTATTCATACTTGTGTGTTTTATATTGTGTGGTTGTTGTGTGTTGTAGATTGTTATTTACTGTGTAGGGATGGAATAAATAAATGTATATCTTCATAAATAATGAGGTTTGGGTATGTGAGTTGGCAGGTTTTATGAATTATTTTTTGGATTGTTGTGTAGTTTTGCATTTAGAGGTAGCAACAAAGGTGATTTTTTTGGGATGGTTGTTTTTTTGGAAAAACCAATAGGTTGGACTGAAAGTTTGATACCTATATATATATTGGTACTTTATTGTGATTTGTATATTCACCCCACCCTAGTTTGTCACTATGTGGAAAACACCCCCAACGTCACGAGGGAGGGTGTCATCCCAACATCCATGTGGGAGTATGGATGGATGGTTTTTTTCTCTTCCATGCTTCCTATTCTAGGAATTTGATTCCCAGAAGACATTGGAGAGGTCGTTGTTTTTATTCAGAGGCCCATGTGTTTTTTTGGAGAGTTGTAATTTCCTAGGTTTCTTCTTGATGAGATGTGTTGCTAATTCCAATGTGTCTTCGATGTGATATAGGGATATGGACCTCATGTTTGTGTGTGTGATGTGATATGGTTTTGTCTTAGGTTTCTGCATTTGGGATGTGGCGATCTTTCTTTTCCACCATAGTAGGACTAGATCTGAGGGCCAGGTTTGTGTGGGAGGGTTGTGACATGGGACGTCTGAAAGTGTATTGAAGAATTAGGACATTCATCATTATGTAATGAGAGGATTACTATGGATAAGGGGTGAGGGTACCCAAAACATATATATGCTTACTATATTACATTACATGATATGCATTATTTGGTTAGTGATCCTTAGTGAGGCTGGGGTGGCAAGTATACTTTGTTAGGTGGTGTTGGTTTCTTGTGTTTTCTCATATGTTCATTATTTTTATTCTACACTTATGCCTGAGAAAAATTGGCTATTCCTACGAAGTATAATTATATGATCACCCTACTTATATAAAACATTTATCTGGTTTCTAGGAGTACTACCTGGACTGTGTAGGACCTTACTAACATGAACATTGGGATAATATTTTTGTTACTTCCTAGAATTACTTCTGGGTATTTACATTGGAGATCATTTGTATTTGTAAAATATTTACATTAAACAAGCATGTGATATGAATTCTAGGTTTCCTTTATGTATTTCATGGAGTGTTTTTGAGGTTGATACATCTTATCTCCTGATCATGGTTACTAAAAAATGGTAATGCCTCTGGTTTTGTGATATTCATTATACCCTTGGTGGTGGTCTCCACCTCGTGGACTGTAGGAGGCCGGACTCATGGGGTCATTATCACTCATCCTTCATTGTCAACTCTAGAGGGGAATAATTGGAGGGAGTGGATGTGATATAATGTTATTGGAGGTGATTTTTGAAATATTATATGGGGTATGTACTTAGGAAGAGAGAGGTTTTCAAGGTTTTTTTTGTCAATAGTGACAGGTAATCTTTGTGTGTGACATATTCTATGGAAGAACATCGAGTACAATATATTTTAGGGCACCACATGATACGATGGATGGACTCTGAGCTTACTGAATTTCTATGTGATGCTACACCATTTGCAGGGTAGAGACTCTAGGAAAGGTACATGCATCATAATGACTTGGGTTCTATTTTGAAGTCATGAATTTGGGAAATTTGATATAAATAATGGGTTAAATAAGTTAAAATGAATCTAAAATAGTGTTTTATACTATTTGGGATTAAATTCTATTTGTTAATTTTTTATCTATGGAACTTTGTTGTCGTTAGTGTGTTGTTCCGGAAGTAGTGGCTCATTAGGCTTACCCAAAAGATCAATGAAGGGTATATCGAGTAAATGAGTAGGATTAGTTGAATAAGTTGTTATGTGATTCCTAGAGGCAGAGTCTAGGAATGTATGAGGTCACCACTTCAGACATGGAGACAGAGAGTTAGTTCGGGGAGCATTAGATCACCTTTAGTTTGATCTGGGCTCTAATGGAATATTGGGTTCCATTTGAAGTGAGTCATAGGAGGGGAGTTGTGTGTCAACTATGGATGTTACACCTAGGGAATATGATTGAGTTATAGGATCTATGGGTAAATATCATGAATGAGTTTCAAGAAAAATTACTTTTTTCGACAATGGAGGCAATGAATAGGCAGAAATTTTTGTCCCTCTAGTAAGTGAGTTTTTCAGTAATTGATCTAGGGATCAAGTTCCAGGATCTCCTTCTTTTTCCCTAGATCTCTTCCCGAATGAGGAGTATCATGTGGGATGTATAGAGGATTCACTTATCCTTTCTTTCAAATATGTTGTTTCTCCCCTTACCATTCCGACATACAATGTGTTATAGAAGAAGGTAGAGGTATTGGAGTGGATGGACTCACTAGGAGGTTTATAGAGAGAGGTGAGCTAGTATAGTTCTTCCAACGGAAATGATACTAGCGTCATATCATCGGTGATTGGGCCTATGGGGTTCGGACCATTGGGGATCCAACCTCATCAGTTCCTGTTTTGGAAATCAAGTGCTCGTACAATTTTTGTTGACATTGGACTAAGGAGTTTCACTCATGGATCTCATGGCCATATTCATAGTCAATTACAAATGGATGTTGAAGCTCAGTATGGTGGAGGTGGGAAGTTTATGTTCATTTTTTATCATTAGTTGTTGGCCAGGACATTCCAGTAGTAGGAAGAGAAGTATGCTTCTCCACCAAGGGGAGATGGATTAGGTGGAGGCTAAGCTCAGGGAGTTCTTTTGGGGTCATAACCTAGGTTTGTTTGTGGTGTCGGTCTTTATATGGGGAGAAGTAGAGCTAGGAATGGTCAGTTGCATTCTGCAGAGGTAATAGGGCCAGATATCAATCAAGGTTTGATCAGTTTTTTTTAATATTGTTGGGATTTGTATGATTCAGGTACATTGCACTACATTTTTACACATGGTCTAGCATATGATCCCGAACTACTTGTAGATATAATTCTAATTCCCCTGATGTTGATTACGCTATACATAGGTTGGAAAGCTATATTGATGTGTGTGGAGGATGTATACTTATGGTGGGACAACATCAGTCTCGTGGGGGTCCCATCCTAATAAAGATGAATCCATTTGAAGTTATTATTTACATCCACTAGTTGTATTCTATGGACTATATTAACAAATTCTTCTAAAGTAGAGTCGTTTTATCAAACACGGAAGGTCAGTGTTTTGTTTTCAATTATGAAAGGATCTTTCAGGTGCATAGTCCGCCTGTGGAGTGCATTTATTCCTTATTGGCGGAGCAATCAATGGGATCAGTGTATGTTGAGACGGTGGAAGCATCTAGAGTTATTGGTGGAAATATTTTATTTATTTACCAGAAAAGTTGTGAATTTTCCCCCTTGATGTAATGTAGAGTTTGTTATAGACATATATCTCATTTCCTCCCCTATTTATATGGATCCTTATCGGATAACACATTCTGAGTTGTGGGAGATTATTATTCATATTCATTAACTAATGAAGAAGGGATTTGTTTGACCCAGTGTTTCTCAATGGGGTGTTATAGTAATTTTTGTGAATAATAAATATGGTTTTCTATTTTTTTAATCTACTAGTGGTCGAGGTCTATGATCGTAATGAAATAATACCCTCTTTTAAGGGTATATAGTCTTTTTTACATATTTAGAAGGGACAATTGGCTTCGAAGATCGATCGGTGGACTGGATATCAGCAACTGAAGTGGAAGGAAGGTTATATCCATAAGACTGCTTTCAGGTGCATGTATTGACACTTAGAGTTCATGGTCATTTTTTATGTTGTTATGAACACACAATCCATTTTCATGGGACTTGTAAACTTCGTATTTCGAGACTTACTAGACTAGTTCATCGTTCTATTCCACGATGACATCCTAATTTACTCACTGTCAGAGGAGAAGCATTCCCACCATCTCAATACTGTCGAACGGGTTCATCGATGCAACCAAATCTATTGAATGTTGACCAAGTGAAAGTTTTGGTCCTAAGTGGTGCACTTACTATGACATGTGGTGTTATAGTAGTGAGTGTAATTTTAGTCATGAAAGGTTGAAAAAAAAAATTCTTGGGAGTCACCCAATAATGTGGAAGAGGTCTGCATATTTTGTGTTCTGGGAGGTTAGTTTTAGAGGTTCATACCATAATTCAATCATGTTTCAGCCACGTTAACAAACTTAAACTATAATGACTAAGACTTTATGTATATTGATAAGTGTCTGGAATCATTCATGTACCTAAAAGGGATGTTAGATAGTGCTCTAGATCATAGGTTTCCTAAGGAATGGGTGATGTTCGAGGCATTTTGTGATGATTCCCATTTGGTTTCAGGATGAGTTCTGATTCAAAAATAAGGAGTGATCACTTATGGTTTTGTGAAGTAATGAAACAAAGAACGTAACTATTCCACCCCTGATTTGGAGTTGTCATCAGTCATGTTTATGATGATGTTTAAGAGAAGCTACCATATTTGGGTGTACATTCTGGTATTCATATATTACAAGTGATTGAGATATATAATTTCCCAGTGAGATCTAAACATGAGATAGCAGAGGTGTATAGATTTTTTCTAAGACAATGACATATATATCACTTACACCAAAGAAAACAGTAAAATCCTTGCTAATACATTGATTAGGAATTCACATAAAAAAGTTTTTTAGGAATATTTGAACACTTGGAAAGGGATGTTGGAGATATCCACCTCGAATCAAGATTTAGGAATGTATGGAAGTGGTGGTTTTTTGTTTCAGATACTGGTATATTTTACATTGATGAAGTAGGTGGATGAATCGTGGTAGGGAGACTCAAAGGATGAGGCGATGCATGATAACATGGATTATAGTGATGATATGGAAGGATGGAAGAGGGTGGTTAGAATCAAATGTTATTACACAAAAGGTAGTTTTTTCCAGTGTTGATACATGAGGGAGTCCACATTTTGATTCATAACTAACCCATAAAATTACACCCAGGTGTATCCAAAATGTATCATGGATTGAGGATGATCTTTCGGTGGACTTTGAAGAAATGAGTAGTAGTAGAGTTTGTGAAAACGTTCTTAGTGTTTCAGTAGGTAAAGGTTGAGAAACGTTTTCTTGATGGTTTTCTTTACCAATTAAATATCCCCGAGTTGGAGTGGGATGCAATCTCAATGTATTTCATCACAGTATTACCCAGGGCTCACATAACCCTTGATGCTATCTAGGTAGTAGTGGATTGGTTGAATAAATAAACTCACTTCTTTGGGAATAAGATTTTGGGCGCAGTATATTTCTTGTCCAAGAGGTATGCGGTGAAAGTGTTATAGATATATTGAGATCAAGTATCCATCATTTTGGATTTTGATAAAAAAAAATTCCTCTTGAGTCTAGAGGGTATTACAGCATGATTTTGGTACTTAGTTATTCCTCAAGAATACTTCCCACACTTATATATATGGGATAACATAAATAACTCTCAAGACAATAGGGGATATACTATGGGTGTTCATATTGGAGTTCAGTGGATCTTGGTTGTGACACATTCCCTTGGTGGAGTTCACATATAATAATTGTTATCATATTTCCATTATAATGTCCTTGTTTCAAGTATTTTATGGAAGACCATGTCATTCCCCCTTATTCTAGATAGTAGTTGGACAAAGACTTATTCTTTGTCCCAAAGAAGTGAAAAACGCAACATGGAATGGTCAGCTAGTTTGTGAGATGAAGAAAGCATCACAAGATAAGTAGAAGTCATTTTTTATCATATTAGGAGTCCCTTGGAGTATGTGGTTGGGAACCATGTGGTATTAAATGATTCTACTCGACATTGGAAGAAGATGATTGGAAGAGGGAAGAAACATTATCTGAGGTTAGTTGGACCCTTAGAGGTGTTTGGGTGAGTTGGCGAGGTGGAATTCAAGTTGGATTTTCCACCACTGTTGGATAGGACCCACAAAAACTTTAATGTGTCCCAGAATTAGCGGTTTCGTTACAGTGAAACTCATTTCATTGATTAGGGAGATGTGGATATATTGGATGATGTGACATATGTGGAGTAGATGATAGAGATACATGACAATTATGATTAGGCGATACATGGACAAACCATTCCCTAGGTTCGTGTGTTTTTTTTCATGGTGGCATGGAGGAGGGTACTTGGGTGTGATAAGTCCAGATGTTATCCCAATCTTCAATGTTTATCTGATTTTGGTCTTGATCCATTTTGTGTATAATGATATGATTGAGTCTTTTTTATGGGAATTTTTTTCCTTGGTCTGTAATGTGTATAATGTATTAACATATGAATATGGGATGACATGATTCCTAATAAAGATAAATTAATGAGGATGTGATTAAACCCATATAGGGAAGTCAGTGCCACCATATTGGAACAATGTGGATTTTGGTGCTTCAATGGTGTGTCTTGTGGTCATTTGGGGTAGTAGATGATGGAAGAAGTGTTCTTGGATGATGAGGTTTTACTCTAGAATTCAATCAAAATATGGTGGTTTATCATTGGACCATAGGGTGTCTAAATCATAGTAGTTTCTGAAGTATATAAAGGGCTTCGATACCAATCTTATGAGGTTGTTTTTCAGACCCCTTATTCTTTTGAAATTAGTTTTCTAATCAAGTGGTTAAAAATAGTTTTATACATATTTGATGTAATTACCTGAAACATCTCATTTATAATTTGTGTGAAATATAATGTTTGAGGTGTCTGGGGGATATCAGATGTGATTTGGGACATGTGATATATTCCAAAGGTGTTTAATCTTCTACCAAACATACATTCCTCCAACATTATCATTTTTTGGTAGCATCTCATTCTTTTCCAAATTTCAATCATTCCAACGACATGTCATTTGGGTGGTGTGTGCATTGGTGGCATGTCACTCTGGAATCATCTCATTATGGTATCATCTTGTTCATGTTGTGTGTCATTGACACAGTCATTCATTTTGACAGTTGTTCATTATCGAGATGTTTCATTCTGATGGAGTTTCATTCCAGTGACGTTTCATTCTGGCGATGTGGAATTTTGGAATCGTGTCATTCTATCGTTGTCTCATTCTGGAGGCTTTTTGTTCTACTCGTGTGTAATCCTTACGACCTATAATTCTGGTGATTCAACATTCTTGAGATGTATCATTATGTATATGTGTCTTTCTTGTGGCATCCCATTCTGGAGACATCACATTTTAGTGGTGTTTCATTCTAAAGGTGTCTTGTTCTAGTAGTGTCACATTCTGGGGGCATGTTGCTCTTGCATCATGTCATTCTCGCAGAGTCTCATTTTGGAATCATCTTATTCTAGTGGTTCATCATTTCGACAACATCTCGTTCAGGTAGCATCTCATTCTGGAGGCACCACGTCCTGGTTGTCTATCATCCTTTCGGTGTATCATCTGGGCAGTTTCTCATCCTGGTGGTGGCTCATTTCCAACAGTTTTCCAAATTTCCCAAATTTTCCATATTATTACAGTTTTTTCTTTTGACTCCCATTGGATATAATATGATATTAAAACTAATTCAATGTTATTTGGAATCCATTCCAAGTGTTGTAAATCATATCCATAACCTTTATAAAATCATGAGTCTTTTAAATGGCCATGATTTTTGTCTTGGTCAAGATCCACTTTCAATTAGGAATTCAAAACGGTTTGATATCCCATTATCCTCAGGTATGATCCTTAGAATCCGTGTAACCATCCTTAATTTTTCCCATATTACTCCCTACTGATACCAAATGTCTCAATGAACATTTCTTTTTCATGGATATGTGCGACTGTGCAATAACATCCTATTTTTTTACCTCGGAGGAGATTTCTTGCTACTTACACACATCTAGTTTTGGCACAATAAGGAATTATGGATCATCTATTCTTCAATGTATGGATCCGTTGATCACTAATTTAATTTTGTATCACATGGGGTGGGTGTACTCTTTCGGCCTTTTAAATACAGTCGAATCCATGTTTAATGATTTTAATCTACTTGGTAAGAAGTCATTCATACCTATTATAATACAATAAATGAGCTAATGGGATCATTATAATGATTATATTATTTTTTATTTTATTTTGATTCATGTTTTTTATTGCATATGCTTTATTATAACTAAAAATCATGGAATTTGGAGGTATTTATTAACACATGGGTGATGGATTCTCGATACATACTGTTGGTTTTATTTTAAACGACCATATATTCATAAAACTAATTAACCACTATTTTTTTGTTATATAAATGGATTCCCATGATTATAAACCATATGTGATCTCCATATAATTATCAATGTTTATGTAAAGAATGAATTTTTATTATATTTGAATATACATTGACATGTTTCATGTGGTAGTGTTCAGTATGTGAATTTTTTCTGACTTGTTTTAAAGTAGGGTCTTGGGCATGGTTGTATGATGTGGGGTGGTTCATGTGGTGTGATGGAATGTTTGGATATGCTTTTCTGGTTGTGGTATGAATGGGATGTTTTTTACAATGGTGTTATGATCGTTTTGTGTTGTTTTTTTATGAGGTGGATGAGTAGCGTTGTGTAGTGGGACTGAACCATTTTCTATTCTATTCATGTTGTTATATATTTTGGTTGTGGCTCTATTTTAGTGGTTTACACTATTAAGGGGTGGTTTTTCATAGAATGACGTTGAAGAATGATGTTTCCAATACTTTTTGTGGTTATTAAGTGGGGATAAAATGTGAAGTGGGTTATTTTACCATTGTTCTTCTTCATTATGTGTTTTATGATGTGAGCCATGTTGAATGTTTTGTATGTTAGTTTCAAGGGTATGTATTTATTAAATATATTGATTTCCAAATAAATAATGATGTTTGGTTAAGTGAGTCGTTTGTGTTTATGAATTGATTTGTGTAATTTTCTGTAGTTATACATTTAGAGGTAGTAGAAAAGGTGGTTTTGTGGGATTGTTTTTTTATAAACCCTTTAGTTTGAATTAGTCTTTGATAGATATATATATACATGTACGTTCATGTGATATCTATATGCACCCCAATATGTTGAGAACTATTTTCTAAACACTCCAATCTCTAAGGGGGAGGGTGTCTTCTCTACATCGTGGTGGGAGGATGGATTGGTTATTATTGGCATTTATCTACTCTATGTTTTATGAATTGGTAGTCCAAGATTCATTAGGTAGGTTCTGGTGTTCTTTTAGAGGCCAATGTGTTTGCAGGCGAGTTGTGGTTTCCTAGGTGCCATCAGGGTGAGATGTTTTTTTATTCCAAGGTTATTTTAGGATGAGATATGGTTGTGAACCAAGTGTATGTGGGTGGGATGTGATATGGTTGTGGCCCCTGTGTCTGTGGGAAGGATGTGGTGACATTAGTTTTCCCCAGTTTCAAGAAATGCTCTGTGGCCTAGGTGTGTGTTGGTTGGTTCTGATATGGGCCTTGTGGAATAGTGTGGAAGTATCATGAAGTTATCTATTAGGGTATGATCATGTAACCTGTTGGAAGTGGTGTGAGGTAACAAAAACATTGATGTTATGACTATATTACTTTGCATAACATGAATTATTTGGTCAGTGTGCCTTGGTGAGGCTGGGGTGGCTAGTATACCTTTTTTTGTCATTGGTTTCTAATATATTCCCATTGGGGTATTAGTATGCTTATACACTTGTGCACAAGTGACTAAGACTATTGTTACTGATTACAACTATATACTCATCCTAAATATATAAAACTATTTTGAGGATTTCCTGAAGACTGTGTGGACTGTATTGGACCTTACTATCTGGAATATTGGGATATTTGTTGTGTCACTTCATATAATTACATTTGGATAATTATATTGGAGTTCATTTTTAGTCGTAACATGTTTAATTTTAACTTTCATGTTGAATGCATTTTGGTTTTCCATTATATATTTATTTGAGTTTGGATTATGCACCTTATCTCGGGATCCTAGAGACTATAAAAAGTCAATGCCACCCATTTTTTAGACATGTAAACCGTTGATTATGGTCGGCACCCCAAGGCCTATTAGCGTCGGGACTCATGGGACAATAACTATCTTCATTCATTTCCATCTCAAGAGTGGAATCTTTAGTGGGAGGCGATCTTCACATTTGTCTATTAAAATTTAACCTAGAAATGGAATATCTATCCAGTATACCAAGAATAATTAAGTTTTTTGTCCTTTGTGTTATGAGAACATCTATCTAGTTCTAATTTAATAAAGGATAAACTAACTCATGGATAAATGGGTTTGGATTCTTACAAGGTATGATACCTATAAATGACTGTCATTTCCTCTAATATATGATGTGAATTTGTTTTTTCGGGGTGGTATTCTCGCAAATACTTTAGCCTAAAGATCAAATCCTTCTTGAATTTCCACCTCCTTGGTAGTTCATTCATAAATCTCCAACACAATATCATTATTTATTTTATATCATCATCGTCATCATCATCAATATCTATAGAAGTTTTTGTTTTAGATCCTAAAAAAATCGTGGTAAACGATTATGCTATCTTAGTTATGTAAAATAGAATATATTTTATTCTAATGTTTAGTACACTCACCATAATTTACTGAATATAAAATTGTTTTATTTTTATAGACACTTAGATAAGGTCTTAATGTTGATGAATGAAAGGTTACATAAAATATGATTTAATGTATTTGATGAATTCATTAAATTTTGTATATAGTATATTTTTTATAAAATTCCATGGACACCTATTGATATAAATCATGAATATTGTGTGATACCTCAATGCATAAATTTTCCAAGGATATCAAGAATTATTGTACAAGTTTTTCATTTATTTCTGTAATTAACAACCTAAATACTACATATTTATAAATAATGTTTTGAAATCCTTACATTTATTGAGATAGAAATGAAATATATTAAACCAAGTCAGTTGGTGAGTTTGAAGTATCATACTAATTTTTTTAACATTATATATTATTAGAAACAATGTCACATTTTTTTACACAAGAATAAACAAGTGATCAACTATTCACCCTCTATAATAGTGAGGATTTTGATATGTGGGGTTTTGATATCATCAAAATAGAATTTTTATTAACAAAAAATGTAGTATTATTGCATTCCATATTCCCCTTTCATGTAGTCTCACAATCACTAACAATTAATTATTTCAATAAATATTCTTTTTAGAATATGATATTTGTAAAAAATATAAAAATTATTGGGATGAATTTTAGCTTTATTAAAAAATTAAAATGATTTTGAATGATAGAGTAAGTTTATGAACAATCCGTGAAGTTGTATTATTTTAAACATAATAATGTTCAAGTCAAATGTGTTTCACACAAAATATATCATATGACCATAATCTATACCAATCTTTTAGTCATATAACACTACCTTTGGTGAATGAATGAATGTACCCCACATACATCGAGTGTTGTTTATAATTGTCTCTAGTGTATTTTTAGCCATGAACCAAACATCTAGTTAATGAATATGTCTCCATATTATAAAAAAAATATAATGAATGGGAAATAAAATTTGAAAATGTGAAGTTGTATATAAGAATAAAATATATAAGATAGAGTTTGTGAACCACCTATCCCTCACATATAATACTCATTTCAATTGTAAATGATAAAGGTGATATTAAAATTAATGATATCAACATCATAATTTCACATGTTTTATACTAATATTTATAAAAGATTAAGACAAAACAAAATATATTGAAAACCAAATATTCCAAATAAATACTCCTTCAATTATAAAAAAATAGTTATATATTAATGGATGAAATTTTAAATTAATAAAAAAATTATATATCTATAATAGGTATATCTCCTTAATTTCATATTTCAGGTCTCTAATTTTCTTCTGAAAATTGTTAAATCCTTGATGGTATGTTATGGTAGCATATAATAAGAAATTTAGTTGGTGGAATTTACCCCTCATTCTAATAAAGAAATTTGAATGCCAGTTTATCCAAATAGAGTAGAAAAGCCTAAAAACTGATCATCCAAATATGGTTTGGTATAAATCATAAAAATTCACTGACAAATATTATATTACATTGAACATATATATAAAACATTATAGCTAATATCCATTAGTCATATATTAAATTTTGAAATACTCTTCACATTCTAGGAATTCATATTACAATAAATTATTGACCTCTAAAATGAAATTATATTAATAGGTTTCGTTTGATGAAAATATACCCAATTATTTTTATAATATCGATATCAAAAGTGAGATTATTTGTGCTGGTAGTTTAAGAGACCTATTCCTAACATTATGAGTGTCCAAAACTGGGCATTTTTTTAGAGGAATCCATTTAATTATTTAGTTGGTACAATTAAATGATTCTTTTTAGTTAGATTTTCACTCCAAATTTAGTCCCACTAGTTTTCAATACATATATTTGGTTTCAAGGATTTTCATAATCGTTATGTTTAATAAAAAAAATATATTTATTGTTATTATTATACATATCTAAAAACTACTGGGTCTTATTTTAGGATCTAAATATCCCTTTATTAGAATAATATATGTCCACCTATAGTTCAATGATATGTTTATAAATACACCATGTATCGTAATAATATATAATTACAAAAATATAGTTATAAGATAATATTTTGTGATAAAAATTCAATGAACTTACCTTTCTATTAAAATGTAAATAATATTGAACTTTCAATTTTAAATATTCTTTTAATGAATAAAAATTATATGTTTAAGGAGAATAGATTTAATTTTGGAATATAATACCAAATGAAAATTGTAAATATCAAGTTTAAGGGTGAATATATTATTTAATATTAAAGTGGTTAGATGGATCACAATTTTTAAATAATTTTAGTGAGTAAAATTGTAGGTATTTTTGAAAACGTTTTTTTGGAATTTTTTTGTTTTGAATATTTTAATGTTTTGACAAATGTATATGGATTTTAATTGGAAATGAAAAAATAAATCTTCTATAAAATATAATTTTATAATATATTTTAAAAAAAATTAAGATTTAGTGGCTTGTAATACATTCATAAAACATGGATAGTTATTTTAGTACAGATCAATCAAGAGTGAAATTATTTTAATTATTCATGATTCAGTGAGTTTGTAATCCTTTTGAACCCTAGTAAATAATTTTTTTGAGGTTTTATAAATGATCCCCCCCATGTCCAATGATAAAAAACCATAATTTACAAAATCATTTTGATACTATGTGTGATTGAAAATTCAAAAAATATCATAATTTTCAATCATTTACAGATGTCAAATATTTAATAAAACAAAAACATGTGATTTTGGTTTTTTATCTCTCAATAATATCTAACTTACATAATTATTATATAGTACATGTTTCCATATCTCCATAATCGATACATTGTAGAACCCCTTTTTGACACCACTAAGGTTGTTATCAACATCATAAACTACGGAATGGTTATATAAGAAAGGGGTGTGCTAAAATTTCCATTAATGTTAAAACATATCAAAATTAAATCAATGGAATGATCAAAATAATATTAGAAAACATGAATATGGGATATGTTAAAGAGGTTCGGTTAAGGATATGTTATACATCAACATTGGTGAATCATTGAAGGTTTCCATTTTTTAGTTTATGAATTAATTAACCCTTTTACCTCTTTCACTATAAGGTGATTATTATATTGATATATATATATATATATATTTATCTTATTCTATATTATTTCGAGAAACACTAATGAACACACACACACATACAAAATTATTTGTTTAGTTGTTCAAATTTCAAAAAAGGCTAGTCATTGTAATGATATGGGTTTCACTTAGATAATATGATCTACCAGTATCAACTTTTGAATACATTTGGAATATGTTTATCCATGAACCAATGTTTTGAAAATAATATTGTAATTAGAGGACCTATTTATATTAATATACTCATCATTATAGATTCAATTTTACAGGGACAACAACCAGAGGTACATCTTTGAAATGGATATAGGGATATTGATGTATACTTCCTATTATCTTCCTTTACATTGTTCACTTGCAAAACTAACTGCATGAACCATCACATATTTCTCATAAAAAATCACAAAAAATATGAATTTATTATTCAAAAAATTCATGTTATGAGTTCCACTATTCCTTCATAGAAGTATGAATTATTCATTTTCATTCATTATATAAGAATATTACATATACATAAAATAATATTCCCTCTATTTTTTTATCACATTATACAACATTCCACAGAGCAAATTATTTTACATTCCTCTTCTTTTATCATTATAATTATGTGACAAAACATTCTTGAATGGATCCCACTATTTCATAAACTCTTGAGAATTTTATTTTTTTGGTACTGTATTAACTCTCACACATTAATCCATAATATTTAATAGAATTTTTCATTTTAAAACAACATATATATTCATAGAAATGTTTTTTTTCAATATTTACCAATATATATTTTTATATTTGACCTATTACATGTAGATTTGGACACTTTTTTCCCTATACTTACTTGATATGTAATTGAAAAAATCATGACATTTCAAATTACTCATAACTACATATATTACATACTTATAAACTCAATGAAATTACATTAGTGGAATCTATATTAATTTTACCTATAATATTATTCTAACTAATATAGCCATATAAATAGACTTATATTATTTCTATTAATTACATTAGAAACTTGATCAAGAATCTATACCTGAACTATTTCCCTATAATTAACACTTAATTTACACACATGCGTAATGTTGAATTTACCATAAATATTTGGATTTAATTATGATATAAAAAATATGAAACATGATTTTGAATCATTAAAGAACCCTTTTAGATTTACTCAACTTATATCACATGAAATTACCACTTCCCATGCAGAAACAACAATCACTATGGGCTACTGTAAAACCATGGACCTTTTTTATTTTAGTTTTAAAAACATTATTTCATAGTCCTCTTATATTGTTTAATTGGTTAAGCTTGGTTTTATACAAATAATGAATTATTCTATAATGGACATATCCAAATTTTGTTAGTTTTTTTAAATTTTTACTAAAATAATTGATTATGGTTACCATAAAAAACCACCACCGACATAGTACCCTTTCATGTTTCATATAGAAATCTCATTACTTCAGTAAATAATCTAGAGATAATTCATCATACCATTTTACATAATGTGTTTTTCATTTAGTACTATGGGTATTCACAGTCATTCATTCTTCATTACATATTAATGAAAACACAACCCCCCATTTTTATAGCCCTGCATTGATTCTAAAACAGATCCTCCTCCAAGGGTGTGTTCTTATTAGAATGTTCATCTTTACCACTAAGATCCTTTGAAAATGGATCCTAGAGTTCTACCAAAAAACTGAATTAATATTCGCATCATTTCCCAGTGATTGCCAAATTTTTCGGTCCAAAATTCGGAAGCGGGATTGCATCGTGAAAAGTGTAATTCCTTGAAGGCCTTATAAAAATAAAGAAAGGGCATTAGATTTGTGAAGAATGGATACATGAGATATATTTTTCTAAGTATTTATGAATATTGAAGGTGTTCTCTACAATTATGATGAGCATCATGAATGACGATGAATAAGAGCATCATGATTAGTGATGATAGTCTATGAGATTGTTATAATTATAGCATCATGGTGGAATGAGGGTTTTGATGGATATCATCACAACAAAAGTAAATCATTATGGTGCTTCACAAAAGGAGTTACTCCTGGAAGACTGTTTTGATAGATCCAAAAAACATGATGGAGGTGGATGATCTTCGAGAATGGCCAATCATATAAATAATAGGATACCCCTCTTTGTTTCTAATGAATGTTTACAAGGAAATTTATGAATATATTATATTTATAAAAGCTAATAGGGATCTGTGAAACTGAAATTCCAACTACGATTGATCAATTCTAAAATTCATGTAATGTATTGACTAATGAAAATGATTTTAAAAAAAGGCTAATTCATGGTTATATGTTTTATCGCATTGAATTTGTGGGAATAGCGAAGGAGGTTGTTCCATGATGGAAAGGGTACTTCGCTAAAGAATATTGTTCCATGAAGGAATTGGATCTTCATGAAGGAGATTCATAAAATATAGATTTTAACATTTGGTTTTATGTGAATAGTTCTTTAAACTGCATCAATTCAAAACATCAAAGAAATAATTTTGTCATGATGGGTTGATACAATGAATCCAATACAAATATACTAAATAATATATCATGTCAATAATCTGAGAAAGACGTCACCCACAGTTGTGAGAAATGAGATGTAAATATATGTTTTTCTAGGGACAGAGAGTTCTATCCCTAGAATCATTGTAATGGTAGTGTGGCTAAAAAAGTGACTATTTATAAACTTTTATACTTCCCAACTAGAGAATATTACTTTAATTTGGTATGACTAATGATCTATTGGTGAATTATCATTTTACAATCTCTAAATGGTGAATGAAGTATAATTTTCATGCCATCTATTTTTATGTGATTGATTATTTTCAGCACATTCCCATTAAAACGGTTTAATAGATTCATACCAACATGGGAAAAAGATCCATCATTGTAGATTAAAAAGTTGACACCCTGATTCACCCCTCCAATCTAAGGGTGTTTTGGGGGCCTGCATTCTCAGTCACATTGGATCCATACAAATCCATAAAATACATAAATCATGATCATGATATCAGGATGATTATAACCATAAAGACCACTTCACATAGAATTGTTTCATTTAGATTTATCCAAATCACAATAGATAAATTTTTTGATAAGTAAATTATTATAGAGATATTAGTTTATCTCCAAGAAACTAAAAATACTTTAATAAATCGCAGAAAACATGGTTTAAATAGGTATTCATCATTTAGAAATGAAATAAATTACTTAGTAACTTCTTATTAAACAAGCATAGGATCATAATTATTAATAATCCATATGATATAATCACAGAAAATTTTATTCACAGTATTTCCATCTTGAATATATACACACCAATGAATGCTTATTAAAATTAAAGATCATCAAAACTAATTGTAAATATCATTTAAAATAAATAAAAAAACCATATATGGGAAAAACTACCATTTTATATATTTTTTCAATACTATTATAAAATAAATGTCGTTATTTTTTAATAAAATGTTTTTATCAAAATGATTTTCATTTCTCTCTCCCAATACCAAAAAAAATTACATTTTTACATTCTCTCCCAATTAGTGAAAAAAAATCAACGTATTCTGAAAAGGCTAATAATTCATTATTAGTGTTGTGTTATTAACCATTACACTATATGAATAATGATTCAATTTCCATGTACAAAACCAGATGGTTTGATTAATATAATTATGATTCTATAAGAAATTTAATATTATATTAATTAGAATAAAAAGCTCATATATTAGATCTTCATGATCGGTTCAAGTTGTATTTTTGCTAACATAATTGATAGATGTCAATTTATATACGTAATCCCATAATATATGTCAGTCCTATATTTTACGAATACTTTCAATAAATAAGTATAATAATTTCTAAAAATATTATTTAACAACATCATTCCCATGTATTTAAATATATACTTTTGATCTTTTTATTAAAATTCACACTTTTATGATCGATTATAGTTTCAATTGTCAAGGATGATATATTTTAAAAAATTTCTTTTTCAATTACAATATATTCATGAACGTTACATGGAAAAATATATTTTCTATAGATAATATTTTTCTGGATGCCTCTTTTTAATACATTTATAATATCCCCATCAATGGAAGCATGCCAACAAGTTCATAATTATGAATCTCTTCACAAATGGATATTAATATGTTCCAATAGAGATATTACAGAAAAAATGGAATCATTAAGGGGGATGTAAATATTTGGACCCCTAAATATCTTCACTACAGTTCGTATTACTTTATTTGTACTTTTCTGAATAAATAAATAACTGTAGGATAGAGTCATCATATTTTTATTATCACTGACTACTAAATCGTCAACTATGATTCTCAACCATATAATAATTTCAATACCAATTAAAAAATCATTATATGATATAGTTTTATTCATATTAGATCAACAAATATAACATTATCCACTCATTCTCAGATTCTCTCATTGGTAACATGCATTACAGTTAATTCATGGCATTGTATGTGAAAATAAAATATACAATTGTTAATGGATTAGGGGGATTCTATTTTCTCCTAAATATGAATATAATTGTTTGGATTTTTATCTTGACCACGATTATTCACTATTCATCATTCCAAATCAAGTTTTAAAAAATTTGTTTTTACTTTTTTAGAATAGAACTCTTCAAATATTTTTATTAATTATGTGAGATGATTCTTCTGTATTTATCCATAAAATCATATTCATATCTTCATGCAATATTCACTCTCACCAAGGAATATTATTGTGCTATGAATGTGGTTAAACATTGTATATAAATATTTATTTATTATTTTTATCTCAGACACTATATTACTATCAGCCGTGTTTTGTTATAGAAACTCTCTTAAATTAATATCTTCATGTTCTCAAATGTTCATTCTATTAAACATTTATTTTTCCTGGGACTCTTTAAACTTCATTTTCTTTTCTATTTTATAAAAGAAAACAAATAATATGTATTTAGGAATATGGATATATTGTATTGATTATACTCCTAGAAACATATGAGTTTCAATATTTACACCATTAACTCTTGATGTTGTGTTCTTACTCGACATATTGTTCATTTCATTAATCTTATCCATTTTCTTTGTTTTTCAAGGATGACATTACCTTCTTCAAAAAGATATTGGGGACATTATATATTTTTTGATTTAATCAACAACAACTTCATGGATTACTCATTTATTATTTAAAACTATTATGGTCTTCATTACATACATTAATATGTTCATGTTTTACATATATTAAATTTATTTCTACCACCTTTTAATGTATCATAGAAATCATCACGTTCTTGGAATCTATTTAAGTAAGATAAATTCATTTTAATCATTGAATAAATATTTTTCAATTTATTTATACCCACTAATTATTATTTCTTTTTTGTTCTATATTTATACAACTATACCAACAATACGTTTCATAATTTTTAAATATATTACAACTACAAATAAATCCAATAATTCATAGTCTTCACAATAGAAATATTTTATATCTATAATTTCTACATGTGATACCACATTGTTTTTTAGTATTAATCACAGTTTTTTTGTTAATCATGGGGATATATCTTCCTCACATTTGATTATATCCACCATAATCATAAATGTTGGTTCTTCAGAACATCATCTCCTCTCTTAACATATATATTTTATATTTTAATATTCAATTTTCATGAAATATATTAAGTATGATAATAATATTTAGATATGGATTATACATTATTTATTAACAAAACATTATAAATATTTATAATTGATTTATTAATATTTAATAAATTTAATAAATTTATTTTAATCTCTGAACACTCATTAAAACACTAAATTTTAGTATCACATATTCTTCCAATATATTGTAAATATCGAGACCTGTTTATTTGAGTTTTTAATGACCCAATGTTTTTAATGGAAATTCCCTTATTATAAATATTCCATAAAATCACATAATAATTAACTAATAAGTGATAAGTTACCTTTACACTTTTTTTTTCACGTCTGTGTTTGGAATTTTGAAAATCCGGCATACACGGTTGTGTTCAAAATGTTTTTTAGAGTCTAATAAAATAATATTAAATTTTGGTGATTAGTAACCCACCCTAATGACTAGTAACATACCCTTATGAATAGTGATATACCCTAATGAATTGTAACCTTACCTATGGTGGTATAAAAATAATTTTCATGTTGGAAGATTGATATACCTATAGTTTAGAATGAGTTAATGAATGCTTTAACGCTGGGTTTGATAATAAAATATAATTTTAATTAAATATTAAAATAATAATATTTAAAAAATTATTTTTGAAAAATTGACATAATTTTTTGATTCTACACTTTGAAAAATGGTTGGGGTAAATTTTTGGGATTTTTCTGAAATACATGATTTTTTATGAATAGTGAAATACCGTAATTTACAAAAATAAGCTAAATAAGCTAAATATAGAGTCATGTGTGATGTTATATTTATGTAATCCCACTGGGTTTGGGATTACATTATAAACATAATATACTTTGTCTTGCGAGAATCACTATTCCTTGTCTTTTGGGGAAATAATAATCCAATTAATTTTATATTAAGGAAACCCCTCTCTCCTCCACTATAAATACCCTTTCTCCTTAACTCTTTCCCTCACACCTCTCATGTCTTGTTCGTAGAAAATTTCTGCACAAATACCCTCCCAAGCTCCTCCCCAAGTCCAAGGCTTGCTGGTCTTTCCAAAAGACCAAAACCAAAGCCCCTAAGTGGAGTCTCAAAGAGAGGAGATCAATGGGTAAGAACCCTCTTTTGTTTTCAAGTGTTTTGTTAACATTTTATTTCTTTCCTTATACCCTCTTCCCATTAACATATCTGAAAGGAATGAAAGCTCCTGAATCTCATATAATCTGGATTCTAATCATATTTATGGAAAATTTCACGCATCATACTACCGCTCCTCTCCCTCACATTCTAGAATTAAACATCGTCCGTGATGGGTCAAATTACCGACATCATAGATAATGTGTTTTCAAATTCTATTATAATTTTGATTATGGTCATGAATCCATTTATGTTAGGGTTTAACGATATTATTATATATTTTATATGTCCTATTTAAGGTTCTGTAATCCTCATACAATCATGATATAAAAAAATCCAAAACAAGTCAATTATGGGAAAATCGTTAAAGTTAATTCAAGTGTTTATCATTACTATTTAATGTAAAGGTTCTCTTTCACTCTAACTAACCATATGAATTGTGTAACCATGTAACCTAATGGATTTACACTAATTTTATAACTTTGATTCTGGACAACCACTTTCATCTTTCCATTTATTTGAACCTAAATACAATTGAACCGATCATTAAAACAAATGAAACAAATAGGCCGGAAAAATGAAATTGAACCCTGTAATCAATCAAAATGGGTATAAATGAACGTAAAAAGGGTCTAATAAATCTTTTAATTCTATATAAGGTTATATAACTATTGATTAATAAGCCTAATTTGACTATTTAGGCAATTCAAATCAAGTGGAGAACACCAACGGGCATAAGGTAAGGGATCCTTTCTATTTCACTCTTATTCAAGATTGTTCATTATGTTAAGACTTGTTGTCTGTAATTATTAATTATGGGTTATGATTTTACATGTCCCCCATACAGACCTATTTATGTATAAGTGATGATAATTCCCTTCCCTCTCCCACTAATCCCCCTTAAGTACTCCTGATACCATGCCGATAATTTGTAAAGAATTATACAGGAACCTCTTTTATTCCTTCAGGTTGTCTTATCTACATTTCTACCAAAATGATGTTATCTTATCCTTACATGTGCATAATCTAAACATTGTGTACATGTTACATGTTTATTTATCAATACTCCTTCATCACTCTCTTTTGGTGATATACATGCTTTTAAGTGTTTCTCTCATCATTACTTCCCTATAAGTGAACCCGCATTAATGGAACTTCCTGAATACTTTCATATTATCAAGTTTACTCTATCCTCTCTTTTAAGTCACCATTGAATTTATAAAATCAGTCTTTTTATTGTTAAAACCCTCCTGTTTTACTTCTAGTTTTATAAAAAAATTTATGCCAGTTTTCATTTTAAGATATATTCGATGTTTTCTTAAACCGCACTAAAATTTTTTGACTCAAAGATTCCTAAAAACTATTTTTAAATGATATCACATCAGTTTGTTATATATTGTCATGATTTATGCCTTTATAAATTATTAGTGTCTATTTATGATTTAATTCCTTTCTTTCATGGATGCTAGTATGTTATGTCCCTTTTTATTATGATTCATGATGAGATTGTGTGACCATTTCTTTCCTTAGGTACACTAATGTTTATGTATGGTTGATTATGTGAGATTTTTTATGTTGAAATAGTATAAATGAATAAGCTTAGATGGGTTTACCCAGACAGCGCTCCAATGCATTGGGTATAGTGAATTTATATTAAGAAGATTATGGGCAAACGGTCTGGGCGGTTAGCATTGGTTTGTGCTACTATGGGAAATGATATTGGTGATCAAACTTGACTCGTACAAAAGTCAAGTTTAAATATTCTTCCACCACTCAATGAAACAATGCTTATATAATCTCATGCTTAAATGATCCCATGATTACTTTATTTCATGTTTTTATTATCCTGTGTTTCTATATTATGATTCCATATGTTCCATGCTTCCAATATCATTATGTCAAGTCTCCTAACTCATGTGCTTAATGTTTATTCTTATGTTCTTTCCCATACTGGGATTTTTAGCTCATCCATTTGTTCATGTGTTCCCCAGGGTACCATATGTAGATGTAAGGGCACAAAAGAAGTTAGGATCTCATTATGATGATTAAATAATGACATTTTTTTATCCCGTATTTTATGCTATGTGTATCTAGTCTTCCAAGACAGTAGACTTAACGATCCTTGTCTTGTACTATGATGATGAATTATGTTTAAAATCATGAAATGTTATGTCTAAAAGGCTTGGGTCGGTATAGTTGGTTTCAGAGGATGGTCTAGTTATTTTTGGAGATTAGGAATAGAGCACCTTAGTGAGAAACTTATGGATGATAATAAGTATTAGAAATATTCCAAAATTTTGGTGAGTATTGAGTAAGTTTTTTATCAAGAAAATAAACCCTATATAGATACGAGAAGGTAGAGGCAGCTCTGGAATAGATATATCCTAGGGTTAAAACCAGAAAACACCACTTTGAGATAGACTCGAATGGGAACTAGTGCATGACAAAGGGCCTTTCTGCACTCTTGGTAATGACACTCCCGGGGGATATGCTTTGGTAGATTCGCGAGCTTAGTACAAACCAATATTAAGGGAAAAAGATCATATGAATATAATTTAAGAAATAGATTTAGGATAACCTAGATATAATCATAAGGAATCACATGTCAGGATGTACTTATTCTTTATAGGTTTATCCTTGGATGTTCAATGTTTTCTATTCTATGCTCAATAGCTATGTATTTAAGACCTCTAATTATATATTCGTTTTCTTAGTTAATGGAAGGAAATAAAGAACACATTCCAACAACCAATGTGATAAGCGATGTGATGATTTCCCTAATGACATGCCTGATGTCATAGAGGAGGGTGCTCAAAACATCATGCCAGTACTTGGTCAGCTAGATCATGTTATGAATAATAACTTGAATCAGGTGGAACGTCCTACTCCTCCCATGAAAGAGAATGTTGTCCTGGATTTCTCCATGCAGAAAAGGCCTCCCATGTTTAGCAGATCTTCTGATCCCCTCCTCGCGGAACAATGGATTAACTCCATTGAAAAGATATTCTCCGTCCTTCAGTGCTCTGAAGAAGAGAAGGTGGTACTGGCGGTCTATCGTTTTGATGGGGAAGATGATCAGTGGTGGAAACTGATCAAGAATACAATGTCCCAAGAGGAAATCGATTCCATAGATTGGGAGTAAATCAAGAGGATGTTTTTCAACAAATATTTTCCTCCAACCCTTTGTCTCAAGATGGAAAGAGACTTCCCCGGACTCATGCAGAATGAAGATGAGTCCATCAGGGCATATGAAGAAAACTATACAAGTCTTTCAAGGTACACCTCTAGCTTTGTCATGAACACAGAATGCATGGTGGATCGGTTCTTTAGCATACTAAACCCAAGTCTACGAAAAGTGTTTGTGATTCAAGACTTCGACAGCTATGATGAGATTGTCTGTTGTGCACTCAAGGTTGAAATGAAGATTGGAGACTCTCAGTGGTCTAATGGTCCTAGTAACAAGAAGTGGAAGATGGAAAACAACATGGGTGGTCCATCAAAAAAAATCCCATCATGGAAACAATCCCAAGTTTTGCCTTTGAAAAAATTGTGGGAAGAAGTCTCCTGGTAACTGTCTGAAGGGAACCAAGAATTGCTTCAAATGTGTAATTTTTGGTCATATGGCCAAGAACTTTCGAAGGGATATGAAAAATCCAGATAATGTTGAAGAAGAAAGGAAGGTTTAGATCAGAACTCAGCCTGCAGTTATGTGTTATAACTGGAAGGAGCTTGAGTATTATACAAACAATTTCCCTAAGCCTAGGGTTGTCAGAGGCAATCAACAACAACCTCCAAGGTAACATGGGAGGGCTTATGCTATCACTACTACTGAGGTGGAGCCGGAAAACGATGTGGTGATAGATAGACATGCTATTCATTCAAGAATAATTAACGAACTATTTGATTCTAGTTCAACGCATTCATTCATATCTTGCATGTTTAGTAGAACTATTCCAACACCACCACAAAATTTGGAGGAAAAGTTATCAGTGAGAACAGCGAATGGAGCAATCATTGCATCCATGGTTTATAACTCCTCACTAATTAATGTTTGAGGTCTGAACCTCACAGTAAATCTTGTCATACTTCCTTTAGTGGAATTTTATGCTATATTGGGCATTGATTGGATATCATTTTACAAGGCCAACATCAATTTTCGGGAAAGGGAAATTACCCTTCACATCCCAAAGCATCATCTGATTCTTTACAAATGCAATGAGGAAGTTGAATCTCCTTTCGAATCATCATATCAAGTGTGGATATTGCTTCATTATGAGCATGCATATCTAGCTCAAATGAGTGAGACGAAGGAGAGAATCAAGCTTGAAGACATTCCAATCATGAGGGATTAGACGAATGTATTCCCTGAAGAGTTGACTAGTCTTCCCCCTGACCGAGAGGTTGATGTCTCAATTGAACTAATCCCTAGATCTCTGCCAATCTCAAAGACACCTTACATAATGGCCACCATAGTTCAAGAAGATTTGAAGAAGTAGTTATTGGAGAATATAGATACGGGTTTTATACGCCCGAGTGCTGCCCTGTGGGGTGCTCCAGTCCTCTTTTTCAAGAAGAAGGATGGATCAATGCACCTCTGCATTGATTATCGTGAGCTCAAAAAATCACTATAAAAACTAGTATCACCTTCCATAGATATAAGACTTGTTCGATCAGCTATGTGGGGCCAATTATTTATCTAATGTGGACCTTTGGTCAGAATATCACCAACTAAAGGTGAGGAAGGAAGATATTCCCAGGACTACCTTTCGAATGTGGTATGGACACTATGAGTTCATAGTGATGCCCTTAGGACTCACTAATTCTCCATTAATTTTCATGGATTTAATTAATAGAGTCTTTAGAGATTACCTTGACAAATTTTTGGTAGTCTTTATTGATGATATTATGATATACTTCAAGGGAAAGGAGGAACATGAGGAGCATTTGGAAACTGTGTTAAATACATTGCAAAGGGAGATGTTGTATGCAAAGTACAGTAAATGTTAGTTCTGGATGGAGGAAGTATCATTATTATGCCATGTTATCACCAGAAAAGGGATATCTATGGACCCTTCCAAGATGAAGGCAATTGAAGAGTGGCCCAAACCAACTTCTATAATGGAGATCTACAGCATTTTGGGTCTAGCTGTGTATTATCGATAATTTGTGAAAAACTTTTCATGATTGTCAAAACCAATAACCAAGCTGACAAGGAAGGGAGTAAGGTTTTTCTGGAAACGGGAGTGTGAAGATTGTTTCAAGGAGTTGAAAAAGCGGATTATCACTAGGCCAAAACTCACACTCCCTACTAGTGGGGAACTCTTGGTGGTGTATAGTGATGCTTCTAAGAAGGGCTTAGGCTGTGTGCTAATGAAAAATGATAATGTGATAGCCTATTTCTCAAGGCAGTAGAAAATCCACGAGAAAAACTATCCAACACATGATCTGGAGTTAGCGGCTATGATCTTTACCTTGAAAATATGGTGGCATTATCTCTATAGGGAGAAATGTGAGATATATACAGACAACAAGAGTCTCAAGTATATATTCACACAAAAAGAGATTAATATGCACCAACGAAGATGGATAGAGCGCATCATGTATTATGACTGCTCAATCCACTACCATCCCGGTAAGGAAAACAAGGTGGCAGATGCTCTAAGTAGAAAGGATCCTGCATCATTATCAATGATGAGAAATGAAAAACATCTGATCCTTTTAGATTTGTAATGGATGGACATGGGAATCATTAAGGGAGTAACATCATCAATCCATTCTCAAATTATTTCTCAACCATCCCTCTTGGATAAAGTAATGTTTTCTCAAAGAAAGGATGTGGAAATTCAGAAAAGGGTGAAAGCTGTTAAAAATGGTAAATCCTCTTATTTCAAAATTAACGAGGAAGGAGTTATAAGATTTGGAACACGATTTTGTGTACCATCCGATCCAGAGATAAAGAAAGAGAAATTGAATGATGCTCATAGCTTGACCTTCTCTATCCATTATGGGAGTAACAAAATGTATCATGATCTCTGAGAACACTTCTGGTGGGATAACATGAAGAGGGAGATTGTGGAACATATATCGTGGTGCATGGTATTCTAGCAAGTTAATGATGAGCGAGAAAAGTCCAACAGTATGATGCAGCCATTGCCTATTCCTATGTGGAAATGGGAAAATGTTAATATGGACTTTGTCGCGGGTCTCTCGAAGACGTCAAAGGAAAATAATGTGATAAGGGTTGTGGTTGACCGATAAACCAAGAGATCCCATTTCATTGCTATTCTTGAAGATCTCTCACTTGAAAAACATGCAAAGATATATGTGAAGGAAGTGGTGAGACTGCACAATGTTGCACTCTCAATTGTCTCTGACCGCGATCCAAGGTTCACATCTATATTCTGGAAGAGTCTTAAACATGTTTTGGGTACTGAATTAAATTCCAGCACGGCATATCACCTCCAAACTGAGGGCCAGCCTGAAAGCACTATTCATATTCTTGAAGATATTCACAGAGATTTCTCTCTAGAATTATAATGTGTAAGGGATCAACATCTCTCATTGGTTGAGTTCTCATACAGCAGTAGCTTCCACTTGAGTATTCAGATGGCTCCATATGAATATTTATATAGAAAGCGATGTAGAACTCCAGCCTATTGGGATGAAGTAGGAGAAATAAAGCTACTTGGACACGATATTGTTCAAGAGATGACAGAGAAGGTTCAAGTCATCCAAAAACACATCAATGTTGCTCAATGTTGGCAAAAGTGCTATGCTGACAACCGTCAAAGGGATTCGGAGGTTGTTGTTGGAGATAAATTCTTCCTACGAATATCTCCATGGAAGAGATTCATGCGATTCAGTAAGAAAGGGATGCTTTGGAAAAGGTATATTGGCCCCATTGAGATCATTAAAGCATAGGAGTCGTGGCCTATCAGCTTTCACTTCCACTGAATATGGCTCGAGTTCATGATGTTTTTCATGTATCACTCTTGAGGAAGTACATACCTGATCCCTCACATGTACTAAACTCAGAGGTGGTGCAGCTCGAAGATGATCTCTCCTATGAGAAGTAGGGAGTAATGATTCTGGATCAGAGAGATAATTTTCTACACAACAAGAAAACCCATCTTGTCAAAGTGTTGTGGAGGAACCATAAGTTTGAGGAAGCAACATGAGAGCTAGAGGAATCAATGAAGGAAAAGTACCCACATATGTTTTTGTCCTAGAATGTAAAATGAAATTTCAAGGGCAAAATTTCTTATAGGGGGAAGAATGTCACAACCCAATGTTTTTAATGGAAATTCCCTTCTTATAAATATTCCACAAAATCATATAATAATGATCTAATAAGTGATAAGTGACCTTTAAACAATGACTTTTTACTTCTGTGTTTCGAATTTTGAAAATCTGGCATACACAGTTATGTTCAAGATGTTTTTTGGAGTCTAATAGAAATAATATTTTTTTAGTGAATAGTAACCTACCCAAATGAATAGTAACATACCCTTATGAATAGTGATATACCCTAATGAATAGTAACCTTACCTATGGTGGTATAGGAATGATATTCATGTTGGAAGTTTGATATACCTATAGTTTAGAATGAGTTAATGAATGCTTTAAAGATGGTTTTGATAATTAATTATTAATTTATTTAAATATTAAAATAATAATATTTATAATTTTTTTTTAAAAATTGTACTTCATTTTTGGATTCTTCATGTCGAAAAATAGTTGGGTAAAATTTTTGGGATTTTCCTGAAATAGTTGAATTTTTGATGAATAGTGAAGTACCGTAATTTACAAAAATAAGCTAAATAAGCTAATTATACAGTCATGTGTGATGTTCTACTGATGTAAGCCCACTTTTTTAGCGATTACATTATAAAATTAATATACATGGTCATGCAAGACTCACTATTACTTGTCTTGTGGGGAAATAATAAACTAATTATTTTTATATTAAAGAAACCCATATCTCCTCCACTATAAATACCCTTTCTCCTTACCTCTTTCCCTCACACCTCTCAAGTCTTGTTCCTGGCCAAATTTCTGCCCAAATACCCTCCCAAGCTCCTTCCCCACGTCCAATTCTTGCTGGTATTTATCGTAGACCAAAACCAAATCCCCTAAGAGGAGTCTCAAAGAGAGGAGATCAAAGGGTAAGAACCCTCTTTTGTTTTCAAGTGTTTTGTTTTCATTTTCATTATTTCCTTATACCCTCATTCCCTTACCTTGACCAAATGGCATTAATGCTCCAGAATCACATATATTATGGATTCTAATCACGTTTATGTAATATTTCAAGCATCATACTTCTCCTCCTCTCCCTCACATTCTAGAATTAAACATCATCCTTGATGGGTCAAATTACCGACATCATGGATAATGTGTTTTGAAATTCTATTATAATTTTGATTTTGGAAATGAAAACATTTATGTTATGGTTGAACCAGATTATAATATATGTTATCAGTCCTATTTAAGGTTTTTTAATCCTCATACAGTAATGATATAAAACAATAATACAAAACAAATCAATTATGGGGAAAATCCTTAAAGTTAATTCAAGTGTTTATCATTAATGATTAATGTAAAGGTTCTCTTTCAATCTAACTAAACAAATGAATTTTGTAACCATGTAACCTAATGTATGTCCAAAAATTTTATAACATCAATTCTAGATGACCACTTTCATCCTACAGTATATTTAAACCTAAATACAATTGAATCGATTATTAAAACAAATGAAACAAACGGACCCGAACAATGAAATTGAACCTTGTAAGCAATCAAAATGGGTATAAATGAACATAGAAAGGGTATAATGAATCTTTTAATTTTATATATGGTTATGGAACTATTGATTAATAAACCTAATTTGACTATTCAGGTCATTATAATCAAGTGGAGAACACCAACATGCCTAAGGTAAGGGATCCTCACAATTTCCGTCTTATTCAAGATTGTTCACTATGTTAAGACTTGTTGTGTGTAATTATTAATTATGGGGTATGATTTTTCCCCTCCCCCATACTTCCATATTTATTTATATGTGATGATAATTCCCTTCCCTCTCTCACTAATACCCCTTAAGTACTCCTGATACCATGCTGATAATTCGTAATGATTTATACCCGAACCTCTTTTATTCCTTCGGGTTGTCTTATCTATATTTCTACCAAAATGATGTTATCTTGTACTTTCATGTTAATAATCTAAATTATGTATAAATGTTCCAAGTTTATTTATCAAGAATCTTTAATTAATATTTTTCCGGGATATTCATGTTTTTAATTGTTTCTCTCCTCCTTACTTCCCGATAAGTGAACCCGTTTTAAGGGAACTTCTCGAATTCTTTCCTATTATCAAGTGTACTCTATCTTCTATTTTAAGTCACATTTGACTTTATAAAATCAGTATTTTTATTATGAAAAAACTCCTGGTTTACTTCTATTTTTATAAAAAAATATTATTCCGCTTTTCATTTTAAGAGATATTTGATGTTTTCTTAAACCGCACTAAAATGTTTTGACTAAAAGATTCCTAAAAACTATTTTTACATGTTACCACTTCAGTTTTTTATCTCTTGTAATGATTTAGGCCTTTATACATTATTAGTGTCTATTTATGATTTAATTACATTCTTTCATGGATGCTTGTATGTTATGTCCCTTGTTATTATGCTTCATGAGGCAATTGTGTGCCCATTTCTTTCATTGGGTACTCTTATATTTATGTATGATTGATTATGTGAGATTAATTACATGGGAAGAATATACATGAATAAGATTATATGGGTGTGTACAGATAGCACTCCAATGCATTGGGTAAAGTTAATGTCTCATGAGAGGATTATGGGAAAACTGTCCGGGCGGTTAGCCTTGGCTTGTGCTACTATGGGAAAGGAGATTGGCGGTTAGCCTTGACTCGTACTAAAGTCATGTTTAAAGTTTCTGCCACCTCTCTATGAAACTATGCTTATATAATCTCATTCTTATATGATACCATGATTATTTTATTCCATGTGATTATGATCCCATGTTTATATGTTATGATTCCATATGTTCCATGCTTCCAATATCATTATGTCAAGCCTCCTAACTCATGTGCATAAAGTTTATTCTTATGTTATTTCCCATAATGGGATTTTTAGCTCATCCCTTTGTTCATGTGTTCCCCATGGTACCCTATAAAGACGTAAGGGCTCAAAGGAAGTTAGGATCTCATTATTAAGATTAAATAAAGAAGTGTTTTTTAGCCCATGTTTAATATAATATGTATCTAGTCTTCCAAGACAACAGACTTAACGATCCTTGGCTTGTACTCTGATGATGAATTATGTTTAAAATCATGAAATGTTATGTGTAAAAGGCTTGGGTCTCTATATATTTTATATAAAACTATTTCATTCTATGTATTTTTATTAAGAATATTATATTCATCCTAAATCACGCTTGTTTCATCATCAAACACCTTTTGCATTATTCCAACTTCATCATCACGAATTCTGATAATTTCATGAAATGACTTCTCGTGGTCCATATTACACTCCAAATTAACATCAATGTGAATATAGATGGATAATTTTTTTCCTGATGTTCATGAATCTACCAGACAAAAAAATATTTATATCACCCTAATATTAGATTATATTGATAAAATATTCGTTCATTTTTGTTAAACTCTTATCAAGTTACCAAAATTCATCTTCATTGATGGTAACATGTTTTTAGATATTAATAAATGTAATATAAAATTATCTCAGATCCTTATCTATATTATAAGACTCACAATATATTTGAGTTATCAATTCCTAATACTTTTTAAAAATCACCAACATTATATAACGTATTTCTATAGAATACTAAATAAATATTTTTTTAATTAATTAATTTTAAAAACAACTACAATATCATCAATTTCCACTAGTTATTAGATCTTCAGGTTGATAGATTGACTAAAAATTCTGAAATAAATCAGATCACCTGAATCCCATGATCTCACTAGGGGATTACTGTTTTTTTATATCCATGTTTAGTTAAATAATAATATTTCTATATTGTAAAATTTCAGATCAAGCTTTATATATACTTGAAGATATTGAATCAAATTTATCTATTGCTAATAGGGACAAATTACGTATCTTTTTATTCTATTTATTTTATATATCCATCAATGATGTTTATGGAAATGTGTTTTATTTGACATATAAATAACATTGACCAAATATAACGTCATAATAATTACTAAAAGGAATCATTATATATTAAAAGAAAACAATTGATAATTTATAATATAATATGAGGTGGATCTGTATCCCTGAATAAGAAATTGAAATCCAAAATAATGTTAACATCCCATTGATACTACATGAGGAGTATTAGTGGGGGATATGTTAAAAAAAGAAATAAAGGGTGGTTTGGAGTAGCTGTATAATTTTATATTTTTCAATCCCAATACACATTTACCTCTGTCTCTCTTAGGTGATTCTCTTATGTTACCTCACTCTTTATCTTATTATTTCTTCTTCCAATAAACACTATTGGACACAGAATAAGAAGAAGAAGATATATAATGATAAACTTGTTTCAACATTAAAAATGAAATCATATTTTTTGGAATGATTTTTGTAACACTAATATCAATTTATCCACTAGTATCAAGTTATCAATATAATTGGGATCTTTTTATCCATTAACCCATGTTTTTTGAATCTGACCCTCTACAGAACCCCTTTATATATATATATATATATATGTATTTTAAATTTCCATCCATACAATCAGGTGACAGTGGAGACAAAAAAAATCAATATAACATACCCATATCTGGTTATGTGTAACTTCTTCATTTAATATTTCACATCGCTCATTTTGATAATAAATAGCATGAACCTTCACTTATCTTTTATGAAAAATGAGATAAATCAATATTCATTCATAAATGTAGATATATATATATGATATTACACATTCTTAGAAAATATAACTCTTCCAATATCTTCTTTCATTGAAAATATGATTTCTGAACAAAACAATAATCACTCCCATATTCTTTTTCCTATAAAAAAATTTCACATCAAATATTATTTATGATTCAATTATTATATTCTTATACATAAGTACACAATCATTCGACATTTTCTCCCTGTTTATCATCAATACTAAATATTTTCCTTTATTTATCATAGTATCATCTCTCTCTATTTGAATCTCGTTATTTCCTACCGATTTTATTATCGAACACCGAATATTTTTCAAACATATATATTAATTCAATATATCAAATTTGTATTTATGTATTTTTCACATCACATGATATATGGAATTCTTGTTCATTTTTTATGAAATAAATTAGAACTCTCATAAATCTAGTTATTTAAAATTACTCACAAAAGCATCATGTAACTACGTATAACGTAAATTCATATAAAGTGGTGGGATCCAACTATATAGATCATATAATTCTTTTATCTCCATGATAATATCATACATCAATAGTTTTTCATGATTTAAATTTCATAAAACATTTTCCTGACAACACCCATAATATTATGTTATAAAATTAAATCCCAATAAGTCTATAGTAGTTATTTTGTGAGTAATATTGATCTTTTTATTGAATAATAGTCTAAAAATTGTGACACATCATTATGAATCATAAAATAATTGTTCCATAAACACAAGATTTATTTGAGATAAAATATTTCAACCTATCATTGAAATTCAATTAAACATAATGAAATGTAAAACCAGTTGTGTTTTTCTTCAAAAACACTAAAAAATATGGTACATCCCTCGTCTACTAACTTTTTTTTACACAATTATGATTGTTGATGTGCATATTTTTTTAAATTATATTTCATGTGATTTTGTTTGATTACATTTGCACAATATTTTGAGGATATCATAATTTATGTTAGTTGGTTTGTTGTGATTTTAATCAAATTGGATAGATAATATATTTATCTATACATTATTAATTAATGAGAATGTTTTAAAATACATCTATTTCCTTAATAATTAAATGATGTTTCTACTTTCATTTTAGAAACTAAAAATTTCACTATTCAAAAACATATATGTATATATGATACTACAATGTTGACTGTTATCATATTTTCATAAATCATTATTCTATAAAAATATAAATAGTTTATATTTATTTCCTTAGTTTACATATATGTCTAAAAATATCATTGGAATGGACTTTAAATTACTTGAATTTATGCTATGCTATTTTGTAGTAGTAATTTTTTCATAACTGTTTTACTTCTGTTTTCCTTTGATCTTGGGACCTTTAGATGTCAGTTTTAATTGATTATTTTTTTGTTAGAATGATAATATTTGTTCTTATACAATTAATTAGTTTTCACCAATGTATGAATCTTCTGTTAAGATTGGTTAAAATTTTGTTTATGTTTGTCAAAATTATTTGTCCATATTTTTAACAAATGTATGGTTTACAATTCATTCCACAATGTATGGTATTCCAAACATACTTTACTATTTAAACCATATGTTATGTTACAATTCCTTCAAAATAAATGGTTTGAAAACAATATATTACTATTCATAATCCCTACGTTATGTTAATGTTTATTTCCCAAAGTATGGTTTGGAAACCATATATTACTGTTCACCATCCTTACATTAGGTTACTGTTCATTTCACAAAGTATGGTTTCTCTACCATACAATAATCTTCCTAACCTATGTTAAGTTACTTTTCATTTCACCAAGTATGTTTTGGAAACCGTACATTACGGTTAATATCCTACGTTACATTACTTTTTATTTCACAATGTATGGGTTGGAAACCATTCATTACTTTTTAGACCCTACATTACATTATTTTTCATTATGAAAAGTATTGTTTTGAAACCAAACGTTATGGTTCATCATCCCTAGGTTATGTTACTATTCATTTTGCAATTAATTGTATGGTTTGGAAACCATAACTTACTCTTCACAATCCCTACTGTACGTTACGTTTCTGATCATTTCAAAGTTATTTTTCTTTCTAGAGTTATAGTTCATTCCAAAGTTATTGTTCATTCTGAAGTTACTATTAATTCTAAAGATACTGTTCATTCTAAAGTTTCAGTTCATTCTGAATTTACTATTCAATCCGTGCAATTTTTTAAGAAAATGATATTCAGCATATATATAGATTATTTTTCTATCGATATTTATTTGGGAGAAATTTTCATTTTATATAAGGATCATAATTGTAACACCCCTGGTAAATAAAGAATATGAAATTTTCTTATTTATCCATATTTTTGAATAAAATATTGATATGACCATAAAGGTGACGCTATGCTCGATGGCGTACCCCACACGCAACAACGAGTTTCTCGGGAATCTTACGTTGCACTCTAATAATAAAATAATATTATTTTAAATGGTAGTTAACATGTAGCCGTTGTATTGGCGGGAATGGATAGAAATAACTAAAATATGATTATACATGTTTTTAAATTTTTTTACATTTATCCAATAAAGGATAGAGGCTTAAAATACGGAAAGAATTCAATTTTAGGCGTATATGCCCTAGTTTTCACTAAAGGTTCACTTATCACCTTTTGATGTTGAACCATCATTAAATATAGTTTTTTTCACTCTTAAACATTCTTTTGGACCAAATAAAACTCTTATTAAGAATCGGGACATCAAAATTTACTTTGTGTAAATTTTTGGTATCTTTCCGATAAAGTTCATTTTTTTAATGAATAGTGTAAAATGTTGTATTTTAATTCAAAACCTCTTTTTAATATAATTTATTTATATGATTATATTATCATTTGAATTGGTTTTAAAGTGAAATTAGAATATATTTTTACCATTAAATCCAATAGTGGTCATTGAAATTAATTTCACGTTGAAATCAGACTTAAACCAGTGTCAATCTTTTGATACTTATTGTTTCATAAAAACACGATATTTGCTCTGACAGTGGGAATTAATTATTAAATTAATTAATCTTACTTATATGTTTTGAATTTTTTAAAATAGACTTATTTTTTGAATTCGGAATATCAAATATATCTTATGGTGAATTTTTGAGATTTTTCTGAAAAACATCAATTTTTGATGAATAGTGAAACCACTAAGTGGTACTTATAAAAACTGATTTTACCGTTTAAATGAAATTTTGCCATCTTTGTGTTTTGAATTTCAAAATTCCGACATACATGGTTTTCATTAAGAAGTAAAATGTGGTTCAATGGGATAAAAATAATTTTTTTGTGAATAGTAACTTATTAAGTTTTTAATCGTGATTAGTAGTAATTAGTGTAGTTTAAGGTAAAAATAATGCTTTAATAATATGAAATGACCTAGACACATGTCCCAACCTTATTGGTTGTGTCATGTCCGACCAAGAAAATACATGGGTCAACTTGGGGACCCCATGGAGCCTCTTTAGTTGGAAAATGACAATAATATATTTTTATTTAATGTTAAAATTAAATTGACACAAACATGAGTTGTTTTACTAAAACAGTTTTTAAGTGGGGATAACCAAGTCCAAATTTTGATTATAAATAGTCATTGGAAATATAAAAAGATTTACTACATCATAGTAATTTTTTTATAACTTTTAGACATTAAATAGGATAAATTATTTATGACATAATAATGATGCAGCGATGACATCATTATTTGACGATTTAAATAAAATGGAAAGATAATGTAAAATCTATGAACTACACATGTCCAAAACTTATTGTATGGGTGGATTTAGAACACTTATCACATTATCCACGAATTATATCAATGTGGGACCTTTTGAAACCGAAACACATTTTCAAATAAAGTAATATTTCTTACTTTCCAAAAGTGCCCCTCCTCTCCTCTTATAAAAGGCCCCCACCTCTACCTCATTTCACACACTCATCAAGCCTTTGGCTCGGACAACCCATACCCATTTACTCTCTACACATCCCTCTACTCATACTATAGGATTCCCTTTGGGAAGAATTCTTTCAAAAGAAGCATTTAGGATCAAATCAAAAGGAGTTACACTTTTAAAGGTAATTCATTATCTCATGTTCATTTGTTTTATTTTGCTTCTCCAACCCCCTAAACTCTTTTTATTTATTTCTTTTGTAACAACAACAGTATCTTCAATATACTAGGATGTTGTTATAAGATTTATTCGAGCTACACTCTCACACAACTACATCAAATGGTTAAAGAACATACGGTTTCCGTGGATGGCGAAATTGTGTCTCCCGAAACGATGATTGTTCAATACTCATTTAACACCTTCAAAGGTGGCCATTATGATGTTACTATTATTATATATTATATATAATATGTTTATGTTTTCATTGAGCTTCTGTTTTTTTCATTTATGGCATACCTTTATGGTTTCCATTATGGGTAAACGTGATATCTTCATTTAAGGAAGTGCGGACTACCGCCCCCTCAAAGTGATTTGATTCGTTAAATACCATATGTGGGATGTATAAAGGATGGAAATATGATATTATATATGATTATATACTGGAAGTATAATATACCTTTATATAATTATTATTCCATTCTATAAAATACGAAATAGAAATGAAAGTAGCGTTCATGCGTACGTACGGCTTACCGTCTCCATGAACGGTGCATTTCATTTCATACCTCTAAATGATTATGTAATGTTATAAATGCATGAATTTAATGGATATATATGAAATATATGATATCTACATCATTAATACAATTCTGGATATAATAAAAATTTTGCCACACGAACAACATGTAATTGTAAGAAGTCCACTTTCGACTTAAGAACCAAATATCGGCAAAACAAAAATTATTAACTTAAATGATTACATAATGTTTATGACATGGTAATAAGTGATATAGAAGGAATAATGAACTTGAAAAAGGTTCTTAAGGAAGTAGAAATTAACTCAAGTTTTTTATTCAGTAGATTAAAGAACGATCGAGTCAAGTCGGACCCGAGGTAAGGGATCTTACTCCTCTCCTTCTTTTTAAGTACACTCTTTTATGTCATTCCCTATTAAGATCAAATTTCTTGTTATTGTGATGTTATTTTATATTAAACATACTGTAATTTTAATGTTCATGTGACGAGAGACCCTATTCTCTCTCATCAGTCCATTTTGGAAGTTTTGAGTGGCACCGTTAGGCTGCCGAATTTTCGTAAGAGATCTAACCTCTCTCTTTCTTTTTAAGTACTCTCCTTTGTGTCACTTCTTTTAAGCTCCACTTTGTTATGTTGGGGGATTTTATTTTATATTCCTTTTGCTGTAAATACTATTGTAATATGATTGGATACTCCATTTGATCTCATCAATCCATTTTGGAAGTTTTAAGTGGCGCCGTTAGGCTGCCGAGTTTTTGTAAGGGATTTTCATCTCACTTTTATTCCCGTGAGATTTATGATACCTTTGACACAATTTCCATTGAGTGGTGTATGTATTGACCATTATTTTACTCATTGTGTAATATTCTTTCATTTATGAGTATTTACATCAATGATGTATTGTCCTTCTTTCACGGGGCATTTGTTTCGAAAGATACCCATGTCGGTAAGGGAACCTGTCACCCTCCTATCTTTAAAAGACATATTTTGTTATGTCTTTTAATTCACATACTATTATGTTGGGATATGTTCTTATATATCCTTATTTATGTAAATTTTATGTCCAACTTATGAGATACCCTTTATCTCTCTCATCAACCCTTTATGTAAAATTTTATGTGACACCGTTAGGCTGTCGAATTTTACCAAGGGAACTTCTTAACCCAATTTCGATTTTTTTGGGTTCAACATGAAGTTAATGAATATGTCATCCTTTGAATATGTGTGAATAACCTTTGATTGTTTTACACTTAATATCCACTTATATTGGGTGTATTTATATTTGTCACACATAATTATGATATTGATTTATCCTTAATTTAAGGATACGTTCTTTATAATGGATTTCATCTCATTTTACATTTCTTTTGAGACTTATTTGTTGTTATGCACCAATTCACTCTTATATGGTGTGTATAATGTCATTTGACAGATTATATCATGAATAATTTTATTCTCATGATATTAAAAGTTTGGATTAAATGTTATTCCGCTATTATTTGTATTCAAGAGTCTCTAATTTTGTTAAAAACTCTTTAACAATAATATCATTTTAAATGTTTTAAAGATTTATAATTCTAAATCTTTATCTTTAATGTCCATGTTTTCAACATGTTTTTCAGTATATATTTATATGGACATTAATGTTTTAAAATTATAATTCCATTAAAAGCGTCAAATTGGTATTTGACACTTTGATTCAAAAATCTCTTTTAAATGGTTTTTGAAAATGGATTGATTAATTCAATATCTGGGAATTATTCATTGTGATTGCAATTGAAATATTGTTATTGAAATGTTTATATTTTCCATATTTTATGTGTAATAATGGTACTTGGACATTATGACGGGTGGTGCCGTGAATAACAGGACGGGTGGTTATGTTATAACCTCCAATGCATTGGGTATGGAAGTCAGCCGTATGGCTATTCCATTAAGTATATATGGAAATTGGCTGTATGGCTATTCCATTTATGTGATATGTGTGGAAGTCGACCGTATGGTTATTCCACATAAGTATGTTTATGTCCCAAGATACCTTTATATATGTTATGTGTTCTTTATATGGGTTTTATGGTAATCCTTTGGTTACAAAAAGGTAAGTAATGATACTTTTTTTAGTGAAGAGTTTTTACTACTTCATGACGGTGAAATGTATTACATTGATAAAGTATTCATTGTTTACTTGTTGTTTTGAAAAACTAACAGTTTTCATTCCTTGTGTATCCCTTACTGAGCTTCTTATGCTCATCCCAAGTTTTTGAAATGTTTTTCACAGGACTCAGCGTGGAATTGGGTCAAGGATGGGATCAAGGGAAAGTCATGCTACCTAAAACATGGAACTATACATGTTTCTTTTTAAGAGTTTTTATTTTATGGAAATTTAGTAGAAGTGACTACTTTGTAATCTTTTGAGATGTAATAGTTATGTCATAATTCTCTAAAACTCTAAACCTAAAAAGATCCTCAATGTGTAATCTTGTAATAACTCAAGATTAGGTAAGGTTTAAGGCTGGGGCCTTATAGTTTGTATCAAAGGTTGGTTTAGATAACTTTAGAGGTAAGGGTCTTCTCTAAGCAAAAGTGACATTACCATAATGGTTAGGATTTCAGAAAGAGTCATAATTTTAGATAAAGTGAATGAGTAAGTATATCTTAGTGTATATCTTCCTCATTATGACATGATGGTTATGTTGCTATACTCACACTGACCTTTTTGGTTTTAGTAGATGGCTGGATCTAGTAGGCACCAAAGTGACAATGGGATTGAAGGAAACTGTGGTGGTTCTCTGATTAAGATACTGGATGAGATGGGGGATTCAATGAGGAATCTCATAGTTGTTCTAAACCAACTATCAAGGAGTCATGATCAACCACTTCAACCTTGGTGAGTTCTCTAATGCATCATGTATGAGGTGTCCAACTCGATGTGGAAATTCAGGTAATAATTATTAAGGTAACCATTAGGGTTTATATGATCCTTAATTTTTAGGTAATTATGGGTTACTCTATGATATGATGGAAAATGAATGGAATGAGATAAACATGAGGTTAAAATATGTTATGATTATTCTTGAAGATTTTATCTCATTTTGGGGAATGTTATAAGAATTATATATTTTTGGAAAAAGGACAACATGCAGACCGTGTGACAACCCGTCGCGTCGGACAAAGCTGCGGGAATCGAACCCACAACAAAAGTGCGACTGGTATTTATCACCTACCACTGGACTATGTGATGTCCCTGGTTAGTTTGACCGATTATTTTTAGTTATGTGATTTTATGAATTAATAGTAAGTTGATTTTGGGTTATTTATGAAAATGATTAACCTATCATGGAGGATATGTGATTAGGTTAATTACTTTTCAAAACGAGACTTTAGGAGCAACTGATATTGTTTGGAGATAAATGTTACGATTTATCATGGAAGACTATGTGACTAAATCCTTCAAATATTTGGGTTTCAATCTTATATTGGTTTACTTTGAAGAATTTTATGGACAAATTGATTATAGAATGGTCCTCGTTGAACTTTGGGTTTTGTTGGACAAATTTTAGAGATTAAAAATAGATTTTCTTTTTAATGGGTTATCCTTTTCTAGATTATCTGACCTTGTACTATACTTTTTGGTTTTGGTTTTGGTTAATGTCTAAAGACATGGGAAGTATATAGTTCTATTTTGTGGATTAGGTGATTCTCTAGAAGTTGATTATAGTACTCTTAATGCGAACAAGTCTCCCTAAATACTCGTCTTTTGGAAAAAAGATGAGTTTCATTAAGGAATCTTGTAAAAGTTGAAAGTCAACATGATAAGTGATTATGTTTCCTTATGAATAAATTCCTCAATAAAAAGTAACTTAAAAAAATGTTGTCTATTAACTTTTCCTACTGGGGAACCCAACACCGTTTAACTCATCACAAGTTTTTGATTTTCTTATTGTTAACTTTCTCCTAAACATGTTTTCTATCACTCTCCATCAGAACATGACCCTATGTTTTCTTCTCCATGTCCATGTTTTCCTACACGGAATCCTAGTATGGGTTAACTCTGGTGACCTCTATAATTATCTTCCTTTATTTTAAAGTAATTTTTTTACCGTCTCTTGTTCCGATGTGGGACGTTCAAGGATGTTTCCAAGCTCAATTTTAAAAATTGTGAGGATGTAATTCCCAAAAGGGGGGAAGGATGTAACACCCCAGGTAAATAAAGAATATGACATTTTATTATTTATCCATATTTTTGAATGAAATATTGATATGAATTTAAATGGGACGCTATGCTCGATGGCGTACCCAACACGCAACAATGAGTTTCTTAGGAATCTTACGTTGCACTCTAATAATAAAATAATATTATTTTAAATGGTAGTTAACATGTAGTCATTGTATTGGCGAGAATGGATTGAAATAACTAAAATATGATTATACATGTTTTTAAATGTTTTTAAATTTACCCAATAAAGGATAGAGGCTTAAAATACGGAAAGAATTCAATTTTAGGCGTATATGCCCTAGTTTTCACTAAAGGTTCTCTTATCACCTTTTGATGGTGAACCATCATTAAATATTGTTCTGTTCACTCTTAAACATTATATTGGACCAAATAAAACTCTTATTAAGAATCGGGACATCAAAATTTACTTTGTGTAAATTTTTGGTATCTTTCGGATAAAGTTCATTTTTTTAATGAATATTGTAAAATGTTGTGTTTTAATTCAAAACCTCTTTTTAATATAATTTATTTATATGATTAGATTATCTTTTGAATTGGTTTTAAAGTGAAATTAGAATATATTTTTAACATTAAATCTAATAGTGGTCATTGGAATTAATTTCACTTTGAAATCAGACTTAAACCAGTGTCAATCTTTTGATACTTATTGTTTCATAAAAACACGCTATTTGCTTTGACAGCTGGAATTAATTATTAAATTAATTAATATTATATATATATTTTAAATATTTTAAAATAGAATTTATTTTTGAATTTGGAATATCAAATATAGCTTATGGTGAATTTTTGGGATTTTTCTGAAAAACATCAATTTTTGATGAATAGTGAAACCACTAAGTGGTACTTATAAAAACTGATTTTTCCGTTTAAATGAAATTTTGCCATCATTGTATTTTGAATTTCAAAAATCCGATATACATGTTTTTCATTAAGAAGTAAAATGTGGTTCAATGGGATGAAAATAATTTTTTGGTGAATAGTATCTTATTAAGTTTGTAATCGCGATTAGTGGTAATTAGTGTAGTTTAAGGTAAAAATAATGCTTTAATAATATGAAATGACCTAGACCCATATCCCAACCTTATTGGTTGTGTCATGGCCGACCCATACAAGCCATGGGTCAACTTGGGGACCCCATGGAGCCACTTTAGTTGGCAAATGACAATAATATATTTTTATTTAATGTTAAAATTAAATTGACACAAACATGAGTTGTTTTACTAAAACATTTTTTAAGTGGGGTTACACAAGTCCATATTTTGATTATAAATACTCATTGGAAAGATAAAAATATTTACTACATCATAGTAATTGTTTTATAATTTTTAGACATTAAAGAAAATAAATTATTTATGACATAATAATGATGCAGCGATGACATCATTATTTGACGATTTAAATAAAATGGAATGATAATGTAAATCTACGAACTAAACATGTCCAAAACTTATTGGATGGGTGGATTTCGAACCCTAATCACCTTATCCACGAATTATATCAATGTGGGACCTTTTGAAACCGAAACACATTTTCAAATAAAGTAATATTTCTTACATTCCAAAAGTGCCCCTCCTCTCCTCTTATAAAAGGCCCCCACCTCTACCTCATTTCACACACTCCTCAAGCCATTGGCTCGGCCAACCCCTGCCCATTTACACTCTCCACATCCCTCTCCTAATTAAATTGTATTCCCTTTGGGAAGAATCCTTTCAAAGGAAGCCTTTAGGCTCAAATCAAAAGGAGTTACACTTTTAAAGGTAATTCATTCTCTCATGTTCATTTTTTTTATTTTGCTTCTCCAACCCCCTAAACTCTTTTTATTTATTTATTTTGTAACAAAAACAGTATATTAAATATACTATGATGTTGTTATATGATTTATTCGAGCTACACTCTCACAAAACTACATCAAATGGTTAATGAACATACGGTTTCCGTGGATGGCGAAATTGTGCCTCCCGAAACGATGATTGTTCAATACTCATTTATCACCTTCAAAGGTGGCCATTATGATGTCACTATTTTTATATATGATATATAATATATTTATGTTTTCATTAAGCTTCTGTTTTTTTTCATTTTGGGCATACCTTTATGGTTTCCATTATGGGTAAACGCGATATCTTCATTTAAGGAAGTGCAGACTACCGCCCCCTCAATGTGATTTGATTTGTTAAATACCATATGTGGGATGTATAAAGGATGGAACTATGATATTATATATGATATTATACTGGAATTATAATATACCTTTATATAATTATTATTCCATTCTATAAAATACGAAATAGAAATGAAAGTAGCGTTCATGCGTACGTACGGCTTACCGTCTCCATGAACGGTGCATTTCATTTCTTACCATTAAATGATTATGTAATTTTATAAATTCATGAATGTACTGGATATATATGAAATATATGATATAAACATCATGAATACAATTCTGGATATAATAAAAATTTGGCCACACGAACAACATGTAATTGTAAGAAGTCCACTTTCGACTTAAGAACCAAATATCGGCAAAACAAATATTATTAACTTAAATGATTACATAATTTTTATGACATGGTAATAAGTGATATAGAAGGAATAATGAACGTGAAAACGGTTCTTATGGAAGTATAAATTAACTCATGTTTATTATTCAGGAGATTAAAGAACGATCAAGTCAAGTCGGACCCGAGGTAAGGGATCTTACTCCTCTCTTTCTTTTTAAATACACTCTTTTATGTCATTCCCTATAAAGATCAACTTTCTTGTTATTGTGATGTTATTTTATATTAAACTTACTGTAATTTTAATGTTCATGGGATTAGAGACCCTATTCTCTCTCATCAATCCATTTTGGAAGTTTTGAGTGGCGCCGTTAGGCTGCCGAATTTTCGTAAGAGATCTAACCTCTCTCTTTCTTTTTAAGTACTCTCCTTTGTGTCACTTCTTTTAAGCTCCTCTTTGTTATGTTGGGGGATTTTCTATTATATTCCTCTTGCTGTAAATTCTATTTTAATATGATGGGATACTCTATTTGATCTCATCAATCCATTTTAAAAGTTTTAAGTGGCGTTGTTAGGCTGCCGAGTTTTCGTACGTGATTTTTCATCTCACTTTTATTCCCGTGATATTTATGATACATTTGCCACATTTTCCTTTGTGTGGTGTATGTACTGACCATTATTTTACTAATTTTGTAGTATTCATTCATTTATGAGTATTTACATCAATGATGTATTGTCCTTCTTTCACGGGTCCTATGTTTCAAAAGATACCCATGTTGGTAAGGGAACCTTTCACCCTCCTATTTTTAAAAGACTTCTTTTGTCATGTCTTTTAATTCACATACTATTATGTTGGGATATGTTCTTATATATCCTTATTTATGTAAATTTTATGTCCAAGTTATGTGATACCCTTTATCTCTCTCATCAACCCTTTATGTAAAATTTTATGTGACGCCGTTAGGCTGTCGAATTTTACCAAGGGAACTTCTTAACCCAATTTCGAATTTTTTTGGGTTCAACATGTAGTTATTGAATATGTCATCCTTTGAATATGTTTGAATAACATTTGATTGTTTTACACTTAATATCCACTTATATTGGGTGTATTTATATTTGTCACACATAATTATGATATTTATTTATCCTTAATTTAAGGATACCTTCTTTATAATGGATTTCATCTCATTTTACAATTCTTTTGAGACTTCGTTGTTGTTATGCACCAATTCACTCTTATATGGTGTGTATACTTTCTTTTTACATATTATATCAGGAATCCTTTTATTCTCATGATATTAAACGTTCGGATTAAATGTTATTCCGCTATTATTTGTATTCAAGTGTCTCTCATTTTGTTAAAAACCCTTTGACAAAAATATCATTTTAAATGTTTTAATGATTTATTATTCTAAATCTTTATCTTTAATGTCCATGTTTTCAAAATGGTTTTCAGTATTTATTTATATAGACATTATTGTTTTAAAATTATAATTCCATTAAAATCTTCAAATTGGTATTTAACACTTTGATTCAAAAATCACTTTTAAATGGTTTTTGAAAATGGATTGATTAATTCAATATCTGAGAATTATTTATTGTGATTGAAAATGAAATATTGTTATTGAAATGTTTATATTTTCCATATTTTATGTGTAATAATGGTACTTGGACATTATGACGGGTGGTTCCGTGAATACCAGGATGGGTGGTTACGTTATAACCTCCAATGCATTGGGTATGGAAGTCGGCCGTATGGCTATTCCATTAAGTATGTATGGAAATTGGCCGTATGGCTATTCCATTTAAGTGATATGTGTGGAAGTCGACCGTATGGTTATTCCACTTAAGTATGTTTATGTCCCAAGTTACCTTTATATATGTTATGTGTTCTTTATATGGGTTTTATGGTAATCCATTGGTTACAAAAAGGTAAGTAATGATACTTTTTTTCAGTGAAGAGTTTTTACTACTTCATGAAGGTGAAAAGTATTACATTGATAAAGTATTCATGGTTTACTTGTTGTTTTGAAAAACTAACAGTTTTCATTCCTTGTGTATCCCTTACTGAGCTTCTTATGCTCTTCCAATGTTTTTGAAATTTTTTTCACAGGACTGAGCGTGGAATTGGGTCAAGGATGGGATCAAGGGAAAGTCATGCTACCTAAAACATGGAACTATACATGTTTCTTTTTAAGAGTTTTTATTTTACAGAAATTTAGTAGAAGCGACTACTTTTTAATCTTTTTAGATGTAATAGTTATGTCCTAATTCTCTAAAACTCTAAACCTAAAAAGATCATTAATGTGTAATCTTGTAATAACTCAAGATTAAGTAAGGTTTAAGGCTGGGGCCTTATAATAATCCAAAAGTTTATAATTTTTTTGGTTCTATCTTTATAATGAAAACTATTAAATATTTTAAATGTATTTTACAAATAAATTTGAACATTTCAAAAAAAAAATATTTAAATTTAATTTTAGAATATGATGTTGGTCTTCCAGAACTATTTTGACTACATTTAAAACATTTTAAATGGATTTAAATTTTTGTATTAAATCATTTAATTATTTTATTATTATGGAGATTTTATAGGAAGACGTATTCAAAATATTTTGAATTATTTTATTATATATTTATTATACATGAATAAAGAAGCAACAATGTTACTATGTTCATGGAGATATTTATGGGAGCTCTTGACTCTATTAATTTTGAAAATAAAAAGGGAGCGGAGTTTTTTCACCAGTTATAAATTTTATTCTATATATATATATATATATCATTCTCTCTTGTAGGTAAAAAATACCATTGCAATACAAAGACAATGGTTTGTGACCATTGAACCTGCTGTGCATTTGTAATGTCTTGGGAACTCTACTTCACCACCTGCTCATTCTCTCATGTGCCTAATTAATTTTTCTTTGAATACAATTTCATTCATGATATGTGCTGATGTAAACCTTAATAAAAGTACCTATGGTTTAATTTTTATCTTCACTTTCATCTAGTTTTGTGTCTGTAACACTACATACCATATATCACACACAATCTATTTTTCTGTTTATTCAATTTCACACAAAATCATTATATGTTATTATTTCTCCAGGGGTTTTGACTCTTCTATTATAATGTCTTGATATTAGGGTTTTGACTCCATGTATCTAAGGTCCCAAATAGTTGGGTTGTGTCTCCTAGTGCCTAAAGATAGGTTGTAAGGGTTATGACTCCCCTCACAGAAGATAGTTTCTTGGTTATAAATTCATTAGAAAAATATTTCTAATTGGGTTATGATTCCCCTATAAAAATAATTTTTTAGTGAACATGTATCTATGACCAAGTAGAGAGGTATAAGAGTACAGTAGGCACAGATTAGACCAAACAAATATAAAAAACATCCTTGCATTATTTACTTTTCCTGCTACTAATTAACCATAATAACTAACATTGATAATTTATTTAATTAACCAATTCATTTGATTAAAATTTTTATTCTGTTCTATTCACCCCCATCTAGAACATCTTTCATTACACCATTTGATATAACAATTGGTATAAAATACTAACATATTGACAATAGGTTTTCTATATCACAATATATCATTATACCAATGATTAGTACCATTGGTTGTTCCTTCAAGAATTCATCCATCCACTATTTGTCTGCATTTATATTTTATTGTGCTAACTGATTCCTATACCTCACAATCGAAGTATAAAGATAATAAAATATGGCAGGATTGAACACGAATGATGATTGTATTATTCATAATCCAGCACAATGTGATGGTAATGATTATTAATACTGGAGAACCTAAGTAGAGGCATACCTCAAACAATAGATCATTGAGAACTGTTATATCATGTACAAGCAATAGAAACTACCTGAAGCTGACCTAGACAGTTTTACAGGAATGGATGCTTCTAGATATGTCATAAATTACAATTTTGATAATATTTTATATTGTTCCATTAAAAAAAGTTTTTTTATTCTTCTGTCTCCATGCAAGACAACTCATTAGACTTGGAAGAATCTCTACGTTAATCACCTTGGATCTAAAAAATTATTAAGAACCATGCATGAAATTCTTCTTACTGAGTATCAAGATATCATTATGGGTGAAGATTAAACTGTCAAAAAATGTTCCATAGATTCGCAAGCATTTTGATTGGAATGAATTCACTTTGAGAAGTTCTAGAAAATCTTTTACATGTTGAAAGATTCCCACGAGGATTACCAAAGAAATGACATAAAAATAAGGGTTACATTGATGAATGAAAAAAATTCAAAGAGTACAAACATAATGAATCAATTCGATCACTACTCCAATATGAACTAGATCTGAAGAACATATCTAAGGAAGATACTACAAAAAGAAAAGTTGTTTCTTTTAATTCTGTAAATATTATTTATAATGATGGTTCTGATTCTGATCTACAGGATATTGAAAAAGAAGACATGGATCAGATTGTAAATAGAGTATACAAAAGAATGAAAAATATAGGATTCAAAAACCAGTTCAGAAGAAACCCTTAATAAGAATAATATTTGGGATATATGAAATGTGACACAAATTTAAATGCTTCATGAGTAACTTTTTATGAGTACAGGAATAAATTTCACATAAAATATGATTTCCATAAATAAAAGAATAAAGGAAAATACAAAACGAATGATAGAAAGGAATTGAAAACCTGCTGTAGTTCTACTAAAGAATATGATTCTAGTGAAAAATATGTAAATAACAAATAATTTGCTAACTTGTGTTTCATGGCATCACTAGATAAGGTGATTAATTATAATTATTATTCTAAATGTTATAATTTTGAAAATGAATCTGAAAAACCCAATTTTTTTGAATTAAATAAAGAAAATGAATGATTAAAAATCATTTCTCATACTTCTCCTTCAATAGTTTATGATAATTTGAAAACTGCTCGAAATTTGAATGGGTATTTGAAAAAAGAAGTTGAATGTCATAAAAAAAGTTTTCTGCATTTATTTAAGGTCGTGATAAATATCATGGGATGATTTATTTTACTAAAACTGATAAAAAATATATATGGTTTTTGGTATGATATATATTACTTAAAATTTATAAAACCCATTTTGTTAAATGTAAAAATGGTTTTACTTCAACTATTACTTGTTATAAATATGGCATAAAAGGTCACTTTTCCAATGATTTCTCACATAGATTTAAACAATCATTTGTATTTAAAAAAACTAATATTTCTAAAGAACTTTTATCGAGAGTACCATAAAATACATGTTTAAATTCTATTAGGGTATCTAGAAATTGTATTACTAATCCTATTGGACAAATAGTACCTTGGGTACAAAAAATGTCAATTTATTTATTTCTGTAAGAAAAATGTCATGGTTGCCTCAAGAACTACCTATAGTACATGGACTATGGATGCTCTAAGAATATGATTGGGGGCCCATCAGAGTTTGACTCATACAACACATGTGATGGAGGCACTTTTAGTTTTGGAGATAATTACAAAGTTAATGTAAATGGTTTTTAAATAGTTGGGATTTTAAAATCTACATTTATTTCAAAAGTTTTATATATTAAAGGATTAAAAAATAATTTAATTATAATATCAAAACTATGTGATGATGGAATTGATATTAAATTTAAAAATGATAAATGTTTAGTTTTAAAATATAATTATTCATTACTTAATTCTAATAAAAATGATAATATTTATATTATTGATTTTGATGAACTAACTGTTCAACATGTAAAGTTTTTTAATGTTTTACAAAATGACACAATCCTTTCGAACCGTTGTTTATATCATGTTAGTTTCATAATGTTCCATAATCTATCAAAGCATGAGGATGTTCTACATCTTCTTTCTTTGAAGAATGACCAACATCATGTTTGTGACTCCTGAATGAAAGGGAAGCTTCACCAACTTTTTTAGACATATTTATTAGATAACTTCTTATAAGCCATTACAGATAGTACATCAAGATTTATTTCATCCAAATCAAATTTCTAGCATTGGGGGAATGAAATATAATTTAGTTATTATTGGTTATTATCGTAGATTTACTTGGGGATATTTTCCAGCTCAAAAAATGGAACTTTATATAAATTTACTGCTTTTTGCAAATTAGTTCAAAATGAAAAAGGTTGTAAGATTATATCTATTCTTAGTGATAAAGGAGGTGAATTTCGTAATTTAGATTTTGAAAATTTATTTCAAAAAAATAGTTATTTTCATTATTTCATTGCTCTTAGAACACCACAATATAATGGTGTTGTATAATGGAAAAGTATAACTCTTATTGAAGTGGCTCGAACTATATTAAGTTAATCAAATATGCCTAGATATTTATGGGATTATTCTATTTTTGGTGCATATAATATTTCAAATTTAATTCTTAGTAGACCTATTCTAAACAAAACTACTTATGAATTATTCAAAAATAAAAAAGCTAAAGATTGTTATTTTAGTGTTTTTAGTGGTAATGTTTTTATTTTAAATACAAAAGATAATTTATATAAATTTTACTCTAAAAGAGATGAAGGTAATTTTCTGGGTTATTCTAATAATAATAAATCATATATAGGTTTTTATAAAATAATGGTTGTTATTAAAGTATCTGTTCATGTCATGTTTGATGAAAACAATGTTAAAAAAAGTTATGATTCTAATTTTATTAATGATGATTTTATAGATTTTATTTTTGGTGAAGATGTTATTCAATAAAAGAATGACTTAATTAAGGGGGAGCATACTCCTTCTCAACCTGATCCAATATCATGGAATATTTGCGATGATTATCCATTTTAAAATGTAATTGGAAATGTTGAATTTAGTGTAAAAACTATAATTTCTATTCTAAATTATTGTGCCAATTCTAATTTTATTTTTTATTCTTTTCCTATAAATATTTATGATTCTTTAATAGTTGAAAACTATATTGTAGATATGCAAGATGAATAAATTCAGTTTGTTAGAAATAATGTTTATAATTTTGTATAATTTTCTAAAGATAAGCTGTAAATTTGATCTAAGTTGGTCTATTGAAGTAAGCATGAAGAATATAGACATATTATCAAAAAAAGAAATATTTATTGCTCAAGTATACTCTGACGAAGAAGGTATTGAAATTGGAGATTCATTTACACCTATTTCCATGTTATAGTAAAATATATTTATTTTATCTTTTGCATGTTTTTAATGTTTTAAATTATATAAAATGGATGAAAAAAGTGCGTTATTAAATGGTATTATTACTGAAGAATTTAATGTACCTCAACCCCATGGTTTTAAAATTTAATAATTTTCCAAACATGTTGCGAAATTATTTAAAGCATTATACAGTCTCAAACAAGCACTGCTTCCTTGGTATGAAAGACATTAATTATTTTTATTAAAAAATGGCTTCAAGAAAGGAATTGTTGATCCAACTCATTTCATTAACAGATGTTTTTATAGTATTCTATTTATTTAGATCTAGATTTATGATATAGTTTATGAATCATCAAGTGAAATACTTTGTAATTATTTTTCTTCTTTGATGTCATATAAATTTTACATGAGTTTTATGGGAGAATTATTATTCTATCTTGGACATAATATTTCTCAAAAGAAAGAGGGAATTATTCTTAATCAATCTAAGTATGAAAAATATTGAGTTAAACAATTTGATCATGACTCCTCTAAATCCATGAAAACATATATGGGTACTAATTCTAAAATAGATATTGATTAATCTGGTAAATCAGATAATTTTACAGTTTATAGAGTTATGATAGGTAGCTTGCTATATTTAACTTCATCTAGACCCAACATCATTTTTAGATTTTTTATGTACTAGATTTCAATCTGATCCTAATGAAATTCATATTAAAGTTGTAAAAGAATAATTGCTTCTGTTAAAGGAAATGTTAATTATAGTTTATTTAATCCAAAATATAACTATTTTGATTTAAATTCTTATTCTGATTTTTATTTTGGTGGTTGTAGAATTGAACGATAAATCACATCAGGTATGTTTCATTTTCTGGAAAAATGTTTATTTTCTTGGTCATCTAAGGAACAATTATGTGTTTCGTTATCTACTGTAGAAGATGATTATATCTCTTTTCCTAGTAATTGTGCTACATTTTTATGTATTAATAAATCATTTTGTTATTTTGGTGTTTATCTTGATAAAATACATATTTATTGTGATAATACATCTATAATTTCTATTTCTAAAAACATCATACAAAATATCAAACCAAAAAATTTTGATCATATATTTCATCTTATTCGAGATCATGTGAATAAGGGTTATATTGTTTTAGAATTTATCCTATCTGAAAATCTTCTTGTAGATATTTTTTCAAAGCCTTTAGACTCTGCTCAGTTTGAGAAAATTATATTTTATCTTGTTATGTTGGAATATTAAATTTTATTTACTACATATGTTTAGGCGGAGTATGTTTTCACTTTTTTTTATTTAAAAAAATGTAGATAAGTCTTGAAAAAAAGGATGGGAGTGATGTTTTTGGGAGAAATAAGTTTTTTTGGGGAGAAATAATTTTGTTTTAACCAATTTAAAAATTCATTTTTTGTTTAGATTTTTTGGTTTTATAATCAAACAAAAAGGGGGAGGTTGTTTGTGATGTGCATATTTCCTTTAATTATATTTCTTTTGATTTGTTTAGATAAAATTTCCTATGTATTTTTATGATACCATAATTAATATTATATGGATTTTTGTTATTCTTATCACATTAGAAGGATACGATATTTATCTACACATTATTAGTTAATGAGGATGTCTAAAAATACTTATCTATTTCTCTGAAAATTCAATAATGTTGCAACTATGGTTTTAGAAACTCTACATTTCATTTTTTTAAACATTTATGTATTTATTTAACTACAACTTCTACTGTTATAGGATTTCCATGAAACATGATTCTACGGATATCTAAAATTTTATCATGATTTAATTAAATTACATGAAAGTATAAAAATATCTTTTGAATTGAATTTTAATGACATGAAGTTTTGATATGCTGGTTCGTAGTAGCAAATTTTTCATGAATATTTTTGCTTCTTTTTTTATGGTTGGGGGATCTATAGATATCAGTTTTAATTTCTATTTTTTTGGAAAGATAATTTTCTTTCAAAAAAATCATTATTTTTTACTAATGTATGAATCTGATGTTAAAACCCCTTAAAAATTCATTAAATTTTTTTCAAATAGTATGTCCAGATTTTTCACAAAAGTATGGTTAACTGTTCATTCTGCAAAGTATGGTTTGGAAACCATAAGATATTATTTATACCCTATGTTATGTTACTATTCATTCCACAAAGTATTGTTTAGTAACCATACATTACTATTCATTATACCAACATTAAATTACTATTCATTTCAAAATGTATGGTTTGGAAACCATACATTATTTTTCATACCCTTCATTACGTTACTGTTCATTTCGTAATGAATGGTTTGGAAACCATTTGTTAATGTTCATATCCTACATTACGTTACTGTTTATTTCAAAAATTATGGTTTGGAAACAATACATTACTGTTCATAACCTACTTTATATTGCAGTTCACTCTGCAGGGTATGGTTTGGAAACCATACGTTAATGTTCATCATCCCTATGTAATGTTACTGTACATTTAACATAGTATGGAATGGTTTGGAAACCATATGTTATTATTTATAATCACTATGCTATGTTACATTACTATTCATTCTGATGTTATTGTTCATTCCGAAGGTATTGTTCATTCTGATGTTACTGTCCATTCTAAAGTTACAGTTCATTCTAAATATGTTATTCTTTCCAAAGTTTTTGTTCTTTCAAAAGATATTAGTCATTCCACACAATTTTTAAAAATTGAATATATAGATAAATATGGATTATTTTTTTAATGATTTTTTTGTGGGAAATTATAATTTAATATCCAGATCATAATCAAAGAGTTTTTAATGTTTATGTTGCTATATTTAGTGAGATAAATGAATAAATTGTTTCAAAATATTTCACAAAAAAATTTGGACGTTTCAAAATTGATTAAATTCAAATGTTTGAATTGTAATTCTGAATAAGCTGTTAGTTTTTAGGAACTTTTTTGACTACGTTTAAAACATTTTAAATGTATTTAAAATTTGGCTTAAAATCATTCAATTATTTTATTTTTTTGGATAATTTCATGGAAGACTTATTCAAAATATTTTGAATTATTTTATTTGATATTTATTTTATAGGAATAAATAAGCAACAATGCTGCTATTTTAATGGTGATATTTATGGGAGCCCTAGACACAATTAATTTTGAATATCCAAAGGATGTAGAGTTGATTCACCTATTATATATTTTATTTTATATATATATCATTCTCTCATACAGGTAAAAAAATACATTTACAATACAAAGAGAATGTGTTGTGAACATTGAACCTATTGTTCATTTTCAACATCCTGTGACACTCTGCTTCACCACATGCACATTCTCTCAAGTTCCAAATTTATTCGGCTTCATTTATAATTTCATTGATGGGACGTGCAGATCTAAACCATAAAAACCAATACCTGGTCTTTAAATTTTATCTTTTCTTTCATTAGGTTCAGATTCTATAAAACTACTTCCAATATCTCACATGCAGTCTATTTTTCTGCTTATTCTTTTGCACAAAAAAATCATTAATTGTTATTCTTTTTCATCTAGTTGTGACTTCCGAATTCAAAATTCCGGATCTTACGGTTTTGACTCCCTATATCTAAAGTCAGAACTCCTTGGGTTGTGACACCCAGTGTCTAAAGTCTGGTTGTAAGGGCTGCGACTCCCCTCACAAAAGTCACGGTCCTGGTTATCCATCCACTAGAAAATGATTTTTAAATTGGGTTATGATTACCTTTTAAAAATAATTTTTTATCCCACGCGTATCAATTTCCATAGAGAGAGGTATAAGAGTTGATTATGCCAACTTTGGACCATACTACTATAAAAACTCCTTGCGTTGTTTAATTTTTTTGCTGCCAATTAACCTTAATAATTAACATTGATGATTAATTTAATTAATCAATTCATATGATTAAAGTTTTTAATCTATTTTATGACCTCCCTCTATACCAACTCCAATTACAATTTCCAGTCTAAAAATAGTTACCTATTACACTTATATTATTTTATAATTTTAATATCCATTACTCTTTTTAAATTTTTTCTTTTTGAAACCATTTAAAGGCAACTACCTTCAGACAACACCACATGCATAGTGTGCTTTCCATTTTTTTCACAGGTAGACCATTCATTCACCATTGCATATGTCATGGGTTTATAAATCGAAATTACTTCCACTGTTACTAATTATTTTTTTTGGACTTTAATTTTGTACATTATTCGTACCATATAAATCAAAACACATTTGGAAATGGGTGTTTTCATACCTCTATTCTCTAATACCCCCTTTAATGTGGTTGTGGTCTTCTTATCATATTCTGTAATGACGCGTAAATTTCAAGGAAATTTTTTTCTTAATTTTATTTGGAATTTCACAAGAACGCAGTTTTTGATGGCACATGATTCTGAGGCCCGGTGTTCCCGGAATAATTTTCTGAAGTTTGGCTCGGGTATGTTCAGTGAATGAACGAGCGGGTTTTTCTAACATTTGAACCGGTGCTCGGAATCAAATTCTAAGGGCACCAATGGAATCGCAGTGCCGATATTTTCTTAGAAACACCTCTTCCAGAGTTGCGTTTTCTTGGGAGTGGTTTTTAAATTTTTGGGATTTATGTTAAGAAATAAAATAATGTGGTACGACAAAATTTATTTTATTTGACTTAAAGCCGTTTAAAGCCACTTAAATCTGCTTAAGCTGAGTTGAAGCGGATAGGGTGGAACCCCAAATATCCTACCCTCTTGGTAGGATATTTGTGGTGTGCGGCCCGCATGAGCCCCACCGTTTCTTTTCCGCTAAGTAACGCACCCATGAAAACCACTATTAAACGGAAGTCAAGTGACACATTTTCTAAATTCTTAACACCCCTATTAATTGGGAAGTTAGCTTCGTTGCAATTAATTCTATGAATTAATTATTTGTTACTTATCTTTGTTTTTCAAAATATTTAGTTGATAATAAAATAATATGAGGACTTATTTTATTATCTGGTTGTTGTGTTAAACCATTGGAGAATCTCTAAAGATCTTCATCCTCCTTCACGAAGAACGCGAAGAACGCGAACAACGCGAAAAAGCGAAGAACGCTGGCCTTCGATGAAAGGCGACGAATAATGCCGAGCCCTCGGAGATCAACGATGCGATGCCAAGTACCGCGACACCGACAATTCATCTCCCGCAAAGTTCTTCTACGACTTTCCTTCTTCTGCGACAGATCTTCGATCATCTGTTGAGGTAAGAGAATGCGGTCCTTTTAATTCTTTGTGGATTATAACATCAACATGGATTTAATTGTTATAATTAAATCTATATGTCCTTGATCCTCAGATCTTGTCTACACGACGCTGAGTACCGCGCAACTGCGATGCCCTTCCGCAATGCGATGATCCTTTTCTTCCGTGACAGTCAATTCCGCGACGAAATCGCATCTGAAGATGATGAAGGTAGGGGTCATTTTGAAAATGATTTTACCTATGCTTGTTTTGCTCCAAGTCAAGAATATTATTGCGGGTCATGGTTTATCAATTGTTGGGGATTATGGTGTTATTTCAAACCGCTAATGCGGTGGGTGCGGACCAATGAACAAGTCTAAACCCACCACCCTTTTGGCCTTGGTGTGCAGAGTGGTGGATGATGAAAAAATGGGCCGCAGAGATGATTTGTAGATTCCGTAGTGAAGGGCGGGACCCAGGATGAGCTACGACGCATACAGAAATGAAATCAGACCACCAGAGCAACTCAGGTGGCTCGCGGACTCCACCGAAGGGGGTAGCGCCCCGGCGTGCCACCGGACGGAGCCGCCGCGGCCGACAGACCCACGTCCGCGCAGGTCCAGCGAGACATGGGACGCGGCCATGCTGCGTCCGCTAACCAAGGGCGGCCCCATGCTGGGCCGCGGTGTCCTCACGCAGGGCAGCACGCCCCCCGCGGTTCCCTTTCTCGACCACTCGGCCGAGTCGAGCCAAGCCGACCCGCCGTCCGGGTCGTGCCAAACCGGGTCAGACCCGGACCCGGGTCGGTCCGAGCCCAGACCCCCCGTTTCCGGACCTTTTTCGTCTTTTGCTCATAACATGAGCTACGGGACTATGAACGACGCGCAGTCAGCGGCAATGCGATCCTTGAATCGAGACGGTCGTTTTGGTTTATCACACTCAAGGTTTCGGAATACTTTGGGTTCGGCCGGGTTGGTTCGTGCACGAAATCAACTGGGCCCTCGGAGCAGAAACACTCATATCTTGAGCTTCGGACGTCCGATTGACGTGCTGTCGACTTTGTTGAATTTCTATAAGTGAGATGGATCTTTTGGCTTACTCTGCCTGAGGTTTGGATGTAGGTGGAGTACGAACGGGTTTGTTTTGCCTTCAAAACCAACTGGGCCCCTAGGACGAAAAAGCCAATAACTCTCAGACCGGGCGTCCGATTGACGTGTTGTCTGCGACGTTGAGTCCCTGTTGACGATACAGAACTTTTGGATACATCAAATCTGGACTATGTGTCAGTTGATGTATCAGCCTCTCGGATTGTGGAGTGGACCCTCCCGAACGAGCTTGCTGTGTGCGGGAACCCTAGAGCTGACTGCGACTACTACTGTGACGACGACGATTATTCAGAGATCCTCAGTGGAGTCGACGGCGACGACTACATCACTCAGCGATCCTTTGTGGGTCGGTGCTACTGATCCTGTGTGGGTACGATCCTGTGTGGGTCAGCGCTTAGCAGTCTTGTGTGGGCCAATGCCTACAGATCTTGTGTGGGTCTGATCCTGTGTGGGTCTTTGCGGGGGTTTGTTATCTATCAATCCTGTCTGGGTCAGATCCTTTGTGGGTCATTGCGCGGGTTAGTTACCTATCGATCCTTTGTGGGTCAGATCCTTTGTGGGTCATTGCGGGGGTTAGTTACCTATCGATCCTTTGTGGGTCAGATCCTTTATGGGTCAGATCTTTTGTGGGTCATTACGGGGGTTAGTACCTATCGATCCTTTGTGGGTCCGACGACTTAGATGAATCAGTGGCAATACCTGATCATCTCTATTGTCATTCAAGAAGTATACCTGTGTGAGCGGAATCCTGTTTTTCTTTCCATTGTGGATTGTTTTGTGCTATCCTGTGTGGATTTACGTGTTGCTTTCCTATGTGGACTGGGTTTTACTAGATCTTAGATGTTTGAGCCGAGCGAAAATTGATGACTTCGGTATATATATGGGCATATACCTAAGTCGTGTCAGATGTTACTTCGTGATTGTATCTTTCCTTTGTGGTTTATCCGTTTTGGATTCTGGAAGTCCTTCGGGGGTCTCGGGGTCCCTACTGAGTACCTTATACTCACTCCTGCACGGGCTATGCCCACACTACGTTGTGTTGGTTGCAGACAACGGACAACGCTGATTGCGGTGGAGGCTTGCAGAGCAGGACGGTACCTGGAGGTGGACCACTGGGCAGGACGTACTCGGAGCGGTTGGCTGGACCCAAGGAGTAGTGGAGGCTTTCTGTACCCACCCTTCATGTGGGTCTTCTAGTGGACGGCTCGACGTTGCGGATTTACTTTTCAGTTTTTGTTTTCCCTTTCGAGTTGTACTTCAATTTCAGTTTGGGTTTGTATTCTGGCCCACTTAGTTTCCGCACATACTGTTGTACCAGTTTTTACATAGTGTTTACTTCTGCCAGCTTGCTCTGTGGTGTTTGTTTTTTTAAATTACAAAGGCAATGCCTTCCCTTTTTCTGGGATTTATGTCTTGGTGCTAGTCGCCAGGCCCTGGCCTATGGAAGGCGGGCTTGAGTTAGTCACGACACGGGCCCCAAGGACGGGTCGTGATAAATTGGTATCAAATGAGTTCGGTTCTACTGCAGAATATGATCTTTCTTCTTTTTGAATCAATAGTGTAAAGCATATTGGGTGTGGTTATCAATCCAGGGAGTCCAGTGTTGGTGCGGCGGCCAACGTATCTGTACACCTGGACCCTGACTTCTAATTTCCGACTTAATGCATGAAAACATTGATTGCATGTGTGTTTTATGTTTTATTTGTGATTACATGTATCATCTCACCAGGTATACTATTTTGACTGTGGAACACCTATTTACTTTTCAGGATGGCCCCACAATGGCAGCCAGCTAGGGTTCCGAGAGTTGAGGGTGACGAAAGCCCGCTGAGCGACGAGGCCTCGGTGCAGGGCCCTTTGACAGCAAAGGCACCGGCGATACCTCTACACACCGAGCCACCGGTGCTTCCAGCACCGGCCGCTGACGATGCACATTGCCTTAGTGCACTGTATGAGTTACAGCACCAGCGACCGCCCAGGTTCCACAGGGAGATAGACCCCCAGGCAGCAGAGGACTGGCTAGAGGCAGTGGTACGAGTTTTCCGGCTAGTGAGGACACCAGCAGACCTCATGGTGATCCTCGTAGTGAGCCTACTGCACGCAGAAGCGGGCCAATGGTGGATCTTGATGCTCCAGGTGCACGATGAGGAATCTCTCCTCTGTACAGACTTTGAGGGCCTCTTCTGCTTAGAGTTATTCCCATCCACCCTTCGTGCGGTGCGTATCCAGGAGTTTCTTCAGCTGCGGCAGGGAAACTTGACGGTCGCCCAGTACTCGGTGAGATTTACCGATCTCTCACGCTACTCGACCGACATGGTATGAGACCCATTATTATAGGCCCAAACCATTGAGTAGGGATTGAGACACGAGATCAATGCATCGTTGATCTCTTGCAGTATTCGGACTCAGGCATGAGTACTGGAGCGAGCCCTTTTGATCGAGAGCTTCCTTGCTGAGACTTCTCCAGCAGCGAGACCTACCGCGTGGCGGCACATTGCAGAGTCTTCCATGGAAGGCAGTCGACGGATGAATCAGGGGTCCAGGAAGACCATACCCTAACGTATATGGACTTAGGACACTAGCCCAGCAGTGCGGGGAACACAACGCGGAGCCAGTCATTCGAGAGGCAGGCAGTGCTACACAAGCGGCGGACATGGTCACATGGCTCGTGACTGCCTAACCCACCGTGTCGAGGAGCAGAAGACGGTTGAGGGGCCACCCAAGCAGAGGAAAAGGGTAGATCGTGGCGGTCCGCAGTGAGGAGGCGGACGAGGCAGAGGAGCTGGTCGAGCAGCAGGTGGTGGGCGATGCTTTGAGGCTCTAACACCACCACCATCAGGAGGTCCACCCCGACCATAGGAAGCTGGCGGGTAGAGACAGGCACAGCTCTAGGCAGCGGAGGCCTATAACCACGGCGTGCTTGAGATGATTCAAGGTACGATCTGTGTCTATTCCACCCTTTCTGTAGTTATTATAGACCCAGGAGCGAGTCACTCTTTCATAGCTGCTGCCCTGGTTCGGAGCTCGGATATTCCAATAGAGACGTTGGCTCGATCCTTACGGCTAAAGACTCTTACGGGAGAAGACTCGATGATTACGCGTAGGTTCTAGCAGTGTGAGCTTACTCTAGGAGGTGAGAGCTTCGGCTGGGGTCTTCTTGTAGTGGCGTCGAGTCCTTACGACGTCCTCTTGGGCATGGATTGGTTATCTACAGTCCATGCACAGATTGACTGTATTATGTGAAAAGTGCAATGTGTACGCACTGACGGGATCTGGTTCACCTTCAATGGTGAGAAGGGAGCCTTCACAGCACAGGATAGACTTACGCATAGTAGAGGAGAGCCCATCACTCATCAGTTGGCTAGTCTCATCCTAGGATTAGTTGACGTGTAGAGTCTTAGTTATCCTGCAGTGGTGGATCAGTATACAGACGTCTTTCCTGACGACGTTCAAGGACTACCTCCTCGCAGAGAGGTAGAATTTTATATTGATATGTACCCCAGGACAACCCCAATATCCACTCCAGCATATCGGATGTCCCCCACTGAGCTTCGAGAGCTATGGGTACAGTTGGAGAACTTGCAAGGCAAGGGATTCATCCGACCCAGTGTTTCACCCAGGGCTTCCCCGAAATTGTTCGCCAAGAAGGTGGACGGGAGCTTGCGACTGTGTGTCAACTATCGTCGCCTGAACCATGTGACAGTGAGGAACAAGTATCCACTACTGAGGATTGGTGACCACTTCGATCAGCTCAAGAGAGCACGGTGGTTCTCGAAGATAGACCTCAGGTCAGGCTATCATCAGGGCTGAGTACAGGATGAGGATGTGCAGAAGACGAACTTCAAATGTCGGTATGGCCACTATAAATTCTTGGTTATTCCATTTGGCATAACCAATGCTCCAAAAGTGTTCATGGGCCTCATGAACATTATCATTCATCCATACCTTGATCGATTTGTCATAGTCTTCATCGGCGACATTTTGATATACTCGACGACTGAGGAGGAGCATGCCTACCACTTATGGGTTGTACAAGACACACTCCGAGAGCACCAGCTTTATGGAAAGCTCTCGAAGTGCTAGTTCTGTATATGTGAGGTCCACTTCTTGGGACATGTCATTTTTGAGGCGGGTGTTGCGGTGGATCACGTGAAGAACGGGGCAGTGCTAGCTTGGGAGCCACCCAAGTTCGTGACGGAGGTGTGGAGTTTATTGGGACTAGCTGGATACTATCAGCGATTTGTGCCATAGGTCTATAGAGTTGCAGAACCACTCTCAGCTCTTAAAATGAAGGGGAAAACTTTTGTGTGGTCAGACATATGTCAGCAGAGCTTCCAGGAGCTGAGACAGAGATTGACCAGTGCACCTATCTTGAGGTTGCCTGAGGAGAGAGTAGGGTACATAGTCTACTGCGACGCATCAGGGACCAGACTCGGATGTGTCCTGATGCATGAGCGGGCAGTGATCGCCTATGGATCACATCAGTTGAAGCCGCATGAGCAGAACTACGATACCCATGACATGGAGTTAGCAGCAGTGGTCTTCGCTCTGAAGACATGGTGACACTATCTGATGGGATAGCGCTTTACAGTCGTTTCTGACCATTAGAGTCTCAGGTATATCTTCTCGAAGAAGGACCTGAACCTGAGACAGCGGCGATGGCTCGAGTTCTTCCAGGACTGTGACTTTGAGATAGTCTATACTCTTGCGAAGGGGAACGTGGTAGCCGATGCTCTTAGTAGGATGACAAGAATTCAGCTACTTGAGGATGCGACAGAGCAGCTAGCTGCTTTGCAGATATCCTTTGTGGATAGAGTTGGAGCAGTCTTCCTTCAGTCTCTCACAGGAACTCCTCCACTACTATAGCGGGCCAGAGAGGCACATCGTGGGTACACTGACTGTGAGACGTGGTGTGCAAACATATCCTCAGGACAGGCACCTGATTGTTTCTAATTTGGAGCAGAGCACGACATCTTTTTCAGAGAACGTACCATGGTACCAGTTGCCTTGCGGGATGAAGTGCTGATAAAGTTTCACACTTCTCCCTTAGCGGTACATCCTGGAGTGGTGAATATGTACTAGGATCTCAGAAGACAGCACTGGTGGCCATGCATGAAGAAGGCTGTGGTAGAGTTCGTTTCATGATGCCTCACCTTCAAGCAGGTGAAGGCAGAGCATCAGGTACTAGCAGGCTTGGTACAGCCCTTGGAGGTCCCGAAGTGGATGTGGGATGATATATCTATGGAATTTGTGACTGGACTTCCACACACTTCTAGAGGTCACGACCCCATCTGGGTGATTGTCGACTGACTCACCAAGTCAGCTCACTTCTTACCCATCAGAGAGTAGGGCTCAGTGGAGAGCTTGGGGCATCTCTACGTTCAGGAGATTAGACGGCATCACGATGTGCCCTCATCTATCGTCTCCGATCAAGATTCTCGCTTTACTTCTCGGCTTTGGAAGGGATTTCAGGTGGCGTTCGGGTCGCAGCTACGTCTGAGCACCTCCTTTCACCCTCAGACGGATGGTCGACGTAGAGGACCATTCAGACTCTTGAGGACATGCTCCTCGCATGTGTCCTCGACTTTGGTCACAGCTGGGAGGACCAACTATCCTTGGTGGAATTCACGTACAACAACAGATACCATTCCACTATCGGGATGTCACCATACGGGGTGTTGTACGGCAGACCTTGCAGATCTCCTTTTTGCTGGACAAACCCTGGGGAGTCAGCACTTGTGGGACCAGAGATTGTCTGGGCCACGACAGAGAACGTCCAGGTCATCCAGGAGCAGATGAGGATAGCTCAGAGCCGGCAGAAGTTTTATGCTGAAAGGAGGTGGAGGCCACTAGGGTTTGAGGATGGTGACCACGTCTTCTTGCGGGTCTCACCTCGACGTGGTTTACGGATATTTGGCCGTGGCGACAAGTTGTATCCATGCTTCAGCGGACCTCTACAGGTCCTTAGAAAGATTGGCGAGGTGGCTTATTCCCTGGCTCTACCACCTCAGTTGCACTGGGTGCACGACGTCTTCCACGTATCTCAGTTGAGAAGATACGTGCATGACCTGACGCACATCACTGACCATGGGGAGCTAGTAATTGATGATGGGGTGACTTTTGAGGAGGTCCCGGTGGAGATCTAGGATCGACATGAGCGGGTACTACATAGACAGTTGATTCCTCTAGTGCACATCATATGGCAGTACGAGAACCTCTAAGAGAGCACTTCGGAGCAGGAGGCTCAAATGCATGCTCAGTACCCACATTTGTTTCCCTAGTTTATGTTATATCTTTACGAGGACGTAAAGCCCTAAGGTGAGAGTGATTTAAAGACCCGTAAATTTCAATGAATTTTTTTTCTTAATTTTCATTGGAATTTTACAAGAATGCAGTTTCTGACAGCATGTGATTCTGAGGCCCGGTGTGCCCGAAATAATTTTCCGATGTTTGGCTCAGGTACGTTCCGTGAACGAACGAACGGGTTTTTCTAACTTTTGAACCAGTGCTAGGAATCAAATTCTAAGGGAAGCGATGGAATCACAGTGCCCATATTTTCTTAGAAACGCCTCTTCTAGATTTTGATTTTCTCGGGTGTGGTTTGTAAATTTTTGGGCTTTAAGTTAAGAAATAAAATAATGTGGTAGGACAAACATTATTTTATTTCACTTAAATCTGCTTAAAGCCACTTAATGCTGCTTAAGCTGAGTTGAAGTAGATAGGGTGGAACCCAAAATATCCTACGCTCTTGGTAGGATATTTGTGAGGTGGGGTCTGCACAAGCCCCACCGTTTCTTTTCCGCTAAGTAACGCACCCGCGAAAACCCTTATTAAACGGAAGTCAACTGACCCATTTTCTAAATTCTTAACTCCCCTATTAATTGGGCGGTTAACTTCATTGCAATTAATTCTATGAATTAATTGTTCGTTACTTATCTTTTTTTTTCAAATTCTTTTGTTGATAATAAAATAAGATGAGGAAAAATTTTATTATCTGGTTGTTGTGTTAAACCGTTGGAGAATCTCTAAAGATCTTCATCCTCCTTCGCAAAGAATGAGAAGAACGCGAAAAACGCGAAGAACACGATGAACGTGAAGAACGACGGCCTTCGACAAACGCCGAAGAATAACGCTGAGCCCTCAGAGATCGACGACACGACGACTAGTACCGTGATGCCAATGATTCTTCTCCCACGACGTTCTTCTACGACGTTCCTTCTTCCACGACAGATCTTCGATCATCCGTTGAGGTAAGAGAATGTGGTCCTTTTAATTCTTTGTGGATTATAACATCAACATGGATTTGATTGGTATAATTAAATCTGTTTTTCCTTGATCCTCGGAGCTTGTCTACGCGATGCCGAGTACCGCGCAACAGTGATGCCCTTCCACGATTCGATGATCATTTTCTTCCGCGATGGTCAATTCTAGACGAACTCGCATCCGATGATGACGAAGGTAGGGGTCGTTTTGAAAATTATTTTACCTATACATGTTTTCCTCCAAGGTAAGAATATTATTACAGGTCAAGGTTTATCAATTGATGGCAATTATGGTGTTGTTTCAAACTGCTAACGCGGTGGGTGCGGACCAACGAACAAGTCCGAACCCACCGCCCTTTTGTGCGTGCCGTAAGAAATGGCGAATGGCGACAAGACAGACCGCAAAGACAATTTGTTGATTCTGCAGTGAAGGGCAGGTCCCGGGATGAGCTACAGTGCAGACAGAAATGAAATCGGACCACCGAAGCAAGTCCGGTGGCCCGCGGAATCCACCGGCAGCGCTGGCGGCCGACAGACCTGGGACCGCGTGGGTCCTGCGAGACACGGGATGCGACCCTACCGCATCCGCTGACAAAGGCCGTCCCCACACGGGGCCTTGGTGTTATCACGTGGGTGCAGCACATCCCTAGTGGTTTCCCTTGCTCGGCCGCTCGGCCGAGCCGAGCCAAGCCGACCCGCCGGCCGGGTCGCACCCAGGCCGGGCCGGGCCACCCCGGACGGGCCGGGTCGCAACCAACCGGGCCAGGCCGCCCCTGACGGGCCGGGTCGCACCCAACCAAGTCGGACCCGGATCCAGGTCGGGTCGCCCGGTTCGGGCCGACCCAGGGGGGTTGGGCCGAGTCGGTTCGGGCCCAGACCCCCCGTTTCAGGACCTTTTCAGCCTTTTGCTCATAACATGAGCTGCGGGCCTCCGAACGACGCGCCGACAGCGGGGATGCAATCCTTGGATCGAGACGGTTGTTTCGGTATATCACAGTCAAGGTTTCAGAATACTTTGGGTTAGACCAGGTTGGTTCGTTCACGAAACCAACCGGGCCCTCGGAACGGAAACGCTCATATCCTGAGCTTCGAAAGTCCGATTGACGTGCCGTCGACTTTGTTTAATTTATCTATGTGAGACGGATCATTTTTCTTACTACACCCGAGGTTTGGACGGAGGCGAAGTACGGTCGGGTTGATTTTTCCTTAAAAACCAACCTGGACCCTGGGAGGAAAATGCCAATAACTCTCAGACCAGGCGTCTGATTGACGCGCCGTCTGCGACGTTGAGTCCCTGTTGATAATACAGAACTTTTCGATACATCAACTCTGGACTATGTGTCAGTTGATGTATCAGCCTCTTGGCTCGTGGAGCAAACCCTCCCAAACGAAGTTGTTGTGTGCGGGAACCATAGAGCTGGCTGCGACTGCTACTGTGACGATGACAACTGTTCATAGATCCTCAGTGGATTTGACTGTGACAACTACAGAACTCAGCGATCCTTTGTGGGTCAGTGCTACCGATCCTGTGTGGGTTCGATCCTATGTGAGTCAGCGCTCAACGGTCCTGTGTGGGCCAGCGCCTACAGATCCTATGTGGGTCTGATCCTGTGTGGGTCTTTACGGGGGTCAGTTACCTATCGATCCGGTGTGGGTCAGATCCCTTGTGGGTCATTGCGGGGGTTAGTTACCTAGCTATCTTTTGTGGGTCAGATCCTTTGTGGGTCATTGCGGGGGTTAGTTACCTATCGATCCTTTGTTGGTCTGATCCTTTGTGGGTCACTGTGGGGGATAGTACCTATCGATCCTTTATGGGTCCTACGACTTAGATGAATCAGTGGCAATACTGGTTCATCTCTATCGTCATACAAGAAGTATACCTGTGTGAGCTAAATCCTGTTTTGATTTCCATTGTGGATTGTGTTGTGCTATCCAGTGTGGATTTACATTTTGCTTTCCTGTGTGGACTGAGTTGTATTAGAGCTCGGATGTTGGAGCCGAGCGAGAATTGATGACTTAGGTATATGTATGGGCATATACCTAAGCCGTGTTGAATGTTACTTAGTGATTGTGTCCTTCCTTTGTGGTTTATCCTTTGTGGATTCTGGGAGACCTTCGGGGGTCTCGGGGTCCCTACTGAGTATCTTATACTCACCCCTGCACGGGCTATGCCCGCACTACGTTGTGTTGGTTGCAGATGACGGACATCGCTGATCGTGGTGGGGCTTGTGGAACAGGATGGTACCTGGAGGTGGACCATTAGGTGGGACGTACTCGGAGCGGTCGGCTGGACCCGAGGAACAGTGGAGGCTTTCTGTACCCACCATTCATGTGGGACTTCTAGTGGACGGCTCGACGTTTCGGCTTTACTTTTCAGTTGTTGTTTTCTCTTTCGAGTTGTAATTTACTTTCAGTTTGGGTTTGTATTTTGGCCCAGTTACTTTCCGCACTTAATGTTGTACTAGTTTTTACTTAGTGTTTACTTCTGCCAGCGTTCTTTATGGTGTTTGTTATTTACTTTACAAAGGTAATGCCTTCCCTTTTTCTGAGATTTACACCTTGGTTCTAGGTGCCAGCCCCTGGCCTATGGAAGGCGGGCTTGGGGTAGTCACGGCACGGGCCCCGAGGACGGGTCGTGACATATTACTCTTTATGAAAAGATACATTTATGATACATGATATTTATCTTCACTATATAGTCTACTTCCAATGTCATAAAAATAAATAAATCATGATTAAAAATTGATGATATATAGAATCCCTGAAGATCATTTCACAATGAATCCCTTAATTTACTATCATACAATGTTCTATAGATAAATCATGTGAAAAATAGATAATATATATATTATATCATATCCATGGAAGTCTAAATAACCATTCCAATATTCAATTAAATTAATATTATAAATATTAATCAGAAAAAATGCATCAAAATACATTGAATCACACTCTTCTCCAATCATCAGATATTCATCCTTAATAATCAATATAAAATAATCATGAATCCTCATATTCAATTTAATTGCTTATTCAAAATATTAAAAACAATGTCATCCTCATAGTCATTTAAAATCACTAGAAATTATTGAAAATATTTTTGAAAATAAATTAAAAGTATGAAAGTGGATATAATATAAATATGAAACAAAAAAATCTATAGAAAATAATTTTAATTAATTAGGACTAATAAAATTAAATGTAATAACAATAGTCAAAAATTACCATAGAATAATATTTTTGAGATCATTATTATCCTTATAAGATAACATAAGTTTATAACATAGATTTATTTCATAGAAAATAGTATAAGAAATCATAACATTGTGAAAAATTATGATATCATCAGTTTCTTTCTCAATCTTATGAGAATGGATTTTTCTATCATTGTAATGACAATACTTTTGAACAATTAATTCCACCAAGAGTTAAATCTAAATATTATGAACATATATATTACCCTCCATATGATTCCCAATCATACAAATATCACTAACTATATCGAATTCATGCTCAATTTAATGAACATAGTTTACCACTTTGTGTTCATAATCAACATCTCTATTTAATGTTTTATTAATCATTAAAAAAATTAGAATTCAATAAAAGAAATTGGATACAACATAATAATATTTCATAAATATATCTGTTGAGAGAACATATGAAATTAATATTCTAGTTGGCATTAAATTATTCCATGTAAGAGATATAAGTTTTATACTATATTCATACAAAATTAAATAAGCATTTAAGATAAATAATGTGGATTCGATCATTGAAATATTTTATAATTTTACTATATATAAATACAAAAGATATTAAAATAGTTTAAAATGTTACATTATTTGTTTTTTTGGATAATTCAAATTGATAAAATGAGAAGAAATTTCCACTTTTTTTAAAATCTAGAATTGCATTTAAAGTTTTTCATTTAAAATAAAAAACATTGTGAATGATAGATAAAATTAATAGAAATTTAAATAAAAAATTCCTTAAAATGTTAAGAGATAAATATTCACTCAATAACATTGATCGAGAAGGTATAAATACAATACAATCTTCATTCAAATAAAAAAACCATATAAAACCCCTACTAAATCAAATAACACCATTTTATTTTAAAAAAATTATATTTGAAATATTAAAAAAAATTATTTTCCTTTCAATGTATTAAAAAAGTGTTCTCTTAAAACATAAAACTATTTTTGATAAATTAAAGACACATAATAACAAGCCGAAATAAACTACGAAATATTAACATTTTAACCTAACCATTATAAACTAGTCATTAAATTTGTGGTTATTAACAGTATTAAATGATTTATGAAATATATAAAATTTTCTTATACATTAAATGTTAGTTGATAAATCCTTAGTAAATAATCAAACAATATTTTGAAATGTGATTTTATATTTTTAAAATGCATTTAAATCAAAATATTGTTTTATTTTTTAAATGATAATATAATGAATTTCTGGATCATTTGGAATGTCTTTATAATAAAATATAACAATTTGAATCGACATATAATAATTATCTTATAGATAAATTTGGAGATTTTTTAGGAATAATATTTTTATCTATAAATATCGAAAATTATGATTTTTATTGAAAATTGTATTTTATTTTGTTGTATATAAAATTTAAAAATTTATTTTTTTAATATTTATAAAAATGAATTAGAAAATGAATATTTAATATAATAATAATACGTTTTTAAAAAGGGGTTTTATATTTTAATTTTGTTAAAAAAAACAATTGTCTACTTAAAATGTCATTTTTTGTGTAAAACTATTTATCATCAACCTTTGAGTATCTATTATTAAATTAAATTCTACCCATTTTGAACTAAAAACAGAAAAATGTATTCCAAAATTGTAACCATGAGGTATGAATTTTTAAAATAGTAACATTTAATATTTTTCATTATGAATAAGAAAATTAATAAATTTAATTTGCTTTGATGAGGTAAAATATTATAATTTTTTAAAAAAAACAAAGAGGATGAAGACTCTAAAATGAATATACCATATGGATTAATTTTATTCGATGATTATTTATAATCCATAACCATACAAATATAAAATATAGATCCATGTTCTTATCTTTTCTCCATAAAAGTTTCTAATATATTCGTTTATCTGATGAAATGTGAAAAATGAAATTCACATTATTTTATTATTTATAAGTTTTTTATATAATAATAAAAAATAAAATGTTTAATTTTTAAATGATATTATAATTTTTTTAATCATTGTTATTTATTTATAAATTATAGAGATGAAATATTTCAATTCGATACTTATGAAACACTTCCACAATTCTTCTGAAAATTGGAGAAAAATTAATAAAATAAAATTATTAAACAAAAAATAATATTAGTTCATTGAGTTATTGTGTCCCACAAATTTTGTAGATAACTATAAAATATTATAGGTTCATTTATTTTTTTATTCAAATTATATAATTTCCATGATGTTTGTAAAGTCAAATTTAAAAAATAATTTAAAAAATGACAATGGTTGTATTTTTTGTGTTAAAAATTGTTTTCTATAATTATATAATAATTATAAAAAATGTTATCATTAGAAAATGGAATGGAATATGGTTGGTGAAATAAGTAGAGGTTAATTTATGGTTTGTTTTTATCCTTTTATAGTAGTTATATTTACATATAAAGGGTACACAATATTATTTCATGGTTTTCATTTGAAGGGTTATCTCTATGTTAAAACAAAATGATGAAGGTTAAAACATAAGCTAAACATGTTAAATTTATTTTATTTAATACTATTTATACGCATTATTATCATATATTATAAAAAAATCAAATCAATGAAATTATATATAAAAATTAATAAAAATTAATTTAATGCATTATGAAATTCCAAAAGTGCCCTTATCCACACATGTAGAAGAAAAACATCCCTATTCATTTCGTAACACATATAAAAAATTGTTCATGAAATATATAACAAAATAAATTCATTAATTAAATAAGAAGTCATAAGAGGTATTTTTGAATGAAAAATTAATTAGTTGATGTATTTTTTGTTTAATCCATTTGTGGTTTCCCGAAGAATATGAAGAATCCTTAACCTATTGTTTTTTAATTTATTCTTCCACATAAATAAAATATTATTAATACATGGTAATATAATGGAATTAGAATAAACCATGTCCCATAATGTTATAATGGATGTGGAATAACCCTTATCCATCTCTTATTCCATCAAAAAAACATATGATTTTTCCATTCGTGGGTACTTTAGACAACAACCTCATGAACCAATGTAATTCAATTCCATCACTATCATTTAGGGGTAGATATACTGATTATTATAATATACATATATATATATGATATTATTGAGATTTTTATCATTATTTAGAAGTAATATATCATATATTTTCAAATCATTTCATTCATTGAAAAATCATTATATCGTTCTTGCATACGTGTAGACTGCAACCTTTAAAATAAAATGTGATTCTTTTCTGATCACCACATTAAATAGATGATATATAATACTATATTTTAATACAAAATATTATATTTATTACATAATGATAATTATATAATGATATATTAAGACATCATTTCTTTCTATAGTGATTATTAAAAAATGGAGAAGTCACTCTTGCATACATGTGACCTACAATTCAATGATTAAATATAGTTAATTACTGATAAAAATAATTCATAGTTGGATTTGAAATTATAATTCATATTTATAATTTCCTATTATTTATTTTTCAATGCAATATATATGATGAATTAAAAACCTCTTTGTCCATATTCCACTTAACATTATAATTTGGAAAATATGAGCTGAATATAATCAATATGTACGACATGATCATAGTGGGATAAGTGATTAAATATTAAATGGTATTGAATAATATAAAAAATTATTATCATAATAAAAAATTATATTAAGAATGAAAATAATTAATAAACTTTTGTAATTCATGGAGATAAATAATTTATATTACAAGTTGGTCATGAGGTAAGGGAAATATTTATTTTTACATCGAGATTTAAATATTCTAAATATTTATCTTCCAAATAATTAACTTGTATGTTTAAATTAGTAAAAATGCATTATATATATATATGTGTGTGTGTGTGTGTATATATATTTATATGTACTATAAAAAAACAAAAAGGAAATTTGATGAATCATTCTTATAATGATTTTTAAAAGTAATGTTCTTATCAAATGGTTGAATTTCATTATAAAAGTCAAAATAAATGTTTGTTTGACATATATAGTGATAATAAATATTCTCTCTACCATAAAAAATACATTATATTTTTCTTCCATTATTTATATTCATGTTTCTTCATTAAATACCCCACCTTTCCTTTATTATGTATTTTCAAAAGTGGGTTTAAATGGAATGAATATTTTAATATATGATAACATTTTCTAATTGTTTCAAATAGTATTTTATTAATAGAATATATAAATTTGATAAATTTGGTGTATTATATAATGTTATGGTTTATTGGAATTATTTATAATAATTTCATTAATTCAATACTAAAGATAGGTGGGTTTTTATAACACAAGGATTGGTTGGTCCATTATATCTCAATAATACATAGGGTATGGAAGTTGACAATATTGGTTTTTTCATTTGTAAGACTCATTGTATGAGTGATTAAAAAATAATGTCCCCAATTACCTTTATCATTCTTAAAATCATTATATGGGTTTTTATAGTAATTTTTTGATTTAAAAATGTAAACTAACTATATAACATTGAATAAAGTCTATATTATAGATTTACAACTGGAAATTGTAACTTTTTGGATATGTATTTTGTGCTTTCATAATTGAAAAGAAATTTTATTTGTTTTATTTTTCATATAATATTAAATTTTAAACGTTTTGGGAAAATCATTGTGAAAATATGGTTATATCATGGGTAAGAAAACAAAATTTAAGAAAAATATTATTTTAAAAGTGGAAATTCTTTATTTATTCATGGACTAACAATTTCATAATATTTTTTATACAACTATTACGGATATATTTATGATCATATAATTTATTTATAAAAATTAACAATTGTATTAGATATTATGTACAAAGATGATGCTGAGATTAATTTTTTTCTGATGTTTCATGAAACTAAAACAAGTTAAATATTACATTTTATTTTGTGGAATTAATTCATAATAATTGGATCTTTCCACATTGTGATATAATATTTATTTATGTAGGATTTATGGAATAATTATATAAATCATAGAAAAAAAATTCTATTTTGATTAAAATAAATTTAATTCCATTTTAATATTCGAAAATATTTTATTTTTATGGGTGCATCCTTTTATTTTGTATCAAAAAATAGTTCAAAAAACATTAAATATTATGATATTTTTAGAATATATTTTATATATAATTTTTTAATACACTATAGGTTTATGAATTTATGATTGATGATAAGTTATAATAAATAAAGTCCCTCATTGAGTATTTATTTGATATTATTTTCAGGTAATTAATGATATTTTTGGAGTCATTTTTGGGATGTGGAATATGTAAACATTAGGATTAATGTGAATGACAGTTTCAAAATATTTAAGTTAAATTTATATGAATGTAAGGGGAAAGGTATGACATAACATATGAGGTTGAAACATAATATAATATTAATGTTACACTAGACATTTTGTGATTATTTGACAGATTAATTGTTATACAATTTCAATAGGTATTGTATTTAGAAGAGAAATTTTCATTTAAACATTACATACATCAAGTATTTTTTAATTTTTTTTAATTTTTTGAAAATAAAATATCATTTAAAATGAATGAAATAAGATGATCTCACATAACCACATTATCCGTGATAAATATATGTTTTCTTGAAATGAATAGTTTTTTATTGATTAAATGATTTTGAGTGATTTTTTAACATCCAAATTACATTTAATAAAATGTTTAATCAATAAAAAACTATTTATTTCATGAAAAATTATATTTATTATGGTATTTATTTTATTTTTTAAACATATCTTGTAATATAATTTATTATATTGAGAAATACCATCATGCACAAGAATATTTATTTTTGATAGATATAAAAAGCATGATACATGATAATGTGATATGAAAATCATATGGAATTACACTAATGTATGAACCTAGAGTAAGAATTATTTATTGATGTTATATGTTTCAAACATGATTGAGTTCATATTTAGAAATCGCATGGAATTATTTCATATAATTTATTTGTAGGATAAATGAATTATGTAGTAAGGAAAAAATAGAGGTTAATGTTTTAAAAATGATTATGAATAAAGGTTGTGTTTTTCAATGATATTATAATATATTAAATATATAAATTGAATAATCATATTTTCTAAAGAAATTTTTTTATAGAAACATTGTACTCAAATTATAAATAATATGGATAATTTGAATAGTTTTGTAGTGAGAACGTGATCAATTTTAAAGACCATCAATAAAAAATATAATAATAATGATAAATAAACCTTTGATTTAATGTTTATATTATTATGTAATATGTTGTATCACTTTTTTGGATGTATATGATCTACTGTATGTTAATTTTAGTAAATTAGGGATAAAATCCTCTTGAACAATCATCATTTGGATCAAAATACGAGATTCTAGATGAAATTTATTAAGGTATCAAATTATAAATTTTGAGCAACTATATTTTTTCCGTCTTAGTATATATTCTATTAAATTACTAAAAAAAATGGAAAAGTATATTGAGGGAAAACAGTTATCCTATTACGTTGATTTCTGATGAATTAATAGACTTTTCACAGTTATTTGGTTTGTAGTCTTTAGGTTGTTAACTTTCTCATGATCATTAAAATTATAGTGATTAATAATCTGTATCACTCTCTATTATTTTTTGGAAGGTATGATATTCTTTTATATTATTATTTTCACACCCCATAGAGTTTTTCTATTACAAAACCATGTTATTTCAGAATAATTTTGTATTTCCCAATACCCTTTTTTTAAGGGGAAGTTTTTTTATGTTTCTATGATATGGGATTTTATAAAATGTATTTTCATATGGAAAACCATTTATTTACAAGATAAAACTCAAATTTCATGGACGAAACTTATTAAATTATATATAAATTAACACCATTATTTCATTTAAAAATTTATCTATGTCTTATAACCTATATATCAAGCACTAATGAGCATAAATGAACAATGAAATATTATTATTTTATTATTAATGTAATAACTAAGCTATTAAATTTTTAGATATGAAAAAGATAAAAATTCTATGAATTTATGTTTTATTCTTACTAAATAAAAATTAATTGATAAATTTTAACTGAATAATCATTCTATATTTGGTGAATTAATTTTAACCATCATACTTCTATTATCTTCACAATTGAATCTAAGCCTTTTTCTAAGATGAAGATATAAATAATTTATGATAATTTTATAAATTTTATTTTATACATATCATGTAATTTTCTATTTATATACAACTAAATTATATTATGAACAAATTTATTTTTTTTGTAAAAATATTTATCTTTCAATGAATAGATAAAATAACAATATTTATTGAAAAAAGTTTATTAATGTAAATTATTTACAAAGATAAATTTTATTTTTAATTAGTTTTAAAATATAATTATTTCATTTTGATTAATAATAATCTATTTATCTTGCATTAATGAATTATATATATTAGTTTTGTATAACAAAAAGGTATACATAAAATTACAATTTCTTATAAATATTTTTTTATAATTTGTGGGTGTAGTTTGAAATTAAATTATACCATTTACTTGAATTGGATATTATAAGATAAATAACACATTTTGAATTATGGGGTAAAAATTTAGAAAACATTCCCCTTTTATTTTTCTTCACTATAAAAAGTAGTCTTATTAAATTTATGTCACTTTTATAAGTGTAAATAATTTAATTTATTTTAAATGTAATGATTTTTGGAGAAAAAATAATAGTAAAACTTGAATTATTTTCAGTAATTGTGTATATATCATCAATAAAACCGAAATTTTTAATATATGGACACTTTCCCAAATGTCCTTGATTTTTACCATTATATTAGCTTCTATTAAAAAAATTTCAAAAATGATATTCACATAGATTTGCTAACTGTAAATTTTATTCAGGTGGATGACCATAGCATATTTTTATATTTTGTGATTAATTTAATAGATAATTTATTTTTTATTCATGTTAATTTAATTATAGTCTATGATATTAATTCATTCCATTAAAAGTAACGATCCAATCCAGGTTTACCTGAACCAGTAACCTATGCTTGCTCCTGACATCCCCGAGGGGCATTCTGGATAACTGTGAGGAGGGGAAAAGAACCAAGGGAATCAATGAGAGATTTTTCAAATTATTTCACCCAATATTAAAAAATAACGTAGTGTAAATAAAATAAATACCAAAACATAAAAATATAACCAATGGGAATAACATAAATTAAATATAAAACCAAACCCAATATGATAAAAAATCCTTGTGTGACCCCACTAGTCACTCACTAAACCCAAAATATGATATATCTCCAGGGTGATTAATACCAATATATAACCTCAAACGGTGGCTAAAATAATAATTTAATTACATATATCAGTATTAAAATCCATTATTTATCCGAAAAAAGTTGTTATCAATGAATTTTCATTAAATAAAAGATTTTTTTACTCCTATTTTGAAATAAATGATATAATCTTGGGGTTTTCATTCATTTAATTTAAATAAAACAAAATCTAATGGACACTTTATTTAAAATATATTTTTCATAATGGTGGAGGTTTATGAATTTAGTAATTTTGGTGGGAGAGGGAGAAAACGAAAGATGAAGAGAGTAAAACATTTTTCATGAAATCATTTTAAAATTATAAATTCATCTTTACCAAAGAGATACATCATAATAAGGTATCAAAAGATATGAAAATATAATGAGGGTAAGGGTTATGTTAACTCAATTAACCAAAATAGATACATAACATAAATTCTCCTATTATGTAATAAATTTCTGAAGAAGATGTGAATAACTATGATATGAGGGGGAAACTATGACAATATATAACATAATTCATCATGTTGATTCACTTAATGAAATAAAATAACCTTTTCCCTATGATACCCTACTTAGAATAAAGCTAGGGAAGATCTCTAATGTTTTTTCTATACTAAGGGGACACTAGCTCTACTTTAATCATAAAATATTAAAGAAATAATTATTAGATAGTTCCTTAACTTTTCTATATTCCCATATTGTGTCCAAAATGGGGGTGGGATAAGAAATACCCAGAAATAGACCCCTTATATTATAAGAGAATTCACTACATGAATCACACAACTAATAACCAATCCTATATCACACTATATAAGGGTCTTTTTTCCTTATAACCATCAATACATGGGGCAAATCTCATATAGAAGATATTACATCCCCTTTAATAATAATCAAAGAAATATACACATCCAAAGTTATGTTTTTGTTGAAAAACAATTTCTGAAGTTCAAACCGGGCATCACATACAGTTTCAGTGACAAAATATTTCAAATATATCAAAACAAAAAACTTATAATTTAATGGAATATTGTGAAAACATTCATAAGATAGAAAATTAATTTATAAATAAAAAAATTATATATCCTAATAAGGATATTTTAAAAAAACCTTATTGTGATAAGTTTTTTAAACCAATATCATACAGTTACAATAGATATAAATTCAATTTTTTTTTCCAAATTATCATTCTAAATTATACAAAGTAGTATTTATAATATAAGTTTCTGTAACATAAAACAATGAATTTTTTCATTAATTTACTCACCAAATGGAAATGGAAATATACCTCGATCTGTGGGTGCTATGTTGAAGGTAACTCAAAATGGATTCATGGAGCGAAAAATATGGAAGAGCAACCAAAATAAAAATTCAAAAGAAATAATAGCCAAATTAAAACTAATGTAACATGAAAACAAGAACGATGTGACCAGTGGAGAAAGGGAAATAAGAAGAAAGGGAATAAAGAAGATAATAGAGAAGAAATTACATGATTCTCATCATAAATCCCCAAAAAATAAAAATGAAATCTGATGGAATAAAAATGTCAGGTTGAGGGAATATGTGTGTGACATGGGACGATCTATCTATATCCACATGATCCAAATGTAGATAATGTTTAAGGACTTGGATTTTTTTTTAAAAATAAAATTTATTTGGGAAAATGCTGAGATTATGCCCTATGATGGTTTACAATTTTGAGGCACTGGGTGCCTAGAACAATTGATTAAAAAATTCTATGTTTTTAAAAGCATGAACGTTAGAATTTTATAAAAAAGTTAAATTTCACTTAAATGGGTTCCCAGATTAGAAATATGATGGATCCATTGAGCTTAGAGAAATGGATTTAATGAAAGACCGGACTAACCTTGGTGGGATCAGATCATCTATAGAATAAGTCACCAATGTTGTTATCGTAAATAATATAATAAAATGAAATTATATATTTTTAAATCATATTAACTCATAAATGGTAACCCAGATTGAATGTATCACCCAATAGTTGAGTTTGTAAGGGTTTGTTTCCTAAGATGGGGATAACCTTGATTGGTGCGGGATAAGGATTAATGTTACATTTTGGAAGTATATGTCTTTAAAATATCTAATAAAATTATTTTATTGAACATTATGTGTTGACGGAATGGAGTTTTTATTTTTTTTATAATCCATGTCTGTGGAATTATAGGTTATCCCGATAAACATAGAATTCCCCTAAGGCAAGGAGAAGGGAGCTCTCTCCCAATAACGAATGTTGGAGTATCGAGGTTAAACAAAGACATGAACCTCAATTCATTGTCAATGAATGGTGCATTCATCAGGGGTATAGAATCGATGTCATTATTTTCTTTTCCCCTTCATAGAATCATACAACTAAACCAGCCCCACACGCAAACATGATTTCCTGTAGTTTGGTCATGCTTGTGGGGTGGATAATTATTGATGGATTAAAGGGAATTATTCTTGATGAATACTCTATGATTGGTTTATTTTTTTATCTTATTAACATGAATAGATCAAGGGATGTTGAAAAAGTAGAAGATCCATTCATTGGGTGTTCATGTGATAAGTCCATACCCCTAAATCTATCATGTTGTTCATGAATTCTCCACCCTTTGGAACCCTATAGAAATGATTGACTATTGCTCCTGCATTCCATGCCTCAATGATCTGTGACCAAAGGTTGTGTTCCGTAGAAGCATTGCGACGTTGAAATGGGAGTGCATTAAAAAGGAAACGGCTCATAGAAGAGGGTACTACGAACATAGGGCCTACAAAAGGGAGGACGGCTATGAGGGAAGCGTGATTCCCGGTGGGAGTCTGGGTTTCAATGGGGCACACAACTATGCTATAGTGGGACCACACCAGATGAGGATCCCATGGTGGAACTTTCCGTGGGTGTCGAACATGGGTCATGGTAGGAGGAAGCAGTGGCAGTTTCATCAGGACGCAGCCTGAAGTTGATTTAGAGGAGGACCTTGTGATAGTTGGGCCACAAGACCAAGGGGGACGATACATTGTGTCATCTTCATTGGATGTGGAAGCTTCTATGATCGGTAGCACAATACTATGCTATGTGGAGAAGGAGCTAGCCTGTATGTAGTGGTTCACGCTGGGTGAACTTAGTCGCCCTGGCAGTCAAGTGGGCCATCCATTTGTGCCAGTTCGGGCCAGCCCATTCTGACAACATTGGGATGGGTCGGGTCATCCCTAGACAGATCAGGTCGGGTTGGGATGGACTATTTGGGGATGGGATGGGTCATCCGGACTGGGTCTGGTTGAATTTGTACTGGACCTGACTCATTTTACTAAATTTCTTTTATCCTTCAAACTGTGTGTCTGTTTTACAAACTACTTGCAGTGTTGGTACCCTTGAGACAATGAGGAAATTTTTTCATACACATAGTGATTTTTTTTGCATGCTGGTTATCACCTAACAAATTTAAGAGGTGGTTCTCCCAGAACAAGTGCAATATGAGTATAATTCTGCAGTTGGATTTGGTAATGTATCTAATTGGATTTCTTGACCCATCGTCACTATGTGCGCCATCGACACTCTATGCCCCATCGATACACTATGTTCCATCAAAGATCTGTTCTCCGTTGACCCATTATGCACCATCGACGTCCTAAACTCCATCACCTCTCTAGGTTCGACTTTGAATTAGTGCACCACTGACGATCTGTATAAGATTTACACCCCATATACCATCGATATTCTATGTCAATGAACGCTATGTGTGCCACTGAATTTTATATTGTCATATAGACTGAGATATCTATGAACTAAATATAAAAATCCTTCTATTAATACATTTGAATAATACCTATATGAGATGACAATATTGAATATGATTTTTGTGTTTCATTTATGGTGTACATAGTGTGTTTAATTTGTCTTGTACTTCATGTGTCTCTTTTATGGTGTTCTTTATGCATTTCATAGTGCTTTTCCTTGGTGGTTTTAGGCTCCCAAATTATTATTTTAAACTCCATTATACATGGGTTATGGTCGCACATGTCATGTATTTTTTAGATGATCAATGTTTTGATAGAGTAATTTGTAGACAAGGACTAGGTGATTCTTAGAGAGAGGTTGGATTGACGAGGTGTTCTTGAGTGACTAAAAACTGAAATTTCTGTAGCTTCTGTTCAAGTAAGTTATTCGGCGGATGAGATTTAGGAGCTTGTACATTCTCTTTGGATTGGGATTGTATTATGGAACCCTTTATTTTTCTAGTTCTGTAATGTCATACATTGTTGCTTGTATCTTAGAGGTATAAAAGCCTGTTTTCATTGTGTTTTTAGTTCAGATCTTCTGGGCTTGGAGATGGGTCCATGAGTACAAGTACATAGGTGAATTCCTCCAATTTTTCAAATATGACTACTCGGTGTAAGTATCCATCCTCTGGCCTTTTGTAGGGAGGCTTGGGTTAGTCGTGACACATGCCCCAGAAAACTAGTCATGATATAGTGATATTAAAAGATTCTAGTTCTACCTAATGAACCAAGGGACTTTTAGATAGCTTGGGGTAATTATGTCAAGTGTTTTGGGTTCATCTTTTAAGATTGGGAATTCAGTGTCGGTGCGGTAACAGACAAATCCATACAACAGAACTCTAAATTCTAATTTTCAACTCGGTACATGAAAAAACGTATTTCAAGGAAAAAAATAAATGGTACATGTATTATATAATATTATGTGTTTTCTCATTTCCTTCTTGAGTCAGTGTCAGCTCACCAGGTATATTCCATCAACTCTGGTTCATTGTGATCTATTTTAGGATGCCTCAACATAGAAAACCACCCTAGATTCATATACAAGATCATGAGGATGATCAACAATGAGGCATTAATACATATACTAGTACTGAATATATCACCTCCGGGTGGTGTACTAGTGGAACCACCACCCATAGAGAAGCAATTACAGGAAACATTTTATGTAGAGTTCTGATATAGGACGAGTGTGTAGCTCGAGTTCTAGAGTCAGAGACATATTAGGTTAATGGGTGAGCAAGACCCTAGAAATTTTATGGTTGTCTAGAGGTGGTAATATGTGTATTCTACCTAGTGAGGACGCCTCTCAACCAAATGGAAGTCCTAGTCATGAGTCTTATATAGAGCTCAATGTAGAGATGTTGGATTTTTTTGATCCAGATGAATGAGGAGAACAAACTCACATGAACATATATCGAGTTCCTTTTCATGGGGGAGTTCATCTAATAAAAGTTATGCACCATGCACATACAAGAGCTCTTGCATCTGCAATAGTATAGCAAGAAAGTAGTGGTGTACTAGATGATATTTAGATATCATTCTTTCAAATCCACAGATATGGTTTTGGAACCATTCCTTATGGAATGGTCCTTCAAAAAGGGGACAATTAAAGTATATTAGGTCATCTAGAATACCCCTTATCAATTGTATTTGTGTTGTGGTATTGAAGTGAGCTCTGCTGTTTGAGAGCTTTCTTGGGAGCAGACACCTGCTGTGTGAGCTTCCACCGAGCATCATGTAGCTGAATCATTGAAAAGAGGTAGCTGAAAGAAAATGAAGGGATCCAATATGATGAACAGTTTTGGGGACAAACCCAAGATATAGGTCTATAATGTGAGGATCCTAGGGCAGAGCGAGTCAGCTGAAAGACAGTTTTTGTTACCCATAAGGCAGTCATGATTATCTTTATAGAAATTGTATGATCAATCATACTAATGATCAAGAGATGGTCAAGTGACTATTGAGGTAGAGGAAAAGGCAAGGATAGGGTGGTCAGCTAGGTGGAGATGTCTTAGAAACTATGGATGGGCATCATGAGGTGTTCAAAATTTTGAGGTACTATAACCACCACCCCCAAGTGGTCCACCAGGGGCTCAGGGAGCTAGTGGATAGGAACATGGCCATATTTAAGTGATTTAGGCTTATGACCCTAGTGATCCATAGATAATTTAGAGAACCATATATTTCTTTTCCAACTGAGCTAAAACTATGATAAAATTAAGTACCAGTCACACTTTTTTTTATTACCATTGTTTGAAAAATAGAGTTTCGTATGGAACCATAGAATTGATACCTATGCATAGATACCCCTATTGATGAGATTTGATTATCACACCCTGGTGCTAGAGTGTATCATATCTATTGGGTTATAGTTTCAATTGAGAACTCATGGTGACAGTATCATGGCCTTACATCATCATCCCAAGAATATACTATTTATCCACATTGCATGCCCAGATTTACAATTTTAGGGGAACAATGTGATGTGTCTCTAGATATAGGACAATTATTTCCTTTTTACGAGAAAAGTAAGCCTAAGATGAATAGTATGGAATCACATTTAAGAGAGTGCATCCGATCTGAAACTAGTTGTATAGAATTACCCTTGGTGTAGTGGATGAGATGAGTCCACAATTTCCGATAGTGGTGGATGAGTATGAGGATGTCTTTTCAAGTGATTTAATAGGATTTCCACCCCATAGTGTGGTGTATTTTTTGTATTGATCTATACCCTAAGTCAACATTGATATCTACACATCCATATTAGATGGCTCCAACATATATTATTGAGTTAAGGGTATAGTTGGAGGACTTACAGAGAAAGGGCTTCATGCGACCCATTGTTTTTCCCTAGGGGGAACTAGTTTTATTTTCAAAGAAGTAAGATGGGAATGTGAGATTATGTGTTGGCTTCCAACGCCGGATCCTGGTGGCTGTGAAGAATAAGGATCCACTATTTAGGATTGATGACATATTCGATCATCTTTAGTGAGAATTGTGCTTCTTCCATATATACCTCAGATCTGGAAATCTCCAGCTTCAAGTATGGGATTAGGAAATCCCAATGACAACATTCAGAAGTTTTTATAGTCACTATTAGTAATTATTAAATAATTTTGGCATTGGGAACTCCCCAATAGTGTTCATGGGAATCATTAATAGTATGTTCTAGTCTTACATAGACTGGTTTTTCATGGTGTTCATTAGTGAAATCCTGGTATACGAGACATTCGAGGTGGAGCACACAATAACCATATGGATGGTCCTATACACACTCTAAGAGAAACATCTCTATTGGAATATCTGGAAGAGTTAGTTATAGGTACGGGAGGTCCACATTCTAGGGAACATCATTTAAGAAGATATAGTTTTAGTATATCTAACAAACATTTAAATACTGATTTCATACAATCCACTCCGTAGTGTTATTAAGGTGAATGGTTTCTTGAGCATAGATGGATAAAATCATAGGTGTGTATCATAATTTTTTAGGGAAGATTAACCCATGAATACCTTGAAACAAAAGGGTCATCCTTATGGGTTCACATAGAAGTTCCATCAGTGCTTTTAAGAGATGAGGTAGAGGTTGACAAGAGATCCAAACATCAGATTATCAGAGGAGGGTATTGAGAATGATGTGTTTCAGGATGAATATGAGAACTATAATCTTAATGTCCAATTTAAGGGAATGTGGTGATTTCATATGGCTCATTCCAGTTGAGGCAACATGATAAGAACTATGTGACCCATGATCCAGAGTCAACTATGTAACCCTTTCAATTAAATATGTGGTAAAACTACCTGATGGGAAATCAGTTTACCATGTACAATGATAACATGAGTCCCAATTTTATATTCTATCAAATTCATTTGACCATGAGATAAACTCTTTGCATGTAGTTGCACTTGGACTACGACAAAGAGATAGTCTATACTCGTGGGAATGAGAATGTGGTGGCAGATAAAGTCAGTAAGAGATCGAGGTCATAAAAAATGAACAAGGCATCGAAGTAGTTACCCTCAATGTAGATATCCTTTATGGATAGATATGAAGAATATTATCTCTAGTTAATGTTGGTTACCCCTCCACTCTTTGAGTGAGTTAGGGAGGCACAACTGATAGATACCGACTTTGAGACAACACATGATGAGATGTCCATGGTGCATGCCCCTAATATATATCTAAATGAATGTGAGTATATTGTTGTCTTTAGTGGGTGTAAAATTGTTCCAGTGACATTGTGGGAGGAGGTATGGAGGGAGTTCCATAAATTCCATTTTTAATTAATTCCAATACTGGAAAATATGTATCATAACCTATGACATAATTTTCAATATGTGGGGATAAAGAAGGTTGTGTCAGAGTTTGTTTCTTGAGGCCTCAATTGTTAGCAGGTGTAGGCTGAGCACTAGGTTCCGATGAGTTTGACTAAACCCATTTAGGTTCCATAATGGATGTGTTCTAGGATATATATGGACGTAATTATGGGTTTACCATGAACATCCAATGGACATGATACCATCTAGGTGATCATTGACCGAGTCTCCAAGTCATCCCATATCATATCAATTTGTGAGTAGAGCTAAGTAGATAGCACGAGACACCTTTACGTGAAATAGATAGTTCATCATCATAGAGAACAATCAAATATCTTCTCATATAGAAATTTTTGATTTAAATCCCAACTATGAAAAGGATTTCAAGAGGCATTTGGGGCACATTTTTTTATAACCATGACGTTTAATACCTATTTGGATAACCAGATGTAGAAGAACATATTGATTATATAATACATACTACATTCTTACATTCTAGAATTTTTCCGTAGTTAGGATGACCACCAACCACTGGAGGAGTTTTCGTATAGTAATATTTAACACTCCCGCATTGGTATTCAATTGTTTTTGGCATTTTACGAGTGACTATACAGGTCACCATTATTTTATAATTACCTCATAGAGTCAACACTCATGGGTAAAGAGTTGGTAAGGGCTACCACTGAGATGGTGCCTATCATCTTGGGGTGGATGAGTACTTCACATAGTTATTAGGGTTTATATTATAATAAAAGGAATAGTACTTTGGAGCTCTAGGAGGGGTGCCATATATTCTTTGGGGTCTCATCACATCTATGATTGTAGTGTTTTTGATGGGGCAGTAAGTTATATTTGAGATATATCAACACTTTTTAGATTTTGATTATAGTTGGCGAGGTGGATTATCGCCTTACTCTACCCTCATAGTTGCACCAAGTGGATGATGTCTTCCAAGTATCACATGTGAGGTTCTAAGTTCATGATCAATTAGAAATTATCGACTGGGAAAGATGGACATTAGTGGTGGGATGACTTTTGTGGTGTACCCAATAGAGATCAAGTATTGATAGGAGCAGATCCTACATATGTAGTCAAATAATATGGTGTGTGTTCTGTGGTAGAAAATGATCTTCTAAGATAGAACATATAAGTTGGAGGTTTAGATTCAAGCTCAATACAATCAAAATTTTGTGAATTCGCCTTTATTTTGGATTTTCGGGACGTAAATACCTATGTTGGAGGACAATGTAGGGACTTGGATTTTCCAAAATTTAATTTTATAATTATTTGGGAAAATTCCAAAACCAGGCACTGAGACGGCATGTGATTCTAAGGTTTGGGGTGCTTAGAATGATTATTTAAATAATGTTATGTTTTTAACATCACACATGCATGACTTTTCTAAAAATTTAAAATAAATCTTATGTGAATTCCCCACTCATTTATTTTGGACCATCATTGAGATTAGACCATTGGATTTATATTAAAAATGATGTAAAATTCATCTCTATAGAAAATGTCACTAGGGGCGTAATCATAAATAAAATAATTAATTAATTTTTTTATTTTGAAATTATAATAAATCATTACTAGTTACTCAGATTAGAAATATTATACCACAATTGAGTTCATAAGGGGGTGTTTTACTTAGGTTGGTCCTAACCTTGATTGGCACGAGTCGAGGGAGAATATAAGATTTTGGATATAAAAGACATTAAAATATCTTTTTTTTTCAAATTTACATGATGACACAGTGGAAATTTTCATTTTTAATAAGTCATGTATAGGAATTCATGGTTATCACAATAAACCTAGAATTCCTCTCATGAAAAGACGAAGTTGTATTCTCTTGATGCAGAATGCTGGATGATCGGGGATCAGAAATGACAAAAACCACCATTATTCATCAACGGTTGATCCAATAGTTGAGGTTGGGTGTCAATATCATTGTGATTTCATTTCTCTTTATTCGAATCAAATGATGAATGAAGATCTACCCATAAACAATTTGATATGTGGTTTGTTCATTTTTATGATGTGGATAATTATAGTGTGATCAATGTGAATAGATCTGGTCGATTAATCTTTTGTTTGTTTCTTCTTGATCCTATTAACATGAATGGATCAACAGCATATATATAATTTAGTGATCTATTACTTGGGTCTGAATGTTTTTAACCCCTCCCACATAATTCTATCTAGTTATTAATGAATTCTATTCCCTTGGAAATGGAATATGAAAGATCTCTCTTTGACCCTAGTTCCATGGAACAAATATTCTAGACTGAAGGTTATGATCTGTGATGAAATTTTGGAGGTGAAATGTGAGTGCATAATACAAGAATTCATTAATGCTAGAGGCCACGATGAATGGCGGGCTATCAACAGGGTGGTTGGCGGTGATGGAATCACGTAGCATGGTGGGAGGCTAGGTTCTTTCAGGGATCACAACTGTGGTCCAGTGGTACTACATTGATGTTGGAGACCATGAAAAGGTAGGCCACGAGAGGCTGACAGATGCCACGGTAGGAAGCCGTGACAGCGGCTAGGGTGGGGCATGTTTTCAAGCTGCATTGTAGGAGGCTCATGCAGTAACAAGGCTATGGGAAATGTGGGCCAGGATGTGATTCCATATGCATTGAACACGGAAGCCATGTTGACTGGGATTGCAAGGTGGAGGTATGACATAATGGTGCGGGTCTGCATGCGGAGGGTTGGGTTTGGTGAACCGTGCTGCTCTGGTATCCCAGTGGGCTGGACCGCACATCCCAATTAGCCGACATTCAGTATGACATGGGGGCTAAGCTGGCCCATACTGTCTATTTCGGGATGGGTCAGATGTACCTGGCCAAGTCAGGTCAGCTAGACCATGTCGGGAAAACTCGGACTGGACCAGAACAGTTTAAATAAATTAGTTGTATCTTTCAAAACGTTTGTATATTTGATGTGATTTTTGAGGTTTTGGGACCCTTGAAACAAGGAGGCCCTTTGAGATAATATAAGTGAGTTTTTTATGGTTCTTTTAGACCTAAGTGATTTAATATTAGGTTCTCCTGAAATGAGAATGATATGAGAGGAAACCTATGTCTTTATTTAATTATGTTACATGGGGGGAGGACCACTTGACTAATCAACTATCTATGTACCCTCAAATATCCATGTAATATTGATTCTATATGAACAATCAATAATATTTGTATCATTTATGGTCCATGCACCATCGATGCCAAAGATTCTATCATGGCTCTGGGTTCCACAAACATTCTGTGCTCCACCGACACATCGCGCTTCACTAACTCTCTGTGCACCATCGAAGCTTTGTGCACCCTCAATTATATTTGTGACACTATCACTTCTATATTCTAAAAAACTGATAGATTTGTGGGATTCAACTGGAGATCATTTTATTTTTTATATTAGACTTATTGTTCTGCGATATGACTATAATAATTGTACTTCATTTGTTTTCTTTGTGGTGTACTTCATTAAATCCTTTTTTGCGTACCTAGTGTGTTTCTTTTATAGTGTACATTATTCATTTCTTAGTGGTGTACATTTGTGGATTCAAAGTCCCTACTAATTATTTTTTTACTCATCCATGAACGGGTTATTCCCACATTTTTCTTTTATTTTCCTGATGATCAAGACATTGATGGATTCATTAGTGGACCGTGACCTAGTGGTTCTTTAAGAGAGTCTTGATAGATGAGGTGTACATTTATGACTTTAGAGAGTTGTATCTATACCAACCCTTTAGGTAGGGTTTTCTACAGACTAGATTAAGGATCTCATACTTTTCGTTTTATTTTTTATTGTATACCATCACAACTTAATTTTTAGTATTATACAATCGTATTTTGTTGCATATATATTAGATGTATAAATTCTTGTTCACTTAGAGTTTTCTATTAATCACATTTGATCTTAGAGAGGGGTGTGTGTGTATAGTTACTTGGGAAAATACCTCCCATTTGTGGGATATATCAAATCAGTGCTAGTCTCCACCCCCTAACCTATTAGAGGAAATCATGGGGTAGTCACGACATGGGCCCTAGGGGATTGGTCGTGATAAAAATAGCAGTGTTTTAATATTATATACTAAGATTAGATGTTTAAATAATCCAATTTTAATTAACCTATGTAGTATGCGTGGTTATGTTACATAGTTTATAAAAATGTATGCTAACCATGGGTCTATTACAGGACACACTGGACAACTTCACAATTTTTCCACATTGTCTGGGAAGTAGTGTTCCAATCATGCTATTTGGTTCTTTCCAAAACAATATATCCATGTGAACTCTTCTATCATGGTTTTGGATAATTATTCTCAAGTTGTACAATATCATGTAAGAACACATATAGTTCAACATAGTTACTCATATAATCCACATTGTTTGAATATAACCATGTGCTACCCATGAAACCAAACACTTGAAAGAGAAAAATAAACCAAAATCTGACTCTAGATTAAGATGTCACATTGTATCCCATTATTAATGCACATAAAATGAGAATTAGTTGATAAATATGCCAAAAATCACAATTTAATTAAAAAGAACCAATTATTCAAGTGAAAATCCAAAAAATGATAAAGTAAAATTAATGACAAACAATAAGAAATTAGATTTGACAATTCTCCCCAACAAAACAAAAATTCTTCCAACAGAAATATGTGATGTGTTATGTTGATTTTGTAAAAGGGAAAGGCTCAGACTCTCACATGATTTATCTCCTTAATATAACAAGTACCCTAACCACAATAGATAAAACACATGAAATTCCATCTTAAAATAATCAATTAGATTCATAAATGTTTTGAAATGATGATGATAATCTCAGACCACAAACCTAAAAACCTATCACAACAAAAAAAATTGTGACTAATCTGAAATATTGACATTCTCCAAGTAAAGGGAAACTCAATGTTAGACGATGTGTGGGGTAACATCCTGAAAATTTTCAAATGAAAAAAATTTAAAGTGATCATATAAAAATAAGGGTTTACTTGTAAGTAATGGGAGATGGCAGAGTTGACTACACACCATATTAGAGTTCTAGCCAAACATCCATCTAATGCCCCAATCAGACAGTGAAAAAAACAAAAACATCGACAATCAATTCATAGAATTATCTAAATGACTAGAACATGATATAATATGTAATTTGATTACCATTCTATGATGAATAATGTTGTAATTCTCCCAAATATGTTTCCATTAGTACAAAACATCGCAAACAATTAAAATATTCCTATTTAATTTCAAATAAAAGAAAACACCAATAGATAAATGCATTAAAATAAAAGAAACATTACATACAAATCATTAAATTAAACTCATAAGAGTTCCACATTCATCTTATTGATCAACACTCTTATTTGAAGGAGTACAACTTATGCTCTTTTATTTTGAGTGATGTTCCTATAAAACATCAGAATATGTTCTATATATCCACAAGCAGCAAAATTCATCGGAGAATTTAGGAATTAAGGATTCTGGTCGCCTAAAATGCCCCATTGATGAAAAAACAGGGTCTTATTCCATGTTGAAGATGAAAAAAATATCATAAATTTCGTGGAATTACACTGCCATCATAATTATCAACATGTTAGTTTATCATCCATTTATAATAATTAATTTTATCTTTTTTACGGACTGAAATATGATTAACTTCCTTGAGAAACCCCACTAACATAGCCTCATCCATAACCTCCTACCTCACCACATTGTAAAATAAGGATAAACTGAATTATGAATCACTTGACTAAGGATTATATCAGATCCCATTATTAAAATTTTGGGGATTCATATAATTATACAAAAAAATATGGTATATATGAATGTGCATCCTCAAAATGATATATGAATTCAATAATCAATGAATTTTCTTTTTTAAGGTATCACATCCTTTTCTACTTCACCTCCTTCATGGATCATATAAATATTTTTAGATGAATGAATCCCAAAAAATCCCAGGGGATTTCTTCATTAGGATTCATCATAATTACTGACATCAACAACTTCCATCTTGGACCATCAGGCTTATAATTCATGAACATGAACTAATGTTTCTTGGGATGGTCGAGATGATTGAATGTATCCCTAATGGAATTCACCCATTCCTTATCCTTTGTTTCGTATAGAAATATAATGGAGTGAGTAGGGTCCAATTATTAAAAAATCTCAAAAAATTCATGATATTGAGGAATACCATTTTCCTTTTCTAAGATGGATGAACTAGATAACTAAGAAAACTAATTTTCAACGAAAAGAACACTATGAAATTAACAGACAGATATACACTTCATGATTCCTTAGATCTTAGTGGACCAATTCTCTAAATATCATGGAAAATACATAATCAAATCAAACCCACCCTCAATAAGTCTCCATAAAATAATAGTAGAAAAAAATCATCTCAAATATTTCATAACTATTTTTCAATAAACATACTAACCACCACATCAGAAACTATTTTTAGCTTTAAAATTAAATCCATTTCATTTAAAAAAATTTATTTCCAATATTTAATAAAACCCTTCCCATTTAATAAATTTATCACTTTTAAATTAATATTTAATAATTTAATTGAAATAATACATAGAATTTATATAAAAGAAAATGAATAACATGACCATTTTTCAAAATACATCATTATTAAATGTAATGGTAATTAAAATTCAATATTTCCATGATTTTCATTAAATAATTTTTAAAACCACATTTATTATTTCTCAATATTAAAAAATTCCATTTGAAATCAAATTTTCATAATTAAAAACATGTGTTCCATGAACATTTTTAAATTTTCAAGTATCCAAATTAAATTCCCATAAGAAACCATTTATAATGTGTGACCATTCCATATTTTTGGATGTCATTTTTTATTCATAGTAATTTTGTGGAGAGTCTTTCAATACAATATAAATAAACAAAAAATCTTTCCTATCCGTATAACCTCTTCTAAAAAAATTGGCCCAAATATCATTTCATTCTTGAATCACAGAAAAATGTTAAAAAACTTATTAATCCAAAGAACATAAACAGTTGAAAATGGAAATAAAAATAAAAGGCCAAATATAAAATATCAAACACTGAACCCCAAATCCAAAATTCCCAGGGTATCTCATGGTTTAACAGTAAATGTGTTGGCTAGAAACTTCTTAATACCTACTAAACAAGTCTCTACAATCTAATCCGTTTTATATTTACATGCAAAAATAGTGGGTAATCTAAATTCTTGGCCCTATAATGAACCTCCACTTTAATACCATTTTATATGAACTAACCTGGTCCACTAGAAACCACTTATCTGACCCAGCCCATGTTACCCCTAGTGAACAATCTTGGTCACCCTTGTAAGGCGACAAGCACCACTAGTATTTGTCGAAAATATTGGGAATTATTTATCAAAATATAAAATAAATAAAGCAATATAAAGGAATCAAAAATACCAACATTAATAAACTAATCAATGATAACTAATAACAAAAACTAAAAATACAATTAAACTGATCCTAATATCCAAACGGACCTTCATCTGATCTCACATGTTACTATCCTAACCCAAAACCCAACACTACACCACAGCGATTGAGATCAAGATTGATTCAAAACTAAAGGATAAATAAATAAATTGATGTATGTTCATATGTATTAAAACACATAATGAATTCCATATTTATTAATTAACTATGAATTTAATTTAAATAAATGAATAAATTAATACATTTATAAAATACAATATATAAAAATTGTGTTTTCATTCATTAGATTTCAATTTGAAACAAAATTCCTTTACCTATTTATTTAACGATGGGTTTTCATAAAAAGGGGAGGACAATGAATTTTACAAAAAAGGGGGATGAGGGAAATAATGTGAGAAGGAGAGAGTAATATAGTATTTAAGAAATTATTTTAACACTAGGAATTAATATTTACCCAAGAGACACATCATAATATAGTAATTGAAGAAATAAAAAATAATTATATAAATGGTTTTGAAGTACTCTAGTATCAAAAATAGAAAAGGTACCTAAATTATAATCTATAGATAATAAATTTCATGGTAACAAGGACATACCTATGATCTCTGTGGAAAATAGAGAACCAATTGTAACATGATATTTCTTATTAGCATGAACGATTAATCTAAATCGCCTTAATGTTGAGATGTACCCTATCTGAACTAATTTTGGGGAAACATACCGAAAGAAGAGTGCTTCCATACTGAGTTTCAAGTGGCCAGAGTATAATCCTAAACTAGTGAAACAATCATTTGCGGATATTCCTCTATATATTCTAGGTTCCAATGAAAATTAATGAATGGGACTGAGGAATAAAATACCAAACAATCGACGATATATATAATAATCACAAATCATCTCGTGAATAAAAAAGCCTCACATTACACCTAAAACACACTAAGCAATAGTTCCATTACTATCAAACTATCCACACTTATGGTAAATCACTTGTTGAGTATGTTTCCACCAATTTATCATTAAATAAGGAATGTGACATATCCCAAAATGAGTTTTCAAAATAAGAGCGATTTCATATTTTCCAAACATGCCCAACATATCCTTTGAGTGATAACACATTTCAATTAGATCAAATCCCTGCACAATGAATCTCATGAAATATTTTAAACTCATTAAAAACACATAAAAATTATTTAGAATAAAAAAACCACTTATAATGGCTACTATTAAAATTTAATATTATGTTTTCATAGATTAATTAAAAAATTAAAAACAACTACATTCAATATAACAACACTAGATTTCTTCAAAATAATTTTTCTATATAATAAAAATCACTAACGATCATTAAAACGATGTGTAACCATAAAGAAAACAATGTGTTGTATATTTAACATCCACATGTAAAAATAAACCTATATCTAACTCAATTCTATGGTTTAATGCTACCTCAAAATAAAATCTATGAGGTCCAATGTGGGAAGAACAAAAATAAAGAAAATTAAATATACAAAAACCATCAAATTAAAAAAAATGAAACATGAAACATAAAATAAATAAGCCGTGTGAAAGTGGAAATTAAGTGAAAAGTTATAACGAAGAATATGGAGAAGAAAAAAGACGGTTACAATGAGAAATTACCTCAAAATATTGAAGAAATCACATGGAATCCCCATGAGAGGAGGAAGGGTGTAATGCAGAATATGGTAGGATCTCCATAGGGTCACATGATCCAAATGGGGAAAAAGATGACTTTTTTACTTAAAAAAGATGGTAAATGGTAAAAATTATTTTTTTTTGTTGACATGTTCACTATGCATAGTTAGACTGCACATTTTAGAAAACTGCTCATAGAATATTATTTAGATACTAAACTAATAAGAACCCCACCTGGTTTGTCTCCATGGTTACGAAAATCATGTTCCAACCATGTTGTTTGGTTATTTTAAAAACTGTAGATCCAAGTGCATACATATAGTATATATTGGAGTAACCATGATAAAGTCATGTCACCACATCTAGAATCACCCCATGACGTTCATAGATACTCTTAGAAAATATAAGGATTGAATATAAAGATTAACTAATAATAAAACACAAAACATGAAAGAGTGAAATGAACTAAAATGGGACTCTACATTAGGATTTCACGCAATTTACACTTTATCATTCTCTTGGACTATGAAATAGAGATAAAAAATTAAAAAAATTAAAAAATAAGTTCTAAAACACCCATTACTCAATAGATACGACACATATAAAATGAAAATACAAAATAGTTTAAAAGTAATAACTGGGACATGACATTAAAACACTAATGCAGTTTTCACGAAATCATTTTAAGAATTAATTAAAAGATAAAAAACACTAAAAATAGTCTTATCAGATTGAGTTATATTATCCCATGGAATTTTTAAATATGAGTCGAAAATATTATGTATATAAAATTTTTATATTTGAATTGCATATTTTCCTTGATGATATTAAGATCATAATAAATGAATAGATTGTAAAACTACATTAATAACATTTTAGGTTAAATAATGATATATTAAGTGATTTAAAAATATCTAAAAAAATTACCTTCACCCAATTGAATGGTAAATTTGTAATATTACAAACATGGATATTTTCCTATTTATATTATGTCTTTTTAGATGAAAATTCATCAAGATATATAATCTATATTCACAATTACTGTAATAGTCTACTACTATTATAAATTTGGATTATATTATTCCAATTTGGGAAATGATCATAAAATTATCCCAAAATAATCATCCAAATTTGTACTCCTACTTAAAACCATTCATTATAACCTCGGAAAAAGAACCATAATAAATAGTTGGATTATATTTTACTAAGGGTAACATGGAATATATATAAGAATAAAATGATCATATGTTTATGAATACATGACAAATCAATTTGAAGGTCATACCCAAAATTTAAATATTGATATATTTGAGTCATTGAATATATATTTCTAGATCATAAGACATGAATCACAAGAAAATTGATGCACATGATGCATGATAATATAACAATGGAATAATTCATGGAAATTTTGGCATACACATAAGCATATAATATCTTATGTCGATGAATCCTACCATGAAATTCATAATATGTTAGGTTTTGGTTAATCACACACACAAATAATTCTATCTTTGGATGGAATCTTGTGTACTTTAATGTTTTTGGATTTTTATGTCCTCTACTACACCCTCTTGTTTCTTTATTAGTATTTCCTCTCATGTAACATTTTTTTGGGGGATAAGGATCACCTCTCGTATACACTCTTATTTTGGGAATAGGATGACTTCACATATACCATTTGGATAACAGTGAAATGATATCATTACCTAATGAATTAGAGGGCGAAATCAGTCCCACCACTGTAATAATGAAAACAATACACATGTGTGCCACAAGAACCAAAATAAATCATCATATCAAGACACATAAAATTAAATGGGATTTATAAACATCATTCCATCATAACATAACCCACATAAAAAAATAGTTTTTATAAATTTTAATCCATTATAAGCATAAACGATCCATTATAATAATAGGGAAAATATACTATAAAAAGTTTATATTAATGAATAATTATCATAAAATAATGTTATTTGAGTTGGAAAATAGTTTTGAGTGATCATAAAAAAATAATTCTTGAGGAAAATATTATTCTTGATTTGAAAAGTTATTATTTTTATAAAATTACAATGAATTGTAAAGGAAAAAATATTATTTCAAAATAATCATATTTATAATTAATTTAGGATTCATATCATTAATTATTCATGACATAATATGTTCATGTTCATACCATATAAATAAAAAAACATCTCCTCTCGTTTTTACTGAAAATGTCACAAGGAACTCTATTTGGAGATCTACAATAAGATTCTATTGAAACAATTTAGTAAAAATTATAACATAGAAATAAATGAAATCAAAAAATTGTAAAAGAATATTAATAATATTTTGAAAAACATTTTTCTAAAAAATCAATGTGGATGATAGTTATTCTTCATCAAGTACATACATATAAATATTCTTGAATAAATAAGAGATTGTGAATGTGTCTGTTTCCAATTGATAATCAGAAGAATCATATCCCAAAAGAATGAAATAAAATTATATGGATATTAATATAAAATAATAATCATAATATTACTAATAAAATAAATAAATGGGAAGTAAATACACCACACAATAAGAAATAAGACTTTTATAAGTCATGGTTCACATATAAATAAATGTGAGACAATAATCCTTTATGTTAAGATTTAATTTACTAATATACATTCGAACCTCATGTATAATAAATATTGTTTTATTATACATATAATATAGAAGACACTTCATATATATAATACCATATATGATATTCTTATATATTTATATTAATTAGTTATTATCAATTCTTGTTAATGATATGATTCTGGTAATAACTTTTATGTTTTTCGTTCATTTGATGGATTACTATACTCAATATTCATACATAAATTAGGATTAAATCATCCCAAAAATTTGAACCATGATATAAATATCATATATATTAATTATATATGTATCCTTGGTCGTTTATAAAATTTAGAGATAGAAAATAAAATATAATATTCATGGAGACGGTAGGTCATACATACGCATGTAAATAGTTTTCATTTTCTTGTCAAATTAAAATAAAGAAAATTATATGATACATTATAGATAAAGTATAGTTTTAATGTTATATATATAATATTTAATTGTATACTTTTTTCTCGTTTCTGTCAATTTATCTGAAAAACAAATCACATCGCATCATGGAGATGGTCAGTTGTACATATGCATGAGCGAAGTTATCATTTCCCAAAAAATTAGTTGTTAAAATGTTAGATATGATATTATCATAAATAAGTACAATAATTTCGTAAATATCTTTTATAAACATTTAACTCTTTATAATTTACACTCATGAGTGATGGTAATGGAAAATTAATGGTATCGCTACATGGAGACAGTAAGCCATATTAATACACCCGTGATATTTTCTATTTTTGTTCAATGGGAAAGGGGTTTCATAATGGTGTGTTCAAAATAATAACATTCTATAATAGTGAGTATTCTGAAGATATTATTTTAGTAATTATATCATATATTTTGAGTAGGTATAGAAGAGTAGAAAAAGATTTTGATCAGTTATAGCGATTTTCTATTCTTCGAAACACCACCTTTATATTTCCTCTAAAGGATACTAGAGTCGGTATTTTGGAAAGTCTAGAACAATTTTGATTTCTAGATAATTTTAGAGTTTAATATATTTAATATTGGTTGATATATGAGGCCCATTTTGGTTAAATGGGATGATGTCTGATCTGTCCTTTTATAATGAAGGTGACATGCACTTTGGGAATTTCTCAAAATATTGATTTATAATAAATTAAATATCAATCCAAATACCTCTAAATGGAACGGAACTAAAATATAATTTTATTTTTTTAGTATAATAAACCTATACATGTTTAAAAAAAATTTAAATTTTAACCATGTCATATTGATTAACACTTTGTTCACCTATTTTAATTTTAACTATAGTAACTATATTTTCTATATTAAAAAGTGGAGTATTTTTATTTATAAGGAGTAAAATAAATTTTAAATGTTCATTATATGATATTTTAGACCATTATTTATCTACATGTCATTATTTAGTATTTAAATGATTTTTTACAAATTTAATAAAATATTATTTTCATAAAATATCATGAGTGTAAATTATGACTCTATTCAATATATTTACTTTAATAAAATCAATCAAAAAAGATAACATTGAACCAATTAATTTAATAGACCAATAATATTTAATATTCATATAATAATTATATGGAACACATTAAGTAATTCATATTATATTTATATTAATATTTTTAATGCCACATAATTGGGGGGTTCATTAATTGAATAATTACCTAATCATTATTGTTTAATTATTTAGGAAAATTATTTCAACATTAAAAAATTTAAATTAATTTCCATCATTTGTATAAGCATTTTATATTTGAAAATAATATATATAGTAGATTAAAAATAATATATATCCTTATTTTAAAAATACTATACATTTTAAATGTAAGAGTGTGATATTCTATCTCTCTCTTGGATTATAATAATACCCATGTATTTTTCATGTAAAAGGGTCAACTAAATTATTCGATTTTGATAATTATGTATTAGGGGTCTAATAAACATAACGCATTAACATGTGTACATGTGTTAGTGTGGTTTTATAATAATTATTATATTTTTTACCCTTAATTACCCAATTTAGTCTTAACTGTTGTAATAAAAATAACTATAGCTTATATTTATATTGTAAAAAATTAAAAGGGGAATAATTAATATATTTCATTCTAATGATCCAAAATATTCAAAAAATAAATAAAATTTAATTCTAATCATTTTCAAATATTAATTAAAAATTAATCCAGCTGATGGGACAAAACAATGATTTTTTAAAGTGAAATTGTAAAAAACATTGAAGTGTTTTTAGATCCAAATTAAAATAGAAATTGAATCCAATGAGAATAATGGGATTAAATTTTTTTATATTTATACATTAATAAAATTAGAAATTGAATTTATCAATATCAATTATTTAGATGAAAATAATTTTTTTAATTAAAATGTAATATTTTTCAATACACATCAATGTAAGACACATAAAAGAAAAATGCCAAGAAATAGTCCAAAGAAAATCATGATATCAATCATTCAAATAAAAATTTTATTTTTTAAAATATAAATAATTAATTTATCAGCATTATATTTAAAACATATACACCATCAAAAGGTGATTAAATTTCACTTTTATAAAAACATATCTTTTATGCTTATTATTGGATTTGATCTTATAAGAAGTCTAGAATACAAATTGGATGAATAATAAAAAAATAGTAAATATTTTATAGGTATATTTAATTAATTTAATAAAAAATGTTTTATTTATTTATTTATTATCATCAAAAAAAACTTTTCCACATTTAAATATTTTTTCAGAAAAACATTTCCTTCTATTTTTAACGGGGATTTACATTAATTTACCATCAATTAGTAAAAGAATAATATATTCATGTGTAAACCATATATTTATAATTATATTCATCATCATCATACCCACCATTTTAATATATATGTTATAATTTTTTTTCTTAAATAATTACAATAATAAATGGTTGTTTCATAGAAACGTTGTGTTGCATGTAACGTTTTCTAAGACGGTGTTTCTTGTAACATAAGACAACAAAGAAATAATTTTTTAAATTAATATATATCTCATCAAAATATCTAGTTGTAAAATTATACCCCTATAAAATAATTTTACCCTATAAATTAATCTTCGTTATCAATGGTTTAATGCATGTAAATTTCATTAAAAGAATCCCACATCAATAATTGAATAGTGAAATCACATTAAAAAAATGTGGGAAACATAATAATTACCCAAATTAACTTATAACTTGGTTTCGGCATTGGAAAATGTTTGTTGAAAATGAAAACATAGACATGGAAGAGAAATATAACTATCAAGTTCTAATGGAGAGTGATAGGGAACATAGTCTGGACAAAGTTAACAATCACAATGCCATAAATCTATGTTGATATAAGGAACCATTTGAATCATTAGAAAATAATGTACAAGGATTAAATTTTTGTTTCAATATCCTTTATTTATAGTTCAAGAATTTTCAATAGATGAAATAATTACTTGATTTAATTATATTTTATAAGTATATCTCATCCCTAAGGTGGTCAACGATAAATTTACACTTCATCACTTATTCTAATAAGTAAAGGTGAATTTTTCAATCATGAAGAATTAATACATCATTATATCCATATGATGATAGGTTATTCCATATATTCTAGAATTATGAATATTTTTGACATATGTTATATAATATTAATATATCATCATATGGTGAGATAATAATTTAACCTCTAAAACCTCATCTAAAGATTAACATAAACCATTCCTTAACTTGATAATCATATAACTGTTCTGAATGTTTAATTGGTAAAAAATTGGAAATAAGGTTACTAAACTAATCAAAAATAAATTATCATTTTTCACCCATATATAATAATGTATCCATTGTTTGTCACATAATGGTAATGTGAATACCTTCATCATTTATTCTCACAGAAAAATATTTAATACAGACTTGTTTCTTAATTATTTATATAACATTTTTATCAAAATAATAATGGGATTATTGGGTTCATCATTTTACCAATAATATATGTGTTTTCATTATTCCATAATCCATATAAAAATCACATTAAATACTAGAAATAGATGATCAATAATATTTAATAGGTTTCAATCATACAAAATAAAAAACAAAATTCCAATCTAAGGGGATAATGATAAATAGTAAATAATTATCATGGGTCACATAATAAATTGTGATTGAATAATATTTTTTATGTTTTAATCAGTTATTGCTTTGTCTTATAGTCCACATTAGTCCATAGACTCGGAAACATGTTATCATATCTCCCAAACTCCATGAAATTAAAATACAAAATAGTGGAGGTAAAATATTTGGTGATTTCTCATTATTAACATTATTAGATACATTATTCCCATCATTTCTGAATTAATCCAATTGAATATCTTCCATTCCATACCTGCATCACCCATTTATTTTCATTTAGGAATTTACCTGAGTTCTTAATTACACATTTCATGCATACAAATACCTAAAATATATTTTTACCATTTATGTTTTCTTGAGAACTGATATTCATATTTTTATGAAGACTGGAGGAATGGTGATAACATTCTATTTCAATTTCTACCATCTAGTCACATCGAAAAAATACTTATATCTACTAATTTATCTTACAGAAAAGTCTTTTCTGACACTCGGATTCAGGACACTAAGGAATCGATTGATTTCAATATTATTGGGGATGATTAACACGGAAGTTTACCCTGCTTGTTTTGTAAAATTATCCTAAAAGATAAAAATTGAATCATCATATTTTTTCCTAGGATAAAGTAATTTTTTCTCTATCTAAATTCATAGAATATAAGGGAAGTACGTAATAAAAAATATCCCCATAAACTCATCATATTCCATGTTTTCAGTTTCATCTTGTACCACCATGTTTATAATCAGAGACCCCCCCAAATTTGATTCTCCATCAAAATGATTAATAGTTAAAATTACTTTTTTATACCCCGAACAATAAAGGATGGAAAATATATTAACAATGGTACTGATCAATTGTTAAACAACATTTGGATCAAAAGTCCCACTATAAGATAGTGGGAATTTCCTTTTGATGGAAAGAAGAGAGATTTGTTCCCTCCTAGGTTTATATTTAATTCTAGTATGATTTAGGTCTTGCGTGAATATATATATATATATATAATATTTTCAATCCTACTAACAAAAAATGTTCCCTATCATGAGGACATTCAGTTCATTTCCCATCTCATTCAATATAAATCCCTTTCCTTCAGGTTCCATCCATTGACTAAAATAAAACATAAATAGTGTGAGTCAGAGTAATCATACTTCAAATCCTCATAATTTTGGTAATTTACCTTCAATCAATGACATGATAGGATTTATCATATGCTGTTAATGATTGATATGAAAAATCTAGTATCTTAACCTAAACATTGACTTAATCATAGTGATCACACGAATATATTATCCTCTTATATTCTGAAGAATGAAAAAAACATCCATCTATTACAAAATATAACAACCCAATCAATTCCAAGATGAATATTATTTATTTCATAATATTCGTTACATTATAGAAAATATATGACCATGCACCATAATATTTTCTTCTCATTGGATACATGGAAATCATTGTTATATTTTGGGTAACGATATTAAATGGAACCCATGAATATCTTCCCCTGTAGTAATCCTATAAAAAACATCTCATTATAACATGAGGGAAGGAATCATAAAATAACTTGGGATAAGATTCTCATTAAGGGTAAACATAGAAGATATGTAAGAATAACACAAGAATAAGGTTATGAATACATAAGAAAAGAAATTGAATATCATACCCTATATGTCAAATATAATATACATGATTCATCACATAAATATTATTAGATCATGAGATATCAATCATAATATAATTGAATCACATGAGAAACGTGATTATATGCATGGAATAAGACATGGAAATTTAGGCATTCACATATGAATTGAATATCTTGTTACAATGATTCATACTAGGGCATTCATAGAATTTTAGTGTTTCTTTAATCAACCATGCACCTAATTAAAAATTAGGATGGAATCTTATGTAACTTATAATTTTAGGATTAGTATGGCCTCATGTGTACCCACTTGTTGTAGGATAAGGATGAAATATCATGTACCCTTTTGTAATAGGAATAGGATGACCTCCCATGTAAATCCTTTTTGTTGGAATATGATGAACTCATGTGTACTGTTTTGTGCTCCTAGAAAATTTTTCAATACCCAATACAATAAAGTAAGTTAAAGGTTATGTCCCATATATATTGAAATCTATTATCATTTCTTCCACAATAGCATAAATCATTCATTATATCGGAACTTATGGAATAAAATTGGATTCCTAAACATCATACAATCATAATGTAACCTAAGGAAATGAAATGGGTTTTATAAATATCTATAAATAATAATTGTAATACAACCATATTAATAACATAGAATGTATTCTAGAAAAATAACCCTATTAAACATATTTATCATCAATGAATGTTATCGTATATGGAAAATTATTTTTAACGATAACCAAAAAATAATTCAGGTGGAAAATATCATTTATTCTTTTAAAATTCTTCATTTTAATAAAATTTCATGAAATTTTAAATAAAAACATTTAAAAAAAATAAGCTTGTATGATTATAGATGAAAATTCATTTAATTAATGATTCTTGATTATAGATTATTTTTTTCATTCTTCATAAGTTAAAACAATCCATTTGTACCTTTTCTGGAAAAGTTATAAAGAACCATGTTTAGAAAATAGAAAAAGATTCCTTCAAAAATATTTACTAAATGTAATCACATGTGTAAAAATATCATTATAATATATTATGATAATAATAAAAATATTTGAAAATTTTATTAAGAAACATGTACGTCGAAGGTAGATACTCTACATTAAATACTTATGTATAAATAATCCTGAATAAAAATGATATTGTGAAATTAACTTTTTCCAATTTATAATATGTAGTATAGTATCCCCCATGAATGAAAAAAAATTAAGTAGATATTAAAATACCATAAAATTATAGAATAATACTCATATAATACACTCATGGAAAGAATATTCTCAACACAAAAGAAACATTTAGTATATAAGGAAAATATCTTATAGAAATGAAAGTGAGAAAAAATTCCATTACATTGTGTATTTAAGGCCCTAGTATATATTCAAACAACCTTTATTATAATTAAAATTTTATTTTACATATACCAAAAAATATATACATATATATAATATTGTATATTATTTACTTATATCATTATACTACTTTCTTATTAATAATTTCTTTTTGAAGTTATGTTTCAGGTAATAATCATCTCATTTTTTGTTCAAGTATTGTATTATTATCCTTGGTCATATTACATGGATCAGGATTTCATCATCTCCAAAATGATAAAAATGACAAAAATATTATATATATATTCAGTATATGATTATTCACTCTGAATCAAAAAAATTATAGATATAAAATTAAACACACAGGTCATTGAGACTGTAGGCATATGTACGCATGACCGCTGAATTAATTGTCCTATAATATTAAAATAAAGAGAATAATATGATATATTATAATTATATAATCATTTTAATGTTATTAATATCATAAATATTAATAAAATTAATCATTATTACAACCAATATAAGTGAATTATCAATCACATCACATTGTGGAGATGGTAAGCTATACGTACGCATGACAGACATTATCATTTTCAAAACAAATTGGTCGTAAAATCATATATATAATATTATCATTTCAGAAGTATAAATATTTTATCAATTTTATATATAAACACTTTACCCACAATAATTTTCACTCATAAAATATGGTTATGTAAAATGAATTGTATTGTTACGAAGTGATGGTGAACCTTATGTACACACATGCGATACATTAACTCCTTGTTCGATGGGAAAAAGGTTGTATAGTGATGTGTTCATAATAATAATGTATAATCATATTTTGTATTATTAATTTATTATTTTATGATATATATCATATATTATTTGTAGGTAAAAAGGTGTAGAAAAAGAGAGTGCTTGATTAGAGGGATTACCCCTTCTCTAAAGAATATCCTTTAAGTCTCCTGTAAAGGACTACTTTGTTTGACTTTTGAGAAGAATAAAACCACTAGAATGTGGATTGGGATGTGGATAACATAATCTATAAGATATCAGTTGTTAAAAAAATTTAAATGTGATGAAATTTTATAATTTAGGAGGTTTCCTTTTATAATGTTGGTGAGCATCATGTTTGAATTTTCTCAAAATATTAAATTATAATAAATTAAATATTAATCTAAATACCTAAAAATGGTAATTCATTAAAAATAATATGGTATAGAGTTTAATATCATAATAAAATATATTTAATACTTTCATGGATTTATTTTTAATACTTATATTTTTTTTATTAACACTGTCTTCACTTTTTTTTTAATTTTAACTATGGTAACTATTATTTCAGTAGTGAATGGTTGATATATTTACTTATATGGTGCCAATTAAAAATTAAATGGAAAATTATTGATATTTTTACCATATTATAAACTTTCAATCATTATTATTGATTAAAATTACTTTTAAGGAATGTAATAAAATTTTATTTTCTTAAAATATCATTACTGCGAATTTTGACACAATTCTTCCATTGACATTAAAAAAAATAACAAATATATAAAATCAAAAAAAAAATACTTTAATATACCCAAAATATATTTTATTTACTTATATAACTAGTTTCTAACCATGTATAATTCAAATTATATTTATTTTAATGTTTCTAATACAACTTAATTGGGTTCTTCATTAATTGAATAATTACAACATCATTATTGGGTAAATATTTATGTGAATTACGTATCAACTAAAAATTAAAAACAATATACCCTAATTTATATAATCCCATTATATTTAATAAAATATACATATAATATACTGTTATTTATTTATCCCCATATTAAAAATACTATACTTATTAATGGTAACTCTGTTATATTTTCTAACTCTCTTTGAATATAATAATATACAATATTTTTTTCATAGAAAAATGTCATCTAAATTATTAAATTTAGTTCCACATGTGTTATTATTGTACCTAAATTAATACAATAGAATATTACATGTATTATTATAGTTCTAAAATATTTATTATGCAATTTTGACAGTCATTTACCCGAGTTAACCATAATCGTGACAATAAGATTTTTTGAAGTAACAATTAATATTATCCTAAAATAAAAGTGAACTATTTAATAATTTTAGACCTTATGATTCAAAATATGTAATATAATTGTACAAAATCAGTTCATATAATTTTATGTAATTATTTGGAAATATATTTCACATATAGGATGAAATAATGAGCTTTAAAAGTGAAAATTATCAAAAGTTAAAAAGTTTTAATATTCATATTCAGTTTTCAAATTGATTCCAATAATCTAAATTTTGTTAAATGATAATTAATTGACCTAAATATACTATGAAACCAATAATTAATATAATTTAACACTATCAATTATTTATATGAAGTGGATATTCTTCATTAAAATTCATTTTTTTCAGTATTTATAAAAATAATAAACAAAATAAGAAGATTAAAAATCCAACAAAAAAGAAAATGACATCCCTATATCAATTATTATGTTTATTATTTAATATAGAATTTATAATATTTTCAAAATAAAATATTTAAAATGTGTAATCTATTAAAAGGCTGTAAAACTATCATTTTCTAATAATATATTAATTATTGGTAAAATTGGATTTGTTCTTGTATCTTTTTTAGAAAACCCATAGGATAAATTTTAAAAAGTAGATTAAATATTTCATATATATATATATATATATATTATATAATTCACCAATATTTATTTGTTTATTTATTGGTATAAAACACAGTTGTGCACATTGAAATAGAATTTCAGAGAAAAAACTATTCATTTTTATTTTAAAAAGGGTTTTACATTCATTTGGTATTAATTTGACATTGAATTATTTATAAATTTGTTAAAAATAATTTTATAATCCTTTTAATCCTATTTATACATTCCATTTTCATATCTCAGTTTTAATTTTCTTCTTTAGAAAATTACTATAATAAAAATTCTTCATAGAAACTCAAGTTCACATGTAATACAATATGAGATGGTGATGGGTGTAACCCAAGACATAAAAGCCATTAAATTATTAAAAAACAGATCTCATAAAAATCATTTGTGGTTAAAATTAATTATATCAACCATGGATTATTTATGGGATGTTTTCCTTTTATTATAACTTCAATTACCCATTGAGAGTAAAAAATTTTCTTTCACGTTACTTTTTATAAGGGTTATTGGGTGATGGAAAAAAATAGATAATCGTTAACAAATCACCTACTATTGGCAAAATTTTATTAGATGAGAAACATTTAAACATTAATAATCCTATATAAAAATATATTAGAATATTTTAAACCTAAAAAATCTTATATTCTAAATAAATCTATTTCATGAAATTTCGTTAGGAAAAATTAATTTATGTTAATTTAATACTTAATGAAATTTATAATTTACCCTATCCCCACATATTACAAGGCACCTCCTCTATTTTTTTAATAAAAAAAAATTGTATCTAGTACCTATCTATTACTCTTCCTTACATCACTCTTCACATCATCTATTCATCAGATTCCTTTAAAAAATCATTGAAAATATATTCCTGTAAATAGTAATATGTTGTCTGAAGAAGAAGTACAGTTCTTAATTGAGATTTTTTATATTCTAATAACTCCATAAATATATTTCAAACCATTATGATATAAAAAAATAATTTTATACCATATAATAAATTATTTTTATAGAAATGGGATAACCCACATCCGTCTATTATTCCATTAAAATTTAATACGGACCTAGTATTCATATATATATATATTAGAATATAACTTAATTAATAGATGTAATTATTTCTCTTTCACCTTCTCCTATGTATAGTTATAATAATAAATTTCAGGCATATATATATATATATATCATATTTATGACATATTTACCATTATTTATATCTAATAAATCATATATTTTCGTAACAATTCATTAACTGAATAATTATAACATTATTTGTGTATATGTGTGGGAAACCATCTCCATGAAGCGATGTGACTCAATTTTCAACAGCACATAACTGTAATAATGTATATGAGAATAAATAAATAATAAATAATATATTAATTATCTCATGATAATTCTGGATTGATAAAATAAAACATACATTCTATCCATAATGTTCATGTAAAACTGGAAATGTTACTCATGTATACAAAAGGCCTACCATCTCTATGATTTTAACATAAATAATTTTTCAGAAAAATTGTAAATGGGTTATTTTAAATGTATAATTTATGTATAATATGATATTTACATAGTGTTTATTATTATATAGATGATTAATTAATGACCCTTTGATGATAATCAGCCTATCGACATCATTTTGAATATATGAGCTAAATTTCAAGAAAATATCTGATGTTTAACAAAATGATTATATAATTGAATATTCCAGGGTAATGAATATAATAATTTAATAATAAATGTCGAAAAGGGTTACTAATATTGAAAATAATTTTCTAAAAGTGATTATTTTTAAATCCACGGAATACACGTGAGAAAAAAAACTCTAGGTAAGGGACACTTTCTGTTCATCAAATCATTTAAAAAGTAATAAATATTTATTGGAAAAATATTTATTTTTGATGGAAATATTTTTTAAAAAAATGTTTTTATATGTTTTTATACGAAAAATGATGAATTTTTTTGAAAATATTATGCCTCTTTAATATAGTGCTTTTTAGAAATAATCATTTTAGTAAATGTTTTTAACTTCATTCCAAAAGTAAAAATGGAATAATATATTTTAACATATTTGGATACACATAATTTTTTTTCAACATGTCTTTAATTTTGTATTTTTATTACATTAAAATATAAATTTTATCATTGATAAACTTATATTTGTTTTTATATAGGTTTTAGAATATGAGTTTTAAAATGGAAAATATATTTCAACATCAGAAAATACATTATTTTTAGTGAAAAGAATATTTTATGACTTTAATAAAAAAAAATTAAAATATTAAATTTATTACGATTAGTAATGGTTCATGGGATTTTTTTTAAATGATGGTTTCTTATATTAAAAACCATTGATAGGTTGTTTCATTATAAACCAATGATAGTTTGTTCTTTTCTATCCCTCTAATTTACTAGGTAAAATATTAGACTATATTGGTTATTCAATTTCTATGATTTATTATAAGAGATATCTAGAAATGATGTCCCATGTTACATAATTTAATTATCAATTATTTTTGTATGGTTTTAAAGACCATTGGTTATTTCAAAAAGTTTTATAATGAGAATATATTAAAACAGATGTATACAGTACTTCATTATGGATATATGTATAGCCTTTTAAAACATTTATGAGTGTTTATTTGTTCAACTAATCATATATAAATATTAATTTCTTCATTATGATTTTTTAAAACAAATTTATGATTATATTTATTACTCTAGGGGGATTTCGCCAATAATAAAATGTTTTTTTAACCTTTTTATTGTTTTGAAAATGAACATTTTTATCTTATTCTTGGAATAATAATTTCATTATTTTTTCCCCATTATATAGTACTAATATTTTTATACTCATCCAATATTTTAAAATTTATTTCATAGGTTTCTACTGATGATAAATGAAAAGGATGATGTTAAGATTTCAATTGTGACTATTTTTCTTGAAAATAAAAAATATATATCATAAAAAATGGTTTTGAAGAAAAAATGGATAAAAAATAAAATTAAATACCTAGTGATGATATATTCATTTATTTATGGTAATGGCCTTGTCACATAATACTGTTAACTTAAATGATCTTTTAGAATTACAAAATTTAAATTTTAGTCTAAATACACAATAATATGTAGTATTTATGGTTTGTTCCATTTATTAAAATTAATTAACAATCAAAATCATTTTTAAAACACAATAAAATGTTTATTCATAAAAAATAATTCTTATAATGGTTGATGGATTTTTTTTCATAAGAAATGTTTATAAAGGGGAATTTTTTTAATTGAATTATATTGAATGCATTTAAATAATATTTTACATATTATTTAATGAAATAAAATATAATATAAAATTATATTAATAAATTATAAAAAAAATGATATATAAAACCATCCCAGTAATATGGTTGTACAGAAATAAATAACCCATTGAAAATATGTGGTGGCATTGGTTTATCTTACATACATCCCATTAGTTGATGAATTTCTTGAAGGGAACAAAAATCCGAGAGATAATTTAACAAAATATAACAAGGGAATAAAATAATAGTTTGGTTTTTGGAAGTAATTTTGACATTATGTTTCACAAAATGTGGACTCATTCATTACAATATTGATTTGAAATGAGATTAGAATAAAATACATATAACTATATTAACATCAATATTATAAATAAATAAATCATAGAACAAATAATTGATTAATAAATCAAACTAATTTCATGATATTTATATAAAAACATCACTAGTGAGTATATAAAATGTAAAATATTTTTTTTAATGTGAACAATATTTCAATGATGAAAAATTGTGATCTAGAAGCCCATATGGATTTGGTAAAATTTGATACAAACACTCTTAAAAGAAATTACCTAACATGTATTTTTAAATTTACATAATTTCATTAAAAGGATGGAAAAATATGAAATTATATACACCAAAAATATAATACTAGTGGTGAATATGTTATATGTCTCAAAGACGAGAACGTGAGAAAATAATTCCTTATAGATTTTTTTACATTTTTTTAAAATCTCTTAAAAATTGAATATTTTAAATGAATCATTAAATACCAAGAGTAAGGATAGAATCATGATATAATATTTCTATGTGGTATCATATTAAACATATAATATCAGGGTTTCATAATAAAAAAATGAGTATTATAGCAAGACATTTGTTACTAATCCCCTTCTTTTTACACAAAACATCAAAAAAATCACTTTAACGTCATATATGGAATATAAGACCATATTAATAATATATATATAAACTAGATAAAAATATCTTGCCTTGAAAACAATATAATTTATAAAATACATTTCATATTTATTAGTTTGTAATTGTTTCTTTTCATCATCGAGTGTTAGAAATTTGGAATTTTTTATACATGCATATTAATGTCAATATAGATACTCTATATTTTATAACAATATCAAATTTTAGGGATTATTTTAAGGAATTTAATGTGTGGTACAAATTTATTTTTAAATTCAAAATATATCAAATGATATTTTTTGTTATGATATGTGAGGATAAAAATGATGATAAGTGAATTTCAAAAAAAAAATTACAATTTTGATCATATTAATTAGGTTAATATTAAATTAATTATTCTATAAAGAGAATAAAAATTATTTAAAATATAAATTCATATTTATTAATTAATTATATTATTTGGACCATCCAAGTTCGGTGGATATGAAAAATGAAACAAATCACTCCAAAAAGGATGTTGTTTATGTGTATACATGAATGATTTTCTACATTTTCTCTATAACTAAAAGAAGTTGGAATTGTATTTTTTTTTCATAATGATAATAATTTTATAAATATGAGATTAAATACTTAAATTTTCAATTTAAAACTTTCATCTATGTGTTTATAAAAAATGGTACTCGTATCTCATCAATGAGGTGCTGATATTGTAACATGAGTGATGTTTTTAAATCTATAATGGTTGGGAAGGTGATAAATAATTTTTGTACCATAAATCTAATAAAATTTCAGTATGTCATTTTTAGGACTTAATTATATTAAAATGGTAATCTTTGGTTTGTATGAGGAAGATAAATGTAATGATACTTCGGAGTTGTTATGACTCATATTAGGGACTTGATTCATCTCTATAAGATATATTTGAAATAGAGTACAAAAGTTAGTAAATAACTAGAGACATGAAAAAAGGAAATATTGATCAAAGGGAGAAAAAAATTTATATGGTTCAATAGAAAATAAAAATTTTATATTTTCTTGGAGTTTGTAAATGTGGCCATTGTTTATAGGTGTAAAGTATATTTTTATTTGTAAATGAATTTTTGGTAAGCGTTATAAATGGAATTACCTGACAAATATCTAGTTAAGGGAGGGTAGGATGGTTAGAGATGTTGGTATGACAATACAACATAAAAACATATTATATAATTTCATTTTAAAAATTTGATATGAAAATTATAGCATCTAGGAACTTTTCATATTAAAATCATTATGGTTGAAAAAAATTAACCATGGTAATTAATTTGTAAAAAAAATATAAGATGAATCCTTTTACAGAATTTAGTATTTATGAATCTAAATATGGATTCATTTTAATCTAATATAAATTATACATATTATAAAAGAAATTTTTTTTTGAATCAAAATATTGAGAAAAAAGTTTTTTTTTAAATAATGAAATTTTATATATTACATATTTTAAATATTATTTCCGATTAAATACTAAATATATTTAAAGAAAATTATTATTGATTATGTTTGTTAATAATGTTATATAATTATATAACAATAATAATAAAAAAATTAGAAATAAATTTACAAAATCATTAAAAATCATTACTTTTAAAATAACATTTTTATCATTAGCGTTTTAATTAATCAGTATCATTAGTCAAAAATTTCAAGCCTGTCATTTAAATTTAATCTTTTACTATATTTGAACATGAAAATTTTATATATGATAAATATTTAATGATATTCAATTTTTAGAGATGATTTATAATATATATGGACATATCTCAAAAACAATTTTTGAAAAAATGTATCTTTTAAAAAAATTATTTATTATAAATTACATAGTAATAACTATATATAGATGCATTGATATTTAAGATTGTTTTTATTTCAAGAGAAATATTATTTTTAAATTTAGTTGATGGTTTTTACTGTGAAATGATATTAAACACAGAATTCTAGGAGTTTAGAAATTTGAAAATATCGTTCTTGGATAATGAGATGGGAGAAGGGCGACACAACTAGAAAAAGGATATTTTTCAAGGGGTTATTAGTGATGGGAATCCATAATAAATTACAAATTTATAAAACAATAAGGGAAAAAATTTGAAGCTCTGTTAGAAAGAATTATTTCTACGATGGGTGGTTCACTCTTTGAAAATGGATTGTACCAGTTATATAAAACTCATCATTTATTATGAGATTGTTTTCCTATCATAAAAACCTATGTTCTATGATATATTAATTCAACTGAAAATCATAAAAAAATTAAAATGGACAAAAATATATATATAATAATAAAATTATAAAATACATAAAAATATAATCTAACAAAATAGATTAAAATAAAAATCCCATTATATAAAAATATAAATATATGAATTAATAATAAAGCTACAAAAAATATGTGTACTAAAATGGTTTCCAAAATAAATGAGTAAAAAATTCATAAATCATTGATGGGGAGGTTTATCTAGATGAGGTAGTAGAGGTAACTCCATCTAATAACCATACACCAAGGGTTGTATGTACTCCATCAACTATTGATGCTCCTTCTCATGCATCCAAAGTTCACATCCTACAACTTCACATATTGTTGATGAAACTCGTCATAAACTCTATGTTGGGTGTTTATAAACATATCTAAAGCTAATGCCTTCTATAAATACTCTTTATATAATGATTAAGACTCTCTATGATCACCCTCATACTGAATGTTGATAATGCAGTGATACCACAATAAATTTCATTAGTTCATTGTGAACTGATACCAATAACTCCACCTTTCTCAGAAGCATACTAAGTAACGTGTAACCATGTTGTGTCATCAAATACCCCGATATTGGTCACCTAACCCACTTTCGTGGTTTTAATCTCATCATTTTTTTATAATTTTAGGCCTCATTTTACTCATATATATTAATATCTAAATTAATACACTAAAACATTATTTTAAGATAAATAAAAAAAATTACTTACCAAAATATGAATCTTACGACCCCATGTAATGTCTCCAGTGATTATATCAGTGTACATCCTCTTATAAACAAAAAAATCCATAATATTAGGCTCTTAAACATCTTATATGAATAAATTATAATATTTTTTCATTTTCAGTTATATAAAATATAAATTAAAAATACATACTAGATGTCATTGATGAGTACAGAACGTACAACCCCCATTGTTTGTTGTGACATCCTTCCTCCCCTAGCTCTTATGGAATAATGGTTATGTACAATAAAAACTATATATTGTATAGTATGTAAAAATTCCATACCATACCTACGAGGCAATGCAATTGGATCAATGATTATAGTAGGATATATCAACAACAGTGAGTCCATCATTTTTTGTGGCTCTCTTCCTTAAAATGTAATAAAATGATGAAAATGATTATTCATACATGAATATCCAATATAGGTCCTTCTTATATCATATATTAAATAACATAAAACATATATATAATGAATTATAAAAATTTACTAATTATACAAAATTTTAAACAACTATTAAATATTGAAATACCATCCAATGATTAATAATGTTTTTCCAAACATCAATGAGAATATTATCCCACGACACACAAGCCTTGGAAAATTATTTTGTAGAATAACACTCCTATTTACAAATGTTATATAAGATAAAATATGGAAAAATGAAAAAAAAAACTAAAAAATCCTTATATATAAAAAATAATTAAAATTATTGATAATGAATATTAACTAAATTATATAACCGAGCATGCCTCTATGTGAAATGATCAAAATCAATTTGTGGAAATCACTCTATAATATGGTCAGAAATCATCAATAAATTATGACCACCACGATATAGATTTAATTCAATGTATTCTAACTTATAGTTAGATGATGAAGAATTAGGCTCGTCAAGAGGAAGTATAACATCCTTAAGGAAACAAAAAATCTCATCACAAGGGTTATCAACCATCTGAAACACAAAAAGTATTTTTTTAGAAAATTATTGAAGATGAAAATTATATTTTTTTATGATGATGATTACTAACATATAATTTGGTCAATATTCATCCTCATATTCATCTTCATATTCATATATGACAGTGTAAATATTTTTAAATTCCTCCTCTTTGTCATCAATTGCCATTGGAATTTCCAATTCCTCGTATAGTGTTAAATAAAATGGATTTATCACATCATCAATATAATTGTATCCATTGACTCATAACTATGTGATTTCATCGTCAATATTTGGGTCTCTCTATTGAAATGATGTATTTTGATTTGATTATTAAAAAAAATACAATTACTTGTACTTTTGTAGAAACACTATCACTTTGCAGAAATATATTATAATACAATTTAATTTTTATAAGGACAAAATAATAAATTAATTATATTGATGTATAAAACAAATTAAAATAATAAATTTTATATTCTTGATGAGCTTATAATATTGGTTTAGTTAATATACAATTAATTTTTATATAATTTGGACGATTCCATGGCATAAATGAACCAGAAATCCTATATCAACCTCAATCCAATGAAATTTAATCACAGATAGTTAATACTATCATTGATAAAACCATTCAATTATTTCATCAACAATGGAAAAAAATCCAACATCACTTTCTGTATTATGATATCCTCTTAAGAAGACACCACTATTCATAATTTTTTGATTCACCATATTTATGGGTATGAAATCGTAAACCATTAATCACATATGGATTATAATATTAAACCAATATAGATTGATGTTTTTTCAATACAAAAAATATAATATCAATTTTATTTCAATTTTATTCCGCCGTTAAAAATGTCAAAAAAATTCAATATTACAAATAATAAACAGATCGAATATGTGAAATAAAAAACAATTTACCTCACTATTTTTGAAACTGGAATAAAAAACTATTTTTTTGATGTTTTTGATGTTAATATGATATAATTTATGTAAGATGATTCTTGATATGATCATCAAAAAATCTATAAATTAAAATTTATTTATTTTAAAAAAATTTGAATAATAGGGGATAAAACGACTATCTATAAAAATCACGTGACTTATTCATTGTTAAGAAGAACATATGTATGATTCCTACAAGGTTCCTCTTCTGAGATCCATTACTCAAGAATTCTACTAAATTCATGTTCAATATGATTACAAACTATGTATTGAATTTTTTTCACATTATTTCCATTTTATGAATCATTGACCATTCATTTATGTTTTCAAGGATATTTAGGATGGACATAATTGGAGGAAAAAAATAAATATTTATTTGAAAATAATATTATAAAATCTACAATTAAACTAATGGTTTTTTCATACATTTTAATCAATTTATACATGAATATATTATAAGGGTATATCCATAAAAAATTTAGTGTGCCTCTAATTTTTTATTCATGCTGAAAATCTAATATCAAATGTTCTATTGAATCATAGAAATACTATGGAAAATGTTTTCCATTTTACATCAAATAAAAAAGAAATTTTCTTGTAGTCTAATAATTTAATCACAACCTATGGACCCTAAAAAATATTCTCATAAAAATATCATATTTCTATTATAACATTCCAAATTTAATAAATCAGCAAACATTGAATACTAGTCGGTAGAAGTCTTTCTAATATTAGATTATAAATATTACTCTTTAAACTTGAAATATTAATCTTTTTAACACATTAAGCCAAACTCGAAACATAACTATCTCGTAGCCTCAAATCCAAAGTCTAACAAATAAATATTAAATGATTTTCCATAAAATATTTGTAAGCTACTTGTTCTCTTCATTAACATAATTGATCTATGATTTTCAAACGACTCATGTTTTGGTCTCCTGAATAATTGGGAAACATCTTATAATGCCTTTACATTATATTTTCCCTTACCAGGTGTGCCTAAAACTATATGAAATATATTATCAAAATTTTTCTTTTCAATATGCATGACAACGAACATGGAAATTAACAAAAAATAAGAAAAATATCAGAGATCCCAAATAATTAATCATTTTATCCAATTGTGGTCATTCCCAAGTCATCTAATTTTTTCTTTTATTGTTGGTCCAAATGTAATGGGAGTTAATTGGGAGACAATAGGCATTAAATCAACACCTAAGATCATTTATTGTGTTTAATAACATTAAATTTTAAAATTTCTCAAATTATTTCTATTCCATTAGGGTGGATGATAAATAAGAATAAATCATTGATTATAACTAAAGAATGAGTTCTCCCACTGATGATAATAAATTTTTTGTTGTCAGTCATATAGTTTAGAAATAATTTTGGACAATTTTTACTCAATCTATATAACATGTCATGTATTGATAATTCCCTAATTGTCTACATTAGTTCATATTTTATTAGAAAATTCATTTTTAATAAAATATCATATATTCTAACACCATAATTTATCATAAATTTAACACATCAATCAGTGGTTACAAATAAACATCGATTTTATTTTCTTATGCATTGGAATTAATAATGATAAAAAGATATATCATTCATTCAATTACATCCATTTTGGTAACTTATACGGAGTTATAAATAGTGGAAATAAGAACATTTACTACCATAAAAATAAAATACGTAGAAATCATTAGTATAAATCCCCAATCACATGTTATTGGATTTAAATGGAAATGAATGATGTACACGGTCATAAATATTCCATGATTCAACATTAATTACACTTTTTTAAGAAATAAATAATCACTACAATCTCAAAGTAATTAAGAAATACCTAAACTATTTAAGGTGAACCAATCCAGACGTCTCTTATTGATCCATCTAATAATATGATTTTCCACATGCTAAAAAACTATGAAGTGATTCATTGTCACCATCCTATAATATAAATTAATTTCATCATGCATTTATCTTACTATAATTGATATCCAAAATATAAACCATCTAGTTTCTCTCATAGAATTTTTTGGTCAACACATTTCACACTAGTAATAATGATTTAACCAGTGATTATATCTGAGAAAAATAGAAATTTACCATTACATTTTATTATTTAGAAGCCACAAATTCTCTAGAAGATATAAATTCTATAATTGTTTAACTTTGATATTATTCATCTTCATCATACATTAGAAACTCAAAAAATTGAGATGTATATAAGTAGGGAATTAAATAAATATCATTATGAGTTTCTGTTCGTTAAAAGAAATACTAGTATCCTCACTTACTAATGAACGAAACTATGATAAATATGGTAACCAATAATTATTATTATCTACAGAACTACACTGAATGTGTTGATACCAAAAAAATATAATGATTCTGAAAAAAATCACAATATATGACCCAAACATTTGTAAATGATTCAAATATCCTTATATCACATTTCAATAATTATGAAATAATTATTTATTATATGATGAAAATGATAAAAAATCATCAACAACATCAATATATACATGATTTATACCAGAACTATTTAAATTCAAATAATAATTTATCCAAAATTAATATTATAATAAAGAATATAATATATATCATTGTTCCATATTATTCTAAAATATAGAAACTAAAAATATTTCTTATTTTTAATTTGACAAATGGAATTGAATATCCAAAAAATTGGAAGATATAAAACTGAAAATTAATTATAAATATTATTTGGTAAATATAATTACCACAAAATCATATTAATTCCACAAATTACCACTAATTGTTTCTAATTACCACTAATTATTTCTAATTCCAATTAATAATCAGAATGTTAAATAGAAGGGAGACTAACGAGAATGGGGTAATTATGGAGTGTAAGAGATAATGGTTATGTTTGAATAGAATAAGTCATGTTACCTTACGTTCAAAAAATATTGAGAGACCGACATTGTTCAAACATCGAGTTAACACTCCACTGCCTCTCCAGAAAATGGTCAGAACAGAATGCAAATTTAATTCATCAATGTTTCCATTCTCTTTATATCCCCACTGCATTCTTCCCTTGATGAAAGCATGAATTAAAGTTGAATGAGGCAACCACATTGTGAAAAAAATTTGGAACTATAATTCATTCAATATTATAACCCAATCATCCTATCTTCTCCATGATTTTCCCATTCACCTCGTTCGACCTTATATTATTATTTTTGGTTAATTATATAATATTGTTGTTATTTATATTTTACTTTCTGTTAATTTTGGTTACTTTTAAGAAATTTTGGTAAATATTATTTAATTTTGGTTAGTTTTCATTAATTTGGATTAATGTTGGCTAGTTTTTTTAATTAGCTCTCATTAGCATTATGTTTTGTTAATTACCACTCATTATAGGTAATTTTCACTATTTACTAGTTTGTACTAGTATTTTTTACTATTAATTGATCATTATTGGAAATGTTTTCTAATTACCTCTCTTTATAATTTTTTTTACTAATTATCTCTCATTACATGAAAAATATACTATTTATTTCTCAAAATATGTAATTTTTACTAATTATAGCTCATTTTTTGTAATTTTTTCTAATTAGTACTCATTACATGTAATAATTATTAATCACCACTCTTTAATAATAATTTATTACTAAATACTACTAACTATATATATTGTTTACTAAATAATATTCATTCATAGTATTTTTTACTTAATACCACTCATTATTCATATTTTTTATTATATATTGCTCATTTCTAGTTTTTTTCCAAAATACCACTCAGTGAAGGTATTGTTTACAAATTATAACTCATTTTTGGTATTTTATTCTAAATAAATCCCATTACCAATATTATTTACTAAATATGACACTTTAATGGAATTTTCTTCTAATTAACACTTCTTACTGTTATTTTTTACTAATTACAACACATTAAAGGTATTTTTTTTAATAAATATATCTTATTACTAGTGATTTTTAAAAAATAAAACAAAATTGGATAATTTTTTTCAAATTTACCCTCATTATTATTATTTTTTAATAAACACCACTCATTGACAATAATTTTTACAAATTAGCACTAATTATCCATAATTTTAATCATTTACAACACATTTTAGGTATTTTTGTACTTTTTATTTCTAATTATTGGTATTGTTTACCAATTACTTCATATTAATAGTATATCCTACAAAATATTGATCATTTTATGTATTTTTATAAATTACCACTTATTACCATATTATTTAACAATTACCACTCATTACTTCTTTTTTTATTGAAATATAACTCATTATTGGTAATTATTAATAGATACATCTAATTATAAGTATTTTTTACAAAATACTAATCATTACGTATAATTTTTATTATAATATATATTTAATAGTATTGTTTTATTAAATATGGCTAATTACAATTTCTTTTTTACAAATTAATGATCATTTCTAGTAATTTTTATCTAATTACCACCAATTTCAAATAATTTTTTGTAACATACCAAATGAATAAAGGATATAACATTTTATTATTTATTAATATTTTTGAGTTAAATATTAATCTTATTTTAAAGCGATGTTATGTTATATGGAATACCTGATACTCAACAATGAGTATTTCTAAAATCTTACATTGCACGGAACATTGAATTGTATTAAAAAATAATAATTTAATATTATTGTTTTAAATGGTAGTAAAATACTATACATTATAATTGTAATATTTATCAAAACAAGCCATATTAAGATTAAACATGTTTTTTAAATATTTTTACATTTATCCAATAAATGTTAGATGCTTAAAATTTGAATGAGTCCAATTTTATGTACAAATACTCTTATGCTCTTTAAAAGGTCGATTTACTGCCTTTTTATGGAGAAACCTTTGAAAATATAGTTTTGTTTTCACTTTATATGTTCTATTTGACAAATAGAATAATTTTTTATAACTGGGACATCAAAATTTAGTTTTGATAAATTTTGGAATATTTCTGATAAAATTTATTTTTCACAAATAGTGAAATATACAAAATATAAATTCAAAAAATCCTTTTCATCTAATTTATTAATATAGATATATTTTTATTTTTATTGGTTTTAAAGTGTAATTGGATTATATTTTACAATTTATTCTTTTTTTTCATTGGAAGTAATTTTACCATTAAATTGGACATAAACACATGTCAATCTTTTGGTAGTTTTAATTTTTTAAAAACACACTTTTTGGTTTTTCCAACAAGAATTTATTATAAATTAAATAATGCAACATATATGTTTTTAATTTGTTAATATAGACAGAATTTTTGAATTCGGAATATAAAATTTAGCTAAGGGTCAAATTTTGGTATTTTTCTAAAAACCATCAATTTTTGATAAATAGTGAAAAATACTGCTTAGTAGTTAAAAACTGACATTTCATTTAAATACTGTTTTACTACTTCTATGAATTGAAATTAAAAAAATTTACATACATGGTTTTCATAATTAAAAAAAATTGTTCAATAATATGTAAAAAAAATTAGTGAAGAACAACTTTTGATTTTTATTTACCGTTGTTAAAGGTAAATAGGGTAATTCAAGGTAAAAATAACATTATAATAATATTATTTTACTTTAACACTTATCTTAAACATATTGGATGAGTCGTGGAGACCAATAAAATTATTCTGTGAAAGTATTGGCATTTGAAATCCACTTGGGTAAGATAATTACATTAATAACTCTTTATTTAGGGTAAAACTAAAAATATCAAAAACAAGAAAACTATTTTTAAAACAATTTTATTATGGGGTTATATATTTAATATATTTTTTTATAAATACTAATTAGAAAAATAATAATACTTCTTACATAATTTTATTTTATTTATAATTTTTTGAAATCATATAAATAAATTTATTTATGACTCAATAATGATGTAATGATTACATCCTTAATGAATGTTTTAAATAAATTAGATTAAAAATGTTAAAAAAAATTTATTTTGACAGTTTTTATTCCATACACTAATTTTTATGATGATTATTACTTGTAATATTTGAAATATTAATGGTTTTTAGAATGAATCATGTTTTTTTTTTAATTTTTTTTAAAAAGTCATTATATGAATTTAATTTAAATTTACATAAATAAGTTTTTAAAACAAATAGTATATTACTAAATGATATATTATTCCTAAAAATATAAGTTTTAGACAAATAAAATAGAAAAGGTTGAAGGTGTATTTAATGAACCACTTTTTGTTCTATTTGAATTTTATTGTAACTATATTAACCATATAGAGTAAATATACAATAAGACATGGTAAGAGTCAAATTAGTTATCTAAGGGTCAATGCTAAATTATATGGTCATATTTGAAACCTAAAATTTGCTAAATCCTATTGGTTGAGAGGATTTATAATAATAGTCATACTATCTATGAATATAATGATTTTGGGATCTTTTGAAACCGAAATGTAGTTTATAATAAAATAATATTTTCAAGTATACATAAAAAGGCCCACCTCCCCCTTCTAAAAATCCATCACCTCTAACGAATTAATCACACATCTCAAGCCCCTTTTTCTCATTAAAAAATTTCCAGATAAGCTCCCAAAATCATTATATTTTCCATAAAAGCCATCCTCTAGTTAAGAGGAAATTCAAGTAATCCTTTTGATTCAAACCAAAGGGTGGTACCCGATTTAATGGTAACGTCTTCTCTTTATTTATTTTATTTTATTTTACTTCTCTAAACCACTAAACACTTTTTATTACATTATTTTATAAAATTATAATTATCGTAAATATAATAGGTTGTCTTTATGATAATTATTCAACGTACACATACACACGACTCCATCCACTGGATACGAACATATTGTTTCTATGGACGATGAACTATTTCCTCATGAAACGAAGCTTGTTAAATTATATCCTACCTCTTGTAATGGTTTCCATTATGATGGAACTATAATTTTATATTATATTTATGTTGTTTATTTTATCTCTATTCTGCTGTAATTATTTTTTAGAACATATCCTTATGCTTTTCATGTTGTATATATACGATAATTTCATTTGAGAAAATGTGGAGTACCGCCAACACAATGTGATATGACTCATTCATACCATACATGGAATGCATCAAAGACATTGTAAATGAAGTTATGTAATGTGTATAAAATATTATATAATACTATAATTATAATATACCGTTGTATTATTTTGTTTTAATTTGATTAAAAAATAATAAAATAAATGAAATTATCATTCATGCGTATGTACGGCTTACTATCTCCATGAATGGTGCATTTCATTTTCATATATCCAAATGATATGGACTATTATAAATACATATATACCACATATATAGGATTTATATTATATGTATATTGTGAATATTATTCTGTATATAAGGGACTTCTAACCATAGAAACAACATATACATATAAATACCAAATATCGAAAAAACAATCGTTATTAACATAAATGATTATATAATGTTTATAATGTTTTAATAAGTGATGTAAAGGAATAATAAAATTCAAAAAGTTTTTAGAGAAAGTATAAATTAACATTAGTTTAGTATTAAGGTTATTTATAGAACAAATAAGTCAAGTCAGAAACGATGTAAGTGGTTTTCTTCCCACTTTTAATTCTCATGAGATTCATGCAATATTTTCCACTATTTCCTTTTGTGTGGTGTATGTACTACCCATAATTGTATTCATTGTGTAAAATACAGTAATTTATGGGTATTTATATCTTCCTTTTATGATCCTTATTTCATGTGCTGAATGTTTCATAAGTTACTATATTGGTAAGGGAACCATTCACCCTCCTCATCTAATCAAATACTTCTTTTATGTTATGTCTTTTAAATATCCATTTTATTATGTTAGGATATATTCTTCTATATCATTATTTCTATAAATTTTAGGTACATGTGATGAGAGACCATTTTTTATTTCATAAACTCATTTTATAATTTTTTTAAGCGACACTGTTAGGCTGTCAAGTTTCTATAAGAGAACTATATAACCAAATTTCAGTTCCTTGGGTTAAACTTATACTTATTGATTATGTCGTGATATGAAAATGTGTGAATGATTTATGATTGTTTTACACTTAATATCATCTTATATTGGGTGTATTATTATTTTTCACATATAATTATTTCATTGATTTTCCATTAATCCTTGGATATAATATTCACAAGGGACTTTGTCTAAATTTATATTCCATTGAGAATTATTTGATGTTATACACCAATTCACAATTATATGGTTTATATACATTCCCTTGACATAATATATCATGAATCTCCTTATTCCCATGATATTATAAGATTTGATTAATGTTATTCCTCAATTATTTTTATTCAAGCATCTCTCATTTGATTAGTAACTATTTAACTAAAATATCATTTTAAATGTTTTAATGATATATTCTTATAAATATTTCTAATCAATGTCTATGTTTTAAAAATGGGTTTAAAGATTTATTTACATTCACAAGAATTTTTTGAAATTAATTTTTTTTTCAAAATATTCAATGTTGTATGACACACTTTGTTTAAAAATATCTTCATTAAATGTTTTAAATGGTTTTGAAAATGGTTTAATAATGCATCAATTATGTCTACATTTTCAAATAATATATTGTGATGTGGAAATGTTATCATTCCTTTATTCTTGTTATGAATATTCCATGGTTATTGGGAATTGTTTTCATATACGAGTGGTACCATGAAAAACCTAGGATGGGTGAGCCCAAGATTGCTCTCTAATGAATGGGGTAATGTGACAGAGGTAAACATTAATGTTTCATCTAAGAGATTTAGGAAATATACTGTGATAGGTATTCCAAACGTAAATCCCTACGTAGCTATGAATGATAAAATATATGTATGTCATGTATTTCATATGTTACATATAGCGACCCATCCTTTTCTTAAATTACTATTAAATCATTTTAAAGATAAACAAAAAAATAGTATTATACAAAGAGGATCAAACAGTTTAGTATCTTTTGAAAACTATGACCATATATAAAAATTACAACGTCGATCATAAACTTTTTTGTTCATTTCTTCTACTATAGCTTCTTATTGACAATTGAAAACTACTTAGTACATGTAGATACCTGAGAATATACATCAAAAGGGGTGAGATAGAAGACTAGTAAGAGGATAGATATGAATAATACAACATGGGGTGAGCATATTCATAACATAGGCCAAGAATCATTAAAGGAAGGATTAATAAAGGACTTGAAATATGGAAATTCATAAAAATTAAAAATCATGTCTTGGTGGTCAACTAACACACATGCTTGTGATCAAAGATAACATCTTGTTCACAAATCATTTCACATTTACTCATGAGATTCATCACTTTACCAAATGCACTGGAGCGCGGTATAATTCCGGGTGCAACCGCCACATCATAACATTATCATTTATCATACATGCCATATGAGCATATAACATAAATGAACATAAATAATACATGAAATAGAATGGGTTTTATATCATAATAACACATTCATAAATAGTGGGTTCCCAAAAAAAAATAGGGAATAACACAAATGTTACAAGAACCTTAAATCATGAATGAGAAGTAAAAGGTGTGTTTTTGAAAGAAGAATTCATTTGGAAAACATTTGGTTTTTCATAAATACTAGTGAAAAATATGTATATTCTAGATAATAAAATAAAATGATGACCAAATAAATTTTACTGACTAACCTTGTCAAAAATTAGTGGAAGATAGAGAACCCGAAGGATGACTTTTGGGTTCGAGAATTTCCACTTACCTTGTATCCGAAGGCTTCCTTCAGATTAATGTCCTGTATAATGAAATTATATTAATTAATTAGAAATTAAAGAGGAATTTATACATTAATAGGGGTCATTAGGATTTCATTATGATATTTTATGGGACTTTTTATGAGTTATATAGTTTAAAAACATTGTTCGGGAATGTTCATTTTTATGGTTTTCATGAGAGTTTCACATGTATTAATGAATTGAAGTTTGTGCAGAAGATGGGTGAACGTACAGAACACATATTACATGTTATTAATGATATTCCAGAATTTAAAATTATCTTAATATGAATTATATTGTATACCATGTTTACGTATATTTAGATAGGAATTCAATGATGATCGTTTGGGTTAATTTGGGCGCTTTTTCGACCAGAAAGAACTTTTTTTGTTTACTCATATAGTAATATGTACATAATTTAGATCCAGAACTCAAAATAGGTCATAATACATATATAATATTCTGGTTCAACCATAAAAAGGGTTTCATGACCAGATTTGTATGTAGAAATGTAAAAAAGAAAACATACCCTTCTTGAAGGTGATAGATTAACACCTTACGAACAACATTTTCTTTTATAAAATAAATGGAAGAGGAGAAGGGGTTTGGATGGTATAATATACCATTAGTATCAAAATATTCCATTATATATATGATACTGGAGTCACTGTACCATTTGGACAAAGATATATTGTGAGAGAATAGGAATAGGACTTGAAATTGAAAGGGGATTAATGGAAAGAGAGAGAAATTACCTCTGGAATCCACATATTGAGATCCTCTCTAAAAGGACTATGCTTGGCCTTTTAGTGGTACCAAAAGATCTTGGACGTGGGGGAGGGTCTATGGAAGTTGTTTGGGTAGAGTTTAAGAAATTATTGAAGCTTTATAGATTTGGTTTAGCAAGGGGAGGGGGAGGGGTTATTTATACACGAGAAGGGAGGTATTTTTATAAAAAAATATTAAATAAAATAATATATCAAAAGTTAGACCTGTAATAGTAGTTTTATGAAATACTAAATCATATATTAGTATAATATTATTCGTTTTAGGATTTAATTAATCTTTATATTTCGAATTCATAAATTTATTTAAAGGAAATTGATAGAAAGAGAAAAAGACACTTTAAGAAATCATCTTTTGACTTAGACATTGGAAAGTTTTTTTAGGTTTGAAAATTGAGTTTATTGTATTTTAAAGAAACATTTATGAAATAAAATATAATTTGGCCGAACATAATATTCCAGAATGTTTATGTCATCAACAGATCATTAAGTATCCAATTTAGCCTACACTGATTATGCGAAAAACTGTATTTTTACTATTCACCTAAAAATTGATGTATTTCAGAAAAATCCCAAAATTTCACCCTAACCTTTTTTAGATGTGTAGAATTTAAAAAGGAGGTCCAATTTTCAAAAATAATTTTCAGAATATGTTAATTTAATTTTTAATTAAAATCATAATTTACTTGAAAAGTACATTTTTTATAATTAAAATTCACTTTATAATGCTTTCACAAATTACAGTGTCTTATAAAATTATCTAAAAACAAGAATACATAGATTTTCTAATTTAATAGTACATTTTACAGAAATAATTTTTTTTAAATTAATTAATTAATTTTATTTATTTATTTATAACTTATAAAATACAAAAACGTTTACTATGGTCAAGTTGTTAGTTTCTATGGTGCCTAAATTTTCGTTAATTATTCTTGGTTAAGGATAATCATATTTTGACTCTGTAATATTCATAAGGGTCGTACTACTATTCATAGGGGTAGGTTACTATTCACCAAAAATTAATTTTTTCTTATTGGACCCCAAAAATCATCTTGAATACAATAGTGTATGTCAGATTTTCAAAATTCCAAACACAGAAGTGACAAACATATGTTTAAATGTCACTTAACACTTAGTAGTTCATTATTTTGTGTTATCATGTAATTTTAGGACATATTTTCTAGAATGGAATTTCCATTAAAATACTTTGGGTCATTACATTCTTCACCCCTTATGATATTTCACCCTTGAAATTTCACTTTACACAAAAATATGAGGGTACACGTCCTTCATTGCCTCCTCTAGTTCCCAAGTCGCTTCTTTAAACTTATGGTTCCTCTAAAAAACTATTACAAGGTGGGTTGTCTTGTTGCGTAGAATGTTATCTCTCGATTTTTGAATCTCTACTGGCTTCCTCTCATAAGAGAGATCGTTTTCAAACAGTACTACCTCTATGTTTAGTTCATGTGAGGGATTAGATATGTACTTCCTCCGGAGTGATCCATGAAAAATATCCTGAACCTAAGCCATATTTTGTGGAAGTAAAAATCGATAGGCCATGACTCCTAAACAGTCAAGGATTTCAAAGGGGTGAATATACCTTGGGCTCAAATTTTCCTTCGTCCCAAATCGCATGACCCTCTTCCATGGTGATATTCAAAGGAAGACATTATCTACAATATCGAACTCGAAACCACTTCGACGGTTGTCAACATAGCTCTTTTTCGTACTTTGAGCAGCATTGAAGGGCTTTTGGTTGACTTGAACCTTCTATGTTATCTCTTCCAGAAGATCGGGTCCAAGTAGATTTTTTATCCAACATCATCCCAATAGGTTGGAGTTCTACATCGCTTTCCATATAGAGCTTCATATGGAGCCATCTGAATACTCAAGTGGAAGTTATTATTAAATGAGAACTCAACCAATGGGAGATGCTGATCCCATCCACCTTTGAATTCTAGTGAGCATGCTCTTGCCATATCTTCAAGCATCTGAATAGTTCTTTTAGATTGGTCATCCGTTTGGGGGTGATAGTGTAGAGACCCAATGCTTTATGTACAAGGAAAATACATTTCTTTTGCATAATACTTAATACATAACAAAAAAACCACAACTCAAGTATCATAATAGTTTAGTGTCTTTGGAAACTCGGAATATAAACTTATAATCATGATGAATGATCTTCAACAACTCACATAAAGATCTTCCCCATTTTGTTTCCTTACCTAAAACCTTTCTTTATATCCTGGGGAAAAGAAAACATATAAAGGGTGATCTCAAATTCTTAGTAAGGGTATGCATGGATGAAATAAAACAAATCATATACATTTGAACTTAAAAACATGAACATAGTGTTTAAACATCAAAAACATGAGCAATGACATAAATCATGGAATTATGTAAAGAAATAGATCATAAAGAAACATTAAGCACGATAAAATAACATGGGAGTAAAACATGAAATTGTGTCAACCATTCAGCACTTCTTATGATTTCCATAGTATCCAAGGCATTGCTTCCAAGACCATCTTAGTGGAAAAAGTCCCTTTCTGAATCGAGTTCACTCCTCGTTTCAGTCCTGTAATATTGAACCAGATTAGCTTACCATTCCATCCATGTCTATCTCATGAGATATAAAATATTTAACCAATGCATTTGAGGGAGATATTGGTCCCACCCATCTCATAATGAAATCATTCTTACTTGTGCCCCAAAATAAACATACATCATTCATAATAACCCAACGAATAAAATGTGTTTCATAAACATAATCCCATCATCACATAATCCATATAAAATAAATGTATAAAATTTCATAATATGAAAAGTGAAAACATGTAAATCATAAAGACATTATAATTGAAACATACACATATGAAATAATGTCATTTTATATGGAAAATGGTTTTGATAAAACACTTGAAATGAATTCTTGAGGAAAATATCATTTCTTCTTTAAAATAATTTTCTTTTCACAAAATTTCATGCATTTTTAAAAGAATATTATTTTGATGAAAATAACCATGAAATCTTTTGGAGTAAGTTTCATGAAAATAAGCCTTTATAAAACCGTAAAAATCCTTTCATGCCGTATAAGTTTAAAAAAACAGTCTTCTCGTACTTTTGCCTGAAAATTCAAAAAAAATACCCCGTAACGTAAACAAAAGAAAGATTCCTTACATACCATGTAGTAAAAGTCAAAATGGTTTAAAAGGACATTAAAAATACATGAAAAATCTTTTACAAAACATTTACATGGATGATAGCAATAACCCCAGTAAATACTTACGAATAAGCAATCTCGGATAAAATTGAGATTTGCAAAATTATCCCTTACCTTAGATCTGATATGCTTCGTATGTATCCAAACCTCCTGTATAATGATTAAAATAATGTCATTGACCTATTAAATAATAATATTCATTGTTATTATATCATATATGGTTCACTTATGACTTTATATTACCCGTTATTTTGTAAATTCATGTTAAAGTAGCATTTTGGGTAAAATCGTTTCATTTATCGTTCGTGTTTTAACTTGTAATTATTCATATGATTACTTAGATGATAATTACTTAAATACATAATGTAAAACATTATTTATATATAATATATATTCATAATATACATAATATATCGATAAATGGAATGAAATACACCGTTCATGGAGACAGTAGGCCATACATATGCATGAACGCTGTTTTCGTTTCCCTTTTGAATTGATTGGAATTAAGTAAATGACATACATATATATATATACATAAATCTAGTATCATTATTATGTCATATATTTAATTATTATTCATTATATATACTTTATATTCATTCATGAATGGTTAACATAGAGAATTAATCTCATCGCGTCGTGGAGACAGTAGTCCGTACGTACGCACGAGCGATGATATCGTTCCCATGATTGTGGAATTTTATTGGAGTGTATGTATACTATTACAGAATCAATATCACATTACAATAATCATATATAGTTATTATTTACACCATTATACTCATCCAAGTAAGGTGGTGGTGGAAAATAGATTACACCACGGCGTGAAGATGGTATTCCGTACGAACGCACAGACGGTGATTTCGTTTTCTGTAGGTTGGATAGATGGTGAAATATGGTTGTTTAATACATATAATAACATATCCATATATATGGGATACTGATGTTATTACTTCATAATGAATAAAATAAATAAGAAGAAGTTGAATAATAAATAAAGTTTAATGAATCAGTAACTGACATTACCTCTTCTTTGAAGTTCCTCTTTGAAACCTACTCTTAGGGCACTAAAATTGGTCTTTGAAGAAGACCAGGACCTCTAAAATATTTATAGGGAAGTGGAGAAGTGAATTTGTCAGGGGTTGGCCGAGCATGAATTCTAAATGTGGTGTGAGGAAGAGAGGGAGGAGGTGCCCTTTTATAAGGGATGAGAGGGGCAGCTTTGGAATTCTTAAAAATATTAATTTATAATAAATCTAAACCCACTTAAAAACCCACAACAATGACTCATATACGAATATTAGATGAGATAGGGTTTTTATATTATCATACAATAAAATTTAAATATGTTATGAATTTATTTTAAACATTATCAACTTGATTTATCCTTATTTAATCAATTTTATTTTATTTTTGGTAATAACATTCTAAATTTTAAATTATAACAAATTACTACTTATTTGTTAGGAATTGTCCATAATTGGATACATTATAACATTTTATACCATATAAATTTAAATTTATAATTTTTAAATATTTTTTTGATTTTTAAACAATTTTATAATATATTATTTTTATAAAATAACAATAGTGTCAATTTTGACACTAATCATTTATTTGAATTTAAATAAAATATATAAAGAAGATATTTTAGAAATAAAAGGTTTAATAGATTAATAAAAGGTCATGTGTATCTAGAAAATTAGTGGAGCACATTAAATAGTTCATATAATATTTATTTTATTATTTTTAAAACCATTTATTTGGTTTATATCTTAATAAAATAATTATGCATCATTTTTAATACTTATTTGTTGCATAAAAATTAATAATGAAATCCTACGATGAAGTTAAATCTATTACAATTCAAAATAATACTTTTAATCGAATTTTTAATCTTAAAATCATAATATTTAAATTGTTATATTTATTAAATTATGAAGGTGACAACTTTGGCATCATTTAAAAAAATAATATAAGTGTCATAATCACTTTTATAAGACTCCAAACTGTTATATATTAGGTCATTGGATGATTATAGTGTATATATACACAAAACATAAGTTTTGGTCCGGTTTTTGGGTCTTTTAATGGGTATTATTATTTCAATAAAAACAATATTACTGATTTTTCACTTAATAAATAATTTTTGCATCATTAATGTATCACCTTTAATGACAATTATTTAATCAATAAAATTTCTAAATAAATTATCATGATATAGATAATTTTATTGGATTTCTCGATACTATTCATGTTCGAAGTTTCATGAATTTTATCACTAAATTAAAACTAATATACTTATTAGATTTAAGAGAGGGACATGTTGTCACTTTCTTTGGTTTTAATAATAATTAAATTATTTTCATGGTCAAAAGTCCATAAAATGAATCAAATCCGACCCTTAGATGATATGGGTACACTTTTAGCCATCCAATAGAATTTTGGCATGTGTTTGGGTAATTTTATAATATCATATTTACCCTTAATTACCCGATTTACCTTTAACTATGGTAAATAAAATTTACCGTAGTTACTATTCATAATTCCAAAAAATAAAACAGTAGCCTATTAACATAATTTGGACCTACTGATTCCAAATATGGAATCCATTTTTCCAAATTCAATACACAAAATTTTCAGAAATTAAATTAAAATTAATCCCATTGTCGAAAGAAAATGGGTTTTTGTTTAAAACATTACAAAAGATTGAATTGACTTAACCTACAAATTCAAGGTAAAATCAATGCCAATGACATAAATTATATTAAATGGTAAAAATATATTATATTTATACTTTAAAACCATTAAAAATTATAATTTAACCATATAAATTATTACGATGAAAAAAGTTATTTTTAATTAAAATATAGCGTGTTTTTACTATTCATTAAAATATGAAAGTTATCAGAAAAATATAAAAACTTTATCCAATGTAAATTTTTATATCCTGATTCAAAAGAATAATTTTATTTTTTCAAATTTAACTTATAAACATGTCAACAACTATATTCAATGTGGTTGCTCCATCAAATGGCGGCAAAACTGCATTTTTCAAAAAATACATATTTTACACAAAAATTTTATTTTGTTCTTATACAATGTTCTTGAAAATGTGTAAGATGAATAATAATGTTATAAAATTAAAATTTTAGTTAATACTATTCATAACGGCTAGTTCATAATAATATTATAATAATATATCGTTGTTTAGTAAAACCCGATATTACGTACAACAAAATTCTATCAAGGAAGGTCACAATGGCATGTTAGGGTTGCGTGTTGTGCAAAACTCCTTTGTTGTTTCATATAACAGAATCCAACAATTTTTCATTTATACATTAAATATATATATATATACTCAATGTTGCGTACAATGACTATTATCAAATGAACAAGAAATTGTGTGTAACACAATCTAAGAATAGTGTTGCGTATACTGCAAGATAATACGGTGTTGCGTATTGCACAAGATAATATTGTTGTAGCATAAAACACATGAAATCAAATAAATTAAAAATAATACTTATCATAAAATATCGGGTTGTTACAGATAGGCCGTGCTGAAATTAAATTCTGTACACAAAGCATATTGAAGGCTTCCTTAGAATTTAGATGTGATCATGGATCACGTTCAGAGACAATTTAGATTAGAACACCATGTAGTGTCACCACTTCCTTCACGTATATCCACGGTAGTTTTTCAAGTGAGAGATCTTCTCGAAATGTGAAAAAATGGGAAGACTTGGTGAGTCTATCAACCCCAACCCATATCGCATTATTTACCTTCGACGTCTTTGGCAGACCCGTGAAAAATTCCATAGTAACATTTTCCCATTTCCACATGGTTATATGAAATGGATACATAAACCCTTGGGACTTTTGTCACTCTGCATTAACATGCCGACACACCAAGATCCTTGGTATATATTCAGCAATCCCATTCTTCATGTTATCCAACCAGAAGTGTTCTCGGAGAACACGGTAGATCTTGGTGCTACCAAAATGGATTGATAATGTTGACTTATGTCCATTTTCCAATAGCTGCTTCATTATCATGGGTGATGAAGGCACACAAAGCCACTTTCCAAACCAAATCACACCATCATCGTCGATATAAAACTCAGGTATCTTACCTTTTTTTACTACAGTCACCCTCTTTTGTATCTCAACATCATCCCTTTGTGCTTATTTAATATTAAATTGGAGATATTTTTTCCAAATAATTTGGGAAAGGTAGGATGTATTCCCTTCCATTAGGATTTCTGAATACATGCTTTGTATATCTAAGAAGATAGGGTCTTTCTCAATCCATAACATGGATAGAGTAGCAGGTTAATTTCTACATAGAGCATCAGTAACCTTGTTCTCCTTTACAGGATGGTAGTGGATAGAGCAATTGAAATCCTTGATTAGCTCTAACCATCTCCTTTGAAGCATGTTGAGCTCCTTTTGTGTGAATATATACTTAAGGCTCTTGTGGTCGGTGTATATGTCATACTTATCACCATAATGGCAGTTCCTCCAGATTTAAAGGCAAAAATCATGGCTTCCAGCTCTAGATCATGCGTTCGGTAGTTCTTCTCATGGATCTTCAACTGTCGAGAGGCATAGGCAATAAAATTATCATTTTCAAGAGTATGCAACCCAAGCCTTTCTTTGAAGAATCACGTTATATCATAAAAACTTCTCCACTTTTCGGTAGTGTGAGTACAGGTGCAGTGATGAGCCTTCTCTTTAGCTCTTTGAAGCTTCCCTCACATTCATCCATCTAGACATACTTTATCTCTTTCCTTTTTTAACTTAGTTAACATGCTTTATAATTGTGAGAAGTTTCTCACAAAATTTCGGAAGTACCCAGCTAATCCAAGAAAACTACGGATTTCTACGAAACTAGAGGGCCTGGGCCATTCCTAAATTGCCTTTGTTTTTGAAGCATCGATAAAAATTCCCTCACTTGTGATCACATATCCCAAGAACGTGACTTGCTTCATCAAAAAGTCGCACTTGCTGAACATGACGTACGACATCTCATTTTTCAATGTCACCAACACAAGTCTTAGATGTTCTTCATTTTCCTTATATTTCTTGTAGTAGATGATAATATCATCAATAAACACTACCAAACATTTGTCGAGGTAATGTCTAAATAATATTTTCATCAAATCCATGAAAAATACAAGGGAATTTGTAATCCAAAAGGGCATCCCTAAAAACTCGTAGTGCCCATACCTCGTACGGAACGCAGACTTCTGAATATCCTCAGTCTTCACCTTTAGCTGATGATATCCAGAACCAAGATCCACCTTTGAGAAGTATTTAGACCATATTAACTGATCGAACAATTTGTCAATCCTTTGAAGAGGATAGTTGTTCTTTATGGTGATCTTGTTGAGTTTCTGATAGTCTATACAAAGCTACATTGTTCCATCCTTCTTCTTCACAAAGAGAATTGTCGCACCATTAGGCGATGCACTAGTGAGTATGAACCCTTTGTCTAGATGCTCTTGTAGATGCTTCTTTAACTCCTCTAGTTCGATAGGCGCCATCCTATAGGGACACTTTGACATATGAGTTTCTCCAAATATTAGTTCTATTGAATACTCTACCTCACAATCCACAGGAATTCTAGGTATCTCTTTTGGAAATACATCACTGTATTCCCTCATGATGGGAATTTCCTTAATGTTGGAAGTTTCCATTGACTCAACCATTTGGGATAGGTATGCTTCTTCATAAGGAATTAACACCCATAACATTGAAAGATTTTTCAAATGATATTCAGGATCTAAATTTTATTTATAGAGGATCATGGGTTGGTTTGGAATATGATTAGATATTTTCATTTCCTGATAGTTGATATGTACTCTATATAAAGATAGCCAATCCATTCCCATTATAGCATCAAATTCTACCAGTGAAAGTATTATGAGATTCTATGGAAGAATATTCCAACATGTGCTAACAGGAGAAGAGTCAATCAATTGGGTTTCAATGATTTCACCAATTGGTGTTTTTACAGATATCTCTACTTCAAGGTTTTGGTGCTTCGATTCAATAGTTCTAGATAACATGCAAGATATAAAGGAATGAGTAGAACCAGAATCAAATAAAACTTTTTCCATTCTTGAGTGAATATGAAGTGTACCTTGTATGACTTCATTATCTTGCTCTACATCTGTAGTAGTGACAACATAATCCTTCCCTTGTTCTTTTATTCATTGGTGGCTGCTGATGCTGATTACCCTCGAGAACATGAGGTTTAGTGCTCTACTTGCATAGTGCCCTAGATCCCTACAGTTGAAGCATTGAACCATGAATTGTTATATCCTTCCTTCTACCACATTATCCTTCCTTTTTTGGTATTTTTGATACTATTAATAAAGGTTTCCTTCTTTCCCACACATGAAGAATTTCCTCTTCCCTTTGAGGTAGTTCCCATGCTGCAGCATCCCCCATTTTTGGCATGTGGGTTGTTGATTTTTCTTCCCACCTTTTTCTTTAGATCCACTAGCTTGAAACTGAATCTTTCGTTTCTTATCACCATAACCATGGGACCATTCTTCAATGTCCGTCTCCACTTTGAGAGCACACCGCACAGCCTATTCATAACTCCAAAATCTCTAATTTTAAGAGCATTTCGAAGGTGTTGTTTTAATCCACTAATGAATCTACCAATTTTTCTATCATTGTTGATAACAAAACCCGAAACGTACCTTTAAATCCATGTGAAATTTTTATCATAGGTTGTGATAGATTATCCTTGTTTTTGATTGAGCTCCATAAATTCTCTCTCTATATTTGTACAAAGAGTTCATCGAAAGTACTTTCTATAAAACAAGATCATAATGTCTTCCCATTCCATCTATTCAATTTCATACCTTGGCATGGTATTCTTAATAAAATCTCACTATTGATAAGCCTCTCTACCAATATGATAAATTTCTAGAGTCACCTTTTCCATCTCAGAACAGTGAATCATAGAAAATATCTTCTTAGGGGAGTTGACCCACTGTTCTGCAACTAGAAGAAAGGGAGGTCCACTAATCTTCGGTGGTCCTTTCCATATAAAACATTCGATAGCCAGTTTCTCTCTCTTTAGTGAAAGTGGATGTTCCACATTATAATAGTTATTGTTCATAACCTGAGATAATTGAGTCAGAATTGCCATAACGTTTTGAAATCCACCCCCCAAATTATTGGGAATGTCATTTGGGAAATCGTTGTGTTTTCCTTCGCACAAGTTATTGCCCTGGTTTCTCCTCGTTCCCACCATTTTCTAAAATAGAAAAGGTTATAACAAAACATAAGTCAACAGTTAATGAATAAAATATTTGTTCACACAAAGAAGAACATATGGGATCCCTATGTAATGATTCTTGTGTGCATATTTTTACATAGACTCATGCTTGAGGTTTTCTCTTGGGTTCTCTAATCTTAATTCCCAAATTAACTAAACATTTCATATGATACCAACTATAGCTACCCTTCATATTCTTACATTAATATAAAATAACTTTGAATATAAACAACATAACAGTATTATGCATAGAGGATCCAATGGTTTAGTGTCTTGGGAAAACAAGGGACATGTGTAATAGTTACAACATCGGATATAATCTTTTTTGTTCATTTCTTATTCTCTAGCTTATTATAGGCACTTGACCTCTCCTATGTACATGTAGCCACTTGAGGATATACATTATAATGGGTGATCTAGAAACCTAGTAAGAGGATAGATATGAACAATATATCATGGGATTATCATATTCATAACATAGGCAAAGAATCATGAGAGGAAGCATTAATAATGGACTTGACATACGGCAATGAAAAAAATGAGAAATCATGTTTTAGTGGTTAACTACCACTCATGATTGTGAACAAAGATAAAAATTTTTTAACACATCATTTAACATTTACATATGAGATTTATCAATTTACCCAATGCATTGGAGAACTGTATAATTCTGGGTGCACACGTCACATTTAAACATTCATATTGCGCTTAATAATTCATGGTGCACCAGTCACATCATAACATTATCACTTATCATGCATGCCACAATGAACGTATAACATAAATGAAAATAAATAACCGATGAAAAGGAATGGGTTTTATCTCATAAGAACACATTTATAAACATTTGGTTCCCAAAATAAGTAGGGAATAACACATATGTTACATGAACCGTCAATCTTGAATGGGAAGTAAAATGTGTATTCATGAAAGAAGAGTTCTTTTGGAAAACATTTGGTTTTTAATAAATACCAGTGGAAAAAATATATATCCCCGAAACATAAAGAAAATGATGGAAAATAGAATTTTAAGGAGTAACCATGTCAAAAAGGTGTGAAAGAGGGGGAACCCGAAGTATGAAAGTTGGGTTTGAGAATTTCCCCTTACCTTGCATCTGAACGATTATTTCACATTAATGTCCTATATAATGACATTATATTCATAAATTTTATATTAAAAAACTTTTTATACATTAATAGGGGTCATTTTGTTTTCATTATTTTACTTTATTTGACTTTTGATGAGTTATAGAGTTTAAAAACATTGTTCAGGAATGTTCATTTTTATAGTTTTCAAGAGAGTTTCACATGTATTCATGAATTAAAGTTTTTCTAGAACATGGGTAAACACCAAAAACATATATTAAATGTAATTAATAATATTATAGAATTAAAAATGATCTTAATATGAACTAAATTGTATACCATGTGTATGAATCATTAGATAGGAATTAAATGATGATTGTTTGGGTTAATTTGGGTGGTTTTTTTTACCACAATGAACTTGTATTGTTTACTCATCTAGTAATATGTATATCAGTTAGTTATGGAACTCAAAATAGGACATAAAAAATATGTAAGTTTCTATTTAAACCATAAAAATGGTTTCTTGACCAGATCTATTGGTATAAATGGAAAAAAGAGAACATATCGTTCTTGAAGGTGATAGATTAGCACATTACGAACAACATTTTCTTTTATAAAAAAAAGGAAGAGGATAAGTGGGTTTGATGGTATAATATCCCATTATTATCATAAAATAAAATTATATTTATGATTCTAGAGTCACCATTTCATTTGGAAAAATATAGGTTGGGATATAATAAGAAAAGTAATTGAAGTTGAAAGGGAATTAAAGGAAAGAGGAAAAGAAATAACCTCTTGAATCCTCCTCTTGAGATCCTCCTTAAGGGTCATGTGCTTGGTCTTTTGATGATACCAGAAGCTCATAGACGTGGGGGAGAGGCTAGGGATGTTTTTTTTGGAAGGGTTTAGAAAATTATTGAAGCTTGAGAGATGTCATTTGGCAAGTATAGGGGGAGAGGTTTTATATACAAGAGGAGGGAGGTGTTTTTAGAATAAAATATTAAATAAAATAAAATATCAAAAGTTAGACTTGTAATAGTAGTTTTTTGTCATAATAAATGATATATTAATATAATATAATTCCTTTTAGAATTTAATTCATCTTTATAATTCTAATTAATTAATTTATTAAAATGAATGTGAAAGAAAGAGAAAAAGACACTTTAAGAAACCCCCTTTGGACTTTAGACATTGGAAAGTTCATTTTAGGTTTGAAAATTGAGTTTTTTGTATTTTAAGGAACCATTTATGATATTTAATATAATGTGGCCGAACCTGAATTTCTATATTTTTTATTTCCTCATTACATCATTAAGGATGCAATTTAGGATTCACCGATTATGCGAAAAACTATATTTTTACTATTCACCTGAAAATTGAAGAATTTCAGAAAAATCCCAAAATTTCACCCTAACCATTTTTCGAGGTGTAGAATTCAAAAATGAAGTCGATTTTTCAATAAAAATAATTCAAAATATGAATATTTTAATATTAAATTGAAATCATAATATACTTTAAAACTAGAGTTTTTAAAATTAAAAATGATTTTATAATGATTTCAAAAATTATGTAGGGTCTTATAAAATTATCTAAAAACAAGGAGACATAGATTTTATAAATTTTTAACACATTTTTAGAAACTAAATTTTCAATTAAATTAATTAATTATTTATAATTATTTATTTATAACTTACAAAATACAAAAATATTTACTATGGTCAAATTTTAACTTTCTAAGATGCATAAATTTTATTAAATTATTCTTGGGTATGGTTAATCATTTTTGGACTTTTTACTATTCATAAGGGTCATATTACTATTTATAAGGTTAGGTTTTTATTCAAAAAAAATTATGTTTTTTTATTGGACCCCAAAAATCATCTTGGACAGAACCGTGTTTTTTGGATTTTCAAATTTCCAAACATAGAAGTGACAAACTTATGTTTAAAGGTCACTTAGCACTTAGTAGTTCATTTTGTTGTGTCTTCATCTGATTTTATAACTTATTTTTAAGAAGATTATTTCCATTGAGAAACATTTGGTCTTTCCATTACCTTTATGATTTATGATTTTTGTGTGTTATTCATAAATAATATGATTTCTTGAGTTATGTAATGATTGAAAAGTATGGTTTCATTGATTTTTATTTATTTATGGGATAATGTTTCCTTTCCGTATTTTATAAACAATTCATGTCTTTGTATACGCATCCCATGTTTTTGGATGGTTTTTTACGGGACATAAAGTGGAACTAGGTCAAGGATGGGATCACTGAAAAATAATTATGATTAAAACATGGATCTAAACATGTATATTTTATTTTTAGAGTTTATATTTTATTAAAAAATAGTTATCGAGTAGAAGTGTCTACATGTAATATTTGAGGTGTAATATATATGTTATGAACTAAATATCTAAATCTCTAAACCTAAAAATATCCATAATGGGAATTATTATCTTAATTCAATATTCTACAATGTATAAGTATGGGTCCTTATAGTTGGTATCAGAGGTTAGTTTAGATAACTTTTGCAGTTAGAGTGTTATTTAAGCATAAGTGACATAACAATAATGGTTATCATATAAGAAAGATACATATTTATTTTAGATAAATTGAATGATTTTTGAAAACATTAATACATCTATCATACTATTTACCCTCAATATAATATATTATTTGATGATTCTACTGATATACTCACACTTAAATTTTTGGTTTTTGTAAATGGTAGGATCTAGCAGGCCACAATGTAATAGTGGATGTGAAGAAAATTTTGATGGTTTTATGAATGATCAACTGAATAAAATGGGATCTACAATGAGAATTATTGGTGTTATTCTCATCAAATTATCATGAGTCAGGATAGACCACATGGACCTTGGTAATTTTTAGAAGGAATCATATATGGAAGAAACAAATCCCTTGGTAATTTTAGGTAAATATAATAAAATTAATTATATTAAAAATGTATGTGTCAAGGATATGGAATGAAACACCAAGGAACTTTATTCAAAGGGACTGGAAGATGATCTATATTTTGAGATGATGGTTATAAATTAAGAACCTTATATGGAAAACAGAAGTATCAATTTGACTCAAGGAAAGGGAAAAAAGATCTTTCTGAGGGATCAATTGAATGTTTTAAATGTGGTGTGCATGGTCATTATACAACCAGAGGTCTTATAAAGGAGGTTCAGGAATAGGAGCACAATGATCGTACAAATATATGTTTTCCATTAACAAATTCAATTCTAATTGAGGATGAGAAAACTAACAATGACCATTGAAATGTATGGATTATTTTTTAGATAATGATTTTTCATTATTTTATCTCAGGATATAATTCATGATTTAATTTTTTGGAATGAATTATTACAGAATAAGTTTCAAAATAATGGTTAATAGATAATGAATAACGTTGATTGAGTAAGAATTCAACATAAAATGGATTCAAGAGTTATGTCATATTTTAGGATGATGAAATTCTTAATAGTATTAAGGATCTTTTGAATATGAGATTACATTAGAATATTTTTTCAAGTATATATAGCCCTTATGTTGATGTGAAAATTTTATTCAAGAAATAATTATCTCTTCGTGTGTGGAAATAATGGATAAACTTAGAGCATCATATGATCTTCTGTTTTTTAGTTGATGAACGGTTATTAATGTTTGGGATGAAAAATGCAGGGTATGAGATAAAATTTGTGGTTAAAATATGTTATGGTTATTTTTTATGAAATTATATCATTTTTTGGAAGTTATAAAATTATTTAATTTAAAAAAATGGAAACATGCAGACCGTGTGACAACCCTTCGTGTCGCAAAATATTACGGGAATCGAAAAAACAATCAATGTTCGATTGGGATTTATCACATTCCACAGGACAATGTGATGTCCTTGGTTAGTATGACTAATTATTTTTGTTTAAATGTAATTTTGGATCAAGAATATGTTGATGTTTTTAACTTATGTTTTATCAAATGGATATCCTTAGTATATATTTTTTTTGTGATTATGTGATAGAGGTTTTTTTGTCGATGATGTCTCATTTGGAGAAACATTATATGCCTAAGGAAAATAGAATACTATAGGATTTGATTGTGGTGTAAAGGTTTAAATTTTACTTTGGAAGTATCAATGTTTTTATAGAGAACATATGGCGATTAGGGTTATTTATTAAAATGATTAACCTATCATAGATAATTTGTGATAGTGTTAATTACTTTAATGTATGTGACTTTAGGAGTATTCGATGGTATTTAGAGATATATGTAAAGATTTATTGTAGAAGACTATATGATTATATCCTTATGAGTTTTGGATTTTAATCTTAGTTAGGATTACATTGAATAATTTCAGTGTCAATTGTTTATTGAATGGTATTTGTTGAACTTTCGGATTGTTTTTTGAATTTTTGTGATTATGATTAGTATTTATTTTTATAATGGATTATCTTTTTGGGGGATTATCTGATCACGTACTAACATTTTTTGTTTTGGTAAATGTATAAATATAGGTGAAATATATTGTTCATCATTTGTGGATTATTTATATGTTGATTCTAGCATATCAGATATGATGAAGTCATCTTTAATACTCATTATTTAGAGAAAATATGAGGTTTTGGTATAAATTTATTAAAGGATGAAATTCTACTTCAAATACAGTATATTTACTAATTTTCTTAGTCAAGCTCGCAAATAAACTCTAAAAAATTATTAAAAGGACCTCAAAACAAAAAAAATGTTTTCCATTTACTTTACATACTAGGTAATCAATGATGGTTTAACCTATCAAAATGTTTGTGAATTTCTGGTGGTTAACTTTCTCTTAATCATGTTTTCTAACACCCTCCAACATAACTTGATGTTTTATCTCTCTTTCATATATATGTTTCCTTTCATGGAATCTTAGTATGGGCTATCTCGGGTGACTTTTTCACATCCCTTTCTTACTATTAAAGTGATATTTTTATTGACACTTATTCTAATGTGGGACTTTCAATGATGTTTCCAAGCCCTATTTTAAAATTGTGAGGATACAATTTCCAAATGGGGCGAAGGATGTAAAATCACAGTTAAAAAAAGAATATAATATTTTCATATTTTTTTAATATTTAGTAAATTAGATATTAATTTTAATTTAAAGGGGATGCTAAGTTTTATGGAGTACCATATATGAAACAAAAAGTCTAATTGAAATCTTACATTGCACACAATGTTGAGATATACTGAAAAATAATAATATAAGATTATTATTTTAAATTGTATTTAACTCTTAGACATTTTATTGGTTGGAATGAATATAACTAACCATATTATGATTAAAAATGTTTCTTAATTATTTTTCAATTATCCAACAAAATATTGAGGCTTAAAATGGTAATGAATACAATTTTGAGAAAAAATACTCTAATATTTTTTATAATGTTGATTTACTAACTTTTAATGGCAACCCATTTTTAATTATATTTTTTGTCACTTTAAAATTATTCATTTGACCAATAAAATACTTTTTTAATAGCGAGATATCAAAATTTACATTGTGTAATTATTTGGTGTTTTTCTGATAAAATTCATTTTTTAATGAATAGTGAAATATTCCGTATTTTAATTTAAAACGGCCTTTTGATCTATTTTATTTATATAGATATATTATTCATTTAATTGGTTTTAAATTTTAATTAGATTATATTTTTACCATTTAATCCATTGTTGGTCATTGAATGAAATTTTACTATTAAATCAGACAAAAACACATGTCAATCTTTTGGTCGTTATTATTTATTAAAAAACGCTTTCTGGTTTTGACAATAAGAATATATTTTAAACTAATTAATGAAACTTCTATGTTTTGAATTTGGTAAAATATACATAATTGTTTAATTAGAAATATGTAATTTTTCTTAGGGTCAATTTTTGGTATATTTCTAAAAACCATCAATTTTTTGATGAATTGTGAAAAATATTGCATGTTAAAAACTGAATTTTCCATTTAAATGAAATCTTACCACTTATGTTAATTAAATTTTAAAAATCTGACATACATGGTATTCATCTGTAAGTAAAATTTTGTTCAATATGATGAAAATTATTTTTTAGTGAATAGTAACTTTTGATTTTTATTTACCGCAATTAAAGCTAAATAGAGTAATTCAATGTAAAAATTATATTATAATAATATAAAATTACCTTAAAAATTGTCCTAACCTTATTTTATATGTCATGCATGGATGACCAATAAAATATTTGGGTGAAACCTTTGACATTTTAATGCCACATGGGAAAGATAATTACATTAATAAATTTTTATTTGATGTAAAAATAAAAATATCATAAACATGTATTGTTTCTCTAAAACAATTTTTATATGGGGTTATATAATTGATATATTTTACTATAAATATTTATTATAAATATGAAAAAATTTCCTACATCATGATATTTTATTTTTATTTTTTCCACAATATATAAATAAATTTATTTATGACACAATGATGATGTAATGATTATCACATTATTGAATGTTTAAAAAATGAGATTATATATGTTAAAATAAATTTAATTTGAAACTATTTTTTCCATTCACGAATTTTAAAAATTATTATTACTAGTAATCATTTAATTTATTATGTTTTTTCTAAAGAATCAATTTGTTTTGGAATTATTTTTTAAAATTCATGATATGAATAGTATTTAAATTGAAAAAATTGAGTACTTAAAAACAAATAGTATTGTATTAAATGATATAATAATTATAAAAATAAAATGATCGACCAAATAACTTCGATAATGTTGAAAATTTCATTAACGAACCTCATGTGGTTCGATTGGCATTTTATGGTAACTATATTAACCATATAGAGTGAATATAGATGAACACATGGTAAGAGTCAAATTAGATAACATAGGTTAATGCAAAGTGATAAGGTTAAATTTTAAAACAAAATATTTCTAAAACGCTTGGTTGAGATTAATTAGAATCATATTTATTTTATATTTTAATTTAATGAGTTTGGGTACTTTTGAAACTGAAATGTAGGTTATAATAAAATAATATTTTCAAATATTCATAAAGAGCCCCTCCTCCCCCTTATAAAAAGCCATCACCACTAACCCATTACTCACACCTCTCAAACACAATGGATCACTAAAACATTGAACAAATATGCTCTAAAATCCCATTAATCCCAATATAATCATCTCCCCATGCAGAATGCAATTCATGTAATCCTTTTGGTTTAAACCAAAGAGAGGTACCTGATTTAAAGGTAACGTCTTCTATTAAGTTCTTTTCTTCTATATTACTTCTCCAACCCCCTAAAAACTTTTTATTTTTATATTTTATAACAAAACCAATAACCTCAATATAGTAGTTTTTATATGACAATGATTATAACTACACCTACCCACAACTCTATCTGATGGATAAAATTATTCTTTTTCTGTGGACTGTAAACTACTGCCTCACGAAACAATGATTGTTCAATTATATCCTACAAAATCTCATGGTGACCATTATGAGTGGACTGTAATTATATATGATATTTTGGATATTTATTTTATCTCTATTCTTATTTTATTATCATTTACAATATACCTTTATTCTTTTCATTTTGTATATATACGATAATTTTATTTGGGTAAGTGCGGACTATCGCCACCTCAATGTGATATCACTCATTCATACCACACATGGAACATATAGAATATTATGTTAATTAACTTTTGTAAAATATAAGAAATATGATATTATATAGTAATTATAGTGTACCTATGTATCATTTGGTTTTTATACCATTAAAAATGAAAAAAACAAATGAAAGTAGCATTCATGCGTACGTACGACTTACTGTCTTCATGAATGTTGCATTTCATTTTCATATATCCAAATTATATATAATATTTTAAATAAATTTATACAAGATATATATGATTTATATTATATTTAAATAATGAATATCATTCTGTATATAATGGAATTTTGACCACATTGACAACATGTAATTATAATAACCAAATAATGACCAAAAGGCTATTATTAACATAAATGATTATGTAATGTTTATAACAAGGTAATTAGTGATGTAAAAGGAATAAAAAAATTGAAAAAGGCTCTGTGGAATGTATAAATTAACTGTATTATATTATTCAGTAGATTTAATGTACGAACTAGTCATGTTAGACACAAGGTAAGGTGTTTTCATCTAACTTTTTATTCCTGTGAGATTCATGCTATATTTTTTACTATTTTATATTTTGTGGTATATTTAATTACCCTAATTATATTCATTGGGTAATATGATTTAATTTATGGGTAGTTACATCTTCATTTTATTATCCTTTTTTCTTGTTTTGTATGTTTCTTAAGTTACCAAATTTGTTAGGGAACCCTTCACCCTCTTATTCTTATCAAAGGATTCTTTTATGTTGTATATATTACATTTCCATTTTCATAGTTTTATAATATGTTATTATATATATATATTTCTGGACATTTTATTTCCATGTGATGAGAGACCATTATCTCTCTCATCAACTCATTTTTTGAATTTTATTGTGACATCATTAGGCTGTCAAGTTTCTGTAAGACAAATTCTTAACCCAATTTCAATTTTTTGGGTTAAACTTATACTTATAGATTATGTAGTGATTTGAATATGTGTGAATGATCTATGATTGTTTTACACTTAATATCTACATATATTGGTTGTATTGTTATTTTTCACATATAATTATGTCATTTATTTGTCTTTAATCTATGAATATGATCTTTACCAGGGACTTTGTCCCATTTTACATTCCATTGAGAATTATTTGTTGTTATACACCAATTCAATTTTATATGGTGTATATACATCCCTTTGTAAAATTATATAACGAATATCATTATCATCATGATATTATAATCTTTCATTAATGTTATTCCTCAATTAATTTTATTCAAGCATCTTGAATTTGGATAGGAACTCTTTAAATAAAATATATTTTTATATTTCTAAAGATTTATTTTTTTAAATATATTTCATTAAAGTCCATGTTTTAAAAATTATTTTAGAGATTTATTTATATGTACATGAATTTTTATATATTAATTTTTTTAAATCATCAATGTGTTATGGGAAACTTTTATTCAAAAATTTCGTTATTACATGATTTAAATAGTTTTAAAAATGGTTTGGTAAATCATTAATTATGTCAATATCTGGAAATAATAGTTTTTGTTGTGGAATTATTATCTTTATTTTATTATTATTATGAATATGTTATGGTTATTTGGAATTTTTTATTTATATGGTTGGTTCCAAGATAAACCTAGGGTGGGTGGGCCCGATATAGCTCTCCAATGAATTGGGTAATGTGACGGAGGTAAACGTTACAATTAATGCTAAGAGATTTATGGAATATACTGTGATGGGTATTCCAAACGTAACTCCCTATGTAGTTGTGAAAGTTACATTGTAATTATGTTATGTATTCTATAAGTTAGATTTATTATTTATGATTTTTATTTATTATTCATAAAACATATGATTTTATGAGGTATGTTATGATTGAAAAGTATGGTCTCATTTATTTCTATTTATTGATGGGATAATGTTTTATTTCCATATTTTATAACCCTTACTAATATTTTTATGCTCATCCCAGGTTTTTGAAATGTTTTTCTCAGGATATAAAGTGGAATAGGGTCGAGGATGGGATCAAGGAATAGTCTTGATGATTAAAACATGAAACTAAACATGTTTTTTCTTCTTCTAGGATTTCATAATTTAGGAAGAATTTGGATACTCAGTAGAAGTGTCTACAAGTAATATTTGAGATGTAATTTATATATTAAGAACTAATTATCTACAGATCTAAACCTGAAATGATCCTTAATGTGAATTATTCTTTTAATTCATGATTATGTAATGTTTATGTCTGGGTCTCTATAAATTTAATAATTTTCACCCATTTAAACAAATTTTTAATTATTGTGGAACACTTCTTCTAATTTCCACTAATTAACCCTATTTTAAACTAATTACCTCTGTTTTCAACTAATTACTAATAATTTCACAAAATTATCCAAAATTATTTTATAAATTAAAATAACTTTCTAATAATTACCTCTTATTTTACTAATTAACCATATTTTATAATAATTTCCCATAATTTAAAATGATTCTAACAAATTTTACAAATTATGGGAATATTTGACTATGAATTACTAATTTTTAATAATTACCTAGATCTTCTAAAAATAAGCTCTAATTTTAGTGATTACATCAATTTTGTAATGATTGTCGCTAATTTTTACTAATTTTTTATAATTGATATTATTTAAATTAAAATAAATAGTGTTAATTACTACTCATTTCTAATTAATGTTAATTATTAAACAATATTGCAAATTATGATTAATTGTTACTAGTATTATTGAAATAATAAAATTTCTTATTAATTATTATTACATATATTACAATTATAACCAATTAATATGAGTAATAATTATATACTAAAACATAAAACAAAATACTTCTAATTAATGATTGAATATTAACAATATATTTCATGAAGAAACCAAACAAAAAACAACAAATAATGATACCCAACCTTAAGGTGGGGAACGTAATGAAGACCAAGAGAATTGGTCCTCATTTTAAGTAATTAACATTAAATTACATTTATTATTGCATGTTAAAACAAATTATTTATAATTAAAACTCAATACTACTAATTAATAATAATAAATTATATTATATATGAAATAAATTAACTAAAAATTAAAATCATTTAATAAATTCTCCAATCTTGAATATTTTATCTCATATAAATCTAAAAAAATTTCTTCAAATATAATTTAAAACCATTAATGGAACTAATTTAGAGGAGGAGAGTAATTCATATAATAGGAGAGTATAAGAGACTTGAGAAGAGTAATGGGAGGAAAAAATTTGGCTAGCGAAATTTATGATAGAATAGTAGAGACGAGGATATTTGTGACAATATTCCCATCCCAAATATTATTAGTTTTGATGGGGCCTGTCAAAATATAGTTCCGAACATAAATATAGTTCAGCAAGATAAAAATGTATTTTCCAATGACAACCATAAAAAATAATATTCTACCAACACAATATTTGAGTGAGGTTATAGATTCCCATCACAAATAAATATTATGAAGAATATTATTTTTGATGGGGGTAAATATCCATATCTATATAATGGTTCATGTAGTTCTGTGTGCACACATGACAATGGTATTTGAGAAGATATACTTTTCCAATCGAAAATAATAATATATTGTGTATTATTTGATGCATGATTCATATCCAATAAAATATATTCCCTTCAAATGTAATATTTTTGATAGGGGATGATCCCATATTAAATACGATTTTTCTTATAGTGTGAGTCCCAACATCTTAAGAGGCCCTATGAGAGGCTTGTGTGGTTGAAAAATCTTTTTATGCTGAAAAAATAGTGCTTGCTAGGAAGAACCACTAGCTAGATTATGGGGTCTGGGTATAGTATTTTCTACAACCATTTGCCTCTAGTGATCTAGTGAGATTTAAAAATGAAAATTATAAGTATTCCCTTTTAAATTTAATATAGGGGATCCCCTTATTTTCCCATTGTTCGACCTCACCATGTATAGGTGGTCCCCCATATTCCATCATACCCTCTCTTTTTTTTGGATGAAATTGTGAGTCATTTTCATAGAGTATCTAAGGTAAAATCTTCTTTATCTCATTGCACTCTTATTCCTCATTCAACACAATAATTTAGGTGACATTTACAGTAGACAGGAAATGTATATTCCACAATTGAATGGTTAAATTGTCTTACTCCTTCTAAATATTCAGGTAGACTAAGTTGAAGGCATCTTTAAAAGATTTCTATAAGCCTCCACAAGTCAAATCATTCATGGTATGGAACTACATATATTTATTAATGGTTTTTAGTTTTAAAAAAATTATATTAATGGTTGAAATGGTTTTGGTGCATATTAATTTGGGTTGTTTGGAGTTGGGGTCTACTATGACACACCATTAGGTTATCATATTTGGTTCTGTTATGACATTAAAAATGGGGATATTTCACCCAAATAATACATGTTAAGGTAATTTATTTAGGTTTTTTAATTAATAATAATTTTATTTGATTCTATTTTTTTGGGTCATATGGAATGAGTTAGGTACATGGTTGGTGGTGTGAGCTTAAGATGACATTGACAAGGCTTTTCCAAACATGGAATCTATTATTGACCACTAGAAAATAAATTTATAAACATATAGATGAGGTATTTTTACATTTATACATTCATATTTTCACACCATGACTTTTTAATTAATTTTTATTTTAGTATTACTAGGTTTTAGGTCCTATCACCATGGTCCGGGCGTGGTCCCAGATTTAATTTTTTGTCATTTAATATCTTTTGTGGGTTTTAAACCCTTGCGCGGTCACCACACAGCGGGCAGTAGTCACGTCGTTAGTCGGGTGTCCGTGCAAGTATCTAATGATTAAAATAAACAATGCTTATGTAAATAAAGTGGGTTAAATTGTTAAATTACATTAATAATAATTTTTTTATAAAATTGGTATTGTTAATATCAATAAGGTGTTATTATTGTTATTATTTTTATTTTTAATATTTTTTATTATCATTTTTATTATTATAAACTTTATAGATTTTTTATTATTGTTCGATTATTATTCATTATATTAATATTACTATTATTATTAGTTTTGGTCATATATTTTTATTGTTTATTATTAATATTAATATTATTATTATTATTATGATTATTATTATTATTATTTGTTTATTATTATTAATATTGTTATTTTATCAAAATGAAAAAAAAACTAATCAAACCTTAATACCCGGCTACCCCTCCCCCCATTCTGCTTGTTTCGCATCGTAGGACGCAACCCCCTTCACCGTTTTCTTTTTTTTTTCTTCTGTATGAGCCCCCACCATTTCGGCCTTCTCTTTCATTAGACGTTCCTGCAGCTCCCCGCCACCGGCTCCAACAGTCGTTGCCCTTCCCTCCTACTTCCTCTCCTCAACACGCCCTGACACCGCCATCCTGTCACACTCCATCTCCAGTGTCCTGCCTCTCCCTGTAGTGAATAGACCCTTAGCCGGCCTCTGGTCTCCTCTCCACCAATGAGTAGCCCTCCAGCACTCCTTCTGGCACGTGAATCTTGGCCAGCCTACCCCCTACCTTTCCGACATCCTCCCCGCTCTGGCCGTTCTGTTTGTTTCATTATGTTTTTTTGGTTTTCTTCATTTTGGCCGGACCTTAAATCCCTAGTTGGTATGTGAATCGTTTTCCTGGGGTCTTAGGATTTTCGGATCGTTTCGGGGTGTTTTCCTCCCTCATAGGGATGTTTCATTGCATTTTTACTCCATCAGTGCGGTTGTGGTGCGAAAAAGGTTTCGCACCAGCTTCGGGATGTCCATCCACATTTGAGGTATGTGGTTATGCATTTAACCATTGTTTTTTGAGTTAATTTTCTTCATAATTTTTTGGCATATATATTAATTAGTTTGTTTGATGCAGATCGAGTTTTTAATTGTAGTTGACATGTATATATGGTATGTGCGTGTTTTACGTGAACAACCATACTGAATTGTTTATTTTCATTTCACAAACTTTTTGGATTGTGTTTTGGTTTAGCATCGAAGTGTAGAGAGTAATAAAAGGTGTTTTTGAACAGGTTTTGGTGTTTGTAAATTGATAAGTGATTTTTTATGAAAATGGTGATTTTTTGGTATGTTTGTAATGTCTAGATTTCAGATTTGAAAATTGGTTTGTATGATGGGATGATGGGATTTTGAGCTGGTTTCATGTATGTAACACTATGGTATACTTCTCAAAACAGATTTATAATCTTTTAAATTATTTACTAAATTATATGAATGCTGCAAGTCTATGTTTGAAAAAGTGTTGATCCAAGCATGATTTTAAACGTATTTTTCAATGTATAGTACGATTTTGTAAGGTTGTGCACTAAAGTGTTTTATTAAAATAGTATGTTGGATCCTAAGAATGTTTAGTGAGTTATTTTGGAATTTTCTGGTATTTGTGAACACTTTGTGGGTTGTAAAGTGGTTTAGTAAATAATGTAGATGGGACGAGTTGTGTTTTGAAAGCTCGTAGAGGTGGTGTTTGTGCCGTTTGTTCGTTTGAATTGTTTTGAGTTTGTGTTTATGCATTTTAGTTATCTTTGTGGTTGTAGAATGTTGTCAAGGATCTTTCAAACTCATACGATTGTCAGCATGTGTGTTCTTGTGTGCCTATGTAAGGCATGTCCCATTGTCGTGTTGTCGCGCTCGAGCTGCGAGTTGAGGTAGGTTCCCATTTCACTGCTTTTAAAAATTTATGTTACATTATTTCTTATAGTTTGTTCACACTAATTGTTCATATTAAAAATTATATTAATTTTAATGAATGTGAGATAATGTAAGATAATTATTTTAAGTATAAGAAAATTAATTTTTAAATTATTATTTGGTGTAAAAAGAGCCGTTTATTTTATACATGACACTTGAAATATTTTTTTTGATGAATTGACACCCAATAGTGAAACAATTCCTGTTTGGATTTTAAAAATAATTCACATAATTTCAATTATAGTTCATGTTTTAATGATAAATTATTTATTCTCAAGCATGAAGCAGCATTTTGGTTCTTTTCAAAGCGTTGATTGTGAAATGTATTTAATCCCCATTTGGAATATTATAGAAAATGAAGAAAATGTTTTGACAAAAACCCTCCTAGGATAACTCTCCTCCCTTGGTTGCAATTGATTATTTGGGAGGTCGCGCTTAGAGGCTCCCAGGTACTTGAGTAGTTTAAAGTCATGATGTTATCCCATGGAGTGTCTTGGGGTGATGCCTTTTGTGCATTAATATATATATATATATGTATGTGATTGGATGCTCGGTTGACATCATTGGCTCACCACCTTTCCAAACACATGAGATATATGAATTTGGCATATTGAGAGAATATCCTAAAAATGATTGTTGCACTTGTAGGTTATGGTACTGGCTAGTGCCCCATAGTAGGTGGATATATTGGGATTATTACTATGGGATTTTTCCTCAGCCTTCCTAAGAAAGGATGGTCAAGTGTTTTTGATGTTTTAATTTCATCGTATATGACATGTCATCGAGGATGATTTCTCATGTATTGGTTTCTTCGGGACTTTTCTTTATCTCCTAGGTTCACCCATGTCTGTTGGCTTTAAGTTACTTGTTGTGATGTATATGGTACTTTTATATATATATTCCTCTAATTTCCATTACTGTTTAACTACTGTAGTGTTTTCATGCATAGTGTTTTCTCTAGAAAGTGATGTGTGGTTTTAAAGTGGTTTATGAAAATTCTTTCCAAAGAAAGGTGTTTTATAATTTTTGTGCAATTTGAAAATGTAAATATCACTTCCCCTTTGAAAAGAATGCTAATGTCTCACTAAAATAATGACTTGGGTTTTCGAAAAATGAATAGGGGTAATGAATCGTACTTTGTTTTTGAGTAACATGTAGAAAAAATTAATTTTAAACAATTGTAGTTCAAAATTGAAATGATGTTTCTTTTATTTTAATGGTAGTGCATTGGGAATATATTTAGGGCATGCCTACTGAGTGTTAATTCTCAAACCTATATTTTTTTCTTGTTTTTAGTTTTGTTTCATGTTCCAGCTTCAGTTGTTCGCCCTGAGCGATGTTGGTTGTGGTATTGGAGAGTGAACCATGGGGTCACATGGAGTTTTGGTCGTGGTCTGGTTAGTAGCATTGTTGGTTGTTCCTTACTTATCCACTTTTGTTCTATTTATTTTCCACTGCTTTGTTTATTTTTTTTGGGAAAAATCATTCCCACATATTAAATTTTGATAACCAACAGTAGTTGCTAGCCCATGGGGATCGGGAACACCCCTCAGGCCATGTCGCGGGCCAGCTCGGGTGACCGGTTCATGGATGAATCGGGTCCGTTCATGAAAAAATGGTATTAAAGGAATCCCTTTTTATTTGGGATGTCCAGTAGATGGAGATTAGGACTGTCGGGACTCAAGAGGTAGGTACGGGAAGGACGTCATAAACCCTCGCCCATTCCGTACCTCGAGTCGCCAGGGATAGTCAGGGAATTGAGTCTTTGTTTTGTTCTCCTTTGTTTTGGATTAGGCGATGAAAACAGTGGTAAAACAATTTTACATCCTGATCTCACATGGAGTAGTGACCCATGTGGAGTCCGGGTACACGGTTTGAATTCCTCCTAGTTTTTGATGCTTACTTGGGGCATGGTCCACTACCATGTTGTCTGGTTATGTGTGACTTCTAGTCCCTCACTCTGGTGGTTTGATCCATGTTGAGTGTAATTTTCTTTTTGGTTAGTGTAAGTGTGTTTTAGAAAATGAAATAGGGTATTTGGAAATGGGATTTTTTTTAAATGAATTTAAATTTATGAAATGGGATTTGAAATTGAAATATTTTGGTCTGGAAAACTGGTATTTGCTTGGAAATTGGTTGAGTATGGTTTGGGGTGAATCCACAGGCACTCCTTATGAACATTTTCACATGTGCAGGGATGCGTGGAAAGTGCACGTTGGTGCATATGATTGAATGTATATGAATACATGTGAAGCAAATCATGGGATTACCTAGGTGTGTTTGAAATTAAAGGCTTGACATTGTTCTCTAAATTGGCTAATAAAGAGGAAAATGACTTTTAGAAAATTGAATTTGGTTTGAAAAGTTGGTTTAGTATTTGGAAAATGGCCTTGAAAGAAGTCGGTTTTGAAATCTAAAATAAAAATTGGGGGTTTTGAAAAAAAAGGAATTTTGGTTTGTGTTTGCATTTGGTTGTTCTTCTTTGAGCTGGTTGTTTTCAGATGATGGTGCTTTAAATGATATTTCCTTGATTCAATATCTGTTTCGGTATAGTGTTTTATATTTTGTTCAGAAAATGCTGCCTAGAAAGGTCTATAGAGTTTCTGATAAGTCATGACCAGTCCTTGGTCCTTCTTGGACATTTCCTATCCTTCACGGTGATTGGGGTCCGTTAAATGTAGTTATGTGGTTTTAAGAGTTTTAGTGTACTTTTAGGCTGTTGGGAACTCCTGAAGCTATCAGAGTGCGTGTTGTTTTGGGACAATTTGAAGGTCCATCTTTGGAAATATGGGGGTTTCTTTCCCAACAATCAATGCATGTTGGGATGATATGGGATGTCTTTAAATATCTCTTCATCCGATTGTTTATCCCTAAATAAGTGAAGGCGAAGAAAGGGGGAGAGTTTTTGAGAATTCAACAAGGCCAACGGATGGTGAAGGAATATGCTGACCATTTCAAGGAACTTGTATCCTTTTCTCAGGAGGTAGTGTCAGAGAATTTGATGAAGACTTCTCTCTTCATCGGGGATCTTCATCAACAGATCAAGGAGTAGGTCTTCCCTTTGAAGAATCATTGTTTCAAGAAACTAGTAGTTGAGTCATTCTTAGCTGAGTGGGTATTAGAAGTGAATATTGTCAGAAACCTAGCATATCTGGTCACATGCAAAGGTTCCCATTTGCCGAGCAGGGTGTGCTAGAGGAACCAGTTTCTAAAGAGTCTTCTTCAGTGGTTCTAGCATCTAGTTAATGGGACCATTCATGGTGTGCCACCAGTGTTGCTGGTTCGAGGTCATGAAGTCGTCCTGTCACATCCCTCCATAGATGTGACATTGTTGCAGCTATCTGGGTCAGTTGGAGAAGTATTGCAAGAAGCATCGCCAGAATAAGTCGTTGTGACCAGAGGAATTCTAGTGCCTGAATATGAGGCAGATGATGATTCAACCATCATAGCTCCAACCATACATCTTGGGGTGAAGCTCGTGCATAGTCATGCGTTGCCGGGTGCGTGAAGCCCCGATTCGGGTTTTGTGTTCCGTGTTGGCAGTGGAACATTTAATGTATTTCCGTTATTGTTCTTATCCCATTAAAGTTTTTATGTTGTTGAATGTTCACTGTTTTGTCATGGAGTTATGACGAACATGATCTATTGTGATCTCAATAGTTTTCTTTGTCAGGTTAAAATTTTATGCATTGTGTGTTTTACATAAGAGTGTGATTGACACTTGTATGGTTCAATATTGGTTTAGCAGTGTTCGTTTGGAGATGTATGTTCCTATGAATGAGCGTGTGTTTGTGGTTATTCATGGGTTCACTGCTTGTGGTAGGATCCTCTCGAAGGTTTTCCCCTAGTGTTGGGAGTGTTTGGTCTGGGTCGAATGTTCAAGGTTTTACTAAAGGTGTTGTTTTCACATTATTTAGAACATAGTTTAGATCGATTGGGAGTTCCTGCGTTGACCCCCCATCCTTTAGTGGTATGTTTTAGTGTTAAATTTCAACACTAGTTGAATTCTTGTGGTGGGGAGAACACTCTTGTGTTATCCCATTTTCTTATATTGTGGTTTCTTTCAGTTTTAACTGGACATGGTCTCATGTTTTATCTATCGTTTGACTGGTTCACTTTCTCAGGGTAGAGAGTGTCGGTGGTGGGGAGAATTGTCACACCCCGACTTTTTAATTAATTTTTATTTTAGTATTACTTGGCTTCTGGTCCTCGCACCAAATTCGAGGCTGGGTCCTGGATTAAAATTTTTGTCATTTAATATCTTTTAGGGGTTGCAAACCCTTGTGCAGTCACCACACAACGGGCGGTAGTCACGTCGTTAGCTGGGTGTACGTGCAAGTATCTAACGATTAAAATAAAAAAAGCTTATGTAAATAATGTTAATTAAATGGTTAAATTGAAATAATAATAATTATTTTATATAATTTTTAATGTTAATATCAGTAAGGTGTTATTATTGTTAATATATTTTTTTTGTTATTATCATTTTCATTATTATAACCTTTATGGTTAATTTTTATTATTCAATTATTATTCTTTATATTATTATTACTATTATTATTATTAATCTTGTTCTTATATATTTATTAATTATTATTAATATTATTATTTATATTATTATTATGATTTTAATGATTTTTATTAGTTTTATTATTATTACTATTGTTATTTTATCAAAATGCAACCAAAACTAATCAAAACCTAACACCCGGCCACCGCCCCCCCATTCTACTTGTTCCACGCCGTAGGACGCAACCCCCTTCTCTGTTTTCTTTTATTTCCTTCTGAGCAGGCCCTTATATTTCGTCCTTCTCCTGCGTGAGCCGTTCTTGTAGCTCCTCCACTGCCGGCACCCGCAAACGCTGCCCTTCCCTCTCGCTTCCTCTCCTCAATGCGCCCCAACACTGCCATCCTGTGACGTTCAAGCTCCAGCGTCCCACTTCACCCTCCCGTTAACTGACCCTCAGCCGGCCTCTGGTCTCCCCTCCATTGTCAAGCGACCCTCCAGCAGTCCTTCCAGCACGAGAAACTCGACCAGCCTACCCCCTAACGTGCCAGCATCCCCCCCGCACTGGTTGTGCTGTTCGTTTCATTATGCATTTTGTTTTTCTTAATTTTTGGTGGACCCTAAATCCCTAGTTGGTATGTGACTCATTTTCATGGGGTCTTACGAATTTTGGATCTTTTCAGGTTGTTGTCCTCCCTCCCAGCGAGGTTGGGTAGCATTTCCACTCCATCGGTGCGGTTGTGGTGCGAACAAGGTTTCACACCAGCTTTGGGAGGTCCATCCACGTTTGGGGTAGGTGGTTATGAATTTAAACATTGTTTAATGAATTAATTTTCTTCTTAAATTATTTTAGTATATATATTAATTAATTTGTTTGATGCGGATCTAGTTTTTAATTGTATTTGACATGTATATATAGTATGTGCGTGTTTTCTGTGAACAACCATTCTGAATGGTTTATTGGAATTTCAAAAACATTGCGGTTTATGTTTTGATTTAGAGTCGCTGTGCAGAGACTCATAAAAGATGTTTTTGAATAGTTTTTGGTGTGTGTAAACTGGAATGTGGGTTTTTTTCGAAAAATGGTGATTTTCAGATATGTTTGTAATGTCTAGATTGTGGATTTTAAAATTGGTGTGTATGATGTAATGAAGCGATTTTGAGCTGGCTTCATGTGTGTTATGCTATGGTATAATTCTCAAACTAGATTTATAAACATTTAAATTATTTACTAAATTATATGATTATTGCAAGTCTGGGTTTGAAAAGGTGTTGATCCGCACATGCTTTTAACGGTAGTTTGCAATGTACCATACGCTTTTGTCAGGTTGTGCACAAAAGTGTTTTATTAAAATAGTCTATTGGATTTTAGAATGTTTATTGAGTTATTTTTGGAATTGTATAGTTTTCATAAAATCTTTTTGAGTTGTAAAGCGGTTTAGTAAATAATTTAGATGGTATGAGATGTGTTTTGAAAGCATGTCGAGGTGGTGTTTGTGTTTTTTGATCGTTAGAATTTTTTGAGTCTTTGTTTATGTGTTTTTTTTATCTTTGCAGTTACAGTGCATGGGAAAGGTTTTTCCACGCTCATGTGATCGTCAGCTTGTGCGCCTATGTGAGCCATGTCGCATTGTCGCGTTGTCGCGTTTGAGCTGTGAGTTGAGGTTCGTTCCCATTATACTGCTTTTAAAAATTTAAGTTACTTTATTTTTCCTATTTGTGCACAGTAATTGTTCAAATTAAATATTTTATTAATTTTAATAAATTTGGGATAATGTAAGATAAATATTTTTTAATATAATACAATTAATTTCTAAATGATTATTTGGTGTAAAAAGATTTGTTTATTTTATACATGAAAATTGAAATATTTTATTGATGAATGTATAACCAGTAGTGAAAGAATTCCTGTTTGGATTTTAAACATAATTCACGGAATTTCAATTGTAGTTCTGATTTAATGATAAATGATTTCTTCTCAAGCATGAACAAGCATTTTGTTTCTTTTCAAAATGGTGATTGTGAAATGTATTTATTGCCCGTTTGGCACTTTATGGAAAACAATGAAAATGATTTGATAAAAACCCTCCAAGGATAACTCTCCTACCTTGGTTGCAATTGATTATTTGGGAGGTCGTTCTTAGAGGATCCCAGGTACTTGAGTAGTTTAAAGGAAAGAGTTTGTCCCATGGAGTGGCTTGGGGAGATGGCTTTGGTGAATTATTATTATATATATATGTATGTGATTGGATGCTCACATGGAATCGTTGGCTCAACAACTTTCCAAACACATGAGACATGGGAATCTAGCATATTGAGAGAATGTTCTAAGAATGATTGCTGCACTGGTAGGTTATGGTACTGACCAGTGGCCTATAGTAGGTGGAGATATTGGGATTATTACTATTGGATTTTCCCCCGGCCTGCCTGAGAAAGGATGGTCGAGCATTTTGGGTGTTTTGATATCATCGTGTGTGACATGTCAACAAGGATTATTTCCCATATATTGGTGTCTTCTGGATTATTCTTGATCTTATAGGTTCACCGATGTCTATTGGCATTTAGTTAATGATGGGATGAATATGGTACTTGTATATATTTTCTTTTCATTTCCCTTACTGTGTAACTAATTTAGCGTTTTCATGTGTAGTTTATTTTCTAGTAAGTTTTGTGTGTTTTTAAGGTGGTTTATGATAACTATTTTCAATGAAATGTGTTTTATACTTTTTTTGCAAATTAAAAATGTAAATATAACTTCCCATTTGAAAAAAATGCTAATTTCTCACTAAAATAATGACTTGGGTTTTTTAGAAATTAATATGGGCAATGACTCGTACTTTGTTTTTGAGTAACATGTATAAAACCTTACTTTTATAAATTGTAATTCAAACCTGAAAGGGTGTTTCTTTTATTTTAAAGGTATTGAATTAAAAATATATATCAATCATGAATACTATGTTTTAATACTCACGCCTATTGTGTTTTCTTGTTTTTAGTTCTGTTACAGGTTCCAGATTCAGTTGTTCTCCTTGAGAGACATTGGTTGTATTATTGTAGAGTGACCCACGGGGTCACATGGAGTATTGGTCATGGTCAGTACCACGTGGTCCCACCTAATAAATTTTGATGCCCACCACTAGTCAATACCTCGTGGGGATCGGAAACGCCCCTCAGGCCATGTCACGGGCTTGCTCGGGTGACCGGTTCAGGGTCGACCTGGGTTGGTTCGTGACACTTATGATTTTTGAAGTGATTATAGTGAACATGATGAGTATCATCACCACTAGGTTTGTTTGTCTATTTAGATTGTATTTATATTGATCAATATATTTATTAATTAAAATAATTTTACGTTAATGATACTATGTAAAAGGGAAATATAGGCCCTTGTGAAATGGTATTATTCCTCTAACTTCAATGGTCATGAAACAAACTATCAACTAGCATTCATTATTTAGACCTCTTTTGATGGGCGAAAATAAACTAATATAAGTGATTCATAGTTTACATTATTTAGTATATGTTCCCTTAGACCTCCCTTATAATGGAAGGAGATAACATGTAATAGATTTCCCTAGAGTTCCATAGGATTTCTATGGGTTGGGTACACGATAGACATTCCGATATCGAGAATTTTGAGATAGGGTTTAGTCCATATCTTCAGTGGGTTTCCTTAGAGGTCTAAAATTAACTCCCATTATGTTATTATATATTATAAGAATATTCAAGACCACGATTTCCTTAGTTTGATGGGCTTTTTATTTAGTGACATGACATTTTCCAAGACCCACGTGGTGTGAATCTTCCATATTATAACTAATAGGACCCCAATTAGGGTTCCTCTCATTAGAAATGATTTCGGAGAACCAAGATGGCTCCCCGAAATAGGCCAAAAGAGAGTTTCTTATTGTTTGTATTAGTATTAATATAACTTGTCTCCACCTTAGACCCTACAAGAAATATGTAACTCCATTGGGATATAGATATTGTTGATGGATTATTGTTTTTGGTAAACAAATTTATTATAATTAAGAATTCACATGACTAATTTTTATAACATTATGTATATCCATACGTATATCTAGGGATTCCCCCTATGGGACCTAAGTGGTGTTATGACGATGTAATTTATTCACATATGTGCTTCCCATGATCTGGATTTTGCGCCACACATGATACTACGAAATACAACTATGATGGGATTAATTCATCTTGTTTTCTCATTGTGTCTCAAGGGATCTGATTATTGGGACCCATGAAGAATTCCTGACATACTGAGATTCCACATTGGGTATATATGGGATACCCTATACACTATGCCTCCCCTTCATTCATAGAATATCTATGATCATGTAATTTAGTAATTTTGTTTTTATTATGATTATTATTATGATGCATTAGATTATTAAGAAATTTGGGATCAATTGATTTGGAATCATGACAAGGGGATATACTCTGATTTAAGGATTTTCAGAATGCATGAGATTCAGTTTTGAGCTATTTATAATTTTTGGGTATTTAGTTATTCCCATGATTACTAACATAACATTTTTAAGACATTTGTGATAAGATTATTGTCGATTTTATGATTAGTTTTAGGTGTTATTGGGTTACATCATAGATTCATATAATTGTATTATTTTCATGATAATATTATGTTGTCAGATACAGCAAGACACTAGAGAATGTATGTGTAGTTAACTAAGGTCACATAATATGGATCAATAGTGGTCTAATATTTATTTAATCACTACATTTTATATATGGTTACGAAATGATAATTTCACATTAATATTCCCTAAATTTCAAATATATATGGAACTAAGTTGATGGTTCCTACATTATATGGAACTAAGTTGATGGTACTAAATAAGACAATTACTTATTCTTGGTATAGTTCAGGCTGATGGCTAATTTTCCATGATCAAGAAGGGTGGATCATAGTTCTAAGATTGATGATGTATGGCTAAGAGTTAGATCTACAGACTCTAGTAAATTAATCTCCATATTTTATGCAGTATTTTTATTAGATCATACAAGTAGGAATCTACAATAATATTTTATACATTTATGCTTATACACAATTTCATTGTCGATAGTCCCATTTTATTACATAACTATACTGAAATTATTTTTTAATGTGGATGTTGTTTGGTTTATTTTATTTATTTGTTTTCACTTTGATACTATAAATATATCCTCTTTACCATAACTCTATATACCCATACTAATAGTCAGAGGCTTCAAATATTAGGGGAGACACCCCTAGAGTCATGTGGTGTTATGGTCTAGTAATTAGTTTAAAATATCCATTAATAGAACTAAAACGATGTATTAGGTCCTATAAATTTGTGATTATATGTCTATAATTATAATAATGTAGTAATTTGGATTTGATAAAGATTAGGATGGAACCTGTTTTAGGGCATTGTGAACACCATTTACAGCGTAAGACAATGATACCATGACTATGGTATCAATGTTGATTGTTTGAAATATTAAGGTATTTTTTCACCTATCATGTTAGATATGGGGTTTTAGATTTATTCTTTATATGTTATGTAATTTTTAATCATTGATCCCCAAAAATAATAACATTATTATATTTGGATTTTAGACCCTTGATGAATTATGGATATATGTAATCATGATTGTTCGAACATAAAATTCAAATGACACATATGGACATAATTGATTTATTTATACTTTTTATGGAATGATTGACAATAAAAATGTCAGTTTATACTCATATATAATTTTTAGATTTAATTACTTAATGGAATCTTACATTTCATAATTGTCGACTATATATATAATCCTCTACCTAGGGTGGGGTGATATATACTATGGTAGATAATCCATTCCCTAGGTATTGTGGGGACATGGTGGACTATTTAGTTATTCACAATCCTTTTATATCTGGATTATGAACCCTACATTGTTGATATTTTTTAGGTTTTTTTACATAAAGTAACTATAACAACCAATATATTTTTATCTCATATAGTACTAGATGATACTCTACAAAACCAAATCAGGAGTCCATTGTTCATTAATATGACTCATCTGAGAATATTTTATTGGGACAAGATTATGAATGTGATTCTTGTATGATCAATCACATGTAAAAAAATCCTTGTACAAATTATATCCTTGTTTGGATATTGAGTTGGCATGTGATGTGGTTTTTTTATGAGGCACAAGTGATGGAATTAAAACATGATTTTTTATATGGGTTGTGCGAATTAACAATTTGTTGTTTCCTCTTAGTTATAACCCATGAGAGACATGATTTAGGGAATATATGGGAGTAAATATAGAGCATGTAAAATAACAATATTTTTATTGAGGTAGAGCCTTGAAATGGTGGAGTGAATAATATGATAGGGTGTATCCATGGTTTTTTTGTTTTATTTAAGGAAGGATTTATTTATAAATTCTATATTTTTTAATCAATAAATGGGATGTTTTAGTGAATTTATTGGATGGTAATGGATATGGTATAGGATTTATTAAAATATTCAATAGGGATAGTTCATTGGAATAAAATTCACTTAGATTGTTCTGGTTTGGAGACTAGTATAAAGGGAAAGACTATGGCACTACATGAACTAAAAACATTGGATTCCTTTTAGTATCTAATAAGAGTTAGGGTAGATAATCATGCCTTGAAATAGCGTGAGAAGGCTGATAGGGATATTGTTAGACTCAACATAGGTGGGGTATCAAGGCTTTAGTTTATAAAATATATATAAATCCATATATCTAATGATTGACATGTCATTGATGATAGTCAACCTATATTGATGAAATCAAACTCCTGAAATTATGGATTGGTACATAACATTCTAGTGGTACAGGATCAGACAAACATTCTTTTTCAGATCAAATCATTTAGTGTGTGCTGGTAAGATTTTTCATTGTTAAGTTTTGAATTAGTGAGTGGTCATGTGTGATATGGGTTCCATTATGATTTCAAATGATGGTTATGGTAATGATCTCCCTTGTATCAAATGAGTATTTTGAATTTCCCTGCATGGGGAGGATACATTGGAAATGGGTTAGATATGGTGGCATGGTCGATTGAGGAGTTGTTAAATGAAATTTTGGAATAACATGAAATGAGTGTAGTTATATGTGTGCATAATGAATTTTAGATTATAATAATATTAATATTATGGTTTTGGAGGGGTAGAAGTTATTTTATATAGTGGTGGGTTGAACCTATGGCTAGTTGATTGTATTTTACTTAAGGGAAATGGGTCACATGAGTAAGTGATCAACCATCATATGAACATTCAATAATTATGATTAATGATAATAAATGGATCTTAACACATATAGATCCCATGATAAACAATAATTAGAGATCCAGAGACATTCTATGGTGGATTCCATGCATGGGAATCAGGATTGAGATAGTTTTTAATGAACTAGATGTGTTTGGTTGGGAATACATTAGTGCTCGTAACATTCAATAGATGATTTTAGTGAAATAAAAATCCAATCAATGAGATCTCAAAGGGATTTGGTTTCATACATTCATATGTACACAAGTATTATTATGATATTCTTATAGGATTAAATAACAATTCACTAAGAATTTTAATAATGTTTTTGTAGTGGGAGAAGATATTATTAAAGAAGGTCGTTCTAGATGATTATCAATAGGAGATTTCCTTGAGATGATATCTGATGAGATGAGAATCACATTATGCAAGTTGTGTAAGGATTCATTAGTTTGGAACTGCGTCTAGGATATCATTATAACTCTTGGATGGTTTTTATGAAATCCCATCTGTGGATGAATCTGGGTTCCCATAATGTATTTTGTTAGTTATGAATTACTGTGAGGGGAGTAATATAATTGTCATGGTATTATTAAATGATGTCATTTTTTCTCCTAATTGATGTTCGTTTGGTTGAAAACTCATATGGTCTTAGTGATGTTTTTGAGTATTGGATTAGAATTTGGTCGTGTCAATATTTTTAATTAGATGTTTCACTTATAATGTTCATTGGGAATTAAATATTTTAACTTTATGGGTTGTGGGAAATACTACTACAAAGGATGCTCATGTTAAAAGGTATAATAACAACAAAATATTGTTTTGGAAGCGATGTTTTATAGTTGTAATTTTTTAATAGTATATGATTGTTGGTGTGTTTGTATTTTAAGAGGAACATGATTTCTAATTCATTGGATGTTTAATTTCTATGATGGGATTTAGAAATTAAATATTTTTTACTTTTAAACACAAAAAATATTTCTTTGGATGTTGAATAAGTTTTAGGCTACTTCTTAGAGATCATGTGGGCCACTGGATAGGATAGGTTTGGTGTTTCTACATTTTCATAGTTTTCCACTGACTGGATGATGGTTCACAGTGATAGACAATACAAATTCATGAGGACCCCAGCCAGTTGGTGGTTCCATCTCACTCCCCATTGGTCATGAAATTATAAAAAAAATATTTTTCCCAAAAACAATTTAATAGTTGGAATCCCACAATTTCTACCATGTTAAACCACAAAAATGATGGATGGGTTGTCCACATTATTTCATTATCCCCCATGTTTATAAGTTGGATCATGAGAAATATTCATAATATCCATAAGGAATGTTATTCCTAAACATCTTATTCCTCAAATTCTTGGTTTCTAAATTAATTTGGAGATATTTGGTCTAGTTAAAAATATATATTTCACACATAGAATGGAAATATCTCTAAATACGTTCAAAAATTTCATGTAATCCTCCTTGAATATTTCCTGTAATGATGTATCATTAAAAATTCTTGAAAAATAATCCATGGTATGTTAGATTATGTTTTAAATTATGTTTTTTGGTGTAAATTAATATATATTAATGGTAGAAAGTTTATTGAATATTATCAGTTTTTCTAAATTTTATGTCATTATACTGCTTTGGACCACCCTCAAGATATTGGCATTGGATTCAATGTGACTTAGTTAGGTGCTTCAGTTTCCACTAAATATTCCATATTTGTTGAATATTTTGAAATTGGTTATTTAATAATAAATTTCTTACAATTAATTATTTTAGTTTGGATGGCCTGAGATAGGGACACGATAAATGATGTAAGATTTTATGGCATTAGACAAACGTTATTTAGCCTTTGAATATGCTTTCTTATTTAAGAAAATAAATAGAAAATCATATGGACAAGGAATTTTATCATCTCACATGAAATATATTTTGTTATTTACACTTGGTGATTCTATTATGTAGCCTCCCCACTAGTGGGTTTTTTGAATGTTCAAAAAATATTTTACTAATTAATTAATTATTCTTAATATAGATGATATGTAATGAATAGAACCAATTTTCAAGGCCCTATTGGGGCTTATAAATTAGTATTATTCCATAGTATTTGTTAGATGATGAATTTATTATTGACTTAAAATGTTTTATGATAAAATATTAAATATATTACCTAAAATAAAATGAATATAACCATAGTTTAGATGCCCTGTGTAGATTCCCTTAGGCCATCATTATAGTGGAATGAAGTTTCTGCTACTTGTTGTCCATATTGGAAAGCCTCTTGATCGTGGGATGGGTGAGTGACAAAAATTGAAAACCCAAGGAGTTAAATATGGTCCATTTGATATGTCTCTAATTTTTTGCCTCTCAATTATTACTTTGAGGATCATTAGGTCATACGATGTTATAACATTGTCAAGGACAGTGTCATCCTCTATGTGATGGGTTATGATTTAAGTGACATGACAAAGACTAAAGACCCATGTGTGGATCCTTGGATCATATTTTTACAAATAGGACCATGAGATAGGTCCCAAAACAATGAAGATATTTATGGGAATTAATAATGTGTCAAGTGAATGACCAACATAGAGTTGTGGGTTGTGAGTATTGGTGGATATTCCAATGATTGTAATTATATAACCTACACAAAAAATTACAACACACTAGGTTTTGGATAATGGGGATTGATTTAGCCTATTAATAAACCCTCCACTCTTATTTTTAATTTAATTATGATGTTTTTATGTAATTATATATTGACATACATACATCACGTAACCCAGCATATAGGCCAGATGCTGTGGGGTTGTGATGTTGTTAATGCCTATAGATTCTTCTTTTTAATGGACTATTGTGCCACATGTGATATTATTTTATGTGATTTTAACATTATACCATCATTTTCTATTACTAGTATTTATCCTAGAATATAGTCGTTGTTCTATATAATGAATTTCTTAGAGATCGATATTTGACCTTAGTTCTATATTGGTTGATCAAGGTTACTTGGGTAACTAATATTCATAGAATGGATATTATCATTATATTAAGGTGGTGTATTCTTATTAAAGTGATTATTGTGATGTGATTCCCTAGTCACTTCTAGGATCCAACCAATTGGGACCCATGTCTTCACATGATGATTTCTATAGTTAGGATTTTGTGGATTGAGATATTTGGTAATGTGGATGAGATTGAATCCTATTAATTAAATTTCTATTGTTTTCAACAATCTTCTCTGAGAAATTTAATATATTGGGTTGAGAATGATTCCCTGGTCTCTTGGGATAAAGCTATTGAGTTGTATTTTATGATATCTTTTGTCAGTTCAATATTTATTTTATTGAGGTTAATAGTTGACACCCTAAAATCTAATATTTATATAATAAGAACAATATTTGTGACATTTTAAAAGATACCAAATCATTAGAAAAAGTAGGTATTGTAGATCAAGGTATGAGACCAAATGATTAATAGTATTTTATTATTTATTTATTTCTAGTAATTAACGATTCATTCTTGGATGATCATGTTGCATAAAAATATCACTATAATTCATGGATGTATGAGAACCCATTGGAATTTTCCTACTCAGTTATGCAATCACACCATGCTCGAGCTTCCATTTCCATATGGTACCTGATATGAATTTCAATGGGCTTAGTATTAGGTTGGAAAATCCCTAGCTTCTTCATGGTTGACTAGGATGGTATTGAGTTATGAAAATTATGAGTTATGTACCTTTATTTAATGTGAAACGCCAATAATTTTTATTTACCTTCTTTTTAAGTCTATGTGTGTGTTTGTTTTGGGGGGTGACCTGTTTGAGTGCATATAATTATATACTTCTCCATTATTTTATTATTGGTGTATGTATTTTATTACATACATGTACTATTTTATTTAATATTTAGATTTGAATTTGGTTTCTTTTATTTTTGATTGTGAACTTTTATAATGGGGGAATATCCTCCCTCTAGTATCCACATGGACCATCACTTCTAGCTGGCATCCATTGTGACTTGGGAAGTCATGCTAGAGGTAACATGGAAGTCTACCATAGTTACTATTTAGAGTGATTCAGGTCAGGTGTTTATAATATTGTATTTTGTATATATTCAATATAATTAATTAAAATAATTATTTATCCAAAAACATAAAAAATTGTGGTTAAAATGGAAATATTATGAAAAATATGTTTTTTGTATAATTGGAGGATATTAACTATTTAATTATAACTATTTTATTCGGGAACTTTTATTCTAAATTTATTTTATTTTCCTATAGAAATAAATATCGTAATACATTTACTTCAATTTATTACCTCCAATTAAATTATTATAGTGTAATTTTTACATTTAATTATTTTAATTTAATAAAATATGTCATTGATCATTTAAATTAGTGTTGTGTGTTTAACAAGACATTATTGTATTATGTAATTATATGATTATATATCCAACAATATCCTGGTGTTATAATTTTTTTGTATATAATGTAATCATTGACATCTATATTTTGTATAAAAACAAGGGTAATGGTATTTATTGTGTCTCAATTTTTATGGTATGATTTTATATTAGGAATTATTCTTTTTTATGACTATAATGATATAATTTTGTTGATGTAATAATGATTTTTGATTCATATACATATTTTGAAAGCATTTAAACCTGTTTAACAATTTATTATTATGATATTATTGGGTTTTTGGATGGATTTATGGTTCATGAATATAGATAATTATAAATTATTTGAATGAATATTTATATTTTATTTTATAATTTTTTACATAAATATGTACTCTATTTTAGAATGAGAATATCATCAGGCTTATCACATATTTCCGTAACTATACATGAATGGTTGGTTATTATTTTTATGGATGAATACTTTTTTGGTGGTGACTACTTTTAGTATTGCATCATTTAAGATCAAATTAAATTTCAAATAAAGAGAAAAAGTGAATTAAAGTATCGAACATTAAAAATTTTCATGTATGGTGAGGATTCATTATTCAGTTTTGCAATAGACTAATAATATTTAGGCATCAGTATGAAATTGTATATGTTTTATAAAATGGTTTTATGTTCAGTATGTGATTTTGGTTTTCTTGTTGGATATACGTAGGAGAATCAAATTGTATATTTTACTATATGACATAGGGAAACCAATGAGATGGGAGGAGATGGGGGAACACATGGGGATTCCATCAGGTACCCAATATGCCCGGTCTAATATCCACATTTAGACAATTTAATTTTAGTCATTATCCATTATTTATATTAACAACATTGACGGTTTCTATGACATCATAATGAACAAGATAAATGTTGGTCTGGCCAATTTGTCCTATATATAATATAATTTTTCTCATCCTTTAACTAATTATATTCTAATTTGGAGTGTATTCTTCCACTAAATATATGGTAATTCATCCCCTTGTTATCTAACATATATCTTTGGATTTTGTTCATGTATCCAAAACATTTGGAAGGGTAATTTGAATGTTATTTAACAATTGCATTTTAAATAACATATTTACCAATGGATTTATTCTCTATTACCTAAAGGAATCCCATATGGTATTTTCCTTTTTTGTAACCATATTTTCACACTAAGTAGGTTTGGTAGAATTTACTATAGCATTAACATTAATTTAGGTATCATACTAATTATTTTAAGATATGTTAATTAGTTTTTTATGTTTATTGATATTTAATGGATTTAAAAAATAATACTATTGAACCTCTAGGGGGAGCCTTATTTGGATATAATAAATATTTTTTTGGGTTCATAACTATATGTAATCTAATAAAGTTGATTTATAGGGTTCGATGGATTATATTTCTAATTTTTTCGATGTTCATTATTATATTGATGATCCCCATTTTTATGATATGTGTTTCTCAACAATTAGGTAAATTTATAACAAATGAATATGACATGCCTACAATGGTTTTTCCCTTGGTATAGATAAAATTATAAAATTATTTCAAAATTTGAATTGATATTTTATTAATATATATTACTCTTTAAATTAGAATAATTTGATTTTAATTTCATAAATTATTACATAACATTACTTAAACCATGATTTAATCCAATTATTTTCAGTTTTATAAAGAAATAGGTGTTGAATAAAAATATTTCCAACCTTGAATTTTATATTTCAATTATTATTTAATCTTTATAAGCATGATTTATTACCATGCATCTAAGAATTCATAAATTTAAGAATCATCCCTGTTTTATCCATACATTTTATAATTCCTTTTGATTGATTACATTTCATGACATATTATGCGATGCGTTTTTTCTAGTATTATTAAAATCATTTTGATCTTGATTTCCCACCATAGATTCCTAGGTGTGGAAATGTTATGACATTTTATTGTAGATTAAATTTATAAACCATTATTTACTGAAAAACAAATTCATATTACATCATCTTATTTTTCAATGTTGGTAAATTTATTTAATAGGTACATGAATCAATATTATGTTAAATGTTGATACATTACAGTAGTGAAGAGATTCACATGTGATTATGAGACATTTAAGCTATATTTTAGGAGGGGAATAATGAAACTATTATATATTCTTCTTATCCAAAAAAATCATCACTATAAAAAAATTTAAGACAAAAAATAAATCACTAATTTTATAATGTAATATAGTTGGATATAGTTATTTTAAAATCATTTATCTATTCTGTTAGCTTCACAAAAAAATATCATAATTCTAAAATATCAAATAGATCTATGAAAATAAATATTTTCAATGATAACAAATTTATAATCCACTGACATAATAAATGATATGGGTAATGTTTTTGAAAATTAATTATTTCTTTATTTCAATAAGGATATCCATTACGTGGTAAATTTTATCTATTATATACATCAATATAATATGAAAATATGTATTAAATATGAAAAAATATATTAAAATGGATCCAATATCTGAAACAATTATTTTTAATGAACATTACTTTTCAATCAGGGGTTTAAACGAGCCTTTATAAAATGTTATACCATCTATTTGGATTATTTTGTATAGGAATGGTTTATAAGAAAATCAATAAAAAATACAGTATTTTTTGTCCCTATTCTAAAATAGTGACATTTTTATTATACATATTTATTTATTTTTAAATGGCTCACCATAATTTTAGAATGTTAATTGTATCATATTTTGTTTTTGATAATAATGACTCTATGGTTGGGATTTTTTTATAGTGATATGATAGAATTTTATTATATATACCTATTTGGAAATTATTATATAGAATTATTTTAATATATATAATTTATTACACTTATATATATTCCACATGAAATCAATCCATGTTGACATGATAGCTAATATAACATAAAAAAGAAAGTATCCATTACAAGTTGGGATGAATGATGATTTTTATATTTGTCTTCCTGTTAGTGGATGATTGTTAATTTATATTATTATGAACGTTATAGAATGGTTTTATATATCTTTATATTCTTAATCATATATTTTTAAAGAAGGATGTTCAACTATCCACATACAGGTTACAATCATATTTTTTCAGACTTTAATGTTTAAATTCCCCTTTCTATATTCAATGGGACATTCCTTTTTACTAATATAAAATACAAAAATTCCTTATAAATTGGATTTTATTATTCCTTTAACATGGAACATAAATCTCTTAGTAAGAATAGTGTAGATATTTTTTCCATCTTCCATTCATGGTATCTACATATGGCTAGATATAAAAAATATATATATTTTCATCCTCCTTATGTAGTACGTACCATAATGTATTTCTCATTGTATCCTCTAACATTATAATTAATTATTTTTTTATTATTATTTTATCTATATGTTATAATCTTTTAATCATATTTTATGTAAATGTGTATAAATTTTCATGTTTACAACAATTTAATAAGAGATTTGTTAAGGAATATTAGTGATGCCTTGTTGAGTATGAATATTCTCACACCATTCATGGACACTTCATCAGACATGAAAACATTATGTATTTAGTTTTTTTAGTTAATTGAATTCATATGTTTATTGATTTTTATATAATTGTTGATATTGGATTTGGATCCTCTTTGTTATGGGATCATTGATCGTGAAATAAAGATATTTTTATGACATATTAGTGTAGATGCACATAGAAATTCCATAGTATTTAATCATGGATTCAATAAATAGAGACACATATTGATTAGTCCATTAGTTAAAATATGGTTTTCTCATTCCAATTTAGTATATTTTAGTTTTCTCAATAATTTATTTGGAAATTATTTTAGAATTTACATTAGATTATATTTATGAAAATTTAATGTTGTTGTTTTACTATTTATGATTTATCTCATTTAATAATGTATATATATATATATTAATGAAATCTATGGTTCATGTGTATAAAAATAAAAACATTACGTTAGATTATTTTCGAAATCCACATGTTTTGTTTTATTGGTATTTCTTATTCTAGAAAATCATAAAAATGTTTTATTTTCCATCATAAATATTATATTTAATTTATGAGGAATCATTAAAATATATAATTACATTACTAAATATCATAAATCTATAGTGCCTTTGGGATATTTCAAGTAAAAATAACTAGTTCATATGTGAACTACATAATACACTTCAATGTTATTAAAAATTATAGTCCATCACATACAAATCATACATAATACATTTCTTCATAATATTTGAAGAAGAAACTTGAGAGATGGTAAAATTAGATGCTCGGTATGAATAAACAAGAGACATATGTAAATAATACAGAATCACATCAGAATGGGAACACAATATTTACATCTAAAATTTATACCATATATATTAAAGATCATAATCATGGGACATGGAATAAATATTCTAATATTTAAGACCTCAGTCATAAGGTAATCAGAGAACATGATATGTGATATCTTAACAATGGATTAATACATACAATTTTGGAATACACATAAGCATTGTAAATAATCTCTTTAGAATTAAAATCCTATTTACAAGAAAACCATAGTGGAAAATATGTACACCACAACCCATATTTGTAGTCGTGGTTTTATCCTAATAATATATCAGAAGACAATGTCCCTTAATGAACTTGGTTTACTCCCCATTCTAGTTATATTAATTTCATGAGTTTTCAATCATTTACAAAATTATAATAGGTATATAAATGTCTCACACAACACATAATGGACATTATATTTGTTTTTAAAAAATATCATAAAATATTCATCATATCGGGAACTGTGAAGAAATTATATTTCTTAAGAATTACATAAAAATATAATCCATAGAAAGAAAATGGGTATCATATACATTTTATCATAATATAACCCATATAAAACAAATGGTTTATAAAAATATATTCTTCATTTTCATTAACCATACTATAGAATAATAACGAAGGTATAACTAGAGCATCTCCCTTGTAAAACATAATTAAAACCAAATGTTTTTTTATTGATGAACAAAAAATCGATGAAAATCATTAAAACAATCATGAGGAAAAAATAACTTCCTTTTTTAATACTTTATTAAAAAACATAAAACATTGAAAATATTAATTAAAACATTTTTTTTTCATATAATCATGGAATCATTTAATAGAAAAATTAAAATATTTATTTTTAATGATGGTGGAAAATTCCATACATGTCTTATAATTTAATAAAAATATTCCTTTCACATTTTCTGTAGATGAAAAATGAAACTTGTTCATAAAAATAAATTAAGATTAATTTTAGTATGGTTTCTAAAAGTTAAATAAGATCAAAAGTGAATTTAAAAAATCATAGTTGATTTATTAATAAAATTAATAAAATATTTTATGGAATAATATATATTGAATAAATATAATTTTTGATATAAGAGAATAATAAATGATATTTTTCAAAAAATATATTATTTTTAATTCTTGAGTTCAGAGATAGAAAAAAAAGAAGGAAAAAAATTAATTTTCTAGAAATAACTGTATTATGTAAATTCCAAGAGATTCATAGGGCATGTATCAAAACATTTCATCTATAGAAACATAATCATAAATAATCCGTATAAATGATGATTTTATAACAAAATGAATCATTAACACTCTATTAACTTTTCAATCATAAGAACCATTAATTATAAATATAAAATGGAAAATTAAATATCAGGAAAATAAGGGTATTTATGATACTACATGTAGAAGGGTAATATATACACTATTTAAAAGAATATTGATTCATAACGTGTCACATGTCCCTAAGGCAGAAATTTATAACAAAAAACTATTATCATAAATGTAAACATACATTATACGCATTAAAACATCATATATGAAAAATATATGTTTATTATAATCCTATAAAAGAACAATATTACGATGTATCATACCATATAATATTTATTTATATCATATTTAACTTTTTATTAATAATTCATTAACAAAATCATGTTTGAGGAAATTACATTTTTTGTGTTTTATTTTGATTTCTATGTTCAGTAATTTTACTTTTATCAAGGTTATATCATATAAATAAAATTAAACTTATTATATATTATTTATATATTCAGTATATAATACAATAGTGTAGTTCATGAGTGATATAGATAAAAAAATAAATAAAGTTTTTGTAGATTCGTTATGTCATAAATATGCATAAGTGTTGTTTCCGTACTGTAAAGGATGAATAATAATAAAGTTAAATAATATATTAAAATTATAGATTAGTTTTTATGTCTTATATATCACAAATATTTTGTAATTTCTTCCTTATTACCATATGTTAAATAAATTTTTGAGGAAGGGATCACTTTGAGTTTGAGGTGGTAGTCCTCCATACACATGAACAACGATATCAGACACTCTACAAAAAAAATATAGATGTTATTTACTGAATTATAAATAAAAATTATTAGTTTATAATTAATATTATGTATAAAAATCATAAAAATATTTTTATATAACCATTATAAGGGATGATGGAAAATGAATTTTCTTTGTTTTTAAGGCAGTAGTCCACCGTATACATGATCAATAGTTTCGTTTCCATTGGGGGGGTGACAGTGTTGTTGGTCTGACCTTTAAAATAAAAACATCAAAATATATATAATATAATAAAGTTACAATATAATCTGGTCTAATAATTTTTTTGTTGGGGGAGAAATAAAATAAAATTCTTGATTAGGGATGTTACATCTTCTTGCACCCAAATCCATCGTTGAATGGTTTTGTTTAACACTATTTTTTAAATATATTTTCCTAATAAATTTAACCATTGTAATATTTTTATTATATGAAAAACCTTTTTTATCTTCAATTACACATAACACTGATTTTAACTTATTTTAAATGCAACACCGAGTTTAGTTTATCTTATATGAAACACCGACTTGTAAAATAAGATGTTGTTACTACTGAAATAATTTTCTCAATATGATAGTTATAAAATATCCATTATAATTATTCTTATGAATAATATTTACTAAATATTTGTTTTAAAGATTTGTATAAAATGAATTTTTTGTGACCAATTAATCAAAAAATGAAAATAATATATATATAAATATATATAAGTAAATAAAATATATTTTGGATAAACATTTTATACACATAAACATGTATTAACATAATAAATTAAAAAACTGAATATTTTATTGAAATGTATATATCAAATATTAAATCAATTTTATACCACTCTTCATTTGTTATTTATTGGAAATAGATGTAAATAATTAAAAACATTCCATTAAAAGCTATAATTTTCCAATGAAGTGTTTTGTACCATTTTAAAAACATCATAAAATTTAATTTTCAACTTCTAATAACGAAATTCTAAAAAATATAATTAATTTTAAAATTCAAAATATCAAAATTATATTATGTTTAAGTATTTATAATTCCCCAAGAATATGAAATTTTTATTGTATTGTGAAACACTTAATATTTATAAAGAATTGTTTTTTAGTTTCAAATATTAAAAAATACAACATTTTTTATATTATATGATTAAAAGTAAAACTAGTTGAATAATATATATAGTAATACAATTTAGGTCATGGGTAAGAAATTAATATTGAATTTCAAAATGGAAATTATTTATACTTTTAAAAAATTTGTCTTAGAAAAAATGGATTATCTTCACATTTGTGAGATTAATTTACAATTAAAAATTTCCAATTATGCGAGTAAATTTTTAAAAATGGATTCTATATTTCAAATAACCAAAATATATATTTTTAAATAGTTTAACTTAGTTTTTCACAATTTTTAATTTTAAATGTAGTTAAAATTAATTATCTTTGTTATGGTTAAAACAAGTTTAATGTGGTATAAACTACAACGATAAGGGGTGAAATGAAATTAAAACTAATAAAACATCCATTTTATGGACATATCTAGAACTTATAACCTATAATATTTGATTAATTCCCATTTGGGTCCTTTTTTCATTGGAAAATCATGGGTGTCCCTTTTCATATTAAATATTAAATGTGATCCAGTCGTGTCAAATATAAAAGGCCTCTGACACTCTACACCTCTTAAGAATTAAAAAAATTTAATATATAGTCCCTAATGAAATAAATTCATTAAATATTTAGTCTCATCATATAACCCTTATTGTGGTCAGAAATCCATCTTATGATTCCTTTTCTTGAAAGCCGAAAGAATTTTTTCCATGAAGAGGTAATGCCCGAAATTGAGAGTTTTATTTTTTATCAACCTAAACCTACATAAATTATTATTAAAAATTAATAATATAACATCCTCAAAATAATCTATATAAAATTATTTTAATATTTATTTTGGAAAACCTAATCATTCTTTCTAATAAAATGAGATATGAAATCATTATTTGGGAGTACATCAGATTACCGCCTCATGAGCTGATGTTATAGTTTTTCAACCATCACCACACACGTATATATATAATGAAAGATCAAGTATATATAATATTTTTATCGTATTATTACGCCTAAATAAATATAATAAAATAATTAATTCTTACCTTCCAACATGTGGGGGAATATTGATATCTCTCATGTGGTTAACATACTACATCCTATCGAAATGATGTGATGTGTTTCTCATTTTTATTTTACATGGATTGTAATAATTACACATTTAGTTAATTTATATTATATTTTATAAATAATTATACTTCATTCATTTTTATATCAGATATACCTTCTTACATTACATTCTGTAGGGGATACAATAATATCATTTGTCATTATGATCCACTACTTCCTCACAAAATGATCGAATTCATTTATGATTTACATGAATGGTAATAAGAACGGTTAGAAAGAAAATATGTGTCACATGTGAAAAAAAATTAATCAGTAATTTTAATATATTATTGATCCTTATTTATTTCATTATGTTTAGAAAATCATAACACAATTAATGCATTCGTATGACCTACTATCTCCATGAATGGGGTTTTTCTTTTTATTTTTCAATCTTTTATAGATCATTATAAATAAATATATACTGAATATATATGAAATTTATATCTTGGTAATAATATTATATATGATATAACTATTACTAGTTTATGATGAATGAAAACAAAAAATTAAAACACACACGTAAAACAATCGTGTTATTACCTGAAACGAGATTTTAACTATTATCTATTAATAAATAGGTAACAAAAGGACATAAGTTTTACATATATGGTATGATATATATATATGGGTGTATTTTAAATATTATTAAAATATAATTATATGTTTTATTAAATATGAAAAAATGTTTATTAAGGGTTTTGAGACATATAATAAAAAAATTTGGTCTCACATTTTTACTTATGATAGACACTATCCATTAAAACCACCAATTTCATTCATGTATATAATATAAAAACTAAAATTTATTTTTTTTATTCCCCTTAAAATTATGTTGATTTACGTAAAACTTTATGATCTCTCCTTAATGTTGTAGTTGGTTAAAATTATACTGAGGTGGTAATAGATTTTTAGTCACTCTTTTATTTCTAGGAGACATATAAAAATTCACCAATAATTTCTTTTAGGTGGTTTATATATTAACAAATTGACTTTTCATATCATGAATCTCAATATTCTATGTATATGTTTTTTAATTTTTTTTAATTTTTTTGGATTTTTTTAAAAATATTACTAAAGTTGTAAGGGATTATTGATTAAAATTTAATTCTATAGGTAATTATTTATATTATTCAACAACAACCATTTATAAGGTCTATATACTAATGCTTTGAAATTTTATACATTGAATCTAATTATTTTATTTATAATCATATTTTTAATTTTTTATTTTCTAATAGGGATTTTATGATTAAAATGTTAACAAAGTTGTTATGATTTTATATAAAATCTCATTATTTATTGATATTGTTAATGTCTATGCTTCTAATGTTAAAATAATATGATATATCTCTCATGAAACTCTTAGAATTTATTCTCTTCTCTTTATTCATGTATCACTCAAGTAATAAAATATTTTTTTATTCTCGTTGGTACTCAAAATTATTGGGGATTTATTTAATTTAAATTTACATTATCATTATCTTTGGTGAAAAATATATTTTCTACCAAAATTGTATTTTCTAATATTTTTTCCTAAAATGATATTAACAATACACAAAAGATTTATTCACAAATTTTTTACTAATGATTTATATTTTAAAAAAATAAAGTAATCTTCATGTATTCTTGAAAACAAATGCCCATTTGGATATTACAAAAAATGTTAAAGGAATATATTTTTTAACCCATATGACATGAATTTTATTTCCCATGTTCATTAAAATAATATGGTTTGAATATTAATTTAAAAATAAAAATATTTATTTTAAAATTAAATTATTTTGAAAATATATTATGTCAGAAAATTTGTTTTCTAATGTTGAAACGATATAGTTCTCATGAATTTTCATAAAAGTTTTTTAAATTGTTCATTTATAAGTTTTAATGGTTATTTTCCTTGAAAACAAATCCCAATATATTTTTTAAAATTTTAATTTCAAGAATGTTTATATATATGAAATTTTATTTTCCACTACAAATTATTGATGTTATTTATTATCCAAAATCATTTTCTATATAATATGAAATCAATATATGTTACTAAATATCTATTGGTGATATTATCTAATGATTTCATCTTTAATCTTCCCCAGTATCATTTATGAATTTTAGTAATATATGTTTCTTTAATAAAAATTCATTTTCCTCATGTTATTTAATGATCAAATATTAATGGAACACATTTATTTTTCATTAATTATTCACTGATATCATATTTAATCTTTCTTAGTATGGTTTATGATTATGAGGAATATATGTTTCTTTAAACAATTTATATTCCATGTGTTATTTAATTATCAAATCTATATGAAACACATTTATTTTCCATGGATAATTATATTATATAATTATTATTAAATACATTTGTTTTCTAGGTTATGATAGGATGAATATTTTATTTTCTATGGAATAAATTTGAATGGATTACGTAATGGGTGTGACAAATATCTTCATCCAATACACTAGGTATTGATTAATTTTATATGAAATAATGTAGAACATGGAATGTTTTCCCAATACCAAAATAATTTTCAACGGAGGTTATACAACACAAAAGAGAGGTTACATGATTAGTTATCAAAATCACAAAGTATGAACAATTGTGGTCATCTAAATCATAACATGTCATGAATGTGTTTGTGGTTATCCTCGACAAGAGATTTTATATGTTTATATACATGAAAATAGTGTATTTCATATTATAATTTCATGTTGTCTTGGTTTATGTTAATTGATTAAAATAAGATTCATGGGTTATAAAATAGAAATATATATTCTATGAATCAGTTTTATGATCTAGGATAGGCAGGGTCTGGTTTTTTAAAGATACTGTCATAACCTAGTACACTTATTATCATTATATATTGATTTCTCCCTCATTTAACCATACCCACCATCTAGCCTCATAATTTCCAATGTTTCCATTCATCAAGGTAATGATGAATTGAATTATGATTATTATTTCTAAGAAGGATTCTAGTTATGATAAATATACCAGAAGATGATGCATATCAATTATGGACTAGCTGTTTCCGTGTTCATGTTTCAAAAGGAATTAGACCTAAATGATTTTAGCATTGATAATTATGTTATTATATGAATATTTTTATTTTATTTTATATTATTTATGTATCATATGTTTGGGTAATTATAGATTGTATTGAATAAAATTTTTAGTTAACCAATAAAAAATAGGATGATAATAAATTAGAAAGAGACCTACAGTATTTTGTAATGATATTTTAGTGATATGTGAAAGGATGGGTATAATAATGATTTAATTTATAGGGAAATTTCATAGAATTTTATAAAATTATATATAGAGTGGGAACTAAGACATGAAATCCTTATTATGATACTAAAAATTGATATGGCAATGAAACAATTGTACATATCCATAATAACATCAAAAACGGTGCTTTGAGCCAGACTCGAACGTCACATGGTGCCTAACTATAGGCCTTATTGTATATTATATTTTCCAATCATGTAGATATGTGTTTGAAATTTAAATATACATTAGAAATAATAATTAATGAATTGAATAATGACCATAAATGACCTAGGTTATTTTTATGGATTCTTGGAATTAAAAGAAAATGTCATATCAAATAGTCAAGGATCTAATGTACGCTAGTATTAATAAATATATATAAAAAAGGAATGATGAGTCAATAATTACAAGGGGTTTTAAAATTAAAAGAATAATTGACCACACACATGTCAGAATCTGTCATTGAAGCATAATTGTCTGGGGCCATAAATGGCAACATCATGTTGATATACATAACAGATTTCATCGGTAAAGCATATGCTACATTGCTTTCGTCCCTATATGCATGAGAGACAACCAAATTGAGACGATTTAAATGTTTGAGACAATAAACATATCTATATAGATTTCTCAAAATATCATTTCTTTTTTTTTAATACTTTGTCAATAATTTCATAATGAGATTTAATCCATAACAGGTTCTATTTATATTGGTCAATATATCCAACAACATATATCATAGTCTATATCACCACTTCATAAGACACCCCAACTCCATTGTAATCATAAAACCACCCATTAATTAATCCATGATGTATATATAATGAAACTACACTACCTAAAGGGCCTAATGTTTTATATAATACCTAATTGATTTTTTCATAATTTAGACACCCAATAAATTATTTTTCATGATTATATGGTTATCCCTTATTTTTACCACACTATTCTCAGTAATGTTTTGTAGATGGATGAAACCTAAAGGAACTCTATAAATTCTTAATTCAATAGACAATACATTTAATTAAATCTTAAGAAACCAACGGTTATAGTGTTCATAATGAAATAAATCATTGATATGGTCACAAAAACATTCCCATACTATGAATAATATTGAACATCAAAAATTAAAATGGAGGGAAAACAATTTTCTCATGTCCATCATGAGTTAACTCAGACAATATTTTTCTTGGTATACTGATCCCTAAAAGATGATAAATAGATCAGTACAACAGTAATGATATTTTCTATTATCCATTTATTGGGACATGAAATAGTCATTTTATTATACTTTTAATTAGAAGGATAAAATGATCAATATGGGAACAATATTAATAATACTATCTAACTAGGGTTAAATTAATCGATGTAATGGGATATGTTTAACAGGATATTTTTCACTGAGTAATTCCATCATAGTTGATAAAAAATCAAAAGTGAATGAATTTATGTATATCGAAAAATCATGGTGATTCTATTATTACCTGTTAAGATAATTTTAAAAGTCTTGTATTGTACACTTATGGTTTAATCATCAGCCTAGTAATCAAAATTGATCAATAAATAGGTTTTTTAAGACAAGATAGTCAAAATTAATTATTTATAACATACTTTAGTATCAATGATGAATTCATTCATTATGCACTAAAGGTAGAAGTAAAAATTATATATTCCTATATTTCAAATGGATTTTATAAGAAATTGAAAACATTCTATAATGATAACTCAAATAATTCACATGGTGGAATAAAATATCACTCACATACATGCCAAAATTTGGGAAGAAACACTCAAGTTAATTCCTAAATATAACAACATGGTGTTACAAGAATAGGAAGCCTAGGAATTAGGTAATAGAATATAAAAGTTATTTGAAGAGTTCAGTCAATCAAATTAATAGAGATATATATCAATATAATATACCAACCACACTCTATTGTTTCATGTGCATTGATCTTGATAAATATGAAAATAAATTCCCCAATCCATGGGATAATGTGGATAACATGAAATAAAATCCACTACATGAAATGGAAAAATGTGAATGCTAATAACATCAAAATTAATTATATAGATCATAATAATTGAGGTAAAAATATCATCACCTCTTTATTTGGTAATTTATTTATTTGTTTTGTATGAATGATTAATAATAAAATATTATTTTTGATCATTTATTGAAATTTCAATTTCTAACTCCCCCTAAAAAGATTCTAATAATAGAAATGATTTTTTTTTCAATCGGTAGAAGTATGAATCTAATAAATTAGTTAATTTTATTTTAATAACATAACATATATAAGAATTAAATATTGAATTAAATTTTTTTAGTGTATATGCCTCCATGTATGAATGAAATAATAGTTAGAGATACAATTGTTGGTTTGTGAGTTTGGTGTTGGTTATAATTTTTAAGCCAATGACACCCTTATTTATGTTTGTTATGGTAGTTTATCAAGATTAATGATATAGTAAGACACATAAAAAAATAAAACACTTTGGTTTTGTTTGTGAATCGGTGAAAAATTTATTTTTGGTTGAATCCGTTTTAATAATTTTGGATATATGATTAGTGGTACTTGTCAAATTTAGGGTTTACATATTTTTGGTTTTTTTATTAGCTAAAAAATTTAGCAGACATTTTTTCTATAGTATAATATTTATCTATGAATAAACTTTTTATAATATACATTATGAATTTTTTATCAATTCTTGGTTTCCCATATTTAATTTTATATTATAAATATCTAACAATTATTTCAATGTTTTTTTATGACTTCAACATACACTTGTTATGAAGTTGAGTTTCATCATTGTTTTTCATCCTCATAAAAATTGTTAGTATAATAGAAATATTCAATCCCAAAATGATATTATGAGATCAGATTATATATATTTAAATGGTTTTTAGAATCAAAACATTATATATTTATTTTTTCTTACAATAATATATTTCATTCAATCATTCAGCTTGATCATTATGAATCCCTTCCTAAAAATATATGTATAGATCAAATGTACTATAATGATCATTTAGAAATAATGATCATTGGAAAAGAGAGAGCTGATAAAATGGTAGAGAAGATTATATATATTGTAAATCATGTAATATAATATCAAAATATTATAGAAATGAAATATAATTAACATTTGATGTGATCTAAATTTTGAAAGTTGTGATAAGGGGTTTATATGAATTTATTTGTGGATGAAATAGGGTAAAACTAAGCCCTATGTATTTTGGTCCATTTGAAATTAATTATCAAATCAAGGATATATGTTAACACATATCACTTATATCCAACCACACTATGGCTTATGATGTTTTCCATGAATCTTTTTTAAATATATACAAAATTGATCATTACTTGTGGTGAACTAAGATGTTTTACCACTACAACGTGATCATTCTTTTGAGAAACAAATAGTAGTGATTCTTTAACTGATAGAGTTATAAAAATGTATACAACTCACTTAGTAAATTATTTGTGTCTATGTAACCAGCTTTAGGAGGTTACGTGGTAATATGAGGATGTAATGAATTAGATATATCTTATGTTGTTAGTAGAAATGTGGCAAATATTAGGTAAAAATTCATTTTTACCATCGGTAGGATTTACTAACCGAAAGTATTGATAATTTTTACCTAAAAATAAATTTAATTTTTAATATATATTCTACACCAAAAGATAATTATTTTATCTTGATTAACATAAAACACTTAGTTTGGGTTATATTAAATGAAACATCGAGTTTAGATTGTGTTCCATGGAACATTGAGTTTAAACAAAACATGACATAATATTAAAATATTAGTGACTAATATGATAGTTATCATCCAAAAATTTGATTAATAAGTATAAATAAATTAAATAAATACATCATTTATAAATTTATATAAAATAAATTCTTTTTTAACAAATTAATCAGAAACTACAAATAAATATTTTTCAAAATAAAATAAATATTTTTATGAAATTATATTTTTATGCACACAAACAAATTTTAAATAAATAAATTGAAAAAAGGGGAGTTTATTTAAAAGACATTAAAATATTATATATGAAATTAAATTAATAACATTAGTATTATATGTTTTTAAAATATTAGATATAAATGAAACAAATATTTTTTTAAATTTTTTTTTCTACAAATCAATTTTTTGTATATTATACTATTATTTTAAAGATTATTTTTTATAATATATTTCTAAAAATAATTCAATTTAAGTTTTAAATATTCAATTCATTAATATTTTAGCGTGAATTTCTAATAATTATTTCAGAATTTTAGTTGTTTGATGATTACTAAATAATACATTTTTAGTTAAGATTGTCATTTATTTTAAAAAAAAATAAAAATTAATATTTATATTAATATGGAATTACAAGATAAATTAACTCAATTATAAATTACATAATAATATTTTTTTATTTCTAATCTGTTTCATATAAAATTTTGAAATAAATTCTTTTAAACTTTTGATCATTTTCTCATTAAAAACATCATTCTTGTCATGTATCTGGGATTAATATTAAATTAAATTTTGAAAAATATGTGAAAAAAATTTGTATAAATATATTCCATATTTTTCTTCATACTAATATATATTTTCTAATATCTTCAAACTAGTTTTTACCATTATAAATATTGAAAGTAATAAAATATAATAATTATGGTTATGGTGAAAAGGGGTTTACCATGGTTAAAAAATAAAAAGGATAAAATGGAATAAAAACATGTTAAAAAATATTTTATTGACATATTAAAACATTATAACCTATAAATCAATAATGAGGCCTTTTTTAGAGTTTTTAAGGTGAATAACATGGTAACACCTTCTTCATTTCAATAATTAAAAGTGTGCTACCCAAATCACATATAGCAGGACACCAAAATTCCTCTCCCCTTCAAAGTTATAAAACCAATTATTTTATAAAATACCTACCAAAATAACTTCGTTAATTAACTCATCACACTATAGAGCCCTTATTATGGCCTGAAATCCAACCTATTCATCCATTTGGTGAAAAAAAATTGATTTTCCAAAGTAGAGTTAACTTCCCTAACCTAGAATTTTATTTTATTTATTGTATAACTTATTTAAATTGTTATTCAACCATTTTTAAATAAAATCCTAAATATCTCCCACATATTATATGTTATTTTGTTAATTCAATAACATAAATCATCCACCTCTTCCATCAAATGTGTTATGAAATCATTTTTTCTCTATACCGCTAACCATCACCTCGTGAACCGATGATATTCATTTTCCCTCACCACCTCTCATGGGTAGATATAATGATAAATTTAATGTTTATATATGGTATTTATTTAATTATTATAAATATTTAGTAATTATAATTCATTTAAATCATACCTACCAACCAATTGAAAAAAAAAATCAATGTCGTTCATGTGTACGGAGGACATCCGCCTCAAAAACATATGCGTTGTGTTTCTCATTTTTCATTTTAAATACATTGAAATAAGGATAGATTGAATGAATAAGTATAATTTTAATAATATAATTATACTTCTTTAATTATAATATCTCACATACTATTATACATTACATTTCACAGGTGATATGATAATGTTGTTCATGTGTATAGAGAACTACCACTTCGGGATGTAGTGTGATTCGTTCACACATCAAATAAAAGGTGATAATGATGGAATTTAGTATAATATTTCAAATATTATATATATATTATATAAAAACTATTATATAATGGAAATATTTTATTTAACCATCGTTCTTTCAATACTTCATGAAAATGGAAACAATGTTCATGCATATGGAAGTCCCACAATCTCGATGAATGGTGTATTTAATTTTATTTCTATACAATCTATGGATTCATAAAAATAATTATATAAATAATGTATATGATATTTATATAATGATAACAATTATAGATATTAAATAACCATGATTAAATTATGAGTTCAAAATTAAAAAATAAATGCATACACTACAAATAAAACAAATACTACAAAAAACATAATCTTAACAAGGAATTGTTCGTAAATTGTGAATAAATGGTAATAAGTAAATAATATATGGTATTATATATATAATTATGTTTCTGAGATAGATGTATAATAATCTTATAATTTTTATACAAGTGGTTTAAACATTTTCAGGGGATGTAGGGACATATGATATGTGATTTTCATCATACTTTTACTTCTATAATACAAACACCATATTCAACACCTATTTCTTTTATGATGTGGATATGTTTCCCATGAATATATTTGCTGATGTTTATAAAATAAATTGAGAATATTTATATATCTATTTAATTATATCCCTTTAATATATTTTATGATTTAAATGTTATGATAATGGATTTTTAGTCTCACATTTACTTCTGCGAGATATATGCAATTTCACAACTCATTGCTTTTGAATGACATATATACTGGCCATTTGAAATGCCATATAATGAATCTTTTTATTTTAATTTCATTTAATGTTTTATTTTATGTTATTATTTAGTGAAGATTTCGATTCAATATATTAATAAAGTACTATTGAAATTATGCCTTAATTCCTCTTTTAGGAAATATGTTGTTTTATTCAAATACATTATTTTAGATGGTTTTAATCTAACACATTTAAATATAATATCATGAATAAATTTTTTTTCATGATATTAATTTTTTTTGTTTTATTTTATTATTTTATAGGGATTAGGATACTAATGTTACCAAAGTGGTAATGATATTATCTTACAATTTTATTGTATATTGAGTTTGTTTATGATTGTGATTCCAATGAATAATTGTAATGTTCAAAATCTCATTAAAATAATCTCTTTTATTCTCCTAATTATATTCATGAACATTTTATTAAATCTTTCTTGTCTTTTCTCCCGTTGATTTTTAAAATGATTGATACTTTTTTTAAGGAAAATTTTTATTATCTCTCTCTTTATCTAAAAAACCTATCTCATTAAAAAAATAATATATTTTTTAATATTTTTTTAATTTTTATAAAAGAAATTTTAATAAAAGTTTACTCATGTTTTAATTTTTTTTAAAAATAAATGAATCTTCAAATCGTTTTTTGAAATAATGAACATTTGGATTTTACTAAAAATGGAAATTTTATCTTTTTTTTCACCTATATGAAAAGAAATTTATTTTCCACTCTCATGACCTCACATTGATTTTAATTATCCAATATGTAATGAACCAGATCACTACTGATGAAAATTTCTTTTTATGTTTCATTATTATATTATATATCAAATAAAATAAAACATAGAACATAATATAAAAATTATAAATTGATAATGAAGGAGATAATTGGTATTTCTAGAAGTTAAGAAACCAATATTGAAGAAATAGATTCATGACTTTGGAATAGTAATAAAAACTTTATAAATAATAAATCATCCTAATGAATAGTAAGATAAACCATAAATGTATGAATAAAATTTAGGAGTGTTTTAAATGATGGTATGATATAATTATATCATAGTATAAATAAGTGAATATTTTCAAAAATTATTATTTAAGTGTTGGAATGTTTTCGGGTCATAAATATAAAATTTAATTTTTCTAATCAAGATAATAAAATAAAATAAAATTAATTTTCATAAAATAAATTAATATATAAATATTTATTTGTATAATTATTTTATGATAATATAATTAGACAATTGTTATATTATTAGATTGTTAGAAAATAAGGTATAATTTTAAAATCTGTATTTTTTGAGTAAATAAATAATTTCAATAAAAAAATTTCTCATATTTTGAAAATTATTTTTATAAAATTGAGTAAATTTTTAAATTATATATATAAAAAATGGTTACAGTAATTTTTTTTGATTTTTATGAAATACATGAATGCTACATGAATAGTAAAACATGATAGTTCATGATAAATGGTAGATAGATGATGTATTGATAAATAGGCAATGTGTGGATACTATAAGACCACAATATCGACTATAAATAATTATTATAATATATATGATGATAATGATCAATATATTCATAGTGTTGATCCTATATTAAAACAAATGAGTTAAATATTCAAAAGTCAACCATCTACTCCACTATAAATACCACCCTCATTACTTATTCTCTTCGCACCATCCAAGCATTGACAGTTGAAAAATGTCAAACTAGTAATATTCCCATGTCCCTCACCCAAAAATAGGATCTCTTCATATTACCCAAATAATAAAAACAATCCCTTATAGGAGGTTCTCAATGAGGAGTATTCAAGAGATAAAATCCTCTTCTTTTTTATTTTAATTTCATTGCATGTTATTTTATTTTAGTATTATTTCCTCACATAACATCATCCCAATAGAATTAGAACTCCAGTATCATTATTATAGTTGAATTATTTCATGTTAAAATAATATGCATCATAAAACCCATTTATATACCTCTCTCAGTATTTTATTCTATAAATGAAAACATCACCCGTGATGTGTCAATTTAAGGACATCATTAATGTTGCTTTTTCATTTTCCATTATCACTGACAAATATAGAAATGAAATCACTTTAATTATTGAATGTATTGAGAAAGTGTTTTTTCAATGATACGTAATATTTTATCAAAATGTGGGAGATTGTTGAGAACAATACTCTATCTCTATGATAATTTTGACACTCGCAACTACCCTTAATTGTTTTCTAATGATTTAATTTTTTATTTATATTTTAGGAATTTAATATTTTTTTATTTCTAGAATAAATATTTATGTTATTGAACAATGAGATTATTTGCTAAAGTATTTGCATTAGTGTGTTCTGGAAACACTATTCGTTCTCTAAATATTGGGGAATTTCTTACATGTGTTCTGCAAACACTATTCATAACATACATGGAGAAACATAGCGTAATAAAGAAAAGTCATGTATACATTATGAGATATCAGAATTGTATGGTTAATCCACCATACGTTATCAGAAAAGTATGGAAGGAGAACCCTATTTAGGAAGGACCCTACGTTTGGGTATTTGAAAAATTATAGAAGAAGAACCGTACGTAAGTTTTAAATGTTACATTTGTTTCTCAAAAGTATGGTTAATCAACCTTACTTTTGTAAACAATCATACGTTTCATCAAAAGTATGGATAATGTACCTAATGTTTGGAATATTTTAAAAGTATGGATCATTTATCATATGTTTGATTATTGAAAAGAAATGTATTATTCATCCACCCTATTTTTTTTATCATCCTTACGTTAGAAAGAAGTGACATCAACCTTACATTTGTGTTCAACTTTACATTTGAAAGATGCATGCTATACAGTACAACCTTATGTTTGAGGTCGGAGAATTAAGGACTATATTACAATGTAATGATTTCCAAGTGGATTATTATGCTAATTTCAAGCGGATTTAAATATTATTTTAAAGCGCATCTTTGACTGATTCAATTCCGTTTTATCAATGATTAAAAGGACCAATTTAAAAGGAGATTTTTCTGCTGATTCTTTATGGAAGTTACGACTACTCTATTATTTTGAATTTTTGATTAACATGAGTCAAATGGAAAATTGTGTGGATCTAAATTTTTTGGATAATTTTTCTTCATTATTATATATGTGTGTTTTTTACACAGAGAATATATATGAGTTTTTATGAACAGAAACATCAAATATTCATAAAAATATGGAAAACATAGACTATCAAAAACACAAATATGATGATTCAAATGATCGACAAAGCTCTGTTTATTGAAGAAGAAGAATCATGATTAGAGATTCAAAAATTCTACATCAATGACATACTGTTAATCTACTACTACTGAAGTTGTGAATTATTTTTTTATCTACTACAACAAGATCGACTCAGAACAACTCTTATTTGAACATCAATTTTATTAAAGGCTACGATCCATCATCTATCAATTGCATTCTGTTTCCATTGTGAAGAACAACTGGAATGTATTTTCAAATTAAAAATACTTTTCATTTCTTTTTATGAGTGATTGGCTTCTCGTACTAAGCTGTATAGGTTTTGTGAGTGAACCAGAAGGATTTTTTTCCTTATATTGTAAATGTGTCGACTTCCTGTACTCCGTAGTGGAATGGTCTGTTGACAAGATGACCAAATAGTGAAAATCAATAAGCTCATTGAGTAGAGCATTGGTGGAGTGGACTAGAGGCCTTCTGTTCCTCAAACCACTATACGTCGTGTGTCTCTTATATTTAAAATTTTGATGCATTAGTTTATCTGATTAATGTTAAAGGGAAGAACACAATCCTGAAATGAATTTGTAAAAAACACAATTCACCCCTCTCTTGTGGATATTTCGTACAATCTTATCCATCTATTGGTATCAGAGGTTTAGCTTTCTCATAAATCCTTCACAATCTGAAAGTGATTATACATAGAGCAAGATGACTGAAACAAGAGAGGGAATGTCTTTTGTCAGAGAACTGTACATCAATGGATAAAATTATTGATTTTGTAAATCAATAATGATAATATATCTAAAAAACCTTGGATAAAAAGTATATTCAAATATTCTGACTTTTTAGGAAATACATGACAAACCTGAGACATGGATTAAAACTACTAAATTAGAATATGATATAAAATCGAAGGCAATGAATGATATTATATGCGGTTTATGACTTGATGAATTAAATAGAGTATCTCAATGCCTAATAACATATTAGATGTGGAAAACTGTAGATGTTTCTTATGAAGAAACTGAAAATTTCAGGAAAATGAGATATGCTACTACTAAGATTTAATTCAACAGATTAAAAATGTTTGAAGGTGAAAGCATTACACAAATGAATGGAATACAAATAAAGATTGTCAATAATATAACATATTTGTGTGAACCAATCAAACAATTTAATCATTATTTAAAAGTAATGACAGTACTACCTACTAAATGGAAGGAAATCTCTGCTATAATCAAATAGTCAACACCTGTCAAAGACATAACCATGAGAGAGTCGATTGGAACACATATGATGTATGAAGCCGAGATGCAATATGAAGCAAATGAGAATAAGGTTCTGATAAAGATAGAAGACACTACCTTAAAAGTGTCATCTCAACGGAAAAGAAAAAGGCTACATAAAAAATAATTAAAGGTGAAATCATATGTTTAGATTCATCAAATTCTGATATCGAACTTGCTCAGCTAGCCAGAAGGTTTAGTAAATTCTACATAATGATGAATGGTTTCCGAAAAGCATTCAAAAAGGGTGAAAATGAAGTAATATTTTATGAGTTCAAGAAGGTGCGTCATATCAGACCTGACTATCCACAGTTAAAAGAAGACAAGATGAAAAAGTTTTTCAAGAGGCTTGATTATGAGAAAAAGGACAAGAAAGTAATGAAGGTAATATGGAGTGTGTCTGAAGACTCCAACAGCTCTTCAAAATCAAACTCAAGGAAGGAAGATGTAAATATGAAATCCAAAATGTGCTTTATCGAAGAAAAAGATAAGGTACAAACATATTTGTCTTCTAACTATGACTCTAGTTCTGAAAAAATCTATTCTAATGAAAAAATTGCAGCCTACTTGAACACGCATAAAGAAAAATTTGACACTCTTTTTAACAAACATAATTCATTAAAGAATATTCACAAGGCTGTTTCAGATGAAAGAGATACAATAATAAATAAATTTTTGGAGTTAAATGATAAGTATAATTCATTTACCATTGACTATAAATATCATGAAGATAAAATAAAAACACTTCGAATAGAAGTAAAAACATATAAAAGTGCAGCCCTTATTTTTACAAAATGATAAAATTAAATGAATTAAATTCTTTGTAAAAATATTATTAAGAAATAATTATTTGGAATTGGTAGTAAAGGTGAAAATCCTAAGCTGTACAAGAATAATTTTCTTCCAATCTCAAAATGATTAAATTGTAATTACCATAGATGAAGGGGACATATTTCTAAAAACTATTTCGTAAGACAACCTCAAATAATTGGTAGTAAGAATGATTTTATTTCAAATAATTTATTTGACTCTATTGATTTTAGAAAAACAATGAATGGCTGGATTCTCATATCATTTCTGGATAACACTACTGTACCCAATAGAATATGTGCACTAAAGAAATTTGTTTAAATGCCTTTGCAGGAAGCATCTCATAGAATAAAAAATTCCATATGGTATATAGACAGTGGCTTCTCAAGGAATATGAGTGTAAACTTCTCAAATTTCTTTAAACTCATTCAAAATGATGTTGGACTTGTCACTTTTGGTGACAATGCCTAGGGGAAGATCATTGGCATGAGAACAGTTGGAGATTTAAGAGATGTCTCAATCAACAAAGTACTCTATGTACAAGGATTTAAAAACAATTTAATAATTATCACTCAACTATGTTATGATGGTTACACTGTTGATTTTTTATAACAATTTATTTTATATTTTCAGAAATAAACTACTTAAATTTTGAGCACCTAGAACTAACAGTGTGTATACCCTAGATTTAAATTCCTTGTGTAAACAACAAGTAATATGCTTAACTACTGTGATAAATGAATCCTGGATCTGGAATAGTAGACTTGTACATTGAAATATATATTATTAATATAAATAATCCAATAATCAATTAGTTTCTGATATTCCTAGTCTCAAGTATTATAGTGATAGATTATGTGATTCATGTCAACATGGCAAGCAGCAGAAATCATCCTTCAAATCTGTTAACAAAATTGCTACCTATAAACCTGTATAACTTATTCATATGGATTTTTTTGGACCATCAAGAGTAGAAATCATGGATGGTAAATTATATTTATATGTCTTGGTTTATGACTATTCTATATTTACATGGATTTTCTTTTTAAAATTTAAAATTTAATCTTTTACATTAATTGAATGTTTTTGCAAAGTTGTTGAAAATGAAAACGGTCTTAAAATAATTTAAATAAGAAGTGATCATGGTGGAGAATTTGAGAATCTTGAATTCAATTTCTTTTTCTCAAATATGGGTATTTAACAAACCTTCTCTTCACCAAGAGCACCCCAACCAAATGGAATTGTTGAAAGAAGAAATATGACTATTTAGAAATGGAAAGGACTATACTAAATGAATACAATATTCCTACATAATTTTGGGTAGAAGCTCTAATCAGTAGACTTTAATATATTTAGTAGAGTTATAATTAGACCAATTTTAAAAAATAAGCTCTATAAACTATAGAATAATAGAAAACCTATAGTAAATTACTTTAATGTTTTTGGATGCAAGGTTTACACCTTAAACACCAAATAAAATCTTAGTATGTTAGATCCAAATTCTGATGAAGGCATTTTCTTAAGATATTTTGCTACTTCCAAAGCTTATATAATATTTAATAAAAATTCAAGGATTGTTGAAGGATCAGTTCTTTTGAAATTTGTTGAATTTGATCCCTTTGTGAAAAAGACATATCAAATAGATGTTCATGGTTCTAATGATAACATGAGACTTGAGAACCTAGAAGATGATTTTGAAAAATTTATAAATCTAATTCAGTCTAGTTTGGAAGAACATGACACTAAAGAACATATAAGTGTACTACCTAGACAGCAAGGACCATAAAGAATCACCCTTTAGAATATGTAATAGGACACATAGAAAAAAAACTATAAGGAACATATTAAATCACATGGAGTTTTCTTCCTTTTTATCCCATTTAGAACCAAAATCTATAGAAGATGCTTTATATGATGAAAACTGGATGATAGAAATGCAAGATGAATTAAACTAGTTCAAATGAAATGATGTCTGGAAATTAGTTGGAAGACACCAAAATTAACATGTTATTGGAAAAAATGGGCTTTTAGAAATGAACATTATGATAAATGAATAATAACAAGAAAAAATTAAGACTAGTAGATAAAGGATATAATCATAAAGAAGGTATATATTATGATGAAACCTTTGCACATGTATCTAGATTAGAAGCCATTAGAGTCCTCTTAGCATATTCATCTCATATGAAATTTTAATTATTTCAGATGGATGTTAATTCTGCCTTTTTAAATTGTTATTTGATGGATAATGTTTATGTTGAGAAACCTCCTGGTTTTGAAAATTCTCAAAAACCAGATTCTGTTTTTAAACATACTAAAGCTCTTTATGGCTTGAAACATGCACCTAAATCGTGGTATGAAATATTAAGCTCTTTTATTTTGAGAAATTATTTTAGTATTTGAATGTCAGATCCAACACTATTTAAAAAAATAGTAAAATATAATATTTTATTGGTTCAAATTTATGTTGATGATGTAATTTTTGGATCAACTAATAAATCCCTTTATTAAGAGTTTTCAAATCTAATGAAAAAATAATTTGAAATTATTATGATTGGAGAATTAAATTTTTCTTTTCATGACTTCAAATTTATCGAAAAGATTTTGTAAATGTTTTAAATCAGAGAAAATACATTACTTATTTACTAAAAAAATTTGGACTCGAATACAATATGACATATAAAACTATTATGTGTACTAATTTGAAGCATGATTTGGATGAAACTGAAAAATTAGTCGACAACAAGTTATAGAGAGGTATGATTGGTAGTTTATTATATCTTACTACTTGTAGGCGAGATATAATGTATTCAGTATGTCTTTGTGCGTGATTTCAATCAAAATTTAAAGAATCCAATTTAAATGCTGTTTAAAAAATTGGATTTTCAAAAGGAAATGTTTTTTAATCTCTTCTTTATCCTAAAATTTCGGATTTTAATTTAATTTCATATTTAGATGCAGACATTGGGAGTTGTAGATTATATAGGAAAATAACTTTGTGTACTTTTCATTTTTTAGGAAAATCCTTATTGTCATGGTCAAGTAAGAAACAACCCTCAGTTTCCCTGTCAATAGCCAAGGACAAATATGTATCAGCTGGTAGTTGTTGTATCCATGTTTTGTGGAGAAAAACACTATTATGGATTTTGGACTAAATTTAAATTTTAAACCTATTTTATGTGACAATACTAGTGCTATACATATTTCAAAAATTATTATTAATCATTCTAGGACTAAGAATATTGATTTCAGACATCATTTTCTAAGAGATCAAAATCATAAAAAGGAAATTTCATTCGAATTTGTATGTACTGAAATTCAATTAGCAAATATTTTTACTAAACCCATTCCCACTGAAATAATTGATTTTAATAAGGGAGATCTAGGTTTGTTTAATTTTAAATAATGTTTTCTTTTATGATGTTTTTTCATTATTTTAATACTATTTAAAATATATTAGTAAATTGTTTTTCAAATAGAATATGTTTTTTTTCGAGATCAATTTTATTCGTTTTTTAAATCTATGTAATAATTATTTATGACATGAGAATCAATTCTATCAAAAACCTTGTAAATTCTGAATCGTTTCATTTTCTACCAGTAACCCCTTCGAACCCGCGGCGCATTACTGCTCTTGTTTTATTCGAACATGAAACATTGAAACCCTAATCCTCTTTCGAACCATCAAAGATTTTTTTGAGAGAAATGTCCAAGACAAAGGGAAACCATGATGTTAAGACCAGCACAACAAAGAAAAAATGCTGTAAAGGAAGAAAAAAATATCAAGGAAAGGTCGTAGACCTATAATGGCTATTTTGAGATGAATCTTTTGCTAAAAAAAAGTTCTTGGTTTTATTAAACATGACTAGAACTTCAATGGTGAGAAGTCTGAGTTTTTGTATGAGATAGAAGTAAGATATTTCTTTAGTTATATAAATTTTAGTATGGGAGAAGATGAGGGTACTATGATAACGAATATTGAAGATAATGATGTTTTGATATCCTCTTTAGAGATTGGTTAGATTCTAAAATGCCCTCATGAGGGATTTTTTCATATTGATTTCAAAAACCTAGGAGATTCAATGCATAAGTCTGAAGATATTGTGTTTTTTTAGTTCTACACATATAATGAAGATGTTGATAATGGAAGTTGAGACAGATCAGAAAATCCTAGTGAAATTTGTTCAAACAGGGATTGCACCGAGGATGTCTGATTTGGAGAAAATCATGTATCTATACATGTATATAATGTTTCCGTTAATTAGTGATATAAGGCTTAATTTTCCTAGGTAAATGGTAAGGTATCTTAATTATTGTTGTCAATCAGAGGCCCGCATGAATTTTTATCTGTTTTGTAGATTCATTTCAAAAAAAAAATTCAAAAAGGATATGGTGAGGCTGGTGGACGCCAGAGTTAGATGTCATCATAGTTACACTTTTGGTGTGGGAACCCTGAGAAACATTGGTTACTTCTGGAGTACATTGAAAGGAAAACATTTTGTAGTAGGGGATGGGGAATAGGAAGAGAGTGCTCAAGCTCAATCTGTAATGTCCCATGAGGGACAGGCGGAATCGAGAGTGATCACTGCTGAAAGAAGAATAAGAATTTAATCTAAAGAAACTTAAGAAGAAGGATGTTATGAAGGAATTCAGATTCAATGAAAAATAATTGCTAATGAGGAAGTTTTTTCACATGTTTTGACAACAATAGATTTATACTCTAACAGTTTTTCATTGAAGAAGCTGTTTTGAATCAACAATAAGAGGTTACAACTCAAATTAAAGTGAATCCTCAAGTACAAACTGAAATTGAAACCCAAATTGAAAATAAAGCTGATGTTATAGTTTAAAAGGAAAAGTAGGTAGCGCCGGGTGAGGAAGTAGCCACTCCTTAGGAAAATAAAAAAGTTATTATTTTTAAAAATCTAATAGAAGAACTGATTATTTATGTTCACGATGAGAATGTTTCTGAAGTTCATACAGAGGTAATTCATGAGTATTTTTCTGTAGAAGAGTCTGGAAAAGACTCTAAGGAAAAGTCAGTGGTCCAGCCAGCTCAGGAGGAAGTAAAAGAAAAATCTAATGCAGACACCTTGCCATTAGTACTGTTGCATCACATTGAAGCTGAAAATGGGAATCAAGAATATGATGTGTCTGATTCAGTGAATAAAAAAGTAGAAGTGTTGTACATAAAGTTTTCTAATTTTCAATCTGAAGATGCTACACTGAGGAGATCTTTAGTGAATGAAAAGTTGAAATTTTAAATACATAAAGGAAGTACATTTTCTCAATCAGAAGTTGAAAATTTTATGTAAGAGATGTTGATAGAGGTACACAAGATGAAATCAGAAATGGTGATAATGTTAGATCTGTTAGAATTTAAAACCTATATTGAGACACAGTTTGCATCTATCAGAACTATGAAGCTAGTAGATCAGGTACTTCATCTTATTTAATCAGAATATTTCTGGCTATCATAGCATAAATGAGAAATATGAGTGACATATTGTAGGATTTGCAATTAAATAGTGCTCTGCTATCTATTTTGTTAGATAATTAGAAGTTTTTGGTTAACCAGTTGACCTCATGTGAACCAAGTATTAGACTGTACTGGCTCAGTTCACAGAGAAGATAACTCTATTTATGGAGAAGGAAGAGGGAATTTATGAGTTTTTCAGAGTAAACATGATAGATGATATTCATATGAATCAAGAGAATCAAGATATTTTTACCAAACTGGTAGATGGAATGTTGAAAAGTATAAGGTATAGTTGACATAAATCAATATAGTAGTTCAAAGGATATAGACATTGTCTCATACTTTTACCAAACCATGATTCCTGTGATCATCATGATTGCACATTTTCCCTATTTTCCATGAAAATTTGATTCACCTTATCTTTGCTTGTTTTTTTACATTATTTGTTTAGATATTCCAGTAATCCATGTTTAGTTATTGACAAATTGATAATAATAGAATTTACTTATGTTTAGTTCTACATTAAAAGTGTTCCATTCTATATTCTATAATTCTTTTTTATATAACCAAAGGGGGGGGGAATTTGGATAAAAAACCTTTTTTTAAACATTTCAAATATTAAGCGTTATCATAATTCTTTACAGGGGGAGAAAATGAGTTAACTTTGAAAAAATTTAAAACTATATGTAATTAATTTTGTATGGTAATTTAATTGGTTGTTTTATGGGTTTTTTGATCATCAAAAAGGGGGAGATTATTGAGCAAGGGTTATTTTTCAATTATGCATAATATTTTTATTAAACCGGGAATGATTGTTGAGAACAATTCACTATGTCTACGAGGATTTTGATGCTCACAAATACCCTTAATTTGTTTCTGTTTATTTTATTTTTTACGTATATTTCATGAATTTATTATTTTTCGTATTTCCGGATGGAATATTTATGTTCTTGAACAATGAGATTTAATTTCTAAAGTATTCACATGACTGTGTTCTAGAAACACTTTTCATTCTATACAAATTCGGGAATTTCTTAAGCGTCTTCTGGAAACATTGTTCATACCCTATGTGTAGAAACGTAGAGTAAGGATGAAATGTGATTTATACTTTATGAGATATCAGAAAAGTATGGTTAATCAACCATACATTATCAGAAAAGTATAGAAGAGAAACCCTACGTTAGGAATGAACCCTACGTTTGGTTAATTGAAAAAGTAAGGAAAATAATCACCAGTATGTTTTAAAAGATTCATTTGTTTCTCAAAAGTATGGTTCATCAACATTAATTTTGTAAACAATCTTATGTTTCATCAAAAGTATGGATCATATACATTACGTTTGGATTCTTTTAAATGTATGGATCATTTATTATACGTTTGATTATTAAAATGAAATGTATGATTCATCAACCATAAATTTCTAATCAACATTGCATTTGAAGTATGCGACATCAACCCTATGTTTGTGATCAACCATACATTAGAAAGATGCATGCTAAACAGTTCAAACATACGTTTGGTGTCAGAGAATTATAGATGAAATCATTATGCAATGGTTTGCAAGCAGTTTATTAGGCTAATTTCAATCCAGATTTAGAGATGATTTTAAAGCGTGTCTTTGTCTGATTGACGTCTGTTTTATCATTGACATAAAATATCAATTTTAAAGGATATTTTTATGCCATATCATCATGGATGTTACGACTTCTCTGATATTTTAAAATTTTTATTATCACGAGTAAGAAGGCATATTTTGTGGATTTAAATTTGCAGGAGAAGGGCTCGTCATTATTCTATAGATGTGATATTTACACATGGAAAATATACGAGTTTTTTGGAATAAAAACATCGAACATTCATTGAAAGAAAGAAAACAGAGACTATCAAAAACACAGATCTACTGATTTAAAAAGAGACAAAGATCAATTTATTGGAGAATAAGAATCACGATAAGAGATTTACTCACTCTACATAGAAGATCTACTATGAATATGATACTACTGAAGATATGAAATATTTTTTGTATCTAATACAACAAGATCATGTCAGAATGTCTATTATTTGGAGATCATTATTTCTGAAGTCTATGATCCATCTACTGTCAATTGCATTCTGTTTCAATTGTAAAGAACAATTGGAAAGTATTTCCAAAGTAAAAAATATCATTAATTTCTTTTCTTAAGTGATTGGATCTTGTACTAAGCTGTGTAAGATCTATGAGTGAACCAAAAGGCTTTTTTTACCTTAGATTGTAATGGTGCCAACTGCCTGTACTGAGTTGTGGAATGGTCTGTTGACAATAGGACCATATAGTGAAAATCACTAAGCTAGTGGAGTAGAGTGTTGGTTGAGTGGACTAGGGGCCTTCTGTTCCTCGAACCTCTATACATCATGTATCTATACTATATAAATTTTTTCTGCATTAATTCATCTGATTAATGTTAAAATTAAGAACAAGATCTTGCAAATAATTTGTAAAAGTCACAATTCGACCCCCACTTGTGTATATTTGGTATAATCCGATTCAATAGAAACATAATATAATATATGTATTATATCATATTTAATGTTATGTATATATCATAAAATCATGATATTGATTAATGAAATAAATTTAGTGAGTGGTAATTGAAAAATTGCAAAAAATAATCAAAATTATTATCACAAATATCTTATATAATGATTCATCCTAACAAAAAAATATCCAAATGAATTATATAATCATATAATATTCTAGAAATTAATTAACAACGTATAAAATTAATTATGAATATGCGTTCAAATTTTTTATAATATTCCATACACATATGCAAGTAAACTGATCTTGGAATCCAAGGAAATGAATTATCATGAACATTAAAATTGTATATTATTAATCATAAAAAGACCATAAATGAACCAAATAAAATTATATTAAATAAAATACATATATATTGGTTTCTAAATTTGTTAATTAATTGATTTAATTTAATTATTGTTTACTTTATGTTCATGTGCAGAACCCTTTCGGACTTAAGGTAGGGGTTTCTCCAAGATCCCCAATATTTCATTCTGGTATACACTATCTCCCTATTTATCCCAGTTAAGGTATTAATTATTCCCATTTACTCCTCAAAAATTATGTTTTTATTTGAAATATAAGGGTAATAATGATAATCATTTATTAATTTATAAGGAGTTTCATATTATATAAGGATCATTCCCAATTCATCACGATAAGCAATCCTGGTTAAAGGAAACATCCCGATTTCAAACCTATTTCCATGTGAATTCTATAGCCTAATTTAGGAAAAACTTATTTATTATAAAATTAATAATTTTATTAAGAAAAAATATATTTTACTTCATTTCTAGTTTTATGATATGATATTTCCAAAAGAACACTTCTTGTTAATGTAAAAAATGGTATTTCTCCCAAATATTACATGATGGTTTTATAGGAGTATTTTAATCTCTTCCAACCCCATTTTATTATTATGGTTAATTTAAATTAATTTTTTATAATTTCATATATCATATTTTATTTAATTGGTTATGATTAGTTTGACTATGGTTGAATTAACTTGATACCATTGACGATATTATTCATAATGGCTATTGATTATGTTTTCTGATGGGGAAAAATTATTTACATTTCCCGTGTCATTTTAAATATGAATTTTTATGTTGATTTTGTTTGAGCCTATTAACATTATAAATGAATTTTACATAGTATTTTTTGGGTTGTGGAAAATATATCCCTTCATTGCATCAGTAGGTATCTTGAGACAAACTGGTCTGGGAATGGACTAATGTGTTATTCAATTATGTTTGGTGACTTAGGTGAATCCTTGAAGGTATTTTAATGATGTCTCGTATAATGTAATCCCATATTATGATCTTAGTCTTTGATATTACATATGATAATTTGACTGGTAGAATATGTTGCGGAAAGAATCTTTTTCATGTGTTTCTTCATATAGCATTATTTAGTGAGTTTTTATTCCATCCATATTATGATCATGTGTCTGCTTTAATAGAAAATTTTTAGTTATTAATCTATCCTAATGTGTTATTTTAACCTTTTATTGAATACATATAATTATTTAGCATTATAACTCATCCTTTTTTATTTTTATTTTCCTGAAGAATCCATGATTATTTTTTATAAGTCACCTTCAAAGGAAATCGTGAAGAATAAAATTGTTTCAAAACGAGTCTTGATGTTGTTTTTAATTTATAGTTATAATTTTAAACTTAAATATGAATCCTATTTTGAAATTCTAATAATCTTTTTGTTCCTTCGTGGTGTTTTTTCATTGGGTATTTTCCAGTGTAATAATGGAAGAATCTGGCTCGGGGACATTCAGTTTTGTATCAAAAGAAGTTTAGTATAAACCATGGAAACTAGATTTATAAAATTAATAGATTAGGGAACATAACCCACCGAGGGAATTAGAGGATAAAAAGATAATAAAATACTTGAATTTTTTTATTGTATAGATTATGTATATCTTCCTAGTTATATAACCATGTCTAGAAACATTAAGTATACATGGTTATAGCATAGATGTACCTAGTAGTACCAACCCCGATTAGGTGTTGTTGGCCAGACGTGGTGTAATAAGTTATAGGAAAATGGGCCATACAGTTCAACTAGTTTGACACTCGCATGGGATATTTATTGGGTAGTCATACTTTTCATAACAAACTATTATGAAGGATTTAAAAGTATATATTTCCCCCAAAGAAATCATGTTTATGACATTGAGATTATTTATACAGAAGTTCATAATTTATAATAATTATTTTACAGGATTGAGATTATAAATTTTGATTCATAACATAATATACTATAATCCATATTTTAGAAATGGTGCATAGTAGAAGGAATAGAACCCATATCAATAAAAATATTCATTGTAGGTATTTTTCCCATATTAAAGATAAAGATGTCTGTATTGATGATGTGACTGGTGATGTTGAACATATAACTATAAAAGGATAAAAGACACATGTTATTAACAATACCCTTACATGTATGAGAATCCAGATCCACAATATTATATTTAAATGTTAGTACTATATATGGGGGAAAACATTTAGCATTTAATAGGACTACAAAACCGTTTATAGTAGAGTAGTGGGTATGTCCTCAGAGATGTTATTTAGCACGTTGGGATATAACAAATGGGATAAGGTTTTTATGTAAACTTATCATCTTTCGTGATATGTATATTAATGGTGGAAATTGATTAAAAACTATAAGGAGAGGAATAAATAGAAAACATGGAATTGAGTGAATTTAACGATATTTTCACAGAAAAATATGTTCCACATAAAGAAATAGCGGATATGGAAAGTTAGATTTTGAGTGTGAGGGAAAAAGAGAATTAGAATAAAGAAATGTATGAATCCACCTTCACAGTGTTATATAGGCATTATAGGTACAACATAAATAACATAAATAGAGAAAATTGTTAACTAATTGATGGTTTAAAACCATTATTCTGATGAGCACGAGTCTAGAAAACATTTTCATCATATGAATATATTGTCTCAAATAAAATCATGACAGACGGAATTAAATAATTATGATGACTTTAGTGGAATTAAAGAGAATAAGAAGGATACTAAATACATAGAAAAATCTAATAAAGAATTTGGGAATAAGAGTGGTGACTAATTTCCACTCACTAGTAATTATTAGATGTAACACCACAATACTTGTTTGAAAACAATGTGAGTTTATTGCATGTGTGGAGAAAAATGAAATTAGGCCCATGATTCTAAGGGATATATCGAATATTGAAATTTTTAATTCTATAATTTTAATTATATGGGACATTATTCAAATGAATTTCTATAATCCAAGGATACTATACCCAAACAAACCCTTGTGGGAAAGTCCAAGCTTATGCGATCACAACGGATGCATTTGAACATCCAAGTGATATAGTGGAAGGAACATAACTCATTTACTCAAATATAGATATTGCTTTATTTGATTATGGATCATTGAATACTTTTATTTCATCTGAGTTTTTCAATAAATGTAGATATTTTCTAAATTTATTTAATAAATTAATTATCCTTTAAGAATCATAAATGAAGAATCATTTCAACAAAGATGTGTCGATTAGTTCCCTTTATGAAACAATAAAATTCTTTATTAGGGGACCTTATCATCATATGTATTACTGACTTTTATATAAATATTTTTTTTTGATTGAATTTCAAATTATTATATGAAAATATATTTCAAGAAGATGGAAGTTTCAATTTTTGAGAATGATATAGAATCCCTTATCTATATAGAAGAAACATCTTCATTTGATTATTAACCAGATACATTCCTAGTACTTATAATGAATGAAATTTTTTAGTAGGATGAAAAAAAAAATATTTGGTGAGGAATGAAATCTTAAAATTGAGGATGAAATAATTTTGGAAAAATACGTTGATGTAATTCCAAAGGATATACCTGGACATCCTCGATAGAAATAAATTTAGTAATATATTGATTTAATTCTTAATAAAAGGCCTATATCAAAGTCTCCAAAAATAATGGACACATTGGAATTAGGGGAGATGAATAAACATCTAGATGAGTTAGGTATTAAGGGGTTTATTCTCCCTAGTTTTATCTCTGGGCATATCTTGTTCATTTCATTATGCAGAAATATGGATCTATATGGATGTGCATTGACTATAGGGATATCATTTTTATTAAATATAGAACAATTAACCTCTGTCTTGTATTAGTGATTTATTTTATCAAATTTGTGGCAGAAAATATTTTCAAAGATTGATATTTTATTTGGTTATCATTAATTTCATGTGAAAAAGTATGATATTCCAAATATAACCTTTATAACTTGCTATGGGAATTACATGTTTATAGTAATGCCTTTGGGATTAATTAATGAACCCTATTTTCTACTTATTCTAATGAATATAGTTTTCAAGGAATTTCTTGATGAATTTATTGTGGTATTGATTGATTATATATTGGTATTATCCAAAATCTATGTAGATCATAATAATCACTTGTGCATTTTTCGGAAGAATCTTAGAAGAAATAAGTTTTATGGGATGTTTTTCAATTGTGAATTATATCTTCAAACAATTTCTTTTCTTGGCCATATTGTCTCAATTGATGGAATGTTACATGATCATGGGAAGAGAAATGTAGTTCCAAATTGTCATACAGTAACGATCATAACTGAGGTACATTGTTAAATTGGGTTAGCATGTTACTATCGGTGCTTTATTCATAATTTAGAAAGGTTTTTTAACCCTGTTAACCATAATTACATGTAAAACGGTAAAGTTCATATGAAAAAAATAATTTTAATAATATTTTAAAGAATTTAAGAAGTTATTATGAAATGCTCTGATATTGACTCTCGACTCGGGAAATGTTGGATTTGTGATGCATATTGATGCATCAAATAAATTATTTGGTTATTTCCTTATGTATAATTATTGGGATATTACCTAAATAAAAAAATAGTTATATTATAATGAATATGACAATCTAGCTCAAGATCTTGAGTTATCATCTGTAATATTTTCTTTGCAGTTATGGACACACTATCTCTATGGTGAAATATGTGACATCTTTATGGAACTGAAAAGTTTAAAATTCATATTATCACAATTAAAACTCGACATGAGGATATGGTGAAAGCTTGAGATACTCAAGGATTATGATTTTTATGTACATTACCAGCGATAGAAGGAAAATAAGGTGGAATATGCATTGAGTTGTAATGATTATGGTGTTTTGGACAAAATGTTGATTGGTTAGGATCCTTTGTATATGGATCTAGTTATTATGCATATGGGAATTATAAGAGAATGTGAAATATGACTTCTTTTCCAATTTGTTTTCCAAACCATTTTTATTGGAATGAATTAAATAGTGATATAATACTGATGAGAATCTTTGAAAGATAATTAAACTTATGAATGATAGGATGCTTCTAGACATCATGTGTGAGGATGTAATTATGAAATTTGGTAGAATGATAATTTTCACCTCTATAAATGATTTAAAAGGGTGTTATGGGATGGGAAACATAGTTTAAATTCATCCATACACACTTGAAACTAAGATATATATAATGATTGGAAGGAACATTTATTGTGGGATAACATAAAGCAAGAAAATGATTATTATATATCAAGATGTTTAGTCTATCAATAAATTATTGTAGAAATAAAATATCTTAGAGGAGTATTGAAACCTATTATTATTCATATATGGAATTGTTATGAAATAACAATTTCTTTTGTAACAAACTTAATACAAATATAGGAATGAATTATTCAATATAAGTTGTTTTTTATCTATATAAAAATTCCACACATTTCCACTCTATAAGGGGGGATTTTCCAATGGAGTACTATGAATTAATATATATTAATGATGTTTTAAGACATCATGGATACTTATCTCAATTGTGTCTGATTGTGATTAATGAATTACATTGAAATTACAGAAAATTGTTCATAATTATTTGGATACTGATCTTTATTTGATTACATCATAAACTGAAGGGAAATTAGAAAAGATGGTAAAAACATTAGAATAAATGATGAGATCATGATCAAATTATTTTAAAATTATGTTGGATGAGAATTAACTTTGGTAGTGTTCTACTACATTAATAGTTTCCATTATAGTATATAAATGGAACCATATAAATCATTGTATGGAAAAGTATTATTTACACCAACATATTGGTATGAAGTTAGTAAAATGAGGATTATAGTCCTATAGCATGTAGATAATTTATTATATAATGTAAATATTGTTCTAAACTATATAAAATAAGCTAAAAGATAGAAAATGAGATATACAGATAATATAAGAAGTATATGTAATTTTATGTGGGATATCACATTATCCTTAAAGTATCTTTAAGGAAGAGAGTAATAATATTATGGAAGAATAGGAAACTAAGACACTTGTGCATTGGTCCTTCTAAAATTCTGGAGATAATTTGAGTCATGTCTTATCATTTAGCAATGCTTCCTAGCCTTTATAATATACACAATTTGATCTATGTCTCCTTGTTAAGGTAGTACAATCTAGCCCAACACATGTACTCAAATATAATGGAATAAAATTTGAACATGACATATATTAATGTGAAGAGACTATGTGACTTAAAAAAAATTTAATCACAAGTGTTGATGAATTTGATCACTCAGCTGCTAAAGGGAATTTATAAAAATCATAAAATTGAAGAGGTTACATGGGGGTCCAGAGGAACATTTGATGGTGAAATAACAAAATGTGTTTGGGGGTGATAATATAGACATTTTTAGGAATAAATTTATTTAGGAGGAGATAATGTAATTAAACTAGACTCTATAATTTAAATTTCCTTTCCCATGTTTATTTAATATTTTATAGATCACATAATATTATTTAAAAAGCATAATACAAACATAATAAATGAATAATGAAAGGAATAAGAGGCATTTCTTGAATTTAAGTAAAAAATACTAAGGAAATATTATATTGACCTTCGGAATAGAAATGTGACCCATTAGAATAGTAAATAGGCCTAATTAATTTTAACCTAACTAAGAAATGTATAAATAAAATATAAAATTCTTATAAATAATGTTATAATATAATTTTATCATAGAATAAGTAAGAAAATATTTTAAAAATTAATTTTTATGTACTCGTATTTTTTGTGCCATAAATATTTAATTATCATTTTATAATTAAAAATATTATTTAAAAGAAATTAAATATTCATAAAATGTATTAAAAAATAATCATTTTTTTGTCTTATGATTTTAGGATAATTTATTGAGACCATTGTTAATTTTTCAGAGTGATATAAAATCAATTATAATTTTAAAATATGTATTTTTCGAGAAAATGATGAATTTAAATAAAATTTAAATTTATCAAGATTTAAAAATTATTTTAATAAAATAGAGTACACTTTTTAAATATAAAAGTCATATACTTTTAGGGTGACTTATGGGAATTTTCTACAATATATTAATTTTGTTAACAATAAAAATAATATTATTTATGATAAATGATAAATACATGATTTTTTAGTCATATATGATTTATGGAAGGTGTAATCACATACTAACGAGTTATGATTCATTATTCTAATATATTTTATTATAATTCTCAGTATATTCATATTATGGAGCCAAAATAATAATTTAATGAATAAAATATTCATAAAGCACCCATCTCCTCCACTATAAATCCCTCCCCTCAACACCTCTTCTCCTCACACCTTCTATTATATGAGACACAAAAATAAACCCAATCCATATCAAAAGTCTCTCCCCCACATCTAGGTTATTATGGTGTTATCAAGATACCAAAACCAATCCTCTTATGTAGGATTTCAAGGAGGAGAATTCAAAAGATAAATCTTCTTCACTTTCCTTTTAATTTCATTTAGTGTTCTTCTCTTTGATTAATATTTTATAACCTCCCATCATCCTAATATTATGCTAACTCTAGTATCATTTATATATTCTAATTATGTTACTCTAACTGAATATCCAAAATAAAACTCCTTTATCTCACCCTTTAAATCAATAAATTAAAACATCACTCGGTATATGTCAATTTAACGACATCATGAATGATGATTTTCATTTTCCCTTATGACCTATAATATTTTTCCTTGAAACAATTTTCATGGTCAAAAAAATTATAATATATGTATTATATCCTATTTAATGGTATATTAACATTAAATAGTCATTATTTTAGTTAATAATTTAAAATTAATTTTTGGTAATCAAAACACCACCAAAATAATCCAAATGATTATCCCAAACGTCTTATCTAATGATTCATACTCACCAAAAGTATATAATTTATTAATATAACCATTTAATCTTATGGATATTAATTCATAATATATAATATCAATTATGGATATCCATTCCAAATTTAAATAATTTTTTTACATATATACAAGAATACTGATAATGAAAACCAAGGAAAAGAACATTCCCAAATGATAAAATTGATTGTTATAACTCAGCAAAAAATACATAAATGAACGTAATAAAATTATATTAAATAAAATAAATATATAAAAGGATATAAATAAATTAATATATGTATTTATTTTTATTATATAGGTCTTTAATGTCATGTGTAGAATGATTTTGGACATAAGAAAAGGGTTTCTCCCTAAACCTCCATTTTTTAATAAGGTTTATGATTTCTCTCTATTTACCCCATTTAAATTATTAAATCTTATTATTTATTCCAAGTTAATTATAGTTTAATTTTATATATATTTATACTAATCACAATTATTCTTTATTTGATGGGGTTTTACATGTTTTATAAGGACCTTAAACTATTCATTTTGATAAGAAAACTTGATTAAAGGGAACTTTTTGATTTCTTACCTATTTTCAAGTGCACTTAATAATAATTTTTAAGCCACCATAATTTTAATAAAATTAATAATTATATTATGAAATAATTATTTTATTTTAGTAATGTTTTTATTCAGTGATATTTCTAAAATAACACTTATTTTTAAAGAAAAAAATTGAATTTCACTTAAGAATACCACAATGATTTTATAAGAGTTTTTTCAACTATTTCAACACCCTTTTTGAATCTTATGTTTAATTAAAATTAATTTTTATGATATAATATAAAATATTTTATTGAACGATTAATTATTATTTTGACAGTGGATGTGAAATCTTGATACCATTCAGCATATTACTCCAAATGTTTACTGATTATGTTTACTAATTAGAAAATGTTATTTATATGTCATATGTTAGTTTCAATATGAATTTATTTTTTGACTATGACTCTAAAAATTCATATAAATAATTCATTAGAGATTTTATTTTTCAAAATGGGATTTCTAAATCCCATTAGTGCATTAGAAGAACTTTTGAGACAATATAGTTTGGGTATGTGATAGTGTCTTACCTGATTATATGCGGTGACCTGGACAAACAATTAATGAAATGTATTTGATGTACTATATAATGATTTCCATTATCATTATATTATTATTTTATATTCTATATGATCATTCAACTAATATAATATCCATTGGAAATTATAATTTTTATTTTATTATTTATATGGTATTGTTTATTTAGTTTTTATTCATGCCATATTATGCTCTGGTTTTATTGTAGAAAGTATTTTTAGTTATTGACATTGCCATATTTTATACGTTTAGTTTTAATTTAATTATTAATCTTAATGAACCCTTGATATCTCCCATTTTTATTTTTATTTTCCCTAGGATGAAAAGATGAAATTTATGAATAACATGATAAGATAATCATGAAGAAAATGAATTTTTCAAAAGGTGTCTATAATATATATTTAATCTTATTGTGTAATATTGAACTTTTGTATGTATTTTTTTAAATATAACAAACTATTTGGCCATTTGGGATGTTTATTTATTACTTATATGAAAATTTAATAATTTAAGTTATTGCCCTTTTGATAGTGGGTATGGGGTCCATGTACAATATAAGTTTCAAAGGTTATTTCCAATGATTTTTTTAAAAATGTTTAATGTTTTAGAAAAATATCAGTACAGTGGAAATTGTCCAGAAGAAATGTTATAAATGATTTTTATGAAATACATATAATGTTTTAAATGTTATTTTGAATTAAATTTATATCTTAAATATTATATTATATTATAATAATAAAAATTTTATTGTTTGATAAATGTTATTTTTCTAAATAATTTTAGAACGATTTTTTTATTTGAAAATAACTTTATATATAGGATAACATCCATTAATATGACATTGTTATTAATGTAAATATTATCCAATTATATAATATTTTTTCTCTATCTATATGGTTAATAATTATAGTTAAAATACCTTTTGAAATGATTTATATTCTATTAGAAATTTTATGTATAGATATTTATGTAATCCATTTAAATTCCATGTGTTTCTATTATTTAATTATTATAAAATCTCTTTTCTATCATCAGTTATGATATAATTAATGTTTTACGTTACTATGGAACAAAGATGTATGAATTTTTTAATGGGGTGGTCATATATTGTTATCCAATTCATCTACAATATTATTGATTTTATATGATCTCAATTGATACAAAAGGTGACATTCGGGTCCCATAAGAGGATACACATAAAGTTATCCAAAGTACAAAATAGGTAACCCTAGAGGTTATCCCTGGCATAAATAAGGAACATATGTGTTTATCCAAAGCCTATCTTTTTAATAATATCTAGGTGGGTATACTTGAAATAGTTTTTTATATTCTTGTTCATTTGCCACATATTTATTCTTTATACCAATGTTATATTCAAAAAATTATTGTTCTATGATTCCATCAATTTCATTTCATCTAAATATAATTGATTTATTATGATAGTCTATTTAAGGGTCTATGATATTTAGTGTATTGTTTTCAAATCACATTCCTGTGTTCTCATACCCTTATGCTCATGATATTTAGATATATCTGCTATTTAACCTTACAAAACATATGAGCTCATCATTTCCTAATTTTCCATTCCACATGTTATGCTTAACGATATTATGATTGATATGAATAACAAGGGAGATAGTTATGAATAAAATAGATTGATAGAAAATAAATAACTTATAGACCAGTTGTTTATGTATCCAATTTTCGAATGTCACTAGTCCTAAATGATTCTGGATTGGACAATAATTTATGGTAAAAAATATTTGTCATTTAAGATGTAATAATTATATATGTGTAATTTGGGTATTTACACATTCTAACATAAAAAATACATATAGGATTATCAAATATATATAGGGTATAATTTAGGCTATGGTTGATAGATCCATCAGGTTTTTGAAATGTGGAAAAGAGTGGATAAAGGGTGGCCTCTTATAAGTGGGGAGGGGACATACATGGAACAATTGAAAATAAAAAAATCCCACACTCATTTTTCTCATTATAGAAATAAAAATATACCAATTACTTCATATAACATGTCAAAAATGTCAAAATAGGACACAAAAATTTGAATTATAAAAATTTTGGGTCATTTTTACCCCTTCTTTTTTGTTTTATACATCGGAAAACAGTTTTTACCCTAACCAAAATATTTAATTTTTATCATTTTCACAATTAAATATTGTAAAATTAATCCCTCATAATCAATGATAATGTTGCTTTTGAAAGTGAAAAAATTTAAATGTTGTAAATATTTTTATATAAAAATTTTATATTAATTCATTAATGAGACCAAATTCCATTAAATATAATATAATTGCACTAATAATACTTCTAATTATATTTTAAAAAGAAAACGTTTCTTATAAGAACATTAATAAATGAATTTTTGAATAAAAAACAATATTTTTATAATTCATAAAAAAATTATTCTTTTAATATTGATCCTAGAAATTCTCCCTAAGATATTTTGTGAAAATTTAATTTTAAAAACCATGTAAATTTTTTCAATATAATGTTCTTAATATTTCACAAAAAACTATTTTATTTTTTCACTAAATAAAATTGGTTTTCTTTTTTAGAAAATTTATTTTGTGTAAAAATTAAATATATTACAAAAATAATTATTTAATTTAACAATATTATTACTTATATAAAAAAATTTACATAATATTTTAAATATTTTTATTCCTATTAATTATACTATTTTTAAGGTATGTTTCATAACTTTGCAGTTAAACAGTAATATAAATAGTATATTGGGATATTTAGGAAATTAATGTTTGATCTAGAAAAAGATATCAGTGAAATTGAAATTAACAAAATCTATATATTTCTTAAAATATCTAGGTATTATGTTTTACACCCTATAAAATTAATTTTTTCTTGAAACTCCGTAGTTGTGGTAAAAGAAATTTCTGATAATTTTACAGCATTAAAATATTACATTCCCACATAGCTTCGTCAAACTAGTGGGTTTTCCCTAAAACTTTTACAGGTTGAGTGGCCTTGTTTCTTAGAAAATTATCAGTATTATCTATTATTTTCATTAGTTGTTCCTATTAAGAAATAATATTCTTTTGTATTATGAAATCTGGTTTTAGTACTTATGATGATACATGTGTTTAGTTCCATATGAGAGACACATTAAACACATCATGGGATTGAGAGAGGATTGGTGGAAGTGAAAAATAATATGCCACCATCTTGATATAATAAATTATTTCAAAGGGATCGTTGTACCTTGATATTATTTTCCATTTCATCAGAATATCATATATCTTCTTCGAGGGGGAAATTATTTGAAATAATTTATCCCTGATTTAAAATTATTGGTCACACCAACAATTATCACTATAATTTTTTTATCAAATTTGTGTCTCCCTGATTTGTTGTAGAATAACATTTACTATCTATATAATTTCTTTATCTATATCAAGTGTAAATAGATTTATTTCTCCACCTTTATTAGAGAATATTGGATCACTACACCATTTTTCAAATAAGGATTCATAATAACCATATGAATACTCATGTAAAATATATTATTTTTTAAAAAAACAAGTAGATGATGGTTTTTATCTCATCCAGATTGTATATCCAATGAAAAATATATCAACATGTCCTCCAGGTTTTTTTTTCTTTCAGACCAACAATATTTCTAAGGATGATACATATTGCATAATGTCATCTCAATATTATGATATTTCCGAAGACATAACCAGAAGATCCTATTATTCCATGGATCTCGATCAGATGCAATGAAATGTGGTACTACAAGAATACTTCTAAAATCCTTAATGTATTTCATGGAATCCTGGTCCAATGAAAAATATTCTCTTATAGTAATGAATTTTGATTACATGGTAAGCTGATCAAACACAACCCATATAGAATTATTTTATTTAGATGATTTGGGGATTCCAATGAAAAAAACTATGGTAATGTTTTACCATTTCCAATATTGTAAGGGTAATGGATGTAACATCCCTTTATAATTTCCTCACTCAACCATAGCATTCTAACATACCGACCATCAAGGGGAAAACATAATGATATCTCTCTTGATTCCATCCTAGAATATATACAAGTTCAAATCAATATACATATTCTTACATCAATGGTGAATATATAATGAAGAAATATATTCTAACATTTACAATTGATTCATAAAATCAGGTATGTTTGACTCATATAAATATTTCTCAAAAACCTTATCTGTCCATCACAATATTTGTTATGATTTTTGAAATTCCTCTCCATATTTTGAAGATCTATATCATCATTTTTCCCCAATTTAGTCATTAAATGGATAGATAGTTAAAAATTAATATGAGAAACATATGGTTTCAATCATTCAATATGGATTTTTACATTTATCCTATGTAATTCTTGAAATATTGGATCTTTTGTTTTCATCAAATCACATATAAGATAAAAAATCCTTTCTAATCAAAGCATCATACACCTATATAACATTACCATGGTGGAAACGTAATGAACAAATATAATCATTCAGATACTATAACTCACTCCTTGTAACATTTTCACATCCTTAAATTATTACATATACTTCAAAATTATGTGATCATAATATATATCACTAATTGCTAAGAAAAGAGATCAGCAAATGATATTTAAGGAAAAATTTACAACAACTACATCCAAAACAACTTTTTCATAATTTTTCTCATGATAAATTAAATTCATGAGATATAATCTATAACCGTGAAATTATTCATATGAAAACATCATAATCCTTTCCTGTATAAGAACTCTTCTATACTATATATTAATTTAATAAAAGGTGTACTATCTAAATATTTTCTTCAATACCGTTAAATTTTACTCAAATTTTTCTATCCAAGGAACATGGATCCCATCTGGGATATCATGGTGATTAGATTAGATTTTAATTATAAATTATTCCCAAAATATAACAACCCATACTTAACATACTTATGAACAACATCCTTTTTTTAATACTTATGTTATTACACCAATATATCCAAAAATATCATATTAGATTAGTTACTTCAGAAACAAGGAAGCATAAACATTAGTACATGAGTGATCTACATTGACTCCCACTAGGATATCAAATATTATAAACACACTTATAAATAACATACATAAAATATATACTCATAGCATGGGGAAGGAAACATAAAAAGGGGTGGACATAGATACTTAGTAAAGGAAAACAAGGAAGATATGTAATCAGAAGGATGAGAATAATGACATCATAATGTGATAAAACTAGTCAAAGATCTAACCTATATATAAGAATTCATATACACGAATCTTACCAGATAGGTTACCAATACATACGGTATGAATCATAAGGAAATAAATAGAATAATACCTGATATCATAACATATGAGTAAGGCATATAATTGTTCCATACATAAACATGTAATATCATTCCCTATATATCAAGAAGAATTAGTAGACCATATTAGCAAACTCCAAGGGGAATCATCCTACTAGGAGGGACACACCACCATCCCCCATTAAAATCATTTCCTTGTAATGGATCTTGTTTTACCATATACCCATAGTTTAATGGGTTTCCATATTTTCCCTTAGTAGATTAGGTATCCAAATCATTCCCATAGTGGGTCTGATTTCCCCATATTACCATAGTGGATCGCATTATTCTGTCTTTCATTGTGGATCAAGCCCATAAACATGATTCACATCATTTTCTCATGAAATATAAATCACTACCTTGTGCATTTTAGGGCGATATATGTCCCACATATCTTTGAATGTAATTATAAAAACATGTGTCCCAATATCATAAACAACCTAATCATTACCTATCAAATAATATGGGCTTCATAATCAAGATATAATATCTCAACCTCTATAAAAGAGAAATGTTTTATAACCATTTCTAAAAATGTAACTACCCGTGAGAATTAGTTGGTTTCACATTCATATAATTCAGGAAAAAATATCATTTCCATAAACATAATTCAATCAAAACAAAAATCATTTAGAGAAATAATGTGAATGTAACCTTTCGATCATTTCCCATATATATATGTGAACCCCAGTGCAGGTCATCTTGGATAGAATTTTTTTTAAATAACATTTTAAAAAACATCTTGTAGAATATATCCTTTATAATTGAATAATTTTTTTGAACCATAAATCCTTTGCAAAAAAATCTTCATTGAATTTTTTCTACAAATTCTAATAGAACCATTAAATATTTTTAAAATAAATTTCCTTGAAAAAACTTCCAAAAACATAATGAAATGTTTATAACATTTTCATATCCATTCATTTATAAAGACTTGAAAATTTAAAAAGTAATATTGAATAAATTTTGGAAAACATTTCATGAAAAAACTTTTAAAACATATAATAAAATATTCAAATGTTTTGAAAACCATATTCAATGAAAATAATTTTAAAACTAAAAAAATAATATTTTATGTCATAAAAATCCATTTCATTGATAAAATCCTTTAAAACCATATATTTGATGTCTGATAGTCAGTTAAAAAAAATTTTAACATAAAATATTTTTTGAAAACAATTTTACATCGAAAATGTTTTAAAAAAATTATGAAAATTATTTTTGAAAAATAACTAGTTTAAAAAAATAAACTTGTAAAAATTATAATAATTTTTCATGTAATTTTTGGCCATGATGGAGGGTTTGTTCTTATATTCAAAACATTTTATATTAATATTAAATTTTTAGAAAAGTTCTTTGATAGGTAAATGATGTGAATATTCTTTTTAAAACTATTTTTTAAAAAGGTAATAAATTGTGAAAAAGGAATTAATCTCTATATTATAATATTAATACATTTTTATAACCAATATAGAAAACATATTTTTGTGAAATCATTTATTTCTAAATAAAAAGAAAAATAAAGATGGGTTTTCAGAAAACAATTCAATAATTCTCTTTAGTACAAAATAGTAGAAAAATATACCATTAATTTTATATAACATTAATAACCATTGGTTAAGAAAATTCAAGATTGTTATGATGATATTGAGAAAAATATTTTATCAATATAAGGATAATGAAAGACAATATTGATAAACAATGAGGTTATATCTACGAACTGTTACCACTTTGGTGACACTAAATCATTATAAAATGGAAAAGATAACATTAAATGTATCATAAAATATCATGAAAATAATGAGATTCATAATATAACATGTCCAATTTAGTATATATAATCCTAATAGAGAAATATAGGTACATAACCTGGCATGTGTCTCAAAAATGGAAAATTTAGACAAATTTAAATTACCGATTTGGTATCATTTTTAACATATAAATTATAAAATAAATATATTAAAATGGATATATAAATACCCATTATTGTAATTATTATAATTATATAATATTTCCTTGGGATATATACACAACAAAATAAAGAAATTAGTGGACAATATGCCATGTATGTCATAGAAATAAATAGTTATATTAGATCCCCTTACAGTAAGTCTTAACATTGTTAGTACACATTCAATTATCCATTATATTAAAAATAATATTAATATAATTAAAAAGTATAATATTATTATATAAAGTACCATATATTGTTTTTATGACTTTATATGACCCCTTTGTTAATAACTTTATTTTAATGTTATGTTTCAGGTAATATCTAAATTATTTTTCAGAATTGTTTATACTTTTTAGTATCGATCCGATTTAATGGATCATAATTTTATTATTTATAGAATGTAAAACATGGTATTAATATCTTATATTTTAATTATATATGTATTTATTTTAATTTATATAATATATAATTTTTAAATGGAATACGTTGTTCATGGAGATGGTAGGCCGTATATACACATGAACAATGTCTTGTTTTTTATTGAAATAAAGAAAGTAAGTGACATGTATATATATATATATATATATATATATTATAATTTATGTAGAATTAAAATTTCATATATATAATATAAGTTCACTAAAATCACCCTTAATAAAATCTATCATATATGTGAATGAATCACGTCGCTTTGAGAAGGTGGTAATCCAGCCTCTACCAAACAAAATTGTCATACTTAAACAAAATAGAAATAATATAGGTTTTATTTATATTAACATTTCATAATAATAGAAACATATAATATATAATATAAAATGTTCAGAATAATAGTTTCCATTATAATTTCCATTCATGGGTTGTGGTAAAGGGAAAATAAAAAACACCATTTCATGAGGTGGTGTTTCTTCGTACATAATAACAGTAAGTTCATTACCCGTTAAATGGATGTTTGTGTATGTGCAGGTCAACAACATTTAATAACAAAATATAATTATATTTTGGAATTTTTTTATTATATAATAAGGGAATAATATGAATTTAAGTGGTTGATAATGAAAATAAAACAAAAGAACTTGAGTAAGGATGCTACCTTTCTTTGGGGTAACTCCTATTTCCTTAAATAAAAGGGATTCCTTCCTTATATTTCATAAAAAGTTTTGCTTTATAATGTAATGGATGGATTTTTAGTGATTATTTTAACAGATTATTTGTGTGAAAAATGAATCTAGATCCATGAATAAGTTGGAGGGGAGAGTGACTTTTTGTAGTGGATGAGGAGTGGTATTCATGAAATTTTTTAAAAGGGAATTACACCCCGGTTTCCCCAATGTAATGTGGCTCCCATGATGTAAAAATTTTAGAAAATTGAGTGTAGGGTCTACATATGGCTATAAATTGTCTTTTTGATAGGTTTATAGGTTATTTTTTCACATACGTGTATGGTTTGGTCCTTCAATTAGATAATTTTTCTCTTAATAGTTGTATTTAATTTTAATTCAATTCACTAATCTATTTTACAAAAAAAAATATATTAACATGTTTGAAACTATTTAAAATTAAATATTATTTCAATTCAAAATATTGTATGTTTTTTTGTCAAATCCTAGTAATATATTTTTTTAAAATTATTTCAAATTTAATCCTCTAGACACGACAAAGAGTGTTTTTAATGTAAAAATGTTAAGAAGATTGGTATGTTTAAAATATAATTTAGAAATGAATTTTTTTTATAATTTCCTTAATTATATAGAATTATGTAAAAATTATCTAATTAAACATTATAAATAAAATAAAAATATAAACGATCTTAATAAATAAAATAGAAGAAAAGGCAGTTTTGAATTGAAATCTAGTATTTTTTAAAACGACCCATACTTTACATACATTGTTATTAATTCAAAATTGAATCAAACATATGACAACATATAACAAAACCATGAAAGGACCATATAGGTATACTGTCTTTAGAAACTGGAAAGCATAAACAACTGGTTCATAAAGCATCTACTTTGCCTCCCATATATTTTATCATATCTAGAGTCCCTTTTTGGAATATTATACTTAATAACCTTCTTCCTGACCTGGGGAAATAAAACATACAAAAGGGTGATCTCAAATTCTCAGTAAGGGTAAACAAAAGAAATATCAATCACATCATATACATAAGCACATATCTTTTGGAATTCTTAACCTGCAAAAGAGATCATAATTTCATAACATGGGTTAAATCATAGTAGTGAAATGTAATCCCAATAATCATAACATAAAACATGAATCTTTGTGTCATACACACATAATCATAGAGAATCATTTCTTGTTAGTCCAGACACAATGCCAAGACTATCTTAGTGGACAAAGTTCATTTCTGAACTGAGTTCACTCCTCGTTTCAGTCCTGTTTCACTGAACCGGTTTAACCTGCTGTTCCAACCATGTCTATCTCATGAGATATAAAAGCTTTACCCAATGAATTGGAGGGAGATATAGGTCCCACCCATATCTTAATGATACCATTCTTATGTGTTCCACAAAATCAAAATCCATACATCATGGCATAACCCATGTAATAAAAATGGGAATCTTAAAAATCGTGACATCATAAAAAAATTCATATAAGATAAAAGAATTCATAAAAATAATTCCATCACAACATAATCAAATAAATGTAATAATAGGGATAGAAACAAAACCATATTTTATCTTAGATGGAAACTAATTTTGATAAAACACTTGAACTCCATTCTTGAGGAAAATATCCTTTCAACTTCAAAAACACTTTTCCTTTCATAACATGTCATAAATTTCTAACTAAAAGAAGTTGATTATAAATAAACTTGAAAAATTGTAAGTGAAGATTCTTGGAAATAATGTTTTAAAAATACATTCATGTTGTATAAGTTAAAAGAAAACATTCTTCTCGTACTTTTTCGGAAAAGTCAAAAAGTACCTCGTACGAAAAACGACAAAAGATTCCATTCTTATCTTTTACTAATAACTCACTGAAAGGTAAAATTGGATTTAAACTATTGTAGAAGGATATAAATATTACATATTTATGAAACAAGGATGTGGATGATAAAATACACCCCAGTAAATTCCAAAGTATAAGCAATATCATATAAAAATGAGATTGTGATATTTCTCGTACCTTAGGTCCAATTTACATTGTAAGAGTCCGAACCTCATTTAATTTTGGTAACTTTCTTTGGTTTAAACCAAAAGGACTTCTTGGTGGGTCTTATGCCTAATGTAAGGCTTCAAGGGGAAGTATTTAGAGGTAGGGAGCTTAGTTGGACAGAGTTTGGAAGAGCCAAAAGGCATGAGAGGTGTGAGGAATTGCATAAAAATGATCTCATTTTAAAAGGGAGTGGAGGGGCTCTTTAAGGAAGTTTGAAAACATTATTTTATTATAAACTTATCTTCGGTTTCAAGAGGTCCAAAACCCATTAATGTCGAAGATAAGATGACTCATATTCGAAATAAAATCATACAATAGGAAGTTGACAGGTTTTGGATGATATTTTAATCATTTTACTCTTATTTATTTAAATAATTTATTAATGAGGTAAATACTGCATCATTATTGTGTCAGAAATACTTTAATTTATATTAAGTATAAAAATTATAAAAAAATACCAACATGTAGGAAATATTTTTAGCTTTCCAATGAATATTTATAGTCTAAAATATAATTTATATATACCCTTATAAAAATTAATTACTAAACGATATTTGTTAATTCCAATTTTGTCTTTACATTAAATTAATTAATCTAATGTGTCATTGTCTTTCATAAGTGGCTCCATGGGGTTCCAAAATCGACCCAAGGATTCCCATGGTCGGCCAATACTCATCTGATAAGGTTAATACAAGTGTCAAGGTAATTTTGAATTATTATAATATTCTTTTAACCTTGAATTACCCTATTTAACATTAACCGTAGTAAATAAAAAATTACCGTAGATACTATTCATAATATCAAAAAAATAAAAGTAACCTATTAACATAATTTGGACCCACTGATTCCAAATATGGAATCCGTTTTTCAAAATTCAAAACACAGAAGTTGTTGTATGTAATTTAAAATTAATCTCGTTGTTAAGCAAAGAGGTTTTAAAAGTTAAAACTTTGCCAAAGATTGAATTTATTTAACCTACGAATTCAATGTAAAATCAAGGATAATGACATACATTATATTAAATGGTAAAAATATATTCTATTTATACTTTGAAACTATTAAATATTATTATTTAACCAAATAATTTATTTTGATGAAAAAATTTGTTTTTAATTAAAATATAGTGTGTTTTTACTATTCATTAAAATATGAATATTATCAGAATAATATGAAAAATTTATACAAAGTAAATTTTTATATATTTATTCTAAAGAAGAATTTTATTTTGTAAAATTGAACTTATAAACTTGTCAAAAACTAGATTTAATGTGGGTGCCCCTTCAAAAGGCGGTAAAACTGCATTTTTTGAAAAATACATATTTTACCCGAAAATTTTATTTTGTTCTCTTAACACCTTCGAGAAAATGTATAATATGAATAATAATGTTATAAAATTCAAAATTTAGTTAATACTTTTCATAACAGCTAGTTTTAAAAATATTTTAATAGCATATCGTTGTTTAGTGAAACTCGGTATTGCGTACGACGCAAGCTATCAAGGAAGGCAGCAGTTGCGTGTAAAGCAAGCCAAACTAGTGTTGTGTGTAGTGAAAGATTCCTTTGATGATTTATATAACATAAAAAAAAGAATATTTCTTGTAAAAGTATCGGGTGTTACATTCTACCCCCCTTAAAATGAATATCGCCCTCAATATTCGTCACTTTGTAACAAACAGATGAGGATACCTCTCCCTCATCATATCCTCAGGCTCCCATGTAGCTTCTTCTTATTGGTGGTTCCTCCATAAAACTTTCACCAAGCGAGTAGTCTTGTTTAGTAGGACTTTTTCACTACGATCCAGAATCTCTATCGGCTGTTCTTCATAAGAAAGATCTTTCTCCAGCGGTACAACTTCTGAGCTGAGTACATGTGAAGGATCAGGTATGTACTATCTCAGGAGAGATAAATGGAACACATCATGTACTTGAGAGAGATTAGGTGGAAGCGCTAATTGGTAAGCTACCTTACCAATACGATCCAGTATATTGAAAGGACTGATATATCTAGGGCTCAACATCCCCTTCTTTCCAAATCCAATAACCCTCTTCCAGGGAGATATTCGTAAGAAAACTTTATCACCCACTTCAAACTCTACGTCTTTTCTTCAGTTGTCGGCATAACTTTTCTGTCGACTATGAGCTGCTCTTATGTGTTGTTGAATAGAACTGTCCTTTTCTACCATTTCATCAATGAGATCAGGTCCAAATAGCTTTCCTTCTCCAACTTCATCCCAGCAAGTTGGAGTCCTGCATTTCTTTCCATAAAGAGATTCATAAGGAGGCATCTGAATACAGGAGTGAAAGATATTATTATAAGAAAATTCCACCAAAGGTAGGTGTTGATCCCAACCACCTTTGAAATCCAAAGAGCAAGATCTCAACATATCTTCTAGAGTTTGAATTGTTCTCTCAGACTGACCGTCTGTCTGAGGATGATAAGCAGTGCTGAAACTCAACTCTGTATCCAGAGTATACTGAAGACTTCGCCAGAACTTCGAGGTAAATCTCGGATCCTGATCAGATACAATAGAAAGTGGTACTCCATGCAATATTAACACTTCCTTTATATATATCCTGGCAAGATGATCCAGAGATAAATCCTCTCTAATAGAAATGAAGTGTGCAGACTTTGTAAGACGATCAACTGTGACCCAGATAGCATTATTGCCTTTGGATGTTTTAGTATGTCCTGTGACAAAGTCCATATTGATGTTTTCCCATTTCCATTCGGGTATGGGTAATGGTTGTAACATCCCCTTAGACTTCTGTCTCTCAGCATTAACGTGTTGACAAACCAAGCATCGAGAGACATATTCAGCAACATCTCTTTTCATGCCATCCCAAAAGGAGTACTCTTTCAGGTCCCTATACATCTTCGTGCTTCCAGGATGAATAGAGAATGAAGAACTATGAGCCTCATCCAGTAGCTCCTTATTTAATTTGGGGATGGGAGGAACAAAAACCCGATTCCTTAACTTTATTATCCCATCACAATCAAGGTTGAATTCAGGAAAATTTCTCACCTTCTTTTGTAACTCAACATCTTCTTTCTGTGCCTCTTTAATCTTCACATGTATAGATGGTTGAACATTTATTTGAGAAAGATATGATTTTTCCCCTTTCATTATAATTCCAAGATCCATCCTTTTTAAATCCATAAATATTGGATCTTTGTGATCCTCATCATGGATAAACTAGCATGGCCTTGTCGACTTAATGCATCTGCCACCTTGTTTTCTTTCCCAGGGTGGTAATTAATTGAGCAGTCGTAATCCTTAATCAGCTCCAACCATCTTCTTTGGCGCATATTCAGCTCATTTTGTGTGAAAATATAATTTAAACTTTTATGATCAGTATAAATATCATAGCATTTACCATAAAGGTAATGCCTCCAAATCTTTAATGCAAATATTACCACATCTAACTCCAAATCATGAGTTGGGTAGTTTTGCTCATGTATTTTCAATTGTTGTGAGGAATAAGCTATCACCATATAATTTTGCATAAGAACACACCCCAATCCCTTCATGGATGCATCACTGTAGATCACAAACCTTTCTCCACTACAAGGCAGTGTGAGCACAAGTGCACTAGACAACCTTCTTTTCAACTCCTTGAAATTATCTTCACATTCATCCATCCAAACAAACTTAACTCCTTTCCGAGTCAACTTGGTCAGTGGATTAGATAATCGTGAAAAATATATCACAAAACGTCGACAATATCCAGCCAAACCAAGAAAACTTCAGATCTCAGTTACTGTTGTTGGTCTCGACCATCTTTCGATAACCTCTATTTTGCTGGATCCATAGATATCCCCTCTTTTGAGATTATGTAACCCAAAAATGAATCTTTTTGAAGCCAAAATTCACACTTGGTAAATTTGGCATAATGCTTCTACTTTCTCAGGGTCTTCAATATAATTCCCAACTGATCTTCATGTTCTTCCTTGCTCTTTGAATAGAAAAGAATACCGTCTATAAAGACTACCAAAAACTGATCAAGAAAGTCTCTAAAGACTCTATTCATTAGATCCATGAAGATAGCAGGGGCATTAGTAAGACCAAATGGAATCACTATAAATTCATAGTGTCCATACCTCGTACGGAAAGTCGCCTTTGGTATATCCTCCCATTTTAACCTTAATTGATGATAACCTGAACAATGATCTATCTTGGAAAAGTATTGAGCTCTGCATAGTTGGTCAAATAGGTCATCAATGCACGGGAGAGTATATTTGTTCTTGATGGGGATCTTGTTATGTTCTCGATAATCAATGTAGAGTCTCATTGATCCATCTTTTTTTCTTAACAAACAGAATAGGTGCTCCCTAAGGTGATGCACTAGGGCATATGAACCCCTTATCAAGATTCTCTTGGAGTTGCTTCTTCGATTCCTGGAACTCAATTGGGTCCATTCTATAAGGTGTCTTTGAAATAGGCAAAGCATCCGGTACGAGTTCTATTGAAAACTCAACATCATGATTCGGTGGAAGACCCGGTAATTCCTCTGGAAATACATCATCAAACTCTCGTACAATGGGAATATTATTAATCGTGTGTTTATCACCAACCATTTGAGATAAATAACCTTCCTTTAGTGGAATCAATACCCATAAAATGGAAGAAATTTCCACTGGAAGGTTATGTTCATCCTTGCATCGATAGACGATCATAGATTGATCTGGAATATGAAATGTGACTTCCCTTATTTGTAAATTGATATAAGCTCCATGTAGAGAAATCCAATCCATTCCAAGAATCACATCAAATTACACTATAGGAAGGATCACAAGACTTTCAGGAATCACTTTCCCACAAACTTCAATCGGTGAAGAATTTTAAACTTTTGATGTAACTGTTGTGCCATTAGGGGTTGTCACAGCTGACTCAACATCTAACTGTTGAGGCAATACAGTGATATCCTTGTAAAATTCTTTAGAAATAAAGGTTTGGGTGGATCCTGAATCAAATAAAACTTTTTCTACTTTAGAGTGGATGGTAAGTGTACCTTTTACCACATCATTATCGTACTCCACATCTCTGATAGAAATTTCATGTGACTTTCCTTTGCCTTTAGCCGTAATAATTTGTTGACGCCGACCATCATCATCATCCCTTGGATTTGGTCATTGATTGGCATAATGCCCCATCTCCTTTCACTTGAAACATTGAAGTGTACTAGGTTCATTCTGTGTGTCCCTTCCTTTGTTTGCATCATTAGACATCTTCTTCGCATCATTATGGCATTCAAATTCCCGATGACCATCATTTCCAGATTTGAAACATTTACTTGTCCCTTTAAGACTACTCCCTCCATGTTTCATTCCACACTTTGATCATAAGGGAAAGCTCATCATATTTTCATTTTTCTCTTTAGATTTTCCTTTGATTTCCATTTTCCTTTTCTTATCAAACCCATATGACTGATGGATTACTCCAATCTCCATATCAATTTTGAGAGCACATCGAACGATTTCCTCATAGCTATTGAAGTCCCTTATGGCTAACGCCCTTATAAGACTTGGTTTTAAGCCACTAAATAATCGATAGATCTTACTCTTAGGTTGGATAATAATACTAGAAGCATACCTTGGATGTCTTGTAAAATTTGCTTCGTAGGTACCAATAGATTCATCATCATTTTGCTTCAGTTCATGAAACTCTTTCTCCATCATTGTTCAGAGAATACAAGGGATGTACTTATTGAAAAATAAGTTCTTGAACTCGTCCCATTCCATGGACTCAATTTCATCCCATTGCCTCATATTCTTAATAAGATTCCACCATTGATCAGCATCTCCATACAAACGATACACTACTAGGATGAAATTATCATGTTCAGAACATTGAAGAACTGAAAATATATTTTCAGTAGTACTAATCCATTGTTCAGCAACTAATGGATCAGTAGACCCGCTAAAAGAAGGTGGACGCTACCTCATGAAGGATTCAACAGAATTTTGATCTTTCCTTTGCTTGTTTGGAAGTCCTGCATGATTCATAGCTTGATAATGTTGTGTGAGCTTGGCTACAAGATTTTGCATTCCAGATCCCATAACGTTTGGTTGCTCACGGGGACAATTATTGCATTGTCCGTCGCATTCTGGACTAACATAGTTCCTTTGGGTTCCAGCCATTGACTAAAACCAACAAGAATAGTGTGAGAAACAATAATTATAATAGGAAAACCACATAATCAAGAATAAAATTTCACACTTAAGGTCTTATCCTTGGTTATTCATGGTCATTTCTAAAACACTAAGATTGTGTTCTATGCTTAGACTTTTCCTTAGGGTTCTTACTAAGGCTTTCACATCCTAGTTTCCAAAGGTTGACTACACCTTTTCTCTGATACAAATTATAATGACCCATACTTTACATACATTGTTATTATTTCAAAATTGATGCACACTTATTACAAAACATAACAAAACAATGAAAGGAACGTATAGGTATAGTGTCTTTAGAAACTGGAAATCATAAACAACTGGTTCATAAAGCATCTACTTTGCCTCCCATTTATTTCATCATATCTAGAGTCCCTTTTTGGCATATTCTACTTAATAACCTTCTTCCTAACCTGGGGAAATAAGACATTCAAAAGGGTGAGCTCAAATGATCAGTAAGGGTAACAAAAAGAAATATCAATCACATCATATACATAAGCACATAACTTTTGGAAATCTTAACAAGCAAAAGAGATCTTAATTTCATAACATGGTATAAATGACAGTAGTGAAATTTAATCCCAATAATCATAACTTAAAACATAAAACTTTGTCGCCTACACACATAATCATAGATAATCATTTCTTTTTAGTCAAGACACAATACCAAGACTATCTTAGTAGAAAAAGTACATTTATGAACCGAGTTCACTCCACGTTTCAGTCCTGTTTCACTGAACCAGTTTAACATGACGTTCCAGCCATGTCTATCTCATGAGATATAAAATCTTTACCCAATGCATTGGAGGGAGATATAGCTCCCACCCATCTCTTAAAGATACCATTCTTATGTGTGCCAAAAAATCATAAACCATACATCATGGGATAACCCTTGTAATAAAAATGGGAATCTTAAACATCGTGACATCATAAAAGAATTCATATAAGATAAAAGAATTCTTAAAAATAAATCCATCACAACATAATAAAATCAATGTAATAATAGGGATAGAAATAGAACCCTATTATATCATAGATGGAAAATAATTTTGATAATACACTTGAACTCCATTCTTGAGGAAAATATCCTTTCAACTTAAAAAACACTTTTCCTTTCTTAACATGTCATAAAATTATAACTAAAAGAAGTTGATTAAAAATAAACTTGAAAACTTGTAAGGGAAGATACTTGGAAATAATTTTTTAAAAATCCATTCATGCCATATAAGTTAAAAGAAAACATTCTTCTCATACTTTTCTCGAAAAATTCAAAAAGTACCTCATATGAAAAACGACAAAAGATTCCTTTCATATCTTTTACTAAAAACTCACCGATGCGTAAAATTGGATATAAACTATTATAGAAGAATATAAATATTAAATATTGAGTAAACATGGATGTGGATGATAAAATACACCCCAATAAATTCCAAAGTATAAACAATCTCTGATAAAAATGATATTGTGATATTTCCCTTACCTTAGGTCCAATTTTCTACGTAAGAGTCCGAACCTCCTTTAATTTTGTTAACTTTCTTTGGTTTTATCCAAAAGAACTTATTGGAGTGTCTTCTGCATAATGTAAGGCTTCAAGGGGAAGGAGAGGGATGTAGGGAGATTAGTTGGGCAGATTTTGGACGATCCAAGAGTCTTGAGAGGTGTGACGAATTGCATAGATGTGGTCTTCTTTTATAAGGGATTAGAGGGGCTCTTTAGGAAAGTGTAAAAATATTATTTTATTATAAACATATATTCAGTTTAAAGTGGTCCAAAACCCATTGATGTCGAAGATAAGATGAATCATATTCGAAATAAAATCATCCAATAGTAATTGGACAGGTTTTGGATGATATTTTAATCATTTTACTCTTATTTATTTAAATCATTTATTAATGAGGTAAATACTTTATCATTATTGTGTCATAAATAATTTAATTTATTTGATGTATAAAGATTATAAAAAAAAACTAACATGTAGGAAATCATTTTATATTTCCAACGAATATTTATAGTCCAATACATAATTTATACAGCCCCTTATAAAAATTAATTACTAAACGATATTTGTTAATTCCAATTTTGCCTTTACAATAAATTAATTAATCTAACGTGTCATTGTCTTTCATAAGTGGATCCATGGGGTCCCAAAATAGACCCAAGGATGCCCATGGTCGCCCAATACTCATCCAATAAGGTTAAGACAAGTGTCAAGGTAATTTTGAATTATTATAATATTCTTTTAACCTTGAATTACCCTATTTACCTTTAACCGTAGTAAATAAAAAATTACCGTAGTTACTATTCATAATATCAAAAAAATAAAAGTAACCTATTGACAAAATATGCTCCCACTGATTTAAAATATGGAATCCATTTTTCGAAATTCAAAACATAGAAGTTCCAGTAATTAATTTAAAATTAATCTCGTTGTTAAGCAAACAGGTTTTAAAAGTTAAAACATTGCCAAAGATTGAATTTATTTAACCTACGAATTCAATGTAAAATCACGGATATTGATATACATTATATTAATTGGTAAAATTATATTATATTTATACTTTGAAACAATTCAATATTATTATATAACCACATAATTTATTACGATGAAAAAAGATGTTTTTAATTAAAATATAGCATGTTTTTATTATTCATTAAAATATGAAAGTTATCAGAATAATATGAAAAATTTATCAAAAGAAAATTTTTATGTCTTGTTTCTAAAGAAGAATTTTATTTTTTCAAATTGAACTTATAAACTTTCCAAAACTTGATTTAATGTGGGTGCGCCATCAAAAGGTGGTAAAACTGCAGTTTTTTTAAAATACTTATTTTACTCGAAAACTTAATTTGGTTCTCTTAACACGTTCTAGAAAATGTATAAGATTAATAATAATGTTATAAATTTAAAAATTTAGTTAATACTATTCATAACTGCTAGTTTTAATAATATTTTTATAGCATATCGTTGTTTAGTGAAACTCGGTATTGCGTACGATGCAAGCTATCGAGGAAGGACGCAGTTGAATGTAAGCTAAGAAAAGCTAGTGTTGTGTGTAGTGAAAGATTAATTTCATGATTTATATAACATAAAAACAGAATATTTCTCATAAAATTCTCGGGTGTTACATTTTTCACAATTCATCGAAAAATTTATTGTTACTTAAAAATTCCCCAATATCATAATATTATAATTTCAATGTTAAAACTTCTAATATTATTTATATCTTAACATGTAAAATCTATAATATTTATAAATAGTAAATTTATAATTTGTTCTTCAATAAGAGGTGGTAAAATTACTTTTTATAAGAATGTATCTTTAATTCAAAAAATAGTATTTATTATTATTATTTAACTATCTAATTTATTGGATATGTATTAAAATATAGAGTAACTATATTATATACATATATTTTTATCAAAAACAATAACAAAAAGTACTATTTAATTTATTGATATAAAAAATTGTACCCATGGAATAATTTTTCATCGAAAAGTAATATCATTATTTTCAAATAGGTCATATATTTACTTCAATAAATTGATAACGAAAGGATTAATTTTATTAAAATGTTTAAATTATCTTATCACATTTTATGTAATCATTTTATTAACATCCAATCCAATAGTTCAGTGGTATCTATGAGTTTATTTTAATAATAAAATTAATAGTATATTGAATTTTGGTAAAAACTCATCCTTTCATTTTATGCAAGCTATTAAAGGAACTTAGCATTTTTTGTAACAAAAGAAAAACATAGTGTTTTATATACTAAATGATAATCTTAGTCATTCATGTAGTGAACTCAACCCAAACCTAGATATTCAAACTATAAAAAACTATAAGCCTTGTTTCGTGAAATGAAAAAAAAACAAGTCTATTTTTAAAAAATATTTCTCGATATAACGGTGTGTTACTTTGTACACTCCAATGCAATTATCCCTTTAAAATGAACTTGTTTCTCAATGTTTTAACAAAATAATTTTTCATTCATTAAAACCCACATCAAAAAAATTAATACTAAATCCTTCTTTGCAAATGGAATTTTGGAAACATAAAGGATACCCAATGTAATATGTAAATATGTTTCCACCTAGGAGAAAATTAGTGGACATTGAAAATAAGAACTTCAAGTGAAATCAAAAATATTTGATGGGATTTATTGGGTCCATTAATCACAAAAAGAACTGAATGATAAATGGAATGTTGAGGGCCTCAAATTTATAAATCAGTGATGATTTAAAAGGCAATCAGTATATAAAAAAATAAGTTATTCAGAAAATATCATATTTTAATAAAAATTTTATAAAGTTGAAAAATTATCTATAAAATATATAGATTCATGATTTTAGAAAAACAATCAAATTTTTAGGATTTGATCTCCATTAAATTAATATCTAATTCTAATAAATAAAGGTGGATTTTTTATTCTTGAAGCATTAACAGGTCATGGTATCCATTAATATAATGACATATTATTCCATATGTGTTTATCACAAAAAAATGTCATCACAAGTTATCCAATATCCATAAATAAATATTCAGTGAGATATTATTTTAATATCTAAAGCCATTTCTGCGTTTTATCATGAACCATTACATAAATTATTTCACTTATAACCCTTCCATATGATAGAAGTCCAAAACATTAGAGATAGGGTTACTAAATTTCTTAAAAGTACATTATAATTGATCCCCCATATATCATAAATTCCCTATTCGTTATCATAAACCAAAAATTTGAATATTGTTATCATTTTTATATTGAAACATGGTTTCGACCAGATTTGATTTGTACAACGGTAGACAAAATGTCTCGATAGATTGTGACAAATTGTCTATTATTATGAAGGGTTTCACATCGAGTTCACAATATTTTTTGACCTATGGTGCATCATTTATATTTCTGATGGACAATATGGTCACACTAGGACAATGAAAAATATTCATTTCTATGTGGAAAAGGAGGCACGACACATTATTGGTTCTAGTGGGCAATTATAGGGGTTATGTGTTTTCTATAATGTACCCACATTTTTTTTGATGTCCTCAAATGGTCTCCAATGTGTTTATTTGTGGAGAAATAATCACCCAATAGCCCTTTTATCCATTAATCATGGATCTTCATTCCAAATTAAGGCCCTCATTTGATGAAAATATGAAAAACGACACATATGGACTAATTGGCCAACAAGATGGAGATCAGGATCATCACACACATTTTGTTGGGGGGGATAAGGACTTCTTTGGGACAGTCATACATATTTATGAAATGTTTATATGATCGTGAATCCTTGGTTCATTCCCAAGCACGTGTCCACATATTACTCATGGGTATCAAAATCAATCGTGGATATACATGGATCCAGAATTACTAAGGCAATTCAAGTTTATGACACATGATGAGGAACTCTTGAGTTTATCATCATCTAGGTGGATATATGTTTTTTCACTGTCAAAATTAAACCCATAATATAGGCTTCCTATGTATCCTCATGAGAGTAATCCTAACCCATGTAGTTTTGAAATGATTTACTTGAAAAATCGCTATATATGGTCTTGAAGAAGAACATATTCAAGAATATTAAAATTATGTGGTTAGGCAGTTTAGGACTAATTTTACTAGTCATGATTTCATGTAGGACTTACACCAAATTAGACATGGACATAGAAAAGAGGCATGGTCTCATAGGTGAATATATAACCACTAGGGATATGGCGCAATGAAAACTATATTGATTTATTTGTTGTCTTTGGACCTCTAAGAAGGTTTTATAAATATTCTTTGTCAGTTTTGAATATGATCCCTCATAGTTCGTTTTTAGTTGGGTCTTATACCATAGAAGATGCCTTATTTGTTGGTGCCTGATTAAAGATTTACTATTGTAAAGGATACTGTTTATGGTCGATCCTTTAGACATGCATCATACATATTCAATTCAGATCATGAATTATAGTTCTCATAGTTCATCATGAAATGGAATGGATGTTGTGATCATCATGAATCTTTAAGACAACGTGTGTCATTATCAGTGTGAGAAACCAGTTGAAGGTGTAGTTCATGAAAACAACCCACCATTCCATCTCCACGGATCGAAAATAAGGAAGACTGTGGATGGGGTGTAGGCAATGATGCAACCAGAGAGAGATAGGATTTGAATTTTCCAATTTCCTCACCCTTATTTATATCGAGGATAGTCACATTAAGAAAACTATATAGACATTTCCCACGCCATTCTTGAGATTATAAATATTTCCAACACCCATGGAAAGGTTAGGGACTTGTCTCAAGAGGAGTGCCCTAAAATGAGTTTTTGTAAAGGGGAGAAACATTGATCCTTGTCAAAAGGAAATGTAGACATTATCCCTTTTACATGTCATTATCCCACATTGAATTTAAAATATAGTGATTACGCTTGATCCCATTAATTTGGAGTTTCACTGCAGTATCACATGGATTAATCCCTAGTTACCATTGGAATGTGGTCTTATGAATATTTCAGTGGTCCACACCATTGCGGGGATTACCTATACAACTCTTCTTACCATGGGTATGTAAACTCAACAGTGCGTGGTGAAGTAACCGGTGGGTTTACCATCTATGTCTAGTGTATTTCAAAAAGTCTTTGTCCACATGAAGTGTAACTAGTATATAAAAGAGTTATAGAGGATGTGATAGACACATAAGGACATTATGAGAACCAAATGTTGAAAATCCCAAAGGTACCCTATTTCGTGTACCATTTGATCATGCAAGATGGTGTACCCTACTCTTGGAATATTGATATGTGAGTGGCAGGGGGAGGAGGAATCTAAATACCAAGGTGGTACATGGACCTGGAAGTAGTTCACATTCTATAGTGGTAACAACCTCAGATTTTGTCCACATAGGGCATTGCAATGCGGCAATAGATTCCATCCGCGTATCGATGTGCTATGAGGTCTAGGTTGACAACCATATATAAAATCTCTATGTGGTACACCAAATAGATGCAGGGGACATGATCCAATGGTTTAATGGAAGTTAATCCATGAAGGGAATATGGTTTTTGGTTTTTTAATTAGATTCGCTACCATTTAATTATTATTATGTTTCCTTCCTTTCATAGTATTTGGGATGTTTGTACATGCATGAAACTGTTTGGGGTTCTGTACATCATTGATATTTTTAATTAAAAGCCTTTTGTTTATAAACTACAACCTTCTGAAAAAATCGTATCCCCTTTCTTGAATCCCCTCAGTGTCCATTTATATAGTGTGGAGGATGCTATATCAATGGGGAGAATGAAACTTTTTTTCCAAAGCCCATCATCCTACCTGTGGATGAGTCGATCAACTAAGGTTTTTAGTGATGAGGATCGTAGCAACAATAATCACCAAATCACTCTCCCGAACAACTTTTTTTCATGTGATTCCTTTGGCGCATCTTGCCTAAAACCCATTTTGGATTGCAGGAGCTATCAATGGTGGCATACCACCCCCACTCATTTTCTATAATGACACTTTTCACAGTTGACCGGGCATCAACATCCTTGTCTATGAAATACACTTTTCACAGGGAATTCCATCTATGAAACATTCCCTTGATTTAGTAGGTGGATCATTTTGGGTCCTTCACCACATTTTTATTCTTAAAATCCTTTTCTCTAAATGAATTATGATTTTTTTTTTCATTCCTTTTCCAAAATAATGTGATTTTTTACATTCCCTTTTCATTGTTTTTATGACCCAAAAATTGCCTTACCTATGTGAAGAAGGTTCCTAGGGATCTATCCATTACAGACACATAAATAATGAGTGTCCTCACATCGACATGTAGCACTATAACTGGTGGGTTTAATATTTATCATTATTGATTATCGAATGCTTACCTACAATCATCATCCCAGTAATATACAACCCATTTTTTCATAATCCTGGTAAAGAGAAAGGAATTTTTTGTGGGGTTGGTTATGAAACACTGAATGTAGTTTAGGTGTACTAGTATTCCTATAAACAAAATGTGGTTTTGATGATGTGACATGTCAAGGACGACCTTTGTCTTCTCATGGTTGACTTCAAGGCCATGGTGGCGTATGATGAAGCTGATGAATTTTTATGAGTTATTAGTGAAAACACAAATTAGTATGTTTCAAGGAAAAATATATCCTTTGATAAATGATGGAGAATCCCCAAAACCCTATTAAATATTTCACCAGGATGAGGGGTATTCAAATATCATTATATAGATTGATAATGTGCATTAAAAACATCACATCTTTGGGGAGCGGCTTGTTTAGGGAGTAATTTAGACCTTTCAATATAGTAATGAATTTTGAAACTCTCTCATACTCCCACTATTTTTAGTTCTTGAATTCACTGAATATTGTTTTTGGAAACATCGAGCTAAACTGAAATAGTAACTACCACTAGAGGACCTTATAGACTATTGTAGAATTAGTGGGAAAGCTGGTATACCACAAGATGGATGAACCTTTCATGGTTCTCACAAAAAAATTGAGCATCACATCTACTTATTTATTCAGGGTTTTCATCATGCAGTCATAGTAAGATGCGTAGTGAATTAGATGATCCTCCGGGTCACCTTGTCTATTAAACTCAATGAATTCAGGGTTCCCAAGAGATCCTAGTGGTGGAAATTTTCTTACCATGTCAGGGTAAGGTTTATGATCTAGTTGTATCAAATCCCTCCACCCATCCATGAGTTTTATTCATGTTTTCAATGACTATATGCTATTCCTGGGCCCTTGATTCATGTCTTGATGAACCTAAGCATGAGTGGGGGAAGCATGGTTTAAGATATGACATGTAGTTTGTTCAAGAATATGAGGTGGAGAACCATCCAAGGGAAGCCTTATTGGATTCACTGTAATCTAATCAGATTTCTTCCCTAATGGAGGGACATTTTGATAACCTTCCAGGATTGGGATCTAGTAGATTGATTTCAACAGTGATTCCATGAATGAGATTTCCAACTATTCATCATCTTTCAAAATTTTCATGTGGTGAATAGGGACATCTTAAGGGTTTCTGTGTTGAAGCCGAACCTAGGGAATATACATTGTAAGATGGATTATTTGTAGGAGCTAATCATTGATTCTCATTAGCTATTTCATTTATTTCTCACATTGAGAGAATATCTACTGAAGCATGAGGGAAACATTCAAATTAGTTGGAGGAAATGGGTTTTATGAAAACATGTTCTGATATTAATCTTATTAGGAATTTTCACTGGAGGAAATGAATGATTATCTGATGGAGTTCTAAAATATTATGTGGCACATTAATTTTGAGTATTCAATACTTCAAGCTTAGTGTGGACCACCTCTAGAAGGGAACCAACATCTATTGCATCCTCATCATTTGTGTTATATTATGTGAGATATTTAGGATAAGAATAAAATAAATTCATTGATTCATACCAAATTATTTGTGGCATACAAATTACTAAATAGACAAAGAGCTACTTGTGTCTCTTTTTAGATTTTATCCTTCCATTATGTGGCACCCTTCTGGTTTCTTGGTGAAGAGTCAATTGATGGGAGCCCTAATTTGACATTGCAATATGCAATCATCCTGGGGGACATCAATCATGAGACATGGTAGAATGGGTAGTGTCTTTATTGTTCGTTATCCCCAGACGAGAGAATACATATATCCGTTCAGTGTGAATTTAAGGTAAAAATGCCCTCATCAAAATTTTAAGTTGTTTCTACCGTTCCATTATCATTGTTTATTTACCCTGATTTTTCTATCTTATGGGGTGAATACTATGATAAAAATTCCTCTAACCCTAAGGATCGGGGCTACTCCCATACTGCAATGATTCCTTCTATTATTTCTACCTTCTTAATCTCAAACATTCCAATGTGGGAACAAGCTAGATATAGTGGTGGACCTAAAACATAATTATTTTCTTCTTTAAGACATTATTAGTGAACATTAGTTATCTTCCATTAGGTGAGATTCTTATGGAATGGTTTGGTGTAATGGTTCATGAGCTTCTCAAGGGATTTCCCTCATCATTATTTACTCATTTTATACTTCCTCAAGGATGATTCATGCCCAGTGGGCCACTTTTCATGAATAGGTACATCTTTTTTCTACCTTTAATTGTTGATGACATTATTGGATGCCATTTCTAATGGGTTCTTCATGACCTGACATGGGGTGAAGTGCAGATATCCTATCTCTCCCCACCATCAAATTTTGACACCATATATGGCGTAACTGATGAGGAAACACAATTTTTCTTCACAAAAAGGCAATATAACTCCATTTTTTTATATTTAGTTTTTGATCAAGAATATTGTGTAGATGGTAGATATTCTTGGTCGATTTCATATGTAGCTCCACAAATATACTAACATGGTATTCATAACCGTCAAAGTGAATAAATTTCATTTTCAACTAGAGAAGAGTTTCCCAGATATTGGGGTGAATGTTATACACACTTTATTCACCATCGCTTTTGTGATACTGATCTATGAATTGGTTTTGGGTTAGAACAGAATCTATATGTTGTCCTTGTATAGTCTTCTTATCAATATAAATATATAATGTTGTTCTTCTATCTGGGATTCCTCTTCTTGTTACCAACATGGACTCTTTATGATGATTTCATTCTAAGTGATGGGGATGAAAGGGGTTTCATGGATATATGAAAGGAACTGAACTGGCTCAGAAGATGAGAGAAACTCTAGGACATCTACCTTGTATGAAATGAAGTCACTTATATTGATAGGGTTTCTAGTATATCCAACCATGTCTTTCCAAACACCTCAAAATATTAGTTTTATATCATATTTGGACCGATGAGGGAGGACCCCCTTGCCTGTGCAATTTTTTTACAATATCAAGGGCCTTCACAATCAATGTCGTGATGGAGAGGACTACCATCACGTCTTAGAGTACCATTATAGAGAGATTATCTATGGTTTATACCCTAGGGAGGTCCTTCAGGGAAGACCACCCCAATTGGATGACCTTATTACGGTTCAATGCAATTATGGAGGGGCCTTCAAGATGGATACTATTATGGAAAGGAGTACAATTTTTTCTCTTTTTGTAGTGAGAATATATATATTTTAACTTGTGGGGAGGATCTTCATTTTAATCGGTGTTACTGTATATAGGGCCTTCGAATTTACTTCAATCATAGAGATTAATTTTGTTATATCATGGTGTATGACTTCATGAAGAATCATATCTACATGGTATACCCTAGTGAGGACCATCAGAGAGGAAGACCAAAACGACTTGACCTTCTTGTTGTTCTATCATATGGACATGGAGAGGGATTTTCTAGAAAGAATTAAGATATAGATTCTCGTAATTAATTCTTTTTGGCCCACAGAGCAAGCCCCTATGGGTGCTCTATATAGGAACTTCAGAGGTACTAGTGGAAATACTATAGAGAAGACCTCTGAAACTGTTACATCCACTTCAATAATTCTGTAATGGATTGACAGGATGATTATTCTATTTTGATAGATGTATTAGGGAAATAAAACACTATCTTCTAGTGGGGAATAATCTTGAGTTTTATCATCATTTTACAACTACCTTTTTCAAATTCCATTTTTTGGTTTTCTCATGTAGGAAACTGGGGCCGCCTACAGTTTAATACAACCTTCATATAGGTGACCCCATTTTGATGGTTCCCCCGATGTCACCGGGATATGACAACGAGCATCGTATTTTCTACCATTTATATTTCCCTTCCATGATCGACAACATGTTGTACATGTGTCCTTTAATTATATTTGGTATTTGTTCCATATATGTTTGTCCTATTATCTTGGAATATAGGTTTTGGTCCTCCTATATTAGAGTATGGATGGATATATGCTCTAAATTAACCATAGTATTATGTGGATGAATAACCCCTCTTAGGTATATGGGATTATAGACCTGACTCCTTGCTTTTACAGTTGATGTGATGACGTCAAGATAGGTTGGGAGGATATTATATGGAATCAACATTATATCCTCTATAATTTTTAGGATAATTTTAGATACATATTTTGATGGAACGAGTCTAGATGCACATTAGGATGTCAAAGAAAATTTTTGTTCTTACTTCAGTCATTAATGTGATTCTAGTGGGTACTGGCAGTTCACCTATGTTGGGGTAGAAGAACGAGTATACCTCTAACTCGTAGTAGGGATATGTTGACTATTTACTCTAGCATCCAAAATATTTTATTGGTGGGATTTGTATTAATGATATAGAATTTACATCTTAAAATATTATTCTATTTTTGTTTCAAGACCTATTTTTGCGTCCATTGTAATTTGACACTAATTATATTCTCATTCCATTGTATTTGAGAGGTGGGATTCTTTGTGGTAGATAGGAATTTTCATCTACCAAATAACTTCCACTATATCTGACTAGTGGGATTCATGTGCATTGGCGGTGTTGTATGAATACACATATTTTGTCTCCCTATTTAGAAAGTTTACATGGTATATGTCAATATGAATTTTCTCTTTCTTTTATCTAGTTGGAAACCTGTTTGGATGGTAGGATTCTTTCTCAACAACAAGGATTTGCCTCTGCCCATAATTTTCTACCCTATCTATGTGGCAGGAATGGCAAGCATTGAAGGAAATTTTCCCTGTCTCATATTATTCCAATTTATATTCATGGTGGAATTCATAAGAGGGAACACAAATATATATCAGCTCATGGATTGCCACTGTATTTTCGTGGTAGTAATTTTAAGAGTAGGAAGATTTGTATGTCTACACATGGTATACCACCGATTTTGTAATGAATATAACCACCTCTGAAATAAAGGTGATGAAATGCTCGAGAATATGCATTCACCACCCTTTGTAGGCAGCCCAGGGGGGCATTTCCATTGAACGTCAGATGGTTCCCCCTATAGGAGAACCTATCCAAGGAGAGGATATTGGGTTCTACACAACTAGTGGATACATACTCTGATTGGATCCCACAAATAGGGTTCCTATTCATGATGGGATGAATTCATAGGTTTCGACTTCATATGCCTCCATAAGATAACTGAGGTACTCATTTTGGAGTACTAGTGATAGACACTTGAGAATATTGGAGACGACTAGTGGGGCTTCCCTATACTGAGTTTTCAACAATGGTTATAGAGGTGTCTAGAAAGCTTTCACATCATTGAATCCCTCCCTTATAGCATCCACTATAGGGAGAGGTCAATTTTGGTGGTACTCAATTATCAGCGTTTTTGAGTCCCAACGTTGAAGATGCTGGGCTCGTAAGATAGTCTTATTATTAACTGAGGATTAAACTAGTACGTTGACCATCAAGTGATTTTTTTCAAGAAATTTGAGGGTGGAATTGGATTGAAGTCAGCTCTATATAATGGATGTAAAAGAATTGAACTGTATAGAAAAAAGACCCCATCAAAGTAGAATCTCATGAAAACATGCATAACTTATTATATTTCATTGTTATCTTACTTTTATATGAAAAAAATATTGAGGTAAGGTAATCCACCACATTAGTTAGTGATTAACATTAGGTTCACCATATTTTTTTTGACCCAATTCACGTAGTGCTAGTGAAGACAGGATGTTCTTAAAGGCCGTAACTAATTGCCTATTATTATGAACGACTATAAATCATGTTCACCATTTTTTTCGACCTAATCTATATTGTGTCCCTTTATGATGGGAAATATGATCTCACTGGTACTGGGTACTATATCCTTTCCTATGTTCCAAAGGAGGATCCATAGTTGACTGGTCCTGGTATGTGACTCGTAGGGGTTTTTGTTTTGTGTAATAGACCATTATTCTGTATGATGTCCTCATATGGTCTCTAATGGGTTTATTCAGAGTTCAAAAAACACCCAACTACCCAATTATCCATTATTCGTAGTCCTTCTTTCAAATGGTAGGTGCACGTTGGATGACTATTTGGCTAACGACACTTAAGTACTCCATTGGTGGAGAGGATGGGAGTTGGGTCTCATCACACCCTATTTGGGGTAACTATTTCCTAATATTTGATTAACTTATAGATTTAAGACATGTTCAAATGTTTAAGAATCATTTGTTTTTTCCTAATCATGTTTTCTTAGATTACTCCTACATTGAAAAAAATCATGGATATAAATAGATCATGAATTACTAATACAATAGTAGATTAATTCATGTGATGAGGTGCCCTAGAGATTATTATCATCTAGGGAATAAAATTTGATTCACATTCATGATGAGACCCCCAATATGGGCTCCCTACATCTCCTCATGAGTTGAATCAGAACTCATATAGTTCGGTGCCACTTAACTGGACACATCACATTTCAAGGTCATGCGACGTGGACCCATATATTTAGTTTGACATCATGGGGCTTGGATATCTAGACGGAAGATTCCTTGTCAATATATCATGTGATACTTATATAGAAGGGGCCTGATACACTTCCAATAGGCATGATCATGTGGGTAGATATTCCCCTCTCAGGGATATGAGTCGATGAAGACTATGGTTATTTGGGTGTTGGGTTTGGACCATAGGGAGGATTACTATGTATCCCAATTAGTTGGGAATCCATGACCTGATGGTTCAGTTTATGATTGGGGTTATACCATAGAAGAGGCCCTATTTGTGTGGGAAATGGCTGGGGATAACCATTGAAAAGGATCCCCTTTGATCTTGGGCCTTTAGAAATGTGTCCTATGTATCCAGTATGGGGATTGAATTATAGATCTCGTAGTTTATTCTTGAATGGTATGGATGTTGTGATCATCCTCAACCTATAATTTGTTGCAAGTCATTCCTAGTTTGAGAAAGAATAGATAGATGTATTTATATATAACCCCACTCCTTTCCTTCACAACTAATAGAAAAGGATGAAGAAGGTGGAAGAGGTTGTGGTGATAGATCAATAAGAGAGGGGGGGCTTTGACTGTGATAATTTTTTCACCCTTTTCTTATATTACGGATAGTCACAATTGGAAATATAACCAAACATGTCCCGATATGTGAATCATAGGAGAAAGATTACCACCTCTCAGGTAATGGATAGGGAGTTACCTAATGAGGAGTTTCCTGAAAAGAGATATTGGAAAAGGGAGAAGCATTAACCCTCATTAAAAGAAAAATAACAAATGGTCTAATTGAATTTTCATTATCACTATTTAAATGGAAAATCCATTGATTACCCTAGATAACTATAATCGAATGGTTCACATTTGCAACCCAAATTTAGACCCTGGGATACCATAGTAATTTAGATATATTGAAATACAGTGGGTCCACATTATTGTAGGGATTAACTATGTAACTCTTCTTACCACGGGTATATAAAATCTACAGGGTGTTCTAATGCACCTCGTGGATTTAACATCAGTGTTTGGTGGCTTTGGAAGAGTGTTTGGATTGATTCAAGGGGATTGGTTTTTAGAGGTGTTATAGAGAATGAGTTGGAAACAAAAGGGCATTATCGGTACTTGAAGGTAGAAATATCAAAGGTACCCTACTCTATGTATCATTTGTTCTTGTGGGAAGGGGTAGCCTTTATATGGCTTATTTCTATGATGGTGGAAGGACCTTCCATGTACCATAGTAGTATGAAAACACATATTTCTCCCACATGGGATGGTTCTATGTGGTTTTGGATTCCATATGCATAGAAAATTGCTACACGTTTTAGGGTGCCTATTTTATATTGATGTATTATGTGGTAGGCTAGATGGAAGAAGGTGAATTTATCTTGCGGTTCGTAAGATGTTTATCCTCGTAGGTAATATGGTTCGTCGTTTTACAATTCGGTTCATGGAAAATTAATTGTAATTATATTTCCTTCCATTCAATGTACACAATGGATTTATAAATGTTATAAACTATTCATAGTTCTGTGCATTGTTGATCATTTTTCTTCGAAGTCTTGCATCCATAAACTACACGCTCCCAACAAAATCTGATCCCTTTTCATGACTCCCCTTATGGTCCATTTATTTTCTTTATAGGAGGCAGTATCTATGCGGTGCATGACACTTGTTGCAGAATCCTTTGGGAAAGTCTTCTCGGATGCAGATGACTCGGTCAGAATTGGATTGCAAAGCTGAGGTTTTTGGTGGTGGAATTAATAGCCTCATTCCCACAAACAACTTCCCTTTTTCATACAATTCCTTTAGCTTCACCTCAACCAAGCACCATTTTGACTTGCTGGGGTGGTTTGAGGTGGTGTACCGGTCCATCACATTTTCACCAATGACACAATTCCACAAGGATCAGGCACTAGAACCCCCATTCACATAATAATTCTTCCACTGGTTATACCTTCTGTAAACCATTAACATGATTAAGTACACGGACCGTTTTGGGTCCTTCGGAACTTTCAGCTTCTTCAAAAACATTCTCTATATCCTTTATCCAATTTTTTTCATTTATATTCCAAAATTAACAGTGCATTTACCTTCCCATTTCAATGTTTTCAAGTCCCTGTAGACCTGACAACAACATAAATTACTATATTTCCTTATTAAAAACATGACTGTTTCCTTATTAAAATTCATTTTGGATATATTCCTTAAATAAAAAAATATTGTAAATTTAATCAATGTTAGAATTACCAATTGTTAATAAGTACTCAAATTTTTTTGAGGTAATTAGTTACATCCAATTAAAATATTCATATCCAACATATATTTATCCTACTAAAAAATTCTTCATAAGAGTAACATATGAAGGGTAATCTTCTCTTAGTGAGGATTTCACATTTTCATTAGATAAATCTTCCATTCCCTAGTAAAAATTAAACACAATCTTGTATATCCCTAGTAAAAAACATAAATTGAATAATTATTGTACATTAAATCATTCATATAAATTAATTACTCAATAGAAAATTATAAAAATTTATTATTAAGAATCATTCACAAGCTATTTGAGGGCCACCCCATCCTATTACTTAATAGCCCTTTCCTTTATCATTTCATCTATAGTCGCATCATCATAATCATCATCAATAAAACCATTACTCAAACCACCTTTCTGATTAACTTAATGATCATTCAACTTAGGCTATCAATTTTCAAAATGACCATTCATTAACCATATAATGCATTTATACATTGATAATGTATTAGGTTGTTCAACAATCATATCCATTTTATTTACCTGTCCCTTAATTTTCCATTTTAGTTACCTAATTTGTGTCTTTCTCCACTATCAAATCATCTTATATCACCACTAATACGTTAAAACAGGTGATTATCTCCACATTCATGACAAAAATGATAACAAATCATCATTCCTTAATGTTATCCATTACCTGAACTCTCACCAAACCCTATCCATATATACTTTTTTGAGTCCAATAGTTGGTTAATGTATACATTATTATTCATGTTCCATGAAAAATGATTAGGAATGATCAAAAAATCCTTCAATCCATTGATCATCCTACTTGACTGATCAAAAACAATTTTTCCATCACATTCAATGTTAATCTATTTTTTTGGGTTCATTATATTGACTAAAACCATAAATCATAGTGTATGAATCACTTATCATAATGGTATACAAAACAATAATAAATAACCACTTAGAGGATGTCTAAATTATAAAATGATATTTAATCTATGAAACCATAGGATTATCCTTTTTTATTCATATCATACTCTTATAAAAATCGTTCATGGCAGTTCATGAAGATTTTTTGAATATCAATGAATATACCTCGAGTGTGTCAATCCAGGTGTGTAGCAAGGCACGTTGTCATGTAATAAGTTATACTCAAGTTATTCCAAAGTGACTTATCGATGTTGTTAACCCTAGGAAAATCAGTGTCAGATCTACGTCCACATGTAGTTTCTATACAGGTATGTCATTCTAGGAAACCACCCAGTACATCCTTTACCAAAATTCTAGGACATTTTCATCATCTTTAAAATTATCCATAGATACATCCCTATACATATCCATAATAATATTCATGGGGATCTCACTAATGTTCTAGTATCCAAGTTTCCAATTGTTGAATAATTAGTTTTTCATACCAACTTTAACAACCCAGTCATAACACACATAGATAATAAATTTATTTTTCATAATACATAAAACATTACACAAATAGATTTTCAATGACTAAAATAGTTTCGTTCCTTTAGAAACATTGAAATGTAATCACTGGTAATTGCGTGAGAAAAATTATCACCCACTAGGTTTCCCATGAATAACACCCCTCTTAGATATATCATACATAAAATATATATTAAAAAATAAGGAATGGAAAAATAAATAGGGGTGAGCTAAGATTATTGATTAGGGTAATCAGGGAATATATAAAGTAATAAGAATGATCATAAGGTTATAAGAAAATTTTCATAACCTTAAAATATCATACCTAGTGTATTAAAGAACATAAACATGAATCATTGAATTAAGGTCAAAAGTTCATAAGGAATGTATCATAAGGAAATAAATGGTAAATGCCTTCGAACTATAACATATGAGTAAGATATTGAATTTTTGTTCACATAAACATGTAATATCATTCCATATAAGTTAATATACATTTTTAGAAATTTTCATGGTACATAATTGGGACTACACCTACTCTATAAGAAACACAACTGTCCCAAATCAATGCCTTTTCCTTTTATGGTATCATGTTTTCCCATCTTCCTATAGTGGTTCAGGTTTCCCCATCATTAAATAGTGGATCATTTTTCCACATCTTCCAAGAGATTATTGGTATTCCATATATTTACATAGTGGATCATGATTTTACCACTTCTAATACTCGATTTGGTTTCCACAACTATCATAGTAGATCAATCTAATTGACTTAAATCCCATCATTTTCACATGATATATAAATCATTTCCCAATGCATTGGAGGGATATTTATTTACCACCAATATCATATTTTAATCATTCATATTTGTTCCACAACATCATAAAAATTCATATCATAACCCATGAAATGAAATGGATTTAAAAAATTTTTTATTTATATCTTAATCAATGAAAACGTGACTTGCTTCATAATCATTTCATCAACATAATAACCCTGGAAAATAATATAGTTTTGTAATAATATAACACATGAAGAAAAAACTTGTCTCTTAAACATATTTCCATTAAAAAATCAACTATTTGGAGAAATAATCTAAATTGATCCTTTGATTTTTTCCCTAGAAAGACATGTTTAACACCAACTGATGTAATCATAGTGGGAAAATAATTTTGATATAAATTTTAAAAACATTTCTTTAGGAAAATAAATTTTCTTCATTTGAAATATAATTTATTAATCCTAAAACAATATGAATAACTTTTTCATTGAAAAGGCATTTATTAAATAAAAATAATGTTGTAAACATTGTTCATAAAATATCATTGAAAACACATCAAAAAATAAATAGAAATCTAGAAAACATTTTCAAAACTATTTATTTTATAACATTTGAAAAAATATAAATAAATATTGAATTTAAAAAAAACATCTCATAGAAAATTTGAAAATCATTTTAAAAATCATGAACATGGTTTCAAATATTTTTTCATTGAAAAAATATAAACCTAATAAAATAATAATTTAATTCATTTAAATAATTTAATATAAAATCAACCTTTTCAAGTCATATAATGAATAATTTTAAAATATTTTTAAAATATTTAAAAACAGAAATTGTTTTCCTATAATATCATCCATTTAAAATAATTTACATATATAAAAATTTCTAGAATATTATTATAATTATTATCTTTAAAAAAACAAGTCATCTTATAAATTAAATACTAGAGAAATCTGGGTCATGATGGCAGGTAAGTACATACATTCCAAATATATTTTTTTGAACCATAAAAGATTTGAATAGTGCCTTGATCAGAAAATAGAATGAAAATTAATAAAAAAAACATTTTTTGAAATGTAATAAATTTACAATGATTTCATATAAACATAATTGGGAAATATAGGAACAATTTCTTAATATTTTTCAAAAAACAATCTTTTTAATGTACATAGATTTTTTACCAAAATGAGAAAAAAAGTTGTATTTCAATATTTAATTTTCGAAATTATCATATGTACCAAAGTATGAATAAATGGGAACTTTAAATAGATATAACATGAATATCTAGTGGGTAGGAATCGTCATGATAGTTCTTAATATATGAACAATAATAATTAATCTATGGATTAATATTCATAAATAATCATGATTGATGATGAGATTATATTTATAACTCATTACGACGTTGGTTAATTTGAATAATAATACGTTGAGGTGATTAAAATTTAATTTAGAAACATATATCATAAAAATAATTTTATTCATTATATAATAAATAAAATACTCTATATACACCTCATATATAAATATAGATTCAAAACATATATTTTTTCTTAAAGAATGAAAATTGAGACAAAATTACATTACCAATTTGGTAACTTTCGATACATAAAACACATGAAATAAAAATAATTAAATGGATATGTTAATGAACAAAAATTTATTAAAATTATTAATAAAATAAATCCATGTAAATTATACATAGCACACAAAATAAATTATCTACGAATAAGGTAAGTATCTCATATAAATAAAAAGTGAGATAAAATCCCCTTGCCTTAAGTCCTGACTTACTACGTAAAAATTCAATCCTCAATTATAATATATATAAGTTTATTAAAAATATAACATAGAACTATATTATTATATCTAAACCATATATGAATTTTATGATGTTATATAACTTGTTTATTAATAACTCCATGTTAATGTTATGTTTTAGGTAAAATCTGCTTTATTTTTCCTATAAGTTTTGAATTGTTATACATGATCCTATTACAAAGACAATGATTTACTTATTTATAAATTTTAAAACATGTTATAAATTGTATATATATTCAATATATATATGTTAATAATAATAAATATATGATATATGATTGAAATGGAATACACTATTCATTGAGGTGGTAGGCCATACATATGCAGGAACACTATTTCTATTTTATTGTCGAATTGAAAAAAGAATGTCAATAGAATATATGTATATATATATTATAATTATTGTTTAATTAAAATTTAATATATTTAATATAATCTCACTGAAAACATAATTAATACATATCATGGTATGTGTGATCAAATCATATCGCTTTGAGGAGGTGGTATTCCACACTTCCCCTGATGAAATTATCAAACTTTTGAAAAATAAAATGCATGAAAGTATGTTTCAAATAATAATTATAGAAGAATAAATAAATCACAAATATCATATATTACACATAAAAACAAACTTTCCCTCATAATTAATAACAATTAGAGATGTAAAAAAATGAACAACAACATTCATGAGGAAGAAATTCTATGTGCACAAGAACGGTGTGTTCATTAACCATTTGATGGAATTGTATGTTACAACCGGTCTAAATATTATAATAAATATATATAATTATATTTAGTTTTTTTCTGTTAATATATAATCATTTAATAATTATAATTTAGGAGATTGATAAATAAAATAATATAAAAGATTTTGAGGAATGATGTTTCCTTTTCATTAGTTAACTGATATTACATTGAACAAAATGGGTTCCTTGGTTGGATTTATTAAAAATTTTAGGACTAAAGGGGGAAGGTTGAGATGTTTCCATATTATTTCAGAATATTGTTTTGGTGAAAAGTTATTTATAGGGGTTAATATGTGGGTTCAGTGTGTTCCTTTTTATAGTATAGGAGTTGCATTCATTTAAATATGTGAAAATGAAATTCCACATATGTTTTTTCATTGAAATGTAGATCCCATGATATAACTAGTTCTATCCATGGTTTTATATGCTCTAAATATGTCCCTGAAATTGATTTTGGACATTCCTCTAGGTTATTTGGGACCTTAAGGGTATGTTTTAGTCCCATATTAAGATAATTTTCATCCGAATTGTTGTTATTAATTTAAATTGATATTATTAATATTTTTAGGATATATTACGTTGAAAAGAACTGAAATAATATATTTTTCCAATTCCAAATATGGTATCCATTTAGAAAAATTCTAATCAAATAAGTGGAAAAAATGAACTCAAATTTAGTCCTGCGTGCCACACAACAAAGCTAGTTTCAAATGTAATATTATTCAAATGTTTGGTACGATTTTTCATCTCATTCCAAATTGAAATTGATTCAAATTTCCTAAATTTGGTGATATTACTTTTTAAAAGATTACATCTTTTTATTCATAAAATTGGATTTTTACTTATCTTATACGTTTAAAATATATTAGAGAAGTATAAATATAAAATGTTGAATATATTATATATAATATTTATTGAAAAACATAATAAAAATGGGTTGACTAAATTATTATGTTAAAATCTTCCTTGTACCTCGAAAAATATTTTTCATAGAAAAGTAATTTCATTATTTTCAAATAGTTCTTACATTTACTTCTAGTAATCTATGATGAAAGGATTAATTTTATATATATGTCTGAAAATTAGTTTTTCACAATATTTTTTTATCATATTCATAACATTCATTCCAATTTTTAGGTGGTAGAAATAATAATAATTTTTAAAAATATTTAAATTATAATGTAGTTTAGTAAAAATACTACCTTGCATGTGACACAAGCTATTGAAGGAACACAAAATTGTGTGTAACAGAAGAAAAAATTTGTATTTCATGTACTAATTGATAATATATGCCTTGATTTTAGTGTAAAGAACTCATAATATTAAATTAATATTTAAAAAACAATATTCAGTAATGCGTGAAATTAATAATATCAAAAGATTAATTTAATTTCAAAAAAATTTCCACAAAATATTTTTGTGTTACACAAACAATTTATAATATCATTGAAAAACAATAATAAAATAATAATTAAGTAGTATAGTGGCCTTGAATCAACATTAAATAGCTTCCATCATTTATGGATCAACCACTATACCCTCACATGATAATATATTAAAAAAATATAACCCTTTGTATCTAAAATTCCACATTGTAATGTTTTCATACAACTTATCCTTTCTAAAGATATTTAGTAAAATAACCAATTTATATTAATTCAATCAATTTTATTTTAATAGATAAAATATTATCCATAAATTATACTAGAAAATAATAAATATAACCTTCGAAGACTTTATCCATCAAATCCATGATGATAGTGTTAAACTAGTAAGACCATATGATGTAAAAATATACTCATATTGTCTATACCATGGGTAAAATTATTACATAGGTATACACTCTTTCTTATACCATAATTTTTTATATTTATAATGAAGTTAAATCATTAAAAATTATGGAGCTTTATGTTGTTTATCACACATTTCATTAATAAGAGGAAGTTGATATATGTTATTAAACATTGAACTTCTTCGACACTTGATAATCAATACAAAGACACATAATTCCATATTTATTCATGATAATGTAAATGGGGAACCATACGATGTGAAAAATTCATGAATTAATCCCTTCTCATGATTCTTCTAGTGTTTATTTTTTAATTCATAAAACTCAATCAGGGTCATTCAATATAGAGTCTTTTAAATAAGTGTTTCACCATGTATGAGTTATATAGAAAAATTGACATCACTATTCAATATAATAATATCATATACATTTTTAAATACATCAAAAAACTCTCTCATAATAGGTATATAATAGATGTAGGGTTCCTCCCGGACAATATATGATAAATAAGCTTTTTATGTTGGAAAACCCCTATACAATGGAGTGGATTTTCATTATATATTCACATTTATCATCTCACTGAATGTTGATCATTGGTTGGTTTTGAATATCACTTATGTGTTCCCTTTTAAAAAATTGATGTTGGATTTATGTTGATAAATCTGATACATTCCTATTTTGACATCACTCACAACTATAGGAAGAATGAAAATAATTCAAGGGGTCACATTCCAACAAAATTAGATTAGATATGAATCATATAATTGATATTTGATCTCCATACAATTTGGGGTTTTCAATAATATTTATACATCTAAACATGTTGGTGGAATCATTATACACATCAAAAATTAATTACATGTAAAATAATGGTAAGTCTCATTGGAAAATCATACATTATAACTCCTAGTGTGGGAGGTAATTTCTCCATTAACAACTTTGTTTTCACACCCATCATCATAAATAATGACTTCATGATATTTTCCATTTACCTTCAGAATATGAAGTTTTTAAAGTTGATCATCATCACTATCATTAAATATTTTGGTATATATATCATATCTCCCACACTCCATGAATTTCATACACTAGATAATGGGTGGTGAATTCATTGGAGCCTTCTCCATATTAAGATATATTTTTTAACTTCTTCACATAACATCAGCATTCTATTTCCTAATGAAAATACACTCCATACATAAATCATTTAGTAGTCCCATTAATAAAATTTTCCCCTTGTTTCTTACAAAATTATGAGTTATTAAAATATAATCATCTTCTCTCCATGTTTCATAGTGTTTCCATTGAACTCCATATTTCATTTATTATCAAAACTATGTTATTGATGGGTAAATCCATTCTCTATTTCAACCGAGGGAAAACCATGAACAATTCAATCATATCGATTGTTGTAGAATTTTATTAATGGTCTTTGATGAATTTTTAATACACCATATATTCACTAATAATTACATTCTGAGCGGATGACAATTCCAAATTTATACATCAAAATTGTTGTAAATATTTCCTCACCAGTACAAATAGATTTATCATCCATCCAATATTTCATAATTTATTACTTTTAGATTTTTTTATGTGGAATGTGAGGCAAGTATTTATTCCAAAATAATATCATTATCTACTCATACATTATAATGTCAAGTTCATTGTGTTACCTTAAATTCATAATGAGATAACATCATTTATCCTCTCCTCAGTCAAAATGATAGGTATCAAAAATTAAATTCTCATGTTATAAAAATTATAAATAGAAAAATATAATTTTAGTGGATGCGACCATTTTTTGGAAACTAGAGGATCAACATAGCCATAATAATATGGGAGTAGTTTCCCAATGAAATACTCAATAGAATTTTCATCCCTCCTTTGATCATTTGGATGTTTAGCATCATTCATAGATTGAGAATGTTCCATGAGAATAGATATGATATTTTCATTACAAGTCTTATGTAAATTAGATATTCAAGAAGGAAATCATTTCATTACCCTTTTAATTTAGTATTAACACAATTCCATTAACTTCCATCCATTGACTAAAACCAAAAATCATTGTGTCAAAAATTATAATCATATTTGGTAAAAATATATTTATTATTAATTGTTTATATAATTTATAATTGAATAGATATTTTTTAAAATAATGAAAACCAATTTTTTAACCTTGGTTATTCATGGTCATAATCTACACAATTCCATCCAGATTCATTATTAAGAAAATGAAAATTGTGTAATGAATATCCCCTAGGAGTGTCAAAGAAGCTGTGCATTATGTCTGGTTATAGAATATCAGGTAATACTCGAGTCATGATTAAAATTACTATTTTTTACCTCTTGGTATATCTATCTCAGAACCATGTCAACATTTATTATCCATAAATGGGTTGTATTTCATGGTGAACCATAGAACCTCTTACTTTCTCAAACATTAGGCTATCAACATTTATATAGAATTATCCTAAGGGTTTTATATAAATATTTATCATCATACTTTTAAATTGTTTAATATACCTATCCAATAATACCAAATATAATGAACCAATATTTTCATGCATTTACATTAAAAATGTATTTAGGAATAGTCATTATATTACAAAAACAAATACATAAAGATCATAATGCTAAAATTACTTTTGAGTCTTGGAGTCAAAAAATATTTTCATAGGTGAACTACATTATCTCACACTATGTTCATTCTAACTAGAACCCTTAATATAAAAATAAAACATATTATATTTCATCAAAGCCTCGTAAAAGAAAATTATAAGAGTGGTTTTTAATTATTATAACAGCCTAATTTTATTGTAAATTTTTTTCAAATAAATTTTTTTACTATATATATTTCATTACAATAAATATAAAATTAATCATTAATAACATAAAAAAATTTAATATTCATGGGACAAATATAATACTGAGTTTTTCTTATGTTACACAAATTACCATGTCTGGAATACTCTAAAATCAACACTTGGTTATATTGGTTTAAACATTACATTGTGAATTAATAAAACAACACAATATTATTAATATAGTTTTTATAATGTGTCTATTATAAAATAGTTGCAGAAAATAGTGACCATAATATTAAAAAATAATTTTTAAATAAATATATAAACTTTTTATATAATTATAACATATTGATTATAAAATAGATAAATTTTCATAACATATTTATATATTCCAAATATATTACATTTCTCAAAAAATGATTTAAGTATTATTAGTAGTCAAAATAAAATTAATTTTTTAATCTATTTTGAAAATAAATTGGATAAAACAGAATTATATTTTGGTAATATTAATTCTATAATTACTTAGGGTGAATTTTTGGTGTTTTTCTTAATAGTTTTATTAATGAATAGTAAAAATTAGTGAGCTTTATCGGAAAACATAATTTTCGTTGCATTTAATTATAAATATAAATAATTTTATAAATAGATTTAAAAGATAAAATTTAATATTTATATATTTATTAATCCAAATAATTTCATTAGAGTCAATTTAAAATTTAATTTCTATATTCAATCGTTGTAATCATCTGAACATTTTCACCCTAAATTCCATCATTTTGGCCATGTATATGTGATTAATAAAAAATTATAATTTTCTAAATATATTAATAGAATTTTGAAACTATATTTCAAATTTTTAATCATATTATTTATTTTATATTATAATTCCGACAAATATTTTTACAAAAAAAAATTTAGCAAGAAAAATGTAAAATTATTTTCATCATTTATGATAAAAATATAATTACAGTGTGCTAATCTAAAAATATAATAGTTAAAATGAAAAATAAAATTTTGTAAATTATATTTTATTCTAATATATATGACATATCATGTCTATGTATCTAATTTGATCAATTTTTCTTTATTATGAATTTGAAAAATATTGGTACACATTTTATATTTGAAAATTTACATGTATGCCACTCAACCAACTTATAAAAAGCATAACACTATACTCTCTTATTCAAGAAATCATTATATTTTAATTCATTCTACAATGAACAAAATCACTTCCCAACATCCCCCTATAATCATCAATTTCTTATATTTTACATTAAACTATCCTAGAATGGCTTCCAGTATAATCATAATGTGGATATCTGAATATGTGATAATGTTCATCAATCATCATTTCTTTCCTCCAACTATGTAAGTTATTATTATACCATTACCATATGATAACCAAATTATCTATAATATACTTACTTTTTATGTTAATTTAATGAACTAAAACAATCACCAATTAAATCAAATGTGTTACAAAATCATTATTCTTTTGTATGAATGAGAACTGCCTCATGAACTGATATAATTTGTTTTTCAATTACCACCTATAACGTTTAGAAATAATGAAAGAATTATTATTATTATATGATATATATGAAATTATTATAATTATTTTATTATTATATCAAACATATATTCATGTTTCCCTTTGTTGTGGTAATTATAACATCGTACCTATGTATGATATACTACTCCTCACAAAGCCATTTGATTCTTTCACGCATTAAATGGAATATATTAATGATCTATTTAATAAAATTATGACATTAATATGAAATATAAAATGATTATATAATGATAATATATATCTTTTAATATTCATTATATCACTTCTAACTGAAAATGGAAACAACGTTCTTGCATGTGTACGACATACCCATCCATGAATATTGTTTTTCTTTTTATATCAGTGCACATTATAGATTAATATATATATATATATAAGATATTTATATCATGGTTAAGATTATTGAGATAATGAAATCATGATCTTAGAAATAGGATCAATATAATAATAGATATAAACATATATGAAAAACGAAGCAGTTTTTACCGGAAACGTGACATTTACATGGAACTCTTAATAAATGGGTAATAAAAGGACTTTAGTAGATCATATATGGTATTATATTTAAAAAAATATTCATTTTTAGTAATATAGAAATACTATATTTATTATATTGGTTGTTTAAAATTGTAAAATATAAGTCGATACATAATGTAATTGATTTCTAGTCTCTCTTTTATTTGTGGGAGACAACTTCAAATTCACCATTATTTTCTTTTTTCTGGTGTATATACTACCCATTTGAAAAATTTATATCATGAATAATGTTATTTTCATAATATTTACATTTTAATTTGATGATATTATTTATTCAGGATTATTTTTTAAAAGTATACTAATGTTGTGTGGGAATTTTTTTTTCAATTTTTCTTCTCCGAGACACATGTTATGTTATGCACATACATTATTTCACAAATTGTATACATAGAAACATTTAAATATAATATCATGAATTTATATTTCATTATTATATTTTATGATACATTTTATTTTTTTTCTTCTCAGGTATTAGGAGGAAATGATAAAAAATTAATAACGAGTTTATCTCATAATAAAATAGTTAATCAATATTTTATATGATTATAAATCCGATGATTAAATATTATGACACATATCTCAAGAAACTCATTTATTTTGTTCTCATATGTTATTTATATTATTTTAAAATAATACTTCTATTTTTCCACTATTTATCAAAGTACATAATCATGATTCTAAAAATTCTTATATTAATTTTACAAAAAATGTAAATGGAACCATTTACTTGAAATGTTCATCATTAATGGAACATACCATTAGCATAAATATTATTTTCATTAATTTTTACCTTATATTTTTTATTGTTACTTTCAATGGAAAATATTTTCAAATGTTTTTAAAAAAATCAATGTTTAAAGGTTATATTCCCTAAATAATTATTTATTTTTATGTCATAATTTTTTATGTTTAAATGTTTAATTTACAAGAAAATTACTGTAAAAATGTTTCGTGTACTTTATAGTGATTTTTAAAGAATTATTTTCATCCTCAAGAAATTTTCCACCCTATTATTCATTTTGATTCATTTCCAAAAAATAATTCATCCATTGATGTAAATTATTCTTTACTATGGATATGTACCGAGGATACCATTATTATTATTATTACAAATATTTTATAATGATATGATTTTAATGAAACCCATTTCACTCCCATAGGTCATAATGTAAATTTTTTTATGAAAAATATTTCCTTTTACTTGGGTTATGCTTTGATATGATGATTAAATGATCATAAATCCCATTTATTTTACATGGACTATCTTATGGAAAAATATTAATGAATTCCATTTATTTTGATGTCTTATAATATGATTAATGTTTTATTAGCCTATAGAACAATTAATTATTTATTGAAATAAATAAATATAGTTATGATTTTACAAAATAAAGGTGGGACATATATCTTCCTCCACATCATAGCTTAAGGATTGATTAAATGTGAGTAAATATGTTTTTTGTGAACCTGATTACTTCTTCAAAATGCTATGGATGAACTTGATTGTATGATTACAATGCTATACATGAACCCGATTAAATTTTCATACTTCTATCCATGGAGTTTTATTTCATGTCCATAATGTTATGTGTGTACATGGTTTCATATCCATATGATTATATGAGGGCTTGATATCATGCCCTCAACATATTGAGTGAATTCGTTTCTATTTATACATGTTATAAATTTTATATGAGGTTGTTTATTCTATTGTTGTATTTAAAATTTTAATGTTATACCCTCATGGATCATGTTATTTTATTTACATATTATTAATTTCATATAAGAAACTAATATTTAATCCATGAATCATGATTATGTACTTTGATATGAAGGGTATGGTTCAGAAATGTTATGATTAAGTTCTCAAACCCATACTCTCATGTTCTATTTACATGCAACCTTTATGTACCTTTAAAATGAATATAATCTCACCCTTTTCTTGTTTAATTTCCCTAGGTTATGAAGATGTTATTTTAGTAGGAGTAGTAATGGGGAATATCATTAGGTGGTATATTTAACATAATTCATGAATGATGAACATTAAGTACTATGTCTCCAAATTCAGTATAATATTATGTTTCTTAGTTATATGTTTGTATAATGTAATGAATATTAATTAAAAAATATGTAATATCCATGTATGATAATCTTGGGTCACTGTAGTTAGTATCAGATGATTTGTTTAGTTATACTTTGGAAAATATGATGAGAAAATATTACTGAGATCCCCAGGGAAAATTATAAAGATGTGTCATGGGATTTATCTATGAAATTGTCAACGTCTGATTAAAATTATATATACATGTTATGGAAATTTGGTAAACGATAATGAAACTAATTTTAAAGATGTTACATACCAATCTAGATATTATGTGCATGTCGATCAATGGTTCATACAGCTAAATATTCTGAAGAGGGTGCATTGATCTATACTTGACAATAACTTGGTGTGTAATAATGGTCCTTTCGTCACACGAGGTTTTACACTGCTTTGGGATATGATTTGAAAATTTAGAAAACTATTTATGAACAATCATGATGGATTTAAAAATATAATGACCATGAATAATGTAGATTAAGCATACTTTGGGGTATATTGAGAATAATATATCATGTCTTATACACTATATATGTGATTTTTCAGGATTATTTGGTCCCTCACTATGATTAGGGTCACTCACAATTTTTTATTGGATTTAGTTAGTGGATAATACACAAAGTAACAACTTCAATGTGGAATGCAATGGAAAATTAATTGATTGTTCTCTTAAAAAACTGAATGTTATTGGATCTAAAAAACCCTTGTAGATTTTCTCCAAAAACAATCACAAGATATGATGAATGATGAAAATCCAAATGAGAAAATATGGGATCATAATTCTATTTAGTCCATCAGGAGGAAACACCCATCTTCTTCTGTGTATCCATTGATCAGATAGTTATAGATAAATGAATCAATGCCACTATAGTGATATTTTTGTTCTCTAGTGATCAATGAATGATGTAATTACTTTTGTTTCCTACTATCTTGAAGATGATGTTGATAAATTTTCCAATGCGATTAATATTATTGGATAATGTGAAGAAATTAACTCGATAATGTGGGATGAGATTCAAATATTATTTCTAAATAATTAATTTCGTCATATAGTTTATATAAAAACTTATATAGAATTACTTTATCATAATAAAATTGATGATGAATCAATTGGTTCCAATAAATAAAAGGTTAAAACATCTTGAGAGGTACTCTATATATATTACCATTTTTTGTGAATATATGGTTGATCGATTCATCATTGTCTTATAGTAAAATACCTAAATAGAGTAATACATAAGTGACTTTAGTTGCTATAAATAATTTGTTTTGTAGAATAAAAGTGAAAATATAATCTAGACACCCTCTAGGTTATAGTGATTAGAAAATAATGAGAGGGTGGCACGGAAATTCCTATTATTTTCACATGAAGTGATGGAAATGTTTCAAACACATACATTTAAAGCGTTTAGGGAGGAGAAAATAATTGTGTTCCTAGATAGAACATGTAGGTTTTTCATGTTGTAGATGAATTTCCATTGAGAAAATGATTGTTGAAGTTGTTTGATGTGGAAAGATAATTTTATTAATGGACATATTGCACAAAAAATCACTACCCACACTCCAGTGTTTCGAATATAAGTAATTTGGGAATTATGAGAATCATTACACCAGTATATGGGAGAATGTTGATGATAAGAAAAATAGAACAACTGAATAAAAAATGGAAATATTTTGCCAAATCATAATGGTTGAACTGATTCTTGATAATTAGGGAACACTAGTCCTCTACACATTAGTAGAAAATATCATCTCTCATTTTTTATAGATGATCCTTATGAAAATATTACAATTTATCCTTTAGTAAAATTTCATTTGATTCTATTACACAAAATTAGTAATGGAAAAATAAAATCACATTTTATAATTTATAATTTCCTAGTAACACCCAAGAATCTAGTAAATATGTTTTTATATAAGATAAAAGGTATATTAAAGAATAAGTGGTAAATTATATTTTGTAATTATTTTTTTGCTCCATATAAGATTAAATTAAAAATAATTGATTCCAATATGGGTTTATCAATTTATGATTTATCATCAGTTAAATGTTATTTATAACCCATTTTGAGGTTCAATATGATGGAATTTAATCACAATTAAGGATATTTGAAAAGATACTTATTGAAATAAAATATCTGGTTTTTTTATATAGTGAATCATTTATTTCAAGTGTAATGAAATTTAATTTTTTGGAAATATAATTGAAGTAACTAGATTCCTATATAGTTTATCAAATAATTGATGTTGAGATAATTATTGGGTTTTAGTTGATCACATTAAAAAGTTAGAATAATTCATCACAATTATGGAAGAATTCACTATGGATCCTCTTTTTAGAATATACATTACGGATGAGGAAATGATTCATGGAGTACCCCATTCAATTTTATTTTCACAGAATAAAGAGTTTACCTCAATGTTTTGTTTAAGTCTTCAAAAATTTATTAATATAGATTTATATTTCATTACTGTGTATCATACACATCGATTTGGAATGTTTGTGAGAAAAATACAAACCCAAGAGGATATGATATGATCTTATTCATAGGATTTCAATGGTGATAAATATCGACACATTCCTCAAATTGATATTTCATTAAATAATTTACATTAAATGAGAATTTGAAAGAACTATTGTGAATTCATTTTTTAAATGAGTGTATAACTCCAATTTAATGGTATAAATTTGTGGAAGGAACACAATTAGGGCATGCACAAGAAGATGAGACGGAAGATAAGGTTTTATTTTATTACCAAAATTTAAAAACTACACCTAGTTCAATAAAAGTTTATACTGATAATCATCCATGTAATCTAGAATTTTAATTTGGTAATTATTTAATTCTATAAATATCTTCATGGATGAAATGATGTAATACTACTACCATGATATATCAGAACCATTAAAAAATAGATCATGTCAGAATAATAGCTTATCATTTAGTTCTTCTACCAAGCATATCTCAAGTTAATCGTGTGTTACACATATCAATACAAAATAAGAAAATACACGATCTATCAAATGTAATAAAATCATAGGTTATGTCATTGTGTCTAGATATTTATTATGATAAACAACTAGTACAGATTATTGATCAAATAGAAAAAATTTGATTAAAAAAGACCTCTGACCTGGTAAATATTTTGTGAAGAAACCTCCTCTATGAGAATGCAATGTAGGATCATCATGATAATATTTTTGTAGATGTATCTATATTTTTTGGTACCAAAATCATAGATTTTATTGTATAAATTCATTTTAAGGGGAGTATAATGTAACACATCAACATTATGTGATTTTATTAAAATTATTTTAATCTTTCTATATTTTCCATTACATACAACATTGGTTCATGATGGAATTACCTAAAATAGTGATTTTGGATTGTGATAAATGTTACTATGAGTTTGGATTTTATTAAATTTGACATTATGTTAAAGATATTATACACACAACACAGGCTCGTCTTGTGTTACACATGATACTGGGTTAAAATAAACCCTGATATATTTTTAATATAGTAAATAATACTCGACTGCTATAACATATTAATTAAAAATAGTGATTTTAATATCGAAAAACAATTATTAAATATTAATTATAATGGTTTTATATTAACAAATAATATTAATAAAAAATATATTATTTTTAGAAATGTCAATATATTTGAGAAATAGTATGTTCTAAAAAATTGTTTTTCAAGTATCTTTGTGAATATTAATAATTATGTTTTTCTAAAAAAATTTAAAAATCATTTTGAAAATATTAAGATAATTTTTTTAAAAAAACAAATTAATTGAGGGTAATATTTTAGATTTATTTTAAATGTTTTACTTTAATTATGAGTACTAAACAATATATAATTTTAATTGAAAACTGCATTTTTTAATTTATGTACAATAATAAATAATATTTTTAATTATATTATTATTTTAATTATTTTAATTATAGTTACATTAATAAAATTTATCTCATTTTAATTAAAATTATCTCATTTCAATAAATTTATGATTTAATTTCATTATTAAAACTTTTTAAACTATTGAGTATTTTTCCATTTAAACATATTTTTATCATTTTATATATTGAATTAATTTATAATCAAAAAATTACAGATCAGTGAAATGAAATTAAAGAAATGGGTTAAATATTTGAAATAATAATAATAAATTTTATCTATAAATGTTAACATAATTTTTTACCAAAATGAATAAAAAAACACTAAAAATTATTTACTATTGTCAAGGTAAAAATTGGTTTACGTTGGCTTAAACTAAAAAGTTATGGGTTAAAATGAACAATAGTTGTGTATAAAATATATTTTATTGATATACTAATAAATTATCAAATATGTGGTAATAATTATTTACATTTTTCCCCATTTTGAAATAAAAGAAATGGGATTTCACTATTTCTTTTCAAAACATTACAAGTGTGCCACAAACTTCACTTAGAAAAGACAACCCCCTCACATCTCTTCCTAACACCATAAAATATTTTTTCTCCATCAATGACCTAACAAAATTACTTCCCAAAATCCCTCATCTCATATTAGAAGCATTATTAATGATATAAATCCATCCAGTAATGGATGTTTGTGAAAACTTATAAAGGATATACATAAAAGAGGCAAAATTCATCAATGAGAATTCTTTATTTCTTCCTCCACATCCTCGATGTCCTATTACACCACGTTATATATTAATCATAGTGTATAAAATATAATTAAATATAATTATGTTATTTTCATGATCTTATTGTAAATTTACATCCATCAAATTTGTTATGATTAACTAATTGATTTGTAAGGAATTCTACTGCCTCGTGATTTAATGTCATTTGTTTATTCCATCACCACATACAATAATTTTCTTAATGATGTATTCAGTACATATATATTGTATTCATGATATTATTATGATTAAATAATTAGTATATCACACATAACTCTATTATTTCTATTTTATGGGAATATGAAAATTGTCGCTTGTGTGTACGGTGGACTACCATCTTGCGAAGCAATTTGATTCTATCATAGTTTACATGGAATGTATTAATGATATGTTTAATAGAATTATATAACTTATAATTAAAATTAATATTATTATATAATGATAGTATATATATCATTTACTTTTCTTTAATTTAATCCAAAAAAATAACAGAAACAATGTCCATATGTATGTATGACATATCTTCTCCATGAACGGTGTATTTCATTTTCAGTCATTAGATTTTTGTTGATTACTCTAAATACATATATACTGAATATATATATATATATATATATATATATATGTGGTAATTTATATCTTATTTCAAATTGTGGATATTTTGAAATCATGATAAATTAATTAGTACCAAAAAATAACAATTCAAAACATATATGGAAAGCATATACATTATTAATCAAATTGTTACAGTACCATAGATTTTTTAATAAAATGATAATAAAACAAAGTTTGTAAATAATATATGGTATAATATTTATATATATGTTTTTTATTAATGTATAATAAAATTAAATTTCTCAAAAATTATTTCTGATCGTGTATGATTTATTTTTAGACATAATGTAAGGGAATTCAGTCTCTCTTTTATTTTTTGGAGACCTATTTAAATTCTCTACTAATTCACCTTGTATGGTGTATATAGTTCCAATTTATTTGTAAAATAATTAATACCATTATTTTCATGATATTGTTTATTTCATTTTATTTTATTCTATTTTGGATCTTAGGAAAATAAATATTAGTAAATCAACAAAGGTTTTTTGTCTCAATTTTCATCATTTGAGACGTACATTATGTTATGCATCAATATTTTTTCACAAGTTGTATATAAATACTCTTATATATATAATATAATGAATTTACATATCTAAATTATTTTTATGATCTAGGCTCGGTTATTCATTATTTTTTATAATCATTCAATGATACCAAAATAGTAATGATTTTATGTTTTAGTAAGATTAATTTTTGAGATTTTTTTATTATATCTCCAATGATAAAATCTTATGTCCCTATACACCATTAAACATAGGAATTTTAATTTCCTAGATTTATTCATGATATTTTTATTTAATAGACCAGTTTTTCCACTCTTTGACACTTATAATAATTAATTTTTTTAAAGAATATCTTAATTTATTTCTCTCTTAAGTCAAAAATCCATTTTGTTCCAAAAACATATTTTTTTAAAATTTCTCCAAAAATGATTTATTATTATATTATAAGTTTTATAATAACTTTTACCGATTTTAGAATATTACAAAAACATATATTAAGAACTCTCATATAATTATCCAAACAATTCCCTTGTTTATTTTACAAAAAATGAGAATAGGACCATTATTTTAATGTGTATGACATGAATTGAACATTACATCCTCATGACAATAATATTTTTTCGATGTTAATTTATATAATTTAATTTTTATTTTCCAATGACATAATATTGGAAAAAATTTATATTTTAATTTATTTTCAAAGAGGAAATTATATTCTCATCATGATATGTTTCAAATTATTTTAAAATCCATATTTATTAGTATTTAAGATTATATTCAATGTAATGTTTCTAAAAAAGGTTTTATTATTAGAATTGTAATATTAAATAGAAATTTATCTTTCTTAAAAAACATTTCATTTGACAATTCTTCCAAAATAAATTCAATCTAAGAATACATCCATTGATGTAAATTAATTTTAACTGAATACAAAAACCAATGATTCTATCCATATTCCTTATCTGAATGGTAAATAATGAAAATATGTTTATGAAACCCATTTCTATTCCATAGTTTATAACATGAATAAATGATAATGAAAATAATTTCATTTTCCTTATGTTATTCATTGACTAAATGATCATATTATTATAAAATTGATATCATTGTCATTAGTTATGTTTTGATAAAATGTTTCTAAAACATCCCCACTCGGATTCTACAAAACTGGTTGTCCAAGATACTGGGTCACAAGGAAACATGATTACATCCATGTATATTATAAGATGTTTACTAGTAGTGAGGGATTAAGAAGATATATTTGGGAGGATTTTCCCTCAAATCATTGTATGAAAATAGAAGAAAATAACTAAGTATCATGCATAAAGAAAATTAAGAAATGTTTAGAAGTAATAATCAACTAAAATAGAACATGATATAATAATAAATAGAATACTAAAAAATCTTGAAAAGATAAGGCATACAATAAAAAACTTATCACCCATTTGGCCAACCAAACATATACATGTACAAAAAGAACTGAAAGTTAGAGTATAAGGATTTACTACTAACACTAAGCTAGACCATGTACCCAGTCTGTAGACCCTATCACACTACACCATCCTAGTCAAAAGAACTAACTCCAGAAGCTCCTCTTGACCATGAATCACTAAGACTCAATCCTTTCCACTATGAAACTCATCTTCAAATTGAAAAGCGGAAATAAGGTTTACACTTACACTATCGTGTATGTGCAGTAGATAGAAATAATCTCTGTAGGGGAATCCAACAAGAAAACTATAACTATTCTACTAAAATTTTATGAAAATTCAATGTTCTCAGCATAGTTGATGAATAAATAAATGGTACAGAAATACCAATGTGATCCCACAGTAAAAACTTGGGTTTGAAAGCCCAAACAATTGGGAAAGTGCCACCATGGATGTCCATAACTATATAAATAATCATATATAGTTCCATACATACACATATATACATATATATATGAATAGACATTTTTATAAGAATAAATAACCTAAAATAACCTTAATAGTTTAATATCATATCATTAATCCGACTCAATTGGACATCTTGTGCAGAGGAATTGAGAAAGTCATTGTTCCACTCAATCTGTGTACCACCAAGTCAATCTATGCATCTTTAATCCCAATCAATATATTCATACATTGCATAAAACCTGAATATATCTGATAAATATACATAACTACATGGGAGTACTCATCCTATACCTGGAATCACATGTACTCGCCTCCAATCACTTAAGCAAGGATTTCATATACTAAAATCTATCATATAAAGACGGATTCTAGAAAAAATATCCATACATTCGGTCAAACTCCATGATACACCCCTCGAGTCTCATAATTGATCTAGAAGAACATAATCATTTTGTTCAAACATCCATCTTACATACTCGCCCATAGAATTCCGATATAGGAATCCATGTTTCACACAAGGAGTATGGGTCACCAACATCCTAATCTTGTCCAAAGCATCCATACACAATATCCAAGTAACACTCGTGGAACATAAATCTACCACCCACTGAGCCCATCGATGGCATCACTCAACTAGATCTAAGTATCACTCAGGGTATAATCATATCCAATGAATGAGGCCATCTATGGAATCCCTCAACTAGATCCACGATTCAATCGTTGTTTAATTAGAATCAGCATCCCACTAATCCCATACAAGGAATCCCTAAACATGAACCAAGAACCACTCTGGACAAATAAAAAATCAACCCACTAAGCTCATCCAAGTCATTCCTACAATGATAATCTAAGTATCACCTAGAATATGAAAATCATAAACCCATTAATCTCATCCAAATAATTCCTACAGTGTGAATCGTTTTATCATGAAGGGATTATAAATAAACATCAAAACGAGATTGTCCATTGAATTTACACAACTGGAATCCATGTATCACTCAGGGAATACATGTCAACACATAATTCTTAATATCTAATTACTATAAAACACTTCTAGATATCCCAAATATATATATATATATCACAACATATATATATTTCAACATCTAGGATCAACAACCTTCTCCTAGGTAATACTTATTGGTATTACTAAAATATACGAAATAATATGGATTAGAAGCCATATCCCAGAAGTGAATGTATGATCCTTCTAATAAAAAAATCATATCCCATGAAAAATGAATGGTAAACCTAAAAGAATAAAGACAACTCATGCTAAGTTGAACAACCACCCACCAAGATGAACATAGAGTAAATATTGTTACATTTTCAAAAACATGTAAAGAAAAAATAATGAGTGTGGTTGGCTCGAATTCCAAACCCAACACTCCAGCCACAACCCCATGGGCGTACTGATTTAGTACATGTTCTAAGGTGAAACTACAACACCATATCTACCCAAACTCATGTAAAACTCATGTGTGGTCAAGAACTAGTCACCTGATGATTAATTCTCAGGTATCACTCTCTAGAGACAACTAAATTTGATAACTAGAGAAAAAACCACTCCATTTAGATATAATACAAAAAATACCCATTAAAAGTCATAATTTCTCTCCATGGGTCTACCATCATCTTATAAGAGAAAAACACTCAAAATTTACTACTCATGGGTCTAATTCCGACGTTGGGGCAAGAAAACATGCAAACCCCCTAAAGGGTTACGGGGGTATTATGTGGCGTGTATCATCTATACACAGCATGTACTCCCATCCACTCCAAATATTATTTTATTTAAGAAAAACACATTATGGAATAGTGATAACTGCCATGCACAAAGGACACACATAAGATGGACATGCTTGAAACCCTGCCCAAGACAAGACCCACTCAAAAGGAGAAATAGAAAATCATCCAAAATCAAAAAATGAGGAGACCAAGAAACACTATGTAACACCCCAGGTAAATAAAGAATATGACATTTTCATATTTATCCATATTTGTGAATAAAATATTGATATGAATTTAAAGGTGACGCTATGCTCGATGGCATACCCAACACGCAACAATGAGTTTCTTGGAAATCTTACATTGCACTCTAATAATAAAATAATATTATTTTAAATGGTAGTTAACATATAGCCGTTGTATTTGCGGGAATGGATAGAAATAACTAAAATATGATTATATATGTTTTTAAATGTTTTTACATTTATCCAATAGAGGATAGAGGCTTAAAATACGGAAATAATTCAATTTTAGGCGTATATGCCCTAGTTTTCACTAAAGGTTCACTTATCACCTTCTGATGTTGAACCATCATTAAATATAGTTTTTTTCACCCTTAAACATTCTTTTGGAACAAATAAAACTCTTATTAATAATCGGGACATCAAAATTTACTTTGTTTAAATTTTTGGAATCTTTCCGATAAAGTTCATTTTTTTAATGAATAGTGTAAAATGTTGTATTTTAATTCAAAACCTCTTTTTAATCTAATTTATTTATATGATTAGATTATCCATTGAATTGGTTTTAAAGTTAAATTAGAATATATTTTTACCATTAAATCCAATAGTAGTCGTTGGAATTAATTTCACTTTGAAATCAGTCTTAAACCAGTGTCAATCTTTTGATACTTATTGTTTCATAAAAACACGCTATTTGCTCTGACAGCGGGAATTAATTATTATATTAATTAATGTGACTTATATGTTTTGAATTTTTTTAAATAGACTTCATTTTTTAATTCTGAATATCAATTATAGCTTAGGGTGAATTTTTGGGATTTTTCTGAAAAACATCAATTTTTTATGAATAGTGAAACCACTAAGTGGTACTTATAAAGACTGATTTTCCGTTTAAATGAATGTTTGCCATCATTTTGTTTTGAATTTAAAAAATCCTACATAAATGGTTGTCATTATGAAGTAAAATGTGGTTCAATGAGATTATAATAATTTTTTGGTGAATAGTAACTTACTAAGTTCTTAATCGCGATTAGAGGTAATTAGTGTAATTTAAGGTAAAAATGATATTATAAGAATGTGAAAACACCATGAAACTTGTCCTACACCTATTGGGTGAGTCATGGTCGACCAATACAAGCCATGGGACAACTTGGGGACCCCATGGAGACACTTTGGTTGGGAAATGACATAAATAACTTTTTATTTAATGTTAAAATTAAATTGACACAAACTTGAGTTGTTTTACTAAAACAATTTTTAAGTAGGGTTACACAGGTCCACTATTTGATTATAAATAGTCATTGGAAATATACAACGATTTACTACATCATAGTTTTTTTTTATAATTTTTAGACATAAGATAAATTAAATTATGTATGACATAATAATGATGCAGCGATGACATCACTATTTGATGATTTAAATAAAATGGATAGATAATGTAAAATCTATGGACTAAACATGTCCAAAACTTATTGTCTGGGTGGATTTAGAACCCTTATCACATTAGCCACTAATTATATCAATTTGGGACCTTTTAAAACCGAAACACATTTTCAAATAAAGTAATATTTCTTTACTTTCGAAAAGTGCCCCTCCTCTCCTCTTATAAAAGGCCCCCACCTCTACCTCATTTCACACACTCCTCAAGCCTTTGGCTCGTCCAACCCCTGCCCAATTACTCTCTCCACATCCCTCTCCTCATCCTAGAGGATTCTCTTTGGGAAAAATCCTTTCAAAGAAAGCCTTTAGGCTCAAATCAAAAGGAGTTACACTTTTAAAGGTAATTCATTCTCTCATGTTCATTTGTTTTATTTTGCATCTCCAACCCCCTAAACTCTTTTTATTTACTTCTTTTTTAACAACACCAGTATCTTAAATATACTAAGATGTTGTTATAATATTTATTCGAGCTACACTCTCATACAACTACATCAAATGGTTAAATAACATACGGTTTCCGTAGATGGCGAAATTCTGGCTCCCGAAACGATGATTGTTCAATACTCATTTAACACCTTCAAAGGTGGCCATTATGATGTCACTATTTTTATATATGATATATAATATGTTTATGTTTTCCTTATGTTTATGTTTTTTTTTCATTTTGGGCATACCTTTATGGTTTCCATTATGGGTAAACGCGATATCTTCATTTAAGGAAGTGCGGACTACCACCCCCTCAAAGTGATTTGATTTGTTAAATACCATATGTGGGACGTATAAAGGATGAAACTATGATGTTATATATGATATTATACTGGAAGTATAATATAACTTTATATAATTATGATTCCATTCTATAAAATACGAAATAGAAATGAAAGTAGCGTTCATGCGTACGTACGGCTTACCGTCTCCATGAACGGTGCATTTCATTTCTTACCTCTAAATGATTATGTAATGTTATAAATGCATGCATGTACTGGATATATATTACATATATGATATCTTCATCATGAATAAAATTCTGGATATAATAAACATTAGGCAACACGAACAACATGTAATTGTAAGAAGTCCACTTTTGACTTAAGAACAAAATATCGGCAAAACAAATATTATTAACTTAAATGATTACATAATGTTTATGACATGGTAATAAGTGATATTAAAGGAATAATGAACATGAAAAAGGTTCTTAAGCAAATAGAAATGAACTCAAGTTTATTATTCAGGAAGTTAAATAACGATCGAGTCAAGTCGGACCCGAGGTAAGGGATCCTACACCTCTCTTTCTTTTTAAGTACACTCTTTTATGTCATTCCTTTTAAAGCTCATATTTATTTTTATTGGGATGTTCTTTTATATTAATCTTACTGTAATTTTTATTTTCATGTGATGAGAGACCCCATTCTCTCTCATCAATCCATTTTGGATGTTTTGAGTGGCGCTGTTAGGCTGCCGAACTTTCGTAAGAGATCTAACCTCTCTCTTTCTTTTTAAGTACTCTCCTTTATGTCACTTCTTTTAGGCTCCTATTTTTAATGTTGGGGGATGTTCTCTTATATTCATCTTGCTGTAAATTTTATTGTAATGTGATGAGATACCCTATTTGATCTCATCAATCCATATTCGGAAGTTGTATGTGGCGCTGTTAGGCTGCCGAGTTTTCGTATGGGATTTTTCATCTCACTTTTATTCCTGTGAGATTTATTCTACATTTGCCACAAATTCCATTGAGTGGTGTATGTACTGCCCATTATTCTACTCTTTGTGTAATATACTTTCGTTTATGAGTATTTACATCAATGATCTATTGTCCTTCTTTCATGGGGTGTATGTTTTGAAAGGTACCCAAGTCCGTAAGGGAACCTTTCACCCTCATCTTTTTTTTAAAAGACTTCTTTTGTTGGGTCTTTTAATTTACATATTGTTATGTTGGGATATTTTCTCATATATCCTTATTGATGTAAATTTTATGTCCAAGTGATGAGATACACTTTTTATCTCTCATCAACTCATTTTGATGTGATGTCGTTAGGCTGTCAAGGGAACTTTGTAACCCAATTTCTATTTCTTTGGGTTCAACATGTAGTCATTGAATATGTCATCCATTGAATATGTGTGAATTAACTTTTATTGTTTTACAATTAATATCCACTTATATTGGGTGTATTTATATTTTTCACACATATTTTTGAGATTGATTTGTCCTTAATTTAAGGAAACCTTCTTTATAAGGGATTTCATCACATTTGACATTTCTATTGAGGGTTCATGGTTGTTATGCACCAATTCACTCTAATATAGTGTATATACTGTCCTTTGGAGTATTATATCATGAATCCATTTATTCTCATGATATTATAAAGTTCTTACTAAATTTTATTCCTCAATTATTTCATTCAAGTGTCTCTAATTTTGGTAAAACCCCTTTAACCAAAATGTCATTTTAAATGTTTTAATTATTTGTTCTTATTGATATCCATGTTTTCAAAATGGTTTTAAGGATTTATTTATATGGATATTAATGGTTTAAAATTTTAAGCTTCAAGGGGGTATGGGACACTTTGATTCAAAAATCTCTTTATTAAATGTTTTTAATGGTTTTGAAAATGGTTTTGATAAAGGATTATATTAGGATATATTGTGATGTGGAAATGTTATCAATCCTTTATATTGGTTTTATGTTTTATGATTTTATATTGGTACCTGGAAATTTTAACGGGTGGTTACGTTATAAACCATATGACGGGTGGTGCCGTGAATACCAGGACAGGTGCTTACGTTATAACCTCCAATGCATTGGGTATGGAAGTCGGCCGTATGGCTATTCCATTAAGTATGTATGGAAATTGGACGTATGGCTATTCCATTAAGTGATATGTGTGGGAGTCGACCGTATGGTTATTCCACTTAAGTATGTTTATGTCCCAAGTTACCTTTATATATGTTATGTGTTCTTTATATGGGTTTTATGGTAATACTTTGGTTACAAAAAGGTAAGTAATGATATTTTATTCAGTGAAGAGTTTTTACTACTTCATAAAGGTGAAAAGTATTACCTTGATAAAGTATACATGGTTTACTATTTGTTTTGATAAACTAACAGTTTTTAGTCTTTGTGTATCCCTTGCTGAGTTTTTATGCTCATCCCAAGTTTTTGAAATGTTTTTCACAGGACTTAGCATGGAATAGGGTCAAGGATGGGATCAAGGGAAAGTCATGCTACCTAAAACATGGAACTATACATGTTTCTTTTTAAGAATTTTTATTTTATTGAAATTTAGTAGAAGAGACTACTTTGTAGTCTTTTGAGATGTAATAGTTATGTCGTAATTCTCTTAAACTCTAAACCTGAAAAGATCCTCAATGTGAATTATTCATTTAATACAATTTTAAGTAAGGTTTAAGGTTGGGGCCTTATAGTTGGTATCATAGGTCGGTTTAGATAACTTTATAGGTTAGGGTATTCTTTAAGCATAAGTGACACTACCATAATGGTTAGGATTTCAGAAAGAGTCCTAGTTTTAGATAAAGTGAATGAGTAAGTGTATCTTAGTGTTTACCTTCCTCATTAGTACATGATGGCTTTGTTGATATACTCACACTAACATTTCTATTTTTAGTGAATGGTTGGATCTAGCAGGTACCAAAGAGACAACAGGTTTGAAGGAAACTGTAGTGGTTCTCTGATTAAGATACTAGATAAAATGGAGGATTCAATGAGGAAACTCGTGGTTGTTCTAAACCAAATATCAAGTAGTCATGATCAACTACATGAACCTTGGTATGATCTTTAATGCATCATGTAAGAGATGACCAATCCATGTGGAAGTTCAGGTAATAATTATAAAGGTAACCATTAGAGTTTATATGATCCTTACATTTGAGGTAATTATGGGTTCTTATATGATATGCTGGAAAATGAAAGGCATGTGATAAACTTGAGGTTAAAATATGTTATGGTCATTTTTGATGATTTTATCCATTTTTGGGGAATGATTTAAGAATTATATAGTTTTGGTAAAAGGACAACACGCAGACCGTGTGACAACCCGTCGCGTTGGACAAAGTTGTGGGAATCGAACCCACAACCCAAGTGCGACTAGCATTTATCGCCTACCACTGGACTACGTGAAGTCCCTGGTTATTTTGACTGATTCTTTTTAGTTATATTATTTTATGAATTAAGAGTAAGTTGATTTTGGGTTATTTATGAAAATGATTAACCTATCATGGAGGATATGTGATTAGGATAATTACTTTTCAATGCGAGACTTTAAGAGCAACTGATTTTGTTTGGAGATAAATGATACGATTTAACTTGGAAGACTATGTGACTAAATCCTTCAAATGTTTGGGTTTCAATCTTATATTGGTTTACTTAGAGGAATTTTATGGAAAATTTGTTTATCAAATGGTCCTCATTGAAATTTGGGTTTTGTTGGAGAAATTTTGGAGATTATGAATAGATTTTCATTCTAATGGGTTATCCTTTTCTGGGTTATCTGATCTTGTACTAATCTTTTGGGTTTTGGTTTTGGTTAAAGTCTAAAGACATGGGAAGTATGTACTTCTTTTTTTTTGGGTTAGGGGATTCTCTAGAAGTTGATTATAGTACTCTTAATGCGAACAAGTCTCCCTAAATACTCGTCTTTTGGAAAAAAATATGAGTTTGATTAAGGAATCTAGTAAAAGTTGAAATTAAACATGATAAGTGATTATGTTTCCTTATGAATAAATTCCTCAATAAAAAGTAACTTAAAACAAAAATGTTGTCTATTAACTTTTCCTACTGGGGAACCCAACATCGTTTAACCCATAACAAGTTTTTGATTTTCTTATTGTTAACTTTCTCTTAAACATGTTTTCTGTCACTCTCCATCAGAACATGACCCTATGTTTTCTCCTCTATGTCCATGTTTTCCTACATGTAATCCTAGTATGGGTTAACTCGGGTGACCTCTGTACTTATCTTCCTTTATTTTAAAGTGATTGTTTTACCGACTCTTGTTCCGATGTGGGACGTTCAAGGATGTTTCCAAGCTCAATTTTAAAAATTGGGAGGACGCAATTCCCAAAAGGGGGGAAGGATGTAACACCCCAGGTAAATAAAGAATATGACATTTTCATATTTATCCATATTTGTGAATAAAATATTGATATGAATTTAAAGGGGACGCTATGCTCGATGGCGTACCCAACACGCAACAACGAGTTTCTTGGGAATCATACGTTGCACTCTAATAATAAAATAATATTATTTTAAATGGTAGTTAACATGTAGCCGTTGTATTTGAGGGAATGGATAGAAATAACTAAAATATGATTATATATGTTTTTAAATGTTTTTAAATTTATCCAATAGAGTATAGAGGCTTAAAATACGGAAAGAATTCAATTTTAGGCGTATATGCCCTAGTTTTCACTAAAGGTTCACTTATCACATTTTGATGTTGAACCATCATTAAATATAGTTTTTTTCACCATTAAACATTCTTTTCGACAAAATAAAACTCTTATTAATAATCGGGACATCAAAATTTACTTTGTGTAAATTTTTGGTATCTTTCCGATAAAGTTCATTTTTTTAATGAATAGTGTAAAATGTTGTATTTTAATTCAAAGCCTATTTTTAATCTAATTTATTTATATGATTAGATTATCTTTTGAATTGGTTTTAAAGTGAAATTAGAATATATTTTTACCATTAAATCCAATAGTGGTCGTTGAAATTAATTTCACTTTGAAATCAGTCTTAAACCAGTGTCAATCTTTTGATACCTATTGTTTCATAAAAACACGCTATTTGATCTGACAGCGGGAATTAATTATTATATTAATTAATGTGACTTATATGTTTTGAATTTTGTAAAATAGACTTCATTTTTGAATTACGAATATCAAATATAGCTTAGGGTGAATTTTTGGGATTTTTCTGAAAAACATCAATTTTTGATGAATAGTGAAACCACTAAGTGGTTCTTATAAAGACTGATTTTCCGTTTAAATGAAATTTTGCAATCATTGTGTTTTGAATTTCAAAAATCCGACATACATGGTTGTCATTAAGAAGTAAAATGTGGTTCAATGAGATTATAATAATTTTTTGGTGAATAGTAACTTATTAAGTTCTTAATCGCGATTAGAGGTAATTAGTGTAATTTAAGGTAAAATGATATTATAAGAATGTGAAAACACCATGACACTTGTCCTACACCTATTGGGTGAGTCATGGCCGACCAAGGCAAGCCATTGTCCAACTTGGGGACCCCATGGAGACACTTTTGTTGGGAAATGACATAAATAACTTTTTATTTAATGTTAAAATTAAATTGACACAAACGTGAGTTGTTTTACTAAAACACTTTTTCAGTAGGGTTACACAGGTCCAAATTTTGATTATAAATATTTATTGGAAAGATAAAAAGATTTTCTACATCATAGTATTTTGTTTATAATTTTTAGACATTAAATAAATTAAATTATGTATGACATAATAATGATGCAGCGATGACATCAATATTTGACGATTTAAATAAAATGGAAAGATAATGTAAAATCTATGGACTACACATGTCCAAAACTTATTGTCTGGGTGGATTTCGAACCCTTATCACCTTATACACGAATTATATCAATGTGGGACCTTTTAAAACCGAAACACATTTTCAAATAAAGTAATATTTCTTTACTTACCAAAAGTGCCCCTCCTCTCCACTTATAAAAGGCCCCCACCTCTACCTCATTTCACACACTCCTCAAGCCTTTGGCTCGGAAAATCCCTTCCCAATTACTCTATCCACATCCCTGTCCTCATCCTAGAGGATTCCCTTTGGGCAGAATCCTTTCAAAGGAATCCTTTAGGCTCAAATCAAAAGGAGTTACACTTTTAAAGGTAATTCATTCTCTCATGTTCATTTGTTTTATTTTGCTTCTCCAACCCCCTAAACTCTTTTTATTTACTTATTTTGTAACACAACCAGTATCTTAAATATACTAGGATGTTGTTATATGATTTATTCGAGCTACACTCTCACACAACTACATCAAATGGTTAAAGAACATACGGTTTCCGTGGATCGCGAAATTCTGCCTCCCGAAACGATGATTGTTCAATACTTATTTAACACCTTAAAAGGTGGAAATTATGATGTCACTATTTTTATATATGATATATAATATGTTTAGGGTTTCCTTAAGCTTATTTTTTTTTTCATTTTGGGCATACCTTTATGGTTTCCATTATGGGTAAACGTGATATATTCATTTAAGGAAGTGCGGACTACCGCCCCCTCAAAGTGATTTGATTCGTTAAATACCATATGTGGGACGTATAAAGGATGGAACTATGATGTTATATATGATATTATACTGGAAGTATAATATACCTTTATATCATTATGATTCCATTCTATAAAATACGAAATAGAAATGAAAGTAGCGTTCATGCGTACGTACGGCTTACCGTCTCCATGAACGGTGCATTTCATTTCTTACCTATAAATGATTATGTAATGTTATAAATGCATGCATGTACTGGATACATATTACATATATGATATCTACATCATGAATAAAATTCTGGATATAATAAACAACAGGCCACACGAACAACATGTAACTGTAAGAAGTCCACTTTCGACTTAAGAACAAAATATCGGCAAAATAAATATTATTAACTTAAATGATTACATAATGTTTATGACTTGGTAATAAGTGATATAAAAGGAATAATGAACTTGAAAAAGGTTCTTAAGAAAATATAAATTAACTCAAGTTTATTATTCAGGACGTTAAAAAACGACCGAGTCAAGTCGGACCCGAGGTAAGGGCTCCTACACCTCTCTTTCTTTTTAAGTACACTCTTTTATGTCATTCCTTTTAAAGCTCATATTTATTGTTATTGGGATGTTATTTTATATTAATCATACTGTAATTTTTATGTTCATGTGATGAGATACCCTATTATCTCTCATCAATCCATTTTGGAAGTTTTGAGTGGCGCCGTTAGGCTGCCGAACTTTCGTAAGAGATCTAACCTCTCCATTTCTTTTTAAGTACTCACCTTTATGTCACTTCTTTTAGGCTCCTCTTTTTAATGTTGGGGGATGTTATTTTATATTCCTCTTGCTGTAAATTTTATTGTAATGTGATGAGATACCCTATTTGATCTCATCAATCCATATTCGGAAGTTGTATGTGGCGCCGTTAGGCTGCCGAGTTTTCGTATGGGATTTTTCATCTCACTTTTATTCTCGTGAGATTTATGCTACATTTGCCACAAATTCCATTTAGTGGTGTATTTACTGCCCATTATTCTACTATTTGTGTAATATACTTTCGTTTATGAGTATTTACCTCAATGATCTATTGTCCTTCTTTCATGGGGTGTATGTTTTGAAAGGTACCCAAGTCGGTAAGGGAACCTTTCACCCTCCTCTTTTTTTAAAAGACTTCTTTTGTTGGGTCTTTTAATTTACATATTGCTATGTTGGGATATTTTCTCATATATCCTTATTGATGTAAATTTTATGTCCAAGTGATGAGATACACTTTTTATCTCTCATCAACTCATTTTGATGTGATGTCGTTAGGCTGTCAAGGGAACTTTTTAACCCAATTTCGATTTCTTTGGGTTCAACATGTAGTCATTGAATATGTCATCCATTGAATATGTGTGAATTACATTTTATTGTTTTACAATTAATATCCAATTATATTGGGTGTATTTATATTTGTCACACATGTTTTTGAGATTGATTTGTTCTTAATTTAAGGATACCTTCTTTATAAGGGATTTCATCACATTTGACATTTCTATTGAGTGTTCATTGTTGTTATGAACCAATTCACTCTTATATGGTGTATATACTGTCCTTTGGAGTATTATATCATGAATCCATTTATTCTCATGATATTATGAAGTTATTACTAAATGTTATTCCTCAATTATTGCATTCAAGTGTCTCTAATTTTGGTAAAACCCCTTTAACCAAAATGTCATTTTAAATGTTTTAATTATTTGTTCTTATTAATATCCATGTTTTCAAAATGGTTTTAAGGATTTATTTATATGGATATTAATGGTTTAAAATTTTAAGCTTCAAGGTGGTATGTGACACTTTGATTCAAAAATCTCTTTATTAAATGTATTAAATGGTTTTGAAAATGTTTTTGATAAAGGATTCTATTATGATATATTGTGATGTGGATATGTTATCATTCCTTTATATTGGTTTTATGTTTTATGATTTTATATTGGTACATGGACATTTTAACTGGTGGTTACGTTATAAACCATATGATGGGTGGTGTCGTGAATACCATGACGGGTGGTTTCGTTATAACCTCCAATGCATTGGGTATGGAAGTCGGCCGTATGGCTATTTCATTAAGTATGTATGGAAATTGGCCGTATGGCTATTCCATTAAGTGATATGTGTGGGAGTTGACCGTATGGTTATTCCACTTAAGTATGTTTATGTCCCAAGTTACCTTTACATATGTTATGTGTTCTTTATATGGGTTTTATGGTAATACTTTGGTTACAAAAAGGTAAGTAATTATATTTTATTTAGTGAAGAGTTTTTACTACTTCATAAAGCTGAAAAGTATTACCTTGATAAAGTATAAATGGTTTACTATTTGTTTTGATAAACTAACAGTTTTTATTCTTTGTGTATCCCTTACTGAGTTTTTATGCTCATCCCAAGTTTTTGAAATGTTTTTCACAGGACTTAGCATGGAATAGGGTCAAGGATGGGATCAAGGGAAAGTCATGCTACCTAAAACATGGAACTATACATGTTTCTTTTTAAGAATTTTTATTTTATGGAAATTTAGTAGAAGAGACTACTTTGTAATCTTTTGAGATGTAATAGTTATGTCCTAATTCCTTAAAACTCTAAACCTGAAAAGATCCTCAATGTGAATTATTCATTTAATTCAATTTTAAGTAAGGTTTAAGGCTGGGGCCGTATACACTACCCCGGGCCGACCCATCCAAAAGGCACAACTATAAAGTTAGACCATTGAACAATGAGTCCATATCAAAACCATCAAACACGTCACCCATACTTGTATGGCTACATTGTCACTGCACCAGTGACCACCCATTCATGAAACACAACGCCGGGAGACAGAATCCAGACCGTCAGACCTTTGAGGGAGGGGAGGGTCATCATAGCACAGAGTACAAGATGACCAAAGGTGAGGGCTCCCTTTGAACCTCCATGGTGAGAACTAATGATGCCATACCAGAGGACCAAAACATGACTTTTATTACCGAGGATACCGACACCATCCAAAACGCCTATTTAAACCCCAAGGATTTCCCAAGACCCCTTTTTAAACCCCATAATAATTAGATCAGGACACTAGGGACATCATATATGCATAATAGGGCAATAAAAACATGACACAAATAAAAAAAAATTGGTTTCCAGGAAAATCAAAAAATGTTTCTACATTTGGGAAGAAACTCATGATGTTTCACTTGATTTGATGGTCTTAAATATCCTGACATAGAATCAGTGCATTTTTTCTCTGTGATGGTGCCCCTCTTCCTTTCCCCCATCCCTCCTCTCCCCTCCCCCTCTTCCATTCCCTCCCTTCCCCACCCATAGTCTAAATTTGGTTGTTTGTTAAAATTTTATGGCTTTAAAAACCAATATGAATAACATAATATATAATTTATTTAAAATTAAATATTAATTAATTTTACAATGTTCTAATGGCGTAGACTTCCTCGAAACACTAGTCCTTGGGGAAACACCAAATTTCAAGACCATTTTAGTGGTTTGATAAATTATCTTAGATCATATTCTAGGGTAAAATACCATTTTATCATTTATGTTCATGTAAACGAAAAAATTCAAATTTCTACTTAAAAATACATTAAAAAAAGATGGGTCCTTACAAACTCCCCATCATTAAATTATCATCCCTAATAATATAGATTAATGAAAAAAGCCATGAACTCTACCTAATCATCTACACAACCAATCAATATGTATTTTCCAATGACCTACATCATAGTGTCGACCATAGACTTTGAAATGGAATACATTATAACTATGGATGACCTGGTACTCACCACTCTCATAATACCCTTATAATATTCATAAAAAATCCATCCTTAGTAGCCAACATAAACATCAAAGATAATTATAAAATCATGGAAAGCAACCAAAATTATCCAATGGTCCACTCCCCACAATATGGCTTACCTTTCCCCACTCCTCAACTAAAACCTCTAAATGTTTCCTCTTACTAAATAGGGTAACACACCTAGAAAGAAAAAGGAGCCCGGTGTAGGTTTGTTTCTCCCTCAGCTAACTCAAAATGAATCACGATAGAGAATTATCTTGTCTAAAAAGATTAAACTAAGAGTCCACAAGGGGAATATACACCTCCTTCTGAGCTATGATAATAATCCTATCAAAACCTACTTCAGATTCAGCCACAAGTCGACCATCATACGGTAACCTAATATATCATGATGCCACCTCTTCTACTGGGGGACATTACATTTCAAAATACATGATCAAATACCTCAGAAAGTATGAAATCATTTGTGTTCATCTCTCACCCATCCACTCACTAAATTATGATTAAAATGATACCCCACACAACCGGTGTGTATCTTTATCACCTGACTCACACTCTAGTGATTTGTCTAACCAGAATGATGTGATGACAGTGTTGCACGACACATTAGTTTCATATGGCCAGAATCTCCCTTGGAAGTACTTTTTCAGAATCTTTCACCTCACCAATGAAATAATTTATTCCATGTTGTCCCATCAAAATACTTCGTTCATGTCCTAGGAATCAACAAGAACATAAAATATATTAGAAATAGAGGAAAAACATTGATCGACAAGGATTGGTACACATGTAGTCATTCCCATTATGAAAATATTGAATAACAAAAACCCATGGTCTTTTATCAAAAGCTGAAGGATTCAAGATGATCATATCTCAAATTATGATCATTTACCATGCCTGGATCTCAGAATGAGTGTAAAAAAGTCACTAACTAAAATTATCAAAAAAACATGGGCCCAACACTCACACAATCTACACTCAAATAAAACAGTCATTAAACAACAAGCTCCTGAGTCTAAACTGTGGGTCTTTGGTATCCCACATATCCCAATAGAACAAGACTCACAATTGAGTCATATAGTCTAATCACCTATCCCAAAACCTCAAGTCCTCTCAAAATAATGTAAGGACCCCAATGAGCAACGAGTGTCAAAGATGAAAAAACTGTCTATGAGGGACATATTCCCCTCCCAACATCATTAGAAGGAACTGATCCCAAGAGGTCCAGTTCAAATGAAATTCCTTAGTATCTATCATTATCTACCTCAATGATTTTCTTAGATAACGATAGACCTAAGAGAAAACTACCTTTCTAGGTGTTTAACAAAAGTGCATCCCATACCATATCGACCTACCAAGGACAATGAGACTTCCATTCACGAGGAATGAGACATCACCCAAAAACATTTCCTCTATGTAGACCCACATATCCTTCCATTATAGTGAAATATATATGTATACATCCCAAATTACCACAATCATTAGAAAAACCAAAACCTAGAAGGCCTATAGTATATGAATCATACATTAAAAATATTATTCATGAGATGCCTCTTTCATTTTTCATACAAGAGTGAAAAATCATCTTGGGACTCTTGCCAATGGCCAATATCCAATGATCCAAATTAAATCGTAAAATCCACAAAACATGTGCATCACTCGAGGAGAAGTAATAAACAACTGTAACATTGAAAATCACAACAAAAATCCCAATCCATATTAAACCCAACATCTTACTGGAACAATGGATCTCAACACACAAGTTTGATCCCCATCACAGGTATTGAAAAATTATTAGTAATATTTTTTACCATATCGCAAATAATATGGATCTAGAAGAGAACACCCCTGATTCAACTTTATAACGTCCTGACCTAGATTCCACTAAACTGGTGCTCTGTGCTAGTGGGTCAATAGCCCTCAAATATATCTCCCCATATGTAGTAAGATATCAACTAGAAGAGAGGGTCTAGGAGTGGGTAACATGGAGAGTATTCTCTTATATCATATTATGGAAAAAATAAAAAATAACTAAGTATCATAAACTGTGAATTGAAAGTAGGTTTTTGAAGTATTAATCAAATGAAATATAATATGATTTAAAAAAAACAAAATTTTGTAAAATTCATAATATCTATGTAATAAAATACAACACTAGTAACCTACTAGTTTGACCATACATTTATAAGTACCAAAGGAAATGAAGGTAACTGTATAGTGATCTACTACTGTATTTGTGCCAGACTACATACTCTATCTCTGAACCATGCTGATGTGAACCATTATGATCAAAAGAACCATCTCGAGTTGCTCCTCTCAGCCATGAAATTCTTGGACTCATCCCTATCAACCATGAAACTAATTATCATCATCAAATGAAGATATAATGTCTACACATACACTGAGGTTCACATTTAGGGTTGAGAAAGAATCTCTTTAGTCCACCCAAACAGGAATCAAAAAATTGAGCAAATATATGTGTGTGAAAAAGAAACATGCTCAGCCTAGCTAACGAACAACACAATGGAAAAAAACCAAAAATGATCCCACAGTCAAACCCAAGGTACGTAATCCCTATAAATAGAGAAAGTGTCATCATGGATGTATATAACCTTATACATATACATGTATAGTCCAATAACAATACCTATATACATAGATATGAATATTCATTAGTATGTGAATCAATAAATGAAACTACATCACTAGTGGAACCATAGGTCCATATTCCCTCTTAATTAGACATTGTGTGCAATGTTATTGAGTTGGACTTGCTTCCATTCAAGCTGTGTAACACCATGTCGATCTCTTGGTCCACAATCCCAAACGATATATACCTCTTTTGGGAAACAACATAATGTTGCTGAATAAGATACGTCACCACATGGGATTACCCTTTATACACATGGGTTAAGAGCTAATTTCCTACAATCAACGATATAATGATTCTATATAATGACTTACAATTATATAAGGAATGGATCCATGAAAAAAATTTGGACATATAGTGAGATTCCATGCTACAACTTAGAGTCCCATAACTGATCTCGAAGAATGTAATCATTATGATCGGTTAACATCCACCCAATGATCTCATCAAAGGAAATCCTATTTAGGAATCCCAGTTTAACTCAAGGTATATGTGTCATCAATCCCCTGATCGCATACAATGAATCTCTCAAATAAATGTAGTATCACTCATATTTCATAAGCCTCTCACCCACTATGATCATACAAAAAATCCCTCAACTAGATCCAAGTTTCCATTAGTGTATAAACATATCTAACCAATGAGCCCATCCATGTCATCCATCAACTAGATCCATGATTCATTCATGGTTTAATTATATCCAAAAGCCCACTATGCCAGTCTAAGACACCCCTCAACTAGATCCATGTATCACTCTAGGAATATAATAATTCAACCCACTGAGCATGTCAAATATTTCCTACAATGAGAATCCATGTATCAATCCAGGTAAGAAAATAATCATTCCACTGAGCCCACCCAAGGAATTTCTATAACAGTAATGTAAGAATCTCTTAGGGTGCATAAATATACATCCCATAGAGTTCATCCCTGGAAATCCAATAATGGGAATCCAACTATCACTCAAGGCGTACAATTCAACACATAATCCTCAACAACTGCATACTATGAAATAACTATGGACATACAAACCAAATATATATCACATTATATATTTACATCATGTTTCCACTTCTAAATCATTGGTAATACATCTTGGTGTCACTAAAATATTATAAATAAATTGTCTTAAAATTTTGATCCCATGAAATAAAATCTGAGTTTTCCGATTGGAAAAACAGTTCTATGAAAAAACGTCTGGGAAACCTATAACATGAATGATGCCTCAATTTTGGCTCCATAGCGACAAACTAGAAAGTACCTCTTGTAATCATTATTGAATCCATAAAAACCATGTCAAGAAGAAATATTGAGTGAGGCTGGACTGAACAAAAAACGAACCACTCCACCCAAAACCCCATGGGATGACCAATTTTGAACAGGTTCTATGGTGTCACCTAAATACCATTTCTACAAATACCTGACAAACAACTCAGGTTCAGTCTAGAAACGAGCACCTTTTGGGTCCCTCGTGTCAAACAATGGGATAAATATTACATGGGATCCCATAGGTAAAATCACAAGTGGGGGAATCCTACAAAAGTGATCCACTAAATGAAAAATGGGTAAAGGGATCCTACAAAGTAACTCACTATATTATAACATAAGAAAATTCATCCCTCAGGGGATCCTTAAAAGCATCCAATCTCATATCCTCATAGGCCGAAAGGAAACATCTCATAAGGGAAATATCCTCAAAATATTAATTCAAGGGATATATTACATATCTAATCTCATATTAGAGGTCACAACTTGGTTGGTCCGAACAACCAAATGATCTTTCGTGATTTGGTCTCACTCTTTTGAGGTAAATTAATTTGATAATTAATTGAAAAACCACTCCATTTAGATAAAATCTCAAAAATATCCATCATGAGTCCACATATATCTCAACTAGTTTCACTATGATTATCTAGATAGAAAAACACTCAGAATGGATGAACTACAGGTCTAATTTTGACATCGGAGTAAGAATACATGAAACCCCACAATGGTTTACAAGGGGTAGTACATGGCATGTAAACATGTTTCATGGTGTGTATTACCACCACTCCACATGGGCATGTGTAATTTCCATAATTTTCATGTAATTCACTAGTTACAAGATGTGTAACTTACACTGGGTACATGAATTTGTTCCTCAACCAGTATGGACATCTACAAGGCCAAGTCGTGTAGTTTGTACATGGTGTGTGACCCATCTAGAGTCTGTAGTGTACTCTACATGACTGTGTACATATACATGGTAAACCCTGGCTAGATACATGGCTTCATGACATGCACATCCTTGTACATGGCGCTTACTCTTTAAAATTCACCATCCCTAAATGGGAATAACACACGACTTGTTCCAATAAACCACATGCCATGTTTTCTGGTTTTCTCAAAGAGAAAACAATCTGGATCTCCCAAAACACCAGTTTAAACACCCAAATCAGTAGATTGGGCTACTAGGGACCACATACAATAATAAAATGGTAATAGGAATGTGAAAAAATTAATTTAAAGGGGTTTTGTGGAAAACAAAAAAGGTCCAACCTTTGGGTTGAAACAGTGAAATCCTTACTCAATTTGTCGATGCACAGTCTCCTTATAACAAATTAGCGCATCGAGAGATCTGTGGTGGTACACATCTTTCCTTCACACTTCCCCTATCCCCCCTCTCACTTCTCACATGGTTGAGTGGTGTAGGTGGAGCATCATAGAATTCATGTGCGAGAAGGGGGAGGAAGAATAGAAAAGAAAATAAATGAAGGAAAAAATGAAAAATGATAATAAAAAAGATAATGAAAATGGGACCGAACTGACCAAAGAGACCAGCCAAGGTTTATTCATCACCTAGGCTAAAATACCCTTTTTTGATTCAGAAGAGATGGATTAAACTTAATCTGATGCCATGTTCAAATGATACATTTGAACGAACATCTATGAACAACATAATATTTAATTTATTAAAAAGTAAGTTTTAATTATTCATTAAAAATTAAAATTTATCAAATTTATACCATACTCTGGTCCTAGGATAAAAACCATTTTTGAGACCAATGAAGTGGTCATAATAAATCTCCATTATCATCTACTATGGGGAATGAATATTTTTTTACATTATGGGCATATAAAAGTAAAAAGTTCAAATTTCTGCTCAAAACTGATGTATAGAAAAACATAGTTCCTCCGAGTTTAGGAAACCAATTTCCTTTCATGCATTCAAATATGATGAATTTTTAATGATATTTTGGTTTATTGGATAATAATTGATATGGGTTTCTCGGTTCTAATGGAGAACGCACGTTACGCACTATCGGTGTTTTCAATATTTTCAACAGTTGAGGCATCCTCCTCCCGACCCATGATTCCCCCCTCAGCTATGGTGGTGTTCACCCCAGGAACACCCTCCCTTCCCCTCTCATTAGATCTCCCTGTTCATGGGAATCTAGATCTGGGCCCTCTGGTGGTGCCTCCACAGCCTCTACTTACATCTCTTCGCATCTTGTGTAATCCGGAGCTCTCCTTTAGTGAGGCGTTATGAGGCTCTGGATCTCAGAGGACATGATTCTTAGAGGATCCCCTGGTCTCTTCGACAGTGTTGTTAAAGAGATCTTTTATCTCATTAGAGGTGTCAGAGGAGACATTTGAGGTAGGGGTAGGTTGTCTGAAGTGGACCCTCGTGGATCGATATGGTAGAGCAAAGCCGCCTCTACTGATTTTTGAAATGATTGTGCACTCTTGTGGATCTGTTGATCTTGAAAAGGTTTTTTCATTATAGTGGAATTATTTTTTCTTGGTTATCGATTCGAAGGAATATTTCATTTATTCTTAGTGAAAATCACCCCGTTCAATTCACCGGTGGAGGATTAACTATGCTCGATGATCGATGGATGCACACCATGAGAAAGAGAGGCCCAAAGCAGCTATGTGGGAGTGTATCCCAGGTCTCCCACTACCTTATTGGAATGGCACCATGTTTAAGGTCATTGGTGAATCTCTTGGAGGCTTCCTATTCACAGACGATCATACCCACTACGTGGATGACTTCTCTATCACTCGCATCTGTGTTGAGCTAGTCATATCTTCCCCTACCCCAGAAAATATTTATATGAAGGTGAAGACCTTGGCAGGGTTGTCTCAACATGTAATATAATCGGTGTTTCTTAGGTATTTCTAATATTGTCTCCTTAAAGATCATCCGTTACAGCCCTAAAAGAAACATATACATGTTGACCCCAAACATGCACAAGGGGTGTCCTATATAGATGGATCTCACCTGACCTTTGCAACTGGGGTGGAGCACGCTCCTCCCAGGTCCGATCCATCGATAATAGTGTCTTTGATGCAATCCCATTATATCCTTGTGGACGAGCATCCACCAGCACGTTCGGATACTCCGTTCTTGAATATAATGTTTCTTTCTCCTCTGTGACACTTTTTTATTCCCTGTTATCTGATGATTTTCTATTTGAGCCCTCAATATTTATTTTTAAGGGGATGGATGATGGAAAGAGGGGAAAGGCTTCATTCCTATATGTCTCTGCCAGTGATGATGACTTATCATTCTCTAGAACATCCCTACAGTTTTTCAAAAGTTTTGGGGGTTGTAGATGTAGTAGTTAGACCAGTCCTGGTGGAAAATTTGAGTGAAATAATAAATTACACTATGTCCAAGGATGGTGGATTCAATGTCCTAGGATATCCTTGTGATGAGAAATTTAACAAAGCTAAAATCCCTACTTGCTCAATGAGGGGAAAAGCCTTATAGATGGCCCCTCATGTGACTCCTCCAATAACTAATCCATAAAGTTAGAGTCCTAATATGAGTACACATTTGAGAATAAGGAATAATTGGGAGAGTACATTCTCCCATTGGTAGGAGAATGAGGAGAACATGGCAAAAGATGGGAAACCATTATCCTAAATATTACCCTTGATAATGTGGAACTCCCAAGGCCTTGGAGCTCGGGTAAAAACCAACTTCCTTGCATCGGAGATTAAGAAGAATAAGGTCCTTATTAGGGTTATCCTGGAACACAAACAGGACTCGGATAAGATTAATGACTTTTCAGAAAAATTAAAATGCATGGCTCCATTCTTGGAGACTCGGTTAACATGAACATATGGGTATTCTAGAATATGAAGGTTTTTGTGGATTTTTTTTAGGATGGAAACCAATTTATCTCAACGAAACATATGAATGACAGGGCAAGCCTATATGTGACCTGTGTGTACTATAGTTGTGATGGTTGTAGTAGTGTTTGGTTCTGTCATGATCTCATGGATTTTCACCCAGGTGAAGACTCGTGGATGGGGGGTGGAAACATTTACATATCCTCGAAACCTAGGGAGAAGAATGGAAGAGGGGATTTCCCTTGACCGGACAAAATGGAGTTAGTACAATTTATGGAGGATGCTGGTCATATTGACATGGTCTACTCTATATATTCCTACACCTAGTGTAACAACAAGAATGGCAATAGATAATGCTAGAGTAGGATTGATCGTTTCCTAGAGAATATCAATGCAATATCCATGTTCTCGAATGCCAAGGTAAAAAGTCTTGTTATGGGTAATTGTGACCATTCTTCATTTCTAGATCTATTATCCCCAATGTAGGATTCCCATGACAAGTACGTATTCTTCCAGCACTAGTCCAGAAATCGTATATACCAATAAATTGTTAGTGAGCCATGGCGGGTACCGAACAATTGGAATACATGGGTTTCCATCCATAATACGCTTTGATGGATAATGTTTAGTCTCCAGGCATTGTCCAAGAGCCTCCATCCAGTCGATTAGAATATGGAGGCCCTCAAACATATGATTCAGAGTATAGAGACTTGTCTGGAGGAGTGGTGTGACTTGGTGTTTTAAGAACTTGCGGAGAAAAAGAATATTTGGGCTCAAATGATCCTGAATCAGGAGAGAATGGCTTAGGAGATATCTATGATTAAATGGCTGCAGGAGGGTGATAAGATCTATGATTTATTACATTCTTGTATCATAGATAAAAGGCACTATATCAGCCCCAATATCATGCTTGGAGATGTCGCATTTACTAATGATAGTCACACTATTGAGGGCATGGCTCATATGTTTTTCAGGGAACTCTTGGTCGGCCCCACCCCAAGAATTCCCAATAGATACCCCAAGGGATATGTAGAGATTTGGGGTGTGGTGCACCCCTTTCTTTCTCAATGGGACAATGAATGGATGGAAAGGGTACCAGAGGAGGAAGTGATTCAGGCGGCCATGAGGAACCTTAACCGGGAGAGTGCACTGGTTCTAGAAAACTTCCATATAACATTTTACCATGATGAATGGAAAATTGTTAAGGGTGATGTCATTGAAGCAATTCAGGATTTTTTCTGGGGAGGTAGTCTCCTGCGTGTGGCCTCGGCTACCACGATGGTTCTCATTTCTAAAAGAACGAACCCCTCCTCCTTTGCACATTATATACCAGTTATCATGTGCAATTTTCTGTACCAGATTTCGGAAAGCATCAGAAATTCAAGGATGTTTATGCACATCCCTCGATGGCTCTCCATCGAACAAAACAGGTTTGGGAATGGCCGGCCCAACCAAGGTTCTATAGCCTTATCTCAAGAGAGGTTAGAAGACATCAACATCAAGACACATGGTTCTAATATGGATGTTAAATTGGATATTAGTAAGGCTTATGACTAGATTGAGTGGGGCTTCATCAACAGAGGGCTTCGGTCTATGGGATTCTATCCCAGATTCATTGATCTCTTATTCAAATGCTTTATTTCCTCACAGATGGAAGTCTTCATTTTGGGGAAGACTAATGGTTTTTTCATGGTGACCTAGAGACTGAGGAAAGGCGATCCCATTTCCCCCAGATTATTCATCCTTGTAAATGACACTCTTAGTCCCCTCATCAACAGATGATTCAGTCGTGGTATTATTCTTTTTTATAAGAGGAAAATATACCTCCCTACTATTTCTCATTTGATGTTCAGGGATGACACTATTTTCTTTATCGATGGTGGTATAAGATCAGTGAGTGGTCTCAAGAGGATCCATGAGTAGTATTGCTCTTGGAGCAGTCTGCTTATCAATAACTCCAAGAGAAATTTCTTTATCTCCAATAAGTGTGTTTCTTATCGGGCCTATTCGATTTGAAATACATTGTATATTCAGTGTGTATCTTTCCCCTTATAGTACATTGGTTCGCCTATATCTTCGGGGTGACTTCAAGATCATGATTTTTAACACCTCGTGTGTAGAATATGAGAACGATTTCCTATCAGGAAGAACAAATACATATCCATCGGAGGCAGGACTACTTTGGTTAACATTAACAGCCATTCCTATCGATTTGGTGGCTACCAACAACGTTCTGAAGCGAGTCATCAACAACATTGATTATATTTTGTCTAGGATTGTCTACGACACTTGCTCAGAAGGAAATTAGAACTGAGTGGCATGGGAAAAATGGAAAATCGTAACCATAATGGGGGAATCAATGTAAGGAGAATCAACAACACGATCCAATGCATACAGGTAACACTTTCATGGGATGCCATCGAAGAATGAACACTATGTGGGAAGTAGAGGCCAAACATTTGGGCTGGCAATGCCACCAGAGTCCAGGTTTCTCCCTTCGGCGCCATGATTCACCAATTTATTTCCATCCAACATCAACACTCACGATGGATTGTTGGTGAAGGTACTATTTTATTATGGTATCATAACTAGGTAGGATTTGTTATCAGATTTATTATATGCCCCACCCCTATCATCACTTTTAGGGAATCAAGTCGTTATCCTTAATTTTTCTATGTTTTTATATATGAAGATCAATAAGAAATATTCAACTCTATAGTTATATGCTTAGCGGCTAACAAATCTATATTCACTCATTCTTCCATGAGAGAATTTACCACTAGGGAATTTTGGATGCTTCAGTTCGAGCATGATCACTATGATAAATTGAATTACATGATATAGTGTACAAGGATTCCATCAATGTATAAGTTTCATACCTAGAGAATAAGAATACATGATATGGAAACTAAGGAGAATATCAGGAAAGTGGGCATTAACATGGACTCATGATTCTAATGTTGTAGCCACCCATAAGGGAAAAGTATGTACCATATGTTCTTTGAAAGCGAGTTGTCTTAGGTTGTCTAGTTATTTTTCTGTGGCAATACTATGATAGTAAATCATAATCATGAGGGAGGATCATTCATGGATAGATGGTTCTATGGAAACAATGAGGAGTCCTACAAGATTGTCGTGTTCCATCATATTCGGTGTTGCATTATGGAGTCTGTGGAAGGCATGAAACCAAACTAGGTTTGTGGGAACCCATCCAATTTCCAGGGCTATCAGTGTGCACACAGTGAACCTATTGATTGAAATTTCCATCTTTTCCAGGGACTGGAGTGATGGACCACTACTGAACCTGCTCAACAGTCAGCCCGTGCATGCCCGGGTCTCCACTAACTAACCAGTGGGTTAATGGGTATGATGGGAACCCCCTGTAACTGGATATAAGCATATCACAGATGGGTCATGTATTCTGGGAAATATTTGATGTGAGGGCGTGGTGGGAGACATGAAGGGGACAGAAATTTTGGCCTTTTCTAAGACATATGGTACTAGTATCCCCATTTAGGCGGAGGAAAGAGCTATGCTGACAGGGTTATCCCTCTGCAACCAAAAGAACCTAGAGATTACCCAAGTGGAGATAGATTAGTTGATCCTTTATGGGGCCCTGTATGGAAAATGTAACATCCCTTGGTCCATATATTATAAAGTGAGAAACTGAAAAAATATCCCCAAAAAATATACAGGTGACCTGCATGTGGAGGGATGAGAATATGGGTGTGGATTATATAGCCTCCATGGCTGGAAATGTTTTTAATATTTTATTGAATACCCTTATTTTCTAGGTCGAGGGGTTAATCTGATCAAAGGGATCTGATCAGAGGGGATTCCCTCAGTCTTCATTGCAATAGGCCCCCAGAGGACACTTGCTTTGGGTTTCATGTTGGTCGTTCTAGAATGGCTTGCATAATAAATTTTTTTCGTCGGATGGAATGATCTTTTGACCCAATTTTAGATAGATTTAATAATATGATTTTGGTTACGTTATAAATAAATATGTTTGGGACCTATATCTATATATAATGTATTAGGAAATGATGGATGAATAAGGATTAAATATATTATGAGTGACCATGATTGCATGTTAAAAATGTTATTCCTAAACCATATTATATGTTCACAATGTTTTCTATGAACCTGATTTCATTTTCATTATCTTATTCATGGAATTTCCTTTAACTTTCATAATTTTATGTGTGGACCTTTTTTCATTTCCATATATTCATATGAGGATATTATTTAATTTCCTTAAAAAACGGCATATATATTTTTATTTATAAATTTTCATACTCTTATAATATAATGTGTATTCTGTAATTCTACGTATTCTAAAAATTTTATTCATAAATATATAATTTTATTTGATTCATTATGATTCATTTGTTATGAACTAAAAATCATTAATCCATGAATCAATATTATTATATTTTAAATGTATGGTATTGTTTTCAAATGTATTGATCAAGTTCTCAAACACTTATGTTCATGTTATTCTTACATATGTCACTTGTTACCATTTATTGAGAATACAATTTCACCCATTATTGTTTTTTCCATTCACTAGGTAATGTGGAATTGTTTTTAGGTAGGATTACTAATGGGGAATATATTTATGGGATTCATTGAATATATTTCATGAATTTAGAATATTTTTTCCATGTAATCGAAGGGATTAAAATATTATCATCCTCATGTGTTTATTTATGTGAGGTAGAGAAAATTCACCTCAAAATTTATAATATCAATGTATGAGAGGCATGGTTCATTATACATATTCTTAGTAAGGTTAAACATGGGATATTTGTAGTTATATCATGAGATGAATGGAATGAGAACATGACAATATCATACCTAACATGAGAAAAAAGGGTATGAGAAAATTAGAATTAAATTGAAAATCCTTAACATATATGATAGTGTTCATAATCATGGGTAAAGGAATAAATATTTTCAATTCATAATACAAGATTTGTAAATTATTTAAAGTTCATGAGCCATTATAGAAAAATAATAGCATAATACATGGAATTGTGGAAACACATATTAATAGAAAATAATTTCAATTAATGATAGGGATCATATACATTTCAATTATAGTGTAAATTTTTATAACCTAAACTATATTAGTAGTCTTGGATCACTCCCCAAAATGTTATAGTTGATAATTTCCCATACTGATGTATGTTCACACCTCATTATAGTTCTATTTTCTCATAAATGATAAATAATTTCAAAATTTATTGGATGGTGATATAGTTCACATCTATAACTTCATAAAAAACATAAAAAAATTCCACATGATCCTAAAACATTCATCATATCACAACCCACAAAAAGAATGTGGGTTTATATGAATTACATCCAAGAATAAACTATGTAAAAGAATTCGTTTTCATATAATTTTTATTAAAATATAACCCATATAAATGATAGGGTTTCATAAAAATATCATCGTAATAATAATAATACATCCTAAGAAATAATAAGGACGGTAAAAATGGACTATACCCCCAGTAAAACATAATAATTATCATTGTTTTCTATTATTCATGAATGTAAATTCTATAAAAATCAGTAAATAGTTATTTAGAAAAATATCCTTTCCATTTTGAAAACAATTATTTATAATATAACAACATCAATAATATTAAATAAACAAATTTCATTGAAAATGATATATGAAAAAAATAATTGAATATTTAAAACAAATATACTTCATGATGATGTATAATTTCATTCATGTCGTACATATTAAAATAATGATTCCTTTCAAATTTTCGGTAAATGTCAAAATCACATTATTCGTAAAAATATAGGTAGATACACATTAAATTTTTTAGGAAATGTCAAAAAAAAAGAATTGAAATTAAAAAATATGATTTAATTTTTAAATTATATCATGAAAATATTTTTTTGAAAATAATGATATGGATGAAAAATTATATTTAAGCAAAGGGAGAAGAAAATTATATTTCATAAAAACCACACTATATATTATTGAATATATAAAGAGAGGATAATTAAGAAAAACATTAATTCACATTAAATAACCAAAGTGGATGAATATTTTTCTAGATATTGATAATAATACTTCACCATGAGAAACGTAAATAGAAAAAAATATGATAAATGTTGAGTTTGTAAGAAAAAAAATATTTTCCAATTTTTCATATGATTAATTATTCGAAGAATTAATTATTAAGATAAAATTAATCATAAAATTTAATTAAAATAAATATATTCTTAATATACCATATAAAATTTTAGTATAGATAGCTCAAAAAATAATATAGGTGCATAACATATCTTATGTCCCAATGAAGGTAATTTCAGAAAAGAGTCCATTTCTTTAAGTCTCCAATTACATAATTTACAGTTGAAAATCATATATAATAAATAAAAAGAAGCTATAAATATATTAATGAACCATTATCATATGTATCACATCAGATATGTTTTATTTATGGGATTTTATCACCACTTATGTATAATTCTATGTTAGAATTTTATTTTGGAAAATAACTGATTCGTATTTCATGTATGTTTTTGTTTTATATTTTTATTAATTTTACCTTGAATATTGTTCCATCATCTACATAATGATATACATATTATAAATATAATATATATTATTTATATAGATTTATATAATTAAAAAATTTATAGATATTAATTGAAATAAACTATTTTTAGTAACAGTTGGTCATAAGTACACATGGATGTTGTTTCCACCTTTTAACAGATAAAAGAAAATAATGGTAAATAATATATTAAAATTAACAAATTATTTTTATTTATTATTTTTTAAATTTATTTATTTATTTTACTAATATAAATTATATGATAATGATTATAGAAAAATAATCACATAACTTCATATGGAGGTAGCCAGTAATGTACATGAATAACATTATCATATTCTCTATGAAATAGAATGAAAAATGTTATATATGATATTATAACTCCAAAATGATATTAATATAATAAATATTGTGTATATAAATATTATAAACGTTTTTATCTATCAACAATATGATTTAATAGAGAGGGATTTTCATCAGTTCCTGAGGTTGTATTCTTTCACACACATAATCAATGTTTCCATTTCCCATTTGAGAGAGGAGTTCATGGCTATTGATTCTAACATTAACAAAAAATCTAGTTAGTATATTTATTATAATGAGGTTGTTATATTACTATTTATTAATACTATTTTAAGGATGATGAGGAAGAACCCAAATAAAAGTCTTGATTAAGGAAGTCACCTCTTTTTCAGAACATTTTTTAGTATTCTCCAAAATCACTACTAGGAAGGATTTATGAATGGTAAATTCTTATATTATTAGGTGAGGGATTTATGGAAGTGGTTTTGGAATTTCATAGATGATTTAATGTCTTTGGAGGAGTCAAAATGAGATGATAGGTTGTATTTTTAGGTGTGGGAGAGGACATGTTGAGAATATAGAGAATGAAATATGTCCATAAAGTTTTTCACAAGAAAAAAGGTACCGAAATGGAAAATTTAGAAAAATTATTACTAATAATGAAAAAAAAGACAATAGATTTTGAATAGGACATTTTATGAGTAATTTTAATCCCTAGTTTTTTTAGCTTTAACTCTTTCATAAACATATTTTATCATTATCGAATGTAATTAATTTTTCATGTTTTTAATATAAAAAATGTAATAAAATAAATTTGAACATCCTAGATATTATTAATTACCTTGAATGATAATATTAAATTTATTTTTCAACCATCCATATAAGTAAGTGTCTAGATTTAAATTAATATTAAACTCACGGGAATGACAAAAATGTAGTTTTTTTGATGAGTAAAGTTCCTAATGTTTAAAAAAGAATTTATCAAAAATAAATATAATTTTTTATTTAGGAAAAATATTGGATTAATTATATATATATATCAAGTTAATTTAATTTTAAACCAATTTTATAACATAATTTATCCTTATAAATTATTTAAACTAAAAGATTTTTTTTAATAAAACCTGTCTTTTTCACATGATAATTGAAAATATTATATTTTTAGAATAAAATTGCCCTTAGATAATTTGTAATTTGTAATTATTAACTATGTTCATTTTTTACATATATATTTTATAAAAAATATTAAAAAATAAATTTATTATTTATTCACAATAAGAAATAAAATTACTTTTTATGAAAATCATACTTTTGAACCATATAAGTCATTAATAAAAATTAAATAGTATTTTATAAATATGTGTTAATTATATAAAAAAACTATAAATAATATTTCAAATGTGTTTATTTTTATTAATACCATTAAACGTAATGGATAGGTTATAATGGTAATTTTAAATATTAATATATATAATATATGTCAGTTCACTATAACTCAATGTTGAGTGTAGTGGAAACTATTCAAGAAATTATATTTAATAAAAAAATATTTATATAATATTTATTTGCTAGAAACACTTTATTAATCCTGGTAATTACTAATCCTAGAATTTTTATATTATCCTTTTTAAACCAGGAGTTCCTATTGAATTCTTACAAAAATATGTCCGATTGTAATATATGTAGTCAAATCATTGTAATTATAGTAACTCTGAAGAAAATGAATATTTCAAAATTAAAGGAGCAAATTTAAAAAAGCTTTCTATAATTTTATATCTCTTCAGTTGAAAACTTTATATTAAGTGACAAATTTAATGTAATGAGCACTGATAACTACTTCAATTATTTATGTGCGTAGATTTGTGGTTAATTTTAGACATTTGTATGAAAGTGAATTATCATAGAATCAAATAATTAATTAAATGTGGAAATAAAAGGATACAGTTTTTGTATATTCATAAAGTAACTCATTTAGATTTTCCTAAAAATATCGTAGTTTATAAGATGCAATGAATATATGAATTAAAATTCAGAAAATATTTTCATTGAATAAGTATTAATTTTATGGGAACATGGGTCACACCATGACCATTTGTTACTATTACTCTAAATATAAAACATATGATTATCAGCATGGAAAAATAACAAAAAAATTATTATAGGATTAAAGATAATGAAACGATATGTTATAAATAGAAATCCATTTTTCGATAAATTATATCCATTACAAAAATTTATATCTATATTTTTGATATTTTTTATGGTAAAAATAATATCCCCATTTATATCATAACCTAATCAATATTCTATTTGGAATAATATAACATGAATGGGATTGATATCATTAATGGGAATGTACTTAATGTGTGAAAGAATATGAATTCATAGATTTCTGGAAATGTGTACAAATCCTATAACAACCTAAATTTTTAACCATTTAGCATGTTTAGTAGTGTATTTTATAGGAATCAATGAACTAAAATAAATAATAATATATTTAATAAAGATAAAATATTATAATATATGGTTAAATTTAAAACTATATGATTATGTAGTGTGAGACAAAATTATTAAACTTATCAAAGGAACAAAAGAAAACGTGAAAAAGGGCCATGAACATGGAATCATCATCCTAATGGTAATACATGAATATCATACAATCTAATATAAATATAGAATGAATAAATCAATAAAACAATTTATAGAAATTTTAAGATAGATGTAAACCAATATAATGAATTAATATTACTGATGTATGTATGGTTATATATAAGAATATAATCTGATATTTATATATGTAATCAATGGACTTATAGTAATTTCAAATATCGTCATTAGATATATATTTTTTGTATTTTTGGTCATTTTTTATACTTGTATCATATATGAAAATTGACTATTTTTTATTTATATTTAATTATTTTGTTTCACATTCAATAATTTAATTCTAATTTATTAAAAAAAAGTTGAATAAAAATATAATAAGTCATTTTAAAAATATCATTTTAAAAGTAATATTTTTTTAATAATCTATATTATCAATTTATTTTATGTTTTCAAAAATAATTTTTATAAATTAGATATAAAAGGTTCCATTAATTATTGGTAAAATAATTATGTAACATAAAATAAAAAGGAGTTATGGAGGATAATAATTTAATGATATATAGTCAATTAATTTTTTTTAATGAAGTTCATTATATTTATTCCATATTAAATGTTTTAATATTAAAAAATTTATCATATTAAAATTATTCTATTTCATAAGATGTATTTTTTATATATTCTAACATCTAAATTTATCATTTTCAAATAATTATAAAATGTTTTAGAAAAAAATAAAAACTCCTTACTCATAGAATGCTTTTATTGGGAACAAATTTTGTATTTTTTTCTTATTTTAATCACTTTTCTTAAAAAAAATTAATTAAAAAAAAATTAATTATATAATCATATCATTTAAATAAGGTAATTGGATCAATTTCATTTTTGGGGGAAACATATATTATTGAATAAAAAAATTAGTTACAAATGTAAGAGATAAAATGTGTTTAAGGTGGTTAATTTTTTTTTAAAATGCCGAAAATAAAACCAAACATATCTATATTGTTTTTTATAAGCGCATTTTAAACCCATATCAATTATTATTAATCATTGGATCCCCATTCCATGTAAATAAGACACAAAAATATATTTCAATTATAATGTAAGTCATTGTTATTTTAAAACTTTATGATGATGTTCTCCGTGGAATTTATTCTATTAACAAAATATTGAATTTCATAAAATGAATATGGGACTCAAAATGTCAATAAAAATCAATTATTATTACACATTGGATAATTTATTAAAAATAAATTTATTGATAGATAATAATGATGGACATCACCATTATAAAACATGAATGAAATAATCAAAACTATAGACATTTAATGATTGAAATAAATAATTAAAAAGAATTATTTTATGTACAAAATTAATTGAAATTCAAGAGTTTATAAGGTAATATATATGTATAATATTATGAAATAATTAATTAATATTTATATATTTTTGACATTTTGTTAAATGGTTTTTTAATTTTTGGTATTGAAGGTAATTGAATCTTGTTCAATCTTCCATTAAAATAAATATTATTTATGAAATATTTTCATTTTACAAACATTTTCGACTGTTTATTTCTGAAAACACATAAATTTATTTCAACTATTTTAATTTCATGGTTTTACATGACTCATTAACATTTGACCACTGTTTCGATCCCCATTCAAAAAAATATATTACAAGTAGAGTTGAAAATATCTCTTCTCTTCAATATTGAATATTTATACTATATATAAATGTTTCGAATATATGTTTATGGAGGCGATAATACATTTTTCTATTATATATTACGTAAATTTTCTAATTAATTTATATTTATTTATAATCTTTTAAATGTAATCATTTATTTTCATATTTCACACCATCTTATTCTCCAATATATATTTTATTTTTCATTATAAAGAATCCATTAAATTATTTAATTATTATTAAAAGAAATATTTAATTAATGTTTCTATATTTATCATTAAAAATTGATTTCTACGTAATTTATCAATTCAAAGATATTAATAAAAATGTAATGTACATTTCAGTATATATTCAAAATAGTTTTTTATATTTCTTTCAAAAAAAAATTATCATTGTAAATAAAAATTAATTTACTATATGCTAAATTGAGGATATTATCTAATTATACACCATATATTCCTTATCATTATGGTCTATAATGATCTCATGGGTCATTTTTCAGGATTCCCCTTCCATTTACGTGGCATAATTTACATATAATGGAACTATTAATATTTTAATGATCAAATAGAATGAATATGTGTGTTTTAACCTGATATGATGAGTTTTTATATAAAAGCTTATATCTATTTTGGTGACATGTAAGGTCATGGAGAGTGAACCCTGTCAATATAGGCACCATGTCCCCTACGTGATAGTAGTCATGATAGTGAGCCTTGATATGAATAATTATTTTCTATACTTATGTATGTGCAACATTTATGTTTAATTTCACATTACCATGTTTATTATTTTGGATTATATCCATTGATTCCTTTTTTAAAACTTTTTTTTCTCATTACATATTATAATTTCAAAATATATATTTTATGATCTATGTTTTAGGATCCATTTTTAATTGTATATGATTTATGTTTGATATGTTCTATATGATCATTATATTATCATAACTAAATTTTTATTGAATGATAATACATAATCTTATATTGATTATTCCAATTTTTTCCATTACTTAGAGTCTAGGATTTTCAGTTATTATGTTACAATTTCTATTATAACGAATAATAGTATTATGAATGATATTGCTATAATGATATCATTAGTGAAGATTATTTTTTTTATTTTTTGAATAATATTTTTCCAATGGGTTTATTACGTATCAAATATGGAAACACATATGATGTAATGGATCAAGGGTTTTATTTACTATGGTATTTAATTAATAATTATGTGAAATTATATAATATTTACGTATGTGATTCTTGGGATATTACAGTACTTTTAAATGTCGTTTTTATGAAAATTTAAGTATTAAATTTTAAATAATAAAATGATATAATATAAATTAACCTTTTTTGATTTTATTTTTATATACGTTGAATAAAAATTATCATAATTTAAAATTAACTTTTTCATATTTTTTGACATTATAGGGATGATATTCTTTACCATAAAATTTATCACATTGTTTATTTGTTCTGAAATAAAAAACTAAATCTTTTTTCATAAATTATGGTAACCTGTAGTAAATGAGTAGAATAATTTGTGATAGAAAATTCAATAGTTAATAGAGAGAGATATACAAAACAAGGCAGGAGATGGTGTAAAAAATTAAATGACCATCATCCCTCAAATTATCAATGTATAAATAATAACCTGAAAATTTTGAACTCTGAAACCTCCCTCGAAAGGAACAACACCCCATTTATTCCTTCTTTTGAAAATGTCCACTCTCATTATGTTGGATTTTTATCAACTATTTACTAGGAAGTGTATCAATCCCAAAGATAATTATCTGTATTCCTGTTTTTTAAAAATAGTTTTTAAAAAGTAATCATTAGAAAGGTGACGTAGATCTACTGTGGAACCAAAAAAATGAAATATAGAATGTTGAATACATTGAATCCATGTAATAAGAGGTGTTTAGAAATATTTTTTTATTAAAATATTTTTAGATTTTTTTAATAAAATGGTGATAAATATACATGTGTAGAATCAAAGGGTGAATGAATCCATTTATACTAATGAAGAAACCAAATGAATAATCACATGGTACAATTTTAATTTAATCATTCATATAAAAAATAAAATTTACTTTTTCATTTGTGGATTAAATAAAATTTACATAAAAATGATTATAATTGGATTTAGTGAGCTATGATAAATGTTTCTAGTGTTCTCTCAAGATGGATATGAAAATTGAATACTCTAATTATTCTCATATATTTGGAAAAAAATTGGGATACAATGGTTGTTTTTGGAAATAATGTTGATGAACACTATAGGGTAATGAAAATTTATATACATAAAAGTAAAAATTTATGGATGAATAATTAAGGAAATTTTCATAAAGGAGTATGAAAATACATATTTTATAGATGATAATACGAAAAAAAGATTCATATTTTGTAGATAAAAAAATGGATATCCAATGAAATGGATAAAAATAAATTTCAACCTAATGAACCACCCATACTAAAATGAATCAATTAAACACATTATATACATAATTTCAACAAGGGAACCGATACATGGTCTACTTAAAACAATAAAAATAAATAACCTCTTAATCTATGTGAGATAGTAAAATAATTTGAAATATAAACTCATTACTTTGGTCATACAAATATTGTTTTGAATGGTATACTCATCATCCACTGAATATCACAACCTCTACTATTTACTTTTTTTAAACACAGTATATTTTATATAGAAATTGATCAAATAGATTTAAATCACAAACCCAACAAATGGATATAAAATTATTGTTGAAAACAAAAAAAGGTCAATGATTTCATTTAAATCTACAACACTTATATAATTCATATTTGTGGGATTTGTGTTTCTATAAATATTATTATTCACCCCTCAGGACATTTTGATATTATTTGGGGCATGTATTCTCTCTAAATAAAAATGTCACAACACATTTTACATGATATGTAAATCACATTCCAATTTCCAACTAATCCCATATTATTTTTTCAATGCATGGATTATTTTGAATTATATAAAGAAAAATATTTACGTATAGGAGTAATTATACTCAATAATGAGGGATATTTAGATAAAATCATTAGAGGAAAAATTATTATTGATGTTATGGATATTTATAAGACCATGTTTCAGTTTTTTGTATTACACATATATGGGTTTTTCCTAAATCCAAGACCCTATATACAATGGTCTAGATTGAATTTTAATATTTGAATAAAAACCCAATGTATTTATAATAAATGTTTAATAAACACTATTATTTACCATGGGGTTAACTGGTTCGTTCCATCAGTAGAAGTATCGGTCAATATATATATATATATATATTTATATATATATTTGTGCATTGAATATCGTTATATAAATAAGAGCATGACCATGAATATGTTAATTCTAACCTATATTGATGGAGTTTACAAACAAACATGATAGGATCGATATTTATAAATTTTAAACCTCCAATTATTATAAAATCAATGAACGGGGTGAAATATATAACATACACAATATATAATTTGTTTCGATATATGGATTCTATAAATTCATCGTGATTCCATTAAAAATTTCAATGTCACCCATCATATTTTTATATATAAATAGTATATTATTTAGAGAGTATCTCCAAAAACTTTGTAGTCACTACTGATGATATTCTTCATTATTTCAAGAGTGTGGATAATCATGAGGAAAATTAAATGTCTTTTCTCAAGAAAATGACAAATGAGAAACAATATTCCAAATTTAGAGTGTCTTAATTTTGTCTATAGAAATTTATATACATGGGAAACATAATCACAAGAGAGTTTAAATCCATGGAAATATAAAATATAGTGATGATTATAGAAATCCATAGACTAACCACTATAACAATGATTCCCAATTTTCATATATTTCCATGATACTATAGAATATCTGGAATAAAGTTTTCATTATTATCACATCTAAAAACTACGTCAACATGGATGGGATTTATGATATTAGACTAATTAATTTGAAACCAATTTCAAGGATAATAAGTTAATATTTTTAATTGAATCTTTACAAAAATTAAATTCAATAGAAATGGTTTTTCAAAAGCTTATAATTTCACTAGAAAATATGTTTATAATTCTAAATTAGTTTTTTACTTTTTTCAATGGATGTGAAATTTATTTGGTAAAATGGAAGATATTATATAAATTAAAATAATATTAATATATATTTTAATAGTAAATATTTAAAACAAATATACATGAAACTAATTAACACACATCATGTAAGATGATATTAATTAAAACAAAAAAAAATTAAAAGAAAAAAATAATTTAAATGAATAATATCATATGAACTATAATATTCTTGAGAAAACATTTCTTTTATTAACCCATATTATTATAACAAAATAAATAATGAGAAAAAATCGCATGAAATGATAATGCATGTTATGATAAATAAAGTGAAACTAATGGAAATTGGAAGTGTGACTAGAATAATTTTATTTTAGTCGTACATATAAATAAAATGTAGACATTTAAATTATTATTACTAAAAATATAGTTATTAAAAAATGTTTTGTAGACATGTTGATTGGAAATGTATCCAATAGTTATACTGATGTTTGTTTTTTCTGTAGAAAATTTAAAATTATATATTTTATATTGAAATAAAAATATAATATTAAAATATTATAAATATTTATTTATTTTTTACGTATAATATTTAAAATTATTATTATTAAATTAATTTATTTTTTATATATAAAATTAAAATATATATTTTTAAATTAAATGGCTACTAAAATTACAATTCAAGTATATAAAAAATTTATTTTAATAGAATTTATTAGGGAATTTTGAATAAAAGTAATATATCTTTTTTTCACAAAACGGTTTCATTAACTTATATATATTTATCATTATAATTTAAATACAAAATATATAAAATATTATTTTATATTAACTAATATTTTGATATCATATAAATAATAAATTTAAATGAAATAGAAATAATAAAAAATAATTATTAAATACATCATATTTTAGAAAAAAAATTATCCATATAGTTTTAAATTTAATTATATGAATAAAAATAATTTTTGAATATTTATTATATAAAATGATCATCATTTTTGAAATAATAATTTAAGAAGTATGTTATGATAAAAAATTTGTAATTCTCTAAAATAAATTTTATTTTAGGTGAATAATATAACATACCATTTTTACATAAATTATGACTTCTATAGAATTATTGTTATATATTAATGACATAAAATTTGATGAAACCATTTTTAGGGAAGAAAATTATTTTATTATTTAAATAAAAAAATTTAAAAAATTTATTATATTTTGAAAACATTGAATTGATTTTTAAGAACTCAACTAATATCTATCACAAAAATTTATTTAATAAATTACATATCAATTATATTGATATTAATTTTCAAAAAAATATAAATTGATTCATTAAAATGAATTTCATATTTATAATAATTTATTCTAAATTAGATAATAAGGAATACATTATTTTTATGTATAAATATTAATTTGCATTATGTAAAAACTAGTTACTGTAGATAAGGAAAAAAATAAAAAATAATAATTCAAGGTGTAAATGGATTCAATTAAAGGTGTAAATGGATTAAATTTTTTTCAAAGGATTAAAAACATATTTCACAAACTCACGACCCTATCACTTTCCCATTTAAATATTCAACAAAATTGTGAGACACTTTTCATGATACTAACTTCTCACTGTTGATAATTGTTGGGTATTAAGATAAATTTCATACCACATCACTTATAAATTGGTATATACTTTCGACACATCCTCCTATACAAAAAACATATTTTTTCATCCTTAAATTCACCTAAAATATCCTTAATATTCCATAAAAAAATAATTATTTTCTGGTCATCACAAAAGACATCTCGTAAAAAAATTTAACCCGCTTTGAAAAAATTATTATAAAAGTGCCACAGTATATGCTTCCAATATCTCTTTTTGCATTCTATACATTTTTATTCCTTATTTTGTATGAAATTTTATATTTAAGAATCATAAAATATTAAAAAAATTAGGTTTTAAATATTACAATTTCATCATAATATTGATACAATAATTAACTATAGTTTTTCATTTTCAAAATGGAAAACATGAAATATGTGTTTGTGCGGACTGCTACCTTCATGACTAAACAAATTTGTTTTCCTAAACATATTAACCCAGATGGTTTGAAAATGGGAATTTAATAAATAATTATAATCATCATAACATTTTTATTATTATTTATCCGTAAACCATATTACTTATTTATCCATTTTCCTTGAGAATTGAAATCATTATCATTGTTTACTTGTGGACAATCTAATCCACAATACTATGCATTCCATTTTTCAAAACCTACATTAGTGGATGGATATGAGAGTTTGTTAGATAGGTAAATATTAATTTTAATATATTAATAAGAGTCTATTAAAAACATTTGAATAATAATTTAAAAATATTAATAAAATATTTGTTCATAAATAAATCATCTTAAACAAGAATACTAGGAGGAAAAATAATTTATTTGTACTCTATATCTATTTTTTATCCCATAGTTACTCTATTAATTTATCTAATTTTTGTGTACCACACTAAATACCACTAATTAATACCATTATTATAATGTTATAATAATATTAAAACTAAATATCCTCACAAAAATTCATTAATAATGGTATGTTCATGTTTGCAAAGGATTATCCACCAACATGAATGAGGATGTGAAATTATTTAATGGAATGTTTTGGAAACATAATTATTAATTTAATATGAAATATGTATTTAGATAAATATTATTTCTAGTGAGGTATGTATTATATCATCATTTAATTCTTTAATTTGAAAATACTCTTATAGGGTTATAATCCCTTAATATATGAATTTTAATAATTTCTTATTTAAGGATAATTATTTAACCAATCATTAAATTATTTGTAATTATAAATATAATTAAATGAAATATATTATTGTCACATTAATTTTCATTAATGATAAATGATATTATAATAAGCGTTACTGACACTTCTATTATAAAACATGTATAAACATGAATACATTACACAAATGATGCTTAAAAATATATAAAAATATAAAATATATGTGTTTGTAGTGTCTAACAATTAGATTTATAAATTTATACAATTTTTAAAATGGTTTAGTGTTGTTTAATTGGTAATAATTATTTAATTATTTAGTATTTCTATAGTAGGTGAATAATTTATCTCGACTATGATAATGATTTTTTCCTTAAGTTCATATCTTGAGATATGTTACATCGTATAAACCTATTTTGTTTTCTCTAGTGTATAGTCTTTTTATTTGAGTTATAATTTAATCAAATAAAATTTATTCATGGGAAGGGATGTTAAATTAATATATAACACTTTCATGGGGGTTTTATTTAAATAGTCCTCATGTTCTGTGGATTTTCATGGTCTTAATTATTATTCATTCTAACCTATAATATTTTACGTGTCGTTTTTAATTTATTAATGAGTTAAATTGATTTACCAACCATGAATGTCTTCTAAATTATTCACTTATAATTAATGAGATAGTATTTTCCAAATCTTGTTTTTTTCTTAAAATGGTTATACCAATCATTTGGAAGCCATGTTTTAATGGTTAATGTTCTAGTCACCCACACCTTAAAGAATGATTTAATATTAATGAAAAATCTTCTTCTATATGGTTTAATTTTTTACCCTTCAAATCAAATAAATTATATTTTTATCTTATAAATTTAACATTCATTCATGTTCTTCCTTTCTTAGGAAGATTAATGATAAATTGTGTAAAATATAATTGAATTTACAGAACTATATGTGATCTCTTCGGTTATAATTTTTCACCATTATCGTAATCATTAATTTCATATGATTTATACTAAATATATTTTGGGATATCAGTTTTTATTCGAATAATCATTATTTTTTTAGTAATATCCTTCTTGAAACAGAAGATTTTTAAAAAATATTTTTTATCCACTAGAATGATGTTTTTTTCACCATGCACTTTAATTACATTACATAAATAGTTATCCATTTTAATTTGAAGAATAATTTTTTGTTATCCTATATATGAATTTTGTGATACCATATTTTAATTTATATGCATCTTAATGCTTTTGGGTATCCTCTTTGCTTTTGGTAGTTTTAATTTTTATCTGTGGTTGTTGGGCATTAAATTTCGTCCATTGGATTTGGGTGACTATTTTAGAGGTGATTAAATATAATCCTATAGATTAAATTCAAACCATGAATCATTGATATGTGATGTTTGATACTTTGGAAAGTTGGCCCTGTAAAAACTAGCATGCACCGTAGGTTTTTTGGTTTTTCTATAATATTATCAGGGATAGCCGCATCAGAGTAACCTTTAATTACTCCATAAACTTTTCATTTTATGACATAAAACATAAAAATATTATATAAAGGTGTCTTTTATGTAACAAGATCAATTTTATGAGATTTTTATCGCATTTGTTTTGGGTTTATCGGTGTATATGTGAGTATTTAGATTTACTGTTTATATTACCTACATATTCAACATATATGTTTTTAATATTGTTAAAATCTATATACCTAGGATCATATTGATAAAACATAAATCTCTCATTTTTTATGTAAATCATGTATAAGTGAAAAAGAATTCTATTCTATTAAATAAAATCACCCCCCTTCGATCATAGTGAATGATATCATAAGGTTAATGATAAGAGTCAATCATTATCTTCCTTTCATCCCAATACTGTTTATATAAAATTAGGTGAATAATTTTATATCTATTTGTTGTATTAATCCGGAATCATAAAATAAGGGAACAGATAATGTGTTTTTTATGTAGCATACAACCTTGGGTTCCACTCAATAGTTCCTTGAGATGGTGGTTACGGGACCTCAAGCACATCTACTTGAACACCACATATTGTAAACCAGCAATGAGGGCCATTACTATGATTATAAAAGAAACTATTCTATAAAATCTTAGTTTATTCATAATGGAAATTAATATCAACTAATGGTGGAAGCAGGTATCAGAAACTGAAGATCAAAATTTCCACAATGAAAAATAGTAAAGAGAAGTAAATATCATTAAGAAGTTGAATAATAATGATAGATAAAAATGATGATTATGGTATACAATATTTGTAACATCCCAAGTAATTAATGAATAATAGATATTTTTTTATCTATGTCAATTAATGAATTATATAGTGTTTTAGAGGCTTAAAATGAGAATAAATCCAATCTTTAGCATGGAATACACTAATATTTTTAATAGATTGTTTTACTTCCTTTTGATGGAAAACCAGGTTTAAATCATAATTTTGAAAATTTTATAAGCTCTATTTGAAAAAATAAACTTATTCTTTATGATTGGGACATTTAAATTTACTTTGGGTAAATTTTTAGTATTTTTCCGATAAAGTTCATTTGTTAATGAATAGTGAAAAATGTTGTATTGTAATTAAAAACCCTTTTTTAATCTAATTTATTTATTTGATTAGATTATCTTCTGAATTTGATTTAAATTTCAATTAGAATATATTTTTACCATTTAATCCAATATTGGTCATTGAATTAATTTCACTTTGAAATTGGACTTAAACAAGTGTCAATCTTTTGATACTTATTGTTTCATAAAAACACGCTATTTTCTCTGACAGCGGTAATTAATTATTAAATTAATTAATGTAACTTATATGTTTTTTATTTTTTAAAATAGACATCATTTTTTCATTTGGAATATCATATATATCTTCGGGTGAAGATTTAGTATTTTTCTGAAGAAATTCAATTTTTGATGAATAGTGAAACCACTAAGTGGAACTTAAAAACTGATTTTTCGTTTAAATGAAATTTTACCACCTCTGTGTTTTGAATTTAAAATATCCAAAATACATGGTTGTAATTAAAAATTAAAATGTTGTTCAATGGGATTAAAATAATTTTTTGGTGAATACTAACTTTTATGTTTATTAATTGCTATTAGAGGTAATTAGTGTAATTTAAGGTAAGGATAATGTTTTTATAATATGAAATGACCTAGACAAATGTCTGACCCTTAATGGATGTGTCATGAACAACCAAGACAATCCATGGGTCAACATGGGGACCCCATGGAGCCTCTTTGGAAGGAAAATGATATTAATATATTTTTATTTAATGTTAAAGTAAAAATGTCACATACATGAGTTATTTTACTAAAACAATTAAATGGTGTTCTACAAGTCCGATTTTTTACTATAAATAGTCATTGGAAAGATAATTAAAATTTCCTACATCATAGTATTTTTATTATAATTTTTAGACATTAAATAAATCAAATTATTTATGACACCATGATGATGCAGTATTACCACATTATTTAACGATTTAAATAAAATGAAAATATAATGTAAAATATATGACCTACACATGTCAAAAAACTATTTTATGTGTGGATATCGAACCTTTATCACCTTATCCTCGAAATTTATAATTGTGGGACACTTTTTGTATGAAAATCATTTTATAACAAATTATCTTTTCCTAACTTTCCAAGAGTTCCCCTCCTCTCCTCTTATAAAAGGCCCCCACCTCTACCACCTTACCCACAATTCCAAAGCATTTGGCTTGGCCAACCCCTGCTGATTTTTTCTGTCCACATACCTATCTAACTCTTAGAAGCCTCAATGTGGGCATAATTCTTCCCAAGGAAGCCTTTGAGCTCAAATAAAAAGGAGATACCCGATTTAAAGGTAGTGTCTTATCTTGTGTTCTTATGTTTTATTTTGCTTCTCCAACCCCTAAACTTTTTTTATTAATGTCTTTTGTAACAACAACAGTATATTCCATATACTAGGATATTGTTATAATAAGTATTTGAGCTACACTTACAAAAACCTACATCTAATGGTTAAAGAACATACTGTTTCCGTGGATGGCGAATTTCTGTCTCACGAAACGATGATTGTTAAATATTCTTGTAACACCTTAAATGGTGGCCATTAAGATGACAATATATTAATATATGATATATAATATGTTTATGTTTTACTTATGCTTCTGTGTTTTTCGTTTATGGCATAATTTTATGGTTTCCAATATGGGTAAACGTGATATCTTCCTTTTAGGAAGTGCGGACAATCGCCCCCTCAAAGTGATTTGATTCGTTAATACCATATGTGGGTTGTATAAAGGATGTAATTAATGATTTTATATATAATATTATACTGGAATTATAATATACCTTTATATCATTATGATTTCAATCCATAAAATACTAAATAGAAATGAAAGTAGCGTTCATGCGTACGTACGACTTATCGTCTCCATGAACAGTGCATTTGATTTATTACCCATAAAAGTTATGTAATATTATAAATTAATGTATATAATGGATATATATGATATATATGATATCTAAATAATGATTATAACTCTGGATATAATGGATACATGAACAATGTGTAATTATAAAGAGTTTATTTTTTTTACTCAAGTACCAATGATCGTTAAAACAACCGTTATTAACATAAATAATTACATAGTGTTCATGACATGGTAATAAGTGATATAAAAGGAATATTGAACTTGAAAAAGGTTATTAAGCAAGTATAAATTAACTCAAGTTTATTATTCAGGAGGTTTATGAACGATCAAGTCTAGTCAGACCCGAGGTATGGGACATCCTCTCAATCTCATTTCATTGAGGCATATTTTGTTTTCTACACAACTTTCTTTTATACGGGGTATAATACCCTTTATCTTTTACCTTTATTGAAAAGGAATATTTTTATACGAAGCATTTTACTAAATAAATAAAGGGAATGTTTTTGTCATACGTATACGACGAAAATGACTTTTCCGCTGCCGTGACCATTATTTGAGTTTCGTCTTCCTCTACAAGCCATACCTTTTTTTAAAAGAAAACTGAATACCATGTTTTACTTTTTTTTATTTTGGTATTGAAAATGGTTTTCATAATATTTCTATTATATCAATGTGTTGTACTGATATCTTATGATTGAAATGTGGAAATATTATGTTCTCTTCATGTATGTTTTATGTGATATGATTATGTTATGGTTCTTGCGCATTATTATGAAGACGGGTGGTTCCGTGATAAATTAACGGTGGGTGAGCAAAATATAGATCCCAAATGAATTTTTTAATGCGAAGGAGTTAAACATTGAGGTTTCTCTGAAGAGAGTTAGGGAATATTCTATGATGTGTATTCCAAACGTAACCAAGAGGGTTACTCCCTATATAAGAATGTTATGAATGCCTCAAGTTACATTTATGTATTATGATTTCTATGATTTTTTCATCATTTGATGAGGTGTGTTAATGTTTTTTGTTTTATGAGTATAGTATGATTTCATTGATTCTAGTGTATACATGTACTCATATTTCCTTTCCCTATTTTTATATCCCTTACTGAGCTTTTTATGCCAATCCCATGTTTTTGAAATGATTTTCACTGGTCAAGGGAAGGGTACATGATATGATGATAGTGTCAAGGAAGTGTCAATAAAGAATCCATGTTTTATTTTAAATATGATTTTGTTGACGGGAAAAATGAATACTATCTTTTATATAACCACATTGTTTAAATGTGGAATGTAATGAAAGTTTTATGATCTAATTTTCTAAAACAGTAAACCTGAAAAGATCCTAAATGTGTAATCTTATAATAAATCAAGATTAAGTAATTTTTAAGGCAGGGGCCTTATATTATTTCCATAAATTTTTTTGAGAATAGTGAGTTAGGGATACAAGCATATACTATATACAAGAAAAAATTTATAAAAGGGGAAAAACTACAATATGAATATCCAGCATAGTTATGGTCATCTATAGTGTGATTCATCCTGATAATATAAATCAATAAATTATCACAAGACACACAATTCCATTTATTCACACATGTGATCTTAAATTTTAATTAGGTACTAAAGGTTCGCATTCATGGTGTGAGGTATAATTTGAGTCGGTTTTCAACCACGTTTTCTATGAAAATCTATTTTTTGAAAAAATTAAATGATATTGATCTTTATTAAATAAATTAACGGAAAGTTTCAATTAAATAATAAAACATGGGCATGTGTTCCTAAATAAAATCCCGATAAAGAATCCCACCAGATTTGGCCTATGTCGGATGTCTAAAAATAGGTACATGTGATATTCATAAAAATTATACAAGGGGTTATTGTAATCAAGAAGCCCTGATAGCTATACCCAAAGCTTATGATTTGAATTGGGGTCACATCTCCATGACATCACCCAAGAATTCTCAAAGTATAAATAATCTTAATTAATATAATGTTTAAAAACTAGCAGTAAAATCTAATGGTTGAGACTTGAGGCCATCCAACGTGATCAATATAGAGTCTGATGGGTCTCTAAATGCATAACTGATAGAACCAATTCCACCGAGTCCATCCATGGAAACCATTATAGTGATCCTTTGTAGCAGTTATGACATTGTGACTTTGGTTCCATACCATGTATCTCACATAGAGGACCAGGTATCACTCATTGCATGGCATAGCCATCTTGCCAACATTTCCATCCTAAATTTTCCCCTTAGGGAACCAATATCACTCTTGAGTATATGTAAACCACCTAGAAATACCATACATAGAATGTAAAAGTATCATTGTTCATGCATCATATAATAACCAATAGAATATGGTGAGTCCATCCATGGTATCCGTTAATTAGTTCCCATGTTCTCTCCCATCTCATAGTAGGTGTTTCATATCAACTAAAAACATCACACAAGGCATTAAATACACATAATCACGTTTCAACTCTATAGAAATCAAATGAATCATGCTAACTAGCTATCTATAAGAAATTGATCAATCCATTAAACATCGATTAAGGCAATAAGAAAAATTTAAGTCCAGGCTCCAAGGAAATTTATCTACGAAACACAGAATAATCATAGGCCATAGAATACAATCATAATCACATGGAATATGAATAGAATATATATTAGGAAATAAAATATCTAATAAATCATGAGAACACAAACAAATTTCACGTGAAATTAAAATATAAGGTCTTACTCATCATGTTCAAGGCATAAATCCAATAACATTGGACAAAAGGATATAAATTACATATTGTAAAATGATTAGGAATCCAACCAATTAGCAAATATTGAATTATGAATTTAGTTCATTTAAAAAATGGGAAACTTGCAAGGTGGATATCATCTTATGAATATGAATTTTTAATATAAGGTATATTTAATAATGTTTAAGGACCTATCTCATGGTCCATCATTTTTTCTGATTCAATTTAGAGATTCATAGAATTCATGAAGGGAGTAAAAATCACATGGTGATTAAGCATTCACGACATGTGAAATAGGATATTAAAGGTGGAATCACCCAAAGGAGAGGCTAATGTATAGAAAAATGACCCATGAATGGGATTTTTCATAAGGAATGGTCACATAGGTCAGGGGAATCTTTTTTAATTAATTTTTTATATAAGAACAATGCATTTCTAGATGTGTATGGAAATAATTATGGTGGCGCATCATTAAAATACTGGAAAAACAATTGGATAAATAATAGACTACCAACCTCAGTGTAATAGTTATCCACTCATCCATTGTCAATGATTTATTAGACCAAAAACGGAAGAAATCGAAGGATTTTTCCATAGACATGAAAATAGGGAAAAAGTTGTCTCAGAAAAATAGTATAATGAATATAAGAGGAACCTTCAAATATATTATAGTGGAAGGAAGCACTTACTGAGGGACTTCCATTGCATCTGAAATCAATGGATATTGACACCAGAAGAGAGAGATAACAAAAATACTATGGATGACCGTGGAGGGGATCTACACCCCATTGGGATGGATGAAACACACTCGGGTGAAGGAGAGAAGTGAATGAAATTATAATAAATCCTTAAAGATGGGTATTTTTAGTATTTTACCCATAAAAATAATTCAAATAGTTTGGTTGCAAAGTTAGAAAATCTATGTGCCAACATGGCACCAAAATATGCTTCTATGGGGAAGTAGTCATGATTTGGAACACATGTTTTCTTAACCTTAGGGAACCACTCTTTTAAAAATACTTAGGTGTAATTATGGGAAATAACATGGGGTGTATGGATTTAGAAAAAATTTGTGATCCTCTATATCCCACATTCTACAACAGCATGTTTATGGAAACTGTGTGGGTTGGGTCGCATAGTTTCCTCTCACTGTGTGGCCTAGTATGTCTCGACTAATTTCTGGGATCATGCTAAGAAATAATCTTGAACAAACTAGTGAACACCCTTAACCTTTTACAAATCATTTTTATGGATTTCTAGAGTAATTATAAAAAAACATTAATGATATATATCTTGGATAATATTAAAAATGTGAGTACCTTCCATATTTAAGATAACACATCCCTAAGATGCTCTTCTGAGGGTTCTACAATGTTATCCGTAAAGAGTTATTTCCAAAATATATACTTATCAACCTCCAGATCCTAGGTCTCTTCTAGTACACATCTTTGATTCGAAAGCAATGAGACATGTGATACTGACCTACATTGAGGAACCTTTTTGATTTGATTGATGATATGTATCTGATGATCCACATAAGATGCATCTGTTTCTCTCTCAATATCATAATTTTCTAATTAATGAGACGTTTTTGGTTTAAATAATCGAATATGGTATACATGAATGATATTTTTCATGGAATGATACCTATGAGGTAATAAAAAATGATTGTTTTTTGGTCAGAATCTACCCAGATAAAGAAACAAACAAAACATATCAATGCAATAACATACAATGTAAAATGATTCCCTTATAACCTGAGCTGGGTTATTTATACAGAACTACCTGATGTCTAACCTTGAGTCTTCAAATTATTTGGTGAATATATGTGAAAGACATAGTACAAGATCAAACTATATCCATATGATTCTAAATCAACATGACATGTTATAATGTTTAATAAACAAGATGAGGACCTAATAGAGATACTTCACATCCTTTTATCTATCACAGAAGAGAAAAAAATGATCTACCATGGAGGGACTCATGCTGAGAAATCATAATTTATTCTTGGAGACTATTTTTGTATGAAAATTAAACCAAAGGAAAATACTTTTCCCTTGATCCAGCATAATCTATAATACAATGTTGTTTCAAATCTTATAACATTTGAATGGTCTGCATGGACTACCCGTCGGTCTGATGCTGATATATAGTACTCAAAGGAACATGTGAACCATGTTATGGTAAAAATCATTCCAAAACCATGATTTAAACATAACATCTCTTTCTTAAATTAAATAACCAGGAACACCATGATGTCACACTATCTTTAATATGTAAAGACATCCAAACACATCAACAGTGAATGTTTAACCTAATCGGTGGGAAGTGTACAGCAATGGTCACCCATTCAATGATAATTGATACTACATAACTTCTTTAAAGGGATATTATCAAGCCTATCAGAATGTACATGGTAATGTTGTTACACTTCCACTTAAGAACAATGAGTGGCAACATATGTTATGTCAGTTATTAGTGCTCTCCATTCAGATGTAGATAGGTGGAGGACTGAGTGATGAAGCATGCATTCTTTATCTTCATACATTATCACCATAACTTATGATGGGTTTCACTATACGTCTTGGTAATCCAAGGAGAAACATCCCATATAATGGAATGTGATTACGTCATTCTCTCTTATAATTTATCAATATGAACCCATACATGTCCATGGAAAATTATGGTCCATGAACATGAAAAATACATCTAAGAGGAGGGGTTTCTATTTTGATGATATCCATTAAACAGAGGATTCCTTATCAGAAAACTAACTCATCCATACACACTATATAAGGAAGGAATTCACCGCTAGAGAAGACAAAACTGGATGATCATGCTGATCCTGGTCCTCCGGATGAAGCTTAAAAAATAGACCGATCAACATCCAATACTTTCTAGCCTCATTAAAGTTATGCATTTGAGACATCTGGGTCAAAGAGTTATGTAGGACATTTTCCATTCCAGGTGTTTATCTAAGCTCAAATTTTATTTACATTAGGTATTCAACCCACATTGAATGCCTTAGATTCGTGTCTCACTATGTTGAATGTATTTAAGAATTTTATAGTATTTTTGAACAAAAAAACCATTATAATAGGTAGTTCCTCCAATAGAGTAGAGCATGAACCATGGCTTCTAGATCGAGGTTCTTTATAGGGTAATTCCTCTCATGTGGCCTCACTGGGAGAGACCCATATAAGATGAATCAATCACCATACACCAAAACTACACCAATCTAGATCCTTGAATAATCACAATAGATTTTATTACATATTGTCTTAGGCAGAATAAAGATTGTACCTTTGGAGATCCTTCTATTTAACCTAATAACAAATATATCACATGCATCACTCTATATGAACAACAAACCCTTCTAATTCATGTCTATAAGAGGCATTGCTAAGTGGGAGAAATCCTGAATAAACCACCTGTAATATCTAACTAGCCTTATAAATTTTTTTATTTCAAACACATTCATGGGCTTATCCATAAAATCCACAACACTCAACATCTCTAGGCCAACTGATAACCCTCCCTCATATATGATATTATACATAATGAAAACATTAAAAATCTAACAGTAGAATTTAATAAGCATCACATATTCTTACTTTTCACTTAGTATACTTAATAAAATATAAATATGATTTGCCTGTCCATATATGGTTTGTGATTATTCTATGGTATCATCTCTGAATACTACCATAATATAATCACGGTATAGGTGAAAATCATGATACATCGATGTTGTGAAGACTATTAACATATTCTTCAGACTAAAAAACATAACAAAATACTCTTATAAGACATGCCTACTCTTGAGTACACTATTTAGTGTATCATATGGCCCCACATAAACCTGATGGTCACCAAACCATAAATAATTCTTTATTAAATAGTTTCTTCTTTGAGATAGTGGAAGAGTTCATCGATAGGAGGCAGTTGATTATGATTATTCCCCATAAATTATTTCAATCATCAATAATCAATGTAAAATCAAAAGTTTGCATCCACTTTTTCAGAAAATTAACTTATTAACCCCATTGTGATGTTATCAATAACATAAAACCCTTAAGATCATGATCTTCATGATTCATCTTATGTTCTTGTAACTCTGTTGGATCCATCCTATGTGGAGAAATGGACACTAGTGTTACACCTGGAACTAGCTCTATGATGAATTAAAAATATATCAGTAGAGGTAAGATAGATACATCAATAGGGAATACATCCCTAAAATGTTCCACTATGGGAATGAAATATATTAAATTAATTAACTAATCACTTATAAAGAATCAATCTTGATGGGGGGAAACTTTTCCAAATCCAATACACTTGGGTCCAACTCGATCATTAGAGATACCATGTTATCCGTTGTTTGTATAATGTATTCCCTCAGTTGATGTGAAAGATACTTGATGGTGATAATAATGCCCTTGGTCATTATGAGGCACAAGTTAGTCTATTTCAATAATTATGTCGAAATTGGGAATCTTGAAAAAAAAATGGTACCCACCCATATCAAGGGGGTTCTCATGACATTGGTGTATTACATCACATAAGACCCCTAATGACGTGTTGGGAGACCTGATTCCAAAAAAAGTATAGTATTTCAAAATGAACTCTTTTCAAAATCTCAACATATATGAAATATTCTGATTCACCTATATCGAAAATGGCAGAAACTAATGTAGAGTTTACAAAAATAGTACCTATAACCACATAAGGACATGGAATCTGCTCCCCGAGTGTGGGAATCCATTCCTAAAGATGGCATGAACCATGAACCTAGGATTATTTCTAACTATCCTATGTAAATCCACTCTGATGATGATGAATCTCTTGGGCCATACTGCCTCATCCATGACCACTACCACCTCAGCCTGATCAGTAGGTAAAAGAAAACATCAATCCTGATGTAGAGTCATAGATCCTAAACTTGATAGTGATTTCCCTAGGTATCCATTCTCATTATATTATTGAGGAAACAAATATAATAAATACTAATGATGACCCATCCTACCATAATCTCGACACACAATTGGGTAGGTCTTTTTATGACTGGGCCTACACACTAGTGACACACTATTACACCACGCCCATATGCACATTTGAAACCATTCATTTGACATACCAATGAATCATCCCCCAACCTCAGAATCGAACCTCCTTGTCTAACATTTATAGATTGTGGGAGGTTCAATTCTCCGATTAAGATCTGTTTCACTATATATGTAACAGTCATTAAACAAAAATTATATTCACCTATGATTGGAGATCATACCCATTCCAATCCTAAAAGGACCTCATAGTTGAAAAATTATCAGTGATTAAATATGTGAAGAATAACTGGAGCATGGTGAAGTGTAGAAAATATTATTTATTAGTTAGAGTGACCTATTGATGATCTTGGAACTCCTAAGCATGACCCTATCTCAAAGTGTTTGAAAAATAGTATTGGTAGATGTCCATTTTGAAATCTTCCCATACCATTCCCCAATGACACTCTGATTGAGATATTAAATCCCAACAGTAATTAGTTGAGTCACATAACATATATATATTGAGCATGACCCTATGCTCTAGAGGCGTCTCAAAATGGTCAGTGATTTGTAAAATGGCCTCTAAGCATGAATTAGAAGCATGAGGTCTTCTATACCCTGAAAATGTGGGGGATTATGAAAATAAATGTCCTAAGTCTTCTATTCCATATTGGTGGCATGCCGAGGACAACAAAAAATATACTTTATAAACAGAAGAATGTTTTGGTGAAACTATGCTTCAGCTCCATGTGGAAGATCACAAGGAGGTTCCTCTAGTGTAACTGCTTGATGTGTAATGTGTAGCATAGGGACCACCACATCAGTAGTGATTTCATCACCACTTTTTTGTAATATATCACGAGGATGGCATGGTTTCATATATCTAAAATTTCACAACACAATCCTCAAAAAATAATTTTTATCGATATTGAAGGATGACTAATAAAGGACAGGTACAAGTCTTCCTATAAGCATGAGAATACCCACAACATACATTGATAGACATGTCTAGATGATAAGAAGAATAAAAGGATCAGTACATACATTGAAAACATATCCAATGATCAATTTATAAGTCTATGTATTGTTCAATGTTTTACATTCTCATATAAGGTTCCCATTTCATTTTAATGGTGATATTCATTTGAATAAATTTCTGTATTTTATTTCCTTTTAAATGGATGGATTAATCACATTAATTTATAGTGTCCCACACACCTTATAAATTAATATTTAGAAGCTACTTAATCCAAAACATATCATACTTCAACAAGATGAATTGTCAAATTTCGATAGATCTAACCAAATAGGCACTACAAGGAACAACAATTGTCATAAACATAATAGTATATCATAATGAAATTATAAATCATATGGAATAGTGAATGAAATTTTAATAATATAATTCATTTTATGATTGAAGAAAAATTTTTACCTTATTTCATTGGGCTGGAATAATAAAAATCATCCATTTAATAATACCAGCATCTGTCAAATCAAAAAAAACATACTTCACCCAACAGTGAGGTTCTACCGATTTTAAATGGCATAATAAATAACTGCAAATCCAAATCGCAAGGAAATTTAGTTTCCCCTATATGAGGGTTAGATACATCCATGAGTAAGGAATGGTCCATATTATAATATCCTAGTCATATATATAATACAAAAAAGTAAGTAAATGGAAAATAAAATACCATATCAATACACATTTTTGCATCCCACCCTAGGTTTCACTCAATAGTTCCTTGAGATGGTGGCTAAAGGACCTCAATCCCATCTCTCTGAATGATAGAGGCTTCTGACTTGTAGTGAGAGTATTGGATGTCTTAATGTGGATAATTTTCATTCACAGATTAGGGAATGATATGTCATAAACTATAGTAATAAATGGTTGATGTACATAACAAGAACTAAAGAACAACATTGCCAAAATTTAAACCACACAAGAGAAGTTGGAAAATGATATAAGAGGAATAATAGTAGTAGATAAAAAATGATGATGATGGCATGTCATATGTCTATAGAAAATATGAATATGAGGAGATATGGATACAAGTATATAATTCATGATTGAAAAAATATATAAAAGATAAAAATATACTATTACAAGAGTATGAATCATAGCATCAGTCCTCTAGCCCATGATATATCCTAAAAAAGTAAATTAATCAAGTACTGAATGCATCACAACTCCCTTTATCCCCACCCATGATTCAAAAAATATACTCGGAAACCAATGGCGTTTGGGTAGTGTTTGAGATATAATCATAGTAGGCCACTACCGATGGTGTCAAGGCCAATCCATTTCATGAAAACATTAAATGAATGTATTTGATAATAATTAAATGAAGGTAGAGAAAACAAATAAAAAATAAATCATCTTATCAGGTTCCTAAAAGGAATCCCAATCAATACCACCTACATCGTTCTATGTTGGATGACTGAAAATAGTTACTTTTACAATTCCAAAAAAATAAACAATGGTCCATTGTTATAAAGAAAAGAAAATAGGCATACCCCCATTAAGTGATTTATTTGGTGTCACATCTCCATGACATCACACTAACATGATAAAAGTATAAATAAACTAAACGCATATAAAGGAAACATATAATTCATCAAATACAATTTTGGAGTTCAAAGACTATCCATGGTGATCGATATAGAATCCCATGGGTTGATATGGGTGTCTCTGATAGAACCCATTCCACCATTTCCATATAAGGAAACCCACATTGGTGTCCGTTGTATCACTCATGTCATGGTGAACCTTGGTCCGCACGAATTATCTCTCATAGGTGATTGGGTATCAACTGATGTGTGGTGTATACATCCTTCCAATGAGTCTTTCCTTGGTTTCTCCCATAGGGAACCTATCTCACTCATGAGTTAATATAAACCATACATAGATCCTATATCGATAAATCCAAAGTAATGCTCACATCACATCAAGTAGAAACCAAACAAACATGGTGATTCCATTGGAGGCTACCAAAAAAAGGGACTCATGTTTTCTTCTAACCTGTAGCAGGTGTATCATAAAAACCATGAACATAACACGAGTCATATCATACACATTATAACATTTCATCAATGCATAATTTCAATAACTGATGCTAAAATGAAAATTAAATGATTTAATTCAAGGAACTAAACATGGAATAAATCATTAAGCACAATCATATGCTTCGGCTATAAGTCATGATCTCTAGGAAACATGAAATAAGATTAGGACCTGGAATGAAAACCTAAGTAAATTTAATTTTCATATCATATATACTATGAATTTACATAAGGAATAAAAAAAGGTTAATCTGAATTTTTTTTTGATAAATTAGATTATAAGCTATGAGTAATCATGCTTAAGGCATAAGGAACATTGAATGAAATAAATGAAAATAAAGTTTATAGGGAAATAAGAATATGAATCCAAAAAATTAACCATAATTAAATTATTAATTTAATTAATTTGACCAATGATAAACTCAATGGTTGGATAGAAATTCAAGAATAATCATTTTACATATAACGTATGAAGAATATGGCTCAAGGTCCAATCTCATGGTTTAGAATTTATTATAATTTAATTTAGCGATTCATTTAATTAAACAATTGAAAAAATCAGACATCATGATTATCCATTAAATTAATGGGAAAGAATCCATTAATGGTTTGAACACACAATTTCGTATCAAATAACTATGAGAATGACCCACATATGGGTTCATTAATAAAGGAATTCCACAAAAGTCTTGGAAAAAAATTTAATTAATTTATAAATAATAAAAAATCATTAAAATTATAATCGGGTGATTGGAAAAATGACACATCATTGAAAAATATATGAAATTATGTGGGGGACTGTAGAACACCTACCTTGATATAGTAGCACTCAATTCATCTATTATCTAGTATTGATTCAACCTAGACCAAAATAAATCAATGTATTTTTTAAATTCCTCGATAATAATGAAATAAACCTTCATAGAAAAATATTTTTATAAATGGGATAATAACCATAAAAATATTATAGAAGATGTAAATTATTTCAAAGTTATTTACATTTCATCTGATGAAAAATCATTTGGAATCAATGGGAGGAAGATAGAACAACCACTATGGATGAGGGGGGAGGAGATCCACACAACAAGAGGTGGGAACTTTCTCTAATGAATAATAGGGGGAATAAAATTAGGATAAAAAAATTAAAGGGTGTTATTTTGAATAATTCACCCACAAACAAACATTAAATGTTTTAGCTACATTGTTGGGCAAACAAGGTGCGAATGGTGCCCCATAATCTGCTTGTAAGGGGCTCACTACATGGGTTTCTTACCCATGCATAAATCTGGGGGAACCAATATTTCCAATCCCTATAGGTTGGCTCATGGGAATTCCAATGTGGGTCACATAGTTTTAAATAATCTTTGTGGATCTGGGGACACCACTGTTTTCCACAACACAAATTAGAGGAACTATGTGGGATTGATGTATGGTTTCCTCTAAATATGCAGTCAAAAAATGCATCTTCTCTTTTAAAGGATCTATGATTAGAATGAGGCCCAGAAGAGGTTGGGGATTAAGCCTTATTTTAATAATATGAGGCCCAGATGCATCCAAAACAAGATATTACAATTTAGATATTATTATGAGGGATATCTAAAGGAACTAAAACAAAAATAATTAACTATTCTTACTAAAAATCATAGAAGTTACAGTATACCTAATATGTTTAGATTTGTCTATGTTTACTCTATTTTTATTTGGGTAGTTTAAACCAAACCCCTCTTACAAGTTTCAAATATCTATAATATACTAAATATGTTCAATAATTTCGGAAAACAATGTTCTTGGCATGATATATTGTATAAATCTATATTTGATGATAAACAGAAGCATATAAAATCTTATTTGATCCATTCTTGTTCAGTAGGGAAAATATTTTGACATACTTACACCAAATTATTATTCCCCATTGACCATATAGATAAATTCCCTATTTAGACATAAAATGATTTAGGAATATTATAATTAGTTGTATTAATATTATTAATTAATACAACAGAAGAGGTTTTTTGAATCCTGGAATTAGAATCACTTGGACTAAATTGTTTAAATTACGTGTAAATATATAATTGATGTTTTTGACTATTCTGGAACATTTATGGCCTTAAAATTTAGAAAAATATTGAATTGTAATTTTCTAAAATAATTTTGTTAATTTAGATAATGACCCAGTGTCCTATAAAGGGATAGAAAATTGGTAAACAATGGAAATGACATTTATAACTTATCATGACCAATTCTTTATGAAAGGATTGGATTTCATTTCATTATGTATAAATCCTTATATACATGTCCTGGACTTAGTTATAATGAAACTATTATATATAGTTATTCAAAATAGTTATAATAGAATACATACATATAGACATTCCACCTAGTTATGATAAAATTATTATATGTACCACTTACACATGGTTATGGTTAACATCTTATATAGATATCTCCAGCCATGTGATGCTTTACTTAAAATATTAATGTTATAATTTTGTTTAAATATATTTTCTCACCTATAATTATTTTATGTAATATACCTAGTGATGGTTATGCATATGAATTTAATGGTTCTACGACATGATCAGAGGTATCTGGCATGGAGACAAATATGGTTTAGCTGACCCACATGTCATCTTAGATAATGAGGGTTATTTAAATTGTTTTATTAACTACATTGATTTATTGAATTAATAAAAAAATTTATTTTTATAGTAGGAAATATATTACTCATGTTGTATTTTTTTTGACAATGTTATTTGAACCTATTGAGATATACACACACCCTACATAATACCTAATTTGGTACCCCAATAGATTCCATGAATAATTGTCTACAAAAAGGAATGGGACCATATTTATTATTGTGATTTCTTGTAATGGTCCTTGCCCTATAGGTATGTTACTTTCTAGGTTTCATTAGTAGGACATTCTCATGGGAAGATAAAATGGAGTTTAGATAGGTTCAACTAAATTTTGGAATAATGGGAATTATATGTCGTGTAACTATAACACACGGCGTGAAAATATATTTCAAAATTTTTCAGTGAGGTTTCACATTGCATTAAATTTTAGGGTTTTAAAATAAAATAAATTTTGATGTGAAGGATTTTTCAACATAAGTGTACCTCTATGTATTACATTACGTGAAAAGGGATTATACGTCATGTGACCCCCCAATTATTTAATGTCTTAAAACATTACATCTCCTCAGGTTTTTAAAAACCCTAATGGTCTAGCCCCTCTTTTGTCCTTTGAGACCTGTCAATCCCTTCCTTTTCAATTTGGAGACCCCTTCAACGGAAATTGATAACTGATCTTTCATCATCAATTTATAGTGATCTGACATCGATCTAATGTGCATTCTTCCATCATTTCAAGGATTTATTTGGGCTGGTATCATTTTTCATATCACCTTTTTTTAAATAGTCGGGAATGTTCTTCCCCACTTATAAAATTTTCTTCTCCAATCATTGATTCGTGTGGTGGTTATGTTTTATCCCCAGGTGGATGCAGATCTCACAATAAATGAAATCAATGGACCGTTGCATGATCTACTTCCAATGAAAGAATATTGAAACCCTTTAAATGTTGTTATTTTACTTTATTTCTCTTTATTTCCTATCACGTAGAAGGGATCTTCTCATGTTTTCCTACAAATCATAGTCTTTCCACACTAGTCAATGGTAATAATTGGGATAAAAAATTGAAAGGTGTGGATGGATTTGAATAACATGTTTTACGACATGATGTTATTGTGATGTTTTTAATTATATGGCCTAAACATATTCTTGAAAATCATAAAAATTTTTGGTTCTTGGTTGTGATATAAATAATTTACATGTTTTTTAGATCCTTTTGAACATTTTTATATTGAAATTAGTAAATAACATACACCTTGAAAATAAACATATTCCATTGGATAGAAAAGTTCTTCTGATTACCACATAATTAACATGTGAAATTGAATAAGGGATGCCTTTCTAAATTTGAATATTATGTTACTCATTGGTATGTATGGTGATATTTTGTGTTAGATAGTCGCGATTGTTTGTGTGGGATAGAAAAAATATAATGTGGTTTTTTGTGATGTATGTGTAAGCTTTTTTGTTGTTGTGGTGAATCTGTGAAGCATGGGTGTTTTGTTGTTTTTTTTGAGTGATGTCATGTATCAAATTTTCAAGGACACATCAACAATTATATAAAATGTAACCTCATGTTGAGAGTTTCATTGAGTGTAGAATGTAAGAGAAATGTGGTGCAGTGATGCTACAAAGTTAGTTAGGCATTTTTGTGCTAACTGATGGTGATATGAGAAGGGCTTGGATCCATTGGTACATCACATGAGTGATATGATTTGGAAAACTGATATTAGTGGTTCATAAGGGTGGTTGAAATAGATATTCACAATGAATAGCTTTCATAAATCCTTAAATATAATTAGATATCTATATATCATGAATTGGTTTCAAATATAGAGGAATCTAAAGATAAATTAGTTTATATGGACCTTCACCTTCTAATGTGACGTTTCTTGTGTTTACTGTTTTGTTTTTCATTAACTAGATTCCCAGATAGTGGTGGAATGGTAAAATAAATTGTTCAATAAAAATGATGGATGTAAATAAACAAACTGTAAAAAAAGAACAAAATTAAATTGATGGAATTTATTTGAAATTGGAATGGGATTGTGCTGGGTTGGGTGTTGTTTATAATTTATCGTTTGTAGAAAAAGTTTTTTGTAGTTTTTATATCTGTTTAGAAGCAATTGGTTGGTATTCAATACTTGGTATGTTATATTTCTATACTTTTATTTTCCATGTGACTTTTATATGCTCATTACCCTTTTATATAAATATCTGTTGGACACCCACATCGTCACAGTGGATGGTATATTTACCCAACATCGTAGTGGAAGGATGGATGTATATTCACCCACTCATCCATTCTCCAATTGACAGGGGGATAATAGGCCATGATTATTCATGAATGATTTAGTTTGTGAGGCCCATGTGTGTTTGGGAGAGTTGTGCTTCCCAGGTTTCATCAGGATGATTTATATTGTGCTTTCCCAGGATTCTTTGAGGTGAGATGTGGTTTGTGTCACAAGTGTTTATGGGAAATATTTTACATGGTTTATGCCCTTGGTTTCCACGGATGGGATGTTATGAGATTTTTTATGATTGTGTCTATGCGCAAGATATGAATTGGTTGTGTCATAGGTTTATATGGGCAGAATGTGATGTGGTTTGTTGCCAATTTGTTTTATTGTATGATATGATGCGTCTTGGGGCCCATGTAATGGGACGAGGTGTGGTCGTTAGGCCTAGGTTTCTTGGGGAAGGTTGTAATGTCGTTATTTCAAAAGAGGTTGGAGTGTGACGATCGTTTTTGTTATTAAAGTGCAGCTAAACCAGTTGGAAGTGTTGTAGGGTACCCAAAATCATCAATGTGCATACTACACTACAATACATGACTTTCTTTACTTGGTGAACGTTCCTTGGTGATGTGGGGATGGCTAGTATACCATGTTAGGTGCTGGTTGGTTATACTATTTTCTCACGGGATCATTTGTATACTCCTATAACTTGTGAATGAGAGACATTGGTTTTATTTTTATGTATACTTTTATTCTCAACCTATGTATATAAAACCACATTCATATTTCCAAGGTGACTACATTGATCGTGTTGGGAATTACTATCTCAGACATTGGGATATTTTTTTTCACAACATAGACAATATTTTGGAACATAACATGTAGTTTTTATTACATTTTTAATAATTTTATATTGAACATGATATTTTGATGGAATTGGGATTTCTTATATATATATATATATATATGTATTGGGGTGTTATGGGATGGAGCATATTATCTCTTGATATTGTTTTTAAAAAAAAATGGGCAATGCATCTCATTATATGATATTGTATACCACTGGTGTCGGACATCAACATGGGTCCTAATAGAGGCAGAACAAGGTGGGAGGGGTAATTATATGCCTTTCTTTATTTCTATGCCAGGAAGGGTAACTTTGGAGGGAGGGGGTTGTGACAGAATGGCATCAGAGGTGACTGTTGAGTGATAGAATAGATTTTGGAGTTATCCAGATTGAGGATTCCTTGGGTTGGTAAGGAAATAATGTTTTTTGAACCTGGTGCACAACAATGGTCGGGGAAGACTAGATAGAACCTGCCATTTTGGGTTCCACTGGCATCTGATTCAAGGACATTAATACTATAGAACGACCAAGTGAGGCTACACTGTTTGAAGGGTGGAGACCCTATGAATGGTACAAGCAACATAATGACTTGTGTTCTTGTTTTAATTTGGTTTTTTGATAAATAGGATTTAAATAATGAGTTGAATGAGTTAAAATTATTTGTAAAATGAATTACATTCAGGCATAGGATGTTCTTAGTTTACCATGTAGTTATGGAATAATATTCTAGTCAGCATGAGGATCGAGAAGATGAGGCCCATTAGACTGATCTGGTTGACTGGAAGATGGTTGAACCAATGTGAGGGGATGACTTGGGGAAAATAATGTTACCTAACACCTAGAGTTAGGACATTGGAATGTTTGAGGGTAGTATTTCAAACATTAAGATATATATCATTCTCATAGAGCTAAATATCACCATTAGATTTATTTCGACTGCAACCGAGTATTGGGTTCTATTTGTGGTAAGTCAAATTCGGTGCGATACATGTCAGTGATGGATATTGTACATGGGGAATAGAAAGAATAAGGATATTCTATGGTTTGATTTCAACAAAGATCTCTGAGAAAAAAATCATTTCATCGACCATTAAGGTTGAAAGGAGGTAGTCGATACTCTCCCTCTAGAAAGCGATTATGTCGGTATGAGAGTTGGGGATCAAGTTCAAGTATCTCCTACACCCAGCATTTTTTTGAATGGGCAGTCTGAACGAGGCACCTAGGGGAGTCACTTCATCCCTCTATCTAGTATGAGGTTACTCCTTTTACAATACCAATATAGATGGAGGGTGAGAAGAAGGATAATTTTATTGAATAGATTCACTCGTAAGGAGGTATACGGAGAGAGGGGACCTAGTTGGGTCATTCTAGAGGCATTTCCTCAAGTAATATGTTTTAGGATTCATGGGCTTTGTGGTTTCAGAATTTATGGAGTTTACTTCAGTAGCACACTTTCTTTCAAGAGAGTCATAGCGGTCTACATTCCTTTTCATTGAATTTGGCACTGAGGTGTTTAATATTTTGAGAATATTGAAATATTTAGTATCAGTACTCAGTTTCCATTTAATATTATTATGGGGGAGGAGGATATGTCCAACGACATCCGTAACCGTAGAATACAGCAAAGCCACATCAACAATTGGTAAAGCAGGCTAACAATCTATCAAGGGAAGATAAACTAGGTAGATTCCAATATTATGATGTTCTTCTTGTACCTTTACCTAATAATGATCATGGATTCAGTAATCAGTAGAGTGGTAGAGGAGTTATTCTTCATCATCTTCATGTAGTAGAGGCAGTAGTTTCAGTAGGGCTAGTTATCTGTAGAGGTATGATCAATTTTTTAAAAATCCTTTCACGTGGTTTTTTTTTGGAGATTCAGAATACTTTGTTACATAAGATCATTCCCATTATTTGGTACTACAAACATAGTGGTTTCTTATTCCTCTGGTGTTGAGTACACCATTCGGAGGCCAGACCATATTGTTTGATGTGTGCTAGAAGTATAGACTGATGATGGGACCACATCATTCCCTTGGGGATATTTTTGTACTATAGATGTAGCCATTCAATTTTATTATCATAATTGATTATTTTTACTCAGTGCAACCAATTATCTATTTCTTCTAAAAGATAGTCATTTTTTCAAATACAGATGTTTAGTATGTGGTTTTTTATTGAAAGTGGAGCTGTTAGGTAAGAATTCAGTGTAAAGAGAATATTATTTTCTCGTTGGCTGATCTGTTAGTGCAATCAGTAAAGGTTTGGAGGGCGGAGGTTTCATTATTTTTTTGGGAGTCTTGGTTTTTCCCCTTGGTGGTTGTGATTATACCCCTCGAAATATTTTTTACATCATGATAGATATGTATGCCAATGCGCCTTTTATTTTGATGGCTCTCTATTATATGGAACCTTCCAAGTAGTAGGGGTTTCAGATCCATGTGGGTGATCTGATGAAAAAGGGTTTTATTTTTCCCAATGTTTCATTGTGTGGTTCCCCAATATTGTTAGAGAAGAAGTTGTTTTTTGGTATGAGTTTTTGATTACACTATCATAGGATGAATAATGTTGTGGTCAAAAACCATTACCCCCTCTCGAGGATAGATGATCTTTTCGACCACGTGAGAGGGTAAGGTTGGTTTTCTATGATTGGTTTATGATCAAGATATAACCAGTTGAGGCTGAAAGAGGTAAATATTCTGATAACTAATTTCTGATATATGTATGGTCACTTGGATTTTTTGGTCATTCCCTTATTTATTATGAACACACGAGCTGTGTTCATGGGACCAATGAATTATTTTTTTCACAAGTTCTTGGATCGGTACTTCATCATTTTTATTGACAACATCTTGGTCTACTCAAGTATAGAGTAAGATCATGCCACACCTACCAATACCATAATTCACGATCATTGAATCCAACAACACTATAGAAAATTATCCAATTGAATTTTTCAGACACAAGAGGTGTATTTCATTGGGCATGTGGTGTCTTCATAGGTTATAGTAGTGGACACGTTGAAGTATAAGTAAATTATTTTTGGGATGCACCCAATAATTTGGAAGAGGCTAATAGTTTTCTTGGTCTCATAGTTTGTTATTGGTTGTTGGTAACTGATTACTCTTATGTTTTATCACAATTTAAATCTTTGACTAGGAATAAATGGAATTTTGGTGGAGTAGGAAGTTTGATGCAACATTTGGTTACCTGATGGGGATGCCATTTAATACCATAGTAATATTATTTCCTGAGGTTGTGGTGATGTTTGAGGTGTTCTTTGATTATTACCATATGTTTTTACGAGGAATATTGATGTAGAAATAACATGTGATATATTTTGGGTCTAGGAATTCATTTTCCGATGAGTGTAACTATTCTAGCCATGATCTAGAGATTTCAGCAGATTTGTTTTCACTGATGTTTAATCGGCATGAACTCATTGGGGGGTACTTTATGGTCTTAATAGATCATAATATTTTGAGGTATATCTTTTTCAAGCATGATATAAACATACGACATCATAGGTGGGATGGAGTATCTTGAATATTAGGATTTCATGATATATTACATGTAAAAAATGTGGAATAATTTGGATGATTAATTGAGTTGAAATTCCCAGAATGATGTTATTTGGGATTCTGCAAATGCTTGGAAAGAGATGGATGATTTTTCAGCATTGCACTTAGATCTCGGACCTGGCAGTTATACAATATATTTGAGCCAGATGATATTGTGGTCTTATCTAATGATAAAGGAGGAGGTGACTTAGTTTGTGAAATAGAGGTAGAGGTGTTTCCTGATCATGTTGGCCATTGTGAAGCTCCAGGGGATAGACATTGGATGGTTATAATCAGATGTTGTTCCATGGGATGTGGTTTTTTCTGGTAGTGGTTCATGAGGTAGTTTCACATTAGTTTCTTAACATTCCTTTATAAGTACACCCACGAATTTATAAGATGATTTTTTATTGAATATGTAGTTTGGGTGGACTGATATAAAGTGTCTAGTAGCAGAGTTTGGTTAAAGATGCTTGGTTTGAAAGAAGGTGAATGATGAGAACCATGTTCTCAGAGGATTTTTTCAACCCTTGGACGTCCTCTTCTTGAAGTGGGAATACATATCAATGGATTTATCCATAGGGTTACCCAGATGTCATGTAGGCTATGTTGCTATTAGTGTTGTATTAGTGGAAAAACCTTTTAAATCACCTCCCTTATTTACGATCAAGGAGTCGGGTGTGGTGTATTCCTTGGAATTGTGGTATGTGGATGAGGTGGTATAGTTATATGGAGTTCCAAGATCCATTATCTCAAATCGGGAAACACATTTTACCTAATGTGTTTAGATTGGATTGTAGCATTCTTTTAGAACCAGTTACTCCTCAGAACTTTATTCAACCCTAAGATAGATGGGAAGATGAAACAGACTTTCTAGACGTTGGAGGATCTGTTATGGGCATGAATCTTGGACTTTGGTGGATCTTGGGTGAAACACATTCCTTTGCTGGAGTTTTTTATAATAGTATCTATCATCCTTCCAATTGCATGGATGTGTTTGAATTATTTGTATGGGAGACAATTTCTATTTTCATTGTTTTGTAAAAAAGTTGGGGAAATAATTATTCATAGTCCGGATGTCGTAAATAGAATGATCTAGAAGGATAATATTGATTGATAGATGATAAAATTATCATAGGACTGGAATAAGTCTTATGTCGATCTCATGATGAGGCCCTTTGAGTTCGATGTTGGGGAATATGTTTTCTTGAATCTTTCTCCACGATCGGGGTAGTAGAGGTTTGGAAAAGGGTGAAAAATTTATTCTAGGGTTGTTGGACAATTAAAATAGATGGGATGAGTTGGAAAATTGGCATACTAGTTTTGATTTCACCCATAGTTGGAGAGGATCTATGACCTATTCCACGTCTCCCAACTTCATCGTTATCTTCACGGTGACTACCATGACCTCGACTGGGTAGAGATGGATATTGAGTTCAACATGATGTATGCGGAGTAGCTAGTAGTGATCAAGGATCATAAAGAGATGGTGATAAATGCATGGAACATTCCATTGGTTCATGTGTTGTGGAATCTTGGTGTCCAAGAGGTGAGTACAATGGAGCAAGAAGCACATATGTGCTCCTGGTACAATGAGTTATTATGAGCATTATTTTATCCATTTTTCTTGAAATTTGATGCTTTAACCATATTTATTATGATACGTGTTATTTATTTTCTCCATAATGTGTGATGAATTCCTGATGTGTGATAAGGGGAGGACCCAATTCCCATTCCACTGACATTAATTTTTATGCAATTAAACCCATGTTGGCAAGTCAATACCGCCCTGATCATAAAATATCTTGAAATAGAGGAAAATATTCAAGAATTTTTGTGTTTGAGATAACATTTTTTGACATTTATTGTGTTTCTTTGTCGATTGGGTTTTGAGATGTTGTAGGAGTTGTTCTTTGATTTTTCAGCTTCCACTGAAACATTCGAACAACACTGGGTGGTCTATCAATAAACTTTGATGTGTTTGGTTAATAATGATTCTTCAGGGGTTGCGAGATCATTGAGAGGATTCTCACAAGATGGTTGTTTAGAACCATCTTTATTATTGGATTGGTTTTGGATTATCAATTATTAGAATCATTTGATAGTTATCTGATGTAACAGTGTGAATCCTCTCAGTCCATTACATTGTCGGTATTGGTGGTTGGAGATGCTTATAGGAGTCCAAGAGAGAGTATGGAGCATTTTAGTTTCCAAATGTTGGATTTATGGGAGTTACATGTTGGGTAACTATAATTAATGAGGTGGAACTCTTCTTTGTTATTTTATCGGAGGTTTAGCTTCTGTTATTATTTTGGGGTTTTGAAAATAAAATAAATTGTTCGGTGATGTATTTTTTTTGCAGAAGTGGAAATCAAGTTATTAAATGACATGTAAGGGGATTTCACATAATGTAATACCCCTGAAGGTGTAATTATTTAAAACATCCTATCCACTCATGTTTCACAAACCTTGTGGCTCCATCCCACTCTCGTTTCCTAGGAGACCCGATAGTCCCTTCCTGGGAGTTTTGGAGACCCCGTTGATGGAAATCGATAACCGATCATCTTTCATTTATCTACAGTGATCCCTCTTCAAGATGAGGTACATTCAACCATCATTTCATGTATTTTATTTGGTTTGTCCCTCTTTTTCTCCCACTTTTAATTCCATATGATGGGGAGTGTTCTTTTTGCTTCTAACACATTCATCATCAGTTTTTGATTAGTGAGGTGGTGTCACAACATACTTGGGTTGATGTAGATATTACATGAGAAGAAATCGATGGACCATTTGATGATATCCTTCAGCACAAAGAATGTTGACACCCATTCTAGGTAAGTATTTTTCCTCATTTTTATTTAATTTTCTATCATGTGGGAGGTATATACTTTTTTTTTCTTATAGATCATCTGTATTCCATAAAAATGAAAGAAAAAAATCAACAAAATCAATTTAAAAGGGCTAGACATATTTGAATCACATATATTATGAAATGATTTTATTTTGATTTTGTTAATTATATAGGCTAAACACGCCACTAAAAATGTATTTTTTGGTGGTCCTTGTTATCTCACTTAAAAAGTTTTGTTTTGGATGGTTCATGTTGATCATTTATATATGAATATTCATAAATCATTTACACATGGATAATAAAAGGATTCCCATGATTTCCTAGTTTTTAATGATAGATCCTGAATTAAAAAGTGAAATTAAATAAGAAATTCCTTTCAAAATTAGATTTTTTTTATTACACAGTATGTGGGGTAATGTGTATTATGGGATACTTGCAGTTGTTCATGTGGGACAGACGTGATATGATGTGGATTTATTGTAATGTTTTGATAATATATTGTTTGTTTTGTGGTGTGTATGTGAAGCATGTGTGTGTTGTGGGTTGATTTGGATGGTGTCATGGATGAAGTGGTAGATGATTAATCAACCTGACAATTTAATTAGACTACATGTTGGAAGTTTTATTGATTGTGGAATGGATGATAAAAGTGGTGTTACAAGGTTACAAATATGGTTATGAATTGGTGTGATATCATATGGGTTTGTGAGTAGGGGATGACTCTATTGGTATGGAACTTTTAGTGAGATGAATTTTGATAATCATTATACTGGTTGATATGGGTGGTTTACCTAGATTTTCTCTATGAGAAACATTTAGAAATATTACCCTATAACCAGAGATTGATATATCATGAATGGGTGTCAAATATGGAGGAATTTGATGATACATTGCTTTATCTAGATTTTGACCTTATGAGGTGACTTTGGTTAGGTTTCTTATTCTGTTATGTGCTTAGTAGTTTCCAATATAGTAATGGAATGGTTATATAATTTTATTAATAAAAAGTTTAGATGTAATTAAATGAACTACTAAATAATGATGTGAAGTTGATTAATGGACTTTATTTGAAATTTGAATGGGTTGGTGTCATGTTCGGCCTTATTGTACATTTAGAGGTAGTAGCAGTGGTGGTTATGAGTTGTCGTTTCTATTTATAATCCATAAGATTGGATTGATTTTTATAATGATATGTGTAAATAATTTTATTTTTCCTCGTGATTTCTATACGCACACCACCCTAGTTGAGATCTATGTACCTAACACCCCCATAGTCAAGGGGGGATGATATCATTCAAAAAATTCCCAGTAGAAGAATGGACCGATGGGAAAACTATCCTAAATGTTCATTATTCCAGGTGGTGATTACCTTGGTTTCATTAGGGAAGATGTGGTTTGTGAGGCTTAGGTGTGGGCGGTTGAGTTTTGCATCATATGTTTCATTGGAATGATATGTCTTGGCCTATCCCATGTTTCTTTTGAATTATATGTGGTTTTGGCCATGGTGTCCATGGGTAAAATGTGGTGTTTTCAGTCTCCTAGATCTTTGTGGCCATGATGGGATGTGTTTTGTGGATGAGGTGTCCTCATGAAGGATGTGACTAGGTTCTGTAACATGTATTTGGGGGTGGGATTTGATGTGGTATGTGGCCCATGTTCTAACATGTTGGATGCAATGTGACATAGGGACTATGTTATGGGACGAGGTGTGGTTGTGATACCTAGGTGTCTATGGGTGCATTGTGACATGGATCATTAAGAAGAAGTGGGAGTATGAGAACAATTGTTTTTAGGAAAGGGCGGCTAACCCAATGGTATGTCGTTTGGGTACCCAAAAAAATCAATGTTCTTAATACATTACATTACTATTCTTGTGTTACATGGTGAGTATATCATGGTAAGGTTGTTATGGCTAGTATACCATGTTAGGTGGTGATTGGTTCTACTATATTCTCATGGAATCATTAGTATACTCTTCTCACATGTGCATGGACGTCATTGGTTTTCCTTTTGAGTATAATTTTTTTCTCACCCTATGTACATAAATCTACTTTCATGTTTCAAGGGGAACTATGTAGACCATTTTAGGCATTACTATCTCGTTCATTGGGAAAATTACAATGTCACTACATTGCCTTACGTTTGAAACATATAATGGAGTTTTTGTTTCATTTGTAAAAATTTAATTATGAACATGAATGTGTGATGGATATCACTAATCATTAATATATAGGTGTTGGAGTTATTTTGGGATGGACAATATTATCTCTTAGTAATTTTTTTGAAAAATAGGAAATGAATCAAAAATTTTGAGATTATATACCCATGGTGATGGTCACCATCCAAGGGTCTATTTGAGGCAGTACTCACGGGTCATTATCTGTCTTTCTTAATTTATATCCTAGGATGATTATCTTTAGAGGGAGGGGTCACGAAATTACTACATAGGATGCATCATGACAATGCGACCAACATGGAGTTTGCGATTGAGGTATTAGGTGTCATTATATATTTTTCTAGTCATTTTTTTCTGACATTCAGTACAGAATTTAGTTACAATTCTACCTGTCATAAAAAACGTTATTATTACATGGATTATTTAATTCATCTACCCATAGAAAAATTGATATCTAGTTTTTCATTTACAGTTTTTATATTCTTTTTTCAAAATGATGATTATAATTTAATCCCTTATTAATTATCTATACAATAGAATATAATCTACCATCAATATTACATAAACCCTCAATGTTAGTTGGCAGTCGTTGGTATATATTGTGTTTCTCCTTAGATCACATAACAACCCATGATTTCTCACATAAGAGATTATCGGGTTCGGTAAATTGTGATGTGTTATTATATAATGGATTGATTTACTATTTTGGAAAGTTATAAAGGATACTATATGTGTTAGTGTTTGCTAATAGAAATATTCATGGGAGTAGTAAGCCAATGTGTGGGGCTAACCCAAGCACCCAAGGAGAGGGTTATTGTAAATGTTTTTTTATTCTTATGATTGATAATATATCCCCCTACTGCAGTTTATGTTTTGTGTGATGTTACCATTTATTATGATTTTAACTCGTGGTATGGTACGACAAGTGATTAGTATTCATTCATCGTGATCGGAATGTAGGAATATATGTCGATCTATATTATTAATTTTAGGGACATATTAACTACATGAGATATATCTACCCTTATGAATAATGAAATGGAATCCATGTCATACCTAATATAATGAAATGATACAAAACATATACGTTCAACCATTTAACATATTAATAAAATTATATTGGAACTTTAATCCATTTGTAGTTATTTATTATCTTATTACGGTTGATATTTTAGTGAAACCCATGTTAAATTATTTGTGTTATACCTTCTTAATGAATAAACCTCCCCTTCAAATTAGAATTGTTCCCAAAATAGTGGTAATAGGAATGGTATTAAAAAATTTCAACCAAAACATCCATTAGATATATTGAGTAAGATGGATGTTTAGTTTTGGGATTATATCCTAAGGGCCATGTGATCCACGTTGAGGGAGTCTATTTAGATTGTACCATTGATGTATAAATAAATTCCATAGTTTCAGCTACAACATCCGTCTATGATCATTGGGGTGGGAGGCCCCTGTGATTTTTAGTTCATAATTTCGACTTTCAATATAATCATTAAGAATTTGGTTACACCCATATATAGGGGGATGAATCTTGATTCATATATACTTTTAAGACCATCCATTCATTATTTGTTCATTCATGGGAAATATAGGATAAATAAGTGTTATCCAAGTAGGATATAGAGGTGTTGTTTCTAATGTACTTTTATCTAGAGACATTTATGGATGAAAATGAATGACTGTTTATTCACTTCAGACATGAGGGAATAGCAACGATGACCTATGTTAGATGATTCATTGAACATGAAAATATTTCTATATCAACATAAGATGATAATCTATCCAAGGTGAGATGTTTATTAGATGGGTTTCAAATTTTGATAAGATCATAGGTAAATTTCGTTCACATGACTTTTTTTGTTGTTGTGATGAATCGGGTTCTCATCATGAAAGAGAAATTGAGAGGGGCCCCAAGCAATAGAAAAATGTTTTTTGTATGTAATACTTGGATCACTTCTTCTAAAAGTAGTAAGAGACAACACAACATTTATAACCTATGTAATGGAAGTTTGAGCATCTTGGGAAAAGAATATCCATCTTAGAACAACTCATTATTGTAATACTATCAGTGTGGTAATTTGGCCAATAATTTACCTCCATTTTAACTCCTATAGTATGGTGTTTTTTAGGTGGAAATATGGGTCATCATTAAATGTTATGTTGGAAGGTTCGATAGTAGGGTAGTGGAAAGGGATCGAGAAAGGAACCAGAATCTAGAGTACACACAGATACCCATAAATATAAGGGTATCTGTAGTACCATCACGTGTTTCCAAAAAGGAAGAGGATGTTAATTATAAATGAATGAAAGGTATTACCAACCTGAAGGATTAGAGAAGGGAATTCAGATGAGATCCCAAGGTGGAGGGGTTAATTAGCTTTATATTATATAGTTTATGATGACTTGTTTTAATAAATGAACATATAAGGTCAAAGGTATGATTCATGTATCATATACACTTATGTATATTCATTTTGATACAGTAGAATCATATTCATCATAATATAATCATATTTCCAATGGATATTTATGGTTTTTGAAGATATTTATCATCATTATTAACATGGATATGCTATTGGGAGTTCCATCTGAAAATATAAAAAATTAAATGGAATTTTCTCTTGAAATTGGTTGTAACTACTTACATTGTGTACATTTTATGTTGGAAAATGTAGGATATTATTTGATTCATTGTATGAAATGTATATTAATATACCAAACTCATATTAACTACATATTATAGGGGATATACCATTTGATCATAATAAATGGGTAGCTATTCTCACAAAGGTGAATGTGATCTCCAAGATAGTAATGCTTGAAAAATTAAGTCTATATTGGAATAACTCATGGATCAGATAGTGAGATTATTATAAATGGTGATGGAATTGAGATGGATATATTCCCTAAAATATTAAACCAATTTCATGATTACTTTCATATAGAGATCTCCATCATACCACCTGAGTATGAAATTGAGTTCATGATCATGTTAGTGTTGTGATAAGAGGAACATTCTAATATACATTATATTTTTTTCACAAGTAGATCATCATGATATGATAGTATAGTTGGATGATTTGTAACTAAACGGATTCAGAATTCTTAGTACATTACTATGTCCTTAATATTTTTTTAAAATAATGACTGTTTCAACTATGATTCTATATATGTATTATTAGATATAGAACCATATGATGATAAATAACTAGTATCCCTTTCCTTGCATCGATTATATCGTTGATAAGATGATAGGTGGTTGGTTCTTCTCCAAGACTGAGATGAGGTTAGGCTACCTCAAGTTGATAATGAGAACATTATCCATACTTTGAACTAATTTAATGGGTATGATAGGATTGTATGAGTTAATGGTCATTTATTTTTATTTTAAGAATTCAACAGAGATATTAATGGATTTGATAAACCATATTCTTATTCCATTACTAGGCCATTTCATTGTAGTATTTTTGATGACATATTAATGTGATAATATTCTATAGATGATCATTCCAAATAACATGGAATCATCTTTGGTACATTGAGTGAGAATCGTATTTATTCTCACAAACATATATAGATATATGAAACGTCAATACTAATAGATTCCACATCATGGGTCATGTTATCATAGAGGATCTAGTTTTATTAAATCTATAGATGGTTATGGCCATGGTATATTCTTAATAACCTCAGAATTTCTTCAGGATTCAGAATATCCATTGTCTATGAAGATATTATTGCTGTTTAATCATGTAATTTTTTCATTAGGAAGTACCAATTTCTAGGCTATTAAATAATGTGTTTACTTTTTTTGGTCAAATTCATAAGAATAATGATTTTAGAAGATAAGGGGTATTTTCCCCTCATTTCCAATTATCACCATTCCTCTATCAGCTAAGGTGTATACCATGTACTACAATGTAATTGGATTCAGACGTAGAGTTTTTATAATATAATCGTATCGTCTCATTGATTCTGGCTCTAGATAGATGATACTACTTGAAAGGAATTACCCTACTAAATTTATTGAGTTTGTAACATTTCTAAACAACATGATATGTTTACGAAAATATCTATTACGGGGATGTTTTGTGGCGTACACAGACTAAAAAATATTGAATTACTTCTTTTACCAGTGAGACCTGATCTTTTGGTAAAGTTCATGGGTCATGTACTTTTACTTATTCAACTTTGACATATATTACAAACCAAAAAGGGGAAATTTTTTGTTAATGGGTTGAGTAAGAACATTAAAATAGATGTAGTTCTAGAGAATTATGTTGAGTGGAGGTTGATTTTGCTATTTAAAATCATGAATCTTGTTGTTTAGGATTCATAGGAGTGGATACATATGACACAAACATGGGTTATTCCTAAACATATGGACTGAACTATGCTAGTTCAGTTTCGTAACACAAAGATCTTAGTGAAAAGGAAAAAATATATAGCGGGGAACCACCATCTGGATGGGAACTTTGTTGTTCTGACATTTGTCATTATTGATTTCGTGTATGGGTTCATATGGGTTTGTATAAGGAGATAATTAGAGAGTTCCTAGATTATAAATGGATGTCTATCTTGGTATAAAAAATTTATATTGAATCTATATTTAATACGGGTCAGCAAGTGAATATTTAGGAATTAGGGGGGAACTGGGTTTTGTAATCCTTTACCATTAACAAAATAAAGTTGGGATGATGTAACAATGTTATTTATGACATGATTCCCCTAACCCACTAAAAGAATGATGTAGTTTGGGTGAACTAGGATCAGATGATGAAAGTATCCCACAAATTACCTATTAAAAAGTCCTTTTCCACTGAAGATATTGGTATTCTCTCCATGGGGGACATAGTTCGGAAACATTGTATTCTAAGGAGTATCATTTTTTATCACATTATTTGGTTAATGTCTCGGTTAGATAATGGTCTCAATAGACTTTGTGATCACATGTTCCTCTAGGCACATCAAATCATCCTCACATAAATGGATAATAATCATGATTAATTTAGACACTTTAGGATATTTTTGGACCTTTTTTAGGATTTTAATGGATATTGGTTGTATATTATTGTTCCTGCCTAATTTAAATATAATAAAACATTCCATGAGTTGATCCAAATGGAATATTTTGAGGCAATATATTAATATCCCTATCATTATCCCTCATCTGGTTTGATGCAAGTGAGGAAGTGTATGTTGGATGTAGAATTGTTTTAGAGATGGTAAGAGTAAATTTCTTTTTATAAATTAAAATGATATGAATTTTTGTGGGAAGAATAAACCTTCAGTTGATGTTTAGTGGAAGAAGCGACATATTCATAATGAGACTTGAGTGAGGGTGTCTAATATTCAAGCACATAGGATAGTATAATTCACTGGTCTACCACAGTGAATCATATAGTAGCTCTACATGAGAAATTCTTAGGATGGTAGGATTTATGATCATATCTTTTCATGGTACGCCACTATATATGTTTTTGCATAACCACCTAGAGTTTGTTTGTTTTTATTTTATGAAATGGTTTGTGAATATGAAATACCCAATTCTATTTATGGATATATGAATTCGACATGATTTAATAGTATGTTTCAATGTAAATATACACCAAGAAATCATTAATCTATGATATAATATCCTCGGGAAAACCAGCCTTGTAAATAACCCTTTTTAGAAGAAGTTAATTATTTATTCTTTAAGATTATCTGGGAAGAATTCCAACTATGTAATGTTTTTTTATTCTCTTAGTTTATTGAAACTGGATTTAAAACATGGATTAATGTCGTACAATTTTATTTCAATTCTTCAAATTCTTTTTCTATTATTTAAAAATTTGATGTTATGGAATTATCGATGAGTATGTGAGTAATGGGAGTTATAGTTTAATTACACTACTTTCATCGATAATAATAAATCCCTAGTGTGAAAACATAGTGTCCTTAGTGAATTTTAATAGCAAAAACATCTATCAGTTTTAGACCCTTCGATCAATACTGGACATGAATCGTATTCAACCAAGAACATCATCATCCTATGATATTTTTTCAGATCATAAGGATGAAGGTAAGCCTAATTATTTCTCTTATTTTACTCATATTCTACATTCTGTTAATCATGATGAACTATAATTTATGTGTCTATTGTAATCATATTGAACCATAAATAAAGGGAATGAAGAAGGAGTTCATCATTATGTTGGATGATGACAGTTTTTAGTGTTTACTCTATTTTAAAGAGGTTGGTTTAAAAAATATCATTATTACATATTACAAATATAAGTAGTGTATGTAAAATGTGAAATTACAACATAATTGTCTTTTTTTCTGACCTAAATATTTTACAAATATTTCTTTGATGAGAAATTTTTTTTGACCATCCTATTAGATCCACATGGTTATATTAGAGTTAAGATTTAGACTTCAAGCAATGCGATTAGTTTTCCACCATTGACCTTATTGAGACATTTTTTTTATTCATAGACCCTGCTATATTATGAAAATATGTTTCATGATTTTATTAATATAACGAATACATACAATATTAGATGTGTGCCGGTTTATTCAATAAAAAGAAAATCGCCTAAATTGGTTATATGATTTATAATCAGTTTTATATTTTTAATTGATGATTTGTGAATATTAATGAATACTTTTTTAAATGGTTGGTAAATGATAAATAAAAATGATTTCATAAAATGAAGTGAATAAGTGATATCACGACCTTGTGTGTTGTAAAAGGATAGAAATTTTGTTATAATATTAAATGAATTGTTTGGTTTAAGATGACCTGAATTTTGTTTTATATTGTTTATTTTTAGAGATTTAACATAGTTATACTAAAATGATTATTTATATAGAATGTGGGTAGTTATTCTTAAATTCTTATATGTATGGATTTCTACAGTGTATTCTAAATTCCATCAATATAGTTCTTGAACTTTGTATTGTTGAAATGATTATATATAGTTCTCACATAATGTTATAATGAAATTCATATACCTAGGTTCATTATATGGTTATACTGGAATTCCCAACCTGATGGATTCATCCTAGTGATCTTGAAATTATTAGGTAGATGGTTTTATATGGTTTACATATATTGGATCAACTATATTTTATTATGTACTTTACCCTATGTGGCTAATGACTAGGGACGCGATGGTTCCAATATATGCTCAGAGTTTTCCTAATTGGTGTCAATGGAGGTTTGGTTGTCTGTGGATTCAATGCACGATTTGAGGGGTAGAAGATTTAATTTTTCAAGGAATTAATTAATTTAATTAATATACTATTCATTTTATTATTACATCTTCTATATTCCTCAATTTGTATTTGTTTATAAATGATGTTTTTACCTAATGAATTATATTCATTCTTTAGATGGTTCATCATTTCATAAAATGATAAATTTCATGAATGTTGGATTAGACAATGAAATAGACCTTGTTTTTATAGTGGTTCAGGGATTGGGTGAATCATGGATATGGTATTGATATGCATTTTGAGACTGAGGTGTTTTGTTTGTTTATTTTATATTACAATCTTTTTATATTAATGTTAGAAGAAATTACTTACATATTACTCTAAAAATAAATAATTTTATATTATTTTGATTATTCGATTAATCTCTTCTTCTGTCTAATTATATGTATTAGAAACATACGGTGAATCAAAAATTCCATAATGATATGATTATTATTTACATTATCCTTATTACTTTATACTAGGTTGTATAGTATCCACACAGTATTCCAAACACCCACTATTCTAGTAGAGGCATTTGGAATATATGGGGGTGTGGCATAGTTTAAAAATCCTACCCAACTAACTCATGTGAGGGATTAATATGTCTAGGATCTTATAATGTTTATATTTTAATTCATCTCCTTCCAAAAAAAATTATCCCAAATTTTGTGATATTGGATTTCAACATGTCTGTTACAATATATCAAAATGGGTCTCCTTTAAAAATATAATGTTTCATATTTGGTTTCCCATTCCAAAATTTTCTACTAGAATCATCCTTATATAGTGATATTATTTAGACACCAAACTAAAAAATATTTTAGGAAGATCATATTTTTTATGATTGAAGTGTGTATCAACTGATTTATTAATTGTGGTCATTTAAATATATGTCTTAAAATGTACTGTGAATCCCATTCTCATTATAGGGTTTTAAATGATGTGAGGACTATTTTTTTTCCTATTTTAAAAATATATATTGTAATAATTGTGTGATAGGTATTACCTATATAGAACTCTAATTGATTTCATAGAGAATTAAATCTTGTGAGATAATGGTGACACCTGTATAAATGATTGAAATAGATGGGAAACTGGTTGTCACTCTTGATCTAATATGGGAAATATGTGGTGATTACTTATCCACAATGTCGATTTCATATTATTTTGTTTTATCTAAAATATATTTATATTTGACTATGATATTAACATACCCTATGATTTACGTTTCGTGTTTCCATATTATTAAATTTATATTATTTATTTGATCATATGTGACTCACATGGAATATAGAAACTATGGATTGATCATGATTCGTTCAACCCTGGCGATCTAGCATGAATTATGGTAGGTGATTATAATTAAATTGTTGAATAATTATAGAATGAAGTATGTTTAAAAAATATATTCAAATATAGGTATGATATTTCCTCCTATATAATAATTTAGTGTATTCTAATCGTATTTTTTGGGTGCCATGTTTATGTTTTTTAATTACCAAAGAGGAATATGACATTCTTAATGTATGATTGACTAAAAAATACCAATATAAAATCCATTTATTTAATTCATAATATTGATGGCTCTCACCTATTTCATTTTTATTAAGACTATTATACCCTTATAGTCAACTATACTATGTGTTATGATGGTAGTGGTTACATCTTACATTCTAGTTGGTGGCCTCATTACCACTTCTATCACAATGTGTTCCTCAATTCTTGCAATGATCCTGTGCAAGAATGGATTTGAGAAGGCATCCATAACAAGCATCATAATGTTAAAAGGTAAATCCTCTCATTGATGTGAAACTATCCATATCGGACCCAAAATATGGATGATATCAAAGTGAATATTGATCTTATAGACATCATAATAGATTCTATGTGGGATGATAATTCATTTAACAATCAATTCTAAAAAATAAATATTTCATTTTGATGCTTCATTAATAAGAGAAGGGTTTTCATGAAAAATATACATCCTTTTGATCAAATAAGCTAAAAACAACATTCTGATAACTTCCAATTGTTATTAAAATTAATTTATAAGTGATGCATCACAAATATTTTATTCAATTATGGTTACTTTAAAATGATTATGATGTGGTAGGAGGTATTCTTGACCCATATTTCAAATAAAAATTTGGTATAACTAAACATTGCATAAATAACAAACACCCTAATGTACAAGACGATTTTTTAACTCCATTCCATATATGGTTTCCTCTAATACAATCTCCCTCAAACAAATATATGTTTATGAGAAAGGAGTGTGGAATTCCATTCACTCCCTCATACATGAGTACTCTCATAGCCTGGATAGGTTCCAATGGTCATTTTAAGTGTCCTTCTAGGATCTCATCATGAGTGACCATGTTGATTCATGTTAGTAAGACTTCAATGGAGGTTCCAACCATCGTGTGTCTGGATCCACTATTATGGTATTTATTTCAATAGTGAAAGAAACATACATTATTAAATAATTTAGATGGATAAACATGTTCAATTTTTTTTACAAAATTTCATTCACTATTATCAGTAAATTTTGGTTTATTTAAATTAGTTATAGTTCTATGACAAAGTGACACTCTATATCAAAACCTCTTGTTAATGGTTTATGACATTATTTGATGACACCTCAACCTATGTATGTTCATGGAAGAGTTTATCCATTTCCTTCAAATTATCACATCCATATGATTTCTCATATTTTCTTCACTAATGATATTGTATGTATTATTAATAGATTCAATAATTCCATTAGAATCATTAATATCATCATGGATGTTTATTCTATATCTAGTTTTTATATTCTTAATTGTTAAAAAAGTGATTTCATATCATCCACTTTCTAGGAAATACATTCATAAATGATAAATAATATTCATAGGAATTCAAACAAAGAATTTTTCCATGGATTACATAGTTTTGTATCTTTCTCTAGGTAGGCTGTGAATCCTCTACATCAAGTGGTTATTATAAGGTATTTAAAACAACCTTACTTATATAAAAACCCAGTTTCTTTTATTTGGAGGTCTAATAAACCATATACAATCTATGTTATCCTATATTTCTATACACGCTATCTCTACTCTAAATGGGCCTCAAATGATTATAAGACATACTGAAAACCACATGTCTACATTTATATTTGACTGTCAACATAATGTTTGGTTTTTTAGTACTCATAGGATAATGTTGATAATGTAGTGATAATGGGAGTAATTAATGGGAGGAATATTTTTTGAAATCATGTGCTTTTTAGGTAAGCTATATTCAGATGTCATTGAAGTTTGTTTTCTTGGTAGTAGTTTCTTCACTGTAAAATATTTTCTTAACCAAGAATCAAAAAGAGTTAAATTATTTTTTATGGAGAAAACTATAAAAAAACATTCTACTTCAGAAGATTAATACATTGTGGATTGTTGGATGTGTTGGTATTAATATATGGTATCTATGATGGGCTACTGATATGATCTGAAAACTAGGGTACAATCCTCTGTTCATTTAGGTAGTCATCAATAATAACGAGAATTTGTTTATAATGATATCAATTTGAATTATTATTATGATTAATGCTTCCTCAATTCATAATCGTCGAGGTATTCATCCAGTAAATAAAAAAATAGGTTCATTAGACATTTCCAAACACTAATTGTTAGGTCGAGATTCATTATTGAATGCATATTCCTGAATAGTTATTTTTTTCTTATTTATACTCACGAGTCTATCTTCAACAATGAAGTAGTTAAAGGAAATATGATCATATTATATACTAAAATCCTTTATTTTCATTACCTAAATTATGAAAGTATATAATATCTCTTTTTCAAATACAAATGTGTTCTCTCATATTGTATTACATTGTGTGGTCTCAATAAAAACTAATATACGGTGAATTTTATTGAGGACATTATCCATCTCTAGATCAATGTGGTGGGAAATGAAAATGGGGAGCTGATATTCTAATCTCTTTTTCTAATTTCTGGTTGTTAGTTTATTTGAGATTCAATGAATAATTTAATGAATGAGGGGTCTCAATATTAAAGGAGGTCCTTGATATCAATGTCCAAATGTATTGTTTGGACCTTTCCATGATTCTAAATCACTAGAAATATACACCCACTCTATGAAAATAATTTTAGTAAGATCTTATCATTAAATTAACTATCAAAATCCTTAGTGAAATTGGATTTGATGGATTCCTCCTTCAAATGACATCAATCTCAATTTTTTTGACTCAAATAACTATAGATATATTCCAAGTGGATGGTTCACCCATCACCCCATAGGATATGTGACTTTTGTGTTCAATGTTCTTTATGGTCATGATGAATCTTGGAATATGAGGGAAATTTTCATCCACAAAATGATATCATTATGAATATCTATCAACATTGAGTTGGTTATTGTGGATATGGCCTCTACTATCATATATAAATATCTCAAATTCCTCATTTATACCCCTTGTAAAATCTATTTCCTTATATATAGATTCAACAAACTCATCACCAATGAGATTAGATATCTTTATATGTGGAACAATATGAAGATATATTATGAAATTCATTCTTCAGGAGAAAATTTATAGCCTCCCTTAATTTACATTTATGCTACTGAATTCCTTCCAAATATATTTGTGTATATTTTTATAGGTGATGTTCTTAGACACCAGACCAATTGTACCCCTTTATAATATTTTCCCTAATACCATTTGCCTATCCATTTTAGTAAAACTCATTTATATTTTTCAGAAAAATAATGTGGAAGTGTACATAATCAATAAAAAATAAGTAGTTTATAGATAAAGTCCACAATGAAACTAAACCTATAAATTTAAAGGATGTTGAGTTTATTTTTAAATATGATGATTTTAGTTATGGAATTGATATATAAAATTGAAACCTTTATCTTGGGTTCCAATATTTGAATTAATATAATGATTTATTTATATTTGGAGATTAGAACAATTACATTTGGATATACAGTAAGATAACCACAGTGAAAACCAAAAAATGAGTCTATGTATACGATTATATACTAAATTATTATTCAATTTATTAGTATGTGAATTTACATGAAAAATACCATTGTCTTCATACTATAATTTTTATGCAGATATAGAAGATATTTTCTTAGGGGTAATCAACCTAAAACGGGTTCATTAGAAATAATTCAATCATCACTTGGATGGATGATGTGGGAGGAACAATCTTGACCACCTGGATTGAAAATTTCATAAGATGTTCATTTGTCAATAATTTTTCATTTATAATTTTTTTAATTATTGATTACCTAGTCTTGTTATGGAATTATGATGACAAGTATAAAATAACTAATCATAGATTATCCTAGGATAAACTAAGATTGATATAGGTTACAAAATGAAAATAAATATTTTGAAGTTGTGTAAGATGGTAAAATGATTTATGTGGAAATCCAAATGTTGGTATGGATAATTATAATGAAATTTGATGTTAAATTTTTTTCAAACATTTTAACATTGTTTTTATAAATTGATGAAGCTAGATAGAACCAATTTACTAATTTGTGTAATAGAAAAATCTCTAATATATATATCTCTCATAAGATATTGGGGTGGAATATAGTATTGAAAATTCTGTGTATTACCCCACAAAACTATATTGAGGTAGTATTAACAACATTCTTTATATGTAACATTCTCATCAAATAATGAAAATAAGAATTTTGTTTTATAAAAATCATTTCATGAAGAAGATAATGGAAAGACGATTTAGGAGAAAACAAAAAAATGTGTCTTTGTGACTATAAGATTATTTATTTTTGGTAATGTGGGAAATAAATATACACTATTCTATGTAAAAGGGTTAAATTAAGAAAACATGATAGACTAACATAATGTTCTTCCTATGTATCCATTAGTTTTTCAATATTTTATATGTATGGAATTTGGGAACTATGAAATAATATGAAACAATCTAAGGGATTAATATGAAAATCAAGACAAAAAAATTTAATACCATGGGACCATTGAAAATTATTTCCAATGACTACTATTGAAGTGGGTGGTCATAATTAATTGGTGCTATGTTCTCTTATTCTTCAATCTAGAATTTTGTACTCCATACGTCATGTATGTTATCAATGAATATGAGTAGTAAAAATAAATACTGATTGTGGTACCATTATTATATTGAAGGTATAAAAATATTATACAATGTTTATGGGATTATGAATCACAAAATTATTCATATACTTTATTTAGATAAATTTACTCTGATTTTGACAATTGAATTTGTCACTATAATTAAAGGGGCCAAATATCTAGAGTACAGTAAATAAATTAACATTAACCTACAATAATTTATCAATAAAAATAATATAATTAATACATTATAGACTGAAATTATATAGTATTGGTATTGATACCAAATAATGTAAGAAACATTGAATATGTTGTTCGTGAAGTAATTATTATAAGGGATAAGAAATTCTATTGAAATATATAAGTTCCATATTTCTAAAGGTTGATATATAACTGGAAATTATTTTTCAAGTCATCTATATAATTTTTAATTCCTTGTCTATTTATATGGTAATGTTATAATATAATCACGAGAATGGAAAATATTTAAGGGGTGATAATTAATTCCTGGGGATTTTATGAACCATGTTATTTATATATACTCTATGTTTTTAAATCGATAATATTTTAACTATTTGTTAAATGTAAATAAAATAAGATTTCTAAATATTCATAAAATATAGGGATTATTGAAATAAACAATTACTCATTAATAGTAAATGTTATAAAATTATTTTATTAAATAGTTTCTTACACATTACCTATGATTACATACATTAAAATAGTAAAAAACATAAAGGTCAATATACTAATAAAATAATAAATTTATAATTACAATAACCTCTATAACCCATTTCCCTTTCTGAATCCACATTATTATAAAAAATGAGAGTGATATGAAATCAATGAAAGGGGAGAGCATGTTGTGGGATCTAAAATGAAAACTACGGAAATAATAATTTTCAAAGGAATGTGTTTTTTAAGGTTATGTACATTGGAATGATTTCTGGTAATACAAAATTTGTTCCTTAAATATATCATCATTACAGAAATAGTCACAATAAAATAATTCCAACTTAGATATGGTCAAAAAACATATATCTAATTTTTATACCTATTTCATTTATTACTAACTAGTAAATTTAATATATTAAAACTCATAATGAGAAAAAATGTAGGTTATCAAATGATGATTTATATATATGCGCAAAATATAAATATTATTTATTTTAAAAATATGATATATTATACATAATGCCAAATAATAGATTTTAATATCAATGTGTAATGAAAAAAATATTTTTTCAATATTAATAAATAACTTTAACAATATTTAGTATAGAGAATATAATATAAAAGTAATATTATTGTTCGTTAGAAGTAATATTTTATTAAGTAATAATTTTTTTTCCAAATGGAATAAATTAAAAACCTAAAATTTTTTATTATATTGGAACTAATATATTAAAAAATTTATATATTAATATGAAACTACAATAATAACACATATTGTTTCAAAAATCATTTTTCATTAAAATATATTTGTCCTTGTATATTTTATATTATTTGTAATGATAAATATATAATTTTCAGAATTTCAATTTGATAAAATGAACTAAATTTGGGAATTTTGAATGTGAATATCATATTAGGGTGAAATATTTTAACATTTTTCAAACATTTTATTTTTGGTGAAAATTCAAATATAATATTCTTACTAAGACTATGATTTTTATGATATTATATTTTGTAATTATAACATAGATATAAATCTATCCCATTTCACTTATAAAAGGGAATCCCATATAAACTAATAAAATCATAAAAAAACATCATAATATCATAAAAACACTTCCCAAAAATATACTAAAAATTCATAGATACTATAAAAGGTTTCTCAACTTCTTAAAAGATTATGCCCAAATATGATTTCCCTGATCATATAGGAGATAATCCATTCATTCAGGTATTAATTCATGAAATTTATTTCTCGTTATTATTTCATTTAATGAACTCCTTCATCAAATTATTTAATTACTCCATAAAAAAATTCAATAATCAGAATCTATATATTTATTATATATTATTTTAATTATGGTATAATTACTAAACACCATTTTGATTTTCCATTTAGAAAAATGAAAACTCAAAATGTTCATATTTTCATACTACAATCTCCATTAATAAAGAAGTTCAGTGTTCAGTCACTACATATCCTAGATTGTCTAAAAAAGGGATTTGATATGTTACTATTATCTATATGTCATGTTTTTTATTCCATTATATTGATCCTTATTAAATCATTCTCTAATTCATTAAAAATGTATTTTCATTATCTATGGTTAAATGATGACTAGAACCTCTATTTTAGGATGCATTGTATTATTCAATAATAAAATTATTTGAATGATCTATGGGATTAATGATGGAAATTTTATTATTATTATAAGAAAAATGATATGGTAAATAAAATGCATAAATTTTCAATTATAGGAATGGTAATTTTTATTAAAATGATTACCATCTGAAATAAGTATAAAAGGAAACAAATTTTCTATATTGTGTTATTGTTTTGAATCCATTAATTAATCTACAAATTTTTATAATTTCATTCTATCGCACTAATAAAAACTAAATTAATGTATTATTATAAAATTATAATGATATTGAATATATTTATTATCATAATAAACCAATATATTTGGTATGTTCTTATTTTGATTGTATTCAAATCCTACATAAACGATGATATGAAATTAAATCATTGATTATTATATAATATTATTAATGGTGTAATGTGATATAAATAATTAAATAATCAATTTTTTTATAGAATGATCTACAGAATAATTAATTCATTAAATTTGAAAACAAAAATTATGGGTTAAAATCAATAAAATGTACTTGATGTTGATTTTGTCTTCATCAATAGCAAACATGAATCTGATTAATGGAAATAAAGACATCATACATCAATAAAATTAACAAAATATTGTAAAATTAATTATATTCTATTGATATACATTGGACGAAGAATTAATAATTACACATTTCTGGTGAAACATGTACAAATAGGAAAAACTGTGAACTCCCAATATGTGAAAATAGTTAAAAACATAATAATATATATAAGATATTTTTATCATTGTTGATTATAAATGGTTAATTTTTTTAATAATGATATTATAATGGTAGTTAATAATATTATTATAATTATTTGTAATGTTTTGTGGAAGTGTAGAATGATTTAGGACCAATGTAAGGAGTTTCATCTCAAATTTCTCTATTAGAGAGTTTTTTAATTCATATAAAATTTAATTTATTAATAATAATTTGATTAAAATTTAAATATACCTCTTTAAATAGTTTTTATATAATTTTCCATAAAATGTATGGGTTTTATTCATCCAAATATAGACACTTTGGTATAAGTGTCATTTTATAGATCATATTTCCTTGTCAGGTCTTTTTAACTATTTAACAATAAATTATTTATTTATACATTATTTCATTATAATTAATGTTGTACACCAATCCAAATAATGTATTTTCAACATTATTTGAATCAAGTGTTATCTCATTTTAGGGATATTGTCTCAATCACTATTCTTTTTGACAGGTTTTGATATTACCCAGGTGTTGTCTTTTCATTGTTGTAAATATTACCCATTCACTACTAATATCTTAAATTATTTTTAATATTATATAAATAATGTTATATAATAATATTCAATTAAGTCAACAAATACTGATATCTTTCTTAAAATACAAGGGTGTTTTCGTTAAAAAAAATCTAATTTCATGAGTTATAATATTTATCTTTCAGATTCATTGTTCATTTTATATCGTATACCATATTTTTATTAAGTCAGATCAATTTTCATTCAAATAATCCTTATTTTTTTGTTATATTATATTATTAAAAATGAAACAATGTTAATAATTGTTTACAACCTCTTGAATGGCATTTTTTCCTCCTTATATGCAATCTCACGTCCATCCAGTATGAATTTATTAATTAAAATCCTAATTTTGTTTTTATCAAGTGATGATAATTTTTTCCATATCTTATTTTCAAAATAATTATTTTTGAACCCTATTACAATGTGGGATTTCTATAAAAATGTTCTAAAATATTTAAAATTAATTTCTTTTCAATATAAGAAGTTTCTTATTCAGATTAATATTCCACTTCATATCAATGGCTATATTTTCCGTGAAGGTAGTCTGTATGATCCACCATATAAAATATTTTATAATATTCCATTTTAATGAATTAATTTTTTATTTATTGAATAGTTTTATATGAATATTTATGTGATACCTATTAAAATGTAATGTAATGAACATTATTGTTCCTGAGATCAAATTGATGTAATTATTAGTTGGATTGTTATAGATAACATCTATATGGTGACTCATTTATTTATGATACAACCCTATATATCCCGCCAATGAATTGGATAAAGCTTTATATCCCATAATTTGGTATTGAAATTATTATTTTATTTGATCAAAAGTGGGAAATAAGATTCATGTTAGCTATGTTTAATAGGTTATGATTCTTGATATTTTATTAAAAATTATGTTTTCATTACTAATCTATTATTGTAAAAATTTGGTGATATCAGATCAAAAATTTTGAGTTAAAAGGATTATGTTGGTGCCACACTATATTAATTTGTGACTATGTTATTCCCATGGACATTGATTTATGTCTTATGTTTTTGTAGTGTTTATGAAATATTATAAGATTGATAATGTATTACCACTTGTTCTCTTATTATACAATATAAAATTTTATTATGATTCCATGTCATTTAGTCTTACATTTCACTCCAAGATATGTTTTCTTGTATGTTTTTTTCTTACCCTTGGTAACATGTTGATATTATTATTTTTCCCTTATGGACATTTTGACCTAAAACCTTATTTATGTTTTTTTAGAAGACCATGAGGATGAATTTAACATGGGAGATGTTTAGATTATTTGATAGTATGATTAAATTTTGTTGACATGTTCACATGAATTTCATAATATGTAAAATTTTTAGTTAGTCTCCAATGAAACTAACCCTTTGAATTATAATGGAGTTGAGTTTATTTTGAATTATTATTTTATGAATTATTTAAATAATTTAGAATAAATGAATGATTATATGGGTTTTCTATATTATCTTGTTATTGATAATGTTATTTGATTTAATATGATTTATCAATTAAAGGATTTTGATGTGTACTTTTGAAAAATGTAATGTTAGTACCTTGTGAAATACTTCAATTAAATGACTATGAGAAGAATTAACCAACATGTTATTTGGAGATGGATGATATTATATTTTCATTAATGAGATGGGTGAATTATTAATATGGTGTAAAGTGTGATATATTGATATATACTAATCTCGAGGACCTAAAATATATTTGACATATATGGAGTAAAACATGCAGTAATGGAAATAGTTGGATTTGATAACGGGATACGTCTACTCAATAAATTACCACTATGTGAAGGGATACAAAGTGGATGATGCTCTCAGATGGAAGGACCTTTATAACTTATCAATTATAATTACTGAAATAGATCCAACACACATGGATTATAAATGTATTGAATCATAAGGGAACAAGAGAAGTCCTATCATTCTCTAGTGACTTCACAACCATCCATAATTATAATGATCCATGTGGTGAAAATGGGGGATATGACATAATATAATATTATAAATAATATGTGATAAATAACCCTGTAAAATTATATTATTAGTATATTTTTTAAATTAATTTATGTCCCAACAAACCCAGAAGTCAAGATGGAGGATTGAGATGACCCGCATGTATTATTATTATCTATCTATCATGAAATCAAAAAGACATATATATATATATATATATTAGTTTTATATTTGAAAATATTAATTTGGATATTGAAAAGTATATATATTGGTAATTTTTATACTTAAAAGTAAATGTTTATAGTCACAATTATTATAGTTGATAAAAAAGATTCACATTCCATTATAGAAATGAGTTAACATTATCATGGATTTCTTCATGGGACTTCCTAAGACATATAAATGATATTTGTCATTTTTGTTTTGGTTGTTTCCCTTATAAATCATAAACACTTCATCATTATCCGAAAATAATTTTCAATTGAACAAACTTCTAATATATATAAATATATTAATTACTTTTAATTTCTATATACTCTACCACTTTAAATTTTTTCTGATCGAAACATGAGTTTAACAATGAAGAGTTGTATATGACTTAAAAAATCATTGAATATATAGTTGATCATTATAAAATATTATCATTCATATATCAATTTCCTTTTTCAAAGAACCATTCAAATTCTGGATGACTTGTTGAGAACCTATTTAATTTATTTCCTAGGAAGCAGAGATCAATATATTTATTTGGTAGATTTTTCATACAATATTATATTCCATTAGTGAATTCAAATGTCATGCTATAAATATCTAAATAGTAAAATTATAACAAATAAAGCATGTTGGGATGAAGTTGAAAATTAGATGATTCTATGAAAATATATTTCTCTTGGTATTTCATAGAAGATTCAATCCATTTATTAACATATTAGTGAATCACAATATAGAAAAATATCTATGTGGGTAATTATGATTGTAATTTTGTGTATAATGTTATAGATATAGTATTTGATTTAATATCACCATTTTTGATGGGTAAGATATTATATAATAAGTAAAAGTTGATCCTTATATACATTGGTCCTATTAAAATCCTCAATCACATGGGTCCATATATTATAGCCCTTGACATCCATTAAACCTCTCACAATAGAATGTGTGATCCACGTATCACTTTTGGGGAAGTACATACTTCATCCCTAACATGTGTTGGACCATATTATTTTGAATCTATAACATGAATTTTTATATGATGAAAAACAAATGAAGATAATAAATTATACATGTAATGTACTATAAATAATTCCCAAATTTCGAGTCAATGTTCTATAGAGAAGTATTGTGTTTGATGATGTAATGTTACAAAAATAATATCAAATTATGTCGAAGTACCATAATAAAATACCAACTCTGTAATAATATTTTGATAGTTTTTTAGGATGTAGAATATATAACAACATATTTCCTTCCCTTTTACTATGTTAAATACCTTCCTCCATGTGGAAAACAATACAAAAATGGACAATGTCATATTTTTCTGAGATAAAATATTATATTTAAATTTAAAAAATAAAAAATTAAGTAAATTCAATCAAACACATAATTAATAATTTCTTTATTATGAATAAAAATATAAAAAATTAAAAATAAGATGAACCTGAATTATCTATCCTTATAGTTTTTCATAATGATTATACCGCCAATTATAACTGTAGGAAGAAGGATTAACATTACAAAAATAATAGAAATTTCAAAATATATATGAATTAATTGGACATATGAAATTTAATGATTCAATTAAGGGTACGTATAGGAATATACCATAATGGTTGAACCATGGATTCGAAAAACCAAATCCATTGATCAAAAATTTATATTAAAAATGTAAAAGTATAAGAAGAAGATGGAGGAATTTTTCGAATGTCAACACCACACAAAATTATAAATAAGACCAAAAAATTACAAATAGTAGTGATCATCTCTTCCTTCTAGACACCGACTCTGAGATCCCACCTGATCTAGGTGGAACCCCATCTCCATTGCATCATTTGAACATGTGATTCATCACCCATTGAGTGCTCCAATGTCGTATACTAAAGTGAATCCTGTATAAAAATACAATCTTTTAATCCATGTTATTCTGATCATCCTACTCCTAAACAGGTGGACCAAATAAATTGTGGGTATCTTAAAATATCACAGTTGAAGGAGAAGAACCACCACCCATCACCTCTAGGGACAACCCTTATAATAAATCATCTACATCTATAGAATGGGTCATCAGAGGAAAGATACTCAGATTATTGGATCTTTAAATTTCAAGGACATCCAAATTGAGAAAGTCAAATTCTAATGTGTTTTTAAAATCTAGAACTGATATTAAATTCTAATTATGTTTAATAGTATTCAGCGTAGGGGACTCATTATAAGTAGTCCCATATCAATACTCACCTAATGAGGTGTGATGGATAAGATCAATTGATTCACCGCTTGCCAGCTACAATTGAATAGATTTCCCAATACTATCCAGATGTAAAATAGGTTCAACTTCACTTTTAAATTCCACATCTATATTCTAAACACATACATCATCGTTCATAATAACTAACTTATAATTATGACTAGGCATCAGAAGGGATAGATCCCTTTATATTTTATTCCTTCGAACATAAAAACAATAAGCATCAATCAGCTTCGACTTACACGTAATTCTTGAAGGGGCTATTGCATCTTAATTAATTTCAAAGATGACTTCCAACTTGATAGAAGACTCACTTTCATATTAGTTCACTGCATCCTCATCAACAACTGTAGCCCATAAATTCTTCAACCCATCTATTCCACTAAAAAACACAACAACAACATCATTAGAGACACCAGTGACAGTTGTAACATAAAAATATTGATTCATTGTCAAAATTTCTCCATTATTACCAACATGATCCTATTATATCTATTTTCAGAGGACCTTGTAAAAAGGAAGAAGTATCAATAGTTCCATAATTCATGAATACTTAATTTCTCCCAATATGAACACTATAAGGCCACTTCTTCTCGCACTGGTCAATGCAATGTCCTAGTGAATTTCAAATTGAGCACTTCAGAATCCTCTTATATTGTTCATAAGAATAAAAAATACAAATACAATAAGTAAAAAATATGGGCAGCCATTCATAATTAATAAAAAATTCAAGAAAATCACATGGAATAATAAATACAGTTTCATTCATCTCATGAATTAGATCAACCTCTACAAGCCCATTAAAAAAATGGCCAATCCTAGATCATTATGTTTCTTTATATGAAATAACAAACTGCTAACCATTGAAGACACTTCCCATAGGATTGTGATATTCCATAAAAACCAAGTAAGAACTCTAATTCTAATCAACGTTTTCATAAAGTATTTTCTTCTTATGAAAGGATCTGATCAAGATCCCTATTTAGAGAATAATAAAACATGGATTCAATATAATTAGACCGAAACCCTATGAATTTTATTCCCTTTTATTAAATGAAAATATGGAACAAACCTCTCCCGATTGCCATCGAGAATCAATCTATAAGTCCCTAGTTCTGATGAAATCTCCCTCACAATTCAGAAAGCATCAATGGAGAGTCCCTCTGAGTGCTAAAGACTTGAGTGATAAGAGAAAACCATCAATCCTTGATGTGGCCTTCTAGAATTAAGGGGTTTGCTTTAACAAATGATATCATCCCATTCTTTGTGATCCACTATTAAAAGGATGCTACATGCAGTTAGAAATCAGGAAAATCATATTCTAAATAGGAATAAACATTGATCAATTATGATCTATCTTAGGGATATGTTCGTTTCATTTTTATGTTTCAACTAGATCTGAAGAACCACCCATATAATCCTTTGTAGGTGGAATGAAGAAATCATTTGTATTAGAATATCAATCCATCAACTTATCCATTGATTGATTCACCATCAATATATCAATTGTAAAATCACTGAATGAGCTTGACCTAACATTTCATCCCCATTACATTGGAATATAAATAAACAAATATATATATTGTCATCAGATATTTGGATATGGGATATATGGTCATCATATATGTGGAATTCTGATATGTGGTAATTTGGTATTCATGTATCCATTTTGTATAATAATTTATTTATATTTATAATTAAATAGTATGTTACTCAAAAAAAATTTACATCTAATTTAAATGAATAATTGTTTAATTATAAATAAGGATTCAAATTCAAATTTTAATATAACTATTAATTTAATTAAATTTTTATTTGTTCTAAATGTATTATAGATTTAATTTTGAACATTGATATAATAAATTCAATAAAATATACATATAAAAATAAATAAATTATTTTTAAATTTAGTAAATAATTTATAAAAAGGTATTACAAAGAATAGTAAGTTCAATATGGATAATAGATAAGTTTTAAATTAGAAATATTTATTTTAATATATATGAATTATTTTAATAAAAAATATAAATACCACGTATTGGATTAAAAACATATTAAATTTTTCATTTATATACTGAAGAAAATAAATTAGTATTCATCCCATGATTATTCCTTGTTATGTGATATAAATAAAGTAATTTTTTCTTGAAAGAATTTATTTAATATTAATTTATATATTGTTCATTTAATATTATAAAATTTATTTTAATCACATTTAAAAATTAAATTAAATTAAATGAATTTCGTTTATAGAGTCATGAAATTGGAATTAGGTAATATTTTTCATTTCATTATAGGGATTAAATTAGTTACTGAAGAAAAATATGAGATCCCATGGTAATGGTGAAATTATGTAAAGGATGATAAATTAAGCGAGAAATACCAAAAATATATGTAAACATATCTATAAATATTTTGAATAAAGGATTCCCAAAACAATATCTATTATTTTCAACATTTAATTTACTTTAAACATAACAAAAAATTCCTTTCATATTATGGAATTATTATAAATAGAATGTCTTCAGAAACTAACATATAAAAGGAAACCTCCTCTACCAATTAAGAATAGAAAAATTTCTCTCAGTCATCTATAGAATATATTCCAAAATTACCTCTCATAATGAAGTTATTCATATATTATTGACATTAGTTAAATGGTGGAGTAAAAAATATATCATTTTGATGGAATATATTGAGACACCATTGACTCAGACCCTTATATCTATTTCTAAAATAATATTCATTATAATTTAGCATTAATACATACTAATATAAAATATGTTTACCATAATTAATTAAAATATTAGTAATAACACAACATCCAATAGCCGACCAAATAAAATTTTTTATAATAATTTTAAAGGGTTAATTAAAACACTTATTAAATAAAATACATATATTTCCCATCAATTTGGCATTTTTACAAATAATCCCAGGATTCCTTATATAATAAATAGAATTGAATATCTTCTTCATAATTCATTATGATATATATTGATCAACACATATAATTTTTATTACTCTTATATGTAACCTAGTGCAATAGTAATATAATAATGTTAATATAAAATTTTAAATAATGCTAAACATTACAGAAAATAATAATAATATGTAATTGTTAGATAAACATATGGATATGAGAACATAGTTAACGCACATGAAGACATCATTATGAAATCATGAACAATATATCCTGGATAGTAAATCCTGAATAATAAAATACGTATTTTCTAAAAAATGTTATTTCATAGGATCATTTCCTTATAAGAATTTATTAATAACATAAAACATGAAATTATTTTCATAATTCATAAATCACATCTAGGAAATAAAAATAAAAATAGAGAGAATACTATATTTGCAGAGTTCACACCCCTGTTTTTATATACATTTTATTCAAATTAAATACAATGCCAGATTCATTTTAGGACTATATAATTTTTAGTCCACCAATAATAACAAAATATATACATGTATATCTATTAAAAACCTAATAAAATTTCATCCAGATTAAAAAGACAGAAGGTATCATTAATTCTAGTCTACAGTGAATCTGAGGAACAATAAATGATATTTTTCAAAGATGAAAATTAATTTTATAGGAATATATGTAACATAACACTTTAATATTATAACACATAAGAAGAGATGTAGAATTAGATCATTTGATATGTGAATTCAAATAAAAAATAATTAATACCTATTAAAAATAATTAATGGGTAATACATGGTTCATATATTAAAATAAGAAAAATCATTTAGGGTTTGACATAAAAATAGAGTCAAAATTATAAAAAAAATCCATAACTATTTCATTACAATAATGCTAATGAACAACCATATAAGTCTCTTAAAAAATATTTCAGTGGGATTAAATGGGAAAATTAAAAAAATGAATTTTAATACATATATTTAATCCATGAAATTAAATGATGTTTAATATGAATATTGTGTAGTGGAATAATAAAATATGCATATGAGTAATTCAATCCCCATATTTTATCTTCTAAAACATTAACATTAATTTTTTAAATGAACTTATTAAAAATTTGTGAACATAGAAATTGATTTGGAAAACCATAAAAACATTATGAGTTACACTCATTAGAAAAGAGGTAATATATTTCCAAAAAGAAGTTCATGTAGTACATTTTAATAATTTGATTCCACTTATACTTTTTCAAGGAAACCAAAAATGTCATAAGAAAAAAAATATAATGAATCATTTTAATAAATTTTAGAGAATTAAATTATAGATTATGATTTACATAAATTATAATGTATAGAAAGATATTAAAATTCTATATAAAATTTAATGAATATGGATATGAAGGAGAAGGGTTCCCCACATTATTTGAATGATGTGGTTGAATTCACATATAGGGATTGTTTTGGTTGAATAGTAAACAAAAGGGAAATTAATTGATAATAAAAATTGTAAAACACCAAAATAAACATATAATAACGAAATTATTCATTTTTTAGAGAAGAATAAGTTATTCTTCCATCAAATATTATATAAAAATATAAAAAACAATGTCAAATTAGAAAATGATCACTTATATATTTTATGACATTTAGATCTGAGGAATATGAAAGATCGAATATGGAATAGATATTTCAAAACCCTGAATAAATGGATAGTTATGATTTAATTTTTAAAATATGTTATATATAATATAGATAACTAAGCTAAGTGAAAAATACTATACATATATCAAAGAATAAAATTTTATAATGTAAATTTCTTAAAGACATCATAATTTTTTAATAATAATCCTTCGGAAAGGAATTTATGATAATGAAATGAAAATCCAATGAAAATAAATAATGAGTAAATTTGAATTTAATCATATCCATGAAAAATTAATTATATAATAATGGTGTGCTAAAATAATTGTTATAATCAATAGATAGAAAATTATGTTTGCAACAACAACTATGAATTATGTAATCTATAAAATAATGCATAGGCAAAATGGAGAGATAAAATGAAAATTTAAATCCCAATTGTAACAAATAATGTAGTATATAAGTTCATAATACTTCTCTATTTACACAGTATAAATGTAAATAAGTGTATAATAAAAAATGTGTCTCAATAAATTAAAATTTTTAGAAATAACCCTTTCCTTGGGTCATCTCCTAGTCGACACGATCTAGTGTCTTATATAACTAAATAAGAAACATTAATCATCTCTTTATTAACCTTATAAAATTAATTTTACCTTTCATATTAATCATACAGAATATTTTATTAAATAGGTATTAGTAATTTTTTGTTAATATTGATCATTAGTAACAGTAGTTTCATATGTCCCATTTTCATTCAATGTATCTATTTTGGTTATAATTCCACGTTCATTATTTTATTCTGTACATAATTATATATTTTTAAAATAAATTTCATTTTATTGGACTAGATTTTATACAAATCAATATATTCTATAATATAGATTTAATTGACAAAAGTTTTAATGTTATGTTAATTTTATGGATGTTAAAAACATTTTTTATTATTATTAATATCATTTATATAAATCTAAAATTGATATTGAAACAAATTATTTTGATAAAAGATATTTTATTTATTCACTAAATCCATTTATTATACTATACATTTATTTTGGTGTGGAAATATTATGTAGGTCACCCATAGGGGTGGAAAACCATCCATTACACGAGAAATGTTTTACTTCATTTATTTTCTACAATATTTGAGAGGAAAATAGATAATGATTTTTCATTATCATAAAAACATATACATATTCTATATATAGTGATGATATTTTTTTAGTATAGATAGAATAGTTTTGGATGATGTAGAATAAGATATTTTAAATGATATTAGAAAAATGATGTTCATAATATAAATATTGAAAAGACTCCAATACTAATAAGATTATGCGATAACCGGTTGATATTTTTGTAGTTAAAGAACCACACTGATTTGGATTTGAGTGTTGGGGAGCATAATTTTTAGATATTGTAGTATCTAAGATGTAAATATTGTGAGTAGACCTAGGTAATCTATTGGTTGTTTACAGGAAAAGAATAAGACTATTTAAGAATAAGTAAAATTGAATATTTTATCATATAGACCATTAAAAACATTAAATAATTACACTAATTTAATTCTTGACAATAAAACAATTAATGGTTATTTTTAATTTATATCCATATAATGTACAATATAGCCTTTATAACACAAAAATTAAGTGTATTGAATAAAAAATAGTTATTATTTATATACAACATTTTTTAAATTAAAAAATGTCAAACATACGATTCTAAATTAAAATTAATAATTTTAAATATATTATTTTATTCATTAAACATATTTTTTATCGATTAATTTTTTTTTATAAATTTCTATGCAAAAATAATATCATGATGGTGTAAAAAAAGATAACTAATTATTTAAGACTATATTTTTTATAATTGAAAAAAAAAATATTAAAACTTAATAATATTGCTCACTAAAATAATTTTAACATATATAATCAAAAAACGAATCATATATTAATAATTAATATTATAAAATTTAGCAATTTTACAGTTAAATAATAACATATTTTATATTGAAAACAAATTTTGTTATGAAAATCAATTCTTAATCTTTTTTTATTAAATATCTTTTACAAATTACATGACACCAAATATAGTCATTTTTACCCTAAAAAATAAATTATATTTCTTATTAATAAAATTATAATTTAACTTATTACGATTAAAATAATTTAAATATAGAAAAATATGAGTCTTCAAAATTAGAAATTTTAAAACTAAATTATTTTAACTACTTCATTTTAAATATTTATCTTGTAAATTTTTATTTTCCTTAATCATTTGGCGTTAATGGAAAAAATATTATTAAAAAATTTATATAAAATACATAATATTTCAACTATGTATTCATTTAATGGAAATTTTTACACTTCTTGGAATTTTTTTATAGGTATTTCACATAATGTATTACGTTTATTCATAAATTATAAAATATATCACAATTAGTTTTTGAGTTTTTTTCATAAGATACATATAACTAAAGAAATATTTATTTAATGAAACAAAATACATTCTAAATTCTTGGTTAATTATGATCTACCCCCTAACTAAATCATTTCATTTTTATTTCTCCCATTGATCAAAATAGTGGAGGATATTAATAAAATAGTATTTAATTGCGATAAATTGTTTAATCCGAAATTAACTTCACATCAAATGGGGATACTTGGAAACTTATGTTTTCATTCATAATTAACTTATATTTATATTATAATAATTCTATACCATTTATTCTAAACATAACATATTGTATGATAGGGGATCTTTTATACACATAACTTCTACATGTTTAATTTCATGATCCTATAAGTATCCCAAATCAATATATTTAAATTCATTATTAATATCTTATAAAATCAGTGCAAATAAACAAATTAATAAAAAAAATAAAAAATGACGTCTTATCCAATGATAACATCATTTCTAATTATGATAAATTAGGATTAGCTATGATATAATTTGATCATATTATAAATAAATAATATATACTTTTTTTTAAATTAATATAACAATCAATCCACGGATCAACAATATAGTATCTTTAAGAACTATTCATAAGATTCATCATAAAATTTTACAATACCATGAATATTTATTTTAATAATTCCTAATAGTTTATAATAATATTATGAAAAATATAAATAATAATATATGGTATTGTAAAACCATGTGTGTTGTTTGACCCCCTTATTTTGAACTATGTTTAGACTAAGGTAATACCTAACAAACCATTTTCAGATTTGTCACCCATAGGATCATCAGATCTAATTCTTGAATACAAATTCTATAAAAAGCCATGTAATATTAAAAATAGATCAATATTATGATGTATATTTATTTATTTTAAGGATTTTAATTCTTCATTGGATTATAAATAATATATTTATTTTTGTTCATTTGAAAATATATAGTTTTATTTAAATAATTATTCCCATGATTTACAAGGTATTAATAATGATCTACGTGTAGTCATTTTTAAATTACATTTAATAAAATCGACATAATTGTTTTACACAATATAACATATTACACCCTGACTGATTTTTTTTGTTTTTTTTAAATCATTGGTTTTAATGTGAATATTGAATAATTGGAATTTTTTTTAAAACTATTATTTAATTTTAATAAATAATATAAATTAAAAACCCTATTCTATATTGAAATTTTTTTATATATATAAATACATTATTTTTAAAATAATGTACATAATTAAATATAAATCAACATTATATTTTATATAGGTATAAGTTTATATTGTTCTTAAAAATATTTCTCTAAAAACATCTCTTCATTGAATTTATCACTGTTAAAAATATATAATTCCTTCAACTTATAGAAATTTAATTCTAAAAAATTTATTTTATAATAGGAATCAGGAGGATAAAAAATTTTAGTGACTAAAATTTCATGATTGATCAAAAGTAACAGTAACCAAGAAAGAAAAACATCACCACGGTAAATTGTAAATTGAGTAATTAAGGGAAAAAATTGATAGGACCCCATTAATATATAAAATTTCTTTCTAGATTATGTTATTTCAACCCTTTTCACATTATCATTGAAATTGGGTTATTTTTTCATCCACATTCCCATTATTAAAACATTATAATCATTAAATTTATATAAATATTAGAACTTTACCATAATTGTAGCATCCCATGTTTTTATATAATCATAAATTTTCCTATCTATTAATATTTTTGAATAGGTTATTAATCATACATTAATGATATTCTTTTTCTAATAGCATACTCAACACAGAATAATAGGTTCCTCCAAAATCTTATGTTTCACACAATAGTGAATTATACAGAAAATTATATATTATCATTATTATTTTAAAAAGTAGTTTATGATTAGCTGTTTCATTGGATGGAATGAACATAACTAAATATGTTATTATTATACATGTTTTTAATTATCTTTACAATTATCCAATAAATTTTATTGGGTTAAAATGAGAATCAATCCATTTTTAATCATAAAATACTTTAATATTTTTAAAAAGACATTTTACCGCCTTTTGATGGATACCCCTTATTATATATAGTTTTTTTACTTTTATATGTTGTATTGGATAAAATAAATTACTTATTTAGAAGTAAAACATCAAAATTTTCATTGGTTTAAATATTGATATTTTTCTGATGAAATTTATATTTTAATAAATAGTGAAAAATACTAAATTTTAATTCAAAACTACCATTTCATCTATTTTAGTTATAGTTTTAAATTTTTATTTTAATTGGTATTAATGTTTAATGAGATTATATTTTTATCTTTTAATCCAATGTTGGTCATTGGATGTAATTTCCAATTAAAATTAGGCATAAACACATTTTAGTCTCTTGATGGTTATTACTTCTTAAAAATAGGCTTCGTCGTTTTGACAATGAGAATTATTTTTAAATTAATTTCTTCCAACTCTGTATTTTTTATTAGGAATAATGGATTCCATATTTTGAATCACAATGTACAAACTGTGTAAATAGTTAGCTTTTATTTTTGGACATTGTGAATAGTAACTTTAGTAATTATTTTATTTACTATGGTTAAAGGGTAAATATAGTAATTAAGAATAGAAATAATATTATAATAATATTGAAATACCCTAAAAAATTTCTTAAACCAATTCGATGAGATATTTCTGACCATGGGCATCTTTCTGTCGTTTTGGGAACCTATTGATCCACATGGGGGTTATAATGACATGTTATAAGAATTAATTTAATGTAATGAGAAATATAATAAAAATTGTATATTTTATTAATCAATTTTAATATTGGTTTATATAACTAAAATATTAAACTAAAAATATCAATTATAAATATAAAAATATATTCTACATCATGGTATTTTATGAAAAAAATATACAATAAATATATAATTTTATTTATGACAGAATGATGATGTAGTGATTGGTTAATTAATAAATGATTTTAATAAATGATATTATAAATATTAAAATAAATATTATTTCACATAAATTATATAATCCACAATTTCACTAGGTGAATATAAAATATTAGGGTTAATTAAATGTTTTTTGGAAGTAATCGGGTTGTCAAGTAATTTAAAAAGGTCAAGTACAAATAGTATCCAAAATTCACATATCACAATAATATGAAAAAATTAGATTATTAAATGATATTAAATTTATAAAATTTGATTATTTATCTAAATGATAAAGATAAGTACTTATTCGTCATAAATTACATTTTATTGGGTGTTTTTACATGATATTCTAATTAAATTAACCCACAATGCGTAAATAACATGATATCACTTCAAGATTAAAAAGTGGAAAATATGGGTTAATCCTTAATGATAAGGATAAAAAAATAACTTAATAGGACTAAATATTATTTGATAATGTGTATTTTAACCATAATCATCATATATTATATGTATATGAGTTTTGGAAAAATTTTAATCGATGTTTAATTTATAATAAATTATCATTTCCAGACATTGGTAAATTGTCCCGCCTCCCTCTTATAAAAGGACACACCCTCTACCCACAAATATACAACTCTCAAGCCCCTTGGATATAAAAAATTATTCTCAAATTAGTTTCCAACATCTATAGTTTCTTTATATAATCCTTACCTTGGTTATAAGGCAATTAAATAAATCCTTTTTGCTCAAATGAAAAGAAGTTACCTAATTTAGATGTAACTTATTTCTTTAAGTTCCATTCCATTATTTTCCTTCTCTTCTCCCCGTTATATACTTATTATATAATTACATAACCCTGCCAGTATCATTAAAATACTATTATTGTTTATCTGTTGAATTTAAACAACACTTACACACACCTCCATCAAATAGATACGAACATATTATTTCTATGTATAGTGAATTACTGCCTCACGAAACGATGATTAGGCAATTTTATCCTAATACTACTAATGGTGGATATTATGATGGAAATAAATTTATATATGACATATATAATATTTATATTTTTTCTATGATTCTATAATTTTTAAAGACAACATAATTTTATACTTTCCATGATGTGTAAATATGAGAATTTCATTTGAACAAGTGTTGACTACCACCCCATCAATGTGATATGACTCATGCATGATATACATGGATCGTATAAAATATGATTTTACTTAACATATGTGACATACATTACAAAAAAATAATTTTATTATAATATACATTAATATCATTTATTTATTATTCTTTTAATATATAAAATATAAGAATGCAGTTTTCATTCATACATACATCATACCATCTCAATGAATATTGAATTTCATTTATTATCTATAAATGTTATGGAATATTATAATTACAAATACACTTAATATATATGATATTTAAATTTTGAATATCATTTTGGAGATGATGTATTGTTGACTATATGGACTATTTATTTCCAAACAAGAACATTCTTGACTCAAATACCGAATATCGAAAAAACAACCAATATTAACATAAATAAATATGTTATTTTTATAATGTAGTAATACGTTATATAAAAGGAATAATATACATGAAAAATTTTCTCAAGAAAGTATAAATTAACCTATGTTAATTATTCAGGAACATAATGATTGTGCGTGATGAGTCAGACTCAGTGTAATGGACATTGTCTAAATCTCATTTCATTGAGGCATATTTTGATAATTTACACCTCATTATTTTGTACTATATATAATAATCACCTTTGACATTTAATTTCATTATAAATGGAATATTTAGTCTATGAAGAGTTTTAATAATTTACAAAATTGAATGTTTTTAACGTATCTGGTGACAATGAAATCTCCTCTGCCATAACTGTTATCAAGTATATTCATTACTCAGTAAGAGTTAATGTTTTTAATAATAAAAGAAATAATGTATTCAAATTTAAGGTATTTTGGTTTTATAAATTTCATTTTAAATGGATTTAATATTTCAATACCTTTAAATTATTTCTTATGATTACAAGTGAAATGTTATTAGTGTAACGTTAATACTTTGTATATTTTATGTGTTTTGATTATATAATTGTACTTCAATATTTTATGGGTGGATATGTGATAAACCAATGATTGGTGGTTATGTGATAAACCAAATGAAGGGTGGTTCAATGACATATCAAGGATGGGTGGTTACGTAATTACCATTAATTCATTTGGTATGGAATTTTGTCGTATGTCTATTCCGTTTAGTGATATGTGTGGAAGTCGATCATATGGTTATTCCATTTAAGAGTGATTATGCCCCTTGTTACCTTTATATGTTATATGTTTCTTTCTATGGTATTTAATGAAATGTGTTTCTTACAATAAGGGTATGAAATGAGGTTATATTTAGTGGAGTACATATACAAATTTTTAAAGGTTAAAAGTATTACTTTGTGGTAATTTTTTTTCATGTTATCTAAAGACTAAAAGTTTTCATTTTCATGTATTTATTAATGATAATTTTATTCTAATACTAATATTTTTAAATGTTTTTTAAAGTAATTAAATAATAATAGAATAAATTATGGGATCATGAGAATGTCATGTTGATTAAAACATGAAATGACACATGTTTCTTTTTAAAGAGTATTTGTTTTATTAAAAATTGATAATGAGTAGAAGTACACAATTGTAATATTGAAGTAATTATTTATAAGTTATGAATTAATTATCTAAAGACATGAACCGAAAAATATACTCAAATTGAATTAAAGTCAAATTATTTAATGATCTCAATATTAGGTAATGCTTTATTGATGGGTCCATATAGTTTGTATAAGAGGATAGTTTAGATAACATTAATAGTTAAAAATAATGTTAATAAAATATCCATAAATGATTTTTTACATTATGGTAAAACTGAAATGATATATAATTTAATGATATCCTAATCGATTCATCTCAGAAATATTTGATCATAACAGTTTTTCATATGGGAAACATGGAAGATGTGATAGGAAACCATACAGAGGGAAATAACAATCCAAATCAACATCCTAAAATGGTCGTAATTGGAACTGAACAGTTTTTTGAAGTGATGTATTTGTTGACATGTGTGCTAAATTGTGGTGGTCTACATGCAAAAGATCCACTAGACCAACAGCAGAGTCATATTTCAATCATAGAGCATTTCATCAGGCAACGCACCCAATCATTCAATGGACCATGTGACCATGTGCAAGAGGAAGGTTGATTAAATAATTGGAAATAATTTTTGATTTAATGGGTTTTTTAGACAAACAAATGGTTAGTCTTGTTGTTTATCAATTTTAAGGTGAATCTGATTAGTGCTAGTCAATGAATGAAAATATCCAGGGATGTGAGGAGATTGAAACCACATAATGAGATGAATTTAAAAATATATTCCTTGGGAAAATTTTTCCTAAGGCTGTTCGAATTAAGATGGAAAATAAATTCTTATAATTGAGAAAAAATTAGGAAAATTATGTGGCTGGATATGAAGAAAATTTCACCCATTTTCAAGATACATCCAAAATTTTATCTAGTATATTTATAGTAAGACAATTTGGGTTTACTTTGGATTAAAGCTGAAATATCAAAGGTCATTATCTTCTAATGAGTTTAAAAGCTATGAGAAACATTTTTGATGTATTGAGAAATTAAAATTAATGTATTTCATCAATTTTGGATCTGTTTTTGGTTTTGTTTGTTGATTATATTTTGATATATTCTAAAATTTGGTAGGAACATGAATGTCACTTAAGGATTGTTTTGAAAACCGTAAACCAAAAGAAAATATATAAAATGTTTAGTAAGCATTATATTTGGTTACAAGAAATTTATTTATTTGGTCATATTATTTCAAAATATGGCATAACAGTTGACCCTTCTAAAAACAATTGTAGAAAAGGGGAAAATACCTTCCAATATAAAATAAATTCATATTTTTCTTGGAATATTTCTTTATTAACAATGGTTTATTGATGATTTTTTTATATATCCCACTAAATTAGCTATCAGGTACGGATTTTAATTTCATCTGAAAAAATGTGATGATTGTTTTCATGAACTGAAATGAATATTGATAAATTCTCTAGTTTTTTCCTTGCCTTCCAAGAATGGTGAATTTTATATCTTCTAATTTGCATCATGGAATAGACTTGGATGTGTACTAATGTAGAATGATTAGGTAATTTATCATTCTTCATGTCTGTTTAATACTCATTATATAAATTACTATAAACATGATTTTAAATTAATTATTTTTTTTTTTACATTAAAAATTCGGAGGAATTATTTTTATTGAATAATGTGTGGATTATATACTTATCACACTAGTGTAAATTATATATTCACTCAGAATGAATTAAACATGAGAAAAATGAGATGTAATGAATTAATCAAGGATTATAATTTCAGGATCCATTACCATTATGGAAAGTAAAATAAAATGGCTTACTCTATAAGTATAATGAGTGATGCTACATTAACCATTCAATTATTATAATTAGATACATTTTAATCTGATTTGATGAATATTTCATTGGAAGTTGTTGGTGTATGGAAGTACTATGTTTTTTATTAGGTGGTAGTGAAATCATATATATCATACAGAACGAAAAAACCATAGAGATAATATAAATATTTATAGATTATGGTAGAATTGATTCATAAGAGTATGTTATTTGAATTTAACATTTATAAGTATTGGGTATTGAGTTTTGGCAAGAAATTATGTGTGACATGGGATTAAATGTTAATGAAAGAGTTGTTATATAAAGCTTATAGTTCTCTATTATTAGTTCATTTTAATAGTACTATGATGTATATATATCTTGGGGATTATATTTTTTTGGGATAGAATGAAAATATATATTGTTGAATTTAATTTGAACTATTAGATTTGTCTACATGATAATTCATAGAGTCATTTTACAAAAGTGATACTTCAGCCATTTTCAGTTCCAGAGATGAAATGGGAAAATACATCCATGGATTTCCTAATGGGATTACCAAATAATTCTTCTAATAACAATTCAATCTGGGTTATTATTGATCGATTTACTAAATCTTCTTATTTTCATCCTATTCGATATAATATTTCTCTATAATAACATTAATGGTTGTATATTAATGAGATTATAAGGTTACATAGTGTTCTTATCTCTATTGTATCTGATCATGATCACAGGTTCACTTCATTACTTTTTATATGCCTTCATATTTCACTAGGAACTGAATTAAATTTCAGTACATCTTTTCATCATCAATCAGATGGGAAGTCAGAACAAACAATTTTGACCTTGGAGGATATGAAATGTGCTTATTCAATAGATTAGAAGGGATGTTGAGATCCATATCTTTCATTGGTTGAGTTTTGCTATAATATCAGGTTTCATTTATGCACATATTTGACACCACTGGAATCATTATATGTAGAGTAGTGTCAAACTCTTGAACTTTGGGAGGTTGTATATGAAAGGAAGTTTATGGGACCATAATTTGTAGAGGAGTTGAAAAAAAAAATTAGTTTATTCATAAAAACCTAAGGATAAGACATAGTAGGTAGAAACATTTTGAAGATAGTCAGAGGATAGATCATTCTTTTGAGTTAGGAGATAATTTATTTCAATATTATTCTCCTTGTAAATGTATGATACATTATTGTAAAAATGGAAAGCTGAGTCTGAGGTTCATTGTACACTATGAAATCTTGGAGAAAGATTTATAATATTCATTTACGGTTGATTTATATCCATTTTTATCCTAATAACACAAATTTTTTTTGTTTAAAATTTACGAAAGTATTTTTAGTATCCATCTCATGTTTTTAGACCATGAGAAGTTCTGTTGGAAGAGAATATTTTTTATGAGGAACAAACAGTAGAGATTCTTGACTGTAGAGATAAAGTGTTGTAGAATAAAGTGATCAATTGAGTAATGGATTTTTTAAAATACCAAATGGTTGAAGTGGCAATGTGTGAATCTAAAAATTATATGAGGGATAAATACCCAAACTTATTTGATAAGTATATAAAATTACATTGACATAATTTCTAAAAGGAGGAAGGATGTGGTATCCCAGGAATTTATAGAATCATACGTTTTCATATATATTATTATTTAAGAATAAGATATTAATTTTATGTTAAAGTGAATCTTTGTCTGATAGTGTACATGACACACAACAACGTGTTTCTATTAAATCAGACATTTTAGAAAATAATGAATTTTATTGAAAAAAAATATAACAAAATTATTATTATTTGAAATGGTAGTATGATACTTGTTATTGTATTTGATGTAATGAACTAAAATAACTAAAATATTATTATACATGTTTGTTTAATGCTTTTACATTTATCAAATAAATTTTAGAGGCTTAAAATGAGAATGAATTAAATTTTTAGCATAAAATACTCGAATATTTTTAAAAGGGTTTTTTACGACCATTTGATGAAGATCAATTATTAAATATAGTTTTCATAAATATAAGGTGTTTCATTTGAAAAAATACACAACTTATTTATAATTTTAGTGGAAAATTTTACTTTGGTTGACAATTTGTTATTTTTCTGTTGAAATTCATAATTTAATGAATAGTAAAAAACACGACATCTTAATTCAAAACTAAATTTTCATATAAATTTTTTATATAGATAAATTATTAATTTTCTTGTTTTTAAAGTGTATTTGGATTTTGGTTTTAAAATTTAATGCAATTCTGGTCATTGGAATTGATTTCCCTCTGAAATTGGACATAAACTCATGTCAATTGTTTGATAGTTGTTACTTCCTCAAAACCCGCTTTCTGGTTTTGAAAATGGGAATTAATTTTAAATTAATTTCATCTATCTTTGGGGTTTTAATTTGAAATTATAGATCCCATATTTGAAATTAGAATGTAAAAATTGTGTAAATAGGTACATTTTATTTTTTAACATTACGAATTGTAAAATCAATAATAATTTTCATTACCATGGTTAATTTATAAATCTGGTAAATAAGAGTAAAAAATATAACAATAACATTAAACTACACCAACACATGTCATAATCCTATTGGATGATTTATTTATTACCATGGGAATCCTGGGGTCAACTTTGGTACCCCATGAAGCCACATGGATGTGATAAATTCATGTTATGATAATTAATTTGACATAATGGGAAATCTAACATAATCTTGTACATTTTACTATCACAATTTTAACATAGAGTTATAAAAAAATATATCATTTACTATAAATAGTAATTATAAATCCAAAAATATATCTTACATGAGGGTATTTTTTTTATAATTTTTAAACCATAAATAAATAATTTTATTCATGACACAATGATGATGCTTTGATTTCATTATTAATAAAGAATTTAGATTAATTACATTTTAAATATAAAAATAAATACTATTTGACACAATTAATATCATCTAAAAATACTATATGAGATTATGAAATGTTGTCATTGATTCAATGTTTTCTCGATGAAATAGGTTGTTATGAATTTTTTAAAATGTCAAGTATGAATAGTGTCCAAAATTGACATAAATCAAAACAAAAAATATATAATAGTTTATTAAATGACATTAAATTCATAAAAATATAATATTAATCTGTATGGTTAATATCAGTCCAAATATGTCATAAAATAGTTTTTGGGTCATTTGATTTTTTATGGAAATTTTATTAACCGATGATGTGTACATAACATGATATCACTGTAAGTTTAAAAAGGGTACAATAAGGGTTAAACTAAAAAGATAAGGATAAAATAATATTAAAAACATGACTCAAAATTATATAATGAAAAGTATTTGAACCAAAATCATATTATATTCTAATTAAATTTCGTTTAGAATAATTTTTAATTGAAATTGAATTTATAATAAATAAATATTTCAAAAATATTCTAAAGTTCCATTCCACCCCCACATAAAAGGCCACCCCATCAACCCACTTACTCCAATATCTCATTCCCATTGAGTCATCCAAATTATGCTAAAATAGTCTTCTAATACCCCCCATTTACTCTTATAAACCTCATGATGTGCATAAGGTAATTCAAGAAACCCTTCTAGATCAAATCCAAAGAATTTACCATATTAAGAGGTAACATCATCTCTCTAGATCATTTCCTTTATTTAACTTGAATACTCCCTACACTATTATTATTATATGATTAAATAAAAATATATAATAATTAATATACAAGGATTTTAATTATGTTATGTATTCGAAATATGCTTATACACACCTCCATCTAATGGATACAAACATACTACTTCTGTGTACGGTGAACTAATACCTCACAAAACGATGATTGTTAAATTTTCTCCTACCACCTCTCATGGAAGCCATTATGAAGTAAATTTATTTATATATTATATATATTATATAAATATTGTCTTTATGATTCTGTAATTTTTTATTTACAATATACCATTATTCATTCCATGATGTGTAAAGATGATAATTTCATTTGAGTAAATGTGGACTACCACCCCCTCATAGTGATATGACACGTTCATGCTATACATGGAAAGTATAAATAATTTTATTATTAATAAAATGATACATATATGACATAAATATAATACTGGTATTATAATATACATTTACATAAATTGATTATTATTATTTTAATATAACTAAGAAATGAAATTAGTCTCCGTGCATATGTGTGGCCTACCATCTCTATCAATGGTTCATTTCATTTCTTATCTCCAAATTTTATGGACTATTGTAGATACATGGGCAATTTATATCAAAACAAGTTCAATTTTTGCTCACATACCGAATATCGACAAGATGAACAATATTGATATAAATTATTATATAATTTTTATAACATGGTCATATTTTTATAAAAAGAATAATAAATATGAAAAGGGTTCTCAAGAAAGTAGAAATTAACCTATGATTATTATACAAGAACATAATTATGGTATGTGACGAGTCAGACTCAATGTAATAGAAATCATCTCAATCACCTTTTGTTGAAGCATTTTTTGGATAATATATTCCTCATTCAATGATACAGTGTGTAAGGAACCCCTTTGAAATTTAATTTCATTCAAATTGAATATAAATTTCTAGGAATTGTTTTACTAAATGGAATAAAGTAATATTTTTAATGAATGAAGTGACAATGAATTCTATTCCACTAAAAAAATTAATTTATATTAAGATTATTATATAAGTCATAATGTTTTTAAAATGAAAAGTTATCTTGTATTCCTTTTTTAAGTGTTTTGATATTGAAAATTCATTTTTAAATGGATTGAATATTTCAATATCTGGAAATTATTCATTGTTATTGAAAATGAAATTTTATTTCTGAAATGTTGATATCTGAAAAAAATTGTTATGATTATATAATGGTACTTGGAAATTTGGCAGGTGGTTACACGATAATCCAATGATGGGTGGTTATATGAAAATCCATGTGATCGGTGGTTCCATGATAAACTATTGATGGGTGGTTACATTATAACATATAATGAATTGTATTTGGAAGTCGGACGTATGGCTAATCTATTAAGTGATATTTGTGGAAGTCGACTGTATGGTTATTCTATTTATGATTGTTTTGTCCCAAGTTACATTTATATGTTATATGTTTCATTATTTTATATTTAAATTGATATTTTGTTTATAAAAAGGGTAATAAAATAGCATATATTCATTGATGTATATTTACTACTTCTTAAAGGTAAAAAGTATTACATTATGATAAATTATTCATAGTTTTCATGTTATCCCTACCATATCATTTTTCCTTCTTTGTGTATCCCATAATATTGTTTTTATGCTCATCACAAGTTTTTGAAAGTTTTTTCATAGGATTTAAATAATAATAGAGTCATTAATGGGGTCAAGGAAAAATCATGTTGTTTAATCATGGAAAAAATTGTTTTTTAAAGAGTTTTTGTTGTTTTCATGAATAGTGAGTATAATAGTATACATGTAATATTAACGTTGTTACGTATAATTTAAGTCCAATTTCCATAATTCTTTAAACCTGAAAAGATCCTCAATGTGAATTAATATAAATTTATTGATTGATATCAAAATTAAGTAATGTTTTAAGGGTGGGGCTTTATAATAACCATCATTTATTATATTCACATCCTCTTCTCCATTCCACACGCATATTTAGTACTCTAGGTTAGATAATCCTTACCCAATCCTCTCCAAAAACATCCCCTATATCACATTCTTGTGTATTATCAAAATATTAGTCCCTCAATGTATATGGTGTTTTCCAAAGGGTGATATCTGAGAAGGGTTCTATATTTTACAATGTTGTATATTAATTATGGTAAATTGTTTTTAAATTAAAAAAAATGTTTTATATTTTTTCCTTAAACCATTTTTATTTCATAGAAAATTTCTTATAAGATTTAGATGATTATTTATTGATATTAAAACTATTATTAATTTATTTTTTGTAATACTTTTGAATTAATTTTTAATCTTTTAAAATTTTAATCTCATAATAAATTATCTTATCGAAAATTTAATATTTCTTATAGTAGTTAATAATGAATGTTTTTTACAAATAAATTTTCACCTCAAATTCTCCCAATCATAGATAATATTTTTTTAAGGTTATATTTGGAGATAAAATGGTTGTTTGATTTAAAAACAATTTTCTCAATATAATTTTATTTTCTTCCTTAAAAATGTTCTTCAAAGAGATCGATGGTTTTTCTCATCATTATGAGATAGAAAATGTGTTATTTATTATTGGATTCTATAAAAATGAATATTATTTATATTATTGATGTAAAATAATTTTTTGTTTTTTAATTAAATTATATATGTAAATTTTATATGAATATTGGGTGAGCCTGATTCAAATCGACAACACATCGGGTATAATGAAATTATTTATTAGTGATATTGTATTCTTATAAGATATTAGAATTATAAGGTTAGTTGATTCCAATATAGGGGTTTTAATAAGAATGAATATATGTATAATGTCTCATTTAACTATACGATATGATTTCAAGGTTTATAATAAAAATTTACTTATTATAACATATAGGTAAAGAAGATTATTATTTTAATAAATGTCCCTAATTTTTTTATAAATTTGAATAAATTATTTTTCTTGGGATGCAATTCATAAATATTCATTTTTTTCTTAAAAAATTGTAAGATTATAATTTTTATTTTATGATTTAATAAAAAATGTCCCATGAATGGTATTTAACAAATAATCATTTCTCATGGAATGTTATATAGATTTATGATATCATTATGAAAAAATAATTATTTTTTACTTTTCATGTATAAAATTAAATTTTGGTTTTCTTTCATATTATGGCCCATTATGAGCTTTTTTTATCTTCTAAACTTTAAAATTATTTTTCAGAGTATTATGTATTAGTAAAAAAATATAATGAATTCATTATTCTTTGTATATGAGATACCATGAATTAGTAAAGTGTTTCATTAAGAATAACATTAATAGTGGGAAAAATAAGAACTCTTTGGATATTTTCATAATAATATGTACTATTATTCTTAATTTTTTGAAAGTCAAGGCTATGAAGATCTGGAAAATTTATGAATGTGAACCCAAATTTTAAATATCATAATATTGGGTAGTGTAATGTACAATGTATTTTATTTTATATTATAATTTATATTTATATACATTTATATGATATGAAAAAAATTACAATAAATTAATAAGTCTATAAATTAAAATTATTTTATCCTTACATAAATTTTATAGATTTTTATTTTTCATCATCTAATTTATTTCTTTGAAAAATTGTTTTCCATTGAGGAAATAATATAAGAAGTGGTAAAAAGGAATAGTGAGATTAAAAACAATCTGAATCAACAACATAGAGTTGTTCTAATAATGTATTTTGAGGTAGTGTAGACATAGTTTATGTAGGATATTAATGGTGTCACCAATAAAATAGAATTACAAAAACCTTTAAAGAGGAACAACTATATTTTTTTATCATTTTATGAAACAAATCCATACATCATTATGTTGATAATTAGACATTGTGAAGGATGAAGGATGGTTCAATTTAATATAGAATATTTTTGAATAATTAGGATGTTCAAAACATAATACAATATCACTTAATATTTTTAGAAATTAGATCAATTTTCTTTATTAATGATATACACATAGGTATTGGAAAAAATTATGCCATGAAATGAAATGTATGTAATGTTTTCTTACATGAAATGTATTTTCCTAAATTTACTCGTATTAAAATAGAACGGAAATTCATATAATTGATGAAAATTTAGAGGATACTTTTCTATTATATTAAGGTAAATTTACAAAATTTTATTTATATGAATTGAATTTCATTATTGACTGTTATAATAAAATTGATCTATTTTACTCTTTATTAAATCCATGCTTATAATGTTCTATCATTAATCATTTTTAATGAAGGTATGATGTAATTACGTAGAGTAATGAGAAAGTAAATATAGAGTTTTTTTACATTCAAATAAATAGTTGTATAAATAAATCTAATTGGAATGATGAGGAGAATACTTTATTAAATAATAATAAAGGAAGGAACATTCAAATACAACATTATGATATGTCTGTAATAATTCAATCTTTAGAATTTATTTGGAGATCTGGAATGTTTTCCATATATTGAATGCTATAAAACACAAATTTTGAACACAAATAAATGATAACTCTAAATGTTGTGATCAATAATAAAACAAAGAAGAAAATGGTTTGATTTAAATTAACTGGGTATTTACGCCTTCACATGTTATATGTTAGTTACTCAAATATTAAATCTTAAAAATCAAATATATAATGTTGTAGAAAAGTATTTTTTTACTACTATAGTACATGTTGTAACCACAAATGATGTGTTGGAATGTACATTACATGATTATTTAGACTCTTCAATTGTTTTTCATAATCCAGGACCGAAAAAATATTTTATATCTAGTAAATATTAATTTAAATATCAAATTTCATATTATTAAATTATATCAATACACTATGTAAAAACTCATTGGGGTAATATAATAGAACAAATAATTATATAAATCTTTTTTTTAATATATTTTTAATGAATTTTCCTAAAAATATAGTTTCTTTATTAATTATTCTATTATAATTTTTTATTTGAGAATATTTTACAATTTGTTATCTTGTTGTGATAGATAGTAATCCTAAAGAGATTATTTTTACAAATGATTATCTTTTTGTACATTATAATGAGTTCTCATACATGAAAAAAAATCCTCGAGATGTGAAATTGATAAAATATGTGAGTGAAATTTAATATACATAGATTTTTTATAATAAAAAAATTCAAATTGGTAATTCTCTAGTAGTAAATGAATATATAGATTTATTTACTAATTATTTATCAAGTGTTATTTATAATATAGAGGTAGTGTTTAATGTATAAATAATTGTTGATTATAAGATAATTTTAAGACCTCAATATCAATTTTCAATATTAATGTTTTTGTAATTGACTAATCAATCACACATGTTTCTTAAAAAGGATTCATCTTCAATAGCATATTTACATGGATATATTTGTTTTATGTGTTTAAATAGGGATAACATCATGAGTCATTCCATTTATTATAGATGACTCAATACCATCACCAATAATAGAAATTATTCTTTACCTCATATCAATTAATTCATTAATTATATCTAGGGTGAAAATTTTATTTCAATGATAGTTCTTAGGAATGTGAATGGCCAGCTAAAGGATAGTGAGTAAGAAGTTATGAGGATGAAATTATAGACATGGTATATAAATTATTATTTTCAATTTATTTAATTATGTTGAAAAATGTACCCACATTATTTATATATATAATAAATAGAGTCTTCTATAAATATCTATATAAATTTTTTCATTTTTTATATGTGGTATTATGATATACTCTAAAATCTATTAAGCTCATGAAGAAAACATAAGAACATATTTAATAACCATAAAATAAAAGACATTGTTCGTAAAATCAAAAAATTGTAAACTTACGATACCAAAAAATCATTTTCTTCTTTTTATTATTTCTATGTATAAAATATCATTTGATGCTACAAAATCTATAGTTGTTGTTGAGTTGATAAAATCTAAAAATGTCACTATGATTATGTGTTTTCATGGAAAAGTAGGTTACTACTGATATATTTTTGATAACATTTCAAGGTTATCTATCCCAATAAATAATTTTACATTAATAATATTTAAATTTAAATAGACAAAGGAATGAAATGAATTATGTAAGGAAATAAAAATAATAATGGTTAATGGTTAAATATTTTCCTTTCAAATAAATAATATTGAATATATTTTAGTGATTCAAATATTAATTTTCTACGTTGTTTCATTATGTAGGATGATCATCTTATCACATTATAATTTCAATAATTGAAACCAATGGAGTATAATTATACTACACATGACCCAAAGAATGTTACATTTCCTTTTTATTTGATTGTCTTATGATATAATCTATATTACTGTGAAATATTATCTCTTAATAAAACATTAGATTATATATTCAAAAACAATTGTTAAGAACAAGGTAGATAATATAGAAATAACTTATTTGGGAGTTTGATTAAAAAATTATCAATCTTCTATATAATGAAAATTTGGTAGATAATGCACTAATTCAAAAAGCGTATGCATCATTAAAATTTATTTTACTGGTAAATTATTCTTTATATAATTTTTTTAGGATTGTTTTCCAATAATTTTTTTATTTAAAAAAATCATAATTTTTTAATATATCAGGGTATTCATCTTTTTCACACAAAAAAATTAGACATAGACAAAAGATCTAAATTTTTAATAAGGAGTGGAATCATCCTTGAAGGGAATAATTTATGAGATAAAAATTCATAAATATGTTGTTATATAATTTAGAAATATGTTATGTGGAATTTTTAAATCCTATTTAATAGATAAATTGTATAATGAAGCTCTCATATCTCTATTTAATGCACATATACGTGGCAATATGATGATTATATAACTTAATGAATTATTTTAGTGTGTATATATGAATCAAGATACTGATTATTCTATCATTAATAGGTTTACTTATATGATGGTTAAAGCTAATAAACAACTACTAAAGGGGATTAATCAGCCTCTTCTAGTGCTTGAATGTAAATGAGAAAACAAATCAATGGATTTTTTAAGGTATTACTGAACATATCTTCAAGTAATAATGAAATTTGGGATATTATAATCAATTTGACTTAGTCTACACCTTTTCAACTGATATGATATGTTATGTATTTCTATTATAATTGAATAATTTTCCTCAAATAGATATTAAGGATACATAGAGATCATATCTCAATTGTATCTAATAGTGTTTCTAAATATACTAGAAATTATGAAAGGAATTTAATTTTTTTGGGTTATAAATTTAATTTTATCACATAATTCCATCAACCATATGATGAACAATTATAATTAACATTTCAGATGGTAGAATATATTATTTGAGATTTTTACATATTTTTAGTGAATTTGAAATTAATATCATTAATAGATGGAATTTTTTTATACCAAAATTTTTTATTCTTGTATATTGATGGAATATTTTGAGGAATAAAATAAAAATTGGTGCCAGAATCTAGAATATAGGGATGATATTTATGAGTGGAAATTTATGGGACTAGATTTGGTGGAGGTAGTGGATGATAATGTAATGATTATTTTAATTTACATAATGATTGATTAGAAACATGCGAGGGTTTTTTCATATCACATTAGTATAGATATCTCATTTGAGGTAGGAAATCACATTTAATTAATGTCTCTCCATGGAAATGTTTTTCAACTTTAAGTAGAAGGGGAATTTTAAATATGTGGTTTATGGTTTTTCAGAAATTATAGTAATGCTATGATCATATGATAATAGATTATATTTACCACTAACATTATCTCGTGTACATAAACTGTTTCATCATCCATTGTGAAGACTTTAAGTATCTTATGCATATCCTATTTTGAATATTAAAGTGGTATGGTTAGAAATAATAACTGTGATGATTAAAACCATATTAAGAAATCGAATCATATAGAATATTAATTATGAAATAAACTTATTCAACAGGTAATGGTTTTCTTGATGAATCAAAAGATTTATGAAGAAATATGGGAATCTGAAAATTTTATAACAAAAAAATTTATTTTCATGTTAAATATGGAATAAAATTTTGAGGATACAATTTCTTAGAGATGTATGAATGTGAAAATTATGTTAATTATATAAATAAATCAATATTATTATTTTCAACTGTCTATTTTTAATATATGTATTATCATTATTTGAAAAAACTAATATGAGGTTTGAGTTGGAAATGGATTTTTTTTATTCAACAAAATTGTTTTCAAATGAAATATATAATTTTATTTAATAAATAAGATTTATGATATTTGGAACTAAATTTCATAAATACATATTCATGTTTGTAATCAATTTATAAAATATATATAAGCATTTCATTTTTTATTCTTCTTAAATGATTTACTTTTTAGTGAAAAGTGAACAATAATGAGCATTAAAAAACAATCATTTTTATTAAATCAAGATATTTAAATATCCCATTTTGTTTTGGTGTTTCATATAGAGAAAAATAAAATTAATATAACTATTCATATTCAAAATAATTATATGGTAATAAAATCTATATGTTATTTTTTTGTAATTTTATTTTTGTTATTAAAAACTAAATTTTATAGAGAAAAGATTTTCTTTCATTTTGTAAACATATATAAAAATTAATTTTTTCACACATCAACAAATTTTTTAACAACTAATGTATAACATATTTTGAATCAATTTTTCCCAAATTATTTTCTATTTTATTTTTTATTTTAGATAATTATGAGATATAACCATAGAAAAAATTCATCATAATGGTAAAGGGTAAATCTGGTTTATTTAGATAAATATTTTATGATATGGAAACAGAAACAAATATTAAATATTATTGGATGATGGGAATTTGAAAATAATCATCATACCATTGAAATTTGATTTTAATGGTTCAAAATTTCAATGATCAAAACATTATAATTACTAATATTAAAAGAAAATATTGCAAGTATTCTACTCCCATCACATATAAAACTAAACCTCCTCTCCCCCTTCCATGAGAAATTTGTGCAATATAGTTTATCCAGTACCATAAATAACTCTACCTAACATCCCTCCCCACATTAAATAGGTCCAATAATAACCTATGTACTAATCCTAGATGTATTAATGTGCAACACAAAAAATATATATATTTGAAGGAGTTTGGGAACATATTAACCAAAATGAAAATTTAAGAAAGGGTTATTCTTTAAAGATTTATTTCAAATATTAACTTGTACACTTTTCCTATATAACTATTTATTTTTTAAAATATTCATTTTATTATCTTATTGATATACCAAATATTGTGAAAATTTATTATAGACTACTTATTCATTTCTATTTTAATGTTTTAAATAGAATCATTGAATGTTTTAAAATATGGGACATTTTGACATTTTTTCTAAATTGAAAAATTCAATTTTTTAATTAATATGGATTGATATCCCATTTAAATAATTATATGTTTAATTCTTCAATAATATATTTTTCAATATATTAATGTTAATTTTAAAATATAATATTTATCCTTTATTTTTAGGGAATTTTAAATTTAATAAAAATCTACAATAAGAAAAAATATATATATTTATGAGATAAATGACGGTTTTATTGATTACGGGATTTAAAAAAATTCACATTGGATTCATTATTAATGTGAATTTTATTTGTTTTTAATAATTCTATGTTTCTATGAATTTTTTTGTTGAATGACTGGGGATCCTGAAATATATGTAATAATGGGTGAGCCTTGTATGATAGCCCAATACATTCAGTATACCGATAGACATCACCAGTGAAACAATAATCCTAAAAAATATGTTAATTATCTAGTTAGGTAATCCAATTTTTAGGGTTCTAAAAAAGATAAATGTCAGGATAATGTTCCTAGGTACATCTGGGATATGCTTGCAATTTTTTATAAATGAAATAATTTGATTTCTGAAAACAAAAATTTTGAGATTTCATTTTTATTGAATGTTTATGTCTATTTTTTATAAAGGAGAAATCATTTTTTCAAGGAAATTTTATCATGTGTGTTCATTTTTTCTATGAAACCATTAAGATTATTATTTTGTCATTAGGATTTCATATTATGTTTTTCAAAAAATATATTATGTAATTAATTTGTTCTAATGAAAATGAAAATTGTAATTTGATATAAAATGTTTATTTTAAAAATGAAATCATTATTTTGTTTTTTTCTTCTTTGTAAATGGAATTAATATTTTTTGTTAATTTATATTCATTACATATATTTATTTATCCACTCAAATTATCAAATGATTTTTCACAGGACATATGGATGAGTAAAAAATATATAATAGTAGAGAAATATATTTGATAGTAACCTTGAAGAAACAATTATATAATTATAAAGTACATGTCTATTAAATTATACATACATAATGGATATTTCCACTTTTTATGTAATTTTTTCCCATTTCTGAAAAAAAATCATGACCTAAAAGTACCCAAATATGTAAAACAATTCAATTTTTGTTATAGATCGTGAAATTATGGGATGTTTAATATATATGGTATTTAACATTTTATATTGTTATATAGTTTTATTTTCAGGTATAATAAATAATATATAATCAACAATATTTTAGGAATTTTTTTATATTTAGTGTTTGCACTATTTTATCAATTAATGTATTTTATCCATAATTATCAATAATTGTAACTACTAAATTTTTCAAGAACATTCTTACTAAATTACAAATGAAATATCCATGATTACACATACTCATAGAAAAAAGATTCCATTTTATTCATAACTAATATAAAATCCCATATCAATTGAACATATAACCTATTTATTTATACATCAAAAAATGCATTAATATATTCTTAAAATAACATGAATTTCCATGATTTTTTTTACAAAAAATCCAAAATGGTTATTTATATATTGATTATATCTTAAAATCTTGTAAACATCTCTAACAATAACTTTAATCACATTAAATTGAAATCACACAATCCAAAAAGGTGTTTTAAAATCATTTAGACTAATGATTTACCTATTACATATTTACCGTTGAAGGTATTCATGAATAAAAAAATATTGTTTTAGAAAGACATTAACATTAAGGATATCTAAAAACCACTCTAATGCCCACATAAATTCCCTAGTATATCACACTGAGATTTTATGATAAAAATAAATTCATTGTAAATAGAATTCGATATCTAATTTATCATCCCAACTTAACTATCCATGAATAGAATTTCAATAAAAAATAATAAGTCCTCATTTTATCCTATAAAATTACCTAAATATGATATTCATCTAAACATATCATATACAATACTCATCTATGTAACCTAGAGAAATATAAAGATAATGACGGTGAGATCAAATGTTCAGTAGGGGTAAACATAAGAGTTATAAATCAAATATCAATTTTGACAATAAAAACACATATTAGTAGGAGAAAATAATGAAAGAAATTAAACCCTTCATGAGGAAACCATATACAATAAAACATGGTTTATATGTAATTAATAATAAGAAAACAATTTATTACCTAAAGAAGTAGATATAATAGGTTAAATTAAATTACACAAGACATCATATCATATTCATATATTATGGATTAGTACCAACAAAACATTACATAGTGGGCAAGGTCCAATCATGGATTTTGATTACTCCAAAGTGTCATAATTTTTATATAATTTTATATAAACATCATTTAATTATTGGTTAGAATATATAAATGTGATATCATCCTCAAAATCATAATATATACCTGAATATGTTTTCCAGAAAATAAAAAAATTCATAATTCTATAATATCATATTTAAACCATAATACTGATGTGCATTTCAAACATTTTTTAAGACAACATTACCATATTCCAAATTGAAAAAGAATATGGATATTATTAGAGAGTAACATAATAGAATAATTATAATGATTAAAGTATTTTGAAATAGATGTTGAAAATTTTATAAGAATATGGGTTCCATTGGACATTAAAATTGTATCACATTATGAGAGATCATGAATTTCCTCTTTTAATATTGAGACATTAACAAACCAATATGATAAAAACATGAGATCACTCACATTTAAATACACGAAACATAATAGAAATGTTGATATTTCAAATTTTTCATGTAAAATTCATGAAACAATTGACACTTTTTCCACATTGATTTTGTATCATAGTTTAAAAAACAATCGTTCAAGTCACATAAAGAATCCTTTTCATGGGGATGAAAATTTGTATTAATAATGATATATTGAATTAATCTATATATTCAAACCATGAAAGTAAATTTTCATATTAATGGAAAATGTGGTGTGTAAGATAAAAACTATAATGTGTATAATGAAATATTTTAATGTATTCTTAGAAAAATCAATTATTTTTAAAATGTACATTACAAATAAAATCAGAATATAAATTAATTTATAAAACCATGAAATTAAGACTAGCATTATTACATGGTAAAATAGATATAAAATTTGGAAAAATCATCTATGATGTAAAAATTAAATATTGGATTCTTTTAAATTTTGTAATGAATTTCAAAAATGAGTCATGTGAAAAATATTTATAAGATTCCTTTAACTTTTTTAAAAAAATTTAAAAATAGTGTAAAATAAAAATTAAATTAAAGATATAAAAATTATTAAAATAATAAAAAAATATGAATATTGAGGATAAATATTCTCTATTAAAATGAAATGAAAAGGGTTACATCTCTTATAATAAAAATATTAGATTAATTATAGAATAATGAGAAAAAAATTAAAAACACTTTAAACCCAAAGAATAACTTAATAATTATAAAATAAATTATTTTTTAGGAAAATATATTATATAATTTTCTTAAATATTAACTTAAAAAACAAAACTGAAATTAATATGGGATTTGAAAAAACACTTATGTATTTTATAAATTTTTTATTAGGGGACCATGAAGGATAAAAATTTATTTTCCAATAATAATTTTATAATATATCAAAGATTATATATATTTACTATATAAAGAAATTAGGTTCATATTGAAAAAAATTTATAAAATATGAAATTTTGATATTGAGAACCCTTAATATAAATCATAATATTTGATGTAATAATATAATAGAATATATTTTATGATGAATACATTTAAATCCACAAAATTTAAATAGGGAAAAATTAATACCAACATATGGTTATATTAACCCATTATAGAAGGATGAATTTCATGATTAATGTTTATAAATAAAATAGAGTGAGTTTAGGTAGTAAAAATACTTACATATCACGTAATTTTGGAATCCATGTAAAAGGAAAATTAAGATCTTAAAAAAAGTTAATAAACAAATATTAATAATTCATTTATAATATAGGACATTAATATGTTATTATGAGTATCATATAAATTAAAATTGGGGCATAATTAGAATGATCTCTCTAGGAATTGAAATTGGAAAAAATAACTCTTAAAATAGATTCTCTCTTATTTAGACACACTATAAACATAAGTATAATAAATGAAAAATAACTTATAACATTTGTATTAAATTTCATAGACATAAAACCATTTATATTAATGTTTTTTAGTCATTTATTCAATAGTTATTTAATATTTTTAGCTAATATCACTCATTTTTATTAGTAGTTTTGAGATATTATTTAATGATTTAGTATAATGTTTAAAATTTTAATTTCATTTTAATCAACTCATTACATCTATAAATATTTTTTAATATATAATTTATCATTATTCTAGAAAAATTTATAAATTACCTTATATTTTTAACAATATATTTAATTTACCAAGTATGTCTCAGTTTGGATGATTATTGAAGGTTAGAATCATTATGACCATTTATTATAAATATAATATATGAATATATGAATATTTTTTTCTATAATCTTAATAATGTCCTGAATATTTAATTTATTTATTAAATCCATTTATTTTTCTATTTATGTATGTTCGTGATGAAGAATAAAATATATGATCCATGGAGGTTGTGAACCGACTATAACAAAGGTGGCATTTTATAAGGAATATGTTGTAATGATAAGTGGGGTTGACAATGGGGTTTTTTAAGAGGAGGTGATGGGTGTCATAGAATAGAAAAATGTACACATTAACAATTTCTTATAGTTCATGAATAATAATGAGTCATATTTTTTTTACTCACTATTAATCATTTTATAGATTCTAAATATTTATTTAAAGCCACAAATTAATGGAACCTTTAAAGAAGTCAGTTAAATGCTTAGATCCAATAATAGTTTTTTCATATGGTAATATATCATTTTAAAAAATTCCAAATATAAGTGTCAAAATACAATGAAAGATTTATAAACTATTTATTTAAGATTATAAATAGTATTTTCCATAAAAATAATGTTTCATAAATTATAATTTCATAATTACATGATTTTTTTGTAAATGTTGTTATATTTGAAAAAAATATAATTTCACTATTCATTTTAATATTAACATTTTTATAAAAATATCAAATATTAAATATAAGATAATTTTGAAATTTAAAATTTAAAATAGATTTTCATTTTCTCAAAATAAAATATTAAAATTTTGGAATTTTTCTTTTAGAATAAGTAATATATAATGTAAATATATTTTTATATAAAAATTACGCATTATTCATTTTGAGGTATTAATCATATTTCATATAAAAAATCAAATAGTTTATTAACGATGAATTTTAATAAAAAATGAAAACAAATAGACGAATAATTACAATTTTTTGATTATTTTATTATGAAAAATATAAAATATATATAGAAAAATATAATAAAGTAATAAAATATCTGTTAACACTACATAATTTTAATAACTTTTAACTAATTATTCACCTTGGCCTTATCCAATTTTTTGAAGACATGGAATGTGTATCAAAGATTCTTGAGAACATATCTAGGTAGAGGAATATTTCTATATCATAGTGGCATATATCGTAGTAGATACTATAGAAGGTATTGTTTGGTACTCTAGCATCCTGAAATATTCATGAATTTGGCCGTTTGGGCCACATATTTTTTTCTTCAAGTCCTTCGGGGAATTTGGGCCACCCATAACATTTAGTCTAGTCAGGATTCTGGGACACCATAAAAAACTTTGAGCCACCACAAGGCCTTCCAGCCACAACAAGGCCTTCAGACCACCAAAAATTGCAGATGTACGAGATAAATTAATAGGAACAAGTCTCACATGATGATTCAGAGTTGACACATTCACCATAAAATATTTTTCAGGAATTTAAAGAATGATGGGTTATAGAATATCCATGGGTACTAGTCCTAGGGAAATCTCAATTGTACAACTATCCGACCAACCTGGCAAAGGTAGAGAGCTGACATCCCGACAAATGTTGAGGATGGTCTGTTCTAAGGTGTCTTTTTTGGGTTCATTTCCTATAACCTATGAGTCTTGTAAAGTCACTTAATCTTTTAGGGATTTAAGGGTTCCACATCATCCCTTGATAGGGGTATTATCAAAAATCAAAAAAAAAATTGACGGCCTTAAGTCCATTTCGGCAGAAATACATTCTGATTAATTATTTATCATATAAAAATAAAATTTATTCAATTATTTTTATTCAGATAATATAAAATTATTCTTTAAATAAATATTAATAAAATTTAAAAAAAATATTTTACGTATATTTTTATTTATTTCTTGTTCTATTTTTTTTTATTTTTCCAATTGATATTTCACAAAAGGTATAAATTTTTATCAAATATTGAAAAAAGACACCTTACATTTTTGTTCTGTATTTTGTATAATAATATATATATATAACTTTTATATTTTATGGAAAAAAATAAATACTATAATATTCTGGTGTTACTCCCATTTTGTGCAGGATTAGATTCCTTAATCATTTTATCGGGTTCAACGCTCTATTTTCAATTACCATCACATCTCAATTCATTAATAATATTATTCACCATAGTAATGTTATTAAAAAATCATTATTCCTCTATAAAAATTATTTCTATAATATAACTCTATTCTCTAACTGATTCCTTATTATATTGTGTTCCTATGTTGGCTAGTTCAACCATTGACGTAAATGATGTTATACAGACTAAACCATTTTAATCATGTAGTATAGAAACATTATTATTAGTAAAAATAATATAAATAGAGCTTTGTTTTTTATTATACTTCTCAAATGGTAAAAACATAATATTTTATATAATATAACTCATTATTATTGTTATATTACCCCAAAAAATCATTATCATAGATTCTATTCTCATTATCATATAACATACCATCCATAAAATTAATATGGAACAATATTAATTTGAACAACATTATGATTCCACAACTTATAATAATCTAAGAATCAGGAACATTTGATGATCCTATATATTCATTTTTTTAACTTTAAAATTTTAGGATTTAATTCCAACTATTTTAATATTTATTGGATAATGATTAAATAATTTATATGTAAAAGTAATTTGGAATTATTTTAAATATAAAAAATATGCTTTTTAGTTATTTTATAACCATTTTTTAGTGAATTAGGTTAAAATTCAATTACTCATCCATTGGTTGTTATGGTGATAATCAATAAGTGTTTTATTATTGATACAAATAAGAATAATAATTTTAAATTTAGATAAGTTTGAAGAATTATGAAATTGACTAGGATGATTAAGAGTTCATATTTTTATATGTAAATGTAATCTATGTAGTTGGAATAAAAAATGTAGATATTTTTTGGGATGCTTCAAATTAAAAATATGATGCATAAGAGCTTCCAATGATGATATGTAATGGTAACCCAACAAACATATTAATATGTAAAAGAAAATGAATGTCAAAAAATAATAATTTAGTATAGGAATAAAATATTATGTTTCAAATAAAGATTTCATTATATTCCTCACACACAATCTGAAAGTAAATTCATTTACAATTGGAGGATTTATATAGATTTGAAATGTAATTTTAAATGTATAATGGAATACACAATGGTTTTTTCACATAGAAATATTTAATCCATGTTTTATAAATTATATTTATTTTCATCATTTAGAAGTGGAACCATATCATATGAAGAGTTCATCAATGTTTACAAAAAGTTTTATCCTTTTTTAAATAACAATAAATAATTTTTTATTTTTTGTAAAATTTAGTCACATCATAAGAGTTGTAATTATATGTGATTTGTAAATAATTAAAAACCATGATTCTAGTATTACCCCTTTCATGGAGTTACTAAATTAAATGTATCATTTTATAGTACCAAACATATGACTTATATGTACATATAAATCATGAATCATATTATTCATTAATGTGTTTTTAATATAATTGAGAATAATGAAATTAGGTCATGTAGGAGATTTTAATAACTTGGGAAGAATTTTAAGATATATAAAAACATGATGGTGTGATATGTAAAATTATTAATATAGGTATAAGAACATGATTATTACTCCTCATACACTTATAAATGTTTTTTAATCCCACTAATCAAAATAAGATGCTAATTTAAATTATATTCACTCAATATATCAGGATATATTGGATCCCCATTTTGAAACTTGTCAATCAGCCTTATGAGTAGTTATTTTTTTGTTTTGTAATAGCCTCTATAATTATAATAGTTGGTCTATAATTTTATATCTCCAATAATTTTCATTTTTTATATTCTTAAATTTTTCTTCTCTTTTACAAGTTGATGGATTATTAACACATTTTTTTATTTAATGTAGGTATTCTTGATTCTATATGTTCATATGAGTTTTATTGTTTCTTTATTCCCCAAAATGAGTATGTGAATAATTATTAAACTTATTATTGTATTTGGTTTCTCCATTTTCTCAATTAATTATATTAATTATTCCCTCTTCAAATATTTTTATTCCATACACATTATAATTTATTTATTTAGTAGAATATTTATTAGATATTTAGGTTTAGTGATGTTGTTTTTATAGGAATTTAGTAAGAGATCACTTCTATAAGTATAGGTCATTGTGTTGGATGATAATTAAAATTTTATGTATGTGAATGTTGAATGGAAGTAAAATATTTAGTAAGGTAGATAACTATATCAATATCAACTTCGTTGACATTGATTGGAGTCACTCTGATCACATAAGGAAAACATCATTCATTATACAAACATTATTATCATCTATATTATTAGAACCATTATTTTCAATCATATATTTATATCAAATATATTTTATAAATCCATCCACACCTTAATTTCATTATTTCATTTATGTCATATTTATTATAATATATAGTGAAATTAGAATAATAGAGGTTCTGATTTGTATCCTAGAGATATCACAACTAGGTAGTGTGATATATTTCATGAAAATGTGATGAATAATTTATTGTAAAAGGTTAATTGATAAAACCTTTCTATTAATTTTTCATCATTTTTAATTAGTCGCATCACGTAAACAGTGTAAAATTCCTAAAATATAGATTAAAAACCATAGAATATATAAAATATGTCAACTATGTATTAGAATATTCAATGCTCATATATAAGTCATATTACACGGTATAAGGAGTTGAGGGAAGAAAAATATTTATGTTAATAAATTTAACAGTTTTTCTAAATTATTGAAAAAATCAGTAAGATCATGGAATTTTATTCCACATCCTTTAAATAATTAAATACTAATATAATTAAAAAATTATCTCCCAAAAAAAGTTCATTTTACATAGCCTCGAAAGGGTGAGATTAAGGATGAATTAGTTCTCCATTTTTTTCATTTCATGGTCAATTGATTATATTACCCATAATGTATCCATTTATATTACAATTTAAGATCATTGATATATTGATAATTATTGGGTGGACATGGTTGAAACATAAATTAAACTTTTTTCTCACACATCCAAAAATTAATAACCGACAACCTTTTACCTCTATCCATATTAAAAATAAAAAACATATTAATTATATTAACTCTATGATATTATATTAGATATTGACAATATTCCACTAATTCCACTAACTAAACTCTTTCATATATGTTGAAAATAATAAGTTGACGTATATATAATAATAGAAGTTAATATATTAATAAATGTATTAAAATTTAATGTTTTTAACTAAAAATTGATTATTATATCTCAATTTTTAATATTTATATTTTTTAAAAAATAATGTATTGACTTTGAGAGTGAATATAATTAATAATTTCACTTATCTAAGAACAATAGAGGCTCCTTTCATCCATTGAGTATTTTATTAATGGATCAATTTAAGGATATCTATGGGATTTTTATTATTAATTAATATTAAATTTTTACCACCATCATGGTGGATAATTTAGCATTATTTATTTTCAATACAATTCTATTTAAATTCATTTATGTATTGGACTCTATAGGGACAAATTTTTATTGAAATATAAAATGATAAGACCCTTTGAGTGATGGTTTCAATAACAAGAATATAATAGTAATATAGGGTCTTAACTCTAAATCCACCAACCATTAATGTTGTTCCATGGTAAGTGGGAGGATAAATGATCCATTATCAATTGGTAACTCTATAAGGATGTGAATGTTCAAAAATATTGGATGTGGAATATTTTGGTCATTATTGAGAAAGAAACATCATTTCCCATCAGTGAAGGGATAAAGAAAATTATTTTTCAACAATATGTAGTTAAAAACAGTACACCCCTTGGGTGGTGTATCCAATTATTATAATTTAATTCATTTATTTTATATTTTATTCATGTGAAGGAGATATTCACACCTAAGTAGGGGGTTAATTGAGTGATGTCAAATTCATCTAACAAACACTAGTTTTTTTTCATCCCAACACCTTTTAGTTTTTTTACCCCTATTTTTGGTTAAATAATGTAAGGGTCTTGTTATCGTTTTCCTTGTATTCCACAACCACATGCAATAAAAAATATATAAAAGTTTAAGACACCAAATATTTATATGTTTCGGCCTGAATAGGGGAAACCAAATCCTTGTCTTATAAACAACAATTGAGTCTTAAATTATCCCATTAAATTAAATAAAAGTTTGAAATTTGTATGTAGGTATCATATTGAAACTACTTCCCAATCTATTTTACATGTATGGTCACCATATTACATAGGTTACATGAATCCACTATATTACCATAGTGATGTGGAATTTGTTATTATTTTTTTTGTAATAAACTCATATTGGTTCTCTTATTACATTACCCTTATGAATTATGTCAATATCTCTTTCAAGAGTCATCACTGAACCCGTAAAATAATTGATATTATTCCTCAAATCAATAAGTCTTCATCTTAATTCAGATCTCAAATCCCATATCATGAAATTTAACCTCTATAACTATCAAAAATTCAAGTTCTTTGTAAAATATTTTGCGGGATTTTCAACTCCACATATTTATTATTTTTAGAGATTCATTCACAAAATATGTTCAAAACCAGATCTTATTCTTCTAATTCTTATTCTATATCACAATGGTATGAAATGACTACTGATTATTATTATTTTTATTTGAATTCATTATAACTTCTCGACTTCAACTATCCAATTAATTACCTATGTTGTGATATATCCCCTTTTTTATTATAAGAATAATGAAAATGCATCTTCTCTGTTATCACAAAATATGTTGCTTTGTTAAATGTATATAGTCTTTATCAAATACCATAAATGATATATAGTGATGAAAACTAATTTCTATTGTAATAGATACATTATATTTGTAATATTATTTGTCCCATTGATTCGCATGTTTTACATTTCCTTATCAATATTTATTATATGAATTCCCACATTATGTAAAACTCACTTTTGATACATTTATGTATATAATATACTTTTATACAACTCATGGATTATATCATTCCCTATATTATACCATAGTTGATATATTCATTTCAATTTTCACATTTGGATATTAAAATATAGAAAAAGTGATATGTGGTGTAGAATGAATTTTTATTTTAATAGTTTACAAAAAAAATAATGATATCTCCTCATTCATTTCTTGGTACTATTTTTATACTTCCATCTCAAATCATATGAAATTATCTAATTAATGTAGATCAATATGAAGTGGTTTTAAATAAATATTTGATCAATCATATAAAATTTTTCATTTGAATTAATCATGAAAACCAAATCATTTAATTTTCCTCATCAATAAATAAATGATATAGAAATTATCTTTAAATATTCTTTTAATAAATCTTTGATTATGGAATCAATAAGATTCATGATGTTTTAAACTAGAAAAAAAAAACAAAAAAAACTCATTTTTAGATTTCCCATAAATTAATAAATTTTGGAAACTATTATTCTCCTCTAGAATTGATATTTCCTTTCCACAGAAGAAGATATTCTTCCCTCTTTCTTCCTTCCTATACTTATAAAGAATGAATATTTATCAATGCAAATTTACTCTATGATTATTCAATATAATCACATGAAATCACAACATAATGAACTATTATGTTCTATTTGATCTTTAATTAAATTTGTTTTCACTTCTGTGGTTTGAATTTCGAAAATATGACATTCACGGTTGCGATGAGTTAGATATTTGGAGTCCGAGAAGACAAACTTAATTTTTTTGGTTAATATTAACATACTCTTATGGATAGTAATATTTCACATATGAATAGTGGCATAACCTAATGAATATTAACATTACCTACGATATTATATAAATAAAATTTATGTGAAAGTATGATATACCTATATTTTGGAATATGTAAATAAATTTTTAAAATTTTTTCTTTGAATAAATAATGATTTTAATTATATATTAAATTCATCTTAATAATTATTTAATTTTTTTTATAAATTTAATTCAATTTTTTATTCTATGAGTTGAAAAAAATGTTTGTGGAAATTTTGGAATTTTATTCATAAATACATGTATTGTTTATGAATATTATAATCAGATAATTCACAATAAATACTAAAACCTGATTTTCTGCATCACGATCGAGTCATTCATGATGTAAAAAGAATTCAGTTAGAATAAAAAATAAATTATTACTAGTATTGGTCATTGAATCATCACTATTTTTGTTATTATTTATAAATAATATACTAATGATTATAATATTATGAAAACCCTCATATCCTCTAATATAAATACCACCCCTCCTTACCTCTTCACTTCACTGCTCTCAATCCTTGTGCCCTACCTATATTCTCCCCAATATTCTCCTCAAGATCTTCCCATACATCCAATAGCCCCTAATATATTTACAATACTAAATCGTATCCTTTTAAGAAGGCTCTAAATGAATATTCACTCAAGAGGTAAATTCCTCTTTTCTTTTCGTTCTTTTTCGTTTCATGTTCAATTGTTTTCTTTTAAATCCATACCCATGTTCATCAAAATATTATGAAAACACCAGTACCCTATAAGTATTGGAATGTTTCTATGATAATATTAAAAAGTTTTTATAATTTGTTTTTTAGTCATCATTTATTTTAGTTGTAAATACACAATCCAAAATGTGTAAATCTACCACATTCAAGGAAAATGGGTTTTAAATTTTAGTTACCATATTAAATTTATGTCACAAAACTATTTCCAAGAATAAAGTAAAACAAAATATATGTATTATGACTCATATATGGTTCTGTAAACTTTTTTACATATTTTTTTTGTTTTTAAACCAAAACATATTCATTCTGATCAAAACCAGCCAATTAACCCAGAAGGTTGTCACAAAAGATTTATATAATGATTTGACTTCACACTAAGTAATCCAATACAATTCATAACCATGTAATCTCTTGGGTTCCCACTAATATCATGTAGCATAAAGTATAGAAAACGACTTTCATATTACATTTTTATCAGAACATGAATATAAATGAAGAGATCATTACAACCAAATAAGCAAACTGACCTAAACAATGAAATTCAACCTCATAACCTATCAAAACGGTTATAAATGTACATAATAAATTTATAATAAATATTATTAATATAAAATAGGTTCCATAATAAATAATTAATGATCCTAATTTGACTATTCAGGTCATTTATATCATGTGGAGAACACTAATAGACTTAAGGAAATGGATCTTCTTTATTTCACTTTTATTCAAGAATGTCCTCTATGATATGCTATTTTATGTGTAATGATCTATGATAGGGTAAGATTTATCACCAACATAATACATCTATTATAATTTATAATTGATGAGAAACCTCTTTCTCTGTCATGAATCCCTCTTATGTACACCCAATACCAAGTTGATAGTTCGTACGGAATTCTACCTGAACCACCTTTATTCCTTCAGGTTGCTCAGACATTATTTTTACCCAAATAAATTATCCTTTTATTTTTATGTAAAACGTATAAATTATGTTTATATTCTAATTTTTTTTCAATATCCATCACTCATTATCTTTCTAGGATATAAATTATTTTACGTGAATCTCTTCTATATACTTCCCAATAAGAAAACTCGTTTTAAGGGAACTTCCCAAATTTCAAACCAATTTCAAGAGCACTATAATCCTTGTATTTAAGACACCGTTGACTATATAAAATCAGTATTAATATTATGAAATCATTCATGGAACACTTATGGTTTCATATAAAATATTATTTCCTTTTATATTTTAAAAGCTCTATATTATATTCCATAAAACCGCAGAAAACATTTAATGCTACAATTTCTCGAATTCATTTCATACAAGTTGTCACATATTTTTCAAATCACATACCATGATGTATGCTTAATTTTTCTTATTAATTTCAATGTATTTTCAAATTCATTTCTTTCAATGAAACTTTCATGATACGCCCATTAGTTATGCTTTATGTTTTGATTGTCATACCCATTCATTCCATGGGTAACTATTATGTTTATGTAAGAATGACAATGTTTTATTCTACATGTGTCAAACATATTCATGAAATATAATATTTTTACACCAAAATTTTGCACCAATTAATTGGGTAATGTTTACTCTAATGAGACATTATGTGCAATGGTCTTGGCGGTTAGCCTTGGCTTGTGCTAATTTTGGGAACAGTCTTGGAGGTTAACCTTTGATTGTGATTCAATGGGGAACTGACTTGGAAGTAATCCATGAATCATACTAATTTCATGTTTTCAATTTCATCAATATTTATAGGATTCCCTATTTAAATTATCCCATGTTTATATGTTTTGATTCTATTTATTACATTCCTTTTATATCATCATATAATTCCATCTATCACATGTGCTAATGCTTTGATCATATGGTTTTACCCATACTAAGGGTTAATTAATCCAGTTTTTCATTTTATCCCTAGGTTATCCTATGAAAATGTATGAGCACAATGGAATATATGATTTCATTATATTTTTTAAATAAATAGTTGTTTTTATAATGTGTCATTATATACCTTGTCATCCAAGACCCTATAATTTATGATCTGTGGTTTGTACTATGATGCCTGATAATTCGTAAAATCATGTAATGTTACATTTAAAAAAGATAGGGTTTATATAGTTGGTATTATAGTATTTTCTAGTTATTTTTAGAGATTATGAATAGATCACTTTAGTAAGAACCATAAGAATAATACGAAGTATAAGAAAACATCCTTATATTTTGGAAAGTATAGAGTAAGTGGATTATCAAGAAAATATGTCCATTTATGGATAAACAATGGTAGAGGAAGATCTAGTACATATTTACCTAGAAGTGAAAACCCTAAAAAAAACTTGGGTTAGACCTGGGGAATCCTGATACACAAAAATGTGCCTTTCTGCACTCTTGGTGTGACACTCATGGGATATATTCTTCAGTAAATTCTGGGGATTAGTACAAACCATTATTAAGGAAATAAAAAAATATAAAAAGATTATATGTTAATACTTATATCAAGGATAAACTATATTTATACCAAAGGAATCACATGATAGAATATTCTTATGTTATACATGTTTATTTTTTTATGTTAAAAATATTCCGTTTTATGTAAAATATCTATGTATTCAATCCCTCTAACTCTAAGTTATTTTTCATTGTTAATTGCTAAAATAAAATAACAAATTTCATTAACCAATGCTATAGTCAATGTGAATATTTTCCTAATGCTATGTCTGATATTATGGGAATGGGTGCTGAAAACTTCATGACAGTAATTGCTATGCTAGCTCGAATTATGAATAATAACATGAATCTTTGGGAACACCATCCTCCTCCAACGAAATAGCATGTTTTAGTGGAGTCGTTCATGTGGAAAAGGACTCACGTGTTTAGATAATATTTTAATCCCATACTAATGGAATAGTGGATTAAATCAATTAAAAAGATATTATCTATCCATCAGTGTTTAGAAGAAGAAAATTATTTACTGGCGGTCTACCGTTTTGATGTGGAAGCAGATCAGTGGTGGATTCTAGTCAATTATACAGAGTCCCAAGAAGATATTGATTCCATGGAAGTAGAGGAATTCAAGAGGATGTTTTTCAACAAATATTTTCATCTAACTCTCCATCCCTAGATGGAAATATAGTTCCATGGTCTCTAGAAGAAGGAAGATGAGTCTATCAGGGCGTATGAATCAAACATTACATGGCTTGCAATGTACCCCACAATCTTTTTCAAGAACATAGAAATTACGGTGGATCACATCTTTAGTAGGAAAAACACCATTCTATAGAAGGTTTTGGTGATCCGAGACATTGAATGTTATGAGGAGATTATATATTGGGACCTCAATGTTGAAATACAGATTAGAGACCCTTAGTGGTAACATGTGCTCAGTGATAAGAAGCAAAAAATTTAGAACATCATGGGAGGTTCCAAAAACAAATTCCATGTTATAATGAAGTCTGAATATCCCACTTGTAAATGTTTTGGAATAAAGCATCCTGGGAACTACCGAAATGGAACCAGGAATTTCTTCAAATTTAAAAAGCAGGGACATATGGACAAGAAGTGCTGAAGGGATATGAAAACCCCTACTAATGTGGAAGAATAAAGGATGGATCAGATCAACGGTCAACCAATGATGTAGTGATACAACTGAAAGTAGAATGATGATTATAAAAAAAATTCTAATCCTATGGTTGTAGAAGGAAATAATCAACTAACTCTAAGTCCACATGGAAGGCCATATGTTATCGCTACTACTGAGGTGGATTCAGAAAATGATGTCGTGATTCGTACCCTAGTTATTCATTCACAAATAGAAAATATACGGGTTCATTCTGGTTCTACGAATTCTTTTATATCTTGAATGTTAATATAAATGTTTAAAAAAGAACCTAAAAATTTAGAATAAAAGTTATCTATGATAACACCAAATAGGGAAATAATTGAATCCATGGTATATAACCCCACCCCGGATAATATTTGTTGGATGATCCTCCCAGCAAATCTTGTCATACTTTTTATAGTGGAGTTTTCTATTATGGAGACTATGAGTTCATAGTAAGGATGGAATATATTCCCAATACATGCTTTCAAATAAGGTATGGATAATATGAGTTAATAGTAATTCCCTTCAGACTCACTAATACTAAAAAATATTCATTTCTTTTATGTATGGAGTCTTTAGAGATTACCTAGATAAACTGTTCGTAGTCTATATTGAAAATATTATGATATACTCCATGATCAATGAGTATAATGAGAAGCATTTGATTACTATGTTAATGACTTTATGAAGTCATATGAAAAGTATAGTAAATGTGAGTTCTGTCTGGAAGAATTACCATTCTTGGGGCATGTTATCACATGTGAAGGGATTTATGTGGACTGTTTTAAGACAATTAAAATTGAATAGTGGCCAAGACCAACATCTGTAATATAGATACACATCTTTTTAGATATAGATGGGTATTATTGATGATTTTTGAAGAATATTTCATGATATTCAAACCCAAGGACCATGATAACATGTAAGGGAGGAATGTTTTTATGGACTCAGTAATGTGAAGACTGTTTCAAGGAGTTGAAACATAGGCATATCACTATGCCAGTACTCACAATCCCAATAAGTAAATAACTCATTATGTTGTAAAGTGATTCTTTAAATAAGGGATTAGGATGTGTTATAATTCAAAATGATAAATTGATAGCCTAAGCCTCAATGAATCTGAAAATCCATGTGACAAATTATCCCACACATGATTTGGAATTTGCGGCTGTGATCTTTGTATTGAAAATCATCTGGCGTTATCTCTCTGGGGAGAAGTGTGAGATATATACAGACCAAAAGAGTTTCGAATATATATTCATAAAAAGAGATATTAATATGCACCGTGGAAGTTGGATAAATCTCATCAAGGATTATGACGACTCAGTCCACTAACATCTTAGTAAGGTAAATGAGGTGGCAGATGCTCTATGTAGAAAGGATCTCACATATTTAACAGTGATGCGAATTGAAAAAGATCTGATCTTCATACATTTGAAGTGAATGGAAATGGTAATAATTAATGGAGTAACATTACCAATCCTTTATCTAATGATTTCTCAACCATTACTCATTGAGAAAATACAGTATGCTCAATGAAAAGAGGTGGATCTTTAGAAAATGGGAGAAGCTACTAAAGATGGGAAATACAATGAGTTCATGATTGAAAAAGAATGGGTTGTAATATTTGGGTAATTATTATGTGTACCATATGATCCAGAGATAAATAAGGAGCTTTTGAATGAAAAACATAGCTCAACAATATCTATCCAACCATAGAGCACAAAGATGTATCGAGATCACAAAGAAAACATTCAATGGGACAATAAGAAAATAGAGATTTCTGAGTAGAAATCAAAGTGCCTGGTATGTTAACAAGTGAAGGATGAGAGGAAAATGTTTAAGGGGATGATGAAACCACTACCCATACCATAATGGATGTCGGAAAACATTAAAATGGTCTTTTTAATTGATCTTCTAAGGACATTTATAAGAGGCAATTCTATAAGGGTCGTTGTGGATCATCTTATGAATAAAGCTCACATTATCGAAATTCAAGAGGATCTATCCTTGTATCAACAAGAATGAATATACATCAAAGAATTGGTAATTATTCATGGAGTACTTGTATCTATTGTATCTGATTGTGATCCAAGATTCAACTCGATGTTCCAAAAATGTCTCCAACATGCTCTAACTACTGAAATGAACACTAATATGGCCTATCATCCTGAAACTTATGTCCAATCTAATAAAACTATTCAGACACTAAAAGATATGTTTAGAGAATGTTCTATGGACTTCAAAGGATGGTGAGACAACATCTTCTAGTGGTTGAATTCTCCTACAATAATGGTTTCTACTAAAGCATCCAAATAGAACCATATGAAGATCTTCATTGGAAAATGTGTAGAACACCAGTTTGTTGGGATGACGTCGGTGGGCATAAATTGTTTAGATCAGAAATGGTCAAAAATGGTTTAGAAGGGGAAAATCATTCAGTGGAATATCAAGGCATTCTAAAGTAAAATGAAGAGTTATGCAGACAATCATTGACAAGAACTTGAGTTCCATGTTTGAGACATGATATTTCTATGCATATCTCCATGGAAGAGGGTCATGAGGTTTCGAAATAATGGGAGGATAAGTCCTAGGTACATCAGCCCCTTCTAGATTCATGATCATGTCAGGGTCATGGTCTATCGACTAGCACATCCACCTCCCATGTCAAAAGTACATGATGTATTTCATGTATCCCTCTTTAGAATGAACATACCATATCCTTCACATGTACTCTTTTTAGAGGTGGTACAATTGGAGGATAATATTTCTTGCGAGGAGCAGTGAGTGAGGATCACATATCATAGAGATAAAGTTATACATAAAAAGACTACAAACCTGATCATGGTACTATAATGGAACCATATGTACAAAAATGCAACATGGGAACTAGAGGAGGTAATTAAGTAAAAGTACACACACCCATTAAGGCCTAGAATGTAAAATGATATTTTGAGGGTGAAATTTCATAGAGAAGAATGTAATTACCCAATGGTATTCAATTGAAATTACCTCCTTATAATTATGACATATAATCACATTAAATCAAAACATAATGAAATATGACGTGCTATGTGACCTCTAAACATAATTTTTTCTCTTCTGTAATTTGAATTTTCAAAATTTGATATTCACTGTTGTGATGAGTAAGATATTTAGAGTCTAGTAAGGAAAACATAATTTTTGGTGAATAGTAACATACACATTTGAATTGTAATGTTACCCTTTTGAATAGTGACATAAAATAATTAATATAAACCTTAACTATGATAGTATATAAATAATATTTAAGTGAATGTATGATGTAAATATATTTTAGAATTAGTAAATAAAAGTTTTAAATTTTTTTTTATAATAAATTATGATTTTAATGAAATATAAACATTATATTATTTAGAATTCTTTTTATAAACGGACTTCATATTTTGATTATACACGTTAAAAAATTGATTCTGTGGATTTTGGGGATTTTTCTAAAATATGTGAATTTTTTATGAACAGTAAAATCCGATAATTAACAATAAATGATTAATCCTGAATTTTTGCATCATGCATGAGTCATGGATGGTATAAATGGGTTATAGTTAGAACTAACATTCATTTATTACTATTCATGTTCATGTAATCATCACAATTGACGATCTTACAGAAAAATGACACACTAATGATTTAAATATTATGAATACCCTCCTCTCCTCCACTATAAATACCGCCCCTCATTACCTCTTTTTTACACTTCTCAAGCATTGTACCTTGCCTATATTCTTCCCAAATTTCTTGATAATCTCCTCCCCATCATCAAATATCCCCATTCCTCTTCAAAATACCAAATCCTCTACCCTTATGAAGGCTCACAAAAAAGATTGATTCATGAGGAAAATTCCTCTTTTTTCGTTTTTTTTATTTTCAAGATCATTTCTATTTATTTCTATCCTTACCTATCCCCATACTATTGTTATGAAAACACTAGTACCTTACATGAATTGGATTTTTTTTTGGATTATTTTATATTTTTTTTAATCTCCCCTTTATTTTCATAGAAGTAATGTCTCCATCCGAGATGTGTAAATTTACCACATTCAAACACAATGTGTTTTCAATTTCCATTACCATCTTTAATTCTGGTCAAGAAACAATTTTCATGGTTTAACCAGAAAAAAATATATGTATTGTTACTCACCTATGGTTCTGGAATCCTTTTGTATGCATTTTTTTGTTTATATCAAATCATGTACTTTGTGGTGAAAAACATCCAATAAACCCAAAGGGTTGTCCCTAAAGTTATATATAATGATTCATCCCCAATCTAAGTAACCAAATTAAATGTAAAACCATGTAATCTAATGGATTTTTACTATTATAAAATAAAATCAAATCTAGAAAACCACTTTCATCTTACATGTTTATCTGAACATGGTTTAAAGTGAACTGATCATTAAAACCAAGAAGGAAAACACACCTGAACTATGAAATTAAACCTCATAACCAATGAAAATGGTTGCAAATGGACATTAAAAATATTATAATTAATATTTTTAATATAGAATATGATCTAGAATAATTGATTAATGAACATAATTTAACTATTCATGTCATTGATATAACGTGGAGAACACCAATGTACATATGGTAAGGGATCCTCTCCATTTCATTTTTTTTCAAGAATCTCCTCTATGATATTTCATTTTATGTGTAATACTTAATGATATAGTATGAATTTTCATCTCCCCCATACTGCACACATGGTTTATAATTGATGATATACCCCATTCTCTCTCAGGGATCTCCCTTATGTACACATAATACCATACTAATAATCCATAAGTAATTATACTAGAACTTCCTTTATTCTTTCAGGTCGATCTATCTTTCTTTTTACCCAAATTATGTTGTCTATTTGTTTTATGTAAAAATTATTCACTCAGTTTATATGCTCTAAAATCGCGTTTCATGATCCATCCCTCATTATCAGCTTGGTATATACATTATTTTACCTTAATCCCACCTCGATACTTTACAATATTAAAACTCATTTTAAGGGAGCTTCCCAAACTTCTACCTAATTTCAATTACAAAATATTACCTATTTTTAAGAAACCATTATATTTATAAAATCTGTCTTTTTATTATGAATACATTCTTGTTCAACTTTTATTTTATATAATTGATTTCTCTATTTTCTATTTTGAAATCACTATGGTATTTTCATAAAAACCACATAAAAATGTCTTAATGATAAAAATTTTTGAATATATTTTTTATATGTTGTCAGTTTTGTTTGACGTTACCTACCATTATACATTCCAATTTTACCTTATGAACGTCTATGTGTGTTCTAATTTCTTTCTTTCATGTACACATTCATGATACGCCCATTGGTTACACTTTCTGTTATGATTTTTGTACCAAATTAATTCCATGAGTAAACCTTATGATTAAGAATGATTGATTATGTTCTATTATTTAAGTGGAAAACATATTCATGCATTGTAATATTGGTGTGCCCATATTGCGCTCCAATAAATTGGGTAAATTTTAATCTCATGAGATGTTTTGTGTGATGGTGTTGGCAGTTACCCTTGGCTTGTGCTACTCTGGGCAACAGTCCTGGTGATTAGATTTGGCTTGTGCTAGTATGGGAAAGAGTATTGGTGGTTAGCCTTGACTCATACTAAATTCTTATTTTATGTTTCTTCCACAATTCTATAATAACATGTTTAAATTATCCCATGTTTATTTGTTATGATTCCATATGTTATATTCCTTTTTATATCATAATTTTATGCCTTCGGTCCCATGGGATAATGATTTATTTTTATAGTTGTTCCCTTAACGGACTTTTAGATCGTCCCTTTGTTCATGTTATCCTCAGGTTATCCTATGAAGATGTATTAGCACAATGGAAGATAAAAGCTCTATAACATCCCATGTATGAAAGAATATGAAATATTCATATTTAATAATATTTTTGTATTAAATATTTTATTTACATTCAAGGGGATTCTATGTATTATAGTGTACTAAACACACAACAATGGGTTTATTTGAAATCTAATATTGCAAAGAACTTTGAGTTATACGGAAAAGTAATATAATATTATTACGATTTTGAATGGTAGTTAATATATAGGAATTTCATTGGAGATAGTGAAAAAAACGTACTAAAATATTATTACACAAGTTTGATAAATGTTATTCCTTTCTTCCAATAAATTATAGAGGCTTAAAATATAAATGAATTTGATTTTAAGCATGAAATACTCTATTATTCATTAAAATGTTGATTTACCGCCTTTTGATTGAGAACCCTTTTTAAATATAGTTTTTCTCACATTTATATGTTAAATTGAAAAAAACCTAATATTTAGAAGTGGGACATAAAAATTTACTCTGGGTAAGAAATTGGTATTTTTTTCATAAGGTTCATTTTTTGATGAAAATTGAAAAATACTGCATTTTAATTCCAAACTTCCTTTTAATATAATTTTTATATGATTAGACTATAATATTAATTGTTTTTAATGTGTTATTAGATTATATTTTTATCATTTAATCCAATTTAATTCATTTAATGTAATTTTACTTTGATATTGGACATATACTGATGACAATATATTGGTACCTTTTACATTAAAAAAGAATTGTTGGTTTTGACAACAGGAATTATTTTTAAATTAAATTCTGAAAATTATATGTTATGAATATGAAAAAATGGATTCCATGTCATGAATTATGAGGTCTAAATTTTATAAATAGATAACTTTTATTTTTAGACAATATTAAATTTAACCTCAGTAAATATTTTATTTAGTATAGTTAAATGATAAATCCGGAAAATAATGGTAAAAATAATAATATTATAATAATATTAAATTACCCAAACACATGTACTAACACTATTAGATGATACATTTAAGACCATGGGAATCCTTGGATCTATTTTGGGACCCCATGGAGAAACTGGTAAGTGAAAATTCCATTATATACAAATTAATTTAAAGATACAGAAAATGTAACACAAACATGTATCTTCTAGTAAAACAGTTTTTAAATGGTGTAATATAAGTGATCACTTCTACTATAAATAGTAATTAGAAATCAAAAAATATTTCCTACATAGAAGTGAGAATGGAGTTGGTGATTAAGTGATTACTTCATTAATAATGGGTCCAAATAAATGATAATATACATGTTAAAATAAATATAATTTTGTTATTATGATCTCATAAAATAATTTATTGGATGGTATTTACATGTTATATTTTTATTAATGAATCTATTTCGAATCAATCAGGTTTTTATGGATTTTTAGAAAGACAATATATGAATAGTGTCAAAATTGACATAATTAATATTTTAAAATATAAAATAATTTATTAAATATTATAAAACAAAAATAAAATCATAGATTCATCCAAATATTTATCATAAGTATCAAATTCAATTAATTACTCCTAATTGGTATAATTTTTTTGTTTGGATTATTATTTTGATTCTCAAAGAGGTAAGTTCTTAATAGAAAGGTTAGAGTAAAAAAGGGTTAAATAAAAAAGATAAGGATGAAAATTTCTCCAAAACAAATTCAATTATTATTTAATTATTTTATTTCGACTTATATCCATCTTATATTCAAATGTAATAATTTTTTGTTGTTTTTAAATTGAAAAAAAAAATTATAATGAAATAATAATTTTAAACATTCCAAAAGAGACCCTCCTCCCTCTTATAAAAGGCCACCACATCTAACCCATTATGCACACCTATCATACCCATTGTCTCATCCACAAACTGCTCCATGAAGCTCCCAAAATCCCTTTATTCATCCAAGAATATTTTTATTAGGCATAAAGAAATTCAATAAATCTTTTTTGCTGAAATCAATGAGAGTTACACATTTTGAGAGGTTGTGTCTTCTCAAAACAATTTCTTACATTATTCTTCTTCATCAATATATATTCTATTATTTTTATATTTTTACATAAAAACGCCAATATAATTAATATACTAAGTTATCTTATAAAATGTATTCATCTTTCACTCATACTCACCTTTATTTAATAGATTTAGAAAACACTATTTATATGGATGGTGAACTACTGTCTCACAAAACGGTGAGTGTTCAATTATCTTCTACCACCTCTTATGGTGGCCATTAGGATAGAACTGAAATTAAATATGATATATATGATATTTATTTTATATCTATGCTTCTTTAATTATAATTTATAACATACATTTATGCCTTTCATGTTGTATAAATATTATAATTTCATTTGAGGAAGTGTCGACTACCGCACACTCAAAGAGATATTACTCATTCATGTTATACATGGAATGTATAAAAGATTGAATTAATGAATATATTTAAAATATATAACATTAATATTCTACAGGAATTATAATATACATATGAATAATTTATTTTCTCTTACAATAGAAATGATAAATGAAATTAAAGTGTCATTCATGTGTTTGTACAACTTACCATCTCAATGAATAGTACATTTCATTTTATTATATCAAAATATTATGGAATATTATTAATAAATATATAATAGATATATGTGATATTTAAATCAATAATAAAATTCTATTGATAAAATAATTTTTACAACATGGATAACTTGTAATTATAAAAAGTTCATTTTTGACTCATGTGAAGAACATTGAAAAAAGACTAATATAAACATGAATAATTACAAAATTTTTATAGTAATGTAATAAGTGATATGAAAGTAATAATAAACGTTAGAAAATTTATTATTCTAGTATAATAAAATTATGTTTATTATTCATGGAGATAAATAATGAACAATCCAAGTCAGACCCAAGGTACGAGAACTTCTTACCCAAATTTTCAATCTTTGGGTTAATCTTCTACATTAATTGTGTCGTGCTATGATAATGAAAGAAATAAATATTTATTTACTATCTTGTATTTATAAGTTACATATATTTACTTATATTTTAGACACATCATCGATTTATTTTATTTAAAAATGACCCTTTTAAGGGAACCTTTCACCCTCTTCTTTTAGTCAGCATCTTATTTTATATTATGTCTTTTAATTTTCATTTTCATATGTTTGGATACATTATTAAATATCGTTAATACTTTAAATATTATGTCAAGTGATGATAGAACTTTTTCTCTCTCATAAAATCATTTTCTGAATTTTTAAATGATGTAGTTAGGTTACTAAATTTTTTTATCGGAATTTCAAAACTCGATTTCCATTCATTGGGTTTTATGTATACTCTATTTATTATATTATTCCATGATTATGTGTGGAATAACTTTACATTTTTTATGTTGTAATTTATACTTCCTTTTGTGTCGATATACTATTAATAAACATAGTCACCCTATTTATAATTTCATACCTCATTTATATGATCTTTGTAATAGATTTCGTCTAAATATACATTCCATTGAGTCTTATTTGTTTTTTTTGATGAAATTCACTTTTATATGGTGTATTTAGTTACCTGATAGATATTATAAAATTAATAGTATTATTCTCATTATTTTATACATTTTTTTCACCTTTGTTTATTTTTATTCATGTATTTCTCATGTGGTAAGATAATCTTTAAATAAAAATTCATTTTAAATGTTTTAAATATTTATTTTTCTAAATATTTTTCACTAATTTACATTCTTTAAAAATTGTTTTAGGTATTTTGTTATATGGAAATTAATTATTTAAATATATATTCCTATAAATACTTCAATGTGGTATGGGACACATCGATTCAAAAAAAATTATAAATGTTTTAAATGTGTTTTTTTAGAATGAATTGATTATGTCATTATCTTGAAGTGATATCCTATGATTGTAATGTGGAAATTTTTTCATTAAATTATAATTGTTTTATGTGTTATGAATATTCTTTGGTTCTTTGCTATTGTTTACTTATTTAGGGGGTTCTGTGATAAACCTAGGGTGGGTGAGCCCGAGATAGTTCTCCAATGCATTGGGTAACGTGATAGAGGTAAACATTAATGTTAATCCTAGGATATTTACGGAATGCACTATGATGGGTATTCCAAATGTAACTACCTTTGTTACTGTGAATTCTTTAATGTATGTATGATTTTGATGCCACAAGTTACCTTTCTGATTTCTGATTAAAATTAGTTATTCATAAATCTTATGATTTCATGAGGTATGTTAAAGATCTTTTGGTTTGTATGTATTTATGGACTAATTTTTTATCTTATTTTATTTCCCTTACTGATATTTTTATGTTTATCCCATGATTTGGAAAAAATTTCACATGTTTTAAGGAAGGGTAAGATAAAATAATAATTCATGATTATTTATATAATGGGAAAAATTATTGTATTGTTTTAAGAGTTTTTAATTTATAAAAAAATAGATGTTGAGTAAAAGTGTCTACATTGAAATATTCAAGAAGTAATATAATAGGTATGGCCTAATCCACTAAAATAATAAACATAAAAATATCATGAAAGTTAATTCTTGATTTAACTCAGGATAATGTAATTTTATAAGGATGGGGACTTATAATTGTTTTCCTAGGTTGGTTTAGTCAACCATATGGAATTTTAATTTTTTTTAGGCACATGGTAAGTCTTTAGGTCTACTCTTTACATTAAATCCTTATTTTGTCACTTTTTCAAATCAAGGATACTCCATTACAAATGGAAGTAGGAGGATCTCAAATAACATTCCTATTTCTTCCTGATGACTTGCTAGAAATAATTATTTCAAAGTCATTTCAATACAATTCAGAAACATTTTTTAACACACAACTCACTTGAAAGCAATTGTTTTAGATATCAAACACCTCTTCTATACCTCGATACCATCTTGGATCAAGAGTTGTATTTAATCAAACACTATTTTCACAATATTATCATATTTTCATGAATAGTAATTATTCTCAAGGAATTATATAATATTTTACCTTATCACAAGATTTTGAATCATAATATGATTTTGAAAATATTTTTTAAAAACGGGGCCCTTGCGCAACCTAATTTTATTTTCTTTTAAATTATAGTCTTCCTTAATATACTTATAGTATTTTAAAAGGACAGTTTATTGATTGTTTCAACTCAAACCCAGTCTGACAGTTTAATAAAAACCATGTTTTATCATATGTTTTGAAATTATATGTCATACAAGATTATTTTCCTAAACTAGTTTTATGTGAACACTTGCATGACCCATGTTGTATGAGGTTTATTTAGATAAAGGAAGTAGATGATTTTAAAGGATCTATTAATCATTGTTGCAATTCAGGGACTTTCTATCAATGAGAATAAGATGGCGATAAACAAGGTGGACACCATGATCAAGGTATTATGTTCTTTCATTAGGTAATATTGTTATTTTATTGGGGTAAATAAAATTTCAATATTTATAAGACATCCTGAATTAAGATATTGAGGTCATTATGAGTTTGGATGAAAATGAGATGTATAAGACAACTATTTATGTCAAATCTTGTTTGGGTTATTTTTTAGAATCATAAAAATGGCTGAAATGCAAGATGGGTGACAACCCATCGTGTCCGGAAAGGCTGTGAGAATCAAACCCACAACCGAAAGGAGACAAGGGTGCCTCTCCTACCACTGGCCCACATAAATCTTCTCATTAGTATGACTTATTATTTTTATTTAAATGATTTTATTGATCAATAATATGTTTATTTGGGATCTTGGGTTTTATTAAATGGATATTTTTAGTATAATAATTTTTTTTGATTAAGCAATATATTTTATATTAGAAGAATGTTTCACTTTTGGGAACCCTATATACCTAAGGAAAATGGAATACTTTTGACTTTATATGGAAGAGTAATAGTGTAATTTTATTTTTTAAGAATAAATTATTTTATTGTGGAAGTATATTGATTTGGTTTATTTATTTAAATGATTTACCTATCCTAATGAATAAGTGATTAGGTTAATTACTATTCGGTATGAGACTTCAAGGGTAACTGAGGTTATTTTGAGATAAATGTGATGATTTTATTGGAAGACTATGTGATCAAATACTACTGAATTTTGGGATTCAAACTTAGTTTTGTTTACTTGAATAATTTTTAGGAAATTTTTTTTGAATGGTCTTTGTTGAGCTTCGATTATGGTTTTCTCAATTTTGGAGATTAAGAGTAATACTTCTTTTTATAAAATATTTTCTTTTTTGGGGATTATCTGCTCTCGTACTAACAATTTGTGTTTTTTTAATGTCTAATGTAATGGGAAATATATAGTACATTTTTTGGATTATGTGATTCCATATATTTTTATTCTAGTGCTTTATATGTGACCAAGTCATCTAAAATACTCATGTTTTGGAGAAAAGATGAGTTTTTGGTAGAAATTTGATTAACGGATAAAACAATACATTTAAAGTAAGTATATTTACATATATTATATGGTTAGGTAGTAATAAAATTATTCTAATCCATGAAAATTATCTTGAAGAAAAAAAATTATATGGTTTCTTTTATCATCAGAATTTTACCCAACCACAAATTTATGGTATTGTGGTGGTTAACATTTCGTGATCAAGTTCGATATAACTTAGGATTAATCTATGCGAGTTAGTTTCTCTTCCATATCCATGTTTTCCTACATGTAATCCTGCTTTCAACTATCTTAGATGACCTTTTTACTTCTCTATCATTATTTTATTGTGAGTGTTTAATTGACTCATTTTCTGATGTGGGGTAGTTAATGAATTTTCTAAACACAATTAAAAAATTGTGAGGACACAATTCCCAAATGAGGGGAATGATGTAACACCCTATATATATAATGAATATGAAATTTTCATATTTATTCATATTTTTGAATGAAATATTATTTTTAATGTCATGTGGATGCTATGTCTGATAGTGTACTCAACATTCAACAATGGGTTTCTTTAAAATCTTGTGTTGCAAACATTATTGTGTTATACCAAAAAATTATATAATAATATTATTATTTTTAATGGTAGTTAACTCCTAGCCACTGTATTGGAGGGATATAACATAACTAACTAAAATATGATAAAAAATTTAAATGTTTTTACTTTTATCCATTTATTTTTAGAGGCTTAAAATAATAATGAAGCCGATTTAAAGCCTTAAATACTCTAATATTCCTTAAAAGGTCAATGCACCCTCTTATGGAAGAGAATCATTCGTAATTATAGTTTTTGACACTTATATAATTTTAATTTGACAAAAAAATTCTTATTTAGATGAGGGGAATCAAAATTTACTTTTGTTAATATTTTGGTCTTTTTCTGATAATGTTCATTTTTAGATAAACAGTGAAAAATACAACATTTTAATTAAAACCTGTTTTTAAATAGAATTTATTTATATGATTAGTCAATCCTTTAATTATTTTTTAAAGATTAATAAATTAAATTTTTATCAGTTACTCTAATTTTGTTCATTTAATGTAATTTCAATTTCAAATAGGACATAAACAGAAGTCAATCTTCTGTTAGTTTTTACTTCATAAAAATTCGGTTTTTCATTTTGACAAAGAGAATTAATTTTAAATTAATTTCTCCAACTTTTGTGCTTTGAATGTGAAAAAATGGATTCCTTATTTTTGATTAAAGGGTTAATATTCTATGAATAGTTAAATTTTAGTTTTAAAAATAATGAATTGTAACTTCAGTAAATATTTTATTTACCATGGTTAAAGGGTAAATTTGGTAAATAAGGGTAAAAATAATAATATAATATTATTATTAAATTACCCTAACAAGTTTTATAACCCTATTAGACGATACATGTTCAACCATGGGAATCTTTGGGTTGATTTGGGGACCCCGTGGAGTCACTTGTAAGTAAAAATGGCAATTTATAAAATTTAATTTAAAGATAAGGAAAATGTAACAAAAGAATATATTTTATACTAAAAAATATATATGGGGTTACATAATTGATATCTTGGACTATAAATATTAATTATAAATATAATGATATTTCATACATTATGGTATTTTATTTATAATGTTTTTATATTAAATAAATACATTTAATTACGGCTTAGTTGTGATGTCGTGATTGCTTCATTAATAAAGTATTCAAATAAATGATATTATTATTTGTTAAAATAAATGTAATTTTGTGATTTTTGTCATGACCAAACCAATACTAGGGATCTATCCACAACTACTCCAATCCTGCATCCATAGGTCAGGTGTTGGCGACAAGCTCTGAAGGCAAAACAAACTAGGGGAGACCATTGCCAAAGAAACTATACACACACACACGTAGCCAACTCAATGCAATAGTGTATTGTAAAATAAAAAAAAATATAAAACATGATATATAATGTGAACTAAACATTTATGCATCAAGATTTAAAAAAATAAGAAGATTAAGAAAATTATATATTATAGGGAAAGGGGAAAATACACACCCAACTAGAAAAGTGCCATAACCCAATTACAAGTGAAAAAGTAAAAGGTGTGGTAGAGTCCGACTCTTCAATCCCAAGCTACGACCACCACCCATGGTCCAAGAACCTCATATCTCTTATCTCCTCTTATATCATGATCAACCTATCTGTAATATATAAGTGCACACCGAATGTGGGAAAATACCAAGTAGGGGTGAGTATAATAATACTTAGTAGGATTCCCAGAAGACTCGAGGGTGCTGCAAGAGTGGTAGTGAAGTGAGGGGAAGTAAGATATATTATAGAAGAAGACCAGTATAGGAACAAGTTAATGTAAATGTGAACATGAGTATAGATCACACCAACAATAGAAATTCTTATTCTAGAAACCTAAATAATGATTATGGGGATCCCCATATCACAACTCAGCCCAAGAAAGTGAGTATCAAAAAGTTCCAAGTAAAATCCAAATCATGAAGTAAACCAAAAAGATTATGCATAGTCAGCTCTACAAATGTATATTCCAATACATATACCTAGGTCATCCAGATATACTCTCCTTAGCCACAAATAAAAATAAGGCTCCGTCCTCAAATCCATTACTAGTACTTCCAAAGAAGGATCAAACCACAACTCAATGATTAGGAGTATGTGCTCCATGATCTAGCCATCCTGAATTGCACATGTCTAAGAGATGTAATCCATTAGGTACAACTAGACCATTCCTAATGGTATGTTCGAATAGGATTACTCCATTGGGAACATTTTCCAAGATCTACCTCTAGTGCCTGACACTAGAGTTCTGGCACCCAAGGCAATACCAAGGCAACCCATGTGAAGAGGCCCAGTCCATAACACTACATTCAGTTTGGGGAAAACTTCTATAGTATAACCCATGACAAATCATCCAGTATGATGTTTCCCACACCCCTGTCCGTTCAGGGAGCCCTAACCACTACCTTTATTTTGATTGCATCAAGTAGAGTTGTCACTCGTCGAAAAAATGTCATGCAGTCGAGGGAGATCCAACTCCTATGAAGGACCCGCTCCCCGTTGCTACTTGGAGATGAGAGTTTAATACTCTAGAAGTGACGACCCACACCCTACCTGGTAGAGTATTATATATTTTTTAGTTTTTTCACTATGGGGGACCCGGACCCTAGTCCGTTAGGGGAGTACCAACCCCTGTCTAGAGGACCCGTACCCTGGCATGGCAGGGTAGTACAGACTCTTCTAGAATAAGTTGTAAACAGAACACGTAACTTGAATAAACGTGAGATTACAAATCCGTGACTAGAGGACACACGCCTTGGTAATGCATGGGGGGGGGGGTAACTGACTCTTCAAAAATATCTACTATGGGGAACCACACCCTTATATGTCAAGAGAGTACTAACCTAAGTCTAGAGGACCCAAGCCCTAACACCACAAGGGAGTACCTAGCTGGTTGTAGTACTGTGTAAGGAGGGGCCACCCCATGGGTCGAAATGGGAGTACCTACTCATAACATAGTGGATATACACCCTACCTAGAAGGGGATTACCTGATTCTATGTGAGTTAAGTATAGAGGACCCCCGCCCTAGTCTAATAGGGGAAAAAACGTGCACTTACGGCATGGGGCGTCCCATATCTATCGGAACATTGGAGTAAATAATACTCGTACCATGAGTCGCCAAGTGAGTAGTCGTCCTAACTCTCACCACAAGAAGCACCATATTTCTATTTCTCATGATATCGGTCATACCTAAACATTATCTGAAACTCATGTGGAGTATCTCAAAAAGACCACCTCATCACAATGATTTCAGCGCCAAAAATGTTTCTTTATTTCGATATTGTATAAGAGAGATATGTTGGATTCATGATCCATAATAATAATAATAATAATAATAATAAAATTATTATTATTGTTATTATTGTTATTATTATTATTATTATTGGGTGATTCGTGGACCCGAGACACAAACCAGGATTTAAAATTCAACATTGGACTTAAATCAACGGTCTTCAAGACAGGGTCACATCATCTTTGATGACAAGTCAATAAGACATCGCACGTAAGAGTTTGGTAAGGTCAATTATTTAATGAAAACAATATATTATTATTATTTGAGCATTTCAGGCACCCAATCTGAAAAACCAAAAAAATGAATCCAATATCAGACTCGAAGATTCTATCTCGAAGTCAGGGCCGCACTGCTGCTGACAGTTTGTGGAACAGAGGTTGAACGGTTAAATTATGGACAAAACACCTTTTTTCCAACAAAAATAATAATAAAATTATTATTTTATTAATATTATTATTATTTAACCATTTTTTCTGTTCCCCTTCAGAAAAACCCTCGCTCATCCTCCTATATGTGCAGCGCATTTTCCCCATGATTGACTCCTATTTTATCTTATTTATTTTATTTTAACATTATTGGAGTTAATATGATAATAATTATTAAAATCGAATAAATGATAAATTAATCACACACCACTATTTTCCTGCCTCCTCCTTCCCCAATGCACTGATTATATGTACAACATGCCCCCATCTCCAATGGTGGCCCAACTCCATTCTCACTTCTATGTTATTATTAATAAAATTAATAATAGCATCACTTATCATTAACGTTCAAATTTATTCCCATCAAATTAATATATCATGGTTATTCTCATATAAATTTAATACTATTCCATTTAATTAATCAATCACTAAAATCCACCATTACCATTATTATTTAATATAATAATAAATAAATCCTCCTTCAATTTTTATCAATGGGTCTCCAACAATATCATTAATAAGAATTAATATTAATGATGTTCGTCTTGTTGACCATATCTGACAACAAACATGCACCTGTGGTAATGATCAAGTCTATTCACCGACACCATACCACTAGTTTATCAATTCATCCACAAATCATCGATCCTCATGTCGTTTGTTCCACCGCAATGAGTTCGGGTGTTCGATCATGTTCAAAACTACCCTGAAAGAGTCGAATCGTGACTCTGTGATTCAATGGTGATGAACGCAAATAGTGGTGGGGGAAGATGCACCAAAAACAAAGATTTAAACATTGTTGGTCAAGCGTGCTGGGCTGATGAATAAGAATGGGAACCTGGGGTTTAGAACATACATTAAACCAAGAATGACAATTCAATTCCAGTATTTTGGCACATGAAAAGGTTCCAGTGAGGGGAGTTGATTAGGGAACAAATATCAATTCACTAAAACATTTAATCAAGATATGTAAAACAAAAAAATACGAGTCATACCTGGTGATTGGATTAATCATTGATGAGGAACGTGTTCATCGAGATCTTTTGCGCTCGTCACTCTTTGATTCTTCTGGATCTGAAGTTTCATATTTTGTTCTTCGTTGTTCACCATTTTCCAACGAGGGGGAGAGGAGAGTTGAAGAAGAGAAATTTTAGTTGAAAAAATTGGTTGTGATTCCATAAAATCTAAAAAAATAATTTATAACCTTTCACTAGGTTAAAAGAAATTAATAAAATAATTAAATAATAAATTATTTAATGATTTAATCAATCTTCCACGATGGCACACATGCCATCCTCCCAATTACGACAATGGTTATACTTTTCCTAGGGTAAAAACTATGTTCTAAGATCATTGGTGGCCTCATACTTTTCATTCAAGTCCCCGTTCGATAGATATTTAGGTTTGGGATATTAAATAAATTAATGAATAATTTAATTTATCCATTTAGCACACTGCCAATTAGTGAGGATTCCAAACATCCCATTCTTGTTGGATCTGAGCGTGCAACGGAAACCCCAAATAGGTGGGTTTTAAAATTTTCCACCAAGGATCGACGTAGACTTGTTGACGTTGGTGTAGAGTAGCCCGGTCACGACCGAGGATCTCGCGTGAATGGTTTTAAGCGCAAACATAAATAGTAATATAACTGGTTTAGATCCAAATCCACCCATGAAATCTGCTCATCGTTGGTGATTGATACATAAAAAATCTGAAGTCGAGTTCCTCGAGATCTTTCACATGCACTTCTAGGAATCTGCTAGATCTACGTTCGTCGTAGTCCGAGTGCTTGTGTGGATTGCCGATGATGCCATCGACGTTCCCACGATCATCGCATCACATCGATGGTGATGCCGGACAGAGAGCTTCATATGAGCTCCTTGGATCTAGATAATCTCTCTCTAGAATGTGGGAGAGAGGAGAGGAGAGATACGTACCATTAATAGTCTTTGGAAAATGACCATCATCTTTTATTTATAGTTCTCAACTAAAATACCCGGTATCATCTCGCCGGCCCCAAATACTTAACGCACTATCAACGACAATTATGACTACTAAAATAAGTCATAAATATTATAATCATTTACTTGTAATATATTAAAATATATTACATGATAATAATTGAGTGATTAACTCGACTCGTTGCTCCTATAAATATTAATTGAACCTTGAATAATTTAATATTTGTCAGTTAATATTTTTTCAAATATTTACTCAAAACTCATAAATAAATTTAATAAATTCAATAATTATTATTATAAACTTGAATAATATGAATTTATTAATTGAATTGGTGATCGTTTATCTTTGGAAAAATCTAGGACCCCTGTGGTGGGGCCCACCATATCCAAAACATCTATTCAACTGAATAGGGTAGATTCTTGAATATGCTATTGTGTGTGGCCCTCTAGGCCCTTATTTCAACAGCCATGAAATGTATTCACAGACCAAGAGCAGGATCTAGAAAACCATCACGACCCCTAAAGAAATAAGGATTTTCACAGCTATGACAACCAACTTACGAATGTACACTATGTAATATAATCTCTTTGTCTGTAATATCTCATAAAGCAAGACGAAATCAAGTGTCATCACCCTTATCTTGCATTATAGTTTATTGATTTATCTAGACAGATTTACCCATGACTGCCATGGACATGGTCTTATAAAGGTACTACCATCCATATCAACATGTTCTGAGATATATTACTTCCATAACCTGGAAGCGACAAATCCTATATTGATCATTCAACCAATGTCATGCCGCCAACGACGCACCAGACACAAACTATCTTGCCATGACTTCATCTCCATGGTTTTTGTCTTGAATCAAGGTACGCAATCAAATGACATTAATTGGTAATGATCTGAAGTCAGGATTTCATTACACATGATCATAGATATGAACATCCAATGACAACTGAAACATGTGGAGTTCATATTGGCGGGTATGTCCTCATGATCTCACTTCTAGGGATCACCAAGTTCGAACTTCATGAGAAGATGTCTCAACGCTTATGAGCCCCCAGCACCTGATAGTCATACATATATCGTGTCCAATCATTAATATGTGTCTAGATTATAAAACATATATTTATGATTAATGTCATAGTATCTTGTGGTTCTCATTATAGCATGGGAGATGCTATAACCTTTCGATATGAAAATTAACCTTTGGACAATACAATTTCGATAGTGGACGTAGAAAATACTACACTATAATGGTAAGAAGACATCATGTATCTCTTACTGTACACACGATATGGTAATCTAAATCAATCAATAGTTGGGTCTGGGCACCCACTATTTCAACACTCTAACTTGCACTAAATCCAACTTGCTAACCAAACATTTTAGCTACCCACATGATGAACATCATGTTTCTGCTGAGTAATGGATTTAGCTACTGGGTCCACCACAGTTCCACTGCATGGCTATTCTACTATTTCAACCTTATCTGTTTGAGTAAAACTACTCAAGAGATGGTATCTCGATTATATCTAACTTTTTGTCTACTTTATTAACATGACATCTTGGATAGTAAGAATATAATAATCTATATTATGATAATATTATTATCCATAGGTGTGTTCCAAGAACTAGAACAAATCATTGCATTTTACTGCTTCTTAGATATCTTAGATGCTGTAATGTACTCGGTCTTGCGGGTATGGCCACCACTAGCTGATATGAGCATTACATGCTCATCACCTTTAGTCATACTACAATACTAGATCACATTGATCTATGGAAGAATAATGTGTATCCCAAAAAACTATTATCCTTTCTTCTCCATTTACCAGGTACATATCTTTTTGACTTTCGATGTCCAGTTAGATAGTTTTGACTGCATCCCTTGCAGTGCTCCTGGATATAACTGATATTTTCCTATTATAAAATATACCTTGGCAATATCAGTTCTTGTACATATCATGGCATACATGATTTATCCATCATTCTATCTTATGGATTTAAACTCACCAAATTTATCTCTTTCATGTCATGGAAAGGTCAGCATGGAGAGATTATGCCCTGTGACATTGGCAACAATTCATCTCTGGAAATGTTACAACATGTATTTTTCAATACAATGTCACTTTTTGTACGGTTGACTAGGACCAATAAACCTATATGTATACCTTAGTAGATCATGTTCCCTAGAAAATAGGTTTATACTTTAAGTCAATCATTGGATAGTAAATTTCATTTTGGTCTTCAATAACTATTAGAACAAAGTCTATTTTCCATATGTTATAGAACATAATTATTGTTGTAAAACCTTAGCGATCCCACTAACCTCTGGTAGACACATGGAAAACATTTTTTTAAAATGTATATACTAGGATCATGATTCTTACTATAATAATAAACTGGATTATTATAAAATGAAACCTTTATTAGAATTCTGTGATGTGACCATCCCTTTCTAGTTTCATCGTATTGACACCATCCGCAATTGGTGGTCATCACATCCAATGATAAATAAATTGATCATAGATATTAGCTCTGATAAGTAAAATTCTAACGGATTTTGGCCTAACAACTTGGTGAAACCAATTGATCCTTATTGGTACTGAGCTCATACCATCCATGTATCAACTCACTTGAATACCCACCGTAGTATTCAAAATAATGGCCCCTTTTTCACTTTTATACATGGAATACATTAATTGTTTTTTAGTTGATCTTATCAATTTTAGATAGTTTCCATACATTTCTTACTTGTAGTAAATTTTATTCACATTGAATAATAGATCACCGACCGTGGTGATTATAAAAACCGTCACCATGGTTTTATCCATCCTATGCAGTATGTGTCTCTAGAATATACTTTGTTCCACATGCGCTTGTGGAACTAGTTCCTATGACAACTACTTGTTCATTTTGAGCATTGACTAAACACAAGTCAATATCGCTCTCACTAACTCTAATAGAGATGTGCACCCTTATATAGAAGTGTGGTCTATTACATGACTACATACTCTTTTAACTTAAGGATTTATTTAACATCCTAAACAACTGTTAGGATTATTAAACTAAATGCACAATGTGTTTGTCTTGATGCAAGTTTGTTTGTATCTGAACAAACTATTTTCATCCAAATGTTTCCCCTAATGACATAATGGATTTCTATAATACTACGACTCATATGATATCCAATTGTCATTATAGTTGGCATATGGTTGTAGGATATCATTTTTATTTGCAAAGAATTTCAGGAAATATAATGGAAGTTTCTGCTAGTTACAACATTGATATTACTTACATCAGTACATTGATGTATTAATTGTGAATTTCGAAATTAATCCATGCTACATTTTGTTGAACAATGTTGATATTTATGAATTCATCATCAATCCTCCCCATTAAAATAAATTTCGTGATGTCGATAAGGTAATGTGCGTTTAGGAATTTCTCCATGCTATATTATTATGATTGATGAATGCTTGGTTGAGATATTCTTCAGTATCCCAACTGGTAGCAACTCATATCTCCTGACCATGAAAATACTTCACAGTAATATTCTTAAATTACTTAAAGGAATCTTATGAAGTATATATACCTCTGGCTTATACTTGGAATAGTTCATGCTTACGTGTTGAACTATTTCTAAATTCCTTTTGACATTTGTTTATTTTTATAGGATATTTTGTCCAAACTAAGGACATCGATATTACCAAAAGTATTTAGTTGTTCCAAGCCTAAATAGCATAATTTGAATATTCATGACGTCCATTTTTTGTATTACATGACAACAAATTATCCTCTCACAACTGGGTATAAGTCTTACAATTATATTCCTCACTAATTTCCTATGATTCATTTATTACTGAACTAGTAATTGAGTTTACCAAAAAAACATTCATTCCAAAAACTGAATGAATGTATCCTTTCATTCAAGGATACATGGGATTGATTTTTTTAGTTATACCCAACAATAGTTCAACATGAATATTTCACTTAAAAATTAAAGAAGTCATGTTCTTCTCACAACTAGCCAAGTTATCACCCTTTTATAGACACTTAGAGAATACACCTTACTACTAGTAATGTTTCTATACATACTTGGTTATTTTATTTAAATACATATATGTAAATAGAATATAGTATTAAATACCCATGTAGTAAAAGGAAACATTACATTGATGAATATGCCTGATGTAGAAGTGAAACCATTCTAATTTAAATTAGTTTATTAATTTTAAACTTCCATAATATTATTTTATAATATGAAATGAAAATTACCTCTATTAATACCTCATTTATTTAAGTACATCATGAATATGTCATTGGAATTAATTTCCTTTGACCTTTTCACATTGTCTTTAAATTTATATACCATAAGAATTAAATCGTAATTTTCTTTTATTCTTATTCACATGGCGAACCTTACATAAATTGGTAATGATCTATTTAACAGTGTTAGGTACACTGACACCTTGAGTTTCATATATCATAGTACTATACTCACATGCTTATACTATTCATGGACACTCGTATCTGTGTGGACATTTACTTTGTCCATTTTAATATCACAGTTTTAATATTTTTATATAACTTGATGTTTTTCTACAAAAATAAATTTTAGCAGACAAGTGCCTTTTATATGGATTGTCTGTTTAGACATTTTGGATTAATTAATTAAATAATATCATGTCTCCAAATATTTTATAGGATTCTAGGAACCCTCTGTGCTAGAATCGTAATACTCCGTCGCTTTTTTATTCTAGTTGGAAGGATCTAGGAACCGCCTCTCATAGTCTACAGGCTAAGGCTAAGACACTACTTGGAGGGTTCTAGGTAGGCTTTTGGATGGCTGACTGCTTTAACATTTGGTTCCTTGATATGTTGAGTGACGTCCTAGCTTCTTAAGATCAAAATTTGATTTACTCATCGGTTGCCTCTAAAATGATATAAATTTAGCTATGGATAATCCTTACTAGCACTTTAGTTAAGTCGACCCATCATTCTTAAAAGGACTCCCCAGTATTAAATGTCACCCTCAGCTAAGGCATGACCGACACCTCAAATAGATGGTTTTTTCGAAATTTTAATGACAGAAGGCTGTTTAGACTTAATATATTATTGAGGGTTTTATAATTTTTAATTTGAAAAAAAGCGATCATTTTCTAATTTTAAAAGAACGTACTATGTGATCGCACTCACAACTGAGCGAGAAAGAAATAGAAATTTCATCATGTCACATGTTTATTTTATCTTGCATGCCTGTTTATTATTATACTATGTGATCGCACAATAAATTACATATGCAGAAAAATAATAAACCATGTAGAAATAAAACAAACACCTGATCATGAGCTGGTACTATTGGTTAATCCATGGCGTGAATAACGGACCAACCGAAACCCTAGGGGTAAATACCTTTGGTCATGTGAATTGCAAATTGAATAGAAATGTCTTCTCATCCATTGAATCTAACTCTTCTCTGGTGCATCGTCATCACTTGGTGTGAAATTAATTAGCAGTCATCTCATCATTATACAATTGTACTCACACGCAGGCGAGGGGTCTCAGGGTATAAATATACAACTCTGAGAATGGGCGCCCATACCCTTATACATATAATGACTCTGAGATGACAAGCAGTTCGAATTTTTTTTAAAAATATAATTATTAAAAAACCACAGGAAATAAAAAATTTAAATAAACAAACAAACACCAGACACGAATTGGTAGGTCTCAACCCATGATCAGTTATATACGCATTGAACTCGCATATATAAAATAAATATTGATTAAAATTAAACTTTCATTTAAAATAAACTTGATGTAATTTGATTGAATTAAAAAAAATAACTATTCTTTTAAATTTTATTTAACATCATTCTGTCCCGATTTAATTAATTTAATTTTAAAAAGAAAAAAATTAAATTAAATAATTAATGTCATTAATTTTCCAATTAATTAATTATGCTAAAACAACCAAGAATTAGTATCTACTTAATTTAATTATCTACTGTAATTAAATTAATTGTTAAAATTAATTTTTGATTAAAATAAAATTACACAAGCCCCATAAACCCCGGCCTGGGCCTGCGCGGGTCGGGGCGAACTTGCGCAGGCCCATCTCGGGTAGTGATGACCCCGTCCAAGGGATTTCTGGGCCGGACAGCTCTGCCAAATCCCGTTCCATTCTCAATAGACCCGCCTAGACCTATTTTGGGACAGTTTGGTTACCTTCAGGTTAGGAAGACCGGGTCGTGGCCAGAACGAGGCATGTCCGAGATTGTGTGGGCTGGCCAAGAGGTTGGAGGCAGCCCGGTGGGGATGTCGGCCGCCGGTAGGGGCTAGAGGCTGGATGTCAGCATAGCGTCGCTAGCCTGGTGCATCCGTGAAGGACTACCCTAGAGAGTTCAGCAGCCAGTGGAATGGTGTCGGGCACAGAGAGAGCTTCGCGGTCCGGGTGAGGGGCTGCAGGTCGGGCTGGGGTGGCCCTAGAGCAAGGACAGCCTACGCTTGCTATACTGCATGGCTGGGAACTGCTTCATGGAAGGAGAGGACAAGTATGTGAGGTGTCGTGGCCAGCTGGGATTAGAGGAACACTACAGCACGGGACGAGCGGGAGGCTGCTGGAGTGCTGGGTACAGCGGCCTACGCCTGCTGGTTCGCCAACATTAGGAGGTGTAAGGCCGGGACCAGGTTTCATGTGAGGTGCTGGAGCCAGCGGCACAACACGCTGCTATAGGGGGAGGTCACAAGAAAGGTGCAGTTGTAGGGGTGCATCAGCCTGTAGGTGTACAGGACCTGGTCCGTGAATGAAGGAGGTGGCTGGGGACTGATGGGCTAGCTGTCTGGGATCGGTGTGCTACTTTGCACTGTAGAGGGAAGGGAGGAGGCAGACATTTGTAGTTTGTGGCACTGTAAGAGGTGGGGCATACTAGTTTTTCCATGTGCAACAGCTAGTGTCGGGAGAATCCATGAAAAGAAACGAGGTCGCCTGGTGCTGGGAATAAGACCTGGCGGGTGCTGCCAGTGGCTCCGCGGGAGTGGCGGGCTGGCTATGCACCTTGGCTTGTGAGGGTTGTCTGACTGAGGAGGCCTAGACGGTGGAATAGTTGTTGCCACTACAACTGAGCAGGGAGGAAGGTGGGGTGAAGGAAGCCTGTGGGATGGAGCCAGTTCCGGGGCACACGGCCTGGCCATCCTGGCCGAAAAATACTATTCTGGTGACCTAAAGTATTTTTAAAAAAAATCTGAATTCATATCTTCGGATGTCCATAGACTGGACTTCTGACATCCGATTCAGATTCCATTTGCAGCATTGGGACCATATCAATTCCCTCTTTATATTTTAATGTAGATTATATTTTTCATGGCTTAAAATCCACAAGCGCTCCCTCTGATACCACATGTTGGAACTGGGCATGCAGTGGAAGCCCCAAATAGGTGGGTTTTGAATTTTTCCATCGACGATCGATGTAGACTTATCGACGTCGGTGCAGAGCAGCCCGGTCATGACCGAGGATCTCACGTCAATAGTTTTAAGCACAAACGTAATCTATAAAATACTAGGTGTAGATTTGAAGTTGTGCACGACACATGCTCATCGTTTTTGATCGATGCGCGAAGAATCCGAAGCCGAATTCATCTAGATCATCCACATGTGCTTCAATGAATCCGCGGGAGCGCCTTTCATCATAGTCCGGGTGCTAGCGCATAATACTGATGATGCCTACGATGTTCCAATGATCACTACATCATTTTTATAGCGATGACCTAGAGGGAGCTCCATCCGAGCACCGTGGATTCAGAGAATCTCTCCCTAGAATGTGGGAGAGGGGAGAGGAGGAAGAAGCTCTATGGTTATTGTATGGAAAATGCACCAAATCATCTATTTATAGTTCTCTATTAAAATACCATGTATCATCTTGCAGGCCCTGAACACATAATGCACTATCCATGATATTTATGACTACTAAACTGAGTAATAAATATTATTATCATTTACTCGTAATATATCAAAATATATTACGTGATAATTATTGAGTCATTAAATCAACTCATTGCTCCCATAAATATTAATTGAACATTGAATAATTTAATATTCTTCAATTAATATTTTTTGATGTATTTACTCAAACTCGTAAATAAATTTACTAAATACAATAATTATTATTCTAAACTCGAATAATATGAATTTATTTATTTCCTTGGTGATCGTATATCTTTAGACAAATCCTGGACCCCTGTGGTGGGGCCCACCATGTCCAAAACGTATCTTTAAATGAACTGGTAAGATTCATGAATAAGCTATTGTGTGTGACAGTATAGGCCCTTATTTTGACAGCCATGAATTGTATTCATAGACCAAGAGTGGGATATAACAATCCATCATGGCACCTGAAAACATAAGGATTGTAACAACAATGACAACCATCCTACGAACACGCATTGTGTAATATAATCACTTTGTCTACAATATCTCATAAAGCAGGATGTACTCAACTATCATCGCCCTTATCTTGCTTTATATTTTGTTGATTTAACTAGATGGATTTACACTTGACTACCATGGCCATGGTCTTATAAAGTTACTTCCATCAATATCAACATGACCTGAGATATAATACATCCATAACCAGTAAGCAGAAAATCATTTCTTGATCATTCAACCAATGTCATGCCACCAATGACGCACCTGACACAAACTACCTCGCCACGACTTCATCGCCATGGTTTTCTACATGAATCAAAGTACGCAATCCAATGACATACATTGGTAATGATCTCATTTCAGGAGACCATTACACATGATCATATATATGAACATCCAATGACACCTGAAACATGTTTAATATCTATTGATGGGTCAGTCCTCATGATCTCACTTCTATATATCATCATGTGCTAACTCCATGAGAAGAAGTCTCAATTAATATGATCCCCCAACACCTAATAGTCATACATCTATTATGTTCAATCATTAAAATGTATCTAGACTATAGAACATATATTTAAGATTAATGTCATAGTATCTTGAGGTTCTCATTATGGCATGGAAAATGATATAACCTTTAGATATGACAATAAACCATTAGACCTTAACATTTCAATAGTGGACACAAAAAATTATACCCTATAATGGTAAGAAAACATATGTATATCTTACTATACACACGATATGGTAATCTAACACACTCAATAGTTGGGTCTAGGGCATCCACTATTTCAACAGTGCTGACTTATTTTATGTGGCACCTAGGGGAAATATTGCATTCCAAACCCAACCGCAGTCTTGGATTTCTGATCCAGTCAACTGCTTAAGAGATATCCCATTTTATTTAGTTAACTACATGTGAGTAATATAAAATCACTTAACATTTTCATAAAATTAATTCTAGGCACACTGAACCTTGTAATTGAATTGCATCTCAACACCCAGCTCTGGAATTACTTTTAGAAATATTTCAATGAATTATTAGGAAAGAACTGGGTCTCTAAATAAATCCCACTTTCATGCTTTTCGTCCTCAAAAATAAAAACAATGGAAACATGTTGGGATACTGATCCTACAATTATCTCTCTAACTCCCAAGGAAACATGTACATTTATGTGATACCATAGAATGTGGACCAATGGGGTGGTTCACCCTCATAAGGTTTCATTTAGTTTATGATACGTGTAGGAACACACACGTATCTCCGCGTCTGTGAAATGTGTAAGACATTGTGTACCCACTCCAACTATATAGGGATTGGAAAGGTGGTATGCAACCTCACTACCTCTTTTCCCATTAATGAATGCCCTTATTGAACTCAGGGGATTTTTTTCCTCCCTAATTGAATTTCTACATCCCATGTAACAAATGGTGTTAATGTTTTTCAATGGAATAAGGCCTCATGGTTCCCTCCTTCAGAATATCTTTATGGTAAAATTCCTAAGGATATCTTGTCACACAAGATTTCACATTCGATGAATCACAACTAGGACTCTCTTACATGCTCGATAAGTGAAGGAGTCAGCACCATCTAATGAAGAAAAGTTTTACCCTCATATTCCACAACGGTCAGCTATAGGGAAGTTAACTGCTCTGAATCCTTTTGCATTAGGTGATTCTAGGACTTCCCACACCTCCTGCTAAGGGCATCATCTACCCAAACACACATTGAGTGAACGTGTAAGAGGGAATCTTCCATCATGTTTCTGTTGTGCTGTTTGGGACACATATAACCATGTGCCACATACTGATCATGAGAAGATCTCTGACATTGAGAACTCATCATCTAGCATCTGCTAGTTGCACAAGATGTATCAACTCTATTGTGTTCACTTCCACAATAAATAATTTATAACCTCTCACTAGGTTAATATAAATTTATAAAATAATTAAATAATCAAATATTTAATTATTAAATTAATCTTCCATGAAGGAACACATGCCAACCTACCAACGTCGAAAATTGTTATACATTTCCTAGGGTAAAACATATGTTATAAGATCAATAGAGGCATCATATATTTCATTCTAGTCCCCGTTCAAGATATATTCAGGTTTGAGTCATTAAATTAATAATTTAATAATTTAATTTATCTATTTAACGCACTTCTAGTGAGAGAGGGGTCCAAAATGTCCCTCACTAACTTATTTTATGTCATGTCTAGTAGAAATACTACATTCCAAACCTAGTTGTGGTCTCGAATTTCTGATCTGATCAACTGTTTATGATATATCCCATTTTCTATATTTAATTTCATGTGCATAATATAAAAGCACTTAACAATTTCATTAAATTAATTCCAGGAACACTGATCCTTGAAATTTTACACCATCTCAGTGCCCAACTCTGGAAATATTTTTATAAATATTTTAAAGTCTTATTAAGAAAAAACTAGGTTGCTACATAATTTTTTATTTTATGCTTTTAGTCTATGAAAAAAAAATATGGAAACAAGTTGGGATATCGAGCCTCCACATAGCTCTACTCATCCCTAGGAAACCTGTACAATTTTGTGATACCAATTAATGTTAACCAATGGGATGGTTCACCCTCATAATGTTTCTTTTAGTTTATGATGCGTGAAGGAACACACACACATTTCTCCTCAGCTGCGAAACGTGTAAGACATTTTGTACCCACTCCAACTATTTGGGGTAAGGAAATGTGGTATGAATCCTCACAATATCATTGCACAGTTCCGATGGAGCTTATTAATATCGTGGGATTGTTTTCCTCCCAGGTTGAATGTCTACATCTTTTGTAACAACGGGTATCAATATTTGTCAATGGAATAAGGCATCATTGTTCCCTCCTTCAGAATATCCTTATAGTGAAATACCTAAGGATATTTGGTCACACAATATTTCATAGTCGATGAATCACAACTGTGATTCTATTACATTATCGAGAAGTGAATGAGTCAACCCCATCCACTAAATAAACATTTTACGCTCATGTTCCATAAGGGTTAGCTGTAGAGAAGTACACTGCTCTGGAAATTCTGGAACCAGGGGAGTCTAGGACATCCTGCACTTCCTGCATAGGGAAGCTGCTACAAAACTACACCATGAGTGTCCAAGTCAGAGGGAATCTTCCAACATGCCTCTGATTTACTATATGGGGACCCATATGACCATGTTCCTTAGAATAATAATGAGAAGATATCCTACATAGAGAGCTCTTCATCTAGCATCTTCTTTTGGCAGAAGACATCTTAGATCTATTGTGCTCACATCCATAAACAGTTGTAAGGCGTTATTCTTTAAAAAATCTCTCTGTCACCAACACCAGCTCCAACATCCTGTTATTGGTGGGGATGTACAAGGATAAAATGATTACATAGATCTCTCTATGAAGTCCTTTATCAAAATTTTTTTCTCAGTAGTAACTCGTTCTGATCATGTATAGAGAGTAGTGTGCAAGGTCTGCGAACCTAGTCACATACTCAATCATCATCATCCCATCCTATTGTAACTGGAGGATCTCGTGAAGTTGAATGGAGTTCACGTAGGATGGGTAAAACTTATTAGAAAAAGTTGTAGAAATTATTCCCATGATAGTGCTAACTCATCATGTATATGAGTAACCATGCTCCACCAATGTCTAGCTACTTCAGATAAATGTTCGGCTGCTAAAGCCACCATCTGATCTGTCGGTGTCTATATAAGCCGAAAAAGATAGACAACCATATATACCCAATCCTATTGTGTCCAAGGGTCTGGGTCACTAAGGAACCTCAGCAGTCTTTGGCTCTATTACTCGTGAAGTGCACTCAACCTATGCATGTCAGCATCCCACTATGATGGGGTTGTCTTCTTCCCAATAGGTAGGGGTGCTGCTACTTTCCCACTTGGATAAAGGGGTTCACATGATGTGTCTGAAACTAAGGCCTCATTGCTAATGATATCATCTTCAAGAACTATTTCTAGAATCTTGGATTGTTGTCATCGCGGAGAGATCCTAAATGTTATCGAGGATTACCATAGTTGAATGAGAATATCTATATATCAGGAATGTTGGAGAGCAGACTCGAGAAGAATAGTCAAAGACTAAATGTTATATGATGTTATAACCATTGTTCCCAGAAACATCTATCTCAGGGTAACGAGTTGAAAAGAATGTAATCAAGGTCATTTTGAATGGATGCATCGGTACTTGTACCATCACTTGAATCCCTTTCATGAGTTCCTCTCTTGAGACAATTTGGCCCTATTTCCCTAACACCAACAAAAACGTTTTTAGGGAAGCTTCGGAACAACATCCCAAGGGTCAAACTACTATGATACCACCTTTTCATACCCCAACCTATACTGAAGCTTGAGCCACAACAATCCCAAGTCCACCTCAATCAGAGAGGCGCTGGTATCTAGCGCTGAATGAACAAAAAACTATAGGAGGCATTTTCCTAAGAAACTGTACACACACAGGTAGCCAACTCAATGAAAAAGATCAAAGGAAAAGAAAAAATATTTGACAATGTTATATAAAGGAAACCAATCATTTATGAATCGACCTATTCACACTAGATGTATACAAAAAGAAAATTAGAAAGGGAAAGGGTCAAAATACACACCCAACTAGAAAAGTGACACAACCCGACAATAGGTGAAAATGAAAAATAGCATAGAGAGTACCACTCTTGAATCCCTAGGTACAACCACTACACATGGTCCAAGAACCCCATATCAATTAGATCCTATGATATCACGATCAACCTATACATATTCTGTAAGGGAATCTCAAATTCTCAAAATGACCTAGCATGGGTGAGTATACGAATTTTCAGTATGATGCACCGTAGCCTCTAGGGAGTAGTAATAGAGGTATTGAAGAGATGTGTATTAAGAGTTATAAGATATGAATACTAGAATATTAACAAGGTACAATAAAAGTTAATAGGATTAAAGCTCCACCCAATAATAGATATGCTCGTTCGAGAAACCCAAATAATGAGAAAAGGGATCTCCATCTCAGAACTTTTCCCACAAAAGTGAGTAGCCAATAGTTCCAAGTAAAACAAAACCAACAATGTAAACCACAAAAATTATGCATCATACATATACATAGAGAATACAGATATACTCATTTCATCCCCAAAGAATCATAAGGCTTCGACCTCCAAACCAATACCAGGATTTCTAAAGAAGGCTCAAAGCGTAACTCAAGGATCAGGAGTACACACACCATCAGTTGGTCATACCAAATGAAACCCATCTAAAAATTTACTCTATTGGGTACAACACAACCATTTCTAAAGGTACGTCTGAAAGGATGTTCACCATCATGAAAATACTACTAGAAAAACCTCTAATGATTACCCCTAGAGGTCACATTGTCACGATATTGCACCCGAGGAAATACCAAGGGAACCCTTGTGAAGAGGCCCACTCCTCGAAACTGCATTCAGTTGGGGGAACACTGCTCTAGTCTAACCAACGATATCTCAGTCACTATAGTAAAATGTTTCCAGCACCACAGTCCTTTGAGGGAGCACTAACTTCTACCTTGGTATCGATTGCATTGAGTGTAGGGGCCACTAATTGTAACTGTGTCTTGCAGTCTTGGAATCTCAAACTCTCATGAAGGACACACTCCCCATCACTACTTGGAGACGGGGGAGTACTACCCCATATGTGGGGACCCGCATCCTAATCGGTAGATAAGTACAGCTCTGGTTGTTTGTTCACTGTCGGTCACCCACAACCTAGTACATTATGGGAGTACCGACTCTAGGCTAGTGGACACACACCCCTGCACTGTAGGGGAGTACAAACTCTTCTGGAATAATGTGTAAAGAGGAACCGCACCCTAAATCAGTAGGGGAGTACAACTTCGTAACTAGAGGAAACACACCATAGTAAAGTAGGGGAGTAACTGAATCTATTGTAATATCTTTTGAAGGGGCACGCACCCTATTATGATTGAGGTGTACTGACCCCAGGAGTGAGGAACCGTGCCTTGGTAGGGCAGGGGAGTACCGAACCTGCTGTAGCACTGCGTAAGGAGGACCTGTATCCTGGGTCAAAATGGGAGTACATAATCATAACATAGAGGACCCACACCCTACTCGGTTGGTTAGTACATATCTCTATGTTTATTATGTATGGATAACTCGAGTCGTAGTCTTCTAGGGAAAATGAATCCACACCCATGAAGTGAGTAGTACCATCACTACCATAGCAGATGAGTAAGTAATAATTACGCATTTTTTCATCAATGGAGTAACCATACATACTCTCACCAAATGAAACACCATTGTTATGACCCTCAGGCTATCATTTATACCTCAAATTTCTCCAAAACTCACGTGGTTTATCTCTAAAGGACCACCTTATCCCAACAATTTTAGTGCTGTAAGCGGTTCGTCATTTCGATACTGTATGAGGGAGATATTTTGAATACAAGAACCCACATTAATAATAATATTAATATTATTGGGTGTTTAATGGACACGATCCATGAACCAAGATTTATCATTCAACATTAGACCTGAATCGGTAGTCATAAATACATGTTCATATCTCCATTGACGGCTAATCAATTAGACATCACACGTAGGAGTTAGAGCGGGTCATAAATTTAATGATAATAATATATTATTATTATTTTATTGTTTCAGGAACCCGACAAAAAACCTGAAAAAAGACATCCAATATCAAACTCAAAATTTCCATCTTGATGTCAGTGTTGCACTACAGGTGACGGTTCGTGGAACCAAGGTCGCACGGATAAATTACAGACGAAACATGGGTTTTCCAACAAAAATAACAATAACAATATTATATTTTTTTATTTTTATTTAACTTTTACTTGTTTTTATTTTCCCATCAAGAAAAAACCCACACTCAACCTAATATATATGTGGTGCATTATCCCCATGATTGAATCATCTTTTAAATTACTTTTTTTACTATAACATTATAGGAATTAATAATATAATGATTACTGGAAGTTAAGAAATGATAAATCAATCACACAACTCTTTTTCCACACCTCCTCCTTCCCCCATGTGATTATTGTGCGTACAGAACACCCCCATCTCATGAGGCTCCCCAACTCCATTCTCACATAAATGTTATTTTTTATAAAATCATTACTAATAACACTCATCATTAATATTATAATTTAATACCATTAAATTAATTTATCATAGTTATTCTTATATTACATTAGACTATTAAATTTAATTAATCCCAAACAAAAATCAAGCATTACCCTTATTATTTAATATAATAATATATAAATCCTCTTTTGGTTTTTATCAATGGGTCTCCTTAATCATCATTAATAATAATTATAACTATTAACGCTCTTCGTGTTGATTGTATCAGACCATAAGAACACACCTTCGATAATGATATGTTCCGTTCACCAATCACCATAATGCTCGTTTATCAATTCCTCCTTAAATTGTCGATTCGTATGTCATTAGTTCCATCGCAAGGAGTCCAAGGGTTTGACCAAGTTTAAACCCACTGTGACAGTGTTGAATCGTGAATTTGTGGTCCAATGTTTGTGTACACAAAATAGTGGGGGAAGAAGCACCAAAAACAAATGATTAAATGTAATCAATCAATCATTCTTGGTTAATGAATAAGAATGGGGCATTGAGGATTTGAAAATACATTAAACAAAGATAAATAATTCAATCCCAGTATGTTGACACATGGAACTGCTGTTGTGAGGGGCGCAGATCGAGGAACAAATATCAATCTATTCAAAATATTATTCTAGTGAAGTAAACCAAAAAAATATGATTCCTACCTAGTGATTGGATTGATTGTTGTTGAATAACATGTCCACCGAGATCCATTGCGCTCGTCGCACTTTGATCCACCTGGATCTGAAGTCTCATCGTACATTCTTTGTTCGTTGTTTGCATGTGAGGGGGAGGAGAGAGTTGATGAAGAGGATTAATTGTTGGAAAAAAGTGTTATGAGGCCATTCATTCTAAAAAAATAAATTATAACCTCTCACAAGGTTAATATAATTTAATAATAGAAATAAATAATCAATTATTTAATTATTTAATTAGTCATCTACGAAGGCACACATGCCAACCTCCCAATGCCAAAAAAGGTTATACTATTCAAATGGTAAAACCTATGTTCTGAGCTCATTAGTTTTCACATATGTTTCATGTGATTACCCATTGGAGATATATTTGGGTTTGAGCTACTAAATGAATAAATAAATAATTTAATTTATCCATTAAGACACCTCCAATGAGCAAGGTGTCTGAATGCCCTGCGCCGACTTATCTCATCTATCTCCTAGGGTAAACACTGCATTCCAGACACAACTGTGGTCTTAGATTTCTAATATGATCAACAATTTAGGATATATTACATATTATTTAGTTAACTATGTGTGCATTATATAAAAAAACTTAACATTGTTATTAAATTAATTCTAGGAACACCAAGCATCAGAATTGCATGCAATCTGAAGGCCTATATCTGGAAATATTTTTAGAAATATTTCAAAGTCTTATTAGGTAAAAAATGGGTCTCTATAATTTATATGTCATCTAATAAATTTTTGGATGATAGTTATTTGTTATCATTTTGTTAATGAAGTTTTTTGTAATCCCTCAGGGTGTTATGGTTTTTTAAAAAAGTGATTATATGAATAATATCAAAATTTCCATAATTCATATTTTAAAATATAAAATATTTTATTAAAAATTATAAAATTACCAAAAAATATAAAATTTGGACAAAATGTAATTATAAGTCCAAAATTTTATTAATGAATTCTTATTTGGATATTTTTCTTGTTTTGGAAACTATTTTTATTCTCAAATTGTAAAATTATTGATAAAATTCTAAGAATAAAAAATGATCATATAAAAATAGAAGGATTAAAAAATATCTGAAACCTGTCCAAATATTATTGAATGATTTTATTTCGACTTATATTCATCTTATCTTCACATTGAATGAGTTTTGGACCTTTGGACTCCAAAATTAATTTAATAATAAAATAATACATTCAATCATTTTAAATGATCCCTTCCTCCCTCTAATAAAAGGCCACTAACTCTAACCCATTACACACACCTATCAAGCCTATTGGCTCATCCAAATTATACTCAATGAAGCTTAAAATATCTCATATTACTCCTTGAATCCTTATATTAGTAATAAGCCAATTCTAGGAAGCCTTTTTTCTCAAATAAAAAAGACTTTCATGTTTAAGAGGTAGTGTCTTCCCCAAAATTAAGTTCCATTATTATACATATTCACCCTATATTCTACTATTTATCTTGTATTAAATAAAAACCCTTGTATCCTAAATATACTAAGATGTTTTTTATACAAAATCTACTTACAATCATCCACACCTCCATCTAAAAGATTTAGAACATACTGTTTCTGTGGATGACGAATTGCTGCCTCACGAAAAGATGATTGTTCAGTAATCTCCTACCGGCTCTTATGGTTGAAATTATGATTGAAATAATATTATTTATTATATATATATGTTATTTATATTATATCCATCCTTCTATAATTATCATTAATAAAAATCCTTTAAGCTTTTCATGTTGTATAAATACGATAATTTCATATGAGGAAGTGCGGTGTACCCCCTCCCCCCCTCAATGTGATATGACTCATTCATGATATATATAGAACATATAAAGGATGTAAATAATGAAATTATTTAACATATATTACATTGATATTATACTTGATTTATAATATACCTATTTATCATTTAGTTTTCATTACATTGAAAATGATGAAAGAAATAAAAGTAGAGTTCATGCGTAAGTACGACATACCGTCACCAGGAATGGTGCATTTCCTTTTATTATATCCAAATAGTATAGAATATTATAAATATAGATATAATGGATATATATTATATTTAAATAATTAATACAACTCTTTAGTTAATGTAATTTTTAACACTTGGACAATTTTTAATAATAATAAGTTCTTTTTTAACTTATTTACCAATCATCGACAAAAAGAATAATATGGGCATGAATAATTATTCGATTGTTATATCAATGTAATAAGTGATATAAAAGAAATAATAATGTGTAAAATTATAATTATTAAATTAAAAATAATTAAATATTATTATTTAGTGATATAAATAATTAAAAAGATAAGTCAGATACACGGTAAGGGAACTTCTGAACCTAATTTCCATTCATTGGGTTAATCTTCAACTTTAAATTATGTAGTGATATGAATATGTAATAAATAAATTTTAATGTCAAACATTGTATTTATACGTTATGTATGTGAAATTATAGTTAATACACATAAGCAATCTATTTTATTTACAAATTGATCTTTATAAGGGAACCTTTCACCCTCTTCATTTAGTCAAATAATTATTGTATTTTATGTCTTTCAATTTCTAGTTTCATATGATGGGATATGTTCTTCATTATCTTTAATGATTTCCATTTTGTTTTCACATTCTTCGAAACCCTTTTCTCTTTATTTAACTCTTTTACTTTAATTTTTATGTGACATCGTTAGGTTGTTTAATTTTCATAAGAGAATTTCTAAACTCAATTTCCACCCACTCGGTTTTACGTATACTTCACTAATTATTTTACGCCAAGATTATGTGTGTAATCATAGTTTGTTAATTAATGTTGTCATTTCCACTTATTATTGTGTGGAAAAACTATTTCATCACATAATCACCCCAATTATAATTTATTACCTCATTTATACTATATTTTTATGTGATTTCATATCAATTTTCATGCCATTGATACGTATTTGTTGTTATGAACCAATTCACATTTATATGGAGTATATAGTTCCCTTTGACCTATAATATCATGAATCTTCATTATCTCGTGATATTAAAATATTTATTATATTCTTATTTAATTATTTTAATTCATGTATTTCTCAAATGGTAAGTGACTTTTAAACTTAAATATCATTTTAAATGTTTTAAAGATTTATATTTATAAATATTTCTCACTAATGTTCATGTTTTAAAAATATTGATAAAGATTTTTTGTATGTACCATATTGTTTTAAAATGATATTCAATGAAAATTTTTAAAGTGGTATGGGACACAATGATTCAAAAATCTTCTTTTTAAATGTTTTAAATGTGTTTTTTAATTAATTGATTATGTCAATATCTTTAAAATGATATATTGTGACTATAATGTGGAAATGTTATCTTTCCTTTATGCTTGTTTTATGTTTTATGAATATTTTCTTGTTCTTGGAAATTTTTTATGTATATGTGTTTTTCCATGATAAACCTACGGAGGGTGAGCTTTAGATATCTCTCTAATGTATTGTGTAACATGTCATAGGTAAATGTTAATGTTTCTCCTATGAGATTTATAGAATATACTATGATGGGATTTCCAAACATAACTCCTTATGTAGCATTGAAAGCTACAATGTATATATGATATGGATTAAACCAGTTAGCTATCTTATTTGGGATTACTATGTGTTATTCATAAATCCTATGATTTCTTGTGGTATGTTAAAGAGCTTATGATTTGTATGCATTAATGGACTAATGTTCTCTTAATTTATTTTATAACCATAGCTGATATTTTTATGCTCATACCATGTTTTTTAAATATTTTTCATAGGGTATATGAACGAATAAGATAAAAGAAGAATTCAATAAGATTTATAATAAAAAAATTATTCTAGTTTTCTTTTATTATTTTTTTATAAAAAAAGGATATAATTAGAAGTGTTTAGTTTGTAATATAAGGCCTAATTCTTTAAAAATATAAACCTTGAAATATCCTCAATGTTATTTCTTTTTTTAAATTAATATTAAGTAATTTTTTTATAGATGGGGCCTTATAATCTCATTATGGAGATTAAATAAAGAGTTGTTTTTACGATGTTTAATTATGTACCTAGTTTTCGCGGACCCTAGACCACACGATCCATATCATCTATATTGATTTATAATTATGCTTAAAATCATGAAATGTTATATGTAAAAGTCTATTGTCTCCAAAATACCATTGTACAATATATGCGTATTTATTTTTATACCACAATCACATAACTCTTCTATCATTTCAAACAATTTCATCTTCATCGAATTAAAAAATGAAAAAAATGGTTTTTTCTTTTACAGAATATAAAATTTTACCATGTTTTGATGTATTATACTAAATAATTTAAATCCCTATGTTCATAATATATTACATTCATAGGGAGTACACTAAAAAGGTGTAATTGATTCAAAAAAGGATGGATACTGCACAATCTCAGAATAAATCTTATGCTAATTGATGGAGATGAAATATAGAGTTCATGGTTGGAGATCAGTTTTTCATAAGTGTCACACCATGGTTGGGACACAAGAGGATTAGTAGACAAGGGAATATTTCACTGAGAAATGTTATGTTGTTTGAGGTTTTGGGTATCGTGAGTTTAGCTGTATATCAATTTCAGTTACATTGGAGTTACAAGGATATTCACAATAGCATTCATGTTTCTCAGCTATGACATTACATTTCATACCTATCTAACATTTTTCATCCTAATGAGGTTTAGTTGGAGGGGGATGCATCCTTTTATGATAACTCTATTCGGATTGTGGATCACCTAATGAATGTTCTCTGTGGATGGCATGTTCTTGTGGTATGTGTTATATGGAAACACGGGAGGGTTAAAAATAATATTTGGGATAGGTACGGTGACATATGATCTCAATGGGCAGTGTTGTTTTATGTTTCCTCTTCACCACCCTATGAAGGGAAATACAAGATAGAACTTCTTTAAGGGGGATTTTTATAAGAAAGTGGATCTTTATTTCAGGTATGGATCATTATTTTAGGTTGTTTTGAGGAAAAATGAATAATTGGGATATTTTCTAAGTACACATTGAGTACTAGGGAGTACACATTGTGTACCCAAGTACAGCGTACAACCGCATACTGTCCATGTAATGGCCGAGTACATAGCCGTGTAGGTGGCCTACAAGAATGCCTAAATAAGGGTCTGATTGAGGCTAGTACAGGTCGCGTACATTAAATGAACATGTGGTGTACTTTTCTTTCATTTTATTTTATTAATCGGTGTGGGGTCACGTCTCATTTCCCTAAAAGAATTCTTTTTCCCGTGTTTTGTATAGGATAGCGACAGAATGACAAAGAACTCAAAACCCCTACTGATTATTCTTATACACTCTTAGTGAGATTCAATCAGGTGCATTGGAATATCACTGGTAATTTATCAATTCCCTAAGAGTCTTTCTTCCTAATTCATCTTTTCTCATGAGTATTTCAAGGATGGTCATTTTTAACCTTTTTAAAGGTCTACGTCATTCTAGGTTCATTCAAAGGACTAAATTCATGTGTATTGATTGTATGGTATCATGGTAGGTGGTTATTGACTTTTTTGTTCTTCTTTGGATTATATATAGATAAATTACTAAATACCCATGTTGGGTTATTTTGTGTTTTGGAATTTCACCCTGTTTAACATCTCCTATTGTTTTTTGAATTGAAAAAGGGTTATTTCTTATGCATAAGGTTGGATAACTTATTATCGTACACCCCATGGGCCTATTCTCTTGATTGATTGTTTATAGCCATTTGGACACAGTTTCCATTTAGGATTTACATGTTTACCTTCTTTAATTGTTTATGATGGAAATTTATTGATTATATTAATTACATGTTGTATTATATTGAATATTAGTCATGTATTAGTTACATATTACATATGATGCCTTGTTATTATATGCATGTTGTTTTTCCAATGGTCTTTGAGAGCCTTGGACTAGTAAAACTGTGGGGGTTTCTATGTTTATTTACATATGATCTTGATATCATTACGGTATACTTTCAACAGGGTTATTTTCCCTGAGAGCAACTTAGGAGCTCATTTATGAATTGTTTATGTTGTGTTGTTCTAGGGGTATTGACTATGATAGATACCAAGGAATTCATTTATAATTTATTTATGCAATGATGACCTAGTGGTATTGACCATGAAAGCTGCAAAGGTGGTTTTTTTAATGATAAGTCATATGTTAAGCCATAGGGATTGAACTATGAGATATTTCCCATAGATTTGTTGTTTTTTATTGATTGAATAATTGTGATGACTCTACAAAGCCAATGAACTAGTCAGGAATTAGTCTTACCTGTTTTTTAGATGGTCTTTGATACCTTTGTTGTTACTATTACACCTGTGATACAGAGCATAGGCTATTTACCAAGGTTTACATGTTACTATGGATTTAATAAAAACGTATATGAATGTAATTGAAATTATAATACTATTTACTTTTGAGTGCTTCCATGTTTACTTCTTCATATATGCATATTACCTGCTATATATATTCACTGATAGTTAGGAATGGATCATGTGGTGGTTTCCAACTAGGATTCATCACCCACACTATTTGGGCCCAGATTTTGGACCCAAAGAGATTATATGGTTGCATGTATAGATAATGGAAAGCACCCTTCTTCATCAGGTATTTGATTATTATTGGAGATTGATAGTATGGGACCAAGGTGTGGCTTCTAATACTGTTGGAGTTTACAAATTTTATGTATTTTGGTTTCTGTATTTTATTTCAAGCATTGGGACTTGTATGGCTTCATTCCTAGAAACATGTCTCATGCATCATTTATATATTCTCTTGTTTTGATATTATAATCAGTATTAGTCTATTTAAATTTGAAATATCAAATTAATGTTTCTGATATTGTGTTATAATTAAATTCTTCATTTTTTATTATTCCATTGAGGGGATAGATTCCCAAATCACTTACCTTGTCCCACACTGGTATTCTATATCTTCTACTATTTGGGGAAATGTTCTTGAGGTTATGGGACCATCTAGGTTTGGGGAAACATTGCCTGTGACCCAGAACTGGGACGTTACACCATTCCTCACATAATCCCAATCCTCAATACCATTTATGAAATATTTCTAAAATATTATCCTTTTCACCATCCCATTCTGATAATGTAATCATTAAAGTCCTCTAGAGTTCCCATGTGATATGGCCTCTAGATAAGTGTGTTACTGCAACTTATTTGGGAACCACCATTGAGGTCCTATAAATGAATTATATTGTAAATTATGCATGTAATGTTCATGTGATATATAAATTTATAACTTAATATAAGTGTTATTAAATAACCACAATATATCATTGGGTTACTCCTTATAATCATAATAGAACAAAAACTAAGAGTGTATCTACATCAAATCCCTAAACTAGTATATCCTATCGACTCCAATGATTGATCATATGATTGGAAAATAAATATATCTAAACATAACATCCATGGAATCCATAATCAGGGTACATTATCTCATGTAAATAGATCAAATACATGGAATCTAGAAAAAACTTATTAGGCCTCATCTAACACCTAATAGAATGTCGTATACATCCCAAACTGTTGCACACCCGACTCTATTACATGGAATCCAAAATTGTGAAATATTTTTGGATTGTACATCTCACCATAAAAATACATTATCATTTTATAAGGAATCCAATATTTATGTCTGATATAAGATTAATATATGGATCCTATGTATGTATCCTATCCATCCCATGTATCAAAAATACAACATGGTGGGAAGTGTTTCTAAAGAAATCCATGCAATAAAAATACTCTAGATGAGTTGGATATCTGCATCTACCCATCGTAAAAATACATGAAAACATATATATTTAAAAACCTACCAATATCAAACATACTTGGGGATTAAATTATCATTTTTGGTTCAATAATGACATAAAAAAAACACTGCCCATTTCCTATGACACACTATCTCACAATTGAAAATATCATTATGTTGAACACTAAAGGGTCCCCTAGGTATCATCATTATTGAGGTAACTACTATGATATACTCAATATTATAATCATCCTTTTGGTAAAAAAATTACATGGATGAAATAACATCCCTTATAATCATCAAAACGTACAAGATGAATCATTTTCTCTATAGTTAAATAACATAAGGGTGAAAAATATAAGCTCACTTTATTAATAAGTTTTTATAAGAAGGTATAAACACCAAACCTATCCATTATCCTCATTAGTATCTACCCACATAGTTTATTAAATACCACTAGGTAAGTATCAATCACCACATGATCATCTCGAAATAAAAATTTCTTTAAGGAATCACATAGTCATCAAACTGCCTACTCAAGACAACTATATCGGTCTTACTGTCACCTCTTCTTGGAGGCACAAAAGTGAACATATACATTGGGACATTACATATTGATCAACCAAACCAGACAACTCTTATGTCTATTTATCACAAGAAATAAAAATATAATCAATTCCACATCCCATAGGGGATGGGGATTCAATCCATTTTATAAGGTCCCATGGCGGTCTTATCAATTTGGTCAATTCATTCATAGAAATTTATATTTTGTTATACAATTTATAAAATATAAATAACTAAATATACCTTGGTAAAAAAACTCATATAAAATATGAATAAAAATAGATCCTAATTTATATAGGGTATGTTAATTGGGATAACCTACCTCAAACTCAATATATCTCACTTTTTAGGAATATTTTGACAACTCTTCCCAGGCGTGTCCATGTATATTTAACATCTTCCAAAATAACCGATTATTTTCAAACTGGTAACATAAAATCTAATTAATTTTAACAATTTTATAATTAGGTATAAAATTTAATTTTATTTATGAATTTATTTTAATATATTTTTATGCCTAAAAATTCATCTTGTTATCAAGTCATGTTTACCATATAATAAATGAGATGTGGTTCACCCTAGATGCCCAATATAGCATAATAAACATAAAACTCATAATAAATAACATCAATGAAAAGTTTGTTTTACATGAAATAACCAAAAAACCAATGGAAGGAATAATTTTACAATGTACAATTGCTAAAATGGAGGGTGATGGTATGAATAAGTTTTATCAGTTTATCCTCTAGTTATGTCTAAAAAAATACCTTTTGGAAATGGTTGGTTGACCAATAATCCAATGGAATTAGTGAAAATACATAAAAAGGAATAAACCAAAAAATAGGTGATTCATGGGGAAAATAAATTAATATATTGGGAGTAAAAAATACATTTGACACCCTAAAAACAGACATGAAACCTCCCTAATCAAAATGAATGACAGGGTTAGATCTGGAAGAGACCTCCACGTGCATTTTACTATGTTCATAATTAAAGGAGGATGACCCCCTATTTCAAATTAAAAAACATTTAATATGTTTAATATAATGAAAAATGTGTACATTGTGAACTCCTTTGATACAGTGTACTTCCAACGTTTTCCATAAAACACTTGGTGTCACCACTATTGACACATCAGAAGTAAGAATATAGTGAAAATTTATAGTATCATGACCACCCATATCATCCCCAATAACAATATAATCAACCAATACCTTCCAAAAATACAAAAAACATATACCACCACATCCCACATAGAAGATTGATTGATCGATATCCCAATTGGGTTCGTTTTTTTCCAAAATGAACTATCCACAACAACATCCATCCAGAATATCATTTCCTATCTATAAAAAATGTATTATGATTTCCCCATCACAAAAATAATCTTCCTTTAAAATGATTTTTGATCATTCAATAAACCACCAAACAACAAATATATAAAAAAACTCTAGATAAACCCCTGCGTTTGATCTCTAGAAATTGAATGGTGTCTCATTAAATAGCCCCAAATAGGATGCACACTATCAAAAAAATACTACAGCCACCAATCAATATCACCATAAAGTAACTCAGATTTAGAATACCAATTAGAATTTATCACTATATTATGTGGTGTCCTAAAAAATTCATCATCCTCTTTATTTTTCTCCTATCTATAAACCACTTCCCATAGTAGATAATCTCAATACACAATGTTCCCTACCATTAGAATCTACATCAAAAATGAATTTTTTAGAGATCAAACAACCTACATAGTGTGGATTCCATTTCAATGCACCCATGTATGTATGAATACACTAGTAAAAAAATAATACTTATGCTCATATCAAATTCTGAAATATCATTGATGAGTCTTCCGACTAATGAATAGGGGTCTATGATGGGCTTTTCTCGAAAAGTGTAATCTATGACCTAGAATACCCATGGCATAAACTAATTGACTTACCAAAAACCATGGTACCAACATTCCATTCTTTAATATTATTTTTCATCCCAAAAAACATATAAAATGTGAGTCATTAGATTATTCAACCCATAAATGAGATGATCAAATGGATTTATATCATCATCCATTTCCTGAATCAATGGTTCACCCCCTAAACCATGAGATAAATCGGGCTCACCTAAAGAACCTAGCTTCAAACAACTATTTCACCCCTAATTCATGGGATGATCAATATTTTATAATAAGAATCATCCTCATAAAATATAAAAATCATGTCAAACCAAAATCTAGTGTATATATACCATCCAATATGGCATATTTGTTTTAAATAAGGCATTTAACTGAAGACCAGATAAAATCTTATTCACATATCACACGTATACATATTCCATCTTGAAAATAAAATTAATTGTCCTAATATCCACTACCCTACTAAGATGGGGACGTTCTTACATTGTTACTTCTCTATATAATAAAACCTAAAATAACTAGATATAGTATTCCCACTCATAACCATAGGAAAAAACTCAAAACAACAACATTTCATCAAAGCTTATTTTATTGGGGACATTCCCAGTGTCATAAAAAATTTATCGTCAATTAGTTTAAAGCCCATAGATAAGAAATGGTGAACACCATAGGGTATTAATTATACATTTCAAAGAGTTCATCATAAATACGATTCTACGTAAAGTTATTGTTTATTATCTATCTCAATTCTCACACATCATGCCAATACCTAACACAGATCAACATCCTTTTGAACCATGCCACTACTCCCAATACATTCCAATGTCACCACTACCATTGTGGTAATTTTGATATTTCATCATAACATTTAGGAAACCAATCCCACAGTACACAAAATTACAATCGAACTTCATCCCCTAATATATTCTCATTGATACATTACATAACTACATGGTGTGGTTCCAAAATTATATACAGTAATTTCATCCAATCACAATTGATATATTATACAATTAATCATGGTACCACAAACCAACTATTGATCTTTTCATTCATTGGTCACCACACTCATCTCACATGTTTCACGAATTGACCATGTTATACATCATACTAGTGTCAACTAATTTGTTACAGTATCAACTAATTTAATGCACTTTAAAGCTCTCATTACAAATTGATAATCTCATTTATGATAAATTTTATCTCATTATCACCAAACACCCTTATGTTATTACAGTAATAAATGTTCCCATCCATAATCCCATTCACCACTGGATGCATATCCAAAATCAATAGGACTATATAATCTACTAAAATATTCATAAAAAATGACCCTTAACACAAAATCAACTATATCTGGGGTTCTATTTATCCTAGAAGATATAAATCACCTATATTCATATACCATATCATCGTTATCTCCACTTCTGTAATTATCACTTAGAATGAAAACAACCAATGTATTCCATGTTCATGAAAACTAATTCATCACCTTATATGTATACTTATTTCATAAGTGTATCTATTGAATAAAATTCAACTCAATGTGTCTTCATAAGATTCTACCTCTAGGTGATATAACAAGAATATTGAAACCCATCACTTAGGATCCCCTAATAAATCATAGCTCATACCATCCCTAAATCATGGTTCGCCTATCCTGTATTACATCTCAAAACACTAGCATCTATCCCTTAGACAATGAATTATATTTCACATAAATTTGTATTCGCGGTTATCACCCCTATATTCCTATCTCAATGGTCAGAAAATACTTATTGAAAAAAGTCCATGTATAGGCCCTCATATATATTGACAATAAGAAACACATGGAATGTCATGAACATCCTCATAAGAACTAATTGTCACTAGGAATCCATATACATGACTACCCTTCAAGAATATGAATCTCATATTGATCACCAATGTGTTCTGCATACAGGATTCACCACCTCAAAGAAAATAATATAATCCAGGTATGCATCTATATATAGTGGTATCTCCAAAAAAATAATTTTCTTCATTAACCCATATTCATATGGTTTTGTAAATTATAATTTCAATCAATTATATGTGGAAAAATCATATATATTGTTAGTAACACATTAAATAATTAAGCCCGTATTTATATGAAAACCCAATATACAAATCTCCCTAATTAATATGATCATCAAGGTATGAAATTCATGTATCAACATATCAATGGACTGTTATACATCCCATACACACAAGGAATATAGAGTTATCATCATTGAGCATCTAATTAATGGTCTATAAGTCCTTCCATAATAAAGTAAATAACACAGTATTTTATATATGTTCAGTGTCGTCAAAAATAAACATGGGAAAAATAATTTAGGTTGTTACTTATACATTGAACATACAAAGCCTATCATTAATGATATTAATAACCAAAATCCTTGATAATTTCATGTGAATACTATGTGTGGATCTAGAAGCATGACCAACGACCATGTACCAATGGAAAGGGGTAACATAGTAACTATCCACCTTCTAACAGTATAGAAGTCAATATTGTATAAACAATAAATTCTAATAAATCATCTGTAACAAACTATGTGAAACTCACGTGACTATAGAACCAATAACTAAAAATATCAATCTCATGTCTATGGTATCCTTGTATTGAAATCAGAAAAGGAATCCATGATGCATTAGTATGTGGTATATTCCAAGCCACAACACATCCTTATGAAACATATCTAAAATTTCCACAAAATAGTAATAAAAACTAATATATGATATAATCTCTGATATCAGTCACATAAATCGTTGATACCAAATTTTAACATCCCCACTATAGTTCAATATGAACAATAATTAAATTGGGTCTTTAAGTGTCCTCATGAATGTATCCTTATATGCCATAGGTTTCTGGCTAGCAGATGGGGTATAATGTAGTAGTGTTGGGACACTATACACCCATATCAGAGTTCACAATAGAAATAACAAATATACCAACAATTATATGTTAATTATAAAAAACAAGTTTTATAAGAAGACGATAATAGATAATCCATAATAATACCTAAATATAGATGCATAAAAATTCATACTATCTCACTAGCTTCCCACATGTACAACTTGATATTATAAAAAAATATAAAATAACAAAATGATTATATAAGAGGCGATACTAAATCCCAGTTCATAACTGCATCCCAATATCCAAGATAATCTTATCTATCCTTATCAATTATAAAATATAAAGCCTCAAATTATCCTAAATCATTAATTATTAGAGGCTTATTTTTTTTCCACAATTGCATAGCCACATAAACAAGGTGGGTGTAAAAATTATTATGAAACAGCCAATGTGGTTTCGAACATAACATAACATATAATTTAATTTATATATGTTATTCCATTAAATTACATAAATATATAAAAAGGTTGAGTATTAAAAAGTAACCTTAATAGATCATTTTGTTCTACCATGTAACCCAAATTGACCAAAAATACATTAAGACAATGTCAATATTTCTACACAACATCATGTTTTCTGCTCTTGAAATATTAACATAGTATTAAATTAGTAAAAAATTGTGGCAAAATTTTTTGGTGGGATCAACATACAGCCTTATAAGAACTATATCCCCTCTAATGTATGTATATAATCTAATGAAACCCATGTCAGGGTATCATAGCCCCATATACATGGTCACCCATTCAATGGTACATCATCTCAGTCTGAGGATAATATACTAGGTAGATAGAAACATTCATGAAAAACATCATTTAAATCATTAAACCATATCCATGATACCCCAAACCATGGTAATCATATATATTATACAAGGTATCCCAAATCATGAAATATATGTGAATTATATATCCCACCCAAAAAATTAATGAACATGGTTTTATTCAGCACTAATTGTAATCTTGAATCATGATCAATATTCTAATCCCATAAGGTTCTGCTAAACATCAATCATATATAAAATAAATCATAGTCGGATATAGGTCCCACACAAATCGCCTCATCAATATCATTGTGATGGGATTCCCATCTGCCTAAATCTATACCTCAAATTAATGTTAGTTGAAATACTTTATGACCTACAAATTTTTCTTCCCTCAAAGGTATAAATCATGGGTTTTTATGAGCTTATTCACCATCCATTATTACCCATTTTTTATGCACCCTCTCACAAGGTTCGACATCTTATTAGAAAACCCTATTGGTTCTATAGGTTTCATCCTAGGTGATACATGAATTATTAGTCACGCAATATCATATTCATATTATTATAAAACACCCATCACACCAAGATATAATATTCCTTGTTAAATTTTAAAAAAACATTTTCCTCAAAATCCCCCAGTAAAAATCTCCAACTATTAATGAACTAAAGAAATATTCAACTCTATATTGTTCATGTTTAGTCTGAACAGCCACACAATCCAATAGTCACAATTATGTCTACCCTCCTAGGTCACTATCTCTCTGTGGGGAACATTCAATACTACATTTTCATCTAAAAAGAATAAAAATAATTTATGGAATCAATTATATTTCAAATAACCAACTTGGGCCAAACTTTTTAGTCGAACATACAACTCTACAATTGTGAAACAACTGTAACCAGTACTAAAATCCTATAAGTCCCAGATATCCAAAATAAACCCATATTGGATTATTATATCACAATACATAAACATATGATTAAATACATGTCCTACTATTGATGATGAATCAATACAATTTTCACGATCCCTCACTACTATTTTAATATCCAATAATTAATTCATTAAAAATTCTCATTAATTATGAAATGATACAATATAATATAGTCATTTTAAATTGATAATGAAACATATTATAACTCATTTATTTAAAACATATACCTAAATACTATGGAGTAATGTGTTTTGGTCCATCTCCCTCATTCATAATCCATTTCTAAATTTATGCATAGCCCACCAACTATTCCCTGGCCCACCCATGTCCATCAACCCTCATCTAAGAAATAAAGCCTATCATATAACAAAAAATACACTTTAAATAAACATAAACCCTTTTCATGGTTTTAAATAAATTATAAATTAGTTGAAATTATTTTTTTGAATATAAATAAATAACTAAATTCTAACCAACTCCTAATTTCATGCCAGATCTCACCAGAAATGTGTTATAGTCCACTTTAGATGCATTCCGAGGAACAAGAGTAAAAAATACCAAATTAATATACTTTATTCAGAAATAATCATTACAATAAATTTATATTTACCCTTGGAAATAATAATTCAATGGAATATTATTTTGAAATTTTTTTCAAACAGCTTAGAAACATCATATTTTTTTTCCACTATATATGATAAAAACAATTTGAAAATTATTCATTGCATTGTGATCCAGTTAAATAAACTCTATTCAATAAATATAAATCACCTAAAAATGTAGTGATGTAGATGAAAAAATAACACAAAGATAGGAAGGAATAATATTACTACTAACACAATAAAAATTATCTTTGATCCATCCAAACAAACGTAAAAAATGGAGGTGGGAGGACCATTGGTGAACCCAAAATACACATTCCTCTATATGAATAGAAAATGGGGGATTATCTACTAAATAATATTTATTTTTGAACAAATCCAGCATGTGTCATTGAATTAAAAAATGATGACCCCATGAACACATAAGGTTGTGTAGCCTCTTCCCTATATCCCACAAACACCACCCATGGCCACTATAGTCACACCATGAAATGGATGTGGACAAAAAATTACTACAACTCATCCACCAATCAGTTTTATAATATCTTCTTGAATACTCAATCAGGCCACTAAATTTCAAACTAGACATGAAAGTCCCCTTATAGTAAATCAAAATATCAAAACCCTAGATTGATTATTGGTTCTCAAAAAGAACCATAAAAAATAATCAAATCCCATAATAATTTCATTTCCCATCTAGGCATAATGATTTAAATTTTCATTTCATGCACAATAGATAAATTTATTATATATTTTATTTTTAAAATATTATATAAGTTATGATTATTTATTTCTAATTTGTAGAATTTTTTTAAAATAATATTTTTATGTTTCTAATATCTAATGTCACTAAACATATATGTTATTAGGTTTGAATTATTATTATTTTTTATAAATGTTAATATAAAACTACACCTAATATACGTATGTAATTATTGGATCATCTCACATCCCACATGATGTGAATTTCAATTTTATTGATGACTATAAAATGTAGTGTGGAATGAATGGCATCTATTTGAAATATTATATATTCAAAGATAAAAGACACATATAAGATAAGGATATCTATAGAATAATTAAATAATACTAATTTTCTCACTGTGAATTTATTTTAACATAAACATTTTTATAACCCTTTCTACCTACAGATTCAAAATTCTAAGTACCACATTGTATGATTGATAAATGAATGGTCGAATAATAAAAAATTCAAGGGAAAACAGAAAATAAATAATCATCCACAAGTGAAAAGAAATGATAAGTCATGTGTTCTTATGGTGGAATAGGTTGATCACAAACTACATTTATGGAGAATATATATATATTTATATATATATATATATATATTATAAAAACAGTGAAACTCAATTATTTCTTATGAAAAATTAATAATACTATGAATAAAAAAAGTTATATGAAGAGAATGTTTTAGTAGTGGATGAGGTTAAAGATAATGCAAAATTTCAATAATCCATATGTTTTAATAACATAATATTTTATTGATTTTATTCATAAAAATAATATTTTTCCTGAAATAAATAGGTTTGTGTGGATAATTTTACATCATCTTATCTATGGATGATTATTGTATGATATTATGTATCGGGTTCATGAAAACACTAAAATATATGATAGATTTTATTAAAATATATTGAGGTTGAGATGGTAATTAAACTAAAAAGAAAAAAAATAATTGTATTGAGGAATAATATATAGAAAAATTACCATTATATTGAAAACCCTTTAATGAAATATAGATTAAAACATGAAGTTTTATTTATAATAACATCTATTTATAGTAGATTTTTTTATGTAAGAAATCATATAAAAAATAATATTTAAATATCAGAACATAATATTATTATAATTTTATGGAAATATTAGTATGAGGATAGGAATCATTGGAAAAAAAATATATGTCTTAATTAATTCTATGATAGCAGTTTATATAGTGTGTGATATAGAATATAAGATTGAAATGATTAAAACATATTATTATATATTTTTAAATGTTACGTATAGTTCAATGAAGGTACGCATAGAATATGAAGAGATTTAATGGATATAGTAAATATTGATCATACCTCCAAGAGTAATGATTACAAATATCTAAAAGAGACTCAAAAAATTAATAAATGAAAAAATTTTTTATTCCTTAATTAAAAACATTAGAACAAAATTGAATTTTCAAATCAACCAGAAATATGTGATGATAAATAAGATATTGACAAAATTTTTAGAGAATGATAAAAATAAATATATCTGGAAATAAATAATGATATAATTAGAAGTATCTATGGGAGTATAATTATGTCAATCATCAATTCCAAGGAAGAAATGAATAATTAAAAGTGATGAATCAAATATAATTCCAAGGAATCATATTTCAAAAAAAAATAGTTTAATGAGAAGTTATATGTAAATTTTTTTAATATAACAGTTAGAGTTTAAAACTTATAATAATATTTATTATAATTAATTATAGATTATTATGGTGACTATAATTAGGGTATGATGATTTTTATTCACACTAGAAAAAATAGTAGTTCAATTGAATTAATTTTGACTGTAACTTGTAAGTGATAATATTAATAGATTAATAGTTCATAGTATTCATCTATTTAAATGAGTTCGTTATTGATATAATCAAAATGAATTGGTGATATAATTTTCAAATATTATGAGATCAAAAATGTAAATTTAAATTAACTATTCACTCCCATGTATAATAAGTATGTATGTAACCTAAACTGGTGAGTACACATTTATTTCTCATATTACGTATACTATATTAATTTTATAAAATTTAAATTTGATGAATTTCAACTAGTTTTAAAAGAAATAATTATTGGAATAAAAAATGAGAAGTATGGAGATATAAAATTCTTATAACTATCATTATTTTGGATAATTATTAGTGGATTTTTATATATGATTCTAATGAGGTCAGATATTATTTATCCAACATTATTATAATCATACATTAAATGTAATTAATACAAATAGAATCATGTGTATGTTTATATAACCCTAAGCATTGATCAATGTACCCTTGATTATATTTTCCCTTGTAATTTGGGGAGGGATAAAGATCCAGTTACATAGTTATGTGAAATATTAATAGCATATATGGATAGAAAGAACACATTTTGGGATGTATTTTTCCTTAGATAAAAGTGTTTTTATTATAATTATGCAATAATGTACCTCACTTAGTATACATATGTTGGAGTATATTTTAGATTTAATATAACTTACCCAGCTAATCTAGAATAATAAATGTTTGAATGATCATGGTGACATAGAAAATATTCAAAAAATGATATCATTATACAATAATAGAGTAATTTAACTTGTAAGGAATCTTTTATAACATTAATAGAAGAAATATATTAAAATATTTTACCAAATTATCAAAAATAATGTAGATCAATTATTTTTCAAAGCACATGCCATATGGAAAAGTCATTAAGTGTTTGATGTTTTCCCTAAAATAATTTACCACACTGATGGTTAAGAAAAATTGATTTGATCTCACTATAGCAATGATCCTTCACTCAATATAAAGGGAGGTTTTATAATTCATCCACATTATTTTAAATTCATGATCATATAATTCCATGATATGATTCCTTATACTAAATAATGTTATATTCCTTTTTATATGATTATTTTATGTATTCTATATCATGTACAATGCAATATTGTTTTGTTTATTCCTTTATAGGGATTTTGCTAATCCTTTTTGTATGTTATCCCCATGTGATAATTTAAGGATGTAAGGGATCAAATTATGTTACATGATCTTTATGAATATTAAATAAATGGTATTCTTAATTTTGGAATCATGATGTTTAAATATGTACCTTACTTCCTAGACACTATACTCTATGATCATGGTCCTGTAATTTGATGTTTAATTATGCTTTAAATCAAGTAATGATATGTTTAGAATGTTTAAGATTCTATATTTTGTATTATATATAGGACTAGTTAATTTTGGATATTTGGAATAGAGAACATTGGTAACAACCATAGGTATAAGACAAGGTCAAAAAATCCTCAGTTATTTATAAAAATAGAGTTAGTGGTTTATAGAGAAAATACATCCTTTTATGGATACTATAAGTGGATGTGGTTCACGCATAGATGTACCGTGTAGTAACAACTCTAACATGGTGTTTCAGGCCTGAGTCGGGGTGACATGGTACATAAAAATGGCCTTTACAGCACAATTGGTTTGAAACTCCGTGGGGATATTCTTTTGTAAATTAATAAGCTGATTATGAAACATTATTAAGGGAAAAAATTCCATAAGAGTATTTGTTTTGAAATAAACAATGTAAAACCAATATTAAAATATTGTAATAAAATTTTAGTTAATCATTTTTATTTAAATGTTTATCCTTTTTTTGTTCACAGATTATTTTTACCTTAGATAAGTATTCAAGACCCCCTAATTGAACATTATTTGTCTTTGTTATTGGTGGGAAATATAATAACACATTCCAAAAATAATTGTGATTGGAAATTCAATGATTTCCAAAATTATATAATAGTCGTTATGGAAACAGGTGCTCAAAAAATTATTATAGTAATTTCTCTATTGGATAATGTTATAAATAATAAATTGAATCATCTAGAACACCATCATTTTCTTTATAAATTTAATTTTTCCATTTAATATTTAATGCAGAAAATTTATCCCATGTTTATTGGATCTTTTGACCCCCTGAATGCGCAACAATTAATTAACTCCATTGAAATGGTATTATTTTTCTTCATTGCTCTGAATAATATAATGTTGTGCTAACATACTACTGTTTTGATGGTGAATATGGCAGTTTTTTAAACTAAATAATAATATATTTTTCAATTATTATATTGATTCCACATATTGGGAGAAATTCAAGAAAATGTTTTTCAATCAATATTTTTCATGATCCCTCCATATCAATATGGGAAGGTAATTACATGGCCTTATGCTCTAAGAATATTATTATATAATAGAATATGAAGAAAAATTTTCATGGCTTGCAATATACACCTCTATATTTTTCATGATAATCGAATGTAAGGTAGATCACTTCTTTAGGAAACTACAACCAAGTTTGTTAGAAGTTTTGGAAATTAGAGACATAGATAGTTATGTAAAGTTTATTAGTTCCCTCAATGATGAAATTCATATCAGATACTCTTAGTGGTCTCAAGGGACTAGTGAAAAAAAATTAAAAAATAGAGTCTAATATGGGTAGATGACCATATCAATAAAAAATGGAAAGAAGACTGAATATCCTAATATCAAAATTGAGGGAATAAAAACTATACGAATAATCTAATGGAATCCATGAGATGCTGCAAATTTGTAAGAATGTGGAATTAGGATAAGAACTGGTGAATAGACATGAAGAATCCCACTAATTGGGAAGAAGAAATTTGCTTCTTATAAATTCTCAACCCGTAGTGCAGTGTTTCAACTGGAAGGACTATAGGTATTTTTTAAAACAAATCCCTCAACCTGGTGTTTTTGGAGGAAATAAACAACAACATCTTAGGAAACAGATAACGGTTGATTCTATCACTACTGCTAAGGGGGAACTAAAAATAATATGTGGTGAAAGGTACGCCGGTAATTTATTCAAGAATGGACACCATACTATTTCATTTTAGTTATATGCATTCATTCATATCATGAACTTTTAGAAGAAATATTAAAACACCAACTCAATGTATAGAGGTTGTGTTATCTATGAGAATATAAAAAATGGAAATTATTTCATAAAAAGTACATTTTACTCCGCCCTAGATAATATTTACAGACTGAACCTCCCCGAAAATCTTTTCAATCTTCCTTTGGAAGTGTTAGATGCTATATTGGGAATGGATTTTCTATCTTTATTCAAATACAACATCCACTATCAGAAAAGAGAGATCACTCTTCACATCAAGAAACATTCACCAATTCTATACAAGTGTATGGATGGGGATGATTCTCCTATAGAATAATTGTCTCAGGTGTGGATATTACTACCTTGTGAGAAATTATAAGTAGATCAAATGATTGAAACAAAAAAGGGAAACATGCTCGAATACATAAAAATCATGAGGGATTACACTGATGAACTCCTTGAAGAGTATTATAGACTTACTATAAACCATATGCTAGAGTCCTCAATTGATCATATTCAAGGTTCATTTTATATATCAATGAAACCTTATGTAATGGCCACCATTGAGAATGATGAACTGAAGAAGCAGTTATGGGAGATTCTGGACAAGGGTTTTATATTCATGAGTGCTAAACCATGGGGTGCACCAGTCCTCTTCAATAAGAAGAAGGATGTATCAATGCTATTATCCATTGATTACCATGGCCTCAATAAAATAAATATAAAGAACATTTTTCCCTTATCTAATATAGTTTCCATGTTTGTTCAGCTATGTAGGGCCAGTTGTTTTACTAAGGATACCTTCAATTAGGATATCATTATTTATTGGTGATGAAGGGTGATATCCCCAAGACTGAATTTTTAATGAGTTATGAACTCTATGAGTTCATAAAGATTTATTTAAAACTCAATAATTCTCTAAATAATTTCAATGATTTGATTAATATTGTTTTTAGAGACTACCATTACCAATGTGGGGTACTGTTTATTAAAGATATTATGATATATTTTTAGAGAAAAGATGAATACGAGGAGAATTTAAATGTATTTTTAAAGACATTAATAATTGAGAAAATATATGAAATGTATTGTAATTTTGAGTTTGGGATGGAGGAAATATCATTCATGGGGAATTTTATAATTAGAAAAAGGATATATATGGAACCATCAAATATATAGGCAATGAAGAGTGGAACATGACAATATGTGTAATAGAGATCGGAGGATTCATTGGTTTAGATGGGTTTTACCGGTGATTTTTGAAGAAAAAATGATGATTTTCAAACCCTATAAACAATATGACATGGAAGGGAGTTTATTTTCTCTATACATAAGAATGTGAAGATAGCATTGAGAAGTTAAAACAGAGGCTTATCACTACACAAGTTCTCACATTACCAATAATTATGGAAATATTTGTGGTGTAAAATGATAATTCAAATAATGGAATATGTAGTGTACTAAAAAATGATTAATTGATAGTCCATACTAATGGAAGATGAAAATTTGTGAGAAAAACCATTTTTTCCTGATCCAGAGTTGGTAGTAATGATCATTACATTGAAAATATTGAGGTATTAACTCTATGGGGAGAAGTATGAGATATATAGTTATAAAAATATTCTCAAATAGTTATTAAAAAATAATGAAATTAATATTGGAAAATAATTATTGTTCGAGATCATCAAGGATTACAGTTTTTGATTCCACTACGATCCTGATAAGGAAAATAATATGGAAAATTCTTTATTTAAAAAGGATCCTACATCTTTATTAATGATGATAATTGGGATGGATACCAAATTCATAGATTAAAAATGGATAGACATGAGAATCATTAATAATGAACATTATTAATCCTTTCTCAAATGATTGTTCACTCATCCCAAGTGGGGAAAATAATGGATTCTCAAAGAAATGTTTTGGAAATTTAGAAAAAATCAAAAGCATCCATGAATGGGAAATCCTTCGAGTTCAATATTGATGAGGATGGAGTCATACGAGTTGGGTCACGACTATGTGTGCCATCTAATCCAAAGAAAATGAATTTTTGTTTTTTAATTATGCACATAGCTCAACCATCTCTATTAACCTAGGTAGAAAAAAGATATATCATGATATTAGAGAGAAGTATTGGTGGGACAATATAAAAAAGGATAAAACATAGTATATGAAAATGTGTATGTTATGTTAAATAGTGAAGGCTGGGATTATAAAACTAGTACCCATACCAACATGTACGTGGGAGAACATTACTATGGATTTATTTATTGGACTTTCAAATATACTTAGAGGGAACCATGATATATTGATTATTGTCGATTTTCTTACAATGATATACCACATTATCGCAATTGAGGAGGACGTGTTATTAGATCAAATTGATCTAATATATGTCAAAGACGTTGTAAAGATACATGGAGTACAACAATAGATTGCATCTAGTTGAGTTAAGGGATTCAACTCAATGATCAGAAAACGTCTCCAACATGACCTAAGAACTGAGGCAAACTTCAATATATCCTCTCATTTCAAAACTGATTTTCAATCTGAGAAAACCTTACTAACACAAGAATACATGTTTAGATCTTGTTCTCTGGATGTCAAATGAGGATGATAGAAACATATTTCTATGGTTGAGTTGTCTTAAAATAATAGTTTCCACTCAAGCTTCATAGTGGTTCTATATTATGACTAGTATGGGAAAAGGTGCATAACACCAATATGATAGGATGAACTTAGTAAATGTAAGACAATATGACTTTTACTGTTCAATGAAATGGTGGTGAATGTGAAAACAATTCAACATAACATCAAGCCTGGGAAAATTTTATAAAATATCTATGAAAAAAATTATTTATTATACCTTAGGATTAAAGTTGGTGAAATTATATTTCTCTGAATATCTCCATGGAAAAGTTCATGAGATTTGGGATGAATGGAATGTTATGTCACATTTACATCTACCCCTTTTATATTATTGATCACATTGTTGTTATAGCATATCAACTAACAGTTACACCTACCATGTCTGAAATAAATGATGTATTCCATATATCCCTCTTAAAGAAATACATACCATATCATTCATATGTACTAACTCCATAGGTGTTACAATTGAAGAATGGTATCTCTTTCAAGGAGTAGCTACTAATGATCTTAGATCATAGAGATAAAGTTTTACACAATAATATTACTCATGTGGTCCATTTTATAAAGTTGAATCGTAAGTATGAAGAGGAAACATGTGAAATAAAGGAAGAAATGAAGGATAATTATGCATACATTTTTTTCTTATAATATAAAGATAACTTTATAGGGGGAAATTTATTAAAGGGGGAATAATGTAACTAACTTAAATTCATTCAATGGAAATTCTCTTATTGTAAATAATTCATATTGTGTAATTACATATAATCATAGTAAGAACAGAATAAATACATTATAAATAACAAATTAAGGAAATTAAATAAATTTCAAGTAGTAAAGAAACATATACCAATGGAATAATAACATGACCATTGGAATAATAAAATAACCCTTTTGAATACTAAATCCTATAATTATATAGTGACATCACCAATTATTGTATAAATAAAATTATCTATATAATAAGTGACAATATGATATAATTTTATCCTAGTATATAAAATTAAATATTTTAAATTTTATTAATTAAGAGTTGGTATTTCTAGAAGTCATAAATATTTAAATACAATATCATAATTAATTTAATAATTTAATAGAAAATTTATTTTCATTATAATTATTAATAAACTAATATATTTATGTCTTATGATGATAAGTTAATTTTATGAGACACTAATTGATTTTTAAAATTGTTTAAAAAATAATTTTTTTTAATATTTATATTTTCCAAGTAAATGATGATTTAAAATAAAAATTAAATTTATTGTATTTTGAAAAACATTTTATTTAAATTAATTTATTTTTAATATTATATGTTTTGAAAAATTATTGCGGTTAATTTTTGGGATATTTCTGGAATTGATAAATTCGTGGAGAGTAGTATAATTTGGTAATTTTTTGTGTATATACATTATAAGTTAAATACACTATCCATGGACACATAGATGATGTATGGTCGATTTTTTGAACTCAAAATATCTTATTACTATATTTAGTCTCAATAATAAAAAAACCCTTTTCATTAGAATAATAAGTACCTGATGAATTAAATAATGAAAAAACACCCCTCTCCTTCACTACAAATACACCACTCACTACATCTTCTCCTCACACCTCTCAATCATTGAGAATTATCCAATTTCTCATCAAATTTCTTCTATATTGTCTTTCCATGCGAATGAAATTTTGATAATAATAAAAGACCAAAACCAATCCCCTAATGTGGTTAGCAAAATGAATGGATCTAAAGGGTATACCCTCTTCTGTTTTCATTCAATATAAATTCATGTTCTTGCATTTTCATTGTAACACCCCAGGTAAATAAAGAATATGTCATCCTTATATTTATCCATATTTGTGAATCAAATATTAATATTACTTTAAAGGGGATGCTATGCTCGATGGCGTACCGAACACGCAACAACGAGTTTCTTGGGAATCTTACGTTGCACACAAGTAATAAAATAATATTATTTTAAATGTTAGTTAACGAGTAGACGTTGTACTGGTGGGAATGGATAAAAATAACTAAAATATGATTATAAATGTCTTTAAATGTTTTTACATTTACCCAATAAAAGATAAAGGCTTAAAATACGGAAAGAAATCAATTTTAGGCGTATATGCCCTAGATTTCACTAAAGGTTCACTTATCGCCTTTTAATGGAGAACTGTCATTAAATATAGTTTTCATCACTCTTATACATTCTTTTGGACCAAATAAAACTCTTCTTTAGAATCGGGACAATAAATTTTACCTTGTGTAAATTTTTGGTATTTTTTGGATAAAGTTCATTTTTTAATGAATAGTGTAAAATGTTGTATTTTAATTCAAAACCTATTTTTAATATAATTTATTTATATAATTAGATTATATTTTGAATTGGTTTTAAAGGGAAATTAGAAAATATTTTTACCATTAAATCCAACAGTGGTCGTTGGAATTAATTTCACTTGGAAATCAGACTTAAACTAGTGTCAAACTTTTGATACTTATTATTTCATAAAAACACGCTATTTTCTCTGACAGCGGGAATTAATTATTTAATTAATTAATGTGACTAATATGTTTTGAATTTTGTAAAATGGACTTCATTTTTGAATTCTTTATATCAAATATAGCTTAGGGTGAATTTTTTGTAATTTTCTGAAAAACTTCAATTTTTGATGAATAGTGAAACCACTAAGTGGTACTTATAAAGACTGATTTTCCGTTTAAATAAAATTTTGCCATCATTGTGTTTTGAATTTAAAAAATCCGACATACATGGTTTACATTAAGAAGTAAAATGTGGTTCAATGGGATAAAAATAATTTTTTGGTGAATAGTAACTTATTAAGTTCTTAATCACGATTAGTGGTAATTAGGGTTGTTTAAGGTATAAATAATGTTTTAATAATATGAAATGACCTAGAAACATGTCCCAACCTTATTGGTTGTGTCATGGCCGACCAAGACAAGACATGGGTCAACTTGGGGACCCCATAAAGACACTTTGGTTGGGAAATGACATAAATAACTTTTTAATTAATGTAAAAGTAAACATGACACAAACATAATATGTTTTACGAAAAAAAACTTTACATGGGGTTATAAAGATCATATTTTTGATTATAAATAATCATTGCAATGATAAAAGGATTTCCTACACCATAGTATTTTTTTATAATTTTTAGACATCATATAAATTAAATAATTTATGACATAATAATGATGAAGCGATGACATCATTATTTGACGATTTAAATAAAATGGAAAGATAATGTAAAATATATGAACTACACATGTCCAAAACCAATTGGATCAGTGTAATTAGAACCCTTATCACCTTATCCTTGAATTATATCAATTTGGGACCTTTTAAAACCGAAACACATTTTCAAATAAAGTAATATTTCTTTACTTTCCAAAAGTACCCCTCCTCTTCTCTTATAAAAGGCCCCCACCTCTACCTCATTTCACACACTCCTCAAGCCTTTGGCTCGGCCAAACCCTGACCCTTTACTCTCTCCACATCCATCTCCTCATCCTATAGGTTTCCCTTTGGGCATAATCCTTTCAAAGGAAGCCTTTAGGCTCAAATCAAAAGGAGTTACACTTTTAAAGGTAATTCATTCTCTCTTGTTCATTTGTTTTATTTTGCTTCTCCAACCCTCTAAACTCTTTTTATTTACTTATTTTATAACAACACCAGTATCTTAAATATACTAGGATGTTGTTATAAGATTTATTCAAGCTACACTCTCACACAACTACATCAAATGGTTAAAGAACATACGGTTTCCGTTGATGGCGAAATTTTGCCTCCCAAAACGATGATTGTTGAATACTCATTTAACACCTTCAAAGGTGGCCATTATGATGTCACTATTTTTATATATGATATATAATATGTTTATGTTTTCTTTAAGCTTCTGTATTTTTCATTTTTGGCATACCTTCATGGTTTCCATTATGGGTAAACACGATATCTTCATTTAAGGAAGTGCGGACTACCGCCCCCTCAAAGTGATGTGATTCGTTAATGCCATATGTGGGACGTGTAAAGGATGGATTTAAAGTTATTATATATGATGTTATACTGGAATTATAATATACCTCTATATCATTATTATTTCTTTCCATTAAATTATGAGATAGAAATGAAAGTAGTGTTCATGCGTACGTACGGCTTACCGTCTCCATGAACGGTGCATTTCATTTCTTATCCCCAAATGTAATGTACTATTAAAAGTATATGTATATAATGGATATATATAATTAATGATACATCTAATTGATGAATATAATTCTGGAATTAAAATATACATACCTCTCATTTAATTTTAATTCCATTAATATGAGAAAGAAATGAAAGTAGCGTTCATGCGTACGAACGGCTTACCGTCTCCATGAACGGTGCATTTCATTTCTTACCTCTAAATGATTATGTGATATTATAAATACATGTATATTCTGGATATATATGATATATATGATATCCAAATCAGGAATTTCATTCTGGATATAAAGAACCTTTGATCACACGAACAACATGTAATTGTAAGAAGTCCACTCTCGACTTAAGAACCAAATATCGACAAAACAAACATTATTAACTTAACTGGTTACATAATGTTTATAACATGGAAATAAGTGATATAAATGGAATAAGGAACTCTAAAAAGGTTCTTAATCAAGTAGAGTTTAACTCAAGTTTATTATTCAGGACGTTAAAGAACGATCGAGTCAAGTCGGACCCGAGGTAAGGGACTTCGTCTCAATCTCCTTTCATTGAGGCATATTTAGTTTTATACACAACTTTCTTTTATACGGTGAATAAACCCCCTTTAACTTTTACTTTTATACAATAGGAATCTTTTTATACGAAGCGTTTTACAAAGCGACAAAAAGGAATGTTTCTTTTAACATACGCGGTGACAAAAACCTTTTCCGCCACCGCAAGTATTATTTGGTCTTTGGCTTCCTCAACAAGCCGTTATGTTTTTAAAATGAAATAAATACCATATACTCTTTTATGTATTTTGGTATTGAAAATGGTTTTGATAAAGGATTCTATTATGATATATTGTCATTGAAATGTGGAAATGTTATCATTACTTTATATTGGTTTTATGTTTTATGATTTTATATTGGTACTTGGACATTTTAACGGGTGGTTACGTTATAAACCATATGACGGGTGGTGCCGTGAATACCAGTATGGGTGGTTACGTTATAACCTCCAATTCATTGGGTATGGAAGTCGGCCGTATGTATATTCCATTAAGTATGTATGGAAATTGGCCGTATGGCTATTCCATTAAGTGATATGTGTGGGAGTCGACCGTATGGTTATTCCACTTAAGTATGTTTATGTCACAAGTTACCTTTATATATGTTATGTGTTCTTTATATGGGATTTATTGTAATACTTTGGTTACAAAAAGGTAAGTAATGATATTTTATTCAGTGAAGAGTTTTTACTACTTCATAAAGGTGAAAAGTATTACCTTGAAAAAGTATACATGGTTTACTATTTGTTTTGATAAACTAACAGATTTTATTCTTTGTGTATCCCTTACTGAGTTTTTATGCTCATCCCAAGTTTTTGAAAGGTTTTCACAGGACTTAGCATGGAATAGTGTCAAGGATGGGATCAAGGGAAAGTCATGCTACCAAAAACATGAAACTAGACATGTTTCTTTTTAAGAATTTTTATTTTATGGAAATTTAGTAGAAGAGACTACTTTGTAATCTTTTGAGATGTAATAGTTATGTCCTAATTCTCTAAAACTCTAAACCTGAAAAGATCCTCAATGTGAATTATTCATTTAATTCAATTTAAAGTAAGGTTTAAGGCTGGGGCCTTATAGTTGTTATCAGAGGTCGGTTTAGATAACTTTAGAGGTTAGGGTATTCTTTAATCATAAGTGACATTACCATAATGGTTAGGATTTCAGACAGAGTACTAGTTTAAAATAAGGTGAATGAGTAAGAATATCTTAGTCTTTATCTTCCTCATTAGTACATGATGGTTTTGTTGTTATACTCACACTGACCTTTTTTGGTTTTAGTAAATGGCTGGATCTAGCAGGCACCAAGGTAACGGTGGATGTGAAGGAAACTGTGACAGTTTTCTGAGTGAGCAACTGAATGATATGGGAGCTGCAATGAGAACTCTTTTGTTTATCCTCAACCAACTATCTGGAGTCATGATTGACCACCTAAACCTTGGAGATTTCTCTAAGGCGTCATATATGCAAGAAACAAATCCCTATGTAACTACATGTAATAATCATAGAGGTAAGTGTGTTCAAAAACCTATGTGTCAGAGATGTGGAAAGAAACACCTAGGAAAATGTTTCAATGGGACAGAAATATGCTATAGATGTGGAAATGAAGGTCAAAAATCAAGAACCAGCCATGGAAAAAGGAAGCATCCAGTTGACTCGAGGAAAGGGAAAGAAGTTCTTTCTGAGGGATCAATTGAATGTTTTAAATATGGTGTGCATGGTCATTATGCAAACACATGTCCTATGAAGAAGTTTCGTGAAGGGGGTCACCAAGAACGTACAAATTATTGTTTACAACTACCTAATGCCATTCCGATTGAGGATGAAGAAACTGACAATGACCAATCAAAGGTATGTATTATTTCATGACTATTGTTTTCCTATTTTGGAATCTTAGGATATGATTCATGATTTTGTTTGTAGGAAAGGGGTATTTAGGAATAAGTTGGAAAGGAATGGTTAATGGATCACGAAGAATGTTGAATAAGTAAGATGTCAACATATAAGGGCTTCAAGATTTATGGTGAAATTATTAAGAGTGTTAAGTCTCTTTTGATGATGGGGTTGCATTAGAATACTTTTTATATTATGTGTAACCCTGATGTTTAATATATGAAATTTTATTCAAGGAATAGTTATCTCTTCATTTGTGGACATAGTTATAAAGAATCATTTGGGTTTATATGATCCTAACTTTTGAGGTAATTATGGGTTAATATATGTTATGATTGAAGTGAAAGTCATGAGATAAAATTGATGATAAATTATGTTATGGTTATTTTTGATGATTTTATCCCTTTTTGGGGAATAATTTAAGAATTATATAGTTTTGAAAAAAGGACAACATGCAGACCGTGTGACAACCCGTCGCGTCGGACAAAGCTGCAGGAATATATCCCACAACCAAAGTGTGACTGGTATTTATCGCTTACCACTGGACTACGTGAAGTCCCTGGTTAGTTTGACTTATTATTTCTGGTTATATGATTTTATGAATTAAGAGTAAGATGATTTTGGGTTATTTATGAAAATGATTAACATATCATGGAGGATATTTGATTAGGTTAATTACTTTTCAATACGGGACTTTAGGAGCAACTGATGTTGTATGGAGATAAATGTTACGATTTAACTTGGAAGACTATGTGACTAAATCCTTAAAATGTTTGGGTTTCAATCTTAGATTGGTTTACTTTGAGGAATTTTTATGGACAAATTTGTTTATAGGATGGTCCTCGTTGAACTTTGGATTTTGTTGGACAAATTTTGGAGATTAATCATAGATTTTCTTTTTAAAGGGTTATCCTTTTCTGGATTATCTGATCTTGTAGTAACCTTTTTGGTTTTAGTTTTGGTTAAGGTTTGAAGACATGGGAATTTTATAGTTCTTTTTTTGTGGATTAGGTTCTCCTCTAAGAAGTTGTTTATAGTACTCTTAATGCGAACAAGTCTTCCTAAATACTCGTATTTTGGAAAAAAAGATGAGTTTGATTAAGGAATCTAGTAAAAGTTGAAAGTCTACATGATAAGTGATTATGTTTGCCTATGAATGAATTACTCAATAAAAAGTAACTTAAAACAAAAATGTTGTCTATTAACTTTTCCTACTGGGGAATCGAATACAGTTTAACCCATCACAAGTTTGTGATTCTCTCATGGTTAACTTTCTCCTAAACATGTTTTCTATCACTCTCCATAAGAACATGACCCTAAGTTTTCTCCTCCATGTCCATGTTTTCATACTTTGAATCCTAGTATGGGTTAACTCGGGTGACCTTTGTACTTATCTTTCTTTATTTTAAAGTGATTGTTTTACCGATCCTTGTTCCGATGTGGGACTTTCAAGAATGTTTCCAAGCCCAATTTTAAAATTGTGAGGACGCAATTCCCAAAAGGGGGGAAGGATGTAACACCCCAGGTAAAAAAAGAATATGTCATCTTTATATTTATCCATATTTGAGAATCAAATATTAATATTACTTTAAAGGGGATGCTATGCTCGATGGCGTACCCAACACACAACAATGAGTTTCTTGGGAATCTTACGTTGCACACAAGTAATAAACTAATATTATTTTAAATGTTAGTTAACGAGTAGACGTTGTACTAGCTGGAATGGATAAAAATAACAAAAATATGATTATATATGTTTTTAAATGTTTTTACATTTACCCAATAAAAGAGAAAGGCTTAAAATACGGAAAGAATTCAATTTTAGGCGTATATGCCCTAGTTTTCACTAAAGGTTCACTTATCGCCTTTTAATGGGGAACTGTCATTAAATATAGTTTTGATCACTCTTATACATTCTTTTGGACCAAATAAAACTCTTCTTTAGAATCGGGACATTAAATTTTACTTTGTGTAAATTTTTGGTATTTTTTGGATAAAGGTCATTTTTTAATGAATAGTGTAAAATGTTGTATTTTAATTCAAAACCTCTTTTTAATATAATTTATTTATATAATTAGATTATATTTTGAATTGTTTTTAAAGTTAAATTAGAAAATATTTTTACCATTAAATCCAATAGTGGTCATTGGAATTAATTTCACTTTGAAATCAGACTTAAACTAGTGTCAATCTTTTGATACTTATTGTTTCATAAAAACACGCTATTTGCTCTGACAGTGGGAATTAATTATTAAATTAATTAATGTGACTAATATGTTTTGAATTTTGTAAAATGGACTTAATTTTTTAATTCTTAATATGAAATATATCTTAGGGTGAATTTTTGGTAATTTTCTGAAAAACTTCAATTTTTGATGAATAGTGAAACCACTAAGTGGTACTTATAAAGACAGATTTTCCGTTTAAATGAAATTTTGCCATCATTGTGTTTTTAATTTCAAAATTCCGACATACATGGTTGTCATTAAGAAGTAAAATGTGGTTCAATGGGATAAAAATAATTTTTTGGTGAATAGTAACTTATTAAGTTCTTAATCGCGATTAGTGGTAATTAGGATAGTTTAAGGTATAAATAATGCTTTAATAATATTAAATTACCTAGACACATGTCCCAACCTTATTGGTTGTGTCATGGACGACCAAGAAAAGCCATGGGTCAACTTGGGGACCCCATGGAGACACTTTGGTTGGGAAATGACATAAATAACTTTTTAATTAATGTAAAAGTAAAAAATGACACAAACATAATATGTTTTACGAAAAAACAATTTACATGGGGTTATAAAGATCAGATTTTTGATTATAAATAGTCATTGGAAATATAAAAAGATTTCCTACACCATAGTAGTTTTTTTATAATTTTTAGACATCATATAAATTAAATTATTTATGACATAATAATGATGCAGTGATGACATCATTATTTGACGATTTAATTAAAATAGAAAGATAATGTAAAATCTATGAACTACACATGTCTAAAACCAATTGGATGAGTGGAATTAGAACCCTTATCACCTTATACACTAATTATATCAATGTGGTATTTTTTAAAACCGAAAAACATTTTCAAATAAAGTAATATTTCATTATTTTCCAAAAGTACCCCTCCTCTTCTCTTATAAAAGGCCCCCACCTCTACCTCATTTCACACACTCCTCAAGCCTTTGACTCGGCCAAACCCTGCCCCTTTACTCTCTCCACATCCCTCTACTCATCCTAGAGGATTCTCTTTGGGCATAATCCTTTCAAAGGAATCCTTTAGGCTCAAATCAAATGGAGTTACACTTTTAAAGGAAATTCATTCTCTCTTGTTCATTTGTTTTATTTTGCTTCTCCAACCCTCTAAACTCTTTTTATTTACTTCTTTTGTAACAAAAACAGTATCTTAAATATACTAGGATGTTGTTATAAGAATAATTCAAGCTACACTCTCACACAACTACATCAAATTGTTAAAGAACATACGGTTTCCGTGGATGGCGAAATTATGCCTCCTGAAACGATGATTGTTCAATACTCATTTAACACCTTCAAAGGTGGCCATTATGATGTCACTATTTTTATATATGATATATAATATGTTTATGTTTTCTTTAAGCTTCTCTATTTTTCATTTTTGGCATACCTTCATGGTTTCCATTATGGGTAAACACGATATCTTCATTTAAGGAAGTGCGGACTACCACCCCCTCAAAGTGATGTGATTCGTTAATGCCATATGTGGGACGTGTAAAGGATGGATTTAAAGTTATTATATATGATGTTATACTGGAATTATAATATACCTCTATATCATTATTATTTCTTTCCATTAAATTATGAGATAGAAATGAAAGTAGCGTTCATGCGTACGTATGGCTTACCGTCTCCATGAACGGTGCATTTCATTTCTTATCCCCAAATGTAATGTACTATTAAAAGTATATGTATATAATGGATATATATAATGAATGATAAATCTAATTGATGAATATAATTATGGAATTAAAATATACATACCTCTCATTTAATTTTAATTCCATTAATATGAGAATGAAATGAAAGTAGCGTTCATGCGTACGAACGGCTTACCGTCTCCATGAACGGTGCATTTCATTTCTTACATCTAAATGATTATGTGATATTATAAATACATGTATATTCTGGATATATATGATATATTTGATATCCAAATCAGGAATGTCATTCTGGATATAAAGAACCTTTGACCACACGAACAACATGTAATTGTAAGAAGTCCACTCTCGACTTAAGAACCAAATATCGACAAAACAAACATTATTAACTTAACTGGTTACATAATGTTTATAACATGGAAATAAGTGATATAAAAGGAATAAGGAACTCTAAAAAGGTTCTTAATAAAGTAGAGATTAACTCAAGTTTATTATTCAGGACGTTAAAGAACGATCGAGTCAAGTCAGACCCGAGGTAAGGGACTTCGTCTCAATCTCCTTTCATTGAGGAATATTTAGTTTTATACACAACTTTCTTTTATACGGTGTATAACCCCCCTTTGACTTTTACTTTTATACAAAAGGAATCTTTTTATACGAAGCGTTTTACAAAACGACAAAAAGGAATGTTTCTTTTAACGTACGCGGTGACAAAAACCTTTTCCGCCACCGCGAGTATTATTTGGTCTTTGGCTTCCTCAACAAGCTGTTATGTTTTTAAAATGAAATAAATACCATATACTCTTTTATGTATTTTGGTATTGAAAATGGTTTTGATAAAGGATTCTATTATGATATATTGTGATTGAAATGTGGAAATGTTATCATTCCTTTATATTGGTTTTATGTTTTATGATTTTATATTGGTACTTGGACATTTTAACGGGTGGTTACGTTATAAACCATATGACGGGTGGTGCCGTGAATACCAGGATGGGTGGTTACGTTATAACCTCCAATGCATTGGGTATGGAAGTCGGCTGTATGGATATTCCATTAAGTATGTATGGAAATTGGCTGTATGGCTATTCCATTAAGTGATATGTGTGGGAGTCGACCGTATGGTTATTCCACTAAAGTATGTTTATGTCCCAAGTTACCTTTATATATGTTATGTGTTCTTTATATGGGTTTTATTGTAATACTTTGGTTACAAAAAGGTAAGTAATGATATTTTATTCAGTGAAGAGTTTTTACTACTTCATAAAGGTGAAAAGTATTACCTTGATAAAGTATACATGGTTTACTATTTGTTTTGATAAACTAACAGTTTTTATTCTTTGTGTATCCCTTACTGAGTTTTTATGCTCATCCCAAGTTTTTGAAATGTTTTCACATGACTTAGCAAGGAATAGTGTCAAGGATGGGATCAAGGGAAAGTCGTGCTACCTAAAACATGAAACTAGACATGTTTCTTTTTAAGAATTTTTATTTTATGGAAATTTAGTAGAAGAGACTACTTTGTAATCTTTTGAGATGTAATAGTTATGTCCAAATTCTCTAAAACTCTAAACCTGAAAAGATCCTCAATGTGAATTATTCATTTAATTCAATTTAAAGTAAGGTTTAAGGCTGGGGCCTTATATTCATATTTTCTCTAAACACACCCATAGTCCAAGTGGGATGAAAAACTATTATCTTATAAATAATTTATTTTTTTTCATTATTAATGGATAATTAATCAAAAAATTAGTTCTCATGTCACATTTAGTTTATGAAAGAAATCATCATCTATGCAGTGTCGATTTACCAACTCTTTCGATGATGTGCTTTTATATTTTAATTCCACCATCATGGATGATCCTGAAAAACAAATTCGGGTTTAATAGGATTGTATTATATATATTAAAACATATTTATTTTTTTAAACTAGTGGATATACATGATATATAATCATATATAAACTATATTTAATGATCAAAAATTTTATATTAATCTAAATGATTATCATTATTTATTTATCTAATAAATAATACTAATTTGTGAAAAAAGGTATTTTAATATTATATAAGTTCATTAATAATACATATGTTCTATTATTTATATCTATATTCATTCTAAATGGCATTTTAATCACTTATACAAGTAATTTAATCCTGAAACCAAGGAAACTAATGCTTCTGAATGATGAAATTTTATCGCATTACCCATCTAAAGGGACACAACTGACATTAATAAAATTGTAATAAATAATATTCATGTACTAAAGGTTCTTATTTAACAAATTAATGTATTTAATTTTATTATTCATGTCATTATTATCACGGTAAAAACACCTTTATACATAATGTAAGGGATTCTACATAAACCTCCATTATTCTTTATGATTATTCTTTATGTCTTTTCACCCAAATTAAATTCTCTTTTATATTTATTCAAATCATATAATAAAATTTATATATTTATAAATCATATATAAATATACATTAATCGTTATTTTATAATGATATACTTTTTTTTAAATGGTTCCCTACTCAATTCTTCCTAATTTGCAAGCCCTAATTAAGGGATCTTCACGAATTCATACCCAATTTCACGTGCACTCTATAATCTGTTTTAATCCACCATTGATTTTCAAAATTCACTCATTTTATTATGAAAACATTTTTGGTTTACTAATGGTTTATATTATAGATTATTCCCTTTTGTTTTTTCAATTCACATTAATATTTTCTTTGTACCCCGCTAAAATATTTTAATAGTAAATTTTTTTATAAACTCTTTTTAACGTGTCATCACATCAATTTGATATCAATAAATATCATATATGCCTATTTTTATTTATTAATTATATATTTAGGTCTTTCATGGACACATTTAAGATAAAACCATTTATTATGTTTTTGACATGATTTTGATATGCAATTCGTTCTATGGGTAACCATTAGGTTTATGTTTGATTTTTGAAATATGACTCTTTATGTAGAAAATATAATCACGGAATTGTGCACCATGTGCAACCATCTTGGGGAATACCCTTGACATAGGCTCTTTTATATCCAATGATCCTTGAATCATGATAACATTACATTTAATGTTCCTACCAAGTTACTATTAATCCATGATTATATGATCTCATTTTATGATTACAAAAATTTAATCATGTTCCATGCATTTTTATATCATTAAGTTATTCCATCTCACCCATTTTCTAAGCATTACTCTTATACATATTCACTTAGTGGGTTTTATTTCATCCCTTTGTTTATTTAATCCCTAGGTTATCCTAGGTCGATGTAAGGGATAATATAATGTTTTTATATTAGTATAAATTTTAAATAAAAGATGTTATTTCTTTATAATAATGATGTTTAATATATACCTAATCTCTAAGACACTATACTTCCTGATCCTTGAATTGTAATTTTATTTTTAATTATACCTAAAATCATGTAATTATATGTGTAAAAATATTGGGTCACTATAAACTTATTCTAAAATAGTAATGGAATGTTTTACATTAGGAGAAAAACCATTAGACACACCCATATCAACGGGTTATTTGATATTTTTCTATATAATACTTGAATATACAACTATCCTAATACATATCCAACACAATCATCAAAATCTGAAACATTATATCACAATGATGTAATGTTATTTCAAATTTTTATCTTATATAAGAACAATATGGATAACTTAAGGGCCATTACTGGATTACCTATTTCTCCCAACCAGACTTCCAAAACCTGATTTCAATTAAAATAGAATAGTACATATTGTTTGTTCATTTTTTATATCTCACACTCGAGATCATGAATATAATAAAACCTATTAACTATGAGTTCCAACTATTCCCTAATTCCCATTTTGGACTATGTAATTTTATAAATGTAATCTTTTATTCAAAAAGACATATAAAATGATATATTCAATAGAACCAATATTCAAATCATCCTTATCAAACTAAAAAATTTCTTGTAATTTTTCACCATGGAGTGGTATATGGTATGGGGAATACATTCTTCATGAAAATGAAAAAATAACAAAATCTTTCTTTTTTCAAACAAATATTTTTTTTCTATGTAATGATCCTTGGTCAAATTAGTCAAAAAAACATGAGACAAAAATTTCTATAGCTGTTTTTTTCTTTCAAAAACCTCCCTTAGTAAGTTTGTTTACAACCAGAAAACATAGAAACAATAGTTCTTTTATATATCACATTCAGTGAAACTATTTATGATATACCAATAAAAAAATACATGCCCTAGGGACCCAAACACACCTTGATAAAAATGATTCAGATAAAAATATCACCATCATTTGGTATTTGTAGAAATGGAACAACAATTTTTCACTGACATAATAATTGAGATACTATCACCCATTCAATTACAAATGAACATTTCTTCCAAAATATATGATTATATTTCCCCTCTTTTTTTAATGAACTAAGAGTGATAAAATCTCTATATGGGAATATATGAGTATTTGAAAAATGATATTGAAATAAAATATTTATAAAATTATCTTCAGATTAAATCCCATGAGAGAGTTGGGGTTTTGTTTTGATCTATCTAAGTATATGAACTTTTTTAGACTCAAATTGCAATCAAATAATGTTCAAAAAAACTTGGGATACATCCTTTGACATAATATTTGTTATTGGTAATTGATTTCAATTAAACTCTTACCCCACTAGCAATCAGTCCACCTTCCCCTTTATAATATGATATTTAATTTTTAATGTTTTTCTATAAAATTATGGATGATATTTTTGATAATATATATATCCTTAGTTATAACACATTATAAAAATATGATAACTAATGTCAATTATAATGTATTAAGGATATTATTTCATCCAGATAAAGTTTGTGCAAGATTTAGTTTCAAAAATATATTTAGACTATACAATGCTTAAGAATATGAAATATTTTTTTATAAGACATTATATGGAAGGAATTATAATTTAGAGATCACCATTGGATGTATAATTCAAATCATAAAGTAAACAATTCAAATTATCATCAACAAACCACTATATCTATTATTGTGAATAAATGAAGTAAAATAACCTATAATCAAATGTATGATAATTGTATATAGGTATTATATTCATATAATTGATGTTACATTATATGGGAAAAATTTTCTATTGAATATAATTGAATATAGAAATAATAATATCTTGTCGAGTTGATATCAATTATTGAAAACTACCAATAAATGTTCAATAAGAAAACTTATTGACTACAATTCCCTATTCATTTCATGATATTATTTCCTAAGGTTCTTATAGTGTTTTCATTGAATTTAAGTTCTCCATATGAATCTATGATCACGTTCCTTTCATATTTATATTGGGATATAAATTCCATATCCTTTAAGTAAATATCTTATAATCCAAAAAATATTAATATTACTCCCCAATAAATGAAATTATGAACTCAAATCTCAGTTAAGAAATAATATTTCACCATATATCATATGAGGCTCCAAATATAATACTATCAAAATATACAATAACCATTATTTGATTCTATTTTTATTTATTAATGTAATTTTTTTTGATAAAACCCACCTATTTAAAAGCATAATATATTTTCAATGATGGTCCAACATTCATTACCATGATTTTGGCACTTATTTCATCCCAAAAACTGCCTTCATTAATCGGTAAAAGTTTGTTTTATTCATTGACAATAAACCCATTTGGATGTTCAATATAGTCCACTTATCTAAAAAATTTATTAATAAATACATATTTAAAATCCATTTATCACCACTTGAGTATGTTTTTTGACATCCATGTCTATGAATAATCAAATAGTCTCATGTCATTCCATTGGTTAAAAATGATTCATCCAAATTGATTCCACTAATTTTGGAATAATCATTCCCAACTAGTCAAAATTTTATCCTTATCATCATTAGATCATCTTTTATGTTATTTCATAAAACTAGTTTAGTTCATATAATTTTCATATCATGTTCCCATATAACAAATTGCAATTGTCTTGTTTTTCTCAATTTGGTTAAGTTCACCATTCATATCGTTGACCAACATTCATCTCCAGTATCATCAACAATATAATTTTCTTCTAGAATTGATAAGAGATATATATACTACTAATCTTTCATCAATATTTTTTCATTCTTGGTTGTTTATCACCCAAACAGTTTTTTTTAGTGATCTAGAATCAATTTGAACATCTTCTATCACCGACTAAAATTGCTTTGTATTCATCATTATTAGGAAAATTTTATAAATTATCTATATAACGTAAGACTACAATTGCTCCCAACATATTTTCATCTAATTAAACATTATAAAAGAGTAAATTTTTATGTGGAATCGTCTCAGAAAAAATTGAAACATGCTCATGTATTATTGATATGTACTCATTTACACTACAATGATATTTCTTCATTCTTTAATTTTTTTAAATTTATTACAAAATATATTATAGTAATTTTATATAAATACTTCAGTGAACACCTTCTCTACTACTAGAGGTTTACTTTATATTATTTTTTTATAAATAAGCAACATACTTCCAAAAACTAAGAAATAATTGAGTATGAGATTTTTTCCATACTAAAATTCATAGGATATTAGATCATTACCTAGAAATATTAAGATCCTTTCCATGATATATAGCACTATAGGTAAAAGATAATTTCAATATTTCTCAAATAAGAACATATAAGTTTTTATTTTCATACCATGGTTGTTTATTGAACAATTTATTCTTTCAAAAAATCTGTTGTATTGAGAAGATCATACTACTAAATCTTGATGATGAATCCAATAATTTTTTTGATTTTATTCCACGGGATAGTTGATGAATTCAATATCATTATCAGTGTGAATCTTTTAAATCACTACATAATTAATATTTTAATCATCCCTCTGATTTTTTTTAACATATATAAGCACTCATGGTTTTTTTGTCATCACTATTCATGTTATTCTACTAATGTAATAATCAATATATAGTACCTTTTCTCATCTTTATATTATTCGTGAATTTTAACCACATAAGTCCACATGAATTTCCTCATGTAGTCTTGATGAATTTTAAATTTTTTGAGTGTAATTGTTTTATGATCTTTCCCATTCAACTAGTATCTGACATTTGAGTGTGATAGTGTACATGTTTTGGATTATATTGAGATTAATCAACCTTTACCAATCATTTCAAGAATTTTTATATCAAATTTACAAATAATATATAGCACTTATTTATTTCAACATAATTGGATAACATACCAAACATTAACAACTAAAAATATTATAATTTCCCTTGGTCCTTCATTTCCTATAGAATAATTGAATAATCACACTAAATAATTGTTCATGATTTCTTATTTAATTACATACTTTATTGAATGACAAAATAATGTTACACTATGAATTTTATGTCTGAGGATTTAAATAATGATCAATTTTGTTTATCTGAGATATATGTCACTAAAATTTTATTTCTAGACACATTAATCTTGATAACCTCATTTTTCATTATATAATGTTACCATCATTATTTTATTTTATTCTGGTGATGCGATCCAAATTTTTGGTCATGTCATAAGTGTATACACTATCCAAAATCAATAAATCGGGAATTTCTGTTACAGTAAAGTCTATATTATCCATATTTACCTTCCCAATATTTCATTTTTTACCCAATTGTATTGGTCCATATTTATTGATTATGTATGAAATCCCCTTCCTTTTTACTCTATTGAATCTTATTATCATAGAAATTTTATGATAATTTTTTCAAATTTTTTCTTATTAGATTAATATTATGACTATTATATTCCACATTTAAAAGATTAATTGGTTGTATTTTTTCAATCTATTGATATAAAAAGAATAACATTATTCCCAAAACCATCACAAAAAAATAGTACATGTTAGCATTAAAAAAAATAAATTCCATATTCCTAATTATTTTATTACATTTCTATGAGATATATCATCCAAATAGAAATTTCACATTCATATTTATTTTATAATTTTTCTACAATATGATTTTATGATTCACATTCGGTTGGGGTGTTGATGAAAAATGAATCTTTTTTCCATAGATCGTGTTCTAATGTATATTTCCATTTTACTTTAATGAATCTCATGTATTGTATACAAATTTTTTATTTGGTAGATCTTTTATATTTTCATTTAAATTTAGGAAAACTACAATATCCTACGTTTATTCCTAGAGTTAGAACTATCTAATGGTGTTTAAATGTTTTGCGAAATGACCCCACATATCTACTTTTTTAATCAATCGTCATATCTGTATATTTCATATATTTAGATATCATATAGATGAAATAACATCCCTCCATAAATTTGAATTTAATCACAGCTTATTTCTCAAAATTACGTGAATTGAAATAATTCTAGATCATGAAGAATACCTATAATTCATATAATTATTCTTAAAATTATTGAATATAAATATTAGAATAATGTGAAACTATATTTTAATCTATTTTAGTTACCATGCATACCAATATTTATTTATGATCCTCCTCAAGTTCAACATTAATATATATTAATCACCTAATATTTATTATTTCCACATTACACAATCTTTTGAATTTTACCTATCATCCAATGATGCATCATCATTGAGATCCTTCTAATATTTAATATTTTCGTGTTTACATTTTTCAGAATATATATTTTATTATAAGATAAAAAATTTCTATTTGAAAACATTTTTTTCTATATTACTATCCCTTAACATCTTCCTTATCATAATATAAATTGTTTTGAGGTAGCGAGGTAAAATGGTAAAATAAAAAAATTAAACAAGTTAAAACATGATTTAAATGTGATTGTAAACCTATGGTTGTATATTTATCAATAATATATGATAAAAAATCCATTAGTGTTAGGTCCACTAGGCTGAATACCCTGAGAGGGGGGGGGTGAATCAGGGTATGACTAATTAAAAATTAAAGCCCGTTCTGATCTTGTCTCGCTGTTAAGCAAAACACTCTTCTCTCTCTCTCCTGCTGCACAATATAAACAGAATGTAAATCAAGCACAGGACACAACAATTTTACTTGGTTCACCGCTAAGGGCTACGTCCAAGGAGCATACGCCGACAGGTTGCCGGTCGTACCAAGTCCACTAACTTCACTAGCTGTGGTTTACAATGTTCGGGCTAGATCACTTCTATGCCCAGGCTCACTGCCTTTACAATGTTTAGGGTCAGCTCACTGCTTTCCCAAGGGTCACTCCCTGTTTCTCTCTCTCTGGCTCACTGCCGGTGGAGAGGATCACCTTCTTCCTCTTCCTAAGCTCACTGCTCTTGGAAAGGATTCACTCACAGTTTATAGACCTGTAGGTCTCTTCATTTCCATTAAGGAATGCATCTTTATCTGTATGTAGATGCTCTGTTGATGTTCAACTTTCACCCGTAGATGAATACCTCTTTGCCTCTAAACACTGGGCAAACAACCTTTGGAAAGACCTTCGCAAAGCACCCTACAATGCGAGGCTCCCAATTTCGCGAAGCTCAAACTAGCCTTCGCGAAGCTCCTGCCTTTTCGCGAAGCTCACTCGCGAAGCTCCTTCGCGAAGCACTCTCGCGATGCTCAAGCCGTCGCAAAGCAACGACCCTCACGAAGCTAAGTAAGCCAACGCGGAGCTCGCAGGTTTCGCGGAGCTATAATAGCCGCCGCGAAGCACCTCTTTCGCGAAGCACACTGGCTCCGCGAACCACCTTCGCAAATCGAGAGCAAAGTATTTTCTCTGAAAATTCTCTCTGCTTCGGTTGAAGGGGTCGGCCTCTATTTATAGGCGATTCCACCGACCCTCGTCCCTTCCACGCGAAGTCAACGCCACGTCATCTCAAATCGCGAAGCTCCAAAGTTTCAGCCGGAATTCTGTCCAAATCGCGAAGCTCCACGGCAATCTTCCGTTCGCGGAGCTTGACGTAGTCGCGATGAATCACCGTCAACTTACCTTCGCGGCTCGCGCCTTCGCCGCGAAGCTCCCTCGCGAAGCCCAACATTCCTTCGCGCCTTCGCCGCGATGTTCTCTCGCAAAGCCCTTCTCCGCCGCGATGCGCTTCAGCCTCTGCCGTTCGCGAAGCTTGACGTAATCGCGAAGCATCACCGCCTCCATTCTTCTGGTCTTCGCGATTTCCAAACCATGCATCCTATCTTCGCGAAATTCATGCCTTTGCCATATTAAATTGTGCTCTTCATTGAAATCCTCTTTTCGCGATGCTCACCAAACTCCAAATTTTGGACCCCAAAAATTTGGCAAACACTGGAAAACGGCGCCACCTTGTACTGCTCTTTTGTACCGCCTCCAGATTGTCCTTTCCTTTGTCATAGTTCTTTGTCAACATATAATGTCAACAACTTCTCGGGAATTCGACAAATATCCATGAAAACCTGCTTTGTCAACAAACACAATCAACCCAAAAATACTTCAATGTTACCTTGAGGGATTTTTGCCCAACAATCTCCCCCTTTGGGTTTGTTGACAACTCTTCACAATTTTGCTCAGGATGATTTTCTGCACTGTGATACCTCACTGAGTCTTCTTCCAGCTGCTACCACCATTCGCCTCTTGCGATTGTGATAGTGTTCAAGGATTCACTTAACACGTACTCTAAGCCCACATGAGCAATGCTCGGCGTGAGAAACAAGAGTAGTATGTAAAGTTCATCAATGAATCACTTCATGTTAGACCCCAATTGTCGATTCCACCATGATACCAATTCTTAAAATAAGTCCAGTTGTTGAACCACACTGATACCAATTGGTGAATTCTTAAGTTGATACCAATTGTTGATAGCTGGACACCGTCTCACACCATTCCAACACCACTGTTCTGCTTTTATCACGATCCTCAGCTGTCGTGATTTCTATGATTTGATCGATCACGTCTAGCATCGTCAGATTTAAAAATCTCTCCCCCTTTCTCATTGCTCCCCCTTTCTGGCTGCTCCACCTGTCAGCTTCTCCCCGTATCAATTATGATTTATCAAATCTCCGCACTATTTTCTCTCTTGAACTAACACTTTTCTCCCCCTTTGTCAAGCACTTTTCAAGCACTTTTCTCCCCCTTTGTCAACGAACCCAAAGGTCACGCCTTTGTAGTCTGTAACATAGTAGAGAACACATATCAGCACATTAGGGAAAAACACACCATACCTCGGGGAGAGGGGGGAGGTCCCATATCCACACTATTTCAAGTGCGGGGAGTCGACTGAACTCCCAGAGCCAGTCGATGCCTTTCAAATGCTGCCTTGGGTAAGGCCTTTGTCAGAATGTCTGCAACCTGCAGCTCTGTAGGCACGTACTCCAACTTTACAATTCCCTGCTCAACCTTCTCCTTGATAAAATGATACTTAATCTCAATGTGCTTTGTCCTTGAATGATGGACGGGATTTTTGCTAAGATTTATAGCACTTGAGTTGTCACACTGGATTCCGATCGGAGACTTCACTTCAATTCCCATATCTTCAAGCTGCTGCTTCATCCACAATAACTGTGTGCATGCTTGAGTGGCCGCAATATACTCAGCTTCTGCGGTGCTCAATGAAATGCAATCTTGTTTCTTGCTTAGCCAAGAAATACACAATCCACCAAGATAGAATGCACCACCTGACGTTGATTTTCTATCATCGGCTGAACCGGCCCAGTCTGCATCAGTGTACCCCAATAACTCTGTCTGAGATTTGTCATTGTATGTCAAGCCGAAGTCCACCGTGCCCTTAATATACCGAAGTATTCTTTTCACTGCGAGCATGTGACTATCCTTGGGATTACTTTGATATCTCGCTGCTTGGCATGTGGCGAAAACAATATCAGGCCTTGTTGCGGTTAAGTACAACAGACTTCCAATGGTTTGCCTGTATTCTGTGATATTAACTGCCTTGCCATCCTCATCTTTTGATAATTTCATCCGGGTAGCCACCGGAGTCTTCATCTCCTTGGAATTTTCCATTCCAAACCTTCTCAGGACTTCCTTGGCATATTTAGATTGAGAAATGAATGTTCCATTCCTTCCTTGTGTGACCTGTAGACCAAGGAAAAACGTTAGCTCTCCAATCATTGACATTTCAAACTCATTTTTCATGAATTCGGAAAACTGTCTGCACTGAGCTTCATCTGATCCACCAAATATTATGTCATCGACATAAACCAACACCATCATCCTTTGATTACTGTCATTACTGAAATAGAGATTGTAATCAACTCCTCCACGCTGAAAACCAAGCTTCTTCAAGTACTGATCAAGCCTTGAGTACCATGCCCTTGGTGCTTGTTTCAGCCCATACAAGGCCTTCTTCAGCCTGCAAACTTTGTTCGCATCCTCATGAATGAGAAAACCATCTGGCTGCTCAATATACACCTCCTCTTCCAGAACCCCATTCAAGAATGCGGATTTGACATCCATCTGGAACACTTTGAACTTCCTTTGCACTGCGATGGCTAGGAATAATCTTATTGTCTCCAGCCTTGCAACCGGTGCAAATGTCTCATCAACATCAATTCCCTCGATTTGGGAGTACCCCTTGCACACTAGTCGTGCTTTGTTCCGAATCACTGTGCCATCTTCATTCATCTTGTTGCGATAGACCCATTTGGTCCCAATGACATTCTTGTCCACTGGCCTCGAAACAATCTCCCATGTCTGGTTCTTCTCAATCTGATCAAGCTCTTCGTTCATGGCCTGAACCCAGTTTTCATCTTCAGCTGCATCAGAAAAACGTTTCGGCTCCACTTGAGACAAAAACGATGCTTGCTGTGATGATTTCATTCTTCGAGTCTGAACTGGAGCTGTTTGATCACCAATGATATTCTGCCTATCAATCTCAGCTCGACTCTTTGTCTTCCTCGCAGACACCGACTTGACACTTTCCTCTTCATCATCAGTATCTTCTTCTGAGTCAGCTTCTGCCACTTCTGCTCCCCCTGGGTTGCTTACCTCATCATCACTTTCATCCAGGAACTGTTCACTGGGTCGTTGAGCAGTCTGTTCATTTTCGACTATAGTGACATCATTACTCTCAATAATTTTTCCCAGCCTCTTGTTGAAGCATTTATATGCTTTGCTTTTCCCTGAATAGCCAAGGAATATCCCTTCATCTCCTCGTGCCTCAAACTTCCTATGATGTTCTTTGTTGAGAATGAAACACTTACTTCCAAAGATTCGAAAGTATTTCAACGTTGGCTTCTTTCCGTACCACAGTTCATACGGAGTCTTCCCTTGCTTCGGACATAACAGGGACCTGTTTGAAACATAGACCGATGTCAAAACTGCTTCCTTCCAAAATTTCTCTGGTAGGTCCTTATCAATAAGCATTGTTCTGGCCATGTTGTTAATGATCCGATTCCTCCTTTCTACCACTCCATTCTGTTGTGGAGTTCTTACTGATGAAACTTGATGCCTTATCCCATGTTTCTCGAGATAGTTTTCAACCTGACTGTTTGTAAATTCTGTACCGTTATCAGTACGAAACTTCAGAATTTTCTGCCCAAGCATCTTTTCTGATTCCCTCCTGTACTGCTTTATGCAACTGAACACCTCTGTCTTATGGGTAATGATGAATACCCAGGCCATTCTGCTGTAGTCATCAATAAAAAGAACATAGTACCTTTGCCCATCTATAGCTCGTGGTGAGATAGGTCCACATACATCAGCATGCACCAATTCGAGCACTCGAGTTGCTTTTTGTTCCTTTGGCCTGTATGTCTTCCTGATGATCTTCCCTTGTTGACAAGCATCACACGTATGAGTGCGATCACGTGATAGTTTGGGAATGTCTCTAGCAGCATCACACTTTACCAGATCTTCCATAGATGGTTGACATAGATGACCAAGTCGCTTATGCCACAGCTGATTTTCTTCTTCTCTGGATAAAAGGCATGAATCTTCTTCCCCACCTACCAGGTAAAGATTCCCCTTTGTTCGTTTTCCCTGAAGAATGATTATTCCATCTTTTCCTTTAACAAAACCCATCTTCTTGGTAAAAAGTATAGAGTTCCCAGAGTCACATAGTTGACTGACGCTAAGCAAATTATGACTGAGACCCTCTACCACCAAGACATCAGCATGTCTCATTTCTTTTCCCCCAAACTTGGCTTTTCCTGAGCCAACAATCTTCAGGCCTTCATCATTTCCAAACTTGACAACTCCTTCTTTGTCATATTTTATGCCTGTAACCAGATCCTTATTACCCGTCATGTGGGATGTGCAACCACTGTCAAGGATCCAAACACCAGAACGATCTGATGCTTTAAGGGCAATTTCAGCAACTACGGCCTTCTCAGTTTTCTTCTTCCTAGTCCATACTTTTTCTTTCATACTCGGCATGGATTGAGGCTTCTGTTCTTTCTCAGAGTATGATGGACCAGCTTCATCTTGCAAAACTGCAAATCTGTTCTGAACTTTTAACTCACTTGTCGGTTTACTGATCTGCTGCTTGCGATCATTTTGATTCTGCTTTGGCACATTTTTCTGAATGGTCGGAGTGCAGTACCTAGCCATGTGTCCAAATCCTCCGCACCAAAAACAGTGTCCTTCAAAAAATGTTCTGGAAAACTGTTCTCTGTTTGGCTGCCATCTCTGTTCTTGTTCCCTTCGATATCTTTTTGCTATGGAACACACATACTGTGAATGTCCCATCTTTCCACAACAATAACACCTGATATAAGGTGCATTCCTTCGTGTTACTTCAGCACTACGAGTTTCCCCTTTGGATCTTTGAGTATTCTGATTCTGCTTTGTGCTCAAATCCATTTTCAATCTCGGGACAGGTGCTTGCGGTCTAACTTCAACTGCCGTAGATTTTTGTTTCTGATTAAGCCATGAATCAGCCTTAACATCTGAGTTCAATTGCTGCTTCTTTCCTGCTGAACTACTAGGCTCTTCTTTCTTCTTTTCCGTCTTCGTAACGACCTGATTTCCCAAGAATGTGTTGGGATTCAAAGGTTTTTCCTGGTCTTTAACTTTTCTCCGCAGACCGACAACTTCCTCTTCAAGCTCTTCAATACGCTTGACGTGATCTTTCACTTTTCGACTCAAGCAATCGATCTCCCTTTTCTGCTCTTCGATCTCGAGTTTATTCTCATCAACCTTTTCTGTGCGCTCTGGCCTGGAAGACTTAAGATTTTCAATTTCTTTCTCAAGCTCAGACTTCTCTTCTTCTTGTTGTTGCATGTAGAGTTTGGCATCACGTACTATCTTATTGGCTTTCTTTGTTTTTGCTCGCCAAACATCTATCTCTTCAAGAGCTGCTTCTAATTCAGCTTCCATGTCAACTCTCCCTTCAATTTCTTCTTCTTCTTCGTCAGTTTCAGTTTCTTTCTTTTCTAGAGCGCTACTAGCAACAGCCACCATCGCATTTTGACCACGATCTCTACAGTTTTCTATCTCTTCAACTTCTTCACCCTCAGACTCAGCTGAACTGTCAATTTCTTGGGAAAGAAGATTCTTCTTCTTAAAGAAATTTCTCTTGAACTTCTTCTTCCCTTTCACATAGGCTGAAGATTTCTTCATGGGAATCTCAACTTCATCTTCATCGCTTTCTTCTTGAAACTTTTTGGGGCATCTTGCAGCAAGATGACCAACCTTTCCGCATCGGAAGCATGCTAGTGGAAGTTTCCCTTTAAACTTTCCTTTTCCTCTTTGCAGATTTGAAGAAAGGAACGACATCACCTCATCTGACTCTTCTTCCTCCTGAGAATCTTCAATAGTGAGCCCCTTCATGGCCTTAAATGCCACCTCTTTGGATTTCCCCTTTTCCACAGCATCGTTGTCATCATTTCTCATTTCATATTCAACAAGAGTGCTGTGTAGGTTATCCAATGTTAGCTCTTTCGGGTCTTTATCTTCCAACACAGAAACTTTCGGATTGAACCGAGGTGGAAGCTTTCTCAAGATGCGTTTTACGATTTTAATGTCTTCGATAATTTCTCCAAGACCCCGCATGTCTTCTACCACAGCATTTACCCTGTCAAAGAATGCATCAACAGACTCATTCGGGTTCATTTTGAGATCTTCATACTTGTTCCACAACACTTGCAGCTTTGCCTCTCTGACTTTTGTATCCCCTTCATAAATATTCAAAAGTTTTTCCCACATGGCATGTGACGTTTTGCATGACATCACCTTTGTATAAATGGGATTAGAGAGGGCTCCCCCTAATGCATTTATTGCTTTGGAATCAGCATCCAACTCTTTGTGCTCAGCTTCTGATAATGCACCACTAGTAATATCAGCTGTGATACCATGCATAGCTGCTGAAAACACATCCATTCCCAGAGATCGGAAATAGTGTTGCATTCGATTCTTCCATATCTGAAAATTACATCCATCGAAGATCGGAATCCCTCTATGATTAGTGACCTCCATTGAGAGAAGACCAACTGTTATCCTTTACCTCTGATACCACTTGTTAGGTCCACTAGGCTGAATACCCTGAGAGGGGGGGGTGAATCAGGGTATGACTAATTAAAAATTAAAGCCCGTTCTGATCTTGTCTCGCTGTTAAGCAAAACACTCTTCTCTCTCTCTCCTGCTGCACAATATAAACAGAATGTAAATCAAGCACAGGACACAACAATTTTACTTGGTTCACCGCTAAGGGCTACGTCCAAGGAGCATACGCCGACAGGTTGCCGGTCGTACCAAGTCCACTAACTTCACTAGCTGTGGTTTACAATGTTCGGGCTAGATCACTTCTATGCCCAGGCTCACTTCCTTTACAATGTTTAGGGTCAGCACACTGCTTTCCCAAGGGTCACTCCCTGTTTCTCTCTCTCTGGCTCACTGCCGGTGGAGAGGATCACCTTCTTCCTCTTCCTAAGCTCACTGCTCTTGGAAGGGATTCACTCACAGTTTATAGACCTGTAGGTCTCTTCATTTCCATTAAGGAATGCATCTTTATCTGTATGTAGATGCTCTGTTGATGTTCAACTTTCACCCGTAGATGAATACCTCTTTGCCTCTAAACACTGGGCAAACAACCTTTGGAAAGACCTTCGCAAAGCACCCTACAATGCGAGGCTCCCAATTTCGCGAAGCTCAAACTAGCCTTCGCGAAGCTCCTGCCTTTTCGCGAAGCTCACTCGCGAAGCTCCTTCGCGAAGCACTCTCGCGATGCTCAAGCCGTCGCAAAGCAACGACCCTCGCGAAGCTAAGTAAGCCAACGCGGAGCTCGCAGGTTTCGCGGAGCTATAATAGCCGCCGCGAAGCACCTCTTTCGCGAAGCACACTGGCTCCGCGAACCACCTTCGCAAATCGAGAGCAAAGTATTTTCTCTGAAAATTCTCTCTGCTTCGGTTGAAGGGGTCGGCCTCTATTTATAGGCGATTCCACCGACCCTCGTCCCTTCCACGCGAAGTCAACGCCACGTCATCTCAAATCGCGAAGCTCCAAAGTTTCAGCCGGAATTCTGTCCAAATCGCGAAGCTCCACGGCAATCTTCCGTTCGCGGAGCTTGACGTAGTCGCGATGAATCACCGTCAACTTACCTTCGCGGCTCGCGCCTTCGCCGCGAAGCTCCCTCGCGAAGCCCAACATTCCTTCACGCCTTCGCCGCGATGTTCTCTCGCAAAGCCCTTCTCCGCCGCGATGCGCTTCAGCCTCTGCCGTTCGCGAAGCTTGACGTAATCGCGAAGCATCACCGCCTCCATTCTTCTGGTCTTCGCGATTTCCAAACCATGCATCCTATCTTCGCGAAATTCATGCCTTTGCCATATTAAATTGTGCTCTTCATTGAAATCCTCTTTTCGCGATGCTCACCAAACTCCAAATTTTGGACCCCAAAAATTTGGCAAACACTGGAAAACGGCGCCACCTTGTACTGCTCTTTTGTACCGCCTCCAGATTGTCCTTTCCTTTGTCATAGTTCTTTGTCAACATATAATGTCAACAACTTCTCGGGAATTCGACAAATATCCATGAAAACCTGCTTTGTCAACAAACACAATCAACCCAAAAATACTTCAATGTTACCTTGAGGGATTTTTGCCCAACAATTAGGGTTACCATTTTGATCATTTTCTCCTTGAAATTCATCCATCTATTATTTAAATATAATGGTTTTTCACAAAGTGACTTTTTCTTCAAATATAAAAGGGGACATTCCATCCATTCATTCCACACCAAATCCATAAAATTACATCCCAAAAATATTAAATTTCACTATATATTTAAACTTATATTAGGTTGTTTACCCCTTTCCATCAGAATTTATCATATTTATTTCGTTTCTAATGATGCATTCAAGAAAAGGGTCAAGGTCTTGAAGTGGGTATTACATCCCTCTTATAATTTTTTTGTCAATATTTATCATCCAAACCTACCACAGAAAAATCAATACAATTAAAATTATATAATTAAATAATTTTTATACTAATTTTCTTTTATATTAATGGTCAAATATTATTTTTTTCATTCCCATCCACATAGAAAAAATTAATATATCCTTAATTATGTGTTTTGTGGACCACTTCCCCCATGAATTAATGTCATATATTATTATTCATGATTTTTAATTTTTTTATAAAAAATTATAAATATGATTAAAATATCTAAAAATGTATAAATAATATCATTATTCTTATTTTATAATTTTTCAATTTAATAATAAGACAGATTAATAATCATAATCAACTATTAATTATTATACCTTCATGTTAGTGTCTCTAAGACCACCTATATGAAAAGTGATATAAAAATATAGGTTAGATGAATATGGGAACCAAAATACGAAATAAATTAAAAATTTATTTTTTAATGTTCGGGATAAGTTATATTTATTATTTAACTAATAATGAATTTTTTTCCTTAATTGCTAAAATTATCATAGAAAAGCCACAACTGATTCATTATATAGGAAATATAACTAAAACACTTCTGGATTGATATGATAGAATTATATATCAACGTATTTTATATATTATAGTTACATATATCATATATTCAGGATAAACATTTTATCAAATAATGGTTATCGAAATCAACATTATAAATAATGCAAGAAATAATTTGATTTTCTAAAAAATTTGGTAAAAATTAGCAATAAAAACTATTCTATTTATAATAAATGATCATAAATGAAGTTCATTAAAGGTAATGAATATTAATACTGTTCTAGGATAGAATATTTAGATATTTATGTCTAATATGTATGATTTTAAAATAAAATTTTCCATTGTTATAAGAATTATAAGTGTTCTCCTGACTAAAATCATTTCAATAGTTCATAATCACAAATCACGTACTATAATCATTAATGTTTGATATAATTTCTAATGTGATAATATTATTTTCTATTTAAATTTTATTTTATTGGAAATTAATTTTTTACACCCATTTCTTCTTACTTGATGAATATTTTTAATCAAAACATTATTTTGTTAAGAATAACTCTCATCTTTTTTATTGGATTTTTCCTCCACAACCATATTATTACAACCTTTAAATGATTTTTATTCCCAAGATGAAAATAAAATAGGGTTGATCTCTAATTATAAATACATTCCTCTTTATTAATTTGAAGACTAATTTTTTCTCATTTAATGATGTTTGTTTTTACTAATAATGTTTCAAGATATTTAAGATTCAATTCATTTACATGATTTTATATTATTACATTTTTTAACATTGTTGGCATATAGTATACTTATTTTACTGATATATTAATTTTAAATGGTTTTATGGTTATGTATTATGTATAATTATTATCACATTCAATAAATAGGTCTAGGATAGTGACTTGAAATCACATATTTATAAGAATATTTTAATATAAGATAATTAAGATAATTTATTTAAATTACATATATACCACCTTTAATATATTATTATTAATTGGAGTGATGGTTCATAAATCACTCTATATGTGTTATTTTCAATTAAATCATTTATGTAATCATGTTATTGATATTTATCAAACATGTTTTGGAGAATTAATTTTATGTTATGCATTTTTGAAAAGTTATAAAACTTATTTTCTTCCAATTGTTGCATCATGATTAAATGAATGTTTTTATTTCTTTATTGAAATACATATATGTGTATAATTATGTGTTGTTTCATTAATTTATATTTAAAACCTTAGTTAGGTTTTGAAATATCATGAGATAAAAAATAATGTAAATTCTAATATTTTTCATAGCATAAAGGAATAAAATATTTATATTTCATCATAATCTAAATGGTTGAAATAATCGTAGTTGTTCACAATATAAATGGTGTGAAAATAAAAAATTATTTACAATATTTTTCTATGATTTTTTTAAACCACTAATTTTAAATGATCCTTATTTTCAAGATATGATGAATGTTTAAGAAATAAAATGATCTAATTCAATTTCAAATTAATATTTTATTATTTATATTCTTATATAATTACTGTTATATTCTTTGAGAATATATATATAATAATGTTTCAATTCTCCATACTTTATCTTCTGTAATAATTAATTATAATTTTTTTTATTATTGTGAGTTATGATTCCATGATTTGTATTCATATTTTTCTCTATTATTCATGTTTTCTCTTGATTTTTATTATCTAATCATCTTGGAATATTGATATGTTTTCCAATTTAATCATTTGAGGTCACAAATTTTTTTTCTTTCATTACCTGAGATTTTAAGATTTCTATTTTATTTGAGAAAAATATATTTCTATTCAAGGTTTAGTTACTATGAAGATATTTTGATGAGTTTTCAAAAAAATGTTTTCATGTAGATAATAATCTCATACCTTGAACCACTTTTTCTCTAGTTTTTAAGGATATTTTTTAGTTGGAATTTGTATCCTTGAAAAAACATAGATATAATTGTGTTTATTTATTAAAGGTTAAATCAATTGGTTCCATAGGAGGCTTTAGAGATTACAGAGATTATTTTAGATAACATTAATGAATACCCAAGGTATAAGTATAAGGGATAGTTTAATTCTATTATAATATTGTGAAATTTTCCTAAATTATAGATTCTGTTGTTTTTTTGCTAAAAATAATATATCTATCTAGACACTAATATTTTATATAGGCTCTATAAAATATGTACATAGTGGTAGTAACCCTTAAATTTTCATATTTCATATTAAATGAATCATAAATTAGTTCAAGCAAATGAGGTATAACTACACACATTATTTGAAACATATGTGGGATATAAGTTGATTAACTCCGATTCTCATTAAGATACATTATAAGGGAATTGAATAAGTTTATTTTTGGTAACCTAATAAAATTTTCTATATGTAACCTATAATGAATTTAAGTGTTTAATATTCTAGGGTATTCATAATATTTTTGAGGTGTTTATTTTACTCTCATAGCTTTCTCTTAGTACACTTGTCATCTAAATTCCCTAATCAATATTATATTTTATTTTTTAGTTAGAGGAAGGAGGAATCTAGAAAACAGTGGGTGTGGCTGAGAATGTGGAAATTTTAATAATGAAATAACTAATTATATAGAATATAGTCTATAAGAATCTTAGTAATTCTAACCCCACTATCACATTCCATGAATAATATTACATACCACATTTATATTAATAATAAAAAATGGAAATATATTGATGTTATCAAGTCATCCATATGAAAATATTTACCCACATTATATGGATATTCCATACAATTTATTGCTATCAAATAGATCAAAATCATTGAATACATATTTTCCATCACAGATTTCATAGAGAATGAGAAGGATGGAATTGTATTTAATCTGTTATGAGAAGAGGATAAGAAATGCCGGAATCTCAACATGAATATAAGAGGGAAGGAGGAAATAGAATTTATATATATAATTTATCGGATTCATTAAAGTATCTATCACTATTTAATTTCTTATAACTCTAATATAAAAATTGAGACAATATTATTATAATTGAAAAATTTGAGTATTTGTCAATTGGATCTTATAAAACAATATTTATGAGGCTTGTGAGGTATGAATCTTATTATAACATCTAATCTAAAAATGGACTGTTTATTATTTAAAAACCATTCTTCTGGATGGAATTATAAATTATGAAAATTGGATTTTATATGGATATTATTTTATGTGAGAAATGTTGGATTTAAATTTTTTTGAATGTCATTATTTCAATGAAAATAAATGAAAACTGTAGTATCATTGAATATCTAATGATAATCTATTTGGGGGAATGTAATTCTAACTCTATATGAACTTATAATGTGGGATGAATAAATAGGATAATTCTATCAATGAATCTACTATTTTTTAATTATTGTTTGGATAGATATATTATTAAAAAATTATTAATGTAGTTATTGGAATCCAATTGACACAATGAAGGAAATGAAGATATAGTCCATTGCAATGCATACACATTAATTCATCAAGTGAAAATAACTAGGAATTTCTAAAAAACTTTAACATAACCCTAGAGATAATGAATTCAATAGACCCCAAAAAACATAAATCATGTGATAAATTTTGAGAATATGTTATCAATACTCTTGAATTGGGTGATGTTAATAAAATTAGGAATTGTACACTAGTTCTATAATCCAATTATTTTGATTTTTTTTTAATTTGGGTTCTTCACATTAAATTATATTGTAATATATACTGATGAATTTAGTCAAAAACTCAAAAACCCTGAAATAAATTTTAGGTAAATAACCCGATTGCATGATGATAACATATAAGATATATAAATCATCTCTGATCAACACTTTTTTGAAATTATATTCTAAAAAATATTCTATTCAACCCTTGGAAAAAAATTCTTTGATTATGGGTATGGATTAGTTTTCCCAATATAAGTAATATATCAAATGTTATGATATGTAGATCATATTCAATATCCCAAACCATTCGATTATAAAATATAATTTCAGGGATGACCATGGAATCTATTAAGAAGAAAAATTATATAATATGGATCATGTTACCAAGAAATGATGGAATTATAGATCAAAATATTGGGGAGGGAAAAACATATAGTACATTTATATTTTATATAAATATTTTGACTTATTTCTAGCTGAACTAACAATTATTCCCTTGAGTCTCTGTTTGATTTTTTAATTGTGTGTACACCTTTATCTATGCTGATCTAAAATAGTCTATATAGAATAACCTCATTAAATTAATGGAAGAAAGGTAGAATCTATATGAAAATATATACAATGGTTTTATATTTCCAAGACATACATGGTGGGGTGTAAAAGTCCCCTTCATCAAAATAAAATATAGATCAAATAATTTTTACATTCACTGTCAAGTGATTAAAAAAATATTGATAACTAACTAGCATCATCTACCTCATATTGACGATTATCTCAATAAAATTAGAGAATCTAATTACATAATAAAATTTATACTTTAATATAGATATAATATATAATGTTCCAAAAGGGATGATAATTATAAAATATATTTCTATAAAAGGTATGGAAACTATGAATTTATCATGATTCCATTTTTACTTACACATTCTCATGATATCCTTACATATAATTGGAATTGTGTCCTTAGTGACTACTCGGATCAATTATTAGTGTTCATACAAATATAATTATAAAATATTCAATGATTGTGGAAGAACATGAAGACCATTTTTGGATTGTGTTGAAAAACTTATCAATGGAACTCTCAAGTAAATAATTAGTGTTGGATAGTTTATCTAGAAATGGTATAATTATTGGGAGATGTAATCACTTGAATGGGGGAAGAATTATATCTTTCAAATATATATATTATTAACAAATGTACTAGAAAAACTATAGTTACTAATATCTTATGCTTCCTAGGTTCAGTAGGATACTAGAGACTCTTGATGAGTGATTTCTCATATCTATAAAATAAAATAACCATGTCAACATGGAAGGGAGTAATTTTTTTTGGGAATATTAATGAAAAAATGATATAAGTAACTATATAAGATGTTGGTTGCCATACTAATACAAAAATTATCCAAATAATAGGATGGTTTTATAATATACAGTTATCATTCAAAAATTATCTTACCATGACTCCTCTTAAAAAATTATATGTTCATTACATATTATTAACATTAATCAAAGAATAATGATCAAAAATAATGAGTGGGTGATTTGGACATAGAAATAAATATATTTTAATTAACTAAATTTTCGAATTATTGTTATGTTGAAAATTTTGATATTAATAATTACTATAGGAGTTTGAAGTATATATCCGCATAAATGGAGTTAAACATGTTCCAAGGGAAATGGTTGGATTTTATAACATATTCTGAAAAATTAATAAACTATAAAATAGATAATTAACATAAGGTGGGTGATTCCTTTGGAAGGATAGATTATTCAATATTATCTATAAATATGATTGAAAAAGACTCAATAATAATGAATTTTTAGTGGATGAATCATTATATCATAGACGGAAGGGATAAATACTTTCATTCTAAAGTACTATTCAACAATCAATTAAATGGATGATCAGTGAGGACCATAATGTTGATGAGCAGACATAAAAGAAAGATTCTGTATTCTAGAGTGGAACTTTTATATAGATAGAAATATAATGTTTGGAACCTAGAATGATTTCCATCAATACCATAACTAAAGATGGAAATTTGGGATGATGTTGTTAGTTAATCCTTATATATTCTTCAATTAATAAAGAATATATATTTATATATAAATATAATCATCTAGATAGATAACATTAATAGGAAGATCATACAATACATATATTTTTTATTGGTATTCTGATCCTTCATATTTGAATAAAAAATTTCTATGTATACTAACCCTAGATTAAAAAACATGTATATTACATCATTTTATATGAATATTAATTGCATTTCAAACTTAAATTCCTGGGGCCATCAATGTTTATTGTATTTTAAAAAATGGACTAAAATATTCTATCTTGGTTTAATATCTATTGCATCTCACATAAATATCTCCACCTATAGTATATCTACCTAAAACCATTCTTCAAATCCTTGTGAAGGAAACATAATAAACGGTTGAGCTCATATGCTATGTAAGGGTGTGTAATATAAATGTATAATCAAAACATGAAAAAGGGTATAGGACATGATCATAACATTGGATGATCATACCCTCAATATTTAAGATCATGAAAATAATTTTTTGTTCATAATAAATATATCATAAGATAATTAAGAGAATAAGTCATGAAATCATAACATATGTATATGACGTGGATTTTTTTGCATTCAAATCTTTTTATAACATTATGGTAATTTATAAATACAATGAGGTTCAGTCATTATGTTAAATAGATGATATCATGTCCCCGAACTATGTTATAAACAAGAAAATATGTCCCTGAATAACATTGTGAATGTAGTGACCTGTAGCTTGAAATACATGGACATTACATTACTTTTTCAGAATACTTAATACATAACCAAAACAGACACTCAAGGACCGTAATTTTTTAGTGTCTTTGGAAATTAGGAACGTAATCTTCTAATCATGGTGAATGATCTTCAACATCTACCATAAGATCTTCCCCTTTTTTTTCTTACCTAAAACCTTTCTTTAAATCCTGGGGAGAAAAAAACATATAAAGGGTGAGCTCAAATTCTTAGTAAGGGTAAACAAATGAAATATCAATCACATCATATACATAATAAGATAACTTTTGGAAATATTAACCTACAAAAGAGGTCATAATTTAATAACATGGGATAAATCATAGTTGTGAAATGTAATCCAAATAATCACAACTTAAAACATGAAGCATTGTGGCATACACAGATAATCATTGAGAATCATTTTTTATTAGTCAAGAAACATTTCCAAGACTATCTTAGAGGACAAAGTCCATTTTTGAACCGAGTTTACTCCTTGTTTCAGTCCTATTTCACTGAACTGGTTTAACATGCCATTCCAGCCATGTCTATCTCATGAGATATAAAATCATTACCCAATGTATTGGAGGGATATATAGGTCCCACTCATCTCATAATGATACCATTCTTATGTATTCCACAAAATCATAAACCATACATCATAACATAACCCATGAAATAAAAATGGGATTCTTAAACATCATGACATCATAAAACAATTCATATAAGATAAAGGAATTCATAAAAATAATTCCATCACAGAATAATCAAATCAATGTAATAATTGGGCAGAAACATAACCCTATATTATCTAAGATGGAAAATTATTTTAATAAAACACTTGAAATCCATTTTTTAGGAAAATATCCTTTCTACTGCAAAAACATTTTCTTTTCTTAACATGTCATGAAATTTTAAACTAAAGAAGTTGATTAAAAATAAAATTGAAAACTTGTAATGGAAGCTTCTTGGAAATAATGTTCTAAAAATCCATTCATGCCGTATAAGTTAAAAAAACATTCTTCTCGTACTTTTGTTGGAAATGTCAAAAAGTACCTCATATGAAAAACAACAAAAGATTACTTTCATATAGTTTACTAAAAACTCACCGAAGGGTAAAATTTGATTTAAACAATTGTAGGTGGATGGAAAAAATATTAAATATTGAGGAAACATGGATGTGGATGATAAAATACACCCCAATAAATACCAACGTATAAACAATCTCGGATAAAATGAGATTGTGATATTTTTCCTTACCTCAGGTCTGATTTGCTTCAAATGTGTCCGAACCTCCTGTATAATGATTTAAATAATGATATTGACTTATTCCAGAATCATACTTATTTTTATGATATCATATATGGTCATATTCTTATCTTATTATTAGAAATATTTCATTGCTTCTTGTTATACGGGTGTTTATTACTTTTTGTTCTTATGCGTATTTTGTCGAATAAATTATTATTCTTCTCTTTAGGTTATAGATACCTCATTTCCAAGATGGTATTAGTGTAATATATATCCTATTAATTCATTCAATTAATTTATATAATCATTATGCAATGAAGATCATGGATAATGAGTCGCATCACATCGTGGAGATGGTATTCCGTACGTATGCACGAGCGATGATATCTTTCCCATGATCGTCGAATTGTATTAGAGTGTATGTATACTATTTCAGAATACATATCAAATTAAAATAATCATATATAGTAATTATTTACACCATTTTACACATCCAAGTAAGGTGGTGGTGGAAAATAGATTACACCACGGCGTGGAGATGGTATTCCGTACGTACGCACACGTGGTGATTTTTTTTCCATAGGATGAATAGATGATGAAATAGGGTTGTTTAATACATATAATAACATATCAGTATATGAGTGATAATGATGTTATTACTTCATAATGAAACAACTAATTAAGAAGAAGTGGAAGAAGAAATAAAGAAGAAAGAATCAGTAACGGGCATTACCTCTTCTTTGAAGCGCCTTTTTGAGATCTCTTCTTAGGGCCATAAAATTGGACTTTGAAGAAGACCAGGACCTCTAAGATGTTTCTAGGGAAGTGGTGAAGTGAAATGGGCAGGGGTTGTCCGAGATTGAACGCTCAAATTGGTGTGAGGAGGAGAGGTAGGAGGTGCCCTTTTTTAAGGGAGGAGACGACCACCTTTGAAATAACTAAAAATATTATTTTATTGTAAAGTCAAATTAGGTTTTTAATAGCTCCAAATTGATATATTTCGAAGCTAAGGTGGGGATGGGTTTAAATAATCTAATCCAATATAATTTAGAAATTTGAGGTATAAATTTTAACCTTATAATTTAGATTTAACTTTATGTTAGATAATTTAACTTTTACAGTGTCTTCTTGTTTTCTTACACTATAAGGTTAATAAACTTAGTATATCAAGCCAAACTAACCCCAAGTTGTTTATCATTAATATATATAACCTTATCTAAGTCATGTATCCGACCCTTATATTTTTAGGAATAAAATAACAATAAATAATATAGTATTTGTTTTAATAACTATTTTATGTCAATTTTGACAATATTTGGTAATTGATTTTTGTGAAAATCATAACAGAATTATTAGTTCAAAAACATTTAATTAAATAAATACTAACATGTCATATTAACATATAAAATTATTTTAATTCATAAAAAGTCCCAAATTAAATTTATTTGGGTATTTATAAAATCAATTATGAAAATATTTCATTAATAAGATAATTATTGCATCATCATTGTATCATAAATAAATTAAAATATTTTAAGTCTAAAAATTACAAATAAATTACCATTATTTAGGAAATCTATTTATATTTATAATGAATATTTATAGTCGTATTTATCTTATGTATAACCCTAATTAAAAATTCCTTAGTTATTTAACTTTGATTTTAACTATTTTTACCCTTCTTTAAATAAATTGACAATAAATGTCCTAGTATAATCCAAGTGGGCCTAAATGGTCATATTTTAATCCTAATGTTTTTTTGGTCGAATTACACTTATAAAATAGAATTAGGACATGTGTTAGGGTAATAATAATATCATTTTTACCCTTAATTACACTATTTACTTTTAACCGTGGTAAAAAAAGTAAAAAGTTACTATTCACCAAAAATTATTTTCATCTCATTGAACTAAATTTCAGTCCTTGATATTAACGGTGTCTCTCATAGTTTCGAAATTCCATTCACAGAAGTGGTAAAATTATGTTTTATTAAAAATTCAGTTTTTTAACTACCACTTAGTGGTTTACTATTCATCAAAAAATGAAAGTTTCCAGAAAAATACCAAAAATTAGGCCTAAGATATATTTGATATTATGAATTCAAAAAGAATGTATATTATACCAAATTCAAAACATATCAGTTACATTAACTAATTTAAAAATTTATTCCCGTAGTCAAAACAAATAGTGTGTTTTTTACGAGAAATAACTATCAAAAGATTGAAACTTGTTTATGTCTGGTTTAAATGTGAAATTACTTTCAATGACCAAAATTGTATTAAATTGTAAAAATATATTATATATATACCTTAAAACCACTCAAATTAATAATTTATCACTATTAATTATTTCGATTCAAAAAGTTGTTTTTAATTAAAATTTAGAAATTTTCACTATTCATCAGAATATGAAAGTTATCTGAAAAGTACCAGAATTTCACACTAAACTAATTTCGACATTTTGAATCCAAAAATGAAGTCCATTTTGAAAAATAAAATTTACAAAATTTTAAAAAGTGGTTATTAATATTCATAACGGCTAGTTTTAATAATATTTTAATAGCATATCGTTGTTTAGTGAAACTCAGTATTGCGTATGGCGCAAGCTATCGAGGAAGGCCGCAGTTGCGTGTAAAGCAAGAAAAGCTAGTGTTGTGTGTAGTGAAAAGTTTCTTTGATGATTTATATAATATAAAAACAAATTATTTCTCATAAAAGTCTTGGGTGTTACATTCTACCCCCCTTAAAATGAATTTCGCCCTCCAAATTCATCGGGGTTATATATGGTTTACTACCCGAAATTTTCTTTAATAGAAACCCACATCGTAAAAAGGAATACAAAAACCTTGCTTTAAAAAATAATGTATGGAACGTAATGGTTACCCAAATTAACTCATCCATGGGTTTCCACGTAGGAGAACATAGGTGAAAATATGGATATGGAAGAAAAATATAACCATCATGTTCTGATGGAGAGTGGTAGAGAACATGGCAATGAAAAAGTCAACAATCACAAAGCCATAAATTTGTGACGATTTAAGGTACCATCTGATTCATCAGATATAAGGGCACTAGGACAACATTTTTGGTTTTCCAGATCATTTCCCTAAAGTTGAAATTTTGAATTAGAATAAATACTTACTTTATTTTGGTATAATCTCACTGTTGTTTGTGCCTTAAAAAATATCCACTTCATCTTTCAAAGAAATGATGTTGAATTTGTTATTAGTGAAGTGTTAGCAGATCATGTGATAGAATGATGTGTCATTACATCTGTCTCCAACAAAAGGTTAGAAAAAGTTATTAAATATACATAAGTCGATCTATAGTGAGATTAATCATATATGGTTCTTAGAATGGACTTATACTTCGTATATCATACTTCTTAATATAATAAAACTAGTTTATACTAAACAGGGACTTCTTGTAGGCCAGTGGTAGGCGATAAAGGTCAGTCGCACTTCGGTTGTGGGTTCGATTCCCACAGCCTTGTCCGACGCGATGGGCTATCTCTCATCCTGTAGGTTATCCTTTTTCTAAAACTACTTTACTATAACATCCCATCAATAATATCGAAAAAAAATCTATCCTCAAACAATACTTATTTATGTCCAACATAATCCTTTCCAATCTTTAGGCTTATCCAAAATATTGTTTTCCAATCTCATAATATAGTGAAAACGATTACTAAAGAGTTCATATAACAACCATGTTAATACCATCGTTGATCCCCATATATCATGATATATGTCTTGTTGGTCACAGTCCAAAAATTCGAAGACATTAATCATGTATTCTCTTGAAAAATGAATACCCATTGAATCTTAGCGAAAAAATGATTGTTGTCAAAAGTTAACTCTTTTCACATACCAAAATCTGAAACCATGATATAACTATTTCTTTATATCATTCATGAGCACATGAATACTGTCAAACATTTCATTTTCTCCTTATCCCTTCATTATGCGGATATCATCTTTTTTCCAAAAAATATCTCAATCACTTTCCATGGTTACTGGTACCATAAAATTATTGAAAACCATAATAGACCAATACATAAATATTCCAATATTCCACGATACTATATAAAACAATATTTTGGAATACCATTACATAAACACATAATCATTCCACCATATCATTGTCTTATTCAACATCGCCAATAGTGATCATGTGTAACTTCCCTTTGTCCTTTACCTTAAGTTGTTTCTCATGTCGATCATCACTAACCCTTGGATTAGTCCATTTATTAGCATAATGCCCCATTTCCATTCACTTGAAGCATTGAAGTGTTGGTGGTGCGTTCTCTACAGTCTTTTCATTATTCACTTCATTAGAAACCCTTTTTCTATTACTTCGACATTGAGCTGCTCGATGGCCTTCTTTTCCACACTTAAAGCTTTTTATAGTCCCTTTAAGACAATCTCCATCATGCTTCTTTCCACACTTTGAGCATAAAGAAACATTCATCTTATTTTCACCATTATTCTGAGATTTCTCCTTGAACTCCATCATTTGTTTCTTGTCAAAACTATGAGATGGATAAGTAACACCAACTTCCATTTCTACCTTGATAGCACAACGTACAATTTCTTCATAGCTACTGAAGTCTCTTACAGCTAATGCCCTTCGAAAATTTGGTTTTAATCCACTGATGAATCTATCAACTTTACTTTTAGTTTGGATGATAAAGCCAGATGCATACCTTGAAAGCCTTGTAAAATTCGCTTCGTATAGACCAACAGATTCATCATCCTTTTTCTTTAGTTCAAGAAACTCCTTTTCCATCTTTGTTTGAAGAATACGAGGGATGTACTTATTGATAAATAAGTTCTTGAACCCGTCCCATTCCATGGACTCAATTTCATCTCTTGGCCTTGTATTCTTGATAAGATTCCACCATTCATCAGCTTCACCATCCAAACGATATACTGCTAAGATGACTTTATCATGTTCTGAACATTAAAGAACTGAAAATATCATTTCAGTGGTACTGATCCATTGTTCAGCAACATGTGGATCGGAAGACCCACTGAAAGAAGGTGGACATTGCCTCATGAAGGACTCAATAGAATATTGTTCCCTTATCTGCTTATTTGGAAGTACAGAATAATTCATAGCTTGTGTAAGTATAGCAATATGGTTTTTCACTCCATCTCCAATAACATTTGTTTGTTTAAGAGGACAATCATTGCATTGCCCATTGCATTGATCAACACTGTTCCTTCGGGTTCCAACCATCATCTAAAACCCAAAAAGAATAGTGTGAGAGGAAAAATCATGCTAGGGAAAACAACATAATAAAGGGGGAGTACCTTCAATATCTAACATATTAGGTTTAATTCTAATATCGTTACCGTAATTATAGAACTATAAACTGTACTTATACTTAACCTTAGGGACATCTCTAGACATACCTTAGAAATATATCTAGGGATCTCACTAAATTTCTCACATCCTAGCTTCCAAATGTTGACTAAACCATTCTTCTAATACCAACTGTAGAGACCCGTAACTTGATGTACATGGACATTACATTACTTTTGTGGAATACTTTATACATAACAAAAACAGACACACAAAGACCGTAATAGTTTAGTGTCTTTGGAAACTTGGAACGTAATTTTCTAATCATGGTGAAAGATCTTCAACATCTCCCATAAGATCTTCCCTTTTTTTTCTTACCTAAAACCTTTATTTAAATCATTGGGAGAAAAAAACATTTAAAGGCTTAGCTCAAATGCTCAGTAAGGGTAAACAAAAGAAATATCAATCACATAATATACATAAGAACATAACTTTTGGAAATCATAACCTGCAAAAGTGATAATAATTTCATAACATGGGATAAATCATTATAGTGAAATGTAATACCAATAATCAAAACATAGAACATGAAGATTTTGGCATACACACATAATCAGAGAGAATCATTTCTTATTAGTCAAGACACATTTCCAAGACTATCTTAGTTGACAAAGTCCATTTCTGAACCGAGTTTACTCATCGTTTCAGTCCTGTTTCACTGAACCGGTTTAACCTGCCGTTCCAGCCATGTCTATCTCATGAGATATTAAATCTTTACCCAATTCATTGGTGGGAGATATAGGTCCCACCCATCTCATAATGCACCATTCTTATTTGTGCCCTAAAATCATAAACCATACATCATAGCATAACCAATGTAATAAAAATGGGATTCTTAAACATCATGACATCATAAAACAATTCATATAAGATAATGGAATTCATAAAATTAATTCCATCACAAAATAATCAAATAAATGTAATAATAGGGATAGAAACATAAACCTATATTATCTTAGATGGAAAATAATTTTGATAAAACACTTGAACTCCATTTTTGAGGAAAATATCCTTTCTACTTCAAAAAAATTTTCCTTTATTAACATGTCATACAATTTTAAACTAAAAAAAGTTGATTAAAAATAAACTTGGAAATCTTGTACATTTATCTTCCTGGAAATAAAGTTTTAAAAATCCATTAATGCCATATATGTTAAAAAAACATTTGTCTCGTACTTTTGTTGGAAAAGTCAAAAAGTACCTCATATGAAAAATGACAAAATATTCATTTCATATCTTTTACTAAAAACTCACCGAAGGGTAAAATGGGATTTAAACAATTGTAGGTGGATAGAAACAATATTAAATATTGAGGAAACATGGATGTGGATGATAAAATACACCCCAGTAAATACCAACGTATAAACAATCTCAGATAAAATGAGATTATGATATTTTCCCTTACCTCAGGTCCGATTTGCTTCGTATGTGTCCGATCCTCCTGTATAATGATTTAAATAATGTTATTGAATTATTCCAGAATCATACTTATTTTTATGATATCATATATGTTCATATTCATAGCTTATTATTAGTAATATTTCATTGCTTATTGTTATTCAGGTGTTTATTACTTTTTTGTTCTTATGCGTGTTTTATCGAATAAATTCTTATTCTTCTCTTTAGGTTATAGATACCTCATTTACAGAATGTTATTAGTGTAATATATATCTTATTCATTCATTAAATTCATTTATATAATCATTATTCAATGAAGATCATGTATAATGAGTCGCATCACATCGTGGAGACAGTATTCCGTACGTACACACGAGTGATGATATCGTTCCCATGATCTTGGAATTGTATTGGAGTGTATATAATCTATTAAATAATAAATATCACTTTACAATAATCATATATAGTTATTATTTACACCATTTTACCCATCCATGTAAGGTGGTAGTGGAAAATAGATTACACCACGGCATGGAGACCGTATTCCGTACGTACGCACGCGTGGTGATTTCGTTTTCCGTAGGATGGATAGTTGGTGAAATAGGGTTCTTTAATACTTATAATAACATATCAGTATATTAGTGATACTGATTTTATTACTTCATAATGAAACAACTAATGAAGAAGAAGTGGAAGAATAAATAAAGATGAAAGAATCGGTAACGGGCATTACCTCTTCTTTCAAGCGCCTCATTGAGATCTCTTCTTAGGGAAATAAATTTGTCATTGAAGAGGACCAGGACCTCTAGGATGTTTCTAGGGAAGTGGGTATGTGAAATGGGCAGGTTTTCGCCGAGCTTGAATGCTCAAATTGGTGTGAAGAGGAGAGGGAGGAGGTTCTCTTTTATAAGGGAGGAGAGGGTCACCTTTCGAATAACTAAAAATATTATTTTATTATAAAGTCAAATTCGGTTTTTAATAGCTCCAAATTGATATATTTCAAATCTAAGGTGGGGATGTGTCGAAATCCTCTGATCCAATAGAATTTATACAGGTTTAGGTATCAATTTTAACATTATCATTCAGATTTAACTTTAAGTTAGATAATTTATTTTTATCGTGTCTTCTTATTTTCTTACACTATAAGGTTAATAAACTTACTATATCAAACAAAACGAACCCCAAGTTATTTATTATTAATATATATAAGCTTATCTACGTCATTTGGCCGAACCATATATTTTTATGAATAAAATAACAATAAATAATATAGTTTTTTTAAAAAACTATTTTATGTCAATTTTGACACTATTTGGTAATTGATTTTTGTGAAAATAATAACAGATTGATTAGTTCGAAAACATTTAATTAAATCAATACTAACATGTCATATTAACATATAAAATTATTGTATTTCATAAAAAGTCTGAAATTAAATTTATTTGGGTATTTATAACATAAATTATGTCAATATTTCATTAATAAGATAATTACTGCATCATAATTGTATCATAAATAAATTAAATTATTTTAAGTCTAAAAATTACAAATAAAATACCATTATGTATGAAATATTTTTATATTTCAAATGAATATTTATTGTCGAATTTATCTTATGTATGACCCTATATTGAATATTCTTTATTTATTGAACTTTGATTTTAGCTATTTTAACCCTTCTTTAAATAAATTGACAATAAATGTCCTAATCTAATACATGTGGGCCTAAATGGTAATATTTTATTCTAAGGTTGTTTTTGGACGAATTACCCTTTTCCAATAGATTTAGGACATGTGTTAGGGTAATAATAATATCATTTTTACCCTTAATTACCCTATTTACTTTTAACCGTGGTAAAAAAAAGTAAAAAGTTACTATTCACCAAAAATTATTTTCATCTCATTGAACAACATTTTAGTCCTTGAGATTAACCGTGTCTCTCGGATTTTTGAAATTCCATTCACAGAAGCGGTAAAATTAAGTTTTATGAAAAATTTAGATTTTTAACTACAACTTAGTTGGTTCACTATTCATCAAAAAATGAAAGTTTCCAGAAAAATATCAAAAATTAGGCCTAAGCTATATTTGATATTATAAATTCAAAAATGATGTCTATTTTAACAAATTAAAAACATATCAGTTACATTAACTAATTTAAAAATTTATTCCCGTCGTCAAAACAAAAAGCGTGTTTTTTAAGAGAAATAACTATCAAAAGATTGGCACTTGTTTATGTCTGGTTTAAATGTGAAATTACATCCAATGAACAAAATTGTATTAAATTGTAAAAAATATATTCAAAATATACTTTAAAACCACTCAAATTAATAATTTATCACAATTAATTATTTTGATTAAAAAAGTTGTTTTTAATTAAAATTTAGTAATTTCACTATTCATCGGAATATGAAAGTTATCTGAAAAGTACCAGAATTTCACTCTAAGCTAATTTTGATATTCCGAATCCAAAAATGAAGTCCATTTTGAAAAATAAAATTTACAAAATTTCAGAAATTGGTGATTAATATTCATAACGGCTAGTTTTAATAATATTTTAATAGCATATCGTTGTTTAGTGAAACTCGGTATTGCATACGACGCAGGCTATCGAGGAAAGCCGCAGTTGTGTGTAAAGCAATCCAAGCTAGTGTTGTGTGTAGTGGAAGATTTATTTGATGATTTATATAACATAAAAAACAATGTATTTCTCATAAAAGTCTTGGGTGTTACAGTGAACATGTAATCAGGTTTAGTCCTAACCTTATGGATATAAAACCAGTTCTATAAATAACATTGTGAACATATAATAAAGTTCATACATAAACTAATGGACATGAAACCTTGTCCATTTATAAAGTTTAAAATTCATTATAAGGGTCACTCATAATTATATGAACACGTAATTTCGTTCATGAATAATCTTTTGGACATGAAACCATGTCCATTCATAACATTGGGAACACATAATATGGTTCACTCATAACATTTTGATCATGTAATCTAGTTCACACATAATCTTATAGACATGAAACCAGTTCCATGCATAATATTTTGAATATGTAATCAGTTTCATTCATAAAATTTATATTCAGTATTCATCTATAATTACCCAGTTCATGGGAGGGAGATATAGTTTCCACCCATCACAAAAAAAATCAAACAAACATCTATGAAAATAATACAAACCCTATCTTGGCCCATGAAAATAGATTGGTTTTATAAAGATCAAATCAAATCCCATGAAATGAATAGGGTATCAATTACATTTCATCAAATAATAACATATGGAAAAAAAAATTATTTTCATAAATATTTTATCAAATCATAACCCATGAAATGTAACGGGATTCATAAATATATAAAATGTGAAAGAGAAATAGGTTTCATAATTATATAACCTGTGAAAGTGAAAAGTTATTCCAAAAAATCGTGCCATTAAAACATAAACCATTCAAGAGATGATAATAATGGACCATTTAAATCATTTGTTAGTAGGGAATGATCAATTTCTGTAGATTTCAGCCTTGGTATAAAATAATATAAAATTATATTTTAAAAAAATTTCATGTGGAAAATATCCTTTATTCATGAATAATATTTTTTTAGAACATAAATATTATTAATAGAAACCTTACAAAATATTCTACAATACTTTTTGAAAATTATTTCTTGAAAAATAAATTGTAAACATATAATTAAATAATGTAAAAAATTTTAGACCCTTTAACGTAAGAACTAATGAAAAAACATGAAAAACTTTTGAAAACCATTTTCATTAAAATCATTATGAAAAAATATAAATAAATAATATAAAATGAACAACATTTATAATAATTTTCCAATGAAAATAAAATTAAAAAAAAATTTAAAAAAAATTTCTTTTTCTAAAACATGGTGTTTGAACTAAAACAAATTTATGAATGAAAAGATGCATATGGTCAGGCATTCCTGAAAATTATTTTCTTAATTATCTTAAGTTTTAACGAATAATCAATGTTAATAATAACTAGATATATCATGACTAATTATTTTCGAATTAATTTCATTTGTTTTCTGATGATATGGATCATTTTAGTTCATCAATTAAGCATAATAATTAATAATCTAAAAAAGTGATGAGATTATTCCATTAAAATCTTATCACTTGGTATCATGGGATCATACAAACCGTGTAGTATAGGGAAATTACAAGAGACATAGAATATGATAAAAATAATATGATTCATGATACATCATATTAATATGAATTATATAAACCTGAAAAATAATTTAGGTGTATAACCAAACATGAGTCTCAAAGATGTAAAATTGAGATAAAATTGTTTAACTGATGTTGTAACATTTGAATTATAAATACCATGAAAGAATGATCATAAATTTTATATCTAAATAAACAAAAACATAAGTATAAGAGACATATAAAGAATTAATAGTACATAAATACACTACACAAATAAATTTGGCGGTGATTAAGGAATGTATCCCTTGGAAATAAATGTGATATGAAATTCCTATACCTTATTATAGGACTCTCGCCGTACTCATTAAAACCACATCTTAATTGAATAACTCCTTCTGGTTTGTCCTAAAATGATTGTTTAGATTTATTTATTCCCAAAGAAAAATTTATAGGAGTAATAGGGGAACTTTTGGGATCTTATTATAGATGAGAATAGTTGATCCAAGGGGATTGAGAGGTGTGATGATGTTTGAGGAGATGAAAAGTTTATAGCAGAGGAAGAGTGGCACTAGTGTAAATATTTGAAGAGGGAAATCCCCCAAGTTTTTCATGTTGATATTGGATTCAATAATTGACCAAATACCATCTAGGTGATGATATGGTTGAAATAAATCTAACCAATGGATCGTGAAAATGTTTCGAGTTCATTTTCAGTCTTAACATTCAGGTTTAGTTCTCTGTAAACTTAATTTGATGTTAATCAATGTAGTTAATTTAAATTAATTACGAAATAATTTTTGATAAAAACTAATTTTATATAATTAGACATTATAAATTATTATTATTGAATATATTGATCCCATTTTCCCAATTTATAATCATAGAAATTCAAATAATTATTTTAAAATTACCCAATTGATGGGATGACATTGTGGGTTTTAATAGTTAAAACTATCAAATATTTTCCATGGTATTATGTCAAATTCTATTTTAAAATTGTTCGGATGACGTAAATTGGATTAATATAAAAAATTTATTTAATTATACTTTTAAAAAAATTTAAAATATAATTTAACCTTATAAATAATTTAGATGAATAAGAAGTTCGGAATTAAAGTCATGTATTTTTAACTATTGATAAAAAATGAATCCTTTCCTAAAAATTTGAAAATATATATCCAAAAGTAAGTATTATATTTATATTTTAAAGAAAAATTTTATTTTTACATATTTAATCTATAAAAGTTCAAAAAATAGGATTTAAAATTGGTTCTCCACTAAATGGTTGTAAAATAAATATATGGTTTTAAGCACCAAATTGGGGTTTTTATTTATCTTATGTATTTAAAATTTGTAGAATGGATAAATTTTTATTTAATATATAACAGATATATTACGTTAATATCACTCAATAAAAGTATTAAATTTTATTTTTTAGAAAAAATAAATCTTTGTGACCATGAAAATAATAATATTTCTTATTATATTATATCGTATTTCATGTTCATTACAATTTAGTTTGTAAAATTTTAATTCATGTTATATTTTTTTAGTATATATTTCCATAAATTAGTTATTATTGTCCCCAATAAAAATTTATCCACTAGGTTATATATTATATTTTTAAATAATAACATATTCATGTTATACTATTGTCATTTTAATATCAGTCAAGCATGTTACATAAAATGTCAAGGAATTTCATTGTTGTGTGTAACACAAGAAATCATTGGTGCTTCATGTAGAGAATGGTAAAGCTTATATTGTGTGTAGTGAATGATTAACATGATGTTGAATATTAAATATGTGAAAAATATTGGATTCATATATAATAAATATCTTCAATATTGTGTGAAATGAAAAATATAAAAAAGGATAAATTATTTTGAAAACATTAACTCAAAAAATATCAATGTGTTACATTCTACCCCCTTAAAATGAATTAATGTGTTTCCATTATTTTCGGTTATCAAATTTTTAATGATTAAATGTTTCATTCATTGAATCCCACATTGAAAAATGAATACTAAAACGTCCCTTAAAAGGGATTGTTGGATCCAAAATGGTTACCAAAAGTAACATCAAACTAGGTTTCCTCATCATAGAACATAGTTTTTTACTGAATATTGGACATATAGGAAAATCAGAAATATTTATAGGAATCTATTGAGGTGATCAATCAAAAACATGTTAATGATCAATGAAATTTTTATGGTGTAAAATACATAAATATGTGATCATTTGAAAGGACACTGGTTTCAAAAAAAATAATGTATTAGGAAAATAAATTTTATTATCATTATCTTATAAATGATTAATTTTTTTATATTGAACAATAATATAATTTAATGTTCATACTTTATGGTATTACTTTATGGAAAATCCCAACCTTTGGTTATGGATTGATAAAGTTCCACATCATATCTTACCATAATAAATAAATATCAATTTTTTTTATTCTTGTTGTACTAACAGATCATGAGGTACATCATAAGGAAACCCATTATCTTAAGCTACTATAAATAAAAATAGGTTATCCGGTATGTATAAGTCAAAATGTGGTGAGATAATACATTAATATCAAAAACATTCTATAATGTTTGACAAAATAATATCAATAAATGGTAAACCTTATAACACATACAAAATATAATTCATCCTTTTGTCCTTAAATATGATCTTATCTTATATATAAAAAAAATTCATTTGATACTTGGGTTCATCCTTCCACTGATAGAACATTAAAATTGATTATATTATTCAAAAATTCATTTATGGGGATATAATCTCCGGAAACATCCCTAAAAGATGAAAAAAAAAATATTATCATAAGGAATATTAATACAAAATCAAACATTAACTTTCATACTAAAGTGGAAAAGGATATATTTTAACCTAATTTTTATTATTCTCTTAAACCATTGTGATTGTATAATATTTCCATTAATCCCTTTTCTGTAGAGGTTTTTGTTTCTTATCATCAATATTATCCCTTGGATTTGGGAATTGATTCACATAGTTCCTAAATTCCATGCACGTAAAACACTCTTGTGTGTGTGCTTTTTTATGTTGATCATTCCATCCACTAGTTGCATTTAATTTCCACTTGTCATAACTATTACATTATCTTTCACGGTGGACAATCTTCCCACACATGAAACAAATTCTAATTCCTTTTATCCACTCTTCAATGTGCTCTTTCCCATAGTTTTGGGAAACTGTGTATTTGAAATATTTTCTTCTCTCCATGGTTTCTTGATTACTCTTTAAAATCCATCATATACTTATTCTAAGAACCATGATATTTATAAGTAAATACAACCACCATTTCAAATTTTATTAGAGAACAAACAATCATTTCATAGCTTATAAGGTGTCTCATGTCCAAAACCCTTTTAAATAATTAAATTAATCCATTGATAAACCTGTAAAATTTAATATTGGGATGAATGACAGTACCAAAATCATACCTCACAAGTCTTGTGATATTATCCTCATAGGTACCAATAAATTCATCATCATTTTTCTTCTACTAAATGAAATCATTTTACATCTTCATACGAACAACACTTTGAAAGTACAAATTGAAAAATTAATTCATGATCTCAAACTAATCAATGGATTTAATTTCTTATTTCTTCCTCATGTTCTAAATTTAAGCCTACCACTGGCCTGCTCCACCTTCAAACTAATAAATAGATTGGATGAAATTTTCATGATCTGAACACTTGAAAATGGATAATATTTTTTCTATATTTGCTGATTCAGATATCAGCAATAGGTGGATCACATGACCTACTAGAAGATGGTGTATGATGCCTCAGTAAGTACTCAATGAAACTTTTTCCTCCATTTCTCATTCATAAACTCATCATGATTCATATATCTAGAAATCATTGATAGTATAACAATAATGTTTTTTATTCCACCACCCATAACTATTAATCTTCAATAGGAAATTTGTTTCATTTTCCTCCTCAATTACCATTGATGTGGTTCCTCCAAGTTTTATCCATTAACTAAAACCAAAATCAATGAGTAATAAATATATATCATCATGAGGAAACACAAAATCCTGAAAATTAACTTATAGTATGAATAATGTATGACACCTTCCATAATCTATGGCACCATAGGTTTATCTTTTATTATTCCTCACAAACTTCAATTTAAAAACAATTATTATGGTTGATGAATAATTTTAGAATTCCCAAATCATATCCCGTATTGGAGTAAAACTAGGTGTCCATAAAGGCCCATTATCATGTACCAAATTACTCTAAGTCAGGCCCGAAACATCTTCTAAGATTTTATTATCTTCTGTACATATATATCATATTATCATCCAAATATAGTATCCATATATGAATATATTTCTAGGAAACCACTCACTTTATCCTTTACCAAAATTCAAGGCCAATTTCCTATATGATAACTTATCTTTAAACTAATCCTTATATACACCCCTAGACATATCTTTATAAATATGACAATCGATATTAATAAATTTTTCTCCTGTTAGTTTATAAAGGTCTACTAGACATTTTCTAGGATACCAACAATAGAAACCCGACCATAACATACATGGATAATACTTAATTTTAATTTTATATTCACTATATTACAATAATACATGCATGGGGATCATAATATCAAAGTATCTATAGATATTTGGAAAGAAAATATTATGTCCTAATTAAAGATCTTCAAAATCTCTCATATATATCTCCTCATTTATTACTTCTACCTAAAACCTTTCTTCATAACCGTATGAAAGTAAACATAGAAAATGGTGAGATCAAAGGATCAGTAAGAGAAAATAGAGGAAATTCATAAGAATAACATGAAGAAACAGATATGGAACTTGAGATTAAAATTTAGAAATCATATACTACATACTGGATATCCTAATAATGACTGGACGTTTACAATACATAGATCATAAGTTAATTTAGATAATAAGTCATAAAAACAAAACATATGAATAAGACATTAACTTTTTCGCATACACATTGGTTAATAATGATGGGGATATGATTATGTAGGAATATTTTCACTCATTTTGTAAAGAACATTAAATTAGGCCTCCATATCAATATATGGATAAGATACCAGGCCATGAATAACATTTTGAATGTGTAATTAGGTTCACACAAAACTTTATATACTTGAATCCAGGTCCATGCATAATATTATGAACATGAATTGAGGTTAAAAATAAAATTGTGAACAATGTATCATGTTCAGGCATAAAATGATGGAAATGATACAAGGTCGATGCATGACATTGTGAACACATAATAATGTTCACTCATAACATATTGAACATGTAATTTTGTTCACACATAAACTTATTCACATTTCACCTAGTCCATGGATAACATTTTTATCATGTAATAAGGACCACTCATAATATAGTGAACATATAATTGTATTCACGCATATGCATATGGACATGAAACAAGGTTTGTGACTTACATTTTTAACATGTAATAAGGATCACTGATAACATTGTGAACATGTAACCATGTTCATGTAGAAACTTATGGACATGAAAGCTTTTACAAGATTAACTTTGTGAACATGTAATCAAGAACACATATAATAATTATACTAATGATTCATCCATCTTTACCCAAGGAATTAGATGGAGAAATATTTTCCACAAATCACATAATTAAATCATACAAACATATTCCAAAAAATAATAATCATATCATAACCCATAAAAATAAATGAGTTTTATAAACATTAAATAATAAAATAGGAAATGAAAGTTGTATCATAAACATTTCATCATATCATAAAAAATGAAAAATAGAAAGGTTTCACAACCATTAAATCAATTCATACTCAGACAAAATAGCGTGTTTCACAATCATATATGCTATGAAATAGAAATTGATCTCATGAAATATAAATAGGTTTTAAAAATATAATTCCATAAAAACATAACCCATTCATGAAAGGAAAAGATTTTTACCTTTAGATTATTTCTTATAAGGGAATTAATAACATCTATGAACATACTCATTGATGTAAAATGGCTTGGATTAATTTTTTAAAAACATTTCATAAGGAAAATAACGTTTCTTCTTGGAAAATGCACATTTTTGAAAACATAACATCTTTTTCAAACCATTTTCATTCAAATAATATAAAAAAGATAGAAATTGTTTTAAAATATATATCATGTATTTTTTTAGAAAACAATAAATGATAACCTAAAAATATTTTTAAAATCCTTTATTTGATAACCTATGAATGATGCTTCAAAACATTCTAAAAACCATATTCATTGAAAATACCTTGATGATATATATATAAATCCTGAAAAATTGAAAAATATATAAAATAAATTTCTTTGAAAATGATCTTAATTTAATATTTTAAAAAAATTTAAATATTTCAAAAAAATGGGTTTTCATATTAAACTAGTTTCTAGCCAAAAAGAGATATATGGTATGACTTTTCATAAAAATATTTTTTTAATTAACATAATAACCAATATGTGGAAAATAGAAAAAATACATCGATATATGTTGAATATATAGAGGATAAATATTATCCTGATGTTTATTGAGATATTTATCATAATATTTTGTCAAGTAATATTACTCATTAACAATGTTGAAAAGTGATAAGATGGTTCGAATAAACTATAATCACTTGTTAACATGAACCATACACTCCCTTTAATAGAAAGAAATTACAAAAAGCTTATAACATCATTAAAATAAGTAGATTAGTTATATAATTTTTAAAATGTAATTATATACACCTCAAAAAAATTAATTTAGTATCATTACCAAACATGTGTCTCAAAATATAAAAATGAAAAAAAAAACAATTTTAATGATTTGGAAAATTATTATACATAAACACCCTAAAAGAATGATTATAAAAAGTATATTTAAATACCCATAATCCAAATTTTAAGAGATATATAATTAATTAATTATATGTAAATATACCATAAAATATAAATGTGTGGTGATTAAGGGTTGTATCTTGTGGAAATAAAAGTGAGAAAAAATTAACTTTTTTTGTCTTAACTCTCATCGTACTCATTCAAACCACCTCTTAATCAAGTAACTGTTGTTTGTTTGAAAAAATGGGTTCCTAGGATTTCATTCTAACTAATGGGATTATTTTTGGAGGAAGTTTTGGATATTGGTATCTTATTTGATTTGATTTTATTTGATCCAAGTGGCATGATAGGTGTGAGGAAGTTGGAGGAGAGGAGGAATTTTTATAATTGAGGAGTGGGACACATGTAAATATTTTTAGTGGGAATTCAAACTATGTTTTTCATATTGAATTTTGATCCAATAGAGGACCAAATTTGGTATGGGGGAGTATATGGTCAATATATGGCATGTCAACGGCTCTTGGACTATTGTATATGTCTTTTTTAGTCTTAAATTTATGTTAGAATCCTAATTTATTGTTAATTTTATATTAACTATTTTTAGATATTGTAAATTTTAATACCATTCAGCACCACTAATTTATAAGATATTTTATATCTTGTTATTTTAAATAATAACATTTTAATAGAATATTATTATTCAGAAAAAATTGATTGTGTGTGTTACACAAGCCATTGATGATGGTCATTATTCTATGTAACACAAGATAACCTCAGTGTTTAATGTAGATAAGAAAAAAACATATGTTTTGTGTAGTTTAAAAAAACATGGTGTTTTGTATAACCCACCCCAAGCATAGTTCATTATTATTAAATAAACTATTTTTAGTGTTGTCTGAAATGAAAAATATCAAACTGGTTAAATAAATTTGAAAAAATAAATCATAAAATATAAGGGTGTTACACTAAGGATATGGCTAAAAAAATTACCCACACAAGTATAAAATATGGAAATATTACTATTAAATTTCATATAGGAATCCCTATGAAATATAAATCCAACAACTCCATTTTTATTTTTTAAAATGAAATTAAAAATTCACCATATTTTTCCCATCAGTGAAATATTCTATCTTGAAAAAATCTGTAATATATAAATATATTAATTATTAATGGATAATAAAGTACCGCATTCTATTATATGTGGTCATGATTTATGGTTTAGCTATAGTTTCTAGATATGTCATCAAAATTTAATGGAGAGAGTTTTCAGTTTTAGAAATGTATATCATCTTCAGATATATGTTAATTATAATATGAGTGTTCATACTCTATATTATATATTGATGTCTAGTTAAATTGATTAGCATGGGTGTTTGGATCAATATGTCCACCTAATAGTTTTTTTTAAATAATAAATGTTTCAATTATATAATTAAAATGGTACCATAAGAGGCTCTATATGGGAGGTGATGTTTGACTCCAAAAAAACATGGAATATGTTGGAGAGTGGAACCTAATTGTTCAAAATCATGACCATGAAATAGAAAAAAGTAGGATTAAATCATTAAATAGAATATAAATTAAGAACTATATTAATAAAATAGTTATATATATAAGTATTCAAAATATTTTTGGTTTGAGGTCGGTAAAAAGGTGTTCCTCCATATATCTCCAAGGAAACGGATCATGAGATTTATAAAGAAATAAATGTTGTTCCATTGGTACATATATTCATTAATTATTCCAGTTTGCTTTGGGGATGTGTCATATCTCTAAGAACTCCCTCTAAGCCTCCCTAAAATAAATTATGTGTTCATTTAATAAATTTATAGGAATTTAATACCATATAATTTTTATTTATTGAAATTAAAAACCATGAAATATATATATGATCTCTAATATGTTGAAAAAATATATGAGTTCATGGATCAAATTGATAATGTGATTTGTATATAGAAAACTCATCTGGTCAAAATTCAATTAAGGAATCACATGTTCGAGTATGGTAATTGGGATCAAGAGGATTTATTGAGACAAAAGTACTATCACAATTTCCCTCATTGAAATATGATTGAAAGAAAAAATATATTTTAAATGGAGTATATTATAAAGACCAATTATTTCAGTAATTAATTTTCCTTAATTAAATATTATGCAACTAGCTTATCTTCAAGATTAGATAAACATAAATGGTTACAATAATTCCATAATAAAATTATTCAATATTACTATTATGTTATATCGTTTATATTATATGGTAACAATAGAGGTGGCAAAAAACCACATAAAAGTTATTGTATCACATACAAATTTTTATTCATAGAGATACACCTCATTAAGAAAACAATGATTACACAATAAGTGTATTATTATTGAAGTATGATTTTTCTCACATTTAGAAATTATATTTATTAAAATTGATCTCATAAAAGGAATTAGTGGGTAAAAATTAAGTGAAACAGATCAATTTAATTTTAGTCTTAAATAAAATTTTACTACGATTACATCTAAATACAATGATAATGGTGAAATAATTATTTTCAAATATCAATTTTAAAATATGTTTTTCAAAATATTTTTAATTTTTTATTTAACAAATTATATTACTTTTTTCAAATTAACACACAAATATTATGATTAAACAAATTCATAATATCATTAAAAATTTATTTTTTCACCAATGCTTTTAAAATGTAAGGAAATAATAGGTTAAAATTATTTTTCAAGGGAAAATATGTTTTTCTGTAAAAAATGTTCATTAAAGGTAATATGAAAATTAATTATAAATTTATTTCGATTAAATATATAGTGAATTAAGGTTCATCAAAACCAAATATATAATGATTATTTTTCCAATTTTTAACAAAATATAAATTAACTAGTTAAGAACTAGTTACTGGCATAAAAAGTGGTAAAATTTGATAACAAAAAAAACCAATTGAAAAGAAATTTAGGATTCTTTAAAACATATGTATAAACATAAATTAGGGTATTTATCAAAATTATCCTTATATAAATTCTTTTAATTCGCATTTATGTAGCCCTTGACCCTCTAATCATATTGTTCTATATTTTTAAATTTATTAGTGTTTGCAAAGGTAACATTTTTATCATTTATAAAAGTTTGAATTTATAACAATTCATGGAAAACATATTCCATTGAATATATTGTATAAAATATAAAATATTTTATTTAATAAATAAATATCATATAATTTATCCTCATGTAACCATAATTTATCTTAATCCCATTATTTTAAAAGAGATAGTCAACATATTGTTAAAATTTTTAGAGTTAGTATTACTAAATTTGTATCCTTCTCTTGTTAATATTAATCTTAAAAAATATCGTATCCATATAAATAAATAAAAAATTTAAGTCTTATAATTAATATTTATTAAAGCAATAAGGAAACATTTATTTAATGATTCCAATCAATTTATAAATAAGAAAACAAAATTAACATTTTATTATGTTGATTACCTCCTTTATGAATTAACATTTTTCATTTTTATTATTCATTTTAATATATATCCCAAATAATAAAATATTCTAAAAAAGATTAAAAATATAATCAATATCATTATGATTATGCTACAATATCATTATTTAAAAATAATACAATTTCCTTACTATTGTCATCCATTATTTACGGTATGTTCAGGTTTGGGTCGGTCATTTTACCAAGTTGAACAATGATATTAAATTGTATCATGAATTAATGTGAAGCCCTAAATATTAATATTATAAAATTTAATAAGAAAATAATTATTATTCTATATTAATAGAAATTTTATATCATTTACTAAGCTAGATTATAAAATATTATACCCGATTTAAATGATTGTAAAAATAAGAGGACATTGATTCCAATATCACAAAATATTACTAAAACACACATTGAATGAGATAACTGGTATATAAGTTAATATATTTTATATATTACTATAATGTATAATATATTTTTATGATAAAATTATTATTAATTAATAGGTGACAAAATAAACATCATAAATAGTGAGAAATTGTAAATGTTACTACCACCAATTGATAAATAAATGTGATAACTGATTAATTTAAACATAATAAACTATAAAACATGAGTCATATAAAAATATAATGTATATGAATGAGGTTCTAAAATAGAATATCATGATATTACTAGGATTGTTTAAAATGATTTTTTAGTTTATTCAACTAAACAATAATAAATATTATGGGTTTCGATGATTCAAATATTTTACTCGGGTTATAATCACTTGTTTTTATCAAAAATACATAATGATTATTTTTTTAGAATAAATAAGGATGTTATTTTTTATTTACACTTTTTCATGTCCATTAATCATTCCATAATAAACCAATTAATTCATGTAAATGTAGTTTTGTAAGGAATTGTTCCCATCTCATTCAATTGATTTTTCACCCGCATGCATGTCATTTATTCCAATTAATCTTCTCCATTACATAGTAGAATTTCATTTTTTTATTTTCAAATATATTTATATTCCTATTTATTCATTTTAACATGGTCTAATTATCATTTTAAATATGTGGGATTTTATAAAAGTTGTTTTCAAATATATAAATGGATTTATTTCCAAGTTTTTATATTCTATATTCATTGTTTACATTTTGGGCATGTGTTTTATAACTTTTGAATACCTTTTTATTATAATTGGGTTTAATGAAATATTTTATGAATAATTTCTTAAATCACAAAAAAATTATAGAATGTGACCCTATAACTATATATTTTAATAATGATATTTCAATTTTTTATAATATTATCAATTTTCAGGATTTCTATTGCATTTCTGTAAGACTAAACTCAAATAGAGAATTGGTTCAAAAAATAACACTATATGTTTATTTTTATAAAATATTATTTGATCATTTATTTTGTCTAAAAAAATCATGTTTTGTAAAATATTTTATGCAATTAGAAGTTATAAATGTTAAGAAACCAATTTTTATCCAATGGAATTTTTTATGATTGAATGAATGATTTTATTTTTAAGTGGTACATATATGTATATGTACAATTATGGGTGGTGTAATATATCACACTCGAATGAATATATTGACATTTTACACATTATTTGATAAATAATCCTGGACATAATTATTTTTTATCACAATGTTAATGGTTTACATAGATAATTTTATACAAAATATAAAGGGTGAACAATAATTGATTTTTTTTACAATGTTTCCATATTCTTATGATTGTTCCAATTTACTAATTTTTTAAAATGTTTTGAAAAAAATAATTGTAATATATATTCTTGTGAAATTTATCAATATTATATTTTTCACTTATGTGTTTTTTTGTTACTCTTATTTTATTTTATAACACTTTAGATAACCATTCATTGGTTCAATGTTCTTCTATTATGATCCATAATACTCAATCATGGTTTATGATTATCACAAATTATTCTATGATATTTATATCATAAATTTATTCCTTTTTCATTTTTTCTCTCATGTTTGTGTTCTAAATATTATAATTAGTTGACATGTGTCCCATACTGAGAATTTATGGTCACCTCATTCTAATGTTTTCATTCCCAATAATTTGAATATGTGTATTAGATATGATTTTTTATATAATTTGGTTTAGTGTTGAGATTTTATATGTAAATTATGATGGGTTTTATATAAATGTTATTTATCTAATAATATAAGACACTAAACCCCAGTTTCTCTAGTTTTCGGGACTAATTTTTTGATGAAATGCAAATTCGTGTAGAATAAAGATGTTTTTTATTTAAAATGGGTTCTCTTAGTGGGATTCTTGTCGTAATTATCAAAATATTCTTCTCATTTAGAAGATATCCACAAAACCCTTATTTATCTTCTATATATTATTTTAATTGAACAAATAAAGTATCAACCATCTCATTATATTGCTTCCTCATGTTATCATATTTGTTCCATAAAACCCACAACATTTTCCCATTATGTTTTTGGGTCTCCATTTTATTTGTTCAATACTTTTTACTAAATTACACGATAGGTTTTTTAAGTACAGAACCATTGTTTAAATATGGTTGGGTATAGATCCCATTAATTAATTAATCACCCGGTAATCTATTTGTGATTCCTTATGGTCATTTTGTGATAAAAAACTCTTCTTCATCTTTCCATAAATCCCATGCATGGATTCCACATAATCATCTATACTCAAATTTCATAAATAATGATTATTATGGGTCATGTATTGTTGAAAATTACTTCTACTAAAGATTTTACTTCTTTTATTGTTGATAATCACTTTGAGGATTCTAAGAGATCTATTATTTCACCCAGAATCCTTTTCTATGATACAACCATCTTCTAAGAACTTGTTTTACACTCATGTATGGATCCTTTAAATTTTGGTCAAATTATGTATTTTTAACCTTATATAGATTCCTATTGAGTTAGGGAAGGTCCCAAGGGTGTATGTGACATGTTCAGATCCTAGAAACCATTATTCTTGGAAAATAAGGCATGTCAAATGGTTAGAAGAAACCATGAAGATTGGCCACACAGTTAGATATAACCATGTAAATGGGATGATTTTTTGGGAAGATCCATCTTGCAATGTTTCCCTACACATGGGACAAAACTATGTAGTAGACCCCTTTCTCCATGTAGCCGTGTAGGGTTTATGTATGGTTTGGAAAACTATGTGGATAATTTGTGAAGTGGATAAGTTTTGGGTAGTTTTATAATTCCCCCATAATGATATAATTAAGTAATCCTTATTCCCAAGTATTATTTATAAGGGAAAGAACATCAATTTTATCTCATTTTGGAGAGTATGAAGGCCTAACCTACAGATCAAGAGATCTCCTATAACCAAGATCAGTTCATGCTTCTGTTCATCGTGTTGGATACACAACAGTAAGTACTCATTTTTGTTTGTATTTTTATCTATATTTCTCTCAACCTAGGTATCATGGTGTACGATTTTTCATTAATTTTTAAGATCTACTCCATTACACTTTTTATAAAAGTGTAATACAATATATGTAGAGTCGTACACTCCCGAGATGGGTGGTCTATAACTCATCCCCCATGTTTGTTGATTTGGTAATTAACGTGTGGGGCCCACGTAATTAATCAACTGTCCAATATTGAATTTCTTCCCATGCTTATACTCCATATAACTATATAGTTATAATATTTCTTAATATGTGATTAGTTATCAGTTATTACCTTAAAACTTTGTGCATCCCATGTTAGCTATTATACTATAGTAAGAATTTAAGTGTTTTGACACGTTTAAGACACTATTTATGTGTGCCTTGGATTGACCATTCTAACGATAAAATTCAATTTATTAAATGTATTAAATTGTATTATAAATTTCATAATATAATGTACTAGGAATGTGCACCCCATGCCCCGACCATGCAAAGTGCTTCAATATGATAAATAAATGTAAAATGGAAATTGGAATGTATATTAATTAAGTGACATTACATTAATAGATGTAATGGAATGTTTCCATGCATGTCTATATCACCCCTTCCTTGTTGATGGATGGTAATACATTGAACCTTTATTATTGAATCATCCTTTAATGGGTTTAATAATGGTTTCATGCTACATGTCCTTGTCACACTAATGAAAGACAAGGCTTTAACTAAATGAGTTTATCAATTAAGTATATTTGGATTAAAGGGTAGTATGCTACTCGGACATATAACACTAATGAAGGAAACAAATTGAACAAATTTAAATATTAGATGAATTTATTATCAAATAAGAGTGTCCTGACACATATTCCCCTTGGATTGTATAGGGAATATCTAGAGTATCGGGATCCCAATTCCAATTCACGGATGCATCCTTCTTAGGTTGAGACCGAACTAGAACCCAATAGTTTTCTAATGATGGATTCCAGTTATCACATCGTATTATCCCAAATATTATATTATTTGATACCTTAGATTCACCCCTTGTATTTTCTATTGACATGTAGGATCCATGGTTAAAGCCCATCGGGCCTAGTCATTTCTTATCCCTGTTTTACCATGGATGAACTCATTGGACTAAGAATGAATCTTATTGTAGAATTTTAAGGACTATGCTCCGTGGGATATACTCTTTCCCTTATATATGATATATTCATTACTAAGTTGGTGACCCTTTAGGACTAAATTTCATTGGTAATTAGTATAGAACCTAAATATTAAATATTAATACTTGTTTCGTTATTACATCTCAGAACCTAAACTATTGCTAACACAAAACTTTTATAAACTGGTAATATTCAAATAATGATTTGGATACATGTTCACACATAATCTATGGTATGAATTAGGTACATGTGTATTTATTTATGTTTTAATACATTACTTTAAATATGAATGCTTGAACACCATTACATTTCAATTACATGGGACAGATGTGATTGAAACAATAGGTGGTGGCCTGCTGAGATTTATCTCACACCCTCTACATGTATTTTTTGTACCATGGTTAGACTAAATGAATATAGGTTTTGATAAAGGGAATTATACAACTTCAAACATTTGATTTCTTTCTACTTAGGATAGATCTTGATTGCAAATGATTGAGTTGGGATCAAGATGCATGGGATAATATTTTTATTTCATTAATACATTTATGGAACATGTTATGCCTACTATCATGTATCCAAGATTTCTGGTTTCTAAAAACCTGACATATCATCATCATTTGTTGTATTTTATTCCAGTTATTCTGTTTTTGGTAACCTTGTCTCCTTCCAAAATGCATTCTATTTACTAATATTTCTTCCTATATTTACCCATTTTTATATTTATCAGTTGGGATACACTCTAGTAATGAGGTAATAGTATCCCCATAGACTCACCATAGACCCTCACTACTAGTCGACAACCACATTCATTTCAGGAGATGTGCTTCATGCCATGAGGCCCACTGGGTTCAGGGGACCTAACAATTGGAATCTGAGTTCTGAACATCAAAATGTGTTTTTAGAGGTGTTTTATTTTTTACTTTACTATTTGGATACAATAGATCAGAGATTATGAATGATATGGGACTTCTTAAAAATCCATTCTTGGGAATCATGAACCCATTTTTATGTAAAATCCATGTTACTGAAGATATAATTTTTGTTATATGTTTTCAATTATTATTAAAATTATTTCCCAATTGGGGAACACACTTGTTTTATGATTATTTTGATTATAACATTGATTAAGGATTTGTTTTGTACCTAGACCGATGATATCAGGAAAAGTAGTATAGTTCATTACTCATTATATGCTTCTAGAATTCTCATTTCATGAATATCTTCATGACATATATTTCAATTTCAATAATTTCATCGCTTGATATTCCTATGATGGTTGACTGATGTTGTGATAATTAGCTTATGATTTTAAAATTTCGTAGATGAAATTGAGGGGATACTTTTCTCAATTCATTATGTTTTGTGCCCTCATAGGATGTTTTCAGTAATTTATCAAGTTGATGTATTATGATATAAACAAATGGGTGTCATTTTTAGTGATAATATGTATGGGGACTGAATCAATTTGAGTGGATATCAATTATAATGTGAAACATGGAATCTAATGTGGGGTATTTCAACATCCTTATCAAGGCATGTAATTTTTATGAAATGTGAAGTAGTGAAACATGAATTTAAATGTAAAATTAAATTATAAAAATAATTTAGAGCTTAACGGTACCTGACCATTTAAGCATATAGTTGGTGCAGTATGGCTAGGGTAGTGTGTTTTCATACATTCATCTTCTATTAGTGATGATATAAATATTATTTATGTTTTTTATTAGTGTTATTTTAATATTTAGACTAATTCAACCACCATATACTCATATTGTATGCCAAGAGAGTGGTGACGACCATACTCTAGATATGGTGGATCACGAGTCACCAGTATTACCACTTGGAGTGCCACTTGAGGCACACACTTCTATACATGATCTAGTAACTGATTCACATGTGCGTGATAGTTTTCTAGTTCTTCTTTATTCCATGCATGGTGCTCTACAAACTGCACATATGATGACTCATTTGACTAATGAGTTACAGTTGCAGCTACCTCCCACATTCATAGGGGGTGGCGGTTCACAGTAAGATGATTAATGGCTATAGGAGACACTGTATATCCATGAGAATATAGTGACTCCATTGTAGTAGATGAAAAACATTCTACACAAATACAATGTGATTCGTCCATGCATTGGTGGAATGTGATTACCCAGACTAGTTTTCATCAGGGAATGTTATGTGATTATTGCTAAACTACAATCTATAATTTTCTCATTCCTCATATACTAAGATCTGAAAGAGACAAATATTACATGCATCTTGAGCTGGGTTCTATTTAAATTTTGTGATATTCAGTGTTTTCCATAGATTTACATTGGTGTTTAACACTTCTTGTCAGTGATGAGATTTTCAGATCAAGACTCTTAGAGGATGGGCTCCAGTACGCCATCGATACATAGGTGAGTGCCTATCACCTACCTAATTTTTCTAAAATAGTAAATCATGTGCATATCCTTGAGCACAACATGATGTTTATAAATAGAACTGAGTGAAGGGGACAAATACTATAAATTCATGTAGTTCCCCTGAAAAAAAGAAACATTCCATAGAAGTTTATCAATATGACAGTGGCAACCAGAGTACCCATTTTGATAGCTCCATGGTGTTTCATCAGTGTGGAAAACTAGGGAGCATGGATCCTCATTATGATAGAGACCAAATGGAGTGTCGAGAATGTAGTCCTATAGTGAATTTTCAGAGATTCTACATGACCTTTCTGCGAGCGTTGAGTTGAACAGGATTTACTCCAGCTCCACCTTCAAGTGCCAATTTTTTTTGCTAAATCAGTTTCAGAGATGGAATATTACCTATAAGATTGGATGAAGAGGATTTCATGGCCATGGTAGCTAAACCATTAATCACTAAAAGCTATAATAGAATAGTTATGACTATTCTAGTATAGTTGTTTCATAGAGTTACTGATCATGTAAGTTTCATGCACTACAATTGATATCCAAGGATTAGGCTATAAGACCATTTATAATACGAGTTATTGTTATATTGAAAAATACGATGGTGTCTGCTTTATTGGATAATAGTTTTTCAAAATATTTTACTTATATATCTATCATTGAAATCCTGGTATGGGAGATACCTAATTACTATTGTTTAAAGACCCTAGATGTCCTATTAGGAGTTTGGTCACAGGGATACACCAATTTAGGGATTTTCCCCTAGAGATAGGAAATTACCCTTTCATGTGGAACCACTTAATTATCACAATGATAGGCTTAAATATCATTCTATGGATAGATGTGTTAGTCCAGCATCTTTCTTATATAGACTAATATCATAGTGAGGTTTCTTTTACATCACCATAGGGTAGTATTATTTAAACAAGGGTGAGTGGGAAGTACTTGTAGGTAGAGTAGGACCATATCATCATTGGGTATGGGGTGTGACCACACATATTAAAAATCCATAAATAGATGATCAGGGGTTTTTGTCATGTTGATTTCCCTCCAATATTATATCATCTCATGGATGTTTTTGCAAGTGAAATTTCTAGATTACCTCTTTATAGAGAGATATATCATATGATTGAACATATTCCAAGACATTATCCAGTGTCCATTGCTCTATTCTGTATTGTCCCTATAGAGATTCAAGAGGTGAATAAGCGGTATCAATATTTTGAGGACAATGGTTTTATATATCCTAGTACATCCACAAGTATTCACACAGGATTTTATCTAAGAATGTGGATGGAGCCTTACGCTTATGTATACATTACATAATGGTTAACCAACATACCGTAAGGAACATGTATCCACTGCCTCGAATAAATGATCGCTTTAACTAGATCCAATGATCTAGGGACATCTCTATGATCAAACTATCATCGGGTTATCTTCAGGCGTGTATCATGAAATCAGTTGTATCTCATATAACTTTTCATAGTATTTATGGTCTAAATGAGTGCCTTGTTATACTGTTCTATCTCATGATTGTTCCCTCCATTTTAATGGCAACGGTGAATAGTTGGTTCCAACCATATTTTGATTCTTTTTTAATAATCATTGTGGAAGAAATAATGGTGTATTCAAACACTCATCGTGACTAAGGCAGTCATCATAAAATCATTCTGACCACACAATGTGAGCATCAGCATTATTCTACGATTTACATGTTCAAATTCTAGATTGTTCAAGTTTGATTTTTAGGTAATATAATATAATAATAAAGAGTATTTGTTGACCTAGAAAGGGTTAGTGCTATAGTTTCTTGGGAACATTCTAATAATGGATTTCGTATACGAATTTCATTGGGTTTGATGGATATTATAGACTAATATATAGGAATATTCATAAAATGTTTCACCTCTCAATAGTCATATTAATATGGTTTTCATGGTCCTTTAGTAAAAAGAATGTGAGAAAGGATTTTCAAAGTTGAAAGGGAGGATTTCCTCAACACCTATTATGATTCTTCTAGAACTAGGTAGTTCTTATACCATAATATATGATGCAGCATGCAATATCCTAGGAGCAATGTTTATGGAGGAGGAGAGTGTTTTTTTAACCGAATCATGGTCGTTGAGGCCTAATGAGGGAAACAGCCCAATTCATGACCTTTATTCAGTAGTAGCTTTCTTGGAATTACATTTTTTGAGAGACTATCTATTGGTTGAGGTAGTTTTTGTGTACATGGACATAATGAGATTCATATGTATATTTTCACAACATGAATTGATCATCATAAAATAGAGATGGGTAGAATATCTACAATATATTGATTTAGAGATTCTCTATTCACCTCGAATGGGAAATGATGATATGATGAATGAAAATTAATGGCCCATTTAATATAGATAAATAAATATATTCATAATAGTTGTTATAATTTTTAACTCTCAACTTTGAAATTTACTTATTTTCTCTTGGAGAAGGTGAAGGGTGAATAATTTTTAGATCTTGAGGGCTCAGTTCTCGAAGAGATTCAATAATGAGATAACCTTGATCATGATTGGTATGTGGATAGAGAATACATCCATCAAATTCATGGACATGTTTGGGTTCCCACAAATATGAGAGTGGAATTGGTGGATGTTTCATAAAATTTTGAGTGGGAAGCTCATCCACACATCTCCAAAATGTATTGAGATATGTGACACCATCATTGGTGGCTTGGGATGAAATGACAGATTCAGGTTTTGTCACTATGAGATCCACCTATTAAGTGGGAAGGCAGATAACTAGAGACATGTAGGCCTGTTACATCCACATTAAATCCTCGAATTGAAATGGGAAGAAGTTTCCATGGAATTTGTAGTCTGGTTAAATAGTTCGTCAAAGGGTAGAAATGTTGTATGTATTGTTTTTTACTTACTAAATAAAGTATTAAATATCACTCCTATTGCAGAGATATTCATAAATTGATGAGCAAGGAATACTATATGTATATAAGATCATATGACCGCACGACATCCCTCTGACTATCGTTCAAGATAGAAATTCTTGTTTCACATCACTGTTCAGGAAATTATTGAAGAAATAGATGGGTAAAAAGGTAACTCTAAGAACATATTATCACCCTTAATCTGAAGTACAATCAGAATATACAATATAGGTTTTGGTGGACTAGCTCCAAGTATGTGTCCTTGATTTTTTTGGTTCTTGGTAGAAGCATATCACAGTCATAGAGTTCACTTATAATAATATATTTGGAGTGAATGTTCGAATGTCTCTTTTGATGCCCTGTATGTTTGGTAGTGTCTTTCACCCCTTTGCTAGTTGAAGGAAGGTGACACAGTTCTAATAGCTCACTGTGTCATTTATGAGACGTCTGAGCTAGTTCATCTTGTCAAAAAGAGTAGTACAACAACTCTGTCTAGAAAGAAATATTATGACGATCACCACCAATGAACTCTATAGTTAACTTTTTGTAAATGGGTTTTAATTCGGGTATCACCCATGCTAGAGTATAGATGGTTACAAAATCATATGAAGATTTATCCTTATTAAGTATGTTCATTTTATGTTTTGAAGATATTCGAGCGGGTTGTCTATTAGTTGTTTTTACCTTAGAATTATTGTTCATTGAATGATGTCTTCCATGTTTCATAGCTTCTCCTGTATCATGTTATCTTATCACGTAATTTTGATCCCGGGGAATTTTAGTTATATGCTGATGATATGTTTGAGAAGTATCCCGTGTGTATCTTTTACCAGATCACAAATGCTCTCTGTAGCCCGTATGTCCCTCTATTATGAGTTCTATGGCAGTAAGTCCACAAGATGTATGAGACATGGGAGAGGGATTCAGACATATTTCCCTAGTGCATGGAGTTGTTCTCAGATAGTGATTCACCAACACTGGAAGGCGAACTCAAAGACGAGTTCTTTTAAGGAGGAAGACTATAAGAAACCATGTTTTATCTCATGTTTGGAACAGTTAAATTTAGGTCCACTTCATTAATTTGGACATAATATGTATTCTTAGTGACTAAACTAAGGTCCCATGGTTGATTGGGTATTGTTCGAAGTCTGAAACCCTTCATTTGGTGAAATTTGGTCATGTCGCAAAGTTTGAGGAAAGCATGTTGGTAGGATGCTTTTTTAAATCTTACCAGGTAGATGATCTATATTTTGGAAAATATTCATCACACATGGTTGGTGCATAGTTTCCCAGACTGTGCAACCTCACCGTGTAGAGGTTATATTATGTGTAATTTTACATTTTTACTATAAATGATCCAACTAAACCTCCCTTCTTCCCTAATACGATTTCTAAAAGATAAAACATTCATTTTATCCAATATTATATATTTGTAAGGCCAGAACTAAAGATCAAGAGATATCCTTCATTTGGGTTCTATATGATCTTCCATTTATATCAATGGATGCACCATGGTATGTACTCATGTCTATTTGAGATGTTCATTATCACTCTTACTCTTGACATATTTATCGAGGTGTAAGTGTTTTTACACTTTGTATACATCTAATCTATTCTGTACCAAAATACATGATAATAATCTATGCGAAGAGTCATACAAGCATATGGTGGGTGGTCTATAACTCCTCCCTCTGGTTCTTGATTTTTGAATTTACATGTTGGGCTCACTTATTTCATCAGGTTCCATTTATTGAATTTATATTCCTTTCCTATATTCATTAGAACATAATGGGTATTAAATTTAAAAATATTTGATTAGATGTTAGTGGTTATACCCACAACTCAATCCAACCCATGAAGTACATTTTTCCATAGTTACCATTATAGAGTTTTTACATGATTGAGTTCTTGTCTGGGTATGCCTTGGCTTAACCCTTCTATGCATAAGATTTTCTAAATTAAATTATTTTGGCTAAAATATGAATTTCATAATGGAAAGTACTGTGTATTATTCCACACATGATCTGACTATGGAAATTGCTCAAATTTTATTAATAAATGGTAAATATAAATTGAGAAGTATTATAAGAATATGAATTTCACGTATTGGATGTAAATGAGTGTTCAATTGAATGTATCTATAACCTATTTAGTGTTTATGGAAGGTAACAATGTGATCCTCAATTACTGGATATTCTTTAAATTGATTTGATAATGGTTTCCCGCTACATTTCGTTATCACACTGATGAAAACCACGACTTAATGAAAATGTATTTATCGATTAATTTTGACTTGAATAAAGGTTTCATGGCTTTTTATCCTTTTCAGACTAATGAAATTCAAGGATTTGACCAAATTTAATATTATATGACTTCATTTTCAAATATGTGTGGCATTACTTGATATCTCCTTGGATTCCTTAGAGAGTACCATCAGCACAGAGTACTGCATTCTAATTCAAGGATGTGGCTTTCCTAGGATGAGACCCACCAAAACCCAATCATTGTATAACGTTGGATTCATGGTATGACACTATATATTCTCTCTTGTAATACCATAGGACTCCTTCAATACGCTAATTCGTTACATAATTGACATGTATGAGTCATGGTTAGAGCCCATCAGTCTTATCCATTTATTTATTTGATTTACCTTAGATGAATTTCTTGGAAATGGTATGTATCTTATTATACATTTCCATAGAATATGCATCTTGGATTACACTGTCACCCTTACCTAGACAATATTCCTTGCTGATTTGGTGACCCTTGTGGTATACGTTTCCTTGGATATTACAATGGAACTTCATTATTAAATATCACTACAGGTTTCTTTATTACCAAATGAATAGTTTACTATTGTTAACATGTGAATTATTTATAAAGTAGAAATGATATAATAAATACATGGTTACATGTTTAGACACCAGCTGAGGGATAAAATAGGTACCAAGGTATTTAGATAGGTTTTATGGTTTTATGTTATATATTAATTATTCAAAAAAATTACATTTCCATTACACAAGAGAATGTTATAAACATCATTGGTGGTTTCCTAGTGATATTTATCTCACACACTCTTCGAGATGCATTTTGTACCCATTCTAGATTACTTGAATACATGTTTTGATAAATTTAATAACACGTCTTTGAACACAAGATTTTTTACTATATATGATGGATCTTGATTGAAGATGGTTGAGCAAGAGCACGAGATTCTTTGGATCGTCTTTTGATTTCCATTATTCTTTTTTAGATCATTTTATTCTTGATTTCTTGCATTCATGTATTATAGTTTCTAGACACCTAAAATATCATTATTAGTTATTCTATGTTATTCTAGTTATTCATTTTTTTACCCTTACCTGTTTTTAATTTTTATTCTAATTAATTATTTTCTTCTTTATTTAACATTGTTTATATTTTTTCCTATGCTACACTCTATTAATGAAGAAATGTATCCCCACTGAAAAACCGTAGGCCCTCGCTACTAGTCCGATTCCACTAGAATTTTGGGAGATGCACTCAGGTCCATGTGGCCTATCGAGCTTGATCCACCAACTCAGTGGCATCTCGGTTTGGGGGTCCCATTGTTGGTAAATAATAAATCAATATACTTAGTGTCATGTGATGAATAAAATAATTGTGATGAAAATGAATCAATCAAATATTTTTATAATATTTCTCTCTTAAAAAGAAAAATTTTAATAACTCCCTTCCAATATTAATATGACTATTGAATGATGTAAAGAAAAAATAAAATATTACTTGGTTAACCCTCTTTGTGATACTCCATGGACCAGGAAATATACTGTTCTAATAATATAAAAATGATAAAACATATTTCTTGTATATTATGTATTTAGAGCTACCTCACTAACACTCATGGGATAAATAAATGATTGAATATAAACCTAGATTCTCTCTTTAACAAGTAAATCTCTACTTTTTTGGGAATTTTCTTCTTCATCACTAGATATTTACTGAAATATAAACCATAAAATTTCCCCTTTGAAACTATTCTACCTATATAATAGATGGGGGATAAACTCGTGGAACACCTCATGATTGATCTCTGAAAATCGTAATGAGATCTAGAATCCTATTTAATCATTCAACTGTGAATAATAACTCATTTAATTTTTTCGCATTCTATTTTTTCTATAAACTATCATTTATGATTCACCTTGATGAAGAGTCCTACTTATAAATCAATTGTATCATAGACATTTCCCATATGAAATTTATGTAAATAATAGATATCATAATTCACTATAAATAATAAAAAATTTAGGGTTAGAAAATAAAGTAATTCCTAAAGAATATTGACACATATTTTCTAGATTTTGTCAGACATAGTTGCAGAAACATCAATCTAAAAAACAGGTTTCTGAACAAAAAGAAATGACATATGTGTCTTTAATAAAAATACCCTTAGACATACCCAACTTTATATATATTGTATAAATTTTAGTTTTTTATCTAGAATAACCAAATATTTATGCATAACTCCTACACAAACTGAAAAATAACCAATATTTTTTCACAATGACATAACATTATTCAATAATTTCATCCGATGAAAGAACATTATTGCAGCCTCTATTCCTGTTTTAGGAATCCCCAATTTCTTTTAGTGGATATATTTTTCCCCAAATCCCACTAAATATTGTGGTTCAAATGATTTTTATGTTTTATAAATCTTGAACTCCGTATCACTAATATTGCACAACCTCTTGTTGATTGTTTCCAATTATGCCACTATGTTGTCTTCCATAGGTGATCATCTGGGCAAAAAATCCTAATGAAAATGAATAGTGACGTAAAAAAATTTTATTATTGATTTAGAAACTAAAAAAAATTCTTGTGCGAGGTCACCATGATGTGTTCCATATTGTAGGGAATACATGCGACACTAAAATGAACAAAACTCACAAGCCTCTATTTTCCAAAATCATCTTAATTTTTAGGTAATAATTATTTGTAAAATGTTCCAAAAAACAACCCAAACAATTATATGGTTGGATCATTTATAATACTAGGCTTTTTATTCCCTTATTTTATGGTCCTCAAACATTATAGTATGTAACCACTCTTTATTTACATATCTCAAGTAAAAGATATTTATAAAATACAACACTCAAACTATGGACAGATCTCAAATCATCATAGGTAATCATAGACACACAAACTCAAGCCCTTACATGGATACTCATATAATCTCAACATCATTGAACACAACACAAGCTTATTTTTTTAAACATTAATTTTCATAACATAATTTTTTTAGAGAGGCGCTGAATGGATATACATTTTAGTACCATTTACATGGGTCCTTTATAGTAATTATCATTACTAAATATTTATTCTTGCCCAATATATCTCAATAAATTCATTCAGGCCTACCTTTCTCCACTATAATATCATTAAATATACAAAATTTTTATAAATGTGGTAAAACATGGAAAAACCTACCTCAACTATAGTGTTATCCAATAATTTTGAAATTACTACAATTTATACATCATCACCCGTCTTGAAAAATATCACATATATATTCCTCATCATACTAGAGTCTATATCATTTTCATGGAAACCACTTAAATAATTTCGACAATTTTCATTTGTTTATATTTAATTATTAATTTATTAATTCAGTCATAAAAAGTTATATTTGTTTTGAGAAGTAAATACTTATAGATATCTCCTGAAATTGATTTTGAAAAATACTTAAAATGTCTTTGATTATTTATAAATAAAAATACAAAATTTCATTCTAATAATAAATATCAATTTCATCCAAATTTGTTTGAAATTAATGAAAATAACGTTAGTGACTTTCATTTTGAAAATTATTCCTAAACTATACAATCTTTGATTCCTCAACAAACACAATACACTATAATTAAAATTACCTTGTTTTTTATGATATTCCATGATGATATAGTGTTGAAACTTTTAAAAACTCCATTCCTTCAACCATAATTATTGAAAAAATAAAATGATTGTTAAACGATAAAGATAAAGATGAAAATCAACAAATCTTGTTCTCATTATCTTCCCACACTATGAAGTATTATTAAATGATATGGTAGGCGAAATGTGATAAACCTCTATCCTAAATTTGGATTCCCAATAATTATATAACTAAATATGATTAAAAATTATGTTCCTAAAATAAACATTATCCAAGTAGAAAATGTATAGGGAATATTAGGTACATGATTGGCATCTAATTGATACTTGGTGACTAACCAAATGTCTTATAATAACACATTAAAAACTCAATTGGTTATTTCATTTTGTGGAACAATTATAAATGTCACTAACTATAGAAAATTAAAATAACATATTAACCAAAATCTGTAAAAATCATTTTTCATTTCATCCATACACTATGAAGTCTACAATTCCTAAATCAGTTATATGTATATCCATAAATTCTTTTTACTTTTTTACATATAAAATTTGGAAACATGCCCCTTATTTTACTAACACAGGAAATAACATCTATTATGTAAATCAATTTTCCATTTATATGTTATGATGGGGTGTCACATGACATTCTATAGGTCATTCCATTACCAATCACACCCATGTGTGATCATTCCTTGAATCTCATTGAAAAAAAATGACTTAGATCCATCCATTAGGGGAATAAAATGAGTCTTATAATTTATTAAAACACATTGAAACCTCACATGGTCCTACAAATCATTATAATATCAATAGATGAATCAGGTATCCTAATTTCATCCAAACCCTATATTGGATAATAATCAGATGATCTTATTATTCATTTTCAGTTATCCTCATGAATTCACCTCAAAATAGAAATGAGTAGTCACCATCAAGTGTGTTTTTTATAATTCTATAATAATAATTTATCACATGTTACAAATGTATTATTTTTATTTATTGATCACTAAGATCACAATCCAATGGTTGATTTTAAAAAATACCTCCTTGTGTGATTCCCCAGAATATAACTCCTAGAATTTTGTGAGAATAAAAACCCTCTTGATATATAAGATTTCAAATGAACCATAGATAGTAAATTACTTCCTTTACTAATTGAAATATAACAAAGAGATATTGATTCATCTATATTTAATGTAGCTTTTAGGATTAGAGTTCTATAGATCATTAAAAAAATTTAAACATAAAACTCCAGGTATATGTCATAAAGGGAAATTTTCCCACTATATTATAAACTTCATAATCTAGAATATGTTCTCCATATATCCCATAAAAATCTCTAATTAAGAAATAATATTATATCTATCATGTGTATTTAAATTCTACATAATGTATGAAAATAGAGACATAAGACGAGGTGATCTCAAAATCATAGTATAGATAAAAAAATTTATAAGGATTGATGATGAGAAGAAAACATAAGATGATAAAAAATAATATTGAATTAATATATAAACCAAAATAAGTACATTATAAAATAATAATAATTTCATAATATAACAATCGATAAAAATGGAAATGAAATGATCACATAGTTAATAATAAATAGTTCCCTAAGGATGAAATACAATATATTAGTAAACTTATTCTATAACCTATGAAAATGAATTATGATCATAGATATCATAATATTATAGACAATTCCATTAGTATAAGAAATATTTTTCTCTGGGTGGGAAAATATAAAAATTCTTAATCTAGACTTTTTACTTAGAAATATTGATTCATCGAGGTGGTAAATACAATATATCACCACGCATAACATCATTGAGTCCTATTCATTCACCATATTTCATATATGAATATCAATAAAAATAATCCTTCGTTTATAATCAATAAACATATATATTGATATAATATCATATAAAACATAAATACTTTTACCCATGTCAATAAAATAGTTCATTTCCATAACCCATCCATAAAAAGATGGATGATGTTTTTGAAAACAAAAATCACATTTCATGAATAAATAAAAAACATATGTATCTTAAAAACAAGTATATATATATTTATAATATACCCCGAACAAAAAATAGATTATTATTCAAAGTAATAATCACTAAAAACATCATATATTCAATGGAATGTATGATTAGGTAAATATTTTTCCTAGTCAATCAATTTTTGGAATCTAGGTGAAGACCTTTCAATCAGTCAATGAAAATATATATTTTTCATAGAGAATGAATGTTGGGTAAAAATTTATTCATTTAATAAATGTTGATTTAGAATGAAAATGAATTGTTGGGTTTCCATGTGTTTAATAAGAAGAAATAATATAGTATGAGATGCTTAAAAATTATTATATCAATAATATATAAACCATAAAACTGATCCATGAGGTTAATATAAATCATATATCAAGGAATAAAAATATAGATTTAAATACACATACAGTTATGGTAACATAAGGAACAAAAGAAAATTAGAGAGATACAATAAATTTAGAATAAATAAATGAAATGTATTAATTTAAAATTGATGAAATTGGAATGATAATACACTATATAAAATACAATCTGGTGAAAAATATCAAACATTTCACATGGAAATGAAAATAATGAAAAATTATATATATGACTTTAGAATCATTCGAATCATAACACATTGAAGAAAAAAATTACAAATGAAACATTTAATACCATGAATAATAAAATTATTAGTGTACAAAATATTAAATATTATGTAGATACACAATTATAAGGAATAAATATATTCGAAAACAAATATATTTTAGTGGGTTAGAGTTGGAGATAAGAATAAATTACTTGTAGCATAACCATTACTAAATGAATAATTTGTCAATGGTGTTATAATGAAGTATTATATAATCATATAAAATAATGAGGAAAATTAATTTAATATTTTTAACATGTATAATAAAACTATTTTTCATTTATATTTTATCAATAAATAAGATTGTAACCCATTTTATGTAAATTTATTGAGTATAAACACTTACCTTATTCCATATTTTTTAAAACATGATCTGAAATCAAGTATAATAAAAATAATATCTTAATCAGCCATTTCATAACCTTTATCAATTATATATGATTTTATAGACGTCATTTATAATAATTCTCTACCGTTTTATTAGTGAGTTATTATCTATTTTCGTTTTCAGTTTGGAAAAATCATTGTTATTTGGAACTAGTTTCAAAATAGTGATGTTTCAATATATTATTATCCCAAATTTATATATTAATAGATCATTAATGGTACTAGAATTTATTTTGGATAATTTTTTTTTATGATTTTATAGTTTCAATATATAGTTGGTTTAGTTGTGATCGTTAAAAATGAAATTTACTATAAGAGTGTTCTGATTTTTTTATTTGAATAAAAAATCAGAATATTGTCTAATGAGTTTAGTCTAACTATTACCATAAAAATAAAAAAATATAAATTTAATTTACTTATTAATGTAATTTTTTATTAGAAACTAAATACTTTTATTCATCCATGCTATAAGTTTATATTGTTGTTTAGGAATGCCATTAAACTCACTTAAATAAGAACAAACCAAATTTATTCGATGATTATGAATTTATATAGTTGACATATCATTATGAAAGTAGCATGATGACCACATTTAGCGTTGATTTTTGGGATATTTCAGAATTATGAATAATTATAGGAAGAATATATCCTATATTATTTTATTAGATAGTATAAAGAAATAACTTTTTCCCTTAAAATTCATATTTCGATAGTTGAATTTAACATAGTGGTTTATTAATAATAATTTTTACAAGATTTCCTATTTTTTATACCAATATGATAAAATATATATAAAAATTAGTTTTTAACATTTATCCCATTCTCATGACCTTTCAGGGAAGGTGGTTATGAAAAAAATGGTAATTAATCATTCCGAAGATGTGGAATTCTACACATAGAAGTGGTTGATGCTTTTGTTTTCAATTCAATTTTATAAATATATTATATATTTTAAAATTTTCGAATATAAATATTTTTAAAAAACATACATATTTATTAATATTGAATTTATAACCAACTACTTATGGTGGTTAAGGAAAACAAAACATGCCCCTTGGTCAAGGTGTTAGTATCCACACATGCACAAATATAATCTTTATACTTACAAGAAATGAAGATGAAGGTTAATAGTTATTACCAATGCATAATAAAATTATGCATAAAAATAATATTTATTTCATCATATAAAAATAATTTAAATATTTTTTGAATATTAATATATATATCGGATACAATTTGTAAAAATTAGTACTACCAATGATGACTTTGATACTATTACATGACTTATTAAAGATGGATGTAAGTGGATGATATCATGTGACACAAAGATTAAGTGGTCCAAATAAGATTCTATTGTAAATATTACCAGTTGATTTTCAAGGGGAAAATACTTTTTTGTGAAATTTAAGGGGTGACGATATTCTCAATTATTAAGATGTGACAATTGAATAAGTATAAATTTTTCAACTTAAAATAAAAATGGAACATAGTTCATATTAAAGAAGGCTACAAAATAGTCAATAATTGAGTGAGAGGTGAGATAATATTGATAAAAACTTAGCTGTTCATTCTCACAAATGTTTTAAACATGCTTTTATTCCCTTTATTATTACAATTTTAACTTTTACAATTTTTTATATGCTAACTAGTTTTTACATAGATAATGGAATTTGAATGCCTACAAAATGAACCTTATTACATAATTTATAACTCATTATTCCAAATATTAAATAAATTTTATTAGTAAAAATATAATTTTTTTTTGAAAAATCAATTTTTTGATTAGCACGTGTAACTTATAGTGAACCATTTTTTAAAAAAAAATTCATGATTAAATTTAATCTATTTGATATAATTAAAATTTATATTTAGTTTTCATTATAAATATTTTTTCTAGTAAAAAAATTACTTTTCTATAGTCATTATAGCATGATAAAACCTATTTTCTCAAAAACAATCATTATTTAAATGAAAATACCAAAAACAGTTTCTTCTATTGCAAAATATTACTTCTGTTCAATAAATTTTAGCCATCTGTTTTATAAATTCTTGAAGGTACCTTGAATTTTATATTATAACACCATGAATAAATCATTTATTAGTTAATTAATTATATAAAAAGCTTAGTCTTACTTCCATACTAATATATTCATAAATGTTACAGTTTTGATAAAAAGCATGTCTTCCTCTATTCATTAGAAAATAAAAATTTAAAAAATCCCAAAAATTATTTTAATATAATATAGAAATGAATAATTTAAAATTACCATTATTTTATCAAATAAAAAATCCCACAAATTTGGAATTTTAAATATAAGTAAAAAAATACTAAAATTAAAATTGTTTCCCTGGAATAATAATATTTTTATAAAAAATATTAATAATGATTATTTTTATTATATATTATCAATTACAATTAATATTAGTGATACAATATTATTCATGAAAAAATTATATTTTATTGATAAATTATTTATTTTCTACAAAAAAATTAAAATGTTATATTGGATTCAATTTAATGTGTAAATTGGTTTTATTAGTTTTTTAGATAGACTTATTTAATTTTTAAGATACATAACATTGATGATGAAAAGAAATTGTGAATAAATGTACATCAAAATTTAGTTACATTTTTTTCCTATAAATTATATAAAGAAATTCTAACTTTTATGTATTATTTTTAAGTTAATTTTGGATCAATGTTTCCTAAGTCATAATAAATTACTTAGTTTATGTTAGAATATAATTAAATTGATAATATTTAATATTGGGATGGTACATCCCCTATAAATAAATTATTTCCCCCCAATTTTTAATTCATTATCTCTAAGGAGAATATATATTTGTGTCAAAATGATAGAAAATATTCAAGGATTAATTTCTAATGATATTTTGACATTACTATTTTAGATACTAATAAACTCATGATTGTGTATCACAACCATTATGATAAAATTAATATTCATAGGATATTTATATTCAACATATATAGACTTTCATTAGGTGAATTACGAAGTATACTAATAATTTCAAATATAAATATTGAAACGATCCACACACAAAGATAACTAATACATTCTTAATACCACAAAATATTTATGTTGAAAAATAGATATGTAATAAGTAATTTCCCAAAATCCTTGAAGAATATAATTCAATATTGAAAACATAATGACTTTTTTATAAATCAATGTCCAATAGTTTGAGAAATTATACATGTCAAAAGGATTTGGAATATATAGAGTAGAAAATCACAATCCTCTTTCAAATGTAGTTATTGTTTAGGCCTGTCTATATTCCCATTGTCTAGAAGGGTCTCAGTGATGTTGTATTCATTATATATTGTTGTATTGATTTTAATAGTTTCCAATCTACATGCAAATGATTCAATGCTTTTTTATAACTTCTATCATTCCGTTGAACCAATGAGTGTTAAGAACTTACTTTTGACACATATAATGAATTCATATTCCCTTTAAGCATCCTTGAGGTGTTTTTTACCATATTCATAACAGCTAGGATATTTATTTTCCTCTCATTCATCTTCTTTTTACCAGAAAATTAATGAAACTCAACCATTATTTTTTATAGTGTATTTAGGGACAGAACTCTTCTCATTTTGTTTATCATTGTTCTTAATAGTTGGATTTTTATACTAAAAATATTTCCCACTCTAAATTTTCCTTGTTGGGTTTCTCAGAGTGAAATATATATATTTTTCATTGAATCCATTTTTATCATGGTTACTTCAAGTTCCGTCAATTTGTAATTCCAAATTGAGTAAATCATGAGTAATGAACACAATAATAAAATTTTCCTGAAATAAATACATGGAATATTAAACATTAAATTTTCTTATACATAAGAATTATAACATTATATTGATATTCATCTAAAAACACTTCATTTAATATTAAAATTATTTGGGGATATCTCATATTCTATGACCAAATTCCATAACCAAATTAATTATTCATCAAGGCTGAAAAAGTAACTACTATAATACCAAAAATATTCCCTTAGAGTATCTATCAAAATTTATTTTTCTACAGCTCACTCATCATACACAAGGGTAAAGATTTAATTGATAATAAATAACCCATCAACTAAAGGAGAATATGTAATACATCTACATCCACTTCTTAGAATCCATATATGGATATAATTTATTGGAAAGACATAAAATCTCTACATTTCCAAATTTTTTGAAATGTTAACTTATATATATGATTATCCCTTTGAATTATCTATTGGGTTTTTTATAAATTTATCCTATCTAAATCCATTAAATATTCAATATATCATCAACTAAAATAATGTGTTATCTATACGTTTAAAACCATTATCAAAATTATCAACTCATTCTTAAATGACTTTTATAGCCTTTAAATTATCCTCAATTGATGAATTACTAATCTATAATGTTATCTATACCCTCTAAAGATGGAATAGTTATTACAAAAACCCATGCTCATAGAATCCTGTGAAAATAAACACCATATTCACATGTTTTTAAATTAACCATAACCATGTAATTTTTAAAATAAAAAATAATATATAATTGAAAATATTCTGCCACAAAAATTAAAATTTTATTTCTATTTAAATAATTAGAGAGTCCATCAAAAAATTTAACAAAAAAATCACCTAAATATCTCTTACAATATAAATTTTATACTAAATAAGATACTACAAAATTATTAATGTCTTCAAAATATCTCATAAAATTATCCACGAATGTTATTATGTTAGAAAAGTCGTATTGAAAACATTACATAAATACATTAGAAAATTTAAAAAATAGAAGTGGTTATCTCAAGTAATCCATAATAGTGAACATAACAAACAATAATCAATTTTCATAAGAGATAATATAACGATGAAAAATATGGATGGAGTGGATGTCGAAATATAATTCCATACAGTAATTAACTTTAATGAATTATATATCAATAGATATTATTGGAAATGAAATATCACATGGATAAAAAAAATTTGTTACTTTTCCTAGACATGAATAATATCATATTATTACTTTGATCACCTAAGAACAAACATTGTGATCTAGGACATCATTATTTATAGTTAATGCTATGTTCTTATGAAATATTTATTTTTAGGAAATAATACACTAAAATAATTGTGATAGTTTCAATAAAGAGACCTCTAAAATAATTAAGAATACTTATAATAAAAATTCACATTCTACCATTCTTTTATTCATGTCATGTTACCTTTTGAATGATATGATCATCAATAAAATGCATAATTGTCATTATTTCAGAATAAATAAACATTATTATTTAGATAAAAACATACGAAATGACAATACTATTCCAAAATTTTAAAAAAATGGATAACAATACAAAACCTCAGCACGATAAATAAGGTGTATGGTTAAATAATACATAACCAACTTTATTCAGTAGTTAATAAACATAAGTATAGGAATTAAATGTTTACAAATTTCAAATATTTCCCCAACATATAAATGAAATATATTATTATGTAATAATCCTTCAAAATAATACTATATAATAATATGGGTATATGGTTATATCTAAAATTTCCTCATTTTTTCAAATAATTTGAACCTAGGTGAATGCCCTTCAATAGAAGTATGGAAATAATGTGTCTCCACATAGGAAGGGAATTAGAATAAAATCATTCACTATATCATAGATTTATTTGGAATGATAATGCAAGCTATGTATTTCCATTAGTTTGATAAATCAAATAAAAATGTTATTATAGGTTTAGAAAAAAATTCGTGACCAATATTTTCATTACAATAGGATTCCATGTTGTGAATATGAATGACATCTCAATTAGATATATTTGATATGTAAATAAACTTATACTAAAAGTAAAATAAAATCAAAATAATATAACATGAAATTAAAAAAATAATGAATTGAAATTTATTTATAATTATTTAACAAAATATGTTAATAAATAAATCATATAAAAGGTAATATGGATTGAAATATCAAATATTTCTCATTATATTTAATATGAAGACAAATATTCATTATGTTTATAAAAAATTAAAATCCAAACACCATGAAGGATATAATTTCAAATGAAAATTTTAATACCATCAAAAACATGAGGATCATGATACAAGATACTAAATCAGTCTTAGATACTCTATTAAAATGACAACATGGTGTATAATAAGAATTGTTTATACTGGGGTGAAGTATTTATAAAAGTATCCCTTAAATGCAACATAATAATTAACTTAATAATCATTTTAAAATTATTTTATAAAATGAATTTTTAGAACCAAAAAAATATTAAATAAATCACCAAGTGTTCATTAAGTACATTAAATCATGCTTTGAAAAATAGTGGTTCAATAAGAAGTTTTTTAACTAATTAGGAGAATGTTTTGTAATAATAAACCATTAACATAATCCATGCATATCAAAAATTAATAAAATATCCTCTATTAAAAAATACTCATCCTAATCAGCCATTTCATATCCACATTCATATTTATAAATAATTATAAATTTCATTTATAATTATTCACTAAATGTATATAAATTTTTAATTATCTATTTTCTCTATCTAGTTTGAGTAATCATGATTATATTGACAAATTATATAATATATTTCTAGAAATTAATTATTAATCAAAATATCATCTTTAATAGATCATACATGCCACCTGTTTATATGTTTCAAATTTATTTATAATTTTATAATTTTATTCTTTTGATATTTTAGTTTTGACACTTCATGAATAAATCATGAATGGGAATGTTTTGATTATTTTTCATTAATGGATGTTGGAATTTTAAATATTGAGTTTTAAATTAATGGTTTATTTCTATAAATAGAATAAAATAATTATATATTTTTCAAATCATATATTTAAAAATAAATCTTCATAGTAACCAATGATAAATATTTATTTCATTGATTATATTACTTATTAAAACAAGCCCAAGAAACAATTACATAATTAATGGATGGTTATGAAGTTATTTAGTTTTCATATAAACATAAAATACTAATAATAAAATCATTTAGATTTTAAAAGTATTGTATATAATTTTAAAAAAAAAATGTAACAATAATATAATATTTTTTCTTTATATAGTATTATGAAATCAATGTTTTCTCTTTGAACACTCTTTTGGATTGTGGAATTTATTATTTTAGTTCATTCTCATAACTTTAATAATTTTTCCAACATTTATTAATAAAAATATTATTTAATAAATTTTTTTGTCAATTAAAATCATTATCTTGAACATCCATTGATGGAGGTGATGGAAGTAAAATTTTTTAAATCAATCTTTCCTGGGATGTGACAATGCACACGTACTCGTGGTTATTGATTTTTTTCAATAAAACTGGTTAAATATATATAATAATTTATCATTTATGAACCTAAAATAACTTAAAAAAATATTTTTCAAATAATAATTTTTATTATACATGTAATGGATTTAAGGAAAACCAAATGTGTCACTTCATGGAGGTGTTACTCCAAACTTGTGAACAAATTTCATTTCTGTTTCCATATATAAAAAAGGGGAGGGATGTTAAAATCTATTTCCATAGTATAATATAATTAATTATAAAAACTAATGTTTTAATTTTATTTGTAGAGTAAAATTTTATTTAAAAAATTAATATATATAATAATACAAATCAAGTAATATTAGTACACACATTGAGGACTTATAAATTCATTAAGAGGACTCCATGGAAAGTTATTGATTAAGATAATATCATCAAAAGAGATGATAAACTAGGAGAACATTAATTATCATGTAATTAATTAGGGAAAAAATGAAACATGAGACTTAATTTTTAAGTGGAATTGAAGTCGTGGTTAGTGGCACCTTATATAACCATCGAGAATTTCAGTTTTATAAATAATTAAAAATAATATAATAGAATAACTGGTTTCACATGTTATATGGTTTTAATAATGGAAAATAATAGGTTGGGGAAGATAACAGGTCTAAAATGGATCAAAAGTAAATTATCACACATGTTTTAAACATGTTTCTATGTCCTTTACTCATAAAATTTTCCATTTTAGGATTTCTGGTATTATATCGGTAACTCATTTTTACCTAGGTAATTGACATGTTGTTCCAAAAGATATATAATTTATTTTTTAAATAATTTAATCTTACAGATTCCATATTTGAAATATATTTTATATGGTAAATGATGAGTGATTAAACTTCAAAATTTTAACATTTTTTTATGAAACACATAAAACCTCATTTAAAAATATATATTTCTAATATTACAATATGTGTGTGTAATAAAATTATTAATGTATTTTCTAGTGGAACAAATTGTTTTATAAAAACTATTCCATTTTTTATTTCAATTAATGAATTTTTTAAGAAAATGATAATTTAATTAAAATGGATCTCCATAAATTTTTTGGTTTTGTGAAAATATTATATATATTCGTAAAATGATAAACATAGGATTTATATGTTAAGAATTGTATTTGTAAATATATATTATTTTCATTCAATAATTATTTTATCTATTAAATTTTATTAATCATCTCAATCTTTCTTGATTAACGATAATAACATTAAAGATATTGTTTTGGTAAAAATTAAAATTTTCACATTTAAACAAAATATAAAATGTTTCATAAAAATTTAAAATTTTCATATGTAGATAATATTTACATTATGAATTTAAAAATCATTTTAATTTTATCATATTTAAATTCTAAAATTTAAATATTTATCATTTAAATAGAAAAAATAAAAATATTTTGAAATCAATTTTCCTAAGAAAATATAAAAAATAAAATACAATTATATTTTTATATTCATATTTCCATTAAATTAATAATAACATTGGGGTTTATGTATTAATAATATCATATATATGTATATATTATTTATAATGAATTCATGTTATAAAAATTATCACATTAAAAGTAATTTTTTTGAAACGTTACACTTTAATTCCTAAATAAGTCGTATTAGATATTAATATAGAATAATATAATTTATTAAATCTACATAACTAATAAAGACTTTTATTTTTATTTTTTCATATCGCCCATTATTTTTCTAGTTCAATTTTTATATTTTAACTATACACATATATATATTTTTGATTATATATTGTTATGCAAATTGTTTCGATTTAGTGTTTTGTATATGACAAACTATCAAAAAAATTAATTTCTAGACTAAATAAAATATATAATAATTAATATAGTTGTGTTACAGAATTAATTAAATCCATAGAGTGAAAATATCTCCCTATTTTCTTAATGGGGTGTAATTACCTATAATCCACTCTCACAATGATGTAATGATATCAAAAATGTCTATCAAATACCATTCAAGATTAGGAATATAATCTAAAAATACCATTTCATTAACACAACTCACACATTAATAGGTCTGATATTATTGATCCTAAGCTCACATATTAAATAATATAGTTTACCATGCTTATTTTTAATGTTATTTATACCCCTCTCATAATGAACCATCTATTCTTTCTCATCTAAAAAACAAATTATAATCCACAAGTCCGTATTAGCCCCCTAATTACATATTATTCAAGGTTTATTCATACCCCATGAAGAATATATCCCTTATACCCATTAATATCATAATATATATGAGGATGAAAATCAATAATTAATACAATCGTCGCTTTAATGGGTTATGTATTTATTTTAATTTAATTTATCATCAATTAAAAATAATTATATAAATGTTTGAGGGAGGTTTTGGAATTAAAATATTAAAAAGGTAGGGAAATGAGGTGCTATGGTGTAGGTGAAGTATCATGTTCATTATAGAGGGTTTTATAGTACCCAATGGTATATAGTATTCAGTAGAGGTTATCTGTTTATTGATTGGGTACATCGTGGCCCTGTATAGCGTAACCTCATTACAGATCTTTTGATATATATATATTATTATCCCTCCTTTATATAAACTTCATTAATATCCCCTATATTATTCATTTCTAATGGTTCCCCCATCCAATATTTTTAATGAAATATGTTATGTTCTTGAATGTGATATTCATTATAGAGGTTGAGATAGGGGATTTCATTAGTGAGGTTAAGATCCGAGATATAATCCTATAGGTGTAGTCACATTTTAAAATTTATTATATAGACATCTTATTCATATGAAAACTACATCATCTCCCACTCATTGTATTATAACAGGAACCCTTATTATAGATATAATAATTAAAACTCGTCTCCATATATTGGTGAATGAATCATAAGAGTGGGTGATCTCATTTCATAATAGGGGTAAATATGGGATATTAAAAAGTATAATTAGAAATTACATGATAATTCAGGTATGAGAACGTGATATTAACAATATAAAACAATACCATACATTTCATAAATCATAATCTAATGTCATGGAATAATAATATACTATTCATAATATATGAATGATAAAGGTGTCAAAGAAACTTTTCCATTAGATAATAACATAGGCATAAAACAAAAGTTTTTACCATCAGAATAATAAATACAAAATTAATTATTCAGTCCTAACTCACAATATTGATTATAATAGTAGAAATGGTTTACTCCCAATTCCATGAAATTATTATTCAATGTTCACTCCCAATGAATCATGGTGGAATGATTCCCTTAAAAAATTTCCCTCATGAACTACTCTAATCCTTATTATCTCATATGATATCCATCATTACCCTTTGAATTAAAGAGATATATAACTCTACGCCCACCCCTCCCAAACTGAATATCATATAAACGTGTTCCACAAGATCATAAAACAATAAGTATAGAAAAAACATGGAGAAGAAATAGGTTTCAATAAATTTGATTTATCATAAAAATAAAATATATAGTATAAAAATACACACAAAAATTTCCAACCAAAATAAAAATATGATATCATAGAATAAAATTTCTGATAAATGATCACTAGAATATTTACTAAGGAAAATAACAATTTCATTTTAAAATCACATCAAAAAATAAAAAAAATACTAAATATTAAGGATTGGTTTGTCCTAGAAAATAATTTCATAATAATATAAAGGAATATTAAAATAATTTAAGGTCCATGATAGGTGTAAATTGTGTTCATGATTTATTTTATAAAAGAATGATTCCTTTCACAGTTCTAGTAAAAGAACAATTTAAATCATTCATAAATGACGTTAATATTAATTTTATATAATTACTAAAAACTAAAATAATTTTTAAGAGTCAAGTTTAAACAATCCAATGAGAATTTAAAAACATTCTTGAAATATTTTATAGAAATCATGGTATAGACAATAAAATATTATTTGGTGAAAAGATTAATAACGTTTTCTTTCCTTATAAAAAATCATTCGTTCTCATGTGTAGATAATTAGAGAAAAAGAAAGGAAAAAATTTATTCTCTATAAATTGAATATGTATACTTAAATTCATGATATTAATGATATTTATATCCTAACATTTCATCATCTACTAAATAATCATAAATATTCGAAGTAACAAATTATAATGTAACCTAAAAACCATACACCATGTTCGACAATCATTGATGGTAATATAAAATCATATAAATTTTTTTTAAATTTATGATAATTACATAAAATATTCATTCCCATAATTAAAGTATCATATATAATCAATTCATAACATTTCAAACCCAATTTATTAATAATTATTTATTATAATCATTCTTTTCATATGTTAACAGTTTCATTTTTTCTGGGAATTTTGGTTCTGTAGTTCCAATAATTATAGAATCATATCAAAAATGATAATCATGAAATATATATTATATATACTAATTATAAATATCGGCACCCATTAAATATAGTGTTCGAAAAATGAATTGCATTTTTCATGGAGAAGGAAGGTTGACTCTTTTCAAAAACAATGTATTTCACTTTCTGGAGGGTGGATAAAAGGAAATGAAAATATTAAATTACCTACCAAAAATCATTTTTATATAATATTTATTTTATATATTAATGGAATTAATAATTATTACTATCTACAGAATTTGGAAATGAAAAATTATTATAATCACTTTATTTAGGTGTTAGTCAACACATTTACTGGAGCGACATCATTATTTTCCTATAGATTGGAAATTAACAATGAAGATGTTATGTTTTTTGGGAAGAAAAATTTTCTCATAAATAACATCAATTAAAATTAACCCCATAATATTAACCTCTTACAATTGATCGTGGTGGATAAATAATTGTATTGATATGTGGAGGTGATAGACCACAAATACGCATGAGTGGTACTTTCGCATCCTATTTTATTTTATAATAAAATATATTGGTGGTTACAAAATTTTTATAAAAATTAAGAGCATTTAGGATACTGAATATATAATTTTATGGAGAGAACCATATATTTATATGAGTTATAAAACCAATAAAATCAAAATTGATTGGGTAGGTTGATTACATCATTTTCGGTTTTCCTCAATTATATCCTTTATTAGGGCTAATGCAATAGTAATTTAAAATGACGATCACCCCTAATTCATAGACTATGATGTATGAAATATATTATTGTTTTTATTTTTTAATATATAAGGATCAATTAAGTTTAAATAATATAAATTATTGGTTTACTTTTATAAGTGGTGGAATGCAAAAACATAGAATTTATTAAATGATAAAAATATAATAAATTCATTGTCAAGAATAATACATACATTTTTCTAGAAATTTGAATTTGTAATATTATGTGGTTGAAATTTTTCAAACTAATTGGATTTATAATAGTTTAATTTGAAAATATAATGTTATTTAATTATTTAAAACCCTCCCCCAACCCTACCGGTAATCCTTGTTTACCATACGATGAGGGTTTCTTTACTGATGTTATTATTCATGAAAAAAATGAAACATGGATCAATAAAAAATTATTAAACTTTTATTAAAAATATTAATTAATTTAATCAAGTCAAATATATAAAATGGGATGATATTACTTATTATATAAACCCACAAAACAATATTAAACACAATTTTGAAGAAAAAAATGTTCTACAAATATAAAATGTATATTATACAAGACTATATAGAAAATAATTTCCAATTAACATTATAGGATTATATATAATATAAATTGACTAATTTCACATTTTAAAAAAATTAAATATTAATAGAATAACATAAATTATTTATATGGAAATCTACATTTCAATAAAAATCTTCATTTTTTACTATTTATCGAAATTATATTCATTTTGGTAAATTCTAAAAAATATAATGTAACATAATTTAAAAATTTCAATATCGAAAATATATTTAATTTTTCTAAATAATGTTTCTGAAAATGTAAATAATTATGCATTCATTTTCTCAAAAAAAAACCATTTTGAGGAAAAAGGTATTTTCAAAACTTATAATGACATTATTAAAATATAAATATTTATTTATCGATATATTTTTTAGACTAAGAACATTGAAAATATTTTCAAATTGTATATATCATGGATCATAAGACAAAATTAACATCTAGATTATAATGTTATATTATATTATGGTTCATTTATATTTGAGGTCGTGTTTATCGAAACCAATAAAGGAAATACAATTTATTTTGGAGAAAAAATCAATTATTATTGGGTTACATTATACTCAAATTAAAATGGATTTAACACTATAAATTTAGTCACTATGATATATTAAAAATCAAAATATCCATATTTCACCATATCCTCCAGTACCCATGTATCTTCATTAAATTTCTTATTTCACTAGAGACCATTAACAAGTTGGGTAGTCTTGTTTTATTCCACTTTACCACTATGATCTAATATTTTAAATGGTTGTTCCTCTTATGAAATATCAAGATATATTGGTATTACCTTATAATATGTACATGATATGTATTGTGTTTTTATTTCCTCACTATAAATACATGGAAGACAACATGAACTTGTGAGAGGTTTGGTGTAAATTCCATGTGATATGATAATGTCTCTACTCGATAAAGAATATTGAGGGGGGAAATAAAGTTATATATCATTGTTACCTTATTTCTGAATTTCATAATATTATTCCATAGGTAAAACCGCATGAATACCTTCTCACTTGTATTTAATTGTAGATTTAATGGATGATTGGAATCATAACATTTCATTAACTCTGAGTTTTAATGATGTGTTTCTGAATGTATATAACTTACTATTTTAATTCTATATCTAGAAAAAGTATAAATATATTCATTTCCCCAACTTCATTCGATCATATTTGAGTCATATATTTCCATCCATATTAGTATTCATGTGGATCCATCTAATTGATTTATTTATTTATATTTTCATAATAAAACTCGATATTTGTATGGTTCTGATCCCAACCACCTATGATATACATAGAACATGTTCTCTATATATCCTTACGGTTTGAATTATCATCTCAGACTAACCATATTTATAATGATTCCAATCAATAATAAAATGAAACTCTGAATCTATATCTTTATGAATAATTCTCCTGAACATCATTTTAAACCATGGATCTTGACCAGATACAATATAATGTTGTACACTATTAAATATATCCACCGCCATAATTTATATTATTGAAATCAGATCAAGATATAAAAATTATTTTATTGAAATGAAGTGTGTTAAATTTATATGGTGATTGACTTTAATCTAAATATAAATATTTTATTTATATTTTTTGATTTTGATGAAAAAATCCATGGTGGTGTTTCCTTATTTCCATTATGGTAAGTGTAATTGTTTTACCATCGAATTAAAATTTTATCTCTCATACAGAACATGTTGTCATACCAATCATTGTGATACAAACACTTTAAAATATCTCCATTTTTTCCACAATAAATACTCTTAAAATATTTATACATATCCAAACATTTGGGATCATCTAATAATGTCAAGCTATGAGATTCATCCAATACCTCAAATATTTATTTTTTATTGACCAGAAACAAACATGGCTCCTAATCCTTTTAATTCACTCACTATAAAAGTTGAAATAACAGAAATTTAAAACTTTATTTAGTGGTTCTACATCATCCTTTTACCCATATTTAATATTTACATTAATATATTATTTCATACTCAATTTTGAATGATAATATTTACTCATTCCATCAATATTTTCAAATATATCATCTATAAATCCGGAAATATTGAATCTTTTATGACCCTTTTCATAGATAAGATATCCAAATACTTTTGAATAATTGCATTTTTGATTAATGATACATTCCCAGGGTTTTAATATAATGATTAATAAAAATATATAATAAATTCATATATTTAATGTAAATATTACTACAGATAACTTTAATCAATGATTTGATAAACTTTTCCTTTGAAGCATTAATTATAGTGCGGAATAAGATATCAGGATTTCATTTTTTGGGAGAAATGATGTCGTCATTTAATAAATGCATTAATAAAGACCACAAAAACATACCTTCTCAATGGTAGTGTATGAAAATGTGTTCTAACTAACCTTATCTTCATTTAATTTATTATTCTTTACACAAATATTTCTAATGGAACATTCCCCCCATCTATGTTAAAATGTCCATTGGTTGGAATTGTATGATACAGTTTCCATAAATAATTAATAAAATCTATCAAAGAAAAGAAAACTATTTATTTTATCACTGTGCTTCATCTAGGACAGTTATCAATATTATTTTTCTATGATGGATCCCTAGATATACCACTTATTGAGATTATATGACCCACAAATGAATATTTTTGTTGAAAAGATTAATAGTTTTTATATTTTGTTACTATGTTATTCATCCTTAGGGTATAGAATAAAATACTCAATATATTAAAATACTCTTGCATTACTTTTGAATATATAAGAATATAATTTTAAAATATTATATTAAATATATAAAGCTAAAAGATTAATAATTTATTCATTAAAACCATTAATATAATAGAGGCATTAGTAAGACCAAATAGTATGACTATAAAAAAATAGAGTCCATACATTGTCCAATATATTGTGATGGATATACCCTTATTTTGATACCTCAATTAATGATATCCAATATGATTTTTAATCTTGAAAAAGTATTTTTCTCTATTGAGTTCTTAATCATGTAAACAATTTGGTGTAAATGTTTAAATTTCCTTATAGTGTTCCTATTTGGTACCCAAAAATTAATGTAGAGTTTCATTGATCAATCTTTATTATTATCCAAAAGAATAATAAAAAGACAAGGTTATATAAATTTTTGAATGAATTTATTATCAATATTCACTTGGTGTTTATTTTTCAACTCATACAACTCAACCAAGTATATTCTATATGGATTCAATGAAATTGTTGTAGCGCAATGTATGGGTTTTATTGCAATCAAAACATCATGATTTAGTTGAATAATTTGTAACACTTATTTAAATGAATTGAAAAACTCTTCTATAATATTTATATAAATCATTTTGAGTTTATCCCCAACCATTTGAGATAACCGCACATTATGAATCGCAATGAGGACCCATATAGTATATGTCATACCATCAGAAGTTATTTTTTCCACTAATAAATGATTATAGATTGGTTCATAATATCATACAAAAAATCCCTTCCACCGATATTTTCATTTTATATATGTATAGAATGATAATTCATGCATAATATAATATGAAATTCAATTATAGGAATATTTAAAAAATATTCATGAGGAATATTCGAACAAAAATCAATTTGATAAGTTTTAATTAATTGAGATTGAATCATCATACCATTATCTGTTTTAAATGATAATTTAACTTTTAATAATTTTTATGATGTTCTGATACCCCATGAAATTTTTTCAAATGTTAAATAGAAGGTGGATCTAGGATCAAAGTAGATATTTGTAATAATGGTGTTTTGGTGGCTAATTTATTTAATCTTTATCCCTATCCCCATAATTAGATAAATGTTTCGCATAAAATAGAAATTCAATTAGATAGTGACCTTACTTTACAAACATAAATCATTTACAATTTACATTAAGAAATAATCCTCAATGTTTCCTTCTACACTTCATTCATAATAAAAATCAAATCTTCTAATATCCATGTAATTTAGAATTTTCCTTGAATTCCATCTTTCTCTAATTATCAAAACCGTGATATTTATGGGTAACATCAATATCCATTTCCCCTTTTGTGGAACAGTTAAGGATTTCATCATAACTTCTAAAGACCTTTATGGTCAAACTATTCATTGACTCGGTTTTTATCTAATAAAGAGTCATTGAACATTACATTAATGATGTATGATAACACCCTAAACATACCTCACATGTCCTGTGTGTTTTTTCTTTATAGGTACTAATAATATTTTTATCCTATTATTTTAGCCCAAATAATTCATTCACTATTTTTTATAATAAATACAATGAAATTACCAAGTAAAAATAAGCTCCTAAACTCATCCCAAGGAATGGATTCATTTTCTTCAAGATTCCATTTATTCATGATATGTGACTTCCATTAATGTGAATCACCTTAAGAATAAAAAAATCCAATAACATGAATGGAAAATATGTTTTTAGTGGTACAAATCCACAGCTCTTTAACTAATGTAACAATAAAACCCTAAAAATAAGTAGGGTGTTTTCACATGAAGGAATTCATTGAAAATGTTTGATTCATTTTAAAATATTTAAGATCATTATGTTTCATAGTATGATAAATGTTTTTTTCAAAAAAATAATTTTATTCATTTCATTTTTTATGACATAAAAATTTTACATTGATCATTTGGTTTCCATCCATTGACTAAAATAAAAAATAATAGTGTATGAAACAATAATCATTTTGAAAAACCATATAATCATGAAAAAGTATTTATAATATTTTTAAATTAACAAACCTTCTTTTCAACCAATTCTATATTAGGTTTGACATAATTCATATAATTTAATTGTTTATTCATGTCATTTATAATGGTTCATTTTGAAGGTTTGAGTTATCCATGAATACACAGTGGATGTTTCAAATTACGTGTCTAGTAAGGGAACACTCCCCATAAACCAAAATTATGGACAATATATATAAAAAAAATTATTTTTTGGACTAATATGCAAAACCACATCAATATATAATTTTCATACATAGATACTTTTCTCTGAAAAAATTCCATTATTTCTATAACATAGAATGTTATCATAAAAATATTATTATCCAATAGATTATGACTAATGTTTTCTAATCTGATTTATCAAAGAAAAATATGTCTTACTCTGATACTTACTATAGCAACCCATAATTTTCATATATAAAGATCACATCTTATTTGATGAATAGTTAATACGTATTATTGTGATCTATGATAGACTATGATAGTTATAATATATTTGGAAATAAAGATACATCATCAAATTGATCATAAGGGAACTAAATCATCTCCCATTAATTTGTTTTTTACTAATACCATTTTTATACATATCATATTTAAAACCATTCAATATATCATGTGGAAGGATTCAAAATAAAGGGAGAGATTTAATTTTCATTAAGGGAAAAAAATGGAGATATCAATGATATAATAATAATAACAGGATAACAAGAATTATATAACATGAACATAAAATTTGAAAACAATACCAAGCATATAGAAGATCATAATCATGATCATTTCATAATTCTTGATAGTTTATATTATATTAATCATTAAGGAATCAAGGAAAATGATCCATGAGAGAATATCATAAGAATAAAACCTGTGTTATTGGTATGGAAAATAATTTTATCAGTTAAGGATCACTACCAAGACTATCCTAGTAGATTCAGTTAACACCCCTTTCAATTATAATAGAAGATAATGTTCACTCCCATAATCAGTCAGATTGAATAGATTCCCTTACTAATCTCTGTTCAATATCTATTTAACCCCTTATTATATCTCAAAATATCGATATTTAATTAATTCATTAAAGATATATATAATTATAGCAACACTAGTTTCATAATAAAATTTATACATATGTTTATTTTAAGATCATAAAATATTCATCATAGCCAAATCTATGGAAAATAATATTTTCTCATAAAAATCATTTCATCATAATCATAAACCAAGATTATAAATAATAATTTTTTTATTATTAGATATTATCCCAATAAAATCCAATGAAATTTCAATATATTTCATCAAAGATGAATGAATAATTTTAAATATCTCTTAAATAATTCTTTATGAAAATAAACATGTCATTATTAATTAAATAAAAAAATAAATAAATTCTAAAATATACTAAAACTATATTATCATATAATAAAACTTTGTAATATATTGATATATGATGAAATAAAATCATTGTTCATGAATGTGGAAAATCATGTCCATTCGGTATATGTTAAAATAAATATTCCTTCCATATTTTCAAAATTTTATTAACGTACCTTGAACATAATATAAAAATAAGACCAAAAAAACAATTTTTTAAAAAATAATTAATTATAAATAATTACTTTTAAAATAATATAATAATAAAAAACCATTCCTTAATTTTTTTCCCTAATCATGGACATGTCAGAAAAATTATTTTCATCAAACCAAAAAATAATTTCAATTTTCATTCATAAAATATTTCGATATCTTGAGTACTTAATGTGAAGAATATAATAAAAAAATATGTATTCATTATAAATATACATATGATAAGAAATTTTATTATATTATTGAGAGTTATATCTAGAAATTTTATAATCAGAAACATAATCATAGAAGATCATGGTAAAAAATATTTGTTTAAACCTAGAACCCCTACATAAGTCTAAAAATGTTTTGGATGTGATATAATATTATGTAGGATCGAAATGATGAATGTATATTCTCAAAAACAATATGGGGTAAATTGTATACTTTTAAAAAATTCCTTTGGAACATTTAAAGTTAAGTTTAATAAGTTCAAACAACCATTCATAAAACCTATTAAATAATCATTTTCTATTTTTTTAAAAGAATGATTTTACCTTTAAGAATATAGAACTTGTACTATAATTATATTAACAGAATATGAATGTATAATAAAGTTATACATTATAACTTTTACACATTAAAGATTACAATAGAAATAAAATAACATTAAATTCAAAACAAGTAACAATTAGATTCTTTTAACCTAAAGAGAAGGGTATCCAACAACCTTGGATAAAGGATCCTTGATATATACTTTCATGAAAGTATATCTTTCCCAAACCCAGGTAATCCCTCAATACAATGATCGATATATGTCTTGTTATCCCCGCAAGCCCTTGATTTAGAAGGAAATCAAAACATCGGTCTTCCAAACCCAGAAGCCCACGATCAGCTCGATTGGAGTCTGCACAAATCAATTATGAACAATTTTATCACACCTTAACATGTTGTTCATGACATCCGCACAAAGCATTGCGAATTGAATGAGCCTACCTATGTAGAAAACACTTCACATCATTTTCACATGCATCAAGTTCATTGACTCTCTACATTCACCGCACTTACATCAATCAAATGAACTATTATTTATAGGAAAAGCTTCCCAACAGTCATCTTGACTCCGACGGTCATATTTTCCTTAATTTTTGGAGGGACTTGGACACATGTCAAAGATACAACAGATAGTTTGTAACTGATTATATGACATCATTTCATGTAATAGAAATGATGTTAAGTTAAATATTAGTCATAAGTATAAGAAATCATAGAATTTTATAATTTTGGAATGATACATTTGAACAATACTAACATTACCATGAAATCTGATTCTTATGGGAATGAAAATCAGAATGTGAAACTTGTATCTCATTCGTTCTAAAATCGGATTCATAAAATCGTAATGACTTTTGCACTAGATTCAAAATCATAAAACAAAATCACTATTGTATCAGAATCAGTATCATACTGATGGTATGAATTATACACTGAACTCGTTATCACAACGACGATATCACTTATACACCAGATTTAGTATCACAAAGACTGTATCACATAAACACCAGATTCAGTATCACAAAGATGGTTTCACATAAACAACGAATTTGGTATGACAAAGACGGTATAAAAGAATATGTAAATATAACTGAATGGAAAATCATAATGATACATTTGTAAGTATAACAGAATGGAAATTCTGGATCCTAAAAATCAGAACATAATTTTTTTTTTATTAATTTCAAAACATAAAACCCTATGAAATGGAGAAGTCATAAGATATCCTTATTGAATAAAAAATATCCCCATTTTTGGAATGCACAAACAACATTTCTAAGGAACAATATATTGTCATAGATAAATAAGTATTGAAAACTTATATCCCCCATTGAATGAAATTTTTGATGAATACATCTAACTACCATATAGGTTATGTTTCCCAAGGATCTTATTCTTGATCTTTAGTATCTTGTTTTCTTTTAGAAGAAGATATATCCCCCTTAGATTAACATCTCTTCTTAACATAAAACCCCCCCTTACTCTATCGTTATCCTTTCATATTATACTCTCCCTTAATATATTCTCCTCTTTTGATATCTTCATTAAATTCTTCCTTTGAATAAATTCTACTCTTTTGATAATTTCAAAAATAGGGAAAGGAATGGTGAAGTATAAGTTGAACCACTAAGGTTAAACATGAATACATTCGAAGAAAAGAATGATATGCAAGAACCTTCTTAGGGAATGTTTGGAAATAAGGTTTATATTACAACATAACTTCCGAATGTATGGAAAAATCATCCATCCTTATTTTTCTCAGAAAATATCTTCATTATCAAGGCTTTGAGATTTTTCACTTCCTAATGGTCTTCTTAAAACTTCTTCAAAAATATATATTGAATATGAATCTTCTTTTCTATTGACAAGATCATTTCTTCATGAGCAGCCACCTTTCTCTCTAATTTGGCTCTAACTTCCTTCTCACTACTAATAGATCGGGAACAGAAATATGAGTTGACTAGCTTTCTCAGAGATTGATGCATGGACCTTGTTGAACTTAGTATCAAAAGTATTAAAATCTCCATTTGTTGAATCCATGAAGTCACCAAACTATATTATCTCTTCATTGATATTTTTGGTAAAGTTAATGAATATTTTACAAGTCACCTTCTGGGATTTGTAATCAATCAAAATATTACTAAATTCTTCTTCTTTATTTACTACCATGTCTATAAGCATATTGGTTGATTCCGTCATTTGATTTAAAGTTTCTTGCATCATTTGTTTCTAGACATATATATTTTCCAGAACTAGAATAGTGCTAACCAACTTTATTAAGGATAGTTTGACAAAGTCATGTTCAATAGAAGATGAGGATTCATAACCTGAATCATTCATTCTGTTCTGAGCTCTTGTTGGAGTTAAGGAAAATGATTAATCAATTATCTTGAAAGACTTCTGAGGCGTTTCCTTTTCAGATGAGGCAACCAAGACACTTTTTCATTTGATAGGATTTCGAACTGGAGATTGTTCATCTGAATATTGGATAACATTTTTATCTCCACATTCATATTATTTCTCTTGAAACTCTTCTTCTTCACCACCTTTATGATCATCCTATTCTTTCTCTTCTACATCCACTTTAATTTCTACTAGTTCTTCTTCTTCAACATCTACTTCATCCTCAACTTCATCTTCTTCGTAAAATTCTCCTCCAACTTTTTCATAGACTTGTTCTTCGACATGTTCTTCTGAAACTGATTGAGACACTGAACTCGAAGGAGTTCCAACATAGTCTTCCACTTCCCTTAAAACATCATCATGTTTTTATTGATCTATCTAATCTTATATATCATAAATAGGTTCTGATTAAGACAGAAAATTCGTGGATTTATATAATTCTTGAGTGATATTTTCTTTCTTATGAACAAATTCATATTCATTTACTTGTTGATACTTCATTTCTACATCCTTTTTAAGATACTAATAAACTTGGGCTTCCAAGGATTTCTTATTTAACTTATTCTCCTTATTTTCTATCTCATGATTTTTAGCTTGCTTGATTCTCAAGGCCTTAGATTCTATAGGATTTAAGTCAAATGAAGGATATCCTTACTTTATGGTAGCTGCCATCTCTCTCCACTTCGGAACTATTACATCATAATAGGATTTTGGTTTCCTTGTAGGAGGAGGCTCTGATATCGGGTATTCAGAAACTGGTACTGGCAAGCATGCTTCATAATGTTTCCTTTTCTTGGGTATCGATTTTGAAGATTCCAGAAGATCACCCATGTTTTGGAAAACCCTATCTTTAAAGCTTTTAGATTCTTGTAAGAACTCTAACTTCATTATTCTTAGATTTTCCTCACTATGTAACAAAATCATAAAAATATTTGAGACGGATCGGCATGGAACATTCAACACATAAAGGCACATGATAATTATCTTGGAGATAGTTGTCGGATTCATAAGTATCTGAGATCTGATGGATCCACCTTTTATTTCCTAGATTGTGAGAAAGATGTACTTCATAAAGATGATCTTCTTTAATTTGACAATAAATTCTAATATAATGACATCATATATCTTTATAGAGTCCTTATCACCTTTTTTGATTATAAGAAATCATAGCATCCAAAGAGCTACCATCTTGAGGTTTGTTGAAGGATTCGTAATCTATAGATTCTTAACATACATGAGAGCAAGATAATATAGGGCTTTGTCTCTTTGAAAAGAACCTTCCTTATAAGGATGATTTTGATAGAAAATAATAGCTTCCACTTTATACAAAATGTTAAGAACATCTGCTACATTCTTGTAGGGGACTGTATATGTCTTATCATAACATTTGAACTTAAATAGATCCTTACCATCCTTTTGAAAGAATGTAATAGATTCATATAACTGAATAACCAGTTCATGATAAACTAGATCTTGAATTTTATCATTATCAACACAGACACATTCCCATATATTAGTTCCTATCTCCATAGAAATAATGGATTCATATTTTGAAAAAAATTAGGGCAAACCAATAATTCCCTAAAGATTGAACAATCCTTTATTTCCTTGCTAATCAGCATCTGGTCTACTGATTATCCACTGGAAGAGGCTAATATTAATTGTTAATTTATATAGTTTTCATGTGATTTGTTATTCATAAATATCGTTTTAGTGCATTTTACACTTTGAATGTCATTTCACATCATGATTGCAATTCTTTCCTAAAATGCACTATTACCTAGTTTATCCTTGAACATCTCATAAAACACCAAATGTTATTGATTTTATTTTCATATTTTATATTCATGTATCCCATTATATAAGTAACAATTCGTTTTTTTATCATTTGGAGATTCAATTTGGAATACCACCAATGTGGGCTTTGAACAAACCACATTCTGGGTGAAGTGATCTAGACAGAAGACCAATAAACGTACTGTAGATGCCATGATTCAAGTCCAAAGAGTCTCAAAGATTAACTGGAGATAGAATGAATAATGGGTAACATTTAATTAAATAGTGTCCCAAGCTAATATGAATGTTTTAATAGAGTTCTAGGTGTCCCAAGTTGAAGATGAAATTCTTCGCCATATTTCGCCGCCCTGAAAAATATCCCACACATTAAATCATATATCACAAACCACAACGTATTTTCAGATGAAATTTTTATGAATATTAGGTAACATATTGGGATTAATTTAAGTCTTCTATGTCCCACTTCAATTCTTCTTTCTAGAAGGTGATTTTGACACTTCTATTCAGTGGATGCAAGCTGGCTCCCACTTCAGGGTAAGAGTTGAAAAGTTTACTCTACATTTAATGTCCACCAACTTTGGCCTCCAATAATTAGTTAAAGTTATTTGGGGAGTGGTGGATTGACCAAAGGCTACCTTGTTTCCTATTTAAATTATTATTGGTGGAGGATTTAGGGATTTTGGGTGATTTGTTTCATTGTAAGATTATTTTGTCAATTTGATGTTGTAATTGTTCTTTATTATCATGTAAGATGTTTAAATTACATTAGTTATTTATAAAAGTTCCTAATTCCCCCTTTTTATTTTATTCTTCATTTCACATTGATACTATTTCCCCAAGGTGTGATTTTATTCACACCAATACTTTCGAATTTATTCACACAACGGTGGAGTGATCGTTTCACTGTTTTATTATTATTCTTCAATTCCTCCCCTATGAGTCTACTTTCCGCTTCCTTTGAGATCATAGAATCAATGGAGGGATAAAACCTTATTGGTTGGTCCTAGGGAGTTAGAGGGGGAACATTGGATGTTATTTTATGTTCTAAAATTATGTAATCATTTTATTAATTTAAGATTTCCATTTGATGATTATTTTCTTCTTCATCTTCAACAACATTAACAATGTCACATTTCGATTTCTAGTACGATCCAATTCCTTAAGGTGATCATTAAATTGATCCTCTATGTGAATTTTTTATTAGAATTAAAATTTTGTAAGGATTAAATTGGTGAATGATGTAGAGAAATTATATCATTTTGGGGATAGGTCTTGAAATAGTGAACTGAATCGTTATAAGAAAATAACTACATCCATACTAACCCTAGTACAACATAGGATCAACTCATCTCCATTATTTTTTTTAGACTATGTAATTGTATGTTTTTTTCTTATTGCTTTTATATCACTAGTTTAAAATCAAATCTATCAAAATATTTGGCCACTCCATTTCCAAATCTCTTCAAAATCAGAGTGTCTCTAGGTTTCTTCTTCAGTCCCTGTGGATTAAACCCCAACCTATACTACAACGACCGCATACCTGTAGGGTAAATTTAGGTGCAACAAAATTTTGGCGCCATTTCCAAGGAGTCAAGTAAGTCACCTCAGATACTAAAATTCTTTTCTCACCCCAAATTATCTTTTTTCACTTCCATTTCTCTTCTCTCTTCCCTTTTCTGTTTTCTTGTGACCTAAAAATCTGAAATCCAAATCTCTCTCTAATCCAATGGATTATCTTCCGCAATACCCAAACAGAGAACCAATATGGGATAAAATTGAAAATAAATTTTGGTAATCAAAAAACATAGGTAATTACTTTGATCAACCCTTGAATGATTTCCCCGTACCCGATGAGACGTAAAATCAATGGGATAATGAAAGTTTAAATGGTCAATTTCATTCCCTCTAAAGAATGTTTGAAGAGTCCAATATTAGTGGAGTCCATAATGTTCAACATCTCATACTATATGTTCCTCAATAATTTCTTGACCATTTGTGTTATAAAATAGAGATAATGAATTCTGAGGTTTCATCTTTGAGGTTAGAACTACAAAACTTTAAATTATGTGAAGAAATCACTTTTGAATTTCGGAATTCAGAGTTATATAATGAATTGAATTGGTAATGTAATATTGAAAGTCAAGATGAAGAGTGTATAAATAATGAGATAACTGAATTTTTGAATTCAAAAGATAATAACGTGACATCATGGATTGAGTTTCCTAAACATGGCTCCATTAGTGAATTTTTTGGACCACACATCACTAAACCATTGGAAGAAATACAAAACATTGAGCTCATAACCACTCCTAGAATTAAAATGGAAACTTTTGGGGATGAGTCATATTTTTAAAATCATCCTATTCCTTTTGAAATTTTTTTAGAATAAAATCGTTTTTATTCAAATTTCCAATCTTCTTTAAGAAAAATCAATCAACACAAACTCAAAATCATTGTCCTTCCTTCCCCACTCGATATCCCATCAATTGTGTTATGAAAGATCTTGGGGTTTTAATTAATTAATCTCTTGAATCCCAAAAATGGGGGATGATATTTTATTTATTAGGAAAGACTACAGAGGAAAAAAGATCAATCATTTCTGATATTCCTTGGATTTTCCCATTTATTTTAGAAAATAGGATTGTTCATGAATCAAATTACAAATCATCTTACCAAACAAAATGCATACACATACTCAATAATGTTGAAATGGAGAAATATGAGGTCATTAAAATTTTTAATGTCTGAATATGATAATTTGTGGGGTTGAAGTCAGGCTAAAGATGTTAAATTAAGCGCTTCATGGGTGGAAACCTATTGTTTTCATGTTTCCAATCATTTTGTTATTTATTAAACTTTATATTTCAAATAGGATTAGTGGATAATTTTGATATAATTTTATTCTACCTTAGACTATTGACATGTTATTCTTTTATGAGTATGGATGGGTATGAAAGGGGGCACCATATTCATTTGTGTTACACGATGTGATCCTTGAGTAATACCATACACAAAAATTGAAAATAAGGCAATGTATAATCAGATTATTTTATTTTATTTATGTTTTTGTAAGTTAAAAAAAATTAGACTATTGACATGTTCTTCTTTTATGAGTCTGGATGGGTATGAAAGGGGAGCACTGTATTCATCTGTGTCACACGGTGTGATGCCTGAGTAATACTTTACCCAGAAATTTAAAAGAAGAGAATGCATCATTAGTTTGATTTAAAAAAACAAAAAAAGGGAAACCATAAAAATAATGATACTTGGAATTAAATAAATCAACGTTTTGTTTGTATTGTCTAGTTTGTTCTTCTTTGTATGGTTCAGGGACTATTTTGGTTGATACATGTTCAATCAAATTGGTGCTTACATCCCACAAGAGATCAAAAGAGTAATCTGGAGCATCATGAACTTCAACTTCAAAAACCTGGTGAATTTGTTCCATGTTTATCATTTTCAATTTCCTCTTTGAAATCCTATCCTACTCCCTTCTAACTTTTCTTTTCGTTAATCACTGGGGATAATGTCATTCTATGTTTTGGGGAGACAAAATAAAAATTTTGATCTTGTGTGCAAAAATAATGTGTCGAAGGGAAATTTTCATTGACCTTGAACATCATAACAGACATTTCAATCTTTGAAATTGGATATCAAATAATTTTTCATGAATTTATTTTGATTTTAATGCAAGATTAGGATCATTTTCATAGATTTTGGCAAGTTCGGTTGTCCAATGTGATTTTTCACTATTATATTTTCATCCTTTTAATAAAAAACCCAATGAACTTCCTCTAGATTGTGGGTTTTAGTTTGAGTATTTGGGGTCCCATAATAAATTTCATATGTTTGGGGATCATTTTAATTATAACATGAGTATTAAAAAAATTAAATTTGCACATAGAGCAATGAAATGACCTAATGTGTGGCTTTCCGAACATAGGGATCATGACTCCATAGTTGTCGGGCCCAGAGTTGGGAATTTTATCTATATTTTTGGTAATGTGAGTTTATGTTTGATTAATTTAACTTGAGATGATGCCAGACTACATGAGCTTCACATGGTTCCCTATGGTCATTGAGCCTTGGAGTTATCGGCAATGTCTTGCTACATGGGTTGACTCGATTGAGTTTAGTTTCAATTACCATGGAAAAATTTCAAAAAATAACAATAAAATAAAAAATTACTACTCATCTTAATATTAAAATTTTATTTATCCTAGCGCATCCATCTTTTCTCCCTTGAAAGAATATGAATACCGTTGTCTATTGTGATGCACAACACATTATCATGCTTAATTGAAATTGGATGAAATATGGAGATGAATTTGAACAATGTAATGTGCTTGGGATTTGGTTATGACATTATAATTAGCTTCTTTTAAATGATTTTTATGTGTTTCATAATTTTTTGGTACGGGGTCTTTTGGTGACAAGTATTAAATAAAATCGTTTTGGAAAAGGTCATTCGAATTATATGTTTGTGAGATATATTTTTCTTGATACTAGAAAAACTCAAGTTTGGGGGTGTGATTACCCACTGGAAGAGGCTAATATAAATTGTTAATTTATATAGTATTCATGTGCTTTTTTATCCATAAATTCCATTTTATAGCATTTTACACTTTGAACATCATTTCACATCATGATTTTAATTCTTTCCTAAAATTCACTATTACATGGTACATTATTGAAATATCATAAAACAAAAAATGGTCTTGATTTTGTTTTCTTAATTTATTTTTATTTCTCTCATGATATAAGGAACAAATAATTATTTTTGATCACTTAGAGATTCAATTTTGAAGACCAACAAAGTGGGATTTGAACCAACCACATTCTGGGCGAAGTGAGCTGGAAAACAGCCCAATAAACGTACTATAGCGGCCATGATTCAAACCCAAAGATTCTCAAAGTATAACTGGAGATAGAAGAAATCATGGGGAACATTTCATTATAATGTTGCTCAAGATAATTCTAATTTTTTAATGGAGTTCAAGGTGGCCCAATTTGAAGATGCAATTCTGGGCCAGATTCTGTGGCCCAGAAAAACATTTCACCATATAAATCATATCTCCCATACCAAAACGTATTTTGGTATGAAATGATTCAGGCTATTAGGGGACGTATGGAGATTTATTTTAGGCTTCAAGGGTTTACTCTAATTAGTCCTTCAAGAATTTTATTTCATTTCTTCTGTTCGGTGGATGCAAGATGGATCCCACTTCAAGGCAAGAGTTGAAAAGTCTCCTCTATATGTAGTGTCCACCCACTTTGGCTTCCCAAAATTAATTAAAGAGACTTGGTGAGTAGTGGATCGACCCAAGTATTCCTTTTTTCTTATTTATGTCAGTAGTGGTGGAGGATTTAGAGATGTTGGGTGATTTGTTTCATTATAATTTTATGTTGTCAATTTGATGTTTTAATCATTCTTCATTCTCAGGTAAGTTGCTTGAATTACATTAGTTTTTTATAAATTTTCTTCATCTCTACGTTTTATTTTATTATTCTTTTCACATTGATACCATTTCCCCAATTTTAGATCTTATTCGCACAAATACTTTTGAATTTATTCACACAATGGTGGAGTGATGGTTTCATTGATTTATTTTTCTTCTTCAATTACACCCCTATGAGTCTACATTCCGCTTCCTTCGAAATCATAGAATCAATGGAGGGATAAACCCTTATGGGTTGGTCCTCAGGATTTTCATGGGTAAGATTGGATGTTATTTTATGATCTAAAATTCTGTAATCATTTAATTAATTTAATATTTCCTTTTGATGATTATTTTCTTATTCATCTTCGCCAACAATAACAATGACACATTTAGCGTTCTAGTACGATCCAATTCCTTGGAGTGATCATTAAATTGATCCTCTAAGTGTATTACTGATTAGCCTTGGAATTGTGTAAAGATTAAATTGGTGAATGATGTTGGGAAATTACATCATTTTGAGTATATGTCTTGAATTAGGGAACTGAAATGTTATAAAAAAATAATTACATCCAATCTATCCATAATAACAACGTAGGATCAAATCATCTCCATTAATTGTTTTAGACTATATAATTATATGGTTTTTTTATTTTTTCTTTCAAATAACTAGTTTCAAATAAAATCAATCCAAATAGTTGGCCACTCGATAGCCAAATCTCTCCAAAATCATAGTGTCTCTAGGTTACTTCTTTGGTCCCTATGGATTCGACCCCTGCCTATACTACAATGACTACATACCTATAGTATAAATTTGGGAACAACCATCTTCTATGGATTTAGGAGTCATTCGGGGTGATAGAGACAAAATAATTGGAACAAAATTTTGGATGGAAATAGAACTTCAGCACAGAGATCATTAAGGATGGTTAAATGCTTATAAATGAGGCACCCCATTTATATATGAGGCTATGACCTTTCAACATCCATAAGATAATCAAACGGATAAAAATAAACAAATCTGATCTGACGATTAAATATGGATAAAGTAAATATGAATTAGGATCTTTTATATTAATGTAAACTAAAATTAGAAATTTTGACATATCAATAATTGAAACATCAGAAAAAAATAGAGTATGAAAATTTATCTTTTGGAGTACTCTAAGAAGTTTGTCTGTATTTTAAGAATTTTCATGGAAGATTTAGATTCTGGGGTATCAAAACCGATATTTCCAATAAAAATATTTCCAATACAAAAATTTCCAATACCAAAATTTCTAATACCAATATTTACAATACCAAAATTTCCAATAAGACAATTTTTAATACAGAAATATTAAATAAAAAAGAAAAAAAATTGAAAAAAAAATTCAAAAAAGAATAAAAGAGAGAAGTCATATGTACTCCAACTGAAATAAGGAGTAATTTAATGTTAGGATATGATTTAAACAAGAAGTATATATGAATTATTACCTTATGGATATCAGTTCTAGCTTATGTTTAATGTTTTCAAATCTATCGTAAGATAATGAATTTGTAAAAATATCAGCAAGTTGTTATTGGGTTCCGATGAGTTTAAGAACAATATATTTTTTATGTGTGTGATCTCTAAGAAAGTTATGTCTAATATCTATATTCATTCCACGAGAGTGATGTGCATGGTTTTTACTTAGGGAAATGGAACTTATGTTATCACACATTATTTCAGTCTTAGTAATACTGGTACAATAGTCTGTGAGTGTGCGTTGCATCCACAACACTTGAGAACAACAACATCCTATTGCTATATATTCAGCTTCAGCAGTAGAAAGAGCAATACAAGATTTAATCTTTCATGACCAAGAAACTATGGAATCTCCTAAGAAATTACAAGTTATATATATAATTTTTTTATCCATTTTACAAACACTAATGTTACCATCTGAAAAACATTTTAAAACAAAATCATTTTCAAAAGTATAAAAGATCCCTAAATCCATTATTCCCTTCATGTTGAGAAAAATTCATTTCACTCCCTTTAAATGAGATTCCTTAGTATCGGATTTATATCTTTCACATAAGCATAATGAAAACATCACTTCTGGTCAAATATCTTTCATGTATAGTAGACTCCCTATCATACCTCTAAATAATGTTTGATATACTAGATTCCCAGCTCTATCAAGGTCAAATGTATTTTAGGTACCGATGGGAGATCTTATACTATTAATGTTGATATATAAATACATTTTATGAAGATATTTAATATACATATTCTGAGGTATATATGTTCCTTCTGGTTATTGAGAAATTTGAAATCCTAGAAAAAATGTTAACTCACCCATCATACTCATTCCAAACATAGATTTAATAAGATTTATAAAGGAATCAGATAAGGATTTCGGAGCTGATCCGAAGATGATATCATCAACATAAATTTGGACAATCAAAATATATTTATTTTTTTTCTTAATAAATATGGTTGGATCAGTAGTTCCATTAACATTTTTATTTTGAAACAAAAATCCTGAAATTCAATCAAACCTAACTTTAGGGGCTTGTTTAAGTCCATACAGAGATTTGGTAAGTTTATAAACGTTATTAGGATGTTTTGTATGTTCCAATATAGGGGTTGATCTAAATAGAAATCCTCTTGTACATAATTGTTTTCAAAATTACACTTTACACCAATTTGATAAGGTTTGAATTTAAAGACTTCTGCAAAGGATAGAAGAATACGAACAGATTCAATTCTTTCTACCGGAGCATATGTTTTAACATTGTCTATGCCTTCCTGTTAGTTATATCCATTGGCTAATAATATTCCTTTATTTCTAAAAATAACTATAATTTCATTTCATTTGTTTTTAAACCCTATTTTACTTTAATAACAGAAGTTTCCTTAGTTTTTTCAACCAAGTTCCCAACATGATTCCTTACGAATTTGTTGAGTTCATCATTCATAGCCTTTATCCAATCTTCATCACCAAAGGCTTCTTCTGGAGTCTTTGGTTCATGTTGAGAATGGAAATCTACATGTTCAACTTCATTCCTTAAATAACTTCTAGTTCATACTGGTTGATTAACATTTCCAATGATATTATCAGCCGGATGATTTATATGTAACAAATGATTTGGGTTTTAAAAGGCTTGATCATCAACCTAGCCTATAAATGATTTAAGAGTAAATGTTTCGAAAACATTTTCATGAAAATTTTCCTTATCTGAAAAATAAATTATCAATGGTTGGTGATCAGTTTTAGAAAATATATCAGAAATGAGTTCAGGTTATTTGAAAACAAAAGAATCATTTTCGTAAAAATTAGCATTTACTATTTCTTCTACAGTGCAATTTTTTTTATTGAAAACTCTATATGACTCAGAGTTTGTAGAGTAGCCTAAGAATATTTCTTCATTGGATTTTGGTGAAAATTTATGTATGTTATTCTTGGTATTCAACATAAATACTTCTCAACAAAAAACATTAAAATAAGATACATTCGGTTTTCAGCCAGTCCATAAATCATAAGGTGTTTTATTTAGAAAAGGCATATTTAAAACTAAATTTATAGTATAACAAGTAGTAATTATAGCTTCATCCCAAAAAATTAGCTATAGAATATTCAATCAACATTTTTCTAGTCATCTTTTGAAGAATACAATTTCTTCTTTCAACAACACCATTCTGTTGAGGAGTTCATGGAGCTGAAAAATTATGAGAAATACCATTTTTACTACAAAATTATTCAAAATCAGATTTTTGAAATTCTCCAACTTGATCACTATGAATAGTTATCAATGAAAGGTTTTTCTCATTTTTAACTTGAGCTCTGAAAACATTGAAGTAAGAAAATGCTTCAGATTTCATTGCAATAAAATAGACCCATGTAAATATAGTTTAGTCATCAAATAAGACAAACACATAGTATTTGCCTCCAATATATCTAGTTTGTGTTGGAAAAAATAAGTACATGTGCACTAACTATATGGTATTAGAAGTTGCAACTACACATATAGATTTAAAGCTATATTCATGTTTCTTTCTATATTGACAAGGATCATAGACTTTTGATGAATGAAATCTAAGATTTGGTTGATCCTTAACAAGTTCGTTCGTAGATATTTTACTAAGATTAATTAAGTTATGGAGTCTTAGTGTTCCATTACAAAGCCATGATTGATCTTCAATTGCACTTAGGCAAGGATGATCATGACTTCTAAGGTCTTCTTGGTTGTGTGTGTAAACATTCTCTTGCCTATGGGCTGAGGGAATAAATTCATCCTTGGAATTGTGTACTAAGGACTTTTCATTCATAAAATTTACATGGTATCCTTTACCACATAATTGACTTATGCTGATGAAGTTGTGCTTAACACCTTTAACAAATAAAAAATTTGAAATTAAATTTCTTCCAAGAAGAATAATGTCACCTATACCGACAATTTCTCATTGAGAGTTATCTCTAAATGTTACTTTTACACCTTTAGTCTTCAACATCTTTTTGAAATATTCTTTGTTTCTAGTCATGTACTGGGAACATCCACTATCCATATACCATATGTTCTTAGTACTTCCTTCATTGACCTAAAAATGATGAGTTAGGTTTTCAGAGTCCAAACTTGCTTGGATTCAGAATAGTTAGATAATAAAATATTGTCTATCCACATTTGTTTAGAAAAATATGATTTATGAAACCCAGTGGGTTGAAAATTATTTAAGGAACAATTCTTCTTCCAATGCCCACCACATTGACATTTATTACAAAAAGGGGCTCTTGAAGGAATAAAATAACTATTTCAAAAAATAGGTTTTTCATGAGTATAACCTAATCCCTGATTATTACCATGAGGTCAGATCTGAGAATACATCTTTTAATAATTTTCCTTAACAAAAGTAAAATTTGCAAGGAGTATCTTCAATGAAAATATTTAATACTTTTCTCTTAGGACTAAATTCATTCCTCAAGAATAATATATTTAGAGTTCATGTTATCCTCTGAAACATCTATTTCTAAAAAAAAATTTCTAAAGATCGTTAGAATGGTTAACCTTCTTAGAATTAACTTCATCAAGTTTAATAGAATGATTCTCTAAAACATAATTTTTCATATCAAGATCTTTGGTAAGATGTGAAATTTATTTTGATAAAATAGATTCTATTGAATTTTCTTTTTCAAGTTTCTCAGAAACCTTACAATTTCATATCTCAAGCATCTTAGAAAACCTAGAAACTTCCTCATAGGAAGGAAAATCATTATTATTATCTGATGAAGATGATTTTTAATCTAATGAAAAATCTTTATCAGTAAAATTTTCACTCGAAGACATATTAGTTAAGGATTCAACAGTTCATACCATAGCCATATGACATTGATTTTGAAATGGACCTCAGTCTATTAAACCAATATTATTTTTATAAAAGGATTCCGAATCTAAAGAATCGTTAGATGAACCTCCACCACTAGTACTCCAAGTATCACTGGATTTTAGTAAATTCTTATTATTTGATCTATAAAACATCTTCTTGATTTCTCTTAATTCATGTCCTTCTTGTCTCTTATTTTAAGGGACAATCAGGTCAGAAATGACCAATTCTTCGTCATTTTTATCATGTCACTTTTCCATGTTTCTTATGTTTTAAATATTTATTCTTGAATCTGTATTGAAAGTTCTTCTTCCCAAAAATATTTTTCATCCTCCGAGAAAGGTTGGATAAATCATTTTCTGAAGGTTCACCTTCACTAGATTCAAATTGGAAAACAACCTTCTTAGATTTAGATCATGTAAATCTCTCATGAGTCTTGGCGTTCGTATGATTTGAAGTAGTTGTAAAAGAAACACTTCCATTTACATTCTTATTCTTAATATTATCAGCATATATATTCATTCTGGTTTCTTGTTGTAGAAGGGTTCCAAACCGTTTATCAAGAGAAATATCTGTAACTCTTCTATTTTCAGCTATAAAAGTTCTCTTGGATTCCCATTAATTAGGCAATATGTCTATAATCTTGTCTGCAAGAACATTATCATCCAAGACTTTCTAACCCATTGACTTTAATCCATTGTAAATATTCAAGAATATTTGTAGCACCATACATGTGTGTTCTCCATAAGGAAAGAAGAAACCATGATACTCATCTCTGAGTATAGCTCTTCTAGTTTCGATAACTTTGGAAATTCCAAAGTGAGTTACTTCAAGCTTCTTCTAAATACTATTTGAATCTTCATAAGATGAAATTTGGAAATATATATTTCTATTCATGGAACAAAACAAATTATTACGTACCTTATCATTTAGTTAGTATTCCAATTTTTCTAGATTAGAAATGTTTTTATGTTCCTTATTAGGAATATTATAATCTCTAGTTAATATAATGTAGTTGTCTATACCTGTGTTTCTCACAAAGGTCTTCGTTCTATCTCTCCAATACTCGTAGTTATTTACATCAATGATTGGTGGTCTAGTTTGATTGAGATTATCAAGAGATATAATATGAACGCCTACCATACTAAAAAAAATTCATTCCACAGAACATAATAGTAGTAAAATTTTATAATCAAATTTGAAAAAGAAAAACATGAGCAAGAAAAATTATATGTGGATATTTTTATTTCAGATACCTCCTCTGATACTAATTTTAGGATCTAAATGATGAATATAGATTCTCAAATTCAAGAGGGGTGAATTTTATGCATTTAAAAAATTCCTTTGGAACTTTTAAAGTTAATTTTGACAAGGATAAACAAACATTCACAAAACCTCTTAAAGAAACCATTTATATTTTATGAAAATAAATAATGTACTATAATGATTATAAAATCTACAGTATAATCCGAGTAATAGTATTATAATGTATAAGAAAGATATACTTTCTATCTTTAACAATGTTAAGATTACAATAGAAATAAAACAACATTAAATTGAAAACAGATAACAATAAGATTCTTTTAACCAAAAGGTATGGGTATCCAATAACCTTGGATAAATGTTCCTTGATTTATAATTTCAAGAAATTAAATCTTACCCTATCCCAGGAAATCCCTCAATCCGAAGATCAGTATCTGTCTTTCAATATGCAGAATCCCTCTATTCAAAAGGAAATTCAATCCTTTGTCTTCTAAACTGAGAAGCCCGCGATCAGCATGATCAAAATCTGAATAAAGAAAGTCTGAACAAGTTGTTCACTCCCAAAGAAGTTGGTTACGACATCTGCATGAATCATTGAGAGTTGAAAGAGCCTCTCTCTCTAGACAAAACTTCACATATTTTTCAAATGAATCATGTTCATTCAATCTCTACATTCACCACACTTGAATAATTCAATTGAACTTGTATTTATAGGAAAAGCATCCCGGGTGTTTTCTCCACTCCAACGGTTATATTTTCAATAAATTTCGGAGGGACTTGGACATGTGTCAAACATACAACGGTTAGATTGTAACTGATTATACGACATCTTTTCAAGTAACAGAAATGATTTTATGTTAAAGATTATTGTTAAATATAAGAAATAATATAATCCGATAATATTGGAATGAATCATTAGAATAACTCTAAATTTATCAATAAATAGGATTACTGAGGGAAAGGAAATCCGATTATGATACAATTATCTCAATTTTTCAAGAATCTGAATAATAAAACAAGAATGAATTTTGCACTAGATTCAGAATCATGAAACAGAATCACTTTTGCACTAGAATCGATATCATAAAGATGATATCACTTATACACAAGATTCAATATCACAAAGATGGTATCAATTATACAACTTATTCTCTATCACAAATACAGTATCACATATATAGTAGAATCAGTATCACAAAGATGGTATCACATATACACATGATTCTTTATCACAATGCTGATATGAAAAAATCATTAAATCTAACAGAATGTAAAATTGTAATGATACATCTGTAAGTATAACAAAATGGATATTATGAATCTTAAGAAAAAAAATATAAAAAAATTTAGATTTCAAAACAAAAGACCATAAGAAATAGATAGGTCATAAGATATCCTTATTTACTCAATAATATAAAATATATTCAATATATATAGGTATTCCTTCAGAAAAGCTAGATATAGAAATATAATTTACACTTTCACAGAGTTAGTAGATAGTATATCGATGATTGCTCAATTAAATTCCCATCAATTGGAATGATTTAGTGCTAATCATAAATTCAACATAAGTAAATAATTATTATATAATATATATTCATTAATTATAATGTAATTACCATCCATGTAAATCAAGAATGTAAAGGGTCTTACATCAGTTTATGGTTGTGGTGGTCCATACTTATGCCTGAACATCGTTATCATTTTATAATCGATTAAAATGTAAGAATTATGATATGATATTATCAATAAATATAGATGTTTTTTTGTATATATAATATATCATTATCAATCAAATCATAATAATTATCCATGATATTTGGTGATGGAAAATAAAATGCATCAATACTTAGATACATGAGTCCATATATATGTATGAACAATAATTTCACTTACCTTTTTATGGGAATAGATTTTTGATATTAGTGGTACCATAATAATTTTAATTTATAGGTTCTTATATGAAAATAACCTTTTTATTTTATGATAAATACCTCATAATTTGAGTATTTAAACATATAAATTAATTGAAATAGGCTCGGAAGGATAATTACATCTACATTGATTGGCCTCTATTATATCCTTTTTTAGAGAACCTTGGAATGGTATTGTAATATTATCATATTGTATGCTTAAAAAATAAGAAATTTTATATGTTTTTTTGTATGATTTTTCATCTATTATTTTTAATGTGGTGTGTCAAAATTAAATGATGGGTGTCCACTTATATGTGGTGGAGATGACAGACATGGAATTTATTAAGATACTAAAATATAATAAACACTTTCTAAAGAAAAAGTATTCAAAAGGGACATATAATTAATGTTGGAAAATTAGAGGGTAATTATTCTTCTATAATTTTTTTAAGAAAAGTTTAACTGGAAAATTAACACATATCTCTTACCCCTCTAATAGACCTATTTAGGAGGTAGATACGATGAATTTTTGTACTATTTTTATAATCCATTACAAACCAATATTAACATAGGTTTAAAACTATATATTTAATTTTTGGTTATAAATATTGAATAAATACTGTCTAATATATTTTAGAAAATGTATTCAAATAACATTAAAAATAAATTCAAAAAAAATTATTCCAAAAATATTTTCATTAAAAAAACTTATGAAGTATAAAATATTTTTATATGAAAATACAAAGAAAATAATACTAGATTCCATAATTAAATTATTAATAATATAAGTTATCTAATTTTACATTAAAAATCATTTTAAACAAATTAATCTTTTTAAATTATTAAAACCAAAAGTGAAATTTTAATAAAAATCAATATTTTAGACTATTGATGAAAATATTAATATTTAGAAGGAATTGAAAAAAATTACACTAACCGTAATTTGAAATGTAGATAAAAATTTTGAAATTAAATTTAGCAAATAAAATTGTTAAAATTTGAAATATTTTTATACATTATTTTTTCTAAAATAGAAATAAAATAACTTTTTTAAGAAAAATGTATTTCCTAAACATAAAATGAATTTAATAAAAATTGATTACTCATTTTAAAATATATTTTATTTATATAAAATGTTTTTAAATACTTTTTAAAATTATGTAGGTCATATTAATACAGAGAATTTAACAACTAAGTTATTATATTATATTCTATTACAGTTCATTTAGACTTGGGGATTCATGTATCACAAGTTATCGAATACGTTAGATTTATAAAATAAATATATCACAAACTATTTAGGTGTTACATAAAAAATACCATGGTCAATCAAGTCTTATTTGGGGTTTCATGCACCTTTCCATGAATTTTAATATTTATTTCCCCATGTATTTTAAGAGGTTATCACTTATATTCTAATATAAAATATTAATTAGAATTTAAACAAGAAAATGGGTCACATGGATCTAATTTTTTATTATATTTAATTGTATTTATGTGTAATTATATGAAATTTTATTAAAATAATTTATATATACCATGTGAATAATGGTGTTTAATTTTCCCCGAAATTTTTTAGGTTCAACTCATCGATTTTCTTATGTATGATTAGAAGGTTCTATTTTTATATATGAATCTTATATTTGTATAGAATAATTATATTTTATAAATTTTATTAAACAAATATAATCCCATTATCCCACTGTGTCTGAGGTGGTATCTAATGTTTTGGAAGTATTGATCTGCTGGTGTGGAAATTAAGGTTGTTTAAACAATTGATCTAGTTTGGGTTATTAAAAATGGAACTAAATTATTATATAGGGAATTAGGAATGATATTACTCAATATATAGTAATATTGGGACTCAAGAAGAATCTAGTAAAAATTTATTTCTAGTATTATTATATTGGAAAATCATGTTAAAATGGGGGATCTACATTGATCTAGGTTTCTATTTAACATAGACATATTTTCTTAATACATATGCATCATTAGAAATCGTTTACTGGATGAAATGTGTAGGAAACCATAAAATATTATGTTTTTTTATATGTGTCATTATTTTATTATTTTAATGAATTAATAATTTATAATATTTAAAGAACAATAAAAATAAATTTCATTTTATTATTTTTTTATTAATGATGATTTAGATATTTTATATCAAAATATAATTAATTATTTTAGAAACCCTTTTATTTAAGATTGGTTAATATATATTTAATTCTCATGTATTCAAATTTTATTTGGAAGATATTATATTTTATCTAATATATGTAAGAACGGATTAAATGTTGAATAAATGAGGTTGTTTTTAGGGTATTGAAAATGTATTTTTTTAAATCAATTTCAATAATGTTCGTTTCATTAATAAAGGTATCTACTATAGATATATCTTTGAATGTAGTTAATTTCAATGGACTATTCACAAAAATCAATGATAGAATGTGCAGAAAAGAATGATATACAAAACATATCTATAGCTTGATCATAGATTACAAGGTGGGTTTTATATATACATCATGTTATGTGTAATAAACATCATTAAATATAACATACCAATGTAGAATTCATGTAGGATATCTATTTCATTAACCTATGACATCCCATATTATTATTTTCCTTAATGAAAAAGATGAATGGGTTCATTGTATCCATTTAACTACGTTTTTAAAAGAAAGTGAATTTCTTCAATGGTAGGATTTGATTGGTGAGGAAAATATTTTCTACGGTATAAACTGGATGAAGATTGAGTTTCTCTTCATTGATAATTTTTACCCTAACACTCTTTATTAGGTTAATGCTTATGGGTGTGTAAATATTTATAAGTGGAATATAATGATGATGAAATATTCCAAAAATATCCTTATGGTTGATTTTATTTTCTACAAAAATATATAAGTATGTATAATTTAAATCTCAATATTTTGAGATTATTTTGAGTGTACCCATATTGACTTATGTGATGATACTCATCATTCCATAATTTATGATGTTATCAAGAATTTTTTTCTAGATGAAATGAGTTCTAAGCGAAGTATAAGGTTTGATATTGTAACACCCTAATATTTTATGAGAAGTATATTTTTTATGTCTTATGTTATACGCAACATCAATGTAATATTTCACTACACACAAAACCAGTTTGGCTTGCGTTACACGCAATCACGACCTTCCTCGATAGCGTGTGTATTACGCAATACTGGGATTCACTAAACAACGATATAGTGTTATAATATTATTTTGGATTAGCCGTTATGAATATTATTAACTAAATTTTTAATTTTATAACATTATTATTCATCTTACATATTTTCTATAACATGGTATGAGAAAAAAAAATATATTTTTTGGGTAAAATATGTATTTTTCAAAAAATGTTGTTTTTTCACCTTTTGATGGATCCCCCACTTTCAATCTTGTTTTTGAAATGTTTATAAGTTCAATTTGATAAAATAAAATTCTTATTTGGAATCAGGATATAAAAATTTAATTTGGATAAATATTTCATATTATTATGATAACTTGCATATTTTAATGAATAGTAAAAACACGCTATATTTTAATTAAAAACAACTTTTTCGTCGCAATAATTTATATGGTTAGATTATAATTTTAATTGGTTCTAAATTGTAGATAGAATATATTTTTACAATTTAATCCAATGTTGGTCATTTGAATTAATTTCACTTTAAATTTGGACATAAACTAGTGTTGATCTTTAAATAGGTATTGTTTTTTAAAAACACGCTATTTTTTGATAACTAGAATTAATTTTAAAGTTAATTAATTCCACTTATATTTTTTGAATTTTGAAAAATAGACAACATTTTTGAATTCGGAATATCATATATAGATTAGGCTGAATTTTTTGTATTTTTCTGAAACACTTCAATATTTGATGAATAGTGAATCCACTTAGTGGTAGTTAAAAAACTGACTCTTTCGTTTAAATGAAATTTTACCACTTCGGTGAATTGAATTTCAAAAATCTTACATACATGGTTGTCATCAATAATTAAAATTTGGTTCAATAAGATGAAAATAATTTTTGGTTTACAGTAACTTTTGACTTTTATTTACTACGGTTAAAGGTATATTGGGTAATTCAAGGTTAAAAAAATATTATAATAATTCCAAATTACCTTAACACTTGTCCTAACCTTATTGGATAGGAATTGGCCGACCAAGGGCATCCTTGGGTAGATTTGGGGACCCCATTTAGCCACTTGGTATTGATAATGACAATTTGGATTAATTAATTTAATGTAAAGACAAAATTGACATTAACAAAAATCTTTTAGTAATTATTTTTTATAATGGTTAATATAAATTATACTTTTGACTATAAATATTAATTTAAAATATAAAAATATTTTCTACATGTTTTTATTTTTTTATAATTTTTAGACATCAAAAAAGTAAATTATTTATGACACAATAATGATGCAGTATTTAGCTCATTAATAAATGATTTAAATAAATAAGATTATAATGATTAAAATATTATCCAAAACATGTCCAATTCTGATTGGATGATTTTATTTCGACCATGAGTCATCTTATATTCATCTTTAATTATTTTTGGACCTTTTGAAACCGAATCTATGTTTATAATAAAATAATATTATCACACTTTCCAAAGGTGCCCCTCTCCTCCCTTATAAAAGGGCACCTCCTCCCTCTCATCTTCAAACAACATTGAGACATTAACCTCGGCCAAACCCTACCCATTACTCATCTAAACTCCACTAGTATTGTTTTATAGGTCCTGGACTTCTTCAAAGACCAACATTAGTGCCCTAAGAGGAGGTTTCAAAGAGGCTTGTCAAAGAAGAGGTAATATCCATTACCGATTCATTCAAATTTATTTCTTCTAATACTTCCTATTATTTAGTTGTTTAATTATGAAGTAATTACCTAAGTATCCCTCAAATACTGATATGTTATTATAAATATGAAAAAACCCTATTCCACCTTCTATCCATCATACGAAAAATGAAATCATTGTGTGTGCATACGTACGGAATACCGTCTCCACGCCATGGTGTATTCTGTTTTCCACCACCACCTTACTTGGATGGGTATAATGGTGTAAAGAATAACTATATATGATTATTTTAATGTGATATTGATTATGAAATATTATACATACACTTCAATACAATTCCACGATCATGGGAATGATATCAATGCTCGTGCGTACGTACGACCTACCATCTCCACGATATGATGTGACTTGTTCTACATGATCCTCATTGACTAATGATTATATAAATGAACTGAATGAATAAATATGATATATATTACACCAATAAAATTATGTAAATGATGTATATATATCCTAAAAAGGATAATAATAATTTATTCGACAAAACATGCATAAGAATATAAAGCAATGAACACACGAATAACAAGTAGTAATGAAATATTACTAATAAGAAGATAAGAATATGACCATATATGATATCATAACAGTTAATACGATTCTTCAATAAGTCTATTACATTATTTAAATCATTATACAAGAGGTTCAGATACTAACGAATCAAATCAGACCTAAGGTAATGGAAGATCTCACAATTTCATTTTTATACGAGATTGTTTATACTTCGGAATTTACTGGGGAATATTTTTCATCCACCTCCATGTTTCCTCAATATGTAATATTATTTCTATCCTCCTATAATTTATTAAATGCAATTTTATCCTTTGGTGAGTAAAAGATATGAAAGGAATCTTTTTTCATTTTTAGTACGAGGTACTTTTTGACTTTTCTGGCCAAAATATGAGAAGAATATTTTTTTAACTTATAAGGCATGAATGGATTTTTATGATTTCATAAAACATTATTTACATGAATCTTCCATTACAAGTTTTCAAGCTTATTTTTAATCAAATTATTTTAGTTTAAAATTATATGACATGTTATGTAAGGTAAAATGTTTTTGATGTAGAAAGGATATTTTCCTCATGAATGGAGTTCAAGTGTTTTATCAAAATTATTATCCATCAGAGATAAAATTGGGTTCTATTTCAATCCATATTTTTACATTAATTTTATTTTTTTAGGATGGAATTAATTTTTTGATGTCCTTTTATCTTATACGGTTTATGTTATGATGGCATTATGTTTAAGAATCCCATTTTTATTACATGGGTTATGCTATGATATATGCCTTATGATTTTGTGGAACACATAAGAATGGATTAATTTCGAGATGGGTGGGAGATATATCTCCCCCCAATTCATTGGGTAAATATTTTTATCTCATGATATAGACATGGATGGAACGACAAGTTAATCTGGTTCAGTGATATAGGACTAGAACGAGGACTGAACTCGGATTAGTAATGGACTTTGTCCGCTATGATGGTCTAGGCAATGAGCCTTGACTTATATGAAATTATTTTCTATGATTATGTGTGTATGCCACAAAGTTTCATGTTTTAATTTATGATTATTGGTATTACATATCACTACTATGATTTATCCCATGTTATAATATTATGATCTATTTTCAGGTTAAGATTTTCAAAATGTTATTTTCTTATAAATATGATATGATTGATATTTCTTTTGTTTACTCTTACTGAGCATTTAAGATCACCCTTTTGTATGTTTTCTTTTCCCCAAGTCAGGAAGAAGGGTATTAAGTAGGATATTCCAAAAGGGACTCTAAATATAATTAAATAAATGGGAGACAATTTTGATGATTTATGAACAAGTTTTTTGTGTTTCCTAGTTTCAAAAAGACACTATACCTATATGTTCCTATCATGGTTTTGTTATATGTTGTCATAAGTATGCTTCAATTCTAAAGTAATACCCATGTGTGTAAAGTATGGGTCGTTATAGTTGGTAACGGAGGAAAGGTATAGTCAACCTTTGGAAACATGGATGTGAAACCCTTAGTAAGAACTCTAAGGATATGTCTAAACATAGAACACAATATTAGTGTCATAGAAATGGCCTTGAACAACCTATGAGAAGACCTAAAGTGAGAAAGTTTATTCTTTATTATGTGGTTTTCCTTTTATGATTAGTGTTGCTCACATTATGATTATCGGTTTTAGTCAATGGCTGGAACCTGATGGAACCGTGGCAATGCTGAATGCGACGGGGAATGAAATGATTGTCCACCTGAGAAACCAAACATTATGGGATCTGGAATGAAAAATCTTGTGGCCATTCTCACACAACTTTCTCGAGCTCTGAATCATGCAGGACTTCCAAATGAGAAAAGGAAGATGCAACATTCTATTGAATCCTTCATGGGGCAGCATCCACCTTCATTCAGTGGGTCTTCTGATCCATTAGTGGTTGAACAATGGATTAGTACCACTAAAATGATATTTTCAGTCAAGCAGTGTTCTGAACATGATAAAATCATCTTAGCAGTATATTGTGTGGAAGGTGAAGCTGATCAATGGTGGAATCTTATGAATAATACGAGGTAAAGGGATGAAATTGAGTCCATGTAATGGGATGAGTTTAAGAACATATTTTTCTATAAGTACTTCCCTAGTATTCTTAGAACAATGGTGGAGAAGGAGTTTCATGAACTGAATCAAAAGGATGATAAATCAGTTGGTACCTACGAAGAAACTCTTACAAGACTTGTAAGGTACTCTTCCGGAATTATTATCCAACCTAAGAGTAAGATTGATCGATTCTTTAGTGGCTTAAAACCAAGTCTTAGAAGGGAGTTAGCTGTAAGGGACTTCAATAGCTAAGAAGAAATTTTTCGATGTGCTCTAAAGGTTTACATGGATATTAGAGTAATATATCAGTCATATGGGTTTGATAAGAAGAGGAAAATGGAATTTAAAGGGAAATTTAAAGACCACAATGAAAATAATATGAGTTTTCATTTATGCTTAATGTGTGGAAGGAAACATGGAAGGAATTGTCTTAAAGGGAAATGTAAATGATTTATGTTTGGAAAAGAAGGTCATCAAGAAGTTTAATGTAAAAATAATGGGAAGAAGATATCTAATTATGTGAAAAATGAAAGGGATACACAGAACGCACCTCCTACATTTCAATGTTTCAAGTTCAAGGAAATGGGGAATTATGCCAATAAATGCCCTAATCCATGGGTTGATGATGATGATCGACGTCAACAAACTATTAATACCAAAGACAAAGGAAAGTCACATGAAATTTCTATCGGTGATGTGGAGTACGATAATGAAGTGGTGAAATGTACACTTATCATCCTCTCTAAAGTAGAAAATGTTTTAATTGATTATGGATCCACCCACTATTTTATTTCTGAAGAATTTTCTAAGTGTATCACCATACTACCTCAACAATTAAATGTTGAGTTAGCTATGACAACACCTAATGGAACAACTATTTCATCAAAAGTTTATAACTCTTCTCCAATTGATTTTTGTGGGAAAGTGCTTCTTGGAAATCTTTTGATCCTTCTTTATAGTGGAATTCGATGTGAATCTTGGCATGGATTGTCCTTTTTTATACGGACCTCGTATCAATTGCCAAAGAAGGGAAATCACATTTAATATTCCTGATCAATCTACTATCATTTATCGATGCAAGGATGAATATAAACTTCTAGAGAAAATTTCTTCCATATTATGAGTCTTGATAACATTAAATGAATGTTATTTATCTCAAATGGTTGGAGAGAAACTCATGATTAATAATATTCACATTTTACGGGATTTTGGTGATGTCTTTCTGGAGGAATTTCCAAGTCTTACACCAAATCGTGTAGTTGAGTTTTCAATAGAACTCATACAGGGTGCTAGGCCCATTTCAAAGACACATTATAGAATGGCCCCAATTTAGTTATAAGAAATGAATAAGAAACTCCAAGAGAATCTTGATAAGGGAATCATAGGCCCTAGTGCATCACATTGGGGAGCACCTGTTCTGTTAGTTAAGAAGAAAGATGGATCAATGAGACTCTGCATTGATTATAGAGAACTTAACAATATCACTATCAAGAAAAAATATCATCTCCCATGAATTGATGACTTATTTGACCAACTACACAGATCTCAATACTTTTCCAAGATTGAACTTAATTCAGTGTATCATCAATTAAGGGATAAAAATGAGGATATACCAAAGACGGCTTTTCATACAAGGTATGGACAATATGAATTTATAGTGATTCCATTTGGTCTTACTAATTCCACTTCTATATTCATGGATCTAATGAATAGAGTCTTTAGAGACTATCTTGATTAGTTTGTGGTAGTCTTTATAGACGATATTCTTGTTTATCCAAAGAGCAAGGAAGAACATGAAGATCACTTGAGAATTGTATTAAAGACCCTATAAAAGGAGAAGCTTTAAGCCAAATTTACCAAGTGTAAATTTTGGCTTCAAAAAGATTCATTTTTTGTCAAATAATATCAAAAGAGGAGATATATGTGGATCCAGCAAAAACAGAGGTTATCGAAAGATGGTCAAGACCAACAACAGTAACTGAGATCCGATGTTTTCATTGTTTGGATGGATATTATCGACATTTTGTGAAAGATTTTTCATGATTATATAATCCACTCACCAGGTTGGCTCGACAAGAAGTTAAGTTCATGTGGATGGAGGAGAGTGGAAAGAAATTCAAGGAGTTGAAAAGAAGGTTATCCAATGCACCTGTACTCACACTTCCTTGTAGTGGAGAAAGGTTTGTGATCTACAGTGATGAATCCAAGAAGGGATTGGGGTGTCTTCTCATGAAAAATGATATAGTGATAGCTTATTCCTCATGACAGTTGAAAATCCATGATCAAAACTACCCAACTCATGATTTGAAATTAGCTACGGTAATCTTTGCATTAAAGATTTTGAGGTATTATCTTTATAGTGAAATGTGTGAAATTTATACTGATCATAATAGTTTAATGTATATTTTCACCGAAAAGTTGGTGAATATGCACCAAAGAAGATGGTTGGAGCTTATTAAGGATTACGACTGCTCAATTCATTACCACCCTAGGAAAGAAAACAAGGTTGTAGACGCATTAAGTTGACAAGACCATGCTAGCTTATCCATGATGAGGATCCTAAAAGATCCAATATTTATGGATTTACAAAGGATGGATCTTGTAATTATAATGGATGGGGAATAATCTTATCTTTATCATATGAATTATCAATCATCTATACATGAGATGATTAAAGAGGTACAAAACGTAGATCTAGAGTGACAACAGAAGGTGAGAAATTTTCCTGAATTCAACCTTGATTGTGATGGAATAATAAGGTTTTGAAATCGGGGTTGTGTTCCTCCCATCCCAGAATTAAAGAAGGAGCTACTAGATGAGGCTCATAGTTCTTCATTCACTATTCATCATGGATGCATGAAGATGTATAGGGACCGGAAAGAGTAATTCTTGTGGGATGGCATAAAAAGAGATGTTGTTGAATATGTCTCTTGATGATTGGTTTGTCAGTATGTTAAAGCTGAGAGACATAAGTATAAGGGGATGTTACAACCATTACCCATACCAGAATGGAAATGGGAGAACATCACTATGGGCTTTGTCACTGGAATTAATAAAACATCCAAAGGAAATAATGTTATCTGGGATATAGTTTATCAGCTTACGAAGTCGGCACACTTCATTTCTTTTAGAGGAGATTTCTCTCTAGATCAGCTTGCTAGGATATATGTGAAAGAAGTGGTAAGATTAGATGGAGTACCACTTTCCATTATATCTGATTGGGATCCGAGGTTTACCTCAAAGTTCTGGAGAAGTCTTTAGCATACTTTAGATAGAGAGTTGAGTTTCAGCACTGATTATCATCCTCAAACAGATGGTCAGTCTGAGAGGAAAATTCAAACTCTAGAAGATTTGTTATGATCTTTCTCTATTGATTTCAAAGGTGGTTGGGATCAACAACTACTTTTGGTGGAATTTTCATATGATATTTGCTTTCACTCCAGTATTCAGATGGCTCCTTATAAATCACTCTATGGAAAGAAATGCAGGACTCCAACTTTCTGGGATGAAGGTGGGGAAAGAAATCTATTAGGACCTAATCTTGTTGATTAGATGGCAGAAAAATTCAGATCTTTTCAACAACACATAAGAGCTGCTCGGAGTCGACAAAAAAGTTATGTTGGCAACTGAAGAAAAAACCTAGGGTTTGAAGTGCGCAAAAAAGTGTTCTTAATAATATCTCCTTGGAAGAGACTAAGGAGATTTGGAATAAAGGGAATTTTGTGCCTTAGGTATATCGGTCATTTAGAAATATTGGATCGTGTTTGGAAGGAATTGTACCGATTGGCGCTTCCACCGAATCTCTATCAAGTTCATGATGTGTTCCATGTATCTCTCCTAAAAAAGTACATACCTGATCTTTCACATGTAATAAGTTCAGAAGTTGTACCACTAGAGCAAGGTCATTATTATGAAGAAAAGCCGATATAGATTCTGGATCATAGAGAAAAATATCTATGGAAAAAGGGCACTCTCTTGGTGAAAGTTTTATGGAGGAACCACCAATTTTAAGAAGCTTCATGGGAGCTTGAGGATATGATGATGGAGAGGTATCCTCATCTGTTTGTTACGAAATGACAAATTTCTAGGGAAAAATTCATTTTATGGGGGGTAGAATGTAACACCATGATATTTTATGAGAAGTATATTTTTTTATGTCTTATGTTATACACAAAATCAAAAGAATCTTTCCCTGCACACAAAACTAGCTTGGTTGTGTTACATGCAATCGCGACCTTCCTCAATAGCGTGTTTCGTATGCAATACAGTGTTTCACTAAACAATGATATATTGTTATAATATTTTTATGGACTTGACATTATTAATATTACTAACTAAATTTGGAATTTTATAACATTATTATTCATCATACATATTTTCTAGAACATGGTATGAGAAAAAAATAAATTTTTCGGGTAAAATATGTATTTTAAAAAAAATCAGTTTTTCCTCCTTTTGATAGTGCACCCACTTTATAAATAGTTTTCGAAATGTTTATAATTTTAATTTGACAAAATAAAATTCTTCCTTGGAATCAGTATATAAAAAATTAATTTGGATAAATTTTTCTTATTATTCTGATAACATTCATATTTTAATGAGTAGTAAAAGCATGTTATATTTTAATTAAAAACAACTTTTTTTCATCGAAATAATTTATATCATTATATTATATTTTTAATTGATTTTAAAGTGTAATTGGAATATATTTTTACCTTTTAATCCAATGTTTGTCATTATAATTAATTTCACTATAAATTTGGACATAAACAAGTGCTGATTTTTTTATAGTTATTGTTTCTTAAAAACACGCTATTTGTCTTGATAACAACAGTTAATTTTAAAATTAATTAACTCCACTTGTATGTTTTTAATATGGAAAATAGGAATCATTTCTGAATTTGGAATATCAAATATATCTTAGGCTGAATTTTTGGTATTTTTCTAAAAAACATCAAATTTTGATGAATAGTGAAACCACTTAATGGTAGTTAAAAAACTAACTATTTCATTTAAATGAAATTTTAGCACATATGTGAGATGAAATTAAAAAATCATACATACATGGTTGTTATCAAGAAGTAAAACTTCGTTCAATAAGAAGAAAATAATTTTTGTTGAATAGTCTATTTTGACTTTTATATACTGCGGTTAAAGGTAAATAGGGAAATTCAAGGTTAAAATAATATTATAATAATTCAAAATTACGTTAAAACTTGTCCTAACATTATTTTATGAGTATTTTACTACCATGGGCATCTATGGGTAGATTTGGGGACCCCATTGAGCCACTTGGTAGAGATAATGACAATTTGGATTAATTAATTTAATATAAAGACCAAATTGACATTAACAAAAATCTTTTAGTAATTAATTTTTATAAGGGATTATATAAATTATCTTTTTGACAATAAATATTCATTGGAAATATAAAAATATTTGTACATGGTTCAATTGTTTTATAATTTTTAGACATCAAATAAATTGAATTATTTATGACACAATAATGATGCAGTATTTTCCTCATTAATAAATGATTTAAATAACAAGATTATAATGAATAAAATATTATAATAAACATGTCAAATTCTGATTGGATAATTTTATTTAGACCATGAGTCATCATATCTTTATCTTTAATTATATTTTGATCTTTTGAAACTGTAGATAAGTTTATAATTAAGTAATATTTTCACACTTTCCAAAGGTTCCCCTCTCCTCCCTTATAAAAGGGAACCTCCTCCCTCTCCTCGTTACAAAACATTGAGCCTTCAATCTAGGCCAACCCCTTCCCATTACTCTTCCCAAATCCCCTAGTAATATTCTAGAAGTCTGGGTATTATTCAAATACCATCATTAGTTCCCTAATAGGAGGTTTCAAAGAGGTGTGTCGAAGAAGAGGTAATATCTGTTACCGATTCATTCAAAAAAAATTCTTCTTCTACTTACTCTTATTTAGTTGTTTCATTATGAAGTATTAACATCAGTATCCCTCATATACTGATATGTTATTATAAATATGAAACAAACATATTTCACTAGCTACCCATCCGACGGAAAACGAAAGCACCGCGCATGCGTACGTACGGAATACCATCTCCACGCTGTGGTGTAATCTGTTTTCCACCACCACCATACTTGGATGGGTATAATGGTGTAAATAATAACTATATATGATTTTTTAAAGTGATATTTATTCTTAAAAATTTTACATACACTTCAATACAATTCCACAATCATGGGAACGATATCTTCGCACATGCGTACGTACAGTCTACCATCTCCACGATGTGATGTGACTCGTTCTACATGATCTTCATTGAATAATGATTATATAAATGAATTTCATCAAGAAATATGATACATATTACACTAATACCATTCTGTAAATGAGTTTTATATAACCTAAAAATATGAATAATTATTTCTTCGACAAAACATGCATAAGAACATAAAGCAATGAACACCCAAATAACAAGTAGCAATGAAATATTACTAATAAGAAGATAAGAATATGACCATATACGAAATAATAACTATGAATTTGATTCTGTAATAAGTAAATGACATTATTTAAATCATTATACTGGAGGTTTGGATACATACGAAGCAAATCAGACCTATGGTAAGAGAAAATCTTGCCATCTCATTTTTATCCGAGATTGGTTATACTTCAGAATTAACTGGGGAATATTTATCATCCACATCCATGTTTCATCAATATGTAATATTATTTCTATCCTCCTTCAATTTATTAAATACAATTTTACCCTTTGGTGAGTAAAATATAAGAAAGTAATCTTTTTTTATTTTTAGAACGAGGTACTATTTCACTTTTCTGGCCAAAGTATGAGAAGAATAATTTTTTAACATATACGGAATTAATGGATTTTTATGATTTCATAGAACATTATTTCCATGAAGCATAATTTAAAAGTTTTCATGTTTATTTTTAATCATATTATATTAGTTTAAAATTGTAGGACTTGTTAAGGTAAAAAAAATTTGTATTAGAAAGGATATTTTCCTCAAGAATGGAGTTAAAGTGTTTTATCAAAATTATTTTCCATCAAAGATAATATAGGGTTTGGTTTACATCCCTATTTTTACATTTATTTGATTATGTTATGATGGAATTAATTTTATGATGACCATTTATCTTATATGGATTATGTTATGATGGAGTGATGTTTATGAATCCCATTTTTATTACATGGATTATGCTATGATATATGCTTTATGATTTTGTGGCGCACATAATAATGGATTCAATATGAGATCAGTTGGACATATATCTCCATCTAATACATTGGGTAACAATTTTTATCTAATGATATAGACATGGCTGGAATGACAATTTAATCTAGTTCAGTGATATAGGACTGGAATGAGGAGTGAACTAGGTTCAGTAATGGACTTTGTCTGCTATGATGATCTTGGACATAAGCCTTGACTAATTTGAAATTATTTTCTTTGATTATGTGTGTATGCCACAAAGTTTCATGTTTTATGTAATAATTATTGATATTACATCTCACTGCTATGATTTATCCCATGTTATGATATTATGATCTCTTTTGCAGGTTTAGATTTTTAAAATATTATGTTCTTATGAATATAATATTATTGATATTTCATTTTTTTACCCTTACTGAGCATTTTAGCTTAACCTTTTGTATGTTTTTTCCCCAGGTCAGGAAGAAGGGTATTAAGTATGATATGCCAAAAGGGACACTAGATATGATGAAATAAACAAGAGAGAATGTTGATGATTTATGAACCAATTATTTATGTTTCACAGTTTCTAAAGACACTATACCTATACGGTCCTATCATAGTTTTGTTATATGTTGTATAAGTATTCTTCAATTCTGAAGTAATAACCATGTGTGTAAAGTATGGGTCGTTATAGATATTTCACTTCATGGTTGAAAATTTAGTGATGGAATTTTTTATAATCAAACGAAGAGGCATTACAAGGAAATGAGATGTGTTGGAAAATAAATTATTACAAAAGGAGGATGTTCCCCACCTAACACAAGCATTGGGAGACAACATATTTAATATTAAAAACTTAGGTACTCATGAAATTCATAAACTAAATATTCATTCAATGAAAATAAATACCACTAAGGAATCCTGATTATTTATATCGTGAGATTCTATAAGAGAGGTTTATCAGATAATGTTGGAAAGTGGAATAAAAAACACATGTATCCTGTTATATATTACATGGGAAATAAATAAAAAATATTTTACTATCTGTAAGAATATATACTCGGGGATTAAAATGTGTTATAAAGACTCTTGAATTTTATTTATCAATATTTATTTTTTGTTTTCAATCATAGTTCCAATTTGATGTAATAAAATGGTTATGTGAAAAAAAATCAGTCCAATTCTAATACATGAGATGGAATTATATAGTAAGATATATTATTTTATTATCATCTATCATATTTTTAACATTATTTTAGATAGGGTAATCTCATTATTTTAAATCTAAACATCCCAAATATCACTATTAATTATAATTGGATGTGTCATTAAGGATTATTAATTTTGATAATATTTTAGGAATGTTTTGTATAATAAAGGAGGTGATATATTTTTTTCTAAATGATGACTATCACATATAGTATTTTATTGGGAATGTTCTATTCTTTATATAATGAATTATTATGTTATGTTATTCATAACATGGTTAGTCCAATTCCAATATCTAGTAAGCTTCTATAAAATATGATTTCATTTCTCTTACCAATGATCTAAATAGTATATATTTATTAGAGGTTTGGAGTTCAATGAAGTGATGGACTAACTAGATAATTGTAAACTTATATCTATAACTACATAAATGTAATGTATTTTTCTTTTTTTAAAACTTAATGAGATAAAAGTAAGACCTCCAGTGGTTAATTGTTTTCTGGAAAATTTCTTTCATGAAATTTTTGGAATTCCTTCTATATGAATTGTAATATTATCTATTTCAATTATATATACATTAGAGCCGATTACCATTCCATGTTATCATACTTCTTTAATAGAAATCATGGGATTAAAACATTACATATCAAATCTTATAAATAAGAGCTTCAGTTGACATCGAAAATAACTTTGTGGTGAGTGAGTCATTATTCAATTAATGGTAACGGATGACAAATATTGTGTTTGAATTAAAAAAATATAAATATGGTGAAAATTAAGAATCAGTGTTTACATCCAGGAATCAACAATTTATTTGTTCGATTAAATGTATCTCGGTCATTTTCATGGTTGATATTTTTTATGGGAATCATTAGCTTCGACTTAAGGTGAGAAATAGTCAAAAGAATGATTTTAAATGATATTACAATGCATTTGACAATGATTTTATACCATTAGGATATTCAAATTCACTATTAGTGTTTATGGATAATATATTTTATTCATTTGTAGAATCGTTTTCTTTTTTATAATGACGTGAGATTTTCATATTTAGTTTTCATTAGTTAAATACTCTATTCAATATCATACTCAAAATGCATCACTTAACTAAAATGACCCATGAAATTTTTTGTTAATATCATATATTAAATTATAATATAAAAAATATATTTTCCAAAAAAAATTATAATATTTGGATAAATAATTAATATGATTTAATGTTCAAAAAGTGTTTTCTTTCTCAAATAGATGATCTTTTAAAGTGTTTTATATTTTCTATTGAAAACATTTAAAATGTGATTATAAATTACCTAATATATTAATAGTATATAATTTATAAATTTATTCAATATCATATTAAGAATAATTAAAAACAATTTTATGAAAAAAAACATATTATATTTTGGATTTTCATTAAAAAAATTTATAAAATTTATAATTTTAATTCTCCAAAATGATCATCATTTTAGAATTCATAATATCTATATTTTTTCATGTATAAATTTTTTATATTTTTCTATAATGGATTGATTTTAGTGGATAATAGTGAAATAGTGTATATTTTTAAAAAATATGTAACTTTAATTGCACTATTGTATATAAGAATGATATTTTATTTCATTTAAATATTTTTTATAAATAATATATATTTAAAATTAAAATATATAATTAAAAAATATATTGTTGAATTTATAAGAATATTCCTTTTTCTTTTAAAAGTATGAGTAATATTTTACTATAAATAGAATTATTTTGTGTCTATTTATTTTTACCAAGAATCCAATAATTAGAATTCTATATTTTTATTTTTTTTAAATGGACAGATAACACTTATTTTTAAAATAATACCACTATTAATTCTATATAAATCAATAATATTTATAATTTTATCTAAATCTTTGATTCTATGAAAGAAAATATACATTTTTTAAAAAATTGGTTTTACCCATTCTTTAATAAAATTTGGAAAATACATTGTAGTCGCATAAATAAAATTGATATAAAAAATAAATTTCATATTTTGAATAATTAAGTATTAATTTTTTAATGACAACCATTTTTGGTTTGTCAATTAAAATTAAAATACAAAAATACAAATTTTTTACCACAATAAACAGTAAAAATTGACGATATAAAAATATAAGATTAAAAGAAATAAAAAATTCTCTAAAAAGCTCGAAAATATATATTTGAAGTTTAATAAAAAGTACCCTTTTAAAAATAGATTATTTTTTATTAAGGTATTCACTTGAACTTAGATTATGAATATTTCAATTTATATTTTTTAAAAATGTCACTTTTCTCCCAAATAAAAGGATTCATCCCCCCAACATCTCTATAAACCCAAAACAACAATGATAATAACACAAACTAAAAAAATATGTCTCCAACACTCCTACAAACAACTATAAAGTATCTCTTTTTATCAAAATGACAAAATCAAAAGAATTAATACAATTATTAAATTTTCTCATCTATGAATTAAGGAATCATTACCTATTTGAAAATTTTCACTATTTTTTGTTTCTTTCTTCTTTAGTTTAAATAAAATTCCATCTACAAAAAATTAAAATAATTAAATCAATAGCATATTTATAGTGAAATTTTATGTTTTTTATTGAAATATTTAGATCCTACAAATATAAACAAATTCTAATCTTCATTATGTCAAATAAAAAATTCAAATTTTTCATGTGACTCTATAGGGAGTAATTACTTTATAACGAAAAGAATTTAGTATTGCTTTGCTATTGTATTTATATATGGTTATCTCAAAATATAATCCTCCAAAATAAAATAAAAATAATATAATTTTTCATTGTATGTAATTATATTATTCAAATGGAATAACATTCCTTATCATACTTACAAGCCCTTTATTGAATGTTGTTGTTTGGTTCGAATTAACTAACTAACTGAAAAATGATATTAATTTATATATTATATGATAATGGAAAAAAAACATACATTATTATTATAAATAAATGATTAAAAATATTTTTTATTGATTTGAAACATTTATATTAATATTTAACAAATTATTAATATAAGAACCTGTATTATGTAAAATTTACCAAAACAAGCACGCTGCTAATCTCATCTCCATGAGAATTTACCGAAACACTCATGTAGAATGAAATAAAAATATTATATGTAATTATAAAATATATATTACAATACATTAGATATTATTTTAATAAATAACTTGGAATGAAGGAAAAATTATTGATATAAAATTTTAAAGCATCTATGATACAACCAAAAAACACAAACACCTAATAATGAAAATAAAAAAAATACAATCCAATGAAAAAAATGATTGATTATAATTAATGATTATAATGGTAAATTAATATAAACTGAGATCTGAAATTTGTGACTTATACAGTAACATCTATAACACATGATGTTAGAGTACATTCTGTTATGTAAGTATAAAAGGTAATTCTTTTTCATATCATTTTCCTTTCATTAAGATATATTTTATATTATGCACCTCAAATCATTTAAATGGTATCTATGATGCCTATTGAATATAAAATATCCGGAATTTTATTGTCTTCATGATATTTACGGTTCAATTTCACCACCATTTTTTAATGTGTTCAAATAAAAAGGTTCATAATTTGGAATGGGTTCCCATAACTCATCATATTTTATTAATTCCTAATTATTGTACTCTGACAGTTGTTTTGAAAGATAGATTTGTTATATTCAATGATGACCCTATAATTATTTATATCTCTTGGGTAAGTTACACATTTAATTCAAATTTTTTTACCATGATGAATGTTTCCACAAATTATATATCTATGATAAGAATAATAATAATCTATTTTTATAACAATTTATCATTCATGGACATATTTTCTCTTGTAAAAAATGTTATATTTTTTATTTTGAATCCTAATTGTGATTTATTGCATGTGTGCATCATATTTTTTTTATTTCTCTTTTAAAAATGATATTCTATTAACCCTTTTTTCTATGTGGGGTTCTAATAATGAAATTCAAACATATTAAAAATGGGTTTCAATCCTTCCAAAATAAATTGTTTTATCTTCCAATATATCTTCCAATTAAAAATTTTATGTCATTTTAGTGATCTAATATTGAATATTCTCTATAATAGTAAAAAAATTAAAAAAAACTCTTCTCCTTTATTTAAGAATACTTGTGAATGTAAAACAGAACCTGTATTTTATAACAAAGTGGACTTATTTTATAATAATGTCCTTTCGGGTTTATCCTTATAAAATGGGAATTTTTATTTCCAAAGATTACTTTAAATTATATAAAACAACATTATGAATTATTTATATTAAAAATTTATATTAAAATTAGAGAGAAATATAGATATATTTTTGAAATGTTACGGTTTGGTTTTATAATTTAAATCATAATTTTTGAAAAGATTTGTAGGGACTTTGTTTTTCAAAAATTAATATTTTTTTAAAATTTTATCAGAAAGAATGTTTTTTCAAGTCACATTTCACTAAAAAATTATTTTTTAAATTTATTTTTTTATGGATAATTATTTTAGTGTTTTATGAAGATCGATATATTTTTTAAGGAAATATTTTTAAGACATTTTCCTGAATTTTAATAAGGGAAGTTTTATTTTATTTATTAAACTTTTTTAAAAATGATCTCAAAAGTTTGTGACTCATCTATGTCAATATCATTTCATTATATATTTTTTGAACTATTATATTTTTATTCCACCATATAACCAATTTTTTTGAGGGATTTTGGAATGTTCTAAGAATTGTTTTTAAGAGACTCGTCTCTTTTCCACAGGTTAATTATTTTGTGGATAAATTGTGAACTTTTTTAAAGTTCTAATTTTAGATAGAAATATATGAATTATTGTATGATTTTTGGGTCCTATATAGTCCAATAATAAATTGGGTAATGTTTTATATATCATAAAATAATTATATAATATTAGTATTGATGTTCGCTCCACTGTGGGGAACATGATGTGATTCCTTCTCAAAAATCTTATTGGAATTATGAAGTGATGTCTGCTCCAATATAATTATGTTAATGATGAATTGATTCATACTCCACTATTGGAATTATATAGTGATTTCTAGACTTTTTGGGAATAAAAAAGTGATTTTTACGACACTATGTTTTAGGCATATGATATACATTCTTTCTCTAGTAGTTAATTAGAAACATGTACAGATTCATGCTCAACAATTTTATACATTCTACACATATATCAATTAAAATTTTTATTGTAATTCATCTGGATCAATCAACATATTTTTATGAAAATTATTTTGGTCCATATATCATTTTTGTATTTTCATTTTTTTCACTCATATACCACGGTTTTTTTCATTTGAGTTCAAATTTTTCACAATACTGAATTTTAAAAAACACTTACTATTCAACGACCATTATAATTAGATATTTTTCCTAGGGAAATGTTTTATTATATTCTTATTATCTAAACACTAATGAAATAATTTTAATTTCTCCATTAATATAATATTTGGCTCACCACTTCATATGTTTCCATTCCCTATGTTATGATCATATGTATAAACTGTGATTATTTTTGAAGGGGTCTACTATGGTTTGATTACAAAAAATTACTTACAGGTATCTCAAAAAAAGATAAATTTATATATAATCCTAAACAATAGTAAATAGTTTATTATTTATGTTGTGCATTTATTTGGAAATGTGATGTTTTACATATTGATATGATATAAAATAAATATATGTTTTCCATGGGTTATCTCACATAATATCAAATATCTTGTGTAATATATGTATTCATCGAAATAAATCCATGATTTTGGTCCTGGAGTGATTCCACATTAATTGTGGTTGAAATTCAAATGTAATAGAATTTTGAGGATTAAAATTATCGTTATATTAGAGGTTCTCTAGAGCCTTTTCTATAGAATCATATAGATTTTTAATTCAATAAATTCTATTTTTTTATTCCTAAGTTCAACATTCTTATCCATATAGCCTCGAGTCCTAAAATATCAATTGATTCAAAGAATATTATGTTGGCTATGTTTTAGGAGGTTCACATGAACATATCCAAGATTAATATATTTTTTGGGATTTTATAATAATGTCATTTATTAATCACTGAATATTAATAAATTTTATCACTGATAATATCCATGAAGGAAATAGTAATATTTATAGGATCTGGTCTATTTAGAAAATAATTCAATATTCTAGAGAAGATGTTTGATAAAAAAATTTTTTATATTTATATATAAGTGTGAAGGGTTCAATAATTACTATAAATAATCATTAATGCATCTTTTTTCAAGCTCATGTAGGGTATTAGGGTAATAGATTTTGTTCCATGATAGATATATCAAAATGAAAACAACTACACAACCCATTATGTTAAACCTTATGATGTTGTATGTACATTAATGTGAGATATGAAATAATATATTATAGAGTGATTCATGGTATACACCAATCAAAAAAACATAAAGTACATCATTTATACACGAGACAATAATTTCATGAAACGTTAGAGGGTTGAATATCTCTATTATTTAAATTTAAATTTTCTTTTTTCATGTAAAAATGATAATGTTGTATTATATTTCCTTAAATAGAAACCCCATAATTGGAATTTGAAATATTAAAATTAATGATGCACGATTATTTATTTAATGGATAAAATCTATTTAAATGTTTATAGGGATTGTGAATTTATATTATATCATTAATTGTATTTAATGTTAAGGAATCGTGAATATGTGTTCGATGGTATGTATTTATTTAATGAGCACATTATGGTGCATAGATTCATTAATCCTTATCACTATGTTTGAATTACTTTTCAATGTTCTTGTAATGATACTGATTCCTTCTAGTAAGAGTAAATAGGGGTTGAGGTAGTATCAGTCATTCAAGTGGGTTTTCATTATAATATTTAAAATTTATATCATGATATTCATATGATATTTTGGTTACAATACATGAATTTTTATCATATCAAATTTTTATCTAATTTTATAATTTTACCTTAAGAGAAATCTGGATAGGAATTGTTTTTCACTATCAATCATCTACATCTTAAGAATTTATGGAAATGGGATAATATCATGATGTAATTCAGGATTATTTTTCCGTAATATCTGATGTATTGAGATATCATGTTAGTGATGGTTGATCACTAAGCTATGAAAAAATATTATCTTCCTATTTTTAAATAATCCTCTTTTGTAAAAATAAGTACACTACATATTTAATTGAGATAATGGGACATCATGGAGTACCAGAAATAATCATTTTTATCGTGGCTATAGTTTGACTATCTAGGTTACTGAAAGGATTGTGGCGGGCTCTTGGTCCTCATATAATACATAAATCGACACATGATCCACAAAAATAGTATTTAATGTGAGTAGAATAGTCATATTATATAAAATATATTATTTGAATGTATTTTTTTATTTGTTTGGATCAAGGGTAGCTCATTTTTTACTTATAATGTTTTTCTATAATAACAACAATCTGTCATATATGTATATGTCTCCTATTAAGGATCTATGAAGTTAGACATTTTATTCTCTACTCTGTTGTGTTGAGATTAGTGAATAATTTTTAATATAGAATCAAATATATCATGGGATGAAAGTGACGGTAAAATTTATTTAGATATAATTTCTTACAATTTACAAACTCTAGAATTATTACGTTGATTATAGGATATGGTCATTGAAAATTCAGGTTATTGATCATGCATTTTTTCTTGATTCCATATTATTAGATCACTGATGAATGAGGAATAATGGGAAAATAATAAAACGATTCATCGGTAATTTTTAATTATGGGGTAAAATAGATAAACTACTTATAGACTCCCATTACCTCTTAATTTTTTTGTTATAAACATAATTTTTCAATATTATGAAACATTTAATATATATAAATATCATACCTTACCCATGTATTATATATTTATGAAATAGATTTTGAATATTAATGTTTTGATAAACAAAAATGTATCTATATAATAAATATATGTGAGAAGATTGTTCTACTGAAATACTATACCATTATATGTTAATGATGGAAAAGAGTAAAGTACCATATGAATATTGGGAGTGGTGGGTGAATATGTTTTTCATAGTGTCCAAATTTATTTCCAAATAAATGTTATTGATGCTTCTCAAGGGTGTTAAGAATAATAAAGGGAAGTTTTTGGTGGTCCTAATCATTATGGGATTTAATTTATATCATATTTTATAGATTAACATCTTCAAATGTTTATCATGATGGTTTCAAGGACTTTTTGGAGTATTGGGGAAGATAATTGAGGAAACTTTCAGGGTGTTATTTTTTGTTTGTCTCCATGTACTGTGTGAATGGGTAATGAGTTCTTGTTTGTATCTTGAATAAATCAGTTTCTTCTAGTGTGTTCCACATATAACATTTATCTTCATACCAGTATCATCGTAGAATACTAATGGATTTTTTAAAATTGGGGATATAATTATCATTCCAAACACAATTTAACACCTTTTAACTATCTTTTGGATTTATTCATCATTTAAACATCTGGATTTACACTTATCCTATCACCTTATATTATTTTCCCCATCTAATATCATTTTTAATTGATGTTTATTATATTTATGAGAATATTTCTCTGAGGTTGGAAATGAGGATTTATATTATTTTCTACAATATTCCTTTTGGATATGTAGAAAAGGATGTCCTAATGACATATTTTTAATGATTTGTAATAATATATATTTAATTTATTTTGTACCAATAAGTTTATATGAGATATATTCTGTGGTAAATTTTAGGGGAGGTATTGGTCTTCTATTAAAATATTCATTTATTTTAATAGGAACCAATTGATACCATGTGTTACCCATACCTATTTCTAAGTTATATTTTTTATTATGTGATTTGTTTTCTATAGCATTGGGAGTTGGTTCATTATAACATTTTTATGTGATTATTTTTCTTCCATGAAACTATTTTTAGGGAACGATTGAAATAACATTGGTTATTTGGAACAAAGATGTAAAAAATGAGTTTTAGTTTGTTAAATGTTATTAATACTCTATATTTAACATGGTTAGACTTGGACTAAAGTAAACAATCCATTTTAAGTAATTATGTATTGATATTTTTCATTATATTATTTATCCCATGTTTGGTTTATTAAAATTAATTAGCATTCATGATTTCATTGAATTGATTATATTTGTTTTTTTATTATTCATTTCATATATATCTTTTCCAAAAAAAATTGATGAATTGTGTATTTTTAATATGTTGGAAAAATAGTTTATTCAGAATATTTAAATGAAAATTGAAGACACCAAGGTAATTGTATTGCATTTCAGTTATATATAGAAATATCATAATTTTTTGAAGATTGAAATAATATGTGGATACTTTTAAAAAAAATTACATCCTTTATGGTTAGAATATGGTTGGGAATGGGTAAAAAAGATAACTTATATATATATTTTATGGTAAGTGTAATATGATATATAGAAATTTGTTGGGATATAAACTAATTTTACATGATATTGTTGATATAATTGAACTGTATAATGTATAGGAATTAATGAACCATGAAATTATAAGGAATATAAATCTATATTGAATGCGATGTGATATACAATGTCAATTTTATATATATATGTTATTTTGAAATTTTTATATGTATGTTTCCATGAAACATTGTTAAATATCCAAAAGAAAATACCAAATTATAGGTTTTCTAGCATGTATAATTAGCATGTCCCCAATCATGAATGGTTTTATTTCTATGTGTCTTTCTAAAAATCATAAAACATATCATGTTTGTTTTTAGTTTGTTTTATTTACTTTTTTACATTAAAAATGATAATTTTCTGTGTACTTTTTACACTAAATAATATTTGGGTACTATATGAACATGGATTTTTGAATTAATGGAATGGTTTAGGGGTTTTTTCTAAGTGGGGAAGATATATTCACACCACACATAAGTCATTCTATATTTTTATATAAATATTATTAGTTTTAATATATGTAACAAGAAGCACAAAATGTAGGAGTGTCCTAATTATTTGGTGACATGGGCTTATAGATCCTTTGAAATCTTCTAATCTTTCCCACAAGTATGATTTTTTTGATATTTTTTGAGTTTTTTAGTAAATAAAATTTTATTTATGGTTATGGCTTCATGTTACCTTTATGATAATTGTACTATATTTTTTTACTGTAATTATATGATGTCTGGAAATAATTAGATGTTAATTTATAAATATTATCAATATATACTATATAGACTTAATATATATATTTTATCCCCCATTGGATATGTTATGTTTTTTACCCAATCTATGATAATGTAATTCAATTTCTTCATAGTGCTTAAAAAATAATTTTGTTAATTAATTTTAATGGAGAGTCATTTCATAAATACCCTATAATTATCCCATGGTATTTACACAAAAATCCATAATTTGGGTTTCTTACCAATGTTGTTGTGGAGGTTTGAGTTGTGTCAAAATTTTATTTGAGTTTTTTATTTTAATAGTTCTCGATTATAAATATAATAATATAAACTCAAAAATATATTTTGTCATATCTAGATATCTATAGGCCCACTCACGTAGTATATAGATGACACACCTAGGTAGGTTATAGATCGTTAATTTATTCAATGGATTATATCTCATATGACCCAAAAAAGAATACTACCAACTCTTGGATCATTTATAGATACATGTACATCTCAAAAAAATCAATTTATATAATTACTTTTTGGAAATTCATCACAATCACCTAGGTTATGAATTACATCTACAACATGTTACTTTCGAAAATTCGAAAAATGTTATCAATTATATTTTAAATAATTGAACCCTATAATCTAATATATCAGTCACATATAAGTACAAACATGATATGTGACCATTTGGGAAAATAATTATTCATTAACACATGTCTTTTTCAACCATCATCCAAAAATAATGCAACCATCCATAAATATTAAATTTATAATTTTCAAAAATTAATCAATTATATTAATGAAAATAAAAATTTCAATCATAACTCATTATATATATATTTTTTATTTACACACATGTGATTCTTAGAAAACAATATAGCTCCCATATCTTGTTATAACTAATATTACCTTCATCTACCATATCCAAAATCATATAAAAAAATAAAAACAAAATTTCTATTTTACTATATAACAACCATGGCCCAGATTCCACATGTAAATCATGAACCATAGTGTTATGTTACCATAATATCTCTTCACTTTATACCATTTTCTTTTAACTAGTAGTGAGAGATAGATAATACCATTTGTGGAGACACTACCATTTATATTATTAAAAAATATTATTGCCAAAGCGTACCGACATCTGTAACAAGTGTAACACCATAGAATGTTATATATAATTATAGAAATACACATTCTTTAATAAAAATTGAACCATTATATACCAAAATATATCAATATCATTGCATATAATCATACATACCAAACAGAAATTTTCTAATGGTTGATTGTAGTAAATAAAAAAATGGAAATATTATAACCATCTATTATCCTTACCTTGAATCTATCCCCACATCAAAATTGAGATACTCTATACCACCCACCACAACAAGGAACCATTCCATCACCTATATTCCACCCATGAAATATACACAAAATTTTTGGTTTAGATGAATGGGTTGAGTATAAAACATAGGTGGTCACCACAAACACTGTCTAAAATAATATCCTATGTATATTCACATTCATGTATTGAATGAAATTAAAATGGAAAAAGATATCATGTGTCCTAGAGGTTTCAAAATCAAATTCATTTGAAGGAACCCTTACGTTCATCAATTTACTATTTCAAATAGTGACCCTATATTTCGTAATAATTTCATTTATGTAGTGGTTTAGATACCCATCCACCTATATTCAAGAAATACTTCATTGGACCCAAGGAATGATTCCACTAACCAATACATAGTCAGTTATTATCAGGATACTATGTCAAACAACAACAATTTAAGACCCTATGATTTTGTAAAATATATTTTTTCAAATAAATATATTATTTTCTATATTATACATCACATGAAGCATTATTTTTATTTTTTGGTTAATAGAAAATTGAGTTTATGTTATGTTAAAAGAATCATAGAGTATAAAAAATGTGACATGGTATTTAAATATTACTATTTAAAATAATCATTATCATCAAGCTAATGCAATGGAGTGTATGAAAATGATTAAAAAAATTATGAAAATATATTGTTGAAAAATTTATATAAAATTTATTATTTGGGAATAAATTATTTAAAAATGAAATTAAAAACCATTTTAATATAAAGGAATCCTTCTTTAGAAAAAACTCTTTTTATGCATGAAAACCTATTATACAATAATAATTTAAACAAAACACATTTGGTGAATGATTTTAATAAAATTTATATATTATATTCAATAATAATTTTCCAATTAATCTATTGTGTTTGATATACTATAGAAAATAATAACTCAATTTTTACATATAAAAACATTACGATTCTAATAAACATTTTTTGTCATTTTTTTTCCAAAATAAGTTAAAGCTAATTTTTGAAACATTTTGAAATAATATTTCAAATAATAATTTCCATTTTATAAATAATAATTTCATAATTATATTAGTGTAATTTTTTTATAATTTTTAGAAAATAGATATTTTCCTATGGACAGTGAATAATACTAGTTTTTGTGATGAATATTCATTTTTTATAGATCTTTTGAAAATCACAAGTTTGACACTCACCTCACTTATAAATGTCTATCCACTCCCATCTTCTATTCAAATATCCAAAACCCTTTAGTTGATCCATTATTTTACAAAATAACATCATTCATTCAATAATATCATTATAGAAATTTTATTTTTGATACAGATCAAACCTAATCATCCCATTGTTCCAATCATACAAAAGTTCTCCAAAGATGAGGTTACATCACTAATCAATTGTTTTATTTTATTTCTCTTCCATATCCATAAAATATCAATAAAAATATTAAATAGTATCATTGGTATATTCAATATTTTTAAATTCTATTATGTTAAGGGAAAACTAGACATACTTCTTTAATTTTATTAATTAGGTTATGAAATCATCATTCATGTCTACGGTAGACTACCGCCTGGCGAACTGATGTTATTATTTTTCCATCAGGACCGATTATAGATTGATATAATTATTTATCTATTAAATATATATATATATGGTATTTCCTATAGATATTTTCTTTTTTTAATAATAATATCTCATGTTCCTTATTAATTTCCATTCATTAGGAATATGATAACATCATTTGTTTGGGTAGTGTAATAACATGTCATGATGTGTTGTGATTCATTAATGCATTACATGTTATGTAATAATGATTGCTTTAATGAAACGATTTGATATATATATGAATTAAAATGATTTATCATTTTATTACATTATTTAACTATATTTATTTCAATACTTAAAGAAAATGGAAACAATGTTCCTGCATAAATATAGTCTACCATCTATTTGAACGATTTATTTCATATTCTATTTCTAATTTTTAGGGATCACTCTAGAGACCTGTATACTAAATTTAGATGATATTTATAATATTTTTTACATTTAATATATTTTTCATTCATTTTCAATGTAATATGTTTAAATATAAAGAATCAAAACTGTTATGAAAAACAGGGGTTTTATTGCCCAAAATGTGACATTGAAATGAAATTGTAAATAAATAGGTAAATAAATGTTGTAAATTAAACATAACTGGTACAATATTTATATATTTATATGGTAAAATAATATATGTATATTGAAAATCAATATATTATATAGTATGTATGAATTTCTATAAAAAAAGTTGGGACTTTTGGAAATGGATTTATCTCTTAATTTTATTTTTTTGGAGATAAATTCTAGATTCCCCAAATATTTATTTTATGTTGTGTATATAATACATATGAATTTGTTTTATTATTATTTTCCTAATAATTATTTTGGTTTACATATAAATTTTAGGATCTCACTTTCATGGCTTTTATGCTTCAGAAGTTACCCAAGCGGTAAAATATTTTTCTCGCGATTTTCAATCACTACGACATATGTTATGATATTCACCTATATTATTTTATGATGAGTACATAAAATACAATTTAAATTTATTATTACAAATATTTCTATTCTAATTTTATTTTATCTTTCATTTAATTTTATCCTTTCATGTGCACAATGGTCTAATTTTACCAATGTGGTAAGAGTATTATGTTACAATCTCATCGATAATTGAGATTGTTTTCTCATTATGCTTACAATGATTTAATATAATGATCTATATCACATACAACTAATGAATTTATTCTCCTCCGGTAATGTCATGAGAATACATATTTTCCCATTATATTCATATCTTTATTTACTCAATATATTATAAGATTTATTTATGAGAAATCATATTTATTTATCTCTTTAGTCTAAAAACAATTTTCTTCCAAAACAGTTTTTTCTAAAAAAATTTAAAAAATTTACAATTATTGAATGATTTATTAAATATACGATCACCCATTTTTTTATTTATTAAAAAATACTTTTAATTGAATATTTGTAGAATTATTGAGTTATTATTTTATGTATTTTAATAAAAATGTTGGTGGAGTCATTATTTTAACATTTACAACCCAAACATTATTTATTACCATCACTAAATTATTTTATTTAAATATTATTCAATATGATATGGAGTTAATTTTCAAATAATTTTATTTTTTAAAAAATTAAAATATAAATGTTTTATTCCAAATTAGAAAGGTTATTTTCATCATGAAATCTTATTTGTGATTTTTAATTAATCTTTTATATTTCAACATGGATATTTTTAATAAAAATTACATTGAAAGAAATTTATGATTAATTATTTTCAAATGTAGAAAACATATATTCCTTAGTAAATTGTTCATGTGATATATCAAAATCATTTTCCATCTAATATTTCATCTGTTTGGGTAATATATTATTTTCTGGGGATAATACTAAATAATACAATCTTTATTCTTTTTCGAGATGTTTATTATTTATGGTGATGAAATTTCTATGAAACCCATTTATTTTTCCTATTCTAGGCTATGGATAATTGAGGAATTTTTTATGAAAACAATTTTCTTTAAATGGGATTGATTAGATTATATGATTAATATTTTATGATATTATGGGTCACATTATTATTATTTTAATAATGAGATGGGTTAGATCTATATCACCCACCTAATCAATTCTTAAATCTTAATATCTCAAATGATAAAAATGTGAAACATGTTTATGGGATTGATCCACAATGGTAAATAGGTTACTATTGATATGGTATGTGAAAAAGGTGTGTCTAAATCCACTATTAGGAATATGTGTTTCTAGATACATAGTGGGAAATATTTGATAAGTCCAAATACAATATGTTTATGGTATTTTTATTTAACCTTAAAATGTGATGTTTGTTCGAATATGTTTTATGTTTCAATACATTTATAAAATGAGATTGTGGTTAATTTATAATTTATGATCATTTCTCACTATTATGGGGCATGTTTTCAAAAAATATATTGTTTTATATCATGAGTCATGTTGATGATATTTAATAGGGTTGGTTTGAACATCGTATGTTATGTTCACAATCACTTATTCATATTCTTATCTTAATCATTCACATGATCTCATATTTATTTATTATATTTTCCCATGTTAAGAATCTAGGAAGACACTTTCTAATGTTTCCTTCCCAAGGATATGAAAAATGTTTTATTTAGGGTATTACATAGTGGACTACTATTTGAGAAGATATTTATGGGTTTTTTTATCATATTTCAATGAAACTATAATATTACAGTCTCGATGTGTGTTTGAGATGTATTGATTATTCATTTGAAAAGGTGTAATATCCATGTATGATAATTATATAATGTTATTGATGGTATTAGAGGAATGATTATTTAAAAATTTAGATTATAATTAAAAAGCTTCTTATTGAGATCCATACAGATACACGTAACTATATGTCTTGGGATATGTGTAGGGATGTCTCTAAGGATATTTCAATGGATGAATCAATCTATAGAAAAATATCTATGAATTTTGTTAAATGATTCAGCAAGTTGTATCCATGAAATTAAATCCCTGTCTAGATAATTCAAGTGGTTATTTCTATCAAATAGCGATACTTATGTGTAATAACTTCATAATGGTATCATTGAGATGGAATTGATAATTATTTAGTGAATAAGAACATGCCTTTATGGACACCAATTTTTACACTCCTCAGGGATTTTATTTGAAATTTTACACACTCTCTATAAACCATAATTATGGTTTTGAATAATGGACATGAATTACCATGAATAAATATAAGCCTTTATATATTTAAAAAAATATCATGATTTTGACATCTAAATGTGATTTTCATTGATTGTGTTGTTCCCTGCTATGATTATTTTTCTCATACTATGCTTTTTGGTTTTGGTAAATTGATCGAACCATGAAGAATCATATTGACACTGAATGTTGTGTATAATTCATCTATTATGAGAAAAATTTTGATTGAGGTTTGGAGAAGTAGAATTTTTTATTATTCCAAAATATTTACCATAATGATTTGAAACAACATACACCTTAAACAACTATTAATCCATCAAAAAAAGAGACGAATGTAGTTAACTGAGTGGTTGTATAGTGGATACCATGAATTAAAGATGATTTAATATATTATGTAATGAGAATGTGGGATGAAGGACTCAATGGAATTTCATAAAAGAAAAAAGAATGTTTTTGGTGTGGAAATGAGATACCCAAAGTAATTAATTCCACAGGAAAATGGAGAAATTTGTCAATATAATGGATGAGAATAATGGTCCCTATATGAAATCATAAATTGATTGATGTTTTACATTTGGAATGTATCGATATTATGAAAATATATTTACTAAAGTGATATATAGTGATGATAATTTACAATGATGTGTGAGAAATAGTTATATTACGGATGACGAAGAGACTAAGAATGATGTATGAATCTAAATAATTTTTCAATATTAAGAAGATGAATCCTAGTTAATGATTCTAAATTAATGTGTAATTATTGATTTTTATATTTATTTGGATTAAAAGAATTATATTTTTATAAATAGTATTCTTCTTATTATAATCATGAAACATCAAGGGATTGATCGACAGTAGTTTTTCATTATGTAATTGAAAGAATATGAAAAATTGTAACAAAGAAATTGAGAAGTTATTTTATGGAAGATTTTTTTTTTAACAAGGAAATATAACCCTTAATAAGTTCGTGATTTTGAGAAAATGGAATTTAGTTTGGAAAAGGAGATTATTTAAATGGATAATGTAAATTGGATAGTAATGAATACCTTTTAACTGATAAATGATTTTATGAAAAACAGTTTTATGTTCTCATTAATGGATTATATAACATTGTTTTATTTATGGAATATATTTCAGAATATATGATTTCATTTAATTAATGAGAAAAGAGTTAATTTTTGGAAATAATTTTGATTTCATTAATGTTTTATTGTATTTGAGATATCACCGTCATTCATTGGAATACATGATAAATGTACCCACATATTTTTTATGTGGCATTAATATCTAAATCAAGTTGTTTGGGAGACTAATAATATGTTGATTTTGACATTTCATTGACCATATTTATAATTCAAGGACATTAGTTTTGGCCAAACATGGAGGAACCTTAAAGAAAACTATTCATTGAATTGATGAAGTTTATATTTAGATGTTATTGGATAAAATGTTGTAATAAATATATTTTTGAAGATAAATAAAAAAATATGTAGTGGCTTATCCTTCTTTTATTGATCTTATGATCAACATATTCTACTGGCATAAAAATATTTCATTCTCAATTTTTAAATTAAAAGTCTCAGTGGATATTTAGTGAATCGTAGTCAAGGGATGATATTCTTCTTATGAAATGTAATGTAATAAAGTATGTATATCATCCAATGAAAATTATTCTAATTAAAAATTTTATCTGATAACATATTTAAAACGTTTGACTTCATTTCTGATGAATGTATAATATTTTCACCTATCAAATATTTATGACATTGAGGTTATTAAATTGCTCAGGTCCATGACCTATATATCTCTCCATAAATATTTGGGTTTTTTTATTTTCTGACCTATTTTAAACATCCCACCATTTTTATCGAACATAAATACCATGTAATGTTTTAATTTAAATAACCATCATACATCTCATTCTCTATTTTCATTAAGATTTTTTATTTACCATTTTTATGTTGTGGGTTACTCATAGTGGTATTTTCAAATTTTAAACACTTTTTATTGTGAACAATATCAATTGTGTAGGGTAAAATTAATTTATAGGGGTAGAATTTAACACTCTATGATTTTTTAAACTATTATTTTCAAAATAAATTACTCTTTTTTATATTTTAATGAATAAGAATCCTAAATTATATCTTGTCTTACATTAACCATTTTCTTTATCGTCTAATAAAAATAGGACTCATTTTAAAATAAATGTGACATTATATTGACATATTAGTTTTTATAATGATATTAATTGCCTAACCATTGGAGAAGAATGAATGAATAGTATTAACTAAATTAGGAAAGTATATATATTATAAATTTCAAAAAATTGAATTATTTTGTGAATTTTTTTTAAAAATGACAATAAAGGGAATTATAATATAATGAAATTTTTTTTCTAGAAAAACTATTTGTATACACACAAACATGTTTTTCCCCATAACATTAAACACACAAAATTTATTATTGATATTAAAAATATGTATATTATATGTTCATTCAATTTTTTTTAAATCCATATTATATTTTTTCTATAAAAGATATAATAAAAAAATTTATTTTATGCTTAAAAACATTGTTTTTCTAAAAAATAGTTATTTCACCATTTGAACAATTATTTTGATATTTATTTTTTAAAATTTTAGAATAATTATTTTACATAGGAAAATTTATTTTTCAAATAATTTTTTAAATAATATCTTATGTTTATTATGTTATTTCATACCTAGCCTGATGACTGTGTGGGAATAAGCCCCATTACATGGCCTAAATTCCAAAAAAAAACTAGCCTTAAGGACATTTATGACATCGTACATGCACCATAATGCATGCTTCATTATACATGAGCCTTGTATACATTGTTGTATTCGTGTTGAAATTCCCTCCCACTTGAATTTGAACCAAGTTCTGATATAATATTATAATGAGATTTTACCACTAAACTTAGCCCCCAACTACCTCAAAACACATTTGATTCAGAAAATCATTTTACATATCACTTCCAATAATCCCCTTACAATAATATAATTCTTAGTTTTGGATGAAATCCATCCCATTATGTACTTTTGTGATAACATAAGGAGGATACTTGAAGAATTGGTAACGTTCTTCAATGAGAAATAACTTAAATTATTATTAAATTGTAATTGTATAATAACTGCACGATCATAAATATAATGGGATTTTGTAATGTTAAATTAATTATCTATAAACACCTCCATATCCATACAATGTGTTCCAAAATCATCATTTGAGTGTATGGAAGTACACCACCTCATGATCCAATGGAATTCATTTTTTAATTACCACATTTTAAAATTGTCTATAATTATGGATATAATTTATATATTTTATATTTATAAAATATTTATGTACATGTATTTTCTATTTCATATATATACCTCTTTTATATTACATTCCGTAGGAGGTACGATAATGTCTCACCTGTGTATTATGGACTAAAACCACGTGAAGCGATGCGATTAATATTTCACAAAAAATTTACATGGAATTCTATAAGTATAAATATAATAAATATATGTGATATATATACAATAATTATGATATTCATGAAAAATTTATCAATGTAAAAATATAACCTATCATTTTATTTCTTACAGTCAATGATGATTACAACATATGTGGGTGTGTGGACTATAGACTTTATGAAGTGATGTCCCTTTGTTTTAATCACCACACAATATGGAACATGTATATAAGTATATTTAAATAAATTATATGATAATTATGATAATTAGTGAAATATAAAATATAACATACCACCTTACAGAAATGATCATCAAAAAATGGAAATGTTACCCATGCATATGTAAATCGTACCGTCTCCGTGGTCTTAACATACTCCATTTCTCAAAACCATCTATCATGATTGGTTTTAATATTATTATTTATGTGAAAAATATTATAGTTATGTCTGTATTAGTTTTTTTGAGATGATGGAACTGTATAGTTGGTTCAGGAACATGATCCTTTAGGATAATATATTCATTATAAAACAAGGCAATTAACAAACAAAATAATGTTAATAAGGAATGATAATTAACGATTTGGAGATAAGATGTCATAAAAAATTTCTATATGATATTATAACTATTAATATTATTCAGGAAATGTTCATGACATTTTTTAAGTCATCATATAAGAGGTTAAAACATCTTCATCTTAAAGGAAGCCTGAGGTAATGGATATCATCTCAATTTTATTTCATCGAGGCATATTATAATGTTATGAACCTAATTTGTTATGTATGGTTTATATATTACCCATTTTAAATGTAATATTTTGACTGAATAATTTATCATGGTGTTTTAGTTTTTAATTTCAATTATTTTATTTTGGTAAATATGAATTAAAATAAACCATGTTGTAATGAACTTCATAAATCAATTTCCTACCACTGGGTTACATTACTCATTCTTTTTCTTCAATATCATAATATTATCCAAGTAATGAATTTTCAATACCTAATAATTTTATTCTATGTATTTATGTATATGTAAATTATAAAATAATAATCTACCCATTGTATAATCCTCACATCAATATATTTTTCTTTGTAAGGGTTTGATTCACAATCCCATTTTATTAGGGCTATTAATACATGAATTTCCCTTAAAGGACATTATTTTATAATTGGATAATAAAAGAATTATTTCTCTTCACCAATTTTTTAATGCACTTTATTTTTTATTAATTATATTTCCCTAGACTTTATTGTATATCATTTTTATGAAAAATTATTTCGGAAAATCAAACATCATTTCATTATTCAACTAGAAATAATTTTACATCCAAAACATGGTTTTTTTATATATTTTCTAATTTTTTTTAAATTTTTTTTCAAAATATATAATCCTTTTAATCATTATATAAAAAAATAAAAGGAATATTCTGTTCATTTTCCAAAAAAGTCACTTTTCTATCCATTTTTTAGTGTAAAATGATTTTTTTATTTAACCTATATGAAATGGATAGAATTATCATCCAACGTGATTATAATTTCTTTGATGATTGATTAGCATGTTTACAGTGTTATATTTAAAGAAAAAAATTTCCCTAGTATTCTTAAAATTCAAAAAAATTAAAAGAGTTTTTCAAATTAAAGGAATGTCAATGTATTTTAAATTTTTAAAATAGTTTTCAAAATTTAATGGTTATTTTTCATTATGTAGATTATTAAAAATAATTTTTTTGTATATTTTTGAATAAATGATAGAAACCAATTATCCTTACTAAAATTTTTATATGTTTTATTATAACCATTCTTATTCATTCACATGTTTCTTTAGGATCATTTTGTCTAAGGAATGTACTTACATTAAATACATTGATTCATTTGTATTTTCATTATCATTCCCATCAATCAGCCACAATCCCATGGGCATTAAATTTTCATTAATTATAAATATTATTTATCCTAGTTATTTTTTCCAAAAATATATACCATTTTAAAATATTATGTATATGGTGAATGTTCTTTGATTAACTAGGTAAATATTAATAAATTTTTATCCTTTAATATATAGTGATTTTTTATGATATGTAAATATTTTATTAGTTAAATAGATTATTTAACATATGAATTATTATTTGTACATGATGTAATTGTTGGGGCCTATTTAATTATATCCCATCAGATCATGGGTAGTCACATGAGGTGAATTATTAATCTAGAATGAAATCAGTTGGTCAAACTAATGAATTTGTGCCAACTAGTGTCAATCTTTCTTATGAATGGTCTTGATTATAGATGTATCCCAATTCAAAGTTCATGATGTCCAATATTTAACCATTTCAATAATTTAGAGTTCACTTATTTCTTCAATGGTATTTTTTCAATGATATTATCTTTGGATTCATATCATTCTATGTTCATTACCAAATGAAATGTGTTTCCTGTTATTTACCTTTCCATACTAATTATGATTTTTCAAGATGTTGTATTCATGTTATTAATATAATGTAATTTTTTTTCATTATTTTCCTTTATATATTGATTATCATTAATGAGATTTTTATAATGATATTAAATAAATATTCACTTACTTCTTAGTATACTGATTATGTTGCATTTCGGTTTAGATATTTACCTAGTCATATTGATTATGAATATTGATTCATCATAGATTACACATTACTTAACACTTACTAATAAATTATGATCAATCTTAATTTATTTCCATTCCCAAAAATCCAATAAGTTTGATAGTTAATATATGCAATAATATGCTAGAGATAATAATGAAATTTTTTGAAAGTAAAAATTAATCTAGGAATTCAAATGTTATATAGGATTCATGTATATATATTTTCCAGTACAACTAATGTATTCAACCCATTGGGATGTTATTCCAAGTGATTCATAACAGAGAAATAATGTATGCACTAACTCCATGATACTAGGGTTGGGGTTCGTATGGTTTGATTTATTGGACTATTTTAGTAAAAATGGGAACTAGATTTAGGAAAAAATTGATTCGGAAAAATGATGTCATGACCCCCTCCCACCAAAGATGCCTCTTCCGGGCTGGAAATGGTGAAAGGGAGATAATGACCCCTGAGTCCCACCTCTAGTATGCCCCGGAGTAGGGACTAGCACCAAGGTTATAAGTTTTCACAAATATGGGAGGCATTACCCTTTTTATTATTTATGATTTGGAAATAGGATGAGTAAAACACCAAAAGGAAAAAAGAACAAGTAAATGAAAATAAACCAAAACCAATCCCACATGCATGTTTAAACAAATTCTGATATAAGGTACAAGTTCAAGAAAACTCAAAAGTGCAATACCAAAGAAACAAGAGTACAAAAACTGCAACAACTCCAACTGTCCCAACTAGTAGGGTCCCGCAAGGCCTCAGTAGTCCTCCTAGAAACCTGAAATTAAACATAGTGTGATTATACAAGTATACTCAGTAGGGAAACCTAAAGCTCCCATGCATAGGTGGGGAGAAATCCTAATGTCCCATGAGAACAACTGAAGAAACCAAAACCTAGCAAAGAGTTCTATCCACCCAACCTCACCAGCCATGCTCACCAAAAACGCTGAACAACATGTAGTAGAATATAAGAATAGGAATGTAGGGTACCTCACACCATTTCCACCCACTAGGTAGCTTCTCTTCCTAATGGCGAATGTCTTGACACTACCACACTCTTCCTTCCCGCACACACCTGGGCCTCACAAACCACATATCACACCAGCACACACCTAGGCCTCACAAACCACAGTCACATATCCCGCTCGCTCACACATGAGTCTCAAAAACCACATATCATGCTCGCACACACCTGGGCCTCACAAACCACATATCTCCCCCACACACACCTATGCTTCAAAAACCACATATCCCTCCCGCACACACCTGGGCCTCACAAACCATAGTCACATCCCTACCCGATCACACCTGGGCCTCATCCTAAAAATTCTTGGGAAAACAAACATTCCCGAATAGTCTTGGGCTAGTAATCACACCAATCGAAACCTACCCGAAGACTCTTGGGTGTATGGTTTCCTCAATCCATCACAGCATATAGAAACCTACCCGAAGAGTCTTGGGTGTATGGTCGCCTCATGCCATCACATCATATGGAAGAAAGAGTAGGAAGGAGATAGTAACTAAGGGGAAAACACCCACTCCAATGAAATGGGAGTGTTCAGAACTAAGCTCTCAACATGGGTGGGGTGAGACAAAACACAATTATACAGATACATATATGTTTACCAAACACACATCCCAGCCTGTGGCTTCTAAACAGAGAAACCGAGCACGTTCCTCGGCACTATTACCATGAAGTATGCGTACAACAAACAAACCTAACCCCATTTAGGTTTTCATGTTTCAATAGTATTAGTTTATTAGTTCCTTAGCTTCTATCCAATTATCAAACCAGATAAAGCGTTTCGTAGAAAAAAACCCTCCTAACCACAAATTAAGTTAGATTGAACACAAGCAACCCAAAACCAACCGTTTTATCATGAATAAATACCCAATTATTGTTTCCACATTTAACTCATTATCATTCCCCACAGTTCATTTATTAACATTCCACTTTCTTTTAATATCACAACTCATTACTGCAGCCCGGCTGCCACTATAACCACATCTCCACAACCGTATCACAAAACAAGGCTCGTGCCACATCATTTCCCCATTAATATCATTTATCACATCCCTGATGCCCATCCTATTCGTAATAACCCATGATCAACATCCCATTTCACACACCACATAACCAAACCAACAACCACATTTTCATTATTCCATTTGGTCCAACCAGGGTGATCAGACAAGCATTCCAAATATTCATTTAATCAGTAAATATTATGTGATTAACCAATTTCTATATTACACAAGTATCCATCCAATTAAATGGTCTAGAAAGATAGGGAAACATTTAATTTCACAATAAAATTCCCCCAATGACCATTATTTTCAGTAGGCATAATCATATTCAATTCACAACATAACAAAGGATAATCATTGATGTCAAAATAAAACAAAAATATCAATAAAATTTCCCCAAACCCATTCATTAACTGGTTATTATCTTTATTTATTCTTTCGACCATATCTCATGAAAACAAGGGGATACCTGCCCCGCATGATGCACAAAAGAGAGAGAGTTGAAGGTAATATCCCACCTCAAAGGTTTTTGATGGAACCCACAACGGTCGAAGAACGCTTAAGAAACCCGGGTCGATTCTCTGATACCCCGCTATAGATCTCTCCTCATAGTAAGACCAAGACCAAGACTCATCACATTCGACACCCACACACATAGATCTACCCATAACGGGCATAGATCCATGAAAACGAGGGAACAGAAGGAGTATATCTAAGAAGATCTAAGAACCCAACAACAAAGATCACATACCTTGAAGAACTGGCTTTGATTTGTGAAGAGAAGCCTTTAGATCACCTCCAAAACTCTTGGGAGAGGTTCTTCTACCTCCATGGAAGGGTAATCCCGAGTTATGGACAATTAGGGGCTTAAACGTTCAAGATAAAGGCTAAACAGTTAGGATCCTATAATTTAGTATCTAACATTAAGTGCTTGCACGGCCTTGTCGCACGGTTAGACAAACTGTGCACTAACCTTGCGGTCACTACTGCCATAGCCACTCAGCTCGCACAGTTTGGAGGCACGGTTTAGATAAACCTTGTACCTCCCATGCGGTCTCTATTGCCATCAAGGCCAGCTACGCACAGCTTGGCCACATGGTTTAATAAACCGTGCACCAACCGTGTGAATGATACATGACTTCCATTTTTATTAAAAAAAAACCACCCAAACATACCTCCAAGTCACCTTGATTTCCCAAACACCTCTAGCCCTAATTTTTCACAATGTAATGGACCGGAGAGGTCCAATCCAGTACCTCAGATACCTCTTAAAACATTCTCATACCAGAGAATTCAAAACCCAACCCAGAGGAACCAAACAAGATACCTCTTAGGTCTCTCGTTATAAGAGTAACCCAACTAAAAACCCTAATCATATGTGTTAGTAATTAAATCTCCTATGTCGAGATATTATCTGCATTGGGTGTAACTGACTTGACTTCAATGGTTTAATAACATCTGCATTAATGCATCTCGATTAAGAATTGGGTCTTCCCACATCCATATATTAGAATTTTTTTTCCAACATACACTGCCCCCAACATCGTACAACCAACACACTGCCCGAACACATGGCTTGTGTAATTCCCTCTCCCATGTTAAGATATTATCTGCTTTAGGTGGCACTATCTCTCCAACATGGGTTCAATCGCATCCACATTAATGCGTCTCTATTAAGAATCAGGTTTTCCCCCTCCCCACACATCCGGACATGTTACACAATTCCAGCGAACAAGGAAAAAAACATCTTCCAACCGAAAAGCCAAGCATTCCATAAATCAAAGGTACAAAGTATAACATCAAAACAAAGCTCAGAAGAACAAAGAAAAACACAAGTCAAAATAACTATGGGTACTGATCATGCATTTGAGCCTCCTGCTCCCATGTTCTCTCCTCAAGGCCGTCATGCCTCCACAACACACGAACCAAGGTGATGGTTCGTCCACGGAGCACCTTCTCTTCGCGATCCTCAATTATGACAGGTCATTCCTTGATGTTTGCATATTCTCCCATATCTAACTCTCCCCAGTAAAAAATGTGAGAGTTTCCGTGTATGTACTGAGGAAGCTGGGAGACGTGGAAGACATCGTGAACCATCTCCAACTGAGGTGGAAGGGCTAGCTGATATGCCACCTCGCCAACTCGCCTCAGCGCCTCAGAAGGTTCGATGAAACTAGGGGAGAGATTACTCCCTTTCACAAACCTCTACTTCCCTCATTGAGGGGAATCCATAAAGAACACATGATCTCCCACGTCAAACTCCAGGGGCCTACTCCGACAATCAACATAAGACTTTTTTCCATCCTGAGCCGCTTTCATCCTCTCACGCACAAGCTGAACATTCTCTGTGGTGCTCTTTACTACCTCTGGCCCAAGAGAACCTGTCTCACCATCCTCTACCCATAAAATTTGTGAAAGACAAGTTCTTCCATACAAATCCTAAAACGTTTCCATGCCAATAGTAGAGTAGAAGCTGTTGTTGTAGGCAGACTCTACTAGAGGCATGTTTTGTACCCATGATCCTCCAAAATCCAGAACGCATGCTCACAGCATGTCCTCTAATGTCTGGATAGTCCACTATGTCTTCCCATAGATATGGGGGTGGAAAGTAGTGCTAAGGTGTAGCAGGGTGCAAAAATCTTGATATAACCCCATTCCAGACTCATAGAGAAAACCGTGTATCCCGATCTGAGACGATCATCTTCGGAACTCCATGAAAATGCACCACCTTGTCTACATACCTCTGTGCTAAGGTACTCATCAGGCCTAAATCCTTAATTGCTAAGAAGTGATCTGATTTCATCAATTGATCCACCACTACCTAGATAGCATCATAACCACCCTGATCTCTGGTTATTCCTTTGACGAAGTCCATTGAGATGTCATCCCACTTCTAATCGGGGTCATCTAAAGGATGCAACAAACCACTGGGAACATGGTGTTCAACATTTACTTGCGGACACAATAGGAACTTATCCACAAACTCTGCCACTGCCCGTTTCACCATAGACCACCAAAACGGTTCCCTCAGACCTCAGTACATTTTTAAAACTCGCAGATGTACCACCAAGGCTGAGCTATGGAACTCCTGGAGAACTCCCTCACGCATCGCCTCTGTAACAAACAACCTTCCATGAAAAAGAATCTGATGTCGGCTATCCACTAACTATCTTTCTAGAGAATTTCCTTGATTGATATGATCCCTCATTACTTCCTCCTCGGAGTATCCCCATTGAGACTCTTCCACCTGCTGCAACAAGGAGGACTACACCTTCATCTGAAACAAACAGCCTCTAACGCCCTCTACCCTTGCATCCATGTGCAAGGAAGCCAACACTCCCATCGCCTTCCATGCATCAGCGGATTCTTAAACCACTTCCTTATGTGACTTCCTGCTCAGGGAATCAGCCACAAAATTCCCCTTACCTTCAGTGTAAGAGATCTCGAAGTCATGGTCTTGGAGAAACTCAACCCATCTTCACTGCCATATGTTCCGGTCATGCTGGGAGAAGATATAATGTACGATCATATGATCTGAGAAGACCACAATGTACTCTCCAAAGTTTTAATGTAACCACAACTTCAGTGAGAATAGTACTGATGCATGATCTAGGTCATGGGTGGCATAGTTACGCTCATAATGGTGCAACACCCTAGACCCATAACAGATCACACCCTTCTTCTACATCAGTACACACCCGAATACCAAGGCCAGAAGCATCACAAAACACCTCATACAACAACACTTCCTCTGGAAACCTAAGTACTAGAGCACTGATCAACTTCTACTTCATGTAGTCGAAAGCTTTCTGGCACTGATCGCTCCATAGGAAGACTGAGTTCTTCCTAGTCAAAGTTGTCTATGGAGCAGAAACTTGAGAGAAGTCCGAAAGGAACCTCCGATAACAACCTGCCAACCCCAGGAAACTATGAACTTCTACCATGCTCTTGGGAGTAGCCCAAGAAACAACTGCCTCCACCTTCGATGGGTCCACTGACACTCCATGTTGAGAACCCACGTGCCCAAGGAAGTGTAATTCATGTGTCAAGAACAAACACTTCGACAATTTCCCATAAAGTTAGTGGTGCCAAAGGACTTCCAAGACTGCCCTGAGATGCTAAACGTGATCCTCCTCTGATCTTGAGTAGATCCGGATGTCATAGATAAACACAATGACAAAGCAGTCCAAAAAGTCCTGGAAGACAAAGTTCATAAGTCCCATGAACACACCCGGTGCATTTGTAACTCCAAACAGCATCACTACAAACTCGAAGTTCCCATAACTGCACCTAAAAGACATCTTCGAGATGTCACTATCCTTTACCCTCAGCTGATGATATCCATGTCGTATATAAATCTTAGAAAACCAACCTGCTCCCCTCAGCTGGTCGAAGAGATCATCTATCCATGGAAGGGGGTAATGGTTCTTGACCGTTACCTGATTCAACATTCGGTATTCTATGTATAGCCCGATACCACCATCAGCCTTCTTCACGAACAAAACTGGAGCACCCCATGGTAGCATTCTTGGTTGAAAAAAACCCTTCTCCATCATATCGTCAATCTAAATCTACAACTCCCACAACTCTGAATGTGCCATCTGATAAGGGGCCATAAAAATAAGATGGGAACCAGGCTGAAAGTCTATCCCAAACTCAACGTCACATCAAGGGGGTAGAGTCACAGCCTCATCAGGAAAAACATCGAGGAACTCCCCAACAAACTCTGGAACATCAATCATCTCTTCATCACCTGATCCCACTGAAAACTCTCCTAACAAGGAAAGGGGAGGCTTCACAGGCTGGCTTTCCACCTGATATCTCATCTCGCTAACAAAGGCTACACGCTGCCCATCCACGTCGGAGAACACGATTCTTCTTAGGAAGAAGTCAATAACAGAACTAACAGAGATAAACCAGTCAATGCATAGGATGACATCATATGGATGCATTTTTAGCAAAAGAAGATCCCTAATAGATCGATGTGGTCCAAACGTCAGCCAACATCCCCGGCAAACACAAGATACGCTGGTCTAACCTCCAACTGGTGTACTCAGCACTAGGGGTATGGAAAGTCTCTATACGTCAAGACCCATAACATGGGCTAGACCGAATGAAAAAAAGTGTGAGAATATCCCAAATCGAACAAAGAAGAAATGAGAGTGATGAACAAACAAATCGTACCTCGCACCACCTCTGGTCCTGCCGGAGCTGCCAACTCTGCTGCATGCAACTGTCTATGCCCAGCTCCTCTGCCTCTCTGATGTCGACCACATCCCCGACCATGCCCTAATTGAGGTCCCTGAGGAGCACCATGAGGTCGGCCTCCTCCTGCAAAGTCTGCCCTCTGAGGAGCAGGGTCCTTCTACTTCTAGAAGGGCCTCACCGGCAACTGGTGCTGCTGAGGTGGGCGCTGAACCTGCCCACCTCCAACGTACTAAGCTCAAGCTGGGCATCGACTCTGAATGTGCCTGAGAACTCTGCAAGAGAAACACTTTGGTCCTGGGATCGTGAAAAAGGGATGAGGACCCAAAGATCTGAACTGAAACAGCTGGGGTGTGCTCCCTACTGGCCTAAATCTGGAAGGTCCTATCGCAGGAGACCTGTTGCTGACTTCCTTCCCCTTCAACAAACCCGGGTGGATCCCCTCTCATGGTGCACCTTCCTACAATTGAATCCTCTCTACAACCCATGCTTACTTCTATACTTCCAGGTATGTTGGTAGGGTGAATGGGGTGACAACATACCAGAGCGAAGGATGAAGTGCCTCCTCCATACTTCTCACCCAATACTCTTCATCCGGAAAGAGATCTAGAGAAAATCGTAGGAGACCCTTGAACTTGATCCCAAATTATCATACTAACATACTCCCATGTTGGACAGAGAGTAACTCCTACCAATTATCTACCTTGATCATGGAAGAAAATAATTACTCTCAGAACCCCTTCTCAAAGTCATCCCACTGAACTATTTCCTCTGACCTCTCCCTGAGGTAGAGCGTCCACCACTGACGTGTCACACCTATCAGCGGACTGACTTCTAGGGGAACCTAGTACACCCTCAGAGCATAGATCAATGTAAAATATATCCCTAGATCCTCAATCCACCCCTCTGTCTCCATATCTGAATTACTACCCTCGTACTTTTTAAGGGTTTATCGCTGGAAATAATGGAGAGTCTTCTGCTACTGATCATATTTTTCATCTCAGTCAATCCTCAATTGATCGACCGCCTGAATCTGTTGGTCCTCGACTGTCTGAGTCACCCGGGGATGAAGTCTAGCTGCCAATGCTGTAAGTTAAAAAAAGATCACCTAAGCCCATGTAGTAAGGAAATTTCTCAAGATTTCATTTGATCAATTTATTTCAATTTCTATCCCAGAACACCCAAATCAAGTAAAACTCAAACATGATGATGCTTGTACCTTCCCTAGGATCTCTACCCTGTAGTCAATGTAGTCTCACTTGGTCATTTGGTAGGCTCAATGTTCTTTCATCAGATCATGGGGAGCCCTAAAATCCCGTGTCCTATCCGGTCTTCCTTGGCCTATGTCATGCACCAAGATCACCAAACACCGTTGCCCTACCATCCCATCAAATCCTCACTATTCCTAATGCCAAACTCCATCCTATATCTCAACCATCACCTCTGATACCATTCTGTCATGACCCCCTCCCACCAAAGATGCCCCTTCCATGTTGGCAATGGTTAAAGGGAGATAATGACCCCCGAGTCCCGCCTCCAGTAGACCCCGGAGTGGCGACTTGAACCAAGGGTATGAGTTTTCACAAATATGGGAGGCAGTAACCTTTTTATTATTTATGATCGGGAAATATGATGATTCAAACACCAAAAGGAAAAAGGAACATGTAAATGAAAATAAGCCCAAACCAATCCCACATGCATGTTTAAACAAATTCTGAAACAAGGTACAAGTAAAAGAAAACTCAAAAGTGCAATACCAAAAAAACAAGAGTACAACAACTGCAACAAGTCCAATTGTCCCAACTAGTAGGGTCCCGCAAGGCCCTGGTAGTCCTCCTGGAAACCTGAAAGTAAATGTAGGGTTTTCATACAAGTATACTCAGTAGGGATACCTAAATCTCTCGTGCACAGGTGGGGAGACATCCTAATGTCCTGTGAGAACAATAGAAGAAACCAAAACCTATAATGGAGTTCTATCTACCCAACCTCACCATCCACGCTCAACAAAAACACCGAAAAACCGGTAGTAGTATATAAGAACAAGAATATTGGGTTCCTCGCACCATTTCCCCCCACTAGTTAGCGGCTCTTCCTAACGGCGAACGCCCTGACGCTGCCACACTCCTCCAACCCGCACTTACCTGGGCCTCACAAACCACATATCCTGCCCGCACACACCTGGGTATCACAAACCACAGTCACATACCCCGCCCGCACACACCTAGTCCTCACAAACCACACATCCCACCCACACACACCTGGGCCTCACAAACCACATATCCCGCCCGCACACACCTGGGCCTCACAAACCACATATCCCGCCCGCACACACCTGGGCCTCAAAAACCACATATCTTGCTTGCACACAACTGGGCCTCACAAACCACAGTCACACCCCCGCCCAAACACACCTAGGCCTCATCCCGAAGATTCGTGGGAATACAAACCTACCCGAAGATTCTTGTGGTAATAATAACACCAATAAAAAACTACCCAAAGAGTCTTTGGTGTAAGGTTGCCTCAAGAAAACACAACCTATCGAAACCTACCCGATGAGTCTTGGGTGTATGGTCGCCTCAAGCCATCGCAGCCTATGGAAGAAGGAGTAGGATGGAGCTAGTAACTAAAGGGAAAACACCCTCTCCCATGAAATGGGAGTGTTTGGCACTAAGTTCTCAACATGGTTACGGTGCGCAAAAACACAAAGATACAGATACATATATGTATTCCAAACACACAACCAAACCTATGGTTTCTAAACAAAGAAACTGAGGACGTGCCTTGGCAATCCTACCCCAAAGCATGCATATAACAAACAAACCCAACACCATTTAGGTTTTCATGTTTCAACAGTATTAGTTTATTAGTTCCTTAACTACTGGGAAATTATCAAACCAGAAAAAGCATTTGTAGAACAATACCCTGCCAACAACAAATCAAATTAGATAGAACACAAGAAACATAAAAACAACATTTTCATCATCAGTATATACCCATTGATTGTTACCGCGTTTAATTCATTATTGGTCCCCACAGTTCATTTACCAACTTTCCAGTTTCTTTTAATATCACAACTCATTACTGCAGCCTTTCTGCCACTATAACCACATCTCCACAACTGTATCACAATACAAGGCTCGTGCCACATCATTTCCCCTATAATATCATTTATCGCAGCCCCACTGCCCATCCTATTTATAATTACCCAGTATCAACCCCCTTTTTCACACACCATGTAACCAAACCAACACCAACATTTTCATTATTCCATTTGGTCTAACCAGGGTGATCACCCAAGGGTTCTAGATATTCATTTAATCATCCAGCTTTACGTGATTAACCAATTTCCATGTTCCACAAGATTCCATCCAAAGAAACAGTCTCGAATGATAGGGAATCATTTATTTTCCCAAGAAAAGGCCCCCAATGACTAGGATTTTCAGTAGGCATAAGTCTATTCAATTCACAACATAACTAAGGATAATCATTAATGGAAAAATAAAACAACAATATCCACAGAATTTCCCCAAACCCATTCTTTAACCGGCTATTAAATTTTTTTATTGGTTCAACCGTATCTCATGAAAACAAGGGGATACCCACCCCACATTTTGGAGAAAAGAGAGAGATGAAGGTAAGATCACTACCTCAAAGGTTTTTGATGGAACCCACAACGGTCGAGGAATGCTCAGGAAACCCATGTCGATTCTCCAAAACCCCTCTTTTGATCTCTCCTCCTAGAAAGATCAAGACTAAGACTCATCATTTTTGACACCCACACACTTAGATCTACACATAAAGGGCATAGATCCAAGAAACCAAGGGAAGAGAAGGATTAGATCTTAGAAGATCTATGAACTCAACAAGAACGATCACATACCTTGAGGAACCGACTTTGATTTGCGAAGAGAAGCCTCTAGATCGCCTCCAAAACCCTTTGGAGAGGTTCTTCTACCTCCAATGAAGTGTAATCCCGAGTTATGGCCGATTAGAGTCTTAAAATATCAAGCTAAAAGGCTAAATGGTCAAGATCCTAAAATTTAGGATCTAACTTTAAGTGTCTTCATGGCCTAGTCGCACTGTTAGACAAATGGTGCAGAAATCGTGCGGTCACCACTGCCTTAGCCAATCAACTCGCACGATTTGGAGGCACAGTTTAGAAAACCTGTGCACCTCCCGTGTGATCTATACTGCCATCAAGGAATGCTACGCATGGCTTGGCCACACTGTTTAGCAAACCATGCGCCAACCGTGCGAAATCTACCGGACTTCCAGTTTTCTTAAAAAATCACCCAAACACACTTCCAAGTCACCTTGATTTCCCGAAACACATCTAGCCCGACATTTTCAAAAATTAATGGACCAGAGAGGTCCATGCCATTACATATGACCATTGATACACATTGGAGATATGTGTGGAAGAATATCCCTACATTTTTCTAAAAATGGTATATTAGGTTAAACATATTCAAACATATAATGATTGTGTAAAATATTATAATAATATGTTAATTAATTATATTAAGAGTAATTTATACCACCATATGTTTATGATATTTAGATTAATCATAATATCAAATTCAGAAGCCACATTTTTATGTTTTATGTGATTGGAGTATACCAAGATCAGGGATATTTTTGGATAAATTATTGGACATTATATAATTTATTGAATAAATTATCTATGTAATAATTTATTTAAATTTTATAGACAAAATTTTAATAGTATTAATATATTTTCAGTTTTAAATTACCATTAATGACATTTTTATGTTAAAAAAATATTATTATTACAATTTAAAAGATGGTTTTATTGAAAACCATAGTAAAGAGATTATTTAATGATTTAAATTTTTCCAAAGTTTTCCACCATATTTTTTCGAATTTAAGAATAATTATATCAATATAGATTCTAAAAAGTTCAACCCACATGTTGGGTGAAAACCCTTCATATTTGGCATGTCATCAGGGCTTGAACCCGTAACTGAAGAACGATAAAGGTTTAGTGCCAACCAAATTATAATGAAATTTCTTATTTAATATGTCAATTTTTAAATAATAAAATAAAAATATATATTAATTATAGACTTGTGGTGTAGCTTTTATGTTTTAGATATTAATTTATTATATTTGATAACTTTTGTAACAATGTTGTTTTGGAAAAATAGTTTGATATCGATAGTAGGACTATACAATAATTAATTGATTTTATGATTCATTAAAATTTTATTTTATTTCATTGAGCATAAAAAATCATTTGTGATATTAATTACATAGGGTAAGTGAAGAATTTATAATTTATTGATCCATGACCAAAATACGAAATTGTTTTTTTAATTTAAAATATCAATTTTGTATATATCCTAATGTTCTATAAAAGTAATGTAATTATAGAACATTAGGGAAAAATATTGTGAAATAATTGATTATCTTATTACAATAATTATTGATGATATCAATGAATTTATTTAAACCTAATTGGTTTATTTTTTTGAGGCCCTTAACATTCAATTTATCATTCACCTCCTCTTGATAAATGGACACAATATATCACTATAATTATTTATGATTTTTTTCATGTCATAATATTCACTTTCAACAAACGTTCTCTTACGTAGAATCCCAGTTATGTGTTATTTAATATGAAAATTTTTCTCCCCATTATGTCTTATTAAAATGATATTTTAATCAATATTTTTATTTTTTTATATAGAAAATATTTTTTAAAATATAAATCCTTTTCTTATCTGGATCATGTTTATATTATGATGAAGAAATTGAAATAAATTCTAGATAATGTATAACCACATTATTTTTTAATTTTAAAATCATATTAGATAGACTTTATGATAGGTAACACCAAGAATAGATGAGAATATAACAACCCGATACAATAAAATATATTTATTTTAAAATAAATATAATCTCTTTGATAGATTAAAATGCACACAACATGCAGTTTGAATAAAACATGATACTCTATTAAAATATTGTTTTTCAAGAACCAGTCCTAGAGTCCATCCCCCCTAATACATGTCACAATTGAAGACTAATACCAAAGGGAATTCCTAATCCTGATGGGCTAGAAACTAGTGTCTTGGTATCCTCTGTATACATTGGAAATGCTTTCACACATTTATATAATCAGGAAAAACAAAAGTAATAAGAATCACAATAACTAGTATCCACAACCAAAAGAGGTACAAAAATTTTCATATACAATTTTTTAAACATTAACCAAAACCAAAAAGTAATAAAACAGAATGGTCATAACAATACAATCCCAAATACCACCATGAAATAAGTAGTACATCACCTTAAATCTACTATAATCAAAACCTATAAGAATAGAATCAGAACCAACAAGATCCACAATCATAACCAAGATATATCATATCATTTCCAAGATCATACAGAAAAATGTCTACATACACCCAAATGTTTATGTAGTTTTTGAGACAAGGCCCTTTCAGATTCCACCAAAAAGAAATATTTCATGGTATAACATGAGAATAAAATTAACATGCATGTTTCTATTTTAAAATTTTGAAAAACAATCAAGAATGCATTTTATTGTAATCCTTTTCAAGAAACACTTTTTAAGGAAATCAATTTTCACAAATAAGATTTCATAGAATAAAAAATGTATAGAATCTCTACTGTAAGACAATGTCTAGAGACGTATCACCTGAGTATCATGGCATAAGAGATCCTCATGGGAAATACCTTTAGGTAACAAGCACAAGTTGGACCATGTGAACCTCATACCATATTGATCAAAATCCTCCAACTCATTTACCAGCAACGTTCCCATGAATGATCCACTAGAGGGGAACTCATCCATGTTTCTAATGGTCTCCAAATCATCAGTAAACCGCAATTGATTTCATATGCATGAGCCACAAGAGGTGACCCATCACAAGGTCTAGTTTTTTATGACCAGATCAAAAAAAAATTAGTGTTTTATCATCAATCCTACTATAGTAATTCGGGCCTCACCCACGTCTAAATCAAATAGAATATTAGTTATAGTTTTTCTTCCCTGATATCTAGGATCACATATGTAGTAAAATTCTATTTCACATATTTCATAAATCATTGCAATCACATATACATACCAATAATCAATATAATATATTTAAATCCCCAATTTCACATTTCACAGTTGATCCAATGATCAAAATCTAAATAGAAACCACCATTTTTATAAAGAAAAAAACTTTCCCTTCAACATTCACACCAAAACCAATTAGATATACACTATTCACAAATTGAAAAATTTTCAAAACCCAATAAAAAATTTAATAAGAAGAAAGCACGTGGAATCCAACCATTTCCATTGGTAAATACCATTTTAAATTCATACCCATATAAAAACCATTTTATAATATTCTTCACATCACTTGTACAATTCATATATGCATTAATAGTTCACAAAAAACAATCCAACATTCAAGCAAACCAATTTATCTTTGAAAATACACTTTCAAAACATTATCATTATTAAATATCTTTTGAAAAACATTTCACAGATTTCACACATTTTATATAACATATTCATAAAACACACCGTTGAAGCATACCTGAATGAAGAACACTTTCCTTTAGAAATCCATTTTTCATCGCTTGTGTATCTCAAACCTTTTCAAAAAAAATGTTTCCAAACACACACAAAATTCATGTAAAATAATTAAACAATAAAAAAGCATTATAAATTCATCTAATTGTGTAAAGGTATAGAACCAACCACCACACAGTTTTAATCATTTGGAATACATTAGAAAAACAAAAATACACTACCATAATACTTATAAAGTCAAGATTGCACAATGACCATACTGATCTCAGCCAAAATCTCTATATTTTACCCTCATTGGGGAATATAACCCACTATAATATAATAAATCAATAAATAAGGAAGAGAAACCCTAGAAGAATAAATATATAATGAGATGAAAGACTTCTTTGACTATTTCATGATGTAACAAGGCTAAAACCACTGAAATATTGATGTTAAAGGACACAAGATGTCATTGAGGAAAATTCCATGGCAGAGAATTCCATATAGGGTGGATGGGAGGTGATTTAGGTCACCAATAGAAGAAGGAACAAGAATAATTTTCTAGTTTTTGATTACTTAGACCGGTTACACAATTAGTATGCATGGTTTCCCAAACAATGTTTTGAATGTGTATCCCACACTATCCAAGAGGAATAAGACTCATTATAAGCCTGCAATTTTTATAACCATGAACAAAGCGTGTAGTCTCTACCAAAAAATGGTCATTTTTTATACAGTTTCTTGGGCGAGGGAGCATGGTTTCCCCCAATTGTGTTCCAACCACGTGCTAACTACTATCAAAACCAAAATCAATATTTATTACTAAATACTCAACGGTAAACCCATGGATAAATACCAATCCAAAAATAAACTATAAAATACCTATATAAAATCTTTTATTTTCCAATTATATATACTATAATAAAATTCAACCCTCAAAATGTAAACGCAATGTTTGATATGATAATAAGAACATATAATCCTCTTAAACCCAAGACATCCATTCCCAAGTCTCTTTTTCAAGACTATCATGATTCCATGTAACATCGACCTACAAAATTGAAATACCCTGAACCACATTTTCTAGACACTCCAAAACTTGTATTATCAATTATAACACTTGAAAATTATTCTCTAACTCCAACTCCTTAGAATTCATAACAAGGGATGGATCTTGATTATAATTTTGAAGTTGAGATACATAAAACATATTCAAAATTAAATCCAACTAAGAGGGAGAAATCTATCATGTTTTCCACCTTACTATTCTGATTTGTAATCTCTATGGTCCAAGATAGTTCGGTGTTAGCATACCTTGCTTAGTAAAATGACGATGACATAAGCAAGGTTCCACATTTAGAAACACCTATTCATCCACATAAAACTCTAATGCCTAGAACCGTTGATAATCATATTACTTATAGAAACAATATGATTTCAATAACATCTACCTAATATACCTGACATTATGAGATTTTGGTTTCTCAAGGCATGGTCCCAACAATGAGGTATAACCAACCTCAGTCCCCAAGTTCACTCTGATTTAATCCCCGAATTCAACAAAAAAATAAGTTTATATACTTGTCGAACGCCATATCCATGATTTTCATCATGGCCAATGGTTCAATTGTCAACCCCAAAGGCATAAACAGGTATTTAAAATTGTTGTACCTGTATTAGAAGTCTATTTTCATAACATCTACCTCTCTAAATCTGACTTCAGGATACCTAGAATATAAGTCAACTATAGGGAACCATTTTCCGGTTTAAGTTGGTAAAAAATTCATCAACTTGGGGAAAGATGTTTATTCTTTATCATCCCCTTATTCAGCTTCCTGTAATAATTGAAAAACTAGAGAGAACCATCAACCATTTTCACTAGAAAAACTAGAGTATCCTATTGTGATATACTCAGGTGAATGAATCCTTTGGATTCCAAATCATCCAGCTATAAAATTAGTTTCCTTAACTCTATGGGGGGATACAACACAAGAAAATAGATATCAATTGTCCTGGTAGTGAAAAATCAATGAATAACTACACATCCCCTTTTGGAGGAATAACAAATAATTCTTATGGATAAACCATTAGAAACACATTCACCACGAGAAGTAATCCACCCTCAAGAGAACCATCACGAACCTCTAATGTGGGTGATGAGATTTGATAAATAATGTTTTCTAATTCCAAACGTGGTTGTCCAGTACATCTTAATAGGGTATCTGATTCACCATGAAAAACATGGTTACTTCTATAAGGTTCCAAGAAACTCACTCACCACCTTTAAAAATCTATGTGCTCTTAGAAACACACCATCCCATCTATACCAAGGTTCATTTCCCAGAGATCCATTTCCAATACATGAAATTTAAATTCCATTTTGAACACTAACATAGTGACTGCATAAGTTAGGCACATGAAACCCTTCTCTCAATTATTACTAAGAAACATTACCAACTCCATTGCATAAGAAATAAGCTCAGTTGGTAACTTTGACAAAAGGACAAATGAGAATTAATAAAATAAACTGATGATCCAAAATCAAATAGAACAACGTTAAAATATGATGCAATAAGAATGGTACCTCAAACTATAACATGCCCTGCTTTGATTCCACTGGTACTCAATCCATGACATGATGTTTCCCTGTCCCTACCTACCCCTAAAAATGACCACCGACCTGTAGCATTTCACATATCTAGATCTTTCCAGATTAATATCTATCTCTACAAATATCATCACCTAAGAGAGAACATGTGGTCATGGATGGTTTTGACAAGGCTTTAAAATGTTTGAAACCTCCAGATCTAGCACCAATATACTATGGGTTCCCCACCTTATAGAATCTCTAAAATATCCCCATAGTTTTGCACCATTGACAAGGTTTGGGTTGAGATGAACATGCAGATTTGATGTTTTTTTCCTTTCTATATTAATGGAACATGATTGGACTTGCATCAAATTCCATAAAAGAAAATAGCTAAGAAGTATAGATGAACCTACCACCCCTTTTCTTATCATGATCATCCCACATCAAATTCTTCTCTGAGGAATTATCACTACACTCTACTAACATTGCAGTTGAGAAACTAGGAATTCCCTCACGATCAATTTCTAACATCATGTAATGGTCAACAACATTAATAAAAAATTTCAGTTGGAATAATAAGATCATAGAACAGATCTATGGCCACAACACCATCTCCATCCTTTGTGTCCAGACACGTACCTTGAGGCTTATACCGTGACTACCCCATTCCTTCCTTCTATAGGACATGGGCTGGAAATAATCTTTGGAAAGGAATATCCCTAAAAATGGGAAGTAATTTTCTTTTATACCTACATACACACAAACTAGGTACACAACAAGAGAAAACCAAGTAGTATAACTGCTGAAAGTAAATGTGTGAACTGAAGTAGAATGGGCCAGTATACAATACTAACTAAAAGAAAGTATATAAAAAAGGAAAAATATCTCTTGTGGTTGTTCTCCAAGGATCCTACCTAAAGGATAGGTAAAGCTCATCACTGTGGCTCTCCATGTCAACCAGTCACCTCTACACACCGTCTAGTCCTAGATCCCAAATCGCGATCAAAGTTGTGTGAAGTCTTCACAACACACAACATGGTGCAGGTAATGCATGTGTAGGGGTGATTATCACAATATCTTGTAGGGACCTGGAGACCCCATAAGTTCTCCCAGAATTTCAAAAATGAAAACTACAAATCATGATCTTAATCACAAAGCACAAAGTAAACAACAACTGACACTAGATATATAACATAGACAATATGAATAATGATGATTAGTCATAAAGCTAAATTATATATTTTGTGGAGAAATTCCAGTACTAAACCACAAATAAGTCATTCTATTTAGGATCCACATAGTTTTGTAAGTCACTAATCCACACAGGGTCGTAAGTCATCAATCCACACAGGGTCATAAGTCATTGATACACACATGTTCGTAAGCCATCGATCCACACAAGTCGTATGTTGTCGATCCACACATGGTCATATGTCATCGATCCACACAGGGTCATAAGTCATCAATCCACAGAGGTTCATAATTCATCGATCCATGAAGGAAAACTATATGGTTGGTCCTCATCGTGTTGTGCTACTACTGATCTACAGAGGGCGGCTCTGATGCTTATCCACAATGGGTCGCTCTTCACTTGATAGCCAGGTACTATATTCCCATACCTGGTGTGATTGGGTTACCAAGAAACTGTCCCTCATACCATCGGACATACCTCATTCTCTATGAATCCCTAAGAAAATTTACTAGAAGAACCTCCTTTCATAAGGGTTCCAATTCAACAGACTGCACATCATTCCGACCCTTGGTCTATAATTTATAGGCCATTTATAACCAAGGTCTCGGTTGTATTTGAGTTTGATCCAACCCAAATTTACTCCAACATTCTCCAAAAACCCATTTATAGTATTTTAAATGAACCAACTTGTCCAAAGGGTCCCAATTCTACAGATTGTTCATCAAAAGGATGTCCTATTTTAAAGTAATGGCCCTTTAAGAAAAAATATCTTAAATTGGGTCCGGGCCGCGGTCCAGGCCAGACATGCTAACTGGGAATGACCCACTAGCTTGGTGTGGTCCGCGTTCCCCCACCCCCGAAATAGACAAGGTCCATTCAGGTCCTCCAATAGTAGCCCCAACCAGGTGTCTCTTCATCTAACCAGTTCATGGGGACTGGTCAAAGGAGGGACCCATAGGCGTGGGTCCTCATTCCGCTGCGTCTAGACACTGGTGCCTCCTCCACAGTAGCTCAATGGTTGCCACCACCTCTTCCACAGTACGCCTCCATCCCACAATCATGCAGCCAGAGCAAGTATCCCAGAAAAATATTATTCAAACAACAGGACGTGCTATGGTGGTCCATTTATCATCTCTTCTGCGCCTACGGGCCTCTCGCGATGTCGCCTCCACTTAGTGGCCCTCAAAATAACTTTGCAGACATGATGGTCGGTCTACCTCGAAGAACGCCTGAAAAAAATGTTTGGTGGAGGGTCTGGGCTTTGTTTGGTTTATCCCGCTCCCTCCACGTTAGCAGTATAACATGGGAAAGTATCATTCAACTCTAGATACTGATTAACCCAAATCAATTCTCACAACAACCACCCATAATAATGAATGAGTCACGGATCAACCCATTAGATGGTTGATCCATTTTCAATATATTATTCAAGATTTTGGAAGATAAATACTTGAAACACATAACCAATTAAACCCCATTCGTTGATTTTTTTGGAAACTGCTGCGGAAGTAAAATAATATTTCCGTGCATTGTCATTCGACATTCGTCACCAATCATCAGCCTTCAGATCAATTTTTCAATGGGTGTCATCAAAACTCCATTCTTTGTTAGAGTATTTCATCTCTGATTTTTTTCCAATGAATTCTCCAGTGGTTGTAAAATCCCCTTATCCAATGGATTTATTAACATTTTCGAGTGGAAAATATTAACTCTCAACTCAATAACGAGGTTCATAAATGAATTAATTAACGGACCCATTAATTACCCAAAGGTGTAGTTACACAACCAAGTGTTATAGATTATTAAATGATTCATTTAATTACCTAAATACTCTGTGGTCCTTCCACTATAGCTCAATGGTTTTAATGAATAATAAAATAACATTTAGTTATTTTATTATTATTATTTTCAAAAGTCCAAAAATTACTATTTTAATATGACCCTTTCTGGTCAAAGATTTGCTTCACTAAAGAGAATCCTGGTACTAAAAATTCTACGGTTCTCTCAGATTTCTATTCTAAGAACCGGTTGATAAGATATAAAATCTGGTCTGCACATTTATTGATTGTACCTTAAAAAATTCAAAATTCCGTTTCAGGATCTCTTGTCCTCGGAATAACTTGCTTTCAATTTTCGTAGTCTCATAATATTTACATATAATAAAAAAACATTAAACGAATTTTAGGGTCTTTAAATTCTCCCCACCTTAGTTATTAAAGTCACCAAAAGCCTCAATAAAAGCTAAGAAAACAAAAAATGTGTACTAAGCACAAATCTAAGCCTTTTATTCTCATGTTCTATAATGGAAGTTCTCATGGTTCCAACAAACTGGCACCAGAGAGATTGACCGCCCCAATAGGATTCACTCATTTGCATCCTATATCTCCACCAGGAACATCACGAATGTCTCCCCGTCGTCAATTTCATGCTCACCCTAGTCAATGCCATGTGATTGATCATGAATGTATCTCCTCAATAGTGACACTTGGAAAACATTATTCATGTGATGTATCTATGGGAGATGATCTTAGTAGTACGCCACCTCCCCAAATCTACGGTAAATCAAAGAATGGTCGAAGAACCATGGATATATCATTCTGACTCGGCCAAATCTATGCAATCCTCATCAAGGTGAGACCCAAAGGAAAACATGACCTCCATCCTCATACTCCATGGGTCTCTATATCCTATCGGTAAAAGACATATGCCTACTCTATGCAGTATTTATCCCCCGCTGAATGATATGAAATTTTTGAGTTGTATCCCATACCATATATGGACCAATAATTGAGGACTCCCCTGGGTCAATCTATCATAGAGGTGATATACAAGGTCACTCGTACAATGCATCAAATGGTTCCATGGAGATGATGGAGTGATAGTGGTTGTTGTATGAAAACTCCACTAAGGATCAGTGATTCTCCTAATTACAGTCAAAATCAAGGATGCAAGCACAGAGCATGTCCTCAAGTTTCGGTATATTCCACTCCTGAATATCTATCTTAGGATAAAAGGTTGTTCTCATAGGTAGCTGAGTCATATACACCTCTTACAATACATTCCACAACTAGGATATAAAATGAGGGTTGTGATCTAAGAAGATCATTGATGGAACCCTATGAATCCATATTATCAACTATATTTAGATTCATCTCAAGCACTATACCGATCCCTGCTCTTAGATGGGTAGGATGTGAGCAGACATGGTGAGTAATTCAATGGTCACCTAGATGGAATCGTGGCCCCGGACGTTTGATGTTTCCCAGTCACGATGTCGATAGATATTTCATCCCACTTCTATTCTAGAACCTCAAGTGTAAGTGTTAAGCCTCCTAGAACCTGATGTTTGGCCTTCACATGCTGACAAGTGAGGCATCATGAAACGAACTCTACCACTATTTTCTTCATCCTTGTCAACCAGTACTAACGATGGAGGTCCTGGTATATCTTCGGCAAACTAGTATGTTCCACCAAAGGGGGTGTGTGTAACTCTCCCAATACATCATATTTTAGCATCTATAGTACCATGGTGCATCCTCTAAAAAGTGTGATGTTCTCCCTTACATTAGAATATTTTTTAGGAACCTGTCATGAGAATATTTGAGAACATCGGGTCTCATAGTCAATGTACCCAAGTTGTGCCTCCCTGACTCACTGAATTAGTGGGGGACTGACTATCATATACTGGAGGTAAGATACTCCATCACCATCCATGAAGGATAATCGTAACGTGGCTAACTTCTCTATCACCTCGCTCAACACCTGTAAACCATACCTCCTGTAGAGTGTATCTTCCACCACGTTCCCCTTATTAAGAGTGTAGACTATCTCATTTACATATTCCTAGAGGAACTCCAGCCATTACTAGTATCTATGGTTTTGGTCCTTATGTGAATGATATACCTAAGACTCTTGTGATCAGAGTAGAAATTAAACCATTCACCTGTCAATTAGTGTTTCCACATCTTCAAGGCCAATACCACAACTGCTAACTCCACTTCTTGGGTAGCATAGTACTGATTTTTTTTGTCTCAACTGTCATGAGTGGTAGGAGATCACCACTCGCTCCTTCATCAAGACACATCCTAGTCCAGTCTTAGATGCATTGCAGTAGACTAGACACCCAAATCCCCCTTATGGTAGCCTCAAGATGGGGGAACTCGTCAGTATCTACCTCAACATTTAGAATCTCTACTAGAATCTCTTTGTCCACAGGAAAGGTCATCGATTTTTTTAATGCTAAAAATGGCACTGCTACTCTGTAAAAGTAAGGTATGAATCTCTTGCAGTACCCAACCAACCCCTGGAAACTCCCCACCTCTTTCACACTCATGGAAGGATCCCAAGAGACCATTACCTCTATCTTCATTGGTTCAACTGAAACTCCATCCTCTAAGATAATGTGTCCCAGAAAGAGGACCTCCAATATCCTGAACTGGCACGTTGAGGGCATAACATAAAGATGGTTCTCTTTGAGTGTATCCAAAAATACCTATAGATGAGTAGTGTGCTCTTCCTCTGATGCTGAGTACACCAATATGTCTTCAATGATGACCACCATGAAGCGATAAAGTTAAGGTTGGATGATATTGTACATGAGTCCTATGAACACTAATCGAGCATTTGACATGCTGAAAGTCATCACCAAGAACTCATAGTGACCATACCAGCATCTGAAGGATGTCTTCTGTACATCCACATCATGTACACTAAGCTGGTGATAGCTTGATCTAAGGTCCATCATTGAATTCCATTAATCTCCCTTTAAATGATTGAAGTTATCATTAATCATAAATAATGGATACGTGTTCTTCACAGTCATCTGGTTAATGTGTCAATAGTGCAGGCATGGCCCTAAACTCTTCTCTTCCTTCTTATTGAACAAAATAAGGGCTACCCATGGAGAAACACTAGGCCTTATGATCCCCTTCCCTGTAAGTCCTCAAGTTGTACCCTCTTCTCAGGATGGTCCATAGAATCCATCTGATATAATGGTGTAGATATTGGTTCTATCCCATGGAATATGTTGATATAGAATTATTCCTCTCTCTGAGGAGGTAGTCCCAGAACATCCTCAAAAATACATCAGCTTACTAGTCCCCCAATATATGATAGTTCAGATTCCTCTCGTCAACTACATGGAGGGTAAGGCTAGCCAACTAATTAGTGATCAGCTGCACACTCTTCTGAGGAAGTCCATCCTTATCAGAAAAGTTTACATTCTCATTAGTGAAGGAAAAACTTGTATCGTCTTCATGGACACATCGCACTTTTCACCTAAAAGAGCCGATTTGATCATGAACCCTGGATAACCAGTCTGTACTGAAGATGACATCATAATCCTTCGATGCTGCTACTATGAGATCCCAACCAAAGCCCTCACCTTTATGAGTAAGTTCACACTATTGTAACCAGTGCGTAATTTTTTAATCCTCTCCCGTATGAGTTTATAATTGAAAGGATCGATCCAACGACTCAACAAAAATCTATAAGCATTGAATGGGAGTCATGGGTATTAAAGAGTGACTAAAACCTGTGTCTATATGAACTATATATATCGTGGACTTGACACATATCATACCACGAATCATCTGTAGAGCATCGTGGTCGAATGCCTCAGCGACCTGAAGTTGAGCTCGTCTTTGTCCACCTACTCTCTAAGGTTGGGGTGGAACACCCGGAGGTGGTGGTGGAAGAACATCAATCACCGCCCACCGCCTACTGCACATCCACCTCCTCTTCCAACTCTGCTTCGCTATGGACCTCCCTGCTCAAATCTATGCCTCAATCTTGGTGGTCCCTCAACTTTATAATGATCATTGGTGTGATGAGTCGAGAAGTTGCAAGCCATGTGATCTTTCCTGTAGCATGAGTAGCACAACATACTCTTCTGTTGACCTCCTATGTTCTGTGATCTCAGCACCTACGACGCTACATCCTAGGACCAAAAACTAGAAGGACTATCCCACTTGTACCTCTATGTCATTTGCCTATTTCTTGCTACAGATGACTTGGTTGCCTATCATCCGGTGGTGGCTCCCACCTTCAGTGCCTACTTAGCTAAGAATCTCTCCACCAATAGTTCTTATTCTCAGACTACACCCTGTGTTGGAATTTTGAGTGATATCATCGACACTCTAATATCTTGTCAGAGTCCCTGATAAAAGGTCAAGGCCCTAATGAAAGGGTCACATACCATGTTACTAGATTATCGGAAGAGTTTAGTGAATCTCACAGAGTAATGGGCTACTGTTAGGTTTCCCCATTATAAGTGCAGATTCTCTTGAATACGCATAGAACATATAGTCATTGGAATAAACTCGAACCTGAAGAGGCCCTAGATGTCCAACCAGGTAAGGTTTTCCTCATCCTACAAAGAGAGAATCAAGATCCACCATCTCCCTTCTGTTCCATTGTAGAGATTACCACCAAGGATTACTATCAGGTCTACATGTGTCTTAACTAGGCAGAAAACTCTAGACATAGCCTCTAGCTAGTCCAATGCCACCTGTGGATCCATCCCACCTTGAACCCATAGAGGCCTATGTATTTCTGAACTCCAGAAACACACTGAGTCGGCGTGCACGGTTTTCCAGTGGGACTAGGGGTACAAATTCCCTATGAATGTTTATACATCTAGTACACCGCCCGAAGGTGCTTTCACCGTAAGAGGGTCCTTCACCATAGCCACATCACTCGGCGGGACATCATCATAACCTCTCTCTAGAATCTTGGATGACTCTCTACACGACGACATTCTATAAAGACATTGATGTGCTATGGTCAATAAGTTATAGCTGGAGAGATTTCTCAAAAGTGGTCAAATGAAAAGAATTTTCTAAACTCACGTAAATAATTTTTTCATGCATCATGTCAAAAATAAGAACTCATGGTCCTGGTGTATGGATAGGTTTTCCACCACACCAACACTAGACTCCACAAACTAAAAACTGTATGCAAAACACTTAACATTTTTGCACAATTCAAAAGATTTAGATCTTAGTTCTTCGGTAGAATCGACTCCTTTGATACCACATTGTCACAACCCATCCCCCATGGCCTGTAGCGTGACTAACCTAATCCCGCCTTCCATAGGCCAAGGGTTGGTGACTAGCATGATAAAGATATATAAATAAAAATTGGAAGGAATTTATTTTAATCCTACAAACACATATATTATATACACAATAATAGAAAGCCACGTAGTATTCTTGTGAAATTATATGTATAAACTGAAGATGAATGGGAAAGTATACAAACCCAACTTAAAGAAAGTACAATAAAAAGGAAAAAAAGAACCTGGATTCATCATACCAGTATCCTACCTGAATTCTAAGTACGGTCTTCACTACAGATCTCCACATAAATTGGTATCCTCTATACACCATCTAATCTGGGCTCTCAAATCTCGGTCACTGTTGTATGTCGACTTCATAAGACACAAAAAAATGTGGGTGAAGCACATGTCGGGGTGTGTATAATAATACCTAGTAGGGATCCTAAGACCCCCAAAGGTCTCCCATAATTCCACAATAAAAAAAACCACTAAGCATAATCTCAATCACAAATCCCAAAGTAAAAGACAACTCACACCAGGTTTATAAAATAAAAAATATTAATAATAATGATTAGCCGTAAAGCAAAATATTCTATTGAGAAGTTCCACTATGGATCCACGAAGTATTTATTCTATTGCTGATACACACGTTGTCATAAGTCACAGAACCACATAGGGTCGTAAGTCGTCGATCCACACTGGGTTTTATATCGTCGATCTGCAGAGGGTAATAAGTCGTCGATCCACATAGGTCGTAAGTCATTGATCCATATAGTTTTTAAGTCAATGATCCAAAATGGGCCACTCTAAGGCTAGTCCTCATTGGTTCATGATACTGCTGATCCATACAGGGTTTTATTGATGTCGATCCATAAAGGGTTTCTCATTACTTAATAGCCTGCCACTAGATTCTTATACATGGTGTGCTTGAGTTCTCGAGACTCTACTCATCATACCATCAGTCATACCTCAAACATCAAAAATCCCCATTAAAAATTACATAGGATAACTAATATGTCATAAGTGTTCTAACGCAATAGATGACACGTCAATCAGACGCCCGGTCTGTATGTTATATGCATTTTATTACCGATGACCTAGTTGGATTTGAGCTCAATCCAACCCGGATATACTCCAGTATTCTCAAAACCAAAGTGGTGTATCTCAAAAGGAAAACTGTATCCTAAGGGTCCGAGCACCGAAAATGATTTTTCAAATGAACATCTGGTTTAGAAGTTGTGGCTTATAAGAAAAATTAGGTCAAATTGGGTCCCGATCCGGTCCGACCTGGTCGTCCGACCTGACCCAACCTGGTCTGGCCCGAACAGACTCAGGTTTGACCTGACCCAGGTCTGACCTAGCAAGGATCGACCAAGCCCATAGGGCTCGGCCCAAACTAGCTGGGTCTGCCCCGGTCCGGCCCGCTGGGCTACCTGGCCACCCTGACATAGAGCAGAACAACCCCCCCCCCCCACTCTAACGGATGTAGCCCATTCAGGTCACCCAAAAGCACCTCCTAGCTGGTGCTAATTCATCTGACAACTAAAAAAATGACCCATCACAGGAAGGACCCACTAGTGTGGGTAATCCTAAAGCTATGGCCAGATCCACGAAGCCTCCAATGAGGTAGCTTGATGGATGTCATTGCCTCCTACACAACACAACGTCGTCTGATCAGCATGTGGCCGGCACTTCCACGTGCCACCGCCAATGGCCCGACAGAATATTCACCTGACCATAGATGAGTTTCGGTGGTCCGTTCATTTTCTCATTTGTACCTACGGTGCTCATGGAACTCTGAATTCCATGCATGGACCTCGAAATCACATTTAGTAACTGTATGTTGATCCACATTGAAGAATGCACTAACAACATATTCAACGAAGGGTCTGGGCATAGTTCGGTTCGGCCCTCACCCTCCATATTAGCGTTATAACATGGATATGTATTTTTCATCTCAAGATAATGATTTACCCAAATCAATATCCCATAAAAACCACCTGTATGAACAAATGAGTCATGGATCAAGCCATTAGTCAGATGATCTGAATTCTTTTTATTATTCCAGAACGAGGAAGAAAATATTTGAAACACATATAAAATTAATCCCCCTAACTTTATTTTCATTAAAATTGTTGTTGAAGAAGAATAATATCATCATGTGTTGTCCATTAACATTCATTTCCAGTCATGGACCTCTACATCGATTCCTCAATGGGTGTCATCAAAAACCCATTCCTTGTTAGAGGAATACATTGTTGGTGCTTCATCAACGATTTCTCTCATGGTTGTAAAATCCCATTCACCAAAAGATTGATTATCATTTTAGTGTTAAAGTGATTAACTCTCCAGTAATTAATGCGGTTCGGTAATGAATTAATTAATGAACCCATTAATTAGTTGATTGTTTAGTTACACAACTAAGAATAATAGGGTATTAAATGATTTAATTTATTCTCATGTTAAATATGTGGACCCACCACCACCCATCAATTGTTTAAATGAAATAATAAAAAAACTTTTACTTATTTAATTATTTTTTTACAACACTCCAAAAAATAATTTTTCCATCCGACCCTTTCAGGTCAATGTTAAGCTTTGCCTTAACCAATCCCAATACTGTGAATTCAACGGTTCTCTTAGATTTCTAATCTGAGTAGCAGTTCATAAGATAAAAAATTCATCCCCACGTTTAATGAACGTACCTAAAAAATGTTCAAAATTTCATTCAAGGCTCTCTAGGCCTCAGCATCACATGCCATCATTTCTTTCAGTCTCATAATATTTCCATATATTTCAAAAATATATATAGAATTTCAATGTTAGTATAATTTTATACTTCAGCTCCCCAGTGGAAATGATCTCTGGTACATACGAAACAATCTCTGCAATGTGGTTTTCATACACTATGCTATTCCAATCTCCCAGGATAAGATATAAAATCTCTAAAGACCAGGGGATTCTAAAATATGAAGACATTAGTATTCATTGAATACAGCCTGAAAAACCTTCCAACCCAACTACTCATGAATTCTATCTTGCAACACTAAGTCCCACCAATTTCAATTGGTCCCATCCAACATGAATAAATCACAATTAACTCTAAATTCCATAAGGATGTCATGAAACATTAATATACTATCTATGTTCTCATTCCAATACTCTTCATCTTGGGGTTCTGTCCTACCCTAGAAAAAATGATTCATGTTCTTTAAAATCTCCATATATTTTTTCATTCCACATCCAATTATTCTTCTATAACTTGAGAAGGTCCAGATCCCATTCCTTGACCCAAATCTTGGACAACTATAACCACTTATTCCAATAATATCTAATCTATTGGTGGGGGATAACCCTATTTTGCCTCTTCCAGTGGTTGTACATTAATTATCTATAGAGGCATCTGACTACAACAATAAATAACCACATGTAAAACCATCATTATGACCATCCTAAAAATTCCCATAAATAAGAAAAATAACAACACATTTTTAAATCAGAACATTTCCATATCCATCATAATAATAATAACATATGAATCACTATACCCTCACATAGTGTCCGTATACAATTTTGAGCTTTTAGGTCTCAACTAGAGGATAATTAAAACTATATCCCAACACCCCATGGAAACTCATGTCCTATCTTGAGGTTATATTGGTGAGAAACACCACTCATAACTAGAACATCATCCCCAAACCCCTATCCCTATTCTACCCAAACTCTTTCCAAATAAAATGACCCAAAAATAGTGTGACCTCTTCTAATACCATTTTTTCTTGAACCAAGCCAATATGACATCCAAACTGACACCCGAACCATTCAAATATGAGACCTTAATGGTATTAACTATCCCTACTGGTGAGAAAATAGTTATTGGTTATTAACAACACACATTTGAAACAATTTTATCCAATTATATAATCATAAACATCCAAAATTCATATGAATAACAATCAAACATAACCACAACTGAAAAAAGATAAACCATTTTTTAGATTCAAATTTTTACAATATTAACCAAAACTGAATGTTCTAAAATGGTAATGAAACAACAAGACTATCCCTGACACATCTAGGAAACATATTTAGATCACCCTAAATCTACCACCATCAACATGTGTAAAAGGTGGATTCTTAGAAACTGGATCCACCATCAACACCATGATACATCTTACATTTAGTTGTGTCTTGCATAATAAAGACTATATAAACTAAAAGGTGTGTGTAAGGTGTCAGCCATTTCCTTGTCGGGTGTCACGAACAAAAGATTATATGCTATAACATTTGGAGACAAATCAACATGAAAATTTCCCTAATAATATATGAAACACTTCTATAAAAACATTTTATGGAAACATTTATGAAGAAATACTTTTCTAAAAAATTACTTTTTTATAAAAAATCCATGCATGATTTAAAAATGTACAGAAGGACAACTGTATATCAATGTATATCACCACATCACAATGGAATCATGTCAAAATAGAGAACCATATTCCATACATTTAGGTAACTTGCTCAACTATGTTCCTATGAACCTCATACCCTAGTGATCAATATCCTCCAAATGAACATCTAATTGTGTTATTGTGCATGAGCCAGTAGAGTCGAATGAATTCCAAGGTCCATTGGTATCCATATCATAAGCCAATACCAACAGTGTTCTCATTCCTTATCCACTATTGGGAATTTCATCCCAAGGTCTAGTGGTATTTGACTATATCCCATGTAATTTAGTGTTGTATTTTCAATCCTACTAGAATAATCTGGGCATCATCCACTTCTGAATCAACTAGCATAATATATATTTTTCCCCACTATGATACATAAGATTTACTTTTTCATTAATTTCAATTTCACATTTTGCACAAATAATCACATTTATATTCACATACGAAGAATCATAAACACACAAAGAAATCACCACATTCCCATTTTCACAATTTTAAATTGCTAAAAATTCACATTGAAACCATTATCTCCCCAAAACAATACAACCTTCCATGGCATACTTACACCAAAACAATTGGGATATTCACTTCCTCGAAATTCAAAATTTTTTAAACAAATTTGGAAAAGAAACAAGAACACATATGGATTCAACCCATTTCCATGAGGAAATTCCCATTCAAAATATTACCTATATAAAAAACATTTCATAAGATGGTTCACATCAATTTAAAAATTCAAACACTGATGTAAGGTTATTAATAAAGAATCCAAAATGGAATGAAACCAATTTATCATGGAAAACCCACCCTGGACACATTCAAACCATTAAATATTTTTGAAAACACATTGTTCACCATTAATACAAGGCATAAAACATATTCATGAAACACCACAATGAATAATACTTCAAACCATTCCACTTATTATTATAAATACCATTTTCATCACATCTTATTCTAAAAAAAAATTAAACAAATTTATTCAACCCAAAGAAATAATCCATAGAACACATTTAAAAAATTAGGAAATCAGGAAATACTCATTTAATAATGAAAAAGAGTGGAACCACCCACATAATACTTATAAAATTAAACAATATGGTGCAAAACTATAACTGCACCAACACAATAACCTATAAAATTAATATCAATGAATATCCATCAATTTTTCTCTGAAAATATCAATATTAGATCTTTTATAGGTCAAATAACCTGATAGAATAGATGAAATCAACAATGGGGTATGTGAAACGCAAGAAGAAGTTACAAATCATGGGAAAATAGGCTTAATTTTGGATTCAATAAATTAATATGTCTAAAATCACCAAAATATTGATATTCAAAGGTTTCAATAAGGCTTGGAGGAAGCTCTCAAGGCTGAGAATCATGTATAGGGTGGATGAAAGGTAATTTTGGGTTAAATTTGAAGTGGTAATAGGAGTAATTTTCTATATTTTATTGACCTAGATAGGTCTAATGGTTATCCAACATGGTTTTCCAAACTATGTGACAATTGTGCATATCTCGCTATCTAAATGCAATGAAACACATGGTTAAACGACACACTTTTCCCACTGTCTCCCAATCATGTGTTTTTTAAAATCCAAAATGAACATTTTTAACAAAGTTTCATGGGTGTGTGTGCACAATTTTCCAAATCCATGCAGCAAAAATGATCCACATACTATAAAGCCCAAAATCCCCACTTATCTCTAAAAACTCTTGTGAATTCCAAGGATAAATAGCAGACCAAAAATAAACAAAACAAAATTGGAAAACAAAATCCCATATGTGAAATTATTATTTAAACATTAACTTATTTCCTAGCCATTAAATATTAGGGAATCAATATTATTAACTAAATTCAAATATTATGGTGGTATATTTATTAAAAAATAAATATGATTCATTTCTGTTAAAACAATATGTTTTCTAAAAAAATTTATTTTTTAGAAATGATTGTTTAATAAAACATTCACCCATAATTTAATATATATTTTCAAGAGTTTTTGAAAATTTATTTGGAAAAATTAAATTCAATTAGAAATAATTGTATGAAAATTATCCTAGATAGATATTTTTTGATTTTTTTGAAATATTTCATTTTTAATGAATATTGGAAAGTAATAAATCTTAATTTAGAACAAACTTTTCATTTAATTAATTTAAAAGAATAAATTTAAAATTTAATAGTATTTAACGTAAAATTAATTCCATTTTATATAATTTAATCCAATTTATTTCATTTTAATCACTGTTAGCTTTAGTTATTACATTAAATCTTTCTAAATTTTTGAAAATTATCTATTCAAACCCCATTTTGCCTTTTCACATATGAGGGACTATCATTAAATTAATATTTCAAAAATAGTTGAATTTAATTTAAAAAAATGTATTTTATATTATGAATAATTATAATTTATATTTCATTATATGTTCATGATATGTTTTTATAAAAATAGTAGTGAAAATAGTATAAAATATTTACAGAAGTTATAGTAAAAATTGATTTACTGGGGGTGAATATAATATGATAAGGGATAAAAATATCTTTCCAACTTTTCTAAAACAAATTTTATCGAATTATGTTTCCCATAGATATTATATTATTGTTAAAGGAAAATTTTTTAGGATTCATTCAGGATAAAAATGTGGGTATTATTGAATACTTTTAATGTATTACATGTATCAAACTCACATCACTTATAAAAAACCACCCACTATCATCTCTTATATATTCCTTAAATAAAACTTTTCATTACATACCTACTGAAATAACTTATAAAATTCCATCATTGAATCCTATTATAATTATTTTGGGTAAAAATACATCCTATAAAGGAATTTGGTGTAATCTTAAGGAGGATACCCCCAAGAAGAAGTAAATTCTTCAATGAGTATTTTAATTATATTGATTCATCATCTTCAATAAATTGATATTAAAGTATGTTTATATAATAAGAGTATATTAAATATAAAGGTTTTTTTATGTTAATTTATGAACTTGAAACCACATCCACATTCCTGAATTTGGATATCATATCACCATTCATGTATACAGCGAACTACCTCCTCACGAACTGATGTCATTATTTCTTCAAATATCATTCATCACGGTTCAGTATTATGGTTCATATAAGGTGTGTATGTATATATATATATGAAATTTATAACATAATTATTCCACTATATTCATTATATCATATATATATAAATATATATTCTTTCCATTCCTTTGGATATTCAATAATTCCACCATGTTTAGGGAAGACTACCACCTCACAAAATGATGTGATTCTTCCTTCACTAACATATTACATGGATGGTAATAAGTATAATGTTAATAAATATATTTTATATTTATTAAATATTTATTATATTCATGAAATATTTATTATTATAACAATTTTCTTTAATAATTTTATTTCTTACACTCAAATATGATAACAACAATCGTGTAAGTTTGGTCTACCACCTTCTGGATGAGATGTGTCTCTCTTTTAATCATAACAACACATGGATGATACATAAAATTATTTTAAAAAATAATTCTATGTTATGATAATTATATAAGGATATAATATTACTTACCGCCTTTCAAAAATGATCATTGATAAATGGAAACTTTACTCATGCATATGTATGACCAATCGTCTCCACAATATTAACTTACTTAATTTCACAAAAACAAAATTCACAATTGGTTTTAAGAGTATTGTTGATGTGAAAATATGATAACTATTTCATGTTTATTATTATTTATATGATATAACAAATATATTTGTTCAAAATGTAACATTTTTAATGACATTAGATGAATGAGAAAACATGGAAATTAACAACCTAAAAAACGAAAATAAAGAACGATTATTAATGAACAAGTTAAAATATATTATAAAAGGATCATATATTATGTTTTGTATATTAATATATTTCCGGAATAAGTTGATAAAATTTTTAAAATCACTATACAGTATGAGATATCTTTTTAACCCAAAGGAAGAATGAAGTATGATATTTCATCTCAATTTCATTTCATTGAGGCATATTGTAACATGATGCAACTAATTTATTTTATTTCATGTATATATAACCCCTTTTAAATATAATATACTTAATTATTGTTTTTCATTGTTATTGTAATTTTGTAATTGAATTATTTCATCAATGTGGATATTAATTAATAGGTACAAAGTGTTAAATAATATCACTCCACAATTTCATTTTATTGAGTTATATTACAGTTTTGTTTCCTTTGATATCCTAGGATTTGACATGAAATAAATTTTGGCTATATACTGATTTATTTTAACTTTTTTATGTGGTTATGAATTTGAATAATAAAATCTATTCATTAATTAATCCTAACTTATTGGTTTTATATTTTTAAGGTTTTATTACATAATATCAATTTAATAAGTATTATTTATTCCTAAATTTGGATTGATGGTAATTATTTTATCATTGAAATATAAAACCATTAAATTTTTTATCCTAAAGTTATTAATTATCTATTTCATGTATTAATGCCATTTTTCTTCTCTTTGGTACTCATAATATTTGTAAAAATATTTTTTAATAAATCAAACTTAATTTCTATCCTCTGTCAGAAATTCCCATTTTTCCAAAACCATGTTTTCCAAAAATGTTTTTAATTTTTTTTAAAATTTTAAAATAATGTATTAAAAAACATTACCCATATTAACAATTTACACAATGTGTCTACATTAAAATTATTTTCTTTTTTAAATATATCACATTTTAAACCCTCTTTTAGGGAAAAAAAATTTTAAGACAGCTCGTATGACATAAACAGAATTACCAGCCAACATCACCATCATTTATTTGAATTCTTCATTGAAATTTTAGAATATAATTTAAAAATAAATCCATTTTCTTATTATTATTTATATTTAAAATTTTGAACTTTCAATTTCAACGAATAATATTTTCATAATATTTTATGTTTTTAAATTTTATTTTCAAAATTAAAATGGTATTTTCCTCAAGATTATTGTTAAAGATAAAATTTTGGTATTTATATTCATCAATAAAGAAAACCCTTTATTGTTTCTACAATTGGTTAATGTTATATTCATACCATCCTCATTTTTTTGGTGTATGGTGTATGATAATTATAATAAAGTAAATTATTAACATTCACATTCTAGATACATTTATATATTCATTAACTTTAATTTTAATTATTCACATTCCTGTGGACATTAAATATCCCAAAAATTTCCATATTATTTATCATTGATATATTCTTTTCCTAAACTATATAACATTTTTTCATACATTGTATACTTATAATGTTATTTCATTAATTAGGGAAATATTGAGAGGTTTTTATCCTTTAGTCAATATAGTTATTTGATGATATTGAACATAGTTCATTAATTACTTAAATTATTCAATTTATGAGGAATTTTTTTAATGTAGACATAGGATGTGCCTGGATAATTATATCCCCTCGATGCATCAATAGTCTCATGAAATGAATCAACAATCCAGAATAAAATTAGTTTTCCAAACACAATAGGTTTTGACACATTAGTTGTAAATAGCCTCATGAAATGTCATGATAGTAGAGTTATCATGATCTAGAGTTCATGAAATCCAATAATTAAAATTTTCATTTATTTTTAATTGATTAAACTTAATGCACGGTATTCTTTCTATTCCATTGTATCTAGATGAATGTCATTCCTAGTTATTGATTAAATAGAATTTGTTTTCAGTTGTTTACCTTTACATATTTATTATTTCTTATCTTGTATAGTAAGGTTATTGAATAAAAATAATGTTTTATAGTTGTTTAAAATTCTATATTGATTATCATTTAATATAATTTTAAAATTATATTGTTGTTGGATTCCCTTTCTTCTGAGTTTATTGATTATAATTCATGCGTGTTCACTTATTTACCATGTCATATTGATTAATCCTATGGATTCGTGATAGATTTTGTTGTATAGAAAACATAATGATAATTTTTTTTGACCATTATTTTTTCCATAAGCTAGAATCCATGATGTGTACTACAAAGTATATACAAGAATATGCTAGATTTAATAGAAAACACTTCTAAAAAAATGTTATAATTTGGGTATTCAAATGTAATATAGTATTTGTGTATGTATCTATTTTACCAATACGAATATACGACTAAGTATTTGAGGATTATATTAAATTTATATTTTTCCAATATAATAAATCAGGCACTAGCTCTGAGATACTAGGGTTAGGGTATCTACAAGTAGAGTTATAAGTTATCTTATTCCATGGATTTAGGTTAAATAAATTTTGTTTTATAGAATTCATTGGAAATGTATTGAATTTATTATGGTATTTGGGTTGGAAACGACTAATCCCATAACCACATATTTTTCATTTCCTTTTAAATATTTAACGAACATGTGATTTGAGTTATATAGAAATCATTTTATAATGTGTTAAAATTTATAAATGTATAATAATACACCACAATGATCTTATAGAATATTTTAAATCATATATATGGTTAATTTTTGTCAAATTGACTTGAATGATTTTCTATTAATTTTTGAGAGATTTAGAAACCCATTAAATGTAATATGGAATCCTTTTGAATTATATTATTATATAAATACATGTTTTAAACATGGATGCCTCTAGGGGACTCATGTGAATTTTAGGAGTGAAAACATACAGGAAGCAATGTAGCCCAATGCTATGGAATTATTTGAGTGAGAAATGTGATTCATTACCATGACTTCTATGGTGAATTCCCCCATGTATTTAAGAAATGTATTCACTTATTAAATATCATGGATTAATTATTTTCATTCATACTATTTAATCTTGTTGAATTTTACCTGATGATATTACAAAATTTATTTTTATCTTATTAGTGTAGAATACATTTGGAGTGTGACTTGGATTCCAACTAATTCATGCCTACGATTTTCAAGGATGATTTGTTGAGTATTGAATGAAAAAATTGATTTTCTTGAAATATATTGGGAGGGAATTCGAGGATGAGACATATGAATTACCTTAAGGTTACACACTTATTGTTGACTTGGTGATGCTTCATGGAAACTAGTTGAGAAATTATACTCCCATAGTGTTCAGATACCATTGAAGGTTGATATACTGGGTTATTCCATTGAAAACTAGATGACCAGTCATGTTTAAATAGTTTATTTAGTTTATTACTTTAATTTCTATGCATATTTACTACACATCTATACGTTTTACACTTACATATAATACTTTCATTAGAAACCATTGGTGTCGGCTAATTAATTTGTACTTATAACCGATTCAGGCCATCAATTGGTTCCCGAAAATAATTCATGTATTCATGTATTAAAAACCAAAATCACCCTACTATGGATTGTAGATTTTATATCTAATATCTCATTTGAGAGATGGGATCTAGGATAGAACTAATCACTTTCAAGGTTGTATTTTATTTTGATCTTTATTATTTTGGTTTACTATTGGGGTGATTCTACATTACAGGACTGGTATGTAATTCATTCTTTTCTATTTGTAGCATCATTCTAATATATCATGCTACGTGAATTTGTATTTAGGACCAATAATTTAACATTCTATATGTGATGTTATGTGATTTTTTTCTTATTCATATTGATATGATTTCTCATCATATAGTATATTCTTTCCATAATAATATCTATAGAACATCACTATTATCTGGTCATCTCTAGCAAATGGGATGGTGAACATGAGCCTATGTGTTGCACTAGGTTAGGGCACATATTTAGTATAATTTGGGTAAGGAAGATACAGTGTGGTATTACAACATCCATTTCATTTTTCGTAATATTTTAGTTTGGTACACAAAATAGTATGCTATTGTAATAGAGTGGTAAAGAGGTCATTCTAGAGATTTATAGACACATGTATGTGAGAAAATATAGGTTTTGGTATAGGGAAATGTTTTATTGTATTCTTTAACAATATTTTATTTCCACCAAAACTGGGGCACTTGGGTATTATGTTTCTGATTTATGATATTGATACTATTGGGTTATATGGTAATAGGGTTTTTTTGTTCATGAATTATTCTAGGAACATAAGATTCATATTTTATTTGTATATTTCATGTCTTTAATAGATTCTTGGTATTCAAAAATATTGGTGAATTTTTTATTTATTCTTTATTATATCTACAATAAATTATTATATACCTATATAATTAAATAATTTATTGGGTTTAGTTATTTAAAGTACATGTATTGATTTATAATTGGAATTTCATACAAAAAAATTTGGGTAAAATTATCGTTGACCATGTTCTTTTGTGACATCTATTTAAGTGGGTTTAATTAATAAACATAGTAACATGTTGGTTATGGTTAAAAAATTTACCATTGAGGCACTTATAAGGTTTTTTTACCTTTATTAATTTTTAATGGAATCCTGTTGAACTAGATATAAAATGTGATATCTAGATAAGTGATGAAATATTGAAACATGGAATCTTGATATATAATTAAAAGTCACAGAAAGTGAATCCTATAGGAATAATAGTAAATTTATAATGAGAGTAAAGTATTATCATATTTTTTATGGTGGTACACTATCTAACCAATCACTAAATTAAAAAATATTTATAATTTTGACCCTATAATGGGGAATCTAAAGTTTTTTATTATAATGGGTTATTGATAAAAAAATTAAAAATGTTTTCCTCTATAACATGTTATTGAAACATTAATTAATGAAACTATCATGAGGTAATATTTAATTATAATTAGACTATAAAATTATGATTCCCTAATTTCATAATATTCATGAGATAATGATAAATTTAAATGAATTATTTTTTAAACTAAATTCCACTGAAAAACTTTTCATGGGTTCTCCCTCGTAACAAGTGAATGGAATATTATTTACATATTCATAGTGAAATGATACTATGTACTGAAAAAATCATTTTCAGTCTATCTATAAATGTCTCTTTTTTACTTGAGTAGTTGTTCAAGATTGGGGAAGAACCTACAGAGCGATCATCTATGAATGATATTGGCCTTACGTCTACCAAGGGTGGGATGAATAGCGAGATTAGGCTATAAACCCTTTAAGGTACATGTGTTGATATGTATATATGTGAGATAATTTTGTAGGGTGGTTAGTTTTGTAAGGTTTGTTGTCATGAGATCTTGAGATGTGTAGAAGGTAATTTTTTGAGATCAATGACATAGCGATTATGGGAGTCTAATCATGGTGGAAGGATTTAGTGACTCGTATATGAAACCGGTGTTTTTAGTGTTTCAAAACATAAAGATATATGAGGGTGACTCTGAGAGGTGTCAACGTATACTTGTATTTGTTAAGATTCATAAACATTGGGTAGGCTGTTTGGATTCTAGAATAAATATAGAGTAGGTTATAACAAGTGTTATGTTTTAGCGAATGAAGATCACTATGTTTTAAGTGGTAGTGTTCTTAGTGTTATGTCGACTATAAAATTATGGATTGTTTGGGAGGGTTTGATTGAATGGATACCATGATATTTTATAATATTCATTAGAATTTTGTGGCGTGGTTAGTGATGATACAAAATGTTGAGTGTAACATCCCAAGTACGGATAAAATAATGTTTTTCAATAATATTCATTAATTTATTTGTTTTTTAGTTCTTAAAATTAATAGTTTGTTAAACTAATTTCTTATATAAATATATTTAAAATATTAATTTTCATATTATATAATTTTATATTGATTAAACAATTTTCAATATTCAATTCAATATGTCGAAATTGTCTACGTATGAATTTTTGATATTTTTTTGGAAAATGTTAAATTTTTGTGAATAGTTAACAAATATAATGTTTCTTAATGTAGTATTTTATGAAATTTTATAGAAATAAATATCATTTAAATTTTTTTAAATATGTGGGATGAACAAATTATGAAATTATATCTAATATATCCTACAAAAAGTTTCCAAAAAATATAAATTATATATAATTCTGTGACAAATAAACAAATCATGGGAAATGCCGATGCAGAGTCTGCACTACATTTGAAAAGTTAAATTTTTCCCTTATGTATAATATTTGACTTATAAAATGTATTTGAATGAATTTTTTATTAAATATTTTCTATAAATAATATATTTGGATGATTGTTTTTAATTTTAATGTTATATAACATTTATATTATTCAAATGCATGTGCATTCAATGTGCGAGCGAAGAAAAGCCAAATGTATAAGTTATAAAAGTTATTTTGACATGGATATGAATGAATATAACTAATAAATAAATATAAAATAACTCCTTGAACCTAATTAATTATTTATGATAAAATTTTATTTTTATTTTTTTATATTAAATGATTAACTTTAATTCATATGAAATGCTATTGCAGTGCTTGAGCAAGCATAAGTAAAATCAATAAGATGATACTAATTAAAATTATATAAACCATCAAATTACCCCAAAAAATGTACTAAATATTTTTTTATGTGTAACTATCAACTGTAATCATATTTGGTTGTAATTTGGGATATTGTACATCCAAATGGATGACATTAATCGCCTCATAATATTTTATTTAAAATAATGGCATGATGTTCACCATGTAATTTTTAATTAGTGTAAATTCTTAATATATGGATTTCAAAAAATAATATTAGACCCTAAATTTTTTTTGGAAGATAAAATATTTCTCTTCATCATCATAATTTATTTTAAATTTTACTAGAACAAATAAGTTCTTTATATTCTTTCACAACGATGATGCCAAAAATATTAAAATTATTAACAAATGTAATTAAAGATATTAAAAATATTAATATGATTATAATGGGAAACAATTGATATATTACATGAATTAAATTTATAAATATTACATTTCTATGATATAGTAAAATATTTGGTTCAAATATGAATCTTTTTCATGTTTTCAATATCATAGTAATGAATAATGTAAATTTGAAAAAAATTGTATTTCATGAATATAAAATTAAATTAAATTGTTTTAAAATAAAAAAATATTTAAATAATCAAAATGGGTTAATATTTTCTCATAAATATAAGAAACTATTTTATATAGTCTATTTATAAGTCTTTACCCCCATAATTCTTTAATGTTATTTTAATACTTTGATTAATTTCTAATTTACACTCACCACAATTATAATAGGAGACACCTACCTTCACATAATTTCATCAACTTGATTCTTAAATTTCTACCATAACTTACCAAATTTTTATCTCTTCGTTTATATATACATTTTAGTTTGGATGGTCAAAAAAATGATAAATTGAATGTGCCATAAAATAGTTCACAAGGAATTGATATTCGAGAGGTAAATCCATCCTCCATATATTTTATAATATTTCTAACTTATACCTTATCATCACCCCCTATACAAAGATTCATGATAGTTAAATTAATAATATATATAATATATTGCTACTATGATAATGGTATGTCTATCATTAAATCAATTGTATTATCCTTTTATTCATAAAAACAGAATCACTATCCGAGGTATATTGATTCCCCGCCTTTATGGAAAATTAGTTTTCATTTCCCATTACCACATTCGTCAAAATTTTAATTTACATTTCATTAAAATTTCCAATAATATATATATTATATTTGGTATTAAATTCATAAATAAATATTTACATAATATTAATCTAAATGACCTAGTTCTGGGAGATCATAAAATTAGCAAAAATAAACTAAACAAATATCATTGATGATTTATCAAATGATTCATCCTCATATTAGAAAGAAAAAGGGATATATGGGAAAATTTAAAAATATTAATGTCTATTAATTACATGTCATTCTTCTTATAGAGTATTATTTCCTTTTGAGATGAAGATAAATAATGAACTGATCATGAATCCTACACACCCAAGCCAATGAAAAAAAATATGATTGGTGGAAAGATGTTATAAAAAGGTCATATATTGTACTATAAATGTGAATATAGTTATTGAATAAATTAATGACACTATCTGAACCATTATATTAGTGTTTTGATCATTTTTAAGGATGTATAACATGATTTAGGGAATATTTTTTTAAAAATCCATATTTTCATTTTACAACTCTTTTTATTAGGGAAAAGTGTTTTTAACCATTATAGAATGAATTAAGTTACAATACTCTTTGATTTTTTAATGTTTTTAATATTTTATTAAATTTTTAATATTTTATATTAAAATAATTCTATCTTTTAATATTTTTCATTGTTTTAAAAAAAATTGATTTCAAAATGGAAAAAATAGTTTCATCAATAATGTTCCATTTATGCATGCATTGTTTGTTATTATTATTTTATTATTGTTGGGAATTATTAATGAGGAATATTGGTTTTGCGATAAAATAAAGGTAGTTTATCCCATTATAGATCTCTAATATATTGGAGAAAGGGATAGAGTAAACCAATCACGTTTCTCATATGATAATATGGGAATATACAATGTTGGTTATTCCAAGCATAACTAGGATGGTTATTCCCAGCATAACCAAGATGGTTACTCCATGTGTAGTCGGAAGAAATACATTATATTTAAGATTTATATGAAAATGACGCCATAAGTTAACTATATTATTTAGAGTTTCTATGATATTATAGGAAGAATATGATTTTATCATGTAAGTTAACGAACTAATGTATTATGTGTAAAAGAGATAACATTCTAGAAATATTTTTAATTATTGAATAATGGTTTCTTTCACCCTTTTTATGTCCCGTACTAAGATCTTAGATCTCATACAATGATCTATTAGGTTTTTAACTGGGTTTGAGGATAGATAATGAATTATAATAAATAATGTTTAAATATGTGATGTTTTTTATGGAATGAAGGCAAGTTTTTAATTGTTTTTTATTGTATACAAATGGTTTTTTAGGAGAGGTTTATACCTATCAATATATAAGTTTTTATATATATGGTTAAAAACTTTTTTTCAAAAATAATAAACATAAATGTAATTCTATAAGGTAATAATGTGAAAAATTTATTAAATATCTATATTATGTAATTTTTAATGGTTGAGCACTTAAAGATAGTATGAGAGAATGGTTTAGATAAAATTAGTGGTAAAGATAATGTTAATATAATACTGGTAAATTATTTTTAAATCATGGAGATGAGTATATGATATAATAGTTTAGGATTACTATGTTTCTTTATCTTGTATATGTTTGTTTATAGTGTTTTTATGCTGAAAAAATTGAAAAGATGATGTACTAAGGCACTGAGAAGATGATATCCTTCCAAATAAACATCTATGAAATGTGATATTTGTAACCAACATTTTTTTCGAAGTTCTGAATCGTTTTACATATATTATTAATTGTGATTAAATCCAATCAAAATGTCATCTTGATCAACTACATATGAATATATCAATTATTGAACATTTTATTATGCAACATCCTTCAGCTTTTACTGGACCCTCAAACCTGGTAGTAGCTGAAACATGGATTATATCCCTATAATTGATTTCTGATATCATGGGGTGTTCATAACCTCAAAATCATAGTATTTAAATTCATTATATTTAAGGTTATTCCAACTAGTGGGGGTCATTGGTCAAGAATATTAGTGAACACGAGGATATTGATGCTTTAGAATTGGATGAATTCCAAACTACTTTTCTTGAGAAATATTTTACTAAGCTGATTTTAATTAGTATGGACGAAAATTTTTGTAAATGATACTAGATGTGGATTTAGTGGCTGAATATGAATAATAATTCAGTCAATTATCAAGGAATTATCCGAATTATATTTAGAATTGTTATTATAAAATTATTCATTTTTAATATCTATTAAAGCAAAAATATCAAAGGGAATTCACTTCTAGTAAATTAAAAAATTATGAAAAACATGTTTGATATGCATACAATGTGTAAATAGAGTTTTATTATGATCATGTACTATTTTACAACCAGATACAAAGAGTTTCAGATTGTAGGTCAAAATTTATAAATACTTCAAAAATGTTTGATGGTATGAAAATTGTGTTTTTAGTTTTTGAGAATTGTGGTAAAAATTCATTAGGGAATTCATTTTGATGTTTGGTAAGTGTTTCTTATGTGGTACATTTGTAAATATGGATCATACATTCAGTGAGATTTTTTATGGTATGGTGAATAAAAATTCTGATATAGAGGTATTAATATGTATTTAATGTAATGATATTGTTCATTATGGACAATATTGTCTAAAGTGAAACTCAAATGATGAGAATAATATAGACTATAAGAAGAATGGCTTGGTGAAATCCGTTTAATCATATTTGGTATATGTTGTTCTATTAATATAAGTGGAATTGAAAAAATTAATTTTTTATTAAAATTATGTTAATGTATTGTTTTACACATGGTCAACACATTCATTCATTTCTGAGAATGTTTCTTATAAATTGTATATTTCTCCACATGAAATGAAGATAAAACTTCTGATAAAAACACATGGGGGAAATATTAAGGGATAACAAATTTAATAATCTTCATATCATTGACTATGGAAGGAAATTAACTGAAACCCATGTTTTTTCCCACTTGTGCAGTTTTATGTTCTTATGGGTATAGATAGTCTATCTGTTTACCATATTACAATAGTTTGTAGGGTAGAAGAATATGTATTTTAGAAATAGTTCTATTTTCTATACTAGAATAAACCCATACCATTGATAAAAAATCAAGAAGTTGAGAAACTGTTAAAATATGTAAATTGATGTTATGTTGAAAAAATTGATAATGACAAGGTAAATGTTTATATTAAGGATGTTCCACTGGTAAATGAATACTTAGATGATTTTTATAATGATTTTATAATTTTTGTAACATTTCGGTTCCAGAAGCCACCTAGAGGCGCCCCGTACCCTGTAGTTCATATGGTATCAAGCATATTTCCCTGAACGCCAGAGGTTGCCGACTATCAGCGAGGGCCTTGGGTGTGATAGTGGAAAAAATATGCCCTCATTGACAGTGTAACACATCGGAAGTAATACAAATAGAAATATTGAAAGTATAAATAATCCATACCAAAATAAATAGTGGAAGACTAGAAATAATAAACTAGAGCACACACACACACACATATATATATATATATATATGAATGATGCATGACCCATATGTCTAGGAAAGCAGCCAAAAATATCCCAATACCGGAATAAAATAGTACTAAACCAAATTATAGAAGAAAGAAAGTAAACTACTCATCATAATCACAAGCCATATCATGACCACATGCTCTCCAGCTCCACAACAAATCAATTACCTGAAGTAGAAGGTCGCTTTTCCTTACCTATACCAGCAACAATATAATCTGTTTGGGCCCAAAAGCATAGCCCAAATGGGTGTGAGACTAAATCACATTAGGCAACCACCATAAGATATGTGCCTAACAGTCAGTGAATATATGGAAGGTAATGTGCAGAAAATAGTAAACAAGGAAGTACTCAGTAGTGACATTCCACAGTTTCAAATATCTAGAAACATCTAATCAATGAAGATAAACACAAACAGGTAATCAAAATAAGGTTACCCTTTGGGAAGTACTCACAACCAATCCCCTCTGGTCCTACCAGGAATCACAAGAAAACTACTAAACCCAAATGGTAACCCTATGGTAATTACTCACAGGCTATCCCCTCTAGTCCTACCTAGCAACACAAGAAACACTCTGGGAAGTACACTCAGTCTAGCCCCTCTGGTTCAGCTTAAGCATAGACTCTCTTATGAATCACTCACCGTCAATTCCTCTTATAGTATTGTATCGGTAACAAAAGGAGCTCTAGGGATGCACTTATTTCACATTATTTCTATGGACCGCATTGAGGAACTAAATACACTCTGAGGAAGGACTTTGTCAATTCCCCCTATAGTCTCGCATTGTAAGTAAAGCAGAGACTCTGGAGAAGCCCTTACGTCTATTCTCCCTATGGTCTATTACACCAGGTTCACATGGCCATGTGTAAGTCAAGAAGATTTATCAAGGTGTATTGGCCAATGTAAACCTCAAGAACAACATGACTAGCATTATACAACATAACAACATGTAAGGATACAATAACCCCATCCTACTATACTAGGTGAGGAATGTAAATTGCATCCTAATAGGAAAACTAGACTGAACAGTCGAAACATGCAATCATGCATGGGTAAAAACTTCCAAAACATATCAAATGACCCTATTCAAATTCAATTACCCTCTACTAAAGCATAAAATAATAGTAGGAAAACAATAGGGTTGAAAACGTAAATATGAAATACCCCATTCATGGGTATTGGTGATTTTGCACGTATAACTCAATTAAATTCAGCATAAAAGCATAAAAAACCTACATAGGCATTGAAAGATCAATATATATGAGTCTCAGGGCTTGAATCATCATAGAATGTGGAAGATCTAAAAAACGTCAAAAACGTTCGATGTGGATAACATGATAAGGGAGAAGAATCATGAAAAAAATATCCAGTAGAGGGAAGAGATTACCAAGGTTATTCCAACACAATAAACGGAGGTTGAATCAGAGATCGCATTCTCGATAGAGGGCTTAGAGGATGATTGCGGGCATATGGGAGCTCTCAGAAGAACTAGGTTGACAAAAAGGTGTTTTGAATATTAGACATGACCACGGGATGTTTAATTAAAAAATACACGGCTTGTAATTTGGAGGTACACGGCGTGTACTTTTCATTTCAATACTTTTCTTTTGGCAGTGTCCAGGTCACCCCCCCCCCACACACATATGTGTGTGGACCTTACACAGCCAGCACACAGCTTGTGCTCAAAAAGTACATGGTGTGTACTTTTGAAATTTCCAAAAAATCACCTTTAAAAAAAAACGACCACATGAATGAATATATACCTGAAAATAAGAGATGGGTTCTTACAAACATCCACCCTTAATGAAATTCATCCCTTTAATTTCCCTAGCAAGGAGGAATAGGAGAAGAAACCCCAAATAGCTCCATCCAATTTGCTCGTACATCAGCCTCCCTCTCCCAACACTCATTCAATACATGCACATGCTGCCATAGCACTCATACTAGAGCGACATAACAGCCACAAAGAACTTTTATACATTAATCAAAAATTTGGATAGGATTCACCTAGAATGTTGCATCCACTTCCAACCCAGCCTCCACAAGTTAGAAAACACGATTTGGGCTTGAGAAGTAACGTCCAAGCTATGAAAAGTGGAAAACGTCATGCATATCCTAGTACCTATATGGCTACTGCAACCGATAGGAAACCAGCCAAACTCTCTCCAACACATCAAACGGCATGACATAATTCGGCAAAAGCCTACCCGATTTCTTAATCCTCTTATGTCCCAACCTCGGTGTCACACGTAGAAAAACCCGATCCGCAACCTCAAACTCCAAAGGTTGTCTCTGTTGATTAGCATAAGACTTCTGTCGAGACTGTGCAGTAGGTATCCTATTTTAAATCAACTATATCTGCTCTGAGGTCTCCTGAACAAGACTAGGTCCTAGCAAAGCAGCCTATCCTGCCTCCAACCAACATAAGGGTGATCAGTATGGTCTACCATACAAAGCCTCATAAGGTGCCATATGAATAGTTTCTTAAAAAATATTGTTGTAGGAAAACTCAACAAGAGATATGTGCTTCCCCCAAGAACCTCCAATATCCTGAATACATGCTCGAAGTAGGTCCCCAAGCACCTATATCGTACGCTCTGACTGGCCATCTATTTGGGGGTGGTATGTTGTACTCAAAAGTACCTATGTACCCAAAGCCTTCTTAAGCCTCTGCCATTCTCAAGAAGTAAAACATGTATCTCTTTCTAAAAAAATGGAGTGTGGAACTCCATGTAGGTTCCCAATCTCACAGATGTAAAACAATTCTAGCTTATCGATATTGAATGTCTCCTTGATCGGGAAGAAATGAGAATCCTTCATGAGTCTATCAATGACAACCCAAAATGTATAATTTCCACAGGGCGACCTCGGTAAACCTGTCATGAAATTTATCATGACATCATTCCACTTCCACATGATAATGGGTAACTATTGTATAATCCTAGATGGTGACTGATAATCTGCCTTCACCTGCTGATAGGTGGAACACCTCAAGAAGAAACTAGCAACTTGTCTCTTTATAACTGACCACCAATACTGACGGTGTATATCACGATACGTCTTGGTGACACTATGATGATCTTCCCAAACTGAGGAATGAATGTCCTGCATTATCTCCTTTCATATGTCAGATGGCACCCATATGTGCCCCTAGAAATGCAAGATCTCATCCTCACCTATGGTCCATCTAGGAAAGCGGTCCTCTCCCGGCACACTCTCCCATTAGACTAGGCCTTCGGAGTATGATTGCTTCCTCATTCTCACTCGATCAAGAAGGGTAGAGGTAAAAGATACAAAATAAATAAATGTCCACCCCTGTCTATCATGCACCTCCAAATGCATCTCAGAGAACAGATCCATAAGTATCCACTCACTGCTACCTCCTGAACTGCCTGAATCTGAGTCCTCCTGCTCAATTCATCAGCCACTGCGTTATCTTTCCCAAGCGTATAGGCTAACTCAAAGTCAAAATTATGATGGTACTCAACACACATTCGATGTCCCAAATTTATATCACACTATGTGAATATGTACTTGAGACTATTTGGGTCAGTGAAAACCACAAAATTCTATCATAGAAGGTAATGTATCCAACAACGTAAAGCATGAACAACTATAGCCAACTCGAGGTCGTGCATCAGGTAATTCTTCTCATGTGGCCTCACCAGTCGAGACATGTACGCAATGACTCCTTCTACCTTCATAAGCACAGCTCCAAGCATGATACATGAAGCATAAAAGTACACAGTATAGATCTTTCCCGGCTCTAGTAACACTAGTATCAGTGTTGAAATCAACCTCCCTTTCAACTCCTGAATGGCTGACTCACAAGAATCTGACAACATGAACATTACAGTCTTCTTAGTTAGACCTGTCAGTGGTGATGATAAGCATTAAAATTCATTAATGAATCATATGTATTATCAATCCTTCCATAGAAAACTCTTTACCTCAAATACATTCTTAAGTTGTTCCCTGGAAACTACTGATCTCACTTTTTCTAGGTATACTGGCAATCCTATCTTAGAGATAACATGACCCAAGATGTGAATCTGATCCATCCAAAACTGGAATTTTGAGAGCTTAGTATATAATTGGTTCTCTCTCAGTGTAATCAAAACGATATCATGGTGTGTGGTGTGGTCATGTCGAGTGTGTCTGTAGACCAGGATATCATCCACAAAAACCACCATGAAGGATTCCAAGTATGGATGGAACACTCGGTTTATCTATTCCATGAATATTACAGGTACGTTCGTGAGATCTAGTGGAATAACCATATACTCGTATAGACCATACATTCTTAAAATGGATATAATAAGTATATCTGACGGTCTAACATGAAACAGATGGTAATCAAATCCTAAAGTAAATATTTGAAAACACTCTCGCTCCTCGAAGATGATCAAAGAGATCATCATCAAAGAGATGGAAATCGGTTCTTGAATATCAACTGGTTCAATTTCCAATAATCCACAAAATTCATGAGGGTACAGCCCGCCTTCTTTGAAAAAAGGATATTTGAACCCCAAGGAGAGGTACATGGTTTAATGAAAACCTTTTCCCGCCACTCCTCCAACGGAATCTTGAGCTCATGTATCTCTGGTGTAGCCATCCTATAAAGAGTAATGGACATAGGTTTCACTCCATGTACGAGCTCAATAGAAAGTTATACCTCTCTCTCTCTTAAGGAAAAACAGAAAATTCCTCTAGAAAGACATCCATAAAATGATACACCACTGGAGGAAAGTCCATCTGTGAACTCCCTTGGTAATTCTGATATAGAATAGAAATCCGGGTTATAACACCTCCCAACCGAAGATGATCAGGTTATTCTATACTCTTCTAGATATCCCATTCTACCTTATGAAGAAAAGATCCACCCTCTAGTGATATGAAACTCACCCTGCGGTGATAACAGTCGATGAATACCTAGATGTGAACTAGCTAGTCCATTCCAAGAATGATATCATAGCATATCATGTCTATGACATAGAGGTACCACAAAATGTGACACCTGCCAACCTCTAGAGATCACTCCTGGAACTGATGTACACTAGTCAATCTAGTGCCCAAAGGAATGTCTATTGTCAAGATATCAGCATGAAGAAAATATGCAGAGCCCAAGGCTCTCCAAAACCGCAACATATATAAAGTTATGGGTAGCCCTTGTATTGAAAAGAGAAGAAGATAAAACTGAGGCTACGAAGATCGTACCTGTCACTATAGAGGGTCCAGGATCCTACCCTTATTGGGTCTGCTCCACTACAAAAGTCTGACCTACACCATGGACATGTTACCATGTCTGGCCACCCTGAGCTAATCCACACTGTTGTCACTAAAAAACTGGTGATTGGCTTCTACTTTCAAAACCTCCACCTCGGCCTGAACGGCCAGAAGAACTCCAGTTCCTAGACTGGTGAGAAACTGGTGGTGTTGCTCTTAGATGAGGAGTCATAGGAGAACCACTCTCACCAAACTACTGGTTAGAATATCTGATAGAAGCACTGAAGATTACCCATCTTCTCGCATGATCGGTACTCCACTAGGTGTCTCGGGCAGTGTAGCCTCGTCTTCCCACTCTTCCTGCACAATTAGCACACAACCTGACTACCAGAATAAGTATCTCAGCACATTGAATCTTCGTGCGTAGACAAACTACGACACTTCCTGTTATGATTATGGTGAATATTAACTCCAGATGCTGAGTCGCCCTGGCTCACAACTCCAGAATCATTCAAATTGCGCTCTGTAATCAGTGTTTGGTTGATGATAGAAGTGATAGAAGTCAATCGGAATATGTTCATTTTCGATCGGATGTCGTGCCTCGGACCATCCTCAAACTTCCATGCCAAGAATTATTGATCATCTCTTGGAATGGGTGTAAAGAGGTGCAGTTCTGTGAAGTGGGAAGAATATTACATTATATAAAGAGTACCATTCTCCAGACTCACAGACTCTCAGGCTTGATCGGCCCTCAATGTCTCTGGGTAGAAGTAGTCATAGAAGATATGATGGAACTCCTCCCAAGTCATGACCTACTGGCGTCCCACCTATGAAATCACTTCCCACCACCTCCTGGTAGAGTCCCAAAGCATATATGTAGAGAGTTGAACCTCCTCTCTGGAGGTGTCTCCAGATGCTCGAAGATCATCAGTATGGATTTTAGCCATGACTCCATAGCCTGGGGTCGTCTATCCACTGAGAATGTGGGAGGATTCTACAGCTGAAAGACACGCGTCAAATCTGACATCGACGGGGTAGGAGGAGGTTCTCGCTGAAAGGTTTTCATCATTCTCATAAACCCTTCCCTAAACTGTGCATCAGCACCTGCATCTGGTATAATGGCTACTGCAAAGACTGGCACAACGGGAGGATCTATAGGTACTCCATGATCAGCCTTATCTAGGGTCTGATCACTACCTAACAATTGGAGAACAACTAGAGGACGTCTCAGCGGCATGAATCTTCAAGGTCAAGCACACACCTTAGATCAATATTATCATGGACTAAAAACAGAATGCGTAAGAAGGGATCAGGAGAGGGAAAACAGTCCAATTTTTCAAATACATAACAACACGACGTGTATAACCCGTGCACGGTGTGTTCCCTTCATCCATTCACATGGGTGTGTACTTCTACGAGAACAAGTCATGTAACACACCATACACATGGCATGTTCACATAACACATGGTGTGTACTTGAATCCTCTTCCCCTGCCCAATTCCTTATACATGGCTATGCCACATAGTTCTCAATAGAATGAGAATACACGGTATGTTTGTTCCAAACATAGCGTGTACTAGGCGAACCTCACTGACCCATGTTTTTAGTTACATGGCAGGGTAGCTATGTTACACCACACGGCGTGTTCCAGACAAACTCGGTGGGTACTAAGAAGATTTTTCAGAGCCATGTTGTTAGTGACATAGACGATTACACGGTTCTATGACACAGTGGTTACATCCTCAACATGACGTGTCATACCAATGATTCCAAACCCTATGTCCCCACCCACACAGTCTATGACAAGGTTATATACTACACAGAGTGTACATGTAGTACACGTCGTGTACTTAAGAAAAATACCTTCTTGCTGAAAGGAAGAATACATGGCGTGTATTCGAAACTGCACAGCGTGTATTCTGGGTTTTTTGAGACACCAAGCCTTAGAAACTACTCCAGAGCCCATAAAAACACTGAAACGATCATTTCAGTGAGAAATTATGATTCGTGAGGACCAATACTCCCCACTAATCAAAGCTTGTCATCATATACTTGTAATAAACAAGGATAACAATGCAATTATCCACCAAATTCTGGTCCATGAGGGCCCTTAACACATGAAGAACCAATGATTGGAATTCATTAATGCAAAACCATACACTAAACAACACCCTATCAAACGGTATGTATTCTATCAAGGAATCTGTCACAGAAGCATGCAAATCTAGCACAACACCTATCACGAAAACATGTATTCTCTAATGCATCCTAAATGGCCTGGAAAGAATGCATGGCATTTGATTTCTAGAAACTGCCTAAATGATTCAAGAGATTAAATTCCCTCATCTCATTGGGTTTAAACAGAAAATAAAACCTCAATAACATCAACAATAACAACATAAAACATGTAAATCACTCAATGTGAAATCAAATCAACTATAATAATTGTGAAACAAGAGAAATTACAATAAAAATGTAGATTGGATTTTCCCTGTACACGAGATAGATAATCCCAGGAACAATATATTACCAAGTACCTATGCCTTTAAATCCCTAGGTATAAGAACCAAAAAGTACGTCAAGAGAAAATAATACCTTTGTTACCACTTTGTAACATCCCGATTCCAGATGCAACCCAGAGGAACCCTGTACCCAGTTGGTCACATGGACTCTAGCGCATTTCCCCCAACACAAGAGGCTTCTGACGAGTAGTGAGGGCCATGGGTGTGATAGTGTGGAAATTATTAACTCATTGGCAAAGTAACATAGTGGAAGTAAAACAAATAGAAATAACGGAAGTAGGAATAATCCATACCAAAGTAAATAGCCGAAGACTAGAAATAATAAACTAGAGCACACATATATATATATGAATGTTGCGTTATACATATGTATAGGAAAGCATCCAAACAAATCACAATGCTATAATACAATAGTACTATACCAATGTACAAAAGAAATCATGAAAACAACTCCACATCATCGCAAGCCATAGCTTGGTCCCATTCTCTCCGGCTCCCCAGCAAATCAAGTACCTGAAGTAGAAGGTCACTTGACCTTATCTATACCTGCAATAATATAATCTATTTGGGCCCAAAATCATGGCCCAAACAGGGTGTGAGACTAAATCCTAGTAGGCAACCACCACATGATCTATGTCTAACCGTCAGTGAATATATGGAAAGTAATGTACAGAAAGCAGAAATCAAGGAAGTACTCAGCAGTGACAATCTACAGTTTCAAATATGAAGCAATAGCTAATCAAAGAAGATAAACACAAACAGGTAATCACAAACTAGTAACCCTTTGGGAAGTACTCAAATCCAATCCCATATGGTCCTACCTAGTAACACAAGAAAGAAACTAAACACATAAGGTAACCCTCTGGGAAGTACTCATAGCCTATCTCTTTTAGACCTACCTAGAAACACAAGCGACCCTCTAGATAGTACACTCAATCTAACCCCTCTGGTTCAGCTTATGTATAGACTCTCTGAGGATGCACTCCCCGTCAATTCCACTTATAGTCTCGAATCAATAACTAAAGGCGCTCAAGGGAAGAAATTACGTCACATTCCCTCTATGGCCCACGTCAAGGAACTACAAACACTCTGAGAAATCACTTATGTTAATTCCCCCTATGGTCTCACATCGTAATTAAAATATACACTCTGAAAAAGCCCTTACGTCCATTCTCTCTATGGTCTACAACACCAGGTTCGTATGACACTATGTAAGTCAAGAAGGTATAACGATGAGTATCATCCAAAGAACCTTAATAAATTCTTGGTTAGTAGTCTACAGCATAACAGAATGTAAGGATACAAACACCCCATCTTACTATACTAGGAATAGAAGGTAAACAACAGCCTATTATTCAAACTAGACCCAACGGTCAAAACATGGAATCATGCATCGGAAAACACTATCAAAGCATAGATAATGACACTATTCACATTCTATTAACAAATACTTAACCATAAAAGCATAGCAGGAAAATAATAGTGCTGAAATAGAAAATGTGCAATACCTCGTTCTTCGGTATTGGTGATTCTGCACATATAACTCAAAGACATTTAGAAGAATGGTTAAAACCACCTACCTCAGCATTGGAAGGTCAATATATTTGAGTCTCAGGGTTTGAATCACCTTAGAATGCCGAAGATTTAAAAAAACGTCTAAAACATTCAAAAGAGGATAACTTATGGATGAGGTGGAATCATGAAACGAAGATCTAACAGAAGGAAGAGATTATGGAGGCGATTCCAATGCAATCTACAGTGGTCAAATCGGTGATCGTATGATTAATAGGGGGATCCAAGAAAGAATACAGTTGTACGGGAGCTCTTAGACGAACTAGGTTGAAAAGAAGGTGTTGCTAGCGATTAGACCTGACCCCGGTACGATTAATGAAAAAAAAGAAAATACACGGTGTGTAATTTAGAGATAAATGGTGTGTACTTGCTGTTTCTGTACTCCGCTTTAGACGGCCTTCAAGTCACCCCCCCCCCCCTTCATGGCTATGTGTCTGTCCATCACACGACTAACACACAACCTCTTGTAGAGACCTAGCACATGGGGTGTACTAATAAAGTACACATCGCGTACTTTAAAAATTTCCAAAAATTCCCATTTTTTCTAGAAAATGACCAGAAGAATGATAACATAGTTAAATAGAGGATCCAGGTTCATATAGTTTTTTCCAGGATTTGATATTTAAATTTACTATTGAATTTGTTCTTGATTCTATATCAATTTCAAGACACCATTTTCAAATGGATCATGCGGAACTTCTAGAATTTAAAATGTGTTTGCATGGGATTTTTGGAAAAAGATTTCATTCATCCTAGAACATCACCATGGGGTGATCCTATTTTATTTGTTAAAAATAAATATGGTTCCATGTGGCTTTTCATTGATTATAGATCTATTAATTACATTTATTTTATGAACACGAATTCTTTTACGAATATAAATGAATTACATTATCAGGTCCATGTAGATAAGTATTTTTCAAAGATTGACTTTACAACTGGGTACCATTAGTTGAGGTGAAGTAGGATTACATTTAAAAAATATCATTTCTTACTAGATAAGGTAAGTGGGAGTTTTTATTTATTCTAATTGGTATGAGAAAATTTATTTCTATATTTATGGATATTATGAATAGAATCATTTATGGAACATTGAATAATAATTTTTTTATTTTTATAGATTTTATTTTTGTTTACTCCAAATGTTATGATGATCATGAAAAAATATAACATTTTTCCGAAATCCTTAAATAATATATTTAATATATCTATCATATAAAAAAATTATTTTTTGTTACAATAAATTCCATTCCATGGGATAATTTTATGAAATGATAGAATTACAGTTGATCCCCCCAAAAAATTGGTACATTAATATCCTAGACTACAAATATTATTATTTTTAGAATTTTTTTTGTATTAGAAGGCCACTAATGTTGGTTTAATGAAAAAATATAATAGTTATTTATCCCTCTTTCTATGTTAAAATGAAAATTTTTAAATTTTGTTGGAATTGGTTTTTTTGTTTATTTGGAATTAAAAAGAATATTGAAAAACAATCATGTTTTCAACATCCCCCCTATATAAGGTGATTTTTTTCTTTTATAGTTCTGCTTCATTAAATGGAATTTTTTTGATGTAGAATAGTTAGTTAGTTTTTTATACATCAAGGAAACTAAAACCCCATGAATTAAATTACCCTACCCATAAACCAGAATAAGTTAGCAATTCTATCCTTATAAAATCATAGGAATAATTTATATGGAAAATGGATTGAAATATATAATGATCATAAAATGTTGAATTATGTATCCAATCAGATGGAATTATACATGGCGTAGGCTAAATGGTTGGAACTAATAACAACTTATGATGGCACAAAAGTTATTATCCTATAAAAGAAAAATATGTTAGATAAAATGAACTAAAAACATCACTTATCCATAACCATGTTACATTTAGAATGTGACCGTATGATTAATGGTTTGACTAATTTTGGCATAGATGTTTTCTATGCAAGAACTTCCTCTGTTTTTTTCGGTGTTATAGAAATCTACTATGTCATAAAAAATTAAGTAGGATCAGAAGGAATATCGTGAGTCAAAAAATATATATAATTGGTTAAAAGAGTAAATTTCTAAAAGTTACCATCTTTAAATATTATGTTTTGAGATTTGGGAATAGATGATATGTGCCCTGAGATTCACATTTGAAGAAATATTTGTCTACTGATGCTCAAAATTCTCTATTTTTAGCCCATCCTTGAATTACTAAGATTATAAAGAGAACTTCAAGGGTATTACTAGTGAGATATAATTATATGAGATATTTATAACTTTATAGTGATATGATTAAATTTTAAACTGGTTTATGTTTAAAAAACATTACCCAGGTGAATGCTTCAACCTTTTACAATTCTAGAGCGGGAATGAGAGAATATTTCAACGTATTTGATTGTGGGTCTCTCCAAGGATTGTCAAGTTAAAAATTCTACTTGGGTTATTTTTTATCAACTAAACAATCTTCTCATTTTATTCCAATTTTGAGATTATGAATTTAGATCAATATTATCAACATTATGTTAAATTGATAATTAGATTACATCGAGTCCCTATCTCCATTCTATATAATAATGATCCAAGATTTACATATAATTTTAGGAAAGGTTGGGAAAATGATTTGAGGAATATATTAAATTTCATAAATTATTTACATCCACAATAAGATGGACATTATGAGTCAACAACTCAATATTTAAAAGATATTCATTGACAATGTGTGTAAAGACCAGAAAATTTCAAGGAAATGTTTTTCATAAATTTAGTTGGTAGTTTCAAATGACACCTGATTCTATGGCCCGGTGTGCCCAAAATAATTTTCTAAAGATTTTTTAATCTTAAATTAACGCTCGTAAGTAGTTTTACTAAAAAAGATGAATAACTCTTAAATGGTTCCTTGATAAGAAATATGAGGGCACTGTTGCACTCAAGATGGCGGGTTTACCCGAGGCGCAACTTAGGTTTAGTCGGCACGGGCCTCCTGTGATAAATTCCAAAAATGGCATAACCGTAAATAAAATAATTAAATAAATTATTTTATTTTTAGAATTATTATAACTCACAAACGGTAGCTCGGATTAAAAATCTGATACCATTGCTGAACTTGTGAGGGCATGCTTTATTTACGAAGATACTAACTTTGGCCGGTGCGGGCCACCAGAAAAAGTTTGTTTATGGCCGCAAATAAAATAATTAAGTGACAATTATTTTATTGTAAAATTCATAACTTCTAAATGGTAGCTCATATTTAAAATCCGAGAGTAATGTTGGGTTTTTGGGGGCGTGTTTTACTTAGGTAGAGTCTATCCTTGACTGGCGCGGGTCAAGGGTGACTGATACTAATTTTCTAACTTTTTTTCGGGTACGTTTAGTAAACGTATGTTCTGGATTTTCTATCTTTTGAACCATAGATCAGAATTGAAATCCAAGGACACCGATGAACTCGCAGCGCTGGTATTCGCTTTCGGGGACTTTGTCGAAGTTAAATTTTATGTGGGTTGAATGTTTTTTTTGGGATTGATAATAAATTAAATAAAAGTGTGGAACACAGTTTTTTTTATCGATGGTAGTTATTTAATACAAGAGGGACTTAGAGGTGGGGACCACACCCACCTAACCTCCCATGAGAGGTTTTAGTGAGGTGGGTCCCACAAGAGCCCTATCCTTTCATCTCCCCATAACTCCCCTCAACTCCCTTTAACACTTCCCTTTATTTCATTTTTTTTTACAACACTTCTCTCTTAATGGTGGAGCATCTACACCTCCCTCACTCCATTTAATTTTTGCCAACACATTTCAATTAATTAATCAAACTCTTCAATTAATTAATTAAAGAGTTTGAATTAATTTGAATTCATGGAATTGTTATATTATAGGAGAGCCTTATTATTATTACGGTTGGAAAATACTTTAGGGGGAATTTTTGAGAGGATCTTGGGAAGGATCTGGAGGAACAAAAAGAAAAGTGTTCTTCTCCGACGAAGAACGCGAAGAACGCTCCATGACTCGAAGGACGTGAAGTGACTAATCCTATGATTTTATTATTCCTCTACGACAAGGGAGAAGACACCGCTCGTGAGGAGTGTCGAATACGACTTCGACTCTCCCTACAATGTTGATGGTACGTCACCGTTCTCCGCGATGTCCATATTCCGTGACTTTTGTCTTCCGTGACTCGTTGATGTGGTCCGCTCTTAAAACCTAAGTAGGGGGATTATGTACAATTTTAATTGATTAAAATTTTTCTTCATTCTTCGTTGAATCTATGGTTTGCCTTTGGCCCTATGATACCACCTAACATAGAGCGCACAAGCCAAACAAACATGGCCCGACGACCCTCTCTTGATTCTTGTTTCTATTTTGATAGAGACCGAGATGGAAAGGGTGGTGGTGACCGGAGAAAGAGGTGGTCATATTCCAGCTGCATGGGGAGGAACTACGGACCACAACCATAGGCCGCTCAGCTGAAGGAGAACTGGAAGGCCGTAGGCAGCCAGGCTGGATGAACCGCGGTGCCCCATGGTGCCGCGTTACGGAGAACTGTGGCCTGCACCGGGTGGGCCACTTCGGCGGAAGAACCAACTGGCTCGTCGGCTGGCCGGGCAGATGAAGGCTGTGACACCCATGGTGCCGCATAGGGAGACCATGGACGGCCCATGCTGGCCGCTCTCACTGGGATGATCGGTCAGCGTCGGCCGACCGGATTGGTGGGGCAGTGCTGCTCGGTGCCGCTACTTCGGGATACCCCCCTGCACCGCTCGACCAACCGGGCCAAACCACAGCCCACCTGTTTGGACCGCGCACACTCGGGCTAGGCCGTGCCCCACCAGGTCAGGTTGTGCGCTTCACCGGACCGGTCCGACACCATCCGGGTCAGACCTGCTAAAACCAGGTCAACCCGACCCGCCATCCCACTAGGCTTAATGGGCTGAGCCCGTTGGGCTTAAATGCGAATAACATCACGACCGTGCGTCTGATCGACGCGCCGTCTACGACATTGGGATCCTCATAATGAAACGGTAACTTTGAGATACTCTAAGTGAGTTTTGGATGAATTTGGAAAATATCCTGGTTTGGAATGAGTGTAATTCTAACGGGACCCCTAGAACGGAAAATCCAATATATCTTAGTCCGAGAATCCTATTGATGTGTCATCTGTCGCATTGGGTTACTTTTGGAGAGATGTAACTTCGAGATACATCAAATTTGGACTTCGTGATAGTTTATTTATCAACCCCTTGGCTCGAGGAGCGGACACTCCTGAAATCGAGAATGCTGTGTGCGGGAACCCTAGAGCTGGCTGCGACTGCAACGACTACCGTACTGGAATCCTCCGTGGGTTCGTCAGAGATGACAACTATTCTGGAATCCTCTATATTTCGACAGCGATAACAATTGTACTCAAATCCTCCATGGGTTCGGCAGTGAAGACAACTGTAATCGAATCCTCTGTGGTTTCGGCCGCGACGACAACTGTACTGGAATCCTCCGTGGGTTCGGCAAGGAAGAAAACTCTACTAGAATCCTCTGTGGGTTCGGCAACAAGGAAAACTGTACAAGAATCCTTCGTGGGTTTGGATGCGACGAAAACTGTACCATAATCCTATGTGGTTTTGGCAGCGATGACAACTGTATTATAATCCTTTGTGGGTTCGACAGAAATAGTGAATCAGGGACTACACCGGATCATCTCTATCTCTATGCGAATGATGTATACCTGTGTGAGCTGGGTCTTAACTTTCAATGTGTATCATCGATGTGATTGAATTGATTTCTTTTGTGGATTGGGTTGTGCATGGGCTCAATAGTTGAAACCAAACTGTGATTTATAACGTAGGAATATGTACGGGCTTATAACTAAGTAGAGTTGGTTGATGCTTCATGATTGTATCTTTCATCTATGGTTTATCCTTAGCGGATTATGGGAGACCTTGGGGGGTCTCGGGGTCCCTACTGAGTATCATATACCCACCCATGCATGGGTTATGCCCGCACTACATTATGTTTGATGCAGAGGATGGACAACACTAATTGAGGTTGAGGCCTGTGGAGCTGGACAGTTCCCAGAGGTGGACCACTTGGCGAGACATTCACGGAGCAGACAACCGGACCCGAGGTGCTGAGGAGGCCATATGTACCCACCCATCAGGTGGGATTACCTAAGGATGACTTAGGGGATTCTGTTTACTTTAATGCAGTTGTTCTAGATTTTTATTTGTACTGTACTTTACAGTTGGGTTTGTATACTGGCCCATTTACTATTCAGCACAATATTTTGTACTCAGCTTTACATAGTGATTTCTTCTGTTGCGTACTCTATTGTGTTTGTTTACTTTGTAAATGCAATGCCTTCCCTTTTTATCCGGATTTATGTCTTTCATTCTTCTCACCAGCCCCTAGCCTATGGAAGGTGAGCTTGGGGTAGTCACAACACGGGCACCAAGCACGGGTAATGAAAAATTAGTATTAAAGAAGTCAGATCTACCACAGAACTTAGGACTCTGATCATTCCTTTCGATGAAGAAATAGTGTTAAGAGTATTTAGTGTGGTTTTTAGTCCCGGGAGTCCAGTGTTGGTGCGGCGGCCGACGTATCCACAAACCAGGACCCTGACCTCTGATTTCCAACTCAGTGCACAAAAACACTGATTGTGTGTGTCTTTCAAGAGTTTCCATTATGGTCTCTTAGAGTCAGCTCACGAGGTTTAACTTATTGTCCATGGAGAAACTATTCCTTATAAGGATACAGTTGCGAAGAAATCCAGCAAAGGTTCCTGAGATAGTACATGATGACGGCCCATCGAGAAACGAGGATTCGGTGTAGGGCCCTCTTACTATGTTGGTACCTTCGGGTGGTGTACCAGCAGCACCACCACACGTTGGGCAGTAGATTCCACCAACCATACTAGCAGACGGTGCATGCCGACAGAGCGCGTTGTACGAGTTCATGCAAAAGATGCCTCCAAGGTTATGAGGCGAGACCGATTCCCATGCAATAGAGGACTGGATAGAGGCGATTTATAGAGTTTTCCACCTAGTTGAGACACCAATAGAGCAGATGGTGGACTTAGCTATTAGTGTTTTCCAGTGGGTGACCATGAGGTTGGTCGGCATAGTGATGAGGCATCGGTACTTGGACTGTTGCCCGAGTTGTATCTTCTGGTAGTGTGTCATCTATATCACTACATGTTGGTCATTTGTTACAACCGGCAGCACTAGTAGATGACACATGTAGGCTTAGTTCCTTACACGTGTTTTAGCATTAGATACCCCTCTGGTTATGAGCCGAGCCCGACTCACAGGATGCTAAGGACTAGCTTGAGGAGGTGGCTAAGAGTTCTCTAGAACTTATACAGCTTCGTTAGGACGACATGTCGGTAGGTGAGTATTCATTAAGACTTACTGATCATTCCAGGTACTTGATGAATACAATACGATCAATGCTTTGGGGCTCGGACAACCCAACGAGGTGTGTTTACAGGACATCTGAGCCAGTTATTTTCCTCTATGCATTCCTACTTATGCTAGGGTGCTAGAGAGAACCTTTGTGGTTGAATATTCATTGTCTGAATGGTTACAACTAGTGAATGTTAGCAGTGGGAAAGCCGAGAACTGGCGCCAGTCTCAGAGACTTGGGCGTGCATGAAGTATCGGGAAGTATATGTGACATGGAAAGATAAATCTGTAGGTCGGCGGGCATTGAAACAGAGCTAGGAGAGAAGCATGAGGTGGTGTACATTACGACGTGTTACAACAACCCGCCATTGTAGTCCATTACAGGCTTAGAGAGTAGAAGGGGAGGGGAAGAGAGTAGCTACATGTAGTTAAGGAGTGTGATCTAAGGGCTCTAGGAATGATTCGAGGTATGGTTTGTGTCTAATACTAACTGCTGTATCAATAGACATAGGTACCAATTATTCTTTCCTACTACGAATCTTGTCTTAGACCCAAAGTTTCCAATTAAGCCGTTGAATTGACCCTCATTTCTGAAGATACCATTGGGAGGAGACTCGATAATCAATTTTATGCTGACGGTGTAATCTGGACCTTGAGGTGAGACTTTTGGTTGGAACCTCTTGGTGGCAGAGTCGAGGCCTTATGATGTTAGTTTGGGTGTGGACTAGGCAACCATAGTTTATACACAAATTAACTGTATTATGAAAAAAGGATTTAGTTTATCTACTATGTTTGGATGAGGTTTTCCTTCGTCAGCGAAAAAGAGAAACCCAGGAAACACGGGATAAACTAATGATTAGGTGGGTGTAGCCAATCACTCATGAGACTGCCAGCCTTAGCCTCGTGGAAGTAGGAGTTTTTAGTTTTTAGCTCCTCCAAGACTATGAATTTGAGATAGTCTATACTCCTTGGAAGGGTAATGTAGTAGTAGATTCTCTCAACAAGAGATCATGCATTCATTTGCTAGGAGTGGCGACGGAGCAGCTGGCCGTGTTGTAGATATCCTTTTTGGATATAAATGGAGAAGCCTCTCTTCAGTAACTCACAGTCACTCCTCCACTCCTTTAGCAAGTCAGATACGCACATTGTAGGGATGTTGACTGTGAGATTCAACGTGCTCAGATATCCACAGGTCAGGTGCCTGATATATTTTCTGAAGGAGGGAATCGTGTCATCCTCTTCAGAGGACGTAATATGGTTCTAGTTGAACTATAGGAGGATGTGCTGAGGGAGTTTCACACATCCCCTCTAGAGTTTCACCCATGAGTTGAGAATATGTACCAGGACCTCATACGATAGCACTGGTGTCCAGGTTTGAAGAAGGCTGTAGTAGAATTTGTTTAATGATTCCTCACTTGTCAGCAAGTGAAGGCGGAGCACAAGGTACCAGTAGGCTTGGTACCTCCCTTAGAGGTTCTAGAGTGGAAGTGGGATGGGACATCCATAGATTTTGTGATGGGGCTTCCACTTACATCTAGAGTACATGACTCTATCTGGGTGATTGTCAACCGACTCACCAAGTCGGCACACATCCTACCGATCAGAGCAGACATAAGTCTTATGCTGATATGATACAAATACCATTGGAGTTCCAGGATGGAAACCATGTTTTTATGTGGGTCTCACCTCGACGAGGTCTATGGAGAATTGGCCAAGGAGGAAAGTTATCTCTGCATTTTATCAGGTCATTCTAGGTCCTCAGTAGAGTAGGCGAGGTGGCTTACAGCCTGGCGCTTCCACATCAGTTGCATCGGGTGCACGACATCTTCCAGGTATCTCAGCTATAGAGATACGTGCACGACCCATCCCACATCATCGAACAAGGTGATTTGGAAATCGATGATGGGGAAACATTCAAGGATGTCCTAGTGGAGATAGATGACCGATAGTAGCGAGTCCTACGTGGATGGTCGATTACTCTGGTGTTCATTCCCTTGCAGCACGTGAACCTTCAGGAGAGCACATGGTAGCGGGAGGTGCAGATGCGTGATCATTACCCTCTTTTATTCCCTAGTGTGTGTTGTAGCTTTATGGGGATGTAAAGTTCTATGGTGGAAGTAATGTAAAGTCCCAGAAATTTCATGGAAATTTTTTTCTTAAATTCTCTGTAATTTTACAAGTCTGCAGTTTCAGATGGCACCAGATTCCGAGGCCCGTTGTGCCCAAAATAATTTTCTGAAGTTTTATTAAGCATAAATTGATGTGTGTAAGCAGTTTTACTGAAAAAGTGGAACAACTCGTAAATGGTTTCACATATCATAAATCTTAGGGCACCGTTACACTTGGGATGGCAGGTTTACACTAGGCGCGACTTATGTTTAGTCAGAGCGGGCCTCCTATGAGAAATAAAAAAATGGCATAACCGTAAATAAAATAATTAATAAAATTATTATATTTTTCTAATTATTATAACTCACAAATGGTATCTTGGATTAAAAATCCAAGACCATTGTTGAACTCATGAGGGAATGATTTATTTAAGGAGATAATAACTTTGGCTGGTGCGGTCATCCATAAAAAAGTAAGCTATTGGCTGCAAATAAAATAATTAAGTGACAATTATTTTTCTGTAAAATTAATAACATCTAAATGGTAATACGGATTGAAAATCTAAGAGTATCGTTGGATTCTTGGGGCATGTTTTACTTAGGCAGATCCTAACCTCGACCGGTGCGGGTCAAGGGTGACTGATAATAATTTTCCAAACATTTTTTTCATGTACGTTCAGTATACTTACGTTCGGGATTTTCTATCTTTTTAACCGGTGCTTGGAATTGATATCATAGGACACCGATAAACTCGCAGCACAAGTAATCTCTTAAGGGGACCATTACCGTAGTTGCGTTTTATACGGGTTGAATGATTTTTTGGGGATTTAGAATAAATTAAATAAAATTGTGGAACACAATTTTATTTATCTATGGTAGTTATTTCCTACAAGGGGGAGTTAGAGGTGGGTCCCACACCCACCTAACATCCCAAGAGAGGTTTTAGTGTGGTGGTTCCCACACAATCCCTATCCTTTCATCTACCCATAACTCTCCTCAACTCCCTTTAACACTCTCCTTTATTTATTCATTTTTTTGACAACTCCTCTCTCTTAATGGGGGAGCCTCTCCACCTCCCTCACTCCATTTAATTTTTTTACATCCCATTTCAATTAATTAATCAAACTCATCAATTAATTAATTAAAGAGTTTGAATTAATTTGAATACATGGAAATGTTATATTATAGGAGAGCCTTTTTATTATTTTGGTTGGAAAATATTCGTGGTGGAATTTTTGGGTGGATCTTGGGAAGGCTCTCGAGGAACAAAAATAAAAGTGTTCTTCTCCGATGAATAACGCTCCACGACTCGAGGGATGTAAAGTGACTACTCCTGTCATTTTCTTCTTCCTCCATGACAAGGGAGAATTCACAGCTCGCGGGGAGTGTTGACTATGACTATGACTCTCCCTCAAATGGTGACGGGACATCACCATTCTCCAAGACATCCGTATTATGTGACACTTGTCTTATGTGACTCGTTGACATGCTCCACTCTTGAAATCGAGGCAGGGGGATTATGTTCAATTTTAATTGATTAAAATTTTTCTTCATTCTTCGTTGAAACCATGGTTTGTATTTGTCCATATGATACCACCTAACGCGGAGTGCAGAGGCCGAACGAACACAGCCCGATGACCCTCCATTGATTCTCGTTTATATTTTGATGGTGACAGAGACAGTAATGGTGGCAGCGACCGGAGAAAGTGGCGACCATTTTCTGGATGCATGGAGAGGAACTGTGTCTCGCAACGGCGGGCCGCTCATCTGAAGGAGAACCGATGGGTCGTATCTGGCCGGGCTGGAGAACCGTGGCACCCCAAGGCGCCGCACTATGGAGAACCGCGGCTTGCACCGGGCGAGCCGCATCGGCGGAAGAACTGGTCAGCTCATCGTTCGGTCGGGTGAATGAATGTCGTAGAACCCATGATGTCGCATAGGGAGACTGCATCTGGCCCATGCCGGCCTCTCATGCAGGGAATACCGGCTGGCTTCAGTCGTCCGAATTAGAGGGGCAACACCGCCGGTTCAGAATACCAGGGGTCACGCCCCACCGCACCGCTCGGCCAGCCCAGATGAGCCGCGACCAGCCAGGTCGTGCCGCGCCCCTCGGTCTGGGCCGCGCACCACCGGGATGGGCCCCATGCTTCATAGGGCCAGTCTGACCCCAGCTGGGTCAGACCTGCCAAAACTGGGTCGACCCAACCCACCAACCCACTGGGCTTAACGGGTCGGGCCCGTTTCACTTAAATGCGAATAACTTCACGATCATCCGACCGATCGACGCGCCGTCTACAACAATGGGATCCTTGTGACGAAATGGTCCTTTTGAAATAATCTATGTGAGTTTTGGACGAAATTGGAAAATGATTGGTTTTGACACAAGCGTTATTTCAACTGGGCCCCAGGAACGGAAAAGCCAATATCTCTTAGACCGTGCCTCTGATTGAGGTGCCGTCTGTCGCGTTGGATTCCTTTTAATGAGACAGAACATCAAGATACATAAAATTTGGACATCATGTTAGTTTATGTATCGACCCCTTGACTCAAGGATTGGACCCTCCCGGAATCGATGATGATGTGTGCGAGAACCCTAGAATCGGCTATGACTGCAACAACTACTGTACTGGAATCCTATGTGGGTTTGACGATGATGGAAACTGTACTGAAATCCTCGGTGGGTTCTGCAGTGACAAAAACAGTACTGGAATCCTCTGTGGGTTCAGCAGCGACGACAACTGTACTCAAATCCTCCGTGGGTTCGGCAGCGAGGACAATTGTACTCGAATACTCTATGGGTTCGGCAGTGATGACTACTGTACTAGAATCCTCCGTGGTTTCAGTAGCGAGGACAACTATACTAGAATCCTTCGTGGGTTAGGAAGCGAATACCACTGTACTAGAATCCTCCGTGGGGTTGGCAGCGATGACAATCGTACTAGATCCTCTGTGGGTTCGACATCGACTATGAATCAGTGACTACACCTAATCATCTCTATCTCTATATGAATAATGTATACCTGTGTGAACGGCGTCTTGACATTCAATCACTATCATCGATGTGATTGACATTTTTATGTGTGGACTGGGTTGTGCATGGGATCAAGAGTTGGAGACAAACTTTGATGGATAACATTGGTATATGTATGAGCATATACCTAAGTATAGTTGGTTGATACTTCGTGATTGTATCTTTCTTTTTTGGTTTATCCTTCGAGGATTATGGGAGACCTTGGGGGGTCTCGGGGTCCCTATTGAGTATCGTATACTCACCCCTACATGAGCTATGCCCGCACTATGTTTTGTTGGATGCAGATGACAGACAACACTGATCGAGGTGGAGTCTTGTGGAGATGAACGGTACCCAGAGGTGGACCACTTGGCAAGACATACACGGAGTAGACGACCGTACCTGAGGTACTGAGGAGGCCATCTGTACCCACCCTTTAGGTGGGATTCCCCGAGGATGACTCAGTGGTTTCTGTTTATATTACATCAGTTGTTCTAGCTTTTTAGTTGTACTGTACTTTATAGTTGGGTTTGTATACTGGCCCATTTACTTTTCAGCACATACTTTTGTACTCATCTTTACATAGTTCTTTCTTCTGTTTTGTACTCTATTGTGTTTGTTTACTTTATAAAGGAAATGTCTTCCCTTTTTGTTAGGATTTATGCCTTTGGTGCTAGTTTCCATCCCCTGGCCTATGGAACGTGGGCTTGGGGTCGTCACGACATGGGCCCCGAGTACGGGTCATGGCAATGTGCAACGGATTTCCCATGAACTTGAGACTGGCATCTTTGTTTGGATGACTTTAATTATAATAAAAGTTACATTATCATATAAACAGAGCACATTTTGTAGAATTATTTGAAGAATGGTGTTGAATACCATATTTTTGGTATGAATTAGAAGAAATAATGTTTCTGGGATTGGTGTTAAAGAGGAAATGGTTGGTATGGTGATGATAATTCTAGAGCCCAAGAATAAATATTAGAGTTTGCAGAAATGCTATGCGAATAACTAGTGGTTTGATATTTATTTAGAGGAAGGTTATCTTTTTTTTCTTAATTCTTCTCTATGTAATAGTTTAAAATGTTTTGGTAATATGTTAAATATAATGCATCGATTACTAATAATGTATGAAATCAAGGATAATGTTTGGTTAGATTCTTACCGGGTGGTATTGCCTCCCTGTTTGTCCCAGGTAGGCAATTTGTTTCATGTTTCAATGTTAAGAAAATTTGATCAATAATCATCTCATTTTCATACACTTGAGGTTATTCTTTTGAAATATAAACTTTTATATGATGAAAATCTTATTAGATTATTGATCGTATAGAGCATATATTGTGGAAAAAGGCATTTCACTCGGTTAACGAATTGTGGGGAAACCACCAGGTTGAAGAAGCAACATGTGAATCAGAAAATGATATGTGGCATAGATATCCCCATTTGGATAATATGTATCTATATTTTGAGGTTGTAATTTCAAAAATGTGGTAAAATTCATCAAAACGCGTACAACTAGAATTTTTTTTCATTAATATTTATGAATTTAAATTTATTATAGTTGTTAAATTAAATAATTTTATTTAACTAATTTATTATATGTATATGTATAAAAAATATTTCTAAAATTATTGAATTTAAAATTTAAACAAAATAATTTCATTTTTAAATTCATCGTATCCATGTTACCTTAGTATTATTTTTTGATAACTTTTTAAAAAGATTTTATTAATTGTGAAATATAGATAATAATTGAGTGAAATTTTTTTTTTCATGACTTATTATTAAATATTACATATAATTGATGTTTTATCAAATATTTTCTAATTTTAGAGCAATATAACATGAATATTATCCAAATACTTGAGCAATTCTAGGTTAAAGAAAAAATTCAACTATACAAATTAATGTTGTTGTATTGATATGGATATGCATAAATATACATATTAGAGAAATATAAAGTTTTATCTTGAACCTAATTATTTTAATGTTAAGATATAGTTTTTTAGTTTTTATATATGAAATTATTATCATTAATTCTTATTCAATTATGATGTAGTTCTGGTTCTAACTTTAGAAACACCAAAAAGATTATATTAATTAAACATACAAAAATCATTAAATGACCAAAAATTTGACTATTTTTTTATGAGTAGGCTTCGGCAATAATCATATTTTTTAGAATTTGTGAATTTTTTTCAAATGGGTGACTTTAATTCCCTTAAAATATATTATTCAAAATAAAGTTATGTTGTCCACAATATAGTTTTTAATTATTATAAGATTTTAATATATGATTTTCAAATGTATATTTTTAAGCGAAAAATTTATTTGGAAATATATAATATTTATATTATTTATTGTAATATATTTTTTAATTTTTAGGGAACTAAAATATTAAATAATTTAATAGAATGGATGATGTAGAATTTTTTAAATTAATTGGAAAATAAAATAAATGATATTAAATATATGAAATTATATATAATTTAAAAAAGACATAAGATGATCCATGCATTTAATGTGTAATTATGTCTTGACTATGATATAATAAAAAAGTTGGTTCATACTGTATTGTTTTTAACTTTTTTAAAGACAAAGTAATAAATAGATTTAAAGTTGAAAAAATTATACATCATGAATATAAAGTTTTATTGAATTATTTTAAAACAAAAAAAATATTGAATATGGCCAAATGAGATATATTTTGTCTAAAATTAATCACATAAGATTTATTGCCCTTTGGGAACTTTTTACCCCTATAATTTTTTTATTATATTTTCATATTTTAAGTAATTATTAATTTTCTCATCACCTCATTTATAAAACGGGATTCCCCAATTTTATTTACTTCATCAACTTGTGCTTTATAACATGGGAATACACTAAAAAATATCTTATCTTCTTCCCTAGACACATTGTACAATTTCTATTTTCATAAAAATGTCAATTCATAGTGCTTTAGTGAGGTTCTCAAGGAGGCAATATTCAATAGGTAAATTCCTCCTTCTCCCCTTTTAAATTCTCCCTCAATTATACCTTTACCTCATCCCAATAAAATGTTTCATGATAACTACAATATCATATATATATATATACTAGAATGGTATATTTTTAATAGTATATCCATCATCAAATCTCTCTTATTCTATTTTTATTCATAAAAAATATTTTCGTTCATGGTATGTTGATTCACCACCTTCATGGATGATGTGTTTTCATTTCATATTGCCAAATTCATGGAATGGTTAAATTAAAATATAATTGAAAAACTGAACTATATATATATATATATATATTATTTTGTCCCATGTTATAAAATTAAAATATTGACATTATATTAAAGGTAATGAAACTATTTCGTAAAGGTCAGAAAAACCACCAAAATTAAGTAAATAGTTACCATTAACATCTTATAAAATGAATCATCCTCATGTTGAAAAGGATAAGGGTTTTGTGGGATAATTTAAAAATTTGGAAGTATATTAAAACCATGTATTTCTACATTTGGTGTGTTATTTCCATTTCACATGAAAATTCATAATAAACATACCAAAAAAACAATGCATCTAAAATAAATAAAATAAAAAAAAATATTACGGTAGAAATATGTCATAAAAAGATCATATAAGATACTATAAATAAGAATTTACTTTGTAATAAATTTATAACACTATTGAAATCAATATATTGAATTTTTCAACACGTTTTAATGATGTAAAACCTAATGTGAGTGACAATATTTAGAAAAATCCACCTTACAATTAACAACTATTTATATTATAGAAATTTTTTTAACATATACAAAATGAATGTTATTACACACATTCATTAGTATTTAATGTGTTGATTCTTCTTAGAAATTTTTCTAAATATTATTTTCAATTTCAAGTGATTATGCTTTTAATATTAAAAATTAACTTCAAAATGAAAAAATTATTAACCACAAAAATGTTTATTTTAAGAACGATTAATATTTTATTCATATATTATGGTTATTTTTCATTGTTTATGATGATTTTTGGTTCCATGATAAACTGAGGGAAGGTATTCCTATTATAGATCAAAAATTAATTTGTTAAAGGTATGGAGTTAATGAAATTGATTTCTCCTATGATATTTTGGGAATATATGGTGATGGTTATTACCTACATTGCCTGGTGGGTTACTCCCAGTATAGTAGAGAGATATAATTTATATGTAAGAGTGATATGAAAATGATTCCACAGGTAACCTGTATGATATAGAGTTTCTATATTTTTCATAGGAAACTTTTGATTTCATATGTTATCATATATTTCATATTTTTTATGAGTAAATGTTATAACTTTTTGAAAATGTTTTATTTTATGAATTATTGTTTTCCTTATTACATTTTATATCTTTTATGGATATTTTTCACCTCTTCATGTGTTTTAAAAATAAGCCATCAGGTTTTTAGATAGTTAAAGAAGAGAATATTCCATGTTTAATTTTATACTATTTTTATGGAAAGAAATAATATTTATTTCTTTAAAAGATACATATTATGAAATAAATTAATTTAGAACATAGATCTCTACTTTTTATAATATGATTATTTATATGAGGATATGACCTAATTATCTAATACCCTAATGTAGGGAAAAAATATAAAATGTAATAAACTGACCTTTAGATAAATTAAATATATTATTAAATGTTTAAAGGATGAGTCCTTAGACATAGTTTTAAGAATACTAAAGAATGGTGAAATGATGTTGTCTGGTAACATGGAAAGTGATGTAATTAGAGGAATAATGTTTTGGCATGGTGATTCCATGAGAATGAATAAATTATTTGTGTTAGTTATAGTTATATTTTTTGTTGAGGAACCTTGTGGGTGAGTATTCCCTTAGAAGTTATTAATTATGTACTGTGATTTACCTTATCATATAGGGATTAAGATCCCTTATGTTTTATTTCTTGTGGTGTCCATCCAATGTTTTGATGGTGGTGTCAATGTGATTCCTAACACTATGGTTATTATATTTGTTATTTTCTGAGTTTATAGGTTAGAAATTATATATTGGAATAACACATGGGTGAAAGGTGTTAATGGGATGATTTATTCACCCATTTGATTCTTGACCCAATATGTCATTTGGTGTTGGATTTATATGCCTCACATTATTCAGATTTGAGGGTTGTAAATAGTAAAAGAGACCATTATATTAATGGGATTCAGTAAACATGGGTTAGAAAGTCCCATTATAGGTTTATGGTGCCTCATTTGAGATATAACCACATGTATCTAGAGAAATCTCTCTGTTTTTTTCCACATTGTCAATTTGGTGTGTGTTAGTAACACTCATGTTTGGCTGTATTTGGTTTTATAAAATAATAAGTTTAAAATTATATAGTAAATCATTCACGTATTATATTATCTTGACATTTGTGATGGTCATACTGTATTTATAATATTGGGTTCATGACTACATGGAGCCTAGTCATGGAGTGATGATGATTTTGATAGGAAAAACCCTCTCATAGTAGGGTGGATGTGGAAATTATTTATATTTTTGGGCATGACTTATTTGGGATTTTGAAGTGAATTAATATATCCCCTCTAAGGTCATTGTGATATCATGGAGGATCATGGTGTGATAGAACCATAAATTCAACATGATCCCAATTGAGACACCAAATGATGATAATTTGGGTTAAATGGCTTGGAGGAACTATCATTTTAATTTGTCTGTTTATGTCAGTTGAGTTTTCTTATGATGTATATATATATATTGCTGTGTTTAGAGAGAACCATATGATTTTTCGGGATGATAGCCTTATTATTATAGGTGTATTAGCGCATGTTTTGGTTGATGTTCTGATACATTAGATTTGAGTACTAACTAATATATTCTGTCTGGTGATTATATTTTAGATGAGTGGCCAAAGCCATCCTTTTTGTACTTTGACTAATGGGAAATGATCCATAATGATTTATATTTTTTCTCCATTTGTGACTAAAATGATACTCATTTAGTTTAGAGTGTCAATCTATTACGGATAGTTTAACCCTAATTTAAGGGTTTCTTCCTTGTTAAGAGATTAACTGACAAACTGGTGCAATATAATTATATGGATTCCATGAAATATTCCAACAAAAAATTAAAATATAACTATTTTTATTAATTCTAGTAAATTAATTTTTTTGAGACATTTTAGATTTGGTCTATGACAGATTTCTATTGAAAGAGAATTGGTGTTTCCACAACCTATATTTATGATCATAGTTGATTGGCAGTTAAACTATGGATTGTTTCTTAATGATAGGGTTTGACATCAATGATCATGTTTTGTATGGTCATGGATTTCCTCTATAGTATAAGTAATGTTGATTTATCTCATTATAGATGCGTTGGTTGGTATGGTCGAGAATTAATTATATTTTTCTAGTGGATACCAAATGGTTTTAATTTATAAATAATCATAAACGCTTAGAAAGTAATTAAGATAAATTATATTCAATATGATGTATGTTATTTAGCTTCGAAAATGTGTTATAAAAAATTGTAGAATGTTGGTCCATTTCAATGGGTGGTGATGAACCACATTGGTTCGGTCCAGTATATGGTATAATGTTTTGTAACGTCTTTTTTCTATCATCTTATCGGATTGTTGTGTGATGCCTTTTAGATCCCTAGCAAAGATATCATAGATGTAGAAACACAAGATTTTATAAAATTTTTTTGAATAAATATAATATTTTTGATTATTTTTGTTATGTGGAACATTGAATTATTTTTCATTACATGCAATCATGGTTTTATCATTAATTATATAGAACATTGTATATATATTACATTTTACACAACACAGAGGTTAAACAAAAAGTGACATTTTTTTATAATATTATTACATAATATAATAGTTTTTACCTAGAAATTGTAAGGGGGTATGAATAAGATTACCTAAATGGTGAATATATTTTGTTTATATATGTATGCATAATCAATTCGTTGTTGAAAATTTATTTTTAAATGATTTTAAAATATATATGAAAAAAATAAAATGTTATTATAAAAAATTTCTTTGTTTTCAATCATGTTTTACATCAATAAATTAAATAAATAATTTTTAGTGTATTTTTTTAATGAAATATAAATAAGATATGCTCATTCAAATTTTTAAAAATATCTTATTCATTTTCTAGACTATATATAAGAATAAATCCAACTATTCACTTAAATTTTTTTAAAGTTGTTTTTTCACCATTTTCATAATTAAATTAAAAATAATACTTCAAATTTATTAATATTTAAACATGAACTTCATTTTTTAGCTTTGTATTTCAAAACTATGTTGGAGAGAATATCTGAGAATTTTTTGCGATGACAATTGTTTTGATGAACCGTGAAAAATAATTTTTTTAAGGTTTTTTATTTTCATTTATAGAATTTAAAAAAATTAATATTTTTTAACAAGATTTTAAATGTAATATTATTAAAATTATATATCAATTAATCCAATTTAGTTCTTTGGAACCTTTTTTATATTGATTTTCTTTATAATAAATTTTAAATGTTTTGAAAATTTTACCTTCATAAAACTATTTTCTCCTCATGCTTTCTTGTATCATTATAAATTATATTTCAACAATTATGTGAAAGGAATTTTCAAATATGAATTATATATCTAGAATAAGAATAATTTATATTATAAAATAATTTTAACATAAATTTAACTACTGTTAATAATCGAAACATTACATATTATTTATCTTGGTTAAGATCAAAATTGTTTTACCACTTATTTAAATTGAAATGATAAATTTTAAAAATGAAAACTAAAAATTGTATAAAAACAGTAAATCCATATATGGGTCTTATCTATTAGAGGTTCTATAATTTCACATTTTTTATCCTTTTGGAATGTATAAAACAAAGGTATACATTTTTCAGTTGAACAATTTAATGACCCAATGTTTCATTAATGGAAATCCATCTTGATCAAATTAAATGTCTCTTTATGTTTACATAAAATTTCAACTTCTTTGGATTTATGTTAATAATTTTGACCATTTCTAATATAGTTGTTGAATAGTGATCACGTGATTAGTATAAATATAGAACTTTAACAAATCCAATTTACTCAGAAAAAGGAAGCGATCACCTCATCCAGTAGAATTGCCCCATATGAAGCCCATTTGTCGGAACTCGGAAAAGAGGTGGCGTCTTTGGGCTTCGCCCTTGACCAAGCCCAAGCTGAGCTTCATCATTTCAAGCACAAACGTGACCGTCTACGGTAAAAGTGGACGTTGATTGAAATTACCACTCGAGTGATGTTATCCGAGCCACCCCAAGAGTCTGTCACCATCTCACACCTTACCCTTAGATCTTATGCAACTGTTTTAAGGGGTTATGTAACAAATAAGTAGTACTATGTTCATGTACATTATTTTTTTTCTATATAATAATGAATATAATTTCTAGTCATTTTTTGATACATTGTAAATAGTTTTTAAAGTACAAATATGGTTTTTATTTATTATTTAATTAAGAAATCTATTTTATTAAATTAAGGGATATTTGAATTAAATAATATATTAGTAAAATTATAATATTATAAAATTAATTAAATATAAATGATCTTATAATTTAATGAATGCAATGAAAATTTTTTAATTAAGGTTTGAAAGCCATTTCTATCAAAACCCGTGACTTTTCGAAAAATGTCAGTTTTTATTTTAAAAGTGAAAATTAACATATTCGGAAAATTATTTAGATAAAATAAATGTCATTTTTGGAATCAGGATGTCGAAATTAACCAACGGTGAATTTTTAATAATTTCTGAGACAGTAAAATTTTTGGGTAAAAATTAAGTACCATTTAAATATGTAATGTTTTTTATGACATCATAATGACTTAATAGTGAAGTAATAAAATACTATAATATTTATGTTCGGCCAATATATGTTTTAACATTAAAATAATGTGATTTTGGGTTTGATTGACTTACTTTTGAATGAATTAATGGACCCCTCAAGACATATTCAACACCTTTCTTTTTTAAATTAATTTTCATGGGAGTGTGACTCACCTCTACATAAGAAACACTAATATTTTAAGAAGTTAAGACTTTAGACTTATTAAATATTGTTTTCCTTTTCCCTTTTCCAAAAACCATGGTAAAAAACCATGGGATGGTTTGTTCTTTGGATTAATTTAATATAAGGGGACCCAAACCTAAATAATAAATAATTCCCTTAACTTTACTATATAAAACCACCCATGCTCCCACTTCCTCCTCACTAAAATCACTTGTATTTCTTCCAAACTCTTCCCTAGTCTCTCTATAATCCTCCCAAGGTGCCCCAAGCTCCCAAGAATCCTCTCAAAAGCCTCTCTCTAGCCTTTGGAAGCACACATCCAAGTAAGGGTTTTTTCTTCCTTTCTCATTTTTGTCAATTTTATTTAAGTTGTATTTCCATTTTAAGTTCAATTATTAATGTTGGGGTATGGTTTCACACCTCCCCCATACATCCCACTTATTGTTTGAATTATGGGAGACCCCTTTCTCTCTCATTAAATTCCTCCCATGTACACCCATTACTATGCCGAAATTCCGAAAGGAACTTCTCTCTCTTCATTTACATTCAAGCAATAATTTTGTATCATGAATATAAATTCCATTAAAATTGTTGGGACATGTATCTATATGACCTCCTTACTTTCCATTACATTTAAATATGATGAAGAACCCCTTTATCTCTCATCAACCATTTTTCTGAATTCTTATGTCACACTGTTACGCTTCGGAAATCACACTGATTTTCTAAGCCAATGCCATTGTGTAGTGGATACCATTCCCATTTTTCCATTAAGGGTATCCACATTTATTCACCTTTACTTATTGATTAAAAAGTTTCATGTATCAATTCTACATTCCTTTATCATTCAATAAATGATTATGTTTTATGAATCCATGTTTTATGATCCATGTGGCACACATATGCATGAATTGAAATGTTTAAGAAGGGTGTGACCTTATAGCGCTTCAATGCATTGGGTAAAGTATAGTATCATGATACGTCATGTGCACTGAGTGTTGAATCATGATAATTCAAGTGCAACGAGGTTTTACTCGTGGTTTATGTGTAATTAGGATTTACTCATGCTCTATGTGCAATGAGCCTTGGCTCATGCTAATTCCATGTTAAGTGTTGTTTCCACATTTCCATGTTATGATTATCATGATTTATCATGCCTTTATTCTCATGTATATTTTATGATCTATTGATATTCCTATTGTCTAAAATGTGTTATACTCCTCATGTTATTCCATGTGTACTCCCTTACTGGGCTTTATATGACACACTTTTCTTATGCATGTACTCAGGTTATCCCATGCAATGCTAAGTACGAGGAAATATAGTGGTCATGTAAAGGATGTTTTCAATAAAGATGTTGTATTTCATGTTTTATGTTTTTATGTGTTGATCCTAAGCCCCAAATACACTGAACCACTTGATCTTCTTTGTTGTATCAAATGATGTTTTATGTAATAAATCATGTATAAGATTGTAATAAATGCAGGGTTGTCATAGTTGGTATCAAAGTATAGGTTTAGTTATTTATTGGGATTAGGAAACCCTAGTAAAGCCTTAGATATAAGACTAAGTATAATAAACATCCCTATGTTTTGGTAAGTACTGGGTATGTGGTTTATCAAACAAATACATCCCTGTCTGGATACGAGTAGGAAGAGGCAGTTCTGGAACAGATGTATCCTAGGGGTAAAACCCAAAAACACTACTTTGAGCTAGACTCGAACGAGAACTGGTTCATGACAACGGTCCTTGCTGCACTCATGGTTACGACACTCCTGCCGGATATATTTTTGATAAATTTACAAGATTAGTATGAACCCTTATTATGGGAATTAAAAAAAGTGCCCCTAAGAATATATGTTAGAAAGTAGATCATGAAAAGCCTATATTGAAGCCTATAGACTCATGAGTTAAGGAAATAAAATTTTATTTATAAGTCATCAACTTTTTTCTTGGGATTACCCTTTATGTGTTACCCCTAACTTTCCTTTTATTCCATCCAATGGCCGGTAATATGAGGACTCGGGCTAACAACCATTGTGAAGATCAGTGTGATGACTGTACTAATGAGATGCCCAATCCAATGGGAGTAGGAATCATGAACATTGTCATGCTTCACTCTCAGATAACTCATTTTTTTAATAGAAACACGAGTCAAGAGGAACGTTAAACCCCCTTAAGAAAGAACAAGTTACTATCGAGATCTTCATGAGACAAAGGCCTCCAACTTTTTGTGGATCATCAAATCCCATGATTGGTGAAAAATGGAACAACTCCATTGAAAAGGTATTCTCCATACTCCAATGTTCTAAACAAGAGAAGGTTCTCCTGGCGGCTTATCATATGGAGGGTGAAGCTGATCAATGGTGGACATTGATAAAAAATATGAGGCCTGAGGAGGAGATCGAGGTGTTAGAATGGAAGGATTTCTAGAAGATGTTTTTCAATAAATATTTTCTGTGCACCCTTCGACTTAATATTGAAAATGACTTCCATTACCTCATGAAAAAATATGAAGAATCTGTTGGAGCGTACGAGGAAAAATTCACGAGGCTTGCACGATATGCTTTCAGCTTTGTCGTTAACCTCAAATGCAAGGTTTAACACTTCTTTGGTGGGCTAAAGCCTAACTTGAGGAAAGCATTAGCGATCCGTGACATAGAAAGATATGAGGAAATTGTCCGATGTGCCCTCAAGGTTGAAATGGAGATCAGGGAATAACAGGGGTATCACGGGGACAAGAAGCGTAAGGTGGACTTCAATGCTGGTTGTCCTATGGATAAATACAACGATGCTAAGAAGATGTAGCACCCCACTTACCAAAAGTGCAGAAAGAGGCACCATGGAAATTGCCTTAAGGGGACAACAAAATGCTTCAGGTGTGGAAGAGAAGGGAACCTAACTGTTAACTATTGGAAAGGATGACCCACGGCTGCGACAGAGGAGAGGAATGCTCCGTTCGAACCTCAACATGTTTTTCAATGCTACAAGGGCAAAGAAACAGGTCATTTTGAAAATCATTTCCCTAATGCAAGGGTTTTCAGAGACAACCAACAACCTCCAAGGCAACAAGGAAGAGATTTTTCCATCACTTCTGCCGAAGTGAAACCCGAAAATGAAGTGGTGACAGGTATGCTAGTTACTCATTCAAGAATAGAGAACATACTTTTTGAATCAGGTTCTACCCATTATTTTATATATCAAATTTTTATTAGAATAATCCCAGAACCACCCCAAATCATGGATGTAAAGATGTCGGTGAGTACAGAAAATGGGGAAATCATTGCATCCCATGAATATAAGTCCTCCCCTGTTATAATATGTGGATTTAATTTCCCAGAGAACTTCGTTATACTCTCTCTATTGGAATTTGATGCAATTCTTGGCATGGATTGCCTTTCCTTATATAGAGCCAACATAAATTTTTGGGAGAGGGAAATCACAATCCATATGGAGAATCGACCCCCGATTCTTTACAAGTGTAAGGAGGAAGATGGATCTCCTTTAGCACCATCATCTCATGCATGGATATTACTTCCATATGAGCATCCGTATCTGGGTCAGATGATTGATTCCAAGGAAGAAACCATCCTTGATGAAATTCCTATTGTGAGGGAATTTTCTGAAGTGTTTCCCGATGAACTGCCTCGTCTTCCTCCTAGAAAAGATGTTGAGTTCTCAATTGAACTTATATCTGGGGTGCTACCAATATCCAAGAATCCATATAGAATGGCTATTGTTGAGCTTGAAGAGCTAAATAAACAACTACAAGAGAATCTGGATAAAGGGTTTATACACCCAAGTGCTTCACCATGGGTTACACTAGTCCTCTTCGTCAAGAAGAATGATGGGTTAAAGCGGCTTTGCATCGATTATCGTGAACATAAAAAAATCACGATAAAGAAAAAGTATCCTCTCCCATTAATCGATGACTTATTTGATAATCTGTGTGGAGCACAATACTTCTCCAAGGTGCATATTTGGTTGGGATATTATCAAGTAAGGGTGAAGAAGGAATATTTCCCCAAGACTGCTTTTCGTACAAATACGGGCACTATGAATTCATAGTAAGGCCTTTCGGTCTCACCAATGCTCCTGAAATATTCATGGACATGATGAATAGTGTCTTTAGAGATTACATTGAAAAATTTGGGTAGTATTTATAGATGATATTGTAATATACTCCAAAACCAAGGAGGATCATGAGGATCATTTAAAAACTGTACTAGAGACTTTACGCAAGGAGAAGATCTATGCAAAGTACAGAAAGTGTGAGTTCTAGTTGGAGGATGTCTCATTCATGGGCCATATCATCACAAGAAATGGGATATCTGTGGACCCCTCCAAAACAGTTGCAATTGAGGGATGGCCGAGAAAAACATCAGTAACAGATATCTGTAGCTTCTTGGGGTTAGCTGGATATTATCGACGATTTGTGAGGAATTTCTCATGATTGTCCAACCCTCTTACAAAGCCAACTAGGAAGGGAATAAAGTTTACTTGGAGTTATGAATGAGAAGAAAGCTTCAAGCAGTTGAAAAGGAGGCTTATCACTGCACTCGTGCTCAGTTTACCCACAAGTGGGGAACGTTTTGTGGTATTCAGTGATGCATCAAAGAAGGTCTTAGGCTGTGTGCTGATTCAGAATGATAAAGTGATATCCTATGCCTCAAGGCAGTTGAAAATCCATGAGCGAAACTGTCCAACGAATGATCTAGAGTTAGTGGCGGTGATCTATTCCTTAAAAATATGGCGGAATTATCTCTATGGAGAGAAATGTGAGATATATACTGACCATAAGAGTCTTAAATATATATTCACACGAAAATAGATTAATATGCACCAGAGAAGATGGATAGAGATCATCATGGATTATGATTGTTCAATACATTACCACCCTGGTAATGTGAACAAGGGGGCAGATGCCCTAAGTAGAAAGGACCCAGAAATTATATTAATAATGAGAATTGAGAAGGATCCAATCTTCTAAGACTTGATGAAGATGGACGTGGGAATCATAAAGAAGGGAACATCATCAATCCTTTCACAAATTATTTCTCAACTATCTCTTTTGTAATGGTTAAAGGATGCTCAAAAAGATGATGTGGGGATTCAAGAAAAAGTGGAATCTCTGAAAAAGGGGAAATACTCGGAGTTTAATGTTAATGAAGAAGGAATTGTGCGGTTTGGGAACAGACTATGTGTTCCATAAAATAAAGAGATGAAGAAGGAACTTTTGGATGATGCACATAGTTAAAATTTCTCTATTCACCGAGGGAGCAAAATGATGTATTATGATCTCTAAGGAAATTTTTTGTGGGATAAAATGAACATGGAGATTTCTGAATATACATCAAAGTGCCTAGTGTGTCAGAAAGTGAAGGAAGAGAGGCAGAAGTATAAGGGGATGATGAAACCATTGCCCATACATGAATGAAAATGGGAGAACATCGCCATGTACTTTGTCACCGGACTCCCGAGGACATCCAAAGGAAACAATGAAATCTGGGTTGTTGTGGATCGTCTTACAAAGACTGCACACTTCATTGCTATTCGGGAGGATTTCTCTTTGGATCAAATAGCAAGGATATGTATCAGGGATGTTGTAAGGTTTCATGGAGTACCACTATCTATTGTGTCTGACCGAGATCCAAGATTCACCTCTAAGTTTTGGAAGAGTCTTCAACATGCTGTGAATACTGAACTGAACTTCAGTACGGCCTATCATCCTCAAATTGATGGCCAATTCAAGCGGACTATCCAAACACCTGAGGACATGTTGAGAGCATGCTAAATGGACTTTAAAGGAGGATGGGATCAACATCTTGCTCTGGTTGAGTTCTCTTATAATAGCAGTTTCCTCTCGAGCATCCAAATGGCACCATATGAAGCCATGTATGGGAAAAGGCGCAGAACACCGGTATGTTGGGATGAGGTCGGTGAACATAAGCTGCTTGGACTAGAAATGGTCAATGAAATGGTGAAGAAGGTGAAAACCATTCAGTAGCATATCAAGGCAGCCTAGAGTCTACATAAGAGTTATGCCGATAATCTTCCACGATACCTTGATTTTAAAGTTGGATACATGGTGTTTCAATGCATATCTTGGTTGAAAAAGATCATGAGGTTTGGAAAGATACAGAAGTTGAGTCCAAGGTATATCGGCCCCTTTCAGTTGTTTGATCATTTCAAGGTTGTGGCCTATTGACTAGCACTTCCACCTGCCATGGCAAAAGTACATGATGTCTTTCATGTATCCTTCTTAAGGAAGTACATACCAGACCCTTCACATGTACTCTCTTCTGAGGTGGTATAATTGGAAGATGGTCTTTCTTATGACGAGAAACCAGTGAAGATCATAGATCGTAGAGAAAGAGTTCTATGAAATAAGACAATGCCCCTCACCAAGGTGTTTTGGAGAAACCACAAGTTTGAATAAGCGACTTGGGAATCAGAGGATATGATGAAGCAGAGTTACCAACATTTGTTTTAGTGTGGGAAAAGGAAAATTTCAAGGGCGAAATTTCTTAAGGGGGGAATATTGTAATGACCCAAAGTTTCATTAATGAATATCCCTCTGGATATAATTAAATGTTGCTTTATGTTTACATAAAATGTCAACTTCTTTTGTTTTATGTTATGAATTTTGACGGTTTCTAATATAACCGTTGAACAGTGATCACATGATTAGTATAAGTATAAGACTTTAACAAATCCAATTTACTCAGAAAAAGGAAGCGATGACCACATCCAGTAGAATTTCCCCATTCAAAGCCCATTTTTCAGAGCTCGGAAAAGAGGTGGCGTCTTTGGGCTTCGCCCTTGACCAAGCCCAAGCTGAGCTTCATCATGTCAATCTATAATGTGACCATCTACGGGAAAAGTGGATGTTGATTGAAATTACCACTCGAACGATTTTATCTGAGCCACCCCAAGAGTCTGTCACCATCGCACATGTTACCCTTAGGTCTTATATAGCTATTTTAAGGGGTTATGTAACAAATAAATAGTACTATGTTCATGTACATTATTTTTTTATATAATAATGAACATAATTTATAGTCATTTTTGATACATTGTAAATAGTATTTAATGTACAAATGGTGTTTTTATTTATTAATAAATTAAGAAATCCATTTTTATTAAATTAAGGGATTTTTGAATTAAATATTATTTTAATAAAATAATAATATTATTAAATTAATTAAATATAAATTATCTTATAATATTATGAATGAAAATAAATTTTTTTATTAAGGTTTGAAAGCCATTTCTGTCAAAACCCATGAATTTTCGATAAATGTTGGTTTTTATTTAAAAAGTGAAAATTAACATATTTGGAAAATTATTTAGATAAAATAAATGTCATTTTTGGAATCAGTACATCGAAATTATCCAACGGTGAATTTTTCATAATTTTCTGCGACAGTCAAAATTTTTGGGTAAAAATTAAATACCATTTAAATATATAATGTGTTTTATGACATCATAATGACCTAATAGTGATGTAATAAAATACTATAATATTTATGTTTGGAAAATATATGTTTTAACATTAAAATAATGTGAGTTTGGGTTTGATTGACTTACTTTTCAAAGAATTAATGGACCACTCAAGACATATTCAACACCTTGCCTATTTAAATTAATTTCCATGGTAGTGTGACTCACCTCCAATAAGAAACCCTAATATTTTAAGAAGTTCGGAATTTGGACATATAAAATATTTTTTCATCTTCCCTTTTCCAGAAACCATGGGCAAAAACCATTGGATGGTTTGTGGTTTAGATTAATTTAATGTAATGGGACCCTTACATAAATAATAAAGAATTCCCTCACCTTTCCTATATAAACCCACCCATGCTCCCAATTCCTCCTCACTCAATGCCCATGTAGTTCTTCCAACATCTGACATACTCTCTCTAGAATCCTCCCAAGGTGCCCCAAGCTTCCAAGAAGCCTCTCACAAGCCTCTATCTAGCCATTTGAAGCACACTTCCAAGTAAGGGTTTTTTCTTCCTTTCTCATTTTTGTCACTTTTCTTTAAGTTGTATTTCCATTTTAATTTCAATTATTAATGTTGTGGTATGGTTTCACACCTCCCCCATACTACCCTATTATTGTTAAATTTATGGGATACCCCTTTCTCTCTCATTAAATACCTCCCATGTACACCTGTTACTATGCCAAAATTCCAAAAGGAACTTCTCTCTCTTCTTTTACATTCAAGCAATAATTTTGTATCATGAATATAAATTCCATTACAATTGTTGAAACATTTATATATATGACCTCCTTACTTTCATTTACATGTAAATGTGATGACAAACACTTTTCTCTCTCATCAACCATTTTTTTGAATTTTTATGTCACGTCATTACGCTGCGGAAATCTCACAGATTTCCTAACCCAGTGCCATTGTGTAGTGGATACCATGCCCATTTCTCCATCAAGGGTATACACCTTTATGCACCATTACTTATTGATTACAATGTTTCATGTATGAATTCCACATTCCTTTATTGTGCAATAAATGATTATGTTTTATGAATCTATGGTTTATGATCCATGTGGCACACATATGCATGAAATGAAATGTTTAAGAAGGGTGCACCCTTATAGAACCCCAATGCATTGGGTAAAGTATAGTATCATGACACGTCATGTGCAATGAGTTGTGACTCATTCCAATTCAAGTGCAATGATTGTTTACTCGTACATTATGTGCAATGAGGATTTACTAATGCTCTATGTGCAATGAGCCTTGGCTCATGCTAATTCCATGTTAAGTGTTGTTGCCACATTTCCATGTTATTATTATCATGATTTATCATACCTTTATGCTCATATATCTTTTATGCTCTATTGATGTGCCTATTGTCTAACATGTGTTGTAATCCTCATGTTATTCCATGTGTACTCCCTTACTGGGCTTTATAGCTCGCCTTTTCTTATGGATGTCCTCAGGTTATCCCATGCAATGCTAAGTACGAGGGAATGTAGTGGTTATGTAAAAGATGTTTTCAATAAAGATGTTGTATTTCATGTTTTAATTTTTTATATAATGATCCTAAGACCAAAAGAAACTTAGCCTCTCGATCTTCTTTGTTGTATCAGGTGATGTTTTATGTAATAAATCATGTTTATTTTTGTAATAAAAGCAGGGTTGTCATAAACAATTATAAGCGTTCCCCTCACCACACTTATAAAAGTTAGCCTCCTCAACTATTCTCTGAGAACATCAAAAACCAATTGGTTCCTACAAGATCTTGGAAAATAAATTCCTTAATTCCCACTTCTCATCATTTAATAATTATTTTGGTCATAAATCCTCCCTATGATTCCATTTGTTGAATTCCAAAATAATTTTTCTCTATATGAGGTAATGTCCTTGATTAAGACTATTATTTATCTCATCCTCTAGCTCCATAGATTCATATTAAAAAAAGATAATTTAATAAAACAAAATTCTTAACCACATTAAAAATTTATAAATATATTTTAATAAAAAAATTCATCTCATATTCAATCAAATTGGTTTTGAAATCATCAATCCTGTGTATGACAGAGTATAGCCTAACAAACCACTGATACTCATTTCCCATTACCACCTCTGAAAACGAGATATAGTGATTCATTAAATGATTATATACGATATATATATATTATTATTATAATTATGAAATTATTATATCACATATATATTTATAATTTTAATTCTTTTGGAATATTATATATTCACTTGTGTTTATAATGAACTACCACCTCACGAAGCTATGTTGATTAGTTTATTATTTACATGGAAGCTAATAAGGACTATAGTGAACTTAATTTTCTTACATGAATATTACATTATTAAATTGATAAAAAACATAAAAAAATTACCAAAATAGGATCTAAAGTATTAATGTCTTGAAAAAATAGGATTATACATACAATTTACATAGTGAAACATAAATATTATTTAATTTAAACTTCTTAAATTTCGTATTGTCCCTCATATTCCCTTTAGTAAAAATATTCACATGAGGATATAAATAAAAATAACGGATGAGATAAAATACTAGTAAGAGTGTATATAACAATATGAATCAATATAACATGGGTGTGAATAATAATAATCATCATATCCTAATCATGGGATCATCCAAATATTCATGAGGGGATCCATTAGATAAAGTCATATAATTTGGTAATGCATATCAATGAATCATCATGTCTTAGTGTTGAACCACCACACAAATGTTTGAATTATTCTAGCATCTGGAAGAGGAATATTTTACATTATCTCATGAGATACATCACATTTCCCAATATATTGGAGAGTTATAAAATTCTTGATTCACCCATCACAGCAAATCCTTTACTTATTCTATATATTTTCAGGTGCACCCATCACATCATAACATTTACATAATCTTTCATTCCACATAAAAAATATATCCATATTATACATAAAATAACACATGGTAATGAATGAATTTAATTTTATAAAGATATATTCATGAATAAACATTGGGGTTACTAAAATAAATAAGGTATAACATACTTTTTATGTGAATCATATATATTTATTGAAGAAGAAACAATCTTATAAGAGGTAAAAAGTGTGTTTTTAGAAAGAATGGTTCTTTTCGGAAACATTTTGTTGTTCATAAACTCAATTAGAAAACACGTGTTTCCAATAAATGTAAAGGGTAGTAAAAATTAATAAATCATAAGGATCATTAAATGAATATACACACTAAAATTGGTATGGATGAGGGAAAGTCCTAGGAAATGTAGTTATGTTCATGAAACCTCTTACCTTATATCTAAATGAATTATTCACATTAATGTGATAGATAACAAAATGTAATTAGCTAATTAATAAATCAATTACATACACTACATGTGTTTGATTTATTATAGTATTATAAAGTTCATTTCTGTCCTTTTTGGTGAGTTATACAGTTCAATTACTTCATTTGGGAGGGCTCTATTCTACTGTATCTATGATCAGTTTCCTTATTTATATTTATAGGAATTTATTTCTAATTAGAATTATTAATCGGTATAATAATTATATGTCATCAATGAACCTAAACATGTGTAATTGGTCTCATGTATAATTTTATTATATGTTATGATAGTGATTTTTTAGAAATAACGTTAATGAAAATGAATTAATTTTTTCCCGGTTCTTACAAAAATTATGAAACTATAACATTTTATTTAATATAATGTTTATATATATATATAGAAACACTTTATTACTTATAATGTGTGTAATTAAATATTATTTAATTATAATTATGGTTCTATAATGTATCTTGACATTTGTAGTGAATAATGAAAATGCATATTCCACTATGGTGGTAAATCCATACACCACTAATAATATTATCACTTAAAAAATTATATAAAAGAACATGATTTAGGATTAATTATTCCATTAATATAATAATAATATAGCATATAAAATATACAAGTGTTATCAGGAAGATTTAATAAGTTTAGGTTAGGGGAGGATAAGAAAAGAAACAAAATTAAAATTAAATAAAATGAAATTGAAAAAGGATTTAAAATATTGTAATTTCTACTCCTTGAGAACATCCTAAGGGAAAAGGGTTCGGTATTTTTATGATACCATGTTCTCCAAGACATTGGGGAGTGTCGTGGGAAGAGGATTTATCATAACATTTCCCTGATTTAGCATTAGGAATTTGTGAGAAGAAGAGGTGGTTAGGGGTAGTATTTATAGGGGAGAGTGATTTTTATTATTATTATATTCATTAGTTTATTATTTTGGGCATATAATATGAATAGATTTAGAATTATCACTAAATATATTAAAATAATGAAGGGTTGTTTGAGAGTATGGTGATGACATCTGAAATGACTCAATTGAATGTGTATTTATCTTATAATTTATATATATAGAAAATTACCGAATATTAATATTCACAGAAAATTCAAGTATTTTAGAAAATTAAAAATAATATTACCCTATACTTTATCAATATTTTGATGTAAATAATTAAATGCTTTTATAGAAAATAATTATTTAATTTTGATAAATTTACTATTTACTTAAAATATTTTTTTTATTCCTATAGTACCAATTTTAAAATTATAAATTATATTATGACACATTAACAAATTAATTAAGATCTCATAAATTTACCTTATAATCATAATGAAATAAAAAATTAATTTAGGAATCTGTTTTATGATAATATAATTTACATTAAATAATTATAAAAATTATAATATTTTAAATAAACATTTATGTTTTACAAAAATACCATTACATTATTTATCATTTTTAAAATATTATCTTACATTCAGTATGATATAACTATATAATGTTTTTATTTAAAATATAGCTAAATCTTTTATACGTTATTGGTGATTTTACTATTCATTTGTCCAAAATACTATTCCTAAATTGCCATGTTACTATTCCAAGGGTTATGTTACTATTCCTTTAGTAAAATTTCCTTAATTTATATAAATATCATGAATTTAATTATTATTTTATGAGATTATTGTTTTTATTTTGATCTCAATGCAATGTGTGAGTTTAATACAATATAAGATTATTATAATAGGAGAAGGAATCCCATTGTTGATTTTTTGGGCAATTATATTCATCCCCCCTTTTGATATTTCACCCTCAAAATTTCATTTTACATAAACATGTTTGGGTACTTCTCCTTTAGCTCCTCCATCCATTCCCAAGTCACTTATTCATAGTTAGAGTTTCTCTATAACACATTTACAGTTTGGGTTTACTTTTTGCGTAGAACCTTTTCTTTCTATTCTATAATCTAGCCCATTTTCATCTCATAAAAAATTTCGAATTTTAGTTGTACCACCTCTATGTTTAGTACATGTGAGAAATTTGGTATGTACTTCCTCGGGAGAGATACATGGAACACATCATGAACTTTAGCCATACATGGTTGAAGTGAAAGCTGATAGGCCACTGCTCCTATGTGATAAAGGATCTCAAAGTCAACAATATACCATGTGGTATTCTTACCTTTATTTCCAAACTGAATGACTCTCTAACATGGTGATATTCGAAAGAAGAATTTATCTCCAATTTCAAACTCCAATTCCAATTTTTAGTTATTATCATAGATATTTTATTTTCTCTAAGAATATTTAATATATTTCTGGATGGCTTGAACCTTCTATATCATTTCTTCCACAATACATGGACCATGTATCTTTCGTTAATCAACATCAGCCCAACTGGTTGGAGTTATAAATCTCATTTCATGTAGATTGTTATATGGATCCATCGAAATACTCGAGTGGATGTAGTTATTGTATGATAACTCAACCAATGTGAGATTTTGATCCCTTCTTCCATTGAATTCCTTTGAGTAGGATTCTTTCATGTATTAAAAAATTTAAATAGTCTGTTCATATTTCCATAATTTTGGGAAGAGAGGTTGTGCTGAAATTCAATTCAGTGGTCAATGAATGTTGGAGGCTTCTCCAAAATTTAGAGGCGAACCTTTGAAAATGATCAGATACAATTGAATGTTGATCTCCAGGAAACCTCACCACTTCCATCACATATATCATATATTTTTTTTTATTTGAGAGTTATTCTGAAATAGAAATAAATTGGGCAGTCTTTTTGAGTTGTTCCACCATAATCCATATCGTGTTATTTCTTTTGGATGTTTTTTTGGAGACACATTAAAATCCAAATTTTGAAATTTTCCCATGTTCACATGGTTATAGAAAATTGTTTAAACATCCATTTTGACTTCTATAATTGTGCATTATATTAATTAAATATCATTCTCCTTTAAATATCTTCCTCATTCTTTTTCTTCATGTTGTCTCGTCAGAAGTGTTCTCGAAGATCTCTATGCATCGTTGTACTCCTAGGATGGATAAAAAAATTTGAGATACATTCATTGTACAATAGCTCTTTCTTCATTCCATTTGATAAAGTAACCCAAATACTCATTCCAAAATAGAGCACATAATCATCATTGATATTGATAATTTTTTAGATTCAATTCCTTTACCACAATCACTATTGTTTTATACTCAATTTCATCGCTTTTCTCCTCCTTAATCTTCACTTGGATAATTAGATGGGAAATAATTAGGAAAGTTAAGATGTATTCCCTACCATTTTGATTTTCAAATGAATTCATTTTATATCCATGAAGATAGGGACTTTCTCTATATTCATCATGAATAGTGTAGTATCTTCATTTCTTCTACGAGAATCAGTTACCTTGTTTTCTTTCCTAGGATGATAGTGAATAAAGAAATTGTAGTTCTTGATTAGATCTAACCATCTCTTTAGGAACATGTTGAGTTCCATCTATGTCAATATATACTATAAAATCATGTGACCTGTATATATATCACAATTCTCATCATAGAGGTAGTTCTTTTAGATATTCATGGAAAAATTCACAATATCTAGCTCTAGATCATGTGTGAGGTAGTTCTTGTCAGTGATCTTCAACTTTTGGGAGGTGTAAGTTGTCACTTTATCATTATACATTAATATAAACTCCAATACATTCTTTTAATTGTCACTATAAATCACAAAAACATAACAACTTATTGAAAATGTGAGTATAAGTTTACTGATTAGCCTCCTATTTATCCCTCCCCCCAATGTTATCCTCACTTTCTTAACTCCAGAAATACATTACCCATGTCCAAGTTAAATTATTTAATGGGCCAGAAAATCATAACAAATTTCACAAAAAATGATTCTATTACAATACTATGATGAAAAAACAATGGATTTTTATGACACTATAGGTTCTGGTCCATTCCTCAATCACCTTTGTAATAACCTTTTTTTAAGGGTCCAAAAAAATCCCCATCTAATGATAATGTTCCCCAAGATTCAGACTTTCTGAATAAAAAATGTAAAATAATCTGAAATTGACATAAAATTTATTCTTCTTCAATGTCACTGGATGATTATTTAGATGTGGATAATGTTCCTCTTCTTTCTTAGAGAAGATGATAATTTATTTTATAAAAACAACCAAAAAAAATTCAAGGTATTTTATAAAGATTCTATTCAACAAATCCGTGAATATTATTGGGAAATTAGTATATCTGAAAGGAACTAGTAGAAACTCATAGTTAGGATACCTTATATAAATGTAAATCTTATGAATTTCTTCATTTTTCACCTTTAATTGATGATTTCTAAAATTAAAACACACCATTAAGATTTATTGATCTCATTATACTTGATCGTATAGGTCATAAATATTTATAATAGGATACTAGTTTTTTTTTTGATCATGTTGGGTTTCTAATAATGGATACACCACTGCATTGATCCAAAATTTTTAATCATAATGGGAACTTTCATACCCCATGGACATGCACTAGGTTATATGAAACCACTATAAGAATCCTCTTACAAATTATTCTTCAAATATTCCACTTTCAAAGTGTCCTTCCTATAAGGAAATTTTTAGATATGAGTTTCTTAGGGTAGGATCTCAATTGTGATCTCTACATCATGATCTGGTGGAAATTCTAGTTACTCTTTAGGAAATAAATAACTATATCCCCTCAGAACCAGATCTTCCCCTATCTGGATACGTCCCTTTAAATCAACCATTTGAGCAATGTATTCTTCTTTACCCTCACCATTGATATATCATAGAAAAAATATTCATGGCCTTCATTGCATTTATACAAGATCTTAGTATGGTCCTGATTTATAAAATATAATTCCTTTTCCACAATAGTTACTGTGTTCTCTACATAATGGGAGATAATACATCCCTAGTATAGCATCAAATTTCACCAATAGAAGTGTTACAAGATTTACAAGAATAATTGGTCCACATACACAAATAAGAGAAGATTACAACACATGGGTTGCAATGATTTTACCACTATGTGCTTTTATGGATATCTCTATTTATATTTTTCAAGGATTAAATTCAATAATTTTATTAAACATGTTTGTTATAAATAAATTCATAGTACAATAATAAATTTATAATTTTGCAATTTTTGAAAAAATATTAAGTATACCTTATATGACATAATTTTATTTCTCCTCTTTAGCAGTTTTTATTTCATAATCATTACCTTATTATTTTATTTTTGGTGTCTAATAATGCATAATACCCTCAAGGACTCAAGGATTAGTGGATTAACTTACATAGCTCCCTTTCATCCAACATTTGATGTGTTGAACCAAGGGTTGTGGTGTCCATTACTCCACAACATCATTCAATTTCATTATGTCTCTATGACATTCATGAGCTTGGAGTCCTTCAATCCCACACTTCTATTATTTCCCCTTCCCTTTTTGGAAGTTATAATGATGCTTCTTCCCACATTTCTATCAGGTAGATGAAATTTATAAACAATAAAATGTAAGGCATAATAACAAAATAAAATTTAATTATCATTAAATGAATATTCATACTGATGTTTTTGTGAAAGAGATAAACCTCGAGGAAATGGAGTTGGGTTCTAAAAAACCCTTAACTTATATATGAATACTTTTATTTCATTAATAACCTGGATAATAAAATTAAATTAATTAATTAATAAATCCATAACCAATTATACATTTATTTGATTTATTATAGTTTTATTAAGTTTATTTATGTTCATTTTTATGAGTTATATAATTCAATTTCATCGTTGGAGAGTGTTTGTTTTCTTCATTAGGATGATATATTCTCTTGTTTTTTGGTGTGGAAGTTCATGTACAGTGAGAATTAACCTCTTTAATTGAAATTATATATTATTAATGAAAATAATGAATGGTAATATATTTTATATATCATTTGATTATATATTTTTTTTGTGATTTATTACATATAATGTAAGTTAAAATTATTTAATTTATTTTGGTGGTTTTACGAACCATTATGAGCTCATATCATTTTATTTATCATCGTGATTATATATAGCTTTTCAAATATTAAATAACATATAATATGTGTCATGAAATATTATTTAACCATAATAATTGTATTATGACCATACTTAAAGGTTTTAGAGAAAAGTGAGAACGCATGATCCATAGTAGTGGATACTCGACAGACCACATATGGAATTTTATTTTTTAGTAAATTAAAAAATAAGGGATTTGAAGATAAATTATTCCACTAACATAATAAAATCGATAATATATAATATAATTTATTTATCATGCCATATGGATTAGTGGAGGAGAGAATATGTGAATAAAATAAATGAAATTGAAAATAAATTAAATGAAAATGATGTTATATTTTACCTCTTGAATTTTTTATCCTTCAGAACCTCATTAGGGAAAACTGTTTGGTCTTTTGATGAGACCAAGGGATCCTAGACATGGGGTAGGGAATTGGGAATAAATTTTTTTTTAACATGTAAAATATTCATGTATAGGATGGAATAAGGATAAGTGGTGGTGAGGGGAGGTATTTATAGGGGAGGATATTAGTGTTTTTGATTATTAAATGCATTAGTTTATTTTTTTGGAAAAAGAGTAGTAATAGTTTGAGAATTATCGATAAATATATTTAAATAATGAAGATAGGTTCATGATTATGATGATTAAATAACAAGTGAATCAATTGATTTTTTATTAAACTTGAAATTTATATATACCATAACTTACTACATATTACTATTCACCAAATATTCATGTATTTTAGAAAAATAGAGAAAATTCACTCAATCCGTTTATCAACAAGTATAATTCAACAATGAATTCCATTTTATGAAAATTGTTTTCTAAATATGATATATATAATTTTTAATTAAATTTATAATTTATTTAAAAGATATTGATCTTAAAATTATACCTGGTTTTATGAAACATTGAAAAATTATTTATGGTCTCATAAAATTATCATATATTCATAACAAAATAAAATAATAATTCGTGAATCTATTTTATGAAAATAAATTTATTTAGATTCATTATATTAATTATAAAATATAATATAATCATTTCTATTTTACAAAAATGAGATCACTTTTGTTAACATTTTGGAAACATTTATTTACATTATCTAAGATGTAATTGTATCATATTTTTATTTATAAGATTCCAAAATTTTATTTATAGATTAATAGGTTAGATTACTATTCTAATGGGAGGATTACTATTCATAATGGTCAGGTAACTATTCTAAGGGTTGTGATTATATTCCATCAGTATAGGCCCCTTAATTTTTTTAATATAACATATTTCATATTTCTGTTATGTAATTACTGTTTTTATTGGGCTTTCTATGCTATTTATGTGTTTTATACTATAAATGATTATTATAAGATAGAAATTAATTCCATCGATGAAATTTCTGTTTGTTATAAGAGATATAATTCATGAGCATATGTGATATATTAAAAATAGAAAAACTATTTTCAATTTTTAAAACATTATTTACCTTTATTTATTTTAATCCATTATGAAAATTCCAATAATGTTCATGCATAGCTATAGCTATCCATCTACATAAATATTGCATTTAATTCTATTTTTCTAAATCTAATGGATTACTCTAAAAACACATATAGTAAATTTATAAAATATTTGTATCATGTTTAACATTATTTACGTGATGGAACCATTTTAACAGTAAGAAGATTAAAAATAAAAAATCAAAATTTACATAAAAACAAAGATCTTATTTCCCAAACCATGACATTAACATTGAATTATTAATAAAATGACAATAAGTGGTCATAATTAAATAATATATGTTATGATATATATTTTTATGGTTATTTTATAAATTAAAAATAAAATTATAGTTAATATATAGGTTTTTTGAATGTGTATGGTGGAATTCAAGACTTATGATAAGAGTTTCATGTCTTGGTTTTTTCTTATTTGAGACACATGCCCTACACACAACCTATTTTTATGTGGTCTATATAATTCACATGATTTTTTTTCATCGATTTATCAAATAAATTATTAATATTTATTATTTACTTTTGGACACCTATTTAATGGGGTTTACATTTCAAAAATTACACAGTATGAAAGAATATTTATTGTGTTAGTTTTTTATCATTGAGAGATATGTTATGTACTATACCTATCTCCTTTTATGATGTGTATATATAACCCCATTAACATGAAATATCATTATTTTATTGATTATCATGATATATTATGATTAATTTAATGTTTATATTTAATGGTGCTCATGATTATATATTACTATTTTGGAAAGGTTTCTATGATACAATTTCATCTTCAATCGGGATTATTCATGATTACAATTCAAATGATGAATTCATGTGATCTATATCTCATAAAATCATGATTTTAATTCTCCTCTAATTATTTCATGATAATTAATGCCTTCCATCATTTTTCCTCTTGTTATGTACTCAATACATTAAAATAAATTTTTTATGAAACAACTTATTTATTCTTCACTCTTCTCAAAAAAAAATTTCTTTGAAACCAATGATTCAAATATATATTTTCAACGATTTTTATAAAAAACACCCACTAATTTATTAAATAAATTTTTACCCATATATTATGTTGGAACCTCTGTTAAGGTTACCCAAAACCATGTTTAAAAGATAAAAATCATATTTATATTGACAGTAATTAGATTCATGTATTTTAATTATTATTATATAATATGTAATAGGTGGAAAATTTTACAATGGATTATTCACAACTAGTTCAATGAATCACCAATGATATTGAGTCACCACCAAGGTTAACTCACTATAAAGATCCAAAAATCATCTAGGTTTTAAAAGACTCGTTGCTGCCTATGAGACACTGGCATAGTGTAATTTTGGTCATGTATAGAGTAAATCACCATCAGCTATGTCATACCCCTAAATCATAAGTCTGGGAAAGTGTGAGGAGACCTTACTCCAAAATAATGATCCATCACCAGCCTGACCTACCATTAGAGGAGTCACTGTTAGGACACACGGCTAGTGTCACACCACTAGACATAAACACTGCCATTTTTGTGTCACTATTATAAGGATAAACCGCTATAGAGTCATAATTTTAGGACTCACTATCACTATTTAAATACATATTTTTAAATTAATTATCTTTAATGGATATATCAATGAATTTAATTATATATTTTTATAATGGGTTTTTCCTAAAATATTGTAGATATTCATCAAAGGTTGTTTTAGGATTGAGTATGAAGATGCATGATATCACAAAGATGTTTTAAACCATGATGTTGCTATTAAATTATTAAAATAATTCTCCAACGTGAGAATAATAGTGTGAATGGAAGTGTAGGGACGAATGTCAATAGACCCAAATATTTTCACATGCTTGACCTCTAAATAACATTTCATTAATTTTAAGAGATCATACAAGACTTCACTGAGTTGTAGAATCTGAAGCACAAAATATGATAGGTGACTTTCTACAGTCAAGAACATGAGTATAATGAACTCTATTCTACAAAAACATTATAAAACCTAACTCAAGATTTATTTTGTATCATTTTCATAGATTCATGAGTATTAGATCCCATCCTACCGAAAACCACACTTTCTACTACGTCCATATTTCAATATTTATTTAGGTTTTACATTACGATCAGTGTGTATATACTCTATTAATTATTCAAAAAAAATTTCATTCTTTACATTATAAAATAATTTATATCTTCATAAAAAATCTTTTTAACTTTCTGTCCTAGGATAATTGTGGTAGATATCATGTGTGGCATGTTTTTTATTTGTACTACCATGAATATAGTGGAAGAGGCCATGTCTTTTCTAGAGAGTTGGAATACTATTTTAATAGCGGATCCAAGTTGTGGAAAAAAATTTTATTTCATAAAATATATTTGGATGTAGGTGATTACCTTGTGGAGTGGACTTATTATCTACATGAGATTGAACCTCATGTTTCCGAAATTCTATTGTGTGTTAATTTTTTTGTTTATTTATAGCATATTGTATAAAACTGATTGTACTTTTAACATCATTAAATACCACTACATTGATATTTAGTTTTAATTGGAGTTTATTTTAGATCCTGATTTATAAATGTTATTTTTAGGCTTAAAATAATATTATATATTGTTTTTAACATTGACCAAATCAATAATTGATAATAATTTAAAAACATCATATCTTTTATCAATCTATTTTTTTACTAGATGGGTAGTTTTATTTAAATTTAGGTATTTGTTTAAATCCTTTTTAAATAGAAATTTTTATTTGGTACTAAATTAACCCCCCCCCCTCTTGAGATTCTCACATCCACAAATATTTGGTATCTGAGGTATTACTCTTGGTATCATCATTTTTTTAAATAATTCAATTGTTATTTTTATTTTTCATTAAAGATATTAAATTTCTATTACATATAAATTTAAATTCATTAAATGGATAATAAACCACAAGTTTCTACTACTAATAGTATTCCTTTTTTCAGTTGTAATAATTATGTTATGTTGAAGGCCAAGATGAAAATACATATAGAAACTATGAGATTTGAAATCTGGTGTTCCATTGAGGATATGATAGAGTTACAAAATAATTCGACAAAATATTTGCCTAATGCTAAAAATATTTCCCATAATTATAATTGTAAATACTTGATTAAATTTCATTGTGCCTTAGGAGAAGATGAATTCAATTTAATTTTTTATTGTAAAATTACCTTTGATATTTAGTTACACTAGCTATTTCTCATGATGGAACAACCAATTTAATAGAAATGAGATTCAACACATATACTATTAAATACGATAATTTTAATGAATCTTAGTGAACTAATATTTGACATATATCCCAGGATTAATAAAATTGTGAACACAATGAGCTCACTTGAAAATACATTTCCTGAAAAAACTAAATAATGAGACTACTATGGTGCCATCTAGAATGATGGAGTGGAATATGTATTACAATTTTAGAATCATGTGACATTAGTAAAATATCTGTCAAGGAGCTGATTGGTAAGAAATTGATGTCTTAAGAAAAATGAAAATTCAATTAAGAGGAATATTATAAGAAGAAAAGAAATTCATTATCCTTTGAGACTAGTACATCCAAACAAAGAGAAAACAAAAAGGAAAATATAAAGGCTGAATGTTTGAGTGATAGTTAGTCACCTCCATACATTGATGAAGAAATTGCTCATACAACTCAGATATTTAAGAAGATTTATATTAATAATAAGCTTTTAAGAATTCCAAACATTAACATAATGTAATATACTAAATGAAACTGAAAAAAGGATTGGAAGAAGGATCCTAATGAAATTTATAGAAATGAATGCAAAGAAAATGACATGTTATGGAAGACTTCCCAAAACTAAAATAAAAAAAGAAGTGTTTTGATAAGGAAACAAGGATTCAGAAACAAATGAAATAAACAAGGAGTGTCTCTGAGGATAGATCTAGTTATTTTAACACTACCAATAAACAATAATCTGATAGAGCCAATAGGTACATCATGACTAATGTATCTGAGTTATTGAATGTTCTAATATTTTCCATGTTTTTAATTCCAATAGTTCAATGAATGAACATAATGATGAAGAAAAGTCTCAATAATAGATTATTGAATTTTAACAAATGATGGAAGACAAATTTAATGAACTTAAGGACAAGTGAAAAGTTATTAAGAGAAATCTCACATTAACTAAAAATACTAAAACTAATTTATATATTTATAAATAAAATAATTATTAGTGTTTTAAGATAATACTGAACATAAAAAATCAAATGAGAAATTTATGAATGATTAATAAATCTTTATAAATGTTATGTAATTTCATAAAAAAATTTAAAATAATGTTTCTCAAAAATATGATTCTATTATAAGATACCAAGATGGCTAGAAGAGAGTAGTAAATAGAACATTTGTTCCAATGGCCAAATCTAAAAACATTTAAAATATTTATTTTTCCAAAGGACCAAGAAAAAGTGTTTATTTAAAATATCCTAAAATCTATATACGATGGACCATTTAAAAATATTTTCATTTTTAAATCCTATGTTACGAACAGTTATGTACTGTGGAAAATCTGGGTACCAAAATTATTTCTTACATAAATTTTGATTTATTAGATAACTATGTGAAGACCTCCTAAATAATTATATGGTATTTGGAAAATATATTTTCATTAATAATGATAGGAGACTATAATATCTTCAATAACATAGTAATGTTTTATGGTGGTCGTGCCACCTTTGGTGACAATGCTAAAGGAAAAATCTTCACCCTTGGCCAAATTTTGAACATAAATTTTGATTTTATTTTCAATGTTTTGTTTGTGGATGGTATGATATATAACATACATAAAATCTCTGAATTATTTGATGATATTTTTCTTATAAATTTGAGATTAATGTATATAATGTTTCTTATACTAAGGGTTTTTTATTTTTTATTAATTTAAAGAATAAAAATGATTATACTGATGATTATTATTCATTAGTTTCTAAAAAATTTCATTTTTAATACCTTTCACAAAAAATCCTGGATTTTATATACAATTATAAGAAATTGTAAAATTCACTCACATAAAAATCATACTTGGAGAGGATTTGTCAAGGATCTAACAGAACTAGAGTTCCCAATTTACAATGTCTATAACCCCAGTTAAAAAGAGAAGAAACACGTGATTTATTTTAAATTAATGAAGGATGTTTCAAATTTTTTACCTCTTTAGTGGGTTTATATGCATTTATTTGGACATTATATAGTTTCTAGTATAAATGGGAAACATTATGTCTTTGTATTAGTAGATGAATTCTCTAGGTATATGTGGGTTTTCGTTATAAATCACAAAAGTGAATCCTTTTTTTACATTTCCATGAAATTTAGTACTATATTATACCTAAGTGGAAATAGGATTAAGACACTAAGAACTGAAAGTGGCCATGATGATTAAAATTAAGACTTCGAATAATTTTTCATAAAAAATGGATATAGTAAAAACTTATATACACCTAATACCCTTTAGTAGAATATAGATTTTGAGGGAAGGAAGACAACACATCAAGATACAACCCAAACTATGAAAAATGAAGTTTATTTACCTCTATAATTTTTAGCAGATGCTATGAATATATCCTATTACATAATTAATAGTTTTTTTATTAGATCAATCTTAATGAAAACCCATATAATAATTGTAATTATTGAAAGTGTATTCATAATTACTATATTGTTTTCTGTTTAAATGTATTTATTCAAAAAAAAGGATAATATTGAGAATTTTTTTTCCAAAAGTGATGAAGTAATTTTCCTTTGTTATTCAAAATTTATTAAATCTTATAGTGTTTTTAAAAATATGACCAAAACATTGAAATAGTATGTTTACATCAAATATGTTGAAATAGATCCATATGAGCCTAAGGCCTCTTTATAAAATCATGAGGTTGATTTATATTCATTAAACGTAAATTCGAAAACCCCTGATTCTGTGGTGAGACAGTTAGAAATATTATCTAGTTTGGATGAATTTTCCAAACATCTAAAACTAGAACCTATAGAATAACATGAAGTGACCATCCCAACTTTTCTAGACCTATTTAACCATTATGAATAATCCATTAGATACTGTATTAGGAGACCTATATAATGGTATATTGAATAAATGTTCTCATAGAAATCAAATTGACCATCATGAACTATTGTTTCAACTAGAACCAAGGAACATAAATGATGCAATTAATGATGAATTTTTGGTAATATCAATACAAGAAGATTTAAATGAATTTGAATGAAAAAAATTACCAGAACATATTGATATATGTAAATACATTATGACTATGGGAACAAAATGGGTGTTCACAAACAACTTAGATGAATCAGTCATTGTAGTCTGCAACAAGGATACACCAGTTTCATAATGGTGTAGTCATGAAGAATGAATAGACAATGAAGAGACCTTTTCAAATGTAGTCTAGATAGAATCTATAAGAATCATGTTATCCTATGTAGCTCACCTAGATTTCAGACATTATCAAATGGATTTCTAGAGTGATTTTCTAAATGGTTATATAGTTGTGAATTTTTTTAACAAACCTCCAGTTTGGGAAATCTATATCCTCTAAATTGAGTTTTTAATTACCAAAATGATTTATATGGTTTCCAACATGCCCCTAGATCTTGGTTTGATAGGCTTAGCACTTTTTTATATCAAAAGGTTTTTCACAATGTATATCTGATCCAAATATATTTTTGAAAACACATCAAATGATGTTTTAGTTATACAAATATATGTTAATGATATTATTTTTGGATCATCAAAAAATTCCTTCTGTAATGATTTTTCTAAAATGATACATAATAAATCTGAAATGAGATTAATGGGTGAACTCAAATTTTCTCTTCGTTTTCAGATTTTTAAAATTATAGAGTGAATCATTTTAATACAAAATTAATATACCAATGATAATTTAAAACATTTTGGTCTGGATATAACTAAGAGGAGTGATAATCCTATGAGTACTACCATTATGATAGATCTTGATGAATCTGGGAATCTAGTCTTAAAATTATACTTGGATGTATTCTCTACAAGGCTACTATATTACTTGATATTATGTTTAGTTAGTTTATGGGTGCTCATTTTCAATGTAATAAATAAGAGTCACATATTTTAATTGTAAAAATAAATTTAAAAAACCTCAAATATAATAAAAATTATGTTCTGTTTTACCTTTGTGGACAAGAAATTTATTTATTTTGTTCTTCAAATGATGATTCTAGTGGTTGTAAGTTATATAGAAAAATAATATCTGAAACATGTTTCATTTTAAGAATGTTTTTAATTTCATTGTGTAGTAAGAAATATAATTATGTTTCACTATCTACTACTGTATCCAAATACATAGATTTAGGTAGTTTGTATGCACAATGTTTTTGGATGAAAATCACTTTATTAAACTATGGTTATCAACTCTGATTTTTTCTTATAGTAAATGAAAAAACAACTACTATTAATATTTGTAAAATTCTAGTATCCCTTTCTAGATAATGTCTCATTGATATAACATACCACATTTTGAGAGATAATTCGAAAAAATGTGATATCACTCATGAATTCATTGGTATAAAAAATCATTGTGATGATATATTCACTAATACATTGAATTATGAGTGATTAAATTACATCAAACATGAATTCAGTATGATTAATATTTATTATGTCCAATTTTCACGGTATATCCATTATGAATGTCTCGCCTTTGGGATTTTTAACATTGGGATTCTCATCGTTGGGCTTCTCACCATTGTAATTATCAGTGATGGATATCTTAAAGTTGTACTTATCACAATTTTATTTCACATTGTTGGTTTTTCATGCCTTTTTATAATTTTAAATTACCAATTCTGGATGTACTAGTTTTATTTTCTACATGTTTTATTTTAAATTCATAACTTGAATAGACTTTTTTACAACAATTATTGATTTTAAAATTTCAAAATACCTAAATTATATATATCTAAATATTTTCTACTGTTGAAAAACAATTCATTCCCTCAAAATAAAACATTCATGACTATTTACCTCCAGACCATTGACATTATTTTCTTCTTCACCCAAACCAAATGAGCTGAAATTCATTTCCAGACTCAAGAGTTCATCATTATCTTCACTGGAAGAGTTTCTTCAATTAAAAAAGTAGAACGGTGAGCCTATCTATCCAGCTAAACATTCAACAATTAACCAAATGTTTTCAAAAAGGTTTATTTCACTAGAAAAATATGTTCAAGAAGAATGCTTATTTTCATGTAAATTATTTGTACTTGATATACCTCAAGATCAAGGATATTTGGACTCTTTTTCTTGGTACAAAAGCCACATTTATTCTAATCTTTTTTATGAGTTTTACCATTGTGTTTTTTTACTTTTGAAGAAGTTTTTTCTAACTATGTTAGAATCGAAGTTAGAGATGATAATTTTTTTATTCACAATAGTTAGATTATTATTTAAAGGATCGACAAGAAGGTGTGCTTGAGGAATATAATGGAAGAACTCTGTCAAACATTGATCTCATTGGTTATGAAGATGCATTAGAATCCCTAACAGTTGATAGAATTACCAAAAGAATGATAGTTTAAAATTTATATGGGGAGTATAGGAAACTAGTTATTTTTATAAAGCTTATGTTATTCTTATGAAAAGGTCACCTCTCCCCCTAAAGATATCAATATTTTTACTTGTTGTGGTTTGTGAAAAAATGACACCAGATCAATATTTTTAGGTATATAATGTAAAACTTAGTGGACATGACTAAACCTTATTTAATGTATATTTCTATAATATATCTGATGTTATTTATGAAGATGTTTAATTCATATGGTCTAATTGATAATAGTGATGATTTTTTAATAGAATGTGTGGTATTTTGTATCATTGTGGTGATATATAAGAGAATGAAGATCTATAAAAGCCATGTAATATACAATAGGTATTTTATAATGAGTTTTTATGTGAATATTTCAAACTTATTGACTGTCGTATAAGACCCAAAATTTATGTTGGTCGTGGAATATAGAAGGATGAATTTGTCGAATCTTTTGAAAATAATAATGAGGAAGAAGATGATGTTTCTAGAGGTGAAGATGAAGATATTTTTATGAATTTGGGTTGTGTCTATAAATTACTAAAGAGATCTTAGACTATCATATTTGGAAAACTAAGTCCTCTAATGATATTTCCTAAATGATAAAAAATGTTGAAAGTTGATATTAAAGAACATAATGTAGTTTTAGAAGAAGTTCGATTAAAAAATTCATCCATGTATAATACAGAGAATAGAAATTGAGAAAATAATAAGGATTATTGGAAAAAAATTATGAGGATTGTGGAGAATTTAAAAATAAATAATAATAAGTGGAAATATACATTGTAAAATATAAAACTATTGTTGATGGAGACAAAATTGATAATAGAAATTGAGAAGTGTTGATCATGAGCATTCTGATGGGCCAAATGGTGTTATTATGAGAGTTCATATTGAGAAAGATGAAAAAATCAAAAGATCATGATACTTATCCTATTTTATCTAATAATATACCTTTATTATTTAGATTGTTTATATAACTCTTGAAAAGAGAATAGAGATATAGTTGAGGGGGATAAAATTGCATGTCTGGATGATCATCAAGTAGTTGAGAAGATGATGGTTACTACTTCTATTGAATAGCATGTCACTGAGAATATGGAATTAAAGTATTCTTTTAAGAAACCTATTGATTTTTCATTGGATGTTTCTCTTAAAACTATGAAGATAAAGGATAATGGAAGATATTATGATGAGTTAATTTTTTTCATGGTTTGTTAGACATACTATTTATGTTATTATAGCTACATAATATCCTTAGACATATTATATGCCTTCTTTAAAGATAATATAACATATTTTTATAGAGTTTCCTAAATTTATAGGATATTTAAAACTGGTTTTAGAATATTCATACATTTATGGGGATGGATATCCACCAATTTATGGTGGGTCTTTATTTTGAGTTGTATTTTATCATATTAAATCAAATAATTTGCATGATTCTTCTATAAATACTCATACTTCTCCTACATTTCCAGCAGATAATATCTCTACAGTTGATTTGAGTTCATTCAAACGTGAGTTTTAATCAGAGAACATTTTTTTGATAAAAAATAAATCATCATTGACCAAAATGGTAAATAATAATGATGTTAGGTATTTGAAGGGTGCTGCCATGGGCGCTCTCAAATGATATGAGATTTAAGGGTAGTTAGGTGTATCAGAGTGGGTGACTGGGGACATATCTCAAAATAAGAAGTAAATTTAACAAAATATTAAAGGTATTAAAAAAGTAAAATAAAAGATAAGAAGAACACTACATGAAAGGTTTTGGGGATTCTTTTTCTTTTATAAAGCTAGATGAAATATTCTGGAATAAGATTTCAATTTTTTTTCTTTTTGTTCTTGAAATGGGATTACAAAAACATAATGACAAAATGTTTTTTTAAAAAGTTTTTATATGGAACAATCGATCTAAATATTCCTATTCATTTACTTACTAATCATTATTCATTAAATTAATATTCACTTAATTTTGATCCCCTAATTATTTATCCCCCAAACCCAATAATAATTAACTTTACCCTAAGGATGATGTGAATTAAACCATAGGCTATCTTTGGAACATATAGTTGCATCACCCTTCTTTGATTGATGTACAAAGGATAGATTATGGTCAATGGTAAATTAATGAAGACATGCAATCTAGAAATCACATCAAATTGAGTTTATGTATTATTTTGTAACATTACATATTGATCCTATGTGGTTTTGTATTAATGATTAAGATCTCACTCTCAGAATTCACACAATTTCCGACCTTGTGTGTTTAGGGTTTGTTATCAAATTGCTTTCGTAGATTCCTTTAAATTAAAAAATAAATTAAAATATCATATTAATGGAATTATATTATCTCACTGATTTAAAAAATTTAATTAGGATGGTTATAGGTAGATTAATTACTAATATGAACTACTCTTCTATGGGTGGTGTAACCATTATAGAAACGTTTTTTATTTGCAAGGGTTTATAAAAGGTCAAACACAATACAGTTTCTAATATTGAATTCCATCCCAAAATATAAGATTAATAGAACATGAATATTGAAATGAATAGAAGAAATGGAAGATAATCTAAAAGTATATGGAAATCACAACAATATTAAAAAGTAAAGAAGAAGAAGAAGGCTTCGATGAAGTGATCCTACTTTCAAGAGTTCTCCCTCATGAAATTCCTTGAAAAATGGAGTGAAAAAACTATCCTCTGAGTTTAATCTCCCAATACACATTTTGGACACTATAAATGATAAAAACACAATTATATAGAGTGGGGGGGCTATGTTTCAAGTGGTTTTAAGTGTGAATGCGAAAATTTGGTCAAATATATTATTCCAAATTGGAACACCTTTTTTACTATCAAAATATGTGAACTAACTATCCATATATAAGAAGGATTTGTGAGAAATTTGTTTCTAGATCGCCTCTCCAAATTTGGGCCCAATCCAATATTTTATGTAGATGTTCTGGCCCAAATACAAAATGATGTCCAATCTGTAGAGTCCATCCCATCTTTGACATCACGGCCCTATTAATCCAACCAGATGTATGTGTTAGTTCTATAGTCCAGAATATAAATTATAGCAGTAATAAGTAACAAAATTTTTATGTTTATAGAATTCAATGTAAAATATTTATGTCTTAATTACTCTTTGGCACTTTAATGGGTAAAACTATAATTTTCCTCAAATTTTCAAAAGAATTAACTAGTCCCAAATATTTTAGATGTAAACATATTAATCTCAATGTAAGGAAATATTGTCTTTTATTGTCAACAAAATATAAAAAAATATATATTTTATCAGCTCCCACACTCTTACCCTTTTTCCACTCTTAGGAAAATCCTCATATCATGTATTCAAAAAAATTGTGAAACAATATGCATGTTCATAATCCTCAATCCATAGTGGAAATATATTGAATGATAGAATCCCATAAAGTGTAAATATCAATTCATTGTCTCATATATTATGTTAAAAAATCTTGTGAGACACATAAAACTAATCATAGAAGAAAAATTCAACGGTCTACCATGACAATAATTCTCTAAATGTGTGTGTGCCAACAATTCTGAGATCCTAAATCCACCCTTTATATAGTATATTCGGTTCAACAAAAACAATTCTTCATACTTTCTTTAATTCACCCAACATGTTCTACATTCTTTGGCAATTGAATTTCAAGACCCACTTGCTTTAGAATTCTTAAAAGGTGATCCTTAAGCTCCTGACCTATATATCTCAATATGTTGTACATTTCATCATTCCCCACATTTATTATTATTTTTATTTTTTATGTTTCAGTTGAAAAAATATCACGACCATCCCTCAACCCATGTATGATATCCACACAATACTAATTTAAATATTTATACAATGATCAAATGTTGAGCAATGGTGGTTTTTGACCTTTCTAAGACACAACCCAATTTTTATTCTTTTTATTTTTTGTTTTTTGGGGGGAGTACGAAAGTCTGATAACATGTACACATGCATAGGTCAATTCGTTATATTAATGAAACTGATTGGAAGAGAGAATAACGTATCGATCAACTAATGAATTTTTTTTCCTAACATGACTATACCATCAATTGAGTATGAAAATTATCGCATGTCATCATTGAGTGAAAATTTGTGTGGAGAAATCAATGACACAATTTACCATGAACAAACATCATAAGTAATGATGTAAAAATATAAAAGGTTTTATAATGAGATTACCAATATATAAAATAGGACTTCAATTTTTAGAAAAAATAACCCTTAATGTTTAAATCTTACTCATCCTTATTATTGTATAATGTAATTTTGACAAAAAATAATTTTCAATATGTTCCAAATGAGAATTATACTTGATATAATTTTTCTTTAATTTTTTTTTTTTTTATTTTTTGTCATTTTTTGTTATTTTTTAAAATCTTAAATAGAAAAAATAATATATAAACTAAACACACAAAAAACAAATGAAAATTGAAAATGTTATCCCCTCCCCCAAACTTAAAATATTTCATTGTCATCGATGTGAACCTATGAGATGATATATGCACATGAAATGTAAAATTTTAAATAGGAAAAATAATATTTTTAATGAAATCATTAAGAACATCATGATATTATAAATTGATGATGGGTTTATTCATAGTGAGGAAATCCACTACATCAGTCAAATGACCATCAATGTATTGCATCAATAATTTCCTGTTGACTATAAATCTTGTTCCAGTTTCCTCTTTTATGACCTCCACTAAACCATAAGGAAAAATATTAGAAAAAATATAAGGACCATACCATTAGGAACACAATTTACCAGGAACTATCTTCAGTTGTGAACTATATAGAGGGACATTACCACCAACATGGATCTCCCTTTGTTGGATCATTCTATCATGAGCTTATTTTTTATCTTTATATGTAGATCCTTGAGTTTTCATATGAAGATAATTGAATCTCATTAAGCGATTGAATTTTTAGCATCCTTTGGATTCAATTTTGGGCCAAATCCATGTTGTATTTCTTTATATGCCAATATCCACGATTTTCATCATCCATAGGGAGATCACATGCTTTCCAAAAAACAATCCAAGATCGGGACATACCAATGGTTGTCTTTTATGCTATCCTATAAGCCCAAACTGCATTATATATGCACATTCTCTAATCCTTCAAATTCAGATACACATTTTTACCCATAATTTGTTTCAAATTGCAATTTGAAACCTCATCTTGGCCATTTTTTTGGAAGTTGTATGGTGTTGATATTATGTGTGTCGAACCATACTTATAAAAGAAGGGAGACAAATTATAATTGCATAAGTGGAAACCTTATTCACTGATGATATCCATTGTTACTCCAAACCTACAAAAAATACAGGTCGTTAAAAATTCCACTACAACATGAGAATCATCAGTCCCAGTGACCATAGCTTCCACCCATTAAATCACATAAAAAACATAACCCACAACATACAGGAAAACAAATGAAAGTAGAAAATGATCTATAAAATTTATTCAAAAAACATCGAAAATCTCATAGAATAATATGTGTTGTTGGGGCATCTCATGTCTCTTATAAATGTTTACAGTGTGTTGGAAATGTAAGAACGAATTGAAAAAAAAACACGAGCATCATGTAATAAGCTATCCTAATATAATCCATAGACTAAGACCTTCCTAGTTGTCTGTTGGGGTAAAAATTGTGCACCACTAGCATGTGTGTGACAAAAATGTAAAACAGTCTCAAAAACATTATTAGGAACAAAACTCTTAAAAACATGGTCACGATACATTCTCCATACGTAGGGACCATCCCATACATAAAATCTAGACTAACTATTTATTTTTTGGACTTGTTGTTTATTTAAATTTTTGGGGATTTTAGATTCAACAATTAAATTATCTAAATATGCATAACAAGGATGTGTACCTAAGATGTTATAAAGATTCTAAATAAGGAAATTTTCCGAAAGTTGTACCTGGACCAAGGTTTCATCATCTAGTGATTGAGTATGTCTACTCATGTAGTCTACCACCAGGTTTTCAGACCCCATCTTGTCCTTTATCTCAATATCAAATTCCTAAAGAAGGATCATCCATCATATTAGTCTGGGATTTGTATCTGGATTCTTCTAGAGGTACCTCAGAGCTTCATTGTTAGGAAAAAAACAACATAGGGTCCAATAAATATGAACAAAATTTATCTAATGAAAATATGAAGGAAATAATCTCTTTTTCATTGGTTTTATAGTTTTATTGGGATTAATCTAGTGTACTTGATGCATAAGAAATTACATGTGAATGTCCATACACCAATTGAGATAATGAAGCTCTAACTGCAAAGATGGAGGCATCACACATAAGCTCAAAAGGAATATCCCAATGTGGGGGATGTATGATTGTTAGAGTCATTTGAAACGTCTTTAGCTATCAATGGAAATATTATAAGAATCATCAAACACAAAATCAGGACCCTTTTGAAATAATTGTGAGATAGGAAGATAAATGTCACTAAAATCTTTGATGATGCACTAATAAAATTCTGCATGCCCCTGGAATGATCTTACATCACACACACATGAAAGATAGGGTAAGGATGAAATAATATCTACCATAGATTTACCAACTTATATTCTATGTTTTGACACTACGTGCCCTAATACAACCCCATGTTCTACCATGAAATGACACTTTTCAATGTTCAAGACCAAATTATTATCAATTTTATAATTCAATACATTTCCCAAACTAGAGACAAAATCATAAAATGAAGTCACATACACTATAAAATAATCCATAAAAACCTTGATGTTGGTCTCTATAAAATCAGGAAAAATATTCACCAGGCATCTCTAGAAGGTACATGGTGCATTTCCAAGTCCAAATGCCATCCTCATGTAGTAAAATGTACTAAATATATAAGTGAATATTTCTTCTTCTGATCCACTAGAGGTATAGGAACATGAAAATATCTATAAAATCCATCCAAAAAACAATAATGTGTCTTCCTACCTGGTATATCTATAATTTTAACAAAAATTTTGTGGGTGAAATGGACCTTGTGTGTGGATTGATTTAATTTCATATAATTACCAAACACTCAGTAATTGTTTTGAACCCTTAGAGGAACTACCTCCTTTTTATCATTTTTTACAACTTCAACACCACCTTTCTTTGGCACAACCTCAATTGGACATACCCACAGTAAATATGAAATTGGAAAAATTATACCTACATAGAGAAATGTTTCAACATATTTTTTACAACTTCTAGAAGGGTTGGATTTAGTCTCTTTTGTAGATGCCTCAATGGTTTATCTCCATCCTCTAAAATAATATTATGCTTGTAAATAGAGGGGCTAATACATGATATGTTATCTAAGGTCCACCCAATTTCCCAAGCGTTCTCCCCCAAAAGAGTCAAAAAAAATCATCATGTTAAAATGTGTGATTTTTATCAATTATATTAGTTAATTTCACACAGCATAACAAGTTTGAGTATTTTAGATTAGGTGTAAATGTCTTGAGTTTTAATAAAGGGAGGTGCAGTATGGATGGAGACATTGAAGGAACTGAAATATGTGCCCAATAAACATTAATACTAGAATCATCATCATAAATATTAGAGAATAATGCATCAAAACCATCATTATATTCAACAACCAAGTCATTCTTAGAGTTAACATGTTCAAAATAAGAATACGAATCTATTTCAAAATAAAATCTATGAGAGATTTGTGCGTTAGAAATTTGTGTAAATTGCTCTTAATCCTCAAAATATAACCAAAACTCAAAATCTCTTTAATAATATGAAATTAAAATTCAATGGGGTATTTTTTGGTGGTTCCAAATAGGAGATAATAAAATAATAATAGTCCTTTGAGGGATACTTCATGTAGCCCATAACATTAAATATAAAAACTTTGTAAAGAAACTACCAAGAATGTGAACCCACATGGATATTTATGATAGTTTTTGAATTTTTGAGGAAGGGCTGGCCAAACATAATGGGGGAATGAGAACTTACCTGATCATCCTTCATGTTAAGCATGTCGAAATATGTTGGGAACATCATCTCTCTTACCTTAACAAGTATATCCATAAAGACTCTCACAAGATATTATTTATCTCAAATTGATAACCACACTACTATTCTCATTGAATGCAACTCAAAAACATGTAAAAATAGAAAATAGAGTGTGGAATCACATTTATGGAAACTCTAAAATATCATAAATCATTAGAATGTGTAAATCCCCTATGATGCATTGGATGTTGTGTGTCCGTAGATCCCTTCACATTTTTTTATTTCTAGAGTTGGTTTAATAAGGGATGACATATTCCTTCCAAGATTGATCCTATAATTTTTATTTAATCTCTCTACAATGGGGAAAATGTCTTTTAAAAATTTGGAATACCTTGGGAATTTCATTATTTCTTCAAGTATACGGTTTTTGAACTCAACATGCATGAATATATGAAAAAATAATTTTTTCATCATCACTTTGGTTATCATTTGGTTTTTACATCACTATTTGGTAGTGTAAGGGGCTTAAGAAGAACCTCATCAATATTTTTCATACCTTTTTCTTTCTCCTTGGGAAAGTCATCAGTGGTTCAGGATTGGGGACTATCTAGAGTTGAGGTGAATCATGGTGCAATGGTAGGTGTAGAAGTATCAGTTTTTATGTCCCACTTCACAATCTGATGGAACTAACATTCCCATTGGGATTTGGAATACGTTGTCAAGGATGATTTCTAGTGTTCTTACTTACCAGTTCATACAGGGCGGAGGAAATCTGGATCATATGATCCTTCAACTCCCTCAGATCGTAAATAGACTCTTTATATCATTATATTGATTAAGAACAATTTGATTCAAAATATATACATATTAAGAATTGACCATTTTATAGAAGTCCCTCGGTGTTTTATTTTCTATTCTTTGTCTTCAAATGTTTTTTTGGGTTGTTGGAATCCCTCTTTGTAAGGAAGAGGCTACTAGATATTCTGTTAAAAAGGGGCCCTTTGTTGTTTTCTAGAACTATACCACATGTTTTATTAACCCTTCCTCACATGGTTTTATGTTTGTGAAAAGGAATTATAATTATTTTGTGGTTGTTGTTATTGTTTTAGTTTATATGGTCTCCCATGGAATACTGCAACACAATCCTTTGACTCTTGTAATTGGTGGAAATAATCCACTGGGTGGTCTATTTCAGTACCAATGCCACATGGCCTCATAGGAGTCGGTTGGGATGTATTTTGATCAAAATTAATCTACATGACCATAGTGTTCAATTATATCAAAATAGTATCAATCAAATTATGTTCAATAGAGGAAAGACATATAAAATGTACTCCTATAACATGTGGTATGCCTCAATCACCAAAATTTTTGGAGTTTTGTGAAATATTTTTTATCAACACACATGCATATACTGGTGAATTATAGACCAATTCCCCTCTTATTGTGGAATACATAATGTTTCTCTCCATAGTTAAGAGTCCTTGATATGAGTATTAGATGATTAGTTTCTCACTCATTTTTTGATGTCGGAAGCTAGCAAAATAATATCAGGAATCACTCTTAGTTCTCACACATTGACTCCCCTTGGGCTTTCATGATTCCTATGTTCTTTTTTTTAATGGAATTGGTCCTTTATGATGAAAAAAGTCTATATAATAAAATATGTTTCAAACCATTCCAACATGTTGTGTCTTCATGTTTTAAATAACACATCAAATTATGTGATGCTCCATCAAGTGAAATTTGGAATTCTATTAGTTATATTTGATCATCTGAAAAAATTCTTGGATTGAGGGTTTAGAAAACCATATTAAATTCATTTAAATGATTTTCTTGGATCCTCAACAGATAATTGATGAACCAGTAGAAGAAGGATCTTTAAGAAATATTTCAATTCAATGTCCAATTTTAGGATTGGGAATGCTATAATATTTGGTTTATAGTTAATGTTGGGTGCAAACAATTATTAAATGGTTCTATTAAGTTCATTTTTACTATATTCAGCCATTGGTTTTGTTTTGTGTTTTATTCAAAATTAATTCCAATTTCATTGTTACCAAAATGGAGGAATTCTCTAACTGTTTCAATGTTCAGACATCCCGTAGACTGATACTATCTGATTTGAGCTCAAAGTCTACATTCAATCATATGTTCCTAATATAAGATATCCTCAATATTACATCATTTCATTAATCAAATAAAAATTAAAAAGAGGAAAATAAACTTAGAAAATAAAAAAGAAGTTTCAGTTAGTTAGATAATAATAAAATTTAAGAGAAAAATTATGAGAAAAATGAATGAAAAAAGAAAGGGGTTATAATAAGAATAAAATGAATAACAAAACAAATACCACGAATTGGATGAAAAAATTTCATTCCTCTCATGAAGTGACACCAATTTTAATGGATCTATCATGGGCGCTCTCCAATGAAGTGTGATTTTAGTGTACTTAGGTGCATTAAAGTGGTTTACCAAGGTCACATCTCAAAGGGAGAAGTAAATTTAATAACATATTAAATGTATATTAAAAATAAAATAAAAGATAAGAAACACACTATGTAAAAGGGATTGGGTAGTTTTTTAAAATTTAAAAACCTAGATGAATTATCTTGGAATAAGATTTGATTTTCTGATTTTTTTAAATATTAAGAAAACGCAACGAGAAGATTATTTTAGAAACTATTTTTTAGATGGTATAGTCGATCTAACTCTATCCCTTAATTTACATATAAATCATTATAATTTAAATTAATATCTACTTAATTTTGGTCCCCAAAATTTTTAGCCCCTGAACCCTATGATAATTAATTTTATCACAAATATGAAGTGAATTAAAGCCTACGCTGTCTTCAGAACATGCAATCACAACACCGTGCATTGATTGATTTTCTGAGAATAGATTATTGTCATTAGTAAATTAATGGACAAAACCATTATATATTTAAGAATAATTGAGTATATGTATTATGTTTAAACTCTTCAAATTGATCCCAGGTGGTTTTGTGTTACCGATTAGATAGGACTCAAAAAATTCACACCATTCTCAACATCGCGTGTTTTGGGTTTATTGATCAATTTCTTGATTAAGATCATTAAAATTAAAAAATTAATATATAATATTATGTTAATCAAATTGGGTCATTGACTAAAAATAAAATAATAAATAAGGTTATTGGTAGATCGATTAATAAGAATAACTACTCTTCCTTTGGCTGTGTAGTCAACGTTGAAACGTTTTGAATTCTCAAGGGTTTTGAAAGAGCATATCCCAATATTGATTCAACTCATGAATCCCAGACTAAATAGAAATATTAATAGATGAATAAAAATTGAAATAACAAAAGAAGTGGAAGGGAAACTAAGAGTTTATTTAAATCATTACAATATTACAAGGAGAATAAAAAGAAGAATGATTCAACGAAGGGATCCTAACTTCAAGTGATATCCCTCATGAAATTCTATGATAAATGAAGTGAAACTAATTGTCCTGTTCTCTAAATCTCCCAATTCTAGTATGAACCACTAAAAATGAGAAAAACAACAATTTATAGGGCCGCGGTGAGGCTAGGTTTCAAGTGGTTTCAAGTGTGAATGGTGAAATTCATACAGGTATTTCATCCCAAGTTGAACTACATGTTTGTCCTTAAAAACGAATGAAAAAACTAACCGTCTAGAAGAATTATTTATGAAAAATTTCTAATCGATATCCTCCCTAAATTGGGGGCCCATACAAATACATATGTATATTTTATGTCCCAAATATAGAACTACTTTACAATATAGCGAGTCCAGCTCATCTTTGACATCATGGCCATTTTACTCCAACCAAATTCACGAGTTTGATTTATAATCCTTAATACAATTTGTATCCCATTGATTGAGAAATATGTATAAAGAAATTTATTTTAATGTAATTAAAATTAAAATAATTATGTCTTAATTACAATAGTCTACTTTAAAGGGTAAAACTGGAATCTTCTCAAAATTTCAAAAGAATGATGTAATCCCAAATATTTTATAAGTAAAAATATTTAAAACAAAGCGAATAAATTAATTCATTTATTATCAATAACATATTCGAAAAAATTTGTTTTATAAATATCTCATTGGGTTGAGTCTATATGACATTTATTCAATAATGATGCATCATATTTATGAAGATGAATTTGAAAATAATGGATAACCAGTGAGGTATAGGGTAAGAGCTATGTTATGAAAGATATGAGATCATATTATAATGACTATATATCTTCATTGTTGGATAATTTATACAGTTTTACTTTATCTCCATCCACATCTACTGCTCTACCTCCTTCACATGACATGGACTATATCAGATTAATGGTAGGAGAGTAAATAAACGGTCTCTCTAGTATTGGGTTAGGAAGTACATCTACTATGAAACTAGAATTTTTTTGAATGTTTGAGAACTATATTGATCATTATTACATGATGATAAAAAATATACCAAAGATATAAAATCATACAGAGATATCTTATCTATGGAAATAAAGTTTTATCTACCATGCATTTTCAAAAACAATGATCTTAATTCACATTTTTTATTTTTTGGTGAGAATTTGATAATGTTGTATATTTCACTAGCTTGCAATGAACAGGTGAGAAAATTAATGGAGATAACTCCAGTATATAGACGTTTTATGGAAAAGATGTCAGACTTCTTCAGTTCAATAGATAGAAGAGGGAAGATAATTATTGACTTCATAATCCTTATGAAAACTTCTCTTAATGTGATTGGGACACCAGTTATTTCTTGAGAATCAATACCAGTGACTTCCCATAGCACTCCTCCTACCACAGATCATTAATTGTTCACGGTTTGTGCCATAAGAGATTCACTCTACCCTCCGCCAGCTAGATTTCAGCCATTTTCTCTCACTAACAGACAAGTCATGTATAACCTCAGACCCATCATAATTTGAGATCCTTAACCTCCTTCAGCTCTTAAAGGTTTTCATGTTGAACCCTATATCGTTGTTTCTTCTACTTCAGATAGGGATATGGGAAAAACACCAATGGACACTTCACCGAAGCCTAATGTCCCATAATCAAAGACTATGAACCATATAAGGATGAGGTTTTTATTAAAAAAATTGTTGTCGAATCTTTTTATCATTTTAGATTATCTTTATTGAAATTGTAATTTCTATATTCTGATCATTTTATTATTTCTTACTTCTACCTCTTTTATAATCTCATAATGGGGAGAATTCTTGATAAATTAAGAAAATATTGGGGTATGATTTTTTGGGTTTTTATCTTTAATATTTATTTAATACCATATATATACTATGTAATGATTTACCTTTTATATTCCCTTTATATCCATGAATATAACCTTCTATTATATTTTATCATAAAAATGGGTTTATTGTTGGAATATCTGTTAATGTTACGAGCACCCTTATTTTCATGATCAGAAAATTATATTTATATTGATAATATTAAGACTCAATTCATTCTGTAAAAATTATATAATATCATACAAGTAAAAAAATATTAAAAAGGATGATTCAACTCTAGTTTTATGACTCACATTCAAGATTTAGTAACCACTAAAAATAACTCACCGTTAAGACCCAAAAAGGAAAAGTGTTTAAAGAATAATCACCACCTATGAGACAATAATAGAGTTTAATTTTGGTAATGTATGGAATGAATCATATTTAGATTTTTGATACTGTTGAACTGTAAATTTGAAAAACTATGAAGAAACCTTCCTCTAAAAGGATGAGTCATCGCCATCTTGACCTATCATCAGAGGATCCACCACTGGGACAGAAACCAGTGTCACAATTCTAGTGTCCCACGGCCAGAGGTTGACACCTACAGTAGTGTGTCACCCTTATATGAATAAACCTCTAGAGATTAAACATTCCTGGATTCACTGCCACTATTCATTTACATTCCATTTTGAAATTATTATCTCTAAAAATCATATTATTTAATTTAATGATAAGTGTTATTTTAATGGTTGTTTCTTAAAAAATTACAGAGAATAATTAAAAGATGTTTAAACTCTATATATGAGTATATAGGGTATCTGTATGATGATTCCAGGCATGATTTTTCTATTAGATAGTTTAAATAATACTCTCCATTATAAATGTGAGTATGAAGTGGATCGAAAGGAATAACACATGTTGACAAAATAGATTTTAACATTGATGATATCTACATAACATTGAAATAATTTAAATAGATATTACAAAAATTCACTAGATTGTACATTCAAAAGCACAACCTATATTTGAATCCTTCTTACATTCATTAAAATGATTCTAAAACAATGTGTTTTATAGCAATTCTCTAAAACCCAACATGAGCCACAGGTCAATTCATTTTCAAGGATTCACATGCTACAGATCCTAACACATAGAGAAACACCTTTTCTTCTACACCCTTATATCTTTGTTTGTTTATTTACCTTTTACAATTCTATTATTCTGTGTGTACTCAGATTATTATAAACACATTATCCCATATTCTAAACTGAAATATACCTGATATCTTCTCAAACAATTTTTTATTTCTTTATCCTAGGATTACTACAGTGGAGGCCTTCTAGGTCTCGTTGTTTTATTTTTACTCCCATAAAAACTATGGATGATTTCATGTGTGGTATGGTAAGTTATAATACTATTGTAACTCTTGATCCAAGTTATAGATCAAAATTATAATTTATATAAACTTCATAGTAGAAGGTGCTTTCAAAGTGGGGAGGACTAATTTTCTACTTGAGACTGAACCACTTGTTTTGAGAATTCCTCTGTGTGTTTTTTTTCCTATTTTATTTATATTATATTCTATAAAACCCAATATTTTTTTACAATTAAGAAAACCCACTAATTATATATATTTTTTTAATTATGGGTTATATTATAACCAGATTTTGAAAATTTATTTCAAAGGTTGTAATAATATTGTATATTGTTTTTAATTTATTGTTAATCAATCCTTTAGAAATATTAGGAATGTTCAAGTCTAATATCAAACTAGTGTTTTAACATACTAGGGTATTCTATTTAAATTAGTGAATTTTATTTAAATACATTTTATATAGATATTTTCATTGGGTATACAATTCAACCCACTCATGAGATACTCTCTCCAACAAACATGTTACATTTTATATATTGTTTCTAAATTAATCATCATGATGTTTTACAGCTAATGTCAATTTTTCATTTACTGAAATGTGAATAGAATATTTATTTTTAATGGAATGACATGAAAAATACCTTCGACCATTATGATCACTAGTTATTTGAAATTTACCTTTATATTGTTTCAATGAAAATTATTTCCATTTTTTATAAATTGATTTTTAAAATTGATTTTAATATAGTAATGAATATTGTTCAAAATAAATTTATTAATTGATTTTCAAGGATTCTATTATAATATTAAAGAAACCTATTTATCTTCCCTTAGTTATAGTAGGATTAAATTCTTATGAAACCCCTACAATTCATAGTATATGATATAATGAAATAATTAAATTATTATTAATCATATCTCTTTTCTACAGGTAATGATATGAACATATGGGCATGCATCCAATTTATTTTTATGGGTTATGATGTAATGAATATTTTATGTTTTCATGGAACAAATACTTATGATTTTCCTTATGAGAGGTGTGGTACCTATATCATTCTACAATTCATTTGGTATGTATTTATATAACATGATATAAATAGGACTAGAATGGTGAGTGAACCTAGTTTAGTAAGAGACTCTGACTGCTATGATATTATTGGGAGTGACCCTTTACTACTGTGATAGTCTTATATGTGAACTTATTCCACTGTTACGACCTTGGTTTAAATCCTTGAATACTATGGGAATTAATTTTTTAGCTTATTCTAGTTCCACAATTCCATGTCTTATGCCATAATTATGGTCTCATTGTTCATGTTATTTGAAATCCTGATATTTAATTTTTTATGAACTACTAATATTTCTTCTATGACACATTGAATTGATCTAATATATATATATATATGTTTTTCTTTTCAAATGTTTTTCTCAAACACACATAACATTATACTCGTGTTACCTTTACATATTTAATCTTATTTATCCTTACTAAGCATTTGATCTCATATTTTCTATGTTTTTCATTCCCATGTAATGGTGAGATGGTTTTTATAGGTTATTTGTATGATGTTTATTAAATGGGGAGATCATTGTGGGAAACAGAAAATATCTATTACTACACTAAATCATTGTGTACGCAATCTCAAAATGAACGAAACCGTTATGATCTTCTGGCAACTCTTTTTTAAATGTAATGAATATTTATATAAATAGATGAAATATATATTTATTAGAATAGGGGTTCACTAATTTTTTTAGATAAATGTTTTAGTTTCCATTTCGAAAATGGGATCCCTTTGGATATGTCTTTTTATATGTCAAGGGATACTTTTAATGATATTTCTAATGATGAGTCAAAGTAAAGGAAAATATAATTGCATTTTTTTAAAAGATAAATAAGGTTATTTCTATTTAATTAAATCTATGTAAGTATTATAAATGTTTTATGGATATAGGTTAGAGTTAATGAGGTGCAATTGCTTCTAAATGGGTGCATTAAGATGGACGTGATCATCACCTAGTTCCTAACAAAGGTCCATACTGAAAACCTATTTTGACACTTTTGTGGTATGTTATTTGGAAAAAAAACTCTTTATAAACCTTTATAAATGATTTGAATAATGACTATGGATGACCCAGTTTAAACCAAATGTTTGAAATATTTTAACCAATGTGTTATTATTTAGTCATCCAATATATTATATCCATGATTATGTGGTTTCTAATTATGACTATTGTTTCTAACACGAAGTCTTTTAGTTTTATCCAATTGTGATAACTAGAAAAAACTGGATCAATATTTATTGAGATAGAAAATGTGTTAATGAACAACAACATGGGATATTAATTAAATTGAATGATATTAACATCATTACAAATATGTTTTTATGATATATAATTCACAACATAAACCTTATCTAACTCTCAAACTCACTAAAGCAGATATGTATTGTGTTCATTGAAAGTTCAGGTGGTACAAACCATGAATGAATGATTTTTTTCATTTATTTCCTGAATGTGGGAAGAAGATCCCAAGTGAATTTCATATAGGAATATCAATATTTTACATGTGTGTAATAAAGTACATATGTTAAGTAATTTTAAAGGAAATAAATCAAAATATTTATTAACATAATGGATATGAATAACGACCTTCCTAAAAAAACCCTCAATGGTTGGATGTTTCAAATGTACAATTTTTTGGAATTAGAGAAATAATTTTCCTAATGGGAAATATCATGACCTATATTTTTATGGTTGTATGAGTAATCATTAATTTGTTGATGTTGATTAGAATATAAACAAAATATAAAAATAGGAACTATTTATAAATAAAATGTTGATTCTTGGTTAATGGTTTAATAGTGAAGTGGAATAATTAGAGTGATTATGTGTTAGATTTCTTGATTGATGTTATTTGAATATAGAAAAATATAATGTTTTTTCATTATATGTTTTTATTAAGGATTTACAATAATATTTTAAATTGTACTGAGGACATAGATGATTGATTTGAGGGAATTGTAACATATTATGGAAAAGAAAATGATAAAGGAAATATATATCCTAATATAATCCTAATGTTTGTAATATTATTTTGGTATACAGATAAGATTAATATAAAAATTGTAAATTTGATAGTACAGATTACTTTAGAAATGATTAATGATTTACAGGAAAAGAAATTTCGTTTATCATTGATAGAGGTTATGAAATTTTTTTTATTTCAATAACACATCCAATAATTTATTATTTATGAATGGAATAATGAATAATATTTTTCTTTAGTATGGTTTTTTTTGTAATTCATGTTATTACAATGTTTCAACAGAATATATTATGAAGGTATTAATAATTTTATAATGTGACAATTAAGAGCTATTTCATGTTTCATGGGGGATTAATGAAAATATGAATTTTAAAATTTAGTGTCCTTCTTGCAATGTGTTTTCAATACTTTTTTCACAAACATTATGGATCCCTAAGGTGAAAATTTCATGAAATTTAATAATTTGAACTTTTGATTTAATTGGATAACCTGTTCTAGATATTATTATTTTGATAGTAATGATATAATAATGTAGTGACTTAAGATTATGTTATGGAACTTATAACCCACTAGTGCATAAGGAAAAAAATATCATTGGTTAAAAGATTAAGTGGAAATTGATCATGGGATAACTAAAGGATGATATTGTAATTATGAAATTAAATTAAATTAATTACGTATATCATCTCATGATAATCATTTATGGTAATGAAATATAACATTAAACTAAATTTTAATCATTTATCTTCATTTCATATGAATTAATGGTTTGTTATCCTACCAAGAATTCATTTATTTCTGTCATTTTCTTTCTATTAATCATGTTCTCTATCATTATCCATCAGTATTTGAGTATTAGGTTTCTCTTTTATATCTATCTATTCACATCCCACTAATGTTATTATATATGGGAACCATGTTATGTTATTTTTATATTAATATCACACAAAACTGTATATCATTTTAAAATGATGTTTTCAACCCCTTTTATGAATTTTGTTTCACACAAAGTAATTTTAAAATGTAAAACCCTTATTTACCATGGTCAAGATCAAATTTTGAGGAAACAGTATATCTAACAGGGTATAATTTAAAACATCAATAAATTTTGAAATAGTTTATATCAAATTAAATTATTTTTTTGATATAATTTGTTTAATGAAACACTGATTTAAAATTAAACTAGGGAAAACGTAGATTTTATCTTTTATTTCATGGAACGCTAAGTGAATCTTCCATTACACATAACATCATGTTTGAACAAAACTTTACATACTATTAAAAATATTATTTAAAATGATATTCATGTCCTAGACATTTGAATGGTGGGTATTAATAAAATTAATTAAATTATGAAAATATTTTTCATATAGTTATCTATATAATGGATTATTTTGAGAATAATTAATTAAAAATAAAAATAAAAAACATTTTAAAATAAAGGAAAACATTTTTAGAAATAAAACGGTTTTTTCTACTAAAAAATATTTTAATTAGAAAAATTAATAATTTCACTTTATATGAATTATTTCATTTGTGTGTATATATATATATATATCATATATTTTATGAAATTATTAAGATTAATATTATGTGTTTTATAGAAAATAGATTATAATTAATCCAATTTTACACTGGAATTTATATTAATTTTTAAATTTTGGGAATATATTTTAAAATGAATTCTAAAACCATCATAATTTTTTTTGAAAAAGAAATCACTTTTTAAATAATCATTTCAAAAATATTTTAGAGTTCATTTTTTATAATTATTTGAGAAGACAACTTTTTTGATGAGTAATAAAAATACTCGTTTTTATTAAAAAATTTCATTTATTTATAAGAATTTAAAATCAACCAAATTATTAAATATGCTTTGAAGGGTAAATTTATATGAAAAATATATAAATAATTCTAATTTAGTTCATTTTAGTCATATTAAAATTTAATATTGATTTAAAAATATTTTAACTTTATAACCTTTTACCTTTGGAAAACTATTTTCCATCTAGTCTATAGGTTCAACATTAAATTAATTTTTTACCCATCTGAATAGAATCATTAAAAATTTATTCCATATTTGGAGTCATACTAACTTATTTTATCACATTAGGTATAATTTATTTTTGTCTTTAATAGATATTAAAATATGAAAAAATTATTAGTTTTAGTTAGGGTAATAATGGGTTTAATGAGGGATAAACTAAAAATATAAGGATTCAGGATGACAATAAACTTATAAAACATAACTATTTTTTAGGTCCACTTAGTTAGATACCTTGAGAGGGGGGGTGAATTAGTGTATTATATATTAAAATAACTACCCCTATTGATCTTGTTTCACCGTTAAGAAAAACTATTTTCTCTCTCTTTCTCGTAACAAAGTATAGATAGAAATTAAATCATGCATGAGACACAGCAATTTTTACTTGGTTCACCCTCACTGGGATACGTCCAAGGAGCCTACATCAGTAATGTGTTGATATACCAAATACACTATAAGTGAACTGTTGTTTACAAGTTCAAAGCGGACTCATTGTCCCTCCTAGTTTAAAACCACTAACAATATGAAAGCCCACTTCTCTGTCAACTGATATGTGCTCACTACTTCTTCAGAGGATCCACTCACAGTGTATAGACCTGTAGGTCTCTTCATTATCACTTATGAAATCTGCATCTTCAATTATTGATAGATTCTCTATTGACGTTCATCATTCACCCATAGATGAATCTTACTTTGCATCGATGCACTGGGCAACCCCAATTTTTATGCACATCCCTTACTACACCATGCGCATAATTATCTTCCTTTGGAGAAAATCACTTTTCGTGCAACACCAGTTTTTTGTGCTACACCTATATTACGCGCAACAAATCATTTTACGTGCAACTGATTTTACACGCAATATATACATTTCCTTGGGCATAATTTTCCATTCTTGCACGAAATTCACTTTTCACGCAACACTTCCTTTTTCATGCAACGTCCTGCTTTTACGAGCATCCACTGATTTTCGCAGAAAAGTATTCTTTTCGCGCAACCTCTACTTTGTGCGCAAACTGTTATTTTATATGAAAACTTTCTTTTTTCATGAAACAATCTTTTTCACCCAAATTTAGTGTTCTAGAGATTATATACTCTCCATACCGTGAGATTTTTTGAATTGAGGGGGTCACTTCTTATTTATAGGCAAAATCGACCTCGGGCGAAAAAACCCTCCTTGAGCACGTAATCCACATCGAGCGCAAAAAACAAATCTTCCATGAAACACCATATTTTGTACACTCCTATAATATTTCACATGCCTCATGCCTTTTCCAATTTTCAAGCTTCAGACCTCGAAATACCTCTTGGATGAAAAACATCATCTCACTATTTTGCGCGTCACTTTCCTTTTTCGCGCACATCGCTGATATATCACGTTCCACTATTTTTTCACGCATCCCGCTGATTTTGTGTTCCCCACATTATTTTTCATGCACCACTCCAATTTTTCACGCACCTACCTCTTCCAAAAACACATCTCTCATACATTTTGGTCTTCTTTGTCAACAAACAATACATGGAGGCCCAATTTTTCAACAAGCAATATCACCTCAAAAATTCTTCAATGATGCCTTGAGAGATTTTTTCCCAACACTATTCAAGCCATATTTTTACCTTTACTGATAAATTATATAATTTAGGCCATTTTTTATCATTTTTTAATCTAAAAGTGGTGGATACGATCTTTTCTTATCAAAATTTAAAAGTGTCCCACTCACGTCACTTATAAACAGCCACACACTCTCCTCTCCTATTAACAATTATAAAACCCATTGGTATGAAAACTATATTCCCAAATAACTTTCATAAATCACCCATATAATTAAATAATCATTATTTTGGTCATAATTCTAGACTAAAAATCATTTTGGTTAAAACCATAAATCTTTTTCAAGAGAAGAGGTCACATTTCTAACCGGGAATTTTATTTTTATCTTACTCAAAATCCTTCAACTATTATTAATACATTATTGTATAATAACCCAAGTTTTTATCAAATATATTTATTTTATTGTTTTAAATTAATATCCTTTATCCTTATCCTCTTCAATGAAATGGATTACAAAATCATCATTCAATTTGTAGATGGTCTACCACCTCACGAATCGATGTAATTCGTTTTTCATCAAGAAATCCCAAAGACGAATATAATGATTTTTTAAAAGTTTATATATGATATTAATTTTATTATTATACATTTCTTATGTATTATATCATATATATGATTTCAATTTCCATTCTATGGGAATATGATAGCATCACACATTTCGTTCACTCTATACATTAATGGTAATAAGGATGGGTTTAATGAAAATATGTAAAAAGTATTACATAAAAATAATTCCTCTATTTTATTTTTATTTTTTTCACATTTATTTCATTAAATCATTCAATAAAATTGAAGTAGTATTCATGTGAACATACGATATACCGTCTTCACGAATGGTGTATTTAATTTTACATAAATAAATATTTTGGATTACTCTAAAAACATATATAATAAATATATATGATAATTTTATCATGTTTTAAGTTATATAGATTATGGAAGCATGGTAATATTATGATTACCAAAGATAAAAATTATAAATATACATGAAAACAAAGCAATTATTGTCTGAAATTTGAATTTTAAAAAAATAATTGTTAATAACTGGTTAATAAAAGATCATAAGTAAATACTATAAGGTTTGAAATATATATATGTGGTTAATAAATAAATTTATAATGATATTATATTTATTAATTATTATTTTTTACTATTTATGATGGAATTCATAACTTAAGGTCTACAATTATCATCTCACTTCTTACATCAATGCGATAATTGCCATATTAACCACCTGTTAATTTTATATAGTGTATATAATTAAAAATAATTTATTTTATTTTTATTTCACACTAAATTATTTGGATTTACATATATATTTTAGGACCTCTCATTTATGAGGTTTATGGTTAAAAATTTACAAAAGTGGAAATAGTTTTTTTGTCTCAGTTGTACTTATTTGAGACATATTATATGTTATACACCTATATTATTTTATGCGATGTATATATAACACTATTGTAGTATAATATCTAGAATTTATATTATATCATGATGTTTTATGTTTCATTTAATGTTATTCTTTTATGGGTATTATGATTCAATGTTGCCAAAGTGGTAAAGGTTGTATGATACAACGTAATTGTTTATCAGGAAAGTTTATGATTATAAATTCAATGATAAAATCATATGATTTATCTCTCAAGATAATCATGAAATATATTATCCTTTTATTATGTAAGGAAAATACATTTTTTCCATTATTTTCCTCTCTTTAGGTACATAACAGTTCAAAATAATGTTTTTAAATAAAATTGCCATTATTTCTATCTTCGGATAAAAAAACATTTATATTACAAAACTATATTTTGAAATATGTATTAATAATGATTATATAATTATATAAATTATTTATTAAATAAACTATAAACCATATTTTTCTTTTTTAAAAATGATTTGAAATAAATCATTATATTATTGTCTAAACAATTCTTGTTTGGATTTTACAAAAAATATGAAAGGATCCTTTATTGAATAGTGTATATAATGATTGGTATTATCTCGAATAATTACCACTAATTATTTATAATCCTCCATTTAATTTTTAATTTTTAATTTTAAAATAAAATTAATACAATATTTGTTTATAAATTTTTAGTTCCAAAATGTGTTTTTCAAATTGGAATTGTCCTTTTCCTCGAGTAAATATTCAAATGGTTTTTATTTCATCCATTATAAGTGTTAATATTTTTTACAATGAAAAACAAAGGAAAATGATTTATTATTTATTATTTTTAAATTTTTATTCCAAATGAAAAGTTATTTTTATCAATAAATATTCAAAGTTTATTTTCTAAATCATTTTTCATCTAATATTACATCCTTTGATGTTACCTATGCCTTACTTGGGATATAATCCAAGTATAACATTCTTATTCATTCATTTAATGGTGTATGTTTATAATGTTATGATGTTTATGAAACATTTTTTCACCCATGGGTTATACCATGATCAAATTATTATGAAATGTGTTTTTTTCACTGGTTATGCTATGATGAAATAATAAATGATTATGAAACCTGTCTCTTTTCCATAGGTTATTATATGATAAAATGTTTATGAAACCCATTAAATTTAATGGTTTATGATATGATTAAATTTTTATTATCTTAGGTAAGACATACGTTTTATTTTCATTATGGGATTTTTGGTAACTATATCTCCGTCTAATATATTGGTCAAATATTATTTTATCATGATTTAAACAATTATTGAATGGTGAAAATATCCAGTTCCATAAGGGATAATTCACTAGGATAGTCTTTGTATTAAACATTCACTACTATGTTATTTTTTTTAGTAAAGCCCTTATAATTTGTTATCCTTTTCAATTAGCCTTGACTACAATGGGAATGATTTTAAATACTTATGTTTAAGAAAAAAATTCAATGTCCTATACCAGTTTTAATATCTCACGGATTATGTTCTTTTATTTCCTAATAATTCATGTCTTATTAACTAACAATATTTATTCCATTACTCAATATTGTGACCTTTGATATATAGTGTATCATTTTCAAATGTCATTATGAACGTCTTACATATTTATCCTCACATAATGTTTCATGTATTACCTTTTTACCCTTACTGAGAATATGATATCACCCTTTCTTATAAAACATTTCTCAGGATATATAGAATAGTTTTAAGTAGGGTATGTATATGAAGATTAATAAAGGGGAATATGTTTGTTGGAAAAATTTCATATCTTTCACTAAATAAAAATATTGTGAACCTAGCTTCCAAATTCACTAAAACATTATGATCCATAGTTGTTTATTTTTTAAAATTTTATAGATATTCCTCAAGAATAGGTAATATATATGTATGAGAATCCTAGTTTTCAAAAATAGAATCACTGATGTGGGGTTTATATGGGTGTTTCCATAAAACTGTATTGAAGTTTGAAAATAGTTATTATGTATGTTACTCTATTGATCTAAATTCCATAGGTATGGAATTAAATTGATCGATGTCATCATTTTTATTCTGAGTAAGTAAGTATTGAGATATTTATCTACATTGTGATGTGTAATTCGTCTTGGTATGGACCATATAAGGAAATGATGTGTTAGTCATGAAGTAGAGGGAAAGTTCTTAATTATTGTGTAGACCTATGATGTCCATGTTTCCATTATTAGGTTTGACTTAAATCGATAAAATGTTACATAATGAAGAAAGTATTTATAGATCCTGGGTAAAGGATTGAGTTTTTTACTTGAACATTTAATGATTTAATGTATTATGAAAACTAGTGTAGGCCAATGGATATTTCCACATATTATTTTTCTTTTAGATCATTAATAAACATTTTAGATTGTAGTTCCATTTACTTTCAATGTATTATATTAAAATATTCTCCATAATTGTTTTGAGATCAGGTACTGAGACAGTTTATATTATGAGGCATGGTGTTCCCAGAAAAAATGATTGAAATATATTAAATACAATAGATATTGTGTGTTCACATTATTGTCATAAAAAAGTGAAATAACATATAAACAGGTTATTGTATAAGAAATCTAAGGGAACCATTCAGTTTTAGGGAATTCAATCATTGGGATTCAGATGAATAATAAAATTTAACGAAATTATTTTATTTCATTTTCACAAACATAAAAACTAAAAATATTTCAATAGATTGTTATGGAGGATTTCAATGGTTTTTACAAAAATACATAGAAACATTGGTGATATGAAAGAGTGAGATTTTAGTATTCTCTCTTAGATAAAAAATGACAGATCATGGATCAATGATCGATGAAACCTCAGATATAATGGATCTTGTAAATTATGATGATGACACATTTTTTTTTCTTCATCGTTACCACGGAACAATGGTAAGGAATGTGATTAATTTTTAAATAATCCATGTTCTTAATTTTTTTGATGACAAAAATCAATAGACAAACAGATTTACATTTGGATTGGTTACCTTGTAGGATGTGATTATTTTGTTGGGATTTAGAGGGATAAATTCATGGGATTATATTTCTAATGAATTAAATTTTTTATTTAATGGAAATGAAATAAGATTGATATTAAAATTGATCTAGTATAATTCCACTCATTGGGTCTTGTGCCTCTCTCCATCGGTTCTGTGATTCACCACGGGAGTTCTGTTTTTGGCTGTGGGATCAATTGTTCCTAATCAATCAATCATTGTGAACCCATTTATGGTGCAATGATCTGATTCCTTTTATGTGGGATTATCTCTGCAAGACATAGGTGTGAAAATTGAGGCATTGAAATTTGGATGATAGATTATTCCCAATTTCTTGTTCTTTGGTGTTCTTCCGCACAGAATAAAGAGTGTTTATTCAATCCATTTTATGTGAAGATCATGTGAGGAAACATGTTTATTTGGTGATAGAATGGAAAAATGAGTTTGGATCACTATTTTTAAAGGATAGATGTTAATGGATTGGAGGCTAGAGGATCATCTAAGATGTGTAGGGGAATATATGGGACTTCTCAAAATCTCCACAGAACACATCATGTAATCTAGGATTACATGGTGTGTGGCCCACTTTTGTAGTATATAAGGATATAGGAGGAATATAAAGATCATATGGAATGTGACCCCTTTTACATGATGTGTACCCCTCCTTGTTGACTCAATGTGTACTTCGAAGAGTACATAGACAAAGGTTAGTGTAGATGGGCATGGAAACACCTTGTACACAAACATGGACAAAACATGGTGTACAAGGACCTATACATATACATGGATTTGGTACACATTCATGTCCATGTGTTGTGGGAAGGAAACCATGTGTCTCTACATTCCATGTAAATCGTTTTACATGCCATGTATATAGAGACTACATGGAGTGTGAGGCTAATCCAAATAGGCAGATCATTGGATAGCTGGACAAACCATGCACTCATTTGAACATGTCATGTACTCCGATAAATAGTACTTCAGGATCATCATTTTCTTATATTGGACCAGTATATGTTTAGTGAGTTCCCTTGGTTATTTCCCTCAAGGGTGATGTGTGGAATTATCTCTACATAACTATATTATGATTCTATCTAGAGGCCAAGTCTCAGATAGTGTTTTGGAATCCCTCCATGAGACTGGAGTGTGATCCTCTATCATTCATAGTTCCCTAGTGTGGTTTTTTTGAATTATTTCGACCTCTATAAGTAGTTCTTTTATCCTCCATCTAGAAGGCCACATCAGTACAGTTGTTGGAATCATTGACGAATGATCCTCAACATAGAGGGTTGATCTGGATTGGGTTTTTGGTGTCCACCAGTAGTTCTGGGATTAACCCTCTGTCATTGTTTCATTGTAACACCCCAAGATTCCATGGTACGCTTCTCTTTGATTAATATAGTACTGTGTGTCGTACGCAACTTTGAGTTCTAACACACACCAAAACCAATCAAACTAGTCGTTATGAATAGTAATACCCACATTGTGAAATTTTATAAATTTTATCATTCAAAATGGACTTCATTTTTGGATTCGGAATATTGAAATTAGAATAGGGTGAATTTTTGGTATTTTTCTGAGAACATTCAATTTTTGATAAATAGTGAAAAAACACTGAGTTATAGTTTAAAACTGATTTTTTATTTAAATAATTATTTATTTTATTTAAATTTAATTAATGTCAAAATAGATAAATAATACCTATATATGTTCAATGTAATTCATTGGAGTTATTTAGAATAATTTTAGATATATAAAAATTTTATTGAACTTTTCACCGTCTTTTACCCACCTCCTAGAAGAATTTGGAAATTCACATAAAACATAATTTTACATATTCTGGGAGTGGAATTCCGAAAATCCGAGGGAAACAGTTAATATCAACTCGTAAAATGTGGTTCAATAAGATAAAAATAATTTTTTGTAAATAGTAATTTTTACTTTTATTTACCATGGTTAAAAATTAAATAGGGTAATTAAGGGTACAAATGTTATTAATATTACCCTAAAACATGTCTCAATTCTTTTGTAAAAGTGTATCTCGAACAAAAACATCCTTAGAAATAAGATATTATCATTTAGGTCTACTTGGATTAGATTAGGACATTTATTATTATTTAATTTAAAGAATAGTTAAAAGAGTTAAAATCAAAGTTTAATAACTAAAACATTTTTAATATATGGTTTTACATAAGATAAATTCTATTGTAAATATTCATTAGAAATATAAAATGATTTTCTATATAATGGTATTTTATTTGTAATTTTTAGATATTAAATAATTTAATTTATTTATTACACAATAGTGATGCAGTAATTACCTAAATAATGAAATATTAAAATAATTCATATTATAGTTATCCAAATAAATTTAATTCGATGGTTTTTATGAATTAAACTAATTTTATAGGTTAATATGACACTTTTTTATTGATATAATTATTTTTTTCCTAAGTAATCATGCTGTTATTATTTCCATAAAAATCTAAAAACAAATATTTTAAAAATTGACATAAAAGAGTTTTTAAAACAAATATTATATTATTAATTCATATTCTATTCCTAAAAATATAAGTTTAGGCGAAAGGACTAATATAATGTTAGGTGTATCATTACTGGACCACTTGGGGGTCGCTTAGATGTTTATAGTATGTTTATTAACCATATAATATAAAAATACAAAGAGACATGGTAAATATAAAACTAATTAACTAAGAGTTAAAACTAAAATATAAGGTTAATAAAGTGACCCAAATCTATCTAAAACCAACTGGTTGAGTTGTTTTAGACCCATCCCCACCTTATCCTTTAAATAAATCAATTTTGAGCCATTATAAACCGAATATAAATTTATTATAAACTAATATTTCTAACTTTTCAAAAGGTTCCCCTCACCCCTCTTATAAAATTCCACCCCCCCCCCCCCCTTCTCCCTAATTCACACCTTCAAATCCTTTTGGCTCGGCCGACTCCTGCCAAACTATTCTCTCAACTTCCCTCACTTCAATATAGAGGCCTTAGTTTGATCAGAAAGCCATTTTGAGATCCCTTTTGATCAAATCAAAATGAAGAACCCGAATAAGAGGTAATGTTTTCACCACCCTCTTTCAAGATCCTTTATTCTTCAACTTCATAATTCTTTGTTATTTCCATTATAAAATAATAAATACAATATATTATATATCATGTGATGTTATTATAAATATAGTACAAACATATTATGTATTATATCCATCCTTTCAATGACATGTCACGATACGTGTGTACGTACGACTTATCGTCTCCACGTCGTGGTGTAATTGTTATTCTATTAATTATTATTTGGATGGGTAGAATAATGATGTGTAATTCACGTAAATAATAAATATATCATTATAATGATTCTTTATATATGATATATCATCCAATTATATATTATTTTAATATCAAAAGAATGATATTGTCGCTCGTGCGTACGTTCGGACTACCGTCTCCACGAACACAATGAGATTCATTTACAATCGTATCCATGCAAGTCTAATTCTCATTTAATGATTAAAAAAATTTTAAGGACATTATATAATTTTTTTATATTAATAATATAGCACTTATCCACAATAAACACGGAATATGTAACAAACCATATAAAAGAAAACGAGTAAGTTAACACCCGAAACAACGATAATACTAAGATATTATTAACAATGCAATGTAAAAAGATCACATATGATATCATATAAATTTAAATGATTCTTGTATAATTTAATAAAAATTATTTCTCCATTATATATGAGGTTAACCTACCCTCGACCATGTAAAAGTACAAGGTAAGGGTTTATTTCACAATCTCTTCATTATCCGTGATTGTTTATACATAATTATCTACGGGGACCTTTTTATCATCCACGTCCATTTTCGTAAAAATGTATTTCAAATCATCTTACTATTTTCTAGACTATGGTTTAAAGTTATTTATACCTTTTTAAGTTTTAATAAGATGTTTATAAAGGAATATTTCTATCATTTTCCAAATAGGGTCCTTTTTAACCTTTTCAACATAATTAAGGTAAGAATGTATTTTTTTAACTTATACGGTGGGTGCAGCTATTTTCCACCATTATTAAATCGTCGAAGCTTCCCTTACAAGCTTATAAGAATATTTTCAAAGTAAATTTTTTCTTTTATAATTATTTGAATTTTAAATATTTCAAAATAAAAGTTATTTCTCTCAAATAGTTTAGATTTCATCTATGTCAAAATCCATTGATAGATTTTAAGCTTATTTGAAGTATATTTATTATAATACAAAACATCCATATTGTATTGAATGTTTTGTGATATGTTTGACTGTGGTTGTTTTATTTTTATACCATTAATGGTATATGGGGAAAGTATTGAAATTTCATATGCTAGTTTTAATATTAATGTTTATGTTATGATTAACTTGTTCATATTAGGAATGTATTGGACTTAATAAGTGATGGGTGGAGCCTTCTAAAGCTCCTCAATGCATCGGTAGGTCTCATGAGACAAACTAGTGTCTTGGCACAGGGCCTTGATAGAATCTTATTTGTATTCTTGGCACAAGGCCTTGACTATGTGGTTATGATAGTCTGTCATTATGTATTCCATCATTATGAAAGTGGTTATTGATATTGCATGTGATTATTCGACTAGTAGAATATCCATGTGAATAAATAAATGGGATTATTTTGTTTTATATTTTCCATATTATGCTTATTTTTAAGTTTAAAAGGGTTTTTTTAAGTTATACATTGACTTAAATGTTTGTGCTTATTTATTAATGTTTCCGCTATATTGTTATCCTTACTGGGCATTTTATCTAACCCCTTTCAATGTTTTATTTTTTCCAGGATGTGAATAAGTATTTTAAGAATGAACTATAGGAATAGTATAAGTTGTTATGATTGTAGAGACAAGATGTTATTGTAGATTTCACTTTATGATGTAATGTAAACTTTATGAATGTATATAGTGTTTCCAAGGATACTAAACTAATTGGTCTATCGAGATTTGACCTTTTGTGATCATGCTAATGTTATGTAACAATGAACCAACTCTCGGTAACTAGGGTTAGGGCATTATAGTTGGTATCAGAGAATGTTTAGTACAAAACATAGAAGATAGATTTAGATAAACACTGATTAGAGAACATAGCCCTAAGATAAACATTGAAGATTAGTATAGAATAACTTCCTTGAATTTTGGTATTGTAGAGATTTTGTGAGTTTTCCTTGAAATAAATCTCTGTCTGGATACAAGATGGTAGAGGCGGCTATGGCATAGATGTAGCTAGGGGTAAAACCTGAAAACACTGCTTTGATCTAGACTCGAAAGGGAACTGGGGCATCACAATAGGCCTTGCAGCACTCTTGGTAAAGACACTCCCAAGGGATTTGTTTAGGATAATTATCATTTTCTTTACAAACCATTATGAAGGTTTTATCAGTATATACATCATCAAAGAAAACATTTTTATGATTATGGATTATATCCATAAATAGTTAAATTTATGTTATGTGTTTTACAAGTATGGAATTATGAATTTTGATTCATAAACTGATCTAGTTTATGCCATTGTTTAGAAATGGTGCCTAGTGGATGAAATGGAAACCGTATCAATGCATGCACTCCATGTAGGGATTTCCCTCCTGCTCAAGATAATTATAGTGGATCTGGTGATGCACCTGGTGCTGATCATCTAATCACCGTACTAGGACAACTCACTCAGGTTATGAATAATAACCTTACCCATATGGAGCACACTAATCCATAGCGTGGAGGATCAATGTTAGATCGATTCATGAGGCAACAGCCACTAACATTCAATGAGAGTAAAAATCCATTGTTAGCTGAGCAATGGATAAGTTCCCTAGAGAAAATATTTCAGTCTTTCAGGAGTAGTGAAAGGGAAAATGTTATCTTGGCAGTTTATCGCCTCACTGGAGATGCTGATCAATGGTGGTCATTGATTCAAAACACAAAGGAAAATGATGAAGTATCAAATATGTAATAGAGAGAGTTCAAGGACATTTTCATAGAAAAATAATTTCCTCGTGACAATCGAGCAGATATGGAAAGTCAATTTCTGAGTCTGAGACAAAAGGAGGATGAGAATGTCGCAAAATATGAAGCTAACTCTACAAGGTTACTGAGGCATTAAGCAGATTATATACATAACTCAACGTGTAAGATTGATTGTTTCTTTAATGGTTTAAAACCATTTCTTCATCGAGCATTATTCTCACAAACCTTCTCGTTGTATGAAGATTTTGTCTCATGTGCTATGAAGATAGAAAATGAATTATCTAAGTCTTATGAATTTATAGCAAAGAAAGAGAAGAAGAGATATACTGATCACTCTGGAAATTGAAATATGGGGAAGAAGGGTAAAGTTGAATATCCATCATGTAGTAAAAGAGGTAAGAAACACCCCGGTACTTGCTTGAAGGGAATGATAGTCTGTTACCAGTGTGGTGAAAAAGGCCACCAACCTCATGATTGCACGGGGAAGAAAGAAACAACTGATTATCAATGCTACAACTGCTGGGAGATGGGACATTATGCAAATAAATGTCCTAAGTGTCAGGGGAACATACCTCTGAAAAGGACAAGGGATCAAGACCAAGCCTATGCTATCATTACTACTAAGGTAGAATCTCCGAAAGACGTAGTTAAAGGTAATTTAATGGTTTCCTCATGTTTATAAAATACATTATTTGATTCTGGAACATCGCATTGTTTCATATCTTCCCAGTTTTGTAAGAAAATTAGATATTTCAAATTTGATTTAACAAGCGTGTTGTCAGTCAAAACTCCTAAGGGCAGTATCATTGCAACAAATATTTGTGAATCTGTCCCCATTAGAACACATAAATATTCTTTATCTACAGATCTCATCGTCATACCTATGATTAAATTTGATATAGTATTCAGTATGGATTGGCTTTCAAACCATGATGAAAAAATTTATTTTAAGAAGTAGGAGTTTACTATTTTTGATGATGATGATAAGGAACACCTTATCTTTAGAGAGTAATATTCACCACCTAATTCTTACCTTGATCCACCCCTAGTAGCTCAACTAAATTCAATTATTGGGGAGGAATAGAATGAATTGATTGTGAGCGAGGAAAGGAATGTTCAAATAGAGGATGTACCAATTGTGAGAGAATATGTTGATATATTTCCAGAATATTTACCTGGACATCCTCCAGAATGAGAAATTGAGTTTTCCATTGATTTAATTCTTGGTTCAGGGCCTATATCGAAGACCTCTTATAGAATTGCCACTTTAGATTTAGTTGAACTAAAGAAATAACTAGAGGAATTGAGTAATAAGGGATTTATTATCCCTAGTGTTTCTCCATGGGGAGCCACTGTCCTCTTTGTTAAAAAGAAAGATGGATCTATGAGTTTATGTATGAACTAGAGTGATATCAATGATTTTAAAATAAAGAACAAGTATCCCCTACCTCGCATTGATGATTTATTTGACCAACTACATGGAGATCAATTCTTTTCAAAGATTGAATTTCGATCTGGATACCATCAGTTTTGTTTGATGAAGGAAGACATTCTGAAGACAGCATTTTGAACCAGGTACGAGCATTATGATTTTACAGTAATTTCTTTTGGATTGACTAATGCACCCTCTATAATCATGGATCTAATGAATAGAGTTTTCAAGGAATATCATGATGATTTTTTTGTGGTATTTATTGATGATATCTTTTTATAATCCAGAAGCTATGAAGATCATAAAAATCACTTGCGCATTATCTTGAAGTCTCTTAGAAGACATGAATTATTTTGGAAGTTTAGAATGTGTGAATTATAGCATCAGGAGATCTATTTTCTTGGCCATACTATCTCTAAGGATGGAATCTCTATTGATCCTTCTAAGAAAAGAGCAAACCAAAAAAGACCATCACCAACGATTTTAATAGAGGTACGCAGTTTTATTGGCTTCTTAGGTTATTATCGGCGTTTTGTACAAAACTTTGCCTGATTGGATAACCCATTAACAAAGCTGACATGTAAATGGGATAGATATTTTTGGACAAAAGAGTGTGAAGAATGTTTTAAAGAACTTAAGAGAAGATTATTCAATGCTCCTATATTGACTCTACCATCGGGGAATGATGAGTTTGTTATTTATACTGATGCTTCAAAGAAAGGACTTGGTTGTGTCCTTATACAGAATGATAGGGTTATTAACTATGCATCACGACAACTACAAATTCATGAGAAAAACTATCCTACACATGATCTTGAGTTAGCTATTGTAATATTTGCTATGAATATATGGAGGCATTATCTCTATGGTAAAAAATGTGATATTTATACTGATCACAAGAGTTTGAAGTACATTTTCTCACAGAAAGAACTCAACCTGAGGCAAAGGCGATGGATTGAACTAGATAAGGATTATGATTGCACGATACCCTACCAGCAAGGGAAGGAAAATAAGGTGGCAGATGCTTTGAGCAGAAAATATCATGGAGTATTGAACATGATGAGAGTTGAAAGGGATCCAATTTTTATGGATCTAGTAAAGTTTGATATGGGAATCACAATGGAAGGTGAAACATCAATGATTTTTCAAATGGCTTCCAAACCATATTTACTAGAAAGGATTAAGAGTTCTCAGAACGATGATGAATAATTTCAAAAGAATATTAAATCTGTGAATGATGGGAGATAGAGAGACATTGTGTATGAAAAAAGAATTTTGAAATTTGGGAAGAGACATTGTATTCCTGATATACCTGATCTGAAAAGGGGATTTTTGGATGATGCTAATAGCTCCAATTACTCTATACACCCTGGGAACACCAAAATGTATATATATTTGAAGGAACATTTTTGGTTGGACAACATGAAGTGGGAGATTTCTGATTTTGTGTCAAGATGTATGGTTTGTCAATTAGTGAAAGTTGGAAGGCAACAACCTTGAGGAGTCATGCAACCTTATCCCATACCAAAGTGGAAATGGGATAATATTACGATGGAATTTATCATGGGGCTACCAAAGACTCTAAGAAGGAACGATGAAATATGGGTTATTATTGATCATCTTACCAGGTTAGCACATTTTCTTACAATAAAAGATGGTCTACCACTAGAACGTCTAGCAAGACTATATATTAATGAAGTTGGGAGATTCATGGAGTACCCCTATCGATTGTTTTTGATCGTGATCCCCATTTTACTTAATGATTATGGAAAATTCTTCAAAAATACCTGGATACTGAACTTCGTATGAGAAGTACCTACCACCCTCAAATAGATGGAAAATCATAATGGACAATTAAGACCTTATATGACCTGTTGAGATCATGATCACATGACTTTCAAGGTATGTGGGATCAATATTTTCCTCTGGTGGAATTTTCCTATAACAATAGCTTCCATTCAAGTATCCAGACGGCACCATGTGAAGCGTTATATGGAAAGAGATGTTGCACACCAATCTGTTGGGATGAAGTTGGGGAAATAAAACTTGTAGGCCCAGAACTGGTGGAGGGAAAAATGGAAAAGGTAAAGGTAATCCAAAACCACATCAAAGCAGATCAAAGTATGAAGAAGAGCTATGTTGACAATTAAAGGAAGGATTTGGAATTTCATGAAGGAAGTCATGTTTTCTTGAAGGTATCTCCATGTAAGGGAGTTATACGTTTCGGTAAGAAACATAAATTGAGTCCTAGGTACATAGGACCTTTCGAAATTCTAGAACGAATTAGGGTTGTAGCTTACTGTTTGGCAATGTCGCCAAATCTCTCTGAAGTTCACGATGTGTTCTACATATCAGTTTTGAGAAAATAAATTCCTGACCACACACATGTACTCACTTAGAAGGAATTAGAATTGGAACCTGATCTTTCATATTGAGAAGAGCTCGTCAATATTCTTGATACAATAGAACAAGTGTTAAGAAACCAGATGACTCGTCTGGTAAAATTTCTATGGAGAAACTATAAAATGGAAGAGGTAACGTGGGAACCTGAGGAACTAATGATGAAGAATCACCCGAGTATTTTCATGCGGTATTATTCTAGAAATTTCAAGGATGTAATTATTTGAAGGAGGGGATAATGTAACACCCCAAGCTTCCAATGTACGTTTCTCTTTGAATAATACAGTAGTGTGTGTTGTACTCAACTTCGAGTTCTAACACACACCACAACCAATCAATCTAGCCGTAATGAATAGTAATACCAACTTTTTGAAATTTTATACATTTTATCTTTAAAAATGGAATTCATTTTTGGATTCATAATATTGAAATTATCCTCGGGTGAATTTTTGGAATTCTTCTGAGAGCTTTCAATTTTTGATGAATAGTTAAAAAACACTGCGTTATAGTTTAAAAATGAATTTTTATTTATCTAATTATTTATTTTATTTAAATTTAATTAAGGTCAAAATAGATACATAATACCTATATATGTTCAATTTAATTAATTTTAGTTATTTTAGAATAATTTTAGATTTATAAAAATTTTATTGAACTTTTCACCATCTTTTACCCACCTCATACAAGAATTTGGAAATTCACATAAAACATAATTTTACCACTTATTTGAGTGTAATTTTTAAAATCCGAGAGACACGGTTAATATCAAGGAGTAAAATGTTGTTCAATAAGATAAAAGTAATTTTTTGTGAATAGTAACTTTTTACTTTTATTTTCCACGGTTAAAAGTAAATAAGGTAATTAATGGTTAAAATGATATTAATATAACCCTAACACATGTATTAAATCTATTTTACAACTATATATTGACCGAAAACAAAATTAGGAATAAAATATTATCATTTAGGTCCACTTGGATTAGATTAGGACATTTATTATTATTTAATTTAAAGAGGAGTTAAAAGAGTTAAAATCAAAGTTTAATAACTAAAAGATTTTTAATATATGGTTATACATAATATAAATTCGATTGTAATATTAAATATAAATATAAAAATATTTCCTACATAATGGTTTTTATTTATAATTTTTAGACATTAAATAATTTAATTTATTTATAACACAATGGCGATGCAGTAATTACCTATTTAACAAAATATTAAAATAATTGATATTATAAATATCTAAATAAATAAAATTTGGGACTTTTATTGAATTCCACGAATATTATAGGTTAATATGATATGTTATTGCTGATTTAATTATGTTAGTTCCAATTAATCATGTTTTTATGATTTTCACAAAAAACATATACCAAATAGTGTCAAAATTGACATAAAAATGTTTTAAAACAAATATTAAATTATTAATTCATCTTCTATTCCTAAAAATATAAGGATCGGCCAAAGGACATATAAAATTATAGGTTATCATTAATGGACTTCTTGGGGGTCTCTTGGAAGTTTATAGTATGTTTATTAACCATTTAATATAAAAATACAAAGTGACATGGTAAATGTCAAACTGATTAACTAAGAGTTAAAACTAAAATATAAGGTTAATAAAGTGACCCAAACCTGTATAAAACCAATTGGTTGAGTTATTTTCGACCCATCCTCACCTTATCCTCAAAATAAATCAGTTTGGAGGCATTAGAAACAGAATATGAAATTATTATAAAATTATATTTCTTGCTTTTCCGAAGGTGCCCCTCACCCCTCTTATAAAAGTGAACTCCCCCTTATCTCTAATTCACACCATCAAAAGCCTTTTGGTTCGGACAAACCCTGCCCAAATATTCTCTCAACATCCCTCACTTCAACCTAGAGTCCTTATATTGATAAAAAAGCCATCCTATGGTTCCATTTTGATCAAATCAAAAGGATGAACCCGAAGAAGAAGTAATGTTTTCACCACCCTCTTTCAAGTTCCATTGTTCTTCAACTTCTCCTTTCATTTTTATTTACGTTATAAAATAATAACTTCAGTATCTTATTTATAATGTGATGTTATTATAAATACAGTACAACCATATTCATTATTCTATCCATCCTTTGAATGACATGTCACCATACGTGCATACGTATGACTTACCGTCTCCACATCATGGTCTAATTGTAATTCAACATATTATTATTTTGATGGGTATAATAACAATGTATAATTCATTTAAATAATAAATATAACATGATAATAATTCTTTATATACGATATACCATCCAATTATATATTATTTTGATATCAAAATAATGATATTGTCACTCATGCTTACGTACGGACTACCGTCTCCACAAAAGCGGTGAGATTCATTTCACATCATATCCATTCAAGTCTAATTCTCATTCAATGATTAAAAATAATGTTTAAGGACTTGATATAATTTTGGATATGTATATGATAAAACATATCTATAAAAAACACAGATTATGTAACAAAACATTTAAAATAAAATGAGTATGTTAACACCCAAAACAACGATAATACTAAGATATTATTAACAAAACAATGTTAAAAGATAATATATGATATCATATTAATTTAAATGATTATTTTATAATTTAATAACAATTATTTCACAATTATACTAGAGTTTAAACTACCTTCTACCAAATAAAATTAAAAGGTAAGGATTTATTTCACAATCTCTTCATTATCTGAGGTTGTTTATACGTAATTATCTACTGGGACCTCTTTATCATCCACATCCATGTTTCTTAAAAATGCATTTCAAATCATTATTACTATTTTACAGACTATGGTTTATAGTCATTTATATCATTCTTGAATTTTAATAATATGTTTATAAAGGAATCTATCTGTCATTTTCCAAACAAGGTCCTTTTTAACCTTTTCGATAGAATTAATGTATGAATGTCTTTTTTACCTTAAACAGTGGGTGCAGCTATTTTCTGCCATTATAAAATCGTCGAAGCTTCTCGTACAATCTTGTAAGAATATTTTCAAAGTAAATTTTTTCTTTTAAAATTATGTGACTCTTAAATATTTCATAGAAAATAGATATTTCTCTCAAATATTTTTGATTTCTTCTATGTCAACATCCTTTGATGGATTTTAAGATTATTTGAATTTTATTTATTATGATACAAAAATTATATATTGTATTGATGGTTTTGTGATGTCTTTGAATGTGGATATTTTATTTTTATGCCATTAATGGTTTATAGAGAAAGTATTGACATTTCATATGCTAGTTTTAATACGAATGTTAATGTTATGTTTAAACATGTTCATATGAGGAATGCATTGGACTTAATAAGTGACAGGTAGAGCCCGTTATAGCTCCTCAATGCATTGGTAGGTCTCATTAGACAAACTAGTGTCTTGGCACAAGGCCTTGAAAAAATCTTATTTGTAGTCTTGGCATAAGGCCTTGACTATGTGGTTATGATAGTCTGGATTATGCATTCCATCATTATGAAAGTGGTTATTGATATTGCATGTGATTATTCGATGATTATAATCTCCATGTGAATAAGTAAATGGAATTATTTCATTTTATCTTTTCCATATTATGCTGAATTGCAAATTTAAAATCCTTATGTTTTAGTTATACATTGCCTTAAATGTTTATGCTTTTTTATGAATGTTTCCGCTATATTGTTATCCTCACTGGGCATTTGAGCTCACCCCATTCAATGTTTTTTTTCTGAGGATGTGAAGAAGTATATTATGAATGACCCGCCAGAATAGTATAAGGGGATTTGAGTTTTGAGACAATATGTTGTTGTAGTTTTCACTTTAGAATGTAATGTAAACATTAGGAATGTATCTAGGGTTTCCAAGGCTACTAAAATAATCGGGCTTTCGTGATTTGATCTTTATAGATCTTGCCCATGCTATGTAATAATGCACCAACTCTGGGTAACTAGGGTCGGGGTGTTACAATCATAATATTCATATACTAGTGTGTTCTATTTAGTCGTTCCCAATGAGCTAGACCTTTTTGGTGAGTGTCTCTGATGAAATCATGGCTCGTGGATTGACTCCTCCCATAAGAAGCATTACTTTGAGGATAATCATGTTGTTGAGAGTTGGTTATGAGAACCTGATGGCATTGTGTATTCCATGATTATATTTATTTTCTTCCCTTATCAATTTATTTTCATATATTTTAGTTAGTTGAATACATTTTTTTATAATGTATAGTGTTTTTGGTATATTCGACGTAGTATTGTTATACTCCCCCATGCACAGGCTTTTCCAGCACATGTCATGTCTAGGGAAGACAACGACCCTTTTAACAGTTTCTTGGGAGGATATGGAGTAGGTAGAGTATATCTAGATATTGGTAGATTGAGAATTTTAATGGTGCGATATTTTTAGTTATCCCTCACACTTGGAGATGTTTTGAATCATTACAATTTTGGATAGCCTTATTTTTTTTCCCATTTTTGGTTTTTATTACATTACTATCATACTATATTGTCATATCTAAGATGTGTGAATGAATTTTTCAGTGGTTTTAATTTTTAGAATTGTGTGCCCTTAGGGATGTGTGCATGTGTATGTGTAAATTTGGATAAGGCAGCCCATATTTTGGGGTATGACTACTAGGTACTAGTCACCGACCCCTAGCCAGTTGTAGGTGGGATTAAGGTAGTCATGGGTTGGACCTTTGTTGTTTGGATCACGATAGAGTGGTATCAGAGAAATTAATTTTGACTTTAGGGTCCGGAGATAGTGATATTGGTTTTTGGAAATAGTTTTCAGTGTTTCACAATTGGATTTTGGTCCAAGGATTCTAGTGTCGGGGTGTTGATCGTCTTATCCATACATCAAATCACGGATCACATACCTTTCAACTGTGTACATTTAAACATTTGGTTTTAGGGGAAATTGTTAGAACATGAATCATATAGGAATGGGTTATGGTTCTTATTCCATTCTTGAGTCAGCTCCATGGATATTCTGTTTTGCCTATGGAACATCAAATTTTCCCTCAAAATTCCTCCTCATAGATATCCATACATGATTCCACCTTTTTATCAAGAGGACGATCCTATTAGTAATGAGGCATCAATATAGGGTCTTGTTCCTGATATACATTTATAATTTGAATACAAGCAATAATTCTACCTTTTCAGAAGAATCTATCACCAGAACTACCAGATGTGGATGGAAATAGGCTGAGTGCATTAAACAAGTTTCAGATGTAGCAGCCTTCCACGTCCCATGGTGATTTAGAGACACAGGTGGCTGGGGACTAACTTGTAGAAGTCACCCACATTTTACTCCTTCTAAGGATTATTTCTTACCATATGGATGTTCTTGCATCCTGTCTTCTTCTGGACTCTATGGGTTAATGGTGGATATTGCTGACTCATTACCATGATGTGACATCTCTCTCTTAGATAGACATCGACTACCTCTCCTAAGTTGTGTTTTATCTAGCCATGTTGTGATTGGTGCAAATACATGATGTTAAGCATCTAATGTAGGGAAGTAAGATTATGCTGGTGCATTTATTTAGGTTTATTGATCTCTAAAGTTACTCTTTGGATATTCTAAGGGACCAGTTCTTTAGGAATCAGAACATTAATCAGGTCTTGCATCGCAAAATCAGGGTGTTAGTGGTATCTAAGAGGATTTTCACATATACTAGATTTCTTTGAGAAAGCCTTGTTTGTAAAACGTTTTTTGGAAGGGAAGAAACTAGTGGTGGGAGATATATGTGGGAACCGTTTAGTTGAGACCTTGGTAGTAGGTATCATACTCGATTCATATTGATCCAAGTGGTTTAGATACCTCAGGAGGCGATACAAGGACTCATGTTAATCAGTGTAGGACTCTTAGGGTGGTTCTATCATATGAGAGATAGGTAGTGTTTCCCTTACGATAGTCAAGGAAATCTATAATTAAAATTTCATAATTTTTTGTACAAAAAATTATGATATGGGTCAATGAAATCCAAAACAGACACAAAAGAATGGGTAGGGTGGTCTGTATGGTGGTCGACATGGCATATGGGTCAAAAAGGTTGTAGGAGGTGGTCAGATGTTTAAATTATTACAACCATCCCTCCCAAGTATTCCACACTAGGATAATGATGTTGGTGGGTAGGGATGAGGCAAGATGAAATCTATGGATCCATATGACCTCGAGGCTCTAGGGATGATAAGAGAAATGATATGTAGATTTTTTACTTTTGTTTCAGAATTGATAGACATAAGTGCTAGACATTACTTCATTTCCACTTCATTAGTTCAAAACATAGAGATTTTGGTTGAGGTATTGAATCGAACCTTACAGTTGGAGGCTTTGATGGGTTGTGACTCTATTATATCACATGTGTTCCAACAATGAAACCTACCACTAGAGGCGATAGTTTTTATGTGGTCTATTTGATTCACCAATAAGGCCTTATGATATAATATTAGGTATGGAATAGTTATCTACTGTTTGTGCCCAGATAGACTATTTTACATAATGGATGTGATGTGTCCACTATGTTGGAATTATGTATTAATTTTTTCATGAAAAGAAAACATTAGAAGAGTGGGACAAGCTTAGATGTAGGAGAGTATAACTGATTACTCACTAGTTATCCACCATGACTTTGTCTTCATTAGATGTTTTGGGTTATCAGTTTCTTACATTGGTGGAAGTGTACATGGATGTCTTTCTTGAGGATGCACTATGTTTACCTCACCACTAAGTGGTTTATTTATGCATCAACTTACAACCCAAGGTGACACATATATCTCCACCATCATATTCTATGGCTCTCACAGAGCTTCAAATGGTGAAGATGTAGTTGGAGAACTTGAAGGAGAAGGGATTCGTGAGACCCATCGTTTTCCCCTAGGAAGACCCTATATTTGTTTCTAAAATGGATTACATGAGAATTAGGTTATGTGTGGACTACAATTTCTTAAACATGGTGACCATAAAAAAACAAGTATATACTACAAGGAATTGATTACTACTTTATCAGTTTAGAGGGGAATGGTGGTTCTTAAATATTCAACTCAGATTAGGCAATCACCAGCTACAATTATGTGATGACGATATAACGAAGATGGACTTCATATTTTATTACGATCCCTAGGAGTACTTGGTGATGTCATTCAGAATGAAAAATTCTGTAGTTTATTTTGTGGGACTCATAAACTGAAAATTTTATCCTTTATTATATTGTTTCTTGGTAACCTTCATTGATGAAATCCTACTATATTCGGTATCCAATGAGGAGCACACAAGACACTTGAAGACGGTCTTTGACACACTGTGATACCACCATAGTTAAGGGAATATCTCCAAGTGTCACATATAAATTTGAAATTTCCACATTCTACAAAACATCATATATGAGGCTAGAGTTGTAGTGTTTCTGGTGAGGGGTGAGGAAGTACATTCTTGGAAGCCACCCAATAGTGTTACTGAGGAGTGGTGCTTTCTTGGATAAAATTGGTACTGTCAGATGTTTATACCAAACATATCCATAGTTGTATCACTATTAACCTTTTTTACCAGGGAAGGGATGCCTTTCATGTGGATTGAGAAGTGCCAGCATGGATTTTTAAAGATAAGTAAGAGAATGACGACCACTCCCACCGTGAGGTTGTTGAAGGAGAGTTTTGAATATGTAGTGTTATGTATTATATCGGGGGAAATATTTGGTTGTGTTATACATTAAAGTTCAGATGTTATGGAATATTTTTCATGCTATTTAAGATCACATTAGTAGAACTACACAACCCACCAATTAGGGTTAGCCATAGCTGTTTTTTCATTGAAGATATCAGGACACTACCTGATGGGTGAGCAGTTTATCATATTCTCTAACCATAAGAGTATCAGGCCTATACACTCTTAGATATATCTTATCTTGAGACAAAGGTGATGAATAGTGTTCTTATATGACAATTTATTTGAGATTTTATATATTATTGGAAATTGGAACATGGTGGTAGATGTGCATAGCATGAGATCTTACACTTGGTTGTTGGATGAGGTGTCTGATCAGTTATCCTCATTGCAGTCATCCATTGTGGACATGTATAATGCATCATATCTTCAATAGATGGTTCTTACCTCAGAACTTATATAATGGTTTGAGGATAATTAATATGGATTTATCAACTTTGTGACCTAACATACTCAAATATATATGTTTCATGCTCCTGATGGATATTCTGAAGATGGAAAGCACAATATCCATCCCGATGAGAGATAGTGATGCCATTGGCATTATAGGAGGAGGTGTTTTGTGAGTTTCATAAACCTTATTTAGTGTTACCTAAATGTGTGGATAACATTTACCAAGACATTTGATTCATTTTTGGGGGATAGGAATGATTAAACGAGTTGTATAGTTTTTCTTTTGATTCCTTACATGTCAATAAGAGAAGGCTGAATAGCAAGTTAAATTCAGTTTATCCCAACCCCATGTGGTTATAAAGTGGAAGTGGGATGGAATATATATTGAATTCATAATGGTTTTACCATGTACTTCAAGGGGACATGACGTTATCTCGGTGATCATAGACTGACACACCATGATGGTCTACATCTTTGAAATTTTATAGCAGAGTTCAGTAAAGGGCTCGAGGGATCTCTACTCTCAAGATATAGACTAACTCAATAAAGTTACGTTAATAATTTTTTTTGATCATGATTCCAATTTACATAACAATTATGGGTGATATTATAGGATGAATTTGGGAATTAGTAATCCTTTAGCACAACCATCCCCCCAAAAACGTATCGCTGGACTGATCAGACCATTCAGGTTTTAGAAGACATGATGCATTATTTCATGTTGGATGTTGGATAGATGGGATGGACCACCTATCCTTGTTATATATTATGTACAATATAAATACCATTCAACCATTGGTATACAACCATTATATTCAGTGTACAAGAGACCATCCTGGTCACAACATTGAGGGGATGATCCAAAAAAGTTAACACTAGTGGGCTTGGAGTTTGTGAGAGCTACTACAATGAGGGTAAAGATTATTTAGGAGCGGATCAAGACTGACCAGATATATCGTTAGTAATTTTTAGATAGGTGAAATAATAATTGGGAGTCCTATGAAGGATGCCATGTGTTTTTATCTGTATCACCTCAACCTAGATTATGGGGATTTCGATGAGGTGGAAATCTATCATCATAGTTCATCAACCATATCCAGATACAATTTAGAGTTAGGTAAGTGGAATACCACATAGCACTACCTTTGAAGTTAGACTAGGTACACAGTATCTTCCACGTGTCACAACCGAGGTGGTATTCACATGAACCATTACATGTTATCGACAATGATGATACGTACATTGATGATAGATCTACCTTTGCTAAGTACCCTGTAGAGATTGAGGATAAATATGAGAGGATCCTATGTTTGTGATCAATTCATTTTCTATGTTTTTGGTGGGAACATGGGAACATCCATGTGGGAACATGGGATAGGGAAGTGAAGATTCATGGCAAGTAAAAAACATCATTTTGTGTAGCCATTATTTTGGATTTTAGGGAAATAAAAACCAAAGGTGGATAAAATTTAATAGCTCATACATTATGTGTATTATTAATAAACATTAATGGATTATTTTATAGAATAGGTGCTAAGACGACATGAAATTACGAGGCTCAGTGTGCCCGGAATAAATTTTTGAAATATATGAAATATATAAAATCGTACAATTGTATATTTTTCCTAAAGAATTGGAATTACATTTAAAAAGGCGACCATATCATAAATTGAGGGAACCATTGACATTAGAATGGTTTTTTTACCCTATGTTCGACTTATCGTTACTCAGTCACGGTAGTTTATAGAAAAGTATTCAAGGACTTTGAAATGAATTAAATAATTTAATGCAATTATTTTATTTTATTTCTGTTGAAACATTGACTAAAAATATTTAAATTTACTATTTTGGGGGATTTCATGGATTATCCACTCAAATATAGAAACATTTGAGATCAGTTAGGGAGAGGTTTGAGTATTCTCTCTTAGTAGATTGTTGATGGATCGTGGATCAATGATCAATGCAACATCAAATTTGAAAAATATTTCCAACGATGTCAATGGAGATGAATTGTTTCTTAATCAATGATCAAACAAAATAGAGGTAGGGTTTCTATTTAATTTGGATTTATTACCCTTTATTAATGTTTTGTCGTGAACACTAATCAATTCGTTAATGCTTTGATTTTTAGATTGTTCACCTTGCAGGATGAGATTATTTTTACATGGATTTAGAGAGAGGAGTTATTGTGATTAAATTATACAGGGATTCAATATTCATTCTACCAGAAATTAATAGGGTTCAACATGAACACCAATCTTGGTTTGTTCCTCTTGTTTGATCTTCTAATTCTCTCTTTCGGTTCTACGATTCACCATGGGAGTTCTTTGTTTGGCTTGAGGTTTGACTACTTTAAATCAATCTATTACAGTGCATATGTTTTATAGAGAAATGATATGATATTTTAGATTTTGGAATGGCATAACATGATGGACAAGTGATGATGATGAAAAGGAAAATATAGATGATGGACGAATCCATATTTTTTATTCTCCATCGTTCTTTTACATCTAATGAAAAATGTTGATTCAATCCATTTTTCGATAAGATATAGTGATGAAACATGATGATTCAGTGATGTAATGGAGAAATGAGGATGTATCGTGAATTATGTGGCTTCATGGAAGATGGATTAGAGGTTAGAGTATCGGCTGAGTCATGCCAAGTAATATTTTGGATTTTTGGAAAATCCTACAAAACATTACATGTAATCCTGGATTACACGACATGTGGGCCCCACCCTAAGCATTGTCAAGGGTTTTAGGAGGAAGATAAGGATAAAACAGTATGTGACCCCGGTCACATGGCATGATAACCTCCCATGATGACTCAATGTGTTATATGGATATTACAAAGACTATGTGTGGAGTACACAAGCATGGACACACTATGTACTCCCACACATACATGGTTTGGTATACATGGGATGGTACATGGAAACATCTTCACTACACTGATACAGAACGGTGACATGGGCCAGATGTTGTGTTTCTCTAAAATCCTTTTTTATCCTTCAAAAAACCATTTATTTTTAGAAAACATGTTTTCTGGGGCTCTTCCATATGGGCAGAAATTTGGATAGTTGGACACATTGTGTACCCCTTGGAACAGCCCATGTGCTCATTTTTCTAGTTCATCTAGATCTTTTTTTCTTAGTCTGAACCATAAAATTTGAGTTACTTCCCTCGAAATATTACCTTGAGGGTACATTGTATTATTATATCCATATAAATGTATTCTAATACCTTATATAGGTCATGTCATGGATACATTTGTTAGATCCCCCTGTGAAACAGGAGTGTGAATCTCTATCATCCTTAGATCCCCATTTAGAGATTGTGGAATCATAATGACCTACCTAAGAAGTTTTTTTATCCTAAATATAGCATGTTGTATCAGTAGGGTTGGTGGAATCATTAACATACAATCCTCAATTTTTTGGGTTTATCGAGATTTGGTTTGTGGGGTCCCATCATAGTTATGGATGTAACCCCCTATTTTTCTATCATTGTTTTCCTAGACAAGTGATTTTTGTTTTGTTTGGGACAAATTAGCTAGACCTATTCATTGAGTATATATGAAGATATCTTGGATCAGGGACTATGTTATCCAAAAATGAGTGTTTCTTCAAGAAGAATCATGGTGCCGATAGTTAGTTATGATCGCCTATTGGAAAGGTGTAATTCTGAAATCTATTTTTTTTCTTTTTCAATACATTTATTTTTAATTATTTTATTTATATTACTACACCTTTGGATTCTTTTTTAGTTTTTTATGTTTTTCCTACTGAGTAATGTCATACTCACCCATGTATAGTCTTTTCCCACACATGTCATATCTTGTATAGACGAAGGCCCTTTTGATGATGTATTGGGAGGATAGGGAGTAGGTGGAGCCTATCAACATATTGATAGATATAAGCATTTATTGGGATAATATTTTACACATAGTCCTCTCCATTAGAGTTTATTGGAATCATTATTGTTTTATTATGTCTTTTTCCTCCTTTTTTTCTTTCAGTACATTACTACTATACTCTCTTATGGGGTCATAGATATAGGCATTCATTATTTCTTTTTTTTATTTTAGAATCATTTGGGATTAGCGATATGTGTGTTTATAAGTGAACATTAGGCTAACACCTCCCATTATTTGTATATTCATACACTCCCATGGCCTCGAACCCCTTCTCTATTGTAGGTAGGATTGGTGTAGAAATAGGTATGATCTCAATGGGTCAGGTCATGACACATATGTTGGGATGTATTCCGTGGATAATGTTTACAAGTAGTTCATGTTTTTAGTGGTTCTAAAAAAATTTAAATTATTTGTTGAAAACATAGAGAATGAGGGTTTGATTTTAGTAAAACACCCAATTACATGTTTCTGTTAAAACGAATTGGGTGGAGTATGATGACTAAAATTTTATGATCACCCGCTATAGGATGAAATTCTAGTATGATTGAAAATATGATTATTAACAAATGGTTCGATTTTTAATTGAGTCTATGATGATATTATAGTATTGTGTGGTTTGTTTATGTAAACTTTTGGTTGAGGCCTTGTGAGATTTATAGTCTTGGAAGGAATAGTTTTATTTGGATGTGGTTTTGGGAGAGAGTGTTATACTGTAATCTGGTGATATCAACTCTCATGGGGTGATGTTGGGAATCTAGAATTCATTTATTTTGTTCGAATTGTGGTTTCTTGTTGAGATGAATTCTCAATTAGTAAATATATGTTCTAGTTGATGGGGATTTAAACAATTTGTTTGGTGAGGGTTTTTTTAAGAAAATAACCAGTGGTGCGTATGTGTCTTATATAAAGATTCATGGTGATGCATGGGGGTATTTCTGAGGGATGAGTTTTTTTATGGTGAAGTGGGTTTGGGTACTGAAACACTCCAATTTTATTTAATTCATTAGTTTTTATTGACAATCCTTATTTTTTTCAGGGACGTGTATGTGGTGGTTTACATGGTCAAATGTGTTTTATAGAATCTCATGATCATGTTCTAATACTACAGAAAGTTATTTCATTCCCACAATTTTAACAGTGGTCTTAAAATATGTTATGAGATCTTCTTTGGCTCACATGTTGGCTGGTGGGTTTAGGTAACCAAATTCTTCTGGTGGTAAATGGAATATTTCTCCCTCTTCCCTCTTCATTCTTCAACTAATGTATTTTTAGTTTTTGTCATGTTTTTGTATCAGATGAATCCCACCATCTCACACATGGATTTTAGTGAAAACCCTCAATCTTTCACTATATTTTCCTATCTATTTTAATAAAAATATGTTGATATTTCTAATTCTACTATAGATTATTGTATTTTTTATAATTCCATATAAAACTCTCCCATAATTTTTTATTCAAATATCCTATCTTTTGATCATTTTTTTTATTTTCATGATTGATACCATGGTAGGATAAATTCAATCTAATATTAAATATGTGGTTCCCTATTCGAATGAGTTTGGTTATAAAATTGATTTTACATAATGAATCACAATCATATTGTATTTTCCTCCTTCCTTTATGCCACATTTTCATATTAATGACCAAAATTAAAATAAATATTTTGTTACAATATTTATGTCTTGGAAACTCTTATGGGAATTGAATACATGATTTCATTGGTTATACTAGAATTGAACCAACTAACGTGGTGGGTTTTTCTATTTCATGTGTTAGGTTAAATTAAATTGATTTGTTTAGTGATTCCCTTTTTAGTATAAATAATTTAATTTTGGAAGTGGGTTTCTAAAAAAAATATATTTTTCATAGCCTTAAAATCATTAATGAACATGTGTTTTATTTTAAAATAAAAACAATTTATGATGAAATAAAATTATATATATATGGAATTATCTATAGTGTTGATCAGGGAAAAAATCATAAATTATTTTATATTTATTTCTTAGAAAAATGAATTGTTTGACTATCTGGTGAGGTTTATGTGAATATGAATTCTAAAGAATATTCCTTGGATTCGTTGTGAATTTTGTGTTTGTGAAATTCATTGGTAAATTTAGGGACTACACTAGGGGGAACATGTGATCACTAGGATTGAATACATCCTTGTATTCAATGAAATCAATATCTATTGAATTCCTTCAGCGTGCTAGTAGATTATACTTATATTAATTATTGTAATTTTCATAGGGAATAATCTCCCTAGATTTGGGAAATTTTTTAACTTATTGAATTATATGGATTAAAATCATGTGTTATTGAGTTTATCTATAGTAGAATTTTGTGGGATGAGATTCCCATATTTTGATTTACCATATTCATATTGAATTCGAGATGTGAGATCCTTGTATTCCAATTGAGTTGTGCCTTTAAATTTAAATGAGTGTTCATTTGTTATAGAACATACAAATAAATTTTATTGGTATCTTCTAGAAGGTAATAAACAGATAATACTTGTGGATTCCCCTTAGGATACTTAATTATGCTGTTCTCAATGATATATCAAAACCCAGTTGAAATATAATGCGTTGAAAGTGTTTAGATATAGGAAAAGGACAATGTTGGATGTGTCTTCAAAGGATTTATATTTGATACATGAGGCTCTATTGGGTTTTATTTATTTTAGTATCATATTGTTTTGTTTCCAACACCTCTTTACAATATAGTTCTGGGTTTTAAAATTATTTTTTGAAATTTTACTATGAACCAGTTTTGGTTCCCAACTTAGTTGTACTCGTTATTTTTTCATGTTGATAGCTGCTACCCAAATAGCTTTCATGGATTAAATTTTAGATAATGGATTGTTCCCAATGGTAGATAATTTATTTTTTGACATGAATGAATTTTGTGATCTTGGAGATGAGCAAGAGTTCCGAACATCCAGGGTTTTTTTGTAACTCAATCTTTTTCCATCAGCCGACTATATTAATTATTTTAAAGGACTTAACTAATATATATTATATGAATCTATATTTATATAATATTTATCTAATTGTATGGTATCTAAATCAGTTTTTATCTCTAGTATATTATTTGTATATATGTGATGTTATATGATGTATCCATTATTTCAACACTTTTGATCTCTTATTCAAGGGTATAGTAACCCCAAAATCATAACTATAGATCCACTATGGTAGTTAATATTCTTTAGTACATATAGAGGTAGTCATGATCTCATTTATTGCACCATCACATGAAACAATCTTAGTTCTATCTTGGTCGAGGCATTACAAATTACATTTTCAAAAATCAGATTTCAAGTAATAATAAAAATGTAATATCCACTATCAAATATATACCTATAATGAGATGTATCACCCTATAATGGCATATAATTAATTTGAATCCTATCAAAACATAAAAATTAATTTTTTGAGTAAATGTATTTATTCATATTTGTTATAGTTTCATTAAAACTTTTAATCTTGTTATAAAATTTGGATTTTGACTCAAATGGAATTATACATCTTATATTTATATCATTGTATAAAATTATTTTTAAATTATATAAAACTATAAATAAATTTTTAAATGTTTTTATACTTAAATTGTGAAATAAATTTAAATAAATTAGTATAAATTATATTTTATGACTCTGTAAATTTGAAAATAGTTATCGATGCAAACACATTGGTTATAAGGTGTTGTGAAATTCTTTTATTTTGATTCAAGGTAATACAAATTTTGAAGGATTAGTATATTCCTTAAGGGAAATATATGAAAACAAATAATTTATATATACATTATAACATTAATTCCATAATTATAAATATATTTTTATGTCAAAAAACAAATAAAACACTAAAAATATATGCCAATGGGGTTTTTACCAAAAAATTATTAATATGTTAATAATTAATCAAAAATAATATATTGAGTCATATTTGGATGGTCAATACACTTGTATATATTTTAATCTCCATTTATAATCCACTTGAAACATATATTCTTAACCCCTTAGGAATGAATACTTTTTAATGTGCCAAAAAATATTGTCAACAAACTGTGGCTTTATACTATCTAAAAAGACATTTACATTGATATTTGAATTTATATTATTTCCTATCTCCATATAATGATAAATAATTATATATTCATTTTCAATATTCGTCAATATTCATTTCTTATCCAAGTGACTCGAAAAATGTAGTTCTTTAAAATATCAGTGAAGAATAGGTCACCCAGAATCCTCTTAGAAGGAAGTACGATGTATATTATAATCATTTAAAAGATTTTATGTCTATATATAAACTATTTTTCTCAAATATCTTATAACTATTTTTCATGTATTTTTTTATTTTTTAATTAATATTGTATGCTCCTCTATTATTTTTCTGTATTTTGTCTATTTTATTTGAGTCATTGAGGTCAACATTATTCTTTATAATTATGTGTCGAATTTAATGAGTATATGTTGTTTATTTAGGATATAAGTCATGGAAATTATATATTATAATTCCTATGCATATATTATATCCCCAAAATTACTTAATTAATAATTTTTTTTATAGTAGTAATATTGTAATCAATCCATTAGTTTATTCTATTAAAGGTGTTTAGAAGTTATTGTGGGTGATATGAAAAAATATTTCCCAAACACATTCATTATAATTCCATTTCAATTATTTTTTATAATAAATTTTTTGAACCCTTTGAATTTATTTTTTTATAAATAAATATGTTATTTATGATTGAATACATGTTTAAGATAGTCTAAGGGTTTAACATAATTTTTTAATAGTAAACAAATTCTAACTAGTATTCAAATATATCCCGAGATTAAAAATTTTCACCCATTTTTATACCCCTTAATTATATTGATGCATTCATTCTATATGTTCTAATTATTTTTATAGGGATTCATGATGTCTAACAATAATAAAGAAATTGGTATGATTGTTACTGTCATTCGTCCTTAGTAAAGCGAGTGACTAATTTAATGAAACCATTTTTTTGTGAAAACAATTCACCCTTAGTGAAATGGAATGGTTTATTTATTTAAAATATGTTTTAATCCATTATAAATATAATCATAAATTTCATGGGAATGTAAGTGTGGTATTATTTTTAACATACATATAATTATTTAGTGGTTATGACCAATCCATAAGTATTTGTATTATATAAATATTTTTATAACTTTTGGGGTTATTATGTGAGTAAATATACCACAAAAATACAATTTAAAGATGATAAATATGTTTATAAAGGGTTAAAACACTATTTTCAGTGATAACAGAAAGGGAAATTTTTTAATTTTGTTAAGGGATTCTAAAATCTTTCATCTATTAAATGTAAAACATAGTATGGTTTTCTATATGGGTAATTTAGTGAATTGTATGGGAATTTCAAAAGAGTTTAACAAACTTAATAATTATCATTGTAAAAATAATGATGTTTGAGATAAGAAATTTAAGGCTATGTTAACTCAATTTCCACAATCGATGAATCGGGGTACCAATTGAAAGGGGAAACAAAATTCTAGGTAAATGAATGTTGAAATAGTTTATCATCTCACAGGGTTTCATCAACTATAATTTAATGGAACTATATATACATTTATATCTAGAGTATAGATCAATTCATTTGTTATAATATTTAATTATTTGGGTTATTTGAAACCACAAAAGATAATTATTGAAATTAATAATTATTATGGTGAAACCAATATATATTATTCTCTAATTATGATAATGCTATATAAAAATAGATTAATACCATGGAGTGTAATGGATTTGATGATATTTTTTTTCAAAAACTATTTTCTTAATGTTTTTAACGATAAAATGGGAAAAAATTTGTGTTTGAGAAAAAAGTAGTGGAATTTGTAAATGATTGTGACAAAAATTTAATATATTGGAAAGTTTGTATCAGATTGTATATTATACTATGAATGTTGTATTTATAAATTTTATATAGGTCATAAACCTTGTAAAAGAAGGGATATGATTATCAATGGATTTGATAAATGAGAAGAATGTTTTTGATGTAATGATATGGTTAAAATTAAGATATTAGACTGTACATCCAATAAAATAAAGGATAATTAGTGATCATGGTTGAGGGAAATTTAGTATCAACCAAAAAAAATATAAATGTAAAATAATTAAAATTCATTCATTCCATAAATTTTTTAAAAAGGAAATATGTGGATTTTATCTTGAGATATGGGAACTAATATAGTTATTATAAATATAGACAGATGGATCCAGATTACAATTAAGTGAGTAATGATTATATCAATAATATAAAACAAAAGTGAACCAAATTATTATCAATATTTTTATTGGGTAATGAAATTCATTAAATATAATAGGATGAGTTAATAATAGAATACATTCCCAAAGATAGCTATATTAGTTGAAAATCATTAAGTTTATATGTTTAAAAATGTGTAAAAGACCTCTTCTTCAACTACCAATAATGTTGATCTATAAAGTGAAGTGATGATAGATACCTTCAAAATTTAAAAAATCGATTCTCATGCCGTATTTTGGTTTTGATTTATAAATTAATTTAGTTTGAGAAGTTTTCATGAAGGTAAAAATCTTCTAAAGTAATAGAGTTTTAAATTATTGTAATAACTCAAGGTGGAGGTATTAAATATATAAACATTTAATGGAATTATGTTATAGACATATATGGAATTATTTAACAAATAAATAGAGTTTTTTAAAATTCATTTTTTTATATTATTTTTGGTTTGTATTGGATACCAATACCTCATTCTAAGATATATTACATATCAATGGAAAATATAACAGATTTATAAAATAATATTATGATTTTTTATATGAATTAATTTATACCACAAATAAAAAATCAATAAGATAATATTTTGATTAAATTTTTAGGTGAAAGTTAAAATTTTCATATCATTTAAAAGATTGAAATTATTCAAAAAAATTATTTTCAAGTGGTAAAAAAATATGTTGATGTATTTCCTATTGATTTTTCTGGATTTATTCTTAATCAAGAGGTAGATTTCATTGTACAATTGGTTTATGATTCTAATAAAATTTCAAAAACCCCTTATTAAATTAATCAAGTAGAGCTATTATAATTGAATAAGCAATTACAATAGTCTCTCGATAAGGGATTCACTTATCCTATCTTATCACCTAAAAAAGAACTTGTTTTATTTATTAATTATAAATTCAATACATGAGGATATTAATTAACTATAGTTCACTTATTATTTAGGTTTTTAATACATTAAATTATATTTATGATTTATTAGATTAGATATGGAGATATTAATACTTCTAAAAGATTTTAATTGGATTTGTATATACAAAACCGAATTTGAAGGGAGATATTTTCTTAGGAAGATATTTATAATGAGTGGTGGAAACCATGAGTTTGTTGTTATTAATATATTCTTAATGAATGAAACTATTGAATTTAATGATTTAATGAAAACAGAATTTATAGAAAAAGTGGAAATAATCATTGTTGTTTTCTTATGATATTATGGTATATTCTACATGATATGAGGATGATGAAATATATTTGATGATTATTTTCATAACATTAATAGAAAATAAGCTATGTGGAAATTTTTGTAAATATGGGTTTTGGTTATAAAAAATTTCATTCCCTAGGTATATTTTCAACTAATTACTACATCACAGTACAACCTTCTTTAAATTTAATTTTTGAAAAAGTGTAAAAGACATAAAATTATAATTTAAATTCAATTTTTTCCTTTATTATATTGTTATTACATATTTAATATTGATATATTTTCTTATTTATCTACCTTATAAAACATTTTAACCTAAAACGTTGTTAAATTAATTTAGAAAGTTGATTTCGAATAATTATTTTGGAAAATGAAAGGAATACTACATAATACATCTGTATTATTCATTCTTTCATGATATGGATTTTATTTAATTATAAAAATTCATTAATAAAGGGTCTTGATTATGTTTTGATATAAAATCAATAGGTGATATCATATGCATGGAAGTATATGAAATAATATTAGAAATATATTGAACCCCTAACATTGTTCTTGTAGCATCAATTTTTTAATTAACTTTTCTAGGAATTATTTAAATACGGGGAAATATTATATATATATATATACATATCCAAAAATATTCAATTATAAAATCACTCAAGAGGTTTTTAATATCTTTAAAAGGTGGTATTTGAAATTGATATAATATTATTATTGAGCTGTTCATTATCATCTTGGTATATAAAACAAGGTTGATGTTTCCTTGCCTGAAAAGGATAATTCAAATATATCCATGTTATCTTTACTACATGTTCAACATAAAGGTGATTTAATGATAATTAGGTAGGAAACTATAAAGGTGGAGAGATATTTCGTTTCTGAATAAATAACAATATAATCGTAATTTTTTAAGAGATTAATATATACTATAGATGAAGAAGATTGTTTTCAAGAGTATAAAATATATATAATAGAATAAAAGTAATATAAATTTAAAATCAAATAAAATGGGGTTATATGATTTTGAAATATAATTTTTGAACCAAATTTCTCTAAGTTGAAAAAGTAACTATTACATGACACTCAAATCCCTCCATTTAATTTTTAATTATGATGAACAATGAAAAATAAAGATATTCTGTTGTATTTTTTACATAATTAAATAAAGAAAAATCTTATGATCTTACACTACAATTCAATACTTTTCATTACTTTATATATGACCAACAATAAATTAAATGAATTTATCAACCACAATCAATTATAGAAATGGATTGGGGACTTATATCCTTGATTTTTTTCTTAGTATTGCTAAATACATCCGAATTTCACAATATATTATGGTTTATTATTGATCATCTAACTAAGTAACATAATTTTACTCCTAGTCCCAAAAAATATATCTTTATATCAGATTTAATGAAAGTATATTTACGATATATTAAAATTATATGTACGTAATTTTCATATTTGGTTTGACCATGATATAAGGTTTACAACAAATATTTTGAAAGGACTTCTAAAATCATCATATACTGAAAATTGTATCTATGAAACTTTTCATCATAAAACTAGTTTATATTAAGATTTAATATTTCATTCCATGCAGAAGACACTATGGTTTAATTCTTTAAATTATCATGGAGGTCAGTATCAGAACCATCTGTTAAATTCATTTTTAAACAATAACAATTTTGATTTGATTAAACAGGTGAAAACTTTTCCCAAATTGTATGGAGAGTAATATTGAACCCCATATTATATTAAATATGTAGGGGAGAGGAAGTAATTTGGATCAAAATTGTTGGTTGAAGAGTTAGAAAAAATGATATTTATTAATCATCATATAAGGGTATCGTGATATTCAAAACGGATTTATATATATAACTAAAGAAATAATGTTTCATTTAAAGTAGGATCTAATTATAAAAAATCTTATATAGAAATGTGTGATTTGTTTTTAAAATAAAAGAAAATTAACCCCTTGATTTAGTGTTCAATATGAGGTTCTGGATAATATGGGATTAGTAACATATCATGTAGCCTTACATCCATGTTTATCTCTGGTGTATAATGTTTTCCATGTTTTTTAATTAATGCAATATATGACTAATTCATCTCAAAAAATGATGCCTCAAGTAGTGTAGCTTGATTAAAATATTCCTCATAAGGAAAACAAGTTTAAAATTTTGATCATAGTGAGAAAATGTTTTGAAATAGGATTTCATTTTTGGGTAATGTTTTATTAAAAAATTATATTGTTTGAGAAACATTGGAAACTAAATAACATATGAAATTGAAATTAATTTTCAAATTTCTAATTCCATTTTTTTTAGTATCATAGAAAAATATTATATCATAGTACGATAATGGAATTTGATTTTCAGTTTCAAATAATATATATTTTATTTTTTAACTAATATTAAAATTATTTAATAAAATGTTCATTTTTATATTTCTTTATTTTGATAACATTAAATATATATTTAAATAATTTTTTAAAAAATAGGTCAAATTGATTTTGATTAATAAACTATAAAATAATATTTTATATTAATTAATAAATGTTATGTATAATTAATATTTTTTATAAAAAAATTATATAAAATTATATAAAATTATATTTTATTTTTAATGTATTTTTTTATTGATTATATTATTTATTTTTAATGATAATATTCATATTAAATGTGTATATATGATTAGTTATACACTTGAATTGAATTCCTTTTAAAAAATTGTCTTCCAATTCCTACAAAATTCTATTGCAAATTAATTTTTAAATATAAAAAATATTTCATTAGGTTTGAAAAATATGTGCTATTTATTAGAATATTAATGTTAAGATTAAATATTTTTCAAGGGTATAACATTTAAATTTCATTTATTTGGTGATTTTGTATTGTTATATATTTCTTTATGAAATTATTATATTTCATAGTTAAATCTATGTCTAAAATCCACTATTAAATGTTTGTAAATAATGTTATGGAGTAACTAATAAAGGTATAGAATTTAAATTTAAAATTGGTTATGTTTTTAGTGACATATTTGAGTATCTCATTAAATATGAGTGAGTTTAAAAAAAAGTTTTCCTCTTATTATTATAATTATATAGTCTCCAATGTTATATATTTTAATTAATTCTACTATGTTAAATTCATTTCACAATGTAATGATTGAATAAAATTAAATATATTAATGATCGATGAAAGAATGGTCTAAAATAAGAATATTGGATGGATATAAAGAGTTTATCTTTAACCATTAATCTTATTGAATTCTTTAACATGAAAATCTATTCTAACTGGGGAATTATTCTTAAGTATAGGCCCTTAATTGACTCTTCCATAAAAGGAATCCTCTACAGGATAATACTAAATCATTCCTCTGTAAAGTTGAAGCTATCATGCATATGTCCCATCTCTTGATCTTTGAGAACATTGATTTCCAACTAACTGGGATACATAGGATTCCTCTCTAAGGTCCAAACCACGCATCCAAATCCCCCTTGTACTCTCTGGGTCGCATCCCTAGTAGGTTAAAATCCATCAGAGAGACAAAAACATTGTTGGGCATCTCTGTCCACCTCGGTGTAAGACCTCCATTGGATCCTAACTAGGAACATCTTGCCTAGACTTCCTTCCTACACGATGCTAAACTGCTTGGATGGGTCGTCGTCACATGACTTTAAAATGTGTTGTCCCTGGTCAAGTGGAAGAAAAATATGTGGGTTATGATTCATATTATGTGGATAAATAGGAAGCTCCTCTCATGGGATTGATCATGATATCAAATAATCTTTTGTCCTCCTTAGATTATGATAAACTCTAGGGCACCTCATCTTAGGGATTACAATACTATTGTCTCAGTAAATTTAATCTATGTGAATCCACAATTTATCCTGCAACTTAAGGGTAATCATTGGACACAATCTTTTGGAACAAAATAAAGATTCATAAACATATGAACATATCATAAATCTATATGAGAGTCTCTGAGTAGGAAATAATTCCTCTATAATGGTGTGATGAGCCCAAACTCCCATCCTCTCAACAAGTGGAGTCCTCCAGTGTCATTGGCCAAATTTTCATCCATCGAGAACCCTCCTTTGGAATGTAGGTCATTGAATCATGGATACCAGGGCCTTTGGATATTTATAGAACAACACATAGACCTTTTGGAGACTTTCCAATAACATCTTACCCGACCCAAACCTATTTAACACATATTAAACCCCATAAAATCACTCGCCCAAACCATTCAATTGTGAAACATCCTTCATAATATAAAAAAGAAACACTACATAGGTCTAATAAAAACACATTTCCCTCCAAAATGGGTCATGATAGGAATCGGTTGTCTATCATGGCGCGACAAAAGTCAGGAAGAAACAAAAATGCAGATCCTGATGTGAATCATTCACCAAGGTGGTAGATTACACCACCTCAGCCCCCTTTCACATTCAAAAAGAATAGTGCCAAGATAGATAATAAATTTCAAACATGATAATTAGATTCTACTTTGATAGGGTTTTCATGACAGTATATGTCATATATATATATATATATTAGGCATTTAGATGAAAGATCTTCGATCTAAATGGAATCTCAACAAAATGCTCAGACCCACATGTTTGTGACTACATGGGCAGTCAGATCACCAATAGAGAACATGACCGCCTCGCCTACTCAGCATCTTAAATGATGGGTTTCAAACACACTGATCAAATAATTCCATCAAAATGGTACTCTCTCTATAGTGGGGTCCGTATGGTTGTCCCTCCAATCAGGGAAATCTCGTCAACTTCCCCTTCAGCTGCATCGAACGATCCAACACAAGATGGCATTGTGATCCATCTCGAGCTGTTTTGGGAACCTGTCTTTATAGAGTGATAACAAGTACCTCCCTTATATTAGGGAGGCAGATGATGTCGACATCAATGCCATAATCTCAGATGCATAGTAACCCCATCTTAGGAATCCTTCTGCGGGACATCAACACTAGTGGATTACAACCCAATATCCTCACTATAAAGATGATCCCATGTTGGGGGAACCTACTGCTGTCCATGGTACATAGACCCCTCGGGCTGCCCTTCAAGGGTAGAGTATTAATAATTAGGAACAATTTATCCCCATGGTTCCTAAGGAAGATGTATGCTACAAAAATGTGCTCGTATATAATGGGAAAGCATAAAAACATTCCCATCATATTGAACCCTACCACGAAAATAGAATGATAGTCTATGAGAAGATACATATAAATTATTACTATTATTAATCCCATCATGAAAATAGGGTGAGACAATATGAGAAAACGCACATTCATGCTAGTTCTTGCTAGTCCAATAACATAGACAGAGCAGAATATTATAGGTAGATGGAAATCTCTTCAAATCTATAATAATTTTGTCATCATGATAACACAACACCCAGTCATAAGCATGCACCATTTCCTAATGATAAAAATGAATCCTTCTATCTAAATAGGCTATAAAATTAGGGGGAGTCATACAATATTTCTAGTGCATATGAATCCCCTCAACAAAATATGGAGGCAATCATTAGGTAGCTACAAACTACATCCTACCACAATGAATCCCACCATCCAAATATGGCGAAAAAAACAAGAGTAGATTCAAATTCATACAGATGAAAAACAATGATGTGATGAAAATATATAGGAAGACAAGAAGAGGAAAATTATTATTCACAAATATAAGTCCCTTCATCCAAATATTGTGGTAACAAGAAAAGGCAGCTAGTGGCAGACTTGTTCCTCTACCCTAACAATGGATAATCACAAATTGTCACTTGTAAATCATGGGGGATAATAGTAGGAATAAACACATTCTTCAACATCAGAATGGTAATTCATTTCAATTATAGATAAAGAAATATCTCAACACATATTTTCAATGATGTGGGATCAAATGGTGATTCAAAACTATATCCTCCAAACATGTAAAGATTTTGTTGTGTTGGTGGAAGAAGATAGGGGTCAGGCCCAAGACCTGATCTCCATAACCGGGATGATCTTTCCACAAAATTAGATAATCAACCCAGACCAGATCAGCATCCATGATCAAGTTTGAGAGGGTTGGTGACTGTATTATGCGATACAAGGAAAACTGGAATGGGAAAAAATACATGCTCTAATTAGGGGACACTGGTTGAACATTGTATCTACTATAGGTTTGGCATATATTCCTACAAAAACTCAAGATAATTTTCAACATATCCCATTGGATTCATGGAATCCAACCGAAAATGGACCCATTCATTTAGTCTATTACGAACAATAACCATCCCCAGTTTCCTACATGAAATCAAACAAAAAATGAAACATGCCAAAGGAAACTTGAAAATGAAGAGTATACCTAGGATTCTACTATACTGGATGCTGCAGTTCATGATGCCATAAAATATCTATCAAAAAAGGATCAAGATCCTTTTATTTATTTAATAAATTAGGGAATTAGTAGTAGTAGTTATGAAGTTCTCCCCCCCATAATGTCTCTAATAGTACCTCTATTGATCCGCCCCATAGCACCCACAGGGGCTTACTTCATGGGACAGAAATGATCAATCATGAGAGACTATCCCCAGATGTGTGTCTGGGTTTCCCTCTCATGATTATAAGATTTTATTGAAATAAGGCCCTATCCTCAATATTTTTTACCCTAATGGTCCTTTCTAGGGTATATGATATAGTTTAGTTTCTCCCGATAGTCAGACGTCAATCTGTGATGGTTGTTTACTCCATGATGGAATCCACTATGAAGGCACACCCAAAAATGAAATAAAGCAATGATAACACCCTTCCCTCATTATAGAACATCCAAAAATACATCCCTAGAATTTACAGTGTAGATACACTCTATGTATCCATATATATTATGGATGTCCATTCCTGGAAGCAATCATTGTGAAGGCCCTCACCTAAATGATTCAATGCTGCAAGAAGGTCTTCCACTTGCTATGGTACACCCTTTACGTCCTCCCCAGGGTATATACCACAAAATTCATCTCTACGTCAGGACACTAATCTTCTATGGTATTCCTCACCATCACAGCTTTGACTACGAAGGTCCTCCCCATAGTCCATATTTATGCCAGCGAGAAGGTCCTTCCCTCATCCAATCAAAAGTGAGAAAAACCTCACATGATTATGCACATAGAAAATGGAGAGAAACATATGGGACACTCTCTAAATGATAAAATATATGCTTTCTCAACCGGAGATTTTATGGAGTTCACCCTCATCTTCTGAGCCACCCTCAAACTATTCAAATGTCAAAAAGACTTTCGCCAACACCGTTGCTTGGAAAAAAATCATTAAGGAGTAGTCTAACCAGATAGATCATGCAGAAGAGCCCCTAGAGGAACAACAAAAAGATGTGTTAATAGTTAAAACAAAACTCTCTATGGATTTCATACTAGTGATGTATTGGAACACATCCACTTCTCAGTTCAACATACAAAGAGATTTTTCAGAAAAATATATGCATAACATTCGCCCCAATATCCGGATGACTCTCCATCAATTAAAAGCTATGTTTTTTCCTCTGATGGGAATGTAGATAATGTTTAAATCTTGTAAGATCATAGCCATTAAATTGAAATAGAATACCTTCTGTCTTCATGGATGTCAAAATCAAAAAGGCAAAATAAATTCCTTGGGTTGTTCTATCACCCTGCGCTTCACAAATTACATTTTTTTATCTGCAAAGCCCCTCCTAGTGTTCATATCCGAGGATGGGGAGAACATGGAGTTCTACAATTCCCCCCACTTTTTTCTAGTAGAACCCAATGAGAATGACATCCTAAAATTTATTCATCCCCATATGAAAACTAGATGATGTCCTACCCATGAAAGTTTAAGTGATCGATAAGAACCGACCTTGAGTACGTTTTAGAATCATTAGACCTAATGAAATAAATCCATCAAGAACCTCTTGAAATAGGACACTTATAATGTTTAGTTGGCCTCCCATCTAAAATAATCCATTCAATGACAACTATTTGTGTCCTCATAAGTGTGTAATTCATGTGTAAACCTGACACTATATATGGCTCACATCCACATGGGAATGAATGAGATAACGAAGGTAGAAATACCATAAGCATCCACCATAATACGGGACCATCCCTATCCCACAGGTCTGGGAGAATTTTTAACTCATAATGCCCCTATAATAATATAAAATTGAAGCCATGTCCTGTCAATAGAATAATGATAGAAACCCTGACACATAGGGTTGGGGGCATTTTTTACCTCATATTCTCACATGGTGTAAGACTATCATCTACCGTCTGTGGAGAAAAATGTATTGGGGGGTCACCCATCATATCCCTTCCCATGACTCGTATCCTCCAAAGAGGAGGTATACCAAAACGTTATATCAGGGACCCCTTTGATTCACTCTTCACCATGAAACATGAATATTATCATAGAATAGATGTATAAGATCCAATAAAGGATGTAAGAAGAACTCCTACCATTCTATAGAGTACACCACAAAAAAATGAGGAATACATTGGTGAACATTGTGGAAATCATCCCCATATAACTCACTGAAAATGATAAAAATACTGTTGAAACAGGAGAAGAGGGTTCCTTCCTATATAAGGTCCACATCGAGCCCCAAGGTGTGCACAACAGAATCCAAAGTGTTTCCTTAAATTTGGATGCCCCTCAGTCAATCTGCCATTACCTCCCTCATGATTCCTCAATAAGGAGAAGAATAAGAGAAAGTTATATGACCCACCCCATCCTCCTCATGAATATTATTTCCAATTATAGGGGATAGATTCTCTTGATAAGAGGAATAAATGAAAGAGAAGAGGTGACTCAACACTGAACAATAAAAGTGAAAGCCATCCTACATGGTATGTTCCTCAGCTAGAGTGTCAACACACTCATTTATCGGATGTCAGTCTCCCCCAAGGGATCATCCTAATGAACGAAGCAAGGATATAAAGTTCATTTAAGGTGCTTCTCATACCATTTGTCTCCCTGAACTCAATAATGAGAGGATATAAATACTAACAATCATTATATAAGCAACTAGAACAGATTCAGAGAAATCCAAGAAGGATTCCACCAGTTGTGTATTCACCTCATGTTCTAGTAGGACTGGAACATCCAATATTTCCCAAGATGCACCTACTAATGCTCAGTTATAGCAGGACAAGCCTCAAGGCCTCTAGAATATCATTGAGTTTTGAACAACATTAATTGAATAAATGAAAGGATGGTTCACTCCAGTAAAACTAGAATGGAGGCCTTACCCTGACTGGGTGAGCAACGTCCCACCTCCACCAAATTTTGGTAATCATGTTTTTCTAGAGTTCAATGGATTAAGGACTAAGAGAAGCATATAATTCACAACTCTTCTAATTGTGATCCCATCAAAGGAACCATGGGAAACATGATTCTATGATTCTCAGATGCTTTTTGGGAACCCTTTGAGGTTCAACTTTTGTGTGGTCAACCATTTTGCAAGCTAACTCAATAATAGTATGGGAGGATCTCTGGTGCCATTTACTATTCTAATTCATCTCTATATTTCCATAAAAATTATTTAGTGATCTCATGAATTATAAATAGTGAAAGAATGAGAGAGTATCTGACTTCATTGTTAGATGGATGGGTCTAACTTACTCCTATAATTAGCCACTCCCCAATGATGAGATACTTTCCATGTGTATCGATAATCATTGAGAAGATCTATGAACTACGCTTATTCTAATGAAGTATATGAGTGGGTTTTAATAACTCTCAAAAATCTCTAAAAGGGTAAAATATTCGTTAAAACAGACTCATCTCATTTCCTAAGTATCTCTAGTAGCCTCGGTAAAAACAGCCTGGAGGGATGAAGTGGCTTACTTCACTATTAATCCACCCCCTGAACCTGAACCGACTACAAGGCCCCTATCAAACCATATTGGGCCCATTGGATGTTAGAATGCACCCCTATCCCATCACGATGAGAATTGGGGGCCAAAATAAATCTATTTTAGGATCACTGAAATAAATTCAACTCATTCTGTGATGATCAAATCCATAGTTACCTCATTTCACAAATGAATTGCAACTAGATTCGGCATCTAGAGGCAAAGAAGGATGATGAAGTAGTTCATGATGACTGATAAAATTACATAACCTTAAATAGGATATTAGGACACAATATCCTAGAGTCTTGTTCTTCAAATACCTCCTAAAAAAACGATATATTCCAGGTAGGTTATGCTAGGACCACCACTAGTGAAAGTGGAATATGTTTCCACCACTGATCTGAAAAAATAAGGTGATTGAAATTTGTTGATAATAAAAACTTGTGGAAGTTTTATATTTGGATAACTCATCAAATAGTCAATTCATCTCATGTCATAATCTATGCATAGTTAAAGAAAACCACTATGCCTTCAACTACTCCTAATGAAACTTAGTTTTCATCCTCAACACCAAAATCCTTCAAGGGATAACCTCCCTAAAATAAGTCCAATCAGATGGAAAAAAATCCAGTTCTAGAAGATAATATTTCACAAAAGACAAGGTTTTCTTTTTCACTCTCATATTTCATGATAGAAAATCTGAAGATATGAGCACAACCTCACCATATAGTACATAAGAGGAAAATGATGAGGCAATGTGATCAATAGAATAGGAGGTGACTTTGGGATCCACAAATTTCAACCATTTTATGGATCCCTTCTCTGACAATGAGTACAATTATGAAACACAATTCTCTCCACCCAACTAGGGAGTCAGAGGAAGAAGCCCTAGAAACTCAGGATATCATGGGAGATGCATCCAAGGTATAAATAATTGTTATGGATCACCCCCACTCAAACGATCACTGTTGAGAAAACCAACAAAAGGACCCTCCAATAGATTATATAAGGGAATAAAAATTATCATTCCCCCATGGGAAACAACCCCAGTCCAATTCTTATAAAATATCCATCAGATGGGGAAAAATTACTAATATCCTTTTTCTTTTGATCATATATGGCAGAACATATCCAAAAATGATAGATGCTCCTCTAGTTCCAACCCAAACGATAGAACCATCTTCATTAAATGTACAAGCCCATAAATCAACCTTGAATGAGAATCCCCATGCTGGGAAGCGTTGACCTTTAGATCAAAAATATAAAATTATAAATTATTTTTCTCTGGTACCAGCCATGCTGTCAATCATGGATGCATTGAATCTATCATCTTGTCTCAATAAATCTCTTATAGAGGCATTTCTAAGTCTCTAGGAGTTTTAAGCTAATATAGATTCCGTTGATGCCTATGAGACAGAGATTAGTCTTATAGAATTTAATGTAGTTATATCCTTCATAGATCAAGATAAAAACGCCATCATGAAGTAACACATAAATCCCATATATGTTTCTGGAATGATAAATGGAATTGATATCTGAAAACTATTAATCCATAGTGGCTTTGGTATTAATCTCCTCCCACTACAAACACATCATTGGCTGGGCTGTAATAAGGATGATATAGAACCCTACACATCAACCCTATTGGGCTGCAAAAAATGAAAAAAGAATCCATTATTCCAAATCAAGCACAAAACCCTGTTTAGTGACCTCATTGACCAACCAAAACTTTGGTGGTTTGAAATAATTTGGCATTTAGTTCTTTTCTTGAGATTCCATTGCAATATAAACAAATAGAAATCCTCTTATATAATCAGTGCCTCAAATATAGAGTCAATGGATAGAGTTGGACACTGCCTGCTAATAAGGCCCCATTCGAGTCATTCAAGTCACACTATATTGATGCATTTTTCTATGAACTAATGTGGAAACTTAACCATATTACAGAATTGATTCGATTTCCTCCCCAAATGGGTTGGAAATATTTCCAACCGATCCCCTCAAATAGCTCGGGAAAGAATACGTACAACCCATCAATCAAATATAATGTGAAAGTCTTTGTTCAGATGTGTATTTAGAAATCCTCATGATTTTAGTTACAACTGTCGATCCATATATTTTGAAAAGGTTCATTGACTCCCGAGATAATAGGGGAATTTCTGAGGAAAATACTACCAAAAAATCCCCAAAACACTCTGCAATTTCATCCTCAATAATTAATATTGGCGGAATTGTCTCATCACTCAAAAAAGATGATAAAAATCATTCAACCATCATGGAATCTTTTCTATATAATCCCCTTCCAATGACGACAGCTTCACGTCATGGACACCAAAATTTTAAATCCTCTCTCAACTATGGAAGAATCGTTTCAATGATTATTTCCCCAACAGAAGATGAAGAGGAAGATGATGAGGATTCAGGGTAAGAGGAAGAAGAATAACCAAGGGATTCCCCTCTAGAATTTGATGAAGGGGTTTTCACCACCATTGATGAACTCAAGGAAATCATCGTGGGTATGGAAGAAGACCGAAAACCCACTCTAGTTAGTGAGGCCACACCTTTTGAATAGAATGATATATATAACTCATTCTTGATGTAGAATCGATATATTTTTACCTGGATATATACTGAAATTGTAGGTCTCTATCAAAAGGAGGACACTTACCACTTGGGTCTGCTGAAATATCATCATGGTTAAAATAAAGCTCCAAGAAGGACACACCTGACACATGCTACACAAATAAAGGATGATTTAGAAAATATCATTAGAGAAAAATTCATTCCAGAGGTCTAGTACTCCATCTCATTAGAAAATATTGTCACTATTAATAAAAAATGGGAATATCAGGGTCTGCATCAATTTCATGGAACTCAACACGACATTCCAGAAATATGATTTCCCATTCACGATAATAGAATTGATGATTGATGAAACTATAATATTTGACGCTCCCTATTCCATTGACCACTATTCAAAATAAAACCAAATATGAATGGCAAAAAAATATGAGGCATGAACCTCCTTCAGGTCACCCCAAAGATTGTTTTCCTATAAGGTAATGACATTGAGTTTAAAAATTGATTACACCACATATTAGGATGCAGTGCCCCATATTTTGAATCCCATCTTGAGAAAGTTCATTAAATGATATGTTGATGATCTAGTGGTAAAATCACCACAATGATGAGAAAATTTGGGGGATCTTGAAACCATCATCAACAATCTATGACAACATAATCAGAAAACAAACCCCCTAAAATTTTCTTTCGGTGTCACCTCTGGTAAATTCCTCTTCATTTTCATGCACCACTGCGGCATCAAAGTCGACCCTAGGATGAGTATGGAAATACATAGCATGTCAAAAAATCACAACCTCACTATATTGAGGAGAATCTAAGGGAACCTAGATTACATTCGGTGCGTCATATCCAACCTTGCAGGAACATGTTTTCTATTAACCAGGTGGATGAAAAAAAGAGTATAATATCAATAGAATTATGATTGACAAGAATGACGTGAAAATAATAATAAATATATCTTGATTACACCAGTGATAATAATTCATTTTTAAGGAAGTACAGTCATTCTATAAGTAAACTCCTCAGATATATCCCTATTCACCTTCATCATACAAAAGAATGATGCCAACATTGAGAATAATCTCTATTATCTTAGCCAACCCAAGATTGTGGATGATACATGTTATTCAAATACTGGGAACAACTAACTTGAATTAATATTTGTAGTTAATAATATAATACATTACTTATTTCACCAATAAGTCCATTTGGTCTCTCGAATAATCCTACTCAAGTAAATTCTTATTAATCTAATGTTAACTAGATTCCAGTATGATGGGAGGTTATCCTGGAGCAATTCAATATATGATTGATATGCTAGAAATCTATCAAAGATAGTTAATTATCATATTTCATGGTAAAACATCCATAAGTTTGAGTGTCCCCATCATATGTTGAGATACGTTATGAGGAAGTGTTCTCTATTCAAGAAAACTCCATGAAGATGAAAATGCACTTCGATGGTGCCTCTTGAATCCCAGTATGAAGAAGAATAGAGGACCCCAGAATTTAACAATATAGGCATGGAATTTATACTCATATATATAGATAATGTAGTCCAACCCTATTACTTATAACTGTTATAATGATGCACAAACAATGAAGCAGAGTACCAGACCCTCATTACAAGTTTCAAACTATCACTCCATTTGAAACTTGAACACTTGAAGATTAAATGAGATTTAAAAATGGTCATAGATAAAGTCAATGGTGAATAAAATATCAAGAAATAAGAGCTTATACCTTTGATAAACCATTTTTAGAAAAGATGGAAGAATTACCATCTGAACAGACATTGACTTATTTCCCCTAGTCACAAAATGTGCAAGACGATGCATTGGAAAATACAACCACAAATGTGTCTGATTCAGATAGAAATGAAATAGTCGTCATTTTTTTCCACTTATAGAAGGTCTTATCCTTTATTCCACCCAACACATACACAATTAATGAAATCAGTCCCATCTTTGATCCATGTGGTCCTACCACCAGTTGGATGAATCCTATAATGGACTATCTTTAAAAGGGAGAACTCCCATTATAAACAGATAAAATAGAGTAGACCTGAAGTAGAGTATTCAATTTCATTCTATATGATGGAAAAAACCGGAAACAAGTTATTTATAATTGAGGCCCTAAAAGTATCATTCTCTGATGTTTTGATTGAGAAGATACTATTTTCTTCATGAAATAAGTGCATGTTATCACTTGTTGGTTACACCAGACAGTTTCCAATCTTTCTCATTAAATTATAAGTCTTCGAAAATATTGTCCCACCATAATGCAAGATTGTGCCAATTTCACCAATGTTTATAATCCTACCAAACACATTCCAATTTTTTCCATCAACCCCCATGGTTGCTTCACAAAGCTATCTACTCCTGGAAATTATTCATATAGGGAATGGTCATCGTGTGACTATATCCTCCCGCCGCATCCAAAAAATACAAATATATTCTCACAATAACCAAATTCATTTCTAGATGGGAAGAAGTTTCACCTATGAAATAGGTCAGGGAGAAAACATTGTTATATTTGTGAAATCTAAAATCATCACTGGGTTTCATGTCTCTCTCACTATACTAATAAAAAATACACCAATTTTTTCTCTATTGAATTGAAAAAAATATTGCAAGAGTATGATATCAAATCCAACCATCCATCCCGCTACCATGAAATAGCCAACTGATAGATAGAGGATTTCAACAAGAGCCTATCCAACATACTCTAGAAGATGGTTGATATGGATATGAAAAACCCGGTCGAATAATCTTATCCATGATCTTTGGGATTTATGAACCAGATCCTGTATTACCAGTCAAGAAACCCCATGCTCATTAGTATATGCGATGGAGGCGGTTCTTCCCATTGATATTCATCATTCATCGCTCCATGTCATTGTTTTTGAACAAATATATTCATATGAGTAACCACAAAAAATGGTTTAATGAACTGGAGATGTTAGATGAGATAAGATTACACACTCTACAATAACATTAACTCTACCAAAATCAGATTTCATGAGCTTTCAACAAGAAGATTTTCCTATGATCATTTATCAATTAAGAAATGGTGTTGGTCCTCAGAGACTCGATGATTCTTGGGAATAAACCTCCAAATTTTGATGCAAAATGGGAAAGAACATATGTTGTACACAAAGTTTACTCTAATAGAGGGTATTCCTTCATTTCAATGGATGGATAAATCATGACAGTCTCCACTAATGCAAGGTTACAGAAAAAAAATTGTGTAATCATGATGAATTCATCCATGTTTCATGGTGTTAAACTACTCAACACCCTAATCATTACCGCAGGATGTTAAATTGCATGGAACCATCACTATTTTCACCTAATGGGACATTGTCTCTAACATTGGTCAAATAACATTCTGCCCTAATGAACTACATATATATTGATTCTTGTCTGCTGATAGGTTATGTAGAGACACCAAGATGATCCATCATAGTCTGTCCACCATAAAAAAAATAGTGATCAAAATTTCCTATTTAGGGGTCAAACTGGTACAAGGAACATATTGTCATAGAACTATGAACTGATTGATTCCCATAATCATATGGTATACGTAGTGATGACCTAATCCAAGATATTAATTAAACCACCACATAAAAATAAAATTCCTCTATCGTTCTATAAAATGGTTCTGAAACTAGAGAGGTGACCCTCACTATTTCTTGTTTCTCACACCTAGCATAGATAACGTGACAATATAAATAGTGGTAAATGTTTCATATTGGATGAACATAGGATACATGTAAACTCTAGGTTCATTAACTAAATCAGTAAAAAATCAACCCCTCCCAATAAAATACACAAACTAATATGGGGAGGCAGCTCTAGAACTACATGTGTCTTGATTCCTACCCATGGGGGATATGTAGTGGCTCCTGAATTATTTGTCCTGGTCTATCCACCTCAAAAAATACCTCCTTCCATTATGAAAAGGAGAGACATATGTCTTAATTTTCATCAAAAGAACCACATATTGGTGCATTCCTAAACCTGCAGGATATGTATGCCTCCCTAGATCATCAAACATAGTCTTGGATATAGAAATGTATTGAATGAAAATTCCATGTCCTTCTTCATGATTCCACTATGTGGTAGGTTAATCCATTTCTGGACCTTATTTCTCAGACTGAGTGCTACACACAAGGGAATGGGAGTTTCGGCATAGGATTCCTCATAATAATACCAACTTACTAAATGTCTCCATTTTTGTACATCATGACATAAAACTAATGGGTAGCCCAATAATTATCTATAGGCTTGATTCCTGCCCTCACAGTATACATAGTGATGCATAAATTCTTCATCCTGGTCTAATCCCCAAAATAAATAAAAATATGCTCCCCCTCTTTCTGTATGGACAGAATCTATGCAGGTAGGGCCTTTTATAGAATTGTATGGAATTTTATTCCAAACTAATAAGGATACATAGGGAACCTCTATGAGGATCAAGCACTACACTCCACTCACCTTATCATTTCTACATTAATTCAGTATTGTTATAACCACATCACATTAAACTATGTGACCATATAAGTACAAACATATGACATAAAATTGTATGGTAGCTCATGAAATATGTATGGATTTATTCTCTACATGACGAGATAAGTACTGACACCCGAATTTTCCCCGATCTAGGAGTGAAAAAATGATCCACCAATCACTCATGTGGGAAATGAAAATAGAGGAATGGGATTTCATAATTATGTTCTTACATCCAAGAAGGTTCAAAAGATAATTATTCCATTTATGCACAAATTTGATCAATGTAAAGGATCTCAACCCACAAAATTAATCCGGACCTGGATATTCCTCATATACCCAGACATGCTCTTTTCATCTATCCAACTCCATGCCCAAGAAAATCTCGGGTCACCATAATCATCCAAGACTATCAGAAATGGATGTATAATGTCTTGAGAACATGTTTTTCTTCTATGAAAATTATACCCTAGGAACTCTACAAATGTTTCCGACAAAAATAGTATGTCAAGCAGTCGAAAATTCATTCCATAGAGATGATTATACACTTTTTTACACCTAATTTCTTATAATCCCCATGTAATCTCTCCTGACATGAGGGTGCCAATAATCATGGTTTACACCATCTTCACCGGCTCATGTCTGGAATGTTTTGGGAATATCACAGCCTGATTATCTCATATTTAAACATGATTCCTTCGATAATTCATCCCTATTCCATGATAATTAAATATTAATATCAACATCCTTTCTAGATGAAATTAAACTATATATATGACTTCCTCATTGGATGACATAAAACTACAAGGTTCTAAGTCTTAACTGCATGCCATTAAAATCTAAAAGGTACCCCAAATATATTTACAATGCTACCAATCATTGTGCACAAACCAAAATTTGTGTGGGGGAATTGGTATCGGGATGCATGTATCTTTAAATCTGGTCCCTGATCTGACAAGGGAGAAAAAATATCCCACCTCGCATATAAGATAAATATGTATAGAGAGAATCCCAATTTCATGAATAATCTTGAAATTCCGTGAATTATCAAAGCCTGTTTTTTTATAATGTTTCCAAACCAACCCTCTCCTTTCTTTAAACTATGTGCTTTGAGTGATCATGGATCATTATAACCTTTTATGGCCAACATGATTGGATGTTCATTGTCCTATGGAAAACTTTGTTTGACTATTCACAATATTCCCTAGTGGCTCATCATATGTTTCCCTAAAAAATGGATTCTCAGCCGAAGGAAAATTTATCCCTAGGATAATATTTTCCATTTTTGTACGAGTGATGGCTTCTAAGCCCCATTTCATTCATCCTGATACAAGAGACCTCAAATCCATTTTTTATCCTCCCCTCTCTATCCCCATCATGTACATGTAAAAAACTCATAACTCCATTACCCTTAGGATACTCAGGGATTTTATATAAATTTCTTAATCACATGATACTCAATACCAGTTATTCATCATTACAATAGGTCATTAAAAAAGGTTATTTACCCTTATAAACCTATTAATAAAATAAAAATTTTCATGGTGGTTCACCCAATTCTCTATTGGTGAATATATATAATAAAAAAGAAAATATTTATGCGCGAATTAGATTTGTATATAAAGAATCCTTAAAAAAGATAAAAAGAGATTGACTCCTACCCTCACAAGATACCTAGCAACATCCTATCTCAAATTACCAGTCTAACTTTGAAACAAATGTACCATCCATTTCTATGAAAGGGTCAATCATTCTTAAATAAACCACATGAATTAATAAGATAAAAATTCATTCACTAATTCCATACATTCCCAATAATGTTCAACAAAAAATGATCCCTTTTTAAATTTTAGGCATACCCCTTTTCATGAGCCGTAATATTAGTCTAGAAAGTTACAAATATCTATAATTATCCTTTTCCCTTGAAAATTGAAGGCTAGTGTCATGCAAAAACCTTTTTTGGAATATTCATACAAATTTCTTGATGGCTCCACACATGTTTCCCACAAAAACATCCTTTCAACGAAAGGAAATTTCGTCCCCATGAGTATCTCCTCTTACCTCTCTATGACCTTACAAAATTTTTGCCCAACCTTAGTCCATGGATTTAGAAACCCCTCATATTATTGTTTAGATATTTTCACCTTTCAATTCCTAAAGGTGAAGGACATTCCTAGAAAAAACATTGTCATGGAAGTGAATCACATACCCTGCTCTAGTCAGAGTAAGATGATTTCTCAAAACAAGACTCAAATTTCCTCAGTGTGCAATTTTAAACTGTACCATGCTTCAGCCATCCTTTACAGAAGGAAAATTCATATGGAATTGATTTTCATCCATAAATAATAAAAATGAACTTATTACATAAGTATATCATTCCGTAAAATGGCCACCCACTGTGGTCATACACAAAAAAATAAATCCAAATTTCAATAGAAACATCTTGGCCATCGAAACTATGATCATCGTGTCCCATGGAAAACTTTTTTGACTATGCACATTATGCCATGGTGGCTCATAATATGTTTACTACAAAAATGGCTCATCAACAAATAAATATTTCATCCCCAAAAGAGGATTTTCCTATCTCTGTACACCCCTTGTTTTTTATGCCACATATCAGGTCCCATATACAGAAATCACATGACAGGGTCAAGAAAATCCCTCTACGGTGTTTGAATGTTTTCAAGTCATTCTTAGTTAATGTGTCCTTAATTTTGTCCCTTTCCCTATGATCCATAATCCATGTTGTTCAAACTAAAATAGCAGGGCAATTATGGTCAAATATGTTCAGTCTAAAACATCAATAATGATTTTCTTGATGAAAATACATTAAACAGCCCACCAAAAGACACATTACACTAACCAAGGTGAGAAATCATAATGGGAAACATGTATAAAAGTTGATTTTTATCTCGCTAAACCTATGCTACATATATTTTAGGTAAAAATATTGAGCAACCATAAATAAAGAGACACAAATATTTTTAGGAAAAAATATCTCAAAGGGAATCCAATGAAAATATCATGTTATACCCACTAGGCACACATCATTACAGGATTAGGAAAAACTGTGGTTATAATGAGAATGTAATGATTTTTGTATAGTTCTCCACAAGACCCTAGAAAGGGTCAAACTATGGTCACTAAGAACCTCAGTCTATGAAAAAAACAAATCATGACTTTAGTTTTTATATATCACAGGATAAACTCAAATTGATATTTGGTTGACATTATTATTTAAATTGTAGTTGATCATAAATGATTGATATCACAGGAAAGGGTTAAAGGGGATCACTAGAAAGAAAATTGTTTCTATTTTATCAAAATAAGAGATAGTGGGTGGAACATCCTCAATATGTAGCATCTCCCTATTATCAAAGCAAAGGTAGTGTAGAGTATCCAAATGGGTTACTAAGATTCTTAACTCACTATTTCCATTTGGTTGATAAATACCCGATAAGGGCTATCAAGGGATTGTTCTAATTTATGCTTCCACTCAAATTCATCATCAACCAATTGGTGTAATAACATCATAATATTTTGGAGGACTTTCCCTTTATATTTAATGACTTCATAATTAGAATTTGATGATGGTAGTTCCACTTTTAGTCTAGCTAGGAGAGACCTACACTCACATAGTTCCTCCAATTGGGTGATCACCTTCTCAAGGTCATTGTCTTCCTTAGCTTCTAAATGATTCAAATCATCACTAATATCCTAAAAAGACTAATCCTAGTGGTGAGAAGCATTAAATCGAGTGAGATCGCCTTCACATGTAGAGAGATCCTCTCATGATATAGAAATTTTGTGCACAAGGAGACACATAAATCGGTAATCAAAGACATTTTAACCCAGATTAACAAATAATATTCGAAATTTTCCCTCCCCATGGGAAAAATCATGATGCGGAGTTTCCATAGAAGGATTATGGATTTGGAGTCATGCCCGTTTTTTTCAAAGATCAAACCCACTTAATAGGATCTGAATATTAGTCCTCCTCTACTACGATATCTACACAATGAGGAAGCATAATTGTAGTAGATAGAAGTGGCATGATCTACATCACCCAAGAAGGCATAGTCTTCTTATCAGTAGATGTTCTAGCTACTGGGACTATGTGAAGGGTGATAGTAGAACCATCAGAAACATCAGGTGACATCCCACTAAGACTAGATTCCGTTAGACCATGGACCACATCGGCCAAAGATATGGGATCTGAATCGCTCTCAACAGAAACTTGTTTGGTGGGTGAATCCCCATCATAATTCATGTGATGATGGGTTGAATGAATTCTCACCAAAAGATGTGCCATTGATGGAATAATTTGTATAGTTGGGATAGGATCTAAAATATCCAATTGACTTTGATCCTGTCAAACTGGCCCTTTCAATACCCCATTACGATAGAAATCCGCCAACATGTTAGAAAACTTTATTGATAGGTATATTGAAGAAACTTTTGGAGGACTAGGGACTTCCACATTTGCATCCTCTTATATCACGGACAACAATAATTTAAGAAGAAAAAAGTGGTGTGATTCCCACCTCACTAGGGTGGAAGGGAGATATGTGATTTGCAGAAGGAATCCAAACTACCCAAAGAACCTATAAAGAATGTAAGGATCACAAATTTATACCATGTCTATATGTGTAATCAAAAATCCATATCTATGTGAAATAATATAAGAATGTTCTTTAGGGGATAATCTCCCAATATCTATCACTAGACCATTGAAAACCACATAAGGAGAAAAGAGAAGTGGTAGACGTTACATATCAATTCAATCATGACATCCATGCTCAATGATTTTTCACAGATGGAAGAAATGTTATGAACTTTTGGATGGAAGTCATAATGAAAAACTATAGATTTATGATGGTACTTGTAGTAGGGTAAATTATCTACCATCCAAACATATAAAAATTGAAACAACATCCTAAGATAATGCGAGGTTTCCCTTCTTGTATCTTCCCTAATAATTTGTTTATTCGGCAAAGATTATGAATGACCAAGTAAACGAGATTTCCCTAATCCAATGTTGATTCCATCATTAAAGTGTAGGCCCTTACACTGATATAATAAATGATTGGGGAAGATTCATATACATAGGAATGTGAAATGAAATAGGCACAAGTGTTGTATTGACCCACATCAAGGGAAGTGCTATAAAAACTAGGAATGAGACGTGACTGTTGGGTTAGATGGGTTTGGTTATAGTGAACTCTCATCTCGGGCCCATTCACCAACAAGAATAGTATTGTCCAATCCATATATGGGTAAGTGAGGGGAAATTAAGGGTCTAACTACAATTATTATCCACCAAAAATAATAATTCTCCTACCGATGTGGATAATTTCTCAACAATTCTCTAGGAATTGGACACTAGTAATAATTCATCTTACATGTTTCCCAGGATAGGAAGTCCCCCTATCTTTAAGATTTTCTATATAATGATCCCCATATCACCATGGGATATGTGACTTGTTTCGGTGCCCAGACACTAATTGATATGCAGCTCAAGAAGTATTTTTCCTCGAGAGAAGATGGTGAATTGAGAGAGACACAATGCTTGATATATATTGACAACTCTTAGTGTCACATAGACTTCCAAGTAGTTTGGATGAACCCAGAAGACACAATCCCACTCATCAGAAAAGCACCCTCCCAACCAGAGGTCCCATTCGGAGCTCCATCCTCCATTACGGTTATGATACGATAGGTTAATGATAGATGTATAATATTTGTTAATGTTATCAAAGGACATATTGCGATGGATTTGGATTTTATATGTCCTAAATGATCCTCTAATAAATAAGTCACCCTACTTACTCGAAGCAATAAAAATATCTCCAACATTAGATAGTTTTTCCGAATTATGCCCATTGGATGTCCCATAATGTTTCATAAGAACACCATGATCAATCTTGGACAAAGGTGTGTCATATTGGTGCCCAATATTATAAGAGTCACTAGATTGGATAGTGCATAGGATATTATTGATGGTAATAGGAGATCCTATAGAATATCCCTTTATCGGAAAATGACAGAATGAAGTCTCTATTTGATATTCTCGACAATGGATGTCCTCCTCTTAATCTCTTCTATTAAGATAACAGGGAGATCGATTTCATCTTGAAAAGGAGAAAAATTGGCATAAATAGTAAGTCAAATCAAAATGTTTGGGAAAATGCCAAAAATGGTAAAGAACCAATGAATTACCCCGATCACAAGGCTCTTTGTGCTATATCCCAGGAATAGTTCATAGAATGCATACCCAGCGAACCAACAGTATATAGATTGCCCCGTAAGATAATGGCAGGTGAAGTGTTGGCCAGCGAGTCGATCAAGACTCGAAAGGATTAAGCTGCTTATCATGCATCACTATGTGGATATTCATAGTTCATAGATGTAACACCCCAGGATTTCATAGTGTGTTATTTCTTAAAAATAATTCAATAACTTGCACTACACGCAACACCGAGTTCAATCACATCATGAAGTACAAAAAAAATCCATTAAAACAGGTCATGAATAATATTAACTACATTTTGAACTTTATATAATCCTTATAATTTTATAATCCCTATTATGAGTTTCTTAGTCATAATGCAAGAACAGATTCATTTTCAGTATTGCACTTTTATCAACTTTTAATAGTGAAACCTTTTTAAATAAAATATTTTAAACTATCTGAATAAATTGGGACATCAAAAAAATTTAAAATGAAACATTCCAAGCTTCCACGGTACGCTTTCCTTTGAATAAAATAGTAGCGTGTGTTGTACGCAACCTTGAGTTCTAACACACACCACAACTAATTAAACTAGCCATTGTGAAGAGTAATACCTACTTTTTGAAATCATATATATTTCATATTTCAAAATGGACTTCATTTTTGGATTCGGAATATTGAAATTAGCCTAGGGTGAAATTTTGGTACTTTTCGGATAACTTTTATATTTTGATGAATTGTGAAAATTACTAAATTTTAATTAAAATCAACCTTTTTAATCAAAATAATTAATATTTATAAATTATGAATTTGAGTGGTTTTAAAGTATAATTAGAATATATTTTTACCATTTAATTTAATTTTTGTCATTGGACATAATTTCACAATTAAACCAGACATAAACAAGTGTCAATCTTTTGATAGTTATTATCTCTTAAAAACACGCTTTTTATTTTAAAAAAGGGAATTAATTTTAAATTAATTTCTTCCACTTCTGTGTTTTGAATTTGGAAAAATGGATTACATATATGGAATCAGGATTTCCAAATTATGTAAATAGTTAACTTTTATTTTTACACATTTTGAATAATTACTGCGGTAAATATTTTATTTACCATGGTTAAAGGGTAAATCCGGTAAATAAGGGTTAAAAAATAATATTATAATAATACAAAATTACCCTAAAACGTGTCCTAACCTTATTGGTGGACACATACCCGACCATGGGCATCCTTGGGTCGATTTGGGGACCCCTTGGAGCCACTTTTATGTGGTAGGGACACATTATATTAATAAAGTTAAAATAAAAATAAAAATGGCATAAGCTTACATCTTTTAGAAGAACAATTTTCAAATAGGGTTATACATGTTGGATTTTTGATTATAAATATTCATTAGAAAGATAAAAAGATTTCCTACATAATGATAATTTATTTATAATTTTTAGACATCAACTAATTTAAATTATTAATGACACAATAATGATGCAATGTTTACCTCATTAATAAATCATTTAAATAAATAAGATTATAATGATTAAAATATTATCTAAAACCTGTCAAATTCTTCTTGGTTGATGTTATTTAGAATATGAGTAATCTTATCTTCGACCGAAATGATTTTTGGATCATTATAAACCGAATATAATTATATTATAAAGTAATACTTTCACTCTTTCCTAAAGAGCCCCTCCTCTCCCTTATAAAAGGAGACCACTTCTACTCATTCCTCACACCTCTCAAGCCACTTGGCTCGTCCAAACCCTGACCCAAATAATCTCCCCACATCCCTCTCCTCCTCCTTGAATCTTCCCCTTAGGCAGAAAGCATTTCAAGAAGTCCTTTGGTTCCAACCAAAGTGAGTTACCTAAATTAAAGGTAACGATTTCTCTTAAATTATTTTCATTTATTTTTCTTCTCCAACCCCCAAACTCTTTTTATTTCCTTTCTTTTGTAACAACAAATGTATCCTCAATATACTAGGATGTTTTTACAAGAAATATTATAACTACACATACACACACCTCCATCTAATGGATGATGAACATAATGTTTCTGTGAATGGAAAACTAACGCCTCACGAAACGATGATTGTTCAAATACATCTTACCGCCTCTCATGGTGGCCATTATGATGGAACTGTAATTAAGTGTGATATTAATGATACATATTTTATATATAACCTTCTGTAATTCCATTTTATTTCATACCATTATTTGTTTCATGTTGTATATACGTACGATAATTTCATTTGAGGAAGTGCGGACTACCGCCCCCTTAAAATGATATGACTCGTTCATACCACACATGGAACGTATAAAGAATGGTGTTAATGAACATAAGTAACATATATAAAATATTATATTATACTGGAATAATAATATACCTATGTATCATTTGGATTCAATTCTTTTAAAATGAAAAATTAAATGGAAGTAGCGTTCGTGCGTGCATACGGACTACCGTCTCCACGAACACGATGAGATCCATCCTCCATCGTATCCATTCAAGTCTTATTCTCATTTTAGGGATAAAAATAATGTTAATATCATTCTGATTATGAATAAGATATTATATATCCATTACAAACATGTCTTACGTAACCAAACATTTAAGAAGAACGAATCGATTATCACCCGAAACGACGATAATACTAAGATATTATTAATAAAGCAATGTTAAAAGATCATATATGATATCATATTGATGTATATGATTATCGTATAATTTAATAAATGTTTTAAATATTGTACAGGAGGTTAACATACCATCGACTAAGGGAAAGTTCAAGGTTAGGGATTTTCTTATCTCACTTTCAACTCCGTGAGATTTCCATTGTTCGCCACTAAATTATTGAAAGTGGTGTATTGTGTACGGCCATTTGATATATATTATCATGATTCTCTTTATATTCATGTTATTCTGTAAATAATTTTGGTGGTTATTAACTTTTGGCTATACGACTCAGTTGATTAACGTGGTAAGGAGTTTCTTATCTCACTCTTAATTTCGTGAGATCTCCATTGTTCACCACTTAATTATTACATGTCGTGTATATGTACTGCCCATGATTGTATTCATTGTGTAATATAAATTAATTTATGGGTACTTACATAGTCATGGTATGATCCTTCTTTCATAGTTGTATGTTTCGTATGTTACCAAATCGATAAGGGAATTTGACATTTCAATTTCCACTCATTCGGCTTTACGCATATTTCATTGATTATATTACTCCAAGATTATGTGTGGAATCACAATTCATTTGATTATGTCATAATTTCCACTCCCCTTCCTATGGATATACTTTTTATACACATAATCACTCTATTGATAATTCTCAAGTCATTAATATGAATTTGATAAGAGTAATTTTAACTCTTTCACCATTTGTTGAGTTAAACATCCAATTCGCTGGTGTTGTTTCTACAAGAATATGTGTGAATATCCTTTGATTGTTTTACACTGAATATTAAATCATATATAGTGTATTTATATTTTCACACATAATTATGTCATTGATTTATCCTTAACCTAAGGATACGACCTTTATGAGAGATTTCATCTCAATTTACATTCAATTGGGACTTCTTTGTTGATATACATCAAATCACTTTTATGTGGTGTATATAATGTACTTTGACATAGTATATCATGAATCCCTTTATTCTCATGATATTACAAAGTTTTTATTACCTCAATTATTTGTACTCAAGTGTCTCTCTTTTGGTTAGATTCTCTAACCAAAATACCATTTTAAAATGTTTTAAAGACTTATTCTTCTAAATCTTTCTCATTAATGTCCATGTTTTAAAAAATGGTTTTAAGGATTTATTTATATGGACATTAAAGTTTTAAAATTAAAACTCCTTTTAAAAGTTTCAAAGTGGTATGGGACACTTTGATTCAAAAATCTATTTTTAAATGGCTTCTTGACAATTAGTCTGACTTTTAAATGATTTCATGAAAAGGGGGATATTTCCCTCAAATAGTTTTGATGATTATTTTCATCTATGTCAACATCCTTCATTATTCATTATTGAGGTTAATGTGATACAATACAATCTTCCATATTGTATCAAATGAGTTATGTTTGACTGTGGATGTTCTATTTTTATACCATTCATGGTTTGTGGTTAATGTATTGACATTTCGTATACTAGTTTTAATACGAATGTTTATTTTATGCTTAAACCTATTCATATGAGGAATGCATTGGACTTAATAAGTGACGGGTGGAGCCCGCTATAGCTCCTCGATGCATCGGTAGGTCTCGTGAGACAAACTAGTGTCTTGGCACAAGGCCTTGGCAAAATCTTATTTGTAGTCTTGGCACGAGGCCTTGGCTATGTGGTTATAATAGTCTGGAATTATGAATTCCATCATTATGAAAGTGGATATTGATATTGCATGTGATCATTCGACTAGTAGAATATCCATGTGAGTAAGTAAATGGCATTATTTCATTTTACCTTTGCCATTTTATGCTGAAGTTAAAGTTTAAAAGGCTTTTGTTTTAGTTATAAATTGCCTATGCTTATTTATGAAAGATTCTGCTAAAATGTTATCCTTACTGAGCATCTGAGCTCACCCCTTTCAATGTTTTATTTTTTTCCCAGGATTATGAAGTAGTAATTTATGAATGACCTGCAGGGATAGTATGAGGGGATATGAAGACAAGATGTTTTTTTATGATGTAATGTAAAAATTTATGGATGTATCTAGTTATTCCAAGGTGACTAAACTAATTGGTCTTTCGAGACATGATCTTTCTCGTGATCATGCCAATGTTATGTAATTAATGCACCGACTCTGGGTAACTGGGGTCGGGGCGTTACAGTTGGTATTAGAGGAAGTTTAGTACAAACCTTGGTAGCTAGATTTAGATAAACTCTGATTATAGCACGTAGACCTAAGATTAACTTTGAGGATTAGTATAAAAGAACTTCCTAGAATTTTGGTATTGTTGAGATTTTGTGAGTTTTCCGAGAAATACATCCCTGTCTGGATACGAGCAGGTAGAGGCGGCTCTGGCACAGATGTACCTAGGGGTAAAACCCGAAAAAACCGCTTTGAGCTAGACTCGAACGAGAATTGGTGCACGACAATGGGTCTTGCTGCACACTTGGTTACGACACTCTCGGGGGATATGCTTAGGATAATTTACATTTTCTTTACAAACCGATTTATGTAATATATACATAAGATGAGAGTATATGACCTTGGTTAATCCTAATATGTTTCAAATTGAGAATATGATGACATTTTAATCTCTAAATGATTTTACGACTACTATTACTCACACAATGCTTTCTAGTTTTAGTCAATGGCTAGATTCCTAGGAAGTCATAGTGACTTTGAGAATGATGTACAAGGTGGGAACGGTGGTGGCGATGAGCAACAAAATGGAATGTTGATAGGTGTAAAAGATATCGTCTTTATGCCAAATCAGTTTTCCAAAAATATGATCAACAACATATATATTAACCAACTCCCAGACTCAACAAGGAAGACAAAGGTGATAAATGATAAGATCTCCAGCAATGGAGACCATGGGGAAAAGAAACCTCAATTTTCATCATGCAGGAAATGTGGAAAGAGACACCCAGGAAAGTGTCTCAATGGGACAACGATTTACGTGCGGGAAGGAAGGACATAAAGTGAAGAATTGCTGAAGAAAAATGAAGAGTACTATGGAAGAAGATGAAAATGGTTCCAAGAGTCCATTTACAGTCATTTGCCGTAAATGTAGGGGACCTGGCCATTACCGTAGTGAATGTCATATTCTATAGGATATTTTCTTGGTCAAAGAAGAAGCTATGTGGAAATAAATGGTTGGAGAAAAATTTAAAAAGTATTAGCACTCCTTGTTGATGGGTTTACTTTGGAATAATTTTCTCTTGTATTTGTAACCCCGCATTTTGCCATGTGAGAATGATATTTGAGGAAGAATTGTCTCTTCTCTTGTGGATATAGGTATAAATAACCATTTGGTTTTATATGATCATTGGGGTTTGAGAAAATGATAAGTTATTATAATTTGGGATGAAAATGCAAAGTATGATATAACATTTGTGGTTAAATTATGTTATTTTGAGGAATTTATCTCATTTTGGTAATATTATAAAATATAGTTTTTGAAAAAGGACAACACGTAGAACGTGTGACAACCCATCGCGTCGGACAAAGCTGTGGGAATCGAACCCACAACCAAAGTGCGATTGGGATTTATCGCCTACCACTGGACTACGTGAAGTCCCTGGTTAGTGTGACTATTATTTTTGTTAAATGATTTTATTGATCAATAATAAGATGATTTGGGTTCTTATGTCTTATCAAATGAATACCCTTGGTATAGGAAAATGATTTGGTGACTAAGTGATAAATGTTATTTTGGAAGATGTTCGTTTTGTTAGGAACACTATATGCCCAAGGAAAATAGAATACAATGAGGTTTCATTTGTAGAGTAATGGTGGATTTTTATCTACGTTTTTATTGTTGATTTATAGTGATTTGGGTTATTTATGGAAATGATTAACCTATAACAGAGAATATGTGATGATGTTAATTACTTTTAAGTATGTGACTTTAAGAGTATTTGATGTCATTTGGAGATACAATGTAACATGGGAGACTACATAATCAAATTCTTCTATGTTTTGGGTTTCAATATTAGTTTGGATTATATTAAAGGATTGTAAGGAAAATTCTTTATTGAATGGTATCTATTTAACTTTGGGGTATTGTTGGTTTAATTTTATAAATTAAGATTAGTGCACATTTATCTCAATGAATATCCTTTTGGGGGATCATTAGATCATTCAATAAAAATTTTGGTTTTGATTAATCTTCAAAGACAATGTAAATATATGGTTTATCCTACATGGATCATGTGATTCTATAGAAGTTTATTCTAGTTCTTCCAGTGTGACCAAGTCTTCTTGAATACTCATCGTTTAAAAAAAAATTGAGTTATTGGTGGAAATTTATTAAAGAATGAAAATCTACTTAAAATTTAAGTATATCTCATAATGTTCTTAGTCAATATCATAAATGAATTCCTCTTCCTTATGTAATGTAACTTAAAAAAAATTGTTGTCCTAGATGGTACATTAAATCATCACTAATTTATGGCTTTTGGATTGTTGTCCTTTTCATATCCATGTTCTCTACCACTCTCCATCAGATAATTGATGGTTAGATTTCTCTTCCATATCCATATTTTCCTACATGGAAACCTAGTATGTGTTATTTTCGGTAATCTTCATACTTTCCACTCTTTATTTTAAATAGAGGCCTCATTAATTCATTTTTCTATGTGGGATTTCTACTAAGATATTTTGAAACGTCAAAACTGTGTTATCCCAATACCCTATGTTTTCTTGGACCGATGGTATTTCAAATCATCATAGATTGATGAGTTTAAGGACTTCAATTTTATACTTGTTTGTGATTGATGACCTCAATCACTACCTATAAATATTAACATTTTTGTCCAATTATATGTCTCTAATTTTCACCAATGTTCTCCTAATCGAGATCATAATTTGGTGATGACCCTTTCATTTCTTTTTTCCTGATATTAAGACTAAATTTTAGTAACCCAATTTCCGATGTGGGTTTTCCAACAAATATATTTTCTACTTTCAACCTTTTATTTTCGAAGAACAATTTCAAATTGCGAGGATGCAATTTATTGAAGGAGGGGAGAATGTAACACCCCAGGATTTCATAGTGTGTTATTTCTTAAAAATAATTCAATAACTTGCACTACATGAAACACCGAGTTCAATCACACCATGACATACAAAAAAAGCCATTAAAAGAGGTCATTAATAGTATTAACTACATTTTGAACTTTATATAATCCTTATAATTTTAGAATCCCTATTATGAGTTTCTTAGTCATAATGCAAGAACAGATTCATTTTCCGTATTGCACTTTTATCAACTTTTAATAGTGAAACCTTTTTAAATAAAATATTTTAAACTATCTGAATAAATTGGGACATCAAAAAAATTTAAAATGAAACATCCCAAGCTTCCACGGTACGCTTTCCTTTGAATAAAATAGTAGCGTGTGTTGTACGCAACCTTGAGTTCTAACACACACCACAAATAATTAAACTAGCCGTTGTGAATAGTAATACCTACTTTTTGAAATCATATATATTTTATATTTCAAAATGGACTTCATTTTTGGATTTGGAATATTGAAATTAGCCTAGGGTGAAATTTTGGTACTTTTCGGATAACTTTTATATTTTGATGAATAGTGAAAATTACTAAATTTTAATTAAAATCAACCTTTTTAATCAAAATAATTAATATTGATAAATTATGAATTTGTGTGGTTTTAAAGTATATTTAGAATACATTTTTACCATTTAATTTAATTTTTGTCATTGGACATAATTTCACATTTAAACCAGACATAAACAAGTGTCAATCTTTTGATAGTTATTATCTATTAAAAACACGCTTTTTATTTTAACAACGGGAATTAATTTTAAATTAATTTCTGCCACTTCTGTGTTTTGAATTTGGAAAAATGGATTACATATTTGGAATCAGGATGTCCAAATTATTTAAATAGGTAACTTTTATTTTTACACATTCTGAATAATTACTGTGGTAAATATTTTATTTACCATGGTTAAAAGGTAAATCCGGTAAATAAGGGTTAAAAAATAATATTATAATAACACAAAATTACCCTAAAACGTGTTCTAACCTTATTGGTGGACACATACCCGACCATGGGCATCCTTGGGTCGATTTGGGGACCCCTTGGAGCCACTTGTATGTGGTAGGGACACATTATATTAATAAAGTTAAAATAAAAATAAAAATGGCATAAGCTTACATCTTTTAGAAGAACAATTTTTACATAGGGTTATACATGTTGGATTTTCGATTATAAATATTCATTAGAAATCTAAAAAGATTTCCTACATAATGATAATTTATTTATAATATTTAGACATCAAATAATTTAAATTATTAATGACACAATAATGATGCAATGTGTACCTCATTAATAAATCATTAAAATAAATAAGATTATAATGATTAAAATATTATTTAAACCTGTCCAATTATTATTGGTTGATGTTATTTAGAATATGAGTCATCTTATCTTCGACCTCAATGATTTTTGGACCATTATAAACCGAATATAATTATATTATAAAGTAATACTTTCACTCTTTCCTAAAGAGCCCCTCCTCTCCCTTATAAAAGGAGACCACTTCTACTCATTCCTCACACCTCTCAAGCCACTTGGCTCGTCCAAACCCTGCTCAAATAATCTCCCCACGTCCCTCTCCTCCTCCTTGATGCTTCCCCTTAGGCAGAAAGCATTTCAAGTAGTCATTTGGTTCCAACCAAAGTGAGTTACCTAAATTAAAGGTAACGATTTCTCTTAAATTATTTTCATTTATTTTGCTTCTCCAACCCCCAAACTCTTTTTATTTCCTTTTTTTTTGTAACAAAAAAAGTATCCTCAATATACTAGGATGTTTTTATAAGAAGGATTATAACTACACATACACACACCTCCATCTAATGGATGATGAACATAATGTTTCTGTGAATGGCAAACTAACGCCTCACGAAACGATGATTGTTCAAATACATCTTACCGCCTCTCATGGTGGCCATTATGATGGCACTGTAATTAAGTGTGATATTAATGATACATATTTTATATATAACCTTCTGTAATTACATTTTATTTCATACCATTATTCGTTTCATGGTGTATATACGTACGATAATTTCATTTGAGGAAGTGCGGACTACCGCCCCTTTAAAATGATATGACTCGTTCATACCACACATGGAACGTATAAATAATGGTGTTAATGAACATAAGTAACATAGATAAAATATTATATTATACTGGAATAATAATATACCTATGTATCATTTGGATTCAATTCTTTTAAAATGAAAAATTAAATGGAAGTAGCGTCCGTGCATACGTACGGACTACCGTCTCCACGAACACGATGAGATCCATCCTCCGTCGTATCCATTCAAGTATTATTCTCATTTTAGTGATAAAAATAATGTTAATATAATTCTGATTATGAATAAGATATAATATATCCATTACAAACATGTCTTACGTAACCAAACATTTAAGAAGAACGAATCGATTATCACCCGAAACGACGATAATACTAAGATATTATTAATAAAGAAATGTTAAAAGATCATATATGATATAATATTGATGTATATGATTATTGTATAATTTAATAAATGTTTTAATTGTTATACAGGAGGATAACATACCATCGACTAAGGGAAAGTTCAAGGTAAGGGATTTTCTTATCTCACTTTCAACTCCGTGAGATTTCCATTGTCCGCCACTAAATTATTGAAAGTGGTGTATTGTGTATGGCCATTTGATATATATTATCATGATTCTATTTATATTAATGTTATTATGTAAATAATTTTGGTGGTTATTAACTTTTGGCCATACGACTCAGTTGATTAACGTGGTAAGGAGTTTCTTATCTCACTCTTAATTTTGTGAGAATTCCATTATTCACCACTTAATTATTACATGTGGTGTATGTGTACTACCCATGATTGTATTCATTGTGTAATATACATTAATTTATGGGTACTTATATAGTAATGGTATGATCCTTCTTTCATAGTTGTATGTTTCGTAAGTTACCAAATCGATAAGGGAATTTGACATTTCAATTTCCACTCATTCGGCTTTACGCATATTTCATTGATTATATTACTCCAAGATTATGTATGGAATCACTATTCATTTGATTATGTCATAATTTCCACTCCCCTTCCTGTCGATATACTTTTGATACACATAATCACTCTATTGATAATTCTCAAGTCATTAATATGAATTTGATAAGAGTAATTTTAACTCTTTCACCATTTGTTGAGTTAAACATCCAATTCGTTGGTGTTGTTTCTACAAGAATATGTGTGAATATCCTTTGATTGTTTTACACTGAATATTAAATCATATATAGTGTATTTATATTTTCACACATAATTATGTCATTGATTTATCCTTAACCTAAGGATACGACCTTTATGAGAGATTTCATCTCAATTTACATTCAATTGGGACTTCTTTGTTGATATACACCAAAGCACTTTTATGTGGTGTATATAATGTAATTTGACATAGTATATCATGAATCCCTTTATTCTCATGATATTACAATGTTTTGATTACCTCAATTATTTGTACTCAAGTGTCTCTCTTTTGGTTAGAATCTCTAACCAAAATACCATTTTAAAATGTTTTAAAGACTTATTCTTCTAAATCTTGCTCATTAATGTCCATGTTTTAAAAAATGGTTTAAAGATTTATTTATATGGACATTAAAGTTTTAAAATTAAAACTCATTTTAAAAGTTTCAAAGTGGTATGGGACACTTGGATTCAAAAATATATTTTTAAACGGATTCTTGACAAATAGTGTGACTTTTAAATGATTTCAAGAAAAGGGGGATATTTCCCTCAAATAGTTTTGATGATTATTTTCATCTATGTCAACATCCTTCATTATTCATGATTGAGGTTAATGTGATACAATACACTCTTCCATATTGTATCAAATGAGTTATGTTTGACTGTGGATGTTCTATTTTTATACCATTCATGGTTTGTGGTTAAAGTATTGACATTTCGTATGCTAGTTTTAATACGACTGTTTATTTTATGCTTAAACCTATTCATATGAGGAATGCATTGGACTTAATAAGTGACGGGTGGAGCCCGCTATAGCTCCTCGATACATCGGTAGGTCTCATGAGATAAACTAGTGTCTTGGCACAAGGCCTTGGAAAAATCTTATTTGTAGTCTTGGCACGAGGCCTTGGCTATGTGGTTATAATAGTCTGGAATTATGCATTCCATCATTATGAAAGTGGATATTGATATTGCATGTGATCATTCGACTAGTATAATATCCATGTGAGTAAGTAAATGGCATTATTTTATTTTACCTTTTCCATTTTATGCTGAAGTTCAAGTTTAAAAGGATTTTGTTTTAGTTATAAATTGCCTTAAGTGTTTATGCTTATTTATGAAAGCTTCTGCTATAATGTTATCCTTACTGAGCATCTGAGCTCACCCCTTTCAATGTTTTATTTTTTTTTCCTAGGATTATGAAGAAGTAATTTATGAATGACCTGCAGGGATAGTATGAGGGGATATGAAGACAAGATGTTTTTTTATGATGTAATGTAAAAATTTATGGATGTATCTAGTTATTCCAAGGCTAATAAACTAATCGGTCTTTCGAGACTTGATATTTCTCGTGATCATGCCAATGTTATGTAATTAATGCACCGACTCTGGGTAACTGGGGTCGGGGCGTTACAATAGATCAGATATTAAAATCATATTTGGAAATTTATTGTTTAGTTTTGTGAATTGAAGTTATGTCTGAAGGAAAGGTGGTCCAAATTGAATTTTAATACATATAAATTCGAACATATGTTTTAGAATTACATAGTTCGTTTTGTGGCTAAGGATCCTTTTAGGAGTACATTGTTCACGGAACACATGGTGTGGTTTGGAGATAATGAATTTCAGGAATAATTTGATACATAGAAGAAAGAGATGTCGAGAGTACATTACAATGCACTTTGTGTTCGGACACCAGGTAAAAGAAGAATTTCAATGTCCCCATATATATAGGCATGGTCCCCCCAATGGGTCCACCATTTTATTTTAAACTATTTTAGTTTGGGACCATTCTCTATATTAGAATAGGCACATATTTATTCTGACTGGACCCCATTCTGATAGGGGGAATTTGTACGGTCCTAAAAATTAGGAAAATGGAAATAAAATTATACCATAAAGTCCATTAAAGAAAGATATTCATGTGGGAATGATAATTGGAGGAAGTTATTGAAGGAATCCATTTTGGAGAAGGATCCAAACTAGCCCACATAATGGTTATCGGGAAATGTCCACAGAAAGAACAGACCACAAACCAAGTATTACATGAATGGCCTTCAAAAGGCTAGCCCAGGATGTGTTTACTACTGAACTAGGTAGTTCGTAGATTGAATGATGAAAGGTGTTGGTCAACAAAAAACCACATCATTAGTGGAATAAAGGTGGAGAAATTTCACTTACGAACCATAGCCTCGTGGACCACATCATTGGAAAATAAGGGACAGAAAATTATGTCCCCATGAACCATATCTATAGACTGAGAGGTGTCTAAATGACATATGGATAGCAGCATCCCACAAACCACATCATTCATTGGAGTGAGGGGAGATTTTTTCCACCGCAAATCACAAAACTGCAAATATTGATTAACCAAGTCGTATAGGGTTTGGATGATACCTCAACATGATTCCACTAAAGGTGTTGTGTGACCCATAGATACAACCTCCTTAACAATATTTAAAAGGTCCTCAATGGAAGATGAGTTAAGGATCAGATTCATGGGGGGAAATGATGTAATTCATAAGTGGAAGACTTTAAAGGAAAACGACTGATGATGTGCGGAACAACGAACAGTTTCCAATAGGTATAAACATGTTGTGAACCATAAAAAAGTGAAAGCATAATAATATGAAAAAAACTGAGAACCTAAAAGGAACCCCTTGAATGATAATCCCTTTAGATATGTACATCCCATGAACTACATGACCAATTCCCCTTCTTAAAACCATCATACAACAAAGAAAATCTCTATGTAGAAGAAACCATTCCCTACATGGCATTCCGTCGCATGGAGGGATTCCAATACTTCATACCATCATGGTATACGAATAAATCCCAAGGCTGCATACCACCCTGGTATATATTTGGAATCTAATTCCATGTACCACCTTAGTATGGAGATGGCACCTAGGTCCATGCACCACTCTGGGACTGGATGCACTCTTCAGGATGAAGTCAATGAATTTCTTACAGGTCGGGAATTGTTCCAGATGAGATATATATCAATTTTCATGCTTGATATGGACATTAAATTGTTGTTTATGTCTATTCAACACTACTATAATACAACATGTTAAATAATCTATCATGTTCTAAAAATCAAAAAGTTGATACATGAAGGCATCGTGGTTTCCCACAAGTTGTGGGATGGAAACAAAGCAGTCGACTATCTCACATAAAATGATCCCATAGAGAGTTGTGTGTTATGTTTTTTTAACATAGGGTCCATACCTTATTAATGTATGAACATTGTTATAGGGTATACACTCGTTCTGCACTTCATTAGGCCCCCTTATCCCTCAGTGATCTTAGTTCCCTAATCATGCAGAACCAACTTTTCAGTAAAAATTTAAATTGAGTCAGAGGATTCATAAAGGTAATCCCTACATTGGTATAGACACCAATAATTCTCTTATGTATAAATTCCAATAGTAACCCAATGTCCATCATTGGGTTATGGACATGGACCTCCCCTTTTTTGGGATCAAGGGTAATCATAAGACTTTATATTCAATGAGGGTATAGTTATAAGTTAATGGAATGACACATCATTTTCCTTTTGATGAGAATCAACCTTACTCCCCTTTATAAAAACAAATTTCATGGAATCCCTCATGGAGTAAACCCCTCACTATGGGATCCTCCTTTTTCGTCAAGGAAGAAGAGAAAGAGTGTAGTTGGTTAGATCTATTGCTTCCTCCTATTCCACACACAGAGCATGGATCACATTAGCTTAGTGGTTAACAATGGTTATTGTATACACACCATCCTTTTCCAAATGAACTACTAAAGCTATGATTACGACTCTATCTATGATATATATGACGCCTATCTAAATGCCTGATATCAAGTGGTATTCTCCGTAAAACTCAAACCCTGAAATAATTTCCCCATGACCCACTACAAAATCCTTCTTAAGTATAATCCCTGATGTGACTCTTCCATGACTAGTCTCCTCTATGGTGTAAGCCCCAACCATGTCCCTACCAAGGGGCTGTTGTGGTTCATATTTCTCATCTCTTGAACTATGAGGACTTTGATTCCCAACTCACTACTATACATTAATAGCCTCCCAATGATTATAACCCATCATGCAAATCACCATAGTATTTTTTGATCCACATCCCCTAGAGGGTCATATCCATCTATGATACTAAAAATTTCTTGGGCATCCCAGGCCACCATGGAATAAGCACATCATTGTATTTAGAGTAGGCACATTTCTCCTAGATGTCCTTACCCCACGATTCTATAAAACATTAATGGGTACCCATAAGATGACCTTAAAATGTGGTGTGCCCAATTTATTGGCACCTAACAATGTGGGTTCCAATTCCCCTCAAGACGATACGTAGAAAGCCCATATCATGGGTTCGATCATAACATCAATGAAACTTACGTCCTCCATGGATGATAAGAAAATATAGAGCACCTCATCATAGGGCTTACAATAGTTTTGTATTAGTAATTTCTTGTGAATTCACATTCATGATTGATCTTTCAAAACAAGGGTAATCTATGGACACTCTCTTTGGTAACTAACCAAGGATTCATGAACATAAAATCATTTCTTAAGTCTATAATAGAGAATCCGAGTATGAAATCATTGCAACCCAAATAGTGTTTTGAGGAAGACCTCCCATTCTATCAACCAATGGAGTCCTCATGTGTCATTGGACAAATCATCATCCAATAAGAGCCTACCATGGAAAATAAGGTTCGTGAATCATGGATAACTGGGCCTTTGGGTGTTTTTTATTCCAGGAATAAAACCATTGGAGACCATCTAAGGAAATCTTACCCGATGTGGACCGATTGCATAGATACTTAACCGCCCAAAATTATCCTGCCCATACCATTTCAATATTGGCCCCTATTTTTTAATATAATATAGACACAATGCCAAGGCCAAGTGAAAATGGATCACCCACAAAAAATAGGCCAGGATGTGAATTGGGAGTCCTCCATGGTGCGACTCGAGTTAGAAAAAACCACTAATCCTCTAAAATATCAAATCCAAATGGTCTATGGTATATTTATACTGTAATATTTTTATTGAAATATGTAATTATTGGCCATTAAAAATGTGGATTTTGTTTTTGTGTCAAAATAGGAGTAATAATTTATGTCTTTCTTGACCAAGCTATATGTTGATGTTTTAGAAGTCAAGGGAAATTTTTATCACCATTTTTCATTTCATATTAATTCATTCAATAGGTTGTGGATGGTTATAGTTTATATTTTTATTACTATGATTATAAAAGAATTTTATATTATGGTGAGAAAATTCAAGGTGGGTAGTTAAAAAAAATTCTTCTTTGTATTTTTAAGGAAGATTTTATGTTTGAATTAATTATCCAAAAAAATTTAACGATGTATTTTCATATAATTCTTTATATTGATTAAAAATTCTTGTAAAAGATGTACCATGGTGTTCAAATACAATTTTTGTCGTCTGGTTTGAAATAGGGAAAATAATTATTTTTAGATATGATTCACTATTCAATGAATGAAGGGTGATCATCAAACACTTTCAAGTTAGCTACAATCATTGAACAATATTGAGTGAAAAAAATTATTGTTTCCCCAAATGTTAAAACAAATTTTAGGGATCATATAAAGGGAAGGATATGATTTAGTAAATCTATGACTAGTTTTCTTCTGTTTCCCATTTTAATTTAATCTGAGGGACCCAAATGTTTAACAATATTAGGGAGCCTTATATTTGGGAAATTATAATATATCATAAGATAATAATAAAAAATTAAATTGTTTTTAAATATTTCATATATAAATCATGGACTTTCTTTTGGATGGATTTTAGTTATCATCTGAAGCAAACTATTTCAAATCATCTCTAAAAATCGCCATTATTGTACTACTATTTACATAATTGATGATATTATTAACACGTGGATTATGAATTTTACTTTTTTAAGGATCAAGTGGATTGGATAGTGTTTTTTATAACCAATTATATAGAGAATATTTTTTGATGGATTCACTTGAAGATCCATATAGAATTTCATGTTAGTCTCCAATGTGTTGGATAGAAGCCAATGAGGCATATTTTATTATGCTTATTTTATTTGATAATCTTATAATTATGTGAAAATGACTAATAAGAGGTTATATATCAATCTATGTAGAATGAAGTATTATTCAAACCATAGTCATAGACCTCTTCTGTTTAATATTGGGGATCTTGTATTTTGTAATATCTCACCATGGTTGGGATATAAATTAACTAGAAATAAGAGGATTTTGTATTTCCAATGGCATAACCCGTCTCACTATAATGCCACATGATCTGAAAATGAAGCATGTGTTCCACTCTAATCATGTATTCTATTTTCTAGTGGGTGGATGTCAGCTTATCACACTTGGTTTTCCTTATCATACAATAACCTAGAAAATAAATTCATCTATTTCAAATAAAAATGCATAAAATGATTCTATATATATATAATTGTACTCTATTCATATAATTAATTAGATACATATTAAAATGTATAATTACACATATCTGTAACTTGAAAAATAAATACAAATGAAATTAAAATAAACTATTCTATGCATCTGACACTAGGATGAGAAGACAACAAATTACCATTTGAAATCATGGAATATGTAATATAAAGAAAGTATAATATTATATAACCTCTTTACATACTATGAATTAGCTCCACCATATCCATAACATTCAAGGAAAATTCTAACAAATGAAACATCTAAATAGTAACAACAAGTGGGGCAGAAATTTAGTTCAGGATTGAGTAAAGATATACCCAAAAGAATTCCCAGAAAACCATAATAAATTAAAAAAAATTAATTTCATATCAAACCCATAAAAAAGGAAAAATATAATGAATTATTCCAGTATGATTATCTAAGACCCTGAAATCCATGGAAAGGGATGGGTTATTACTTAACTACTCTTTTATTTCTTCTAGTCATATCTCATGTGTATCAGAAGTTACATTTTATAAAAAATTTATAAAATAAATTTGAAATTGATATACTAGTGGTAGGTTATATAATATATGAAACAATATATTATTTATATATTACATTAAAAATTATATATACAGATTTCAAACCCTATTCTATTCAATACTCTATTCTCATGATAATAAAACAACTATGGATGGGTATCCACACCATTTAGAGTAAAAAATAACCATTATTGGTGTAAAATAACCTATTGAAGTATAAATGTGTAAACACATATGAAATAAAACTAATTATATAATAATAGGACCATCAAACTAGAAATAGTATAACATTTGGGGGTTACATATCATTCTTATAATTTTGGAGAATTTTACCTTGTTAAGATCATGGGATTACCACCATTATTAATAAATGAAGTACTCATACCACAAGGATCAAAACTATAGGATTTGATTCTATATGAGCATTTCATATTCCATAATATAGATAAGGGACCCATATAATATCATGATAATGTATCTATGGGATTACCAGATTGTCATGTGTAGGGGAATGTTCCCTAAAATATGGAGGTACCTAGAATTCATGTCCTCTCTAGAAACCTCACCCTAACATTTTAATTATATATATCATTCTAAGATAATTTAAATATTAAAATAACTTATTAATTCTGAAATTTTTCCAAAAATAGCATACCATCATGATATATGTTTGTAAATACTTCGAATGGCTAATTATATATCAAAAACAATCATCAATGTAAGAAATCATAATTAATAGATTAATTAGACCAGCACATGACTTGTACATATCGGTATATATCCCATGGACATTTTAGAAGATTTTTATTAGTCCTTGGTTTTTATGTGTTTAAAAATTTCCAACTAAAAAATGTTTCCAAAAGGGTACATGGTTTGTTCAACATGAATCTTAACTACGTTTGTATATTAGATAAATAATGTCATAATTTTTAGTAATACAAAATAAGTAATATGTGTCACATGTAATTTGGGAATATTCTTTAAAATTAATTCTAACCTGGAAAATTCCATTGTGACTCAATCTTATGTATAAGTAATGTTTATCTATTTTGGTGGTCTATGAGGAAATATGTTTACTCAATATTTGTAACTGGTACATGACGAGGTTATGAAACTGGATATACATGGAATTTGATCCAATGTCACATATTTTGATATAATCTAAAGTTTATTAAATCATATCCACCATATAATATAGCATACAGATCTCTTATTCTTTATACTACTCATCATTTAGTCTATAAAATCAACTATAGTATATATTCATGGCAAACACACTAGTTTGTTTCCAATAATTCAACTACTTCATCAAGTTATCACATAGTTTTATGTATCCCCAAATGTGTTAACACTAGTTTACTAGATATATTTTCCCTAAAAACAACATTTCACCTCACTAAATTCCTTAATAATTTTTTATATCATCAAAAGTATTTCACCACTATAACCATAGTTATGTTGTTTCCATGTTATTATTAGCCACATGATTCATCACCAAATATATGGTGGCTTTCTTAAATAATGATTATATGTCATCCCTATATTTTAGTAACCCTTTTAAACCCATAAAAAAAATTTATATATAATGGGAACTATATTTGAAATGAAATAAATTTTACAATATCATAAATTATTAGTTTGTTCATAAAATAGTTGTCATTTCCAGGACAGGACACCCAATGTGGATTTTTATTTAAGATCCCTGAAGAATGATAAATAAATTGTGAAATTATTTTTTTGAAAAAAAAAATAATCAAATATGGGTGGTATTGAAAGAATTATAATGAAAAATTTGATTCAGGTAACAAATTAATAGAAAAATTTATTTCCCCATTCATGAACATTATTGAAAGCCCAACATTTTTTCAAGGAATAATTTTTTATAAAATTTAATAAAAATCATCCATATGAAATAATAAAACTAAACTTATTTTTATCCAACCTATAAATTAGTATAAAATATCAATTTTTTTCTTTAAAGGTCTCACTATTTTCAAACATCAATAGATTGTCCAATAATTATACATTCAAAAATCCATTTTTATGAAATATAGAAAATTGTAAATAGATAATTAAATTAATAAAATAAGATAAAAATGATTTTTTTAATGTAGAATGATACCACAAATTTCATACAGTGAACTTAATTATATAGATCCACAACAATTGTGATATAAGTCTTGTTGCCACCATTTAGACAAAATAATATTTCCTTAAACCCCATGATAACATATAAAGACACTCTATGATTTAATTTTCATTAATGTTAACCATATAGATGAGACATAACCATTAATTTATAGATAATATTTTCATTCATAGTGTCAATAATTTTAATTCTAATTAAATATATAAAACACTTGTTCTAGGGATTGATTCCTAAAAACAATAATTGAACCATAACTATGGAAAACCAAACAAGTCATACAAAATCAGGGTTTTAAAATTCCCATCCAAGCTCATAGTTTTTGGATATTCATTATATGAGTTCATGGGATAAACATTAATGTATTTAGTAATTATTAATTAATAACTAATATTCATCTATAACATAATTCCACCAAAATCTAATTCAATAGTAAATACACCATTCTATATTCAAGAAAACCATTAAAAATTATTTTATAGGTCATCTACTATAATTTATTTTCATTTACCTTTTTATGGATGTGTTTTTTTAAACATAAATTTTTTTAGGTTGACGATAAAATAATATTGTTTGTTTTTTTATCTAGGAAATCACACCAATTCATTCAAAAAAATTAAATAACTCAAGCCATTAAATATATTAAATCATTAAATAACAACTCATGTACGAAAATTAACATTCATGCACATGAAATTAATATATAGAGGTCCATTATATATGTAAACCAAAGTCACAACTACTCATGGAAGCAAATATTTCCTTGTCAAATGGATTTTCTATATTATGTTTATCTGTGCCAAATATTATAAGAGGTTTAATATTACATTACACATTTCCATCCAATATTCCAATTCAAAAACCTTTTAAAATATAGCTCAACCATCCACATAAGTGACCTCATGAGGTTTTTTGAAAAATATTTTTCAAATAAATTTAATAATTTTTATATTTTTCCTTTCACGTGACACATAATATTGATTTTCTATATACAAAAGAACAATGTATGTCTTGAATACAATAAAAATTACATATATTAGATTTATCTATTATTAATTTGAATAACTTTCACGAATAAATTTCAGTATATAAAATTAATAATGATCATATTTAGGCCATAATCCTTCCATTATGGAGTTTTGTTTTGTTTTTTATAAATATTTTAGGTACAATATTTGGTGGACCAAGATTATTTCTAAAAGTACCAAATGTGTCTCCTCCCTCTCTAAAAAAAGGCCACCACCTCTCGCCATTGTTCATACCACATATGAAAATTATGTTTGGCTAATATATAACTAATTAACTTCAAAACATCCCTTACTTCTTCCATGAAGACTAGCATTGTCTATAAATTCAACCAAGGAATCACTTTCATGAAACAAAAACGATTTTCCCAAATAAGTGGTAGCATCCTAACTCAAGCTCTTTTCTTCTATTTTCATTCACTTACATATAAATTATTATCATTAAATGGTCATATAAACAGAAAATATCCTCAATATTCTGATATGTTTTTATTTTAGGCGTTTTCCTTCTCTTACACACACTTCCATATAATGGTTGATGTACATATCTTTATTTTGTATAGTGAACTACAGCCCCACGAATGGATGTTGTTAGATTTTTCTTTACCACAATTCATGGTAGGGAATCAATATGGACAGTCGGCTATTATATGATATATATTATATTTATAATTTAATTATAATTATTTAGTTATTATTTTAAACCTATCTTCATTCTTCCCATTTTTTGTTAATACGATAACATCTTTTGTGGGACTATGGACTAGCACCACCTCAAAGTGATGTAATTTGTTCACACTTTACAAGGAATGAATTGAGGATGGGTTTAATAATAATTATTGACATATAATAATTCTAATAATATTTTATTATATATTTATACAAATATATTTCTTATATTTCCTTTCTATCAACACGATAATAAAATTAAAGCAACATTCTTGCGTATGTACGCCCTACAGTCTCCATGAATAATGTTTTTTTTTAATATTTATATATTTTATTAATTAATATAAATATTTACATATAGAAAATACATGATATATGAATCAATTTTTTCATTCTTAAAATAATTAAATAATGAAATAAGTAAGAGGATAAGTAATTGTATGTCAAAACAGTTTGGATAAACTGAATCAGTTATTACCCAAAACATTACTTTAACATAGAATTGATAATAGATATTTAATATAAGTAATATGTGAATAATATATGGTATTATAAAAATTATAAGGTTATGTGGTAGATATATAATAATCTTATATTTATCATACAAGAAGTTTGAACATGCGCAATAAAATTTAAGACTTAACATAAGGGAATTCCATCTCACATTTTATTTTTGTGAGATACATGACTTATTCACCACTCATTTCATTTTCTCTGTGTGTATACATCTGATAAATGTATTCTATTATTTTTATTATTAATTAAATTGGTATTTACATATACATTTAATGATAATTATTTCATGGGTTTTATGCTTCAAAACAAAAAAAATCAATAATGTAGTTATATCTCAAATTTTCATTTTTTATGGCCCAAGCCATGTTATGAACGATTATTTTTATATGAAATGAATAATAAACCTATTAAAATTTTATATAAGTGATGTATTTATTTTTAGGATATTTTATACTTCATTTAATGGTATTCTCTTCATTGTATTTTGATTCAATGTTTCTAAATTTGTAACATTTTATTACTACAATCTCATCATTAATTGATATTATTAATGATTATGATTACATTTATGAAATATTATTATCCATATATTAAGACCATTCATGAATTTAATTACACTCAGATGATTAATTTTATATCCATTTAATGGTTCCTTTTTCCATTATATGGTAATTAAGATAATTAAGAAAATGTTTTTATGAAAATATGACATCATATCTCCAATCATTCTGAAATATATGTTCTAGACAAATGATGTTGTCTATGAAATAAAAACAAACTATTACCCAATATTTATAAGATTAAATTTTAACCCATGTATTTCATTTTCAGAAAATGTTTTAAAATTAATATTGTTTTCATTTTTTATCAAGGCACTTTTCAAAAACCTTAGGTCCCACAAGGAATGTTTGGTAGGTACGAACAAACCCTCAATAATGAACTAAATTTACTTAGTGGTTACTTTGTATGGTTACGAGGTTATATATCTTATAGAAAAATGATTTATTAATATTATATAGATTTTTTTATTTTAAAATAGTCTTGAAATAAAATGGGTTTTCAAAAAATAATGTTATAATTATTTTTTTTAAATGATTCTAAAATCATCCCATATATGTTTTCAAAAGTTTATTTTGAAATAAAATTATTTAAATGGCCTGAAAGATTCTTTAATTTGTTTTCAAATTATTTTCAATAAAAAAAGTTTTCAAAAATTTTCCATCTTCCTTTATAAGTTTTTAGTAAAAATGGATTTAAAAATATTTTCAATCTTCTTTTATATGTTTTCAAAACTATTATAAAATAAATGGTTATCAAATTTTTTGATGTTTTAAATTTATGTTTTCAAAGAGGAAAATAAATTTTCCTCAAAAAATTCCAATATTAAAATGAAAATATTTTATTATATGAATAGTTATTTTGAAATTGTTTTATAAAAATTATATTCATATAAAGTATAATTTTCATATGAAATCATTCAAGTGATCATTAAAAATAATTCTTTATATATTATTTCAACCTTTGTTATTTTTTAAGATTCATTATGTCGTGATCCAATAATTCAATTAATATTATTTTTTGGAGTGTTTTATTTTTTAATATCGTTTTGTTTAGTGTACTCATTTATCTTTCATAGGTTCTGTACTTTTGAAACTATCTTCTTTTAATAGGTTATGCATTTGATGAATTTATTATAAATCCAATCTCTTTTCCATAGACTGTGGTGTGATAAAAGTTTTATGATACCCATTTAATTTCTTTGGTTATGATATTATTTTTACAAAACCCATCCCTTTTTATGGGTTAGGATATGATGAATGTTCTATTATCTTATGGAATATGTATGAATCATTTTATTTTGTGATGGGTTTGACCTACATATCTCTTCTACACAAGGGGTAATGATTTTTATCGTTAGGGATAATGATGGGGATCATGTCAACAGGCTTAATCCACTAAGGGGAGATGGGGAAACCTATCCCCTGTAAAAAGAGTACTTTGATTGGGGATGGTGGTTTTTCCTACCCAATAGAAGTAGTTAACAATAAGATAGAATATGGGGAAACTTTATCCACTATAGGATGATATATAAACCCTATCTTTAATGTGAATATGGGGTAACATGATCTCTTCAAAACAAATGATTGTGACTTTGGCTCGTTTTATTCCATTCTCTATAGGATTATGCCCCCGTTATGTTCCCTGATATGTTTTATCAATGTATATTGACATAAAAATATTTATGATACAGGTTTATTTGTATTTTATAATTCAATGTATTACACCAATGTTATGATTTCATGTATTATTCTCTTTATTACCTTATGATTAATGCCTTATAAACTTCAAATTTTACTTCTAAGACTCATCTATGTGATCTTGGATATGATGGTATGATATTATAATGTTATTACTGTATTATCATACCCATATGCTCATGTTTATGGTTGTATATCTACCTTGTTTAGCCTTACTGAGAATATGAGATCACCCACTTGTCTATTTTATTCCCCGTGATATGAAGATATATTTTGTGTATGGTTCTTCTAAGATGGGTGCTAGTATTTTAGAACCTATTTGGAGTTAATGTAGCTCACTCATGTACATGCATTTACGTTTCAATGTTTCTACATGCATTAAATTAATATTGTCATTCAGATCATATTTTTGTAATGTTTTTGGTATTATGTAAAAATAGTGTAATGTGAATTCACATTAAGACTAGTTTCTAATAGTTTTAATAAAAGAGAAGGATTATTAAACCTTTAGAAACCGGGATGATAAAAAATTTGTGATATCCCAAGCTATATTTCTAAGTATATGACTAGTGGTGTATCTATGGATACGTATATGAATGAGTAAATATTTATGAAAATTTCATGGATTTTTCATTAAGGAAGAATACCATAATACCTAAAAATACAACCCATTCAGGGTAATAATAGTAGATGTGGTCCTATAATAGATGAAACTGGTAGTAAAAACTCTATCAAGTTGTGTTGGGCCTAACTCGAGCGCAACCTAGTACGCGAAAATTGTTCGTACTTTTCATCTTGTTTGAAAATCCCTAGAGATATGCTTTGGGAATTCACAAACACTTTAAAAACCATCAAGACGTGTTTAAATATAATATGACTATGAATAACCAAGGATAAATATAGGTTTACATATATTAAATATGTAGGTATCATTATTTATATATCCTATAAGTAACTTTTTACGATTATATGGTGTTCTTCTATGAAAAGTGTTTCTCACCCTATGAATTCTAGTTTTATTAAATAGCGGGAACTAGAAGAAACATGGTCAATATTGATTTTTTTAGACATTAAAAGGTATGGGAATGAGTTATACTATTTATGATAAAGATATCGACATAATCATGTCAAAGGTATGGGATATTCATCCATTTTTATTTGAATTATACCTAATAAGAATGTTTTTATTGAGGTTGAGGTATATTAAGAGACGATTTATATTTTATATTCTCAGAATGGGGTATTAAGGGATTAAATTATGAATACATTATAATGTCTTAGGAATAATGATTTATTGGTAAAGTGTATATATTTTGGAATTCAAAGGTTATTTTATATGAGTTATCAAATATATGAATATTTTCAAAATAATTTTACAATTAACAAATTTAAAGGATATGATGAGTGGTACAGGAGAGGTATAAAAATCATTTCATAGAAAGGTGATATAATATTTATAATAAAGAAAATCTTAATTTATTCTTGATGTTGAGATAATGATGTTTGGATTAAGATATGTTAGAAATGAATATGTCAATTAAATGGTATTGATACCCAAAGAATGGATAATGTTTTTTTTTGGAAAATATTTTCTATGTTATCATGGATGATTTTTACAACTTCTTGGATATAAGGAATATATCTAATAGTCATTGGAGTAAAAAAGGATTCATATTTCCCAAAATTGTTAATGGTAATTCGGATTATTATCACGTATTATAGGAATATAATATGATGGTATTCAAATGTTTGGAATGTGACAACCAAGAGTTAAATATTGGTATATTGGGGATCAATGATAAGCTAATTTCGTGACATTCATTCAATATTTTTGGATTCTCATTTTTTTGAACAGTTGTATGGCTAACCATTTATGGAATGATTATGTTAAACTTTTGAGAAATTATTTTAAGTATTGAGGTACTATTGAAAACTATAGTTAAAAGGATATTCAGTGATTAACATTATTTCTAGTATATCTATCACATTTATTTTCTAAATTATATCACTGTGGTTTTATAAAGGAATAACCAATATGTAGGTTGAAAATCTATCATGTACGGCAAGGTCATGGGTCTGGAACCCATGATCGAAGAGAGATAAGGGTTCTATGCATATCATAGTTACCACGATGTCCTGAATAATGTGTAATTATTATTATTTTTAGTTAAATTATTTGATTAATAAATTTAAATTATGTACATGTAGTGGTACTTCTTATGTTTAGAGTTTATTATATTAGACATATTGATTTTTAAGAATAGTTAGAGTCCAATATTTTTATTTTTTTTCTATTATGGGCCTTAAGATATATTTGAAGTGTGTTTTAGTGATTCCATAAAGAAAAATAATTTCTAGATATCCATATCTTTATGTAATGTTGTAATTAGAAATTGATCGATGTACAACATAAGAATACAATTGTGTTTATAGAAATTTATCATGTATATATATTTTTTTATATTCATGATCAATAAAATAATTACTCATCAACAGTAAAATGATTAAAAAATTGATGTCCTATTACCTTAATTTTTGTCTAACTAATGGCCTTGTTAACGGTAAAATATTTATGATTCCAAGGAACTCAATATTCCATCGATCTATCATTTATTTTTATTTATGACATCAATCGCTCACTATAAATTTTTACGCTTTTCTTATATGTCCATATTTTTACTTGCCACCAATTTTCACCCTTATAGAAACCTTATTATGTGATAAATTGGAGAACTATCATATTTCCCACTTTTCCCTATTTAATGAAGTTTTAATATTAAGTTTTTTGATGTGGGTTTCTAGGAATGTAACATTTAAGCATTAAAACATTTATAACATAGATGATTTTCTAAGGAAAAATTCTTTTTATGGGTGGTATAATCTAAGAACTTGTGATTTTGTGAAAAAAAATCAAATTAATTCAATATTATTGATATTTTTCTTTCTAAACTAAACTGAATAATATTTAATTTATCTATTAAATAACTATGTTTCACTTATTTTTAGCAAAGAAAAGATGTATATTATCTCTCACTATAGTGAACATTGACTTGACTTATGTTACATGCAACACTAAGTTTATATGATACATAATTTATTGTTATAATTTTTTGAAATTTATAGTAATAAACACTCCTTTAATCAAATTAATATGAATTAAAAAAATTATTTTTTAAATATAATTTATAATGCGTTTAGATAAATAAAACATATTGATAAAAAACATGTAATATTTGTAATGTCTTTATATGTTTGAAAATAATATTTTCTCTAATGAATTTGTTTTTAGATTTTATGAGTGATAATAATATTTATTATAGAGACGATTAGATATTACATTTGATATTATAGAATTAACTTTTTTATTTATAATTTTATAATTACATTAGTGTGACTTGTTTGGATTTTTCTCAAAAAAATCATATTTGAGTGAGTAGTAAATAACTGAATTTAAATGAAAAAATGATTTTTCAACCAATTTATTCATATTTTTAACTAATATTTTAAGTTCGTATTAAAGTCACAATTGATAATTTAAATATTTATAAATCCAATTTAAGTTATTTTATTAATATTTATATAGAATTTGGATAAAATAATATATTGGACTTTTGAAAATTCTAAATTTAAAAATCATATTTCCCGCTAAGTCTGTGGGATTATAATTAAACTTGATTTTTATTATTCTCTGAAATAAATTTCAAAAAATAAACATACATGGTTTTAATCGTTATTGTATTAATATTATAATAATATAAATATATTTTTTTACCCAAAACATTTGTAAAAATGATTAATATTAATTATTATGATTAAGATAATAATAATGCTTAATAAGGGTGTAAACTATAAAATTAAGGGACAACATAAACTATCCACCTATCCAAACCCCATTGTATATACATATATAGGCCATACACATTCATTTATTTATTTTTTGTTGTTGATGGATTTTTTAGGTATCAATTAGATACACCTAACTTGTTTTCATAAATTTCAACTAGGTCCCCTTCATCCTTCAAAAAATGGATCCACTTATTGCATGTATTCCCACCTTTCTTGACACTTATGTTTATCCAATATATTACTAATTATCATTGAAAAATACCTACCTTCATCCATGATTCCAAGAATTGTGAATAAATCCCCCCATGGAATCCCTTTGTTGCAAACGAAAACGATAAAACCAAGAAAGATGTAACATCCTTTCTCAGGCTCCTCTCCATTATTTTCATTCTCCACCTACTAAATTCTTTATATACCATGATAAAATAGTAACAATAGTTCCCCCAATGTACTGATATGGTTTTATTATAATTATTATACCTTCACATACACACACATCCATCTACTGGGTATCGAACTTACCATTCTTGTGTATGGAAAACTACCAACTCACGAAATGATGTTGTTCATTTTAAATTTACAGCCTCTCATGGTTGGGAATTGTAAACAAAACGCTATTTTAATATGATATTTATGATATTTATGACTTATTTATTTTTATTTAGTTCTTATATAAGTCCAAACTTCATGTTTTCTATTTTATTTTTAATGTGATATCTTCATTTTTAGAAGTGTTTACTACCACCCCTTCAAAGTAATGTGATTAATTCCTACTATAAAATGACTAAATTAAGGATTTTCTTAGTAAAAATATTATATATATATGAAATAATAATTATACTTGAATTATGATATATATATATATATCATTTAATTTATTTCTTTCTATATTATTATTAAATAGAAGAAATATTCATGCATACGTATGGACAATATCTCCCTAAATGGTGTATTTAGTTTAATATTTTAATCTCATTATAGGTTAACATAAATATTAATTTAATGAATATATACTATATTTAAATATATTTTTAAATTTTGGAAATTAGTAAATAATTATCTAAATAATATTATAAAAAATAACACATCAAAACACGTACGATAAACAAAGAAGTTTTTACCTGAAATGTCAGTTAACATGGAATTAGTAATAAATGGTTAACATAAAGTCACATGTGAATTATATAAGGAATTATATATATGGATATGGTTCTTTTTTAGATGTATAATAAAATAATATTTATTATAAATGAGTTTTGAATGTGTACAAATAATTTCAATACATAAGGTAAGGGAATTTCAACTCACATTTTTGTTTTTGTGAGATACATGCGTTATTCACAAATCATTTAATTTGTTAGGGTATAATACATCCAATGGATGTCTTCTGTTATTATTATACTAATTGTTTTTTGTATTTACATATCTATTTAATGATCTTTATTTAATGTGTTTTACTTCACAAAAAATACCAAATCGGTAAAGTAGTTTGGTCTCAATTCTCTTTCTTTGATACACATCCATAGTATGCACCTATATATTTAGATATAGAGTATATACAAACTTTTAAAAAAATTTATAATGAGTCTCATTATATTCATGATATTTATGCTTGATAAAATGTATTTATTTCTTTTGTTTTATGATTCAACATTACTAAAGCATTAATGGTTTATCGATGTAATATCATCATTTTATGTGTTTGAATATGATTTTGATTCATAAAGAAAATATATTGATCAATTTCATAATAACTCATGAATTTTCATAATCATTTTATTCATGTTATTTACAAGTAATGAAAACATTTTTCCACTCTATGGCACTTAATATAATAACAAATTTGTTTTTATGAAAATCAATCTTTATTTAACCTTTCAGTCAAAAATCGGTGTTCTTTCAACACCATATTATCTAATAATGTATTAAAAAAGACATAATAATATACTATAATATATAATATATATGTAACCCATGTATCAAAATATTAAAAAATGGTTTTAAAATTATTCTTCTTTTTATCATCCGGTCAAGTAATTTTTTTAAACATTGAGGGTATAAAATGAATGTTTCGAATATAAGGACTTACCACTTTTATGACCTTCATTTACTTGTTTTTTCAATTTTAATTTTTCAATTTTATTTTATTTAAATAATCCTTTTCTCAATATTCTATAAATTTTTGGATTTTAAATTTATTTTCAATGAAAAATGTTTTTCAAAAAATTATTTTATGTTCAGAAACTGTTTCAAATTATTTTCAAAGAATTCTTTATTTTTTTCAAAATGATATTTTCAAAGAGAAGGATTTAAAATATATAAAATCATCTTTTATAAGTTTTAAGAATATTTTCCAATACAAATTCATTAAATATTAATTAATATTTTATCATGGAAAATGGTTTTTCAAAATATATTCATGAACCCATTATATGTCTTCCAATTTATTTGAAAATAAAATGGTTTTCAAAATGCTTTATGTTTTAAAAATCATTTTTCGAAGTGGAAGATTTATTTTCCTTAAGAAATGTTTTAAATGAAATTGAAATTCATCCTTTATATGAAAAGGATTTTCAAAATGGTTTTATAAGAAGGATTCTTAAAGTAAGGATATTTTTCTTTCAAAAATGTTTCCTGTGATGTTAGGTAAAATGAATGTGGTCTATATTATGGAGAAGAGATCCCTTAAATATATATTTTACGATGGGTGGGCCTCTCTTCTTGGGTTCTTACAGCCTTGTAGAGAGTGTTGTTTAGAAATGGAAGGACATATACTGATGAGACTTAGAGATAGACCTAGTAATAATATCCTTATGGAGTCTGTCTCTTGGATAGGTCCCATATTTGATGGTTGATCTCATGGAGACTGTTCTCCTAGGTGTGTGATTCCTTTAGAAATGTTTATAATCATATCACTAGCTTTGAGGTTGGAACCTCATGAAACATTGACTCTAAGATGAGTATATATGGGTACTTTTGGGATTACGGGTGTTGTCTTCTTATGTCTGGGTTGAAATCCGTCATATAATGAGATGATTAGTAATATATAGCTAATAATGGTTAGATATGTAGTTCTTCTTTCAATTGGGGTCCCTTCGGCTAGGTCTACTGCACTATTTCCATTTAGTTGGTTTCTTTTATTGGGGTTATTTGGGGCACATAATGAGTATTCTTATACTCACCCCTGTATAGGATTTGCCTACATGTGTTGTGTCTTGTGCAGACCATATGACATTAGATGGAGTCCCTGGAGGTCATGAGGTAGGTATATCTTAGTGAGATAGACATTCTACGGTGTTTACAAGATATGGGCTTCATAGGTTTCTGGTAGTTTCATTTGAATTTGATCCCATCATTCTGATAAGGTTGGATTGTTTTTATAGTTTTGTGTGGGCATGTGATTTTCCCATTTATTCTTTCATTATTTCTATTATTCACTAGTTTTTTATAGACGAATGCATATATTTTAGTTTCAATTTTTTTATAACTCTATATTGTTTCATGGAAGTGTTTGCGAATTTATGAGTATATGTACATTATGTAAGGTCCTCATATCTATGTAATATTACTACTTGGAGCAAGTCTTCAACCCCAGGTTTTTTGGAGGGAGTCTTGGGAGTTTCGGCCCTGGACACATCATTTTGGGTCATGATAAAGTGGAATTAGATGCAGTTTCTACATTAGGATTTCATTTTCATGATCATGGTTTTGGTTTAAAAGGGATAGTGTTATGGTGTTTTATGTTTTAATCCCATGATAGAGGTTCCAGTATTGATGTGGCGGTTGATATATAAATTCATTCAGAATGAGATCACCTTCTTTTCAATGTGATAAATTAGAACAATGGTCATTGAAAAAAAAATGGTACATGCTTCATATAAGACATTGTTTTGGGGGTTATTCCTTTAGGAGATATCTCCCATTATATACTCTTTGAAAATTGTGTGTCTTGATTTTCATTTTAGTTTCCACCATGATAACAACCAAATAGGGTTCCATAGTGAGACTGTGGTGCTGATCCACCTAGTTGCGAGGCCTCTATGCATAGAACTAGTTATGAGGTGTAATATATGGTGATTACTCTAGTTGATCCACCACCCATTCAAAAACTGGTTCATTTAGCATTTCAATCTGAGGATTCAAATAGGATGATTTTGTGGCATGAGTTTCAGATGTAGAAACCTATGAGGTTTCTAGTTGATCATGAATCCCATGATGTTGATGATAGGATTCTGGTTGTAAAAAATGTTTTTAACCTATTTGGGACACCCCTTAATCTGATGGTGGTCCTAGTAGTGATCATTCTTCAGGGATTAAATAATCGATGGTAGAGTTTAACAACATAGACCCATGATGAGGTGACACCCACTTAGGTGGAGTTTGAGATAATCCTCATGGAATAGTTTTACCCATCCATGATGAGATTATTTTGTATCCATATTATTATTTAGCTTCAGCATGGTATCATAAATCTTTCTGAGTACTCAGTGAGGTTGAGGAACATATCATGATAATCCCTAGACATGGTTCAATTCTCTTTCATAGGATATCATTCCATTAAGAAGAACCTCCAGGTAGATTTCCAAGTATGTGTGTTCTCCAAATTTGATCCCTCTGATTCAGGGGTACTTGATAGAGCTCTAGTAGTAGAAAACATCTTATTTTAGGGAAATAAGGATATCTCTAATATTTGTGGTTACAAGGCTGAGGAATATAAAAAATATGGAAGGCATAAGATGGAAAAATCATGTTGTAGGTGGCATACCCATGCCTAGACATACGCATGTGGTCTTGTAGCGCATGAGATGCATCGAGGATTAGGTTAGACACCAGAGAGGAACTATAATGATTTCGACAACTGGGGCCATCTTTTTAGTGATTTTTTGACCCACAATGATGATGAGAGGGAGAAATCCGATGGGAATACATGGTAGAGTTAGTGTTTAGTGCAGAGAGTTTTGTCAGATGGTGGGTGTGGTAATGAAGTTAAAAGAGAAGAAGTAGGTGGAATGCAGTTTTAGGTTTTCTACCACCACCCCTCGTTGATCCATGCAATTCTACGAAATATGGATGATGTAGTCGTGGGTAGCTATGGGTCATATGGGACTTTCACCCAGAAGATATGAAGTTTAATATAGGTACCATTATGTCCTTTCCACTTCCTACAGTAGAAATTGTTAGAAACAATTGTGAGGTACTTTTTTCATTCATCTTCCTTAATGAAGATTATCCAGGGAGACACAGGGTTAGTATAACCGTGTGTTGGGTTTTTTGAAGTAGCATTGAATTCATAAGGAAGAGTGGTTCTCCCCCCCCTGGGATTAATTTTTTTAATGTGAGATAAACTGTGTGGGAAAGACAATTCCACCACTGAAAATAGTATCGAGGTGTTGAGGATTATTCCCTACGGATTGTGTTTTCAATGATGACTGTAATGTTTGTGGTTTGTATATTTAGTTCTCGAGAAGACCCATTTTGATGGTTTAGGCATCTCTTTTTATGGTTAGTACCCTCATGTGCTTGGATGAAACTTTTTATGTTAGATGCTCGATGAGGATGTGGCATGGTTTCACATAGAATTAGACTCAAAATGATGAGAGATGCTTTCCCCACTTAGATGAATTTCTATGACGTGATAAAATATGTATAGGAGTGTCAGTGTCACCCAATGAGGATACTGTTTAGGTGTTCTGGATGACTTCCTTTGACTTCTTTGTTAAGGTATAGGTTGTGTGATGGAGTGTTGAAGCAGGTCCTAGAATTTCTAGTGGAGTTTTTTTACTTGAATCCTTTTTTCATGGGAGCCCTGGTGGAGGGTGATCCATTATAATAACCAGTTTAATATCAATAATGTTATAACCTATTATTCTAATATAGTGTTTATTGGTTTCCTACCATCCATACACTTCTAGGATTCCACAAGTGGGTGTGGTGTTGTTTCTGTTTTGGTGATATTTGTTATAGTTGGTGGTTTTCTAAAGAATGGCATCTTATGACCCAATGTTTACACTTGGGAATCCATGTGGTGTTCATTGGTACCCTAATGTAATAACGATCAACCATGAATTAAAGACACATGAGAGTGTTTTTGGGAAGATCTACTAAGGGTGGACTTGAACTGTGGTGTTACATCGATATGTGCATCATGTTAGTGTGGTAGAGTACAACTAGACCATATAAATGAATATTAATCATTTTTTTTGGTGATTTTCCTCTTATCATAGATTAGGATTCATTTTACTCTCTTTGTCATGATGTAGACCTAGTAGATGTTGGACATGAGTGTGGTTCGGCCTTGGTGGTTCCCATGAGTTCGTTCTTAGAAACAACATGGGAACCCCTATTGAGATCTCTAGAATGTGAGTTCCATTGGAAATCTCGGTTTTCATTAAATTTTTTATAGGATTTAACTTTTCAAGATGAGAATCCATTTTTTGGGGAGAATTAACTAAATTATGATAGACCTATATGACTTAATATAATTTCTAAAAATATTTTTGAAACTAGGAACTAAGTTGACGTGGGATTCCAAGTATCGTAGTGGCTTAACACGATGAATTAAAAATATTAAATATATTTAGTCACAGTCATTCATTTTGTCTTGAAACATTGAGTAACTCATTTTGGGAGTCTTGGATAACAAATATAAAGATGTGGATGAGTTAATAATGTCATTTTTCCCATTATGTGATGACATTTTGTCTGTGCTAGGAGTTTGGACAGATACGAGTTGGATGGATTTTTACTAGATAAGATATTAATTAAAAGAGAATTTAGTTAATAAGATTAACATGATATCCCACACATCTCACATTGGTCACATAATTAAAAGGATGAACATAACCTCTTATCCTCCATCACCCGATGGATGAAAAACATCCAAAATCGATGTGAAAAATTTCTACCAATCTACCTTCCTAACGTCAACCATCATTAAAATGAAGAGAAGCATGATCCATGAGTTTTTCTACACCAAATACTTCATTTTTTAAACCAAAAGGTAGTTAGATTTGGGTTTTAATATAAATACCCCTTTTTATGATTTGTTTTAGGGTTCTAGATTATTATTAAAAAATATAGATACCCCTCTTTAGATGGCCTAAAGGTTTCAGTGTTAATCAGAGTGAATCGGGAAATTCTCAAGTTAATTTCATTATTTAATTATTGTCTACACAATATGTAGTCCATTGAGACACGCCATTTATATCTCCTTTTTCGAGGAAGATGACTATTAGGGGTTATAATCTCTGTACTATAGTTACACATAGTGTAGTTACCCCATGTCGTGTGGGTAGAGGACGTGTCCTAGAAAGCTATGTGATAGTACATGGTCATGTCTAATTACACATCCAATGTATATAGACACGGATATGGGAGTACCACACATCCTTGTGGTCATTTATCCTACACATTCCATGTTGTATGGGATACATGTAATGTAAAGGACATGTTTGGTCAAGCTGTGTGGAAGAAGATCATTGAAAGAGGTCATGTGAGGAAGAACACACCATGTATAGTCTATACACGAAATTACCCCCCCCCCCTCCCACATGGTCAAGACAAGAATTTTTAATTAGATATAGTGCTAGGTTCATGGGAAAGTCCACACATAGTAGGAGATTTTATTCACATCATGTACTTTCTTGGAGATCTTCTGCATTATGTATCTTCTTCTCTGGAACTCAAATTCAGGTTTCGAAGTAGCCTATCCTAAGAAGTTTTCCACATTTAATGAAATGGTGTAATCCATTTTGGCCTACGAAATATGATTATTCAGTTTTTAAGCATTATGTTTGTGTATCGTTTCTTTAGCTTTATAGTGATCATGGTGGATAACTTGGTGGATATTGAGGATGGTACACATCCATTTCACTGTAGAAGGTCAGATTCCTAGACAATTTAAGGAGGATGAGAAATTACGCCCATAAAAATTAGGGTGTGGCTTCCCAACCTATGGAAGTGTTACAACGTGGGGTTTGATAAGCATGACAATCCTTTATGCGACGCTTCTCCTTTGTTGAAAATTAATGTGGTTCATAGTGAGAGACATTAAGACTAGTACTCCTATATTGTATTTGGGTGAAAGATTTCATTTCTTGTGTCATTTTTTAGATATATAACTCCCCACGTCATGGGAATGCATTATATATTTATTGGGTAGTTGTTTTAGGGTTGGTACTCCACTATTGGACTATGTAGTAGGTTCCCCAGGATGATGGTTTAGATGGAGATAAGGATCCCCTAGAGTGTCTGGGTACAGGACCTCCAAATTCTTTTAGAATATAGAGTTGTTACTCCCATATTGGACTAGGACGTGGGTCATTTATCCATGGAGTTAGTACACCACTACCGTGTTAGGGTGCAGTTCCCCTATCCTTGGGGTCAGAACTCCCATGTCATTCTAGGGTGTGGGTCCTCCATACATTTTTTGTTTTGGTATAGTTAGTAATCCCCTATCATAATAGTGAGCGGTCCCCTAGCCTATTGTTGGTACTCCCCTATAATGTAAGGGTGTAAGTCCTCGATAGTGATTTGGCTAGTATATTTCTACTCCCATGTCATACAAGGGTGCCTGTCCTCGCCTGTGGATTAGTACTACCCCGTCTTAGAGTAATAGTAGTGAGCGGGTTAAAGTTTTTACCCTCCCAAATAATGAGTATAATTATGAGGAGTGGGCCCCTATACTAGTTACGTGTAGAGCCTAGTATAGAGTTATTTTATCGTGATGAATTGAGGTATGGGCCACTCCATACAGGAGTGGTTTAGGTTTCATCGGTTAATTAGGAGAAATTACTCCTCCAACTGTATGTTGGTGATGAGGTGTGGGTCCCTCTGATATGTCTTATTATAGGGGATTCATGTGTTGCATAGACTATGCAATATCTCCCTAAAGTAGATGTAGTGTAATGGGTGGTAATTAACACAAGGTTTCTTATATCCTTGTGTAGGGTTCATGTTAGAGGAGACATGACCTCTAGTGATGGGAACTAGAGATAGACCTAGTTAGATGTTCCCAAGGGAGCGTATCTCAAGGACTGGTGACATCTTGGATGATTGAGCTTCTATACTATGTCTTATTAACCTTTTTTATTACCTCCAAATACTCAAGTAGAATTATATCCTTGGATATGAGGTTGGAACATCATGAGACTTTGAGTCTAAGATGAGTACATCTTGTAATTAATGGGAGCCCTTGTCGTGTAGTCATGTGTCTTTTTGGACACCCCTTATGAACTGAGCTGAATTTTCTTTTATAATAGATGATGTTTATATATATAATTTCACTATATATTGGTTTCCCTCTAGATAGGTTGATAAAACTATTGCCTTTCTATTTCTCTATTTCCTCTGGTGTTTTTTGGGCACTTACTAAGTATTCATATACTCACCCCTGCATGGAATTATCCCGCACTTATTGGCTTATGTGTAGACAACCATCGTTTCAACAGAGTCCCTGAAGGTCCGAAGGAAGCCAAATCATATTGAACAAGACCAATTGACGTGTTTACTATAGCTGAGTTATGGATATTTTCATTAGTGTTATTTGACAATTTTTGCTTCCTTCTTAGTTGGAATAACTCATTGTCATATTTTTCTATTGGAGTGTCTATTTTCCTTTTACGATTATGCCTTTTGTACTATGGATTGAGATATATTCATGTACACATTTTAGTTAATAGTTTTTTTATATCTCTACAAAGTTGCATGTAGGTGTTTCTGGGTGTATGCATAAAGATACATTAATAGAAGACCTCTTATTTCTGTGATATGCCTACTCGGAAATATTATCCATCCCTTGTCTTATTAGTGGTGTGCTTGGTTATTTGAGGCCCATTCCTCTTTGGGTATGTCCTGAATAGAGTAACGTCAAAAATTATCATCATAGACAAACATATTCCTTTAAACGAGCAGGGGGATATTTCATTAATAAAATACCCTTTTAATTTTGAAATAATTTATTATAATATAAAATATTATAAAATATTAATGAAATTATATAAATTTAATGGAACATTTAGAAAATTTATTGGAATCATAAATTCATTTAATGGAAATGATAGTATAATATTTTATTCCCACCATATATGTAGAAAATTGATTCCTTTAAAATTTCCTATTTAAGAAAAATGTAAATTATTTAGAAAATGACAAGAAGTTTAATTTTGACCCATTTTCTAAAAAAACTAATTCATTTGTAAGATTTAATTTTAATCAATTATTTGGGAATATTGAATCATTATTTAAAATATTATATGTATTCCCAAAAATGGAAGTAATATTATTTTGGACCAAATTGAGAAACATTGTCATTTTTCATGAAAAAAATTAATTCAACATCATGAGTACATAAAGCGAAGAAAATTAATAGAAAAAATTATTTCAATATAAATGAATACAAGGGAATATTGTTAATTTTATTCATTAGAGGTATATATTGAAATTTCATCATATTAAACTTAATCATAAAAAATGCCAGTAATCAATGAGATTGTCATATAAAACACCTATCAATATGATAACTTTTGAATCAAAACATCATAAAATTGAGAACATTATATACACATGTATATACCCATAATTTTCATGATATGAATCATAAAAACATTCTTCTGTACTATATTCTGTAAATTAATAAAACAAGTGAAAAATATTTCACGTGCCTCACTAAAGTAAAAGTGAGATTAGAATCCCTCGCCATATGATGCAATTTCTTCAAATCAACTTTAACCTCATGTATAAAAATAATTTTTTTTAGAAATTATATAAAATATTAATTTATATACTTATTATATCATTTATGATCAACTTATAATAATAAAACACCCATTTATTAATAATTTCTTTCTAAAATCATCATTTTTGGTTGTTAAATGTTTCAATTTTTCAGGAGAATTGTTGTTTGGTAGGTCAAGTCTGTGTAAATTGATCAGGGTTTCAACATATCTGGAAGTGTAATTATGATACAAATATAACATTCTATACATATATATCTATTCATCCGCATGACATTTTAGATAAAAATAAATTAAAACATCCATTGATATTGAAAGGCATACATATGCATGAACATCGTTTTCACTTTTTGACTGATAGAATGAATGAAATTTAAATATTAATTTGACTATGAGAATCATTATTATATTATATAAATAATATAGGTTTTTTAACTATATCTTCATTACAATATATTTAAATATTAAATGAATATCAAATTACATCAGTTCATGGAGGTGATAGTCCACAATTACGCATGATCGGCATTATTGTTTCCCAAATAATAGAAACATGATAAAGAAGATATAAATTTTTAATTCTGAAGTAAAAATTATTTCATAAATTAATCATATAAACACTAATCCAATCATAATAACCATCCATGAATTATGGTTATTTGAAAATTATTTCATTAAATTCATGGAGGTGGTAATCAACATATTGGCACGAGGGATAATTTCACTTCCAATTTTATTAATAGAAGGTTTATTTTGGTAGTTCCATACTAGTTATAATTTTTAATTATATTTATAATAATTAATTTTTTATTTTATACTAAATACCCTATATTTATGTGAGTTATGAGAAGAAAATTATTTAAAATTTCCCATTAAAATTCATTCCACTCATTCAGTTACACTTATTTAGATCCCTTATTAATGGCAAATTTGTTAGGTCAAAATATAAAAATATAAAAAAGCGGGGGTGAATTGTGTATTTTCAAAAACATTAAAATTATGCCTTTTGATGTCAACTGTAGATTATGTGGATAAACACTACTTAACTATTGTATGAAAGTATAAGGAGCATATAAAACATAAATAGAGAACACAACTATTTATAGTGGTTTAGAGAATAATGATCTCCTAGTCCACTCCACCAATTACTCTCTCTATGATATTGGTGTATTTCATTAGTCAGGTCCCCACATCGAATGGCCAATCCACAAATGATTGCAGGAAATTGATAACATTAAAAATAAGTATAAAAATTAGCTTCTGGTTCTTCAACAGAGATCCAAATATACACATATTATATTGAGAATCTAATACTCTGCCACAACTAAATATGAGTAGCTGAAACTCTCAATAAAATTAATTTGATTAAAATGGTTTTTATTGAACATCGCAATTGATAAAACAACTAACATTAACTGAGTATTCATTTTCAAAATATATTTTCCTTAAGACATTGTAGTTCTGAAGCAATCCAGCTGAAATAAATCATTAAATAAAATTATTAACGATTAGCATCAATTGACATATAGAAAATACAAGACTCAAAACATTTATTTTTTCAAATTGTATCCTCTTCTATAAAAAACAGAGTCTGATCGATTGTTTCTATATATTTGTAAAAGAGATTCACAAAAATAAAGTTTCAATGGATAATATGTGTCATTATATTTTATTCTATATATTTCTACTTATTTGAATCATACATATATATGTTTTACAAATACTCTAATTAAATTAAAAAGGAAGAGAGCATGTTTTTGAATACTAGATCCACGGAAACTGCCTAATAAATAGTGAGAATTCAAATTCATAATATAGATTAGAGTATTCATAACATTTCATAAGAATAGGAATGAATTTTTTCACTAAATTCGATTCATTAAATCATTCATAATGAACTTGGAATAGTTCAAAAACAAGCTTTAAATCGTCTGGATATTTTACAAATACCATAGTATGAGACTCTGATAAAATCAAATATTGAAATCCCCAATGATGAAAATTCAAATGTAGGGTTCCATTACAAATTGATAAAAATTACAAATGCATGTTTCATCTATGTACAAATCATTCTCTGAACATACATTTGACAACATAAGGTTGATCACAAAAGTATGTTTGATGATCCAACCATTATATTCTAAAATGCAGGGTTCTATACTTACATAGGGTTCATTAACCATACTTATTCTCTTTGTCAAACGTATGGTTCCTTCCAAACACATGGTTTTTTATCCATATATTTAATTCAATGTTTGTTTTATTAATCATATACTGTGAACATTCAACATAATTTTTATTACAAACGTAGGTTGTCTTCCTTAAGTTACATTCATTAATGTACAATATGAACATTATTTCCAGAATACGCTTAAGATCATTGTTGAACACTTAGATAAATATTACACGTTAATAAGAAGCTTGAATGTTATTCCAATATAAGTATTATAATGAATATTACTTTCTAAAATACACATAATGTAATATCATTAGTAAAACAAACAAGGGTATCAGTGAGCATAAAAATCAATATGATTTGTATAGTATTGTGAGACAACACATGACCAACAATATTCTATTTCTTGATGATCACAAAACCCATAAAGTTAGTAAAAAAATATAGATTTTTTCATACAATTAAAAAATAATAATTAAAAATTCGATTCAACTAAATTGTTTTGATAAAAAAAATACTTTGTTAATATGACTTTCTCCCCCATTTTTGAGATCAAAAAATGTATTGAAAAAGATTAAAACATGTTTATTTTTGCCAAGATCAGCATGTGAATGTTTTAATAATATTTTTAAATAAATAATACTAGATTATTCTATAGAGACATAAACTTAATAGAATTTGAAATAAATCCCTAATAAAGAAAAAAAATATTTATCAAAAATGGTAAAAATACACAAGTTAGTGTGACTATGAAAAAAGTTAGTCAAATGATATGGTTAGGGTAGAAAAGGAAAGTTAGGATTTTGAGATGCTTGAATCATGTCTTCATCTATATCATAAAAAACTGTAACCTTCTCATAAGACTATCCCCCAACTGCATAACCAAATCTATGTAATATTGACTAATATATAAATTTTCAACAAGATTGACTTTCAAGAAGTCATGAAAATAATCCCTTTATAGCAGAAACAAATCCAATTTAACTAGGAATTTTTTCAGCATAAATCAATGTCCGAGTTCATTCTAAGTCAATTATTTATCTAGAAATTTTTCATTGACCAACCAAAAAAATAAACGATAACTATTGCACTTAATCTTTTTTAGATGATCATTCATGTAATCCATAATAGTTGTGATTGCATGAAATCATTGAATCAGATCTAGAGAGGTCGTAGGAGAAGAGGTATATGTATTGGTCTGACCGAAACTACACTTTATTGAATGAAATTGACTCCACAAATACTAGTTCTAATCTACATAGTCTGACTTAGATAAAACGTTATACTTGATCTTTCTAACCACATTCAATATTTATCTATTGAAAGAATCAAACAACTTCTTGAAAAAAATAATTCTCTTTAAGATACCGAATCATTTTTTTGAAACTTTGAGCTCTTGCTGAAGATTTTCATTTATTTCCTATGATTTTCTGAACATAATCACAAGCTATTCAACCTGATTATATAGGGAATTAGATGTCCCTTAATCTAGATGTTGTAATTGTTAAACTACCCCAATATCTAAATATCTTGAAGTAAACTTATCCACAGAATTATATAATGTTTTTCCAATTTATTTTTCACTTTAATATGATATAAAGTAAAGAAAAAATATTTTTTCTATAGAAACATATTCTTTTCTTTAAGCCAAATGATCAAAAATAGAGTAAATAAGATTCTCAATAAGTTCCCTAGCCACATTTTTTAATTTTTTCATTTATTGTTCTTCCTGAATAGTAGGTCCTTTCTCATGGAAAATTAAAAAATACTACACATTATTGATATTGAATTTGACTTTCAACATGTTGATCTTCTTCAAGAATAGGTTCATCAAAATTGACAAAACAATTATCCTCACCTGAACCCAACATTGGTTCTTCACCAAGCGGATATACTATGTTCCTTGGTTTTACAACCAATTCTTATATAATAACTTCTTCTTCCACTTCTTCCTCAAAAAATATAAATTTACATTAGGTTGGATTGGAAAGTAGGTCCCCTTTGGTTTCCCTAATTCCATCATTTCCAATTGCATTATTCACCCCATGAGAAAATGATCCTGATTTTTGTTTTTCATCTACACCAAATAGCATAATTTTTACATTAATTGTACTCCAATGGAATCGTAACATACTTAAAGTTCCCAAATTGATTACATTGATATGATGACATTTTATTTGAGAATATATTAAACGAATTATATAATTATTGAATATAATTTTATAAAATAACCTTCTATAAGGATAACAAGTCATCCTTGCTTCAGGGTGATAGATGTAGTAAATATATCTGAATATATATCATAGAAAATTCTGTTTTATCACTTATGAATATAAACAAAATTTACATGAAATGATTAATAATATTCATCAATTCAACCATCCTCAACGCTATACCAGTTTGAATAAACATAACAATTTTTTTTTTTGATCTGCCTCAAGATCCTTGAAAAACATCTTCTTAATGTTTGTTGAACCAAAAATAAAATAAATAATGTCTATGAACATATGATCCTTATCCCCGATAGACATTAGATCAAAATGTAACACTCTCTCATGAGGATAGTTCAATATATGGGAAATTTTAGTTGAAGAAGTAGAAAAATAATTATATTTTATTTTCATGAATACATTATCTTCAGAATCACCAAAACTAAAATGTTCGCTGTTATAGAAATATTTTAGTTCGACCTCATAAAGAATGTTTGAGTTCACTTCATTTAGCAAAGATTGAATACCTTAAAATTATAACATTTTTTACAAAGCAAGATTCATTTGGAATATCCATTACAAATATACCAATTTTACTTGATGAATATTTCATTTGGAAAGTCACTGAGGCTTCATATTGATTATTTCACCATCTTCAGTTCACTTGGTTTTATTCATTTTAGAGAAATAAATGGTATGAGGTTGTAGGTTTATGGAGTTTTAAATGTAGATATAGGTAGATGGTAGAAGTTGAAGGATTCAGTTGTCCATGAGTGTTTGGAAAGGTAAACTATTTGAAAGGTTTCTAATAGTTCCTTGTTTCTCTTGTGATTACATAAGATTAAAATGATTTTTTTACAACAAGAGGAGGGAATAAATTTATGATAAAATAAAAATAACTATAGAAGAAAAAAATAATAAAACATATTAGATTTAAAGTAATCATTAAATAATTTAAACATAAATAAATTTGAATATGGAAATAAATTAATAATATTAATTAAAATAAAATAATACATTAAAAAGAAAAAAAATTAACATTTATTTAAAAATTAAATACCCATAACTCCACCCTAATATAATAAAAACATTAAGTATGAAGTGGAATAGTGAAATTATCATCTACTAGATATTCAGTTTTGGTATATTCTAAAGATATATATTTTCAATGAATTAGAGGATTTTTTGAAATATATATACCACTTTTATTATGACATAAAATAGGAATAATATTAAAATTTACTCTAAAGCCATTAGTGTTTTTTTAATCCACAATAAATGTTGACAACAACTACCTAAAGATATATATTCAGCCTCAGCTATTGATAAGGAAACTGAGTGTTTTTATTACATTAACATGATAATTAATATTTTCTTAAATGTTACAGGTTCTTTAGGTACTTTTTATAACTAATATACAACCTCTGAAATCTGTATCTGAATATGATATTAAATTGAAATTAGATGTTTTTTGGACATATAAGATATTGAAAAATTGTTCCTTTTAAATATCTAAAAATCCTTTTAATAGCAACAAGATGAGTTTCATTAGGATTTTATTTAACTCTAGAACATAAATATAGAATAAACATAATAAAAAGTATTCTAATAGTAATATATAATAATGTACCAAGCATATCTCTATACTTTTTTGTCCACTGATTTTCCAAATTCATCAGAATCATGTTTTATATTAGTACATATGGGAGTTGTATATGTATTTATGTTCTATATACCAAAATTTTTCTATAAATCAATAATATATTTAATTTGGTTTAAAAAATTACCATCATCTAGTTGATAAATTTGTATTCCAAAAAAGAATTTCAATTATCCCATCATACTCATTTCAATTTTTTTTTCAAATGTTCTGAAAATTAATTAAAATGTTTTTAATTAGTTGAACCAAAAAAAATCATCAACATAGATTTAAACTAAAAATGTATTAGAAAAAATTATTTTCATAAAAAGTTATTTATCTTTCAATACAAAAGTAAAACCAGTTTTTTCAATATAAAAGAACTTAATCTTTTGTACCAAGCTCTAGGTGCTTGTTTAAGGCCATAATTATCATCAGTTTGTTTAGAAAGAGAATTTAGTTTTCGAGAACATTTAAAACCATGAGGTCGTTAAATATAAACATATGTCACTAAATAACCATTTAAAAAGAAAAATTTGACATCTATCTAATATAATTTATTTTTCATATGAGATATATAATCTAAAATGATTATAATTTCTTCTAGTCTAGATATTTATGGAAAGGTTTCATCGTTATCTACACCTACTTCCACATAATATCATTTACTTACTAATCTAGATTTTTTCTAGTTATAATTTCATGATCAAATTATTTATTTCTAAAGACCCGTTTAGTTCCTATAACTGGATAATTTGATGTCCTTTCATCTAATTCCAAAATATCATTCATTTTGAATTGGTTTAACCCATCTTACATTTCTCACATCCAACACTCATATTCTAAGGCTTCTTTAAGAGATTTAGGATCTATTTGGGATATAAAAGCAGGTAATTCACATAGGTTTCCATTATTTCTTATAGCTCATATTCCTATGCCTAGGTCTCCAATAACAGTTTCTAAAGGATGATTCTTTATGGTTTTCTATTATCTAGGTAAAACTATTTTTGGATCACTATTATGATGTTCTTGTGAACTAGACAGAATTTATTAACATTTTTTTCAAAATCATTTTTAGGTTTACAAGTCCCATGTTATCAAAACAGTTAGTAATTCCATCAGTTTGATTGTTTTCATCTATTAAATGGTCAGTTTCATCAATCATCACATGAAATAAATCTTCAAAAATCGTTGTCAATTTATTAAACACTCTATTGGCTTTAGAGGTAGCAGAATATCTTACATATATTTATTGAATAATTTTTGGATCAAACATACAATTATTTTCCTTGGTGTTCAGTATAAGAACTTTTCATCCAAATAAATTAAATTACATTACATTAGGTTTTCTATAATTCATATGTTAATAAGGTGACATTTTGAAAATAGGACAAATTAAAACTCGATTCATGATACTAGAGGCTATGAAATAGCTTATTCCCATAAGCAGGTTGGAAGACATTATTTATTCAGTATAGTCCAATCCATTTCATGAAAAATACTATTTATTATTTCAACAATTCCATTTTGTAGAGGTGTTCTTGGTGTAGAAAATGTGTGTTTAATACCCAGTTTTGAAAAAAATGAATTGAATTTCTAATTATAAAATACCCAACTGTGATCAATTTTTAATTAAATTTTCTAAATATCAATTTAATTTTGTACAATTTAAAAAAAACATTCAAAATAGTAATAGCTTCACTCATGAGTATTAGAAATTATATCCATGAACAATCATCTCCTAAAACATAAAAAAATAATTTTCCAAAAAACATTTCTACTCTTGATGGTCCAAACAGATCCATATGGATAAGTTATCGAGGTTTTGATATAGAAATATTTTTATTATATTTGAAGGTAGATTTATATTTCTCGAAAATTTGAAATGCATTTAAAAATCTACCACCATAATATTTGAGACTAGGTATAACTGAAACTTACTATTTCTTATGAATTTTTTTAAAAAATTAAATATTTAAAATACCAAATCTCTTATTCTAGATCCAAGACTCATTTATCTTAGTATTTAGACAATTCACATTCGGTTTACAGAAGTAATTTAAATCCATAGTATAAACAATATCATTTTTAATTTATCTATACATAATCAATTTTCCTTTAAATAAATAGTAATAATTGTTAAAAAATCAACATAATATCCATCATTATAAAGTTGAGATATACTTATCAGGTTAGGCTTTATCCCTTGTACATATAATAAATTATTGATTGTTATATTTTTTGGATCACTAATAGTTCTAAGTCCAATTAACTTAATTTTATAATTATCACCAAAATTGATTAACCTCTATATATTTGAGTTTGTGTGTTACTATTTTATGAGTTTCCACTCATATTCATAGAGAAACCATTGTCCATATACAATAATTCTTGTTTTCAGGGATTTGTTTCCTACAAAAGTCAATTTAGAAAATTTTTGATTTGGTACCCATAACATCTTAGGTCTAGTAGTATTAGCAAATAGATATCTATGAATCTAGTTTTCATTTTTTTTCACAACTCAGATCATTTTCATCAAATATACTTCCTGAAACAATATCTTATTTAATTCCAATTATTAAAGGATTTCACAAAAAAATTAAATTTGCTTCGTTACAAAAAAATAAAAAATAATAATTTTTAAGATTAGAACAAACTAATTCTTATATAGTTTTTATTTTTCACCCTTACTTCCTACATAAAATATTTCATTTTTAATAACAATTTTACAAATAATTTTATTTATAAATTTTTTTCATTTAATAAATAAGAGAGAAGTCCTTTAATAAGGTTCTACTTCATCCTGTATTTCTTTAATCTTATTTTTATTTTCATTTCAATTTTGGGTATATGAGTTAAATTTTTCAAGTATCTCTTCATGTTTTTAAGTAAGGTGTTCCTTTCTCCTAAAACAACATCGTGAATATTCTTTAAGTATTTTTACTTCATTAATAAATAGTCATATTTTTCTTCTAGAATTTTTTAGTAGGCATCCAATTTATTTTTGGAATAACATGAATATCAATACAAATATGAAATAGATGAATAATAGTTTTTACCGTATCTTGATTATCAATGAAGCACTTATTTTTTTTCAAATTTGTTTCTTCCTTTTCTGATGTGGATTCTCATGAGCTGGTAGAGTCTTTAGAAACACTCCAGGTATCCATTATTGCTCTTTTTATTTTTTTTCATATACGGAATTTTATTATTTCTTTTCAGCCTTTCAATTTTCACCTTTTAGATGAGGGATAACAGGTCTTATATGAATTAATTTATTTCATTCATAGAACTTTCCTTCTCTTGAGACATTATCATCCTTTTTGAATTGTTTTCTAAATTATTTTTTCTTCTTATAATACTTGCTAATAATTTTTTCTAATTGAGCTAGTTCTATTTCAGAATCAGATGTATCTATGTTCTTTTCTTCTCTAAATTCGTACTATAATATTATTATTTTCTTCTAAAATGATACCTTTAGATCAATATTTTCTATTTTAATTAATAATATTTTATATTCAATTGTATCTAGCATTTTAACATCATACCACATTAGTGTCCCAATTAAATATCTCATTGTCACATTTTTGAATGATGATGATGGTCTAATTGTAGGTGATATACCATTCCATTTATATGGTAGTACTCTCAGTACATTCAATTTTTGATCTTCATGTTTGAAAAGATCAGCTAAGGCTATACTATTATTGATAATTTCTTTAATCCTTCCATTCATATGAGTGATACTGTCTCAATCAAACATTCTAACGGTTTAAAATTTTAGTTTTTCTTTTGCATAACTCATTTGTCATACATTGTATATTCCTTGATAGGAAAATGCAATGCTTTTCCACATTTCATATATAATAGGAAATTATAGGACATGATTAAATTCATCTGGTCCAAGACCAAAGATAATAGCATTCATAGCATTAGAATTTGTGTCATAGTCATCCTCCATAGTTGCAGTCCAAGTTTCATTATTTTTAGAAATTATATAAGTGTTAATAATATTTGAGTAGAATTTAAATCCCATATTCCTCAAATAGATAAACATTTTTGATCTCCAGCATCCATACTTTTCACCATTTAAATAAGGAGCACGAACCATTATAATTCCTTCCCTTTGATCATTCATTTTCATATTCGTAATGACCTTTTACTTTTAGCTTATTATATATTTTTCCAAAAAATATCCATTGATACCAATTGATAGGTCATAATATACAAAAATACACAATATGGTGTGAATTTTGTCTTCAAAAAAACACTAAAAATTGTTCCATTTTATGTCAATAGTATATTATGTGAATAATATGTATTTACGTTCTATATGAAAGTGTGAGCAGTGGATAAAACATAAATACAAAAAATGGTTGTTTATAATGGTTCATAGAATAAAGATCCCTTATTCCACTCCACCAATTACTCTCTCTGCATTTTTGTTGAATTTTACTAGTTAGGTCCTCATATCATAAGAACAATCCATAATTGAGTTTAGGTAGTTTACACCATACAAATAAGGCCAAAAATCCACCCTTCTGCTTCTTTAATAGAGAACCAAATATCCACAGCTTAGATCAAGAAGCTGATACTCTACCATAATGGAATACGATCTGTTGAAACACTCAATAAAAAGATATTGATTAAGAAGTTTTTTTATTTAACTTCACAATTGTAACAACATTTAACAGTAGATGGATATTCTTCTTCAGAAAATAGTTTCTTCCTAAAATAGTACATATGATGCAATCTGGTTGCAATACATATTTAAATAAAATAATAAATCATTAGAAACAATAGACTTATAGAAAATACAAGATTCAAAACATGTATATTTCCAATGTGTAGCCTCTTCTATAGAAAAATGAGTCTGATCAATTGTTTCACTATATCTATAAAATATATTCACATTAATGTAGTTTCAACAATGAATATTGGTCAAAATATGTGTCTCAGTATTTATAAATATATTTTAATCACACACACACACACAAATATATATATCTAGATATTGAAAAAAATACACCAATAGAATAAATAATGTAGAGACCCTACTATTCAACTCTAGATCCTATAAAATCGCTTAATAAATCTAGAGAATTCAAATTCATAAGATAGCTCAGAGTAATAGTAACATCAGTTAAGAATAGTATATAATTTCTCTATTGAATATGATTCTTTTAATCAATCATAATGTGAATTCAATTGTTCAAAAAAAGATTTAAATATTGCTAATATTCCACAATGACAAGTGCATGAAACTCTGATAAAATCCAAAATTCAAATATAAGATGATTAAAAGTCAATTGTAGGGTTCCCTCCCTAACCGAGAAAATAAAAAACTTAGGTTTCAACTACATAAAATTCATTCTTCTAATGTAGGATTTAAAATTTAAGGTTAATCAAAAAATTATGGTTGATGATCCATAGTTTTCTTCTCAAACATAGGGTTCGATACTTATGTAGGGTTCATTATCCATACTTTTTCTCTTTTTCAAATGTATGGTCCCATACAAATGTAAGGTTCTTTATCCATAAGTTTCTATCAATGTATGGTTGACTAACCAAACATAATGATCTTCCAAAATAAGTTTCAGTAAAAATGTATGGTTGGTTCCTTATGATATATTCTTAACATATGATATAAATATTGTTTCTGGAATATTCTTCATAGAATTCCAAAAAATTTGATGATATTACAAAAGAATAATAAGATTTAATATAATTCAATAATAAGGATTATAAAGAATATTAATTTTGTGAAACACACATAAAGGAATATCATTAGTAAAACTAACAAGGATATTGTGAGCATCAAAATCAATTAAATTTATGGAGTATTTTTGAGAAAACACATGCCCAAAAACATTGAATGGTATTTTAATAATAAAAATTGTCTTTTTTATGTATTTTATAATTTATAAGATATTATGGTATGTTATGGTTAAGATACAGGGATCAAAATGTTGTATAGAATAAAAATTATGGGTGTCCTCTTAAATGTGTGGTAGAGAACACACTAAAATGTTTTTATATTATTAAAATATAAAAAAGACATTCTCATGTAAAATTATTCTAAATGGATCGATATTTGAGGTGTTGATAAATCGAGGTCAAAATTTTTTCATTAAAAAGGACTTCTACCTGAATAATTATAAAATAAAACTATATATCTTGGTTTAACCCTCTCCCCTAGTAATCTTGTTTTGACCTTAATCGAGGTAATTGTTTTTACAATTTTTAGTATTAATTAAGTCTAATTAATAAAATTTATTCATTAAAAAATTTCAAACCCTAATTCCAAATATGGAATAAATTTTATAAAATTTAATTTATAAAACTAGAAAAAATTCAATTAAAACCAACTCAAAATATATGATAGAACAGGTTTCATGAAAAAATGTTTTCTTAAGTATAAAACATTTTTTACAAAAAGAAATATAACAATAATTAAAATAATAATAATATTATTATTAATAATATAAATGAACATATTTTACCATATAAACAACTATTAAAATATATATAACTTGGTCAATTATTTAACTAAAAATACAATTTTCAATTAAAATAAATATTTTCATTATACATCAAAAAAACGATTTTTTGAATTTTGAAAAATTCACTCTAAGATAATTATGAAAAATATGATTTCAAAAATGTAGTCAACTTTATAAAATAAATTTTAAAATATTAGAATAAATAATTATACTATTTTCTCACAAAAATAAATAAAATCATTAAATAAGAAAAAGTATTTTTGAAGAAGAAATAGATTTTACTAAAAATGATGCACACATTTATCAATAAATTTTTTATTTGAACCCATTATAGTTGATTAATATTTTTATTATTTATATTAATACTTTTAATTTAATGAATATGTTTTAATTGTATACATTATTTTGGATCATTTGTAATGGATGCTACTTGTAGTGGAAGGTATCGAATAAATTTATTTATTGATAAATTTACATAACATAAAATATCAGGGTATTAGATATACATCATATTAATGGAATTTGAATAAAACAATGTATCACTATAATGAAATAAATGTATGATATCTCTCTTTTAACATATCCTTGGGTTGTAATGCGACTTTTCAGAATTTTTGATTCCTCCAGAAAATGATAACTAGGTTACTTGTCTTGTTTTGTAGTACATTATGTCTATGATCCAATATTTATACTATTTATACCTCATTGGAATGATCATTATCAATTATTATGACCCCCATATGTTAAAAATGTTAAGTATCAAGTCTTTATTTCCTTAGGATAGAAACATGTAATACATCATTAACTAGAGATGGGTATTATCCAAGCACCAATTGATAATCATTCATTCCAACACAATCAAGGATCTAAATGGGGATAATATATGTTAGACATAGATTCCCATTATATTGAATCTCATAATATTCTTCCATAGTGATATTCCAAATAATTATTTCTCTACATATTTGATTTCCATATTTCACCTATGATTGACAACAAAACATTTTCGTTGTCTTTGAGATACCTTAATCTATTTTTTAATAGATCCTTCATTCCCCTAAATTTAATAATTAAATCATATCTAAATATATTTTATTCTCTAAATTCATCCCATAATGTTGGAGTTCCATAATTCCTTCTATTGAGGTCATTATAAGTATCCTTCTTAATACAGAAGTGAAAGAAAGTTTTATAAGCGTATTTGATAATATAATGGGGATTATCTAAAACTCCATCGAAATCGTTAAAAAAGATATCAACATAATGTATTTGGTTTGAATTGTTATATCAGAATAAATTTATATATATGGATGATCTAAATCACTAAAAAACATCTCTAAATCAAGAGCTTACTTGATCCTTCATTATAACTTCAAGGTAAAACTTTGATATCGATGATATACAATAGAATGTGGTACTCTAAGAAACATTAGAACATCGCTAATAAATATTCAATAAATTTTATCAAGAAAAAAATAATTTCTAGTAGAAATTATGTGTGATGAATTTACAAGGTTATCAAATAAGTACCTTGTAGAATTATAGGTTTATACATTTTGGAGAGTGTTGTGACAAAATACATTGCGATGTTTTCCTTTTTCCATTATATATTGGGTAATGGTTTTAACATTAAATGAGACTTATTTATCTAAACCATAACATACTAACATTCCCTGAACAGAGGTGTACACTATTTTTTATCTCTTCTCATCTTAAACAACCAAATATACTCTTTTAGACTTGTATACATCTTCGAACATCTAGAATGAATGTATAATGAGGAACTATGAGCTCTATCCAACAACTCCATCAAAAAGTATAATATTGATTGATCACAATCATTATTCCAAAAACGTTTCATTACATCACATTAAATGATGAACTAAGTAACATTTATCACTATATTTTTTAGTTCAATATCTTCCCTCTTCACATATTTATTGTTTATTTTTATTGACTATTGAACACTCATTTTATCAAGATATGATTCCCCCTTCCTTCAATATATTCCTATCCTTACTTTTAAAATCTAAAAACATTATATTTTAAATCATCATCGTTGAAAATATATAATAATCTAATTGAATCGTAGAATAATCCACCTTTTTCACATTCCTAGGGTGGTAACATATTGAGTAGTCAAAATGATAAATTTTTTCCAATAATAATCATTGGAACATATTAATCTCATTACAAGTGAATATATACCTTAAACGTTTATGATCATATTATATATCACACAATTTTTCTTAAGGATAATAACTCTATATCATTAATGATAAATTTACTATATCTAACTCCAATTCATGTGTTGGGTAATTTTTCTAAAGAAATATAAATTTTAATAAGGAATAATATATTATCATATTATTATTCCCAAGGATTCATCATATACCATTCATTGATTTATCATTATAGACCATGAATCATTCCCCAATATATGGTAGTGTACTAATATATGTGTTGAATAACATTCTCTAGAATTCCATGAAATATTCCTAAAATTCATCAGTCCAAAACATCTTGGATCCCTTTTATTTAAACATGGTTAATGGATTGGGCAGTCATGATAAAATTTTAAAAAATAATTGATAATATCAAGAAGACACATGAAAATTATTGATCAAGGTCACATTGGGGTTTTAGATCCAATTATCAGTATTTTTTGTCTTTTATGGATATATATATATATACTCTTGATTATGATTAAATGAACCAAAAAAATAAACTATTTTTTTATGAAATTCCCACTTTGTAAAATTTTTATACATATTCTCCTTCTGTGGGGTCATCATTACCATATTCAAGTGAACTTCATACTATTTTTCTCCATTTTAGTATATAACATATAATTATAATAATACTACCAAAAACCAAACAATATATTCTATAAACACTATATGAAATAAATCCAATCAGATAATAAAAGAATTTGTATTACCAAATTTAACCGCTATAAATTATTAGTAAATATACCATGTAGTTAATAATATCATGGGTATATCCTCCTTCATAACCCTCAATTTATGTTATATAAAATGAATATTAATAGGGAAAATAATAGAGATCCTTGAAATTGATCAGTTTTGGCATAAATACAAGGTAGAGGGTACATGATCTTGAGTGTGATCTTATTATTATTTTTTGATAATCAATATTCATTCACGTTGATCCTTATTTCTTCTCAAAAAAGAATAGGTGTCCTCCAATGTGATGAAATTGGACATATAAATCCCATATTAAGGTTATTATAGAGTTTCATCTTCAATAAATACAATTGAATATATATATAATTCTATTGGGATACTTTAAAATAGGTGTAGCAACAAGTATGTGTTCTATTGAATACTCAAATTCCTGAATTATAAAAAGACTAAAAAATTATCCAAAAAGACATTGAAAAAAACCAAATAAATGAAATATCATCTATGTTGTGTTTCTCGCATTTCATCCTTTATAAACACACCTTTTGAATAAGAATCAAGACGTAAATATTTGATTTTATTCCCCTAGAAATTACATATTTACTACATTAGTGGAAGACAATAACATTTCAGATCAGAATATATAATGTGACTTCTCAACCTAGGAAATTATGGTGGTATTTCATTAAATAATTTCAATCCATTCCCATAATATATTAAATTTCACCTAGATGGTTGATAACATGATTTTGTTGAAAAAAAGTCTTCTAAATTTCAATTAGATAAGAATTAATGAATGGAAATGTGATCATCATACTATTAGGACTTTCAAATATAATTGAACACATAATAGTTGAGGATGTATTGTGATACTATTATAAAATTATCTATATATAAAAGAATTCGTACCTCTATAATCAAATAAGTCCTAAATTGTTATTTAATGGGTGGAAAATGTTCTCTTCACCATGTCATTGTCATACCCATCATCACTAAAAGTGATAACAAGAAATTTCTAATTGTCATTAGAATTAAATGATTATTGATGTAGAACCTTGAAATTAATCATTGGATTCAAGAAATGGATAACATAATACCTACACTCCATTCATTTGAAAACTAAGAGATTGGGTGGTGTGTTATATATATCTTTATTTTCGTAATTATCAAACTTCTTCATTACATCCCATTAGTATTTGATATCTTGATGACCACCCCTACGACATATAAATCATTTATCACCCCCTTTAAGATACTTTCCTCAATTTTTGCTTCCATATATTTACCATAAAGCCAATACAATCTTATTCATACAATGTTTTTTAATTCCATTTTAATTATATGTTTCATTTCACATCAAACCATTAGATAATGGTAAAATAAATCCTCCAACTCCACCTTTAAAGCACATAAAATGTTTTCTTCGTAGTTATTAAAGTCCCTTATGAGCATTAAACATTAGATACATAGTTCTAGGCTATAGAATAATCGATCAATATTACTTTTAGGTTGGATGATAATAATATTATCATTAATTTAAATTTAATAAATATATTTCTCATAAGTACTAACAAATTCATCATCAATTTTTTTATCTAAAAAATGAATTTTTCATTTTCATATTAACAATACATGGATGTAACTTATTATAATATAATATACTAAACACATACTAATTCATAGAGATAATATCATGTCATATACATGTGTTCTTTATTTGATTCCACTATTGATATTTATTTCAATATAAATGATAAATATCTAAAATTACTTTTTCATGATCTTTACACAGGAGAGAAGAAAAGTTATTTTTAGTATTACAGATTAATTAATCAACTAATAGTGGAATATTAAACTAACCATTATAATGTGTATGTTTCCCCATGAAAGACTCATAATAATATTGTCTCCCCCTTTTTTCATTTAAACTCTCAAAAAAATTAACAGCTAAGAAAGATTCATATGTAAATTAATGATTTGTTTCATTCCATAACCCATAATATTATGTTTCTTATAAGGAAAATAATTATTTGTTTCATCACAATCTATTTTAACATGGTTTCTTCAGTTTATATCCATTGAATAAAACCAAATTTTATAGTGGTAAAAATTGTAATCATATAGTTAAACCCCATAATAATAAAAAATCAATTATATTCCATCTCAATAATTACCCCATCATTTTAATTTATCTCATGTTGGGTTTATCCTAGTTTATTAATGGTAAGTATCTATTGAAATAGATTATAATGGTTCAAGAATAAAATATATGTTATCAAAACATTTCCCATTATATTGTAAAACATAGTTTGAACTACAGTATATCTCATTATAAAATAGAATGCAGGCAGTGATATACCTGACCAACAATTCTCAGAGTTTTTACTCCTAGATATATATATTACAAAATCAATTCCCCTTATTGTATCAAGACATGGATGTATTTCTTAGAATCCTAAAAACTGACATTCGTATAAAATCATTATGATATTATCTTATAATTATTATTTTCCCTAGGGGTTTCAAGATACTTCTTTATTCAAATTCTCCAAAGATTGACTAAACCCTACTCAGATAATGACTTTAACATTACATAGATTTCATACATATTTATCACATATTTTATATGTATATTCAATATATAGAATTATAATATATGATATAATTGTATAGGATTACTTTCATTGGAAACATGGACACAAAAATATCTTGTTAAAACTATATCAACATCAAATCCCACTATTTGCATTATAATTATCCTATTAACATATATATAATATATAAAACTACTCTTTATAACCCGGGGAAGAAAACAAAACAAAAAGGTGAGTACAAATTCATAATAAGGGTAAACAAGGGAGATTATGATAATAACTTAAACATAACATACTTATGGTTATTGTAACATGATATTAACATTTGAAAGCATATCTTACAAAACATTTATCACAATTTCAAGTCCTATAATAATACTTGGATGTTAATAAGACATTAATAATAATGGAATAGAAGAAGGGTATCCAAGATATCTTTAATATGAAATAAAACCTAATTAATTGACATATACATAAGCATTTTAAATAATCTCCTTAGACATGGATCACTTACAAGGCCATTAGATTCAATTGTGTTCACTCCTTATTGCATCACATTATTAGTCAGGGTTCACTCATAAGTCTATCATAGTGGATAGAGTCCCTTGCTAAATAATTCTCACTCCATATTCCTGTCCTACAAGTATCGTAATATATCAATCATTACCAAATTAATTAAAATAATATATAATTCTATAATAACCCATCACATTAATAGAATCATACATATGTGAAACACGAGATAATTAAACATTCATTATCACGTAAACCATTACTAAAAAATGGTTTCATAAATATGTTTTCATTATAAATATAAACCATCTTGAAACTTGATGAGGGTAGTATCATTGGACCATATATCTAATAAATCATAACGAACATAAAAATTTAATATTTCATGAATAATGAATTTAATTGATAACTATAATATTTCATGAGAAAAATTCAATTAGTATTTATAAATCACATAATAAATCCAAAAATTACCCAAATATTAAGGATAAAATATTATATGAATGGATTCTTATAAATACTTAAATGATGCATCCATTTATTTAGTGTTTATTACAGCACGAAATTCAATTCATTTTGTATATGTTAAAAAAATATTACCTTAATAATTTCAAAAAAATTCAAAAAAACATTGTTCAAAAAATGAAAACAATATTAATTTTCATATATATTTTAAAAATTAATTAATTGGAAATAATGAATTTTATGAAAACATTAGAAAATATTAAATCATTATAAAAAATATATTTGGAAAACATATAAATTGATGTAAAATTATTTTTAACTGAGGATGGAAATAAATTTATCTTTCCTTAAAAACATTATTTCAGTCTCTTGTGTAGAAAAAAAATATGAAAATGTAAAAAAATACATTTAATATCCAAATATAAAGAGAATTAACTAAAATTATTCATATTAATTAGTGTAATATAATGATATTTAATCATCCAAAACCTAATTAAAACAATCCTAATAAATAATTAGATTGTAACATAATACTCTTACCACATTGGTAACATTAATAAATACTCATGAAATATTTAATCATACATGAACATGAATATCCAAAAATATAACATGATAATCATTATAAAATTGAATCATATTTATTATACACACAATATAAAACAATGAAGTGGTTAATATGGTATATGTCTCACTGAAGTAAAAGTGATACCAAAATCTATTAACTCAAGTCTTAATTTCATCGAAAGAACATTACAATCCAATATAATAAAAAAATTATAATTTCATAACCTAGTAATTTACATACTAATAATATTATATATTAATTCTTAATAAAATTTCATCACCCATATATGAATAATTCATGATTAAAATAAAATTTTCTAGGTGTTAGTTTTTTTTTTTTCATGTGAATTTCGGTTCAGTGGTACTTGTCCTTCAAATTTAATCTGGGTTACATAATATCTATAATTTTAATCATTATATAGATATTATATTGTTTAATTATACATATTCATCCATAATTTATAGTGATATAAGACTTAATTATAGCACTCATTGAGATGGTAAGTTAAAAATTTTCATGGAAATTGTTTTCACTTATTAGTAGATTGTAAAAAAGATGGGTAAATATTAAATAAATATCATAGAATATTTATTATGTAATATATATCATCTTTATTTATTAAATATTATATTATTACAACCCATATAAATACTTAATGAGAAAATAACTCACTACACTTTGTGGGGTTGATAGTCTACATGTATGCATGAGAAAAGTTATTGATTTCCAATGGATTGGATGGTAATATGGATGATATTATATTATAATTATTTTATAAATATCATTTATATATATATATATATTAAACACACAATAATAATAAACCATGAAATTTATTTAATGAAAATAAATTCTATCTCTCTGTGGAGTTGATAATCCGATCGTACACATGAACTATATTTTACATCCCATTTAATAGAATATAGGGTGTATTTTTCTGTTTCCATAACTATTATAAAATTTAAAAATATTTATTATACAAAAGTTATTATTTCTTTATCAATAAAATAAATCTATACAAGGAAGAATACGAATTGAATATAAAGATGGTTGATAGGAAGATTGGCTTTCTTTGGTTTCCCTCATTTTGATCCTTTCATAAGGACCCTCGGAATATACATTTCTGAAGACAAGAACCAACTATTCATGAATAGGAAAATTGGGAAGGTATATTTTTATTTTTATTTTAGAAATACACGGCTTAATGTGGTGTAAATTAGAGAAATTATGGGTGTGATTTTTTTATGTTGGGGAGATGACATGATTGGAATTTATTAAAAGATATTAAATATAATATATTCATTCTCAAGAAAATGATAATAATGGATAAATATTAAAATTTTGGATTGTATTATGTATAAATATATATATTAAACAAGATATATAAATATTAAACTTTAATATAAAACCATATATCATTCTTTAACCCACTCTTAAACACTTTTTAATATTTTCCAGGGTGAAATATTCTTGCAAATTTTAATACACATTATTAAAAAAAATTAATTATGACTCATTAAAAAGATATGATATTATTATATAAAATATTTAATCCATTTCATCAAATTAAATATAAAAAAGTTTTATAATTTTATATTAAAATAAACAATTAAAATGTTAGTAAATAAGGATTTCATGAAAAAACATTTTCTTAATTATACAATGTTTCTATACAAATATAAACATAAAATATATTAAAATGATCGTAATTGATTTATTAATAACATATGTGAAGTAGTTTTTCTTTTAAAACATTTGAAAAATAATAATTTTTTTATTCTTTAAAGGATAATATAGTTTTCATTTATCACGGTATTTTCACAATTCAACAGAAAATTAAACATTTCGAAAATTTATCAAAAATTAACTATAATGTAATATTGAAATAACTATTTAAATAATAAATATAAATTGTAAATATAAATTTTATAAAATTTAGAAAAAATATTTATTATATTTGGCAAAAAAAAAGAAACAAAATCAATGAATGGGGAAATATGTATTTTTGATTCATATAAAAATTTAACTTAACGTTGAATACTTATTTATCAATGCTTTGGATTTAACTAAAATATTTATAATTTTATTAAAATATTAGTTATACATATCGATTAATTAAATTAAATTTATATTTTATAATAGTATACTATATTACTGTTTATTTAGATGTGATGTTGATTGTATCACAATCTTTCGAAGAAATTAAATATATTTTTAATATATATCATTAAATTGATCGGTGCCAAATGAAGGGTTTTAATAAATTATTTCTTAAATATAAATTTATAGATAAATATATTTTAATGTTTCTTCATTTAATCTTATTCATGTATAAATATAAAATACAAATCATTAAATGGAAGTAAGATGAGATATTTTAAGGAAAATATAATATCTACACTTTTCATCTTTACCAATGAAAATTAATAAATTAAATTCAATAAATATATTTTATAAACACTAACTCAAATGAAAATAAATTATATATTTCTTCATATTCTGATAAATAAAAATTTATTATACTGAGAGAAAAAATGTGAGGAAAAAATTCCGATTTATGGTAAAGAAACACTTGAACCCAATTCATTCTTATGTTCTTTTCTTTCTATGAAATGTTTTTGAATTTCTTTTAAAGACCCATATATTATCCATCTAATTAAATTTACTATTATTTTCTGTAGATATTCTTGTTACTTCTTCATTGATAGGATATTTAATATTCTTATTATGATTATTCAAATATAATATTATCAAAAACATCATATTGATTTTTCTGCAGTTTTTTCCCATTATCACATTGACTTATGATATTTTATTTTTGTTTTTAATGTTATTAAATTATTTCCATTATTATATGGATAAAATAAATGATTATTCAGTAAATGTTTACCAAGGAAATCATTAGGAAATAGATTCCATTCCATTAATTTTTTTCATCAATAAATTCTTATATGTTATCTTTTTTTTATCGAATTTAGGATTATGAGCATTATAGGATGTCAATGGTAACACTATAATTATATATCCATCCAATGAATTTGGTAATTTGATATATCTACTGATATTATGTGTATTATGTCTTAAAATTATTATATCATTGTTCATAATTATTATATTAATAATTTTTAACCTCTGTTATGTGTGAGAATGATAATAGATTCATTTAGAAATTATGTGCCAAATTTCACTATAATGATATGGCATGTCATTATTAGGAATTACCCACATTCCTTCCCTTTTTTAAATTATTCACTCAATTTTATATTGATGATCCTAATCTTATTATATGATTATGATTTTTATTTTGACCCTCGTATTAATGATTCATAACTTCTATTACAACCATGTTATTTATAACATTAACAAGAATTTATATCATAACTATATTTGATTTACCTCCTCAACTAAATACACGTAAAATTGAGAACATATATATTTTAATAGAACTATGAAAATCATTTAAATAATTTTTATGGTTTATACGTTACTCTGAAAGTATAAACCACTTTTTCCAAGATATTAAGATTTTTGGTTCAAGAAACTGTTACTATTTTATTAATTATCATAGATTTTTTGTAATGGTCATTCAAGAAATTGGAGGGTCGGTATTTTTTTTCACGGAATATGTATTGTAGGAAGGATAGTATATATACCATTGGGTGAAGCTAAACCCTAACATGAATTTAAGAGGGCCCTATTCCAGTATATATATTCTCAATATAGGTAGAAAGGGATATAAATTTTGTAGATATATACCTTGGAAAAAGAGGAGGTTATTCCATATAATTTCAAAAGGGAGATCATAAATGATGTGAATAGATATTTCTCACCCACATGTTTTTACTCATAAGGGTATATTCATATTTTATGTATGATCAACTTGGATAAAGTGTGATGAGGTGTATGTTTCTTCGGGTATGAGAAAATTTGATTTTAATTCTACAACCCAAATTCTAGTATATAGAGTCTAATGATGGGTAATGTGGGTTTGTTTCATTTAGGGTAATTATATTGGGTAAAATAAGGGAACAATGTTAATAAATTATGTGCACAAAGGTATTTCTAGGAGACAAAAAATATGATCTCCTAAATCTACATGAGCTATGATGAGTTTGGAAAACAAGGTGTAGAATAAAATAATCCACATCACATGGGATTATGCAATATGGGTAATTGGGATTCATTCAGTCTAAAACAACAACCATTTTAAGGGACATGATGGATATGGAATCCAATCATGGTTAAACCATTTTTTTATAGGTGATATTTTCTAATGATAAAAAAATACATGAATGGGTAAATTCCATGTTTGAATAATTCCCCTTATACAATGCGTAAGTGGATGAAGTAAATGAACTCCATTGGGATCAAAATTACATTTAGGTATAATAATTTGATAGAGTATGACTATTGGTTTTGTCATTAAAATGAATATTCCTTCACCTCACTATTAGGGATTGGGAAAGCAACATGTTGGTCAATCATTATACATGTATTAAAAACATGATAAAAACCATGTTGGGGTAAGGAGTCCTATATGGTGTATACCCATGATCATTGGAATATAATTGGAGCATTATTTCATCAATTTAGGGGTGCCTATTCATTACTGATGGATGGTGGGGATTCAAAACAAGTAAATCCTAATCATGATGATGAATTGGTAGGAAATTAATGATGAGATAAACCCTATATGTGTTATTTCATGACACATTTGATCCATTTAAATGGTGTATTTATAAAAAAGATACAAACCCATCTCCTAAAATGGGAGCACAACCTTTGTGAAATGTGAGAAAAAAGAGCCACATGAAAGGTTATTTGTTATCAATACCATATGAGATCAGTGAGACAATGATGATGATGATGGTGTTTAGTCCCAAGATAAATTTTCTGACCACCACTACATGTCCCATAAAATAGTAATCTAGTAAAGATAAGTTATTTAATAGTGTGGTGTAGTGGGAGGCCAACAGCATGTAGGGGTATCTTCTTGGATGTGGGCCCAAATTATTAAATATTTTTTAGTTTGGCATAGATAATATACCACTGATTTTAATTTTATCTTTTGAGTATGTAAATCCAACACATTAATTAATTATAGTAATGATGTAGATCATAGAGATTAATAATAAACATTTAGGACAAAATGGATTTTTTGGATTTAAGGCCACACTTCTTTGATCCAGGGGAAATGATATTGTTTATGAACTGTGATGGGTATGGTGAACTCCCCACCCCCATAAATTGATGACCTAATTCAATAATGACAAACCCAATATGTTAAATGGGTATTATTTAGTTCAGAGTATTTATTCTAGAATTATGAGTACTTATGATCGACATTCGTCAATCATGGTAGAAACAATACGCTAACCCCTATAAGCACCTATGAGTTGTGAAATCAATAGAGAACATTGAAAAAAAATTTCTTCCCATGAAACATTAGAGTGAATTATTGAGAAAAATAAGGAAATTTTGTAATGTTTCATCCTCCTCTAAATGATATGCATCACAATGCGGTTGATCGATTGTAACCCTATTGGGATAGCATGCTTTATCAATGTCAAAAAAAAATTACAATGGGGTAATTCCAAGGGAATTGAATTTCACTAAAAATATAAGATGGTGTATGGGAATATAATCTATACATACATGATATAGGTAACAAAATTGATGATAAATGTATTGAAGGTGAATGTTAACCATCACATTGAAAATTAGGTTGTGTGTCCATATTATCAGTTATGTCGAAATCTTGTTATGATCAACCATTAACCATGTATTAGAAGAATTTGACCTATAATACTATTTTGGAACCCCCCATAGTGTGTACCTTGTATGGGAGGTAGGTATTTAGAGTGTTACTCAATAAACATAGGAGATACCAATTAAAATAAGTATGTTTTACGGGGGTTCAAATAAAAGAAGACTTGATGGATGTGGATTTACTAAAAGGATGATCATGTTGAATCCATCCCAATAAGTGTTATTCCATCATGTATTTTGTGGGTCTTTAACGTATACCATCATGAATGAAGTGGAAAATGTGGCTCTCAAATTATATATATTTTTAGTTAATTCATCTCAGAATCAAATATAATTTGCTTTGTGTTTACACACCTAATGATAGGACAAGTTTGGGATATACCTAACACTGATAGGGGTGAATCGGTGTTGGGGTATTTTGAAACCTATTCCAACTTTTTAGCCCAATACCACTTGACCTATTAAGATCTTGTTTCTCATATTCTCTTTTCCCTGTCACGTGAAATAATAATAATCAATAAAAATATGCACATAATATTTTTACAAGGTTCACTGCTCAATATGTAAAGTCCCGTAAATTCCAAGGAAATTTTTTTTCTTTTTAATTTTCTTTGGAATTTTACAAGAACACAGCTTCTAACGGCACCTGATTCCGAGGCCCAGTGTGCCCGGAATCATTTTCCGATGTTTGGATCTGGTACGTTCAGTGAATGGACGAGCGGGTTTTTCTAACTTTTGAACCGGTGCTCAGAATCGAATTCTGAGGGGACCGATGGAATCACAGTGCCGGTAATTGTTTAGAAACGCCTCTTCCAGAGTTGCGTTTGCTCTGGTGTGGTTATTAATTTTTGGGCTTAAAGTTAAGAAATAAAATAAATTGTACGAAAAACATTATTTTATTTCACTTAAGCCGCTTGGAAGCCACTTGAAGCCACTTAAAGTAGCTTAAGCTGAGTCGATGCGGATAGGGTGCTATCCAGAAATATCCTACCCTCTTGGTATGATATTTGTGAGGTGGGGCCGGCACGAGCCCCACCGTTTCTTTCCACTATGTAACGCACCCGCGAAAACCCGTCAATATGAAAGTCAACTGACACGTTTTTTTTAAATTTCTTAACGCGCCAATTAATTGGGTGGTTTTATTCATTCAATTAATTGGGTGGTATTATTTGTTGAATTAATTCATTGAATTAATTGGGCGGTTTTTTAGTTGAATTAATTCGATTAATTAATTTAATCGTTTCTTAACCTGTTTTCAATTCGTTGGCGTAGTAATAAAATAAGACCAACGTGCAACTTCTGGAAAAAATGCTCATTGAATGGTTTTGACAACTTTGTGCCTTCATCCTCCTTCGCGAAGAACGTGGAGAACGCGAAGAACACCTCCGCCGAAGAACGCGACGTCTTCTTCCAACGACGTCTTCCCTTCGAACGCACCTTGACTACAACGGAATCGACGTTCGTTCTCCACGACATCGACCCACGACGCGACATCTCTTTCCACAATGGTTCTTCCGTGACGCCGTATCGGTGACGCGATGTTCTTCTTCCACGTCGTCTCTTCCTCGACGGTTTTCCGCGATGTAATCTCCGTCAATGACTTCGAATCCTCGCTTCGCGACGTCGACATTCATTCTCCGCAACGCTCGTCTTCCACGGCTCATTGACGAACACCGTTCTTGAAACCGAGGTAGGGGATTATTTTATTTAATTATTTCCATTCAAGATTCAAGTTTATCGATCATCGTGTATATTCTACTAGATGTTATCATTTAACGAGAGGGGGGCCAGACCGACCAAACACGGCCGAACCCCCCCCCCCCCCCTCCTATGTTCATGTTTGATTCTTTGTGGATGGAACAGAATGGTGGGGTGCCGTCGCACCACGTGAAAATCACACAGCAAGAATTACGCGACGCCGTCGCGCCGCGCCATGGAAAGAATAATATGAACGCGATGCCGTCGCGCCATGTCGAAGGAACCCGAAGACACCCGTGGTCAGAGTCGGGCCACGACGAAGGGGCACGGTGCCAGCGCGACGCGCCGAAGAACCACAAAGATGGCGTGTTTCGTTTTTGACGTGCGGATTGACGGGCGACGACAAACGAACCCAAAAGGTAGTTTTGAGGCCTTCGTAGTGAAGATCGGGTCTCGGGAGGACCATAGGCAAAGACGGCAAGAGAAACGGACCACCGGAGCGCATCCGGTGGTCTTCGGAAGGCGGCGGCGGCGCGCAGCCGGAAGTTGCTGGCGGCGGTTGCCACTGGTGTCAATCAACGGCAAAGCGGGGGCGGCCGTGCGCAACCCCGCCGCTCCACGACAAACGCTCGACCAGACCGTGCCGGACCGGGCTGGGCCGGGCCGGGCCCCGTCGGGTCGGACCCGGGTCGGGTCGACCCGGTTCGGGACGACCCAGGGGGGTCCGGCCGGGTCGGTCCGGGCCCAGACCCCCCGTTTTCGGACCACTTTTGGTCAAATGCCCATATCCTGAGCTGTAGGCGTCCGATTGACGCTCCTTCAGTGACAACGGGATCCTCGGATAGAGGCGGTCGTTTCGGTATATCGCACTCAAGGTTTTAGATTACTTTTTGTTTGGCCAGGTTGGTTCGTACACGAAACCAACCGGGCCCTCGGAGCGGAAACACTCATATCTTGAGCTCTGGACGTCCGATTGACGTGTCGTCGACTTTGTTGATTTCCTCTAAGTGATACGGATCTTTTGGCTCACTCCGCCCGAGGTTTGGACGCAGTTGGAGTACGGTCAGGTTGGTTTTGCCTTAAAAACCAACCGGGCCCCTGGGACGAAAAATCAAATAATTCATAGACCGAGTGTCCGATTGACGCACCGTCTGTTTCATTGAATTCCTCTTGATGAGATGGAACTTTTGGTATACTTCGCCCAAGTTTTGGACGCAGTTGGAATATGGCCGGGTTGGATTGTACCTGAAATCAAACCGGGCCCCTCGATCGGGAAAGCTGATATCTTTCAGACAGGACGTCCGTTTGACGAACCGTCAGCGGCATTGTTGATCTCATTGAGAAGCGGTCCCTATGAGCATACTCTATGAGAGTTCGGGGTACAGTTGAGATACAGCCGGGTTGGTTCGCACACGAAACCAACTGGGCCCCGGGGATGAAAAGGCAAATAACTCGCAGACCGGGCGTCCGATTGACGCTTCGTCTGTTGCGTTGAGACCCCTATGACGAAGCGGCCCTTTGAGATACTTCTTTGTGGGACTTTGTGATACTTGGAGTATCTACCAATAGCTAGTGGAGCGGACCCTCCTGGAGACGAGCGTGCGGTGTACGGAGACCGTGTAGCCGGCTGAGACCTGACGACTGCTTGACCGACTCGACTTCGAGTGAGTCGACTTGCCCAGTAGATGGAGCACCTGGTATTTGGCGACAGACCCACGACGGACGGAGCACCCGGTAGTTGTCCGCAGAACCGCAGTACTCGATAGAAGGAGTACCTATGTAGGCTATTTGGGGGAGCGCCCGGTATTTGGCGACAGACCCACAGCGGACGAAGCGCCCGATAGTTGGCTGCAGACCCGCGATACTCAACAGGAGGACTACCTCAGCAGTCTTAGGTTAGTGAGCAGTACCTCGAAGTCGTGACAGGTCCACTGTACACTCCAGAGACGGAGCTCTTCCGTAGTTACGGTTTCGTAAATGAAAATCCTGGTTTGAGCTGAATCCTTTGACCTTTGTGTTCACCTCATGATTGAGATGGGTCACTTGATAACTTCGGTATATGTATGGGCATATACCTGGGCAGTGGTTATCCCTTGATTTCACAATCCATGTGTTTCCTCATGATTGAGATGAGTCACATGATAACATAGGTATGTGTATGGGCATATACCTGGGTAGTGGTTATCTGTTGAATTCACAATCCTTGTGTTTCCTCATGATTGAGATGGGTTACTTGATAACTTAGGTATATGTATGGGCATATACCCAAGTAGAGGTTATCTATTGTGATATTTTTGTGGTTATCCTTGTTGGTTTAGTGAGAACTTGAGGGTCTCGGGGTCCCTACTAAGTATCGTTACACTCACCCCTGCATAGGCTATGCCCGCACCTCATTGTGTTGGTTTGCAGACGACAGGCAGTGCTGACGGAGGCCGAGTGTTTGAGGACTGGTCGGTACCCGGAGGTGGACTACACGATGAGTCAGTACCCGGAGGTGGACTACACGATGATTCATTACCCGGAGGAGGACTACAGGACGAGTCAGTACCCGAAGGTGGACGACACGACGAGTCAGTACCCAGAGGTGGACTACACGACGAGACGACACACAGAGGAGGTTGATGGACGAGAGCGTGGGAGAGGCTATCTGTACCTACCCTTCAGGTAGGATCCATGGTGGACGACCAAGAGTTGCGCTACCTGTACCTACCCTTCAGGTAGGATCCTAGGAGGATGACCCAAGAGGTGCTTCCTTCTTCCAGTTGTTTATCTTTTTCCTGTTGTACTTTCTTTTGGGTTTTCATTCTGGCCCATTTACTTTTCAGCATTTCTTTTGTACTTAGTGTTTTGCTTCCTCTTGTACTCTTTGGTGTGTTGTTTACTTTTATAAAGGTAATGCCTTCCCGGCTATCAGGATTGATGCCTTCGGTGCTAGTCGCCAGCCCCTGGCCTATGGAAGGTGGTCTTGGGGTAGTCACGGCACGGGCCCTGAGGATGGGTCGTGACAAATTGGTATCAAAGGAGTTTGTTTCTACCGCAGAAATTATAACTCTGATGTTTCTTTCTGGGAAGCTATAGTGTTAAGAGTACCGAGTGTGGTTTTCAGTTTAGGGAGTCCATTGTTGGTGCGGGCAGCCGACATATCCATACACCCGGACTCTGACAACTGATTTCTGACTTTGTGCATGAAAACACTAATTACGTGTGTGTTTTCCAGAAGTTTTATTTAAATGTCAGCTCAAACCAGGTCAGCTCACCAGGGATAATCTTTTGACCATGTCACATTGTTTCTTTCAGGATGCATCCCCGTGGACGACCAGATAGAGCCCCGAGAGTGGTACGTACTGATAGCCCGCCGAGCGACGAGGCCTCAGTACATGGCCCTATCCCAGTTGAGGCACCGGCGGAGGCACCAGTGGTACTACTACCCGTTGGGCCACCGATGCCACCAGCCCCAGCAGCAGAGGATGCACGTCGCTTGAGCGCACTGCATGACTTCTAGTGCCAGAGGCCACCCAGGTTCCAGGGAGGGACGGACCCGCAGGCAGCTGAGGATTGGCTGGAGGCTGTGGTGAGAGTCTTCAGGCTAGTGGGGATACCTACATATTTCATGGTAATCCTTGCTGCCTGTCTTCTTCAGGCAGCAGCAAGTAGATGGTGGAGCCTGATGCTTCAGATGCATGATGATGTGACACTTCTATGGGCAGACTTCGAGAGCCTGTTCCAGGTAGAGTTTTTACCAGCCACCCTTCGAGCGGTGCGTATACAGGATCTACTTCAGCTGCGGCAGGGCAGCATGTCAGTGGTGCAGTACTCAGTGAGATTCACAGACCTCTCGCTCTACTCCACAGATATGGTACGGGACCCGTTCTTCAGGGCCCGAACCTTCGAGCAGGGGCTTAGGCTGGAGATTAGAGCTTCTTTTGTTTCTCACATCATTCAGACGCAGGCAGGGGTGTTGGAGAGAGCCCTCTTAGTGGAGAGTTTCCTTGCTGAGCTGTCTCTAGCAGCAGGACCCACCACTAGCCGGCTTGCGGCAGAGTCTTCTGCAGCAGGTAGTAGAAAGATGACGCAGAGGTCCAAGAGGACCAGACCTACCGGTGGCTAACTGCACGACTCAGGTTCAGTTGTGTGGGGAAACCGGGGTGGAGTCAGAGCCAGATGTGCCAATAGTGGACAGTGTTACTCCTGCGGCGGAATTGGTCACATGGCACGTGCCTGTCCGACCCACCATGCAGATGACCTGCAGTTAAATGAAGAACCTCTGAGGCAGATGCAGAGGTTCGATCAAGGCGGACTGCAAGGAGCAGGCAGCCATGGCAGAGGAGCTGGCCGTGCAGCTGGAGGTGGACGACGCTTCGGGATGTTGCCACCACCACCAGGAGGCCCACCCCGACCGTAGGGGACAGGAGGACATGGGAGGGCTCAGCATCAGGAATTTGAGGCCTATGGTCATGGAGCTCTGGAAGCAGGTGGACAGGAGAGGAACTAGTGGATAGGTCCTTTGTACTACTATTTCCATGTTTCTTTTGTATTCGTGTCTTTGTACTATGAGCTGCAATAATAAAAAGACACTTATATTGTGATGTCTTCTTTCCTGTACTTTTTGTTTGGTTGATACTAAGTGGTCCATGTTAAGACTGTTGACTTGACCCTCACTTACGATATTTCTACTAGAGGAGACCCAGTGACCTCACACTGATGCCGACAGTGTGACCCGACCTTTGGAGGCGAGACTGACAGTTGGATCTCTTAGTAGTTAAATTGAGGCCTTACGACGTCATCCATGGCATGAATGCATCATTCATGTCAGGATTGACTGTATTAGGCAACGAATGTGGTTCATCAAGGGGATGAGACCAGATTTATCTTATCAGCAAAGAAGAAATCATAGCATCTCTTGTGAGACTAAATAAGGTCCAAGTCATCCAGGAGAGGATGAAGGCTGCATAGTGCAGTAAGAAACAGGAAACTGGTGCTAGTCTTATAGACTTGGGCATGTTAAATGTTTCAAGAAGTGGAAGCTTTAAGGATAGATGAGTCTGCGAAGCAGCAGACGTGGAGGCAGAGCTAGGAGAGCAGTATGAGGTGGTGCACATCTTAACATGCTACAACCACCCGCCTTAGTTATCCCCGCAAGGCTCAGGGAGCTGGAGGGCGGGGGAGGGTGTGGCTGCTTGCGGTCAAGGAGTGTGACCCAATTGCTCAAGAAATGATTCAAGGGACAGTCTATGTCCACTACTAGCTGCTTTAGTAACGGACGTCGATATGAATCATTCCTTTCTTTCACATATCTTGTTCCAGACCTAGAGTTTCCGGTAAGCCGTGGACTTGACCCTCACGTTTGGAGATACCTTGGGAGGAGACTCGATAATCACACTTACGCCGATAGTGTGGTCAGATCCTCGAGGTGAGATTTTAGGTTGGAATCTCTTGGTGGCAGCGTCGAGGCCTTACGATGTTGGTTTGAGTATGGGCTGGGCAATCACAGTTCATACACAAATTGACGGTATTAGGCAAAAAAATGTTGTATTTTAACTATGACGTCGTGATGGGTTTTCCTTGGTCGGTGAAAAAGGAAACCCCAGGTTGGGTAACTCTTGCACAGGAGGGTGTGACCGATCACTCTTGAGTTGGTCAACCTTACACTCGTAGCAGAAGTCGTTTTGAGTTCCAGTTCTAACAGGAAATGGAGACCTCTGGAGTCCGAGGATGACGATCACGTCCTTATACGGGTCTCACCTCGACGAGTTTACGGAGATGTGGCCAAGGCAGCATGTTATCTCTGAGGTTCAACAGACCATTCTAGGTCCTGAGCTGGGTAGGCAGGGTGGCATACCACTTGACCCATCCACCTCAGTTGCACCAGGTGACGACGACTTCCACGTATCTCTACTGAGGAGATACGTGATCGACCCTTCGCAAATCATCGACCATAAGGAGCTGGATGATGGTGATGGAGTGTCTTTTACGAAGGTTCCAGTGGGAATCAAGGATCGACCGGAGCGGATCCATCGAGGACGGCCTATTCCTCGGGTGCGCTTTCACAGGTAGTACAGGAACCTCTGAGTGAGAACACATGAGCGGAAGACTCAGATGTGTTCTCAGTACCGTTTTTGTATCCCTAAGTTTGTGGTGAAGCTTTACGGGGACGTAAGGCCCTATGGTGGGAGTAATGTAAAGATCCGAAAATTCAAAGGAATTTTTTTTTCATAATTTTCTTTGGAATTTTACAAGAACGTAGTTTCTTACGGCACCTGATTCTTAGGCCCAGTGTTCCCGGAATCATTTTCCGAAGTCTGGCACGGGTACGTTCAGTGAATGGACGAGAGGGTTTTTCTATCTTTTGAACCGGTGCTCGGAATCGAATTCTGAGGGCACCGATGGAATTGCAGTGCCGAAAATTGCTTAGAAACGCCTCTTCCGTAGTTGCGTTTGCTCGGGTGTGGTTTTTAATTTTTGGGCTTAAAGTTAAGAAATAAAATAAATTGCACGACAAACTTTATTTTATTTCACTTAAGCCGCTTGGAAGCCACTTGAAGCCACTTAAAGCAGCTTAAGCTGAGTCGATGCGGATAGGGTGCTATCCAGAAATATCCAACCCTCTTGGTAGGATATTTGTAAGGTGGGGCCCGCACGAGCCCCGCCGTTTCTTTCTGCTAAGTAACGCACCCGCGAAAACCCGTCATTATGAAAGTCAACTGACGTGTTTTTTTTTAAATTTATTAACGCGCCAATCAATCGGGCATTTTTATTCGTTGAATTAATTGGGCAATTTTATTCGCTGAATTAATTTGTTGAATTAATTGTGCGGTTTTCTTCGTTGAATTATTTCGATGAATTAATTTAATCGTTTCTTAACCTGTTTTCAATCCGTTGGCGTAGTAATAAAATAAGACCAACGCGCGACTTCTGGAAAAAATGCTCGTTGAATGGTTTCGTCAACTTTGTGCCTTCATCCTCCTTCGCAAAGAACGCGAAGAACACCTCCGCCGAAGAACGTGACGTCTTCTTCCAACGACGTCTTCCCATCGAACGCACCTTGATGACAACAGAATCGACGTTCGTTCTCCGCGACATCGACCCGCGACGTGACGTCTCTTTCCGCAACGGTTCTTCCGCGACTCCGTATCGGCGATGCGAAGTTCTTCTTCCGCGTCGTCTCTTCCGCGAAGGTTTTCCGCAACGAAATCTCCGTCAACGACTTCGAATCCTCGCTTCGCAACGTCGATATTCATTCTCCACGATGCTCGTCTTCCGCGGCTCGTTGACGAACACCGTTCTTGAAACCGAGGTTGGGGATTATTTTATTTAATTATTTCCATTCATGATTCTAGTTTATCGATCATCGTGGATATTCGACTAGATGTTATCATTTAACGAGAGGGGGGCCGGACTGCACAAACACGGCCGAACCCCCCCTCCTATGATCATGTTTGATTCTTTGTGGATGGAATGGAATGGCGTGGTGCCGTCGCACCACGCGGAAATCACACTGCAAGTATTATGCGACGCTGTCACGCCGCACCGTGGAAAGAAGACTATGAACGTGACGCCATCACACCACGTCGAAGGAACCTGAAGACACCCGTGGTCGGAGTCGGGCCACGGTGAAGGGGCGTGGTGCCAGCGCGACGCGCCGATGAACCACGAAGACGGCGCGTTTTGTTTTTGATGTGCGGATTGACGGGCAATGACAAATGAGGCCACAAGGTAGTTTTGAGGCCTTCTAAGTGAAGATCGTGTCCCGGGAGGACCATAGGTGAAGACGACAAGAGAAACGGACCACCGGAGCGCGTCCGGTGGTTCGCGGAAGGCGGCGGCGGCGCACCGCCGAAAGTTGCTGGTGACGGTTGCCGCCGGTGTCAATCAGCGGCAAAGTGGGGGCAGCCGCGCGCACCCCCGCCGCTCCTCGACAAACGCTCGACCGGACCGAGCCGGACTAGGCTGGGCCGGTCCGGGCCCCGCCGGGTTAGACCCGGGTTGGGTCGACCCGGTTCGGGCCGACCCTGGGGGGTCGGGCCGGGTCGGTCCGGGCCCAGACCCCCCGTTTTCGGGCCACTTTCAGTCAAATTCCCATATCTTGAGCCGTAGGCGTCCGATTGACACGCTGTCAGCGGAAACACGATCCTTGGATTGAGACGGTCGTTTCGGTATATCGCACACAAGGTTTTAGATTTCTTTGGGTTCGGCCGGGTTGGTTCGTACACTAAACCAACAGGGCCCTCGGAGCGGAAACACTCATATCTTGAGCTCCGGACGTCCGATTGACGTGCCGTCGACATTATTTATTTCCTCTATGTGAGATGGATCTTTTGGCTCACTCCGCACGAGGTTTGGATGCAGTTGGAGTATGGTCGGGTTGGTTTTGCCTTAAAAACCAACCGGGCCCCTGGGACGAAAAAGCCAATAATTCACAGACCAGGCGTCCGATTGATGCGCTGTCTGTTTCGTTGAATTCCTCTTGATGAGATGGATCATTTGGTAAACTTCGCTCGAGTTTTGGACGCAGTTGGAATATGGCCGGGTTGGATTGTACCTAAAATCCATCGGGGCCCCTGGATCGGGAAAGCTGAAATCTTTCAGATTGGACGTCCGTTTGACGAACCGTTAGCGGCGTTGTTGATCTCATTGAGAAGCGGTCCCTATGAGCATACCCTATGAGAGTTCGGGGTACTGTTGAGATACGGCCGGGTTGGTTCGCACACGAAACCATCCGGGCCCCGGGGACGAAAAGGCTAATAACTCACAGACCGGGCATCCGATTGACGCACCGTCTGTTGCGTTGAGAAACCTATGATGAGGCGGTCCTTTGAGATACTTTTTTTTGGGACATTGTGATACTTGGATTATCGACCAATAGCTCGGGGTGCGGACCCTCCCGGAGACGATCGTGCGAAGTACGAAGACCGTGTAGCCGGCTGAGACCTGATGACTGCTTGACCGATTCGACTTGGAGTGAGTCGACTAGCCCAGTAGACGGAGCGCCCGGTATTTGGCGACAGACCCATGGCGGACGGAGCGCCCGGTAGTTGGCGGCAAACCCGCTGTACTCGACAGGAGGAGTACCTCTGTAGGATATTAGGGGGAGCGCCCGGTATTTGGCGACAGACCCACAGCCGACGGAGCGCCCTGTAGTTGGCCGTAGACCCATGGTACATGACAGGAGGATTACCTCAGCAGTCTTAGGTTAGTGAGCAGTACCTCGAAGTCGTGACTGGACAACTGTACACTCCAGAGACGGAGCTCTTCAGCAGTTACGGTTTCGTTAATGAAAATCGTAGTTTGAGCTGAATCTTTTGACCTTTGTGTTCACCTCATGATTATGATGGGTCACTTGATAACTTAGGTATATGTATGGGCATATACTTGGGTAGTGGTTATTCGTTGATTTCACAGTCCTTGTTATTCCTCATGATTGATATGAGTCACTTGATAACTTTGGTATATGTATGGGAATATACCTGGGTAGTGGTTATCCGTTGATTTCACAATCCCTGTGTTTCCTCATTATTGGGATGGGTTACTTGATAACTTAGGTATATATATGGTCATATACCCAAGTAGAGGTTATATGTTGATATCTTCTTGTGGTTATCCTTGTTGGTTTAGTGAGACCTTGAGGGTCTCGGGGTCCCTACTGAGTATCGTTATACTCACCCATGCACGGGCTATGCCTGCACCTCGTTGTGTTGGTTGCAGAGGACGGGCAGTGCTGACGGAGGCTGAGTGTTCGAGGACTGGTCGGTTCCCAGAGGTGGACTACACGACGAGTCAGTACCCAGAGGTGGACGACATGACGATTCAGTACCCGGAGGTGGACTACACGAAGAGTCAGAACCCGGAGGTGGACTACACGACAAGACGACACACAGAGGAGGTTGACGGACGAGAGCGTGGAGGAGGCTATATGTACCTACCCTTTAGGTAGGATCCGTGGTGGATGACCAAGAGCTGCGCTATCTGTACCTACCCTTCAGGTAGGATCCAAGGAGGATGACCTAGGAGCAGCTTCCTTCTTCCAACTGTTTGTCTTTTTGCTGTTGTACTTTCTTTTGGGTTTGTATTCTGGCCCATTTACTTTTCAGCATTTCTTTTGTACTTAGTGTTTTGCTTCCCCTTGTACTCTTTGGTGTGTTGTTTACTTTTATAAAGGAAATTCCTTCCCAGCTATCGGGATTGACACTTTCGGTGCTAGTCGCCAGCCCCTGCCCTATGGAAGGCGGGCTTGGGGTAGTCACGGCACGGGCCCTGAGGACGGGTCGTGACACAATAAGAGTAGCTATGTCCTTGCCATTTAGGGGATTCACTAGTTCATGGATTCTCCACTATAGTGTGATATGTTGTTATTGTAGAGTGTCTAGGAAAACAATATTCTATCCTGTGTGAGTCCCTACACATTGGAGGTGGGTTGGTAAAAATAATCATGTTCCCTGGACTTGTGATAGACTAGTACAACATGCATCTTCTAGCTGGTTCTTTATACTACCTATGGAGACAGTCTTCTTCCCCATGTTTTATCCTAGTTTTGGAAGGTATCAGGTTGAATCGATACCTCTATGACATGACAAACACTACATTACTCCACCATCTCTATTGAAGGTGAATGGATTCACATTTCATTTATCATTCTATTTTTTGAATCCCAATGTAATTGATTCTTATAAATATCTTTTTCCATCATTATATATTTTCTTTTTAGTTATGGTGAATAGATTTTTGAAAATTTCAGTATATTATTTTCTAACACATCCACTGATATCCTCTCCCATGTCAAATGATGTCATTAGACTTGTGTCTATACTTATAGTTATAAATTCCAACTTTCCAATGGTGAATGACCATCATCATCAAGGGTTATAGTGTCAGTTCCTTATCGAGAAAAAATATAATTTGATATCGGCTATTCATTCCATGGATTACATTGTGGATTTCATCACATTGATCGGGACTCCCTCATATATTTAATATATACACACAAATCAGGTTCTGTGAATTATCATTATGATCAACCAAGTTAATTAAATTATTGTATCCCATATTAGGTTGAAAACTGTCTATTGTAGTGAATTTATCTCCTAAATTCATCATTAAAATCTAGGTATAAATGGAATTTGGTCATATATTACACAAGAATGAATGTGGGGGTATCCCTAGTTAACCACATATGGAACCCTTGGTTCGATACTATTTTATATTCTCATCCCACAGGGAATATTATTCTAATCACATAAGGATTTCTCCATCCATTGCCTAGGGAAACCCTAAGCCATCACAAATGGATAATCATTTTAAACACATTATGTATCATATGCTCATCACACTGCAAAACCTAGTATAATCACTAAAGAATATCCTAAATCATCATAGGAGGCATCTGGTGCATAACACACTTGGTAAAAATATTAGGATAATCATCCAAAGATAAAAATAATATATCAGATAATCATAAAATAGTATTCTTATTCTCAATGCATAAAATATCATATTCTCATCACATACGAAAATAACCAAGGATTTTAACCTACATGAATGGATAAGATAACAAATTCCCCTCAAAATTGTTTCTTATTAACATCATGTATTGCATATCACACTTATAACCTGAGTTACCCTCAGATTGAGACCTTTGAATAGGTTTCTATTTCATCTAGTGGTGTTCTAAATTCCCATGTCACATAATGGAGGGTAAGATGTTTAGATTTTAGTGGGGATGGTACCACAAAGTTAAATTAACTATGGGTTAATCATAGTTTTATACTCTAGAGAAGATTCTTCTGAAATACTCTCATCATGCAATGGGCCAGTCACCATTTAACATCCAATAGGGTCACTATAATTTTCATGTGTGGTGGTGGTTGTACCACATACACTTATCATGGGGGGTTTGGTAAAAAATTTATAGTATTGTTGGGATTATACCTAACAGTCCTTTCATGTATGTATCATTAAAATACTTAAAGTCAAGTTGGGATTTTACCATGCATATTCATCATATATTGGTCAATCATACGATTAAATTACAATAAGGATACTCCCCATATATGCTCATAAAATATTGGTATTAAAACAAGTTAACATCTTGGGGTGACATAGAATTAATGGGGGACTATTGTATGCTAGGATAAGAGAATTTATACGCTCCATAATGATTATTGGACATCAGATATATGATATTCTCATGGAAATATTGAATTATGTTAATGTTGTGATTGAACATTAGTGAAATGTACAATATACTCATCATGAATGTGGGGATCGAATCACATGTATTTTCTAGTACACTGTTTAAGGTCATGTCATGGGACCACACCATATAGTTTTTCATAAAGTGGTAAGGACACCATCACCAAAAATTGATTGAAAATAAGGGATAGTGTAGGTATTATGGTTTATGCTTCCTTAATGATGGGGATTATCTCATTTTAATCAAATGAGGTATCATATGATCATCACATAGGTTATACTATCTTTTTCACATAGGTCATCCTATCATTATCTCACAAGTTTAGGCTGTAATTTAATTTCTTATAATTTGAATATAGGATATAATTCTACATTATTCACTATAGAAATTTATTTTATTTATGTGTCTTGTTCTTATGAATCATATGTTAAAATATGAAAATAATTTGAAATGGGGTAGGTATTATGCGTTAATCAATCAAATGGAGTGTATGAATCATTTAGTGTACTATGATAGTTTCCCTAACTAATTAAATTATTGGTGTTTATACCTAGTTGGAGGATCATGTATTTCCAAAAAAATAAGGGATGGTTATGGGATATTAGACACATGTATTTTAACTTGATACCCTCTATGTAATAAATATGAATATGTGTGGTTATTACATGTTAATCTTCTTATGTCCTTACAATAATCAATAATGATATGTTTGGGGCTTATGCATTGAAATTATTGGGTGCATATAGAGAAAAATAATGGAAATGGGGGCGCATATGTATTATCATACCTAGGTTATGGTCATCCTATGATCATCGCATAATAAATAGTATTCTTAATAAAGAAGAAATCATGTGTTCATCAAAAGTGGAATATTGGATGTGTCACCCAAGTCACCCTAATTGAAAAAAGAATGATGGGATATGTTTTAAAATAGTATTCCAATTATATTATTTAATGTAGCTTAAATACATGCAATAAGTATATAGATCTTGTAGTTTGAAACTCTATACTAAAGATGAAGACCATACAGTCTAGCATCATATTGGGAAGATATTTTTTAAATAATAGGGATTAATAAATAAATAAATAAGTTCTTATGAGATTTTTATTCCAAATATTATAATGAATAGAAGTAATGATTTAATTTGGGATTATATGTGGGTTGCTCTTCTACTACTAAGGAGCAGTAATGGTATGTGTGGGACTTATGGAGGGGTTGTTCGGGTGCTTCTAAAGTTATGTAATTACATGTGTGGGTACCACATGTTGGTGTACCAATGGATTAACCCAAATTATTGTTATTCTCAAGGAGATAACAAGGAATTATATTTATTGGGATTATCTTGAAACCATTTTCCATCATTTTTTGTGAAAAATAGTCCCGTGAAAAGTGTTGTCATTTTGATTTTCATAACCCGATTTTTGAATAGTTGTGTTGTTAAAAAATATATATGTGTGTGGGATGGTATATTTACACAAACATGGTTTTTCTAATAATGTTTCATGAAAATTTTAGGTTCGGAAAAAATTATTTTCATGAGGCAAGGCCTATAACAGTTAATTTTAGAATAAAATTTCACACAACATCAATGTTGTGTGAAAATGTATTGTGCTAGGAATTTTCAATGAGGGAATATATGGATTAAATTATTTACAAAAATATGGGATTTTTATGTTAATATATATTCATGAATAAATATTAAATATAGAAGATTTTGTTCTTATAGAAAATGTAATTTGGTGAAATATCCTAAAAATATTTCCAATGAATTTATGTTCTTGATTGAGGGAATTTGTGAAATGTTTACCCATTGTGGTGGATGTTTATTAAGATGTGTAGAAATCATTGACTTATAAAATGAGAGTTTGGATCTAAATTCCCATTATTTAATTCCTATACATGATGGTCGGGTGTAATATTTATAATAATATTGGCATGGTATTGTGAAAGTATTTCAATTTCAAGGCTCAGAAAAGGGCTTCATGCAACATTGAGTTTCATTAAAATTTATACTTTCCTATATAAAAAACTATGATATAGTTTATAATCATTAAATTAGGTAATTTTACAGAACTCCAAATTCAAGTTAATGTTACTGCGAGTTGAGTAGAATTTAGGAATTTTTAATATAATTTTATCGACCATCCACCTTGCAGAATTCCATGTCCAAATGTATATAACTATAAGTCTGTAAATATATTTTGGCACCACCATGAGTATAATAAATGACTAGGAAAACAACTTGCCTTTATATGTGGTTTTTTCCTGTGAAAGGTGATTTTTTGGTCAAAAATGTCAACTATAGAATAATATTGTGTTTTCCTGTATCGAAAACCTATGGATGCATTGTTATACACCAAGATGGGGTGAGTATAAATACACCTTGAAGAATACCCCAAAAAAATGATAAATAAATAAAAACTAGTCATCTTAAAAACATAACTAGGGGAAATAGAATTATCTTTCCCAAGGAGAATACTACATATTCTCTTGGTTCCGGACAACTATGGAATTAGATGGGGTTAAATTTTTATCCACTCACCTCCCTGAATATTCATAACTCATGTTTATTTGATGATACCCAATATAACTAATATATCAATGAAACCTAAAATTGAATGAATAGTTATAGGTCATACCACATAATAAACCTGATATTCCAAATATTTTAATACATTGGAATTTTTTGAAAACACCATTACTATAGTGACCCAAGTCTTTAACATAAAACATTACATTATTTCAAGCATAATTAATCATCATAGTACAAGCCACGGATCGTTAAGACTAGTGTCTTGGAATACCAGGTACATATAACATAAAACATGGGGCTAAAAAACATCTTTATTTAATCTCCATAAAGTTCCTCTTACTTCCTTTGAGCTATTACATCTGCATAGGGTACCCAGGGGAACACATAAACAAAGGGATGAGCTAAAAAGCCCAGTAAAGGAATGAACACAAGGATACATCTCAAGAACATGAGTTAAGAGGCATGACAAAATGATATCCAAAGAATGAAACTTATAAAATCATTTAATATAATCATGGGATAATATAAACATGGAATCATCTAAATGTGGCAGAATCATAAATCATATCTTTTGTACGGGTCAAGGCTAACTACCAATCCCGTTTCCCATTTCAGTACGGGTCAAGGCTAACCGCCAATCGTGTTTCACATCGCATCTCATGAGAATTATTCATACCCAATGCATTGGAGTGCCATCTGGTCGCACCCATCTAAAAATATTCATGAATATTCTTTCCAAATAAATAATCCTACATAATCAACCATACAAAAACATAAGGGTACCCATGGAAAGAATTAAGTACAACAATCATGACATAAAAAATATCCAATGGGCGTATCAGGAATGTGTCCATGAAAGGAATGGATTAGAACAAACATGGTCATTCATAGGGTAAAATAGGCATATAACATGGAAAGTGGTGTCAAATACAAGTGAAAACAGATTAAAAATTTATTTTAGAAACATTAACATTAAAACATTTTTGTGCGGTTTTAAGGAAGACACTCTAGAGATTTTCAAATAGAAAAGAGGATATTCTTTTATATAAAAACAGAATTGAACCATGAAGGTTTTCAAAAAAATACTATTATTATAAATACAATGGTGTTTTAAAAAACAGGATAGAGTGCACTTGAAATTTGGTTAAAAATTTGGGAAGTCCCCTTAAAAGAGGTTTGCTTATCGGAAAGTTCTAAGGATTGAATATTTCAAAATCATGTATATCCCCGAAATAATGTGATGAAAGGGTCATGATATAATAATGTTGTAAAACTAAATAAAATTCATAAGACTCGCATAAATAAGTAAGATAACACCATTTTTAAAGAAGGATAATGCATCCCGATTGAACGAAGAAGGTTTGGGTAGAATTCGTTACGATTTTACCATCATGGTGTTGGCTATACCCAAGAGTGCTTGATGAGAGAGAGATGGGGTTTATCATCACTTATAAAAAATTAGGTCAGTATGGGTAAGTTGAATAAACCTACCCTATCACATGGTATTACAAAAAAAGGCATAGAAAAGAGAACATTCTTGATTAAGAGGGAAAAGGGGAGGATCCCTTACCTTAAATTTGTTAGTGTTCTCCACTTGTTATTAACGACCTGAATAAAAAAATTAGGCATATTAATTAATAATTCCAGAACCTCTTCTTTATGTAATTTATTTATTATAACCCTTTTTAGTTCATTCAAAATCCTTTTCGATTAGTTATAAGGTTCAATTTCATTGTTCGAGCTCATTTGTTTACTTGGCTTTAAAATATCAGTTAACTTATATTCAAGCTTGGATTATAAGAAAGATGAAAGTGGTTGTCCAGAATTGTAGTTAAATTATTTAGTTCATATCTAGGAGATTAAATGGTTTTAATTTTAATTAGGTTTCTTAGAGTGAAGTGGAATTATTATACATATATAATCATAGTGATAACCGTTTCTGTTGATCGGTGGATTTGATTTCAAAGAATGTTTTTTGATTTATAACTTAATTCCATTTTTACCAAAGTATTACCAAACAAAATAGTATATATTTAATATATAATAATCTGGATCAACCATAACGCAAATGGATTCATGACCACAATTAAGGATAAAAATAGAAATTGATAAATTGTTTTCCTTGAATGTGGTAAATTTACACATCTCTAACGGTGATTTCATTTCATTCAAATAAAAGGGTGGGGATAGGGGATAAGATAATGAAATATACAAATAGAATGAAGATATTACAATACATTGAAGTTACTAGATTTATCATACCATTATGGTTACGGGAGGTGAGTAAATTAAAAAAAGAAATGCAGAAATTTGGGAAGAGGAATTTACCTCTTGAGACTTCCTCCTTTGAGAACCTATTAAGGGGAGAGGTTTTGGTATTTTGAGGAGGATAAGAGATTTTCGACATGGGGGAGGACATTGGGGATATATTTGGGCAGAATTTAGAGATGTCTCGGATCTTGAGAGGAGTGTAGAGAAGAGGGAGTGAAGGGGGGTTTTTATAGTGGAGTAGAGGAGAGATTTTATGATATTATAATCGTTAATTTATTATTTCTTTTAAAGACTAAGAATAGTAAGTATTCTATGAACACAAATAGTAAATGGGTCATGTGAATTCAAAACATGGTTGGGGACATCCTCCATGATGCTAGGAATAGTTTATTTATCTTATAATGTATATATACGGTAAAGTACCATATTTTACTATTCAACAAAAATTCATGTATTTCAGAAAAATCTAAAAAATTCACCATTACCATTTTTCGACTTGTAGAATGCAAAAATGAATTCCATTTTTCACAAACAATTTTCTTAATATGATTATTTTAATATTTAATTAAAATAATAATTTATTATCAAAACCAGTTTTAAAACATTCATTAACTTATTTTAAACTATAGGAATATCGTACTTCAAACATGAATATTATTTGTATACCACCATAGGTGAGGTTACTATTCATTAGGGTATATCACTATTCATAAGGGTATGTAACTATTCATTAGGTTAGGTTACTATTCACCAAAAATTAATTTTTTTGTTAGACTCCAAAAAACATCTTGAACACAACCGTGTGTGTCAGATTTTCAAAATTCCAAACACAGAAGTGACAAACATATGATTTAAAGTCACTTATCACATTGTAGTTCATTATTATGTGAATTTATGGCATAATTATAAGAAAGGAATTTCCATTAAAAACATTAGGTTGTTACATTATTTTCCCCTTAAGAAATTTCACCCTCGAAATTTCATTTGACATTCTACGCCAAAAACAGATATGGGTACTTTTCCTTCATTGCTTCCTCCAATTCCCCTGTTTCTTCCTCAAACTTTTGGTTCCTCCACAACACTTTGACATTATGGGTTTTCTTGTTGCGTAGAACCTTATCTCTATGATCCAGAATCTTTACTGGCTGCTCCCCATAGGAGATATCATCTTCCAACTACACCACATCTAAGTTTAGTAAATGTGAGGGATCATGTATGTACTTTCTCAAGACTGATACATGATAAACATCATAAACTAGAGCCATATTTTGTGTAAGTGCAAGCCGATAGGCCACAACTCATATGCAGTCAAGAATCTCAAAGGGGCCAATATACCTTGGGCTTATCTTCCCTTTCTTTCTGAATTGCATGACTCTCTTCCATGGAGATATTCAAAGGAAGGATTTATCTCCAATGTCGAACTCGAAGTCCCTTCGACAGTTGTTAGCAAAGATCTTTTACCAACTTTTAGAATATTTTATGTGTTTTTGGATGACTTGAACCTTCTTTGTCATCTCTTGAACAAGTTCAGGTCCAAGTAGCTCTCTTTCTCCAACTTCATCCCAACTGGTTGGAGTTCTACATCGCTTTCCATTAAGATATTCATATGGGGTAATCCGAATACTCGAGTGGAAGCTATTATTGTATGAGAACTCAACCAACAAGAGATGCTGATCCCAACCACCTTTGAATTAAATAGAGCAGGCTCTTAGCATATCTTCAAGCATCTGAATAGTCCTTTCCGATTGGGCATAATTTTGGGGGTGATAGGTTGTGCGGAAATTTAATTCAGTACTCAGAGCATGTTGAAGACTCCTCCATAATTTAGATGTGAACCTTGGATCGCGGTCAGAGACAATTGAGAGTGGAACACCATGCAGTCTCACCACTTCCTTCACATATAACTTTGCAAGTTGATCAAGTGAGAGATCTTCCCTAATAGCGATGAAATGAGATGACTTGGTGAGTGAGTCAACCACAACCCATATCGCATTATTTCCCTTCGACGTCTTTGGGAGACCCGTGGAAAAGTCCATAGTAACATTTTCCCATTTCCACATAGTTATTGGAAATGGATGCATCATACCTTTGTACTTTTTTCGCTCAGCATTAACTTGCTAACATACTAGGCACCTTGGTATATATTTCACAATATCATTCTTCATGCTATCCCACCAGAAGTGTTCTCAGAGATCACGATATATTTTGGTACTCCCAGGATGGATGGAGAAGGTTGAACTATGTCCATCATTCAATATCTCCTTCTTTATCTCTAGATCAAATGGTACACATAATCGTGTCCCAAATCATAAAACTCATTCCTCATCAATTTTGAAATCTGAGGATTTCCCAGTTTTAACAACTTCCACCCTTTATTGAATTTCCACATCCTTTCTTTGAAAAACCATTATTTTCTCTATAAGGGATGGTGAGAAATCATTTGAGAAACGATTTATTATTTTCCTCCATTAATGATTCCCATGTACATCCTTTGAAAATCTAAGAAGATCGGATCCTTTTCAATTCTCATCATTGGTAAAGATGAAGGATCCTTTTTTACTTAGATGGTCTTCCACCTTGTTTGCCTTATTTGGATGGTAGTGGATTGAGAAGTCATAATCCATGATGAGCTCTATCCATCCTAGTTTTCATATATTATGCTCTTTCTGTGTGAATATATATTTGAGACTCTTTTGGTCAGTATATATCTCACATTTTTTCAAATGGAGATAATGCCACCAGATTTTCAATGCAAAGGTCACAGTCGCCAACTCCAGATCATGTTAGGGATAGTTTTTTCTCATGGATTATCAGCTTCCTTGAGGCATAGGCTATCAAATTATCATTTTTAATGAGCACACAAACTAATACTCTCTTAGAAGCATCACTATACACCACAATGAGTCCTCCACTTGAATGGAGTGTTAGTACCGGAACAGTGATAAGCATCTTTTTCAACTCCATGAAACAGTCTTCACATTCCTATGTCCAAACGAACATTACTCCCTTCCGTGTCATCTTGGTCATTGGTTTTGACTATCATGAAAAGTTATTCATTAATTGTCGATAATACCCATCTAGTCTTAAAAAGCTACAGATCTCCGTAACAGAAGTTGGCCTCGACCACTCTTCAATTTCCTTCGTCCTAGAAGGGTCCATATATATCTATTTCTTGGTGATAATATGCCCCAAGAATGATACTTCCTCCATCCATAACTAACATTTACTGTACATTGCATACAACTTCTTCATTCACAATGTTTTTAAAACAGTTTCCAAATTCACCTCATGTTCCTCCTTTCTTTTGGAGTATAGCAGAATATCATCAATAATGACCACCACAAATTTGCTGAGGTAATCTAAAAAGACTCTATTCATTAAATCCATAAAAATTGTTGGAGATTTAGTGAGTCCAAAGGGCATCACTATGAACTCATAGTGTCTATAACTCGTTCGAAATGCAGTCTTGGGAATATCTTCCTTCGCCACCGTTAGTTGGTGATATCCCGACCAAAGGTCCACCTTAGAGAAATAACTGGCCCCACGAAGCTAATCAAACAAGCCATATATCTATGGAAGGGGATACATTTTCTTTATAGTTATTTTATTTATCTCACGATAATCAATGTAGAGGTGCATTGATCCATCCTTCTTCTTGATGAAGAGGACTGGAGCACCCCATGGTGAAGCACTCAAGCATATAAAACCATTATCCATATTATTTTGTAACTACTTCTTCAGCTCTTCCAGCTCTACAGTGGCCATTCTGTAAGGTTTCTTTGAGAGTGGCAGAGATCCAGGGATAAGTTCAATTGAGAACTCAACCTCTCGGTCAGGAGGAAGACCAAGAAACTCATTATCGAATACATCTGTGTAATCCCTCATGATGGCCAAGTCTTCAAGAATGATTCTCTCCTTTGTATCAATCATTTGAGCTAGATATGCATGCTCTAAAGGAAGCAATATCCACACTTGGGACGATGCTTCTAAAGGATAGTCATCTTTATGCTTGCACTTTTAATGAATCGGAGGATGCTTCGAGATGTGAAGAGTAATTTACCTTTCCCAAAAATTGATGTTGTCCTTGTATAAAGATATCCAATCCATTCCAAATATAGAATAAAACACCACTAAAGGAAGTATGAAAAGATTTGCTGGGAGGATCAGTCCATAAACATTAACTGAGGAGGAGTTATAAACCATGGATGCAATAATTTCCCCATTCTTTGTTCTTACAGATAACTTTTCCTCCAAATTTTGAGGTGGTGTTTGAATAGTTCTACAAAAATTACATGATATGAAAGAATGAATAGAACCAGAATAAAATAGTACGTTCTCTATTCTTGAATGAATAACAAGCGTACCTGTCACCACATCGTTTTCCGGCTCCACCTCAGTAGTAGTGATAGCATAAGCTCATCCTTTTTCCCTTGGAGGTTGTTGCAGATTGCCTCCACCAACCCTCAGCTTAGGGAAATTGTTCACATAATATCCAAGATCCTTCTAGTTAAAACACCGTACTGCAGGCTAAGTGTTGATCTGAACCTTCCATTCTTCTCCAGCATTATTGGGATGTTTCATATCCCTTCGGCAGTTCTTGTCCAGATGACCAAAATTTCCGCATTTAAAGCAATTCCAGGTTCCCTTGAGACAGCCACCAATATTCTTCTTCCCACAATTTTTGAAAAGGGTAAATTGAGGCTTCTTTGCATCATGGGACTAGTTTGATGAACCACCCTTTTGGTTCCCCATTTTCAACTTCTTGTCACTATGATCATGAGACCACTAAGAGTCTCCAATTTCTATTTCAACCTTGATGGTACAACGGACAATCTCCTCATAGTTGTTGATGTCTCGAATCTCCAACACTTTTCGTAGACTCGGCTTTAGCCCGTTAAAGAAGATATCCACCTTGATTTCGATGTTCATGAAAAATCTATATGCATATCCTGAAATCCTTGTAAAGTTCGCCTCACACGCCCTGATGGACTCATCTTCCTTCTGCTTGAGTCCAAGGAACTCTTTTTCCATCCTGAGATGGAGAGTTCAATGAAAATATTTGTTGAAAAACATCCTCTTGAATTCCTCCCATTCTATGGAATCAATTTCCTCTTCGAACTTCATTTTCTTGATCAGTGTCCACAACTGATCAGCTTTATCATCAAAATGATAGACAGCCAATACGACTTTCTCTTCTTCCGAGCACTGGAGGATAGAGAAAATCATTATAATGGATTTAATCCATTTTTCTGTGAGGAGGGGATCAGAAGACGTGCTAAACATGGGAGGCCTTTTCCACATGAAGGATTCTATGACAACTTTCTATTTCCTTCGTAGAGGGGGACGTTCAACCTGATTCAAGTTATTATTCATAACTCGATCCAGCTGATCAAGTACTGTCATGATTTTTTGAGCATCCATTTCCATCACATCAGGAATTTCATTACGGAAATCATTACATTGCCTATCACATTGGTTGTTGGAATGTGTTCTTATATTTCTCGCCATTAACTAAAAAAAGAATGTATAATTAGAGGTCTTGAATACTTAGCTATTGAGTATAAAAAGGAAACATTAAAAATTAAAGGATAAACATATAGAGTAGAAGGAAATCCTAACTTTTTATTCATTAGGTTTATATCTAGGTTATCCTCGATCTATTTCTTAACTTCTATTCTTATGGGATTTTTTTGTCCCTTTATAATGGATTGTACTAAGCTCATGAATCTACCGAAGCCTATCCCCCAGAAGTGTCGTAACAAAGAGTGAAGAAAGGCCAATTTTCATGCACCAGTTCCCATTCGAGTCTATCTCAAAGTGGTGTTTTCAAGTTTTACCCCTAGATACATCTGTGCTAGAGCGGCCTCTACCTACTTGTATCCAGACAGGGATGCATTTTCTTGATAAACAACTTACTCTATACTCACCAAAAATTAGGACTGTTTTATTATACATGGTCTCATTCTTAAGGTTCTCCCTAATATTCTCTATTCCTAATCTCTAAATATAACTAGATCATCCTCTGATTCTAACTATAGTGACCTAATCCTTTTACATAAAACATTACATAACTTCAAGCATAATAAATCATCAGAGTACAAGCCAAGGATTGTTAATTGTAGTGTCTTGGAATACTAGGTACATATAACATAAAATGTGGGGCTAAAAAACATCTTTATTTAATCTCCATAAAGAGCTTCTAACTTCCTTTGATCTCTTACATTTACATAGGGTACCCTAGGGAACACATGAACAAAGGGATGAGCTAACAATCCCAGTAAAGGAATGAACATAAGGATATATCTCAAGCACATGAGTTAGGAGTCATGACATAATGATATCCAAAGCACGAAAAATATAAAATAATTTAATATAAACATGGGATCATATAAACATGGAATCATATAAATGTGGAAAAATCATAAATCATATCTTTCGTACGTGTCACGGAAAACCGCCAATCCTGTTTCCCATTTCAGTACGGGTCATGGCTAACCGCCAATCTCGTTTCACATTGCATCTCATGAGACTTATCCTTACCCAATGCATTGGAGTTCTATCTAGGAGAACCCATCTAAATATATTCATGAATATTCATTCCACTTAAATAATCCTGCACAATCAACCATACGTAAACATAAGGGTACCCATGTAAATAATTGGGTACCACAATCTTGACATAAAACATATCCAATGGGCGTATCACGAAAGTTTCTATGAATGGAATGAATTAGAACATACATGGATATTCAAAGGGTTTAATAGGCATATAACATGGTAAGTGGTGTCAAATATAAGTGACCACATATTAAAAATGTATTTTAGAATCATTATCATTAAAACATTTTTGTGCGGTTTTAAGGAAAACACTCTACAGCTTTTCCAATAGAAAAGAGGACATCATTTTATATAAAACCATAATTGAACCAATAAGGTTTTCATAATAAAAATACATATTTTATAAATAAAATTTTGTTTTAAAACATAGGATAGAGTTCACTTGAAATTTGGGTAAAAATTTGTGAAGTCCCCTTAAAACAGGTTTGCTTATCGGAAAGTTCTAAGGAGGGAATCTTTCAAAATCATGTATATCCCAAAAAGAATGTGATGAAAGGGTCTTGATATAGTAATATTTTACAACCAAACATAATTCATAATACTAACATAAATAGATAAGATAACACTATTTTTAAAGAAGTATAAGGCATCCCAAAAGAACGAAGAAAGTTTGGGTAGAATTCCTTATGATTTTAACGGCATGGTGTTGGCTGTACACAAGAGGGATTGATGAGACAGAGAGAAGGGGTTTCTAATCACTTATAAAACATTAGTTCAGTATGGGGAAGGTGTATAAACATACCCCATAACATGGTATTACACAGAAAAGGCATTTCATAGTGAACATTATTGATTAAGAGTGAAAAGGGCAGGATCCCTTACCTTAAATTCGTTGGTGTTCTCCAATTATTATTAGCAACCTGAATAAACTAATTAGGATTATTAATTAATAATTCCATAACCTCTTATATATTTAATTGATTTATTATTACCTTTTTTAGTTCATTCAAATCCTTTTTAATTAGTTATAAGGTTCAATATCATTGTTCGAGCTCGTTTGTTTACTTGGCGTTAAAAGGTCAGTTCACTTATATTCAAGTTTGGATTATAAGAAAGATGAAAGTGGTTGTCCAGAATTTAAGTAACATTATTTATTTCATATCTAGGAGATTACATGGTTTTAATTTTAATTAGGTTACTTAGAGTGAAGTTTAATTATTATACATATATAATCATAGTGATAACCGTTTTTGTTGATCGGTGGATTTGATAACAAAGAATGTGTTTTGATTTATTACTTAATTACATTTTTACTAAAGGATTATCGAACAAAAAATACAATATATCAAATATATAATAATCTGGTTTAACCATACCACAAATGGTTTCAAGACCATAATTAAAGATAAAAATGGAAATTGATAAACTATGGTCCTTGAATGTGCTAAATTAGCACATCTCAAACGGTGTTTTCATTTCTTTCAAATAAAATGGTGGGCAAAGAGGAGAAGATAATAAAATATAACACTTGCATGAAGACATTCCAGTACATATATGTTACTGTATTTATCATACCATTATGGTGAAGGGAGGTGAGGAAAGAAATAAAAAAGAAAAAAACTAAAAAGAAAAGAAGAAATTTGGGAAAAGGAATTTACCTTTTGATACTCCATCCTTTGAGAACCTCTTAAGGGGAGAGGTTTTTGTATTTTGAGGAGACTAAGAGATTTTGTACGTGGGGGAGGACCTTGGGGAGATATTTGGGTAGAATTTAGAGATGTCTTGGAGCTTGAGAGGAGTGGAAGGAAGAGGGAGTGAAGGGGGGTTTTATAGTGGAGGAGAGGAGGAATTTCATGATATTTTAATCCTTAATTTATTATTTTCTTAATTGGACAAATAATAGTAAGTATTCGATGACAAATAATAGTAAATGGGTCATGTGAATTTGAATGATGAGTGGTGACATCAGCCATGATTCTAGTAATAGTTTATCTAGCTTATAATGTATATATACGGTAAATTACCATATTTTACTATTCATCAAAAATTCAAGTATTTCAGAAAAATCTCAAAAAGTCAACCTAACCATTTTTCGACGTGTAGAATCAAATATTAAAGTCAATTTGTAATAAATAATTTTATAAATATGATTATTTTAATATTTAATTAAAATAATAATTTATTATCAAAACTAGTTTTAAAAGATTCATTAACTCATTCTAAATTATAGGTATATCGTACTTCCAATATGAATATTATTTTTATACCACCATAGGTGAGTTTACTATTCATTAGGCTATATCACTATTCATAATGGTATGTTACTATTCATTGGGGTATGTTACTATTCACCAAATATTATTTATGTTTTATTAGACTCCAAAAAACATTTCTAACACAACCGTGTATGTCAGAATTTCAAAATTCCAAACATAGAAGTGACAAACTTATGTTTAAAGGTCATTTATCACTTAGTAGTTCATTATTATGTGATTTTATGGCATAATTATACAAAGTGAATTTCCATTAAAAACATTGGGTCGTTACAATTACCATTTCCACCCTAGTTTACATTTCTATTCTAAAAATAATCCTGATAGGCGACCTACAACATATTGAGTAATTAATAATAAAGAAGTTGGTACCTGAACATAAAGGTGGATAAAAGAACAATATAAAGACATAAAAAACTCAATTAAATCCATATAAAACTCCAAATATAAAACATGTATTCCTTTATGGAGTTACAAAACCAACAAATATTATACGGTACTCATTCATAATCTATATCAAGTAATGCCCTTGATTCAATATGGGGTGTCCACTATCTTGAGGACATAAAATCAATTATATGATGTTATGGGGGTAAATTACTCTAAAATAAATATGGGGGACGCACACCATATAATTAGAATTTCCCCAGTGGATTACTAGATCAAATCCATAGATGACCAATCTATGCTATAATGGGGTGTTTCGAAATGAAATTTATACAACATACACCTCTCCTAGAAATTTTCATTATTTGTATAAATATATGATACTTGAACGATAAAAAATTACACAAAATTGACTTATTTTTCCATACGTATTATATTTTCAAGGCGAAAATAGAAGAATACTTTTAATATAATATTAATACATCTGTAATGGATACATTGGAGGGAAATCAAGAATACTACTATAATTTTCCAAATTCATTGATTGTAATTTTGGGTATATGACTTGTAGTAGTCAATATTATCTTGAGATCAGGTTTTTGTTATATTTATTTTATGAAAATTTCCACAAACATGTTTTTCCACTCTGGGGTACATTCCATATAGATCATACAATATAATTGAGAGTGTATCCGAAATACACTAATTCAATACATTTAGTAATACAAGATCTGAAATTTCTCCAACATTGTGTTTGGGATTGAAAAAATATATCATTGAATACAATGAATCATGTCTGAGTTATTCATTTTGATGTACAATATGTGAACCTCAATATATATATAGCATGAGACTAGTTAATTACTCGATGTGAATATCTAGCGCACCCTCATACTCTATGGCCAATATACATGACATGTGACATGAAGACATAGAGAAAGTGGCAATTATTAAATAATAAAAACTATGAATCTATATAATAAAATTTAAAAAATGTGCTTTCCATTGAAATCATTTAATTTAGTTTATATATTCTTAGTAAGTCCATATTCATCTATTATACGCTTCCAGATTCCACCTTTTCCAATTCCACCACTTTATCAAGTGATCATGTTGTTTAACATAGAACACGAAACTATAACATCCATTGATCATATCCAACATCCATAGAAATATCAACTCACCATACTATATTCCCTAAATCCCGTCATTCATCATCCAACTATCAAAAATTCTATCTCCTTTATTTTACAACATTCAAGAGCTTATCATTCATTATAGTCATTGCCATGTTCGATGTGAAATTATTTCATGACACCTCTATGTGAACAATCAACAATCATGACTACTTTCCACCCGTGTATTGAAGATTCTTGAAATGGATTCTTCAGCATCCAAACACAATTTAAGGTAAAAGATAATAAAATAAATAATTTCTTAATAATTGGTGGTCGATGGAAGGAGTAGCAATCAAATATGGATTTTCATTTAGTATTTTCCAAAAAAATGTTAACAATAATCGAAACATAAATCATAATTAATAGGGGAATAATCTATTAGAAGAATTTCCAATGAGTTTTAAGAAACAAATATCAATACAAAAAATCATTAAAGGAAATTTAGTCATAATTAATCTTTTATATTCAAGACCATAAATGGTGTAACACCCCAAGATTTCATAGTGTGTTATTTCTTCAAAATAATTCAATAACTTACACTACACGCAACACCGAGTTCAATCACACCATGACTTACAAAAAAAAAGCCATTCAAAATAGGTTATGAATAGTATTATCTAAATTTTAAACTATATATAATCCTTATAATTTTAGAATCCATATTATGAGTTTCTTAGATATAATGCAAGAACAAATTCATTTTCAGTATTGCACTTTTATCAACTTTTAATAGTGAACCCTTTTTAAATACAATATTTTAAACTTTTTTACTAAATGGGGACATCAAAAAATTTAAAATTAAACATCCCAAGCTTCCACGGTACGCTTTCCTTTGAATAATACAATAGCGTGTGTTGTACGCAACTTCGAGTTTTAACACACACCACAACCGATCAAACTAGCCGTTATGAATAGTAATACCTACTTTTTGAAATTATATATATTTTATATTTCAAAATTGACTTCATTTTTGGATTCGTAGTGTCGAATTTACCCTAAGGTGAAATTTTGGTACTTTTCGGATAACTTTCATATTTTGATAAATAGTGAAAATTACTAAATTTTAATTAAAAACAACTTTTTTAATCAAAATAATTAATAGTGATAAATTATGAATTTTAGTAGTTTTAAAGTATATTTAGAATATATTTTTACCACTTAAAATAATTTTGGTCATTGGACATAATTTTACAATTAAACCGAACATAAACAAGTGTCAATCTTTTGATAGTTATTATCTCTTAAAAACACGCTTTTTGTTTTGACAGCGGGAATTAATTTTAAATTAATTTCTTCCACTTCTGTGTTTTGAATTTGGAAAAATGGATTACATATTTGGAATCAGGATGTCCAAATTATGTAAATAGGTAACTTTTATTTTTTCACATTTTGAATAATTACTGCGGTAAATATTTTATTTACCATGGTTAAAGGGTAAATCCGGTAAATAAGGGTTAACAAATAATATTATAATAATCCAAAATTACCCTAAAACGTGTCCTAACCTTATTGGTGGACACATACCCGACCATGGGAATCCTTGGGTCAATTTTGGGACCCATTGGAGCCACTTGTATGTGGTAGGGACACATTATATTAATAAACTTAAAATAAAAATAAAAATGGCATAAGCTTACATCTTTTAGAAGAACAATTTTTACATAGGGTTATACATGTTGGATTTTCGATTATAAATATCCATTAGAAAGCCAAAAATATTTCCTACATAATGATATTTTATTTATAATTTTTAGACATTAAATAAGTTATTTTATTTATGACACAATGATGATGCAGTAATTACTATAATAGTGAAAAATTAAAATAATTGATATTATAAATACCAAAATAAATATTATATGAAACTTTTAATGAATTAAACTAATTTTCTAGAATAATATGATATATTAGGATTGATGTAATTGACTTTTTTTGATGTAATCAATCTGTTATGAGTTTCACAAAAATCAACTATTGAATAGTGTCAAAATTGACATAAAAGAGTTCTTAAAACAAATATTATATTATTAATTGATATTAAATTCTTAAAAATCTAAGATTCGGCCAAGAGACTTATATCATGATAGGTTCATCATTAATGGACCACTTGGGGGGTCTCTTGGATGTATATAGTAAGTTTATTAACCATATTATATAAAAATACAAAGAGACATTGTAAAAGTGAAACTAATTAACTTAGAGTTAATACTTAAAGATAAGGTTAATATAAGTATCCAAACCTGTCTAAATTATATTGGTTGAGTGGTTTTCGACCCATCCACACCTTAACCTTTGAATAATAAGCTTTGGAGCCATTAGAAACCGAATATGAATTTATTATAAATTAATATTTCTAGCCATTCCAAAGGTGCCCCTCACCCCTCTTATAAAAGGTCACTCCTCCTTCTCATTTCTTCACACCTTCAAAGCCTTATGGTTCGTCCAAACGCTGCCCAAATACTCTCCCAACATCCCTCACTACAACCTAGAGGCCTTAGTTTGGTCAGAAAGCCAACCTAAGGAGCCCTTTTGATCAAATCAAAAGGAAGAACCCGAAGAAGAGGAGGTTAACCTACCCCAACCAAGGAAAAGTACAAGGTAAGGGGTTTTCATCTCACTCTTTATTTCCGTGAGATTCATGCAATATTGCCACCATCACCTTTTGTGTGGTGTATGTACTTCCCATAATTATATTATTTGTGTAATACACTCTAATTTATGTGTATTTACATATTCATTGTATGATACCTCTTTTATGGGTTGTATGTTTCATAAGTTGCCAAATTGGTAAGGGTTATTTCACAATCTCTTCATTATCCGAGGTTGTTTATACGTAATAATCTACTGGGATCTCTTTATCATCCACATCCATGTTTCTTAAAAATGTATTTCAAAACATTTTTACTATTTACTAGAATATGAGTTAAAGTCATTTATACCCTTTTTGACTTTTATAAGTGGTTTATAAAGGAATCTTTCAGTCGTTTTCAAAACAAGGTCCTTTTTAACCTTTTCGACAGAATTAAGGTAAGAATGTTTTTTTAACTTATACGGTGGGTGAGGCTATTTTCCGCCGTTATAAAATCTTCAAAGCTTCCCTTACAAGCTTATAAGAATATTTTCAAAGAAAATGTTTTATTTTATATGGATCTTAAATGATTTCAAAATAAAAGGAGATATTTCTTTAAAAAGAATATTGATTTCATCTATGTCAACATCCTTTGATGGATTTTAAGATTATTTGAAGTTGATTTATTATGATACAAAACTTCTATATTGTATTAAAGGTTTTGTGATATGTTTGACTGTGGATGTGCTATTCTTATACCATTCATAGTTTATGGTGAAATTATTTACATTTCGTATGCTAGTTTTAATACGAATGTTTATGTTATGTTTAAAACTTTTCATATGGGAATGCATTGGACTTAGTAAGTGACGGGTGGAGCCCGCTATAGCTCCTCGATGCATCGGTAGGTCTCATGAGACAAACTAGTGTCTTGGCACAAGGCCTTGACAAAATCGTATTTGTAGTCTTGGCACGAGGCCTTGACTATGTGGTTATGATAGTCTGGCATTATGCATTCCAACATTATGAAAGTGGTTATTGATTTTTGCATGTGATTATTTGATTAGTAGAATATCCATGTGAATAAGTAAATGGCATTATTTCATTTTATTTATGCCATACCATGTTTAAAGTTCATGTTTGAAAGGCTTTTGTTTTAGTTATACATTGCCTTAAATGTTTATTCTTATTTATGAAAGTTTCCGCTATATTGTTATCCTTACTGGGCATTTGAGCTCACCCCTTTTCTATGTTTTATTTTTCCCAGGATGTGAAGAAGTATGTTATGAATGACCTGCAGGGATTTTATGAGGGGTTAATAGTGTGGATTGTGGAAACATTATGTTGTTGTAGTAGTCTTTCATTTTATGATGTAATGTAAAACATATGAATATATCTAGTGTTTCCAAGGCTACTAAACCAATCAGTCTTTCGAGATTTGATAATTCTTGTGATCATGCCAATGTTATGTAATAATGCACCGACTCTGGGTAACTGGGGTCGGGGCGTTACAGTTGGTATCAGAGGAAGTTTAGTACAAACCTTGGAAGCTAGATTTAGGTAAACTCTGATTAGAGAACGTAGACCTAAGATGAACTTTGAGGATTAGTATAGAAGAACTTCCTAGAATTTTGGTATTGTAGAGACTTTGTGAGTTTTCTGAGAAATACATCCCTGTCTGGATACGAGCAGGTAGAGGCGGCTCTGGCACAGATGTACCTAGGGGTAAAACCCGAAAACAACGCTTTGAGCTAGACTCGAACGGGAACTGGTGCACGACAACGGGCCTTGCTGCACTCTTGGTTACGACACTCCCGGGGGATATGCTTAGGATAATTCTCATTTTCTTTACAAACCATTATGAAGGGTTTATTAGTATATACATCCTCAAAGGAGACATTTTTATGATTATGGATTATATCCATAAATAGTTCAATTTATATTAAGTGTTTTATAAGTATAGGATTATGTATTTTAATTCATAAACTGATCTAGTGTATGCCATTGTTTAGAAATGGCGCCCAGTAGAAGAAATGAGAACTCCAGAAATGCACATGATCCAAAGAGAAGGAAGGATCATATCTTTCATGGTCTTAAGCTAGAATTTATAAGAGGAATAGTCTCCCATGTATTATCATCATATGAAGAAATAATATCATGTGTTGATAAGATAAGTAAAGAGTTTACTGAGTCCTATGTCTTTGAAGGGAAGCAAGAGAAGAAAAGGATGGAAGAGAGAAAGATGGATAAAGGGAAGAGGGAAAAGAAGAATTTTCCCATATGTGGTAACTGTGGAAAGAAACACCCTGGAACTTTCCTGAAAGGAATGGGAGTTTGTTATAAGTGTGGAGGAAAAGGGCACAAAGTACATGACTGCAAGGGTAAGAAAATGGTTTCAAATGTACAATGCTTCATTTGCAAGGAGTTTGGACACTATGCGAACCTATGTCCCAGTCATCAGAATATGCCTCAAATGATGTTATCAAATAATAATCAAGTTATGATACTACCACAGATGAAGAGGAATGATTAGAGTTCTTATGTTGATTATGTCAATTGAGTATTGTATCAACAATGTACTTGTTATAATAATTATGGAATATATAAGGATTGTACTGCAGTACTATTTCATTAAGGACTTGAGATTGTGTGGAACAAAGAAAAGTGACTCAATTGCAGGATAAATTATTGGAAAATATATGGTTCAGAGAATGATAAATCATAATATAGTTCTGATACTGAGGTGGTGATTTTGGAATAATATGTGATTGTTTTGGATAAATTATATTGGATATTCTTGACTACCTTGGAACTGATTAATGATTTGTACATTCCATCATTGTTGGAGTTTAAAACATTTTTGGATTAATGATGTATATCCAGCATTCTATATGGAATAAGGGAGCATGAATGTAATCAATAAGGAATATGGTAATACATGATGAAGGTATTCATATGCTATTACGGGGTAAAAAGGATCTATATTATGTTTACCTTCCTTATAAATGTTGGACTGTGAGTTTGGACAGAAGTATTTTGGATACTTCTAGTTTGGATTATTTTGGATTGCCATAAAAGGACAACCCGGAGGTCGGGCGGCAACCCGTCGCGTCCGGCAAGGCTGCGAAACTTGAACCCGCAACCGAAGGGCAACAAGGGTTTATCACCTACCACTGTCCCAAGAAATGTCCTGGATTAAATAATGTAGTTTTTTTAAAATATCTGGTAGATGAATTATAAATTCTTTTATTTTGGAACCCTGTACGAATAGTATAAATAGAATTTTTTTTACGAGTGAAAGATTAGTTTGTGGTAGAAATTTATTAATGGATAAAACTCTAATTATAAAGTAAGTATATCTCCTTATGATCTTAGCCAATCTCATAAATAAATTCCTCAACATTAATAAGAGGAACATAGAACAAAAATGTTTCCCTAGATGGTACCTTAAATCATCACTAATTCATGGCTTTGGGATTGTTGGCCTTTTCATAGCCATGTTCTCTACCACTCTCCATCAGATAATTGATGGATAGATTTCTCTTCCATATCCATATTTTCCTACATGGAACCCTAGTATGTGTTATTTTCAGTAATCTTCATACTTTCCACTCTTTATTTTAAATAGAGGCCTCGTTAATTCATTTTTCGATGTGGGATTTCAACTAAGATATTTTGAAACGTCAAAAATGTGTTATCCTAATACCCTATGTTTTGTTGAACCGATGGTATTTCAAATCATCATAGATTGATGAATTTAATGACCTCAATTATACACTTGTTTGTGATTGATGACCTCAATCACTACCTATAAATATTTACGTTTTCCTCCAATTATATGTCTCTAATTGCCACCAATGTTCTCCTAATCGAGATCATAATTTGGTGGTGACCCTTTCATTTCTCTTTTCCTCATATTAAGACTAAATTTTAGTAACCCAATTTCCGATGTGGGTTTTCCCACTAATAAGTTTTCTATTTTCAACCTTTTATTTTCGAAGAACAATTTCAAATTGCGAGGACGCAATTTATTGAAGGAGGGGAGAATGTAACACCCCAAGATTTCATAGTGTGTTATTTCTTCAAAATAATTCAATAACTTACACTACACGCAACAACGAGTTCAATCACACCATGACTTACAAAAAAAAAGCCATTCAAAATAGGTTAGTAATAGTATTATCTAAATTTTAAACTATATATAATCCTTATAATTTTAGAATCCATATTATGAGTTTCTTAGATATAATGCAAGAACAAATTCATTTTCAGTATTGCACTTTTATCAACTTTTAATAGTGAACCCTTTTTAAATACAATATTTTAAACTTTTTGACTAAATGGGGACATCAAAAAATTTAAAATGAAACATCCCAAGCTTCCACAGTACGCTTTCCTTTGAATAATACAATAGCGTGTGTTGTACGCAACTTCGAGTTTTAACACACACCACAACCGATCAAACTAGCCGTTATGAATAGTAATACCTACTTTTTGAAATTATATATATTTTATATTTCAAAATTGACTTCATTTTTGGATTCGTAGTGTCGAATTTACCCTAAGGTGAAATTTTGGTACTTTTCGGATAACTTTCATATTTTGATAAATAGTGAAAATTACTAAATTTTAATTAAAAACAACTTTTTTAATCAAAATAATTAATAGTGATAAATTATGAATTTTAGTATTTTTAAAGTATATTTAGAATATATTTTTACCACTTAATATAATTTTGGTCATTGGACATAATTTTACAATTAAACAGAACATAAACAAGTGTCAATCTTTTGATAGTTATTATCTCTTAAAAACATGCTTTTTGTTTTGACAGCGGGAATTAATTTTAAATTAATTTCTGCCACTTCTGTGTTTTGAATTTGGAAAAATGGATTACATATTTGGAATCAGGATTTCCAAATTATGTAAATAGGTAACTTTTATTTTTTCACATTTTGAATAATTACTGCGGTAAATATTTTATTTACCATGGTTAAAGGGTAAATCCGGTAAATAAGGGTTAACAAATAATATTATAATAATCCAAAATTACCCTAAAACGTGTCCTAACCTTATTGGTGGACACATACCCGACCATGGGAATCCTTGGGTCAATTTTGGGACCCCTTGGAGCCACTTGTATGTGGTAGGGACACATTATATTAATAAAGTTAAAATACAAATAAAAATGGCATAAGCTTACATCTTTTAGAAGAACAATTTTTACATAGGGTTATACATGTTGGATTTTCGATTATAAATATCCATTAGAAAGCTAAAGAGATTTCCTACATAATGATATTTTATTTATAATTTTTAGACATTAAATAAGTTATTTTATTTATGACACAATGATGATGCAGTAATTACTATAATAGTGAAAAATTAAAATAATTGATATTATAAATACCAAAATAAATATAATATGAAACTTTTAATGATTTAAACTAATTTTCTAGAATAATATGATATATTAGGATTGATTTAATTGACTTTTTTTTGAAGTAATAAATCTGTTATGAGTTTCACAAAAATCAACTATTGAATAGTGTCAAAATTGACATAAAAGAGTTCTTAAAACAAATATTATATTATTAATTGATATTAAATTCTTAAAAATCTAAGGATCGGCCAAGAGACTTATATCATGATAGGTTCATCATTAATGGACCACTTGGGGGTCTCTTGGATGTATATAGTAAGTTTATTAACCATATTATATAAAAATACAAAGAGACATTGTAAAAGTGAAACTAATTAACTTAGAGTTAATACTTAAAGATAAGGTTAATATAAGTACCCAAACCTGTCTAAATTATATTGGTTGAGTGGTTTTCGACCTATCCCCACCTTAACCTTTGAATAATAAGCTTTGGAGCCATTAGAAACCGAATATGAATTAATTATAAATTAATATTTCTAGCCTTTCCAAAGGTGCCCCTCACCCCTCTTATAAAAGGTCACTCCTCCTTCTCATTTCTTCACACCTTCAAAGCCTTTTGGTTCGGCCAAACTCTGCCCAAATACTCTCCCAACATCCCTCACTACAACCTAGAGGCCTTAGTTTGGTCAGAAAGCCATCCTAAGGAGCCCTTTTGATCAAATCAAAAGGAAGAACCCGAAGAAGAGGAGGTTAACCTACCCCAACCAAGGAAAAGTACAAGGTAAGGGGTTTTCATCTCACTCTTTATTCCCGTGAGATTCATGCCATATTTCCACCATCACCTTTTGTGTGGTGTATGTACTGCCCATAATTATATTATTTGTGTAATACACTCTAATTTATGTGTATTTACATATTCATTGTATGATACCTCTTTTATGGGTTGTATGTTTCATAAGTTACCAAATTGGTAAGGGTTATTTCACAATCTCTTCATTATCCGAGGTTGTTTATACGTAATAATCTACTGGGATCTCTTTATCATCCACATCCATGTTTCTTAAAAATGTATTTCAAAACATTTTTACTATTTACTAGAATATGAGTTAAAGTCATTTATACCCTTTTTGACTTTTATAAGTGGTTTATAAAGGAATCTTTCAGTCGTTTTCAAAACAAGGTCCTTTTTAACCTTTTCGACAGAATTAATGTAAGAATGTTTTTTTAACTTATACGGAGGGTGAGGCTATTTTCCTCCGTTATAAAATCTTCAAAGCTTCCCTTACAAGCTTATAAGAATATTTTCAAAGAAAATGTTTTATTTTATATGGATCTTAAATGATTTCAAAATAAAAGGAGATATTTCTTTAAAAAGAATATTGATTTCATCTATGTCAACATCCTTTGATGGATTTTAAGATTATTTGCAGTTGATTTATTATGATACAAAACTTCTATATTGTATTGAAGGTTTTGTGATATGTTTTACTGTGGATGTGCTATTCTTATACCATTCATAGTTTATGGTGAAATTATTTACATTTCGTATGCTAGTTTTAATACGAATGTTTATGTTATGTTTAAACCTTTTCATATGGGAATGCATTGGACTTAGTAAGTGACGGGTGGAGCCCGCTATAGCTCCTCGATGCATCGGTAGGTCTCATGAGACAAACTAGTGTCTTGCCACAAGGCCTTGACAAAATCTTATTTGTAGTCTTGGCACGAGGCCTTGACTATGTGGTTATGATAGTCTGGCATTATGCATTCCAACATTATGAAAGTGGTTATTGATTTTTGCATGTGATTATTCGATTAGTAGAATATCCATGTGAATAAGTAAATGGCATTATTTCATTTTATTTATGCCATACCATGTTTAATGTTCATGTTTGAAAGGCTTTTGTTTTAGTTATAAATTGCCTTAAATGTTTATTCTTATTTATGAAAGTTTCCGCTATATTGTTATCCTTACTGGGCATTTGAGCTCACCCCTTTTCTATGTTTTATTTTTCCCAGGATGTGAAGAAGTAAGTTATGAATGACCTGCAGGGATTTTATGAGGGGTTAATAGTGTGGATTGTGGAAACATTATGTTGTTGTAGTAGTCTTTCATTTTATGATGTAATGTAAAACTTATGAATATATCTAGTGTTTCCAAGGCTACTAAACCAATCGGTTTTTCGAGATTTGATCTTTCTTGTGATCATGCCAATGTTATGTAATAATGCACCGACTCTGGGTAACTGGGGTCGGGGCGTTACAAATGGTTCAACTAAATATTTCAATTTCAATTTCATAAAAAAATAACCATTTGGATGAATTAACCATAATTAAATATCATTGAATATTTTATTTATTTCATAATAACCCTTTTACAGTTTAATTAAATTAACAAAATCAAACAATAGTAAATTATTCTATAATTTTACGTCCTATAATTATTTTTCGTGATATATTCAAATATATTTTTAATAATTAAATAATAAATAGGGGATAAATAGTTAACATTACTGAATGAGTTAAATTTTATCAAAAAAACCTAATTTAGTGATTATTATATGTATCCCCTAGATTAAAATAATGATTCTTGAATCCATATATAATAATACAAATAAATCCTCAAATCCCATAAAAAATTCTCAAATCATATTTGAGATTAGGTTTATCATTTATCGATAACCAAATAGAAGAGGAATAACCATATACTTAAATATGACCATTAGTTTAATGTTCTCAACATGTGATAATAATATAAAAAATATAAAAACATTTTTGTAATTGTTTGATAGATGAACATAATGTTTGATCTTTACCACTAAAAAAACCACATCCAGGATACAACTATTGTATTCAAATTAAAATCTGAGCTCTCTTAAAGGGTGAAATTAATATTCATTCCAATTGGATGAATATTTATTTGTTATATAAATATTTAATTACTCTATAAATTTAACTATACCAAAAATTAATATCTGGGGTAAATATAACATTTGAGTTCAATGGGAGTATCAAAAACAATTCTTGATTAATCTCTAGGGTTAATTTATATTTTCACCATCTAAAGCACTACAACTAAAGAACTCAAAAATATATTTAGTCTAAAAAATGAAAAATCCTGGGAACTACAAGTGGATTATTGGATTTTATGTTTTGGAGAGGATCATTATATCTGCTTATTGCTTGGTCCTGCCTCTAAAGAGTAGTTTTATGCATGATGATATTTCTGTATATATGTTAATGAAATATTAACCTGATTCAACTCATGTGCATAATTTAGATAGTGTTTCTCTTTAGCCAAATGCATCTACTATAGAGATAGTATTGTGTATTTTTTATCATAGTGAGATGTTATTGTGGGGATAATTTGTTCCACATTCACATATCCTATGACAACATGGACATGTCCATGTTGATACTTTGAAATGACAAAGATAAATGAATTATCAATTTACCGAGAAGTGGGCTAGTGAATCATTATTATAAATATTATAGAAAATATTCCCTTTTCTGGGGAGCTTATAATGACCTAAATTATTGAATTATATGATTTATTTTATTTTAATGTCCTTAAATTTATTTTTAATTTATTTTGAGTATAAATTTTTTAACATCATTTGATGGGGGGAGAAATGAAGTGGTTCGAAAGGTAAAACCTACTATAATAACACATACATGTTCCATCAATTACCTAGTATGTGATATTGAGTACTCATCAGAGGTGGACATATAGTGGAGAACTTAAGGTTCTATTGGGAATATAGTGGTGGTTTAATGGGTACCCTATAGACATTAGGTTGGGTTTCTAGGAATAATATATAATATTATATACAATAATTATAAAAAATCACAAAAAAATATCATAGAACCCCCCCCCCCCAAATGGTTGTTAGGTCATGGCCCACAATTTACCACCAATTTCCCCATAGACACATGGTCCCCGACATAGGGATTATCGATGTCCTTGAACAAATCCCCCAACTAATGACTTTCTACACATTCTCGCACTTATTTGTTCATTGTGATTTGTTATCACTCACAAAACCCCTTATAAAATCCCATGGAGGTCACCCATCCTTATCACTACTTCAGGACAAGAATTCTTAATTTTAGAAGTATGTTTGAGTACCTATGCTACCATCGGCTGCCCATTTGTGGGTGAATGGGTACCATATAGACTTTTTGTTGTTTTATTATGAATGGTATATAAATTTATCTACTATAATTTTTTAACCTTATCACAAATAACATCATAAAAACCTTACTTAAACATGGTAATTAAGTGATGTCCAACTAGGCATCACCATTTTTTCCCTATAAAGGTGATCCCCTACATAGGTCCCACCCACATACCTGAATCAGTCATCAGACTAATAAATATCCCCACAGGACAACAACTATTCTCTTAGCGTGATATTCCTCACTCACACATGCCTTATGAATCTTCTATAGATGCCACCTATCCAAATCACTATTCTAGGCTATGCACACATAACTATGGATTTCTAATAATATAAGATCTTGAAAAATGTTATCTTTAATAATATCCTCATTGAGAACCCGATATATCATCCTATGTTGTTCCAATACACATAAGGCAGGGTTCCTCCTGTTATACTAATGTATCAATTGGGAATCACTAACTATATAGAATCACCACCTCAAAATGGTCATAAGTTTAGAGCCCAGCATGCACCACCACTTTACCCATACAAAAGTGGTCTCCTACCTATGGCCAACCTAGGTTCTTGAAGGGATCATTAGACTAATAAATATTTCAATAGGCCAACACTTGTTATTTTATTTTTCTTTTTACTCACTCACACACACCCTAAGAAACATCCCCAATGGCCAACCATATTGATCACTACTATAAATTAATAATTATTAACTATGAAGTTATAAAAAGGTAACCATCCAAAAAGAACGTTTCATACTAATGACATGAGTCATATCATTTAATCATTTAACCCTTTATCATTATGAGTTTTACAAACATAGGATTTTGGGAATAATTAAATTTTTTTACGTGATGATTTATTTTTTATAAGAATTGAATTCCCTAGTCTGACAATATTATATCACATGCTCATGAACCAATTTCTTCCTTATTTAATGTAATATAATCTATTATTTCTTGTAATTAGCTATATTCTAGTGAGAACTTCACGGAAATTGTCATTTGTTTTTATTAAAAGATGATGATGTGTATATACTCTAAGGTTATAATATCATCTCTTTTCCTCTAGTTTTTTGATTTATATGATTTCTTATTTACATTGAAGATTTAAGGATTTATTTCTTAGGAAAATTAAGTTGTTTGAATAAGGTAGGAGACCTTTTTCTATCATCTGGTGTCTTAACTAAGGTTATTTTTTTATTATTTCATTGTTTTGTACTTTATTAATTTATTGTTATTTGTTTAAAATGAAAAATTATTTCAATTATAAATTATAATTTTTTTTATTATGGGATCTTCAAAAATTATATTGATGATCCAATGATGAAATTTTTTATATCCATCGGTAACGAAATGAAATAATTTCTTAATTTATTAGAAAAATTTATTATTGGGTATAATATATAAAGAAGAAATTATTGATATGAAATTATGGAAAATGAAAATTTTAATTGATTTTTATATCAAATTTTGTTTAAAGAAATTATAATAATTCCTATTGAATTTATATGAATTTAGTTTTTATTTTTAGGAATTTGTTTCTTGCTGACAAAATATATTTAGTTGTGAATAAATATGATAAATAGTGTAAAAGGTATTGAAAATGAATTTGTGAATACGGATAAATATGGTAGATGAACTAAGAATGTTTTTTATGTGTTTTTATAAAATTTTAAATATAAGAATCATATGAAAAAATGGCAATGTTCATGATAAAAATTAGTTTAAAATAGATGTAAAATGACATGAATATGAAAAATGGCTATAATAACTATGATAATTTAATTTCATAATGTGGTGTAAAATTTGGTTTTTTAACCCACAAATAATTTACTTTGTATTTTGTACTTTATAATAATTATTGGGTGTAATATTGTTTTTCACCCACAACATTTAACCAATATTAACAAAAATGAATTATATTATGCTAAAATATTAAAATACAAGATGACCATTAATATCTTCCTAGAATACAACATCAATCTTCATTACAAAAATTTTAAGAGGAATAAATAAATAAGTAAATATATATAAAATGAATAGTTAATAATTAAAATCTGGGAATTCATTAAATTTTGCACCTCTAAATGAAACTATAGAAACAAGGTGAAGAATTATTATTTTCAAAAAATTAAATTTAATTAAAAAAAGAATAATAATTATAATATTGTGTGTATGGATATATATATATATATATGAATGTAAAATAATGAAATCATATTGATATATACAGGGTTATCAGATATATATTTATTGAGAAAATGGTGGTTGGAAACATAGTCAATGAATATATGGTTTTTCAGTAAGAAATTCTACAATAGGTATGTTTATGATGTTTAATTGATAGCGAGAAACTGAAAATAAAATAATTCATAAATAATAAATAATGAAACAAAATGATAAATTATTATTAGAATATTAAAAACTAAAATATATTTGTATACAATAAATATTACGAACATTTTTATAAAATAATGTTTTAAATTGATTTATTTGAAAATATATATGACAAATGAAATAATTTGGGAGTTATAGAGAATGATAGTAATTCATTGCTAATTGAAATTGGATTATGTTAAAACATTATTTTACTATATTATATTTTTTTCATTTAAAAGTTTAATTTTTCTTATTTTTTAAATTATAATTAAATGAAAATTTAAAATATTTTAAAATTCATTGTCATTCATTGAATTATTTTCATTTGATAAAAATTTAAAAAAAAAGTATTTTATGGTAAAAAGTTGTATTTTCAATGGAATTATTTTAAAATTATTTTCTATTTTATTTTAATAATTTAAATATATAGATTTTAAAGGATGATAATAATAAATTATATCAATTTATATTAAAAATAATAAATATAATTTAATTAAAATAATATATGAAATAATATGTATAACCTATAATGGTTAAAAATTTATTTTTCCTAAAAACCCGTTTTCTCGATAAATTTTATGTTTTCACTCAAAATATAATTTTCCCATATTATGATATTTAATTATATTTAATTTAGTAAAAATTTTAAATATAATATTTAAATTATTAATCTATGTCAATTTCATGTTTGCACATAAAAAGAAGTTATCGATGTAAAAAATTAAATTACCATGATAAAGGTAAAATGTGGTTAAAAGGTTTTAAATTATTTGGTAAAGAGATAAAAATATTAAAAAATTTAATATGTTTTTTAATGAGGTATTGTATAGCACTAAAATATCATTTTCTCTTAAATATTCATTTTTATCTTATTTCTTTGAATAATGTCTCTATTATTATTTTAATAAATAAATATTTAAACAATTTCCCCCCCCCCACCTATAAAAGAACCAATTCACTGCCGAAATTATACGCACACATAAAGCTTACTAGAACAATCGATCTCTTAAAAAATCCTTCACAACCATCTTTCCCACATGATATTGGTTTTTTCCCACCAAAATTCAAATCTAGCAAGTCTTAAGGAGTGGTATGAAGAAATATATCCAAGGTAGATGTAATTTCATTTATTGAGTTATTTAATGTTTATTTTGTTATAAGAGAACCTCCAAATATATTATAACCAAACGAATATAAATAAATCATTATAATTAATATACCAAAATTTTATTATGTTTATGGAATAAAAATGGTCTTCATAAATTAACTTTCCCTATAAAATGATAACTATACTCCTGTAATGGTGTGACCACTGCCACCAAGAATTACTTATTTCATTTGGCATCACCAGCATACATGGTTGGATATTGAAGTGGATAAAATTATAAAATATAATATTTTAGAAATTAGTAATATTCAAAAAATGTATATTAGGTATTCAAATATTAATATTAAAAAATGATCTTTGTAAATATAAAATAACTTAAATAAGTAGTTTCAGACACATTTCTTATTTTGTATATATTTTTAAAATATTTTTTGATATTCAATTTTGTATATAATTTAAAGAAAAAAATATCTGTAAAATTATATATATTATAGAACTATGACATGACCACTTTAACCGTGATCAGTGAACCGATACGTTTTTAGAATAATTAAGTGAAAACCCCCAACTGTATGATGAGAGAAAAAACAAACAATGAATAAATAAAATTTTATACAATAAGCGTAAAAAATTGAAATATTCGATAAATTATTATTAATTAATTATATAATATTATAAACATTGTTATTAAATAGGTTATATGATGTAATAATGAATTTAACATCAAATATAAGAATATTATTTCAAATAAGATTCTGTATTTTAAATTGTTATGAGTAAGTTTAAATGTGGGGAAGTCATTTTATATTTCTATCCAAAAACATATACTTTATTCTACTATAGTTTTAAATTATTTCTATATGCACTCAAACCATTTCACATTCCTAATGGATTATAACTCACTATATGTGATTCTAGTATTAGAAACAGACATTACATATTAATATTGTTTGAGAGTCATTTTATTTTAGTTCCATGTTATTTATTTTGTTTTACAGATATCCTTTTTCTAGGATTCCGTGATTTATCAATGTTTTTTTAAACCTTATATAATCAATATTAAAAATAATTCTTCATTTTACATTTTCAATGTGGGTTTTTTACTATCATTGATTCTCTTTTCAATGATCTGAAAAAAATATTATTTTTAAATTATTGTTTCTATAATTTATTTTTCTTAATTTATAACATTTTATTCATAATGAAAAATAATCTCTATGTTTTATTGGATTCCAAAAATTAAAATATAACATTTTTTAAATTTTCCATTTCAATATTAAATTTATAAAGATAAAATAAATACTTACTCTTATTTGTTAAATAAATTTTGTAATACTCTGAAAAAAAGGTTTTCTATGTTATTAAAAATCCATTATTTAAAATAATTCTTCACTTGTGTATATGGTCCGATTGAACCGTCCATGATCTTTCTCTAGATGGATTATGATTATTTTTCTAGGGTAATTTTTAGGAAATGTATTTACTCTTCACATGATAATAATGCTTTGGTGGTTCTATAAATGATAGAACATTTGTGAAAAACATACATATTGTTTACTATTATTTGAATGGTGGGTCCATATAATCTCTAAATTGGATTGGTTAATGTTTTATACAACTGCAGATTAAAATGATATATGAGTGGTCATACAATGCAAAAGGGCTCCAAGGTGGTGCACCCAAGACCCATTGTTAATAATGATATTTATTGTTAGTTCATTATCTTATTCATTCTATATTCATATGTCACAAATGTTTTCTATTTTATGATCACATATTATTGAATTATGTATCATGATTTCAATTATTCACCAAGTCATATGTTAGAATCCATGATTTATGAACCATATTTAGGTGGGTATTATTTTTCTTAGGGTAGGTTCATCTACTTTTATTATGTTCTCATTCCCACAAGAATATATTTTGATTAATTATGATCATCAATTTATAACACTAACATATACCCTTAATTATAATAGCATCACACTTTTATTATATTTCTATTCGCTCGGTTATTAAGAAGAATATCAGTATGATATTTCATGAAGGGTTCCATTTATAGGTTGTATTTGAGGGTGACATTGAAGATTGTTTATTAGATAATTTATTTATGTATCTAGGATATAAAATACACTAAACCTAAGGTTTCTATGTTGTGAAATAATGTTATATATATTAGGTATTCATGTAAAATAATGTATTATATATTTATTATTATTAGTGTGACTCTTTTGTTATCAAATCATCTGTAAATATTTCATTTCTAGAATCGAATCTAGGAGTCAGGGTACGAGGAACATTATTTTCTGTCAATGTAGAGTCTTATTATTATTCTTATTATGATATGATGAATAATAGGATATATCCTAAAACTACATAATATTAACCAAAATTGTATTATGAAGAAACTAATATATCATAAGCTGAAATTAATGTATTATAGTTTTCATTTTATTGTGATTGATTTTACATATCTTATGGTTTATCTACCTGATTATTTATTCTTAATCTATTCTATCGTTTTATTAATTTATTTAATATCTAAAACAATAATTAATTGATTTAATAGTTATTCCAATATTTAATGAAATTATTATACCATTTGAAAACCAAACTAGATAGAATATCGAGTAAAAAATATCATGGTCAGGATCATCCAAATCTATAAAAATTTGAAAAACAATGTTATTCCAATTAAACTCTCAAACATGAAAGGGAGGATAAACTCACTGTTTATTCCATCAAGAGGTAATTACACCCTAATTTAGTGGTTATTATAATCCATTGTCACCTGATATACTAATGATAATAATATAAAATTTATTATTTATTTTGTAGTTCTTAATGTATATAAATGAAGTTTTAGATGTATATCATTTATAAGATGAAAATGATCGGTGGTGGAAACTCATTAAGAATATCATGAAAAAGAAATAAATAAACTTCATTGAACTGGAGGAGTTAAGAAAATATTTTTTGAATAATATTTTCCTCAAACTTGTCCTAGTAAAATTGAAGGTTATCTTTTTGAGATGGAAAAATATGAATAAATCCATTTCTGTTTATAAGGAAAAGACCCCAAAAAATTCAAGGAATGGATCTAGTTTATTCATTAACTCTAAAATAAAAATAAATAATTTGTTTAGTGTCATTAAAACAAGTGTTTAAATTGAATTTTCTATATGTTATATTGGAATCAATTAATATACTGATCTATGTGATCACAATGTAAAAAATTGAAATTATAGAGTCCCATTGTTCTCATGGATTTAAGGATAATAAGATAATGATGGAGTTTTATGTGAGGTGATGTAAAAAATACCATTGGGGAAATTAAATTTATCTTATTAGGTGCCAAAAAATTTTGAATAACCAATGGGGGTGATCTCCAAACAATAGTTAAATGACTAAATTATGTAAGGTATGTTAAATGCATATATGAATTTCAAAGGCATATGAATTTGACAAATAATAATATTGTTAAAATTACATTTTATCCTATTACACCACCAAAACATAAATGAATCAGTTTTAATATATCGAGGAATTAAATAAATAAGTGCACCAACCTAATGGTCATTGATAAAAACCAATGACATAAACCACATAAGATAATAGAAAATATGAAATCCTAAAGTATCAAACTATTTAATTAGGTCATTAAAATGTAGTGGTTAAGGGTACCATAATCAATCAATCTATAACTGAAAATTTATAATTTAATTACAATTATACCCACTCTTTTATATACTTATATTTTACTAAGGTACGAATATGACCACCCGAACTACATAATATTGATTTATCTATGAACACTCATAGTGGTACCATGATTTCATCTGAATTCTAAAACACATATCTTGGAGATGTTTCTTGGAATTGTTTTCCCATTAATGTTCTTATTCACTATTTTATTGAATTTTTTATTCTCTAAATTTATTGGATATCCCTAAAAAATATATTATGAATTTATTGGATAAGTAAACCAAATTTCATATCCCAAATTAAATAATGATTCTATTTCAGTACAATACTATGTATGAAATCCCTCTGCAAATTACTACCATTATATGGGCCTTAATATACGATAATTTGGGATCGTTTTCTCATATGGTTATAGAAAAGCATTATATTGAAAATATTATAAATATTTTGGAATATATCTATGTATTTCCAAAAACAATTCCTAGTAATACCCCAAATCGTGAGGTTGGGTTTTTAATATAATAATTTCATATTTATATACCACTTGTAATGATTATATATATTATTTTACTGATTTAATTTCCAGTATTAAATAAAAAATTTAATGAGAATACAAATAAGAGTTTAATATACTAAATATTTTCACAATGGGGAGCACCATTCCTCTTTGTTAGTAATGAATATAGATTAGTTCATCTCTGTATTTATTATCAAGAAATTAACTTGACCATGATAAATAATAATTAACTTATTCCCTATATTGATAGATTGTTTGATAAATTAGGAGTGGCTAAATATTTTTTAAATATTGAATTATAATTTTTATATCATAAATTAAGGGTGAAGGTTATATCGAATATAGGAGTCTATACTAGAAATGTGCATTTTGAATTAAAATTTATTCCATTTTGACTTATAAATTCCTATAATACCGTTACAGATACAATGAGTAGAGTCATTCTATACTAGCTTGACAAATTTATGGAAGACATAATATATGATATTCATATATATTTTATTAGTAAAAAATATTATGAATATACTTATAGTATTGTTCTATTTAATATGAGAAAGGATAATTCTTATACCAAATTTAACAATATTGAATTCTAGTCATAGAAAGTGCCATTATTAAGTCATGTAAAAAACAAAATTGGTTATATGTATGGATCCATAAATGATATTGGTGATGGAATAATATTTTAAATAATGTACTATGGTGGAGATCCAAAGTATTCATAGATTGGTTGGATATTATCGGTGCTTCGTGAGAAATTTTCGACAACTATAAAGTCCATTATCAAAATTCATTCAGAAGGGTGTCATGTGACTCTAGATATATGATTGTGAAGACAATTTTAGGAAAATAATGTGAAGGTTTGTCACAAAAACTATACTCACATTACCGAATAGTAGAGAAGGTTTTTTAATATATAGTAAAAAATAAATAAAAGGATTCAGATTTTTAGCCATATCGAATATCCCAATATGAACATATTCTTCATGTCACCAAACTAATAATGATATTTATTTCCACATAACTAATTTAGAGATATCCATGGAAAATATTCATTTTCTATATGGTGGAATTATCTCTATATTAATATTGGTGAAATATAAACTCATAATATGAGATGAATTTATAATTTAAAATGTAAGGAGTTGAACATGAACCAAAAGAGATACTTGGAGTTGATCAAGGACTACAACTGCTTAATATATTACCACCCAGTCAAAGAAAAAAAGTTGTTTGATTCGCTAAGAAGAAAGGCGCATACAAAATTATCCCTGATGGGGACTAAAAGTGTCCCAATACTCTTGGTCTTATTATGTTTGGAAATTGAAATAAAAAGGAAAGGGGATGAATCTTATCTTACCAAAATGATTAAATAACCATTTATCTGTGTAGATATAATCTATTTTAGCTATGTGTTGGGTTTAGTTTATTTGTATTCAATTATTAATTGATATATATATCATAATATGTGGTTAAATTAATAAGTGTTATTGGGGGAAGAAGTATGTATCCAACCATGAAACTGATGTTTTCTCTTATAGGAAAAAACTGAAAAGATGAACATCATTGGTCATTAAAATAGATGGCTAGAGAGATTTCATGAATCCTAATGTTAGAGAACCCATATAAAGACTATAAAAGATGTGGGATACTATAATTAGTTTTTCTATGATTTTGGGTGATTGAAAAATATTAAAGATATGGCTCATGATTTATTGAAGAATGCTTCACCTATTGTAGTAATGGAATTCATTGAAATGGTATATATTTATTATTTTATATTCTATAATACCAATGAAATGTGTATAAAGGAGTATAGAATTATTTAAATAAGTATATTATTTATTTAAATATTGTCCATTCTTGTTTAATGATTTTAGGAATGCATTTATGAAATTAGTTTTCTTTTTAGGCTACCTATATATTTTTGGATTTTGGTGTTCATGAGAAAACTGGATAATTCCAAAATGTAAGTATTACTAAACATAATAAATTTCATATTGATTGAATGAATTTTATTCTAAATGTAATAATACAGGTGCTAAAAATTATGAATCGAATCGATTGAAGGTTTATGAACTACATCAATGTACACTGTTGATTGTAATTATTTTATGATTGTAATGATTTATCATATGACATCACTGTCAATGATAAGGTTTTATAGTATATTTATGTTTCGTAATGGTAATAGTATAACACTTCTAGAGACCAATTTATGTATTATTCAATTCAGTGTAATCGACTAAAAAGTATTCTTTTGGAATATAATACATTGAATAACCCAACATAATGTAAAAACATTTAAAATATTAATTTCTCAAATATTAAACATTGTGTTTCCAATTTACCAATATGATAGAGATAAAATTATTTAGGAGGATTCAAGAGCTATTCTTTCAAGGTAAAAACACAAAATCTGACACCCTAGCCCCATGTTTCTTTATTTCATCCTCATAAATACATAATATACCTAATTGTGTTGATACTATCTATAAATGAAAAGATATACACATCCATAATTAAAAACCCAATAAGGATTTTAGAATCCTATACATTCAAATAATTTTCTCATGTATCAATAATTACATAATTATGACACAACACTAACTAATAAATCCCTTATTATTTATATTAGATGAAAAAATTTCCATTTTATACCAAGCTACATAATTCATGAAATGTCTTTAACATATCATATCATGTCTTTTACCCTTTTTATCATTTTAAACCTAGCACATGTAATATTTGTATCCCTATCCTAGGGAAATAAAAACATTGTGGGGGGTGAGCTAAATTTCTCATTAAAGAAATTATATCACAAAATAAGTCAACGAATAAATAGGGAATAAACATTATGGAAGGAATAATTGACCAACATGAAGCCATAATCAAATTGAAACAGCGATAATGTTATAACAATGGAAATAAATGAAATCATGGTTATAAATAATATTATTTTAATAATGATTTAATTAGTTATTTTGGACATCAAAATCCTATTACCAAAGCCTTATGATATGAAAAATTTCCGGTTATCAAGACTATTTTCAAGAAATATTACTATCCAATATTTTTCAGTGATATTATCATATTATGTATAGATGAATACACTAAAAACCAAAATTTATTGTATCATCAGAATAATCAATTAATCAAAAGGAAATGTAATGTCGGGCCCCACCCATCAATTTTTTCAGTTCAATGAAATTGCTATCATTAAAAATTAATAAAGAATACATAATAAAACATTCCAATAGTTATATTTATTTAAATAAAAACATTTGAAATTATAATAATTTTCCCTACATGAACAAAAGGTATAACCTAATCATAACTGTTTTAGAGGAAGAAAGTGGATAGATAAACAATACACAATCAAGATTCTAATAATAATTAATATTGGATTTATAATAATCAAACCCATTTTAATTGAATATAAAATATTCTAGTTGAATATCATTGAATCTAGGTTATGTAAAATGTGTTATTCATTTCATAAAGAAATATTGGTATACAACTAAGGAAATACTAAAATAACATAATCATAACCCATAATGGGAATGAAAGATGGTGATTTCAATAGAATATATCATTCAAAATGGGAAATATTGTTCAAAAAATTAATGTCATTTGTTTGTACATCCCAATACCAAAAAGTACATGATCTAGTGGAAAATGGAACTAAAATTTGTTATTAAAAAGAGATAAATAAGTCCAGAATACAAGGTACTATTAAAAAAATGAGAATACATGACAACACACATATCTAACTCCACTGGTGGAGCATAGTAACTTGGGGCCGTGAAGGACCACATAATAGTCTTCTCTATGATTGATTTTTTTTCAGAGCATCTGCCACTTGGTTTTCTTATCTGTTTACAGGTGAGATTACTAGATTGAGCTGAGTGACCTTGTTATGTCACTTAATCTAATGTGGTCGAATTCTCTATGGCACATCTTGTGTCCTTGTTTTCAAGGCTTACACCGTAATTTGAGATTCTGATTCAATCCATAACATGTTACATTTAAATTGAATAGCATACTAGACTACATAAACCATAGACCATAGTTCATCTTCATAGGCCACCCATACATTAGTGTAATGAGAAAAGCATGCATTCAAAAAATTCTAATAAGTGGGAAAGACACCACCACGTCTGGAAGGCCCTCGCATGCTAGAGGTTACCCCATCAACATTTACATTGTGCCATGATCCTATATGAGGTATCAATCAGAAGTATTTGAGCATTTTGGGTCTCGGAGGGTAACTAGACACACGTAACATTCTATGGACCTACATATCAAGTAAACTATTATTCATCCTACTAGTTTCCACTATAGATGGTGCATACACTTCCCTACGTAAGGAAAACATTCTGGTCTATACAAGAATCTACTTATTCTCAAACATGATGGAGTTGTGGGCATGCCATACTACCACATGAATTGTAACATCATCTTCCAGATGAAGGTTCTGTATTAGCTCTCTTTTTAAAGAATTGGATAGAACTGATAGCAGATCATCAATCGTCTTTCTTGAGAAAAAATGTATCCCAAAGAGGGAACCTTCAATATACGAACGTTGATGCGCATACCTGCACTCCACAAACAGATGTTGTGCATTTTACTCTATGCACACACATATGTAACATGTTAAAAAAATCCTAAATCCAGACCGCTTGAGATGATCCAGGGTAGGGAGTCTATTTTTCCAGAATCTCCAAATTAGGATGAATCAGGATGGTTAAATGTAAGACACTCAAAAATCTTAAATCCCAGTCAAAAGGTGAGTGGAGCCTCTACATTCCTTCTTATAGAACTCATTGATATTAAAACAATTGTGCCTACTCATTTTCCATATTAGAGTGTCATAATCCAAGAATGTGGGTGTGTGTGTTTCAATCCCAATTTGAGAGGGGACTAAAATATTAATGATTTTCCATTGTGATCTAAATTCAAGAATGGAAAAAATTTTATTTTAGAGTGATTTCTCATGATTTCTTGTAGAGGCCTATCAAGCCATGTGATATTCTAGAAATAGAGTTGGAATTCTCACACACAAGCCACTTCATATCAGGCATCATTTTATTTATGTCATGCTTTATATATGCCCACACAGATGACACAAGATAGTACTTATATTCATTTAAAAACCTCCCCTTAAATATTTTGATCAAAAGGGCATCATAGGACTCATTGGAAATAAGACTCCATTTGAATTTTCCAATGAGACCGTGATTAAAAATCTTTAAATATTTGACCCCAAGGCCTCCTAGATGAACTTTGATGATACACTCTTTCCATGAAACAGTTGCCAACTTCCAATCATGGACAAAAACAGTTCATATAATGTTCCTCACCATGTATTGAAGCTCCTTGATAAAACCTCTGTGTCATCTATTACAAACATTTTTATAAAATAATGTTTTAAATTGATTTATTTGAAAATATATATGACAAATGAAATAATTTGGGAGTTATAGAGAATGATAGTAATTCATTGCTAATTGAAATTGGTTTATGTTAAAACATTATTTTACTATATTATATTTTTTCATTTAAAAGTTAAATTTTTCTTATTTTTTAAATTATAATTAAATGAAAATTTAAAATATTTTAAAATTCATTGTCATTCATTGAATTATTTTCATTTGATAAAAATTTATAAAAAAAAGTATTTTATGGTAAAAAGTTGTATTTTCAATGGAATTATTTTAAAATTATTTTCTATTTTATTTTAATAATTTAAATATATAGATTTTAAAGGATGATAATAATAAATTATATCAATTTATATGAAAAATAATAAATATAATTTAATTAAAATAATATATGAAATAATATGTATAACCTATAATGGTTAAAAATTTATTTTTCCTAAAAACCCGTTTTCTCGATAAATTTTATGTTTTCACTCAAAATATAATTTTCCCATATTATGATATTTAATTATATTTAATTTAGTAAAAATTTTAAATATAATATTTAAATTATTAATCTATGTCAATTTCATGTTTGCACATAAAAAGAAGTTATCGATGTAAAAAATTAAATTACCATGATAAAGGTAAAATGTGGTTAAAAGGTTTTAAATTATTTGGTAAAGAGATAAAAATATTAAAAAAATTAATATGTTTTTTAATGAGGTATTGTATAGCACTAAAATGTCATTTTCTCTTAAATATTCATTTTTATCTTATTTCTTTGAATAATGTCTCTATTATTATTTTAATAAATAAATATTTAAACAATTTCCCCCCCCCCACCTATAAAAGAACCAATTCACTGCCCAAATTATACGCACACATAAAGCTTACTAGAACAATCGATCTCTTAAAAAATCCTTCACAACCATCTTTCCCACATGATATTGGTTTTTTCCCACCAAAATTCAAATCTAGCAAGTCTTAAGGAGTGGTATGAAGAAATATATCCAAGGTAGATGTAATTTCATTTATTGAGTTATTTAATGTTTATTTTGTTATAAGAGAACCTCCAAATATATTATAACCAAACGAATATAAATAAATCATTATAATTAATATACCAAAATTTTATTATGTTTATGGAATAAAAATGGTCTTCATAAATTAACTTTCCCTATAAAATGATAACTATACTCCGGTAATGGTGTGACCACTGCCACCAAGAATTACTTATTTCATTTGGCATCACCAGCATACATGGTTGGATATTGAAGTGGATATAATTATAAAATATAATATTTTAGAAATTAGTAATATTCAAAAAATGTATATTAGGTATTCAAATATTAATATTAAAAAATGATCTTTGTAAATATAAAATAACTGAAATAAGTAGTTTCAGACACATTTCTTATTTTGTATATATTTTTAAAATATTTTTTGATATTCAATTTTGTATATAATTTAAAGAAAAAAAATATCTGTAAAATTATATTTATTATAGAACTATGACATGACCACTTTAACCGTGATCAGTGAACCGTTACGTTTTTAGAATAATTAAGTGAAAACCCCCAACTGTATGATGAGAGAAAAAACAAACAATGAATAAATAAAATTTTATACAATAAGCGTAAAAAATTGAAATATTCGATAAATTATTATTAATTAATTATATAATATTATAAACATTGTTATTAAATAGGTTATATGATGTAATAATGAATTTAACATCAAATATAAGAATATTATTTCAAATAAGATTCTGTATTTTAAATTGTTATGAGTAAGTTTAAATGTGGGGAAGTCATTTTATATTTCTATCCAAAAACATATACTTTATTCTACTATAGTTTTAAATTATTTCTATATGCACTCAAACCATTTCACATTCCTAATGGATTATAACTCACTATATGTGATTCTAGTATTAGAAACAGACATTACATATTAATATTGTTTGAGAGTCATTTTATTTTAGTTCCATGTTATTTATTTTGTTTTACAGATATCCTTTTTCTAGGATTCCGTGATTTATCAATGTTTTTTTAAACCTTGTATAATCAATATTAAAAATAATTCTTCATTTTACATTTTCAATGTGGGTTTTTTACTATCATTGATTCTCTTTTCAATGATATGAAAAAAATATTATTTTTAAATTATTGTTTCTATAATTTATTTTTCTTAATTTATAACATTTTATTCATAATGAAAAATAATCTCTATGTTTTATTGGATTCCAAAAATTAAAATATAACATTTTTTAAATTTTCCATTTCAATATTAAATTTATAAAGATAAAATAAATACTTACTCTTATTTGTTAAATAAATTTTGTAATACTCTGAAAAAAAGGTTTTCTATGTTATTAAAAATCCATTATTTAAAATAATTCTTCACTTGTGTATATGGTCCGATTGAACCGTCCATGATCTTTCTCTAGATGGATTATGATTATTTTTCTAGGGTAATTTTTAGGAAATGTATTTACTCTTCACATGATAATAATGCTTTGGTGGTTCTATAAATGATAGAACATTTGTGAAAAACATACATATTGTTTACCATTATTTGAATGGTGGGTCCATATAATCTCTAAATTGGATTGGTTAATGTTTTATACAACTGCAGATTAAAATGATATATGAGTGGTCATACAATGCCAAAGGGCTCCAAGGTGGTGCACCCAAGACCCATTGTTAATAATGATATTTATTGTTAGTTCATTATCTTATTCATTCTATATTCATATGTCACAAATGTTTTCTATTTTATGATCACATATTATTGAATTATGTATCATGATTTCAATTATTCACCAAGTCATATGTTAGAATCCATGATTTATGAACCATATTTAGGTGGGTATTATTTTTCTTAGGGTAGGTTCATCTACTTTTATTATGTTCTCATTCCCACAAGAATATATTGTGATTAATTATGATCATCAATTTATAACACTAACATATACCCTTAATTATAATAGCATCACACTTTTATTATATTTCTATTCGCTCGGTTATTAAGAAGAATATCAGTATGATATTTCATGAAGGGTTCCATTTATAGGTTGTATTTGAGGGTGACATTGAAGATTGTTTATTAGATAATTTATTTATGTATCTAGGATATAAAATACACTAAACCTAAGGTTTCTATGTTGTGAAATAATGTTATATATATTAGGTATTCATGTAAAATAATGTATTATATATTTCTTATTATTAGTGTGACTCTTTTGTTATCAAATCATCTATAAATATTTCATTTCTAGAATCGAATCTAGGAGTCAGGGTACGAGGAACATTATTTTCTATCAATGTAGAGTCTTATTATTATTCTTATTATGATATGATGAATAATAGGATATATCCTAAAACTACATAATATTAACCAAAATTGTTTTATGAAGAAACTAATATATCATAAGCTGAAATTAATGTATTATAGTTTTCATTTTATTGTGATTGATTTTACATATCTTATGGTTTATCTACCTGATTATTTGTTCTTAATCTATTCTATCGTTTTATTAATTTATTTAATATCTAAAACAATAATTAATTGATTTAATAGTTATTCCAATATTTAATGAAATTATTATACCATTTGAAAACCAAACTAGATAGAATATCGAGTAAAAAATATCATGGTCAGGATCATCCAAATCTATAAAAATTTGAAAAACAATGTTATTCCAATTAAACTCTCAAACATGAAAGGGAGGATAAACTCACTGTTTATTCCATCAAGAGGTAATTACACCCTAATTTAGTGGTTATTATAATCCATTGTCACCTGATATACTAATGATAATAATATAAAATTTTTTATTTATTTTGTAGTTCTTAATGTATATAAATGAAGTTTTAGATGTATATCATTTATAAGATGAAAATGATCGGTGGTGGAAACTCATTAAGAATATCATGAAAAAGAAATAAATAAACTTCATTGAACTGGAGGAGTTAAGAAAATATTTTTTGAAAAATATTTTCCTCAAACTTGTCCTAGTAAAATTGAAGGTTATCTTTTTGAGATGGAAAAATATGAATAAATCCATTTCTGTTTATAAGGAAAAGACCCCAAAAAATTCAAGGAATGGATCTAGTTTATTCATTAACTCTAAAATAAAAATAAATAATTTGTTTAGTGTCATTAAAACAAGTGTTTAAATTGAATTTTCTATATGTTATATTGGAATCAATTAATATACTGATCTATGTGATCACAATGTAAAAAATTGAAATTATAGAGTCCCATTGTTCTCATGGATTTAAGGATAATAAGATAATGATGGAGTTTTATGTGAGGTGATGTAAAAAATACCATTAGGGAAATTAAATTTATCTTATTAAGAGCCAAAAATTTTTGAACAACCAATGGGGGTGATCTCCAAACAATAGTTAAATGACTAAATTATGTAAGGTATGTTAAATGCATATATGAATTTCAAAGGCATATGAATTTGACAAATAATAATATTGTTAAAATTACATTTTATCCTATTACACCACCAAAACATAAATGAATCAGTTTTAATATATCGAGGAATTAAATAAATAAGTGCACCAACCTAATGGTCATTGATAAAAACCAATGACATAAACCACATAAGATAATAGAAAATATGAAATCCTAAAGTATCAAACTATTTAATTAGGTCATTAAAATGAAGTGGTTAAGGGTACCATAATCAATCAATCTATAACTGAAAATTTATAATTTAATTACAATTATACCCACTCTTTTATATACTTATATTTTACTAAGGTACGAATATGACCACCCGAACTACATAATATTGATTTATCTATGAACACTCATAGTGGTACCATGATTTCATCTGAATTCTAAAACACATATCTTGGAGATGTTTCTTGGAATTGTTTTCCCATTAATGTTCTTATTCACTATTTTATTGAATTTTTTATTCTCTAAATTTATTGGATATCCCTAAAAAATATATTATGAATTTATTGGATAAGTAAACCAAATTTCATATCCCCCATTAAATAATGATTCTATTTCAGTACAATACTAAGTATGAAATCCCTCTGCAAATTACTACCATTATATGGGCCTTAATATACGATAATTTGGGATCGTTTTATCATATGGTTATAGAAAAGCATTATATTGAAAATATTATAATTATTTTGGAATATATCTATGTATTTCCAAAAACGATTCCTAGTAATACCCCAAATCGTGAGGTTGGGTTTTTAATATAATAATTTCATATTTATATACCACTTGTAATGATTATATATATTATTTTACTGATTTAATTTCCAGAATTAAATAAAAAATTTAATGAGAATACAAATAAGAGTTTAATATACTAAATATTTTCACAATGGGGAGCACCATTCCTCTTTGTTAGTAATGAATATAGATTAGTTCATCTCTGTATTTATTATCAAGAAATTAACTTGACCATGATAAATAATAATTAACTTATTCCCTATATTGATAGATTGTTTGATAAATTAGGAGTGGCTAAATATTTTTTAAATATTGAATTATAATTTTTATATCATAAATTAAGGGTGAAGGTTATATCGAATATAGGAGTCTATACTAGAAATGTGCATTTTGAATTAAAATTTATTCCATTTTGACTTATAAATTCCTATAATACCGTTACAGATACAATGAATAGAGTCATTCTATACTAGCTTGACAAATTTATGGAAGACATAATATATGATATTCATATATATTTTATTAGTAAAAAATATTATGAATATACTTATAGTATTGTTCTATTTAATATGAGAAAGGATAATTCTTATACCAAATTTAACAATATTGAATTCTAGTCATAGAAAGTGCCATTATTAAGTCATGTAAAAAACAAAATTGGTTATATGTATGGATCCATAAATGATATTGGTGATGGAATAATATTTTAAATAATGTACTATGGTGGAGATCCAAAGTATTCATAGATTGGTTGGATATTATCGGTGCTTCGTGAGAAATTTTCGAAAACTATAAAGTCCATTATCAAAATTCACTCAGAAGGGTGTCATGTGACTCTAGATATATGATTGTGAAGACAATTTTAGGAAAATAATGTGAAGGTTTGTCACAAAAACTATACTCACATTACCGAATAGTAGAGAAGGTTTTTTAATATATAGTAAAAAATAAATAAAAGGATTCAGATTTTTAGCCATATCGAATATCCCAATATGAACATATTCTTCATGTCACCAAACTAATAATGATATTTATTTCCACATAACTAATTTAGAGATATCCATGGAAAATATTCATTTTCTATATGGTGGAATTATCTCTATATTAATATTGGTGAAATATAAACTCATAATATGAGATGAATTTATAATTTAAAATGTAAGGAGTTGAACATGAACCAAAAGAGATGCTTGGAGTTGATCAAGGACTACAACTGCTTAATATATTACCACCCAGTCAACGAAAACAAGTTGTTTGATTCGCTAAGAAGAAAGGCGCATACAAAATTATCCCTGATGGGGACTAAAAGTGTCCCAATACTCTTGGTCTTATTATGTTTGGAAATTGAAATAAAAAGGAAAGGGGATGAATCTTATCTTACTAAAATGATTAAATAACCATTTATCTGTGTAGATATAATCTATTTTAGCTATGTGTTGGGTTTAGTTTATTTGTATTCAATTATTAATTGATATATATATCATAATATGTGGTTAAATTAATAAGTGTTATTGGGGGAAGAAGTATGTATCCAACCATGAAACTGATGTTTTCTCTAATAGGAAAAAACTGAAAAGATGAACATCATGGGTCATTAAAATAGATGGCTAGAGAGATTTCATGAATCCTAATGTTAGAGAACCCATATAAAGACTATAAAAGATGTGGGATACTATAATTAGTTTTTCTATGATTTTGGGTGATTGAAAAATATTAAAGATATGGCTCATGATTTATTGAAGAATGCTTCACCTATTGTAGTAATGGAATTCATTGAAATGGTATATATTTATTATTTTATATTCTATAATACCAATGAAATGTGTATAAAGGAGTATAGAATTATTTAAATAAGTATATTATTTATTTAAATATTGTCCATTCTTGTTTAATGATTTTAAGAATGCATTTATGAAATTAGTTTTCTTTTTAGGCTACCTATATATTTTTGGATTTTGGTGTTCATGAGAAAACTGGATAATTCCAAAATGTAAGTATTACTAAACATAATAAATTTCATATTGATTGAATGAATTTTATTCTAAATGTAATAATACAGGTGCTAAAAATTATGAATCGAATCGATTGAAGGTTTATGAACTACATCAATGTACACTGTTGATTGTAATTATTTTATGATTGTAATGATTTATCATATGACATCACTGTCAATGATAAGGTTTTATAGTATATTTATGTTTCGTAATGGTAATAGTATAACACTTCTAGAGACCAATTTATGTATTATTCTATTCAGTGTAATCGACTAAAAAGTATTCTTTTGGAATATAATACATTGAATAACCCAACATAATGTAAAAACATTTAAAATATTAATTTCTCAAATATTAAACATTGTGTTTCCAATTTACCAATATGATAGAGATAAAATTATTTAGGAGGATTCAAGAGCTATTCTTTCAAGGTAAAAACACAAAATCTGACACCCTAGCCCCATGTTTCTTTATTTCATCCTCATAAATACATAATATACCTAATTGTGTTGATACTATCTATAAATGAAAAGATATACACATCCATAATTAAAAACCCAATAAGGATTTTAGAATCCTATACATTCAAATAATTTTCTCATGTATCAAGAATTACATAATTATGACACAACACTAACTAATAAATCCCTTATTATTTATATTAGATGAAAAAATTTCCATTTTATACCAAGCTACATAATTCATGAAATGTCTTTAACATATCATATCATGTCTTTTACCCTTTTTATCATTTTAAACCTAGCACATGTAATATTTGTATCCCTATCCTAGGGAAATAAAAACATTGTGAGGGGTGAGCTAAATTTCTCATTAAAGAAATTATATCACAAAATAAGTCAACGAATAAATAGGGAATAAACATTATGGAAGGAATAATTGACCAACATGAAGCCATAATCAAATTGAAACAGCGATAATGTTATAACAATGGAAATAAATGAAATCATGGTTATAAATAATATTATTTTAATAATGATTTAATTAGTTATTTTGGACATCAAAATCCTATTACCAAAGCCTTATGATATGAAAAATTTCCGGTTATCAAGACTATTTTCAAGAAATATTACTATCTAATATTTTTTCAGTGATATTATCATATTATGTATAGATGAATACACTAAAAACCAAAATTTATTGTATCATCAGAATAATCAATTAATCAAAAGGAAATGTAATGTCGGGCCCCACCCATCACTTTTTTCAGTTCAATGAAATTGCTATCATTAAAAATTAATAAAGAATACATAATAAAACATTCCAATAGTTATATTTATTTAAATAAAAACATTTGAAATTATAATAATTTTCCCTACATGAACAAAAGGTATAACCTAATCATAACTGTTTTAGAGGAAGAAAGTGGATAGATAAACAATACACAATCAAGATTCTAATAATAATTAATATTGGATTTATAATAATCTCACCCATTTTAATTGAATATAAAATATTCTAGTTGAATATCATTGAATCTAGCTTATGTAAAATGTGTTATTCATTTCATAAAGAAATATTGGTATACAACTAAGGAAATACTAAAATAACATAATCATAACCCATAATGGGAATGAAAGATGGTGATTTCAATAGAATATATCATTCAAAATGGGAAATATTGTTCAAAAAATTAATGTCATTTGTTTGTACATCCCAATACCAAAAAGTACATGATCTAGTGAAAAATGGAACTAAAATTTGTTATTAAAAAGAGATAAATAAGTCCAGAATACAAGGTACTATTAAAAAAATGAGAATACATGACAACACACATATCTAACTCCACTGGTGGAGCATAGTAACTTGGGGTCGTGAAGGACCACATAATAGTCTTCTCTATGATTGATTTTTTTTCAGAGCATCTGCCACTTGGTTTTCTTATCTGTTTACAGGTGAGATTACTAGATTGAGCTGAGTGACCTTGTTATGTCACTTAATCTAATGAGGTCGAATTCTCTATGGCACATCTTGTGTCCTTGTTTTCAAGGCTTACACCGTAATTTGAGATTCTGATTCAATCCATAACATGTTACATTTAAATTGAATATCATACTAGACTACATAAACCATAGACCATAGATCATCTTCATAGGCCACCCACACATTAGTGTAATGAGAAAAGCATGCATTCAAAAAATTCTAATAAGAGGAAAAGACACCACCACGTCTGGAAGTCCCTCGCATGCTAGAGGTTACCCCATCAACATTTACATTGTGCCATGATCCTATATGAGGTATCAATCAGAAGTATTTGTGCATTTTGGGTCTCTGAGGGTAACTAGACACGCGTAACATTCTATGGACCTACATATCAAGTAAACTATTATTCATCCTACTAGTTTCCACTATAGATGGTGCATACACTTCCCTACGTAAAAAAAACATTCTGGTCTATACAAGAATCTACTTATTCTCAAACATGATGGAGTTGTGGGCTTGCCATACTACCACATGAATTGTAACATCATCTTCCAGATGAAGGTTCTGTATTAGCTCTCTTTTTAAAGAATTGGATAGAACTGATAGCAGATCATCAATCGTCTTTCTTGAGCGAAAATGTATCCCAAAGAGGGAACCTTCAATATACGAACGTTGATGTGCATACCTGCACTCCACAAACAGATGTTGTGCATTTTACTCTATGCACACACATATGTAACATGTTAAAAAAATCCTAAATCCAGACCGCTTGAGATGATCCTGGGTAGGGAGTCTATTTTTCCAGAATCTCCAAATTAGGATGAATCAGGATGGTTAAATGTAAGACACTCGAAAATCTTAAATCCCAGTCAAAAGGTGAGTGGAGCCTCTACATTCCTTCTTATAGAACTCATTGATATTAAAACAACTGTGCCTACTCATTTTCCATATTAGAGTGTCATAATCCAAGAATGTGGGTGTGTGTGTTTCAATCCCAATTTGAGAGGGGACTAAAATATTAATGATTTTCCATTGTGATCTAAATTCAAGAATGGAAAAAAATTTATTTTAGAGTGATTTCTCATGATTTCTTGTAGAGGCCTATCAAGCCATGTGATATTCTAGAAATAGAGTTGGAATTCTCACACACAAGCCACTTCATATCAGGCATCATTTTATTTATGTCATGCTTTATATATGCCCACACAGATGACACAAGATAGTACTTATATTCATTTAAAAACCTCCCCTTAAATATTTTGATCAAAAGGGCATCATAGGACTCATTGGAAATAAGACTCCATTTGAATTTTCCAATGAGACCGTGATTAAAAATCCTTAAATATTTGACCCCAAGGCCTCCTAGATGAACTTTGATGATACACTCTTTCCATGAAACAAATTCCAACTTCCTATCATGGACAAAAACAGTTCATATAATGTTCCTCACCATGTATTGAAGCTCCTTGATAAAACCTCTGTGTCATCTATACATTGAGAAATATTAAACAATTTTCAATGTAATCACTGAGTTTACAAGACACACCCACTTAGCCATAGACATAACCTATACCTTCTATCGAGCAAGTTGATAAACAATTCTAGAGTAAATAATTACTAGATAATGATTTTTAACATTCCCCAGAATAGAGGAACACCAAGATATTGTCAAAAAAGATTCTCTTTTTTCACTCCAAGACTTTAGATGATCATATTTTACTTTCCAACCATTATTCCTGTATCTAAAACAATAAATAATTTGTTATATCTAATTTCATGTCAATCCACCTCTTCATCATGAGAAAATAGCTCCTTGATATAGGAAATTGGATTCTTAGAAGCTCATCTAAATAAAATGATATCATCAGAGTAGGGTAATTGTGAAGGAGAAAATTCATTCTTTTGGGCACTAACTTTCTTATAATATCCAAATCGAACAAATTCCTTGATGCACTTAATCTGATAATCTTCTGTAAAACAAAATAACAATCATGAGAGCGTATATCCTTTCCTCACACCTCTATTGTTCTAGAAGAATCCTCTAGGTACCCCATTAATAAAAATGGATAGCCTTAATGAGTTGATAATGATAATAATCAACTTGATAAATTCATCTGAGATCCCATAACTTTTGACAAAATAAAAAAAGGAATCTCCATCTGAATGAATCAAATTCCTCAGAGATGTCAATTTTGAGCATAACGACTCCATCACCTACATTCCTCCTCATCAAGTTAGCAGTCTCTGAGGCTACAAGGAGACAGTTTTGAATGTTTCTTCCAAGGAAAAATCTAATCTAATTTTCAGTAATCATGCACTAACTAACGGTCCCATCTTGTTCATAATGATCTTACTAATGACATTAGGAATTCAATTCCCGAGTGTAACTGGCCTGAAATCCTTAATATTAACTGAATTTTCCTTCTCGGGGATTCATGTAATAAATCATGATTTCATCACATGCGACATATAGGAAGATGTAAAGAATTCATTAATTTTTTGAGTGATATAATGAAACAATACATCCCAATAAAACAAGAAAAATATGTTAGTAAACCCTTATAGACTAGGAGAACTATCCATATTAAGATAGAAAAGGGCATCTTTAATTTCCTCCTTAAGGGGAGGAGTTGTAAGAGCTTGATTATTCTGAATCTCAATGCAAGGACTAATGTTTTCAACCATTTTCTCTATGATAACCTTCCAATCATCATAATATAACCCCCAAAATTTATCCACAACAACTTGTCAATTCTCATTTTCAAAAGTGTGATATTGAACATTAATGTTGATTGACTTGTTTCCTACTTCGGCCCTCTTCTATTTGTGCATCCTTTGAATGAATTTTGTATTTCGATCACCCACCATAAACCATTTAACGGTCAACTTTTTTTTTCATCCTCTCTTTGACCATTAAAATATCATCTAGCTAGTTATGAGCATGTATTTCCTCCCTGGATGGAGTATTTAGATGTCGATTCTGAATCTTTCAACATAAAAGAGCCTCCTCATCATCCTTAATGTCAATATAAAGCATAGGGAATGACTTTTTTCTACTCTTATTTAGCAGGTCTTTGGTATGTTTTAATTTCCCAGCCAAACCTTTCAATAGGCTTCCAAGAAACTCAATTTTCAAAGCTTCCAACACAATTTCCCAACTCCCAGGAATTACAAGACAACTATTGTTAAACCGAAAAGGGATAAGAACAGACCTTCTCAATTGTTTGTTAATTTTCAAAATAATCATTTTCTGATCAGAGTGATTCTTGAGATGTGTGGACCCTGAAATTCCCTAAGAATCACTTGGATCATCCATCTTAACAAAACATCTATAAAGCCTTCATGTTTACTTCCCCTTCGAGGTGTATCTACTCCAGGTAAAATCTTATCCTACCACTGGTACCTCAACAATATTACATTGATCAACGCATAAATAAATTTCCAAATATGCATTGTGATAAAAATTATCTCCAATTTTTTCTCCAACTTTAAAACAGTGTTAATGTCACAATGTATCAACCATTTTTTATCGATATTCTCAGATATTACCTTAATCTCATCCCATAATTCCCTTCTTCATTTATCAGAAATAGAAGCATTCACAAACGTGATAGAAATATCATAATTTTCAATGTTTCAAGTGATTAAAATGCTCCAAGACAACCCACTATATAAGATGATGGTAGTTGTTTCATGCCTTAATTCCCATAAATGATGTATATTAGAATCATGATATTTTTTTGAGATAAAATTATATCACAGGGTTCCCCACTTGAATCTTGTCTAATTAGCAAAAGAAATTTTGGGTCCGGTGATGCAAACAAGCATGGGTTTTTAGGCCATTATAAAAAGTATAAGGGCCTAGACCGTTAGTGAATTCCCTATCCCTTTATAGTTCTAGTAAAAAAATCATTATTTCTTAAGTATTTTTCCCTATGTTGGGGGGGGGGGTGTTCAGCGGCATGTTCACCTGACATTTAACATTATTTCCTTTCCCATTCTTACTTCCTTTTTCTCAATTGTTGCTATGTTCAGGAACCTTCTTGTTTTCACTCAAGAGCTCCTCCTTAGTTTTCTCTTTTGATATATAAACATCCTTCTCATGTAATTGTTTATCCTCAGGATTTTCGGCTTAGAACACACCAGTCAAGGGTGTGAACTAACTCTTAGATTTCCCATGATCACTTTTCTTTTCTATGATATCTATCCTCCTGGAATCCATGGATTAATCTACCAGTGACAATACCCCGGTTCTTACTGCTTTCATCTTGTTGAAGATGTTGAATGGGTTATATTCCAAAAACATTGGAATTATTCTCTTATTAATCTGACTCCAACATAGGAGGTAAGGATTTAGAAGTGATGGCCACTGTCTGACCACATGTATTAGAATCCTATTGATTGTCCATTCTAATGGGACATAGTTAATAAAATATATTATGTCTCAAAGAATTAGAATTAATACCAATAAAATTTTTACAGATCATAAAATTTCTTATAAGAAAAAATTAAAATAGATGTATTGAAATTAAAAAAATATAATTATTAGAATATAATTCAATAAATTATATTTCAATTGGTATCATACACAGCTTTAAATTTAAAATTGGCCCATAAATTTAATATATATCGCAATGTAAGTGAAACTGAAATGAAAACACTAACTTTTTCCCCTGCATACCAGAATGTAAATTAAACTATATTATCACATTCATGTATATCTTAATAAAATAATTCATAACCATTAAAACAATTATTTTCATTCATAATCTTAATAAATCATCATCTTACACATGAATTCTTAGGATTGTTTACATTTGTGGTATTAAATATTCATAGTGTGTACTTTTTTCAAAAAGAGTGAAGTTCATGTATAATATTTATTCATAGAAAATAAATAATATATCGTCTATAATAATATAATATATTTTTAAATAATTTTTATGAATTTATAATTTCACTTCATGATTTTTTTGTTTACGAACTGTGATTATGAAATTAAAATGAATGTGTTTCAGCAATTTTTAATAAAAACAATTGCATTTCATTAATTAATGAGTTAAAAGATTGTATAAAATTAATGTAAGAAAAAAATTATTTACATATTCATCTCATAACATACCATTATATAAGTTATCTTATTCATCCATCATATTAATTCATTGTATTCTTCCATTAGGTTCCTAAATAGACCCAAAAATGAACATACCCACAATTGATGAATTATTGTCAGATGGTTTTGTTGAAATATATGTAAACCAGAAGAATAATGATGTTAAAATGTATTTAATTTTTTTTGTAAAATAGTTTTAAATAATTAAAACTATGGGATAATTTATATAAATACTATACTTTGAAAAATGTTATCATTTTCCTCATAGTTTTCTCATTTTAAATGATTCAGTTAACGATGATCTTTTTTTATCATATAATTAATTGGTTTAATAATTTTATATAAAAACAATGTCATAAAAAGAATTTATAACATTTAATATTATCCTTATATAAAACCACTTATGGTGTTTATCTAAAACAAAAGGCATTACATCATTAAGGCAATAAACATCACAATATACAGAAAATAATTGTGTTTTTATTTAATAAAATCGTATATGAATAAATATATAATACCATTATTGTAGTTAAAATGAATGATATAAATAATAATAAAATATTCAAATTACTGTCTCTAGAATAAATTTTGAAAAAATTAATTAATAATAATAAACTATGTAATTGATCATACTGATGTTGCGAACATGAATCTTCCTTTCAATTCCAATTGAATATGAATGGTTGAGGTTACCAGTCACTAACAATAATATAATATAATAGGGATATGGTTTTATGTATATTTAAATTTAATTTTTTCATATGTAATTATATGGTAGTGTGGTTCATGATGTTGTGAATTTGTTTCCCTTTTATAAATAAAAGAAAGAATATATTGGAACATATTTAAATTTTTCAATAATTCCATGACAATATTTTAGGATAAGCAAACCAAAATTTAGAAAATTGTAGATAAAGAATATCTTGATCGATAAAAACTAAAAATAGTAATTTCTAGGCGTGTTTCATAAATTATACAAGTGTTTCAGATTAGGTTAGTGTTATTATACATATTTTTATATTAACAACGTTATTAATTTAACTATGGTAATAAATTGTAAGTGAAAATAATAGGTTATTCCTTTAACCTAATATGATAAAAATTATTTCAATTTGGAATATAAGTTCATAAAATATAATAATTTATTTCCTAAAATTGTAATTTTAAAATGAAGATACATAATCTCTAAAAAAATAGTTTTTACAAAAATAACATTGTTAGGAATTAAATTTAATATTTTATAAAATTTACATGGTTACAAATTTAAGTGACATAAATTTATTTATCATGAATGAATTAAAAGTTATGAGTTATCCCATGTAGTCGAAACAAAAAATCACATTTATAATACTTGATTTCAAAAAATGAAAATAGGTTTTATGTTAATGTAACATTTTAATTAATTATAAAAATGTTTTCCATATATTTTCTAGGATAAAAGAATAATTTAATATGACTAATTTTATAATAAAAATCATATTTAATTATATAAAAGTTTTTTTAATATTATAGTTTTTTCTGACATTGAAATAAAAGAAAGGAAATTAAAAAATTTATAAATCCCACAGTTTTCTAATAATCATCTACATTTTCAAAAAATAATACTATGTGATTTTTAAAATTAATAATTTAAAAATAGAGTAATTTTTATTATTTTATAATTCTAATATTTAATATTTAAATTTTTGAATAAATTCAAAAATTATATTAAATGCCCATTTTTATCAAAAAATTACATTTAAAAATATTAGCTAATGTTGGTAATATTTTAAATAATTTTCTAACTAAATTGGGGTTGAAAATGTTATAATATCCATTATAATTTTTTATTTATGGAATGTTACTTATAATTTAAATTTCAATCTCATAAGAGTAAATTTTTATCATCTTTTTTCCAAAATAATAAAATATCTTATTAATCATGTTTGGTATATCATTATTTTTCATTAATACTTAATTTTTTATTTACTTTTTATACATTTATTTCATAATATAGTTAATTATATTCATTCTTGATGGTTTTATTATAGGTTCTTAAGAGTCATAAAATATATTTATATTTTATCTAATTATATCAGATTTTTTCTGTTTGGTGTTTTGTGCGAAGAATTATATTAAAAATTGGCTTTGTTTTAGGAAATTACATATTAGAATATTGGGTTTCTACATTTTATTTACATTAATTAAATTATTTCTTCAAAATTTATATCATCTTATTTGAATAATTCTTACATAGGAACTCATAAATCAGAATATTAAACTATTTGATTATGGGTTGATAGGGAAAGTGATTTATCTATGTGGATAAATTATTATAAAAACATTATAAATGATTCTAATCCATTCCTAATTCCATGTATATTTATACTAAGAAATGGTGATCTAGATCTATGAGAAATTACATTGCACAAACCTTGCAAATGATTTATTTGATAACTATACCACTAGGGGTTATTATAATTCAATATGTAGTCGTTGATAAAGACATTCATGACATAGGAAACTATAAAATCGTGATTAAGGAACCACAATCTAATACATTAGTATTTTCTCTATAGGATTTTGATTTTTTTTATTCTCCTTAGTGAATACTTCGCTCATTTACCCTTTGATTGTAAAATTCAGTCATATAATACACAACTCCATCATAAGTGAAGAAAAATAGTTTTATAGATTCTCTATTTAACTTAAAATTATGAGTCGTATGAAATTATTCACTTGATACTTTTTAAGAATTTACCTTTTATCTATTATATGTGTTTAGCGATTTGAATATGCCCTCATTTTTTCAATTTTTATGATAACTAGTTTCACATATTTATATGATTTGTCACCCCATGTCCCATTATATTGTGGATTTTTACTTGGGTAGTCTCTACAATGTACTTTGAACCAAGTGTTACTTCTAGTTCCATTAATTACTAAATCCAAAAGATATAAAATGAGTCAAAATAATAATATGACAATTATCATAAATAACAAAAGAAAAAGGTATCCTCAAGATTTCTCACTTTATAACACTATAATGCAATCCTATAGATCTAAAAACTCAAATTGTATCAGACTCAGTTAATCCTCTATTACACTCATATATCATTCTTGATCATCCTATGTAACTTTGAGTCAGTTTATACATAATTATTTTCTTAAAACATAAAATATAGATACTAAAATACAATGAATTTTCTTAAAATTTTCTAAACCCATTAATCATACAAATCTAATAAGTCAATATAAAACTTAAACTTCCTCAATAATCTTTATTAATTCCATAAATCATATACCCAAATATTTATATACCCAAACCATATAATCTCAATAACATACCTTTACGATATCAATGTCATTCTACAAGACATTAAGACACAAATATGTTATATAATACAATAAATATTTTACTATATTTGACCATCAAATGGTATTAAGAACTATTTCGTAAGTTTTTACACCATAAAAATTATATAATAATCCTAAAAAATAGATGAACATCACCAAAAATATCATGAATCACCCTTCAATCCCATGTTTACCAATTATAATCTAACTTATTTCATCAAAACTATACAACATTTTATTATCCCAACATAAAAAATAGACTATTCTTAAAACATATCCATCCCAAAATCATAATTTCTTCAATTGTTATCTCCAAAAGAATTACCTTGCCGTAAAATAATTTCCCAAGGTTAATAATAACATTTAATATTACATTCTATACCATAAAGGTGTAATAAAAAATTAAAACCCATATATGTTACACATAAACATTGATAACACTTATAATATACCTAAATGTCATTAATAAATACCACATCGCTAATTAAAATAACTATGTGTACCAAGAATTAATTTCAATTATGATATCAATAACTCTTCAATATATAAAATTTGGAAAATGATCATCTCCATTATAATGAGTATATAAATAATTTATTGAAAATATTATTATTATCTCTTAATAATTTATATGAAAAAGTATTTTCCTGGATTATACATTTCTCTACTTTATTTTCCGGATTCTGTCTAAAAAAATAGGTTATAATATATCGTTAATATGAAAGTGAAAGTATCAATATGAATAGGACTTCCATTATGAAAACAGTTTTTTACATATGATACTTTAATAACAACCTATGACTCCCTTGTTCATTCATTAGCAATATATGGACATTTTCTAATTAGGTTCTAAACCCAAACTAGTTAAAAACATTCATTAATCATTCATAATAGTTCATAAAGAGAAAATGATTCCCTGATACATATCCCTTTATTGTTCCTCATATGGTGTAGAGTCATTGGGCCACTCATCATACATTAGAGTGATGATTGACTAAATTCTCGACCAACCTTATTCTAGGAGATTGCATCTGGGTTCATATGTTCCATAGTTACATCAACTTTCTAGTTTCCAGACGATGATGGATTTCCTAGAAATCTATATACCCAAAACATTACTATGGTATAAGGCTATTATCTAATAGATTTACTTATTCCTATATTTTGATAAAATATTTATTATACTAATCCTAAAATAAAATGTAAATTATTTCCATAAAAATATATCATATACTTATCTCATAGGGTTATTTATACCTTTGATATTTTGATCAGCCCTACCATATCAAGAAATAAATTATCCTTAATATATATGATAATATTCAATGTTATTTAAACCATTGCATTATAGATAAATGTGATTCCCTAAACATATTATTCTAGATATAGTTCCCATAAACACATACTTTTATGATTTCTTTGATATGAGTTATAAAATATATGATTTTACAATTCATTATTAAAAAGCAAATTATTATTATAGAATTTTATTTAGAAGAATTATCTTTTCAGTCAAAGATCATTAGACATTTATAAATAAGTTAAAATGATTAATATTTTATTCTTTTTATCAAATGGAAGATTGCACCGTTAAGTAAGAAACTACTTAATTCATTACAATTATTCAACATCTCCCACAAAATTCAATCACACTTTTTATCCTTTTGGAACTATCACATGTACTAATTTTCTCCATAGTAAGGTGAAATTAAAACATATGAATGGGTTACCTCAACTGATCAGTATTTAAAACATAGATTAATTATAATTATTTCATATAATGTAATAAACATTATAGTGGTAATAGTAAACAACCTGAATCTATAATCAATATGAATCTGAAAGGATGTTATATACATGATAATAAATGAAAACATGGATAAACGTATTAGTGATATCATTATGATGTTTTCTAGAATTATTGACATTAAAAACCTACTATCAATGCCTCTTATTTAAATAATTCCTCATTTTAAGGATTTCTTTTGAGACAATATCCTTTATTGGAAGTGGCATGCATGAAAATATAACATTTTTCTCTCATGAGACCCATCGATTCATCAAGGGGATATATAATGTTTTTCCCTAATCATTATGTATTGGGTCTATTTAATTTACCATGGTAGAATATTATTAAGAAATACATAATCAAAATTTCAAATAATCATATATATTAAAATAACAACATATAGAATCCCAAAAATTATCCCTATATCAATCAAAGGTAAAATATGATCATAACTTGTCCGAAAGAAGTTATTTGATGGATAAACAACAAATAGTTGACTTGCCTAAAATAATCCTTATTGTAATGAAAATAATTTTTCACTTATCAATTTCATAACCAAAATTCTTGGAAAGCATCATCCAATTTGAGTTAAATATTATGTGATGATCAAACCTAATAGATAAATGGGTATATGACTAAGACAATACTAGAATATCCTGAGCATAATCCATCCAAAGAATGTTAGTGGACGGTTTCAATAGAACATATCCTGTGAAGTGAGAATTTATATTCAAGCGGACTATGTTTCTTGAATTTATATCACTAAAAAAATGAGAGAATTATATATAATAAAATCAAAGGGTATAATGTACTCAACTTATATGAAATAAATTCAAAGAATGACAATAACTCAATGAATGAATATTGAGTTTCTAAAAATCCCCAACACGAGATAGTTAACTAAATCAATTTCCACTTGAATAAGAGAATATTATTTTTCTAGTAAATACCATGAAATAAAATGAAAAAACATAATTGGTATAATAAATCAATATAACATCATAAAAAGGGGAAATTGTGTCCAAATGTATTATGTCTCAATGAATAAGAACTGAGACTAACATAAGGCATAATACATAGAAACATTATAATCAATACCAATATAAAGGGAGAGACCCTAATTAATATTTAGATAAAATTATTATAGTATTAGTCAAGATATGATACCTCTACTAGCAGTATAGACTCATTATAAATGAAAATAGGTGTATAAAAATAATATATATTTCGATGAAGGGAAATTGACATAAAAACCCTTACATTTTCCATGATTTCCATAACCATACTTGATCCTCCTACATAAAAAACATTTCAATATTAATCACATAATTTATAACCTTACACATATTGTTTTACATTCATACATATCAAAAATATTCATTCTCTAAATGAATTGTTTTGATTTTTAAAATCAGGTGTACATTATTTTGATCATTTATACAGGTTTTGTTATAGAGGCCTCCATGTATATTATTCATTAAAGGTTTTTCATTTATATATCATATAATAAATTTTCATATAGGTTTTCTGATATTATAAAACATAATAATTTAATTTTATGTATGCTTTTTTATGAACGTTGATAATGAAATTGATGATGATCATGTTTTGGTGATTTATTACAATTGAGTATTGTTTTCTTAATTAATTTGTTAATGTTTTTTTAAATTTCCAAACCTAAAAAATTGAATAAATATTTATATCATATAAAATTAAACAAGTACTTATAGTCATCTATGAAATAAATTAATTTTATTATTCAAGTAAGTGGCTAATCCGACACAAACAAGACTACAACTAGATTTAATGAATTATTATGAAATGGTTTAGTTTTCATAACATTATAACTATGGTTTTATGATATTGTGTAGTTATTTTATTTTGATATTCAATATATTGAGAAGATAATTTACATAAAGTCAGTACATAGAAACAAGTGATCATTTTTCTCTTAGTTTTCCTACTTAAAATGATTATGTTTAGAATGATTGTGTCTTGATCATGTCATTAATAGATTATCTAATTTTAATTAAAAAAAATTAGTTATATCATATTAATATTATTAATATCATATTAAAATACTTATATCCAACAATTGAAGGTTGTAAAGGATACTGAAATTGGTTATGACCTGGAGGTGGTAGTATGCACAACGTGTGAACAATGTTTTTGTTTTCCTTAATGGATGGGGAATCTGGATAAAAAATAATATCACTCCAAATAAAATAAAATAATATGATATAAATTTAAATAATATATTTATATCATTGGGGTTAGGATAGGTTATAAATAATATAATTATTTCAAAAAATTCATGTATTTGATAATACATATGATGGGGGGTTGATTTTTCCTTAAAAGAATCCTTTATTATTATTGGAATATGACATGTACGAGTAAAAATGGATTTTATTTATTTGTCAAGGGTTCTTGTTAGAGTATAATGGTGTATTTTTATAAATTAATTATGTGCTATTATGTGTCTTGAATTTGTCAATATGTTATCCTTTTATAATTGAATGAAATGGTGTTTTTTGGAACACCTTTAAATTATTCAATAATGAAATGATACTATTCAAGGGTAAATGTCTTAAAAGTGTAAAATCGTGTAGGGGAAACAATTATTTCTCAAAATAAATCTTATACATTCATTTATGGGAACATTTCTTAAATTTATTATGTTTCTTACATGATCTTAAACTAAATTTACTCTATTTACATTAATCATCGAAATTAATTTATATCATTAGTAATAATTTTTTATTAAAGAGATTAAGATTTAACATATAAAACAATTTGATACTCATAATTTTAAAATATAAAATCAATTTAGTAGATATATTTTTTAACTATTTGAAAATAAAATATAAATAATATTACACTTATTCGCTTATTTTTTTTAAATAGTAGTTTGATGTTGTGAAATTATAAATATGATAAAATTATCATGGTCACTAATTTTATTGACATAAATTAATTTATGATAAATTTAATATTTTTTAGTCTTATATGTAAATAGAAAGCTGAACATTAACATGAAAAATACAAAATTTAATGGAATCAATAAAAAACATTATATCAAAGTAACATTTTAATTACTCATAAAACTATTTGCCTTGGATTTTATAGTAATAAAAATTATTTTAAAATAAATAATTTTATTCTTAAATTTTTTGTTCTTAAATGGTTTTTAAATATTCTAGGTTATTCTTAAATAGTGATAAAACCTTGGAAATTATATGTTTTATAAATCTATCCTTTTTTGATGAAAATCCTCATGTTTAGAAAATAATCCAAATATCTTACTAATTTAATTTTGATATGAGAAAATAAAAATTTTATTTTATTTTATTAATTTCAAATTCCAATGTTTATGAATTTTCTTTATATATATAATATATAAATTAAAATATACTTTTATCAAAAAATAAAATTTTTAAATAATAACATATATTGTTCTTATTTGATATCATTTACCAACGAAATATGTGATAACTTATTTATAATATAATAATAAATTTCTCATTATTCACATATTTCTTGAAATATAAATTTTTATCTTATAAAATCGAAATTTTATAGAAAATTAATTTTCTGAATAACAAATGACGTTATTTGACATTTTAGGTAAATTAATTGATTTTTATTCATATTAAATGTACAATTTATTTTCATTATACAAATACTTAATAAAGTGGTAAATACATTTTATTCCCACAAATTAAATGACTATGTTTTTATGATTTTACATAAAAATTTATTTTTTAGCCAAATATTTCACTATTTAATTGAAGATTGATGTTTCAGGCTGAGTAATATGTCAAAAAAAAATTATTTAATGGTAATAAAATATAATAATTTTGGAATGTTATATCACAAACACATATACTATTGTATGATCCAAGAATTAGAAGAAATAAAATATTATATTCCTTAATGAAATGGAATTATTAACGAAAAATGAAAAATGAAGCTTAAATAATTTTGTTAATTAAAAGTAAAAACCAATATTAAGATGGATATGTTTTGTGTCTTAGTTTAGAAAAAAAAATATTAGATAATCCATGATCTAATCATATATTGAGGAAAATAAAACTTGTATTTTCACATTAAATATTATTTTTGGATGAAAATAGTTTTACTATTTTTTAATGAATAATCTTGATATTGAAACATCAAAGCTCATGTTGTTGTTTATCAATGATTACACCATGTTAATATTTTTTTGTTTATGTGTTCAAAAGGTACCAATTTGGATGTCTTTGGAATTTTCAAAAACTATAATATTTAGAACAATTTATATGATACTAATTTTAGAACCTTGATTAATGTTTTTACTATTTTATTGAAATTATCGCATTACTAAATGTGTTACACATCCCAAATATCTGTGTTTTATATTCTTGTATAACAATAAATATTTGAAGTGTAGATTTTAGTGAAGATAATTTTTTTGTATAAGATAAAATAAATATTCTTTTAGAATAATAAAGAATATTTAATTAGATAATTTTTAAAATTTAATAAGTGTTTTATGGTAGTATTTTTGGAATACTCCTCGAGTTGAAATAAATGTGCACATAATATTACAGGAATCTAAAATTGTAATCGTTATTGGTGTTTATATTGAAGTGGTTTTTTTTATTCTCATAAAACAATTTATGAAATTTAGAAAATAATTAATTCATTTAATATAGCCATCAACATACATTATATTTTGAGAATATCAAGGAGAAGAAAAGAGAAAAGTATGTAACTATTGTTATTACTACCCATTTGTGTATTTGTTGAATGTACATGTATTCGAGAGAACTAAAGATCTCTATGATGATGGATGATGAATATTCTGCATGTTTTAGTCAATAATAAGAAGAAGTGGATGAAGAATAGTGAGCATTTCAGTTATGTGTAACCTGTTTGGTCTAAATGAAATTAATTTAAATATCTAATGAAATATTTTAATATAGACATAGATGTTTTGTAAAGTTATATATATTGATCTACATGCGCTTTGTTTAAAGCCTTTATAAAATTTGAATACTCTATAGTTATTAAAAGTAATGAATTATATTTTTTTTATCCACCTAAATATTATATCTAGCATACTATGGAGAATATAATAACAATGATAACCAATAAGATTTGAAGGCTATTGATGTAGTATAAATACCCCTTCTATTCTGTTGTATAGCACAAGGACTTTCACCAATATAATATGGTGACCTTAAATTTGTATACTTTCATAAAAAGGGTTTTAATATAATCCACCCAAACAAATTTTAATTATTATTTTTAATTATATTGTGTAATTTATGACTCTATAATAGTTTACATTATAAGGAATATGTGACACCTAATTGGTTCGAACCTTGTAAAAACACACATGATAACTTTACATTAAATATTTGAACTACGTACTAGTTTTTGGAAGGATAGAATAAAAAAAATTGATTAATTTATATCATAATATGTGAAATATATTATATCTAAATAGAGTTTTATGATTAAAAGAAGCAATTCATTTTGGGAAATATTATTTAAACATGACTGACCCCCCCCCCCCCCCCCGGCTCATGTCTGTCTTCATGGTCTATATGGAAAATACATCAAGGATTCACATGAGGATATAGATCTATTAGAGAAGGTTGGAATTATTATATATTTATTTATTTTAATTTATATATTTACAGGATTATCGAAATGAATATGTATAGCATCATTACTAGAATTGATGAATGAGATGTTAGATGACGCACATAGTACATAATTCTGAATCCATCATAAAATAAAAAATAGGTGTAAGGATCTCAGGAATCATTTAGGTTGAAACAAAATGAATAGTTATATTTTATAAAATTAATCTTGTACATGGTATTATTTTATGTTAAGTGGGATGTAGAAAAAATCTAAGCATATGGTACAACCATTACCATTAAGTACATGAATATATGACAACTTCAGCATTTATTTCACGGTAGGTCTTCTTATGACCAATTCAGAAAATAATACCATTTAGGTTACTGATGATCACCTCACTATATCATCATTTTCATATATATATGACAATTTATCTTACTTGATTAAATTTTCATTTTATATATAAAAGAATTTTGTAAGGATTAATGGATAACCACTCTCAATTAAATTTGGCTGAGATCTAGGGTTTAACTAAACATTCTAGAGAAGTCTCTAATATAATTTATATTTAGATATGATATTCAACATCACTTATTTTCCTCATATTTATGGTTATTGAGAATGTAATATTGAAACAACGATGTATTTGTTGATATTTTTATTAATTTATTTTGAATGAGTTTGGGATCAGAAACATCCAAAACAAATGTTCCCATATATAATGTTTTTATTATAGTATAAAATGGTTCCCTATAGATAGTTCTATGGTAATTGGATTAGAACACATACTATTTTGGATAAAATTGGATAGTGTAAAATTATGGTTCATGTTCTTACTTTTGAAATAACATAGTAGATTCAAACTAATAAAAGACACATTATTATTATGAAAAATAAAAAAAATTAATCATTAGTGAGATATAAAGTTTGAATTTTGTGAAAACGTATTCACTATACTATCACCTCTGAATTGGGTAATGATATTTGGGGATAATGGAAATACCATCCCTAGATTCATTTGGCACTTTGAGATTCCATATTGTGTCGGGAATGTAGTTTATTGCTTAGAATTATTAGTAATATTCTCCCAGGTATTTGACATGTTCCACGTGTCAATTGGTTGGATGTTCATACAAGATCTGTCACATATACAAAACATGGAAGTTATATTATCGGAACATTATCTTTCTTAAAATTATGAACTAGTATAAATCATATTCCATTTGAAAAATGACCACTCCATAATGTCCTTGTTCTGGAATCCACCCAGAGGCACCACGTAACTGGTTGTTCACATGGCTTCAAGCGGATTTCCCCAAATACCAGAGTCTGCAGACTAGTAGTGAGGGACTTGGGTGTTATAGTGGGGAAACAATTCTCTCATTGGCATAGTTACACAATGGAAGAAAACAATAGCAGTAGCAGAAACAGAAACAAACCATAAAAAAGTAAACATCAGATGACTAGAAAAAATAAATAAAATCACACACATATATATGAATGATGCATGATACAAATGTCTATGAAAATATTAAAAATAATCACAATGCTGGAATACCATAGTACTAAACCAATGTACCAAAGAAAACAAGTAAATAACTCATCAGCATCGTAAGCCATAGCATGGTCCCATGATCTCTAACTCCACAGAAATCACGTACCTGAAGTAGAAGGGTGCTTGCCCATATCAATACCTGCAACAATATAATCTGTATGGTCCCAAAAGCATGGCCCAAACACGGTGTGAGACTAAAACCCTATAGCAAACAACCACGAGAGCTGTGCTAAATAGTCAGTGAATATATGGCAGGTAAAGCACGTAAGGGAACAAAAAATGAATTACTCGGTAGTAAACAATACATAGTTTCAAATCGTTCAAATCACCACAAAACATGCGACATCTAATCAAAATATATAAATACAATAGGTAACCCTCTGGGAAGTACCCACTGTCTATCCCCTCTAGTCTTACCTAGCTACACAAGAAAGTAGATAAACACATGGTAACCCTCCGGGAAGTACACACAGCCTATCCCCCCTGGTTCTAATTAACAAGTACAAGCAAGAAGCTAAACACGAGGTAACCCTCTCGGAATTACTCATAGACAAACACCTATGGTTTTACCGAACAACTACAAGAAAGAAGCTAAACACAAGGTAACCCTATGGGAAGTACTCATAGCCTATCCCCTCTGGTCCTACCTAACAAGTACAAGAAACCCTATGTGCAGTACACTCAATCTAACCCATGTGGTTCAACATAATCATAGACTCTCTGAAGAATCACTCACTGTAAATTCCTCCTATAGTCTCGTATCGGTATCTAAAGGCTCTCTAGAGAAGCACTTACATCACATTCCCTCTACGGATCACATTGAGGAACTATAGACACTCTGAGGAAGCACTCAATGTTAATTCCCCCTGTAGTCTCACATCGTAATTAAAACAGACACTCTGAAGAATCCTTTAACTTCCATTCTCCCTATGGTCTATACACCAGGATCTCACTGCCCTGTGTAAGTCAAGCAAGTGTAGCAGCGCGTATCGGCAATGTTAAACCTCAATAACTACATGGATAGAATTCTACACCATAAGTGTATAACAGAACAACAGTCGCACTACCCTACAATACTAAGCATGGGAAAGTAACTGTAGCCTAACAAGAAAACAAGTCCCAAATGTCAAAACCAGAAAAACATGCCTGGGAAACACAGACAAAGAACATGAAATCACCCAATTCACTATCAATTATCATCTACTCAAGAATAAAAGCATAGATATCAAACAATAGGGCTAAAATGGTAAACTCGTAAAACACCGTTCATGGGTATTGGAAAATATTTCACTTATAACTCAAATACTTCCCACAGAAAGGCACAAACCACCTACCTTGACGTTATGAGATCGCTATATGTGAACCTCAAGGAATGAATCAACATAGAACATCGAAGATCCACAAAAATTTCTAAAACATTCAACAAAGAATAACATGATAAATAAGAGGAATAATGAAACGAGGCTCAATAAGAAGATAGAGCATACCGAGGCTATCCCAACGCAATCGACGGTGGTTGAATCAGAGATCGAATGGAGGCTCGAGGGCTCGGAGAAGGATTGCGGTCATATGAGTTCTCTTGGATGAACGAGATCAAGAAGATGGGTGTTCTGTTCGTCTGACGCGACACTGGTACGTTTAATGAAAATAAATAAATTACACGGTATGTAATTTTGAAGTACATGGCGTGTAATTTCCATTTTTGTACCCCGCATTTGGGGACCTCCAGGTCACCCCCACATGGCTATGTACAAGGCCGCCACACGAACAGTACACGGCTACCTACAGTAAACAAGTACACGATATTTACTCAAAAAGTACACGGTGGGTACTTCATAATTTTCCAGATATTCCCATTTCTCTAAAAAACAACTAGCAGAAGGAAACATACCTGAAAAGAAGGTCTATCTTCTTACCAACATCCCCCCTTAAATGTAATTTGTCGCTAAATTTCCCTAGAAAAGTGGTGTAGAAGATGAAACCACGAACAACTTTGACCACTTTGATCGTACGTCTGCCTCCCTCTCCCAAGTCTCGTCATGTACTCTCCAGTGCTGCCATAGCACCCGTACCAGAGGAACAAACTGGCCATAGAGAAGCTTCGCACTTCGATCCGAAATCCGGATATGATGATCTTCAAAGGATTCATCCACTTCTATCTCAACCTCCTCGGGTTAGAAGATGTGATACGGGTAAGAGAAGTAACCTCAAAGCTAATAAATGTGGAAGATGTCATGCATAGCCTAGTACCTATGTGGTAACTCCAACCGATTGGCAATCAGACCAAATCCCTCCAACACCTCAAACTTCCCAACATACCTCAGTGAAAGCTTACCCTGTCTTCTAATCCTCTTGTGTCCAACCTCGGTGTGACACACAGGAAAACCTGATTCCTAACCTCGAACTCTAGAGGTCATCTCCGTTGATCAGCATAAGAATTCTGTCAAGACTACACAATAGCCATCCTCTTCAGAATCAACTCAATCTGCTCTATGGTCTCCTGAACAAGACAAGGTCCAAACAAAGCTGCCTCCCCTACCTCCATCTAACATAAGGGTGATCAGCATTTCCTAACATACAAACCCTCATAAGGTGCCATCTGAATAGTTTTTTTGAAAACTATTATTGTAGGTAAACTCCACAATAGGTAAATGCTTCTCCCAAGAACCTCCAAAATCCCAAATTCATTCTCGGAGCATGACATCAAGCACTTGAATTGTATGCTTGGACTAGACATATGTCTAGGGATGGTAAACTGTACTAAAAAGTACATGTGTACCCAAAGCCTTCTGAATTCCCTTCCAAACCTGAGATGTAAAACGAGCATCTCTGTCTGAAATAATGGAGTGTGGTACCACATGTAAGCGCACAATCTCATGGATGTAAAACCGTCTTAGACCAACAAAACTGAAGGACTCATTAATCAGCAAGAAGTGAGGTACCTTCTTAGTTCTGTCAATGACAACCCATAATGCATCATTCCCTCATGGCGACCTCGGCAACTCGTTCATTAAATCCATCGTGACATCATTCCACTTCCACCCGAGAATGGGCAACTGTTGAAAAATCCCTGCAGGTCGCTGATGCTCCGCCTTCACCTACTGACAGGTGTAACACTTCATGGAAAAACATGAAACATCTCCCTTAATACCTGGCCACAAATACTGATGGTGTAGATCACAATACATCGTGGGGATGCCAGGATGAATTTCCCAATATGAGGAATGAAAGTCCCAAATCTGCTCCCACTTATATCTGATGGAACCCATATTCCCCCCTGGAAAAGAAAGATCGAATCCTGCCTATTGTCCATCCATGAATAGGGTACTCTCCTAACACGTTCTCTTATAGGACTAGCCCCTCTGAAACTGATAGTTGCCTCATTCATACTCGATCAAGAAGAGTATAGGCAATAACTACAGATGATAGAAACGTCTGCCCCTATCTGTCGTGCACCTCCAAATGTATCTCAGAGAATTGATCCATAATCTTCCATTCAATTATGAACTCCTGAACTGCCTATATCTGAGTCCTTTAGCTCAACGCATCAGCCACTACATTTCCCTTCCCAAGTGTGTATGCAAGCTCAATGTCGAAGGACTGTAGATACTCAAACCACCTTCGCTATCTCAATTTTAGATCGCGTTGAGTGAATATGTATTTGAGACTCTTATGGTCAGTGAAAACCACATAATTATCTACAAGAAGATAATGTCTCCAACAGTGCAAGGCATGATCAATAACAACCAACTTGAGATCGTGTGTTGGGTATTTCCTCTCATGCGGTTGAAAATTACGAGACCTGTATGCAATGGCTCCTTCCCCCTGCATAACCACAACTCCCAGGCCCATATCTGAAGCATCACAATACATAATATAGCTATTTCCTGGCTCTGGAAAGACCATTATCGGTGCTGATGTGAACATCCCCTTCAACTCATGAAGTTCAGGATCACAAGAACTTGACCACAAGAACATTGCACCCTTCTTAGTCAGACCCGTCAGTGGTGCTGCTAAGCATGAAAAGTCCTTTATGAAGCATCTGTAGTATCTAGCCAGCCCTAGAAAACTTTACACCTCAAATTCGTTCTTCGCCTGCTCCTAGGAAACTACTACTCTCTATTTATTTGGGTTGATTGATATTCCTGTCTCTGAGATAACATGACCCAATAAGTGAATTTTATCCATCCAAAAGTGGAATATTTTAGGGCTTAGTGTAAAACTGATGCCCTCGTAGTATACTCAGAACGATTTCAATAGATGTTGCATAGTCATGTCGGGTGTGAGATTACACCAAGTTATCATCCATGGAGACCACCATGAATGAATCCATGTATGGATGGAACACTCATTATAATCAGTGCCATGAAAAAATGCAGGAACGTTCGTGAGACCGAACGGCATAACCATATACTCGTATAGGCCATACCTGCTTTGGAAGGCTATGATATGTATATCAGATGGTCTAACACACAACTGATGATGACAAGACTTCATGTAAATCTTCAAGAACACCTTGGCTCTTCTAAGATGATCAAAGAGATCATCAATCCTTGGTAGAGGATATCGGTTATTGATCGTCTTCTAGTTCAGTTTCCAATAATTCACACAAATCCTTAGTATACTAGCCCATTTATTCACAAACAAGAAAGGCGAACCCTAAGGAGAAGTATTGGGTCAGATGAAACCCATTTCCTTCAACTCATCCAACTGCTTCTTGAGCTCCTGTAACTCTACTGTAGCCATCATATAAGGTGGAATGGACACCGTTGCCACTCCTGGAATGAGATCAATAGAAAATTCCACCTTTCACTATAGAGGAAAACCTGAAAAGTATACTAGAAATACATCCCTGAAATGATCCGCCACTGGAGGAAATTCTAGCTGTGAAGTCCCCTGATCATCCAGATATAAACTAGAATTATGGGTTGTAACTTCTCCCAACCCATGATGCCTGGGTCCTGCTCGGCTCGCTTGGACATCCCACTTTCCCTTATGAAGAAAGGATCAACCCTCTTTTGATGTGAAAACATACCCTATGGTGGTAACAGTCGACGACTACTTGGAAGAGAACTAGCCAGTCCATTCTGAGAAGAACATCATACCCTATCATCTCTAGGACATAGAGGTCCCATAAAAAGTGGCACCCACCATCCTCTAGAGGGGACTCCATACTCTGACGTACACGAGCCATTCTAGTCCCCAACGGAGTGTCTACTATCGAGGTATCAGTATAAGATAATATACATAGCCCAAGGCTTTCCACAGAATCAAATATATAATGCTTTGGGAAGCCCCTATTTCCAAAAGAGCAGAACATAAAATTGAGGAAACAAAGCTCATACCTAGAACTGTAGAGGTTCTGCGATCCTACATCTGCTGGGTCTGCTCCACTGAAAAAGTCTAACCACCTTGAGATGATCCACCTTGTTGTCACTGAAATTCAGGTGACTAGCTACCATGCCCATAACCTTTGCCTCTTCCCAAATGGTCGGAAGAACTCCAGTTCCCCAACTAGTGTGAAACTGGTGGAGCTGCTCCTAAACAAGGAGTCATGGAAGAACCCCTATCACCAATAGCTGGTGAGAATATCTAACAGAAACTCTGAAGGTGACCCATCGTTCTGCAAGATCGTCACTCCGCTGGGTCTCTTGTGTAATGTGTCCTTGTGTTCCTGCTCTTCCTTCATGGATAGAAAACCATCTAGCTACCAGAAGAAGTGTCTCGTCTATTTGGATCACCATGCGAGGACTCCCTACGGCTCTTCTTATTGTCAGTAGGAGAGATACTATCCCCAAAAGCTGAGCCACCCTTGATCACAGCTCTATAATCCATCAGATTGCACTCTATGATCCAGGCATGGTTGAAAATAGAAGTGATATAAGTCAACTGGGATGTGTTCACCTAATATTTGATGTCGTGCCTCAGAACATCCTCGAACATATTTGCCATGTATAACTGATCACCTCCTGGAATAGGCATGAAGCACTGTAGCTCGATTAAGCAGGATGAATAATCCATTACAAAAAGAGTTCCCTACTTTATAATCATAAACTCTTGGGCTCAATCGGCCCTCAGGGTCTCTGGATAGAATTAGTCAAAGAAGATGTGCTTAAACTCATCCCAAGAAATGATCTACTGGAGTCCCTCATGTGAGATCACATCCCACCACCTCTTAGCAGAATCCCGAAGCATATTGGTAGAGAGATTAACCCTCCTCTCTGGAGGTGTCTCCAGATGCTCGAAGATCATAAGCATGGCTTCTAGCTATGACTCTACAGCCTGGGGTCCTCCATCCCCTAAGAATGTGGGTGGATGCTGCTGTTGTAAGACTCGCATCAATTCAGCGATAGACGGGTAGGAGGTGGTGCTCTTTGAAAGGTCAGAATAATATTCATAAAGCCTTCCCTGAACTTTTCATTGACTAATTTTTCTGGTATAACGGTTGGTTTCAAGACTGGAACAACATGAGGATCTACTAGAAGTCCCTGGTCAGCTATATCTAGTGTCTGATCACCACCTGGCAACTCGCGTACAACTAGAGGACGTCTTAGTGGAATGACTATGCGTGGTCAATTGCAAATCTTAGATCAAGATTAACAAGGCCTGAAAACTAGAAGTGCAAGAAGGGAAAAATTAGGAAGAAGGAATTCATATTTTACATAACCTGACTACACGACATGTATAATTCCAAAATGGAGTGTTCCCCTAATCCATTCACATGGGCATGTATTTCTACCAAAATTGGTCGTGTAACACCCAAACCACATAGAATGTTGTCCTCACACATGGTGTGTACTGGAATCCTCTTCCCCTACCAGAGTCCTCCTACACAGCTAATCCACATGGCTCCCCTAACACAAGACTACATGGTGTGTTCAAGATAGACACGGTGTGTACTAGACATTCTTCACCTAGCCCGTGTTGTTAGTTACATGACCTAACACATGGATCACACTATACGGTGTGTTCTAGATGGGCACGGTGTGTATGAGAATGGATAACACCAACCCGTGTTGTTCATGACATGACCAGGTACCTGGGATAGACTAGATGACATGTTTAGATGGGACACGAAGTGTATTAGATAAGACTCAGCCAACCTATTTTGTTAGTGACACTGGTGGGCACAAGGTCAACATAACACAATATGTATGGACGGTACACTAAATTTTCACTCTAGGTCTTCCCTATCCCATGTCCCTGCACACACGGTCAAAGACACGACTAGAGAATACACGGTATGTACATAAGGTACATGGCGTGTACTTAAGAAAATAGTTCCTTCCTGAACAGAAGAACATATAGAATGTAGTCCAAACTACACAGCTTGTATTCAAGGTTTTTCAAGACAGTAAGCCTCGGAAACTACTATGGTGCCTAGAAAAACACTGAATTGAACATTGATGTGCTAAATTATGATCTTTAAGGGCCCATACTATCCTCGAATCAAATCCTGGAATCTATAAATGTTATAATCAAGGTAAATTAGGCAATGATCCACCTATTTTTTGTCCATGAGGGCCCATAAAACCTCAATAACCAATGATTGGCGTCCATTCAACAAAACCATATGCAAACAATACAAAATCATTCAGCGGGTATTTTTTCAAGGAAACTATCACAACAGCAAGAATATCTAGAACAACATCTATCACAACAATATGAAATCGCTAATACACACTAAATGGCCTGACAAAATGCATGACATGTGATTTCTAGAATGTGCCTATATGATGCATGAGGTGGAATACACTCATCTCATATGGTTTTGATAGAAATAAGTCCTTAATAAAATTAATAGTAATATAAAAAAGCATGTGGGTCACCCAACGGTGAAAATCAAATCAACCATTAACATGAAAAACAAAAAAAATGAAATAAATTAGGTAAATTGGATTTTACCTGTGCATGGGTTAGCTACTCCCGGGTACTTCTTATTACCAAGTATTTATTCCTTCCAATCCTTGGATAAAGGCTCCAAACAGTAAGTCAAGGGAAAATAATTCCTCTGATACCACTTTTTAACATCCCAATTCTAGAATCCACCCAGAGGTTCCTTGAAACTGGTTGGTCACATGGCCCCAAGTGCATTACCCCGAATTCGAGAGACTTCGGACTAGCAGCGAGGGTCTTGGGTGTGATAGTGGGGAAACTATGCTCTCATTGTTAGAGTAATATAGTGGAATAAAACAATAGAAGTATTGGAAACAATGACAATCCATACAAAAGTAAACAGCAGAAGAATGTATATAATAAACTAGACCACACACACACACACAAACACACACACAAACATATATATATATATATATATATATGAATGATACATGATACATATGTATAGGAAAACATCCAAAAAAATCACAATGCTAGAATACAACAGTACTAAATAAAAGTACAAGAGAAAACAAGTAAACAACTCCTCATCATCACATGCCATAGCTTGGTCCCATGATCAGCAACTCTACAATAATAAATTAATTGAAGTATAAGGGCGCCTTCTCTTATCTATACCTACGACAATATAAAATGTATGGGCCCAAAAGCATGGCCCAAACAGGGTATGAGACTAAATCCCAGAAGGAATCCAACATGAGATCTGCACCTAATATTCACTGAATATATTCCAGGTAAAGCATGGAAGGCAGTAAAGAGGGAAGTACTTAGCAGTAAACAATCCACAGTTTCAAATAATTCAAATCACAACATAACATGCAACAACTAATCAAAAAAATTAACACAATAGGTAACCCTTTGGGAATAACCCACATATTATCCCCTCTAGTCCTACCTAGAAACACAAGCAAGCAGCTACACACAAGGTAACCCTCTGAGAAGTACTCACATCTTATCCCCACTGGTCCCTACCTAACAAGTACAAGAAAGTAGCTAAACACAAGTTAACCCTCTGGGAAGTACTCAAATTCCATCCCCTTTGGTCCTACCTAACAATTACAAGAATGAAGCTGAACACAAGGTAACCCTCTGGGAGGTACTCAAAACCTATCCCTTCCGGTCCTACCTAATAAGTACAAGCAACCCTCTGGGCAGTACACTCAGTCTAACCCCTCTGGTTCAGCTTAATCATAGACTCTCGGAGGAATCGTTCGCTATCAATTCCTCTTATAGGCTCATATCGGTTTCTAATGTTTCTCAAGGGAAGAACATACATCACATTCCATCTATGGAAAGTGTTGAGGAACCATAGACACTCTATGGAAGTACTCACCATTAATTCCCCACATGGTGTCACATCGTAAGTAAAACAGAAACTCTGGGGAAGCCCTCAATGTCCACTATCCATATGGTGTATACACCAGGTTCTCACAGCCCTGTGTAAGTCAAGAAAGTGTATCAGTGCGAATCGGCCAAGGTAAACAACATGAACTACTTTTCTACCATTCTATAGTATAACAGCATAATATAACAACAACCACACCATCCTACAATACTAGGAATGGGAAAGAAATGGCGTCCTAATCGGAAAACTATACCCCAAGGTCAAAACAGTAAAAACATGCATGGGAAACACATCCAAATCACATCAATTGACCCTATTCACAATCAATTATCATCTACTCAATTATACAAGCATAGGATACAAACAATAGGGCTAGAACCACTATCGGAAATTTAGGATATAGCCATGGTTTCAAACTGTGGCTATAAGTCCCAAAACTGTGGATATAGGTTAGATCCACAGTTCAACAAACTGTGGCTGGTAATGGTGTGGCTATAAGGCAAGACCTATAGCCACGGTTTGAAACCATGGGTTTTGGGTATTTCCATGGTTTGAAACCATAGAAAAACAATAATTCGTACAAAGCTTATATCCGCGTTTTAAAACTGTGGCTATATAGCTTTAGGCACAGTTTAAAATTGTGGCTTTAGGTCTACAGCCACGGTTGAAAATAGTGGCTCTATGGCTTGAAATTTCGTTAAAAAACCCCACCCCCCCCCCCCACCAAACATCCCCTGGATAGCCCTTGCATCTCCCTGGAAAGCCCCCCATGCCCCTCAGATGTCCCCCTTTCACCCCCCTCAACAGCCCCCATGCCCCCCCAAGATAGCCCCATGCCACCCAGGACAACCCCCTTGCACTCTCCCTGGACAACCCTTGCACCCCCTAGACAGCCCTTGCACCCCCTGGACAGCCCTTGCACCCCCTGGACAGCCCCCCCCCCCCCCCCCCGGACCCTCATGCCCCCCCTGGACAACCCCCTTGCACCCCCTAGAAAAACCCCTCTTGAACCCCCCCCCCCCACTCCTACAGTAGCCCACCACCCACCCCCTCCATGTAGCGCCCCCCCCCCCCCCACCTCGTGAAGACCCCCCATCACACCCCCCATCCCACCTTGCACACCATCCATGGATATCCCCCTTGCACCCCCCTGGACAGCCCTTGCACCCCCTGGACATCCCCCCTTGGACAGCCCCTTGCACCACCCTGGACTGCCCATGCACCCACCTAGACAGCCCCTCTACACCCCCATGCCCCCTAAATATCCCCCTTTCACCCCCCCAACTCCTGCAGTACCACACAACCCCACCCCCTCCCTGCACCCCCCGGGAGATGGGTGAAGAAGACCCTTGAGAAGCTTCCAGACTTATTTATTCCATGAAAATCTCGAATTTCTGGAAAGTGCTTGAAAAAATCATTAATGAGGTATGCATTTCTATCATCCATGTTAATGTCCAAATAATGTATGATATTAAGAGAGATAAATTTAATTAATCAATGACAAGAAGTTAATGAAATTTGAGATCTCGAGGCTGATTTCTAAAACCTTCTACATGTACATGAATGTTTTCAACATGTGTGTTGAGATGAGTGAAAGATCTCAGGTTGTAAATGAGGAAGACAGGTTGTTTCATTCCAATATGCAGATGATAAATGGATTCTAATTTAATTGGAGTACCCAAGCATATTGATGTGACAATTAGGAGCTAGACAGATTAAAAGGAAGTTAGATGTTCCCAAGCTTGTTGAGAAGGAATATGAAGTTCTCAAGCAAAGGTGTTAGCATGAAAATCTTAAATCCCCCCCAAGAACCCCTCCCACTGCAGACCCCTTCCAACCTTGGACTGACCCCACTCACCCCCTGGACATCCCCCCCCATCCGGGACATCCCCCTCCCTTCTGTAGACCCCCCTGGACACCCCCTCCCACCTGGACAGACCCCCCTGGACAACCCCACCAGGACAGCCCCCCTCGGACATCAGCCCCCACTGGACCCCCCCCCCCCCCTCTTGGACACCCCTCCCTCCTAGACAACCCCCCTGGAAAACCCCACCAAGACATCATCCCCCCCCCCGGATAGCCCCCCCCCCCCCCCCACCCCCTGAGCAGACCCCCCCCCCCCCCCCCACTCTCATGGAAACCCACCTGGACAGACCCCCCCAGGACAACCCCACCCGGACAGTAGCCCCCCTACTGGACAAACCTTGAACCACCCCTTCTGGACACTCCCCCCCCCCTCCAATACACCCCTCCCTCTAAGAAACCCCCTCCCTCTTGGAAATCCCCTTGGACCACCCCACTGAGACAACAGCCCCCCTGGAAACCCTATATTGTTGTGCTGCCTTTGGGTCCATTGTGGTTTTTTCGTGCTGGATTTATCCACTGGAAAGGGAAAGGAATGTAGAGTGGATTTTTTGGGCTGGTTCTCATCTTGTATGGGTCATGCATGCGATGTTCTTGTGGGGTTTCTTGTTGCTATTATGGTGTTGTGTGGGTGTGGGATGCTTATAGGGAAAGGATCATGTGTAGAGGATGCCTGATTTTAGTGTGTGGGGATGATTCTAGAGGGGCTTCTAGTGTGGTGCAGATAGAGTCAGATGTTATTATTGTAGGTGTAGTTGTAGAGGACATGGTTCATGGTATGGGTGATTCAATCAGGGATTTCTAGTTTTTGGTTGATTGGTTTCTTTTTGTGTTGTTGTTTTCCTGCTACTTGGCTACATGTAGGGGATTTTTTGTGGATGGTTTTGTTTGAGTTTGTGGTTGACTGGTTGGGTGTTCCTTTGGTGGCTAGGCTTTTTCATATGTTGATGATAGGTTGTTTTTTTCTTGAGTCTTTGAGTGGTCGAATGTGGTGGTCTGGTGCCATGATATTTTAGAATGTTTCCTTGCATTCATTGTTCATGAAGTAGTTGGTGGTTCGAGTTGCGTATGGACTAGTGATGTTGTTACTAGAAGAAGGATTTCCTTATTGGATGGGTTCTTTCCAGAAGCCTTTTGGGTTTCAGTATCTATTCTAGTGTTAGTGGAAAGGAGTGTTGGGTTTTTTTTGGTGATGGGTGGGATGACTGCAATTATTGGTGTTTAGGGGAGCGGTGTTGTGGTTGGGTGGTAGGTGGATGGTTTGTGGTTTTGTACGTATACAGGAAGGTGGGTTTGATTAGTGGTGTTTATTGTAGGTGAGTTGAGTGGTCTCTTGTGGGGATTATGTGATTCTGAAACTATTAAATTTTGGAGAACAATACCAAAAAAGACTGGGTCATATTTCATAGGAGGGTGAGGGATTTTAGGATCTACACCTTCAGTTCAAATTCATGAAGAAGATAATTCAATGTCGATAATAGATTTCCATGTTCAAGAAAAGAGAAAAAGAATTAGACACAATATCTCTAATATTTAACCTGAAATATATTACCTCAATCTATAGAATAACATTTTGGGGTAAACATAGTTTGAGGCCCTTGTAATATGGCATAGTCAGAGGAACAGACCTACATTTTAGGGTACGAATGTTCATGCAAAAAACATAGTGGTTTCAGTATCTAGTGAAATTACTCAACCATAGAACATAGAATAGAAAGAGGATTTTATTATCAATCATGATCAAAATAAGAATCAAAGGTCTTTTACTGAGGAACATGTTAAAGACAATGAGAAAAGAAATCATCAAGATCAACTAGTAGTTTTGGACAATTAAATGATAGTCCAAATCCAATAATTTCTATTGGAAATGATTACATAGACACGGAACTGTTTATTCACACAAATTTTAAAGTGGTTTTTGGGACTGCATTCTTTGCCTCTATTTAGAAAATTGGAGTTCAATCCTATCCCACTATTGATAGAGGCCAATCATCTAAAGAAAAAAATGAAGAATATTTTGATTCATTGAATACATAATCAAATAATTTATTGATCATTTTAAGAAGATATGAGAATAAAATTCACGTTATCAAAGTGAATTAAAGGCTTTAATAAAATCAATTGAGGATTTAAGAAATTAAACTATTCATGGAGATGAGATTGAATCTGTACAAACTCATCTTACTAATCTATGAGATAATACAATTACAAGAAGTGATTTTGTTTTTTTATAAATGGTTGACCAGTTTGGAATGATCAATGAATATTATATTTTCAAAAATTGATTTTATAGAATTGAAAAGATATATTTGGAGTCACATTGAATATGTTAGAAGTTGTTCCAATCAGTCTATTACCTCAAAATATACAACTCAACCCTCTTTAAATTTAGTCATAAGTTATTAACCAAATATAGTTGTCATGAATAGTTCCAATGATATATTCATACCCTTTAGTGCGACATCGTACAACTCAAAGTGCTACAATAAAATCAACAATATATTTTTGAGAAGCTAAATTTACTAGATCCTACCATTATGAATCATCTCTGTCTATTTGGATCTTTTATTTATCTAATTTTATGTTCAGAAGAAATGTTTCAGAAATTTATAAACGTAAATTTTATTGAATGTTTAATGATTTGTCCAGGAGAAGGGCCAAATCATAGAATTACTGCGGCATGACCATGGCGTGACCATAGCGTGTTGACTCGATCTAGTGACATCCGTGTGGCAGCATCTTACGGCTAGGAGAGAAGGGGAGTAGGAGGAGGTGGGGCTACATTCTGGTCCTCACCCCACCGGGATAAATTGTGATTAGTTAGTCTGAACATTGATCACAAGACTCATGGAATACAATCACTGCGAACTATCGCGGGTTGTCATCCTAGAGCAGGGCCAAATCACGGTGTTACTGTGGCGTGATCGTGGCATGACTGCGGCGTAATCGTGATGTGACCACGGCGTGTTGGCCCGGTCTAGCGACATCTGCTGCGCAATATCATTCAACTAGGAGCGAAGGGAACAGGAGGAGGCGGGGCAACATTCTGACCGTTGCCCCGCCGGCAGAAATTGTGGTTATTCAGTCTCAAAATTGATCAATAAACTCTTGGAATACAATCACTGCGAACCACTGTGGATTTTCATCCTGGAGAAGGTCCAGATCACGGAATTATCACGGTGTGACCGTCGTGTGACCACGGCGTGACCACGATGTAACCACAGCGTGACCGCGGCGTGTTGGCATGGTCCACCGACATCCACAGGGTAGCATCTTCTGGCCAGGAGAGAATGGAGCGGGAGGAGGTGGGGGAAACATTCCGGTCATCGCCCCACTGGAAAAAATTGTGATTAGTCAGTCTCAACATTGATCACAAGACTCATGGAATACTATCACCGCGAACCACCGCAGGGTGTCATCCTAGAGCAGGGCCAAATCAAGTCATTACCGCTGCGTGGCCGCGGCGTGACTGCGGAGTGACCACGGCGTGACCGCGGCATGACCGCGCATGACCACATCATGACCGCGGAGTGATCGTGGCGTGTTGGCCCAGTCCAGTGAGATCCACAGGGCAGCATCTGCCGACCAGGATTGAAGGGAGTGGGAGGAGTCTGGAATGCTGGTGGAAGGGGGATGGTTGCAGGTTTTGGGGGGATGGTGTGGGCCGATTCGAAGGTGGAAGGGGGGATGTTACGGGCTGGAATGCTGGTGCAAGTGGGCTGAAATGAAGGTTGAAGGGGGCTGGTGTGGGCGGATGTGGCCGGTGCAGGGCCAAATCAAGGCATGACCGCGACGTAACCGCAACATGACCATGGCGTGACCACGGTGTGACCACAACGTGACCGCGGCGTAACAGTGGCGTCACCCGCGGCGTGACCACGGCGTGACCGCGGCGTGACCGCGGTGTCACTACGGCGTGACCGCGGTGTGACCACGGCGTGATCGTGGCGTGTTGGCCCAGTCCAGCGACATCCGTAGGGCAGGATCTTCCGGCCAAGAGCGAAGGGAGCGGGAGGAGGCTGGAATGCTGGTGGAAGGCGGCTAGGTTAAGGTGTTGGGGGATGGTGTGGGATGATTCAAAGGTGGAAGGGGGGGCTGTTGCGGGCTGGAATGCTGGTGACAGCAGGATGAAATGAAGTTGGAAGGGGGCTGGTGTGGGCTGGATGTGGTCGGAGTAGGGCCAAATCACGGCATTATCGCAGCGTGACTGTGGCATGACCGCGGCGTGACTACGACGTGACCGCGGCATGTTGGCCTGGTCCAGCAACATCCACCGGGCAGAATCTTCCGGCCAGGAGCGAAGGGAGCAAGAGGAGACTGGAATGCCAGTTGAAGGGGGATGGTTGCAGGGGTTGGGGGATGGTTCGTGCTGATTCGAAGGTGGAAGGGGGGCTATTGCGGGCTGGAATACTAGTGGCAGCGAGCTGTAATGAAGGTGGAAGGGGATTTGTGTGGTCTGTATGTGGCTAGATCAGGGCCAAATCATGGCATTACCCCGGTGTGACCGTGGCGTGACCGCAACGTGACCGCGGCGTGACCGCAACGTGACCGCGGCTTGACCGCAACATGTTAAAGCATTCAAACTAAAAGTTTTTTCTCCCCCACTAGGTATACACACCTTCACACATTAAATTTATTTTATAGAAACTTTCAAATTAAATAGGCAATGTCTCACATACAATTTAAAGAGGAAGGTGGAAAACATAAAAACCCTTGAAAACAAAGTTGAAAAACAAATATATATATATATATATATGAATGATGCATGATACATATGTATAGGAAAACATCCAAAAAAATCACAATGCTAGAATACAACAGTACTAAATAAAAGTACAAGAGAAAACAAGTAAACAACTCCTCATCATCACATGCCATAGCTTGGTCCCATGATCAGCAACTCTACAATAACAAATTAATTGAAGTATAAGGGCGCCATATCTTATCTATACCTACAACAATATAAAATGTATGGGACCAAAAGCATGGCCCAAACAGGGTATGAGACTAAATCCCAGAAGGAATTCCACCATGAGATCTGCACCTAATATTCACTGAATATATTCCAGGTAAAGCATGGAAGGCAGTAAAGAGGAAGTAATTAGCAGTAAACAATCCACAGTTTCAAATAATTCAAATCACAACATAACATGCAACAACTAATCAAAACAAATTAACACAATAGGTAACCCTTTGGGAATAACCCACATATTATCCCCTCTAGTCCTACCTAGAAACACAAGCAAGTAGCTACACACAAGGTAACCCTCTGAGAAGTACTCACATCTTATCCCCACTGTTCCTTACCTAACAAGTACAAGAAAGTAGCTAAACACATGTTAACCCTCTGGGAAGTACTCAAAGTCCATCCCCTTTGGTCCTACCTAACAATTACAAGAATGAAGCTGAACACAAGGTAACCCTCTGGGAGGTACTCAAAACCTATCCCTTCCGGTCCTACCTAATAAGTACAAGCAACCATCTGGGCAGTACACTCAGTCTAACCCCTCTGGTTCAGCTTAATCATAGACTCTCGGAGGAATCATTCGCTATCAATTCCTCTTATAGGCTCATATCGGTTTCTAAAGTTTCTCAAGGGAAGAACATACATCACATTCCATCTATGGAAAGTGTTGAGGAACCATAGACACTCTATGGAAGTACTCACCATTAATTACCCATGTGGTGTCACATCGTAAGTAAAACAGAAACTCTGGGGAAGCCCTCAATGTCCACTATCCATATGGTGTATACACCAGGTTCTCACAGTCCTGTGTAAGTCAAGCAAGTGTATCAGTGCGTATCGGCCAAGGTAAACAACATGAACTACTTTTCTACCATTCTATAGTATAACAGCATAATATAACAACAACCACACCATCCTACAATACTAGGAATGGGAAAGAAACAGCTTCCTAATAGGAAAACTATACCCCAAGGTCAAAACAGTAAAAACATGCATGGGAAACACATCCAAATCACATCAATTGACCCTATTCACAATCAATTATCATCTACTCAATTATAAAAGCATAGGAGACAAACAATAGGGCTAGAACCACTACTGGAAATTTAGGATATAGCCATGGTTTCAAACTGTGGCTATAAGTCCCAAAACTGTGGATATAGGTTAGATCCACAGTTCAACAAACCGTGGCTGGTAATGGTGTGGCTATAAGGCAAGACCTATAGCCACGGTTTGAAACCATGGGTATAGGGTATTTCCATGGTTTGAAACCATAGAAAAAAAATAATTCGTACAAAGCTTATATCCGCGTTTCAAAACCGTGGCTATATAGCTTTAGGCACAGTTTAAAATTGTGGCTTTAGGTCTACAGCCACGGTTGAAAATAGTGGCTCTATGGCTTGAAATTTAGTTAAAAAACCCCACCCCCCACCAAAAATCCCCTGGATAGCCCTTGAATCTCCCTGGAAAGCCCCCCCATGCCCCTTAGACGTCCCCCTTTCACCCCCCCTCAACAGCCCCCATGCCCCCCCAAGATAGCCCCATGCCACCCCAGGACAACCCCCTTGCACTCTCCCTGGACAACCCTTGCACCCCCTAGACAGCCCTTGCACCCCCCCCTGGACTGCCCTTGCACCCCCTGGACAGCCCCCCCCCCCCCTGCACCCTCATGCCCCCCCTGGACAACCCCCTTGCACCCCCTAGAAAACCCCCCTTGAACCCCCCCCCCCCACTCCTACAGTATCCCACCACCCACCCCCGCCATGTAGCGCCCCCCCCCCCCCCCACCTCGTCAAGACCCCCCATCACACCCCCATCCCACCTTGCACACCATCCATGGATATCCCCCTTGCACCCCCCTGGACAGCCCTTGCACCCCCCTGGACATCCCCCCTTGGACAGCCCCTTGCACCACCCTGGACTGCCCATGCACCCACCTAGACAGCCCCTCTACACCCCCATGCCCCCTATATATCCCCCTTTCACCCCCAACTCCTGCAGTACCACACAACCCCACCCCCTCCCTGCACCCCCCGGGAGATGGGTGAAGAAGACCCTTGAGAAGCTTCCAGCATTATTTATTCCATGAAAATCTCGAATTTCTGGAAAGTGCATGAAAAAATCATTAATGAGGTATGCATTTCTATCATCCATGTTAATGTCCAAATAATGTATGATATTAAGAGGGAGAAATTTAATTATTCAATGACAAGAAGTTAATGAAATTTGAGATCTCGAGGCTGATTTCTAAAACCTTCTACATGTACATGAATGTTTTCAACATGTGTGTTGAGATGAGTGAAAGATCTCAGGTTGTAAATGAGGAAGAAAGGTTGTTTCATTCCAATATGCAGATGATAAATGGATTCTAATTTAATTGGAGTACCCAAGCATATTGATGAGACAATTAGGAGCTAGACAACTTAAAAGGGAGTTAGATGTTCCCAAGCTTGTTGAGAAGGAATATGAAGTTCTCAAGAAAAGGTGTTAGCATGAAAATATTAAATCCCCCCCAAGAACCCCTCCCACTACAGACCCCTTCCAACCTTGGACTGACCCCACTCACCCCCTGGACACCCCCCCCATCCGGGACATCCCCCTCCCTTCTGTAGACCCCCCCTGGACAGACCCCCCTGGACACCCCCTCCCACCTGGACAGACCCCCCTGGACAACCCCACCAGGACAGCCCCCCCCCCCCGGACATCAGCCCCCACTGGACCCCACCCCCCTCTTGGACACCCCTCCCTCCTAGACAACCCCCTGGAAAACCCCACCAAGACATCATCCCCCCCGGATAGCCCCCCCCCCCCCACCCCCTGAGCAGACCCCCCCCCCCCCACTCTCATGGAAACCCACCTGGACAGACCCCCCCAGGACAACCCCACCCGGACAGTAGCCCCCCTACTGTACAAACCATGAACCACCCCTGCTGGACACCCCCCCTCCTATACACCCCCTCCCTCTAAGAAACACCCTCCCTCTTGGAAACCCCCTTGGACCACCCCACTGAGACAACAGCCCCCCCTGGAAACCCTATATTGTTGTGCTGCCTTTGGGTCCATTGTGGTTTTTTCGTGCTGGATTTATCCACTGGAAAGGGAAAGGAATGTAGAGTGGATTTTTTGGGCTGGTTCTCATCTGGTTTGGGTCATGCATGCGATGTTCTTGTGGGGTTTCTTGTTGCTATTATGGTGTTGTGTGGGTGTGGGATGCTTATAGGGAAAGGATCATGTGCAGAGGATGCCTGATTTTAGTGTGTGGGGATGATTCTAGAGGGGCTTCTAGTGTGGTGCAGATAGAGTCAGATGTTATTATTGTAGGTGTAGTTTTAGAGGACAGGGTTCATGGTATGGGTGATTCAATCAGGGATTTCTAGTTTTTGGTTGATTGGTTTCTTTTTGTGTTGTTGTTTTCCTGCTACTTGGCTACATGTAGGGGATTTTTTGTGGATGGTTTTGATTGAGTTTGTGGTTGACTGGTTGGGTGTTCCTTTGGTGGCTAGGCTTTTTCATATGTTGATGATAGGTTGTTTTTTTCTCGAGTCTTTGAGTGGTCGAATGTGGTGGTCTGGTGCCATGATATTTTAGAATGTTTCCTTGCATTCATTGTTCATGAAGTAGTTGGTGGTTCGAGTTGCGTATGGACTAGTGATGTTGTTACTAGAAGAAGGATTTCCTTATTGGATGGGTTCTTTCCAGCAGCCTTTTGGGTTTCAGTATCTATTCTGGTGTTAGTGGAAAGGAGTGTTGGGTTTTGTTTGGTGATGGGTGGGATGACTGCAATTATTGGTGTTTAGGGGAGCGGTGTTGTGGTTGGGTGGTAGGTGGATGGTTTGTGGTTTTGTACGTATACAGGAAAGAGGGTTTGATTAGTGGTGTTTATTGTAGGTGAGTTTAGTGGTCTGTTGTGGGGATTATGTGATTCTGAAACTATTAAATTTTGGAGAACAATACCAAAAAAGACTGGGTCATATTTCATAGGAGGGTGAGGGATTTTAGGATCTACACCTTCAGTTCAAATTCAAGAAGAAGATAATTCAATGTCCATAATAGATTTCCATGTTCAAGAAATGATAAAAAGAATTAGACACAATATCTCTAATATTGAACCTGAAATATATTACCTCAATCTATAGAATAACATTTTGGGGTAAACATAGTTTGAGGCCCTTGTAATATGGCATAGTCAGAGGAACAGACCTACATTTTAGGGTACTAATGTTCTTGCAAAAAACATAGTGGTTTCAGTATCTAGTGAAATTACTCAACCAAATAACATAGAATAGAAAGAGGATTTTATTATCAATCATGATCAAAATAAGAATCAAAGGTCTTTTACTGAGGAACATGTTAAAGACAATGAGAAAAGAAATCATCAAGATCAACTAGTAGTCTTGGACAATTAAATGATAGTCCAAATCCAATAATTTCTATTGGAAATGATTACATAGACACGGAACTGTTTATTCACACAAATTTTAAAGTGGTTTTTGGGACTGCATTCTTTGCCTCTATTTAGAAAATTGGAGATCAATCCTATCCCACTATTGATAGAGGCCAATCATCTAAAGAAAAAAATGAAGAATATTTTGATTCATTGAATACATAATCAAATAATTTATTGATCATTTTAAGAAGATATGAGAATAAAATTCACGTTATCAAAGTGAATTAAAGGCTTTAATAAAATCAATTGAGGATTTAAGAAATTAAACTATTCATGGAGATGAGATTGAATCTGTACAAACTCATCTTACTAATCTATAAGATAATACAATTACAAGAAGTGATTTTGTTTTTTTATAAATGGTTGACCAGTTTGGAATGATCAATGAATATTATATTTCAAAAATTGATTTTATAGAATTGAAAAGATATATTTGGAGTCACATTGAATATGTTAGAGGTTTTTCCAATCAGTCTATTACATCAAAATATACAACTCAACCCTCTTTAAATTTAGTCATAAGTTATTAACCAAATATAGTTGTCATGAATAGTTTCAATGATATATTCATACCCTTTAGTGCGACATCGTACAACTCAAAGTGCTACAATAAAATCAACAATATATTTTTGAGAAGCGAAATTTACTAGATCCTACCATTATGAATCATCTCTGTCTATTTGGATCATTTATTTATCTAATTTTATGTTCAGAAGAAATGTTTCAGGAATTTATAAACGTAAATTTTATTGAATGTTTAATGATTTGTCCAGGAGAAGGGCCAAATCATAGAATTACTGCGGCATGACCATGGCGTGACCATAGCGTGTTGACCCGATTTAGCGACATCCGTGTGGCAGCATCTTACGGCTAGGAGAGAAGGGAGTAGGAGGAGGTGGGGCTACATTCTGGTCCTCACCCCACCGGGATAAATTGTGATTAGTTAGTCTGAACATTGATCACAAGACTCATGGAATACAATCACTGCGAACTATCGCGGGTTGTCATCCTAGAGCAGGGCCAAATCACGGTGTTACTGTGGCGTGATCGTGGCATGACTGCGGCGTAATCGTGATGTGACTGCGGCGTGTTGGCCCGGTCTAGCGACATCTGCTGCGCAATATCATTCAACTAGGAGCGAAGGGAACAGGAGGAGGTGGGTCAACATTCTGACCATTGCCCCGCCGGCAGAAATTGTGGTTATTCAGTCTCAAAATTGACCAATAAACTCTTGGAATACAATCACTGCGAACCACTGTGGATTGTCATCCTGGAGCAGGTCCAGATCATGGCATTATCACGGTGTGACCGTCGTGTGACCACGGCGTGACCACGACGTAACCACAGCGTGACCGCGGCGTGTTGGCATGGTCCACCGACATCCGCAGGGTAGCATCTTCTGGCCAGGAGAGAATGGAGCGGGAGGAGGTGGGGAAACATTCCGGTCATCGCCCCACTGGAAACAATTGTGATTAGTCAGTCTCAACATTGATCACAAGACTCATGGAATACTATCACCGCGAACCGCCGCAGGGTGTCATCCTAGAGCAGGGCCAAATCAAGTCATTACCGCTGCGTGGCCGCGGCGTGACTGCGGAGTGACCACGGCGTGACCGCGGCATGACCGTGGCATGACCGCAGCATGACCGCGGAGTGATCATGGCGTGTTGGCCCAGTCCAGTGAGATCCACAGGGCAGCATATGCCGAACAGGATTGAAGGGAGTGGGAGGAGTCTGGAATGCTGGTGGAAGGGGGATGGTTGCAGGTTTTGGGGGGGTGGTGTGGGCCGATTCGAAGGTGGAAGGGGGGATGTTACGGGCTGGAATGCTGGTGGCAATGGGCTGAAATGAAGGTTGAAGGGGGCTGGTGTGGGCCGGATGTGGCCGGTGCAGGGCCAAATCAAGGCATGACCGCAACGTGACCGCAACATGACCATGGCGTGACCACGGTGTGACCACAACGTGACCACGGAGTAACCGTGGCGTCACCGCGGCGTGACCACGGCGTGACCGCGGCGTGACCGTGGTGTCACTACGGCGTGACCGCGGTGTGACCACGGCATGATCGTGGCGTGTTGGCCCAGTCCAGCGACATCCGCAGGGCAGGATCTTCCGGCCAAGAGAGAAGGGAGCGGGAGGAGGCTGGAATTCTGGTGGAAGGCGGTTAGGTTAAGGTGTTGGGGGGATGGTGTGGGGTGATTCAAAGGTGGAAGGGGGGCTGTTACGGGCTGGAATGCTGGTGACAGCAGGATGAAATGAAGTTGGAAGGGGGCTGGTGTGGGCTGGATGTGGCCGGAGTAGGGCCAAATCACGGCATTATCGTAGCGTGACTGTGGCATGACCGCGGCGTGACTACGACGTGACCGCGACATGTTGGCCTGGTCCAGCAACATCCACCGGGAAGAATATTCCAGCCAGGAGCGATGGGAGCAAGAGGAGACTGGAATGCTAGTTGAAGGGGGATGGTTGCAGGGGTTGGGGGATGGTTCGTGCTGATTCGAAGGTGGAAGGGGGGCTATTGCGGGCTGGAATACTAGTGGCAGCGAGCTGAAATGAAGGTGGAAGGGGGCTTTGTGTGGGCTGTATGTGGCTAGATCAGGGCCAAATCATGGCATTACCCCGGTGTGACCGTGGCGTCACCTCGACGTGACCGCGGCTTGACCGCAACATGTTAAATCATTCTAACTAAAAGTTGTTTCTCCCCCACTAGGTATACACACCTTCACACATTAAATTTATTTTATAGAAACTTTCAAATTAAATAGGCAATGTCTCACATACAATTTAAAGAGGAAGGTGGAAAACATAAAAACCCTTGAAAACAAAGTTGAAAAACAAACCTGTATGTTTTTTATGCTTCCAACAACAATATGATTCGATCTTCAACAGGTGGATGAGGTGTTGTCCAGCTTTTTTGTGCCCAAAAAACACAGGAAAAATGCTATTAAATAGTAAAATATCTAATGAAAATAAAATAAAAGAAAAGGGAAATGAATTTTTAGGTTTCAATCCCAGAACAGGGGTTGTTGTTAACCTATCAGCAACTGCACCCCTCCACCCTCCCCATCCCCCCCTGCCCCCCCTCCACCCTGCCACATGCCCCCTGCCCCACTCCATCAAGAACCTAGCCCCTAGCCCCCTCCACCCATCCCCCTAGCCTGCACAGCCCCCCTGCACCCCCTGCACCCCCTACCCCCTGCCACCCTGCCCCCTACCCTCCTCCACCCTGCACCCTACCCCCTTCCCCCTGCCCCCCTCCACCCAGCCCCTAGCCTACACAACACCCCATGCACCCCCCCTGCCCTGCCCCCTGGCCCCCTCCACCCTGCCCCCCCTCTACCCAGCCCCTAGCCCCCTAGCCTGCACAACCCCCATGCATCCACCACCCCCCCCCCCCCCCGCCATCCATTCCCAATTGCTAAATAATGTTTTTATAATATGTACAAGTGTTTTATGGACTTCATTTTCCTATGATACTAAACTTTAAAATCCTTGAATGTATTATTATGTTATTTATCTTAAAAATTTTGTAATAGACATGTACAAATAGGTTGGTTTTCTACATAATGACTTCCAAATGTCCCTTTACATGCATTCACATGAATATGATAACAAATAACACTATAAGTACAATACATTATTGAGTAAATATCATTATATACATTAAACATCCAACACCTGAGGAATATGGAACTTTCTCCATGTATTGACACTCTTCTCCCATTGTGAGTTCTTATGCCTCAGTCTAGTTGAAGTGGAATGCAAGATGGGTAGTCACTGTTTCTCATCTATTCATGCCCAAACCTTTTATGATACTATTGATATTCTCCTTCTAGTTTATTACTAAATCTACATTCTTATTATCTATTTCTATTCTTATCCACAATGCGCTGTTGGTTCCCTTTATTGAAAGATCATGTTACCAAGGTTTATTTGCATCATACGCCTCATGTTCATCAACATCGCACTTGCCCACAACTCGTTAGACGGGATGCCCACCCCCAGGTGGCTACCTGAATTGTTTTTCAAGATGGAAAAAAAAGAGTGAGTGCGGAGATCGATATTTCCATTGAAAAAACAGGTGGAGATAAACAGGGTATACTGAGTTTTTGTTTTTGAGGAGAGTATTGCTCTCATGGGATGAAGATGATATCAAGAGATGAGGTGATCCTGCAACTCAAGTAGCTTCAAGCGTCTCTCATATCGATCCAATAATGCCAGCTAGTCCATGAACTGGTGATGACTCCCGGAACGATTGTTTGAGAATTCTTCGATGCTTAAGGACGTCGCCGAGAGCTGATGCCGTAGCTCGAGACAAATTTCTGGGAAAAGTTCTTAGCCCATCCATTTTATTATGGGCCACAGGTGCAACCCAAAGATCGCCTAGAGCCTCCTCCACAGCCTCACTCCTTTCGTACTGCCTGCAGTACATCCCGGGATATCTAGTGATTTAGAGGTGCAGAAGCATGTTGCACTAACACTGTCTTATTTGGTGAAAATGGTGGATTCAATTAGGTTGGATATGACAGTTTAGTCCTGGGTTGACGACTGAAATGCACCACTCAAGAATTTAGGAATTTTGTGATGGAGGTGGGATTTGGAATCTATCTTTGTAGATAAGGACCACATCATATTAGCGAGCATGAAGGACGACGAATATGGGAGATTACTTGGCACCAAGTGCTTGCAAGATGTTTTTTCAAGGAATTCAACAACAGAGTCCTCCATTAGCAGTTTTGGGAATCTAGCTGATGTTTGGTACTGATCAACACAGATGCGTATGGAGAAAAATTTGGAATACCTCCTCACTTGTTTTCATACAAGACACCTTTCCCTAGTCTTGAGGACAAGACTACTTTTCAAGGTGGTGTGAGTGATAAACACCTGACAATTGGAGAGGGAGGGTAAAAACGTCACTATAGTCATGGAATATTATTTGTTAGAATGTGGTTAGTATTTTTCTAGGATGGGACCACGTGAAGGTATGGGGAGCTATTATAAATAAGTAGCAAGGGGGTGATAGGAAGCATGGAGAATTAACCTGGAATCAGCTTCATCTTGGATCGACTTTCAGGCTAGGGCGAGGAGCACTTGCCCTCTCGAAGTGTCCACTTCATTATTCTTCCACTCCACTGTTGTTATCTTATTATATTCATAGATATATATACAAGAATTCTTCTACTCTTATCACACTCTTTCACTTTTCATTTTGTATTTTCTTTCCCTATTTTAGTAGTTTAGGTTTTAAATAATCCCTTAGACTCATATCTATCTTCCATGTGGTTATACCCTAGCTGCCAATATCTAGTAAGAGCATGTGATATAAATTGTATTTGATAGAACAAATGACAAGCTATCAAAAATATGGAACCATTTCTGGTGAAGGTTTGGTGCTGAGTGTCTAGGGTAAAAAAACATATAAAAAAATCGATGTTGTTTTATTGCCTAAAATTCTTAATACTGCCATTAGAAATTGTTTCTATCTACTGTAGTTGCATTTACATTTGTTATTCTTTGTGAATTTCCTATTGTAGAATCTGTTTTCCTTTTAATAACAGCTTTTAAATTTTTCAAAAAGTCATATAATAACTAGTCAGAGACATAGTCACCATAGGATCTTGATCACCAATTTCATTAAAGGGTTGCAAGGAGAGGTCTAATGATGCATGAGATAGATTTAATGAATTTCTTATTAAATGTCCAGACCACATTTTTTCCTTGAGAGACTTGTTACATTCCTTTTTGATGGATTAAATGATGATGAGAAACATGATTTGAAAACATTCACTCAAGGGTTTCATGCGTATCTCATTGATGAGAAGTTATAGAATTTTTTTTTTGATCTAGATAGAAATGGTAGGAATAACTCCCATCTTTTTAATGATAAAATCTAATTTTGGATTCTTCGAATGAACTATTGTTAGAGTGGGTGATTAGTGAAAGACACACATTATCTGAACTTATCAAAGCTAAAATCTCTGAATTTGAGGAAAGAACTATGAACTTGAAGTAGATTTGTGAAAAAAATGATCAAATTTCCAACACTTTTAAGAGTTTAAGAAATAAAATATTTTAATAAACTAAAACTACAATTCATGATTTACAAAATAAAGGAGGGAAAATTGATCAAAATTTAGAATTTGAAGAGGTTCCAATATGTGATCTTTCTTTGGAAGACAAACCCACCTCAAAAATCTGAAAATGAGGTAGATAATAAATTTTGTGTGGAGTATATCTTAATTTAAGATTAAATGGAAGTCTTCATTCATTTCTCAATAAAAGAACTTTATATTTTCCACTGATTTGGGAACCAGGTTAGCTGAATCTATTTTTGAAGATGAGATAAAAGTAGAAAAGTATTTTAAATTCATTTTAAATTCCCATAAATCCTTTCAAACTGAACTTGAAAACCCTCTTCCAAGATTGTTTTTTCAAAACTCATCCACTTTCACATTTGTTATTGAAAACTAGGAGGTGAAATATGTAGAAGCTTCAAGATGGTATGGAAATCATTAGTTATTGAAAAATTCCAGAACTAGACAACATGCTTTCTAGCATTGTTAAAGGGTACATTTAGGGGTATTTTGAAGCTGTTAAGGGATTTAGATTTATCCATAAATAGCATGAAGACGAAATTAGTAAATTCTCACCAAACAATGAATGGACCAAACATATATGGTGGTTTATAGACTAAAAACTACACCCCAAGTGACTATGGATAGATTTTTAGCATTGTCCAGTGGGGACTTTAAACTTGTCATTTCATGAGAGGAAACTCATATTTTATTATTATTATTTTGTTTGTTTCTTTTCTTTCAAGTAAAAATACCTCCCTGTTTTATTGATCTTCTCTCCCTACTCTCCGATTTATTTCATCAATGACTCGGATTCATGGTTATATATTCTCACTATTTAACATGGCTTTAATTTTTTGAATTTCATTGGTTGGATTAAATTTTAATCTTTTTCACCCTTGTTAATGGATAGTCCAAGCATATAATTTTTTAGGAGAGTTTCTAACTTGGATTTTTTAAAGAAAAGAACCAACTACAAAGGGAGTCTTATTAATCATTTATACTGAATTTCAACTATTTAAATTAATGAACAATGCCTTGAATATGATTACTTGAATTCCCAATAATGTGTTCCCATGTAAGAAAATCCATCTATTAAAAAACATGGTTATAAACCCCTCTAGCAGAATGCTTGGGGATACCTCTAGTCTCAGTCATTAGCCACATATGGTATACTCCCTAGCTTCAAGTATGGACCAATAAAATCTTGTTCTATCCTGATCCTATTAGGAAGAGCATCGATGAGGGTATATAGAAGTTGGTTGATACCCTTTGTGGTAGTGAAATTTATTAATCCAATCCATAAAAGAAACATGTGACTGTAGGTTCAGATCCTTCCTTAAATTATCCTTAACAACGGTGAGAACATCCCTTTCCAATATCAAATCTTGTGAGGTGTCATCCCAAACATCTTTAACTGGATGATTTTCTTCATACATCTCCCACAGAGGAGGTATTCCACCCAATCAATAAAAATTCAAAACATCAATCCCTACTTTTCCAAGGGATAAAAGGATGGAATTAGTTATAGGAAACCAATGGATAATTAGCTATTTATGTTTTGATTGATGATACATGATGAAATGAGAAGTCCATACTACCTCATAAATATAGATAACATGTAACTGGTCAGAGAATTATGATCATCTCTTCCTAACCTAAAAAGATCAAGCACATTCATTAGAGATGTTACCTCTAGGTCATATGTCACACTTACAGATCCAACCACTTGTAAGAGAATTCAAGGAGGAGATGAGTGTGCTCAAATAAATTTGATCAATTGGTTGGTGGAAAATATTTAACCCTTCTAGATCTCGAGGGTAGTTAACCAACATATAGGATAACCCATGGAGGAGTGGTACAAAAAAATGAGTGTCTTCAGAAATCATTGTTTGAATAAAATCAAGGGGATATGACAGTCAGTAAAATGAAATATTATAACCATGGGAAAGAGTGTAAACATCATCCTGTATACCGAATCAATTAAAATAAATTCAGTTTAATAGGGTATATCTCTTATTTTTATGAGGTATAATCCCTTTAAAATCCTTGTTGGAAGAGAACACATCATAATAAGTGTTGAAATTTTCTTCCCAGTAATAATATTACTATGTATGGTTAAGTTGGAAGATATCTATGAACTGGAAACCATCTAGATAAATACAAGAAACACATTTATTTTCTTATCAATAATTCTTATATCACCATCACTGTGTATGGTACCCTTATATGTTTAACATCATCACACCAATATTCCTTTAATTTCTACTCATACTCTACTCATGTCTTCTATAAATACAAGAGGAAGGGTGAACTAAATAACCATTAACTGAAATTCAAATCACAGTATAACCTTAAAATCAGAAAATTGATGAAATAGTATGGTATAAAATAAGTGTGTGGATTGGAAGCCAGCAGGAGGGCGTCACGGTGAGAGAGGTCTCAAGGGAGGAGGGTGCTGCTGTGAGAGCGGTCGTCAGGAGGAGGGTGCCGCAGTGAGAGAGTTCATCAGAGAGGAGGTCCAAATCACGACGTGACCACGGTGACCATGGCATGACTGCGGAGTGACCACGGCATGACCGCGGTGTGACTGCGGCATGATTGCAGCGTGACCACGGTGTGTTGGTCCGGTCCAGTGACATCCATGGGGAAGCATCTTCCGGCCATGAGTGAAGGGAGCGAGAGGAGGCGGGGAAACATTCTGTTCATCGCCCCACCGGCAGAAATTGTGAGTAGTCAGTCTCAACATTGATCACAAGACTCAAGGAATACTATCACTGCAAACCGCCATAGGGTGTTGTCTTAGAGTAAGGCCAAATCACGGCATGACCGCGGTGTGACCACGGCGTGACTGCGGCGTGACTACATCATATTGGCCCGGTCGAATGTCATCCGCGGGGAAACATCTTCCACTTAGTTTCAAATAGAATGATATGTAAGGCATGAGAGGATGTTTTCTCATAAGATTTAAATAAATGAATGCAAATATGTGATGACAAGAGGATTGGATGATCCCTGATATAACTAATTCGGTGAGGTTTGGAGATCTTGCAATGTGTAGGAATACCTAGAGGAATACCCCATGGGATCAGGAAAATCATAGGTTACATAACATGTAATCTGACATTACTTGTACTGTTAGAAAATCACAGGTTACATAGCATGGCCAAATATGCACAAGGGGGTCCTTAGATATATGTTTATACTTGCATATAACCCTTTACACATACACGCGTATGCATTTTTTATATCTATATATAAGCACACCTAGCCCCACTATATATATTCATACTGCTATGAGTGAATATATATAAAGGGGGAACTTATATATGCATATTCCTACCTATGCATACACATGTAAGCCTTCGTCAACGGCGACTCAAATCCACCTCAATGAAATCCAAAACACACAACAAAAATATAAGGAACCCAAAAATCATAAAATCCCTAATTAAAATTGGGACAAGGAATAAAAACAAAATAAACCATACCCAAATCTTGAACTCATTGTCTAGGATGGTAGTGGATAGAACCGGTCTTATCATAAGAATCCACCTATAAGAAAATAGTGTGAAAATAAATGAGATATAACAACTTATTATATATATGTGATCAGTGTGTCAACTGTACATGCTAAATGATACATGAATCCATAACCAACAATGGACAAATAATATTCAAATTGATATGTACATCCCAATACTAAATAACATGATTATTAATAAAGCCCTTTATTTTTCAAACATCACCTTAAATTGCCTATTCAAAAATAAAAAATCACCAAAATATGAGAATAATGTAAACATCCATCATCACTTAAAAGCGAGAAATAAGGATTAGACAATGTTCTTAACCTAGAAAATCCATTCCTTGAATGTATAAAACACCTAAAACTCTTCATTCTTATATCCTTCTTAATTTTCTTGATTGAAACCTCATTTCTTAGCATGTTCTTCTTCAGGAATTCACCTTTATTCTTAGTTTTTATAGGTTTATCAATTTTATAAAGTATAGAATTTTCCTTCTTTTATTCTTACTCAATCCCCTTGGATTTTTCAAACCAGTTTGCAAATATGATTATACAATCTTTTGGTGCATGATCTTCCTTATTCTTCGTTGTATATTATTTCTTTGTAGAAACTATTTCCGAACATGCGATAATTGGTTCTTTCCTTTTATCATTCAACAATTATTATTGTTATAGAATCTATGTCATAAATACTTAACAATTTGGACTACTTGGTTTCCCTTCCACACACACTTTCAACAGCCTTTAGTGTACCATTTTTAGGCTCCCTTTCAAACTCCACACTAGAATTGTCAAACACTAGCCCACTATAATATATAATATTGATACTTAACCCAACAAATTGTATTGAATGAAATTTTAGAAATACAGAATCTCTAAATAGAATATTTACCAATATAAACTCCTCATAATTAACTGATCACACTGACTATACCAACCACTATAGGTAAATCATTAATTTTGGTGTGGTCTTGTAACCAAATATGGTTCATCCAACATCCATCTCCATACACTAAATTCATCCATTTACTATCTAAGTTCATAAATTTCACAACCTTGATAATTATCACCATCCCTTGATATGGATTTCACTCAAAAATGACAAGTATGTATCTCCCCATTGTAGTATTATTGATACCATCATCAACCCTACATAAACATGTCTAGTACCTCATATAAAATTATGATCACTATAGAATATCCTAGCCCAATAATCTCAAAAAAATGTCTTCATTTAAAAACTGTCATCTTTCAGAAAAACATTATATCTAACAAAAATAATACATTAAAAGATATTAAATAGATAAATCCAAATTATAGAAAATTTATAATAACTTTAGGAATACCTCATTAAGTATGGTACTAAAAGTCACTTAACCTAGGATGGATTATCCCAATAAAATAATATAGAAACCCACATATCGACACATACATGAAACCTATTTTTTCCATCCCAATACTAAGGGAATGTACACACATTCTTGATACTTGAGAAATAGACCACAATTTATTTATTTTTATAATATTGAGCTGAGATATGACTCATTAAATTTACTCTCTCACCCTCATACTGAGGCTCACCTACCAACATTCATTCCTACCATGTTTCCACCTTTCTACATGAACCTTCCTATGCAATGGATGTATATACAAAGATAGCCCAGTCATTCTTGAATAACTTCTAGTAGGTGTCAAGATACAAGGAAGCTACTCATGCCCATAATGAGTAAATAAGACCATTTAAAAACTAGAATTCCTTTATAAATAAATTTAATTTTAAGGATAGCATGAAATGAATAAACCTTTCAAATTTAGTTGCATACTCCATTACTGATGCCCAGAAATGATATAGCTCTATGAATCCATAAAACATACTCTTATTCTGTAAATCTATCAAAGCCTCTCATAGAAGAGGGACTGAAACATGATCCATAAAACCTCATCCTTCCTTATTTTATGATCAAATGTATTTATCCATTCTGATTCATCTGCTTTGAATTTAGAAATATATAGTTTCACCCATATGTACTCTAGAGTTCCAACCCTTTCAAATAGGAACTAAACATTCTTCAACATTTTCTAAACATCCTACGATCACATGTCACTATTAAAAATTAGATACAGCTACTCCTAGAACTCATGGATAACTTAGAAAACCATTTCTTTTCATTTTCTAAGGCCTTGGTCAATGGATCAATGTAGTTGTAACATAATATGTGGGAAACAACCACTTGAGAATATTTACCATGAGAACACAATTCCATCCTAATTAGATGCGTTGTTGATGAATTTTGACTCAACATCATCTCGAATAACAAAATTAATAATTAGAAACCCATCGCGCCACAATCCTAAGCATGCATTATTACCACATAATCATGAAACTACCTTTAATCCTTACTTCATAACAAAATAGCATTTCCAAAACACCAAACCCTATAGATTATCATATTAATATAAGGGTAACTATCCCACACACCAATCATAACAACCAAACCCCACACATTCACCCTTGATAATAAGAAGCCCTCCTCCCCATTATCTGATCTAACAAGAAACTTCCTAATGAAAATACACAATCAAATCACCCAGAAATCACCATAATTCCCTATATCAAGAGTTTTATATCAAAACATCAAGAAAAACCCCAAAAAGAACCCCCAACTTGAGGGATTACCACCAACCCAAACCCCCAAAGGCAAATCCAAACCATACCCAATACATAGAAATCATACTCCAAATGCAATCCTAACACCCGAACTAAATTTCATGGAGACCGATATGCTTCTACCTGCAAATGGTGAGACTGTTGAGCAGAGGTCATCAGGGAGGAGGGTGCCACTGTGGAAGAGTTCGTCGGGGAGGAGGGTGCCGCTGTGATAGAGGGATGTACGGTGACATCATCAGGGAGATCGTTGGGAGGAGGATACGTCGTCGGGGAGGAGGGTTACACGGTGATAGGTCTTTAAACCGGGGGAGGAGGAGGAGGGTAGCGGGGAAAAGGAGACACCATCAGGGAGGAGTGATTTGAAGTGATAGGACTGTGAATCGGGGGAGGAGAGGAGGGCAGCGGGGAGGAGGAGATGTCGTTGGGGAGGAGGGTTGCATGGTGATAGGTGTGCGAATCGGGGGAGGAGGAGGAGGGCTGTGGATCGGGGGTGGAGGGGGAGCCCGATACAGGTTGGGAAAAAAACTACGCTCGTGGTGTATTATTGATTTATCCACGGAGATGGAATTTAACCGTGGCAATAAAAATATGTAGCCAAAGACCTATACAACTGTGGCTATAGGTCTATAGAAATACACCAAATTTTTAGTAGTGAATTGTAAACACACAATTCCCTATTCATGGGTATTGGGTAAAATAGCACATATAACTCAATGACTTCCTACATAAAAGAACAAACCACCTACCTCAACATTTGGAGATCGCTATATGTGAACCTAGAGGCTTGAATCACCTTAGAACGCAGAAGATCTACAAAAACGTCTAAAATGTTCAATAGAGGATAACATGAGAAAAAAGATAAATCATGAAATGAGGCGCAAACATAATAGAGACCATACCAAGGTGATCCCAATGCAATCGATGGCGTTTGAATCAGAGATTAAACGGAGGATCGGGGGCTCGGAGAAAGATTGATTCCATATGGGTTCTCTCGGATGAACAGGACCTAGAAGAAGGGCATTCTGTCCATTAGAGGTGAGCCCGGTGCGTTGAATGAAAAAAAAGAACACGACATGTACATATGAAGTACATGGCATGTAGTTGTTGTTTCTGTACCCAGCATTATGAGGCCTCAAGATCACCCCCACATGGTCATGTTCAAGGTTGCTAGAGGTCTAGTACAGGGTTACCCGTGTTAAGAGAGTACACGACGTGTACTCAGAAAGTACACGGCGTGTACTTCGAAAATATCAATAAATTCCCCTTTCTCTCAAAAACGACTAGAAGAAAGAAACATACATGAAAAAAAGATTGGGGTTCTTAAACACTCATACAGATGAAGTTCTCAATTTGAATAATATGTTTGAGGAAGTGACATAGGACATTGAATAAGTAATAAAGAAAAATTGCCTTCATGTATTCCTTGAATTATAGAAATTTTAGGAAGATATTTCTATAAAGGTGGTTAAAAGTAAAATCCCCTGATCTAAATATATATTTTTTCTTTTAAAAAAATATTTTTCGGAATAAATTGTTTCTTACATAACAATAATTAAAAATGAACCATGATAAATTAATTGAGATAAAATATTGAAATACAAGATAAAAATTAATAAATTATTGGAATGAAATATGATTTATTGTTAATAAAATTACATGGAAATTTAGACATGTAAATTAAAATACCATGAACATGTGCTCATAGACCTCATGGTTTTTTTGAGGATCCTAGATTTTATTAAAACTATAGAAATAATATAATGAATAATATATATAATATACATGTGTTGGGAGAATAAAATAGAGAAAATATATAAAAAATGTATATGAAGCTATATATAATAAATAAATTTGGCCTTTATATATATGGACATTGGTTATATGGTGGTTTGAAATATAATAATTATATATATGATAATTGGGTAAGAATTTATCAGATCAGTGTATTGAATATAATAATTTATTGTAAAAATTCCAAACTATATAATTTATATATGATAAATAAGGAAACAAAACAATAAAATTTAATTATAATTCTTTATAAATATATATTTCTATGAGTTACATATTATTATCATTATTTTTTTAAAACATTATTTCAATAAAATTGAATGATAAAATTGAATTATTCATAAATAAATATAATACATGATATAATTATATAACAAAAATGAATACTATTTATTTCATAGAAAATTAAATATTATTTATTGATAATGATGTTTCATTATATATTATACCTTTTTATATAAAAGTTAAATGTATCATACATTAAAAAATTGAGTGAAATTGATTTTATATTTATATATATACACCCATGAATTGATAATTAATGAATTATTGGCAATTTTAAATAAATAATAATAAAATCATTTAATTTTAAAAATAGATACTATTTAAAGGAATATTATATAACTTGTTCTTTATTTTATATCAATAACATTAATGTTTATCATTAAAATTATAACTCTAATAAAATCATTCCATTTATAATCCAATAATATAAAACTCATTTGATTGTTAACCAATAAGAAATTATATTAATAAACTGTAATGTTTAAAACGATATTTTTCAATAAAAATTTTATTTCTATAAATTTTATGATATCAATTTAAATTTTGTTTCCATATTTATGAATTAATTTTTTTTAAATAGATATAAATTTTTTAATTAGGATATATAACTCAGGTAAGGATATAAAATTAGTTTTTCATTTAAAAATAAGTTGTCGGGGTCAAAACATTTACTGTAATAAAGGTAAAATGTTTTAAAAAGGGTTTCAAAAATCCTGAAATGAGCTAAAATATCTAATAAGCACTTCTATAAACGTGTGGATGAGTTATTTTTGAAATCCTAAATTACCTATTCCTCCTTTTAATCATTCTTTATCCACATTCAATGAATTATTTTCCATTTTTATATTAATAAATTAATATTTAAAAAATACACCATTCCCACCTATAAAAAGGACCCTTTAGTACCCTAATTATCCACATGACAATAGCATCCTAAATAATCAAAATTCAAAAAACATCCCTTCTAATCCATCTTTTCATTATATCATGGTATATGTAACAAAAAAGGCCAATCTTAAAAGGGTGAAGGAGTGGCAGAAATAACGATATCTAAGGAGGAGGTAATTGTTTTAACTATGTCCTTCAATGTTTCTTTCTTCTTCTGCAATGTAAAAATTTATTATAACCTTGAAAATATAATTAAATTAGTATCTTCAGTATACAAATTTTTTTATGTTAATGGAATTAATATTATATACATTACTTACCTTTCTTAAAAAATTGAAAATATCCTCTTTGTTATGGTCGGTCTACGACCTTTATGAATGATGTATTTCAATTTTCATCATCACATTACATATTTTATTATAATAGTTGATTTAATGAATACATGTTATATTTATTAAATTATTATGATTATTTAAAGTAAAATTATGATTTCTATTGACAATGTTAAGAATAAATGGCCATTGGAAATATTAACCACCTAAAATGAACATATTGATATAGTTTTCCTGATTTGAGTCTATTTTGGAAATGATATTTATCTATGTGAGTATTTTTTAGATGGTATGATATAGAAAATATAACTATAAAATTCTGGATATGTTAAATCAATTTGATTTGCCATTTTACAGTAGTCAATATGACAAATATTTTTTGGTTGAATTGACCAAACAACCTTATTTACCCTATTGGACAAAAAGTATACCACTGATAAATGAAATATAATAAAAATGGAATAAAAAATTCTAATATTCCTCATTAAGTTTCAAAATTAATTTTTGAATAAACTTAATTATGTTATATAGCATTTATATTCACAAACCAATGAATTATAGAGTAAATGTAATGTTTTTATTTCTCGTATAATTTTGTATTTTAAATTATGATGTATATGATTCCATTTGGGAATATTGTAGGATATTTCAATCAAAAATGAAATCCTTTTTCTTATCACTTTTTTTTTAAATATTTACTTTTCCCCATAAAATTTAACTTATTATATGATTTATAATTCACCTAAAGTAATTTATGTAAGATTTTCATGCCTTACTTATTATTGTTAGTTGTGAATCATTATCATTCATATCCATGTTCATTATTATTATATTCTTTATATATTTAAATATCTATTATAATATGATCTGTAAAAAAATTATCATTGTGCATGACTTCTAATAAAATGTTGATATTATTTTAACATTTTAGGTGTATTATTTTCAACAAACATTGGGTCTCTTTTCCAAATTATGGAAACAAATCTTTTTTACCCTTTCTGTATGAATGAATTTAACCTTTTTTATAATTTTTTTATAATAAATATTAATCTAAATTTTTATGGTTTTCAAATTTAATTTTCACTCCCACTTTTTTTTTGAAATTTTCATTCCAATATATAATTTATCAAAAGAAAAGAATATTTATTATTATTATTCAATGAAATTATTTAATTATTTAACAAAATGGGTTTTAATTAGTATCAATATCTGTTAATGTTTCTTATGGTCTGTTTTGAGATATAAAACTATGGTTCCATTCATATTCTTTATTTTGATGGATTAAGATTATTTTTTTAGAAATATTCTTGTATCATATTTCCTACCTACTATTTAACTAATCCTTAGTGGAGTAAGGAATGTTACCATGTTATTGTGAAAATATATATAGTTTATTATTACTTGATAGGTGGGTCTGTATTGTCTATCTGAATGATTGGACAATATTTTACACATCAGGATCACACAATGGGACAAGGGTGGTTATCCCAGACCTAATGTTACATTTTTTTTCAACCAAATCCCAGTGTTATATGGTTAGTTAACCCAAGCCTATGTATACATGAGCAGAAAGACTAGACCTAATAAGTTACACAACTATTGGGCCCATACTTAATATATTATGGATAGATATATGGTATAGATTTCTATGGGATGAATATATTTAAGGTTTACTATTATACATGTTATTAATTTCATTTTCATATACATTACATTTTATTATATTACATTTTGAACATATATCCTCCTCCTATATTATTAACTAATAACATATTCTAGATGATATGAACATATCCTTGTCGATGTAACCATTATTTATTATCCAAGTTTTATTAGGTTCAGTTTCCCTTATGATAGGTCCATTTAATTTGATTATTCTCTCATACCCACCTATTTATTAAATCATCACATATGATCTTTAACTGATGGCACTCATGTTATCCTTATTGAGCATCTAAACTCACACTTTTCTTATGAATATATTCTAACGGTCATACAAAATAATGTTGAGTATTGTATGGATATAATGATACCATATGTGAAGACTATTTGAGGGATATAATGAATCATGTATATAAAATAACCAGGTTTTGTATATAGTTTAAAAAGACACTAAATGATATGGACTAAAAATAAAGTGGAAAACAAATCCCAGAATATATACTCATTAAGAATACCACGCTAGAGAGAATGGGGATATCCATCTACACATCCTAACTAAGTACAATGTGGCAACCTATAGCTTCAATTGTCCATCTTTGATGCCCCTCATCACATGTAACCTAACCCAAATTTGAGTTTACGGCCCCACCCTTGACTACTTTTCTCCACAGTTGAGGGAGAACTCACTATCATTGTGGACCAGCTCCCTATAAGATCTCTAAAATAGGGGAGTACTACTCAATATATATAGGACCCACAACCTACTACAATTTGGGGGTTACTAAAACTACATATGTAGTGAATATGGGGGACCTTATCTTAGGTGTGACTGTGTAGTTCCGACCCTAACATCTCTCTGATGAACATTCCCAATCACATCCATCAATATGAATTGACTAATGATGATTCTTACTCAGAACACCACACATTATATCTCATATTCAAAAAAGAAGGATACTATTTCATCATACATGATAAATTCATTAGTATAGGCTAACATTTGGATAAAATCCATGTCTGGAAGAATTATACATGAAATTTATAAGTTACTGGGAGAAGTACATAGCTTGTATATGGGGTCACAGGGCATGTGACCCTTCCTCATCACCTGGGCATGTTATCTCGAGGACATAGCATGGGAATCCAGTTCATATTACATTATGTATCAATACTAAAAAATGGTGTCATTGTGTACCTAGTGTCCTGATTGTGTATACATGGAACATGTCTCAACTGGCCATGTACATCCTCATGACATGTACCCAATGTGACACAATATGTCTAGACACCCTAGGACCTAGGGCGTGTAATTATCTCATATAGTATAGCTACATGGTTGTGGTCACATCGAATTTGGGTCTATAACTACATCATTTAATCCATAGCTCAGCTGAAACCATTTCTCCCATAGAAATAAACGTACACATTGTTTGGTCTTCCTCATTACACGGTGGGTGGGTGGGTATTTCAAAGGTTGCAAGGACGTTTATTGGTTATAACTCAAGATAGAACCTCTCTACTACAAATCATGTCATTTTACCATAAAAATATATAGGTTCCATCCCTAAAAGTAAATAATTTTCCAAGGATAGATGGAAATTTGAAATATTATTTCATGAAACTGAACTGTGAAGACTCTTATCACCACTCTGGATTCCTATTTAATGAATCCATCACCCAAAACCAAAAATCCATCATGATATGTTAACAAATCAGCATTACTTTTATAGTTCATGAAAACTCCATAAATCCATTAATTCAATCTCACTCAATCCCTAGATGGAAAATTATAAATGCATTCTCACGGTTAAGGTTAAAATAATATAAAAAATATTGAAGTAAATGCACACAATCAATGTAATACCATCATTGGATGGTGTGATCCTCACCAATAACAAAGACTCAAGGAAATTACCATTGTGTGAAACATTTCTTCAATCTGGATAACAAATTTTCGATTAGGGAAATAAAAAAATACAAAGAATATAAAAATCAACGAAATCAAAGTAAAGTAGGTAAAATTCAGGATTTGAAAAATTGATCAAAGTGGTGAAATGTTCAAATTATGACTCCCATAACAATTATGGATCAATAATTAGTTAATAACATGCCCTCTGTAAATTATGAAGAATCTATGATGGATTATATATCTATATCATGGTATACCTCAATCCATTCATCACTCCAAATCATCATGTTCTCAAATTCAAATAATGAATTATCCTCCTATAATAAAACCTTCTTAGGTTTATGTAGTTAAACATGGTGATATTTCATAACTGTGTATTTATAGAGAGGGTCTATTTAGGGTTGTTAAATAGTTCATTAAATTAATGAATTCACTTAATGTACCCATAGATGGTTGAATCAATTAAATTTAAAGCATTAAAGAACTTTCGGTCATGCCTTGGGTAAGCCTCTTATTCTTGGATCAATTGTGGTATCATGTTTCCCTCCCATGTTAATAAATAATGGTAAACCTGTTTTTACCAAATCGATGTTCGTATTTTCTATAAATATATATTAATATTTTTAATATATTAATTCTATAGTCCCAAGACACCCAATCACCACACTGAATCCAAGGACAAAACTAAATATATATAGAAAATATATTCAAAGTAGTAATCCAAAAAAAAATATTTGTTACATCATCCACTCCAAGTATTTTCACCCTAAAAAGCACAATATACACACAAAAAGGCTGGTGTACTGTGCTTGAATCTAGATCTCACACCACCATAACCCCTCCTTCACACACCCATGTTACTAAAGCTCTTCAATAAATGTTATCGTTCATCCATATAGACCCTCTCTTACTGATCCCTGATAACCAACATGTACTATGTGATGGTGGATCAATTGCCGATGTCTTTATAACCCTATTAATATAATTCGTATTTTCATCCATGTATCTCCATAGATATATCACATGGAAGAAATAATGCACTGGATCCAAATATGGAGGAAAGGGTAAGTAATAATAAACCTCACCAACACATTATAAGTTATCAAATGGACCAATAAACCTATGATATATCATTCTTCCCCAGAAAAAATTCCTTAATCCTCTTCACGAGTAGGATATCTAAAAAAATGTTATCCCTTATTAAAAATACAAATTCTAATAACATCAATGATGGAAATATTTATGTCTGCACTGGGATTTATTCATAAAATTGTGGGTATCATATACATTTTTGGTCATCCCCTACATCATATCTATCCCAGAAAGTGATTCCTTTATAATATCATTCTTTCATAATAGTGAATTATAGGTTATCACATAGAGGGACACAAAAGGTTTCAATCCATTAGTAGAATGATGTATGTAATTATAAGAGAACACTACCAGTAGAATGAGATCCTCCTAGCATTGGCCTAAGTCCAGCACAAAATATGACAATATATCCTCCTATATAAGGATGGTTATCTTAATATTCTCATCCATCTGGGGGTGAAACTATATAATCAACCATAACTAGGTCCTTAAGTCCTTTTAAAAATCTATCCACAACTATGATGTGAATTTATAATCACATTCAAATACCATCAATGAGGTTCCCCAGGAAGGTATAAGATCCCCCACATATACAACTACCCTATAATCTGAATATAGCTCTTCTCTATGATGGTAATACTATGATCTAACATGGTAGTTAATTCAACAATCACACACAAATTATTATTTTTTGTCACTATCTTCTGAGTACTTATTAAAAATCCCATAGATACTCCATCCCTTTTCATTGAGGAATCTAAATTAGATTCCTCAATCACACTAGATCCTAATGTTTAGTCGTTACCTACTGATATTCGGGACACTAATAAATGATCTCGATGACACTACATGATATAAAATCATACCATAACTAGTCCTAAGGTCCATCCACATATTTTTAAAACCAGTATTTACATCCAATTAGGAAGGGTGAAAACCCATCATCACCTCCTCTCAAAACATGACCAAAACCATCATCCATCTATGTAAGATAATGATGTGGTCCATAAATTTAGAAAATCAATATGGTGCATCTATTGAGTATATTATTTTATATAGAACCTCATAGTCAATTTCTATCAACTAAGACTCCATCTCAAGATGAATAAAAATTGGTGTCACTATTATTTACTGATAAAAAAATACACACCTATCATCCATTATTTCTAGTTGTAATGATTCCAATTGTTTAGATGACTCCTATAAAAAATGATAATGGGAATTCCTCTTATGGAAATCTACCATAATGTTTCTCTTACTATTATTATATGATATTTAAAATTCATTATCCTATATTAACTCCAACCAATTACATTGAATTTTCCTAAGAACTCCTTGTGTGAATATGTGCATGAGACTCTGGTGGTATTAGTATATAAAAAATCACTCACCCATTATATTGTTCTGTAACATCTTCAATATAATGACTAAAACTGATAAATCTATGTTTTGAGTCACTTAGTTATACTCATGGGTCCCAACTTACTCGACACATAATAAATCAATTCCTACCACTATATCAACATGAATCCAAACCCATTTCCAAATGCATATCATAACAATATGTACTCATAGCCTCTAACATTATTCAAAACACCGGAGCAATGATAAACCACTAACTCAGCACCTTGAAGGAACTCTTACACCACTCAGTCTTGGTAAAGGGTGTCCCAATCCAAGCTATGGTAGTTAAAGGGGATTAAATCCTGGAGAAACCTTCCATAACCCTAATATAATACCCAAAAAAGCTATGAAAAGTCAACAAAATTGACTTTATCATTGGTGGTGCCCAAGTAAGCACCAAATTGACCTTCTTTAGTTCGACAACTAAACCATACTCAGAGATGACATGCCCCAAAAATTTTACCTCACAGATCTAAAAATACCACTTCTATAAATTATCATAATTTTAGTACTTTGATTGTAAGTCTTGGACTATCCTTAGATTATATACATTCTACTCCTCGTTAAATGGGTAAATGTGTATGTTATAAATAAATAAAACTAATGATTAGTCCAAATATTGATGAAAGATCTAGTTCATGAGATCTATAAACACATTAGGAGAATTAGAAACACGTAAAGGTGTAACCATGAACTCATAATGTCTATAATGAAATCATAACTCCATAATTTAAATATCATCCTCTCAGTCCCTCAAATATTTATAGTCGAAAATAAAAATGATCTTAAAGAAAAAACTTTCACCTCTCGACTAATCTAAGTGGTTATTAATACCCAATACAGGATACTGTTATTTATCATTAACATATTTAGGAATTATAATCAATGAAAATCATCAACCTACAATAAAAATTTTCCCAAAAAACAAGATTATTTTTGGGACACATCGGGCCTGATAAAACCACATTCTTGAAGGTCCACCAACGGCATCCTGAGTTGACGGAGCTTGGTAGAGGAGATATGACATGTTGGGGAATATAATAGTGGGTTAATGGGGTGAAATTAAATATATAATTCAATATATATATCTTTATATATAGTCTTGTGACATATTTGTAAAGTTAATATATATTTCTCTCCACTACTGTGGGAATCTATATTCAAGGGGATCATATAATGATAGAGTTAAAATCATCACATGATGGGTGACTGTTTGTATATCCCTACGTGAAAAACCTTATTGATCATCCATGAGATCTCTTTCCCAAAAATTGTAATCTTCTCCCATAAATAGGAAGTAATCTAAAACATTTTTTACGAAAAAATATATTCAAAAAAATGATGGGAAAATAGATTATGAAAAATATGGTGTTATAATGTTTCATCTTGATTACCATTATGTCCCATGATAAACTCTCTCCATAGGGGCCAACATTCCCACTGGGCATATGTGATATATAAAATAATAACTCCTTGTAGAAACATATTTCCCTAGATGATCATCTAATGTATCATCTAGAAGATACACCACTCTCAAAAGGGATATAGAGGTAAGGGCATGACTCATGCATGCGTATAATAGTACTACAGAAGGAGTAGAAAATAAATATATTTTACCTAGATTAATCTTGTGATATGTATTGTAATATCCCTCTATATCATATTTATACCCAAGGACTTGATCTATATCTCTCTTATCCTAGTGTGGGCCACCTAGTAGTGGCGGTGTAAATATCTCATAGATTAATCTTTCACCAGCTTCTCCTCACTCTGGAACTCCATTTACTCCTCGGTTATCACCGCCTCCTAGGGGGCGTCCCTTACCATTCTTATAAGATACATGATCACAACAATACCCCTTTTATTTATGTCCATATTGAATCTATGTACCATCCTTGATACATCATTTTATCCAATCTTTATCCATGTGACCTCGCATACCAAAAGAATAACATTGACCCTCACATGGAAGTCTAGATCAATTACATGTTTTGTGTGTAGTATATTTAAATGTGTGAGTCTTGGAATAAGTATTATACCAACCCAACAATTTCTTACATTACCATTACATCATTATAAAGATAAACATAAAAATAGTATTACACCATGGGGGACAAGAGGTTACTATCTTAAGAAAACTATAACCAATCATTACCTTTAAAACATCAAGAATAAACATTTATTTAATTTCTTCTTCTCAAGATTCTTATTAGAACTTGACCGCTCTTTAGTAGATCTAGTCACCTAAGGATATACATAAAAAATGGGGGGAGATAAAATCCCAATAATAGGATATCTAAGAAAAATATTTCATGGGGTGAACTTAATCATAACATCATACTCAAAATCATGATAAGAATCATTATTAAAAACATGAATTGTGGAAATTCATAAAAAAAACATCATGTCATAGTTGTTATCTACCACACAGAGTCGTGAATAATGATAGAATAATTATCACACTTAATTTTACTTTAACTATTTATATTTATCACTTTACCCAATGTATTTAAGAACTGTATAATTCTGGGTGCACCCGTCACATCATAACATTCATTTTGCACTATATAATTCTAGGTGCACCCGTCACACCATAACATTATCATTATCATGCAAGACACATTGAAAATATGTCAAAATGAACATAAATAACCAATTTAAAGGAATGTGTTTCATCTCATAAAAACATATTCATAAACATTGGGTACCAAAATGAAAGTGGTAATAACATACTTGCTAAAGAAATATCTACCTTGAGTGAGAAGTAACATGTGTGTTTTAGAAAGAAGATTTATTTTGGAAATCAATTATTTGACCTAAACTATAGCGAAAAACATTTATTTTTTAAAATGGTAAGACAATTATGAATGAATTATTTTTAACTAGTGAACATACAAAAATGGAGTGAAAGGGGGAGAACCTGAAGAAGGAAAGATGGCTTCGAGATTTTCCCCTTACCATGTATCCGAATGATTTCTTCACATTAATGTCATATATAACCTAATTAGATTAATTAATTAACAATTCCAGAACAATTTTTACATTAATATGGTTCATTATGGTCTCATTAAGTTTTTTTATTGGCCTTTTTATGTGGTATAGAGTTTAAATCCATTGTTAGGGAATGTTCATTTTTATGGTTTTCTTGAATGATTAACTTGTATTTATTAATGGATGTTCATGTGGAACATGGATAAACATTAAAAAAATATATTACATGTTATTAATGATATTATAGGAGTTAAAATTATCTTATAATGAATTATGTTATAAACCATATGGATGAATCATTTGTTCTGAATTTAATGATGTCCGTTTGGGTTAATACGGGTAGTTTTTCGACCACAACGAACTTGTTTTGTTTAATCATTTTGTAAAATGTACATAATTTATTTACATAAAATTAAATAGGATATAATAAATATAATATAAAATTTTTAATACATAAAAATGGGTTAATTACCAAATCTAAAGGTGGTAAATGTAAAAATAAAACATGTCATTCTTGAAGGTGATAAATTAACACCTCACGAAAAAAAATTTTTTCCTAAAATTAAAAGTATAGGATAAGGGGGGTTGTTTTATACATTACCACATTAATATCATAAAATTATATTATATGTGAGATAATATATTTATCATACCATGTGTAGAGATATTATTAAAATAACATGAAATTGAAAGAGAATTAAACGAAAAGAGAGAGAGGGAGAGGGAAATTACTTCTTGAATCCTCTTCTTGAGATCCTTATTAAGGATCCTTTGCTTGGAATTTCGATGAGTAAAAAATATCATAGAAGTGGGGGGAGGAGATAGCGAATATTCTTTGAGAGGTTTGAGGAAATTCGGGTGTGAAGGATGGTATTTATAGCCAAGGGAGAAGGATTTTCCATAATATTTAATTTATTAGTTTATTAATTTCCCCCAAGAAAGGAAATAGTGACGATTCCCTGAAAAAGAATAGAAATGAGGGAATTTGAGTTCAATATTTGTGTTCTCGCATCAATTTTGATGTTATGAATAGTGGTATTCAATTATAATGTATTTATACGGTAAATTAATGTATTTATACTATTCACCAAAAAATCATGTATTTGAGAAAAATCCCAAAACATCACACTAACCATTTTTTGACTTGTACAATATAAAAATTAAGTCCATTTATCATACTATATTTCTATATATGATTAAGATAATTTTTAATTAAAATCATTATTTACTTGAAAAATATAGTTTTTACAACATTTTTTTAGTTATTAAAAAACATAGGTACATATCACTTTCACTTAAAACCTACATATATACTATAAAAGTTGAAGCTAATATTCACAAAGGTAACATTAATATTCACAAGGATATGTTACTATTCACAAAAACTTAATTAGGTTCTATTAGACTCCAATCATCTTACTGATGGCAACTGTGTATGTCAGATTTTCGAAATTCTAAACATATAAGTGGGCAAATTATGTTTAGTGATCACATAGTATTTAGTATCATGAGATTTCATTATGATTCATAATGTGATTATACTATAAGTTATAATTATAATATGGTATTTACATTTATAATACATTTGGTCATTACATTATTCCCTCATTATGAAATTTTTACCTCGACATTTTATTTTACAAAAACCGGTGAGGGTACTTCTCCTTCATCACCTCCTCTGGTTCCCGAGTTACTTCTTCAAATGTATGAATTATACACAACACATTTACATGATGGGTTGTCTTCTTACATATAACCTTATCTCTACAGTCCATAATCTTCACTGGCTTCTCCTCATAAGAAAGATCATCTTCTAACTGTACCACCTCTATGTTCAGTACATATGAGGGGTCTGGTATGTACTTCCTCAGGAGTGATTAGTGAAACACATCCTGAATGTGGGCTATATTCAATGGAAGTGAAAGCTAATTGGTCACAGCTGTTATGCGGTAAATATTCTCAATGGGGATAATGTAACTTGGGATTTTCTTCACTTTCTTTCTAAATTTCATGACTCTCTTCCATGGTGATACTCGAAGGAAGATATTATCTCCAATGTCGAACTCCATGTCCCTTCGATGTTTATCAGAATAGCTCTTTTTTGACTCTGGGAAGCTATTATGTGTTCATGGATGACATGAACCATCTCTTTCATCAATTTCACATGGTCAGTTCCAAGTTTCTTTCTTTCTCAAACTTCATCGTAGTTGGTTGGAGTTCTACATATCATTCCATATTGATCTTCATATGGATCCATCTGAATACTAGATTGGAAGCTATTTTTGTATGATAACTCAACAAATGGGAGATGTTGATCCCATAAACCTCTGAATTATAAATAGTGGATTATTATCATGTCTTCATGTGTATAAATAGTCCTTTCATATTGTCTATTATTTTAGTGGTGATAGGCCATGATGAAATTCAATTCAGCACTCAAGTTTGTTGAAGGCTCCTCTAGAATTTAGTTTTAAACCTTGGATAACAGTCAGAGACAATCGATGTTGGAACACCATGTAGTCTCACAAATTATTTCAAATATATCATTTTATGTTTTTCAAGTGAGAGGTCTTCCCGAATAGTGATTAAATGGGTCGTCTTGGTTTGTTGGTAGACCACAACCCGGATCATATTATGTCCCTTCGATGTCTTCGGGTAACCTGTAACAATGTCCATAGGGACATTCTCCCATTTCCACAAGGGTATAGGCAATGGTTTCATCATCCCTTTGGACTTTTGTCTCTATTCATTAACATACTAACATACCATGAACATTGATATATATTCCACAATCTCCTTCTTTATGTTATCCCACTAGAAGTGTTCTTGGAGATCATAGTAAATCATGGTACTCCCAGGATGGATAAAGAATGTTGATCTATGTTCATTTTCCATTAGATCCTAATTTATCCTAAGTGATGAAGGCACACAAAGCCGCATTCCAAGCAGAATTACACCATCATCGCTGATATGGAACTCATGAAACTTCCCTTCCATTACTGCATTCACCTTAATTTTTAACTCTAGATCATCCCTTTGTGCCTCCTTAATATTCCCTTGGATAGATGGTTGTGCAATTATTTGTGCCAGGTATAATGTATCCCCCTGTCCTTATGATCTTTAAATCCATCATTTTCATATCAATGAACATAGGGTCTTTCTCAATCCACAAGATGGATAGAGTTGCAAGTTTATTTCTCCTTAGAGAATCATCTACCTTTCTCGCCTTTCCAGAAAAATAGTGAATATAGAAATCTTAATCCATGATTAGCTCTAACCATCACTATTGACTTATGTTGATATCTTTTTGTTTGAATAAATACTTTAGGCTTTTTTGGTTGGTGTATATGTCACACTTATCACCATAAATATAGTGTCACCATATTTTCAAGGGAAAAATCCTGGATGCCAACTCTAGGTCATTTCTTGGGTAGTCCTACTCATAGATCATCAAATGCCTTGAGCAGTAGGAAATTACATTATCATTTTCCATGAGTACACAGCCAAATACAGTCATGTAAGAATCATTGTATATTAGAAAACATTCTCCACTTTTTGGTAATATGCGTACAGGTCCAGTGATCGGCCTTATCTTTAGCTCCTTGATGCTTCCCTCACATTCATCCATCCAGACATACTTTATCCCTTTACTTGTTAACTTATTTATTGGTCTTGACAATCATGAGATATTTCTTACAAAAAAATGGTATTACCCAGATAATCCAAGAAAACTATGGATTTCAATGACAGTAGAGGGAATGGGCCATTCCTCAATCACCTTTGTTTTTGAAGGGTCTATAGAAATTCCATCACTTGTGATCACATGTCCCAAGAACATGAATTTCTTCATCAAAAAGTCACACTTGATGTACTTGGCATACAATGTCTCCTTTCTTAATGTCACCAACACAAGTATTAGATATTCATCATGTTCCAGTTTGATCTTGGAGTATATGAGAATATATTTGATAAACTCTACCACAAATTTATTGAGGTAATGTCTAGGGACTCTATTCATAAAATACATGAAGAATATAGGAAGATTTTTAAGTCTAAAGTGCATCAACAGAAACTCATAGTGCCCAAACCTTGTACTTAAGGTAGACTTCTGAATGACATCCTTTATCACATTTAGCTGATGATATCTTTAATAAATATCCACTATTGAGAATTATTGATCTCCTCATAACTGATCAAAAAAGTTTTCAATCCTTGGAAGAGGATACATGTTTTTTATGGTGATCTTATTGAGTTCCTGATAGTCGATACACAACCGCATTGTTCCATCCATCTTCACAAAAAGCACTAGCGCACCCCAAGGTGATGCACTAGGGCATATGATCCCTTTGTCTAGATGCTCTTAAAGATTCTTCTTTAACTCCTTTAGTTTGATAGGTTGCATCATCTACGTACCCATTGAGATAGGAGAAGATAAAGTTATAAGTTCTATTGATAAATCTACCTCATGATTTGAGGGAAGTTTGAGAAACTCTTATGGAAATACATCACGGTATTCCATCAAGATGGGCATTTCCGCATGTTTGGAACATTCCATTGACTCAACCATTTGGGTGAGGTATGCTTCTACATAGGGTATCAACAACCACACCATTGAAGTATTTTTCAATGGAGATTCATGATCTTCGTTTAATTTGTATAGGATCAGGGGATGGTTAAAAATATGAAAAGATATTTCCTTTTCCCGATAGCTGATATGTTCTCAATATAAAAAGATCCAATCCATTCCCATTATAGAATCGAATTACACCAAGGAAATATTATGATATTCGATGGGAAAATATTCCCACAAACGCCAACAAGAGATGAGTCAAACAGTTGGGTTATAATGGTTGCACCACATGGTGTTTTTAAGGATATCTCTATTTAAAGGATTCAGGGATTTGTTTCTATATATCAAGAAAACATGAAAGATATAATTTAATGAATAGAACCAGATAAAATAATACATTTTCCTTTCTTGAGGGAATATGAAGTGTACCTTGAACAACTTCATAATCTTTCTCCACTTCTATAGTAGTGATTCCATAAGACTTCCTTTGTTCCTTTTTCTTTAGTGGCTGTTGACATTGATTACCCTTGAGGACTCGAGGTTTAGTGCACTGGCTTGTATAGTTCTCTTTCTCCATAAAGTTATAGAATTTAACCATAGGGCTTTCTCTTTTTTCTTCCATCATATTCTCCTTCCTTCTCTTGTCTTTTATAAATTCCTCTGCATATTCACCTTCTTTCCCACACTTAAATCATTTCCCCATCCCCTTTTGAAGATATTCCCATGATGCAACTTCCCAAATTTTTTTCTTGTGGGTCATTGAATTTTCTTCCCACCATTATCAATATATCCTCCAACATGAAACTCAATATTTCATTTCAAATCAACATATCCCTGGGAAAATTATACAAACTCCTTCTCCACCCAGATATCACATAGAAAAACTTCTTCGTAACTCCAAATGTCTCAAATTGAATGATCATTTCTGTGGTTTGGTTTTAATCCACTAAATAATATATCAATTTTATTATCATTATTGATAAAAAAACCAAAATCATACCTTGAAATCCTTGTAAAATTTTATTTATTGGTTTTGATAGATTATCCTTTATTTTTCATGAGCTCTATGATTTATATTTCCCTATTCATACGATGAGTTCATGGGGAATACTGATTAAGAAACATGGTCTTAATGTATTCCCATTTCATCTCATCCATTTCTTCCATTGGCTTGTTGTTCTTAATCAAATACCACTATCGATCAGCCTCTCCATCTTGGTGATAAATAGTTAGTGTCACTTTCTCCATCTCAGAATAGTAAAGCACAAAAAATATCTTTTCCATGGAGTAGACCAATTATTATGAAACTAGTAGATCAGAAGATCCACTAATATTCAGTGGTCATTACCACATAAAACAGTCAATAGCCAGTTTCTCCCACTTTGATGAAGTAGGAAGTACCCCATTATTCTGGTTATTATTACTAACCATAAATAGTTTGGTAAGCGTCTCCATGAAGTTTTTAACACTACCTCCCAAAGCATTTGGGATGTCATTTGTGAAATTTTTTCACTAGCCCTCACGGAAGTTGTTGTCTTGGGTTCTTCTAGATCCCGCTATTTTTAAAATAAAAAAGGATACAACCAAACCTTATTCAACTGGTCATGAATAACTTATTTATTTGTACAATTTACACTAAAATAAAAATTTATAGGATCCCTATGTAAATCAACAAGTTTAAAAATGATTAAGTAGCGTCATGCTATAGTTTTTCTTTAGGGTTCACTAATCTTAATTCAAAAAATAACTAAACCTTTCCTCTAATACTAACTATAGTAAACCATAAATTTTATATATTACTATTGAATAATTATAATGATAAAAAAAACATAATAGTATTACACCATTAGGATACATAGGTTTAGTGTCTTTGGAAAAAATAATACTAAACATTACATATAAAACATCAAGGAAAAACATTTATTGAATTCCTTCATCTCTTGCTTCTTATTGGCAGTTGACCTATCCTTAGTACATGTTGTCTCCTGAGAATTTACCTCAAAAATGGGTGAGATAAAATTACAATAAAATTATTGAAAATAATAATATATCATGGGTTTAGCATAATCATAACAACATCATCAATATCATGAGAGGAAACATTATTAAAAGACATGAAATGTGGAAATTCATAAAAAATTTAAAAGATTGTGTCTTAGTGGTAGTCCACCACACATAGTTTTGAACCAAGCTAGAATCTTGTATCAATCATCATTTCAGTTTAACTCATCATATTAATCGATTTACCCAATTCATTAGAGTGTTGTATAATTCTGGGCTCACCCGTCACATCATGGAATTCATTTATCACTATATAATTTCAAACACACCAGTCACAACATAACATTATCATTAACATGTATTCCACATAGAAAATATGTCAAAAATCAACATAAATAACCCACAGAAAGGAATTGGTTTCATCACATAATAGCACATTCATAAACATTGGATACCCAAAAGAATGTGGGAATAACATACTTGCTTCAAAAACTATCAACCATGATTAAGAACTAACATGTGTGTTTTTGAAAGAAGAGTTCTTTTGGAAAAAAATTGTCAGACATAAACTCTAGTGGAAAACATGTATATCCCAAAAAGGTAATATATTGATGAAAAAATTATTTATAAGGAGTGACCATACCAAAAATGGAGTGAAATATGGAGAACCCGAAGAAGGAAAGTTGGGTTTGTGAGTTTCCCCTTACCTTGTACGTGAACTCTTTCTTCACTATAATGTCTTGTATAACCACATTATATTCATTAATTTACAACTAAATAAAGTTTTTTATATTAATATGGTTAATATATAATCTTAATTTTATTTTATGGGACTTTGGATGATTTATAGAGTTCAAATACATTATTCTAGAATGTTCATTTTTATGGTTTTCTTGAACAATTCACTTGAATTCATTAATGGATGTCCATGTAGAATATGGATAAACATAAAAAACTGATATTACATGTTATTAAATATATTATAGGTAATTAAATGATCTTATAATGAATTATTTTATATAACATGTGAATGAATCATTAGTTATGAATTTATGGATGATCGTTTGGGTTAATTCGGGTGGTTTTCAACCACAATGAACTTCTTTTGATTAAACATTTAATAATATGTAAATAATTTAGTTATAGAAGAATAAATAGATAATAATACATGTAATATAATATTGGAAAACTGTAAAAATGTTTTCATGACCATATGTGATGGAGGTAAAAGAAAAGAAAACACTTGTCATTCTTGAAGGTGACAAATTAACACCTCAAGAACAACGATTTCATTTCTCAAAAAAAAAAGAAGAGGGTAAGGGTGTTGGATGATATATTACCCCATTATTATCATAAAATTACAGTATATGAGTGAAACCGGAGTTACCATACCATGTGCATAGATATTAATAAATGAAATTTCAATTGAAAGGAAATTAAAAGAAAAGAGATAGAGAGAGAGAGGGAAATTACCTCTTGAATCCTTCTCTTGAGATTCTTCTTAAGGAACCTATGATTGGTATTTTGATGAGACCATACGCTCTTAGACATGGGTTAGGGGATATGAAAGATTATTTGGTAGATTTTAGATAGGTATTTAAGCCTAAGAGGTGTGTGGAAATGAGGATGTGAAGGGCGGTATTTATAGTAAATGGGGGAGGGTTTTCCACAATATTTAATTCATTAGATTATTAATTTTACCCAAGATAGAAAATATTGATGATTCCATTACCAAGAATACTACTAAGGGCATGTGATTTCAATATGTGGGCTCTTACATCACTTGTGATGTCCGAAATAGTGTTTTAAAATTATAATGTATTTATACGGTAAATTAATGTATTTTAATATTCACCAAAAAATCAAGTATTTCAGAAAAATCCCAAAAATTTACCCTAACCATTTTTTGACATGTAGAATCCAAAAATAATGTCCATTATTCAAAGATAAATTTATATATGTCATTAATTTAATTTTTAATTAAAATCATTATTTACTTGTAAAATTTAGTCTTTGACACATTCGTTTACTTATTCAAAAACATTAATACATCAAGATTTCACAAAAATCCTATATATATACCATCATAGGTGAGGTTAATATTAATAATGGTATATTAATATTTATAAGGATAACATTAATATTCATAAGCGTATGTTACTATTCACCAAAAATTAAATATGTTCTATTAGAGACCAAATAACTTACTGATCGCAACCGTGTATGTTAGATTTTTCAAATTAAAAACATAGAAGTGGAAAATTAATGTTAAGTGATAACATAGTATTTATTATCAAGATGTTTCACAGTTCTTACTAATGTGATTATAGTATAAGGAATAATTATAAGAATGGATTTCCATTGATAAAACATTGGGTCATTACAAGTATACACCAAATTAAATTACCATGAATTCGGACCGCTACCAGCTGATGTAGACAACTCAACCACATGATGCCCACCACCATCCCCAAACACCCCTCACCCCACTACTAGGAACCAATCGTTATCCAGGGCCCACTCATGTACTCCAACAAAGGTATGAATTCACAGGGACATTATGTTGGAATACATGTATATTTGGTGACCCTAATAAAACATATATTCCCATTAAAATTATTATCGTACCATATCATGGGATTAAAATTTGAGTTTAATGAAGCTCATTTTTTACTCAATAACTATCGTACTAAACTTTTTCCTCCCATGAATCTTTTAAGTCCATACAGAGTGTAAGAATAAATTGAAATAATCATCTTATAGAATCCTTTGGATGTATATACAAGAGAGAGTCATCTCATCATGGGTTTGCACTATCATAATCCACTAGCATTGTTCTACAACATGAAAAAAAAATTCAACAAGAAAAACCATCTTATCCTCTTTCATTTAAAAACCCTCATGATTTAGATCACTGAATGAAGACAATATTAAGCTTCTCTTGGGTTTGGATCAAAGTGTTTCAACATTCAATGTTTTCATAACTCACATAGATAGATAAGACCATGTAAAATATCTTCCATACCAACATGATCTATCCACTTCTCAAAAACTGTTAGAACTCCCCTTTCCAACCTAGAGGAATCCTCTTATGAGAAGGTCCCTAAACTGAGGCCTCATCACTCAACTAATCATTATCGCAGTCCTGTATTGGTAATCCAATTGGACATATTCTAATAGGTATCCTAAATGTGATCAACACATACTGTGGTTAAATGATAATCTATATGGTGATAAAACTTATGAAGTAATGTCTGAGGACATCATCTAATATTACGAATGTACCATTTCTTCCCTACAACTGATTTCTCGATGTTCCAAATTCATAAAAATGTAATTAGAATCTTGGTGAATGGATATGTCCAATTCCGCACCAAAACCAGATTCCTTGGAAAAAAAGATACCATCAAGACACTCTAAAAACAATAAATCTTTTTCAAACTAACCTCAACATGGGTCTAATTCTATCTACCATCCCTGGGAAGTACTTCCATAATACCACTCTCTCATGACCCAACCCACTAGGTCCCACAAGGTTGATGGAATGAGGGTTGTGGCATCAATAATCCCACTTCAAATATACTATAGGATTCTTACCACTATAGAGAGGTTATATATTGAAATGGGATTCCACTGACTAATGTACCTATATTCATACACACAAACATACATCTCCATGAAAAGTTAATATGAATAAATAAAGTCTACAACATCTAAAATATAACAATGAAATCAATAACCTCTAGAGAATACATTAGATTATGAAAATTTAAAACCAAATTATAATGTAGAAAAATATAAATCCAACCATAATTGAAGTTCGAAACTGATTGAAACTAGAATAGAGGGGAAAAGAGAGAGCCCATCTCTTGATCTCTAAGTCTAAACACCAAGTTCACTCAATGAAACAAAGTATCGCAATTCTCCACTAGTGACTACACGGACCTATCTCTCATCTTCATAAGATAAGGAAAAAGTGGGAAAAGGCGATGCTAGTGTATGTATACACATACATAGTAAGATTCCTAAACAAATTAAATGTTCAAATAGAATGATATAATAGTTTTTTCACTCATCCTAAAGAAAGAGGGAAACAAAATCCAATTTATAATATCATAATAAAACCTTAGTGAGAGAGAATGTGGATCTCGATATCCATATATCATTTAAGTATAGTGGGTCCTTCTATAACTTGAATGGATCATATATGATTTCTATCATCAAAAGAATCTTCACCAGCATTTGAGTGGAGGGTCTTGCTCTTTATTATTGAACTCCATAGCCAATTGATAACTAAATTTCATGGAGGAACTGCTCCCAACTAGAGCTCAATGATATTGGAGTATCACTCTATTGATATAGGGCTTGGTCCTTACTCTAATATAGTGGAGTACAAATTAACATGTTTAATGATATTTTGGGACATTATAACTTTTGTGAATACAGATCACCCACCATGTTTTCTCTCAACAGATACTACATAATAAAATCCTTCATCAAACATTGATCAATGAATTCTCATTCTCAGAACTCCTAAACCCATATCTTTTATTATATAGTTAAGGATATCATCACATCCTTCATGGAAAAACTCTTATGAGATGACACTTTCATTCTATTATCTCATTTTCAATGGATGATATATATATAATGATGATGTTCTGGGAAGAATTACATGGTGTGTATATGGGGTCAAACTGCATGTGACCCCACCTTATCAACTAGGAATTTTCTTCCATAGAAATGGATTATAAATCCATGAAATACTACATGGTGTATCCACTTTAGTACACAATGTGTATTTCAACACTAGGCCCTTGGTTTGTACACTTGAAACATGGTTCGACATGCCTTGTATAGCCACAAAACATATCCCCAAGGTTACATGGGGAATTTGACCACCCAAGGTCCTAGGGAAAGTAAATCAGGAACACAGCTCAAATACCTTGGTATGGTTACATGGCATATGGGTCTGCCCACACAACATGTGATCTGTAACTCAGCAGAATCCCTATCTTCCATAGAAACCATAGTACATGGCATGTATTATTTCGCACTGAACATCTTATACTAGTTGTTTTTTCACTCTTAGTAAAGATTATTTTTCTTGTCGACTCCAAATACTCTCTTAAAACAAATAAATAAACCATTTTACTACCATTATTCAGAGTGGGAATCACCAAGCATTGATCTTTATCATTTAGTATCTAGATATTGGAAATCATAATGCATAAAATCGATCCATTATGCCTCTAATTGTTTCCCTAGATTCTGAATCCATGAATCCATGACCCCTGTATCACCATGTTACCTTTCAATCAAGTAATATTAACTTTCTTTGCTTTACTTTTTCATTGATTTAGTAATGTGGAAAAGTAATTAAGCAGATACCTGTAATGGTGAAGTCAGTGATTTTTTGGAATTTCAGCATAAAACTTTAATTTTTTAAGTTCACTAAGAAATTACATGACATTTAGTTGGAGTACATGATGTTTAATAGATTCGGGTAATATTACCTGAACTAGATACACAACATGAGGATTTAGAATGCCATGAAAAGGATTCACCTTTTCTAATGAAAAATATTTGGTTTTTTTATTAAAAAGAAACAATTTTTCTTTATATATGACTTTCAAGGAGTACATGACATGAAATGCGATACACACCATGTAAAATCATTATGGTTGGTTTTAAGTAGTAGTATCGGCTGAAATTATTATTACACATATGTGGGATTACTTACTCATGACCTAGAGACTTATCCTATGTGATTTTGGCTGACTCCCTCCCATATGGATCACTTTATTCAGTAATTGATCACCGTTGTTGTTTGGTTTCTTCTTTCCAGATATGTAATCCTATTTGGATATTTCTTAGTTTTGATTGTGGATATTATTTTAGTTAAACTTTTTTCATCAGAGAGTGTTTTCTATATATATTTTATATTTTCATTTCATTCCTTGTTATTATATCATTTTCCCCTAATTTTTTAATCACTATAAATAAAAGGAGATAGGTTTATAAAGAATTAAGATAAGTGTTTCTATAAAATACGATAATTTTATGAATATCATGTCACTTTAGATAAATTAATTTTGTTTTTTCATTCATTTTATGTGATAAATAGTTATGAAATAATTTCTTGGAAATAATTTTTTTTTCATATAGCTATTTTATTAAATGGACATTCCAAATTTTGATATGGTGATTCAAACCCGAAAAATGATTGTAATGGATTTGAAAATGGATAATGAAAATTGAGCATGATTTTTGAAATAAATTTAATCAATATAACAAAGGTATGCTTGGGTACATCAGGTAGGTATCTCAGGTAGCCTTACAGTATGTTAAACCACATTATGGTATCATTTGGTTATGTCAAATAGAAGGAATCAGTGTATATTTTATCTAGAATATTTCTATTTAGGATTTTGAGTGTCTAATAAGCATTGTACCATAGGCTAGATACCAATACATGGTTATCTGTCCTTATCTATTTTTGGTTATCTATCACATTTTTTTTGTCATGGATTATTTTTCATTGTTTTTAATTTGAGTTTTGTCACATAGAATCACATGACTAGTTGATTGCTGGATATGTGTTTACTTGATTAACTCATTATGTGTGGATATGATTTCCTATTTAGTCACACATGATTTTTATATTTTTGGTTCGATAATATGAAATAATTTTATGAAAACCAAAAAATAGAAATTGAAAGTTATTTATAAACTGTTTGTATTTATAAAAATTCATTATAAAACTTGTTTATAAAAATTTAGAATGGTTTCATTATCGATATTTGAAGTTGTATAGAAACTATGGTGGTATACTTGATCCTTTGAGAATTTTTAAATATTTTATTATATGATTCATGTAATGGGAAGAGAAAATTGTAGCATGTTGGATTCTCAAATTACAGCTTCTTTTTGTTTTAGCATTTCTGAAGGTGAATTTTGATGACATGCGGACTTCAAAAACATTATGGTTTAGCCTATTTTTTCATGGATTGTATTTCTATTATGGTATCTCATATTTTTCTTCTATGTACATTAGTTTTTTATATTTTTTTTGTTCATATTCCGGATTGGTTATTGTTTTCCATATTTACCTAAATTAGTTATGGGATGGTTTGAGTGGGTTTTTATTTAACCTGGGTAGGTTCATTAAAATTTTGTGTCAAATGGATGGTCATCTAAATGTGTGTTGGCACTTCCTATGTTTGTTTCAATGTATTGGGTAGAAATGTGTTAGGACCATCATAATTATTTTAGTAGGTGTAGAAATGTGACATAGCCAGCTAACTTCCATTACTATAACTGAGTTAACATGGGTGGTATGGGACCTTTACTAGTTTTGAGACTTTGAGTTTGAGGTTATTTGATTGAATTTTAATGGATTTTTATTTAAATTGACCTATTACGTTTTATGTATGTATTTTCGTGGTGGATATATATTGGTAAAATTTTAAATATTTGTTATAAATAACTGATGTTGGTCCTTTGATTTTCATATTTTCTCAGGAATGGTAGTCTTTTTTACTTTTTTTATACAATTCTACTCAGAAGTTATTTTGAAATATGATAGTGGAAGCTAAGATACAGGTTACTTAGTAAAACCCTCCTATAGACCCTAATTTGGTAGATGCTATTATCTACAATGCTCATAATATAGGACAAGTTGGTGTTAGGAAACAAGGATGAGTATTGGATCATGACTCGAAATTTATTAATCAACATCCATTGATCTTTCATGGTGAAAAATTCCCCTAAGAATCTATGTATTGGGTTGGGTGGATAGATAATATCTTCACCATATTGATTATTGCTAAATAAAATAATGTGGGTTTTTTCACATACATTCTATTGTACTATCTTTGTTTAATGAGGAGCATGCCAAGCATTACTTCCTGCAAATAATTCTCCATAATTATTATCCTGTTATAATAAAAATTCCTAAGACTCAAATGTTACTAACATTAGATTAGGGGGAGCGTACCACCATGGAGTATTCTTCTAGTTTTGTTGAGATGAAACATATGGGACCATATCTTATAATTAATGAATAACTTAAGGCTCGGAGGTTTGTGTTTGGATTGAGGCATGATATTCAGTCGATGTTAATACTCGTGTAAATTCGGCCCATTGTGGATCTGGTTGACATGGTTGATTTTGTTGAGTAAAACATAGCTCAGAAGATAGGTTTTTACAGATCATCAGTCGGTTTAGTGGTTAGGTAGGGTGTATCTTCTGTCCAGAAAATAATGAGTATGAGTAGTCAGTTTTCTTCAAGACCATCTTCAAGAGATCTAATAGGGAAGTAGTATTTTTTTATTCTAATGTTGAATTCAAGTTCAACACAATCCTTACTATTAATTTTCACCTTATACTTCTCTTCTATATGGATGATCTCGCAATCTATATCATTTTTTTATAAGATAGGCCCGTAAGGACGGATAAAATATGACCAAGGATTTACCGGTTGGTGCATTTTCATCCAAGGGAGGAGGGTTTAATCTTCAAACTAGGGGATATTTTTTATTCATAATACCGGAAGACTATATGCATTGGAGTAAGCACTAGTGGGATATGAATCGAAAACAACTAGTTTTAGGGGTAAAATATTTATATTGTCTTATGTGGGGTTACCTTAGTGTGATGTGGGTTCTAAACAATATTTTATATCATCAAAGTTAGTTTATATGTTCATTTTTAATTTCAATGTTATTCCATTCTTGTTGAATATTTCCATGCCTTTTGGAAAGAGAATCGAACAAGGTTTCCGATGTACCATGTGTCGGGTTATGATAAAATAAATTGAGGTAGAGTGGTACTTTCTATTGTATAATCATGAAATCATTGAAATGATTATCATAATTGGTTGGATGATCCATGATATATCATAGATGTAGTTTTATCATCATCAGGTTTAGTTCTTATCTACCAATTGGGTCAGTCATTTTTTCCAGGGTGTGTGAAACTCTTGAGCGGGAATGTCTCGGCCTGTTGTTCCTTATGCTAGGGTAATATCATACATTTTTTCAAAATATGTATCATTATTAAGATATACATTCCATGGTTGGATGACATCCAAAATATTTGTGTGAATAATATAAAGAATTTCTAGATTATTTTTCTAATTTATTCTCTATAGATAGATGTTGATTTAACTATTTATATTCTCCCTTGAACAATTCATCTTTTTGTGTTTTATTACTATATGGTCCCAAGATAGTTGGTAGATATTATATTCCATCTTGAGTACATACAGGATAAAGTATTTATTTATCCTATTGATTCACTATATGCTTCACCTATCAGCTTTCTGAGAAGGAATAAATGATCCCCAAACATTGTATTGATTATCGGAAGTCAAATCAGTTGACCATTAATAAAAAAATATATTTTCCAAGGATTGATGATCCATTTGATCAACATATAAGTGATCATTGGTTTTATTTGATAGTCATATGGTCAATGTACAACCAGTGTAGATTATGATCATATGATATACCTAAAACATCATTTAGAAGTCCATATAGACATTTTGGTTTTATGGTCATACAATTAAGTCTCACTAATTCTCCATAAGTATTTATAGATTTTATTAAAAAAATATTTCATCTATTCTTAGAATATTTTTCCCCTAGATGATATTTTAGTGTACTCCAAATAGAAGTAGGGGGGTCACATAGAACACTTGATTATAATTATTCAATCATTGATAGAACAAAATATTTATGTTGATATTTCCATCTATGATTTTTTGGATCTAAGAGGTTATGTTTATGGGGAATGTTATATGTGATAGGGGTGTCTTAGTAGCTCCTCAAAAGGTATATGTAGTTATTTCTTGAGGGTATCCCAAAAATGTTCTTCATATCTAAAGATTTTTGGAAAGGGATGGTTACTTTATATAGTTTCTTGAGGACCATTCTAAAATCTCTTCTTCTATGACAATTTTAACCTGAAATGTTTTATTGTTTCAATGGAAGGACAAGAGGATGATATATTTTTAGGGCTGAAAGTGAGGGTTACTTTATAACTAATTTCGATTCCTCTAGAACTGGGATCGATTTATAATATTTTGTGTGATGCATTTGATATGGATTTTGGAAGTGAACCAATGAAAGGGAAACATTTTATGGCTTATAGATCTGACTAGTTATTCCATAATGAGAACTAATACCCCACCCTTGATTTTAAGTTTGTAGTGGTTATGGCTACACTCAAACTGTGGTGCCACTATTTCTTTGGGAAGTGGATTATGGTATATTTTTATCATAAGATCCATAAATATATTTTAACACATGCGGATTGTATTTTGATAGAAATTATGGGTACATTTTCATAAAAATTTTGATTTTGATATTTCTTATACCCTTGGAAATGGGAATCTGGTTGCTAATTCCTTGGAAAAAAATTTACAAACAAAAAAAATGAATGTATTAGTTTAGGATTGGTTACTAATGTGTTGTTCTACTAAGATGATCATGGAATTGGAAAAGGTTCATGGACATGTGTTCTTGGATTTTTTTTGAAAGTGGAATCATCTTTTGATGAGTGATTTTTGATGGAGCATGTGGAACACCCCAGGATCCAACACATTAGGGAAATCCTTTACTGTTGGGATATCTCAACTGTGTGGAATCAGTCTCCTATTAGAGATTTCTGATTCTTCAGTAGGATGGTTGTTCTATTTTCGAGGTCGTAGGAGTGGATGGAAAGTGGAAATAGGTAATTTTGGTCAGTGCACCCTAGGGATACCAAGATGTATCACTACTTGAGGTATTAGTATTTGTGGATAAGTATAAGATGGTTAATTCAATATTCAGTTTTGTGGTTCCTCACATGTAAAATAATTATGGTAGAGCACAAAATACCTATGGGTTTTTTCATATATTACTCATTCTTCTATGGAAGTGGGATGTTATTTCGATGGATTTAATCATTGTATTTCCACATACTCCTAGTGAGAAGGACACAATTTGGGTTATCATTAACTAACTATTGATATTAGTAAATTTTATACCTATCATGTTTGAGACTAAATTGGAATATATTTGGGACTTATTTATCTGGGATAATGTGTGACTTTAAGTGGTTCACTCTATGGTTGTTTTTCATAGGGATACAAGGTTCACTTCCATCTTTGGGAATGGATTACAAGAGGTTATGGGTTACTATATTAAATTAAGAACATATAATCATCAATAGAAAAATGGACATACTAAGAGGGAAATATTCATTCTAGAGGATATGTCCATAGTTTCACCTCACATAGGTCACCTTCAGTTGGGAATATAGGGAATTCTAGCACTACTTTTTTCATCACACTTTGATATCATTGGATGATTGGGGAGGGTTGACAATTTTTTTTAGTTGTGGAGGTACAAACCAGATCCTTCCCATGTGATTATATGTGAGGATGTTGATATTCATGCCAATACAAAATTATTTAAGAAAATAGTTTATTTTATGGATCGTTAAAATAAGGTATTTTGAGGTAAAATGATCTCCTTAGACCTGGTACTATGGATGTTCTGATAGGATACATGTGATATGTGGTAGGAGTCGTTGATGAGGTAGTAGTGGCCCTCTCATATTGAAAATCCATGATCATGAGCGATTTTAGTGAGGACAATTCATTTATGCTGAGGAGATTAGAACAACATGTTACCATTATATCAAGGATGTTTAAACCATTGTTATGATTTTATGTTTTCTTTTGTCTAGTAATGCCAAATATGAATTTGAGGGATACCTATAATGGAGACGTTAGGGATATTTTTTGGAATATTTAGCATAAAAATGAATTTTTTTCTATTCACTGGGAAAATACATGACATGTAATTGGAGAAGAAGAATTTTAATGGCTACTAGGAGGAATCCTTGAAGTGGATATACAGAGTCATGATTTGACATTCCATGTAATGGTTTCATGTCATATACTAAAAAATATAGTGTTTTTAATAGAAAGAAATAGGATTTTCAGCATATATGTGTATCGAGGATTACATAACATGTAATGTGATTACATTACATGTAAACATGTGAGGTTTTTTTAAAGTTATATTCTCATCTGAAACTCTTTTTTTATTCATGCGGGACACATTGATCTCAACCTACAATCCCTCCTAGAATACAAATGGGTGACTCCCTCCCATTTTGATCACATAGTTATATGATTAATTACCATTATTATTTGTGTTATTCTCTTTGGGACTCTAAACTTGATGTATCTTTCTTGATTTAGGTTATGACTATGGTTTTAGGTATAGGTTTCTAATAAAAGAGCCTTTTTAATATATCATTTACTGTTTCTTTCCAAGCCTTATTTCATTGAAAGTGATTTTTCTAGGTTTCTGGTAACCATTGTTGAAAGAAGCATTGTTTCTACCAAGTTGAGGTTTGAGTTTCTATATAATTGGTTAATTTCATCAGTTCCATGCCATTATGGATAAATTTCTTTTGATTTTTCTTTTATCTAAATGGAAAAATGGTTACAAAACATTTCATAGAAAGGAATGTTTTTTCTACAAGGTATTTTTCTTGGGAAAAAATATTTATTGATTTGGAGATGGGTTATAAATGTCTAATGATTATTTTCTTGGATTTTAAAATGGATTATAAAATTATGAAAAAAATTTATCTAGATGTAGAAGAGTGTAAATTGGTAACCTTTGTGTAATTGGGAAAGTGTCATGGGTATCCTTAGAGTGTGTTTCACCACTAGGAGGAAACCTTGTGTGATATCAATTGACATGACTCGATGTCTGTTGTATCTGATGAGTGAATGTTCTCTCATGTGAGTTTGCAACACACATTTTCCCATAGGATATATCTAATTATGTGGTTATTTTTTATTTTTCATTAATGGTTTTCTATTTCATTATTTCTTTCACAGATTTTTACTCATAATAGTTTATTTAAGGTTTCATCACATAGCTTCACATGATATGCTATTTCATTGATGTGATTATTTATTTACCTTGTGATATATTGATGTAAATTTCTATTTAATCACATATACTTTTCATATTTATGATTTGAGAATATAAATTAATTTTAAAAAATAAAAAGGATAAAAATTAATAAATTATTTATAAATTGTTTGGATTTATAAAATTTAATTGTAAAATTATTATTTTTTAAATCCTGATTTTGTGTATTATTATTATTAGACATTGTATATATTTTGTTCTGGTATCCTAATATCCTTTTGATCCCATCCTTATAGTACCACTGGTAATTTATTGTGGTTTTATTTTATGATATATCCAATGAAAATTCCATATTATATCAAGTTGGATTCTTCTATATTTTCTTCTTTTGGTTTGGGTTGGTATGGAGGTGACAGTTGTTAATGTGGGGATCTGTCTGAAATTTATGTTTTCCCAATTTTGGTATGGACTGTATTTATTTCATGGTATCATGTATTTTTCTTCTTTGAACAATATTTACATGTCTTTTTTCTCATTTTAGGACTATTTTCTATATTCTAATTTTACCTATATAATGTGATAGACCGGTTGTTGTGGATTTTCAAATTGAACTGGGTTGGCTCAATATAACCCACAATCGTGATTCCATCATGAGTTTTCTAAAAAATTATTCATTATGTTATCAAAGAAATCACCATGATTATGGCGGTCTGATCATGCTCGAAAACACCAGGAAACAGTTGATCTTCAACCTCATTGGACAACTGTGATGACCATGATGATTTTTTTTGTAAAAGTAATGGAAAAAGTTATATCATCCATGGAAGAAGTGTTCTAGACCAATGAAAAATAACTTTGTAGTTATCTTGAGTTAAAATAATATTATAATTTGGGATAATAACTATTGGTTTAGGTAAATACAAAAAGAAATAAAATTTTCAAGGAACAAAAATTAAAGAAAATCAGATAAAATCTATGATTTAAATGTTTTATCAAAATAGAATAATCCTAAAATAAACATTTTTATATTGATTATGGATCTATTGATGTTGAAGATCACATCCACTAGTGATGATGAAGAATATATTCTTCATTTTTCTTCAATATAATGGTCCACCTCAATCCACTCATCAATCAACATTAACGGTATTTTCAACACCAATAAGGAATTGTCATCCATTCAAATCCTCCTAGGTTTATATGGCTTACCCTAGAGAGTTTTCTTAAATTGGCATTTATGTAGATATTTTTTACAGGGGTATTAAATTAATTTATTAATAAAATAAATTTATTATTTTAATTGACCCCACAAAATATTCCTAAACTAAATTTCTGATGTTGACCAACATTTGGAATCACATTTGGTAAACCTCATGTTCCAAAATCAACAATGGTCTTAAATTTTTCAAATACATACCCAGATAATAGGGAATAATTTTATTCCTAATTGATGTTTGTGTTTGTGTGAATTCATTAAAATATGTTAATATTTTTAATATATTATTTTCGGTGGTAGGAGGCACCCGATCACCATGCCAACTCAGAGAAAAAATACAGAGATAATCATTCAAATATTCAAAGGGCAAGAAAAATAAAACCATAGTAACGATAATATTCATGTATAATTATTAAATATGAATGTGAGTTATGTTTGGACCACCTCCCTTTCAATCAAAGAATATTTAATATTTTTTTCAAGTTCTATATCATGAGAGTGATTCAGGGTATCTTAATTATTTATATATTATATGTTTACATGGAATTGTGTTCATAACCATAAAAATGTGTTTTAGCTTACTTGTGGTTTCATGTTAATTTTAAAATTTTCTATCTTATTTGGGGGAGATAAAATGGGTATTATTTTAGAATTGTTGTAAAAATGAGGTTATTTATTAGTTTTTTCCCTATAATTTTTCAATAATTATGAAAAGTTCCATAAATTTAGACACGTACATATATCCTTGGGTTCGGTTGAGATACAAGATATTTGTGTGGAAGCATTGTGTTTGTATCAATCATGAGATAGTCATGTAAAATATATGATTCCTTTGGATTTGAAAATGAGATGATGTGATTCAATCTATTTTTAATATAATAGGTTTAAAAAACATGAGTTATACAGCTATTTTTTAGGATTTCTAACATTATATGAATCTTATATTAGTTTTCATGAGTGTTGTAGTTAGAACTTAGTACTTCATGTCATTCAAAAAATGATTTTTTGAAATCAATTAATGTATTCAAATATTTATATATGATCGTTTTTAACACTATTGGTTGTAAGGGTTTCTCATTTCCTCTACTAAGGATTTTATTCTATATAGCCATACACACAGACCTTTTGTGGGTATAGACTATATTAATGATGATTTTGGTAAATCCATGTGCCCTATGTAACTGAGAGATGATATATTCATATATCATTGACCTTATATTGTGGACTTTTGAAATCATGCATAATCTGTTATCAACACATACATTTATTTTATTTTCTATTGCATTTTATGTAATTTTGTAACATAGTTTTACCATTTAGGAAATTTTAGATATATGTACTACGTAGGTTATTATGGAATAATGGTATGACATATTTTATTATTTTATATTATTTCCCATTTATTATTTTTATTGAGATATTTATTTTGTTATTTTTGATGTGATAGATATATAGAATACAAATCAATCTCCATGTTATATACTTAGGCAATTGTTTATTGTATCCACCTAATCGGTATACAGAGTGAACATGAAGACCAATGAATTTTTTCATTAGTAGCATAGTTTTTTTGGAGAAGGACATTACAACTAGTTTGGAATATACCTAATTATCATTACTTATAATAATAATTAATGTAAATTCTCAAATATTTGATATGGATTCACTACCACCTTCCCTTTAAGAAATCTATACACATATATAGAAATATAATTTTAGTAATAATAAATAATTTAATGGGAAATTAATTTAGAAAACTAAACCCTATGTTAATAACCCACACCACCTCAAGAATACACATCTTGAAAAAAATCATATCTTATACCTAAAAATTATAAATGATCTTATCATGTTGTTTAGGTGTCCTTATACACTCGTAATGGGGTTATATTATAGAAGACTCATCCCACAACTCGAAATGATACTTTATTTAATGACAGAACCCATAGGTTGTTCCAGATAATTCTAATATTTATAGTCTCAAATAAAACTTATCCCTCTCCTATAATGAAATAATCTAACTTTGAAAGAACATCACATGTCCTTATATGAGGAAACCCATTATTCTATGTCATTATCGCTACAAATATCGTATTTCACCTCACACATGGTAACTTATCCAATAAGTCTCAAAATTATTTATTTCCATTCACATTACCCTAAGACGTACTACTATTTATTTGTTAAAACCCTTTTCTACCTATAGTAAAATTCGTATAGTTGTATACATCTATTAATCTTATTATTGGTAACTATGATGGTTGTATGGTTTTTTTATCTAAATAAAGATTGTATATTTTTATCATTGTGTTTGATGAAAAAATTTGTTGATTTTGGTTTCCCTATAATTTATTAATTTTGGTTTCATGTTAGGACAAGTTATTCTTGGGGTCATAATATTGATTTAGATTATTGTACTAATTATTATGTATCCACCTTATATAAAAACTCATCTATATTTCACATTGTGTCTTTGAAAATAAGTTCATGTAGATGGTGTATTCTTTCCGAAGATAGATCTAGAAAAAATATATCAGTAATTAACTTGGAGTTTCATTTTGAAGTTAACATTTAGATTAATTAATTATATTTCATAATACATAATCCGATACACTATTTAAAAATGATGATTAATTTTTATTATCCTTTATTTTATTTTGGACATATTTTCTAAAAAATCCATTTGTTATACTCTATGTTTGTTAAATCATTTGTGTAATTATATATGATGTTCTATATTTTTTAGTGTCAAATTATATGTATAATTAATCTCACCCAACATTTAATATTGACACCTCAGTGTTGGTTACTAGAACCTTTCAAAATAGAGCTGGGATTGGGCAGTTCAATTACTTGTATTCATGGATGTCACATCATTTCTAACCACTCTCAATAAGAAAATCTCTAATAATGATGAAATAAAGAATTTATCATTAAACCTATGAGAAATTAGATACACTACTTGGGCATTACACACTGATAACTAAGACCTTACATGGTCACAAATTCCATCACCCACATACAGAAACCATCTATGTGGTTATGTACTTTTAAAATATCATGTTTTTTACATAACTGAGACTTTATGTAATCTAACTATAAGAGGAATATGTTTATCATCTTCCCCATAACTTATTGGTCATGTACATTTTAGCAAATTCACCTTACCCCAGTCGATATCACATGAGTAAGTAACACCCTCTCACCCTTACATTAATATAAAAAAATATTTCTAATTACATATAATATATTAAACTTGGGGACTACCTTCCTAAATTATTTCATTACTACATATTTAAAAATTCCAATGATTCATCGAAGATCATTCTAAGAAAAAAAGCTATCTCATATCATCTTCTTCATTTATGATCCTATATCTAAATATTGTAACTAACATTATTAATTTCAAAACATTTTTATCTAATTTTATAATTACTTTATAATTATTTAATATAGTTATACTAGGGGGAATTATTATTAATCATAATATACTATTAAAAATATCATGAAACCATGACTAAAACACTCATAATATTCCTAAAAATGAATGGTAATAAAAATACCTTACACTTAAAACTAAATATCACCCTAATTTCATCACAATTTGTAAAAAACTATTAATCGTCTTTTTGACTCACATCTTGATAAAACAATCCTGGATTCTTGTGTTACTCATTTCTCATCTTCATATATTCAATATAAACAGAATTGCCTAATTTTTTATATAATCTCTCCATGATCTCATGGAAGAAAACTATACTCCATAATTCCACTCATCATAATTATTGTAAATGTATGGGTGTAGTAAATGGGGAATGGGGAAGGTATAATTTTCAAAAAAAATTCACACTAACTCTTTCTAGACCACTATGTACCTTCAATGGATAATAAATTAGAAGTAATATAAAAGGGAGACACCTCAACCTTTACTCAGGAATCCCTATTAAAGGAACCCAATTTTTTAATAAAAATAATATGCTAAAATTACTATTTTATCTCTCTAAATAAAGATTGTTTTCCATTATAGGGTATGTTAGGGCCTCCATCAGATACTCATCACCCTGTTGAAAATACAGTAGAATCCCACTAGCCTCTGAGTGGCCTGGCTAGTGGTGTAGAACCCCCATAAATAGCACTAGGTTTTGAGTTTCACCATAAAAGATAATTGTTGTCACCTGAAACCCATCTTCTATTCTTTTTAATATATTCAACACCCCAGAATAAATTTCTATACATTTACCCACAACTAAATACCTCCAAAGAATACTTTTAATAATTTAAAACATGTTCATAAATACTTTTTCATTTTCAAAATCAATATTTTATTTTTTTTCTTCATATGGCCATGCATCCATTTTTATGAACCCAATTTAAAAATATAATAAATTGGTACGTTTTGTTAGAAATTGATAGGGTATTTTTCATTAAAACTAATAGTATGAATGGTCGACTCATCCAAATAAATATGTTGTCTTCTAGTATATGACTCTATCATAGACATAAGAGATGATCCTGAAATCCTTCCCAAAAAATATAAATTTCTACAATCATTAATATAATATATTAACATTAATAATATTCTATGAACATTTATATGTGATGTTATTAAAATTTTATGCCATAAATGAACTGATTAATCTATCATTATAGACTAATATTATGGAAATTTATAGTTTATCTCTATTTAGGGATGTCGTTGGGGTCATCAGTTTGAGATCAGGCCCATAAAATAGGCATCACATGTATCTCAATTAAAGTAGAAAAAAATAATTAACTTACTTTTATTTAAAATTTCATAGAATAACATTTAATATTTTAAATAATGAATTGAGTGGTGAATTTTACGGTCATGTATACTTGACCAATGATGCTCATTTTATGTGACAAAACCTATACTATAGTGTCTAACAGTTTATTCTTACATGACTAGAAATTATTATGAGTAATTTAAAATCATACATAATAGACTACCATGTTCCTAATTCAAATAAATAGATCGGTATGGGACTTATACATGAGGAGACCATCCTTTTTTTTACCTTATATATGAGGTTTTTAAAGGTGGGATGGTTCTTACACTATGTTAGAATTCCATTATGTGTCTCTATCTTATTCAATGGAAAAAACAAGTATGATCATATTCTTATGAATTATGGAGATTATTTTAGTGAAGACTATATAAGGGGGTTGATATAAGAGATAACTTGATGGTTTCCAAACCAAGTTGGTGTTTGTGATGGTGTCTTAGAACCAACTCACGTTATACATTTGATAACTATGATATTAATAAATATTATATCATAAAATTATTATAGTTCTGTCTAACATTAATATAATGATCTCTGTAGAGTTTCTTTTCATTTTGAAAGGTTATATAAGTTCCCCGATATTATAATAACCAAAAAAAATATGATAATATTCTAAAACCCAAGTCATATGTTCTATATAACAACAATATGAAGAGAAAAAAATAATGTTTTACTGTAATTTTCGGGAGGATCAAAAGAAATTCATACTTCTTCTCATGAAATTCACATATGGTAATATCTAAAATGGGAGGTTATTAGTGGTGGATTTGGTGTCCTAGAACCAAATTCTGTGTACATTGTGATAACCTGTATTCATATTTTTTTTAAAATAAAAAAACTCTTTATCAGATCCTTATGGTTCTTATATTTAACGTGGTATGTGATACTTTCCTAAGATTAGTTATCACATTAAAAGATCATTAAAATTCCCACCTATGATGGGAACCTGGAAATTTTATGGAACTATTCTTAAATATATGTTCTATAGATATATGTGATTATTTGACTGAAAAATGATATAGGATATCAGGGGTGGATACTCCTAGGACATTAAGGGACCTTCTCCTAGTGTACACCCTTGGTAATATCCAGTGTATTATATAATGAGAACAAGACCTGCCAGAAGGAAATCTTCATTTAAATGTATCATTATATGATCCTATATGAATAAGTGGATATTGATCCATCTACATTATGATTATTATCAATGAATATTATTAGTCGTATACTTAGATCTGTTGATAAAAATGGGAAATACATATGTTTTAGGCAGTGTAGAATATTTTAGTTGCATTCTAATTAATAGTTAATTAATAAATAAGGAAATGAAGAATTTTTCACTTATGATCATTAACATAAATTGATATCTCATTCCCTTTGATGTAAATGATATTTCGTATATAAATCCATGTCCATGGTGTTCTATATGAAAGTAAAACATCAAAAAATTCAAAGAAAGATACATATAGAACATTGGTAGATGACACTTAATAGAAACCTTATTTATTAATTATATCATGATAATGTGATTTTATTACATAAGAAGTGTTTAAATGAGTTATTATGTTTTTTGGGATTTAACTTCATTCATTGGGGGTGCCTTGGCGTGTTTGTAGAAGTTAACCTTGTAAATTAGGCTACTACGCATAATGCCACTGAGAAAAAGGAAAAAAGGGTCACACGGTAAATTTATTTGAAATCATATTTATATAATGTATTATTGTTTATTATTTAACATGTTGAATAAATATTATTCCCAAACATGGTTAAATAATTATTCATGTATTCTTGATCATAAACATTTCATAATAGGTTATTCAGGATAATATTATTTGATTAGTATATTTAATAAATATTTATTTCCTATTTAGTGAATATTATTTTATTTTTTTTATTTGGGAATAATACAATGGTATTATTTAATACTTAAATATTCATTACAGAAGGCCTGATAAATATTATAGAGGAATAGTAAAAGTATTTTTTAAGGTCTGTCGAAAAAATAATATTTATTTAATAATATTTGATTTAATAATATTTATTACAATTGGATATTTAAGAACATGTCAAGGAAATAATAATATTTTTATTCTTATTTTGACATAGGGTTCCCTAAGCTATTAAATAAGTAAAAATTGTCACATGGTTAAAATTTTAATGTTATACCGTATCATTATTTAAACCCAATTATTTTATTTTTATAAGAATCCAATTCATTTATTTTGAATAACGAATTTGAAGAATATTATCAAGCCCTATAGAGATTTAATCCCCAAAAATTCTCCAACGAATGGAGACCAATCTTCTTCCACCTCCCACTATTGATTATTTAGAGACTATGGAGAATTCTATTGAATATAATATCAAGAAGATCAAAGGATAATGATGTCAGTAATAGGATCTTCCATGATAGCACGTTGAGGATCCTATTGAGAAGTTCAGAATTTTTTTAGGGCATTTAAATCACCTCTATATGGGATCTTCTCTTGGTTTATACAATAAAAAAACATTAAAACACATAACTTCTTTCAAATCCTTCAATGAAAAAATTATTCCATTATGTAAATTCATTCATTAATTAAATCAATTATAAATAGTATCTAATGTTCATGTAATTGTTTTTAGAATTCATTCCCTTGTTTGGCTTCCACTCATTCAATTAAATTGATCACAACATGTATTATTGTGTAAATATTGGAATGATCATTGATCATGGAAAAAAATCATTGTTTGGAATGACCAATCATATGTTTCTACTAAACCTAAAACCATAAAGTGTTATCAGAGTGGTCACATAATTATTTATAATTATTTAAAATTCATTAATTGATTTCTGAATTTAAGATTCAGTTTTCAATTAATTTTTAATAATTTTTTAAAACAAATTCCAATATTTGGATCTTTCTCTTTCATATATCATAGATCTAATCAAACAAATTAGTTCAATGAATGAAATAATATTGATGAAATCATTAGGAGGTGAAGAGGATTATAAATGGATAACATAAGAGTACACATCATTTAACTGAAGTTGCACACCATTTACTAGTGTTTAATATTCCAATAATTAATTTTGAATCAATTCAAACATTTTTCATTGAATACACATGGTGAATTAAATTTCTCACACCGTGTGTTGATCATCCCAAGTTGGTGCATGGTTAATTGGATCACACTCAATATACCCCATGTACATTACATGTATCCTTAAATGGGTCTTTTATTTTCATATAAGGCCGAACATACTAGTGAACACATAACAAGGACACCACACATCGTTTAACCATTGTACAACTTTTATACTCTAATTTTTTCAAGGCACAGTCTACACATCGAGTATTTGGGTGTGTGCCTCAAATAGATGGTGAGAGACGTACATACTGTATATCAATCTTTTACATACTATGAACATATTCAAATAACATAGAATTAAAATTAATTTATTATACTATATAATCCTTATCGAAATGTTCTTTCTTGTGTTCATTAAGTAGATTGGATAATCCATGTGATACATTTTATTATATTTATATATAATCAATTTCATCCTAATTTTCTGATATTCATAACATGTGTGAGTCATATTTTAGTTATTACTATTTATTCATTTAGCTTTACAGGTGATAGAATGATAATGTTCTTCATGCAGTCATTAAGTTTATAATAAACATCATGAATGTATGTGATAAGTCTTGTATTACATATTTCAAAAGGGTCAACAATATATGACTATAATTGACTTTTGATATATTTCAATGGTTATTCATTGTGTTTCCTCCAAAACTTATTTATGAACACAACTAATTTGAAATAAATTTATTTTAAATTTTAATGGATGAAAATATCAAGGAAATTAGGATGAGAATATAGATAAAATAATTGATTAATTAAAAAAGATAATTAATTTATTAAATCACAATTTATCATTAATAATAATGATTACTAATTAAAATATAGTTATATAAAATGTTTAATTTGTTACATGAATTTTTATGATCATGGGCCTATACAAGACTGTTTTATGTGATTTCACTAATTTATTTTACTATTAAATTTAATTATTGGATTGTGTGCCATCTTTCACCTTATTATGGTAGGGAATGTGTACCTATTTTTTATTTTATGTAAAAATCATTCCCCTCACCTACATGTGAGTAAATTAATATGAATTATATGGAGCTCCCAATATAGTTGATATTTTTCATTTTTGGAGCTGAGGAGAATGAAATCCCAAAGAATGATATAAGAAGATGGGTGGAAGGTTGTAACATGATCCTTAATTGGTTCAATGAATTTTCCCATAGTTTTATTGTTGGTTTATCATATTCTTTATAAACTAAGCATTAGTAAAATCTTATTACCATGATAATTTATTATTTTATTTCTATAAAGTTTCATCGCTGTTTCATTGTGGATGTTTTTTCAGGATAACATGAATTAATGAAATTAAAAAACATGCTAGATAGAACTGGAATAAATTATCTGATGTGGAAACATAATGAATGATATGTATAATCACTTAAATAAATCCACATAGTATTAACAATAATGAGATAGACATAAAAATTAGTAATTTACCCATTACAGGATAAAAGCCCTGAATAATATTAATTATGTCGGTATATACTTCCACAAACACTATTAAAATCAATCCATAATTCCATGTTCATTACCATCCAATGTTAGGGTGCTTTCAATTATCATGAATTTATAACTTGATGTTTTATATTTACATAACATAATTCACATCAAGGGTTTAGTACCAAATAAGGAATTGTTATAATTCAGAGTCAAGGTCGGAGGAAATATATCTTAAAAGTTTCAATATAGGGAGTCCAATCAATTGATAAAAAACTATGTGTTAATGTAGTTGGAATTTGGAATTCCTACGTAAAACCATTCCAGTTGTTTGAAGGAACAAATTTGCGTTACAAAGAAGGTGGCCATGGATCCTTTCCACTATAATGTCTATGAACAAGATATTTCGACGACAATGGTGAGGGATATTGGGTTTCGATAATATAGTGGGATATTAACATATATAATATTTATTTTTTTGTATATAAATAATCTGAAAGTGTACAAAATGTCTTATTCTCTTATTTGTAAAAATAGAAAAAAAAGGTGACAAAAAAAATATCACTACAATACATACCTCAAAATGGTACACTTCTCACTTGAACAAATTTTCAAGAGTGGCATAACAACTTACAGACTATCGTATTAAATGAAAGTAAATTTAATGTCTTGGAAGAACCAATTCCTAATGCCCTTATAATGAGGCTAGTTATAATGATTTAACAATCTATTATAAAAAAATGAAAGATTCCATAGATGTAAGTGTTTCATGCCATCATCCATAAAAAAATTATCTTAATGAATCATGTTCTCGTGGATGCATATATAATAATGGATCACTATTGGGATATCTATAAAGTGAATAAATGATAATAGTGATGTGATATCCCGAATGATTTTTATATTACTATGGTTGGGGAGTCAGAACTAGTTGGGCCTCATGTAGTTAGTATTATTTGCTAAATTTAATTCATAGACATCATAAAGATTAAATTATAGGATGAGTTTCACATGGATCTCAAACATTAATCACAACCCAAGACCATAAATAGTTTTATTATTAATAAAAATATGATAAATAATGAGGAGATTATTTGAGAACAGCTTACCATGATTTTCCAAGTTGATAAGAACATGGTGGAGACAATATTGTTGTCCTTGTGGTGACTACGAAAAGAAAGCACAAGGATAATTGGCCCAAAAAACATAAAAATTATAAATATCTATAAAAATATACTTCCAAGAATAGAGAGATCCATAAAAATGGCAAGGAAAAGGAATCAATACCTTTTTAATGTGGCATTCCAAGAAACTATAAGAGGAACTGCACACAATAGAATGGGGAAGCTAATGGTGAATTATTTATCAAGTGTAATCTTTTAATATCTACAAATTAGGTATTAGATATAGATTTGGGTGATCAATTATATATCTAAATGCTTGAACGAATTATATTTTGATGGATTTATAGAATTGAGGTGGAATCATTAGCTTCCCATGGTGTGAGGATAGTATCATCAACCATTGTTTACTGTCACCTTTCATTTCCAACAAGAATACTTATTTTAAATATTATTATTATGTACCAACTATTTCCAATAACATAATTTATGTATCATTACTTGATACAGATGCTTTTATTTCAAATTTTTTAAATAAATGTTGTTTATTATATAAATAAAAGATATGTTATGGTATGAAACATTTAAATAATGGTATTAATTTAAAAAATTATGAAATAAAAGTATTGGAAATTGATAATGAATCATGTTCACATGACTCATATAACAACCATATATGGAATCAATATCTTGGTCATGTAAATGGGAAGTGTTTAAAAAATCCCACTCAAACGGATTTTTTGGACTCACCTGAACTAATACCACTTGAAAGATGTCATGCATGTTTACAAGTAAAAAATGACCAAATTTCCATTTAGGGGAAAGAGAGAAAGGGCCAAAAAACTTCTATAATTTGTACACATAGATGTGTGTGGACTATTTATAGTATAAACTGTAGGTGGGTATTCTTACTTCACAACATTTATAGATAGAATCGAGTATGTGTGGTTATATCTACATGATGAGGTATAAGTCTGAGCCATTTGATATATTCATGGAAATAAATAATTATGTATAGAATAAAATTGAATATAATATATATATTCTTCAAGAAGATATAGGTTGTGAATAGATTAGAAAATATTTTATCAACATTCTATAAATGTTTTCGATCATATCTCACCTCACTCCAACATCCACGCCACAGTGGAATGGTGTTAGTGAAATGGAGAATCATACAATGTTAGAAATGGTAAGGTTGATAAGGAGTCATGTATATCATCCATTATCTTTTGGTGATATGAATTACAACTATAGCATACACATTAAACTGAGTAACAAATAAAGTGAAAAAATGGAACTGCCTTTAATTTATAGAGTGCAATGAAACTCATTTTTTTCGCACTCACATTTATGGGATTGTGAAGTGCTTATTAAGGCCATCTCAAGAAACAAACTAGAACCTAGGGGAAAAAATTAAATCTTTATATGGTATTCTACGGAATCAAAGTGATACTACATGTATAACCCCTTAGACAAGAATGGGACTATCATTAGAATATTAATTTTTCTTGATAGAGAGAACTTTCTCAAAAATGATAGTGAATGAAAGATTGAATTTGATAAAATTGATGCTCAAGGTACACAATAGTATGTACTGGAAGAGGTTCCATGGTTCCCCATGTATGAAGTAGATCCCTAAATAGAACAACTATATAAGATTATAAGTGATGTAAGAGAACTAAAGAGATATCGTTTTCTTATCATCGATGATATAGACTCAATATTAGTTGATAATGGTGAACTTATCTTGTACAATGTATAGTAGAGAGCTCATAAGTATCAAGATATATTGAATCCATGAAATGTTAAATAAATTTCATGTATCAGAACATAATTTTGGTTCTAGTCCATAAAACAAGAGATGTATATACCGTAAGGTTAAGATGGGTATTCAAGAAAAATTAGAACATGGAAGTTAAATTAAATACCTATAAATCAAGTCTAGTGGATAAAGTGTTTAATAATATTCATGGAAATGAGTATGATGAAAACTTTTCATGAGTTTAAATGTTTATTCCCATCTGAATTCTACTAGAAATAGAATAATTCCATGACTATGAAATTTAGAAAATAGAGGTAAAAAATTAATTCCTTAATGGTAACCATTAGAGAGATGTCTATATGACATATATAGAATGGTATGTGACTCCAAGTGATGTAAATAAGACTTTCAAGTTTTAAAGATCAATTTATGGATTGAAGAAAGCATCTTTTTCATGGAAAATTTGATTCAATGAAGCTATAAAATATTTTGATTTCATTAAGAATAAATTTGACACATCTGTTTTCAATAGGTTTAGTGTAAATGATGTCTTTATCCTTGCAATATATTTTTATGACATATTACTTATTTGAAATGACATGCCAGACTTATCATCTTTTATGTACTGATTAAACAAATGTTTCTCCATGAAGGATATACACGATCTAGCCTACATTTTATATATGAAGATCATTTGTGAGATATCCAAGAGGATTTTTGGACATTGTCAAATTATATTGATTGAATAGATACTAAAGTGATTCAGTATAGAATAATCCAAGAGGATTTTGTTCTGGTGTAATATGGTTTATGTATTTCAATGAATATTTCTCCTCAAATAGAATAGGATAATGAAAGAATTATTAAGATCCCATTAGTTTTAGTGGTAGGATAAAACATGTATTCCACGTTATATATTGGGCTTGGTGTTTCATATGAATTGATAATAGCATGAAGATATCATGCATATCCATAAGAAATGAGTTAGCCTATTTTTATGGTCTTCCACATGTAGTGGATAAGGAATACAGATATGTTCATGGCGTATGAAGGAAATGAGGAGCTAGTAATCTAGTGTTATATTGTTTATAGTTTTCAAATAGATCATACTAATCTGAAGACAGTGTTGGGATATGTTTTTCATCTCAACAGAGGATCCATGAGCTATAAGTGTTCAACGTATCCTATTTTTAATGACTCTACAACATATTTTGAGTAAATAGTGGCTTCTAATTTATCAATGAAATTAATTTGGATACCTAAAGTTGTATAATTAATTGATCTAGTACCTAGTATAAAAAACCATATAACATTTAATTGTGATGATACTATAGTGATGGATCATGAAAACGAGACACGTCCATATTAAAAGAAAAAAGCTTACACTCCTGGAGTATCACATCTTGAGATATTTTTATCTGAGAGGTGAAGTAGATGTAAGAAAAGTATCCAAGAAATAGAATATTGTAGACCCTTGACTACTGTCATATCTCATTATAATCTTCTGTATCATGTGAGAGAAATTGGATGGAAGGTGGTTAGTAGTCTGCTCTTATGACAGTGGGATTTTATAGGATTTAGTTCCCTACAACAAAAAATTTTGTACTTTTTGATAACTGGTATTAATATTTTTTTTATTTGTAAATAACACAACACATCATGAGGGTTCTTCTTCAGAACATAGTATGTGATAATGTCGAAAGAGTATTTTTTACTCTATATAGTCATAGTTTTTCCTTAATATGATGAGAACCTAAAAGTGTTATGATGATATTCGTAAATAAATTTTTTATTATTTGATGATATCATTTGGGGGACACAAAAGATACAGTATATCAAGGGTGGATACTAATAAGACTTTGAGGTCACCTCTCATGATGTACACCCTTGGTAGAATCCAGCGAAAGATATTATGAGAATGAGACCCACTAATAATAATTATAAATTTATATGTGTCATTTTATATTCCAATATGTGGATATTCGAATTGATAATTACCCATTAATATTATTATTAATTACTAATACAATTCATGTAGTTTGATGTATTTTTGAAAATCGTGATGACATATTTTTGCGGCGAGGTAGGATACGTTGGGTGCATCATGAGTAATATTTCATTAATTAATAATATGGGAAATAATTTTTCCATTATGTTATTTGTCAAAGCTAATACCTCCTTAAATATTTTGGAAATGAAATAGCCTATATGAATAAATTTCTTTGGTATTCTATTGGAATGTTCAATTGTATTAAATTAAAATAACGATATATCGAGAACCTAGGTTTATAGAATTTGTTTGAAGCTTGATTGATTGGATATATCCTGATAAATGGACTAAATTAAACATTAACGGTCCACATAAGATATTATGTCATCACAACAATAACATTAATCTATATGGATGTCTTGGTGTGTTCTTATATGCTAACCATGGACATTAGGTAGGTTAGCCTAATATCACTACGAAAAGGGCCCAAAGGGTCACACATTGAGTGTATCAAGTGTCTGAGTGAAATAATATATTACTATTTATTTTTTAACAAGTTGAATAAATATTATTCCCACATGTGGTTTGATAACTACTCATATATTATTGGTTGCATACATTGTCACCATTTATTCAAGATAATATTAGGTTAAAAAAGTATTTAAAAAATATTTATTTGGTATTTATGGAATATGATATTTATTTTTATGGTGAATAATGCAGTGATAAATATGTTGTTATTAAATTTTCATTATTCAATGATCGATAAATATTTTGGAGGAATGGGAGACCTTGATTTTATGGTCTGGAGAGAAATAATATATAGTGAATATTATTTGATCAAATAAAATTTAATGTAATTCACAAGTTTGGTGGATGTCGAGGAAATATTACTATTATTGTTATTATTTTGACATGGGGTTTAGTATGTTATAAATAAATATTAATGGTCACATTTGAAAATATTTATTTCTAAATCCTAGAAATATTTAAACCAAATTATATTATTTTCTTAAGGATCCAATTCATTTATAGTACACAGAAAATTTGGAGAATCCTCTCAATCGCTAAAGATCTCCTTTCTTCAAGGAAACTCTGAAAAATTTATTGTGATCATCATAAACCTCCAACTCTCAAATATAGATACTTCAAGGAGAATGTTTTGGATGTTATTCTCATGGTGGTCTAAGTTGAATTACTTAAGTGATAGGATCTATTGTTCTAACACCTAGAGATTCTGACTGTCATGACCCCCTCCCCATAAAGTGTACTCCTCCTGGGTCGGCAATGTGAAAAGGGAGATAATGACACCCGAGTCCCGCCTCTAGTAGGCCCTAGGTAGGTGAATAGAACTGAGGGTATAGTAACACAAAAAATGGGAGGCATTACCCTCTAAGAGAACACATGTAGAAGAGAGAGATAAGACAGACACCAATAGACTCCAACTCAGACTACAATATAAACGAAAAGAAATGTACACATGAAATGTCATGCAGAAGTACTACAACTAGAAGGGAAATACTGAAAGTACTCTAAAGAAAGTAAAAAAAACAGTAACCACAAGCCCGAATAGCATGAAACCCCAAGCAAGTAGAAACCAGCTTGATCTCCAACTTGTTCCAAGTGACCCGAAAAATAGTTTATAAATACATAGGGTGAGTATAACAGTATACTAAGTAGAATCCTCCCCTAATCCTATCGTGCAAAAGAAAAGAAAGTATGCTAAAGCACAATGAACAACATGTGAAAATAACTCATCACCTAAACCGGTATAATAAGTTGCCAACCTCACCATGGATACTCTCACCAAGTAACGCATACAACAATATATCATATAAAAATGAATATCAAGGGTACCCTACTTCTACATCCCAACTGGTTTGCTGCTTTTCCCCAACGTCACATGTCCTGAGCATCACTCTCCAAAAAGTCTTTCCCATGAACACCTGGGAAAAGCACCACAATGTGCACCTCATGTAACACAAAGGATTTCCCGCAGACACCTGGGAGAATTACTACACCGTCCTCACAAACAAAAGTAACCAGGTAGTTTCCAGGAGCCACCACAGCTCGTATAACAAGAATCATACATCGAGTATTATACGTCTAGCCATTACATCCCATACACCGAGTAAGGATCCCCAAGCCATCACAGCCTTTACATGTTACACCTATAATATTCCATAGAAAACTATATCCATAATATATGTGCGTGAATAATCGCAAGCCATTACAGCCCTCTACACACAGATATGTGGAATACTAACCAATGTGCTAACCAGCACAAATAACTATCAAGTTGAGAGAGTGGGGCCAAAGGGGGTAGTCAGCTATCCATCCTCTCACCGGAATGTTTAGGAAAACACCCCCAAGGCTCAGAATCCATGGGGTTTCAGTTTCCCTTACTGACAGGGTGGAGTAGCATAAAGAAAAACAAAAAGTATAGAATATAATATAACTCACAACCACACTATGGGCATAACCTAGTCTTAGACACGACTACAGCTAACGTCTCTCAAACTTCGGGCTTATACCTCTATGACTAGGTATCCTATAATAACACTACCATTTAAAGATCATTATTAGATTACTTCATTACCTTTTTTATCAATTCCATTGTATGTTAATTAATTATTTAAACATTAATTAACCATGAAAAATTCCACATTATGTTTCATTAGCATCACACCCAATGTCAATTGTTCCTTCAAAATGTCAACCTCATCATTATGTTCCAGAAACTCCATCCCCATGGGTTAACACCATTTATTCAATTATTCTATATATAATTACTTTCCCACATTCCTAGGAATTTATGAAAAACATTCCATGCTACTAAACACAAGGGGACTCAACACGGTGGGTAGAAGTTCTACCCATCGAGTCTTTTCTACTTATAGAAAGAGTATATACCTATCCTTCCTTGAGAAACTAAACATGGAAAACACATGGCATACCTCGTGTTTCTTCACCTCTTTCGGAAGAAGGGTATGTAAGACCAGCTGCCTTAAGCAGTGGGGAAAAGTAAAGCAGATAAACAACCAATCAAAAATAAGCAAGCATCTTACAATCACATCTATCCCATTCCATCATCCTTGGGGTCCTCCCCGACACCCACATGCATAAACTGATTTATCTCACCACTCTAAGTGTTATCTCCTACCACAACCAAAAGGGCCTCCATGTCCCCACATATCACACCACCCATCCAGGCTCACATCACAGCACAAGTAGCAGGAAAACAAACAACGCATTAATTGGGCTCTTTGACCCTTTACTATCAAGTGGGTAACTCAAAACCCCTTAAGGAATTATCAAACGATCAGTTCATTAATCCATCTTGAATTAACAGATTTGTTATTTGTAGGATCTATATTTGGGAAACCTAATCAGTAATCTATCACAAATAATTAAACTTGCATACTACGCCAATTTTATTAACATCAAATTACAACTAGAACCAAATTTGTTTACATGCCACTTTATCATTTTTCCAAAAAATTATCATTTAATCGGAATTTACATTCTTTACCAATTTCCATCATGAATGAACAACTAATCAAAGGAAGCATAGATATCTCACTATCTAGAAAAACATGAGGCAATAAAATACGACTGATATCAATTTATAAAATATTTATTATGTCAATTCCATTTTCATTCTATGGGATTAAACATTCTAATAATATAGTTTCACATAAAATAAAAGAGAACCAATGAATCCCTTACCTCAAATAGTTCATGACGTTCTTTATCTACACAACGGGTCACGATCCTCCTCTCGCGACAACTGCATCCACCCGAGGAAGCCATGGTACGACCACACAAACCAAACCCCAAGGAAAACCCCATTATAAGCATAGAGATTACATGAAATAACATGGGAAAGAGAAACAAAAGGAGATGACCCCCAAAGGAACGACGATAAAACATACCTTATATCGACAATTGACCGATACATCTCGGTTGCATCAAAATAGAGTGGAACCAATTGTGGGAGTAATGATTGATTGTGGAACTCCAACAGGATGGATTGAAACGTTCTAGAGTCTCATAGCCGAGAACATAGAGGAAGAATAAGGGAGGAATATATCGTTTCCCATTTGAATATTTAACAGGGTGACGGTTTAAGATATGCTTAATTCCCCGTTAAAAGCAGATCATTTTAACCCACACTGTTTGTCCACGTAAAAACATCTCAGGCCATAGGAATAATTAATTTAGGATTTATGGCCTTTGAATAGGCCTAAAGATTCCTTAAAATAACGCTTTAAATGTATTTTATGTCAAAGGAAGCATCGAAGGGGAAAACTGTAGGAAGATGGAAACACTGTTCACTTACTATTACTGTACACCTACTGATCTGTGAAACCGATCTGTGAAAACTGATCTGTGAATCCAATCTGTGAAACCGATTTGTGAAACGGATCTATGATATCGATTTGTGAAACCGATCTATGAAACTGATCTATGAAACCGATCTCTAAAACTAATATGTGGAACCAATCTATGAGACTGATCTGTAAAACCGATCTGTGACACCAATCTGTGAAACCGATCTGTGACACTGATCTGTGAAACCGATCTGTGAAACACTGTACACCTACCATTACTATACAAATACCGATAGAATAGTTCATAAAACTAGAAAAACTATTCACAAAACTAGAAATTTGGAAAATTGTTGGGGATATGTCACATTGACCTCCCGGAACACCTCTAACACCACATTTTCACAATGTAATTGACCGAAGAGGTCTGGTCCATTATATCATATGCCTCTCAAATCATTATCATCCTAGTTAATTTAAAACCCACCAAAAGAATGGGGGTCAGAACAACTACCCATAAAGATACATATCAAAACGGAGAAACCACAAAAGAAATCAAAAGAAAATTCAAAAATAAAACATGAAAGGTCTAACCACAAAGGGAACATTGTTACATGAAAAGATTTAAACATCAAACAACTATGGGTACTGAGCATGTATCTCTGACTCACATTCCTTTTTACTCTCCTCCATGCCACCGTGTTCCCACAAGACACAAAATAAGGGGATATAATGCCCACACAACACCTTCTCCTTGAGGTATTGGATCTCCATAGGTCGCTCTTCGAAGGTTGCATCATCATCAACATTGATCTCCCCCCAATCGATGATGTGAGAGTCATCATAAAGATAACGATGAAGCTGTGAAACATGGAAAACATCATGTATCTGACTCATCTTTGGGGGAAGTGCTACTTGATACGCCACCACTCCAACATGAGCTAACACCTCAAAAGGCCCAACAAATGGGGGAGAAAGATTACTTCCACGGCCAAACCTTTGCTACCCTTGATGGGGAGTCACCCTCAGAAACACATGATTCTCAACATTAAACTATAAGGGTCTCCTTCTTTGATCATCATAAGATTTCTAACGATATTTCGCTGTCTTCATCCTCTAACGAATCACATATACCACCTCTATTGTATTCTGCACTAGTTCCGGTCCAAGAATTTCTGACTCTCCGACCCCAGTCCAGCACAATGGAGAACGGCAAGGCTAGCCATACAAGGCTTCAAACAGCGCCAAACCGATGCTGGAGTGAAAAATATTATTATAAGCGGACTCCACCAAGGGTAAGTGCCTCATTCATGAACCTCAAAAATCAAGAACACAATAGCGTAACATGTCTTCAAGAGTCTGGATGGTTCGCACTGTCTGATGATCCATTTGAGGATGAAAGCAGTGCTAAGGCATAGTTGTGAACAGAAAGCATGTTGGAGACCTCTCGACACCCTGGAGGTAAAATGAGGAAAATGATCATAAATTATCATCCTAACGACTCCATGAAGTCTCACCACCTCCTCTAGATACTGCCTCGACAAAACTTCCACTGATCTTGACTCACTGATTGCTATGAAGTGGTCTGATTTTGTTAAACGATCCACTACCAACAAAATAGCATCATGTCCTCTTAGAGATCGAGGTAAACCAATAAAAAATTCCATTGAGATGTCCTCTCACTTCTAGTGAGGAATCTCTAATGGCTGGAGAAGACCCCCAGTAACATGGTGTTCAGCCTTCACCTTCTGGCAGACTAATCATCAAGACACAAACTCTACAATAGAACGCTTCATCCCAGGCCACCAAAACTAGATCCTAGAGGCTCAGAACATCTTTGTCACACTAGGATTCACCGCTAAAGGATAACTATGAAACTCTATGAGAACCATCTCGTGCATCGTCAAAGGAACAAAAAGCCATCCATGATACAACACTCGGTGTTGTTCATATTTAGTCCAACCATCAGGGGCCTCACCACAAACAACTCGGTCTCTCCAAATCTCCGCCTCTAGATCTCCCAACTGGGACTCTTCCACCTTCTTCATCAGGGATGAATGTACCATCATCTAAAAAAGGCAACCTCTACCCCCAACTTCTTCTATATCAAGATCTAATGCCGATAGTTCATCCATTACTCTCCAAGAATCACCAGATTCATGCACAGCATCACTACGTGAATTTCGGCTCAGCACATCAGCTACAACATTCCCTTTTCCAGGTTTATATGATATTTCTAAGTCGTATTCTTGCAAGAACTCCATCCACTGACACTGTCATAAGTTCAAGTCACGTAGGGAGAAAACATACCACATACTCTTATGATCAGTGAAAACCACAAAGCGCTCACCAATGAGGTAATGTCTCCACAACATCATAGCAAACACCACAGATGCCAACTCAAGATCATGCGTGGAATAGTTTCAGTCAAGGGTATTTAACTGCTGAGACCCATAAAAACCACTGACCTCTGCTGCACGAGAACACAACCGGACCTTAGATGTGAAGCATCGCAGAAAACATCAAACCGAACTCCCTCAGCTGGAAGACAAAGGACATGAGAACATACTAACTTATCCTTTAGATACTTGAAATATTTCTGACACTGATCAATCCATATGAATTCCTGATCCTTCCTGGTCAAAGCTGTCAGCAGAGTCGCAACTCATGAGAAATCGGATACGAACCTCCGGTAGCAGTCTACGAGACCAAGGAAACATCGCACCTCTGACATTGTCATGGGGGCTTCCTAAGACAAAACTGCTTCTATCTTTGATGGATCCACATCTACTCCCTATTGAGACACAACTTTCCCCAAGAAATAGACTTCTTAAGCCCAAAACTCACACTTCGACAACTTCTTGAATAGATGATGTAGGCGAAGAACTCCCAAAACAGCATGTAGATTCTCTTCATGCTCCTCTTCAAATGTGGAGTACACAATGATGCCATCAATAAAAAATACCACAAACTTGTCCTAGAACTCATGGAACACAGCATTCATCAATCCCATGAATACAGTTGGAGCATTCGTCATTCCAAATGGCATTATAATTAACTCATAATACCCATGATTACAACAAAAGTAATTCTTCGTGATATCCTCATCCTCACAGACATATGATGATATCCCGACCGCATGTCGATCTTTGAGATCCATTTTATACCTTTCAGTTGATCAAATAAATCATCAATTCGCATAAGTGGATATATATTCTTTATTGTCACTTTGTTTATGTGACGATAATCGACATACAACTGCAAACTATCGTTGACCTTTTTCATGAACAAAACTGGTGCACCTCATGGTGACACACTTGGATGAACAAAACCGCACTGTAACAGACCATCAATCTATATAAAAAGCTCTCGTAACTCAGAAGGGGATATCCTATATGGATACATAGATATAGGAGACGCTCCTGGATATAGCTCGATCCCAAACTTGATCTCTCGTCGAGGGGGTAATGCTACAAACTCTTCTGGAAAGACAACAGGGTACTCCTCTACGACCCTAAGAAACGCCAACTATTTAACCTCTGAAGAACTCAGAATCATATCATCCATCATTTATGATAAGGATGGAATGCACCTATGACCTATCTGAGGATCTCTCTCACCAAAAAACACCACTTTATCTCCATCCGCACCAATGAAGATGACCTTCTTCATGTATCAATCAATGATAGCCTACACCAAATACAACAAATCCATGCTGAGGATGACATCATATGATTGCTTTCATAAACATAGGAAAACTCCTAAAGAGCGGTGCTTCCCCGAAACTAGCTCACAGTCTCTACAAACTTCAAACAAGTCACCTCGACCTCCAACTGGCATAGTCAATGCCAAGGGCACTAGAAGCTTCTCTTCCTCAGGCCCCAAAGCGTGGACAAGGGTAGGTGATATGAAAGAGTTTTTCAATCCTGAATCAAACATGGCATACAACAAGGTAGAAAACAAGCAAAGGGTACCTCAAACGACGTCTGGCACACCTGGTGCTGGAAAAGCTAGCTCATGAAGATGACCACGACATCCACCATGGCCTTTCTGACCCTGATAACGACCACCGCCATGGCCACACTCTTCTCTCTAATGATAGAGAGAATCATGGGGTTGTCCTCTACCTACCCCATCTACTCTCTGCTGATCTAAAGCTAGTGTAACTAGTTGGTGCTACCTCGGCTGGAACTACCTCAACGGAGGAACCTGGATTGTAGCTCCCGGTGCACGATGACCGCTCTAAAAGGTCAGGCACTCCCGCTGCTGATGGCCATGACCAACACAAGAAAAAAAATCACCTGGTCCCTTGGAAAAGTCCTGAGATTTGCTACCTCAGGAGAAATGAGTGGTGAAGGGTTGGGACCTACCCCCGGCTGAACGAAAACTCTTCTTCCCTAAAAATCGAGAAAACCAGACCACTGCTCTACTTTGTGAGGAATCGTGTTGATTCCCCTCACTTGATGATCTGTTTCATGACAAATTCCTCTCAATAACCTCTTCCCTCACCAGTACCTCAATATATTATTTTTTTAAAAATGGGGTGACTTGGCGCTGGATCTCTTGACGCAAAGCCTCCTCAAAATGCCTCGTCCTGGCCTCCTCATCTGGCAATAGGTCGGAAACATATCGTAAAAGGCTCCTGAAACAGATTCATTAACACCCTGATAGTTTATGAGAAGTATATTTTTTTACGTCTTATGTTATACACAACATCAAAGGAATCTTTCACTACACAACACTAGCGTGGCTTGTACACAAAAGCAACCTTCCTCGATAGCGTGTCTTGTACTCAATATCGAGTTTCTCCAAACAACAATATGTTATTAAAATATAAGATAGAGTATCCATTATATATATTATTAACAACATTTTTATTTTTATATAACATTAGAATTCCATTTACATATGATATGAGAAAAAATTTAATTTTTCAGACAAAAGAATTATTTTTTTTCAAAAATGAAGTTTTTCGTGTTTTGATGGTGTACCCATTTTAAATCTAATTTTTTGACAAGATTATAAGTTAAATTTTACAAAATAAAATTATTCTTTTGAATCAGGATATAAAATTTTACATTGGATAAATTTTTGATACTTTTCTGATAACTTTTATATTTTGAGGTATAGTGAAACTAAGTTAATTTTTAATTGAAAACAACTTTTTTCATAATAATAATTTATATGGATAAATTATATTATTGAATGAATTTAAAGAATAAATAAAATATATTTTTTCCATTTAATTTATTTTATGTCATTAGCATTAATTTTACATTGAATTCATAGGTAAAAACATTTCAATCATTGGCAATGTTTTAACTTTTAAAACCCTTTTTCTTAACAATGATATTAATTTTACATTAATTACTGAAACATCTATGTGTTTAATTTTTAAAAATGGATTCCATATTTGGATTATGTGGGTATGAATTATGTTAATAGGTTACTTTTATTTTTTTTGATATTATAAATTGTAACTACGGTAATTTTTATTTACTACTGTTAAAGGTAAATCAGGTAATTAAGGGTAAAAATAAGATTATAAAATTACCCTAAAACTTTGAAAAATCCTATTGGATGAATAAAAGTCGACCCATATCACTTAATGGCAGGACTAGATTCATTTCATGGACTTATTACTGTGAAATAATATAATTATTATTAAAACCAAAGAAAGTGACAATATGTCACTCTCTTAAATATTATAAGTATAATAGTTTTAATTTAGTTATAATATTCAGGAAACTTAGAATATAAATAGTATCCTGAAAGATAATAAAATTATCTACATTATATTAATTTATTTAGAAATTTTAAGGATTAAATAATTAACATTAATGATGATACAATAGTGATGTAGAAATTATTTTATTGATTGAAATATCAAATAAATGGTTTTAATAATATTTAAATAAATATTATATGAACTATTTATTATTATCCACTAATTTTATAGATAAATATTACATTTTATGAATCTATTAAATCTTTTGGTTCGAACATATATTCTTTATATATTTTATTTAAATTCAAATAAATGAATAGTTCCAAAATTGACACTATTTTTATTTTATAAAAATAACATATTATAAAATTGTTTACAAATCAAAAAATAATTTAAAAATTAAAAATTTATATTTATATCGTCTAAAATGTCATATTTTATCTAATTATGGATAATTAATAGCACATATGTAGTTAATTATATCAATTTAAAATTTAGAATATTATTACCACAAATAAAATTAAATAGATTAAATAAGGATAAATCTATTAGATATGGTTTAAAATAACTTAACAACATGTATAAATTTTATTGGTTGAAGAGATTACAACCCTATATAATCAAATCTTCTAATTGAGTCATTTTTGGCGGTTTTTATTTTGGTTTGGGATTTATTATAAATTAATATTTCTTATAATTCCAAAGGTGCCCCTCTCCTCCCTTATAAAATGGAACCTCCTCCCTCTCCTATTTACAAAACATTAAGCCTTTAATATTGGCCAACCTCTACCCATTTCACTTACACACTTCCCGAGAAACATTATAGAGGTACTGGTAATCTCAAAAGACCATCTCTTGTGCCCTAAGAGGAAGTTTAGATGAGGCACTTCGAGAAAGAGGTAATGCCTTCTACCGATTTATTCAAGTTTCTTTCTTCTTCTACTTCCTCTTCTTTAGTTGATTCTTTATTAAGTAATAACATCAGTATCCCTAATATACTGATATGTTATTATAAATATTAAGCAAAAAAATTCACCTTCTATCCATCCAACGGTAAACGAAATCACCGCGGGTGCGTACGTACGGAATATTGTCTTCACGCCGTGGTGTAATATGTTTTTCAACACCACATTACTTGTATGGGTATAATGGTGTAAATAAATAACTATATAATATTATTTTAAATCTATTTTGATTATGAAATATTATACATACACTTCAATACATTTCCACAATCATGGGAATGATATCATTTCATGTGCGTACGTACGACCTACCATCTCTACGATGTGATGTGACTCGTTCTACATGATCTTCGTTGAATAATGATTATATAAATGAATTGAATGAATAAATATGATATATATAACACAAATACCATTCTTTAAATTGTGTATCTATAACCTAAAAATAGGAATAAGAATTCATTCGACAAAACACGCATAAGAACATAAAGCAATGAACACTCGAATAACGAGTAACAATGAAATATTAATAATAAAAAGATACAAATATGACCATATATGATATCATAACTATGACTATGATTCATTAATAAGTCAATTACATTATTTAAACCATTATACAAGAGGTACGGATTCATACGAAGCATATCAGACCAAAGGTAAGGGATAATTATTCCAATCTCATATTTATCCATGATTGTTTAATCATAAGTATTTTATGGGGTATATTTATCATCCATGTCCATGTTTTCTAAAAGTCTTTTCATGTATGTTTAAATTACTTTTTACCAATTTCTGACTTTTACCACATGTTATGAATGGAATATTTCATTTGTTTACTATACAAGGAACTTTTTGACTTTTCCGACAAAAGTACGAGAAGAATATTTTTTTAACTTATAATGCATGAATGGGTGTTTACATTTTTATAACACCTATTAACATGAAGCTTCCTACACACATTTACTAGGGTATTTTCAACTTAATCCATTTCTTTTAAAATTTCACGATATCTGGAGAAAATGAAACATTTTTGAAGAAGAAAGCATATTTTCCTCAAGAATGAAATTCAAAATTTTTATCAAAATTATTTTTCATCTAAGATAATATAGAGTTCTATTTCTATCCCTATTATTACATTGATTTTATTATGTTATTATGGAATTATTTTATGATGTGCTTTATTGTATGTGGATTATGTTATAATGTCATGATGTTTAAGAATCCCATTTTTATTACATGGGTTATGCTATGATGTCTGATTTATGATTTTGTGGCACACATAAGAATGGTTTCATTATGAGATGGGTGGGATCTATATCTCCCTCCAATGCATTGGTTAAATATTTATATCTAATGATATAGACATGGCTGGAACGGCATGTTAATCCGGTTCAGTGATACGGGGTTGGAACGAGGAGTGAACTCGGTTCTGTAATGGAATTTCTCTGCTATGATGGTCTTGGAAATGAGCCTTGACTAATATGAAATGGTTTTCTATGATTATGTGTGTATGCTATAATGTTTCATGTTTTATGTTATGATTACTGGGATTACATTTCACTACTATGATTTATCCCATGTTATGATATTATTATCTCTTTTGCAGTATAAGATTCTTTCAAAATGTTATGTTCTTATAAATATGTTATGATTGATATTTCCTATGTTTACCATTACTGAGAATTTGAGGTCAACCTTTTGTATGTTTTCTTTTCCCCGGGTTTGGAAGAATGGTATTAAGTAAGATATGCCAAAAATGGACTATATATATGATGAAATAAATAAGAGACAATGTAGATGATTTATGAAGAAATATTTTATGTTTCCTAGTTTCTAAATAAACTATACCTATATGGTCCTTTCATAGTTTTGTTATATGTTGTAATAATTATGATTCAATTCTGAAGTAATAACAATGTATGTAAAGTATGGGTCGTTGTAGTTGGTATCAGAGGAAAATTATAGTCAAACTTTGGAATCTAGAATGTGAAAACCATAGTAAGAACCCTAAGGATATGGCTAGGCATAGAACACAATATTAGAGTTTTAGAAATGGCCAATAATAACCTCTGATAAACCCATAAGTGCAAAATTTTATTCCTGATTATGTGGTTTTCCTATTATGATTAATGTTTCTCACACTATTCTTATTGGATTTAGTCAATGGCAGGAACCCGAATGAACCGTGTTAATGCTGAATGTGACGGGCAATGCAATGATTGTCCCCCTGAGAAACCAAACGTTTTGGGAGATGGAATGAAAAATCTTGTAGCCATGCCCACACAACTTTCTCAAGCTATGAATCATGCAGGATATCCAAAAAAGTAATGTAAGGAGCAAAATTCTGTTGAATCCTTCATGAGGTCGTTTACACCATTGTTTAGTGGGTCTTCTGATCCATTAGTGGCTGAACAATGGATTATTACCACTGAAAAGATGTTTTTAGTCCTGCAATGTTCTGAACATGATAAAGGCATCTTAGTAGTATAATGTTTGGAAGGTGAAGCTTATAAATGGTGGAATCTAATAAATAATATGAGGCAAAGAGATGAAATTGAGTCCATGGAAGGGGACGAGTTCAAGAACTTATTTTTTAATAAGTACTTCCCATGTATTCTTCAACAAAGATGGAGAAGAAGTTTCTTGATCAAAAGCAAAAGGATGATGAATTCGTTGGTACCTACAAAGATTATTTTACAAGACTTTCAAGGTATGCTTCTAGGATTATTATCCAACCTAAGAGTAAGATCGATCAATTCTTTAGTGGCTTAAAATCAAGTCTTCGAAGGGTGTTAGCCGGAAGGGACATCAATAGCTATATGGAAATTGTTAGATGTGCTCTCAAGGTTGATATGGAGATTGGAGTAATCCATCCATCATATGGGTTTGATAAGAAGAGGAAAATGGAATTCAAAGGAAAATATAAAGACCACACTGAAAAGAATATGAGTTTTCCTTTTTGCTCAAATTGTGGAAAGAAACCTGGAGGGAATTGTCTTAAAGGGACAAGAAAATTTTTTAAGTGTGGAAGAGAAGGTCATCAAGAAATTGAATGTCAAAACAATGGGAAGAAGATGTATACTGATGCAAACTATGAAACAGATACACAGAATTCACCTCCTACACTTCAATGTTTCAAGTGCAAGGAGATGGGGTATTATGCCAATCAATGCCCAAATTCATTTTTTGTTGATGATGATCAACATCAAAAAACTCTTAAGGCCAAAAACAAAGGAATTTCACATGCAATTACTATCGGCATTGTGGAGTATGATAACGAAGTGGTTAAAGGTAAACATACCATCCACTCTAAAGTAGCAAATGTTTTATTTGATCCTGGATCCACCCAATATTTTATTTTCTGAAGAATTTTATAAGGGTATCACCGCATTACCTCAACAATTAGATATTGAGTTAGCTGTGACAAATCCTAATGGCACAACAGTCGCATCAAAAGTTTACACTTCTTCTCTGATTGAAGTTTATGGGAAAGTGCTTCCTACAAATCTTGTGATCCATCCTATAGTGAAATTTGATGTGATTATTGGCATGGATTGGCTTTCTTTATATGGATCTCATATTAATTTCAAAAGAAGGGAAGTCACATTTAATATTCCTGATCAATCTATGATCATATATCGATGCATGGATGAACATAACCTTCCAGTGGAAATTTCTTCAATATTATGGGTCTTGATTCCAATAAATGAAGTTTATTTATCTCAAATGGTTGCCGAGAAACTCAATATTTAGAATACACCCATTTTCCGTGGGTTTGATGATGTCTTTCCAGAATAATTTTCAGGTCTTCCACCAAATCGTGAAGTTGTGTTTTCAATAGAACTCATACCGGGTGCTATGCCTATTTCAAAGACACCATATAGAATGGCCCCAATTGAGTTGCAAGAATTGAAAAAGCAACTCCAAGAGAATCTTGATAAAGGATTCATACGCCCTAGTGTATCACCTTGGAGAGCACCTGTTCTGTTTGTTAAGAAGAAAGATGGATCAATGAGACTATGCATTGATTATCTAGAACTTAACAAGATCACTATAAAGAAAAAATATCCTATTCCAGGCATTGATGACTTATTTGACCAATTATGTGGAGCTCAATACTTTTCCAAGATTGATCTTCATTCAGGGTATCATCAATTAAGGGTCAAAAAGTAGGATATACCAAAGAGGGATTTCTGTACAAGGTATGGACACTATGAATATATAGAGATGCCATTTGGTCTTACTAATGCCCCTACGATCTTCATGGATCTAATGAATAGAGTCTTTAAGGACTATCTTGATCAGTTTGTGGTAGACTTTACAGATTATATTCTTGTCTATTCAAAGAGAAAGGAAGAACATGAATATCACATGATAAATGTATTAAAGACCCTAAGAATGGATAATCGTTATGCCAAATTTACCAAGTGTGAATTTTTTCTTCAAAAAGTTTCATTTTTTGGTCACATAATCTCAAAAGAGAGGATATCTGTGGATCTATCAAAAATAGAGGTTATCGAAAGATGGTCCAGACCTACAATAGTAACTGAGATCCGAAGTTTTCATGGTCTGGATGGATATTATCGTCGTTTTGGGAATGATTTTTCATGGTTATCTAATCCACTCACTAGGTTGACTCGAAAAGGAGTTAAGTTCGTTTGGATGGAGGAGAGTGAAGAGATTTTCAAGGAGTTGAAACGAAGGTTATCCAGTGCACCTGTTCTCACACTGCATTCTAGTGGACAAAGGTTTTTGATCTATAGTGATGCATCCAAGAAGGGATTGAGGTGTGTTCTCATGAAAAATTATATGGTGATAGCTTATGCCTCACAACAGTTGAAAATCCATGAGCAAAATTACCCCACAAATGATTTCGAGTTAGCTATCAAATCTTTGCATTAAAAATATGGAGGCATTATCTATATGGTGAATGGTGTGATATTCATACTGATCATAAAAGTCTAACGTATATTTTCACACAAAAGGAGCTGAATATGTGCCAACTAGGATGGTTGGAGTTGATTAGGGATTATGACTACTCAATTCTTTATCTCCATGGGAAAACAAACAATGTGGTGGATGCATTAGGTCAACAAGACCATGCTAGCTTATCCATGATGAGGATCACAAAGAATCCAATATTTATGTATTTACAAAGTATGGATCTTGGAATTATAATGGAAGGGTAAAAATCTTATCTTTTTCAAATTAATGATCAACCATCTATACATGTGATGATTAAAGAGGCACAAAAAGAAGATGTAGAGTTACAAAAGTATGTGAGAAATGTTCCTGAATTCAACCTTGATTGTGATGGGATAATAAAATTCAAGAATAGGGTTTGTGTTCCTCCCATCCAAGAATTAATGAAGGAGTTGCTGGATAAGGCTCATAGTTCTTCATTCTCAATTCATCCTGGAAGCATAAAGATTTAAAGGGGCCTGAAAGAGTACATCTGGTGGGATGGAATGAAATGATATGTTGCTGAATATGTCTCTCGATGATTGGTTTGTCAGCAAGATAATGCTGAGAGACAAAAGTCTAAGGGGATGTTGCTACCATTACCCATACCAGAATGGAAATGGGAAAACATCAATATGCACATTGTCACCAGAATTCCTAAAACATCCAAAATAAATAATGTTATCTGGGTCATAGTTGATCATCATACGAAGTCGGCACACTTCATTGCTATTAGAGAAGATTTCTCTCGGGATCAAATTTCCAAGATATATGTAAAGGAAGTTTTAAGATTGAATGGAGTACCACATTCCATTATATCTAATTGGGATCCGAGATTTACCTTGATGTTCTGGCGATGTCCTCAGCATACTCTAGATACAGAGTTGAGTTTCAACACTGCTTATCATCCTCAGATAGATGGTCAGTCTGAGATAACAATTCAAACTCTAGAAGACATGTTATGATCTTTCCCTATGGATTTTAAAGGTGGTTGGGATAAACATCGACCTTTAGTGGAAATTTCATAAAATAATAGCTTTCACTCTAGTATTCATATGGCTCCTTATGAATCTCTCTATGGAAAGAAATGCAGAACTCCAACTTGTTGGGATGAAGTTAGGGAAAGAAAACTATTAGGACCGGATCTTGTTGATGAGATGGTAGAAAAGGTCAGATCTATTCAACAACACATAAGTGCAGCTCAGAGTTGACAAAAAATTTATGCCGACAACCGAAGAAAAGACCTAGAGTTTGAAATGGGTGATAAAGTGTTCTTACAAAAATCTCCTTGGAAGAGAGTAATGTGATTTGGAATGAAGGGAAAGCTTAGCCCTAGGTAAATTGGTCCTTTAGAAATAATGTATCATGTTGGGAAGGTAGATTACCGATTGGAGCATTCAAAGAATCTCCCTCAAGTTCATGATGTGTTCCATGTATCTCTCCTAAGAAAGTACATACTTGATCCTTCACATGTACTAAGCTCATAAGTTGTACCACTGTAGCAAGATCATGATTATGATGAACAGCCGATAGAGATTCTGGATAGTAGAAAAAAAGTTCTACAGAACAAGACCACTCTCATGGTGAATGTTTTATGAAGTAACCACCAATTAAAAGAAGCTACATGGGAGCTTGAGGATATGATGAGGGAGAGGTATCCACATCTGTTTGTTATGAAGTGACGAATTTCGAGGGTGAAATTCAATTGAAGGGGGGTAGAATGTAACACCCTCATATTTTATATGGATAATTTTTTATGTCTTATGTTATACACAACATCAAAGGAATCTTTCACTATATACAACACAAGTTTGGACTGTATGCAAAAGCAACCTTCCTCGATAGCGTGTGTTGTACGTAATATCGAGTTTCACTAAACAACAATATGTTATTAAAATATTATATAGATTAGTCGTTATAAATAGTATGAACAACATTTTGAATTTTATATAACATTAGAATTCATTTTACATAAGATACGAGAAAAAAATCAATTTTTCGGATAAAAGAATTATTGTTTTCAAAAATGCAGTTTTCCGCCTTTTGATGGCGCCCCCATTTTAAATCTAATTTTTAACAAGTTTATAAGTTCAAATTTACAAAATTAAATTCTTATTTTGAATCATGATATAAAAATTTACATTGGATAAATTTTTGGTACCTTCTTGATAACTTTCATATTTTGATGAATAGTAAAAACATGCTAATTTTTAATTGAAAACAACTTTTTTCATCAAAATAATTTATATGGTTAAAATATACTATTGAATCGTTTGAAAGTATAAATAGAATATATTTTTACCATTTAATATAATTTATGTTATTATTATTAATTTTACATTGAATTCAAAGGTAAAAACATTTCATTCTTTGGCAATGTTTTAAATTTTAAAACCCATTTTCTTAACAACGAGATTAATTTTAAATTAATTAATGAAAGTTTTTTGTATTGAATTTTGAAAAATGGATTCCATATTTGGATTAAGTGGGTCCAAATGATATTAATAGGTTACTGTTAATTTTTTGATATTATGAATTGTAACTAGAGTAATATTTATTTACTACAGTTAAAGGTAAATCGGGTAATTAAAGGTAAAAATAAGAGTATAAAATTGCCCTAACACTTGGCAAAATCCTATTGGTTGAATAAAAGTACACCCATTTCACCTATGGGTCTTACTATATTAATTTCATGGACTTTTGACCATTAACTAATATAATTATTATTAAAACCAATGAAAGTGAGAATTTGTCACTCTCTTAAATCTTATAAGTATAATAATTTTAATTTAGTGATAAAATTCAGTAAACTTAGGATATAAATAGTATCCAAAAATATAATAATATTATCTACCTTATGTGAAATTATTTAGAATTTTTTAGTATCAAATAATTATCATTAAGGATGAGACTGTAGTGATGTAGAAATTATTTTTTTGACTGAAATATCAAATAAATTTCTTTAAAAATATTAAAATAAATATCATATTAACTATTTAATGTTCTCCACTAATTTTATAGATAAATAAGAAATTTTAAGAATCTATTAAATCTTTTAGTTCGAACATATCTTCTGTATATATTTTATTTAAATTCAAATAAATGAATTTTTTCAAAATTGAGAATGTTGTTAATTTATAAAAGTAACATATTATAAAATTGTTTAAAAATCACAAAAATATTTAAAAAATATATATTCAAATTTATAAGGTCTTAAATTTCATAAATTATATAATTATGGAAAATTAATAGCACATAAGTAATTAATTATAACAATTTAAAAATTTAGAATATTATTACCACAAATAAAATTAAATAGATTAAATAAAGATAAATTAATTAGATAAGGTTTAAAATAAATTCATAACAAGTATAAATTTAATTGATTTATGAGATTTAAATGCTATCTCATATCATCTTGGAATTGATTAATTTTTTGGAGGTTTTTAAGTGGGGTTGGAATTTATTATAAATTAATATTTCATATAATTCCAAAGGTGCCCCTCTCCTCTCTTAAAAAAGGGAACCTACTCCCTATCCTATTTACACAACATTGAGCCTTGAAGCTTGACCAACCTCTTCCCATTTCACTTCCCCACTTACCTAGAATCCTTATAAAGGTACTGTTCTTCTCAAGAGACCAACTATAGTGCCCTAAGAAGAAGTTTAAAGGAGGCAATTCGAGAAAGAGGTAATACCTTCTACCGATTTCTTCAAGTTTCTTTCTTCTTCTACTTCATCCTATTTAGTTGTTCCATTATTAAGTAATAACAATAGTATCACTAATATACTGATATGTTATTATAAATATGAAAAAACTCTATTTCGCCTTCTATGCATCCTACTATAAATGAAATCACCACGCGTGCGTACGTACAGAATATCGTCTCCACGCCGTGGTGTAATCTGTTTTCAAACACCAACTTACTTGAATTGGTATAATTCTGTAAATAAATAACTATATATTATTATTGTAAAGTGATTTTGATTCTGAAATATTATACATACACTTAAATATATTTCCACGATCATGGGAATTATATCATCGCTCGTGCGTACGTACGACCTACCGTCTCCATATTGTGATGCGACTCGTTCTACATGATCTTCATGGAATAGTGATTATATAAATTAATAGAATTAATAAATATGATATATATTACAAAAATACCATTCTGTAAATGGTGTATATATAACCAAAAAATAGTAACAAGAATTCATTCGACAAAACACACATAAGAACATAAAGAAATGAACACTTGAATAACGAGAAACAATGAAATATTACTAATAAGAAGATAAGAATATGACCATATATGATATCATAACCATGACTATGATTCTGGAATAAGTCAATGACATTATTTAAACCATTATACAGGGGGTTTGGATTCATACGAAGCATATCAGACCTAAGGTAATGGATAATTATTCCAATATTGTTTTTATCCAAGATTGTTTAATCGTAGATATTTTCTAGGGTATATTTATCATCCATGTCCATGTTTTTTAAATGTGTTTTCATGCATGTTTAATGTCCTTTTTACCCATTTTTGAATTTTAACACATGTTATGAAAGTAATATTTCATTTTTTTAACATACAAGTAACTTTTTGACATTTCCGACAAAAGTACGAGAAGAATGTTTTTTTTAACTTATATGGAATGAACAGGTTTTTAAATTTTCATAACACCTTATTTCCATGAAGCTTCCTACACAAATTTACTAGTGTATTTTCATCTTAATCCATTTCTTTTAAAATTTCACGATATTTGGAGAAAATGATATATTTTTTAAGAAGAAAGGATATTTTTATCAACAATGAAATTCAAGTGTTTTATCAAAATTATTTCCCATCTAAGATAATATAGGGTTCTGTTTTTATCCCAATTATTACATTGATTTGATTATGTTATGATGAAATTATTTTATGAAGTCCTTTATTGTTTATGGATTATGTTATGATGGCATGATGTTTAAGAATCCCATTTTTATTACATGGGTTATGCTATGATGTATGATTTATGATTTTGTGGCACACATAAGAATAGTTTCATTATGAGATGGGTGGGAAATATATCTCCCACCAATTAATTGGGTAAAGATTTATATCTCATTAGATAGACATGGCTGGAATGGCAAGTTAATCTGGTTTAGTGATATAGGGCTAGAACAAGGAGTGAACTCGGTTCAGTACTGGACTTTGTCCGCTATGATGGTCTTGGAAATGAGCCTTCACTAATATGAAATGGTTTTCTATGATTATGTGTGTATGTCACAAAGTTTCATGTTTTATGTTATGATTATTGGGATTACATTTCACTACTATGATTTATCCCATGTTATGATATTACGATCTCTTTTGCAGGTTATAATTTTTTTCAAAATGTTATCTTCTTATGAATATGATATGATTGATATTTCCTTTGTTTACACTTACTTAGCATTTTAGCTCACCTTTTTGAATGTTTTCATTTCCCTAGGTTTGGAAGAAGGGTATTAAGTAGGATATGGAAAAAAGGGGCTCCAAATATGATGAAATAAACAAGAGACAATGTTGATGATTTAGGAATCAGTTATTTATGTTTCCCAGTTTCTAAAGACACTATACCTATACGGTCTTTTCATGGTTTTGTTATATGTTGCAATAAGTATTCTTAAATTCTGATTTAATAAAAATTTATGTAAATTAGGGGTCATTATACTTGGTATTAGAGGAAAAGTACAGTCAATATTTGGAAACTAGGATGTGAAAGCCTCAGTAAGAATCCTAAGGATAGGTCTTAGCATAGAACACAACATTAGTGTTTTATAAATGGCCATGAATAACCTATGATAAGACCTTAAGTGCACAATTTTATTCTTGATTCTGTGGTTTTCCTATTATGATTAGTGTTTCTCCAACTATGTTTATTGGATTTATTCAATGGATCGAACCCGAAGGAATCGTGTTAGTGCTAAATGCGACAGGCAATGCAATGATTGTCCCCCTATGCAACCAAACATTTTGAGAGCTGGAATGTAAATTCTTTTAGCCATGCTCACACAACTTTCTCAATATATGAATCATTCAGGACTTCCAAACAAGAAAAGGTAGGAGCTACATTCTATTGAATCCTTCATGAGGCATCATCCACCTTCATTCAGTGGGTCTTCTAATCTATTAGTGGCTGAACAATGAATTAGTACCACTGAAATGATATTTTTATTCCTGCAATGTTCTGAACATCATAAAGTCATCATAGTAGTATATCGTTTGGAAGGTGAAGCTAATAAATGGTAGAATCATACCATGACTATGAGGTGAAGAGAAGAAATTGAGTCCATGGAATGGGACAACTTCAAGAACTTATTTTTCAATAAGTACTTCCCTCGTATTCTTCGAACAAAGATGGAGATGGAGTTTCTTGAACTGAAGAAAAAGGATGATGAATCTGTTGGTACCTAAGAAGTAAATTTTACAAGACTTGCATGGTACGCTTCTGGGATTATTATCCAACCTGAGAGTAAGATCGATGGATTCTTTAGTGTCTTAAAACCAAGTCTTTGAAGGGCGTTATCCATAAGGGACTTCAATAGCTATAAGGAAATTGTTTGATGTGCTCTCAAGGTTGAGATGGAGATTGGAGTAATCCATCAGTCATATAGGTTTGATAAGATGAGGAAAATGGAATTCAAAGGAAAATATAATGACCACACTGAAAAGAAGATGAGTTTTCCTTTATTCTCAAAATGTGGAAAGAAACATGGAGGGAATTGTCTTAAAGGGACAAGCAAATGTTTTAATTGTGGAAAAGAAGGTTATCGGGAAATTGAATGTCGAAATAATGGGAAGAAGATGTCTGCTAAAGCGAACAATGAAAGGGATACACAGAATGCACCTCCTACACTTCAATGTTTCAAGTGCAAGGAGATGGGAAATTATGCCAGTAAATTCAGAAATCCAAGGGTTTTTGATGATGATCGACATCAAAAAACTCTTAAGGCCAAAGACAATGGAAAGTCACATGTAATTACTATTGGTGATGTGGAGTATGATAATGAAGTGGTGAAAGTTACACTTACCATTCACTCTAAAGTAGAAAATGTTTTATTTGATTTTGGATCCACCCACTCTTTTATTTCTAATGAATTTTCTTTGGGTATCACTATATTACCTCAAAAATTAGATGTTGAGTTAGCTGTGACAACTCCTAATGGCACAACTATTGCATCAAAAGTTTACCATTCTTCTTTGATTGAAGTTTGTGGGGCAGTGCTACCTGAAAATCTTATGATCCTTCCTATAGTGGAATTTGATGTGATTCTTGGCATGGATGGTCTTTCTTTATATGGAGCTCATATCAATTTCCAAATAAGGGAGGTGACATTTAATATTCCCGATCAATCTAAGATCATCTCTCGATGCAAGGATGAACATAACCTTCTAGTGGAAATTTATTCCATATTATGGGACTTGATTCCACTAAATTAAGTTTATTTATCTAAAATGGTTGGGGAGAAACTCACTATTAAGAATACACCCATTGTAAGGGAGTTTGATGATGCCTTTTCAGAGTAATTTCCAGGTCTTCCACCATATCATGATGTTGAGTTTTCAATAGAACTCATATTAGGTACTATGCCTATTTCAAAGACACCATATATAATGGCCCTAATTGAGTTTCAAAAATTGAAAAAGCAACTCCAAGAGAATATTTATAAAGGATTAATACACCCTAGAGCATCACCTTGGGGAGCACCTGTTCTGTTTGTTAGGAAGAATGATGGATCAATGAGACTTTGCATTTGATTATTGAGAACTTAACAAGATCACTATCAAGAACACATATCCTCTTCCACGAATTGATGACTTATTTGACCAATTACATAGAGCTCAATACTTTTCCAAGATTGATCTTCATTCAGGGTATCGTCAATTAAGGGTCAAAAGTAGGATATACCAAAGAGGGCTTTCTGTACAAGGTATGGACACTATGAATTTATAGTGATGCCATTTTTTCACACTAATTCCCCTACTATCTTCATGGATCTAATGAATAGAGTCTTTATGGACTACCTTGATCAGTTTGTGGTTGTCCTTATAGATTATATTCTTGTCTACTCAAAGAGAAAGGAATAACATGAAGATCACATGAGAATTGTATTAAGGACCCTAAGAATGGATAAGATTTATTCCAAATTTACCAAGTGTGAATTTTGGCTTAAAAAATTTTCATTTTTGGGTCACATAATCTCAAAGGAGGGGATATCTTTGGATCCAGCAAAAACAGAGGTTATCGAAAGATGGTCGAGACCTACAATAGTAACTGAGATCCAAAGTTTTCTTGGTCAGGCTGTATATTATCGACATTTTGGGAAGGATTTTTCATGTTTATCTAATCCACTCACCAGGTTTACTCGAAAGGGCATTAAGTTCGTTTGGACGGAGGATTGTGATGAGAATTTCAAGGAGTTAAAACGAATGTTATCCAGTGCACCTGTTCTCATACTACCTTGTAGTGGAGAATGGTTTTTGATCTACAGTGATGCATCCAAGAAGGGACTGGGGAGTGTTCACTTGAAAATTGATATGGTGATAGCTTATGCCTCACAACAGTTTAAAATACATGAGTAAAATTACCCTAACTCGTGATTTGGATTTATGTGAGGTAATCTTTGCATTAAAAATATGGGGGCATTATCTTTATGGTGAAAGGTGTGGTATTTATACTAATCGTAAAAGATTAAAGAATATTTTCACACAAATGGAGATCAATATGCACCAAAGAAGATGGTTGGAGTTGATTAAGGATTACGACTTCTCACTTTATTATCACCCTGGGAAAGCAAACAAGGTGGCAGATGCATTAAGTCGACAAGACCATGCTAGCTTGTCTATGATGAGGATAAAAAAAGATCCAATATTTATGGATTTACAAAGGATGGATCATCGAATTATAATGGAAGGGGAAAATCTTATCTTTCTCAAATGAAAGTTCAACCATTTAAACATGTTAAGATTAAAGAGGCACAAAATGAAGATGTAGAGTTACAATAGATGGTGAGAAATGTTCCTGAATTCAATCTTGATTGTGATGGGATAATAAGGTTCAGGAATCAGGTTTGTGTTCCTCACATCCTAGAATTAAAGAAGGAGCTGCTGGATGTGGATCATAGTTCTTCATTCTCAATTCATCTTGGAAGCATGAAGATGTATAGGGACCTGGAAGAGTACTTCTGGTGAGATGACATGGAAAGAGGTTTTTCTGAATATGTCTCTCGATGCTTGGTTTTTCATCAAGTTAAAGTTTATACACAGAAGTCTAAGGGGATGTTACAAACATTAACCACAGCAGAATGGAATTGGGAAAACATCACTATGGACTTTGTCACCGTAATTCCTAAAACATCCAAAGGAAATAATGTTATCTGGGTCATAGTTGATCGTCTTACGAAGTCGGCACACTTCATTTCTATTAGAGAAGATTTCTCTCTGGATCAGATTGCCAGGATATATGTAAAGGAAGTTATAAGATTTCATGGAGTACCACTTTCCATTATATCTGACCTAGATCTGAGGTTCACCTTGATGTTCTGGAGAAGTCTTCATCATGCTCTAGATACAGAGTTGAGTTTCAGCACTACTTATCATCCACAAACAGATGGTCAGTCTGAGGGAACAATTCGAAATCTAGAAGACATGTTAAGATATATCTCTATGGATTTCAAAGGTGTTTGGGATCAACCCCTACCTTTGGTGGAATTTTCTTATAATAATAGCTTTCACTCCAGTATTCAAATGGATCCTTATGAAGCTCTCTTTGCAAAGAAATGCAGAAATCCAACTTGCTGAGATGAAGTGAGAGAATGAAAGCTATTAGGACCTAATCTTGTTGATGAGATGGAAGAAAAGGTCAGATCTATTCAACAACATATAAGAGCATCTCCGAGTTGACAATAAATTTATTCCGACAACCGAAGAAAAGTCCTAGAGTTTGAAGTTGGTGATAAAGTGTTCTTAAGAATATCTCCTTGGAAGAGAGTAATGAGATTTGGAAAGAAGGGAAAGATGAACCCTAGGTATATTGGTCCTTTCGAAATACTAGATCGTGTTGGGAAGGTAACTTACCGATTGGCTCTTCCACCAAATCTCTCTCAAGTTCACAATGTGTTTCACGTATCTCTCCTGAGAAAGTACATACTCGATCCTTCACATGTACTAAGCTCAGAAGTTGTAGCGTGAGAGAAAGATATTTCTTATGGATAATAGCTGATAGAGATTCTAGATCATAGCAAAAATGTTCTACGGAACAAGACCACTCACTTGGTGAATGTTTTATGGAGGAACCACTAATTAGAAGAAGCAAAATTGTATATTGAGGATATGATGAGGGAGAGGTATCCTCATCTGTTTGTTACGAAGTGACGAATTTCGAGGGAGAAATTCATTTTAAGGGGGGTAGAATGTAACACTGTGATATTTTATGAGATGTATATATTTTTTATGTCTAATGTTTTATGCAACATCAAAGGAATCTTTCACTACACACAATACTATCTTGGCATGTACGCAAAAACAACCTTCCTCAATAGCGTGTAGTGTATGCAATATCGATTTTCACTAAACAACAATATGTTATTAAAATATTATATAGAGTAGCTGTTATAAATAGTATTAACAACATTTTGAATTTTATATAACAATATAATTCATTTTACATATGATATGAGAAAAAAATAAATTATTCGGATAAAAGAATATTTTTTTTGAAAAATGCAGTTTTCCACCTTTTGATGGCGCACCCATTTTAAATATAATTTTTGACAAGTTTATAAGTTCAATTTTTCAAAATAAAATTCTTCTTTTGAATCAGGATATAAAAATTTACATTGGATAAATTTTTGATACTTATCTGATAACTTTCATATTTTGATGAATAGTAAAAATACACTAATTTTTAATTGAAAACAACTTTTTTCATCAAAATAATTTATATGGATAAAATATATTATTGAATTGTTTTGATGTATTAATAGAATATATTTTTAGCATTTAATATAATGTATGTCATTATCATTAATTTTACATTAAATTCATAGGTAAAAACATTTCAATCTTTGGCAATGTTTTAACTTTTAAAACCTATTTGCTTAACAACGGGATTAACTTCAAATTACTAATGAATCTTATATGTGTTGAATTTTTAAAAATTTATTCCATATTAGGATTCAGTGGGAGAAAATTATGTTAGTAGATTACTTTTATTTTTTTGATATTATGAGTAGTAACTACGTTAATTTTTATTTACTACTGTTAAAGGTAAATCATGTAATTAAGGGTAAAAATAAGATTATAAAATTTCCATAACACTTTACAAAATCATATTGGATGAAAAAAAGATGACCCATATCACCTAATAGTAGGACTAGATTAATTTCATGGACTTTTAACCATGAATTAATATAATTATTATTAAAACCAAAGAAAGTGACAGTATGTCACTCTCTTAAATTTTATAAGTATAATAATTTTAATTTAGTGATAAACTTCATGAAACTTAGGATATAAATATTCTCCATAAATATAATAAAATTATCTACATTATATGAATTTATTGAGTATTTTTAAGGATTAAATAATTATCATTAATGATGAGACAATAGTGATGTAGAAATTATTTTATTGATTGAAATATCAAATAAATGGTTTTAAAAATATAAAAATAAATATTATATTAACTATTTAATGTTCTCCACTAATTTTCTAGATAAATATGACTTGTTATGAATCTATTAAATATTTTATTTTGAACATATATTCTGTATATATTTTATATAAATTCAAATAAATGAATAGTGTCAAAATTGATACTATTGTTATTTTATAAAAATAACATATTATAAAATTGTTTAAAAATCAAAAAAAAATTATAAATTATAAATTCAAATTTATATGGTCTAAAATGTCATAAAGTATCTAATTGTGTATTATTAACAGCACATAAGTAATAAATTATATACATTTAAAATTTAGAATATTATTACCACAAATAAAATTAAATAGATTAAATAAGGATAAATCAATTAGATAAGGTTTAAAATAAATTCACAACATATCTAAATTTTATTTGTTGATGAGATTAAAACCCTATATCATCTAATATTCAAATTGAGTCATTTTTGGAGGTTTTTAAGTGGGGTGGGAATTTATTATAAATTAATATTTCTTATAATTCCAAAGGTGCCCCTCTCTTCCCTTATTAAAGGGAACCTCCTCCCTCTCCTATTTACAAAACATTGAGCCTCAATTATTGGGAAACCTCTACCCATTTCATTTACCCAAATTCCTAGAAACCTTATAGTGGTACTGGTCTTCTCAAAGGACCAACTCTACTGCCCTAAGAGGAAGTTTAAAGGAGGAACTTCGAGAAAGAGGTAATACCTTCTACCGATTTCTTCAAGTTTCTTTCTTCTTCTACTTCCTCTTATTTTGTTGTTTCATTATGAAGTAATAACATAAGTATCCCTAATATACCGATATGTTATTATAAATATGAAACAACCCTATTTCACCTTTTATCCATCCTGTGGTAAACGAAATCACCGCGCATGCGTACGTATGGAATACCGTCTCCACGTCGTGGTGTAATCTGTTTTCCAACACCACCTTACTTGGATGGGTATAATGGTGTAAATAAATAAGTATATATTATTATTCTAAAGTTATTTTGATTCTGAAATATTATACATACACTTCAATACATTTACACGATCATGGGAATGATATCATCGCTCGTGCGTATGTACGGCCTACCGTCTCCACGATGTGATGCGACTCGTTCTACATGATCTCCATTAAATAATGATTATATAAATGAATTGAATGAATAAAAATGATATATGTTACAAAAATACCATTTTGTAAGTGGTGTATCTATAACCTAAAAATAGGAATAAGAATTCATTCGACAAAACACGCATAAGAACATAAAGAAATGAACACCCGAATAACTAGTAACAATGAAATATTATTAATAAGAAGATAATAATATGACCATATATTATATCATAACCACGAATATGATTCTGGAATAATTCAATTACATTATTTAAACCATTATACAGGAGTTTTGGAATCATACGAAGCATGTCGGACTTAAGGTAAGAGATAATTATTCCAATCTCATTTTTATCTGAGATTGTTTAATCGTAAGTATTTTCTGGGGTATATTTATCATTCATGTCCATGTTTTCTAAAAGTGTTTTCATGTATTTTTAAAGTCATTTTTACTCAATTTTGACTTTTACCACAGGTTATGAAAGGAATAATTCTTTGGTTTAACATACAATGAACATTTTGACTTTTCCGAAAAATGTACGAGAAGAATGTTTTTAACTTATACGGCGTGAATATATTTTTTCATTTTCATAAGACCTTATTTCCATGAAGCTTCATACACAATTTTACTAGTATATTTTCAACTTAATCCTTTTCTCTTAAAATTTAATGATATTTGGAGAAAAAGAAACATTTTCTAAGAAGAAAGGATATTTTCCGGAACAAAGAAATTCAAGTGTTTTATCAAAATTATTTTCCATCTAAGATAATATAAGGTTTTGTTTCTATCCCTATTATTACATTGATTTGATTATGTTATGATGGAATTATTTTATGAAGTCCTTTATTGTATATGGATTATGTTATGATGGCATGATGTTTAAGAATCCCATTTTTATTACATGGGTTATGCTTTGATGTATGATTTATGATTTTGTGGCACACATAAGAATGGTTTTATTATGAGATGGGTGGGACCTATACCTCCCTCCAATTCATTGTGTAATGATTTACATCTCATGATATAGATATGGCTGGAATGACAAGTTAATCTTGTTCAGTGATACAGGGCTGGAACAAGGAGTTAAATCCGTTCATTAATGGACTTTTTCTGCTATGATGGTATTGGAAATGAGCCTTGACTAATATGAAATGATTTTCTATGATTATATGTGTATGACACAAAGTTTCATGTTTTAAGTTATGATTATTGGGATTACATTTCACCACTACAATTTATCCTATGTTATGATATTATGATCTCTTTTGTAGGTTAATATTTTTTCATAATGTTATGTTCTTATGAATATGATATGATTGATATTTCCCTTATTTACCCTTACTGAGAATTAGAGCTCACCCTTTTATATGTTTTATTTTCCCCAGGTCTGGAGGAAGGGTATTAAGTATTATTTTCCAAAAAGTGACTATAAATATGATGAAATAAATAGGAGACAATATAGATGATTAATGAACCAGTTGTTTATGTTTCCTAGTTTCTAAAGACATTATACCTATACGGTCCTTTCATGGTTTTGTTATATGTTGTAATATGTTTGATTTAATTCTAAAGTAATAACAATGTATTTAAATAATGGGTCATTATAGATTCGAAACTCTCGATCACTGAAGCTCCCATGTCAAAGGGTAAGAAGCTCCTGGGGACTGGACGCCATCACAGTCGAAGAAAGAAACTCAAATCTAAACCTATTTAGGAACTACTCTCTTGATATCGCTGACTCCCCACAATCACTGAGGAACAAGATCCACCACTGCCTCACTGCTCCATGCAACATTGTCACAACCAGGGACACCCAGTTCTCCTTACGAACACGAATCAAACTAAAGACGGTCTTGACCTCATCTAACTATTCTTTCGTGGCTACATCTGAAACAGATCCCTTATACTTCTGCATACTTTGTCACTGAAATTATCAGAGTGTCTTCCTCCAAGTGTCATCGTCATCAACCTCCGCCCTACAGCGATCTACTAGAATAGCCTGCTGGACATTTTCTGCACAAAACTGACGAGGATTTTGACCTGGATCCATACCTGTAAAATAACAACCATTAGAGTTCCTAAACCTAGAATATGGAAGAATCAAGATTAACTAACTAATTGTTTTCTTTTATTCATTTTTGGTAAACCTATCCCAAGTTCAACCCATTCAAACACAGTGACAAGGAAGAATGACGCATGATACTTTCCTAGGTCTCTACTCAACAACTAGTATCACCTTTTTTAGTATCCATTGTAAACGTAAAGGTCCATACATCAGATCATAGGGGGCCCTAAACGCCTATGTCTCATCTGGTCTCCACTGTTTACCTCAAATCCTAAACATGATTGTTACTATTTACCTACCAAACCATGCAACCTCACCTGTTCCTAACTCAAAAATCCATCATATCCCTCAACCAGACCTCTTATACCACTCTGTCATGACCCCTCCTCACAAAGTGTACCCCTCCTAGGTCGGCAATGTAAAAAAGGGAGATAGTGACCCCCGAGTCCCGCCTCCAGTAGGCCCCAGGTTGGCGACTAGCATCGAGGGTATAGTAACACACAAAATAGGAGGCATTACCCTCTAAGAGAACACATATAGAAGATAAGATATGATAGAAACCAATAAACTCCCTCTCAGACTACAATATAAAACGAAAACCCAAGTACACATATGAAATTTCATGCAGAAGTAATACAAAAGGAATGGAAAACTACAAGTACCCAAAAGAATGTAAAAACTACAGCAACCACAATCCAGAACAACTCCTGCAACCCCAATATAATAGAAACCATCATGATCTCTGACCTGCTCCAAGTGACCTGAAAAACAGTTTATATATACATAGGGTGAGTATAATAGTATATATAGTAGGATCCTCCCCGAAGCCACTCGTGCAAAATTAATGAAAGCATGATAAAGCACAGTAAACGACAAGTGAAACTAACTCGTCACCTAAAAAGATATACTAAGTTCCCAACCTCTCCATTGATACTCTCACCAAGTAACACATAAAATAATATATCATATAATAAATAATATCAATGGTAACCTACTAATACTTCTCCACTGGTTTGCCGCTTTTCCCCAATGTTGCACGTCCTGAGCATCTCTCTCCAAAAAGGCTTGCCCGCAGACCCCTGGGAGAAGCACCACAATGTGCACCTTCTCCAACACAAAGGCTTTCCTGCAGACACCTGGGTGAAGTACTACACCATCCTCACAACCGAATATAACCAGGTTGTTTCCGAGAGCCACCACATCTCGCATAACGTGTATCATATGTCGGGTATTATACCTCAAGCCATTACATCCCATACACTGAGTAAGGATCCTCAAGCAATCACAACCTATACACATTACACCTATAGTATTCCATAGAAAACTATATCCATAATATATGTGTGTGAATAACCGCAAGCCATTATAGCCCTCTATACACAAATATGGGGAAAACTAACCAAGGTTCCTGCCAGCACATGTATCTACCAAGAGAAGTGAGCAGGGCCAAAAGGGGTAGTCAGCCATCCATCCTCCCACCGTAATGTTGGGGAAAACACCCCCAGGGCTCAAAATCCCTAGGGTGTTAGTTTCCCTTTCTGACAGGGTGGAGTAGCGTATAGAAACAAAAAAAGTACCGAATATACTATAACTCACAACCACACTATGGGCATAAACTAGTCTTAGACACAACTACAACTAATGTCTCTCAGACTCCGGGCTACTACTTCTAATAATATGTATCCTATAAGCACACAACCATTTAAAGAGAATTATTATATTGCATCATTCCCTTTTTATCAGTTCCAATGTACGTTAATTTAATCATTAAGAGTTAATTAACCATGAACAATTCCACATTAAGTTACATTAGCATCCACCCAAAGTCAATTGTTCCTTCAAAATTTCAACCTCAATATGTTGTTATAGAAACTCCATACCCCTGGGTTAACACCATCTATTCAATTATTCATTATAGAATTACTTTCCCACTTTCATAGTCATTCTAGAAAAACATTCCATGCTACTAAACACAATGGGGCTCAACACGGTGGGTAGATGTACCACCTGTCGAGTCTTTGCTGCTTATAACAAGACCATAAACCCATCCTTCCTTGAGAATCTAAACACAGAAAGCACATAACATACCCCATGTGTCTTTTCCTCTTTCGGACGATTGGTTAGTAAGACCAACTTCCATGAGCAGCGGGTAAAAGTAATGTAGATAAACAACCAATCAAAAATCAGCAAGCATCCAACAATCACATCCATGTTATTCCATCATCCATGGTGTCCTCCCCGACACTAACATGCATCAACTAATGCATCTTGACACTCTAGGTGTCACTTCCTCCACAACCAAAAGGGCCTCCGTGTCCCCACATATCACAACACCCATCCAGGCTCACATCACAGCACAAGCAGCAGGAAAACAAACTCCACATCAATTGGTGTCTTGGACCATTAACAATAAAGTGGGTAAGTCAGAACCCCTTAAGGAATAATCAATCAATCAATTATTTAATACATCTTGAATTAAGATATTTGTTATTCGTAGGTTCCAAATTCAGAAAACCTACTCTGTAAGCAATCACTAATAATTAAACTTGCTTTCTGCACCAATTTTATTAAAATCAAATTAAAAATAGAACCAAATATGTTTACATGCATCTTTATAGTTTTCCAAACAATTATCAATTAATCCCAATATACATTATTTACTGATTTCTGTCAATAAAAAACAACTCATCAAAGCATGAATAGATATCACACTATCAAGAAAAACATGAGGCAATAACATACGACCGATATCAATTTATTTATCCGGTTAAAGTATTTATTTTTTCAATTCCATTGTCATCCAGTGGGGTTAAACATGCTAAAAATAAATTTTCACGTAAAAGAAAATATAAGAAACAAATCCCATACCTCAAACAGTTCTTGATGTTCTTTATCCACACAATGGGTCACGATCCTCCTCTCGCGACAATTGTATCCACCCGAGGATGCCACGGTACGATTGCACCGAACAAACCCCAATAAAAACCCAATTATAAGAATAGAGAATAAATGATATGACATGGGAAGGAGAAATAGGCATAAATGATCCCCAAAGGAATGATGATAAAAAAAATACCATATATCAAAGATTGACCGATACAACTCGGTTGCATCAAAATAGAGAGGAACCAATCTGGGGAGTATAGTTTGATTGTGAAACTCCTACAAGATGTATTAAAAGGTTATATAGTTTCATAGAAAAGAACAAAGAGGAAGAATAAGGGAAGAAGATATCTTTTCCTATTTGATGATTTAACAGGGTGACGGTTTAAGAGACGCTTAATTCCCCATTAAAAGTTGATCATATTAACCCACACGGTTTGACCAAGTAGAAACATATGAGGCCTTAGAAATAATCAATATATGATTTAGGGCCTTTAAATCTGCCTTAAGAGACCTTAAAATAAGGCATTAAATGTAATTTATGTCAAAGCAAGCGTCAAAGGGGAAAAAATGTAGGAAGTTGGGAACATTGTTCACCTACCGTTACTATACAACTACCGATCTGTGAAACAAATCATTGAAATAAATCTGTGAAATCGATCTGTGAAACCAATATGTGAAACGGATCTATGAAACTAATATATGAAATCGATCTCTGAAACTGATCTCTGAAACCGATCTCTGAAACTGATCTCTAAAACCGATCTATGAAAACAATTTGTGAAACCGATATGTTAAACTGATCTACGAAACTGATCTATGAAACTGATCTCTGAAACCGATCTGTGAAACCAATATGTGAAACCAATCTATGAAACTGATCTGTGAAACCAATCTCTAAGACCAATCTCTGAAACTGATTTGTGAAACCGATTTGTGAGACCGATCTGTGAAACCGATCTGTGACATTGATCTGTGAAACTGATCTGTGAAGCTGGTATGAGAAACAGATCTATGAAACATTGTACATCAACCGTTACTATACACCTACTAATAAAACAGTTCAAAAAACTGGAAACACTATTCACAGAATTGGAAATTTGGCAATGTTTTGGGGATATGTCACCTTGACCTCCTAGAACACCTCCAACACCACATTTTCACAAAGTAATGGATAGGAGAGGTCTGGGCCATTACACATAAATCATTGTTCAGAGATTTTTGGAATATATATCAAACATTTCTTAAGAAAATCATCTCTTTATTTCTATATAGAAACAGTGGTACATTATAGATCTTTTTCTAGATCCACCAATAAATAAATAATTAAAACTAGTAAATTATTTAATTGATTAAAATAATTAAAATTATATGTGATGATATGTATCTTGGTACCAAAATTAGAGTCCCTGTCTATTTTCATTGATTCAATTCCATTGATCATGATAATTATAATATTTTTAATATTATATTTATCATCGATCATGAAAAAAATCAATGTTGGGCAGGACCAATCATAGGTTTTCGTTGGGCCCAAAACCTTCAATGAGGAGAGAACCGCCAATAGTAATTTCAAAATTTATATATTTCATTGGATATTCTTATTTTTACATTTTTCTATTAGTCATTATACATTTCATCATTAATTATATGTATAATAAATATCACAATTTCATCGGTTGAAGAACACTATAAAGATATGATCTAACAGAGAGGTAGAATGAGTTTACTGTATGGAATGATATGTGAAAATAATTAAATAAGTCAAATATTTTTCTCCATCAAAGTTAATATATGAAGATATCTATAGACAATTCATTATTATATAACTATTTGATTAAATTCGTGGTCATGGAAGTTAGTCTATGAGTTCATTTTAGAGATTTATAGAATGATAATTCATACATATAAATTTATAACCCAAGTATGAAACCATCTCAATGAGACATTATTATTGTGGGATTAGATTACACATTATGTTTTCAAATGAAGTTGTTATCATTTTTACATTCACATTTTTCTCTACAGTTTTCCCGATGTATTTCTAGAAACTGGTATTTCCCTTTTCCTATGTTCCCCAAATTCCTATAGAAAATAAACTTATTAGATCGCACACAAAGTGTCTCTCAAATATCATTAAAGTCAATATAAATGTAGTATTATGATTAAATATTAGTACTAGTATATGGAATAATAACTAGTCATTTTATGATTATTGAATAAATTCAATCCCCATATATTTAAGTTATAATATGTGAGTTTAATATTACAATAAATATTTACTTGAGAGTTTGGTGAATATAATATTTATCTATCTCTTCTTTATTTTTATTAGTATAATAAATAATTATTTTAGTTTTCACCATCCCATTGAATGGATTAGTAGAAATATGTATATTACTACATGAATATTTTAATAAATATGTTTCCATGATTTTACTAAATATAATATTTATTTTAATAAATGTTTTTTATTCATGTTTTAATAAATACGAGGGAGTATTGATGAGCTCAGTTTTAGGGACTAATAGATGATATATATTTTATTGAATGTAATTTATATAAATATTTTTTATTTACTAAATTATATTTAAATAAGAACATGTTCAGTGATATAATAATAATATTATTATTATTAATATTAATAATAATTTATATAGGGATGGTTAATATATTTGGGATAATATTTGATGTACGGTCCAAACAAAATTACTAAATATATTTCCTAAATATATATTTAATTATACACCTTTTTAGAGATAAGTGTTTTAGTTCCCAATGATAGACTATAGAATTATCACTAACCTAAGAAAAAATCCTCAAACAACCTCTCAATAGTGAGATAAAAAGAAAATATCCATATTGTGGTTAAGGATGAATAATAATAGGAAGATGGATTATTAGCGCTTGAACATAAAATTCCAATACCGTAATCTATAGATTAATGGTTCATGTGTGGATGATGTTATGGGATTTCTAGTTTGGATTCACCACTCAAAAGATATTAATATAATAGTGTAAATTAGATTGATTAAAATGAATTTTTTTATGAGGTTGTTATTATTTTAAAATAAATATAATTTAAATATGAATGTTCTTATCATAAAATATTTTAGTGTAGTGTCTTCAAATTCTTTGGATATTATACATTAAACTAAAAAATATTGTTGGTCACCTCCCTGACCATGTCCACTACACCCTTGAAACTTCAAGTGGTTTCAAAGTGGTCATATTATAAATTACAATTATTTACTTTTTTATCAATTTTACTATATTTTTATTAGTATATATTCCCAATTTTATTCATTAATCCAGAATTTATGATAATGCATTTGTTCAATTTATAAGGCCATGATAAGGCCAATAAGAGACAAATAACACTTTAAGATCACATTCAGATATTCTGAGATTTCCTGTCTGTGGAAAAAATTTACCATCATGTTATAGATAAACACATATTCGGTATCCATGGCCACCCACATAAGGGTGGTATACGATAATCACAACATATCATCATGGGGTTGATACCTCTCTTAATTATTGGTCATGTATTATAACTCTTCCAACACATATATTAAAAAAGATTTTATATTGTATATCTCATGTATATATCATGTAGAGAAATGGATATTTGACTGTAGATATATTGTAGAAAGACATGTGGTCAAACAACACAGGGCCATTGCACACTGTGTATCGACTACCATCCAAAATACACTTCCTGAATTGATTATATAGATTTTAGTTGTTGGTACACAAAACATAACACATGATGAATTTTTTGTAATACACTCTAATTCCAAAAATATGTTGTGAGGGTGGATGAAAATATCTTACGTAACATGAAACTAGGTTTTACACATCATATATCTCTTTCCAACTCATTAAAGGTAAAAATAAATATAAGCATGTCATGTAATTCAAACGTGTGGATAATTTAAGTGAAACCAAATTCAATTTCATGTACCTAGATATACATGTTTAGTGACAAGTTTTTTTAACTTGGAATACATAAAATTAATTTTAGCACATCATTTAGAATTAAATTATTTAATAAGTATTATCTAAATAATTAAATAAATGTATTACGTGTGTGGTTTTTTATATGTTTTGTATGATATAAGAATCACCAGTGGAACACATCATGTATATTAACAGAGATTCCTATGGCCATACAATCCATTTAAACTATATGGACTAAACAATAGAGAAATATATTGTTTATAGCATGAAACATTGTACAGGAATACATGTCTTTTAATTACATAATACAAAATAAAAACCATATACAACATAGGTCACAAAATATTTCATGTGACAGATCCCATTTGTCAAAGAATTAAACACTATAAATATGTTTAATAAAATTCATAAGAGTATACACTATATCTACTCTAGTATTCATAATTTTTATGTGAAATTACAAAACATAATTTAAACTATACAGGTGGTACATGTCATGTGACAATGTTTGTATGAGGCATGTACATAAATAATTTCAATTAAAATGAAAATTATTTAATTTAATTATAATTATAAATGATTTGAATCTTGACATATATCATGGAAAAATTTGATCAATTATTAAGATGAGGAATTAATTATTTAATTAGTTTATTAACTTATAAATTTGAAAAACCAAATTATCTTTATAATGAAAAATAATTGTAATTAACACTATAATTATAAAATTCATTAACATTTCATGTTTTGATTGATCAGGATCTTGATTGGATGTTGGGGTTTTATTTAATATAATTATTATTGTGTGATTTTTTAATATTTATTATTAAATAAAATGTTTTTATCATTGTATCATACCATCATCCGTGATTATATATGGCTATATATGTCTATGGTTTTGTTTTTTAACCACAAACCCCTATTACCCCTTATATATGAGTGGGTAAGAATTTTTAATTTATAGATATCTTAGTGTAGTAGATGGTTTAGGACAAGAGGTGAGGTGAGAGTAATTAAAGAGAAACAAATATTAATATATAAATTATATATCTCCATCAACACATCAGCTTTAAGATTTGTTTCCAAAGGGATAGGCAGGGTTTATCCTCTTATCAGTAAAACAACAAGTACATTAAATGATTATATCTCAATTTTACTGTAATTATTACATAATTTCTATAAATATTTTTTTTATGAGGAATTTTTATTTTGGTTAATGAATATGAACATAGTTAAATGGACTAAAAACACAATATGATGTTTCATCAAGTGAATATAAAAATAAATAATATTTATACATAGGTTAACCAAAATCTCTTAAGGAAAATATTATTTTAGTAAATTCCTTCCATGTTTTGTGTTAAGATACCACCATTGAAATTTTTGATTGGGCTATAGTTGGAGACATTTATCAATTATCAAGTACCCTTATATATAATAATTTTATGACTCATTCAAAATTATATTATGGATTATATATATAATCTACTTCTTCAAATTTGGTTGAAATCATTATGGAAAACATAGGTTAGCAATTCAAAATTATGGATTCTACTAAATAGATCGAGGAACATCAACTCAATGCAGATTTAATGTATATAAAACATAATAAACGTTGATAAATTTTTGTATCTATTATATTCATTATTATAAGGGTAATATTGATCCTTTACAAAATAACTTCCATGTGATATGTTTTTTTAAATCCAATGGTGAGATCTATTGGTATTTATTACAATTATGGTAGGATAAAAAATTAATTTCTTATTTCACACATAGTAATAAATATAAACTACTAAAACATTATTTTGGTTTTAAAATAATATTTAATTACTATAAAATGTTTAACTATGTTTGTGATCTATCATCAAGTAAGATAATATCAAAAATAGTGCTAGTTTCGATTAGTGGGATAGGTTATTGTGTATAGTACTATTCCAATAGAGAAATTTTTATTCCCTGAGTCTGCTAATTATTATGAACCCTCGAATGAGCCATGTGAGGAGGATAAATATGACATCTAGAAAAATGTAAATTATGTTTTATATTTCCAATTCCACATTTTATCATATATGACTAGTGGACACCAAACTAGTATTATATACATCATCGAATAAACTGTATTGTCTTATATCTATAATCTTTATTAGGAGAGAGTAATAAAAGATATGTATGAAATATTTATTCCTCACTTTATCTAAAATAATAGAGAAAAATACCCAATTGGACCTCGTTTGTTTAATATGATTGGATATATTATGCATTTTTATATAATGAGATTTCATTTTTCCAAATAATTGTGGATGGTCCATGTACTCACCCTACTTCCCCATTTATTCTCATGTTTTAAATTAAATTTAAACATGAATAAAATATAAAATATTCCCCAAAATCTCATATCTCATATTCTCAATGTGGATAATTCTATCAGGAAATTAAACACATCAGTTTTTATGGTGAAAAAGTTGAAAGGTAAGGATAAAAGATCAAAGGAAATGTATAATTCTAATTCACCTTTTCACTACACATAAAATGAATAAATATAAATGGAGAGGCTATGGAACTGAATGAAGTGTGCTTCACTTTTGGAAATAAATGCATGAAATTGAAAAAATATTCTTCAATAATGAAGTAAGGGGAATATTTATGTATGTTAGTTATCGAGTGTTTTCTGTCTAGTTTTAAAAATCCGGTGTTATATAGAGATTGTGGTTATCACATATGTATATAAATATAAGAACAATGTTAATATAGAATTATTAACAGGGGTGTGATTGATCTTCATTCTTCCCATAGATAATGATGGGTTGTGATTGTTATGGGATACTATAATCTCACATTTCAAATTGTTTAATTTTTTTTAAATATATTTTTTTTTATATTCCTTTTATAATCCGAACCATAATATCTATATACATAATATAAATGGGAGCCGTTATATTATAATAAAAAAAAGATTTCATAAGTTTAAGAAGATAACATATGATATGGTATAGAACACATGGGTGATGAACATTTTGTATTTGAATATAGAATTGAATTATTGTCTATAGATGGTGAATCATGTATTCATGAATCAAATCAAAACTACTTGTGGTATCACCATCTTAGTCAAGTAAATGATATGGATTTAACTAAGTGATAACAAGTACTGTAAATAAATTATTTCCACATGAAACCCTTGGATATTTTTCATTTATTTATAATGAAAACTATTTGAAATATCTATTCTATAGAAAATGATGAAAGACAATAAATATTATAGAATAAGTTTATATATATATTTTCCAATAATTTCGAGTAAAATATTGTTCTATATACTCTTAATTAAAAACATATACTGATGAATGTGTTGGATATATATATTTATCCAGAATGAGGTGTATGTTGGAATTGTTTGGAATATTTAATATAGAATGAAGTACATTATAACATGCAATGAAAATAAAGAAACTCCCCTTAGACAATGGTAGGGTGTATCATAACTAATAATTCATCAATTTTCAAAAAACATTGTTGTACTACCTCAAATTACTACTCATTATAATCAATATTGGAATGGTTCTAGTGAAATCATGGATAGATTAACACCTTGACCAAAAATACATGTTTGGATCAAATATTTATACGGTATCAGTCATGCCTCCCAAAACACCTGAGGCAGTCAGCATGTGGAAAGGGAATATTCCATAAAATTTGGAGACTATTTAATCAAATTAGAGTCATACGTGTGACAAAAAATGTTATTTTTTGTGTAAATATTTATTATATGGCTTAGTACTAGGAGTATGAGGTGGTTTTGGAATAAGTTTAAAAAATTTCATTACATTTATAGGCTTCATGGTTTCAAATATATTTTGAAATTCATATAACGCACTATAACTTTTAAGAGTGGAAATATGTATAATTATCCCAAATTTTGGAAATAAATGGGGGAAAACTAAGATATGCATTCAAAATTTGGTATTTTCTATCTTTTTGGGTCCAATTTAATTTTGATTCCTTCTATTTGGTTCTCCACCAAAATCTATCTAGCTAAAAACCCCACATAACCTTATCCATTTTTTCTACATGCTCTCCATGATGAAATTATGAAACATTCATAGTGATTCTTTACATGAATTGAATGTCTCAAACTTCTCCATCCATGTACTATTTTTTTAATTTAACAACTCTTTTATATATAACCATAGTATCCATGGTTAACATATTTTCATACATAGGGTTATTTTAAAATTGAGGATTAGGATTAAAAGTGTTGTGATCCCAATCATTATACCAAATTTATTCATTTCCATCGTTGGAAATATCATTAAAGCACTATAGGTAGGTTATTCCATTAATTTTATTTTAATTTTATAGTTCCATTGATGCATGAAGTTCTCAATGTTTTTATCTCGACAAATATATTCTAGGTTTTCATGATTTGTTTCATTAATGTTTTTATTAAACTTATCTTGGTTTATAAATGGCATATTGAGTAGGATTTTATAATTAAATGATTATTTTATATAAATGGTTATTCTATGCATTTATAAAGTTTGATAAAATTATACTTTTGTTTTTTAAGAGAAAGTTATCTATTGAGGAGCTTTAAAACAATATCAATTTACAAATTGGGATTATTTTTTGGTTTTAATTTTTTTTTATTTTTTATTGGTTGTTATTTTCTTATAAAAAAATGATGATTCCAGTATTAATTTTTAATCATTAGTTGGTGTCGATTTTTATTTCTCTTAGATTTATATGTTGTTTACAAATTTTTCCAAAAAAAAACATCACAATTCAATAAATTATATGCAATAAGTGAAGGTATTGATTGGCTCTTTATGAAAGGAAAATTGATTATTTTTTGTTTATACCCAAGTGGTTCCCAATTGTGATGTAAAATTGGAATTCATGTCTTTTGAGAGTCAATGGATTTATTATTCATGATTATTTTTTATTTTTGGAATATTCATAATTTTTATGTTATATGTGAAAAGGATATGATTATGAAATAACAGTTTTTTATTTTTAATATACCATTTTATTGAAATGGTCTTAGAAGTGTACAAACCTCATTTCTTATTTCATCAAGAGACCTAGGATACTAATTAATAAGTCAGAGGATTTATTTATTCTTGTTTATATTTATATACAATACTGTATCCCACAGTTGAGTTTTATTACCCGGATAGGGGGTTGAAGCTAATTAGACAAGTTGATAGTGATTCAGATGACATGATGTTCTATCGTAAACCTTTTTGTGGTTTGTCTAATTTTTTGTTTCTATTACATTAACATTTATTCACAATGGTGTCACATTAAGATATGTATCCTAAGTTATGTATCATTAATTTTTATTTCCAAATGAGTTGTATATAAGACAAATTTACTTTATATTTTATTTAAGTTTGAGTATCATCATTGTTGTAATGATTTTCATATTTTATCATTTTTATATTTTTTATAAGTATATATAGATTGAATGTTTTATGCTTTACCTTGGTTTTTTACCCATATATGTGCTAGGTTTTGGTATTCTATTTTCAGAATATAAGGATTTGGTTGATTTAAATTCTAGACTTTTGAAATATTTAATTTTAAAAACAATTAATCCATGTGATTGTTTATTTTCATTTAATAGTGCTTTAAATAAAAAAATATAATTTAATATTTTGTACTATTTAATTGAATTTGGTTTTAAAGTTAATATTTTTTTTGAAATCTCAATGACATGGTATGACTTATTTGAGACATGTTTTATAAATTATGTTTTTTAATAGAAGAGATGAATTATTATTTTCCTCATTACACTTTGTGAAAAAGGAATCGAAAACCAATTTTCTATTATTTATTTTCAAAATTGTGAGCATAGATTATTTTTTAAATGGAATATAATGGATTCATGGTGGTATCCAATTGGCCTCTGTTTCACACCCAACATAATCTTGTTATATGATTTTTAGACTTTATTTCATATGGTGTATTCCATAGCTCATGGTTTTAGGTATTAGTTTGATGGAGCCTTCCTTGGTAAACCTATGAATTTCTAGATCATGGTGGTGATGTGAGTGTTTCATAGAGATGGTCATTGGTCCCTATATTTCATCAAAATGGTTGTTTCATGTTTATTTTAAGCCTCTTAGGCCTTATATTCTATTTTTAGTTTGGATTATATTATTTTAAACATATATTAAATGGAAATTTATTGGTAATGAATCTATTAGAATTTGTTAATATCCCTCTATTTTTATTCTTTTTCAGTGTATCTGTGTATATTAAATATTCTTATTTTTTCCATGTTTTCTGACACCTATACACCACACGTTAGGTTAAAACATTGGAATAACTATTTATTTATAGATTAATGAATTTTAAAACATCACTACTATTTTTTATTTACACCCAAGATTATTTTTATCAGATTAGAGATATTAGTGACACCTCTTTGGTTAATGGATGGTTGGCTCAAGCAATAGTTTTATAATGGTTCGTTTTTGTTCATTAAATTTGGTATTATATCCCTCTTTATATTTTTTGGTTAATGGTAGATTGGAGTTAGGACAATTGGGATCACATGGTAGGTGTTGAGAAGTTGTTTTCATTCTCTTCCCATGATACGCCTCGTGTTTCCAATGATGTTCAATGGTTTTATATTGATTTTTGTACTAAAGTGTTTTTATTTTGTAGATGTTTTTTGTAGTTTGATGCTAATATGAACAATTGTAATAACTCTAAATACATAATGGGAAATTATTTAATTTAATGTGAAATAGTAGAAAATTTCAGAGGCATGCAGTTAAGCTACATAATCTACCTAACCACGTATAGGTCAGGTGAACCACTCTAGACAACCTATACTGGAACTCTCATGGTTGGTGTAAGTTAAAAAAATATTTATGGTCAATCCATGAATAGTGGAAAACAATTTACCGTTTTTTTCTTCCAATCTTTTTTCTAAATTTCCTTCACTTATGTCTTATGGGGTCTGATTGTGAATATTTGGGTGTAATCTTACATATTTTGAACATTTTTATTTGGTTTTAAATAAATTTTATATGTTTTTGTGATTGTAATTGTTTAAAAAAACATTTCATAGAGTGTCTAAATATTATATTAAAAATTTAATACACCTTTAAAATGATATAAATATTTTATATAACAGTAAATGAACATGGTGTTCACTGATTGAAATGTGAAACTAGTTTTTAGGAAGTTAATTTCATCTATTTTTGGGAACATAGTGTCTTATGTATTTATAATTAAAATATATTAATAAAGAATGTTTTCTAACCATGAATTATTTAATTTTTTATTTTTTTCCTTCTATAGAAAATTTGAGATACTTTTATTGACCTTTTCATGTGGGATTTTATGGTGGTATCATAATTTGGACTTCTAGTCAGAGAGTGTTTATATCCTTAAGTGTTAATTTAATGTGGTTTGATTGAATTTTTTTATGATATTTTCTAGTGTAACTCCTTAATAGGGTTTCCAAGATTATATTTAATGAGTCAAGTTGTCATCCCATTGATCAAGTATCTTACTTTCTATTCTTTGAATCTTCCATCACACATGATGGTGTAGTAGGTCCATGTTCTTCTCATCTCTTGGCTCATGTGTGATATTTGCTGAATTGATATCCATCCATATTTTGTAGTGACCAAGGATCCAAAGGAGAGATGGGGTAGTAATTTAGGTTTGAAGAGATCAATAATTCTTTATAATTTCCTAAATAATCTCGGGAGAGGTTCACCATAACATTGCTTGAGCTATTGGGTCTGCAATGTTATAAAATCTCTATTCACACCCATTCATTTTAGGCACAGTCTTGTGGATATTTCAAGGTTGCCATTAAAAAATATTCTTAACCTATGAAGGTTATATTTCATAAGTGGAGTTGTTTTTTTATTAATATGATGATATTTCGTTAAAGGATAATGTAAATAAAATCACTATAATGTTTCTGTTATCCATAGAGTTGTCTTCAAATGAATCATAGATGGTGTGGTGATTTTCTAGATTCCCATTTTCAAACTTTAATTCATCGATGTTTCAATTTTAACTAAATATATTTATATAATTGATTTATTATTCTACTATCATCTAGGTAAACCTATTGGGGAAACTAGAGACAATTGATTATTTTATCCAGTATTGTGTTATTGTGGGTGACTTGGCTGATGAAAAATGAAATAATGAAGATATTGATGATAGAAATACAAAACTCTTGCATATTTTTCATATTTCATAAAAGAAAATGTTTTTTTTTTCTATTTTCAGTGTGTAAAATTTAGGAATGTAATCCCTCTTTATTGGAAGTTAAGAGAACTTATAATTTCTTTTGATGTTTCAATATTTATAAAAGGTTTATTAATCTAAATGGGCAACAGAAGAAATCTCAAACCCATTTTAAATTTGGGTGGGAGAATATTGTGTGGCCTCTATCGGTTATTTTTATACTTAGTAGTTTTTTTATGGTTTCTTCCTATTACATTTTTTGAATTGTTTTTTTAATTTTCCCATCATTTTTTACTCCAATTATGTTGTATGCAACTGATTAAAAAACTTTTGGTCTTATTTCTTATGTACTTTGATCTATTCATCACCTTTTATATTCTATTGGTTGTTTTACTTTTTATAAGGTGTAAATGATGAGTCGTGATTTGATTGATGGATACCATGGGGATTTCATGGGTTCTAGATAATGTACGATGGATTAGTGTTTTTTTCGTTAGACAGATAGAGCTACAAAGTCATAACATTATATTTGGTAACACCATGAGTTTGACCTTGACTTAGAATTTGGGTAGAATTTTTATAGTTGTTCAAAATAATTCCATTCAATGCTGAGTAATGTGAATGTTTAAGGTTCATATCCTATTTTTAGGGCCTTATAGTTTGTTCATAAGGTCTAAAAACCATTCGGATCATCTTTATGATGTTATTTTTATAGTGTTTTTTTAGTTTTTTATGTATTGTAGAACTGTATATCTCGGGTGATGATTTTTCTTTTGGGTGTCCCAATATAAAATATTACAATTCTAGATAAATTCAAAAAAATTAGCTGATATGATCTAGGTCTCCATGAATTTTCCTTGACTATTTGAAATTATCCTTTTGGATTCCTCTAGTTGGGATGGGCTATATCTGTTGCCTCTTATGACCAAAAATGTACCAAAGGTGTTGATTTGGTTTTCCCTAGATTTTTTTGGGATTCGGGAGGGTATTATGTGAATTATGGGATATCTTGATATTATCAATGTTAATTTATATAAAAAGAGTGGGAGTTTTTTTGTCCCGTTTCATTGGTTTCAAGGTACAAGATAATTTTTAGTGATCGAGTCTTTATTAGAAGAATGGTAGTCTTATAATTCTGAGTTATCCTTTGTTTTCAAAATCCATTCATGGCATAGAAAGTGGAATGGATTAGTGAAATATGACTCCCTAATATCACTTTTTGTGTATTTATTTAATATATGGAACGATCTATATTGTTCGAGGTGTTATATGATGAAATATATGAAATCATTGGACTTTTTCTTAGACATGTGGTTTTTCAAACTGTGCATCCTAAATATTCATGCAACTGTAGTTTTTATAGTGAAAATAATTATGATTATTGTATGAATTGGTAAACCATATGGGAGAACTATGCAACCCACATAAAAATTTATAAAACAATATTTTTATATTTTTTAATAGGTTTTTTCTATATTTGGTTTCCCACTATGATCTGTCATTATAAAATTACTCTTTCATCCATCTCCCTTAATCTTCAAGACCTCCATGATATATTTGTAATTATTTCATTATCCTTATTCAATTAGAATAAATTGTAAAGGATCCTCTATTGAATTTATTTTTATTTAATTCATGTGATAAATTATATCTCACTATAATGAAAATTATTGTCCATTTTCCAAACCGTGGGTTGTTCTAAAATTGAGGAATTTGCTTTGAGTGGGTTTGATCACTCTCTTATTACCTAATCTATTTGGTTTCATCAAAGGTGATATGATTCATTTTAATGAGGTAGGTGATTCCATATAATTTTTTTATTTATGATTATTCATGGATTATTTTAATTTTAAATTCATTTTTAATATATATGTATATATATATATATAAATTAGGTTATATAGGATTGGATTATGACATGTTTTAAAAAACATCACATGGTTATAAATTGGTATATTGAGTCAATTTTTATAATTAAATATAAATTTGTTGCAAATGGGTTTTGTATGAATTCAAAATTATTGATAAAATACCATAAATTTTTCTATATGAAAATTATTTATTGTGGTGTTTTAGAGAAAATAATATTTTTAAAGATGGATTTATTTTGGGTTCAAGGTTTTTTCATGTTTTAGAGGTTTTTGTGGACTTATAAAATCCAATATTTATTCCTTTGAGTTGTTTTTTTATTTTTATTTTCTTATTGTTATTTCACATTGATTTTTTTATGGTGTCCAGATGTTATTAAATTTTTTTATAATGTTTAAAATTTATAAGTAATAATTAAAGTGTCAGACTGAAACTGTATGAAAGGCTACAAGGTTATTTGTTGGATATACCCAAGTGGTACCCCATTAAGTTGTTTTATAAGAATTATTTATTTCCATAGATAATTGAATTTTGATTCATGATTGTTATTATGAGTTATAGGATATGAATAAGGGGGTTTTGAGGTGGGAAGGATATGATTGTGGTGTTATCCATTAGGATCTTTTGTTTGCCTCATGATTGTCATTAACTCGATAGTGTCCCAACTCCATTTGTTATTTCATGATGAAAAAAGTATACTAATTGTTTTTTCAATGTAAATAGAAATTCTAGTCGAGATATAAACATATTATATTTGTTGTTAGTTGACTATTATGATCTATCTAGGGTGTTGAAACCAATGAGACTATTTGAGAGATATTTAGGTGATGGTATGTGAGACTATTAACCTATTGGATGTTGATACACCGTTGTGTGTCTGGTACTTTTCTCTTTCATCCTAATGATTTTAGCTAATGATATGTATCATATATTATGTATCTTTTCTTTATTATAATATGTGTTATTTATCTTCTGTTTTGAGACTACATTGATGTATCATATATTTATTTTTGAGTATCATTATCTTTATATTTTATGGCATGGATAATCATTATCACATTATTATGACCCTTAATGGAATGTATATTTTACACTTTCCATTGGTTCTTAACCCATATCTTAGTTGTATGCGTATTTAGTTTTAAATTGTTATAGAGGTGGTTTATTTAAATCAAATCCATGTAAAATTTTTATTTTTAAAATGTTTCAATCCATTCCTTGTGTCCTTTCCAAAAATGTTTTTAAAATAAAAATTGTATTTCTAACATTAATATTTCTAAAATTAATATTTTTTAAAATTTATTTATTAGTCTGTAAATTTTTTTCCCTGGTACGTATCCTTGGTGAAATTTTTTTATTTTTTTTTATTTTAATAATAGTAATAATGTGTTATTTATAACTTTAAGAATTGTGTGGAGGAAATAAGAACCTATTTTATTATTTTTAATTTCAAATTACCAGACTTGGTTTATTTTATAACCTGAATTATATAAACTTATGATTTTATCCTACTATCTTTTGTCCAACACACTATATTATAATTTTGGATGGTTTTTAGTCTTCATTTCTATTTTTGGATTCTTCATGTCTTGGTTTTTTAATTTTTATAATCCATTTTCCATGGGAAATGAATTGATGTTGGGATTTTGGTGGTGATGTGAGGGTTAGAATGAGATTTTGGTTGGTCCCTTGGATTTATGGAACTAGTTTCCTTTTGTTAGAATTTTTCATTATGTATAAATTTAAATTCAATATTTGTATCTCTCTATTTAAGGAAACTACATAATTTTTTGGGCATGTTTTTCAGCACAAAAATTCATCATGTTGAGTTTCTGGTTGGGATATATTGTTTATTATTTGGTTATTGATTGTGAAACAGTCTTCAAGGGTTATTCATGATACCCGTGATGGTTTCCATCAGTGAAGGGGATTAGGGATGCCCCTTGTTTTACTAGAGAGTCTATTTGGGCATCAGTTATGATGGAAATAAGGGTCGGTTTATTAAAATAAAAAACAAAAAAAAATTCAAAACATCCAAATCACATAATTAGAAATTTCATTCTCAAATGAAAACAATATTTTATAAAATTTGAATGTTTTCATATAGAAACATGACTATACAAGTATACAACAACTAACCACCAACCATTCCCTTAATATATTTATAAATAAACTAGTAAAAAAAATTAATGGTGGTACCTACTACTATCCCTATTCTACAAAAGACACTCAGTCTCCAAATATCAATCAGGTTATACTAGTCTGATCCAATGCATGCACGATGATCTGAATAATACTAAACATAAGGTATATATATAGCATCAGGGTTCTTATAAAAGGAGTTAGAAAAATATCCCAGTTGGGCGTTTCTAAATTCCACTAATATATTATATCATATATTTTTTTTAAGAATTAAAGTAATATTTTTAGGAAAACGCATTAAATTTTTATTATAACCATTCCAATATGACTACATGTGTATATGGTCACCATCAACAAACTAGGTCTCTGTGACACCAATTGTATCAATTTAGAACTGTTCTAGAGTTTACCTCATCAACTCATGATATTGTTCTCATAAACCAACCCAAACATGACTACCAAAGGTATGTTTTATCCATGACCATATCCCACTACCTAAAGTGATAGGTTTTATGGTTTAAAATTTGAATATTATCCAACATCCTCATCACTCAAGGTATGTTCAATCATCAAGGCCACACATCATACCATTATCCATCCCTCTCACTAAATTTGAGCAACAATCCTGATACAATCTAAAAAAACTAATGTTATTATATCCTAACCCATGTATACTAAAAAGTGTACTTACTTAATGAATATGAGGAATATCTCCCACCTAAAAAAGTCTAGCCAGTGTAATGTAACTCAAGATATTGTCATTCCTCAGGATCACCTATGCCGCAATGTTTTCCATATATCACAAGAAAATATAACCACACAAACCACACCACTAAAATCTTTATGTATATTATATATATCACCAGAAAAATCAAAGTGAAAAATTCAATTGATTCATTGTCATTCATCTCAACAATCATCATATCTCACTCCACTAGGAATACACTAGGTCCTCTAAGCATATCCTATTATTTGGTCATTAATATCATCAAGTATTCATAAATCATCAGTGAAAAAAACGATTAATGGATCCTTCAAAATGTACATAATTGCTAATTATTACATTATCAAACATAGTCCCACTACCCTATGACTGCTCTAATTTATCAAGCATTAATCCCCTTAGAAACCCAATGCCATGTCATTAACAATTTTCAAAACCCATAGATATGTCTCATTCCATATATTTTATCAGAGACCTATCATTCCATCCTCGTATGAATCCCCTATCTATCACACCCATCTCGTCCAAAAGGACTAATCATTCACACCATTTTTTTACATCCATTCTACCCACAAGATTATGTCACTCACAGGGGATTAGATGTATGGTTTTCTCACTCGAATTCTCTATGATGAGTCATATATCAATCTTATATCATAACCGAGATAAGATAAATAATTCAAGCATTAGGACATATAATATTCTCATATAAATCCTATCTAAGTTATCCCTTTTGGTCAAATAAACTCTCAATCCATAAGAACATATTCCATAGAAGCTCCAAATGTATTGAAATTTCTAAATAGAATATTTCTCAAGACATAAGGACCTAACATTATTTTATCTCTTCCTTTATGTTTTAAAAAATCCCTATTCATCTATATAGTCTTATAAAACAATGATTCATAGATAATATATTTTATTACAAACATGTTTCTTTGAATATAAGGAACCATATACCACTAAAAAAGACTTACCGTCCAATCTGAGCTCTCCACTCCCTCCACCAAGACCATCCATGCCTTCTTAGAGCTCATACATCCACCATAGCTATTATATCAAACAAAATTAACAAAATAATTTATTATAAAAATAATAAATAAATATATAATTTAATTCATTGGGTAATAGAAACCATAAAATAAAAAAGTGTTTTCTTCATAATGAAGTCAAAATGAACTTCAACCAAAACCTACGGAAGGTCCATGGTTTACCATCAACACCACACTAGTACAAGAATCTAACCAATATCACCTATATAGTCATAAATTGAACCCAATTTTATCTAAAACCCAGAATAAAATTGTATTGTGTTTTACCACACATAAAATGGTGAAAGATGACAAGTGTTCATCATATTAGTATCCTCAATACATGAAACCAGAAATACTATTCATCGTCAATCAAATACACCACACATTGAAAGAATCGACACTAACACCCTTCCGTAAATCAAATAAAAAGTAAGTTTTTTGAATAAGGAACCAAATTAAGTAATCAGGGATTAAATAACCCCAAACAATCACTAAAATACCCCCATAATGATCCCCTTACAAATGAAAAATAATGGGAATCAAGGTAGGGGTAGATAGTTGGGATGGCCTCCCATGGCACTTCACTTCTCTTAAAACCCAATCTAATAATAACCCAAAAAATGGAATTTTCCTCTGTTAATATAAAGTAACCCAAGCCTCAATTAACTCGTGATAGATAGTGTCACATCACAACAAACCACATCACAAGACCTTCTTACGATGTTACTTAGGATCACAGTCTAGACACACAAGGAATAAGGAATGGACATCAACCTATCATCTTTATTGTGTCTTCATAGATGCTTCTTAGGAGTAACTCAATACTAATGATCACCATGATGTTTAATATCATTAATGACATGTAATATTAAATCATAATATTTTTCGTCAAGGCCTTTAAAACATACTTTGCAACATACATGGGATAATGATTCATCACCATAACCTCATTGTTTATCCCAAAACATATCCTTGAGATGTAGCAGTTCATATTTTTTTTCTTAATCCCAGTTCATGGAATAAACTATACTATGGTATTAAAACTAAAACTCCCTTTATAATGTAATTAAATGAAAATAAATGGTGTGTTACAGGATTTATCATATTGGTTATGGTGAGATCAAAGAAGAGTCATGGAAATAAACCACTATCCTTTGGGATTATACATTTCAAACATTAAAAACATATTTAAATGTTTTCTAACTAACATGTATAATGTATTCTATATAAGTATTTTTTTAGATATTCATGTATGTGAATGTGGGTCATTTTTTAATGATAATTCTAGAAACCAAAAACTATCATAAGGTATGAAGCTCATTCATTAAGGATATCTAGAAGAAACTAATAGATATTATCTATAAAATACCTTATATAAAACTATTATCATCGATAAATGGAACAACTATTTTAAAATGGAAGACATCTCTAATAGAGATAGTGGTATAAGAGCTAGTTTTGATGAATTTGAAGGATAAACTATATATGATTTACCTCTAGAACAATATCTACATGACCCATTTTAAGAAGTTGTTCCAAATATACAATTCCTACATGGGAGAAATATATTAGTTATATAAAATGATAGATATGGTTTTATTGTAACTGGGGGAGAAAAAAAATTATTATTTTAAGACAATGAACTTATAAATTATAATAATTAATCACTTCATATGTTTAAAAGTGTCCATACAACATGAATTTTGAAATAGATTCTATATACCCGAATCAAGATGGGATTTTGGTTGATCATCCAATTAACTCAAATCATGTTAGTAGAAAATGGGTAATCAAGGAAAAAAACTAGACATATATGGTAAATTAAATACATATACAGATGACTTGTATCTAATTTTTTTATGAAACCCCTAATAACGTACTATTAAATATTTTTACCAATCATTATTCTAATATTTCATAGAACTATACTAATCAAATCATGCATATAATGTTAGGAAAATGGATTTGCAAATAGATTTACTTAATGATACCTCATTAATGACGAATATATGACAAAACTAGAAGGTTTCATGAAAAAAATGGTTTCCAATAAAGTATTCATGTTTAATAGAACCATGTATTAGTTTATTAATTTATCAGGATCATGGAAGATTTGTTTTTATGAATCCAAAATTGACTTTTACTTAAAATATTAATTTGATCCTTGTTTCTACAAGAGGTTTTATGGGAGTGTAGTAGTTTCTATACTATTATATTGTTATGATATATTAATTATAATAAAAGAGATATAAAAAGAATAATTTGTTAAGATGTTTAAAAAAATACTTTTTCACGAAAGAGGTTGGTGACTAGATTACATTCATGGTATCAAAATATATCAAAATAAGTATATATGGATTATTAGAGTAAGTTAAGGTACATAAATTTAAAATTTATAGAATATATTAAATATGTAACAATCCATGAGAGGATCATTGGAAATTTCACATAGTAATCATCTCACCAATAAACGTTTTCCTCTTATATAAAAGTTGTGACAAAGGTATAATGAATTCAATTTATTACACATTAGAAATTTGATATATAATAAATGTAATGATATGTACCAGTTTTCTTATTTCATATTCATTTATTATGGAAGAAATATATCATTCAGAGACATGAGATCCTCATTGGATGGTTGTAAAGACTATCCAGAAGTATTTATTGTGTATAATGATATTCTCTTGGTTTATCAAGGAGATAAGAAATAGTTATGAGGGGATACACATATTCTAGTTTCTAAACATATAAAAATGATATGAAATTGTTTTTTGGATATTTGTACTTCCAAAATTGAGGAGCTTTATGCTTGAAGTGATCTAACAAGACAATGTGAATAGATTTTACAGCAGAATATGGGTATATTTTATTATCTGGTATATCTAAAAAATCAATGTCGATGTTAAAAAATGTCAAAGTTCTTGTTGTTTTAACTATAAGTAAATATTTTATCAGTGTATATTGTTAAAATAATATAGTATTTTTTTAACCATGTTGTTAAGGTCACATCAAGAAATGAATAATATACATCAGATGTATAACTTCTTGAGGTATTTTTATAACTGTGGTGAGGTTATAATAAGTAGAGTGGACATAGAATAAAATGGTATAGACACATTGACTACAAAATTTTACCTAAAAAATTATGAATATCATTTGAGATATAGAAAAAGAAATTTTTTCAACCGGTGACTCTAGTGAAAGTATATTTTTTCATTGTTGGTTAAATAAATCCAATTAATTTTTTAATTTTTTACAATGATTTTAATAAAAACATTATCACAAGATGATTTTTCCGATACATAAAATTAATTTGAATATATCATTAGATTATTTTTATCTTCATATGGTTTTATAATTTTTCCACTATAATGAAAACATATAAATTCTATGCTAATATACATAGACATATATCTTATGGTATAAATATCATCTATATAATGGGACATTAATGATGTTCCCTTATCAAGAATCAAATATATATATATATATATACTATGATAAATTGTTATTTTGATAAGGTGGAATACTTTGGGTGTGTCATATGTTATATGAACTTAATTGAATAAATCACAGATGAAATTTTCCTTCTGAGATAGTGGATGCTGATATCTCTGGACCATTTTTTAAAATATAACTATCTAAAAATATATTTCCACGGTTGTTAATTGATTTGTTCATTTTAGAGAGTCAAAGATAATTAAATCAAGCATATAGTTTATACAAACTTATTTTTTAGATATCAATAAATGGGATTATTTTATATAATAAGAATCTACAATAGGTTTCATTCATTAAAATGTTAACATCATTCTTTATGGGAACCTTAACACGTTTCCATATTTTAATTTTGGTATTTAAAATTTTTACCTCATTCCACTGGGATATTGGACTAGAAGGGAACACAGTAAGTGTATCTCAAATATCAATAATATCAATTTTATTTAAATATTTATAATAAATAATATTCATAATATATGGAATAATATTATTCAATTTATGTTGATCCCATAAATTCAATCTCGAAATATTTACATTTATATTATTTGAGTTAAATAATTAAATAAATATTTATTCTCTGGTTTAATGCATATAATATTTATTTATCCCTTTTTTATAATTCATTCAGTAATAAATAAAAATTTATTTTTATATTTATTTAGTGAATATATTAACATAAATATAGATGTAGTTACATTCATATTTTGATATATTTCTATTCATGAGGTTATTGAATATGAGATATATTTATTAATTTATTATATAATATATATTTGAAAAAATGTATTATTATTTATGGTATGATAAATTGTAGGTGGTCAACAAAAGACCTGATATATTTTATTTAATATAGTTTAAATAAATATGGATTTATTTATTTTAAAATAATATTTCAATATGTTTATGTCATGTAGTATGATAATAATTATAAAAGAATAATTTTATGTGGTGAATATATTCAAGAAAATATTGGACATAGAACCTTATTGATTTTATCATATATTTAACCCTAACTATATATTCTACTTTATGTAATTTCTAAATATAAGAATTAAAATTCACAATAGTGAGACTCTAGAATTCTATTAAGCCTGAGATAAAATCATCCCCTCAAAGCAACTAGATATTAAGAGATAATCCTTATTGTTTATAATAGAAAATCATGCAAGTTTCTTGGATTCTCCATTATAGTACACTGTATAACAAGTGAGTTGTTACATTATTTTTAGAGCATGTATAGATTCCACTTGATGAATTATAATTTGAATTATTCGATATAGTAATGAAATGAAAAGAGTGGACATCGAATTAATAAAAGTGAATTTACCAGTTTTATGTAATACTTGTTTTAAATTATTTATAAATTACATGTGAAATATCATACCTTATAAAATGTCAATGTTTCATCATATCATTCATTGGGTTAATCTATAGAAATGAATGAAACCACATTGTTGGACACTATCTCGATTGCTTCTGTTATGCCCCAAAACCATTAATGAGATACTTGATATTTAGAGAAAAATGAATAAACGTGTTCTAGGGATTCTATCTGATAGGGATAAAAACTAATTGGAATTCCATTATCAATAGAACAACTATCATATAAGACACATGGATTCAAAAGATGGTTTCTTCATATATATCAGGTGTCCAAGGGGAAGGATTTGGTAAAATGGGATTATGGTGATCTCTTCATGACATTGGATATTCAATGATTTGTTTTGGTTCATTAGGGAAAAGGGTTTATGTTGTCCTAGTAAGGTGGATATAGAATATGGGGAACAAAGGTTGTAAATTAAATACTAGGTACTCTATAATTTTAAATAATCTTTGATGATGTGAGTGGTAACCCTATGGTCATCATAAATTTTAATAAGGCTTGGGAGACAAGATTGGTAGAAATGTTTGTTACCTCAAAAAGATGGATTAGTAGTGGAGAACCACTAGTGAGAACATTATGAGAGATAATTGGGGTCTAGGTGGAGATCATTACAGTTCTAAGAAACCAAGATAGATTTTCCCTAATTTTTTCAACAAGGATTCTATTACCATAGGAATAATTAGTCGAGGGAGAAGAGTTATTTATAAAATATTTTTTGTATAAAACCCTTATATGAAACATGTACCTATATTACCCATCATCTGTTTCATTTGTTGACAAAAACATTAACAAAAAAATTTTGGAGTACTAGTTGTGAGAATATTTCTCCTGAAAATCATTTGTGTCTGATGATTGTTTGTAAGGGGTCGAATTGTGTGAAGTTATTGACATCAGGCTCAAAATACTTGAACAGTCTCCATTTTTTTCATGTATCTCAAAACATCCAACAACTCTTAGATCTTGTAAGAATCATGTACATACTTTTCAAAGGTAGGCATTCATTAGGGAACATGTCCAATAACACTTAAAATGTGATATTAGATAAGAGGATGGAAATTCTGGATCATAACACCCTATTAGAAGAACAATTTACAATTATTGTACTATCTAATATATTTAAGATATGTTTTTTAATCATTTTTTACTTCTTTGTATTTAGGCACGGGTCACCCTGAGGTGATGATCAATTATAAACATGCATGGTTTCAGAATCATATATATGAATATAGAGTTCTATATCAATATAGGGATCTGTATGTATCCAAGAATCACCATCAATGGCATCCTTTTCAAGTATTTATCACAAATTCATTGGATTTTAATTAAGATGATGTTGATTTAAAGATACACATTGGGGTGCTTTAGTGTTTTTTTTCATCGATATAGATTGAGTTTGTTTTGATGTCATGATCAAACCCATGAGATGGGATTCCCATATACCCTCATGAGAGGAATTAGAACCCACATAGTTCAGTTCCACTTAACAAGAAAAATCATTGTTCAATGTCCTATGATAAATACTAAACCATGAATTTTAATTCCATGTGGTAAGGATATCTAAATAGAAGTCGATTGGTCAATGATACCGTGGGGCTTATTTTAAGGTGACCTGTAAGATCTATAAATAGATGTGGTCTCTCTTGTGGATATGAAACTATAATTAATGTGTCTCGGATAACATAAGGGTGAAATTGGGTATTCGGTTTGGATCATAGAGGGGCTTTATATGTATCCCATTTGTTTGGAAAAATACTCCCACGTAGTTCAGTGTGGTTGGGGCTTACACTGATAGAGGAGATCCATTTGAGGGGACATGATTGGGGTTTACACCATTGAGGATGCCCGTAAGGCACCTCTTCCTTGGGAATATGAACCTTTAGATATCAAGTCATGGATTTGGGTATTATAACATATAGAAGGCCTGATTAAGTGTATGTGAATAGGGATTACATTTAGGGGATTCCAATTTGTGGTTTGGGATAATGTAGTTGTCATGATCATCGCTAACCCTTAAGACCAAGTGAGTTTTTATCGGTGTGAGAAACAAAAGGTAGTAGTAGATCTGATGATTACATGATCCACTCTATACACTATTGGATTGGTGATAGAGCCCAAAGGGATGAAGATAAATATTTTAATGTTCCCATACCTTCTTTTATTTTGGTAGCCATGATAGTCACATATGGTTACTCATCCTGCAACATCTTGGGATGAAAAAGAGGAGAAAGAGTATTGCCTCTCACATGAAATGTTAGTTGATTAATCTATGATAGAAACCCTACTTGACTATGGATAAGAAAATAGTGTTTGGAACCAACCCTCATCAAATGGAAAGGCTATTGTTTCCCCTCAATACCTAGAATGTGGAAGTTCACATGAGCACCGAAAGGGACAGAAACCTTATTACCACAATATTGAGGACATGAAGGCATTCATAGCCCCCCCACCCCCCCCCCCAACTATCGAGTAGGTTACACACATGACCACACTTAACATGGTTATGTAGACTTGATAAGAAATTATAATCTTCCCCATAATCTGTCCATACATGTTAGGTGGATTTGGGAGAGGCCTAATACTGATGTTGTTGGATTGGATCCTGAAGGGGCCAATATAGGGCCCGATGATACATCAGAAAGGGGTGAAGAGATGTGGGTCAAGGGACACCTTATGATGAAACATTTCATGTTGAATGTTCTTATATGGTATTGGGTTCACTATGCATATTATGTTTCTATGCAGGTGATGGTACCATATTCATAACATAGTGCTACAAGGACCAGGGGTCATTCTGTGTAGAATGTCGTTGTGCAATACAAAGTTACACTCATGTAGTGATTTTCTATGTGGGTTAAATTTTTTCCCATGGAAAAATTTTCTATGCATGGTTGGGTTCCTCTAACATGGAGTTTTTCTTCGAGGGGTAGCCTTCCATCCGGATAGTGTTTTTCTATCCAGGGTGTTGGGATGTATAGGGGACATCTTTTTATTATCTATGGAATGATGTCATGAATGTCAGGTTTAGATTAATGGATAGTTAAAAAATTTATTATTTCCTCTATAATTTTGTTCATTAAATGTTTGCCTACTGGGAAAACCAAAGATACATGTTTCAGCTCTAATCTAGGATACCCGATTATGATCTCTATTTTTGCTTCCTTTTTCAATCACCACGGAGACCTTTTATAGAAATATAGAGGGAATAGGTACCTGCATGGCTGGTAATCCAAGGTGGTCTATGAGTATTATTTCTTAAGAGATATAGGAGGTCACAGTAGTGATCGAATGAGTTCATCTATATGGATCGACCATTCAACGGGGTGGAAATGACTATATGGAATAACAAAAGAATTAATTTATCTCACATGCAATGGTGGTTGTAATGTCCTGGTTCCAGCTGTTGCCCAAAGGTTCCTTGTACCCGGTTGGTCATATAGCCTCAATAGCATTTCCCAGAATTCCAGAGGCTTCCAACTAGAAATGAGGTCCTTCGATGTTATATTGGGTAAACTGTGCCCCCATTGGCAGAGTAACATTGCTGAATAGAAATGTGTTAACTATAGTGGAATCTATGATACTATACAATAAGAAAATAGAGAAATACTGAATGTAATAAACAATAGGAGAACATATATTAGTGATGCATGTCATATATGTCTAGTAAATCAGCCAAACAGGTCACAATTCTGGAAATATAGTACTAAACCAAATTAAAAAAGAAAAAAAATAACTCTAGCAGCATCACAAGCCTCATCTTTTTTCCATGCTCACTAGCTCCATAGAAGTCAAGTACCTTAAGTATAAGGGTGTTTTACCTTATCTATACCTGAATCAATAAAATCTTCTAGGCCCAAAATTGTGACTGAAATAGGTGTGAGACGAATTCTAGTAGGCAACCACCAAAATACATGTACCTAACTGTTAGTTAGTATATATATATATATATCAAGGAAATATGACAAATAAATTAATAAACAAGGAATTACTCAATGTAAACAATTATACAGTTTCAAATACATTAATTTACATTCATTAAACAATCTACCAAACAATCATAAGAAAACATCTGGGATGTTCCCACAGTCTAGCCCCTCTAGTTTAGCTTAGACAAAGACATTATGAGGAAGCACTCACCGTCAATTCCCGATGTGTTCTTGTAATGGTAAACTATAGACTATATGAGTAAGCACTGTGTGTCCAATTCCATCGGTTGTCTCACAACGTGTAGCTATAAACACTCTGATGGCCCGCTGACGTCCATCCCCCCTATGGTTTTTCAAATTGAAAATTTTAACAGACACTCTGGGGAAGCCCTCAGTGCCCATTCCCCCTCTGTTCTAACTACACCAGGATCCCATAGCCTTTTTTAGTACAATCATGCACATATGATATCCAGTAGCCAAAGTAATTCTCAAAAACAACTTGGCTAAATAGGTATAATGCATATCCAATGTATGTCATATAATAACTCCATACTAACAACATTAGGTATGGAAAGAAAAACTACCTAACTTTCTGTTCTAGACTCAATGGCCAAAATCGTTCACACATGGGAAAACACATCAATAATATGGTAAATAAATCCAATTCATAATCCAAAACTCGTAATCAATCAAAAAAAGAATAGAAGGCCTTAACATGGTTAACTTTTCGAACACACAATACCCTAATCTTTGGTATTGGTCACCTTTCACACATTTAACATAAAGACATCTACGAAAAGCCAAAAAAACCACCTACCTTGATGTTTTATGATATATATAGTTGAACCTCATTCATTTAATCGACTTATAAGATTTTATATATACAAAAGTGTCTAAAAATATCAACCTTGAATAACTCACGGAAGAGGAGAAATCAAGTGTAGAGGATTTATACGAAATAAGAACTCACTGTGAAAAATCCAACACAATTTATTGTGTTTGATTCATAGCATAGAAGGTCGATCGGTGTGGTTAGAGAAGATTAGTTGATTCTCATAGCCCATGGATGATATGACTCAAGAAGAATGAGGTTCTGTCAATTAGATGTGACCTAGTTCCGATATGAAAAATTAAAATAAAAGTAAAATATGTGTTCATTTAATGTGCATGTTGTGTACATTCCTTAACCGACCTCTGCTTGAGAGGGTCTCTATGTCACCCCACCCAGTCATGTACTCGACTGTTACACGGCCATTACATGGCTACATGCGACAATCAATTACATAGAATATACTCCTAAAGTTTCCAGAATCTCCTATTTTTTTCAAAATAACCAAAAACAAGATCCATACCTGAAAATAAGATCTAAGTTCTTAAAAACCACCCCACTTAAAGAAACATGTCAACGAATTTCCTTAAAAAGGAGGTGCATAATAATCCTCGAACATCTCTGGACACTTCGATCGCAAATCCATCTCCCTCTCCCAAGTATCATCCTGTACTCGCCCCTGCTTCCAAAACACCTGTACTAGAGGAACAGAATCGCAATGAAGAACCTTCATGTTGAAATCTACAATCTGGATAGGATTCCCCTCAAATAATGTGTCCACATATAACTCAACCTCCTCAGGTTGAAAAACATGAGACGAGTTTGATAATTAATGCCACAACTAATAAATGTGTACGATTTCGTACATAGATCGGTCCCTCTAAGGTCCCTGAAAATGATAGGATACCAGCCCGACTCTCTCCAAAACCTAAAATGGCCCAACATATCTTAGTGGAAGACTTCCATGTCTCATAATCCTCCTATGTTTAATCTTTGGTGTGACATGTAGGAAAACACGATCTCCGACCTCAAACTCTAGAGGTTATCTCCTCCTATCATCATAAGACTTCTATCATGACTGTGCAGTAGCCATCCTCTTCCAAATCCACTCCACCTGCACTGAAGTCTCCTAGACAAGACGAGGTCTCAACATTGCTGCCTCTCCTTCCTCTAGCCAATATAGTGGTGATCGTCCATGCCTACCGTACAAATCCTTATAAGGTTCCATCTGAATAGTTTCTTGAAAATTATTATTGCATGATAAATCCTCTAGAGGTATGTCATTCTCCCATAAACCTCCAAAATCTAGGACACATGCCTAAAGAATGTCCTCCAAAACCAAAATCATACGCTCAGACTAACCATCTTTCTGGGGATGGTAAGTTGTACCTAGAAGTACTTATGTACCAAAAGCCTTCTATAGTCCCTTCCTAACTCGACAGGTAAAAAGGGAATCCCTGTATGAAACAACAGAGTTAAAAACCCCATGAATACATACAATATATCATATGTACAACCTTTCTAACTCATCGAAACTGAGGATCTCTTTGATCGACAATAATTGTTCAAAAATCATGTGTCTGTCAATGAAATCCCAAAAAAGCATCATTTCCTGGAGGCAACCCTGGTTAACTGGCCACGAAATCCATTCTAACATCATTCCACTTCCACATAGGAATGTGTAATTGTTTAAAAATCTCTGGTGGTCATTGATTTTATTCCTTCACCTACTGACCGGTGGAACACATCATGACAAAACCAGCAACATCTTTCTTCATGACCAGCCACCAATACTAATGGTGTAGGTCTTGATACATCTTGGTGACATGAGGATGAACTGCACAATCTAAACAATTAAAATCCATCATCATCTCCCCATATATGTTTGGCTACACACATATCACCCATGAAAATTAAAGATATCATCCTCTCTTATGGTCCATCCAGAAATAGGGTCCTTTTCTGACACACTATCTCATAGAACATGGCTTTAGAATTCGATAGTTTCTTCATTAACACTCGATCATGTTGTGTACATGTAACAGCTACAATATAAAGTAACTTCTACCAATCTCTATTATCCACCTCCAAATACATCTCAGAGAACATATTCCTAAGCTTCCACTCACTACGGGCCTCCAGACCTCCTTTTATCTGAGTCCCCCTGCTCAAGGAAACAGCCACCGTGTTGCCTTTCCTAGGTGTTTAGGCCAAATTCAATATCAAAGGATTGAACATTCTCAACCCACCTTCACATCCACAAATTGAGGTCATGTTGGGTAAATATATACTTGAGACTTCTGAGGTTGGTAAAACCCACAATATTATCTCCCAACCGATAATGTCTCCAACAATATAAAGCATTAACAACTGCCACCATCTCAAGACCGTGCATCGGGTAATTATTCTCATTTGGCCTCAAATGCTGAGACCCATATGCAATGAATCCTTCCCCTACAGGATCATTTCACCAAGACTGACACATGATGCATCACTGTAAAAAGAATTGATATTTCCCTTCTCTAGAAAAACTTGTATCGGTGCTGAAGTTAAACTCACATTTAGCTCCTGAAAGGATGAATCGGATTAATCATTCAACAGGTACTTCACATCCTTCATTGTCAGGCCCATCAGTGGTGCTACTAAGTTTGAAATTCCCTATATAAAACTTCTTTAGTAACCATATATCCCAAGAAAACATTATACCTAAAAAAGTTTGTTCGGATTCTCCAAGGAAGCTACATCTCTAACATTTTATCGGTCTACTGATACTTTTTTCTCTGAGATAACATGACCAATGAAGTGAATCTGGATCATCAAAAAGTTAATTTTTTAGAGCATAGAATATAAATAATTCTCTCTCAGTTTAATAAAAATGATCTCATGAGAGGTATCATGGTCGTGTTGAGTGTGAGAGTACACCAAGATATCATCCACGAAGACTACCATAGAAGAATCAAAATTTATATGGAACACTCAATTAAACAGTGCCAAAAAAATTATAGGTGTGATCATGACATCGAAAGGCATAGCCAAATACTTATATAGATCATACCAACTCTAAATGGCTTTGAGAGGTATATTTGATAGTCTAACACATAGTTCATGATAAATTGATCTCAAGTCAATCTTCATGAAAACTTTGGCTCCTTGAAGCTGATCAAAGATATCATCAATCCTCTGCAAGGGATATTAGTTCTTGTCCATCAACTAGTTCAGCTTCTAATAATACACAAAAATTCTGAGGGTACCATCTACCTTATTTAGAAATAGGATAGGAAAACCCCAAGGAGATGTATTGGCTTAAATGAAATCTATTTCATGTAAATCCTCCAACTGCTACATGAGCTCCTGTAACTCTAGTGTATCCATCCTATATTGAGTAATGGACACTGATGCATCTCCTATATCATGCTCAATAGAAAGGAATACCTCTCACTCTATAAGAAAACTTGAAATGTCCTTAAGAAAGACATCCTTGAAATGATCAACCACTGGAGGAAAGTCTCTCTGTGAAGTCCCATGGACATTTAGATATAGACTAGAATTCTGGGTTGTAACTCCCTGAATCCATGTTTCTCAGGTCACACACTTCTCATATAGACATTCCATTCTACCTTATGAAGAAAAGATCATCCCCTTGGTGATGCGATACTCACCCTACGAAGATAGCAATCAACAACATCCTGTAAGGGAACTAACTAGTCTAATCCGTGAATAAAATCATATCCCATCATCTCTAATACACAAAGGTCTCATAAGAAGTGACACCCACAAAGCTCGATAGGGAACTCCTTACTCTAACTTATTCTAGTCGTTCATGTCTCCAAAGGAGTGTCTAGGGTCCAGATATCATTAGAAGTAAATATACATTTCCCAAGTCTCTCCAAAATAAGTATGGATGTGAATCTCTTAGAGGAACCTATATTGAAAAGTGCATAATCTAAAACCAAGACAACTAGAATCATACCTCTACCATTATAGGGTTTGAGATCCTTCTCTTACTCGGTCAGCTCTAATGCAAAACCTTAACCTACATCGTGACCCTTTGAAGATATATGTGATCCCTGAGTTGATCTACCCAATATCTATTAAAAACCATATGTCTTACCACTGTGGACATGACCTCACTCTATGCATGAACGGTCGGAAGAAATCATGTTCCCTGACTGATGAGAAACTAGTGGTCCTGCTCCTGAATGTGGAGTCATATAAGAATCCATATCACAAGATGATGGTGAGAAAATCTGATAGAAATGTTAAAGATGACTCATCATGTAGCAAGATCAGCACTCCACTATGTCTCTCAGTTAGGGTGACCTCATATACACACACTTCCTACACTGTTAGCACACCACCTTGCCATGAGAATATGGGTCCTTCTTACTTGGATCTCCATGAGTAGACTCACTTCAGTTCTTCCTACTGTCAGTCATAGTGGTACCAGCCCTGGATGCCAAGGCACCCTGGCTGACAGCCCTCAAATATCACATTTTTTGCTCTGTGATCATCGCCTGGTTGACTATAGAATCTATGTAAGTCAACTTGAAAATGTTCAAATGATAATGGATGTCATGTCTAAGACCATCCTCAAAAATCCTTTCTAGAAAAAACACATCACCCCCTTGAATGGGTGTGAAGCACTGCAGCTTTGTGAAGTGATAAGAATAATCCATGATAGATAGAGTACCCTACTCCAAAATCAATAACTCTTGGGTTTTGTAGGCCCTCAATGTATTTGAGAAGAATTAATCATAGAAGGTATATTGGAAATCACCCCAAGACATATGTTACTATCATCCAGTTAGTGAGATCACATCCGACCATCTCTCAGTGGAATCTCGAATCATATATGTAGAGAGATTCACCCTCCTCTCTGGAAGAATCTCTAGATGTTATAAGATCTATAGCATGCCTTACAACTATGAATGACCCGTGTTACCCTTCCATGGATTGTTCACGCTGTGGTGATCCCCTGAAGGTCAGCATAAACCTCATGAGGCCTTCTCAGAAAACTGCATTAGTGCCTGTATCTAGAATGATCGTTGGTGCAATGACATGCACACCGGGAGGATCTTCTAGTAGTCCTTATTCTACTATGTCTGGTGTCTGATTGTTGACATGTATCTGGTGAACAACTGGAGTATATCTTAGAGGAATGACTATTCATGGTTAGGTGCACACCACAGTTCAATAAAATCATGAACTAATACTCAGAAATGTAGGAAAAGAACAAGAGAATGAAAATAGTCATGTTTTACAAAATATAGGTACATTGCGTGTACAACCCCAACACAGCGTGTCCCCATAGGCTTTCACATTTGCATGTACTTCTTACCAAACTAGTCACATAACACCCCTACACATGGCCAGTCTCTTCAAGGACATGACATTTACTTAAATCATTTCCCCCTTCCCAAGTTTGTCTACATGGTTAAACCACACAGTTTTCATAATAAAAAATTTCACAACGTGTTCATATGAGACACAATGTGTGATAGAATGATTTTAGTGACCAGTTTCATTAGTCATGTGGCTGGAAACATGGTATCTACAACACAACATGTTCTGCCAGACATGCTTTGTACCACTTATGTCTTAAACACTTGTTTCATTAGTCACACGGCTGGATACATGGTCCATACAACACGGTGTGTACTCGAAGTACATGGCGTGTACCAACAAACATTTACCATCCCCATGTCCCTCCCCATATATCCAATCACACGGTTAAGGATTAGATGGCGTGTACATACAGTGCACCACATGTACTTAGAAAAATTTATTCTTTTCTGAACAAAATGATACGTGGTTTGTTTTCATCATTTAACATTGTGTATTATAGTTTTTTTCAAAAATTAAGCCTTAGAAACTACTCTAAAACCCTATTAAATTCTAAAAAACATTAAAGTTCCATATTCTGATATATGGGGCCCGATACTCCCTGAAAATCCAATCTGGGAATCGTATTCATGTCACTTAGTAATATAATAGTGCAATCAAACACATGATTCACCAAATTTTGATCCATGAGGAACCATAACACCTATGGGATCAAAGTTAGGTGTTCATTTAAATGAAACATTAAAATTTATAAATACCCTATAAAAAAGAAGGTAGTCTATCAAGGCATCTATCACAAGAACATGCATATCTAGCTTAACATCTATCACAACAACATGCAATTGATAATGCACCCTAAATGGAATGACAAGAATGCATGAAATGTGATCTTTAGCAAGTGCCTATATGATGCATGATATAGAAAACCCTCAACTCATCGGGTTGAAACAGTAATAGAACCTTAATAATATCAAAATTAATAGCACAAAACATGTGAATCACCCAAAGATGTAATAAAATCAACTGTAATAATTCCAAAACCTTTAAAATTTCAATAAATGAGGAAAATTGGATTTTACCTGTACAAATGTTAGCTAATCCTGAGAAAAAATTATTACCATCTACCTACTAATTCCTATTCCATCATATAGTCTTCAAATAGTACGTTAAGAAGAAAAGAATTCCTTTTATACCACTATGTAACATCTCGGCTCCAGGTGTCACCCTAAGGTTCCCTGTACCCAGTTGGTCACATGGCCTCTAGTGCATTTCCTTGAACATCATAGGCTGCTGACTAGCATCAAGGGACATGGGTGTGATAGTGGGGAAACTATACCCTCATTGGTATAGTAACACAATAGAATATAAATCAGATAACAATAGTAGAAGTAGTGATACTATACAATAATCAAATAGTGGAAGACTGGAAGTATTAATAACTAAAGCACATATATAAATGATTTCTATCACATATGTCTAGGAAAGCATCCAAAAAATTCACAATACTGGAAATATAGTACTAAAATAAAGTAAAAAAGAAAATAAATAACTCAAGCTGCATTGAAAGCCTCAGCTTCGTCCCATGCTCTCTAGCTCCACAACAATAAACTACCTAGCCTAGAAGTGTTCTTTCCCTTATCTATACCTGCTACAATATAATCTATTTGGCCCCAAATTCATGACCCAAATAGGTGTGAGATGAATCCCAGTAGTCAGCGACCAAAATACATGTGTCTAACTGTCAATGAATATATATATAGCAGGAAAATATGTAAAAAGAAGTAATTAATAAGAATTTACTCAAGGTAAACAATCCTACTATTTCAACTACATTCATTAAAAAATAAACCAAAAAATCACAAGAAACCCACTGGGAAGATCTCCTAGTCTAACCCCTCTGATTCAGCAAAGACAATGACTCTCTGAGGAAGTAATCACCATTAATTCCCCCTATGGTCACGTAACTGTAAAATACAGACTCTCTGATGAAGCACTCAATTTCTAAATCCCCCTGTGGTCTTACAACGTGGAATAACAGACACTCTCAGGGAGCACTCATGTCCATACCCTCTTTGGTCTCACAATGTGAAAATTATAGCAAACACTATGGGGAATCCCCTAGTGTCCATTCCCTCTATGGTCTAACTACACCAGGTTCCCATAGCCATGTGTAATATAATCATGCACAATTGATATCCAACAGCCAAAGTAAATCTCAAAAACAACATGTCTAAGTAGCTACAATGCATATCATAAGTATTCCATATAATAACTCCATCCTAATAGCACTAGAAATGGATTGTAAAATAGCATAACATGCAGTTATAGACCCAATGACCAAAATGAATCAAATATGGGAAAACACATCCATAGCATTTTAAATAAACCCTATTCATAATAAGAAACCCTTTCTCAAGAAAACAAATCACAGAAGGGACTAATAGGGTTAAATTTACAAAAAAAATACCATATTCTAGGGAATTGGGATCTTTTTGTAAATATAAATCAAATAAATCAACAGAAAAGCACAAACCACCCTCCTTGAAGTTGTATGATCAATATTGTTGAACCTCAACCTATGAATCAACATATAACATTGTACATCTACAAAAACATCCAAAACGTTCAACCTTAAAAAACTATCGAAAGAAGAGAAATCAAGAGGAGAGTCTTTAGATGAAGGAAGAAATCACTATGGTGATTCCAATGCAATCTAAATTGTCTGATTCGAAGCATAGATGGTCAATCAGAGGTTCAAAGAGGATTTTGATGTTATATTCACTCCGGGACAAGATGACGCTAGAAAAAGGATGTTTTTCCAATTAGATTCAACCCTAGTTAGATATAACAAATAAAAAGAAAATTACACGGTGTGTTCATTCAGTGTACTAATTGTGTAAATTCCTTAACTAACATCTTCTTTAGAAGGTCTCTAGGTCACCCCACATGGCCATGTAATTTTATGTTACACAGAAAGAATACAGCTACCCGCGGCAACCGAGTACAAAGAGTGTACTTCTATGTACACAGAGTGTAATCCTAAAGATTCAAGAATTTAACTTTTTAACCAAACAACTGAAAACATGATCCATGCATGAAAAGAAGATCTGGGATCTTATATTAATCCATCCCATCCCTATATCTATTTCATTCATGGTATATGGTCGTTTGTGGGGGAATAAATCACATTTTGGCCACACTAGTAAAATAATTTCATTTGTGGGTAATAGATGTATGTACCATCCCATGATCAATTTTATTCATGGGAATGGTCCGTCACGAGGGAAGAAACCATTTTCTGGACCCAAAAACAATTTTTTTTGTTCGAAAGACCTAGTAGTCTATCCCATCCCATGATATATTTATTTCGTAGGGGACAATAATTCATGGGGGAAAAATCACCATCCCACCATAAAAATTTCTTAGTATCCTTCCTAGGTGTTGGCTTTCTATCCCATCCCATGACCTATTTCATTCACGGGGTTCTTTTCAAAACATAGAAACACTATATAGAGTGGAAATCTACAAACTGATTTATACATTGTGGGATCAATGTTTCATTTCTGTCATCACCCTATTGAACATATTTCTTCAAATACTTATCGTTATTTGTTTTTTTCCTCAACCATGTTAATGTAATTTTCATATATCATGTATTTCATATTTTTAGGACCCCAAAATTCCACCCACATCATAATTTATTTTTATTGGAAAAATGAAGATGTTGTTCTAATAGAGAAATATTTCAAATTTTCAACCAATTTTTTTGTGAAATATCACATAATTTTCTAATTTTGGTCTGATCCATGGGAAACATCAAGCATAGATTGACATTTTCTATGGCTACATGGAAAAACCTAAAATATTTTCTTTATTACCACGCTATTTTTTTCCTCTGTCCAATATGGTGTGGTATTTATAGGCATAACATGACTTTTTCTTAGGATTCTCATTGGTGGCTTTTTACCTAATAAGATTTGTGCATTTTAATTTTTTTATTGATTTTTTCATATACCATTTAAAGAATAGGTTTAGTTAGATTGGAGTCAACTTTTTTCTAGTGTTCCCATTGTGTGTTTCCAACATGGTGAGTTTTTTTCAATTTTCATGGGAATTTTACAGTCTTTCAAACTAGAATAATGCTACTGATATTTTGGTAAAACATCTTTTACAATGAATTATCTAGTGAGGATCCTAGTAGGGATTATTGGCTTAGAATTTCGCAAAAATTTTCAGACATGAATGCTGAATTTTTTGACACTGGTTTTGTGATTTCGAATCTAAGATAAGATATGAGGAAAATACTTGGGGAGTAAATATAATAACAATTTTCATCACACTTTTGTTAGGATATATTGAGATAGGAAAAACATCTCTTAGGGATGAATTTCCCTTGGGATTATAGAGCCTTGTTTTTGTAGGTGACATATTTAGAGCCAACTATGGAATATTATTTATATTCTAACAATGGTGTCCCTAAGACACTAAGCCTCCATTTATGATGGATAGGTAATTTGTGAAAATTATGATTTTTGAATACCAAAATGGTTGTCTGGTCAAGGGAATTATTTCTAAAAAAGATAGGGGAATCTGTATCGGCAAGATCCCTAAATTAGAAATCATTCCTACATCAATTTATCTTTTATGAATGAGGTCTAGTGTATAGGGTAGTTTAATTTCATGAAACATGGATGTGGACCTTTTACATTGATGTCTTATGAACAGTAATCTCAAGGCCCATGTTTTATGGTCACCTAGCATTGATCGAGGGATAAACTATTTCCCCTTTCCATGGTATACAATATATGAATTCTCTCTCATCCTCAGGCATTAAGGGGAATGGTTGTTACAAATATCTTGGTATTACCAAATATAAGGTTTTTTATTGAAAGAATACATCATTGAGGCATAGGTAGATATAAAAATCCTCTCATGTGGAATAATTTTCCATTTGTTAACAGGGATTTGTTTTATGGGAATCATATGCAATGCCAAAAAGGGCATATTTTATATTGTATAAAAAATGTGTCTCTAAAACCCAGATACTCCATTTCAGATGGCTAGGGAAATTTATAGGGATTCATACTTATTGAGACTATGTGTTTTTTTCGAAAAAGGAAAGTGCATCAATATGAAAGGATCATTTCCTTTTGAAATTTTTTGGGGATGGGTGGAAAATCTTCCCTTATGCAGGTCTGACCCCTATGTTGGAAGGATTCTTTTGGATATATTGGCCCATGATATATGGTCTATGTGTCACTAAGTATCTCATCAAAATGAGAAACAATACATATGTAGTTTTGGGAAGGTTTCCCCACACATCAATCAAAATCGTGTTTGTAAAAATGGGCATTTTCTTTTTGAATAGAAACTCACAAGTGAGGCGAGACATGTATTATATCCTCCAAGGAAAATCTAACTCATGAATAGGATATAAACCTAAATTTTTTTTTACATGATATGATATATGATCAATGTTTCTCTACTTGTCCCATAAAAGTTAGTATTAGGCCACACATAGTTTTTATAGGCTTCCACATATAGGTACGACTCTTGTGCATGGAAAGGACATTTTTAATATTACCTATGGTTAGACCCATGATTGGATATTCCAGTGAAACTACATATCATGTTTTGGAAGGAATCATCCCACATGTTGTTCTAGGAAATACGTATCTTAGTGTCCAGATATTAGGACATCATCCCTACAGTTTCACATCGTGAAGTGAGGATTGAATGAGGACATATAGTTTAAGTTCCTATGGATAAGACCATTTTCATACATGAATGGCCTGAAGGCCATAATTTTTTTATTCAATTTTTATATTCCCCATTTTAAGGGTTGATGGGGAACCCTTACATGTCCTATAGGATTCGTGACATTACAGGACCTGAATGTCTTAATGGAAATCATCCCAAACTGTGACTACTTGAAACTGATCCTCCCCATCATCTGCATCAGGATCATCACTCCACCTTTGCATGGTTGTTTGGATATTTTTCCTGTGTAAAGATTCATAGGTTTTGTACCAATAAAAATGCCAAAGCCTCCCATTATTTCAAATTTGATAGTTGTTCTCTATTGAATGTTCTTATGCTTAATCTTTATCTAGAAATTGTTCATTGTATAATTTTTTTGGTTTTCATCTACACATAATGTGGATTAAAGGGATAGAGGGTGTAAGAAGTCCTTTAGGATTCCTGAAGGCCTTGAGGTGGCCTGAAGGTCAAGAGGTGTTATAAAGAACTTATAGTTTCTAGAAATCATTACTAATCCAACGGCCAGGGTGGCCCAAAGTTCTTAAGGACTGCAGGCCCAAACTAGTGGTCGAAGGTGTATTGTTCTAGCTGATATAGTACTAAATTTTATCAACTATAGTACTTTCTAATGGAACTTCTATAGTTAATATATAGTACATTTATAGTTACTCATAAATATGCCTCTTCCAAGAATCTAACATGGGTCTCATGGATTCACATAAAGTGTCCTCACCAACTGGGATAAGGCTCAATTGTGAAGGGCCATTTTTCATATAAAATATGAGTTAGAGGAGTCTCATTGGGTTGGGATGTTCTGACATGCCTCAAACATGAAGGTAAAATAAACAAAAACTATGATTCTAGGAATTCTATGGTAAGGATAAATGATATGAGAAATCATTCCATTGGGGATTATTGAGACAGGAATGGCCTCTATTAGGGATGAATTTCTTTTGAATGATAGGACTTTTATTTAGAAACTTATGTAGAGAAAATTGGGGAAACATGTTCATAGTCAAACAAATTTATCTCAAGATACTGACCCTCAATTTATATTGGCTAGATAAAGGTTTTGGAGATCCTAAATTTCTCATGGAATAGATAATTATGGATGGATGGTCTATGGTTGGGTACATATGAAAAATTTAGATCAAAATTATCCATGGACTTTGAAATCACCTATATAGATATGACTCATATATATGGGATCTTTTTTTCATTGATAGATCCCACATGGAAGATGCAATACATGAGATCACCTACGTAGAATGTCATTTTTACATAGGAGGTGGGTAATGTTTTTCATTACGATGTTGTTAGAACTACGAAATGAGTTAGGGGAACCACCACATATCTCATCTTAACAAGAATCAAGCCACACATAGTACATGAGGGACCATACTATTTAATTTCATGAGCCATGGACATTCCCTATATTCTTTAACAACATGTAGTAAGGACGTAAGTTAATCTAATAGAAGGTGGAATATCATGTCTGGACCCAATATTGAAAAAATGAGGTTCACTATATATCCTATGATGATAGGATCAAACCATATGTAGTTCTTTACTTGTTTGGACCATGATGTTCAACAACGTTGGGTATGGAAATGTGGTGTTCCTTTTAAGACCATACTGCTATGACCATAGTGACACTAATGTGGCTTAATATTCCTTGATCATGTAGTGATTACCCTACCTAAACATCTAATCCCACATGATCTATGCATGGTGTCCTAAACAAGGGGTGGAAAAGAATTATCCTGGCATATAGAGGGGATAAAATAAAAGATATGGGATTTTGAATTTTTTGGTGGTTGGATGAGGGTGTAAAATAAAAGTCTCCCTGCCTATATCATTATAGTGAGAATAAATCCACACATAGTTTCTTAACTAATTCCCTATTCATGTTTGGCCTATACATAGAGAGGGAGTATTTTTTCCTTTTATTGTATTTATTATTATGGGAAGGCCTATGATTGGAGACATCATGATAACTACATATCATGTACTAGAAAGAATCAATCCATACATAGTTATGGATCCTTGTAGAGATTTATCTTTTATGGGGAGTATAAGGGTGGCCCAATGTGAAATTAGGGAAATGTTGTGGATGGACACAAAATCATTGATCTGGGGGTCACTACATATCTTGTGTGGGAATGAATCAATCCACACATATATCATAATGGGAACTCTCAGTATAGGTCTAACCCATATGTAGTGGGGAATTTATCATGTATTCCATGGTTGGGCTGAGGATATAAGGACTATATGTCACTATATATCTTATTTCAATGAGAATCAAGCCATATGTAGTTATTCACATGCATCCTTGCATAGATCTAACTCATGTACAAGAGGATAGAACTTTTCATCAAATGGACCTATAGATATAACCTACATTGGAATCCCTTTCATTGATTTATCTTTTCGAAAGGGGAGGGTACAATTTATGTACTTCATGACTAGTCCTATGACATGTCGTCTGCATTTCACTACATATCCCATATAATGAGAATCGATCCACATGCAGTTCTTGATGAACCATGCAGTTTAACTCTTTTGGTACGAACATGGGAACATGATGTGAGAGATGTATCATCACAGTTGGTCCCACAAATAGATACCATGATATCACTCTATTATCTACAAGTGTAAGAATCAATCCACACATAGTTCTTGATGGAAAACTCTATACTTAGGTGTATACCGTACATAGGGAAGTGGTATTTTTTTCTTTTGGGGTGGTTCGGAATGGATATAAATCCAACATCACTCTTTATCCAATGAAAAAAAGAATCAATCTATATATAGTTCTTGAATATGGCATGGTAGATGACTGTTGCTGGGGGAAGTATCGTCTCTGGTGAGAACATAAGGTCATTGTGTAGTTTAACGCCAAACCGCAAGGAAATTTCTATCATATAGTTTATTGTCTTGAATTATGGATGTTTTAACATGCATTTTAGAAGCATGGGATGAAGATGATTGTGTCTTGTACTTATGGGAAGTATTACTTAATTGACGAGTGATAAATATAATCCCGATACAAAAAGAGACCTTGAGGATAAGGGTTGGGATGAAAATAATATTATGAATTGGGATAAATTTTCATCTAGGCCTAATTCAAAATATCTAGGCATCACTACATATCTTTTAATTTCATCGATCATGACACACAATGTTCTTGATAAAGAGGCCCCCTACGGGGATATGACTCTCGTGTAGGGAAATGTGTATTTTCTCTTTCTTCTGTATGGATTTCGCTCATGTCTAGTACATCATCCATTGAAATGATGATTCTTATGAATTTTAATGTCTTGTTATGTGCATTTTGATGTTGTGAAGTTTCTTTTCATGTGAATTGAAAAAGATTCCATTCTTTTACAGTCATTAAACAAACACCTACTACAAAGTTTAATGAACTACAATTAGGAAAATTTACTATATAGTTTTACATCATGTGACCAGTAAAATGTACCTTGCAGTTTAGAATCTTATGATTTGGATGATTTTACTATTCATTTTAATTTCATGTGATCTGGAAGATTGTACCATGTAATTTAACCTTATGCTATCAAGAAGATGTATCATGTAGTTTAGTGTCATGAAATCCTAATGATTTTACCACTCAATTTAATGAAATGTTCCATGAAGTTTAACATCATTTGACAAGGTTCATGTACCATAAATTTTATCATAAATAAATTAGAATGATGTACCATGAAATTTAGCATCATATGATCAGAATGATGTGACATGTATTTTACTGTCTGATGGTAAGGATGATTATACCAAGTTGTTTAACATCATACAATCTAGATGATATTCAATTCAGTATAGTGGCACGTGATCAAGATAAATTTACCATGAAATTTAATATTATGGGATCATTATTATTGTACCAATAATTTTTATTCCATGCAAGCGTGATAATTTTCGTCGTAGTTTAACACCATTTGATCATGATGATTTTACCATATAGTTTAACATTACATGAACAGGATGAATATTCCATGCAGTTTAATATCTTATGATTATGATGACTATACCATGAACTTTAATGTCATGTGATATGGATGATTGTATCTTGTGATTATAATAAAGGTTTCATCACGAACCTTGTGTTTATGGGAGTATTTGTTTGTTTTTCATCTATCAAAATTGAAGAATAAGCTCCATTTGAGCAGAAATTATAACTAGTGTCAGTTTCCTCCCATTTAAGTTTTAAATTCAAAGGTATCTTTTTCGGTATCATTAGAGTCTTGAGGACCAACACCATATCTCTTTCGATGAAAGATCAAAGTTGGAACTTTTTTTAATGTCTCACACAATTCGGATTTGGTGGACTTCCAAATGATTTAAGGTATGATATAATTTCTCATCCAATTGCACCAATTCATCTAGCTGTTTCTAGGATTTATCATCAATGGATAAATAATTAGAGATGAAAACATAGATAAAGATAAATTGAACCACGATGGGTAGTACCCCCTCTATCCCGTACACTAAAAAGAATGGGGTTTCATGTGTGGTAGTGTGGTTTGTAGTCTGGTAATCCCACAAGGAATGAATGAGATTTTTCAACCATGAATGTTTATCCTTATCAACTTGTTTCTGAAGTATATTTTATAGGATATTGTTTAAGGCCTCTATACTTAATTTATACACTATATTATATACAGATTAACGGTTTCAATTGATGTCATACTCTTGATATAACTTCTCCAATTAAGATGAACTGAAATTGTAACCATTTTGCATCAGTATTTTTTTAGGGACACCAAATTTAGTGATGATATTGGTTTTAAAGAAGATAAAAATATACCATTCCATGACTTCTTTGTGGGGTATAGCTTCATCCCACCTATAGAATAAGATGGTTTTATAAATAATGTACTTGAACTGATTAATCATAGTAAGAGGATATTCTCCCACGGTTCACACTCACCATATAAAAAAATGTCCATGACTACCTAGTTATATGAAGAAACCTCAGGGTTTGGGGAATGATGCTGGTGTGAACCTAATCGGAATGAATTGTTTTTTGAATTTAGTACATTCCCATGTTAGAGTATGCTATTGGTATCCAGGCCTTCAGATTTGATGAGAAATATTGTGTCCTGACCGGTGGGTGACATAGGCTCTAGTGTGATATTCTTTTATGATAGTAGATGTATCTTCTCAATCAATGATCTTGAGAAGTATCCCACCAAGGATCCTCTTTTATATGTCCTTTTGGTGATTCATTCCATCATATAAATCAAAATTAATTAATCTTCTTCAAATGTTCTATTTCCCAGCTCTCTCAAATGGGTGTTCTCCCTTTTGAAGTTATTCCATAGTGGGTTTAATCAAGCTAGTAATGGGAACTTGTGATTCTTTATCGGACTAATCTCATATATTTCATCTATGTTTTCTTGAATGAATGGTGATTATATCTAGTGATTTACAATGATGATGATTGTTTCATCCCACTCTGGATTGGCTATAGCTTTGGCTAAATTTTCATGTGCCCCGTACTAGGGATTTTATGAGCATGAGATATTATTCATTGTCAAATCCAAATGAAATTTAGTCATTTGTACCCATACATATCTTATATTGGGGAATAGTTATTCATTTTTTATAGAATAATTTTCTTTAACCTACTAGATGATCAGTTTATAATATCGCATTATCCTTAAGTTATTCACATGTAACCAAAGTTCCATATCTATCCCTATAATGAACGAATGACATTATACTTCATTATTTGTGCACCCCTCTTACATCTGGAAGGGGTAGGGGGACATACTTTTTTAAATATATGATAATGACTCCCAGACCCACATTTTATATCATGGGATCTTTCATCCTACTCTATTTGGGGCTTCTAGATACACCATAAAAATAAATTTCACCCATATGGGGTCCCTCTTGAAAAGAAAAACAATCTTCACTGGGTAATATAGTATCCAATGAATTCATTTCTTCTATGGATTATAATACTATGAAACATATTAATTCTTTGACTTTTACACATTTATGAGGCATGAAATTAATGCCAAATAGCTCCAGGATGACTTCCCACCATTATATAAATCTGGTCAACATCGGACAACTGAGAATTTATTTAATTAGGTTTCTAAGAGATAAAAAACTGATATTTTTATGATACATGTAGTGCCTTGGATTCTAGAATACAATGATAATCACAAAAAAGTTATTATCTTTATCAAAGTAATGAGCCTCAACATTGATCATGGTTTGACTATGATAATAGAGGATTTTTTCCCCTACTGACATCATTTGTTTTCACGAGGAAGGTTCCCAATGATTTCTCTAAGGCTATTACATAAAAAATAAGTGGTATTCTTCAAACATGATGCATTAAAACTAGTGTTCTTAATAAATTTTTCTTGACGTTTTCAAATTCTTCATGATAATCTTCTATCCACGAATATGTAACACCTTTCTCATTAACCAAATTAAAGGAAGACTTTTTACTGAATGGTTGTCTATAAAGTGTCTTATTTAATCCATGTTTCCTTGAATTCCTCTGAAATATATGAGGTTGTGATGAGGTGACATGCCAAGAATAGCTTTTTTCTTCTTGAGAACAGCTTTGATGCCATGATGCCATATGACAAAGCCCAAGAATTTACCTAATGTAATGCCAAATGAAAATGTCAACAGGTTCATTTTTTAGTTTTTCTACAATAATTTATTTAATATAGTCTCATTATAAGCTAGGTTGTCATAGAACTATTTTTCTTTATCCACCATATCTTTAATGTAAGTATTTATGAACTTTTTGATGAATGATTTGAATATGGGATGTGTGGAACATTAGTATGTAGTGTTAGAATTCTTCAAGCTAAAGGGAATTACCAGATATACAAATTATATCTTAGCGTCCCTATAGGTGAAACCTTAATCATATTCCTAGGACAATTGGATATTAATGTATCCTAAATACACATCAATGATGGAGAGGGCCTAATACCTGGTTATTTCATTGATCATTAGTTTGTTCATCAGGACTAATAAATCATCATTCTAGAAGTTCCTATTGGGATCTTCGATGATGACTAAGGCACTTATTTTCACACTATTCCACTTTCTTGGAATGATATTGTCCATTCATTTGGTATATTCGACCTCCCAAATGATGTTTCTTGTGATGTTATTTCCATCTTTAGCCTCAATATTGGATGCATGTTTCAGGTGTATCCTTCTGACATATTGTTTATAGATTCATTGGTCCTCTAAAAAAACATGGTGATGATTGGATACCTTCGGACCAAGGCCTATAATTTATATGTGGTTCTATGATAATAAATAATTTTTTTTTATTTGTGAATGATGTATATATATCTTTCTCTTTAGAAGATATGGTTTCACAAATCATGTAGGTTTATGGGTCTTCTTCTGTACCAATATTTATTTCTATGATTTTATCAATGGTAGTTGATATTACCTCTTCTAATAATGTAGCGGCATACCTATGGTCCTCCTATACTTATTATTCCACCTCATCATGTTATTTCTCTTCTTCTATTGGGGAAGAAATTATTGAGATTATTTTACTAGAGTAAAAAAGATAAGTTCATATCCCGATATTTAAAAGATTAAGTGACTTTCTATGATCCATTTATTAGTGTGATATTTCATTGAAACTATGGAGAAGACAGAGTGAGTTATAGATAAGAAGTGTGTTCATAAATTTTTACTGATAAGACAACCTCATATACCTAAACTGGTGAGTCAAGGATTTCCTAGAGCTATAGGGATAGAATGTAGGAATTTTCATCTGAGCTTTCACCGCTGTCTAGGGAGTCCAAAATATTTTCAATACTATTTTACTCAGAGTTCATGGATGAAATACCATGAATTTTTTCATATGTGCTTATATTTGGGATCACATACTTGACTAGATTGATGGGAAATACTTACTCTTTTCTAATCAATTTGAAGGTGTTGGTCGGGGTCATTTCCAGACCATTCAGGATAGTGACCCAAGAAACACCATCATTCAGGGGTTATTTTCTTTTCCACTGGTAGAATCCTTCATTGATATAATGTGACTCTATGTATTTGAACATTGACTTATCAGCATGAAACACATCGAATTTTTAACAAATTTTGTACTTTATGCATTGATGGTATGATGAGGGTATTTACATTTATTAATGAAACTATGTCCTTCCTTGAAAGACCTTAAATGTTGTTATTTTTTGAACCACAAGGATTTATGAGTTAGATATGAGGTTTCCAAATTGTTACTTCAAATTTATTTTTTCAAATAGAAATTTCTCACTTTTTCATAGACTTATAGAGTTATAACATAAGGCATGAGGTTATCCTCGTTAATGCTCTCTCAAATAATTGTTTGCACTAAAATGATGTTAAAGATGAATACATTATCAAAGAAGCCTTTTTCGACATCAAAATTATTTATCCAGATGGACACAAACAATTTTCTAACATTTCACTATACAATAGCATCTTCATCTTGATCTAAGAAGGATATAACCACATGTAATTTTTCGGGATCAGTATTTTTTCGATAGACCTCAATAGCATCATCCTATAATTCAAACTCATAATCGATGAGAAAAGACACTATAACTGATTCTTGGAGGATTTAAGAGAATCGTAAGGCATCCGGGAACAATCTCTTAGAATGTACCATGTTTACTATTTCATGATTTTGTATTTCTTATCAAAAATTATTATGCTTTCCTAGGTGGGTATTCTCTTTCATATTCACTTTTTGGTATTCAGTATTTTATATAGATGGTTCAACTCTCAAGAAGTATGTTAGAGGAACTCTTTTAAATGATGGGTTAAGTAATGGATGTCTTCCTACCTACCGATAGATATATGACACATATTATTCCTCTGATTGATATTTTAGAATGATAGGTTTATGGTTTCTTCTAGTTAGTACATGAAGAGTTTTATATCTTCTATTAGAGTCATTGAAGGGATATTTAGTGAGTTTCTAAAATATTTATATTCTGAGTAGGGACATGGATCTGATTATGGTTCATCCCATAATTAGATTATCCTTGATATCAACAACACTTATATAATATTCATATAGTTACCAATTGGGTGCAGAGAACATGGGTTTATAGTCATACTCATCATAGAATAAAAGGTCAGTTAAATTATTGACATTAATGGAACGAAAAAATAACTCCTCATCTGATGATGAATTTTCTTTACTGGCCATTTCCTGTTGTTCGATTTAGTGGGGTGGTTCCCATTGTTTTATATATGATGGAAATAAATATTAGTGTGTCAATGATAAATTCCCATTATGTGGTTTCATGCTTTTTCACTTCCTCCCTTCTTTTTTCATCATTCTTCTTTTTCAAATGATGGAATTTGGTTGTGTGTGGTTTCAATGAAGTCAATTGTGTTTTAGTGTTAGAGGATAGGGCCTAGTTGGTTATCTTAACAATTCATGGAGAATTACATGAGTTCAGTTGATTTTATTATGAGTTATACAACATATATACTTTTTCCCCAACTGCTAAACAATTATTTCTGCTCACCTTATTTTTTGGGTGTAGTATAGGAATCATAAGACATATATTCTAGTGGAATTCCATATTTAAATTGATTTGTCAAGACCCGTCCCCCGGGGCCCGTGTCGTAACTACCCCAAGCCCACCTTCCATAGGCCAGGGGTTGGCGACTAGCACCAAATGCATAAATCCTGATAACTAGGAAGGCATTGCCTTTGCAAAAGTAAACAAAACACCACATAGTACAAGTGGAAGTAATACACTATGTACAAAAGAAAGTTCTGAAAAGTAAATTGGCCAAAATTCATACCCAATCGAATGTACATCTAAAACTTGAACAAAGATTAAACCCCTACCTCAAGGTGTCGTCAAATGAAGGTTCGTTGTTGAAAATAATTGTTGCGGGAGATGGATTTGCGGGACAAGGTTCCGTAAGTGTCATCAGCATCTCAGAGAAGAGAACCGTCAGTGTCACAGTACATTGCGTCGTGTCATCGATCTCCGAGGATTTGGTGTTCTTCATCGTCCTTCGTCAGAGGCCGGCGTTCTTCATCGGCGACGGTGCGTTCTTCACATTATTCAAAGAGGAAGAAAGTTCTTCAAGACATAGAGAAAAACCTCTACCAATCCATCTAGGATAACGAAACTAAAACTTAAAGAATTAAGACCTTGTGTTATTTAATTTATACACAGAAGCCAACTTTAAAATTTGAAATTCAAAATGAATTCCCGAAATAATTACATTGAATATGTAAAATAATTAATGAGTTTACTTTTCATTTAAGGGGGTAGTGCGGGTGAGTTACAAAATAATAGGGGTTAAGGGGGTTAAGTAATATGATGGGGTGGGGTTTGTGCCGGCCCCACCTCACCTTAATTATCCTCTTGGTTAGTTAGGAACAAGTGGGTCCCACCCCAACTCCCTTACTTAGGATAACCACTTAGATATAAAAATAAAATTTCTTGTACAAATTTTATTTTTATTCATTCCTTAACCCATTATTTTAATAACCACACCCAAGAAAATGAAACTCCGGAATAGGTGTTCTTAAGCAATTACGAGCCCAGCGGTTTCATCGGTGCCCTCAGATTTTGATTCTGAGCACCGGTTCAAAAGATAGAAAAACATGCTCGTTCGTTCACTGAATGTACCCGAGCTAGACCTCAGAAAATGATTTCGGGCACACCGGGCCTCAGAATCAGGTATCGTCAGAAACTACATTCTTGTAAATTCCCAAATAAAGTAAGAAAAACTTTTCCTTGAAATTTACGGGACATTACATTACTCTATCCTCAGGGATTTACATACCCGTAAATCTTAAACACAAACTAGGGATACAAAAGTGGTACTGAGAACACATCTGAGCATTCCTCTCCCATGTACTCTTCTAGAGGTTCCAGTGCTGCCAATGAAAGCGCACAAGAGGAATTGACCATTCTCATAGGACCTGCTCCTGTCGAGCCTCAATCTCTACTGGAACCCCACAAAAGTATCCTCATCGCCAAAGTCTAGCTCCCCATGGTCGATGATATGTGTTGGGTCAATCACGTATCTCCTCAGCTAAGATACGTGGAAGTCATCATGCCCCTATTGCAACTGAGGTGTATGGATCAACCGGTAACCCACCTCACCTACCTAGCTGATGACCTTGAAGGGTCCAATGAACCGCGAAGATAACTTTCCGCATCATCCAAATCTCCTTAATTCCATGTCGAGGTGAGACCCATAAGGAAACGTGGTCGCCATCCATGAACTCTAGTGGCCTCTGCCTTCTGTCAGCATAAGACTTCTTTCATCTCTGAGCTATACTCATCCACTCCGAGATGACCTGGACCTTCTCTGTCATGGCCTGGACCATCTCTGGTCCCACAATAGCTGCTATGATTTCTTCTTTGCAGATAAGAGAAATCCAGTCTCATCCCCTAGATGAACCACATTCTTTTCCTAATACAGTCAATCTGGACATGAATGAAACATTCATGCCATGGACGACACCGTAAGGCCTCGACGTTACTTTCAAGAGATCCAACCATCACTCTCACCTCTAAGGGTCAAGTCACTCTGTCGGCATCAGTGTGAGGTAACTAGGTATCCTCTAGTAGGAATCTCGAAAGTGAGTGTCAAGTCAACTGTTTTAACCGGGACCACTCAGTACACAAAAAGGAAGAAAGAAAATGTCACAAGGACAAGTGTCTTTTATTACTACAGCTTGAATTACAAAGACACTGAACAATGACAACAAGGAAACTACAAGCACCAAGACCAGAGGTCCCATGCATGGAACTAGTCCCGCTCTTGTCTACCAGCATCTGGAGCTCCATAGGCATATGCTTCTGCTGCCTAAAGATGAGCTCTACCATGTCCAAATATTCCCTGCGGTCGGGGTGGACCTCTTGGTGGTGGTGGTGGCAACACCTCAAAGCGTCTTCCACCTCCAACTCCATGGCCAGCTCCTTTATCTCGGTCTCATGTTCCCTGCGGTCCGCCTCGATCGAGCATCTGCCTCTGCCTAGGAGGTCCTTCATTTATGTGATGGTCATCTTTATGGCGGTTCAGACAATCACGTTCCATGTGACCAATCCCACCACAGGAGTAACACTACATGGCAGGGCAGGCTCTGTCATTCCCCTTGGTGCCTCGCACTACCGACATTGAGTCATGTAGTCGACCACCTATAGGTCTGGTCCTCTTGGACCTCTGCCTCATCTGTCTTCTGCCCGCAACAGAAGACTTTGCTGCATGCCGGCTAGTGGTGGGTCCTGCTGCTGGAGACTGCTCAGCAAGGAAACTCTCCACTAAGAGGGCTCTCTCCAACACCCCTTTCTGCATTGGGATGTTGTGAGGAACAACATAACCTCTAATCTCTTTCCAGATCCCCTGCTAGAAGGTTCGGGCCCTGAAGAACGGGTCTTGTACCATATCTGTGGATTCACGCGAGAGGTCTGTGAACCTCACTGAGTACTGTTCCATTGTCATGCTACCCTACTGTATATGTAGCATCTTTTGTATACCCACCGCTCGAAGGGTGGATGGTACAATCTCTGCCTACAACAGGCTCTCAAAGTCTGCCCACAGAAGTGTCACCTCATCATGCATCTGGAGCATCAGGCTCCACCATCTCTCAACTGCTTCCTGAAGGAGGCTGGAATCAAGGATCACTATGAAGTCTTTTGGTGTCCCTACTAGCCTGAAGACTCTAACCAAAGCCTCTAGCCAATCCTCAGCTGCCTGCGAGTTCATCTCTCCCCTGAACCTGGGTGGCCTCTGGTTCTGGAACTCGTGCAGTGCGCTCAAGCGACGTGCACTTTCTGCTGCTGGGGCTGGTGCCATCAGTGGCCCAATGGGTGGTAGTACCACTGGTGCCTCTGTTGGTGCCTCAACTGGGATAGTGCCCTGTACTGAGGCCTCGTCGCTCGGTGGTCTGTCAGTACGTACAACTCTTGGGGCTCTAGCTGGTCGTCCACAGGGAGGAATCCTGAAAGAAACAGACATTACACGGTCAAATGATTTATACCTGGTGAGTTGACCTGGTTTGAGATACATTAAGGGAACACCTTTTAAAAAAACTACGCAATCAGTGTTTTCATGCACAAAGACAGAAATCAGTTCTCAGGGTCCTTGTGTATGGATACGTCGGTCGCCCGCACCAACACTGGACTCCCTGAACTGAAATACCACACCCGGTACCCTTAACACTATTGCTTCACATAAAGTAAAAATATCAGAGTCCTATGTTCTGTGGTAGAACTGACTCCTTTGATACTAATTTGTCACGACCCGTCCCCTGGGGCCCGTGTCTTAACTACCCCAATCCCACCTTCCATAGGCCAGGGGATGGCGACTAGCACCAAAAGTGTAAATCCCGATAACTGGGAAGGCATTGCCTTTATAAAAGTAAACAAAACACCATAGAGAACAAGAAGAAGTAATACACTATGTACGAAAGAATGTGCTGAAAAGTAATGGGCTAGAATACAATCCCAATCGAAAGTAAAGCAATAACTGAATAAAATTACATCTGAAAAGACAAGCAACTGGAAGAATAGAAGCAGCTCCTTGGTCATCCACCTCGGATCCTACATGAAGGGTATGTACAGATAGCGCAACTCATAAATCGTCCACCATAGATCCTACTTGAAGGGTAGGTGCAGATAGCTTCCACAATGCTCTCACCCGTCAACCTCCTCCGAGTATCATCTCGTCGTGAAGTCCACCTCCGGATACTGACTCATTATGAGGTCCACCTCCGGGTATCGTCCAGTCCTCGAACACTCGGCCTCTGTCAGCGCTGCCCGTCGTCTGCAACCAACACAACATATTGTGGGCATAGTCCGTGCAGGGGTGAGTATACGATACTCAGTAGGGACCCTGAGACCCTCATGGTCTCACTAAATCTAACAAGGATAACCACAACGAAGGATCTCAACAGATAACCCTTACATAGGTATAAGCCCATACTTATACCTAATTTATCAAGTAACACATCTCAATCATGAGGAAACAAAAAGGTTATGAAATCAACGGATAACCTCTACCTAGGTATATGCCCATACATATACCTAAGTTATCAAGCGACCCATCTCAATCATGAGGAAACACAAAGGTCATAGTCTCAACTCAAAATAGGATTTTCATTATCGAAACTGTAACAGCTGAAGAGATCCATCTCTGACGAGTATAGTGATCATGTCATGACTCTGAGGTACTGCTTACTAAACTAATACTGCTGAGATACTCCTCCTATCGAGTACCGCGGGTATGCTACCTCACAAAGTTGTGCTCCTCCGCCATGGGTCTGCCACCTCACACAGTAGTGCTCCCCCTTATAGCCTAAAGAGGTACTCCTCCGGTCGAGTACCGCATGTCTGCCACCTCACAATGTAGTGATCCTATGCCATGGGTCTGCCACCTCACAAAGTAGTGCTCCCAACTGGACTATGTAAGTCACTCCTAATTGAATCAGACAAGCAGTCATCAGGTCTCAGCCAGCTACACGATCTCTATACTCGGTATGCTGGTCTCGAGGAGGGTCCGCTACACGAGATAAAGGTTGATACTCAATGTATCACAAGGTCCCATGAAGAAGTATCTCAAATGACCGCGTGGTTATAGGCGTCTCAACGCAACAGACGGCGCATCAATCGGACGCCCGGTCTGTGAGTTATTAGCCTCTTCATCCCAGGGGCCCGGTTGGATTCGTGTATGAAAGAACCCAAATCCATCTCAACTGTACCCCGAAATATCATAGGGTATAATCATAGGGACTGTTTCTCAATGTGATCACCATCACCGCTGACAGTTTGTCAAACGGACGTCCAGTCTAAAAGTTATCATCTTTTCCGTTCTAGGGGCCTGGTTGGATTTCGGGTTCAATCGAACCCAGCTACTATCCAACTGCCTCCAAACCTCAAGAGAAGTATTGAAAATGTTCTGTCTCATCAAAAATAAACCAACAAAGTTGATGGCACGTCAATCGGACGTCCAGAGCTCAAGTTATAAGCGTTTCCGCTCCGCGGGCCCTGTTGGTTTCAGGTTGGAACCAACCCGGCCGTACCGAAAGTTCTTCGAAACCTTGAGTGTAATATACCAAAATGACCATCTCAATCCAAGGATCTCATCTCAACTGAAGGTGCGTTGATCGGAGGCTTGTATCCCATGTTATGGGCAAAAGAACGAACTTGTCCGGTTTTAGGGGGTTTTGGGCCCGGACAGACCCGGCCCGAGACCCCCTGGGTCGGCCCGAACCGGGTCGACCCGACCCGGGTCCGGGTCTCGCCCATTTGGGCGCGGCCTAGCCCGGCCTGCACGGCCCGACCCGGCCTGGGCAGTCGGTTGGCCAGGCATGAGCGCGACCCACACTGCCAGCTTTTTTGTGCCGTTGCGAAGGGGGGTGGCTGCCCCATCTTAATTAAACCGAGACCCCCACATAGGGATGCTTCCTTTTACAGCTGGGGGTTACAACGCCCGATCTCTCTCGGGTCCCGCGCGGCCGCGGGACCGGTCGCCTGCTACCGCGACTTCAGTCGCAGAGGTCCCTCCTGGCGGCGCAACAGAACACAGCCGCCTCCGGCCACCGGCGCCGCCGTACCGGGGTGGCGTGCCGTCATAGTCTTCTACAGACCACCAGACGCGCTCTGGTGGTCTGTTTTTCCTACGGTCTTCACCAGCGGTCCTCCTGGGACCTGATCTTCACTACGAGGTCTTCAAATCACCCATGTGGCCCGTTCCGTCATCGCCCGTCGATCCGCACGTCAAATAAACAATCTTTGGAGTCTTCCAATCACCTATGCGGCCCCGACTCCGGCCGCTGTTTCGTTCGGCCTCAATGGCACCGCACGATGGCCCCACGCTTCTTTTTCACGTTCCTTCTTGTTTCTGCATGGTACGATGGCACCACGTCACCTTCGTTTGAGCCACAACGAGTATGACAAAAAAGGGGGAGGAGGGTCGGCCGTGTTTGTGCGGTCCGACCTCCTCCCATTATAATGATAGAAAGAGGCCAACAATTGTCAACAAAGATCATTTAAATACAACTTGAATGAAGATTAAACCCCTAACTCAAGGTGTTATTAAACAAAGGTTCGTCGCAGAAAATAATCATCGCGGGAGACGGCGTTGTGTGACAAGGTTCTGTAAGCATCGTCGGCATCTCAGAGAAGGGAACCGTCGATTTCACGGTACACAGCGTCGCTTCGTCAATCTCTGAGGATTCTACATTCTTCGTCGTCCTTCGTCGGAGGCTGACATTCTTCATCGGTGATGGTGCATTCTTCGTGTTCTTCAAAGAGGAAGAACGTTCTTCAAGACATAGAGAAAAACCTCTCCAAATCCTTCTCGCACAACAAAACTAAAACTTATAAAAATAACACCTTGTCTTATTTAATTGATACACACAAGCCAACTTTAAAATTTGAAATACAAAACGAATTTCTGAATTAATTACATTGAATAAGTTAAATAATTAATGAGTTGAATTTTCATTTAATGGGGTGGTGCGGTTGAGTTAAAAATAAAAGGGGTTAAGTGGGATAAGTAATATGAAGGGGTGGGGTTCGTGTGTGGCCCACCTCATCTTAATTCTCCTCTTGGTTAGTTAGGAACTAGTGGGTCCCACCCCAACTCCCTTACATAGGATAACCACTTAGATATAAAAATAAAATTGTTTGCACAAATTTTATTTTTATTCATTACTTAACCCATTATTTTAATAACCACACCCGAGAAAACACAACTCCGGAATAGGTGTTCCTAAGAATATACCAGTGATGTGGTTTCCTTGGTGCCCTCGGATTTCGATTACGAGCGCCGGTTCAAAAGATAGAAAAACTCGCACGTTCGTTCACTAAACGTACCCGAGCTAGACTTTGAAAAATTATTCCAGGCACACCGGGCCTCGGAATCAGGCGCTGTCAGAAACTGCATTCTTGTAAAATCCCAATGAAATTAATAAATAATTTTCCTTGACATTTCCAGGTCTTTACATGATTAGAGTCTACCATTTTCAGAAAAAATATTTGAAGATGAGTCATTCTTGAATAGTGTGTCCCAGAAACTTGTGAAAGGAAAAAATAAGTATATTAGTCAACAAAACATAACTAATCATCCATTTTGGGCAATGTAAGGTGGATTAAAATGTTTTCTATAGTGGCTATAAAATATAAATAAAATTTATCATATCACAATGAGTATACATTATTACTTTTTACATAATGTTTATTTCTTCTGGGTACCCTCTAATCGTCCAATCTATGAGGCGGTTTTTGTTGACTCCAAGTGGTGTTTCTTGATATGGTTCCTATTTTAGAGCTATTTTAGGTGTGGAGGCGTTCATGAGTGTGAATGATTACACCTCCCCCTTCTTTTTTCTCTTCCATAAGATTGGTGTATTTATCTAGGAATTGATTTTATTCCATTATATGGGGTTTTCGATTCATTGGGAAATTGAAGAGATATCCTGAAACCCAAATGTATTTTTTTTTTGGGATGCGAGGAGTTTACAGCTCAATGGAAACATTATCAATGTACACATCGATCATATTCTAGTAGAAATTTTTTTTCAGAGATTAGGTCATCCCTTTCCATAAAGCCATGAAATTGAAGACTCACATTTTCTTATAATTTTTTATTTTAGAGGTCACTGATTTTAAACTTTTCTAGCTTTAAGCTGAACTGAATGAGGAATTTCTAGATTATATCCTCATATACCATGATCAAGAAAGATGGAAATGCGTTTACCATATGATGGTCAGACCTTACAGGGTTCAGACGAAGCATATTGGTTTCCCTATTTTGTGTCACTCTTGATTTACCATATTGCTATCATGGTGGGATGCATAGTGTGGTTGATGTTGTTTTTAGTCTCCTGAAAAATTTCACATCGAGAATATAAGACTCATTAAATTTTTTAAAAAAATGGTTTCTTTGACGAAATTTTGGTATGGTTTCTATTATAGTTGTACATGTTCACTCTGCTCAACTATGGATTAAAATCAAGATGATAATGACTTGATGGTGTTAACAATCCCTTCATGATTGTTAAAATAAACTAGAGAACATATAGGCACAACATCTGATAGGATATGGTGTGATGGTTCTTCCATAATTTGAAGAAAATATCCAAATGGGGAAATATTTTGAGGGTTTTCTGGAACATTCTCTAGTTTTCATTTTAATTGGTTGAAATCATGATATCCATATATTATGAGGTCTAGGTAAACTGATAGACCAGGTGTCGAGTTGCGAATATGTTCTATCATTTCATCTATCATTATGAAAAATCCTTGTGGATCATGTACACTTGTTAGAAGAGTACAATGAGGCTCTCCATGGGGAGCATATTTGATTATAATGCTACCCATAATGACATAAAGTCGAGTCTATTACACTCTTTCACTTTATCCCATTGCTGGTAGAATATTTATTTTTTCATAGAAATATAATTCTCATTGGGAGGATGTGGTGGATTGTATGTGTCCTATAATTTATTCTAATTACTGATTCTTTGACGATTTAGTACCATATTGAAATTAGGAGCACACTAATTTAAGGAGATTCTCTAGTTCTTAACCGGAGAACCTTCATTCTTAGTGTAGATCAGATTCCAAATAGAACCATCCTCTCTATTCTCTTCTACATTTTCATGATTTTCTATTTCTTCTAGATGATTGATATCCATGACATATATTGATGAATAATGCATTGTGGGAATCATATTGGATATTGAATGGTGGGAGGGTTGTTTGTGCCGGTTACTAGAATTATTCCTTCTTCCCTATATGAACCGCTTCGAGTTACTTGTCTAATAACGACTCATATGAAACCAATATACATCATGTTCATATTATTACCATCTAGATAAAGTGGGTTGTGATATGAGATGGACTGTAAGAACACATTTCTTATCTTCCTCCCAAAATGGGAAAATACTAAATTCCATTGGCAGTAGCTGAGGTAAAAAATTACACCAGAATTATGTGTTTGGGTTGCTCTCATTTTCCTTGTGTTGTGCATTGGAAAATATTTATTAGTATTATGGAAACAAATTGTTAAAAATTCCCTTAGCCCTGTGGGTTGGGGCTACTCCTGTATGGTGCTGACTACTAATATTATCACTACTTTTTTATCTTGGGCATACTTATTTGATGGTGAGACAACTCCAATGACTTGTCTATATGTGAACTGCATGATTTTGTGGGCATTTTAAATGCATGATAATTGGATTCCCATAGTTTAGAGGTCAACTGAATGTACTCAGTTTCATGTTACTTGGTATCTTCAATAGATTTTTCTCGATAGGATTGATGATTTTGAGGATTATTAAACATAAATTCTTTTTTACTCTATCATCATTCCTATGAAATGTATTTTCTTAATATAATCCTTGGAATAATTAATTTATAGGATTTCATTTCATGTGGTTTTAACTAAATGTTGAATTATTATAAATGAAAAGATCCATGTTCCCCTCATCCATGGATATGAACACAAGGAGGTATATAAATAATTTGAAGACACACCTTGTGAAATGAATTGATTCATACCATTTATTGATCATTCCACCACATCTAGAATCATGGTATACATACCCTTTATAAGGAATAAACATTTATTTTATGTTGTGGTGAGTTTTTCATATTTTTGGATGGGTTTTTTTTATTCATTCATCTGAAAATTCTTCTGGAATGTCAAATTGAGAAGTGGTTGACTACCAAAATATTATCAGTTTGTCATCCTTGGACAACTATATTCTAATTTGAATCATATATTTTTTTCATCTTCCTAAGGCTTCTCTACTTTATCTTCCAAACATGAAAACATATTGATTTTTTTGTACCATTTAGAAAGGATGTTTTACATTTCTTCTGTATGGGAATAGTTCGGGGGTGGCTCAAAGGATGATAATTTCCTCTGGCCATCATCTAGCAGAAAAAGGATGTCGATTTTCATGGATAGGGAATCTATAATATATGGACCAATAATTGACATAACCCTAATATATGAGTTCATTATCTTATTTTACTTGGAAAGGGGATGAATTTATTTTCAAAATAAAATATCACTATGGGGAGCACCATCGTAGTGGGTGTAAGCATGGAGTGGAATTGAATCATAGATCAATGTTTGACTATTGGGACATTTCTATTGCATATTCTCTAGAATAGATCATTAGGGTGGATGATATCAAGTGGATTCCCTTCATTATGTTTCATATTCGGTCCATGGAGAGGGATACCTTTACACTCATCAAGATACATGATCTCATTATCGATCTGTTTTTGGCCTCGAAGGAAGCCTTCATGGATGATGATTTTGAAAGGATATCAAGAGTTGTTGGAAAAAATATTTTGATGATGGCCTTCACAACTACTATTGATACTCAAATAAATTTTTAATGAATTGTTAGAATCTTGATCCACCATTGATAGATGTTTTATGGCCTCAAGAACTCCATCTTCTAGCATATTCGGTTTATGAGTCTTCTTTTCATTTTCAAATATCTGTCAATGTGTTTTCCTTTTAGGGACTCCCTTATAGGAAACTGAGGAAACTTAAAATGATGGCCGTCATATAAATTTCATGTTTGAGTGAATCTTATTTTGATATCAGGATATACTGGTAGGATTTTGTAATTTTGGAATAGATATATGCTTTCCCTAGAGTAGCCATCGATGTGGAACAATGTCCCGCCGTTGGAATGGAAATTTGTGCCTGATCCTATTGTCCATTTATTGGGGGATATTGTTGATGTCCTATTAAACAATAGAATGAATAAATGTATGATCTTGAGTGACCATGTAATTGTGTGGATTAGTGACCCCACATGAGGAGGTGGTGTTGTGGGCCCAAATCCATACAATTATTTTGGAGTGATTACATCTTGGAAATTATGTAGGATATGGTTAGGGATAGATATCTAGTCCTCATTATTGTTAATATGTGTTTAGATACATCCTTTCAGGTAATGGTAATATATTCCCATTCCACTATCATATCCGAAATATATTCCTGCTCTAGTCATCAATTTATTTCTAGTAAGTATTTGTAGTCCTATTATGTGAGGGTAGAAATATAATTCCTCCCTTCATTTACAATTGGGGCATGCCAATTTCAGTCTACAATTGTCTATCTATTTTCATGGTGGGCTTCAAAAGAATGAGCATTGATATGCGCATGCATGTAGTTTTATATCATATTTGACTTTTGGTATTGATATCTATACATAGTAATTCTCATCAACTCATATTTTCTTTTAATTTTATTTACCAAGTGGGATTGATATAAACATGAAAAAATTTCTTTCTTCTTGTAGTTTATCATTGTATTTGACTGAAAGGAATCACGTGTGTTAGAAGGAATTTGTTTCCTCTTGTGGTTCTCCATGATATTTTATTGGCTGAATTTATGAGAGTGAGTAAGAGGAAATATTCCCATTAATTTTCGTCATATTTGATTGATGGACTTAATTTTTGTGAGCAAGAATTTGCTTCTTCGCATTGGTTTTCATGATATTTGACTGAAGGTATTCATGTGAATTACTTGGGATACACATATTCTTAAATTTGTTTGTTGAATTTTCATAGAGGGATTGATTTAAATGTGTTGGAATTTTCTTCTAGCCATTAGTTTATTCTATATTTGACCGATGATATTTATAAGAGTGATCAAGATCATACATCATCTTTTAGGTTGTAACTATATTTACATGGAAGGCTTCTCAAAAATTAATACGGATGATGGGCTATTTCTGGTTGAATGATCATTTCCCACTAACAGTCAACCAAGATACTCGATTCTTCATGAATTTGGATGGGTTCATGGGGTAGAATTCTCTATATCATTATGATGTTGGGTCGTATGGTGTTGACAACGAGGATTTCCAGTAGGGTTCCTTGAGCAGGCAACTATATTGTTAGGATGACATTGTTGGGAACCACTACCTTAGCCTCCCTAAGGTAATGTAGGAAAATATTGTCATGTTTTGGGGATAGGCTCTTGAAACGGTTTGTGATTGTGACTAGGGCCATCTATTTCTTGACCACTGACTATCACTGGACTGACGATAGTAGGGGATTCACAGACTAGAGGTTTTTGGATCTACCTATAAAGTAGGGAGACTAACAATCTTTTGGTACTCTCAAACCAAGGCATCTGACACCTCGTTTTTAAGATTTTGGGTAGGTTATGGAATCCACTTTTTATCAAGGAATTGGCCTATGCAGTTTCTAATGAATCTATTTTCTACAACTTTTGACATTTCATTTGATTGAAGAGATTTCTTGTAAAGAGTTCCTAGAATATAGTTAAAACATGAAGATAAAAATTCTATGTCAAGTTAGAATCTCATAAATAAATGCATATTTGATAGTCTCTTTTGGCCTTCATTCACATTGCATACCAAAGGGGACTAATGTGGTGTAGCACTACCACCTTGGTTAAGGGTTCACGTCAGGTTCACCATTTTGTTTCGGATTGAAAATATTTTCTATTAAAGATTTACTACAAGGGACTGAATTTTGTGAAATCAATGATGTTATTCACAACAACATTTATTGGTCTCAAATGGGTTTTTTGTGGAACCAGAAATTACCAATTACTCTTATATCTCTCATGAATCTTAGAGATACATTCCAAAGGCACTCATTCTTCAGGGAACTTTTCCAATGGAACTAAAGAACTCACATTGGTCGAGATGATTGGAATATAGGTGCATCATACACTATTGGGAGGAATATCAACTATACTGGGACTCTTTTTATATTTAAGATATATTAATGAATTATTTTTTCATTACCATGTATATATACATTGGTCACCATGAGGTAATGATCAATTATAAACATGAATTGTTTCAAAATTATCAGTATGTATATGAGGTTATCCATCAATGGTGGGATCTTTATGTATCAATTATTCTTCATCTATGATCCCCTATTCATATAGGGAATATGTATATTTTTGTTAGTTCATTGAATGATGCTAATTTTAATCCATATAGTGGTGTGCTCTAGTGTTTATTATCATATAGGGAGACAGAAGGTGTTTTGATTTCAGAATCAATCCCATGTGATGGGATTCCTACATAAACTTGTTAGAGGAATTATAACCCATGTATTCTAGTTTCATATAACAATAAACATTGTTTTTTAAGGTCATGTGACAAGGACCGAACAATGCAGTTTAATATCATGCTATAAGGGGGTCCAGACCGAAGGTGTCTGGTGAAGGATAGTGTGGTACTTACACCAATGTGGATAGTGGGACCTGGAATCCATTTTTTCTCCCAAGTTGATATGAACCTACCAAGATTGTGCCTCAGATAACATTAACGTGAATTTAGTTGTTGGTTTTGGGCCTCGAGAATGTTTCCTACATATCCCAGTTGGTCACGAATCAATGCCCATGAATTCAATAAGGTTTGAGCTTACACTAATGGAGGATGACATTTTTAAATGAAATTATTGGGGGTTACACCATTAGGGAGGCCCTTAGGCTTCCACTTCCTTGAGAATATGGACCTATGAATATTTAGGCTGGGATTTGGGGACTATAATATATAGGAGGCCTGATTATGTGGATATGGTTCGGTATTACACTACAGAGATTTCCATTTTAGTGTTTTTTTAATTTGGATATCATTATCCCCACTAATCTCTAAGACCACGTGAGTCATGTTGTGGGTGATAAACAATAGGTAGTAGTAGATCTGAAGATCGCATGATGAACTCCATCCACTGATGGTTGGATTCTAGTGCCTAAAGTGGGAGATAGAGCAAGGAATTTGAATGTGATCATATCATATTTTATTTTTTTATCCATGTTAATAACATTTAGTGACCCATATGGCTATGTCCTGAGCTAGAGAAGAAGAGAAATAATTCAGCCTCCTATAAGAAATGATAGGGGATTACTCTTAGAGGGATTCCCCACTGGTCCCCTGGGAAGAAAGGAGTGGTTGGAACTGACCCTCATCAAAGGGAAAGGCATGTTGTTCCTCTAAATACCTAGAATGGGGAGGTTCATGTTGAAACCTCCAAGTTCAGAACACTCTTTACTATGGGAATATAGAATTGAAGGCATTCTAAGGTTACCCTTTTTGATGAGGTTACCCGGTGATGTTGATTTCCACATGTATGTTGACTTGAGAGGACAAGCTGATGTGTCTGATAATCTGATTATACAATTTAAGTGGCTTTGGTAGAGGAATGGGCCAGATGTCGTTGCGTTTTTTTCATGAGTGAAAATATGGTGGCCAATTATACGATAGATCGGAGTGATGTGAGGTGGAGTGAAAAACACCCTATAATACCCCATTCCACATAGTATGTTCTGATGTAGGACGTGGTTCACTCCATGTACCTTGTTGCTATGAATGAGAGTGTATAGTCTACATAGAATGGTGCTCCATAGGCAAGGGGTCTACCCAAATAGTGTTTCACTAAGTGGGAGAAGGTTATGCCTACCAAATGATTTAGTACATTGGGTAATGTTTTACTCATATAGAATTTTTTATATGTGGGATCAGTTTCCTCTAATGTACTATTAATATATGTGGGGTAGGGTTCTTTCTTCATTGAGTTTTTTATATAGGGTGATGAGCTGTAATAGACACATATAATTACTCCCCATAAAATGGTGTACACAATTAGGGTTTTAGGGTCAAATATGTTCTGGTAATTTATTATATCCTCTATAATACTATGCATAGGTTTTTTACCTATTGATAGTAGACATGTCCATACATCAGATCTCATATGGGATATACTCATGTGATCTCCATTTTTTTATACTCTTTTATATCCCCCTTAGGTTACTTTAATATATGAATTAGATTACCAGGTACCAGAATGTCTGGTTGTCTGTGGTGGGCCCTGGTGGTTCTTTTATCAGAGCCTAAGGTGGAAATCATGTCCTGTGAATGACATCACCTATAGGGATCCATCATTTGATGTTGAAAAAATCACCATTAATAAATGAAAACAACATAGGCTAAATTTTTTGTGATTAATGTTTGTTCCATCCAGTGATGTATATAATTCATGGTTGATGATCATTCGTGGGGGAAGAAATCACCATCTGGCCCCAAAAATAGATTTTTTCATTTGCATATGCTAGTAGTCTAACCCATCATGATAATTATTTCATTCATGGTGGATGTTATATCACAGGGGGTATAATTTCTCATTCATACATTCAAATTAATATGTTTCAATTGTGGGTACCTATGGTCCATCCCATCCTGTGAACCATTTCAGTCACGAGGTTCTTTATGAAGTAGAAAATCTTCATATCGAGAGAGGGTCCACATAACTATTTCTGCTTCATGGGATCAATATTTCCTCCATGAATTCACCCCTCTAAACATTTTTTTGAATTATAAACTCTATATTTTGTTGTATACTTTTCCAAAATAATTAAATTCTATTCTTTCATGTATGTTGAATTATCGGGACCCAATAAGAACTATGAACTCTCATCACTCTTATGACATCTAATGAGACTTCTCTCAACTGGTTGTCACTTTGTGTACCTATATGTCAAACTGGGATGCATATGTGACTTTTAATAAGTAATTAAATTCATCGGTACTTATGTTATCATCATGACCACAATAATAACGTTTCTACACCAGTAGGGTACGTAAGGCATGTGGGGAATAAAACACCAAATCAGGTAGGAAAGATCATGTGGAGATTATGAGCATCATGTGTGGTGTAGTGATATTAAATCTTAAAGTATGGGTATGCACGATGTGTGAAATTTATAAGGATGGTTTCTGTATAAGGATGGACACTACAAGAGAATTGGAATCTACCTTATACTAGGTTTCTTGTGAGGATGGGTCCTAACAATAATATATTCTCTTATTATTTCATATTCCCTTTGGAAATTTTATACTCTTTAATTGTATTTTTATAAATAAAATAATTTTATATATGTAAAATTCTTCACTCTAAAATGGATCACATTGATATGAATAGGTTAACATTCTGATAACAATGGTACCTAAATGAAAAAAATTAATGGAGGGTTCCGACCTTAGTTATATGAGGTAGTTGTGTTTTTTAATTTGATTTTGGATGAATGTAATTATGGGAAACAAGGATGTAGAAACTATTAGTTTGGACCATGTTCTTATAGGATATGGGATCAGTTCACTACTTTACATGATCACATTCTCGAATAGTCTACATAATAAATTGAAATTTATAAATTCACTAAGAATGTTGTTGGGGAGATAACCTTGACTGTGTCTCTAGCTTACCATGTCAATCAATAATTTTTAATAAATATAATTTAGTAATATTTTTCAATTTTGATAATAAAAAGTGGATTATGAAAAAAATGAAACTAAAACCAAATAGAAAGTGAAATACGAGTAAGTCTGAGAGGATATGGCCTACAGATTAATGGCATGTGTGCTTAATTATACATAATAGTTGTTCTAAACATGTACTATGTACATATCAATAACATTTACTAGACACTTAAATTTATCTATGTGATGGGATATAGTTCACCTATGATAGAAATTTTCTAAAAAAACACTATATACTATATTTTTTATAACATTTTCTATAGAAGATTTTTTGAGACATCACTATAAAAGCACCCCATTCCATCTTATATTGTTTATCCCCTTACATGAAGAACTCCAGAATGTGAAGATAATTCCTAGAGATGTAAGGGGAAATAATTTTAAATAATTATTAATATAGACTATAATGAAAATAAACATATATGAAAAACTCTATTCACTTCTCAAACCACTCACTACCAAATAATGTATGAGAATAAAATATCACATAATTAAGGTATGAGAATTATATTTCCCATGTAACCCCCCCCCCCCATGACAAAAACATTAGTTATATATCCATTAAATTAGAATTTAGTGATCAATGTTATGGATTGACCGATTTACATATGACGAGAACTAATATTAGTCTTAAAATTTAACTAAAAAATATCATACACTAATCTAAAAATATACCTCAATGGGAACACAAGTAATAGAATAATTATTTATTTTTTGTGGGTGAATGAATTCTTTTAGAATACTCCACATAAGGGATAGTTTCCACATAACACATTCATTATTCATTATTTATTATCAGGTGTATTTAATTATACAATGATAAATTGTTTATACTTTTCATGGATGAAAAATAAAAAGGATAATATCTGATGTGTTACATAATTTGAATATCAAATGAAGACATGAATATTATATTATCATCGTAAGCTCATTCATGGACTACACATATTAAACATATTAATACCAAGACTATAGTCCCACATTTTTCATACTTGACATCGATTGACACTGTAATTATATTTTAAGTTTTATTTTATGGTTGTATAATATATGGATACCATATGAAATGATTGTTGTGCATATCATTTTCCTATCCTATCAAGATTAATTATAAAATGTATTATTTTTAATTAGTGTTATTCAGTAAATAATATTCTAGGAAGCATTAATAAAATTCATTGTTGAATGCCATGATACTCTTATTTGAAGGTATCATGGTATACAATTTGGAATATCTCTAGTCGAAATGGGTCTGACCTCAAGTATTCACCAATCCAAAAACATTGTATTATATTAATGATGTTATTAGTAGCTTATGATTTTCACTTATTCTTCATATTATTTATATGTACCCTGAGTTAACTTGTTCCCCATTTCATTCTCATGAATGTGGTATATTCTTGTTATGGAATTTATATCCAACTCTTGGTGGTTATTACGATGTTCCAATGAAAAATTGAATTGTGCTTCAATTTTATGAATATGGAAATTAAATTCATCCCATAAATGTCATGTTTCAAAATCTAATAAAATATTTTAGATTTAATAGGTATTCCTAAAATTTTTCCTAGTAACAATACCATTTACCATGGTTATGAGGGAATTCATTCATTACCAAAAACCGATGTTGACATCTATATCTATCATTAGTTCTATATATTTCTCTTATTAATTTGTTACACAATTTTATAAATCCTTATATATATAAACTCATGATTTTATCACCACATAGTGTTGTTATTGGTTGTATAAGTTTGGGATCAGTAATATAATAGAGCCAACCTGCACATTTCTATAAAACAAATCAATACACATGTAGTTCAGTGAAAATTAATGACACATGGTATACCTATTATGTTCAAGATATGAAGACTTTTTTTGGAATTTAAGTTCTCTCATCCATAAAAAATGATAATTTTGAGGTCATACAAATAGGATAGATAGTGTGATTTTTAATATCATATAGAGAGGAAAAAATAGTCAATTTTAATTTCAGGTGTTTATAATTGATGGTTCACCATTTAATTTTATTCTACCAAGCTCATTTAAACTTTTATTTTAAGGACATTTCATGAGGATAATATTTTCATAGTTTAATAGCATTTGAAATGAAATACTAAGAGAAAAAACCTAGTAATTGTTTATATTGGACTTATTCATAAGCATCCAATTCTAGTTCACCCGGTATGTAAGTGGAAAAACAATATATGTTGTGTTTTTTGTTTAATCTATCACATCATTATTTTATGATATATACATATAATTTATTTAAAATATTGTGAATCACACAAACAAGATTCTAGATGAAATGAAATAAAATATAATATTATATTCTTGAAATAATGTTGTTAGTATGAAGAATAATAACCATATTTTAATATTGTATAATGGTTTAAGATAAATACAATATATTATTATCAAAATCGTTATATGCTTCAAAAATATATTTATTCTCAAAAATGATTTTAATTTTTTTTGTGAATAAATAATAAAACTATTTTCTATCCCATTTAGAAAATTTTATTTATTAAATTGACATTTTTTTTGAAATAATCCTGAAAAATTATATTAGATTCAATTTTTGAGAATTTTATGAAAATGACAATTTATCGAAATATAGTGAAAATTATTTATTTCTATTTAATTTTTTTAATTCATTTACATAGATCAATTTTATTTTAAAATGGCTATAAAAATAATATTTATTCATTCATATTATTAAAAATCAAATTTAGGTCACGGTAAAAAAAATATGTTTTATTTAAAAATAAAAACGTTTTATAATTAGGAAATTATTTTTTCTTGAAATTATTTTTTCATTTCATTTAGTGAGTTTATATTACAAGTAATTGATGAAAAAAATATATATTAAATTCGATAAAAATATTTCAATATTTGTAATCATAATTTTTAAATTTTTTAATGGGTACATTTTCAATTTTTTATGAGGAATAGGAAACCCAATAAAAAATTGTCACCAAGAATAATGTTAAAACATGTTTACATGTTGTTAAACCAATAAATAAGGATAAATTTATGAACTGAACTTATATTAATCACACAAGATGAAAATATCTCAACCAAATACTATTTTAAATATGAATATATTTCCATTTTTATTTTGTTTTATTTATAAATAAATCAATATATTTTATTCTTTTGAAAAATTCCATATGTATTCCCCCCCCCCACACCTATAAATGTATACCCCTATTTTCTCATTTTCATGTCACATTGAGACTTATAAATCAACCAAACCCTACTAAAATATCTTATAAACATCTCTATACATGAATTATATGTTATCTAATTCTTAATGGACCATTCCAAGGGTCTTTATAAAAGGATCTAAATGAGGCCAACCAAAGGTGAGGTAATCTTTTTACCCGACCTCTTTCAATTTTTTTCTTCTTCAGTCTATTTTAAATATGTTTTATTCTTAGAAAAATTAATATAGTATCATAAATATAAATAAATATTATTAATACTATGGATTGACCAATATCCACCACTTTTATATCTAATAGTATGTGAAATTTTCGTTTTTGTGTAAGTGTGGACTACCACCTCTATGAAGAAATACATTTCATTTTTCATATCCATCAATAATTGATGGAGATTAATATGGGATTAATGTATATAGATTACACATAAGAAATAGTTTTAAATATTTAATTGTAATATTATATCCAACTTCTTAGCTTCCATCCCATTGGAAAACGACAAGGTCGATCATGCAAAGATGAGAACTACCACCTCTATAAAGTGATGATTTTTAATTAATATTTTATATGTATGGTTATATAAATATATTAAATTAATATATATTATATATATGATACAATAATTATTTTTTAAATGTGAATTCTTGTTAACCATTCATTTGTTTCATCCATTGAAAATTTAAAATAGCCCTCGTGTGTACGTACAACCTACCATATCCAAGAAAGATGTAACTCAAATTTTAATATCTATCCATAATATATAGATAACTATATATATAAATAATTTATATGATATTAATTTCATGTATAACATCCTTTATAAGATGTAATCATGATCAGAGTACATGTATTGGAACTACCGAAAAAATATTCTCTTAAAAAACAAAATAGGGAACACTCAGAAAATATGATTTTATTATGTAATTATTTATAAATTGATGTTGAAATGTTAAATGCGACTCATATTTGATATTATATGTATTTAAATTAGATTCTCATATTATATTAAATATTTTTTATTGTATAATATAGGAGTATAGATTACATGTGAATAAATTTAAACACATGGTAATTGAATTTCATCTCACTTTTATTTCAGTGAGACACATATCCTTGTCACCAATTGATTATTTTATGTGGATTATACACCACTCCTAAATTCATTTTATGAATCCTAACCTGAAAATTATTTTCATTTATAAATACTTATATTTTTCTCTCTTTTATGGTGTTTTTATTCAATTAATACCAAAGTGGTTTGGGATTATATTACAATATCATTATTTATCATGATAGTTTGTTATTATTTTTTTGATAGAATTTTATAACTTATACATCAATAATTACATTAATTTGGTCCCTCTAGTAATTTCTAGAGATTACTTATTTCCATTTGATTTTACATGATTTAAGTAATCAAGAGACTAAAATAATATTTTTGAAGAAAACAATATTATTTCTCTATTGGGTAGAAAATTTTCTTTCTTCGATGTACAATATATATAAAACAATTACTATTATTTTATGAATTATAAATTAATTTTAACTCAAAATTAACCATTCAATAAATATGTTAAATGAATTCATCCAATAATTTTATGAATGCGGTATTTCAGACGGTTTACTAAAAATGTTAAAGAAATATTTTTTTAATGTACTTAACTTGAACAAAATTTTATTTCATAATTACGTCTATTTTATTTTACGAATATTTAATATGTTTATAATTATATTTTAAAATTATAATTTTCTTCTAATATGTGTTAATTTATTATTTTAATATGTGATTTAAAAATTAAAAACGTTATTTTAATAAATAAATATTCTAGTTCTATTTTAAAGAGATTTTTTAACTAAGATTTCATGTTTTATGTTAATTAAACTTTTTTGGGATATGATCCAATGATACCATTCTTATTATTTCTATTGGTGGTTTAGGATAATGATGATGATATTTTTATGAATCCTGCTTATTTTCCACAGGTTATACAATGATGAAATGTTGAATTGTTTATGAATCTCTTTCCCTTTCTAAGAGTTATGATATAAGATAAATGTTTTATGATCTTGTGACACACATTTAAACCAATTATGATTATGTTTTAGTTTCCATTTAAAAAATATAAACTAGTAATTCGTAGGGAAAATATCGATATTTCATGAGATAATAAAGACTAGGATAAGAAATAATCCCAATTTAATAGGAGAATCTTCTTCGTTTGATAGTATTTGGAGTTGACATTGACTAGGGATTTGATTTAATGGTTAGTCAACCCATTAAATATTTTATTCCTGGAAGTGAAACTTGACTAAGGAACTTATTTTTCAAGATAATTTATATTCCACAATCTTATGTATTATTCTAATGTTATTCTTTCATTGCTCAAGTTCATTGATTCGTTTATAATTCATGTTTATTGGACTGGAAAAGATAATTATAAGACTCAATATTATTGTCTATGATAAAAATAGTTTAGATTTCCAATTTTATCACGGTGTTCTCATAACTTTATACAAATGATAATTTTTATGTGATCATTAATATCTCATATGTTTAATCATACTGAAAATCAAATCTCACCTCTAATTATATTTCCTTTCCTTAGGTTGTAAAGAAGGGTTTTTAGTTAAGTATGTATAATAATGTATTCATTTATAAATAACATAGTGTGAAATGATGTAGATATATTATTAAAAAGTTTTTTATGTATTAAGGTATTCATAGATTCTAAATAGATATTTTTCTTGTCGCAATTGTAAATTTATATATTAAATATTCATCTAATAATATGTGATATGTATGTATGAAATAGTATGGGTCACTATAGTTGGTATCAATGAACGTTTTTTGTTACTTTTGGAGACTTGGATTAGAATATTTTATTAGGAAACATTAGGGTAATCATACATCTATGAGAACATCTATTATTATTGTAAATAAATGTGTGTTGTTTCCCAATAAAGACATCTATTTTTGGATACTACAAGTGGATGTAGTTTAGGAATAGATGAATCTATGTGTGATAACCCTCAAAATATTAAGTTGAGAATATATTGTCCAACCTTATGATTCATAGTTATTGTTCCCTTACAGCACACCTGGTTATAAACTCTTAGGGATATTTATAGTTTAATTCACATTTTATTTTCAAACTATTTGAATGGATTGAATAGATGGTGACAATGGATGACCATGATTAAACCTAAGGTTTCATAGGATGAAAATAATATTCCATGCTTCATACATTTTATAATGGATTTTTATGATTATATGATTTATCACACTAATAAAAGATATTCTATGGTCACACAAACCATTATAATTGTTGTATATAATTTAAGATTGAAAGATGAAGTTGAGTTGGTAATAAGTATGATCAAATATTGAAATTTCTTATTGTTTCATACTTATATGAATTCATGTATATTAGGAAAGTATCAATGATTTTTAATAGATATCCTCAATAATTAGATATTAAATTAGTTATGACAACTGAAAATGGTTAAATGCGCATACCTCATGTCTATGATTCTTCACCAATTGAAGTCTGTGGAAATCATTTAACTAAAAATATTATTATTCTCAATCCAGTTGAATTTGATTTTTTATTTACCATTTATTGGTTTTGTTTAAATAAATCCCACAATAAGGGTAATGGGAAGTCAAATTATATATTTTAAACCAACCTATGATCATATACAAGTATGATGATAAGTATGAACTTCCAATGGTAATTACAACCATAATATGGTCCATTTATTATTCAAAATTTCTCTTTATAATATAGTTTGGAAGAAAATCATGGATGAAAATAATCTTATTGTATGTGAGTTTGTTAATTTTTTTAATATATTCACAGTCTTCCTACAAACCATGAAACTGATTTTCAAATAGAATTCATACCCAGTTTTACACATATTTCAAAGAATCCATATAAAATTTCCTTGATTTACTAGTAGGAATTGAAGAAGAAACTCGAGGAAAATATAAATAAGGGACTCATTTGGAAATGTGTTTCGTTATGTGGTGTACCTGCTCTTTTTATTAAGAATAATTATAGGTCAGTGTGATTATCCGTTAATTATCAAGAACATAAACATAATAGAATCAAGAATAAGAATCATCTACCAAATATTGAAGGAATTTTTGATCAATTAATTATACGTCAAATCATTTTCAAGATTTAAATTCATTCTAGATGTCATCAATTAATTGTTAAGAAAGAGATATGCCAAACACAAAATTTTGTACAAGTTTTTCAATCTATAATTTTATACTTATAAAATCTAACCTCACTAATTACGATGTTATCTTCCTTATATTAATGAATATATGGGAGCTCCCGAAGGCCGAAACCTCTCTTCTTCTTTGACAATGACCTAACCCTAATGTCACGAAACCCTGCTCCCCCCTCTTGATCGGAGAGGGAAGGCTTGCCAGATCATGGATGGGACAAAACCTTCACGCCATTCAAAAATCCTGATTTTTGCCTTCTTTTCTGAGGATTAAAATCTCGCCAAAAGTCCCAGATCTGTTTCAAGGAGCGCCTCAGCTCAATCTCTCCTCGTCGGAGCTTAATGGTGCATCAGAACTCTGTAATCTTACGCTCGTGGCTCAGTTTCGCCACCAACGTCCTTCAGTTATTGATTTTGATCATTTTATTTTTAATTCATGGGATCATCAAGAGTGCGCGGTTGTCATATTTCTCGGAAGGAGGCATTTGAGTATTCGGTTTGAAACGGATGGAGACCTGATTACTTCCGGGTCCCATTCCCCTCGAAACTGCAATGTCGACTCATTTTTTCCTCTCTGGTGGAGCTTCGATTTTCACATGATGTGGGATCAATCGACAATGGCGATTTGGTTGAGTCTGCCTGGTCTCCCTCTTTCCTTTCAAAACACAACTATCATGTGCTCCATTGGAATTTTGATTGGTCGGTACCTATGTTCGGATCGTCGGACAGAGGTTGTCTATCACCCCATTTGCCCCCGGATCTATGTTAAAGTCGATGTCGCGAGGTCTCCTGTCGATTGGGTATGGATTACAGATGGTAAGGAATTTCGAGGGAAGCAGGATGTTACGTTTGAGTCTTGGGTGACCTTCTGTGTTGCATGCAAGTGTCTTGGACAGGCTGTTTCGTTTTTTCGATGTACTGGTATGTTCGTGGCTTCATTGAGGGTCTTGAGAATGGAAAATGTTGGTCCAGGATCGGTGATGATGAAGGAGAGGTCTAGGAGTATTGGGTCACGATGAGGGGAGGGTTCTCGGGATCTCGTCACCTCCTCTACACAGACTGTAAATGGGTCTCGGGTTGCGGTGGTTCAGGCTATAGGTTCTGGTCCTGAAACTACAATGAAGGGGAAATTTCAGAATGAGGCGAAGGAGAGGACATAGGACCCAACTGTGAGGCAGGTTTTTGAACATCTGAAGCAGGATCATGGTATTCCAATGGAAGTGCAAAACCGGGATTCATGTGACTGGTAGAAGGACTATGTGCCCGAGAAGCAACCATATACAGTTATTTCTGAAATGAAGGTAGCAGATGCCTGTGATGAGTAGTGGGCAGGGCAGGAAGTTGCTACTGGAGGGATGTCAATCACCATTGGCAATCGTTTTATAGATTTGGCTCAAGAAGAGGAAGATGCTACAGGGAAGAAGGAAGACTTAGTGCAGGATGGTCTCTCCCATGTGAGCACGGAAATTGGGAATTATGTTATGCAGGATGTTGAGGAGCATCCACAATGTCATTCCATGATTGAGTATAACAGTCAAGATCAGCAAGAGCGGGGAGTGGAGTATCAAGAAGTGAAAATCCCGGGAAAGTGGGGTGATATTTCTGATAGTGACAAAGAGAATGTGAATGGTATAGTTCAGATGTCATACAGTGATGCGGTTTAGGGTGTGGGAATGAAGATGTCTAGGAATAAGGTTGTTATGACTGCCCCATCACGACGAAGGTCAAGAAAAGATGACTCCTATCTTCCCAGACTGGTGCCTACTAGATCTTCTATTGTGAAGGAAAATGGGGTCATGCCATCTCCAAAGGAATTTTTGTCTCTGGAAAATCTGAATCTTAGAAGGAAATATGCTAAAGTCCTTAAACATTATGAAAGTTCTGAGTGGGAAACTGCTACTGTAGAAGATGGAGGTTATAGTGGATGTGGCGATGGTTGTGATTTTTATGATCTGTAGTTATCTTTTCCCCTGCTGTACTTGGTTGATGTTTTCTTTTGTTATTAATAAATTGTCATAGGTTCACCTCTGACTGAACTTTCCTGCTATTAATGAATAGATTATTTAGATATTACCTGGATTATTTAGTGGTACACATTATGAAAGATATTTTTAAATATTCGAAGGGTAAGGTAGATCACTAAGATTACTTGAGGATTGTGATGATGACCTTATGGAAGGAGAATAAGTATCAATATTTTATGGAGTATGATTTATTAGAAAAAATTTTATTTTTTTATCGTATAATATAAATTTATGGAAGATATATGGATCTGAAAAAGAGATATACTTTTGAGTGTTTCCACCAAACCATCAACGATGACTGAGATCCATAGTTTTACTTGTTTTTTTATACATTATAGACAATTTGTGGAATATTTAAAATAGAGGTATAATCCACTCAACATGTTAACAAAGGAGGGTTAGGAAATATTTCTCATTAAATAATTTAATTTATTTGATATCTTGTGTTACACGCAACACCATGTTTAAATAAATCATGATATAATATTAAAATAATACTATTTCTAATGGTTATAACCTAGTCATTAAATTTAATGTATTAATATAATTTACTAATTTATTTACTATATATATATATATATATTTCATTGGGAATATAGATATATTATTAAATTCATTGAAAATAATTACTCAATTTTTAATAAAGTTATTTTATTCTTCAAAAATTTGATTTCTTTAAAAAAAATTAATAATTTTTATGAGAAACTATTATGATTAATTTATAAAACATTTGTGAATTTTAACATAAAATGAGAATAATTTTCTAAATAATCAATATAATACTAACTTGGCATTAATTTTTTATTATTTTCTAAAAAGATTGATTTTCTTGTGAATAGTAAAAATTGTTGATCTTTTTGAAAACGATGTATAAAAAGTACCATTTTTTTGAAAGTTATATTATTTTAGAAATATTTTTATTGTATTTTAAATAATATAAAATTTTCCATTTGAATTAATTTTATTTTTGAGTTTAGTATAATGTTTTTCTTAAATGTTTTTTTTATGTGTGCAATATTTTATTATCTTAAAAAATTAAATTAATTACTATTTTTGAATTATTTTAATTAAATTTATATATTATATCCCAAATAAAAAAATTAATATTTATCCAATATTTTTCTACCCATGGGATTATAAAAAACAATAATTTACTCTTAAAACAATATTTTTATAAAAATAGTTTTCTCGTGTTATACGAACTTATTCTGAAATTAATTGTTGCCTCTTATAGATGTTTAATTTGATAAAATTGATTACATGATTTGAATTAGGGGGTTCTAATTTTATAATTAATACCATTATATTTTTTCTAATATGAATAGTTACCCTTGTAAAATTTATTAATTTGGTAAAGGGAAAATTTGTATAATCTCAATTAAGACTAAGTGGAATGACCATAAGTTTCATCCTAATTCTTTTTGGATGAATTTAATTCGACCCTTTCCACCTTAGTCTTGAAATTTATTTTTTAGTTACCACAACTATTTAATTACCCCTGACCTAGTACCCTCAATCCAATGTCTTCATTACTACATTGGCATAAGTTATAAGTAATTTCATCCCAAAGGTTTGTGTAGTTTAGTACACTTGGTAAACTAAATATAAACTTCATTATTTCATAATATTTGAAAACAAAAAATACAACATACTTTTTTGAGAATATCATTATTCCCAATAGCATATCCTTGAATATCATTCACAGTATACATCATGAATTCTTTGTATATGAAACAAAATAAGGGTAGCTCATATGCTTAGTTAGAGTTATGTAAAGGGGATTATATCATGAGTATATGAAGAATAATTAATACTTTATAAAGAATATTTGAGTGTAAATATATGAATAGATATTCCAATTAATTAATAACTTAACTATCGTGAATAATTAATGCAAAATAAATATGACAAGTTAAATAATTGAACACACGTGACATTAAGATTTCATTAAAATAATGAATATATATAGAATAATCAATATGGATAAGAAAACAACTTAAAAAATATTCCATTTAATCTAAAACTATGAATGAATTGAATCTAGATATAATACCTTTATGAAAACATCATGGATATAAATGACTCAATTCTTAATGAAGGAAATGATATGTTTTTATACATAATGTTCTTAAGATTGATGATATTTGTACTATCAAAACCATTAACAATACATCATAAAATATGGGAAAACCCCATTAAAATTTATATTACCTATTCAACTCATTAGACTATTGATGAATCAAGGGGCAATATAATTTTTGGCCCCACCTGTTACTATGTTTCCAAAGCATTCCACATATATCAAACAATCAATATAATCCGTAAACAATGTACATTATGAATACATATCTATATTTTTAAAGTAAATTTATTTATGAATGTTTTCCTCAATAAAAAAAATTTAATTTAGAACACCATATGTGTAACACCACAATATTTTTTAAAATTAATTTTTTCAAATTAATTTAAACTTTTTGATATTTTACATTTCACATAGCAGTGAATATAGATTCTATTATATGATGGAAAAAAGCTATTATTCATTTTTATCCTAAAACATGTTAATATTTACTTATACTCGACACCTGGTTAGTATTTCTGTAAACACAATATAGAAATTCCTTACGTTAAGTGCAACACTGCGTTTCTATGAAACAACATTTTATTATTATAATTTTTAAATGAGGTAGTTATAACATTTCTATTAAACATATTAACATAACTAGTAATAAGTAATTTTTTAATATTATTTATTTTAGTTTTATATAAATAAAATATACTGATAGTATAACATATAAGTTTTGATAAAGTATTTAAATGTTGGCAAATAAATTTTCTCTGATGAACTGCATTTTAGGACCTTATATGAAAAATAATAAAATTAATTTTAGAAAATTTTAAAAATACAATTTATTAAAATAAACTTCATTTTTTAATTCATAATTTCAATATTATATTAGAGTGATTTTTTTGTTTTTGTTTGAAAAACTTCAGTTTAGGACAGAGAGTGAAAAGTCCTCAATTTTATTTCAAAAAAACTTTTTCTTATAATATATTTATATTTTTAATTTCTATTTTTAAATGGTTATAATGATTAATTAGATAAATATTAAACAAATTAAACCAATTTTGGATATATCATATAATTTCACAAGGAAATTAGAAATAAAAAAGATCAAATGTTTGACCTTTTCTCTTTCATAACCCATTGTCTCACAACATTTGCAGGATTAATTTTTAATTAATTATTAAAAAAAATTTGAATTGAATTTTGAAAAACAGATATATTTATTTTGAATCCATATGGAATTTTTAGTTTAATAAGATCAACTTAATTTTTGACCAAAATTATTTGTGAAATTAATTAAAATTTATTATAACGATTATGGTATAAATTAGTTTACATAGTTGTTAAACAATATTCCTAAGGAGAAAATAACCTAGTAACTATTATAAAATATATTTTTTGACCATATTTGGTCCATATACTCTATTAGTTTGAATTATGTCAATTATTTGGACACTATTTCATAAATGTGATCTATATAATATGATGTGTAATGAAGAAGACAAAAAAGGAATTTTCCTTGCCTTTTACATTTGTAAATCCTTAAGATATGGACAAAACCAAACATTAGTTATATTGAACATATTATTTTGAAACATAATGATGTTTTTATGAACATATTAATTTATATCAAATCTATATAGATGAACTATTTATATTAACTGTTTAAGGAATGTCAATTGTAGTATTTATTTAACTAAAAATTGACAAAAATAAATGACACAAAAAATATTAAAAGTGAAGTAAATTGAATTAAATATTATCATTAATTTTTTAATATAAATATATAATTTTCAAAAGTATTGAAAATAATATATTAAAATTTCATATTTTTCATGACATTTTTAAATTTGAAATAATTAAATAAATTAAAAATTAAAAATTATGTTATTTTATAATTAATGATATTTTATTAAAATATTTATGATTTTCTAAAAAACATATATTATGAAAATATATATTTAAAGGTTATTAAATATAAAATATTTTATATTCATAGAAAAATTGATCATTTATAATGAACATATTGATCTATAAATAGTAAACAAATCAGCATTGTTTGGGTTAAACAGTGTTCTTTGATAGCTACATGCTATCATTTTTTATGATATTGAATATAATATTTAGAATTCAGTGGGAATATATGTTATAATGAATCTAACTATAATTTTTTATTAATTTGTATCATACATTGGATAAAAAACTAGTTACCATAATAATAACCAAAAAGATAAAAGTGGGGAAACAAAGATGTTAGGGATCAAAATTATAAGAATGTACTTTTTTTTGTGTGTGGGGTGTATTTATAGACCCTAAATACCCTTTCATACATAATTATTATTTTTTGGAATCACATGAGTTAAGGAAGACCACCAAATATAGTGTACCTATTAGTATCTTCCCGAATTCCACTCCTCCACTATAAAAAGGAATTCACAATTACTCTTCCTCAAACCTTTCAAGACACATTGGATCATCTAAAATCATCCCAAATAATTTCCAAAAAACATCTTCTCTAACTATAAGCCTCACTTTGGGTATAAATCCAACCATGGAATCCCATTAGGGAAAACCACAAAGAGTTACCCAAAAAAAGAGATAACATTCTTCCACATGCATTTCTGTTTAATTTATTTAAGCACCCATTATATTTTTTTTTATTTCATGATTATTTATTAAAATAAGTATCATAAATATATACATATGTTTTTATAAGGTTTTTACTTACACCTACACACACCTCTATCAAATAGGTAATGAACTTACCCTTTGTGTGTACAGTGGACTATCACCTTGCGAAACTATGTCGTTCGTTTTTCATTTACCACCCCCATGGATGTAAATTAGGATTGAAATGCAGTTTTTATTTAATATATACTATATTTTTTATGTATCTATACTTCTGAGATTATTATATATCAGATTCCTTCATGATGTCTATTTTTTAATATTCGATAACATCGTTGGGGGACATGTGGACTACCACCTCCTAAAAGCAATGTGATTCATTCACACTTTACTTGGAATAATTTAAGGATGAGTTTCATATATATATATATATTATATAAGAAATAATAATAATAATAATAATAATTTATTGATATTATATTTATCTATACACATATTTGGTTTACTTAGTTTCGTTCAGTATGATAATAAAATGGAAATAGTGTTCAAGCATACGTACGGCCTACCATCTCCATGGATGATGTTATACATTTCATATATATTTCTTCTATATATTATAATATATACATAATTAATGAATATATATTAACTTTTAACATTTTTTAAATTCTATAAATAATTAACTCATGATATAAGTATGAATATTATTTATATCATGTCCAAACACATATAGAGAACAAGGTGTTTATTTTTTGAAACCAAACATTAACCTGAAATAGTTATAAATTTGTAAAATAAAGTCATAAGAAAATCAGATATGGTAGTATATATTAGAAAATGGTTTTTCAGTATGTTTATAATAAAGATAATCTTATTATCCCATACTTTTAATGTGTATAATGATAGTCAATACTTAAGGTCAGCATTTCCTCGTATCACTTTTATATATGTTTGTTATATGCTATAGTAACCACTTATTTTTGTTGTTTGGTACATATAATGTAATATTAAATGATATATCATGAATTTACATTATTTAATTATATTAAAACTTTAAATTTCTGTTATTATTAAAAGCGGTTTACAGTTCAATAGTTACCAATAAAGTAATGTAAATTTATCCCAATTTGCCTTATTTGAGTCACATATTAAGATATGAACCTATAATATTTTATGATGGGTATATACTACCCATTGACATGTTATATAAATAATATAATTCTTTTAATGATATTATAGTCTTCGTGTAAGGTTATTATATCATGGGGATTATGTTTCAATTGTTTCAAAGTGGTATGGGTAACTTTTAAATGCTTAAATATTATTTTCCTCGATAAATGTTTTAAATGATCATTCAAAATTATTTTTCATATTATATGACAAAATTTTATTTAGATTATGAATTACAAGGTTTATTTTCCATGATTAACAATCATATACATCCTATAAATGGTTTATTCATTTGATTACATGATTTTTATAAGACATGTTTCTCTTCCACGAGTTATATTGTGATAAAATGATTATGAAACCCAAATATTTTCATGCATTATTCTATGATGAAATGAATACTATATCATTTAAAATGTTTATGATAGTAATAAGTGTTTATAATATACAATTCATTTCATGGGTTGTGAAATGATATTTATGAAACCCATCCTTTTTTAAGGGTCATGATTTGATGAATGTTTTATTATATTATGTAACTCATGTGGATGCTTTCATAATGTATAGGTGGGACCTATATCTCCATCCATTACAGTAGGAAATGATAAAATATTTATGATATCCAATGGTATATGGGATGGTATACAAAGACATAAATAATAGGATACATAGGATGGCATACCAAACCCAAACAAGAGGGTACATGAGAGGTCATGCCAAGACTGAAATAAGAGGGTACATGTGAAGGAATTTGAAGCCTGAAAAAATACGGTACATGGGAGGGAATCCCAAGCCCCAAATAAGAGGGTATAAATGAGGTAATTCAAAGCATAAAACAATAGGGTACATGGGAGGGAATACCAAACCCAAAATAATAGGGTGCATGGGAGGGTATCCCAAGACGAGAAGAGGAGGGTAAAATAGAGGAAATCACAAGCCTGAAATAAGAGGGTACACAGTAGGGAATCCAAATCTCAATATAGGTACATGAGTTATTATCTAATTTCTAACATGTTATGAGGTTCTTGTTGTACCTCTCGAACCCCTCGTGGTTTTATTTTCATGATCACAATCACTCAATTATTTATCTAATATTGTTTTAAGTGTTTTTTGATGATAGGCATAAATTCAGGTGGACAAGGAATTGGGCCAAGAAAGAAAGAAGGCAAACTGGACTTAAATTATTCCACCGGCCAACCGGTGGCCTCAGCACCGGCCGGACGGTAGAGCCCAGACCGAGAGACCAGCCACTGCCTCAGCACCGGCCAACCGGTGGCCTCAGCACCGGCCAGCCAGTGGCACCCAGATGAATAGTGGAAGCTACTGCCTCACCACCGGCCAACCGGTGGCCACCTCACCGGCCAGCCGGTGGAGCCTGAGCCCGAAGGCCTCTCCATTTTGCACACACCGGCCAACCGGTGGCTCTGCACCGGTCAGCCGGTGGAGCCAGTCAAACTAGCCGTTGGGCTTTTGACCAGCCTGTCCACTTGCCCTCCAACGGCTCCGAAAGCCTCTCCAACGGCTCCAAAGGCCTCCAACGGCCATATGAGGGTTCCCCCTCTATAAATAAAGGACCTTGAAGTCCCGGAACAATGGTCGGACCATAATTAAGCATTGTGAAGCCAACAAACACAATTCTCATCATTTGGAAAACCTCCGGCGGATTGCTCCAAGGGAACCACAACTACTCCAATCCAATTCCACATCCAAGGAGCACCACCATAGAAGCTTGGGAGTGCACGTCTTCAACTTCATTCAACCTTTGGCGCCCAAGGCTTCTCAACAATACGGTTTTTATTGTTTTATTTATTTTGAGCTTAAATTTGGGTTTGTGCCTACAAACCCCCAACTCTTTCTCTCATCCCTCTCATTTGGGTTTTCACACCACCTCTAAGGTGTGAAGAGGTTAGTCAAGCCTTTCCTTTTAAAAGGCTTGAGTCACTGGTGAGCTAGCCTTCACCCGTTAAAAAGGCTAGTGGGTTCTTACTCAACCATTAAAAGTAAGTGGGTTCTTGCTCAACCAATAAAAGAAAGCTGTAATAGGTGAGCTAGCCTTCACCTGTAAAAAGGCTAGTGGGTTTCTTGCTACAACCATTGAAAAGCAAGCGGTAGAATCTCTCAACGGTTGAGTTGGGAGCGGAGACGTAGGCCGGGTTTTTGGCCGAACTCCGTTATCAATTGCGTGTCTTGCCTCTTTTATTTCCGCTGCATTCTTTACTTTGATTTTAATTTGTTAATCATTTTTTAAAAGGCAATTCACCCCCCCTCTTGCCATCACTCCCTTTTTCTCCACCCAACAATTGGTATCAGAGGCAAAATTTGAGTAATACCCTAACCGGTTTCAAATTCAAGATCTTTTTGATGGCTTCAACCTCTTTCACCCCCGAAGACTTTTCTTTGGGTCGTGCTCCATTTTTTGATGGGACCGACTATAATTATTGGAAAAACCGCTTGACCGCTTTTCTTAGAAGTATAGGTTATCCCATTTATAAAATTGTCATGCAAGGTTACACTCTCTCTTCCCCCAATGAATCCAAATGGACCCAAGCCGATATAAAAAATTTCGAGCTTGATGGCAAAGCCATGAACGCTCTTCATTGCGGCCTTGACCGAAATGAGTTCAATCGAGTTTCCACATGCACCTCCTCTCATGAAATCTGGAAACTTTTGGAGGTTACCCATGAGGGGACCAACAAAGTCAAGGACACTCGATTGGACATGTATCGTCAAGATTTTGACTCTTTTACCATGCATCCATCTGAATCTATTACTGATATGTTTACGAGTTTTACTAATGTTTGCAATGGGAGAAAGTCCCTTGGTGATGGTTTTTCTGCAGAAACTATGGTGAAGAAGATCCTATGGATCCTACCAAGCTCATGGGCTCCAAAAGTGACAGCTATCCAAGAAGCAAAGGACATAAAGAACATGTCGGTCGAAGAGCTCATCGGATCCCTCATGAAATATGAAATCACCATGAGGAGGCAAGCTGAAAAGGAAGGCAAACCGATCAAAATCCCAAAGAACATCGCCTTCAAGGTACAAAAAGAAGAAAGCTCATCCTCCTCCTCATCTTCTTCCTCTTCAAGCGGCGACTCCGAAATGGATAATCTAGCCCGCCAAATGCAAAAATTCATGAAGAAGCACAAGAAGAAGAAGAAATCTCACAAGGCGCGAAAGCAAGAATCCACCGCAAAAGTCGAGCCCAAGGTGAAATGCTACGGGTGCGGCGAAAAGGGCCATTACAAGCCCGATTGCCCACTCAACAAAAAATGGGCCACACAAAAGGAAAAAGGAAAGAAAAAGGTCCTCAAGGCGACATGGAGTGACACCTCATCATCCTCCTCCTCCTCCTCCTCGAGCGACCAAGGTACAAAATGCCTAATGGCAAAACATGAGGTATCATCATCCTCTTCCTCTTCTTCCTCCTCTAGTTCTTCTAATTCTTTTAATCATTTATCATATGAAGAACTCCAACATGCTAGAGACCAATTAGAAAATGGTTTTCATGAACTTTCTTCTAAAATTGTTTCTTTGAAAAAGAATTTCAAAAAACTTTCCTCCGAAAAAGACCAACTTCTCAAAGAGAAAGAGGAACTCTCCCTAAAAATCCAAAATTTCCCAAATGTTGATTCTTTGGAATCAACCATCAAGGACCTTAGAGAATCCTTAGCCAAGTTCACCCAAGGTGAACAAAATTTGACCAAATTATTGGGTTCTCAAAGGGTTTCTAGGACCACTCAAGGACTTGGCTATACCAACCAAGCCTTCTCCTCCCATGCACCCACTGTTTTTTTGTAAGGGGGAGATCTAGTTTTAAATTTTGTAATTATTGTAAGAAACCCGGGAACCTCATTTATGAGTGTGATTGCAAAAATGCCCGGTACGGTCAACCCAAATCTATTTTTTATTCGGATGAGTTTTATAGGAGAAGACCCGCCATGAAACAAATTTGGATTGAAAAATCCCTTTTGGCGAGTCTCTCCGGGCCAAAAATAGTTTCGTTTCCCCGATGATCTTTTGTTTTATTTAGGGGGAGAAATTTTCTTAAATTCAAAAATCTCTTTCGATTCATTTTTCAATTTAAATTCATTTTTGATTCAAAACTCTCAATTTCTAAAATTTCATTTGGTTTCAAATTTCAAATCTCAATTGGTTTTTGATTAAAAACTTTCAATTCAAACTGTTATTCAAATATTCATTTCAATTTCAAAAATCTCAATTGATTTTTCAATTCTCATATCTAGTTTTTCAAACCCTTTCCCTCAATCAAGTTTTATTCCCTGTGCTATTTTGATAATCACAAAGGGGGAGAAATTCTTGATTGATTGGGGGGAGAAATATTTTAAAACATGCTTTTCATTTCATTTTTTACATTACTTGTTTTGGTGATTGTGATCATAAAAATAGGGGGAGATTGTTGTACCTCTCGAACCCCTCGTGGTTTTATTTTCATGATCACAATCACTCAATTATTTATCTAATATTGTTTTAAGTGTTTTTGGATGATAGGCATAAATTCAGGTGGACAAAGAATTGGGCCAAGAAAGAAAGAAGGCAAACTGGACTGAAATCAGTCCACCGGCCAACCGGTGGCCTCAGCACCGGCCGGCCGGTAGAGCCCAGACCGAGAGACCAGCCACTGCCTCAGCACCGGTCAACCGGTGGCCTCAGCACCGGCCAGCCGGTGGCACCCAGATGAATAGTGGAAGCTACTGCCTCACCACCGGCCAACCGGTGGCCACCTCACCGGCAAGCCGGTGGAGCCTGAGCCCGAAGGCCTCTCCATTTTGCACACACCGGCCAACCGGTGGCTCTGCACCGGTCAGCCGGTGGAGCCAGTCAAACTAGCCGTTGGGCTTTTGACCATCCTGTCCACTTCCCTCCAACGGCTCCAAAAGCCTCTCCAACGGCTCCAAAGGCCTCCAACGGCCATATGAGGGTTCCCCCTCTATAAATAAAGGACCTTGAAGCCCCGGAACAATGGTCGGACCATAATTAAGCATTGTGAAGCCAACAAACACAATTCTCATCATTTGGCAAACCTCCGGCGGATTGCTCCAAGGGAACCACAACTGCTCCAATCCAATTCCACATCCAAGGAGCACCACCATAGAAGCTTGGGAGTGCACGTCTTCAACTTCATTCAACCTTTGGCGCCCAAGGCTTCTCAACAATACTGTTTTTATTGTTTTATTTATTTTGAGCTTAAATTTGGGTTTGTGCCTACAAACCCCCAACTCTTTCTCTCATCCCTCTCATTTGGGTTTTCACACCACCTCTAAGGTGTGAAGAGGTTAGTCAAGCCTTTCCTTTTAAAAGGCTTGAGTCACCGGTGAGCTAGCCTTCACCCGTTAAAAAGGCTAGTGGGTTCTTACTCAACATTTAAAAGTAAGTGGGTTCTTGCTCAACCAATAAAAGCAAGCTGTAATAGGTGAGCTAGCCTTCACCTGTAAAAAGGCTAGTGGGTTTCTTACTACAACCATTGAAAAGCAAGCGGTAGAATCTCTCAACGGTTGAGTTGGGAGCGGAGACGTAGGCAGGGTTTTTGGCTGAACTCCGTTATCAATTGCGTGTCTTGCCTCTTTTATTTCCACTGCATTCTTTACTTTGATTTTAATTTGTTAATAATTTTTTAAAAGGCAATTCACCCCCCCCCCCCTCTTGCCATCGCTCCCTTTTTCTCTGCCCAACAGTTCTTGCTAGGTATCCTTCAAATGTGATTTTTTATTCTTATGTGTATGAAACAATTACAAGTCTTATTCATATGTTATTTTTTCATGGCATATGCTCCTCATTCCCTTATGATTAATTTCTTATGATGTTTCAATATTAATTCCATGTTTCATGTTTATATTATTTGAAATACAAGGAATGATTTTATAATGTTATGATTACATTATCATACCCATATTCTCTTGTTATTCTTATATATATTTATATTCATTTTTTACCCTTACTAAGCATGTAAACTCACCCATTTTTTATGTTTCCTTTCCCTTGGTTATGGAGAAAGGTTTATATAGAATTACAAATTGGGAATATTTTTAAGGGAGATGTTTATGATCTTTCACATGAATAAAATATTTTTTTCCATGTTTCCAAAGACACTAAACAATTATGTACCTCATGCATTAATTTTTTTAATGTTATGATTACTCATCTAAAATGATGTAATATCCATGTATGTTAATTCCAGTTATATATAGTTAGTATCAAAGGAAAGGTTTACTCATCAATTAGATACTTGGATAAGAAATATTTTGCGAGTTTCATAGGGGTATTTATAAGTAATTTTCTAGGGATGTCTATAATGATAATCCTAAAGTGTCATAGATTAAAAAAGGTGTAATTATTTGGACATTCTATAAGTGATTCTTTATGATTATGTGGTTTTCTACAATGATAATTATTGCTCAAAATATGCTTTCTAGTTTTATTCAATATAGGGAATCAGAAAGAAATGATTTAAAATTAAATGTTTAAGATGTTTAATGTATTGGAATTATAAAGTTTAATGGCTAAAGTGTAAACATCATGAAGAGAATCAGTAAGGTGGTATGAGTATTGGATATACATCTTAAGGTAAAGAATCTCAAAACTAAATGTGAAAGGTATGGGATTTTTTAATAGTATTTTTACATTACATGTAATATATATGAATAAATTTATGTTGTGGAACCTTAATACATGATTTATATTTAATATTCTAGGAAAGGTGTATTAAGGAATAATATTTTTAATCATGAGTAATGGATTAATAATAAATTTTGAAAAATTATAAAAATATATTATATTTTAAGAATTTTGTTTTTAATAATCATGTATTATATGTTATTCATTAAATATTTAAAAGGACATTTTAAAAATTGATAAGGAAATTTAAATGTAATTTAATGGAAAGGTGATATTTTCAAGGGATGTTAATCTACATGGTGTTCCTAATATTGATAAGATTGTGTTAATCTAAGATAAGAAAGCATAGATATGGATAATGTAAATTGGATTGTATTGATTACTATGTTAGTTATAAGAAACTAAATTTAAATATTTATATGTTATCATGGATGATTTTTTAATCCTTTTTATATTCAATTACTATATACAATAATCATTGGAATAAGAAATCATGCAGGTTATCAATACAAATTTATTGTAATTGTTGTGTTTTATGAGAATAAATGATGATGTTTTTTACACATTTGGTATGTGACAAACAAGATATGGTTTATGATATATGGAAGATCAATGAGAATTTGATTTCTAGATATTTGGTGACTTCCTTTATAATTTTTTTTTATTTTTCACTTTTGGATGGGTCAAAATGTAAACTGTTTGTGGAAATTCTATGTTCATCCTTAGATTGGGTTTTAGAGATTAAAGTATTATCTCACTTTATTAAGATTTATGAATATTCTATTACATGTGCTAACCATTTTTCAATGATGATAACTAAAGATAAGGGTAATGAATTATCAATAAACCCCATGATCTATTAGTACTTCTATAATGCAAAATTCACCTTCATTTCTTATAGTAAGAGATAAAGTACAATTCATGAAAGGTGAAACCAAGGCGTGAACTTTTTCTTATTAATGATAATGAAATAAGTTAATTATTTCTTCTTGTGAGAGAATATTATCCAAATATTGTAAAATGTTCTAAAAATTAGTTTTTTTCAATTATCATCATTTTTATGATATAAATGAACACTTTCATACTTCTTTGGTTTATGGTTTTGTGATTTTTACATTTCTCAAAAACACCCAATTTTGTGTTTTTAGTGATATTAATCAAAATTTATGATTTTTTTCAATTTGTATTCCATATATGTGTTTTTGCATTCCCAAACAATATTCTTCTATGCAGAAACCTTGTTATGATTTACTTTAGGTAAACGTTATGGTTCTAACATTCCATTTTTAATAGATTTTTTAGTATTAATCTCTATGATGTCTATTTATATGAAAATAAATTTCATGTATTATACATTCGATAAAGAAAACTAATTTCAAAGGAAAAATTTATTTTGAGGGGGGAAGAATGTAAAATCCCTTAATTTTGTGAATTTTTTTGAATTTTTTTAAACTTTTTGATATTTTTCATTTCACACAACATTAGATATATCTTTTGTCCTATAAAATTTCAATGTTATTATTTCCATTTATTCTACACAATGTTTATATTTCATTATATGATATATCATGATAAGTATTCTTTATACGCAATATCGAATTGGCATGAGTTACACGTAACAAAGTGTTTCTAAGAAACTACTTGTTATTTTTATAATTATTTAAATAAGACAGTTATAAAAAGGATGTTAAAAATAGTAACATAAGTAGTGATATCTAATTTTTAAATATTTTCTATATGGGTTTTAAATAAATAAAACATATTGATAATAAAACACATAAATTTTTTAGGATTATTTATTTGTTTGAAAATACTATTTTCTGAAATGAACATATTTTTATGTCATTCTCTAAAGAATAATAAAATTAATTTTTGGAATTTTTATAAAATAAACTTAATTTTTGAATACTAAATGTGATAATTACCTTTGGGTGAGTATTTGGATTTTTTTTCTGAAAAAAAACTCATTTGAGGATGAATAGTGAAAAATACTAAATTTTAATTCAAATTTGATTTTTCACTTAATTTATTTATATTTTTTAATTATGTTGTCATTCAGTAATAATGTATAATTAGAACAATTTTATATTAATTAATCAAATTAAGGAATTTTAACAAATTTCACATTGAAATTATAAATAAAAACATGTTAAACATTTGATCTTTTCTCTTCAAAACCCCGCTCTCTCACAGTCTCTACGAGATAAATTTTAAATTAATTCTTGCCACATATGTGAATTGAATTTGAAAAAATAGATATAAATATGTAGAATTAGTATGAAATTATTTTTCTAATAAGGTCAACTATATTTTTGACCAATAATATTTGAGAAATTAATTAAAATTATTCACATCAATTAGGGTAAAACATAGTTTACTTACTGGATAAACATTAATCTTAAGGGAATAAATGACCTAGAAACATGTCCAAAATCCTTAGAAAACCATTATTTTAATATATAACCTATTTTTAAATGTATTATTAATTATTGGTACACTATTTATTGAATGTGACCTATATAGTATTTTATGTATAGAAATAGGAAAAAGGAACATTTCTCACCTTTAACATTTACAAATCCTTTTGATATGAAAAAACACATTTTTTCGGTTGTACACAATATTTTTTAAGATAAAAGAATTTATGTAATCATATTAATTTATATTTAATTTTATATATATGAATTATATTTGACTAATTACTTAATGAATACCAAATGCGATAATTATTTAATTAAAAACTAACTAAAAATAATTATACTAAAAATATTAAAAGTGAAATAAATTTATTTGATTATTATATTTATTTTTTATAGGATTTTATAATGATAAAAAGGTTTAAAATAAAGAGATTAAACTTCTATATTTTTTAAAATATTTTTTAAATTAAATTAAGTATATAATGTCACAATTGTACTTTAAATTGTGTTATAATAAATGAAATTTTATTAAAAGATGTAAAATTTACAAAAACACAACTATTCTACAAAATTATTTCAAAATTTTTAAAAAAAAAATATTGTATAATAATTTATCAATCTATCTTTTATAATGAATGTATTTATATTTAAATAGTAAAAACATTGTTAGAAAGTTTTGGGTTAAAGTAGTGTTTTTCAATGTTGCGTGCACCCGTTATAAAATTAATTTCTGAAACACTATGGAAATTTTTTATTTAAAATTAAATATAATAATTATAATTCATTGGTTCTGTATTTTCTAATAAATCTATCTTTAATTTAGTCTTAATGGTTAAATTACATAGGTTATAAAACAAGTTACATTAATAAAAAACAGAATGATAAAAGTGGTGAAACAAATATAATAAGGAATTAAATTATAAAATTGAACTTACTTTTTTTCTGTTGAGATTTTTCTTGACCATATTTCTCATTTTTCCATTATTTTTTCATTTTTGGAAGAACATTAGGTAAGGGATACCACCTTCTAGCATCTACATTTGGATATTTAAAAGAATACCCCTCCTCCTCCTCTATAAAAAGGTATTAACTCTTTCCCTTCCTCAAACCTCTCAAGAAACATTGAATCAACCAAAATCTACCCATGTAATATCCCATCATCAACACTCTCATCCTATTAGAATCACTTTGGGAAAAAAATCCAACCAAGGAATCCCTTTAGTGAAATTCAAAACGAGATACCTGAAAAAGAGGTAACATTCATCAATGTGTGTTTTTATTTTATTTCATTCCCCACCCATTCAGCTATTTTTATTCAATTATTATATAATAAAATAATTATCCTCAATAAACAATGATTTTTTTAATCTAATGGTTTTACCTAAACTTACACACACCTCAATTAAATGGGTAACAACATTCCATTTATTTGTAAGGTGGATTGTCGCCTCAGGAACAGTTGTAATTCGTTTTTCCTTTGCCACATATCATTATAGTGAATTATGATGGAAATATTTTTTTTATTTGATATATATGATATTTATGATGTATTTATACCTTTTAAATTATTATATGTCATATAAATTACTGTTTCTATTTATTAAAATTCAATAAAATCGTTTGTGGATGTGTAGACTATCTACTCTTTAATTATATGTGATTCGTTCACATGTTAAATAGAATTTAGTGAGGATGGGTTTATTGGAAGTATATTATATTTGTTAAAAAACAACTATAATTTATTTTTATTATATATGTGTGTGTGCTATTTACTTTCTTTCATTTAATGCGATAAGAAAATAAAAATATTGTTCATGTGTATGTATGGCTTGCCGTCTATGAACAATATTTTCCATTTCATATTTATATGTTTTATAAATTTTTATAAATAATTATATACTAAATATATATGATTTTTAATTCATGTTTTAAATTATTGTAATAATTAAATCATTATATAAGTAAGATGATCAAGATTAATGTGTCATAACGCATACAAAACCAAATTTATTATTACAAGAAATTCATCTTTAACAGGAAATTGTATATAAATTAGTAATATAATGTAATTATAAAAAACATATACATAATATGAATGTGTTTTAATGTGTACGAAGAAAGTCAAGCCTTAATGTAAGGGCATTCTCGTCTCACTTTTATTTCTGTGAGATATATGCTATAATCAGAACTTATTTTTATTTTTTGGTATATATAAATACATAAGAAATGATATATCATCAATTTAATTTATTTCATGATATTAAAATTTTTAATTAATTCTATTCAATCATGGGTTTTACTGTTTAAATGTTACCAAATAGGTAATGTAATTTTGTCTCGATCTCACTTCTTTGAAACAAATGTTATGTTATGCACCCATAGTCTTTTATGAGGTGTATATACTACAATTTGACATGTTATATCTGGAATATAATTATTTTCATGATATTATAATATTTATGTAATTTCATTATCTCACGGGGATTATGATTCAAATGTTCCAAAGTTGTATGGGACACTTTGAAATGATTAAATATTATTTTCCACAAGGATTGTTTTTAAGGATCATATAATATTACTTTCAATATATTATGCCATATTTTGATATTGTTTACTATTTAATTGGGCTATGATCCATGTTTACGATTCTTATTCTTTATATCAATGGTTTATACCATTGATGACATGTTTTTTATAATACTTCTTTCACATTCATGGTTTATTATATGATGAATTTATTATGAATAATATATCTTTTCAATAGTTAATGATATGATGAATTTTTTATAATATACGTTTCATTTCATGGGTTATGATATAATATTTACAAAACCCATCTCTTTTTATGGGTCATCATATGATGAATGTTTAATTATATTGTGTCATATTTATGTATGGCTTCATTATGTGATGGTTGGGACCTATAACTCCATCCAGTTAATTGGGTAATGATAAATGTTTTATAAGATAAATTGTAACATGAGAGTGAATCACAAGCCTGAGACAATAGCGTACCCAAGGGGAATCCTAATCTTGAAACAAGTCAGCATATTTTAGGTTATCCCATGCATAAAATAATAGGGTATACTGGAAGTCATCCTAATACCTAAACAATATGGTACATTGGGGGGAATACCATGTTCAAAAAAAGAGGGTATATTGTAGGCAATTCAAAGACCGAATCAAAGAGGGAAAATGGGAGGACATCCCAAGCATGAAACAAGATGGTACATGGGAGGGCGTCGCAAGGGCGAAACAATAGGGTACAAGGGAAGATATCCCAAGACTAAAACAATAGGAAATATGAGAGGGCATCTAATCCCAAGGTAGGTACATGGGTGATTATGCCAAACCAAATGTTTTATGAAAGTCTTTTAAGGATTCCCTAAAATATGATTATTTATTATTATGTGTATTCCAAAATTTTGTGTCTTTTTCCTATCTTATTCTTCTCTATCTCTTGCTATTGGTTCCCCTATAAATCATATCATCTAAAAATATAATATTTATGCCATGATTTATTTTTATAATCATTGATATGAAATGTATTATCTTATAAAATTATGATCATGTTATCATACCCTTATGATCATGTATTGCTTACAAATCTCCCTTATTTACCCATACAAAACATCTGATATCACCCCTTTCTTATGTTTCCTTTCCATAAGTTATGAATAATGTTTTTATATATGTGTACTAATGGGGAATATATTTATGGTAGATGATTATGGTATTTCATATAATTGAATATTTGTTTCCATGTTTCCAAGGATGCAAAGCTATTACGGTCCACATGCATTCATTTTTTGAATGTTCAGAATATTCATAAAAAATGAGGTAATATCCATATATGTTAATCCTAGGTACATTTAGTATTTAGAAATGATATATGGTTTATGTAATAAACATATAAATGATAAATAATATTCATATTTTGTGGAAATATAAATTTTAATGATTATAAGAAGGTGAATATTTCAAGGGAAAGACAATTATTAGAAAACTAAATCAAGAAAGTGAATATCAGGACATTCCTTGGTCAAAATGAACATAAACCATCAATATAATTGATAATTTTGGTATCAACACGAAATATCCTCAGTTTAGAATAATTTAAAAAATGGTTATTTTCATTGACTAATTGAAATTATATTAAAATGTCATTAAAAATATTCTTCAGGACAATATTAATTTTACATTGAAAAATACTTTTAAAACTAACAGTTCACAATATGTTTTGAAAATAAATTTATTTGAAAATAAAAATTTAAGACGATAATGGATGATTTAAAACATTTTATTGTCAGGATTGTGAGAAATTATGTACATGTCATATAAGATAAATACAAGATTATTTTTATATTTTCATTAAAATTAAAATGTCTCTTGGTTGGGAAATTACATGAATACTCATTTAAAAATTATTCAAATTGTAATGAAAGGGTATAAATGCCTTAAATTTTTTTTTGGATAGTTTTAAAATAATTTTTGAAAACATGGCATTAAAGGGATGTGATTTTCAACAAAATGGATAAATAAAGTCAGATTTATTGAAAAATATTTTCTCAGTAATTTTAAGTAAAAATGAGTAGAAAATGGTATTGTTACATGGAAACATAAATAATACCTTTAGGGGAATAAACATAAAGTTATTTACTATCCAATGGTCAAACAATTTCCTTAAATGGATATTAAACCATAAACATTCCTGATTAAAATGATATTGTGAAATAAACCCTAAAAGATATCATATTGTTGAAGTGGGAATTAAATAATGTATTAATTCTATATATAAAATGTGACTACGCATAAATTTCTTTTAAATACAATATAATATAGTCAAACATCATTATACACATAATCATATAATATCAAAGGCAATGGAGATGTAATATAACCCAATGAAAATAAATTGAGTTATGAAATTCGTTACAATGTTGTAATTTTAATTCAAATCCCCCTGGGTAAAATAATTCAAATTGAAGAATAAAATAACATGAGTTTTTAAGGAATCAATATATTATATGTTAAATGGTATGTATATATACCATATAAAATAAAATAGGTTCATAACATTATAATATTCTTTAATGAAGGAAGATTGAGACGAAGTCCCTTTCCCCGCACATCTATTTGGTTTGAAATTAATTGAACTAATTTAAAATGGTTTTAATCATGCTAGTATTTGTACCAAAATAATATAAATTTATATCATATCATATAAGATCTCCTAAAACCCTTTTACCACCAGTGTGTTAATAATATTTAATTATTTTTATTCTTTTGGGTGTTAATTAGCTTCTTTTCAAATGTCTGTTTTATCATGAATGTTTTAGTGATTTCACATAATATTTATTTACTACATATCCAAAATGGTATCAATGTTTTAAATTTAACATGGGATCATTATTTACATTTTTATAATCATTATTGATATTTGAACATGTATAATATATCTAATAACTTCTTGGAGATGGTAGTCCATATGTGTGTCGGTGAGACATTTGCATTTTAATAATTTGTGAAACGATAATAAATTTTGTGATATAATAATATTAAAAAAAATCTATATATTTTTATATATATCACATTTATTGATAGAATAAATTCTTATTACCTTCCATGTAATGTGTAAGCGAAAAAACAATCACATCACTTTAGGAGGTGGTAGCCTTCTGTACGCATGAGAGACATTATATTAATATAAATATAATAGAAAATAAAAAGGAATGTTGATAATGAAATTATGGAAGATTATAATATCATAAATATAATATACAAGTGATAAATCCATCATTATATCCAGCCTTCAAAGATAGATGATGGAAAAAATATTTTGGTTCGCAAGCCGGTAGTCGAACGTACACATGATTGACTGTTTTGTTTAACATTTGATGGAAGATGATGTGGTTATAGTTTATGTACATAACATAATTACATATAAGTATATTTATTCTACAACATTTTTATATAATAATGATTTAATAACATTTTAAGGATGTGATAGAAGACAAAAAAATTCTCAGTTTATAATGTTACCTCTTCTTTGGTCACCTTTATAAGGTATGCACCAAAATCTTTTCATGGATGGAATTATGATCATACAGAGGGATCTAGAATTATTTCATGGTACTAAGTAAATTTTTTGGATGGGTATTTGGTAAATATTTCATTATAAGTGGGAATAGGGGGTAGGGTTGGCCTTTTATAAGTGGGGGACAAGACACACTTGCCAATTTTGAAAACATTCAACTGAATCAATGGTATAATCGTGAAAAAATATCCAAAATTGGTAATTGTCAACCCCTATATGTGATAAGGTATAAATATGGAAATAAATTTTTTTACAAGTTGGTAGGTCATTTTAACCCTTATATATTTAGCTTTACCCTCAGTTAATCGATTTTTACCTTAACCATGATAATTAATTTTTAATGAATTTACTTTTCCAAATAGTAATAAATTATTTTGAATTATTAGATAATATAAATTATTCTGATTCAAAATATTTTATACTTTTCTCTAAATTTAATTCATAGATGTTGTGGAATTCAATTTTAAATTATGCATTCATAAATGATGAAAAGTTATGTTTCCAATGAGAAAATTATCAAAATTATAGAAGAATTTTATATAAATATTCAAAATTAAATCTATTACAATGAAATTATTTTGTTATATTTTAATATAAATGATTTAATTTTTCATTAGATGAAATTTAAAAAAATTATCCTTGTCAAATTTTTAAAAGAAATGGATGTTTTAAATAAATATATATATTTCCCTATTCATTTAAAAGATAAATGTTACTATAGAATCCCAAAAAAATTATCCTATGATTATTTTGATATGATTATTTCAAAAATTAATTTCATTTTTTAAAATAATTGTACTAAAATTGGTAAAGAAAATATTTTTAAATTATGTGTTCAAAGTGGGACTAAATTGTTTTTTTGGAAATTTTTAGTTTTTCAAAAAAAAAATTATTCTAAATGATTATTATTTTATTTATAAAAAATAAAAATAATTTTAATAATTTAGTTATTAGTATTCATATCTACCAATTTAATTTCTATGTTATAATGGTATACTATATTATTGTTCTTTTTTGCTCATGGTTACATGTTTCGCAACCTATTAAAGAGATTGAATTAAAATAAGTATGTTTCTAATGCGGAATAATCTCAATGATTTGTGTTTAATATATGATTGAATATTATTTTTTATTTGAAAATCTTTTGGGGGTAAATGTACATGAAAATGACCTATATGAAATTAAATTCCACAAAAGTTACAAAATATCTCTCTCTTAGTTTAAAACATTTATTCTATGTCTAGATAAGAAAAAATGAACGTTTTGAATTAATAAAAATATCAATTTTTATATTTATGAAATTGTTATCATTATAGTAGTTTATTTATAATTTTTTAAATTACATAATTACCTTAAATAAAATTTTAATGCTAATATAGAATTTATTATATTAATAGAAAAATAAAATATATGATTCTATAAATTTTAAAAGTTATATAATTTCAATGAGTTAAAATGTAAAACACACTTTAATGATATATTTGGTGTATCATAAAAGTTTTAAATTAAATTATTTTCAATACCCCTTGATATTTAAATATTTAAATTAAATTTAAATTAAGTTTTAAAAAATAATTTTATTTTATTTTATAAAAAATAATATTTCATTAAATGATTTAAAATTCATAAAAATGTTTGATTCTTAAAAATTAATATAAATTTTTTTTAAAAATTATTGATGGACTATTTATGGGTATGTTTCAATTTATAGTTATATTATTTTCCCTTAATGGGTAAAAATGTTATTATTATGATAATATTAAAATGGGGTAACAAAGGGTTAAAACAAAATTATAATATTTAAATGTGATTCAAACATGTTCAAATTTTATTGGATGATTGGATTTTGACACATATCCATATTATATTCTAATATTATAAATTTTTATCTATTCGAAAACCAAAATTAAAATATATTGTATTAATATTTTTTGAAATTCAATAGAGTCACCCCCTCAATTATAAAAGGGTACCCCTCCTTTCTCTTCATCACTCCATATTAAACCTTTATCCATAACGAAATATTTCATGATATCTTCTCTAATAAACTAGAAACATTCTAGATTTTTTTTCTTCCTAATATACTAACCATATATCCCTTAATATGTGATCTACAATAATTATTTCAATGAATAGTTAATTGTCATAACTAATCACTTTCTTTTTAATTATTATTTACCTATACTAAAAAATTTATATACACTATAAGATAAAAACATATATGTTATGAATAAAATTAAATTTTATAATTTTTATAAGTCCCCCTGTATTCATCATATTTTCCTCAATAGGGAGTGAAAGTGTTACTCATGCGTATGTACGACTTACTATCTCCATGATGTGATACAATTTATTTTTCATCACCTTATTCCAAGAATAGGTACTATGATGGATTTAATTATTATAAGATAATTATGAAATAATTATACTTATTTAATAATTATAAAATATCTATCTTTTAACCTACAAAATTGTTACAAAATGTCAACGTTGTCCATGTATATTTGTGTACTACCATATGCACAAAGTAATGTGATTAATTTTTTATTTTGATTTTAAATAGATAGTAATAAGGACTGATTGAAAATAATATATTATTTATATGATATAATAATTATTATATAAATTTTATTTATTATTTATCTTTATTTTATTGTTTATGTCAATAAATATTAAAACAAATTTCATGTTTATGTACGATGTATTGTTTCCACGATTGAGGTAATTGATTTTTCGGTCTCTATCCTTTCTTAATGTCTATAAAAATGTATAAAATGAATATATTGGATATTTTAATCACTATTAACATTATTTATATGAAGTAAATATTGTTAAAATAAAAGGTTATAAACTACTGAATCAGAAGATATGTGAAAAACGAAGCATATATCACTTAGACAAATATTTTTTATGAAGTAGTGTTAAAAACAAGTAATAAAATGTTATAAATTAATATTACATGGTATGATATATATTATTATAGTAATTAAATATATTTAAATAAAATTTATATTTTCTATACCATAATTTCCAACACTTATAATGGATGTTGAATCGAAGGTATGGGATTTTTTTCTCAATTTCATTTCTGTGTGACATAGTGTTTATTCACTGATTATTTCATTTATATGGGGTATATACTTATATGGAATGTATTGTTTCATGAATATTATAAAAATTATAGGTAATTAAATTTCAATATAATTATATTTCTTTCATGGGGTTTATAATTCAAAATTTACCAAATAGGTAATGGTTTTACATTACAATCTCATTATTTATCATTATTGTTTATGAGTATGATTCTAATTATGAAATCCTAATATCTATAAATCTAGAAACTCATGAATTTAATTATACTTTAGTTATTTAAATAAAATAATTTTATTAAATTCTATTTAGTTATTTTATATACGAAATATATAGAAATGTGTTTTTAAGGAAAATGAACTTTAATTATCTATTCTGTTGAAACACATTTTTCATCCATGACCATGTTTTCTAAAAAAACTAAATAATGAATTTTCTATTTCCTTTGATTGATTAAATTCATTTTTACCCACGTTTTACCATTTACTAAATTTTTTAAATAGAATATTATTTTCATTTTCTTAATTATGTATGTTTTAAATTTATCTACAAATGTGTCAAAGGTATATTTTATTTTAATATATACAATATTAATAGAATTTCCCAAAATCACGATTGATTATAGATTTGTGGATTATATTAAATTTTTACAAAATTATATTAAAAAAAATTGTTTCTTTATTAATAATGAAATATTAATTTTTTAAAAATTTTGTTCTATTTTAAAATGATATTTTCCTCAAGAAATGTTCCAAGTGATCATTCAAAATAATTTCCCATCAAATATGAAATATTTGATGTTAATTACTCTTTAATAGGAATATTATCTAGTGATACCAATATTATTCTTCCTATGTATGGTTTATGTTTGTGATGAAAATATGTTTATAAAACCTGTTTATTTTTTAAGAGGTGTTTTATGATAAAATAATGAAATGTTAATTAAACTCGTTTCTTTTCTTAATTTCTGAGATGATTATTATTTTATGATTTTGTGGCACATATATATATATATTGTTATAATTTTTTTAGTACTGGTAAAATTATAAACATGGATGGTAGTTACATTATAATCAACTATGGTCCTTGATTTATAAACAAAGACGATGGTAATATAATCATAAACGATGGTGGTTGTGTTATAACCATGGTTGTGTGGGACATGTATCTCCCTATAGTAAATTGCAAAAAGATTTATCCCTCTTGAAATAAAAAGGTATATAATATCGTGTGATTCTATTTTTGTAAGTTTCATTGTCCACTTTTATTGTCATGGGAGTGAACCATGACTACATTGATGGCATTAGGAGTAAACCCAATCCACTATGATAGACTTAAGAGTAATCCATGACTTCTATGATGGTTTGGCAGAGAAAAAAATCCACTATGATAGTTTTGGAAGTGAATCCTTGACTACTAAAGAAATGATTTTCTATTCTTCTATTTATTCGAAAACTCTATCACTTAAACCAATTTTATTCCCTCATGGATCATGTTATTTGATTCCTTTGGGATTACTTTTTTTTAAACTACAATGATTTTTTATATCACTCAATATTATGATATTTTATATGTAGGATATTACTTTCATCTGTTTATATCATGTTCTCATACACTTATGTTCATTATATACTCAAGTTATCATTGATATCTCCCTTGATTACCCATGTTAAGCATATTTTCTCTCCCTTTATGAGTATTCCATTTCCTATATTATGAATAAATATACAGTTTATAATATTTATATGAATATTTATTGTTATGTACATAGTGGGATATAATTTATATCATTTTTAAAATGTTTTATATGTTTTAATCGTAGAAAGGCACTGTATATATAAAATTATAGTAGAGATCATACTGCTTTTAGATGAATATTCATCTATTAAGATGTGTTATCTATGAATAAAATATCTGGGTTTCAATAGTTGGAATCAGATAAATGTTTATTTAACCTTTACAAATAGGGTTGAGAAAACATTATTGATAACCCTAGATAATTCTACATGTATGAAAAAATACTAATTTTTTTGTTACAATTACGAGTGGCCTTGGCGAATGAAATGGTTTAATAAAATAAAGTATCATTATTTAGACATCATTTAAATTAAATTTCATGATTTTGTGACTTCCCAATATTATTATTGTTTCTCACAGTATAGTTTTTGTATTCAATGTATATAAATCATTGCAATCATGCTAATTTTGAATATAAAGGCTAATGGAATCATTGTTCTCATAAAAAACCAATGGTAATCAAGGACGAAATTTTAATAATATTTATTATGAAAAATTATTAATCTCATTATATGATTAAAAATATCAATTTTGGATACGTCCCTAACACACCTAATAATAGAAAATTAGAGTCTCATAAATAACATAGAGGAAAGATGACTCAACTTCCAATATGTCAAGAATATAAGGAGAAGGACTCCAATTAATGTCTTAGAGGAATGGGAATAGGAATTGAATCTATAATATATCGACAAAAAGAATGTAATTATGGTGGTAAAATAGAAAGTTCAGTTAATGAAACTGAAAATAATAATGGTATCCCTAAGGTACACTTTGTGGTTTAATGTTTTAAATCTTGAATATAAGAGAATTAATAAAATCAATTTCCTTAGGGAAATGATTGAGAAGATAATTATAAATGTTTTATCCGTAATTGTTTTATAAATAATGATGAAAATAATAAGTAATATTTATAAATGTATTTATTTTTTATAACAGTATTAAAAAAGATAAAAGTATGAATAATGATTAATTTGGGGTTGATGAATGTTAAAACATGATTCATATTTCAAATTTTAGGAATGATGTTTTTTTGAATAAGACGATAAATCTTAGTAAATAGTTTAGAATAAATGTTTAATAATTTAAATTAATATTTATTTGTATTCTAGAATTATGTCTCATAATTGTTATAGTAATGATATTTTGTTAATAAAAACCGTGAAACATGTTACAATTATTCCACATTAGTTTTTATTTATTTATTTGAATTTATATTTCGAAATGGTACTAATTTTCATGAAAAATGATTTAATTATATGGTGATATTTTTTGAATAAAAAATGATTAAGGGAAATATAAACCTTAATATAAGTAATATTTTGAGTTAATAATATTTATTTTGGATAATGTTATGTTTGAAATATATATTATATGTAACCTATAAATTGTTTTATGATTTTAAAAAAATTGATTTAGGTCATATTTGATTATGTTTATTACAATTTTGGATTTACGAAAAATATTAAATAGTTTTGACCTTGTTTAATGAATAATTATTGGGTTAATTTTTGAAGCATATATGTTTTCTAGTGGGGTTAACTTAACTGTTGTAGATTTCTCCATGGTATTATAAATTATGGTTTACTTAATTTTTAAATTCATTGAAACCTTTATTTTAATGATTTAAGTGATTTGATATTGGTACTATATTGGGTTTCAAATACCCTTTGTTGCCGATATATTATTTGATGATAATTTAACTATGTACTAAATGATATTGGGATAATGATAATATTGATGGTTGAAATATTATTCATTGGAAATGTGATATTTTTAGATATATTTGTGGTTATTATAGGGATTTCTTTTCAAGTTAGTTTCTAAATCGGAGTCATGGCATTTTTCTAAATTTAACTAAGTTACAAGATTATATAGTAATTAGATGAGATAAATTTTTAATGGCTCGTGCACTAAAATAAACTTCTAAAAGATCAAAAAATATATATATTGATATTCCTTCTATCATTGGAAATTGGAAAAAAATGGTTAGCATATAAAAATTATCAAAATAAATAAAGATCCATATGAAGAAATACAATGTTAATCTCCCGAACCATAATTACCTTAATAAAATATATATTAAAGAATGTTTTGTTGGTCGGAGTGGATACTCAAGAGGGGGGTGAATTAAGTTCAAATTAAAATTTCGGTTAAAAATAATTTCCACTAAAATCCCCCAATTAATTAAACATGTTAAAATGTAGTGAATTTGTAAAACTGTAAATGTTCAATTAGGTTCTCAAAGATTGATTAGGTCTCAATCAATTTAATCAGAAGATTAAATTGGCTTTTGAAACTAATCTACAGATTTACAATGGTTACAAACACTTGCTAGGTTAACTATCAAAGTAACTCTAAAATATTTTTTATTTCAAAGTAATAGTAGTGGAATATAAAAGATATCTATATATATATATTATACTTTAAACATAAGCTAAAAATCACATTAGATATAACCAAGAGGTTCAATCTCAAGACGAGACTTAGTCCTCTCAAATTTATATATAAAAGTGATCTACACCCTGGATCTGGGTTAACAAGAGTACAAGATTGTCCAGGCCACACAGGGACCTCTACCACTATTCTTCATAGGAAAACAAAGACAACAGCGCATTGGCTGTCCAGATCCTACATGACCTCTAAAAATATCCTAAGTGGTACACAAGAAGATGTATAATGTTTGGAATGAGGATTTAGTATCCTCCAGTCCAGCGCAGAAGACAGTGTGTGTTTGTAAGATATACAGAGTACACACACTGGTCGAAAAAGTAAATAAGGAAGTCACTTAGAGAGAGTATGTGAAAGTTTAAAAAGATCTAGTGATTGGTAGTGCAACTCTGAGCTCGTTGGATTCATCAGAAATGATTCTAAGTCCTTCAATAGTTTTTCTATTGAAAAACATAGTGTCGTGGATCATCATGGTGTCTTTCACATGTGAAGAAATTCTCTTTATTCTTCGTGTGTTCTTCAGTTGCGTTGAATTGCACACAAGAGAGTTCTTTGAAGATATCACATTGTGTTCTTCAGTGCTCAGGATTGCTCTTCTGTTCAATATAGAGCACTTCACGTGTATTGTCTATATCTTCGCGTATATTTTAGTATGTGTATTTTTTTGTGTCTCTTTTCCTCTATTGTAGGTCAATCGTCCTTATATTCCTTGAGCTCTGGAAATAGGAATGATTTCCTTTCCATAGGTACAAGGTATGGTTTCCTGACATGAAACAACTATCATTAAATAACATTATTTGTATTAAAAACATCAAATATGATTGTTTTCAATATTTAAATAATATTTACAAAAGGTTAAGAAATGGTTTCATAGTAGTTATTCAAACAGTATCTCATTCACGGTGTTTGGGCCATTGTATGACCTTCACGGTATGTGGCTCACGGTGTGTCCTTCACAGTGTCTTGCTCACGGTGTCTGAATTACTATCTGAGTCATGGTGTCTAACTCATAGTGTGTCCTTCATAGTGTCTGGCTTACTGTCATGGTGTGTTGAGGTCACGGTGTCTCACGGGTCACAGTGTCTGAGACTTAGACTTCATGGTGTCTATTTCACAATGTATGTCTTACACTTCACGGTGTCTATGTCTTGCACACAGTCTGTCTTACTGTGTCAAACTTCACGGTGTATTCATACTTAGACAACAAAATATATTCAAACATAAATAGTAAAATTTATAATGTGAATTTGGTTTAACAATTATAAGGTAAGAGAACATGAATCATAAATACTGAGGTTTCATAAGATAAGTAAGATTTGTGATCATGCATAAGATTTTTAAAGAATAATGAGATTAATTAATAGTAATAAGATTTGTGATCATTATAACATGATTAATATATGAGGAGTCCAAAAATCTCCCCATTTTGATGATCACAAACCATGTATAGTTAAAATATAAATGAAATTAAACGTTAGAGAAAATAACATATATAATAATAACAGATAAAAGACTAAGAGATAACTCTTCTCACTGTTTCTCTCCCTTTTGGGATTATCGAAAATTAGAGATAATGGAGTGAAAAAATGCATTTTTCTTTAAAAACGTTCAGAATACATCATACAGTAGAAATACAAAAATCAAAAGACATCCCATAAAAAATTATGAAACATTGGTTGGCATCACGGAATGGATTTCTCTTTTCCTTTATCAGCAGTAGGAGTTGGAGATGATATAGAAGAAGGAACGGAGGTAGTAGGAAAAGATAGTAAAGGTAGACTTTCAAATATGGGTGGAGCCAAAGAAGGAGAAGTAGAAGATCTAGTTTGTGGTTGGTCAAGAATGACTGGTCTGATCTGAGAAAGGGTTTGGCTGACCGACATATCAGTTGAGGCGAGGGCAGGTAGACTAGGTCTAAGGGGTGAACCAGCTGGAGCAATGACAGCAGGACTCTGAACATTAAGATAATACTTTAATAGATTGTTGAAATCGGTAATGATTTCTCCACCATATTTCATAGCCTTTTCAAAATCATCCTTATTCTCCATGAATTTGTCCAACAATCTGGTGAACTATGTATCTTTCTGAACTTGAGCTTTAAAATCTTGAGTCACTGGAAGGATTTTCAAATTATCCACAAGATACTTAAAGTGATTGCTCATGTCATATTTGGAGAGAATCTGAGTGAGATAAAATTCTATCTTCTTGGTTATCTCCTGTTGAGCATCATTGGAAATCTTGGAATGAATATGAACAAGATCAAGTGCTCTACCACTGTTCTTAACTACTTCTGTCAGAGGAGACAGATCCAATCCACTGAATGCATTCTGAATTTCTTCCTTGATTATGGATATGAGCAGAGAATCATCCAAAGAAAGTGTGCAAGTCTGACCAGAGGGAGGAGAATCCTTGATAGCTATGGTTAGAGCTTTGATCTATTTCAAAACCATTAGAAGACATCCAGTGTACTCATATGTTAGCTTATTCAATTTTCTACAAGCTCTCTCATGCGTTTCAGCATCTTTGTGTTCCTTTATCCTATATTATTATCAAAAGACAACATGTAGGGATGCATCTGAGATACAATCTCTCTAGAAAATTATGAAATGTTTGATTTAGGAGAAGTAGCAACAGGTGCAGGAGCATGCTCTGATCTTGAAGACAGTTGTTTTTTTATGTCGGCTACCATACTTTTCAAGGTTGTAACATCATCACTAAGTAGTTTTTTTTCAACCCTGACTTCTTGAAGATCACGGATTATCCTTGGTTGAATATTAATAATAATATTTTCAATAGAATCAAGGCATATTCATGACTTAGTTGAGTCACAGGGTGAGATTGAAAGGATGTAATCTTCTCAACTCCAGCTAAGATAGTCTCTCCAAAGACTTTCAAATATTCTTTATTTACAAAAGACTGTTGCTCGGGTAAGAGTGCAGGTGAAGGTAGTGGTACAGATTCTGGTGTAGATTCTAGTTGAGGTTGAGGTTCTGGTTCTGGCTCAGGGTGAGTGACTGATTTCAGTTGAAACACAGAGAAGAGATCCATTCCAGTTTCAGTCACTTGCTGTGATTCACTCACATCATAGAAACTGGGAAATTCATACTGAGTGTACACAAAGTATGACTCAGTGGAAGGAGGTGCATCACCAAGTTTAGATTCTGATTCATCATACTCAGCTTCACTAGGTTCAAGGTTTTGAGGTTCCTCCCACTCAACAGGTGCTTCCTTTTCAGGAACTAGAGGCTCAACATATTAGTTAAGATCCATAGGATCAACTCTATTCTCCTCAGCCATTTCTTTCTTTGCCAACTGAAAGGCAATTTCTTTTATTTCTTTAGAAGAGGGTATGTACTCAAGAACTGACTGTTCTATAGGCTGGGCTTCCAAACATGCTTCTTGCACAGAGTTGAGATCTTCTTGATTTTTTTCTATATTTTCTTCTTGCATTGCGGGGAGGTTTTCTGCACCACCAGACTCTTTCATGGCTTACTGCTCTAAATCAGGGATAATCAATTCTCTTGCGGCCTTAGGTTGGGTTTCTGTATCAACATCATCTCAAGAAGCACGAGCTTCTTCCTCTCTGAGAGGTATTTCTGTAGGAACATTAGCAGGGACCACAGTCCTTTCTTTCTCAACAGGAGTTGCTTCCTCAAGAGGTATTTTAGCCTCTTCTCTAGGTGGAACTTCAGCTGGCACTTCCTCTTCTTCTACCTCATCTGGATACTCAGCCACTTCATCTGGAACTACTGGAAATTCGGGCTATAGCCATGGACATATAGCCACAGTTTTATTGTTCCATGGCTATATCATTATTTATTTCCACGGTTTAATTCATTCACTATAGCTAAATAAATATTACACTGGAATGTCATTTTTCCCCATTTTGTATCGGGCTCCTCCTCCTCCCCCGATCTGCAGCCCTCCTCCCCTGATCCGCACCCCTCCTCCTCCTCACTTGATTCGCACACCGCTCGATGACGATGTCTCCTCCTCCCCACAGCCATCCTCTCCTCCCCCGATTCGTAGCCCTATCACCGCACAACCCTCCTCCCTGGTGGCGTCTCCTCCTCCCCGCAGCCCTCCTCCTCCTCCCCCGGTTCGCATCCATATCACCGCACAGCCCTCCTCCCCGACGATGTATCCTCCCCTCAAAGATCTCCGCGATGATCTCACCATGCATCCCTCTCTCATAGCTACGCCCTCCTCCCCGACGACCTCTGCTCAGCGGTCTCACCATTTGCAAGTAGAAGCTTATCGCTCTTTATGCAATTGAGTTTGGGAGTTAGGTTTCTCTTGAAGAACAATTTATAGGTAAAGTAATAGATGATGGATGTGTGATTCAATCACATTTTATTTATCTTGGTTGCATGAACCGATGGTCCATCAGTATCCCTTGATAATTTTGAATTTCGTGGATTAGGTATGATTATAGTTGACCTCCATTGATTGTTTGTGCATGAAAAATATTTTGGATTTAGTTCATTACCTCCTACATATACTAATATATATGAGTGGTTTCAGGTTGTAGTTACTCTTTATAAGATTATTTATTATAACCCTTGGGTTCTTTGGGATACTAGGTTCCTACCCTATGAGTAGGTTGGTTGAGGTATGACTTTTTTTAGTGGTTTCATAAAGCATGGGGTTCCCCTTGGTTTTGTGTGTGGAATTATCTATGATTTTTCAAGAGGATTGGTCAATAAAATATATGATATTTGCTGACATTTGTGTGGAATAACGCCTCATTTAAAGAAAAATGGTATGAAAATAGTTTAGTTACTCACCCTATGTGCCAAAAACAGTTCTGGTAAAGATAGTTTAGTTATTGGTTGGGTGTACCATCCTTAGTTAGGGATATATATAGGTACCTTAAGATGAATTGATAGTGTCTAGTGAAGAATTTTTCCTTTCTATTATTTATAGTTTTGGTATTAATTATTTTGTATGAGGAGTTGGTAGGTGTCTTCCCAAAAGGTGTGGGACTTTTTAGGGTGTCTAAATGACGTGGATGAGTGATAAGATATATTTGTTTCTAGTTTCTCCCTTCTAGGTAGGTTTTCGATCATGTGTGGGAGTTTATTAATGGATTATATCTAATTTTGTGCTTTATTGGGTTGTGTTTAGATATTGTATAACATTCCCTTGATTGTGTGTGAACTTGTAACGATATTTGTTTTCATTTTCATGGAATTCTACTATGTATTTTTATACTCACTACTGGATTGTCCTTGGGCCCCACACTAGTTGTGTATGTGAAGAATATGTATAGGTCGGTGGTATCTATTATGGTGTGACACCTACCATATAACTATAGTTTCTTTTATACTATATTATTTATTCTGTTTTATTTCAATTTTTTGTGAATTTTTACCCTGAAACATAGAAAATTTAAAATTTTGTTAGGGAACGTAGTTTAAGGTAAACAGTGAAAATACCCTTATGTGGAACCAATTAACCCTTATGTGAAGTTCATTTTTTTAGAATCATAGTTAGGATTTCATGGGCATCACATAGGTTTTTTAATACATGCATGTTCTTTCAAAAACTATATAGGTTCATTTGGGGTTGATAGTATAGGAGAATGACTTTCCACATTTTTGTAGGCCATGCACTAAGAAATAAAATCATCTCTTTAATTATCAAGTTCTGTTATTCTTGGTTGGATCATAGTTTTTCCAATCATTAAGAGTCCTAAATTAATCACGTGATTTTGTTTTTTTCTACGAAATGGATTTTGCACGATTTGGTAAACTGTGTGGCCAAACCATTTGACATGACTAGATTCATTTTAAGTGGAATATATGAAAAATTTCATGGTTGATTTTAACCTTTAAACCTTTTATTTATATCCCTCTCAATAAAATATAACATGAACATATCACAAGGGAGTCTCTAATATTTTCCATTCATTTTATGCCACATTCCCTTGGTTTTAAATGATTTCTCTCCTGATATGTTCTACTAAACCTCACACTCTCGTCAATCTCTATTATCCTCTTGATTTATGTTACTCCAATAAACCCTAGAAGTAAAGGGGATTTAAATTAGTATTAGGGTGGATTTAATCTTGGAAGTTTTTTTATTTTTATTACCTGATATGGACCTTTTGTGGCTTGGTAGAGTGTTTTCCATCGAAAGAGACAATATCCAACTTATTTTTATTGAACTAAAATAGTTGGTTTTTTATATAAAATTATATTTAATTCCGTTATATGCTTATTGATTTTAAAATTCTTATTTATTAAGGATATTTGTATTTGTATGAACAATGATGGGTCAAATTGGCTTTAAAATTGTTTTAATCCTTAGAATGTAATGATATTTCATGCTAAGTGTTTGTAAAAAAAACCAAAACTGATTTTAAAGAATGATTTTGGTTTCAAAATTAGTGGTGAGCACCTACTTAAGGTTTTTTGTGGTTTTATTTCATTAAATGATTTTTTGAAACTAAGTGTTTTGGTGCTTAATTTTTTAAATAATTTAAATGGGTTTATTTATTTTATAGGGGTGTGTCAACCCATGTGAATAATGTTTTGAAATTAATTAACAAATTTGAAAGTTTTCGAAGGGTTTTTAAACAAAAATAATGAGTTCCCATTTGGGTTTAAAAAGTAATTTCAATTTTTCCTTAATAGTTGATTGGTATGAGTTTCAAATAGGGTGTGTTGTCTTGGAATTATGAGCATGTTTTGGAAAAAGGCATGTTTGAAATTTTATTTGAAATGAGTTTTCATAAATGGTTTGAAACCTTCTTGAGCCCTATGTGATTCTTTTTATAATGATGGTTTCTTGTGATCCCATGAGGGGATGTTTATTATAGATGAATATTTATATGATACATATGCTTTGATGTAAATGGGGTTGTTTCCTTTCAAGATTGAAGGAGGTAAGGCATGAGTTATTTAAAATTATTTATATTTGATTTATGTGATGATTTACTTGTACTCACATCCTTTAGACTTGTCATAGGACCCCTTGGGTGTGGGTATAGGTGCCTTAGGAAGTTGAATCACAAAACTAGAATATTGACTTATTGATGCATGTTTTCCATGAATCTAAAAAAGTATATGGAGGTTAAATTATCCATAGTATCGAGAGATCTCATGGGAGGTTGGGACTAAGAGATCCCAAGGGACTGGATGATCCCAAGGAATATTGAGTGAGATTCCTTAAAATTTCATGACCCTTAGTGCCGTTTGTACCTAGGGATATTCCAAGTCACCCTAGAGCCCATTTTATAGATCCCTTTAGTTAGATCATTTGAAATTAGGATCTTATTTAGGGTAATCTTAGAGAATTTATACTTTTTATTTGATTATATCCCCTAATTCTTGGATAATTTCTTAGCACCTATGTACTTGTTGTTTGTCTCTCATTATTATATGATAGTGAACCAATTGTGTCGGTTTGTTTACTAGCATTCTTGTTCATGTTTTGGGTTATATTTCAAATGTTTTAAAAATGGTTTTAAAAATAATTAATGTAATGGTATAGTTATAATTTTATTTCAAAATATTTTGAAATGAGTTTGAAAAGACTGTTCCATAAATTTGAAGATTTTATTTCCAAATAGATTTTGGGATTATTTTATTAGAAACATGGGGATGTTTTGTTTTTGAAACTCCAGTGTGTGTGTGAGTTTTAAAAACATGGTTCTAGGCCAACATGCCTAGTTTTTTTTTGAAAATTTAATTTTCAATGATTTTTTTGGAAAACCATTTGAATATTAGAAACATCTCTGGGTTTTGGAATACATTATTCAAAAAAATATTTTTAGAAGGGATTAATGTAGGAATTTAAAATGATATTTTTTTAAATAGTCTTTGATCAAGATATGTGTGTTTTACAAGGGACTATTTTCATTTAATGGAAATATATAAAAAGATTTTTTAACACATCTTTGATGTGTTGTTCGTTCTTAATGTAAAGGCTTATAATTTTTTTAATTTTATATTATATTTAAAACTAGCATTTTTAGGGAATGTAATTTGAATGAGCCTTCATAGATTTAAAATTTGGGTAATTACTAAGATTTTTACCTCATAAATATATTTTTTTGAGGTTCAATTCCATTCTAGATGGTTTCTTATATTTTGATCATTCAAGGATAATGTTCGGTTAGATGGTGATAGCAGGTCACAAGGAGTCTTGTTATTATAGTTTGGGGTTTCAGTTTTTTATTTTGGGATTCAGATTGTCCAATCTGGCTTGTTTTATTTATATTATTCATTTTTATTTTTATCTATTTCTACTATTGATTCATTATTTATCCATTTTATATTTGGTTGTATTAGTTTCATCCATTATATTTGACACTAGTATTTCATATCACTTCTTTAGTCAGTTTAATAATTTTATTTATGATACTTATTTGTATTTCTATATGAGGGATAAATAATACCCAAGGTATGTTTCATGCATCCCAAACACTAGTTTCTATCCCGTGGGAATTGAGAATAACCTTTGGGACAAGTGGAGGATTATACTGGGAATTAGGATAGATGAAACACTAGGATAGTTTGATACAAAATGTTATTAAAACCTAAATTCTTGGTGGGACCATGGTTCCAAAAGAAATCCCTTATGATTTAGGGGTGTTAACAGTTTTGAGATAAGGATTTCCAGACTTAGGAGGTAGTTGTGGGGATAGTGACACAAGATCATCTTCCTCCTCATCCTCATGTTTCGTGGGCTAATCAAGATTTTATGTTTTGATCTCAGGTTTTTTTTATAGAGTTGTCGGATAATGGTTTTATACCTATATATATAGTATCACTACCCTTATTTTTTAAGTCATGTTTCTTTGAAAGTCATTTTTTATGGTTTATTATAAGAATGGAATAGAAGACGGGCGTGAGGTAGGCTTACTGATCCTGAATAACCAAGCAATGACTAGGAACTTTATTCCAAAATATTTTTGGGGACTAATGAACAATTGAAACATAATCATCAATCTTATGGAAAAGATTTAAACCTTTTTGTATCCTAGTTTAGACCCCATAATGAATTGATTACATAGGGTGGTTAGGAAATATGAATAGGATCAATATGAATAGAATCAATATATGTATTGGGATTGGAAAAATAGGTTTCATGTATGTGTCAAGATGCAAGTTTCTATATTATTTTATTGGTATAAGCCATCCTAGGTGAATTGACTTTTAGTACCATACTTAAGGAGGTATTCATAAAGTTATTATTTTTTTCTATAATTTGCATTTCTCTATCTAATATCTTTTAATGTATTATTTTTGTTGGATATAATGTGTGTTTGAAAGATGATAGTTTTTAAATGAATAAATTTTTTTGAGATTATTGGGCTAGGATCTTCTATAGTGATCATAATTTGATATGAGGCACTAGACATGTGTATATAGGATTGATGATGGTATCGATAATACTATAGTGGGGAGATTCATACTTGTCCTTTTTGAGTGAAATCCTTATAAATGGATGGTTATCATGTTATTTAGTATTGGGATGTACATATCAATTTGAATTTTATTTTTTCATTGTTGGTTATGGATTCATGTTTCATTTATTCTGTACAGTTGACACACTGATCACATATATATAAGAAGTTGTTATATGTCATTTCTTTTCCCACTATTTTCTTATAGGTGGTTTCTTAAGATAAGACTGGTTCTATCCACCACCATCAAAGATAATGAGTTCAAGATTTGGGTAAGGTGTATTCAGTTTTTATTTTTTGGCCTAATTTTACTTAACGCTTTTTTGATTTTTGGGTTCCTTATATTTCTATTGTGTGTTTTCGATTTCATTGAGGTGGATTTGAGTCACCGATGACGAAGGCTTACATGTGTATGCATATATAAGTTCCCCCTTCATATATATTCACTCATGGAAGTTTGAATATATATATTGGGGCTAAGTGTTCTTATATATAGATATGAAAAATGCATACGCGTGTAAGTGTAAAGGGGTATATGCAAGTATAAACATATGTATAAGGACCCCCTTGTGCATATTTGTCCATGAAAATATGTACATAGGGGTGAGGTTTCCTTATATATAAGTTATGGTGCATATGCGTGCAAGCGGAACAAAGGAAGATTCAAGTTGTCGTTGTCAAAAGCAAATGCCCCTTAAGGTTGAGGTAGGGTCCCTCTTTAATCCTATTTAATTCAAGAATGTTTTAAATTGGATTTAGTTTCCTTCTTAATTTTTCATGTTTATATTAAATTTCAATTCTTGAAGAAGTTTTAGTTAAGATAATTATTTCGTTTTATAAATAAGTCATGGTTTTGTAATAAAAGTCCTCCAAAGGAGGTGCACTGTTTGCGAAAACTCACAGCGGTATACCTTGCATAAATTTATTGCATTGATGTTTTCCTTATACTTGATGTCATCATTAGTCATAAAGCACACATTGTACTTGAATCTTTTTATATCCCTGTAGGGGTCATCCAATCCTCTAGTCATCACAGATTAGCATTAATTTCTTTAAATCTTCTGAGAAAACATCCTCTAATGCCATTTATATCATCCTATTTGAAACTAAGTAGAAGATGCTGCCCCATGGATGTCGCTGGACCGGGCCAACACACTGCGGTCACGCCACGATCAAGCCGCGGTCACACCGCAGTCATACTGCAGTCACGCCGCAGTCATGACGCGGTCATGCCGCAGTCACGCCACGGTCACGCCGCAGTCACGCCACGGTCACGCCGCGGTAATTCCGTGATTTGGCCCTGCTCCAGCCACATCCTACCCACACTAGCCCCCTTCTACCTTCTTTTCAGCCCACTGCCACCATCATTCCTGCCCGAAACAGCCCCCCTGCCACATTTCAATCAGCCCACACCATCCCCCCCCCCCGCACCTACAACCAGCCCCCTTCCACCTGCACTCGAGCCCTCACCGAATTAGCTATATCAGGGTTCATCCAATCATATAGCCATCATAGATTAGCATTCATTTCTTTAAATATTCTGAGAAAACATCCTCTCATTCCATCCATATCATCCTATTTCACACTAATTGGAAGATGCTTCCCCGAAAATGCCGTTGGACCGGGCCACACCAGCCCCCTTCGACCTTCATTTCAGCCTGGTGCCACCAGCATTCCAGCCCGCAACAGCCCCCCTTCCACCTTCTAATCATCCCGCACCATCCCCCCTACACCTACAACCGGCCCCTTCCACCAGCATTCCAGCCCCTTCCACCTGCATTAGATCCCGCACTAGCCCCCATCCACCTGCAATCCAGATCGCACCATTTAGGTCATCCCCTTTGGATTAAGTAATGATGACACTATATACCAATACTACACACATTATATCATTTGTACCTTCTTATAAAGAATAGATGATTGATTTTGTTAATGAAATGGTTATCAAATCTCAATAGATATGTGATTATTTTCAAAGATCTTGAAACAATATTTAATAAGCTGCAGTAGCACAAACTAAACATGAATATTGTAAAATGTGTTTTCAGGGTAACGCTAGGGAAATTTGATAGATTTGTGGTGTGATTCCATGAAATTGAGTTTGAATCTAAAAAAAAGTTTAGTTTTATCAATTTCACTCCCCCAGATTCTTAATGAATTGAGGGGGCTGTAGGGGAACCTTTCTTATATTTATAACATCATAGCTAACCTATATGACATGTCTCTACGCTTCACCATGTTAATGAAGAATGGATTCATCATCTATTTAGATGAGAAATTCCATGAATCCTTTGAGATTCTAAATAAATAATCACTGCACTGACCATTATTGATTCCATTGGTGGTAGGAATTCCACTATTCTTATTTTTGTCCTTCATAAATTTATTTCTCAGTGTTCTCATTGCACATAAGAATGATGCAGAGAGTGAAACAAATGTCTATTACAATAGTAAAATGATGTTATGTACTAGGACACAATATTATGATGTCAGGAAAAACTACCTCACACTCATATTCCCAATTAAAATATGAGGCTTCACTTTTATCCTTACAAAGTTCACCTGGTCACTCATATTGACCCGCACAAGTACATCCTTTGCTGCCTTATGTTGACTGGGAAGTTTTCTCTATGATCAGTCACTTTAAGACAACATGATATCCAGTTCATATCACATAAGTTAGTGAAAGGGAAGACCCTATAAAATTTCCTCATGGCACATCCTTCCCAAGAATGTATACTACTAGAAATAAAACTTCTAGATTAGAAGGTATTCCATTCCCATGAAACTCCGTGAACATAGGATATGTATTATTTTTCTGCCTCCCAAATTTCTATAAACAAAAGTATGGAAAACCCAAAGATTTTTTGTGAATGTCCAGGGATTTTATTACTTTCTCTTGACAAAGTAATTTTTCTATACTCTTTCTCACTATCTGATGGATATACAAATAATTAGATAGAATATGAATCCCTAATTTCTATCTTGGAACTTGCACTATAGCTGAAAATAGACTACCTAAATATCATAAGAGATTCAAAGCTATTGATAAAATATATGATCATGAATATGCAATAAAAAATGATGAACTGGCCCCTCTCACTGTCTATGTTTGATTATTGATGGAAGATTTCCATTTTGAACCCCCATTGTATCTTGTACCCTATCTAAAAATGATTTTACTAATGTAATTTCTAATGAAATCGTAGTTTTAGCTGACCCTATTCAGTATGAGGTTTTCTACCACATTACACATCAAAAGATGGTCTCATATATCATCATCTATGACATTGAGGAAATCAATCAGATTAAAATATCCCTAGTTCCAGATGAACTAATATCCACCCCTAGATGGAAGGTTCCCATAATTGATTATCTTCAAAATCGGACCGTCCTGATATAACGAGTTGGAAGGGAATAAATTTGGCATCAAACATAGAGATTTACGCTTCAGGATGGCCCAAAAGAAAAAAATCCCTGTTTCTCCCACTGATCATTTATCATGTGAGATTAGGGAACCTGGCTTGCTAATATGGAAAATGATAAGGGGGACCATTTAGATCAGAAAAAATGACTTTACCACGTGATGTTATACTGCATGACAGATTTTCTTAACCACATAAAATTAAACTGTGAGGAAGACATCTTGTCCCATGATGTTATGTTGTGTGATAGATACATCCCCACTACATTATGTTAAATTGTGGAATCCATCATACATCATCATTCATTTTCAATGTACCAAAAGATCCTAGCACCAATCAACCAGAGAATGGGGTGCCTCCATTATCTTTTTCAGCACCTTAACCCATAAACTACCTTTAATTACTTGAGTGACATTGGCTTCCAATAATCTCCAATTAACCATAAAAGTTATATATATCTCCATTTTTTATATTAGTTTTATTGCATAAGGGGTTTAAACTAGAAAGTGGAGACATCTTAGCCCTGCAAGAAGGACATTCTAATCTTTGTGAGCCTCATGTAAATGTTGAAGAACCCAACGTCTTAGAGTGTTCTAGGACAACCTTGGTATGATTGTATAATACCATTAGTCATTACCCAATAAACTTGATCCAGGATTTACAACATTTTCACCTACTTCTAAAAGGATCACCACACCAGCCACCACCCTCCAGCCAAACACTCATGCCAGCCCTCTGCCACCTTGCAAAACACTCATCCTAGTCCCGCAACCAAAATCAACTAACCAGACCAGCGTCCCTATCGAAACAAAGCCTAGAGTGAAATACCTCTTGACAACCATGCCATCTAATGGCCACTACACCAACACCTACTTGAAAAAGAACCCTAAACCACACTAAATCCAACCACAATAAGCACCTATAGTAGACACAACACCCAAAATATTTTCTAGAAACCAAATCATCCCCAGACCACCATCTGGCCCCATCTATCACCATCTGAACACATTGCATCAAAGTGGACCACCCCACTACAAGAAAGACTAAAAAACCAGTAGTCAACTAGTACCATCCATCTGAATTGCCCCGCATCACCCATGCCTAAACCATCATACGACCTAAAGAATCCCCAAGTAGTCCCTCATCCAAATGTAAGCTAATACCCATCCTAAATCCAACACCTCTAGACCCACCAAGTAGTCAACATGCACCCACCCTAGAAATAGAACCACCCATCTACCAGAAAAATGCTTCCCAACCTGCAACATCCATCATCTCAAGGGAATTTTAGAACACCCACCATAGAAATCCCTACACCATCAACAAGTAGAATACACAAGATGGGGAAACAGAGAACAAACCAACTGGACTTACTCCAAACCACCACCTGGAGACCCACCCAAATATATATCCACCACACTAGACAATCGAGATAACCAGAAGCCTACAATTGTAGTCCGAAACAAAGAAGAAACACTAGAAATCCAACCCCTATGCACCCAAAACATGTTACCAACAATAGTAGAAATCACAAACCAACCAGAACCAAGCACCATGTAAGTGTATCTTGTACTACACCATGTAGAAAAATCCAAACAGCAACACCCCCAGCTGAAACCCATCTTCAAAGGTCCTATAATTCAAAACAGCAACATGAAACTCACAACCACACCTTCTAAATCCTCCACAAGAAACCTATAACCCTACTATGAGAATCTCTATAAGTCTCTATTGGATAAACCCAGAATCTCCCAGCCTCAACCTTATGAAGCATCCAAAGTGGGTGGGGGCTACTGTATAGGGGGTCCAGCAGGTTGGGGGGTTCTATCTAGGGGGGTCGTTGTCCTTGGGGGGGCTACTATCCAGGGGGGTCCAGCAGGGGGGGTTTATGTCCGGGGGGGGGGGGGGGGGGGCTGCGCGTTTATGTCCAGGGGTATACTGTCCATGGGGTCTGGTGGGCTGTTATCCAGGGGGTCCAGCAGTGGGGGTCCAGCAAGGGGGGCTACTGTCTTGGGGGGCTGCTTTCTGGGGGGCTGCTGTCCAGGGGGGGCTGTGGGTTTTTGTCCAGGCGGGGCTGCTGTCCAGGAGGGGATGTTGTCCAGGGGGTCTAGCAGGGGGGGGGGGGTTGTCCAGGGGGGGTGCTATCCAAGGGGTTCCAGCATGGGGGCTGCACTATTCTTGTTTATTGAGTTATATTCTTTGTGAATATTATAAGATGTTTTGTTTTACCATAATTTTAGGGGATGAGCACTACTATGTTCTACCTTATGTTGTAGGTAATTTTGAGCTTGTTCCAGACTTATTTGATAGTTTTTCTTATAGGGAGACTCATGTAAGTGCAGTAATGTGTTTTTTTATATTTGAATTTGTTTAATTCTTATTATGTAAGTACCTTTCGTGTATAGTTTAATTTGGAGGGGAATGGCAGGGGTAGGGGGAAACTGGCAGGGGGAGGGGACTGGTAGGGGGTCCACGTGGGGGCTGGTAGGGGGTGAAAGTGGGGGCTGGCAGGGGCAGGGGGGAGGGAAACCGGTGGGGTTGGGGGGGGGCAGGACTAGGGGGGTCTTAGGTGGGGGTTCGAGGGTCTGTCCAGGAGGGTGGGGGTGGTTGTCCAGGGGAGTGGAGATCTGGGCTATCCAGGGGGATATGTCCATGGTCTGGGGGTGTCCAGGGTATTGGGGGGGTATGGGGGTGTCTCGGAGGGTGGGGGTGGATGTCCAGGGCAGTGGAGGTATGGGCTGTCCGGGGGATCTGTCCAGGGTCTAGGTTGGTGGGTGTCCAGGGTTTGTCTGGGGGGTGTCCAGGGTCTGAGGGTGTGTCCAGGGTCTATTCGGGGGGTGTTCAAGGTCTGTCTATGGGGTGTCTAGGGTATGGGGGTGTTTAGGGTCTGGGGGGTCTAGGGTCTGTCTGGGGGGTGCCCAGGGTCTGTTTGGGAGGGGGGATTTAAAGGGGGTTGTCCAGGGGGGAGGGGGTAGTCCAGGGGAGGGGGTTTATGTAGGGTGGGGGTGTCCAGTGTCCAGGAGGGAGGGGTCTATAGGGGGGTCTATCTTGGGGGGTGTCCAGCAGGGGGGTGCGAGGGGTTTCCAATGGGGGGGCTGGGGGGATGTATGGGGGGGTCTGTTCAGGGGGAGTGAGTGGGGTCTGTTTAGGGTGGAAAGGGAGGTGGAAGAGGGAGGGGTGTATAGGGGGATTTAAGGTGCAGGTGGGTTGCAAGGGGGAGAGTGGAATGGATTTGCAGGGGCGGTGGGGAGGATGCAAGGGCCCAACACCGATTGAACAGTGCTGGTATTTTTTTTATAGAATGTGTAGGCCTATATACATGTTTCTAAACCATAGCTATTAGTCTACAGCCACGGTTCCTAACCGTGGATCTATGTTTATAGCCATAGTTGCAATAGTGGCTTTAGGATATGAGTCCTTTCTGCCTATGCCACGGGTTGAAAACCGTGGCTTTAGGGTTGTTGCCGAGGCTAGAACCGTGGCTATAGGGCTATAGCCACAGTTCAAACCATGGCTAAAAGTCTATAGAAACGGTTGGGAACCATGGATATAGGTTTTACCCTATATCCATGCCAATACTATCCATGGTTGTGGGAACCATCTATAACTTATAGGCACATTTTTTGGTCCTATAGCCACGGTTTAAAACCATGGCTATAGCCTGATTTTGTAGTAGTGTGGTTCCTACCCAGGATCATCAATATTCTTTAGCCTTCTTGGATAATCAATCGTATTATACTTCTCATAATACTTTTCATTATCTTCATCCCCCTACTTCTTCCAGGGGATCCAATTAATTTTCATCCTTCTAATGGTAGGCTTGGACAAAAAAATCAAAATCCAAAAACTTTTATTCATTCGGACCCACAACTCCTTCGAAAGCTAGCATAGATGAGATCATCCTTGAGTAAAATAAGGCGGAGGATTTGTAAGTGACCTTAATCAGTTCATACATGTGGTGAATGATATATTTTCAAAGATTAATCTTATTTCCATTCTTTATAAGATGAATCAGGAACACATCCTGATACATCAACACACCAAAATAACCCCTCATTGGGCTAATCAAAATTTGAACAAATTTAAACAAGATCCTTGTCTCCCCATCCAATTCAGCTGCTATAGCCATTCTCTTAGTGCCATTTTTAGTTAAAACATTCAAGGAATTCTCTAGTTCAAAGATGTTGGTTGATGGAGGAGGGTCTCTTTGGTAATCATCACAAATCCCTTCATGAGGAATCCTCAGGCATGCAGCCCATAGTCTCAAAGAGAATGAGCACTTTTGTCCATTGTTCCAGCTTGTTACCATAAAAACTTCTCCAACATTAATAGAAAACATTACATACTGATAGAATTGTGCAACCAACATTGGGTATATAGGTCTATCTTGTCTAGATAACCATTCGATCCATCCTTGTTCTCTTAAGATTTTTAGAACCAAAGACTTGCTAGACAACAACCACTCAGGGAAAATCTCTTTCTCAGGAACCACAGGACGACTTACTATGTTAGGATTCAGGAGACCATCGGGAGATATCTTAGGTTCTCTCTTTTGTTTCTTCGAGTGGCGCTTCTCAGATGAGGGTGAAGATGGACGCTTCATCCTGGGTATCCACTGAAGATTCAGGTGAGAGAAAAGAAGAAAAGGTTTCGAGAGAGTGGGTAGGAGAGAGTTAGGTTAAGGAATCAAGTTTAAACCCTTATGTTTTATCATTTGGGAATGTCAAACATCATAAAAACAAAAACACGGGAAATAAAATAGTGGTGAAATAAAAATTATTGTGATACGGGTTAACGTAAAAGTATAAATAATCATCACGGTGAGACCTTGAGTTGGCATTACGGTACGATGAAAAGAAGTCTTCATGGTGAGATAGTTGGTGGTCATCACGGTGAGACAGTGGCTATTCGGTTTAGTCACAGGGAGACAGTGAGTGAACTGATCTGTCACCGTGAGACAGTTAGGTGACAGACTGTGAACACAAGGTGTTAACTGTGAGACCGTAAGAATGAAACAGTGATAGAGAAACCGTGAATCATGAAACCATAAAGTAAAATATGATAAAATATTAAATATTATGACCAGTAAGATATCTAATTATGATTGATCATCCCAAGATCATGTATGATGTAATCTAATCTATCATAATTTAATGGTTTAGTGAATATATCAGCAAGTTGATATTCAGTACCAATGAATTCTAAAGTGATATCACCCTTTTGATAATGATCCCTCAAAAAATGATGTCTTACATCAATATGTTTTGTCCTAGAATGTGAAACAGGATTCTTTTAAATGTTATTAGCACTTGTGTTGTCACAATTTATTGGTACATGTCTGAATTGATATCAATAGTCCACTAAAGTGTGTTTAATCCACAATATTTGTGCACAGCAACTTCCAGTAGCTATGTATTCAGCTTCTGCATTAGATAATGTAGCAGAATTCTGTTTCTTACTACACCATGATATTAGTGACTTGCCTAAATGGTGACATGTTCTAGAGGTTCGTTTTCTATCTTACTTACATCCAGAAAAATCAGCATCAGAATAACCAACTAGTTCAAATGATTGTCCTTTTGGATATATCAATCCTAGATTGGGAGTATGGTTGAGGTTTTTGAAAATTCTTTTTACAGTATTTAAATATGATTCTTTAGGGTTTTCTAGAAAATGAGCACACATACACACACTAAACATAATATCAAGACAACTAGCAGTCAAGTAGAGTAGACTTCCAATCATTCCTCTATAAGTGGTTTGATCAACAGAATTTCCATCTTCATCAAGATCCAACTTATAGGTGGTTCTCATTGGAGTGTCACTACTTTTTGTGATATCCAATCTAAAACGTTTTAAAAGATCTCTAGTATACTTACTTTGAGTCAAAATAATTCCATCATTGTTTTGAAGGATTTTAAATCCAAGAAAGAATTTTAGTTCACCCATTAAACTCATTTCCAAATTTTTTTGCATCATTTTAGAAAATTCAGTACATAAAGATGTTTTTGAAGATCAAAAAATAATATCTTCTACATATATTCGAACAACTAAAACATCATTAGAAATTCATTTTATAAAAAGGGTAGGATCAGCTATAACTTTTGTAAAACCTTTAGAAATAAGTAAAGTACTTAATCTGTCATACCAAGCTCTTGAAGCATGCTTTAAACCATATAAAACTTTTGATAATTTGAAAATATGATTTGGAAAATGAGGGTTTGTAATTCCAAGTGGTTGTTCAACAAAAATATCATCATCTATATACCCATTTAAGAATGCACTCTTGACATCCATTTGATATAGTTTGAAATTTAGATATGTAGCATAAGCAAGTAAGATCCTAATGGATTCTAGTCTGGCTACTGGAGAAAAAGTCCCCTCATACTCAATTCCTTCCACTTGACTATAACCTTGTGCAACTAATCTAGCCTTGTTTCTAACTGTGTTTCCAGATTCATCTACTTTATTTCTAAACACCCATTTTGTACTAATGGTGAAAGTGTCCTTAGGTCATTCAAGAAGTTTCCAAAATTTATTTCTTTCAAACTGATTTAGTTCTTCTTGAATATAAATTACCCAAAATTCATCATTAATAGCATCATAAATGTTTTTTGGTTCAAGCTGTGACAAGAAGGCTTGATGCTCAACCTGATTTCTGAGAGAATCTCTAGTTTGTGTCCCTCTATCTAGATTTCCTACAACAGAATCTAAAGGATGATTCTATAGAATCCTAGTTGATCTAGAAAATATAGGACTAGAAATTTCAGGTTCTTCTCTAAGTTTGGGTTCATTTGGAGCAGATTCAGAAATATTTCTAGAACTGGTTGTCTTTACAGCAGTTTCATTGAATTTATCATTATGGTTCAGAACAGAAAAATATTCTTCAAGATTTTCAAGAGATGACTTAGGTTCATATGGATCGGTTTCATCAAATTTGATGTGAACAGATTCTTCCACACACTTGGTATTCTTGTTGAAAACTCTATAGGCTTTGCTAGAAATAGTATATCCTAAAATTATTCCTTCATCACAATTAGAAGCAAACTTGTCCGGATTATCCTTGGTATTTAGAATAGAGACTTTGCAACCAAATACTCTTAAGTAGCTACCTTTTGGTTTCCAATTATTCCATAGTTCATAATGGGTCTTTTTGAGAACAGGTTTGACTAAGACTCTATTGATGATGTAACAATCTGTATTTACAGCTTCATCCCAAAAGTAAATAGGTAAGTCATACACATTGAGCATAGTTCTAGAAATTTCTTGAAGGGTTCTATTTCTTATTTCTACTACACCATTTTTCTGAGGTGTCCTAGGGGCAGAAAAGATATGACTATAGCCATTGTGTGAGCAATAAGATTCAAACTCTTGATTTTCAAACTCACAGCAATGATCACTTCTCAGGGTCTTAATCTTAAGTCCACTAAGGTTTTCTACAGACTTGGAGTATTTTATAAAGTAATAACAAGCTTCACTTTTGTGAGATAAGACGTATACCCATGTATATCTATAAAAGTCATCTACTAAAACATAGAAATAGTGCTTCCCATATAAACTAGAAACACTATAATGTCCAAAAAAGTCCATGTGAACGAACTCGAGAGGTTAAGAAGTTCACACTACCTTCTTTGGTTTAAAAGAGATTTTGTGTTGTTTTCCCTTTTGATAGGGATTACAAACATTGTCATTTGGAAACACTAGTTTCGGTAAGTCTCTAACTAAGTTCATCCTAGTCAGTTTTCTAAGTGAGTTTATATTACAGTGTCATAATATTTTGTTCCATATCGAAGACTCTTTATGAAAATCAATTAAACAAGTAATATTTTTCTTTGCTATGGAATTTAAACAAACAGTATAAACGTTTTCATTTCTCAAAGAAGAAAATATTAAAACATTCTTAGAATTAAAAAAATTACAAGAATCATTTTCAAACATAACATTAAATCCATAATCACATAATTGAGATATACTTAACAAGTTATATTTCAATCAATCAACAAATAAAACATTAGAAAATAAAACCAAGTTACTGTTACCAATTTGGCCTAGTCCGATGATCATTCCTTTAGAATTATCACCAAAGGTGACATAGCCTCTATCAACCTTTATTAAGATATTGAAGCATGAATAATCCCCAGACATATTCCTTGAACATCCACTGTCCAGGTACCATATCATATTATGGGAACTCTTCAAACAGGTTTCCTACAAAACAGTTTTAAATAGAGAATGATTTTGGTAACCAAATTCCCTTGGGTCTATAAAATTTAGAAATCAATGATTTTGGTACCCAAATTTGTCTTATGGGTCTCATATATTTCACAGAATCAAAATATTTTGAAAGATAAACTCTATTTGATCTATAAAAATGTGAATAGTTGGTTGGAGCATATGAATTTCTAGAACATGAACTAGTAGTATTATATCCAAATTTTGGAATTAATATAGTTTTATTCAATTGTCTTTGTAACACCCCGAGCTTCCACGATACGCTTCTCATTCAATAATGCAATAGCTTGCATTGTACGCAACTTCGAGTTCTAAAACACCGCGACTAATCAAAGTAGCCGTTAAGAATAGTAATAACCACTTTTTAAAATTATATAAATTTTATATTTCAAAATGGACTTCATTTTTGAATTCGTAATATCGAAATTATCCTAAGTTGAATTTTTTGTAACTTTCTGAGAACTTCCAATTTTTTTATGAATAGTGAAAAATACTTAAAACAACTTTTTTAATCAAAATAATTTATTGTGATAAATTATACTATTTAGTGGTTTTAAAGTATAATTAGAATATATTTTTACCATTTTATCCAATGGTGGTCATTATAATTAATTTAACATTGAAATCGGACATAAATAATTGCCAATCTTTTGATATAAATTATTTCTTAGAAACACGCTATTTTTTATAACAACAGGAATTAATTATAAAATTAATTAATGCAACTTATATGTTTGGAATTTTTTAAAATAGACATCATTTTTGAATTCGGAATATCAATTATAGCTTAGGGTTAAATTTTGGCATTGTTCTGAAAAACTTCAATTTTTGATGAATAATGAAACCACTAAGTGGTAGTTAAATAACTGATTTTTCGTTTAAATAAAAAATTACCACTTCTGTGATTTGATTTTCAAAAATCCGACATACATGGTTGTCATTAAGAAGTAAAATGTGGTTCAATGAGATTAAAATAATTTTTTTTGTGAATAGTAACTTATATGTTCTTAATCGCGATTAGAAGTAATTAGTGTAGTTTAAGGTAAAAATAATGTTTTAATAATATGAGATGAGCTTGAAACTTGTACTACTCCTATTGGATGAGTCATGGCCGACCAGGACAACCCATGGGTCAACTTGGGGACCCCATGGAGCCACATTGGTAGGAAAATGACATTAATATATATTTATTTAATGTTAAAATTAAATTGACACAAACATGAGTTGTTTTACTAAAACAGACTTTAAGTGGGGTTACACAAGTCCACATTTTGACTATAAATATTTATTAGAAATCTAAAAAGATTTCCTACATCATAGTAGTTTTTTTATAATTTTTAGACATTATATAAATTAAATTATTTATGACATCATTATGATGCAGCGATGACCTCATTATTTAACGATTTTAATAAAATAAAAAGATAATGTAAAATCCAAGGCATACACTTGTCCAAAGACTATTGGATGGGTATATTTCGAACCTTTATCACCTTATCCACGAATTATATAAGTTTGGGACCTTTAGAATCCGAAAATCATTGTGTAATAATGTAACATTTCAATCTTTCCAAAAGAGCCCCTCTTCTCCACTTATAAAAGGCCCCAACCTCTCCCACCTTATTCACACCATAAAGCCATTTGGCTCGGCCAACCTCTGCCCAAATACTCTCCCAACTTCCCTATCTTACTCATAGAAGCCTCACTTTGGGCAGAACTCTTCTCAAGGAATCCTTTGGCTCAAATCAGAAAGAGTTACCCGATTTTGAGGTAATGTCTTCTATAATGTTGTTTTGTTTTATTTTTCTTCTCCAACCCCCCTAAACTCTTTTTATTCATTTCTTTTGTAACAACACCAGTATCCTCAATATACTAGGATGTTGTTATAAGAAGGATTCGAGCTACACTTACACACACCTACATCTAATAGTTAAAGAACATACGGTTTCTATTGATGGCGAATTTCTGCCTCACGAAACGATGATAGTTCAACACTCATATAACACCTTCAAAGGTGGCTATTAATATGTCACTATATTTATATATGATATATAATGTGTGTATGACTTACTTATGCTTCTGTATTTCTCATTTATGGCATACTTTATGATTTCCATTATGGGTAAAAAGTGATAATTTCATTTTAGGAAGTGCGGACTACCACCCCCTCAAAGTGATTTGAATCGTTAATTCCATATGTGGGATGTATAAAGGATAGAGTAAATAGTATTATACAATATATTATACTGGAATTATATTATACATTTATATCATTATGATTTCGTTCCATTAAATATGAAATTTAAATGAAAGTAGCGTTCATGCGTACGTACGGCTTACCGTCTCCATGAACGGTGCATTTCATTTATTACCTCTAAATGTTACGTGACATTATGAATGAATGTATATACTGGATATATATCATATATATGATATCTACATCATGAATATAATTCTAGATATAATGGATATTTCACCACATGAACAACTTGAAATTATAGGAAGTTTATTTTTGACTCAAGTACCAAAGATCGACAAAACGACCATTATTAACTTAAATAATTACATAATGTTCATAACATGGTAATAATGGATATAAAAGGAATAATGAACATGAAAAATGTTCTTAAGTAAATAGGAATTAACTCTATTTTATTATTCAGGAGGTTAAAGAACGGTCGAGTCAGGACAGGACGCAAGGTAAGGGAATTTCTTAACCCAAATTGCATTCTTTGGGTTAATCTCCTACTTCCAAATTATGTCATGATATTATTATGTAATATCTTGTATTTTTACTTTCTTTATGTGTACTTATTGTAAATACACATAATAGATATATTTTATTTAAAAAAATGATCTTTGTAAGGGAACTTCTTAACCCAATTTCCATTCTTTGGGTTAATCTCCTACTTTCAAATTACGTCAAGATATTATTATGTCCTATCTTGTATTTGTACTTTCTTTATGTGTAATTATAGTGAATACACATAATATATCTACTTTATTTTAAAATGGATCTTTGTATGGGACTTCGTCTCAATCTTCTTTCATTGAGGCATATTTTATTTTATACACAACTTTCTTTTATACGGTGTATAAACCCCTTTGACTTTTACGTTTATTCAAAAGGAATCTTTTTTATACGAAGCGTTTTACTGAATGACAAAAAGGAATGTTTTCTTGCCGTACGTATGCGGCGACAATGACTTCTCTACCTCCGTGACTATTATTTGATTTTCGGCTTCCTCTACAAGCCGTAACTTTTTTTTAATGAAAAATAAATACAAAGTTTTAACTTTCTTGTATTTTGGTATTGAAAATGTTTTTGAAAGTGTTTTTATTATTTCAATGTGTTGTATTGATATCTTGTGATTGAAATGTGGAAATTTTATGTTTCCTTTATGCATGTTTTATGTGATACGATTATGTTATGGATTATGATATGTTTAAACCTATTCATATGAGGAATGCATTGGACTTAATAAGTGACGGGTGGAGCCCGCTATAGCTCCTCGATGCATCGGCAGGTCTCATGAGACAAACTAGTTTCTTGGCACGAGGCCTTGACAAAATCTTATTTGTGGTCTTGGCGCGAGGCCTTGGCTACGTGGTTATGATAGTCTAGAATTATGCATTCCATCATTATGAAAGTGGTTATTGATATTGCATATGATTATTAGACCAGAATATCCATGTCAATAAGTAAATGGCATTATATCATTTTACTTTTGCCATATTATGTTGAAGTTCATGTTTAAAAGGCTTTTGTTTTAGTTATACATTGCATTAAATGTTAATGTTTATTTATGAATGCTTCCGCAATATTGTTATCCTTACTGAGCATCTGAGCTCACCCCTTTCAATGTTTTAATATTTTCCAGGATGTGAAGAAGTATTTTATGAATGACCTACAGGGATAGTCCAAAGAGGGTAGAAGTGTGGACTATGGAGACTATGTTATTATAGTTTTTCACTTTGTAATGTAATATAACATTTATGAATGTATCTAGTGTTTCCAAGTCTACTAAACTAATCGGTCTTTCGAGACTTGATCTTTTGTGATCATGCCAATGTTACGAAGAAATGCACCGACTCTGGGTAGCTGGGGTCGGGGCATTACAATTGGTATCAGAGGCAGTTTAGTACTAACCTTGGAAACTTGATTTAGATAAACTCTGATTAGAGCACATAGCCCAAAGATAGAATTTGAGGATTAGTATAGAAGAACATCCTAGAATTTTGTTATTGTAGAGGTTTTATGAGTTTTCCGAGCAATACATCCCTGTCTATATACGAGAAAGTAGAGGAGGCTCTGGCACAGATGTACCTAGGGGTAAAACCCGAAAACACCGCTTTAAGTTAGGCTCGAACGGGAACTGGTGCACGACAACGGGCCTTGCTGCACTCTTGGTTACGACACTCCCGGGGGATATGCTTTGGATAATTCTCATTTTCTTTATAAACCACTATGAAGGGTTATGAGTATATACTTCCTCAAAGAAAACATTTTTATGGATTATATCCATAAATAGTTCAATTTATGTTAAGTATCTTACAAGTATGGAATTATGTATTTTGATTTATAAACTAATATAGTTTATTCCATTGTTTAGAAATGGCGCCTAGTGGAAAGAATGGAAACCGTATCAATGCACGCACTCTGTGTAGGGATTTCCCTCCTGCTCAAGATAATTATTGTGGAGCTGGAGATACAACTGGTGCTGATCAACTTATTATCATACTGGGACAACTCACTCAGGTTATGAATAATAACCTTACTCGTATGGAGCACCCTGATCCGCAACATGGAGGATCAATGTTAGACCGCTTCATGAGGAAACAACCACTAACCTTCAATGGGAGTACAAATCCTATAGTAGCTGAGAAATGGGTAAATTCCTTATAGAAAATATTCCAAGCCTTTGGGAGTAGTGAAAGGGAGAAGGTTGTCATGGCAGTTTACCGCCTCACTGGAGATGCCGATCAGTGGTGGTCGCTGATTCAAAACACAAAGGAATATGATGACGTATCTAATATGGAATAGAGGGAGTTCAAAGAGCTTTTCTTAGAAAAATACTTTCCTCATGACCATCGAGCAGATATGGAAAGGCAATTTCTGAGTCTGAGGCAGATGGAGGATGAGAATGTCGCAAAGTATGAGGCTAACTTTACAAGGTTAGCGAGGCATTCTGCCGATTATATACGTAACCCAAGGAGTAAGATTGATCATTTCGTTGATGGGTTAAAACCATTTCTCCGTAGAGCTTTAGTATCGCAATCCTTCTCATCATACAAAGATATTGTCTCATGTGCTATCAAGATGGAAAAGGAATTCTCTAAGTCTCATGACAAAAAAAGTAAAGCAAGAGAAGAAGAGAACGATGGAACAAGAGACAGATAAAGGGAAAAAGGGAAAGAAGGATTTTCTATTATGTGATAATTTTGGGAAGAATCACCCTGGTACATGCCTAAAAGGAATGGGAGTTTGTTATAAATGTGGAGAAAAGGGTCACCAGGCTCGTGATTGCAAGGGAAAGAAAGAGGCTATCAAAGTTTAATGCTACAATTGTAGGGAAATGGGGCATTATGAAAATGAATGTCCTAAGCGTCAAGGAAACTTACCTCAGAAAAGGCCAAGGGATCAAGGACAATCTTATGCTGTTACTACAGTTGAAGCAGAATAACTAATGTAATGGTGCTTTTGGACTCATGGATTATATTCTGGTTATTAGAATAATGAGATATATATATATATATATAAGGATTGTACTGCAGTAATTGTTGATTTCAGTAAGGTTTTTATATTTTTAGTATGTGACAATAAGAGAAACTTTACTTTTTTGGGGGAATCTGATAAATTGATTTTGGAATTAAGAGACCTTTTAGAGAAAGTCTGGACAGAGGTATTTTGGATAACTATAAAGGTTGGAGTGGATTAAGTTGATCTTTGGATAGTATTGTTTAAGGTTAAAAATTTATGAATATTATTTTTGAATATTATAATACTATAGTTTTAGGAAAAGGACAACCTGCCGGGTGGGGCATAACCCGTCGCGTCGGACAAAGCTGCAGGAATCGAACCCACAATCATAGTGCGACAGGCCTTTATTTCCAACCACTATCCTACAGGAAGTCCCTGGTTAATAAAAAATAATTTTACTAATCAAAATGGTATGTGTTAACATTTGGAACCTTATACAATTAGTTTAAGTATAATATTTTTGACTTCTATTATCTTTTTGAGTGAAAGATGAGTTGAAGGTTGAAACTCTAATTGTCAAGCATAAATATATATATACCTATCTCTTATTCAATGAATAAATTAATTCTTAAACATTAGTAAAGGGATATTAAAACAAAAAAAATGTGTTATCCTAATACCTTATGTCTTGTTGAACTGATGATATTTTATATCAACATAGATTGAAGGCTTTGAGGCCCTCAATTTGATAGTTGATTGTGATTGATGACCTCAATCACTCCCTACAAATATTTACATCTTTCCTCCAATTATATGTCGTTAATTGATACCAATGTTCTCCTAATCGAGATCATAATTGGGTGGTGACCTTTTCATTTCCCCTTCCCTCTTATTAAGGCTAAATTTTATTAATCATATTTCCGATGTGGGTTTTCCTCAAAGGTATTTTCTCTTTTCAACATTTTATTTTCAGAGAAAATTTTCAAAATGCGAGGATACAATTTATTGAATGAGGGAAGAATGTAACACCCCGAGCTTCCACGATACGCTTCTCATTCAATAATGCAATAGCTTGCATTGTACGCAACTTCGAGTTCTAAAACACCGCGACTAATCAAAGTAACCGTTATGAATAGTAATAACCACTTTTTAAAATTATAGAAATTTTATATTTCAAAATGGACTTCATTTTTGAATTCGGAATATCAATTATAGCTTAGGGTGAAATTTTGGCATTGTTCTGAAAAACATCAATTTTTGATGAATAGTGAAACCACTAAGTGGTAGTTAAATAACTGATTTTTCGTTTAAATAAACTATTACCACTTCTGTGATTTGATTTTCAAAAATCCGACATACATGGTTGTCATTAAGAAGTAAAATGTGGTTCAATGAGATTAAAATAATTTTTTTGTGAATAGCAACTTTTAAGTTCTTAATCGCGATTAGAAGTAATTAGTGTAGTTTAAGGTAAAAATAATGTTTTAATAATATGAGATGAGCTTGACACATGTCCTACTCTTATTGGATGAGTCATGGCCGACCAAGACAACCCATGGGTCAACTTGGGGATCCAATGGAGCCACATTGTTTGGAAAATGACATTAATATATATTTATTTAATGTTAAAATTAAATTGACACAAACATGAGTTGTTTTACTAAAACAGACTTTAAGTGGGGTTACACAAGTCCAAAGTTTGACTATAAATATTCATTAGAAAGATAAAAAGATTTCCTACATCATAGTATTTTTTTATAATTTTTAGACATTAAATAAAGTAAATTATTTATGACATCATTATGATGTAGCGATGACCACATTATTTAACGATTTTAATAAAATAAAAAAGATAATGTAAAATCCAAGGCATAAACTTGTCCAAAGACTATGGTATGGGTATATTTCTAACCCTTATCACCTTATACACGAATTATATAAGTCTGGGACCTTTAGAATCTGAAAAACATTGTGTAATAATGTAACATTTCAATCTTTCCAAAAGAGCCCCTCCTCTCCACTTATAAAAGGCCCCAACCTCTCCCACCTTATTCACACCTTCAAGCCATTTGGCTCGGCCAACCTCTGCCCAAATACTCCCCCAAATTCCCCCTATTACTCCTAGAAGCATCACTTTTGGCAGAACTCTTCTCAAGGAAGCCTTTGGCTCAAATCAAAAAGAGTTACCCGATTTTGAGGTAATGTCATCTATAATGTTGTTTTGTTTTATTTTTCTTCTCCAACCCCCCTAAAATATTTTTATTCATTTCTTTTGTAACAACACCAGTATCCTAAATATACTAGGATGTTTTTATAAGAAGGATTAGAGCTACACTTACACACACCTACATCGAATGGTTAAAGAACGTACGGTTTCTGTGGATGGCGAATTTCTGCCTCACGAAACGATGATTGTTCAACACTCATATAACACCTTAAAAGGTGGACATTAAGATGTCACTATATTTATATATGATATATAATGTGTTTATGTTTTACTTATGCTTCTGTATTTCTCATTTATGGCATACTTTATGATTTCCATTATGGGTAAAACGCGATAATTTCATTTTAGGAAGTGCGGACTACTGCCCCCTCAAAGTGATTTGAATCGTTAATGCCATATGTGGGATGTATAAAGGATGGAGTAAATGGTATTATATACTATATTATACTGGAATTATATTATACATTTATGTCATTATGATTTCGTTCCATTAAATATGAAATTGAAATGAAAGTAGCGTTCATGCGTACGTACGGCTTACCGTCTCCATGAACGGTGCATTTCATTTCTTACCTCTAAATGTTACGTGACATTATGAATGAATGTATATACTGGATATATATCATATATATGATATCTACATCATGAATATAATTATGGATATATTGGATATTTCACCACATGAACAACTTGAAATTATAGGAAGTTTATTTTTGACTCAAGTACCAAAGATCGACAAAACGACCTTTATTAACATAAATAATTACATAATGTTCATAACATGGTAATAAGGGATATAAAAGGAATAATGAACATAAAAAAGGTTCTTAAGTAAATAGTAATTAACTCTATTTTATTATTCAGGAGGTTAAAGAACGGTCAAGTCAGGACATGACGCAAGGTAAGGGAATTTCTTAACCCAATTTGCATTCTTTGGGTTAATCTCCTACTTTCAAATTATGTCATGATATTATTATGTAATATCTTGTATTTTTACTTTCTTTATGTGTACTTATTGTAATACACATAATAGATATATTTTATTTAAAAAAATTATCTTTGTAAGGGAACTTCTTAACCCAATTTCCATTCTTGGGGTTATTCTCCTAATTTCAAATTACGTCGTGATATTATTATGTCATATCTTGTATTTGTACTTTCATTATGTGTAATTATAGTTAATACACATAATATATCTATTTTATTTTAAAAAGTATCTTTGTATGGGACTTCGTCTCAATCTCCTTTCATTGAGGCATATTTTATTTTATACACAACTTTCTTTTATACGGTGTATAAACCCCTTTGAATTTTACGTTTATTCAAAAGGAATCTTTTTTATACGAAGCGTTTTACTAAATGACAAAAAGGAATGTTTTCTTTCCATACGTATGCGGCGACAACAACTTCTCTTCCACCGTGACTATTATTTGATTTTCAGCTTCCTCTAAAAGCCGTAACTTTTTTTAATGAAAAATAAATACAAAGTTTTAACTTTATTGTATTTTGGTATTGAAAATGTTTTTGAAAGTGTTTTTATTATATCAATGTGTTGTATTGATATCTTGTGATTGAAATGTGGAAATTTTATGTTTCCTTTATGCATGTTTTATGTGATACGATTATGTTATGGTTTATGATATGTTTAAACCTATTCATATGAGGAATGCATTGGACTTAATAAGTGACGGGCGGAGCCCGCTATAGCTCCTCGATGCATCGGCAGGTCTCATGAGACAAACTAGTGTCTTGGCACGAGGCCTTGACAAAATCTTATTTGTGGTCTTGGCACGAGGCCTTGGCTACGTGGTTATGATAGTCTGGCATTATGCATTCCATCATTATGAAAGTGGTTATTGATATTGCATGTGATTATTCGACTAGTAGAATATCCATGTGAATAAGTAAATGGCATTATATCATTTTATTTTTGCCATATTATGTTGAAGTTCATGTTTAAAAGGCTTTTGTTTTAGTTATACATTGCCTTAAATGTTAATGTTTATTTATGAAAGCTTCCGCAATATTGTTATCCTTTCTGAGCATCTGAGCTCACCCCTTTCAATGTTTTAATATTTTCCTGTATGTGAAGAAGTATTTTATGAATGACCTACAGGGATAGTCCGAAGAGGATAGAAGTGTGGACTATGGAGACTATATTATTATAGTTTTTCACTTTGTAATGTAATGTAACATTTATTAATGTATCTAGTGTTTCCAAGGCTACTAAACTAATCGGTCTTTCGAGACTTGATCTTTTGTGATCATGCCAATGTTACGAAGTAATGCACCGACTCTGGGTAGCTGGGGTCGGGGCGTTACAGTCTTTTTCCAGGTTGGTAACCTATTATAGTAGTGTACTTTGGTGCCACTTTCATTCCCAGAATTTTAGTTAGAGTTTCTTTTCCATTTGTGATCTTTTCTATGTCCTTCCTATGTTTCTCATTAGAAAGTATTAGTTCAATATATTTTTTAAAAATTGAGCATTCTTTTCTTTTTCTATATCAAGGGTGGATTTAACATTTTTAGTGAGAGAATTTTGTTTCTTTAATGGAATATATTTGTCCTTAAGTTCATTGCATGTTTCTTCCATCATGTTACCGTATTCAGATAATTCAGCTTTAGTCATGTCTTCAGAATCAAAATAAGATTCAGCATCAACCCCAAAATAATAGGAACTTAAAATAGTAGTATCTAAGGTTACCTTGGATGTGTTGGTCCTGAAACACATGTTGGAATGATTCTTTTCAGAATCAGTAGCTTTTGATTCACTTGTGTTGTCTTCTGAAGCACTCCAGGTAGCTTTCATAGCTTTATTATACTTACTATCCTTGTAGTCATGCTTTTTCTTGAACTTCAGTTTTGGACAATCAGCTTTTATATGTCCTTTCCTTTTTCACTCATAGCACACTACTTCATCTTCCTTATCATCTTTCTTCCAATCCTTCTTCCACTTACCTTGTGGATCATACTTACCCTTGTGGTTTGGTTTTCTGAAAAACTTCTTCTTCCAATAGAATTTCTTAAATCTCCTGGATATTTGAGCCATTTCTGCACCACTTTCAGATTCTGAACGTTTACTTGTTGATATTTCAGTAGGTACATTTATTTTCTCCATGTCTTTTTTCTTTGAAGTAGTAGACTTGAATTCCACATATTTACTTTTAGGTCCATCATCTTCTTACTTATTCAAATTGAGGTCTTCCTCATACATCATAAGCTTACCAATAAGCTCTTCAACAGGAAGATCACCAATATCACATGATTCTCTGATTGAAATAGAAGTTCCTCTCCATCATTCTAGAAGACATCTCAATATTCTCATGATTTGTTCCTTTGCTAGAACAGCTTTTCCAAGTGAACTCATTGTATTTACCATCTCATTAAGCCTAAGATATATATCATAAATAGGTTCATCAGTATTCATTTTACAATTTAAATATTTAATAGTATATGTATTCAATCTCATTTCTTTGACATTAGTTGTTCCCTCATGAGAAACGCATAAAGTATCCCATATTTCATAAGTTGTTTTACTGGTAGATATTCTATTAAATTCCACATCTCCTAATGTCCAATACAGAGAATTCATAGCTCTACAGTTATTATTGTAAGCTACTTTAGTAGGTTCATCCCATGTAGTTCTTTCAGTTTCTGGTATTTTATATTATAATTCTATAGCAGTCCAGATATCCAAACCCATACATTCTAAATGTATTTTCATTTTAAGTTTCCACTTGGCATAGTTTGTAGCATTGATGAAAGGTGTCATGTTAGTAGCAGCACCCTCTAGTCTATTTTCCATAGCTAGATTTTAGAAAATATTTTTAAAGAGGTAAAATTTAGAACTAATAGAAATTTAAGATCTTTAAAGATGCAACTAAAATCAAAATTGAAAAATAGAGTATTTCAAAAATCCTTTAACAAAAACAACCCTCTGATACCAAATGATGGTCGGAGTGGATTCTCAAGAGGGGGTTGAATTGAGTTCCAATTAAAATTTTTCTTAAAAATAATTTCTACTGAAATCCCACAATTTATAAAACAAGTTAAAATGTAGTGAATTTGTAAAATTGTTAAGGTTCCATTAGGTTCTCAAAGATTTATTAGGTCTCAGTCAATTTAATCAGATGATTAAATTATATTTTGAAACTAATATGCTGATTTACAATAGTCACAAACACTTTCTAGATTAACTATCAAAGTAACTTTAAAATAGTTTTTATTTCAAAGTAATAGCAGCGAAATATAAAAAATATATATATTATACATTAAACATAAGCTAAAAAGAACAGCAGATATAACCAAGAGGTTCAGTCACAAGCCAAGACTTTGTCCTCTCAAATTTCTATATAAAATTGATCCAGACCCTGGATTAGGATTAACAACAGTAAAAGACTGTCTAGGCCACGCAGGGTCCTCTACCACTGTTATTCGTGGGAAAACAAAGGTGACAGTGCACTGGCTATCCAGGTCATACTTGACCTCTACCACTATCCTTAGTTGGAAAAAAGAAGATGTAGATGGTTTTCAATGAGGATTTAGTATCCTACAGTTCAGCGCAGGAGACAGTGTGTGTGTAGCATATACAGAGTACACACACTGCTTGGAAAAGTAAATAAATAAATCACTTAGATAGAGTTTATGAAAGTTTCGAAAGCTCTAGTGATCGGCAGTGCAACTCTGGACTTGTTGGATTCAACAGAAATGCATCTGAGTCCTTCTCTAGTTTTTCTGTTCAAAAACAGAGTGTCGTAGTTCATCTTGGTTTCTTTTACATGTGAATAAATTCTCTTGATTCTTCATGTGTTCTTTAATTGTGTTGAATTTCACACAAGAGAGTTCTTTGAAGATATTGCATTGTGTTCTTCAGTGCTCAGGATTTCTCTTCTGTTCAGTACAGATCACATCACGTGTATTGTCTGTAGCTTCGTGTATATTCTGTAATGTGTATTTTTGTGTGTGTCACTTTTCCTCTATTTCATCTCAATCCTCCTTATATTGCTCAATCTCCGGCAATAGTAATGATTTCCTTTCCATAGGTACGAGGTATGGTTTCCGAACATGCAACAACTATCATTAAATAAAATTAATTGCATTAAAAACATCAAATATGATCGTTAGCAATATTTAAATAATATTTACAAAAGGTTATGAAATGGTGTCACAGTAGTTATGAAAATGGTTACTCTTTCACGGTGTCTAGGTCACGGTATGACCTCCACAGTATGTGGCTCACGGTGTGTCCTTTGCGGTGTCTTGCTCACAGTGTCTGAATGACTGTCTGAGTCATGGTGTCTGACTCACGGTGTGTCCTTCACGGTGCCTGGCTTAATGTCATGGTGTGTTGAGGTCATGGTGTCTCACTGGTCACGGTGTCTGAGACTTAGACTTCATGGTTTCTATTTCACTGTGTTTGTCTTACACTTCACGGTGTTTGTGTCTTGCACACAGTCTGTCTTATTGTGTCGAACTTAACGGTGTCTTGATACTTAGACAAATAAATGTATTCAAACATAAACAGTATTATGCATAATGTGAATTAAGATTAACCATTATAAGGTAAGATAACTTGAGACATAAATACAGAGGTTTGATAAGATAGGTAACATTTGTGATCAAGCATAAGATTTGTAAAGAATAATGAGATTAATTATCAGTAATAAGATTTGTGATCATTAAAACATGATTAATATATGAGGATTCCAACATGTTTTAATATAAATGTCTATATCACAACCTTTAATGTACATGTTCAAAAATAATTAATTTCTTTCTTCCCAACGAAATGTGTCATGATAAATCTCATGCTATGATTAATGGATACATTTAATTTAACCTAGTGAAAAATATACCAAATAACATTAATCATGATGATAAATTAATATGAAAAGTATTAAGAAGTTTATGAAATATATATATTTCATACTCAAAAATAAATTTATTGATAAAAATATATTAAAATAATAACACAATTTGTAATAAATTTATTTTATTTTATAAAAAAAAATTATGTTTTATACAAAAAATTATTTTTATTACTTTTTTTTGAAACATTTAATGCTTAAATTATGGAAATTTTATAAATTTTATTTTATCAAATTAAAATCGATTCTAAAATATTCCTATTGATATTACCAAAAGATAAATTTTTTAGAATTTTTTGAAAGGATTGATTTTTCTTTGAATAGTTTAAAAAAATTAATTTTATTGAAAATTGATTGTAAAAAGTTGTATTTCAATTTCAAATATTTTCAAATTTAAATTTTTTTTATTATATTTTAAATAATTCAATTATTCCCATTAGAATAAATTTTTGGAATGAATTTAGAATAAAAATAAATTACACAGAAATGTTCATTTTCATGAATAAATATATTTATGTAAGAAATGTTTTTTATTTTAATAAATTCAATTGATCAATATTATTTATTTATTTTAAAGAAATTTATAAAATTTATATGCACTAAAATGTTTTAACATGGATCTAATATTTTTCTATGAATGGGTTTATAATAAATGAGGTTTTGTGCTGAAAATGTTATTTTTCTTAATGATGTTTCTATCACATTTTGTGAACATATTTTGAAATTAATTGCATAAAAATATATAATTTTAATTTGATAACATAGTTTAAATATTTTGAATTAGGGGTTTTTAATTTTTTAAATAGGCCCCCATTATGTTTTTTAGTTTGAATAATAACAATTTTAAAATTTATTAGCTCGGTAAGGGTAAAATCAGGTTAACCTCTCCTAAAAGTAAGTTATAAGTCCACAATTTTTGTTCTTATTAATATTGAATGATTTTAATTAGACCCTTAATGCCTTAAGCTCAAACATTATTTTCTTATTTGACACGTATCCCTTAGAATTACATATATAACATTTAAAGATAGTAAAGTGGAAAAATTTAACTCTCTTAGTTTTCAAAATCTATTAAATGTCCATATAAGGGAAAAAATATTTTGAATTAATATAAATTTATATTTTTATATTAATGAATTATTATTAAATATATATATTTAATTATAATTTTTATCAATTATATAATTACCTTAAATTCGTGTACAACACTAATACAATATTTATTTTATTATTAAAAAATTAAATATATGATATTGAAAATATTAAAATTTACATAATTTGAATGATTTAATATATTCCATGATTTCTATTTATCATATGACCTATTAGTGAGGTTTTAAATAATTATATTTCAAATCACACATTGTATTGGTTTATTTGTATTGAAATTAAATTAATAATTTTAAAAACGAAATTAATGATATTTTATATTAAATAATATTTTATTAAATTATATAGTAATGATAAAGAACTTATATTAATAAAAATTTATTTTATATTGTTTTAAAATTAATCCATGGTAAATTAATTGGTATTTTTAAATTTTATATTAGCATTATCAATCCTTATAGTTTATAAAATATTAATATTATGATAATTCCCAAAATGGTTAATTGAGGGTTTAAAAAAAAGTTAAGGGTTAAAATGAGATCTAAACATTTCCAAATTTTATTTTATGAGATTATTTCAACAAATAATAATTTTATATTCTAATATAATAAATTTATATCCATTTTTATTGCAATATTTATTTATATTAATTTAAAATTTTAATAACATCTAAGAGTGCACCTCCACTCATTTATAAAATTATACCCCAACTTTCTCTTCCTAAAACCACATTGATCCATCTTTAGAGACCAAAATTTGAAAATATTTCTCATAAACACCAATATAAACATTAAAGTGGTTCATTTATTCACAAAAACAAATCCTAGTTCCCTTAATAAGTGATGAAAAGGATGTATTTCAAAGAATTGTTAATCACGTAAATTGGTCACTTTATTTTTAATTTACCTTTTACCTCCTATAAATCACTTATATTATTCATAAAATAATAAATTAAGTACTCTAAATATAATGAAAATTTTATTATGATTAATAAAACACCTTTTTTAATCATCATTCCATCAACATGTAAGCGAAAATATCACTCATGTGTATGTACAACATACAGTCTCCACGTAGAAATACAATTAATTTCTCACCACCATCATTTATGAATGGATATTATTATTGGTTTGATATATATATATATATACATGATACATATTAAATAATTATACTTCATTAATAATAATATCATATATACCTTCTTACATTCCCAACCTCTGGAAAACTATAACTTCGATCATGTGTGTGTGTAGACTACCACCTCCATGAAGCGATATGATTCATTTTTCATTTATTATTTATATGGATGGTAATAATGTTAAATGAAATTAAAATATTTCATATATTAATTATTAATAAATAAGGGTTTTTATTTACCTTTCCATAATTCTATGTAAAAAATTAAAATAGTGTTCATGCCTACATACAGCCACAACCTCCATTATGATGTATTCATTTTCTCAACGCTATTTTTAATGAATGTATCTAAACATGTATTTAATGGATATTGTTTTATATAATGATTAAAATTATATATTTTTTACCGAAATTATCAAATAAAACTAAAAAAATATTGAATCAGAACATATATGGAAAATGAACTTAATATCACCCAGAACAATGATTTTAATCAGGAAGTGTTAACAAATGGTTGATAATTGGTTATAAGTAAATCATATATGGTATGATATATATATATATATATATATATATATCTGTGTGTGTGCGGGTGTGTGTTTGTGTGTCTATTGTTCTATAATATATGTATAATTAGTATTTATTTATTATACTGGAGGCTTGAACATATACAATTAAAGTCGTGCCTATGTTAAGGGATTTTCATCTAACGTTTATTTTAATGGGAAACATGTCATATTCACCACTGTTTTATTTTATATGGTGTATAAAATTCCCATGAATTTATTTTATGATGAATATTATGAAAAATATATATATTTACATATCCATATAAATTTATTTCATTCAAGGGGCTTACGATTAAATATTTTCCAAAGTGGTAAGGGTTTTTAATTATAATCTCATTATATATCAGGATTATTTATGTTTAAGTTTTTAGTAATGATATTCAATGATCCATATATCAATAAAATCTTGAAATTTATTATACATTAGTTATTTAGTAATAGTTAATTGCTTAATTTCATTTTCCCCATCTTAAGAACTCAACCTAACAACAATATTTTTTAATGAGAAATAAAATCTATTCAGTTAAAAAAATATTAAAAATTATTATTTTTTAATAATGTTTTGTATATGGTCATTACTATTATACATTAATTTTTTTTAATCTCAATTTCACCCATGATAAAAATTTTATACATTTTAATAAATGTAATATTCATGTCATTTACTCAAGGAGGTTCTTTTTTACCTTTTCTATAAAAATGTGGATGAAATGTTTTAGTTTAATGTATATCGCATTAATGAAAATTAATTCCCCAGTGGATGATTAGTTCTTTTAAGATTCCATTTAATTTTTATAATATTGTTTATAGATATGAAAATTTCTAACAATTGGGAAATCAATAAGTTTTAGAAGGTTGATTTCAAAGAGAAAAAGATATTTTCATCAATAAATGTTTGATGTGATCATCCAAAGTCATATTCCTTGTAAGATAACATGTTGGATGTTATTAATTAATTTCTAGGGATATGATCCAAAAATTCAATTTTTATTATTTATTTGTTTGTTTTTTTATGATGCAAATATGTATATGAAACCTGTTTTTTACACATGTTATGTTTTGATTAAATAATAAAATTATTTTGATTCCCATTTCATTTAACAGTTTTGGAGATAATGAATGTTTCATAATCTTCTATAACAAATATGTTTGGTTATTAATATGTGATTGTGGTTATGTAATTAACAAGGAAAATAGTTATGTTATAACAGTGGAAGGTGGTTACAATATAACAATTTTTGGTGGTTACATTATAACAAAGGCTATTTATTATGTTATAACCAAGGAATGCTGGAACCTATATCTCCCACTAATTCATTAGTTAATTATTGATATCTCATGATATAAACATGACTATAATGTGGTGAACCTAGTCCAATAAAGTATTTTTATACTATTAAAGTAATGGTAATTAACCGTGAATACTATAATGTTTTAGGGAGTGAACCCAATCCACAAGGATATTCTTGGGAGTGAACATGAAAAATATGATTGTTTGGGGAGTAAACCCAACCCACTATGATCATACTAGAATTAAATCATTGATTTATAAATAAATAATTTTATAAAAAGTTGTGTTTGAAACAGTTATATTTATTACACTATTACAATGATCTCAAAGTTAATGTTCTCTAGTTTGTTTACAATACATGTCTCCTGAGCCATTATGGTTTATAAATTTACTCTAGATTATGATATATTATATACATTGTATTGTTTTCAAATGATATGATCATTTTCACATACCCTTATGTTCATGTTCTTCTCATGTGATCATTAATATCTCTCTTATTTTACCTTACATGGAATCTAAGATCACTCTTTTTTATGTTTAATTTCTATATGTAATGAATAATTATACTATATAAGAAATGTCTAACAAGAGTTCTAGTTACTATTAAATTAGTGTAAGATGATGTAGATATTTTTATGAACCATTTTTTAATGTGCCCATGATTCTAAATTCACTATAACTATAATAATTTTGTGTGAATTGTTATGCTTTGTAATCAATATTCATATATAAATTTTTTATATCTATATATGAAATGTCTGGGTCACTATACCCCGGTTTTTTTGATATATGAATTTGTGGAAAATTTCAAGGAACTCAACATTATATTAGTCAGTGTACCTGTTTACACACTACCCTTAATCAGAGATTGATTTTTATTGTATAGTGATTCATTGAAGAAGGTATTATGATATGTGCTCGGGTAGAGTGACGTGGTGATATCTTATTCCTCTTAAAAATGAATTGTTCAGGAGAAAAATTTCCCAACTCATGACTTAGATATAGATGCGTTAACATTTTCATTATTGATGTGGAGGGATAATATTGATTATTCAATTTGTGATATATATTGATAATAAAAATTTTATGCATATATTGATACTAAAATACTGGAATATTCAACAAAGAGTATAGTTGTAGTTGATTATAGATTATGATTTCTAAATAAATTACCACACTCGCAAAGACAGAAAGGTGGACAATGATCCGAGTCAAAAGGATCATTTTATCTTATCTATTATGAGTTTCCAAAATGATACAACATTTATAGGTTTAAAAATAATTGATATAGAAACATTGAAGGAAGGGGATAAATATTATGTTTCTCAAATGAGTTTTCAAACAATTATCCATGTGAGGATTAAAGAGGTCAGTAATGAAGATGTAGAAATATAATAGTAGGTGAGAAATACTCCTATAATCAAACATGATTATGATGGAACGATATGTTTTATGAACTATGTTTGTGTCCCATAAATATTGAAATTATAGAAGGATCTATTTCATGAAACTCATAGTTAATAATTTTCTATTCATCCTTGAAGTATGAATATGTAATAAGATATATAAGAGAATTTATGGTGTGAATACGTGTACATATTTATTTTAGATTATATATCTTGTTACTTGGTATGTAAACAGGTTATTTCAATGAGACTGGAGTCTAAGGGGTTTTCATAACCATTGGACACACCATAATGGAGATGAGAAAATATCACCTTGGATTTTTTTTTCATTGAACTCCAACAAATATATAATTGACATAATGCTATTTTGGTTATAGTCAATTACCTTATGGAGTGAATTCACTTTTTCTATAAATAATTATTTATATCTAGATTAATGTTTAACAATATACATTTAGGATGTGGTGAGATTGAATGTAGTATAACATTATATTGTGTTTGATTGAGATCCAAGGTTTACATTGGTGTTTTTAAAATTCCTTAGGGATATCATTATTTAGTTTTTAGTTTTAGAATGTCTTATCATCCACAGATGTATGGTCAATCTAAGAGAACCATTAAATCCATGGAGGATATACCGACGTTTTGTTCTGTGGATTTCAAAGTTGGTTTCAATTAACAACCTCTTTTGGTCATATTTTCATACAAAAATAGATTTAACGCGATCATTCTGATGGATGATAATAAATTAATATATATAAATATGTTTAGAAATCCTTTAATGCCTTATAATGTTTTAGAATGAAATATACCAGTTCCTAAACAAAATAATAAAATGATAATGAATGTTTTAGTCTTCCAGTAACACATTATAGTATATTAGAGTCGATATAAAATTTATGCTAACAATTGTTAAAAAATTATATAATTTGAAATTGGTGGGAAGTTATTCTAGTGTATTTACCCATATAATAAGATTATGATATTTATAATGAAATTAAAATTGGGCCATATATATATTGGATTTAACATGATCCTTGATTTAGTAGAGATTATATCTTATAACTTGGTACCTCCACCAATCAACTCCCTAGTTCATAGTGTGATCCATATATCACTCTTGAGGAATTACATACATACTCATTCAAATGTACTAAAATTATAAATCACACCATTGGATAATTATATTTCCAATGAATAATAACTAGTTGAATTAATGTAACATTGAGATAAATTTCTATAGTGTAAGACTACTAACATAGATAAATTTCTCCAAATGAATCATAAATTTGAAGCAGTATCATGTGAACACAATGATGTCATGAAATAAATATAATCTCATTTATTTGAACTATAATTATTTAATTTTTATTTCTCAATTAATTTTTAGTGGGGATGAATGTAACGATATAATATTTTATTAGATATATATATTATTAAAATTTATTCAAAAGTGTACGATACTAAAAAATTGAGTCCACATGAAACATAATGTGATATTACATTATTAATTATCCATTAATTTGGTGATATAAATAGGAATAACTACATATTATGAAAATTGATAATGATTTAGTTCAGGAAAATATATTTTTTAATAAGCCTTTATACACCTCAAAAATAAATTTTTACCGATTTTATTTTTATTTTTTTGGTTAACAATTAATAATTTTTTTAAATTTTTAAATTTACATTTGAAAAAAAGAAAATTCAATTGTTAAATTATCATAAAGAAATATTTTAGTGATATTTTTAGAATTTTATGAATGAATTATTATAAATATAGGGTTTTGTGTAAGAATTTTGATGTCAATATTTAATAAACAAACGTTAAATGTAACTAGGATACTTTTAACATTTTTTTCTAAAAATTATGTCAAAAAAAGTTTTATATTACTTTTAACATTAGTTTACGTAAAATAAAAAAATAAAAATTATTTAAAAAACTATCTTCAACTTTTAAAAACTGATTTAAAAATTATTTTTGAAGATGCTTTAATTTCAGTTAAAAAACTTGTAAATCATTACTCTTCAAAATCAGTTTTTAACCTGATGTCAAAACACATTTTGAAATATATTTTAATATTGTTTATATTTTCAGATAGAAATGAATTTTCCTTAGGGAATGGAATGTTATGAAAAATAATGGTCAGTACATCCTTTTTATATTTTGAAGAAGATTCCATGGTTATGTCATTCACATCACGTTCTATATTTTTTTATTTCTTAGAGACATGGGTTTTCCATGGGGAATATAATGGTATGATGTAGGTTGTTTGGTACAAACCTTTTATATTATAAAGTATTTTTCATATTTATCTCATTAATGTTAGGTTCACCATTTTATTATTTCAAAGGAAAATGGATTTTACTCAAGGAATGAAATGTTATGACAGAGATTAGTCAATAAAACCCATTTATATTACGAAAGAGATTCTAAATCTATGTCATTCATGTCAGGTTCTCCCTTTTTCTGATGGAAATGGATTTTCCTTGTGGAATGGAATGGTATGAAAGATTTTGGTTAGTATAAACCTTTTTTATTATGAAGAAGACTCCATATTTACGCCATTCAAGTCGGGTTATCCATTTGTTTCTTCCCTCAAACAATGCACCGTGTGATAGTTTTCAACATCTGAATGGGTTCTAACTATAATTTTTATGGATCTTGAAACACCCAATGGTTCTATATCCAAAGGTACTATTTTCCAATGTCATGTGTTCATTATATGTTTTCCACTGTCATTCTTAAGAACTCGTATTATGTATGAGGATGGGAGTTCGAGCTCCTCATACTATTTTAGGGGGAATTGTTTACTACTCTGGGAATCTCTTGTAGACTAATGATATGTCTCTCAATCTATCATTAATTTTCAATTATGAAGTAGGTCATTCCAAAATTTGTAATCAATTATTTACATGTATGAAATTCAGAATCATCTTTATATATCAATGGTTCTTCATCAATGGAGATATTTGTATGTATCTAAGGTTCTCCATCAAAGGTATTCTATTATATAGTTATTAGAGATTCTTTTCTCTTAATTATAATGTTGATAGTTTCTAAGATACACATTGGGTAACTATAGAGTTTGTAGTCATCTAGGTATATGAATTTCCCTCTGGATTTTATCATCATCCACTGAGACAGGAGCTATTTTGATATTGGGATCGAACCCATAAATGGGATTCCTATGTATCCTTGTGAAAGGAATCAGAACCCACATAGTTCAGTTCCACATAATGGGACCCATAATACCTTTTAATGTCATGTTATAAGGTTATGACTATATAATTTAACATCATGTGGCAAGGACATCTAGGTCGAATGTGCATAATCAATGTTTGGTGTGGGACTTATACTTTAGAATCCCATTAAACCTATAAAGGATATGATCGTACATTTGAATTAGACCCTACAGGGGAAATGGTCAATAAAGAACAAGGTTAGTTTGGTGTGTTGGTTTCAACCTCAAAGATTCTTCTTACGTATCCCTTTTGGATGTGAATAACATCCTATGAAGTTTGGTATGTCTATTAGGGGATTATGGAACTTTTGTTGAAATAAGTTTGGAATTATTTCTAAATGGGATGCCCTATAAAAGGTTCCATGAGAGTTGTTTTAACTCACGGTAGATTGGGGGATTTATTTATGGCGTAATACTAAGGAGTATTATTAGATTATTGGAATTAGGATTGATGCTTACTCTTGAAGAGGATTCTTAGGGAGCTTGGGCCCCAATTAGGCTTCCTATGTATCCTAGTTAACTGAAATCAAAGTTCTCATAGTTCAATCCTTTAGATCAATTTTGAGGATTCTAGGATCATTAATAACCTCTAAGCCTACATGATTCATAATTATTGTGACAAATAATAGGAAGGTAATGATTAAACAAACCGCACAATTTCTTTTTTCGCTAGTGGAATATGAGAAGGCCGACGGTGAAAGAAGTTAGGGTGATCATAGAAAAGGTTCATAATATGTCACTTCCCTCTCTTCACTATACATTCAGTAAAATTATAAAGTGAGGATGGTATTAAGTTGATGGAAAAGGAGGTGAGAGGATGAGTGAATGGGTTCTCATCCCCTCTCTAGCCCTATTTCTAGGAGTTATAGAGGAGAAAAAAGTGAAACCATCTATAAGAAAATCTAGGGGATTACACCCAGATGGCTACACTAAATTTTGTTTTGTTACAAGAGGATAATCTAATACCATGTTGATGGGAAATGAGAGTGTGATAATTATCCTCCAAAATTGGAATCTAAATCTACAATTCTTAAAGATGAGAAGGTATAGACATAGTCCTATCCTCATAATTCAATAACTAGACTCATCAACATTGTCCTTGGGATAAGGGTCCTTATAACAATAGTTATACAAATCTACATTTGTCTTGGGGATCCTGACCCTCTTGTAGAGAAAGAGTCAGAAACCTCTGATCATAAAAATAAAAATCAAAATATTAGAAAAGATTATGTGTCTTTCACCATGGTTTTGTTGAACATTAGGTCTTGGTGGAAGGTTCATAATTATCCCTCTCAAATAATGGAGACACAGAATAAAAGGCCCTAAAAAGAGTTTCATTGAAGAAGGATTGGTTAATTGATTGAACAGGTTTAACGGTAAGAATAACTAAGGAGGATCACACATTGGGTGCTCTGCATAATTAGTCTTGGGAAAATGGTAGCACCTATAGTGATGGAAAACTAGTGAAAAAATACATGGGTGATACTTTTCTCATGCTTTCAAGGGGTTTTTATAGGTTTTCCCATAGGTAATTCACATAGGTCCCTAGTTGAAGAAGGGATCCTTGCACTAGGTGTTGTTAATTAGTGGTGGTTAGAATCCCTTTTTTAGATTTTTTTTACATTAAACCCCAGAAGGATTAAATTTATACTGTCCCCTTATCATTACCTCTTCCTTAGTTGTTAGAAAACTACATAGAGGGTTTTGGAGGACTTGAGAAAAGCATTAGGTGGATCAGAGCAGCAATCAGTCTTTAATAAAATTCATCTCTACTAATAATGTATACAGGGGTCTATTTAATGGAAAATATGGGACCCTTGGTGATGTTTTTTTACAGAACTGGGTGGTGCATTTGTGGGTGGTACGCAAGTGTGTGTGCAGCGACACTACTGGGGGATACCATGGGTGAACTTATCTTTTGGTATTTTTGATTCTTCCCTTTCTTTAGATAATTTATCCCCATTTTTATAAGTCCTTTCTATGTGTTTCTTTCCATATAAGTGATAAAATCGATTCATAAACCCCCCCCCCCCATTAGGATTGGATTTATTTGAAGAAATAGGGTCTAATCTTATGGAAATGGGAAGAAAATGTTATATGAGTCATGCAAGTTTCCATGATTGGTTGTTCTCTATAGTCTGACACACAGGATCATCATGCAGGTAATATTTATTTTCTATTAATAGGGCCTTCATTTTAATGGGTAGCACTCACAATTCAGAAAGATGAGCTCTTCCTGGGAAATTCATTCGTGTGGAATCTTTAGTGCTTTTATTGCTGAACTCTTCATTTTCTTAAATATAGTATGTATTTGGATGAAATACGCAAAGGATTGGGTGGATGTATTGCACAAGACACTCACGTGAGACACTTTTGTGACACACTTTCATTCCATAATATCATTTCCATATTTCGTGATTTCAATGGTCTTCATCAAAGTGAACAAATTCTGAATGGAACACAATATGTCATTCTAGATATGATGGTTACAAAGAAGGATTCAATTTATGATGAAATATCTAAAAAATGTATTGATGAGATAATGAAAATAATTGGGCTTGATTACTATGACATATTCCATAGAACCATTCATAATATTGTGGGTTATCTAAATAAGTATCGCCGATAATTTACAAATAGTGCATATCTACCAGTTTACAGTTATGGCCATCTATGAGTGGACCTCACATCATCTCCAAAAAAACTATCTCCCAATATCTTAGTTTCAAGATATAAGTACTTATCAACTTCCAACATTTATATTGTGTGCACATATAATAACACAAGGATGACATCCACTTCATGTGTTATGCATCACATCCCATATTCTCTAGATTAAAAGACAAATATTTTTTAACTCATGCCGTGTTTATATTCTCTCATTTTTCTTGATTAATGGATGGATCAATCCAAGGTTTGGAGGAAATGTTGGTACTTCCACAAAAAAAGAGGTGTTAATACCACATGGATGTGGGAATATTGGATTTTTCAAAACTGTGCTGAGTTTAAAAGGGCTCTAGAAGGTGATGGAATTTGCAATTCCATATTGGTAGGGCAGACCAATGTATATAAGAATGCCAATTCTTTGTCAGATTTGTTGAGCTAATGAAGTCCATAGATGAATATGTTTCATCTCATGCATGGAGAACTAGGCATCAGTTTAGGGGTTATTCACAAGATCTCATTGTTCCCATCCATAAAGATATTTATGATGAGTGCATCCCTCAGATTGAAAAATTGAATGACACTGACTAGAATCTAGTTTTAGCTAATGATCTATAGAAAATGGATCATGACATTAAGACAGAAGATCCCTGCAAAAATGGGATAATCATTTAGGGATTTGGATGAACATTTTCTTGAGGATGAAGAAGTGGAAGTCCCCTCCTGCAAAAGTTCAATGGGCTATCTCAAGTTAGGGAAGATAAGTGTACCCCATCACTTTTTGTCCAATGATAAAAAAGGGGAATTTAATGAATTGGGATATGAATTCATGCCCACTGTTTTTTCCAAGACATATATTTTAGGTTTTCTAACAATGTGTATCAGAATATATCTGTTTCATGTTTGTGATTCCAAATGTAGTATAAGGCCATGAACATTTTTTTGTGCAGTCCAAGATGGAGTTGTAAACGTTAGTGGGGTTGGACACCAATATTTTTTCATGAATTCATAGAAATATTTTCCATATTCATAGAATGAGTGATCCTTTTAGAATTATAGCATTGTTACAGGTTTTATGGGGATGGGTCACTACTCATTTTTTGACATATTCCATGCATGGTGGGATTTAGTTCCTCCAGATCACATTTCAATGATATGTCCATGGTTTATCTCATATTTCTAACTTATCCTTCAAACCATGTGACATTAGGAAAAGGCATAGTTTATTAGAGGATTTCAAATTCATCCCCTACAAAAATCCTCAAATTGGAAGATTTATTGATGACAGAATGTCTAGCATGGATATGAAGTCATACATGATAGCCTTTAGGGATGGTGTCTTGGTGATTAAGATCCAAGGTGAAATTATATTTGAGGCTTATGTTCAGTAAAATTTTTCATCCCTATTCAAATTATTAAAAGAAGTTACTGTAATCCCCCTGCTGTGCATCCGATTAGAAAATAATTTAATTGTATCTCAACATATTTGGCTGCTCACCACATTGGAATTGACAGCAGTGGTGATCAATCTACCACCAACTAATGAAACAAGCATATTAACCAGCTAGAATGGTGATGTCGGGATTTCATCATACCCCAATGGTGTGTTGGGAAGCAAATCCTTAGGATGGCATAAAGAGACAAAGTAGGAAATATCCTTCCCGATTGGAGGATGATTCGTCTTGTTCAGAGGGTGTGTCATCTATGTTAGAGATTGAGGATAAAGAGGTTCCCAGTTCATGAAGACATCTTCATACAAGATATATTTCACCCATAAAAATCAAGAAGGCCACACCAACATCACCAATTGAATCTTCACCGACGAGGTCTTGTCATTATCACCAATATGATAATTGAGTTCCACATTCTTATCACCCATCCATGACAGAAGGAGTTGGGAAACCCATCAAATCTAGGGCTAAATAATCTTCCTAACATCAGGCTATAATATATTTTGAATACGTACGACCAATGGAAATATAATTGTGGAAGGAATATCCTTTTAATGTGGAAAATATGTGGATTCTCTCATATGAGGGGTTTCATATATTATATATATGAGATATATAAGCCTCACCAGATAATTTCTTTTAGTATAAACCTATTAAACTAGAAATTCACATTTGAGAGATAAAGATTCTCATCAATGAAACTGAAAATCATGTCCCTTCCACAAGTAAAGTGAAGGATATGAAAGAACATGGCACTACTGAGGGCATTGATCATTCATATTTTGAGGAATGGTGTCACCTTATCGATCCTGAATATGTATGTTTTATTATAATAATATTATTTTCTACTTTTCCTTTATATTTCATCCAAATTTTTATTTCTCATGGGTAATACCATCTTAATTTTCAGATGTTTAAGTGAATATAAATTGAGGTTCCATCACCACAGTATATCCCTGGTGGTACACTGCTCGGGGTTACTAGGTCACACTTTGAATTAGGTGACATATCTATAGTATAAAATTCCATGGAGGATGAGATGGTGGGAGAATTCCCATCTGCAATACCTATTTTTGAGAATGTTGATTCTAACCATTTATTGGAGAAGATAAAGAATAAAGGATACTGAACGGTTAAATCCTTTCCTATATGCTTTTTCAATTTTAGTAAGTCCTCCCAATACAATTAATTTTATCTTCATCCAGAGTAAGTGTTTAAACCTATTGGGATTATAAGAACATTTAATGATTCTTCCCTCATTGAATTTACAAATGATCATCTGATACATGATGATGGAGCTTCAGAACAAGTTCATATTTCTACTAGTGAAATTGTTCTCTTGACTGGGGAGGCGTCTGGACTAAAGAAAAAATCATCTAATCCTAGCACTGTTCATATCACTAATATAGAGAGAGAGGAGGAATCTGGTATATCAATGGTATTTGTTAGGATGTCACATGTTAATGACTGGTTTCTAATTTTTTAAAATTTCATGTTCATCACAAGCACCATAGAATCCTACGATGACTCATACTAACCCTATGGTTATCACTAAGGAGGTTGTTGTGGGTCTCAAGTCATAAGAGGAGAGTCATGAGACTACCACTCCAGGTGTTCCCATGAGGGTGATTAACACCTGGCTTGGGATGTTAATAAAATATATAATAATTCTTTTCTTTTATTTTGAAGAAATAATATGACATATTAATATTCCCACTACTTCAAATGAATTTAGGGCATTATATATAGAACCAAATGGATGTGATAATTTATTTGTCATCCAATAAATATTTTTATTCCTAATTCTTTAATCATACTTGGTTTGAATGTTCATCTACATCCACAAAAAATGCTACAGTGATTGTTCACAGAGATGATGTTTAAATAACTCTCAATCCCACTATTAAAGGGAAACCATTTCAGGTGGACCTTGAAATAGTAATCCTTCTTATCCTCATTTGGAGGGTCCTATGTAGACCTAGGGGAGTGGTCCTAAACAAGAGATATTGGCCTAAAAAACTGAGACAGGGAATAATGGGGAGGTATCTTCTTAGACTACAGATCTTCTTTTGTGTAAAGGTCACCACTATTGTGATTATTCCCAAATATTTCTATTATTTTAGAGCTTAAAATGATTTGAATTCATCATTTTAGGATTATATTATTATATAACTAGGTCTAAGAGAAATGCTTCATCCTAATCTTGACTAGCATTGGAAGGAAAGGCCGCCACAATTCAAGAGGGAGCAGAACCTGGTACATCTTTAAGTGCACTGATCTCGGAATACATTTCTCTTAAAGACAGAGACTCTGAATCAGATATAATGTTTAAGAACACTATCCTCATTGCACATTTCATGGCATTTTGGGATATATGAAAGATAATATATGATACTCCCTTTGAGGTTTTGCCTTAACAAATCCAATGGCTTTCATCTCTTTTCAACATGTTGGGATTTAGTGGGTTTGATAAACATTAATTCCATGTTGTAGTGAAGGAGTCCATTTTTATGTGAGAGTAAGAGCATAAGCTTTGGCAGGATCTCATAAAATAAAAAAAATCTTGCAAACATTGATAATTTTCTAGCAGTGTTATCCCAAGATAAAGCCAATCATTGTACAAAACTAAAAAAATTAAAAAAATAATAAAGGAGAAGACCATTGAAGTGTCCTACCTTTAGTAATAATTGTATTTCACTGAAGGGTAACTCAAAAACATCATTTTTGACTAGGATAATCCTATAAATATGGGACAAATTCTGATATGGCTTCCAGAGAAACACTTAATCAGGCTAAGGAGACTGAATCTTCTAACTTTATTAAACATATAAAAGTGGTTGATGAGGATATAGAGGCTATTCAACATAAGAAGAGTTTTGTGGAAGGATTTTTTAACAATTGATAGAGAGACTACATCTTATCGGGGATCCTCTAATTTCTCCCTATAAATGAAAAGAATTTTGTTTCCAATCAAATATGTCTTCACCCCTAAATGTTTCCTATAATCATAACTTCAAATATTATATTCAAATAAATACATCTTCATACCACCAAATTATAATTAAAATGATATGATTGGGGGTGTTTTAATTTTTTTCATAGCCTAATGAGCCTTGTGATCAAAGATATGCTGTTACTAGGGTTGTGTGGACAACATTGAAAACATGGTTTCTTTTGCGTCATCACCCTGGTTTTTTCCTAATATCAATAAGAATGTTTATTATCATGGGATACATTGATTTTTATTAGGAAGACCTTTTTGAGTGTTCAGCATAACAATATTGTTTCCTTTTACCTTTTTATTTCTCGATATCTCCCAAACCGTAAAGAGTATAGGTCTAGTGAGTCATGACATGACTATTTTCTGGAGTACCCTTTGTGGGTTTTTAGCCTGGTGATTACTATGTATCTTTTTGTGGGCATTTTAATGTCATAAATGTTGGACAAATAATTCTTTTGTTTTAGGTGAAACATATTTGACCAAGAATATTCAAATTATAACCCAAAAAAGGCATGATGGATAGGAATGTTTTGATATTCTTTAGATACTTTCAAAGGGAATCTGGAGAAAATTTGGAGATTATCCAAATATAAAACGTGTTATTGGATAATAGGGATGGTATCTCCGAAGAAGGAAGTTAAAACATAATGAAAACCCTTCTATGAGGGTTATTTTATGCAAGTCCTAATAGGTTACATACAATATAGTCAAGTAGTGGTATCCGTAGGCTGATAGGCCCATTATGTGGGTGACTTTTGAAAGTACAATTGGGGAAAACATTGTATTGTCAGGTAATGGAGTTCCCATGGATTATGAAATTCTATTACTAATGAATAAAGGAGGATTAAGATTTTGAAATCTCAAGCCTAGAAGGGGTGGCATTGCCAAGGAAATACGACTAAGAATAAGGGAATCATCTGTACCAACATAGGTGATGAATAGGAAGACACTCATACACAAATTTGGTGTGTGAAGGAGGGTTCATTTTGATAGGAAGGATATTTATGAAATTATGTTATGCTGTATAAATTCATGCAACATGCACATTATGTTGTGCACATTAAAGTCATGCAACAAGGATATTTTGTTATGTAGTGTAAAATCATGCAGGAAGGAAATTATGTTGTGCAGTTTAAATTCATGATGTAAGGACATTAGGGGGATATAATTTATCTTCATTATCTTTCACCAAAGTTGGTGACTTTCTCTTTCTTGATGATTCATCTATAAATATGCTATTATACTCTGGTTTAGAAAGATATAGTTGAAAGATGTGATTTTGGGATTCTTAGATCTAGAGAATTATATAGGAAAATGTCTATGTGCATTAGAGGAGATATCTCACAAGAAAAAATTTACAGCTACTTGAAAACCCAATTATGGGGGATATTTTATGCAAAAACACAAGGGAACATACTGCATTTTTTATAATGGTATCCCTAGGATGACAGTCTCATTATAGGGGACTTATAAAAGCCCAATTGGGGCACATACTATATAGTCAGGTAATGGAGCTGTCAAAAATTATGAAATTTTATTTCTAGAAGTCGATGATATTTTATGGAGATTGAAATATTCCCAAGCACAAATATTGACTTGTAGTAAAAATTTCCTTAATATATAAGGAGAACATCAAGACATGATTTTCAAATATTCGATGGAATAGGCTCTCTAAAATGGCCTGACCCTAGGGCAGGATGTATAGTGCATGTAGTATTAGTTCATATGACTATGAACATAATATTATGGAAACAATGGATGATATGTTGTCAAATGACCCAATTTTATCCTAGTATCATTTGAAAAAATGAAGGGGAAAATATTAAACCAAGTTCTTGGTGACCTTTAGACTAGGTGAAAGGATATTAAGAAAATATTCCATGGATGCCAGGTCACTTTGAATTGCGGGTTATAACATACCATCATCAAAGAATAAAGGGATAAAAGAGGCTTACCCCATTGGAAAAATTGCATCTATTTGAAAAATTCATTATCGGGGATGTGAAATGCCAGGAAAACTGGGTCACATGATACATAGTCTTATAGTTTCGTCCTTAGGCTAATACTCATGTTGTCTTGGTGACTTATGCAAGGCCAACATGGGTACGTACTACATATTCTTGTAAATAATCTATCATGTATCATTCATTCTTACACTAGAAGACGAGGACTGATTATGAATATCTAAAAAATTTCAGGATTAGGAATATGACACGAGAAATGGTAAATTTTTTTATGAATAAGTAAAGAATTTGGGCCAATATTGGAAATTATTTTGGATTCCCTTTCATAGATCAGACTAAAATGTAGAACAGGAAAATATCTTGTTTCCATAGAGGGATCTCTAAGGAGAGGACCCAAAATAAAATCCCTTGCATATATTTTTATTTGTATGAGGGAGAGTGGAATTTTTTCTTTACCTCATGGAAATGACTATGAACTAAGTATTAGTATTCACTATGTATCTTAATCGGATGATAGACAATCCATACATCATTCAACTAGTATTGTGGAGTTTAAAGTCATGATAATATGACATCATCCATGTAGTTTAATATCATGTGGTAAGGATAATGGTTTCTTGACAGGAATAAAAATACGTCTGTGTGGTTGAACTAGGATATAATTCCCAAGAATCAATACATATTTTGTGGGAGTAAGAATCAATCCACAGGTATATATAACATATATGGGTTCATGCATAAAATTAGAACTCCTACTGGATCTCATTGTATAGATCTTATTCATACATTCTAGAGTATAATATTTTTTATTTTGTGATATAGATAAGCCTAGTATTGAATATGTGGACATCACTAGGTATCTCATAGTGGTGATCATCAATCCATATGTTGTTAGTAATATATAGTCCTCGTCCCGATTGAATTAAAAAGTGGATGAATGGGGGTTTTCTTGATTGAAATTTCATATATAAGTTGAGAACTCAAATTAAATCACCTTATGTAGATTTGACTCATATATGGGAGAAAAAAATACATTATTTTTATCATGTTTCATTTAGGTCCACGATTAAAATTCTATGCATCACTACGAATCTCATTTGAGTGACAATGAAGCCACACATAGTTCTTAAAGAACCATATTGATTGTTGTAATGTGGTGAGGATGTGATTGATTCTCATGTGAGAAAGAATATTGTGGATGGTCTAGGGGTAGAACCTAGGTCTCACTATGTATCTTTTTGGGGAAATAATCAATCCATACATAGTTTTTAATAGGGTTCCCCATTCATGTTTGATATGTACACAGGGAGTGGTGGATTTTTAATTACAGATAGACATGAGATTGGAGAACTTTGTGTCACTACATATCTAGATAATATGAGAATCAAGCGATACATAGTTCTTGAAATGTTCCCTGTGTAGTTTTGATTCATACACACAGGGTGTAGAGGGGTTTTTAAAAAAATTATATGCACCCATGATTGGAAATCTTGGTTTCACTACATATCTCATATAGGTGAGAATCATGCCACAATTAGTTCATTAATTACCATGTAGTTAGCACCATATGTTATGGAAAAAGTTGAACTAACGTAAAAATAAGGAAATATTACAGATGGGATATAGTATAGGACTCGGGCATCACTACGTATCTTGTTGGTGAAAGAATCAAGACAAATGTAGTTATTGAAGAATGGTTCCCCAAACTAACTGAGTTTTTTATGTGAGAAATATGGGATTTAATATTTCATAGAATAATGGTTTTTTCCAAGACACATGATAGTATGAGAATCAGGCCACATGTTCTGGGAAAGTTCCTGATTTATATTTGGTTCCACTATAGGGAGAGGGGAAATTAATTATTTATGGCCATGGTTGGGATTAACAATGGAGATCTAGGTGTCCCTACATATCTAATTGAAATGGGAATAAATCCACATGCAGTTCATTACAAACAATGTAGTTTATCATCATGCGGTGAAGAAGTGGGTCACCTGATGTGAATGAAACATTATGGCTGGACCAGGGGATATAACCCAGATGTCACTATGTATCTTGCAGGAGGAAGAATCAAGCCACATATAATTCATGAATAAATGTTCCCAATATAAATTTGGTTCATATATAAGGAAAAAGGGGCTCAAGTTCCACTAAGGAGGGTCAATGATGTGAGTGAAGCTCACGCATGGAATATAATCATCTTTAGATGGACAACAAGGAATCTCAATAAATGGTATTTTGGGTATTCATTAACATCAAATAAGGAAGACATTAACTGTACATTTTATTTTCATGTGGTGGGGAAAATGGTGTTTTGCATTTTTAGGTCATGCGACTAGACCTAATTTCGTTCAATTTATCATCAGGTGATAGGGACGATAATGCTACATAGTTTAACATCATGAATCAAGGAGGTATGTGATGCTAAGTAGTTTAACATATTGTATATGGGATGTATATGATGTTTTGAAGTTTAACATTATCTTGCTATGATAAACTCTATATGATTACAAAAAGTATATCTTTAGTAACCTTTCATTGGTTGGAGTTGTAAAGAGTTATACATACATTGAGATTAAAGAATAAGAACCATTCGAATAGACCTTATGTATGGAGTAAGGTACCTCCCACTTTGGCTCAATCTTCAGAGGTGTATTTTATAGAATCATTAGAGTGCTAAGGACCAATACCAATTCCCATTGGAGGAATGAATGTAGGTAGACATTCTTATTGAAATATTTCTCTCTCCTATTTTGATAGACATCCATGTGTGGAAATGTGTTTAACATTCTTTCATCGAGTTACTCCAACTCATCCAATCATTTATGATATTTCTCATCTATGAATAGTTAGTTATATATAGAAACATATAGGGGTGGAAATTGAACTTCAATGGGAAACACTTCTTCGGTTCCACACAAAAATGTATACAGGGTTTCTCGTGTTACAGTACAGGTTGTAGTTTGGTATGCCCATAAGGAATGCAAGAGATTTTCATGAAAATGTTTATTATCTTTATACACCCAATTTTTGAGAATGTTGGATATAGACTTGTTTAATATCCCTATTTTTCCATTTTCCACTGCATGAAGTGGGATAAAAGGTTGGATTTGATATTGTAATCTGGATATTGCTTCATTACCTCAACATAACAGAAATTGATGTCATTGTCTGTCAATATGGTATGAGGGACACCAAAGATGGTAATAACATTGGTTTTGGTGAAGCAAAACTGGGTTTTTACCTGACTTATTGGAGATTTATTGCCTCAGTCCACTTGGAGATGAAGTCATTAGAGTAATAATATAATTGAACTACATAGTCATATCTAGAGGATATGGCCCCACTATATCCATTCCCCATGTAAAAAATTACTAGGAGTGTATAATTGTATGTAGAATCTCTGGGGGTAATGGATGAAATAGGAATGCGCATGGTAGGGATGAAACTTCTTAGTGAATTCTATGCAATCACGCATCATCAAAGGTCAAAAGTATCCAAGCCTTTAGATTTTATCAGAATGACTATACTTAGACCGGTGGGCAGCATATGCTCCTGTATGTACTTCATCCATGATATTCACCGTATCTTATCCATCAACACATCTGAGAAGGATTCTTTAGAATCCTTGTTTATGGTGGATCTTTAGGTTATTTGGACCTTCCTAAATAATGAAATTCACCACTTTCCTTCAAATCTTCATTGTCCTATCTCAATCTAGTCGAATTAATCTGTCATGGATATATTCCAGGATTTGTGTCATCCAACCCATGGTAGAACCATATGGCTCGCAAATGGGTATGAATTCATTATTTTAATCTCTTCTGATTTGAATAAAATGTGAAACTAAACTATAATGGGAAATAATGATGATTTTCATACCGATTTGGATCTTCTAAAGATGTAACTACGTTTTCCAATGCTTTAGCTTTGGAATATTATTACTGTGGAACATAAGAAAATTTCGGTTCTAAGGTATATTCTTTCATTAACCCTTGTACATAATCACATAGGGGAATTGTCTATACTTTATTAATAGTAGTCTTCCTGTTGATCTGATTTATTATCAATTCTAAATCAGTGTTCACCTCTAGGTGGTTTATCGGTATCTGGAGGGCCAATTCTAGGCCTGAAATGATAGACGAATATTCTAAAACATTGTGGGTACCACCTTGGGATAATACAAATGGGTATAGAAATACTACCTTTTTTGGATACATAATTACAATTTCAAGCCCAACGTTGTTGTGCTTAGGGACTTTAATTATCTTCCCCATTAGAATATTGGATTAATCGTAAACATACTTTTCCCATATTCAATGGATTCCCTAAATATGGAATATTTCATCATCAGGAAGCTCAGTATTTAATGAAGCCTATTTTACAGATGGGTACTTAATAAGTAAATATTTTAAGGCCTAGAATTTTACTACTTTATGAGGCACTAATTTTATATCAAACTTATACAAAATAAATACTCATCATGCTTGGTGTCCTGTCATCATAGCATGACTATGGATAAATTTGAGCCGGTTATTGAGAGAGACTAAGTAGTCCTCGTGATCCTGAAGATAGTGTATCATCTTCTGAAATGAAAATATTAAAGCCAAGAACATTTTATCAATATCTAAATATCAAGATTCTACATAAATCATGGTTCAACTATGATATTAAATGTTGTTTTCATTTCTGACATCAAACTATTTTGCAATGAAGGAACCCAGTGATCACTCCCAAGCTATCACATAATGAATTAGTGGAATTCATTCAATAGGTGTAGTTAATACTAGAAGGATCAAGGGGAATTTCTTGAGAGTATAAAATGCTTCTTGTAAGTAATTGGTCCATTGATATGTGACCCCCTTCTTCACCAAATTGGTGAAAGGATAACAATTTCCTATAAGATTAAGTATAATTCTTCTGATGTAGTCCAAGTATCATCGATGTCCTCTCATCTCTATTATGTTTTGATGAGGTGACATGACAAGGAAAACATTAGTCATCCCAGGATCGACTTCGATGTCATGATGGCATACCACAAAGCTGAGTAATTTTCATGAGGTTACCCAAAATGCACATTCTAAGGTGTTCATCTTGAGATTATTTTATTGAAAATTATAGAATATGATATCTAATTAATCAATGTGGTCAGAAAATTTCCCAAATTTAACTACTAGATCATCAACATAGAATTTGAAAAAAACCAATATGGTTTTGAAGATTTGTTTTACTGTACATTGGTATTTGGCCCCAACATTCTTCAATCCAAGGGGAATTAATCGATAGCAGAATATGACTTGAGAGGATCTTAAGGTTTTGGATTATTTTTCTTATGGGGGAATCTATATTTAGTTGTACCAAGAGTATCCCTCCATGAAAATGAGGTATTTTTAGCCATTTGTTTCCTCAATCAAGAGTTCTATGATGGGAACCAGAAAGTCTTCATTGGGAAAATCTTGATTGGGATATTTTAAATCAATGAAGAATTTGATTTTCCCATTATTCTTTTTCACCGTGACAATATTGGCTATATATTTTTGGTATTGAAACTCTCAAATGAGGTCAACCGTGATGAGCTTGTTTACTTTAGCCTCAATTTATTATGTGTGGGTGAGGTGTGATCTTCTTGCTACCTTCTTGTATCCCTGATGCTCTGTTGGAAAACCCAAATGATGTGAGGCCACTTTAGGGTCATGGACTTTAATTTCTATGTAATTCCATGTATACAAATATCAGTGTTACTTTAGGAAGAAGATATATACCTCTTATTCATTGGGAGTCATGGTCACACTAATTAGGGTTTGGCATGGAACTTTCTCTATATTGATATTTTTTTCTTATAGTTAATCCAAAGTGGTGGAGATTCCATACTCAAATGTACAATAGCCATCCTTAATATCTTCCACTTATTCCTCTACCTCTGTTGATGCTGAAAAATTATCAAGGGCTAAAGCAGGTTGTGTCGGGACAAAGTGAAACCATATTTGGCACCGGAGGTTCATTCCAGGGGGCCTGGAGGGTCCGCGTGAAAATGATTCTAGGTGAGAAAAACTCAGGGATTTGTGAGACTCTCTGCTTGTGGGCGCGGAGAAAATTACGTGCGCCCACCCTGCACAGTTTCAATTTTGTGCAGCAGATGTCGGGGCACAAAATTTTGCGCATGCCTATTTTCTGCATGGATCTAAGACCTTGAGCACCTACAAACAAGAGATCACCCCTTCGACTTCCACCCTAAAAAATATGAACCATCTCCCTGGTGTGAAATTCATCTGCCATGCGTGCAATAATATGGCTATTGGGTACCGAATGTTTCATGCCAGGTCGCCCGGGGGTCCGCCTTTGTGTGCGACCACTTGGGCTTGATCCTTTCCAGAATCCCATCAATCCCCTTCCCCTGTGCACATCCAATTGTGAGCGATCAGTTCTTAGGTGAGGAATTCCTTTATGCATCACCCCGGTTGTTTCGTACATGCAATTCCTTTGGCACATCGACTCCACAGTTTTCGTGCACACAGCTTCATAGAGTGTCGGCTCCTCCATTTTCGCGCCCGCCACTCATTTGCGCACCGGACCGGCTATTTTTCACACCCGCCACTCATTTTCGTATCGGTCTTGCCCAATGTTTCACCCACCACTTATTTTTGTGTCTTCCTAGCTCTGTTTCTCACACACTTCTCATTTACGTGTTGGCCCGCCCCTTTTCGCACAACAACCATTTTTGCGCGCAAGCCTCCCACCTTATACGCCTGTGATGTCCCTCTTTCAAGCTTCATTTTCGGGCACCTCCCACACCCAAAGCACCTTATCCATATCCTCATTTCATGTTCAACCTTCAAGGTTCACATGAAGTAACATCAATGTCCCATGGACAATACCTCTCGTTGGGTTGCTTCGCCTCATGCTTCTTCGCATAGGCACACTAATGGCTATTACTGCTCCGCATAGCCAGGCTAACAAGGGCCCCCCAATAGTTCTCTCTATAAATCCCCCTCGTCATGGAATTGCTTGTCCCCTCTCTACGCTAAGGTGTATAGGGTACCAGTTATTTAAGTCCTAGGGGTGCGGAGTGAACCCACCTTTTCTGAGCTGCTGGACGTTAAACTGCAAGGCACAATTGTCCTCAGCACATGAAGTTAAACTGTGACTGGGCCCCATGGATCGCACCCAGGGTGCCCCCACCTTGGACATTCTCCATGCCTACTAGTCTCCATGAGGACGAGATCTTCCCCCAAAGGGGATGATATCCTCATTTTTGGAGTGGCATTTTTCCGAAGTGAAATGGTGACCATCCCGGTGTAGGCCTGTATATTTTCTTGCAGGATGTAGCATCCCTTCTTCTCCTTTCTTCTTCGGTCCCAAGGACCAAGGAGAGGGGGAATGGACACTGTACCCCTCCTTTATTCAATATCGAATCCCTCTCTTACTAGGATTTGTCGCTATTGGGCCCCCATCCAAGAGTAAGTCACAATCATCATATCCCTGGGTTACTAACCACGCATAAGGCCATGTTTCCTCTTTGGTCCGCTAACCATGCATAATACCCACTCCATTTATCATAGAGGCACCTTTCGTGACGTTATCATCAGGTCTCTATTGCCTCTTATTTCTCACGCCAAGCATGACTTATGTGGTCTTAGAGTAAGCATAAACCATGGAATCCTCTCCGGGCAGCCTAGAGCGTAATCCCCACAAAAACATTTCGAACTACGATGAATTTGATCCTTACTAAGGCAGGGTATGTAGGAAGCCTCCATGAGGTTCAATCCCAACACACATTGTTCCTGAGCACTTTCACGTCGGTGCACCAATTCCCCCATTCCGAACTACAAGGACATTGATCCTTTCCAAGACAAGGTACGTAAGAAGCCTCATAGAGGTTCATACCCACCACCATGGTCATTCCAACCATCTTCACATCGGTCCACCAAAACCTTGTCCAGCCTAGAGTACAATCCTTACACCATATGAACTACGAGGTAGTTGATCCTCGCCAAGGAAAGGTACGTATGAAGCCTCCCTGAGGTTCAACCCCAACATTCGGTTGCTCTGACCACCATCACGTCAGTTCTCCCCCATCACGCATGATGTTAAACTGTTGACCTGAATCAGCGATAAGCTGTTGTTTTCCCAGTCATCAGTAAGCCATTGCACACACATCCATTCTGAACTACAGGGAATTTGATCACTTCCAAGGCATGGTATGTAGGAATCCTCCCTAAGGTTCAATCCCAACAACCAATGGTCCCATCCATTTTAGGTTGGTCCATCCCCATCCTGCATGACATTAAACTGAATTCAACTTTTGATTCCCTATTCAACATCAAGTTGTTGTCACTCCATTCAGCGGTAATCCATTGCGACCCCACCCAGCCGAAATCTGTTGAAATCCCCAATCGGCGGTAATCCTCCATCAGATGAACTATGTGGACTTTGATTCCCTACCATGGAGATATGTAGGAAGCCTCTTCAACGCTCAAGCCCAAAACCATCATCATCCTCATGGTAGTTCCATCCCATTTGTGTTTCACTTCATTGAACTGCTCTATCATCCATCCTGATAATTATCTGGGCCGCCACATCCCAGTGGGATCATGCCACCCCATACCTCATTCCCCTCAACAGTAATCGGGAAGCCATCCACACGTTGGCCCCAAAGTAATTGTTCCCTTCAGGGATTGCACTCATCTGATCCACCCCAGTCAGTGTTCTGATCGGTTTGATTCATCTTCGTTAGACGTTAAATTTGCGGCATACCCTGTGATGAAAATGGGAAGCTGAGGAAAACCTCAGTTACATGACCATGGCATATAATTCCCCGAATTCGAAGTGGGATACCTCAGGCTTCCACGCTCTCGAGAATCCCTATAATAAGGGACAATACATAGATGCGCCAGTTTCCCAGGGCCCAGACATGCAAATGATTTCCAATGTGACTACTCCTCTAACTGAAGGTTTCTGCCCTAACCGGACCCCTTGGAATGTCCCGATAGAAGCAGTGTAATTAACTGGTGTCAATGAAGATATGGCGCTAGGAAGAGTTTCACAAGCAATGTATTAAATCTATAAGGGAGACTCAGACTAGGTGAAGAGTTCTGAGGAGTAATCCACAGAAGGAAGAACCAACATCCCATCATCCTTTTTTGATCAAAGAGCAAACATCCCTGAATAAGCGACTGATATCACCCTCCTTTGGAAAGCGGGAATGTGGGGAAATAGATAGCACCGCCGTCCCCCCCCCCCACAAATAGACGGGCACACGCACCTAGGGGAAAGCATCAGATATAGAAATGGTGAACCCGTCATGAAATTATTCTCCATGGCATGGGTAATAGTAGTGTTTGAGGCATCAATGGGTTGACGTGTAACCGGATCCAGTTATTCGGTGCTAGGTCCCAGTAAGAAAATAGCGGTCCTAGCATAAAACTCCCCAGATGTTGGGTAGTAGAATGTTGTACATTCCATTATGCGACATTGTCAGTTTGGATCTCTCTTACCGGCCATGGATGAAGGGATGGCACTATGGCATTGTTCGTTGATTCCTTTTTCTTTCAACACTAACGATTTAATCTATCTGCTTCTCATGAATCATTTTTCTACTCCAGGGACGTGATCACCACCTGCCCATCGACGCAGGGGCAAGGGCAGCACCAACAGAGCCGCTCCACGTATCTTTACCTCTTCCATGACGGTTACTACATCTATAACCATGGGGCGCCCACACCCCCTCTCCCTTTTCAAGGTCATTCAACGAAGGGTGATCAATGACCTTGTGTGTCGTTGCACGGAGGAGGGAATAATCCCGACCCGGGATATGGATCGCCTGGATCTGGAGGCATCTGCGACTTGTCACCTACGCCACCCCCAAGGTCCGTGCAAGGAGCCATTTCTCTGCACCCCGATATACAACCGTTTCGGGAGCCTGTCCTCAGAGTGCTTCGATGACTCCCTACATTATGCTAATGAGATATGTGACATCTGACCAAACTTGGTCAGAGTCCCATTCCAGGGGCTCCTAGTGAGGGATCCCACCTGGCCACGCCATCGTCGCCACACGGGTTTTCTGGATGAGGATTATGTAATTCAGGTACCTGCACCACCAGCTCTGGTTCATCCAACTCGACGCCAGTGTCAGGTGCAAGCGGAGGACGCCCACCAAGGGGAGTCAACGTCGGCAGCAACTGTGGCTCACTCCACCTTCTACACATACCATCAATTCCCTATATACACAGATCTGGGGAACATATACACTTTTCCAGGACCGAGGCCCCAACCGCCCCATGGGTAGGCTGGGTCGACTCACGTGGTCACTACCACGAGCAGTGGTCGCTGCGAGCTAACTTGTAACGGTGTCACCCAATATGGAGGTCCTCCCCATACCACTACCACATAGATCGTGGGCCTTCCCCGCTTCGAGGTTCACCATGGAGGTCTTCCCTCGTGCCACCCTTAGTCCAAATGAGGGTTTTCCTCGTGGCAGTGATGCTCGGTACGGAATCCTATCTCGTGCCCATTACACTATGTATGGAGTCATTTCTCATGCCCCTGACTGCTGATGGAGGGACATTTCCCATATGGTCTCTCTTCAACATGGGGATCCTCACCATGTCCTCTTAGTAGATGGTGAAAGTATTACTTGGCTCATCAACTAGAGGGGTAAAGGCCAGCCTCGCTCCACTCGCACCCAGTTCAGAGGTCCTACCCTTGTTCAGCTAGACTGATACAAGGACCCTTCACGTACTGAGGTTTCTAGGGAAAACAAGCATGGAAGCCCTCCCCATGCTTCTTCCAGTTCTAGCAGAGGGCTTTCCTGCTCTAGAGATACACATGGAAGTCCTCCCCATGTCTCCTTTGTCATTTTTCAGCATGCTCCTCGCACCCCATCATTCTTTAGTGGAAACCCTCTCCACCCCAGCACAAGGGCGGCCGAAGGACCCCATGTTAGAAATCTTCCCTATCTCGAGGAGCCACCCAGGGGAAGGAAGGTAGGTCATCACCACCATAAGAAGTATTTTGAGAATATACTGATATGGATCAGACCAATCAAATTCTCAGACTCCGAGGCGGAATACGACTCAGCGTGGGAACCCTCCTCTCGCTCATCCAAGTCAAGGGTTTAGGTAGGGATGAGGTGCATTATACTCGTGCTCCCAGAATGAGAGGACAATCAGATTCCTACCTCCCTCTGTAGTTATATCCTGGATGATGAAAATCTGGTGACCCTGCAGGTTATAGTCATGCAATCACAACCATCATCACCATAAGTGCTCTATACCTCGACAAGAGATCACATAGAACTATTCTGGGGACCGATGGCAAGTGAGAAACATTGTGTCCTATCACCAGTAGCCCTAGCCCCTAATCCAGGAATGGAGGCACTCAACCCATATTATCACAATGTAGTGTACAGGTTACTACACTCTTTAGAGGACAACCCGAGATTTGGCGTCCAGTCAGCTGACTCGCCGTACCCTCCACCGGCCAGCCTGCTATCCCAGCTGTCTGGCTCAGTACCGCTTCTAGTTCCTCATCCACCCTCATTTGACTAGTGCTAAAATCAAGGTCCAAACCCTGAATCTGAGATGAGGAGATTCTAGAACATCCTCATAGCGTACCACTTCCATGAGAAGTTCTAGCCTGTGGTAGCACCGAATTTTTTCATACCAAGATCCCTCACCCCAGATAAAGTTGAGTGTTTCCACCACACCCTCTGGGTGACGCATTTTAGTCTTTGACATTAGAAAGTGGTTTACCCCATGAGCCAAGCGCATTTCGAAGACATCAGCGAGTGATGTCATCTGGTGGATTTGGCTGCACTCCCTGTTGCCCAGCGCCCCGAGTCACCAGGTCTCCATAAGGCCCTCCAACAGTAATGCATTCTGAGTATCAAGGTACTCCACAAAATTATAAAGGAGGCTACCCCCACTTGAAAATCTATGGATGGAGGCAGTATGCTACCCTCATCTTTAGTCCTATCTGGCGGTAGCCCGACTCGCAAGGAGATATCGAGGATATGCCTCCTGGAAGGGTCACGGTCAACATGGCCGACATAGAGGAATGGGAGGATGAGTTTAAGCTTCTTCATGTCGACTTACCCCCTGAGGTTGTGCACCCACTTTTGGACCCATCGAAGAGGGTCACGCATCAGCAGAAAAACCTACTTGGTCTCTATGTGCCCGCCGAGGCATTGGTACGCAACTGAAATTCCGGTAAGGGTAAAGAGCTTGTTAGAGATTCCAAATACTCTGACCCGTCCGTCTCAGTACAAAAGATAGAGGAGGAACTTGAGAAGGCCATGTTGCGCCAACAACTTGCTGAGCAGAAGAAGTTGGTCAACGAACTCCTGACTGAATGCATTGTAGAGAGATGGCCTGAATACAGCAATCCTAGGCCAGTACAGAAGTGGCATGAACAACTTCCCCTCAGCAAGCTACTATCAGGCAACCCTAATCATGATACTCCCTCATATAGCATTGAATCTAGAGGTCACGGAAAGAGGGTGTGGTATGTCTCGCCAAACCCTCCTGAACGGCGCAGCAGTCTATGGAATCCAACTCGGGCTCCCCCAGCTGCCCCGCAAGTCACTCTAGGATCCGCTGAGCCTATTTACCGTATTGAGGAACCCTCCAACGTGATTGTAGTTAGGGATCCCCATCAAGACAAGGACCCCTCGCCTAGATGATCCTATAGCGGCACTCATAGCCCGCCTTGAGGTCTTGGAAATGCAATATGTGGTGATCCTGCCTGATGGTAATCCATATCCGACGTGGGTGGATGACATGTCAGCACCTCCAGGTTTTGGGAATCCCACTTTCTCCCCCTTTAATGGGATTGGGGACTCACCATCACACATGGCACACCTCATGTCAAGGAGTGGGACCATGTTAGGACACCAACACAGTAGGAGGATACCAAGAATAGCTATTTTGTTTAGAAATTGGAGGAGCTGACATTTGTTAGGTACAGCCAGCTCCCCGTCAGATCCGTAATTAGCTGGGAGGACCTTCACATGAAATTCCTCTACTATTTCAGCTCTACCACCCAGAAAACGAGCATCACGGACCGCTTCAAGTGCAAACAAATGCCTGATGAGTGAGTCACGGACTTTATCACTCGGTGGAAGGGGATCACATACTCCCTTGACAAGCCACTAAATGAATAGAAATTACTGGAAATGTTAATAGGGAATGTCAAAATGGTACTATTTCCTTATATGATAACCAAGAACTACCATGGAGGATTCCAAGACTTCTTCAATAAGGCCAAGTGCCTGGAAGAAGCCCTGCAACAGGCCATCCCGGAAAGTCCATTGCCCCCTGTAATTCTAAAAAGGTGGGCTGCCAGAGCAGAGTCGGCCATAGTGGCCCAAATAGAAGTCCTCAGGCATCTAGAATTGCTACCAGTGGCACCAAACCCATAGCCTCACATAGGCCCTCCACCTCAGGCATAGCCTCAGTCTTAGCAGCATCTACCTTAGAATCTGCAGGTGCCTCGGCAGAATGCACCGCCACCGTCCAGGTGGGACAACCAGGCTACGCCTTATCGACAGGCCCCTTGAGCTCCTCTTCAAAGCCTGTATCCAAGGGCCCCCTTTTCAGACATATGAAATTGGAACTACTCGTTAAATTAGAATCAGGTCCACAGGAATTTCATAAGTGCCTTGGAACAAGGGATCGCGTGTTTGCCTGAGCGTAGAAGGCCAAAAGGGTTGAACCTCACTGATCTCCCCAATGACTACCTCGATCATCAGATCCTTGGGAACACCATCAGGCAGTGATATGTGTTTAAATACTAGATTCAAGACCAGGTCGATAACAACAGTCAGTCTAGGCCCGGCCCCAACACAATTGGCATGCATCATTGTAATGCCAAACAACAGTAGCAACAACGAAGGTGAGTGAAATTAGGTTTCTAACCACGAGTCGTAGAAGTATGATGACTGGATGGATCATAAAATGGTTACATGTTCCCATGGTATCATTCGTGCATGCCTGAATCATCAGGAGCCTTCAAAAGTTGTGACCACTACTTTTGTATCATCATCTTTGAGAACTCTTCCCAGAAGAGAAAGCATCAACGACCTAAGGGAAAGCAATGCACCACACCAATTCCATCATCAACCCACACTCTCAGAAAAATCATGCCCCCTAAGATGGGGTTCCTCCCAGAATCTTCCCAGTGATGCATGAATCTTCAAGTGATAGACAAGGGTACGCTTCAATTTATATTGTTGAGTTGTTAAACCCCTATATGACTCCCGACGATGGGGAGTTCTATGCGAACCTCCTCAACATCCCCAGAAAATGCTAACGTCGGTGGAGATGTGGCCATATGGGTCATCAGGACACATCCTTTGGAACCTCTAGCCGGGCCATACATACCATTGAGACCAGAGAATAGGCCCAGTGCAGAGCTCATCACACGTAGCCTTTCCATCCGGTGTCGTCTGGCCTGCCTCCACCACTGTTTGTGCTACTGGATTAGGAAGATCCAGCTCGACCATGTCATGACCTTCCTTTCCCTGCTACAGGATGTTCTCAATCGCTTGGTCCTCATCCTGCAGCTACTCTTCGGGCTTCGACTAGCGAGCAGCGGGATATGGCCAGCACCAGCCAACTGTCGGTCCTGCCAACGAGGCCCACCATGCCTCTTATCATAGAGAGGACTCTTGCAAGAGGAAGTTCAAGCCTAGCGTGAAAATATGATGTCCTCAAGCACCTTGCTGGCATCCCAGTGAGGTTTTCCATCCTTGAAGCCCTTCTCCAGTCATCCAATATGTGTGAGGCCCTCACTGAGGCTCTAAGAATCCCCCTCTAGTTTGAGACAGAGGTGGAAACTATAGAAGCCTTTCATGTTGAAGCAATCGAGAATGATGAATGTCAGGACATCATTTAGATATCTGAAGAAGATTAAGGCTCTCCCATACAGGGTCACATCCACCCACTATACATCACTAACCAATTTAACAGTGTAGAGGTTCACCGCTATCTTGTTAACACCGACTCCTGGATTAACCTTATCTCGACGTAGACACTATGGAAGATGGGGTTATCCAAAGATGACCATATTTTCGATGCATTCGCTGGGGCGTGCGCGTCCATCTCCTTGGGGGTGACAAGCGCGTCTTTTTCATACCCTTAATTTTTTCTTTCCAAAGGTGGGAGGCATTCACTCCTTATTTAGGGGTGTCTACTCCTTGATCGAAATGGAATGATGGGATTTCGGTTCTTCCTTCCATGGATTCCTCCTCAAAACTCATCACCTAGTTTGGGTCTCCCTCATAGATTTAATACGTTGTTCATGAGAACTCTTCCCATTTCAATGTTTCAATGGACGTCGTTTAATTACGCTACTTCTGTCAGGATATTCCAAGGGGTCCGATCAGGGCAGCAAACTTCAAATGGGGGAGTAGTCATTTCAAGGAATCATTAACATATCTGAATGTTGGGGAATTGGTGTTTATTCCTTTTAAACCTTATTATAGGGCTTCTTGAGGGTGTGAAAGCCCAAGGCATCACACATCAAGCACAGAGAATCATATTCCATTAGAATGTATTTGAGGTTTTCCTCAACTTCTTGTGATTAACACAGAGTATGTCGCAATTCTAACATCTAGTGGAGACGGATTGGGCTGATTAGAACACTAGTAGGAGTGGTTCTGATTGAGGAACCCCCTTGAGGGATCATCAATTTTGGGGCCATCACGTGGTAGGCTTCCCAAATACTCTGGGGGGGAATGAGGTGGCATGATCTCACCAGGATGTGGTGGCCCGGGTAAGAATAAGTATGGGTGATGGAAAATTGAAGGGATTGGAGGAGGAATGAGATGGGACCATCATGGAGATTACGGTAGATATGGGATTGAGCCTCGAAGAGACCTCCTACGTATCCTCATGGTAGGGAATCAAATTTCACGTAGTTCGGTTGGAAAGAACCGATATGAAGTGTGGTCAGAGTGACCAATGGGTGGTGGGCATGAACATCAGGGAGGCTTCCTACGTACCATGCATTGACATGGATCAAAGTCCACGTAGTTTGGGACGGGGAACCGGTGGAACGACATAAAGAAGGACATTGGTCCAATGGGTGTTGGTTTTGAACCTCGTGAGGTTTCCTACGTACCATGCATTGACTTGGATCAATGTCATCATAGTTCGGGTTGAAAAGTGGCTATTGAACTGACATGAAGGGGTGTTGGAACACCTAGATGGTGGGGTCACAATGGCTTACAGCTAGATTGGGATGTAGATTAACGTCATGTAGGATGCGGGCGTGTCGTAGAACCGACGTGAATACAGACCTTTATCCAAGTGGATGGTGGGTTTGAACCTCAGGGAGGCTTCCTACGAACCAGTCCTTAGCATGGTTCATAGACCCCAGAGTTCATAAAGGATGCAGGTGAACCGATGTGATGGGGGACCTTGGTCCATTGGGTGTTGAGATTGAACCTCATGGAGGCTTCCTACATACCATGCCTTATCATTGATCAAAGTTCTCGTAGTTCGGGAGGGATGTGGGTGTCGATGAACCAACATGAAGAAGTACCTTGGTCTGATGGGTGATGGGCTTGAACCTTAGGGAGGCATCTTACGTACCATGCCTTGACATGGATCAAAGTCTTCATAGTTCAGGTAGGGTTTCGTCAGTGAAACGACGTTAAGGTGAAACCGTGGGTCCACTGGTGAGGGGCTTGAACCTCTTGGAAGCTTCCTATGTACCATGCCTTGACATGGATCAAAGTCCTCATAGTTAACAAAGGATGTGGTTGGGGTCAGGGTCGGTGCTTACTCTAAGCCCACATGAGTTATGCTTGGTGTGAGAAACAAGAGGCAGAAGAGACCTGACGATCACGTCTCAAAAGGTGCGTTCGTGGGAAGCGATGGGGGGCTTATGCGTTGGTTGGCTCACAGTTCTATGACTTATTCCATAATGGAGGCCCAAATGCGACAAAGCTCAGAGGGATAGGGTAAGTACAGAGGTGAATGGGTGCTACCTTCCGTAATAATGAATAGGGGCTTACACCAAGATGGTCTCCATCCCCCACGGACGAACGCCACTCCTAGAAGGAGGATATCGTCCCCTGTGATACAGAAGGAGGATATCATCCCCTATAGAGGCCAGGGAGCATGTAAAATGTCCATGGTGTGGGGACACTGCGTGAGAGACATGAGGCGATGTCACAGTTTAATGTCATGTGTTGAGGACAAGGGTGCATGATAGTTTAACATCATGCAGCTCAGAAGAGGTGGGTTTACTCCACACCCCTAGGACTTACATAACCGGTACCCTCTGCTCCTTGTGGGGGGTAAGGTACTGGTAATTTCTTGTAAAAGGGGGGTCGTAGAGAGAACCATCATGGGGTCCACATTAGCATGGCTACGCGAAGAATAAATAATCGTTAGCGTACCTATGCGAAGAAGCATTAGGCGAAGCAACTCCACGGGCGGTATTGTCTAGGGGACATTGAATTCACATCGTGAGAACCTGGAGGGTTGCTCGAGAAAAGGAACTTCCAAGAAGAGGGGTCCATAGGCAGAGGCCTTGTGTTTCTCGGTTCCTCTATGTGGTGAAGGACAATTGCGAAGGGGTGTGCTACGTGAAGTGGGGTGCCTTAGCCTTAAAAGGGGTAGAGGTGAAAGTGGGAGGTTCTTTGCAAAGTGTAAGGGTGTTCGTGGAGCACTGCCTCGCGGAGCATAGCTGCCTCTAAAAGCAATGTGCCGCAAAGCAGTGTGCTTTGCGAAGTACAGTGACCCTTCCTTGGCATGTGGATAACATGTACAAGATGGGTGTTTCATGATGCATAAACGCTCCACAACAACACAGGTCCCCATAGGGATCCCCTACCTTTGCGAATGCCCTTAAAATTCTTGAAGGGAATCCCTCTCAGAAGAGGGGATCAAAACAAGACAATGTAGAGGCTCCTAGTGAAGCTGAAATACTTCGTGTAGCTCAGGGTTCAGAGAGCAAAGGGTTCTTCATGATTCGGGATCTGAGAAGGCGAAAGGTGGGATTTTCCGGCCCTTGGGCTCTGGGGGACTTTGGTATTTATAGGAAAGAGGCACCACGGAGCAGAGATGACATGGCGCAAAAAGGGCTTCGGTTTATTTGCGGCGGGTAGCAAGCATCAAGGGCATTGGCATAGCATACCGCCTCCATTTCTTCACGGAGGGCTCGCGAACGTCCGGGCCATTCACAGATCATACCACCCCCTTTTCTTTGTGGTAGGCTCGCGAACATTAGAGGCATTCGCAGAGTGTACCCCTCGTTTTCTTTGAGGTGTCCTTGGGAACGTTATGGGTGTTCGCAGAGATTACTGCCTCTTTTGCTTTGCGGCGACTGTGTTTCTTGTGGGGACTTCAGGCCGAGGCTTTGCGAGGCAGGTTGAGGGGCCTATATTTCTTCGTTCATTTCATCCAACATTTTGGTGCCAACAAATTCCCCCCCCCCCAAAAACTTGGTGCTGCGGAGGGATCAAGGGTCGAAGTTTGAGGTAAATTTCCAAAATCATCGGCAGTTCGTGGTGCTAACTCGTGAAGAATATGTGCGAGGTGGACAGGGGCTATGCGGGCTGGATGCGCCGCGAAGCTCCGTGCGGGCTGGACGCACAGCGAGGCTCTGAGGGCTGCTGCTTATAAATAGGGGGGTTGACCTCTCTTTTTTCTTTTCCCTTCTCCACGACTTTGTCCTTTTGCGCTCTCAATTTCGGGAAGCTCCGGGTACTCTATGTCTTCTCTCCGCGAATCGGGGTGTGCGGTGAACCACGAGTCATTGACTTCGCGACTACGCTAAGAGAACGTGTGCTTGTAGGCCGAGACCAGGCTCCACGATTCTTCTTCACAAAGGAGCTCAATAAACAGGCTTCATGACCCGGGCTATAAAATTTCCAATGCCATTAAAAACAAATGGTCCATCAAGAAGCTGCCTAGGGGGTGCTTGCGGACGCCACCCGAAGGGATGAGATGGAAAACTGTTTGGGCATGGGGGAGCTAGTTCGGAGCCACTCGGACTATAATTCTTTGATGAAACTGATATCAGATAGCCAAAAGAACTACCCACTATTCAAGAAGATTACCATGTATGGTTTCGGGCTGAGGGATGACGTCTTTATTCCTGAGGCAAGTTGGGACGAACCAGCTTGCTGGTTCAGAAGCACGTCATGCCAGTGCCAATGGTTCAGGGCGGTTGACAGTCATGCATTGAAGGACATCACACTAGTCACTACTGACAATCTGTATTACCATCTGAACCACATTGATGGGAAACCATTGCCACCGGAGACGTCTCCTCCCATGTACTGCAAAATATTGAAGGCGACCTTGTGGTATTCGATGAAAGGGTGGTCCGATGAGTGGGACCTACACCAGGGTGGCAACTTCACTAATCATTTGGCATGGGCCTACTGGGTAGGCACCACATGCAAGGAATTATGAGCCAATATGAGGAGAGTGGGCTTTTATGAGGTGGCATGGGCCTCCCAATTCCACATTTATCAACCGAAACAGCTGATGTCGGAGCTGTTAAGTAGATGGTCTTCTAGGACCAAAACTTTTCACCTGCACCATGAAGAGGTAGGAATCAGTCTGTGGGATGTCCATCAGATTTTAGGGGTCCTAATCTTGGGGGCTATGTACGATGAGTTCCTCTCTGTAATGAGTGCGTGGGAGGATCCAGAGCAGATGTCGCGGCTGACGCTAGCATTGATGGGACCGGTCTATGGAGAAGACAATGAAGCGGTGAGGGATGTCAACTTCATGAATTGGTTCAAGCAGTTACTGAACGTCCCAGAGAACCGAGAGTTTCCCTCGAGACCTCAAACATTCCTGAAGGGGGATTAACGGGGAAAGGAACACTCGTATTGGTGGCTCTTGGAGGACATCCAATGGAAGACCTGGGGTTTGATTGTTAGCACTGAGCAGCGGCCGACAGTCAGACTGGCGGCATTTATTGTGGCCCTTATCTGCGGTTGGATCCTACCACTGAGGGATACCAAATGGGGGTGCGGCCCAGCTCATTTTTCATGGCATCCATGCTGGCCCTAGGAAGGCGGGTTAATCTGGGGATTTCGATGCTCTCCAGATTGTACAAAATGCTATGGCATGTTACTGAGGGCAAGAAGCTTTTGAGGATATGCGGGCCCTTCCATCTTTTGTATTGGTGGATCACGGTGCACATCAGGGTAGTTCATGAATATTTCAACCCCATCTCGCCTCTGGGGTAAAAATTCCTCCCATCCATTATGAATGTTGACTGGATCTTTCCCACCAAATTAACCGTGCCATTGGTACTAAACCGGGTGTGGAAGGCGGATGAGATTAATTTCCACCCATTTCCAATGCTAATGGGGGTACTTAACAAAGATGGTCAGGGGATGGAGGAGCATCGGGCCTATATCCTAGGGTTACAAGGTGGAGTATTGGTGGCACGGGTGGACCGTGAGCCTCTTTGTGAGCCGTACACCCCACACCGGTTTGCAAGGAAATTCTGGTGGCTACAGCGGTTGACCCCACAGGTCTACTAGGAGGTGCGCCATGAGAAGAACCCATGTGTGATGAGGCAATTGTGTCTCATGTTTACACGGGAAGACATGAAAATGTAAAATGCATTGCTCCCACCTACTACCGCCTTTGGACTAGTGAAGGAGTATGCCATAAACTGGGAGGCAACTTATCCAGGGGAAATGCTGAAGAATTATACTATTCAAGTTGGTGATGGTGAGCCTCCCCTCTCCTGAGGATAGGGTCAGAGGGCCTCAAGGGATTCTTGCGGTGGCGGGACTGTCATGGCGGCGAGACCTACACCGGCTGAGGGTGAGGCAGTGGCGGAAGATCCAGTAGCGGCAGCGGATCCGATGGTCCCATAAAAGAAAATCCATCCAGAGGGGTGGCCACTAAGGGGATTCCGCAGCATATCCACTCAGGCTATAGGGAAATGGCTGGTCCATATCCAAATTCCAATGAATGTTGTTTTCCCAGAGGCCTGGGACATTTGGGACATCAACCGGCAACACCTTAGTCCATGTGAGATGTGGGAACACATGAACCACCTTAGAATGGACTTATCGGGTATAGGCCCTGTACGAGCCGGTTTTGTGGTGTCTCCAGCAGAGGCGAGCAATATCAAGATGAGATGGAGGACTATCAACATTCTAGTGGTGCCCCAAGTCCAATGAAAAATCGAGTGAGGCTACTGCTAGATCAGACGGTTCCCCCACAACTATCGGCCACTGAGATGAGGGAGCGCTTCCCCCTATTAGAAGATTCAGATGAATCCTCTCGGGGATATGAGGACAGTTGAGGGAGCCCGTTGGAGGAAGGCGAAGTTGGCGATCAATACTCAGATATTGAAGATTTTGCAGAGGCTATCGAGGTAACATTTTAAGTCTCTTTTCTCAAGGTCTCCTCTCATGCCATTATGTACTTCACACCAATATTTGAACCACGCAGGAGGAACTTGTACACAAACCTATCTCTCACCCCTTAGTAGGTGGTGATGTAGGACCCTCAGAACCCGCACCTGTGGCTGCGTCTAGTTCTGTGTCTGGTGGGGCTAGGGAACCTGAGGTGGCTCCTCCAGAATCTCTGGACCTCCCAAAAATATACGGAGTACCACGCTTCGGGGTCCTGTCAGCATCAACTGAAGAGCAGTACGAGGAGTTCAATCTCCGTAAGTCCTCTCCAATGAATTCATTATTGTCACACGTTGGTCGTACTAACTAACGTCCATCCCATTACTTTTTACGTACAGTTCTTCGACTGGAATGGGCTGCTACTGTGAGGCTAGTTGGGATTTTTGGCGGTGCCCCTCCCAGAGGCATGCTAGCAATCATGGAGATAGTTTCCCAGCCCACCCGAGCTGCAGCTCACCCAATTATTGCGGGACCACCAGTGGGGTCGTGCCTTAGGTTATCGAGTTGCGGTCTGATGATGAGGATTTTTCGGTCAACCTGAGTCCCACCGCATCTGTTCCAATGCCAGATGTTGCACCTGATCCCATGCCAGATGTAGATCCCGCTGAAGATTTCCTGAGGGCGTACCCTGAATACGAGCCTGCCAACTGCGCGGACTTGGACGAAACGACCTCTGACAAATAGGATAATAACATAGTCCACTACCGATCATGGAATCTGATCGTGCACTTTATCAAAAAGACCCCCATGCATTATGGCTAGGCGAGATGGATACACTTCGCTCATGGCTACAAGATCTGTGTGCTAGGGGAGTGGATGCCCAGTGCCCTCACCTGCTAATCCGAGATCACAAGACGGAGAAGATCCGAGACTATGATCGTGGCCTCAGCGTGGGATGGAAGTGGAGGAAGGAGATGAACATCAAGAAGCTTTGGGAGGATGAAGTTGAGATCCAATAGCTACGGATCCGTGCAGATGAGCACTCAGCAACTCTTAATGCACAATTAAATAAGATCATGTGATTGAAGGCCCAGCTGGCATAGGAGAAAGGGTGTCTAAGGCAAGATTCCGAATAAATGGCAGTCATCGAAGCTAACATAGAAAGAGCCCAAACTGATTCTGATGAATTGTGCCCCATTATTGTTGAGGAGGAGCAGGATATGAGCCGACCACAGCAACTCCTGGATGCCAAAAGTCAGAGGGTGGCGGAACTACAACTCTCCTTTGACGGGGTCAACCCGTCCATGGGGGGAATAAATCCCAGAGTGTTTTAAGGATCACAAACTCTCAAACATACTTTCATGTTTTGATTTTTGAGTACATGTGTTTCGTTGTCAAGGTTGGCTTTAGAACAATCAACGAGTCGTTCTTCTGGTGTGCTCTGATGCATGAGCGGGGTAACTCTAGGGGCATCGGGATTAGTCTAAACATAGGTAAGTGGAAAGTGTGAATCACGATACCTGGAATTCAGAACACTATGGTGATGGTGTGACAATAAAGGATAACTATTGACCATGGTGGAAACGTAGCATCCATACCGCATTAGTCTGGAATGGGGATAACAAATGAGGGTCGAACGTTGACTATGTTCGAAACACGGGGCCCAACTCACAATGCTACCCATTAGTCTTCCAGAACGTCGGCCCAGGACAATAGGTGGGCCATAGGCTGAGCATTCATACTGTTAGGGGGTTCCTCCAGACATGAAAGGGGATGAGGGTCTGAGTAAGGGGGCACACAAAGCGTGGAATGTGGAGTGAGGGTTTGTTCAAACAGAATCCAACACTCTTCAGGTTACACCATCATGGTGGAAGCACACTGGATGTATGCATCGGTTTGATCATGGATCATTCCTTCTTTCAGATAGGCCCTCTATGTAAGGGGGGGATGTAGCTTCCCAATATCATCGTGGGGCATCCTAAACTTGTTCAGGGAAAAATTTTAGTCACATAGTTCCCCCTGATGGGTCAGGCTAGGGGGCCGGAAATGGGGAGGAACAGGACTTACGATTCCTATTGCCGGACCCTGGTGAAATACCAGGGTGTCTCTACATATCCCATGGGGATGGGAATCAAGCATTATGTAGTTCTAGAAGCACATTTTAACATCATACGGGATGATAAAAAGCCTGGTTGCGCTGGTACACATCCGACCAAAACTATTAAACCCACGTGAGTCTTGCTCGGTGTGGGAAACAATATGTAATGGTGGGACTTTCCTGATGCATGAAAAGGCATGTTAGGACTAAGGGACACCCAGTGAATACTAGACTAATGATGATAACATGTCCATTAATTATACCTAGATGGGAGAAGAGATAGATACGAGTATGTCATAATTCCACTTGAACATGAGAGAGTGGAAATGGTTGAATCATGAAGCTCGAAATCTGGACAACAACGATGGTGGCGTGATGATGGAGGATAGCCTTTAACTATGGTAGAAATGCAGCATCCATGTCGAATTAGCCTGGAATGGGGGCAAACAAATGAGGGTCGACCTTCCACCATGTTCGAAACATGGGACCGTGTCACTTATATTGTTAGAGATCTATAGGGACGTTGGCCTGAAACGATTGGAGAGCCCTTAGGTCCTACATCTATAGAGAGCCCTTAAACCCAGCATCCATGTCGTCTGAGGGTCCTTTTGGATGTGGAAGAGGATGAGGATCCAAATAGTGATCTCACAAATCCTGGACATGGAATGGGAGGAATGTCTCCATGAAGATTCCACACATAGATCTCTTTGTCAAAATGCATCTGAATACATTAACGAGACATATTAGATAGATGGAGTCGAGTCCCTTCCCATAGGGAGATCTTAGTTTAGGGTTGTAGAGTTTGGACCATATATGGGAGGAAACATAGGAGGCATGTGGTGGGGTAACTCAAATATCTGATGTGAATGGGAACTGTGGGTTTCGACCACCACGTGTTTCTGGGGGGAGGTTTTAGGTCTAGGGACCAAAAATTAGAGTTGAGCTGGGCCTAAAGCAAAATGAAAATGTGTTCCTACGTACCCCATGGGGATGGCGATCATGATGCACATAGTTCTCGAAAGGGTCTTAGTTTAAAGTCTTAGAATTCAAACCTTTAATGGGTAAGGAGAAAATGAGACACGTGGTAGGGTGGTTACCAAACTTGGTATGAATGAGGACATAATCTCTACTTACCATGTGTTCTCTGGGGATGTGCTCGAGTTGAGGGACCGAACACGAATGTTGGGATGGGCCCATGGGGAAGTGCCCAGGCCCTCCTACATATCTCATAAGGATGAGAATCAAGCCAAACATAGTTCTTTAAAGGTGTGACAACACGGTAAGATACCATTGAAAAGGTTGAAAGGGCGTGCGGGCATGGACCTCATGCCAAGAGAAGTGGTATTTGATAAATCTTGTTTGTACTTTAAGGTCAGTGATTTTTTTGTGAAGTGACAGGCATAGGGTAGCAAGCCCTGGTGTCTCTACAAGAATCAACCTGTAGTAGGCATTGAAAAATGGCATGGCGTGTGACCAATACCCAACGTGTCATCCTCTGTGATGAGGTCATCAAAATGCGGTGTCATTTTTCATCATGTAGACAGGACGATAATGTCACAGTTTATGGTCATGTGATTGGACCAAGAATGCATTTTAGCGTCATGAAACACAGACGTAGTAGAGATGATTCTAAGAAGGGAGTGTGTTCAGTGTTGTGTGACATAACCGATGTGAATGGGGACATGATCCCACATCACATAATATGCAATTCCAAGAGGGAGACCTCAGGACAAGGGGCCTATATAGAGTTAAGATATAAAGAGGAGGAGATAATATCTCCCAAATGAGATGGACCCAAAAATTAGATGTTCGGGTGGTCCTACGTATCTTATATGAGTGGGAATCAATCTATACGTAGTTCTGTAGGATGCCTTTTAATGTCGTGCGGGACAAGAGGGACAGGAAACATGAGGGATATTTTTTAGAACGAAGTGTGCTCGGTGCAGCTGTTGAAAACCCAACGTGAATGAGGACATAATCTCTCACCATGCTACGCAGTCTTTAGTCAATGTCCAAAAGGTAGGACAGAAAAGAAAAATTAGAAAAACTCAGGTTGGACCCAGGTCTAGGTGTTCTTATGTATCCCAATAGGATGGGAATCAAGTTGTACGTTGTTTTGGGGAGATTTTTGTTTATGGCCTTAGAGCTCGGATCATAGGATCCCTGAAGGACGTCATACTGCAGCTTTGCCCCCCTAATTCATAGAGGTGTAATGGGGGATAGTGCCAACAATGTTGAGATTCCACTTGGATATGGTGGGGTGTAACATAATGTGAATCATGAAACCAACATTGAAGGCCTGAAGGGGCTGGAGTGATGACAGAGGATTACTGCTGACCATGTACGCAAGACAGTATTCTATCACGTTAACCTGAAATGGGGACAAACAAATGATCATCAACCAGTGACCATGTTCGCAACATGGGATTTGTATCAATTTGTTGTCCTAAACCCTTGGGGGCATTGGCCTGTAATGGTAGGAGATCCCTTAAACGTAGTATCCATGCTATTCTTGGGGGTCCCTCTGGGTATGAAAGATAATGGAGTTCCGAATGAAGGGTAACATGAAGCTTGAAAAATGGAAGAAACTTTCCTAAGTTCAATCTGACACTCTTGGTCCTAGACTAGAGTAGTCTTAACACGTGGGTGAACCACTACAAGGGGTCGAGGGACTCATCTTGTGGGTGGCCATGAGGTGGTGGATTTCTGGGATAAGGAAGGCATGGTTCTGAAAACCCAACGTGAATGAGGGTGTAGCCCTGTAACACACCTATATATCCCACTCATGGAGAGGGATAGTCCAAGGGTCCTAGGTGACCAGGAGATCTCTAATAGATGGGCTTGGACCTAAAGTCTAGACATCCGGGTGTTCCTACGTACCCCCTAGGGATGGGAATCAATCCAGACATAGTTCTAAACGAGATATAAGTTTATGGTCTTAGATCTCAGACCATGAATGGATGGAAACATTCCAAGTAATCATAGACCTCGACTCGATCCCTAAGCCCACGTGAGTCAAACTCGGTGTGGGAAACAAGGGAGGAGTATCCTTATTGCAATACCTAGAATGTCCATCAAAGGGAAGTTGGTGCAAATCCTCGTAGGACACCCATACCGAGGATTTTTTCCTTCTAACATGCAAATGCATACTGAGGAATAGTATCAAGAGTTTTGAAGCTCTAATGGGACATGATGAGGTGAAAAAGGACATTAATCGTGTAACTAGCATTTTAGACTTAATGGGGTTGGTGTGGCGATGGAGGATAACTGGTAACCATGGTCGAAAAATAGTCTCCATATCACATTATCCTGAAGTGGGAACAAAAAATGAGCATCGACCTCTGACCATATTTGCAATGTGGGATTTGTATCAATTTGTTGTCCAAAATCCTCGAGGGCGTTGGCCCGTAACAGTAGGATAACCATTAAGCGTAGTATACATGTCTTTCATGGGGGTCCCTCTGGGTGTGAAAGTTGATAAAAGCCCTGATGAAGTGGAACACAAAGCCTGAAAAGCGGGTGAGAACATGTCCGAGTAGAGTCCAACACTCCAAGTAATAAACCAAATTACCCATAGCCACATTGGTGGACCGCTGAAAAGGGTCGACGAAATGGCTTAGAAGAGGTAGGCCAAGGGGACAAGGTGGGATGGAGAATTCTGGGAGATGGGGCTGGACACAATGTCTAGACATTCGGGTGGTCCTACATATCCTATAAGGATGGGAATCAAGCCACACATTGTTCTCGAAGATTCCTAGGGGGCAGGATACCCTAACAAGGACGCGTACAACATGGCTAGTAACCCGATGTGAATGAGGATATAACCCCACACCACGTTGCACAGTCCTATAAGAGAGAACCTAGGTCAGGGGCTCAAAAAGGATAAAGGGCCTGATAGTTGGGATTTGGTCAAGAATGCTTGGCCTACTCACAGTTTAACGTCTTGTAGTAAGGATGAGGGTCATGGAATATGATTCCTTGGATAAGGGAGGTGTACAGCATGGAGAGTAACCCGACGTGAATGAGGACGTAATCCTACTCCACATCGTACACTCCGGGTATGAACATGGGCTAAGGAGCTTGAGAAGGCCAAGGGGCCTAAGGCTGGGGCTCGGTCAGGAAGGCCTGACCAGCTTTCAGTTTAACGTCTTGCAGTAAGGATGGGGGTTGGCGCCCAAAAATTCCATTGGGCCTGAGAAGGCCAAGGGGCCTGAGGTTGGGCCTCGGTCAAGAAGGCCTGACCATCTTGCAGTTTATCATCATGTAGTGAGGATGTGGGTTGGATAAGGTGTCTCTTCCAGGGGTGTGTATAGTACTGAGAGTAACCCGATGCGAATGAGGATGTAATCCTACACCACACCGCATAATCCCATCATAGAGAACCTGGTTTAGGGGCCTGACAGTTGTCCCTATCTGGAAAGAGTTTATCGCTTCGGGATGGGGCAGAACGAATCACTACACTCGATGTTTGAGACATCTTGGGGTGGACCCAAAGATCCAGGTCGTCTATTGACCATGTTCAAAACACAACGCCCCTATGGTGACCTGAGATGGGAGCAACAAATGAGCATCGACCACTGAACACATTCGAAACACAAGACATGTATCAGCTTATTGCTCGACACCCTTGAGGGTGTTGGACTGAAATGGTAAGAGGGCCCTTAGTCCTGGTATGCATATTGTTCAAGGGCCCATCTGGACAGGGAAGGTGATGAAATCCCAGTCAAGGAGTGGGTGAAGCATAGCCGTACCCATCTACCAAAGAGGCGAATATCTCCAGGGAGGGGGATGTACAGCCGGATCGAGGGTAGCTCGATGTGAATTGGGGAAAAAATATGCACCTTTCCATATGTCTTGACTAGAGGGGGTGATTCTGGATTTTGGGCTGGTCTAATAAGAAAAATGTCAGGCTGTTCCTACATATCCCATGAGGATGGCAATCTAGTTGTATGTAGTTCTTGAAGGCCATGCAGTGTAACATCATGCGGTGAAGATGAGGGACGATGTAAGAATGCGAGTTAGTACATAGTGCAGACATTATAATCCTCGTATGAGTGGGGAGAAGGAAGCCTACTCTTCATCATGTGAGGAACCTCCGAGGAACCTATACCCAGGGGGGTATTTAAAGTGAAGAGTTTGGTGTTTGGCACAAAATGAAGCATCTAAGTGTTCCTATGTATCCCATGAGGATGGGAATCAAACCATACGTAGTTCTTTAAGAACAGTTTAACGTCATTTAGTAAGATGAAACGCATCTCCTCTAGGGATGTGTACGGTACGGTGAGTAACCCGATGTGAATGAGAACATAATCCCATACCACACCATACAATCCCAAAAGAGAGCCTAGATCGGGGAAAGGCCATGGGGCCTGAGGTTGGGCCTCAGTCAAGAAGGCCTGACTAGCTTGCAGTTTAAAATCTTACAGTGAGAACGAGGGAGATCTTAGTTTAGTGTCCTAGAGCTCGGACCATTTTGCATTTTATTACCATGCGGGATGATAATGAGCAGTTTAACATCATGACAGACGATGATGTAGTTTACCGTCATGCGGGATGATGTTTTAGTTTAAAGTCATACAGGATTGGACAGTTTAAGGTCATGTTGGATCATCGTGCAATTTAGGTTCATATGGTACCATCCAATTTATGTTCATGTAGGACCATATAGTTTAAGGTCAAGCGGGACCATTTATTTTAGGGTCATTTAGGACCATACAATTTAAGGTCGTGTGGGACCGGGGTGTAGATTAGGGTCATGCGGGTCCACGAGGCTCAGGAAAAGTATTTCTTTAGGAACATGGCGTTGGTGGGAGGAATTATTCCCTCACCACATATGGTTACCAAGGAGTATGATCCATTGGGGTAGACCTTATGAATGATGTAAGGTCCTTCCCATTAGGAATCTATCTTGGGTGGTTTTCTGCCGGGGATCATTGGCGCTCGGAGGGCCAATACCAGGTCGCCATTCAGAAAAGAGAGAAGGTGAACCATCTTGTTGAAGGCTCTGGCTATCTTATTTAGATGCATTTCTAGATTGTTCAAGGCATGGAGCCTGTTGTTGTCGAGTGATTCTAATTTAGCTAGATGAATTTCGGCCACCTTATCTAGCCCCTGCTGGTCATAAACTACAGTGCGTAACGATGGCAGCTGGATCTCGATGGGTAGGACGACCTCATCCCCATACACTCAGGAATATGGAGTCACCTAGGTGGAATTGAGAGTCATCATCCGATACACCTAGGGGGAGTTAGGGAGCTTGTCCGTCCAACTTCTCTTGTTCTGACCAACCATTTTCTGCAAAATGTTAGAAAGGTTTTTGTTGAAGGCCTCGATCTATCCATTTTCCTATGTGTGATAGTGAGAGGTATGGTTGAAACATATATTGTACTTAGCGTGCCATTTCTTCAGGTCATAATCATTTAAGTTGGTGTTGTTATCAGTGAGGACAGCGTGAGGGACTCTAAACTGGTGGATGATATTGGATCTCATGAAGTCAATGATGGAACGGCCCTTAAACTCTTTGAGTGGACCTGCCTCTGCCTACTTGGAGAATAAATCTGTAGCGATCAGGATGAACCTAAACTGGCGAGCTGTAACCGGTGGATATGGTCCCACGACATTGAGTCCCCACACCGCAAATGGCCAAGAGTACTTGGTGGAGTGGAGAGGCTCTGGCGGTCGACACAGGAAGTTAGTATGAACTTGGAACGCATGGAATCTCTTGGAAAACTCAATACAATCATGGATCATAGAGGTCCAGAAGTACCCCAGTCTCCGAATCTGATGGGACAGCATTGGCCCAGCTTGATGGGCACTACAGGAACCGGTATGAACCTCTTGCATAACCAGAGAAATCTCGACTCCTTGAATACAGCGGAAGAGAACACCATAGAAGCCCCGCATATAGAGGATCCACTCAAGACTGCGACCACTCTAGAGGGTAAACATCAGTGTGTAGTGTCGTATTCGCTCACGCTCGGCCCGATCATCCAGGAGGCAACCATTTTGGAGATACATGAAAAAAGGTGCCCTCCAGTCGAGAGTGGACTCAACCACTACATCTAAAGAACCTGGGGCTCATGGTGTGGAGGATCCGGTAGTAGGATGGCTTACCCATAGGCCGTCATCATCCTTTGGGGTGATGGGGGAAATGAATCTCCAGTGTTCCACATGTATAATCAGATCATCCTACTCGGGCTCTGCAAGTGACACAGCTAGGCCATCCAAAGTGTCCGCTCGACCATTCTATGATCGAGGGACATGGGTATCCTCTAGTCGAGAAGGGAACCATTCCATTAGATGGAGGGTGCACTCTAACAATGGCACGAGTTCTGGATTTCTAACAACATAGTCACCATTGAACTGCTTGATGACTAGTTCAGAATCCCCTTTCATGTGAAAATGGAGTACATCGATCTTAAGTGCCAGCATGAGGCCAGTGATGAGAGCCTAATAATCTTCCTCATTGTTGGTACAGCCTTCTGACAATAGGAATGATAATGGAAGAACGTCTTGCCCCGGGGTGATGAAGACGATATCCAGACCCACTTTGTTGAGATTAATATCATTGAGCCTCCTACCGATGGGGCTCCAGGAGGCACTGTCGAAGGGCATTTTCCAACATGAGACGGCATGATCGACTGATAGGATTGCCTCATCAGGAAAATCCAGGTCCAGGGACTGATCTGCTGAGTTTGTATGGGTAGCTAGGAAGTCTGGAAATGCTTTCACCTTGATAGCCTTCTGGGGCACAAACCTGAACTGTAGGAGGATCACCACCCACCACACTAGTCGTCCAATCAACATGGGGTGGTTCAGAATGTACTTTAGTGGGTCTAACCTGGAGAACAACTGTACCTCATAGTGCTGCAGATAATGTCGCAATTTTTGTATAGCCATCAAAAGCTCAAGGATGCTATTTTTGATGGGGGAGTATCTGGTCTCTGTATCGAGGAGCATGCGGATGAGGTAAGAGAGGTTGTTCTATGTCCCCTCATTATTCTTTTGGGAGACCAGGGCGCTGAGAGACTATTCCAGAGCAGTCACATAAAGGACCAGTGGATTTTCGACAACAGGTGGCATTAGGACTATAGGCTGGAGCAGATAATACTTGATTTCTTCGAAGTCGGCCTGACACTCTTCATCCCATTCATAGGTGGAGACTTTCTTCATGAGCCGGGAAAAGGGATTACACTTGCCATCAATATTCGAAATGAGTCGGCATATGTAGGCTAAGTGACCTTGAAGACCTAAAATCTCCCAAATATTTCTCGGGGGAGGAATCTAGCAGATGGATTTGATCTTCTCTGGGTTGATCTCAATGCCTCGGTATCTGACAACAAAACCCAGAAACTTTTTGGAGGTGACCCCAAAGGCACACTTCAATGTGTTCATCTTCAGGTGGTGGGAGCAGAGGAAGCCGAATAGTTTCTCATGGTATTTGAGATAGTCTTGGCACTGACGAGATTTGACCACCCGATCATCGACATAGAACTCTACCAATGTCCCGAGAATTGTCTTGAATCTGCGGTGCATGGCCCGCTGATAGGTGGAAACTTCATTTTTCTGGCCGAAGGGAATAACCTTGTAATAGAAAGTACCATGGGGGCCCCGAAAGTGGTCAAATCTTCATCTTCGGGAGCCATCCAGATCTGATTGTACCCAGAATACCCATCTATGAAGGAGAGGGCATGGAACCTAGTCGTGGAATCATTCAACAACTCTCTCACTGGGAGGGGAAAATCATCATTCTGGAAGTGGCAGTTGAGATCGAAGAAGACGATAAAGACTCTGATATGCCCTTTATTCTTATGGACTGGCACAATGTTGGCTAGCCACTTGGGGTATTGGACTTCCGTGATGAAGTTGGCTTTGATAAGCTTGTCAACATTGGCCTCAACCATGGCACCGTGAGAAGGGTGCATCTTTCTGGGAGGGTGCTTGAACCCGCGATGGTTTGTCAGGAGACCAAGGCAGTGGACGGCTACCTGGGGATCTAGTCCTGGAATCTCACTATAACACTAGGAGAACAAATCTCAGTGCTGCTTAAGGAAGTTCATGTACCACTTTTGTTCTTTGAAGGGCATGGAGGCACTGATCAATGTGGGTATCAGATCAGCCTCGCTACCAAGGTTCACCTGTACCAGTTCATCGACCGTGGTAGAGATGCCTTCTTCAGAGGTGGGGGGAGAAATCTCTAGGTCCTCTTCTCTAGTTTTGGAGGGATCTTCCAAGTGGGGAGTCTATTCCGAGCCATTAGACTCTGATGGGAGGCTGGTGTCGGCTTGAGCGGCAGTGGTCATCATGTCAGGAAATTCATGTGCCACTGAGACCATAGCGATGAAGGTAGTTGATCCAATCCCATCCAGTATTTGGCCCATGGGGCCGCCCTTGATAAAATAAAAGCAGTAGTGGTGCATTGAATTGAGCCGGTTAATTCCAGCCCGGTGAAACAAACACATATGACATACGTCCATTGCCATAATCCTGACATCCCGATACCGTACAGGGGTAGGAGGTTCTGGGATCACCCGAGCCTGGTTGGTGCAGGAGTATGAGGTGATTTCCCATCATCAATTGGACTTGGGAATATGCATTCCCCTTATACCCAAAACGACAAAGAATTGCCCCGTGTCGGGGGTCGTGGCCTCCAACCGATGGATCGGGAAGATGTAGGCGGCATCCAGACCTACCTAGGGATCGCATGTGACAGTGGTGGGCTCAATATCACTTTCTAGAATATGCTTATCCTTTCTCTTGTAATAGTCGGTGTCCATGTAGCTAGATTCACATGAGGCAAAGGGATACGCATCTCCTTAGAGAACGCCTACTCAACCATTTAGGGAGTATTTGAGGCATTGTTGATATGGCAAAGTGACCGCTACATGCCGGTAGAGCCATGGCATTCCCATCAATGCATTGTATGCAGTGTCCTGTGAGACAACAATGAATTTGGTACTAGAAATTAGGCCATTGAACTAGGTATTCAAATGGATCTTGCCGACTGGGGTCTACTCGTTCCTGTTGTATCCCTGGATTTTGAGGTCGGAGGGAGTTAGATCATCCTCAGACAACCCTAACTTCCGCAATGTCCGAGTCGGGATTAGGTTAAACCCAGAACCCGTGTCAACAAGAAAATGGCGGACTTCCACGCCATTGAACTAGCCAGTGATGTATAATGGACGAATGTGCCCCTGTATAGGAGGTTCTTTATCTTCACCAGAGAATGAGATAACTACCTGGAATTCTGCATTCTCAATTTCCACAGTGTGGAAGGCTTATACAGCTACTACCTCTGTCTCAAACTGGAGGGGGATCCTTAGGGCCTCATTAAGTGTCTCACGCATTTTAGACGATAGGCGAAGAGCCTCAAGGATAGAAAACCTCGCTGGAATGCCATCAAGGTGCTTCATAACATCATAATTTCTATACAGAGGCGAGCCTCTACTTACAAGAGGCCGCTCGACAATTGGAGGCATGGAATGCCCTACTGGCCGGACCGGTGGCTGGCTAGTGCTAGGTATGCCCCTTTTTCTCGCTAGTTGAGGCCAGAATAGCGACTTCCTAATGCGGGATGAGAAAATGAGATTGTCCTATAGTAGGGAGAGACTGGATGTGTTACGGACGAGGCAGCTATGCCAGATCTAGTAGCACAAATGGTGGTGGAGGTAGATTTGAGGGCACCAGATGAGGAGGTTGCGTGTGCTGAGCTCTGTGCTGGGCCTGCTATCTGGTCTCAGTGGCAAGCACGGCCTAGCTGAAGGTGCCAACTGATGCACCCTTACAACCCATGTAGTCGCGGCTCTTCCAATGTTGATGTCGACCTGGGACATTGGGGAGGTTCGCCTGGCGTTACCCCTTATCGGGAGTCATATTAGGATTTACCAACTCCACGGTTTTAACCGAAGTGTAACCCTGACTGTCACTTGAAGAGTCATCCACCACTGGGTGGATTTTGGGAGTAATCCCCATATTATGGGGAATGAAGTCATTGAGAGTATAGGATGATGACGGTAGTGGTGGAGCGTGTTGCTTCTTCTTGCATCGCCGCTGCTTCCCCTTCTGGGAAGAGGCCAGTTGAGATGATGACACAGAGGTACTGGTTGCATCTTCTGAAGGCTCTAGATGATTCAGGAATGCCCGAATAATACCATGGGTGTGGGCGACTATTTTAGGAGCCATCCAGTCATCGTAATTCTGGGATCCTCTATTGGGAACCTGCTGTCAGTCGCCTTCGTCGTCGCTACCACTTTATTACTTCACAATGAAACCTGCCACTTATGTCATGGATGAGCCCAACCTGACTATGCTGTTATCGACATGGTCCTAGAGCCAGTATTTAAACACATAGCACTACATGAGGGTGTGCCACTGGATCCGATGATAGGGGCTGTAGTTGGGGAACTCGGTGAGATTCACTTCTGTTAGCCATCTGCACTCGGGTAAGCACACAATCCCCTGCTATAGGGCAGTATGGAAGTAACCGGGGACCTGATTCTCATTGAACATGTTTTTATGCTTACTTCTTTCCGGATAGGGGGCCCTGGGAGCCTGGACCAGAATAGGGGTTGGAGGGGCCTGCCGAGGAGGCGGAGCATGATTTTTCTGCCTGGGTAGTGGTGGCGCGTTGCGCGGGGCAACCTGCCGATTCTGAAGAGGTCGCTGCTGGGCCAGAGGTTGTGCCTAAGGTGGAGGGAATCTACGAGGTTGAGGGTCCTATGCCACTGGCAGTAATTCTAACTATCTTGGGGCCTCTATTTGGGCCATCACGACAGGCTCTGATCTAGCATCCCTCATTGCGGGGATCACAGGGGGCAGCAGACGCACCTAACAAGCCTATTGCAGAGCTTCCTTGAGGCACTGGGCCTTATCTGAGAAATATTGGATCCCTCCATGGTAATTCTGGGTGGTCAGGGAAGGAATGAGTTCTATTTTTACATTCCCTACACACATCGTCAGTAATTTCTACTGAGTCAGTGGCATGTCGAGGGAGTATGTGAGCCCCTTCCACTGGGCGATGAAGTCTGCGACTCTCTCATCAGGCCCTTTTTTGACTTGAAGAGGTCTGCGATACTGGTCTTTCACATTGTGGTGTTGAACTGGTATAGGAATTATCAGCGAAGATCATCCCAGCCGGTCACCGATCTAATAGGGAGTTGTCTATACCAGACGAATGCAGGGCCCTCTAATGTCTGCACCAAACATCGGAGCTTGGCAGATTCCTGTTTTGCTGGGGTCCCCAAAATGGGGCCACACCTAGAGGAAAAATGGGCTAGGTACTATGGTGGGTCCGCATGCCTATTAAAGGGAGAGAAAGGGGGATTTTTAAAACCCGTAGGTGCAGGTATATCATCCACCCACGCGGGATATGGCTTTTCATCTGGTGGGACTACCACCTGCCGCGTTTCCAACGCCTTGATGTGGGCGATGAGTGATGCTATAGGATCATCTAGGCGGGGGTCCCTGTCTTGGTGGGGATCCCTAACCATGATCTCATTTTCGGGATCTCCGACATGGTAGACGGATTCAATGGCTCTTGGAGCGACCGGCGGGTCTGCCGGAGGAACCCGGGACAGATTCCTCGGATTGTCACGCTGTTCGAGAGTGTTTAGGGAGATGTATGGCGCTCTCTTGTCGTGCATTCCGGCTTCAGCCCTTTCTACAGGAGCACTATTATTAGGGTTTCCTTGAGGCAACTTGTCAGGGGGGGGGGGTGTTTTTCCTGCCCCTACTGCCTTGGACTAGGATCACCATAGTCGGGTCACCTCTCTATAGCGCGCTCATGTAGATGTTTGTCGGCCAGCCTCTTCTACTCAGAAAGTTGCTGGCGCAACACGTCCTTCTTGGGGTTTTCCTCCATCTTCTGCACTGAGGCGGACGGGACAGATTTCCTGATAGATTCGACATGCTCTTTACCCTTACCGACATTCCGGCTGAGCACCAACGACTCGGTGGGTACAGGGAGACCTAGGAGTTTCGTTTGCTGACAGGTAATCCTCCCGGATGGGTCCAACAATGGTGACACATCCTCGGGTGGTAAGTCTCCATCAAGAAACTCCAGATCATCCTCCTTGTCCACTATGTCATCCATGTGGACCAAAAACCTTCTTGGGGGCATGTCCTCGATATCGCATAACGAGTCAGGCTGCCATCGAATAGGGATGAAGAGGAGGGTAGCGTACTTCCCCCATCCATGGACTTGCACGTGGGGGGTAGTCTCCCTGATGATTTTGTGGAGTAACTTGAAACTCTGAATGCATTTTTGTTGGAGGGTCGTCTGGAGACCTGGTGACTCAGGGAGCTGGGCCATGGGGAGTGCGGCCAAATCGACCAGACGGCCTTGCTCGCCGATTTCCTCAATGTGCACTTGGCTCCTGGGGTATATCAACCGATGATAGCGAAGACGGAAGTCCATCACCCAGATGGTTTGACAAAATAACATGAATTCCTCTGGGGCGAGGGATTCTGGCACACAAATGTTCGATGCTGCCGCCGGCCAGAACTTCTCCGGGAAGTGATCCGCTGTGAGAATGTTCCAGAATCTCCTAGGCTCGGATTCAGGGTCAGGCCCCGTATTTCCCCACTTGTCAACCGGAGGTGGCTGAGGAACCGGTAGTAGTACTGAGGTGGACCACTGGGATAGTATACTGTGCGACGGAGAATACAGTGAACAAGCTGACTGGCCGCCGAATTCCGGGCCATCCACTGAAGAGTGTGGTGACCTGACCATAATGTCACGATATGACGGCCTGACAGCCACAACTTCTGGTGTAGGGATCATGGTTACCGACAATGTGTCACACTGTTTCTCAACTGACATCAGACCCTAAAATAGCTCTCTATGATCTCTGGTCAAGGTAGAGGGCGATTCTGGTGACGACGGTGGTGACTACACTATCGGAACCTATGGGAATCCCAAAATTTCCTCCTCCTAGATATACCTTTTAAAAGAGGTGGGAATCCAGTGGACTTAAAATTCTGGAAGGATGAGCCTAACACACCTTGTTCCTACCCCTGTACATGACACAGAGGACCGAGGGGAGGGTTCCACTACAGAGTCATATTCTGCTTCAGAATCTGAGAAGAAGGACAGTTTGATCTCAGTCCTAGCCTTCCCAAGATTCTTCTTGTGGTGGCGAAGACCCGCCCTCCTACCCCTAGGCAGCTCCCCGGAATAGGGTTGATTCCCAAAATATAGTCTTGGGGATGCGCTGGTGTTAGGGCAGAGAAGACATCCACTTGAGACAGCTGGGGTATGAGAAGCACTGGAAAGAAATGCCAAAAGTTTCATGGGGAGGACCTCCATGAACCACACCTGAGCAGGAGGAACCTCCGTCGGAACCAGTGGGAGTATGGGAAAGATCCCCATGCTTAGTGCGGGTGGAGCGAGGATGACCTTCACCCCTTTGGTTTCCAGTGCGAGGAGGACCTTCACCAGATATAGAGAGAATGTAGAGAGGATCCCCACATTGGAGAGGGACCGGATGTTCAATGCCTTCACATCGACGGTCAGCAGAAGGAGGCATAATTCCATACCCGGTGTGGTGGGCACAGGAGAGGCTTCTGCGCCGAGTGTCACTACCGTGGGGCAGGCATTCATTTGGGTTGGGGGTAGCACGGGGCATACCTCCATGATGAGATTCAGAGCTGGGAAGTCCCACGCTTTGTGGAATAGTGGTACACGGAGGACCTTTGTATGGGGTGACATCACCGCGGTTTGGTTCGTAGTGATCACCACTCATGCCTGCGACCTGGGGAGTCGACCTAGACTTCTTATGGGGAGGTTGGGGCCTCGATACCGGTTGTGCATAGGAGCACCCCTACTCAGTGTGGGATTTGACTTTATGATATGCGTCGGCGGTGGCTCGGGCCACAGTAGCTGCCGACATTAACGCCCCTTGGCGGGCGTCCTCACCTCAGGCCCAACACTGCCATCTGGTCAGGCGAGCTGATGCGGGTACTGCAGGCACATAGCCTACCTGCTCCCCTGGTAAGGTTGGGTGGTGTTGCTGATGCAGCTGGGTGGGGGCCCTTTCTTGGAGCCCTTGAATTGGGACTCTGACCGGGCTGATCTGAACGTCACCCACCTCATCAGCGTAAGGCAGGGAGCCATCAAGGCATTCTGGGGATAGGATCCCGAAACGATTGAATGTTGGGGTGGGGAGCAGGGTTTCCATGCACGAACCTTGAAGGAGGCGTTGACGGCGAGTCCTGGATGCCTCCAGGTCCAGGAAGGCCATATCCCAGGTTGGGATTATGCCCTCCTCCTCGTAACGGCGTACAAGGTCATTAATCACCCTTTGTTGGATGACTTATGATGGGAAGATGGGGCATGGGCCCCCCACATTCATGGATGTAGACATCATTGTAGCAGTAGTGGATCCACGCAGAGTGGTTGTTCTGGTGTTTCCACTGACCCTGCGTTGGTGGGTGGGCGGTGATCGTGTATTTGTAGCAGTAACCTGATTCCTGGGAAGCAGGGAGATTAACTCATCATCACTGCGAGGAAAAGAAATTGACTACCAGTTCCCCAGCTCCATCCCATCTTTTGTGGGTGGTAAGAGGGATCCACACTAACAACATTACAGAACGGAATGCCCAAAGTTCTACTGCCCCAAATTCTTGTGAGTTTCACGTCGGGCCTGCTATTTGCTTTGCGGGACCCGATGCCGGATAGCTAGATCCAGTTACACCTCTATCTACTGATTTATTGAGCTCTACTAATATCCATATTGAGGAGAAGAACTTCACGTCGGGTTCACCATTTCTGTTTCTGATGCTTTCTCCAGGGCGCACGCATCCGTCTACTTGGGCGCGAAAGGTGGGGCTTTTTTTTACCCCGCTTTCCAAAGGCGGGCGGCATTCGCTCCTTATTCAGGGGCATCTGATCCTTGATCGAAACGGGATAATGGGATGTCTGTTCTTACTTCAGTGGATTCCTCCTTGGAACTCCTCACCTAGTCCAGGTCTCCCCCATATATTTAATACATTGTTTGTGAAACTCTTCCTAGTTCCATGTTTTCATGGACGTCAGTTAGTTACGATGCTTCTGTCAGGACATTCCAAGGGGTTCAATCAGGGAAGAAACCTCCAGTTGGGGGAGTAGTCACGTCGAGGCATCATTAATATGTCTAAATGTTGGGGAATTGGTGTTTTAATCTTTTATCCATTATTATAGTGATTCTCGATGGCGTGGAAGCCCGAGGTATCCCACAATGAGCACGAGGAATCATATTCCATTGGCATGAATCTGAGGTTTTCCTTAGCTTCATATGATTAACATAGGGTATGCCACAAGTTTAACATCCAGTGGAGATAGATCAGGATAATTAGAACACTAGCTGGAGTGGATCAGATTGAGGAACCGCCTTGAGGGATCATTGATATTGGGGCCAGCACGTGGGTGACTTCTCGAATACTGTGGGGGGGGGGGGATGTGGCGACCTAGTTAAGAATTAGGATGGGTGATGGAAAATTTAATGGAGTGGAGGAGGAATGAGAAGGAACCATCATGGAGATAATAGTAGAGATAGGCTTGTGCCTTAAAGAGACCTCCTATGTGACCCCGTGGAAGGGAATCAATGTTCAGATAGATCAGTTGGTGAGAACCAATGTGAAGGGGGGACTAAGTACCCAATGGGTGGTGGGCTTGAACCTCAGGGTGGATTCCTACGTACCGTTCCATGACATGGATCAATGTCCACGTGTTTCGGGATAGGGCACTATTGGACCGACGTGAAGAAGGACTTTGGTCCAATGGGTGTTGGGCTTGAACCTTGTGAGGTTTCAAATGTACCTTGCCTCTACATGGATCAAAGTCCTCGTAGTTTGGGTTTAAAAGGGTTTGTTTAACTGACATGAAGGGGTGTTGGAACAACTGAATGGAGGGGTCACAACGGCTTACCGCTGGATTGGGATGCAGTTTAACGTCATGCGGGATGAGGGCGTGTCGGAGAACCGATGTGAATACGGACCTTGGTCCAAGTGGATTGTGGGTTTGAACCTCAGGGAGGCTTCCTACGTACCATGCCTTAGCATGTATCAAAGACCATGTAGTTCCGAAAGGATGCCGGTGAAACGACGTGAAGTGAGACCTTGGTCCATTGGGTGTTAGGCTTGAACCTAATGGGGGATTCCTACGTTACATGCCTTCATATGGATCAAAGTCCTCATATTTTAGGATGGATGTGGGTGTCGATGAACCGACGTGAAGAAGGACCTTGGTCCGATGGGTGATGGGATTGAACCTCTGGGAGGCTTCCTACGTACCATTCCATGACATAGATCAATGTCCTTGTAGTTCGGATAGGGTTTCGTTAGCGAACCGACATGAAGGTGATCCTGGGGGTCCACTGGTGGTGGGAATGAACCTCATGGAGGCTTCCTACGTACCATGCCTTTACATGGATCAATGTTCTCGTAGTTCATAAAGGATGCGGTAGGGGTCAGGGTCGGTGCTTACTCTTAGCCCATGTGATTCATGCTCGGTGTGAGAAACAAATGGTGGTAGAGACCTAACGATCCTGTCGTGAAAGGTGTATCTGTGGGAAGAAAAGGGGGGCTTATGCGTTGGGTGGCCCACGGTGCTACTACTTATTTGAGGAGGGAGGCCCAAGGGCGACAAAGCGCAGAGGGAGAGGTGAAGTACGGAGGTGCATGGGTGCTACCTTCCGTAAGAAAGACTAGGGGCTTACACCAAGATGGTCACCCTTCCCCCACGGACAAATGCCACTCCCAAAAGGAGGATATCATCCCCTGTGATCTAGATGGAGGATATCATACCCTGGGGAGACTAGGGGGTGTGGAAAATGTCCAAGGTGGGGGGACACAGCATTAGAGGCATGGGGAAATGTCACAGTTTAACATCATCTGTTGAGGACAAGGGTTCTTGGCAGTTTAACATCCTGCAGCTTGGATGAGGTGGGTTTACTCCACACCCCTAGGACTTACATAACTGGTACCCTATACACCTCGTGGGGGGGGGGGGGGGCAGGTACCGGCAATCCCGTGTAAAAGGAGGGTCGTAGAGCGAACCATCAATGGGTCCACATTAGAGTGGCAATGTAAAGAATAAATTGTCGTTAGCATGCCTATGCGAAGAATCATTAGGCGAAGCAACGCCACTGGCGGTTTCATCCAGGGGACTTTGAAGTCACATCATGTAAACCTGGAGGGTCGCATAGGAAAAGGAATTTCCAAGCAGAGGGGTCCATAAGTAGAGGCCTTGTGGAGTTCAGTTGCTCTATGTGGTGAAGGACACTTGCGAAGGGCTTTGCTTTGCGAAGTGGGGTGACTTAGCCTTAGCAAGGGTCAGATATGCAAGTGGGAGGTGCTTTGTGAAGTGGAAGGGTGTTCACAGAGCACTGACTCGTGGAGAATAGGTGCCTCGTGAAGCAAAGTTCCACGAATTAGTGTGCTTCGCGAAGTACAATGACCCTACCTGGGCATGTGGATCACATGTACAGGAGGGGTGTTTCGCGAAGCATAAATGCTCTGTGAAAACCCTAGTCCCCTTAGGGATCCCTGCCCTTAGCGAATTCAATTAGGCTTCGTGTAAGGAATCCCTTTCGAAAGAGGGGATCAAAATAAGACAATGAAGTGGCTCCTCATGAAGCAAAAATACCTCACGTAGCTCATGGTTCGTAGAGAATAAGGTGCTTCACAATTCAAGAGCTGAGGAGCCGAAAGGTTTGATTGTCCATCCCTTGAGATTTGGGGTAATTTGGTATTTATAGGCATGATTCACCGCAGAGCAGAGTAGACACGGTGCAAAGAGGGCTTCGGTTGCTTCACAGCGGTCGCAAGCATCAAGGGTATTGGTGGAGCATACCACCTCCATTGCTTCGCGGCGTGCTCATGAACGTCAGGGGAGTTCGCGAAGCGTACCGCCTCCTTTGCTTTGCGGCGGCCTTGTGAACGTCAGGGGAGTTCGCGGAGCGTACCCCCTCTTTTGCATTGTGGTGGCCACGTTGCGTACGGGGACTTCGTGTCGTGGCTTCGTGAGGCAGGTTGTGGGGCCTATCTTTCTTCGTTATTTTCATCAAAATTTTTGGCGCCAATAGACCTGAATCCCTCAAACTTATGGATAGAGGGATACAATAGGATAGAACAGAACCCATTCAATAAAATCCACTGGAAGACCCATTTCGGCGGCCTAGTTTCCAGCACCGAGTTTATGGTTGGTTCACCAGGACACCACGTACAATGCATTGATAGGCAGACCATGGCTTCACCTACACAGAGTGGTCCCCTCTTCGTCTCACCAATGCCTCAAGTTCTCCCTTAATGGTTGAGTAGGAGTACAACAAGGTGATGCATATTCTTTTGCATCTTGTAAATCCCGCTACCTAAATTCCGACTATTACAAGAGCTTGGATAAACAGATTCAGGCGAGTGAGGTCGAACCCGTTGTGGTTACAAATGACAATTGGGCAGGTCTAGATGACGCCTACATCTTCCTGATCCATCGATTGGAGGACACAACCCCCAACATGGGGAACTATTTTGTTGTCTCTGGTACAAGAGGGAAACATATTTCTAAGTCCAAGAGACGACGGAAAATCACTTTGTACTCCTACACAAACCAGGCTCAGGTGATCCCGAAACCTCCCACCCCCATATAGTAATGGGATTTCTAGACCATGGTAATGAAAGTACGTCTTACGTGTCTATTTTGTCGGGCTCGGATTAACAGGATTGATCCAATGCACTACTATTGATATGATATCATCAAGCGTGGCCCCGTAGTCCAATGACCAGATGGTATCAGATCGACTTCCTTCATTGCTATGGTTTCGAAAGCATGTGAATCTGCTGATATGATATCCACTACTGCCCAGGATGGTACCAGCCTCCCGTCAGGATCCGTTGACACAGAGTAAGAACCTCCCACTACAGATCCCCCCACCATAAGTGAAGAAGATGACTTGGAGGACGCTCCCCCCCCACCTTTGAAGAGGGTGTATCTTCCATGGTTGATGAACTGATACAGGTGAACCTTGGTAGCGAGGTAGACATGAGACCCACATTGATCAGTGCCACCATGTCCCTCGAAGAGCAGCATCAGTACATAGATTTCCTAAATCAGCGCCATGAGATATTCGCCTGGAGCTATGACCAGATTCTAGGACAAGATACTTAGGTTACCTTCTACTACCTCGGTCTCCCTACAAATCATCACGGGATTAAGAAGCCTCCTAGGAAGATGAACCCTTCTCATGTTTCCATGGTCGAAGTCGAAGATGACAAGCTCATCAGAACCAACTTCATGAAGGATTTCCAGTACCTCAATTGGATAACCAACATTGTGCCAGTCCGAAAGAAGAAAAGATAGATCAGAGTCCACATTGACTTCCAGGATCTCAACTATCACTATCTGAATGATGATTTTCCCCTTCCTGTGATGGAATTGTTGACCGACGCTATGGCTGGGTTCCAAGCCCTCTCCTTCATGGATGGGTACTATGGATAAAATTAGATTCGGATGGCCCCTGAGGATGAATATTCCACCAATTTCAGGGTAACCCAAGGTACTTTTTGTTACCAGGTCATGCCCTTTGGCCTGATGAATTCAGGTGCCACCTATCAGCAGGTCATGCATTGTATATTCAAGACAATCCTTAGGACATTGGTGGAATGCTATGTGGATGATCTGGTGCTCAAATCTCGCCATCGCTTAGACCAACTCAAGGACCTTGAGAAAGTGTTTGGAATCCTCTATTCCAGCCACCTGAAGATGAACCCATTGAAGTGTTCCTTCAGGGTCACCTCTGGGAAGCTTCATGGATTTGTTTTCAGGTACCAGCGCATCGAGATTGACCTCGAGAAGATCATTTCCATCTGCCAGATGCCTCCCCCGAGCAATATTTGGGAGCTTCATGGTTTTAAAATCCACTTAACCTACATATTCCGATTCATTTTAAATATGGTTGGAATGTCTAAGACCTTTTCCTGGCTCTTGAAGAAAGGCTCTGCCTACTAGTGGCACATGGAGTTCCAGAATGTGTTTGATGAAATGAAGAAGTATCTTCCCAAGCCTCCAATCTGGATGCCACCCATCTCTGTAAAACCACTGATCCTATGCGTTACTACCCTAGAATGATCTCTCAATTCCATTATCACCTAGAATAACAATAAGGGGACATAAAATAGCCTCTACTATCTCATTCGTATGCTCATAGACACGGAGACTAGATACTCTCTCATCGAAAGATGCAGTCTGGCACTCATTTTTTCAATACAGAAGTTGTGACACTACTTGCAGCACCATGAGGTACATATGGTGTCTTGGGTAGACCCATTAATGTACATTCTGAACCACCCCAAGTTGACAGGTCGTCTAGCACGATGGGCGGTAATCCACCAGTAGGTCGACATCAGGTTCGTGCCTCATAAGCATATCAAGGAACAAGGATTGGCAGACTTTCTTTCATCCCATCCAACCCCCACAGACAAGTCCCTGGACCAGGATTTTTCCAACGATGCAATCCTCTCGGTAGATCTTTCCATCCCATGTTGGAATATGCACATTGATGGGGCCTCCCTGAGCCCCACCGGCAAGAGACTCAATGATCCCAGACTCAACAGAGTAGGCATGTGTACTATCTTTATTACCCCAGCTCAAGACATTCTACAATATTCATTCATTCTTTCAGAAGGCTGCACCAATAATTAGGCAGAGTATTAGGCTCTCATTAATGGCCTCGAGCTGGCCATTGAGATCGATGTACCCCACTTGCATGTGAAAGGGGATTCTGAACTGGTCATCAAGAAAATCAATTGTGACTATGTCGTCAGAAATCCAGAGCTCGTAACGTTATTGGAGCACACTCTACAGCTAATAGCCCAGTTCCTATCTCAACCAAAAGTTACTCATGTACCTCAGTCTCAAAATGCAGATGACCTAGCAAGCCTTCCTGCATCTCTTGTTGAACCCAAGCATAATGATCTGATTATACATGTAGCACATCAGAGTGTCATTTCTCCCGTCCCCACAGATGATGACGACAAACTACAGGTAAGCCATCTTACTGTGGGAGCCTCTACATCAAGACCCAATGGTTCCACAAATGCAGTGGTTAAAGTGACTCAGGACTAGAGATATTCCTTTGTCGAGTATCTCCAAAATGGTAACCTCCCAGCTGATTGGGCTGAGCAAGAGAGAATCCGACACTGCGTGCCTCAGTTTACCCTCCAGAGTGGTCCAAATCTTGGGAAAATTCTCTAAAAGCATGGGTTCAATGGTGTGCTCTTCTGTTTCATTGAAGGAGTTGATATTTTATAGGTCATGGAGGAGGTTCATGCTGGTTTCTCTAGGGCTCACCAAACTAGGCCAAAACCGTCCCATCAAATCTGGAGACTGGGATACTTCTGGCCCTCCATGATCCATGATTACATCGAGTTCTCCAAGAGATGTCACGCATTCCAAATTCATGATAACATCGTGCATCAGCCTCCAGAACCTCTCAACTCCACGAAGTACTTTTTTCTATTTGCGGTGTGGAGACTCAGCGTCACGGGGCCGTATCCATCGGCGATATCTCGTCAGTGCATGTTCATCTTGACCGCCAGGGATTTTTTTCTAGGTGGAAAGAAGTAGTTCCGCTAAAGGAGGTCAATGCCCATTATATCATTGAATTCATGAGCTCCAATTTCATCTACCGGTTTGGAGTCCCTCATGTTGTCCTCACTGATAAAGGCACCATCTTTTGAGCAGCCGAGTTGAAGAAATTTTACGCCAAGTACAACATCTATTAGAACCATACCTCTCACTATCACACGTAGAAAAATGTGCCGATTGATGCATTCAACATAACCCTCTATAACTTTTTTCATAAAATGGGTGGTCAGAATAAGAAGAGTTGACCGGACAAGCTCCCCAAAGCCCGTTGGTATTGTCGGATGACGGCTCGTAATTTCACACATCTAACACCATATTCTCTGGTGTATGGAGTCGATGTTGTCCTACCCATCAAGATTCAGCTACCTTCGCTACGCATAGTGGCTTATGACCAGTAGGTGCCAGATAAGGTTTCTGAAATTATTCTGGCTGAATTGGACGCACATGATAAAAATAGGCTTCTTGCCCTGCACAATCGAGAGAGGCATCAGAACAAGATAGCTAGAGCCTTCAACCAGATGGTTCTCCTCCTCTCTTTCCTACATGGACACTTAGTATTGTCCCTCCAAATTCCAATGATCCCTCGCAGGAATCCACAGAAGTTGGTTCCCAAGTGGGAAGTATCTTAGATAATTCACAAGGTTTACCCCAATGGTGCATAATCCCTGTTGTCCATGGATGGTGAGTGTATAAATCCTCCCACCAATGCCAATTTCCTCTAACAATATTTTGCCTAAGCCTATAGGTCTGGCATGACCCTAAACTGTCTGGTCCGACATGACCCTAAACTGGATGACGGTCAGGTATGACCCTAAACTATTTGGTCCAGCATGACTTTAAACTATTAATTCCTACATGACTTCAAACTACGCATCATACATCAAGAAGTTAAAATGAACCCTTAGAACTACGTTTGGATTGATACCCATCAACTTTGGATATATAGGAATGCTTTAGCATTTTTCTTGAGCCCAGCCCCCAAACTCTTCTCTTTGACTATTCCCCCATGGTATAGTTCTCCTTGAGTATCCTTAAATGATATGGTGTGTGATTCCTTATCCCCACTCATGCTAGGATTATAACAGTCGCATTATGTTCATGCTCCTCATTCGTCTACCCTCCCATATCCTCACCGCATGATGTCATACTTCATGGCCTTCAAGAACTACGTACATATTGATTCCCATATTTATGGGATACGTATGAATTCCTGGACATTTCATCTGTTGGCCCATCCCAAAGGCTAGAATCTCCCATCGGATCAAGAAATATGGTGTGTTGTAGGTTTTTGCGTCAATACAAGTCAAGATCATCATGATTCCTCCAGACGTCCCACTCCCCAGAGGTGTCCACCAATTTCACCGCCATGCTTGACTATAAAATGTATGGGTACAACTATGTTTCACCCACACCATTGATTAGGACTCTATCATCGTTCCCATCCAGAAGGTCCCCCAAATGGAATAAATGCTAGGCATAAGGGATCTCCTACCATTTCAGGCTAATACCCTCGATGATGTTGAGCAAAAAGCTGATACAATTCCTGCGATGCGAAAACGATCACCAGTCGATGCTCATTTGTTGTTCGCATTCCAGGTCACTATAATAACGCTGTGTTTTGAACATGGTAAAATGCTATCCTTTGTCGTTAGGACCACCCCAAGATGTCCCAAAAATTGAGTGTAGTGGGTCATTCTGACCCATTGTATATCTAAGAAATGAACTCCCCTCGGGTGATATCATTGATTTTACGCCCATATGACTGGGAAAGCCGAGTCCATCTCCTTGTTTCCCACACCGAGCACTGCTCACGAGGGATTAGGAACTGTGATGAGGCGGTTACCACACAAGGGTTTGTATGGATACCGTTGGCAGGGACGCCTGGCCTCAAGCCCCTTGGCATTTTATGGTCCCCGACCCAAGATCCTGTTTAGGGTTGTACGGTGTGGTATGAGATTATGTCCTCATTCACATTGGGTTACTTGCCACGCTGTACACATCCTTTGTTTGGGGTATCTTACCCCTCTCTTCATCCTCAATGCAGGACGTTAAACTGTGAATTGACCGGGCCTTCCCATTCGAGGCCTAGCCTCAGGCCCCTTGTACCTCATTCCCCCAAATAGTGGAATGTACTGTACGGTATGGGATTATATCCTCATTCATGTCGGGTTACTCGCCGTGTTGTACACATCCCCTATTTGGGGTATCTTACCCCTTTATTCATCCTTACCGCAAGACGTTAAACTGAAAACAGGTCGGGCCTTTCCAACCGAGGCCCATCCTCATGCCCCAGCCCAAGTTCTTATGGGATTGTACGGTGTGGTATGAGATTATTTCCTCATTCATGTTGGGTTACTCGCCATGTCGTACACATCCCTAGATGAGATACCTTATCCATATTGGTCCTCACTGCAAGATGATAAACTTCACATTACTCATTTCAAGAACTATTTACGGCTTTATTCCCATACTCATGGGATATGTAAGACCGCTCGAACGTCTAGACATAAAGTCCATCCCCATCTCTCATAAATATCCCTTTCACATTGGCCCCTTAGCCTAACATTTCTTGGGGAGGGGAGGATATGGTGTGGAGTGGACTTACGTCCTCATTCACATCGGGTTTTGTAACAACTGTGCCATTTACCTCCTGCTCTTGGGATTTTTCCATCCCCCTGTGTTTTCCTCATCTTTTCAAGTCAGCCTCTCTCAAGATGAACCCCTCGGTCCTCTTCGGCGATTCACTAATGTTCCCTAGTGTACTATGGATTAGCACCTGGAATGTCAGGGTCTACTCGGACATGCGTTCACCCATTTCTCAGGCTACATGTTCCCCTTCATTAGGACTTTGATCACCTTTCGAACCCAAAGGTCCCCTAAATGGCATGGATTCTAGGCCTAAGGGCTCTTATAAAATTATAGACCAACATCCTCAGGGGTCTCAGACAATAAATTGATACTAGTCCAGCATTTAGAATATGGTCAGCAGTCGACACTCATTTGATTGTCCCCATTTTGGCTAAAAAGATATGGATGCTGTGTTTTGAACACGGAAAATAGTCATCCTCCACCGTCATGCCAACCCCATTAAGTTCAAAATATCGGTTACATGATTCACATACTTCTCCACCTCATCATGTCCATGTAGAACATTGAAACTCTTGGTATTATTCCTCAGTATGCATCTACACGTTAGGAGGAAAAAGCCGTGATAAGGAAATCATTCACGACTCCACCAATTTCCACTTTCATGTATTTCATGTATTGAAAAAACCTTATCCACCCATGTCTCCTACACCTATTTCCACTCATGTTGGCTTAGTTATTGAGTTAAAGTCCACCTTTACTTGGGATAGTCTTGATTCTCCACGGTCTAAGTTCTAAGACCTTAAACTAAGATCTTTTCATATTTCCCATCTGTGAGAACTACGTATAGATTGATTCATGTCCTCATGAGATAGTTAGGAAAACCCAGACATATCATCTTCGGGTGAGTTTAGTTTAGAGGTAGTCTCTTCTACTTCCTACCCTCTTACCTATTTTTTCCCCTGGGCTCGAAGATCCTTTCTCAAAATCGCACACTGGGTGGTATGAGATTATATCTTCATTCATGTTGGGTATTCTTTATTCCTCCATGCACATTCCCTCTTGAACCTAATCTCTATGTCTAAGATGTATGACTTTATACTATGATTCCTAGTCCCACATGACTTTAAACTACTATGTCTGTTCTGCACGACGTTAAAGTGCATTGTTGGTCCTATCACATGACCCTAAACTGTGACAGTATCGTCCTGGATGAAAAACAGAAAATGGAACTTCATTAGGATGTCCTTGATCAAGGGACTTATTTTTAGTTATCGTTCAAAAACCATACCATTTGTCAATTCCTTCCTTTGTCTTGATTCTTGTGGTGATGCTGGGACTTTCTATCCCTAGTCTTGTTGCTTCACAAAAAAAAAGAAAATTCCATTCACCCTAAAGCACAAACAAGATACATCAAATACCGCTTCTTTTGGTGCGAGGAACACACCTGCATGCCCATTTTATCCCTGGCATCAGTACCCCACTATTCCATCCCTTAGAACTTCGTATTGCATGATTCGTATTGTCATGAGATACGTAGGAACGCCCGTGTCCTTACCCCATGGGCCCCGCCTATCTTTCGTGTTTGGTCCCTTGACCTAAACACATCCCCAACTAACACATGGTAATCTGGACTTATGTCATCATTCATGTCGGTATGAACAATCACCATACCATGTGTCCCTTGTATCCCTCACCAATCCTTGGTCCTAGCTCTATAACCATAAACTAAGACCACTATGTTTCCTTTCCGATAGACATTAAACTACATGAAATCCATACAGAACAACAAACGGGTTGATTCCCATCCTCATGGGATACGTGGAGATGACCAGGAATTTCTCTTCGGGTCCAGCCCTAGGAATCATAAATCCTATTCCTCTTACTTTTCATCCCCCTAGCCTGAACCATTGTAGGGAACCATGTAACTGCAATTGTGCCCTAAACAAGTTCAGGATGCCCCGCAATGGTGTTGGGAAGTGATGGATCCCTCTCCAGAGAGGTCCTATCTAAAAGTAGGAATGATCCATGATCAGATCGACACGAACATCTAATGTGCTTCCAGTACGTTGCCGTAATTTCAATAATGTTGAATTCTATTCAAACAAACCATCACTCCACATTGCACACTTCTCATGCCCCTTATTCAGACCCTCGTCCTCTTTCATTTCCAAGGGAACCCCGTAACAGTATGGATGCTCGGCCCATGTCCTGCCTATTGTCCGGGGCCAACGTTTCGAAAGGCTAATGGATGACATTTTGAGTAAGGCCCAGTGTTTCGAACATGGTCATCAGTTGGCCCTCATTTTCTATCCCAATTTTAGTCTAATACAATATGGATACTATTTTTCAATCATGGTCAGTAGTTATCCTTTATTTTCACGCCACCCATGTAGTGTTTCGGATCTGTGGTATTGTGATTTACATTTTTTATTCCCCTATGTTCAGATTGATTCTAATTCCCTCGACGTTAACCCACTCGTGTACTGGAGAACACCGGAAAGATGATATGTCGAATGTTTTGAGGCCCTTTTCCTTATTCGGACCACCCTCTTCTCTTCTTGGGAATCCGGATTGGATTTTTGATTCTCAAAAGCCTAGAGATTTATTGACGCTTCCATGATCAAATGAAGTAATAGTACAAACATCCCTTGTTTCTCATATTGGGTGTGACCCGCGTGATCTTAAGAATGAATTGCTATTTATTTCCGGATTGTACTTGAATGCATTAAAATAGATGAACAAGTAAATAAATTTATCCATACATGTAGTTTAGAATAAGAATCAGTAATAAGAATTTAGTTTATGATTTTGACCAATACTGGGCCCTTAAGGGTCAGCTTTTTGGATGGATCGTTCCAACACTGCTACCTTTTTCCTGGTGTCCTCGAGGATTTCATTCCACCCCCTGAGGAATCTCTCTTTATCCGCAGCAAAAGAGCACAGTCCAATGACCCTAGCCCATGATAGAACCAGTTCAGTTTGAAGTGCGGATATTTGGTGACCCGCTTCCAATAGTTTCTCTTGGGAGCCTGGCATTTGGGACCTGAACTGATCCACAAGCTCAGAATAGTTTTCATTGAATATATTCTTATCCTCCACCTGTTCTTCAAGGCATCAGAGCTCTTGTTCCACCTTGATGAATGCTTGGGGTACTCCCTGACCCCTCCTGACAAAGGGAAAAATTAGAATGTCGGCTTCTCTCACACAGCTTCTCAGCCATGTAATCATGGAACCGTTGAATGAAGGTGCGGAGCATCCACCCCTCCAGCACAAAGGAAACGCAACCATGTTTGGAGTGATCCCATCCATTACATCCATTCTGTCTCGGGCTAACTGAGAAAGTGCTTGATGCACTTACTCCCTTTATGCCGCGTCATTCTTCTCTCCTCGGCCACTTCTGAGTCAGAATCATCTATCTCCTCGGGGTTTTCTTTCCGATAGTCAGGGAAGACAGCCAAGAGACATGCAGCAAGGTCTTCTTCGGCGCCCCTCCCATGGGGTTGGGCTCTTCAACGCCTGGGTGACCGTCCCCTCTCACCTCAGTCTCGTTAGCTCCATCACTGACTTTCGGCCCCGCCCCAACATGAGTACCGCTGATGTCCACCACTCTCTGCTCACCGAGTGATGGGGAAGGCTCAGATTGAGAAGTGTGCCTTGAATGGGACAACACATTTGTAGTTGAATTAATCATGGATGACCCAGGTTCGGCAGCCCGAAGAGCATCCAAGGCCGTGATTACTACACCAACAATGAATAACCTAATCAATTGATCCCTCCAATGGTAACTAGATGACGTTAATGTAATGAACATACAAGATCCCAATGCATCAGTCTCTGGTGTTCTAGCCACTACAGGAGCTGCCATTATAGGGGCTTCCTCAGCGCTCGTCATCTCAATAATGGGTGTTGGCTCCCTGCCCTGTTCTATCAGCGCCTCCTCCCCATCGAATGGAGACCCTTGGCCGATGCTGATATTCCCCTGAATAGGGAAAGGAGACTTGATTGAGGGATATAAAAAATTATGAGGGGAAAGGATAGACAAGGGCTGAGACGTACCTTGAGTAGCTAAGTTATGTCTACATCAGAGATACCGATCTCGCTACTCTCTCGGAGACTCCCTTTGTGGGACGCCCCCTAAGACCCTCCAAATTCAGGCTCTCCTTATTCTTCACCCCCTTTTTTACCTTCTCCTTTTCCCTCCTCTTTCGTCTCACCGCCCTCTGGCTCATCATCGTTTCTCGTAATCCTCTGACAGCATCTTTTCTGGATCATGCACCTGGCCGAGCATCACTTTCACCAGGAATGATGGATCCTCACGCTGACCATGTTGGTGTGCGTACACATCCATGGCTGTCAGATATGCATGACGAAGATGAATGCTCACCCCATAGACAATCCAATTGACTCTTCCCTCCAGAATATGGATTCCATCTCGTACTATCCTTTTCCAAAGAGCATTAGTTCCCATCAACTGTCGCAGGGTCATCCAGGCTGACCACAGAGCCAAAAAGATTGCATCATTGTAAGGCTGGAGCAGATACCTTTTATGCTTCTTAGAAAGTTCCCTGTCCACTTCACGATATCTTCTCCCCCTAGGCAATAAGGGCATGACCACGCCATGCGACGTCCCCACCACTGAAGTCTCAGCCAGTGCAGACCCAGTACCCCGATGTGCTTCCAACCTTTTTTATCTAACAACACCATGTCTACTCTCTCGCCGCCCAAGTTCTCCACTAGATACCTTGAGTTTCCTAACTCGCTTCCACAAAATCCCCTCATGGTATGTTATGGCTAATTGTTCAGAATATTTGGTTGAAAGGCCACCATCAACTCCGGTGGGAAGAAAGGTAATAACATCATCAGATCCCTAAGCTGTGAAAATTAGCCACATTTGGCAAAGAATGTAGGGGTGCCTTTCTTCCTGAACATTTGCGTACACCTTCTACGACATCCACTTGATGCAGCCGAACTGCCTGGAAGTCCTTGATGGTACGTAGGGATCCCAATAGAGCTTCCCATCAATCCGGACCATGATCACCCCACCTCTGATGCTCTGTAAGTATTACCTTTGCTCCAGTGAGCCCTGCCCATTATCTATCATCTGGCCAGTTGGGGTGGGGAATTGGCTAAAAGTGAAGTTGGCATGATTGCAGGTTCTGATCCGTACTCCCTCCTCATTTAGGGTCAATGGAATGACACAAGAGATGTTCATCAAGGAGGGCCGCATGCCATTACCTGGAGTACTAATGGAATTCATGAAGGTATGCCTACCATAATGAGCCGCGACCTAGTCATAAAAGATCTGGAAGGGACCATAGATCCTCCTAGGTGACCCCCTCTCGAAATGCGCTCTAAAATTTCATATAGACGAGCCCACACGGGGAATCTTGGATTTATTCTTTGATAAGCGTCCATGATGCCAACCATCACCAGGGTCACTGGATGAACTCCCATTCTTGCGTCCCTCACCAGTAATAGCTACCCACTCAAGAATCTGGCATGAAATCCGGCGTACTAAACAACTGGTTCCCGACTCTCGTTTATGCTGAAGCCCGATGATTGATATTCCCCCACCTCCAGGATCCTCCAGAACGATCTGATTTTACTCCTCTTTGTTGTGGCCAGACAACGTCTCCCTCACCCAAGCATCTTGAATTCTGGATATTTTTGCAGGAACAAGCTAAACCATTTCATGTAAGTGATGTCCTTCATAAAATCCTTGACCCACAGCCACTCTTTAGCTAGCTCCAATAGGTTCCATATCATCGTAGGAGTTCGTGATCTGTCTCCACAGATGTTCCTCATCGGGGGGAATTCATCGTACTGGTGCCCGCCCAAAGGGATACCCCAAATGCAATTAATGTCTCATAGGCCGATGCTGACTTCCCCAGGGTGAAGATGAATGGTATTGGTATCAGGGGACCATTGAGTAAACAACTCTATCCCGATCTCATACTGGCGATTTAAGTGAAATTGCGACGTCCACACCACCTCGAACAAACCAATGTGCTGCAGTTCAGCCCCGAACTGGTCACACATCTGGCATACCCAATAGGCCAAGGCCCAATCATTGGTGAAATTTCCTCCAGACTGCAGATCCCAATCCTAGAGCCAGCCATTGGTCTTGTCGGTAAAACTCTAACGGAAGGTGCTTGCATAAATTTCCAGAGAGTTCCCCACAACAAGGTCACTCCCTGAAATGGTTTTGGTCATGGGATTTAGGACGTAAACATTAATATGCCTAGTTTCTCTAACAGGATGACCATTTTAGGTGATATTATACTGATTTTGGTCATCCTCGTGGGTCACCCATGACCGCGGTGTGTCAACTTCAAATCATGGTTCGGGTACCTCCTCCGAAATACCGAAATCACATATCGACAGGTTGCAAGACAATGCATACTCTTTCTGGTCGGGGGTCAACATGTTGAAAAGAGTATGGTTTTCGGATACGATCTTTCAGGTGCCAAAAACCTTGAGGTTGGCAACCATCTCATACCTTCGAGCAGCGGATGTGACTTATCCCTCAACGTCAGCCAGATTGGCGGCCATCTCCATCCGAAAAGGTTTTAAGTACTTGGCACAAAAAAGTAGTAGTTGGCACGAAAAAGCAGTGGTTGGTGAGAAAAAATAGAGGCTGGTGCATAATATCAGAAGTTGGGACAAAAAATCTAGGGTTTGCGCATAAAAGATGGCTGAACTCAGCAAATTCCGCGTAACCAGAATGTTTTTTTGCACAGGACGGAGGAAATTTTTCATGCGTGAGAGCTCGAGATTATCACGGGAAAAAATCTGTATGGAATGAGGGACCCATGGGGATTTTATTGGCCCAGGGATTGATTTCCACATGCACGTGGATTGCGCCCTCCAGATCAGTTTTATGCGCCACTCCCATTTTAAGCGTGCAAAGGCCCCAGGGAGCCTTCCATCTCAGCGTTTCCCTCGGAATCAGACCTTTTTGGCCCCTCGTAGATCTGATTCCGAGGTTGCAAATTTTTTTACACTGAAAAATGCTCAAGGGCTAAAGCATGTTGGGTCGGGACAAAGCGAACCCATATTTGGCACTGGAAGTTCATTCTAGGGGCCAAGAGTGGCCGCCCGAAAAAGATGTCTTGAACAAAAACTCCGGGATTGATGAGACTCTCCATGTGTTGGCGCGGAAACAATTACGCGTGCCTGCCCAATGCGGTTACAATTTCTTGCGACTAACGCCAGCGCACAAAATTTCACGTAGGCCTATTTTTCGCACGGATCCAAGACCTTGTGTGCCTATAAATAGAAGGTCACCCCTTCGACTTCTGCCCCAAAAAATATGAACCGTCTTCCCGACGTGAAATTCCTCTCCCGTGCGCGCAAAAAGATGGCTCTTAGGTACTAAATTTTCCAGATCAGGTCGCCCGGGGATCCGCCTTTGAACGCGACCACTCGGGCTTGATCCTTTTCCAAATCCCATTGAGCCCTTTCCCCCATGTGCAATTCATACCAATTTCTTGCGATCAGTTCTTTGGCGTGGAATTCCTTTTCCCATTTCCCCAGTCATTTCATGCACGCAATTCCTTTTGCGCGCTGGCTCTACTATTTTAGTGTACACAACCTCATTGTGTGGTGGCTCCGCTGTTTTCGTACCCGCCACTCATTTGTGTGCCAACCTGGCCCTTTTTCACACCCACCACTCATTTTTACGTTGCCCCGACCCTTATTCATGCCCGCCACCCATTTGTGTGTCGACCCGTCCCTTTATCGTGGACACCGCTCATTTGTGTGCTAGCCCTGCCCTTTTTCGCACACCCTGCTCTTTTGAGAGTCATCCCGCCCATTTTTGCACAACAACCCCTTTTTCGCACAAGCCTCCCACCTTATGCGCCTGTGATGTCCCTCTTCCGGGCATCATTTGCGGGTGCCTCCCGCGCCCAATGAACATTCAACATATCTTCATTTCCCGTGAAACCTTATAGGTTCGCACAATGTAAATTCAAAGTCCCCTAGACTATATCGCCCGTTGTATTGCTTATCCTCATGCATCTTCTCATAGGCATGCTATCGACTATTGCTTCTTCGCATTGCCACGCTAAAGTGGACCCCCAATGGTTCTCTCTATAACACCCCCTCATCATTACATTTAATGTCCCCTCTCTTTACCAAGGTGTAGAGGGTACTGGTTATGTACGTCCTAGGGGTGGAGAGTGAACCCACCTCGTCCGAGCTACATGACTCTAAACTTCCAAGCACCGTCGTCCTCAGCACATGACATTAAACTGTGACCTCACCCCATGCCTCGCATGCGGGGTGCCCCCACCTTGGACATTCTCCACACCCAATGGTTTCCACGAGGATGAGATCTTCCCTCATATGGGCTGATATCCACCTTTTCGTAGTGGTGTTTGTTCATGGGGAAAGGGTGACCATCTCGTGGTAATCCACTAGATCTTCCTACAGGAGGCAGTGTCCCTGCTCCTCCTATCATCTTCAGTCTCAAGGACCAGGGAGAGGGGGGAATAGACATTGGAACCCTCCTTTATTCGGTACCAAATCCTCCTCTCATTGGGATTTGTCGCCATTGGGCCTCAATTATGATGTAAGTCCCAATCTCCATCTCCCTGGGATGATAACCATGCATAAGGCCATGTTTCCTTTTTTGGGTCACTAACCATGTGTAAGCCCCACTCCAATTCCCACAGACGCACCTTTCACGAAGAGATCGTCTGGTCTCTGTTGCCTCTTGTTTCTCACACCGATCATGACTCACGTGGGATTAGAGTAAGCATCGACCATGAAATAATCTCTGGGCAGCCTAGAGCATAATCCCCACACAAACACTTTGAACTATGGGGACTTTGATCCTTTTCGATGCATGGTATATAGAAATCCACCCTGAGGTTGAAGCCCAACACCCATTGGTCCTGAAAACTTTCACGTCGGTGCACCAATGCCCCCATTCTGAACTACGAGGACTTTGATCCTTGCCGAGGCAAGGTACGTAGGAAGCCTCCCAAAGGTTCAATCACACCACCCCTGTCATTCCGACCATCTTCATGTCGGTTCACCAACACCTTGGGAAGCCTAGAGTATAATCCTCACACCATCCGATCTACGAGGTCTTTAATCCTTACCAAGTCAAGGTACGTAGGAATCCTCCCTAAGGTGCAAGCCCAACATTCAGTCTCTCTGGCCACCTTCACATCGGTTCTCCCCCGTCTTGCACGATGTTAGACTGTGCACCCCTATCAGTAGTAATCTAATTTTTTCCCAGTCAGCGGTAAGTCGTTGCACACACATCCATTCCAAACAAAGAGTACTTTGATCCTTTCCATGGAAAGGTGTGTAGGAAGCCTCCCTGAGGTTCAAGCCAAACAACCAATGGTCCTAACCATTTTACATTGGTCAATCCCCATCCTGCATGATGTTAAACTTTATTCCCCTTTTTATTCCATATTCAACTGCAAGCCATTGTCACTCCATTCAGCGGTAAGCCGTTGCGACCCCACCCAATGGCAAGCCGTTGAAATCCCCAATCAGCGGTAAGACTCTGTCAGATGAACTAAGTGGACTTTGATTCCCTAAAACAAGCATACGTAGGAAGCCTTTTAAAAGATCAAGCCCAAAACCATTTTCATCCTCATGGCGGTTCCATCCCATTGGTCATTTAGTTCATTCAACCGCTCCATCATCCATCCAGATTCTTACCCGGGCCACCACATCCTAGGGCTATCATGCCACCTCATAACCAATTCCCCTCAATAGTAATCGGAAATTCAACCACACGTTGGCCCCAACATCATTGTTCCCTTTGAGGGTTTCACTCATCTGATCCACCCTAGTCAACGTTCTAATAGGTCCTAAACATTTTCGCTTGACATTAAACTTGTAGAATACCATGTGTTAAACATGGGAAGCTAAGTAAAACCTCAGATACATTGACATGGAATATAATTACCCACATTTGAAGTGGGATTCATTGGGATTTTGCGCCCTCGAGAAGCCCTATAATAAGGGACAGAAGACAGAAACGCCAGGGTCCCAGCGCCCAGGCACGCCAGTGATGCCCAATGTTACTACTCCACTTACTGAAGGTTTCTTCCCTGACCAGACCCCTTGGAATGTCCCAAGATAAGTAGTGTAATTAACTGGTGTCCATGAAGATATGACACTAGGAAGAGTTTCACGAAAAACGTATTAAATCTATAAGGGAGACCCTTACTAGGTGAAGAGTTCTGAGGAGGAATCCATAGAAGGAAGAACCAATATCGCATCATCTCATTTCAATCAAGATGCAAACCACCCTGAATAAGAGATGGATGTTTTTACCTTTGTAAATCGGGAATGTGGGGCAATAGACAACGTCGTCATCCCCCCCCCCAAAGAGACAGGCACACACACCCCAACGAAAGCGTCGAAAACAGCCTCATATGATACTTATTCTATCTCTACTCTGAGGATAGGTTATAATGATATATTTTCAATGCTGTAGGGGGGTTCAGTTTTTGGACATCTAGTTGAGGATTCAACCATCTCCAACCCAATTGATGATGAAGTGTCTTCTTGAAGCTCTAAAGGGAAGATAAAAGATTTAGAGTCATCATAAAAACCATTTTTCATTAGTATGGAAACTTTTTCTAACCTACCTGATGAAGCATATATTTTCTAAATATCAAGGAATGGAATAAAGGCATATTCCTCCTCTCATTCATCCCAACTTGGAGGGTTAATTACTTATCCTATGTTTTCAGATTCAGATGCCTCAATTGACTTTATGGAATCAACTAAAAAAGTGCTTCGATTTGGGATTTCATTTTAAATTTGATTATTGGGTTGCACATAATCTGGATTGAGATGATTTATTGTGTTAACTGGGATCTTCCCTATATCCTTCGGTGGATTGATTCTACAAACATAGTCTTTCATGGACCATTTCCCCATTGTGATATAAATCTACTTCAATGATTTGTAATTCACATGATTTTATTGGGGAATTGACACCATGTAATGTACCAATTTGAATATTGATGAAATCATTGAGACATTAGTGGTATGATGAAGGAATATTTTCATGCTTATGTAGCCATGTTCTTATGATTAGAATATAAAAATTTGTGTCATGTCGAACAACCATGGACTCTAATTCAGGCACAAGATCACAAACTATGATATGAGTGTAATCTCCCCCTGAGGTTCTTTCTCTCTCTTTTTATAAACACGTGACATCATAGTATAGGGAGAAATGTGGGATTCAATGAGACCCATCTAGTGAAGTGTTTATATCATAATGAGGATGACCCTTTAACAATTTCCCATAAAGGGTTGTCGGACATTGTTTTCATTAATCTGATTGGATAGGTGAAGGGGCCTAATGTGTCCTTCTAAAACAACATCTCCATATAAGTATTTGAAAGGTATGATCACATGTATTTATAATGCCTCATTCCCAATATTGTAAACCTATGCTATAGTGAACTCAAATTAAAATTACTTAAGGCTTGACAATGACTCAATTTTTTTCCCCGGAGGTCCTTAAAAAGACATAGAGCATTCAGGATTTATAACCTGGCCGGTACATGGGAAAACATCATCAAAACATTATACATTTACTTAAGAGGTCTATGTTTCCCTGCATGGATATGCTCTTTTTCTAGTGCTTTGGGAGATAATATTCATGATGTGGATGGACCATCTCAATGGGTGGGATCTGGAAGTGTTCTTATTCCTGGTGGATTATTTCGATTAGGTTGGCATATCCATCAAGGAGGTGGTGGTGTATCCTATAATTAGTCTTCCAATATGATCATGTTAGGGATGACACTTTCATGCTTGGTGGAATAACTCCCTTATTTTTTTTAGCTCACTAGAGAGATTTTCAATGTGTTTCATCAATGTAAATAGTTTGAGTGGGGGTTTGGTCGATGTGGTTGCTCTTAGCATGACCACCTCTTCCTCTATATCCACAAACCGGATGACCATTTCCCCATGTTACTTAAACATGTATATGGAAATCAGGTTCATAATCAGAATCATCATGTACAAGGTGATCACTACTATAAAGTGGGTCTATAACTACATATTTAATGAAACAGTTAATAAAATACATTTTTATATCCATATGAAAGAAACAAGTAGAAGAAAGCTTGATAAATACCCCCCTCCCCACACACTTACTCATCACCCTCACCCTACCCATCCCAAATGACTTCTACAACCCCATGATTCCTCCCCTACCATCTCTATGATTCCTCCTCCCCATCCTCCTACTCCACCAATCGCATCCCCAGAGCACCCATCCCACCTTCGTATTGTCATGGCTTTAGTGATCCCAACCCACCTACCCATTTTCATTGCATTGATGCACTCAACCCACCTCCCTGTCATCGTGGCTCTAATCCTCCCAGATCATCTCTCTATTGGTATGGCTTTATGAGCACCCAACTGACCTCCGACATAGCCTCCCCAACTCCCTACCAGCATAGATATGACTTCTCCCTCCACCCACACCTCACCAAGACCCTCCTACTCCAACCGGGATCACTTCCACCCCACATGGATCTAACACAGCCACACCAACATTTGTGGTCTTCCTCCAATACGACCAGAACCCCTACCCAAGATACTTCTCCTCTGATGTACCCACCCCACATCCCTATGATTTCATCTATAGAATAGGTTTTCATTGATTTTAGATCCCAATCTTCTTCAATTTTCATAGGGTAAGTTCCATTTATTTTGATTTATTGTCTTCTTAATTTTTATATTTTTTCATGGATATGGTTTAGTTATTTAAATGTATTTCATAATATATGATTTCTTTTATTTATTGTCTAATTTTTATTGGGTATGTTTTGACTTATTTGTTTCGATTTCATAAGTTAGGATTAGTTGGTTAATTAGAATCAATTTCAGGCCCCCAGTATTCAGGTTATGTTAATCACCCCAACCCCTACCTCAATGTGCTCATTTTATTTTAACACATTTTGTGTCAATTTTTTCCTTTGAAGTTTTTCTCTAATATATCTTAGATATAATAGGGATGAACATCTTCATACTATAACTCCATCTCTTCTCACATAAAAATATCTTTTCATTTTGTTTTACCATATATGTTCACCAAAATCATATATTAATTATACTAGATAATGGTACCTTATTTTATGAATTTTTACCAAAACTAACTCCATAGAAACTAAATAGTTATATGTGTTTTTTCATCCAATTTTCAGGATTTTTAGTCTACCTAGAATGATGAATTGATATAAAATAATTCAAATTCATGACTAAGGGTTCCTTTAACTCATGTTTTTCAAATTTGTTGTCTTTCCACCCCATTTTCATAACAAATTCATTAATCCACAAAATATATATGAATTGTTTTTATTATGAAATAATTTTCTTATTCATGTATTACACATAAGAATTAATTCTGAAAATGATATATTTTCCATGATATAATGACATATAAACTGTTAGCTTCTTTATTTTGTTCTATTTCACGAACTAATGCATTATAGGAAATCTAAATTAGGCTAAGATTTTTCATGAGTTAATCATAATAGCTCCAATAAACTGATAATCTTAATTATAATAATATTTTATATGATCAATTTACTAATATTAAAGAAACTTTCAACTAAACTTATTTTATCATACAAGAGGAATTTTACATAGGTATGTTTCATTATGTAGCTACTGAAATAACATTAACACACTAACACACATTAATTCAATGGAATATGTATTTTTATCTAGTTTACTTGAAAATAAACATAATATTTTCCATTAATAAAAAAGGATACATAATAGAGGCTTGTGTATTTTTTTATGCTAATAGATGGGGTATAATTTCCTTTTAATATATCATTGATAATTTCATGAAATCACTTGATTGAAAGGTTGTGAAATGGTGAATGTTTCATCTATTTAAAATAAAACATGCATCATAAATATTTAAATTGTAAAAACATATACATGGGAATTTAGTAACTGAGAACATTGAATGAGTTGTTCTTATGATATTTTTTATTTTAACATATCATTTCACCCATATGTTCATGTGTCACTATGTTGATTTCAATATTATATTTTTTTCTTTATGTATTATTCTTGAAAATGATGCTTTATGTTGATGCTGCTATCATTAACAACTGTTCAGTTATTTCCTTTCTTACTAATCATGTTCCTCCCACTTAAATGTTTTAGGTTAAATTAATAATGATTCATTTGATAAGCCACATTTTTTTGAAGATAAACCACACTAAGGATTACATCTTATAGTACTATTTGATTATCAAAATTTCTTGATTCGATAGAGGATTTTTAGGAAGATGAAGTAATAATGAATTCACATTTTATTTTGGTGTGTGAAAGGCTAGTTTCTCATGAGTTTTTATTGTTCAAATTTTCTAAATTTTCTTCAATAATTAATTTTTATTTTCTATATATTTAAACTATTGTTTGGTATCATAACACAATTATAAAAATAATAAAATCATTTTGTTCTTTTCTATTTGAAATAATTTGATTTTATGGTTTCATTTTTACCTATATTTCTATGTCCTTTAAGGAAAATTATATCACCTGTTACATTGGCATTGAGTTTTTGTTGTGAGTATCACATTCACTTCATCATTTAACATCAATTTGATGTCTATTTTGGTTATTAATAAAAATTAATTTGTGTTATAAATTAAATTTATAAATATATTAATGGTGAAGGGATTTTAGCCAACATAATGGATGTTTCCATTGAAGTTATCTTTCTTCTATCGCTTTTTAAGGATTATGTTCATGATAAAACAACATATTGTTAATTATAATTTATATGATAAAATATAGAATGTAATAATATATAATTTAATTATATAATGTTTAAGAATGTAATTATATAGAATGTTTATTATTCTTTTTGAAAAACTAGAATTTTTTATACTTCAATATCCTTTATTATTTGAAATGTTTTACTAATACTTCTTCTTAATATATTTTATATAAAATATATTTTTCCCACATCCATAGTTTCATTGTTTAGTTTTATTTTTGGTGTGAAATTTATTGATAACGTTATTTGAAATAAAACATGGTAAAGTTCAATTTAAATAAAAAATATTTCTTAAATTTTCAAGTGTTCTTGGAAATATCATAGCCTACTATATGTGAACAAGGTGTTGTGGAATATTATATGGTAGTTAAATATGTTATATCATTAGTTACAATTTGATTTATTTTCAAACTTTTAATTTAGTTATGAATGGATAATGAAAATAATAGTGTGTGACTACTGGTAATGTGTTAGGACTAAATAAAACAACATATGAAATATTAGTGTGTGAGTTATTTTGGAAATAAGTTATATTGATGTAAACTAGAAGAAAACATCTAAATGGTTATAAAATAGTGTATATGGATTATGTGTACTTGTTTTGAGATATAGGTAGTGTTAAGATAAGGTTAACTATTTTATAATATTTACACATAAATTTATCAATTTTTTGTTAGCATGATTATGGAATCATTCTGGTGTTCTCTCGACACACTCTCTAATCCCATAAATATAATCTAAGGCCCTTATAAGTTTTTTATTCTTCCAAACATAAGATATATTTTTATTCTTCATATATCAATGTCCCCTCTCTAGTGTATAAGATGGAGTTCAAATTTTTCACATCACTTAACCCCCAAATATCATTCAATTGCAGATTAATTCATTAATGAAATGAGAACTATGAAAATAATAACAAGATATAAATTCATTCATGATTTCATATTAATAAATCATACCACATCAAATGATGTTTAATATGAAATTATCTAATCTTGATTCTGTTAAGACAAATAGAATTAAAATGCGAAAATGATGTCTTCTCATTGATGATCCTTGGTTTAAGCTTCACTTCCAATGGTTGGTCTCCTCAACATTATAGAAAAACATCTCTAGATTTTCCTCTCTTGTTTTATACCTCAGTATGGTTCTCATAAAATTTGGTGATCACTTTACATACTCGAGATAGGTTAGAATTATTACACATGTAAAACAACACTAAATCAACCCACTAATCTCCACGATCCGTGATCAGATGACCATAATTTCTTAAATTGGTATTTGTTTCCATCTATAAAACTTTCTATATATTACATAATTTATTTTTTTAATGTACAAGTATTAAATTTCATCTCCACAAGGTGTCCATGTACTCCATGTGTTTTGAAAACTCAAAAACAATATCTTGTTTTCTTTTAAATATTCCCTATGCAATAAGATTAAAATAACACTCAAACTTGATTTTTGATTACCCACACTCTATATGAAGCCATTTCTTACTATGTAATGGGAAAAAAATATTTCATTAATTGTAAACCTAAACCTCCATGGGTTAAAATATTGTCAATGATAGGCCCACAAACAGTTCCAAAATTATGATGTCATATAATGAATTATCATAAATACACCACCAGTTGGTTTTCATAGACTTCATTGAATACACTAATACATTTTAATTAATTCACTATTCAAGGAATTTGATATATATTTAAATTGTTTTTTCCATCACATAAATTGTGTATCCTTGGAATGTGGTTGATATCACTAGTTTGATTGACTAAATTTTCAAGTCCTATGGAAATAGAGAATAGAAACATCTAAAAAACTGAAAGATTCATTTTTTAACATTACATACAATAGGAGATGATTTTATTAATTTTAATAAGAAAAATTTATCCTGAAATTCTATATAAAAATTACTATTTTATTTCCCTAGAATTTGAAATAATTCTATGTGGGAATGCTTCAATGTTATAAATATTGGTGTCAAATGGAATTTGCATTAGATATCATTCCATGACATTAATCCATGAAACATCCCTTTCCTAACTTTATTTTAGGAAGATATTAAACATTTTTTTTATAAATGTTTAAAATATCATGTATCAATTCAAGGAAAAATTAAAAATCATTCATTTTATTGGGATAAGATACATAACATTGTTCTCTACCAATTATTTTTGGGTTCTTTTATAGACTATGTTGAATAATATCTTAGTCTTGATACTCCCCATATAAACGTTTGGACTCCATTAATTTTTCCATGGGTATATAGTCTTTTTCTAGTAGTGAAAAAGGTCATTCAATTTTGTTTATGATATCCTACTATATTACAAGATTCAAGAGAGTAGGTTAAGATATGTAACAAATACTTGAGAATAAGAAATATAGGGAGTAAATATGATATTCTATAGTCAAGGATACCATAAGTTGATATCTTTTAAGAATGGTTCTTGGACTTCATTGTCCTATTTACTAAATCATGGGGGAATTAGTAAATAATTTTTTCAATATACTATGAGTTAATTTGGAATTAATCTATTACATTACTAAATTACATGGGTTCACATATAGTTATTGTTTAAAAAAATGAATCAACTATATATTTGAATTTCCAATAACTATAATCAATGAAAATAGTTTCCAATTTTAAAATAGTCATTTTATAGAAATAATGAAGAATGAGGATTCAAATAAAAGAAAATAAAAACCTATCATCCATGTATTTATAGGTAATCTAATAGTATAAAAATGATTTAAGGGGATTCTAGTGAAAAATATATAAAAATAATGACATGATTGAGTATATAAATTAGAGGAAAAAATTTAGGTATAAAAATATTATATAAGTGACCAATTTTTTAATAACCATATTTATTTGTATTTAGAAACATAATTTTTGTTGTGTGTTGAAATTTATCATTGATATTTTTGGTTCATGAAGTTATTCAACATATACTAAATGATTGAATCTGAGAGAAAGATATTTTATTTTAATGAGTTAGGGGAAATAGTAATGGATCCATATGAATATAGAATAACTATGAAGGAAACAATACCTAATTTTTCATGAAATATTGATTCAATATAAAGAACTCAAGAAAGTATTAAAGGTCCTATTAATAAATTTAAGACAGAAACTATATCTTGGAAAAATAAATTACAGATTTTCTATACCTTTTAAGGTAAGATAAATTATCTAAATTGGAAGATAAAAAATACTAGTGAAGGAGAACCATTCATAATGAATATGAAGAGACTAAATATACACATTGAATAAAATATGGTCAATAAATAAAAATATAAGATCTTCATAGAATAAGTATGAAAATGATGTTTAGTTGATAACTTTGGAAGTGCATCACACTCCAAATACAAACCCCATAGTCTCCATGAGATTCCTTTTATCAATGTGTTTTATTTTTTTGGTAGTATAAATATAATAATTCTTTTAATTTTTCTCATTTTATTATTACTATTTTCTCTTTTTTTTGTCTTAATAGGTCTTCCAAACAACTTCTAAAAAAGTATAGAGATTATTTCCCAAAAAATATAACATTCTAGTAGCCACATTTTAACAGAACTCTACCAGAATATAAAATGTTCAATAGAAATACTTGAAGAAAGAAACATACTATTATAGAATGATCGTTTCCAATAAAACTGTATAGACTCAAACTTGAGTCGATACACTCCACATAGTTCTATAGGATTTTGAGTTTACTCAATCAGGGAAAGAAACCCAACCAAAGAGTGTTGTAGTTGATGTAATCATATATGGATACATCAACCATTTTTTTACTCATAGGTGTAGTGAGTTTAGTTTAATTATCTATGTACATTTTTTGGTTGGATATTCATTGATTGCGAGATGAAAAAATTTTAATACTATTTTCTAAAATTCTCCTTTTTTATTTATTAAAAAACTATAAAGAATTATAAATCACATGTAAATGTGATACATTATCATATTATACCTCAATACAAATTTCATATTTGAGTTTGAAAATATCTACACCTAGTAATATTTCTATTTTGATTGATTATTATTGTGGTGATATATTTAAACATCAACACAACTATAAGGACCTACACCTATGATTATGGAATGTACATTCTGATTCCACCTCAAATAGTGTTTTGTTTCATAAAAAAATGTTCCAAATGGTGTATAATAGTAGTCCTTTTACTGTATTATATTTGAAATTTATTTATTATTTAATTTTTTAACATATTATTGAATTTGTATGGTGTTTTTTTTCATTGAAAATGGATTCTATACATTATGGTTATGTGATTATAGAAAGTGAGAACCAAAAATATTCCATATCTACTACTTCCATGGATCCAACTAATTCATCTTCTGATTTAAAAAATATATGATATTTTAGTAAGTGTATTGGGGAACTATCACCTCCTAGAAGTACAGTTGACACTTCTCCAGTGGGTGAAATCATCAGTGGCACAAAAACTCCAACTATTCACTAACATTGTCCTATTTTCGAACTGTATTTTTTAGTTCCATCGAATGGATGTTATGAGGAACACATTTTTTATCCAATTTACCTATATAATAGTATAAAAAAATCAGATGAGATGGATCTTCTGGCTGAGCAAGTCAAAATGATTACTGGAGAGATAGAATTGGGTACCAGCACTCTAAAATGCCAGGATGAACAATATATAAATGATCCTGATGGTTAAAATAACAATGTAGAACTTTTATTTAATTTTAAACTTATATATATAGTTGATAAATCAAGAATTTAGGAGAAAATGTAATATTCCATTCAACATAGATATGATTTGAATTAGATTATATAGCATCCAAAATTAAATCACAGTATTTTGGTTCTTCCATGGAGTATCTCCCCTTAGAAATATGTCACCTTAACTTGTCAAGATAGTGATGTTTATTAATTTTCTTGGTCTTTATTATCTATTTCTTCTTTTTATTAAGTTTATATGTTTATTCTATGATGTTTTGTCTCTAAATTTAATAAACATCAGTGTTGTTTCTGTGTCAAATTGGTAGCAATCAGTTATTTTTTATGAATTTTATGGCTCAAAATAATTTTATAATGTCAAAGGTAGTAGTTATTTTACCTCCACATTTTTAATTTTTAACCTAAAACATTAAATTATAAATTGATATATCTAATGATAAATAAGTGAGATAGATTCTAGTGGAATGTTTTACTATTTTTGGTGAGCATTGACTAATTCATTTTTATATCTCATGCTTAGATAGATATCATGTATTTGAGTTTGAAATATACCAAAAATGGTATAGTTATTAGTTTTTGAATAATGGTATATGAGTCTTAAATGTTCTAGATGTTATGTGTTACTAATAAACCTTATATAGGAATTTTTTTAATTTATAGTGTCACGCTTTTATATGATGGTTTTTCCTTTTAATCTTATTGATAGATTTATTTTTGGATATATGCATGACTCAAAGTGTGTAACATGAATTTTAAGGGAAAAATATGTAGATGAGTGAACTAGAGCAACACTTAAAGGAGAGTGGTAAGGCTTCAATTTATATTGCTTTATTGGTTGATATGTAAGGGGTTTCCTTATTTTCTTGCTCTTATACTTTTTTGTTTTCACTTTTTTCCCATTACTTCTTAAGGGGTGAATGTGTTTTTTCTATCATTATGGTTTACAATAAACAATAATGAGGCTAATTAATCAGTGTAATGGGAAGGCTTTTGAGATAGAGGCAACTTATGATGGGAAAATTGATCAGTTCTCACTTATTACCCATTTTAAATTTTAATTAGAGAAGTATTTGGAATTTTATGCAGGAAAATGGGTTCCCATTGATTTTATGTGATATTTTTAAAGATAATATATATATTTCTTACATATACCACTTATCTGTTTCTCAATTTATGAATATAAAATTAGCTGACAACTGAGTTCATTAAAAACATCTGCAAAATAAAGTATGACCATCACTATTTGATGCTGAATTGATGTATGATTTTTTTTGTATTTATTTCAAAAATTTATATTACTATACAATTTTGTTTTATATATTGAATATATATTTATAAAAAATTAATAATCCTTTATAGAGTGGGAAAATTAGGAGAAAACACTAATTGCCTGGGCATCCAACTTGAATCACAGTAAACCAATACCTAACCCTTATAGTATGTCTTTTATGATTTCTATTTAAAAAATTCAAGATTTATTATATTGATATATGTAACTAAATATAATTTTTAATGATATATATTTAAATAAATGAAGATCACATTTATTAAATATTGACACTCTAAAATAACTATATGAAAATCAATTTGTTTTTACATTTTTTTAAATAAGTATATTACTATTTTCCTAATAAACCCTGTTTTTTTATAATTGTTAATGAAAAAGAAATTACCTACATATATGTTCCCTTTGTTTGACGTCAATTTTATGAAATTATATAAGTTTCTAATGTCACTAATTCTTAACGTTACTTATTTCCTCATCTTTTTGTCTTTACAATCATCTCCATCATCAAATCCTTTTCATGTTCTTTTTTATTTTACTTCATGCCTTCATTACATTAACTTCCACAAGCTCACCTTGTAGTTTCATACTGTTGGGATTATATATTTCTATTACACGTGAAAAAATCAATATAAACAATGCTAATATTATAATTTCTTTACACCATATCCAATATTTAATAAATTTCTTACTTCCAAACCATCATTGCATTTACTCACATCATTTCTAGTATATGCCTCCCATGCTATTTCCATTGCATTTGAATTCTTGATTATTATTATTATAATTTTTTTGTTATTATTAATATTATTATTTATATTGGCTGTGTTTTGAGAATCATGAGTTACAAAAGAAATTTAATCTTATCCATCACCAACTCACTTTATGAAATATTGAATAATCATCATTTTAGTTCTATTGATATGTTGATAATTTAAAATAGAAAATCCATTCTTAGGTACTTATGATATTTTTTTAATTGGGTATATAATAATATAATTAAAATAGTTAGTTATAAATTTCTTTATGATCATTTCACCTCAACACTCGATTGTTGTTGGGTATGAGGTTTCACAGTAATTTATAGCATTTGCTGGGTAATTTATGGAAGATACGATGTATAAGGCTCCATTGTGGTGTTTTTTATGAAATCAAGAGACTATTGACACGATATTTAACTTTGGATGCACATTTATAGCTAGGTTTTAAAACTGTGGCAATATGGATTCTTGGATGAATCTACCTCCATGGTTTGAAACCATGGAAATAGCCTTATAGGGAAATTTTAAACCAGGGTTATATGGCTATTTATGCAATTTGGATCAATGGATATAGGATTTTCCCTATAGCCATACCAATAGGAGCCACATTTTGGGATCTTTATTCATGTTTACAAACCATGGATATACCATTATTTTTTAGTAGTGGATCTGTTAGGTGGATAAAATTTATGGAATCGAACATCAACTCATCTTCTGATAAAGATTATTCTGGATGTGTAAACTATAATCGTACTTTCTGGTGGTGCAGTGTCTATTCTTTTATGTTAGTCATCATGAAATCTGCTAAGATCAAGGAAATATTTGGCCATGGAATGATCTTGCCATATTTTTTCCCTTTATCCTTTTTATTATGTTACTTCTTGGGGGATTTGCCTTCATAGTTTGCGATTTTTACAAAAACAAATTCCTATAACAGAAGCAGTAGGTGGCATAGTTTATTGTTTTAAATATGTTCATAAAGTCACATGTGTTTGGTTTATCATTTCCCTAACCATACAATCATTGATTTCTTTCTTCCTTTCTTTTGACATCCTTCCACTCACCTACCCCCTCCGTATTGTTAGAAGAAACACATTCTACTTGGGATAGTAAAATTTTTACATTCACTTTCCCATAATCCACCATCATTTGTGGGATGTCTTTGAAAACAAAATGACCCCATATGGGGTGCCTCATAATTTTATGGAATGGGAAATAGTTTGGTATGTCATATCCACATTTTTTGTTATAATTATTTGGATATGGAAATTGAACTATGTTGTTTTCCAAAGAAGATATGAAGTATTTAGGGACATGGTAATTTCGAAAAATAATAAAAATTGTTTTTCAACACATAAAATTTTCTTCTCCTCTGATATCTTTAATCATCATGATGTGGTATCCATTTCTGCTGATGCTTGGAAAGTGTAACCCTATGGTACAAAGAAGTATTTGAAGTAGGAGAGGGTATAGAGGAGTTCTTTGGTGTAACTGTAACGTCCTCTTATTTTTATGTTCTTCTTCCCTGAACTGATGGAATTACTCAAGGCATCGATGGAATTATCTACCTATTAAAAAATTGAGGCAAGGTCCCAGAAATATCCTATGTATTTCAGAAAGATCAATGGTGTGTGAAACAAATCATAATGATTTACTATGAAAATGTGTTACAACTCTTCTTTAGGTAGTGGTAGATTCAAGGAGTATGTTAATACTTTCCATCAATCAATGATATTCTAGACTCTTTCAATTTCCATTTTTTCAGGTAATATTAAAGTTTGTTTGCTTCTATAATTTTGAGCTAAACTAGAAAAAGAACATATTAAGGAGATATCCACATCCAATGATTTAGCAGTACTAAAAACTCATGTACCATACTGAGGTTGTCCCCTGCAATGATTGCACGAAGCATCTGATTTTCACCGCCTCTGGTTGTTTAGGGGTCCTCATCATGGGATCACAATGAAAAATAAAATTCATCAAGTTCTAATCCAGATCTCCTATGTAGTTGAACATTGAAAATGTAGGATTCCATAATTTTAGAGGGGGAGGATTAGGATCTACAAATTTGGGGTAAGCCTTCTGTTTTGACTATACTAGGATACTTCATCCTTCCATAGATTCCAATCGAATAATAAATGACTCACTAGTGTTTATAAGAATTCGAAAAACACCGGGATGAGCTGAGACATGAATATGTGTGGTGAATGGATCCTGAATGGGTGTACAATTATTAGGACCACTAGTGGTGGTACCATTGGTATCTGTCATGGGTAGCCCATTCAGAGAGGCTTATAAAGATGCACCTGACCCTACTCTGGTTTCACTTGCAATGGAAGGAATTCATGATTTTCATTAGTGGTTATGAAAAACCCTCTTTTTTGAGGTCCATACACTATAAGTTCTTGTTGGTATCTACTTGTGGATAATATCTAGTAGGAATGTATCCTCATTGTAACAATTCCTTGAGTTTTCAAAACTCTTTAATATCATCCTATTGATGAGAAAATATCTCCTTTAATTTCATGGATTGACCCTCTCTAGAGGGAAGGTGAGAAATATCATGACCCTTACCTTTTCCCCAATTAGGTTCCAGCTTAAGAGTTAGAGGTTCATTATTCGAGAGGATGCCCAAATTTTTGATGCACCTCTTGTTTCACGTACACAAACCTCCTTCATTTGTTTCAGTGTGGACCATCTCATGTGTAACACCCCAATAATTTAAAAATAAATTAATATATAATGCATAAAACACTAAGTATCTATAAAACACCACTTTTTTATAACCTTGCCATTAAACATAAATTTTCCAACTCTTTGATTTGAATTTTGATAATATGACATACAAGGGTTGTGATCAGTAAGTTATTTAGAGTTTGATGGGATTAACATAATTTTTGGTTAATAGTAACCAACCCTTATAAATATTATCCTACCCTTATGAATGGTAACTTACCCTTATGATTAGTAATATGACTCTTATGTATGGTATCAACACCCATGAATGTATATATAAATTTTGGAACCATAAAAATAAAGATGAATATTTTAGGAATATATTTTTAAATTAAATATTGATTTTAATTAAATATTTAATTAATAATATTTAGAAAATTATTTTTACAAAATGAACTTCATTTTTGAATTCTACACATCGAAAAATTGATAGGGTGAATTTTTGCTATTTTTTTGAAATTGATGAAGTTTCGATGAATAGTAAAATACAACGATTTACCATGTAAATACATTATTATTTAAATTTACTATTCATAACATCATGAGTTTTGTAAGCACCCAAATATTGAACTCACATGCTATTATTACTATTATATGTCAAGGAATACTCACTATTTCATGCCTTGAGAAGAAATAATAAATTAATGATTATAATATTAAAAAACTCCCCCCTCAAATATGTAAACCACCCCTCACCCCCTCTTCCTCCCACACCACTCAAGCATCAAGAATTGCCTAAAAAAGTCCATAAAGATATTTTCAAGGAGGAGTACTCAATAAGTGAACCTCTCTTTCCTTTTCATTCAATTTCTTTTACAATGATCCATTCTTTTGTTCTCTCTTCTCACCTCCCATCATCCAAATTCCATGAAAATTCCATTACCTTACATTTACTGGATTTCAAATATTCTAATGGAATATTTCATCATAATCTCTCTTTTCCATTCCTTCTATACTGTAATTGAAAACACCGTCTAAGATGTGTTAATTTATCACACTCAAATAAGATTGGTTTTCAATTTCCATTACTATCTTTAAAACTGGACATAAAACCTTTTCAATTGTTGAACCAGAACATAATATATGTATTTTTTTATAATGTTCTGGAATTTTTACACACTCATAATATGGAATATAAATACAGAACAAGTTTATTGTGCACAAAACCGCCAAGCCAAATCCAAGCGTTTATTAATAACACATTGAATGAGTCATACTTATGGTAAATAACCTGAATAATTAAAAGATAAATTATATCTCTTTAATGACTCTAATAATTTATATTAACAATTCTGGATGTTAAACTGTATTTCCAAAAAACATCCAGTCATGAATACAAGTAAACGGATCAGGAAAACCAAAGAAGAAACTGCTACCAAAACAATAAAATTGAATCCCTTAAACCCATCAAAGAGGCCATTAATAAACCTAATAAGGTTATAAAATATTAATTACATGTTGATTAGGTTATGTAATTATTAGTTAATGAAGTTATATTTGATTATTCGGGTCTTTAAGAACAAACAAGAACACCTTCAAGAATACGGTTAGGGATCCTCTCTCTCACTTTGGTTCAAGAATCCCCCTATGTTGTGCTCTTTTATTTTTAATTCCTTATAATAGGGTATGTTTTATCACCTTCCCCACAAATCCCCTATGATATATAAATAATATGAAACCCATTTACCTCTGTTTAATCTCTCGAAAGAACACTCATTACAATGGAAAAATGTCTCTAAGGGGTTTCTCATCTCACATTCAATTCTATGGGATTTCCATTGTTCGCCTCTTTTTTCTTATATGTGGTCCAGGTGTACATCCATTTGATATAGATTACAATGATTATATTTATATTAATGGTAATCTATTAATAATTTCGTGTTTATTAAAAAATTTTCATACGAATCAATTGATTACTATATGGTTATGATCTTTGCCTCTATTTTCCCTTTATTGTGACTTATTTACTATTGTGCAGCTAATCATTCTTATGGAGTGTATGTAATGACCATTTGATATCAGTTCTAAATTGAAATTATATTCCATTGAAAATTTAATATTCTCATATCATGGATATTATTATTATATAAATTGTATACCATTTTACATATGATTTTTGTTTTGAATGTGGTTTTGACTGTGGAAATATTGATGAATATCTCTATTCTATACAGATAATGTAAATGAATATTTACCTTGTGTTGAATCTATATATAAAGAATTATTTGGACATGAAGTAGAATTTGGGGCCCTCTACAGCCCCTCGATGCATCTGTAGGTCTCATGAGACAAATCAATTGGTGACAAAACCTTTGAGTTTGTTTCCATAAATCAGAAAGGTTTAAACCCATAGAACTAAAGAATTTTTACAGTTTTATGGTATCATGTTCCAGATACATGAAGTCCAATAAATAATAAATATTTTTATTCATTATCAGTTATTACTATCTAAGAGGTTTTCACTCTGACAAAATCTATTGATGTATTTTCATTCCCAGTTTTTTAATGGTTCATGTTTTTCATTTATTCACCATGCCATATTGATTATGTCAGATTGTTTAAAATCCAGTTATTATTGATTCATGCATCTACTATTTGTAACCCTTACTAAGTGATTGAGGTCACCCTTTCATTATTTACTTTCAATTGGTGATGAAGAATAGATCATTTATTGAGTTCTTGTAGATGCAATTTTTAGTTTTTGTTATGTATTATATATTATATCCTTTTCAAATATAATTTGAGTTACATATATGTATCTTGATTCTTCAAGACTACTAAACTGATCATTCCTTTGGGATTTTCATTCCTTCTAACCATGTCAATATAACAAGTATTTCACTACCTCCAATCTAGAGCAATCGGGGTGTTACAGTTGGTATTAGAGAAAGTTTAGTAGAAAACATGGAAACTATATTAGAAAACATAGATTAGGGAAAAAATACATAAGGTATTATTTAGGGAAAAATATAAAAGAATTTCCGTGTATTTTTATAAGGAAATGATTATGTGAATCTTTCAAACAATACATCCCTCTCTAAATACGATCAGGTAGAGGTGGCTCTTGCACAGATGTACCTAGGATTGAAAGATCTGACAAGGAGTTTTGGGCTTGACCCGGGGTATCCTAGTACATGACAACGGGCCTTTTTTAACTCTTGGTTATGACACTCCTGGTGGATATGCTTAGGATAATTTATATTTTCATTACAATCCATTATAAAGGATTAAAATGTGAATTTTTCCTCAGAAAAACCATGATTATGAGATTAGCTATGTAGATAATTTCATTTTATGTTAAGTTCTTTTCTATTTTATATTCATAACCTAATATAATGTATACCATTATTTATAAATGGCACCTAATAGAAGAAAGAGAATCAATAATCATAAATAACTTTATGAATTATGAGTTTTCGATAAATATATGGTTTGCCTCTGTGTTTATTCTTTATGTTAAATCCTTGTTTTATATCTTTTCAGATCATGGAATGTCAGTTACAAATGGAAGGAGGAAGATCTCAAACGACATTCCTATCCCTTCATGTTGACTTGATTTCAATAATTATTACATTAAAATGTCCCAGCAATTCTGAAACATTTTCTAACATACAATTCACTTGAAAGAAATTTTTTGAGATATCAAACACGTCTACTATACCTCGATATCATCTTGGATCATTGGTTGTATTTAATCAAACCACATTTTCTCAATATTCTCGTATTTTCAAGAAAGGTAAATATTATCAAGGAATTTTCAAATATTTTACCTTATCACAAAATTTTGAAGCATGTTGTCATTTTCAAAAGGTGCGGAAGAAGGATACCCTTGTGAAACCTATTAATATATTCTTTCAAAATATAGTCTTTTAGCACATACTTATGAAATTATAAAAGGACCATTGGTTGAATGTTTCAACTGAAAATATGTATAACTATTTAAAACAAACATGTTTTATTAGACCTTTTGAAATTATATGTCATACATGAGTATTTTTTTAACCTATTTATCTATGAACACCCATATGACTGAAGTTGTACAATGTGTATCTGGATGAAGGAAGAAAATGATTTTGAAGGATCTCTAAATCATTGTTGCAAGACATGGATCTTCTATTTTCGTGAGCACGATGATGATGAAAACAAATGGACACTATGATCAAGGTACCCTCACATTTTTTAATAAATAAATAAAACATCAAGGACATAATTCACGAAGGTGGGGATAATGTAACACCACAAGAATTTACAAATAATTTTAATATTAAATGCATAAAACACTAATTCTTTACAAAACAAAACTTTGTTATAACCTAGCCATTAAACATAAATTTTCCATCTCTATGATTTGAATTTTTAAAATATAACATGAATGACTGTGATCTATAAGTTATTTAGAGTCTGATGGAAGTATCAATATTTTTGGTTAATAGTAACCTACACTTATTTATAGTAACCTACCCTTATAAATAGTAACATAACCTTATGAATAGTAACATGGCCCTTATGAATGGTATCCACACCCATAAATGTCTAAAAAAATTTAGGCACCATAAAAATAAAGGTGAAAATTTTAAGAGTTTATATTTTTTGATTAAATATTGATTTCAATTAAATATTTAATTAGTCACATATAGAAAATTATTTTTGAAAACAGGACTTCATTTTTGGATTTTTCATGTCGAGAAATGGATAGGGTGAATTTTTGGTGTTTTTCTGAAATACTTGAATTTTTGGTGAATAGTAAAATACATTGATTTACCATATAAATACATTATAAATTAAATTAACTATTCCTAGCATCATGAATGATGTATGCACCCAAATCTTGAACTCACTTGTTCTTATTACTATTCTAAGTCAATGAATACTCACTAGTTCTTTCCTTGAGAAGAAATAATAAATTACTGATTATAATATTAAGAAAACTCTCCTCCCCTCTACAATATAGACCACCCCTCACCCCCCTCTTCCTCCCACACCACTCAATATTAAAGAATTGCCTAAATTCTTCCAAATAACATTTACAAGACCACTCCCTACTTCCAAGACATGGTGGTCTCACCAAAAGGCAAAAAACAAAGGCCTTAAGGAGATTCTCAAGGAGTGCTCAAGAGGTGAACCTCTCTTCCTTTTTCATTCAATTTCATTTACAAAGTTCGAGAATTTTGTTATATCCTCTAACCTCTCCTCATCCAAATTCCATGATAACTCCAATAAATTACATATAATATATTCTAGTTATGAAAATAGAATATTTCATCATAATATCTCTTTTTCCCTTCCTTTTATACTATAAATGCAAACACCGTCTAAGATGTGTTAATTTATCATACTCAACCAAGATGAGTTTTCAATTTTCATTAATATCTTCATGAATGATCATAAAACCTTTTCAATGGATGAACCATATCATAATATATGTATTTTATCTTTTTAATGTTTTTTAATCCTTACACACTCATAATATGAAATAATAATACAAAAATGTTTATTGTGAACAAAACTACCTATCCAAATCCAATCATTTATTATTAACTCATTGAATGAGTCATCCTTATGGTTTATAACCAGAATCATTATAAGATAATTTATATCTCCCTAATGTAAGTAATAATTTATATTAACAATTATTTATGTTTAATCCCATTTCAAATAAACATACATTCATCAATAAAAGTAAACGGATCATGAAAACCAAAGAAGAAAATTGCACCAAAACAATAAAATTGAATCTATTAAACCCATCAAAAAATACATTAATTAACCTAATATGGTTATAAAATATCAATTAAATGTTTATTAGGTTCTTTAATTTTTAATTAATGAACCTAAATTTGATTATTTAGGTCGTTAATAACAATCAAGTACACATTCAATCATAAGGTAAGGGATCCTCTCTCTCACTTTTGTTCAAGAATCTCCCCTATGTTGTGCTCTTATTTTTAATTCCTAATGATGGGGTATATTCTCAAACCTTCCCCATACTGCACTTATGATATATAAATAATGGCATACCCCTTTACCTCTCATTAATCCCTCACAAGAACACTCTTTACCATTCCAAAATGTTGGTAAGGGGTTTTCTCATCTCACTTTCAATTCAGTGGGATTTCCATTGTTCACCTCTTATTTATTATATGTGGTATAGATGTATATCCATTTGATATATATTATCATTATTCTCTTTATATTCATGGTATTCTGTGATTTATTTTGTGGTTATTATCTTTTGGTCATATAACTCAATTGATTACAACAAGGTAACAAGCTTTGTCTTTATTTTCACTTCGTTTTGACTTGCTTAGTATTGTGAACCTACTTCCTCTTAGGGAGTGTACATACTGAACATTTGATACCACTTTTAAATTTTAATTATATTCCATTTAAATTTCCATATTCTCATATAATGAATATGGTTATTGTCTAAACCATATACCATTTTACATACTATATTTATTTTGATTTTTGTTCTGAATGTGTAAATATTTATGAATATGTTTCCTCTATTCTATACAACTAATGTAAAGTAATATTACTATTTTGATGAATCTATTTATAAATAATTATTTGGACTTACTATGGTGGGTGGGGCCCGCTATATCCCCACGATGCATCGGTAGGTCTAATGAGACAAATTAGTTAGTGACGAACCCTTCGAGTTTGTTTCAAAAAAATCAAATGGGTTTATAACCACAGAACTAAACCATTTTTATGGTATTATAGTATCACATTCCAAATACAATAATTCCAATAAATAATAATTTCCTGTATTTATTATCATTTATTACTATCCATGAATATTTCACTATGACAAAATCAATGGATGCAGTTTCATTCTAAGTTTATTAATGGCATGAGTTTTTCATTTTTTAACCATGCCATATTGATTATGTAAATTTTTTTACAATTCAGTAATTATTGATCCATGATTACACTATTTGTAACCCATATATAGAATTTGATCTCACCCCTTTCATTGTTTACTTTCAACAGGTGATGAAAAAGAGGGCATTTATTGAGTTCTTGAGGATGCAATTTTTAGTTTTTGTTTTGTATTATATTTTTTAACATTTTCCAAAGTAATTTGAGTTACATATATGTATATAGATTCTTCAAGGCTACTAAACTGATCATTCTTTTGGGACTTTCATTACTTATAACCATGATAAGGTAACAAGTAATGCATCGAAACCGGTCTAGAGGGGTCAGGGCGTTACATCAGGAATAAGAACTTCTTCTCTTGACTACCCCAAATAGATTTCATGTTCTAGAGGGTATTCAAAAATATAATTAAGGAAATTTTTTGATGTGTAGTGTATCATAATAAATCTATTTGTATCTTTATGATACCTCTTTCTTTTGTTCCCTCCATGAGACATTGTCCTCTTCTTTTTTGATTCCATATGAACTGTTTCCCAGACAAAAACCCGATGTGAATCGCTTGATAGTTCAGGTGTTCATTTTCAAAGTGAATGTACTGAATCATGAGATAGAAATAACTAAGATGATTCATTTTCTGTTTTGTTCCCTAATCGTGGGATAACTTATTTCTGTTGATTATGGGATTCCAGATATGAAAATAACCCCAACTCTAAGGGTTGGGCCTGTTTCTGTTCTTCTTTCAAAACCTTTTTGGCACCATTTCATGGTTCTGATTCTTGGGTTACAAAATCATCCCGCACTTCATGTTGGGATTGATTTGGAAAAATATGTAATATATTACCATATATTCTCTTTGTATTCCATGTATTCTGGTTCGAACATGGGTTGGGTGAATTATTTGATAATAATTTTAATCAACCATTTTAGAACAATGTTGTTCTATTTTTAATTTTTTTTAATATGATGACTAACATCCTCTAAATGGGAGTCTTGTTCGATGTTATTATATTATGTATGGAACATTTTCTCAACACCCTTCTCTCTTATTTTCTGATTCCAGTAAGAGTTGGTTGAGGCCGATTCTTATTAAAAATATCTTCACTCATGAATAGAATCAATTTATTGTATCCTTCCTTGGGAAATAAAATTTTATTACAAAAACGTGGGTGGGATTTGATGGAATGGTATCATAGTGAAATGAAATGCTACATGTCCACTATATCCTCTTATATGAATAGAATATGGGGTATCTATGATCAGATTTCACAACCTCCTTAATACATCGAGACATGCACATTAAAGGGCGCCCTCCTACTTCTTGATCATTGGATGTTGTGAATCTAGGAAATAATCAGTGTTAATTTTTTGTTGTAACCCTCCTATAACATTTAAATGAGTTTTATACTCATCATGTGGTAATACTTTTGATTTAAGGTGATGAGGATTTTTTAAAATGTGGAGGCAGATTTCATTCATATAATCTTTTACCAACATCTCTGGAATATTGTACTGTGGATTAACTAAATGCTAGAACAAGACTTGTATTTCATCCTTATCCAATTTTTTCCTCCTGATTAAAATATCCCCCTAATATTTTTCTAGAGGTTCTTCTACCCTATCATGAAAGTGTTGTGGTTTTCATGCCATTTTATCAGAATCAGTAAGATCGATAAGGATTTCCTTTAATGAAATAAAAGTTTAGTTGCACATGGGTGGATCAAAGAAGGACATTCGCATTGGGATATCTTCTAGTTTAGAAATGATTTCACCTTCCAGTATCAAGTCATCAGCCATAATCGGCCTTGTCTTTTAAAGTGTCTCATGATAATAGGGATTTCTTATCACAATAGTTCCAATTGGATAATTCCATTTAAAATAAAAAACACTACATTGAAGATAACATTTGATGTAAATGCGTCATGGGGAGGACCATCATGGTGGATTATAGTAATTGGAAGAACCTCTTGCTTCATGGTCTTCTAGCCACATGGAGGTTTTCCTAGATCTCGTCATGAGACAATATCTCAAGATTTACCATATTTGTTTCATTGATTAAGACTTATTGATGAAGTTTTCTTTGAGGACCTTCAGAATTACAACTACTACACCCATAATTTGTTAACATAATGGTAGGATCTTAAGCTACTACATATTAATGTTTGGGGGCTTCAATATCCCCAACATTGAGTGGATCAGTAATTCTTATTTTCAATTGATTCACTAACTATGTTTGATAATACTTATTCATGGATGCCTTATAATTAGTAGATGGGTCCACATTCCGGGAAATGTGGTTTTCATGGGCTGGTGTATGTACCTTCCTTGGAGAGGTCATTTTGATAGGATGATTGTCCTCAATTGTAATGGGTGTTTATTCCTGAACCTATTGTTCATATGATATGGGGGATTTTGACCGGTTACCCTCGTTGACAGAAACATAAGTTTGTATCTGCTCTAAGATACATACAGATGAGTCACCCTGCTTATGGTAATATATTTATGTGTTTATCCCTATGGTACTTGTATTGGCACCATTATGATTTTCTGGAATGTTTCTATAATTTGTGTAAGAATTTGTGTCATCCCATTCACCATTACCAAGATTTTTTTGTTGACATAACTGACTGGAATGGGGATATACATCCATTACATGTCTAAATTAGGTGTATGTACTTGTTCATAACCTTCCATTCCTTTTAATGGGACTGATAGTACTCATGTGTGTGGGTAGATAGTTGGGTGTTCCCTCTATTTTTCAACAGTACATTCCGAATAACTTCTCCCAGTGCTTCTAAATGAGGTTGTTGGTAGTCTTAGTGGGTGTAGGCAGCTATATTTTTCAACTTGTGGGTCGCCACAGTATTTGGTTTGTGAGATTATTAGAACACCACATGTAGATTCTTCGGCCTGGCTGGATGGGTGTAGGAAAGTGTTCGGTCATACTTATAGTACTCTACTAGATTTTAATGGTGGGATTCATTGGACGCCACCATAGGAGTATGATGGTTTTATGATCTAAATTTAATGGGTATATATTACCTCTCATAGTTTTCAACCAAACTAGGTTGGTAGGATTTTCTGGAGGGGGGAGTGTGAACCGCCTCCCTATTGGTCATTTATCATCCCTGGTGGGACGTCATGTGTGCCCAGGTTTGGAGAACCTAGGAAGAACAATCGAAGGTGACACCCTCATCAAGTTGAGGGTACACTACCATGTGGTGTTGGAGGAAGGGATAGTTGGAATTTTTATTTTATAATGACACATGAATCATTAAGAGTATAACATAATTGGCCTCCTGATCCACCACCTAAAAATATGGGAGGGGCTGGTTGTTTCATTCCAAGGAAAATCTTCTGAAACAATTGAAGATAGTGGTCGGCGTTGTCTCCTTGAAAACCACCAGTCATAATTTTCCAAATGATTTGGGTTGGTTGTTAAGAATTAGGTCATATTAGGTGACCTCTACAGTCAGTATGGTACTATGAGGATGGTACTATTGATCTAGCGCATTAGAGACCCAGTGTTGAAGACACTGAGTTAGTGATGATGTCATTCATGAAGAAGATGATCCAACCAGAGAATCACCTAGAGAATTCAAGGATGAAAACTAGAAGGATTTCATTAGATAAAAGGTAGTTCTAAAAAAGAGTGCCTATATTATATTAAGAAAATAAAGTGGAAAACCCAGTTAAAGTGTCCTCTTCATGGATGAGTATATGTGTGATTTATATCCTTTTCTGTCTCTATTTCACTTTAGGAGTAGAAGGGGCCTCACAAGTTGGTGATACTATCATCATGGGTAAGGATTCATATCGGGTTAAAAATTTATCTATTTTAAATGAAAATGGGTTTTCTTAAGGAACATAGTGGTATGAAGGAGACCAGCTAGTACATCCGTTTTAAATTATGAAGGAGATTCCATAGTTATGTCATTCGTGTTGGGTAATCCGTTTTTTAGGATGAAAATGGGGTTTCTTCGAGGAATGGAATGTTGTGAAAAATAATGTCCAGTGCATCACTTTTATATTATGATATAGATTCCATAGTTAATTCATTCACATTGGGTTCACCATTTTTTTTTGATGAAAATGGTTTTTCCGTGGGGAATGGAAAGGAATGAAAAAGGCTGGTCAATTTATCTCTTTTATATTATGTAGGAGGTTAAATAGTCAATTCATTCAAATAGGGTGCCCCATTTTTCTGTTTCCAAAGAAAATAGGTTTTTCATCATGGAATGGAATTTTATGATGGAGACTAGATAATACATACCATTTATATTATGAAGGAGGTTTCATAGTTAAGTCATTCACTTCGGGTTCACCATTTTTGGTTTTCCTCTGATTTCAAGACATATTATTGTTTTCTATTTTTGAATGGTTTCCAACAGGTTTGTTCATGGAACTAGAAACACCCAATTGTTTTGTATCCAAAGTGATATACTTTCTAAAGGTTGACATTCGTTATGTGTTATAACCTATAATTTTTAGGAACTCACATTGGTTGAGAGGATGGGAGGTCATGCTAATCACACCCTTTGGGGTGGAATTAGTTCCTACCCCCAGAATCTCTTTTATATTTAAGATATGTTCATGAATTATTCATTAATTCCCACTTATAAAGTAGGTCATCCCATGATTGGAAATAAATTATTAACTTGTATAAAATTTATAATCATCTATATGTATGAGAGGTTATTCATCAATAGAAATATATGTATGTATATGAGGTTCTCCATCAATAATATCCCCTAACATTCAACTTAGGTATTATTTGGTCATCATTATAACAATTTTGGTATCATATAAACTCTGTAGGGAACTCTAGACTTTATATTCATCAAGGTTGATAAAGTTCACTCTGGAGGTTAACATCATCCACGGACACATTAGTTGTATTTATATTGGGATCAAACCCATAAATAGGATTCCTATGTTTTATTGTAAAAGGAATATGAAACCATGTTGTTTGGGGCCGCTTAAGGTGATACAGCACACCTTTTAAAGACATGTGATAATGATATAACTTCACTTTTTAATGCCATATGTAAAGGATGTCTAGGCAGAAGTTTCTAAGTCAATGTTTGATGTAGGGCTTATACTGGAGCATCCTAAGGAACCTGGAAGGGAAATGAGATTCCATGTTGAATTTGACCCTATTGAGGATATGGCCCAAAGTGAACATGGTTAATTTGGGGTGTTGGGTTTGAACCTTAGGGAGTCTTCTTATATATACCATTTGGATGGGAATCAAATTCCACGTAATTTTCGAGGTCACATAAGAGATTATGGAACTTTGAGGTAAATATGTTGGGACTTATTCCAGAAAAAGATTTCATATAAAAGGTACCTTGAGATATTTTTTACTCATGGTATTTTGGGGAAATAATGTTAAAGGGGATTTGGAAATTAAGGGAATTAAGTTTTGGGCTTACTCTTATAGAGGATGCCTAGTGATATCGGGCCCCAAATGGGCTTCCTACATATCTTGTTTAACTTGAATCAGAGTTCTAGTAGTTCAACACATTAAGAATCAGAGTTCTCATAGATTGTCTTAGAGTCATGGAGATGAAAATGGATGGATAGAGTCTTATACTCCTAATCTGTGACCCAAAAATCCTCAATACTATCCTTGGGGTAAGGGTCCTCGTGACTGTAGATATCCAAATCTACAGACGTTTTGAGGATCCTGACCCTCTGATATGACAAGTGTAGGAAACCTCTGACTATAAAAATTAAAACCTGAATGGGAGACATGATTATGTTCCTTTACACAATGTTTTGTAGATTATGAGGTTATTATGTATGCTTTAAAATGATCCCTCTAAAAAAGGGATTCAAATAACGAAATTTCCTAACATGAGTGACTTTAATGATGTTATAATGAATGGCTCGCACAGGTTGGAGGGTTGTGTGGACCAAAGAGGCTCATGAAATAAGTGCTCTGTACAAGGATTCATTATTTAATGGGAGTATCTTAGGATATTTAATACCTGGTTAAATATACTTGGTTGATACTTTTCTCATGTTTTTAATGGTTTCCAGAGGTGTTCCCAGAGTTAAGTCCCATAGGTCCATAGTTAAGAAAGGGATCCTTTCTATAGGCTTTTCTTAATTGGTGTTGCGAGAATGTCTTGAATATGTATTTTTACTATAAACATCATGATGAGTTATGTTCTATTATCCCCCTAGAATTCCTTTTTGTTTAGGTGCTATAAAACTACCTTGAGGGTTTAAGAGGACCTGAGTGAAGCACTTGGGTGATCAGGGTAGCAATCGACCTTTGGAAAAATTTTTCCCTCATAATGACTACCACAAGGGTCTAGTTATAAGATAATATGGGACCTTGGGAAAAGTTTTTTTTTGCATTAATCCAATTAGCATTAAAGTTGGTGGCACGCAGGTGCTTTAACATCGATGTTTCTTGGGTACACCATGAGCGAACTTCTCTTTTGGGCTTTGTAATTATTAGAATTGTTCTTCTATATTCTCCTCATTTTTCTAATTCATTTCCCTCTATTTTCTTTTCATCTATGTAATAAAAGTATGTTTTAACTATTACTAAGATGAACAATATTAAATTTTATTTTAAAAATAAGAAAACTACAAAGATCCTTATTTCTACATCACCTGAAACTCTCTATATCACCCGAATCATGATCGATGTTGGCACACAATAGATTCAATTAGCCTTGATGACCTTTTATTCTTCATTTTATTATATTTTAATCAAGTTTTCACATTCTATATATTGAACCTTCAATCCTTAATTATTATTACACAATTCTCAAACTATTCTGGTCAACCAGAAACTAGGGTTTGATGTTTTCAGTTATTTTTTTACTTCCTTTTTCACTCATTTTTCTTCAATCCTGTAGTAATCTCTCTATTAAAATAGACTTCGATTGAATATATCATTATTTAGAAGGTATTTTAAATAATAAATCTCCAAATTGTATTTTTTAAAATATATCTAATAGATTTGAATCATTTTTTTTAATTTTTTTATGTTCTTATGTCAAAAATTTAACTATTTGTATATATTTTTAAAATTTAATATTTCTTAATATATTCACCATTATTATATTGATTATAGGTATTTAATGGATTGTGAATTGATAAATTTATGAAGATCCATTGATGAATACAAAAAAGGATTTGATGATTTAGTAGAATTTTATAAAATAAATGTTCAAAACAGTGACATTTTTATCCATCTTTCATTTCTTAAATATGAAAAAAATTAATTTCCATGAATTCAAGGATTGTATCCTTTCATTCCATTTTAGCCATAAATTATACATACATGATATTTCATGGTGAATTAAAGGAATGTTTGACATTTAATTTCTATGGAATAATTTATAATGAGACTATTGAACATATTTAAAAATTAATTCATAATGTAGGTGTTGAAACTGTCAAAAAAATAAGTGTTTAATGATTTTATGGTAATTCTAAGAACCCATTATTCTCAGGTAGCACTAAATATAGAGTGTTATAATAATTTCTATGTTTAGTTAACTTGAAATCATGAAATAGGAGTAGTTATAAAATTTTATATGAGTTATTTGAAATTTTAAATGATCTAATTTCAGAAATAAATAGTATTCTAGACTCTAACTATGAGTTAAAGAAAATATTTTTCTCAATGGGATTGGAATATAAAAAGACACATTTTTTCACTATAGATGGTGTTTTCTATAGAAAGAAAAATTAATGTTTATCAAAATGTTCTAAATTGGGGACATTATAATTAAATATGGATGAAAAAATCAATTCTGATTCCTTATCAGGTACTAGAATCAAGCCTTCTAATAAAGTAATAAGAAACCTTATGAAAATTCAATCCAATAATTCAACTATGATTTATTCATAGGTACCAAAATCAAAACTCATACAAATTTTATAATTTAGATTCTAGTAATTCTTTATTTTATGTATCTATTGGTAAATTAAATAAAAGAAAATAGGTTAAGATTTATTATAGGTGATCACATCACTAATGGTCACTTAATTCACAAAAATAATTTACCATAGTGTAACAGATTTGATAATGAGTTACCTGATTTTTGAAGTGAAATTTGAAATATCATAATGGGATTTTTTATAGATGGGATGAATCCATATCAGAGCCTCATAAGATAACATAGTTCATGGCATATTTTTGGTATTTTACAACCTTCCTCCATAGTTATGTGTGATGAAAAATTATGTTATGATGAGATTGATGATTTTTAAACCAAATCATATGGGAAGTGATATTGATGTTTATCTATCACCATTGATTAAAGACAAGAATTTTATATGGGAGATAGGAGTTTCATATTTTTATGCATATAAGAATGAGTATTTTATTTTGAATTCTATAACAATGTTTACTATGATATACATTATTTCATATGGAAACATATTATGATACAGTGTCAAGGTATATAAAGAATGTAATATTTTTTTATAAGTGACTCCATATTGTCAATTTAAAAATTTCATAAAGAAATTATACACGAAATTGAATAATTTTTCCAATTGATCATCATTATCATTGATTTAGAAAAGGAAATTAAATTTTTATTCGAATATAATCTTTCCCCACAACCATTTCCAGTTGAAAAATATTAGGTTAGGGTGAAAAATATTAATTTCAAATATTGAATGAAATGATGTCTTGGTCATAAAAAATTATATATAATAAATACTATATATTTTTCAAACTATATTATTGGAGATTATTAGTGATAAAAATTGAAAATTGATGTTTCATTTTTTGATAAAAACATATGTGATGGAATGATTGGAACATTTTTAGAAATAAAATGAATGTAACTAGATTTATTTAATGCTATATTTGCCTTTATATACATTGGACCACATTTGGAGCTCTCTTCCACTATTAAAGGAAACATAAACTTAATCACCTCCATCTTGTCACACATTAAGAAATAGTGAGAATATGTATTTTTTTCAAAGACTTCATGGTATTAAATTACATATTGGATATTATTAAATGTGATGAATTTTTGTGTCATTTAAGGATTCTAAATTAATAAATTTTAAATCTATTGACTTTCATGTATTTATACAAAAACTATTGTCAATATCACTATGTCCTTTATTTATGACATTTATTATAAAGAATATCATCATGTTTTAATTTTTTAAAATAATTTTTTATAAAATTAACTGATCTAAATATGATAGATATATTAGAGAATTATGATAATATTATAATATCTAAAATATAAATGTATTTTGTGCCTTTTTTTGATATAATGGTTCATCTGTTGATTTATCTTGTGTGTGATATATGAATATGTGGGAGACATTATTTACGTTCTATGTATCGTTTAAAATGATATCTAAAAAATTGGTTGGGATACGTTAAGAATATATATCAACCAGAGGTATGTATTGTTAAACAATATATGTCATAAGTGGCGATTGATTCTATAATGATTATTTGTATGCAGTTTAATATGTTGTTCTCCCTATATCTCAACATATTATAGTTGATAGTGAAGGTAGAGGGATTCGAGGCATAAATATAAAGATCATTCCACATGATAAAGTGATGCATGAAAATTTATATATGTTGAACAAGACTGATGATGTTAAACCATATATATCATCACATGTTACTAAATTAAATGTATCATATCCAAAAATAAATGATAATTGGTTGATGAATGAGTATAAAAATGATTTTTTTGGGTTCAAAAATAAAGTCATCATAGTTGTATATGCATCATAAACATTGAAATGGCTTGAATAGTGACATTGTCCTAATATGATCATATAGTCTGGTTTTAAAATTAACCTGTAAACATTTTATAGAAACAAATATGGACGATAAGACTACCATTAAAAATAGTGGGGTAATTTTCATCACTAAACACTATATTTTTAGGGTGAAAATTAAAAAAAATTATATCGATGAATTTTTTTAGAGTTCGATAGAATATATGGAAAATTTATTATACTAAATTTTGAGTCAAAATTTTAAATGTAACTGGTTTGATAGTAATAGTGGTGTAAAACATGATTATTATGGGATTATATATGTCTAATTAAGCTATTACACAAATTATGAGTGATAATTGTGACTATAATGAATCCATAGTTATTGTTGTATGAAAAAAACATTATAAAGGTATAAAGGAAGTCCCAAAATTACTCCCCTAATTTATTTTGGTAAATACTTATATTTTGTTTCCTTTATCAAATTTACATGTGTAAAAACTCTAATTTTTATTAGTTATTGTATGTTTAGATATATATTTATATTGATTATATATATCATTTTTTATAAATATTTATATTTAAATTTTACGGTTAAACATTTTTCACTAAAAAATACAAATTTGGTAATTATGTTTTTGTTAATGTTTTACATATAAAAAATTTTTAAAACTAAGATATTTAAATTAATAAATGTTTCTATCATTTTATAATTGATTTTAATAGTTAATATTTTTACTTTTATATTTTTTGGTTAAGAATCATGAAATCATTATTTTTCAAAAAATTACACATGTGTTACACTATTTTTTATATACTTGTTTTTTCAATCATGGTTTTTAAATATTTACTTATCTAATAATATGTAGGTAAACATAATTTCATTAAATTTGTATATTTAAATGATAGACACAATGGTTGTGATACATTTACATAGCTATATGTCTTTTCAAAACATTAAATATTTAATAATATAAATAATTAAGGACAAAAAATTTAAAATTTACAAAAAATTTATTGTAAAACTAATAATGTGCCTCCTATGGAGGACGCTTCTCATTATTCTTTAGGAAAATAAATTTCAAGATATTGTAAATGTGAGATTTAAATCTACCAAGACTGTAAAAATATCTTGGATACAAAAAATACATATAAATGTTTATGATTATAATAACCCCACTAGCTAAATGCAACAAAATGTTAAAGTTATATTTCCATGTAGATCCATTTTTGGATTATCATTTTATACCATAATTTTAAGGCTATAAGAAATAGGGCAAAAGAGTAGTTGTGGGAGTCCATAATGGTATAATATATTATTCAATTAATTCTTATCTCATTTTTCAAATAATATATATTTTAAATGACTAATATTTTATTTTTTCAATTATAGATAAAATACATTTTTATGAATTAAAATAAATAATAAACATATTTCTTTCATTAGTGGTGGTTTGATAGGGATGTTTTAAACAAAATTGAAAAAAAAATATTTTTTACCTTGTAACATAATGAAAACCCATGCCTTACTTATGGGTTTTTGGATTCCAATATATTAAAGAAATTGGTCTCTAGTTGACACGATGAATCATTAATGATATGATAATTATTTTATATTTTAAAATTTCTTATATATTAATAGATTAATTATTAGTTTATTTTTATATATTTGGACTCTAGGTTATCTCATCATGAGATCCAATTAATGAATGTATACCTTCATACTTCATCAAGTGTATGGTATCATTTATCGGAGGAGAAAATGATTGAAACAAAGCTTGATGCACTAAGATATCAATCTTTTAATGGTTCTGAAGTGGTCTAGTTTGGTCCTCCAACTCCCCCACTCACTATAAAAAAGTGAAAATAACAAGAAGGTAAAAATGAAGAGTTACTTAGAGAGAAATCCAATAAAGTGGATAATATAATTTTATGAAATAAATTCTCATTTTCCTTTAATATTTTTATTTTTTAAATTCATAATTATATTTTAAAATTTTAATTTTTAATTTATATATGAACATCATGAGAAAGGGGTGAAAGTAACTTTTACCAATAAGGGTTGGTTGTAAATCCTGGATACTTCTTTAAGAAATCTGGAAAACTCTATCTATGTAAGAGGATATGATCTAGTTGTCAATATAAGGAATACTTTTTTTATCAAAGTAATAAACTATTATCAATGAAATTGATTCCTTAAAAACTAAGGTGAATGGACTAAATAGTCTATTAGCAATAAAATTCAATCATATATTCATGCAATGAAAAAATAATTTATGAGAAAAGTGTTGTCTATGTAGCATGATATGCCTGCGTATAGCCTACCTACTCAGATACTCCACCTACACATTGAAAATAGACCATATATTATTTCATATATGATTAACATTCATTTGTACATATTATAGTATACTGATTCATAAATATTTTTTATGGATTTTGTACATAATGATCCAAATGCAGTTAATTTATGTAAGAATATCAGTTAACGATATTATTGATCGAACAAGTCTACTGTCATTTTTTTCCAAGGAGGCTACCATAGTTGGATATTGTATGGTACATTTTTTACATTCCCTTAATATACAACATCATTATCTGACATAGGAGATATGAATTTGTTTTAAAATATTATTCACATTTGATTGAAATTTTCTTTTCATGTTTTCTAAAATTTAATTCTTATAGGAGTATCAAAAAATTAACAAAATATTTAAAATAAACAAACGATTTTGGAATAAAAAAATTTAGAAATTTCTAAAATTTATGGTGGCCTAAAAATATTATCATATCTTCTTCTTCCTTGGGTAATATTTATCATTTTTGGATGACATATGATATATGTGGAATAGATTATCCATTGAAAATATGAAAAAAATGATGTCATGGATCTTGTTAATGTTTTATGAGCTCATCATGCCTCTATTGAATTTTTTTCCATGTTATTAAATTCATGTTTCATTATTTAAATGTAGATGATATAAAATGACATACAATATTAGCTATTTCATTATATAATTACACATTATTCTTATTCAAAATGAGACAACTATTTTTTATAGTCTTATAAATCCTGAATACATTTCAAAAACTTATTAATATGTGAATACTTATACTATAGTTATATATGTTTGTGATATTTTATCAAATACATAGATTGGGTGCTGATTTTTTCTATTACATGATGGTTATTAACTCTAATATAATTATTAAAAAAATATTCTTTATAATGTCTTTAGTTGTGAAATTTTCTTATTATAGAGCTCATTGGATTTTAGGTTTATTTTATCAATATAAATACAAATCATATTGGTCATTCTCTTAATTAAGTGGTGTTTAATGAAAATTTAATACCATTTTAGACAATTAATCCTTATTTTTTTTATAATAATTATATTTTTATATCTTATTATTTATAATTGTTTTTTAGTTGACAGGTAGGAAAATTCAGGTAATGGTAAAATTTTAACAAAGATCACATATGAATAAAGAATCCAAATAAAAACTAATATGTGGATGTAATGGTCAATTTATTTTATATTACACAATAATATATATATATATATATATTGGATTGTATTTTCTTGTTAATGTTCTATAAATATAATATCATTATCAAAAAATAAATAAGGAATATGGTTATTATGTTTTAAGATTCATTTACCTGATAACCACAACTTGGTAAATGATTTAATTTGATAAACTGAGTTATATTAATTATTTTATGACTTATATCAAAATATTCCCTTTCATAATATTATAATATTCATTGTAATTTTATATTTTCAATGTTGTTTAGTGTTATATGACGGAATAATATAACCATGTTCATATTAATTGTCTAAACTATTTGTTAAGTATGATTATGATTTAAATTATCATATATTTATCTTTAAAATACCGTTAAATAAATAAGTATTTATACCAATTGTTTTATTATTTTAGTTGTTATATATTTTTTGATTTTACAAGGTTGTCATTACTTGTTATGGTAATTTACTATGTGGAATACATAAAACTTTTAGAAAACTATTTAAAAAGTATGTTTTATTCTTTTTATAATGTATTTAATATTATTTGTTATTTTATAAACATGTTTTGTTCATTGATATATGATAATTCTGGTCAGGATTTTTTTTAATAATGATCAAGTATTGATACATAGGACAACTAAATTCAATTATGTGGGGTTATGGGTAAATATATTTTATAATAGAGAGTATGTGATTTCCCTTACACACACACATATATATATATATTTCTATGGGTGTGATGGTTTCTTTTTTTTAGATACTTTTTTCAGTACCACATTGTCATCATAAAAAATGAAGGGTGTAATATTATTAATTTTTTTAAAAAAATTCATTTTAGAGACAATAAAAACTGGGGAAACAATGGAATTTGATAAGGTTAGTTATAATAATAATTTTTTATTTTATATCCAAATATCCAATTTTTTAATCATATGACATTTAATGTTATTATTGATTTTTAATTATAGATAGTCATATAAAAATGAATAACATACCCATCATCAAAATTTGGAAACTATATTTTTAAGTATTCTTTACATTTATATTATAAGGTATGTCATGTTTTTTAATGTTTCTAAAATATTTAATGAGCTAATAATTTTTTTTAAAGATTGTTTAGTAAATGTGTTTTTATAGATTCCTAAATGAAAACTATTTAATAATATTTGTCAAATTTTAAATAATTAGGTATGTATATTTTAATTTATTTTTTAAAAAATATTTATTATAAATTAATTTTTTTGTAAATCATGTATTTTTTGTTTTTTATATGTTTTAGATTTTTTATTTGCGTCTCTTTTAATAAATTTTAATGAAATCTGTATTTAGAACAAATTTTTAATATTTTAGATGGTATATTATAATTTTTTATAGGTATTTTTTTAATATAGTTTATTAGGGAGTGTTTGTCAATATTTTAGAAAATTATTAAACAAGTAATCATTATTCTATTTTATATGTTCTTTATACTTAAATATTAATATGTATACATTTTTTATTTTTTATATGAAAATAAATATCATGGAAAATGATTAAAAATTATAAATTTTCAATTTAAGAAGCTAAATAAATTTAACAACATTAAATTATTGGTAAATGTATTTTATATTAGATATATATGTTTCATACTATATATATATATCTGTGTATTTTTGTGTCTGTGTGTTGGTTTTTATTTTCATGTTAATGTTTCATAATTGCAGCTTCATCATTAAAAAGTAAGGGTGGAATTAAATTATTTTTCTTTAAAGATTAATGTTTGAGATAATAAAAAATGGGATGTTGGCTTAATTTGATGAGGTTAGTTATAATATTTTTTTTTGAAATAAAAATATTTGTTAATACTATAACATTAATTTTTATTGAATATTTTCAATGAGGTTGAATCATACCCAATTGATGAACTTATCCATCATTGTGATATTATCTTTTCCAACTAGAAAAAACCACAATATAATTAAATGATATGATTCCGTTATTTAAAATTTATAATTATTATATTCCTTTTCTTGATAATGTTATTTAAACATTAATTCCTATAATTCATAATGTAATGATAATTCCTTTAATATATGTAGAATCATATGCTGATGTAATATTAATTTTAACTTTGTTCTCTTATCTTAACTTTTTTAATTCCCTAATTTGTTTCCATTTTTCATTTTATCGACTTAGATATATGAATCAATAATATTCTACACATGTATTGACAATTTTTTTGGTATTATATGGTACCACTCATGCAATGTCATAGAAAATTCATATTAAATCCTTTATGGTCCCTTCAATTTTTTTCCATAGTTTCCAATTTCCTCTATAATTTTTTGATCCATAGTTTTTTAATTGTTATAAATTCTGTTATTGGTGTGGCTTTTTACTAATTTCAATATTTTGACTTTCGGTGCAATACCATATTGTGAATTAAAAACTATAAGTTATAGTTGTTGGATATTTCATTTTTATTACACAACTAATGGGAATAAATATGTGGAAACAAAAATTTTTCATATTGAAATAGATAAAACGTATTTACTCTAACATCAATCAAGGCATGTCTTGATATATTTTTCTATGAGTGACAAAATTTCCCAAAAAATGTCTCATATTTAATTTGGATTCATTTTTTCCAGTTTATTGGTATGTCTTTACTCTAGGTTGAAATCAAATTTATTTAAATAATGTAAGTATATTTTTCATATAGAATAATCATTTGCAATGGTTTATTTATAGAAATTACAATTGTAATTGAATTTATAATATAAGACAACTGATTAAAATTTGTTTTTTGTGAATATTGTTTTAATTTATTTTTCATTAGGAATAAACTAATTGATTTATATTAAATATATTTTTTAATTCTATTATATATGTTATTGAGTACTTTAAAAAAATTATTTCATTTTAGAATAAAAAATATTCCTTGAATTTAATATCAAAAATATAATGAATGAATTACTTCAAAACATATTTTTTATTGAATCATTTTTTCCGTAATAAATTATAATGATTATAAAAATGGAATATTTTGAAACTATTTGTTTATTAGAGGTTTTATGGCTGTTTAATTTTTAATTTTATGGAAAAAAAATTACAATTATATACATGTTTTTATTTCTAAATTTTTTTAATTTCAACAGTAAAACAATTATAAAGTATTACATTTTATAATTTTTTTTTACAAATTTGGGGATTCTAGTATCAAAATAGACATGATTTTATATTAATTTATTAAATTGTTTCCATAAAATATAGTCATGTTTGTTTTTAGTGGAATTTGTTTCATTAAATACTGATATTTTATTTATTTATTTATTCAAAAACCTAGTAGATTGGACTTATTTGAGTGAATAAAATATAGTTTTATTTAATTTTAGATGTCAATTTGTTTCTCGATGGGGTTTGAGTTTTTTAATGTTTAAGTTTAATATGAAATTTTCTAAACAAAATGATTTCAAAAACTGATTCTTTTATTATGATAGGTGTTTGGAATCATTGAATTAACTATTTTAATGAAATATTATATGTTTTAAAAGTTTCTATATGTTTTTTCGAATTGGTTGAGTTTACAATGAATTTAAAAATTCAAATAAAATATATTTTCAATTATAATGTTTTGTTTGGTTAGGTTAAATTTATGATTTTTATATATGTGAAATTTTATTAATAACATATATATTTAGAAGAGAGTTATAAAATGTTTTGAAAATTATTTATGAACCCCATGGGTTTTTGGGTTTCTCTATTTGATATGAAAATATATTTCAAATATTATAATGTAAAATATTTTATATGGTTTTCAATTATGTAATACTAAAAATAAAGTTTGTTTCAAATAAAAAATAGGTTTTAAGTAACATTTTGATTATTAATTTAAATTTAATGATTAAAGTTACTATTTAAGATTTAATGTATAATTCATTGGTTTAATTATAGATTCAATTGATTTTTTATTGGGTTAGAATAATTTTCAAATTTAAATTGAGTGAAAGGGGGTATAATTTTATTCAAGATTCTTAATTTAAAATGGGTGTTTAAATGTATCAATTTATTTTGTTACAAAAGGAATATTGATTATTCTTGGTTATGCTATAATGATGTTCCTTATTGATTGTAATTTTTACTTCATGGTGTTTTTTAAGATGGTTGATTTTTAATCAATTTTAATTGGATTTTTTGGTGCGTGTGTGTTATAATTTCATATTAATACTTGTTTGGTTTATTCACACAGCCTAAAATTTCTACTTTTTAGTTGGTTTTTGATATTTGGTGGATATATGTTAGTTATAGTCACATATAGATTCAACTCTAGTATTTTATTTTTGAAACTTGTGTAAAATATGTAAATCTGTATATTATGATTGAATTTAACTGATTTTTCTTGTGAATTATGAATGTGGGAAAATAATTTACTGAATAACCATGTAATTTATAATTTTTTATAATGAGATAATATAAAAAATGATTATAACTCATTAATAATTATTTTTAGAAGATTACAATCACTCTAAAAAGGTTAATTTTAGTGTTTTACATGTCTCAAAAATGTTTAAATTCAAAATTATGAATTTTTTTCATAAACATGGTGATTTTAACTTGTGAAATGATTAAAACGAAAGTCACATAGTCTTAATCATGATATATCAGACAATGCATAAAAATTTCATGTGGTTTATTTTGGGATTGAACATTTTTACATTGTTTTAGCTTTATTATTTTATAACTGTAATACTCCACAAAATTGATTAATATTTATTACTTGTATTCCCAATCATTCTTCTTGGTGGATTAATCTTTCATTTTTTAAGCTAATTTAATATTCTCCCTTATTAATTAGAAATATATATCAACCAAATGATCTCTAAGGAATGATTCAAGGAAAGAAAGTATTATTTAATTATAAATTATCATGTATGTTTATTCTTACTATATTTTAAAATTTTATTATTTCGAAAATATTTGTGTGATTAAATTTTTTAAATAATTTTTGTTTTTACAAGATCATTATCTGTTGTATATGTTGTTTCATTTTTGTATTTACATGTTCTAAAATAATTTTGGGACTTGTAATTTATTATTTTTTAAATATACATTCCATATATGTTTTTATTATCAATTAAAATGGTATTGGAATTTCATTTTTGGTATACACAAAAACATACATTCAAAGTCTTAACTGATTTTTTCTTGATGAACATTCAATGTTAGTTTTTTAAAAAAAACCTACATTTAATGTATTAAATAAATTTTTTCATATTTAAATAGTATAAATTTCAAGTAAGTATTTAATAGAAACATTTATTTAAATTTACATACAATATTTTTCACATCATTATTATAGTTAAACAAATGTGGAAATTTATTTTCAACAATAATTTATGAGAAATGATGTTGAAAGACCCCTTAAATATGATTTTAGATAATTTAAAGATGTCAGATTTATTAAAAAAATTTGAATCCTTTATTTATAACAAATCTTCCATAATATTCTGTTAAAACCCCATATTAAAAATAAACAAAACTTGATGTTGAAATATATTTTTCCTCTAGTGGAATTTTGGTATTTTCATAAATTACAAAAATAATTATTTTTAATGAAAATTTCCATTTCATTTAAATAATATAAAATATCATTTTTAATATTTTTTAATTGTAATATTAACTCAATTATATTTTTAATAATATAATATTGGGTTTTGGTAATAATATTATGTTTTATTTTTAAAAAAATATCGTTGTAAAATTATGAAAATATTTTTTTCATAAAAATTGTTTTTCATCACATTTTATTAGTTTATTTTAAAATAAATCTATAACATTTAGAGATTGAATTTTATAATTGAATTTTATATTTTTAATTAGAATTTCAAATTTTTTAATGAATTGTCATTAATTTTTAATCATAATGAATATTAAAACAGTATAAATTGTTCATTATGGAGAAAGTCACAAAGGGTTTACTAGGGGTTAAACCAAGAGTTTACGGTGAATTTTTCTATTAAACATTTCTAATTATATTTTGTGTCCATATATCAATCTATTAATATACCTCCTTCATGTGCCAATCATTTTTTAATTATTTTGATTGAGAATTATGTTAGTTTTTATTAATTATTTAATAAATTCCATGTGTGTCCCCTCCCCCACCTATAAAATAACACCCATAATTTCTCTTCATTACATCAATTAGAGACTTTTATATTACCAAATATCTATCCAAATATTCTATAAACTTTCCTACCCACAAATTATTGGTTCGGGTCTTCTTAAAACACAATTTTGAATCTCTTAATGAATAGATTTACAGGGGCCAACCTATAGTGATGTAATCATCTTACCTTACCCCTTTCAATTGTTTTCTTCTTATACCACCTCTAAATATATGGTATTATTCAAAAAATGATAAATATAAATCCATAATATAACTAATTATTATTATTATCATAGACCCAAAAATATCTATTTCTTTTCTATCAAATATGAAGTGAAAGTATCGCTCATGTGTAAGTATGTTGTACTGTCACCAAAAGTGATACAAGTAATTTTTTATCACCATCATTCATATATGGTAATTATGATGGGAATATTTTCTATACATGATATTTTTAACATAATAACTTTCCAAAAAATTTAGATCATATCTATCTTATCACATTCAAATTTTTTAAAAAATAATAACGTTGATCATGCATAAATCTATACTACCACCTCCACAAAGTAATGTGAATAATTTTTCTTTTCTATTTATATTTATGGTATTAAGGATGTATTTATTGAATTTATATGATATATTTTATTTTTAAGGGTTCTTTTTTACAATTCTTTTTGTTATATCTGATGAGAAGTGAAAATAGCGCTCATGTGTATGTACGACATATCATTTCCATGAATCATGTAATTAATTTTTATATCTCAATACAATATGGAAAAATATATATATATATATAATCCATTTATATGATATTTATATCATTACTAAAATTCTATAAATGATGTAACCATGTTCATCATACACAGAAATAATCTCATGAAAATAGAAACATTTGACACTCAGAAAAATGATTTTAAAAATTAATTATTAATAAATACATGTTAAAATGTTATAATTGGATCATGTAATATATTTCATGTAATTTCATGACTATGATATTGAATTATAATTAATTGAAAAATATTATATATGATGTTAGAGTGATTTAAAAACAATTCGAACTCAATGTAAGGGAATTTTGTCTCATTTTTATTTATGTGAGTTACATGAAATATTAGCCAAATATTTATTTTATATGGAATTTATACTACCTATAAATAAAATTTAGGATTATTATAATTAAAATAATGTGTACTTTTTTTATTAATTTTCATTTACCAATTTCATAATGTTTTTATTCAAAAGTAACCAAAGTTGTATGTTTTTTATTTTATAATTTTATTTTTAGTCGACACTGTTTATGATTTTGAATCTAATAATGTAATTTTATGAAATATAACTCAATAATTATATTTATTTTAATATTATATTATTATTTCTAGAGATTACACTATTTCCTTTCATTTTTCACTTTATAAGTACTCATTATATGGAAAGGTTATTTTTAAATAATATCAATTTTTTTCTCTTCCATCAAAAATCCTTTTTCATAGATATAAATATTTTCTAAAGAAAATAAATTTGTTATTAAATTATTATTTTATAATTTAATTTTTATCATTATTTAATTTTAACTAAATAGTTTAAAATTAATATTATTTTCATTTTTTCATTGAGGTATTTTAACGTTTTACAGAAAATGTCCCTAAAAGATTTATTTTAACATACTTAGTGTGATCATAATATTCAACTGTCATGAACACTCAATGATTTCCAATTCCCATTAAAAATATTATAAGTTATTTTAAAAGAAAATTATTTTCTTATTATTTGTTAATTTCATAGATTTTACAATGTTTTTTGAAAATAAAAAGTTTATTTTCTGGAATAAATATTTCAGTGATCATCTAAGAGAATATTTTATCAAGAATGAACTCTTTTGATACTAATTAATAATTACTAGGATATTATATTATGATAAAATCCATTTTCATTATTTTTTTATTTATCAATATTATGGCGATATTTTCATGAAACCTATTTACTTTTCATGGCATATTCTTGGATGAAATGTTGACATGTTTTTTAAACCCCTTCCCTTTCCTTGGGATACAATATATGTTCAATGTCATATGAAATTTTGTTAAATATATTAATGGATTAATATTATGTTATAGGGGGTCCTTTAATTATATATCCCTCTAATTCATTGGGTAGTTTTGGATATATCAGAAGATAATAAAGACTGGAATGGGAAGTGAGCCCAATTCAGTAAAGGACTCCGTCTACTATCATTTTATTGGTTGGAACCTTTACTAAGTATATAATAGAATGGGGAGTGAACCCAACATACCATAATATTATTATAAGTGATACATGGATATTGAAAACATGTTACATGATTTTTTATACCTCAAAATTAATTTTTATTCAACTATTTTTCTTTCATGACAAATGTTCTTTTATTCCATTATGACTCTTGTCATATGAATTGTTAATCTTTAACCCATGAATAAATATTATGACATATTATATGAATGGAATTGCATCAAAATGTTTTTCTAATGTTATCATACCATTATTCTCATGTAACATTTAATTTATCATTGATATATTCTTTTTCTACCTTCATTGAGGATTAAAGATCACCCTTTACTATGTTTCTTTCCCATGTGTTATGAACAAGGGTTTTAAGTGTGATATGAATAAGTAGGGTTGTATTTATGTAGAACATAGTATGATATGGTGTGGATATCTTAAGAAAAAGTTTTTTATGTCTCTTAGTTTCCAAATAGATTAAATCTATATGATTTTGACATGGATTCAAATGTTTTGTATTAAATGTTCATCTAATAAGATGTGATATTTATGTGTGAAATGTATGGGTTAATCTATATAATTTAAATAAAAATAAAATCGTATCATGGATATTTGATATGGTATAGGGTTCATTATATTTATAAAACCGTTTTCATGGATTATACCTAGTGTGAGGATATTGTATGAGACCTAAGTTGATGTGACTAAGTACTAGGTTGGTTTGGGAAATTACATTTTCATATGTTCTTTTTTGTAAAATTTTCATAGATAAATGTTTACACCATGGTGAATATGGAATATGAATCTTCTTCATTAAATCGGTTGATAAAAGTGGCCAATGGTGAGTGACGTATGTGAATTCTATATTAATATGCCACCTTTCTATAGATTGGATGGTGCATCCACACTATAATGATCAAGGAATGTTGTTTAAAGTGGAATAATAGTAAACATATACAAGATAGGATATGTTGTGTGGGGTCCTTATATACTGATCAAGGTGGTAATGGAGATGTTGAAACCTAGAATACATCTCATATATGGTCTAGGGAAATTAGTAGTTGTGTAAACTAATCCTGGTGGAATGGATGATGTGATGACCTAATAAGACTCTTTACGATGTCCTGGGTGAGTGGAACCTTAGTAGGTATAATATGGGTGCCCTGGAAAAATTAATATCATCACACCATGATATTCTGAATAATGTTCAAACCCGATTCTTTTCATTATTATATGTTTTTAGTGTGCATGGTGTCTAAAAAATTAGTTTTTTCTTTTGGGTGTAAAATCTATAATACCATGGACATGGTTGCAATTTTGGTATTCTTGAATGTCTCTAATCTAAAAAACTATGCCAACTATACTAGTTGGTTGTGGACTTGGGTAGAGATAACTGGTGATATACCTATGTTCCATAGCCTTAACTCATTTCCACATAAGTGGTGGAACCCCTAGCAATGAACAAATGGCCTGGGTTTTTTATTTGGACATAAATATTGGTTATGGTTTTCGCTAAGAAAATCATCAACTACCACAGTAGACAGTACCAAGGCATGATGGTATTGGTTATGGTTTTTTAAAAAATTTCATTTGGTACATGTTCTTTTTAAGGTTGTTACACTAGCCTTATGTGACGTTATGGGTAGGTTTTAATGCAACTGTCTTCTTAGATTTCTTTCATTAAACAAAATTTTCACTACCCATTAGATTTGATTCAGGATCAAGCATGTTCTGTGAACTATTATATAGGATTTATTCTCTTATCTAGTTGTAGTATGATTGTTTCCCATTCTTTATGTCTTGTTCCTTATAGATATATTCTTGTGTGGACCATAACAACTCATTTCCCATTACTAGTTTTGAAGGAAAATGGGTATTATTTTTTCATGTGGAATATTTGTCCATCATTTGTTTTATCCTTTGTCGTGTCTTGTATTATATGTTCATATAATCCCATTTTGTTTTTATTTATGAAATAATGTTTTGAAATCCATAAATGTTGAATTGATCCTCAATGGAGATAGAAATGATTTATTAAAAATCTTTTTTCTGGAAAAAGTTTTGAAAAACATGACGTTCTTTTGTATAACTAAAAAAATTTGATTTTAAAAGAAAAAACAAATTTTCATGATGGGAGGAAGAGTATCGTCATTATAGGGAAAAAAAATTATGAAAACGTTTTCTTGAAAAGGAAATAGATTTTCCTTTGAAAAATTTCTATGATATATAATTTTTTTTTCCGTTAATGGAAAAGTAGTGCATCGGTGAATTTGTAATAACATATGGTATGAAGGAAAATAGACATATGGAAAGCCTATTGGTGTTAGGTTTTACTTAGGGATGTTCCCATGAATCCATATATTGTTAGTGGGTACCCTTTTTTAGGGATAATGGTTCTTATAATTTAAGGGTCATTTATTTCAGCTAGTTTTATTGTTCATCTAGGTTGTGTAAACTTCTGTGTCATGGTATTCCCTTTTTTTATTTAATGATATATTACATACATGTTTTTTATGTTATTATTTCTCACTTATTTTGAATTTTTATGATTAAAAACGTTTCATTATATCTATTTTGGATTCAAGGATAAATTTCATTTCATATTTCATTAATTAATTAAATATTGCATGTTTTTTCAACAAAACTGAAGAAACACATGATATGGAACTGAAAATTACTTATCTATTGGAAAAAATATATTTTTATATAATAAATAATATATAAAGTTATATAAACATTGTATATATTCTATATGGTATCCTAATAATCTTATTTCTCACACTTACTTTTTTCTTTTGTATTTTTAGCCATGGTTTTATAGGGTACAGGTAAAAGGAATAGTTTCATAAATAGGTAGGATATACTTGATTATTTTCCTTCATGTTGGTTGGGATGGTGGTGATATATGGTCACATGGATATCTACCCCTGGGTTTTTTCATGTTCTATGTTTTTTTCATCCAATTGGATTGTTTAAACCTTATTATCAACTTATTGGATGTTACCTTTATAGTTTGGTTGTTATTCAAATTGATGTATTCTATATATATGTTTAATTATTGATTAATTTCTACCATATCACATGTATATTTTGATTTAAACTTTTCTCTATCTTCTTTTTACGATACCCAAGTTCTTTTCATCGGATCATGGTAATAAGTATCAGACATTATGCCATGCGGTGGTCCAATTCATTTGACGTTATTAACTAACCCAGATTAGTCTATTATAGGCAACCCACTAGGAATCCCTAGGTTATACAGGCTGATTTTTACCCTTGTAAGGATCTTTATTTTATCTGGGTAAAGAGGACCCTAGATGGACTCTATGATATAGACCGGGCATGTGGGAAAATGTTTCCTAGTTCTATGAATGCATAGAGGATGTTCTCTTTAAAGAATATCGAGTTTCAAAATCTATGTATGATATAATTAAACCAGATTCCAATTATTTTTCTATGATTTTGACATAAACGGTCACCAAAAGGATGGATATGGGGTCTTGGTCAAGTGAAAGTGTGATTTATGATGTCTCCATCTAAATCTCTAGGTCTATATCCTCAAAATGGGAGGCATTGAGTCTATTTATTAAGAAAAATTGGTCAAATCAGAGGCTAATTGGAATAAAAAATCATAACCACCCCACACTCATAGGTATAGAGAATTAGAATAATTAGAGTATAGCATTGGGAGAATTTTATTAAAATTGGGGAACTAAGACATAAGGAACAAATATATATGGTGAATGTAAATGGTAAAAAAGAGGTTTGGAATAAGGTTAGGGTTGTGAGAATATTGGGAAACATAAATATTGTTAATGGGAAACATGGTTCAATGTATTGGGTTCTAAGATGATGGGTGCCAGGATCATGGGACCTATATGCCTACCCTAAGAAAATTGATCATGATGTGTTGGTCTCTAGAAGGCTGGTAATAAGGACTTTTGTTCCTAGTGGCCACACATGATGACAATCCTGTACTATACAATTCTTTATCCAAAAATTCTCAAATTAAATCTTCCAATCATGACAATTTGATCACCAATGAATGATTTCCTCTCCCATGGAATTAGATCTGATCAAAATAATGATGATTTAATTTTTATTAAAATAATATCATGGCATGAATTTATTTTTATAAATGTAGTTTTTAGTCACCTTTTGGAGTAGGATGAATGAAATGACCACACTGACTTTATGATGAGTGATTGTTATTGTACATTGAAAATGACCAGGTAGGGCATGCAATGAAAGGGGGTTATTGGGCATGATAAATGGAAATTATGGGTGTGTTATGTGTGTTGGTTTCTTCATGTGGGATGATTTCACACTCTAATAAATATGATGGTACCATTTTATTGAATGTGAATTTATTTAGAATGTTGGGGAATATAAATCTAATTACCACCATTATATACAAGTGACTTTAGTATGAACTCTACTCCCAGAAATTTTGAGCATTGATAACTTGCTTTATTCATGGATCTTTAAGAAATGTGTGTTCATATGGGAATATTTACATCCATATACCTATCTAGGATTGAATGTTTTGTGTCATGATAATTCTTGGGTGAACCGAAATGATTAAATCAATCAAGGATAAAACTTTAAGGATATGCATCAGAGGTTTAACAATCAAGATGAATTTAATACATTACCAAATTTCCATATAGTTAACTTCATTCCCAATGTGTCTTCATTCATAATTTTATTCATTATTAATTTATCATTAATCAAAAATGAACTCATTTACAATAACCATTTATATTTAAAATGGAATTCAGATCAATCACTATAAATGGTACCAATGTATACATCCACATCATCAATTTAGTGAATCATTTTTTTGGGAAAAGATCAACATTGTAGACTATATCACTTTTCCCTTATAGAGTTTATATATTTTTATCATAATACATTTCAAATATTAAACATTTATCCATTGTATGTTTGTATAATCTTGAATGATCTCAGTGTCATAAAGTCGAATGAAAACATATAATATACTTTGTTCACATAGTGCATGAATTTAAGAAGAGACGAAATATTAAAGAAAGAATCATATATGAATAAAGATAAGACCATTATTTCTTAAAAATATTCATCATTATAAAGACTACCCATAAAACATTATACACACATAAGATCTCCCGGAACACAAATACTTATCTATATTATATTGATTGACTAATGACTAGCTTTAAGGATTCAATGGAAATTTGGAACAATATCCCAGAGGATTGTTCAAGCACAAATGTTTTGTGTTTATAAATAGTTTAATGAACATATTTTTTTTGTTTTGTTATCAAATGAATTAAAAAATCATATAAATGGTGATTTTGATATAATATATATATATATAAGATCTCTGTCCTCATACCTGAAATTCCCAATCACTAGATCCCACAAATGAACATGTTCCACATGATTCATAGAGAAGTATAAATTAGTCTATAGGACAACTAGATGATCATAGAATCCTGGTTTATCATTGTAACATTCATAGAATTCCACACCCACTCATAATATCATCTTATAATATCACTACATAGAATCCACAACTCTCTTATAGAAAACTTAAAGGGATATCCACAAGTAAGGAACCACACCAACTGACATATTTCTATTTTGGAATGTGGATTAAGGTTTTTATTTATTAATAAAGAGAGTGAGAATATGTCAAAGGTCCAATGGGTTGTCCCTATGAGAAGGATAATATTTCTTGGTGTTCTTATTGATATAAAATAGAAATATTATAATATGATAAGTTTCACTAAAATATATCTTAGATATAACCAATAAAATTAAACATGTCGGATTTATCACCATGTGTACTAGTAGATACATACCCTCAAACTATATTTTAAAAACAATGATGAGGTTGGAACATTTATTATGGCCTCCTTTTTGGTAGAGTGAGTACTCATTGGATTAACATTACTATTGTTTTACAAGATTCATCAATTTATTTTATAAGTATATAATGGGATATCTATATTCTATATATCAATTCTATTTCATGTAATTTTTGGGATGAATAGTACATATTTAGATATGTGTGATCTCCATAATGAGGATAACATACCTAGATATAGATTTAAGATATTCAATGTGGTCATCTTTGATATTTTTTATTATCACTAAACGTTGAAAATTACCTTTATCTCCTAATGTATCATTATGAACTCAATTTCTTCTTGTAAGGTAATTCCATCACATAGACAACCATGGAAGTTGGTTATGATATTTACGAATCATGGTCAAAAAATATAGTCCAATTATACTATAATATATTACTTCATATTGATTTAAATATCATATTATAATCTTATGCAATGTATAGGTTTTCATAATAATTTTAGTGTAGACAATGACAATTGGTGTCTCCACTCACATGTTTAAGAACGGAACAACATGAAATTGTGTTGTCGCAATTATTGGTGATGATTTACCTAGAGACTACTCAAGATAAAATTGTGATTCCATTAACCAATGGAATATTCATCTTTAAAACTAGATATTTTTATGTATGGATTTATTCATGTCCTTGCAATATTATTATAAATATCATCTGCCTATCCAATGAAACCTTACCAAAAGATAGAGGGAATTTGGCTACTATGATGTCTCATAAGAGGGGTATAACCATGGTAATGAATGACCATGCATATTATAATCTCTCATTTTCTTTACATTATGTTATTATTAAAGATCCAACACATCTTGAGTTAGATTTGAGATTGTCCAACCAGAAACAAACGAGTAGGTTATCAAATAAATATGTAAATGCATGATAAAAATAATAAATTAACTACCCCAAATCCTATTCAAGGAACAAATATTAAACTATTAGTCCTTCATCGTACTTTATTTACATAAAGACCTACCACTTTTGGGGTAAGTTTCCATTTTATGTTACTTAATAGGGGTGTGGTATCCTGATAAAGATGTTTTTTCAATCTCCAAATCAATATGTTGTAAGCACTAAAGGACTTTTTCTTTGAATCTCACTCCAATTAAGCTAAAAATTATCTTAGGGAGCTGATTATTTTAATTATTGTGATATATATTACGATCCCAATCAATACCTTATCACATGAAATGTTGAATTTAAGTAGTAATGATTTTGTAAACAATGAACTAATTAATGATGAGTTAGACAATTCCCTCAATCATAAATATTTACTATGTTGATTGTTTGAGAAGATTGTCATCAAATTTTAATTGTTCCTAACATCAAAATTTTATTCTAATATATATTAAAGAGTATATATAGAACAAAATATGGTATCTATATTATTCTATGGTTGGAACACAAGTGGATAGTGTGGTAGGTTCAATGACTCTGATTGATGAAAATCCATCCTTAGATCACATGATGATTCTCGTGGTAGAGGGTTGACATAACCACTATTCTTTTCATATATTAGGGTCATTTTATCTAGAACTAGGGTTGTATAGTCCATAGTAAAATTATAGACATAAATTGAGAACTAACATATTACACGTATATAATCACACCTGTAAAACTATTTATTCATTCAGTAATTTTTCTTCTTTTTCCATACACATGTTTATATTGAACTGCTTTAGTTATAAAATCAATCTTTTTTCATAAGATAATTATGAAATAATCCCAAAGAATGACTCAAGGGAACATTAATATGTATTATTTTCTAATATTTACTAGTGGGTTATATCAATGGTGGTGGGAAAATTACTAGTGGATAACCTGACCATTCCTGTTAGTAAAGGTTTGGATGGATCATGTGTGGCAATAAAGTAAAATTTTAGTGTTCTGTATCACTTTTCTTATATAACATCACTTCATAGATCCCATTATATTTTCTATTTCCATAACCATAGTTGTGGATACTCAATAAATGATATATATATATTAATCTGTAGAAAAAATTATCAATATCCATAAACTATTTGATATATGTATGTTTTTATTACTTATTCCTTTGAGTTTTCTTTTTTACATTTCATGTTGACTTTAAATTGAAGAATAAGAAAACTGATTTTTAAAAGCATCAATAATATAATTTTTCATCAAGAATTTAGAACTAATATGTCTATTATGTTTTATTTTTTATTATCTAATGATCAAGGGAGAGTGGACCTGATAAACCATATAAATATTGTCACGACCCATACCCCAAGGCCCCTGTCGTAACTACCCCAAGCCTACCTTCCATAGTCCGGGGGCTGGTGACTAGCACTGGAATGTAATATTCCTATAATGAGAAGGAATTTCCTTTAAACCTGTACAAACACACATTCCAACAACACAACAAGAAGCAATCAGGAATAAAAACTACTATAGTAAAAATGTGTACTCAAATTAACGGGGCTGAAATACAAGCCCAAATAGAAAGTACAAGTACAACTGAAAGAGAAAACAGGTCATGGAATGTACACCTAGGATCCTAACTGATGGGTAGGTACATATCACAATCAGTAGTTACTATGTCATGTCTTGTAAAATGGTCCACCTCTGAGAACTATCCAGTGCTGGCTCCCTCATCCTTAATCAACGATGTCTGTCTTCTGCACAAGACATAGCAAGGTGCAGGTGTAGCCCATGAAAGAGTGAGTATAAAAATACTCAATAGGGACCCCGATACCCCCAATGTTCTCCCAGAGTTTGAAAAACTAAAAACCACAAAGAAAGACCTCAACCACAAAGCAAGAAGCATTAGTCATTAACTGCACATAGGTATATTCCCAAACATATACCAAAGTTCTCAAAATAATCTCATCTCATACATGAGGAAACATAAGGCTCGAAATTTTAATCCATTTTCACAACTGATCCATGAGGGAAGAATTCAACAAAGGTAACACCATGAAGGTAATGCCGTGATGGTAAAATTACCACAAAGGTAACACTATGAAGGTAATAACATAATGGTAAAGGTATCACAAAGGTAACACCACAAAGTTAACACCACGAAGGTAAACTTACAAAAAAAGTAACACAATGAAGGTAACACCATAAAATTAAAATTACCACAAATGTAACACCACAAAGGTTACAACAAGTTGGTAAAAGACTCATCTCACACCAGGTATATAACTTTTGTACAAATTATTAGTCATAAAACTAGATCATTTTATTCTGTCGAGAGGCTCTGTTGTTGACCCACACAGGTTCGATAGATGCTAACACATACGATCGCTACACGCTAAGACACACATGATCAATAGATACTGACTCATAAAGGATATCTAAGAGATGACCCACATAGGATAGATAGATGCGGACCCACAAAGTATTGATGTTCTTTCTTCATGTTACAGCCAGCCACAAGATTCCAACTCATATCTCTCTTTGTTCTGGGAGAACTATTCCTCAAGCCATCGGTCATATTTCAATAGGTATGAAGTCCCAAAAAACTCAAAAACAGGGGATCAACCCATCATAGGGGTCCCAACGTGACAGACGACTCGTCGATCGGACGTTGGTCTGTGAGATATGGGCACTTTGGTAAAAAGGGCCGAGTTTGATTCATGTCAGATCCAACCTTGGTCACAAGTCAAACTCTATAAAAACTAACTTAGAGTTTCTCTAAAGGACTGCCTTGGAACAAGGGTCCTTATGAAATAGACAACACGTTGAATAGATGCCAGGTCTGTTAGTTACCCACCTATCCGTGAAACAGGGGAGATCACCCCTCAGTCTGGCCCAGATCGGTCAGGCCCACCAGAATATTCCAAAGGGACAACAATCCCAAAGGGGTCCCAACACCACTGACGGTGTGTCAAATGGACACCTGGATTGTCAGTTAAGGGAATTTATTTATTTGGGTACTGGTTGGGTCTGGGTTCGGTCCGAATCAGTCAGACCGGACCGAAGCAACGGGTCTTGGGGAATACCTAACACAGCTCGGGTTCATCCCACTAGGGGTTGGCTCAGTTCACCAGGTCTGGCCCATAAGGGTCGGCCCAGCTTATTCGTATTCCTGAGCCACGTTTTCCCTGTCCAGTTAGGTGGGGCTCGACCCACCAGCACTGGACCGTTCAGCCGTGTGACCAGCCTGGTCTGCTGGCGGGTCCGGCCCACTGGGCCATGGGTCTACCCTGGACTATTGGGCGGCTTCGGCACACGTCAGGCTAAGTTCGCCCGAAGGCGGACTATTGAGTCCCGCTGGCCCTACATTTGTGGTGATGTTTCTACCTTTAAGTGGGATGGTGTGCCACCATGATTCAACAGTTAGTCGTTCGGCTGACCGAATTCCGCCAATGCAGTGTGGCACGTGGTCACTCTGCCCCTTCTTTTTGTGGCTGATCCACACTGCCCACCTTCTGTTGTGGGTGCATCCACCAGCAACACCTGAGGGTGCTGCCCATTTTATCATGCGCGGCCCACTCGTATTGGCCGCCTTTGACAACAATAGTGCTCCTTCACGAGATGCCTTCCACCAACCACGTCTGAATGTCGTGGGTCTCCTCCGGCCACCACCTACCTCTGCCAACATAGCACGCTGACAGTTTCTTTCGCAAGCCACTGGACGTGTTTCAGTGGTATGTTCTTGGTGCCGTCTGCACTTATGGTTCTCCTGGGGTGTTGTTGCCAAAACGAGACCCACTAATTCGCATTTTCGTCAACTTGAGGAAACCGTCCCTAAAGAACCCCACCTGACTGATGTGGCGGAGGGTCCGTGCATTTTTTGTTTGGACCGTTCCCTCTGTGTTAATATGATAGCAGGAGGGAGCAAGGAAATCATCATAGATGAACTTAAGAACACCCCCCCCCCTACATGGATAATATGTCCACCGATGACGATCAGCAAAACCACCATCATCATTTTTGTCGGTTCATTATTCGGTGGTGCTCATCACCACTCGCTGAATCTATCTTCGTCCTTGAGGTGTTTAGCATTACGGTACTTTTCTAGAGTTTCTTCTTTTGGTGAGGTCGTGCCAACAACCCTCCCCAGCCTCTATATAAATAAAAGAGGAGAAAGTGTGTGTCACGCACGAAGAATTAATGAGGGTCATTTAATTAATGAACCTCCCAAATTCTTAATAGTACCATCACGAGTAAAGAAGATTTAAGCCATTTAATGGCTTGACATTTCATCAGTCTCTCCACAGCCTTGTCCTTTGGAGAAAGAGAAAATAAAATAAAATAAAAATTTCTATGTTATTTTATTATTTCATAGAAAGCCACAAAAAATTGTTCTATAAATTTTTAACACTCACCCTTGACCCGCACCGGTCGAGGTTTGGCTCTGCCTAATGGAAACATATCCCAACAACCTCAACGGTACTCTTGTATTTTCAATCAGAGTTACCATTCAGATGTTATGGATTTTGACAATAAAATAATTTTTACTTAATTATTTTATTTATGACCAAAAAATTACTTCCATATATGGCCCGCCCCGACCAATGTTAGTATTTACCTAAAAAAATAATACCATCATGATCTCATTGGTGGTCCAATATTTTTAATCTAAGTCAACATTCATGGATTATAATCATTTGAAAAAAATAAAATAACTTTATTTAATTATTTTATTTACAGTTATTCCGTTTTTGGTTTTTCTCACCAGTGGCCTGCATCGACTAAACCTAACTCACTCCCAAGGTAAACCTATTATCTGAAATGCAACAATGCCCTCATATTTCTGATCCAAGAACCCATTTAAGTTTTATTCCACTTTTTCATGAAATCCACTCGCACGTTCTATTTTAAACATATCATTTTTCAATGGACCATTTCGGGCACTCTAGGCCTCAAAATCATGCACTGTTAGATTTCAAAGCCTTGAAAAAATTCTATATAATTAAAAAAAACATATATAGAAATTATAGGACATTAAATTATCCCCACCATAAGGATTTATGACCCCAAATTCCAGAACAATGGAAAATAAAAAAAAAAGAGGGTACTAAGAATGAATCTGAGCCTCCCACACCCATGTTCTCTTTTGGAGGTTCCATGTGATGCCACCAAACTCACACTAGAGGGATAAACCATCCATGAAAGACTCAGTTTGGTCAACCTCTATTTCCATCAGGAATACCATAAAAGTTTCCCCATCATCAAAGTCAAACTCGCTATAGTCGATAACATGTGATGAATCATGCATGCATCTCCTCAACTACGACACATGGATTTGTTTTTCTCCTAGTGTGTGTATGGGGGAATAGATTGATGGTATGCCACCTCAACCACTCTTCTGGGGATCTAGAATGTCTGATGAACCTTGGAGATTACTTTCTGCCCCAACCAAACCTCGGAAATCCTTAATGGGGTGAGACCCATAAGAAGATATGGTATCCATCCTCGGACTCTAAGGGTCTCTATCTCCTGTCGGAATAATAATACTATTAGATTTGTAAAGTCATCATTTTCTAACAAGTGAGGCATAATGATACAGACTCTACCACTACTTCTTTCATCCCTGGCCACCAGTGCCGACACCAGAGGTCTTGGTATATCTTCAGCACTCTAGGATGTACCATTAATGGGGATATATGGAACTCCCTCAACACCTCCTCCGGAAGCATCATAGGTACCATGGTGTGTCCTCTGAAGTGAATGACATGCTCCCCACCATCAAAAAATCCTTTAAGAGACCATCCTATTGATATATGAGCATGTTAGGCTATGTTGTCAATGCTCCCAAGTTAGGCCTCCCGAACTCGCTGAAGAATTGGGGGAGATACACTCATAGACTAGAGGTAAGCTACTCCATCTTTATTGATGAAGGATATCCACATCATGACTAGCTACTTTAACACCTCCCTTTGTAGCTATAGACCAGACCTCCTACTAAGTGCATCTGCTACCACGTTCTCCTTCCCAGGAGTATAGACTATCTCAAAGTCATAGTCTGGGAAGAACACTAGTTGTCGTAGATGACACATGTTTAGGTCCTTATGTGATAAGATATACCTGAGACTCTTGTGATCAAGGTAAACAGTAAACTACTCACCCATCAACTAGTGCCTCCACATCTTCAGTGCAAAGACCATTGTTGCTAACTGTATGTACTAGGTAGCGTAGTTCTTCCCATGTTGTCTCAACATCTATGAGCCATATACGATCACTTACCACTCCAGTATCAGGAAAACAACCTAGTCTGGTCCTTTATGCGTCACAGTAGAATATAGACCCAATGCCTTCTCATGGTTGCCTCATGAAGTGTCCACTCATCAGTCTTTGTCATAGCTCTTCATATCTCTACTGACACTTCATCATCCATAGGAAAGGCTCCCCCTTCTTCGTCAAATATGAAAAGGGTGCCGCTACCGTGGAGAAGTCACGTACACATCTCGTGTAGTACCCAGTCAAAGCTGAATTCCCTCTCCCTTCAAGGAGGTAATCCTAGAAACATCCTTTTAAAAGATGTTCCCACACTCTGTAACTACTGCTGGGAACTAGAAATTCAAAACTCCTACTGCAATGAGTGTAAGGATGGCCATCTCAAGAGTGATCAGCTTCACCCTTCTTTGCATGATTTTATCCTATGCTGTCTGGGTTTCCTTTTTCATCAACCAAGGAAAACCCAATCCAAATGTTGTATACAAAATACATCCTATTTTCCTAAAATAGTCAATCTGAGTATGAACAATGGATGTCTAGTATATCCCAAAACTAACATCGTAAGGCCTCCATGCTACCACGAAGAGGTTATAACCCAAACTCTCACCTCAAGGGTCTGATCACACTATCGGAATAAGTGTGATTATCGACTCTCCTCCTAAATGAATCACCAAATGTATGGGTCAAGTCATCTATTTAACCAGAAACTCTAGGTCATGAAAAATATTCATGGTAAGAAGGAATGATTGGTACCTATGTCTATTAATACGGTAGCTAGTAGAAGAAACAGACCGTACCTCGAATCATTCTTGGAGCCCTTAGGTCACACTCCCTGATGCATGCATCTACTCCCATACCCTATCCACATGTACCCTAAGCCTAGTGGGGACCATATTGGGGTGGTGTTTGTAACATGTCGAAATTTATACCACCTCATATTGCTCTCCTTGCTCCACATCCACATCTGCTGCACTACAGATTCATCTATCCCTATCACTGCCTCTTCCCAAAACATTTTACATGCCCAAGTCTCTGATACTGGCATCAATTTCCTGCTTTCCCACTTCTAACATTCATTGGAAGTATCCTCTCATCCAAATAACATTCAACCATAATGTTTTTCTTTAGCACCATAACATAAGTAGGAATTCATAGAGGAAAAGAGATAGATTTGGTCTCCCTAACACACCTCGATCAGAGGTCCGAGCCCTGATTCACTAACCGTACTGTATTCATCGAGTACCTGGGATGGTCGGTATGCCTCGATGAATACCCAACTACTAACATGTCATCCTACTGATGCTGTAGAATCTCTAGGGAACACGCACCCTTTAGCTTTTTATGGAAAGACAATCCCTTCCCTGAGGAAGGTTATCAAACTTATCCACAAAAAATTCAACTCTTCATAAGATCCGGGGTTATCTAAACCCTCTCATCATTATGCTAATCCATATAGAAGGCTCTCTTCCTGGACCGCCATCTGATCGAATGGTGCCCTAACAAGATGGAAACTCAGCCACCCCCTCAAATCAATCCTTATCTGCCTGTGATACTACATATCCTCACAACCTGAGAGGTACCTAATGCTAAAACACATGTAAGGAACTATGCCTACATTTGTCCTCTACTAGTACCGTCGTTTGTAAATGTTGACCAATAGATAGTGATATAGCTGGCACACTACCCGAAGGTACCACCTTATTAAACGGTCCATGTACTGAAGCCTCATCACCATGTGGACCATCCTCAATGTCACACACTGATAAAGACTAGCAGCTAGGATCACCATATGATCTGCTAGTGTCCCAACTAGGCAGAAAACTCTACCACAACCTCCAGCCTATCCTCAACAGCCTGGGAATTTGTCTCACCTCAAAACCTCAGAGCCCACTTCCATTGGAACTCATGAAACACGCTCAGTCGGCATGCATAGTAAACTGGTATCATCTGTTGATGATCCACATAGGATCTCTCGGTGCTAATACACACAGGATCACTTGGTCCAGATCCACATAGGGTCTCTAGAATGCTGATCCACATAGGATTGCTTGGTGTGCCATCATTTTGAACTCTCCCAGGAATCCTAGATGGCTATCTATGCATCAATATCTTGATAAGGAATAGTTGTGCCATGGTCATTACGTTATACATGGTGATCCGAATCCAAGGAACCCATGGAAAAACATTTCCCAAACACATGAAATTAGTGTTTTCATGTAGTGAGTCAGAAATCAAAATTCAGGGTCCTGGTGTATGGATACATCGGTCGATGCACCAACACAAGACTCCCAAAACAAAAAACCACACTCAAAACACTTAACAATATTACTCCATTGAAAATATCATAGTCCTAATTATTTGGTAGAACTAACACCTTTATTATCACTATGTCATGACCCGTCCCCTGGGGCACATGTCGTGACTACACCAATCCCACCTTTCATAGGCTAGGGGATGGCGACTAGCACCAGAAAAGAATATTCCAATAATAGGAAGGAATTTCCAATAAACATGTACAAAAACAAAATCCAAGAACACCATAAGAAGCTACCACGAAGTAAACTGTTGTAGTAAAAAGTGTACCAAATGTAAAGGGGCCGAAATGCAAGCCCAATTGGAATGTAAAAATAAAACTGATAGAGAAAAATATCCTAGAATGTCCACTGAGTATCCTACCTTACAGGTAGGTACAACTCATGATTACTAGTCACAGTGTCACACCACGTCAAATGGTCCACCTCTGTGCACCATCCAGTCTGGGGTCCCTCATCCTTGATCAAAGTTGTTCATCATCTGTACAAGACACAGTAAGGTGTAGGCATAGCCCATGCTGGGGTGAGTATAATAATAATCAGCAGGGACTTCGATTACTCTAAAGGTCTCTAAGAGTTCCACAAAGGAAAAACCAAAAATCAAGACCTCAATCAAAAATCATGAAGAAGTAGTCATCAACTCTACTTTGGTATATGGCCATACATATACCTATGTTATCAAAATATACTCATCTCATACAAGAGGAAACATAAGGCTGCATATTTTATGCCATTTTCACAGCTAATCAATGAGAAATAATACCACAAAGGTTACACCGCGAAGGTAACACCACGAAGGTAAAAGTACAACAATGGTAACACTACGAAAGAAAACACCACGAAGGTAATGGTACCACAAAGGTAACACCATGAAGGTAACCCCATGAAGGAAAAGTACCACAATTTTAAAACCACGAAGGTAACCCCGTGATTGTAAAATTACAAAAACGGTAACACCACAAAGGTAACAACACTAAGGTAAAAGATTCAGAACAAACCAGTTAAATAACATAAGTACAGAAGTATAGATGATTAGTCATAATTCTATATCATCTTATTTTGTTGAGAGGCTCTGCTGCTGACCCACAATTGATCGATAGATGTTGACCCAGATAGGATCCCTAGGCGTTGACCCACACAAGATTGATAGATGCTGATTCACATAGGATCACTAGGCACTGACCCACACATGAACGATAGATATTGACCCACATAGGATCACTAAGCACTGACCAACACAGGATCGATAGATGCTGACCCACATAGGATCAATGTTCTTTCTTCACGTTGCAGACAACCACTAGATTCCCTCTCACATCCCGCTTGGTTTGGGGAGAACTGATCCTAAAGACATTGGACATATTTTAATCAGTACGAAGCTATGAAAAAATTATACAAAAGGGACCACCTCGTCATAAGGGTACCAACGTGACATATGGATCGTTGATCAGACACTCGGTTTTTTAAATATGGGAACTTTTATAAAAAAGGCCTAGTTTGATTCAAGTCTAATCCAACCCATGTAACACATCACACTCTGTAAAAAAATCATATAGAGTATCTCCAAATGAACTCCTTGTCACAAGGGTCCTTATTCCACAGACGATGCATCGATCAGACACCAAGTCTGTTAGTTACATGCCATTCCAAGAAACATGGGTGATCACACCTCGGTTCGGCCCAGCTCGTTTGGGACCACTAGAATAGGACAATAGGACCGCTTCCCAAAAGGGGTCCCAATTCCACTTACTATGTGTCAAACAGATACTTGGTTTGTCAGTTACGATCGTTTCATTATTCGGTTACCGGTTGGGTATGGACCGGGTCTGACTCGGTCAGAATGGACCAACGCATTGGGTCCTAGGGCCTACCTGACCTCGCTCGGGTCTGGTCCACTGGGGATCGGCCCGGTATCCTGGGTCTGACATGTCGAGGACAACCCGGATTGTTTGTGGACCCAGTCCGCAATTGGCCCGACCCATGGGGTGGGGCTGGACCCACCTGCGCCGGCCCATTGGGCCATGGGTCCGGCCCGCGTCCCCCTCGGTCCACCTGAAGGTGGATTGTTGAGTCCCTCTGTCACCGCAGTTGTGTGGCCATTTCGACCAGCCGATGGGGAGCTTCCCCACCATGATTCAATGGTCAATCATACGACTGACCGAATTTTTCCAACATGTTGCGGAATGGGGCCACATAGCCCCTTTCTTCTAAGGAATGCAGGTCGTTACCACTACCTCCAGTGGAACATGAGGTAGTTTCCATTTTTGTCCCACACGACCGGCTCAGGCTGGCCCCCTTCGGCCACTGTGGCGCACCGTCGTGTGCTGGCTTCCGAAGCACGCGACCAAATGCTTTGGGTCTCCGACGACCATCGCCAGCCGTCGCCCACATTGTGCACTGATGGTTTCCCCACCAGCCATAGGGTATGCTCGGGTGTTCTTTTCGAGGTGTCTTCTACGCCTACAGCTCTCCTAGGGTGCTTTCGTCAAAACGTGACCAGCTAATTCGTGTTTCCGTCTTATTGAGTAAATCGTCCCCAAAGAACGCAACATGAGGGAAGCAGGAGAGGTTCTGGGCCTTGTTTGTTTGGCATGTTCCCTATGCGTTAATATGATAGTTGGGGGGAGTAAGGAACTCATCATATATGATCTTAAAAAGAAACTCCCTACCTAGATAAGTCATCCACTGACGAAGATTGATAGAACCTCATTCGTCGTTGTTGTCAGTTCACAATTCGGTGGCACCCGTCACATCTCGCTGAATTTGGCCTCCTCCTCCCGGTGGTTAGTTTCGCATTACTTTTCCATAGCTTCATCACTTAGTGACGTCGTGCCAACACCCCTCCCCGAGCCCCATATATATATGACTGTAGAAAGAGTGTGTCCTACACCAAAAATTAATGATGTTCATTTAATTAATGATCCTCCCAAATTCCCAACACTTCAATTTCAATTAAAGAAGTTTCAAGACATTTTATGGCATTACATGCCATTGGTCCCACCACCACCGCTCGTCCTTTGTAGAAAGAGAAAATAATATAAAATAAAAATTTCTATGTTATTTTATTATTTCATTAAAGTCCTCAAAAACTAACTTTTTTACCTGACCTACAACGGTCGAAGTGAAGTCTCCTTTATGTGAATCCTAGCATTTTGGATTCAATGATTCACTCATATTTTTAATCCAAGCACTGGTTAAAAAGTTATAAAATGAAGCCAACATGTTTAATTAACATACCCATAAAAATAGATCAATAAATTATTAACACTCACCCTCGAACAGTGCCGGTCGTGGTTAGGCTCTTCCTAATGGAAGAACGTCCCAACAAACTCAATGGTACTCTTAGATTTTCAATCCAAGTTACCATTTAAAAGTTTTGCATTTTAGAAATAAAATAATTGTTACATAATTATTTTATTTATGGTGAAAAACTAACTTCTAATGTTGGATCATGCCAGCCAATGTTAGTATCTATCTAAATAAATCATACCCTCATAAACTCAGTGGTGGTATCATATTTTTAATCTGAGTCATCTTTTGTGAGTTATAAGATTTTGAGAAAAATAAATTTATTTAATTATATTATTTGCGGTTATACCATTTTAAGGTTTTCTCATCGAAGGCCTGGACCGACTAAAGATAAGTCACACCTTTCGTAAACCCGCTATCTTGAATGCAACAATGCCCTCAGATTTCTGATCCTTGCACCCATTTATGAGTTATTCCCATTTTTCATGAAAAACACTCATGCACGTTATTTTCAACATAACATTTTTTACTGATCGTTCTGGGAACTCCGGGCCTTGGAATCACATGCTGTCAGATTTCATGGTCTCAAAACAATTTTATATAATTAAAAAAAATTATATGTAAATTTGGGGACATTACAGATATAGACTTGGATGGTCATATTGAAGGATCACCTCACCTGGATATCCCTTATCCATAGATCAATGAGGGAGTTATGATAGTAAGTAGTCACTATACCTCAATTGATCATTAGATGACATAATATATGGATATTCTTATAGTTCTAGTTGATGAGGAAGTGGTTATGAATAATTAATAACTCGTCACTATATAAAATAAAGTATAAACATGAAAGGACATCCATGTTCCACCATTAGAGTTGTTGGAAACATTTAAATATTTTGATGCTTTTGTTGGAGTTATTGAGAATTTTCAGTTCATTTCATTATCATTAACTGTTAATGGTCAATGTATATAGGCTTCCTCTTTACATGTAATAATTCTATTGGAAAGAACAAATGGATTAGTAGTGATAGTTTTTGTCTAAAAATTAAACATCTTGTGGGTATGGGAATGGGGGCCATTCTAGTTCCAATGAACATGGGGGTGATGAAGATGATATCCCTTTGAGTGATCTAGTCATAGAATATGTTATATACTCTAGGAGAAATTATATATCTAAATTGAAGACTATAACATTTTGATGCAATATATGGAAACATGAGTGGAATAAAATCTATAATATTATCTACAAACATTTATAGGGAATCTATGTAAGAAACTATATATGTAACATTATATTTTCTTGACTCTAGTGTATTAAGTATTCATTCATCCATGATTAAAATTATCTAGGAATGATTCTGTGATAAAATATTTTAATTTATCATTTCCATGGTTAAATTTGTGGCACATATTATGAGTTATAGCGCTACAAGACTTCAATAAATAGCTCATTATGATAAGGATATGTGGTAGAAACAAATTATTTCAAAATAAATAAATTTATAAATATTTTTCAACTGAGAGCTACATAAAAATGATGGAATACTAGAAAAACTCAAAAATCCTCTTAAAAATAATTGATTGAATAACAAAACACAACTACTAGAGTAGAGAGGTTGTGCCCTACTGAGTATGCAAAATATATGAAGTAGGATGAACTTCAACACAAGATTGATGAATTAATGTGATCTATTTTTCAAATCCACACATAATAAGAATATAAAATTTAGCATGCCATTTTATTTAATTACCCCATTTTATAGAGTTAACTATAGAATCTAATTTGTGGATTCTTATTCTTCCACTGATTTCATAAATTAAAATTATAATTCTAATTTTTATCAAATTCATAAGCTCCTATTAAACATAATATATTAATTTATTTTAATATGTGAAACTCAAAAATTGTAAGATAAAAATTATTCATTTTATTTGAATAATTCAGGGAATTGAATTTGTAAATAATTTACAAACCCTTTATTTGGAGATAAAATATCTGAAAAATCCATTATCCTCAATAAATAGGTATATATAGGCCTGATGGGTATATATAAAATATACTACAACCATAATCCAAGACAAATCCCAAAGAAATAAGATGGTAATATTTTACTTCATCTTGAAATTGTACTCATAGATAGATATATGAAATATAGATAGACGGTTTATCTACTATCACCATAAGACATTGTTAGAATATTTGGATTTTGAGCATCAATTTCTCGAAGTAATAAAAATTTGGGAAGAATTTTTTTCATGGGGATTTCAATTCTCTAGAGGTCCTAGGTAACCTAAAATTAAATTATCATATATTCTATAATATTGTATTAAACCTATACAAATGAGGAAGATTAGTAAATAGTAAATTTTTCAATAAACATTATACTTAGTGAACATGGATTAAAATTTTCTAGGTTTAATGATGGTATATAAAATCTTCATGTCTCTAATTTTTAGTCATTTTTTTATAATATTTCAAAGAGGAGAGGATTAATGGATATGAACTAAAAAATTATACATGACTGTATTTTTTTTAACCAGAAAATATTTTTACTTTCACCTTTCATTAAAACACCCTAATATTTCTAATCCTATTTGAGGTGTTTCCTTATAAATTAGATATTTTAATTTCCCTAGGTTTCTGTTTTTTCTCAATGTAATGATTACCATCTTTTTATCCTTTAGTAGTTTAGTACTAAAATTTGAATGAATTATATTAATTTTTGAACTTTTACATCATTTACTAAATAATTTCTGATGTTAAGGGTCGTATTGCTTTGATTGATGCAAGGATGATGTTTATGGTTTTACAACATTGACCTAAATTAAGGGTGAGGTACCATCTTTTACACAAATGTCATATCAACCTTTAGGTAATTATTGAGTGTCTATTCCAGTATTATAAAACTTTAGAAAAAGTGAACCTAGTTTAAAATCATTGTTTATGGACCATTGTAGTGTGGGGTTTGGCAACCTAGATAGGGATTAAGAGATAGTATTGACTCAAAAACACTAAATAATTAATCATATAATGTAGATGATAACTATAGTTATCTGAATTTGGATGTAATGAAATAAAACAACCAGATTGAGGATAGAAACTAACTAAATTCAAATACCTAGTTCCATTATATAATTTTTTTTAGGAAATATGGTTTAAGGTATCTTTTCCTCTAGATATAAATAGGTTTATAGTTATTTATAATCTTATTGGAATTAGGGTGTATACTTTTTCATTAAGAAGAGGGACCCCTTTGGAATTTGATACACTCATTACCCTTATCCCTGAATAGTTTTCAGTGATTCATAGACCTAAATAACAACATATGGAATATGGAAATAAGATAATTATAAGGTGATTAAAACCATTTAATATGAACCTAGTGAAGTTTTGTGGAATTTTTAAATGATAGGATCATAAAATAGATGAATATTTACATCTAGGGCTTTTATAGATGGTAAAGACATCTCTAAGTTTCTTATAGTAATAAGAATCATGTTATATGTTGTTCTTATAAAATATCATTTCCGGATATACTTCATGAAAATGAAAAATTCTAATGGATTCATCATAATGTAGGTTTTTTGAAGAGCCTGACATCAATGGGAGGTACAAAAAACATTAATATAGAGGGGGTTAGAGTTGATGGGATATGTGACAAAACCTAGTTCAAGGAACTTGGGTTTTTCCGGATTTCATGACATAATAATAATCAATGCAAATTAAAATTTTAAAACATGTATGAGGATTTTTCATCCAAGTACAAGTTTACAAATGTAAACTTTATTGTAAATTCAGGGACCCAAGTGTTATAGTGGTATGGAAAATTGGATATAAATGGTATTTGTGGTTATGTTAATGTTAGGATACCTAAACATCACCACATAACCGGAAATAATAATAATCAAGAAACATTTTGTTCTTATAAGGTTTCCTTAAAGCTCTATATCACATGTCGGGGACATTGTAGTGAAATTGATTACTATACTAGTATAACAATAAGAGAAATATGAGATGGCATTGGTCCCCCCACAAAGAAAAAATTAAAAAGTTACATCCTAATGCCTGGATATAATAATAATCTAGGTGGGTGAGGTTAAGGTATAAAAACTATAATAGAATGATATTAGTTTGGAAAAAAAATGGATTGGACTGATATTGATAATTCAGTGTTCACTACATTTCCTATAAGGATAAAAATCAAGAGATATGTAGTTCCTAGAAAATATCACTATGTATATTGGGATCATATGTAAATGATATGAGGGATAACTATATCCTAATGTTGTGATGCTAATGAAAACTATGAATGCGTGAGGAGAATGATAATCTACTTCGATAGAGAATAGGATTACAATTATTATAATTTATGGTTGGGACATGGTTGAGAAATAATGGTATCCCAACGTATCCAAAAAATAAATGAGAATAAATCCAAATTTAGTTCTTATAAATATCCTTTTCAAAAATTTAGAACATGTTTAGGAAAATGATATAATGATATTACATACATCAGAACAATGGAAGTGAAACCTAAAGTGAATTAAGAATTCTCAAAAATTATGATATAATTTTTGTAAATATGTGGAGGATTTTATCCTTGAATATGTATATGTTTAAGGAACCACATTTCATGTAATTTTTCTTGGATATAGATATCATGTAAGGAAATTTAGTTGTATATAAAATATATCTCTATTGAAATTGAAGGTTATATGGGTTGGAACATATATCATGATTGTTTATATTCAGAAGAAAGGGACTTATATTCCATGAAGATTATGTCTATTTGGTGAGCACCTTCATGTATTATAGTTTAAGGACATCTAACTAGGAACATCTCCAAGCTTTTTAGAGTCTACAAAATATAATTTTCTAACCATATGTGAATATTTGAACATTTTTGGGAGATATATGACATTATTTCATGTGTTATATTCTTTGCATTCATTATAATCATGGGGAAAATTCTTATATAATAGAATTTGGGAATAACATATGGTTAATCCAATTTCTTCTCAAAATTTAGAGGTCTTTTCCATGTATCAATGGAGTGAGTGGATCCATTACAAATTTCCATCAGATAAATACATAGAGGTGGACCTTCTTAATGAATTAAAATGAGTTGTGATTCTAATAAATCTAAACGTTTTTCAAAATACATAAAAACTATCATCTAGTTTCTCTAATTCATCAAGTAGGATTTCTGACTTCTTTCCTTTCAAATGTTGATCACAAATGGGGATGAAAAGTGGGGGAAACATAACATTAATGGGAATGAAAACCACAATCCCACACAAATGAATATGGGGATACATGTGTGGTCTTATAGGTCATGGTGTGATAATAACATTGAGTATATAAGAGCTTATCCATCTATGACTTTTTGTCTTTATTAATAATATTTTAATGGATATTTGAGTGTTTTTTTATAAAATCCCAATATATATCTATTATACATTCAATGATATTGTGATTATTTATTACACTAAATATTAATCTTCAAATACATATTATTCGGTTTGGATGTCTAGGAATTAAAGACATTTTCTATCAATATATTGGGAGGGACTCAAATTATTTTAATGATATAAGACCACATAAAATGGATGAAAATTTTCATCTGCACATTATTTAAGTGTATATTATAAGCCCATTTGGAGAAAAATAAATAGTAGTGGGAATGGAGTTAAAGTTCCTTGTTGTCATTAGAGGGGATGTACCCATAACATCTATCCCCTATATTGAATATGCAAAATATTATTTCATGGTGTGAAATAACCCCATGGTATATGGGATAAATATGGAATGTTTGTAAAAATAATACAGTTTACTTATTAATTTAACATATTCTTACAACATATATTGTTAAATTTATCCATGTATCTTAATTTTGAGGAAAATATTTATTCCTAACTAGTGAACACCATGGATTCCAACAAGGATATCAGTTATAAAAGTATATGTCTCTACTCATATAATGCACTTGAGGATGACTCCCTAAAATAATTTCATTTATAGAGCCTAATGGGAATTTTGGTTATCATAAATGATGAATGTTTCCATCCATTGATATATTTATATCATTTTATCTATCATATTGTAGAATCTCATTTTGATGTTATTTCAAAATGGGATATATCCATATAATCATAAAATTATGCATTGAACGCAATGCATCTTTTTGGTCAATGCTAGTGTTAATTTCATTGATGTGTTCTATATCATTACTAAAAAATGGTTGTACCACCTTGTGATCGGGGGATAAAAAAATCATATTATCTTTATCTATATCTATCATGGTTATAGAAACTTTGGAAGGAGAATAATATTGGGAATTCTAGGAATGTGAAATGTAATACAATATACGATCTACTAGGAATTCATCTATTAAACCTCATATATAATCAATAAAGGGAATAAACACTTCTCCCATGATAGAATAGTCCACATTTAATATATTTATCACCAAATCTAAATCACCCACATGATTAATTAGTTAACTATAATTTCTAGGATTAGTTCTAATAATGTACTGAGGGCTTGGAATTCTTCCCCATTATTGGTGAATCCTTATAATAATAAAAAGAAACAGGGAATGGACCATATTGATTGAAGAAGTGAAAACAATCTTTAATCTAAGCCTATTGTGTTTATGGTTTTCAATCCATCTACAATATAGAAATCTAAAAGCACAATAATCATGAATTTATCATTTTTATGATGTTTATTGAAAGGTGGATACTTCTAAATTGTGGAGTTCTAGGAACATAAATGACATCCCTGAGATAGGTTTTGTTCTAATAAATGATTAACTATTTAAACAATTTTAATAAATGAATTGGATTTAAATTTGGGGGAAAATTATTATCTATCCTATTAAAATCCTATTAAGCATTGAAGGAATGAATATTTATTTCAATAGATCAATACAAGTGATCAGGAGGAAATCATGGTGCTGAAAATATAATCTCACCTTCTAAAATATAAAACCCGAAGAATCGTAGTTCTTCTCTGTATTAAAATATCAGGTCTTGGCATGAGAAATTATCCTACTAAAATTACAAATATTATTCTCCTTTCTAAAATCATTCTTATGAGAAAAGGTTTACCAAAAAATCATTCATATATCACCACATAAATGATGTTTGGATATCCTTTTACATATAATATTTATATAATAGGGTTTTGAAGGTATATTTTGAGATCATCAAATGATCTCTAGAATTATTTATTCCATTGAAATTTTGTTCCTGTCTTTATCAACTCAATAAAGGGAAAGAACTTATCTAAAAGGTCATCAATGAGGAATATAATATAATTAAGGAACCACTAGATTCCTCTAAATCTATTAATGATTAATGATGTGGTATATTTATCACATCCTACTTATTTTTTGGGATGACCTCGATACTTCGATGGTATACCACAAATCCGGGGAATTCTTCTCATGTTACCCTTAATGAAAATTTTAGTAGGTTGAGATTCAAGATCCATCACTCAATGTTTTTAAAAACTACATAGATATTTTAAATTTTATTTAAGAATTATTTATATTATATCACCATATCATCCATAATGATATCTATAATCTTCCCTAGAAAAGGATTCAAAATATTATTCAATGCATGTTTAGGGGTAGTTCCAATATTTCTAAAGAGAAAGACAATTACATTGTAATAATTCACCCCTTTGTTTTCCCTAATGGAAAGGAATTAATCTTCTTAGGGATACATTATAATATTCATGATACTATATTATCCATCCATAAATTAAATATTATGGAATCTATACTCTGTGAATGATCATGGGAAATCATTATTTTTATAATGATAGTTTTTCTCCAACACAATATATAAATTAACATTTTTAGTCATTGTAGATCTAATTTTCAGAGGTATGCGATCACATATTCGTACTAAGGAAACATTCTAATGAATTTTGGTTAATAATAAGAGAGTTCAAATCATCCCATGACGTTTCTTATCACCAGGTCCAAGCCTCACATATAGATTTAAAACATGTTCATGGAATCCTTCTACAGTGAATGACTGGTTACCATATTCATGAACAATATTTATCAATACTATTCATAAATTTGAGAATTTTTATGTATAATAGGATTTCAATATATATTTTGAATTTTTTTAAAACTATGGTTTAAAGACGAAAGATTTAAAACACTAGAATTTACTCCATCGAGGTAAATGGTAGGTGTTATGACATTAGGATAGGGCCCATGAGAGGGGGTTCATATATATATATATAAGGGTAATAAAACCCCATGTAGATCGGTGACACTTAAAGGGACACATTTTACCATTTATTTTACTGTGAAAAGGACATTTTCATGACATTTATGGTCATACTATCATTACAAAGTGAATTTATTATATTTTTTTGCATATAATATCAATTACAATAAATTTAGAATCATGTTAAATTGAATATATGTTATATAGATTGAAGTTATACATCATAGAATACTAGGATAAAGGTGAATAAATTAGATTTTATGAGAATTCATTAATGAGAAACCCGTTTGGGTGTTCCCAATCGGTGGTTATCTAGATTTAATAGGTAGTGATTGAGTCTTATAACTCATAGGGGTCCCATATGTGAATGGGTCAGTGATAGGGGAACATGGATGATAAAATTAATGAGGATATGTTTAGGAAATATAGATGGTAGGTGGATCATATACTAACATCAACCTCATGATTATTTGAAACTATATTGGGAAGGGAAACTAGAATCATGGGTGATATGACACAGAGATGATGGGTTGGGGTTGAATTGGATTGAAGGCCCACATATTCATCTTCTGATCTCTAGTTCATTGATTGTATTCAATGTATTTTATCATATTCCTAGATTCTATAGAATATGGTCTTGTAAATTTAATTGAAGAATATTGATCCAACAGATGTGTAGATAATTTCATAATTATTAGGACCCTAATTATATATGTATCATATAATTTTTTATATCTTGTGAGTCATATTTTTATGGGAGGAATACTATGAGAGGGCCCTAATGGGATTATCAATCCTCATTGTCAAAGGAATACTTGATTAAATGGAGGAACCATGACATACATAGTAGAAAAATCATATAATCTAGATGGACATAGATGGGGCCTCAAAAGAATAATTATTTTTATATGACTTTAAAGAGAGATATCAATTAAATTCATTCATATTAACTCTACTCTAGTATACGACATGGGTGAAATAAGTAGTGTGAATGAGGCTTAAGTATTTATAATAAGGGACATTTTTGAAGTAATTTTTCATAGGTTATATCTCTCAAGATGATAAATCAATGGAAATGGTCTAAAACTAACACTAATATCCCTATATTTCTTATAATATTTTAGTTTTATACAAGTGTGTAGGGATTTATAACAATATGTTATCTAATTCTGCTAGTTTTTATAAGATTTAAATGAGTACCTAACTATAAAATATTTCTATATGATTTATTTTTTGAATAACCATAAAAAGGATTTCCCACAATATATTTGTGTGGGAAAGGAATTTATAAAAATATTAAACACAGTTTTCTTCCCCTTTCATCATGCTCAAATTTTAAAAATATATTGATGGAATGCAGTAAGTGCTTTGGGAAAATGAGAGTTTTTAAATAGGTTGATTCCATAAATTAGGATGTTCATATCATGAATGTTTTTTCTGAAATAAGTGAAGTACTCCCCTAAAAGAAATTTTTAGAGTATTAACAAATTAGTCATGTAATTTCTAGATCTAATGATAGGAACTAATTATGTGGTCATAAAATTTCCCTACTATGAAACAATAATAAAATACTATATTTTGGGTAGGAAACATGTTTGTGAAGAAACATAGTTTATTTTCTACTAAGAAAAATCTATCCACACATACATTATACAATAATGATTGATTAATACAATGGTTTAGAAGATAATGTTATAACCATGAAAATTTTATGCCTCAATGAAGTCTTATACTTATTCTATAGAAAAAAAGTTTACCAAAAATTATGAGTTTTCTGTAAATGAACTGATTTCATCACTAAAAATATTTTGTTCAGCCAAATCAAACTCTTCATAACTGGATCTTATCGATATAATGAAAATATATGATTGAAGATGTAATATTTCCCACAATACTCATATATGGGTCACCTCTATCTATATAAAAACTTTAGGTTGGGGCCCTCATGAAATAATTTTTTTGATCAATTTGTTATTCATTTAAGAATCTCTCACAAAAAGTGATTTTTCTCACTCTGAAAATAAAATTATTTTCCTATAAAGTAAAAAACTCCTTTGTGAACAATGATAATAAAATTAGATTTATCTGAAATTTAATTTCTCAGTGTTTTTATGTGATCTCCATCAAATCACATAGTTTTTATGAAATGTATTCATCACATGATTTCAATTTGAAATTCATTTTCAAATATCTACTTTTTATCATATCCTTATATATAAAAAATTTCTTTACATTGGCCCATTTCTAAATCTCTATGAATGGAATTAAATTGGGGGACTCTATTTTAAGAAATGCTAGTAATAATCCTTGGAATTATATCACCTATCAGATGAAGTGATTTAAGAATATTCTTAAAATATAGCTTTAATAATATCCTCTATCTAAATGTACAACCATATATAATTTCACTATATGGTATTATTTTTGAAATATCACACCTAATTACATCCTTCCATCATTGTGGTCCATATCTCCCTTGAAAATATCTTGATGAATATTTATATTGATTGAAAACTCATCCCAATTATGTATTAATTATTTTCTTACATCATAAATAGTTCCCACTTATACAGTATGATCAATATCAAAGCCATCAACCCATTATATAACATTATTCATCTATTTTTTCCATATCACAGGATGATCATAAATGATATTTTAGTTCATAATGGGGTTTTTACCCTAGAATAAGCTTCTCTAATGAATTTTCCTTGCCTGTATGAGTTCATTGAATCTGTGAATAATTACATATATACATACTATAGATATTTATATGTTGGTTTTCATGGAATGAAAAATTCATGGTGTATCAGAAAGAATATTTCATCCCATAGTTCATCTGCTATTGGTGTTCATACAACATTATTTTCCCGCTACTATATAGTGATGTAAAAATCTGTTTTGGGGAATTCTAAAAACTAAAAGAATATGAATCTTTAAATATTTATAAATACTTCCTCCAAACATATAATTAATGGGGGCATAAAAAGAAAAATCATCCCATGGATGTGTACTTCATGATCATGGTGGAAGGAATATTGCAAAGAGATCAGTAATCCTGCTTGATTGTCCCATTTAGGGAAGGACTGGACTCCATTCTACAACCTATATGTTTAATATCTATGTTTGGAATCTTATAATATTACCTCCTCAATGATCCCAATTTGTTGAAAACTATTAAAAGGAAATCATGAAAGCATTATATTATACCGCATTGGGATAGAAATCATACCATGTGTGGATTCAACAATTTGAGTTGTGAGTTTCTTAGTAATATCTCTATGTGCACGTATCTTCTATATATGGGATTTTTTATTATATATTATGTTTAGTACCTATTTAATACTGATATTATCTATGATAGGAAAACTAATCCACCATAAAGGGGTATTTATTTTCATGGGTTTACCATATTTTTTTCTACACATAATGAGGAAAGACCTCATATCATATCAGCATCCCATTCTAATTCTTCTATAGTTTGAAAAAATACACATTGGGAATTATGTGTTATATAATACAACATCGATTAAATAATCTATACCCTATCCAATAAAAGTAAAATTGATCAATTTTTAGCTGATTTCTTTATTAATTAGTGATCTCATAAACATATTACTGAATATTTTTGGATTTCCCCTTGCCCTATATGGTGAACCCCCAATGATGGTTTTCCTTAATTGTAGTAACACTCATCAAGAGTGGTTATATATTATATTTTTCGAAGATTTTTATCTTACAACAAGAGTAGATGAATTGGTAAATTGTGATCCATATGATCCATACAAATTTTAATTTCATTTTAGTTGTCTATAGAGTGTTTATATGTTTTCATTCACGGGAGTTTGGTATAAATGACACCTTCCAATTATTCAATAGTTTTTTTTATTTTATAAGTGAGGACACAAATATTGTAGCATTATTTAAACACTTTAATGATACCTAATCTATAAGATCTGAGAAATTTCATAAGGTATGTTTTTTATGTTTTTTTAAGTCCATTCATTTGGTCAAATGAGTATTACCAAAGTTCATGAGAAGGCTTGGGGGTGTTCCAGTGGTTTAGGGCATGAAATTAGAGGGAAGAAAGATTTTATTTCCATCTTTCATGGTTTGATCATGGTTAGTGAAAACCATGTGGATCATTCTAGGTAACTGTGTAGCCTTGGATAGAGGTGTTCCCACAGTTATATCACGGTTAAGAAAACCATTTGGAATTCACAATAAACCATGTGGAAGGGGGATTTGGGATAGTATATCTCACACAGTTTTCGCATGGTTTGGAAAATTGTGTGGGTAAACTGTACAACCCAATAATGTTTATAAATTTACAAAAATTGCATTACATGATTTTGAACCCCTACTCAGGATATCCACCATTCATCCCCCTTGAAACCATAGTGAAGAAAAAATTCTCCCAAGATCATATAAGGGTGATTATCCCTTATATCTATGTTTTTCTGAGTGCTATCGGTTGTGAATTGATGATCTGGTTATGGCTAATCCCCCTCTTTCTTCTCTTTTTGGGTTAGGGGTCACATTTATTCCTTATCTCCTCCAAAAAATCTAAAACCCTTCTTCTCCAATGATATCTAGGTTGAGTCTTCAAAGAGGTTTTCAATTGGGATCCAATGCACCAATTAATTGTGTGTTTATTAATAAAAGCATGTTAGGTGGTCAACCAGTTATATCCCATGAGTTGTTTTGACATATTTTTATGATTGGGCTTATTTCTTGGTTACTCCATATTGTGCTTCTGATCCTTTGATGTGATTTGGAATAATTTATTTCTAAATAGTGAATGGAAACCATCATGGTATCCCGTGAGACACATATAGGATGATTTTACTCATTTAACACCACCCATACGGTGTTCTGGCACTTTCCAAACCAATGATTAGATAAGTAATTTATAAGTTATTCTGGATCACGTTGAAACATTTTGGAGTAAGTGATATTCTTAATGGATGTAAACAAAGAGGTATTTGTTAATTATGGATGGTGATTGAGGCTTATGAATATGTGTAATTGGTTGATATAAGAGAATTATTGAATATACCTCATGATATGGGCTTGAGAATGGGAATTGGGCTAAATGGGCTTAGTGATGTAAACACAAAATGTGTTAATGAGTTATAGAGAAGTATGATTTGCCATGTTGACTGTACTCAATTATGATTGTTGTATTGTAACGGTTTTGTTTGGTTTCTCTATGTTTTTTGTGGTGAATTGATGCATAATAATGTGCACATGGATTGATGTGTCAGATAAAGGACTGAGGGTCCTCCCAGGGGTTGAGTTCGTCTAATCTCTAACTCTACCCACAATGCAAGGGTTAGGGAAGGTAACATAGCTCTATTCCCTTACCCATTGTAGTCCACCCGAACATAGGCTTCGAGGGGAGTATATTATTATGTTTTGATATGTTACTCATATTTAGTTAGGGAATTATATATTCCCTTATTAAAATCATTCATTCCATGAACCTTGTGTGATTGATGATGGACCAGTAATGATAGAGACATAATGAATTGGAACCTTGGTCAGTTCAGTTGTGTGGAGATTGTTATCACATGGACTCCGAATTGTCTTTATGTTGATTTTTATTTATATATACATACATACACAATCTATAGACTAGATATTTGTAGACACCATTGGAGGTGGCCTACTGAGTTGTACTCACATCCTTCTCGGGACGCAGTTGGGTTCTCGAGCTGATTGCATGATCATAGGCCAGGACAAGGGCAAGGGCTTTATGCTTGGGAGTTGAGTTGGACTTTGGATATGCATGGATGAGGTTATAGACTTGGATTCAGTACCATTTTGGGGATTCTACTCCTGGTAATTATTTTGGGTTTTTTTCACTTGGAATTGTATCATGACATGATATATCTACTAGAACTTGAGGATTGAACCCATTTTGGGAGATTTTTTATTATGAAAGGTATTGGTTGTTTCATATTGTTTCAGTTTTTTATATTGTATTATTCTTTGGATTACTCTATTAAAGAGGGTATAGTCTCATATGATGACCTATTGGACCCTTACTTCTATTTGGAAACCTCTGGCATATAGTTAGACACACTTGAGGTCATGTGATGACCTGGCTCAGGGCATTGATTTAGTGTCACCCGAGTCTGGGATGTTATAAAATAAGTTCATGTGATTATTGAAAATAATGGATATTTTTATAACCAAAAGTCATAATAAGATAATTTTTCTAATGTGGGGGGGTATAACAATTTTTAGGATCCCACTAACCATGAGTTTTTCAAACAAATCCTTATAATAGTAGGACCTTCATGAAATATCCATAAACACATGGTGAATTCATGGATTCATAACCTTTTATAGTAAAGAGGTAACATATATAATTCTTTTACCATAATTTCTATTTCCCTCACTAGTGTAGATTATTTCACACTGATAGTAAATATTCCATTAGTATAGGTAATTTCTACTGAGTTAGTCCCTAAAACATTCCTTGGAGTAGAATCTAAAAACAATCTCTTGACCATCTCATTGATTAGACTGAATCTTAAAATAGTGGGGTTGATTATAACAACCCTAATTTTTTATTGCACACTTATACATGATTTATCATATAAAATCAACACTTGATACCACATACAAGATCATGAGGTCTAGTGACTTGGGTATTAGTAACATTACATAACGACTAAGAACATGAAACACAACATCTTTATTGAAAATTTCCATTACAAGACCACTACATTCCCCCATTCATAGCTTTGGATGGGATAACCTGAGGACCTGAGTAATAAAAGGGTGATATATAAAGACCAGTAAGGGAGTAAAAAAGGCATAAAATGAAGAATAAAATACATTTTAGGAAATAGGAATATCAACGGAGCATAAAAGAAACAGGAACATTAAGGAATGATATAACATGATTATCATAACATGGAAATGTGGCAACATTTCTTAACATGGTATTAGCATTAGCCAAGGCTCATTGAACATGGAGTATGAGTAAAACCTAATTTAACTTGAATTATCATGACTAACCCCACATTTCACTTGATGTATCATGATACCAATCTTTACCAAATGCATTGGAGTGCTATCAGGGCACACTCTTCTTAAATATTTCATTTCATGCATACGTGTGCCACAAAATCATACAAGATATATTCATTTAACATTATAATTTACTCCCTAGTAAAGTAATGTTTAATTCATACATGATAATATTCCATCAAAAAATAAATGCTAATTATGGTGAATAACGTTTATAGAGAAATGGACATGGTATTTACTACACAATAATTTTGTCATGGAAAATGGTGGTACAATTTTGGCAGCATAACGGCGTGACATAAGACTACATAAAAAATGTTGATGAGAGAGGAAAGGGTGTATCATTATATCTAAAAGAAATGTATAGTAAGTGGGGCATATATATAAATGTCCTAATATATGTAATGTTATTTTCAATACTAATACCAAAGAATTGCTAGAATGTAAATGAGGAGAGAGAAATTCCTTACGGAATTTTGGCATGGTAATGGGTGTACATGGGAGGAATTAATGAGAGAGAAAAGTGGTCTCTAATCATTCAAAAATAAATAGGGCAGTATGGGGGAGTTTAGAAATCAATCCCAAACATTTATAATTAAAGATAAAGAGGAATAAAAATTTTAAGAAACTTAAACAAATTAAGAAAGGGAGGAATCCCTTACTTGGAAGTGTGATTCAAAAGGCTGGGAGGGTCTTAAGAGAGGATTATTGAGAGAATGGGGACACTTCGGAGGATTTTAGAAAGAGGAGGGAAGGGGTTGTTCGAGCTCCAAATTCTTTTAGTGATGTGGAAGTGGGAGCTTGTGAGGGTTTATATAGGAAAGGAGAGGGAATTCTTTATTATTTTGGTTTGGTCACCACCGATTAAACTAATCCAAACCAAAAACCAGCCCCTGGTTTGGGCCTGTGGTTTTTTCCAAAGGGGAGTGAAAGAATATATTTTATAATGAAAATATCTGAACATCTTAAAATACTAGGTTTGCTTATGTGGAGGTGAGTTACACTCTCAAGGAAATCATATAAAAAGAAAAAATGTTTCATAGGTCTTGGAGGGTTCATTAAGACATTGTAGAATAAATTAAATAATTCTAAAATCAAATTATTTTTATGGTAAAAAATATATTGGAAAAACATAATGTTTATAGTATTTTATTTCATCCCTATTGGGTCATTTTGATTTCATAAAACACATTATATATTTAAATGGTATTTAATTTTTACCCAAAAATTTGACTATCTCAGAAAATTATGAAAAATTCACCATTGGATAATTTTGAGGTCCTGATTCAAAAAATAATATTCATTTTATCTAAATAATTTCATAAATATGTAAATATTTACTGTTAAAATAAAAACTGACATTTACCAAAAATTCATTGTTTTTGACAAAAAGGGCTTTCCAACTGTAATAAAAATCACAATTGTATTCATTATAATTACACGATAATTTATATTTAATAAAAAAATAATTGAGTAATAATATTTTATTTCAATATTATTTAATTAAATAATCCATTAATTCAACAAAATAGATTTTATAATTGAATATTAACTAAACATACTATTTTTTATTTAATAATTATTTACAAAGTAACAATAATAAAATGAACGTATATTCTTTATTATATACAAAAAAATGTCTGTAATCATAGTGATAATGTCTTGTTAGATAACCACTTATAACACCCGCATAAGAACGAACGGTAAGGTGTATAATGGTGACTCACTCTTGGGGTGGCTCGGATTACGTCACCTAGGTGTTAATCTCTATCAACTTCCACTTCTCCCGTAATCAGTCTTGTTTGAGCTTAACACATTGAAGCTCGACTTGGGCTTGGTCAAGATCGAATCTCAATGATTCCACCTCCTTTATGAGCTCTTGAAAATGGGATTTGTATGGGGAAAGTCTACTTGATGAGGCCATAACTTCCTTTGTCAGAGTAAATTGGATTTGATAAATCCCTATATTTATACTAATCATCTGATCTCGATTCGAAGACTATATTAGCAACGGTAAAAATTCTAAAAGGTATTCAAAACATAAAACCAAACAATTTCATATGTTTTATATTACCATTTTACATAATAAGACATTTAATTATACCAAGAGAATTTTTCATTAATAAAATTTTGGGTCGTTACAATCACCCCCCCTTAAGAAATGTTTCCCTCAAAATTTCCTTTTTCCACCCTAAAATAGATGTGGGTAACTCTACTTCATCACTTCCTATGATTCCTATGTTGCCTCTTCAAACCTTTGGCTTTGCCACAACACCTTGACGAGGGGCATTGTCTAATTTCATAGAACTTTTTCCCTACAATCTATGATCTTCACCGGCTTCTCATTATAAGAGAGTGCATTCTCCAATGGTATCACCTCTGTATTGAGTACATGTTAAGGGTTAGGTATATACTTCCTAAAGAGTGACACATGGAATGTAGCATGTACTTGAGATAGGTTCGGTGAGAGTGCTAGTTGATAGGCCACTGCTCCAATGCGATCAAGGATCTCAAAAGGGCCGATGTGCCGTGGACTAATATTTACCTTCTTCCCAAATCTCATAACTCTCCTCCACGGTAATATACAGAAAAATAGCATGTCTCCAATGTCAAAAAATGGGTAATGTCTATTATTATCCTCATATCTCTTTTGTCCACTCTGATAATCATTAATGATCTACTGGATAGTCTTATCCTTCTCCACTATTTCTTCAACCATTTCCAGAACAAGGAGTTTTCTCTCCCCAACATCATCCCAACATGTCGGTGCTCTACACCTCTTCCCATATTGGGATTCATAAGGATCCATTTGGATGCTTGAGTAGATACTGTTGTTTTATGAGAACTCAACTAGAAGAAGATATAGATACCATTCTCTTTTGAAGTCCACTAATCATGCTTTCAACATGTCCTCATGTGTTTGGATAGTCTTCTTAGAATGGCCATTAGTTTGAGGATGATAAGTCGTACTAAAGTTCATCTCAGTATCTAGAGCATGTTGAAGACTTTTTCAAATCATAATGGTGAATCTTGGATCTTAGTCAGATACAATTGATATTGTTACTCCATGCAGCCTTACCACGTCTATAATGTATATCCATGCCAGTTGATTCAGTGAGAAATCCTCTCGAATTTCAATGAAGTGTTTTTCCTTTCTAAGAGAATCCACAATAGCCCAGATAGCGTTGTTTCATTTGGATGTATTCAGAAGTCCAGTGACAATGTCCATAGTGATTTTTTCCCATTTCCATGCTGGTTTGGGTAATGGATGCATCATCCCTTTAGAATTCTACCTCACAACCTTCACTTGCAGACATACAAGGCACTTTGAGGTATACTCAATGATCTCTATCTTCATGTTATTTGACCAATAATTCTCTTGGAGATCTCGACACATCATAGTGTTTCCTAGGTGAATGGAGAAATTTGAACTATGTGCGTCATCCAAAAGTTCCTTCTTTAACTATGGATTTGATGGAACACATAGTTTTGACCCAAATATCACAAGTCCTCTTTCTTTGAAATTGAACTCTGAGGATATCTCTTTACTGATAGTCTCCAGCTTGTTTTGAATTCTCACATTATCCATTTAAGGAGTCATTATCCTTCCAAAAATAGATGGTTGAGAAATAATTTTTAAAAAAATTGATGGTGTTCCCTTATTTATGATTCCCATGTCCATCTTTATCAAATCTATGAATATGGTATCCTTTTCAATTCTCAATAATGATTGAATTGTTGGGTCCTTTCTTCTTAGAGCATCTGCCACCTTGTACGCTTTACCCGGCTGGTAGTGGATTCAGCAGTCATAGTCTTTGATCAGCTCTAACTATATTTATTGGAACATGTTCGTCTATTTATCTAGGAATATGAACTTGAGGCTTTTTTTGTCTCTATATATTTCACACTTCTCCCCAAATATGTAATTCCACCAAATTTTTAAATATAATATCAGAACATTCAACTCTAGTTCTTGTGTTGGATTGTTTTTTCTCATGAACATTCAATTTCCTTGAAACATAGGAAATGAAATTGTCATTTTTCATCAACAAACAGCCCATAACCTTCTTTGAAGCATCGCAGAATACAACAAAAAGTTTTCAACTTGTGGTTAGTGTGGTCACGAGCGAAGTGATAAGCCTCTTTTTCAACTCCATGATGCTCATTTCGCATTCATCACTCCAAGAAAACATTACTCCCTTCCGAGTTGGCTTGGCAAGAGGGTTCCATAATCGTGAGAAATTTCTCACAAATCGACGATAATATCCCGCTAACCCAAGGAATCTATTGATATCAGTTTCGGATGTTCACCTCGACCGTCCCTCAAATGCATCTGTCTTGGAGTAATCATCAAATATCCCATTTCTTGTGATGATATGACCTAGTAATGAGACCTCCTTCAACCAGAGCTCACTCTTGTTGTACTTTTCATAGAGCTTGTCCTTTCGCATGGTCTTTAGTAAAGTGCTTAGATGCTTCTCATGCTCCTCCTTGGTTATGGAGTATATTAGAATATCATCTATAATGACTACCAAAGATTTTTCAAGATAATCTATAAATACTATATTCATCAAGTACATGATGATTTCTGGGGAATTAGAGAGTCTGAAATGCATTACTATGAATTTATAAGGACCGTACCTTGTACAAAAAGTAGTCTTGGGGATATCCTCCTTCTTCAAACTTACATAGTAAGATCCTTACTGCAAATGAACCTTGGAAAATTATTGTCCTACATGTATCTAATTGGAAAAGTCATTAGATCATGGAATAGGATACATGTTCTTAATCGTGATTTTTTTGTGCTCACGATAATCAATGAAATTGAAAATTGAACCATCCTTATTCTTGACGGAGAGAACAGGTGAACCCCCTGGTAAAGCACTGTGGTGTATAGACCCTTTATCCATATTCTCCTTTAGTTGTTTCTTCATCTCCTAGATCTCCACAAAACCATTCTATATGGAGTCTAAGATATTGGCATTCCCATAGGTATAAGGTCAATTGAGAATTCAACATCTATTCGAGGAGGAAGACTAGGAAATTCCTCAGGAAACACTCCATCGAATTCCCTCCAAATAGGAATGTATTCAAGGATGGTTGTTTCATAGACTCAACCATCTTATCCAGATACACATTATCATTGGGATGTAAAATCCATGCTTGATATAATGGTGCTAAAGAAGATTTATCTTTCTCCTTGCACTTGTATATAATCAGTGGTCGATTCTCCACATAGAGAGTGATTTCCATCACACGGAAATTTATGTTGGATCTGTATAAGAAAATAAAATACATGATGAGAATTTCATAAAATTATCTAAAAGGTAGTATTAAGAGGTTCGTTGGTTAGTTAATTCCACAAATTATGACAGGGGAGAAGTTATATTCATGGGATGTAATGATTTCCCCATTTTCTGTACTCACCGACATCTTTACTTCCCTGATTTCTGGTGTTGTTGGGATTGTTCTACTAAAATTTTGGTATATTAAAGAATGTGTAGAACCAAAATAAAAAATAACATTCTCTATTCATGAATGAATAACTATCTTATCTATCACCACTTAATTTTCTAGGATCACATTGACAGTAGTGATAGAGAAATCTTTCCCTTGCTGCCTTGGAGGTTGTTGGTTGCCTATGAAAACCCTTGTCTTAGGGAACTGATTGGCATGGAGCCGTTTTTTATTGCAATTGAAGAAATAAAAAATTAATTGAAAGTGGAACAGATCATTATTCTCCTCTATCGCAGACACGGGCTTTTATTGTTAGTAGTTAACGGCTAGGTGTACTTCTCTACAACACCTAAAGAATTTCCTTTTCCAATTCAAGAAATTTCTAGGGTGCTTCTTTCCGCAACTTTGGTAAGTGGGGTGCCTGGTTTTCTTAGCACATTTGGATTTATCCATTAGACTTCCAGATTTGAATTTCAAATTACACTTATTATCCCCAAGATACCACTAAGATTTGAAGATCTCCATTTTGACCTTGAGGGCACATCAGACAATTTCCTCAAAGCTATCGAAGTTATGGATCAGCAGGGATTTCTGTAGGCTAGGTATCAGCCCACTAACTAATAGATCAACCATGCATTCATGGGTAACAACAAAGCCAATGGAATATCATGCAATCCTGGTGAAGTTTTCCCCGTACGCTCTACTTTATTTGTAGTATTTTTTCTTGAGGTCAAGGAAGTCTCTTTCCATCTTATGTTGGAGTGTGTGCAGAAAATATTTATCGAAAAACATTTTCTGGAAATCCATTCATTCCAATGCCTCAATATACCTATCATGATTCTTATTTTTTATCAATGTTTACCATTGATTAGCTTCACCCACCATATAATAAGCAGCTAGAAGAACCTTCTTTTGTTTTGAAAATTGAGGGATGGAGAAGATATTTTTAATGGAGTTGATCCATTGTTTGGAAATTGAGGGAAGAGACGATCAATTAAAAGTAGGAGAACATTGTCGCATGAAGATCTCGATTGTGACTTGTTATTTTGGGGGGGGGGGGCTGAACATTCCTCTTGATGCATGTTTCTATTCAATGCTTTAGTTAACTGAGAGAGTTTCATGACAAAGATCAGGATTCCTTCTCCCATTGGATTGGGCATCTCATTACAATAGTCATCACATTGATCTTCGAACTAGTTGTTAGCCCGAGTCCTCCTATTATTGGAAATTGGATGGAATAAAAGGAAAGTAAGGGTTAACACATAAAGGGAAATCTCAAGACAAAAACAGATGAGTTATAAATTACTTTTATTTCCAAAACATATGAATCTATAGTCTTCAATATATGTTATCCAATATCTACTTTCCAACATTTATTCTTAGGGGATTTTTTTATTCCCATATTAATGGTTCATACTAAACTTGTAAATATTAAAAATAATATCTCTTGGGAGGGTTTTAGTGAAGAGTGCAGCCAGGCCCGTTGTTGTGTACCATGATACCCCTGGTCATGCCCGAAACTCCTTGTCATATTTTTCCCTCCTAGGTACATCTGTGCTAGTGCTACCTCTACCTGCTCGTATCCAGACATGGATGTATTCTTTCGATAAACAACTAACTTAATACTCACCAAAACATATATATTTTTATGTTATATTTAGTGTTATTCATAAGGCTTTCACTAGGGTTTTCTAATCCTGATCCCAAAAATAACTAAACCTATTCTTTGATACCAACAACTATAGCCATGATTTTTATTACAGAGATAAAAATTATTTATTAAATAAAATATTCATATTATACAAAATATAGGATCAAGATTTATACTGTCTTTGGGGATTAGGAACATTACATAATGACTTAATACATGAAACACAACATCTTTTTTGAAAACATCATATACAAAATCCCAATACCCTTGTACTTAGCATTACATGGGATAACCCAAGGGAATTCATAAGAAACTGGTGATCTATAAAGCCTTGTAAGGTAGTAAACAAGTCATAACAAGAATAATTCAATACATGTCATGAAATAGGAATATCAATAGAGCATAAAATAATCAATAACATAAAGGTATGATATAGCATGATTATCATAACATGGAAATGTGGAAACAAAACGTAACATGTTATTAACATGAGGCATGGATCATTACACATAGAGCATGAGTAAATCCGCAGTGAAAATAAATTAGAATGAGTAAAACCTCATAGCACTTGACATATCATGAATCTAATCTTTAACCAATGAATTGTAGCACTATCATGGCACACCCTTCTTAAGCATTTTATTTTATGAAAAAGTGTGCCACAAGATCATAAAACATAGATTTATTAAATATCATAATTTATTCCACGGTAAAGTAATTTTGTATTAATATATTAAAATCTTCCATAAATAAGTAAAAGTTCATGAAAATTAATAACCTTGATAGAGAAATGGGCATGGTATTAACTACACAATGATTTTGGCTTGGAAAATGGCGGTGCAATTTCTACAGCATAACGACGTGACATAAGACTTCATAAAAAGGTTGATGAGAGAGAAAAGGGTGTCTCATCACATGTATATAAAATGCACAGTAATGTGGTTATATATATTGATGTAACTACATATGTAATTTAATTTGGATTCCTAATACAAAATAATTTCTTTAATGTCATTGAGGAGAGATAAATTCCTTACCGAATTTCGGCATGGTAACAGGTGTACATGGGGGGAATTAATGAGAGAGAAAAGGGGTCTATCATCATTCAAACATAATTGGGGAACTATGGTGTAGGTGAGAAATCGTACCCCAACATTTATAATTAAAAATAATAGGGAATAACAATATTAAGAATCTTGGATAAAATGTGAAAGGAATGAATCCCTTATATAGAAGTGTGATCCCAAAGGCTTGGGAGGGGCTTGAGAGATGTTTATTGGGAGATTGGGGAACCTTGGGAGGATTATAGAGAGTACATTTCTGGGGATTTTCATGCTCAAAAGGATTTGAGTAAAGAAAAAGTGGGAGATTGGGGGGTTTATATACGAAACGATAGGGAATTATTTATTATTTAGTTTCGGGTCACAACACATTAAACTAATCGAAACCAAAAACCAGTACATGGTTTTTTCCCAAGTTTTCTTTTAAAGAGGATTGGAAAAAAATATTTTATAATTCCAATGTCCGAAATTCTAAAAATATTTGTCTTTCTTATGTGGAGGTGAGTCACATTCTCAAGGAAATAATTTTAAAAACAAAAAATGTTTTATAAGTCATGGAGGGTCCACAAAGGCTTTGTGAAATAAATAAAATAAACCTAAAATTGAATTATTTTAATGGTAAAACATATATTGGACAAACATAATGTTTATAGTAATTTATTACAGCACTATTGGATCATTATGATGTCATAAAACATATTACATATTTAAACGGGATTTAATGATTACACAAAATTTGACTATCTCAGAAAATTATGAAACATTCGCCGTTGAATAATTTCGACGTTCTGATTATAAAAAATAATATTCATTTTATCTAAATAATTTTCAAAATATTTGAGTTTTTAAATTTAAAATAAAAACCTACATTTATCAAAAATTAATGGGTTTAGTATAAAATGACTTTCAATCCTTAATAAAAATCACAATTATATTCATAATAATTACACTAGCATTTATATTTAATAAAAATTAACTTAGTAATAATATTTTATTAAAATATAAATTAATTAATAAATCCATTAATTCATCAAAATAGATTTCATACTTGAATATTAATTAAAAATTATTTTTGTGGTTTTAAAACTATATAAAAATTAACAATAATAAAATGAATGTATATTCTTTATTATATACAAAAATAATGCACATAATTATAGTGATAGGGTCTTGTTACATAACTCCTTATAACACCCACATAGGACCAAGGGTATGGTGTGCGATGGTGAGAGACTCTTGGGGTGGCTTGGATAACATCACTTAGGTGGTAATCTCTATCAACATCCACTTCTCCCATAGGTGATTCCATTTGATCTTAACATGTTAAAGCTCATATTGGGATTGGTCTAGAGAGAATACCAATGACACCACCTACTTTTCGAGCTCTGACAAATTGGATTCATACGGGGTAGGTCTGTTGGAGGAAGCCATCACTTCCTTTGTCTGAGTAAATTGGATTTATTAAAGCCCTATATTTATACTAATCATGTGATCATTATTCAACAGATATATTTTTGATGCTAACAATTCTTGATGGTATTAAAAACATAAAACCAAATAATTTCATATGTTTTATATAACCATTTTATATAATAAGACATTTAATTGGATCAAGAGGAATTTTCATTATTAAAAGTTTGGGTCGTTACATTGATCTATTACTATATAGCCACAATGGGAATTGATCTGAGTCTAAATCTCAAATATTATATTGAGGAATTGGTATTAAAAAAGTGGTCTTGGTGTCATATTAATGAAATCATATTTTATATTTGATATGAAGATATTTGGGTTAGTCTAAAATCCTTTTCCAAATTTCCTATGTTTTTATGATGGTATTTTTTGCGACCAAAAATTACATAATATCATTCAATAAACCCCTGTCGTTTGATTGAAATTATAGATTCTTGAAAGATACATCAATACTTTTGAAATAAAAAAACACTAGAAGGTATCTATATAATGGGATAAACAGAAGTGGAGTTAGCAAAGTAAAAAAGAATCATGTCTTCATGACTAGGTGGATACCCAGAACATATGAATAAAAGAGTATATGGTTCATATATAAATAATGAATACAAATTTATAGAAATTGATATTTTTACATGAGACCATATATGGAAATAATTAATAATTGGATACAAAAATTGAATATATATTTCCCAAATATGAATTTTAAGTGGTCAAGAAAACGGATCTCTAGTATTCAGTTACTATCTACCATTAAACATTATCATATCTTCTAAATTTGGGAAAACAGATCTTATAAAATTTATCAATTTTTATTATTATCCTTTCATGAATAGTCTATCAATATATATTATCCTCTATTTTTCATGAAATAAAATATATTTCAATCAAAAAAACTTATCAATTCTTGTCTTATCTTTCATCCCATTTTCATTTCCTGATAATTCGTGAAACTTATAAAAAGAAAAATCAAAATAATTAAATTCACATAATCATTTTTGGGTAATATACCAAGAAACTATAATATAGAAGCTTATTATTTGATGACGATGTATATGAATAAATTGATTATATTTTAATATATGGTGGCCCATTTACCATCACTATGTGTTGGCATGTTTCTATAAGTAAAATGATGAAATATTCAAGATATTCATAAAATTATATCATTATATGAATATAGGCGGCCCTAACACGAGAGTATATATACCATAACCAAAAGTTGATTATGGTTCATTCATATATAAGATAATTTAATTAATATTCATAACAAAAATTATTTAGGGATTTTGAATGAGGATTTCAATTATCATAAGGGATCATGTTCCATGAAATTACAATGTTATTCATCTCAAATAGATCATATAAACAATTATATGAGAGGAACATAATAATGGTATAACATTTTATTAGTTTTATACACCCATGAAAAAAAAATCATCATTAGGTTAAAGGGTTATCCTTTTATGAATTGTTAATTTTTATCTTAACCCTTACTTATACATAATATGTGCATGGGGAGAGGCTAAGTGATAAGGAACATAAATGTTTATTAGGTTTCCCTTTACATATTTTTAGTATCAAAATTGGTGTGGATTTTATTTATTTTATGATACTCATGGTTTTTCATAATCTATTTGTGTTTTATTCTATGTGAGTGGTGACACAACATTTTCAAATAATTATATGTAGGGGTTTTCAACCTGGGGATTACCATAACTCTTTCCATTCTATGTATAAGGTATTTCATGTCAGCCAATAATGATAACGAATAATTTTAAAATTCCAGATAAAATGATTAGATGGTCTATGTGACAACATAGGTAATGATATAATAATTTTTTTACATATTTATTAATATGAATTAGATTATTATATTCATTATTAAAAATATTATGTAATTTAATATGATTTTTTTAAATAAACGTTTTTATTATGATGTTTTATTTATAAGTATAATTTGAAATTTTTAGAATTTGATATTTAAAATTTAATACAATTTATTGAATTATAATATCAAAATTTTATTATGGTGATTTTTTTGTATTTTCCAAATAAATTGTTTTTAGTGAATAGTAACCAATAATGATTTTCTATAAAAAAGTCAATTATTAGCATTAATTTACTTATTTTAAAAGTCATAATTTGTTTTGAATAGTATTTAATGTAACATTAGTACTATTTACTTCTATTTAATCGACTGAATTGCTTTTGAATCAAAATTCTATGGGTTCTTAGTACATGTTTGTTTTTGTGTATTAAAATAGGAATTTTCAAAAAAACTATTTTAAAAGGCATAAAGTTTCTTCATTTTAATTAATTAAGATAATCCCAAATGAAAAATTTATTAGATGGATTTTTTGGATAATATATAAACAATTATTAATTGAGAATCATACAATGATTTCAATTATTTATAGAGTTATTATAAAATAAATTTTTTCATTGAAAAATATTCCTATGGAAAAACCATATTTTTATTACATCTCTAAGTTTTTTTTAAATTACATATTTACAATTTTGTGAGAGAAATTTATTAAAATGAATTCAATATTTTTAATCATTACAATTTATATTATCTAATAATTTCAACCTAATTTTTCACCAAAATGGATATTGAAAATAGTAATAGTTTGTTACCATAATTAAGGTACAAACGGATTACCAAGAGGTTAAATTAAAAATATCAGGGTTCAAATAACATAAGAACATCCCTAATATATTATTTATGGCCAAATTTATATGTCAATTTTTTATTTTTAAATAATAATCCATTTGGAACCTTATTTTATTTAAAAAACACGAGTTCACCGTTTTCTTTTCAAAAATTACAAGTGCACAACTCCCCTTACTTATAAAGGTGCACCAATTATTCTATACTCCTCACATCATAAATTACATTTGGTTTAATACATTACTACCCAAATAAATTCCATACACATGAATTCTCATCCTATAATCATTATTTTAGGTATAAATCCATTCCTCCAATCTTTTTGGTTCAAACCAATATAAGTTACATAAATAATTGGTAATGTTCTTCAATGAGAGTTTTTATTTTATTTCTTCAACCACCAATTTAAATTTTTAATAAATTATTATTATATAATAAAGATATTATATTCCATATAATTATTTTCTAATATGTTAATTTATAATCATAAATCATTCTCTTATTCAATCAATGGTGATTTGAAACAATCATTCGTGTGTATGGTGAATTGCTTCCATGCGAACAGATGTCATTCATTTTCACATTACAACCTATCACAGCTGGGTATGATGATGGTTGCAAACTAAATATATGGTATTAATAAAATAATTATTAATATTGAGTACTTTTATCATATATACATTTTTTTATTACATTACATTGATGATATGATAATGTTCCTCATGTGAATGGTGGACTACGACCTCATGAAGTGATTTGACTCTTTTTCCACTAATGCCTTACGTACAATATTACAATGACTAATATAATTCATATATATGATATAAATGGAACCAGTATGATATTGATTACAAATTATCATTATTAAAAGATAATATAACATTTTATATCTTACATTTTCACTCACATAAAAATAAAATCATCATTCATGAATATGTGGACTGTCGCCATCACAAAGCATCATGAATCTCATTTAATAAACACACCACATGGATTTTAAATATAATTATATTTAAAAAAATTATATTATATGTGATATTATTGTCATTTTTTATTGTTAATTTTTTTCTTACCACCTTTCAATAATGATCATTGAATAATGGAAACGTCACACGTGCATAAGTATATCATAACTTCATCGTGATGGTAACATACTTAATTTATCAAAACCACATTTCATGATTTGATTAAAAACTATAATTTATGTATGAATATTAATATTATTTAATGATAATTATTTTTTGGATCTTTAAATAATTACCTCTTTGACCATAGTGAACCTAACAAATTCTTTTTTGACACATAAGCAAAATATCATCGAAATGTCTCATGTAAAATTAATTGATTAAGTAATCATATGTACCATGGTAATAGATTAAATAAATTTAATATGAAACATAAAAAATTCTATTAATCATGTACATAATTAATACATGTTTTTTATTAATGAAAATAACGAATGTTTGTGGAGAGTCAGACTCAAGGTAAGCGACTTCATCTCAATTTCCTTTCATTGGGGAATATTTTGATTTTATGAACCTATAATCTTTTATAAAGTGTATATACATCCCATTTTAAAATTTCATATCTTAAAGTTACCTATTTTAATGGTTTTAAAAAAAATTATGATTTAAAGGGGCTTGTGATTCAAATATTTCCAATGTGATAAGGGGCATGTATTTAGAAAATCATATTAAAATATTTTCCTTAGAACTCATCATTTTATATGTCCATATCAATAACATAATTTTATGAATGTTTTTATATAAATATAAATTATTTATAATTTAAATTTTATTATATTTTTTAATTTATTTTCAATGGTTTCCAAAAGGAATATTTTTAGGTGTTTTAAATTGAATGTTTTGATAAATAAAAAAATGAATGCTCTATTTTTTTATAAACATAGTGACAATGACTTTTTCTTCCAACATGATGATTATTTTATTTTTGTACTCATTTGAAATATTTCAGGTTTTTAGTAATAAAATACTCACCTTCCCATTTTTTCATATTTCAATATTGAAAATGGGTTTTTAAATGAAAATGGTATTTTGATATCTGAAAGTGATTTTCATATACTTTTATAATAGTTTTTAAATGATTTTTTATAAAACTATGATTGTATAAAATGTTTTATACATATTATAATTCTTGTAAATTATATAATATGAGTGTACCCAAAGAGTACATGGTGATCCAATTATAACTTGTATGATGGTTTCACTTCTATTGTGCTCCAATGAATTCAGTAATTATTATTTTTCTCATAAAAATATAGCGAATATTATTCATATGGTTATTCCAATTTATAAGGGTTATATAAGGGTTCTATAAGGGTTGTGTAAGATGATATCCTAAAAAACCTACATACCGTTTCTATTATTACTAATCAATTTTCATAGAAATAATTTGTTTTGAAAATATAATATAAATGGTCTTTTTAAATGAATGATAATTTCATTTTTGGGTAAAATGTAATATTTTTAGAAAATGTTTTTCATGAATTTTCATGTTATTAAATTATCTAATGGTTTTTTTCATTTTTTTTAACTTATTGATTTTTTTATTCCAACTTTTTTAATTTTTTCTAACATGATTTATGATGGGTAAGGAAATTTAATAGGTCATGTTAATAGAAATGAAGAGTTTTCTTAATGAAAAATCATGTTTGTTTTAAATGTTTTATATAGTAGGAAAAAATGATGCTAAATATAAGTGTACACTTTGTATTATATGGTCTTATTATGTTTGATTTATGACCTAATTCTTTGAAACACTAAACATGAATAGATCCTCAAATATAAGACAATGAATTCTTGACATATACCTCCTGATTGTGAAAATTTTAAATTCAAGTCCTTATAGTTGGTATTATAGTATTGTTTAAATAACTTTAGAGATTATGATAATGTTAATATAATTCCATTTAAATTATTTACATTATGGATAAGTTATAATGATATATAATTTAATATAACCATATTTCATCATCAACGTAATATAATTTTTGAATAGTTTACTACAAAGGAAACACAAAATCTATAGTGGTAAGGCTCTAAGAAGAAAATATTCATCCAAATCAGTATCCTGAGATGGTGAGAATTCAAATATAATAGTTTAATTCTATGATGGATCACTTGAAAGAAGATATAAATAATACTTATATCCATGCTAAATAGTCATATGATCCACCATAATATAACATGTCTATTTCATGTCATTTAATGAGGAGACATGCCCTATCATACATTGTATTATCTAACAATATGGTAGCTAAAGGATTGATCAATTTTCAAGATTTTTTTTAATTCATGGTATTTTAATAACATCAAAAGGTAAATCTTGTTAATTTTCATATAAAATGCAATATTGATAGATAGTGGTCATTGGTTAATATTATCAAAGAAAAAAAATGATCTTGATGACATGGAATGGGAAAAAATTAAGGAACTTTTCCTTAAGAAATATATTGATATCATTTTTGGACTCCATATTGAAAAACAAATCTCCAAATAATGGAAAAAAGATGACAATTTTATGACCACATATGAATCAAATTTTAAAGACTGGATAGGATGGTATCTGAATTTGTTGAATAAATTGATTTTATAATTAATACATTTTACATTGTATTAAAACCAAATATATAAAAATATTTGGCCGTAGAAGATTTTAAAAGCTATAAGAATGATGTTTTGGTGCTAAAAAATTTATGATCGAGTTTTCTGACACTTATGTTCCTCGTGATGATTAAATTAAGAATCATACATGATAGAAATATATGGGGAACCATAAAACAAATAAATCTTCTGGTAATAAAATAATGTTCCCATAATGTGGTATGTTTGGTAAAAATCACACTAAAGAATGTATTAAGAAATCAAAGAAGTGTTATTATTGTGGAAAGTATGGCCATGTGGCCCATGATTAAAATTAAAATAATCTTATAGAATCAAATAATTATTTAACTGATCTCCATCCAATGGTGATTAGTTTTAGATTCCCATATTTGGGCCATTAATCTAACTTCTTCCTAAATCTATTAAATCATGTTGAAAATCCTTAATTTGATAGGAATAAATGAGTGGAAAAATATTTTGCTACTAGTAAGGTTGATTTTTTTCTATCAACTGAAGTGGTGATAGGTATGACAGTTGTGTATTCAAATTATCCCAACACCCTATTTGACTCTGTATCTTCTCACTCACTCATTTTTAAGAAATTTTCATGTAAAATGGGAATTTTATCTCATTAATGTTTGTTATTATCTCATTAATGTATATTATCTTCTCACTCACTCATTTTTAATGTTTCTAAGATTTTAGGAATCTTGATATTATTTTCAATGGGATAGTATTTCATGAATTTCGTGTCGAACTCTCCATATTTGTGTTTGAAATAATTTTGTGTCTAGATTATATTTTAGTTTATTTTGATACGACATATTTCAGAGAAAATAAATTTATATTTAATGTTTTCATGTCATTTGTTATATACTAAGTAGCTAAGGAATTGATCTGATATGTCGATTAAAGATACCTATATTTTATTATTAAAAATAAATAAACTATTAAAATTATTGATATTCTATTATGGAAGGCATAATTGTATGTTTTTTCTGTTGACTTATCCATTTTTAATCCATATCAAGAGGATGAGTTTACTATTAATTAGTTCTTCATTATAAACGTTTTTCTAAAACCACATATCAAATGGATCAAGTGAAAATGTAAGAATTGAAAATGAAATTTTAGTAATTTTTATAGTAAATTTTAATTGGAATCAGTGCTTCTCCATGAGGTGATCATATTTTGTTTTCCCAAAATAAATATGGTTCATTAAGACATTTAATGGACTATAGAACATTGAGTCACATAATTTTCAGGAATAAGTATCCAATTCCATATATTTATGATTTTTTGACCGTCTCTAATGAGCACAAAATTGTTCGATGTCTTACCTAAGGTCTGAGTACCATTAGTTGTAGTTGAATGAGGATTAAATTCCAATGACTTTATTTTGGACTATATATGGGATCTATGAGTTTTTAGTTATACATCTTGCGATGTCCAATTCACATGATATATTAATAGAATTTTTTAGTACAATTTTTCATGAGTTCGTAGACAAGTTTATGGTTATGTTTATTGATGTAATTATAGTATATTAAAAAATATTGAAGGAATATGAAAGACATCGTAGGATATTTTTTAAAACTATAAAATAAAGTAAACAATATTTAAAACTTGGTATGTATTAATTATAGTTTAAAAAACATAATACATTGGACATATTAATTGTAAATATGTAATAACTATTAAAAATGCTAAAAACAGATGTTGAAGAAATTTCAAGACATGAAAATATCATTGATATTTATATAATTCATGTATTAGATGGTTACTATAGATAGATTATTGAAAATGTTTCTTTATTTTCTGTCTAATTGATTATGTTAACATGGAAAATGAGTTAAATTAATCTTGAAAAACATTTTGATGACTATTTTTAAAAACAAAAAATAACATTGGTGAATGCATCATGTTTGGATTTACATTCTATAAATGGAAATTTTTTTCATTTAAATTTAGGCTTCTTTTAGAGGAATTGGTTTTTCCCTAATTAAAAATGATTAAGAAATTTCATATCATTCACATAAGTTGAAATATCATGAGTTTTATTACACTACACATAATGTGGAAATATATATGGTGGTTTTTTCTTTATAAATTTAGAGGCATCATCAGTATAGAGTAATGTGTCAAATATATATATCATAAATGGTTGAAGTATATATTTTCTCAAAAATAGGAAAATATTTGATAGATAATATGGTTGGAATGGATCAAGTATTATGAATACATGATTCATTAATGTCACCAAAATAAAAACAATTTATATAAGGATTTCATTCAAAAAACAACAATACATTAACCATGTTATATTTGGAATGTAAAACTTTGGTAAATAATTTGATAAATTTTGGCATATAATTTGTGGGAATATAGACAACCTCTATTTTGATTCAGTTTTCAGTTCTGTCAAATTTATTATATATAATTAAGCAATCTCAAAAGGAGGACCAATCATTGGAGGAAAAGGTATAATCCATTAAGAAATGTAATTTTTCATATTTTCATATTAATAAATAAAGTGTATTAATTTTTATAAATGATTTTGATTTCCTGTGATTCCCATTTTAAGAAATATTGATTGAGTTACAATCATATTTCTCCCTTTTCCTCTGATTCAGAAAACACTAAGATTCATAGTGACATTGGGAAGAATTACTAGTGGGATGGAATGAAAATAAAATTACTAAATTCACCATGAACTATTTTACTAGTCATTAGGTTAATGAATTTTAATTGTTAAAGAGGAGAATTATTTAATATTTTCTAGTGCTGGAGTGGAAATGGTAAAATATATCAATGGATTTCATTGTATGATTTCCAAAGACTAATTGTGGCAAAAAGGTGACTTCAGTTATTATTGGTCGATTAAATAAATCTTTACATTTCTTTGACATTTTATATATGATGATTTTAGATAATAATTCTCTATAATATCTAAATGTGATAGTCAGGATAAATTTATTTCCTCTTATTATTGTATCAGACCTTGATCTTAGGTTTACATGTAATTTTTTTAAAGGAATTTAAAATTCATTGGTACTGAATTAAATTTTAGTATAGCTTTTCTTCCACAATATTAGGGAAAATATGAGTGAAAATTTCAGACAATTGAATGTATTTTTCATTAATATTTAATTTATAACCAATAAATTTTTGATCGACATCCTTATTTGATTGAGTTTTCTTATAAAAATAGTTCTTATTCCAGTATATAGATGAAACCATTTGAAGAATTATTTGAAAATCCATTTTGGAAGATATGTTTTTTTGATAATGTAGGAGAAAGGATGTTTATGGGACCAGTTATGGAAAATAAAATGGTTTATTGGTGCATTTTATTCAAAAATATATGGGGATCATCTATATAAGGAATAAATTTAATAAAGATAATTAGATGAATGTTCTGTATTTTGAAGTATGTGATCATTTCATTCTTAAATAATCATCATGAAAAAGTGTTAATAGTTTTAGGGAAAAAGGAAATATAATATTTTTCTCATGTTAATGTATAAAATCATAGATAATGTTGGTTCATTTTCCTATCGAGTGTCTTTTTATCCTAGTTTATCTCAAGCACATAATATATTTCATGACTCGATTTTAATAAAATATGTACATGATTCATATCATGTTTTAGCCATAAATTAGTATATTTTTAAGGGAATATTTCAAATGAGGCTTCAATAATTCATATCCTTAATGTATTACAAAATTTTTTGTGGAATAAGTCGATTTAGTAAGTTAAGTTTATATGAAAAACGATATGGTTGAATAGAAAAAAGGATAATCTAAAAATGATATGAGGGAAAGGTAACACTACTTATTTAATAAGTGAATAAAAATGTGAGGATGAAAACTTTAAAAGGGGATAAAAATATAAAAAATCAGGCAATTATACAATAATTTATATTTTTACCTATAAATATGAATTATTTATTTATATTTTTAATAAAAAATATTTCGTTATTTTTTAATCAAAAAGCGAAGTGGTTTTAACAAAACTCATTTCATAAATGTATTTATATAAACATTTAATTTATAAATTTTATAAATATTATTTTAAAATATTAATATCTTTTTTAGAATAACAATATGATAATTTACTTAATTTTAATCAGATAACTTTTTTAGAAAATATCTATTTTTCAATGAATATTGAAAAATATAGATTTATGTAAAAGAAGTATTTATTTTCAATAATTTAAGTTTCTATAAATTATGAATATGTTCTTAATATGATTCAATGGAAATTTTTTAATATTTAGGTATATTTAATCCAATTGGTTAATTTTCTTCCAACTTTATGTTGCTTTCTAGTATTGTTTATTCTATTTAAAAACAATATTTTTATAAAAAAACTATTTTAAAATTCATAAAGTTTCTACATTTTAATTAATAAATATTATATAAAATGAGAAATATTTTTAATGAAAATATTATTTAATATACTAATAAATATTAATTTATATTCATATAATGAATATTATTTATCAAAGAGTGAATTTAAAATCCACATTTTCTTAAAAAATACACTTCTTGAAAACTAGCGTTTTTATTGAATATGTGGGTTTTACATTAAATTTAATTTTCGTAATTTTATGAATTTAATTGATTAAAAAGTTTTACATATTTATTTTGAGAATAATTTATGTTTTTTAATAATTTCAACTTAGTTATTGATGAAAATAAACAATGAAAAAGTAGAAAACAATTACCATGGTTAAGTTAAAAATAGAATTATCTGGGGTTAAACTAAAATGGTCAGGGATAAAATGAAAAAAAAATAAATATATAAAATGTATTTTGTGTCCATATAGAGACTTTAAAAATTTTAATGATAAATAACATTATATTTTTTCGTTTTTCTAGTTAAAAAACTATTTACACGTTTTTCTTTTCAAAAATTACAAGTTTGTCACTCACCTAACTTATAAAAGGCCACCCCCTCTCCTCTACTTTTTACACATTAAAAGGAAATTTTTTATTTAATAAATTACAAAATAAAATTCCTACTTCTCTCCCCTCAATATAACATCCTTATTTTTTCCATAAATTTTTCTTAACAATCCTTTTGGTTCAAACCATAAGAAGTTACTTGAAAAAGAGGATATGTTCTTCAATGAGCATTATTGTTTTATTTCTTCCACAATCCATTGAAATTATTCATAAAAGAATGATTAAATAATAAAATAAGAATAATAAATACACAAATATGTTATTATTTTAATGAAATGGCCTTAATCTTTCTCTTATTCTATCAAATGTGTTACTAAAACATTATTCTTGTGTATTCCATACTACCGCCTCACAATCCAAGGTCATTCATTTTTTCCATTACCACCTCTCGTGGCTGGGTATGATGATCTTCTTAAATTATATATATATGATATTTGTATCAAAATTACACATATTTATTCTTTATTTCATATATATATTTTTACACTCCATTCAATAGGGGATACAATAATGTAACTCATGTGTATGGTGGACTAGCACCTTGAGAAGCGATGTGGTTTGTTTTTCACTCATGCTTTAAAAGAAATGTAATAAGGGTAAATATAATGAATATATGTGATATAAGTAGAATTATTATGATAATTTTGAAATATTTATCATTATTAATAGATAACATATCATTACCTGTCTTACATTTTCACTCACTGAAAAATGATAACATCATTCATGAACATGTGCACTACTACCTTCATAAAGCGATGTGATTATATTTTCCTAACCACACAATATTTATGAAGTATATTTGTATATTTAATGAAATAATAAATTATATATGATAATAAGATAATTCCAGACATATAAAATATTACTTACCATCATTCCATAATAATCATTGGAAAATGGAGACGTCACTCATGCATACATACGCCATACCATCTACATGATTATATTGTACATAATTTACAAAAAAAATGATTCATTATTAGTATTAAAACTATAATTGATCTATAAATATAAAAATAATATCATTATTATTATTGTATATAGGTTTAAAAATTTTCCTCTTTCACCATAGTCAATATACCAATGTCATTTTTTACACTTAACCAAATATCATTGAAACAAACAATGTAAACTTAATTGATTAAGTAATCATATATAACATGGTACTATGATAAACAAAAGTAATAATAAACATTAAAAAAGTCCTTACTAAATTAAATAATTATCATAATTTTATTATTTAGGAATATAAATAATGTACATGATGATTCATACTCAAGTTAAGGGTTATCATTTCAATTTATTTTCCTTGATGTATATTTTTTTGTTATGAACCAATATTTTTTATGAGTTTTATATACATAACCTTTGACACTTTATATCATTAATTTATCTATCATCATGGTATTTGAATTTTTTAATTTTATTCTCTCTTGTGTCTTATGATTCAAATTTTTCAAAAGTGATAAGGTAAGTTTATTTAAAAAAACATTTGCTTTTAATGTTTCCTCAAAAATATTCCTTTATGATGTCCAAGTATTTTAAATTATTTTATGAAAGTTTTTAAAAGGATATAAAACATTAAAAAATTTCAATTTATGATTATTTTTAAATTATTTTCAGTGTTTTTTCAAAAATAATATTTTTAAATGGTCTATACAGAAAGTGTTGAGAAATGTCAAAATGAATGTTCTATTGTTAACATACATGTCGACAAAGACTTTTGTCCCATAGTGACCTTATTTTCACTTCTTGATTCCTTTGAAAGATTTCGTATTTTCTTTAATGAAAATCCCATTTTCCCATTTTTGGCAATTTGGGTATTGAAAATTGTGTATTAAATGAGAATGGTACTTTAATATCAAAATGTGATTTTCATATGAGTTTTAACGAGTTTTTCAGTAATTTTCTTATGAAAAAGTGAATGAATAAAATTTTTACTTCAGGTTATAGTTTTTGGATATTATATTTGATTTTTATTCTCATATAGTTCTAGGTGATACCATTATATATTATTAGATGGCTATCCCTAGAAAGTTATTCAATGAAATTTGTAATGATTATGTTCTCTGGATAATAATATTTGAATGGTTAGTCAAATTTGTAAGGGTTATATAATGGTTTGGAAAGGGTTCTATGAGATGATGTCCCAAAATTCCTACAAGACTTTTTTATGAAATATAATATGTTTTTGTGAAAATAAATTTTCATAAAAAGATATTATAAATTATGTTTTTAAAGGAATGATAATTCCTTTTCTAGTTATAATGTTTTTTTTGTGAAATGTTTTAGTCGGAGTGGAATCTCAAGAGGGGTTGAATTGGGTTCCTACTTAAAATTTATGTTAAAAACATTAAGCTTAAGAACCCCCAATTTTGAAGAAACCCAGTTAATTAAGAAAGTAGAGATATAAATGATTAGTTGGTCAATAGGTTTCTCAAAGATTGATTATACCTTAGTTGAATCAGTGTAAAAAACTTCTTCAACTTTTGAAAATTACTAAATTAAACATATACACACACAAATCATAACTAACTATCAATGTCAATGATAAACAGTTTTCTATTTTTGAAATTAAAAGTCATGGAAAATAGAAAAAACATAGTATTACAAAATATATTACACAGTGGAGTTAAAAAAGAGGTTCAGTCTCAAGGTGAGACTTAATCCTCCCTATATGGTGATCACCAGACACCAAGGTATTTATATAAATGATAAACTGGATACACAAACTGTATCGGGCTTTACAAAGGTTGTTCAAAAGCTGTCCAGGGTTCACACCCTCTACCACTGTTCTTCATGAGGAAAACAAAAAATATAGACCACACAGGGTGAATTCCATAGTTGTACATGGGAAATAATGTGTAAGTTAAGTTTGATGTGAGAATTTTCAATATCCTCCAGTTCAAGAATATAAGACATTGTGTCTAACAGACAGACCCACACAATTCTCAAAAATGTAAAATAAAATAACACATTAGAGAAAAGTTTATAAGATTTATTTTATAAAGATATATGTGTTTTCAGATCAGCTCTTGACTCCTTGGTGTGTGGAATTTGCGATTAGAGTCTTTCTTTGGATGTTGTCTTCAAAACAGAGTTTCAAAAAACTCGGTTTTAGATTTCAAGAACTGAGTGTTCTACTTCTTGTGTTGATTGAGATTTGATGAAGCATATAAGGGTTCCTTGATTTCATTCTCCAGAAATGATTATCTTGAGAATCTTGGGTTCATAGGGTAAGTGCTCAAATGATTCTTCCATGTTCTCTTTGATCTAATGAGTAAGTTCTTTCTCATGCATTATTCTTTTGTTTCATGCTTCTTCTTTTATATAATTTCTTCTTCGGACTTCTATTTTATATTTGATATTCGATAATTGGAATAAGTAATCCATGTGTGTTCCTCCTCGTACCTCGTACTACCCCCAGATACAGTCTCTTTATATGTCTACAATCAGCATTAATTATTGTCAGAATCATTATATTTAACTAATATGAATGTTAGAATAATCTTAATAATTTGGAAATGTGTGGAAGGGTAAGCATCGGTAGACTGGTAATGGTGGCCTTCACAATGGTAGGCTTCAACAGTAGGTGTGCATCAGTAGCTTTCATCGGTAGCCTTCAACGGTTGCCTTCATCGATAACCTTCATCGGTGACCTTCATCAGTGACCTTTCTATTGGTGACCTTTCTATCGGTGAACTTTTTATCGGTGACCTTTCTATAAATGACCATTCAATCAGTGACCTTTGTATCAGTGAACTTTCTATCGGTGGAATTTTGATCGGTGACCTTTCTATCGGTGACCTTTACTTAGAAATGTTTTTCACTATAAGCTTAAACAATATAATAGTGAGATTAAAGATACATTGGTATCACTGTATAGAGATTATAAAAATTAATGAAACATGATTATTCTATAGTATAAATATTATTATCACATAAACGAAACATGATTTGGTATTATCAAAATAGGTGAGTCCAACAATCTCCCCCTTTTGATAATCACAAATTATGTCAGTATTTTTTTAATCAAGGTTACTCGTATTTGATAATATCTTTAGAGGTGTGTATAAGTACAATTGAACCATTTTTATTGTATATAGTATATATATGAAAAGATTCCAGTTAACTTAAAAACTTCTCCCCCATTTATGAAACATAAAACTTCTCCCCCATTCTGATTAACTAAAATACAGGAAGAAAAAAAGTGACAAAAGGGGATTTTATTATTAATGAAGCAAGAAGAAAGTTTACAGAGATCTATTTCAACTAAGACATCCCACATTCAATCCACATCAAATATTTCCATGGTATCTTTGCCTTTGGATGCTAAAAAGGCAGGTTCTGAAGATGGAGGGATTGGCCTTGGAATGGCAGTGAGCAGTGTATGAGGAGCTACTATAGAGGCATTAGTAGACCTATAGTGAGTAGATATATGAAGAATCATAGGGTTCAAGATTCTAATGGATTATATTGGAGTCATCATTTGTGAAGTACTAGTAGATCCTGAGGCAGCCGATGAAGAATGAATAGTTGGAGGAACAATGATGGGAGTTAGGTCCACGTAGAAGAAGGGTAAATGAAGATTTCTGAAATCCATAACAATGCTTCGTCTTCTTTCCATAGAGGATATAAAATCATCCCTATTCTCCATGAATTTCCCTATGGAAGGTGTCAACTCTCTAGGTCTGATAACTTGATCATTAAACGTCTGAGTGACAGGTGGGATCTTAAAGTTCTCTGATAACAGGTTAAAGTGATCATCCATCTGATGCTTAGTGTACACCCTTTTGTAATAGAAATCAACTTCCTCTTTGATGTCCTTCTAATCTTGATCAGCTTCCCTTAGATAATCTCCCACACGTTTATGAATTTCCATGCTAGAGGAATGGAACTGATTCATAGACTGAGGGACTAAGGTACTAGCACTAGTGAATTTCTCCACTTCTTCACTAACAATGGATCTAAAAGCATCAAGATCAACAGGTGGAGTGGCTGAAGTAGAAGTAGATGCACATAGAGGTTCCATGGTAAAATCAACTGTCTCTTTAAAATATTTGGTCATCCCAATGATTATTCTCTTCACATCATCATCCTGGCCACTCTCATGTGTCTCCATAGACTTATAAATGTCTCTGAACACAGTGACCATCTGCTGAACCACAATTTTAACTTATCTATGATCATTTTCCACTTGGATCCCTGAATCCATATTGGAGTCTAATACGGAAATTGAGTAATTCACAGATTCCATAGATTCTGTTATAGTTCTAATCTGATTCTAACAATTGTTCAATTCATGTTGCAGATTTGAGTAAGAGGTGGAAATAACTCCCTCTAAGGATGTTGCTACAAATTCTTGATTTAGGGCCATTGTTCTCTCTTTCTCAGTAGATTTATCATCAAAAAGTATATTCAAGTGTGACATTAAAGGGACTAAGTCATCCTTCTTCACATAGTCTCGAGGAAAAAGAACACCTAGCTATACAATATTAGTCTATGTAACCGAAGGAATTAGAGGACTTGTGATAGGATGGTCATCATCAAAGTCTCCATAATCTAAGCCCAAGACCACAAATCTGGGTTCTTCTAAACAATATTATATCCCCTAAGAAACAAAAAATAATCCTATAAAAATATGTTTATCCTCCTCACTTGGAGAATTCTCCAGATCAACCACATTCATCACTGCCATACCTCCTTGATCAACTGCATCAATAGGAGGGTCCACTTCCACTTCCTCTACAGAATCTTCAACTACTACCAATGAAATTCCATCTTCAACTGAATTAGCAACCTCTTTATTTACAGATTCTAACAATTCTATATTTTCTATCAGAGGAGTGATTCTTATACATTCTTGTAACCTTTCACCAGTAGTTTTCTCAAAGTCATCATGACTAGATTTAGTGTCATATTCATCCTCTAAGGTCTTTCTCATGTCTCTTAATACATTTTTATCTCATTCATCCTCACTCATTTCCTCCTAATGATTGTCCCTTAGGTACCTTATAGAAATAATCTTTGGTATTCTGGGCTCACCAAAAGATACAATATTGGCATGAGGAATGTTAGGATCACTCCTATCATCTATACGAGAATCCTCTCTGACATTCATAATAACAACCTCTTCTTCTTCATCTCAGTATGTAGGCTCCAATTCATTATGCTTCAGACCATGGTATCTCTTTTCCTTAGGCCTAGTAGGATGAGTAACTTGGTTGAATTCCTCATATTTCATAGCCTCATCATTTACCCATCTTCTTTGCCAAGGGTTTCAGTTGATCTTCATAAACATGGAAATTATCTTGGTGATGTAGAAATTTTCCCTTACAAGAACATGTTCGTCTTTATTTCTAACAACTCTGTTCACTTTCATCATTAATGATATCAATCTGGAATGAATCAAATAATTGGACTTGGAACTGGGATTTTCCATATCCTCTAATTGAATCATCTGCAATCTACAGAAATTTATCTTTTATCCATGATTCAACAGATACAAAATAAATACATCTTGACATTTCAAGGTAGAAAAGTTCCCTCTCCTGGAACTCAAAATATATTGAAAAACATAAATATCAACTTGTTTTCTCCTTCTATTTCAACATCAATCACTTTACTAGGGATAACATTCCCTATCAATTCAGCCAATGCTTCTTCATAACAGAAGAACTCAGTAGTGGGAGGTACCAATCCTGAGTAGTAATCAAAAATCCCTTCATGTGGCACTCTTAAATAGTCATCCCATTTATGAGAGGAAAATCTCACACTTACCCCATTTACCATTGAAGAAATTCTATTCTCATCCTCAGACTGTTCAAACATTAGAGACTCGTTGAACTCCTTTAGTAGCTTCGGGTAATAGGGTCCATTGTTATTAGCAAAGTATTCGACCAAACCTTGATCTTCAAGTGCCTTCAGTACTAGGGACCTTCTTAACATTAGCCATTCCAAGCATAGTTCCTTATCAAACTTGATTTACATCTTTTAAAAATGTTGTTTTATTAGATTTTCCACTACATTTATTTCACTACATGGCCTATCTTGAGGTCTCTTAGGTTTCAGCGTATATTCCTCATCACAGACCAGTGGTCTCTTCAGTCTTTCCATTTCAATATAGAGAAGTTAGAGGGTTTCAGCAAATGGTGAGGTACTAATATTAGGGAGCAAGAGGTTATGGAGAGTATAGAAGTGGATCAAAATGTGGTTTGTACTTTAATTTTATCATTTCGGGATGGAAAATAAAATCAAGGAAAATAAATAAGTAACACAAAAAATGTTTTAGATTTCGGTAGAAAAACACGAATTCATGGAAAAAGTGACTGTTGGTAAGGTGACAACGGTGAGGTTCTTAATAGGGAGGTCCAATAGTGAGGTTCCTAATGGTATGGTCCAACAGTGAGGTTCCTACCAGTGAAGTTCCATACATTTTGGTCCCTCATAGTGAGGTCCAATGGTGAGGCTTTTAATGGTGAGGTTTGTAATAGTGAGGTCCAATAGTGATGTTCCTAACGGTGAGGTCCAATGGTGAGGTTCATAATAGTGAGGTTCCTAACTTAACAGTTTATCATACCTAACTCATGTTTGATGTAATTTAACCTCTCAGGATTCCAAGTCTTTGTGAATATATCAGCCAATTGATTTTCAATGCCAATGAATTCATGAGTGATGTCACCTCTTTGGTAATGGTCTCCCAATAACTGATCTCTCACATCAATGTGCTTTTCCCTAACAAGAGATACTAGATTTGTAGACATGTTAATATAACTTTTAATATCACAGTTTATAGATACATGTTTGAATCGTTATCCAATTTCTAGTAAAGTGTGTTCATCTATAGAATTTCAGTACAACAACTAGCAACAGATATAGATTTATCTTCGATAATAGATAATGAAACATAATCCTATTTCTTACTATACTATGATACTAGTGAGTTTCCCAAAATATGGCATGTTACATAGGTTTTCTTTCTATCTAAATTGCAACCAGAAAAGTCATCATCTGAATAACTTAGTAAATCAAGTGATTTCCCTCTTGGATAATACAATTCTATGTTTGTATTATACTTGAGATATTTAAAAATAATTTTAACAGCAGTTAAATGTGACTCTTAAGGATTGGATTTAAATCGATCCCACATATATACCCTGAACATAATATCAGGACATCGAGCCATATGATAGAGTATACTCCCAATTATACCTCTTTATTTGGTTTGATCCACTAATTTACCAGTTTCATCAGCATCCAACTTACATGTGGTACTCATAGTTGTATCACTCCCATAATGGAATCTGAGACAAAAAGTTTCAAAATATCCTTAGTATATTTACTCTGATTTAAAATAATACCATTTTTATTTGGAAAATTTTGAAGTACAAGAAAAAATTAATGTTCCCAAATTAAACTCATTTCAAATTCATCTTGCATCAATTTTGAGAAATCATTACATAAAGAATTTTTAGAGGATCCAAAAATAATGTCATCTATATAAATATATACTATTACAACATATTTGGAAAACCATTTTGTAAATAGAGTGGGATATTTTATTTGTCTAGTAAATCCTTTGAAATAAAAAAATAACTATGTCTATCATTCCAAGCTCTTGGAGCTTGTTTTAGACCATATAGGGCTTTATAAAGTGTAAAGACAAGACTTGAAAAATGGGGATTTTTAGAACTAGGGGGTTGTTCAACAAATACATCCTCAACTATGTACCCATTATGAAATGAACTTTTGACATCAATTTGATAATGTTTGATATTCAGATGAGCTGCATAAGCAAGTTGTATCCTAATGGGTTTTAGTCTAGCTACAAGTGCGAAGGATTACTCATAGTATATTACTTATTCTTGATTATATCCTTGTGCAACTAGTCTAGCTCGGTTTCTAACTATGTTTTCAAATTCATAAACCTTATTTATAAACACCAATGTAGTGCCAATGGTCATAGTGTCTTTAGGCCTTTCTACTATTTCCCAGACTGTTTTTCTTTCAAACAGATTTAATTCTTCTTGCATATCTATCACACAAAATTCATCATTGATATTTTGGGTTCATGCTGTGAAATAAAGGCTTGATTCTCGACATGGTATCTCATAGAAGCTATAGTTTGTGATCCTATATTTAGATAACCTACTACAGTATCTAAAGGTTGATTCTTGAGAGTTCTAATACCTCTAAGGAGAGTATAACTAGACTCCTCATAGTTTCCCATAGGTTCAGATTCACCAAGCACATATTCTGGAAAATTTCCAGAACTCATTATTTTTACTAAGGGTTCATGGTCTTTATCATTAAGGTCTATAATTGACATACCTTCTTCAATATTTTCAATGGAGGTATTGGGTATATGTGGATTAGTCTCATTATATTTGACATGAACTGATTCATCCACAAATTTAGTTCTCTTATTGAACACTCTATAATCTTTACTTGAGATTGAGTAACCTATGAACATTCCGTCATCACTCTTAGAAGCAAACAAGTCAAGATTATCCTTAGTGTTGAGGATAAATACTTTGAAACCAAAAACTCTAATGTAATTAAAATTAGGCTTCCAATTATTCTAGAGCTCATAAGGGGTCTTCTTAATAATAGGTCTAATTAAGACTCTATGGACAATGTAATATGTTGTATTAATAGCTTCATCCAAAAAAATAGATAGGTAGGTTATACCAATTTACCATAGTCCAGGAAATCACTTGAAGTTTCATATTTCTTCTTTCTACAACTCCATTTTTTTAGTTGTTCTAGGAGAAGAAAAATTGTGATTATAGTCATTTTATGAGAAAAAAGATTCAAACTCTTGATTTTCAAACTCACGACCATGATCAATTCTCAATTCCATAATTCTAAGTCCCCTAATATTTTCTACAAACATGGAGTATTTAATGATGTAAGAACATGCTTCAATTTTTTGATCTAGAAATTATACCCAAGTATATCTAGAAAAATCATCTATAAGAACATAAACATATTTCTTCCCATTTAAACTTGAAACTCTAGATGGTCCAAACCAATCCATGTGAACCAACTCAAGTGGTTAATAAATAAAAACTTTTTTCTTTGGTTTGAAAAATACATTGTGTTGTTTTATTTTTTGACAAGGAATACAAACTTCTTATATGGGAATTCTAATTTAGGTAAATCTATAACTAAAACATTCATAGTTAGTTTCCTAAGTGAGTACCCATTACAGTGTCATAATCTCCTGTGCCATTACCATGATTCCTTATGAAATCCATTTAATCAAAAAAAATGCTTAGCTAATAAATTTAAATCAATATCATATACATTTTCATTTCTAAGAGCAATGAATATTAAATAATTTTTATAATTAAAAACAGTGAATGCATCATTTTCAAATGTAACATTGAAACCATCATCGCAAAAAAAAATCTATGTAAATTTTATTTTAACCCATCAACAAAAAGTACCTTTGAGATTAATGTAGTATTAGGGTTACCAATTTGGCATAAGTCGATGATCTTCCCTTTAGCATTATCACTAAATGTGACATGTCCACCATCAACATTAATTATTCTCTTGAATATTTAATAGTCTCCTATCATATGACTTGAACATCCATTGTTCAACTACTATAGAGTTTTATAAGAGTTCTTCATAAAATTTTCCTGCAAAACAGATTACGTGTATGGTAACTTTGGTACCAGGATTTTTTTGGGTCCAGAGAAGTTAGTATGTAAAACATTGGGCACCCATACATGTCTCATATAATTTCTATAATCAACAGATATTTTTTGATATCTGAACACTTTGTTAGGTCCTTTAAAAAATTCTTTTTAAAAAGATTTTCTAGAACATGAACTAGCAGTAAATTATCCAGATTTTGGAACAAATTTATTTCTAATAATCCATCTCTGTCTTAGTTGATATCCTAGACCAGTTGTATATTTTGGATCAATTTTTTTCCCAAGAAAATGAGTCAAGGTATCTCTACCTACAGTAAACTTCTCAAGATCCCTTTTATATTTCTCATTTAATAATGTTAGGTTTAGTAATTTCTTTTAATAGATGAGCTCATTTATTCTAATATCAAGATAAGACTTATAATTTGAACTTAAATTGTGTTTTCATTAAATAATTTATATTTACCCATGAGTTTAATAAAGTTTTCATCCACCATTCCACAATATTCAAAATGTTCATCCTTAGTCATATTCTCATTAATATTTGATTCACATTCATTCCCAGAATAATAAGCATTATGTATAGGATAATTGAGTGTAACCTCGGACATTTCTCTCATGAAACACAAGTTTTCATGTTTTTTCTTCTCAATATCTGAAGAGTAAGATCCACTAGAGCTATCTTCTAATGCACTCCAAGTAGATTTCATAACCTTTTTATATCCCTTTCCCTTGACTTTATAATTATTTTTAAACATCTTCTTGGGTAAATCAGCCTTCACATGGAATTTTCATTTACAATCATAGAAAACTATTTTATTTGTGCTATCATTCCATTTTTTCCTTCATTCACTATCATTTACTATCATACATTCCCTTATAGTTTTATTTTATAAATAACTTATTCTTATGGTAGAACTTCTTGAATCTTTTAGCAAGATGATACATCTCATCAACACTATCAGAGTCCGAGTCATCACTAGAGGAAGTGTCTACAGGATCTTGAACTTTTTATTTATCTTTACTCATTGAGGTAGCAGTCTTGAATGCTACAAATTTCTCTATTGGTTCTTCATCTACTTCTTGATTTACCTTAAGCCCTTCTTCAAACTTCATAAGTTTTCTAATTAGTTTCTTCACTGGTAGCTTTCCTATGTCACATTATTCTCGGATAGAAATAGAAGTTCTTCTCTATCTGTCATGTAGGCATCAAAGAAACCTCATAATCTGATCCTTATTGTCTACTGGTATCCAAAAAAAACTCATGTTGTTTACTATTTCATTAAACCTGAGATACTTTTCATATATAATTTCATCAAACATAACTTTAAAATTATAATATTTAATAGTATAAGTATTTAATCTCATTTCTTTAACATTGGTTGTTCCTTCTTGAGAAATAGCCAAAGTATCCCAAATTTCATAAGCAGTTTTACATGACGATATTCTTTTTGAATTTTTCAACTCCTAAAGAATAGTAAAATGTATTCATTTCTTTACTGTTGTTTTTATATGTAGCTTTAATGTACCGATACCATGTGTCCCAAGAAGTATGAGTCAAATCATGTTTTTCTTCAATTGTGTCCCAAGTTTAAGGACCCTTTCTCTTAAAATGCATTTTCATTTTTAATTTCCTCTGATCATAGTTATTATAATTAATGAAAGGTGTCTTGTTAGTAGCATCACCCTAAAATCTATTATCCACTGTTAATTAAAATTTGAAAGAACTGAAAATTTAAATATGACCAAAAATTTAAGATCTTTTAGATTCAACTAAAATCACAGTTCAAAAGAATTGGAAAATTTTCACAAATGTTTAGATAGTAGCAAAAAAAATTTAAGTCTCTGATACCAAATTTTGGTCAGAGTGGAATCTCTATAGGGGGTTTAATTGAGTTCTTACATAATATTTCTGTTAAAAACCTTATGCTTAGGAACCCCAATTTTGAAAGAGACTAGTTAATTAAGGCAGGAGAGATATAAATGTTTAGTTATTCAACAGGATTCTCAAAGAGTGATTATACCTCAATTGAATTGGTGTAAAACCCTTCTTAAAATTTTGAAACAAGTTTACTGAACTAAACATATACACACACTAACAAGAACTAACTATCAATGTCAATGATAATCAGTTTTCTATTTTTGAAATTATAAGCAGTGGAAAATATACAAAATAGAGTATTAAAAAATATAGTACACAGTGGAGTTAAACAAAAGGTTTAGTCTCAATCCGAGATGTAATCATCTCTACATGGTGATCACCTTCCACCAAGAATATTATATAAATGATAAACATGATACAAAACATATATCTGGCTTTATAACTATTTTTCACAAACTGTCTTAGGTTCACATCCTTTTCCACACATCTTCGTTGGAGAAACAAACAATATAGATCACAAACGGTCTTCTCCATAGTTTTGTGTGGGAAAAAAGTGTAAGTGAAGTTTTATGGGAGTATTTTCATTATCCTTCAATTTATGCATAGAATAAAGTGTGTGTAACAGAAAGACCCACACACATCATAGAAATTTAAAATAAAAGAACACAGTAGAGCTAAGATTATAATAATGAGTTGATAAATCTCTCTGTGTTTGCAGTGTATCTCTTGACTCCATGGTGTGAGGAATTTGTGGTAAGAGTCTTTCTCTCGAAGTTGTCCTCAAAACCGATTGTCGCAACTCTAAGTTCTAGCTTTCAAAAACTGAGTGTTTTTCTTCTTATGTTGATTGAGAGTTGATGAAGCAAAAAATATTTCCTTGATTTTTCCTCCAGAAATGATCTTTTTGAGAATCTTAGGTTCACAGTGTAAGTGCTCAAATTATTCTTCCATGTTCACTTTGATCTAGTGAGTAAGTTACTTCTCATGCATTCCTCGGTTGTTTCATGCTTCTTCTGTTGTATCATTTCTTCCTTGGTCTTCTCTTTTATACTTGAGACTTGACAATAGTAATTAGTAAACCACATGATTTCCTCCTCGTACCTCATACTATCCTCAGATACAGTCTCTTGATATGTCTACAATCATAATTAATTAATGTCAAAAGCATTAAATTTACCGAAGATGAACACTAGAATAATCTTAATAATTTTACAAAGTATAAAAGGGTAAGCATCGATAGACTGGTAACGGTATCCTTCCCTATGATAGGTTTCAAAATTATGTGTGCATCTATAGCTATCATCGATATCCTTCAATGGTAGCCTTTATCGGTAACCCTCATCGGTAACCTTCATCGTTGACCCTCATCGGTGACTTATCTATCAGTGACCATTCTATCGGTGACCTTTATATTGGTGAAATTCTTATCGGTGACCATTTGATTAGTAACCTTCCTATCGGTGATCTTTGGATTGGTGACCTTTCTATTGGGGACCATTACTTAGATAAACATGGCACTGAAAGCTTAAACACTAGAACCGTGAGATTAAAATACCTAGGTATCACTGGATAATGACTATAAATATTAATGAAACATGATTATTCTATAGTAGAAATATGATTATCATATAAATGAATAATGAATTTGGATTTTCAAAAGAGGTGAGTCCAAAAATGTTTTTTGATGGGTTTTCATGTTTATCATGGGAATAATAGTTTTCATGTTTTTTTTTTCATTTATGATATTTTTTTCTCATCCCACATTTCTAAAATATTTTTCATAGGATTTATGGAAGGGTAAGGAAATGTAATATTTCAATTTAAAATTCATTAATATTTTTCATGAAAATAAATAATATTTCGTTTTGAAAGTTTTATATGATAAAAAAATAGATATTGAACATAATTTTCAGCATTATATTATATGGTTTTGTATTTTATGAATTATAATATAATTCTCTAAAACTATAATCATGATAGGATCTCAAATGTAAGAGAATAAATTATTAACATAAAACTCAATAATATTTAATTTTAATTATATGGTCCTTATAATTGATATCAGTGAATGTTTTATATAACCGTTTAGGGTAGGATAATGTTGATATAATTCCCCTAAATAATCTTATCTTATGGAAAATTTGAAATGATAAATAATTTTAATATTACCATGTTTCTTCATATAAACTAGGATTAGTCAGAATAGTTTTCCATAGAAAAAATAGAGAAGCTGTAGTGGGAAGCCACCAAGAGGAAAATATTGTTCCAAATTAGTATCTATGTATGGTTGGAATAGGAATTGAATAGTTTGTTTCAATGATAGATTATTTGAAATAAGTTATCAATCATGGTGGTATCCATGATATAGAGTATCCCAATCTACCATGAAGGAACATGTTTATTTTTAAGAATTTAAGTATGCATTATCCCCGTTTTTTCAATGTGTTATATGACCCTTCGATAAATTAATGATTGATTAATTATCTGGAGAAGATATTTGATGTCACGGGATCCTTAGAATGTCAAAATGTAACTATTTTAGTTTATCATTTTGAAGTTGAATCTAATTTGTGTTGGTATTTATTTGAAACTACTAGATGATAATATAATTTTCTATCCATGTAATGGTAAACATTTTACAGATATTTTCCTTGATGAATACTTCTATAATATTGTTTGAATCTATATCAAAAATCAATTCCTAGAATTGAAGAAAAACGATGAAAATTCTATGGCCATGTATGATTCCAATTTTCAAAGACTATACAGGTATATATCAGATTTTGATCGAAAAATTGATAGTGAAATTAATATATTTTACTTTAAATTAAAACCAAATCTATTAAAAAAATTTGTCATAAGATAATTTAAAATCTATGAAAATTTTGTTTTCTATATTGACTAATTTTAGATAGAGTTTTCTAACACTTATTTTCATCATCATGATAAAATTAAGAAGCGGTCTGGATAAAAGGTGGTGGGGAAATATAAAAAAATTATTGTTGTAATAGAATAAAATGCCTATCTGGTTATATGGTGTCAAAAATAACCTTAGATAATGTATTATGAAATAAGGTTTCTGTTACCTATGTGGAATGATTGTGCATATGGATTGTGATTGAAAGGAAAAGAGTCCTAAAGAATCAAAGAATGGGGTAACTGATAGTCATCCAATGGTGAGGCATTTTAGTTGCAATGAGATGGGTCATTTTGATAAAATGTGCCAAAATCTATTAAATATGGTTGTAAATCAAGATAAATATATGTAAAAGTGTATGGAAAAACTTTTTGTACTACTACGATTTATTTGGGTCCACCAAATTAAGTGGTGAATGGTGTGATACTTGTATATTAAAAAAATACACTATTTAACTTAGAATAAATACATTACATCTTATCTTATAAATTTTCATTTAAATTGGTAATATCACCTCATGATTGTATGATATAACTTCTGATGAAACCTCCAGGTCAAAGTTTTAAAAATCCTTGATTTTAGGAATATTCATCTTCTTATCATTTGTTTGTTCATTCATAAAAATCTTTATAAACATGAAATTTTAGAGTTTGATATCATATTGGGCATGGATTGTCGTTCAATTTATCATGATAGGATAGATTTTAGTTCCAAGAATGTTTTATTCAATGATTTCATGCCTTTGATAATATATCAATAATCTAATAAATTATTTATAGATAGTAGTGAATGTTACATATCTCATATTATTGAAAAGAATGAAATTATTCAAATTAGTGATATTCAAATAGTGAATAAATATATTGATATTTTTTATGATTATTATTCTATATTTACTTTAGATATGTAGGTTGAGTTTTTTGTTGACTTAGTTCATGATGCTAATCATATTTATAACCCCCCAAATCACTTAGACCATATGGAACATGTATAATTGAAAAATAAATTGTAGGTAGTATTAGATTTGATATTCCCTTGACCGAGCACTTCACCATGGGGAGATAATATTTTAAAAAAACTATGAAGGTTTTATAAGACAATATGTTGTCATTAGGGATTTGAACAACAACACTTCTAAGAATAAGTATTCATTGCCTCATATTGATTATTTTTTTATCATCTAAATATAGAAAAATACTTTTCAATGGTTGACCTGATGTTCAAGTACCATTAGTTGACAGTGAAAAAATAATGGAATTCATAATACTTCATTTCACAATAGATATGTGAAAATATTTGTGTTTAGTTATTCCTTTTGGGTTTTCCAATACACTTGCTACAATTATGGACCATATGGATTGTGTTTTCCATTAGTTCTTGAAACAATTTGTGGTTATGTTTGTTGATGACATTTTTCTGTGTAATAACAGTTAGTAGGAAAATGAAATACACCTAATTATTATTTTTAAATTCTTCAAAATAATGAAAAATTATGGGAAATTTAGCTAGTGTGAATTTAAATTACCAGAAAAATCATTCCTCGGACATATTATTTCAAAATATTGTATAATTGTTGACCCTATAAAAAATGTTGTTAAAGAATGGACAATCCCCAAAAATATCATAGAAATTATAAGTTTTATTATATTATTATGTTAATAATGATTGTTTATTGGAAACATTTCATAGTTTTCTATCCTAATAAGGTTGTTAATTTGAAAAGGAGTCAAATTTAGAAGGAAAAAATGTTAATTTTTTTTTTCTAGAATTAAAATGAATTCTGGTGAATGATCCAGTTTTGGCCCTATAATATATAAATATATAATTTTTCATCGACTTTTTTGATTCATTGAAAGGACTTGGTTATTTATTAATTATTATTGATTATGTAATTCCTTATACATCATATCTGTTGAAACCTCATGAGTTAAATTACCCAAAAAAAAATATGGAATTAGTTGTTATGATTTTTATTTAAAAATTGGACACATCATATATATGATATAACTTGTGAAATATAACTGATTGAAAAACTTTTAATTATATTTTTACATTATAAGATTTAAACATACGAAATATAATTTAGATCTAACTATTCAAGTGTTATGATTACGTGATTTATTACCACTGCATAAATGAAAAAAAAAGTATTTCATGCTTTGTGTCCAATATATAATGTTGTAATAACAATGTTATGTTGGTAATATAAACCTTTTGTTAATGATTTGATAAATTTTTTCCTAGAAGATGTTAATGTAGACACACCCCCAATTTTGTGTAACCTTTTAGTGTATTTGACTTTGTCAGCATTAATTATGAATTATCAAAAGGAGGATTAATATTTATAGAAAATTATAGAATCTATTAATAAGGTTATGTTTCTGATTTTTAATGTTGATCCAGAATATATTTATGAAATGTAAAATCATTGTGTGTGGATTTTAAATCCTATCTAAAGAAATAGTTATCGATTGAAGCTCATAGTTATCTATTTTCCATTTATTTTGTTTTCACTAAGATGTATAGAGACCTTGAGGAGTATTACTAGTGGGATAGAATGAAATAGATATTTCTAAATTCACAAACAGTTGTTTGAATTTTCAGAAGCATAAAGAATAATGACAGTCACCAAAAAAATGATTCATCCAACACCAGTTCTTGAGTGCAAAGAGAAACATATATCAATGGATTTTGTGGTAGGATTTCTAAAGACCTATTGAGTAAAAAAATTGGGATATAGATTATTGGTTTAATAAATATACACTTTTCATACCAATTCATGATTAAATGTCTTTAATTTATCTTTCTCAACTATATCTAAATTAGATAGTCAGTTTATGTGAAGTGACTCTCATTATAGTATCATACAGTGATCCCATGTTCACCAATAATTATTGGAATGGAATTCTGAAGTCCTTGGGTTTTGAATTAAGTTTTAATATAAATTTTAATTATAAATATTTTGTGTAGTATGTATGAACAAATTATTCCATGGAAGATCATCTTTGTTCTTATTCAATGGATAAAAATGGAATTTACAATCAATATATTTCTGTTGTAGAGTTTTCTTACAACAATTGGTTTTATTCTAGTATACAGATGGTATCATTTGTGGTATTATATAGAATGTGGTATTAGAAACCAATTTTTTTAGATGATGTAGGAGGAATGAAGTTGATGGGACCAAAGAAGATAGAGTAAATGGTTAAGAATTCGTAGTTGATTTATCAATATATGTGGATATCCTAGACCATGATGAAAATTATTCAGTGAATTGGAGTGAATAACATTCATTAAATGTGTGTGGTTGTGTTTTTGTAAATGTATATCCACTATAAAATGTAATTATTTTTGATTAAAAGGGAAGGATAATTTGGCTGTTCATTGGAGGAATGAAATCCATAAGAAATTTGGATCAGCTGCAAACCAAGTGGTTTTCCCTCTAAGTTTATCTCATGTACACAGTGGATTTACTAGTTCGATGTTCATAAAATATGTTCCAGATTTATCTCATGTATAGAAAAATATATTAGTACATTTAGATAACAATAATTCACAAAATAGATATCCAGTTTATAGTCATGAATGAAAAGATAAAGGTTTTAAAAATAAGATTATTCACCAAGTAGAGGTTTTATGTAAATATAAAATATAGTTGAATATAAATCTCGGGGATGTGAAAATGATATAAAGGAAATATATCCTCACTTGTTTAATAAATGAATAAATTTTAAAGGATAAAATTTACAAAATGTGTAATATTATAACAACACATATGAAGTAGAACAAATCATTTTCATGTTTATTAATATGATTTACAAATTTATATTCATTATAATGATATTATGTAATATTCCAATAAAAAATAGTTTTAAATAAACTGTTCTCTTACATGTTTTTTAATATATATATTACAAATTTTTTAATTTGAATCTAAAAATATTGATATCATATTTTAAATAAATATTTAAAATTTACATATGGTTATATTAAAATATTTTTTATAAAATACATATTTTTCATAGAATAGTGAAAATGACATATTTTTGTAAAAAAAGCCATTTATATTAATTATTTTAATTATTTTAAATGTAAAAAAATGTTTTTAATATGATTTCCAGTAACATGAGTATTATTTTATAAATTTAATCCACTTAGATAAATTTTTATCAAAATTATATTTATTTTAAGTGTAATTGATTTTCGGGCTTCAAACAGGATTTTCAAAAAAATTGTTTTAAAATAAATGAAGGTTTCCATTTTAAATAATTCAGATAATCCTTAATGCCTAATTTTATAATGTAAGTTTTAATATTGTATATTAATATATATTAATTGTGATTTATACAATTATTATAATTAGTCAAAGTTAATATAAAATAAAAATTTTCTTAAAAAATATACTTCTTGAAAACCCGCCATTTTGTCGCATTTTGAATGTTTTATTTTGAATTTAAAATTTTCACATATGTGAAATTATATTGGTAAAATTTATTATATATTTTTAATCATAATAATTTATATTATGTAATATGTTCAACTTATTTTTTAACCGTAATTAATAATGAAATCATTAAAAATTAATTACTATGGTTTAGGTAAAAATGGATTTACTAGGGGTAAATTAAAAAGATAATGTTTAAAATGACCTAAAATGTATAAAAAAATATCATGGAAATATTTTTATATTAAAATTTATAAGGCTAAATAATACTCCCTTTTGACCCTTTTGTCTTGTGAAATATGGGGGTACACCTTTTTCTTTTCAAAAATTTCAAGTATGCCACTCTCCTCACTTTTAGAAGGCCACCCATATCCTCTCCTCTCCACACATTAAAATAAATTTGGTTGGTAGAATAATTTCCAAAATAAATTACATAATTCCATTCTATCATCCTATTATCCCTATTTTTAAAAAAAGATAACCTATGAATCTTTTTGGTTAAAACCAAATGAAGTTTCATGAAGAAGAGGTAATATTCATCAATATGAGTTTTTTATTTCATTCAACACCCCCTTAAATTATTAATGAAACATGATTTTAAAATAACAAAAGTATATTACATACACTTATATTTTATATTATTATATTAATAACTTAAAACCTTCTTATCTTTTGTCAAATTTTTTATGGAATCATCATTCATGTGTACGGTGGACTACCAACTCTTGAACCGAGATCATTCGTTTTTCTGTTGCCACTGCTCATAGTTGTGTATGATGATGGATATGAAGTATATATGATATATTTACAACATAACAGTAACTATTATATCATTATATTATATATTCATTTTTTAATTTCTATTTTAGGGACATGATAATGTTGCTCATGTGTGCGGCGGATGACCGCGTCTCATATCAATTTGATTCATTTTTCAATAATGCCTTACATGAAAGGTAATATTGGAAAAGAAATTAATATATTTAATCGAAATTAAATAATTATGATATTTATAAAACACTTATAATTCTTAACTGATAAAATATCATTTTTTCTTACCATTTCACTCACTGAAAAATGATAATGTCATTCATGAACATTTGGACTATCACTTTCACGAAGTGATGTGACTCAATATCCCTAAACAAAACATATGGATGTTATATATAAGTATATTTAAATTAATAGTATGGTATATAACATATTTTCATCATTATGTGAAGATAAAATATTACTTACCTATATTCTATAATGATTATTGAAAAATGGAAATGTCAATCATGTGTACCTATGGTCAACCATCATTATGATTGTAACATCCTTCATTTTTCAAAACCACTTTCATGGATGTTATAAAAAGTATATTTTATGTATAAATATGATAATTATGTAATTATTATTATTTGGATATGATTAAATAATGATCTCTTCGACCATAGTCAACCTTCCAAATTAATTTTTGACACATAAGAAAAATATCATCGAAACATCTTACATAATATTAATTGATTAATTAAACATATATAACATAGTAATATATGGAATAAATGTAATAAAAAATATTAAATATATTATAAATAACAAAAATATTTAACATAGGTTTATTATTCAGGAATATAAGGAACATATTTGATGATTCCAACTCATGGTAGGTGACTTTATCTCGATTACCATTAACTAAGATTTATTTTGATGTTATGATAATATAGTATTTAAATAGGTGTATGTGTAGTCCCTTTGAAATTTTATAACATGAATTTATCTATTATCATTGTATTTAATTTTTTTATGTTATTATCTCATGTGTATTGTAAGTCAAATATTTCCAATGTGGTGGGGGGCTCTTCTTAAAAAATCACCTTTTAATGTTTTCCATTAAATTTTTCTATTTACATGTCCATGTTTTCAAAATGATTTTATAAATGATATAATACTGAAATAAACTATTCATAAAGTACATTTAAGCTCTCTTATAATTTTTTATAAATTTTTAACAGATAATCTTTTTACGTGTTTTATATGGAACGTTTTGACAAACAAAAAAAGTAATGTTCTATTTTTAATATACAGGAAGAAAATTACTTCTCTGATAGCTATGAGCATTATTTAATTTTTTTATTCCTTTTATATCATTCATGATTTCATTAAATAATACCCTATAGCCAATTTTTTGGTATTTTTTTTACAAAAATGGGTTGTAAAATTAAAATGGTATTTTAATATCAAAAAGTTATTTTTATACAAGTTTAAAATATTTTTTCAAAAGTTTTATAATGAAAACTAAAAGGATAAATTTTTTCATTCATGTTATATTTGTGGGAAATAATATATAACAGGTACACCAGAATCACATCATGTGAGACTCTTATATCATATATTATTGGAGTACCTAAATATTTTTTCAATGCCTTGGTGATGATTATGTTCTGTAGAGAATTGTATTTGAAGTTGGAAGTATGATTATCCCAATTTGTAAGGTCTTATAAGGAATCTATGAGATGATATACCAAGTCACCTAAATTAATTTTTTATTCTTGATAATTTTATGTAATTGAAATAATTGGTTATCAAAAAGTAATATAAAAGATCCTTTTAGTGGAATGATAATTCACATTAGATGTCCTATTGCTCTCCTTGCACTATTCCTATCTCAGATTTCTTCTTCTCAGCAGTGTGAGGTCTTGGGGACCACGTCTTCTACTCCCTTCCTCGATGTATTATCGATTATTCAAATTTGGTGTGTTTAGTGGTTGAATTATGGGGTTATGGTAGTGTTCGGTGGTCTTCCTATTGTCCTTTGTCAGTTGGGGTCATTGGTGTTGGAACGTGGCAAGGCCTTCATCTTCCTTGAGGGTCATTACAAGGTCATAGAGGGTGACCTAAAGAATTCTCGGAACTTGATTCATCCCTTCAACAGTTGTTATCTTGATTCTTCAAGAATTTATTATTGGAATTTTCGTCTTTCATCCCTTGGTTTCGCGTTCGGAGCACTGTCGATAAAGCCTTCTCCTTCACTCACCCTATGTTGTCAGTTTTTTAGGATGACTACTTCTTTGTTTTCCTGCATCCTTGTTCTATTGTGTGGACCTTAGCAGCTTCTTGTTTTTCTTAGGTTCGGATGGTACTGCCTCACCATGGACTCCACTTCTATTTCACTCTATCCTATAGAGCCTAAATTTAATTTGGTCATGTTCAGCAGTTCAGATGGCATTTTGGATGGTGTTGGGTTACTCGGAAATGGAAGTCCTTTTCTGGTCCTCTGGTATGGAGGTGTTGCTTCTCACCCTAGCGGTGATAATGGAGCCTTTCCCTTTGTTCATATTGTTTTGAGTGCTCTGGTGACCCTACCCCACCCTCAAAGCTCTGGTGGTCTATATTGTAGCTCCTGGCATTGTGTTTCATAGATGAGTGGTCATTGGTGTTGTTGTAGGGAATTGTCCTAAGGACAGGTAACATGATTGATGGTTTCGATATGGACTTAGTGTTTGATGGTCTAACGTTTGGTACTGCTTTTTGGATGGGTCAGCCCTAAACAGTGTGTTTTTGTCATCTCATTTTAGGTGTTTGGTTGATGTTATGTTCTCCTTTTGAGTTTGTCTAGTCTTGGGTGGGGTTTCAAGCCCGTCCGGCTTATGTGTGTCTTTTGTGTGCATGATGGTTCTCACTTCTCCATAAAGTGATTTTTATAAAATAAAAAATTATTTAGAGTGATAATTCACATTCTAGGTAAAAAGTAATGTTTTTATGAAAAAATATTCATGGTTTTTAATGTGTTTCACTGGAAAAATGGTGTTCTTCTTTTCATGTTACATAATGATATTTTTTTATCATTACATTTGTTTAAAAAAACAGGATATTTACTGTTGGGTAAGGTAAAGTAATAATTCAAGTTAAAATTCATGAAGTGTTCTCGTGAAAAAAAATCATATATTTTTTTTAAAAAAAATAATATCATAAGAAAAATGGATATTGAAGAAATAAATCTACATTTTATTATATGGTTTCATATTTTATGACTTATAACCTAGTAATCTAATAATAAAAACCTAAAAATATTGAAAAAATTCAGATAAAAAACTTATCTTAAAAATCACTATTATGTAATGTTTATAGTAATGTCCATATAGTTTATATAGAAAGGGAAAGGTAATACTGACATGAATCATAAACCTAATGATAATATCTTCTTTCTATAGAATATGTTCATTGATTTTATGGTCATATATCATAGACTAAAAGTTGGTGGTGTTTAAGGTCAAATAGATTTGACAAAAATATGAGTATTTATATATTGTAACAATGGAGATGTAAACCTGATGTGAATGGAGAACCCAATACTTATGTAGATAGCCTCAAGGGGTTTGATTCATGTAGTGTAGGATCATGGTTCACAATACTAGGGTTTTTTGCGGATTATATTCATACAACATTGAACAAAGTGTGAGATAGTATATATATAAATTGATAAGTAAACATATTGTAATTTTAGAGACCAATCCTAGGATGCCGAATATGAAAGATGGGTGCATGTAGTCTATGGTCAGAGAGCTTTGACTAATAAAAGGTATGGAGGTATATTTAGTGATAAAAAAGTTTAACTTGGATTAAAATGGGTGAGGGGTCATATTGGTGAAAATAGCCTCAGGGATAGGTTCATGTAGTTTATGTTCATAGTATTTTGACTAGTATGAGGGGTGTGATGTGGAATCCCAAAATGGGGCTCAAGTTCTATATTTCCATTAACATTATTTAATACGCAATGAAAATTATGAAAATCATAAATTCATGTATTTGATATGGGGAGTGATGATATGGAATAACCATGCAGAGGATGAAAACTTGGTAAATTAAAATCATTGTCTCTATAGAAATATTTTTAAGGGAACATTAGATTAGAGGACTATATACTAGGGATAAAAACATTCCATATATTCACAAGATTTATATATGAAACTTATATATGTTCCAATAAGATGTGACATTTTTTAATCAGATATACTACTTACCTATATCCATGAATGTTTTATAATGAATCAAAATATTATGGTATGTAGTGTGGTATATAGGAAGATGGAGTTCAGAAATTATTTCCACTATCTAGTATAAAATAGAGCATGGTTGGGCTATTTTGGAACATTTAAAGGGATAAGAAGTCATTTATAATCTCTTTATAGATCTAATATAGATAAATCATATTTAACTATATATGATGTGATAATATGAATCAAAATTTATATAATTATTCTAAAATATAACCCAAAAAGTTGAATTTGGGCCTAGGATGGGTAATCTATGTACCACAATGTATCCTATAATAAATAAAAATATTTCCACATCTAATTTCAATATGTAGTTTTTTTATACTTATATAAAGACATTAGAGGAAACATGATTTCAATTTCAATACACATACACTATGATAGTGTAGAGTAGTATATGTTATTTATATTTTCTAGAGGGACAATATAAGAGATTTAAAAAGAACTGCATACCCAATAATAAAAAGAATCTATCCGTATATTGTTTTTGGGAATGATTTTATGCATTAATAATCCTCTTGTGAAAGAGAAAACGGGGTAAAATTTTGGGTACGCTGGTGGAAGATGGATGGATGAAACCTGATGTAGATTACTAAGGGAATCATCAATAGGGGTGAACCATTCTTGAACATAAAAAAGAATATGGTTAGGTTTGGCCTGATATATATTAGCATCAATATGTATACAGAGATATCAAGAATCAAGACATGTTTAGTTCAAGAGTGGAAAATTATTTTAGTATGGTATATATTCCAAACCAAAATGATCCCCTTGTTGATACCCAAAACATTCGGTCTAGATATTATTATATCTAGTCTCAATGTATGGTTTTTGTAGATTAATTTATTTTAATGTGGAATTCCAACACAATGTACTCTTGGATGGAATATAATTTTATAATTTGGTACGGGATATGTGATATGTACATCACTATATATCCTAAAATAATATAAATAAAGAAAAACATATTTCCTAAGAATGAGACAAATATTTCCATATTATATGTTTATGAATAAGCCACCATACACCCAAACCTCAAAAAAAAATTCTTGATCTCATTTAATAAAATTATATTGTATAAAAATAACTACTCCAAGAATATTAAGACATGTGTAAGGAGGAATGTATGTTGTGAATCTCAATGTCATGAAATTTATAGGATGATTTCATAAAGTTTAAGGTCATAATATGTGGACCATTATATAGATTTTGTTGTATATATATATATATATCTTATATATAAAATAAAATACATATATATTTGTTTTGAGTAAGTGGAAAAGACTCAAAAAGAATTTATGAATCGTTATACACTAAGATGAATTTATAGTTTGTTTGGGATGAATTTTGTGTCGAGTCTAAGATAAAAAATATGAATGTGACTAATTATCCTATAATAAATGTTACCAAAAAATAGATATATCTAGTTGTAAACATATCATTTCTAATGTATACCTATTGATGAACCCGTTGTGAATGAGATGATCCAATCACTATGATAGTGATGGTGTTAAATTAGGTGGTATTTTTGGAATGACACAGGTGATAACCCTTTCGAATAACATTGTCTTCTGAGATAACATCGATCAAAATACACATAGTCCTTTTGAAGGGGATTGTAAAAAAACTCTAGCAAATATGACGTCAAACATGATGAGTATTGATTCATGGTTTGGGTTGTTGTGATAAACCTTACATGAATGAGTAAGAGACATATAATTTGGATTAATGTTAGTGGAATATACTTATATAGCCAAATTAGGTGTCTCAGCAATTAGTATGTCTCCTATTATAATGAGAATCATTCCACACGTTGTTCTAAAATTGTAATCTCTAAATAGGTCCATCTCATTTTTTGGTGGAATAAGATGGATTTATCCTAGTTTAGGATTGTTGGAAAAGTCTCTATTTTAATTTCTAAACTCATATAATAGTATATATTATGTATATGTGTCTGATACTTTATGGAATAAATGCATATAATCCCACTCGCAAATGTTTAAGGTCTTGTAGGATGGAACATCAAGTATCAGAATTTGTGCTTATGTCACTAAGACATTTTCCAAGTGGTTTAATTTCATGAAAAATGGATTTTATTTTATGAAGATTTATTTCATGGATCAATGAATTTATTTCATTCAATTTAACATCATGTTCATATGTAACATCCCTGACTTAGAAGCCACTAAACTGGTGCTCCGAGATGAGTGGTTACATGACCTTAACTGTGCCTCCCTATACACCAAAGGTTGTCAACATGCAGTGGGGGTCCAAATAGTCAATTAGTGAGAATATACATCATTTTATCAGAGTAAGAAACAATAGAAGATAAAAAAATAGTGTAATAACAATCATTAATACTAGAGCATGCATAAACAACTATTCCCAAAATAGGGTACAACTATTCTCAACAGTTAATATACCATGCCATGCTATAAGTGTAAAAGTGAACAAAATCCAAAATGAAGACAAATATAAATATCCCCAAAATGGTTCAGACACCAAGTCTGGGTCATCCTCCAAACACACCTGTGCCAGCCCAACTGCCTAGAAAAGGCCTTTTCCCTTATATTGACCTATAAACATGATGTTTTCTTAGGTTCCCAATGAGGAACTGAGCAGGATGTGAGTACAACTTTGTAGGCCACCAGAAATGGTGTCTATAAAATATCTGGTATAAAAAATTGTCCCTGAAAAAGGGAAAATAAGAATAAATGAAATGAAAAGATTAAGTTCCCCCAACCATTTTAGCTCCATTATCTACATTTCTTACCATTTCTTTATCTTTCTATTTCATCCCATTTCCTTTTACATACCATTTCCAACGCATTTAAAATGGTTTCATCATGCACAAAAAGTTACATAGATTAATGTAAACAATCACATACATGGGGAAAATCACATATTTTTCCTATCTCACTTGGACTAACTTCTTAATGTCAAATATATCCTCACCTCGAAGCCTCAGTTTGGGTGGATGCAACCGATAGGGAAACAGGGCATCAGTCTTTTTCTGAAACCCATGCATTTGGGGTGGAGTTTAGAGCCTCAGTCCAATTACACTAATGGGTGTTGAACCTCAGTCAATACCCCACATTACCAAGCTATGTCTACATATTATATGTATATGTATAAATTAACCATTCACATAGCATCAAGCCTATTTCCAAAGGAAAAAATAAATAATAACAATAAAATAAGAGTTAATACCAAGCCTTAACCCATTAAAATGTTTACCAAATTTCAAATCATTTATCAACTTAGCCCGATTTTTCTTTTTTTATGGTTGTCAAACTAAGAATTCATTTATTGTTCTTATCTTAGTTGGCTTTGTTCATTATTCCTAACTCACTAGGCTTCATTTCCAAGATCACAAGCCATTCCATTAGGGTCATTAATCATTTCCACATATTAATCCAATGTATCATGGGCTATTATCAAGCCTAGGTGTATCACCTAGATTTTATCCCAACACAATTAATCACATCATCATGTTTATCAAGTGATCTACATGATTACACAACAATTTCACTTGTTATTCACAATTCCCTAGGTCTGGGAGAGTTGACGTGCCCCATGGGTAGCACTAGATTAGTCTTATCACCCTCGACACATCCCATGGGGACATTAGGGTCTCCATTAACCGTTTTAACAACCATTTTACCAAGATATTTCATGGGTGATCAAAACATACCCAGAGACACCCAAGAACAAAACCACACATGTGCAAATCCTCAAATAAACCCTAGGATATATCATGTAGAAAACCTACCTCGATTCCATGGGTGAACACACTCTTAATCAAGCCCATAGATTCCACTTCACACAAACCTTTAAGTATCAACCAATATCTCACCCAAAGAGTAATGTTTTTGAGATTCGGAAATAGATGAGAAGAAGATGCAGACACTAAATTCAAAAGAGAAGAAAGGATGGGATTAGCCCTATCTGGGGCTTCGATCCATGACCAATAGCACCAAAAATAAATAGAAACATAAGATATTTATCTCTTGGAGCCCTTGGGAGATTGGGTTCATTCATAGTTTGAAGAGGGGTGAAAGAGGAGGAAATCCCGAGTTGGGGTTAAAAAAACTGGAGTGGAAAAATTGTAATTTTTTAAACTATTCTCAGACGCACGGTTTAACCACATGGTTTACCAAACCATGCACAAACCATGTGGAGGCCAATGTTCGAAATCTCACCCCCTGGATAGTTTCCCCTGGTTGGTGATACGGTTAGCACTAACCATGTTCAAACAGTACGACCTACCCATAAAACCCTTATTTATCCATTTTTCGTGTCCCAAACCATTGGAACACCCCCGAGCCTCCTTAAGGACTTGGTTGAGCACTTAATTAACCCAAAAAAGGGATTCAAACCAAATCTTAATTGAGAACATACCTTTCCATGATCTGGGCTCTTACAATCTCCCCACCTTATAACATCTCATCCTTGAGTTGAGTGCCCAAGTATCATTGAACTTCTGAGGGAAAAAGATCGGGCCACAGAGCCCGCATATCTGATTCCCACTCCCATGTTTCTTCCTGAAAATTCCCCCGTTGCCACCATACTAGAACTTATGGCACAACCATTCCCCACCAGATTTTCTCACTGTTATTCAAGACACGAACATGATGCTCCTCAAAGGACACATCAACCTCAAGTTCAACATCCTCAACATCCACCACGTGAGTTGGGTCAGGGTGATACCACCGAAGTTGAGACACTTGAAAAACATCATGCATACCTCCATACAACTATGGAAGATTCAGTCAGTATTCCACCAGCCCAATCCTCCCGACAATTTCAAATTTCCTCACATAACTTTGAACCAACTTTTCCTCCTTCTAAATCCATCTGTGACCCAAGCATAGAGATACCCAAAGGAACAGACTATCACCCACCTAAAACTCAAGAGGTCTATGACTCTGATCCTCATACACCTTCTTCCTACTCTGAGCCATTTCTATCCTCTTCAAAGACAAATCAATTTTCTATGAAGTCTCCAACACAAGACTTTGTGCCATTATCTCGAATTCACCGGCCTCCAACCAATACAATGGAGATCTTCATGGACTCTCATAAAGAGCCTCAAACAATTCCATCTGAAATGTAGCATAAAAACTATTTTTGTTAGTAAATGCAATGAGAAAGAGGTGATTTTCCTAGGAACCACCAAAATCTAACACACAAGCACTCAACATATCTTCGAGCACATGGATTGTACCCTCTAACTGTCCATCCATATGTGGGTGGAAATCCATACTCAAAATCATATGTGTACAAAGCACCTTCTTCATCAATTTCCATAAGTGCAATGTGAAATGAGGATCAGGATCCAAAATTATAATCCACGATATACCAAGAAATAGTAGTATTTCCCAAACATACAACTCACCCAAATAGTCAACTGTGTAAGTCTCTTAAATCGATAGAAAATGAGCCACTTTCATTAGACGGTCAATAAACACCCAAACTTCATCATTATTCCAAGGAATCCTTGGATGAATCACAGAAAAATCCATCATCACATCATCCAACTTACATTATGGAATAGGAAATGGATATAACAAACCACTTGGGCGTTGATGCTCAGCCTTCACCTGCTGATAGGTAAGGAACCCTGCCATAAAGCCCGCAACATAATTTTTCATTCCCATCCACCAAAACTTCCTCAGGAGATCATGATAAATCTTGATGAAACTAGGATGAATTTCCCATTATTATGCAAGGAACTCACACATCAATTCTTCCCGCATGCATACCAGCACAACCACATGTCCATGAAGACAAAAAACCCTATCTACACCGACGACCCAACCAGAAGGTGGATCCCCACCTTTGAGTCTTTCCTTCATGGAAAAAAATTTACAATCCTAAAGATGAATTTCCCTAACTCTGCTCAAAAGCATTGAATCAACCCTCATTGTAGCAAGATTCACCTGACAATTTTCATCCCGTACCTCCAGGTGTATCTCCACAAACAAAGCCATCGCCTTCCACACATTGCTAGATTCCTGAACCACCTTTTTTTAGCCTTCCTAATCAAACAATATACAACATTGTTCCCTTTTCCTAGTGTATATACCATCTCAAATTCAAAAGATAAGAGATACTCAATCCATCTTCACTACAGAAGATTCAAATCCAGCAGCAAAAAGATATACTTTAGACTCTTGTGATCGGTATACACTATGAACAATTCCAACAACAATTAGTTCCTACAACACTTTAAGGAATACACTACTAAAACCAACACAAGATCATGAGGGGGTTAATTCCACTCATGGGGTCTCAATTTCCTCGACCCTTATTCCACGACCCGCTCATCTTTCATTAACATAGCCCCAGGCTCAATACCAGATGCATCAAAAAATAGGACAAACTTTCCACCTGGTTTGGGTAAGATCATGATCGGTGTTATTATCTGCAATGTTCCCGACTAGGAATCCACTAAACTGGTTCCCCAAGATGGGTGCTTACATGACCTTAATCGCACATCCCCGTACGACAAAGGCTGCCGACTAGCAGCAGGTGTCTACGGAGTCAAGTGGGGAGAATATACCCCCTTTTTATCAGAGTAAGTCACAACAGAAATAAAAAAATAGCAAAAAAAATAACCAATAAACACGGAACATGTGTAACAACTATTTCCAATAATAAAATATGTCATGTCATACTAAAAGTGAAAAAGTGAACAAAAGCCTAAAACAAGGACAATGGCCAAAATCCCCAAAATGGCCCTTACTCAATGTCCAGATCCTCCACCAAGTGCTTCCCATGTACACTCAACTATATATCAAGGATCCTTGCCCTTCTCCTGACCTACAAACATGAAGTCTTCTCGGGTACCTAATGGCGGCTCGAGTAGGGTGTGAGTACAACTCAGTTGGCCCCCCCAATGGTGTCTACAAAATATCCAGTATAAACAGGTAGTGCATGCAACAGGAATATGAAAGATAATTTCCAAGTAATTAATTAAGGTTCCATTAATAGTTTCCGAGCCAAAGTCATTTCTATATCCATTACCATTCATTGCAAACCCATTATCACCATTTACCATTTCATCACATTTCCATGGGTTAATCACATACATAATGTTACAAGGGTCTAAGGCCAACAAACACATGCAAGAGGGTAAACACCTTGTTATCCTATCTAACTAGGACTAACCCATCATAGAAACCATAACCTCACCTAGAAGCCTCAGTCTGGGTGGATGAAACTGTTAGGAGAGTAGACCCTCAGTCCCCTTTCCTAACCCGTTCATTTTGGGTGGAGTTTAGAACCTCAGTCTTAGCTCAACCCGTGGGCATAGATCCTCAAGTCATGCCCCACTCTACAAATCCATGTGCACATTCTTATATATAAGTATCCATCAACCATCCAAACCATTGCCCTTTGGAAACACTATTCACCACAACTCGCATGGGAAACCACATCATGCCTTAACCCATTAACACATTACCATTACACATCTATTAACCATTCACCCAATTCCCGTGTGTTATTGCTATCTCACAAAGCATTAAACATTAAACCCATAATCTATCCCATTAGTGTCTTTAATCAGTTTACACATTAACCCATTTGACCCGTTCATCATTCCCATAAATCAATCATTTAACCCTTTCCACTTTAACCCATAGGTTATTTCCAAGTCTTGGTGCATCACCTAACATCTATTCCATGTTCAACTGATCATGCCAACATATTAATCAAGGTCTCTACAATTCATTACGACAAGGTCACTTATTTAATATCAATCCCTAAATCCGGGAAAAGCTGGCACATCCCATGGATGGCCCCAAATAGGTCAAGTCTATCCCACCACATCCCATGGGGATCGCAAGGGTTCCCATTTTCCATTTTAAACACCATTATTAAAAAACATTCCAAGGTTATCCAAAACATAACCAAAGGAAAGAAAAAACACAACTAAACATGCACAAATACCCAAATAACAATTAGATATCCCTTGTAGACCACCTACCTTGAAACTGCAGTTGAACGCACTCTCAATCGAGTCCTTACACCTCAATCCAACCAACCATTGGGGCTTCGACCAAAAACTCAACCAAAAGTTAGGGTTTCAGAGCTTTGGAATGAGAGGGAGAGAAGATACAAACCCTAAACCAAAAATAGAAGCAAGGATGGGATTAGCCTTACCTGGAGCTCCAATCCGCAACCAATGGCACCAAAAATTCCTTATAAATGAAGGACATCGGTCTCTTGGAGCCTTTGGGAGATTTGGTTCGTGCCTAGGGTGGAGAAGGAGGAAATTAGTGGAAATCCCAACTTGGGTTTTAAAGCCTGGAGTGGAAAACCTGTAATTTTTCCCAACTTCAAGTGGGCGCACAGTTTGTCTGCACGGTTTAGAAAACAGTGCACAAACCGGGTGCATTCCATTGTCCAGAAGAGGAGGGGTCGCACAATTTAGCCGCACGGTTTGGAAAACGGTGCGCAAACTATGTGCATGCTTCTGTACGGAGGAGGAAGGGTCGCACGATTTAGCCTGGGTAGGCCGCACGGTTGGCCTGGCCGTGCGCAGGTCGTGTGCCCTGTCCTGTCTTGCCCAGATTTCCTTTCTTCTGTGCCCCGAGCCCCCGAAACACCTCCAAGGCCTCTCAAACATTCTGGAAACATCTCTTGGAACCCATAACAAGGGATTCTACCAAAACATAATGAAAACATACCTTTCCAAAACCAGGATCCTACAACCTTCCCACCTTATAATGGCTTGTCCTCGAGCCGAGCTTCCAAGCCTTATTGATCAACCGAAGATAATAGTTCGGGCCACTGAGCCCACATATCTGATTCCGGCTCCCATGTTTCATCTTGAACATTCCTATAATGCCATAGTACTTGCACTAATGGCACAACCCTACCTCGCAAGACATTTTTGTTATGATCCACCACACAAACCAAATGCTCCTCAAAGGATGCATTAGCCTCAAGATCCACATCCTCAACATCAACCACATGAGATGGGTAAGGGTGATACTCTCAAAGCTGCGACACATAAAACACATCATGCATCTCACTATACTGATCTATAAGAGCCAATCGGTAAGCCACTGGTCTGATCCTCTCCACAATGTCAAAAGGTCCCACATACCTAGGTGCCAACTTACCCTACTTTCGTATCCGACGGTGACCCAACCATGGAGACGCCTGAAGCAACACTTTATCACCCACCCCAAACTCAAGAGGTCTACGCCTTTGATCTTCATATGACTCCTGCCTACTCTGAGCCACAGACATTTGCTTCCTGATCGACTAAACTCTCTCTAAAGTCTCCTGCATGAGACTTGGTACCAACAACTCAGATTCAATGGCCTCTTCCCAACACAACGAACATCTACATGGCCTACCGTAGAGTGCCACAAACGGTGCCATCTAAATTTTAGCCTGAAAACTATTGTTTTAGGAAAACTCAACTGACGATAGGTGCCTATCTCAAGAACCACCAAAGTCCAAGACACAAGCTCTTAACATGTCTTCCAACACTTGGATCGTACGTTCCGACTGCCCGTCCATCTGCGGGTTGAAAGCCGTACTCAAAAACACTTTCTTACCAAGCGCCTTCTGCAACCCTTTACAGAAAAGCGATGTGAAATTCAGATCTCGGTCCGAAACTATGGTTCACGGAACACCATGTAACTACACTATTTCCTGAACCAACAATTCACCCAATAGGGAAACTGTATGGGTCTCTTTAATCATCAATAAATGAGACGCTTTCGTTAACCGATCTACAACCACCCATATTGCATCTTTCATCTGAAGCGTCCTCATAATAAAGAAAACAAAATCCATTCTCACATCAACCTAATTCCATTCCGGAATGGGAAATGGATGTATCAAACCACCCGGGCGTTGATGCTCAGCCTCCACCTACTAATAGGTATTGAACTGTGCCACAATGCCCGCAACTTCCTTCTTCATTATAGGCCACAAAACAGCCATCATATATCATAGTACATCATGGTCAAACCAGGATGCACTACCCACTTTGATGCATGGAACACATGCATCAACTCTTCTCACACACAACTTGGCACAACCACACAATCATGAACATGAACAAGACCGTCCACACCGACGGCCCAACCAGAAGGTATCTCCCCACCTTTATTTTTTTCCTACATGATCAAACACTCAGGATCATCAAGCTGACCTTCCTTAACTTGACTTAGAAGCGTCGACTCCATCGCTAAGGAAGAAAGAGTGAGCTGACCACTCTCCTCCTACACCTCCATGATCATTTCTGCAAATAAAGCCATCATCTTCCACTCAGTGCTGGACTCCTGAACCATCTGATTCTGAACCTTCCTGCTTAGAGAATTTGCAACACTATTTCCCTTTCCCGACATGTACACTAACTCATAGTTAAAATACTAGAGATAGTCAACCCATCTTCACTGCTGAGGATTTAGATCCCATTGTGAGAAGATGTACTTTAAACTCTTATGGTCGGTAAACATGGTAAACCATTATCCCAAAAAATAGTGCCTCCAACACTTCAAAGCGTACACTAATACCGCCAACTCCAGATCATGGGTGAGATAGATCCACTCATGGGGTCTCAGCTACCTTGACCCATAAACCACAACCCGCTTATACTGCATCAACACAGCCCCACGTCCGACTCCGGACGCATCATAAAGTATGATGTACTTCTTACCTGGCTCAGGTAAGATCAATATAGGTGTGGTTGTTAGCCGCTTCTTCAACTCTTGGGAGGAATTCTCACAAGCATCAGACCATTCGAACCTGATTCGCATCTTGTTCAAGCCCGAAAGTGGTGCTTCCAACTGAGAGAAGTCCTGAATGAACCTTTTGTAATACCCGGCTAAACCCAGAATACTCTGATCATCATAAACACTCTTGGGCTACTCCCATGATAAAATTGCCTGCGATTTCTCTAGATCCACTGACACACCCGCCTTTGAGAGGATGTGACCCCAAAAATGCACCTCACCTATCCAGAATTTACACTTTGATAGCTTGGCCTATAGCCTGTGCTCTCTTAGAGTACCCAAGATGATGTCAGGATGTTGGGAATGATCTTCATGAGTTTTCTAGTAAACTAAGATATCGTCTAAAAAGACAAACACAAACCGATATAGATATCGATGAAACATCTGGTTCATCAAAGCCATAAACACCATCGGTGCACTGGTCAAGGTGAAAGGAATTACCACAAACTCATATAGCTTGTACCGACTCCGAAAAGTTGTCTGTGGTATGTCAGAAGACCTCACCCTCAACTAGTGGTAACCTGACCAAAGATCAATCTTAGAAAACACCGATGCACACCTCAATTGATCAAACAGGTCATAAATTCTAGGAATAGGGTACCGGTTTTTCACCGTCATCTGATTCAACTTTCGATATTCAACACACATCCATAACGACCCATCGGCCTTCTTTGTAAAAAGAATGGGAGATCCCCAAGGAGATGTAATAGGATGGATAAACACCTTATGATCCAACTCCTCACGATGAACCTTCAGTTCCTAGAGTTCTACCGGTGTCATTCGGTATGGCGGAATAGATAATGGCTCTGCTTCCGGCAGTAACTCGATCGTGAAATAAACATCCCTCTCAAGGGGTAACCCTGAGAAATCCTCCGGAAACACGTCCTAAAACCGATCCACCATAGGATGGAAAATATATTGCACCCCTCTTTCATTTTCATCAAGCATGAGATATGCCACTCAAGTTGTGGGTCCACTCATCTATTAAAAATGGACCTTCATGCCTTGCTCAAACATCCCATTTGCCACAGTGGACATAAGCGTCACCCTCATGCGTCCTGAACGATACTCTGCGAAGGTAAGAGTCTATGTGTGCCCAATACAACACCAACCAATACATTCATAGAATTAGGTCAAACCCTGATATCTCACGAATGAACAAGTCCCACAGAATACAATACCCACCGATACCCAAGGAACACCCCTTACATTGCTTGATATCTTCAACCCGCACCCCCAACGGAGTGTCAGTTGACATTAATCCACAAACCCACTCCACAGGTAAACCCAGCGAAACCACAAGTTGAGAAGAGAAAAAAGAGTGTGTGGAACCTGTGTAAAAAACACACTAGAAAAAGTAGAATCTACAAGGATCATACCTCGAACAGTCGACGGTCCAGCCTCCCCACCACTAGGAGCAAAGTGAACTGCCTGAAGCTGACCTGCCCCTCTACCTTGGGCCCCAGCCTAAACGCCCTACACTGCACTACCCTACCAAAGTGAGTGATCTTGCCCTAGAGTTCCATGTTTTCTGCCACTACCAGTACGGCTCGTGGAGCTCCAAATGCCGGCCTGATATGGGTAAACTGATCCCCTTCCCGTATCTGGTACCTGCCTTCCACCATCATGCTCACCCGCCTGCCAAGGGTTCCTACAGAATCTCTACACATGTCCCATCCTTCCACGCGAATGACACTCAACTAGAGGACAAGGACACTGACCACGCATATGCCCCGGCCTACCGCACTGATAGAAGAACACATGATTTCCACTCGGAGATGCTGATCCTCTCTTGCAACCACATTGCAGTCTTCCACCATGTTGTGAGCTCTCATAGTGTCTCTTTAGACCTTCATTAGCTGCACCGCTCATCTATCCCAATGACACCACAAGCCCACTACCCAAAGCTCCCTTCAGGTTTCCTTCCGAGATCAGTGCCTGATCTACCACCTCTGTTAACCTCTTCAAGAGGAAGATGTTTACTTGAGACCTGATCTCATGTCTCAGCCCATCTTGGGAACTCCTTGCTACTGCTACCTCATCCCCTGCTAACACTGGGACAAAGCATCTCAAATCACTGAAGAAACTAGCATAGTCCGTCAACGATAGCGATCCCTGAGTCAGGGTCATAAAATCTTCATCTCACTCCTATCTCATGGTCTCTAGGTAGAAATGCTCTAGAAACGTTTCCGGGAAAAACCTTCCATGACATTCCCTTAGCCTGCTCAATTTCAGCCTAAATGTCTCACCAACGCCTCTCTTGTCCTTGCAACATATAAGCATCCAACTTCACCCGCTCTTCAATAGGGGTCTCTAGATGATCCAGAATCATATGGAAAGTCTCTAACCTGAACTCCGCTGCTTCTGGCTAACCCTCTCCGGTGATGGTTGGAGGGTGTTGCAGCTGGAACTCCCTGGTCAGCTCAAACATACTCCATCCAACCCGCCCTGGGTCCTGATCCATCACATGCAAAAGGCGAGCCATGTTCTCCCAGAACTAGTCTTCACTACCTTCATAGATCACCACATTTTCCTACTCCTCTACTGGAGGAGTGTTCTCAGCAACACTCTCCCATTTCCCAACTGGTAACCGACGTCGTGGTGGCATTTCCCCAAAATTCCAAGCATGACATTTAGCACACATACCATATAACTTTCACAACTTTATCAAAAGATATTTACTAGCTACAAAAACCCACTTTTCATATGCTAACCCAAAAAAAGTTTCCAACTTGTTTCAAACCCTATTACTCCATTAAACATCATTTACCCACTTGTTTTATTTCATTCATCTCATTATTTCTTGGTTTCATGAAATGAATGATGCACCCTACTTTCCTACCTCACACACCCACCCCATGCATGTGTCTAATACAATGCATGTCACTAACCTCCCTAGGTGCCTATAATGATTCATGAATGCCAATAATCATTCCCTTAAGGCCACAAGCCAAATATCATAAAACAGTCACATCAAACCACATGTGCATCACCCAACAATGAAATATCATCAACTGTAACAAGACACCACCAAGAACAAAATTTCCCACCCAGGTTGACTTGGGATTTCCCTCGTACATGGGTTAGATGCTCCCAAGAACAAGCTCATTACAAAGGCTTGAAACGTCTTAACCATTGGATACCAATCCCAAATAAAAAGACCTCAGAGAAGGAGAATAAAAACCTCCTCTGATACCACTTTGTAACATCCCCAACCCGGAAGCCACTAAACTAGTTCCCCGATCCGGGTGGTTACATGAACTTAAGCATGCCTCCCCGTATGCCAAAGGCTGCTGACTAGCAGCGGGGGTCTACCGAGTCAAGTGGGGAGACTATAACCCCTTTTTATCAGAGTAAGACACAACAGAAATAAAACCAAATAGAGAAAATAATAACCAATAAACACAGAACATGTGTAACAACCATTTCCAACAATACAATATGTCATGTCATACAACAAGTGACAAAGTGAAGAAAATACCAAAATGAGGACAACGGCCAAAATCCCCAAAATTGTCCTGACCCCATGTCTGGATCCTCCACCAAGTGCTACCCATGTCCACTCAACCATCTAGCAAGGACCCTTTCCCTTCTCCTGACCTCAAAACATGAAGTCTCTCAGGTACCCAACAGCGGCCCGAGTAGGGTGTGATTACAACTCAGTAGGCCACCACCAATGGTGTCTACAAAATATCCAGTATGAACAGGTAGTGCATGCAAATGGAATATGAATGATAATTTCCATGTAAATAATTACGGTTCCATTAACAATTTTAGTGCCAAAGTCATTTCCACATCCATTACCATTCATTACACACCCATTATCACCATTTACCATTTCATCACATTTCCATGGGTTAATCACAAACATAATGTTACATGGGTCTAAGGCCAACAAACACACGCAAGAGGGTAAACACATTGTTATCCTATATCACTAAGGCTAACCCCTCATAGAAACCATAACCTCACCTCAAAGCCTCAGTCCGTGTCGATGCAACCATTAGGAGAATAGACCCTCTGTCCCCTTTCATAACCCATGCATTTTGGGTGGAGTTTAGAACCTCAGTCTTAGCTCAGCCCGTGGGCGTAGATCTTCAAGTCAAACCGCACTCTACGAAGCCATGTGCACATGCTTATATATAAGTAACCATCAACCATCCAAACCATTGCCCTTCGGCAACACTATTCACCACAACCCACATGGGAAACCACATAATGCCTTAAACCATTAACACATTACCATTACACATCATTTAACCATTCACCCAATTCCCATGTGTTATGAATATCTCACTAAGAATTCATCATTAAACCCATAATCTATCCCATTATGGTCATTAATCTGTTTACACATTAACCCTTTTAACCCGTTCATCATTCCCATAAATCAATCATTTAACCCCTTCCACTTTAACCCTTAGGTTATTTCCAAGTCTAGGTGCATCACCTAACTTCTATTCCTTGTTAAACCGATCATACCAACATATTTATCAAGGGATCTACAATTCATTATGACAAGGTTACTTGTTTAAAATCAATCCCTAAATCTGGGAAAAGTCATCACATCCCATGGATGGCCCAAATTAGGTCAAGCCTATCCCAATACATCCCACGGGGATTGTGAGGGTTCCCATTTTCCATTTTAAACATCATTATTAACAAACATGCAAATGTTATCCAAAACATAACCAAAAGAAAGCATGAACACAACTAAATATGCACAAATACCCAAATAACTATGGGATATCCCTTGTAGACCACCTACCCCAAAACCGTGGTGGAACACACTCTCAATCGAGTCCTTAGACCTCGATCTAAACAACATTTGAAGCTTAAACCAAAAACTCACCCAAAAGTTTGGGTTTTTAGAGGTTCAGAATGAGAGGGAGAGAAGATAAAAACCCTAAACCAAAACGAGAAGTAAGGATGGGATTAGCCTTACAAAGAGCTTCGGTCTGCAACCAACGGAACCAAAAATTCCCTAGAATCGAAGGAGATCGGTCTCTTTGAGCCTTTGGGTGATTTGGTTCGTGTCTAGAGTGGAGAGGGAGGAAATGAGAGGAAGTCCCGAGTGGGGTTTTAATGCCCAAAGTAGAAAACTTTTAATTTTTCCCAACATTAAGTGGTCGCACGGTTTGTCTGGACGGTTTCGAAAACCGTGTGCAAACCGTTTGCATGCCACTATCTGGAGGAGGAGGGGTCACATGATTTATCCACACAGTTTGGAAAACTGTGCGCAAACAATTCTATTTCTTCTGTCCGGAGGAGGAAAGGTCACACGGTTTATCCTGGGAAGGCAGTACAGTTTTCCTGGTCATGAACAGGTCATGCCCCTTGGCCTATTTTGCCTAGATTTCCTTTCATCCATGCCCCGATCCCCTAGAACTCCCCCAAGGCCTCTCATACTTTCATGAAACATCCCTTGAATCCTGAAACAAGGGATTCAACCAAAAAATAATAAGAAAATACCTTTCCAAAACCGGGATCTTACATCATCAATCGCTTTTTCAACTCCTGAAAATAATTCTCACAAGATTGAGACCACTCAAACCTGATTCCCTTCTTCCTCAAGCCCAACAGTGGTTCTACCAAATGAGAGAAATCAAGGATGAACCTCTGGTAATACCATTCCAAATCAAGAAAAAATTGATCATCTGAAACACTATTGGGATTCTCCCAAGACATGAAAACATTCATATTCGATGGATCCACCAACACACCCACCTAAGAGATGATGTAACCTAGAAAATTCACTTCTCTAATCTAGAACTAAATCATTTAAAGCTTAGTGTATAAATGATTCTCTTTTAGTGTACTCAAAATGATGTCAAGATGTTGGACATGATCTTTATGAGTTTTCGAGTACACCAAGATTTATTTAACAAAGACAACCATAAAATAATCAAGATATGAATGAAATATTTAGTTCATCAAAGCCATGAACACCAGTAGTAAATTAGTCCAATCTAAATGCATCACCAAAAACTCAAACAACACATATCGACTCCTGAATGCTGTCAGAGGTACGTCCGAAGGCCTCACCCTCAACAAGTGATAACCCGATCTCGTATCAATATTAGAAAACACTAATAAACCCATCATCTAATCAAACATCTCATCAATACTAGGAAGATGGTACCTATTTTTCATCATCATCTGATTTAACTTCTTATAATCAACACACAAACTTAATGACTCATCAGCCTTCTTTGAAAAAAGCACAGGAGATCCTCAAGGAGACATACTAGGACATATGAACCCCTTATGCTCCAACTACTCAATCTGAACCTTTAACTCCTAGAGTTATGCCAATGCCATTCGGTATGGTAGAATAGGAATGGGCTCCGCTCCTGGTAGCAACTCGATCATGAACTCCACATCCCTCTTGGGAAGCAACCCCAAGAAATCCTCAGGATACAGATCCTAAAACTGATCCACCACTGGAGGGATGAAATACTATTCCCATATTTTATAAATGAGAAAAATACCAGATAAATGGGTTGTGAGAATACCCAACTTCTAACAAAATGGCCCTGCACGACTTTCCCAAACATCCCACTCTCCATGATGGATATAAGTGTCACCCTCAAGAGAGGTGAATGATACTTTGCAATGATAACAGTCTATGTATGCCTGATACAACACTAACAGGTCCATAACCAAGATTAGGTCAAATCTCGACATCTCGAGAACGAACATGTCTCATAGGAAACCATACCCACCAACATCCAGAGCTCATCCCATACACTACCTGATATCATCATTTCCCCCCCCCCAACGAAGTGTCAATAGATATATACCCATAGACACTCTCTACATGAAATCACAATGCTACAACAAGTAAAGATTACATAAAAGAGTAGGGGGAACTAGTGTAAAACAACTTAATAGAAATCATAGAAGCTACAAGGATTGTACCTCAAATAGTTGATGGTCGAACCTCGCCATAATCGGATGTCGATTGAACTGCATGAAGCTGACCTTCCCCTCTACCTTGGGCTCTAACCTATGTGCCATGTACTGCACTACCCTACTGATGTGGGCGATACTGATCCAGAGTTCCATTTCAACTGACCCTGCCAGTACGGCCCATGGAGCTCCAACTACCTACCTGATATGGAACAATTGATCCCTTACCTTTTCTTGGCATCTTCCTATCACCAACATTCATACTCTCCAGCTGATGGTTCCTACAGAACATCTACACATGTCCCAGTCTTCCGCATGACTGACACTCAATTCGAGGTCGAGGACACTGGCCACATATGGGCCCCGACCTACCACACTGATAGCAGAACACCTGGTCACCACCCTGAAAGGAAGACCCTCCCTTCGGACCACTTTTCACACATTTGACCTACTGAAAACTTCCAAAACATTGCTTCCAACCCTCAAAAGTTGAGCCACTTGTCTTCTCAACTTGCACTACAAGGCCACTACCATGTTCCCTTCATGTCCCCCTATGAGATCAATTCTTCTTCCACTACCTGTATAAACCTCCTCAAGTGAAATATATTCACCTGATACCTGATCTTTGGGCTCATCTCATCCTATAAATTCATCGTAAATTCTTCCTAATCCCCACTAACATTAGAACAAATCATTGTAGGTCATTGAAGCGGCCAACATACTCTATCACTGACAGTGATCCCCAAGTCAAGCTCATGAACTACGCAACCCTTTCTTGCCTCAATTTCATAGGATAAAAATGCTCCAAAAACATTTCCTAGAAATCTTTCCACAACATCCCTTCTTCCTACTCAGTTTGAGATAGGATTTCCAACCAACACTATTCTTGGAATCGCAACATAAAAGCTTCCAACTTGACTTGCTTCCCAATAAGAGTCTCCAGCTGATCATGTATCTTCTGGACAGACTCTATCGAGAACTGTACTACCTATGTCCCACCCTCTCTAATAAAGGTTGGAGGATGCTGCATTTGAAACTTTCTTGTCAAATAAAACACACTCGGTGCAACCCACCCTGGGTCTCGATCCATCATCTGCATGAAACGTGCCAAGTTCTCTTGAAACTTTTCTTCTCTACTTTCTTGGATGTCCACATTCTCTTTCTCTTCTACTAGAGGAGTGTTCTCCGCAACATCCTCTTATTTCCCAACCGACGCTCGATTTTGTGTTGTAATTTCTCTACATTTCCAAACATAAGGTGTTAAACATATACCATAAAGCTTTCAAAACTTCATAACAAGAAGGCTCTTCACCGGCCACAACAACCCACTATACATGAACTACCCTAATCAACCTTAACATTCTAAAACATCACCCTGACCATACCTTTTGTGGTACATGATCCACATGGGGTAAGAAACCATACACCACCACAAGGCTCACACCACATGTTTCGAAGAAAATTTTCAATTCATTACAAACACTTAATAAAACATATTTCATTAATCATTATTTATAATTATTTTATCTTCATCCATGTGCATTGTTTCGTTTATGACATTTTTTATTTTTCAATTATAATGATTAAAGGGGCATTCTATCATTCATGCCTCACACACCAAACCTATTTGTGCCTACCATGATGCATGCCACCTGTCTCACTAGGTGCCTACAATGATGCATGGATTCAAAACCTTATTCCATTGAGGCCACAAGAAAAATATCATAAACCATAACATCATATATCTTTTGAATCACCCAATGGTGAAATATATTCAACTATAACATCACACAATTCAGAACGACAATCCCCGCCCTGGGTGACTTGGGTTAGGTACTCCCAAGAACAACCTCATTATCAGGGCTTGTGACATCCTAAATCTCGTCTACCATCCCAAATAACTAGATTACAGAGAAGGAAAATAGTGACCTCCTTTGATACCACTTTTTAACGTCCCCGACCTGGAATCCACTAAACTGGTGCTCTGAGATGAGTGGTTACATGACCTTAAGCGCACGTCCATATACACCAAAGGTTTTCTACTAGCAGTGAGGTCCAAATAAGAAATTGTGTAGACTATACCATATTTTATTAGAGTAATCCACAACAGAAGATTAAAAAATTGCAGAATAATAATCAATAACACCAGAGTATGCATAAACAACCATTCCCCAAATGGTGTACAACCATGCCCAACAGTACATATGCCATACCATGCTATAAGTTCAAAAGTGAACAAAACCCAAAATGAAGAAAAACTACGAAATCCAAAAATGGTCCCAACCCCAAGTCTGGTTTTTCCTCTACGCACACCCATGCCAAACCAACTACCTAGAATGGTAATCTTCCCTTCTCTTGACCTGCAAACATGAAGTCTTCTCGGGTACCCAATGGCGTCCTAGGCAAGGTGTGAGTACAACTCAGCAGGATGCCACCAACGACGTCTACAAAATATCTGATGTAATCAATTATGCATGAAAAAAGGAAATGAATAATAAATTAAAAGAAAAAATTTATTTCCCCCAACCAGTTTAGTTCCATTACTGGCATTTATTACCATTTCTTTATCTTACTATTTCAATCAATTTTCCAATACTTACCATTTCCAATGCATTTACCATGCGTTCATCACACACAATAAGATACATGATTTAATGTATGAAATCACATAGATGAGAAAAACACACAGTTGTCATATCCTAGTAGGACCAACTCCATCATGTCAACCATATCCTCATCTCAATTCCTGAGTCTGGGTTGTTGCAACCGATAAGGAAATAAGGAATTTGTCCCCTTCCCTAACCTATGCATTAGGGGTGGAGTTTAGAGCCTCAGTACAACTCAACCTTTGGGTGTAAAACCACATAAAATACCCCACACATCCAATATATGTGCACATGAAATAGGTATATGTATCAATTAAACATTCACACAACATCACAACCATTTCCAAAGGAAAACATAAATAATAAGAATAACATAAGAGTTAATACCATTATTTAACCCATTAATAAATTTACCACCTTTCACATAATTTATCCACTTATCTGGATTTCCCTTTTATTATGCTAATCTCACTAAGCATTCATTCATTGTTCATATCTCACAAGGCTTTGTTCATTATTCCATACTCACTAGGCTTCATTACCATGCTCACAATTCCTTCCATTGTGGTCCTTAATAATTTCCACACATTAACCCAATATCTCTTAGGTTATTATCAATCATAGGTTCATCACATAGCTTTTATCCCTACAAGTTTTATCATATTCACATGTTTATCAAGGACTCTACAAGATTACAAAACAATCTCACTTGTTCTTCATAATTACCTAGTTCAGGGAGAGTCGGCACACCCCATGGGTATCCCTAGATTAGTCTCATTACCCTCAGTGTATCCCTTGGGGATTGTGAGTGTATACATTTACATTTCAAATAACCATTTACCTAAAAATGTCATGGTTGATCAAAATATTCCAGGAGACACCCATGAAGAAAACTGCACTTGCACAAATCCTCAAATAAACCATGGGATAAAACTTGTAGAACACCTACCTTGATTTTGTGGGTGGACACGCTCTTAATCAAGACCTTAGTTTTTTCTTCAAACAACCCTCTATTCTTCAACCTTGATATAACCCAAAGATTAGGGTTTTAGAGCTTCAGAAAGAGATAATAAAAAGATATAAACCCTAAACTCAAAAAAGAAGAATGGAAGGGATTAGCCTTACCCAGAGCTTCGATCCGCAACAAATGGAACAAAAAATGCCTTATAAATGAAGGATATTGACCTCTTAGAGCACTTGGGAGATTTGGTTCTTTCCAAGGGTGAATAAGGGTGAATATGGAGGAAATTCCAACTGGGGGTTAAAAAACCCATAGTAGAAAATTTTTAATTTTGTAAATGATTTTGGGCCGCATGATTTTCCAAACCATGTGCAAACTGTGTGGAGGCCACTGTCTAAAATCTCACCTCTCACATAGTTTCTTGGGATGTCTTCATGGTTAGCACTAACCGTGATACCTACCAATAAAACCCATATTTCTCCATTTTTCATGTCCCGAACCCTCAGAAAATAGACGATATTTTTTAAGGACTTGGGTAATTACTTAATTATCCAAAACAAGGGATTTAAAAAAACATAAATGAGAACATAACTTTCCAATATCTGGAATCTTAAAGAATATTAAATAGATGTCATTTGTAAAAAAAATTGAATAAAATTATTAATAATACATGCATTAATAATATGAGTGATACTCTCTTCATCAATAGGAATCTTGAAGTGTGTCCAGTTAGAGTAAAAAATTGTGTATAAATTATGATCCTTCATGTTTCAGATCCAACTTCTGGTATATCTTCTCTTTTATCATTTGGATCATTAGATCCAACACTGACACTAATATGATCAAAAACATTCATATAATCCTATTATTTAAATCCTATATATCTTGATTTTTATAAACCTATATGTTTTAAAGTGGTGAAACCTTCCATAATCGGGTCACTCCAACTCTTCAAAAAAAACTAAGACTACTCATCAATAGTGTATTGATTATAGATATAAATTTGATGTGTCAGAAACAAAACATCAATTTTTAGTATCATCATAGTCCCATATAAAATTGAGTATGGGGTCCTAGAGGTGATTCATTGGGACTTCTTCGTTATGATGCATGCAAGCCACAAGCCCAGTGAGTGGGAGACCAAGGTCTAGTGAAAATATACTCTCAAAATATAAACTTCTTATTATATTGTTTTAGTAATTAGGCTATACACATGGATTACAACATGAAAAATATTGTGTTCATTAGTAATCGTGTTTTAGGTTTTGTGTTTCTCCTATCCCATAATATTTTTGAAATATCTTCTGAAAAGTATACTATGTTAATATCATGTGGGGAGGTATTGGGAATAACATTCTATTTTTTGTGCATGGGGAGTCCATTTTGGACATTATCATACCATGGTTTCATGATGTTGACAATAAAGGTTTTTAATTGATGATAAAAGGAATTATCATTTCAATAGTGTGTTCGTAAATTTTTTAGTCTAGGAACTTTTTGAGGGAAGGAATGTGGTACGATCATTTTCACATCCTAGAACATGTGATATATCTGGTGGAGAATCATAGTTCTCTTATTGTAAGTGCGGTGTATTTTTGATCATTATGAGGGATCCTGATAAGGGAAGTGATTTTTTCAAATGATGATTCCAATATAGTTAGGGATATTTTGTTAAGTGAACACCACATAGTTTAAGGAAGATGATAAAATTGGATTCATCCTATATGAAAAATGAAATAAGATGAGTGGACTAAAGAACGATGATACCAGTTCGAGGATATTGTTCTTAATCACCTTCAATGGAACTTTTAATTCTTTTATGGTAGAAAAAAGGGTCATGTAAAGTAGACTTTCATTTTGAAAACATTACAATAGTAATATAGTAGTGGTTGAATCGGACCCCACACTGATGGTTGTATTTCTCCACAAAAAATATGGAATTACAAATAACCTAAATTATTTTCTTGGGAACTTAAAAATGATCATTTATCAAGGAATTGAGGTTAGTCAAATGTGGTGAGAAGATAATATTACAGAATATTCATTGACTATAAAAGAGAGCCCCATCAAGAGAATCATTCTTTATCAAAGTAATATGTCACTACCACATGAATCTAGTCACATTGTAAGTTGTGACACCCTCAGTCTCCACCACATTTTTTCCCATAAAACCCCTTTATCTTATAAATAAAAAATATAATTCTACATGTGTGTGTGTTTGTGTTATATTGGAATTATGAAAATTAATGGAAGCTTTAATTTCAAATTATATGAGTGGCATCACTTAAATCCATGTTGATAATAAATTAGTGGCACTAAATATGAACATGTACTAACTTGGTATGGCCTTAGGATATAAACCCCTTAATATTACACTTATGAAATTATACAAAACAGTATTTGGTGGTATGAAACAATTATGTTGTTTGGTAGATTAAAATTCCTTGTATCTAAAAAGAATTGAATTTATTAGAAAATTACACATAATCTTGTATCATCCATGACCATAAATATTGAAGACTCTTAATTTGATAATATATATGAGTTCATGGATGGTGATCATCATAAGAAGAAACATGAAATTGTTGTATATCTGAAGAAAATTTGCGGGGGTTTTTAATAATTTTTTGTATTTGCTGAAAACTATCCTTTTTTTAGAAATAGTTTTTTTTGTTATTTAGTAATCTGACCCATTTTTATTATAATGAAGATTCATCAAACATACAGTATTAGATCCATCTGCAACATGTTCATATCATCATATAAAAAATAATGACAGGCATAAATTGTAGTTTCTTGAAAGTTTTTATCTACAATAATCAGATAATGAAATAAGTTGATGATTTAAGAAGTCATATTTTTGCTAAAGGGTTTTGGAAATAATATTGTAAAGATATGGGTCAGATAATTTTCATGCTTTTTAAATAAAATTAAATGATTCTTTTCTGATCATAATGATCACACATATCATGAATAACTTCATGATAAGTGATTTTGATAAAATAATGGAGAGGTTTTGAGAAATTCAAAATTACAGATTAAATAATTACATCATAATGAGAAATTATATCAAAATTAGAATTTCATATTAATTGGTATTTCATTATTTTGAAGAAATCAATTAAAGGAATTATGTCTTAAAATATTGTTTCTAGAATTTAGAATGTGTGAAGATCATAATTTTTGAAAAAGTTAAAAGTTTCTAAGTGGATTCCTCATTGAATAATTTCCATTGTTATGTAAAATCATCATAATGGGAAATTCATCGTAATGGGATTTCCATCAAAATGGAAATTCCATCGTAATAAGATCAAGAGGAAATAGAAATCATAATGAGATGAAGATGAAATAGAAATCCCAATGATATGAGAAAGAAATAGAAATCATATTGATCTGAGAAGGAAATAGATTCATAATGAGATGATTTATAATAATATTCCCACATAAAATTTCAAATAATTTCTGAATAATTTAAGAGTTCAAATTAGAAATTCAATTTTTTATAAAACTCTACGAAATATAAGGAGGTATGATTAAGTCAAAGATGATGTTTAAATGTGGGATATCATAAGAGATTTCAAAATATTATTAAACATTAAATGTTTTAAATTCTGCATCCATCAATGAGTTTCCTATAAATAATTTCTCAAATCATTTGTTCATTCATAAATTTCATGCAATAGGAAAAAGTAAAGTGCTAAATAAATAATGTGTGAGTCATTAATACACAAAGATACCAATAGAAGGATCAGATAGTAGAATGATTGTTTACTATATTGATAAAGATCATATTCATTTAATCGTATTGAGTCGATCAGTCTAAAGCAGGTCATATTGATAATTTGAGCAGAGTTTGAGTTTCATAGATTGAGAATGGATTCATTGTATTGTGTCAACTTTATTGAGAGTATCAGATCCAACATAATTTTATTCTAAGAATCAGATATAAAATCATCATACTGAGAGAATAAAATCATGACTAATTATATTGTGATAATTATATCTAGAATCATAGGATTGAGAAAATCTGATCCATCCAAATTGGAGGGAGGATTTGGATTGAGAAAATTTGGAAAGCTTTCAACAAATATTTTATTATTATTTTTTGTATCAATTAATTTTATAAGTAATCATTGTATTCTGATTAATGATGGTATAATATTTCTTATTGGGATAAAGAAGATGTCTAATGAGAGTTGTAACAAGTTGTATACACTTCTTCATAACATTGGATTTATATAGACTCATGGGAGTGGTTATGGAATGGATGTAGGTTCTAACACTTAGGCTGAACCTTGTAAATATTGTGTGATTTACTTGCTTTTCTAGTTTTGTATGCATGAATATTTACTAAAAGTTTATAATGAAATAAATCATAATTTATTACAAGGGTTAAGTTTCTAATTTTTCTGCAAATCATTAAATGGGAACAATGGATTCAACACCCCCTACTCAGTTCTTATTTGATCCTTTGGTAATGGGTATCAAAGTTAAGTACCCTTGTTGGATATTTTTCATAGATAATATCAATTATATCAATAGTAAAGGGATTTCAATATTTGATGGTAGAAATTATTATTAGTGAAAAAATAGGATGATTCATTATCTCTTATCTCTTGGCATGGAAGTAGTTTATGATACTAATATTGGTTTTACACCTATCGAGAAATATTCCCCAATGAAAATTACAGATAATTGAAATATTGAATTTTATGAAAATGCTATAAATTCTATCCTCATATCCTCATCGAAAAATGTTTATCGCAATGTGTTGGTCTCAATACATCAAAACGTATGTGGGACAAGTTGGAAACTATTTTCAAAGGTAATACTAATGTGAAGTAATAAATGATACCAACCTATCACAGTATGTATGAAGACCTCAGAATGAGATATTACGAAATAATTGATGATTACTTCATTAGTGTAAATGATATTTTTTTGCAACATCAGGTGATTCAGATATTTCTTATACAGTTTTATAGTTTTTAATTAACTTATAAGAATCTTTTCGAACATGTTCCATTCTAAAATTTCCTCTTTAGAGGATAAATATGATTTATCTCTTGATGAAATACATAACATTCTAATTTTTTATGAAATGAGGAAAGCTCTAATTTTTAAAAAGACGATTAATGATTAAATGGATTTTGAATCTATGAGGAATATGACTATCCTAGATATCAAATAAGATGATCCTTGTGAGTCCAATGATAAATAGGATGATGAGTTTATGAAAAAAATGGATCTTATATCCAAGAACTATCAAAGAGGAAGAGTAATGTATGAAGGTAAAATACCACCCCAATTTTATTAAATTTGTTGGAATCAAACAACATTCTATGAACTACCCTAAGAAGAAATTTGTAAAATATTGAGATGATTTTGATGAAAAACATCAATAGAAGAAGTTGAAGAAAAAAGATAAAGAATAAAAGTCTTCCAAGAAAATAAAAGAAGAAGTTTACTAGAAACAAAATATGTATGTTGAGTAAGAAAGTTGAATCAGAATCAACTGACAATGACTCTTCCAATGTAGAAATCATAGAAAAATTCAGAACCTCAATTGAAAATGTTGAGAAAACAAAAGATTCCTTAGAGAGTGAAGAAGGAGGTAAAGAATATTATACAGGATAATATCTCAAATAGAACTTGTTTCATGTCTTGATTAAAACAAAACTCTAAATAAATAAATTATAGTAATGAAGAAAATTTTTTATGAAGGTTTTTATGAAAGAAAAAATTTCATCAAGTGGGAGGATGAATAAATTTAGGATATTTGACGTTAAAAACATCAAATTACTCAATAGGGAAAGATTATTGAAGATCTTAGTAAGAGGCTGGACTCTAAGGAAGAAGGGGATAAAAAGTTTCAATAAAAACATCTTGAGTCTGATATTACCTTGAGGAAGATGAATGAAAACTTCAACAAAGCTTTATATGTAAAATATGATACTTTTAATGATGATGATAATGATAAATATGATAATTATGTAAAATCCTATCCTGCAAAAAATATATTTCATATGATTATTTAAAAATTTCCAATTCCATAAAAAGTATTGGGAAATCATGGGTAGAGAAATAATATGAGAAACCTGTCAAATATAAAAAAAATGACAAATCAATCAAAAGAAAAGATGGTCCACCTCTTGAGAATGTTAGATCTTAATGAAGTAACCATCCTCCATAAGGTATCTATAAATAAAAATATTTATTAAATAGAAAATATAGATTTGATGTATATTTCTGGTGTTGTGTAATCTATTAAAGAAAAAAACTTATTTCTTTTATTTTTATAAGGAGGCAATTAAAAAAACACAAAAAAGATTGAAAAACATCAATAAAAAAAGATTATGGATGTCGGAAATAATACAAGACAAGGGAATGTACAATATAAAGATCCACACATTCTGAGGGAAGACTCTCATAATAAGAGAAATCTATCTTCTGTATGTCATGTTAAACTATTGATGCTAAATAGTCTGTCACTTTGTTTGCATCCCGCCAATTATGTAGAAGGAAAACAACATCATAAAATATTATTCTATACCTTTTAATGTGATAAAAAATAGACCAGGGAGTTGATGACTTTTCTTGTAAACAGTAGTGGAAAATAGTAGGATTAGTTTCAATAACTGAGATAGTCAAGTTGTGTTCACTGTATAATTCTAGCCTTTTATAAGAGCATTTTCCTCTGCCATAATTGATCTTCTAGGACCATAAAAGCTATTATAAAGAATTAAGATTACCTAGATTCTATCTTAAAACACTCCTCTACCTTGAATCAACCCATGATTACACGAACCATCCACATTGAGCATCAAGCCACTGTGTCGGGGATTCTAGTAAATCCATCTTACCACTCTATTTGGGTCTTACCCTGTTTGGCCTTATTATGAAGAACCCAATCCCTATAAAAGTGAATTCAAATACTTATTATTTTCCATATTCTTGATTAAGATACCCAAATTTACTACCATGGACCTATCTTGATCATGGATCGCCACACGCAAATCGTGAATGCCTTCTTTGTGCTCTTATTATTGGTGAATCTTATGTTTACATAGAGGAATATTTTAGATAATCAGAACAAATAGTGTAAGTAGAATGAGTGACTTTCCTAGCATTCAAAAAGATGAAAAATTTAATTCTCAAGATGTTAGAAAAATTCCAATAATAAATAAATTTGAATGTTTGAAGAAAATTTATTGAAGATATGATCAAACTATTCATCATGAAAAAATATGTATGAAACTCCATCCAGAAAAAGATTATTATGATATTAAAGAAAACAAATCTAAAAAGATGAAATTTGTAGAAATATATTTTGTTGTTGATATATATTTGAAATTATTTAAAAGGAACCAGCTGTGGATACTTGATTGTGGTTTCTCTTAACATATGAAAAGTAATGTTAAAATCTTGAAACAAGTTGAAATCTTTGATGGAGGAGTAGTTACCTTTAGTAATGAATGTTCCTTAAAAATCAGTGGAATCCGAATGGATGAGATTGAATCCAAAATGTTGAAATATAAGAAGTTTTTATTCATTGATGGGATAAAACGTACCTTAATTTGTATAGGTCAACTGTTTGATGATGGAAAATAAGTTTTTTCAAAAAATATTTTTGTATCATCAAAACTGTGAAATATGGAAAATTCATTATCAATGAGAATGAAATAGTGGGAATCTATTCCAAAAAAAAGAATTCAATAATTCATGTTACATGAGTGTGTAAGATGAAAACAAAGTGTATAACTGAGGACTTGGAAACCTTGGATAGAAAATTATGGAAAACATTATAATGTTGTTGTTGTTAGAAACATTCTAGAATTAAAAATAATAGAAGATGTTTTTTAACTTGTAAAAAAGGTAATATGACTAAAAAAGTCATAAAAATGGTTGTGATTAAATCTATTAAACCACCTTAGTTCATTCGTAGTGATTTATGTGGGTCAATGAGACAGAAATAAAAAAATCTATTTTTAATTTACCACTTTTATTGATTATTTCACTTGAATGACAAAAATCATATTTATGAATCTAAAGTTACATGCTATTGAAATGTTCAAATTCTTTAGAAAAGATTTTGGGAATGAAATAAGGGGTTTCCATAAATATGTTGAGAATAGATAATGGCGCTTAATTCACAAACAATACATTTGAAACTTATTTGATAAATTGTTGTATCAAACAACAATATATTTCTCCCTATACTCCATAAAAAATGGAGTAGCATAAATAAATAATAGATTTTTTTAAAAAAATTATATAAAGTATGTTAGTATAATAACAAATTTCAAAACATCTATGGGATATAAGATGTTATTACAGATGTACATGTTAAAAATAGATTTCTATTGAGACCCGAAGCTAACATTACACGTTATAACATGTAGTATAACAAAAAACCTTAATCGAAATACTTAATTGTTTTGAAATTCCATGTTTTCTAATAATCAAACATATATATTTGAGAAATTTGGATGAGAAAGACGAGGAATGAAATTTTTTGTGTTAATCAGAAAATTGAAAAAGTTACCAATATTGGTAAAAATATTTACAAAATTTGGTGGACTCGTATGATATGAAGGTAATTGAAAATGAATATTCCTTAACAAATGATTTTGAGGATGATGATGAGGATAGACTGTAAATTTCCAATAATAGTGAATGTAATTCAAAAAAATCCTTATCAAGATTTATAAGAATTGCGTGATGAAGAAATTTCATATGAGGATGAACCATTGAAATCTCCTACCATACAAAATCATGTTGCATCCAAAAAAATTATGGAATAAGAAGTATCTAGTTCAGATAGGAAGAAAGTTGATATTGGATAATTTGAATTCACATATCTCAAAATTTGAACCGAAATTAGTTTTAGAATCTATTAAATATAAAGATGAGGTGGATTCTATGAATCAAGTGTTGGATCATATTGAGAAGATTGAAACATGGGAACTTGGTTCATGCCTAGAAAATAAAAAATTTATCCGAAACGTGTGGTTTTATAGAACCAAATTGAATAATCAAGGATACGTTTCCTGAAATGAATATAGACATTTTTGTGAAGAAAATTCATGGGTAGAATGAGTGTATTTTGATGAAACATTTTCCCTTGTTTCAAGGATAGAAACTATTTGAAGATTTCTTATAGTGGATTCTCATCGAAATTATAATTTTTATTAGATGTATTTAATGTAATATTTGTAAAATGGAAGGATTTAAGAAGATGTTTACATTGAAAAACCTTGTGGTTTTCAACATGAAGAGGATTAAAGAAAATCTTGTAAATTGAATAATGTCTTGTGTGGTCTGAAACAAGCTCAATTTTTTTAGTATTCTAAACATGTTAATTGTTTGAGAATATTGATCTTTTTAAATGAAAATTTGAAAGAAACGTATATGTGAAAGATGGTGACTCTAGAGGAATAATTTTAATTGTTTGTATGGATGATATAATCTTTTCTTGGGATATAGAAAATGTTTGTAAAAAGTTTTCTAATGAAACAGATATGAATTTTGAAATGTATATAATATAAGAATTAACTTTATTCCTTGGATTACATGTTTAATAAAATGAGAGATACATTTTCTTTTCTCTAGAAAATTCTCCAATGGAATTTTCAAAGAATTTTGGGATGGTAGAATCCAAAAAAAAATTAACTCCTTTTTCAATGATCACAAAGTTGAATAATGATGAATGTGGATTTATTGAGAATTATAAAGAATTTCAGAAGATGATAGTAAGTATTCTTTAACTTATAGCGTTAACAACTGATATTTTTTATGTTGTGAATTTGTATGAAATGTATCAAAGTATTCCATAGTAATCACATATTATTAAATAAAATAGGATTATGAGATTTGTTAAAGGAACATGTTCACATGGGTTGTTATACAAAAGAAATAGTGAGATGATGTTTTGTGGTTATATCAAGGTCAATTAGGTTGTATATTGTATTGATTGAAAATCAACCTTTGGTGAAACATTTTTTATTAATGAATGTTCTCTGAATTCGAATGGTATGAAAAAGGTTAATAACTTTTAAAATTGCTGAATACGAATATGTTGCATCTACCCAAGCTTGTACTCAAATGTCGTGGATGAAAGTTCACCTGGAAGATTTTAATGTAAAATTTTATAAACCATTAAAGATACTTTGTGATAATCAGATTTCAATTGATCTTCTAAGAATATTTTCCAACATTCAAGAACAAAACACATTGATCTAAATATTTATTTTATAAAAGATAAAGTTTTTTTTTGGATACTTTTTTCTGGAATACGTTTCAATAATGTATAATATTGGTGATATCTTTTTAAAAGTAATACTAAAATAATGGTTGGTGGAATTGAGGCTACAACTTCATGTTTAAACTCCTCATTTTTCTTCATTAACCTAATAAAGAATAACTCCTACCATGCTTTGGATTTTTCTAATATAGGAGGAGAGAAAATAACAACTATGTAATTTGTTAGAGGTTTTTACTTACCTTTATTTTATGAATCTATAGTTGTGGTTATCCTAAAGTTAGGTATAGATATGGAAACGTGAGAGAGAGAAAAAGTGGGAGAGGAAAATATAAAAGTGATGGGGACGTTATCTTTTCATGGGAACAAAATCTTCTTGCCACCGAGGTATGGAATTTGTTCAAAAACCTTAATTTATGTAGTACAGTCATGTCAAGATAGTCTCTATTATGAATGGATATATATTGATAAATGTCAACAAAGTTGAGTTGTTCTTAAAAGTTCAGTTGCAAATAAATTCTAAGAGTTGTGGAAGGATGTTAACAAGGGATAAATATAACATCAAATGGGTTGAGAGAAGAATCTTTGTTGTGTTTTGTTTTAACAATTTTTTTATTTGTTGACCACTATACTTTTTTAAAAAAGAATTTTTTTTATTCAATAATCATACCAATATCCGTTGTAATAAATATTCATCAGATATACAGTATCAAATCCATCTACATAATATTCATATCATCATTTCCAAAATAACTAGAGGTAAAAATTATTGAGTCTTGGAAGTTTCCATTTTTTTAATTAGAGAAACAAAGAGGTTTTTGTCTGAAGAAGTCATATTATTACTGAAGTTTCTTGATATATTATTGTAATGTCATGAGTTATGAATTTTTCATACTTTATAAACAAAATAAAACAATTCATTTTTGATAATTATGTTCTCAGAAATCCTAATAACATTCACTAATAAATCTTTTGAAGAAATTATGGAGAGGTTTGAAGAAATTCAAAATTCAAAATTGAATAATTCCACCCTAATGAGTAGTTTTATCAAAAAGAGAATTTCATTCTAATTTGGATTCCATCATTATAAATAAATCCATCTAAGGATGTATGTTTTAAAATATTTTATCCATAAGTTGGAATTTATAAAGCTGATAAAGTTTGGTGAATTTCAAATTTTCTATGTCGATTCATCATTGATTATTTTCTATTGTTATGGAAAATCCACATAATGGTTTTTCCATCGCAATGGGAGATTGATCATAATGGAATTTAAATCATAATAGGATTTCCATCATAATGTGCTGAAGTGGAAACTGAAATACTAATGAGCTTAAGTGGAAACAAAAATAACAATGAGAAGAGAAAGAAACAAAAATCATAATGGGGATAGAATGAAATAGATTCATACTAATCTAACAATGATGAAAACTCAAAAATATATTTCCAAAAGTTTTTTAAAGAATTTAAGAGGTCAATATTGAAATTCCATTTTGAAAAAATCTTGATGAAATCTAAGGAGGTTTGAAGAAGTACAATTTAATGTTTAAATTTGATAGAACTTTGAATATTTTTAAATATTTGGAAGTGGGTAAAGTTTTCATGATTATTTTCATTCTATTGTGCCCATAAATACTTGATCAGATAATTTTTCCATTCATAACATTCACATGAGAAGAAATTTTGGAGAAATGAAGAAATCAAGTGAGAGTAATTACCATCCAAATATCTCATGAGTAGGATCATACAGTAGAATGTTTGTTTACCAGATTGTGAAATATCATATTGAGAAGATCATATTAATTAAATCGAATTGATTCAATCAGGAAGAAGAAGATCATATTTGAGAGTTTGAGAAGATTTTTAGTTAAATATATTGATATTGGGTTCATTGTATTGTGTCTACCATGTTGAGAGAATCATATCCAGACTCATCATATTGAGAGAATCATATCCAAACTGATTGTATTGAGAGAATCAGATTCAGACTCATTGGATTGAGAAAAATGGATACATCCAAATCAGACTGAGGATTTGGACTGAGAAATTGTTGAGTTGTTTCAATAATGTATTTATTATTTTTTTGTATCAATTATTTTATATTCAATCATTTCTAACTAATGGGGGTCATTATAATTGTTCCAATTAGGATTTAAAATGTGTCTAATAGGATTCTCACAAGTTGTATTTACTTCTTCAAAATAGTAGACTTTCATAGACCCATGGGAGTGGCTATATAAAGGATGTAGACAATAACATTGAGGCAAAAACATGTAAATATGGTGTTCTTTAATTTCATTCCTAAATTTTCAAGAATTATTATTTAATAAAACATGATAAAGAAATAAATCTTAACAGGTTGCAGTGCTTAAGATTCTAATTTATTTGAAACTCATAAAATGTGTACAACTAAATCAACCCCCCAGTTGTTATTTTATCTTTTTTAAATTCAATATTAGGGAGTATTTATCCATTCTCAAAATTGATCCCCCATAAAGAACTTGATTTTTGGGGGGCATTTGGTAATTTAAGTCATTATAAAGGAAGGTATTTTATTCACTGTGATAAATCTATTTCATTTCATCTTAATTCAGTGGGAGAATACTGTTTTGAATATAGTCCACTTTGGGATACATCATTTTAATGGTGGAATAAATTAGTGAGGTAAAATGAATTATTTTATCTGATATTTTATTTATTTGATTGAATTATTCCATATCATTTATTATGGATATAGATACCGCCATGAAATTCATAGTGATAATGACTATTTTTTCCAAAACTGGATCGATTAGTTTTTCAACTACATTTTCTGGTTCATCAACATATGTGTTAATTAAATGTTATATGTGAGATACTGATGAATATAATGATATTTAATATATCAAACTTCATACATACTCAAGAAAGGGAATCAAATTTATCTTCATGGTTGAATAGCCTCCATCAATTTGGTTTATTTCCAACTATGAATATCCCTTATTATTTAATCAAAAAAATAGAATTATTATGGCCAATTCTAAACCTAGAATAGAGGAATAGTATTGTAATTCATTGTTGGTGTATAATTTTAAAACCAATAATTAGTAATGTAAAATATCCTTTTCTAGATATTTGAATACAATCCCCAAGATAACCAAAATGACCTTCATATTCTCCATCCTTCTACCATATGGCTTCATAGAGGAACCATCAAAATACATTTCCAACATATGGAAATGTTCATAGATAAAGAAAACATATTTAGAATCTAAATATGTGTTAAATAATGACTTCTATGTGATATGTTTTATTATATGGTAATCTACTAACCCTAGTCCCTTGATCCCCTTTTAAGACATGGGCTAAATGTTAAAAAAATTCATAAGAACCTCTCACCACACTGTACATATTGTTATAATATAAGTTAGGAGGAATATTTTAACAAATTGAATTGAGAGGTTATGTATACCTTGGGGTGCTATGAATAGTGTCTCAGTTTCTACACTACAAGTATCAACACATGGTAGCTCATTTCAATGTGAGAATATAAAGTATCAACATATTAAATTTTCCTAAAAAGATAGTATGATATATTATTCTTCCCCACATCATTATTATGAGTAAGGAGGGAACCAAGAGATAACATAAGGGTTTATTTATAGAATATGGTGGGTTTTCCTTCAACATATATTATTAATACCAGTGGGTGAAGAAGGTATTATTTGAGAATATTGTGGTGTTTTTGACAATCAATGTCTTGGTAATTGGTGACCCCTTTCTTCATCAAAGTTGTAAAGGTAAGGAATTTTTTTGTGGGGTTCACCTTGGATAACATAATATAGGAGAGATCCTATTTATGTTATCTTAATTATATGAGGTTTCAAAGTGGTGTATTTTCATGTATCACTATGGTCTTCAATGGTTCAATTTTGATTCCATGGTGGTGTACCATTAACCTAAGTAATTTTCTTGATGTTTATCCAGAGGAGCATTTCAATTGTTTATATTCAATTTATGTTTTTATAATTTTTTTAAACACATAAAAATAGAGAATATAATTAATGAACTATTGACATTTTACAAACATTTATCCTTGTAGCATTCCACAGTCTTCTCAAGAAAATATATGAAAATATAAATCATGGCATGTTGATATATAACACTATAGTTCATCACGAAAAAGGGAATTACTTTTATAATAGTATACCCTTTCGGGTGACCTAAAAGATGTTTCCTACTCATCATCACGGGTCATTAAAATATAGTGGTATTTAGGATACAAATCCATAAAGGAAATATAATAGAATCCAACCACCATATCGATCAGAAATTCTATGATTAAGAGTAGGAAAAAAATATTCTGTATAATTTCAGTTAGTGTAACTAAAATCAAAAGTAGACTTTATTTCTTGTTTTCTATCTTGATGGGGATGATATTTTTTATAAATTTTAGGTATTGAACATATCATATGATGTTAGATTGAATTAGGTTATTATCTTTAGTTCTTACTTCTGAATCAAGGGTCAGATTCACTCTCTTTATTGCATGTTTATTGCATTGTTGGTCATCCAATAAACCAAATGATGGGTAGTGGCTTGGATAGATATCCTGAGCATTTATTTCTAATTATATGAAAATAAATAAATATTTTCTTCTAAAGATATATGTATTCTATCTATTCTATGGGATTCATGGTGGCATTAGTCAACATTAGCCCTGGATCTTCCTCTATACACTGAATCACATGTTTGATTTTATTAATGATAATGAAAAACATTTCATGAATATTAGAGGAATATATTTTATTTATTAATCCTTTTCCTCACCAGTTATGGGTATATAATTTCTATTTTCAGCTTAATATCTAGAATATTATGTGGGTTCACTGTTACTATCATAATTATAAAGACATTCCTAGGAATAGTTGGGTTCATCTATGATAGTATACACCATTAGAAGGGAAGACATTATTCTAAAATACATTCACTTCATGTAAAATTAATGTTTAGTATATTAAATATACATTGACATGTTTTATTAATATCAATTAGTTCTACCCTCGAATAAATATGTTCATGTGAAAGATTAGTGTGTATAGGATTTGAAATTTATTTTCCTTTATTAGTGGTTGATAGTTAATGGAAGAATATACTTGACTATCATATGGGAGGAATCTAATGAAAGGGTTTAATTATTTTTATAATGGGAACCTTATATCCAAATGAATCTCCATATATAGAGTTTCACCTCAATTTTGTTGATGGGAAACACAAGTCTTCCCCATGTTTTCTCTAATGTTTAATAAAGTTTATTTCTTGGCAATTAAAATAACCATTATAAATGGAATTATTTAACATCAGTTACTTTTCGTCTCTATTTTAGTACCCAACATATATATTTTAAGATTTATAAGATTTAAAAGGTGATTAATCAATGTACAATATATTGATTTTCACTTTTATGTAATATTTTAGTCATTATTGAAATTACATTAGAATTTCTATGTGTATGGATCTAATATAGTGACCCATACTTTTCATACATAATTACCACATCTTATTTGATGAATATTTGACACAAAAAATTACAATCTATGAACAAATCATGTAGTTCTCAAGTTTTTGGATACTAGGAAACATAAAAAAAATCTTCATAATGGATCTATATATTTTCCCTATAAGTTATTCATAATTAGCTCCCTTTTTAAAAATATCACACATTAAACCCTTTTGCATTACCTATAGAAAGTAAACAAAATAAAGTGTGAGCTATTATAATTATTAAGTGTAAAAAAGGGAGATGTAAATGATGACATAAAAATAACATGATCATAGGGATATGATAATTTGAGCATAACATTTGAAATCCATACAAAAAATATCACTAGACATAATACTCAGTCAAGGAATAAAGCTCAGTAACTCAAAAAACATGAGTTATATATGAATCAAATAACATGACCCAGGTGATAATAAAATTAGCATAAAACATATGTTCTTTTCATACTAATAATCATGGAAAATCATTTTCTTAGTCTATGCTAATGGGAAACACTATAATATTGAATTTGGTTCACTCTCTATTCCACTATATTCTTAATAATGGTTCACTCCCAATACTATCATAGTGGAAAACGGCCTTTACATAACTACATTCTCCCCCATTCTACCCCCCTATTATCTCATGATATTTCAAATATTACCGAAAGCATTATCGGGCTATATAATTCTGGGCCCACCCATCACATAATAAAAATCATACATGTGGTCCACAAGATCATAGATATTCATCATAGCATAACTCATGTAAAAGAAACAGGATTCAAAAAATATAATCAACATAATTATAAACAATATAGAGAAATAATAAGGATGTTATAATTGGATAATATCCCCACAAAACCAGTATTCATAAATGAATAATTACTTTAATATATCACTTGAATATATCTCATTGAAAATACCCTTTTCATTTTAAAATCCCATATTAAAATATTAATACTTATAAAATATACTTAGAAAACAATATTTCAAAATAACCTTGGAAAATTTTAAAATAATATAATTAAATTTATTGTTCATGACAGTGGTAGATTTTATTCATGTAATACATGTCAAAACAATGATTTCTTTCTCAATTTCAGTAAAATTAAAAAGTTACTTTTTGGAAAATAGAAAGAGTATTTATTTTAATCCATTTTATAAAAATTATATCATTGGAAAGAATTTATTTTAAACAATAAAAAGAGAGTATTATGAACATTCTAGAAAATAATTTAAGAAAATAGGGGCATGGAAGAAGACTCATTTTCGACTGAATAAAGAAATAATGTTGTTTTCCTTAAAAAATTCTTTCAAAATATTGAGTAATTAAAGACTGTAAAATTAAATGAAACCATATACGAACCAAAAATAACTAGAAGATAATAAAATTAATGATATTATAAGGAGGTATATCATGAAATTTAATAATCATAAACATAATTATAAATAATCTTTGTAAATAATTAGATTGTAATATAAAACCCTTAGCCCATGTTTAAATATGTTTTAATGTTCTCTAAAATTATATATAATTAATATAATTTTTTTATAATTAAACAAAATATTCATATAAAAACATATAATTTCATATATGATTCACTTATATCATTTCAAAAACCATTTATTAATAATTCTTATTTAAAATCATTATTTTGTGTTGTTAATTGTTTTGTTTTCTGCACAAATTTTGGTTTGATAGTTCTAGTACTTGTACATTGATCATGGTTAATTCATATAAAGAATTTTAATAATGATCTAAATATCATATTTTTTTATTATATATATATATATATAAATTTATAAAATATAGATATAGAGGAACAAATTACACCATTTATAAAGACGGTAAGCCATACATATGCATGAATGTTCTTTCACTTTTCAATGGATAGACTAAAAGAAAAATAGATATTAATTAAACGTCACCGTCTAATTATTATTTAATATATATCATATATATTCCTAAAATCAATCATTACTATCATCCATGTAAATTAGAAATGAAAAACATATCACATCTCTTTGTTATGGTTATTGTTTACACGTACACATGTGTGATATTTTCGTTTTACAATGAATTTGAAGTTTAAAAGAAATAAATTATATTATTATTATAGAAGAATAATTATTTCATAGATATAACATATAAAATTTAAACCCATCATATTATCTATACATAAAATTGTTTGTTTGGAAAATTTTCTTGATCATTGCATGGAGGCGGTTGTCCACATATACGCATGAGCGGTACTTTAACAACCAATTTGATAGAGTTGATGTCGATATTGGTGGATCCATAATGATAATAAAATTTAATTACATTTTGTATATGAAATTTATTATTTTATAATAAATTAAAATTTTTAGGGGTATAGGAGGAAGCAATAAATATAAAGAGTTAGGGTAAGATAATTACATTTCCTTTGGTTGGTCTCCTTTATATCTATTCTTAAAGAACCATATAATTGTCTTTTAAGATGACCAACACCTACAATTCATAGATATATATAATTAAAGGATATATGGGTATTTTTTAGGTATAAGGCTATATGTGGTGTAAAGGAGAGAAAGGTGGGGTGCCATTTTATAAGTGGGATAGATGATACACTTGGAATTTATTAAAATATGAAAATTTAATAAATAATTATTCATAAAATTTCCTAAAAATCAAAGACAAGTAAATTTTATAAAGTATTATATAAAAACAATTCCAGTAAACAGGATTTTAAAATGTTTAATTTCAAAATTATCCATTATCTTTTGGGTTAACCCTTGGTGAATACATTTTCATCTTAACCGAAGTGGGAGGTTTTTACAATCTTACTATTAATTATGACCAATAATGAAGGTGGAATTGTTACAAAATTCATAATTTGTTATAATGTTTATGAAATACATTTACCAAAAATAATATATAAAATATTAAGAAGTTAATTTTAAAATAAACTCAAAAAATGGGATGAAAATAGTTTTCAGAAAAACAGTGTTTACTAAAGTATGGAAAAATTTAAAAAAAAATAACTTTTAAATTAAATTGTAATCACAATATTTGGATTAATAATAATATATATGACCTAATTTTTCTTTTATACACATTTATAAAAATATATATTTCCAAATTCTATATATGAAAATAAAGTTATCAATAAAAATAAACATTTTTCACTATTCATTGAAAAATTTTTCTATTTAAAAATTCTCAAAACTAACCCCTTAATAATTTTTACCTGATGAATTAAAAAATTATGTTCCTTTTTACAAATAAATTTTATAAAATTGGAATAAATTATTTATATTATTTTCTCGCTAAAAGAAACAAAATCCATTTTGAGGAAAATCTATTGTTAAATCATATAATGACTTTATTAAAAGTTGAGTATATATTAACCAATATATTTCCACGATTTTCAATATTTATACATATTTTTATAAATTTTTTATTCCAGTTCATACCACATATTAAATTAATAGTTTATAATGGTATGTTATGTTAAAGTTCATTTAGTCTCTAGGTTTTTAGTATCGCAAGAAATTAAAGAAATTTTCTTTTTTAAACATATATATTATAATATTAGGTTTTTACATTATAACTACCCACTAAATAATTATAGCTTTTATGATCCATAAAATTGATATAATTAATGAGGATATATTAATTTTATCACATCCATGGGTTCCCATCTTGTTTCTTCAAATTTTTTATTCCTCCAAAAAACATTAACCGAGTGAGTATTCTGGTTCTGTTGAACATTATATATATGACCAAAGATTTATAATATTTTTTATTCATATTAATGATCATGATCCAATTATACAACCTTTGAGTTTAGTACATGGTAAGGATTAAGTATGTACTTTCTCTAGAGAGATACATGGAACACATCATCAACTTGAGAGATGTTTGGCGGAAACCCCATGCAATAAGATACTATCCCTACTCAATCAAGAATCTCTATGGGGAAAATATTACTTTGGATTATAATTCCTTTGTATTGGATCATTACCTTATTCTATGGATAAATTAATAGGAATACATTCTCACCAACTTTTAACTCTAGATTTCAGGGATGATTGTTAGAATAACGTTTTTGTATAGTTAATCTAACTTAACATGTGGTTGGATGGATATGAATTTAACAATAATTCTCATGGCTAGATCAAGTACCAATAGCTTTATTTCTCTAAATACATATTATCATGTTTGAGTACTAAAATTCCTTCCATAAAGGATTCATATGAATCCATCTGAATGCTCAATTGATATATATTCTAATAATATAATTTGAAAAAATGAAGGAGTTGATCCCTATCAGTATTGAAATATATAGAACAATATCTCTATATATCCTATAGGGTTTTAATGGAACTCTCGGACTGGACATATGTATGAGTATGATAAGTTACACTAAAACACAACTTTTAATCAATATTATTCTTTAAAATTCACTAGATCACTGAGTTAAACCTCAGATCCCAATCAGATATAATAGAATGTGGTACTCCCTGAAACATTACCACCTCCTTAATGGATACTATAACCAGATTATCAATAAATAATTATTATTTGGTAGTAATGAAGTTTACTAACTTCATAATATTGAAAATTATAACACAAATATAATTATTTCAAAAAGAAATTTTGGAGAGTCTAACAAAAAATACGTGGTGACGTTTTCCCATTTCCATTATAGCATGGATAATGGGTATAACATCCCCTTTAAAATTTATCTCCCAAACATAAAATTTTAACATAAAAAAGTTTTGAAATGGGAACTAATAAGAATATATCATCATTTTTTCCAAAATAAATACTATTTTATATCTCTATAGATCATCATACATTAAGTATTAATAGATAATGATAGACTATGACCTTTATCCAAGGGCTCCTTCTTCACGTCTGGTGGTGATAGAACAAAAAAAAAGTTCCTAGAACATATTATTCCACAACAATCAAGTTTTAAACATTTTTCACCATCATTATCAGTTGTGAAACATAATTTGTATTTCCTTTAATCATTACCTGGATAGAAGGATGAACACTCTTTTGATAAAGAAAATATGTTCCCAATTCCCTCATGATTTCAAGATACATCTGAGGAAAGTTCAAGATTTTTTGATATTTTTTTATCCTCATCATAGATAAGGTTTAATGATCACTTTGTGTCAAGTAATTATATACAATGTTCTCATTCTAGAGGTGTAATTATATTTACCATTAATAGTCTTTAATCAAATCCAACTACATAATTTGGATCATAATCATCTAATTGTGAATGAATATATATATATATATAAACCTTTTATAATTAGTACATGTATCAACCCATTCTTTATAAATATAATTCATTCATAGAAATAATAGAACAATTACTTTATCTTACTCTAAATATTTGGTTTTATAATTTTTCATAGGAAGCTTTAAGTATCCTTTGTAATTAGTTATGACCGTATAATTTGTCATGTGCATGAATCATAGTCCATTCATTGATGAATCATTAAAGATCATAAACCATTCCCCATTGCATGGTTGTGTATGTATGTTTTTAATTTCTAACCTTCCTATAAATTCCTCCAAATTTTCCTCACAATCATTAATATAAAGGAATATGGATCCCATCTTTGTTTACTTACTGAGTATAATGGATATCCAGGATAAATTTCCCCCTGTGTAAAAAATATCACTCAAAACCATTAAAAATATGGATCTCAGACACCTTGGTTGGATTCTTCCAATATTATATAACATATTTCATTGATAGAACTACATATATACCCTAGGTTGGGATTATATAACCCGAAAATAAATTATTGTGAATCCAAAATTCACACATAACAAATTTTTTATATAAATTATTATTTCTTTTGGTATTTTGTATAACCATAAACTAATCTTAATTTATTCCTCACTCTTTTAATATATAATGATTTAATCTATATGTCTGGACACGAACTAATCAGTGTTATATTTAAATAATATGTTCATTAAATCCATGATGATATATGAGTAATTTTTTTGAACAAATAGAATCACTATAAATTCATAGTTCTCATACCTTGTACGGAGTATTGTCTTGGAAATATCATCCTTCATGACACACAATTGATGATATCCATAATGAAGGTAAATCTTAAAACATTTTTACCTCCACAAAGTTAATCAAACAATTCATAACTAAGGTGTAGATGGTTATTTTTATTTATATTTCTCTCCTTAGGTTCCTGAGAATCAATGTAGAGTTTCATTGATCTATATTGTTTCATAAAAAACGAATAGGTGCCCTTCAAGGTGAAGTACTTGGCTGAATGAAATAATTTAAAAGATTCTCCTAGAGTTTCTTCTTAAATTCATGAAACTCAATCAGAGACATTCTCTATGGATTATTTGAATTGTTGTATCACCATGTATGAGTTATATTGAAAAAAATTAATTATTAGTATAATATTGAGAAACTCTTATAGAAAGACATAAAAACTCTTTCTTGAAAGGAATATATTGGATGTTGAGTTTCATTCTAAACATATTTTATAAACACCCCTTTTTTATAGTTATCAATACCCATATAATATATTTCATTTCAATTGGATTTCACTTTTAATTATCAAATTGATTGACGATCATAAGTTGGCTAGGAATATCTATCATGACTAATCATTTTTGGAATGTGATATGGGATAAATGTAAATAAATAAAATCAGTGCCTAAGATAAAACCAAATTTTTCTCGAGGTATAATAATGAGATATTTTGAAAGAAAATTCCCAAAAACCTTAATTTATGAAATATTCTTGAGATGTGATCATCCAACTATTAGGTGTTTTTATTTCTAATTGATTGCTTAATAATTGAGGTGGTATAGTGATGTTCTTAACAAATTATTTAGATACATATGAGTGGGTAGAACTAAAATAAATTAATATATTAATAGTTTTATAATTTATGGTAAGTACACTATTCAACAATTTATTAGCATACCCCTAATCAGTAATAGCGATCGCATGAGACAAACCTTTGTATCAATGATTGAATGGTTTTGGAATTATATCAGCATTATTAAACCCTGAGTATATTAATAGTTATAATAATTCCCATAAGACGTTAATTTTAAAAATTAGAGTGTAGTTGGTGCACTTTTTATTGGATTTCCTTGATCATATGAAATATTAAAATTACCTCAAATTCAGAATTCAGTTTCTTGATAGCCTTCCATTCTCATATCTCTATGGTATTATAATTTTATTTTAATTACATATTTTTTTTTATTATCTAAACCATGTAATTGGTAGGTAACTATAATCTATATCTCCACATTTATAGCACATAAAATTATTTTTTAATAAATACTAAAGTCTCTGTAGGGATAATAGTATTCATAGACTTCAATTTAAGAAATTGAATAATTGACCCACCATAGTTTCACATGGCATTATAGTACAATAATCATACCTCATAAGTCTAGTAAAAGTCTCATTTTATGTACTATTATATTTATCATCATTATACATTAGCTCATGGTATTCCGTCTCTACTTTCATGTGAATAAAATGTAGAAAATATTTGTTGAAAGATAACCCTCTAAAATCAACCCACTCATTAGAGTCAATTGATTCCCATTCACTTGTGTTCTTCATTATAATGAATTATTGATCTACTTCACCGTACAAATTATAGAGGACCCAAACAACTTTTTCATCCTTCAAACACTAGATAATAGAAAATATTTGTTCAATAGTATTAATTAATTTCTTAGAAAATATAGGATCACCAAATCCACTTAAATAAGGTGGATATTACCTCAGGAAGAACGCAAAAGAACATTTTTCCCTCATTTTCTCCTTTTTAAGATTAGTGGGATTCATAGTGTTAGAAAGTCTCATAATCATTGAAATGGTATTTTTATTTCCTTATTTAATAAAATTTGGTTTCTAATGATGAAAATAATTTCATTTTTCATTTATTTTTGTATTAACATAGTTGTTTTCGGTTCCATCCAACGACTAAAACAAAACATAATTGTGTGAGAAACAATAATCATTGTGGGAAACTTTATAATAATAAAAAATCATTTGTCAGATACTCGAAAAAGCACACATTCATTTCAATAAATTAAAACAGTAGATTAACCTTGGTAATTCATGATCATCAACTTTTCAAGACCTTCATGATGGTACATAAATAAGATTTTAATTAACCTAATAATATCCTTATGGTGTGTAAAACTAGGTGTGTTATAAGGTTACATTCACCATGCACTAGAATTAAGGATGTGATATACTTGAAAAACACTTTGTGGTTCCATTACCCCTATATTTATCTTTTCAAAAACAATATACACTTCTATTGTCTATAAATAGAGATTTTACTATAAAAATACACTACTTTCATTAATATAACTTTAGATGTTCGCATATACAATGTATTATCCAATAATGATGAATAGTGATTTTAGGAACCATGGATTTTTATAAAATGGATGGTTATTATTCATGGATTTAGATCTCTACAAATTAATGGTTTCATTTGATCCATCCTAGGAGTATGTTTTTAAATATGGAACTTGTTCCATATTTGTGGATTGTAAACTGGATATAGGAATTGAGAAAAATTAATTGAATGGAAAAGGTATTTTTTATCAGAATCACTTTTTGGATGCTCTAATCATGTTAGAGAAGTTATTCAAAAATCCCCCATAATTAATAGGCATGATGGTGGTTGTTTTCTAGTACTAGAGGATGTAGATTCTCCTAAAATATGTTCTATCTCTATATATTTTACCTTCTCAAAAAAATTCTTCAACTCTATTTGATACAAACCATGGTCCTCCATGGATCTGGAATATAGGATTGTAAAGTGTTTGAAAATTAGAAACATGAGATCTATTCTGATTGGGAAGGTGAATTTTCACTTCATATTCAAATTAAAGGAGGAATTAAATGTTTTGGGGGAACTAATAATATTTATATTATTCATAAAATTTCATGAATATCTAAATGGGATTGTAACATAAATATATTCATGAAAAAACAATCCACTACTCTAGTTTGGGTAAAACTTCATCAATTAAAATGGGACATTTGGATTCCAATAATTATCTGTTTCATATCACTGTGTAATTGAATAAAAATTAAATTATACAAACCAAATCTTATTGAGGATCATGGATATTATTCCTGTATTTTTTTGGATCCTAATATGGAGTCTAAATTATGAGATGTTCTCTTTCGTATTGATATTATGTTGAATATTCAGATTATGGTTGAGTATGAACACATGTATCCTTTGTGTGAGGTGAGTAAAATGGTGGTTCATTTAGAATCCAATTATAGTTTTTTTATAGAAGCAAATGAAATATACTCCTAATTTAATGTCATAAAAGGTGGTAATTCCAAATCAAAGAGAAAATTACTCAATTTTAGAAAGGGGGGTCTTCTAAAAATATGGTGGACCTCTACGAAAGATACTTAGAAGTTATATCCATGAAGCTAAAAAATGTGTAATAGGATAAGATGGTAGAATAATAAGAAATTAAAATCAAAATAGTTAAATTGATAACAATACTAAGGTTGTGGTTCCTTTTTTGGTTATTTTTAGTGTTAATGATGATATTTATCAAGGTATAAAATAACATTTTCTTCATTTTCAAAAGGGATCAAAAGAAAATTTTGAACCTAAGGTTGAATCAGCTAATCTAATTATCAAAAGAAAATATCTAGGGAATGGGATGAATGATACTTTTATTGGAACTACATCTCTAGGTGAATCTGAATTGAATGAATTCACTCATGAAACTTCTATAATATCCCTTAGTCCGTAGGGATTAGAATTGGATATAAATCCTACTAATAAGAGAAATCTAATAGAATATATACCGAATTTTTTCATCCACAAACATGTTTTTCATTAGTTCAATTTTTATTAAAGAAGAGGCAAACCAAGAAACAGATCAGTCCATATAACCACATGACCACATCCAAGGAATGGAACCAAAGTTGGTCTAAAATATTGAAGACTGAGGGAATCCCCTCTGATGAGGTTGACCCCTTTGGGTTTCAAAGTTTGAACATTGTGCATGCAAATCGGATCAAGCCCAATGACCTCAAGTGAAGCAATGTAATCCTCAATATGATTTCACTTTATGCAGGAGTGTTTTATAATGGTTTCGTTGTTGATCATGTTACTTCCTTTCATTATGATGTAGGATATAGCCCATGGAATTGGGTAGAGATCATGCAAAGCATCATGGAAGATTTTAGAGTCAGTTTCCACCTCTGAGATAATAATGTTCTATTGCATGAAAATACTTAATCCTTGCATCATAGCCTTGGATTCAGCCTAAAGAGATGATCCATAGACAAGGTGATCAGAGAAGGCCAGAATCACCAAACCTTGAGAATCTTGGACTGTAGCACCACCTCTCAGGACCCCTCCATAGCATGACCCATCCATATTATGCTTCAGGCCCCTAGAGGGGGGACTCCAATGGATCCAAAGACCATGATAATTGTTCATGATTGTCTGGGAGTCTTGATTCAATATATTTATCAACTGAAGGGAGGGAGCCTCCCTTAATTTGCTGAAGAGATGGACCAGGTTGATGAGGAGACACTTTGTCTTGAAAATAATGGACTGTCAAGAAGATTTAATACCTTCATGACGATTCTTATTTCTGGAATGCCAAATAGGCCCACACCCTACATGCAGTATCAATGCTCGAACCAATTTCTCCATCCCTCTGTCCCATGATCCGTGAAACCACCTATCTAGGAAAAGAGAGTCCACCTAGTTCTGGGCATGAAGGCCGATAAACTCCCCAAAGTATCTCAAAATATCACCTGTCCATTCACCTCTGAAGAAAAAATGATCAGTGGTCTCCTCCTCAATAGAAATGCAACAAGGGCAACGAGACATAGTAGGGATCCTAGAAAGTCTGATATTCTCATCAGATGAAATGTCCTTATTCCATATTCTCCAAAATAGAAAGTTTAATTTTGAAGGGATTGATTTGGGCCATAAAATAACATTCCAGCCATCAACTAGAGCAAGAACCTCTCACAGTCATATATATCCTCGATAATTAAAATCCCCAGAAGAGGAGAGGAACCATGATAAATCTCATGAAAGGTATGGGTTGAAAGGATATATATTATCCTAATGAATATATATTTGAAAACAAGTTTTCTACCTTGTATATCAAATTTCATAACTATAATTCAAATGATATTGGGGAAAATGGTGTAGGATCTATTTGAATGTCTTCAGACCATCATGTTAGCCAAGACCAAAGTCATTTTGCACCTATGAATTTGGAAACTATAAAATATAATGTCAACTTCTATACAGGTGAACCCATGAATGATTCTAATTTTTATAAATCAAATGTAATGTAAACTATAATTCCCCTTAAATATCATATATTTATGAAAATTACGGGAAATGAGGATTATGTATCTACCCTAAAATTAAATGATTATGAATATCGTGTTTTGTAACTTTTTAGGTCTAGACAACTAAGAAATAATTATTAAACGTATGAAAATAATTAAAAATAGAAAACTATACATTTATAAACGGATAAATCAAAATATTTTTTTCTATTCATGGGATTCCTCTTTTAAGATATTGGTTTATAAACTTCTTAAAAAATTCCATAAATATTATGTTGTTAAAAGGCATTGGGCTCTAATAAATTTGAGCATGGGGGAAGCCTCAATTGTTAGTAATAGTTAATAGATAGTCACTTTTACTATTATAGAATACAAGATAAAATAATTTATGTTCTTTTATATATGCTTATAATAGATATCAAGACTTTAGATATTTCTAGATGTAGATTCATTATGTTTTTGGTACACAAAATGGACCACGGATTATTCTTTTTGATTTCAACACTATTTTGAATTCTAATGAAACAATGGTTGTTATTAACATTTCTCTACTGTAATGACCTGATCCTAGTTACCTAGAGCTAGTGTAGTACTTCATTATATTGTCATAGATACAAGACTTGAATCCAAATGGATTGATCAGTTTAGCTATTTTGAAAACCATATTATATGCTTGAAACATACATTATAATTGAAACTATAAATCAAAGCATAGTTTATCCTTTGATAACACTATTATTCACCTATATTGACCCTACATAAGAGTAATATTATACATCATGGAATCCTGGGTAAAATAAAAACATAATAAAGGGTTCAGATCATATTCTTAGTAAGGTTACACATATAGTGGAATCAACTATGAATAAATAAGAATAACCATTAACATAATGTTTTTGACAAAAACACAGTCCATTTAAACATAATCTTGAGCATAATATGGAAAGAATAATTGAAAATAAAATAATTCCATATAAATAATCACATGGATATTCTACTAATAGAATAATCACATGGAATATTAATAAATAATTTCATAATGAGGGAATTAATAATGTAAAACATCATAAACATATAGTCAGATATTCAGCCAGGACACCATTCATAAACGGGTAAGACATTATCTAATACTAAAACTAGTTTGTTTCATGAGACTTATCGATACATTGATGGGATATAATAGTCCATGATCATAAATTACTTATTCTAATTCATTACTCATATGAAAATTTATAAACATAAATAAAAAGAACATTTGTATTGAAAAACTATCATATGAAACGTGAATACCTATACCATAAACCATGAATGGTATCGAAATTAAACATCCATAATAAAAATGATCATAAAACCTTAAATAGAATATTCTAGATGGTATCATAAGATATCAATCTCAATTAATCATAAAATCCATCAAAGGATTTTGACATATATGAAAATACTATAATAAAATTAGTAATTTTTTGGAGAAATTCCCCTTTTACTTTGAATTAATTTATTTAATGTACCATTTAATTATGAAAGTACTAATATTGATTGAAAAAATTATTTTAATAATTGAGAGTAATATTTAATATTTTATGTTTTTATGATGGAGGAAAAATAAAATCATATCGTATAAGTTAAAAAACATTCCTTTGATATTTGTGTTGAAAAAGTCATAAAGTACCACATTTGGAAAATGAGAAAACATTATTCGTGTCAACCCATTTTATAAAAAGAAGAATATGATTAAAATGAATTTATATTTCTTTAGAATAATAGTAATGATAATTTTGAAAAAAAAAATAAGAAATATGGAAATGGATGATAAATTTTCCCCAACAAATATATATGTATAAATAACCCCAAATAATAATGAGATTGTGAAATTAACCCTGACCACATTATAATCAATAGAATTATATGACCCATTAAAGAAAGAAAATTATATGGATATTAAAATTCCATAATCTTAATAATAATATTTATAAAATACATTCATGTGTAATATATACACCACACAAAAGAAATAAGTAGTGTATATGGCATCTGTCCCACATAAATAAAAGTGAGAGAAAAATATCTTACCTTTCACCTTCCATTTTTAAAAGGGATTTAACAACACATATAATGTTTTAAAATAATATTAATTTATACCAAAACCATATACATATCAATTTTGTCATAAATGATCTTTTAATATCATTTTTTAATAATATTCCACTATTACCCATATTTCAGGTGTTAACTGCTTCATTTTCCTATACGGGTTTTGTCGAGTAAGACTTTTTTATTTTTCATAGGATATATATATTAAAAATAATGATATTAAGTTTAGAGATATTATATTTAATCATTATATACATTTTTATAATCATTCTGGAAGGTTAATGAGGAAAATGAATCACATTACGTCATGGAGATGATATGTCGCATGTCCGCACCAGCAATGATATCATTATGTTAATGGTGAAAGGGTAAAGAAAATGGTGGTTTATTAATTATATGGAATCAATATAATGTCAAATTTATTATTTATATCCATTATACCAATAATTATACTCATAAAAATAAATTAGTGATGAACAAAAAATTACACAACGACGTGGATATAGTAAGCAGTGTGTATGCACGTACGATGATTTCCTTTTTCATGGAACTCATAAAATGTGGAATATGGTTATACTATAATCATAATAAAATATCATCATAAATATTATACTATATTTATTTATTTATAATTGAAAAAACACTTAAATAGTATATAGAAGAATAAATGAACATTGATGATTGAGTAATAATGTTTACCTCTTCTACGGAAAACTTCTTATATATCTCTTCTTAAGGTATCTAGGGTCAATATTTTTTTTATAAAATAACCTCAATAAGTTATATAATTATGTTAGGAAGATAAATTTTCAGTTATTAGTTGATATATAAGGCTCAAATATGTGTGAAAAATTGAGGGAGGAGATTCCCATTAATAATTGAGGTGAGGGTCACTTTTGGAAACACTCAAATTATGAAATTAATATAACCTAATTTTCAATTTCAAAACGATCGAAAATTACTTATTTAAATTATATGATTATTATGGGTCAAAATATATTCATCAACTAAAAATTATATATGTTTTTAATATTTTTTAATTCTTATCATTTTATTTTTAATTTTATTTAACCCTTTTAACTCTTATTGTGATATCATGTAAGTTACAAATTGAGTGTTAATATAATTATTATAAAATAAAAAACAAACATTAAATGATTAATGGATAAAACTATTTACTTTATATGAATTTTTTTCAATGTCTTCATTTTTATTAATTTAATAAAATCTTATTTATTTTAAAATATCAATAATGTCATTTTTGACACTATTCAATACTTGAATTTTTAAAATATCATAAAAATAATATAAATTCAATCAAATAATTATATAACATAAATAACATGTCAATTTTATAAGAAAAATTATTATATTAAACATCTCAAATTATATTTATATTAGTACTTTTACAATCAATTTTTTCAAAATTTTCATTAATTAAACTACGATTGCATCATAATTGGGAAAGCCTTTAATTTATTTATTTCTTCCCTAAAATTTATAAACAAAATATCATGATAAAGATAAACATTTTATATTTAAAAATACTATTTATTTTAGAACATATTCTACCTATATAACCATATTGAAAATATATCACTTATTAAAAACAAAAGTATGCCATAATTGATATTCCCTTGAATATAATATTAAAAAGGTTATATTATCATCCAAAAATCCATAAATGGTAGTATAGATGATTATTTTAGGCTTTGGGATGAAAAATAATCATCAAATAAGATTATTACAAGCGTTATGGTCATATTATAATATTTATAATATTATCATTACCTTTAATTAATTGATTAATCCTTAAATGCGGTAATAAAATTGTTACTACTGTTAATATTCATAATATCTAAAAAAGTGGTCATTTTACTAAATTTGGAACTATTTATTCCAAATATGGAATCAATTTTTTAAATTCCAAAAATCTAATTTTTATAAATTAATTAAAAATTAATCTCATTGATGGGTCGAGAAAATGATTTTTTAAAGTAAAAATATTCCAGATATCGATAGGTTTTTATATCAAGAATCAATTTGAAATTGATTGCAATAGACTAAATTGGATTACCTGAAAATAAAATTTCCAAATTATAAATTAAAACCATTTAAAAATATTATTTAACATTATAAATAAATATTATTAAAAAGAATTTTTCAATTGAAAGGCTATAGTTTATCACTGTTCATGAAAACATGAAACTTCTTTGAAAAATATCAAACATTAAGACAATGTAAATTTATAAATTATACATTAAAATAGGATGTTTTATTTTTGGAATAAAATTCAAAAATGTTTCAAATATTTATTTTAAAATATTATTATATAGATTCAATCCTTTTACACATATCATTACATAATTTTAATCATTATTATGCATCAAATTAAAAGCTAAGGATTGTAAAGTATAGTATCATGGAGATTTGTTACATATTTAAACATCATGATTCCAAAATAAGAACCTATTTTATTTAATAATCATAATTATATCATAACATCCTTTGATCCCTCACATTGACAAAGGATAACCTGTGGATAATATGAACAAAGGGTGAGATAAAAGTCTAGTAAGGGAATAAACATAAGAATAAAGCTTAGGAAAAGGGTTATAAGTTGTAACATAATGATTTATAAAATAATGTAACATGATTAAATATAAGTAATCATAACATGGGATCAATTAATCATATATTCATGGTAATTTGATAGCTATAAAAACATGAATTTTTCACGATTCAAGGAGCATTGCACACAGAGGAGCACGAGTCATGGTGAACCACCAAGACCGTTGCACATACAGCATGAATCAATGATAAATTACAAGATTTTTTCAAATAATATCTCATGAGACTAAACGTTACCCAATAAATGGAACACAATCTGGGCACACCCATCAGAACATTTTGATGGATTTGTTTTCCATATAAAGAGTTATACATAAGGAATCAATCAAAAACATATAGGTTACCCATTGAAATAATAGGGTATCATAATCTTGATAAAAATGCATAATAAATTGGAGTATCATGAAAGATTCCATGAAATGAAGAAATATATAAATTCATAAAATAAACTAATCCTATATCTTGATTAGTTATGTCAAACTAACGTGATAACATGTAAAAACAATTATATAATAAATACTATTATTATAACGTTTTACTACGGTTTAAGGAAAATATTAATGAGAATTCAAAATAGAAAATGGAATAATATTTTATTTAAAATCAAAATTGAACCCAATTATTTTTCATAATAAAATTATTTATTTTATAAAAATAATGGTGGATTAGTATATATTATATAGTGTATTTAAATTTGAGATGGAATTCAAGAAGTTCCCTTAAATCAAATGTGCTTATCGATAATAATTGAGTAGGGAACCATTTCAAAACATGTATACCATAGAAAAACAAGGATGAATGGATATTGATATTTAAGTTTGGAAAATATAAAAATAATTTATAATATCTTTGTAAAAAGAAAATAGAATTTCATTATGATAAAAAGAGATAAATAATAACCCGAAGAAATAATAGAGGTTTGGGTTGAGTCCCTTACCTTAAGTCTGAATGTGTTCTTAAATTGATATTAATGTCATGAAAAATAAAATTAATTCTATTAATTAACTAATTTATAAAAAAATTAACATTTATTTTATTTATTATAATTTTATTAGTTTGATTTATGTGTTTTTTGATGGGTTATGAGATTAAATTTCATTGTTCAGAAGCATTCGTTTCCTCCGTTTTCATGATCAGATTACTTTTATATGTGAATAGAAAATAGTGTAGAATGAGGATATTTGTCTATAAATAAACATAAGTGTTAGTAATTAAGTTATATAATATTAGAATACCATTTTTTCATAATTTATGATTATTTGATTCATAAATCATCAATGATAAACATTGAGATTAATTTATCATTTTTTGTCACAAAAAACTAGTCTTTTATATTATAAAATATCATGTATAACTAATAGTTCCGTATCATTAAATAGGTTTTAACACATATTATATAATTTGTTTTAACTATAAAAATGGTTTAATGACCAACCTTGAAGGTGTAATTGAAATATGAAACCATGTCGTCCACGATGGTGCTAAATCCACACCCCACATACAATGATTCCATTATTAACATAAAATAGAGATGATAAGATATTTGATGAATAATTATTCCATAAATATGATAAAATTACATTATATGTAGTATACTATATTTTTCATGGCACTTGGACAAAGGGGAAGTGAGGATAAAAAAAGACAAGAAAAGAACATGGATAGGAATTGAAAGAAAATGAATGAGGGTTTTACCTCTTGATTACTTCTTCTTGATAACCTCCTTGTGGGACAAGTTTTGGTATTTTATTAGGGCCAAAAAATCTTGGCAATTGGGTAGGGTCTTTGGAACATATTTGAGTAGAATATTTACAAAGATAAATTCTTGAGAGGTGTGAGGAGAAGAGGTGGTATTTATAGTGGAGGTGAGGGGTGTTCCCTCATTATTTAATTCACTATTTTATTATTTTTCTCAAAAAAAGAAATATTGTGGATTTTGAGACTAAATAAAGTAATTATATGATTTTATTTTCAACCAATGGTTCTTACATCATTCATGATTCAATAAATAGTGTATTAACTTATACTGTATATATATACAGTAACTTACCTTATTTTATTAATCACCACAAATTAATGTATTTCATAAAAATAAAAAAAATTAACCCTAACCATTTTTCAACATTTATAATTAAAAATTACACTAGATTTTATAAACATTATTTTCTAAATATGAGAAATTTAATTTTTAATTAAAATCATCATTTACATCAAAAATAAAAAAATTAAATCTAAATCTACTCTTCTAACACTTTGAAAAATAAATTAAGGTCTTGTAAGAGTACCTTATAATCATAATACTTGAAAATGTTAATTTATGAATAAATTCTATGAAAATACATTTTCTTTTAAGTTATTAAATTAATAATAAAATTGTCATTAACTATTACAGACTTACAAAAATAACAATACATAATTGATCCTTTTTAAAATATATATTTACTTATATTATGATATAATATTATCATATTATCACTTATAATATGGATAAAAAAAATTATACTTTAATTAGTGATGTTACTCTTCAATTTTAGGGTATACTATTCATATGTGTCATTTTACTATTCTAAAGTTCAAGTTACTATTCCTTCGGTATATGTTCTTTAACCTCCAAAAATGACTTTTATTTCATTATTTCATCATTTATAAGTTTGAATTGTGTTCTTACTGTGATTACATGTTATTATTCCTTATTACATATTTATAAGAAGTAAATTTCCATTAAAAGAATTAACGGTCGTTATATTCTTCCCCCATTATGAAATTTGTCCCTTGATATTTCATTTTACATTCGAAGATGAAAACATGTGTGGGTACATTTCCTTCATTACTTCCTCCAGTTCTCATGTTGCCTCATTATAATTATGGTTCCTCCATAGTACTTTGACCAGGTGAGTAGTCTTATTGCATAGAAATTTATCTATATGATCCATGATCTTCACTATATTCTCCTTGTGAGAAAGATCATTCCCCAACTATACCACCTATGAAGTCAGTACATGTGAAGGACCTAGTATGTATTCTCTTAACAGCAATTTGTAGAATACATATTTTTCAGCATACATGGTAGGTGGGAGTGATACTTGATCGGACACAACACTAACATGATCATGAATATTGAATTAGGTGATGTACCAAGGACTTAAATTTCATTTATTCCCAAATCCTATAACTATATTCCATGGAGATATTAAGAGAAATACAATATCACTAACATTAAACACAAGGACACGTTGAAGATTGTCCTCATAGCTCTTTTGTCAACTTTGGTATGCCTTGATGTGTTGTTGAATGGCTTTCACCTTCTCCACCATTTCTTCAACCATTTTCTTCATTAGTAGCTTAAATTCACCAAATTAATCCGAGAAGGCTAGTATTTTTTCCTTTTTCCCATAAAGGTCATTATATGGAGTCATTCATATGCTCGAGTGGAAACTATTTTTATAAAAGAACCAACTAGAGGAAGATTTTTGTCACATACTCATTTGATTTCCATATAAAACACTCCCAATATATCTTCTAGTGTCTGAAATGTTTGATTATATTGGCCATCAGTTTGAGGGTGATAGGATGCAATAATGTTTATCGGAGTGCTTAGAGAATGTTAGAGACTTTTCCAAAACATTGAGGTGAATCTTGGATCTCTGTAAAATAAAATTGGTAGTGATACTTAATATAGCCTTACCATGTTTTTTATATATATATGTGAAATTTGATCCAATAATAATTCTACTGAATTGTGAAAGATTGAGTTGTCTATATAAGATGTTCCATACTAACCCATACAACATTGTTCCCTCTGGATGTCTTTGAAGTTCGGTGACAATGTCTACGGTAATGTTCTCACACTTATATGTTGGTATGGGTAGTGGTTTCATCATACCCTTATACTTTTCTATTTCATCCTTCACTTTTAGATAAACAATGCACTTTTATGTATATTTAGAGATCACCTTTTTCATTTTGTCCCACAAATAGTTCTCTCAGAGATCTCGATGCATATTTTTTCTCCCTAGGTGAACATAGAAGGTTGATATATGTCTATCAATCTCTTTATTAATCTATGGATTGGATGGTATACATTTTCATGAGGAAAATCATACGACTCAATCCTCATTGATCATGAACTCGGATGATTTCCCATTCTTGATAGCTTTATAATTTTTCTAAATTTCCTCATCATATCTTTAATAATCCATTATTTTATCTATGAGGGATGGTTTAATAATCCTTTTAGAATGGAATGATGATGTTCCTTACATAATAATTCCCATTTCCATCCTTTTCAAATTTATGATGATTTTATCCTTCTCAATTCTCATCATTGATAAAGATACTGGATCCTTTCTACTTAGAGAATCCTTCACCTTCTTTTTCTTACCAAGATGGTAGTGTATTGAGTAATTTCAATCATTGATGAGCTCTAACCATTTTCATTGTCACATATTAAGCTTCTTATTTGTGAATATATATATATTTGAGACTCTCTTGATCAGTATATATCTCACATTTCTCCCCATAAATATTCATATCCATTGACACTAGATAGTGCATAGGATAGTATTTCTCATAAATTTTCATCTTAAATGAGGTATAGGCCATAACATTATTATTTTGAATCATTACACTTCCTAAAAACTTCAATGTATCATTTTTTTACACCAATAATAGTTCCCCGCTTGTAGGTAGTTTGAGAATTAGTGTACTTATAAGCCTTTTTTCAATTTCTTAAAGAAGTCTACTCATTATTGAGTCTATAAAAACTTCACTCCCTTTCATGTCATCTTGGTTATCGGGTTTTAAAATCATGATAAGTTATTAAAACATCTCTGTTAATACCCAGCTAGCCCAAGGATACTATAGATCTCCATTACATATGTTGTCTTGGGCCACTCTTCAATTACATTTTTCTTAGAAGGTTTTACAGATATCCCTTTGCATATAGTAACATTCACCATGAATGATATTTATTACATCTATAAATCACATTTTCTATACATTGCATATAGTTTTTCCCTTCTAAATTTCTTCAAAACTATATTCAATTTACCCTCGGGTACCTCCTTTCTCTTGGACTATATCAAAATATCATTAATATTGACTTCCAAAAATAGGTCAAGGTATTCTCTAATGACTATATTCAATAAATCTATGAAACATTATATATAATTAGTGAGTCCTAATGGAATAACTATGAACTCGTAGTGTCTATACCTCATTCAAAAGGAATTCTTGGGAATATCATATGTTTACACCATTGATTGATGTATCCCAACCAAAGGTCCACCTTTGGAAAAAACGTGTCCCCACATAGCTGATCAAAAAAGTAATCTATCAAAGGTATGTGATACATGTACTTTATCATAATTTTATTGATCTAATTATAATCAATGTAGAGTCACATTGATCAATCCTTCTTCTTAATGAAAGGGACTGTTTCACCCCATGGTGAAGCACTCAGATATATAAAACCCTTTTCTAGATTCTCTTATAACTGCTCCATCAATTATTCTATCTCAATGATGTACATTTTTTAATGTGTCTTTGATATATGTAGAGATATAAGAATAATTTCAATTAAGAACTAAACCTCTCAGTTAGGAGGATAATCAAAAAACTCTGTGGGGAATACATCAGTGTAATCCCTCATGATGGGCATGTCTCCGTGCATGATTATTTACATTGTATCAATCATTTGAGAAAGATATTTTTTCTTATATGGAATTAATATCCTCACGTGATTCAATGATCCCAAATTAGATTTATCCTCCTCCCTAGACTTTTATCGAATTAAAGAATGCATCAGGATTTGAATAGTGATTTCCCTTTCCTGATAGATGATGTTGGCTTTGTATAAAGTTATCCAATCCATTCCCAATAGATAATCAAACACCACAAAAGGAAGTATGAAGAGATTTTCAGGGAGTTTTGGTCACCAAAAATTTACCATGGAGGACTTATATACTTTGGATAGAATAATTTCGCTAATTTTTGATCTAATAGATAACTCAACCTCAATATTTTGAGGTACTATTTTAATTTTTCTACATATAATGAATGATATTAAAGAATTCATAGAACCATAATCAAATAGTTTGTTCTCTATTATTTAAAGAATAATCAATGTACCTATCAACAAATTGTAGTTCAGGTCCACCTCATCAGAAATGATAGCATATTTCCTTCCTTGTTGACTTGGTGGTGGTTATTGATTTCCTCTGAAAACCCTCATCATTGGGAATTAGTTTGAAAATTTTCCTTGTTCCTTACAATTGAAACATTTCACTACTAGATGAGAATATTTATGAACATCCCTTTCTTATTCCATGTTAGTGGGATTCTTTATCTCCTTTTAGTGGTTCTTATCGAGATTCCATATTATTCCACATTTTACGCATTTCTTAGTTCCCTTTAGATAGTTCCCCGGATGTTTTCCCCACAATTTTAACTCGTGGGATATTCATTATTCCTTCCATCATGGGATTTATTTGCCGATCCATCCATATTAGACACTATATTTTTTTCTTCATCGTTACTGTTAGACCATTGAGAGTCTTTGATCTTCATTTAAACCTTGAGGGAACATGAAAAAAATATCCTCATAACTGTTGAAGTCTCAACACAACCAATATTTTTGTAGACTGGGATTTAGTCTAATAAATAAGTGATCCTTGTTGATTTCAGTGTTAATTACATATTCGATGGAGTATCTTGGATGCCTTGTATTGTTTGCTTCATATGCCCTAATAGACTCCTCTTCATTTTGCATAAGTATAAAGAATTCCTTTTCTGTCTTGAGATGGATGGTTGGGGGAAAATATTTATTGAAAAACATTTTTCATGAATTCCTCCCTATATGGAGAATCAATTTCCTCCTTGAACATAATATTTTTTATTAGTGTCCACCACTGCTCGTCTTCCCCATCAAAATTATTAACTATCAACAAAACTATCTCTTCTTATGAGCATTATAGGCCAAAGAATATATTTTTGATTGAGTAAATATACTATTCCATGAGGAGGGGATCAGATGATACACTAAATATGGGAGTCCTTTCATGAATAAATGATTCAATGTAAATATTATTTTACCTTAGAGAATGATGGTGTTATATGCAATTCATGTAATTATTAATAAATTCATCTAGATGTGTATGTATTGTCATAATGTTTTGAGAAACTATTCACATCATATTTCTCATATCATTTTAAAAATCATCACATTGACTATCACATTGATTATTGGCATGTTTTAGTCTATTTCCCACCATTAATTAAGAAAAATAATGTGTAATTTTGGGGGATTGAAAACATAGATAATATTGAATTAAAAAAAGAATCTTTGATATAAAAAGGATACAATATTAAATAAAAATGGTATCTTAAGTTGTGATTCCTAGGATTCAATCTATGTTATCAAGGTTTTATTTCCTAACATATAATGTTATAGGTTTTTTTATTTCCTTAATAATGGTTCATAATAAGCTTATCAATTTACCAATTCATATCACATGAGAGGGTCAAATCAGTTGTGCATTAAGGCTTATTTTCATGTACCTGGTTACCCCAAGTCAAAACATAAACACATTGAAAATGTTTTTACCCCTAGTTACATCTATATCAGAACCATGTAGGCATATAGTATCCACAAAGGGATATATTTTTCCAATAGACTACTTACTCTATACTTACTAAAACTTAGGTATGTTTTCTTAGTCCTACTCTTATCACTAAGCTTCATACTAAAGATCCCTTTTCTGACTCCCCGAAAATAAATAGACCTTACTTTGATACCAACTATAGTTACCCAATGCCTTTTACACATATCATTACATGATTTTAAGAATAATTAGGCATTAAATTAAAACCCAATGATCAAAATGTCTAGTGTCATAGAGATTAGGTACATATTTAAAAATCATGATTCCCAAATAAGAACATATTTTAATTAATATTAATAAAGATATCTTAAGTTACATTTAGACCTTATATAGACATATGATAAACTAGGGATCACATGAAAAAATTGATGAGATAAAATATTATTCAGGGAAGAAACATACAAATAAAGCTTTGCACATGGGTCAGATGGCATAACATAATGATATAAATAGGCATGGAACATGATTAAATATATGGAATCATAACATGGGATCATATTATCATAGATTAATATTAAATTTGAATTAATATGAAACATTATTTTAGAACGAGTCAAGGATTATTTCACATTGAGGATCATAAGTCATGGCTAACCACCATGATTGTTTCACATGGATCATGAGTTAAGGCTAACCTTAAAGACCATTTATAATAACATATCATGAGACTAAACATTACCCAATGCATTAGATTTTTGTATGGGTGAACTCATCATAATGTGTTCATGAATATGTTTTCCACATAAATAGTCATATATAAGCAAGAAAACTTAAACATAAGAGATATCGATGGATGGAATTGGGTATCATAATCATATCAAAAGGAATTATAATGGGTTTTTCATGAATATGTATTTGAAATAAATAAATATGGACATTAATTAAGTAAAATAGGAATATTTCATGATTAGTGATGTCAAAATGAAGTGATAAAAAGTAAAGAGTAGTATATAACTAACTTTAGTATTAAAACATTTTAGTGAACATTTAAAACAAAAATGGGAATACTATTTAAATGAAAACCAGAAGTGAAACAATAAAGTTTTCTTAATAAAATGAGATATTTTATAAATTCAAATTGTGTCTTAAAACATATTATAGAGTGTATTAAAAATTGGGTAGGAATTCGGGATGTTCCATTAAATCGAGCTTGCTTATCGGGAATAATTGAGTGGAGATCCTTTTAAAAACATGTATATCCTTAAAAAATGATGGATGGATATTGATACATGATTTGGGAACATATAGAATTCATTTATAATATTTATATAAAAATAAAATATAATTTAATTTGTGAAAAAAGAGATAATGAATAACCTGAAGGAATTATGCAAGTTTGAGTTGAAGGTCTTACCATAAGTCTCAAGGTGTTCTTCACTTGATCCTAATTTCATGAATAATAAAATTGTATCCATTAATTAATTATTTCCGAACAATTTATACATATATTTGATTTCTAATAATTTTATTAATCACATTTATGTCTCTTTTTATGGGTTATGACATTCATTTTCATAATTCAGAAGCTTTAGTTTCCTTGGTTTTCATGATCAGTTTACTTGTATATGTGTATGGAAAATCATGTTGAATGAGGATAGTTGTCCAAAACTAAATTTATGTTATATTAATGAAATTAAGGAATATTAAAATACCATTTTTTCAATAACTTAGTATGATTCATTACATAAAAATTTGATGATAATGGTTTAGATTAATTATATATTTTTTGGTCATTAGAAACCAGTTTGGTTATATTATTAAATATCACGTATATATTCTGGTTATAAAACATTAAATATGATTTAATTCATGTAATAAAATTTGGTTTAACCCAAAAAATATTTTCAATAACATCCTTGAAGGTGTAATTTAATGATGAAATCACACTGTTTATAATGGTTTTAATTCGGCAGCCCGCATACAAGGATTCATTCTTAATATAAAAGAGAGTTGAGAAGATATTTCATGAATAATTTTGACATAAACATGATGAAATTACATTTAATGTAGTATATTTTAATTTTATTCCACTTTTACAAAGGGTATGTGAGGATAAAATAAAAAATGTAATATGAAGAGGTATTGAATGAAAACCGAAGAGGGTTTTACCTCTTGATTCTTTCTTCTTGAAAACCTCCAAAAGAGATTGATTTTGATATTTTATTAAGAAAACAAGATCTTAGATGTGTGGGATTGAATTGGGGTGATATTTTAGTATATTTTATTCAAGTCTCAAGGATTGAGAGGTGTGATTAGAAGAGGTGGTGAGGGGTGGTATTTATGGTAGTAGAGATGGGTATTTTCTCATTATTTAATTTATAAGTTTATTATTTTCCTCAAGACAAGAAATAGTGTTGATTTTCGAGAAAAAATTAGGTAATTAGATCATTTTATTTCTAAAAATTGTTATTACATCATCAATGACTCAATGAATAGTGTATTTAACATATAATGTATATATACTGTAAATTACCATATTTTACTATTCCAAAAATCAGGTTTTTTAGAAAAATTATAAAAATTCACTCTAACCATATATAAATGTATATTATTAAAAAATAAACTCCAATATATGAAGATAATTTTTTAAATTTTAGAAATTAAATATTTAATTAAAATCAACATTTACTATGAAAATAAAAATTTGAAAATTAATACTGATTTTCTAACTCTTGGAAAAAATAAATTAAGGTATAATAAACTTATATTATAATTATAAGACATAAAAATATTAATTTATGAATACATTTTATGAAAATAAATTTTATTTAAAATTCTTCAATTAATCATGAAATAATAATTAAATATTTATGACATACAAAAATACCAACACTTAATTAATAATTTTAAAAATATATGTTTACTTATAATATTATATAATTTTATCATATTGTTACTTATAATATAGATAAATTTTATTCATCAATTCATTGGAGGGGATACTATTCAATTGTATGTTCACTATTCATAAGGTCCATGTTACTATTCTAAATGTCAAGTTTATATTCATTTCTTATATGGTCTCTAACTTGTAGAAATGCCATTTATTTCATTAATTATTCATTTATAAAGTTTGTATTGTATTCTTAATATGATTATATATGATTATAACATATGAAATATTTATAATAAGGGAATTTCCATTGATAGAATTCAGGGTTGTTAAAAGATTCGTTATCAAAAGACAGAAAAAATGGCCTTTTAGAAAAAATTATTTTATACATAAAATTGAATTTGTTCTTATACAATGTCTAGATTACACATAAGATAATTTTAAAAATTATACTGAATATTATATATATATATATATAATAAAATTCCTTAATAATTATTTGATTATTATTTTTATATAAAACACTCATGGGGATATTAAAATTGTTTTTTAGAAAGAAATTTCTATTCATTTTTAAAATCAGTTTATTTTTATTTGTAATTAAATGGTCGAAAAATATTTATTTATATATAATGTGTAAAAAATATTTTAATAATTTAGTTAATACAGATCATTCCTGTCATTCTAACGTATAGGTTTTAATGGTGACATTTTAATAAAAATAATATTTAGTTTTTCATTTAAATTTGGTGTTTCATGAAATTTTGTATTTTAAAAAGAGTAACTTTAAAAGGATGAATACAGTAATATTATGTATTTTTAGATAAATGAACGATTTAAATTGTTTTTAGTTAATCTTTTTGAATATATATATATTGTACAAATAATACATTAACAAAGTTATTGACAACAAGCCAGATAGATATCTTATAAATAATAAATATTTGAATTTTTGGGATTACAAATCATGTTACACTTTTGAATGATTAAATTATTATAATAATTCTATTGTTCAAACATTGATTTTTATTAACAGGAATCCTTCCTTCCGCTTCAGATTCAATAATTCTTGGGCTATAAAAAAAGTCTATGGTAACATTTCTCAAGATATTTTATATTTTTTGGACTATAGGGATGATTCCTTGGGTTTTATTTGCTTACTTAATATTATAAAGATGAAAATTAAATAATTTATTAGGTTATTTTTCATCTCTATTTATAAAAATATTCCTTATCTTTAATCGTCTCTCTATTATATCCAAGAAAACAACACACAACATGAGATGTAATGACCCAATATTTTTGAGTAGTATATTAACTTACTCTTAATAATTTATTAAGATGTTAATGGTCAATGTAGAAAGAGGAGTCGATGGCTTCATCCAGTAGACTCAACCCTTATGAAGCCCACTTATTAGAGCATGGGAAGGAGGTAGCATCTGTGGGCTTTGCTTTGGACCAAGCCCAAGCCGAACTCCAGCGTGTCAAGCATGAATGGAAACGCCTATAGGAGAAGTTCAAGTTAGTAGAGATTACTACTAGGGCAATGTTATCTGAGCCTCCCTCAGATTCTCTCACCATAGCGCACCTTACACTTAGGTCTTATGCCGGTGTTATAAGGGGCTATGTGATGAGACCCTAGCTTCCTTGTGTAATCCTATTGGGTGAATAAATTGAGATCTCTTCCTTTAGTGATGTTTGTGGAATTTCTTTTGTCCGGATAATTTTAGTATATATTTTATTGATGAATTTTTGAAAAAGGGATATTTTAAAACATTTATGTAAACCGTAAATAACTAATGATGTGTAATGATTTTCAAAAAATGGTCTTCTACAAAAGTGTTCAGTAAGGAATTTGGAGTCTAATAAATCAACATAATTTTTTATGAATAGTAAATTATGAATAGTGATTTTACGCTTAGGATTAGTAATATGACCAAATAGATTAGTAATTTCACTCAAAGAAAGTTTTAATAAAATTTTGACACCTAGATTTAGTAATGTGATTCAATAAAATGGGTAAATAACGATTTCATAAATTATTAGTCAAGTATTAGTTTTTTCGGATCAATAGTGTTTTTTAATTAAAAATTTAATTAAAAATAATTAGAAAATTATTTTTATGAAAATGACTTTATTTTTGAAATGAGAGCACCGATATTATGTTAAGGTAATTTTTGGGGATTTTTCTGAAAAAAATGAATTTTCGATTAATAGTGTTTTTATTTAAAAATTAAATTAAAAATATTTAGAAAATTATTTTTATAAAATGGATTTCATTTTTGAAATCATAGCATTTATTTTTGGTTAAGGTGAAATTTTGGGATTATTCTGAGAAAGTTGAATTTTCAGTGAATAGTAAAAATACAGTTTTAGGGTTTCGGTATGTTTAATGACATCATAACTGTGTCATGATGATTTCATGAGACATTTCAAGGATTGGCCGGCCAAGGGTGATCAATTATTGTTTTGGGGGCCCCATGTGGCCAAACTTTATGAAAAATATCACGAGAGAGCACATGGGTTTGAGAAAAGCACTTGTGAGGTTTCCCTTGGCCATTAATGCCTTGTCCCCTCACTTTCCCTATAAATAACCACCCTATCCTCCTGTAGTTTTCACTCCCAACTATCCCCCAACAATGTTCTGGTCTCCTTACTTTCCAAGGAGTCCTCCCAAGGTGCCCCCAAGCCCTCAAGGTCCAAAACATTGAGTTTCAAGAGTCACGTTTTAAGGTAAGGGATCCGACCTCTCTCTTTCTTTTCATGTAATCCTTTTTGTGTCATTCCTTTTATGCTCCATGTTCTTATGTGAGAGGATGTTCTTTTATATCCCCCTTATTGCCCTTTTCATTTTTATATGATGATAGATCCCCTATTACTCTCATCACTTCTTTTTATGAAAGTTTAAGAGACGCCGTTAGGCTGCCGAATTTTTAAGGGATTCTTTCACCTTTCTCATTTTTCAAGTTCGATTTTCATTTCAAGTTTTTCAAGTTCCTTTTTATTATGTTGGGGTATGATCTCTATATCTATCATACTGATATCTTGTGATCATATGATGAGGGACCCTATCTGATCTTGTCAAATCATTTTTTCTATTGAAGTTAAGTGACGTCGTTAGGCTGCCGAATTTTCATAAGAGAAATCTTATTTTTGTCTCACTTCCATGTTTTTCATTTCATATGGTATATCTTTCAAATTTTATTACCATGTTCTTAAATCCCTCATATTCTGTCCCCTACTGTTTTATGGATCATTTATGAGTGGGTGACCCATGTCCCCTCTCTTTTCAATGTTTTCTAAAACCCCGAAACATAGCCGTTATGCTGCAGAATTTTCGTCTCAAAATGCCTCTCTCTTTTCTCAAAATTATTTTATGTTATAAAGTGAAAACTCAAAGCTCTTATTTCTACAAGGGTATTCACATATATATCAAAATTTTCTATTTTAAATTCTGGTATTAACATACATGAGACCCACTTTCCCTTTTCGTGGGTTTTAAAGTGACGTAAAGGTCATGTCTTTAAAGCAGTTTTTAAAACGGTATGATTATGAAATGAAACCCATTTATTTTATGCTATGTGGGTTATTTATGAAATGTTTGATGATGATATATGTGGCTCACATGATAATAAAGGAAAATTTAAGGGTGCGCCCTGATAGCGCTCCAATGCATTGGGTAATGATGTAACCACTAGAGATTACAATTTTCACGATACCTTGGTGAATAACTTTGGTAATTTTCAAATGACACCTTGGGGATAGACCATGGTGATATGTTCATGATTGTCTATGTTAAATGATGTAGCCACATCTTCATGTTATGGAAAATTTTATGTTTATTATGAAATGCCTCATGATTTCTTTCTCATGCCTTAAAGTTCTTTTCATGTCCTTATTGATGTATCTCAAGTTCACATGTAAAATGTTCCTCTTCTTTCCCTTACTAGGCCTTCTGCTCACCCTTTCTTTTGATGTATGTCCCCAGGTTATGAGATGCAGTAATGAACCTAGAATGAACTTAAGGAGACGCCTTTCAAGTGTTTAAGAATAATGTTTTATGTTGTTTTTGTGTGTTATGTTCCTGGTTTCCAAGACACTAGACCTTAAAGATCCTCAGTTTTGTGTAATGTAATGAAAGTTTATGTTATAAAATGGCGGGATGCTGTAGTTGGTATCAAAGGATGGTTTAGTTATTTGTGGAAATTAGATATAAGAACTTTAGGAGGAACCCTATAGAAAAGTTTAAATATAGGAAAACTTCCTGGTATTTTGGTAAGTATTGAGTAAGTGGTCTATCAAACAAATACATCTCTATCTGGATACGAGCTGGTAGAGGCGGCTCTGGCACAGATGTACATAGGGGTAAAACCCGAAAACACCGCTTTGAGCTAGACTCGAACGGGGACTGGTGCACGAAAATGGGCCTTACTGCACTCTTGGTTACGACACTCCCGGGGGATATGTTTGGTTAATCACAAGCTTTTTATGAATTATTATGAAGGAATTATAGAAAAGTGTAATTGTCTAAGAATAAAGTCTTAGTTAAAAGATCCATAAATGAAATAAGTTTCTCACTAAGGTTTTATTCTTTTAAAAAATGGCAGGCAATAGGAGGAACCGTGCCGATGGTGACTGCAATGCACCTGGTGCTGACGGCCCTCTGATGGAAGCCGGAATGGAAACATTCATGCGAATGATGAACCAACTGACTCAAGTTATGAGTAATAACTTGAATCAAGCTGAGAGGCCGACCTCACCACGAAGTGAAAAACTTTCTGTTGCGTCTTTCATGTGTCAACGACCACCAACATTTAGTGGATCTACTAACCCATTGGTTTCGGAACAATGGCTAAGCTCCATTGAAAAGATCTTTTTTGTACTTCATTGTTCGGAACAAGAAAAAGTCACCCTTGCTATTTACCGCCTAGAGGGAGAAGCTGATCAGTGGTGGTCACTGATCAAAAACACGAAGCCACGAGGAGATATGGAAGCTATGGTGTGGGAAGAGTTCCGAGGAATATTCTTTAATAAGTATTTCCCTCATTCGATGAGAACGGGAATGGAGAAAGAATTTCTCGAGCTGAAGCAGAAGGAGAACGAATCTATCGGAAGCTATGAGATGAACTTCACAAGGCTTTCCCGTTATACCTCAAGCTTTGTCATGGACCCTAATGGGAAGGTTGATAGATTCTTTGGCAGACTACGACCTCATCTGCGGAAGAATCTAGCCAACAGGGACTATGATAGCTATGAAGAAATTGTTCGAAGTTCTATGAAAGTTGAACTAGAGTTTGGGGAGACACAGTGGTCTCACAAATCTAATAAGAAGAAGAGAACTCTAGAACCAAGCCTGGGAAGAAGTTTTGATCAGGAAAGAGGTGGAAAGCATATGCAACATGCCACATGAAATAAATGTGGGAAGAAGAATTCGGGGAACTTCTTGATCGGAAGTGGTAAGTTCTATAGGTGTGGAAAAGAAGGCCATATTTCTAGGAATTGTCGTAGTGATGTGAAGCCTCAACTTCCCAACACTAACAACAGAGGAAAGATGGTTCTGGCCCTACCCGAAGTCACATGCTTCAAGTGTGGACAGCTTGGGAACTTTTCTAATCAATGTCCAAATCCGAGGGCGGTGGAGGGGAATCACCATCAACCTCAGCAGAGGCCAAGGGATCAAGGTCGTGCTTTCTCTATCACAACAACTGAAGTTGAAGTTCCGAACGATGTGGTAGCAGGTACTCTTGTTGTCCTCTCAAAACTAGCGAGTACTTTATTTGATTCTGGTTCTACGCATTCCTTTATTTCCTCCAAGTTTGCAAGGAATATAGAATCAATCCCCGAACTACTAGAGGTAGAGTAGTCAGTCAAGACTCCAAGTGGGATTATCCTTGCATCAAAAGTATTTAGAGACTCTAGTGTTTACTTTGGTGAGCACAATCTTATCGCAAATCTAGTAGTCATTCCCATGATGGAATTCGACATTATACTAGGGATGGACTGGCTCTCAAAGTATAATGCTATGATCAAATGCAGAAGTAAGGAAATATCAGTAGTCTTGAATGAACGACCTACAGTTATCTTCCAAGGAGAGATATCCCGAACTGATCCCTATCTAGAAGCACCTCCCAAAGCTTTATTTATGGAGTTAATCGGTGACGATGAAGAAGGGAAAGGGAGCATACAAATTGAAGATGTTCCAATTGTTCAGGAGTACATAGATGTATTTCCTGAGGAGTTACCTGGACCTCCCCCATAAAGAGAGGTAGAGTTCTCCATTGAACTCATACCTGGGTACCAACCGATATCAAAGACTCCGTATAGAATGGAAAATGTGGAGCTAGAAGAGTTAAAGAAACAACTCCAAGACTTGTTGGAGAAGGGGTTTATCCGATCGAGTGTGTCTCCTTGGGGAGCACCAGTTCTCTTTGTGAAGAAGAAGGATGGATCAATGCGGCTATGCATTGATTATAGAGAACTGAACGGGATCACAGTGAAGAACAGATATCCTCTTCCAAGAATTGATGATTTATTTGACCAACTTCACGGGGCTCAATTCTTCTCTAAGATTGACCTTTGATCTGGTTATCATCAACTGAGGGTGAAGAAGGAAGATATTCCAAAGACTGCCTTCCAATCAAGATATGGGCATTATGAGTTTACTGTTATGCCTTTCGGCTTGACTAATCCTCCTGCTATTTTCATGGATTTGATGAATAGAGTCTTTATGGACTACCTTGATAACTTTGTGGTAGTCTTTATTGATGATATTTTGATATATTCAAAAAGTCGTGAGGAGCATGAAGGTCATCTGAGGGTTATTTTGAACACTCTACGGAAGTAGAGGCTCTTTGGGATGTTCAGAAAGTGTGAGTTTTGGTTACAACAAGTGGCTTTCTTGGGGCACATCGTAACCAATAAAGGAATCTCGGTTGACCCTGCAAAGACAATGGTTATGGAGGAGTGGCCTCAACCCACAACAGTAATTGAGATTCGTAGTTTCCTTAGTTTAGCGGGATATTATAGGAGGTTGGTGAAAAACTTTTCACGGCTTTCTAATCTATTAACCAAGTTGACTCGAAAAGGGGTTAAGTTCATCTAGACAAAGGAATGCGAGGAAAGTTTCCAAGAGCTGAAGAACAGATTGGTTACTGCACCTGTGTTAACACTACCCACTATCGGAGAAGGATTCGTTATTTTTAGCGATGCATCTCTGAAAGGGCTTGGGTGCGTCCTCATGCAAAATGACAAGGTAATTGCTTATGCATCTCGACAGTTGAAGATTCGTGAGCAGAATTATCCTACGCATGGTCTAGAGTTAGCGGCAGTTTTTTTTGCTCTAAAGATATGGAGGCACTATCTTTACGGGGAGAAATGATATGTATACACTGACCACTAAAGTCTAAAGTATATTTTCACACAGAAAGAATTGAACATGAGACAAAGGAGATGGTTGGAGCTTATTAAAGACTATGATTGTTCAATTCATTATCACCCTGGAAGAGCAAACAAAGTCGCAGATGCGTTAAGCAGGAAAGATCCTATTGTTCTGGCAACAATGAGGATCTTAGGAGATCCTTTGATTAAAGATCTAGTAAAACTGGACATGGGAATTATAAGGAAAGGGAAATCATCAACCCTATCCCAAATGATTTCTCAACCTTCATTACCAGAGAAGATCAAGAAGGCTCAAAATGAAGATCCTTTACTATAGGAGAAGTTCGAGGCTGTAAAGGATGGTAAGTTCCCAGATTTCAATGTTGATCAAGAAGGTGTATTGAAATTTCATACAAGACTATGTGTTCCGTCTATTCCAGAGATAAAGAAAGAACTGATGGATGAAGCTCATAGCTCTACTTTCTCTATACATCCTGGAAGCACTATGATGTATAGAGACCTTCGTGATCATTATTGGTGGGATAACATGAAGAGGGAGATTGCTGATTACACTACAAGGTGCCTGGTGTGTCAGCAAGTAAAGGCAGAACGACAACTTCCTAAGGTGTTATTACAACCGCTACCCATACCAATATGGAAGTGGGATAATATCACTATGGACTTTGCAACTGGTCTCCCAAAAACATCCAAAGGAAACAATGCGATATGGGTTATTGTGGACCGTCTCACCAAGACAGCCAATTTTATCTCTATTCGGGAAGATTTCTCTCTAGATCAGCTTGCCAAGATATACGTGAAGGAAGTGGTAAGGCTGCATGGGGTACCACTATCCATCGTATCTGATCGTGACCCAAGATTCACATCAAAATTCTGGAGAAGTCTTCAACATGCTCTGAATACTGAATTGAATTTTAGTACGGCCTATCATCCTCAAACTGATGGCCAATCTGAAAGGACTATTCAGACACTCGAAGACATGTTGTGATTATGCTCAATGGAATTTAAAGGTGGATGGGATCAACACCTCCCATTAGTTGAGTTCTCCTATAACAACAGCTACCATTCGAGTATTCAGATGGCACCTTATGAAGCTCTATATGGAAAGCAATGTAGAACTCCTACTTGTTGGGATGAAACTGGTGAGAGGAAGCTTCTTGGGCCTGATCTCGTGCAAGAGATGACGGAACAGGTTCATGCCATCCAACAACACATAAAAGCTACTCAAAGTGAGCAGAAGAGCTATGCTGACAATCGTCGAAGGGACTTGGAGTTTGGTGTTGGCGACAAAGTCTTCCTTCGAGTTTCTCCATGGAAGAGAGTCATACGGTTTGGGAAGAAAGGGAAGCTCAGCCCTAGGTACATTGGCCCCTATGAAATCCTTGATCGCATAGGAGCAGTGGCCTATCGTCTAGCACTTCCATCGAACCTAGCTCAAGTTCATGATGTCTTCCATGTATCTCTCTTGAGTAAGTACATACCCGACCCTTCGCATGTACTGAACCCAGAGGTGGTACAACTGGAACATGACCTCTCTTATGAGGAGCAGCCAGTGGAGATCTTGGACCATAGAGACAAGGTCCTACAAAACATAACTACCAACCTTGTGAAAGTGTTGTGGAGGAATCACAAATATGAAGAAGCGACTTGGGAGCCTGAGGAAACAATGAAGCAAAAGTACCCTCACCTTTTCGACTAGGCCTCAAGTGTAAATTTCGGGGACGAAATTTCTTAAGGGGGGAAGAATGTAACGACCCAATCTTTTTTAGTAGTATATTAACTTACTCTTAATAATTTATTAAGATGTTAATGGTCAATGCAGAAAGAGGAGTCTATAGCTTCATCCAGTAGACTCAACCCTTATGAAGCCCACTTATCAGAGCTTGGGAAGGAGGTAGCATCTGTGGGCGTCGCTTTGGACCAAGCCCAAGCCGAACTCCAGTGTGTAAAGCTTGAACGGAAACGCCTACAGGAGAAGTTCAAGTTAGTAGAGATTACTACTAGGGCAATGTTATCTGAGCCTCCCTCAGATTCTCTCACGATAGCGCACCTTACACTTAGGTCTTATGCCGGTGTTATAAGGGGCTATGTGACGAGACCCTAGCTTCCTTGTGTAATCCTTTTGGGTGAATAAATTGAGATCTCTTCCTTTAGTGATGTTTGTGGAATTTCTTCTGTCCGGATAATTTTAGGATATATTTTATTGATGAATTTTTGAAAAAGGGATATTTTAAAACATTTATGTAAACCCTAAATAACTAATGATGTTTAATGATTTTCAAAAAATGGTCTTCTACAAAAGTGTTCAGTAAGGAATTTGGAGTCTAATCAGAACAACTTAATTTTTGATGAATAGTAAATTATGAATAGTGATTTTTCACTTTGGATTAGTAATATGACAAAATGGATTAGTAATTTCACTCAAAGAAAGTTTTTAATATAATTTAGACACCTAGATTAAGTAATGTGATTCAATAAAATGGGTAAATAACGGTTTCATAAATTATTAGTCAAGTATTAGTTTTTTCGGATGAATAGTGTTCTTTAATTAAAAATTTAATTGAAAATTATTAGAAAATTATTTTTATAAAAAGGACTTTTTTTTTGAACTCAAAGCATCGATATTATGTTAAGGCAATTTTTAAGGATTTTTCTGAAAAAAATGACTTTTCGATGAATAGTGTTTTTATTTAAAAATTAAATTAAAAATATTTAGAAAATTATTTTTATAAAATGGATTTAATTTATGAAATCAGAGCATTGATTTTTGGTTAAGGTGAAATTTTGGGATTATTCTGAAAAAGTTGAATTTTCAGTGAATAGTAAAAATACAGTTTTAGGGTTTCGGTATGTTTAATGACATCATAACTATGTCAAGATGATTTCATGAGATATTTCAAGGGTTGTCTGGCCAAGGGTGATAAAGTATTGTTTTGGGGGCCCCATGTGGCCTAACTTGATGAAAAATATCATGAGAGAGCACATGGGTTTGAGAAAAGCACTTGTGAGGTGTCCCTTGGCCATTAATGCCTTGTCCCCTCACTTTCCCTATAAATACCCACCCTATCCTCCTTTAGTTTTCACTCCCAACTATCCTCCAACGATGTTCTGGTCTCCTTACCTTCCAAGGAGTCCTCCCAAGGTGCCCCCAATCCCTCAAGGTGCAAAACTTTGAGTTTCAAGAGTCACGTTTTAAGGTAAGGGATCCGACCTCCCTATTTCTTTTCATGTAATCCTTTTTGTGTCATTCCTTTTATGCACCATGTTCTTATGTGAGAGGATGTTCTTTTATATTCCTCTTACTTCCCTTTTCATTTTTATATGATGAGAGATCCCCTATTACTCTCATCATTTCTTTTTATGAAAGTTTAAGAGACGCTGTTAGGCTGCCGAATTTTTAAGGGATTCTTTCACCCTTCTCATTTTTCAAGTTCGATTTTCATTTCAAGTCTTTCAAGTTCCTTTTTATTATGTTGGGGTATGATCTCTATATCTATCATACTGATATCTTATGATAATATGATGAGGGACCCTATCTGATCTAGTCAAATCATTTTTTTATTGAAGTTAAGTGACACCGTTAGGCTGCCGAATTTTCATAAGAGAAATCTTATTTTTGTCTCACTTCCATGTTTTTCATTTCATATGGTATATCATTAAAATTTTATTACCATGTTCTTAAATCCCTCATATTCTGTCCCCCTACTATTTTATGGATCATTTATGAGTGGGTGACCCATGTCCCCTCTCTTTTCAATGTTTTCTAAAACCCCGAAACATAGCCGTTATGCTGCAGAGTTTTCGTCTCAAAATGCCTCTCTCTTTTCTCAAAATTATTTTATGTTATAAAGTGAATACTCAAAGATCTTATTTCTACAAGGGTATTCACATATATATCAAAATTTTCTATTTTAAATTCTGGGATTAACATACATGAGACCCAATTTCCCTTTTCGTGGGTTTTAAAGTGACGTAAAGGTCATGTCTTTAAAGTAGTTTTTAAAACGGTATGATTATGAAATGAAACCCATTTATTTTATGCCATGTGGGTTATTTATGAAATGTTTGATGATGATATATGTGGATCACATGATTATAAAGGCAAATTTAAGGGTGCGCCCTGATAGCGCTCCAATGCATTGGGTAATGATGTAACCACTAGAGATTACAATTTTCACGATACCTTGGTGAATAACCTTGGTAATTTTCAAATGACACCTTGGGGATGGACCTTGGTGAAATGTTCATGATTGTCTATGTTAAATGATGTAGCCACATCTTCAAGTTATGGAAAATGTTTTTTTATTATGAAATGCCTCATGATTTCTTTCTCATTCCTTAAAGTTCATTTCATTTCCTTATTGAAGTATCTCAAGTTCACATGTAAAATGTTCCTCTTGTTTCCCTTACTGGGCCTTCTGCTCACCCTTTCTTTTGATGTATGTCCCTAGGTTATGAGATGCAGTAATGAACCTAGAATGAACATAAGGAGACTCCTTTCAAGTGTTCAAGAAGAATTTTTTATGTTGTTTTCGTGTGTTATGTTCCTGGTTTCCAAGACACTAGACCTTAAAGATCCTCAGTTTTGTGTAATGTAATGAAAGTTTATGTTATAAAATGGAGGGATGCTATATGAGATCTCTAGTGACTTCAAGAATAAAGCTGGGCACTCCTTTCATCTTTCTTTATTTCTATCCCTTAATTAAAATAGAAACAAATAATAATAAGAATCCATATGTTTTGAATGTGGTGATCTAAATTCTAGTTTCATAAATTCTCTATAAAAAACTAGTAATTTTATAAATCCTACATAAATAATCATTGATGGTGATCATTTCTATAATTATAGGCATGATCATTCGGATCATGGTGTATCTTATTATATAATACATTTCAATGGTCAATGAACTACTTGGTATTTTATGGAATGTTGTATTCCTACCCTTATTAAAAATGTTTTTAATGTGGTTCTTACATATTATCCTTTATAGTTTTAAATTAAGTAGGCTTTCTTTAACCACAATGCTAAAAATTCTATATAACAGGAAGGATTTAAAAAATATTGTTTCTAATCATTATAGAATATCATTCATCATGATTTTCAAAGTTTGGTTTTCCACTTATTTAGTGGTATACCTCTCTCATATGGTATAAATTCTCAATTAATTTCTCTAATTCTAACAAAAAAGATAATTCTAATGAAATACATCAATTCAGACCGGTTTCAATTATCAAATTTTTTTATAAAATCTTTTGTAATACTATTACTACAAAAATCGAAAGAATCTAAAATAAAATCATTTTTTTGAATCGTATTGGTTTCATTAAAGTGAGAACTATACAAGATTTCCTTATTAATGTTTCTAAATGTGTAAATCTATTGAGAATATCCAAAAGAGGGGGTATCATTTCAATGAATCTTGTCATTAAATTGTCCATTTACATTTTGTATTAGAGATCTAATTGTGTAGTTCTGCCCATGTTTTTAATTAATAAACATCTCACTAATTTGATCAAAATTCAAATAGTCTCAGTTTACATATTAGTTTTTATTAATGTATATATGGAGGTATATTTCACTTTTTAATAGGGGTAAGGCATGGTGACCCCCTTATCTATTATTTTTTTAATGTCATGGGATTTATTAATCGGGGTTCTTTTGAATTAAATTGTTAATAGGACAATAAAGCCCATTAGAGAGACCGCATGTCATCTTTCTCTATACCATATATTGTATGATAATATAATTATTAATTTCACAAATGTAGATAAAAAAACTCATGATCATAAAATAGACCATTTTAATTATCGAAGGGTCTCTTTTTAAAAAATTAGATGAAACAAAGTCTTTTTCTTATTTTGGGAAGAACATATACATTACTAGGAAAACATACATTATCCATTATATGGTTATTAGAAAAATTGTGTTTAAATTCACATAAATTGGTGTTCCCATGTTTTTAGGTGGACTGTGATCTTCACACATCATTCATATTATGGTTCAAATTAAATCGAAATTATATTAATGGAAAGGTAAATTCCATTCCAGTTGTTGGTACGTTCTATCTTATGAAACATTGTATTATCTCCAGATTTTTAATCATTTATGGTCTATGAATGGCCTAATTATTTTTTAAATAAGTTAAACTCCTCTATTAAAAACAGTTTCTATAATGGAATCCTTCATGAATGGAAAATAATTATTTTTCCTGGGAAGAAATTCTATTAACCTATTTCTCTTGGAGGTCTAATATTAAAAAATAATTGTAATTTCTATCAGTCAATTCATAAAAATTTTATGTGGAATATGATCATTTGTAAATTAGAGACTCTTTATTTTTTCTAGAATAGAATATTAGAAAATATCAATGCTTGAAATCTCAACTACATGGATTATTCTATTCGTAAAGCCCTTAATGCTACCTTCTTCAACATTATTTCTAATGAAAAATGATTTGAATAAATGAAGATTACAATTATATTAGAGAAATGAAATTTCATCATAAAAAACCCCACTCAAGTGGGCATAAATGGTGAAGGCCTAGTGTATCACCTCTTGATATGCGCATAAACGTCCTAGGTAAAGTCCCCCAAAATAGTGTACAATATCATACAATCACCTAGAATTCCATTGTAGGATAGATTAGAATATAAAAAATTCCCTTCCATTCAAGTGTAGTGGATAGAAACTCCTTGGATGGGAAAAAATCTATATATTCTGATTAGATAATCCAGTTCTCATGGAATTAGTGTTATCTTTTATAGAAGCCTAATAATGACATAAGAGTCAAATTAAGTCTTACTAATATGATTTCTAAAATTTTAATAGATAGTGATACTAGTGTTCGTAGCTCTAGCCACACCTCCTAATAACAATATAGGACAACATATTTAACTGAATCCAATGATAATAAACCCCCACATGTCCCTTACGATACCACCTCCTCTCAAAAGTCCATCACTACAGGAGCCATCCACATTCAATTTAAACCACAATAGGGGGTTTCTTCACAAAACCACTATCCTTGGTTACATATTATATTATTGAAAATCATGAAGTACGCTAGAATAATCCTTCTCAAGTCGAAAAAATCCAATGTGCCTTTGATAAAAACCTATTGTTATGTCACCATAATAATCACATGAACCTAAAAAAATAAGAATGATAGCTTCATACTATCTCTTTCCTTGTATCTTGATTCCATGAGAACCCATGAGATCACTAAAAAATCTAATCCTTGGGAAATGTATTCTACTGCTATTATCCCACTACCCTATAACCAAGCTTCCATAATTTCTTTAACCGAATTTCATCCACCAGTGATGTTTAATTATTGAATCATGTTACCCCAAATACCCTTCAACAAATCTTTTTAGAGGATGACATGTTAAGAAATTTCACCATGAGACGTAACACAAGACTAGAAATGAGAAGCGAGTGCAACTCCCTTCATCGGTATATTGTCGTCTATATAAAGAGATTGATTCCTCAATATCCAAATAAGAATGTTCATCTTTCTAGTAATTTCCATACACTATTGTTTATACAACCATTAATCAACATTAAATCCCATATGAATGATTTTCCTGTATTTCAAATAACAAAATTATTAAAATATGAACCCATTAAATCCATTGGTCTGGTACATCTATCAGCCTGAAAGACACAAAAACATTTTTTGTTCACTATTTAGAATATCATTCAAAAAATATGGAAATTAGATGTTCTATTTTGAAAGAAATACTCATATATGGACAACATAGAAAATAAAAAATATCCCATTACCACTAACCAATTCATAAATTGATGTCTCCAAAACCAACTATCGAATGATTGTGACCCTTTAAGACCTTGAGATATTCAATTTTTCTACGGGAAAGGCTAGTTAATCTGCTATTATGGTCTTCCAAATTCATCCAGTCCTCCTCATACCAGTTTTCCACAATTTTTCCCATAAATAAATCCCTTCATCCACATCCCATGCCAATTTGTTTTGCATTACCATCATGGTTTCAGCCAGAATACGGAAATTAATACCACCCTCCTCAACTATATTGGCAATATACTTCTAAGAGCCCAATTCCTACATCCAAACCAATTGTAATCCTATAGAAAATCATTCATGGTATTCTCCAATTTAATGATTGTACATTTTCAAGGATTGAGGATAGAAATAACATGCATATTAAATACATAAGAACATTATTGATAGGTGTTATCCTCCCTCTAAAGGAAAGAACCTTTCTCTTCTAATTACATATTCACCATGTGAGCTAATTTAATCTTCCATCAAATAGAACGTTCATTCCACATCCATTAGATATATGAAAACTAAAGTAGATCATTAACATTTTATGTTTTTGCATACCCAATTTATCATTAATTTTTTTACACCATCTCAAAGATAATTTGTTATTAAAAAGAATGGTGATTTTTTAGAAATTTAACATTTAACCACTCAATTCCGATATATTTTTTGTTCGATAATTTGAAATTTTCAGCCATGTTTCACCTTATTAACAATGCAAATCTAATTATGTAAATTAATACAATGATCAAAGATTATTTGGAGGCCTCATGTATTTATCTTCTAGATGAAATTAAAGAAGTTATTTTCAATTATATATTCATTAATTAGGATTTTATTCTAATATAAGAACCTGGTGTAAATGGAATTTTTACTTTACTTATATTTAATCACTATTATAAAATGTTGGGTAATCATGGATGGATTTTAAATATGAAAAAAGCTTGATTTCTCCATGTATATATTTTAATATTGATAAATTTCCACTAAAAACTTCAATTTAATGCTTGTATTCTATATATGGTCATAACACTTTGTTCTCGGTGTGTCTTATGACATCAATATAAGGAGGATATCAATCACCTATTTTTGAGTTATTCCTCAAAATATTATGTTTATATAATCATTAATAAAAATTTTGATGTGAGGATACCTTAGTCTGAATATGTATTAGTGTTCCTTATAAGTTATAACCATATTTCTCTATTTATGAAAATATTAAATTTGTTTCAGGTGGTATGTGTTGAAACTAAGAAAATTATTGAGTTGTTTTGTAATAAAATAATTTAGGAGTTGGCCATTTTGAATTTTCAATTTTCTTGAGTTCAAATTATGATAAAAGTGAGGAGTTACGACTCTCTACAGCATTCTAGATACTGAAAATTTATGCATGACCTTATTTATATTTGAAAACTATTAATATCTAGAATTTTTCATCCAATTCAAAGTACTCTATTAAATTATTTACAATTCCACATTCATTTAATGGATTAAATGATACTCTTATAGGGAATTAAGATTCAATGCATGTTCATTAGGATTTAGATCAGTCTTTATAAATCACAATGTTCCCATCATAGGGTGTCTTTATAGACTCTATGGTACTAAAACATTATTACAGGATAAATTACTATTTTTTATTAATAAGGTGTATATAGATAAATAGAGTTAATGGAATTTCATTTTGTTTTATTCTGACTGTAATATACTTGTACGGTCAGTGAGAAATTGTCAAATATATCATTCATGGAAACTCAATCCACAATGGAATAGATGTTTGTAACTTATTTAAAAATGTGACAATTCATTTCACATGTATATATGGAATATAATTTCATTGATTATTGAATTTATAAATGGGAAAAATAAGAAAATATCATTTTTTTAACAACTTACCTAATGAGCATATTCCCCTTTTGAATGGGATTTTTGTAAAATGGCTTACATTTTTAATGTTTTAATTTTGTTCTTCCTTAATAATAGTGACTTTCCATCTTCGGAAAGATATCACCTTTCCCTTATATAATTAATATAATGTTTCTTATTAATTTTTTTTAATCTTTATTTCTAAAGGCAACTAAATATTGATTTGATTCCAACTATAGTGGTACATACTTTTCATACATAATTATCACATTGTATTATATGAATATTAAATATATAACATTATGATCAATTCATAATTAGATAGGTCTAGTGTATTTTGAAACATTTATACATAAAAAATCATTATATAACTCCATCATCTCCCACTCGGTTCATCATTACTAGAACCATGTTTAGATATATCAACTTAAAACATTTATTCATATCCTAGGGAAAGGAAACCTATGAAAGGATGAGATCTCATGATCAGTAAGGGTAAACAATGGATATATCAATGTTCACTTAAATATAACATGAACAAAAGGATATAATAATATGGGAATGACATTTGAAAACTAAACCCTATATATCATGTTTTATAATCTCGATTCATGGAATAAAACATGGCAGTTCGTAAGATATGAATCCTAATGGAATTAAAGTGCCTGAGATATATGGGAATAAAATTATAATAAAACATAATTATTTTTCATACACACAAACAGGAAAACAAACGTACTTATTAATGTTTCACTTACAATACTATCATAGTAGATTCGCTTCACTACCTATTCCATCATATTCTTATTCAAGGTTCACTCCCCAAAATATGAAAGGGACAGAGTCCCTTACTAAGATGGCCTAACTCCCATTTCCAATACTTATTATATCAATAGATATTAATGTTAACCAAATTTCTAATAGGGATATATAATTCTTATCCCACTCATAACATAATAAAAATCTTACAAATGTGTTTTATAATATCACAAAACATTTCATCATCATATAACCTATGGAAAAGAAATAGGTTCCATAAAATTCTTTTCATCATAATCATTAAACATATATAGAATAAATAAGTATGTAATCATTGAGTCATATCCCTAACAAGTCTCAATTAAAATTGAAAGATGACATATTAAATGAAGATACATTTATAAATTCACTATAATATTTTTTCCATAAAATACCATTTTTATTTTTGAAATAGCAAATTAAAATCAAAAAATTTCTAAAATATTAAGAATTTTTTTGATTATAATAAAAATTGGAATCATGTAAAATAAGATTAAATATTTTATTGGATTTGATATCATGAATTTTGGTTACTATGTTATGTGATAAAATAATGATCCCAATCACATTTTTCATAAAATTTAAATTCTCTTTGTTCAGAAATGACATGAAGATTCTTTCTAAAACATTTTTAAAAATTTAATCGTGGGTAAGAGTTTATTTAAAATAATAATATGATATTAGTACAACATTATTGGAAACATTTTTAGAAAACATGGATTTTGAATAAAAAATATTTTAGAGAGAATAGATAAATAAAGTTGATTTTCCTTAAAATTATTTTGGTATGTTGAGTAATTAAAGAGAGAAAAATGAAAGAAAACATTTATTATATTTAAATAAAAATATTATAAGAAACTTAATGAGATTTTTGATATTAATAGCCTGAAATTTCATTATTATAAACATAATATTAAACAATCTCAGTAAATAATGGATTTGTAATATAAAACCCTTACCTCATGTTCAATTTGATTTGAATGCTCCCTAGCCTCCAATATAATAAATTTACATTTATTTCACACCCATATATTAATCATTTATATACATATAATATCATATTTAATCTAATTATACCATTAAAACATAATTTTATTTATAATTACTTACTAAAATAATTATTTCCTTGTGTTAATTGTTTCATTTTTATTTGAATTTCAGTAGAGTGGTTCTCATCCGTGAACATTAATTTTGGTCCATCATCACTAGAATTTTAATCATGATATAATTATAATATATTTTTATTGTATATATATATATATTCATCGCATTAATATATATATTTAATAATTAATTACACATTTGGTGGAGACAGTAAGTCATACAAACTCTTGAAAGTTATTTTTACTTTTAGACAAATGGAATAAAAGAGAATTAAATATTAATTAACCATAATAAAATAATTATTGTTTCATATATATATATATATATATATATATATTAAATATATACTTATTACCACATAACTATATCAAAAATGGAAAAAAAATCACATCACTTTCTGGAGGTGGATGTCCACACATATGCATAAGTGACGTTATCATTTTCCAACAGATTGGGAAGTAAGAATGAAGTTGTGAAATTATAATTATATAAGATTCATTAAGGAATAAATATTATATAAAAAATTTAAACCCATCATAATAAACTTCTATGAATGATGTTTATAGAAAACAAATTATATCTCAACATGGAAGCAATAGTCCACACATAAGCATGAGTGATACTTTCATTTCTAATTTCATAGAATAGATAAGGGTTTTTGTGGTTAAATAATCATAATAAAAATATGGAATATTCAAGATATGGAACATATTATTTTAAAATGGATATCATATATTTAGATGACGTAGAAAAATATATATATAGAAAGATGTTATGTTAGATGATTACTTCTCCCTCATTTGGAAAACTTTAGATCATTTCTTGAGGACCCTTGGAAGGGTCTTCAAAGTAAAACAAAACCGTTACTTTGTGTATAATGATGTTTTGTAGATATTTGGACATGTTTTTTTTTACATTGAAATCTAAAAGGGGGCTAAAGAAGATAATTTGGTGATTTCATTTTATATGTATCCTTGAGGATGAACTAAAAATTAATTAAAAGATTAAAATATATCAAGTTCATCCTCATTCTAAATTATTTAAAATGGATATAGATTCAACGGTAGTATAGTATGTGGTTGAAATATATCCATCCAATATGATTTAAACAAGCTCACTAAGAAGATATGAGACCCAAAAAAAGATAGTCCAAAAATATATTAAATAAAAATAAAATATAAAATGCAAGTGTTACAAGAAGATTTTAAAATATGAGGGTAAATCACTCCTTTAATATCAACAAAACCCATTGGTTCACCATAATTCATGATCTCAAAATCAAGAATCATGCTCATTTACTACATATCCCTCTTCAAAAATTCTTCCACTTCTTGATTAGCTTCTCTATAGTCATGTCAAAGAGTTATATTAAGATTATTTGTGTGGTAAATATATTCAATGAAATGAGTTAAAATTTTCTAAGGAACATTCCCAGTTCTCACCTTTAGATACATAACCAAAATTTTAGTGTTACATTCAATCTAAAGAGAAGTCTAATCAGATCAGACATCATATATGATGTCATATATCATGTCCCATAACTTTACTTCATATGCATTTCCCCTTTTTGTATAATGGTGAAGGAAACCATAAATAATGACAGGATGGGTTCTAAAGACACATCCACAACCCAAAGGCTCGGGTATGCTATAGGATAAACCATTGACATTAACCTTTATCCTTGATTTTATCGAATGAATTCCATGAATGGACATGAAAACTAGAAACATCCAAGGACTACATAACACCCCCATACTTCTTAGAGTGTGCATGTAACTATTACTATATTTCATGGTTCCCATTTACCCTTTTTAGGATGTATATACCTTCCTATTCAAGGAAAGTATACATGCATGAGTAGAAGGTCATTGGTTGTTAAATAACCTCTCATTATGAGGTCTCCAAATTTAAGAAATGATATATGTCATTTATTTCAGAAGGAGACTATGGATATGATCACATTTAAATGATCCATATAAGAAAAATTATGCTTATCTATGGGTTTACCCCCCCCCCCCTAGTAAACCCAATTTAAACTTAACAACTTTGAATTATTTTTACAATTTCTACTATTTAATATGGCCAAAAAGAAAATTGGAATACTTAATAAATTTTTCCATTTTTTTTGAAAATAAGGTATCCATTAAATAATATTTAATCCCTAAAATATATAGAAATTAAATTTTTGGAAAACTCGCAAAATAGGATAAATAAACTCTTCATGAAAAAATGTGTTCATATGTAAGAAATATTTTTATACTAATTGAACTGCATCAGTTCTCAAAACATGAGATTAATTTATAATATTTTTTTAACATCAAAACATAAAATATTTTGAGCACCATAGATAAACTTGGTTGAAAACAAACTCAGTAGGCAACTGATCCAAATCTCTCCGTAATTTCATACAGCCCAATGAACTGTGAACATTGATTTCCCTTTTTACCAAAATTCATAACACTTTTCCATGAAGATACTTTGAGAAATACATAATCCACAATTTCTAAAGAATGATCTTTCCTATGATGATTTTCATAACATTAATTCTTGTGTAGGTACATCCTCATATCTTTTTAAATCAACTACATCATCACTAACTTTTCCTCTACTAGATCTAGTCCCATCAACATCCTTTATCCAAAATCATCTCCAGAAGTTAGAATATTACATCACTTTATATAGAATTACTAAAATATTTCCATCTATATAGTATTATAAAATCACTTTTTATAATAAGACTCAACCAATGAAAGATGTTAAACCCAGCTTTACTATAAATCCATTGAACCATAATGAATAATATCTTCCATGGTCAAAATTGTTCACTCATACATTCCATTAGATTCAGGATGAAAACATATACCATAATTTAATTTAATACCCAATGACTTCTAAAATACATTATAAATATAGTTGTGAACATTATATCATAGTATGATACAATAGAGATAGGCACTTCATGTAACCTAACTATATCTTGTAGATACAGTTGAGAAATATGATCTAAAGATATTGTGTCTCTAATATGGTAGAAATCTGATGATTTAGTTAATAGATCTATAATAACCCAAATTTTATTATTACCATAATAATTATTTGGTAATCAAACCCCGAAAGACAATAATAAATGTTCATATTTCCTCACCAAAACTGGAAAAGGTTGAATAATTCTATTTAGTATTTTTTCTTCTTCATTAACCTACAAACCAGTCAAATGAATTGTAGTGATGTTAGAAATACCTATTTTCTTTTCATCTTATCAACATTATTCTGGTTGGATTCTATACATCTTAGTTCTTCCTATATGAATTAAAAATACAGAACTATGAGCTTCACTCAATTAATATTTCATTAACATGCAATCATAAGGAAAACAAAATCATTTTCCAAATCATAAAACACCATCATCGTTAATATTTAAATTTGGTTACCTATCCTTATTAATGGATTCATCCTTTTTCTACCAAGATTGATCTTAATTTTGAGTTTACATAATTGTTTTTATCAAAATATACTACACTGATCCCTAAAACAAAATAGGGTATGACAATGCATACACTACTTCTTTTAAAAAATATCAATTCATTAACTGAATTGACACGTTCTAAATTTTACAATGTTAATGTTGCATTATTTTTTATAATCTACTCATATGCCACTTTGTTTGATTTTCTAATATATTAATTAATAAAAGAACATAATCCTTGATCAGTTCTAGAAATATGATTTGTCCTTTATTTAATTATATCTTACTGAAAATATATTTTAATTATTTTGGTTAGAATATATTTCACACTTTACCCCATACAAATGATGCCTCTAAATTTTAATGAAATAAACACAATTTTTAATTTTATATCTTGTATAGGGTTATTTTACTCATGATGTTTCAGCTGACCATAGTATAGTTAATAATAGTGACTTTCCAACTTCGGAAAGATATCACCTTTCCCTTATATAATTAATATAATGTTTCTTATTAATTTTTTTTAATCCTTATTTCTAAAGGCAACTAAATATTGATTTGGTTCCAACTATAGTGGCACATACTTTTCATACATAATTATCACATTGTATTGTATGAATATTAAATATATAACATTATGATCAATTCATAATTAGATAAGTCTAGTGTATTTTGAAACATTTATACATAAAAAAATCATTATATAACTCCATCATCTCCCACTCGGTTCATCATTACTAGAACCATGTTTAGATATATCAACTTAAAACATTTATTCATATCCTAGAGAAAGGAAACCTATGAAAGGATGATATCTCATGATCAGTAAGGGTAAACAATGGATATATCAATGTTCACTTCAATAAAACATGAACAAAAGGATATAATAATATGGGAATGACATTTGAAAACTAAACCCTATATATCATGTTTTATAATCTCGATTCATGGAATAAAACATGGCAGTTCGTAAGATTTGAATCCTAATGGAATTAAAGTGCCTGAGATATATGGGAATAAAATTATAATAAAACATAATTATTTTTCATACACACAAACAGGAAAACAAACGTACTTATTAAAGTTTCACTTACAAAACTATAATAGTAGATTCGCTTCACTACCTATTCCATCATATTCTTAGTCAAGGTTCACTCCCCAAAATATGAAAGGGACAGAGTCCCTAACTAAGATGGGCTAACTCCCATTTCCAATACTTATTATATCAATAGATATTAATGTTAACCAAATTTCTTATAGGGATATATAATTCTTATCCCACTCCTAACATAATAAAAATCTTACAAATGTGTTCTATAATATCACAAAACATTTCATCATCATATAACCTATAGAAAAGAAATAGGTTCCATAAAATTCTTGTCATCATAATCATTAAACATATATAGAATAAATAAGTATGTAATCATTGAGTCATATCCCTAACAAGTCTCAATTAAAATTGAAAGATGACATATTAAATGGAGATACATTTATAAATTCACTATAATATTTTTTCCATAAAATACCGTTTTTATTTTTGAAATAGAAAATTAAAATCAAACAATTTCTCAAATATTAAGAATTTCTGTGATTATAATAAAAATTGGAATCATGTAAAATAAGATTAAATATTTTATTGGATTTGATATCATGAATTTTGGTTACTATGTTATGTGATAAAATAATGATCCCAATCACATTTTTCATAAAATTTAAATTCTCTTTGTTCAGAAATGTCATGAAGATTCTTTCTAAAACATTTTTAAAAATTTAATCATGGGTAAGAGTTTATTTAAAATAATAATATGATATTAGTACAACATTATTGGAAACATTTTTAGAAAACATGGATTTTGAATAAAAAATATTTTAGAGAGAATAGATAAATAAAGTTGATTTTCCTTAAAATTATTTCGGTATGTTGAGTAATTAAAGAGAGGAAAATGAAAGAAAACATTTATTATATTTAAATAAAAATATTATAAGAAACTTAATGAGACTTTTGATATTAATAGACTGAAATTTCATTATTATAAACATAATATTAAACAATCTCAGTAAATAATGGATTTGTAATATAAAACCCTTACCTCATGTTCAATTTGATTTGAATGCTCCCTAGCCTCCAATATAATAAATTTACATTTATTTCACACCCATATATTAATCATTTATATACATATAATATCATATTTAATCTAATTATACCATTAAAACATACTTTTATTTATAATTACTTACTAAAATAATTATTTCCTTGTGTTAATTGTTTCATTTTTATTTGAATTTCAGTGGAGTGGTTCTCATCAGTGAACATTAATTTTGGTCCATCATCACTAGAATTTTAATCATGATATAATTATAATATATTTTTATTGTATATATATATATATTCATCCCATTAATATATATATTTAATAATTAATTACACATTTGGTGGAGACAGTAAGTCATACAAACTCTTGAAAGTTATTTTTACTTTTAGACAGATGGAATAAAAGAGAATTAAATATTAATTAACCATAATAAAATAATTATTGTTTCATATATATATATATATATTAAATATATACTTATTACCACATAACTATATCAAAAATGGAAAAAATCACATCACTTTCTGGAGGTGGATGTCCACACATATGCATAAGTGACGTTATCATTTTCCAACAGATTGGGAAGTAAGAATGAAGTTGTGAAATTATAATTCTATAAGTTTCATTAAGTAATAAATATTATATAAAAAATTTAAACCCATCATAATAAACTTCTATGAATGATGTTTATAGAAAACAAATTATATCTCAACATGGAAGCAATAGTCCACACATAAGCATGAGTGATACTTTCATTTCTAATTTCATAGAATAGATAAGGGTTTTTGTGGTTAAATAATCATAATAAAAATATGGAATATTCAAGATATGGAACATATTATTTTAAAATGGATATCATATATTTAGATGATGTAGAAAAATATATAAATAGAAAGATGTTATGTTAGATGATTACTTCTCCCTCATTTGGAAAACTTTAGATCATTTCTTGAGGACCCCTGGAAGGGTCTTCAAAGTAAAACAAAACCTTTACTTTGTGCATAATGATGTTTTGTAGATATTTGGACATGTTTTTTTTTACATTGAAATCTAAAAGGGGCGTAAAGAATATAATTTTGTGATTTCATTTTATATGTATCCTTGAGGATAAACTTAAAATTAATTAAAAGATTAAAATATATCAAGTTCATCCTCATTATAAATTATTTAAAATGGATATAGATTCAATGGTAGTATAGTATGTGGTTGAAATATATCCATCCAATATGATTTAAACAAGCTCACTAAGAAGATATGAGACCCAAAAAAAATAGTCCAAAAATATATTAAATAAAAATAAAATATAAAATGCAAGTGTTACAAGAAGATTTTAAAATATGAGGGTAAATCACTCCTTTAATATCAACAAAACCCATTGGTTCACCATAATTCATGATCTCAAAATCAAGAATCATGCTTGTTTACTACATATCCCTCTTCAAAAATTCTTCCACTTCTTGATTAGCTTCTCTATAGTCATGTCAAAGAGTTATATTAAGATTATTTTTGTGGTAAATATATTCAATGAAATGAGTTAAAATTTTCTAAGGAACATTCCCAGTTCTCACCTTTAGATACCTAACCAAAATTTTAGTGTTACATTCAATCTAAAGAGAAGTCTAATCAGATCAGACATCATACATGATGTCATATATCATGTCTCATAAGTTTACTTCATATTAATTTCTCCTTTTTGTATAATGGTGAAGGAAACCATAAATAATGACAGGATGGGTTCTAAAGACACATCCACAACCCAAAGGGCCGGGTATGCTATAGGATAAACCATCGACATTAACCTTTATCCTTGATTTTATCGAATGAATTCCACGAATGGACATGAAAACTAGAAACATCCAAGGACTACATAACATCCCCATACTTCTTAGAGTGTGCATGTAACTATTACTATATTTCATGGTTCCCATTTACCATTTTTAAGATGTATATACCTTCCTATTCAAGGAATGTATACATTCATGAGTAGAAGGTCATTGGTTGTTAAATAACCTCTCATTATGAGGTCTCCAAATTTAAGAAATGATATAGGTCATTTATTTTAGAAGGAGACTATGGATATGATCACATTTAAATGATCCATATAAGAAAAATTATGCTTATCTATGGGTTTACCCCCCCCCCCTAGTAAACCCAATTTAAACTTAACAACATTGAATTATTTTTACAATTTCTACTATTTAATATGGCCAAAAAGAAAATTGGAATACTTAATAAATTTTTCCATTTTGTTTGAAAATAAGGTATCCATTAAATAATATTTAATCCCTAAAATATATAGAAATTAAATTTTAGGAAAACTCGCAAAATAGGATAAATAAACTCTTCATGAAAAAATGTGTTCATATATAAGAAATATTTTTATACCAATTGAACTGCATTAGTTCTCAAAACATGAGAATAATTTATAATATTTTTTTTAACATCAAAACATAAAATATTTTGAGCACCATAGATAAACTTGGTTGAAAACAAACTCAGTAGGCAACTGATCCAAATCTCTCCGTAATTTCATACAGCCCAATGAACTGTGAACATGGATTTCCCTTTTTACCAAAATTCATAACACTTTTCCATGAAGATACATTGAGAAATACATAATCCACAATTTCTAAACAATGATCTTTCCTATAATGATTTTCATAACATTTATTCTTGTGTAGGTACATCCTCATATCTTTTTAAATCAACTACATCATCTCTAACTTGTCCTCTACTAGATCTAGTACCATCAACATCCTTTATCCAAAATCATCTCCAAAAGATAGAATATTACATCACTTTATATAGAATTACTCAAATTTTTCCATCTATATACTATTATAAAATCACTTTTTATAATAAGACTCAACCAATGAAAGATGTTAAACCCAGCTTTACTATAAATCCATTGAACCATAATGAATAATATCTTCCATGGTCAAAATTGTTCACTCATACATTCCATTAGATTCAAGATGAAAACATATACCATAATTTAATTTAATACCCAATGACTTCTAAAATAATTTATAAATATAGTTGTGAACATTATATCATAGTATGATACAATAGAGATAGGCACTTCATGTAACCTAACTATATCTTGTAGATACAGTTGAGAAATATGATCTAAAGATATTGTGTCTCTAATATGGTAGAAATCTAATGATTCAGTTAATAGATCTATAATAACCCAAATTTTATTATTACCACAATAATTATTTGGTAATCAAACCCCGAAAGACAATAATAAATGTTCATATTTCCTCACCAAAACTGGAAAAGGTTGAATAATTCTATTTAGTAATTGTTCTTCTTCATTAACCTACTAACCAGTCAAATGAATTATAGTGATGTTAGAAATACCTATTTTCTTTTCATCTTATCAACATTATTCTGGTTGGATTCTATACATCTTAGTTCTTCCTATATGAATTAAAAATACAGAACTATGAGCTTCACTCAATTAATATTTCATTATCATGGAATCATAAGGAAAACAAAATCATTTTCCAAATCATCAAACACCATCATCTTTAATATTTAAATTTGGTTACCTATCCTTATTAATGTATTCTTCCTTTTTCTACCAAGATTGATCTTAATTTTGAGTTTACATAATTGTTTTTATCAAAATATACTACACTGATCCCTAAAACAAAATAGGTTATGACAATTCATACACTACTTCTTTAAAAAAAATATCAATTCATTAACTGAATTGACACGTTCTAAATTTTACAATGTTAATGTTGCATTATTTTTTAGAATCTACTCATATTCCACTTTGTTTGATTTTCTAATATAGTAATTAATAAAAGAACATAATCCTTGATCAGTTCTAGAAATATGATTTGTCCTTTATTTAATTATATCTTACTGAAAATATATTTTAATTATTTTGGTTAGTATATATTTCACACTTTACCCCAAACAAATGATGCCTCTAAATTTTAATGAAATAAAAACAATTTTTAATTTTATATCTTGTATAGGGTTATTTTACTCATGATGTTTCAGCTGACATGAATCATAATAAATTACTTGTTCATTCCATATTATAACATAACCTAATAATTTTAAAAAGCATCACTATAGATGAAAAATTATATATTTATCAAATACATGTCCAAAATAAGAGCATTCACTAATCCCCTTTTTAGTTCCTAAAAACAATCATCACATTTATTTTTTCCAGATAAATGAAACTCATTTTAAAATAATAGTTATTGGGTTTGGAAACTGAGAAATGTTTTCAAAAAACTATGTATAGTAAACTGCTAATCAATGAAAACTATGATTCTTGGAGAAATTTTTTGGGGTCTTTTCCATTCTCTATCTATATTTTTTTAGCAGGGTTAGCATTTATGTCGTCATTACAAAAAAAAATCCAAGTAACGAAGTTTGTTGCAACGAAAATTCAAACATCAAATATTACACATGCAGTTTCTTTTTTTAGGGTTCGAAAATACTTGTATAAGTATATTTATTTTTTCCTCTTAAAATTTAGAATAATAAAATATTTAATCTATAAACATGATCGAAGAATTATTTAAGAAATCATAAAACCCCCATTCATAAGGTCCATAAATGTAGTAGGTGAATTGGAATAACCCAAATTAATAACTAAATACTAATAGTTCATATATATTGTTTTAAATGTAGTATTGAAAATGTCATCCTCTTTCACCTTCAGCTAATGGTGCCCAAACTTTAGGCCATACATTGAAAATTTCTATCCACCCTTGGGCTGATTAGACAAATTATCAATATGGGTATGAGGATAATTTTTCATAATAGTTATGTTATTCAATAAAATATAGTAAATCAATAGTCTCATTTAACCATAATTTGTATTAAAAAATAAAATTGAAGTTCCCCATGGGGAAGTCTTACGATGAATGAAACCTTGATCTAATAATTCATGAAATCTAATATTCAATTACAAATGTTCCACTTCATCTATTAGATTAGGGGTTCTAGAAATAGTCTTATCATCCTGAAAAAGGAATATTGTAAACTCAACCAAAAAATCATAAATAACACTAGTAAAATCAACTAAAAAACCAAACACTAATTTTTTCACTACATGAATATCTCAAATTTAAACTGTTTCAATGTTTTTAACAAAATTGATATCAAACTATACTATGGTCAGTTTTACAAAATTTTTGGAAAAAACGATCCTGCAAATAATAATAATATTATTCTTATAAATATTTGCTTCTTTAATACTTCAACTAGGTTTTTGACCAAAAGTTATATCTTACTTTCATGAGGTGATATTCCTAATTTAATGAATATTTTATAATAAATGAAAAAATGAAATGATCTAGATTCACATAGGGAATTGGCATAATTAAAATCCACTAATAGCATACATATCACAACTTCACTTGATGGGCCAACATCAACCATAGTAGTAGTAGAATATTTTTTCACACCATGTTTCTCTAATATGGATGCTTTCCAACATCTATTTCCAAATTTGGGAAAATGTTATAATAATGACTGAAATCATTCCCACTAAAATAGCTCACCATTTAATGGATATTGGTTACTTAATTCATTGATTCATTAGGATTATTCTCCTTATAATCAAGAACCATATGCTCAAACATTACACATTAGTAACACTTCCTGTATTTCGTAAGACGTTATATGGGGTTATTTTTATTACACATTCCATAAAATCATAACTTTATTTTCTAACCTCCAGATTTATTTTTTTAGGTTTCCCAAACATCTTTTCTTCTAACAGCTTATTACATTCATCAACACATGGAATATGAGTGTAATAAAACTCTATATAAACTTTTTTAAAATAATTACAAAATTTCTCACAGATTTTATGTTATCATGTGTCCAAATATCTTAATTAAATTGGATAAAATCATAATTAAAATATATTAATATCAGTATCAATGGCCCAAATAAATATGATATATACAAGGCTAGTCTTGTAAAATTGGATTCATATGTGGCTATAAAATTTTTTATTTTTTCACCAATTACAAGAATTTATTTTCCATCTAGACTTGAATAACATAAAAGAAATATTTATCATGGAAAATATCCATAAACGTTTAAATTTCCATGGAATCAAGGTAATTTTTCATTATGGTGTTCTTAACCAAATACTTTCATTGATAATCGTCCAAATTAAAAAAATAATGAAAAAGAGATACCATTTGTCGTTATGAAAATATAATGAATTCAAATATCTTTTCGAGATCATTGATCCACACATCAGAAACTATAGGTTCATATGATCTATTGATTTATAGGGGGATATTACCCAATGAAATTATCTAAAATATTATTATTCTTTTTTGGTTGATTGGGGTTCTCTTTGGCATGGCTACCACCACCATTTATAGCCTATTTCAAATAACACATCACTAAAAAATCTATTATAATTCTAACCATATTGGGATGCTAATTTGGAAGAATTGTTTCTTCTTAATGCCTTCACAATATAGATTCTTTATGTCCTATATGGAAAACCAATTTGAATAGACACAATGTAGATGAAGTAACATGTTAATATTAAAATTATATATCAGTTCAAATTATCCTGAGGGTTCAATCATTGAGGTAATGTCATTAACATTATCCAAATCTCAAAAATTATCTAAACCATAATATGATATTAACTATGAATACCCAATACTTAATATTGCATAATCTTATTTTTTAAGTCTATATTTCATTATCTTACATTTTGATGATATTGTTAGGTTTATAGTTTTAGATATTTACTTAATAACATGTAAATAAATACTATATAAAACAAAGTGGTCACTTCTTTTTAGTATCAATTTTTCAAACCATATAAAAATTTTAAGAAAAAACATGATGTATTTTCCGTAAACTCTTCATAACATTCCACACAAACTCTTTCTTCACCACACCCATCCTTAAATCATATGAAAATACATTTAAATAAAATGGGATGAGAACCAAAATTTCAATAAGGGACAAAAAATAAGAAAACTATAATTCTAGTGAAAAAAGGAAAATAATTAAAAAATGTTTCTTAAAAATATAAAGTTTTACCTAGAAATGAAATTATAATTTATCTAAATATGTAATTTATATTACATTTTGAAAAAAATTATTTCCATAAAAACTCATTAGCAATAAGAGAAAATTCATGTAGGTACTTTGTAAAAGCATCACCTAGAACCCTTAAATAACCAATACATAACCCATATAATTTGGAATAACTATATGAAAATCTTTTAATTTAATTTTTCAAAGACCAAAATCATTCACAATTCATTAGATCTATATCTGGGTTTACCCATCCTATAATTTATAATTGGATCACCCTGTGTTATATGAGATCACTCATAGTAAATAATTTTGAGGAACCATAACATGAGTAAAAAATATATTATTTTCATTTTTCAGTAGAAAACTATTTTAAAACACTTTTAAACTCATAAAAATCACTTTTGAATATCAAAATAAAATTTTCATTTAAATCTCTATTGTCAATACAAAGTAACAAAAACATTAAAAAATGTAAAGTGGGTATTTTATTGAATAAAATGTCAAATATTTTAAAAAAAATCTATAAATAAAATAGTATTTCTGGTAGTGTAAAATTCATTGTCACCGTATGTGTACATTAATAATATTATATTCCTTTTTTATTTTCTTTTTTTGAAACATTCTTTAAAAATACACCTAAAAATATTTTGTTTTATAATAATTAAAAATAAAGTAAAATGAAACATAAAATGTAATTTATAAATATTTTATTTTGATATAAAAACATTAATAATGTCATTTTAAAAGAATTTAAATATAAAATTAAGAGTTGGGATTAAAACATTAAAAAGGAATTTTATTTGAAAAAAAGTTCCTTATCACCTTGGAAATATTTAAATCAAAATCCGCATGAATGAATAAAATTAAACCAAACCTAAAACACAATGTGAAAAGTTATTTTAATGAAATGAAATCTCAAATGGGATGTTTATACACCATATAAATGAATATAAGTTCATAATGTCAAAATATGTCTCAATGAAAGGAAATTTATATGAATTACATTACCTTGAGTCTAACTTGTCATGCGTTTTCTTTATAATTATTAATAATAAAATTACTTTAATTATTTAATTTCTTAATAAAATTTCTCAACTTCATTGTTCCATTAATTTTACAAATCACATTATTATATATGATTAATTAATCAATTAATTCAATGAGATATTTTTTTATGGTATTTGGATTATGTGTCAAACATTACTTTAGAAGGTTGACTATCGTCAAGGAGTCCATATTTAAACCACTATATAATAATAATAATAAAATAACTATATTATTTATAAAAAAATAATACTTTTAATACCATTCACGAATTATGGTTTTGATAAATTAATTATGTTATAATCAATGAGATGGTAGGTTGTACGTACATAAGAATAACATTTAAATTTTTCAATAATCATTATAGAAATTTTGTAAGGGATATTTTAACTTTAAAAAATGATCATCATGTATAATATACCATATTATTTCATTAAATATACTCATATATATAATAATTGTGGTTTAGTGATGAAAAAAGATTTATTTCAATTAATAAAGGTGGTAATCCACATGTTCATGAATGACGTTATCATTTTTTAGCGAGTGTTAAAGTAAAAATAAAATGTTACCTTATCTTCTCAGAATGATAATTTTTTTATTAATATCATAATTATTCCATTAATATCTCAAATATTCATTATATATACAACTATTTCCATCCATGTAAATAATTTTTAAATAACAACTCACGTCTCTTTCTTGTGGAGATAGTTTGTTACACCCATGAGTGACCTTATCATATCCACTACAGAATGGAATGTAAAAAAATATATTCTAGAGGTATAACTATTATATATATAACATAGATATATAATTTATATCAATCGTTATACCCACCTTTTAGAGGTGTTATTGAAAAAAAAATTACATCGATTCGTGAGGTATTTTTCCGCCATACACACAAACGATGATTTCATAACCCATTTAATGTAATTAAAAAAGTATATAGGTTATTTAATTAAAATAATAACATATTAGTACATTTAATATACTAAAGTTATTATATAAAAAATATTTAGGTGTAATTTATTGGGTGGTGGATGAAATAAAATAAATACACTCATTGAAAAAAATTACCCCTCCTTCAAGTAACTTCTTTTCATTTTCCCCAAAAGGATTGTTAAGATAGTTTTCTAAAAAAACATAAGGCATACAGGTTGAGATAATGTAATTATTATGTGATATTTTTATTTAATTTTTGAACCAAATTATTTTTATTATTTTAAGAGAATAGAATATGTAGTGGCCTTTTATTATTTATGTGAGTGGAACACTTGTAATTTTTTAAATGAAAATAGTGTGGCCACATTTTCAATTCAAAAAAGGTTCCAAAAAGTAGAAATATAGAAACTTATAAAATTTTTGGACTAAATATGTCAAAAAAAATATTTTAGACAAATATTTATATTGTTTTAACCCCTATCATTTCGGTTTAACCCCTTCTAAATACATTTTTACCTTAACCATGTTACATAATTTTTATTATTTTCTCTATTCATTTTGGTAAAAAATATGTTAAAAATATAGTATAATATGTAATATTATAATTAAAAATATTTATTCCATTTTTAATAATTAAATTTACAAATGTAAAAAAAATTAAAACAAAACTCACAAACATGACAGAAATCAGAGGGTTTAAGAAGTGTATCTTTCAAGAAATAGTTGATTTTATTTCAACTTTATGACCAATAGTAATAATTGTATGAATAATAATTAATATTTATTGATATATAGTATAAATATTTTATTTACAACATTTTTCATTAGGGATTATATTAATTAATTAAAATGTATAAAAATTGAAAATAATAAAATATTTTTTTGAATTAATGTTGAAAACTAAAAAAACATATACTGAAACACAATATAATGTTGATTAAAATTTAATTAAGTGTATTAACATTAAAATAATAAAACTTATGTTATTTTAAATCACATTCAAAATATCTTGATAATTTAAAATCACATAATTTATTAAAAAGAAATTACTTTGTTACATAAATTATTATTTTTTACTATTTACTAAAAAATAAATATCTTTCGAAAAATCCCAATATTTCACCATAACATAGTTTTGATATTAATATTTCAAAAAAATTCATATTTTAGAATTAAAATTAAAATATTTATAAATTTAAATTTTAAATAAAACCTTATGAGAAAAAAGTATAGCGAAAACTACTTCTTTTATTATTTAAAAATTAATTAATATTATTATAATTAATATAATTATCTAATTCCAATTATTAATTATCAAAATTATTTTGTTATATAATTATATAGTTTTTTAAACATTGATATAGGAATAAGTATATGTTTGTGGGCATTCTAAAAACTAACCACAAACTCTAGGGGAAGACCAGGTAGTTCATCCAAAAAAAATACATCAATATATACATGTACAATTGGCACATCATCAGTTTTGAGTTTACTCCCCAATAATTTGAGCTATATGTTCCTCATTTAATGGTATAAATATCTATATAATACAATTTCCATCTAATGGGATTCCATTATCATCATTTTATTGATATCTGATAACTATATGGTTTGTGATATGAAATTAGATCTCCCTTTTCAGACAATTAATATATTCTCTACATAGGTATAGTCAATTAATACAAAAAATTATATCAAAATCAATCATTTTTTGAATAACTATGCATCCTATAAATACCTTACCAAAATTATTCATTGGGTAAGAGTAACATATCTTAGATGTTATCATCATCCCACCAGGTGTTTTCAAAGAGAATTAATTAAGTAAGTATTAGGGAGGTGAATAAATATTCTTATAAAACATTTTCGAAAAAAAATAATGTGAATAACTAAAAGGAAATAATGAATCTACATATCTATAGTGGATAATAATTGAACATTTCACCCCTTAATTATCATGAACCACCTCTATAATAGTGATATAATTCACCCTTCTTTAATCACATGGTTTAGATGGTTAACGGGATATATTATCTTTAATATATATAGGGTTACGGTATTGATTTTCATAATGATAAAATTATTTTCCCTTGTATAATTATATTGTGGGTTCAGCATTTATTGGGTCCTTCTTCTCCATCATTTTCTTCTATATTTTTCAGACTAATTCTTCAATATTTTATATTGACTTCCCAGAAAAACATAATTCACATCCCAAATCACTAAATGAAATTAATTGAATGATTCCTCCAATATATTCTCATAGAGGTAAATGTAATTTCTATCCCCAATTTTTCTTATCATTAGAGATTCTATGACACTCCACCTTTCTCTTCTTATATAAAAAAAATGAGAAACGCCATTTTTTTCTCCACATTAAGTTCACATCATAAAATCTCTTTATATATTTTAATTTATCATATGGGAAATACCCTTTGAGTGAATGGTTTTAATAAACTAAAAAAACTTTTTATCTTGATTATATGTTGGGTGATATAACTAGTAGCATACTTCATGGGACTCATGACGTTTTCTATATATGTTCTACTTGACTCATCTTCTAATTGTTTGAGCTCGTGGGATTCCCACTTCATATTTATGTGAAGATTTTGAGAACAATTCCTGATAAATACTACTTTCCTAAACACCTATCATTATATAGACTATATTTTCTCCTTCCCAATGGTGTTATCAGTGACAAAAAAATTTTTTGCAGCCTCTCATTCAAAAATATAGAAAACCAAAAAAACTCATTATTATTCAAACATTGGAGAAAAATAAACAATAATTTTCATTATATTGATCCATTTCATAGAAATAAGTTGATTATAATATCCCTTAACGTATTCTGGAAGTTGTATCATTAATTAATAAGTAATAATATACTCATTACATAGTGTGTATGGTAGAACAATGTTGTATGTGTTGTTATTCATTCCATCTAAAATTTTGGTAATTATAGTTTTGATTTCTTGTACACCTATTCTTGTACAGTTATGAAATTGAATTGGGTAATTAACACATTTTTCTTCACCCATATTTTTATAATGATTCTTCCATATTCCATCCAATATATCAAACAATAATAATTTTTAGATACATCGGTTAATAAATTCAATGATAAAAAACTATGGGTTTGAATAAATAACTCCTTAATGACAAAAATACCCTAGTTTATGATTTTCATAGATTCATTCTCATTTATACATGGTATATTTATATTAGGTTCTCTAAACTAAAAAAAAAATCAAATCCATTATACTGTTTCAAATTGAGATTTTTAGTTTAAAAAATAATAACCCTTGATACTGTCAAAATATGTTTACATTTTGGCCTTTTTTCATTCCCTTTGTGATGATAGAGTTATTAACCAATATTCCCATTTTATGGTGACCACCCATAGGTACACATGTCTCAATTCCATTTTCGACTTATAGTGTCTAGATAGGGATGTTATTTAATTGAAACCCACAAAATCTTCACTTCACTAAAATTTATGGATGTTATCTTATACTTAAAATTATCCTTTAGACTTATCTTGAGGGTTTTCACTAATGTAATCCAAATTAATACCAAAAAATAACTAAACTATAATATGGTACAAATTGTGGTGAACCAATATAAATAAACACAATTATATCATTATTTTTGAAGATTAAAAATGATATCTCAAAAATAGTCATGAAAATGTGAGAACTGAAGGTTTACTGTCTTTGAATATTATGTATATAAAGAACTCATTTTTTAGTACACATCAACATTTGATCAAAATATTGAAAACTCTAAACCCCCTTCTAATAATGTCACATGTATTTCGCATCTACATATCATATAAGATGAAAACATAAGAAATGGGGGAGCTCAAATTCTCAGTAAGGTTATCAAACATGTTATAAGAGCATATTATAGTAAATAAAGAATACTTGAGATCATAATGTAAGAATATTGAAAATCATTAGAACCAAGAGGGTAATAAATTTTTTTCATATCTTGAAAATGTTGAATATTTTAGAGGTATTTTAAAATAATATTAGAGGGAAAACATTAAAAAAAATGATGGATTTCCACCCTTTAGGATTTCAATAAATCCATGTATGTTCACCCTTTATACTATGAAAAAATTAAAATATGTCCAACATTTATGTAGTAAAAAATCAATGTGTGTCCAATCATTATTATCTCATGATATATTAAACCATAACTAATGAATTGTAGGGTTTTATAGGATCCCACCCATCATAGTCCATATATATGTGTTCCACATAAAATCAAGTCAGTCATCTTATTATAATGAACACATTGGAATAAAATGTGTTTCATCAATTTTCCAAATTGTATCACATAAATCAACTTTTCAAAAACATGATTGACTAGATCCAAAAAATGATCACCTAGATGGATTATTTAAAAATATCACATATAGTTTGATTTATTAACCATAAATTTGATGGAAATTAATGTTTTGAAAAAGGGAGTGAAATCATTAAAAGAGTTTATATTAGAAAAAATTTGTTAATATGATCTTAAAAAATGATTTTAGAGTCACCTCCCAAAACCAATTTTTTTCAGATAAAGATAAAAATTCATTAAAATTTACTATAAACACAATTATAATTAAAATTCCATTAAAATAAATAAATCATATGTCATAAATATAAATAATAAGGGAAGAGTATAAAATCATGGAAAATTAAATCATTTTAAAAATTATTATACAACATTATTTAAAACCCACATAATTAAAAGGATATTGAAACTATGACACCCCGACCCCGGTATCCCGAATCTGGTGCTATAGTTATGGTGTGTAATTTATTTCATACAAAAGAAAAAAAATAAGTTACACATCATAACACATTAGGAGTAACTTTCTGGTTTAGATCCTGTAGAATCAGAGACAACATATTTTCTTCTTTATCACTGAGCTAAGAACAAAAATCCCAGACTTAGAAAGGCTCTATCAGCCTGTAAACATTTAACAGAAAACGTAGGGTGAGCATTGAAATACTCAGTAAGGGGATTTTGAAAATACATAAATACATCCTTTGAAAACTACTTTGAAAATACTTTTCCATACTTAAAATGTTTTCTTAAAGGAAAAACTACAAGACAAAACAAAAGCCGATGTAACATAGTTAAAGACCTTCATACTTATATACTAGAACACTTAGTTGAAACCCACTTATTAGACATGATAAGCATGCTAATAAAAATGCATGGGTTATAATAAGTAAAGTGTCCATAAACAGGAAATGTGTGTATGAACAATAAGGTGAAAACATCATCAGAGTGACGCACAAGTGCATTATCTATAAAAAAGAAGCACATCATGACATGATAATTGTTATAAAGCATTTGGAAAGAAATTATTGAAAATAAACTGGTCATGCATCAATATTTCCATATCATATGTCTTGTGTTTCTTTTTTTTAATCTGATACTCATAGGTAAGGTTCTATAACCAAGGATATTCCTCTAGTCAGAGTAATCACTTAGTTGGTCATAAACTAAGAAATGTATGCTGAAGGACACATGGTCTCTATGTCAAGGCCTTGTGCCATGACCTAGGGGTAATAACCGAATCTGACTGTCTTGAGAACTATCGATGCATCGAGGAGCTTACTTTTACTAGTCTCTAACATAGAGGGCTTACATTAACCAGTCCCCAACCTGGAGGGTTTTCTTCTTACTGAACCCCATCCTGGTAGTCCCATACATTTCTCACATGTTGATAAGGTCAAATATTAAAGGTGTCCCATACCACTTTGAATATTTAATTTTCATTTCATATTACCCAAGGTGTCCCATACCACTTTGGGTAATTTAGTTCTTAGTTCATTATAATGTTGAGTCATATGCATGAATAATAAGAATGAGGTAACAATTATATAATTGGTTTACAAATACATGATATGACAGATAAAATTGAAAATATGGAATAAAAGCAGGCATGGTTCAGCAAGCATACTATGTGCATAGAACAATTATTTAAGCACATAAAATGATGAATGTGTGAGATTTTCTCCCAAGGGGTATTAAATGATGAGTTTCTAAAATTCCATTACATTGAAATGAACTACTTGGCATTAACTATTGTTCTTCACAGGTCATATTACTTGCAACAAATCTCCATCCACTAATAATTACTACGGCATGCTTGGTATAAAAATAATAAACACTTGCAATCTTTAAAATTCCAACACTTGGAAATAATCCACTTTAAATAAAATACTTGTCATTAATTATTGCTCTTCACTGGTCATAGAATTTGCAGTTAAACTCTGATCACTAAAAATCACTACAGCGATTTTGGTATAAAAATAATAGAGGATTTTTACATATTAACATAACCCTTAAATACCTATCCTTTTAATAAAAGTTTAAAACAGGCATAAGCATATCCTTTAAAAAACACAAATCATTTGCAGGGCGACATTAGTCAAGTTCATTGGTGTACCCTTAGACAAAAAAATATAAAACAGCATAGGCAAGCGCTAAAATCCTACATGCATAAAAATATTAATAACCATTTCTTGAAACTAGGGTTTCAGATATTAATCTTAAAAACACATATATACATAGGGATATATACACAAAGTATATATATAGGTTTTCTAATAAAATAAACATGGTTCACTTAAAATCTGAGAAACTCTAACTACTTTTCATTTATTCAGTTTAAAAAATCCGAACCTTAAGGGGGTTTAAATGTTCATGAAACTATAAATACATAAATATATAAAAACATTTTTTTAACTATAACATATTTGTAGATAAATCAATGTCCATGTTCCCATAAAAAATATTCTTCAAATATAAGTATTCATTTCCTGAAATTCAAAACCAATTTCCATTCCATTACATAAACTTATATAAATATATAGTTATATATATAAGGCATACATAAAGATCATACCTATTAGGAATTTATAGAAAAGACCATTTCCAGAATTATAATTCCGTATATAAAATACTGAATTATATAGAAAAATTAGAAATAGATTGTGTATGCTTACCTATATATGTAAGTGTATGCTTGAACACCTGAAAATATATATATATATATATATATAAGTTATGTAATGGTTTTTCTTAAAAAAACTTCATAACTACCCGCAAATAAGTACCTAATTAAATTATAATAATAAACAATCTCCTTGGAATCCCTTAAACTGGAAGGGGTCAAGGGGGTATACATAAACATATATAAAATTATATATATATATATGTATATATACTATCAAAAGGGATATATAAGAAAAACTCAAGGACAGAAAATGCTTAAATATTTTTAGGAAGAGAAAGAAAGAGTGATACCATTTTCTAAGCCACACACCAAGTCTTAAGAAGAGGAGTGTCACGGTGCACATACTGAATATATATATAAGTTTATATATATACACATATCGTATAACCGAGTATATGAAGTGTGTGTACTGAGTTTTGAAATTATAAGGAGGTGGGGCATCCCCTATGTTTGTAGTCACAATGGAAAACCCCTTTAGAAGCCCTCTATTTGATTAGAGTGGAAATAATGGGAAGTATATACCTTTAAAAATAATCCGTATATATATACATATGTATTTCATGTATATATAAGTATAACGAGGAGCATGGGTAGGTTTTGAAAAAAAAATACATAAGTATGGAACCCTTACAGCTTAAAGAAGAAGCTCGTCGTAGAGGGAGGCTTGCTGGGTGGCTGGAGGTGGTCCGGTGAGGTCGCGGCCACCCAGGGACGCTGTAAGGTAACAGTGTGGTGTCCAGCGGCGTAGCGCCGGCACTGGTGTGGTCATGCATGGGGAGCGTGGTGCGGAACCGAAGGTGGTTCGTGTGGTGGCGAGGCGACGACGAGGAAGGTGTCTCGACGGTGCGGGCTGGCTCCGGAGGTCCCCTCTTACACAGAGGCTTCATCGTTCATAAAGGAAAAAAATCTGGGGGGTTAGGCCGAGCCTATGGAGTCCTAGGGTGGTGGGTGTGCGAGGTCAACATAAACAGTAGAGAGGGTGGTGTCTCGGGAAATCCAGGTGCTGGTTCGCGAGACCCTGTTGTGAGGTAGAAGACGATGAGTTTGCGGAGAATGAAAAAAAACGATGATTGGGATCTGACTAAGATAGATCGGACGGACAAGATGAATTGAGAGTTTTAAAAACATCAATGGTCGTGATTCGACTTGGCGAAAACGGACGGGGGAGGACTGTGCGGGGTCAGGATTAACCACAGGAGGCATGCGTGATAAAAAAACAAGGTTTAATACTTTTTAAAATTACTTCACATTTTTTTAAAAAAGAAACCACATTAAACCGGGACATTATAATTTTAATTTGTATAAAATTTAATAATCACTTTTAACCCATAAATTTCAAATCCGAGAATCCCAATTAGTTTATTTAAGGAAAAAGAAAAAATGATACTATTTGATATAATTTATTTTTTTCTAAAAGATAAATATAACATACTAAACATTTATAACTACTAGGATCATATAACCATTAAAATCCAATTTAGAACATACTTCACTTGTTGATTTATAAAATTATTTTTAAAAGTCCTGTAGTTTTTCTCTAATTCAAAACACGTTGCTTTAGAGATCCAATAAGATACATTTTTTTCAATTATTATAGATACCCTGTTCGACACATTTTTAAATACTATGTTTTCCACCATATAAATATCACCATAATATTGAAATAAAATCAAAATAGATTCATTTTCAAGAATAATATTTTATTTGAGTACTTGAAGATATAATTCTAATATTTTGTACTTATTAAAATATCAAAATACCATTATATTATAGAAGCGTTATAAAGACCAAATTTTTATAAAAAGATGCACTTTATCCACTAAAACCCAACGGTCATATAATGGTCATATTCCCTTGGAGGTCCATTATAAAAATAAGGGGTAGGATGTTTTACATTTTCAAAACATCGTACCCTTGGCAGATGGCTCTCCTCATACCACTGGTACTGAGTGCATGCACGATGGTTCTAGATATTATATTTTTCACACTGATGGACCCTGAAGACGACAACTATCTGATTACCCGTGTTGTGATTATCAGTAGTCTTGATGTGGTTGTGTTAGGTCTTGTGCACGGTACATTCAATTAGATGGGTCTTGTTGCAATGTAACTTTTAAATATATTCCAGTTTATCGTATTCTTCATATTTTACTTTGTTTCAAATTCTTTATCAGCACACAAAGCAAAAAAAAAGAGACATCATTAAAAAGCATAACATTGTTCACTTGGACCAGTTTATAAAACCTGGGGCGTCACATTATCCCCCTCTTAAAAGAATTGCGCCTTCGCAATTCGATCGGCGTACATACACTGACTTATTCACACAGCTTCCCTGACATCCTTGGTGATGTTCCTTTACCTCCACCGCCCATGGAAGAAGTTACTATTCAACTCAATCCCCAGGGTAGAACAAAGCTTGTGGATCTCCTCTTCCCAAATAAATTTTCGGAAAATTGGATCATGGTTAAAACCCAGCTCCCATTTGATATAGGTGGTTTTCCAGAGATGGGCACGAGTGACATCAAGATTTGAAATATCCACTTGGATTTGGTTCCTAAAGATCTTTCAAACCACTTCATATCTGAAGGATTTGATTAAAGACCCAAAATCGCAGAGCACCCCAAGCATGCTAAAGCACAGGATTTGGTACATAAAGACTGTGCGGAAGTCCAACTCCTTTGCAGCTTCTCTGAAGGCCGTGAAGGCCAACCATTTATTATTCATGGTGAAACACAGGAAGAGTCCTTCATAGTACTTCCCTTTATTTTTATAATTCTCGAACAATGCATTGGCCATTTGGTTATACACAACTTCCGACCCTTGGAAGATTCGAAGGACATTCGAGATTTTCAATATTTCATAGAGGGTTTTGCATGTGAGTCTTAAGTTAACAAAAGTTTGGTAACTTGTTGAGCAGGATTTTTCTACAATAGTCTCTATGATCTTTGTAGGGAGAGTCAAGAGTCTAGGCGTGGTTCACTGTCTTGCCATCTGAGAAGTTTAAGAACAAACCCTACTTAGTACAACACTATTAATGTTTTTGTGTTGTCCTAATTTTCCAGGGTTGCTAAACCAATCCTCTGATACCAACTATGACGCCCCGACCCTGGTAGCCCGGAGCCGGTGCTATAGTTATGGTGTGTAATTTATTTCATACAAAAGAAAAATATATGTTACACATCATCACACAACAGGAGTAACTTTTTGGTTTAGATCCTGGAGAATCAGAGACAACAGCTTTGCTTCTTTATCGATGAGCTAAGAACAAAAATTCAGGAATTGGAAAGGCTCTATCAACCTGTAAACATTTACCAAAAAACATAGGGTGAGCATTGAAATACTCAGTAAGGGTTTTTGAAAATACATAAATACAGCCTTTGAAGACTACTTTGAAAATACTTTTCTATACTTAAAATATTTTCTTAAAGGAAAAACTACAAGGCAAAACAAAAGTTGATGTAACACAATTAAAGCACTTCATACTTATACACTAGAACACTTAGCTAAAACCCACTTAATAGACAAGATAATCATGATAATAAAAAGGAATGGGGTATACTAAGTAAAGTCTCCATAAACAAGAAGGGTGTGTATGAACAATAAGGTGAAAACATCATCAGAGTCACGCACAAGTGCATTATCTACACAAAAAGAGGCACATCATGACATGATAATTGTAATACAGCATTTGGAAAGAAATTCTGGAAAAGAAACTGGTCATGCATCAACATTGCCATATCATATGTCTTGTGTTTCGTTTTTTTAATCTTATACTCATAGGTAAGGTTCTATAACCAAGGATATTCCTCTAGTCAGAGTAATAACTTGGTTGGTCATAAACTAAGAAATGTATGTTGAAGGACTCATGGTCTCTGTGTCAAGGCCTTGTGCCATGACCTAGGGGTAATAACCCAATCTGACTGTCTCGAGAACTATCGATGCATCACGGAGCTTACTTTTACCGGTCTCCAACCTGGAGGGCTTACTTTAACCAGTCCCCAACTTGGATGGTTTTCTTCTTACCGTACCCCATCCCGGTAGTCCCATACATTTCTCACATGTTGATAAGGTCATATATTCAAGGTGTCCAACACCAATTTGGGTAATACCATGTTCATTTCTCATTACCCAAGGTGTCCCATAACACTTTGGGTAACTTAGTTCTTAGTTCATTATCATGTTGATTCATATGCTTGAATAATATGAATAAGGTAACAATTATATAATTGGTTTACAAATACATGATATGACAGATAAAATTGAAAATATGGAATAAAAGCAGGCATGGTTCAGCAAACATACTATGTGCATAGAACAATTATTTAAGCACATAAAATGATGAATGTGTGAGATTTTCTCCCAAGGGGTATTAATGATGAGTTTCTAAAATTCCAGTACATGGAAATGAACTACTTGTCATTAACTATTGTTCTTTATAGGTTACAATACTTGCAACAAATCTCCATCCACTAATAATTACTGCGGCATGCTTGGTATAAAAATAATAAACACTTGCAATCTTTAAAATTCCAACACTTGGAAATAAACCACTTTAAATAAAATACTTGTCATTAATTATTGTTCTTCACTGGTCATAGATTTTGCAGTTAAACTCTGATCACTAAAAATCACTGCAGCAAGTTTGGTATAAAAATAATAGAGAATTTATACATATTAACATAACCCTTAAATCCCTATCCTTTTAATACAAGTTTAAAACATTCATAAGTATATCCTTTAAAAACAAAAATGATTTCCAGGGAGACATTAGTCATGTTCATTGATGTACCCTTAGACACAAAAATATAAAACAGCATAGGCAAGCGCTAAAATCCTACATGCATAAAAATACTAATAACCATTTCATGAAACTAGGGTTTCAGATATTACTCTTAAAAACACATACACACATAGGGATATATACACAAAGTATATATATAGGTTTTCTCATAAAATAACCAAGGTTCACTTAAAATCTGAAAACCTCTAACTACTTATCATTTATTTAGTTTAAAAAATAAGAACCTTATGGGGGATTAAATGTTCATGAAACTATAAATAGATAAATATATAAAAACTTTGTTTTTAACTATAACATAATTTTACTTAAACCAATGTCCAAGTTCGCATCAAAACTATTCTTCAAAGATAAGTATTCATTTCATGAAAATAAAAACTGATTTCCATTCCATTACATAACCTTATATAAATATATAGTTATATATATAAGGCATACATAAAGATCATACCTATTAGGAATTTATAAAAAAAGACCATTTCCAAAATTATAATAACTAATATAAAATACTAAATTATATGGAAAAATTAGAAATAGATTTTTTATGGTTACCTATATATATATAAGTGTATGGTTGAACACCTGAAAATACATATATATAAGTTATGTAATGGTTTTGCTTAAAAAAACGTCATAACTACCAGCATATAAATACCTAATTAAATTATAATAATAAAAAATCTCATTGGAATCCCTTACACCGGAAGAGGTAAAGGGGGTATACCAAAACATATATAAAATTTTATATATATATATATATATATTATCAAAAGGGTTATATAAGAAAAACTCAAGGACAGAAAATGATTAAATCTTTTTAGGAAGTGAAAGAAAAAGTGATACCATTTTCTAAGCCACACACCAAGTCTTCAAAAGAGGAGAGTCACGGTGCAAATAATGAATATATATATAAGTTTATATATATATATATACATATCTTATACCCGAGTATAAGAAGTGTGTGTATTGAGTTTTGAAATTATAAGGATGTGGGGGCATCCCCTATGTTTGTAGTCATGAAAAAAAACCCCTTAGAAGCCCTCTGTTTTCTTAGAGTGGAAAACATGGGAAGTATATACCTGTAAAAATAATCCATATATATATACATATGTATTTCATGTATATATAAGTGTAACGAGGAGCATGGGTTGGTTTTGAAAAAAAAACGCATAAGCATGGAACCCTTACAGCTTAAAGAAGAAGCTCGCCATAGAGGGAGGCTTGGTGGGTGGCTGGAGGTGGTCCGGTGAGGTCCCGACCACCCGGAGACGCTGCAAGGTAACAGTGTGGTGTCCAGTGGCGTAGCGCCGGCACTGGTGTGGTTGTGCACGGGGAGTGTGGTGTGGAACCGAAGGTGGTTCATGTGGTGGCGAGGCAACGACGAGGAAGGTGTCGCGGCGGTGTGGGTTGGCTCCGGAGGTCCCCTCTTACACATAGGCTTCATCGTTCTTAAAGGAAAACAATCTGGGGGGTTAGGCCGAGCCTACGGCGTCCTAGGGAGGTGGGTGTGTGAGATCAACATAAACAGTAGAGAGGGTGGCATCTCGGGAAATCCAGGTGCTGGTTCACGGGACCCCGTCTTCAGGTAGAAGACGACGAGTTTGCAGAGAAAGGAAAAAAAGACGGACGGGATCCGACTGAGAGAGATCAGACAAACGAAATGAATCGAGCGTTTTAAAAACATCAATGGTTGGGATTTTTCTTGGCGAAAACGGGCGGGGGAGGACCATGCAGGGTCGGGATTAACCGCAGGAGGCCTTCATGATAAAAAAAAAGTTTTAATACTTTTTATAATTACTTTGCATTTTTTTAAAAAAAGAAACAACATTAAACTGGGACGTTATAATTTTAATTTTCATAAAAATTAATAATCACTTTTAACCCATAAATTTCAAATCCGAGAATCCCAATTAGTTTATGTAAGGAAAAAGAAAAAAATGATACTATCTGATATAATTTATTTTTTTCTAAAAGATAAATATTTTATACTAAACATTTATAACTACTAGGATCTTATAACCACTAAAATCCAATTTATAACATAATTCAATTTTTGATTTATCAAATTATTTTTAAAAGACCCGTAGTTTTTCTCTAATTCAAAACACATTTCTTTAGAGATCCAATAAGATACATTTTTTTCAATTATTACAGATACCCCGTTTAACACATTTTAAAATACTATGTTTTCCACCATATAAATATCATCATGATTTTGAAAAAAATTCAAAATAGATTCATTTTCAAGAATAATATTTTATTTTAATACTTGAAGATATAATTCTAATATTTTGTACTTATTAAAATATCGAAATACCATTATATTATAAAAGCGTTATAAAGACCAATTTTTTATAAAAAGATGCACTTTATCCATTGAAACCCAACGGTCATATAACAGTCATATTACCTTAGAGGTCCATTATAAAAACAAGGGGTAGGATGTTTTACATTTTCAAAACACCGGACCCTTGGCGTATGGCTCTCCTCATACCACTGGTTCTGAGTGCGTGCGCGGTGGTTCTGGCTATTATATTTTTCACACTGATGGACCCTGAAGAGACGACTATCCGATTACCCGTGTTGTGATTCTCAGTAGTCTTATTGTGGCTATTTTAGGTCTTGTGCACGGTACATTAAATTACATGGGTCTTGTTGCAATGTAACTTTTAAATATATACCAGTTTATCGTATTCTTTATATTTTACTTCTTTTCAAATTCATTATCATCACACAAAGCACAAAATAAAATAAAACAAGAGACATCATTAAAAAGCATAACATTGTTCACTTAGACCAGTTTGTAAAACCTATGGTGTCACAGAGACCAATATTTAAAATGAATATAGGGGAATATAAGGATTTTAGGAGATAAAAAAAATTTAGTATAAAAGAACATTGGTGGGATATAAATAAAATTGATATGGAGGAATATGCCATAAAAATATATTTGGATTATTCTTAACAAAATTAATTTTTCCTAAAACATTAGATTAATCATGGAATAATTCATGAGTGTGAAACCTCATTTCCAAAAATAATAAGGGTTAAATAAAAAATAATGTCATAATAGGTTATAATAAATCAATATTAAAATATTACAGTCTGAATGGTGTAATTATGGACCCTGGAATATGTTTTAGTTATAAAAAGTAACTATCCCTCTTAGCCAAAGGCACCCTCACCTCCTATACAAAACTAAATATATGAATACTTTATTTTATAAAACTATTCATATACATTAACATTTTTCTACTACATTTATGATCAATTTTTATGGATACTTGAGTTAGTTATTTCTTATTATTACCATATGATGTTAGTAACATTAATTATTTCATGCATGGTATAGGATGTTTATTTTAGTACCCACTATTTGATCCAAAATTTATCATACATAGATCATGTATGTTAATATAATAGATAAATTATAATTATGTATAATTATATTATATCGTTCAAAAAGTTCTTTAGTTATATTTTATAAAAACTAAATTGGTGGTGACTTGTTTTGACAATTTTACTAATCAAGGATGATATTTTAATAATTATATAAATAATTAATAGAACATATCCATACAAATAAAAAATAGTATTTTACTAATAAATTATCATTATAGTAGTATTTAATTTCCCATATTCATTCATGATAGAGTTTTATTTCATTGGTTAGGTAGGTATTTTGACTAACCCAAACATAAACAAACCATAATTAATGGCCAATTATTGTTATGATTTTTTTATTTTAAATATTATATTTATAAAATAAGAATAAGGATATTATTTATATTTTTATAAGGTTCTTAATCATAATTTAAATTGTTTTGGATAAATAATTGAAAACAATAAAAAAATTGAAAATGTTTTTTCTTAGAGACGTAATCTGAACAATGCATGATTAGTATACATTTATTTTTCTAAAGTCAAATGAATGGAATAATAAATGTTTGTTCGATTAATATAATAAAACTTCATCATACCAATAATTATTACATAATTATATTAAAATTATAGTGGTATATTTTTAATAAATTGATAATTAGGAAAAGGATAATTCATAAGTAACACTCACTTTAAAACCGCAAACATTTTCTTGAAAGAATATTTAAAAATCAATGGCTTAGGATAACTTATAGTGACTAAGAGAAAAATAAGTTGCCATATTTTTCTGAGATGGGTAAAATTTTTGAGTTGTAAGAAAAAAATCCTATGTAAAAGGTGGGGCATGAAGCTGTGGAATTATATTATTTTATATGTGATGAAAATGGCACTTTTGTAAACACCCATTGTTTGTAAATAATGGAATGAATTTATTCAAATGTTAATGGATCCAAAAGTGAGAAATAATGGATTATTTGGGAGGATAAAACTGAAAATCCTCCTTCATATGTTTCTAAAAAAAATTAAACATTGTTTTATGTAACTTTCCTTTTTTACATTTTACTATTTTTAATTTTAAAGAGGTAACAAATATTTCTCCATGTTTTTTATATTTTATTAATAAGACAATATTAAATATCTTCCAAAATTTATATTTTTTGAAACTAAATTTAATTTATATGTAATCTAACTAAATTTATATATAATAGAATATTATCTTTTAAAAATATATAAATATAGAAAAAATATTGTATAAAAATAAGCTTTTAATTATTACATGTTCTTAATAATTTTTATAATTGGTTATAAATTTAATGTGTGGTAATATAAATATATAGGTATTTAAAAATTATTTTATAATCCTTATTTTAAATAAATTAATTTAATTTATTGGATAAAAAATAAACAATATTAATCTAACAAATCATAGAAAATAAATATTTCACCATTATCACTATGATAATTTTAATCTTGGTTATATTATTTTTAAACCTAAAATATAATGATCCTTTTCACATAATTTAGACATATTGATTAAAATTATAGAATCTCTTTTACCAAATAAAATTTATAAATGTGATAAAAATTAATTTTCATATTGGAACACTTAATGTGTAAAAATGTTTTTTTAGAAAAAGTATATCTCCAACCATAAAATAGAATTTGTTTATTAAAACATTTATATAGATTTTCTAAATCACTTGGTTATATTGAAACTCTATAATTTAAAAGATATATAATAATGTTGATATTTAATAATTTTATTAAGGTGAAACTATTTTCATTTTTAATTAGAGTCTCATACAAGAAATATTATTCACAAATTATTTTATTAAGGAGAATTAATTAATAAAATCATTAGTCATTACAACGAAATACCTTGGACACTTTGGAATTAATTTTGTAAAGAGGATGAGAGTTTAAATTATCCTATGAATGGTCTTATTTCCTTCTCCAAGACACTCTTATGGATTTATGTAGTATTAATCAAATCATTCCCACTATAAAGAGTGGTTAACAAGGTCAATAAAGTGATTGATCATTTCTATGAGTTGATGTAATCATATTTTCGTTTCAAAGGTTCCCCATATATATTTTACATTTTGGTTACACTATTTTTTAAAGTAGCACATATAGATACTAGAATTTATTCATCCATAGAGGTGGTAGGTGTTTTGAAGTTATAATAATACCCGTGATAGGGGCCCCCTATATATACCTATAATGGGAATTAAAACAAATGTGGTTCAGTACTACATAATGGGACACATCATACCTTTTAAGGTTATATAAAAATAAAAATTATATTTTCATTTATGTTCATATATCCATGATAAAGTGAATTTCTCTTTTTTTCATTCATTTATGGAATATTAAATTCAGTTTATCATCATGTAAAATTAATTATATTATATGAAGTTTAATTTCATACAACTAGGACCACTAGTGAAATCATCCTTGAAATGTTTGGTGTGGTAAAAATGTATGAGAATCCCTTTTTAGTTTATCATGTATTTTTGTAATGAGAAATGAGAGGGTATTGATTAGATTTCATTAATTTGGAGGCACATATATACATGGAACATTTATGGGGGCATAGGGAAGATATCATTCATGATGATATATTTTGGGGCTATACTTGTTAAACGAACTATATATGGACATCCACCTCCTTTCTATTTGTAAATAGATGATGAATCAATAATACAATCATGGGAGATATAATTTATTGAATATGGGTTGGGGAATAAAACATATATAAGGCCTATAAATTAATATTTATCTTTATAGATCATTGATAAGATATAATGAATCTAACTAGATTCTTGGAAGCTATATAAATGATGGAAATTATATGGGGATTCCAAGATGATTATCTCAAGGAAGTGTATGTTTCTTTAATCACCATAAGAAGATGACCATCATTGTCAAGTAAATACATGATTATTTATACTCATATTCCTATAAATTAGATAGGAAACCTGAGAGTGGATCCTCATGGAATTCCCAAACCTCATTATAAAATGAATACTTGATCAAAGTGGGGTACTTTGGTGAGTATTGCAGCCTAATAATGTAATATTAATGGCCTTAGCGGGGGGATTAATATAATTTTCATTTTAGATATTTGATCTTGGAAAAAGGATAATTTGGTCACATATATTAATTAATCCAACATGGATTACCTAGGAAAAGAAATTGGTGTGGAGGCCCATGTTTTCATAATAGGGGTCCTTATTGAAGTAATTGACCATAGGTCAAAAATTTCATGGTGATAGATCATTGTAAAAGGGATAAAATTCACTTTTTAAACCCCAAATATATTATCATATTGAATTTTTATGTGTGTGGATAATGTGTAACAAAGACATTTTGTTTAAGGGTATTGGTGGATATTGAATTTATGCAAGCAGACCTCCATGAAAAAGATTTACAGGAATTCCTCTATGACGTTCCATATATGGGAATTCATGTGAAGTATTTATGAAGGAAATTAATCACCATTAATATATAATGTAGCACAATTACCACAATCTCAAGATTTGTTTTTGAAAATTAACTAAGAGTATTCACTCATGGATTCATTCAAAGGAATATTTTCAAAATATGATAATTCAATAAATATGGTGATTCCTCTCACAAAAATCAAGCCACTGAGCAACTGAATACATCCCCTTAAATTGTATTCTGGTTTTTTTATATATTATTCATTGAATTTAAAAAACCGGAACCAATAATTATGCACATAGTCATGAGGGATCATTTTTATAACACCAAAATGCGACACCATATTTTGTGAATGATACATGGCCAAGAAATACCTCTAATATATTGTCACAAAAAAATTTATAGTCATGAAGATATTACCTAACCATAAATGATTATTTGTATTCTAATATAAATCATGTTCCATCAATGAATATATTATGTGGCCTTGAAGTATTGTAGATGCACTATTAAAGATGATTTTCACATAAACAATTATGAGCATTTTTTGAATGATTTTATTTCATTGTGGGAAATTTTACTTTACAACTTTTATTTATATATATGTGATGATACTCATTTATTGGAATACAAATTTGGTCAAATATTTTAAATCAATATAGGATCTAATTTTCACAATATTTTACCTCATCAGGATGATATTGGAAATCCATTTTAGGTACTAAAATTCCCATAGAAATTTATTTTTGACTTGTTTATCAATATTATGTTATAATTTGGTAGTATTTTATCGATGAATCTGACTTACCATGAATTTATAGCTATCAATATTTTCTATAAAACCAATGTGATGAGAATATACCTAGATATATTATTGAGAGAGTTTTTTTGTGATTTAATGAAAACATATTATAATATTGTTTAATGAACGATATGTATCTCTTCAATTCCTGAGATGACATTATGGAACTCATAAACGTTGGTCATAGATATTATTTTATACCAAAATTTATAAAATTGAGTAAATAAATAGTCGTTGATACACCTTAATTAATTAAATGTAGTGGAATAATTTATTTATTTATCTTCCTCTTCAAAGTTATCAAAATCATAGGATATACTAGAAATATTAGATCTAGGATAATATGAATATAAATAGTTATCTATATTGGGATCTCATCATTCTATATAATTTCTATTTTCATATGATATATATGGAAGAATATATTTGTAATAAATAGTGTCTATCTTTCAAGCTCACCATCTAGGGTTTATAGTAACTAATCAAATTCCCTTGGATGTATTAATTGGATATTCATCAATACCACATTACAATAGAGATAATTAGCTATGAGATTCTCCCAGTTGAGATGTATAGGGATTACCTCTTCCATTTATGGTAGTTTTCCCAAATAGATGTCTAACTAATTGTCATAAGGGTGGAATTTTATCATAGGATTCAAGTCATTATCCAAAATAAAATAGTGACACCCTATATCAAGAGTTCTCTCCAAAATTTTGTTAATAGGAAATAAAAAATCTTCATCATGTTTTCTCCTTGGATTTAAAAGACAGACTTTAAACCATTACGGGAAATAATTTATGTGGAATTATTTTCCAACGGTGGTTACCCATATATTTTATATTATCATGCATCTATGTATTATTATTCACACATAACAAAATGGTACAAATAACTATAAAGTACACAAAATATCCTATCAATATAGTATATTAGGGGCTTGTTATATACCAAGGTCAATGATTTATGAATATGGTTCTAGTATCTTCGTAGTATTATGTTTAAATCTATATATTAGTGTACCACCATGACCTCATATTTCTATAGGATATTGTAACATTTAACTCTCGATATAATTCTTTAATGTGGTCTCTACTCACTACTATCATAAACCTATATTGTTTTGTGATAGGGACATAAGTCAACTTCACTGTCTCCCAAACATATAAGGTCTCATATCATCAAAAGCTTTATTATTGGACCATTATCAACTAAGTCTCGTTGACTGTTGATACCATTGAGAATTATAGATAAGCAAAGTATCCTAATCTGCCCTTGTAAGAAATATTTCTAGTATTATTATGTTAATAAATAACCCTATATCACTAAATTAATCTAGTCACCCCAAGATATATTACATTTGTGAGGATTTAACCTTGAACTACTGAGTAATTGAATGATCCTCAATAAGGGATTCAAAGAGTTATTTTGAAATGTAAATGGAATTAAATATTGATATTCTATCTAAGATTAAATTGATATTTATCCAAATTTCTTAATTTTTAAAGAAGGGTTTTATTTCATCTTCAATTGTTTCTCCCCAGATTGAGGCTTGGGGTCTGAATCTAACAATGCTAGTTGATCCTTAACTTGAATAGAATATGTTGAGTTTTTTCTATCGATTGTTTAGTTTGAAATAACTTCTCCACATCTTGGTATTGAGAAGCTTCGCCTTTTTTTAATTAGTCTATATTGTATAATTTGAAAAAGACCTAGATTATTCGGTATAAAATGTATGTTCCTATTGATATTTATAAAGAATATATCATTAACCCTCATCCGCATATATATATATATATATATATATATATATATATATTCCTATGAAATTAATCCTGATTCTTTTGGTATATTTTGAAATAATTATCCCATTCCTCTTGGACCCCTCCCCTATTATTTATGGAGAACTCAAGTTCATATAATTCCCACTCATTAGTGAAGGGGCCATCCAAGTGATTTATAGTGACTAAGTCCTTTTGTGAATCCAAATCAGATGAATGTTTAATTTGGTTGGGCAGTTCCCATCCTCTTAGTGATAATGATAAAAAATACTAAAAAGTCAAAAATAGTATTTTTCTCTATGAGGGATATTATTCCTATAAAATTTTCAACTATTGTCAATTAATTAGAACCTTGAATGGTTATGATTATAGATATGTCAACTCATGTATTTTAATGTGATATTTGGTCACAGATGGTGGATTTGGTCATTTCATTATAGTTTCATGTGTCATGTTATTTGATTTTGTGGTTATACAGACATCAAATTTATTAAAATGTATATTCAATAATTATTTTCAATGTTCTTATTCCTTTTGTGGGGTGTTAGATATATATTCTACTTATATTGGGTATTTTCCATCGTAACTCATTATCTATATTAATTCGTGTAAGATGAAATATTCTTAAATATTATTCTCAAGCATCTAATGGGAGGGGTAGAAATGTGGTAAATAATTTAGATCAAACTATTTGGGACTCCTGATCAATGGTAATTAGAATAAGTAAATTTCAATTCAGTGGTAAACTACATTTAAGCCTCCTCCTTTAAGAAGTAATAAAAATTACTCTTCTAACTTTGAATTTCTATTCATTTTTCTCTATATTTATATCCCAAAAAAGGTTTTTGTTTAAATTGATGTTGTTCAAGAGGAGGCACTGCATGATAGTGAGTGGGTTTAGGGTTCGGAAATAAAAATAGTTCTATTTTTAGAATGATGGCCATAGTTTCTACCTTATAATAGTTCCTCCTTTATATCAATGGTAATAATGAGGATTGGGATATGTAAGAAATAATGAAATATTTTATCCACTGTGCAAATTCTATAAGATCCTAGAATCCAGAAATTTATATCAAACTAATGATCAAGAATTATAAATTTTCTAATATATTCAAAATTAATATCTCTATGAACTAATTTTTGGAAAATAAATATTCAAAGAATTGGATAAGCCTTTCCACATCGTGATGAAGTCTAAAACCCTCATATTTTAACATTTGATTCAATTATAGAGGTAAGATATTGTTGAATTTATTATAATAGAACCGAATTGGTAAAGCAATAACAATCATAGATCTTCTAAACTATAAATAGAATATATTAGTATATGTATATATGTGAAAAATAATGGTTATTCAATTATTAATATGAAATACCATTGTTTTATCACCCCATTCTACTTGGTTGTTCCCATCACGAGGATCCATATGGATTGATAGTTCTAGAGATAATACTCCTTGTTTCATGTAACATAGAATATATGGAATGTGGGAATCCCAAATTTGATGGAGGAGGATTAAATTCCACTCTAATATGATATGGTTTCTTCCCAGGCTACACAGGTGAGTTTCACCCCTCCTTGGATTCCACCCTTGTTATAATGGACTTAGAAGAGTTAAGGTGTTTTAGTATTTCTGTTTCCCCCATCAATTCCTTAGTAGATGAATTTTCTGGACCCTAGTAATATTTTATTATATGTTACCTCTATTTAAAATTTAATTTTATTAAAGTTTTCTAAATCACTTGAAATACTGGTGGTTGTCTCCCTAGTAGAGGGAATTCTCAATAATCCACGGTTTTGAGAAATAGATAAATTGGTTTTTCCCTTGTTTTATTCAATGACTAGATTATTATCTTTATGACTCATAAGTCCCATATTATTGAAGTGAAATAATGTAAGGAAGGATATTAGCCACACTCAATGTGATACACTCAGCTACTATATTAACACAATGAAATTCATTCAACTTTTCTTCATGAAATAAAATATATATTAATAAAATATTTGTTATACGGAAAAAAAATAAACATCATTAGGTGGTGGGTGGGATGTGGATTCATAATCATCTATACCATTATCCTTAATAGAATCTCAACATGTAGGTGACAGCAGAATTTTTAGAGGATAACCCTAATTATAATTTTGGCTCTAAATTTAGCTGATCGCACCCTCTTTACATATCACAGTGTGCACTACATTAAAAAAATAATTATCCTCATTGTGTTCTTATATAAAAACATAATTTTCAGAATTTTTTGGGTTTTCATTAATAACATTCACCAAAGAATATCATGAAGTTGAAATAAAATTATTATCCAAATTAGTGTAGTATGTTGTTCCATAATCCTATGAATATCAGTTGAAGGAAATATCATAATCTCCCATTATTTCTATTTTCTTATAAAATTATTTTAACTTGATGAACCTATGAGGTTTATCCCTCACTTTTTGATAATATCATAATATAATTTTGTGGATGGAAATCCTACGATATTCCCAAATGTAGTTCACTTAATAGAGACCCAATGAAGAAGATAAATCATATAATTTTTAAAGGGAGAAACCACATGGTACCCTCTTGTGAATCTTATACATGTTTGGAAATTAAATTTCCCTATAGAGGAAGGGGAGGAAAAAACTCTCTAACACTATGGGATGTGGTATAATTTTCTATTTTACATTTATAACCATGATCCATTGTGTAATTATTGAATTAACTGGTTGGAGTGGATTTAAACATTTCTCCCATCCCTATAGTATTGGGTTGCTCATATATTCCCACTGGGGATGGTACCACAGTATTCATCACCTTTTAATTTATTATACCAACATTAATTGTGTAGATGGTATTTTCTAGGAAATTGGTGCATACTATTAAATGTTTCTCTACAATTTTATGTTTCTCCTTCTTCAAACAGGAGGCATATTTTACCTTCTAGGTCTATAACACAAAACCTTGTAAATATATCTCTCACATCAAGTATACATTATTATCTATTTTATAACAGATGTAATTTTTCTCAAAGATCAAATAGAATATATATATATATAGCCTATGACATTACCTAATGTAATGAAATTATAAGTTGTTTTCCTAAATTATCCATATTGTCGTGTAGGAATATTGAAATTAAATTCTGTGTACTCACCCTACCCTTTGATATACACATTTGGTGGGATATAAATGGCTATTTGTATAGGTAACTTCGAATTGATAAGGTAGGTGGGTTGTAGACACTCACATTTTTTTCTTAATAAAGGACATTAGTCTATTACATGGGAGGCCATGACATCATATAGGCATAGTTCATCGAACACCTTGAAATGATTTATATAATCCCTATAAGTCAGGTTCTTGATATTGATACAATGGATAGTTCCCTTTTAGTTTTAATAAATTTTAGATATGCATTCATATTTTAGTTCCTTATGAATGTTGTATTGAGGAGTATATATGGGTCATAATAAGATCGGTTTTCTACCTTCAACTAATTATTTCCACATAAAAACTATGTTATTTTCATCCTCAATTAGTGATTCTTTAATATGATATAGAAATAGTATTCATTTATCAAGTGGTTCATTTATAATTGTGGGATCATTCTAAATATATTTAGTATCCCCATGCATTGTGAGGTTCCATGATATTATGGTGAATCAATAAACTATTTCTCCATTTTATCTTTTATTTTTTAATATGAAATCAACCTATGTAACACATTAGACTGATTTGTCACACTTCTTAACCCCAAATGGAAATTAATGTAACAAAAAAATGATACTCTATGTATGAGGTTCATTGATCAAAATGAGTAACTAATCCATAGAAATATTTATACTCACCAGAGGAAATATGGTCTACTAGAATCACAATCAGCTGGAGTCCATCCTTAAATCTTTCCTTTAGGATGATCACGGGGAAGTTTTCTGCATATGGGCCTCTTGGAATAGATTAGAGAAACCTCTATATCATGGTGGAATTAATGTGATATGTCTAGGAAAATCCATGTTCTTCTTACAAGGGAAGTTTTCCTGGGAAGTAATCAAGGGCCAGACTATGTGGAGTCACTTCATCAGGGGGAAGTATAGCTTCGAGCTCAAGGGTCCTGGAATAAAACCTTCCCCACTCTGGAGATCTCTCCATAGCCATGTGTCCTCCCTTCAGGAACACTCCCAATGTATCATCAAATAGGGAACCTCTAATTTCTGGGAGTGAAATTGGGGCAACGGCTTTCTTGGCTTCCCGGGTTGTCCAACCCCAAACCTCTCAATTAAAGAGGCCTCCCTCCATCCTTCCATTCTAAATTCTGTCCTCATCCCTTCCCAGGAGGCTTGGTTCCACGACATTTTCTTGGACATGTCCACAGATAGGTGCATCTTCAAGGGTTCCTCTTCCGGCAGATTATCAGTAAGGGAATACAGGAAGGTCTTTTCTAGTCAGCTGGCTAGCAACCCTTGGGGCTCTATTCTCTATTGCATGTACATTCTCTCCATGTTCAACTTTATAACATGGAGAGTCTGATACAATTATATCCCTATGGATATGGCTATCAAGGCTAAAGTTATTCCTCTTACCTCAAGATGCTACTGCTACCTAACTCCAAAAGAGGAGACTTTGACACACCTTTTTCTTCAAGGTGACTGGACTGGCCAGCTGTGGAATGCATTGGGGGAGCATATGGTGTTCTCGGGGATGGCTTCCTCTCTTGTGGAGTTCTTCCAGCACCGGTACTACGGTGCATCCTCCATGCATAAGGAGGATGGACGCTCAATTATTCTCTCGGCTGGATTTTGTAGCATTTGGCATGCGCACAACCAGGAAAGGTACCATGGGTCTCACCCTTCTCTCCATGAATTGATCCTCCAGACTAGGCTATTAATCACCGAGCTAGCTTCGCTCCACCAGAATCATGAGGTAGCACCCTCCCTCAGTCTCTACTCCAGCATGGTTCGCTCTCTGGGGACTCCACCCCCGACGATGCCCGGTTCATGGGTAAGATGACATCCTCCCTCTAGTAGGCTAAAAATCAACACTGGTGGGGCTTGCGGCTGGGGGGCATGAAGGGAGTTGGGGATGTATGGGACACTTCTAGCTCCATTATCCTTTCATTCAATGGCTCTTATGGAGTTGGTGACACTATGGTGGTGGAGGCCAATGCCATGCTCAGCGGCTTAGAACTTTGTTCCTTGAGTGCTCGTCCCTTGGCTAAAGTGGAGACAGACTCGAAGATCATTTTGATCCCCCTCAAATGCGACACCTCTACTCTTTGGCAAATCACATATCTCATTCGAAAATTCAAGGCTTTTCTTTCCCATGACACCGATATTCTCCACACGTGGTGCGAGGGTAATTAGCATGCTGACTTCTTGGCCTCTAAGGTGACCCACACATCCACTCTAATGGTATTCAATTCCCCTGGATCCCTTCCTCCCGGAAGAGTGGACATCGCTATTGGGGATGCTCTTAGTCTTCACTTTTTCAGACCTCCTTGATTCCTTTTGGAATTGGTTTTGGTTTTGGTTTTGCTTTTGGTTTTGGTTTTATTCTTGGGATGTTGGGTCGGCTTGTTTCTTATTTTCAATGAATAAAAATAAAATATTTGTTGTTACTTACCTCTTCTTTAAAGCATGATACAAATGTGTTGATTAAAAAATCCATTATATTCTTTTTATTCTTCTTTAAATACATGAACTTTTATGAGTATTATCATAACATTCTTCTATAAAAAATGCATCAAGTCATCAACCATCTTAATATCCATTTCTGTGAAAACCATTCAGTATAGCACCCCACTTTTGTGCTATGTAATTTTTTAGATTTTTTGCAGTACAGAATGTTTTCTTTATTGTGAACAAGTATGTAATATGTGTGTTCCATTTATACCCAATAATAATAGTATTTTCTTTTGATTCAAATTCAATTTAAATCTCAAATTCATATTAGAAAATTCCATTAACTATTTCAAAGTTATTTTTATTATTTTCCATATAATTTCTTCAGTATAAGTAACTATCTAGATAGAGTGTAACATACATTATATCACAATTGTATTATGTGTATTGTTAAAGGAAACTTATCATTAAATTTTTTGAAACTATTTCTTCCATCATAGTGTGACAAACTTCTTCATGATGTTATTATCTGCTTGAATCATTATTTTTCTTAATGAAATTTTATCCATACATTCCCCCATAATCATCATTTAATTTTAAATCCAATTTCATATTAGATTTTAGAAATAACTCATAAAAAATTTAAAAGTTATTTTCAATAATTAGTCCTTGATAAATTTTGATTTTATCCATTTTTTGCCTATAATGATAGCCTTAAACATCATCAAGGTGACCGTTATGAATTAAGTTTATCATAAAATGAATTTTTTGATGTTGAAATGAATCTTTCATATAACCTAATTTTTTTAAAATGAATCCTACACATACTAAATTGATCCTTACACAATGTATAATTAACCAAATTTATATATCTAGTTTATAAAGTTACCTTTCAAATATTGTAAATTTAATCATATGACTAATGAATTTGGTATATTTAAATCCTAGTTCTTCTCAACTCCAAAATACTTCCAAATAACAAAATACTATTCTAGAATTATTTCAAACACCTTCAAAGACTACATAACATTGGAATACACTTTTCATTATATAATTAACTTTATTTTATATATATTCTACCTTGATTTATGTATTGAAAACCAAATCCATCAAAATAAACATATACACATTATTATTTGTATTAATATTCTTATCTACACAAAATACCCTATGCTATAAGATTCTTTTTACATATAATAATTTACATAATCACTTCAATGGTATCGATAGATTTCCAAGGCCTCATTATTCTTCATGGGATAAATAGTTTTTTTTAAATCATCCTATGGTCTCAAAAAACTCCCCCTTTATATTTTTTTAAATTAATGCACATTAATCATTTCATAAATCATCAAACATACAAATGAAACTTCATTAAGTAATTCTCACCATATGTGAGAAAAATCTATATGAAACATCATAATACTAAAAAATAAAATCATGGTGATTATAAATAGTGACTTGACCCCATTTCAATATAGTCACTGATACCTCTTAATGAAAACTAAGAATTAATATTTTACAATTAATAGAACTTTTTTTGAACCTAAATTTTAATGACTCTTGCATAAATTATTTCAAAATTTACAATAGATTATAATTCATTGAAAATAATAAATTATATAAAGACATAATTGATGACCCCTTTTCAAAAACTCTCTCAGAATACATGATCACTTTAAATAATAGATCCCTCCTCCACTAGGTTAAACATGTATCTTCAGATTTTTCATTAATATTAATAGTATCCTCTTTCTAAACACATAAAGGAATTAATATAAAGATATTTATGTTGTCTTTATCTCCCTATGAAAAAAATAATCAAAATAATAATTGAGATAGGGGACTGAAACATCATACCTTATCCTTTGATAAATAATGTCATATAATTCTTCCTCAACCTCCATTTTTTGATATTTAACATAACGTGTTACTAAAAATCACTCTGATCAACCATGTTTTTCTTTAACTCTAATTTTAGATAGGTGGAACACTTTTTCTTCTTTACTTAAGAAATTTTACTTTTGGATATTTTTTCTTCTTTATTCTCTTCACATATTCATTATTAAAATTATGAAATTATTTTCTTCAAATATTAAAATCTTATTCATATTTCTTTTTATTAAAGTTTGTCCTTTAGATCACATATTATGACATTTAATTAAGTGAAATTGTTTTTATACCCATTATAGAGTCATCATTATCTATTGGGTTCATGAAATAATTCTTATTATCATACATGACATATTTTTTATAATTGTTTCACCAACTTGAAATAAATTACCACCTATTCTTTATCTGTTAGTCACAATACACAAATCATTAAGCTTCCTAAAAAAACATTCATTATTTGTAAATATCTCTTCATGGATTTTATCCTATAATTGGGACACACCAATTATATTGTGTTTAAACGAATCATCGATTTATTTTTTCATCAATTTAGTTTTATCTTCTCTAACTATTTTTCATTAATTCCTATACTTTTGAGTGACCAGCAATTATTAACTTTTAATAATGGTTTATTTCACTTATAAACATCATTCAAATATTCACGTATCCATTCATATGACATAATAATCCACTATACAACATATATGAATTTTTTCATCGATCTATTTATTTTAGTTGTTCACATTGATGCACTATAATGATCGAATGCTCCAATAAACATGGTAAAATGTATTTTTACTAGAAAATATTTCATGTATATGTATTAATTATTTAAAATTGGTTATAAAAATTAATCATCAATTGGGAAGGTAAAATGGTATGTAATTCTTAGGTAAAGTGACAAGAGTCATCACGTCTTTAACAAATATATTATAATGGTTGGAACTTTCTCAATACCAACCATCTAAAATTTTGAAAATTTCTTCAAAACATTTATAATACGAGTGGTCTGACACTTCCATGATATTTTTCTTCCAAAACTTTTGAACAGAAAGTAATATAGTTAATTAAGACGATGTTTCTTTAGAAAGTGACCAAATCCACTAAAATGACAAAAATATTCATAAAACACACACTTTCCCATAATGACACATTGTTGTCCACATAACGACATGTATTTTTATTTAACATTATGAACATCATCTATGTATCCTTTTTCTGAAAAAATATTATAGTATACTTTTACCACTTCCCCATTTTCTCTAGAATTATTTATAATACTCCGAAAATTAATAGTTATTGAAACTTTATCTTTAAAATACCATTCCCTAAATTTCGTGATTTTTTAGAATAATCTTGTGTTTCTATAATTTTTTTTTTAAATTTTTGAGTTTGAAATTGATTTTTCACAATCATTTCTCTATATTTTTTATTATATTTTTTAAAATTGAATCTTTACTTATCCTATTATACTTTTATCATGATTAATTTCAATTAAAAAGTATTAATATCCGTACCCTTTTCTCCAAAATTCATCTGCATGTAAAAAATATTTATTTTTCTCTTTATCAAGAGAATTATTCATAATGTCAATATTACAATTCAACCACGAAAAAATTTCAACAAGTAGGATATCATTATTCACAAATAATTAATAGAACTCATCAAAACTTTTTATCTCCTTTTCCAAGAAATAAATATTTGAAAGAAACTCTTTAATTTCCCTTTTCAATATAAACACTATAATTATATCTTCCTCACTTTCCACACTGATTATCTCATTTATTATTATTCCTTATTTATTCATATTATCAAATTATATAATTTCACCATTTTAACAAGATTAATCAACATCTTCAACATCCTTACAACAATAACACCAATTAAGATCTAAAAATAAATTTTCTTATTTCTATTTTAAATAATTATTAACTTTTACATTCTAATAATAATTTGATAATTTATTATTCAAGTAATATATTTTGTTTTCATTAGCATATCCACCATATTCATCTTTATATTATTTTTTCCATGGATAGTTAGTAGTAAACTATCCAATACCATCATAGATGAAATAATTAAATGGTTATTTAAAATCAAATTTACCTTTCCTTATTGGAAAATTTATTATATTACTACCATGAGTTTATCAATATTTATGTAAACACATTCATCCAAATATTAAATTTTAGTTCTCTTTACATCTTCATTACTACTAATTCCTTTATTAAAAATATTTAAGTGAATTTTCATACCATCCTTTCTCTTTTTATTTAAAACACTTTCCTTATAAATAGCATACTCAATTAAGATTCTGTTAAAATTATATAAAGGACAATTATTATGATCTTGATCCTCCAGTTATGAGAATTTTTCATCAAAACTATCTATATGAATTTGTAATATTTTATTAAAAACTATTGAATCTTATAAATTTTCATAAAACCCTGTAATTGTGATCATAATTTCATTTACACCAATAAATAATATATCCATTATTTCATAAAAATTCATCATTAAATCATAATTCTTAAATTAAAAAACATGTACTTTTTTATGATTACCCATTTTATTTCTTTCATATATATTTCAAAATATATCACATATACCATTAATGTCTTGATAAATTTCCCATTAATAAATTAATTATCTAATAGAGATGAAGGTATGGCATTCTCAGTATAGTAATTATTCTAAAAATGTGATTTATTTCCTACTATAGTAGAATTATCATCAATATGATAAATAAACCCATCATTGTATGCCTCGAAAACATTCAAACAGAGAGAAAACATATCTTTTAGTATTTAATCATTAAAAATATGATAATTAGTCCAATCAAAAGTTATAATCCTATTATTGTTTACTATATTTAGGTTCTCCATGATTATAATATAAATTTATATTATACTTTATCAAATCATAGAGATATAATTTCATGAAATAACTCAAACACCAACTAAGGAAAAAACCCTACAATAGAAAAATATAAAAAAAATTGCATTAGAGGTAAATTAGTTCTTCGATAAAATTTATGTTATACCCATTCATGGTGAGGTTAACATATAGGTTGGTTTTAATCAATGAACTTTTGCTCAATTTTTTATTTTATGAGTTATTATCAATTAATCCAATATCACTTATTAGAGTGATTAATCTAAATAATTGACTAATACACATTGAGAAAAGAAATAAAAAAGGTCTACTCGATGTATAAGGATACCTAATCAGAATGGAAAGTTTATCCTTTTCCAGATCTAGACTCACCTGCGACCATAGAATCTACTAAAATTTCTGTCATGGATACAAACGAGTAGAGGATATCATTAACTCATGATAAAAAAATACAACTATTTTGTATACAAATAAGTATCCAAATTAAATACTGTATTGCATTTTACAATTGAGGTAGGTATTATCCTTATACCTCTAAATATTTTCTCCAATAGTTATTAAATTTGTCCCACACTTCTTTACTGTTATGAACAAGTGTTACAACCATTTTTCTTCACCAACCAATATAAATATGTTGATTATGCAAAAACTAGTGTGTTCTTTCCTTTATACAAATAATTTATCAATTTTATATATTCTCTTCTTCTTCATCATCTTTAATTATATTATTTATAGTTTTATATTGTTTTTTTTATTTATTTGAAAATTTTTCTTCACAATACTCCTCTTCCACAATGCACTATTTCCCTTCTTTGAAATAGCACACAGTTCTCTCACATCTACTTAATATGAATGAATAATACTTTTTCCAATTATATCACACATTAATGGTATTTTTAGAAAGTTAAATTTTTAAATAAAAACTTCAAATTCAAAATACTAACTTACATTAACTACATCTAACTTATTTTCTTTTTTTCATACTAATTTCATCGGTCAAAGGAACTATCTATATAGAATCTGACAAACTATAAGAAGATATATTATGTTTCCCAGTGTGAAAACCATTTATCTTCAAATTATTTTAAACATCTTCATTTATGGTCCAAAAAACTCTAACATGGATATTTCCATATTTCTTACACAAAAATGAACATTAATATTCATGGATACTAATTGAGTAGAAAATCTCCAATTATATTTCATAAAATCTTCATACAAATTGAGGTCTTAGGAATATTTCATACATGATTTAGTTCAACTCAAAATACTTCTCAATAACTCTAAACTACACTATATTCATTCCAAACACCTTAAAACAATATGAAACCTGGTAATATACATCACCTCACAAAATAAACTTTAATTAATATGAGTTTTAATAAGACTTATAAATCTATAAAAAAATAAAAAAATAAAAATATTCACTTCTTTATTTTACGAAATATTTTCTATATAAATTTCACATACTATAGGAGTGTCTTAATCTATATAATTTCAAAAAAAACATAGGTATTGATGAAATTCCAACAGACACCTTATTTTTTATGGGATCAATAATATCCCAAAAACATCTATTAGTGTCAACAATATTCTTAGTTACATTAAAGGGTGAATGGTTGGGGGTGGTGCAGATGATAATAATTTCATAAAACTACACATTAACGTGGATGAGATAGTAGTGATTGGTGATGAGGTGATAAGTGTAGTTTTCCTTGGAATATCGAGTTTCTCTTAATATAATTTCAATTTAGTATTAAATTCAACATGGGGAATATTCATACCAAGATTATGTGTCATTATGAGGAGGGAAATAAAAACAATCACTATAGGTAAGAACATTGTGATTTAATATAGATTTTATATTGTGGGTATGATCTCTATTTTAAATAGATTTTTTTAGGGATGAACACAACAAAATATAACCTATGGTGCACCTATAGAGTAATTATTTTTGAGTCCTTGGGTAAGACCTATGTCGGTATTGATTGTTAATGATTTTATGAGGGGAGGAACTCCTTGTAAATAAATATTTATTCTAAGGGGTGTACCTACATAACTAGCATCACGAGGAGAACCATGATGATTGATATTCACATTACTATGGAGATGAACTATACACTGGATTCTCTATTGAAAAAATTTAGAGATTCTTGATTCTATCTAGATATAGTCAGGGCCTCCATGAACAATTATTTTTATTTTAATTTCATGTGGAATTTCATATTTTATATGTTTAATATAGTGGGCAGTAAATATATAATAGATACATCATAGAGGACCTCCATATTTATTTTTTATAGAACAATAAAGAATATGAATACATACATGATCACCTTATCCAATTGATGAGTATTTTATGGATACAGTCATAAATGTTTAGTTTATAAATATTTGAATATTATTTATATCAGTGTCTAAGTACAATACATGGCCCACTGTTGGGGTATATCGATAAGCCTTAGATATTCTAGAGTCCACCAAGGTAGGGGACACTTATATTTTGTAATTATGGATTAACCATGTTGATACTTACTTATGGATTATTTTAGAAATCTAATCGAGGACAAAAAAATCAAAATTCAGGATATGAAATAGGGGTAAATATATTCAATTTTAAGATCCCTCAAAGGTGGAGAATGTTTTACTATAAAGTTATAGAAAAGGGTTTCATGGGTATTGATGAGAATAATATTTTAATATTACTCGCATTCAAAAATAGTCAACTTCCTTCATTTAATACTCTTACAAGGTTTATAATACTATAAAATTAATTATAGGATCCCCATATAAAACTCATAGTTATATTCTTGAAGATATGAGGACCCAAAAATATGGAAATGATATAGACTGATGTGATACCTTCTTACTAGCATTTGAACAGTGTTAGGGATAGAGTTTATTTTAACCCCGACCTCTTGTATATATAAGAGATAATTTTTTCTTCACTTTAAGGAAAAACTAAATTAGTCATTGGTTATGGTAATAGGGGCTATGGGTTTCCTATAGGCCTTTCATTAGTGAGATTACATGAATGGATTCATCACATGGATGTTTTCATTGTCCACAGAATGGGTTGGGATGGATATAGTATGGTTAAAATTCTATATGAGGGTGTCAAATATATGATTTTAGAGGTTCTAGGATGGTTATAGTATATGTCAGCACTATGAAGCTAAAATAATTTTTATGATCAAGGTGTATGTCTAAGGTATCACATGATGTATATTTCTAGGAATCCTATTCATTTTTTCACCACCCCATTATAATAAAAGAATAAATCATTTGGTAATTCATTGTATGATTATTATATTTGTATTAAAGGGGGATAAAAAGGGGGACCACCAAAAAAATAACCTATCAGTTCGTCATCACAATAAACATTACATGGTAAATTGATAATTTTATAAGTAAAAGAACTCACAATGGGTTCACCATTTTTTTCCTGAGGTAACTCTCATTCCAATAGTTTTTTTGCTAAGAAAATTATTTGCAAGTGTAGAAATTCATTGGAATGTGTCAATGAAACTATGAATTTCACATCAAGGTTGTGAATATGGGATGTTGGATAATACCCTAAAGTTTATATATCCTAATGAAAGACATTTTTATTTAAATAATTAATATTTATGAATTAATTTATAGTAAAAATTTCCTTTATCTTGGTCATGAGATAATTATATCATTAACAAGAATTGATTTCAACATCTGTATGTATCAGAGGCTCTACATATTTCCATTATTAATATGTTACACTATTTTATAAAGGCACAAAGATGGGCATGTGGATATTTATTTCCAAAAATGTAGGAATAAGGTGTTTAAATTATTGGATTGGGATCATGATAGAGGCTTCCTATTTATCTATATGAAGAGAATCATATCCCATGTAGTTCTGTGTTGCTTAAAAGGAAAAATAATTTCATTAATTTTCATTGAATTTGGACCATTATTTTTTACTTTTTTTAAATTATTTTATTACTAAATAATTTCTTTAAAATTAAACGTATCTAAAATCAATTATTCATCTTTTAGGATACGAAACTAGAACCAACATGGTTCCTTTTTAAGTTCTTCTGTCCAGGAATAATGATGCACATTTTTAGATCATATAACTAAGACCATGGTTTCTTGTATTTTATGTTCATATTCTTATATCCTATTTAAAGTAGTTTAAGGTTATCTATAAAGGAATAATATATAAAATTAACCAATAAATGGTTTCAGTGAGGCTTATGCATGAACATTCCTTTCATGGTCATTATGTTTAAAGTGGATAAGTTGGATAGGGTATGGTTTGATCTTACAACTCAAATGAATCCCATGGTATTATGGATCATTAATCAATCACATGGATGATATTGTCAGTTATGATCTGGTTATGGTTTAATCTATGTAGGAATCCCGAGGAGTATGCCTAGGTGGATAGAACCTATTAGTGGGTCATTTTTTCTAAAGAGGGTTGATAAGGTCATTTTTGTAATTTTATTTTTCAAATTATGAGAACGTAGGTATTTGGGTATCTGTATCAGCTCCCAAAAATAAGGGGGTAAATATAACACCTAGGAGGTTTACTATATGAATGATTCCATATATTTCCTTATCTTTATGGATTGGGTGATGGTTCCCAAAGAGGATGATTCAAGTGGCCCAAAAAAGGTGTTCCCTGTTATTTATATCCAATATGGATTAGGTTAAGTGGTTCCCTAATATAGTAATCTAGGTATACTTGGTGAATTGGAAACTTAGTATGCTGATTTTGGTGTCCTGGACAATGTTTCACCATGGTTGGACTCTCCTAGGTAGCATAGGTTAGTGGTACCACAGTAGGGATAATTCAGGTAGATAAGGTGATTTTTGATCCATATAGTAATCTGTGGTGTATGTTGGGTAAGTGAAACTATAGTAATCCTTTCATAGGTGTCCTGTATGTGTGGCTCTCTAGTAGACCTCTCTATAGTAGCCCGAGTGAGTGGTTTTTCTTCTCTCTAATATTAAAAAATAATGTAGCAAATGGTATTTCAATAATTTTTGTTGTAAAAACATTACAGCGATGGGAGTTTCTAATATTATCATTATTTTCCTATTTTCTTGACATATAGAGTCACATGAACTTGAAATGTTGGAATTAATAATGTGAAATCATGAATTATAGAATCACTTGCTAAAACACTGTGTCTTGATCCCTCAAATGAGATGTATGGGGTTTATATGGGATAAAATAGGTATGTCTAAGAGATAGTTGGGGAAGCATCTCTTAACTAACATCAATTATATATAATTGTGAATGGGTGGGGTTTTATAATAGCATCGAGTGTTGTCTATTGAATGTACAGATAAGGGATAGTAAATGTGAGGGGATGAGTGTTAGGGGCCAATAACAAAGAGGCCGACCACGAGGGTGGGGTTTGATTTGGATGAACCCATGGGGCCATGAACTAGGAGTTTTTACCCAAAAATATCTATTGAGAGGTGTTGAGTTTCGAGTGATTGTGTTATATGAGGTCAGCTATGAGGATTCTACCACTTGTACCCTAGACTCAACTGACCATGAATGAGGTATTGGGTGCCATGAGGTCAGGTGCCAAAAGCTAAGCATGAGGTGACCCATGCTCCACCTAATCATTTCCTCAGGAATTTTCAAATTAAATATTATTATCTTGATTCTGTTAGTTAGAAAAATAGAATAAGAAATTTTTTATTTGTTCCTACCTAACCGTAATTTTATTCTTATTTAATATTGTTTTTTTGTTTCACTGAGATATGCTTCTATAAAATCATTTTACACATATATATAATCACATAATTTATAAATAATATATTAACTTCATAATTTATACCTATGAAACACTTTCCCCATTAAATTTAAACATATAAAGTTAATAGTCTATCCCTATCAGGGGTATGTTAGGTATAGAGGACATCAAGCAGTATGGATTCCCCTTTTATTATTATGTATCATCTCTTTTAAATTTGTAAAAGGCATGCCTGAACCCCACCCCACCCTATATAATGTATTAATTCACCAATAATATGATCTTACATATGACTTATATATTATAAAATATTAACTAGTTCTCTTACAGAAACTTGAAAAATAAAAAAAATTTATGTATGGCAATTATCATTAAAATATAGAATAATTATATAACCATTGAAAATATTTTTTTTCATTTTCTCATTAATATGTAAAATTAACGTATAAAAATAAAACCTTTTTATTTATTATATAATAATATAATATATGTTTTCTATAAATAAATTTATATTAAAATAAAATATGGATGAATTACTCCCCCACACATTAAATATTCCTTGTCCTTAAGGTGTTTCTCTAAAAAATATTATTCACATTAAATATATTTCTTCCTATGTTAAACATAAATTTTAATTAATGTTAATTATTTAAGATTTATAAAAAGTTAAATATTAACAATAATTCCCCTTTTCCATTCCCTATTACTCAAGTTTCGCATCTTTCTTCCCAATTTCACAAACCTTTATTCATAATAATTCAATTGATTTGATAAATCATTTTTCCTCTTATTAAATTTTTATGAATTCATTATCCCAACCATTTCCATCCAAAAAACAAGAACTTATTAACACACTTATATTCATAATATTCATGTTAATTTCCCTTCTTCCAAAATTAATCATAAAATATCTCAAATCTAAATCATTCCAAATAGTAGAAATCCCTTAATATTATTTGTGATGAATGAGCAATAGAGGGAATGATCAAACAATTGGATTTCAAATATTAAATAATGCTTATATGTATTTTGATATTTCAAACATAGACACACATACCTTTCATTGTAAATTTTGAGAAACTTTTATTTTGATTTATTATTCTCATACTACTCTAATTCAAATTTATTAATTTATATGGTTTTTTATTAATTATTCTCTAAATTTATACATTTTTTACTGTGTGATTCTATTGAGATATATAGGTGTTGAGAATATTTTTTTATGAGTCTATTGAATATTATTTTGAACTTGATATAACTAATATTTATGGTTTTTTATTTTCAACTCATAAATACTGTTGAAACTATAATTTATTTTGATGGAAAGTTATTTGAAGAAAAATTTAGACAGTGCATAAACATGATTCAAGTTATTATGTATCACGAAAAAGGTAATGATATAAGCTATTAAATGAGGTAGTTTCATGTGAAATATCATTTTATTATATCATATAATATTATAAAATAATAGATTTTATGCTATAAAAATAGATAATTCACCACAATTGAGAATTACTTTTTTGTGTCCTTATATATTTGATGGAAACCACATCATAAAGAAATATCTTTTCCAAAAATAATTTCAGATATTATTTCATGTTTTTCAATATTTATGACATCTAAAATATAAAGAAGTGTTATGCCATAATTAATTGATAGATGAGGATCTTATGTCATAGAAGTATGACCATGCCACATAGGATAGGAACTGTTTTTTCATGTCACTAAAATTTGGATGGATATGGAAATATAATTGATTTACCACATTATAACCAATTGAGAGCAAGTAGTGTTTAGTTGAATGAGAGCTTTCCAAATAAAATAGAGTTTTGTTATTTATTTTTATGTTTATAGATTATGTAATACTTTTACACCATAGTGACCACCTCTCGATGTAATTTTTTCAGTCATTTAAAAAATACCTATTATGAACTACTATATTATGACACAATGGACGAGTCTTGGACATGAAAGTGCAAAACTATGTAGCTCTAATATCCTTGATGATTTTGATTTATGTAATATATTTTGTGGTTATTTTATCATATTATAAAAGCTAATTAAAATATTTTGGTGTAGGTTAAATAGAATATTATCAAATATATTTGTTTGAAAATCGGATTTGAATTTGAAATAAAAATTCAAATCTAAACTAGCTAAAAAATTTAATATTATACATTTCTGATTTTTAAGTCACATAATGTCAGAAATTATGAGAATAAATACAATAAGGATAGAGGATAATATAATAATAGATGGATATATGTTAAAAAGAGAAAAATCTATGAATATACAAATTATAATAAAGGAATAAAAATAAGTATATCAATATGGTTGTGTGCATGTGTTGAGTATACTATATGAAGATACAACTTTTCCTTGTGAAACAATGAAGGTGAAGATATTCATTATTAATGTTGTGGAAATAGAGAAAATGTGAAAGAAATCATTAAACTCAATTACTTTTGAAAGTCAATTTGATTTAATACACACATATTTTTACCAACATTTATCTTTATATTATGTGTAGGCTACACTTGTGTCTGGAATGCACCAAATCATAGTCAGGAGACAATTATGCTTAATATTAGTGGTTATACCCTTCTATTTTCTGCTCACATGATGATTCTAGTGGGTTGTGTAATCCTAAAAAAAATATATTTCACACCTAGTACTATCCTTATCAAATTAATATGTGAACCTTGTGAATATACAATGTTCCATAATGTTGGTGTGTGTGTATGGATGTGAGGACTAGTTTTATCAAATTAAATTAACATGTGTAAATTTTTTTCCTAAAAATATCTAAAAATAAATTTTATATTAATGTTTCACCCCTACCCACCAAACTAGTGAACTACCCCAAATCCTATTTTTGTATTCTCATATTTAATAGTATATTAAATTATATTCCACATAAAATCCTTTTTAATTGAGTTACATGAATAAAATTTTTAAATGAGGAGACCATGTTTTCAAAAATGAATCATTTCTCCAATAAAAATTAATGGAAGTTTTCATTCTAGTCGATAAATCACTCAAAATAAATTTTCTATTATAATAAATGAAAAATGATATAAATTAAAATTTTAATGGAAATCCCCAAAAACAAGAAAGTCACTACCTCTATGAAAATCTAAATACTCATAGTATAAGTAATTATAAATACATTGGGATGGATAGATACAACTTTCTTATTATTTTTCTAGTGGATTGAGTTAATATTTTTCTTATAGATTATATACCACCTATAAAAGAAAACACTATAGAAAGGAAAATTTATTCAAATTAAAAAAATTATAAAGTTGGAGAGAAATATTCATGGGCTATTCTACCCAAGTGGGTGTTGTTTTCTTTATTTACTATAGAAATAAATTTATTATTCAACTATAATTTTATTGTGGATATAACTTATGTGACATTAACCACCACATATTGGTCTTCATAGTGTACATGAGTGGCTAATATGTGTAAAGTTCCCCAATGAAAATGGAAAATAATCTCATCTTCAAACAAATAAAATAAGGGAAGTCAAATGGGAATGGAGAGAAAATTAATAGTGATCCCTGGTCAAAGAATCATAATCCTATTAATTTTTATGATGTAGATGTTCAAAAAAACATCTCAATTTTCCCAAAGAGTTATTATTTTTCAAATAACATCTTTTTACCGGTTTATACCTCCAAATTCCACACCACCCACTCTTCGAAGGGGGCGTCTTCGTATTCACCCTATCGGGCCATTAGTAGTACTAATTTTTCAAATTACCACAAAGGGTATTGAATTTGATTATTTGTAAATGTAAAATAAAAGTTATATTATTCAATGATTAATTAATCTCCCTCTAATTTATAGGATTTAAGTGTTTTTTTTATATTTCCATGTGGAGGATTATATAATTGTGTGTAAGAGAAGGTTTTATAAATGTTTCTAAGACCTTCGTTATGTCTTCAGAAAAAAATATAGGTAATAACCATTTTTCCAAGTCATGAATTGATATTAATATATTGAATAGTGCATTGATTTTTGTGTTCTTCACAAGGCTTCTATAAATGGTCATTTAAGGTCTTCTGTGAGAACCTTGATGAGTTCGTCGATGCCTAATCTCCATAGTTTGATCATTGAACTCCCTTTTTTCAAAATATTGGAGTCAAAGCCTCAATTTTTATTTAAATAAAATACCTTTTTTATTTTGGTAGAGGGAGACCCATTACATATCACAAATTCACATGGCCAAGTGTCCTGAATACAAGGCTTAAAAGACCATTTTATGGCTTAAAGGACCCCTTAGTGAACAGTGATGCTACAGTACCTGTGCTGCTGGAGTAACTGCTAAAGCGAAGGGAAATTCTCCCATACCCAAATTTGATCCAGAGTCTTTTGGATTCCCTGAAAAAGCCTACTACAGTACATTCTCGCTGAACCCCCATTATATATCTTGAAAATAATAAAATAGTTTTATCTTTGGGAGAGGTTGAGTGAAAATTTAACTTAATGTTTTTAATTTAAATTAATAGAATGAGATACTTACAAAGTGGATATGAAAATGAAGGACTGTATTCATTCCCTATAATGACCACAAAATTTGATTAGAGGTCATTATAAGAGGTTCCATGCATAAAATTTCAATTTTTAAATCCCTTATGAATACAGATAATTGTATGACCATAATTATTTCTCCACTAAACCTTAAAAAACACTCATTATCATGTATACCACTTATAAATATTTTAGATATTTTTCTTTAAAAAGGGGGCTCATGAAAAAAATGTATTGCAAATAAATGTAAATAAGAAAAATGAATGAATACCTTGTTATTGTTAAAGTATATAGCCAATGTTTATATATATAGGTTCTTAATTATAAATAAAAATTGTTTTTAAATTGTTCCTATGATAAACCCAATACCATTCTCAATACACATCCATCTATTGATGTTATGTGACTTATTTTACCTATAAAACCAATTTAGTACACAATGGTCTATCTCCTAAATAGTCTATAATAGTGAACACACCATAGCTATGGACAAATCACTATACAATCACCACATTCAACAATAAATAGTTTACCCCTTACATAAAAAAATCCACTATATAAATGTAATGTATTGAGAAGAGTTGTATAAAACAATTTTATAAAAGAAATAAAAAATCTATGAAAATGAAAAGGATCATCTGACAACCATTTATCCTATTCTCTACTCACTCATTACCACATCATGTAGGGAAATAAAATATCATAAAATTAAATTGTAGGAATTTTGTTTCACACATAATCTCCCACATGGATTAATCCCTTGGTTAGTTCTCTATTAAAAGTGATTTATGTGATCATGATGGGGTAGGAATAAATAAATTGAGAATGAGAACTACTGGTAATATTAATATACAACAATAAAAGATCATAAACTAATCCCACTATATAGTTTAATGGCAAACTAGACCAAGGGAGTTTTATTCTAATTTTATATGCATTAGAATCCATCATAAATAATCCTCTATGAAAGGGTTGATTTCTACATAGTACAATATTGATTCTTCTTTATGGGATTTATTATTCCCCATTTATCCCTGGTATCTATATTTTTATAGATCAGAAACACATGAGATAAGATCTTGGGTAATTCATGATTAAGACACAAAAGGTAAATGAAAATATTCTTTAGTCAATTCAATCTCTTTTATGGATTCCATGTGGGAAATATATTAGTCCCATGGACTTGGATTATATTTCACTAATGTTGTATTTGATTCAAAGTGGACTTATTTTCTCCCAATATTGTGACAAATTTTTTTTATGAAATAAATAAGGTTAATGGCATCTTCCTAGACAATCATGCTTTACAATGTAGTGTAAACATTTTAACAATAGTGTTTTCCATTGAATACCAATCATTCTGCCTTTTATGAAGAATCCATATCATAAGATTTGATATGCATGGTTGAGTGTATAGAGGGATATAATATGGTCTATCAGCTACTATGACAATTAATTCAAGTATTCACCAAGATATAATCATAATTACCTTATGAAGATTGGTAGACGTAACCTATTATTTTCCCGTTGCATCTAATTATTCATATATAACATCAGCATAGCCCAAGTAATTTCTAATTTACTTTTACATAGTCATCATTCTATGCTTAAGTAACAATCTATCTTTACTACCTTAGGTTACTCTTCCACAACTTCATTTTACACTTATGTATCATAAGTTTATTTATATACAGTATATGCAATTCCAGATTTATTCTTATGTAGATTCTACATCATCCAAGTTACACTTAAACAGATATAGTCCATTCATTAATGGTGATATAAAAATATTTGAGGATAATATGCATCATTTCATCCCCTTATATTAATACATATGAGCTTATGTAAATTTGTAAATGGAATGTTCAGGCCCCTTTTACATAGCACATAACCAAGAATTTAGTATTATGTATATTCTTTTTATTATGTAACATTATTTAATATTATCTGTTTCTCCTATAAACATGAAAATCACAATTTTATGTGTATGTCAACCATTATTAAAATAAATAACAATAATAAAACTAATAAAATCCATATTTATGCTATTTTCATATTAAGCTAAAAAATTATCCTACAAAATTAAAAAATTATTATTTATAATATTATAATATAAAATGTATCATATATATAGATAAATCCAACCCCTATAAATATGGGTGGACCTCTATATTCAAGACACATAGCATCCCTTTATTGAGACATGAATATCAAATATCTCTCTTCTCACCTTACTGAATTTGATGCATGTTTTTCTCTCGATCATCATGGTTATCATTGATTGTACAAGGCCTTAGTGATCTTGGATGGTTTTTAGTTTTGGAAAGATCTTTAAGGTATACCACTCATGGTTCTCATACTATAGCACATTATTTTGGGCACCAATTTGATAAATAAAAGCACTTGGGTGAATATTATTTGGGAAAGAATTTTTAATATTTAATATTTTAACCCATTAAATATCATACTTTGATTCCTAACTACATTTACAAATTCCAATAAATTGAATTAATACTTTATTAAATTATTATATAAAATTTCATACCTTAAAGAATTATTCTTAAAAATATCCTAGGGTACTCTGATTTAATGAATAATTAGTGATATTGGGATGGAGAAATTTTATTATACTATAACACATATATCAGATTTAGGGAACATTATTTCCACTCATCGCTTCATATAACCACATATTTCTCGTAGGTATCAATAGACTCTTAAATAGCATTATCATTCCATGATTTGATGAAAACCTTCCAGATTCCTGGTTCACATTCTATAAAACCTAGGATATATAAAAACTCTAATCCGGAGGCTCATACATAAAATATTACCAATGAAACTATGACATATAATATGGAATTATAAATCTTCACCAAAAAATTATCAAATGAGCTAAATCCCAAGACTCGGTGTCACAACATTGTATACTACCAAGAAAATGGTGACCAACTTTATGGGTAAAAAACTAATAGGGACTAATTATTGGGATATAGATCTATGCTTAAATTTATGTGTTCATACTTAGTGTAGCAGATATTTAAGGATTTCATATACCTTTTTAAATGTAAATTAATACATGAAGTCTCCATTATATCATAGATGTATGTATAAAATAATTTGTGATTTATTATCTGGTATAATGCATATTAATGTCCTTAAACAATCACATATGATTTATAACATAGATAATTTAATATGACCTTTTCAAATGTTAAAAAATATTAAAGGAACTGATTCTCAAGGTAATGTATGATAAATTCCATCCTATAAAAGAAGTTTGTGGAACAGACATATGGATGATTTTTCTAGCTCATCCATTTCATAAATATGTTGAAACATTCACTATAATAGAGCCTCACCTCCATATATACATCATTTATGAAACATAGACATAGATATTATTGTTCAATCATAGTAATCATCTAACCATAAAGAACCTAATTTTATGTTCACCCATGAAAAAGATAGGGACATTAGTCATCTATTGCCTTGAAGTTGAGTGAGGTTGATATCAAACATGGGGTAATCAAATCAACACAAACTGAGATCCCTAACAACACATAAAATGGTCATGTGATATGTAATGAGTATTTCTCATTATATATATGCACACAGTAAGAATTGGTGTATCTTGGATAGTATTAGTTAGTGTTTAGATCTAATGAATGAAAAATAAGGGAATCATATGTTCAAGAATAAGGGAATAAAAAATAAGGTAAATGGTCATTTTGGAAATCCATGATCATAGGATTATTTGAAAATATTAATTAAATAACCCATGGGACATAATCATGGGTTAGTATTATCTGAAAAGTGATAGTAAGGTGATACTCTAACTAAGAACAAAAGTCTCAACAAGTAGTTATAAATGTGGGGTCTAATAAATTTCTCAGTCCATGAAGGAGTATATGTAAATGAACCTCCTAATTTTTTAATAATTGAGGTACATTAATTTTTTTCAAATAAAAAAATAATGATAAATATCAAAATATATGGATTAACAGTCAAGGAACCTTTAAAATTCCCTATATTGACAATGTGAAGGAACCTAAAGATTTGTATTTCAAGGATGAAATGGAAAAGGTAATAAAATACCTCAGTGTGATAGAAGTAATATTAAATGAAACTAATTACAGTTTCCCTATAATAATGTGAGTAAAAAAATGTTGGACCATTGAAACATCAAACTATTACTTAATCAATCAACTAATAATTAGTGGAAGATATTTTTTTATCATGTAAATGTAATACCATTTGATTTTTTTTAGATTTTCTCTATTTTTTATTATTTTAACTTCGTGTTAAAATTCTGTATTTCTCTCAATATGAATGGGGTAACTAGAATGATTATTATATCATCTCCCTAATATATATTAAGTGGTTCCCAACTTACAAGTGTTGATGAAGAAAAGAGTCTAGTGGTGGAATATTCATCATTGGGCTATAAGAAAATGTTTGCGATATATTGACAGATATATTAGATATTCTTCCTAATATGAGTTGACCTAAATTTATAATAATACAATATATTCCAATAACCATGGTGAGAAATCAGAAAAATGATTATCTATTGGCAACATATATTCACATGGTAAAATGGGTAGGTCTTCAAACACAATCATTGTATTGTTGTTCAAATTTTATTGAATGATTAATATTTATGATTATATAATTCATCTACATAAATAATTTTCATTATCAAAGAAAATATGATAAGTAGTAGGAGCCTAGTCAAGATACGACCCTACCATTATTTGTAATTTGGGTTCAATAGTGGAAAAGTGGGTTTGGAACTTTGAGCGTCACCTTCTATTAGTATAGATATTTCCCTAATATCTCAGGTTATTGGTATTTTTTCTAGAATAAATTCATAAAAATGAATAAGATATATAGATGGATATTATTAAATCCTCTATTTTAAAGGTAAAATTTCATGAAGTACACATAGATCCCCTCTCCAAAATACAAGGAACAACTCTCGTGGTTAGCATAACCTCTGTGGTAAACAAAGAAGAATATGTTTTAGGTGTGTTATTATTATAGTATAAATATATTAATGATATATTGATTAATTTCCCATTATGATAGATCTCATGGAACATTATGATTATTTTCTAAAAATATTGAAAACAAACTCAATAATTACAGTAAATATCCCTTTATCCATTTTTTAAAATGATTACTCTAGAAAAGGGTTGAAAAAACATAATATTCCATCACTCATGAATACTTGATTACTTTTATATATTCCAAGAAAACATGTTCTTTAAACCTATTTTTTCTGAAAGTTTCACTATGATTATTCATTAGTAAGAAACTAAATTAATTGATCATATTTTAGTAAATTATTTGATAGCAAAGAGCTGGCTGTGGTGGATTTTCTTGGTTAGCTCGGAGTGAGTTATATAGTTCCTTAGGGGGATTCACATTAATATCATATCTCCATCTCATAGATAAATGAATCAACCATGGTTAATGAATAAATATAAATAATAACTTATCAGACCATATGGGAGGGGGAGGACACACCTATTATAATAGTAGATGGAATGAAAACATTGTGTGAGGAAAATCTTTCCATACTAGATTACAAAGTAGTTTTATTAACAGAGGACTCATCTATCATTAAAAATAATAAATGGATAGTGGTTAAAGAAGTTATAACATATAAGAATCGATATGGTTTTTTCTAGTTTATAAATTTACTAATCAATAAACTCATTCCACATCAATTACAACAGATCATACAAGGTAGTAAAGTGATGGGTTGATGATGTTCCTAAAATGATATCTAAATTACTACGGGGTATGAGGAATATAAATTATCAAGTATCTGGAATCATAAGATTCACTAAAAATAAATTCTCTATAAAATATCTAATCATATATTATATCTCATTTCTTATATAAAACTCTAATTTTTATCCTGAGTTTGCTATATTTCAAAGGAATTAATAAGAGTGGGTGTAGAGTGAAATTTGGAATAAAAACTATTGAAACCCTATAGAGTATTTATAAAAAAATCTACCTAGGATTTAAAATATGTATATCAGTATAGGATATGATGGTTTTTATTTACATGTTATCAATACTATAATAAAGGGGATCTTTTTTAATCCGATGTATGAAAATGTATTGAAATTAAACCTACCAAGAGATAAATCAGTTCCCACACTAAAAAAATATGGGTTTAATAACATCAAGAATTTTATCACATAAATGAGTTGGTTGAATAATAATTTCATCTAAATTAAATTGAAATATCCTTAGAACCATTCCTCTGACAATATTTGGATATATCCAAAGGGGGAATTGAAGAGTATCAAATGATCCTTGAAGATGCTGGGAAATTTATAGAATATACTTTTGGAAATTATTAGATTATAATCACTATTGATAAGTATAAATCTATAGAGTTATTAAAGATCTATAAAAATATTTATACATTAATTAAATCCATATATCGGCTTCAATCATCAATAGATCATACTCTAGAATTTACATCTCTTCTATTATTATTTTTATTTGAACACCACTGAGAGACTCTAAACTGGTGTTGCTCCTCCCTAATTTGGTTTGACAATAAAAATTCATTCTATCACAAAGAAAATAACCTATGATATCCTCATAATATCTAATATACTTTATTGATAACTCTTGAAAACTCATAAATAGTAACAACATGGTAATTATGTCCACCTAAACATTGGATGCAAGTTGGATTTAAAAAATTACAATTTCAAAACACCTGATTCGATGATGAAAAATTTTAGTCAATATATTATTTATAAGACATGTAATGTCAAAAAGGTATAGGTTGGATACATATGTATCTTATGTTCTATAATCAAATGTTTATCTTAACTAGTAATAAAATAGATCTAAAGGAATTTTTTCTCCAAACCATATGCTCCTAGATGGATACTGAAAAGCTGGATGTGTATTATGTGTTGTATCACCATCGGTAAAGGTTAGTAATTTGGAAAAGAGAGAGGGTTAATGAAGCAATAAAATAAAAATCATTTTGATTATTTTTTATTGGTGATTTAATTGTTAAGAAGGTTTATACACCCTAAAATTATAATAAGGTAAATTTTAGAAAAATAAATTAATACGATATTTATGAAGAATAGAAAGTTTCTCTTTCTATTTCCTAGATCAATTTAACTAGTGAGGATTTCTTAATTTGATAGTTCCATATGTTTTTTCCAATATGATTCCTGTACTTTTCTTCTCAAAAATACAAAATTTTTCAAATTCAAGAATTTAAAGACTTAGTGAGTAGAAAATTATATTTATCTCCTGTCACCCTTTTAAATCATCAACCTAACATTATTTATACCTTTTTATTTTAAACATTTTACCTTTTTTCAAAGACATAATTGGAATGTACTAAAGAGAATATACTATACATTTTACCAGGACTCCGTTTATTATTTTTCAAATTGACTAGTTTTATTTCACTTTACATTTTATGTTTAAGGTATTTCTTGTGAAACCAATGAGGGTTCATGTCTATGGTCAAATAGATTTGAATAAAAGTGGCAAATGTTTATGTCCATATAGGTTGGTCTAAAATTATTAAGGAAACCAATATAGGGATCAGGGAAAGGAAAACACAATATGAATGAAGATAAAAAATCTATATTTGATGTATGTGATTAAGTGGTTCACAATGTCTATATTCATAGTGGTCAGATAAAAGTGGGGTTGTGGATTTAATTCATTTTGATTTTACCAAAAGTAAGTCTCCTTTCCATGAAACCATGTTGAGATAAAATGAAATGAATTGTGAACAATATATCAATACAAGAAACCTTGAAAAAGTAAATTTTAATATATTTTAATGTCATAGTAATTGGAAACAAGACATATATAGTTTTTTCTCTTGTGAAATAGAGTATGATTATAAAAATGGAGGTTCATTCATCAAATGAATATATGTTACTAAACCTAAATTGAAACATTTTTGGTATAGATAACTAAAATATTGATGAACTTCACAAACCAAGTTTAAGTTATATGTTCATAAGAATTACAATATTTTCAAATAGATGAAGAATTTGGATGTTAAATATAAATTGAGTAATTTGAATCATGAATTTATGGAATGATAGTAGAGAGGCTAAGAAAACCATTTACCAAGTTCTAATGATATATCTGTTACTAAGTCATGAAAAAAGGTCCACCAATGATGATTTTTAACCATTTTTTAATGATGTGTGCAACTATAATGTTGATAATGTTATTTGGATCATAGGATCTTATACCTATTAAAAATAAAAACATATGTTGGTGGTATGTGTTTTAAACTTGTTTTCAATAATGGAAGGATATCCTTTGGTATTTTATGTATTCAATATCCATAATAATGAAAGTATTGGGGTGATTAATGTGCACAATATAAAAACTATAGTATATAGAATGGGAATGTTCAAAAGGTAGTTAAAACAATCTAGCTCAAAATCATCTAGAATTTTATTATTATAGAGTATTGATATAGAATAGAAGTGGATGGGGGTTTTTGGTGGGTTCCAATATAAGTGGTCCGGACATCAACATGTATCATATAAGAACTACAATCAATCCACACATAGATCATAGGATAAAATTTATAATCACAAATGTAAGAAGATATTATGGGAACTAAATATTCCAAATATTAGGATAGTAGGAATAATGATGTTTTTACATTCATTTAGATCTGATATAATATATCTAAACATCATAATTTATCCAGAAGTAAATGAAATTATAGATCATGTATATCTTGGAAGAGGTATTCCATAAAATATGTCCCATTCTAGAATAAATATAAATAATTTTATCCTAGAGTAGGAGTTAGACAAAATCCTAGGAAATATTATAGGAATATATTTAATACAATGAGTATTTGGAAACCACTTGAATAATTCAAGGGATAATTATTAATTAATGACATTAAGGATGAATTTTTCTAAAGGATGCTTCAGTTTTTTTTTAAATTTGTGGTATATAATGATAAATATAGAATAAAATGTTGTGAAATTGGAAAAGGAAAATGTATGAATAAACTTAGTTATAAGTAAGAGTAGTGTTCAGACAAGGAAAATATGTAATAGAAACATTGAAATATTTAATAGTAACTAATAGTTTCAAAGGGGACTATGTAAGAGTAAGTCCATAAAATATAAGAGTAAATTAGATTTTTATTGGGGGATAAGTAAAAGTAAATTGTTTCCAAAGGTAATACATAAGTTGAATTTTACTGGTATGAAAGAGTAACTCATTATCATATTGATGTTTTTGTAAAATTATTAAGATATGTAATATGTATCTAGGATTGAGTCTGATATATAATAATACATAAAATTATATATAAGGGGAAATACATTACTACAAATTATCATCAAATTGGAAACTTTTCGGTGTTGGTGCATGTCAAAATAAAAAACAGAAATTAATTTCTTATTTTCATGTCAATATACATTGATATTAAAATGGATAATTTTGTGAGAGATATCAAGGAGGCTTCACTCATGATTATGGTAGAATTTAATGATACTCAATTATTTAAATTTTCAAATAAAACATATATATCATTTGGATTTAATTAAATTGAAAAACATGGATGGTGTTGTGTAATTTAATGATTTTTGTGTACTCCAGTAAAGAGCCTCTCATGGAGAAGGAAAAATTGGTATACTCAATTGAATTTCTAAATATTAAAAAAGCTAGTGATGGAATCCCTTAGAAAATTTAGAATAGATGAAGGTAAAGAGAATGAGTACTATTTCATGTACATCATAAGTAGTATTATTGATTTTCTCCTATAAAGAAAATATACATTTAGGGGAACCATTAGTATATCTCACATAAATAAAATATGTTTCATCACATGGATGAAGATAAAGATGACTTTCACATCATTTCTATTCTAATTTCCAATCATTTATCATGAATCAAAACATCAATTTTTAAGGGGAGTAGAGTGTTACAATCTATAATGAGATAAGTGAGGTAAATATTAATTTTTTTTAAAAAACATTATTGTTAGGGTTAGTATGATTTCTCTAAATTGAAAAAAAAATGTTTTCTTAGTGATTTTATTTATCAACAAAACACTATTTTATGTTCCATGGGGTATCCCAATATGGGTGAACCATGTAATAACACTTGTGTCACTATTTTATTATTTATCAATTCAATATCATTATTAGGGAAAAAAATAGTTACCACCTGAACTCTAATGATATTATCTGCATGGATAAACAAAATATTTCATATTAACTAATTTACATCCCCTGGTTGTATTAACCTGTATTCAATCTGATTGAGTTTTCTCCCTCATAAACCCTTGTATAAATTATTTATCACAAAGGTATTATGTTCATTAATGGAAAAAACATTAATATATGGAAGGACTATATTATAAAATACTTTTTGTCTCTATGAATGGATGTGTAAATGATAGTAAATCCTATCACTATAGTCTACATTGAAATCCACGATGTATATAAAATAAATCACAATGAATTGGATATCATTGAAAAATGATTGAATACTTGAGGATGATATTTTTTCAGCACAATATACCTGATGTTTATATCATGTAATTACTCATATTCTATGTGGTCAATGATCATGAGTAACTATGAAGGTGTGTGAAGCTAAATTTAATTTTCTATGGAATAAGTTTTTAAATTCTAGGATACACCCAAATTAATCTGTAGATGAATTATTTTATTGGCTTAATGAGATAGTAAGATAAATGTGCATAAATATAAAAACTATCTATGGTATCAATATTTTTAGAATAATTCCATGAATATTTCCACCCCCATTAAATGTGAAGGTTTCAGTGATTGAGAATACGGATTTGAAGGAACTAACATTGGATATTTAATATAGCACTCTTATTGAATAAGAAATTAAAAAATATTAAAACAAATTTGTTTCAAAAAGATAAATATGAGGAAGTTGTATTTAAATAATTGTAGTAACTCTCTATGGAGGATAAGCCAGAATATAATGTGGTTGATGTAGTTATGATATCCTTTTAAAAAAATTGAATATGGTAAAGGGAAATTCAAATGAAATCCTTTAGTTGAACATTTTCAATGTGGAATGTTTGGGAACCCTAATATAATGTTTTATAAGAAATTTCATGGGGATGATTAATAAAAATACCCCAAGGAGAATTGATCAAAATTTATAAAATACAATAGCTGAACCAAGTAAAAATCATCAATAAGAATAACATTCAATTACAATAGGATTATAGTGATGATGATTCTCAAGTAGAAAAATTTTTGGAATCCAAAGTGCTCCATAATGATCCTTCTGGTAGTGGGAGATAAATCATCATATAAAGACCATGAAAGTGAAGATGGTGAATTGGATATAATAGAGTACCATAATGTTGGGGTAGATTATACTCTTGAAAAAATATATTTTTGGTGGTCCAAAATGAACATGTTCAGTGGTTTTTTATGATTAAAAAATAATACATATATATGTATATAAGAAATAAGAATTAAAATATATGTTTAAATGGTTGATTGAGTGATTCATATATAGAAATACCAAAAACATAGAGAGGATGGATTAATAAAAATTCAATATTTAAGAATAATATAGAATCCATGATAACTTGACTAGTAATTGGAATGATAGTGTCAAAACAATTAAATATATTAATAAATATATTGATAGCTTATAGTGAAATATTGAGGATCATAAAATTCTATAAACTCCTGGGAAAATATCAAAATCTAGGATGAATAGATCATACAAAAATTCATGGTAAAAATTAGTAATCGAATTAAGAATTTAAAATATTTCAAACTAAAATAGTGTTTTAAACAAAAATGAAATTCTAATGTTGGTATTTACCTCAAGAAAAAAATATATTTGGTCGATCCAAATCCAAAATTATACACACATAAAAGGAAGATTGATTATGGTGACTTTCAAAAGACCTAAATGTTTGTTATACCTATGAATAAAACTTGAAAAAATACCCAAAAAAATAATTTAATTATTTTATAATGATGGGACATACTCAATACAAGTTTTCTATGGTAAAATGATATTTTAAGGTGTGAGATCAACAAAAAAATATGAGTATAAATTCTTATACTCGTTATATTTTTAACATCAATTGTCTTTTGTATAAATTTAAAGAACATATGGCCATTTGTTTCCGATAAAGGGATTGAAGGAATACTATAAGGACTCGGCATTAATACATTACATAATCTTGAAATAAATGAGTAATTTACATTGAGGGAATTTTCAAGTTTAGTGTTTTAGAGAATTAGGCCATAACTATTAAATTACATATCATGAATTACAATGTAGGAACTTCTACTCGGTTTCCATTTTTTTCACATAATAAAAACTCATGAAAAAACGAGTCATGTCTAGTTCAATGTTTTAGACTGCATGAGTTTTCATTGATCCCATCCTTGACCCTATTCATCTTTAAGTCCTGTGAAAAACATTTCAAAACATGGGATGAGCTTAAAAAGCTCAGTAAGGGTTGTAAAACAAAGAAAGAAAACATTAGTCCATCATTACATACATAACATAAGATCTTTAACATACCTCATAAAATCATAAGATTTATTAATAACACATTGAAATCATAAATCATAAAGGTAACTTGTGGCATCCATATCATAGTTACATTATAGATATCACAGCTATATAGGGAGTTATGTTGGAATACCCATCACAATATATTCCCTAAATCACTTACGATAAATATTCACATTTACCTCCGTCATGTTACCCAATGCATTGGAGAGTTATCTTGGGCTCACCCGCCCTAGGTTTATCACAGAACCACCCATATACGCAACAATTCCCAAAAACCATAACATGTTAATAACACATAAAAAATATAAATGATAGATAATGCTTCCACATTTCAATCACAACAAATTATTTAAATATATTGACATAAAAAATCCATTATCAAGACCATTTTTTATACCAAATACATAAGAAAGTATATGGTATTTATTTTCCATTTAAAAACATTATGGCTTGTTAAGGAAGCCCTAGATCAAATAATACTTGCGGAGGCAGAAAGGTCATTGTCACTGCGTACGTTAAAAAGAAACATTATTTTTTTTATTTTTGTAAAATGCTTTGTAGGAAAAGATTCCCCTGAATGAAATGAAAATTAAAAGGTGTTTATATAGTGTATAAAAGGAAGTCATTTATTAAAACAAAATATGCCTCAACGAAAAGAGATTGAGACAATGTCTCTTACCTCATGTCTGATTTGACCTGTTTGTTCTTTAATCTTATGAATAATAAACTAAAGTTAATTTTTACTTGCTTAAGATCCTTTTTCAAGTTTATTATTGTTTTTATATGACTTATTACCAGGTTATAAACATTATTTAATCATTTTAGTTAATAATGGTCATTTTTCGATATTTGGTACTTGAGTCAAAAATGAACTTCTTATAATTACAAGTTGTTCAGGTGGTTAAATATCCATTATCTTCACAATGATATTCATTATGTAGATATCATATATATCATATATATCCAGTATATGTATTTATTTATAATAGTACATAACATTTATAGATTAGAAATGAAATGCATCGTTCATGGAGACGGTAAGTCATACTTACGCAGGTATGCTACTTTCATTTCTATTTCTTATTTTAATGGAATTAAAACATAATGGTATATAGTTATTTATAATTTCATTATAGTATCATATATAATATCATTAACTCCATCATTTATATGTCCCACATATGGCATTAACGAGTCATATCACTTTAAGGGGGAGGTAGTCTGCACTTCCTCAAATGAATTTATTGTGTTTACCCATAATGGATACCATAAAGGTATGTTATAAGTGAAAAAATAAAGAAGCATAAATATAACAAAAAATTAATATATATATCATATATAAAAACAGTTCTATCATAATGGCCACAATGAGGGGCGGTTGGAGATATTTGAACAATCATCGTTTCGTGAGACAGTAGTTCGTCGTCCACAGAAACAGTATGTTCTTTACCCAATAGATGGAGGTGTGTGTAAGTGTAGTTTGAATAATTCTTATAAAAACAACCTATTATATTGAGGATACTGGTGTTTTTATAAAATAAAGGAATAAAAAGAGTTTATGGGTTTGTAAAAGTAAAATAAAACAAAACGGTTTAAGAGAAGATGTTTCCTTTAAATTGGGTATCTCCCTTTGGATTGAACCAATAAGTTTACTTGAAGTGACTTATGCCTAATGTAAGGATTCTAGGTGAAATATAGGGATATTGAGATCTTATTTGGATGGGTGTTGGATGATCCAATGGGTGTGAGAGGTGTCAGGAATGGATTATAAGTTGTGTCCTTTTATAAGGGGGAGGAGGGGCTCTTTAGGAAAGTGTGAAAATATTAATTTATTATATAATAATTTTCGGTTTCAAAAGATCCAAAACTCATTAAAGTATAAGATAATATGACTCATGGACTAAATCAAATCATCCAATAACAATTAGATAGGTTTTTGATGTTTTTTAATATTTATAATATTATTTATTTAAATGATTTATTAATGAGGTCAACACTACATCATTATTGTGTCTAAATAATTTTATTTATTTGATGTATAACAATTTTAAAAAAATACCATTACATAGGAAATAGTTTTTTATTTTCAATTAAAATTAATAGTTAGAGAGATAAGTTAAATAACCCCATGTAAAAATTCATTTAATAAAAGGTATTTTTTATGTCATTTTTTGTCTTTACATAAAATTATCTAAACTAAAGTGTCATTTTCACTATTAAGTGGCTCCATGGGATCCCAAAATAGACCCAAAGATGCCCCTAGTCGTTCATCAATCCTCAAATAAGGTTAGGACAAGTGTTAAGGTAATTTGGTATTATTATAATATTCTTTTTACCTTGAATTACCATATTTACCTTTAACCGCGGTAAATAAAAGTCAAACATTACTATTCTCCAAAAATTATTTTTATCTTATTGAACCACATTTTTCTTAATAATAACAACCATTATGTATTATTTTATAAATTAAATTAATAGAAGAGGTAAAATATCATTTAAATGAAAATGTCATTTTTTAACTACTACTTAGTAGTTTCACTATTCCTCAAAAATTGATTTTTTTCGGAAAAATATCAAAAATTCATCCTAAGCTATATTTTATATTCCAAATTAAAAAATGATATCTATTTTACCTATTTATAAACATAGAAGTTTGATTAATTAATTTAGAATTTATTCCCTTTGTCAAAACAAAAAACATGCTTTTATGAAATATTAACTATCAAAAGATTGACACTTGTTTATATCCAATTTCAATTTGAAATTAATTCCAATGACCAACATTGGATTAAATAGTAAAAATATAGTCTAAATACACTTTAAAAACAATTAAAAAGATAATATAACCATATAAATAAATTAGATTAAAATGCATTTTTGAATTAAAATACATCATTTTTTACTTTTCTTTAAAAATTGAAATTTATCAGAAAAATACCAAAAATTTTCCAAAAGTAAATTTTGAGGTCCTGTGTAACACCCAAGACTTTTATGTTATATAAATCATCAAAGGAATATTTTTCTACACACAACACTTGCTTGGCTTTCTTTACACGAAATCGTGACCTTCCTCGATAGCTTGTGTCGTACACAATATCGAGTTTCACTAAACAACGATATGCTATTAAAATATTATTAAAACTTGCCATTATGAATAGTAATAACCACTTTTTGAAATTTTATAAATTTTATTTTTCAAAATGGACGTCATTTTTGGATTCAGAATATCGAAATTAGCCTAGGGTGAAATTTTGGTATTTTTCTGAAAACGTTCAATTTTTGATGAATGGTGAAACCACTAAGTGGTAGTTAAAAAACTGAATTTTTCATAAAACATAATTTTACCGCTTCTGTGAGTGGAATTTCAAAAATCCGAGAGACACTGTTGATGTTAGTAAGTAAAATGTGGTTCAATGAGATGAAAATAATTTTTTGGTGAATAGTAACTTTTTACTTTTTTTTACCACGGTTAAAAGTAAATAGGGTAATTAAGGGTAAAGATGATATTATTATTACCCTAACACATGTCCTAATTCTATTGGATAAGTGTAATTCGACCAAAAACAAACTTAGGAATAAAATATGACCATTTAGGCCCACTTTGATTAGATTAGGACATTTATTATTAATTTATTTAAAGGGTTAAAATATTTAAAATCAATGTTTAATAAGTAAATAATTTTTAATATGGGGTTATACATAAGATATATTCGACTATAAATATTCATTAGAAAGATAAAACGATTTCCTACATAATGGTATTTTATTTTTAATTTTTAGACATTAAATAATTTAATTTATTTATTACACAAAGATGATGCAGTAATTATCTTATTAATGAAATATTGACATAATTATTGTTATAAACACCAAAATAAATGTAATATGAGACTTTTAATGAATTACACTAATTTTATAGGTTAATATGACATGTTATTATTGATTTAATTAACTTTCTTCTAACTAATCATTTTGTTACGATTTTCACAAAAATCAATTAATAAATAGTGTCAAAATTGACACAAAATAGTTTTTAAAACAAATATTATATTAGTAATTGTTATTTTATTCCTAAAAATCTAAGGTTCGGCCAAATGACTTAGATAAGGATATATATATTAATAATAAACAACTAGGGGTTCGTTTGGCTGCTTATAGTAAGTTTATTAACCTTATAGTATAAGAACACAAGAAGACATGGTAAAAGTAAAAATATTTAACTTAATGTTAAATCTAAATGATAAGGTTAAAATAGGAACCTAAACTTGTCTAAATTCTATTGGATGAGAGACTCACGACCCATCCCCACCTTAGCTTCGAAATATATCCATTTTCAGCTATTTAAAACCAAACTTGACTTTATAATAAAATAATATTTTTAGTTTTCCCAAAGGTACCCCTCTCCTCCCTTATAAAAGGGAACCTCCTCCCTCTCTTCCTCACACCACATTGAGCCTTCATGCTCGGCCAAACCCTACCACTTTATCCTCTCCACTTCCCTAGAGACATCCTAGAGGTCCGGGTCATCTTCAAAGACCAATTTTAGTGCCCTAAAAGAAGGGCTCAAAGAAGCACTTCAAAGAAGAGGTAATGTCCGTTACCGATTCTTTCATCTTTATTTCTTCTTCCACTTCATCTTCTTTAGTTGTTTCATTATGAATTAATAACATCAGTATCACTAATATACTAGTATGTTATTATAAGTATGAAACAACCCTAATTTACCATCTATCCATCCTACGGAAAAAGAAATCACCGCGCGTGCGTACGTACGGAATACCGTTTCCACGCCGTGGTGTAATCTATTTTCCACCACCACCTTACTTGGATGGGTATAATGGTGTAAATAATGACTATATATGACTATTATAAAGTTATATTGATTCTGAAATAGTATACATACACTCCAATACAATTCCACGATCATAGGAACGATATCATCACTCATGTGTGCGTACGGAATACCGTCTCCACGATGTGATGCGACTCATTCTACATGATCTTCATTTCATAATGATTATATAAATGAATTGAATGAATGAATATTATATATATTACACTAATACCATTTTGGAAATGAGGTATCTATAACCTATAGAGAAGAATAAGAATTTATTCGACAAAACACGCATAAGAACAAAAAGTTATAAACACCCGAATAACAAGTAGCAATGAAATATTACTACTAAGATGCTAAGAATATGACCATATATGATATCATAAAAATAAGTATGATTCTGTAATAAGTCAATAACAATAATTAAATCATTATACAGGAGGTTTGGACACTTACAAAGCAAGTCGGACCTAAGGTAAGGGAAATATTACAATCTCATTTTTATCCGAGATTGTTTATACTTTGGCATTTACTGGGGTGTATTTTATCATCCACATCCATGTTTCCTGAATATGTAATATTATTTACATCAACTTAAAATTGTTTAAATAAAATTTTACCCTTCGGTGAGTTTTTAGTAAAAGATATGAAAGGAATCTTTTGTCGTTTTTCATACGAGGTACTTTTTGACTTTTCTGACAAAAGTACGAGAATAATGTTTTTTTTAACTTATACGGCATGAATGGATTTTTAAAACATTATTTCCAAGAAGATTCATTTACAAGTTTTCAAGTTTATTTTTAATCAACTTCTTTTAGTTTAAAATTTTATGACATGTTAAGAAAGGAAAATGTTTTTGAAGTAGAAAGGATATTTTCCTCAATAATGGAGTTCAAGTGTTTTATCAAAATTATTTTCCATCTAAGATAACATAGGGTTCTGTTTATATCCCTATTATTACATTGATTTTATTATGTTGTGATTGAATTATTTTTATGAAATCCTTTATCTTATATGAATTGTTTTATGATGTCATGTTGTTTAAGAATCCCATTTTTATTACATGGGTTATGCTATGATGTATGGTTTATGATTTTGTGGCACACATAAGAATGGTATCATTATGAGATGGGTGGGACCTATATCTCCCTCCAATGCATTGGGTAAAGATTTTATATCTCATGAGATATACATGGCTGGAATGGTAGGTTATACCGGTTCAGTGAAATATTACTGGAAAGAGGGTGACTCGGTTCAGAAGGGGACTTTGTCCACCAAGATAGTCTTGGAAATGAGTCTTGACTAACAGGAAATGATTCTCTATGATTATGTGTGTATGCCACAAAGTTTCATGTTTTAAATTATGCTTATTGTGATTACATTTCACTGAAATGATTTATCCCATGTTATGAAATTATGATCTCTTTTGCAGGTTAAGATTTCCAAAATTTATGTGCTTGTGTATACGATGTGATTGATATTTCTTTTGTTTACCCTTACTGAGCATTTGAGCTCACCCTTTTGTATGTTTTCTTTCCCTAGGTCAGGAAGAAGGTTATTAAGTAGGATATTCCAAAAAGGGACTCTAGATATGATGAAATAAGCGGGAGGCAAAGTTGATTCTTTATGAACGAGTTGTTTATGTTTCCCAGTTTCTAAAGACACTATACCTATACGGTCCTTTCGTGGTTTTGTTATATGTTGTAATAAGTATGCTTTAATTTTGAAGTATTAACAATGTATTTAATGTATGGGTAATTATATCCCGATTCCAAAGAAGACTTTTATTTGATTAAATAGAATATATAAAAGTGACCAAAACAAGATTTAAAGAGGGTTCTCAGTCAAAATGCGGAAAATCAACCTTTTAAAGTAAATTATTCTTAAAATTTGATTCATTCACATTTGAAGCCTCTAAATTTTATTGGATAATTGTAAAATAATTTGACTAACATATATAATCATATATTATTTATTTATGTTCATTCCCATAAAAACAATGGCTAGGAGTATAACGAACCATACTTTACAAACATGGTTATTACTTCAGAATTGAAGCATACTTATTACAACATATAAAAAAACCATGATATGACCATATAGGTAGAGTGTCTTTAGAAACTGGGAAACATAAACAACTGGTTCATAAATAATCTAAATTGTCTCCTATTTATTTTATCATATCTAGAGTCTCTTTTGGCATATCGTACTTAATACCCTTCTTCCAGACCCAGGGAAAAGAAAACAAAAAAAAGGATGTGCTCAAATTCTCAGTAAAGGTAAAAAAAGAAACATCAATCATATCATATTCATAAGAACATAACATTTTGAAAATCTTAACCTACAAAAGAGATCATAATATCATAACATGGGATAAATCATAGCAGTGAGATGTAATCCCAATAATTATAACATAAAACATGAAACTTTGTGGAATACACACATAATCATAGAAAATTATTTCATATTAGTCAAGGCTCATTGCCATGACCATTATAGAGGACAAAGTCCATTACTGAACTGATTTCACTCCTCGTTCCAGTCCTATATAACTGAACCGGATTAACTTTTTATTCAAGCCATGTCTATATAATGAGATAAAAATATTTACCCATTGAATTGAAGGGAGATATAGGTCCCACCCATCTCACAATGAATCCATTCTTATGTGTGCCACAAAATCATAAAGCATATATCATATCATAACCCATGTAATAAAAATGGGATTCTTAAACATCATGCCATCATAACATAATCCATATAAGATAAAAAGGACATCATAAAATTAATTCCTTCATAACATAATCAAATCAATGTAAAAATAGGGATATGAACATAACCCAATATTATCTTAGATGGAAAATAATTTTGATAAAACACTTGAACTCCATTCATGAGGAAAATATCCTTTCAACATCAAAAACATTTTACCTTCCTTAACATGTAATACAATTTTAAACTAAAAGAAGTTGATTAAAAATAAACTTGGAAATTTGTAAAGGAAGCTTACTAGAAATAATGTTCTATGAAATCATAAAAATACATTCATGCTGTTTAAGTCAAAAAAAATATTATTATCATACTTTGGCTGAAAAAAGAAAAAATTATCTCGTAATAAAAACGAAAAAAGATTCCATTCATATATTTTACTCACAAAAGGGTAAAATTGGATTTAAAAAATTATATAAGGATTGAAATAATATTACATATTGAGGAAACATGGATGTGGATGATAAATATTCCCCAGTAAATTCTGAAGTATAAACAATCTCAGATAAAAATGAGATTGCGAGATTTTCCCTTACCTTAGGTCAGATTTGCTTTGTATGTATCTGAACCTCCTGTATAATGATTTAAATAATGTCATTGAATTATTATAGAATCATATTCATTGTTATGATATCATATATGGTCAGTTTCTTATCTTCTTATTACTAATATTTCATTGCTACTTGATATTCAGGTGTTCATTGCTTTATGTTCTTATGCATGTTTGGTCGAATAAATTCTTATTCTTATTTTTAGGTTATATATACCTCATTTCCAGAATGTTATTGGTGTAATATATATATTATTTATTTATTCAATTCATTTATATAGTCATTATTCAATGAAAATCATGTAGAACGAGTCGCATCACATCGTGGAGACGGTAGGTCATACGTACGCACGAGCGATGATATCATTCCCATGATCGTGGAATTGTATTGAAGTGTATGTATACTATTTGAAAATCAATATCACTTTACAATAATTATATATAGTTATCATTTACACCATTATACCCATCCAAGTAAGGTGGTGGTGGAAAACAGATTACACCACGGCGTGGAGACGGTATTCTGTACGTACGCATGCGCGGTGATTTCATTTTCCGTAGGATGGATAGAAGGCAAAATAGGGTTGTTTCATATTTATAATAAAATATCAGTATATGAGGGATACTGATTTTATTACTTCATAATGAAACAACTAAATATGAGGAAGTATAAGAATAAATAAATTTGAGTGAATCGGTAATGGATATTACCTCTTCTTCGACATGCCTCTTTGAAACATCCTCTTACGGCACTAATGTTGGTCTTTGAAGAAGAGAAAAAACTCTAGAATATTACTAGGGGAGTTGAGAAGAGTAATGGGCATGGGTTGGCTGAGCTTGATGGCTCAATGTTGTGTAAGGAGGAGAGGGAGGAGGTTTCCTTTTATAAGGGAGCAGAGGGGCACCTTTGGAAAGTGTGAAAATATTAATTTATTATAAACTTATCTTTATTTTCAAAAGATCCAAAAATCATTAAAGATGAAGATAAGATGAATCATGGTCGAAATAAAATCATCCAATCAGAATTGGATATGTTTTGGATAATATTTTAATCATTATAATCTTATTTATTTAAATCATTTATTAATGAGGTAAATACCCTGAAACACTGTCAGAGGATAACCCCCTGACCATTAATTAAATAAAAAGAAAAAGACGGTGAACAAGTACCACAAGAGAGAAGATAAAATTACATATCAATTAAACCATACCCGTCATCACCTCCCTGATACAAAGCCTCCTCATCAGTAGTTGATTCCCATTCCGAACTCTCATAATGTTTAAGAACCTTCGCATATTTCCTTCGCAGATTCAATCATTCCAAGGAGTGTAACTCTGTGTGCCCAATTGATGACCTGGTGTTCATCAGTTTTGGTAATTTGGAATAGTCCTTTTTGAGCCTTCATCGTGCTTGAGTATTTATACTTTTCTAATTTTCGATCATCTTCAACCCCCCATCCTGAACAATCTCACTATACAAAGGCCTGAACACACCTCCATTATTCTCCTTGCCACTATCTGAGTAGTCCCCCGTTTTATAGAAATATAAACATCATGGAGTCCATATTCCCTTCCTTGAACTTCCCCAGATTGAAAATTCGAATCAATCAATGTCAGACACTTAGGCTGCTCCACTACTTCATGGCTGTCTAGAGTCCCTGGCTGCACACTACCACCGTCATCCAGTTGAGAAGACACCTTCAAATTCTCTCGTTCAACTCCTTGGAGAGCCTCAATCACAAACTTCATCTCCAGGTGTTCATCCCTCTCTTGGCCTGCACATAACCCATTGCCCAAACCATCAACCACTGCATCATTTTCCTGAGAAGCAATCTGCAAAATGTTGTCTTCTCACTCGTGCTCTAGCCTTTGGAAATGATTTCCTATAGATACTGTGACTAGCACACCACAATCCTTTTTAGTCTGTCCATCTGGAACCTCCACAACAGGACTAACATCAAAATTCTCAGTTGCAACATGAAGCCTTCTATCAATGGTTAGACCCGAAGTAGGCCCCTTCTTTTTAGTCTGATCACCATCCTTATAAGTCTGTCACAGCTTCTCTTCATCCATACCACAACTACTGCACCCTTTCCCCTCACTGGCCATAGCAACATTACCCCAAAGCAGAACACTCACCTTTCGGCTGTAGCCAAGAGGAGCCCTTGGATTCTACTGACTCTTCCCCGCAACTATAGGTCCACATGAAGCCAAACAACCAGTAGTAGAAGCATTCTATATAGCAGAGCCCAAAACACTATCCCCCGGACTCAAATCCTATCTAAGTCTATTTATCACTTGAGAAAACAAGGGATTAGCTAGAAACCCTAACGGATTCTCCATAACTGAAGCACCCCAGGGCCCCAGGTTAGGTGCATTGCCAAGTCTAACATTCACTGAAGGTATCCTGCCCTTGTCAGAATCTTTTCTAGTGTTCTTTCCTAGAACTGAAGACCTCCTTCTCCTAGCTCCACTCTAACACCTGTAATCTAAGTGCTCCAAGCTGCTGCAGGCGGAGTAGTAATCAGTCCATGTTTCATAGACCACATCCTGCTTCCACCTAAATTCCTCACCCACTGAAATCCAGACCCATTCCACTAGATGTTTCGATACATCCACCTCAACACACAGCCGGGGGTTGATGGGAAGACTCACAGAGGATGTGCGAGCATCAGAACACAGGGAATGCCCTACCACCATTATTGGTGTAAATACTTCATTATTATTGTGTCATAAATAATTTAATTTATTTGATGTCTAAAAATTATAAAAAAAATACAAACATGTATGAAATCATTTTATCTTTCCAATGAATATTTATAGTTGAAAATATAATTTATGTAACCCCTTATAAAAATTAACTACTAAAAGATTTTTGTTAATGTCAATTTTATCTTTACATTAAATTAATTAATCCAAATTGTCATTATCTCTACCAAGTGGCTCAATGGGGTCCAAAAATTGACCAAAGGATGCACATGGTAGGCCACTACTCATCCAAAAAAGTTAGGACAAGTGTTAAGGTAGTTTTGAATTATTATAATATTCTTTTAACCTTGAATTTCCCTATTTACCTTTAACCATGGTAAATAAAAGTCACAAGTTACTATTCACCAAAAATTATTTTCATCTTATTGAACCACATTTTACTTCTTGATAACAACCATATATGTTGGAATTTTGAAATTCAATTCATAGAAGTGGCAAAATTTCATTTAAATGAAAGAGTCAGTTTTTTATTTACCACTAAGTGGTTTCACTATTCATAAAAAATAGAATTTTTTCAAAAAAATACCAAAAAATCATCCTAAGCTATATTTGATATTCCGAATTCAAATATGGTTTATATTTTTCTAAATTCAAAAAATAGAAGTGGAATTGATTAATTTTAAAATTAATTCTCGTTATTAAAACAAATAGCGTGTTTTTAAGAAAAAATAACTATCAAAAGATCGACACTTTTTTATGTCAAAATTTAAAGTGAAATTAATTCCAAATACCAATATTGGATTAAATGGTAAAAATATATTATAATTACACTTTAAAACCAATTTAAAATATAATCTAACCATATAAATTATTTCTATGAAAAAAAAGTTGTTTTTAATTAAAATATAGCATGTTTCTACTATTAATTAAAATATGAAAGTTATCAGAATAATATGAAAATTTTATCCAAATTAAATTTTTTTATCTTGATTCCAAGGAAGAATTATATTTTGTCAAATTGAACTTATAAGCATGTCAAAAACTAGATTTAATGTGGGTGCACCATCAAAAGGTGCCAAAACTGCATTTTTTTAAAAATACCTATTTTACCCGAAAAATTTATTTTGTTCTCATAAAATTTTCTAGAAAATATGTAAGTTGAATAATAATGTTATAAACTTCAAAATGTAGTTAATAATATTTGTAATGTCTAGTCCATAATAACATTATAATAATATATTGTTGTTTAGTGAAACCCGATTTTGCGTACTACCCACGCTATCGAGGAAGGTCATGATCGCGTGTAACACAAGGCAAGATAGTGTTTTGTGTAATGAAAGATTCCTTTTATGTTGAGTATAACATAAGACATAAAAAATATACTTCTCATAAATGATTAGGGTGTTACTTTTTACCCCCCTTAAAATGAATTTTTCCCTTGAAATTCGTCACTTCGTAAGAAACAGATGAGGATACCTCTCCCTCATCTTATCCTCAACCTCCAATGTAGCTTCTTCTAATTGGTGGTTCCTCCATAAAACTTTCACCAAGAGAGTGGTCTTGTTCCATAGAACTTTTTTTCTACAATCCATAATCTCTACTGGTTGTTATTCTTAAGAAAGATCTTGCTCCAGCGGTACAGCTTCTGAGCTTAGTACATGTCAAGGATCGGGTATGTACATTCTCAGGAGAGATACATGGAACACATCGTGAACTTGAGAGAGATTCGGTGGAAGCGCCAATTGTTATGTTACCTTCCCAATATGATCCAGTATTTCAAAAGGACCGATATACCTAGGGCTCATCTTTCCCTTCTTTTCAAATATAATTACTCTCTTCCAAGGAGATATTTGTAATAACACTTTATCGCCCACTACAAACTCTAGGTCATTTCTTCGGTTGTCGGCATAAATATTTTGTCGACTCTGAGCTGCTCTTATGTGTTGTTGAATAGATCTGACTTTTTTGCCATCTCATCAACAAGATCAGGTCCTAATAGATTTCTTTCCCCAACTTCATCTCAGTAAGTTGGACTCCTGTATTTCTTTCCAAAGAGAGCTTCATAAAGATCCATATGAATACTGAAGTGAAAGCTATTATTAAAAGAAAATTCCACCAAAGGTAGGTGTTGATCCCAACAACGTTTTAAATCCATAGAACAAACTCTTAACATATCATATAGAGTTTGAATTGTTCTCTTAGACTAACCGTCTGTCTGATGATGATAAGCAATGGTGAAACTCAACTCTATATCTAAAGTATGCTGAAGACTTCTCCAGAACATTGAGGTAAACGTCATATCCCGATCAGATATAATTTAAAGTGGTACTCCATGCAATCTTACCACTTCCTTCACATATATCCTGGAACTGATCCAGAGAGAAATATACACTAATAGAAATGAAGTATGCTAACTTCATAAGACGATCAACTATAACCCAGATCGCATTATTGCCTTCTGATGTTTTTGGATCTCCAGTGACAAAGTCCATAGTGATGTTTACCCATTTCTATTCTGGTATGGGTAATGGTTGTAACATCCCCTCAGACTTCTGTCTCTCAGCTTTAACTTGCTGACAAACCAAGCATCGAGAGACATATTTAGCAACAACTCTTTTCATGCCATCCCACCAGAAGTACTCTTTCAGGTCCCTATACATCTTCATGCTTCTAGGATGAAAAGAGAATGAAGAACTATGAGCCTCATCCAGTAGCTCCTTTAATTCTGGGATCGGAGAAACACAAACCCGATTCCGGAACCTTATTATCCCATCACAATCAATGTTGAATTTAGGAACACTTCTCACCTTCTTTTGTAACTCTGCATCTTTTTTTGTGCCTCTTTAATCTTTACATGTATAGATGGTTGAACATTCATTTGTGAAAGATAATATTTTTCCCCTTACATTATAATTCTATGATCCATCCTTTGTAAATCCATAAATAATGGATCTTTTGTGATCCTCATCATGGATAATCTAGCATGGTCTTGTTGACTTAATGCGTCTGCCACCTTTTTCGCTTTCACAGGGTGGTAATGAATTGAGCAGTCGTAATCATTAATCATCTCCAACCATCTTTTGTGGTGCATATTAAGCTCCATTTGTGTGAAAATATACTTTAAACTTTTATGATCAGTATAAATATCACACCTTTCACCATAAAGATAATGCCTCCTAGTATGTAATGCAAAGATTACCGTAGCTAAATCCAAATCATGAGTTGGGTAATTTTTCTCATGGATTTTAAACTATAGTGAGGCCTAAGCTATCACCATATCATTTATCATGAGAACACACCCCAATCCCTTCTTGGATGCATCACTTTAGATCAAAAACCTTTCTCCACTACAAGTCAAGGTGAGCACAGGTGCACTGGATAACCTTCTTTTCAACTCCTTGAAGTTCTCTTCACACTCCTCCGTCCACACGAACTTAACTCCTTTTCAAGTCCACCCATTGAATGGATTAGATAATCTTGAAAAATATTTCATTAAACGTCGATAATATCCAACCAAACCAAGAAAACTTTGGATCTTAGTTACTAATGTTGGTCTCGACCATCTTTTGATATCCTCTATTTTTGCTGGATCCACAAATATCCCCTGTTTTGAGATTATATGACCCAAAAATGAAACTTTTTTAAGCCAAAATTCACACTTGGTAAATTTGGCATAAATCTTATCCTTTTTTAGGGTCATTAATACAATCCTCAAGTGATCATCATGTGCCTCCATTCTCTTTGAATAAACAAGAATATCATCTATAAAGACTACTACAAACTGAGCAAGATAGTATCTAAAGACTCTATTAATTAGATCCATGAAGATAGTAGCGGCATTTGTAAGACCAAATGGCATCAATATAAATTCATAGTGTCCATAACTAGTACGAAAATCCATCTTTGGTATATCCTCTTTTTTGACCCTTAATTGATGATACACTGAACGAAGATCAATCCTGAAAAAGTATTGAGCTCTGCGTAGTTGGTCAAATAAGTCATCAATGCATGGGAGAGGATATTTTTTCTTGATAGTGATCTTCTTATGTTCTCGATAATCAATACAGAGTCTCATTGATCCATCTATCTTATTAACAAATAGAATAGGTTATCTCCAAGGTGATGCACTAGGGCGTATGAATCCCTTATCGAGATTGTCTTGGAGTTACTTCTTCAATTCATGCGACTCAATTAGGGAAATTCTATAAGGTGTCTTTTAAATGGGCATAGCACCCGGTATGAGTTCTATTGAAAACTCAACATCATGATTTGGTGGAAGACCTGGAAATTCCTCCGGAAAGACATCATCAAACTCCCGTACAATGGGAATATTCTTAATTGTGAGTTTCTCTCCAACCATTTCAGATAAATAAACTTCAATTATTGGAATCAAGACCCATAATATGGAAGAAATTTCCACTGGAAGTTTATATTCATCCTTTCATCGATAGATGATAGTAGATTGATCAGGAATATTAAATGTGATTTACCTAATTTGGAAATTGATATGAGCTCCGTATAAAGAAAGCCAATCCATGCCAATAATCACATCAAATTCCACTATATGAAGGATCACAAGATTTGCAGGAAGAACTTTCTCACAAACATTAATTGGAGAAGAATTATAAACTTTTTATGTAATAGTTGTGCCTTTAGGAGTTGTCACAGTTAACTCAACATCTAATTGTTGAGTTAGTGTGGCAATACCCTTAATAAATTCAACATAAATAAAATATTGGGTGGATCCAAAATCAAATAAAACATTTTCTACTTTAGAGTGGATGGTAAGTGTACCTTTCACCACTTCATTATCGCACTCCACATCGTCGATAGAAATTGCATGTGAATTTCCTTTGTCTTTGGTCTTAATAGTTTATTAACGTCGATCATCATCAACAACCCTTGGATTTGGGCATTGATTGGCATAATTCCCCATTTACTTTCACTTGAAACATTGAAGTGTAGGAGGTTCATTCTGGGTATCCCTTTCTTTGTTCGCATCATTTGACATCTTCTTCCAATTATTTCGACATTCAACTACCCGATGACCTTCTTTTCCACACTTAAAACATTTACTTTTCCCTTTAAGACAATTCCCTCCATTTTTTCCAAAATTTTCACATAAGGGAAAACTCATATTCTTTTCATTGTGGTCTTTAGATTTCAATTTGAATTCCATTTTCTTCTTCTTATCAAACCCACATGACTGATTGCTTACTCCAATCTCTATCTCAACCTTGAGAGCACATCGAACAATTTCCTCATAGCTATTGAAGTCCCTTATGGATAACGCCCTTAAAAAAATTGGTTTTTAGCCACTAAATAATTGATCGATATTACTCTCAATTTGGATAATAATTCTGGATGCGTAACTTGCAAGTATTGTAAAATTTGCTTCGTAGGTACCAACCGATTCATCATCCTTTTGTTTCAGTTCAAGAAACTCCTTACCCGTCTTTGTTCGAATAATACGAGGGAAGTACTTATTGAAAAATAATTTCTTGAGCTCATCCCATTCCATGTACTCAATTCATCCCTTTGCCTTGTATTCTTAATAAGATTCCACCATTGATTAGATTAACCTTCCAAACGATATACTACTAAGATGACTTTATCATGTTCAGAACATTACGAGACTGCAAATATCTTTTCAGTGGTACTAATCCATTGTTCAGCCACTAATGGATTAGAAGACCCGCTTAATGAAGGTGTACGCTGCCTAATGAAGGATTAAATTGAATGTTGCTCCTTCCTTTTCTCATTTGGAGGTCCTGCATGATTCATAGCTTAAGAAAGTTGTTTGAGCATGGCTATAAGATTTTGCATTCTAGCTCCCATAATGTTTGGTTTCTCAAGGGGACAATAATTGCATTGCCCATCACATTCAACATTAACATGGTTCCTTCGGGTTCTAGCCATTGACTAAAACCAACAAGCATAGTGTGAGAAACACTAATCATAATAGGAAAACCACATAATCAAGAATAAAATTTCACACTTTAGGTCTTATCATAGGTTGGTCATGGCCATTTCTAAAACAATAACATTGTTCTCTATGTTTAGACATATCCTTAGAGTTCTTACTAAGGGTTTCACATCCTAGTTTCCAAAGGTAGACTATACCTTTCCTCTAATACCAACAATAATGACCCATACTTTACATACATTGTTATTACTTCAGAAATGAAGCATACTTATTTCAACATATAAAAAACCATGATAGGACCATATAGGTATAGTGTCTTTATAAACTAGGAAACATTATCAAATGGTTTGTAAATCATCTACATTGTCTTTTGTTTATTTCATCATATCTAGATTCCCTTTTGGCATTTCCTACTTAATACCCTTCTTCCTGGCCTAAGGAAAAGAAAACATAAAAAAGGGTAAGCTCAAATTCTCAGTAAGGGTAAACAAAATAAATATCAATCATATCATATTCATAAGAACATAACATTTTTAAAATCTTAACCCACAAAAGAGATCATAATATCATAACCTAGGATAAATCATAGTAGTGAGATGTAATCCCAATAATCATAACATGAAACTGGAAACATTGTGTCATACACACATAATCATAGAAAATCATTTCATATTATTCAAGGCTCATTACCAATACCTTCATATCGAACAAAGTCCATTACTGAACTGAGTTCACTCCTCGTTCTAGTCCTATATCACTAAACCAGATTAACTTGTCTTTCCAGACATGTCTATCTCATCAGACAAAAATCTTTACCCAATGAATTGGAGGGAGATATAGGTCCCACCCATCTCATAATTAATCCATTATTATGTGTGCCACAAAATCATAAAGCATATATCATAGCATAACCCATGTAATAAAAACGGGATTCTTAAACATCATGCAATCATAACATAATCCATATAAGATAAAAGGACAACATAAAATTAATTTCATTATAAAATAATCAAATCAATTTAAAAATAGGGATATAAATAGGACCTTATAATATCTTATATGGAAAATAATTTTGATAAAACACTTGAACTCCATTCTTGAAGAAAATTTATTTTCTACTTCAAAAACATTTTACCTTCATTAACATGTCATACAATTTTAAACTAAAATAAGGTGGTTAAAAATAAACATGAAAACTTGTAAAGGAATCTTCATGGAAATAATGTTCTATGAAATCATAAAAATCCATTCATGCCATATAATTTAAAAAAAATTCTTCCCATACATTGGCTGGAAAAGTCAAAAAGTACATCGTACTAAAAATGAAAAAAGATTCCTTTCATATATTTTACTTTCAATAGGGTAAAATTGGATTTAAACAATTGTAGGAGGATAGAAATAATATTACATATTGTGGAAAAATGGATGTGGATGATAAATATTCCCTTGTAAATTCTGAAGTATAAACAATCTCGGATAAAAATGAGATTACGAGATTTTCCCTTACCTTAGGTCTGATTTGCTTCGTACGTATCCAAACCTCTGGTATAATGATTTAATCAATGGCATTGACTTATTAAAGAATCATATTCATTGTTATGATATCATATATGGTCATATTTGTATCTTCCTATTAGTAATATTTCATTGCTACTTGTTATTCGGGTGTTCATTGCTTTATATTCTTATGTATGTTTTGTCGAATAAATTATTATTATTCTTTTTAGGTTATAGATACCTCATTTCCAGAATGTTATTAGTGTAATATATATCATATTTATTCATTAAATTAATTTATATTATCATTATTCAATGAAGATCATGTAGAACGAGTGGCATCACATCGTGGAGACGGTAGGCCATACGTACACACGAGTGATGATATTATTCCCATGATCATGGAATTGTATTAAAGTCTATTTATACTATTTAATAATCAATATAACTTTAAAATATTTATATATAGTTATTCTTTACACCATTATATTCATCAAAGTAAGGTGGTGGTGGAAAACAGATAACACCACGGCGTGGAGACGGTATTCCGTACGTACGCACGTGCGGTGATTTGGTTTTCCTTGGGATGGATAGAATGTGAAATATGGTTGTTTCATATTTATAATAACTTTAAGTATATGAGGGATACTTATGTTATTAATTCATAATGAAACAACTAATGAAGAGGAAGTAGAATAAGAAATACATTTGAAAGAATCGGTAACAGATATTACCTCTTCTTCGACACGCCTCTTTGAAACCTCCTCTTAGGGCACTAATGATGGTCTTTGAAGAATACCAGGACCTCTATAATATTACTAGGGGAGTTGATAAGATAAATGGGCAGGGTTTGGTCGAGATGGACGACTCAACGTTGTGTAAAGATGAGAGGGAGGAGGTGCCCTTTTATAAGGGAGGAGAGGGGTACCTTTGGAAAGTGTGAAAATATTATTTTATTATAAACTTATATTCGGTTTCAAAAGGTCCAAAATCATTAAATATGAATATAAGATGACGCATGGTCGAAACAAAATCATCCAATTATAATTCGAAATGTTTTGTATAATATTTTAATCATTATAATCTCAATTATTTAAATCATTTATTAGTGAGGTAAATATTGCATCATTATTGTGTCATAAATAATTTAATTTTTATGATGTATAAAAATTATAAAAATAATACCACTATGTAGGAAATAGTTTTATCTTTCCAATGAATATTTATAGTCGAAAAGATAATTTATATTACCCCTATAAAAATTAATTACTAAAATATTTTTGTTAATGTCAATTTTGTCTTTACATTAAATTAATTAATCTAAATTGTCATTATCCCTACCGTGTGGCTCAATGGGGTCCCAAAATCGACCCAAGGATGCCCATGGTCGGCCACTACTCATAAAATAAGATTAGGACAAGTGTTAAGGTAATTTTCAATTATTATAATATTCTTTTAACCATGAATTACCCTATTTACCTTCAACTACAATAAATAAAAGTAAAAAGTTATTGTTCACCAAAAATTATTTTCATCTTATTGAAAAAAAATTTAATTATTTCTAACAACCATGTATATCGGATTTTTAAAATTCAATTCAAAAAAGAGTTAAATTTTCATTTAAATGAAAGAGTCGGTTTTTTAACTACCACTAAGTGGTTTCACTATTCATCAAAAATTTATGTTTTTCAGAAAAATACCAAAAATTAAGCCTAAGATATATTTGATATTCGGAATTCAAAAATGATGTATATTTTTCAAAATTAAAATCATAGAAGTTCCATTAATTAATTTTAAAATTAATTCCCATTATCAAAACAAATAGAGTTTTTTTAAGAAACAATAACTATCAAAAGATCGACACTTGTTTATGTCCAAATTTAATGTGAAATTAATTCCAATGACCAGCATTGTATTAAATGGTAAAAATATATTCTAATTACACTTTAAAACCAATTAAAAATATAATCTAACAATATAAACTATAGCGATGAAAAAAAGATGTTTTTAATTAAAATATAGCATGTTTTTACTATTCATTAAAATATGAAAGATATCAGAATAATATGAAAAATTTATCCAAATAATATTTTTATATCCTGATTTCATGGAAGAATTTTATTATGTCATATTGAATTTATAAACATTTCAAAACAAGATATAAAGTGGGTGCACCATCAAAAGGTGGAAAAAGTACATTTTTTAAAAAATACTTATTTTACCCGAAAAAATTATTTTGTTCTCATACCATGTTCTAGAAAATATTTAAGATGAATAATAATCTTATAAAATTCAAAATGTAGTTAATACTATTCATAATGGCTGGTCCATAATAATATTATAAAAATATATCATTGTTTATTGAAACCTAGTATTGCGTACTACACACGCTATCGAGGAAGGTCGTGATTGTGTGTAACACATGCCAAGCTAGTATTGTGTGTAGTGAAAGATTCCGTTGATGTTGCGTATAATATAAGACATAAAAAATATACTTCTCATAAAATATCAGAGTGTTTCAAGGCGTTAACTACCATTTAAAATAATAATATTATATTATTATTGTGAAACGTAAGATTTAAATGAAACCCATTGTTGTGTATCGGGTATGCCATCAAACATAGAATCTTCTTTAAGATAATATTAATATTTAATTCAATATATATTAATTAAAAATAAAATGTATTATTTCTTTATTTACCTGGGATGTTACATCCTTCCCACTTTTGGAAATTGTGTGTAAAGTCCCGTAATTTCTGTGATTGTTTTTTAAATACATGGAAATTTTTCGAGTCCGTGAAAATTTACGGTGCATGATTATGAGGCCTAGTGTGCCCGGAATCAATTTCAGAAGTTTTTTTTGGGTATGTTTAGTTAACGTATGAGTGGGTTTTTATAACTTTTGAACTGGTGCTCGGAATTGAATTCTGAGGGAACCACTGAAATCATAGCACTGATATTCTCTTATGAAGACTTTCAGCTCAACGGTAGTTGGTCGAGAATAAATGACAGTATTTGGGGTTTTTAGAGATTGAATTAAATAGAAATAAAGCATGTGGATTTATTTTTATTTGACAGTTAAAATCTCTTCATGGAAGTTGGAGGTGGGACCAACACACCTTAACCTCCCATTAAAGGATATGGTGGTGCAGCCCACCCGAACATAACCTCCCGTGAGAGGTTATGACGTGGGGACCACACAGGGCTGTACTCCCCTATTAATGGAAGGGGCAGAAAACCTCTCAACTCCCCTCATTAATGGGGGAGAGTTTCTCCACACCCTCCCTCCTTTATGGTGCCACCTTTCCTTTAATTAAATTATACCAACTCCCTTAATTAACTTGTGTCGAACCTTCACATTATTTAGGTGGAGACAATTAATTTATTTCACCATTTTGAATTCTGTGCCAACAAAATAATAGATAAACCATTCTATTATTAATTTTCCTTGTCATCTTGGTGGAAACATGGAAGAAGAGGGAAGAACTCTCCCAACGAAGAACGAAGAATGGAGAATGTCAACCTTATTTGAATTCTTCCTCGGAGCTACAACCGACGTAGGACATCCTCAACCGACCTACCCCCCGCATCGTCGTCAATGAGCTGACGAAGTTCAGGATTGGAAGTGTGTGGAGAATGCGACAAACTCCTCCCTCTTCTTCCCCGTGACTCTATCGACGACCAACGATCAAGGTAGGAGGTTTTTACATGTTGATTCATTCCATGAATCTTCATCAATGGTTGGAATGTAATTGTTCTTGGGTGAGTCGTTGTTCATCTTATTACATCTTGATGAGCGAATTGATACCACCCTAAACACGGAGGGTGCAGGCCAAACCAACATGGCCCGACCCCTCCGTCGTTCTTGATTCTGACGATCTTCGGCATGGTGATGAGGTGACAGAATGATGAAGGCAGTGACGACAAAGGCCACACTACCCATGGCCTCCGCAAAATGCACTACCCCAGCGGCGCTCTGGTGCTCCAGGTTGAACCACGACCCTCTAACCGAGCCACAACAGTCGCACCGCCACCAGCCAATGCCCCCCAGCTCCCGAACGCTGGCCCATGCCCCCCGTATCCCAGCCGCCGGCCCACGCCCCCTAGCTCCCGGCCGCTAGCCCACCTGGTCGCGACCTACCCGGCCGCCCGCCGGCCTGCCCAGAGCCATGTCTGGCCGCACGCCGGCCCACATGGCTCCCTTCTCGGTCCCCCGCTGGCCCACCCGGTGCCCTGCCCGGCCCCCCACCGACCTGCCTAAAGCCCTTCCAGGTCACCTTCCAGCCTGCCCGACTGCTCGCTAGCCTGCCTGGCACCCTTCCCGGTTGCCTTCCGGCCCACTCGGCCACCCGCTGACCCGCCCGCCGGCCTACCCGCTTTCTTCCTGGCCGCCTGTCGGCCTGCTCGGTCGCCACCTGACCGAATTTTCTCCCTAGCCACATCGACCTCCCAAGCCGGTCAGCTTCTCCCTCATGTCGCCCTGGACAAACCGGCCCCTCCGTGCCCTCTGGGACGAGCTGCGTCGGGCCGCGCCCTCACGACGCTCCGGGCCGAACCACCCACACGGCCTGCTGGGTTGGGCCAAGCGATCCGGGCCGAACCTAATAGGATTTCCCGCCCAATAGGCTAGGCCACACCCAACATGTCTAACCGGGTTGACCCAGACTGGGTCAGCCCAGACTTGGTTGGGCCAGGTTGGTTTGACTAGGTTGGACCGGATTCGGGCCCACTACCGACCCTTTACTTTCTTTTGGAAATATCATTGGAATCAGATGTTCGTTTGATGAACCGTTAGTGGCGCTGGTATTCTTGGAGCGTGACTGTCCCATTTTGTATACCCCCTAGAGTTTTGGGTATAGTTGAGATACAGTCAGGTTGGATTGTGCACGAATCCAATCGAGCCCCTGGGACTAAAAGGCTAATAACTCACGGACCGGGCATTCGATTGACTCGTCGTCTATTGCGTTGAAGCCTCTATTATGTGGCGGACCTTTGAGATACTTCTTCCTGGTACTTTGTGACATTTTGAGTATCAACCAGTAGCTCATGGAGTGGATCCTCCTATAGACGAGCATGCGTAGTGCAGAGACCTAGTACCTGGTTGAGACCTATTGACTACTTACCATTTTGACTCAGAGTGACTCTAATAGCTCAGCGGGGAGCGCCATGGTGTCAGGGAAGACCTATAGTGGAGGGTGATTTGGTTTCACGGCAGACCCACAGTACTTGACAGGAGGATTACCTCAGCATGCTACGAGGGGGAGCGCCTGGGTGACACGACTGACCCAAGGTGGGGAGTGCCTTGGTGACGTAGTAGATGCACGGTACTCGACAAGAGGAGTACCTCAGTAGTCCAAGGTTACTGGGAATCACCTTTGTGTCACGGAAGGCCCACTATACTCAATAGAGGAGTAGTTCTCCAGCATTCTTGGTTTTGATAATGTTAATAAAAATCTTGGTTGAGCTGAGTTAGTAAATTTTGTGTTTTTCCTCATGATTGAGATTGATTATTTGATAACATACGTATATGTATGTTCATATACCAAAGTGATAATACATGTTGATTTCATACTTTGTGGTTTATCCTTGTTGGATTTTGTGAGACCTTAAGGGTCCCGGGGTCCCTACTGAGTATCGTTATACTCACCACTGCACGGGCTGTGCCCGCACCTCATTGTGTTGGATGTAGGCGACGGACAACGCTGACTGAGGCTAAGACTAGTAGGATTGGACGGTACCCTGAGGTGGACCTTACGATTAGTCGACACACGGAGGAGACGGATGGACGTGGAGTTCTGTGGAGGCTATATGTACCTACAATTTATGTGGTGGATGATCCAACAGTTGTTTACCTTTCTTCAATTGTACTTGTTTTTCAGTTATAATTATACTTTCTTATTGGGCTTATATTTGGGACCTTTACTTTTCAGCACTCTATGTATACAGTTTTACTTATTGTTTTGCTTCCAGCTCGTACTCTGTTGTGTGCGTTTATAGGTTATAAAGGCAATGACTTCCCAGTTTTATGGAATAATACCTTTGGTGCTAGTCGCCAGCCCCTGGCCTATGGAAGGCGGGCTTGGGGTATTCACATCACGGGTCCCGAGGGACGGGTCATGACAATGTGTCCTCAAAATTTTATTCACTTATCAAATAAATTGGGGTATTTATACCTCATAGCATTTTCAGATTCCCATGTTTCCTCTTCAACCATATCGTTTTTCCACAAAACCTTTACCTGGTGAATTGCCTTATTCCTCAATAGTTTCTCTCTTTGGTCAAGAATTTGGACTGGTTGTTCCTCATAAGAGATACTATCTTCCAACAGAACTATCTATGGGCTCAAAACAGGATATGGATCTGACATATACATTCTCAACATTGAAACATGAAAAAAATTGTGTACCTAGGATAAACATGAAGGTAAAGCCACTACGTATGCAACTGATCCAACTTTCTCTAGGATTTCATAAGGTTCAATGAACCTCAGACTCAGCTTTCCATTCTTACCAAAACACATCACACATTCCCATGGATAAACTTTTAGAAAGACACGGTCACCTACCTCAAAAGAAATATCCTTCTTCCAATTATCAGCATAACTTTTCTTCCTAATCTGATCTGTTCTCATGTGCTTCTAAATCAACTGAACCTTTTTTTCCATCTCTTCTACCAATTCTAGTCCCATCAACTTCCTTTCACCTACTTCATCCAAAAAAGCTGGAGTTCGACACTACTTCCCATATGATGCCTCAAATGGATCTGTCAGTATACTAGAATGAAAAATTTTATTATAAGAAAATTCAACCAAACAAATATGTTGGTCCCAACTTCCCTGGTAATCTATTGAACAAGAATGTAGCATATCCTCCAAGGTTTGAATTGTTCATTCTGACTAGCCATCTGATTGCGGATGAAAAGTTGTAGAAAAATTTATTTCCCCACCCAAAGACTTATGAATGCCATTCCAAATGTTAGAAGTAAACCTGGGATCACGATCAGATACCATGGATAGGGGAACACCATGTAATATGACTATCTCATTAACATACAACCGGGAAAGTTGATCAAGAGACAAATAATCTTGAATAGAAAGTAAATGAGCATATTTATTCAATCGATCAACAATAACCCAGATTACATTATTACCTCGATATGTCTTTGGTAATCCAACAATGAAGTCCATGGATATATTTTCAAATTTCCACTCTAGCACTAGTAAAGGCAGAAGCATCCCTTTAGGTAATTTTCGCACTACTTTAACATGATGACAAGTCAAACACTTCACAGTAAAATGAGCAATATCTCCTTTCATTCCATCCCACTAGTAATACTCTTGATTATCTCTTTACATCTTAGTACTGCCATGATGAACTGAAAAATGGGAACTATGAGCTTTACATAACAACTCATTCTTCAACTGTGAATTACAAGGCACACATAATCTTTTCACAAACCTCAAAACACGATCATTATCAACATTAAATTCAGGAAGCTTACCCTTTTGAACCAACTCTACCTTTTTCAGCAACTCACTATCAACCTTCTGTGCTTTCTTTATTCTGTCTGATAGAGATGATTTCACTAACACCCAAAACAAAATAGAAGAATTTCTTTCCCTAAAAACTTATATCACAAAGTTCATTAAATCAAAAACCAAAGGATCTCGTTCCAGAAGTTGCATGGTTAATGAAGCATTACTTTTTCAAATCCAAGCATCGTCCACTTTATTTTCTTTTCTCGAATGGTAAAGGATCGTGCAATCATAATCCTTGATTAATTCCAACCATCTCCTTTATCTTATGTTCAATTATTTCAGAGTGATTATATACTTCAAATTTTTTGGTTAGTATATATTTCACATTTTAATCCATACAAATGATGCCTCCAAAACCTTTAATGCAAAAACAACAACAGCTAATTCCAAATCATGTGTAGGGTAATTTATCTCATGAGGACTCAACTGATGTGAAGAATAAGCAATTACCTGATCATTCTGCATAAGGACACGAACATGATCTTTCAATGAAGCATCACTATAAATAACAAACTCAACATTTCTGGAAGGTAGTGCCAATATTGGAGCATTCACAAATCTTCTTTTCAATTCCTAAAAACAATCATCACATTATTTTTTTCATAATGAACTGAACACCTTTTCGAGTTAACTTAGTTATTAGACAGGATGACCATGCAATGTTCTCAAAAAACCTCCAGTAATAACCGTCTAAACCAAAAAAACAATGGATCCTAGTTATATTTGTGGGTCTTGGCGATTATTCAACAACTTTTGTTTTAGAATGATTAATAGTTATGCTATTTTTTGAATCATTGTGAACAAGGAAAAGAAATTTTTTGTAACCAAAACTCACACTTGCTGAAATTCCCAAACAGATTATTTTCTTTTGTGGTTTGCAAGAAAACCCTTAAATGACTTTCATACTCCTTTTTACTTTTAAAATAAACTACAATATCATCAATGAACACAACCACAAACTTATCCAAGAACTCACAGAAAATTCTATTCATATTATCCATGAATACAGTAGGTGAATTGGTTAAACCAAAAGGCATAACTACAAATTCATAATGGTCATACCTAGTACAAAACATAGATTTTTTAATTTATGCTTTCTTTACTTTCAACTGATGGTACCCCAACCTCAAGTCAATATTCAAAAAAGACAGAGCTCCCTAGAGCTGATCAAAAAAATAATTGATATGAGGAAAAGGATACTTGTTCCAAATAGTTATGTTATTCAATGCTCTATAATCAATGCAAAGTCTCATTTAACCATATTTCTTTTTAACAAATAAAAGAGGAGCATCCCATGGTGATGCTCTAGGTTGAATGAATCCTTTATCTAATAACGCCTGCTATTTTTTATTTAACTATAGAAGTTCAATTTGGTCCATTTGATAAGGGGGTTTTGAAATTGGATTAGCATCAGGAACTTTGTTAATAGTAAATACAACTTCTTGATCTGGTATATTACTAAGAAACTCAACAGGAAAAACATCAAGGTACTCCTTTACCACTGGCATATCATTAATCTGAATAGTTCCTTTATTTTGACCAATATGTGCAAAGTGAATTTCATTTCCTTCATTTACTAGTTTCTCAGCTTCTAGATTTGTTATCAAAAGTAAGGGGTCATTCTTGTACTCAAACTGAAAATCTTTCTGAAAATAAAACTTTTTATCTCTACATTCAATCATAGCATGATAAATAGAAAGCCAATTCGTACCCAAATTAATATTAATCACTACTAGATGCCAAATAATAAGGTCTTTATGTAGATTATTTCCGAACATAAGGATATGAAGGTTCCTGTAGTTTCTTTTTTTTTCAACATTTCCTCTAGGTGTTTTTACCATAAGTTATGGATTGATATCTTGATATGGAATTCCCAATGTAATAGATAACTTTTAAAAAATGATCGAATGTATAGACCCTGAATCAAACAACACATTGGTATAATCTGGACAAACAAACAGTGTACCTGATACTACTTCATTTGATGGCCCGACATCTGCTAAAGTAGTTTCAAAGGACTTCACAACCCCTTTCTGCTTGTATTCTAGTTTCTTTCCCTCAGTTGAGTTCTTTATTGGACACTCATTTTCATAATGACCCATTTCATTAAACTTAAAACATTTTATTTATTGTAAATCAGATTTTTTCTTACCATTACACAGATCTTTTTTAGTGAAATTACAACCCTTATGTCCCATTTTACCACATCAGTGGAACTTACCATAATTCAAGAAACATTAACTAGAATTATTTTTACCAAAATTTAACAAACTGTAAACTTATGTTTTTTACCATCAGACTTTTTTGAAGAGTTTTTTCCTTTCGCCTGCCACCTTGACCTCTTAATTTGTTGTTTGTCAAAGAACGGATGATCATCGGAAAAATCCATTTCAACATTCTCTTCACATAGAACATGGTGTTCATAACTTTTGAAGTCATGAAAAACTAAAGCACTTTGATAATTTGTTTTTAGTCCTGAGTAAAAATGGTTGATTTTACTATCAAGATCACGTATGGAATTTGGAGCATACCTTGCCAGTCAAGTGAATTTTTCTTTATAAGCAGCAACTGATTCATCCTCCTGACTCAATTATATAAATTATTTTTCCATACTAAGATGAACCACCTTAGGAAAATATTTCTCAAGAAACATACCTTTGAATTCATCCCAATTAAGAGCATCAACCTCTTCACTATCCCTGATATTTTTTTCCCATCGACCACCACTGATCAAATTCACCTTCAAAACAGTAAATAATGAGACTAACATTTTGATGTTATGAACACCCTATAACATCAAAATTCTCATCTAGTGCATTAATACACCCATCTGCTAGCAGAGGGTCAGATGATCCTCTGAATGATGGGGGATGTTTCCTCATGAAATGATCCACTGCTGACATGTTCCTCTGTGGTTGATCTGGTTGATCTTGTGCATGGATACCACCACCATTTATAGCCTGAGTCAATTGTGTCATCACTGCAACAAACCATTCAGTTCTGATTTCGACCATCTCAGGTTGCTGATTTTGAAGGTTGTCTTTCTCCTGATGTTGTTCTAACATAGCTTCCTTGTTTTTTCTATGAAAAACCATTCTAAACACAGAATTATCTTAGGCAAACAAACATGGTAATATTTAAATGCTATATCATTTTAATATTAATATAAATTAATTTATGGATATTAATTTAACAATACCCTAACTCTTAAAGTTGTATAAATTGACATTTGATTCCAACTATAAGGACTCGGACTTAAAACATTACATAATCTTGAATTAAATGAATAATTCACATTGAGGATCTTTTTAGGTTTAGATATTTATATTATTAGGACATAACTATTAAATTAATTCTCAATAATTACAATGTAGACACTTCTACTCAGTTTCCATTTTTTCACAAAATAAAAACTCTTGAAAAAAAGAGTCATTTCTAGTTCCATGTTTTCGATAGCATGACTTTTCCTTGATCCCATCCTTGACCCTATTCATCTTTATGCCCTATGAAAAAATATTTCAAAACATGGGATGAGTATCAAAATCTTAGTAAGGGTTATAAAAAAAAGAAAGAAAACATTAGTTCATCATTACATACATAACATAAGCTCTTTAACATACCTCATGAAATAATATGATATATGAATACCATATTGAAATCATAAATCATAAAGTTAACTTGTGGCATCCATATCATACATACATTTTATCTATCACAGCTACATAGGGAGTTACATTTGAATACCCATCACACTATATTCCCTAAATCTCTTAGGAGAAACATTCATATTTACCTCTGTCGCATTACCCAATGCATTGGATAGCTATCTCGAGCTCACCCACCCTAGGTTTACCATGGAACCACCCATATACATAAAAATTCCCAAGAACCATAACATATGCATAACACAAAAAATGAATAGAAAGGAAAGATAAAATTTCCACATTTTAATCACAATATATCATTAAAATATATTGACCTAAAAATCCACTATCAATACCATTTTCAATAAAAACATATGTAAGAGAGTATATGGTTTTTCATTTCTTTTTAAAAACATTACGACTGGTTAAGGAAGCTCTAGATCAAAAAATACTTGCGGCGGTGGAAAAGTCATTGTCACCACTTACATTAAAATGAAATTTTGTTTCCTTCAGTAAAACACTTCATAGAAAAAAATTCCATTGAATGAAATAAAAATTCAATGGTGTTTATACGGCGTATAAACTAAATTCATGTATTAAAAAAAATATTCCTCAATGAAAAGAGATTGAGACGAAGTCCCTTACCCCATGTCTGATTTGACCCGTTCGTTCTTTAATCTCTTGAATAACAGACTAAAGTTAATTTATACTTGCTTAATATCATTTTTTAAGTTTATTATTCCTTGTATATCACTTATTACAATGTTATAAACATTATGTAATTATTTATGTTAATAATGGAATTTTTTTCGATATTTGGTACTTGAGTCAAAAATGAACTTCTTATAATTACAAGTTGTTCATGGGGTCAAATATCCATTATATCTAGAATGATATTCATGATGTAGATATCATATATATCATATATATCTAGTATATTTATGTGTTTATAATAGTACATAACATTTGGATATAAGAAATTAAATGCACCGTTCATGGAGATGGTAAGTTGTACGTACGTATTAATTCTAGCTTCATTTATATTTCCTATTTTATTGGAATTAAAACATAATGATACATAGGTATATTATAATTCCTGTATAATATCATATATAATATCATTAACTCAATCCTTTATATGTCTCTGTTTCGGGGTTCGGTCTCGAAATGCCCAACGGTTCTACATCTGATGATGCGTGGACCTGCTTTCCAAAGGAAGGCATTCGTCGGGCGATTTGGCTATCAATGCTTAAGAACTAATACTGGTCAAGAGGATGGGAAGTCAGGCTCATCGCACCCTTTTGGGGGGAACTATTTCTTGTTCTGGGACTCTCTTATAGATTTAAGATGAATTCATATGTTTGCAAATCTTTGGTTTATACCCAAGCATAATATCCATGGATTTATCCTGGTTGGCAATGGTCAGCTGAACGCAGGGGTTCGAAATCCTTTATTCCTGAGTTTTACCATCCCTCATTGGATTAATGACCCCGAGGAGTCGGAACTCATTGAGGCAGCACTAGGAGTGGTGCGGTGAACCGATATGAAGATAGTCAGATCGACCGGTTGTTGGGCTTGAACCTCATGGAGGCTTCCTACACACCCTACCTAGGAGGCAGGGATCAAAGTCCACGTAGTTCGAATCATGGTGTTGGAGAAATGACGTGAAGGTGGACCCGGATGGTCCAATTGTGATCAAGCTTGAACCTCGAGGAGGCTTCCTACATACCACACCTTAACATGGATTAAAGTCCTCGTAGTTCGCATTGGATTGGGACTTACGCTCTGAGGTAGCCTAGAATGATGGATTGGGGCTTACACTCTAAGGAGGACATGGGCGATTGATTGGGGCATACACTCTGAGGAGGCCCATGGAAATGGATTGGGGCTTACACTTTGAGGAGGCCCATGGCGATGGGTTGGGGCTTACACTCTGAGGAGGCCCAGGGAGATGGATTGGGGATTACACTCTTAGGAGGCCCATGGTGATGGATTGGTGCTTACACTATGAAAAGGCCCATAAGAGGACTTCATGGTCGATGATTACTCTAAGCCCACATGATTCATGCACAGTGTGTGAAACAAGAGGTAGTAGGGACCAGAGGATCATGTCGTAAAAGGTGCATCCATGAGAAGTGGAGTGGGGATTACGCATGAGGGTGTCCCATAATGTCAGGGCATACTTCGGGATGGATGCCCATGTGTTCAGGGCTTACTCCGAGATGGATGCCCATGAGGTCGGGGCTTACTCCGAGATAGATTCCCATGACGACAAAGCACAGCGGGAGAGGGAAAGGGGTGATCATGTGCCTGTCAACTCTCATATTCCTCGGGGAAGTATTTGGGGATGTACCGAGGTGCATAGGGATGGATACCTTCGGATGGGTATGTCGCCCCCTCTCTGGGGAGGGGAGAAGTGCCTGACCGCCGAAGCGTGCAGTCCCCCATCCTGTTGAGTAAAGGCAGAAAGGGGGCTCTCAGTCTTAGACCCCGCATTACTGTGGGAATGTGAACCCAGGCATGCTTCGGGAATCCACCTAAGGGTCAGGGAAACCCCTTTTGCCCTATTTACTGTGGGTATGTGAACTCAAAACGGCGCGCTGATGTGCCTAAAGGTTACACCACGTGGATATGGTGGCTCTAGTGGAGGCCTCGGCTCGGTGCCGATGAGTAGGCCAATGAGGTGGTTGTGAAGGATCAGGCAAGATTGAAATTGGATGGATTTTATCTGGCTCTGGGAATGGGAACTCCGAAGCTTTTGGCAGGCCACACAGGGGTATGTGTGGTGGCGCCCTTCACGTAGGGAAGTTCTATGCAGTTGGAGAGGCTATCCGCGAACCAGGGTGGTCCGCAGGCCGATGTGCCTCCGGCAAACCAAGGTGGTTTGCTGCTCTGGGTTCGATCCGCGAACTAGGGTGGTCCACAGACTGATGGGAATCCCGTGAGCCAAGGTGGTTCACAGCTTCGGGTTCGATCCGTGAACCAGGGTGGTCCGCAAAGGGTTCCATGCGGGTTGCAGCGTCCAAGGGCGGCGTTGGCCGGAGGCTCCTCGGTCAGGGCATCGCCCACATATGAGGGTGCGACGCAGTGTGGTGGATCGGAAAAGAGGCATAAACTCCCCGGTCCTTGGGGAGTACATCTGCAGAGGGACCCTTGTTTGCGGTTTTCTCTTCTTTGTTATTTTATGTTATTTGTTCACCGAGTTATTATGCATTTTTTGTTCTTTATTAGTTCATTCCCAGGTTCATACCTGCTCTGGTTCAAGAATTGGAACTTCTAAAATCCTAATCCTTCCTTCGAAATCCTTCCACCCGAATCTGACTGATCTCCTCTCCGTTATCCTTTTTCTTTCTTCTTCAATCTCCTTTTATAGAGTGGGGAAAAGGATGTATCTATGGTCAAGTGGCGCCTTTTGCAGAGGCCCATGACCGAAAACCCGATTCATGGATGACTTGGTCAATCCGTAATTCACGGGGTATTACACACTCCCCCGCGAACCAAACTTGAGGAGTGCTTCACGACCACGGTAGGTTCCGAATCCATTTCGCGAATGACAGCAGAGGCGGTTCGGGCCGACTGATGCAGCTCGTGGCTGGGGCAGTCCAGAATGGTGAACCGGGTTGGTACTTGTCCCACCTCGTAACCGATGAGGATTTCTGCCTCCATCTCATGAATGAAGATGGTCTGTGGAGGAGGGATGCTTTGTGGAACCGGTCATGTGTCATTAACATTAGACCAGTCTGTGGACCGGTTCCTTCTTCGCCATTCTTGAGTTTTGTCCACATTTGAAAAATCCTTTTGAGGGGAAATTGGGAAGAATCTCCCTTTAGTTAAAGAGGATCATAATTCTCCTGTGAGGATTTTTCTTTGATTTTCAGGACCCTACAAATTCACCCATCAGAATGGGGTCCGATCAAAACAAAGAGGAGGCTATTCCGATGTAGAGTGGTCCTGAAACTCAGGTAGTTCGCAGGAGGGAGGTGGACCCAGTAGGGGACCACACCTTTAAATATGGGGGGCCCTTCATTTTTCCTTTACCGGATTCTTTGCTAAACCAGAGCTTTCTTGTGTGCGCGTGCTGGTTCCTTCATGAAATGCTTCTTCCCCGAACCAGTTTCTACTTCCGCGAACCATTTCTTTTTCGCACCATTCTCCATCTACGTATCAATTTCCCAGCCACGAACTAACACTTTTAATTAATAAGTAAGTCATGACGGTCCGCTTATGAACTCGCTTCGCGGTTCTAGTGCTCTGTGGTTTCAATTCTCCCCGGGTTCGATACTCCGCAGTTTCGATGATCCGCGGACTAAAATCTTCTAAACTTTAAAAGATTCTAAGTCTTTCTAACTTAACCACTTAAATTCGGGATTGAAATTCTTCAGAGAAACCTGGTCTGCGGTTTCCTGGACAACGCTCCACGGGCAAGGGTTTCGCAGACTAATTTCGCGAAGGGCTGGTTCGCGGGATGCTATCATCGTGAACCATCCTTTGAGACCTCCTCTTGGACTTTTCTATGAAGGCACCTCAACTGATCCTTAGCAATATAGTTCGTTTTTTTGTCTGAATTTTTTTTTTATTTTGGACTAACCGCGTGTTGTCTTTCGTCATTCAGGGAGAAAATATGGTTCAACCTCATTCTGCACTGAGGCCCACTGTAGAGCCTCTCCCAATTGGTTTAGGGGGACGTTCAGCTATGATTCACAGAGCGGAGAACATCTAAGAGGACCCTAGTCGGTCTATCATTCCTGACGATGGTGTCTTGAAAGACATTCTCCCTCCTCATCTCATGTGTTATCCACTATCAAATCGGCTTCCGCTTTATGGATTTGGTCATCAAAATAATGTCCCTATTCCCCCCACTTTCTCAGGTCTTCTTTCTACTTTCTTGGAAGCGTCGTCCAATTGTATTCAAGTGAACCTTTCCCAATAGGGGGAGATGGTTTCCGAATCTGACCAGAAAGATACCTTCATTTTGAGAGGCTCTGCTTGGACCCAAAGTGATCATCATGCCCAAAACTTCTCTCAGGAAGTTGTCTTCAAGATTTACCCTTCTATTATCAACTTTTCTCAAGTAGATCCTAATTCGGGGTAGATTTCTAGGTGGGATCTTCAGTCTGGCGGGCTCTTCTCAACTGAATGGGACTGGGCTTTATGGGTCCATCATCACTTCCGAGAGTCTCCCAAATCACTAGAAGCAGTCAACTTATACTTCGCAGTGTGGGCTTCCCAATTTTCTTTTTACCTACCATCCTTGGTCCTATCAGACCTACCCAGTCGCTGGTGTTCAAGATCTAATACTTTCCACCTTGACCACGGTAATGTTGGCATTAGTCTGTGGGATATCCATCAATTGGGAGGTCTCCCGGTTATTGGTGAAATGTATGACAAATTTTTTCCGGCCCCTGACACATGGGACGACGTCGAACAAGTGACTTTATTGGTGAGGGATCTACTGGTTATGGACGAGAAATCACTGGGTCAGGCCTTGCGTGCTCGCTCTCTTATTCCCTATAGTACCTGGATAGGGTTATTTATGAACACCACTGGTCCTGTGCCAAAGATCAAGCACCCCAGGACTCATCCTTCTCAACAGTCATGAACCTCCCCTGGTTCGTACTGGGCGGTTCTAGAGGCAGGTGACTACCTTTCATGGGGTTACGAGGTACACCCTGGTGTTCCGCCTATGCTCTGACTGGAAGGTTTGTTTGCTATGTTCCTGAGTGGGTGGTTATTCCCTTCTCAAGATATTAATCCTGGCGTCAGGGCTTACACCCTGATGATGGTAGTTGAGCTGGCAGAGGGCCGCCTGGTGAATTTGGTCATGCCCACATTGGCTCATATTTATGAACTTCTAGGTCATATAAAGAAGGGAGGGTCACCCTTCCGTCTGAGTGGGCCATTTCAATTTTTGTACGGCTGGGTAGCGGATCATTGTCACTGTTATGAGTATTGTCACAACACGTTCATTCTGATTCCTACTTTTCAGCTTACCCTAATTGATATAGTTGGAGTTAGCTTGAAATCCCTCAACTCTAGTGAAGTCCCCAAGCTTCTGAGTGACCTCTCCCAGTTTTCTTTCACTCCCTACCCCACCCCTTCTAGTGTCTTAGTTGACAACCGTTGGGGGAGCCTGGAGGATATTTCTTACATGATCTCTCTGCGGGGCAGATTTATGTCTGTACGGATCGACGGGGTTTCTCTGTGCGAGCTGTATGTCCCGTATCATTTTTCTCACCAATTTGGGTGCATGAAAGTCCAAGTTTCCCTTACCCCTCCTCTGGCTCGAGGACTACACCCGGCTGTACTTCTTTAATGGTGGCTGATGCTGACGCGGGAGGGATCTAACATGAGCATTACCCTGCCTGTCGTGGGGGTTCCTTCCGGCCTTTCCATGGAGTATGCAAAATCTTGGGCAAAACACTATCCCGATGGGATACTAGGGAAGGCCATCCAACAGGTTCCCAAATCAGGAGGTATTACGGCTATTTCTTCCACCCCACCACCCTCATTAGCTCTAAGGGAGGATCGAATGATGGTGCATCGATCAAAGTGACTCATGGGATTTTCCTCTCCCAGTCCTGCGGTGGCCGATGTTCAGACGGGTTCATCCTTCTTGGACGCGGATGAGGATGACCCTATGGTTCCGGGTCCCAGAGAGACAGTCCTGGATGTTTATCCAGTTGATACAGGGCTTAGAAACTTGATCCCAAAGCCTAAACCGGGGTTAGAGGCTCCAGACTTTCCATCTTCAGAACCAACTTCTAGCGAGAACATGCATGCGCTGGTTGCCATGCCAGATTTCATTCTCGTGCTATCAGGAGAGGATACCAAAGAACCTCGTGTCATGGAGGACCACCGGGCGGTGCGCAGGTGGGCCTGGCCTCGTATTTGTGAGAACATTGCCCAAAATCCTTTAGCTGAGATGGTAACTAAGACCGAAGCTCTTCGACAACTCTTCCTGGGTTTGGGGTCGGGTGGCTTTGACTATCGGCAGTTCCATTCTCTTGCTTTATAATTTTTCATGGCCCATGAGGAAGCTGCCACAAGTGAAGACAAACTTTCTCACATTGTTGCCACTCATTGCGGGACCCGAGCCCTGGAGGAAACCACGATACAGCTCCATCAGCTGATAGAACTGGAGGCGATCTCTCGAGATCAGGTGGTTGTCCTATCCTCTGAGTTTCATGGATGTGAAGAACGGGCAGCAATGCTGAGGAATCAGTTGTAAACTGTGACTGGTCATCTTGAAGCCACCATAAAAGGGATCAATGATCTCCAAAAAATAGTGGAGCGTATTCGTTCGGTGGCTGAGGTTGAAGCCAGGGAGAAAGCCATGTTGGGACAGTCTTGCAACGACCTTCTCTGCATGGTCGCTGATCTGGTGGAGAGAGTGAGTCAAGCTCCTTTATGACTATCAGAGCCACTCTTGTACCCTCTGCTTTACATACCCCTCTCCCTTTTTTGTGAGGGAGATACCCCAGCTTGTGGACGTCCTCCCTTTTTGTTTAAACGAAATACAGTCTCTGTCAATCACTTGTCGCTATAAAATTTAACTGTTACTAGAACAATTGTTGTGTAAATAACAACTCACTAAATCAGAATTAATCATAACTCAGGAGAAAAATCTCTAACTTTTTCCTAGACCATGGGGTCCAGTGAGCATAGTTCGACTATTGCAAGTGTTTTGTAGAAAAACCCTAAAAACTTTTTGTCTTTTATTTTAATGCCCAAATTTTACCTGGGCTCATTTAGTGTGAACCCAGCGGGTATGTCCTGACTTTTTATTAGGTTCCCCTTTTTGGGTTTTTTCCCTAACAGGCTTTGTGCCTCTTTTCTTGGGTGGTTTAAGATCTCGCCACCAAGACTATCATTACTGATGTTTTAGGTCGAACATATTTGACCAAATATGGTGGGCCAAGGTCCCCATTGTGGTTTGGTTGATTAAAAGATGTCTCGGTGTCCTTCATATGCATTTGGAGGGAGTGTGTTTAAATTTTAATGACATTTAGGGCATGTATCAAGGCATGGGAGCCGCATTATCATGCAGAGGTGGGAGGAGAACTGCCTAAGGAAATCTTACCTTCGGTAGACAGGCCAGAGGTGATCAATATGAAGAGCCGCTGAGAGCATGGTATGCATAGTCGTGCGAAGGTGTCCTTAAGTCAGTGACTCTCAATTTCTGATGGTCGTAGGACTTCATGAAAGTCTGGCTTATGGAAACCACCATGGGTAGCATGGAGAATTATGAAAACCACCGGGGGTGGCTCAGAAAGGGTATGTGATGTCTGAAAGGTTTTGAGAGCATCTGTATCAATCATGAGTGTGGAAGCAAGGTTCCTGTCCTACGCTTTTATCTAGCATAAAGGATGATTGGGGCTTGGCATAGTTTAATGTCATGCAGCTGGGACATCATATGGAATGGAACGGCCTCACCTGGTCTTCTATAATCTTCTCAGATATGTTCCACCATATTCAGGCAGGGTTGTGAAAGAGGTTGGTAAACTGTAACTCAGAGGGTTTCTGAATCCTGCGATAGACATGGGGGCTCGGCGGCCAAGAGGCATATGGAGAGAATCATTGCCTAAAGAAATCCTGCCTTTGGTAGAAGGGCCAGGGATGATCAATATTCAGAGCCACTGAGGGAATGATATGCATAGTCATACAAAGTTGTCCTTAAGTAAATTATTATATTCCCCAGATAGCCAAGCAACTTCAGGGAAGTTGAGATTTGGGACCACCAGGGGTGGCTTATGAGAGTCTGTCTTTTTCTAAGTATAGAGTATGGTTTACGGTTAGAGGGTTCTTAGATATGGGTGAAACATCTAGACTGAACCTCCCGAGAATGGGTGAAGTAATGCCTTCTCACATGGGTGTGAGATGGTGGCTTATGTCGGTCTGACCTGTGCACTGGAGGACAGACAAAAGCCTCTGTTCCTTACTGAACCCGTGATGGGTTTAGCCGTGTAGTTTAGAGTCATGAGGTAAAGATGAAGAGCATTATTAAAGGATGATGTGCAGTTTAACGTCATGTTGTGAGGATGGTTGACTGTGTTGTTTAACGTCGTGTGGCAAAGATGAGGAGAATTATTAAACCAGTGAAAATGATTTCTGTTGGAGGCATTCCCCTGGATGTTTAATGCTTGATCTTTGCAGCCTTGTGCCAAGTGTACAAGATGTGCTCCGTACTGTTTGACGTCATGTAGCAAGGATGTAGTTAAAAAGGCCGCTCTTGATTAGAATGTAACTGGGCCCGAGTATCCTGGCATGTCCAAGATGTGGAGGGGGGTTGATGGTGTAAATCATGGTTCTGGGGATTCTTGGATCAGGAGAGATTCCACGGAGGCTCTGAGGTCGGTAAGAATATGGAGCTAGGAAGATTATCACCCGGGGAAATCTTACCTTTGGTAGACGGGCTAGTGGCTATCAATATGAAGAGCCGCTGAGGGCATGGTATGCATAGTCATGGAATGGTGTCTCCAGGTTGATGACTTTCCACTTCCGATGGCCATGAATGGTTATATAGATCCGCAATTATCCGGGCCAAGAAGTCTATTATCGGGGAAGGAAATGTCTGAACATGTTGGGCATACTCGGCCCTGGTTGTTGTTAAATCTTATAGAGCTCCTTGTGCTGATTTATTTTGCGCATGGGGGTGTACCTTTACTCCATGCAGTTTAACATCGTGTGGTGAGGACGCGGTACTCCTAGTTTAGTGGTCATAGATTTCGGACCATTGGGTGACTATTACTGCAGTTACTCGAAGAATAATTGGGTCAATATGTTCAGATATACTTGGAACAAGGTGGGGGATGAAGGTCGTAAACTACAACATTGAGTTTTCCCAGATCAGGAGGTGTGGTGTGGGTGCTCTATGGTCGGTAAGCGTACGGAGATAGGAAGAGTATCACCCAGGGAAATCTTGAATTTGATGGATGATCCAAGGCTATCATTATGAAGATCCGCTGAGGGCATGGTATTCATAGTCGTACAAAGGTTTCCATGGGTTGATAAAAATCCACTTCTGATGGCCATGAATGATTACGAGAATCCACGATTGCTCATAGTGTATAGTTCGGAACATGGGGATAATGGTGTCCATGTATACAAGAAACATCTTCATTGTAGTTGTTCGTTGAGTCAAAGTAGTCTAGTCTTGGCATGATGTTCGTTGACGCAGGTCGCTATGTGAACCACAGGCAGACACATAGGCTAGCCAGGTAGGGTTACCCTGGAAACATTTGGATGTGAAAATGGGAATGAAATTATAAACCACTACTCTATATATTTTTGGATCATGGGATGTGATACGGGGGCTCTGAGGCCGGTAGGCCTACGGAGCTAGAAAGAGTGTCGCCCGAGGAAATCTTGCCTTTGGTAGATGAGCCAGGGGCTATCAATATGCAGAAACGATGTGGGCATGGTATGCATAGTCATGCAAAGGTGTCCAAGGTTCGATGACTTTCCTCTTCCGAGGGCCATGAGTGGTTAAGAAGATCAATAATTATATGGGTTGTGGAGTCTGGTGTATGGAGAGGATGCATCCAAATGTGCAAGGAGTATCTCCATCTTGTATTTCCATGTGTCTTGTGTGGGTCGCGATGAAGTTCGTGCAGTTTAACGTCATGCGGTGATGAAGAAGTCCATGTAGTTTAACGTCATGCGGTAAGGACAAGGTATACACCCCATGCAGGTCTGTTTTGTACACGGGGGAAGGGGAAATTTTTATCATTATTGTCCTGGAAGTCTAACGTCATGCGGAAAGGACGCAAATATAAACCGCGTGCAAGTCTATCCCATACATGGGGAAAAGGGAGCATTTTTAAATTTTGATATTCATGCAGTTTTATGTCGTGCGGTAAGGACGAGTACACCCCGTGCCGGTCTGGTCCGTACACGGGGGGGGGGGGGGGAATTTTATCTTTTATTCAGGGGGTTGGGCCAGGACAGGGAACCCTGGCATCACTACATATCCTGTGAGGTCATGTATCAAGCCACAGGTAGTTATCTCAAATCCATGCAGTTTAACGTCATGTGGTGAGGACGAGGAGTACACCTTGTGCCGGTCTGGTCCATCCACGGGGGGAGGGATCATTCTTAACTTTTATTTGTGATTTGATGGGCCATGAGAGGGTATCACGATTTCACTATGTAACCTATGAGGGAATGAATCAAGACTCACATAGTTATCTGGAAGAAGTAAACCCCGATTAGGTCTGGTCCATACACGGGGGAATGGGACATTGTTAAAACATCTCGTCTGTGCAGTTTAACATCATGCGTTGAGGACGAGGGATACACCCCATGCAGTTCTGGTCCATACACGGGGAGAAGAGGGAATTTTTAACATTCATTTGGGAGTGGCTGAGCCAGGATAAGGGATCCCAGCATCACTACGTATCCTACGAGGGCAGGAATCAAGCCGTACATAGTTCTCTGAAATCCGTGCAGTTTAACTTCATGCGGTGAGGACGAGGAATGCACCTCGTGTAAGTCTGGTCTTTACATGGTGGAAGAAGGAATTTTTAACATTTATTATTCTTGCAGTTTAACATCATGCAGTAAAGATGAAATCCATACAGTATAACGTCATGTCGTTAGGACGAGGGGTATTACTAGATTTTGTGCAGTTTAACATCGTGCGGTAAGGATGAACTCCATGAATATTAACGTCATGCGGTGAGGACGTACTCCATGAATTTTAACGTCATGCGGTGATGATGGACTCCATGCAGTTTAACGTCATGTGGTGAGGATGCACTCCACGCAGTTTAACGTCGTGCAGTGAGGATGTAAAAATACACCCCATGTAGGTCTGGTCCATACACGGGGGAAAGTCAATTTTTTATCTTTTTTTATCAGTGCAGTTTACTATCGGGCGGTAAGGAAGAAATGATCTTAGTTTAAGGTCATATAGTTTGGACCATTGGGTGATTGGTAGTTTAACGTCATTCAGCTTGGACGAACTCCATACAGTTTAACGTCATGCGGTGAGGACGTACTCCATGCAGTTTAACGTCATGCGGTGAGGACGTACTCTATGCAGTTTAATGTTATGCAGTGAGGATGTAAAAATACACCCCATGCAGTTCTGGTCCATACACGGGGGAAAGGGCATTTTTTATCTTTTTTTATCCATTCAGTTTAACGTCGTGCGGTAAGGATGAAATTATCTTAGTTTAAGGTCATAGAGTTCAGACCATTGGTTGCTTGGCAGTTTAACGTCACACATCTCGGATGAACTCCATGTAGTTTAATGTCATGCGGTGAGGACGTACTCCATGCTATTTAACGTCATGTGGTGACGACGTACTCCAAGAAGTTTAACGTCATACGGTGGGAAGTAAAAATACACCCTGTGAAGGTCTGGTCCGTACATGGGGGAAGAAGAATTTTTTTATCTTTTGTTATCTGTGCATTTTAACGTCGTGCAGTAAGGACGAAATACTCTTAGTTTAAGGTCATAGAGTTTGGACCATTGGGTGCTTGGTAGTTTAACATCATGTAGGTCAGACGAACTCCATGCAATTTAATGTCATGTGGTGAGGACGTAATCTATGCAACTTAACATCATGTGGTGAGGATGTAATCCACTTTCGGTTTCTATGCGAAATACTTCTTTTGGAATCTCGCATTGGTAGGAGCTGTGGTGACTTGCATGTTCATGGAGATCAGGGTATATGCTCTGTTGGGGTAGACCTTGTGAACAACGTATGGTCCCCCCCATTTGGGCTCCAACTTTGGAGGCTTCTTTCTGGGTATCATTGGGGTCCAGGGGACCAACACAAATTCTCCTTCCATGAATGACCGAAGAAGAACCTTTTTGTGGAAGGCTCATGCGATTCGGTTCTGGTATACCTCCAGATGGTGCAAAGTGTGGAACTACTTCTCATCTAGCTGTTCCAATTCACCTAGCCGCTTTTTTGACTACTCATCATCAGATAATTGATCACAGACGGCAACACGGAGTGAGGGATGTTGGAGTTTAATGGGAAGGACCACCTCTGTGCCTTACACAAATGAGTACGGGGTAGCCTGAGTAGTGGTACAGGTTGGGTTCGATAAGCCCACAATGCATGGAGGACTTTATCCGGCCATGACTTCTTGTCTTTGTCTACCATTTTCTAGAGAATGTTGGACAGGGTCTTGTTGAAAGCCTCTATATGTTTGTTGGCCGCTGCATGGTAGCGGGATGAGTGGTTAGCCTTGATACCATACTCGTGGTATAGTTTTTCCAATTCATCATAGCAGAAGTTGGTGTCATTTTTGGTCAGTATGGTATGAGGGACACCAAATTTGGTGATGATATTGGTCTTCACAAAGCTGAAAATGTTTATTTCCCCGACTTCCTTGAGGTAATATGGCTTCTTGCCATTTGGAAAAGAAGTCGGTCTCTGTGAGGATATACTTCAGCTGTTTGGCCATGGTGGGAGGATATGGTCCAATGACCTCCATCCCGCACATGAAAAATGGCCAGAAGTACTTGCCTTGATGATGTAACTCTAGGGGTTGGTGTATGATGTTGGGATGAATCTGGCATGAGTGGAATTTTGCAGTAAAAGGCTTGCAGTCTCGTGCCACTGTGGGCCAATAGTACCCAAGACTTCTAACCTGATGGGAAAGCTTGGTCCCCGGTTGATGTGCTCCACATGCTCTGGAATGTACTTAATTCATTACAGCAGCGCTTTCTTCTCCATCATTTCATCTGAGGAGCACTCCATCGAGACCTCACTTGTAGAGGACCTCTTGCTGACCTGCGCCACCAAATAGGACAAAGTTGATTTCCCTTCTCTGTATTTTCTCTCGTTCAGCCCTATCTAATGGAATTTCTCCCCATTGAATGTAGTTTTCAATGTGGGTCATCCAGCTGGTGGAAGGAGCATATGGCTCAGGGACATAACTGACTTCATGGATTTCTTCCGTCTTAGCTTGAACAAATTGAAATACTATACAACAGTGATCAATACTGATAACCGTTTCATCCCCGCCTAGGTCATCCAGGGTTGTGGCTGCGTTGGCTAATGCATCAGCCGGAGAATTTTGAGACCGGGGAATATAGGTCAATGTTGGTTTTGTGGAGAATTCCCCCATTAACCCTCAGACATGATCAACCAGGGGGGATCAGCTCCTTATTTTTAATATCATAGTCACCGGTGACTTTCTTGATGACAAGCTCCGAGTCACCTTTTACCTTATGGTGTTTTACTTGTGCCTGGAGTGCGAGTTCCAGGCCTACAATGATAGTTTGATATTCTGGTTCATTGTTTGTACATCCTTTTAATAGGAGTAAGGAATATGGAAAGACTGCCTTTTCTGGGGTCATGAGTATTATTCCCAAACCCACATTGTTGAATCTAGGATCCTCCATCCTCTTCCTGATTGGGCTTTGGGATGCGCCGTCGAAGTACATTTACCATGCAGGGAATTCCTCTCGAACCGAGAAGATGTCTTCATCAGGTAGCTCAGAATCCGGTGTAGTGGTCCCTATCAAAGGGTGCTATGACTGAACGTCTGTGAATGCATGTCCCTTGATTGCTTTTTGAGGCACAAACCGGATGTCAAACTGTTGCAGGATGACCGCCCATTGGGATAGGCATTCGGTTAGCATTGGGCGGATGAGGATGTACTTGAGCAAGTTACTCCGTGAGATCAAATGGACTTCATGATGATACAGATAATGTCACAACTTTTGAACCGCAAAGACCAAAACTAAACATCTCTTCTCAATGTTTGAGTATCAATTCTCAGCATCAATCATTGTTCGAATGAGGCAATAAGGACTATTTTCACTGCCTGTGTCATTCTTTTGGGTGAGGAAGTCTCCCATCGATCACTCTAAGGATGTCACATACAAGATGAGAGGTCTTCCTTCAACCGGGGGCATGAATACTGGTGGTCTTAAGAGGTACTTCTTCGTGTTTTCAAACACCTCTTAGAAGTCATCTGTCCATTGGTACGTGACCCCCTTCTTCATTATCCTGGTGAAAGGTGAACATTTGCCTACCAGGTTGGATATAAACTGCCTAATATAGGCTAGGTATCTTTGGAATCCCCTCAAATATGTTATATTTCGGGGATGTGGTAATCCAAGGATATCCTTTGTCTTCTCAGGGTCGACTTCGATGCCACGATGGCGTACGACGAAGCCAAGGAATTTCCCTAAGGTAACAACGAAGGCGCATTTCAAGGGGTTCATCTTCATGCTATGTTGTCGGAGTTTGTTGAAGATGGTATCAAGGTCTAACAGGTGACCTATGCTCTGTTTGGACTTGAACACCAGGTAATCCACGTCACATTTAACGAATTTCCCCAGGAGCGGTTTAATGATCTGATGCATGGAATGTTAATATGTGGTTCCGGCGTTCTTGAGACCAAAGGGCATGAACTTGTAACAGAATACCCCTTGAGGGGCCCTAAAGGCAGTGTATTATTCGTCTTCTTAGTCCATATTGATTTGATTATATCCATAATAGTCGTCCATGAAGGATAGAGCCTCATACCTGGCCGTCACATCGATTAATAATTCGGTGATCGGGACTGGGAAATTGTCTTTCAGACAATACCGATTGAGATCTCTAAAGTCAATTCAGACCCGGATTTGTCCATTCTTTTTCTTGACAGGGACAATGTTGGACAAAAAAATGTGGTACTGGACCTCCCGAATGAAGCCTACTTTAATGATCTTATCAACTTTAGCCTCTATTTTGGCGGCATGTGGGGGATGCGTCCTTCTGGCAGCCTGTTTATAGCCTCGGTGGACATCTGGAAGACCCAGTTGATGCATCACCACTTTGGGATCGAGTCCCGGAATTTCTGTGTAATTCGAGGAAACAACATCCTGATGTTTCCTTGGGAAATTGGTATATACGTCATGCTCCTCAGGAGACATGGATGCACTAATGAGAGTAGGCCTCAGATCTTCCTCGGTACCCTGGTTTATTTCTCTGAGCTCGTCCACCTTGGTGAAGATACCCTCCTCAAATATAAGAGGTGCATCCATGAGATCTCCCCCTCTTCTTCTCCCAAGTCCTCATCTTCTAGATCCAACGAGGAGAGGGCTCCTGAAATGGGATCTTAGGAGTATGGAGGCGAGGTGTCGTGGGCATCCTTACTCAAGTATTCATCCCCAGATCGCAGTTTGGCGGACATTCCTGCATTGTCATGCTCGGCCATCATGGCTGAAGTCATGAGTACATCCTAGTGCATGTCTATAATTAAACTCCTACTCTCAAAATGGTTGATGGGAAGGACATAATATTTTCCAAGATGTGTGAGGGGGTTATCTGGATCCATGATTAGGCCATTTGAAGCGGGGATCCAGTCGACACCATCAACCAAAGGCATCTTTTTTCTTTTTCTCATAGAACCCGACATCAATGTAATGTGACTCGGAGAGCTCGAAAGGGGCCTTGTCGGTGTGTAATGTTCTACTTTTTCCATTGATGCAGTACTTGATATAATGGTGGTAGGATGAAGTAATGGCCATGTGCTTATTGATCCATGTCCTTCCTAAGAAGGCATTGAATGTTGTGCTTTTTCGGACCACCAGGAATTCCGTGTAGGCTACAAGGTCACCGAAATGGGTCTATAGATTAATTTGTCCCATCAGTTTCTTCTCACTCTTGTCGTAACCTATCTAAGTTGTGGCTGAGGGAATTAGTTCGTCTTCACTATAGACCAACTTACAGAGTGTCCGTAGGGGAAGGAGGTTAACTCCAGAGCCATTGTCTATAAAGACAATCCATATATCAATACCATTCAGTGTGCCAAACATGTATAGAGGTCCGATGTGTCCTTTCATAATGGCATCTTCATCCTAATTGGTAAAGGAAATCACCGAATTTCATTTAGCCAGGTCAGTCTCTGTCCGGTAAATTTTAGTGGCAGCTACCTTATCTTGAAACTCCTGGGGGCTGATCAATGCTTCTATAAGCACCGCCCTGAGGTCTGCTGACAGACATAGGGCATCGAGTATTGACATCTTGGCTGGTAGCGATGCCAGCAGCTTAAGGATATCGTATTTTTTCTCTAGCGGTCGATTGTTCTCTGTTGGAGGGAGAGTCTTAGCAGGTGCTTTATGGGATGTATCATTTGATGAGTAGGGACCGGCCTCGGGGTCAGATATCGATGGTGTTCCCACGTTTTGAGGAATTGGCCCGGCCGGTCTGTTTGTGCACACTATGCCGCCAGACACTTGTTCCTCCTCTGGTGGGTATCATAGAACAACAGGGCTAGAGTGGCTCCTTGTGGAGGTGGATGGGCACTCTTTCTCTTGCTGAGTCTGTTGAAGGGGTCTCCCAAGGGTTTCCACGATACTAAATGTTTCGGCCGGGGTCCAACCGTAGGGTTGATTTCGGCCGTGAGTGTGCCTCCGATGGTATCCCCTACCTCTTCGATTCCTCCTCCCAGCTCCTCATACAGGGAACTTGTGTTTGTAACCATACCCTTCGTCAGGGAAATATTCCATAAGATGGACAACATAAATAGAACCAAATATTGGCTCTTCATCCTCTGATAGGTCAACCTGGTCGGTTGTCACTGATGGTGTCATTTGGTGGGTCGGTGCCCGTGGCCCCAAATTCGAGGGCACATAATCTGCCAGGGTGGGACTAACTTTGGCTCCGTCACAGACTGATCCTCTTGAGATTGTTTCTTCATTCTTTGATTACGCCTAGATGACTGGCTTGTGGAGGGTTGTGAGGTCAATACTGTCGGCCTTGCGGCTTCAGGGGCTATTGGTGGCAACACCAGCTGCTGTAGTTGAGCTCGGAGTATGCCATGGGCTCGATTTATATTCCTCCGAGTCATCCAGTTGACAAATTTCTACCCCTGCTTGCTGGAGACTTTCTGCCACCCCTCCTCTTTGTCGGAGTTAGTGGTAGAGATACATGCCACATGTGCTGGGTGTAGTCCCATCTTGACCTATCTTTATTCTACCATACTCTACAGGAGAACTTTGAATATGAAGCATTCTCAGATATTGTGCCCCAAGATCTGATGGTAGGGGAATTAATCTAGCCTGTCATCACGGCCGACCTCTTCAGGTTTACTCGGCTCTGAGAGGCGGATCAAGTTGCAGTTCATGGTAGAAATGAAGTATCTGCAGAAATGATCGTCTTAGAAAAAGTATACTTTTTGTCTTTGTTCCTCAAACTGGTTCCGCTTTGGTCCTCGCTAATCCTCCCATTTAGGCGGAGGCGACCGATAATATGTAGGAGGCCCTTGATGATTTGGTGGAGGCCTGAGAAGTGGAGCAGGCACAGGGGCCGACATGAGTGTGACAACAGACGCTTCAGCTCTAGGGTCTCATTTAGCAGGAGCCGGCAAGGATATTTAAGACTTCTAATTGGTCCGCTGCAATGAGTCCTCAATTCTCTGGGCAATGGTCGAGAGATGGCGGAAGCTAGTGGTGCACTCCACTGGTATGAGCGGTCTTTGCAGCTCATCTTGATGATTATCGATGCATATGGATAGCATCTCATCTTGAGGCATTGGCCTATTTAAGGAATAGGTCAGACCTTTCCATCTGGCGATGAAATATGAGACCCTCTCGTTCTCCCTCTTCTTGCAGTTCTTGAGGTCGCTGACCGTTGTCTTGGGCAACGTTGAGCTGAAGTGGAATAGGAACTAATGCCGAAGGTCCTCCCAGATCTTTATTGACTGGGATGGGAGACTCGTATACCAAATGAAGGTGGATCCTTGCAAGGTCCACATGAAGCATCTGAGTTTTACAGCTTCTTGTTGCTCCGGAGTTCCCATAATAGGGTCGCAATTGGATGCTTAGTGCATCAAATGTTGTTCTGGATCACCTGATCCATTGAATATAGGGAATATAGGGCTCCCAAAATTGGGTGGAGGCAGTGTGTTGCTCACCCAATCCGGGTAGGGTTTCCGCTCTGGCTGTATCGGAGTGCGTCGACCTTCCATCGCTTCCAATCGAGCTATTAGTGCCTCGATAGTGTTGGTGAGACCCTGGTTTACATCCTGTTGTGCCCGGTCCAGGGCAGGCATAGCCCGAGGCATTGCCTGGGGATCCGGATTGGCTGACACTAGGGGTGCGTGTGCCGTTTGTGGCACCTTTGGAGGGTTCAGACGTACTCGCTCCTGTTTCTTCCTGAGTGGAGGGAAGTCTTGGTATTCATCTGAATCTACTTTTATGTAGTTGGACGGGCCGGGAACCTCGTTGGACGGGAGACCTGCCCATGTTTTGTTTGTCGGGGCAACCCTTAGTCTTTGAGGTTCACTTGTTGTGAATGCATGATGTGGCTCCTCTAGGGGTTCACTTTCAATAAGAAGGTTCCTCTGGAGTACCTTGGAATTAAGCCACCTCAATTATTTCATCTACTTTTCTTGTCGAGTGAATCTCTCTTAGAGTGTGAGTAGCTCATCGTTGTCGAGAGAAGGAGGTGGGTTAAGGGTAACCCGTCCTTTGTTGTTATCCTTGTTGGAAGCTCACAGGGTAGGTGGAGGAGGTTTTTCTGGAGGAACGGCCATATTTAGGGCGGCCCTTTGGTTCCGGGTGTGCACACCAGGTGGTTCGTTGTGAGTCATAGCCTGACCGGAACAATCATCTCTTGATCCCTCCTAATTTGCAGTATCTCTGGCATCACCCGTGGGGTTAACCGCTATGATGTTTATAGATTCATATTGTGAGGTAGAGAAGATGTTATCTTCCAAATGGGAAGATGATCTCTCGTGTCTTATGCTGGCCTTCCCATTTGTGACCTGGGATTTCCTTCGGACTTCTTGATGAAGGGTGTCGCGGTGGGTTCTTTGGTGCGACCTTACGGTGCTCCTTCCTCTCGGAGCAGATGATGATTAAAATGAAGGGATAGGACAGTAACCCCTACTTCTTATTGTCCTCCCTAGATGAGAGAATACTGAATCTCATGGGGGAGTTTGTTGTTGAGGGGGTAATAATGCCCCGAGCCCTAAGGGATGGGGTTGGCTTTATTCCTTGGACATCGAGTCTCTTCTCAGTTTTATTGGTCTTACAGGGGAATTTGTTGTTAAAAATGCCCCCAACCCTACAGGTTGGGGTTGACCCTGGATTTCGGCAGTGGTTGCGACTATCGCTACCTTCATGATCTTACATGCCCCCATTCGGGGGTGAACTGGGTTTGGTTCTGAGTTCTTCTGTGAGTCAATCCCTTCTAGGGAGGCAGGAAAAGATTACTAATTGGCCACTCTTAGGCAAGAGGCCTGTTGTATGCTCTTAGTGGCCTGATTCAAGAGTTCTTGAATGGATTGTTCCTGTCAGGCCTGACACTTCTGGGACTTACTCATGGCCTGACTCTGCTGTGTGTGTTGCCTTTCCTGAACAGGGATACCACTCGATTGCAGCGCATGGAGGCATGTTATCTCCATGTTTCCTTTACGCTTCTCGGGTCGCTGTTTCCATGCTGAAGGAAGAGATTTCAGGTCGATGTGACGCAGGAGGTCTCTTATTGTCTTGACATGGTATACATACCCATCGTAGGGCAGGAATCCTAATTTCAGTCAATGGAGGGTTGTCCATATGTTATGGCGGATGTCATGCACGCATTCTTCTGACAACTCTCTAGGTATGTTGAACTGAGAGGTGGTCGTAGGCCAAAAAATGGTATATCATCCCTATCCAGTCGTTTCCTCAAGTGCAGCATATCGACATACTCCTCCACTAGTGACTCCTCTACCTGGTCGGCCCAACTGAGATGCTCGCTGCCAATGTGGTTTAAGGTAGTGGGACCGGTAGGTGCTGAATCATTATTTGGGTGATTCGGAGGTGGTTCAGATGATGAACGTGGCCCTGGACCGTCTCCTGATTGCAGAAGGATGTCGTCAGTGACTAACTAGGAATCTGACATGCTTGATCCCATCTTCCTAAGTTCCTTGACATATGAGGGCTTTTATGTGCTTGATTCAGCAAGGGGAGGACCTTCCTATCGAAATGAAATGTCATCATGGGGAGGACCTCCGCAATGGTAGTCATAATTGTGAGGAATACCATTATTTCTTGATGCTTCACTGCATAGGGGACTTTTGTAGTGCACACCCAGGGGAGGAACTCCAACATGTGTCACAGCAAAGGGAGGACCTTCTGGATGTGTAGCATCGTTACTGGGAGGACCTTTGCAACAACTGTCATCATGGTGAGGAGAACCATCATGGCTTGACGTTTGATGTGCGTCCTGGGGAGGACCTTCAGGACACACTGTGATAAGGGTAGGACCTTCTTGTTGCTTGGGTCCGATGCGAGGAGGACCTTAATAATGCAGGTCGTGGTGGGGAGGACTACCATCACAGCTGCGGTAATGGAAAGGACTACCATTACTACTGCCGCAAGTAGAATATATGCAGGATACATACTGGGGAGGGCCTCCAGAATGTACCACAACGAGGGGAGGGCCTTCTCATTGCTTGACGTCAATACGGGGAGGACCTCCGTTATCAAGGTGGAGAGGACTACCATAGTGATTTGATACCTGGATGCATGGAGTTCCGTTGCAACGTAACCTCTGGGGAGGACCTTCAGGGTAGGCTACGACAAAGGGAGGACCTTCTTGTTGTTATGAGATGTCACTGTGGGGATGGCCTCCGCAGTTGCGACTATGATAGTGAGGACTACTATCATAATCTATGGTCCCACTGCATGGAGAGTGTTTGTAGCGTATACCCCTGGGAGGACCTTCAGGGTGGATCGCAGCAAGTGGAGGACCTTCTTGCTGCTCGATCTTTTGGCCAGGTGGAGGGTTTCCATGACTCGCATCAAAATAGGTGCTCTCGTGATCGATCATTATATGCCCGCAGGGGAGGGCCCCATGGGTGCTCTGGGGAGGACCTTCCGAGCTGTTGGTAACAACATTGCGGGGAGGACCTTCGCAACAGCTACTTCCACTCCCATAATATGGTAATGGATGGGTAGGGTTATGAGCCGTTGATGTATGCTTAGCGGCGTTGGGAACCCCATCTTCTAGCAGAGTGGAGTCATGAACTCCCTCTTTATTTTCCGGCTTCCTTTGGCGCGTTCGGGTGCTCTTTTGCGGGCGGTGGGGACCGTCTATTGTTGACAATAGCCTTCACCTTTGTGTCCCTGTCTAATTGGGTCCCATGATTCTTCCGAGATATGCTGACGAACATCTTGAATTTTATTAGGTATATATGCCTACTCTAGATCATCCACCATGATGAACGGGTATCCCCTAGTCGGAACGAGTGAAGCAGCTCGATCTGGTTTCCCTGGAGTCATGGAATATCGCAGAAGACCCTCCCTTGTAGAAGCAGGGATGCAGATCTGCTCTGAGGCGGCTATCTCATCTCTTATATGAGTCACCTCAATTGGGGAGATGGGCTCACGGGCCTGAGTCCTTGTTGTTGCCACTGATGCAATTACACACTGGTAAGTCTGTAAGATATGATATGGGATCGATACCTGGTCCTCCATAATTTCCCGGATATATAGAGATACATCTTTGGCTGGAATGGGTATGATGGCCCATTCCGATATGCGAGTACGAATATCCTACTCTAGTACTCCGGTGGTCAGTGGGTACTGGCAATTATACTGTGTCGGGGTAGGTGAACGAATCTGCCCCTGTGCCGGGATACGCCGGTTTATCTCTCTGTTTGCCGCCACATCAGTATAGAGGACTTTACTTGAATCCACAGGGAGGTGGCCCTGCATATATTGGTTTCCCACCGTATCGAGTTGGTGGCCTTTTTTGGTGGGGAGACATGCCCGCCTATGATTTTCCGCCACATCTGGGTGGCGGGATTTGTTGATAGCCACCATATCAGGATGGATGGCGTTAGAAGCAACTGCTAGGAGTTGGTCACACAGGCGTCGGGTCGCCACCACGTATGGTTTGTGGGTTTCATGACCGTGGGCAGGGAGAGGTGCCTGCCTTGTAAGTGTCATCCTGTGTGAGTGACAGGATTTATGGAGCTCGGTGGGGATGCGAATCAGCTTGTATGATGCTGCTAAGTCTGGATGGCGGGCTCAGGAGGAGTAAACAGGTGTAGCTGCCTGTTCATGGTATGTCTCCGTGGATAGGCAGCGGAGCTCCTTCTCAGGGACCAGGGTGATGACAGGTCCCTGATTGTATGCCTGCCGCCCACGTCGGGCGTTCCGAGGGGCCGGAGCTCGGGGAGCATGGGCCTGAATCCTCAGGGAGACATCCTCCTTGGCGCGAGGATGTTGAATAGCGGTGTGACTGCAATGACGTCTGTCGGTGGGGGCCTTGAAGTGGAACCCCCGTTCGGTGGGGATGAAGTCCTCAACGTCGACCTCATCCACCTCCCTAAGATAAGGTAGGTATGCATTGTCCCGTTTTGGGGATAGACTCTCGAAACGGTTGGAGAGAGAAACAGGGGATGTCTGGATCTACCTTTGCGGCCGCTGCTGGGCTGGCGACTGGTGCGTTCTGCCGGATTGGAGGGCATGCATGGACTTCTCCACCATTGGGAGAGTATCGTTCATGTGGTACTATCAGATCAACTCATCTGAGACCCAACATTGAAGACGTTGGGTGGGTGACGGGGTCACCCGTAGGTGAGGACTTCCGGTCATTACGTTGTTGGATGCGCGTGCTTGTGAGTTCCTTTGTGATCCCATTGGATCAAAGTGAGTTCTTTGTAGTACCATCAAAACATTGTAGAAAATACAAGCAGCAAACTGATCAAAGAAGCATCTCATGATCCCATGCGTAGTTAATGTCCTTGCTTGGCCCTCCTTGTGAGTAAAAGGGGGCACACAATGGAATTAGGTTAAATCTGTCAGGCTTGGTTAAAGATTCACGTCGGGTTCACCATTTTTTTCGGGGTTCAGCCTCAAAACGCCTAACGGTTCTACATCTGACGATGTGTGGACCAACTTTTCAAAGGTGGGAATTTGCCAGGTGATTTGGCCAGCAACGCTTATGAACTTACATTGGTCGAGAGGATGGGAAGTCGGGCTCATCTCACCCTTTTGGGGGGAATTATTTCTTGTTCCAAGACTCTCTTATAGATTTAAGATGTATTTATATGTTCGTGAATCTTTTATTTATACCCAAGCATAGTATCCATGAATTTCTCCTGGTTGGAAATGGTCAGCTGAACGCAGGGTTTCAGAATCATTTATGCCCGAGATTTACCATCCCTCGTTGGATTAATGACCCTGAGGAGTCAAAACTCATTGAGGCGGCACTAGGAGTGGTGCAGTGAACCGATGTGAAGACAGTCGGATCGACCGATTGTTGGGCTTGAACCTCATGGATGCTTCCTACATATCCTACCAAGGAGATAGGGATCAGAGTCCATGTAGTTTGAATCAGTGTGTTAGAGAACCGACGTGAAGGTGGACCCGGGGGTCCAATTGTGATCAGGCATGAACCTCGGGGAGGCTTCCTACGTACCATGCCTTAACATGGATCAAAGTCCTTGTAGTTTGCATTGGCTTGGGATTTACGCTCTGAGGCAGCTCAGAATGATGGATTGGGGCTTACACTCTGAGGAGGACCAGGGCGATGGATTGGGGCTTACACTCTGAGGAGGCCATTGGCGATGGATTGGGGCTTACACTCTGAGGAGGCCCATGGCGATGGGTTGGGGATTACACTCTGAGGAGGCCCAGGGCGATGGATTGGGGCTTACTCTCTGAAGAGGCCCATGGTGATGGATTGGGGCTTACACTCTGAGGAGGTCCATAAGAGGATGTCATGGTCGATGCTTACTCTAAGCCCACGTGAGTCATGCTCGGTGTGAGAAACAAGAGGCAGCAGGGACCAGATGATCATGTTGTGAAAGGTGCATCCATAAGAAGTGGATTGGGGATTACACATGAGGGTGGCCCATAAAGTTAGGGCTTACTCCAAGATGGACACCCATGAGGTCAGGGCTTACTCTGAGATGGACTCCCATGAGGTCGGGGCTTACTCTGTGATGGATTCCCATGAGGAAAAAATGCGGCGGGAGAGGGAGAGGGGTTCTCCTATTCCCGTCACCTCTTTTGTTCCTCAGGGAAGTACGTGGGAAAGTACATAGGAGCATGGGGATGGATGCCCTCAGATTGGTATGTCGCCCCCTCTCTAGGGAGGGGAGAAGTCCCCGACAACCGAAGCGTGCAGTCCCCCATCCTGGCGAGTAGAGGCAGAAAGGGGGCTCTCAGGCTCAGACCCCGCATTACCGTGGGAATGTGAACCCAGGCATGCTTCGGGAATCTACCCAAGGGTCGAGGCAACCCCATTTCACCTATTTACCATGCGTATGCGAACTCAAAATGGCGTGTTGATGCACCTCAGGGTTACACCACATGGATCTGGTTGCTCTGGTGGAGGCCTTGGCTTGAGGGTGATGAGTGGGCCAATGAGGAGGTTGTGAAGGATCAGGCCGGATTGAAATTGGAAGGATTTATTTGGCTCGGGGAATGGGAACTCAGAAGGTTTTGGTAGGCCACACAAGGGTATGGGTGGTGGTTCCCTTCGCGTAGGGAAGTGCTACGCGACTGGAGAGGCCATCCGCAAACCAGGGTGGTCTGTTGACCAATGGGCATCCCGCGAACCAAGGTTGTTTGCGGCTCCAGGTTCGATCCGTGAACCAGGGTGGTTCGCGGCTTCAAATTCGATCCACGAAATAGGGTGGCCCGCGGAGGGTTCCACGCGGGCAGCAGCGGAAAAGGGCAGTGCCAGCCGGAGGTTCGTCAATCGGGGCTTCGCCCGCGTAGGAGGGTGCTACGCGGTGCGGTGGATCAGAAAAGAGGTATAAACTCCCTGGTCCACGGGGAGTACATCCGCGAAATGACCCTAGTTCGCGATTTTCTCTTCTTTGTTATTTTATGTTCGCGGTTAACCAATTAATTATGCATTTCTTTTGTTCTTTATTAGTTCGTTCCTCGGTTCATACTTGCTCTGGTTTGCAAACTGGAACTTCCAAAATCTTAAGCCTTCCTTCGAAATCCTTCCACCTGAATATGACTGATCTTCTCTCTGTTCTCTTTTTTCTTTCTTCTTCAATATCCTTTTATAGAGTGGGGAAAAGCACATATCTATGGTCATGTGGCACCTTTTGTGGAGGCCCATGACCGAAAACCTGATTCACAGATGACTTTGCCAATCTGTAATTCATGGGGTACTAAACACCCCCCCAAGAACCAAACTCAAGGAGTGCTTCGCAGCCGTGGAGGGTTCCGCCTCCATTTCGCGAACGACAGTGAAGGCGGTTCGGGCCGGCTGACGCAGTTTGCGGATGGAGTGGCCCAGAATGGTGAACCGGGTTGGCGCTTGTCTCGCCTTGTGACCGTGGAAGATTTCCGCCTCTATCTCGCGAACGATGAAGGTCCACGGAGGAGGGACACTTCACGGATCCGGCTATGCATCGTTAACATTAGACCAGTACACGGACCGGTTCCTTCTTCACCATCCTTGAGTTTTGTCCACATTTGCACAATCCTTTTGAGGGGAAATTTGGAAGAATATCCCTTGAGTTAAAGGGGAACATCGTTCTCCTTTGTAGATTTTTTTTCTTTTTTAGGACCCTACAGTCTTACATATGGTATTAACGAGTCATATCACTTTGAGGGGGTTGTAGTCCGCACTTCCTCAAATGAAATTATCACGTTTACCAATAATGGAAACCATAATGGTATTATATAAATGAAAAAAAATGCAGAATTATAATGAAAACATATACATAATATTTATATCATATATAAATAAAGTTCCATCTTAATGGCCACAATGAGAGGTGGTATGAGATATTTGAACAATCATCTTTTCGTGAGGCAGTAGTTCGTCATCCATAGAAACAGTATGTTCTTTAACCATTAGATAGATGTGTGTGTATGTGTATTTTGAATGCTTCTCATAAAAACAACCTAGTATATTGAGTATACTGGTGTTGTTATAAAATAAAGGAATTAAAATATTTTAGGTGGTTGGAGAAGTAAAATAAAATAAAAGGACATAAGAGAATACATTACCTTTAAATTGGGTATCTCCCTGTGGATTGAACCAAAAGGTTTACATGAAGTGCCTTCTACATAAGGTAAGGATTCTAGGTGGAATATAGGGATATTGGGAGTTTATTTGGGTAGCGTTAGGATAAGCCAAGGGGCTTGAGAGGTGTGAGGAATGGGTTAGAAGTTGTGTCCTTTTATAAGGTGGAGAGGGGCTATTTAGGAAAGTGTGGAAATATTATTTTATTATATATGTATTTTCAGTTTTTAAAGATCAAAAACTCATTACATTCGAAGATAAGATGTCTTGTGGTCAAAATAAAATCATACAATAAGATGTTTACAGGTTTTGGATATATTTTTAATCTTTATAATATTATTTATTTAAATCATTTATTAATGAGGTAAACACTACATCATTATTCTGTCATAAATAATATAATTTACTTGATGTTTAAAAATTATAAAACAAATACCAAGATTGAAGAAATCATGTTATATTTCCAATGAATATTTATATTCGAATAGTTAACTTATATAATCCTAAATAAAAATTAATTTACTAAATGTTATTTGTTTATGTCATGTTTGTCTTTACTTTAAATTAATTAAAATAATGTGTCATTTTCACTCTTGTGTGGCTATATGGGCTCCCAAAATAGATCCAAGGATTCCCATGGTCTTCCATGACTTAAAAAATAAGGTTAGAACAAGTATTAAGATAATTTTGTATTATTATGATATTCTTTTTACCTTGAATTACCATATTTACCTTTAACTGCAATAAATAAAAGTCAAAAGTTACTATTCAAAAAAAATAATCTTCATCATATTGAACAAAATTTTACTTAATAATAACAACCATGTATGTCAGATTTTTGAAATTCTATCCACTGAAGTGGGAAATTTTCATTTGAATGAAAAAGTCAGTTTTTAACTACTACTTAGTGGTTTCATTATTCACCAAAAATTGAGGTTTTTAGAAAAATACCAAAAATTCAGTCTAAGCTATATTTGATTTTCCAAATTAAAAAATGATGTCTATTTTATCCAATTAAAAACATAGAAGTAGGATTAATTAATATAAAATTAATTCCCATAGTCCTAACAAAAAACTGTGTTTTTAAGATATATTTACTATCAAAAGATTGACACTTGTTTATGTCTAATTTCAAAGTGAAATTGATTCCAATGACAAAAATTGGATTAAATGGTCAAAATATAATCTAATTAAACTTCAAAACAAATTAAAAATATAACATGACAATATAAATACATTAGATTAAAAGGCATTTTTTTAATTAAAATAGTGTTTTTCACTTTTCGTTAAAAAATAAATTTTATCAGAAAAATACTAAACATTTACCCAAAGTAAATTTTGATGTCCCGGTTCTAAATAAGAATTTTATTTGGTCTAATAGAATATATAAAAGTGAAAAAAACTAAATTGAAATATGGTTCTCCATCAAAAGGTGATAAATCAACCTTTAAAAGTAAATTATGCTTAAAATTAGATTCATTTACATTTTAAGCCTCTAACTTTTATTGGATAAATGTAAAAACATTTAAAAAACATGTAAAATCATATTGTAGTTAGTTTTGTTTATTCCTTCCAATACAATGTCTAGGCATTAACTACCATTTAAAATAATAATATTATATAATTACTGTGCAATGTAAGATTTCAAAAAAAACATGTTGTTGCGTATCGGGTACTCCATCGAACATAGAAACCCCTTTAAGGTAACATTAATATTTAATTCAAAAAATATTAACTAAAAAGAAAATGTATTATTTTTTTATTTACTTGGGATGTTACAAATACAATAAATGAGACTAAAAATAGAATTACACTGTCAGTAATAATCCCCTTATAATTTTTTGGGGTTTTTTGTTAAATAATCTAGAGGAGAAGACATATGAAGAGTCCAAAGAAGTAAAATTGTAGTGATGTAAGATTTTTTTAAATAATTTATAAATGATTGAGTAGTTCAATTTATATGATAAAAATCACACCATAACCATATAGATGAAACCATAGTAGGCCTCAAGTTAGATTAATATTCTATGGATGGAATAGTGATTTCATCACGGGGGGGGAAACTATTACATAATAGGTTTAATAATTTGTAAATAAAAAGATATGGAAGGAAAGGTATTGTTTATATAGGAATAAAACAAAACCCATAGAAGAAGCTCATGGAAAAAATATTCCATAATAGTTTATTTTGTGAAAAATTGATGCAATTAAAGAATAAAATATTCTAGGGATGGATACCATAGGGAAGAGTAAACATTGCGGAGGTTAAACACTGGTTATTACTCTCAAGGATTTATACATATGGTTGTTGAATTGAACCATGAAATATAGGTGTTTTACCAGGACACATCTTGTGTGTGATTAAATCGAATTCAGATAAAAATGAAATTGGAATTCCCTATGAGAATTCACACTAAAGATGGAGTTTTACATCATATATTAGATAGAGCTAATATATAGTGTTTTAAATAGAAAATAATTTCACACCATAATGAATGGAACCTTTTTTGTGAGTTATTTAAAGGATAAATCCATTTTTCCCCCAATTATGTGATTTATGGAGTATAAGCTATGAATCTTATATGAAAATTAATTTTCATCATGGTTGAGGTATTTACACTATAGTGGTGTCAAAATAGGAAATAGAATTAATATTTTTTATAGTAAAGGAATTTATTTCAGTGAGAGTAAATTGGCCACACTATAATCAAGTCACGTAATGAGAATTATCTAGAATTCAAAGTTATTATCCTTTGGGTATCCTATAGGATCCTTTGATGTTGAAGGTTGACTCTAGTTTGATAGATTAATTGGATAAATTTTTATATTTAAATAATGGTTAATAATAGACTATTTATAGGGAAAACATTGAGATACTATCCAGATTTTAGTGATAAATTTCTCTATAAAAATGGAGTGAAGATCAAAATGTTGAGGTGGCGGAATTATATAACTATAATGTAATGATTGTTAGAATAGAAAAGGGATATCTAAGAGGCTATCTCCCTATAGGTCCATAGGGTTCATCATGTGGATGAAGGAGGATATAATTGTTCTCTAATTATAGTGTAATGTAATTCATAGTTCATAAATATCATGTTATGTTTTCTTTTAGGAATAGTGATCATTATAAATGATTTGAATAATTGATTTCTCTATTTTTTGAGGTTTTTAAACCTAGAGGTTCAATGTTGATGATATAAATTATAAGAAAAAGAAACTCTATTATTGATTATAGTTTATAAAAAAATCACTATTATATTCTCCTTGGACTATACTTGATTTGGTAAACCATGTAAAAATTCCTAATGTGCCTCTTTTCATTCTTTATCTATTCATGTATATGTTATGTGAGAGAAGTTTTCCTACTAATAGTGGAATAAGTGCACAAGAATGAGTTCGTTGAAGAAATCAGTATAACCTAATTCACTCCCACCCCCTATCATGGTAATTACATTACATGGGACCAATAAATGGTATTAGATAATAAGGTTATTGGTTTAGTGTTCTCTCTTTTAATACAAGGAAATGATCATCAATAAAAATAAAATTATAATATTTAATATAAATAATTTTTAACTATGGATTAATTATATAAATGTTTATTTCTGATCATTTAGAATGTATTTCTACACAAAATACATATATGGGATACTAATAATAAAGGAAATTAGATTATTATTGAAGAAATACTAAAGGGAGATTGATGTCAATTCCAAAGTATTACACATGTTAGGGGAAGAATTTTCTAGTAAAATGAAAAATAATGTAATGACATGAAAATCTTCACATTCCATGTGTAAAAAATATCAACTTCAATTATAGTGATTTCAAGTTATCTGAATCTAAATTACAGGTTCTTTTGAACAATTATGATGACCTAAGGATTCACTCGAATGAATATTTTCATTCATTCTTAAATCGGTTCAATGTTATTGTTGGATACATCTGTTGAGTTATAGAAACACTCAATGATATCAAAATCATAAAGAGTGTCTTAATAATATATCCACAATTCATTTAATGATTGAGGATAAAGAAAAATTAGTTTATTTGGTAGAGTATTTAAATCACTATTAAGGGATACAAGATGAGAACCAGTGATAATTAGTCCTCAGTAATGACAAAATCACCAGAAGTGTTGTTTAATGAAATTAAAAATATAAAATTTGTTGTTGAACTTGGATAAAGAGATATTGATAATGGGATGAATTGCATTTTCCTAAATTTCATACTAGAAAAAGTAACATTTAAAGGAAACTATCCACTAGATATCTTTCAGCGAAGAGAAGTTAAGAATCTAGATGATAAGTGTGTAACGAAATTCTAATATGACAATAAAGATGAAGTATCCATGAATAAATCATATAATGATGTGAAAGGAAGAAGTAGTTATTTGAAAAAAAATATTTAAAAAATAAATTTCATTCACAATAATATATTATCTTTGAAGAAAATAATGTACAAAATGTTGAGTACAAACAATACCACGATGAAAAATTTCTTGTGGAAATCAAGTTCAGACCAAAACTAGAAGACAATGGTTATTAAAATATGAAGTTAATGGAATAATAAACCTAAATGTTGAACAAGAATCCAATCTTGATGAAATTTATGTTTTTAGATTCAAATCAAAGAATACCAATGTATTCATTCATCACTATAAACTATATATATATTTTTAAATAACAAGTGAACATTGATTTGTAGGATGAAGTTAAAGAGATTGAACATATACGTCTTCAAAATGATGAAAAATGTTGTTGATATCAAGATAAAGATATAAAATCAACCATGAATTTCTTATATATTAATTTATTAAATGAAATATTGTGTTAAAAATATTTATAAAGTTGAAGTTAAAGTCATATAGGTGGAATGAAAGTCTGTATATTTAGAGAGAAATTTGACTCTTAGAATCACATTAGGAAATTGGAGTGTACTTACAACTGGTGAAGTTAAGGAGGAACACAATAAATCAATATATAAGTTATAAAGTTTCCTAAAATTTCATAATTTAAAAAATAATGGCTAATATATTGATAGGAATGATCATATGAAAAAAAATGGTGATTGATGCAATTTTGAAAGCACAAACTCATTAAAAGAAGGATTATTTGGTTGAATCATACAAAATTCAAAGCTATATATATGGATCTATGAATACATGAAATAATAACCCATTAATCTATTACTAATATTTTAGAAATACGGGGTACATATAAAACGAGTGTTATATATAGTATAGTCACTTAATGACATAGGAGGAATAAAAATAAATGAAGAAAATTCATATCTTCAGTATATTTTTTATACCTATTGTTTTTTTTGTGATGGTTATGGATCCAAATATATTAATTTCTCATCAATTTTATAAATATATATACCAAATGAGACATCAAATAAAAAAATCTTATAATATGGAATAATCATCAAGCCAGATTAAAATTCACAATCAATTTATAGCCTAGCAAGACGAGAATGGTCCAATTTAACTAGTGGTGGAAAACCCTCAATCTGTGCTAATTTAAGTAAAGTGACATATATTTATTATGAAAATAAAGGATTAGAAGGTGAATACAGTTTAAATTTTTCTAAGGAAAATATATCAAGATTGGATACATTCTTTTTATTATGCATGAATGTTCATTATGATAAGAAATAAAAATATTCACATGGGAATAAAGTAAAAATGATATGGCGTTTTTTAATTTTTTAAATCATCATGGAATAAAGTTCATTATATATAGGATCCAAAATTATATAAAATTATTTCAGGCTCCTGGATTTTTTTATATTTGATGGCCTTTTCATAATTTTATTATTGTTCTTTAATTATGGGACTTAGGCATGTGGATAATTTCAAAAAGAATTCATGCATTCTCAAAGGAATAGATTGTGAAATTATAATTCAAAATATTAACCTGAAAGGTAATATATACCTCATGATAAGAGAATAAGATTTGTGGTGTCTAACTGAGGAATAAGAGAACCGGTGGTGGCATAAAATAGTTCTTCACTTGAGTAAAAATCTATATAAATTTTGTGAATAATGAAGGATCTTGTGATATCCCTAGAACCTCACAGGAAAAATATCACACATGTGATTATTTCAAAGATATAAATATTTTTCATAAGTCATGAAATATGAATTATATTAAGATAGAGAAGTTACATGACTTGTTGAAAATTTATGTGTGTGTGAAAATATCACATAATTCTAGACATGGAACTAGGTTATATGTTTTTTATCCATGATTATAATAGGATTACATGTTTAATGGTGACATAACATAAATATGAAGTGGTTAACTCTATTTGAAGATATTGAATATTATAGGATAGTATTATTTTGGATTTAAAATTTTGAAATTTTAGATTGATCATTTAAATAAATTTTTAAATAATCAAATTGAACAATATCATTAGAAATAATGATATGGCACCGAGTTTTAGTGGTGATAAACCCTCAAAATTGTGTTTTCTAGGGGTAACTAGATAATTAACAACCTATCCCTAATTATTAATATTGAGAAAAGTCTAAAATATATTTATTGGATGGAATTGGTCCTAAAATAAGTCTAAATATCAAATAATACTTTTTTTCTTCAAGGTAAAGAGAATACAGCTTGTGATTTGTGATATGGAGAGATGGAAACATTGAAATACTCTTGAATTCTCAGAACTAAGTGTATTATTCTAAAAAAGGACAAGAAATTTATGTTTGAAGCTCTTTATAAAGATTTTATTTTCCTTAGATACTCATATAATAGAAATTTAAACAAGTTTCATTATAATATGATTATAAAAAACATTTAAATATCGTATGTAACTAAAATGGAAAATGGAAAAATTAATATCCTGATGAATAGTTTTCAATGAAAAATAATGATAAGATTTTGGATGAATGTGATAATGATGTCAATATATTATGGGCCCATGGGGATAGATCTAATTTAGAAATTGACACTGATAATGAAAAAAATATTGAAAAATCAATATCTATGAGGAAGTCATGGAGCAAGGTAGAATTGCATGAAGAGAAAATTATTGGTGGCCAGAAAATGATGGTTTAAATGAAATGGATAAATAATATATAAAAATAATCACTACTATTATAATTAGATCTGCATATATTTAAAGCGTCTTATAAAGATAAAAATTAGGATAATGTGATGTAGGACGATCATGATCAAATTGGGTAGAATCAAACATGGGATATTATTCCCAGGATTGTAGATAGAAAATTCATCTAAACAAAATGGGTTATTAATAAAAATCTCAATAATTAAGTCATTGTAATTTATAATAATTCATGGCTGGTTTAAAAGTGATATTCCCAAATCTATGTAATTAATATTGATGCGAGTTTTTCTCAAATATCTTTATTACAACCAATACAATTATTCTTTGTAATTTTGTGTAATATCTATTTATGGTTTCTTGAATGGATGTCAAATTCACATTTCATATTGTATTACATGAGTAATAACTATACATAAAAAAGTGAAAATAGAATGGTATTATAGGAATGATCAACACTTGAAGAATCATAGATTCTAGGGAGGTATAGTTGGTTACAATATCAACATCAATAAAGATAATTAATAAAGTATTTTGGTGTTTTCTCAAATATATAGGCATGTAAACCAATAATTTTGTTTTGAATATTATTTTTTCTTAAAAAACATATATTTTTCATCCACACTATAATTTTTCAAACTACTTAAAACAAATAGTCCCAATGGAATATAAAAAATCAGACTATATAAAACAAAATTTTATATATTTTTAGAATAATTTAAACAATAATAATTAACACAATTTTCTATAAAATTAATATAAAAATGTAAATAAAATACATTTTATACATATTTCAAAATTAATTACCTATAAAATGATATTCTAAATAACTAATTTTACCCAATGAATTAGAAGAATAACAAACATTACTCAAGGTGTCCTCATCGTTAACCTATAAAAATTTTTATCTTACAATCTGTAAGAATACCTCAAAAAATCACTTTAATTGTATCATTTGTATTCTCTAAACCAAATGCTTATATATTTATTCTTGATAAAATCCCTTAATCAACCTAATCAATATTATATATTACTTCTAGAATTCATAATCTTGGATATTCCTTCTTTACCTAATCCCTCAATAATTCTAATTGGAGACTCGTCGAATACAACAGAAATTATAATAACATTATAATAAAATCCTATAAAATGTTTCCTCAAAAAAATATTCAAATATAAATTTTAATGATTAAAATATACTCCCCTAAAAATCAATTTCATGACATCAAGTGATTAGTGTATGTTCTCTCTCAAGTTTCTGATATTTTCATTACTCTCATCAAATCCTTGAATTTGTTATTCAATTTATAGGAATTCATATAATGGTAAAACTATGACCTCATTAATGTCAATTTTAACATCATTAGATTCATCAAGCTCTGATTAACTCAAAAACACTTCACATATTATGATAAAGTTTTCCCAACATTACTACATAGATAAAACATTTTGTAAAATAAATATGGAAGGTAAACTCATATATCCAACATTTTACACTAAAATACAATTATAATAATGTTTCCAAATTTTAATTCATTCGCACAAAAAATATTTAAAAACTATAAATTAAAATAAATTAAAAACATGAAAATTATGTGATATTTAAAACAGAAGATAAAATTCATCTCTGACTCACCAATTTCCCCCATTTTGGAAGTAACAAAGATGAATAGATATTTAAAATCAAACATTACTTTTTTAATAATAAAAAATGTACAAATAATAGTCAACATTATTTCAAAATTATCCAAATATTTAAAATTTAATTTAAAAATAAACCTCAAATTAAATTTACACTTTGAAGAACCACCCCTAGAAAAATACTTATCCAAAAATTCTCAAAATTAGTAAAATGGTAATTTAACATTACAAAATTAGAAGGATCTATCAGAAAATGTATGATTACATAGATAGAGAGTGGTTAATCAGTGATCTTCTATTTTATATTTTCTTGATTCTTAAACATCCTTCACCTCTTCTTAAGATATATGACTTTGCTAAAAAAAATTACATAAGTGCAACCATAAGAAAACAATTTTTTTAAATTCTCACTATTCAATAATTTTTCTTAGTCATTGGAATTGTTTGTAAATAATATAAGACCACAAAATTTACCAAAATAATACTTTGTATGTGGTTATAGAAATTACGGAATATCATTACACTAGAATTTCATTATAATCAAACAATAGTTAATGTGATCTACATTCAGATATAATATGTAAAAATTAGTTCATAAAAATATTTATAAACCTTTTATAATATGACTAATTATTTTATCATTGTGCTTCTTGAAATTCTGGGAAATTAATCTTATTGAAAGTACCTATTCTTCACTTTCTTTCCTAGCAGCATGTAAGAAATTTATTTAATCTATTTTTTTATATGCCTGATGGGTTCATTTTGTATACATTTTTTGGTATCTATTTTTTATAACAACTCTTGTTCCATTGTAAAGATTGAAACCTTCTAACCCATTTTTCATTTGTTCACCACAACATTTAATTCCTTATAAACCGACTGAATAGAAAACATTGTCTAGTATCCTTCGACTAATAAAATTTCCAAAATATAATTTTTTTCTGCTAAAACCATTTACTCTAAACATATTGGTACATCAACTTGTAAATTATATTAATTGGAATTATCTATCAATTATATGTTTTTATGATGTTTTTTTATAACGACTATCTGATCCACTTTCCACTTCTTCAGTTTTTCACATAACTTCTTTGTATATAAACAGTGTTTGTTTCTGTATGTATAAACACACACTTTATAATGTAGATCATGAAGGGAAAAAAGGAAGGAAATATAATTTATTTCCTTATCAAAAAATATAACAAAACAATTCATCCTCTCAAATTAATATTACTAGATTCTTCTTCAGACTCTCAAAGTATTATTGCAGCTTCTTGAAAATATAGGACTAGTGAATTTTCTCAAAATTATTTAACCTTGGTATTATAGAACTTCATAAAAATTTATTAACACTTTTAATGAACCATGATCATCTTCAATGATTTTATAAATGTTAAATTATAATATCAATATAATCATATTCAATATCTTGATGAATTTTTCATAACAACAATTAAAATTGTAAAACATTATACAGAACATTAATCTAATAAAAAATTGTAGAAACATTTTTGTTTGATAAATCTGAATTTGATATTCCATTATAACTTCATAGGAACATATTGGAAACCGTTCACAAGACTATACATTAGTTCGGTGAAATACATCATATCTCTTTGTCTATTTACTTCACTTTCCAGCTTATTGACCAATGAAATTTATATAGAAACATATGTTTGATGAATTCAACCAATACCTTATATCGGATGACTTTCATACTATTTTATAAACATGTTATAGAAACAAAAAATTTACAAAATCATGAATTTATATCCATATAAATTCTACAGAAGGTTTGTTTGTTAGCATAAAACCAATGTTATTAAAAATGATTAACTCGGATTTTTCATCCAATTAAATTCCACTATATCATCCTTTAAACATTTTTAACTCTCTTATGATCTAAAAACATGAAAATAATTTAACATAAACTTTGTAGAATATATTTTTGTTTTCTCAAAAAAACCAAAATTTCATAAACATTGAACATAAACTCTCCTCAGATAAACATTTGTATAAAATATTCTATCTAGTGAATATATTAAAAAATTTAATGTATGAACTTTGTAAATATGAATTAATTCAGACCACTTTAAACATATTCTTTGATCATGAAAACATACAGTGATTATGATGTTAGAAACATTGAAAATTTTAAATAATCACAATATTTATTTATAAAATATTCTTCCCTACAGAACATGTAAACCTGATAAGATAACCATTCAATACATTTATCATTCTAAGAATCCTTCAAACGATAGCATTTTACTAATGGGAATGCTCTCTTAATTCTACTAACCATATTCATCTAATATCTATTGTTGGAATTCATAAAAAATTAAGAAGATTTTATTTTAGGGAATAAAATAATTTACTTTTGAGAAAACCATCAATCCAAACAAATAACTTCTTAAAATATTTATTCTTCTTCAGAAAACCTCCAAAAATCTTGGTCTTAGCAAATATTTATCCACCATTTTATTTTCATAAAGGGAAAATCATAAAATATAAATTCAGGCCCTCCTATATCACTGAATCCATTAAATTTAAGGAAAGATAATTTTTTTTGAATTTTATCATTACATAACTTCCCCTATTTATGATTTTTGAAATGACATACAAAAATAGAAACTAAATAAATTATTTTCTTTTTTGATCAATTAATGTGAAACCATGCATATGGTATATAAGATGATATGTATATAAGAATTTCAAAATGTCACATAAGGAGAAAAAAATTAGTAATACAAATTTGAATACTAGAATGATAGATATATAGAATCATACATTAAATAAAATTAAACCATTCATATAACAACATCATTTATTAAAATATAATTAACAATTAAACATGTAATTATTGCATAATTATATCAACAGGTGGAATAATGTTAAACATTTAATAGAAATATCATAAACCATAAAATAAATTTTAAAAAATATTTGATTTTGAGTCTACATAATCATGGGTTTTTTTGGAATGGAGTTTCATTTTGAATATTTTAAAATTATATTATCAATATTTCATTCCCTACATTCATGGTACTAGATGTTCGATTACACGGATTATAAATTCAAACTATTCTTCCTACCCACATTATCTATTAATGAAATCTCTCTCTCTCTCTCTCTCTTAGTCTTTAATCTTCTATTTGAATTTTATCTTCTTTTATTACACCTCTATAAAAATTTTATTTTTAGGATAGGAATAAAGAGTTAACTCATCAAACCATATTATTTTTTTATTTTTATGAATAATAAATCAAATAAACTGTTTGTATTTTTTCATCCCTTAATATAAAACATTTTCATAATCTTAAAATAATTTTTCAAAATCATTTGAGGAGATAACGTGATAAGATTTTAATATAGATTACTAATCTATAACTTGAATCAAATTATGAGATGACATAATTAATGATATATTTTCATTCATTTGATTTGTCATTGAATCATTGTTTTTTATGGTGATAATATTCCATTTTTTCTACAGTTGATGGATAATAGCACATTGATGTCATTCATTTATATCACTTAAATAGGATAGCTTTGAATAAATTTTCTAAAAGGATTAAACTTATGAGTTTTTAAGAATATATTAATTTCTTAAATTTAAAATATTCAGTTCCATGATTTATTTAGCGGATTAAAATTCCCCAAAATATTGATATTTTGAATCTTCTTGTTCAAAAAAATCACGTGATGTTTCTTTCACAATGTCAGGGTGATAAACATAAAAATGTTATTTTACTTCATCATATATGGTGGGTTTATATTCTAATAGAAATATATATTTTAGAACATTATAAATATAAAGAGTAGAATAATTTTTTGAAACATAAAAGTAATAAACATCCCCTGAAGTAGATTTTTTATTATATACTTCTATAATTAATTTAATCTCATAAGGAGTTAAACCATATATGGATTAAGGAACAACACCCAAATCATTTTCTTTTCCTTTTAAAATTATCACTAACTATGTTTATATCCTCTTCATTAATTTTAAATAAAAAATATATATATGATCTTGAGATTATTGTATCATTGAATAAATCTATTTTTTATTTTGAATTTATATATTCTCAATCAAGGTTATGAATTGTTCATTGACTATTTTTCTATTTTTGAGATAGGGTAACTTCAAGAAAAATAACCCCCAATTCCTTTCACTTATTCTAAAAAAATTACTCTTCTATTTAACATTTTACCTAGAAATGAAACATATAATCATTTTTTGATGAAATTTTGTTCCACTAGAACATACCCAAGTTTCATTATGGTAGTAGTTTCTGAGTTTAGAGGGTTCCAATTTAGCCTCTAAAAAACTCCATGAATGGAAAGTTATTCTTTATAAATAAACTTATAAGTATTTTTTACAATCTTCTTATAAAAAGTAATATTTTGACCTTTATCATACCATTGAAAATATCTTCCATATATTCCAAGATTAATTTCTCCATGTTACAAATCTTAATATTATAATGAAAATAAAATATATACACAACTTGAAATTTTACATTTCCTTTATCCCCTTTTCTCATCTAAAGAAAATATTGAATCCACTGGAACTATTTTCCATTCTGGATAAATATGACTCTATTTATTAAATTTCACAATTCCATGAAAACGGGCATCTAGCCACATATTATTGACAAAAGAACCTAATATCACTCTTAGTTTTTACAAAATAAACAAAGAATCATCATCCATATATAACTCTGTAATGTACAGTAGAACTTTTATAAAAATAGTAAATTAAAATAAATTGGTTGAAAATATAACATTCTTAACACCATAAACATTAGAAAATATAGTTTTTGAATAGAACTCTTAGATTAAATGAGAATATAATATATTATGAGACTCAGTGTTAATACCAGATCCACCCATCCTTGAAATTGTAAACATCCTTTAACAAAAAATCTTGTTAATCATACCACACATAATAAACTAATATTTATATAAATATTTCCCCATAATATTCATATATATAATATTCTATACATTCAATGTAACGAATTAAGTATTAATCAAAAAATAACAAAGAGAGTAGGTAATATCTTTGTAACAAAAAATTGATAAAGAACTCTGAGACTATAAAATTATTTATAGTATAAATTGATGTCGTTGATATTTAAAATTATGATATGCATCCAGTGGTCTATAGAATGTTTTTTCTAAATATAGAACTCCAAAATATTAAAAATATTTCATCTTAAAAAAATTAATTTTTCAAATATAATATTTTTAGTTTAAAAATAATTTAAAGCCACAAAATGTTGATGAAATAAATGTAAATTAAATTATAAAATAAATTAAGAACATCTAGTAAACCTGTTCAGTTAAAATAAAATATAAAATGATAAGAAGAAATAAATTTCCTAAAATTTAGCTATGATGTTCATTTCTAGATCATATTCCTTAAAATATGGTTCTAGAAATTTTATTAAATTTATATAATCTTTTATTATTAATTAAAAACATCAAAAACTAAAATGTACTAAAAGGTTATCGATATGAAAAGTTAAACATCTCTTAAAAATTTATTTTTACATGTAAAGAAAAACTTTTTTGCAGTAAATAGAAATAATATGTTAAAAAAAATTCCAAAAACACATAAAATGAAGAGTTAATAAAATCCAAATATAGGTATTCAGTTTCACATAAGCTACAACATTATTTGATCAAAACTAATTCCATACTAGTTTGATATTTTCTTTTACAAAGGTATTTGTGAAAAGAACCTTGAACATAAATAATTTGTTTGTCTTATACTTCAAATAATAAACCTTTTATTTGATATAAAATCTCAAGATCTTCTAAAAACATAATTCAATTCAAATAAAGTTTCTTATTTCCTATCTTCCACTTTCAAAAATATTATCAAAATTTTCTTCGATTTTCATAAACAAATATGATTGATATGTAGAACTTATTTCCGGTTCATTATCAGGTCTAGATTTATTTCATTCAAATGGATAAAGATACCCATATAGTTTTTATGATTTTCCTTATGATGTTAAATCATGTTATTAGTTTCTTTAGATATACGATCTCTAAATTCAATTTGGTAACATTATGGTCATGTTATGAATATTTCTCTTTTTTCCCACCATGTTTTGTTGTTATAAAAATTATATATCATCTTAACACATTTAATAATGTATCCTTCTGATTTATATATATTTCATACCTTTTATCTTAGTAGTGATATTATTTATCTCATTCTGATCATCGTTCAGATCAATTAAGAGTTTATTCTTCTATTCCTATTTTATAGCCACTCTATCATTTTTATTATTAATAGTTACTCCATTCAGTTCATTTTTCATTGAGTTCATATTTTTTACTTTACATTCAAATTTTTTTATTTCTAATTTTATCTAAGTATATTTCTTCTTTGATTCAGTCAATTTAACCTCTATCCTAATAAAACGTTCTTTTTATCTCAACATCTTCATCATTATTATCAAAATATTTCCTATAATGTTTTGGATACATATATTTACATTCTATAATGTAATATTTTAGTTCTTTAAACTTTTTAGGATATTTTTCTTCCATATCGTTTTAAGGTAAATATTCTTTATATAATTTATATTTAGAAGAAAAAAAATATTTTTAAATTATAGATATATTTATAAGATCTTTGGATATGAGGTTTCCCCTAAAAATAATATTCATCAGAATATTAACCTAGATTCCTATGATTTTTTTTGTCATGACTATAAATTGAATAAAAAATATTATATTAATTTTCTCCTTTACTTAAACTCCAAATATACAAATCATTAAAACTCCTCTTATCCTTCTTCTTAAATAATTTTTTTAACACTTAAAATATTTTATAATAAATTTAGGATAAGGAAGATGATGTTTTGGATTTTTAATTTCATAAAAAATAGTCATTGTAGAATATTTCTTAACACAGATTTGTTTTTTATATTTTTTATCATGTAGATAATTTCTCTAGAAATTATGATTCTCAGACATTCTTCTTACCATGATTGAATGTACTCCTTTAGTTGGGAAAATGGAACTATCATCTAAATGTTTCGTATAACTTATTGTAAATATATTTCCTAAAACATTTTAAGCACCTGATATAGATACAAAACAACTCCATTATTATTTCATTTTTCATTAGTATCCCTTTTTAGTCTATATTAATATTTCATTAAATTTCCAACGATATCATCAAGACTTTACATTGTAATATTCTTTTTATCCTAAATTGTAATATTATTGTATTCCCATTATTTTGGTAAAAATTTCTATAAATAAATAAAAAAATTTATCATTTCATAATTATTGATCATTGTGTGATTTTAAACAAATAATAATTATCATTAATATTTGATTATTTTTTAAAACGCTTTAATAGGCAAAAGAATGAAAGGATTGATTGGAATAGGTGATGAAGGACATATTAATATAAAAACATTTATTTATTAAAATGTTTAATAGTTAGTTTTTTATATATAACTTAAAAATAATCAACTTGGATGTAGATATTATATTTAATTGAACAATGAATAATAATTTATACACAAGAATTATATTAAAATTTAGACTTATATTCTCTTGAAAATGTGGAAACATCATTCTATATAATTTTTTAAAATTCTAGTTAATATTAGAAAATTCTCAACTCTAGTATTGATAAAACATTATTTCCATCCATGCTCGCCAATATTCAATGTATTTCCATCAAAAAACAAATCACTTCTTGGATTAATATTTTCCAAATTGAAAAAATTAACCAGAACTTCCATAAAAAAATCTCTACCACACTTTTAAGTGAATTTAAAATAATAGTGAATATTATAGAATTTTAATAAAAATAAAAAATTATATGATCTTTCTCTATATAAAACATAGATAAATTTTCTTATATAATTTGTTTTTGAATATACATATATAGTTAAACCAATAAGGTGGGTGAATTATTGTTTTTAAATAAATGCACAATTTTCACCCACATGTCATGTTTCCAAAAATCTATTTATGTGATGTTTTGATAACCCAAAAAATAGATAGAGTATATAAAAGTATTTTGCATATATACATATTATAATGTAATAAATCACAATTAACATAAATTTTGATAAAAGTAACATGCATATAAAAAATTAAAAAACATGGATTACGAATTTACAAATAAATTTCCCCTAAATGGATATTATAAAGAACCCTTTTCATCTAAAGAGTAAGGGGAATTGTAAACATGATTCATGGAATCATTGATTTTAACCTATCATAAATTTTCTTCCCTAATACAGTGGTAGCCCTTGATAAAACATATTGGAACGTATTAGTATACTTCTATAAAATAGAATCTTGAAACTTTTTCATTATAAAAGCCCCCAAAATATTTAATCGGTAAAAGATTCGGTCACGACTCGTCCCCTAGGGCTTGTTCCATGACTGCCCCAAGCCCACCTTCCATAGGCTAGGGGCTAGAAACTAACACCAAAAGGCGTATTCCCAAAAACTGGGAAGGCATTCCCTTTATAACCAATAATCTCACACAATGAAGCACAAAGTTGGATAAAATCACAAAGTAAACCTATATAGTAAACATAGTGTGTACAGAAAGAAAAGAGGCTAGAATTCAATCCCAACTAGAATGTTAATGAAAACTGGAAAATACAAGTAAACTGGAACAGGTCCTATGAACACCTACCAATGCTCCTACCTGAAGGGTAGATACAGCTCTCGAATGGTCATCACTGTAGTACGCCTCCTCTAATGTCCACCTATGAGCTACCTCCAGCCCTGGTACCCTCAGCCTAGATCTATGTTGTCTTTAATTTTCACCAAACACAACAAGGTGTGGGACGTAGCCCGTGCTGGGGTTAGTGTAATGATACTCAGTAGGGACCCCGATACCCTCGAAGGTCTCACAAAATCCACAAAGGATAAACCATAAATCATGAAAACAACTTACAGCCCTACATAGGTTTATTCTCATACATATACCTAAGTTGTCGAGTAAACCCATCTCAATCATGAGGAAACACAAGGCCCAACTAAAAATCTCAAAGCTCAAATGTCCCACAATGGAAAGAATACCACGATGGTAATACCCCAAAGGTAAGTTCCATAAAGGTAATGCCACACCGAAGAATACCACAAAGGTATCACTGCGAAGGTATGTACCACAAATGTAACTCCACACAGAAGAATACCACAAAGGTATCACCATAAATGTATACATCAAAAAATTACTCCACAAAGAATGTTACCACATAGGTAAAGACTTATCTAACATTAGGTATAACTTAGTTACGGAAGTAAAGATGATTATATGTAACTACTGAATCGTCTTACTCTGTTAAGAGGTAGATCAACATAGGATCCTAAAGCATTAGACCCACATAGGATCCTAGTACAACATACCCATGTAGGATCGTAGAGTAGTCCCATGTGGATTTCCTAGTGTTGTCCACGTAGAACTCTCAAACATAGACCCACGTAGGATCCCAAAGAACATACTGACATTAGATCCATTTATCATGTTACAGCTAGCCATAGGGTTCCCAAACTAAGTTGTCTTTATACCAGGAGGGACCACTCCTCAAGCCACAGTTCAATACTCCAACCTCCCTGAAGTCCCATGAAGAAGTATCCCAAAAGACCACCACGTGATGGGGGTCTCAATGCATCACACGGTGCCTCAATCAGATGCCTAGTCTTTATGTTACTAGATTTTTTGTCCTGAGGGCCCGGTTGGATTTGTATTCAATACAACTTGTCCATACCCCAACATCATCCAAAAATAAATTGGGGTATAAAAAAAGAAACACGTCGATCTAATGTTTCTGACACCATAGACGGTTCATCAAAAAGACACTTGTAGCTCAAGTTATGGCCGAAAGAGAGAAAAGAGTCAAAGTTGGTCTGAGCCTGGTCTGACCCAGTCGGACTGACCCAGCCAAGCCCAAGTCTGGCCCAGCCCGCTGGGAGGCCCAAGAATGACCGGACGACCAACCCTCCTCTATGGGGCGTTCGAGTGTCGTGCCACCACAGGTGGCCGATAGCGATCTGGTTGCAACCCTTGCTCTGTCGTGGCTGACGGGCCACAACCCTTATCCTGCAGAGTGGTCACGCCGCTGTTGTCATTGCGGCCGGCCAGGATGTCAGTTTCCAATTCTGAGCCCTTTCGACGATGTTCCTAAGGTCACCAGGCATGCCCCGGTGGCCCGTTCATTATTCTGTAGACTCCCACACTCACCTCTAGATGTAGTCATCGATTCAAGACCATCAAAATCCCACAAAGGTTGTGGAGAGGTTGGGGTCTGTTTGTTCGGCCCACACCCTCCATGTTAGAACTTTAGAAAGAAGCTTATTTGTTCTTGAATCATGAAGAATATAAATGTTTTTAAATCAAGATGATCGTCATGAACGGGGAAAAGGATAAACAAACAACAATCCTTACCTCAATTTTTCATTAGAGGTTATGAGAGAAGAATTCAGTGAAGGTGATGAGGGTTCATAAGATCGTCGCTTCGGCAACACACTTCTGAATTCGGGCTCGTACGTCATCCTTGTTCTTTATTCCGAAGTATGTTCGTTGTTTCTTCATTGGATAGGGTGTTCTTCATTGGAGACAGAGTTTCTCCAAATTTCACCCCAAACCTCTATTTCGCCAATTATTTTCCCAACAAAATGGGGAGCCAGCAAATTAAAATTAGTTTACAATTTAATTTACGTTGGCATAATTAATGTTGGCACAATTTAATGGCACAATTAATTGTATTGAGTTGGCACAATTAAATGGAACAATTAATTGTATTGTGTTGTCATAATTAAATGGGACGATTCCAAGGGACTTCCCCACATTAAATAGGCGTCCAGGTGGTCCCCACCACTAGAATTCAAAATGGGGGTATTTTAGTTTGGGTGGTCCCCACCCCCCTAACTCAAAAGGAGGGGTTTCAAAAGAAAAATAAAATGTAAAATATTTTATTTTTTTCTAACATGAAAAAACTGAAAAAAAAATATTCTACCCTAGACCTACTATGTTCAAGGTGAAAGTCTACTTAAGTGAATATCAGTGTTGTGAGTTCAACGGTGCCCTCAGATTTCAATTTGATGAACCGGTTCAAAATTTACAGAAACCCACACGCATGTTTACTGAACGTACCAAAAAAAGTTAAGAAATTCATTTCAAACACACCAGGCGTCAGAATCACATGTCGTCAATTTTCGTAGTCTCATAAAATTCCCATATAATTAAAAAAAGATGACATGGAATTTTTGGGTCTTTACAATATACCCACCTCAGGTTTTTGTATCCCCAAAATCCACCTTACAAAAACTAGGAAAACAAGTGGGGGTATTGAGCATGAATCTGAGCCTCCCGCCGCCATGTGCTCTCCTGGAGATTCCCATACTGCCAACTTATATGAAAAAAAGGTACCGACCGCCCACAAAGCACCCACTCATGTAGATCCTCAATCATCACTGGGACCTCCATAAAAATCACCCCATTTTCATTGTCCAACTCACCTCAATCAATGAAGTGTGAAGGGTCGTGCGCATATCTCCTCAGCTCGGATACATAGAAGACATCGTGCACTCGGTGCAGTTGAGGTGGAAGAGATAAGTGGTAAGCCACATCACAAACTCTGCTGAGGACCTGAAAGGGTCCGATAAACCTTGGAGATAACTTTCGACCCTGGCCAAATCATTGAAAACCTTGTCGATGTGAGACACGTAGAAAGATGTGGTCACTATCCTCAAACATCAGTGGTCTCCTTCTCCTGTCAGCATAAGACTTCTTCCTGCTCTGTGCAATCATCATCCGCTCCTGAATGATCTGCTCATTTTTTATGTTAGCACATACCATATCGGGTCTCATGAGTACTGACTCCCCTGGTTCAGTCCATCAAAAAGGAAATCTGCATGGTCAGCCATACAACACCTCTAAAGGTACCATCCCAATGGTGGAGTGATAGATGTTGTTGTTAGAAAACTCCACCAAGGGAAAGTGATCTTCCCAACTACGACTGAAGTTGAGTACTCTAGCATGCAGCATGTCCTCGAGGGTCTGAATGGTCTTTTCATTCTGGACATCGATCTCAGGATGGGAAGTGAAACACACATCACAATCAGAGACAATCATCGAGGGTAGTCCATATAGTCACAAAATTTTCTACAGATAGAGGCGTCCCAAGCTCTCTTCTGAACCCTTATCTCTGATTGGTAAGAAGTGGGCCGACTTGGTGAGTCAGTCGACTATCACCCAGAGAGAATAATGACCCATGGATTTATGTGGAAGTTCTGTCACAAAGTCCAAGGATATCCCATCCCACTTCCACTCTGGGACCTCTAAAGGTTGAACTAAGCTTACTGGTACCTGATTCTCCGCCTTCACTTGCTGACATGTGAGGCACCGAGAGAAAAACTCCGTTACTGCTTTCTTCATTCCCGGACATGAGTGTTGTCGTCGGAGGTCCTGGTATATCTTCTCCACACATGGATGTACCGCTAGAGGGGATGTGTGGAACTCCCTCAACACTTACATTCGAATAGACACTGGTACCATGGTACATCCTCTGAAGAGGATGATGTGCTCCCCACCTTCAAAATATCCATCAGGTGCCTGCCCTGTAGATATCTAAACACATCAAGCCTCACAGTAAGTGTCCCCAGGATGCACCTCCCAAACTTGTTGAATAAGTGGGGGAGTAAGGGTAAGATACTGAAGGAAAGATGCTCCATCTTGTTCCATAAATGATATGTGTAAACCAGCCAGTTTATTTGTCACCTCACCTTGCAGTTGTATACCAGATATCCTATTTAGTGGATCTACTACAACGTTCCCCTTCCTAGGAGTATAGACTATCTCGAAGTCATAGTCCTGGAGATACTCAAGACAACATAGTCATCTCGGGTTCAGGTCCTCCTTTGAGAAGATATATATGAAACTCTTGTGATCTGGGTAGACTGTAAAACATTCACCCATCATGTAATGTTGCCACATCTTCATGGAGAAGACCACTGCTACTAACAATAGGTCAGGGGTAGTGTAGTTCTACTCATGTTTCCTCAGTTGTCGAGAACCATACGTGATAAATGATCACTCCTACATCAGGACACATTCGAGCCTGGTCCCTAATGTGTTGCAGTAGACTACGTACCAAACGTCGTCCTTCGGAAGCCTCAAGATAGGGGGAACTAGTCAATCTCTGCCTCAGCTCTTGAAAACTCCACTGGCATCTCTCCTACCACACGAAGGGTTTCCTCTTCCTCGTAAATTCTGATAATGGTGCTTCATATCTAGAGAAATCTACCCCAAATCTCTAGTAATATTAGGACAAACCTAGAAACTGCCGTACCTCCGTCACACTCATGGGTGGATCCCATGAACTTACCACCTCAATCTTTTCTAGATCCACTAAAAATCCAACCTCCATGTTGTGATGTCCTAGAAAGTGAACCTCTCGGATCCAGAACGGGCACTTCACAAGCTTACCATAGAGCTGCTACTCTGGGATTGTGTCCAGAACTATCTGCAAATGATAAGCATGCTCCTCCTCAGTAGCTAAGTAGATCAAGATGTCGTCAATGAAGACTACTAAAAAGTGATCGATGTATGGCTGGAAGATCCTGTTCATGAGTCCGAATAACACTACTGGAGCATTTTTCACACCGAACATCATGAAAAAAAACTCATAATGGACGTATTGACATCAGAAAGTCGTCTTCTGCACAACCTCATCTTGTACTCTGAGCTGATGATAGCCTGATCTAAGGCCTATCTTCAAGAACCATCTTGCTCCCTTTAGCTAATCAAAGAGGTCTCAAATCCTTGGGAGTGGGTACTTGTTCTTCACGATCACTTGGTTTGGCCGCTGATAGTCAACACAGAGTCTCAATCTTCCATCCAGCTTCTTGGCGAAAAAACTCAGGGCTGCACAAGGAGAAACACTGGGCTAGATGAACCCCTTCCCCTATAAGTCCTCCAACTGTACTCATAGCTCACGAAGCTCCATAGGAGACATCTGATACATTAGTGTAGATATCGGTTCCATCTCGTGGTACAAGTAAATGTAAAAGTCCATGTCTCTTCGAGGAGGTAGACTTAGAACATCATCAGGGACGACATCCACATACTGGTCCACCACTATAGGATAACTCGGACTCTCCACATCAACTGCACTGAGGGTAAGGCTAGTCAAATGGTGAGTGATCGACTATACTCTCCTCCGGGTAAGTCCATCATGTGTTGCAACGTCTCCCATATCACCGGTGAAGGTAAAAATAGACCCATTAGTGTGGAAAAATCGCAATTTTCACCTAATACAGCCAATATAATCATTGAATGTAGATAACCAATCCATACCCAAGATGACGTCGTAAGGCCTCAACGCCACTACTAAGAGATCCCAGCCGAAGCTATCGACTCATAGAGTAAGCTCACACTGCCGAAACCAGTGTTTAATCATTGAATCCTCTTCTATAAGAGTCTCTAGCCATAAGGATCGAGCCAACGGCTCAATCGTAATTTTCGAGCTCTGAACAAGGGAAGTGGAAATAAAAGAATGACTGGAACCTATGTCTATATGTACACCATCTAAGGTGGAGTAGACATAGATTATACCTTGTATCATCTCTGGAGCATCGTGATCATAGGCCTCATCTACCTAGAGCTGAGCTTGCCCCTATCTACCAGCTCCCCGTGGTCGTGGTGGACCACCTCATGGTGGTGGCAGTAACATCTTGAATTGTCTCCCACCTCAAGCTGGACGGCCACCTCCTCTGCCACGTCCACTTTCTCCATGTGGAACTCATTAGTCGAACCACTATCTCTGCCCGGTAAGTCCGTCAACCGTCTACCAATCATCTGTATGGTTGGTCGGGCAGTCTTGAGACATTTAACCCAAACCCCCGCATGTGTAACACTACCTTCTCCTCGCATAACTGGCTCTGTCTATTGCATCCCGCCTCTTTATCACATAAACATTCATTACATTTTACAAAACCGAGGATCTTTAAGGTTTAGTGTCTTGGAGACCAGGAACTTTAAAAATGAAAACATAAAACATTCTTCTAAAACACTTGAAAGGCTTATCCTCATGTTCATCCTAGGTTCATTACTGCATCACATAACCTGGGAGCATACATCAAAAGAAAGGGTGAGCAAAAATCCCAGTAAGGAAAACAAGAGAAACATTTCACATGTGAACTTGAGATACTTCAATAAGGTCATGAAAAAGAACTTTAAGGCATGAGAATGAAATAAGGAGGCATATCATAATAAAAATAACAGTTTTCATAACGTGAAAATGTGGCTACATCATTTAACATAGACAATCATGAACATATCACCAAGGTCCATCCCCAAGGTGTCCTTTGAAAATTACCAAGGTTATTCACTAAGGTATCGTGAAAATTTTAATCTCTAGTGGTTACATCATTACCCAATGCATTGAAGCGCTATCAGGGCGCACCCTTAAATTTGCCTTTATTATCATGTGAGCCACATATATCATCATCAAACATTTCATAAATAACCCATATAGCATAAAATAAATGGGTTTCATTTCATAATCACAACGTTTTAAAAACTGCTTTAAAGACATGATCTTTACGTCACTTTAAAACCCACAGAAAAGGAAGGTGGGTCTCATGTATGTAAATCCCAGAATTTAAAATAGAACATTTTGGTATATATGTGAATACCCCTTTATAAGAAAGAGCTTTTAGTATTAACTTAATAATATAAAAGAACTTTAGAAAAAGAGAGAGACATTTTGAGATGAAAATTCTGTAGCATAACGGCTATGTTACGAGGTTTTAGAAGACATTAAAAAGAGAGGGAAAATGGGTCAAACATTCATAAATGACCCATAAAACAGTATATGGACAGTATAAGAAGGATACATGATCATTGTAATGAAATTTCAAGGAAATACCATTTGAAATGAAAAACATCGAAGGAAGACAAAAATTAGATTTCTCTTATGAAAATTCAGCAGCCTAACGGCGCCACTTAAAACTTCAGAATACTGAATTGAAGAGATCAAATGGGGTATCTCATCATATGAACATAAGAGTCCAGTATGATAGATATAGAGATCATACCCCGACATAACAAAAAGGAACTTGAAAGAATTGACATGAAAGTAGAACTTCAAAACGAGAAGGGTGAAGAACCACTTAAAAATTCGGCAGCCTAACGACGCCACTTAAAACTTCAAAATACTGAATTGAAGAGATCAAATGGGGTCTCTCATAATATGAACATAAGATTCCAGTATGATAGATATAGAGATCATACCCCAACATAACAAAAAGGAACTTGAAAGAATTGACCTGAAAGTAGAACTTCAAAACGAGAAGGGTGAAGAACCACCTAAAAATTCGGAAGCCTAACGGCGCCACTTAAAACTTCAAAATACTGAATTGAAGAGATCAAATGGGTTCTCTCATCATATGAACATAAGAGTCCAGTATGATAGATATAGATATCATACCCCAACATAAAAAAAGGAACTTGAAAGAATTGACATGAAAGTAGAACTTCAAAACGAGAAGGGTGATGAACCACTTAAAAATTCGGCAGCCTAACGGCGCCACTTAAAACTTCAAAATACTGAATTGAAGAGATCAAATGGGGTATCTCATCATATGATCATAAAAGATCAGTATGATAAATTTAGAGATCATATCCCAATATAATAAAAAGGAACTTGAAATACTTTACATGAAAATAGATCTTGAAAAATGAGAAGGGAGAAAGAATCCGTTACAAAAATTTCTGCAGCCTAACGGCGCCACTTAAGATTTCATAAAACGAAATAATGAGAGTAAGAGGGGATCTATAATTATATGAACATGAAAAGGGCAGTAAGAAAAGTATAAAAGAACATCCTCCAACATAATAACATGGAGCATAAAAGGAATGACATAAAAGAGATTACTTGAAATGAAAGAGAGAGGTCGGATCCCTTACCTTAAAACATAACTCTTAAAACTCAAAGGTTGGGACCTTGAGGGCTTGGGGCACCATGGGAGGACTACTTGGGAGGTAATGAGACCAGAACATCGTTGGGGGAGAGTGGGGAGTCGAATGGATGAGATTATGGCTTGGTATTTATAGGGAAAGTGAGGGGACAAGGCATTAATGGCAAAGGGACACCTCATTAGTGGTTTTGGAAAAACCATGGGCTTGCCCATGGTATTTTCCCATGGTATTGGCCACTTGGGACACCTCATACCTTATCTCACTATTCATAATTCGATAATATTGATTACAAACTTAATACATCATTTAATTATGTCATTAAACACCCGTAACTTAAAAACTATATTTTCACTATTCATCGAATATTCAACTTTCACAGAATAATCCCAAAATTTCACCTTAACCAAATATCAAAGCTCTGATTACAAATATGAACTCCATTTTATAAAAATAATTTTCTAAATATTTTTAATTTAATTTTTAAATAAAAACACTATTCACTGAAAATTCAATTTTTCAGAAAAAAAACCCCAAAAATTACCATAGCATAATATCAGTGCTCTGAGTTCAAAAATAAAATCTGTTTTATAAAAAATAAATATCTATATATTTTTAATTAAATTTTTAATTAAAAAACACTATTCACCCGAAAAAACTAATACTTGAATAATAATTTATGAAACCGTTATTTAACCATTTTATTGAATCACATTACTTAATCAAGGTGCCTAGATTATATTAATACTTTCTTTAAGTGAGATTACTAATCCATTTGGACACATTACTAATCCTAATCATAAAATCACTATTCATAATTTACTATTCATCAAAAATTAAGTTGATCTTATTTGACTCTAAATTTCGTACTGAACATAATTGTAGAAGACCATTTTTCGAAAATCATTACACATTTTTAATTATTTAAGGTTTACACAACCATTTTTAAAATATCCTTTTTCTAAAATTTGTCAAAAATATGCATAGTATATTTATCCTGTCATTTGAAAATTGATAATCTTCATCATAAGAATAAATCCCAATTTTTATTTAAAACAAAGGATTACACAAGGCAGTTAAGGTCTCCTTACATAGCCCCTTATCACACCAGCATAGGACCTAAGTGTAAGGTGTGCTAAGGTGAGGGAATCCGAGGGAGGCTCGTCCAACATCGCACGAGTAGTAATTTCTATCAGTTTGAACTTCTCGCGAAGGCGATCCCGTTCTAGCTTTATACGATGAAGTTCATCTTCGGTTTGGTCCAGAGCAAAGCACAGTGGTGCTACCTCCTTCCCAAGTTCTGTTAGATGGGCTTCAATTGGTCCAAGACTACTGGGTGAGGCCATCGAATATTTTTTCTATATTAATTAACCAAGATTACTTGTATTTAGAGACAATAATCAAAACGTTTAGTTTCCAGTGGTCATATTGACCAATGGTCATATAATAGTCAAAAACCAACAGTATCATTTTAATTATACTCATGTTATCAAATGAAACATTTTTGTTGAGTATAAAAATAAAATATCACATAAAATTAGGAAATAAGATTTATTCAAAATTTTGGGTTGTTACAATCTTCCCCCCTTAAGAAATTGCGTCCTAGAAATTTTTTAAAATTAGGTTTTGAAATTTCATTGAAAGTCCCACATCAGAAAAGGAGTCAGTAAAACTATTACTTTAAAAGAAAGAAAGGGAAGTATGAAGGTCACCTGAGTTAGCCCACACTAGGATTTCATGTAGGAAAACATGGACATAGAGGAGAAAAGAAAGGGTCAAGTTCTGAGGGAGAGTGACAGAGAACATGATTAGGAGAAAGTTAACCATAAGAAAATCCCAAACTTATGATGTGTGTAAACGATATTTGATTAACTAGTAGGAAATGTAAACCAACAACGTTTTTGTTTTACGTTCCTTTTCATAATTTTGAGGAATTCATTTACAACATAGAACAAAAACATAAGGAAATATATCTACCTTTTTGTAGAGTTTCACCCTTTAATAAGTTTCTACCAAAACTAATCTTTTCTCCCAAACGATGAGCATTCAAAACTACTTGGTCTCATCAAAACACAAGAATCATCTTCTAGATAATCACATAATCCACAAAAGATTAACTATCTATTTCTTCTATCTTTAAACATTATCCCAAAAACAGAAAGGGTAAGGTTAAACAACTCTTCAAAAAGGAAGAATCCCATAGGAATGGAAACTAATTATAAATCTTCAATGTTCCATGGTAATACCCAAAGTTCATCATAGACCATCCCATAAATAACGGTCCTTAAAATTCCTCAAAATAAACCAAACTAAGATTGAAACCCAAATACAAGAAGGATTTGATAACATAGTCTTCCAAAATAAACTTCATTGTTCATCTCCAAACAACATCAACCACTCCTAACATCTTATAACAAAATTATCTAAACTAAACATATTTTACCCAAGATAGGTTAATCATTCCCATAAGTAACCTAAATCACTATAAGTCCACCATAAATTCCTCTATTCTTCAAAATATAAGTCAACCTTACTCCTTAATGAAAAAACCGTAGTAATCTGTTTACCTCGATCATATAGGGTCCCTAAAAAAGTAAACGTATTCCAAAATAATAATCATCTTTTAATCCCCTAATCACCTCTTTCATATTAATACAACAATCGTCGCATTTCCTATCACATTGGTTTTTGGGACATGTTCTTCCATTTCCCGCCATTAACTAAGAAAAGAAACTATAATTAGGGGCTTATTTACTTAGCTAATAATCATGAAAAGGAAACTTTAAGCATAAAAGGATAAATATGTAGAATAAAAGTATATCCTAACTTGTGATCCCCTAGGTTCTAATCTAGGTTATCCATGATCATATATTCTTATGTGAATCTTTATTTTGTTTTATCCTTGTTCCTTTAATAATGGTTCATACTAAGCTTATGAATTTACCAAAGCATATCCCTCGGGAGTGTCATAACCAAGAGTGCAGCAAGGCCCGTTGTCGTGTACCATTTCCCGTTCGAGTCTAGATCAAAGCGGTGTTTTCAGGTTTTACCCCTATGTACATCTGTGCCAGAGCCACCTCTACCTGCTCATATCCAGACAGGGATGTATTTTCTTGGAAACCCCTTACTCAATACTCACCAAAATACCAGGAAGATTTCCTATATTTAAAATTTTCTATAGGTTTCTTCATAGATTTTTCATATCCTAATTTCCACAAATAACTAAACCATCCTTTGATACCAACTATTGCATCCCTCCTCTTTATCACATAACCTTTCATTACATTTTACAAAACCGAGGATCTTTAAGGTTTAGTGTCATGGAAACCAGGAACTTTAAAAATGAAAACATAAAACATTCTTCTAAAACACATGAAAGGATTATCCTCATGTTCATCCTAGGTTCATTACTGCATCACATAACCTGGGAGCATACATCAAAAGAAAGGGTGAGCAAAAATCCCAGTAAGGAAAACAAGAGAAACATTTTACATGTGAACTTGAGATACTTCAATAAGGTCATGAAAAAGAACTTTAAGGCATGAGAATGAAATAAGGAGGCATATCATAATAAAAATAACATTTTTCATAACGTGAAAATGTGGCTACATCATTTAACATAGACAATCATGAACATATCACCAAGGTCCATCCCCAAGGTGGCATTTGAAAATTACCAAGGTTATTCACCAAGGTATCGTGAAAATTGTAATCTCTAGTGGTTACATCATTACCCAATGCATTGGAGCGCTATCAGGGCACACCCTTAAATTTTCCTTTATTATCATGTGAGCCACATATATCATCATCAAACATTTCATAAATAACCCATATAGCATAAAATAAATGGGTTTCATTTCATAATCACAACTTTTTAAAAACTTCTTTAAAGACATGATCTTTACGTCACTTTAAAACCCACAGAAAAGGAAGGTGGGTCTCATGTATGTAAATCCCAGAATTTAAAATAGAACATTTTGGTATATATGTTAATACCCCTTTATAAGAAAGAGCTTTTAGTATTCACTTAATAATATAAAATAACTTTAGAAAAAGAGAGAGACATTTTGAGACGGAAATTCTGTAGCATAACGGCTATGTTACGAGGTTTTAGAAGACATTAAAAAGAGAGGGAAAATGGGTCAAACATTCATAAATGAACCATAAAATAGTAGATGGACAGTATAAGAAGGATAAATGATCATGGTAATGAAATTTCAAGGACATGCCATTTGAAATGAAAAACATGGAAGGAAGACAAAAATTAGATTTCTCTTATGAAAATTTGGCATCCTAACGGCGCCACTTAAAACTTCAAAATACTGAATTGAAGAGATCAAATGGGGTCTCTCATCATATGAACATAAGAGTCCAGTATGATAGATATATATATCATACCCCAACCTAACAAAAAGGAACTTGAAAGAATTGACATGAAAGTAGAACTTCAAAACGAGAAGGGTGAAGAACCACTTAAAAATTCGGCAGCCTAACGACGCCACTTAAAACTTCAAAATACTGAATTGAAGAGATAAAATGGGGTATCTCATAATATTAACATAATATTCCAGTATGATAGATATAGAGATCATACCCCAACATAACAAAAATGAACTTGAAAGAATTGACCTGAAAGTTGAACTTCAAAATGAGAAGGGTGAAGAACCACTTAAAAATTCGGCAGCCTAACGGCGCCACTTAAAATATCAAAATACTGAATTGAAGAGATCAAATGGGGTATCTCATCATATGAACATAAGAGTCCAGTATGATAGATATAGATATCATACCCCAACATAACAAAAAGGAACTTGAAAGAATTGACATGAAAGTTGAACTTCAAAACGAGAAGGGTGAAGAACCACTTAAAAATTCGGCAGCCTAACGGCGCCACTTAAAACTACAAAATACTGAATTGAAGAGATCAAATGGGGTATCTCATCATATGATCATAAAAGATCAGTATGATAAATTTAGAGATCATACCCCAATATAATAAAAAGGAACTTGAAATACTTTACATGAAAATATATCTTGAAAAATGAGAAGGGAGAAAGAATCCGTTACAAAAATTTCGGCAGCCTAACGGCGCCACTTAAAACTTCATAAAACAAAATAATGAGAGTAAGAGGGGATCACTCATTATATGAACATGAAAAGGGCAGTAATAAGAGTATAAAATAACATCCTCCAACATAATAACATGGAGCATAAAAGGAATGACATAAAAGAGATTACTTGAAATGAAAGAGAGAGGTCGGATCCCTTACCTTAAAACATAACTCTTAAAACTCAAAGGTTGGGACCTTGAGGGCTTGGGGCACCATGGGGGGACTCCTTGGGGGGTAATGAGACCAGAACTTCGTTGGAGGAGAGTGGGGAGTCGAATGGATGAGAGGATGGCTTGATATTTATAGGGAAAGTGAGGGGACAAGGCATTAATGGCAAAGGGACACCTCATTAGTGGTTTTGGCAAAACCATGGGCATGCCCATGGTATTTGCCCATGGTATTGGCCACTTGGGACACCTCATACCTTATCTCACTATTCATAATTCGAACATATTGATTACAAACTTAATACATCATTTAGTGATGTCATTAAACACCCGTAACTTAAAAACTGTATTTTCACTATTCATTGAAAATTCAACTTTCTCAGAATAATCCCAAAATTTCACCTTAACCAAATATCAACGCTCTGATTACAAATATGAACTCCATTTTATAAAAATAATTTTCTAAATATTTATAATTTAATTTTTAAATAAAAACACTATTCACTGAAAAATCATTTTTTTAGAAAAAAACCCCAAAAATTACCATAGCATAATATCAGTGCTCTGAGTTCAAAAATGAAATCTGTTTTATAAAAAATAATTATCTATATATTTTTAATTAAATTTTTAATTAAAAAACACTATTCACCTGAAAAAACTAATACTTGAATAATAATTTTTGAAACCATTATTTAACCATTTTATTGAATCACATTACTTAATCAAGGTGCCTAGATTATATTAATACTTTCATTAAGTGAGATTACTAATCCATTCGGACACATTACTAATCCTAATCATAAAATCACTATTCTTAATTTACTATTCATCAAAAATTAATTTGATCTTATTAGACTCTAAATTTCGTACTGAACATAATTGTAGAAGACCATTTTTCAGAAATCATTACACATTTTTAATTATTTAAGGTTTACACAACCATTTTTAAAATATCCTTTTTCTAAAATTTTTCAAAAATATGCATACTATATTTATCCGGTCATTTGAAAATTCATAATCTTCATCATAAGAAGAAATCCCAATTTTTATTTAAAACAAAGGATTACACAAGGCAGTTACGGTCTCCTTACATAGCCCCTTATCACACCAGCAAAGGACCTAACTGTAAGGTGTGCTAAGGTGAGAGAATCCAAGGGAGGCTCGGCCAACATCGCACGAGTAGTAATTTCTATCAGTTTGAGCTTCTCGCGAAGGTGATCCCGTTAGAGCTTTATACGATGAAGTTCAGCTTGGGTTTGGTCCAGAGCAAAGCGCAGTGGTGCTACCTCCTTCCCAAGTTCTGTTATATGGCCTTCGATTGGTCCAAGACTACTGAGTGAGGCCATCGAATCTTCTTTCTATATTAATTAACCAAGATTACTTGTATTTAGAGACAATAATCAAAACGTTTAGTTTCCAGTGGTCATATTGACCAATGGTCATATAACAGTCAAAAACCAACAATATCATTTTAATTATACTCATGTTATCAAATGAAACATTTTTGTTGAGTATAAAAATAAAATATCACATAAAATTAGGAAATAAGATTTATTCAAAATTTCAGGTTGTTACACTGTCTGAGGTGCCCCGCACAACTGAACCTTAATCCTAAGGTATTCCACTAATAGATCTGGTCCTCATGGACCTCTGTGAGATCTATCTTCATTCATATACAGAAGACTCAGCTATGTGACTCCTGGTGGTGGGTCTCACTACTGGTGGCTGCTCAAAAAAAATTCTCCACTATGAGGGCTCACTCTAACACCTCTGCCTGCGTCGGGATGCTGAGAGAAATCATCGAATCCCTGATCTCCCTACTGAGTCCCTACTCAAAGGTCTGGGCCCTGAAGAATGGGTCTCGAACCATATTAGTGGAGTAGAGTGATATTTTGGTGATCCTCATTGAGTATTGAGCAACAAACATGCTTCCCTACTGCAGATGAATAAGCTCATGTATTCACATAGTGCGATGGGTCGCTGGGAAAAACTCTACCCGAAATAGGCTCTCAAAGTCTTCCCAAAGATATGTCACATCATTGTGAACCTGGATCATCAAGCTCCACCATATGTCAACTATTTCATGTAGAAGACTAGCGGTAAGGATCAACATAAGATCAGCTGGTGTCCCCACCAGTCGGAAGACTCTCACCACGGCCTCCAGCCAATCCTCAGTCGCCCGTGGGACTGTCTCACCCCTTAACCTGGGTGGCCTCAAGCTTTGGAACTCGTGAAACATGCTCAAGTGGCGTGAACCCTCTTCTGCTAGTGTTGGTGGCTTCGGTGGCCCAACGGGTAATGGTACCGCTAGTGCCTCCACTGGTGCTCGTACTGATAAAGGGCTCTGCACTGAGGCCTCATCAATCGGTGGGCTATCATCGCGTACTATACCCAGAACCCTAGGTGGATGTCTGTGTGGAGGCATCCTGAAAATAAACCGGTATGTCATGGTCAATAATTTATACTTGGTGAGCTGACTCAAAGAGATCAAAAAGAAAAAAAAATTTGAAACACACACCTAATCAGTTTTTTCATGCACTAAGTCAGAAATCAGAAGTCAGGGTCCTGGTGTATGGATATGTCGGTCGCCGCACAATCACTGGATTCCCTGAACTGATAACCACACTTATAACACTTAACATTATTGTTCTTAAAAGATCATATTCCAATGTTATATGGTAGAACCGACTCATTTGATACTATTTGTCACGACCCGTCCCTCGGGGCCCGTGCTGTGACTACCCCAAGCCCTCCTTTTATAGACCAGGGGCTAGCGACTAGCACCAAAAGGAGTATTCCCTAAAAATGGGAAGGCATTTCCTTTATAACCTATAAACTCGCACAACTAAGCACAAAGAAGGATACAATCATAAAGTAAAACAATATAGTAAACATTGTGCGTACAGAAAGAAAAGGGGCCAGAATATAAGCCCAACTAAAAAGTACAAGAAAACTAGAAAGTACAAGTAAACTTGAATAGATCATGTGAACACTCGCCAAGGATCCTACCTGAAGGGTAGGTACAACACTCGAATAGTCGTCACTGTGTTATGCCTTGTATAATGTCCACCTATGAGCTACCTCCAGCCCTGATATCCTCAGCCTCGATCAATGATGTCTGTCGTCCGCACCAAACACAACATGGTGTGGGAATAGCCTATGTAGGGGTGAGTATAACGATACTCATTAGGCACCCCATTCCCCTTGAAGGTCTCACAAAATCCACAAAGGATAAACAACAAAGCATGAAAACAACTAAAAACCCTACTTAGGTATATGCCCATATATATACCTATGTAGTCGAGTAAACCCATCTCAATCATGAGGAAAAAAAAGGCCCAACACAAAATCCCAAAGTGAAACTATCCCAAGAATGAAATAATACCATGAAGGTAACACCACGAAGGTAAGTTCCACAAAAGGCAATGCCACACAGAAGAATATGATAATGGTATCACTACGAAGGTAAGTACCACAAAGGTAATACCATACAGAAGAATATCACAAGGGTATCACCATAAAAGTATGCATCACAATGGTACGCCACACATATGAATACCACATAGGTAAAGACTCAACTCACAGCAGGTATAATTTAGGTTTGGAAGTAAAGATTATTAGAAGTAACTACTGAATCATCTTACTCTGTTAAGAGGCAGACCCACATAGGATCTTAAATCATCAGACCCACATATGAACCTCATACATCAGACCCACGTAGGATCCTAGAGTAGTCCCACGTGGATTTCCCAGAGCAGTCTATGTTGGAATCTCGAACATAGACACAGGTAGGATCCCAAATCACATACCCACATAGGATCCCTTTATCAAGTTACAGCCAGCCACAGGGTTCCCACACTAAGCTCGCTTGATTCCGGGAGGGTCTTCTCCTCAATCCACTGGTTGATAATCCAACTTCCACTAAGTCACACTAATATGTATCCCAAAGGACCACCATGTGATATGGGTCTCAATGCAATAGATTTCGCATCAATCAGATGCTCGGTCTGTAAGTTATTGACTTTTTAGTCCCGAGGGCCCGGCTGGATTTTTGTTCAATCCAACATGGTCATACCAAAAATTTATCCAAAACTCAAGTGGAAAATAGAAAAAGGACCATATCGATCCAAGGATTCTGGCACTGTAGATGGTTCGTCAAACAGACACCCGTAGCTCTAGTTATGGCTGAAAGAGAAAAAACGGTCGATGTTTGTCTGGGTCCGTTCTGACCCGGTCAGACCGACCCGAGTCCAGCCCTGGGTCTGACCTGGCCCATTGGGTCAGACCTGGATCATCGGCATGGCCTAACCATCCCTCCTCCATGGCATGGTCATGCGCCGCACCATCACCAGCGGTCGACAGCGAGTCGAACGCCCTCCCTTCACCGCCACGGCGCAAGGCCACATCTCATGCAGGCCCGGCAGTGCGGACGTGCACCACCACCTCCCCTTCACGTGGACGGTTGTGCACCGGCTGCCACAACCTCTCTACCACGGTCGATGGGTCGCGACCCTTCTCCGGTGATGTGGTTGCTCCACCTCCATTTTCGCGGCCTGCAGGGGTGCCGGCTGCCGCTCCCGAGCCCTTCTAACAACGTTCCTCAGGTCACCAGGCACGCCCCGGTGGCCCATTCTTTATTTCGTAGGCTCCCACACTGGCCTTGGGATGTTTCTATCAATTCAAGACCATAGAAATCCCACAAATGTTTCAGAGAGGTTGGGTCGTGTTCATTCGGCCCGCACCATCCACGTTAGAATGGTAGTAAGAGGATTATTTGTTCATGAATCATGAAGAATATAAATGTTCTTAAATCAAGATAAATGTCAAGAATGGGGAAAGGGATAAAAAAACCACAATCCCTACCTTTATTTCTCATCTTAGGTGTCGCGAGAAGAAGTCTGTGAAGGTGATGAGTGTGATAATGATCGTCGCTTCTATAACACGCTTCTGAAGTCAGGCTCATGCGCCATCCTCGTTCGTGATTCTGAAGTATGTTCTTTATTAGAGAGGGTGTTCTTCATTATAAAAATATTTTCTCCAAAGTTCTCCCCAAGCCTCCCTTTCACCAATGATTTACCTAAATAAATGAGGATCCAACTAATTAAAATAGGTTTATCAATTTAATTTATGTTGGCATAATTAAATTTGGCACAATTAAAGGGAAGAATTAATTGTATTGCATTGGCATAATTAAATGGCCCCCTTAATTATATAGAGTTGTCAAAATTAAATGGGAGGATTCCAAGGAACATCCCCTCATTAAAGAGTGTTTTGGTGGTCCCCACCACTAGAATTCTAAATGGGGGTTTTCTAGTTTTGGTGATCCCCACCCCCATAACTCAAAAGGTGGGGTTTCAAAAGAAAAATAAAATGTTAAATATTTTATTTTTCTTCTTCAACGAAAAATTGAAAAAATATCTTCTACCCTCGACCTACTGCGGTCGAGGTGAAAGTCTCCTTAAGAAAATATCAGCACTGTGAGTTCAACTTTAAAGACTCAGAATGTCCATGATTTTTTTTAAATAAATGGGAATTTTACGAGTCCGCAAAATCTGACGGCGTGCGATTCTGAGGCCTAAAGTTCCCAGAATGGTCCGTTAAAGTTTTTTTAAGTTTAAGTTAATGTACGTAAGCATTTTTCCTAGAAAATTGGAATATCTATTAAAATATTACTCATATCAGAAATCTGAGGGCACCATTGCGCTTAGGATGGCAGGTTTACCCTAGGCGCATCTTAAGATTAGTCGGTGTGGGCCTCCTATGAGAAAACCCAAAAATGGAATAATCGTAAATAAAATAATAAAATAAATTATTTTATTATTTAAAATAATTATAACTCACAAACAGTAACTTGGATTAAAAATATAAGACCTTCTCTAAACTCATGAGGGTATTCTTTCTTTAATAAGATACTAACTTTGGCCAGCGCAGGCCACCAAAGAAAGTTATTTTTTGGCCGCAAATAAAATAATTATGTGACAATTATTTTATTTTAAAATTCATAACATCTAAATGGCTAATCAGATTGAAAATATAAGATTATTGTAGGGTTCTTTGGGGTGTTATTCACATAGACAGAGCCAAAACTCAACTGGCGTGGATTGAGGGTGACTGATAATAATTTTTCGAACATTTTTTCGGGCACGTTCAGTAAACGTGCGAGTGCTGTTTTTTAACTTTAAAACCAATGCTCGGAATTGAAATCTAAGGGCACTCTTAAACTCACAACACCAGTGTTCTTTTAAGGATACTTTCACATCGACGATAGATGGTCGAGGGTGAAAGTTAGTTTTTGGGTTTTTCGTGAAAAAATAAAAAAAAATTAAAGTGTGGGACATTTTATTTTTATTTGCAACACCCATGTGGGTGTTGGGAGGTGGGGTCCACCAAAAATAAACCTCCTTGTAGAAGTTGAGAAGTGGGGACCACCATACCTTAACCTCCCATAAAAGTTTATGGTGGTGGTGACCACCGGACCCTAACTTCCGATGAGAGGTTATGGTAGTGGGGACCACCCGAGGCCTAAACCTCCCAACTCCCCTCTTAATGAGGGAGAAACCTCTCAACTCCCTCATTAATGTGGAGGAGCCTCTTGAGATTCCTCCAAAATAATTATGCCAACACACAACCATTATTTGTGCCAACATAAATTAATTGGCTTGTCCTATTTTTAAACTAAGTAACAACGTCATTGGAATTTAGTAAGGTTTCTAATAAATAAACCATCATAAATTCCACTATCGTTACATACCTCCCCACCCCCTCTCATATATATATGGAGCTTGGGAGGAGGTTTTGGGATGGCTTCACCAAGTGATGAAGCCCTAGTAAAGTGACGTGACGCCCAAAACATGGAGGATTACGCTCTCCAATGAAGAACTCTCCCTCGACGAAGAATTGCATCGAAGAACGCCTTCGACTACAAAGAACGACCTCGACATCGAATTTCTTCCTCGGAACTTCCTCCGACATAGGAAGTTCTTGTCTACAGCGAATCGACGTCCGCCTTCTCGTGTTAACGTCAACAAACAATGAACAAGGTATGGGATTATTGTGATTGATTTATATACCCATGTTCTTCCCTTCTAGAATAATGAACGCAAATCAACTTTCTAAATAGTTGATCCACATATATTTCCTTTTGCGTGTTTTGGGAATAATCATTGCAGAAGGGTTTGATGTTCTTCATTCTTATTCTATGTTGAGCCACTTGCTATAACTCTAAACACGGAGGGTGTGGGCTAAACTAACATGGCCTGGCCCCTCCATCACCCATGGCCTCGCCACGTTTCCACACGGCACCCACGGCCTCTGTCGGTCTGTATTGTTGCTGAACCGCTGTCGTGCTGAGCCGTTGAGCCGATTCGCTAGCCAAGGTTGAGCCTCCTTCGTCTCCTCACGGCACCCCATCTGAACTGGCCCGCTCCCCTCATGGCGCCCTTGACGAACCGGCCCACACCCCTCTTAGCACCCAGGTGGAACATTCCTATTCCCCTCGCGGTGCCCCGGCTAAACTGACACATGCCCCTAGTGTCACCCTCCAGGCCGAGCCACCCCCCTGCAGTGCCCTCCTGTCTGAGTCACCCTGGCGATGCCCTTTGGGCCCAACCGCCAACACGGAGCCCCTCAAAGACGGTCCAACATTTCGTGGCTGGACAACCACCCCCTGCAGCCTTCTCATTTGTGTCGAGCCAAGTTGAGCCGCCTCGCGGCCTTCGCAGCTTCTGCGGCCCCTCGCGCCCCTTGCGGCCTACCGAACCAGACCCTACAGTCCGAGCCGAACCCAACGGGCCGGGCCAGACCCAACGGGACAGGTTGGATCGACCCGAACTCGGTTGACCAAGACTGGGTCGGGCCAGGTCGGTCCGACCAGGTCAAACTGGACCCGGGCCCCCTACGACCCATCTACACTCCTTCGGCCATATCCTTGGCACTGGACATCCGTTTGGCGAACCATCAGCGGTGCTATAAATCTTGGAGTGAGACGGTCCCTTTTAGTATACTCCACTGGAGATTTGTTTTGAGATGGGAAATGGTCAGGTTGGATCGAGCATGAATCCAACCAGGCCCCCTTGACTAAAAGGATAATAACTCATAAATCGGGCGTCTGATTGACGCGTCGTCTATTTCGTTGAGACCCTTATGATGTGGCGGACCTTTAAGATACTTATTCGAAAGACTTTGTGATAGATGGAGTATCAACCAGTAGCTCATGGAGCATATCCTCTCGGAGATGAGTGAGTGTAGTGCGGGGACCTAGTAGCTGGCTGAGACCCGACGAATTCTGATTGTTTGACTCAGAGTGACTCTACATGCCTAGTGGGGAGTGCCTTGGTGTTGCGGTAGACCCACGGTGGAGTAGCGCGCTTGGTGATGCAGCAGACCCATGGTACCCGACAAGAGGAGTACCTATGTAGGCTACGAGGGGGAGTGCGGTTGGTGACATGGTAGACCAACAATGGGGAGCGCCTCTGTGTGACACAACAAACCCACAATCCCTGATAAGAGGAGTACCTCAGTAGTTCAAGGTTAGTGGGAAGCGTGCTTGGTGTCGCGGTAGGGCCACTGTACTCAATTGATGAAGAGTTCTCCAGTTGCTGAGTTTTCGACAATGTCACTAGGAATGATACTTGATACTACCCCTGGAATAAAATCCTAGTTTGAGCTGAGTCAGTTTTTCTCAGTTTTCCTCTTTATTGAGAAAATTACTCGATAACATAGATATATGTATTTTCATATACCTATGTAGGGTTATCTGTTGATTTCATTATTTTTGGTTTATCCTTGGGGGATTTTTGTGAGACCTTTTGGGTATTGGGGTCCCTACTGAGTATCGTTATACTCACCCCTACATGGGCTATGTATGCACCTTGTTTTGTTGGATGTAGATGATGGACATCGCTAACTGAGTCTGAGAGTACCAGGACTAGATGGTAGATGGAGGTGGACCATACGGCGAGTCGGTACATGGAGGATACAGATGGAAGTGGAGTGCTGAGGAGGCGATATGTACCTAGCCTTCGGGTAGGAACCTCGGAGGATGATCCAGTAGCTGTCTTCTTTTTTCATCAGTTGTATTGCATTCTAGTTGTACTTTTACTTTCCTATTGGTCTAGTGTTATGGACCCTTTTTACTTACTATACTCACTTGTTTAAAATATAGTTGACTAGCTTATGTATCATGATGTGTGTTTGGTTGCATGAGATTAGAGGTTATAATGGTAATGGCTTCCCAGTTTAATGGAAAATGCCTTTGGTGATAGTCGCCAGCCCCTAGCCTATGGAAGGCAGGCTTGGGGTAGTCACGGCTCGGGCCCTGGGGGATGAGTCGTAACAAATTGGTATTAGGGGAGTCAGTTCTACTACAGAACATTGGACTCTGATATTTTTTGGGAAAAAATAGTGTTAAGTGTAGTTAGTGTGGTTTTCAGTTCAGGGAGTCCAGTGTTGGTGCGGCTGCCAACGTATCCATACACTTGGACCCTGACTTCTGATTTCCAACTCAGTGCATGGAAACACTGATTGCGTGTGTATTTTCTTTGTGATTTCTTAAGTCATCTCACCAGATCAGCTCACCAGGTATAATATTTTGACCATATAGCATCTATTTTTTTTTCAGGATGCCTCCACGCACACAGCCAGTTAGAGTTCCGAGAGTTGTATGCACTGACATCCCACCAAACAAAGAGGCTCCAGTACAGGGCCCTATTACTATGTTGGCACCTTCGGGTGCTGTATCAATAGCAGAACCACCCATAGGGTAGCAGATACCACCATCCACACTGGCAAACAGTACATGCTGACTAACCATGTTGCACGAGTTCCAGCTACAGAGGCCTTAGAGGTTTCGAGGTGTGACAGATTCCCACGTAGCTGAGGGCTGTCTGGAGGAGATTGCTAGAGTTTTATGTCTAGTTGAGATACCAGCAGAGAAGATGTTGATCTTAGCTACTAGTCTTTTTTAGTGAGATAACAGGAGGATGGTCTGCTTAGTGATGAGGCTTTGGTACATGGACCATTGTCTAAGATAGTACCTTCAGGTAGTGTGCCAGCTATATCACTATCGGTTGTTCATCAGTTACAACCAGTGGTTCTGATTGAAGACACATACAGGCTTAGTGCCTTACACATGTTTCAGCATCAGATAAACCACAGGTTCCAAGGGGTGCCCGACTCATAGTCAGTTAAGGACTGGCTCGAGGAGGTGGCTGAGAGTTCTCTAGAACTTCTACAGCTTCTGCAGGATGACATGTCGGTAGCTGAGTACTCATCGAGGCATACCGATCATTCCTAGAACTCGATGAATATGATATGATTAGTTCTTCAGGGATCGATCTTCTGAGTGAGGTGTGTTTAAATTATGTCTGAGCCATCACAATTCTTCTATGCATTCCTACTTTTTTTAGGGTTCTAGAGAGAACCTTTGTGGTTGAATGTTCTTTAGCTGAGCGGATATAGTCAATGAATGTTAGCAATGGGAAAGCACGAAACTGGCACCAGTATCAGAGACATGGGCATGTAAAATGTTTCAAGAAGAATAAGTGTTAGGGAAAGATGAGTCTACAGGGTAGCAGATGGGAAGCAGAGTTAGGAGAGCAGCATGAGGTTGTGTACTTTTCGACATGTTAAAACCACCCCCTTTTTTTGTGGACCCCTCCAGGCTCAAGGATTTGGAGGACAGGAGAAGAGAGTAGTTGCATGCGGTCAAGGAATGCGACCCAATGGCTCTAGAAATGATTATAGGTATGGTCTATGACTACTACTAGTTGTTGTATCAATAGAAATAGGTACTAATCATTCCTTCCTTCCATGAATCTTGTCCATGACCTAGATGTTTTGGTTAAACCACTGACTTGATCCTCATGTCTGGAGATACCTTTGGGAGGAGACTCGTTAATCACACTTATGCCGATGGTGTGATCTGACCCTTGAAGTGAGATTTTCGGTTGTAGGAAAGGATTTTGTGGTTTATCTACAATGTTGGGATGGGGTTTTCCTTGGTTGGAAAAAAAATGGAAACCCAGGAAGCACAGGATAAAATCATGCATAGGAGGGTGTATCCAATCACTCTTGAGTCAGTCAACCTCACCCTCATGGTAGTAGAATTTGACTTTGAGATAGTATATACATCCGAGAAGGGGAACATGGTAGCAGACACACTCAGCAAGAGGTCTAGCATGCATCTACTGAGTGACGCAACAGAGCATCTAGCCACTTTGTAGATATCCTTTATTAATAGAGAAGGAGAAGCTTTTATTCAGTCCCTTACAGTCACTCCCCCACTCCTTCAGTGAGTCAGGGGGGCGCAACATGGAGATTCTGACTATGAGACACGACATTCTCAGATATCCATATGACATGCACCTGATGGATTTTATGAAGGTGGGTAGCACATCATTCTCTTCATGGGACGTACCATGGTACCATTGTCACTTCAGGAGGAAGTGTTGAGGGAGTTCCACACATCCCCTCTAGTGGTAAATCCAATAGTCGCGAAGATGTACCAGGACCTCCAGCGACAGCACTTGTGGCCAGGAATGAAGAAAGAAGTTGTAGAGTTTGTCTCTTGGTGCCTCACTTTCTAGCAGAGTGAAGGTGGATCATCAGGTACTAGCAGGCTTGGTTCATCCTTTAGAGGTCCTAGAGTGGAAGTGGTATGGGATATCCATGGACTTCATGACAGGACTTACATGTACCTCTTGGGGTCATGACTCGATTTGGGTGATCGTCAACCGACTCACCAAGTCGGCCCACTTACTACCGATCAAAGAACAGGGTTCAGTAGAGAGCTTGGGATGCCTCTATGTGCAGAAGATTGTGCAGTTACTTGGATTACCCTTGATTATCGTTTCTGATCATGATGCACATTTTACTTCCTGAATATAGAAGGGGTTTCAGGGGTCTTTTAGGATGCAGGTTCATTTCAGTACCTCCTTCCATCCTCAGACGGATGGTCAGACTGAGCGGACCATTCAGACCCTCGAGGACATTCTGTGTGCTTGTGTCTTTGACTTCGGTCATAGCTGAGAGGATCACTTACCTTTGGTGGAGTTTTCATACAAAAATAGTTATCACTCCACCATAGGGATGGCACCTTTTGAGGCATTGTACGGGCGACCTTGCAGATCACCTTTGTGTTGGACTAACCCAGGGGAGTTCACACTCGTGGGACCAGAGATGGTATGGGCTACCACATAGAACCTGAAGATCATCCAGGAGCAGATGAAGACTGCACAGAGCAGGCAGAAGTCATATGACGAGAGGAGACGGAGACCTCTGGATTTCGAGGATGGATACCACGCCTTCCTATGGGTCTCACCCCGATAAGGTCTACGTATATTTGGTTGAGGCATCAAGTTATATCTAATATTCATCAGACCTTTTCAGGTCCTTCATAGAGTTGGCGAGTTGGCTTACCACTTAGCTCTTCCACATCAGTTGCACCAAGTGCACGACATCTTCCATGTATCCCAGCTGAAGAAATATGTGCATGAACCTTCACACGTCATCGACCATTGAGAGATATATGTCGATGATGGGGAGACTTTTATAGAGGTTTAATAAGAGATTGAGGATCGACAATAGTGGGTCCTTCATAGACGGTCGATACCTCTCGTGCGTGTTCGTTGGAAGCTCGGGAACCTCTAGGAGATCCCATGGGAGCGGGAGGCTCAGATGCGTTCTCAGTACCCACACTTGTTTACATAGATGATTTGTGGATTATGGGGACATAGAGCCCTAAGGTGTGGAGAATGTAAACACCCAAAATGTCCATGATTTTATTTAAATAAATGAAAAGTTTACGAGTCCGTGAAATCTGACGGCGCGCAATTCAGAGGCCCAGAGTGGCCGAAATGATTTGTTGAAGTTTTGTTACTCTAATGTTAATGCACCTAAGAAGTTTTCTAGAAAAAGTAGAATAACTCTTAAATAATTACTCAGATCAGAAATTTGAGGGCACCGTTGTGCTCAGGATAGTTGGTTTACCCTATGCGCGACTTAAGATTACTCGGTGTGGGTCTCCTGTGAGAAAACCCAAAAATGGAATAATCATAAATAAAATAATTAATTTTATTTTTTGATTTTTTTCAAATATGTATAACTCAAAAAAGGTAACTCATTTTAAAAATATTAGACCACCACTAAACTCATGAGGGTATGCTTTCTTTAAGAAGATACTAACTTTGGCCAGCGCAGGCCACAAGAGAAAGTTAGTTTTTGGCCGCAAATAAAATAATCAAGTGACAATTATTGTATTATAGAATTCATAAACTTTAAATGGTAACTCAGATTGAAAATATAAGGGTATCATTGGGTTTTTTGGGGCATGTTTAACCTAGTCTGAGCCTAACCTTGACCGGTGCAGGTCCGAGGTGACTGATAATAATTTTCTGAACTTTTTTTTGGGAACGTTCAGTAAACGCGCTAGTGGTGTTTTGTAACTTCTGAACAAGTACTCGGAATTGAAATCTGAGGGCACCGTTGATCTCGCAGTGCCTGTATTCGTTTAAGGAGAATTTTACCTCGACGGTAGATGGTCGAGGTTGAATGTTAGTTTTTGGGTTTTTCGTTAAAGAATAAACATAATAATAATAGTGTGAGGCACTTTATTTTTATTTGCAACACCCATGTGGGGTTGGGAGGTGCGGTCCACCAAAACTAAACCTCCTTCCGGAATTTGGGATGTTTGGACCACCACACCTTAACCTTCTATGAGATGTGGTGGTGGTGGGGACCACCAGACCCTAACCTTCCATGTGAGGTTATGGTGATTGGGACCATCTGAGGCCTAAACCCCCCAACTCCCCTCTTAATGAGGGAGAAACCTCTCAATTCCTTCATTAATGTGGAGGAGCGTCTTGAGCTTCCTCCACATTAATTATGCCAATGCACCACCATTATTTGTGCTAATGTAAATTAATTGGCTTGACCTCTTTTTAAATGAAGTAATAGTGTCGTTGAAATTTAGGAATGTTCCTAATAAATGAACCATCATAAATTCCACGATTTTTACATACCTCCCCCCCTATCTTATATATATGGAGTTTGGGAGGAGGTTTTGGGATGGCTTCACCAAGAAAAGAAGTGCTGGTAAAGTGTCGTGACGCCCAACACTTGGATGATTACACTCTCTAATGAAAAATTCTCCACTGACAAGGAACACCGATGAGGAACGCCTTCGACTACAAAGAGTAACCTCAACTTTGGCTTTCTTCCTCGGAACTTCCTCCGACTTATGACGTCTTCATCTACAACGAATCAACATCTTCCTTCTCGTGCTAACATCAAACAACAACGAACAAGGTAGGGGATTATTTTGATTGATTTATATACCCATGTTCATCCCTTCTGGAACTAGGAATGCTGATCAACATTATAACTAGTTGATCCGCATATGTTTCCTTTTGCAGTTTTTGGGAATGATCATTGTGGAAGGGTTTGATGTTCTTCATTATTATTCTATGTTGAGACACTTTCTATCACTCTAAACACGGAGGGTGTGGTCCAAACTAACTTTTCCTGACCCCTCCGCCGTTCTTCATTGGCGTGTTCTTCAAAATGGAGGAAGGTGACAAAGGCAACGACGCTCTGCCACCCGCGGCCACCACCGCCCGTGGCTTCCATGCCCCGTAGCGCTACGTCGCCCAAGGCCTCGCCCTGTCACCACGCCACACTCGCGGCCTCCACTGCTCCATGCAACCACAGCACCGCTGCCGTGCTGAGCCACCGAGCCAAGCCACCAGCCCAAGCCGAGCCGCCTTCGCCTCCTCACGACACACCGGCCAAACCGGCCCACACCCCTCAAGATGCCCCGACTGAACTGGAATGCACCACTCGCGGCACCCTCCGAGCCATGCCACCCCCCATGCAGCACCCTCAGGGCTGGGCCTCCGATGCGGTGCCCTCCAGGTCAAACCACCCACGTGGCGCCCCTCACAGCTGGCCCATCGTCCCGCAGCCGTACCGCCTCCAACCACGGCCTTTGGGGCCTTGCCGAGCCATGTCGAGATGCCTCATGGCCTTCGCAACTTCTGCTGCCCCTCACGACCTACCAGACTAGACCCTGTATGTCGGGCCAGACCCAACTGGTCAGGCCAGATCAACCCGATCCAGGTCGGCCCAGATGGGGTTGGGCCGAGTCGGACCAGACCCGGGCCCACTATGACCCATTTACGCTACTTTGTCCATATCCTTGGCACCGAATGTCCATTTGACGAACCGTCAGAGGTGCTGGAAATCTTTGAGCGAGATGGTCCCTTTGATTATACTCCACTGGAGTTTTGGTTTGATATGGGAAACAATCAGTTTGGATTGAGAACGAATCCAACCGGGCCCCCGGGCCTAAAAGGATAATAACTCAATGGTCGGGTGTCTGATTGACGCGCCGTCTATTGAGTTGAGACCCCTGTGATGTGGCATACCATTCAGATACTTCTTCATGGGAATTCATGATAGATGGAGTATTGACTAGTAGATCGTGGAGCGGATCCTCCCAGAGACGAGAGAGCATAGTGTAGAGACCTAATAGCTGGCTGAGACCTGACGACTGCTTACCGTTTGAATCTGAGTTACTCTACTAACCTAGTGGGGAGAACATTTGTGTCGCGATAGAACCACAGTGGAGGAGCACGCTTGGTGATGCAGCAGACCCACGATACTCGACAAGAGGATTACCTCAGTAGGCTATGAGGGGGAGTGCGCTTGGTGATGCGGTAGACCCACGGTGGGGAATGCCTCTGTGTGATGTGGTAGACCCACGGTACTCGACAGGAGTTGTACCTTAGTAGTCCAAGGTTAGTGGGAAGTGAGCTTGGTGTCGCGGAAGGCCTACTGTACTCGATTGAGGAGGAGTTCTCCAGCAGCGGAGGTTTCGACAATGTGACTGTGGATGTTACTTAATACTACCCCTGGAATAAAATCCTTGTCTGAGATGAGTCAGTTTTTCTGTTTTTCCCTCATGATTGAGATGGATTACTTGATAACTTAGTTATATGTATGGTAATATACCTAATTAGGGTCATCTGTTGATTTCACACTTTGTGGTTTATCCTTGTTGGATTTTTGTGAGACCATGAGGGTCTCGGGATACCTACTGTGTATCGTTATACTCACCCCGGCACAGGTTATGCCCGCACCTTATTGTGTTGGATGCAGACGACAGACATCGCTAACTAAGGCTGAATTACTAGGACTGGACGGTACTGGGAGGTGGACCATACTGCGAGTCAGTAAACGGAGGAGACAGAAAGACGTGGAGTGATGAGGAGGCAATCTTTACCTACCCATCAGGTAGGAATCTCGGTGGACGATCCAGTAGTTGTCTACCTTTTTCTTTAGTTTTATTTCATTCCAGTTGTACTTGTACTTTCCAGTTGGTCATGTATTCTGACCCCTTTTTACTAACTGTACTCAATTGTTTACTATACAATTGACTTGCTTCTGTATCATGTTGTGTGTTTGGTTGTGTGAAATTACAGGTTATAAAGGCAATGCCTTCCCAGTTTTAGGGAATACGCCTTTGGTGCTAGTCGCCAGCCACTAGCCTATGGAAGGCGGGCTTTGGGTAGTACAGCTCGGGCCCTGGGGGACGGGTCGTGACATCAACGGTGCCCTCATATATCAATTCTAAGCACCGGACGAAACGTTATAAAAACCTGCTCATGTGTTTACTAAACGTACCTAAAAAAAGTTCAAAAATTAATTCCGGGCACACCGGGCCTCAGAATCATACGCTGTCAATTTTTGCATGACTCGTAAAATTCCAATATAATTAAAAAAAATTACATGGAATTTCTGGGTCTTTACTGATACCATTTATATAAAATGGAATCTTGTATCTGGAATCCTTACGAAAGAACTTCATCAAATCAATTAGAAACTCAGTGAATATATTATTAATCATAATAAAATTACTATGAAGTACTCAAAAATTAGTATGTAGAAAAACAATTCATAATAAAAATTTATAATTATCATAATATATCGTATAAAAAGTTATTGTACAACATTAAGAAATCAATATATGATATTTCTCAATTTTGAGATTTATTCAACACACCACTTTAGTCCATAATGAAACCAAACAATTTATAAAAAATAATTTAAAGGTCAAATTCCACAATCCTCTAAATAATTTGTAATAGCATTAGAAGTAGACTCATCATCCTCTAATAAAATCATCACCACATTACATATTCTAATAAATTTATCTATCTATAACTATAGTTAAAAAACATTATCTTAATGTATAATGTATTGTAGACTCAAATATCTAAAATTATATATTAAAATATACAATAAATATGGTTATCGTATTTTTAATCCTTAACATCAAAAATAAAAAAAATAACAAAATCAAGTCATAATGAATTAAAAATAATAATTTTATGTTCAAATTTAAAATATAGATAAAATGATTCTATGAGTCAATAATATTCCTCTTTTGGAATCCAGAAACATGAATGAAAAATTTAAAATAGACATTCATTTTGAAAGAAAAAAACGAATCCCCTAAGAAAACTAAAGAAGTTTTAAAAAGTGTTTCCTTAAATAGATTTAATTTAAAAATAAATTTCTGATTAATTCAACTATATAATGGAAACCCCGTATTAAAATAATTTTCTAAAAATTATTCCCCATTTTCAATTAGTTATTTAATTTTCCAAAATATATCCCCCTTTTTATTTTCATAAAGAATAATGATAATATGATAATCTAAATAAATATCCCTCTAAAATATTTAACCCATTAACATTATTGGAGAAACCCCATATTTCAAGAACAATATTTAAATTACTTCTCCCTCCTTGTGATTTTTAAATATGGCCCTGAAATTGAAACCAAGTACTTCTCTATTCATTTAGAACATTTACAATGAAAACATAAATTTGGTAAATAATTTTATATGTGTATACTAATATGAAAATGATTGAGAAAAAAAAAGAGTATTAATTTAAATTAATATATAAGAATGATTTATATTTAGACAAAAACATTCAAAGTAAATTCAACAATTCATAAAAATTAATTCTTTAAAGGAAATTCCCAATTAAATATATAATTGATGTATAATGAAATCAATATGTGATGGAAAGTAAAAAAAAATTCCACAAAAATCATATATATATATAAAACTGTCCAAAATAATTTAGATTGATTTTACAATTTGGTTTTAGAATGGAATATAAATTAGGAATTTTTGATATTATCTTATCAATCCTTTATTTAATTAATTTAATATTCTCCATAATTAAATCCAACTCTACAAGCTTCAAATTATTCATAACATTGACTTCCTTTACTTATAAAATTTCTCTCTCTGGGTATTCAGTTTCTTTTTAGATTATCTCAACTTTTATTAAAGAAAATTTTCTCTTTGATTTTTATGACTAGTAGAAAGAGATACCTTATAAAACTACTTAATTTTATTCATGTTTTGAATCAATAAATACTTAATAAGTTTTTCCTTGATTTAGAAAACATGAATAATTTCTCAAAATAATAAATGTGGTCTCCACAAATTATTAAAATAATAATTAATCTGATTTTAATTCTACATGATGATCTAAAACATTTATAAATGTTTTAAATGACTGAATATGAGATGTACTATACTATATTTTATTCATATTTGAATCAGGATTTGGGATAATGGATAAAAAATCCATATTTTCTATAGCTGATTCATAAAATACCATGAATTTATTTTATTTCTCTCACTACTGGAGCTAATCTCTAAAGAAAATTTCATTGAGGATTCCTTTTATCAGTATTTAGAACTAATTTTATTTCCTAAAGGGGACATATAGAGTTTTATTGGTTAGTTTAAAGAAATTAACTTCCTCAAACATTTGATCTTTCAAAACTCCATGTTTCAGAGATTTGAGAGACTTTTCTTTTATAACATCCCGATAATAAACATCCAAATTTTCCTTTACTTTTTTAGTGATAGTGGTTTCATCTTCTAAAGGAATTATTCATTTAAGAATATTGGAAACAAAAAATTTAGAATAAATTTTTAAAACCTAAAAGGCATAAATATATAATGAAGGATAGGATTTGTGATATACTTACACTATATCTTCTGTCTCTCAAAGAGTTAAATCTTTTCTATCATGTTCAATAACACCCAACTCATTTACTTATCTTTTTCCCATGATCCCTTCCTGACAATATATCCTCTTATTTATTGGTAGATGAATCAGAGGTAGGGGATATTATATTTCCTTTATCTTTTAAAAAATATATTTTCTTCATTAAAAATATTACTTCTCATTCAAGGTTTTACACTCTATATTAGTTATTTTTCATTTATGATTAAAACCAATTTCTAGAACATTAACCTCTAGTTCCATTCTCTATTTCTCAAAAACATTCTACTTCTACATAAATTTTTTCTCTAGAGAAAAAACAACAAATAATTATTTTATGAACTTATATTCTATAGTAATATAAAAAATCATTCACGTGAAGCTTTTTGAGTTTTGAGGGTTCTCTTTTAATCTCCCTAAAACTCCAATATTGGAAACTCATTCTTTAGATATAAACTTAATAACAACTATATTCGAATTTCATAAGAAATGTAAAATTGTTATATGTACACTACTAGTGAAAATATACTCAATGTAATCATAGATGAATTTAACCATGTTGAACATCCACATTACTTCAACAAAATTTAGCATATAATCATCTGGAATTTTGAAATTATCCATATTCACATTCAATAAATGAAATAATTATTGAATCCATTAAAAAAATATTTTCCATTAACGATACCAATGATTCAATTTATGTTAATTATCTATGACATGAAAAGGATTATCTTTCACCTTAGTAATAACTAAAGAACCTATGTTTGTTGGGTGTTTTTAGAAAAAGAACTCACTATCTATAGGTAACTCGATAAAGTCCATTGTCTCATTTATAGAAAGAGAAAATTGAACTCCATATATTGAAAATTTTACTTTCATAACTCCATTAAATTCCCAAAAAGGAGTTTTTGAGTATAAATATAATATGGAACATGGATATAAGATATCATGAGACTCTCCTATTAAAACATGATATTCCTGTCCTTGAAAGAAAAAAACTTCCTTTAATAAATATTCTTGTTGATTATACCACACATTATCAGCAAGTCTTTATTTTAATATTTCCATCAAAGATATTTATCTAGAATATTCTATATAGTCAATGGAACAAAGAAAATTGTATATTGGAAAATACTAACTAAAAATTGATATCACTAGGAAAAATATTTTAAAAAATTCATTGAGTTAAATGGTTACTTTATGTCGTATATGTCCTTGTTTTTGAAAATCACAAAACATTAATAAAAATTTATTTTACTGAATTTTAATTTCATAAGTTTTCTAATTTTTTTATAAAAATATATTATTTTACCAAATAAAGAGGAAAATCTTATCAAAAAAAATACAAACATTTCATTCTTTTTGATCCGTTGAAATGAAATATGCTTATTCCATCAAATTGACAAAAGTCTAATTAAACATATTGATAGAATTTTAGTACATCATATTGAATATATAATATTTATTAGTATGAATACATCATATTTCAGTGTGATGATTCCTAATTAAACAGTATTATAATATTAAACCTATTTATGAGATGATATCTAATAGATCACCATGATGATATATAGATTCTTGGCGTGATGATTTACAGTCTATTTGTATGACATATTTATACCATCATCCTAACATGTTTTAATCCATTGGAATGAGAAGTTTTTAATTTGGGTTTTAATTATTACTACTTATCAGAATACATTGTAACAAAATTGTAATGGTTATACCAAATGATATCTGATGAAGTTTTAATTTGTTGAGTTATCAGGTGAAGAAAATCTTTGTTCATTACAACCAACACCTATTCATAGTAAATAAGACCATTGGTAGGATTCATTTTAATAGAAGTTAATTCGAGGAGTTGATACCTAATTATTTGGTAAAATAAACCCATATGATATTTTCTCTACTAATAATCCTCATTATTGTTATTTTCTATGGTGTTTTAATTCTTTATATTCAAATATTTCTATATGAGGAATTTCAAAATCATAGGAATTTTTTATTTAATTTCATTCTATATATGATCAGTGTTTTGATCAAGGGATTCTAGGGATAGGAAGATATCTAGATTCAATAAGGATGATCAACGGTTTCTAGGTATTAGAAGAAAATGTTGATTCTGATCCAAGTGATTGAATTATTTCTACTAAATAAAGACATAAAATGTGTTTTATCATAAACTATTGATACCAAAGTCACAGTTTTTTTTCTTTCGTAACTCTTAATTTAAAATATTGGAATATAATTGTATAATGATTTATTAATTCATTCTTACTTTTACATAAAGGTTTCCTTTTACTTTTTTATAAAAGTTATATTCTCCAATGATTGAAATGTCAATAGATATTATTTTATTAAACTTTTAAACTATGAATTACTAGACACACCTTGTGTTTGGTAGAAAGTATTCTTTTATCATATGTGTACTCAATCGGATAAATATAATGAGTCTTTTGTGTTTTAAATTGATTTATTTTTTTAAACTACAATTCACCCCCCCCCCCCCCTCTTGTATCCATTACAGACTCTTACAATCCAAAAATTTGTATCAGAGGTGATTCTACTAATTTAATTGGTTATTTTTACATTTATTATATTATACATGTTTCTGATATTTATAAAAAAAATTTATAAAGTGTTTGTTTATGTACTATTATTACATAGCATGTAAACTATAGGAAGAGTTTTATCTATAATATTTATGTTTTAAAAATTGTTACTCTCAGAAATATAAATCTTATAAGACCGCCAAAATTAGATGGTGTTGATTATGAGTACTGGATACATGGAATGAAGGCATTTTTAATTAACACTTGTGTCAAAAAAAATTTATATTAACTGGTAACTACAAAATCATTAAGAAATATGCTTATTATTTTACAAGTAAGTATAAGTTGGAATATAAGTTTAATTATATTGTTATAAAAACTCTATTTTGTTTTATTACAATAAAAATTTATAGTCACATATTCTCTTGTGAATTAGTAAATAGTGTTGGGAAAAAATTAGAAGTTACAAAATTTGGAACATCAAAGGTTATTGAAACTAGTAAATTAATGTAATGTGCATATTATCATCCTTTTTATTGTCTACCTAGTGAAATACTTCTGAATATTTTCCAAATATTTATGGATATTGTAAATATTTTACAATACCCTAAATAGAATGTTCTTAATGATGATATATTAGTTAAAATGATTAGTGAGATAATTACAAGAGAATTGGAATCTAACAGAACATCTTTGGATGATACTAGAAGAATCCTATATATTACTCTGGATGATTTGATAGGAACAATTATTCAATATGAGTAATATTGAAAAAGGATGTATAAATGATGAAAAAGAAAAATGGTAGAGTTTAATTTTTCCACAACTTATAATTCTCGTAGAAAAGTTAATTCTTCTGAGAAATAACCAAATTATTCTAAGAAGAATAATGTTATTATTAAATTAAATTGTAGTTAATCATCACATAATCTAAATGAGTAAAATATATAACTAAATTTTTTTATTACGGATATCAAGTGAACTTCAATAATAACAAATGTACTATTCATAGTTCTAAACATGAGTTTATTATTTCTGCCAATCATTATGGGAATATCATGAAACAAAATGTAGACATCATTAAAATATAAGATATACATGTCATTATTGAAATGGAAGATAAAGCTTGGTTGTTTAATTGAATTTTATGACATTTTAATTTCAGAATATTCGATAAACTATCTAAGAAAGAACTAGTTAAAGGTCCACTAGATCATAGAGTGTTCACTTAAAAAAAATTTATTCCTTGAGAATTTGGAATGAAATGTAAGTAAAGTTTCAAATCAATTTTTAAAGTCTCAACATTTTATTCATTATAGTTTTTGAACATAGACTTGTATAATCATAAAAAACTATAATTATTGGTGAAAAATACTATATATATGTATTTTGTGATGATTTAATTATATATATGTGGGTCTATTTTTGAGTAAAAAAGTATGAAAACTATTATTGTTTTAAAAACATTGATGGAAAAGTTAAAAATGAGAAATAAACATTGATAACTATTCATAGTTATCATGGTGGATAATTTTTAAATTCAAATTTTGAAACCTTTTTTAGTAAAAAATGTATTATACCAATCTTTTGAACTCTGAAAAATCCACAGTAAAATGGGGTAGTTGAAAGAAGAAATAGAATTCTTTATAATATTACTAGAGCCATGCTGAGTGAATACTTAGTTTGTATAAATTTATGGGATAAAGAAGTTCATAATTACATTTATATAATAAATTTAGTTTTAATAATACCTTTCATTAATAAAACTCTTCATGAGTTATAGACCAAAGGTAACCAAAAACATTCATGCTTAAAATTTTTTTGATGGAAATAATTCAATTCTAAATATTATATACATAATTTTTTTCTAAAATATAATGAGGGAATATTTCATGGTTATTATAAAACTAGTAAGGATTATATATTAGTTAATAATAAAAAATTACTATTTGAGAAATAGTACATGTTATGTTTGATAAAATTGATACATTTTTTTCAAACAACCCCATCCACATATTTGGATGTCACTTAAAAAACTAATTCTCAACCTATGGTGGAAAGTTAATATCACGAGAGAACAACATAAAAATACATTTCTGAAGTTTTACTTCAATAAGATTTCCAACATGTTTTTGAAGAATAGAGTTCTATAAAACGAATGAATCAGTTGATCAGTAGAAATCATTTGATACGTAGGAATCTTACAATTAATAATATCATTAGTGAATAAGATCAACTAGTCAGAACTAGAAGATCACTGAGAAATAAAATATAAAATTTTGAATTTTATCCAAATTTAAACCAAATAATCATGATGGGGATTTATGTGATGAATATTTCTATTAAATACAAGAATGATGAACTGAATAAATATGAGAGGATTCGTATTTGGACTTTGGCTGAAAGTCCTAAATATAATTTTTTAATTTCAGTTGAGTGGATTTTTCAAAACAGATTCTATGAAAATGTAATTATAGTTATAAAAAAATATAAGCATGTTTTAAAGGATAAATTCAACAAGAGGTCATAGATTTTGGTGAAACATATTCTCTAGTTTAAGACATAAAGTTATTATTATACTTATAGATTGTATATAATTTCCTAGTTTCAAACTATTTAAAATTAATATGATGTGTTAATTTATCAACAAATATGTACTAGGGGATGTTTATATAGAAAAACTCCCATGTTATAAAAATAAAAAATATTTACATTTCTTTAAACATACTATGGCACTTTCCAAACATTAACAGCCCCCTAGAGCCCTGTATAATAGATTATTTGGATTTGTGTTATAAAACAACTTTGTTAAGGGAGTTGCAGATCCAACGCATTTTATAATATAAGTATCAAAAAAAAATTAATAAAATTTATTCTAGATTATATTTTATTTGGTTTAACACAATAAACATTAACATATTCCATTGTGGATAATTTAATGTTTGAGTTGGAAATTAGCTTGATGGGTGAACATATATATTATCTAGGATTTAAAATTTTACAAAAAATAAGTGAATCTTCTATATCTCCACATAATTATAAAACATTTCTTCTTGATAAGTATGGATATGAAAATACTAAATGTATTTTTACACAAATTGGAATCTTAAATACTTTATATATAGTTGAATCTTGGAATCTAATTGATTAAAAAATATAGATTGGAACAATTATAAGATTATATTACATAACATCTAGTTTTCAAGATTTACTGATGTTTGTATTCTTATCTGAAAGATATAAATAAAATCTAAATGATTCCCATCAAAAATATTATAAATGAATTTTTTATCTAAAAGGAACTACAAATTTATGTATATTTTACGCTTATGAAAATTATTTTGAAGGAAAAAAGTTTTTTATATGCTAACTTTAGTGGATGTGAAATGGATATAAAAATTACTTCTTGATATTTTCATTTATTAAAAGAAGATTTAGTTTCATGGACCTATAAAAATAAACACTCAGTTTTACTTTACACTATTTAAATTCAATATGTGATAACCAGAAGTTGTTTTACTCAAGTGTTGTGGATGAAACACACACTCACAAACTATGGAATGATTTTTAGTAAAACTCGAAATTTTTTTGATAAAAAATGTTATATTAAATTAAGTAAAAACTCAACACATAACTCATAAGATATGCACATAGATATAATACACCATTTAATTCATGCTCACACAGAACAAGAAAATATCATTTTAAAAATTATCAGAATGCAAGAACAACTTGATAATATTTTCAATAAATCCCTTAGTTTTGATAGATTTGAATATACTAAATTAAAGATAGGTAAGTTCAATATCATATTCTCATCTGTATATTCTTCTTTTTTACTAATATCCTTAAATTAATGACCTTATTTTTTAAGTTTCAGTAGTTATTTTTTGGTTTTTTATCAATCTTCTATAATCATAAATTCTTCAGATTCATTAAAACATCAATATTATGAAATATTTTGATATCACTAACAATTTTATTTTTCTAAAATTTATTTCAAATTTCTAGAAAATGTAATTATCCAAAAATTTTGAGCTTAATAAACATTTTAGTTTTCTCCAAATATCATGATTTTTCCAAAATAAATAGTTTCACTAAAAAGTTAGTTTTTCAAAAAAAAGTAAAATGACTAAAAATCATTATTTCCTATTTTAAATATTTAGTATTACAAAAAAAATTTATCTAAAAACATTAGATTTTCTAAAAACAAGGTATTACAATTTATCGGAATGAATTCTTTAAATAAATTCATATATTCACTAAATAGTGTGAAATCTAATATTTAATATTAACTATTTCCAATTTCACAATTCTATTTTTATTTAACTTTTGATGATGTTTTCTATATTTTATAAACAATAAAAATATTCAACAAATTATAAAGTTTAAGATTTTAGAAAATTTATTATTCTACTAGTATATTTAAAAAACATTTAGTGTTTAGGATTATATTTTAATTCCTTATAGATAATTTATGATCAACATATAAAATATCAAAATTGATAATATTCTATATTATATGAGGAATTTGAACTGTATAACCATGATTTTAAATGTACAATTGGTCCACCATGTCCTGGATTTATTTTTAGAATGGATGATGACACTCCGCACTCAGATTCCTAGCCATATAGATACCTTGGCATTTTTTCGATCATATATTTCTTCATCCGATCTAGTTTAATTAGTTAATTTAGTTTCAATGATGTGTAACTATATATGGTTTTCAAACAAGAACTATTTAATTAAATTTAAATCTAAAAAAGTGGTACTACATGATAGATTTTTTTCTTAAACTGATTTCTCATTTTCAATGTTGGGAAAAGGTATGTGTTTAAAAGTAAGACATCAGTCATCACAATCCAGCAATTATTTAGAAACTTAATTTGACTATTTAATTTTATAAGGAATATGAGTTAGAAGTAATTAATAATAATATTTTTTGTGAGAAGTTTAAATTTGTTATTAAATATGTTTTAGGCTTGGATGAAGTCCCGTTATATTATGTATCTTATACTATTACACATACTCTACTATAAATTCTGGGTGATTTTTAAGGGGTAGGGGCTGAATATTCTGTATTTTCATCTTTATAGAATGTTCAGAAGTTATTCCATTGAAAAATAGATATAATGTTGCTTACATTATCGATACAAGGATATTTAAACCTAATTAAAGGAGATAGGGATATGCTAAATGTTCATGAAATATTTTTTTCTTATGGATTTGAAAAATAATAATTGGTCAAATATGTTTTCCTCTTATTTGAGGAAATCATGAAGATCTAGATAAAGTTATGAATTTTCATGTTCCCTTTCTTTATAAATAAAATATTGGTTAAAAACATGTTTCTAATGAAGATTAAAAATTAAGAAGATGTTATAATTGAAAATATCTCTTTGATTAGTGATGAAATGGTTTCCATGATGAAACATGTTTTTGAAATGAAACTCATTAAGTTTGTAGAAAATAGAATAGAGGTTCATTAGAATATAATGTTCAAAAACTAAATGAAAGAGTTCAATATTAGGGTAAATTAGTATAATCTCATCTTACGTTATAGAATAAAATTAAAACAATGACTGATGATGAATATATTTAATTGGTAAATTGAAAATATAAGAAAAATGTATGTGCTCTGGAGTTTTTCATATACAAGGATGAGGTATTACCACTAAAAAAATTGAATAAGAGTTTAAAGTTAATGAAAAAAATAATGAAACAAAAGGAAATAATTCCTAAGGTAACGATAGTTGAAAGATTAATGAATAGTGTCCATAGAGAACATGAAAATATTCAAACTACTGAAGACGTTGTCATAGTGTTCTTTCACTTTCACCTCTATCAGTTGTTCAACCAATTTCCCAGTCTATTAATATTTTTATTCCACAGTCTATATCAATGCAAGAACTATCTGTAACTTCCCAAGTTCCATTTTTTTAGATAGGTGGAACAGTGTTTTTTATATTGAAAAAGTAGTTCCAAACAATTATTGATGTTATGAAATCTACAAAGAACCACAGAAAATATGTTTCTAAAAGTAAATATATTTTGGTGAGATATTTATAAGAATATGAAATGTAATAATTTTCTACATTAAATTCTTCAGAAGAGTTAATAATGTAATATAATGAAGATAAAATTATTTCTAAAGAAAATCATCCTCTACAACTCAATAAAGAAAATATGTTAATCTTGAAGTCTCTCAGAGAGAAGACAACTTAAAATTAGTAATTGAAAATTATCAATTTCATACTAAAGTATTGGATACAGAACATACTAATAAAAATATATATGTGATGGTAATTTTAAAGGCTATCGATATAAAAAAGGATATGATATAAGTTTCCATTGGAACATCAAGAATATGCGTGTTAGATATTTCATCAGACTCAATATATTCTTAGGTAACTCATTCAGGTCATAGAATGTAATCAAGATTAACATATAGCAGTGTGTCTATAAATAATTTGGTTGATTCTATTCCATTTTCTCTGAATATATATTCCCAATATATACATATTTATTAGAGTTTAAATTGTTTAGAAAAATCAGAATCTCTTAATCAGCTGGCATAAATAGTTGTACAGATTGAAATAGAATTAAAATATTCCCAAGTTTCTTCTAATTCTTAAATAAGAAAGGATATGAAGATTATGAGGTTATAAAAAGATACCAAAAGAGATCTCAAGATTCAAGATGATGATATAGAAATTATTAAGAATACTTCTCTTGATATTGAAGACTATTTTAAAAATTTATCTACAGATTTTGATACAAATGTAGAAAAGGTTAATCAATTCTAGACATTATCTAAGTATCAAAATTATAACATGTTTTAATTTATTTAGATAATTTTTTTTGAATAATATATTCAAGAGATGAAAGATGAGAGCTCAGAGAATAAGGTTCTAAAAAATAAGTTTACAAGATTAAGAAAAAAGTATGGGGAACTAAAGTAATGGAAGAAAGGATTTTAGGGTTGGAGAAAAAGGAATAAAAATTAGAAAACAATTAAGAGGAGTTTATGAAAAATAAATTCATCATAAGGAAACTCCATAATAAATAATTATTTCTTTTCTAAAAATTTAATCATATTGTAATATACAAAAAAATTTCAAAGGAATAAATTCATAAATGTTCTTACACTTATATATTTTGTTGAATGTTTCCCAAATTTCTTGTATGGATGTTATTTTTATATTATCTTTTTTTTGAGTGATTGTATTTCATAAATAGTTATATATAACTTTTAATTATAAATTTTTTTTTCACATTCTACCTCCATATTTTTCTTGAAAATAAAAAAGGGTAAACTATTTATAGAATTAATTTGGGGATAAGTATTTAGAGAATTTAAAGGTGGATAACTCTCAAAATAATCTTTTTGAGGAGAAGATTTTATTCAGGGAGATTTTTTATTTTAAAATTATATATTATCTCTTTATTCCAAATATAGTTTTCTTAACTATGAATAAGACTAAATGAATCCTAGAGATACAAGATACGAGTATATATGTTTCCAAATTACCGAATCTATTATATGTGTTTCAGAGTCATTAGTTTATTTTTTATGTGTTTTAGGTAGTGAGTTTTAAAAATTTGGAGTCTGTTATGTCAACATTTTATTTTCTACCATTTATATCCTTGGTTTTTAAAATCACAACACATTCTTAGAATGATGTTTTACTAACTTTTTGTTTCTTATATTTTAGAATATTTTTATAGAAAACATCTTGTTTTACTGATCATAGATATACTTCTTAATAAAATGAATATAAAACTTCCATACAGTTCTCATTCATCAAACAAATAGATTCTTATTCAATCAGATTGATAGAAGTCTAACTTATCATATTGGAAAAAGTATAATCCATCTGACTTACTATATTTAGTCTATTAGTATGACTACATATTATATTGGTGAGAAAATATATAATAAATAGGTATGAAGATATTTAGTCAATCATTCTAAAGAAATCAAATCTGTCTGTATGATGATATTTAGTCTATCGGTATAATGATTTATAGTCTATTAGTCTAATAGATCTAGTCCATCAAATTGACATATTTTATTCCATCAGAATAAGATGTTTAAAATCTGAGTAATAATTATTAAAAAAATTTGAATATATTTTAAAGGTATTGTGAGGGTTCTACTAAATTAAATATGATGAAGTTATAATTTAATGATATGTTCAGTAAAGAACATATGAGGTCATTACTTTCAACTCCAATATTCAAAAAAAATATTACTATTGGAGGGATTTTTATAGATAAGAGTTCATTTGAAAAAATATAAGCTTATTCTTTTGTGAACTCAACCCATCTTTGATTTTTCTATTCCACAAATACTGGATACATTCTTTTGGTAATGTTTTTAGAGTGTTTTTGGTTTTAAGTATTATATTTGAGAAATTGTAAAATATATAGAATAAATTTTTTAATTGCATTATGATTTTGGTATGGGATTTAATCAAGTGATTCCAAGGATAAGATGATAGGTGGATCTGATCTGGCTAATCAAGGGCTTCCGGGGATAGGAATTTAGAGCAGATTTTGATATTAGTGATCAAACAATTTTTTTTAAAGAATGAAAGATCGAATAGTATTCATTAAACTCTGGATAAAAAATTCAAGTATTTTTAACTTTCATAAATCTTATGGGTAAATAGTATAATATCATTTTATAAATATTTATTAATTCATTCTTACTTTTACTTTTATATTTACATTTGCATTTTTATACAAGTTATATTTTCCACTGTGTAAATTGTTCAAAATGTCTATTTTAGTAAAATTGTAAACATTGATTGACTAGAAACACTCTGATTCTGATATATATTAATCTAATAATTAGACACATGAACAATCATATAAATATAATAAGACCATTAGGTTTTTAATTGTTTAATGTTTTTTAAACTATAATTAATCCCTTGCATTTTAGATATCATATACTCTTATGATCCCACAACATTGGGTTCATTAAGGTAATTATTATCTAATCATCTAAAACTAATCATTGAAGTTTTTAGACATATACAATGGTCGAGGTCAAAATTTTCATGTGAAGAAAACCCCAAAATATAAAAAAAATACCCTTATAACCAAAGTAATTTTTTTAACTCAAATTCTAAATTTATAATGAACTTTCAATCACATAAATTCTAATTAGTAATAGAGTTTTTCTTTTAAAAATAAATTAATAAAATGTATAAATCATATTCATTTAAAAGAAAATAAATTTTTTTAAAAAGAACTAGATTTCCAAGAAGTAATTTCCATGATCAATGATTTATATCATTCTTTTTCAAATGGTTATATAAATATTAAAAAAATTAAAATGATCTATTTAAATTAATAAAAAATAATATAATTAAAATTTACCAAAAATTAAACCAAATAAAATATAAAACATCCCATAGAAATAGGGTTTACCAAATAAATAAATATTATTTTAAAAATCAAAACAAAAATAAATCACAAATTTTAAAAAATGGTAATGATAAAAAATTAATGTTACCAGGAACCTGATATAGGTACTCATATATTTGCAGGCAGTGACTTTATTTATTTCAAGTTAATTACATTGAATACTGAACTTTTTTTCTAGAGTTATTCTTTAAAAGTATCTGGGAAACCCAAATTTTCAATGTATTTTTATGCTCATAAGAATCTAGTTCATTTGAGATAAAATCTAAGTATATTATAAAATATTGAATTCAATAAAAAGAATAGAACTTCCTTAATTTTCTTCTAATATGACACATAGGGGAAAAGGAAATTATTTTAGAATGTTGTAATTTTATTTATTAGTAGATCATCTATTTGGTTTATTTACTTACCTGGATTTATTTCATCCAGATAGTCTCAAATTCACAAATTTTTTTAATAATTTTCCTTCCTATGTAAAATCTTTAAAACAGTTTATTTATTCATTTTATATTTCAATTCAATTTCATAAATTTATTCTTATCATCTATAAATTTTTATTTATTCTCATGAATATTTTTCAATAATATGATATTAAATTAAAACATTCAATCATGTCTCCATGTTATTTTAGAGATTCATTAACCATCAACTTAGTATTAAACACAGTGATCCCATAATTAACATAATTCAACTAATTATCCATATATATTTCAATATTTCCTTTTTTATTTGATTTAATATTTCTTAATTAACTTTTAAATTTCTCATCTATTGATATTAGATTAATATTTCACTCCCTTAATTCAATAAACTAATATTAATTCATAACAAAACATTCCTTTCTCTCAAAAACTTCATTTTTATGATATAAATACTTCATATAATGTTGTTGACATATATTTTTACATTATATAGTGAAATATTTCAATTCATCATTTGTCTCCGAAACATTTTTGTCAACATTATAATAAGATAATTTTTAATCATTGCTTTCATCTTCAGAATAATACACATATTTTGAATCGTGAACTAACTTCATAAGGCCTTCATCTTTTACTTTTCCCACAAAAAATCATTCTTCATAATATTATCATAGAATCCAGTGATTTTTTAACTATTATCACTATCATCTGATGAAAAATTGGAGGTAGTATCTCCTTTAAAATAACTATAATATTCCAAATCCTTTAGTCTATTTTTATCATTATTAATAGTATATTTCCTTTAATAATTAAAATATTTACCATTTGATTCATGTTAATCAGATAAAATGTGATTAAGCTTTTATATTCATAAAAAAAGTCATTAGAACTTTTTTTTATTCTTTTATTTTATACCTTATTTATCATTCACATAAATTCTCTAGAAATTTTAATTCTTGAACATTCTTCTTTCCTTATTTTCAAGTTTATGTTTAGTAGGTTAAACATCACTATAAGAAAAATATTTCTTATAAATTCTTTCAGAGATATTTTCTATATAATCTAAATCCCATTATGTAGATAAAAAATCCTGTATTATTCAATCAATATTTATATGCATCCCTTTTTTATAAATTAATATTTTATCAATGATTCTAATAAGAACATCAAGACATAACATTGTAATATGATTCATATATTCAATAATAATCCTATTAGAATCACATTTTTTTGTAAAATATCAAAGACTTTCTCAACAATTATATCATATTATATTTATTTTTCACTGAGTAATCATACTCTACTAACAATCGTCATTAAACTCTAATGTATTTGTAAAAGACATTAACTTGTTATAAAATCAAAATAATTATAGTCATCCTTGAGTATGAATGTTTTTGTTTCAATAATTGTTTTCCTGACACCTTCATCAAGGTGAACTTCCTAGAATTGCTTGGTCGATAGCTGATGGTGGAGTTATACCATGTGTTCCTTCTTACCAAAGGCAGGAAGTGTCCATCACTTCTTTGGTGATGTTTTCTCCATGACTGAAACTAGATGATGGGATAACAATTCCTCCTTCTATGGATTCCTCCATGGAATATTTTGTGTCTCCCTCCAATATTAAGATGTTGTTCATAAACTCATTCCTGATACCTTATCTTTGTGGACTCTAGTTAATTTCGATTCTTTCGTCAGGACATTCCAAAGGGCCAAGATGGGGCAGTAACCTAAGCTCTGGAGAGTATTCATGCTGAGGAAAATGTGACATGTATTGACACTGAAACACTAGTAAACCTGTATTCTTCTACATTATTGGGCTTCCCAAGGGCACAAAAACCCAAGTCCTCCCATGATGATCATAGGGTATCTTATGCTGAAGGTAAGTCTCCGAGGTTTTCCTAAGCTTTCCACATTTAACATGGAGTATGCCACGAGTTTAACATCAAGTGGAGATGGATCGAACTAATCAGAAAATTTATGATATTGGATCATATTGGTACATCCCTATAAGGGGGAACTCTGAATTTTTACTTGATGGATGGATCATAATGACCAATGAGGACAGATCTACGATGGTGTGTCCCAAAAAGGGAAGGTTTCAAGCCATAAAGGTTGATCTGGACAGCACCAAAATGGATCAGGGAGGCACACCACAAATAGGTGAATTCCAAGGATTACTATTGGTTAGGATTGAACCTCGTAGAGTATTCCAATGTATCCTATATATAATATAAGGGTCAAAACCCACGTAGTTTGAAGGGGTGATTTGGGGCTTACACATGGTTAGATTTTCTTCACAAGAGGGCCACTCTTCATTGGATGGATATGGATTATATGGGGCTTGTTCCTGGTTTTCATCCCATGTGTTTCAAAGAAAAATGGGATGAATGGGGCTTATGCATGGTTGGATTCCCAAATGGATGATGTGATCCCACCAGGATTTCTTGGCCAGGGTAAGAATCCTAATGGTTGATGGTTGATTTGATGAAGTGGACGAGATTAATGGGATGGAACCAATTTGAAGATGACGGTGTCAGTGTTGAACCTCAAGGAGGCTTCCTATGTACCATGTAAAAAAGTTAGGGATCAAAGTTCATGTAGTTTTGGAATGGAGAAATGAGACACCTAAGGAGGTCGGTCATGGGAGATGGATGCATAGATAAGGACCCAAAGAAAGTAGAACCTCTAGGTTGGGGCATGATATTCCCAAGACAGAAAGGCTCAATGGAAAAACTTTGATGGGAAATGGTTGATGGTATTAAAACTTAGGGAGGATTCTTATATATCTCGATAGTGGGGAATCAAAGTGCACATAGTTCAGGATGGGGTATAGAATCTAGTTATACGCAATGGACGGCAACCCAAAGACACATCGGAGCTTACATATGTATATCATCCCATCAGAAGATGGACACTCTTTGTTTAGAGGAGTATGGTGAAGTGTGAGGATTATTCATGGTTGTATTACAAGGAGAAAATGTTACATGTGGTTGGGGATTACACATGGTTTGTACCAGAAATGGATTGATCAAAACACCTAGGGTGGAAGATCCCAGAGATGTGTCGTGAAAAGAGAAGATTCCATGTTAGGAGGGTATATCCTTAGAAGGGAGCACAAGAGCTTACTATTGGAAGGGATTGGGCCTTAGAGAGGCATCCTACATACCTCAAAGGGGTCAAAATCCATGTAGTTATGAAATATAAATGGGCTTGTAGTTTAATGACATACAGGATGCAAGTGTGATGACATTAAATATTCGATATTGGTGAGTTGTGGTTAATGAGTGGCTTGAACCTCAGAGAGAATTCCTATATATGTTTTTTATAGGATAGCGATCAAAGTACCCATAGTTTGGGGAATAGGGGCATGGGGATTATGCTTGGTTATTATCCCAAAGTCGTTCTGGGGATACACGTGGTTACTAATCCAACGTCATGATGTGGCTTACATGTGATTAGTAGAACAAAGAAGATGTCATTGTTATTTCATACTATATTCCCACGTGAGTCATGCTATTTGTGATAAATAAGAGGTAACATCATACCTCAGGATCATGTCATGAAAGGTGTGGCTATGAAGGATGGTGCGGGCATTACGCATGGTTAGAGGCACAAGGACATGGACATTGGGACTTAGTCCTAGAGGGAAGCCCAAGATGTGATTTACGGCTTACATGGCATTTGTCTGAGGAAAACATGGTAATAAATCCTAGAGTTAGAGGGAGAGAAAGAGAATATTGGTGCTCATTCCCCTTTGAGTACTCCCAGACTTATCATGCATGTCGGAATCAAAGTTTAACCTCATTTTTGAGGAGTGAATTTCTTTTCAATTTAACATCCTGCAGCTTAGATGATGAGGAATCACTCCTCACCCCTTGTACTTACACAACTTGTACCTACTCACACTTGGGGATGGGAAGGAATAATAAATTTTAGGTGTTAACGAGTTGGAGGATTGCTCAATTAAGGGGTCCACGTTAGTGTAGCTATGTAAGGATCCAATAGTTGTTAGTGTACCTATGTGAAGAATCATAAGGTATTGAAACACAACATGGAGCACCACTTGAGGGACCATGAAATCACTTCATAAGATCGTGGAGGGCTGCATAGGAGGGGTGTTCACAATACTAGGGGGCATGGCTAGAGGAGATTCACAAATGAAAGTTTCTTTACTAAGAAAGGGTGATCCCCGAAGGGAGATTGCCTCATGAAGGAAGGAATCTTCATGAATGAAATACTCTAGCATAGCAGAGCATCACCTTGGAAAAGAACTCATTTTTTAGAGATTTATCAATGAATGATTAATGCTTCATAGATCCTTGAGAGGCCCGAAGGGGATCCCTCCTTCAAAAAGGGAATCCCTAGAAGTCAGGTCCTTTAAGAATGTATCAATTCATGGTTCATGATTCTCATGTACCTTGGGAGATCCATTTGTTGGGTTTGTGATGAGCTTCATGAAATGGGATCTTGGAAGCTGAAAGGCCAGAGTAACAATGGTTTGGAGGGGTTGAGCCTTCTATTTGTGGGAAATGGTGGTTCATGGAGATCACAGGTCTCACTACGAAGAAAATGTGATTCCAAGGAGCGGTGGGGAACCATCAAACTTGGTCATAATCACATAGGGTCGATCACAGTAGAAATTGTGTGTCTAGTCATGGATAAAATGTGACCTTGTGGGGCGGTTGAGATCTGTTAGACTTTTTGGGACTTATGAAGGTAACACCAACCTTCTTTATGGTTGTTTTTTCAAGGGGTATCGGTGGATGAGATTTGTGAAATAGTACCATTTGATTATTTATTTATTGGATTCTTAGTCCATTTGGATCTGAATTAGTTTTAAATTAGCTAATACATTGTTCATTCCATTAATAGAGTGATTTTTCAGCACCAACAAATGCCCCCCCCCCCCCAGAGAGGGGGATAGGGAAAAGGTGTTTCAGATTATAAGGTTACGTTTTATAAAACACTCATCAGATCATGAAAATGGCTCTTGAAGTATACGGGGTGGCACACCATGAAGCTCTAGCAGATGAATGACACCACGAACCACTGGTGAAGGGTGCTACAATGCATGGGTGAAGGGTTCCATGAAGCCCGATAGGACCTCACCAAAAAAAGGGTCATAGGGGGCCATCATCTATACCATATCTCATCAAATTATTCCACTGATTCTCTCGTTTCGTGAAGTAATCAACCCTATGAACGGGGCATCACAAACAGGGTCCTATGGTCTGGTGCTCCGCAAACATTTTCCAGTGAACTAATGCATCACGATCTGCTGATCCTTTGTGACATTGGATAAGATCATGGATTCTCCATAGACTAATTCATTGTAAAGGATATCCTTGAACATTCTTCGCAATTGATATTTACAAACTGGCTCAGAAAAAATCTTATGTCTCAGACATATGGCTACTCAAAAGGTTGTTCGAGTGGTTCTTACAGACGTTTTCTGGATGGAAGAAATGGAATATAGCATCCTGAATGGGGAGTATGGTTGGAGCCAATCTGACCATAATTAATTGATGGAGCTACTATCACATGTGGAAAAGGACTATATATTGTGAATGAGGCATCCAATGTACAATTTTCGCTTGTGGGATGTCGTCTTCATTCCAAAGGCTATACAAGATGAACTGGCCTACCATTTTAGGAGAACACCAGGACAACATGAGTGGTAGAAGGTTGTTGATGGAAATATTGGGACATACCATATCCTTATCACAACACATTACCTCTACAACCATCTCAACAACGTCAATGGTAGGGCATTGAAGAGTGTGACGCCCCCACCTTAGTACAAAATGATCATCAAGGCAGGACTTAAGAATCCAAAGAAGGGATGGATAAAATGTTTGGATATGCGCTATGGTGAAAACACAAAATATGAGTGGGCCTAGGACAAATGGTTGTGTGCATCTTGTGATGAGTTTGAGACCATGCTAAGCCACATAAGACAATATAAATTAGCATGTAATTTTAAATACTATGTATCCTAACCGAAGGAAATGATACAAAAGCTACGGATCTGGTGGTCTTCGGACACCAAAACATTCCATATGCATCATGTGGAGGTTGTAATCAGTCTCTAGGAACTCCATGAGATCTCAGATATCCCAATCTTGGGGAGTACGTATGATGAGATCCTCCCTTCTTAACATGCTTGGGAGGATGTAGAAAAAATTCCTCCTCTAGAGAAAGGATTGTTAAACCTGGTACTGATCAGGAACATTGGAATGTATAACACCAAGTATGTCCACATAAAATAGTGGTTTAGTTAATTTCATAACTTTCCAATAGAGAGGTTACTTGTGAGACCCCCCACCTATCCAAGGGGAGCTTAGCAGGGTAGGGACTGATCTTACTGCTAGATCCTAGAGGATTAACAGTGAATGTTATGGGGATTTAGAATCAAGGACGAGCAGTATCCAATGGTCAAGTTGGATGGATTCATCTCAACACTGATCTGTGGATGGATGATTCTAGTTAGGTATGCATACATGGTATCACAGTTGGGTACATTCATCATGGAATCTATACTGGTGACAAGGAAACACATCAACTTTGGTATACCAGTGCTAGTGAAGTTTTAATGAGTTAATTTGGAACCTTAGGGAGGGATAGAGGCCATTCCACATGTGTGGGTCATTCTATTTCCTATTCAGTTGGGACACAACACACAAGGGAGGCTGTAAATACCTTAATCACATCTCTCCTCCATTGAAAATATTTTGATTGGAAATCTTGAATATTTCATTGAGTTTCCCACTCAAGCTAGTCTGGTGGTTATGCTGAGTAATATGGGATGAGTAGAACAATTAATCTTTAATCCATTCTATCTACCAACTATATAATTTACTGATGATGTCATAGACAACATAGAGAAGTTATCATATCTGATGTTCTTCCTCATTGGAGTGCTGGTGGCGTGGTTGGACTTTGAACCCATATATGAGCTATATTCTCTACATTTATTCTCAAGAATATTTAGATGCACGCATAGGCTAAAATTGATTGTTTAATTGGGGGTGAATCATGAGGAAAATCCAAGCGTAATGAGACAACTCTGGATTATGTTCATGTAGGAGGATAGGAATATTTGGAATGAGCTTCCACTTCCCACCACTATATACATACTGACTCACAAATATGTGAAAATTTGGGAATTTTCTTATCCAGGTAAGATACTAAGGTCAGCGACAATTCATGTCAACAATGCATTTGCTTCTTGAATTCAATGCCAAGCAGTAGTGAGGGTACATCATGAGGGTTTTATCAATGTTGGTCATGGCGATGAGGATATTGAATTAAGGGAATCAGACCATGAACCAGTGCCATTTCTTGGTGAAGTAGGGGAGGAAGTAGTGTCATACCTAGTGAATCTGACTAAGAGGAGTCGAGAGAGGGGGTAATAATCTAGGGGATTCCACAAGAGGCCTCTTCAGTCTCTAGGTAAAAAAGAAATTTATGTGATGATTCCTTATGATGTTGTCTAACTGAAGTCCTGGAAAGAATGGGATAACATTAAACAGTTCTATAGCATCGATGACCTGTGAACAAACCTGAACAAGTACGAGATGGACCTAGGTGAAATGAGATTACTAAAATGTGGATTCAATGTGGGCCTATCTATGAGGATAATGTTTATTACTGGACTAGAATAGCTGGTGCACTCTCAACGTACTATGTAACCCATGAAAATTGGGTAAGGGTGCTACAAAACATGACTTATACCCCCTGCCAATGTTTTTGTCGACTCAATTGGAAGAGTTCTTCCCTTTTCTCAGCAATTGAAATAGTTTCTCAGGGAAGATTTCAGTTAAAATAATCATTATAATGATGTAAATGAATCATTTTTCAGGGGAGGTTCTCTAGAATAAGGCAAAATCAGTGCCTCATTAGAAACATTTCTAGGTGGATTTTCTGAAAATATTGAAGTTATAACTCATACAATTGTTCCATTATTTTCCAAACAATATATCATTTCCTCAACAGACATTCTCTTGTTGAGGAAAATTTTGTGTAGAGTTCCACTACTAACAGGGGAAAGACCTGGTGATGGGTATGGAGGACCAAGCATCACAACCCATATCTAGGGAAATAATTTCTAAAGAGTCCAGCAGCACTAGGGATGAAAGGGTGGTCTCCTCAAAATCCTCAGAACCCACAATCATCTATGGTGGGAAAAGCCCTAGTATTCTGGTGATGACAATATATAGGCATGAGCATGATCATCCATCACTCAACTAATGTAAGTTTCCTGTATCCCAGAGAAATAATTAGTGTTTGCTCAATCGAATTGACTGATACAACCTTTTTCTGGATATTTCTTAGAATGGTGGGAATCTTACTGGTACAGATTGTCCTAAGACCCAGATCCCCCTACTAAGAGGTAAACTGGTCCACATAGAGCTAGATTTCCAAGCTAACCATGCTATATTACCATATGAGTGAAAAATTATTATTGTGAGTGATGCCAATGGAGGGGTGAAACCTAGAGCTGGTTGGGTTGACATCATTGAGGTATAATCAAGTGACGAGGGCCAACCTAAAGGCTTAGATCCCAATTATTCAGATGAGATTCCCAAATAAGATCTTGTAGTTGATCCTCTAGATGAATTTCCCATGGATGAACTAACTGATCCCTTATAGATGAACGAATATGATTCTAATGTGGAAGAAGAAATCTTGAAGGCCTGGTGCTGAGGATGGAAACTAATCAAATGATTCCTCAACAAGGTTCTATAATCTGAGTGGATAGGTTAGATGGGATTGTTTTCCTGTGCCTACGAGATATATGCACTGGAGAGGTAGACGCATGACATCTACACATGTTGATCTGAGACTACCTCACTAAAACGATATGGGCGAGAAGTCCACACATGGATGCCCAATGGTGCCAGAAGAAGTATGAGAATATCTACAAGCTCCATGAGGATAAAAATTTGATCCAACATATTTATGAGAAGATGAGTGAGAATTTCACATTCATCTCTAAGTATATGGGGCTCGTTGAATGACTCTTGGCCCAACTGGTGAAGGCCTTGGAGCAGTTAGCACCGGAAAACCATCCAGTGGAAGAACATCAAGTTGAACCATACCAAATATAGATTGGTGTGGATTGGATTCAATCCGCTTCCGTCATTGAGGATGAGGAGCTTAAGATTTCATTGGAAACCTTGTAATATATATTCCTGAAAGTGGCAGGATTGAAGCATTCCATTGGGGGAGTAGATATTTAAGGGCCATGATTTGGCCAAACTGAAACATACTTTCCTTTCCCATCATCCTATATAAACTCTGTGCATGGAAATATTTATTACTTGTTTTTATTACTTCACCACTATAATATTTGTGGAAGAACTAACAATCAATCCCTAAGCTCATGTTGGACATGCCCAATGTGTTAAATAGGGGATGACCACACAACTATCTACTTTGTATGAGATTTCTAGCCAACCATAAAATATGTGGGGTCTACTATTTGCTGAGTGACTACCCAAAGTATACAGGATGAGGGAGAGAGGGCATGTGATAAGAGAATAGGGTTCTAGGAGTATCCAACTATCTTCTCTCAATGTATGATCGTGCACAAGATGGACAACGCCAAGGGTGTTAGAATCGATCCAAACAAAGCAGAATGAGATATGTGAATCAAGATACCCAAACATCAGAACAAAACAATGGAAGATTGATGATGGAGGATAAATGTTGACCATATTTGAGACACATAATCCATATTATGTTATCCTAAAATGGATACAACAAACGACATCCAACCACTTATCGAATTTGAAGACATGGGACCAGAATCGAAATGACATCTAATGGACTCCATGATATAGACCTAAAATGGTAGGTGAGCCATGAGGTTGGGCATCTAGTACATTAGGGGGTTCCTTTGAATTTGAAAGAAGATGATGATCCAAATTAAGGGCATGAAAATCATCATGTTGGAGTGATGTATTGTTCAAAATTATTTCAAAATTTTTGAATTTACACCACTGTGACGAGTGCACAATGGGTGACTGTATCAGTCAGAACCAAGATGAAAAATATATCCAGATAGGATCACTCTAATGAGGACCTATAATTCCTTACATATGAAGATGATAGATATGTAGTTTAATTTAAAACAATGATGAAGATGAATGGGATAGCTTAATGTCCTCTGACCATGACGTTGCACATAGTTTTAGGTCTGTTTTATAAACCTTATCCAATAGTCGAAATTCATGTTGCATGGAATGTGATACCTATTCTCATAGTGTTTTCATTGAATGGAGGAGATGAACATAAGGTGAATGAGCTAAAGGATCCTTATGATCCATACAAATACCAAGGAACTGTGGAAAATAAAAATATATGATGCGGTGAGGGGTGAAACTTTACATGAATAAATTCCAAGGAGACCTACTACCACTCCACATGTACTTGTAAGGATCCTATTTTATGGTCATAGATTTTGGATCATAATCGGGGCTTGAGGACCAAAATAGTTAATGAACCAAGGGATAGTCCTAAAGACAACACGTTTGAGTGTCACTACATATCGTGTGAGGGAAATAATCAAGGCAAACATAGTTCTTGAGGGTTCATAAATTTTAATGTCATGCGGGATGAATGTTGTGATTTAGTTTATTATCATATAGCTTGGATGTAGACACCCCCAAGGAGAAATGTATGGCGCGATACATAACCCAGCGTGAATAAAGAAAAAAGAAGTTGAACCCACATCACAGATTCTCAAAGGGGAACCAGGTCCAAAAAGGTAAAAAAGAGGGGGTTTACAATTCTATGGCTTGATCCAAGAATAATGTATTCATATGTCACTATGTATCCTATAGGGGAAAGAATAAATCCATAAGTAGTTCTATAATTCCATGCATTTTAATTTCATACTGTAAGGACATAGATGATTTGACATGAAAAGGGGAAATAATGGTGAGATTGGGCCCATGATAAATGATTCGGGAATCACTATGTATCCCATAAGGATGGGAATTAATCCATACATAGTTCTTGGGGGTTTGTAAGTCTGACCCATTCACAATTAAAAGAGGCATTAAGAATTTATTTTTTTTCCCTTGGTTGTGTGGTTTTTTTTAGAAGCAAGCCCCGGATGAAAAGTTAGGGTGTTAATTTGAAAATTAGTCCATACACAGGTCTTTAAAAGTCTCATGGTGAATGAGCAGCGCCAAAAGTGACTACCACTCAAGTGAAAAAACCACAATGTAGTTTAATTTTTCATTATGCATCCGGGATGATGATGTTGTAGTTTAAGGTCATATGATTGGATTGGCCTACGAATTTTAACGTCATACTGTAAGTACATAATATTTTAAATTCATGAGGAAAAAGGAATAATAAATTAACATTATATTTTTTGAATGAAATAGGTCTGATTTTAAGGTTATAGAACTTAGACCGTATGGATGTGCAGCTCCTATGTGGGTATGATCCAACCAAAACACCTGAGCCCATGTGATCCATGCTCAGTGTGGGAAACGTGGAGTAATGTAAACCTTTCCCCATCATATAAGAGTGAAACACAATATAAAGGAAATATTGCGAGGAAATACCAACCTTTCCTACATCCCTACTCAACGTATGCGAATGTCTAGAGGAATAAAACGAGGGGTGTCAGGGACCAGCAAGAACATGAAAGGGATGAAAAATGTGAATCACAACATCTGATGTATGGGATATAATGGGGGTGGAGTAATTATGGAGGAAAATGTTGATAAAATTCAAAACACATCATCCATATCATGTATCATGAAATGGGAACATACAAATGAGGATCATCCACTTACCATATTCAAAACGCATGACTAATCTCAAAATGATTCTTGAGATAGTCTAGGACATTAACCCAGAACGTTAGGTGATCCACCAGTCTGATCATCCGTACAACTTAGGGGTCCTTTATAATGTGATAGATGAAGGAAGACCAAATAAAATAATGTGTAAGGCGTGGAACCACCAGTGTAGTTTAACGTCGTGCGGTAAGATTGTATGAAGGAAGGAGTACTCTCAAGGGAGGCACATGGTGTGGTTGTTGTAAACCCGACATGGGACCAAGGAGGTCTCAACTGCACCACATACATCTGGGAGAAACCAATAAAAATGCCATAAAGATAAAATGGGTGGTAGCTAAACCATGGATGAAAGGTCCATGCATTACTACATATCCCATTAGGGTGGTAATCAAGCCATACGTAGTTCTTGAGGATGGCATAGTAGATGAAAAATACCAAAGGACATGATATTATCTCAAATGAGAACATAGACATGTCACACAATTATTTTAATGATAACATGGACACTAATAATCTTATTTTATGGTAATGGAGTTTATACCATACCAAAAAGGAACAATTTAGTGGCAGTTCCATAATGTAACTTGATGTGAGTGAGGACAGAGAAGATCCACACCATGCCAAATGTTACTTGGGGAAACTCCACATATAGTTTTAGTTCATAAGTCTTGGACCATAAATTGTGACCTAAAAATGGGAATATGCAGTGTGTCACTGTAAGGAAACCTGGCATGAATGATAACCAAATATTCCCATACCACACCACATATTCTTGGGACATAATCTCCTATTTCAAGGTTATAGAGTTTTCTCTATAGGGAAATGTGACTCTTCCATGTGGGTACAAATCACATAAAAACCCCTAATCCCATGTGATCCATGCTTGGTGTGGAGAACAAGGGATCGAGAAGATGTTAATGACACACTGAAGCACATGAGAAGGGAGAAGAGGTCTGGAGTCAAAGATGACCCCATGTTGTTGGTCTTCCCTTTCAACGTGCAAAGGAGCATAGAGGGATGACCCCATGAGTTTCAAAATTCTTCCACATCAGGATGTAAAAAAGGGTGTGAATCAAGGTGTCCAGTATTTGGGACACAATAAGGGTGGTGTAAATATTAAGGATAATGATTGACCTTATTTTAGACATATCATACATTTCGTGTAGCCTGGGGTGAAAAAAAAGAAATGATGGTCGATATCTGACTGAATTCAAAAATTTGGGTCCAAACTCAAATGTTTTCATGAGATCTTATAGTAAATTGGACCAAAATGGTAGGAAAGACCTAAGTATGAGCATAACATTTTTGGGGCCCTTTGGATGTGAAATAGGATAGAAATCTAAATGATGGGACTCGTAAAGAATATTGATGAAATGAGGGGATGTCTATGTAGAATAAAACACTCAGATTCCCACACCACGACACATCTACAAATGTTAATGAGGTAGGAAAGAGGATGAGGGATCCTATAAGGGGCAGGTGACTCAATAGAATGAGTATATTAAAGAAAAAAATCGGTTAAGGGACATATGGTTGGACCCAAGTCAAAATGTCTAGGCATTCTTATGTATCCCACGAGGGAAAAAATCAAGCCACACATTGTTCTTGATGTCGTGCTGTTTGATTTCATGTTGTAAGGATGTATGTTTTGATTCGGTTTACTATCATATGGCTATGAAATTGGGGGGAATAATTTCCCAAAGGGGATGCACATGGAATGGGAAAAATAAACCCAATCTGAATGGGGACAAAAGAAGTGCACACCACACCACACATTCCCAGAGAGGACTCAGGGAAAATTGCTGAATGATAGGAGTAACAACTTAGTTATGTGTAGTTTAGCATCATGAGGTAAATAAGAAGTAGATAATGTGATTTTGGATGGTAATTATGGAATTTTTTATGTCCTACAGCCCAGATGAAGAAGGATGGGTGGTCTATAATGGGGAAGTACATGGTGAGGCTGTTTCAAACTCGACGTGAATGAGAACCAAAAATTCCTCACACCACACCACTTGAACCTAGGACACCTATTCCATGGGGCCGAAATATTGAATGGATTTTTGGTACCTTAGGATGGATCTGAGGAAAAAATGTTTCGGGCTTCTATGTATCAGGTGAGGGAAGAAATAAAGCCACACATAGTTCTTGAACACTGTGTAGTTTAGTGTCATGTAGTAAGGATGTAGGTGTGTAGTTTAACATCATAAAGGAAAAAGAGGAAATTTACTTTATGTTCATGCATAAAATACCATAAAAACTATGATGTTTACAGTCTTATAGATTGGACACAATAGTTTATCATCACGTGGGATGGTAAAGATCTTAGTTTATGGTTGTAGAACTCAGACCATAAGGTAGGACCAAAGAGGATAAAAATGTTAAGGAACCTGGGGAAGGACCTAAAGAAAACCATTCTGCGCACTTTTATGTATCTTGTGAGGGTAGGAATCAAACCACACATAATTCTTCAATTTTGTGTAGTTTAACGTCATTCAAGATAACAGAGATATTAGTTTAAGGTCATATATCTTAGACTGTAATGTGGGGAATTTCTATTAAAAATATGTAGTCTGTTGAGGTAATGAATCTGACATAAATGAAGACCGAAGAGGTCCCATGAACATACCACATATTCCCAAGAAGAAAGGGGTGTCAAAACTGGGTTGGGCCTGAAAAAAAATGTTCAGGTATTCTTATGTTTCCAGTGGGGTTAATAATTAATCCATACATAGTTCTTAAACTTCATTCCATTTAACATCATGCGGTAAGGAATAATGAAATGAGGAGTGATCTAAAGGGGATCATGGTGCAACTGCTATAAACCCAATGTGACTGAGAACAAAATAAGTCCCAACCACACCATGTGCAATCCCTATGGAGAACCAAGGAAAGGGGGTGAAGAGAAGAGATGGAAATCTCAGTAACCTAGGGATGGACCTGAAGAAAAAATGTTTTTCCATTCTTATGTATCCTATAATTATGGGAATCAATCCACACTTAGTTTTAAAATTCCATGGAATTTATCATCATGAGGTGAGGAATGAAATGGGGGACTAATTCTAAGGAAGGTACATGTCATGGTAGTTATAGCCTAATGTTAATGAGGGCTAAGGAGGTCTCAACCATTACATGTACTATCAAGTGGATCCTAAGAAAAGATGATGAAATGTTGATTCCCTATAAGATGAAGACACCAAGGTGATTCATAGTTTATCATCATGTGACTAGGATGAAACAATAGTCTTAATGTTTCATAGGATGGGGAAGTTTAACATCATGAATGAAAAAGTTGATAGGTAATTTTAAATCCTATTTCTCATATTGTAGAAACATTTTATAATTATGTGGGATGAGGAAAAATATTCTTGTTGTTTAATTTCATGCGGGACAACTAGTTTCATGCAGTTTAAAATCATACAGAATGATTATGTGCAGTTCATCATCATGCGTGGAGATTCTGTGTAGTTTACAATCTTGAGGGTTGATAAAAGAGAGTTATTATAAAAATTATTGATTATGTAACATGAAATTGGTGGGAGGAGTAATCTGATCTCCATCCATGGTGACCAAAGAGTATACACCATTAGGGTAAACCCTATGAATGATGTAGTGTCATTCCCATTTGGTCTCCAACATCGGTGGATTCCTTCCAGGTATCATCAACATCTTTAGGGCCAATACAATGTCACCTTGGAGGAAGGATAAGAGATAGACCTTATTAATTAAATCTCTAGCTATCTTCTTCTGAGGTCGCTCCAGATTGTGCATGGCCGGAAGCCTATTCTAGTAAAGGGCCTCCAGTTCATCCAGATGGACTTCTACAATCTTTTCTGAAATCTTATTATAATATAAAATTGTACTAAGAAAAATGGAAACTAAATATGAATGGGTATGACCACCTGCATTTCATACACTAAGAAATACAGAGTCACCAGGGTGGAGTTTTGAATTGTTGTCTAGAAATCCAAGAGAGAATTGGGAGGCTTGTCCGGACAACTCTTCTTATTCTGACCAACTATCTTTTACAAAATATTAGATATGGTCTTCTTGAATGCCTCAATATACTCTTTTATGACACATGGTAATGAGAAGTGTGGTTATACTGGATATTACACTCAGCCTAAAATTATTTCTTCTTAGCTACATAGAAATTGGGGTTGTTATTGGTGAGGACAGCATGAGTGAATCAAAATTGATGGATGATTTTGGAGATAACAAAATCAATGAAAAAATGTTCCTTGACTTCTTTGAGAGAAACTTCCTCTTCCCACTTTGATAATAAATCTGTGGCAGTTAGGATGAACCTGCACTGGCGAGCTATTACTAGTGGATATGGTCCCATGACATCGAGTCCCCAAAATGAAAAGGGCCAAGAGTAATTTGTTGTATAGAGGGGTTTTGTTAGCCTATGCACAAGGATGTAATGGATCTGACATGTTTGAAACATCTTTGTGAACTCAATCCATTCATGGACCATGGTTTTCCAAGAGTATCCCAACCTTTTAATATAATGGGAGAGTTTTAACCCAGTCTGAGGAGATCCATAAGAACTGGCATCAAATTCTTTTATAACCTTGGAAATATCACCACCCTAAATGAAATAGATGATAACTGATTAGCCACTAAATGAGGCTAATATTCATTGTTAATTTATATAATAATCATGTGATTTATTATTTATAAACACCATTTTAGTGCATTTTAAACTTTGAACATCATTTCACATTATGATTGTAATACCTTCTTAAAATGCATTATTATGTGGTACATTTTTTAACATCATTTGAAGTACCCAATGATTCATCTGATTTTAAGGAAAATAATTATATATATTTTAATTTTATATTTTTTTAAATTTATCTAAACTTAAATTGGAACATTTTTCATTGAGGGATCAATGGATAATTCATGGAAGAAGATAGGTATATTTTGTGATGAAAGGAAGCAATTCTAGAGAAGGCAGATTGGACACCATCCCACTGATGAGACGGTGGGGCCCAACATACAGGCCCAATGAATCCCAACATTCGTGGGATGCTAGAAGGAATGTATAGGAAAAAATAACTCTTCATGATCCAATGATAATTCGGCCTACATTGGTGTCATTTATACGGCCTAAGTTAGAGATAAAATTATAGGCCAGATTCTGCGTCCTAGAAAAATAGTCCACTAATCTAATCATATCTCCAAATCTAAAACTCCAAATGGGCCCACCTTTTACAAGAGAATAGGAGACATCGGGAGATCCATTTTCATTTGCTATGGACCACACTGATTCGGCCATATAGAAGGTCTTTCAAGCACGTCTGTTCGGTGGATGAAAGCTGGATGCCACCTCGGGTCAATGGTGGAAAAATCAACTCTTCCTCAACTTTCCTCCCAGCTATGGCCTACCAAAATTAATTAAGATGCTTTGTACTATTGGAGGATCTACCCAAGGCTCCAAAAATGCCTATTTATGGTGGTGGTGGTGGACGATTTGATCATATTTTGTGCTTTGTTCAATTGTAATGTTTTGCTGCGATTTTGTTGTCTCAAGTTTGTCTTTCACAAGTAAGTTGTTCAATTCACTTTAGTTTATTAATAAAATATCTTCTCTTCCTATTATTCTATTTTTTTCATATTACTTTGATACCGTTGGTTAAAGTTGTGAATTTATTCACACTAAACCTTGTGAAATTATTCACACAATGGTGGAGTGGTCATTTTATTTTTGTTGTTTTCTTTACTTCTCCATTTCCTCCCTCGTGAGTTTATTTTCTGCTTCCATTGAAACCATGGGATCAATGGAGGGCTAACCCACTTATGGGTTGATCCAAGGGAGTATCAAGGGGCTTGAGTTGATGTTTTTTATCACCCCATTAATGTATAATCACTTCGTTAATTGAGATTTTTATTTGATGATTTTTAAACTCCATCATCCTTGTTGAATTTAAGGCCACACACTTCAAGTGCTAATACAAACCTTTACCTTGAAGTGCTCAGAACATTGATATTTCAAGTGTATAGATGATTAGTATTAAAGGGTGTATGAATTAAACCAGTAAGTGATGATGTTTTTTTATCTCCTTAAATGAACCTATCTCAAATTTAAGAAATTAAAATCATTGAAAAGGAAATACGTCCAATCCACCCCGAGTGATAACGTAGGATAAACACATTCTTTTAAATTGAATTCCCATAAATATGTTAGTGGTACTTTAAACCCATCTAAAATCAACCCATGTTGGACACTTCATTGACAAAAACAGTCCTTAGAATGTATGTGTCTATATGTTACTTCTTAGGTCTCTGTGGATTTGACAACCCAAGAAAGACTACAAGGACCGTTCTACCTTCATCTCTTGAGTAAATTTGAGTGAGAATAAAATTTTGGAGCCATTTCCAGGGACATAAGTAAGTTATATTAGACACTATTATTCTCTTTTTCATCCCTCTTCTCTATTCTCACCCCCTCACTCCTATAGAAATCAATTTTTCACAAGCCCAAACATGGGGAACCTCTCCCTACATTGATCACCCCACACCAAGTGTGATGTACAATGACTATCCTAGTTTCTACTAGTGGGATAACAAAAAACCAATTGAGACACATTGTTTTAACTCCTATTCTCCACAAAACATTCCTAAATATAATGAGTTTCAATCCCCACAAAGCCAATTTGAACATCCTCCTATGGAATTCCAACAACATAGTTATCCTCCTGGAATAGACTATCTATCTCAACCCCATATCCATCCTAATCCACATCCATTACATGAGAAATTGTGTTAAAAAATGGAGATAATTAATTTTGAGGTTTCATCATTGAGGTTAGAACTACAAAGCATTAAAAATTGTGAGGAACCCATCCCTGCACAAACTGTCCCTTCCCTAACCTTATGTGAAGTATCTAGTTTCCCACAAACCTCTCATGAATTTACTGAAGAGAAAACCTTTTTATTTGGATAATATGAATAGGATCATGGAATTATTTATTGGTGTTTAAATCAATAGGAAATTGATTTTTTTGGATTCAAAAGCGGAGAATTTGACATCATGGATTGAGTCTCCTAAGGATAACTCCATTGATGATTTTTTAAAAACACTAATCACTGAAGCATTGAGAGAAATCACGAACATTGAGTCTATACCCATTCCTAACACCGATCTTTCCAATTTTATTGATGAATCTTCTTTTAAAAAGGAACCGATTCTATTGAGAAATTTGGAAAATGAAACTGAGTTAGATTCAAAATCTCAACCTGTGTCTAAATGTCCTGTCCAACCCGAGCTCAAAATTATTATTCTTCCTTACCCAATCAAGTATCTATTCATAGGGTATATCCATCACCTTTTAGTTAGAATACATTCTTGTATTGAAAAAGAAAATTTAGAAAGGATTATTCATGCCTTAAGCAAGACTAGAGAAGCAACTAGATCCACTATTTCTGATATTCCTTGGATTTACCCACTCATTTTAGGATATAGGTTTGTGAATGAAACAAATTCTAAACATAGAATCAAACTCAACCTAGTTGAATTGGGGAAACATTTGGTCTATAAAATTTTGAAAGATAGTATTGGGTAAGTTTTTGGGTTCAAGTCGAGCTAGCGACATTAAACCAAAGTGTTGCATGGGAGGCAACCCATGGTTTTCAAGTTTCCTATCATTTTGTTGTTTTAATCAAATTTATATTTTAAATAGGATTAATTAATCATTTTCATATTTAATAAAAAAGATATATTTTTGACCTGTTCTTCTATTATGAGTATCGATGGGTATGAAAGGGGAGCTCCATATTCATCCATGTCACGTGGTGTGATCCTTCAATAATACCTTACCTAGAAATTTAAAAAAAACAATGTATCATCAGTTTATTTTATTTTTAATGTGTTTGTAGGTTAAAATAAAATTAAAAAAATAAATAAATAAAAATATAATAATAATAATAAGGGACACGTCGTGGTTCATGGGTCAAACCCATCACAACCGGAGAAGCTGCGGGGATTTGACCCCAGGACCGAAGGGAGATAGGGGTGCGCGCTTACCACTAACCTGTGGATTTTTGTGCTTCCTTATTCTATAATTTATATATATATACTTATATTTTACTTTACTTATTATATATATATATATATTGTTTTTTTTCCTTTTTCTACTAGAGAACTCTGCAAGTGACATGGATATCAAAGGATTAAAAGGGAGCGGCAAGAATTTCAACTTCAACCACCAGGTGACTTCATTCCATGACCCTCAATATTAATTTCCTTTTTGAACATTCATTATCTACCTATACCCCTTATAAATTTTATTTTCATTAAACACTAGGGATAGTGTTGTTTTAAGTTGGGGGGAGAAAAAAATAAAAAAAATGATTTTGTGTCAAAAAAAATGAATGATTTGAAAAAAAATGTGTAAATGGAAGGAAAATTCCTTTAACTTTGAACATGGTAATACACATTGCACACTTTGAAACTGAATATAAAATAATTTAGTATGCCCTGATTCTTATTTTAATCCTTGTCTAATTTCATTAGAATCGATTTTGGAAAGTGTGGCTATCCAATGTAATATTTCATCGTTTATATTTTCATCCAAATAAAAAAAAAGATCACAATGCAAGTCTTTTGGATAGTGGGGTATTAGTTTGAGTTCATGGGGTCCCCCAAATAAATATCATAGGTTTGGTGATTATTTTAGTATTAATATGAGTATAAAAAAATAATAAAAAATAATAATAATAAATAATAAAAAATTGCTCGTAGAGCAATGAAATGACCTAATGTGTGGCTTTCGGCACTTGGGGATCATGACTCCATAGTTATCTAGCCCAGAGTTAGTAATTTTATCTCTATTTTTGGTAATTTGAATTTATTTATGACTTAGTTATCTTGAGATGATTCTTGAGTATGTGGGCTTCACTTGGTTCCCTAAGGACTTTTAGCATGGGAGTCATCGGCAAAGTCTCGCTACAGGGGTTGACTCTTTTGAGTTCAATTTCAATTACCATGGAAAAATTTCAAAAAAAAAACAAAAAGAAAAACAAAAAGAAAATACAATAAAAAATAAAATAATTTTTTTATACTAATCTTAATATTTAAATGTGATTCCACCTAGAGCTTCCGTCATTTTCTCCATGAATAAAGATGTACCCCCATGTCTATTGTGATGCACAACACATCCTCATACTTAATTGATATTGGATGAAATATGGAAATGAATTTGAACAAAGTAATGGGCTTGGGATTGGGATATTCTTATGAAAATATCTTGTATTAAAATATTTTTTATGGGTTTTATGATTGTTTGGTATAAGGGTTTCTGGGGATAGTTGTGTATTAAAATGTTTTTGGAAAAGGGAATTCGAATTTCATATTGTTGAGATATATTTTGCTCGGGACAAGAAAAACTCATGTTGGGGGTGTGATTATCCACTAAATGAGGCTAATATTCATTGTTAATATATATAATATTAATGTGATTTATTATTTATAAACACCATTTTACTGCATTTTATACTTTGAATATCATTTCACATTATGATTGTAATACCTTCTTAAAATGCATTATTATGTGGTACATTTTTTAACATCATTTGAATTACTCAGTGATTCATCTGATTTTAAGGAATATAATTATACATATTTTAATTTGATATTTTTTAAATTTATCTACACTTCAATATGAACATGTTTCATTCAGGGATCAATGGAGAATTCATGGAAGAAGATGGGGATATTTTGAGATCAAAGGAAGCAATTCTAGAGAAGGCAGATTGGATACCATCCCACTGATGAGATGGTGGGGCCCTACATACATGTCTAATTAATCCCAAATTTAGTCGGATGCTATCATAAATGTAGTGGAACAAATAACTCTTCAGGATCCAATGCTAATTCGGTCTACATTGTGGTAATTTATACGGCCCAAGTTAGAGATACATTTATGGGCCAGATTCTACGGCCCAAAAAAAATAGTCCACTAATATAATCATATCTCCAAATCTACAAATCCAAATGGACCCAAATTTTAAAGTAGCATAGGAGATATCCGGATATATATTTTCTTATTCTACGGACCACTCTGATTCGTCCATCTAGAAGGTCTTACAGGCGCGTATGTTTGGTGGATGAAAGTTGGATGCCACCTCGGGTCAAGGGAGGACAAATCAACTCTTTCTTCAACTTTCCACCCACCTATGGCCTAAAAAAATTAATTGAGATGTTTTTTACTGTTGGAGGATCTATGCAAGGCTCCCAAAATGCATATTTAAGGTAGTGGTGGTGGAGGAGTTTATCATATTTTGTGCTTTGTTCAATTGTAATGTTATGCTACGATTCTGTTGTCTCAAGTTTGTCTTTCACATGTAAGTTCTTCAATTCACTTTAGTTTCTTAATTAAATATCTTATTTTCCTATTATTCTGTTGTTATTCATATTACTTTGATAAATTTGGTTAAAGGTGTGAATTTATTCACACTAAACCTTGTGAAATTATTCACACAACGGTGGAGTGATCATTTTATTTTTCTTGTTTTCTTTACTTTTCCATTTCCTCCCTCATGAGTCTACTTTCCGCTTCCATTGAAACCATGGGATAAATTCAGGTCTAACCCACTTATGAGTTGATCCAAGGTAGTTCCAAGGGGCTGGATTTGATGTTTTTTATCACCCCATTAATGTATAATCACTTCTTTAATTGATATTTTTATTTGATGATTTTTAAACTCCATCATCCTTGTTAAATTTAAGGGCACATACATCAAGTGTTAATACGAACCTTTACCTTGAAGTGCTCAAAACATTGATCCTTCAAATGTATAGGTGATTAGTATTAAAGGGTTTATGCATTAAACCAGTAAGTGATGATGTTGTTTTATCTCCTTAAATGAACCCATCTCAAATATAAGAAATGGAAATCATTGAAAAGGAAATACGTCCAATCCACCCTGAGTGATAACCTAGGATCAACTAATTATTTTAAATTGAATTCACTTAAATATGTTAGTGATCCTTTAAGCCCATCTAAAATAAACCCAATTTGCCCACTTCATAGCCAAAAATAGTCCTTAGAATTTCTGTGTCTATAGGTTACTTCTTAGGTCTCTGTGGATTCGACAACCCTAGCAGGACTACAAGGACTGTTCTACTTTCATCTCTTTGGTAAATTTGAGCGAGAATCAATAATTCTACGAGAAGCATGTTTTTAAAGGATCCCATAAAGGCTAGGACCACTCTAGAGGTAGAAATTCACCACATGATGATGAATTCACTCATGTTTGACTTTGTCTATCAAGATATTTCCATGTTGGAGATGCTCAACAATAGGATTTGTGCAATAAGGTGTCTCTTCTATTTTGGAAGGGGGGACCTGGAGGTCCTAGTGTACAATCATCAGTGGTAATGTGTCTTACCTTCTTTATATCATCATCATCATAGGAGGTGAGGGTGATGACCCTTAGATGTTCCACATGGATAAACAAATCATCTAGGTTAAGATCTATGAGACAAGTAGAATGTCTTTATAAGGAATTGGCTAAACTATTCTGTGACCAAGGAACATGACTAACCTCTATCAGATATGGAAACTAGGCCAGTAGCTGGTGGGTACACTCTAATATGGGCACAAGATTTGGATTTCTGATGATGTATTCCTCATTTATTTTCTTGATGACTATATTGGAGTCTTGTTTCACATATAGGTGGGGAACATCAATCTCAATGTCCAGCTCGAGACCAGTGATGAGTTCCTTATCCTATGCCTCATTTTTGGTGTATCCTTCATTCAACAAGAATGAATAAGTAAAGACTACATGATTATGCATGATGAAGATTATACCAAGGCCTACCCAGTTGAGTCTAAGATCATGGAGCCTTCTACCAGTTTAGATATATGAGGCGCCATCGAAGTGAATATTCCAACATGGAATGGCCAGATCCACTGAGAGGATGGCGTCATTTATAAATTCAAGGTCTAGAGATTTCTCTACTTGAGCTTGATGGGTAGAAACAAAATCTTCCAACACCTAACCCTTAATATCTATTTATACATAAAACCTGATGTCAAATTGCTGACAAATCACTTCCCACTGAGCTATAGGGCCTGTCAAAATTAGGCAATTTAGAATATACTTTAGTGGATCCACATGGTTCACCAACTATATCTTGTGATGTTTTTGATAATTTCAGAACTTCTGCACTACTAATACTAGTGTATTCCATATCTTCTCGATGGAAAAATATATGGTCTCTCTATCTAGGAAAATGTGAATAATATAGTATAGATTATTCTTTATCCTTTCGTTATTCTTCTCATAAAGACGGGTATTGAGTTATTATTCCTAGGTGGCCACATAAAAGACCAGTGCCTTTTTAGAGATGGGTGGCATCCGGAATGGATCCTAGAGTAGGTATTTCTTGATTTCCTCAAGACTAGTCTATCACACTTCATACCATTTGTAGATGACACCTTTATCAATAATTCGAGAAAAGGGATTACACATTCCACCCATATTCATGATGAATCGTCGTATATAGGATAAGTATCCTTGAAGACTTCATAAGACTCAAGGGTTGCTTAGAGGAGGCATCTAAATTATGGAATTGGTCTTCTCTATATTGATCTCAATTCATCTGTATCATAAGACAAATCTGATAAGCTTCCCAGAGGTAACCACAAAGGCACAAATCAACGGGTTCATCTTCAGATGGCGGGAGCATAGGAAGTTGTAAACATTCTCAAGATCCCTAATATTATCCTAATGCTAGTAATAATTGACCACCAAATCATCCATGTATAATTAAATGAATATCAAAATGATCATTTTGAATATGTGGTGCATAGAACGGTGATAGGTGGCTCTTGTATTCTTCAGACCAAAAGTCATCACCTGATAAAAAAGGTACCTTACAGTACACTGAAGGTGGTGGATTATTCATCCTAGAGGGAAATTCAAAATATTTTTTTATCTGTAATACCCATCCAGTTAGGAGAGTTCTTAGAATCTAGTTGTAGAATCCATCAGTAGCTATGTCACGGGAAGGGGGAAATCATCCTTCATACAGTGATGGTTGAGATCTTGATAGTCAATGAATACTATAATCTATTAGTTCTTATTCCTGCAATGTTTCCCAACCATCTGGGGTATAGGATTACCTTAATGAATATGTATTTAATGAGATTATAAACTTCAGACTCAATCATGGAACCATGGGAATGATTCAACTTCCGGTGAGACTTTTTGGACCCACGATTGCTTACCGAGATACCAAGGTGGTGAACTGCAACCTGAGGATCTAGTCTTGCATCTAATCATAACTTTATGAAAATAAATGCTGATGGTACTTTTGGAAATCCACATATTGTTATTGTTCTTTAGCAGAGATAGCTAAGTTAATTAGTTTCGGTCTTAGGTTTTCCCTAGTACTGAGATTCACCTGTATGAACTCATCAATAGTGGTGTAGATTACTTCTTAAAATGTTGGTGGAGTGTCTCCTGAATATTCTCCATCACATGACCCAAGAGTTTCATCAATAGGGGAATTTATTCTGATTTAATTTATCAGGTAGAAATGTCAGTGTCATCTTGAGCAGTGGTGGAACCTTCATTAGGAGACTACGGCACTACTTACACCATGTAAATAAAAGCTATAGACCCAATCCCTTGGGGCCATTGATCGTGGGGCGCGAGTTTGATAATACCAAAGTAGTAGTGGCATGTTGGATTTGGTCAGCTCATCTAAGATTGGTGGAGGAAGAAATTATGACATACATATATATCCATATGGTGAACATCTTGATACCAAACAGGGGTAAGGGGTTCTGGTATCACCTGATCCTAGCCTGCGTAAAAATACGAGGTAATATTCAGGAATTACTTGTTTCTAGAAACATGTATTCCTCTCATATTAGAAAAAAATGAATATTTTTCCCAAGTCTTGGATCATGGCCTCCAACTGATGGAACGGTAGAATGAAGGCATCATCCAAATCTACTCACATGTTATCTAAAGGAGTAGTGTGATCAACCTCATTGGTTTGAACTCACTTGTCCCTTCTCTTGTACTAATCAGTGACTAAATAGTAGGATTCACAAAAGGAAAAGGGAGATGCATCACCCTAGTGTATTCCAACTAAAAAATTAAGGGATACATGAGGCATTGGTGATAGGATGATGACACTACTACATGCAGATAGAGACAGGGTCTACCCATCAGTGCATTGTAAGCGGTGTCCTACAAGGCGACCATGAATTCAATAATGGAAATCAGGACACAAAAGAGGGACTTCATATGGATCTTTCCATTCATAATCTTCTCAATATGGTAATAACCTTGAATTTTCAGGTTAGAGGGATCCATATCTGCTTCAAACAACCATTACATTTGGAGTTTTTGGGTCAGAATAAGATAGATTTCAGAACGTGTGTCAATAATATAGTGGCAGAGTTCGACACCATTAAAATTTCTAGTGATGTAAAATGGGATTATTTTCCTTTGTATGAGATAAACTTAATCTTCACCAGAGAAAGATATTATTTCTTCACACTCTTCTCACTCAAACTCCTCAGCATGAAAGGAATCTGTGGCCGGTAGCTCTATTTCAAACTGGAGGGGGGTTTTTAAAGCCTCCGTGAGTGATGCACACATACCATTATATATAAATAGGGACTCTTAGATTTATAGTTTTTCTATAATTCATTCAAGGTGCTTAAGAACATCATACGTTCATGCCATGCGAACATTTGAGAAAATAAGAAGTTTCCCTATGGTAGGTGGTATAATATGCATTGTAGACCAAACCGGTGAATTTTATCTTATGCTGGGGATATCCCACTTATCACTAGCTGAACCACGAAAAATGAAAACTGGTTGGTCAAATGATTGAGGTATATCATTAGATATATGCGGTTATTCATGAAATCATCATCGAAACTCTTCAAGATCAAGCAGTACAAACAGCAGTTGCAGTGAATCTGATGAGATGGGATAAGAGGGATGAGAATTTTGAGCTCTATATAGATCCTATTGTATGATCTAAATAGCATGAAAAAAATTCTCTAAAGGTTATTTCCAATTTGTTTTGATAATTCACATACCCATGGTTATTTCGACGTTTACATCGACCGAGAACATTAAGAAGAGTCTTCTATCATTATACATCATCGGGAACAATGTAAGGGTCTACTAGCATGGAGGTATTTACAAAGGAATACTCCTGATCATCACTTGAGGAATCCTCAATTTCTGGGTGAATCCTGGGGGAAATCCCTATCTTTGGGGGCTGAAGCCACCAAGAATCCAAGAGGACTTTGACACCGGTGGGGGTTTTTTCCCCTTACTCTGCTGGCACCATCTCTTCTGAGAAGTATAAGGTTAATGTGTGGGAGTATAAGTGACAGTTCGAGGAGGTTCAGTGGATTTAGAAGGCTCAAGATGATTCAGACAGGATAATATGATACTGTGAGCCTAGGAGACTGACTTGTGAGCTATCCAGTCTTCATAATTCTGAGATCCATTATTGGAGACAGGATGTCATTCACCCTCATTGTCACTGTCAATCTTCGTAGAGACACATGCCACATGCGATGGGGTAGGGCCCAACATAACTACATTGTTGTAAACCTTGTCCGAAATCCAATACTTGAACACATATCACTTTTTTAGGGTATTCCCAAGGAATCGAAGGTAGGGGAATTAGTTGGGGTGATCAATGAGGTCAACCTCCTCGGGTATTCTGTAGTCAAGAAACTTCAGGATCCATTGTTCCAAGGTACTCCGAAAATAACTAGGGACCATTACCTCATAAAACACGCAGTTTTGGTTTCTCTTATCTATCAAAGGGAATCTATGAACTTTTCCCAGATGAGGGGCTGAGCCTACAGCTGCTTCCCTCAATTAGTCAGTGGAGGAGGTTCTCCCGATAACAACTCTAGTGGCCTGGGGGCCTCAACCTATGAAATGGAAACAATCTCAACCCTGAAATCTATTATTGCAGGTGCGGTGGGAGGAAAGGGATGTTCTCTCTTAGATTGCTGCGAAGATTCCCCTAGGTTCTGATCTGTATCATAGAAATCCCAATATCCACCAAGGGAGTTATGATTGATGAGGGAGAGGAAAAATTCCTTCTTCACATTCCCCATGCACATTGTCAATAGTTTTTCTGGAGTCGGCAGCATATCAAGTGAATATGTGATGCCTTTACACTGGGTGATGAAGCCTATGACTCACTCATCTAGATTTTTTCTTGCAATTGAAGAGGTCAGAAATACTAGTCTTCCACGTGGTGTAACTGAACTGATACAAAAACATCCTACATAGATACTCCAAACTAGATACAAACCCGACAGGTAACTGGATATACTAGAAAAACATAGGACCTTCTAGTTTTTTAATAAAGCACCAATTATTGGTGGATTCATAATACATGAGAGTCCCTATCATGTGTCCACACTAGGATATGAAGTGGTCCTGATGTTGTAGTGGGTTTTCCATCCCATTGAAGGGGAAAAATTGTGGTTCCTAATATCTAGGGGTGTTGGCATGTCATCTACCCATGCTAGATATAGCATGCATCTGGAAGGATTTTGACCTATCATGTCTCTAGGCCCTCAATAGAGATAATGAGGGTGTCCATCAGATCATCCTTTTAGGGGTTCTGATATTGGTGAAGATTCATGACTACCAGTGTGTTGGTGGGTTCTTTAATATGATAAGCTAGCTGAGATGCCCATAGAGAGGCTGGTGGAACAACCCGAGTAGCTATTGCAGGATTGGTCTATGGAGAATCTAAGGGATTAACCTAAATATCAGCCTAAGGAATGTTCTTTCATAGTTATGGAGAATTCAATAATTCATACCATGGTATTTTTACATAAGCTACCACATATTCCCTATATGGATGAGTATGGTTGTTGGTATCAATGAGAGGTAATTTTCCAAGAAGAACCAGTAACTTCTCCTTCTTCCCAAGTATAGCACTGATGGGATCATACTGAGGATCACCATAATCTAGACGTCATTATGCTACGTGCTCGACAAGGATCTCGTTAATGATCCTTTTCTATTTGTGAGTAGCTGGAGAAACACATCCTTTTTAGGATTATATTCCATCTTCTGTGTTGATCCAGATGGGTCAGGAGGCTTAATGGTACTAGGGTGTCCTTTACCATTGTCGGGATCTCAACTGAGAGGAAATGACTCATTAGGCTCTATAAGAATGAGTACTTTTCTTTGATGACGAGTAACCATGCTTGGGGGATCCAACAGATGTTGCACTGCCCTAGGTGGTAGGTATCCATCGATGAGCCCTTTCTTAATGTATTTCTCTATGATATCATACATATTCACTAAGAAAACACCTGGTGGCATATCCTCGATGCCACCCAGAAATTCGGGTTGGTGCCATATCGGGATGAAGTGGAGAGTTTCATACTATCCCCAACCATAGATATGAACATTTGGGGATGCATCCATGATAATACTACAAAGAACAGTGATGATCGGAATGCATCATTGATGGGGGGATCCGATGATAACCAGGCAATGCATGGTTATGATCCATGGGTAGTGTGGTCAGTTCGACCATGAAACACTACTAGATGATATCATCATAATGCTCTCAGCTCTTCAAAAAAATAACCGGTGATGAAGGAAGTTGAAATTCATTTATCATAGAGTCTGGAAGAAAAACTTGACTTCGTCAAGAGTGAGGGAATATGGTGCACTAAGTTTTGGTGTCAAAATCAGCTAGAACATCTCAGAGAAGTGATCTACTGCGAGAATGTCACAGAAAATTCTCCTTTCAGAAGTAGGATTTGGAAACTAGTTGCCTCATTCCTCAACTGGATGTGGTTAGGGAACTAGAAATGGTACTAATATGGATCATTGTATTAGAGGATTGGATAGTGGAGAGAACGTTTCATGAGCTGACAAGCAAGTGCATACTGGACCATCTCTCAGGGATGGTAAATACTGCATCATCATGTCCATATAGGATTGAGTACTGAACAATGTTTTTTTGTGAGGATAGAATCCATTTGTGGTGGATTAGGCATGTTCTCATCAACTACCAAACCCTAAAACAACTCCTCATGGTCTCGTGTTAAGGTAGATAGCGAATCTAGAGACGGTAGAGATGGATTAATGAAAATTCCTTAAAAGGGATCCAAATATTCCTCCTCTTATATATATTTACAGAGGGATTCAAGGATCTGACACATCTCACATTTTGAGAGGATGAAGTTGAATCATCTAGTTCCTTCCCCAGTCCTTGATGAAAAGGATCTGGGGTGATGTTTCTATCATCAAGTCCCACTTTGCTTAAAAATCAAAAAATCAGACTGGATTGACTATGATCTAGTGCTTAGCAGTATTGTTCCTTTAGAAGTGACAATTTTCCCTCCTTCCCTGGGAAAGTTCTTCTCGAAAATTGATATCTTCGACACTAGGAGGACATCCATGCAGGGTGATGGTGGATCTGTGAGGACATCCTCTTGGTTGGTTGTGACGGGAAGAGGATCTTCACATCTTTTTTCTCTAAAATGGGGTGGACCACCACTTTGGTGAACTGGGGTGACAGGATCATACCAGCATATTTCAAATGGGAAAAGGGGATGACCTCTATGTCTACTAACTGATATGTGTGGAGGAACTCCATATTAGGGAGTGCTAGAGTGAGGTGGCCCTTCACTAGAGTTGTATAGAACACGAGGAGGACCTTCATGCTAGACGTCTATGAAATAGGGAGGGCCTCCGCTAGATTTGTTGATGACATGAGGAGGTATTTCGCATTAATAACTTGAAATATGGGGAGGTCCTCCATACCTGAGATAATGGGCACATGAAGTACCTCTAAAATGGATTTTGACATGATGGGTATGAATTCCTCTTGGAATGGTGCTACAAACACAGGGAGGACCTCAATGAAAACCATGGGAGTGGGGAGGACCTCTACTCTAGCCGATGATAGTATGGGGAGGTATTAGGTACTGAATCTCATTTCCGATAGTTAGAAAGAAATGGAATTCTAATCATACTAGTGATTGGGAGATTGGTCCCACCCATCCCATGGGATGTGAAGTGCACTGTGTTGCATTTGTTGTCAATGAGACATGTTGTTGTCTTAGAATGAATGGATGTCAAGAATTGTCCAGATGTGAATGCCAAAGGTTGTGATGGTGTTGGTGGTGAAGGAGAATGGCCATGGTACTAAGATGCATGTCACTTAGGAGATTCACTAAGTGGTATTGGAAATTGTGGTTGAAACATTCTCCATGTACATCAGACGATTGTTGAGATGCTCTTTAAGTTCAAAGAACTTGTATCCTGATGATACAAAGTCACAACATGATTAGAAGACCATGCATTGTAGTGACAATGCATGAGGAGTTGAAGATGATCCATCCACAAGTTCTAAGTGGATGAAGTGGTTTAATGAAGTCCATGCACTATCACTTAGTGCATGTGAATTTGAAGAAGTTCCAATTTGATGTCTGATTTGATCAACGAAGTTCATTGAAGAATTTATGTGATTAAGGAGCTCGGTTGATGAAGAAAGAAACTTCAAGAATTTCCCTCATAAGTAATGAATATTTGTTGAGAAGGAGTGAGGAATTCAAATGAAGAAGAAGATGAGAAAAAATGAGGAAGAAGGCTTCAAGTGGCATTTGGAATATGGGGATACTTTGTTTCTATACAAAGTCTTTATTCCTATACTTAGCAAAAAATGAGGCCAGCCAAGGCCAGCCCACGGGTTCAACCCCAAGGCACTTGTGGGCCTAAGGCTCCACGCCCATGGGGGATCCCATGGTGCAAGCACAAGGCGGCAGGGGCCGTGTGTAAGCCCCCGAGGACACGCGGTGGAGAAACCCGCGCGCCCGAGGTGCATAGTGGGCGCTAGGAGCGCGCCCGCAGGAGGCATGAGTGGGCGCAGAGCGCGCCCGCAGGGAGAACTAGGTGCGGGGCGGCACCGAGAGGGTTGGAAGTTCAATTGCCGAGTTGAGGCAGCACCAGGGTGATAAAGCGCGAGAATTCCGCGGCCAGTTTCGATGTGGGACGCGGAAAAATTCCCGGGAGCGAATCCCAGCCGCTCATCTGATCTCGCGGACGATCGGCGCCGCTCATCTAATCTGCCGCGCTCCCGATCTGATCCAAGCCGTCGAAGGTTTTTTGATCACCGCATCCAACGGCCCAGCGTCCATATCCTACCTCGAGCTCGTGCCGAGGCCATGCCAAGGCCACCCGACGTCCGCCGTCGAACCAGAGGCATCCCGACGACGGTTCTTCAGCTCCTGGCCACCATTTCCGAATCTGAAGGCTCCATTGAGCTCGTCTGGACCTACCGAACACGATCATGCATAAAAATATACTTGCATGCAACAAATGAGGAAATTCGATGAAGACCGAGGCAAACGAAGTTGCCGAGGCATCGGGTGTTCGTGTTTTGCATGGGATGGCCTAAACAGAGGCCATGCACACGTTCCGCGACTCATGCATGAGAAGGAGCGAAAAATAAATGAGCCCGCGTGAAACAGAGAGTAAAAAAAAAGATTTTGGAAATCTTGAAAACCCAAGATATTCGGGAGTTTGAATTTATATCCCACGCGGATGAACCGAGGCCCTCTGCCTATATAAAGAGAGGCCGAGACCTCTGAATTGCTTGCTGATCCTCTGAAGAGAGATGTCCCGTGAGAAGCAATGTGTGCCTCGCGAAGTCGAAGCCCCGCGCAGCACCCTGCGCGGCAGTGAAGCCCGGAGCACCCCTTGCTCCGTAAGGTTCCTTTTGCGCACTCCTTGCGCGAAAGAAGAAGAGGAGAAGTCCCCTGTGCGCTACCCCTTTGCGCGACAGGAAGGAGAGGTTGGGTACCGCGACCTTGCGCGCTCCCTCTGTGCACCGCGCCCCCTGCGCAGCAGTGGTGCTTGTGCGACCCACGGCTGCCCCTTGCAGCGAGATCCTGCGCACCTTGCACCTTGTGCTTGTGCATTTGAAGAAGGCAGTGGGGTGTTGCACCTTGCGCGGCCCTTGCCGGTGCACCTTGTGCGGCTGTGAGGAGAAGAAGGGAGTTCGGGTTGTGAAGTGTGCAACACACCTTGTGTGTGTGTGCAAGGAGAACCCAAGACTTGGCCGTGTGTGTGCATAAGGAGGAAGACCACACTATTTGTGTGTGTGAAAAGTGGACAAGAACACCTACGGGCCAAGTGTGTGCAAGTGATGTAGGCCAAGCTCAAGTGTGTGCAAAAGTGAAAAACAAAGTTTGTGTGCAAAAAGACAAATAGGTCGAACCTTAGTGTGTGTGCAAACTAAAGTGTACACACTAAGAAGAAGGAGAAGAGGATTCCTCACACTAGAGTATAACACACATCTAAGTGTGTAACCAAATTGAATAAAGTGTGTGAAGTTCAGTGAAGGTGTGTGCTTAAAGATACTACACCCTCTAAGGGTTTACTGCACCAAGAAGAGAAAAAGGGAAGTGCATGCTTGCATGCATGCACATGCACACGTGAACAAAGATAAATCAGGCTGTGTGCATTTGAGGAGTCCAAGACAAAGAGTTCTTGAAGAATTTGAGAAGCCATGCAATCAGTGCATGAGGATGTAGAGATACCATGCACTAAGTGCATGAAGTTGATGTGAAGTCAGACTGAGCCAGACTGAAGTGAAAGATATTGTTTGTCTGAGTTTTCAGTATTTGAGAAGAGCCTGATCAACAGAAGTGATCAGAAGTTGTTGAGCAAGACCAACAGACCTTATCAGAGGCTGTTGAAGATTCTTGGAGAGAAGCCGGGTCATCCTTAGAAGAAGGTGATAAATCCTGAGCAAGACGAGAAGACCTGATCATCACAAGTGATCAGAGGTACATAGCAAGGCCATCAGTCTTTATCCCAGGCTGCTGAAGATACTTGAAGAAGCTTAAAGTGAAGAAGAGCTACTCGTGCGACTCGAGGAGCCAAGAGAAGACCCTGTGGGACTCAGGGAGAAGAAGTCTTCAGTGGGATTCTGGAGCAGGCCAGTGGGACTCTGGTAACACTGTGTGACGCAGTATAAAGACCCTCTTGTGGGACTCAGGAGAGATACAGTTGGACTCTGTATCGACCATTGTAATTTTAACAGGTTATAATGGAGAATCCATGCTGGGAGAGCATGGCAAGGATGTAGGCCTTTGGTGCCGAACCTTGTAAATCCTTGTGTCCTGTGCCTTTTCATTACTGAATTATCCGGGAAAGGTTGAGAGACATAAGAAGAGTGGATCGAGGCCTTAACAAGCCATAGAGGTTTAATTGATTAAGAATCAATTAGTAAAAAGTTTTAAAGGATCACTGATTCACCCCCTCCCCCTCTCAGTGATTCACACTGATCTGGGCACTTCAGTTGGTATCAGAGGGAGGTTACCTCTAAAAGATCCAAGGGAGTCTTTATGAAGTGCAGATTTGAGGAAATGAGCGACCAGCCTCAAATGGAGATATCTGCCAAGACTCAGAAAAACAGGATGAAGAAACAGGCCAAGAAGATGAAGAAGAAGATTGTTGCTGATAGAGAAACACCTGACAATTCCTTTTATCACTCTTCTGGTGAAGCCTGTCCTAGCTGTGATGAAGTTGGAACAATGAATGATCTTCAAAATGCACTCAAATATCTTCAGAAGACTGTCCCCAAGGAAGTGGCAATGTGTATTACTACTGGAATCCTTGATCATCAAGAAGAAAAATCACAGTTAGAAGAAGAAGCCAATGCAATGGAAGATCAATTGGCTAAAAGGGTTGGCATAACCAACACTCTCAGAAAGCTGGTGAAGGCTAAAGATGAAACAGTTTCTCTTTGAAATGAAAGATATGAAGACACTGCTGAAGAATTGCAAAGAATCCTTTCTGAGAAAGTATTCTTTAAAATAATGATCACAGAAGTTTTCCATGCACTGGAGAAGTTGCACAAAGTGTCAATGAATGTCAGAGATGCTCAAATTGAAGACAAAGTCAAAATGGTGAAGGAGCTTGACAACTCATTGCATGAAATAAAGAAGGTGCATGATGACCAAATGGAACAGCTGAAACAGAATTGGGAAGGTAGGTTAAAATTGGTTGAGGATGAGAAGAACTCCCTCAACATGAAATGCTTTGAACTGGAGGTGATATTGAAAAATCTGCAATCACCCAAAGCTGAAGCCTCCCAGTCAGCTGAAAGAAGAAATGTTGCTACTCAAGTATGCTTTGAGAAGGATGATTCTAAAAGAAAGACATCCTCTAATGAAAGGGAAACATATTCTAAAAATAAGGTACCATCCATACCATCTTGTACTGATGCTTCTAATTGTGTTTCCACAAAAAGTGCAGGATGGAAAAATAATTCCAAACAAGTATGGATGAAGAAAATGAAGAAGCAGAGCTCTCCTGAAACAACACAACTTGTCAAGAAAAGTACCCAGCAATCAGAAGGACTGAAAAGGTCAAGATTTGTGGGTCAGTGTTGGTGTTGTAACAGGTATGGGCATTGTGAAAAAGATTGTATGTACAATCCTTTAAATTCAAAGGCACAAAGGAAGCCCATGCCTAGGGGGAGCAAGCCAGAAGAAAAGAAGCAACATCCACAGGTCCAAAAACACTTGTTTACTGCAAATAGATTTGGATTACTTGACAACATCTGGGATGATTGCAAAAGTGGTCAAAAAGATACATGTCAGTCTCCAACTGTATCCAGAGCTCAAAAGAAGAAAAGATCACAGAACCTGGCTCAGAAAGAATCCTTGGGAAGCAAGAAGAAAGTTGAAGATGCTCCCAAGAAGATTATGAAAAAGGAAGAGAAGACCTTGGAGTCTAAATCCAAGAAGGGTGATGCATCCAGAAGGACCACCAAGAAAACATGCTTCTACTGTGGAAAGAAAGGACATATCATGGATCTTTGTAAAGAAGCCATGAAACTAAATAGAAGCAGACTGGACTCAAAAAGACAATCAATCCAGAAGAAGAAGAAGGGATTGATTGAAAACAAGTTGCCTAAGAAAGGTAGCTTGACAGCATCTAAGGAACCATGTGGAACTTCCAGAACTGGGGCCACTCTTCCAAATGATTTACTTGTCATATGGCCACATCAGTTGCAACTTTCCAGAGAACTACAAAGAGTTGAAAATGAAGCTCTGGCAATTGCTAAAGCGAAAGGGAAGAGGAAGGTTTCACATGAAGATGTTTTGAGAACCACACCAGCACAATCATCAATGAAGATCAAATGTGCAAGTGTGAAGACTGGTGAAAATGGGACATCTCGGTTGAGAGAATCTTCTCAACCTTGTTGTTCACATTGATGAACCAAGGAGGTTCCATCTTATTCCCTTATACTCTTGGTATATACATGTGCTAACATTGCAGAGAATTGAAGATGATGATCATTCTCATCTGGAGGATGGTTTGGACAGAACGGAGTGCACCCCTTGAGGGGGAGCAAATCTGAAGAAGATGATGTTCTGAGATTAATATCATCTTAAGAAAATGGATGAATGGGGGAGCTTTATCATTGCACTGAACTTTCTAATGAGTTTTGTGATGTATGTGCAGGATTTAGCATTTCATTGTTATATCTGAAAAATTTCAAACCCCTGAAGCATGATCTCACATGTGTAGAGAATTGTGGACAGCATTGAGTATCTTGGTTACATCACTCTTGTTTTCTACACTGGGTTAGCCCAAGTAGACTTAGAGTTGATTTACTAAAGGTTCTTTGCTAAAGAAGAACATGTGGTATCATCCCTCTCTTAGTGTTTTTCAAGAAGATGCTATTCGAAGGGAGGAAGAGATATTGTGGAAGAGAACCACACCACACCTTTGCATTTGATTGCCAATAAGGGGGAGAAAATATTGGCACACATATTGACCCATTCATATGTGTTGAAGTTGTGTATTGACAACAAATACAAAGGGGGAGATTGAAGTGCGTTGTGTTTCATTTGTTGTCAATGAGACATGTTGTTGTCTTAGAATGAATGGATGTCAAGAATTGTCAAGATGTGAATGCCAAAGGTTGTGATGGTGTTGGTGGTGAAGGAGAATGGCCATGGTACTAAGATTCATGTCACTTAGGAGATTCACTAAGTGGTATTGGAAATTGTGGTTGAAACATTCTCCATGTACATCAGACGATTGTTGAGATGCTCTTTATGTTCAAAGAACTTGTATCCTGATGATACAAAGTCACAACATGATTAGAAGACCATGCATTGTAGTGACAATGCATGAGGAGTTGAAGATGATCCATCCACAAGTTCTAAGTGGATGAAGTGGTTTAATGAAGTCCATGCACTATCACTTAGTGCATGTGAATTTGAAGAAGTTCCAATTTGATGTCTGATTTGATCAACGAAGTTCATTGAAGAATTTATGTGATTAAGGAGCTCGGTTGATGAAGAAAGAACCTTCAAGAATTTCCCTCATAAGTAATGAATATTTGTTGAGAAGGAGTGAGGAATTCAAATGAAGAAGAAGGTGAGAAAAAATGAGGAAGAAGGCTTCAAGTGGCATTTGGCATATGGGGATACTTTGTTTTTATACAAAGTCTTTATTCCTATACTTAGCAAAAAATAAGGCCAGCCAAGGCCAGCCCACGGGTTCAACCCCAAGGCACTTGTGGGCCTAAGTCGCCACGCCCATGGGGGATCCCATGGTGCAAGAACAAGGCGGCAGGGGCCGTGTGTAAGCCCCCGAGGACACGCGGTGGTGAAACCCGCGCGCCCGAGGTGCATAGTGGGCGCTAAGAGCGCGCCCGCAGGAGGCATGAGTGGGCGCAGAGCGTGCCCGCAGGGAGAACTCGGCGCGGGGCGGCACCGAGAGGGTTGGAAGTTCAATTGCCGAGTTGAGGCAGTGCCAGGGTGATAAAGAGCGAGAATTCCGCGGCCCGTTTCGATGTGGGATGCGGAAAAATTCCCGGGAGCGAATCCCAGCCGCTCATCTGATCTCGCGGACGATCGGCGCCGCTCATCTAATCCGCCGCGCTCCCGATCTGATCCAAGCCGTCGAAGGTTTTTTGATCACCGCATCCAACGGCCCAGCGTCCATCTCCTACCTCGAGCTCGTGCCGAGGCCATGCCAAGGCCACCCGACGTCCGCCGTCGAACCAGAGGCATCCCGACGACGGTTCTTGAGCTCCCGACCACCATTTCTGAATCCGAAGGCTCCATTGAGCTCGTCTGGACCTACCGAACACGATCATGCATAAAAATATACTTGCATGCAACAAATGAGGAAATTCGATGAAGACCGAGGCAAACGAAGTTGCCGAGGCATCGGGTGTTCATGTTTTGCATGGGATGGCCTAAACAGAGGCCATGCACACGTTCCGCGACTCATGCATGAGAAGGAGCGAAAAATAAATGAGCCCGCGTGAAACAGAGAGTAAAAAAAAACAAGATTTTGGAAATCTTGAAAACTCGAGATATTCGGGAGTTTGAATTTATATCCCACGCGGATGAACCGAGGCCCTCTGCCTATATAAAGAGAGGCCGAGACCTCTGAATTGCTTGCTGATCCTCTGAAGAGAGAAGTCCCGTGAGAAGCACTTTGTGCCTCGCGAAGTCGAAGCCCCGCGACGCACCCTGCGCGGCAGTGAATCCCGGAGCACCCCTTGCTCCGTAAGGTTCCTTTTGCGCACTCCTTGTGCGAAAGAAGAAGAGGAGAAGTCCCCTGCGCGCTACCCCTTTGCGCGACAGGAAGGAGAGGTTGGGCAGCGCGACCTTGCGCGCTCCCTCTGTGAACCGCGCCCCCTGCGTGGCAGTGGTGCTTGTGCGACCCACGGCTGCCCCTTGCAGCGAGATCCTGCACACCTTGCACCTTGTGCTTGTGCGTTTGAAGAAGGCAGTGTGGTTTTGCACCTTGCGCGGCCCTTGCCGGTGCACCTTGTGCGGCTGTGAGGAGAAGAAGTGAGTTCGGGTTGTGAAGTGTGTAACACACCTTGTGTGTGTGTGCAAGGAGAACCCAAGACTTGGCCGTGTGTGTGCATAAGGAGGAAGACCACACTATTTGTGTGTGTGCAAAGTGGACAATAACACCTACGGGCCAAGTGTGTGCAAGTGATGTAGGCCAAGCTCAAGTGTGTGCAAAAGTGAAAAACAAAGTTTGTGTGCAAAAAGACAAATAGGCCGAACCTTAGTGTGTGTGCAAACTAAAGTGTACACACTAAGAATAAGGAGAAGAGGATTCCTCACACTAGAGTATAACACACTTCTAAGTGTGTAACCAAATTGAATAAAGTGTGTGAAGTTCAGTGAAGGTGTGTGCTTAAAGATACTACACCCTCTAAGGGTTTACTGCACCAAGAAGAGAAAAAGGGAAGTGCATGCTTGCATGCATGCACATGCACACGTGAACAAAGATAAATCAGGCTGTGTGCATTTGAGGAGTCCAAGACAAAGAGTTCTTGAAGAATTTGAGAAGCCATGCAATCAGTGCATGAGGATGCAGAGATACCATGCACTCAGTGCATGAAGTTGATGTGAAGTCAGACTGAGCCAGACTGAAGTGAAAGATATTGTTTGTCTGAGTTTTCAGTATTTGAGAAGAGCCTGATCAACAGAAGTGATCAGAAGTTGTTGAGCAAGACCAACAGACCTTATCAGAGGCTATTGAAGATTCTTGGAGAGAAGCCGGGTCATCCTTAGAAGAAGGTGATAAATCCTGAGCAAGACGAGAAGACCTAATCATCACAAGTGATCAGAGGTACAGAGCAAGGCCAGCAGTCTTTATCCCAGCCTGCTGAAGATACTTGAAGAAGCTTAAAGTGAAGAAGAGCTACTCGTGCGACTCGAGGAGCCAAGAGAAGACCCTGTGGGACTCAGGGAGAAGAAGTCTTCAGTGGGATTCTGGAGCAGGCCAGTGGGACTCTGGTAACACTGTGTGACGTAGTATAAAGACCCTCCTGTGGGACTCAGGAGAGATACAGTGGGACTCTGTATCGACCATTGTAATTTTAACAGGTTATAATGGAGAATCCATGCTGGGAGAGCATGGCAAGGATGTAGGCCTTTGGTGCTGAACCTTGTAAATCCTTGTGTCATGTGCCTTTTCATTACTGCATTATCCGGGAAAGGTTGAGAGACATAAGAAGAGTGGATCGAGGCCTTAAAAAGCCATAGAAGTTTAATTGATTAAGAATCAATTAGTAAAAAGTTTTAAAGGATCACTGATTCACCCCCTCCCCCTCTCAGTGATTCACACTGATCTGGGCACTTCAGGATGGATGGGATGTGAAACTCTATTGAGCGTAGAATTTCCCTTTCTCCATAACAACATGGAACTGATAGTATATGTTGTTGGTGGCATGATCCACTGAATTTCATGAAGTAAAAACCTCTTAAAAGGAAACATCCGAATTTTGTGCCTGGTATTGACGTCGGGTCAGCTGAACTAGGTCCGGTGGGGCAACGGTGTAAACCAACTTCTCTTAGGCTTGTAGAATCGATAGATAGTGGCAGTATTGATGAGGCCTTGTGGTAGACCTCCTTTGTGGCTCTCAAGCAGTAGACGTCACTGAGTTGACTTTAACATCCCTTACCTTGTCATCATAGGGTAACGAGTTATAGGATCATTCAAGGGAGAGGCTCCCATAATGGGTGGACATTGGAGTGGGGAGCAGCAGCCCCCTGCACGGCCTATGGGGTGTTGGTTATGGCGGGGAAAAAAGGCTCCAAATCTTGATGGTCCATGTCCCTCATTGGGATAACCCCCTTCTGATTGTATTGTTGGATAATAGTATCAGTTACCTTTATCTGGATGATATCAGATGGTGAGACAAGGCATGGGCGCCTAGCAGCTGTGGTAGTGGATGATGTTGTCTTGGAGGGGGAGCCATGTAGAATCACCAGGTTTTCATTTCCCCTAACCCTACATCTATTGTAGAGGGTCATTTTTTACTATAGATATATATTGGGTCTTGCACAACTATAAGATCCATCCATCTGTATAGAAATTTGGAAAGCAATTCCCAATTCCCTAGTGTCATTTAGTATTTTATAGTCGGATTTAAATATCCACGCTGACAATGCCACAACCCAGGATGCCTAGCAATCAACTTCCCGAAATGGCTAGTATCCCACTACGCACATTATTTTCTTAGCAGAACCTAGCACCAAATATCTGAATTTGGTGACAAAATAATCTATCAATGTATCGAGCACTTATAATTTTCATATTTGGTGGAGAACTAGTTCACATCGAGTTCACCATTTCTATTTCTTACACTTTCACTGGGGAACACTACTTCATGTCACTGGGTCGATAGATGAAGGTCACATTGTGCCCCACATTATCTCTTTAGAAATGCGTATGACAACCATAACTTCTTAAGTGATGTTTTATCCTTGATTGAAATGATATGATGGGATATTGGTTGCTTCTTCTATGGATTCCTCCTCTGAATTAATCACCTATTCCATGTCTCCTTCGTAGATTAATACATTCTTCATGAACTCGTTATCGATGTCATATTTTTGTGGATTTCGGTTAATTACATTGCTTCTGTCAGGACATTCCAAAGGGAAAAGTTGGGGAAGCAACCTTTAGCCCAGAGAGTAGTCATGGTGTGTCGTATTTGGCATGTCTAGATTCTAAAATGATTGAGCACGTTTATTCTTCCTCGTTAGAGGTCTTCTCGTGGTCACAGAAACATGAGGCTTCCCATTGAGATTTTTGGGTATATTAATGTAGAGTCATGTCTCTGAGGTTTTACTCAACATTCCATTTTTAACAGAGGGTATTCCTTATGTTTAATATCTTGAGAAGATGGATTATACTGATCATTACACTGATGAGGTAGGATAAGATTGGTACATACATAGGAGGGATAACCAAGAAGGTTTACTAGATGGATGGATCATAATGCCCAATGAGGATGGATCGAGGATTACGTGTCCCAAAAAGGGAAGATTTCACACCATCAAGGATGATCTGGACATTAACAAGGATAGATTAGGGAGGAACACCCAAAAAAGGGGAACACTATGGATTAGCTTTGTCTAGGATTGAACCTCAGGGTGGCTTCCTTCATAACCTGTATAGAATATAGGGATCAAAACCCATGTAGTTTGAAGGTCTGATTTGGGGTTTACACATGGTTAGATTCCCTTCACTAGAGGGGAACTCTTGGTTAGATGGATATGGATTGTGCAGGTATTATGCATGGTTAGCTGCCTTAATTGATGGTGTGATTCCACCGGGATGTGGAAGCCCAAGTAAGAATTAGGATGGATGATGGATGATTTGATGAAGTGGATAATATGGATAGTTCAGAACTGACATTAATATGATGGTGTTGGGATTTAACCTCATGGAGGCTTCCTAGATACCCTATGCAGATGATAGGGATCAAATTCCACTTACCTCTTGAATGGTGTGATGAGACACCTAAGTAGGAGGCTCGTGATAGATGGATGCATGGATAGGGACCCGAAGGAAGTTGAACGACTAGTTAAGGCATGATATTACTGAGATACGAAGGCTCAAATAAAAGACCAATATGGTAAATTATTGATGGTATTGAACCTCAGGGAGGCTTCCTATGTATCCTGGTGGTGGGGAATCAAAGTCCACGTAGTTAATGATGGGGCATATTCTCAGGGTATATGAAAAGAACGGAAACCCATAGACATGTCAAGGATTAAGCAGGGTTAGAAACCAATCACAAGGCGGACACACTTGATTGGAGGACTATGGTGAATTATGATTCTTATCCATGGTTAGAAGCCTGAGAAAAATGGGACATGTGGTTGGGTATTATGCATGGTTAGAATCCCAAATGGATGGATCAAAACACCCAATCGAGTGATATTCGAGTGATGTGTCCCAAAAAGGGAAGATTTCACATTATGAGGGTAAATCCCTAGAAGGGAGAACCAATGTATACCATTGGTTGGGACTGAGCACCAAAGAGGAATCCTACATACCCAAAAGGGATCAAAATCGTTCTAGTTTGAAATGAGAAAGGGGTGTGTAGTTTAACATCAAGTAGGATGAAATTGTGCTGATGTGAAATAGATAGGATAGACAAGTAGTGGGGAATCAGTTTCATGAACCTCAAAAAGGCTTCCTACATACCTTTTTTAGACGATAGGGATCAAATTCCACATAGTTCAGGAAGAGATGCATGGGGATTTTTGGGGTTTAGTAACCCAAAGTCGTATTGGGGCTTACGTGGGGTTAACATCCCAATGTCATGTTGGGGATTATGTGTTGTTAGAGACCTAAATTTATGGTGGGGATTATGTGTGGCTAGTGGACTGAAAAATATGACATTACCATTGCTCGGTCTAAGACCACATGAGTCATGCTCGGTGTGAGAATCAACAGGTAATAGCAAACCTGATGGTTGTTCCATGAAATGTGTAGTCATGAGGAATATTATCGGGCTTAATCATGGTTAGTAGCCCAAGGAGATGGAGATTGAGACTTACTCCATGACGGAATCCTGAGAAGTAGTTCAGGGATTTTGTGGAGACTTCTTGAGGCACAAATTTTGAAAAATCCTAGAGGGAGAGGGAGAGACAGAGAGAATTGATGCTCATTCCCCTTGGAGTCATCTCAGACATGTCACACATGCTGAAATAATAGTTTAACATAATTTTTTGAGGATGTGGGGTGTTTGTAGTTTAAAATCTTATAGCTCAAATTATGATGACCCACTCCTAACCACTTGGAATTACATAACATGTACTAACCCACACTTGGGGAAGGGATGGCACAAGAAATTATAGGTACTAATGAGGTAGGGTGGTCAATTAATGGGTCGACATTAGCGTAGCTATGAAATGAAGAAATAGTTTTTGATGTACCTATGATAAGATGAATAAGGTAGTGAAAACAAATATCGAGAACCACCCAAGGGACCATGAAATTGAATCATACGATCCAGGAGGGATTCACAAGAGATGCGTTTGTGATCCTAGGGGGTTTAGCTTGAGGAGATTCACAAAGGAAAAGGATTTCTACAGAGGAAGGTATCTTTGTGAAGGAAGAGTGGTTCATGAAGGAAATACTTTGGAGGAGTAGATATTTACCTTATAAAAGCACACATTTTGTGGATAATGCTCTGTGAAGGCATAATGCTTCACGGAGCCTCGACCAACCTGAAGGGGCTTCGTCCTACATGAAGGTCAAATGACTTCGTGAAGGTTATACCTATAAGTTAGGGCCATGAAGAATGTATAAAAGCATGGTTGACGATTCTCAAGTACCTTGGGTGGTCCATTTTTCGAGTTCACAATGAGCTTCATGAAATAGGATATTAGAAGGTGAAATGTTGGAGTAACAATGGTTTGGATGGGGGTGAACCATCTATTTATTGGAAAGGGTCATTCATAGAGCTCGTTGGGCTCAGTGTGAAGAAAAGATGACACCATGAAGTGATGGGATGACATCAGACTTAGTTGGACTTGAAATGGTACCATCACTACGATGATTACAGGGATGGTCATGGAGTAAAATGATGTTGTAGTGCAGCCAGGCTCTATCGGAATTCGTCAAACTCAAGAAGGTACCATCAGCCTTCTTCATGGTCATATTTGGGAGGGGTCACTATAGAGTAGATTTTCAAAATGGACACCTTTGATGGGTTTTTATTGGATTCTAATTCCATTCAGGTCCAGATGATCTTTGAAATGGCTAAGTCTTTGTTCATTCCTTCAATATCATGATTTTCAACACAAAAAAATTTAAAGATATGAAATTTATAACTTCTTGTGTCATTCCAAATACCAAAAGTAGTGCTACAATAAGAAACATATATATAGATATTTCAACATGAAAAATAATTATTCACTCAGAAATTCCACAAAAATTTAGAATTCTCTTCTCTTGAAATGGCTGAAAATTATTTTTCTAGAATTTTAACTTACATTAAGAATTATAAAAATATAAATATAATATTCATAATAAAAATTTTCATCTATACTTCCAAATATTAATTTTTATTTCCATTAAAATATGACGTTTTATTTGATTGATATTGTTCAACTGTCAATGTGTATAACAAATTCAATTATAAAATAAATTATCTACCACATTTTTAGTTTTAAGGAAAAATATTTTAAAATTTTAGATAATATAATAGAAATAAAAATGTTTAAAATTTGGATCAAACTAAAACTTAAAGACAATCTCTATCTCTAGTTGTTTTCATAGATATACAGGGGTGAATTTTAGTTTTTAAATAAATATACAATTGTTATCAACACATAAAATTTTTAATCTACTAAAACATGATGTTTTATACCCATAAAATATATAGAGTATATCAAAAAAATTCTTATATGGGTGGTTGAATTTAAATAATTACAATCAAAACAAATTTTAATTAAAGTAATATGTATAGAAAAAATAAAAAATAAAATAAAGAGTTGTGATTTATAAATCATGTATGGATAATAAGATATTATAAAGACACATTTCTCCCAAATAATAGGGGTAATAATAAATCTGATTGAAGGTATCTTTGACTTTGACCTATTGAAATTTATATCTTATAAATAATAATAATCCCTCAACTAAACCTACACGAAGTTATTGGGAAGCAGCTACAATTCAAAAACTCAACTTCATTTTCTTAATGGAAGACTACAATCATTCTGATCAAAAGAAAACAAAACTTCTATAACCTATAATCGTGACTCTATATTCCCTAAAACATCACTCAATCATCTTGATTAGAAACTCAAGCAATCCAATAAGAATGATGAGAACTTTTTAATGAAATCCTCACATATGATCCCTTAGAAAAAAATTCATAAAGAAAATTAAAGTGATCAAAATATATCATGGAATAAGGCTATTTAAGGACTTCAATAAATCCAAATAAGATATTTCGTAACCAAGCGATCAGTTCAATACTACCTCATAGTCCTCAAATTCGTGTTCTAATTTTCCCTAAAACCGCTAATGGTTGAATTTTACTATATTTGGTCTTAGTTGTATTGTAATTGAATGTATATTTTTTATTAACCAATGAACTCATGAAAACATTACATCTCTTAATGAAGTTATCCCTTCATCATTACAACAATCAAACATTAGGTAAAAGTAATCTAAAAAGTAAATTATGATCTCTAAAGTTTTTCATTGAAATATAATAGAAATAAGGTTATTATATTTTCAATAATTTATAGAAAATATACATAAAAAAAATAATTGTTAGAATGATTAAAATACATAAGAGTTATTTTATTTTCAAATTTAAGGATTAAACAAGTCTTTGAATCATTAGCGGGTGCTTATTTTTTTGGACGATATAATCTTCAGATGATCAAACAAAAAATAATGAAATATATTTTCAAAATTCAAGATATGAAAGTTCAAGATGTTTTTTATTGGTGATTATACATTATTTCATGGTTTAAAGGTAAAATAGATAAGTCATGGGAACTTTTATTTCATAATATAAATATGGGAAAAAGGTGAGAAATCGATTTTACATGGGAAATGACATAGAAATGGAAATGTCAATTTCAACCCATAAACAATATAAAAGGATTATTATGTAAAATTGTAAATGAGATGGAATATAGGAAAATCATTGAAATCCTATTTTATGTGGTAGTGAAATGACCTTCCATTATGTTTTTCACTTATAAAGTTACACAGTACCAAACTTGTCCCAAATAAATCCACTTGATGGTAGTCCATTAGATTATTTTTTTTCATTAAAATCATGGTGTATTTAGGAATATTATATAATGAAAAAACAAAAAAAAGATTTATTTGTATTTATATATGTTTCTTGAGTTGGTTTAGTGGATGATCACATATCAACATCAATTAGTACATTATATCTTATATTACTATTTATTTTTAGATATTTCGAAATAAATATTTCAATTCATCAAGTCCTTTGAAAGAATAATATACTACAGATACTCAAATTTTTAATCCATTATTATGGTGTATTTAATTAGTTTAAGATATTATATTTGTTGTGAAATCTCTAATTTCAATCAAGTGTGATAACATGAGTATAACTAATATAAAAAATGCATCATTTGTTATAAACAAATATCATTGAGATCACTTCATGATGGGGAATTATGGACAAGGGCTACTGATGTTATATTAAATGTCAATAAAATATATATTTTCCCACAAAATGATAATTTCATTACCTAAGAAATGTTTTTAGAGGATTTAATTAGCACTTATATTTGAACCTTATTTATCTAACTAGTAGGAATTTCAATTTATAACATGGTTTATTTGTTATTTTGAATTAATTTTTCGAATTTATACCACCCTCTAGTGTACATTAAAGAAGGTTCTCTTTGGGTTTGTTGAAAAGGGGATATATTTTTCAAAGTTTTCTTGGAGTGGTTTTAAATTATTCAAGTTTGAGGTGGATGGAATTTTTCTCTATTATTAAAAAATGAGCAGTTATATATTATTTATGTTTAGATAGTGGGGATTAGTTTAATGTCTATTGAGGGGGAGAACCTTATTTATGATGTTCTAAAGGGTGTGATGATAAAGTGATTGTTTTCATGAAAAAAAATTAGGTAAATCTTATTTTACACAATTATCTAGAATCATGTGTCCATATAGTGTATGCTTAGTGAATAATTTATATATTATCTAAAGGTGATAGATTTTAGATAATTTTTCTATTTAGTTGTACAAGAATTTTCTAGTTTAGTTTCTTTTTTAGATGTTTAAGGGTTTTCAAAAATCCTAAATCGTGAAATAGAGGCCCTAGATATTTAGGAATAACACAAAACAATGGAAGGATATCAATGAATAGATCCTACTAAAGTGGGTTATGCCACAATATAATAGAGATATAACTGAAAACCCAATTATGAGTATGGATATTGTGGTGAATTCTTCATGATAAATAGTGACCCCAGTATTATTATGATCATAGATATCTATATCTCGTTGTTTCTATAAAACATATAAGCTAGGTGTTTCATTGAGACATGTATTATGTGTGATTAAATAGAATTAATTTAAGAAAAATCCTTTAATTATAAAAGGGATTTTACAACATGGTTACTATTTTTTCATTACAGATCAGTTTGGTAAAAAATATTGTGTTATTATATTAAGTAAATTTCATTCCGTAGAAAATGGCTCATTCTATGTTGAACTGGTCGTAGGTGAACCCTAATATTTTTTTCATGGAATGATTTGTAGATTATGATCTCTAAAACATAGAGGAGGATTAATTTTTACTATGAAGGGGGTATTTTAGAAATTTTGGTGTCAAATTAGTTATATTATGAATCAATATTTTTGAGTCACTAATTTCAATATGTTGTGAAGATAGTGGTCCCAAATCAATAAAGTTGAGTCGAGAAGATTATCCAGAATTAAAATTTCTTAACCTTTAAAGATTATATCGAATATTTTCATGGAGGATTTCATCTTGAATTTGAAATATGAATATTGTAATTTTCCAAAAATAATTAAGTATAATTGATTATTATTTAGAGGGATAACAAGGTGATTCTATCAAGATTTAGTGTATTGAATTATCTACATAATGAAGGTAGTAGACATATTGGGTCAATGAAACCTATTTAAAATATAATAAATAAGTAGCGAGATTAGTGATTTTTATATATCATCACATATTTATAATATACTCCTTATTTTATCCTAGTTTTTGTGGACCAATTAATAATTACATGTGTCTTGTATTACTTTATCAATTGTTATTTATCATAAGTGAGAGAACTTTTCAAAAGTAAATATGGAACAACATTGTCTGTGAGGCAAGTTTGAATAAATCTACATACCCTAATTCAACCCCTCCCCCTCCACTCAAATATTTACATGGATGAATAAAGTAAGAAACTACATAAATCATCAAGCATACTAAAAATTAAAAAAAATTGTGTAACATTATTGGATGAAATTGATTCAAGGGATCTGTTGGAGTAATAAGTGTATTCCCCACCCAAAAGTGTAAAATTGTAGATGTGTATTAATAAATAAAGATATTAAAATGGAAAAAATAATATATTTCTTTCAAAAAAATAGATCAAGTAGGATTGAAAATCTATGTTAACAAATGGACATACCTAATAATAATAAATTTGAATATTTGCATGGACATTAAATGTAAAAAATGAAGGTTTTGTGAGATTCAAAAATGATGAAGGCTTGAAAATCATTGGTTCATGGAAATCCAATATTAGAGGTAATTATATGAGATTACTATATGATTTTTCTGTTGATGGCCTTGGGAACAAATTGATTAATGATATCCAATTTTGTGACTCAAGGCATGAAATAAATTTCACCAATAAAGTATATATAGTCAAATTAATATTTCATTTTATTGTGATGTAAGGAAAAATCATGAAATGAAATTTCTACCATATTAGTGGAGGATACGACATATGTTTCCATTCCAAAAAAAGATGAAAATAGGTTTTGGAAAAATTGGATTGGATACTTTGTTGGGTCGGAACAAAACAGGGAATGATGGCAAGAGGGGGGGTGAATTGCCTTTTAAAAAAATGATAAACAAATTAAAATCAAAGTAAAGTGCAGCGGAAATAAAGAGGCAATCACACAAGAAATTGATAACGGAGTTCGGCCAAAAACCCGGCCTACGTCTCCGCTCCCAACTCAACCGTTGAGAGATTCCTACCGCTTGCTTTTCAATGGTTTTAGCATGAAACCCACTAGGCTTTGAGGTAGCACTAGGACCTATTACAGCTTGCTTTTTGTGGTTAAGCAAGAACCCACTTACTTTTAATGGTTTAGTAAGAACCCACTAGCCTTTTTAACGGGTGAAGGCTAGCTCACCGAACACAAGCCTTTTAAAAGGAAAGGCTTGAAGAAACCTCTTCACACCTTAGTGGTGGTGTGAGAACCCAAAGAAAGGGAGATGAGAAAAGAGTTTGGGGTTTGTAGGCACAAACCCAAAATGAAGCTCAAAATAAATAAAACTATAAAAACTGTAATTGAGGAAGACTTGGGTGCCAATTGGATAGATGGAGTTGATGTAGCGTGCTCTCCCAAGCTTCTTGAGTGGAGCTCTTGGATGTGGAAATGGATGGAGCACTTGGGGTTCTCTTGGAACAATCCGCCGGAGCTTCGCCAAAATGATCAACAATGTGTCCGGTGGCTTGGGTGAAGTTCCGGGGCTTCCTAGGCCTTTATTTATAGGCTAGGAACCTTCAAGTATCCGTTGGAGGGCTTTGGAGCCGTTGGAAAAGGCCTCGGAGCCGTTGGGAGGCTTTTGGAGTTGACTGGTCAAAGCCAACGGCTAGTTTGACCAGTGCTACCGGCTGGCCGGTGCAGGGCCACCGGCTGGCCGGTGCCTTGACAGTGGCTGAGTCTTCTTTTCCAGGCACCACCGGCTGACCGGTACAGCTCCACCGGCTGGCCGGTGCCTTGGAAGTTGAGGAGAAGAGTCTTGATCCAGGCTCTACCGGTCGACCGGTGGAGGAGCCACCGGCTGGCCGGTGGCAAGACAGTAGAAAACACTATTTGGGCTGGGTGCCACAGGTCGACCGGTGGGAAGCCACCGGCTGGCCGGTGGCAGGACAGTAGCAAACACTATTTGGGCTGGATGCCACAGGTCGACCGGTGGGAAGCCACCGGCTGGCCGGTGGACTGAATTTCAGTCCACTTCTTGTCCATTCTTGGGCCAATCCTTTGGCAATCTTTTGCCTATCATCCACAACACTTAAAAACAAAGTTAGATAAACATGAAAGTGATTGTGATCATGAAAATTAAACCACGAGGGGATACGAGAGGTACAACAATCTCCCCCTATTTTGATGATCACAATCACCGAAACAATCAAAGTAAAATACTGAAATTAAAGACATTCTTAAAGGATAATTTGAAAATAAATCAAATCATGATGAAAAAGGATTCTCCCCCAATCAATCAAGAAATTTCTCCCCCTTTGTGATTATCAAAATAGAATGGGGCATAAAACTTGATTGAGGGAAAAATTGAAAATCAAGATTTTAGATTTGAAAATCAATTGAAATTTTGGAAATTGAATTGAAAGTTTGAATAACAGTTTGAATTGAAAGTTTTGAATCAAAAACCAATTGAAATTTGAAAATTTTGAAATGAAAATTTGAATGAAAATTTGAAACCAAGTGTTGAAATTGAAAGTTGGAAAAAAAATGAAATTGAAAAGCTTAATCAATCCTAACTCCCCCTAAATAAAACAAAAGATCATCGGGGAGAGGGATTTTGAAAAGAGATGATTTTAGGCCCGGAGAGACTCGCAAGAAGGGATTTTTCAATCCACACTTGTCTCATAGTGGGTCTTCTCCTATAAAATTCGTCCGAAAAGAAAATACTTTTGGGTTGACCATACCGGGCGTTTTTACAATTGCATTCATAAATAAGGTGCCCGGGTTTTTTACAATAATTGCAAAATTTATAACTAGAGCTCCCCCTAACAAAAACAGTGGGTACATGGGAGGAGGATGCTTGGTTGGTGTATCCTAGCCCTTGGGTGGTTCTAGAAACCCTTTGAGAACCAAGCAAATTGTTCAAATTTTGTTCCCCTTGGGTGAATTTGGCTAGGGATTCTCTAAGGTCCTTGATGGTTGATTCCATAGAATCAACATTTGGAAAATTTTGGATTTTAAGGGACAACTCTTCCTTCTCTTTAAGAAGTTGTTCTTTTTCGGAAGAGAGTTTTTTGAAATTCTTTTTCAAAGCGACAAATTTTGAAGATAAAGCATGAAAACCTTTTTCCAATTGATCTCTTGCGTGCGAGAGTTCTTCATAGGATAAATGATTCAATGAATTAGAAGAACTAGAGGAGGAAGAGGAGGAAGAGGAGGAAGATACCTCATGTTTTGCCATTAGGCATTTTTTACCTTGGTCGCTCGAGGAGAAGGAGGAGAATGAAGATGTGGAGCTATCACTCCATGTTTCCTTTGAAGCCTTCTTCTTCTCCTTTTTCTTGGCCCTTTTCTTGTGAAGTGGGCAAGCGGGTACGGATTTTGCATCGGGTTCTTGCTTTTGAGCGGGTTCTAGCTTTTGAGCGGATTCTTGCTTTGGAGCCTCGCTAGTACCTTCATAGGTTAGTTCTAAAAATTTCCAAAGATCGTAAGAAGATGTGCAAGAAGAAATATGATCAAAAACATTTCGGTCAAGACCACAATGTAGAGCATTCATGGCTTTGCCATCAAGCTCGAAATTTGCAATGTCAGCGGGGGTCCATTGAGATTCATCGGGAGAAGAAAGGGTGAAACCATGCATGACAATTTTAAAAATAGGATAACCAATGCTTTTAAGAAATGTGGTCATGCGGGTTTTCCAAAAAGAATAATCGGCTCCATCAAAGAATGGAGCACGATCCAAAGAATGTCCTTCGGGGGATTGAGAGGAAGAAGCGGTAGAAGCCATCAAAAAAATAGGATCTTTAATTTGAAACCGTTTTAGGGAATTATTCAAATACGTCCTCTGATACCAATTGTTGGGTCGGAACAAAACAGGGAATGATGGCAAGAGGGGGGGTGAATTGCCTTTTAAAAAAATGATAAACAAATTAAAATCAAAGTAAAGTGCAGCGGAAATAAAGAGGCAATCACACAAGAAATTGATAACGGAGTTCGGCCAAAAACCCGGCCTACGTCTCCGCTCCCAACTCAACCGTTGAGAGATTCCTACCGCTTGCTTTTCAATGGTTTTAGCAAGAAACCCACTAGGCTTTGAGGTAGCACTAGGACCTATTACAGCTTGCTTTTTGTGGTTAAGCAAGAACCCACTTACTTTTAATGGTTTAGTAAGAACCCACTAGCCTTTTTAACGGGTGAAGGCTAGCTCACCGAACACAAGCCTTTTAAAAGGAAAGGCTTGAAGAAACCTCTTCACACCTTAGTGGTGGTGTGAGAACCCAAAGAAAGGGAGATGAGAAAAGAGTTTGGGGTTTGTAGGCACAAACCCAAAATGAAGCTCAAAATAAATAAAACTATAAAAACCGTAATTGAGGAAGACTTGGGCGCCAATTGGATAGATGGAGTTGATGTAGCGTGCTCTCCCAAGCTTCTTGAGTGGAGCTCTTGGATGTGGAAATGGATGGAGCACTTGGGGTTCTCTTGGAACAATCCGCTGGAGCTTCGCCAAAATGATCAACAATGTGTCCGGTGGCTTGGGTGAAGTTCCGGGGTTTCCTAGGCCTTTATTTATAGGCTAGGAACCTTCAAGTATCCGTTGGAGGGCTTTGGAGCCGTTGGAAAAGGCCTCGGAGCCGTTGGGAGGCTTTTGGAGTTGACTGGTCAAAGCCAACGGCTAGTTTGACCAGTGCTACCGGCTGGCCGGTGCAGGGCCACCGGCTGGCCGGTGCCTTGACAGTGGCTGAGTCTTCTTTTCCAGGCACCACCGGCTGACCGGTACAGCTCCACCGGCTGGCCGGTGCCTTGGAAGTTGAGGAGAAGAGTCTTGATCCAGGCTCTACCGGTCGACCGGTGGAGGAGCCACCGGCTGGCCGGTGGCAAGACAGTAGAAAACACTATTTGGGCTGGGTGCCACAGGTCGACCGGTGGGAAGCCACCGGCTGGCCGGTGGCAGGACAGTAGCAAACACTATTTGGGCTGGATGCCACAGGTCGACCGGTGGGAAGCCACCGGCTGGCCGGTGGACTGAATTTCAGTCCACTTCTTGTCCATTCTTGGGCCAATCCTTTGGCAATCTTTTGCCTATCATCCACAACACTTAAAAACAAAGTTAGATAAACATGAAAGTGATTGTGATCATGAAAATTAAACCACGAGGGGATACGAGAGGTACAACATACTTGATCCAAAATATTTGGATGATTTGGTGAATAATGAAGGAGCTCGTTATATATGAAAAATCACTCAAGAATGTACTCACATGTGTGATGTTTTCCAATAGAGAATGATTATTTAGAATACATAAAGGAAAAAAAATAATAAGTCAACATGGTTTTTTGAATTGGTTCATATTGATTTGTCTTTCCCAATATCTCATAAAAACATTAATGTAGAAATGTATAATGTGTTGATCATTACTGATTATCATGAGATTACTTGGTAAATAGTGATTACCCACAAGTTTAACATTTTTATATGTATTTCATTTTATTGAATAATGGAAGAGAATGTGTTTGAATATAAAATCATGATGATTTATAATTATAATGGCATAGATTTATCCAATATTCAAGTTGAGTATTTCATTGGGAAGTATGGGATAAACCATCATATTTCAATGGTAAGAACTACTCTGTAGAATAGTGTAGTAGAGATGAGGAACAAGATCAGAAATAATGGTTTGAAATATTATCATAAAGAAAAACATATTGTATAAATTTTCCAAGGAAGTTGCCCTGACATTATTCTATATCACAAATGAGTCTTTGTTGTATCTAGGATAATATAATATTTATTATGATATGTGGTATGAAAAAAAATACAATGCTAATGTAATTTCAAATATTTCAAATTAAATGATTCATTGTCAATAATGAAAAGTGACAGTATAATTTTGAATCTCATCGAATAAAAGTTTTATTTCATAGATAATCTCTAAATATAATGGTGAAGAAAATCTTTAATAAAAGTCCTAGTAAAATTATTTAAACATATATGTTACAGTTGTGTAAAAAAATTATACTTTTTAAAAACAATGATAGAATTCTAGGGGAAATTGATTAGGAACTAAATAGTTTATGGGGTTGTAAGTTGATGATGGTTATTATAAATATGATAAAAGTAATGGTGAAGTGGAAACATGTTCCTCACTTATACCAAGCATAGGAATCATGGTTGAATTGATTAATAGGATATCAATGGTGACTGGATAGATCTAGTGAAAACTAAAATAAAGAAGTCACTACACCAAACTCCACTTCTATCTTAGGTATCTTCTATGTGTATATATGAGTCTTTTAAAGATGATAATTGGATCAAATAAATTAATTAATTTCTTGAATAAATATATAAAATCATAACAAATAAATTTTCTCAAATATAAATAATTGTTGGAGCTAAATCAAAGTGGTCCTTTCTAACAAACTTAATGAATATGGTGATGTTACTTGAAACAAATCATGTATTGTAGGCAAGGGACTTCCAAAAATTGAACGAATATATATGGATGAGACATTTATACATGTGGATAGGTTTGAATAAATTCATTTTTTTATTCCTCAATAGTATAAAGATGGTTCAATGTTTTCTCAATTATTGTAAAATCTATATTCCTGAATAGATTACTCGAAGAAGAGATTTTCATTAAGCAGATATATGTTTTTCTTATTCATAAAGATGATACTAATGATTTCATGTTGAAAAATGGAATTTGTGGGATGAAATAATAACCAATATCATGATATTCCAAACATGATCATTAAATAAAAATGATCAATTTCTTATTAGGTAGAGTAGATTAAAATCTATATATCCAAAAGTATAATAATCAAATTATTATTGTGATTATTTTTTTAACACATAATTTTTTGAGGATTGAAGGAATCATTATAACACCCCATCCTATATTACTTTGTCTAGGTCAAAGTGAAACAAAACCTCATTTGTCCCTCCCTATACAGAAGATGATGATGACTAGTGGAGAGAGGATAATGGTATAGTGGGGGGAGTATACCCTCAGAATCATAAACATATATAATAAACATAAATAATGTAAAATAGTCTAATGTATAAAGATAAATATAACATAATGTTACAAAAAATTTCACCCAAGTCATTAATATAAATAATCCAGGATCCCAAAATAAAAATCCAACCAAATGTATATAAAGTATATAAAGACAAATAAAAAATATTATGGGATCCTCTAGTGTCTATCCATATAGAACTACCAACTACATGCTCAATATCTCAGCTATCTTCCATGGGACCATTTCTCTTACCTAGATCCCAAATAAATAATTATGAATGTGTATCAAGATGAGTGTGTAGGGTTATAGTAATAAAACCCTGAAGAACACCACCCGTATATCATTAACATGTGTTCACAAGTATGATAGGTGTATACTATGATAAAAATAAATATATAAAAAATCATAAACAATAATGTTTCTATCATTAATAACCTAACCAAGATATGATAAACATAGGTTATACCTACTTTACCTCCATGCCTGGAGGATTATCTTAAAGGATATTAGAAGAGACCATGACCTTACCAGAAGTCTTTTGAACATTTATCTCTATTTTCACAATGCATCGAGTCAGATCAGGGTACAAAGTTTCATATCCATCAACCGTCATGGGCCATGCCTCTAGACCTCCAAACCCCATTCAAATCACAAGTTGGGAATCAATTTCTTCGTATCCTGGATATTCCTTGGGTAAGGCCAAAAATTTTCATACCCCCAATGTCTATGTAACAAATCTAGAATAAAATCCATCATTCCCCTACCATATGTTTAAGTCCATCATCATTACCATTGCTTGTTGTGTAAACTCCCCATATATGGGGTAACCATATCATGATGGTCCACCTATTCTATGTAGAAAAAGAAACATGTTAAAATGCATCGTATTTACATGTAACAACAAAAAGTATACAAAGTAATAACATATAAAGACATCATGGAAATCAATAAAAAAATATAAATACAAGAAATCAAGATCAGACTTGGGATAACAGGTTGTATAACCATACTCATGGAATAAATCATATTATATGTGTATCACAAGATACATGAACATGCACATTCCATATAAATCAATCATGATCAAAAAAGGTAAGAAAAAAATAATCATATCAAGGAAACAAGGGTATAAAAGGTCTCCAAATTATAAGGAACATACCATTAAGAATCCCATGAATCAATAATAATTCATGCACATCATGGTTGTAGAATAATCTTCAAGAAGATGTAAATAAAAAAAGAGAAGTTCCAAAAATAACCTTCCTCTTAGGATCATATATTGATGCTAGATTTAGTATTGAATAAAAATGAAGGATACCAATAATAAATATCCTCCACCACTCTAGAAATGATCTGTGAATTAATTTTAAGTTGGTATCAGAATCCATAGATCATGAAATTGAATGACAGTTCTATGATTTATCTAAATTAAAGTATGGTATATAGATAAGAAACATTGAGAATATAGTTTTTTATATCACATACTATAATTTCATATCATCAAAGCATTGGGATATACTAGAATCATGCTTCGAAGGAGTGTAAATCATCAAGGAACCACTTTGAAGTCTCCTTGTTCGATAGGGATATCCATAGAGAGAATAATGGGTAATAAATAATAAATAATGACTATTAATGATTATTTCTGTATAGTTATTTCATATTTTCATAGATCGGTAACATGGTTTGATAAATTCTATTCTAACAATTTGACGATTTTCGCCACTCATTGTAGTTCTAACCGATTTTTAAACAATAAAAAAATTATGATTTTGTCCACTAGAAGGTGTCACATACATTACTATTAAAGTATTCATGGTTTGATAAGTCATTCTTCTTAACTATGTTCTATATCAAGGGATACTACCACAAGGTTCATAGTTTCCCGGTGGACTATCATGGTTTTAAAAAACTGATTACCTTCAAAATGGACTATAAATCTCTCTGAAACAAACGAGAAACTACCAAAACATATCCAAAACAATTTTTAGTTCAAAAAAAATTGATTAAAGGATGAAATTAACTTGTAACACCCCATAAAAATCAAAGGTCACTATAATATTCTCCTCTAAATTCTTTTAATATTTGAGAAGAAGCTCTAGAAAAATTTCCCAAGAAACTCCCAAAACTAAGACTGGATATTAGAATCCCACTCCCGAGAAACTGGCTAGATCCATCTATAACACCAATGGATGAGATAAAGCTGAATTTACTTCCCCTGTAACACTTTATCACTATATGCTATAAATCTCATCATAAATTTTATATAAAATTTGTTAGGATCCAACTCAACATCCTTGAAGTCAATCACATACATCAAATTAGGAATTTTCCTCCTTAGATGAGACACAGGAAACACATCATACATATAAGGCCCCAGCCTTAAACCTTACTTAATATTGAATTAAATGAGTAATTCACATTGAGGATCTTTTCAGGTTTAGAGTTTTAGAGAATTAGGACATAACTGTTACATATCAAAAGATTACCAAGTAGTCGCTTCTACTAAATTTCCATAAAATAAAAAATCTTAAAAAGAAACATGTATAGTTCCATGTTTTAGGTAGCATGACTTTCCCTTGATCCCATCCTTGACCCTATTCCACGCTAAGTCCTGTGAAAACATTTCTAAAACTTGGGATGAGCATAAGAAGTTTAGTAAGGGATATACAAAGAATGAAAACTGTTAGTTTTTCAAAACAACAAGTAAACCATGAATATTTTATCAATGTAGTACTTTTCACCTTCATGAAGTAGTAAAAACTCTTCACTGAAAAAAAAGTATCATTACTTACCTTTTTGTAACCAAAGGATTACCATAAAACCCATATAAAGAACACATAACATATATAAAGGTAACTTGGGACATAAACATACTTAAGTGGAATAACCATACGGTTGACTTCCACACATATCACTTAATGGAATATCCATACGGCCAATTTCCATACATACTTAATGGAATAGCCATACGGCCGACTTCCATACCCAATGCATTGGAGGTTATAACGTAACCACCCATCCTAGTATTCACCGCACCACCCGTCATATGGTTTATAACGTAACCACCCGTTAAAATGTCTAAGTACCAATATAAAATCATAAAACATAAAACCAATATAAAGGAATGATAACATTTCCACATTACAATATATCAAAATAGAATCCTTTATCAAAACCATTTTCAATACCATTTAAAACATTTAATAAAGAGATTTTTGAATCAAAGTTTTCCATACCACCTTGAAGCTTAAAATTTTAAAACATTAATATCCATATAAATAAATCCTTAAAACCATTTTGAAAACATGGATATTAATAAGAACAAATAATTAAAACATTTAAAATGACATTTTGGTTAAAGGGGTTTTACCAAAATTAGAGACACTTGAATACAATAATTGAGGAATAACATTTAGTTAGAACTTTATAATATCATGAGAATAAATGGATTCATGATATAATACTCCAAAGGACTGTATATACACCATATAAGAGTGAATTGGTGCATAACAACAATGAACCCTCAATAGAAATGTCAAATGTGATGAAATCCCGTATAAAGAAGGTATCCTTAAATTAAGGACAAATCAATCTCAAAAATATGTGTGATAAATATAAATACACCCTATATAAGTGGATATTAAGTGTAAAACAATAAAATTTCATTCACACATATTCAACGGATGACATATTCAATGACCACATGTTGAACCCAAAGAAATCGAAATTGGGTTAAAAAGTTCCCTTGACAGCCTAACGGCATCACATCAAAATGAGTTGATGAGAGATAAAAAGTGTATATCATCACATGTACATAAAATTTACATCAATAAGGATATATGAGAACATATCCCAACATAACAATATGTAAATTAAAAGACCCAACAAAAGAAGTCTTTTAAAAAAGAGGAGGGTGAAAGGTTCCATTACCGACTTGGGTAACTTTCGAAAAGTACACCCCATTGAAGAAGTGTCATAAAATGAATATGTAAATACCCATAAATGGAATTATATTACAAAAGGAGTGTAATAATGGGCAGTACATAAACCACTCAAATGAAATTGTGGCAAATGTAGCATAAATCTCACAGGAATAAAAGTGAGATGAAAAATCCCTTACGAAAACTCGGCAGCCTAACGGCGCCACTTAAAACTTCCAAAATAGCTTGATGAGAGGAAATAAGGTCTCTCATAATATGAACATAATAAGTATAGTAGGATTAATATAAAATAACATCCCAATCATAAGAAATATTAGCTTAAAAGGAATGACATAAAAGAGTGTACTTAAAAAGAAAGAGAGGTGTAGGATCCCTTACCTCGGGTCCGACTTGACTCGATCGTTCTTTAATCTCCTGAATAATAAACTTGAGTTAATTTATACATCCTTAAGAACCTTTTTCAAGTTAATTATTACTTTTATATCACTTATTATATTTTTATAAACATTAGTTAATCATTTAAGTTAATCATGTTTGTTTTGTCGATATTTGGTTCTTAAGTCGAAAGTGGACTTCTTACAATTACATGTTGTTCGTGTGGTCAAAGGTTCTTTATATCCAGAATGAAATTCCTGATTTGGATATCATATATATCATATATATCCAGCATATACATGTATTTATAATATTACATAATCATTTAGAGGTAAGAAATGAAATGCACCGTTCATGGAGACGGTAAGCCGTACGTACGCATGAACGCTACTTTCATTTCTTTGTCATATTAATGGAATTAAAACTAAATGAGAGGTATGTATATTTTAATTACATAATTATATTCATCATTTAGATGTATCACTCATCATATATATCAATTATATACATATACTTATAATAGTACATTACATTTGGGGATAAGAAATGAAATGCACCGTTCATGGAGACGGTAAGCCATACGTACGCATGAACGCTACTTTCATTTCTATATCATACTTTAATGGAAAGAAATAATAATGATATAGAGGTATATAATAATTCCAGTATAACATCATATATAATAACATTAAATCCATCCTTTATACGTCCCACGTATGGCATTAACGAATCACATCACTTTGAGGGGGCGGTAGTCCGCACTTCCAAAAATGAAGATATCGCGTATACCCATAATGGAAGCCATAAAGGTAAGACACAAATGAAAAATACAGAAGAATAATTAAAACATAAACATATTATATATCATATATAAAAATAGTGACATCATAATGGCCACCTTTGAAGGTGTTAAATGAGTATTGAACAATCATCGTTTCGGGAGGCAGAATTTCGCCATCCACGGAAACCGTATGTTCTTTAACCATTTGATGTAGTTGTGTGAGAGTGTAGCTCGAATAAATCTTATAGAAACATCCTAGTATATTGAGTATACTGGTGTTGTTAAAAAAGAAGTAAATAAAAAGATTTTAGGGGGTTGGAGAAGCAAAATAAAACAAATGAACATGAGAGAATGAATTACCTTTAAAAGTGTAACTCCTTTTGATTTGAGCCTAAAGGCTTCATTTGAAAGGATTATGCCCAAAGGGAATCCTCTAGGATGAGGAGAGGTATGTGGAGAGAGTAAATGTTCAAGGGTTGTCCGAGCCAAAGGCTTGAGGAGTGTGTGAAATGAGGTAGAGGTGGGGGCCTTTTATAAGAGGAGAGGAGGGGTACTTTTGGAAAGTAAGAAATATTACTTTATTTGAAAATGTGTTTCGGTTTTATAAGGTCCCAAATTGATATAATTCGTGGATAAGGTGTTAAGGGTTAGAAATCCACCCATAAAATAAGTTTTGTACATGTTTAGTTCATAGATTTTACATTATCTTTCCATTTTATTTAAATCGTTAAATAATGAGGTCATCGCTGCATCATCATGATGTCATAAATAATTTAATTTATTTAGTGTCTAAAAATTATAAAAAAATACTATGATGTAGGAAATATTTTTATCTTTCCAATGACTAATTATAATCAAAAATATGATCTTTATAACCCCATGTAAATATTGTTTTAGTAAAACATATCATGTTTGTGTCATTTTTACTTTTACACTAAATAAAAAGTTATTTATGTCATTTCCCAACCAAAGTGGCTCCATGGGGTCCCCAAGTTGACCCATGGCTTGTCTTGGTCGGCCATTACACATCCAATGAGGTTAGGACATGGGTAAAGTTCATTTCATATTATTAAAACATTATTTTTACCTTAAACTACACTAATTACCTTTAATCGCGATTAAAAACTTAATAAGTTACTATTCACCAAAAAATTATTTTTATCCCATTGAACCACATTTTACTTCTTAATGACAACCATGTATGTCGGATTTTCTAAATTCAAAACACAAAGATGGCAAAATTTCTTTTAAACGGAAAAATCAGTTTTTATAAGTACCACTTAGTGGTTTCACTATTCATCAAAAATTGATGTTTTTCAGAAAAATCCCAAAAATTCACCCTAAGCTATATTTGATATTCCGAATTCAAAAATGAAGTATATTTTAAAAAATTCAAAACATATAAGTCACATTAATTAATTTAATAATTAACTCCCGCTGTCAGATCAAATAGCGTGTTTTTAAGAAACAATAAGTATCAAAAGATTGACACTAGTTTAAGTCTGGTTTCAAAGTGAAATTAATTCCAACGACCACTATTGGATTTAATAGTATAAATATATTATAATTTAACTTTAAAACCAATTCAAAAGATAATCTAATCATATAAATAAATTAGATTAAAAAGAGGTTTTGAATTAAAATACAACATTTTACACTATTCATTAAAAAAATGAACTTTATCGGAAAGATACCAAAAAGTTACACAACGTAAATTTTGATGTCCCGATTCTTAATAAGAGTTCTATTTGGTCCAAAAGAATTTTTAAGAGTGAACAAAACTATATTTAATGATGGTTCAACATCAAAAGGTGATAAGTGAACCTTTAGTGAAAACTAGGGCATATACGCCTAAAATTGAATTCTTTCTGTATTTTAAGCCTTTATCTTTTATTGGATAAATGTAAAAACATTTAAAAAACATATATAATCATATTTTAGTTATTTCTATCCATTCCCTCCAATACAACGGCTACAGGTTAACTACCATTTAAAATAATATTATTTTATTATTAGAGTGCAACGTAAAATTCCCAAGAAACTCGTTGTTGCGTGTTGGGTGCGCCATCGAGCATAGCGTCCCCTTTAAAGTAATATTAATATTTTATTCACAAATATGGATAAATATAAAAATGTCATATTCTTTATTTACCTGGGGTGTTACATCCTTCCCCCCTTTTGGGAATTGTGTCCTCGCAATTTTAAAATTGTGCATGGAAACATCCTTGAAAGTCCCACGTCGGAACAAGAGTCGGTAAAACAATCACTTTAAAATAAAGAAAGATAAGTACAGAGGTCACCCGAGTTAACCCATACTAGGACTCCATGTAGGAAAATAGGGACATGGAGGAGAAAACATAGGGTCATGTTCTGATGGAGAGTGATAGAAAACATGTTTAGGAGAAGGTTAACCACGAGAAAATCACAAACTTGTGATGGGTTAAATGGTATTTGATTCCCCAGTAGGAAAAGTTAATAGACAACATTTTTGTTTTAAGATACTTTTTATTGGGGAATTTATTCATTAGGAAACATAATCACTTATCATGTTGACTTTCAAATTTTATTAGATTCCTTACACAGACTCATATTTTCTCCAAAAGGTGAGTATTTAGGAAGACTTGTTCACATTAAGAGTACTATAATCAACTTTTAGAGAATAACCTAATCCACAAAATAGAACTATATACTTCCCATGTCTTTAGACCTTAACCAAAACCAAAACCAAAAAGGCTAGTACAAGATCAGATAATCCAGAAAAGGATAACCCTTTATAAAAAGAAAATCTATTCTTAATCTCCAAAATTTCTCCAACAAAACCTAAAGTTCAACGAGGACCATCCGATAAACAATTTGTCCATAAAATTCTTCAAAGTAAACCAATCTAAGATTGAAACCCAAATATTTGAAGGATTTAGTCACATAATCTTCCAAGTTAAATCGTAACATTTATCTCCAAACAACATCAGTGGATTCTAAAGTCTCGTATTGAAAATTAATTAACCTAATCACATATCATCCATGATAGGTTAATCATTTCCATAAATAACCCAAAATCAACTTATTCTTAATTCATAAAATCATATAACTAAAAAGAATAAGTCAAACTAACCAGGGACTTCACGTAGTCCAGTGGTAGGCGATAAATACCAGTCGCACATTGGTTGTGGGTTCGATTCCCGCACCTTTGTCCGACGCGACGGGTTGTCACACGGTTTGTGTGTTGCCCTTTTTCCAAAACTATATAATTCTTAAAACATCCCCCAAAACGAGCTAAAATCTTCAAAAATTATCATAACATATTTTAACCTCAAGTTTATCTCATTCCTTTCATTTTCCATCATATCATAGAGTAACCCATAATTACCTAAAAAGTAAGGATCATATAAACCCTAATGGTTACCTTAATAATTATTACCTGAATTTCCACATCGAGTTTTCCATCTCGTACATGATGCATTAGAGAACTCACCAAGGTTGAAGTGGTTGATCATGAATCCTTGATATTTGGTTTAGAAAAACCATGAGTTTCCTCATTGAATCCTCCATTTTATCTAGTATCTTAATCAGAGAACCACCACAGTTTCCTTCAAACCTGTTGTCTCTTTGGTGCCTGCTAGATCCATCCATTCACAAAAAATAGAAATGTCAGTGTGATTATATCAACAAAACCATCATGTACTAATGAGGAAGTTAAACACTAAGATACACTTACTCATTCACTTTATCTAAAACTAGGACTCTTTCTGAAATCCTAACCATTATGGTAATGTCACTTATGCTTAAAGAATACCCTAACCTCTAAAGTTATCTAAAGCGACCTTTGATACCAACTATAAGGCCCCAGCCTTAAACCTTACATAATATTGAATTAAATGAGTAATTCACATTGAGTATCTTTTCAGGTTTAGAGTTTTAGAGAATTAGGACATAACTATTACATCTCAAAAGATTACAAAGTAGTCGCTTCTACTAAATTTCCATAAAATAAAAACTCTTAAAAAGAAACATGTATAGTTCCATGTTTTAGGTAGCATGACTTTCCCTTGATCCCATCCTTGACCCTATTCCACGCTAAGTCCTGTGAAAACATTTCATAAACTTGGGATGAGCATAAGAAGCTCAGTAAGGGATACAAAAAGAATGAAAACTGTTAGTTTTTCAAAACAACAAGTAAACCATGAATATTTTATCAATTTAGTACTTTTCACCTTCATGAAGTAGTAAAAACTCTTCACTGAAAAAAAAGTATCATTACTTACCTTTTTGTAACCAAAGGATTACCATAAAACCCATATAAAGAACACATAACATATATAAAGGTAACTTGGGACATAAACATACTTAAGTGGAATAACCATACGGTCGACTTCCACACATATCACTTAATGGAATATCCATACGGCCAATTTCCATACATACTTAATGTAATAGCCATACGGCCGACTTCCATACCCAATGCATTGGAGGTTATAACGTAACCACCCGTCCTGGTATTCACGGCACCACCCGTCATATGGTTTATCATGTAACGACCCGTTAAAATGTCCAAATACCAATATAAAATCATAAAACATAAAACCAATATAAAGGAATGATAACATTTCCACATTACAATATATCATAATAGAATCCTTTATCAAAACCATTTTCAATACCATTTTAAACATTTAATAAAGAGATTTTTGAATCAAAGTGTCCCATACCACCTTGAAGCTTAAAATTTTGAACCATTAATATCCATATAAATAAATCCTTAAAAAAATTTTTAAAACATGGATATTAATAAGAACAAATAATTAAAACATTTAAAATGACATTTTGGTTAAAGGGGTTTTACTAAAATTAGAGACACCTGAATACAATAATTGAGGAATAAAATTTAGTCAGAACTTTATAATATCATGAGAATAAATGGATTCATGATATAATACTCCAAAGGACTATATATACACCATATAAGAGTTAATTGGTGCATAACAACAATGAACCCTCAATAGAAATGTCAAATGTGATGAAATCCCTTATAAAGAAGGTATCCTTAAATTAAGGACAAATCAATCTCAAAAATATGTGTGAAAAATATAAATACACCCAATATAAGTGGATATAAAGTATAAAACAATAAAAGTTCATTCACACATATTCAACGGATGACATATTCAATGACCACATGTTGAACCCAAAGAAATCGAAATTGGGTTAAAAAGTTCCCTTGACAGCCTAACGACATCACATCAAAATGAGTTGATGAGAGATAAAAAGTGTATCTCATCACTTGGACATAAAATTTACATCAATAAGGATATATGAGAACATATCACAACATAACAATATGTAAATTAAAAGACCCAACAAAAGAAGTCTTTTAAAAAAGAGGAGGGTGAAAGGTTCCATTACCGACTTGGGTAACTTTCGAAAAGTACACCCCATTGAAGAAGTGTCATAAAATGAATATGTAAATACCCATAAATGGAATTATATTAAAAAAGGAGTGTAATAATGGGCAGTACATAAACCACTCAAATGAAATTGTGGCAAATGTAGCATAAATCTCACAGGAATAAAAGTGAGATGAAAAATCCCTTACGAAAACTTGGCAGCCTAACGGCACCACTTAAAACATCAAAAATGGATTGATGAGAGGAAATAGGTTCTCTCATAATATGAACATAATAACTACAGTTGGAGTAATATAAAATAACATCCCAATAATAAGAAAGATTAGCTTAAAAGGAATGACATAAAAGAGTGTACTTAAAAAGAAAGAGAGGTGTAGGATCCCTTACCTCAGGTCCGACTTGACTCGATCGTTCTTTAATCTCCTGAATAATAAACTTGAGTTAATTTATACTTCATTAAGAACCTTTTTAAATTTAATTATTCCTTTTATATCACTTATTACCATGTTATAAACATTATTTAATCATTTAAGTTAATCATGTTTGTTTTGTCGATATTTGGTTCTTAAGTCGAAAGTGGACTTCTTACAATTACATGTTGTTCGTGTGGTCAAAGGTTCTATATATCCAGAATGAAATTCCTGATTTTGATATCATATATATCATATATATCAAGCATATACATGTATTTATACTATTACATAATCATTTAGAGGTAAGAAATGAAATGCACCGTTCATGGAGACGGTAAGTCATACGTACGCATGAACGCTACTTTCATTTCTTTGTCATATTAATGGAATTAAAACTAAATGAGAGGTATGTATATTTTAATTACAGAATTATATTAATCATTTATATGTATCATTCATCATATATATCCATTATATACATGTACTTATAATAGTACATTACATTTGGGGATAAGAAATGAAATGCACCGTTCATGAAGACGGTAAGCCGTACGTACGCATGAACACTACTTTCATTTCTATCTCATAATTTAATGGAAAGAAATAATAATGATATATAGGTATATAATAATTCCAGTATAACATCATATATAATAACATTAAATCCATCCTTTATACATCCCACGTATGGCATTAACGAATCACATCACTTTGAGGGGGCGGTAGTTCGCACTTCCTAAAATGAAGATATCGCGTATACCCATAATGGAAGCCATAAAGGTAAGACACAAATGAAGAATAAAGAAGCATAAGTAAAACATAAACATATTATATATCATACATAAAAATAGTGACATCATAATGGCCACCTTTGAAGGTGTTAAATGAGTATTGAACAATCATCGTTTCGGGAGGCAGAATTTCGCCATCCACGGAAACCATATGTTCGTTAACCATTTGATGTAGTTGTGTGAGAGTGTAGCTCGAATAAATCTTATAACAACATCCTAGTATATTGAGGATACTGGTGTTGTTACAAAATAAGTAAATAAAAAGATTTTAGGGGGTTGGAGAAGCAAAATAAAACAAATGAACATGAGAGAATGAATTACCTTTAAAAGTGTAACTCCTTTTGATTTGAGCCTAAAGGCTTCATTTGAAAGGATTCTGCCCAAAGGGAATCCTCTAGGATGAGTAGAGGTATTTGTATAGAGTAAATGGGCAGGGGTTGGCCGATCCAAAGGCTTGAGGAGTGTGTGAAATGAGGTAGAGGTGGGGCCCATTTATAAGAGGAGAGGAGGGGTACTTTTGGAAAGTAAGAAATATTACTTTATTTGAAAATGTGTTTCGGTTTTATAAGGTCCCACATTGATATAATTCGTGGATAAGGTGTTAAGGGTTCGAAATCAACCCATACAATAAGTTTTGGGAATGTGTAGTTCATAGATTTTACATTATCTTTCCATTTTATTTAAATCGTTAAATAATGAGGTCATCGCTGCATCATCATGATGTCATAAATAATTTAATTTATTTAGTGTCTAAAAATTATAAAAAAAATACTATGATGTAGGAAAGATTTTTATCTTTCTAATGAATATTTATAATAAAAAATATGATCTTTATAGCACCATGTAAAAATTGTTTTAGTAAAACATATCATGTTTGTGTCATTTTTACTTTTACATTAAATAAAAAGTTATTTATGTCATTTCCCAACCAAAGTGGCTCCATGGTGTCCCCAAGTTGACCCATGGCTTGTCTGGGTCGGCCATTACACATCCAACGAGGTTAGGACATGTGTAAAGTTCATTTCATATTATTAAAACATTAGTTTTACCTTAAACTACACTAATTACCTCTAATCGTGATTAAGAACTTAATAAGTTACTATTCACCAAAAAATTATCTTTATCCCATTGAACCACATTTTACTTCTTAATGAAAACCATTTATGTCGGATTTTCTAAATTCAAAACACAAATATTGGAAAATTTGATTTAAACGGAAAAATCAGTTTTTATAAGTACCACTTAGTGGTTTCACTATTCATCAAAAATTGATGTTTTTCAGAAAAATCCCAAAAATTCACCCTAAGCTATATTTGATATTCCGAATTCAAAAATGAAGTCTATTTTACAAAATTCAAAACATATAAGTCACATTAATTAATTTAATAATTAATTCCTGCTGTCAGATCAAATAGCGTGTTTTTATGAAACAATAAGTATCAAAAGATTGACACTGGTTTAAGTCTGATTTCAAAGTGAAATTAATTCCAACGGCCACTATTGGATTTAATGGTAAAAATATATTATAATTTCACTTTAAAACCAATTCAAAAGATAATCTAATCATATAAATAAATTAGATTAAAAAGTGGTTTTGAATTAAAATACAACATTTTACACTATTCATTAAAAAAATGAACTTTATCGGAAAGATACCAAAAATTTACACAAAGTAAATTTTGATGTCCCGATTCTTAATAAGAGTTCTATTTGGTCCAAAAGAATGTTTAAGAGTGAACAAAACTATATTTAATGATGGTTCAACATCAAAAGGTGATAAGTGAACCTTTAGTGAAAACTAGGGCATATACGCCTAAAATTGAATTCTTTCCATATTTTAATCCTTTATCTTTTATTGGATAAATGTAAAAACATTTAAAAAACATATATAATCATATTTTAGTTATATCTATCCATTCCCGCCAATACAATGGCTACATGTTAACTACCATTTAAAATAATATTATTTTATTATTAGAGTGCAACGTAAGATTCCCAAGAAACTCGTTGTTGCGTGTTGGGTACGTCATCGAGCATAGCGTCCCCTTTAAAGTCATATTAATATTTTATTCACAAATATGGATAAATATAAAAATGTCATATTCTTTATTTACCTGGGGTGTTACAATACATACCAAGGTAATTATTATGAAGGATAAGATTTTATTCTACAGTTCCAATACACTAAAAAGTATTAAATAGTAAATTAAATATTTGAACTATCATTCAATTTTTATGAAATTATCGATGGCCTTGCTTGGAGTCACCTATAAGACTATTATATCACCAATAGAAAACTCAAATGTTTTTCCCCACCAGTCGTGATACAATCATATCCTACTATGAGTGGTTTTTAACCACTTCATAATCAAATATATTCTCAAAAAAATCTCATGTACCATGATTGGACTTTCCACTGCTTCCATCCTTTCCTCGTACCAACATATTGAAAAACAAAAATTCCAACCATATGGATCCTTTGAAGGTTCCATATAAATATAATCATGAAATAAGTTTTCTTATGTGAATTCAACCATGTCTAGATTCTAATACCATCCTCCCCAATGTCTAGGATTTAATCCCAATATATATCTTCCAGTGTCTAGATCATCCTATATGATTAACACTTGGTCTATAGATGATACAATGTTCTCAGTTTTATCTATGAACCAAAATCTTTCTACAACCTAGAAAAAACTATGATGTGAAATGTATGTCTATACTAGATAAAAATATTAAATAAACTACATGTTATAATAATAATTCCCATAAATTCATCTTTCCATTATCATTTACGAAGTAAGTCCCATGGATTTTTATAAAATAATAAAATTTGGTTAGCTAATCAAAAATCAACCAAACCATATAATGAATCATTATGGTATACGGTAACCCCATAATAAATTAAATCATCACATAATCTCACTTCCACATCATCACTAGAATTGGATAATGAAAAATATTAGTACACTGACACTAGACCTTTACCCTATGAAAAGTTAAGCATCATGAAAACAAATAGTGATGTATCTCTTTATACCAGGCCTCCAAAACTGATATCAGATGTCATGGTACATCTTCATCAACCTAGGATGAACCAAAAACATTAAATCATAAGTGTGTATTATTATATTCTCCATTAAATAATATTGAACTATTAATCACTCGTATACATAGATTGTTTCATCATCATCTAAGGACCACCCCATAATAAAACCATCCTCTTCCAAGCATTCCTAAATCACCACACACCCAGGTTCTACTTCTTTACTAACATTAAAATAGTACACTAAATAAGTAATGATCAATAAATTTTTAAAAGTCATCACACCATGACCATACGATTCATACTGAATTCACTCATCCATCATACCCATTAGACTCCATTCCTATAGTGATTACCACTCACTAATCGCTTGTATATTTTTTATTTTTCTGCTAACATAATTAGAAACAATATTTCATTTTTCTATTTTATATTCCATCTTGAATATGGATGTATATAGGAACTCAACCCAATGGATCTTCCTCAAATTGATATCACACTAACATAGGATATAGAATAGGTTATTTTTGGTCTATAAAAACAACAAACATCTCACCTAAGAGATAATTTCACAAACAATTTAGGTAATATACCACAACTACCAACTCTAATTCATGTGTTAGGTTGTTGTGTTCTTGGGGTTATAGGTAATGTGACTGATATGTAACTACATTATCCCTCAATGTCAACATATCTCCTAACCCAACACTTGAAGAACATTAATACACTATGTATCTGATCTCATGCATTAGATAAATCAGGACTGGAGTTGTCATCTATCTTCTATACCACTTATGAAAACCCTCCACACACTGATCTATCAATTAAATTTACACGCACCCACCCCCAACCCCACCCCCACCCCTCATGGTAATCACTATCATCCATGCAATTAAGTGATATAAATACTAAATGAATTTATAATAGTTTTCGTCCATCCTGAGGAATCTCATGATCTAAAAACATTCATAGAGAGATCCCAAAGAATCACTACATCCTCCTTATTTTGGACCACATAATTTTTATACATTGTGAAAAAAATACCAAGGAAATTTACCTCTTGGATCCAGAAGGAACACTTAGAAATATTACAATAAAACTTATATACTCAGAGCATACATAACATTATCTCAAGGTGTATAGAATGTAAATCATAATTCTATGAATATATAAGTATATCAACAATAAATACCATAAATAATGACTCAAGATATGGGTGGAATATCTAATTTATGAGATCCATGAATAGTGTTTGGGAATTATTCAAACTAAATGGCATGAAGAAGCTATATTACAATCCATATCTACTTTTAAAATTCATCTTAGTAATATCCTCTTTTCTGAACCACAATTTATGGTAGTATGAATAAAGGTCAATCTGGAAAACAATTGGGCACCACATAATTGATCAAAATGATTATCAACCCAAGGAAGTAGATGCATATTAATTATCATCACTTGATTCAAAATTTTATTGCCCACCGATATTTTTATACTACAATATACTTTATTAGTGATCAACATGGGAGAACCCAATATATATGTTCTTGGTCTAGTGAAACCCTTCATCTCTATGTTCTTAATATGAATCTTGAGCTCTTTAAACTCATCTTCGGCTATATGATAAGGAGGAATCGAAAGGGGGTGTCCAATATGTATGAGATATATATAAAAATACAAATATTAGATAGTGAGAATACTCAGGAACTTGTTTGTAAATACATATTAGTAGAGGTCATCAACAGGAAGAAAAGAATAGGTCCCACAACTGGTCCTACTACGAGAGATAAGCCTAATACTTAAGCCACGATGGCTCTAATTTTGATATAATCTAGTCCCACACTATTGTATTTGACATCCCACTCACTGATCATAACAAATGTATCTACCATATGGGAAATATATAATACCATTATCTAATAAAAATTGATATGATCTTAAAATTCGGTCAGCCTGTCTATTACAAGGATCGCGTCAGAGAATGTCATATCAAGGATCATGAAATACCATAAATGTCAATAGTTAGAAACAACAATAGACGATACTTCAAATATCTAACGATGACAAAATTTCTTTACCAAGGGTGTGTCAATAGAAAGAAACCCAGAAAACATTTTAACTAGAAAATCGAGACCAGTAACAACTAGAGATGATATAAGAGAATGGGTAGAACTGGTATTGAGAATAGATATAGAAAGCAAATAGGAGATCAAGACCTTAGCTTTAATAGTCAATGATACTTCTCTATAGTTTTCAGTGGCATAGTCTATCATATACACTCAATTTTCCATAGATCAATAGTCTTGTACCTGAGTTACATGACTCACATTATTTAGCATCTTCTGGGGAGTCTGAAGATACTTTTGAGGACCCCAAACTGATCCATGGGTCATAGATCATGAATATACTATATCCTCATAGATACAAGAACCAAAATCTGTAGAGAATAAATGATAGATATTTCCCATCTTTCAAAACTAATGACACATTATATAAGGTGTATTATAGAACATTAGGTAATGTCCAACCTTCCCATAGTTAAAGCACTATAGAAATCCTCTTGAGGGGAATTCAAAATCCATACTCTTCTCATCCTACTTCCCACTACACCTGTTTCATGTCCTCGTTTTCCTCTTCCTACTACTAAAAGAGACACACGTCATATTAGAATGAGGTCTACTTGTCTTAGTGATCAATGATAGCAGATGACTAACTGCTCGATCCTTTCTAGGTCCTCCTTAGTAATCAAGTCCTTTCATAGAATCTAAAGGTAAATTTTTATGTCAAAAATCCAAACCAATCATATTATATTTGAATTAATACTGATCTATAACATCATTTCCTTTGGTTCCTCATTTTTCTCCAAGAGGGGATAAAAATAAAGTACTTTAGAGAAACAAGTAGTGTATGATGATATCTTGATGGATCCCTGCAGAAACACCATGAATTCAGGAGAATGATCTTACATTAGTGTGTTAGGAAATAATTACTTGATGATAACTTATTAATGGATTCCAAAGAAAGACCCTTAGGTCTTACTTCTTATACGATGACACCCCCACCATCTTATAGTGGGTACTTGAATCATAAACACCACTAGCTTAATTCGGTTTTCATCTACTGTCTCTACAAATTTGAGTATGACTTATATAATGTATATCTAGTATGGGACATCATGTGGTCCCTTGAATCCATGGGAGACAGGAGGATACTGGAGTTTGACTTCATGGGTGTATTCAACCATGTACATATTTACTAATCCACTATGGGTAGGTAAAATATGAATGACTCCATGATTTAGAGGATATAACTTATAAACCATTAGATTAGGTGTAGAAACATGCATGGGTGCATCTTATAGTATAGCTTGTGGTGGAACACGAACATCCTCCCTAATAGAAGGATTTGGGCATCTATGATGTGGTATTTTGTGTGAAATTCCAAATAAATGTTTTTAGATCCTAGAATACCATTATAAAGAGACAAACATATGTATATTTGACGTATACTTAATGGATTTAATTTAAAACCTATTTTTGGAGGCCACAAAACAAATGCAGAAACCCACCTAGTACTAATCAAGGCTCCATGTATGTTCATGATATTCATAACCATATATATAACAAAATATAACAAAATTATCACTTTAAAATTACCAATTCCACAAAGATATATCCTAATGTAAAATAACATCTTTATATCATTAAATAGAGAATACATGTGTGTCCAAAATAGATAGCACAATCAAGGCATAAATTAAATAACTAGTATACATTAATCAACATTTTTATATATGTGATGTCATCCTACATGTCTACCTTTGATGCATGAATGAAACAAAGTCCTCTAAAACATTAATAGGGACCTACCAATGGTAACTAGGAGGTTCGTTACACATGATCTAGTTTGGAACATGAGAAATCCCCCAACATAGGATATCCTATCTAATTTTTACCATGTCATAGACTATCTAAAATGATGAATAATAAAAAATTTCTTTGATACCATTTTGTAATGCTCCAACCTGGATCACTCAGTCTGGGCCAGAGTTCCATAAAATCTCATGTGTTCTTCCTCAACCAATAGATGTTGCTTACTAGAGGATAGGATCTAAAGGTGAATTGGGGAGACAATACCTTCTCTATCATAATTATACACCATAAAAATAATTAAGATAAAATAACCTATATTATCATGTGTAAGATAAATTAATTTAAAAAAATGTCACACATGTCATATATATTAATAATTTAGGATCTTAATGTGTAAATCCAAACTAAATTATAAAAAATATAATAATTTGGATAAGGAAAAATTGTGGACTCCTCTGGATTTCATCATAGTACTCCAACTATCCCCATACTTAACATGTTTTCATTTGTTCGCATCTCCTTCCCCTTACCAAGATCCTAAAACAGGACGTTATCATGAACATAGCGACTCTCATATTGGGTGTGAGTAATAAAACTTAGTAAGACACCACCAATATATCATTAACATGTGTACACAAGTATAAGAGGTGAATAACATCATTACAACAAATTCGAATGTAAGCATTACCAATCATGTGTTGAGAATTCATTTTTTAACCATCATTCCATGATCCTTGGTTGTACCTATTTCATAACCATGATTGAATGATAATCATAAAGGATTTTTTAGGATACTGGTAGATAGACACAAGGTTGGAGAACATTTCTCATAGTAGTCACAATGCATCGAGTTGGATCAGGATAAAAAATCCCTCACATCCCACCTTCAACATGGGCTAGGCCTCAAGATCATCAAACCTCATCCAAGTCACAGGTTAGGCATTAAGGCCATCATATCATGTCTTTGCCTGGGGTCTATCCAAAACGTTTTCATACCCTCAATGATGCATCCGTGGGTCTATCCTCAAGGTCAGCATGCCCTTACATTGTATTTAGGTCTATATTTTCATTTCATGTGAACTCACCCTATAAGGGATAAATATATCAGGATGATCCATATGTTCTAAGTAGAAAAACCAACACCTCCAATGGAATTGTATTTACACATAACAGGGTAGAGCATAATAAAGTAGAACATAGAATGAAATCATGAAAATAACTATCAATATTCAAGTACATTTAATCAAGACCAAACATGGGATAAGAAGATACATAATCCTACTCATGGAATCAACCATCAAATATGTGTTTCATGGGATACACATATGTACATGGAATCACTATCAAACATGGTCAAATAAGCTTTGAAAAAATAAGAATAATATCAATGAAACAAGGGTATATAAGGGACCTAAATGGAAAATAAATTTTATCCTTTAACATTTTTATGATAACCTATAAAACAATGAATTGATTATACCTGAGAAACAACGAGATATAACTAGATTTAGCTCACACACCCAAAATCTCTATAACTGATCTCAAATCAAACTCATCAAGGGTCTAAAATGATATTCAAGAATATTAAAAGACAATATAGAAGGTTTCAAACCAACAAAACACTTAGGATTCACTAATTTTGGAAATCCTATATTCATCAAAATGAAGGTCATCAATACTTATAATATTACGTTGTTCTACTAATGATCCCTAAATTCATCATTAGATAACAATAGAATCAATAGATATGTAAATAGTATGCCAGATCTATGATTTATCACAAGGGAAGAAGGGTATATTGAGAAGAAATCTATATAATTGTGGTTTATGTATAGCAAGCCTTAATTTGTGATCAACAGCACACATGGATCTACCATAATTAATTTTGGAAGGCGAGGAATATATAAAAGAAGGCATGTCATGTATCTAGGTTTGAGAGGGCTACCAATACAATTAAGAATGGGTCGAAAAATATCATTAATGGATGTTGAAGAGGATCTTTGGATAGTTATTTTACATGCACAATGTTTGGATGCATGTTTTGAAAATATATACCCCAACCAATTTATCGTTTCAACCCCTCATGGGCACCAAAATGGTTTGGTCACATAGTTTTCCAAACTATACACCAACTATATTTTTCTCCACTACAGTGTGTAACATAGTCTTCCAGGTGAGGCCAAATGGGTTGAAAAACAATGAACCATTATCATTCACCAACTCAAGTGTTACATAAACTAGGTACATGGTTTACTAGAGGATCCTCATGGTTTTGGAAAACCATTTACCTTCAGAAAGTCATCTAAAAATATCTAAAACCAGCTAAAAACATTTACAAATTAACCCAAAAAATCATAGTTCAAAACAACTTGAATAAAAATTAAAACTAACTCTTAACACACCAAAAAAAATTAAATTCATTTAAAACACAATGTGATATGTTTTCATAACTCATAAGGTGTGAGTTTGAAATATCAATGACTATTCATTGGATGTTTTCCTTGGTTTTTAGGTGATACCAGGAATGTATAGAACATTTATTTCTCAATAAAAAAATAGATGTATGTAATTAAATGATTTTAAACGAAGGAATAAAAGTCAGGTACAACACCTATATCTACCCAGTTGATGTTTTCAAGATATTTAGATGGAAAATAGGCCAATATCATGGAGTATTTGAAAATTGTTGGAATCGTATTGTACATAACCCAACAATAATGGACATCATGTTGTATGCTTTTCAAGGTAGAGTATACTAAAGCTATCCCAATGCATTCCACTTTCCTTAAGTGAAAAAAAATCAATATATCAAAGATTTGGTTGATTTGTTTTATCATATGACATCACAATAGTGGTTATTAGGATATATGTATATATATATTGACCTGTTATAGAAGACAGTGAAAATAATACATTGAGTGGTGAATTTTTTTATTAAAAATGTTTATATTTATTACTAGCATTGAAGTAATATTACATTTCATTAAGAATTGATAAATATAAATACATAGTTGAAACTAAATAATATAAAAATAATCTATGTTTGAAGAAGAAGTATGAGGACATTGGAATCAAAGTGAAATATATAAATGCAATAAGAAGTTATAAATCTAGATCTATTAATCTAAGAAAAAATCATATCCATTAATCAAATATAAAGCACATTGAGATCCAATATTACTTCATAAAGAATTATTTTGAGAACAACATGGGGAAATTTTAGTATGTGTCAATTAAAATTCAAGGTGTGAGAATCCTGAAAAAAAAAAGAAATACCCTAATAAGGGTTTGAAATTCACTTGTAATCCCACATTGTAAAACATCTATATCCACATAGAATGATTAGTGAACATACCCCCACTACCCATGATAAGTTTTTACCTCATGATTTAACAAGTTTATATAATATTTTTCTTTTATTAACCTTTAAGGAAGTATTTTTTGTGTTCATTGGAAAAGAGGGATATAGATTTTTCGTGTTCAAGGGAGATCTAGGTGATATTTTTTATCCTATATTGAAAATGGGGGGATTAGTTTTTCTATTTAGTGAGAGAATTTAGTTTTATATTTAGTGGAATATGATGATTTAGTACTCATGCACAATTATTAGTGGAATGATGTTTCTTTTAGGCATGTTTTAATTACTAGTAAAAAAATTGAATTATATAAAAATGATGTATTTTTTAGGGGTTTTGTTAGAAACTTAGGAATTTCAATGAGGTATTTCATGATGAACAATTCATTTAACTCTTTTTTCTCACACTAATAAGTATCATGTTATCATAGGGTGTATTATTTAGTGAATTAATGAATACCCTATCTTTTAAAAGAAATGGATTTATATAGTCAGTTCATGGTGAAGTATTTATTTTTTATGTTTTTTTTCTATCTTATCAGTATTTCTTTTTTAAGGTGTATTGTGAATATTTTACACAAAACCAATGGGGTAGATTGTATGAAACAATACTCTAAATAATTTTTAGTTATGTTTGTTATAAAAGAAAAGTAAAAACTAATAATATATTCCTTAGGGTTCCCTTTTTAATAAATGTTGTCAATTCATGTAGGATGTTTTATATTTGTCCTAATTGATGATATATATGTATAAGAACAAACTTATAGGATAGAAAAATTGAAAATTCATATGTAAGAGTTAAATTGGTGATATAAAATAGTAAAGTTCAAGAAAACCCAATACATAAGTGTAACTTAACCATATGTAAGAGAAACATAGAGTTTCCTAGGGGATTAAATGGGAGTATATTTTCCATATATATGAGTAACTCAAAGTTTCATATGGGGATATTTATGAGTAAATTATCAGGAAAAGAAATATGTAAGGTGGATCATACTAGAATGTATGAAGAACTCATTGTCACACTATTGTTTTTTGAAAACTATATAGATATATAAAATTTATCTCAAGTACCATATGAAATTTATGATAATATAGAAGATATATAAGTGTAAAAACATTTTTATAATAGTTCAAATGAAAAATATATAGGTCATAGATATGATGAGGATAATAACTTGAAACATACTTTCTTATTTTCAAGATTACATTTTTTTAGTTTTAAATAAAAAAAATAATGGGTGATCATAAGGACACATGATTATTGTTCATTGGTGGATATTATTTTCATGACTTGGTTTCCAATTTAAATTAAATGACTCAGATTTTTTGGATGATGGCTGATTATAAAACATGGTTTTCATCATAGTATTTAGTACTTCCTATATTTTTTACCTTTTCAAGTATCGGTTTATATAGAAGGAAAAAAGATAAATTTAATGTATTTAATAAAAATTAACAAACTAATGATGGTATACCTTTAGTACAAAATATAGAGAATACTAATGGAAGGATTAGGAGTACTGGTGTATTTAAAACATGGGGGGATTCCTAATTTCATACAAGAAGTAGAAGGTAAAAAAAGAGATCCATGAGTCTATATAAATAAAAGATCAAGTAGTTTCATCATGTGGATGAAAATATTGCTGATTTATTCCCTATTATTATTTCTATTTTCATTTTTTTCATTAAAAATATATTAATTTTGTTATGGGGGAATTAATTCCTTCTATTAAAGTGAGGAGTTATTTCCCCATTTGTTTTTCGAAGGTTGAGAACATTAAGGGTCAATTTGGCAAATCCAAATTTTAAAAAAAGTAATATACTTAGTGATTTTGGTACATATTAAAATCATAATTATTTTATTGTTTCACAGTGTCGTTGAACCAAGTAAAAGAACTTATGTCTCCCTTTATTTATTTATTTCTTAAATTTCATTTTTAAGAAGATTAGGGAGATCCTATTTATAGTGGAATATGATCTTTAATAAGTTTTGTTTACACATATTTCAAACCCTAATTCACCCACCCCCCCCCTCCTAGGGTATTATCCTTGTTTGGGACCAATATTATGGTTATTATAGAAAACCCAACATGAATTATTAATGGTTTCAAATAGTATAATGAAATTAATTGTTTCACAATGGATTAGGGATATGAGTTCCATTATATGGTTCCAAAATGTATGGATTATAATAAAGGGAAGGCCAATACCCAAGGAGAGTTTGGATGGTGTTGAAATTTTCACTTGGGTTTAATATAATGGATCCTGATGTCACTATATATTCTAGAATAATAGGAATCAATCAAGAAATATTTTATGGATTATATGGTTTTATCACAAAACTGGATCATGTGTAAGATGGAATATGATTCCATAAATTGGTTACCTAGTAAGAGGATAAAGGATGAAATCTGATGTGAATTGTTAAAGGCCTCAAAACATGAAATTATGAGGGATGGTTTGTGATTTAATTATTATATCTTGTATTAGGATAGTTGTTAGGTCATTATTGTGTATTATGTGAGACTAGGAATCAAGTCATGTTTTTTCTTATAAGTTGGGTTTTTTTATCCAAGTTCATGTATATTAAAGAAAACCCATCATAATTGGTAATGTTCCACACTAGGAACTCTTACCTAGACTACAATATCAAGCATTGAAATCAGGTAATATATAATTGACCACTTTGAATAATTAAAGAGTCGTGTGGGATAGACCTCACACCTTACTATTTTAAGGTCTTGTTATAAGGACCTAATGTCCTCTAGTTTAATTTCATTCGGTGAAAAATTTGGTGATGTGTATTTTATATCCATGTGATGTGGACAATTTTAACCCCATAATGAGTCATGAAAAATAATTCTTGAGGTACCTTACATTGGTCAAACATATTATATGCTCTATATATATTGTATTTATGAATTATTCTTAGCTAGAGTTGACCATGTGAATATATTATTGTCTTTCCCATTTATTTTATAACATTGGGGGCTTCTTCCAAAGTATTATTATCATTATCAACGATAACACCAATTCCCCTTAGATGAATGAGTAGAGGTTAACATTCTTATTTAACACTCACAAAACACAAATGTTATAGAATTCAAGGTTGTTCAAGGTGTGTTATTGATTATCATCAAGTCACTGAAACTCATTAAGTTGGAGTTGGGATCATTAATCCATAATTAGTTGATTGGAAATATCTATGAAAATTGAATTTGATTGGATTTAAATGTGAAATAATAATTTTTTTAAATAGTAGTAAAGACAAGGCTTCTTTCATTAATATACCCGTACTCGTATAATATGCCAAAACAAATATGAAAAAGTTTATCAGGTCATTAATTTTTATTCATGTCCATAATTTTTAAAAGTATATTAGACAAGGTTTTACTATCTTCATTTCTCTATCCATTTATAGTCATTTGATAAAAGATTTGTAACAACCTATGGCTTTTTAAAATTAAATTTCCTTCTAAATGAGTATATTTTTTATTAAGTAAAGTATTTATTTAAAAATAAATCTCTAAATATCATTATTAGTTTATACCATTGGTTGCAGCCAAATTTACCCATGTTATGTGGTGTAAGTGGTAACTTGTAGTATAACTTGTGTTATAAAATCCATAGGGATTGAAAAGGTGAACTTGAGACACTCAGATTTGATGCAGGATTTATATCTAGTGGCCTACTATTTGTATTGATTTGATTTGAATAACCGGTGATTTAATTTAACGAACCCAAAAAATACACAAATACTTGAATTAAAGCAATTAATGTTGACGGGTTGATCCTAGGTTTTTTCTCCAGGTGGATTGGATGAATTTATTTTCGTAGAAAATTTCATATCGTTTATTCAAGATGTATCCAAATAATGAGATAATTATAAAAAATAATTCACCAATTTAATCCCTACACAATTGAAAGTATAATCACCAATTCACTTAGAGGATCACTTTCATGATCACTATAAGGAATTAGATCATACAAGAACTCAGAATATGTCATCATTAAAGTTGGTGACTACAAATAACAATGTAACTCATCAAATGGAATATTAAAATAATGAAAATATTTCAATATTAAGTGCATGAAATAACATTAAATACATAACCTTTCTACTACCTCAGATAAACCTATAATAGTTTATCCCTCTATTGATTTCATTCTATCAATGAAAATAGGAAATCTACTTAAAGAAGTGGGATTGAAGAATAAAAATAATAAAATAATGATCACTCAATCATTGTGTGAGGAATTTCACAAAATATGATGTGAATAGACTCACTTACTATGTAAAAGATATAAATGTGATAAAAAATCATAGAAAAGTTAAAAATAAAACAAATTTTCTTAGTAAACTAAAGTGTTTGAAAAACCTAAATGAGATAAATTGAAAATATGATTACAAAATGAAAGTAGGAAATTACAATTGAAATAAAAAATGTGTGATGGAATGAAAAAACATTGAAACTAATTTCCTTCACCTTCATCTACTTATATAACAATATTTGGATCCTTAAGTCTACCCACCATCAATATATTCCATCACCATTAATTGAGAGAGTCAAAAGGAGTGTGAGAGAATCAAGGTAAATTTGACGTTTTAAAGTTGACCAGGAAAATCATCCAGTTTAATCCCCCTTGTTGACGTGTGAATTTTTAATAGAATATGGTTATATCTAAAGGGGTTTAGATGTAAAATATATCCTTCTAGTTTTTCTCAATCATATTTCAATATTTTAGGAAAATTGGACGATCCTTTTGTATTTTATGCTCGATCTAATGGGATGACATTATGGGCGTTCAAATCTGGCACACCATTTAAATATCAATTGGGATCTGTTTATCTCTATGAAAACATCAGAATTATCTCCATCCATAGTTGAATAAATATATTTCCATAATATTCTATTTATAAATATAAATTTTGAACTTTATTGTGATTGGATTGTGTCCCCACTTTTGTTTGATGGGCCTTAGGCCCATTATGCTTTGTCCAAAAAAATTCTGCATTCATACCCAAAAATCATCATCTTTCCTTGGGGTTCATCCATAAATACCAAACGATAAAATGTTCCAAAAAAAGTGATAAATAATATCCCAATATATCATAGTCAAATAATTAATATAATTAATTATATAATCTACTGATTTATTGGTCCCAAATAAGCACTTTAAACATGAATTGCACAAATTATTTGAAATGGAGTTAAATTTATGACCTGCACAAAAACTGATGTTTATGTACATTTAAACACATTAATATTAAGATATAAAAAATTAATATTATCCCCTTTTAGTGGATAATCACACCCCCAAAGTGATTTTTTCTAGTATCAAGCCAAGGTATCTCAAAAATATGAAATTGAATTCCCTTTTTCAAAAACATTTTAATATACATTGTTCCCTAAAATATGTCATGCCAAAAATCATGAAACCATTAAAAATATTTTCACAAAAGATAGGTTCAAAAGAATATCCCTTGACCAAGCCAATTACTTTTTTCAAATTCATTCCCACATTTCAACCAATTTCAATTAAGCATGATGATGTATTGTGTATCTCAAAATACATGGGGCCTATTTTCTTGTTCAAGGGGAAACAAATGGAAGTTATTGGTGGGAATCACATTTAACCTCAAGATGAGCATCCAATTTTTCTATGCTTTTTTTTTTGTTTTTTTAACAACAATCGATATTAAAAGACTAACTCTAGGTAAGAAAACTATAGAGTCATGATCCCCAAGTGTCATATTCCACTCATATTGTCAGTTCCATCCTCTACAATAGAGATATTATATAGATACCCAAGCCTTTTATATATAACATTACATGATTTTAAGCATAATTATATATCAGAGTACAAGAGAAGGATCATTAAGTATAGTGTATTGGAAGACCAGGAATATAAAACATAAAACAGAGGCTAAAAACATTTCTTTATTTAATCTCTATAAATAGATCCTTACTTCATTTTATCCCTTACATCTACATAGGGTACCCTGGGGAACACATGAACAAAGGGATGAACTCAAAATCCAAGTGAGGGAAAGAACATAAGGATACGTCTTAAGCACATGAGTTAGGAGGCATGACATAATGATATCCAAATCACGGAACATATAAAATCCTATCATATAAACATGTGATTATATAAACATGGAATCATATAAATGTGGAAGAATCATAAAACATTTCTTTGGTATGGTTCAAGGATAATTTCCAATCTTGTTTCCCATTTTAGTATGGGTCAAGGCTAATTGCCAATCCAATTTTACATCGCTTCTCACGAGACTTAACTTAACCCAATGCATTAGAGCGCTATCTAGGTCAACCTGTCTCAACATTTTCATGATCATTATTACAACATTAATAATCTATCCACATAAATAATCATACATAATCAACCATTCATAAACATAAGGATACCCATGGAAGTAATTGGGTACCACAATCATGACATGAAGCATAACCCATGAGTGTATCATGAAATTTTCCATTGAATAAAGGGATTAAAACATACCTGGACATAAAATAGGCATATATCATGGTACATGATGTCAAAAAGGAGTGACAACTTGTATGAAATGTATTTGGGTAAGAATTCGGGAAGTTCCCTTAAAACATGATTTCTTATCAGGGGTATCGAGGTGGGAATCACTAAAAAACATGTATATCCCCAAAAGAGAATGAGGTATGGATCTTAGAACATGATTTTTGAGCATATAAACAGTATTTATAAGTTTTAAATAAAAATAAAATACAACTTCCTTTGGGAAAAAAGAAAGATAGAGAAACCTGAAGGAGTAAAGGATGTTCTAGTAGAATTCATTACGGATTATTGGCATGGTATCAGGTGTGCCTTAAAGGGATTTTTTGAGATATAATGGGATTTATAATAACTTATAAATCATGAGGGGATTATGTGAAAGGTGATAAATAATGCCCTATTATTAGGGATCACACATAAAATGTAATAACATAGAGGGAAATCTTGAAATATAAGTGAAATGGGGAGGATCCCTTACCTTAAGTCCATTGGTGTTCTCCACTTGTAATTAAACACATGAATAAACAAATTAGGTTTAATAATTAATAATTCCATAACCCCTACTATATGTAATTGGGTTATTATAATCATTTTAAATTCATTCATAACCATTTTGATTGGTTATGAGGTTCAATTTCATTTTTCGGGCTCGTTTGTTTACTTGATTTTAATGATAGGTTCATTTATATTTATGTTAGGATAAACTTGGAAGATGAAAGTGGTTATATAGAATTGAAGCTATATTATATTAGTGAAAATCCAGGAGATTAAATGGTTTAAAATATAATTTTTTACATAGATTTATGTCAAACTATTATATAAAACCAAAGTGACAAACGTTTTTATTAATTGGTGGGTCTGATTACAAAGAACATGTTTTGATTTATATCCTAATAACATTTGTACAAAAAGATTACAGAATAAAAATAGGATATATTACATATATATGATCTGGTTAAACCATAACAAAAAATTGTTTCATTACCAGATTTAAAGATTATAATAGTAATTGATCAACTGTTGTCCTTAAATGTGTTAAATTAACACATCTCAAATGGTGCTTTCATTCCTTTCAAATAAAAGGTGAGAAAAGGATAGAAGATAATGAAATATCACATTAGAATAAAAAATTATAGTACATGTATGTTACTAGAGTTATCATAATATCTGGGTGAATGGAGGTGAGGAAAGAAACAAAAAGAAAAGAACAAAAAAGAAAATAAGGAATTGGAAAGAGGAATTTACCTATTGAAACTTCCTCCTTTGAAAACCTCTTAAGGGAGTGGTTTTGGTATTTTTAAGAGGCTTGGGGCCTTTGGAAGTGGGGGAGGATCTTGGGGAGATATTTGGGAAGAATATTGGAAAGGCACAAGGTCTGAGGGGAGTTAAGTGAAGAGGTAAGAATGCGTGGTATTTATTGTGGAGGGGAGGAGGGTTTTCATAAATGATTAATCATTAGTTTATTATTTCTTCACAAGACATGGAATATTAAGTATTACATGACCAAGAATAGTAATAAATGCATGTGACTTTGAACTAAATATATTTTCATCAGCATATCCTCATCATTGACTCAATTTATCCATTATTTAGCATCTATTGTGAATTATAATATTTTACTATTCATCAAAAATTCTAGTATTTTAGAAAAATCCCAAAAATTCACCCTAAACATTTTTCAACGTGTAGAATCCATAAATGAAGTCATTTTTCTAAAAATAATTTTTTAAATATGATTATTTTAATATTTAATTAAAATCATAATTTATTATTGAAAACCAGTTTAAAAACATTTATTTACTTATTCTAAAATACAGGTACAACATAATTTCACTTGAATATTATTTTAATAATATAATATATAAGCTTACTATTCATTAGGGTATATCACTATTCATAAGGGTATGTAACTATTCATAAGGGTTTTTTACTATTCACCAAAAATTGAGTTTTTCTTATCAGACTCTAAATAACTTACTGGTCACGACCATGTATGTCAGATTTTGGAAATTCTAAACACAGAAGTGACAAACCTATGTTTAAAGGTCACTTTGCTCTTAGTAGATCATTATGTTGTGTTTTCATTGGATTTTATGACATACTTATGAGAAGGGAATTTCCACTAAAAACATTGGGTCATTACATTCTTCCCCCCATATGAAATTTCTCCCTTGAAATATCGTTTTACATTATAAGACAAAAACAAATGTGGGTACTTTTCCTTCATTACCTCCTCCAGTTCCCATGTTGCCTCTTCGTACTTATGGTTTCTCCATAGTAACTTTACCAGATGAGTAGTCTAATTGCGTTGAACTTTGTCTCTACAATCCAAGGTCTTCCTTGGATGCTCCTCGTAAGAGAGATCATCCTCTAACTGTACCACCTCTGAAGAGAGTACATGTGAAGGGTCTAGTATGTACTTTCTTAAGTGGGCTACATGAAAGACATCATGTACTTTTGACATGGTAGGTGGAAGTGACAGTCATTAGGCTACAGTTCTGACTCGATCAAGGATCTCGAAGTGGCCTATGTACCTAGGACATAACTTCCCTTTCTTTCCAAACCGCATGACCTTCTTCCATAGAGATATGTGTAGAAATACAATATCTCTAACTTTAAACATAAGGTCTCATCGACGATTGTATGCATAACTTTTCTGTTGACTTTGGGAAGCCTTTATATGCTACTGAATGGTTTTCACCTTTTCTACCATTGCAATGACCATTTCAGGTCCTAACAGTTTATGATCACTGACTTCAACCCTGCACGTCGGTGTTCTACACCTTTTCCCTTAGAGGGATTCATATGGTTCTATTCAGATTCTCAAGTGGAAACTATATTTGTAGGAGAATTCAACCAGCGGAAGATGTTGGTACCATCCTCCTTTGGATTCCATAGAACATTCTCTCAACATGTCTTCCAGTGTCCTAATAGTTCGCTCAAATTGGACATAAGTTTGAAGATGATAGACCGTAATGAAGTTTAGTTCAGTGTTTAGATCATGTTGGAGACTTTTCCAGAACATCGAGGTGAATCTAGGATCACGTTCTGATAAAATAGATAGTGGTACTCCATACAACCTTACAACTTCTCTGATGTAAATCCACGCAAGTTTATCCAATGAGAATTCCACTCGAATCGCGATAAATTGAGTTTTCTTAGTAAAATGATCCACAGTGACCCATAAAGAATTATTTTTTCTAGAAGTCCTTGGAAGTCCAGTGAAAATGTCCATGGTAATGTTGTCCCACTTCTATGCTGGTATGGTAGTGGTTGCATCATCCCGTTTGACTTTTTCCTCTCAACCATCACTTGATGTCATACCTAACACTTTGATGTATATTAAGCAATCTAACTTTTCATATTGTCCCACTAAAAGTTTCCTCGAAGATCTCGATACATCATTGTGCTCCCTAAGTGGATAGAGAAGGTCGATCTATGTGTATCTTTCAATATCTCCTTCTTTATCTCTAGATCGGTTGGTACACATAATTTTTCCTCAAATCTTATAGTACCATCCTCATTAATTTTTAAATTGGAGGATTTCCCATTTTTGATAGCTTCCACCATTTTCTGAATTTCTACATCTTATCTTTGAGAATCCTTTATTTTCTCCAAGAGGGATGGTTGGGAAATCATTTGTGAAAGGATTTATGTTGTTCCTCCCTTAATTATTCCCCTATCCATCCTTTGAAAATATAAGATGATCAGATCCTTTTCAATTCTCATCATTGATAAAGATGCTAGATCCTTTCTACTTTGATCATCTGCCACCTTGTTTGCCTTACCAGGATGGTAGTGGATTGAAAATTCATAATCCTTAATGAGATCTATTCATATTCGCTGGCATATATTAATCTCTTTCTGTGTGAATATATTTTTTCAGACTCTTGTGTTTAGTATATATCTCACATTCTCCCCATAGAGATAATTCCACAAGATTTTCAACACAATGATCATAGCTTCCAACTTTAGATCATGCGTGGGATAGTTTTACTCATGGATTTTCAATTTTATTCGGTTATAAGCTATCACTTTATCATATTACATTAGCACACAACCTAATCAATTCTTAGAACCATCACTATACACCACAAAGAGTTCTCCACTTGTAAAGAGTGTGAGTACAAGCGCAGTGATAAGCCTCTTTTTCAACTCCTTGAAACAATATTCACATTCATGTGTCCAAACAAAATTTACCCCCTTCTGTGTCAGCTAGTTCATTGGGTTTGAAAATAGTGAAAAGTTCTTCAAAAATCATCGATAATACCTAGATAGTCTCAAAAATATATGGATCTCCATTACAGAAGTTGGTCTGGGCCACTCTTCAATTGCCATTATCTTGGAAGGGTCCATAAATATCCCTTTTCTGGTGATAAAATGCCCCAAAAATGATACTTCCTATATCCATAACACACATTTACTATACTTTAAATACAACTTCTCCCTTCACAAATTCTTTAACATAGTTTTCAAATTCTCCTCATGTTCATCCTTTCTCATGGAGTATATCAGAATATCATCAATAAAGACTACCAAATTTTTGTCAAGGTAATCTCTAAATACTCTATTCATTAAATCCATGAAAATTTTTGGGTCATTAGTGAGTCCGAAGGGAATCACAGTGAACTCATAGTGTCCATACCTTGTTTGAAAGGCAGTCATGGGAATATCTTTCTTCCTCACCATTAATTGGTGATATCCCGACTGAAGTTCCACCTTAAAGAAATAACTGGCCCCATGAATATGATCGAACAATTCATCTATCTGTGAAAGGGGATAGTTGTTCTTTATCATTATTTTATTGAGCTAACAATAATCAATTAATAGGTGCATTGATCCATCCTTATTCTTGATGAAGAGGAATAGTGCACCGCAAGGTGAGGCACTCAGGCTTATAAAACCCTTTTCCACATTCTCCTATGACTACTTTTTCAGTTCTTCTAACTATATGGTGGCCATTCTGTAAGGTGTATTTGAGATAGACATAAATCCAGGGTTAAGTTAAATTGATAACTCAACCTCTTGGTTATGAGGATGACCGAGAAACTCTTCATGGAATACCTCGGTGTAATCCCTCATGATGGGCATGTCTTCAAGCATGATTCTATCCTTTGTCCTAATCATTTGAGATATTCATGCTTACTCACAAGAAATTAATACCCAAACTTGAGACTATTATTTGATAGTTGATTAATCTTCCTTCTTACACATGTATAGAATTAGAGGATGCTTCAATATGTGAAGAGTGATATCCCTTTCCTGACATTTTATGTTGTATTTTTATAAATATAGTCAATCCATGACAGAGATAGAGTTGAACTCCACTAAAGGAAGTATGACAAGATTTGCGGGGAGGTTCAATCCAAAAACATTAATCGGGGAGTATTTATAGACCATGGATGCAATAATTGATCCAATTTCTGTTCTCATAAATAACTTTTTCTATAAATTTTGAGGTGGTGTTTTAATAGTTCTACTAAACTTGCAAGATATGAAAGAATGCATAGAACCAGAATCAAATAGTACATTCACTATTCTAGAATTAATAACTAGTGTACCTTTCACCACATCATTTTATGGATCCACCTCTACAGTAGTGATAGCATAATCCCTTTCTTATTGCCTTGGAAGTTTTTTTTTGATTGCCTCCAATAACCATCGACTTAGGGAAATTGTTCGCATAATTCTCATGCTCCATGAAGTTGTAAAACTACACTGCAGGCTAAGTGTTCATCTGAACCATCCATTATTCTTCCACATTAGTGGGATTCTTCATATCCCTTTGATTGTTCCTTTCCTGATGACCAAACATTCCCCATTTGAAACAATTCTTGTTTCCCTTCAGATGGTTACCAGGATGCTTATTCCCGCAATTTTTACAAGGGGAAAAGTCAGGCTTCTTTCCATCATCAGATTTTTTATGAACCACCCATGTTGTTCTCCATTTTCCTTCTCTATCCACTGGGACCATGAGACCACTGAGAGTCTTGAATCTCTATTTCAACCATGAGGTCACAATGGAAAACATCATCATAACTGTAGAAGACTCGAATTGTCAACACTTTTCATAGACTCGACTTTATCCTTCTAAAGAAGTGATCCACATAGATTTAGGTGTTCATGAAAAAGCCAGAGGCGTACCTTGCAAGCCCTGTAAAGTTTTCTTCATATGCCCCAATGGACTCATCATCTTTCTACTTGAGTCTGAGGAACTCTCTTTCCATCTTGTGATGGAAGTTTTGAGGAAAATATTTGTTGAAAAACATCCTATTGAATTCACCCCAATAAATGGAATCAATTTCCTCTTGGGACTTTTTATTCTTGATTAGTGTCCACCACTGATCAGCTTCCCCATCAAAACGAAAGACCACCAGTACAAACTTCTCTTCTTCTGAGCACTAGAGGACGGATAATATATTTTCAATGGAGTTAATCTATTGTTTCATAAGGAGGGGATCTAAGGATCCGCTAAACATGGGAGGCCTTTGCTGCATAAAGGATTCTATGGAAGCTTTCTCTTTCCTTGGAGGAGGAGGGCGTTCCACATGATTCAACTTATTATTCCTAACTCGAGCTAGCTGAGCAAGTACTGTCATGAAGTTTTGAGCTCCCACAACTATCATATCAGGCATATCATTAGAGAAATATTTACATTGCCTATCACATTGGTTGTTGAAGTGTGTTCTTCTATTTCCCACAATTAACTAAGAAAAATAACATATAATTAGAGGTCTTGAATACTTAGCTATTGAGCATAAAAAGAAAACATTGAACATAAAAGGATAAACTTATAAATAAAAATGTACAACCTAACTTCTGATTCCATAGGTTTAAATCTTGGTTATCCTCAATCTATTTCTTGACTTATATTATTATGGAATTTTCCCCCTTAATAACGGTTTTTACTAAGCTAATTAATCTACCAAAAAATATTCCTCAAGAGTGTTGTATCCAAGAGTTCAACAAGAACTTCCACAAAAATATTTTTTCACAGCGCCAACCTTTATTAGCGCTAATGAAAAAACGCTCATAAAGGGTGGTGCCTTTATCAGCGCTAAAAAAAGCACTCATAAAGGGTCCTTTTATCAGCGCTAAAAAAAGGGCTGATAGAAGCACCCCTTTATGAGCCCTTTTTTCTAGCGCTGATATAGGCACCCCCTTAATCAGCACTTTTTTAGGGCTGATAAAGGGACCCCCTTTATCAGCGCTTTTTTAGTAGCGCTGATAAAGGGGGACCTTTATGAGTTCTTTTAAAAGCACTGATAAAGGGTTGAATTAAAAAAATTAATTAAAAATAATATATAAATATATAATTATAGTTATATTGATATAAATATAATATATAATTTTTAAATATATTTTTGGTAAGTATAAATATACATTTACACTTAATGTACTTAATATATAAGATATTTAGTGAAAATGGCTTATAAAAAAATTTAAAAAATATATTTAATTAATAATTTTCTAACTATTATGGATTAGTAGTCATTTAGTAACAATTTGAGGATTAAAAAATTAAAAAAAATTAAAAAAAGATCCAAAATATGTTAAAAACGCAACTCGAACTTCAAACGGCCATAACTGTTGATCTGGTTGTCTGTTTGAGCTCTACCACATATCAAATCAAAGCCTGCAACGATATCTACGTCGTTATTAGTTGGGGGAGCTTCAGTCAAGGTTTTTTCGAGGACAAAAAAGGCCCAAAAGGCCTCCAAAACTGAGTTTTTAGTCGGGGTACCCCGATTTTTTAACATTTTGTTGATTTTCTACCTCGTTTAAGGGATTATTATTGGCTTTTTATGGTGGGTGATGAATTTATTCCACGGTATTAAATTAATATTTATATTATTTCTTTGAAATTTTATTGTTTTTTATAATTCACTTCTCTTTATAATCAAATATATAATAATATATACATATTTTTTATATATTCACACATAAAAATTTAATTATAAATATAAATAATAAAATATATTTACATATTAAATATATTAGCTTTATCTAAATAATAAATAATATGCATTTTATTTAAAATACAAATATATGAATATTTATATACCTATATATTAATCTATATATATATATATTAATATAACTATATATATATTAATATAACTACATATATATATTTATATATTAATATTACTATAAATATATATATTAATATCACTATTAATATATATATTAATATCACTATATATATATTTATTTAAATAACTATATATATATATATTAATATAAATATATATTACTATCCGAACAAATATAACTAAATATATATATATAGATATATATTAATATAACTATATATATATACGAATAAATATAACTATATTTATATATAAATAGAGATATATATTAATATAAATATATATATTTTTATATAACTATATATATATATTAATATAACTATAAATATATTATGATATAACTATATATTACTATACGAATAAATATAACTATATATATATATATATCATGAATTGGAAAACAAATCAAAATAGAGGAGTGGTAAGGGCTTAGGCGTGCAGGGGGGAGGTCTCGAGTTCAAATTGTGGTAGAGTCAGGGGCGCGCGCGTATGGGGGAATATGGGAGCAAGCGCTGTTAAAGGGTGGAGGGGGTGCGTGGGGTGCTGTAGGGGGCGGAAAAATGCTGTAAAAGGGGGGGGGGTTTCAAGCACTATAAAAGCCCCCCCCCCCCTCAATTGGCATTATTTTTTTTAATATTTTTTTGTTTTTATTTTTTTACCTTTTATCAGTGCTTTAAAAAAAGTGATGATAAAAGGGGTCCTTTATCAGCGCTAAAATGAAAGTGCTGATAAAGGAAGTGCTCATAAAGGGTTCTTTTATCATTGCTGAAACAAAGCGCTGAAAAAAAACCTTTTATCAGCGCTGATAAAGGACCCTTTTTTCATCTCTTTGTTTTAGCGCTGATAAAGGGGACCCCCCCCCCCTTATCTTCGCTGACTTTAACAGAGCATTTCTAGAGCTGTTAAAGGCACTTTTAGTGCTTATAAAAGCCGTATTTGTAGTAGTGAAGGCCTGTTGTCGTGTACTAGGATACCCCAGGACAAGCCTGAAACTCCATGTCAGAGTTTTCACACCTAGGTACATCTTTTCCAGAGCCACCTCTACCTGTTCATATCCTGATAGGGATGTATTTTCTTGATAAACAACTTACTCAATACTCACCAAAAGTTAGGACTGTTTTCTTATACTTAGTTCCATCCTTAAGGTTCTCACTAAGGTGCTCTATTCATAATCTCCAAAAAACTAGACTATCCTTTGATACCAACTATTTTGACTCAATCCTTTTATATATAACATTTCATGTTTTTATGAATAATTATACATCAGAGTACAAGCCAAGGATCGTTAAGTCTAGTGTCTTCGAATACTAGGTACATAAAACATAAAATATGGGGCTAAAAAACATTTCCTTATTTAATCTCCAAAAAGTGCTTCTAACTTCCTTTGAGACCTTACATTTTCATAGGGTACCCTGGGGCACACATGAACAAAGGGATGAGCTAAAAAGCCTAGTAAGGGAAAGAACAAAAGGATACGTCTTAAGCACATGAGTTAGAAGGCATGAACTAATGATATCCAAAGCATGGAACCTATAAAATCGTATCATATAAGTATTTGATCATATAAACATTGAATCATATAAATGTGAAAGAATCATAAAACATTTCTTTAGTACGGGTCAAGGCTAACTACCAATCTCATTTCCCATTTTAGTATAGGTCAAGGCTAACTGTGAATCCCGTTTCACAACGCATCTCATGAGAATTAACTTTACACAATGCATTGTAATGCAATCCAGGCACACCCATCTCAAAATTTTCATGAGTATTCTTGCCACATAAATAATATTTCCACATAAATAATCATACATAATCAACCATTAATAAACACAAGGATATGCGTGTAAAGAATTGGGTACCACAATCTTTACATAAAGAATAACCCATGAGCGTATCTAGAAAGTGTCCATAAAAGAAAGGGATTATAACATACATTGATGTACAATATGCATATATCATGGAATGTGATGTCAAAATGGAGTGATAACTTGTAAGAAATGTATTTGGGAAATTTTAGCATTAAAACATTTTGTGCGGTTTTAAGGAAAATACTATAGAGATTTTAAAATAAAAAAGGGAACAATATTTTATATTAAAACAGAAGTGAACCAAAAAGGTTTTCATAATAAAAATAAATATTTTATAAAGACAATGGTGTCTTAAAATAGAGGATTGAGTGAACCTAGAATCAGTTAAAAATTTGGGAAGTTCTCTTAAAACATGATTGCTTATCGGGGGGTATCGAGGTGGGAATCACAAAAAAACATATATATCCCAAAAATAGAATGAGTGAAGGATCTTGTAACAAAATTTTGGAGAATAGAAACTGTATTTTGAAGTTGTACATAAAAATAAAATACAACTTCCTTAGTGTAAAAAGAATGATAGAGAAACCCGAAGGAGTAAAGGAGGTTCAGGTAGAATTCATTATGGATTATTGGCATGGTATTGGGTATACCTAAAAGGGATTTGTTGAGAGGGAATGAGGTTTCTAATAACATACAAATCATGAGGGAAGTATGTGGAAGGTTTTAAATAATACCCCATAATTAGGGATCAAACATAAAATGAAATAACATAGAGGTCAATCTTAAAATAGAAGTGAAATGGGGAGGATCCCTTACCTTAAATTCATTGGTGTTATCCACTTGTTATTAATGAACTGAATAAACTAATTAGGTTTATTAATTAAAATTTACGTAACCTCTTATATATGTAATTGGTTTAGTATAATAATTTTAAGTTCGTTCATAACTTTTTTGATTGGTTATGAGGTTCAATTTCATTGGTCGGGCTCGTTTGTTTGCTTGATTTTAATGACCGGTTCACTTATATTTATGTTTGGATAAACATGGAAGATGAAAGTGATTGTCCATAATTTAATTTATAGTATATTAGGGAACATCCAAGTGATTACATGGTTTTAAATTTAATTTGGTTTCTTAGAGTTAATTCGATCTATTATATAAAACCAAAGTGCCAACCATTTTTGTTAATTAGTGGGTTTGATTACAAAGAACATGTTTTGATTTATTACTTAATACCACTCATAAAAAAATATTAATAAATAAAAATAGGATATATTAAATATATATAATCTGGTTCAACCATAAAAAAAATGGTTTCATTATCAAATTTAAAGCTGATTATTGAAATTGATAAACTGTTGTCCTTGAATGTGATAAATTAGCACATCTCAAACGGGGCTTTCATTCCTTTCAAATAAAATGTGGGGAAAGGAGAGAATATAATGAAATATCTCATTATCATAAAAACATTACAGTATATGTATGTTACTAGAGTTATCATACTCTTTTGGTGAAGGTAGGCGGGGGAAGAAACAAAAAGAATATAACATAAAAGAAAAGAAGGAATTGGAAAGAGGAATTTACCACTTGAAACTTCCTCCTTTGAGAACCTTTTAATGGGAGAGGTTTTTGTATTTTAAAGAGTCTAGGGACCATTATAAAAGGGGTAGGAGATTGGGGAATGATTTGGTCAGAATATTGGCAAGGCACAAGGCTTTAGATGAGTGAAGATAAGAGGTAAGAATGGGTGGTATTTATAGTGGTGGGGAGGAGGGTTTTCATAATGTTTTAATCATTAGTTTATTATTTCTTCACAAGACAAAGAATAGTAAGTATTACATGAACAAGAACAATAATAAATTCATTTTAATTTTAACCAAACGGGATTAAATAAGTAGATCATCATCAATGACTCAATTAATTCATTATTTTGCATTTATTGTGAATTATTAGATTTTACAATTCATCAAAAATTCCAGTATTTCAGAAAAATCCCAAAAATTCACCCGAAATTTTTTTCGATTTGTAGAATCCAAAAATGAATTCCATTTTTCAAAAATATTTTTATAAATATGATTATTTTAATATTTAATAAAAATTATAATTTATTATTAAAACCCAGTTTAAAAACATTCATTTACTTATTCTAAAATACAGGTACATCATAATTTCACTTGAATATTATTTTACTACTATCATAAGTAAGGTTATTATTCATTAGGGTATATCACTATTCATAAGTGGATGTTACTATTCATAATGGTAGGTTATTATTCACAATAATTATTTTTTTCTTATCAAAATCCAAATAACTTACTGGCCACAACTATGTATTTCAGATTTTCAAGATTCCAAACACAGAAGTGACAAACCTATGTTTAAAGGTCACTTAGCACTTAGTAGTTCATTATATTGTGTTTTAATTGGACTTTATAACATACTTAGGATAAGGTAATTTCCATTTAAAAACATTGGGTCGTTACATATAAAGCCTAACTCTGGAAAATACAACTATAGAGTCTTGATACCCATGTTCTAAAAGAAACACATTTTCACAAAACATTTCTCTATGTGGTCATTATTTCAAATTTTTAGGATTCTAAAATTAAACTAAAAGTGACCCCATGCCATATGATATGATTAAATGGACCCAAGAAATAAAATTTACACCTAAGATATATTGGATGTGCATTGTGGCATTTCGATTAAGAGGATTAAAATGTAAACATTGAAAAATCATATTGGACAACTGAACTTCCCAAAAACTATGCTCATGAACTTAAAAATTCTTTAAAATCATAATCAATTCATTCAAAATCATTTCACATTTGGTTTTCCGGATTCCCAATGTATATTAACATATGCAAGAATAATGAATTGATTCTTTTTTATCAAATCCCATATTTTAACTCAACCAAAATTAGAATGAAACTTACCTTGGTGTTGAAAGAAAATGAAAGAGAGATATTAGAATTAGAAATAAAGAGGGGTAAAGTGATTTGAAATTAAATCATTGAATAAAACCTCATGGTTTTAATTTGATGACCCATCAATAATAAAATTAACAATTTAGTTTCACATCACATTAGACTCATCAGTGATGATTGATGGATGAGTTTGAACTATTGAAAGCAAGAGTTTTATTCAGAAACATTAAAATGTTGCAGCAGATAAATTTCACAAACATGATCCATTAGGTCGCATTGTAAATTACATGGTGTCCCCTTAATAAAAAACAAAAAACCCATCAAAATTATATTTAACAAATCTCAGAATCTGAGTTGCCACTCAAGGCATTCTTAATTTAATGTTCTTAGCTCAACTTGGACCCCCAGCTTAACCAATACCAACTTTTAAAAGTTTAACTACCCCATATTTATTTACTAAAACTAAATTTAGATTGATTCTCCCTTGGGTTTGGAAAGAATTTTGGAAAATTGATTCAAAAAAAATAATATGGGTCCAAGTGAAAGGGTTAATCCCATGAATATTGAAATGGGTCCATCAAATTTCATTCCTAATCTTCCATAACGAATGAAGGTGAATTTTATTTTTATTAAATTTAGGAGTGGATGAAATGATGAAATAATGTTTTTGATTATACCCTATGATTGACGAATTTATAGAGGATATATGACTTTGAATTTGATATTTGATTGGTTAGAACCTCCAGACACAAATAAGGACTTAGAATTGAACTCAGATTGATTTTCAGAATTTCTCATTCCAATTATTTCGCACTGAATATATGTTTCAATGAAACGAAATCTAGATGAGTTTCAAAAATGGGTATAGAATTGATTTTTGTGATTTCAGAAAAGGGTTTAGTGATTTGTGTTTTTGAAAAATCATCAATGGAGCCATCTAAAATAGATTGAATCCATGGATACTAGTTTCCCTCATGTGAATTAAGAAAATCATTTTCAACAAGATTTAGACATCCTTCAATAGTTCCATCTGCTTCCACATGTTGAATCTCAATATTCCCTAACAAATTCACCACATCATCCATCTATAATTTTTCATATTCTTAGGTGGTTTCTTCAACATTTTACTCTAATTTTGAAGGCTCTCAGGGTTTGTGAATCATTATTTCATTCTTTTTATTTTTCACACTCATGGAAATAGTCACATCTTGGACTTGTTTATGAGAGGTTTTTATGTAACATGATTCTTTTATCGATGTTAAGGAAGGGAAATAATGAGTGGGAATGGGTTTCGTATATTTTTCAATTCCTTTCATTTCTAATATCAATTATAAAACTTCAGAATTCATTTTATCCATTTGTTCAAACAATTATTCATTAATATTTGGGGATTGGGCTGGATAAGAGTTTGGACATCATGGAATTCATTTTGTTTTATCTAATTAACCATAAATTAATGGTCCAAAAATTTATCCTTTAAATGTTCATCTTCCCAAAGATTTTACATCTCATCAGGTGTGAGGTATTCATTCACTGTTTGAACAATGAAATTTTATATAAGAGGTCATTCCCAATAATGATTTTCAATTTTATTCCAACTTTGGTTTATGATGGGGTAATGATGTTGATACTCCATTTGAGTAGAATAAAACTATGATTTATAGTGAAGAAAAGGGAATGGATACGAGAACTCTGGGTGAGAAAAGAGAATTTTGGGTGAGAAAAGAAGGGGGTTGTCTAAGATACTTACTTGGGTCCCCGGTAATGGCACCGAAATTTTGTTGCACCGAAATTTACACAAGTTTTATGGTGTAATCAATCACCTGTAGTATAGCTTGGGTTATCAAATCCAGAGGGACCAACGAAGTAAACTTGAGACACTCATATTTGATGGAGGATAGGCTATGTAGTGGCCAACTATTTGTATTTATTTGATTTGAAAAACTAGTGATTCAATTTAATGTACCTAAAAACCACACAAAATCATGAATTAAAATAATTAATGATTATGGGTAGATCCTAGGTTTTTGCTCAGGGTATATTGGATGAATTTCTTTTCATAGAAAATTTCATATTTTTTATTCAATATGTATCCAAACAACAAGATAATTCTAAAAAAATTACTTTGTTCAATTTATAATCACCAATTCACCTATAGGATCAATTTTATTATCACTCCAAGTAATTGGATCATACTATCACTCATAATACTTCATCGTTAAAGTGGGAAAAGATAAATAAGAATGTAACTAATCAAATGGCATCTTAAAATAACGTAAATATTTAAATATTAAGTACTTGAAATAACATTAAATCCATAACCTTACTTCTCCATTGGATCAACTAGTAAGATTTTATTCCTCTATTGATTCCATTCTATCAACAACAATGGGAAATCAACATAAAAATTGCGATTGAAGAAGAAGAATATTGAAATGAGGACCACTCAACCGTTTTGTGGGGCATTTCACAAAATATGATGTGAATAGCCACACTCCCAAAGTAAATAGTATCAACGTGATAATAAAAGGGATATAAAAAGTGAAAAATAATTACAAATTTTATAAATAAACTAATCTTATGGAAAAACATACATTGGATAAATTGAAAATACGATTAAAAAATTAAAGTAGGAAATTTCAATTGAAAGAAAAAACATGTGGTAGAATGGAAACATGTGGATGTTAATTACATTAACCACAATATACTTATAAATTCATATTGGGAGTCTCAGTTTGACCCAACATCAATATATTCCTTCCTTGTTAATTGTGAGAGTCAAAAGGAGGGTGATAAAATCAAGGAAAATTAGGCGTTTCAAAGTTAACCAAGAAAATATTTCAGATTCATCACCCTTATTGATATGGGGATTGTTAACTTAATATGGCTGAATCATAAGGGTTAGTAGATGAAAAATATCTTCTTCCATGTGTCCTATAACATTTTTCAAACTTTTAGGAAAATTGGATCATCCTTTTAGAATGTATGCTCGATATAGTGGGATGGCTTTATGGGAGTTCAAATCTAGCCTGCCATTTAAATGTCAACTTGGTCTATCTTCATCTTCTTAAAACGTTTGAATTAGCCCTATAAATAGTTTAATGAAATGAACCCCATAAATTTATATTTCTAAATATAAAATTTTATCTTTATTGGACTTGCAATATGGGCCCCACTTTTGTTTGATGTGCCATAGGCCTATTATGCTTTGTCAAGAATATTAATGCATTCATGCCAAATAATCTTCATTTTCTCTTGGGATTCATCGACAGATACTAAAATATTCATTGTTCCAAAAAATTTAATAAATAATATCCCAAAATATCAAATTAATATACTTAATATATTTAATTTTAAAATTAGATGATTTATTGTGCCCAAATATGCCCTTTAAACATGAATTTCACAAATGATGTGAAATGTAGTTAAATTTCTGAAATGAACTAAAAATGATGATTATGAAATTTGAAACACATTAATATTAATATTTAATTGATTAATATTATCCCCTTTCAGTTTCTAATCAACCATTATAAAATAGAGCAATAATATGACTATTGGGAACAAAAACAGTTAAGTATCATGACCATTGGTAATATAGTTTTTATACATTAAATCTTATGATTAGGATATTTTAAGGGTTATAATAAAATATTATTGATAAAAAAAGCGTAATAATGGCCTAAACCAATAGTATTTTACCTTATAAGGCTCAGCTATTAGATCTTAAAAGGGAGATAGAATCAGTAGGATTCACTCTTAAACTAGCCTAAGCTGAGATTAAATAAATTAAACTCGAAGGGAACCATTTATTAGGGAATTTCAAACATGAAGAGATCACCACAAAAATAATTTTTTCTTTAACCACCCCAAGAATGTACAACCATCTCACACCTTACCCACATGGAATATTTTGATGTAATAATGGGTTATATATCTAATCTTTAATAGTGTGTAAAATCTCACTTTTAATGAAATTGTGGTTTTCCCAATCTCATTTACGTATTATAAAACTGATATATATATATATATATAATTAATTACATCTGAATTGAGTATAGAAATTATATATGGAAATTCTGATACATAGAAACAGAAATTATTTTTTTTTAGAAAAATATATAAGTTTAGTTTTTATTAAAGTTTAATTTTATGATAAATTAAATAATATTGAAATAAAAGATTATTTTTCACCTAAATTCTATAAAAAGTAAAATTTTCGAATTTTTAAATAATAAAATCATTTTATGAAATCCTATGTGGTTATTATAATGATAAAAAATTCAATCATCTCAAAATATTAGACCTTTTAAAAAAATTGAATTTTATTTTTAAAAATAAAAATTATCATATCGATAAAATTGTTTTGATAAAAGTAGTGTCATTTTTTTATTCAAAAAATAGATCTTATACAATAGTTAATTTTTTATAATTTGATGAGAGTTGATATTTTGGGTAAAAATTAAATATTTTATAAAAATAAATTTTGTATTATGAAAATATAATGACCCATAAATGATGTAATAAATTCTATAAATTGTTGGAGTGACCAAAATTACAATTATTTCATTAAAATATTGTATTTTAATGTGATAATATTATTATTTTTAAACCTAATGAGAACCTTTCAAAACCTAAATGATATTTTAATATTTTAAAATACAATTATATATAAACAAGACTCACAAACATATCATTAATAATATTATATAAATATTTTCACCCCATGAAACATTTAAATACTTCAATCCACTTCCCTTTATAAAAAAAACCTTGGGATAAAAAATTCGATCATCTCACCATATCTCATTAAATTTTTGTATTATCATGATATCCATCTTTACTCACATGTATTATTTATCATTATGTCATTATTTAATTAGTCCTTTACAAGGCTTTATTGCTCATACCATTATTTTTCTTTTTCCAATGTTATCTTGTGTTGTATTAAAAGTTAAAAAAAAATAACAGTACATTATGGTGTTTCAAATAAATATTTTTTCATTCATTTTATATTAATGGTTTATGTATCTAATTTCTTTGATACACTATTAATCTAGATCTTATAAGAATTTATAATATGGATCTTTATTTTAAAAATCATGAAATTTACTTTATTAGAAATATGGGTTGTTATATTTAGTATAATAATAAATTATAGTTATTTTTAATGATTATGATAAGAATATATTAGTGAAAACCATATATATATATATATATGTCTATGTATAGAAAAACATCCTAAAATTTTAATAATGTGTAGATCATGTGGTTTTTTGAGAAATGAGATCCTGATATGCATACTATAATTATATTTGGATCTGGCATAAATACTCCTAGGGGTAATAACCCTAAAAGGGATATTTGGGTATTAAATTGACTAGTACCTCATGCATGACAAATAGACCTTTTTTCACACTTTGATTGAAAATTCCAAAGGATATTATTTGTTAACTTATTAAGCTATTTATGAACCCCTAATATGGACTTGAATAGATTTTTTGGTTATAAAACATATTTGGAAAATTACCATGGAAAAGCATGATTAAATCCTAGAAATTCATTATATTGGGTAAATATTTCATTTATAAGTTATCCATTTTATGTTAATAGTTACCATTTTATATTCTGGTTAGTTTGGACATTATTTTCCATAATTTTCTTTTGTATTAATCAATGGATGAAAAATTATAGGATCTATTTAGTAAAATAATGTGATATACAATGAGATGATTCAACAAATAATATTACCAACCTAATGAAAAAGGAGTTGATAAAATCATAGTTTTACATTCTCAATTGAATATAGTATTTAATAATAATTGGAATCATGTGGAACATACACTTCCCATTAATAATGATAAATTTGTTGTCAAGGACTTTATGTGAAAAATTCTTCAAAATTTTTGAGGATATTAAGAACCTATAATCACAGAACAGTGGATTAACTCAATTGAGATGAAATTCTATGTCATCCAATGTTTTGAATGATAGAAGGTAATATTTTCCATTTATCTATTAGAGGGAGTAATTGATAAATGTTGGATGTTGAACAAGAATAAAAATCTTGTGGAAGAATCTGAGGCTATAGATTAGGATAAATTCAAGAAAATATTTTTCAATAAATATTTTTCTCACACTCCCTATCTCAAAATGTATCGGGAATTAAATTGAATTAAAGAAAAGGTGGAATAATTCATTGAGGTGAATGAGGAAAACTTCCAAAAGATTATATGGTAATTCATTGGTTTTATTAATGAACGGAAAGGTAAAGTTGATTTCTTCATTAGTGAGTTAAAGATAATTCTATAATAATATTTGTTGATTTGAGAATTTCACTTGTATGATGAAATTTACTAATGTTCTATCAAATTCAAAATAATGATTGGTAAATATCAAGGGTTTCATGGGATTGTAGGTAGAAAGCATAGAATAGAATTCAACTTTGTAGGAGAAATGGAGAAATAGAGAAATCCAAAATTTCTAAGAAATTAAAAATACACACATTTCCAAAGTGTGAGAAGAATAATTTTGTAGATTTTCTACATGGGATACGGAAGTTCTGCAAGTGTGAAAATGAGGGGTGTCAGGCTAATGAATTTCAAAGTGATAGGATGAAGCTCACTAATGTGATGGATGAAATGAATGCTTTTTATAAATCCACTACCCAAGATCCAATGTTTCAAATAAAAGGAATATAGATACCATGAAAACCAATTCCCTAATCTAAGTGATATTTAATATAACAGATGAAAATAAAATTCACGGCCTAGATAGAAACTATGATCAAAGTTTATCACACCTACTAAGGTATATAATTAAAAAATGCGGTGAAAGGTATGCTAGTCATTAATTCTAGAATGGTGAACATACTATTTTATTATGTATCTATATATTCTTTAAAATCATACAAGTATAGTAACACTATTTAAATACAACCCCAAAATGGTTGTTTAGTTATCAATGAAAAAAAGGGTAAATTATTTCATCACAATCATAAAAATCCTCCTCACTCAATATTTGTCTCCTGAATTTCCTATTGAACCTTGTGATACTCACTTTAGTGGAATTATATGTTATTCCAGGAATATATTGGTTATACATGTATATATCAATCATAAATTCTTAGTATAATTAAATCACTATATATATAACAAATGAACCACTAATCCTATATAAGTGTAAGAAGGAGGACGATTCTTCTTCATAAACCTCATTTCTATCATGGATATTATTTCACTATTCTTTTAAAAGGATAGAGTATAAGCCTCAATTTATTATTAAAGCAAAAACCTCTTTTAGTCTGGTTAGAGGGAGACCCATTACATAACCCAAAGGACCAAGGCCAGGTGGCATGAATACAAGGATCGAAATTCCATTTTTTGTCCCAAACAACCCCTTGGTGAATAGTACTACTGCAGTACCCCAGCTACTACAATTCCTGCTACAGTAACACTACTGCTACAGTTATTGCTACATTGCCTTCACCAAAATAGTGCCACTACTCCTATATTCAACCACTACTATAGTGCTCTTATAGAGTTTCTTGGTCTTCCACCAGACCGTGAGGTTTAGTTATAAATTGAAATTTTACTGGAATCCTTGCAAATATCCATGACTCCATAAAAAAATGGACTATATTGAACATGAACTGTTGAAGAGGAAACCAAAATAAAATCCAAATAAATTTTTTATATGGATAATTTCTTTAACATAGTGTGTTTCGGTTCTTTTCTCTAAGAAAAATAATAGAAACATGCATCTATTCATTGACTGTTTTTAATTAAATTGGATTTTTGTAATGAAAAGGAATCTCTTATAATGAATTGAGGACTTTTTTTCATTAGATATGATTAGTCCAATACTTATCTAAGGAGGATCAGCGGTTGATATATTATCAATTAAAGGTGAATAATGATGGCATTCCCATGACATAATTTCATACAGGATATAGTTACTCTATGTATATAGTAATACAATTTTGACTCACTAATGCACTAAAACTATTTATGGGTTTTATTAAAAAAGTATTCAGATATTACTTTTAAAAATTTATGGTTCTCATTGTTAATGGTATTATCATATACTCTAAAAACAAGGTGACAAATGGGTATCATTTTAATATTTTTCTAAGACCTTTGAGAAAGAAAAGTTATTTGTGTGTACAGTAATATTGAGTTTAGGATGGAGAAATTAATATTCTTAGAGCATGTTATACTAAGAAATTTGATATTTTTGGATCTATGAAAGACATATATGGTTGAGGAATATCCCTCAACAAAAATTTGTAACTGTGATCCATGGTTTTTTTGTATATGTTGGGTATTATCATTGATTTTTGAGAAACTTTTCATGATTTCTAAACCTTTTGACCAAGATAACTTTGAAGGGGTAAATTTCTTCTAGAGAAATAAATGTGATAATTGCTTCAAATAGTTAAACAATAGGCCAATAAATATACAAGAACTCACTCTATTCACAAATGATGAAGTATCTATGATTTAAAATGTTGTTTCTTAGAATATATTGGTATTTGTACACATGAAAAACCATAAGTGCTAGATTATGCCTTCCCCTAATTAAAGATCCATGGGTAGAACTGCACAATGCTTGATCTACAGTTTTTTAGTAATATTCACATTAAATATTTGGAAACATTATCTCTTTATGGATAAGTGTAACATACATAAAGATCATAAGAGACTCAATTATATATTAAGACAATGAGGCCTCAATATGGAACAGAAAATGGGGTTAGATATTATTGAGGATTATGATATATTAATCAATTTTCATCCTAGTAATTGAAATAAATTAGTATATGTTTTGAGTTGAAATAATCTTATAACACTATCTATGATAAGGATTGAGAAGGGTCCAATAATTTTGGATATGTAATGGTTGGACATTGAATTGTAAAAGAACTTTTATCCTACCTTGATCAAATAACTAATCTACCTTCCATTATTTATAAGATTAAGAAGGGCTAAAAAGATTATATTGAGATATATAGAAAGGTAGAAGATATCTAGAGTTCAGTTTTTTTGAAGATTGTTTTATATTGATTGGAACCAGAATGTGTGTCCCATAAAAACCATAACAAAATATAGAACTTATAGATGATACAGATTGATCACCCTTATCTAGTCATCTATAGAGAAATAGGATATATGGAGATTAGTGAAATGGTTCTTGTTAGATAACATTAATGTTGAAATTCTATAATTTATATCTCAATTCTTAGTTGACTAACAATTCTTAGATAAATGATATAATTTTAAAGTTATGATGTAACCATTTCTCATATTAGAATGTATATAGGAAAAATTTACCACGGATTTTATCATATGAATCCCAAGGAAATATAAATGTTGTAACACCATTTGTGTGTTAATTGCTCACCTTACGAAGATAGTGAATTTTAGTGCTATAAAGGAAGGTTTCACACATAGGAAACTTGATACGATAAACATAAGATAAGTGGTAAGACTACATAGAGTACCACTCTCCATTGTATTAGATCAATATCTGAGGTTTACCTTGAGGTTAGTGAGAATCCTTTACTAAGAACTGGATAGATAGGTGATTTTATTATATCACATCACCCAAGGATGGATGGTCAGTCTAGGAGAACCATTCATACTCTAGAAAATATATTAATATTGTGTTCAAGGAATTTCCAAGTAAATAGGAATCAACACCTTCTTATGCCAGAGTTATGATATAAAAATAGTTTTCATTTAACAATTCAAATGGAAACTTATCTTGATTTATATTGTAAGAGGTTTTGGAATGAAATTTGATGGGATAAAGTTGGATAGAGTAAGCTGATGGGACCTGATCTTGTCCAAAAAATGACAAAAAATTTTAAAACCATTAAATGTAATTTTAAATCAATTTAATTTTATGTAAAAATCAATATCGAAAATTAGTAACGAGATATATATTTTGAGGATAAATATATTGTGTTTCATTATTTTTTAATATGTAAAAGTGTCTTGATATTTTGGAAGAAGGGAAAGCTTTTTCTAAGATACATCTTCCCCTTTGATATTCTTGATCAAATTGGAGTTATATACTATCACACAACTATCCCGCCTAACCTATTTAATGTAAATCACATGTTCCATGTGTCCCTATTATGTAAGTAAATATAACATCATTTACATGTACTAAATAAATATGGTGTACCATTAGAGATTGATATTTGTATGAAGAGTTGTTTGTGATGATATTATATCATAGAGAAAAATGTATACAAAACAACACAACTCACTTGTTTAAAGTTGTTTGGTGAAACCACATAATTGAAGAGTTAACATGGGAACCAAAGGACATAATGAAACAAAAGTTCACTCCTCTATTTTAGTGTATGAAATGAACTTTTCAGGGTCAAATTTCTGATGGGGGGGGGGAATGAAATCACCCAACAATTTGTTTAAAATGAAATATACTTCAAAATGGATTTTTGACTTATTATGTAAGGTGTAAATATATATTTAATGATATATATTTCATTATTTTAATGGATTATTATAAAATATAGTAATAATATGATTATTAGAAGAAGAAAAATATAGTTAATTGTCTTAATCGTTTTTATTATTGCTATTATACAGTGGCTATTATGATTAGAATATTTTAAGGGATATAATAAAATCTATTCGATACTAAAATAGGAAGAAATGCCTCCAACCAGTATGGTGAAACCATATGAGGAAAAAAAATTAGAGCTTACAAGGGAGATTAAATCATTAGTCTTCATCCTTGGACAATCCCAAGAAGATATTTAACAACTAGAACTCAAGAAATTCAATTTACAAGAAAAGTTCTATCTTATAGGGATCACCTACCAAACAATGTTCACTAAACCGCCACAAAAAAGTACTATCATCGTACACATTACCCTTTGGGTATATTTAAATTTAATAATGAGTTATATATATATATATATACTTCAATAGCATGTAAAATTCATATATAAATGAAATAGTGTTTTAACCAATCTCATTTCCATCTTATCAAAGTTATAATTATAAAAAAAAATACACCTTATAAAAGGATAGAATTTATAGAATTCATTTTCGACACGTTGGAACATAGATTATATTTTTGGATATATATATATATATATGTAATTTCTTTTAAAATAAAATATTTAGATAAATTAGGGGATTTGAAATAAGTATTTATTTTTACATAAATGTTTTTTAGAAAGAATTTCTTAGAGGCTCTTTATTTATTTCAAAGAAGGGTAACATCATTATAAATAAAGGTCCTTTATATTTTTCATGAAGAAAAATTGGGGAAATATCATAAGAGATATTTCCAAAACATATGTGCCTCTATTTAGAGACTCCTTTTTTTCCACACCGTCTTTTAGATAACTAAATTCTAGGTAGATTTGGGTTATAATGTAGTTTGAGGAACAAATCTTGTTGGGACAGCTCATCCATTTTTCCATTATCCTCTCTAAAGTATGAATCATTCCCATCCTAACTGCTTGTTTAATAGTCAGGGAATCACATTCAAACCATATATTTTTCCAATCCCTTTGACAATCTAAATTTACCACTTTAATAAGTACCATAATTTCCACTTTCATAGTCATGAAATGACCCTGGGGCCTATACATGCATTCCACAACTTTGATGTTCACATCTCTGAAAATGGCCTCATATGCTGAGGGACCTAGGAAACCCTTCAAGGCACTTTTGGTGTTTCATTTCAACCAACCTTTCAAAGGGGAAACCAAAATACTTCAAGGTTTCAATAGGCTTTGAGTAAATTGCCTTGAATTTTTATTCATCTTAAAATAATGGAATCATTAGATGAATTACTACAGCAGTCCACTTGTAGTGAGTTTTCACTTTGAATGGTAGTGATAACCCTGGACAGAAATTTTCCTAAATTAAATCTATCTTTGGAGTGGATAATATTTTTTTCCCTTTCTATATAGCATGAAACAGTTTAGTACATGCAACCTTAAACAGATTACCAAAATACTTGGAGAACCAAAAGTTCAGAAGTTCTTGGATGAAGTGTAGCAACAAGTCAGCATGTGAATAGAACATATCAAGGAAATCTAAAACATACCTCTATAAAGATACAGAAGTCTAACATATTAGAATTAGATTATAAACGTTCTCATAGTGTTGATGGTAGAGGACCCATTATGAGGACATTGAGATCCCATCTTGTTGAATATTCTCATCAACTGGGATTTTATTGATCGAAACCCACTAAAGATATGTGAAACATAAGGGAGGAAACCATTTTTTATTAAAACAACCAATCCATTTTAGTTCTCCATGAATTATGTGTTTATAAAATATCTTGGAATCCAGCTATCCATTTGGGGACCAATCCCATATAAGTAAGTCATCTACTTTGATAAAATCGTAGTTAGAAATATCTTCTACAATGTTCTCAGGCAGCATCTCATTACTCCCTAGTTATTCCATGATATAAATGTTTTTGGTTAACCACATCACCTGAGGACCTCACATGGTCAATGTGAGGCTCCCTAGTCTAGCTAGTTTTCCAATAATTAAGGGAGGAACTTTCATTTTCTATTCATTGAGAGTGATTGAATTTATAATCTTTATAAAAACAATATATGATTTTATAAAATTATTTTATAAAATAATATGTCATTTTTATAAAGATTATAAATTCAATCACGTAATAAAATTATTATTTTTTAATTGAATAAATATTTTACTTTTAAATTTGAAAATTATTATATTTGTCAAATTATTTTCAGAAAATATATGTCATTTTTTTAATTCAGCATGTGTGATTTGGATTTTTGTTATTCTATTTGGCCACATTTGTTTTCAAATTTTTGGTGCTTTTAATCTTGAAAAGTTCCTTAAATAGAGAGTGACTCATTTTTTGTTGATTCATTGTTGAAGTCTGTAATTCATTGATTATTTTAATAAAAATGTTCATTTTTTGTGGTTAATTAATCAAATATATTTCTCTCTAATTTTAAAAATATTTTACAAACATTAAAATTTTGATGATACATTGAATCAATATTTCTATAGTATGTTACTGATTTTCAAATTCTTTTATTAATTATTTCATAATTCTTTTTCATTTTATTTAACATTTTTTGAATTTATTTCTATTATCATTGGAAATTTAACACTTTTAGTTTTATCATGAATTGATTAATTTCCACTATGTCTTTAAATTTACATTATTTAGGACCTACTTCTATGAAGAATAGAATATGAAAAAGGTGGATTCTTTTGTGACTGTGAGAAAATAATCAATTGTACTCTTCCACCAAAAGAATAATTTTTCAATATACCACAAAGTAGTCCAAAAACTTATATAAAGTCCATATCTTTTACTAAGAGTATATCCAACTTCCACATGGATCTTCTATCTGCATGCTTCTGTATAGAAATCATTCTTTGTCATAATGAAATCATGATTCTATACCCCCTTCTTCAAAGAGGTGTTGTTTCCTTTTCCATAATTACATGTAGTTAGTCATAATTTTTTCCATACAATATCCTATATTTCCTGAACATGGATCTATGATACACATAAAATCATACTTCTATAAAATCCAATCCATATATTCATGGAAACCCTTCGATATGAATTTATCCATGCAGATTACCACCATAAGAAACGTTTTATGCCTTTTGCTTCATTTTAGCCATATTCTATGCACCCCAAAAAATGGATCTTTAATTATCATCCCAATATTTCATTAGAATAAATTCATTAATTCATCATTGAACATTCATCCATGGAATAGGTTGAACTGATTCTTGAAGATATTTGTTCCATCCATGATAGAGATTAGTATATTCTATTTAAGGGATAAACTAATACCCAAAATCTAGTAGAGAATAAATTTAGACTAAACCTAAGTTGGTGGAGGCTGTATGGTAACCAAAATTGATACAAAAATATCCATGAATAAGATCATGGTATTTTAAAGATTTATTTTAACTAGGAATAAGAATATAGTGTTCCTATTTGAGAGGATAAATCAGGTTCCTTAAAACCAATTATTCTCAATCATAATTAAAGAAAGAGATCTTTGTCCAATGTGTTCTCTTAATAGGTGCAAGTATGAATAGTGAAACGTCCTTGAGATCCTTACTACTCTGATTGCATTATCATTTTTTCATGAACATTTTTTTCTTGATAAAAGGAAAAAACATATGAAACAAATATTTATAAAAATGAATGATTCTTAGGGGAAAATAAGTTTGACTGATTTGATGAATCCTGACTAATATATATCAGCTCAATTGACCAGTCATTGAGACAAAAACCTAAAAACAAATATTATCAAATAATAGATCTCACATAAGCTCGAAGGGAAACCAAATGACAATGAGACTAAGGTCTGAAATAATTGAGTGTGAAGAATACATGTGGATAATTTAATAAGATAAATAAATTTAAAAATTGTTGGTCCAACCAAATCCAAAAATATTTTCATATTTTTTATTAGAAAGAAATAATTTTTGGTATAAAAAATTTCATCTCTGATGTCAACTATTTGAAGGAGATCAAACACTGTTCCAACACTGAGAACAAATCTCAACAGATTCAATGATAGTGTTGAGTATTGTCAAGGTAGTTGTTTTTTTTGAAGTAGAAAAGATGACTTAAGATTTTCATAGGTAAATTTATTTTTATGAAACCTATTCAAAATGGGATATATCTGAGCATATATATTAAATTTACCTATGTTCAATTTGAAACAACTCATGAACCTAATCAATGAAAAGTTGAGTAAATAAGAAAAGAACTATATCACAATCGGATTTAGGCTACTAATAAGTCCTTTTATGTTTGCTTGTTCCCTATCACCATAAAAAGGATTCTTTTTTATACCTCAATCTATGAAAAGGCCCAAGAAAATAATTTTAAACTCATGGTTACCTAAACTTTATAAATATGAAATTTATTTACAATTTTATAGATATAAGAATAATTTTCAATGTAATATATTTTTATATTTGTTTGGATAAATCAGTAATGTTTATCACAAAAATAGAATAAGGATAAATTGTTAGCTGATGAAACATTTGAGAAGTAATCATTTAAATAATCATGACCCTTAAATCTTGTAATTAGAGACTACACATAATTGAGGACATAGTCACTGCTATGTTTTAAAGTTTGAATAGAAACAAATTCATTTATAAGGGTTTCTTATTGTGTTAACATTGATGAGGAAGATGTATAATAAAAGTGCCTTGTGGAGTCTAGGGATATTATCATGGAGCTATTATAGTGAGTGTAAATATGGGCATTGGTATAGAGTTGTTATTAATTAGAGACTTTGTAAAAAAATGGTGGGTATATTTTCAAGGAGTGATATATGGGTGAGAGATAAAAAAGTCACTAAGTTAGGGAGACGGTATAATATCATCAATGGAGTATGGGAATAGTATTAGATATCCTAATCAGATAAAATTATATCTCCCTTCTTCATATCAATGTTTTAATTTTTTTAATGGATTAATTGAAATATTTTTATGATATAATTATGATCATTGGAAAAACTACTATAGGGAATGAGATTCTGTTGGTAAGCTATTTTACTATATTCAAGTGATATTTGTTTCTATAATATGCCCTCATCTTAATATCTGAGGTAGTAATATTGTATTAAAAACATCACAAAATTAGAGAAAACTATTATTGGTTGTAATAATTTTATGACTCCTATAAAATTAGATAATCCTTCTAAGAAGGGATATGTTCATTGAGGGTATCCAATCAATATCATATGAGAAGATAAACATAATGCAGTATAGATTACATCATTGTGTGAATGAGTGGATAATGCAGTTGAGGAACTATGTGATTAATTTACTCCTATGTTGACCATTGAAATGAATATGTCTCCTTATTTCATCTCACATAAAATGTACTTCTTGTATTCCTTAAACAAAGGAAAATATATATGAAATAAAACAATTGATTTATCCTATCTCATCTCTTGATTTTTCATTCTTACTCTTTGATATTTTAGTCACTATTTTAATATCCCCTAACGTTAAAAATTCCTCATCACCTCTACCATACTTTTCTTTATCATTCCATCACTACTATAACATTAATGTTTTGATATTGATTTATATTTTCTTTGACCACACACAATTTCAAGAGACGTTATGTTTGGATCAACCCTTGTTCTCCACTAAAATATCAAAAGGCCCCAGAGTGAGTCAAACACACTCATAACAAACATTATTAATAAAAAAGGAAAAGAAAATACATCATAAGGGAGGTTTACAAAGCCAAGTAAAGAAACTTCCACACGTATTTGCCTCAAATAAGTGTAAAAATAATTCACGATCTAGAAAGGACCACTCCAAAGATGACCCAACAATGGACTTCTTTGAAAAAATCATCAGCAACTAGATTAACCTCCCTGTAAACCTGAGTCACATCAAGGATAAAACCATTAAGAAGCCTCAAACATGAACTCTAAGAAGATAAAACCACCCATGGGACATTCTTATACCATCTCCGAATAATGTCAATAGCCTCCATTGAATCTGATTCCAGCCAAAGAAATCGCCAACCATGATGAACCATATAGGTGATAGCTTTGATCATAGCCCATAGATCAAACTCAATGGAAGAACCTTGTCCAATATAATGATACAAATAAACATTAATGAATCCCTAATAGGTACGGAATACACAAACCAAACCTGAAGGCCGGGTGCACCTGAGGTCTCCCCATCAATATTTACTTTCACCCAAGAGGGAATAAGAGGAATACACCTAATTGACTTCATCACCAAAAGTTTTCTGTCTAGGAAAGGACACCAAAATTCCTCAAGATGATAATATCACTAAACTAATTATTCATACAACCATCATATACTCTGGAGGTATTACAAACAGCCCTGTGAATAACTCTAACTCCAGACTAAAAATTTGTCCAAATATCATCAAACACTAGTACATTATGTGCCTTCCATATGAAGCCAAGGGTGGTTGATGCAGTAACCAACAATAAGTTTCATACTTGTTCATTTCACCTTGCAGCAGCAATAGAGGAAAACATAACCTATAGAGTTCTCATATCTAAATAACACCCAACCATATCTTGGATATATCTACAAAACATTTAGATGAAAACATAAGACAAGAACACATGTTCAATAGTATACTCTACTGAAAAACACAGCTGGTAGGCTACAGCAAGCTGGATCCCTTCACTTTGAAGGATACTCTGCACTAGAACCCTCCTTTTCCATATGTTCCATAATAGCAGATAATTAGCATGACGGATGAAATAAGTCTGGAAATCCAAAAGCCATCAAGGGTTTGTGATCTTCCCATCACACATATAATGATACAATGCTCGAGTACATAGAATACCAGTGAAACCCAGTTTCCAAAAAAGGGTGTCACTGTCAATTCAATTGTATCTGTGAATTTTAGCTTGAACGTGAGAAGGAATAAAATCCAAGGTACTCAAACTAGAAACCTAAATATAGGTGATTAAGGTATGAAACAAATTAGATGTAATATCACCATCCTCTTGAATAGGACTGGTTAATCAAGGAGTGATCTAGGCATTCAACATAGAGTCCCTATAAAAAACACTTAGAATAATTCATAATCCAATTAAAATTGGACATCAAAGTAATCCATATTGAAGAATAGGGATAATAAGAATATCTATCCCAAAGTTTTGGAGTGAGTTGAGCTGAAATGAAATCCATTGAAGTTTCATTGGATGAGATCAGACTCCATGTAAAGTTGCAAAGTATAGAATCATTGAATAGACCCAAATCCTTTATGACTAGGCCCCCCATATCAATTGGATTGGTACATTATCTCCCCACTACAACAACCAGCTTCCTCTCATTGATGGAACCAGTCCATATGATGTTCTTGATAAGCCTTTGAAGTTCCTTGTTGAGATCCTTAGGCCACCTATAAATAGAAAACACATATGAAAACATAGAGGTGATCATTTAATTAACAAGGAAGATTCTCCCTACTTGAGACATATTATTCCCTTTCCAAATTTCCATTTGAGAAATAATACAAGAGAAGATAGACTAAAGATAAATCTTTTTCGCTATTACCCAAAAGAGAGGAACTCCATGTTATTAAAAGGGAAAATATCCCTTCTTAACCCCAAGAGACCTTGTGATTTTTTGCTTCTTCCTGATGAATACTCCCTACCCAAAAACCACAAATGATTTTTGGAAGCTAATGGGATATCTATCCACATCCTTATATTGATTAAAGATGGAATTAATTTAAGAAATATTCATTCTATTATCCTGACCAAAAAAAAAGGATATCATCTGCCTAGAAAATAAGGCTGGGGGTCCATATTTAATCTGATTGTAAAAACTATCTTGAACAAGAATATTAAGGAAAATAATTAAATAATCCTTGGAAAGGGAAAAAAAATGCCAAAAATAGGGTCCCCTTACCAAACACCCATGGAGCACTGAAAGAAGTCCTTGGTAGAACCATTGACTAGAATTGATAGCCTAGCACTCTTATGAATTGAATGAATCATCTTAATGAACCTTGTAGAAATTCCATGCAATCTAAGGATGGACCAGAGAAAAATCCATTTCATGGTGTCAAAGGCCTTAGAAATATCAATCTCCACTGCAATATTCCCTTGTTTAACCTTTCTTCTCATGACATTAATGCATTCAGATGTAGTAAAAATACAGTTTTGAATACTCCTTTCTAGAACAAAACCCAAATCTATTCGGGGTGATGATTCACTTAACCACATTGCCTAGCCTTGTGCAAATGATTTTAAAGATGATCTTAGGAATAGTGCTGCCAATTGAAACTTGTCTAAAGTCCTTAATATCCACATAATTCTCTTTATTAGGTATAAGATCAATGAAGTTGGTGTTAGCGTTGTATATCATAGAATCATGAACAAATAACTCTTTCACTACATTAATAACCTCTTCATGAACACTTTCTCAATTAAACATGAGAAACTTATTTGTGAAGCCATCAGGCCCTGTAACACTATCTAGGTTTAGAGAGAATAAGGATTCCTTAACCTCCTTTATCCCAGGTGCCTCCACTAATTTTTCATTTGTCTAATTATCAATTCTTGGAGTGATATTCTTCAAAATCATGTGTGTTCTATCAGCACCATTTTTAGAATAAAGATCAGCAATGTAACTGACAACCACATTGCAAATTTTATTCTCTCAATTGAGTTAACTTCCATTAATGTTAAGTACAATGACTACCCTCTTGATTTTTCTTTCCTTGTGAAGTCAATGGAAGAAAGTAGAGTTCTTATCCCCTTCCTTTAGCCACCTTATATTGTACAGGGATCTAGAAAGATTTTCCATTGAATTAAGCAGTTTATCCAGCTTTGATAAAGCCTAGATTTCAACACTATAAGGCATGGAATTAATCTGGTTAATATTCTATTAGTCAAGAAGATGACCTTCAGTCGATTTAATATCCTCATCCAACTTATATAAGGAAATCTTGCTCTATTACTTTAGCCTCATCTTGGTGTTTTTTAGTTTTTATGGTCATAGAATTCCATGCATCGATGACATTATCCTGACACCCTTGGATTAAATGCCAAAAATTGTTAAATTTGAAAGGAATAGAGGAAAAATACACACCACCAATGAAGATTTCAAACACCAAGGGATTATGGTCATAGTGGATTTTTGGAAGCACAATACCAAAACCACTGAGGATTTAATTTTGGTCATCAATCTAAAATAGGCACCTATCTAATTTACTGGCTTGCCTCCCATTAAAATTGTATTTTCCCATGTTAAATTAGTACCATCCATAGAAACGTAATTCAGGTTATAATGATTAATAAATTGAGATAACTGATTGGCTACAAGCTGATTAAAATTAGATCCAATTTTATTCTCAGTCTGGAGAACTGTGTTGAATTACCTAAAATAATCCAATTTTGAGGCACTTCTGGGGAGAGAGACACAATATCACTCTATAATTCCCTTTTTTGGTAGTATGTGTTAGAATCATAAACCCAAGACACAAAAAATAAGGCCACATTAATTCCAATAGAAACTGAGACAATTTGATTTCTATTGGTGTAAAAAAATGTGTTTAACAGAATCAGGTTTCAAAACCCACAGGCTCTCCAAATTATCCTCATTCAAACTGTTATTAACAAAGGAGTTACCAAGAGACTCCAACATGAAAGATTTATAATTAAAAAAGCTCATCCTTGGCTTGGAAAGACAAATAAAAAAAGTCTTGTTGGTCAGGAAAATATGTCTCAGGCCTTGATTGTGGGATTATTCCCAAGCCCTTGACAATTTCATAATAGAAGCACCATTTATGTCGAGCTGTCATGTCTCCTGTTTGAGAACCCCCCCACCCCTGAGTGACTTATTCTTTTGTACGTTCCCTTCTCTATTTTTGTAATATTGTTTTTTACATCATGAAGAATCTCTAATTTAGAGGCCTTGACCTCATCATCTAATCCATTATCCGGTTGATCAGCCCCACTATCATCAGACCAACAAAACTCCAGAGAGTGGGTTGAATTTATTGGGGGACTGGAGGATTCCTACAACTACTTCATCATCAATTTTTCACTTAGAAACCCTGCTTAATGGAACTTGTGTGAAAATTGCACTTCCCATCTAATGCCCCATCCTATGGATTAGCTAGATACTATAAAGTCATGTCCAATGGCAGATCAAGAGAGGGATCTACATTAACATTAATAGTGGTAGTGGATTTTTTATTTTCCATTTCATTCCCTAATACAACCACATCATCCTGATATGGAGTCATAGTTGGGTGAGTTGCATTATCTTGTAAAACATCATTAGGACAATCATTACCATGGGTTTGTAATGGGGTGTTCACTACATCATTCAAAAAATTAATCTCCATGGGCTGAGACAAATCAGCCTCCTCATTAAGGGCCTCATGAGATTCTGAATGATGTCCTACCATATCATGTTAGACATCAATAGAGGGTTCATTAGGTGGCTATAAAATTTCATCTATGGCTTGGGGGGCCACTTAGAGGGTTCTGTTTCACTACAGCATGCATATCACTAGCAGTGGCAAGAAAACTCTTAGAAAGGGTAGTATCTCCATGCTTTTATATGATGCCTTTAAATCCAATGAAATCTATATTTTGTCCCATGAGGGTGAAACCATCATGAGGAATAAGTTCCTTATCCTCTTACTTAATATCCGAAATTCAAACAAGAGAGATTAGATCAGCCTGTAGAACCTCATTCTCATTCCCCACATTCTTCAGATCAGTAGAAATGGAAGACTTTTTTTGTCTCTTATTAGCGGCCTTCCTATAGACAGCTTCATCATGACCCTTAACATTGAAAAAGGCACATATTCTATCTCTCCTGAACTCCTCAAAGAGATTCCCTATGAATTTACACTCCCTACGATATTTTGGATTCCTTTCATAGAATATTCTCAGTGTGATACTATCATCCATTGTTGTAAGGACCACTTCCTCCACTAGTGTTCTTTCCATATCAATTCCAATCAGGACAAGAGAAAAGATCCCAAACCAGGGATTATAAGTTTGGTGATCCATTTTAATTGGATTTTCCATAGAGGATGTAATGTCCTATAAAATCTTAGGATGGAAATACAGCCAATTAAGTTTATAAATTCAAAACCATACCTGCATATGAGTATTAATGACATTGAAGGGATTAAATTTACGATCCCATTTTTGAATTTGTTGGATTCTAGGATTAAGAGAGACAGATCCAACACTCCAGGACCACCTCTTGTAATCATCATTGGGGAAGAATATGTGGAAGAATCCCCTTCCCATCGTAGTTATTTTCCAATAGTTAAATTCCCCAAACAACATCAATTTTCTTATTCATCTCATCAAAATTTCACATCCTCTCATATTTCGGGGTGAGGACTCTAGAAATGATACAAAATCTACAAAAGAATACACATTCATCAATAGAATTCTGATTGGAAGCAACATGTTCAGTTCAAACTTTCTTAACCACCCTTCTAGGAGAAGGGGATACAAAATCAGTGAGGGATGGATTCGTGCCAGATTTGACAACTTAGGAAAAGTTCTTCTTCAAAATACATGGCACTGAATCTGATGCTTGATTCAAGGGTTCACGGACTTGTGGAGAACAGTGGGATAAGAGACAACTATGCCCTATACGATCATCAGGAATCACTAGATTTATTTCTCTATCCAAGGGATCATTCGAAACATCCTTTTCACTTTTCCCAGAACCACCACAATCCCTCCCTTGCACAACCATCCAAAAAATTACATCCTTTTCTTCAATTCACCACTAAAAAAGTTCTATGTAGGGATAGAAATAATTGACCTTCCTAGATCTGGTAACATATAGCTCACATTTTGGAAATATTTCTATGCAAGGTATATGATACCAAGAACAAAAAAGGTTATTTAGAAAAACTTTCTACAAAAAAATATATAAAATTCAAACTCAAAATAAATCTACAAAAATAAGAAACATTTAAAATTGTTATTAGATACACACTTGTTATATTTTTGAACCTTATAACATTTGATCACTAAAATCAATAAGAACATAAGTTCACTGAATAGGAAAATAAATCTAAAATAGATGAAATATGGTGTTGAGAACCTAAATAACCAATAACATAAAAATCTTAATCTACCTCGACCTAAAAATGAGCTGATTTGGATAATTATACTAAAAGAATTCAAAATTACAGTAATTTTTAGAAACCCATATGGCATTATGAAAACTATTAGGTTTTGTAACTAAGATAAAAAATAACATAACTTATTTATGTTATCATAATTCAATGAAAATTCCAAGAAATATTATATACACTTTATTATGGACTTAAATTTTGTGGTTTCATAATTGCCAAAGATATTTATGAGTTAGGAGGAACTACATCATAGATTTTTTCCATTATTTATGAAGGAAACATCATGTAGTTGGTTCCAAAAAATGGATATAGAGATCCTTTATACTTGGGAATAACTATTCATTTTTATTTATGAATTTTTTTCCAAAGAGAATGATCACTGACATAAGGCATAAATTTTTTATATTTCTCATAGAATAAAGTGAACTATTTCATGAGGCTCAGTATAGATTTAGGGGTTAATTTGAAAACAACCGAATCACTAATTATTTCTAAAAATTGTCAAGGTAATTTTTACAATAGTATCACCCCATACCACCAAACATCTGTGGGTCAGTCTTCTAGTAGGAACTTTAGTGATAAAATTAGTGAAGAAATCAATGATATTTTTTACATTTTGGAAAAACATTTCATCAGATATTTTCAAGGAGAATAAAATTTGTTAGGAAACAACCAACATCTATTCCCCTAATGCAATTCTAAGATGATGTTAAGAATAATGAAAATAAAAAAAACACACCTAAGGAGAAATTTCCCCATAGTGCAATATTATTTCAATTAGAATCATGATGCCCTTGTTTTCATATTCCATCCTAGGGCATAAAATGATAATTTTTATAAATATGAACCTAGTATTAATCTTAGTTATGATCAATTTTTAAATAACTAAAAACAGGGATATTAAAACGATCCAAAACTTTCCTAGAGAAAGTATAGAGTTCTTGGCTTACTACCTTCCCTACATTTCAAAAATTTCCTAGGAATCAATCTCAAAACTCGTATAGGGATGAATTTTTTAGTTCCCAATATGAATTTAAAGGAATCTTTCAAAATTTTATAGGTACATTTGACTCACAAGAATCCCAATATGATTCTAATCAGGCTCAAAATTATTCTATATTGAAAAAATTAGAATAAAAAGGGGAAATTGGCTAGGATAATAAACAATAGATAAAAATTGTAGTTTTCATGCACTACTAAAACTAATCTAATGGAAAATTACAATGTGGTTTCAACAAAAAGTGGACTTCAAAATCTCTAAAAAGTTCATAATAATCCTAAACCTTCTCAAAATAGGAATATTAATGAATATATAATCCAAAAACTAAAAGCCACAAAAACTAAAATCATGTCATCCCTATTGAAATTCATTTTCAATTATTTTTTCCTATATAAAACCATAGTGGAAAAGAGTTGAAATGAAAAGATAAAAATAAAACAAGAAAATAGAAGATTAAATTGATGGAATTATAACCATAATCAAAAAAAATCATGAGACATTATCATTCATGAAAAAACTCAAGAAGAAGAATAAAAATAGAAAACTATTTAAGGATTCGACAATTATCATGAATCTCAACATTGAGATACCTTTACTTGAAGCATTAATTCAAATACCATGTTATATTAAATAATTAATTAAATTTTTTTCAAATATTAAATCTTATAAAAATTTTCAACATATAATATCATAGGGGGTTGTAGTTTTATCCTATATAATGGGATACCTCCTAAAATTCAAGATACAATGGGTTTTTTCATCCCTTGAAATATCTGGGATAGAGGTGGTGTGTTTAATTGCCTATATTATCTTTCTATAAGTATAGACCTAATTACATTATAATTATTTCATCACATGATATTGGTAGTTCCACAACCCACCATCTTGGTACTATAATTTGTAGACCGATAGATTAATCTCCCATAAAAAGAGTTGATGACTTGTTCATAGGGGTTAGGATGTTGTACTTTCTAGTTTTTTATAGTATTGGACATACTGTGTGACAAGGAAGTGTTTGTCATCCATGTTAGTACCTATATTTCCATATGAGGAGTATCCATTAATGTTTTAAAGGGGATGTTAATTTTCAGTCAGGGAAAATAACAAATATGAGTTTAATGTTTTTAAAATGACTATATAATCTTAAAAATATAAAAACTATTATAAGAATGAAGTTCTATAAATTAAATAAATAGTGTATGGGGAAGAGGAGGACATTATAAGGATGATAGATGAAATCAATAGCATACTAGTACCTCTAGAAACAAGCATAGAAAGTTACTCTAGCAATGAGAAGGGATCTATAAATGAATTTTTGGGAGAATTATTATATCACCTTGATAATTTCACCTTAGAAAGATTCATGAGTTGGGACATTGATTCTTAATAGGAGGGGAACTTATTTAATGACACCAGTGATTAGGATGGTTCCTCCTACATTTCCTTCATTAATAGGTAGATTGAGTATCATAGACCCCTTAGGCCCAAGTGTCTTCCTAGATACAATAATAACTTGATCTCGATTGGAATACCCTTTCTTCACATTTTAAATAATCATATTTGTGGGTGTTGTAATGTCCCCTGATATGTCACTCTCTCACGTGGAAAAAAAGGTTCAGTTAAGAGACCTCAATCATGCCTCCCTAAATGTCAGAGGCTTCTAACTAGTAGTGGGGATATGATATTAATAGTGGGGAGACTATACCCCCTACTATGAAGTGTTATAGTAGTGTAAATAATCCATATAAAAAGAAATCAGATTAATAGACATATGGGAATCCATATAAAAAACTGGGAAAATAAAGGAGAATCAAATATACCAAAAATGTTGAATAATGGATGGATAGGATGATCTGTATCTAAATATCATAGTGAAAAAAATACAATAAAATATTCATCTGACACAAGGTAAACTAAAAAGACTATGGTCCAAACCCAATGTCAGACGCATGTCCTAACTCCAGCCCAACCAGAAAGCAACAGGGTCAGAAACAATGTCCTTTTACCTTGTCCTTACCCACATCTATGAAATCTGAATAGGTACCAAATGTTGGGCCAAATAGGGTGTGAGTAAAACTCAGTAGGTCAACACCACCATGTCTAAAAAATTGTCTGATAATAAATATATGTAATAAATCAATAAACAAGTGTGTTAATTAATTTAAAAACTAATAAAATATAACAATAGCTTGCCTTAGTACCATTCCAGAATATCCTTATTCTTGTCTCACAACCATACCAACCATAACCATATAACAATGGTAATACATAACCTCCATCGGTTCTAGGACAGAATGTCTTTGAGATTGTCTCGTAAACTAGTCAAAAATTACCATATAACCATGGTAAAAAAATATTGCGTTAGGATCGCTATATAAGAATATCATCATGTGGAATAGCCTATCTATATATATAATCATATTAGTATGTGTTAGGTCCTATCCTGGCATATAAAAATCATAGCATGTGCTAGAGTATAGACTATTATATAAGCATCTTAACATGTTATAGGGAGTATCCTGGTATATAAGTATTTCATCGTGTGCTAGTAAAGAGCCCTATATATAATAATCTCAGCATGTGTTAGGGCATAACTTGATATATAATAATTATAGAATGTTTCAGGGCATATCCCAATATATAAGAATCTTAGAATGTGTCAAAAGAGAAAATCACAATAGCAATCACATCACAATGTTACCATATAGGGATGAATAGTTTGTTCTGTGAATTAGAATTTATCATTCAATCTACCCATTACTTCAAATAATCAATTGATTCATTTTACATGCTGAATCTATATCAAGATATCAACTAAATCACATGTCATGTTAGAATAATATGTAATCTATTTCCAATTCATTATTTTTCAAAGGTTCACACACCCAATGTGTAAAAAAATATAAGGTCACATCATCAATTGAATATAAACATATCCAATGAAGAATCCAATGTATGATATAATAATTCAATTCAATTAATTAATTATTACACACATGCATTCGCACTGTCACAATATTTCACATAGTTAGAAATTGAAAATTAAACCATATTGTTAAAACGAGTCTACATACCTTTAAATAGCGATCAAACAACACTTCCAACAAAAAACTACCATGAGGAAGATGGATAAGATCATCACAAGAAGAATCCTATATCAAAACTAATCGAGATCAAAACCAAAAACACTCGTGGTCAAGAGATTACACTATAATGATATGAGAACAATGCAATAGAATGTAAAAAAGGTAGAACCACTTACATGGGGATCGATCACAAATATAGGATGTCTTAAATGGATAGAGGTTCTATAAAAATCAACTAAATAGTTCCCTAGGGTTGATAGGAGATGGATACATGATGGAATGTGAACAAATCAGTTGCACGACATAAATAAAAACTAATTATTGGGGAATTACATGGAGTATAGCTCTTTTTTATATTGTTTAATTCTTTTCAAAGAGTTATCCCGAAAACTATGTATCCTCATATTATTATTTATTCCAATAGAATATTACATGATGTGTAATCTCTTTGTGTCATGAATCTATTCATGACCTGTAACCATTCATGAAATGTGTCCTGAAACAATTATATTGTGTGTATTATAGTTACATGATTTTTAACTTCTCTAAAGATTGTTTTTCATCCTAACTCCTTGTAAATACCCGAACACCCTTTTAGAATTATTAGAATACCCTAAATCCTTGGTAACAATTGACCAATTAATACCCATACTCTATTAATCAAAAATTATTCTTGAATCTGTCCCCATGTGGATCCTCTAGTTTACTAATGATTCATCAAAACCTAAGTCCGTATTTATTCAAACAACCATACATCCCCGAACATTAATTAATTTTCCCAAATAAAGGCTCTCAGTATCTATAAAAGACTCATAAACCATGTTTTAAATGAAAAAATCAAATAGAGACATACCTAGAATAAGACAAGATCTTACAACCTCCCCACTATATAATAGCTCAACCACAAGCTGCACTAAGAAATGCTTTGGGGTCTCAGTGAACAAGGTTATCCACTATGCTCACATATCAAAATCCCTCTCCCATGTCCCATATTAAGCATTACTATGTTTCCATTACACTTAAACCAATGGTATAGTCCTACCTTGGAGAAGTCATCACTAAGATCCATAATCAGAATTAGATTATCCTCAAAGGAAGAATCTATATCAATATCGTCACCTTCTACATCTACCATATGAGAAGGGTTTGGATGCTACCTAAGAAATTGAGACTCAAGAAATATGTCATCATGAAACTATAGAACTATTAAAAGGATAAAAATTTATGCCAATGGACCAACCATTTCTACTATCTAAAACTGCCAGACAAAAATGGGTTCTAGCTTTCCCTAGTTTTTGATATAGCATTACCCCAACCTATGCGACACCCAAAGGAAACAATGATGGCCAACCTCGAACTTTGGAGGAAAAATCTAATGGTCATCATAGGTTTTATACCTACTCTATGCGGTCATCACCCAGTTTCGGATCATTTGAACTTGCTGAGACATCACCTACATGAGAATAGGCTCAACAAGTGTAAACTCACCTGCATCAAACCATCAAATAAGAGAACATAACATCCTTCCATAAAAATACTTAAAAGGTTCAATATTGATTGATTCTTGGAAGCTCTTATTATATTTAAACTCCATGATTTCTATAATTTTCTCCCAGGAACCACCGAAATCCAAAACACAGTCTCATAAAATACCCTCTATGGAATGAATAGTCTTCTCGGTCATTCTGTGGATAATAGGTTGTTCTCAAAAGAACCTATGATCCCATAGCCTTTTATAGACACTTTTATAACCATGATGTAAAATTAGGATCTCTATTAGAAATAATGATCCTTGGTACACTGTGAAAACTAACTAACTCATGGCCATAAATACTACTTTGATCATCATTTGTCACGACCCGTCCTCGGGGCCCGTGCCGTGACTACCCCAAGCCCACCTTCCATAGGCTAGGGGTTGGCGACTAGCACCAAGGCGTAATTCCCGATAAAAAGGGAAGGCATTTACATCGTAAAGTGAACAAACACACAGATCAAGCAAGCAGAAGTAGTAAACACTATGTAAAAACTGTGTACAATAGTAAGTGCGGGAAAGTAAGTGGGCCAGTATACAAACCCAAACTGAAAGTAAAATACAACTGGAAAAGGAAAACAACAACTGAAAAGTAAATCCGAAGCGTCAAGTGGTCCACTGGAACTCCCACATGAAGGGTGGGTACAGATAGACTCCACAGATCCTCGGGTTCAGCCGTCCGCTCTGAGTACATCCCGCCTAGTGGTCCACCTCTAGGTACCGTCCTGCTCCGCAAGCCTCAACCACGGTCAGCAATGTCCGTCGTCTACAACCAAAACAACGTAGTACGAGCATAAACCATGTAGGGGTGAGTATAAGCTACTCAGTAGGGACCCCGAGACCCCCGAAGGTCTCCAAGAATCCAAAACGGATAATCCAAATAGGAAAGATACAATCACAAAGTAACATTTGACACTGCTTAGGTATATGCCCATATATATACCTAAGTCATAAATTCCATTACGCTCCAACTTCCGAGCATGAGTACAACCCAGTCCACACAGGAAAGCAAAATGTAAATCCACACAGGATAGCACAAAACAATCCACAAAGGAAAGTAAAACAAAATTCAGCTCACACAGGTATACTTCTTCGTAAGATGATAGAGATGATCAGATATAGCCACTAATTCATCTAAGTCGTCGGACCCATAAAGGATTGATAGGTACTAACCCCTCAATGACCCACAAAGGATCTGACCCACACAGGATCGATCATGAAGTTGAAACCATAGCTATTGGGAAACTCCTTCTCCATCAAGTACAGTGGGTATGCCGCTACAAACAAGCGCTTCCCTCTAACCTTGGACTGCTGTAGTACCCCACCTATCGAGTACTGTGGGCCTGCTGCTACAAATAAGCACTTCACACCATGGGTCTGCCGCTACAACCAAGCGCTCCCCCTCATAGCCTCTAGAGGTACTCCTTCTGTTGAGTACCACAGGTCTGCCGCTACAACCCAGCACTCCTCCGTCGTGGGTCTGCCGCTAAAATCAAGTTCTCCCCCTCATAGCCTCTAGAGGTACTCCTTCTGTTGAGTGCCGCGGGTCTGCCGCTACAACCAAGCGCTCCTCCGCCGTGGGTCTGCTGCTACAACCAAGCGCTTCCCACAAGGCTATCCGTAACACACTGAGTCGTTCGATCAGTAGTCGTCAAGTCTCAACCGGCTCTAGGGTTTCTACACACAGCATGCTCATTCTAGGAGGGTCCACTCCATGAGACAAGAGGTCGATGCATCAACTGACATGTAATCTATAGTTGATGTATCCCAAAAATTACCGTAGTGGTCACTACCAAACTCATGGAGGATTCCCGTACTGTCTTCATTGTCGTTGCAAAGGCAGCCAGCTCTAGGGTTCCCGCACACAGTAAGCTCGTTCGGAAGGGTCCGCTCCATGATTTGAGGGGATGAAACATCAACTGACACATAATCTGGAGTTGATGTATCCAAAAGTTTCGCATCGGCAACAGGAACTTAACATCGTAGACAGCGCATCAATCGGACACCCGGTCTGAGAGTTAGAGGCTTTTTCGTCCCAGGGGCCCGGTTGGTTTTTAAGTCAAAACCATCCCAAATGTACTCCACCTGCGTCCAAACCTCGGGCGGAGTATGCCAAAAGATCTATCTCACTAAGAGTAATCCAACAAAGTCGATGGTACGTCAAGCGGACGTCCGGAGCTCAAGTTATGAGTGTTTCGGCTCCGAGGGCCCGGTTGGTTTCGTGTACGAACCAACCCGGCCGAACCCAAAGTACTCTAAATCCTTGAGTGCGATATACCGAAATGACCATCTCAATCCAAGGATGACATATCCACTGATGGTGCATCGATCTCAGGTCCGTAGCCCATGATATGGGCAAAAGACTGAAAGAGGTCTGAAGACGGGGGGGTCCGGGCCCGGACCGACCCGGCCCAACCCCCCTGGTTTGGCCCGAACCGGGTCGATCCGACCCGGGTCCAGGTCCGACCCGGCCGGCGCGGCCCGGTCCAGCCTGGGCGTGACCCAGCCCGGCCCGGCCTGGGCGTGACCCGGCCCGGCCGGCGCGGGCGCGGCCCTGTCGCCAGGCGGCTCGGCCGTAATGGCCAAGCGGTGCGCAAGGGGGGAGCCGCCCCCTTGAATGATCCGCGGCCCCGTGTGGGGGGCTGCCTCTCGCCAACGGACGCGGTCAGGTTTCCACGTCCCGCCTTCGCTGGTCCCGCGCAGTCGCGGGACTGTCGGCCCGCTGCTGCGGCTTCAGTCGCAGTGGTTCTTCCCGGCGGTGTGCCGGGGGTTGCTCCGCGGACCACCGGACGAGTTCTGGTGGTTAGAATCATGTGTCGTCTTCGCCAAAGGCCCTCCCGGGGTCCGTCCTTCACTACGAGGACCTCACATCACCTGTGCGGCTTGTTTTGTCGTTGTCCACCATTTCTCACACCAAGAACAAAAGGGCGGTGTGTTTGGACTAGTTCGTTGGTCCACACCCACCGCGTTAGCGATTTTAAAATTCTCACAACAATCATTTTAAAAAACAGTGGATATAATCACATGGATTAAAATGAACAAAAACCCTTACCTCAACGTTGTCGTCGAATGTGAGTTCGTCGCAGAAGAATAGGATCATTGCATCGCGGAAGGGGTGTCGCTGTCGTCGCGGTACACGGCGTCGCGTAGTCAAACTCCGAGGATTAAAAACACGCAGATTTAATTGCACCAATTAAACCCATGTTGAGGATATAATTCACAAAGGAATTAAAAGAACCGCAATCCCCTACCTCAATCTGTTATTGATCGAAGATTGTCACGGGGAAGGAACGTCGCGGAAGAAACGTCGTGGAAGAAACGTCGTGGAAGGAGGATCGTCAGCATCTTCGATCTCCGAGGATTCGGCGCTCTTCGTCGCCCTTCGTCAGAGGCCGGTGTTCTTCGTCAGTGACGATGAGTTCTTCGCATTCTTCACATTCTTCGTGAAGGAGGATGAAGATCTTCAATCTTTAGAGCTTTCCCCAAATCCTCCCAACAAGCAACCCCTCAACAAAAACTAGTGTTGCTCTTATTTTATTCCTGATGCCAACAATTAGAAATTCAAAGTTAAGAAACAAACAATTAATTCGATGAATTAATTGTAACGACATAACTGCCCAATTAATAGTGGCGTTTCTTAACCAGAAAAATGCACTGGTGACTTTCATTAAAGAGGGGGTTGTGGGTGCGTTACATAGAGGGAAAGAAACGGTGGGGCTCATGTGGGTCCCACCTCACAAATATCCTACCAAGTGGGTAAGATATTTGGGGTTCCACCCTATTCGCTTAACTTGGCTTAAGTGGATTTAAGTGGCTTTAAGTGAAATAAAATAAAGTGTTGCACCACTTTTATTTTATTTCTTAACTTAACCCCAAAAAAATTAAAAATCACACTCAAGCAAACGCAACTCCAGAAATGGCGTTTCTAAGAAAATATCGGTGCTTCGATTCCATCGGTGCCCTTGAAATTCGATTCTGAGCACCGGTTCAAAAGATAGAAAAACCCGCCCATTCGTTCACTGAACGTACCTGAGCCAAACATCGGAAAATGATTCCGGGCACACCGGGCCTCGGAATCAGGTGCCGTCAAGAACTACGTTCTTTTAAAATTACAAATAAAATTAAGAAAAAAATTTCCTTGAGTTTTTACGGGTCTTTACATCACTCCCACCTCAGCGGTTTACATCCCCGTAAAGATTCATCATAAACTAGGGAAAAAAATGTGGGTACTAGGCACGCATCTGAGCCTCCTGCTCCCAAGTGCTCTCCTGTAGGTTCCCGTGCTGCCATCCGATTCGCACTAGAGGAATCGACCATCCACGTAGGACCTGCTCCTGTCAATCCTTGATCTCCATCTGGACCTCCTCAAAAGACGCCACATCATCAACATCCATCTCCCCATGGTTAATGATATGTGTCGGGTCAAGCTCGTATCTCCCCAGTGGAGATTCATGGAATTCATCATGCACCTGGTGCAACTGAGGTGTGTGGGACAACCGGTAAACCACCTCTCCTACCCTGCCGAGGACCTAGAAAGGTCCGTTGAACCTCGGTGATAACTTGTCGCCTCGAACACATCCACGTAACTCACGTCGAGGTGTGACCCGTAAGGAAACGTGGTCGCCATCCTCGAACTCTAGTGGTCTCCGCCTCCTGTCAACACAAGACTTTTGCCGGCTTTGAGCTATCCTCATCTGCTCTTGGATGACTTGGACCTTTCTGGTCCTCTAAGAGTTGCTGAGATTTCTTCTTTTCCGAGAAGAGAAATCTGGTCTCATCCCCTGGATGAACCCCGTTCTTCGCCTAATATAGTCAATCCCATCATGGATGATACTAACCTATAGCAAGGATAACGTCGTATGGCCTCGATGCTACTACCAAGAGATCCAACCATTACTCTCACATCCAAGGGTTGAGGCACACTTCCGGCATCAGTGTGTGGTCAGTGGGTATCCTCTAGTAGGTATCTCAAAGTGAGGGTCAAATCAACGGTTTTTAAACCGGAACCTCTTAGTAACAACACAAAGAGAGGAAAGGAAGGTAAACACCAAAAGAAAGGTGTCTTTTATTACTGCAGCTCAAAGTACAAAGACACAAAACATCTACAAACAAACATCAACAATGCTAGAAGCATCATAAACAAAAGTCTCTAGGTCTGGAGCTAGTCGCGCTTATGTCCATCTTCTCCCAGAGCTCCATGATCGTAGGCCTCAGCTTCCTGAAGCTGAGCTCTCCCATGTCCACCAGCTCCCTGCGGTCGGTGTGGACCTTTTGGTGGTGGTGGTGGCAACACCTCGAAGTGTCGTCCACCTCCAGCTGCATGGCCAGCTCCCCTGACACGGTCTCCTACTCCATGCGGTCCGCCTCGATCAAACCTCTGCCTCTACCTGGGAGGTCCTTCGGTCATCTGCTGGTCATCCTTATGGCGGGTCAGACAGTCACGATCCATGTGACCAACCCCGCCGCATGAGTAACACTGTCCGTTCATGGTAAGTCGTTGTCCACCCTGGGTGCCTCGCATAAACGATCATGTGTCACGCAGTCGATCACCTGTAGGTCTAGTCCTCTTGGACCCCTGCGTCATCTGTCTACTGCCCGCTGTAGAAGACTCTGCCGCATGCCGGCTAGTATTGGGTCCTGCTGCTGGAGAAAGCTCAGTAAGGAAACTCTTCACTAAGAGGGCTCACTCCAACACCCCTGTCTGTGTCGGAATGCTGTGAGAAACAACTGAAGTTATGATCTCTCGCCTGAGCCCCTGATCGAAGGTTCGGGCCCTGAAGAATCTGTCTCGTACCATGTATGTGGAATAGCGTGAGAGATCGGTAAAACTCGTTGTGTACTAGGCTACTGTCATGCTTCCCTACCGCACCTGTAGAAGCTCCTGGATGCGCACTGCACGACGGGTGGCTGGGATGAATTTTGAGCAGAATAGGCTCTCAAAGTCCATCTAGAGAAGAGATGCCTCATCGTGCACCTGGAGAATCAAGCTCCACCATCTACATGCTGCCACGTGAAGTAGGCTCACTGCGAGGATCACCATAAGGTCTGTTGGTGTCCTCACTAGCCTGAAAACCCGTACAATTGCCTCCAGCCAGTCCTCGGCTTCCTGGGGGTCCATCTCCCCACAGAACCTCGGCGGTCGCTGGCACTGAAACTCGGGCAGTGCACTAAGGCGACGTGCATCGTCAGCAGCTGGGGCTGGTATCATTGGTGGATAGGCAGGTAGAGGTACCGCCGGTGCCTCAGCTGTCAAAGGTCCCTGTACCGAGGCCTCGTCGCACAGTGGGCTGTCGTCACGTACAACTCTCAGAACCCTAGCTGGCTGCCGTCGTGGGTCCATCCTAAAAAGAAACAGGTGCTCCACGGTCAAACAGTATACCTGGTGAGCTGACATAATGTAATCACAAAGAAAACTTGAAACACACATGCAATCAATGTTTTCATGCATTAAGTCAGAAATCATGAGTCAGGGTCCTGGTGTACGGATTAATCAGCCGCCGCACCGACACTGGACTCCCTGAACTGATAACCACACCCAATACGCTTAACACTATTACTTCACATAGAAAAAGATCAGATTCCCATGTTCTACGGTAGAACCAAACTCCTCTGATACCAATTTTTCATGACCCGTCCTAGGGGCCCATGCCGTGACTACCCCAAACCCGCCTTCCATAGGCCAGGGGCTGGCGACTAGCACCAAGGCGTAATTCCTGGTAAAAAGGGAAGGCATTGCCTTTTTAAAGTGGACAAACACACAGAGCAAGCAAGCAATAGTAGTAAACACTAAGTAAAAACTGTGTACAATAGTAAGTGTGGAAAAGTAAGTGGGCCATTATAAAAACCCAAACTGAAAGTAAAATACAACTAGAAAGGGAAAACATAAACTGAAAAGTAAAGCCGCAGCGTCGAGCCGTCCATTGTAACTCCCACATTAAGGGTGGGTAAAGATAGCCTCTACAGCTCCTCGGGTCCAGCCTTCCGCTCCGAATACGTCCCGCCCAGTGGTCCACCTCCAGGTATCATCCTGCTCCGCAAGCCTCAACCACGGTCAGCACTGTCCGTCGTCTGCAACCGACACTACGTAGTTTGGGCATAGCTCATGCAGGGGTGAGTATAATCTACTCATTAGGGACCCCGAGACCCCCGAAGGTCTCCTATAATCCACCAAAGATAATCCACGAAGGAAAGATATAATCACGAAGTAACATTCGACACTGCTTAGGTATATGCCCATACATATACCTAAGTCATCAATTCCAGTACGCTCCAACTTCCGAGCCCAAGTACAACCCAGTCCACATAGGAAAGCAAAACGTAAATTCACACAGGATAGCACAACACAATCAACAAAGGAAAGAAAAACATGATTCATCTCACATAGGTATACTTCTTAGTAAGACGATAGAGATGATCAGATATAGCCACTGATTCATCTAAGCCATCGGACCCACAAAGGAACGATAGGTACTAACCCCCGCAATGACCCACAAAGGATCTGACACACACAGGATCGATCATGAAGTTGAAACCATAGCTATTAAGAAACTCCTTATCCATCAAGTATAGTGGGTATGCCGCTACAACCAAGCGCTTCCCTCTAACCTTGGACTGATGTAGTACTCCGCCTATCGAGTATTGTGGGCATACTGCTACAACCAAGCGCTTCCCACCATGGGTTTGCCGCTACAACAAAGCGCTCCCCCTCATAGCCTCTAGAGGTACTCCTTCTGTTGAGTACCATGTTTCTGCTGCTACAACCAAGAGCTCCTCTGCCGTGGGTCTGCTTCTACAACCAAGCGCTCCCTCGTGCTGCTACAACCAAGCGCTCCTCTGTCGTAGGTCTACCGCTACATCCAAGTGCTCCTCCGCCGTGGGTCTTCCGCTACAACCAAGCGCTCCCCCTCATAGCCTCCAGAGGTACACCTTCTGTTGAGTACCATGGGTCTGCCGCTACAACCAAGCACTCCTCCACTATGGGTCTGCTGCTACAACCAAGTGCTTCCCACTGGGCTATTCGTAACACACCGAGTCGTTCGATCAGCAGTCGTCAAGTCTCAACCGGCTCTAGGGTTTCTGCACACAAAATCCTCCTTCCGGGAGGGTCCACTCCATGAACCAAGAGGTCGATGCATCAACTGACATGTAGTCCGGAGTTGATGTATCCCAAAAAGTACCGTAGTGGTCACTACAGAACTCACGGAGGATTCTCGTACTGTCTTCATTGTCATCACAGACGCAACCAGCTCTAGGGTTCCCGCACACAGTAAGCTCGTTCGGGAGGGTCCTCTCCACGAGCTGAGGGGCTGATACATCAACTGACACATAATCCAGAGTTGATGTATCCAAAAGTTCTGTATCGTCAACAGGAACTCAACGTCGCAGACGGCGCGTCAATCAGATGCTCGGTCTGAGAGTTATTGGCTTTTTCGTCTCAGGGGCCCGGTTGGTTTTTAAGTCAAAACGAACCCAAACGTACTCCACTTTTGTCCAAACCTCGGGCAGAATAAGCCAAAAGATTTTTCTCACTAAGAGGAATCCAGAAGAGTCGACGGTATGTCAATCGGACGTCCAGAGCTCAAGTTATGGGTGTTTCCGCTCCGAGGGCCCGGTTGGTTTCGTGTACGAACCAACCCGACCGAACCCAAAGTACTCTGAATTCTTGAGTGCGATATACCAAAACGACCGTCTCGATATAAGGATCACATTACCACTGACGGTGCGTCGATCGGAGATCCTTATCTCATGATATGGGAAAACGACAGAAAGAGGTCCGAAAATGGGAGGTCTCAGCCCGGACCGACCCGGCCCAACCACCCCTGGGTCGACCCGAACCGGGTCCGACCCAGCCGGCGTGGCCCAGCCCAGCTTGGGTGGCCTGGCCAGCAGGGGCGCGACCCAGCCCGGTCGCCAGTCGGCTCGGCCGTAACGGTTGAGCGGTGCACAAGGGGGGCGCCGCCCCACTTGAATGATATGCGGCCCCGCATAGGGGGCTGCCTCTCGCCAATGGACGTGGCTGGGTTTCCGCGTCCCGCCTTCGCTGGTCCCACGTGGTCGCGGGACTACCGGCCCGCCTCCACGGCTTCATCCGCTGCGGTTCTTCCCAGCGACGCGCCGTCGCCTCCCGCCGACGGTGCCGCCGTGCCGGCGTGGCACGCCGGCGGGTTGCTCTGCGGACCACCAGATCCGTTCCGGTGGTCAGAATCATGCGCCGTCTTCTCCAAAGGCCCTCCCAGGGTCCTTCCTTCACTGTGAGGACCTTACATCGCCCGTGCGGCTTGTTTTGTCGTCGTCCTCCATTTCGCACACCAAGAACGAAAGGGCGGTGGGTTCGGACTAGTTCATTGGTCCGCACCCACCGCGTTAGCGGTTTTAAAAGTATCACAACAATAATTTTAACAAACCATGGATATAATCACATGGATTAAAATGAACAAAAACCCTTACCTAAACGCTGTCGTTGAACGTGAGTTCGTCGTGGAATAAGAGGATCATCGCCTTGCGGAAGGGGTGTCACTGTCATCGCGGTACACGGCGTCGCGTAGTCAAACTCTGAGGATTAAAAACACACCGATTTAATTGCACCAATTAAACCCATGTTGAGGATATAATTCACAAAGGAATTAAAAGAACCTCAATACCCTACCTCAATCTGTTGTTGATTGAAGATTGTCACGGGGAAGGAACGTCGCGAAAGAAACGTCGCGAAAGAAACGTCGCGGAAGGAGGATCGTCGGCGTCGTCGATCTCCGAGGGTTCGGCTCTCTTCATCACCCTTCATCGGAGGTTGGCGTTCTTCATCGGCGATGATGTGTTCTTTGTGTTCTTCACGTTCTTCGTGAAGGAGGATGAAGATCACTAATCTTTAGAGCTTTCCCCAAATCCTCTCAACAAGCAACCCCTCAATAAAAACAAGTGTTGGTCTTATTTTATTCCCGATGCCAACAATTATAAATTCAAAGTTAAGAAATGAACAATTAATTTGATGAATTAATTGGAATGACTTAACTTCCCAATTAGTAGGGGCATTTATTAACTCGAAAAATGCACGGTTGGCTTCCATTAAAGAGGGGGTTGTGGGTGTGTTACTTAGAGGGAAGGAAACGGTGGGGCTCATGCGGGCACCACGTCACAAATATCCTACCAAGTGGGTATGATATTTTGGGTTCCACCCTATCTGCTTAACTTTTATTAAGTGGCTTTAAGTAGATTTAAGTGAAATAAAATAAAGTGTTGCACCACTTTTATTTTATTTCTTAACTTAACCCAAAAAAATTAAAAACCACACCCGAGAAAATGCAACTCCGGAAATGGCATTTCTAAGCAAATACTGGTGCTATGATTCCATCGATGCCCTCGGAATTTTATTCCAAGTACCGGTTCAAAAGTTAGAAAAACTCGCTCGTTCGTTCACTAAACATACCCGAGCCAAACTTTGGAAAATGATTTTGGGCACGCCGGGCCTCAGAATCAGGTTCCGTCAGAAACTGCGTTCTTGTAAAATTTCAAAGAAAATTAGGAAAACAAATCCTTGAATTTTTATGGGTATTTACATGTTAATGCCTCTTTGACAGATAAAACGTGGTCTACCTTCATCATTATATCAAAAATCACCCATAATTTATCTTTAATATGGGTTTTCTTGAGTAATATTGTCATGAAACCCATAGTGAAATCATTAAATTTTCACTCAAGAATTAGAAAAAGTTGCAAAATCTCATCTGGCATCTGATGCTTGACTTTAAACTATTAACAAGTGAAACATCATTCTACAAATCCAACTACCTCCTTCTTCATTCTTGATAACCAATATTGTCTATATAATCATGATACATTATCATCAAACCAAGATGTGCCACCCATATAGAGGCATAAAAATCCCTCATCTTCTCATCATGTAAGGTAGTAGGAAACTATACTCGTCCATGGAAAAGAGTTGAATTTCCAATGCCAAGAAACCATCCTGATGGTGTCTCCTCATAATATAATATTTTTCTCATAACTAAGACCTTTGTATTAGATAATTGATCGGTCTTGATCAAATCTGAAATCACAATTATAATAGATGTCGATGTCAAAGATACTCAACCCTGAGACTCCTAAACATCCTCATGCATGTCTTAAAAGAGGGTAGACATCCTCTAATCATCGCAATACATCCACACTACCTCTATCTAAATAATTCGACACAATTTATCTATAATTAAGTTTACCTTTCCCAATGTATAATCCAACTTGAATTCCAAATACTATAGATACTTGACCCATCTACGCTACCAAAGGTTTCGGTCCCACTGATAAAATATGTACAAGAGGGTCTTGCGGTCCATGTATACCAAAAAACTATCACCAATAATATAATGTCTCCAGTATCTCATGGAATTTACCACTACCACAAACATCATATTTTGATTAGGTTAATCCCTCTCATGCGGTCTCAGCTTCCTAGAACCATAAGAAACCACTTGATCATACAACTTCAAACTACTCTAACTATATCGCTAGATGTCTCATAGTACACATTATATGCTTTAACAAGAAAAGATAAATTGAGTACATATATTAAGGTTAATATTCCTTTCATATATTGAAAATATATCTTTCAATCATTTAACCAAACTAACTTCACCCCCTTTATGGTGAGACCTAACATCGGGGCTTCCAGATGGGAAAAGTCATGAGTAAACACTAATACTAACCAAAAAACCCTTGAACACTCTAAATCTCGAATAACTTCATGGGTTTTTATCGAGATAACACAATAGATACCATATCTGGGTCCACTGAAACACCTTCCTTTGAGATGGCTTGGACAATGAAGTGTATAATATCAATCCAGAAGATATTTTTGGTCATCTTGACATAAATTTAATGCTCTTCCAATGTGATCAAGATGATTTAAAGGTGTTGGTCTTGATTATATACTGATTAGGAGTACACTAAGATTTCATTGACACAGATCACCACAACTAATCCAAAAAGTATGAAAGATTCTACTCACTAAGTACATAAATATTGTTGGTGAATCAGTCAACCAAAATGACATCACTATAAACTCATATAAGCCATACCAACTCTGAAAAATAGTCTACATTTTGTTCTATGGTATCATCATTAACTGGTGGCATCTTTATCTCAAATTGATCTTAGAGAATATCTTAGAACCTCTCAGTTTAATGAAGAGATCATTGATGTGAAGAAGGGGATACCGGTTCTTGACTGTCACTAGGTTCAATATCTGATAATCCACACATAAGAAAAATGTACCACTAGGATTTCTAATGAAGAGAATATGATAACCCCAAGGTGATAAACTAGGCCATATAAAAACTTTTTCTTAGAGATCTTCCAATTATATTTTCAAATCCTGAATTTATGTTGGTCTAATTCTATAAGGTAGAATATAAATTGGATCTTCTCTCGACACCAACTCAATCATGAACTCGATATCTCACTTGGGAGGAGATCCATATAACTCATCAGGAAATAATTCCTGATAATTATTTACCACTATAGGAAAATAATCCTTCTCCATTCACCAATTTTCAAGAGAAAAACTAGTTATTTAAGCCAGGAGACAATACAATCATCACTGAATTGTTCCAACACAACTGGCCTGAAGATCCCACTCACCATGGCAACAATATTTATTACTTTCTAAAGAATAAAAATTAACTATACTCTAAGAACAGTAGATAGGAGCATATTATAGAACTATCCTATTGATATAATGAATCAAATGGATATTTCCCTTTTCTAGTATAAATAGTTCCCAAAAACAATTGTAACCACCAAAATCTAAAGAACACATCTTGGAACATTTGACAATCCTTGTACACACTCTCAACAAAGTATCGATGGTCTTAGAAGCATTAAATATTATCACACCTAAGTACCCAATGTTTGAACAAAGAGAATATAAAATTGAATTTGATGTTCCTATATCAAAACACATAGGCTAAATTAGATGATACAAGAATCAAACCTCAAATGGTAGATGGTATTGTATCCACAATTGTTGAAGTAGACTACATAGTGTGTACCTAAATATCCCCTCTTCCCTGGGATCCAGTATTACTCCCATATGTTTTTCCCTCTGAGTGGTTCTCCCACTCCTACACTAGGGTACCACATCACTTGGTAGAACATAAACGACCAGTAAAACTCTATCTACTAGCCTATTAAGGGGTAGTTGATCCCCTTCCAGAATTAGGTACATCCTAATCCCCTTACACTACTATGATGTAGAAAGTTCCCACAAAACATCTAAAGATGACCCAGTCTTCCACAATTACAGAACTCTAAAGCAGGGTATGGACACTTAGGTCGTTTATGGTCAAACCATTCACATTGATAACAATACAATGGAACATGGTCCTGAGATGGTCGTCCACTACCCTTGATGCTATTTCCACTATTTCTATGGGAAAAACTATCATAAAGGTGCTTCTTACTCCTTAAAGAATTGTTCATAGTTTTTTCCTGCTAAAATATATTGGTCACAGCTCAAGGAATCTCTCATATTCCCCTCTTTGATGAGTGTATGACTCATCACATCCTAAAAAACTTCTCAAATGAAAATCAATCACCTGTGACCTGCTTTCATAGAGAATACCAACTAGAAAACTTCTCTCCCAAGTGATCTCATGATCTTCCAAAGATGGTGAAAATAACTATAGGTTGGTAAAATGTTTAGTGATCTCTGGCACAGACATTCCCTCCTGCATCAAATGAATGAACTCACAAGCCTTCTCATTCCTCAACATCTATGGATAGTAGGGGATTAAGAACTTATTCCATCTTTCCTTCCATGATAACACTTATTACAACCTATATTTCATTACAATGTCACAACTATGCTCGTCTAGTCCATAAAACATATATCCAACAAGATTCACCATCCTATTAAAATTTTTCTTGAGGTGCCTAAAGATCACATGCACTATCTCAATCTATAAATTGACATCCTAGGGGCCTCCCTCTCCATTGAATGTAGGAAGATTATACATTAAAAACCATCTTATTAGCTCAAAAGTCAATGTCATGGAGAACAAAGGCTCCCTTTACATGGATCTCATGACCCTCATGATGATTTCATGGAGATAAACATCCATATAATCCACAGGAACAATAGAAATATCATGCTTAGCTATGTTAGGAGTGTTTTTATTTCCCCTCTCATGATTCTAATTTCAAATATTATGAGGATGAATTTCCTCTATAAGAGAAACAAAGACCTTGGAGCGCTGGTTAACAATAAGGTCAGCCTCAACGGGTGACTAAAACGTAGAACCATTGACTCTTGGTCTCTCTAAAAATGGTTAAACATGGGATTAAAGATGAAATAATATATCTTTCATTTCATTTATTAGGTATAAAAAAATATCACATATCATAGTCCATACGATAAATATATCACGTGCATATAAATATGTCCATATAATGAGCTATGCATGTAAGTATATATCCCTATGTTCCTATAATGACACATGTATAAACATCTCATTCAATATTGATCCATGAATAAAAATATCAAAATCAAATTGCATCATTAAATAATAACCTCACATAACATATGAATCATCTAAGGTGAAATAATATCAAAAAGCAATAAGAGAACATCGTTAAGAACAATCTCATCACTAGACACTCTCATTTACCCCCGTACATTTTTTAACTACTCCGATGAAAAATCTCATTATATAATTAAAACACATCCCAGTCGACTTTCCACTTTTAATAAGAAGTAAATAAATTGAAAATAAAACTTGATCCTCTGATACCACTTTGTAACATCCCCTGATCTCAAACTCTCTCACGTGGCCAAAAAGGTTGGTTATGGGACCTCAAACGCACCTCCCCATATGCCAGAGCCTAATGACTAGTAGTGGGGGTGTGATATGTGTTGTGGGAAAATAATAATCCCTAGGATGAAGTGTTATAGTAGTGAAAATAAGACATATAATAAAAAGAAACTAGGGTATTAGACATAGTAGAAACCATACAATACAACATGAAAAATAAAGTATAAACCAAAATCCCAAAAATGATATAAAATGTAATGACCAGATGATTTGTATATAAAATTAAAACAATAAACAATAAAACAAAAGAGTCAAATAACATAAGATAAACCAAAAAGACTCTGGTCCAAACCCCATGTCAGACCCATATCTTAACTCTAGACCAACCAACAAGAAACAAGATCATTAACTATGTCCATTTACCTTTTCCAACCCTACTTCCATGAAATCTACTCAGCTACCAAATGGCTGGCGGAATAGGGTGTGAGTAAAAAAAAGTAGGTCAACAGTGCCATGTCTAAACAAACCAGTCTAATAAGAACTATACACAATAAAGAGATAAATAGGTGTATTAATTAATTCAAAAATTAATAAAATATAGCAACAACCTCCTTCAACACCATGCCAAAAATAGCTCTAATCTTGTCTCACAACCATACTAACCATAACCACATAACCATGGTAATACATATCCTAACTTGGGGCTATTCTATAATTTCTCTGCCCGTGTCTCGCAATTATTCCAACCATTACCATATAACCATGGAAAAACAAAACACTAGACCAAGCCCACAATATAAGAATCTCAGTATGTACCACGGAATAGACCTATATATAATAATATCATCATGTTTCAAAGCCTATCCCAGTATATAATCATTTGAACATGTGCTTGGGAATATCCCGATATATAAACATCTCAACATGTGCCATGGAAAATATCAATATATAAGCATCTCAACATATTTTCATGCATAGCATGATATGTAAGCATATGATCATGTTCCAAGGAATAGTTTGATAGATAAGAATCTCAACATTTTTCATAGAATAGACTAATATATAAGAATCTCATCATGTGTCACAAATGCATATCACAATATGATCACATAATACCATATTGTTAGTAGTTATAAGTAAAATTACTATTTCTATATACCTATTAATTAAATTAATCAATTAATCCATTTTATATTGTTAATCTATATAAATAAATTTCCAAAATCACATTTCATTATAAAATAATATGTAATACATTTCCAATTCATCATTTTTCAAGGGATCTCTTATCCAACAATTAGCCAAAAGCAAGGTCACATCATCAATTGAATCCAGAGGGATCCAATGAAGAATCTCACATAGGATATCATCATTCTATTCAATTAATTAATTATTTCACCCATGTGTTAACACTATCATAATATTTAACACACATTGAACTTTAAAATCTGACCTTGGAGTTAATAATAGAAACCCAAAATTTAATTTAAGATCAAATGATGCTTCCAATGGAAAATACCCATTAAGATAAAAAGTGTATAACATTTAAGGAAGAATCTTAAATCAAAACTTATCAAGATCAAAAACAAAAATGACCATGGGAAATATATTATACTATAACAATTAGATAATAATAGAAGATAAAGGGAAGAAGGAATAACAACTTTCTTGGGGATTGATCGGACAAACATGACATACAAAATGTATATAAGTTCTCCAAAATTACTAGAATTGTGCACTAGTGTTGAAAAGAGAAGTCTTCATGAAGGAATGAGAACAAAGCATCTATATGAAAAACATAAAAGTTATTGCTCAGGGAATTACATGGTGTGTATCTCATTTTTAAGTTATATAATTCTTGTTAAAGAGTTATATTGAAAAACCAATTAACTCAGATTTTTATTTATTCTAATGAAACATTACATAAAGTGTAATTTAATTACAAGAAAATTTACTAATTTCATTTTATGAATTATTTCACAATCTATTACCATTAATGACATGTGACTGGAATCAATTATATGGAATTTCTTACAGTTACAAGTCATGAAACTGTTCTATAGTTATTTTTTCATATCAGTTTCCTTATAAAGACTTGAACCCCATTTAATTATTCTCAAATTACTAAGAACCGTTGGTAACACCGGACCCATTTATACACAAACTTCATTAATCTAAATAGAAACGTGAACTAATCCTTTCATAGATCCTCTCTTGTTTTAACAAGTTTCTTTGTAACCCAAGTCTTTTTTATTCAAACAACTAGACATCTCTAAAATTTAATTCATTTCCCCAACAAAGTATCTCCATCTCTGAATAAGACTCGACCACTATGTCTCTACAAAAAAACTCAAAGAGTGATATACCTAGGAAAATATGGGATCTTACATCAGTGTTCCAAATTTCCTATCACCATCTCAACTAATGTACATGGAAATCAAGATGGGAGTTTCTTGTCCATTTTTTGGAGTGTTTATATCTATAATCATCTATTCTAGCACTGAAATTATGGTTCTATGTCTATATTACTACATGTATAAATACCCATTGAACTAGATCACAAACTGAGAGAGTAGGTGTAGAGAAAGATAAACCCCAACATAAAATAAGTGGTCATTGAGGAAGTCGTCATATTTGAAGATAATGGAAATAAATTCCCATTTTAGAAATTAATTGGATCAGTCCTATCCTTGTTGTTTCAAAAAAGAGTGGAGTAGCAGTTATAAAAAATGAGGAAAATTATAAAATTAAAACCATAACACAAAATAATTGGATAGTTTTTATAGAATATAGAAAACATAATTATTCCACATTGAAAGACTATTTCATGATGGTATTTCGTGACTAAATTTTTTAAGATGTTGTGTAGTAATAAGTTATTTTGTTTCTATAGTTTCTATTTTATTTACAAAAAAAATTGTAATAGACATGAGGGATCAGTATAAGACTACTTTCACTTGACCAATGGGGATATATTCCTATAGTAAAATTCCATTTGGATTGTGTGGAACTCCAATAACTTCTCAAATATGTATAATGAATTTTTTCTTTGATATGATAGAAATATTCATTGAGGTTTTAATGGAAGACATCTTCATTGTCAAAAGTAATGTCGAAAAATATATATAGAATATAGAAACGATTTGTATAAGATTAAATGATAAAAATAAAACTTTAAACTAGGAAATGTTCTCATTCATGTTTACAAAAGGAATAGTATTGGATCATAAGTTCTCTAAGATATGAAATGAAGTTGAAAATTATATAATTGATGTTATTAAAAAATCTTACCCATCTAGAAAATATCAAAAGAATTATGAGCACTCTTAATCATTCCTATCATTACTAGAGATTCATCCAGGGTCTTTATAAATTCACTAATCCTCTTTACTCACTAGTTTTTAATGACGTACCTTTTTGTTTGTTGAAATGTGCATATATTCATTCATCATTCACAATTATATACTCATTTCATCACCCATAATTACTAATACAAATTGGAATTTATATTTTGAGGTAATGTGTGATGTAATTGATATGGTTATAGGAGATGTTTCAATTAAAATGAATAAGAGGAGGCTACTTGTGATTTACTATGCTAGTATGTTGTTGGATGATGCCTATAAGAATTACACTACTAATAAAAATTAGTTAGTTATTGTTTTGTTCTTCCTAGAAAAATTTAAGTAATATCTAATTTTGATTAAGTCCATCATTTTTAAAGAACATTATACTACCAAATAATTTCTAGCTAAAAAATAATCATAACCAAGGATTATGTGATGGATATATCCAATATCAGAATTTGACTTGTAAATATAGGGTAAGAAAGGAGACAAAATTATGGTTTCTAGCAACTTTTCTAGGTTACCCATCACCCATGTTGATGAAACAAAAGACATAAATTCTTAATTCCTATATTATTTACATTCCATCTCTTAAGTGAGGAGATATTCTTGGCATAAATACTTTTCCAACATCCTAGAACTAGGTTTCATGCCCAATGGATTTTTACAGATCCAACAGAAGAAGTTCATTTTTAATTGAAATATTATTTTTTATATGATCCTATTCTCTTTAGATGATTTACTAATGGTGAACTATGGAGATGTGTGGATGAGTAGTAAATGATTCCAATACTTGAGAGATTCCATTATTAACGATGGTGGGGAAATCATAGCCAAGATATAATGGCATAGAATGTGTTGTAATTGGCTTTATACTATATAAATATTTTCAAACATAATCAGAGTATTATCATAAGCTATGAAAAGTTTTAAAGGTTCATAAATACTGGTAGGAAATATAATTTACAAGAAAAATTAATTATTAAGGGAAAAAATTATGTTTGTAGAATGGAATTTATGGTACCATTTCCACCATATTATGGGAATAAATGCATAATTTTTATTATGGATTATATATCTAAGTGGTGTGAGGTTATTTGTCTTCACAAAAACCATTCAAGTAGAGTTGTTAAATGCATCATGAAGAACATATTTTATAGATTAAGAGTACCCAAAACTTTTATTAGTGATATTGTAATAGATTTAAAAATTATAATTTTTTGACTATAATGGAGAAATATGGGTGCACTCATAGAACTGGAATAACATATCACACACAATCTAGTGGAAAGACATAAATTTACAGTATAGATTTAAAATGGATTTGACAAATTTTCAATCACTATGATGGATTGGTCAATTATGCTATGTAAAGGTTTCTTATATTTACTAATCTCCTTCATAAACTCCATAGGAATGTCTCTATAAAGGTTTATGTTTTTTAAAATATGTAATTTTTTATGGAATCTAACCATAAGTCCATTTGGGTTATGAAATCATTAAATCTTAACTTTTAAACTAATGGTGAAAGAAGGTTCCTTTAGTATAGTTATTTGGAGAAAATTAAAAGTGGGTCTTTGAAAATTATAAAATTTGTAAAGACATAACCATATCCTTTAATGAATCAATAGTTAATAATATGGATTTAAAAGAGGGTAAAATGTCATTTTAGTTAAATTATAAGATTAAACGTTTTCCAGGTATATTCAAGACTAAGTTATCTCAACCCTACACTATTATAAGGGCACAGGTAAATGGTTTTGTAAAGATATTTTGATAGGATAACATACCATTCTTTGTGAATTGAAATTAACTTAAACTATGTTTGGAGGGTTATTCTAATGTATGGATTTTATATACTTGCTAGAATTTTTATCCATCACAAATTCTAACTAAGGACTACAATTTTACTATTTTATGGGATCTCACCAATGGTTTGTATTCTTGATTTCAATTTTTCTATTTAATAATATGAATAATTTATTTTCCTATCCTTTTATATCTATTATATTACCATTTATATTAAAGAAAACTATAAATTCACCCATGTATTGGAGAAAATGTAATAAGTGATCTTACCCAATAAATTTCAACTATTTTTAAATTCTTAATGTAGCTACAGACTAGATCCTCCTGGATAAAAATATCATAAAATAAAACTTTTATTTATTCCCTTTCTCGAATTTAAAATTTCTAAATGATGTATTTATTGGTTCATTATGTAGGAACTCAAAATTTATAACTAATGTACTTATTAATAAAATTGAGGATAACACATTTGGATGAACACTAATGATAAAAGCTTTATGTTTATGGGAGGATTGTTCTAATCATTTCATTCGATTCTAATTATATTTTCTAATTGGGAAAATTTTTATGTGGATCCCATTTTTGTTTTGAACTAAAATAATTAATTTTTTATTTGCTAATTCGGTGTTTATATTACTGGTATTTAGAATGTTGTTAATGAAATTAAACTAAAAATAAAAAATTTGACTTTCACCCTTTAAATTTCTTTGTTATCCAATTTCTGTTTTTGTATATAATTTTCATCACGCTACATTTTAGTCCAAATTATAAATTATTTTGTAGTAAAAAGTCCTAAAATTCTATAAATTTATTATAGTTATTCTGGTGGATGAGGATAAATGTTTTCAAATATCTTATACCCTTTCAAACATAATATGAATTTTTGAATTAAAATAATATTTTCAATAAAGAAATTTACATATTAGGATTTAATAATGATAACACTATTAAGTTTTAGGAGTGGGGGGAGGGATATTTTATGGTACTTATATTTTCTTCAATGATTTATACATATCAAACAATTTCTCATGACTTTTAAAAATGGTTAAAAAATTCAAAAAACTTGTTTATTTTTTATATAAATTTTATTAATAATTTCTTATCTAGTGGAAAAGTGGATTCTAGTTATCCAATCATTTAATTTATTATAAATTTGATGGAATTTCCTTATTTTTGTGTTTTATTTTCTGATATTTTAGTGGAAATTATTTTTAGGAACTATGTAAGGGAGTGTGATAGAATAAAATTTTGTGAAATTATAATTATAACATGAGTAAACTAAATATTTGAACATTAACTTAGGGAACTCATCATTTTTTAAAACAAAAATCCACAGGGATATAACTCAAAATGTAGTCATATAATTCCTTTTTAGTTAGATATAAATGATAAATTTGTATCCCACAATGAATCTTTAATAATTTATGAACATTTAAAAATAATTGTACATTCATTAAGTTTGTTTCACATTCATGGCATCAAAAAAAAATAAAGTACCTAATTTTCAAAAATCAGTTCACTATGGTGAGGGAAATATTGAACCCAAATAAATAAGGTCATTATTAACTTATAAAAAATCTATTTTTTATTAGTGTATTGAAAGAAGGGTATTCAATTTTTTAAACATAGAGGAGTGATAATTGAAGGTTCCTCTTAACCAAATTATAATTCTACTTAATTATAACTTGTATTTATTCTCAGAAATTAACCATGAACTTGGATTGAAGTAGGATAGTGATATATATATTTAATGAATTTTATTTTCAATTGTGGATGATGCTATTTTTTCCTCATTTTTAGTATTTATTTTTTTATCTATACTGGCACTTATTGTGATAATTATTTGAAATTCATTGAGAATAAAATAACATCTCAAAATAATGTACCAATGAAAATAAATGTTTTAGTATTCTGCCTTTTAAGATTAACTTTTAAATCAATCGGCACAAAGTAATGATGGAAAAATAAAAAATTGATGTATAAAATAGTCTTTTAAAAATTAATTTAAATTTATATCAGTGTTATTGAATTTATAGTCATGGAAAATAAAAGGAAATGAATATAGATATTTTTATAGTGGTTTATATATTAAATATCATAGTTCACTATTCACCCCTCTAATGAATAGAGAGTGATAACACCCACTAAAACCAATATAATGAAATATTATTATGAATTTTTACCACCTTGAGTCACAACCAAATTATAAAGCATTTTCCCCTAGAGGCTTAAACCCAAAAAAACATGCATTTTTCTACCTATAGGCACAACCTGAGTAGTTTGCATTTTTTCCATAGAGTTTTAACCAAATGCCTAAATTTTTTTGGTGTCCAAACTAAATTACCTACCTATTAATGGGTGGTTTGAACCATTAAAATTACACACAAAGAAGTAAATACGAATATTCAAATCCCTATAACCAGATGAAATATTTACAGAATGAGAGTTGAGGTTGCAAATATCTCTTCAATAGAAAAGGACTAACCCATTTCAGTTTGTTCGATAATTGTATCTGAAATTCAAATTATATCAAAATTTTATAGTTCACTAATATATTCAACCTCATATGTATTAATTCTTATCTATCTAACTACAAGTATATAGAGTTTCCTTTTGCATAGTATCACAAAAATTTAAAATCCGTTTAATTTTTTCATTTCTATCTATGTTTGTGATTTATTAATTAAATGAGAATACATAATATACCAACATGGGTTACTTTGATAATCTATAATAATGATATAAAATGATAAAATTTTACAATAATTAATAAAGTAGCAATAAATAATAATAATAATAAAATTTAATTTCTCTTGGAAAATTATAATAAAGAGTGTGATTCAAAACATTAACATTCCAACCACATTTAATTTGTAACTCGTGTTTTCCAAATAAACTAATGTGGAAATTCATCCCACATGTTTATAATATTATCATATATAAAATTATTCCAAATAAAATTTGTTATTTTTAAATTAATTATTAAATTTTATAGAAATAATTAAATCAAGATAATCAGGTGAAAGAAACATGTGTTAATATGAAATATAAAATTATAAATAAAGAAAAACATGTTTTTAGATAAAATATGAAAAAGGAAATAAATGACCATATATATGCCATAAGGTGAGATCAACAGATTCTAAAATTAAAATTCTGGTCACTTCATTTTCTTTCTTGCGATCAATATATTATGTTCACATGTTGGGTACATTTCTATTCATGATGTTTGTATATTTTGTTCATGTGGTATGTACATTTTTATTCCAGTGATATGTATATTTTTTTAATGTGGTAGGTACATTTTGGTTCTTCTAGTATGAATATTTTTTTTCATGAGGTAGGTATATTTTTGTTCATGTGGTGGGTATATTTTTTCATACAGTATGTACATTTATTTATATAGTATGTAAATTTTTATTCACGTAGTATGTACATAATTTTCCCAATTTTCACTCATATTCTATACTCAATGTCACTTTTAATCATTTCCAAGTTTTCAATCATGGTCTGTACTCAAGGTCGCTTCCAATCATTTCCAAATTTTCACCCATAGTTAGAACTCAAGGTCACTTTCAGAGTTTGAAGTTTTTTTCAAGTGTATGATAAATTAAAATTATTTCAATTATCAAAAATAATAATAAATTGGATCAAGGATCATATTAAAAATTCTCAGCTTTTTGATAATTGAAAAATAAATGTCAAATATATAAATTTATCCCCATTTATTTAATTGATCAAAAATATTTTAACTTTAAATATGTTTTTGTTAATCATGGAAATCACCCCTGTATGAATACTGGGAAAGAAACTAAGCCTTTTAAAGTTACATGAGACAAATAAGTAGCGATCCATTGAATTTTCAATTAATTTTTAATTTTTTTAAATGATCTAAATTATATCCAAGCCTTTAAGAACATTTCAATGAGCCTATAGAATATAACTATTGGAACATAGTATACTATTGGCCACCCTATCTGTATTAATGGTTTCAATAACCACAAATCATGTGAAATCCTATTACTCATGTCAGGTAATTTTAATAATGTTTATTTATGTTTCAATATGTGTAATTAAGATTATCTATGATTACATATATGTTTAACACATTTTGATAATACTTATGTTCTAATACAATACAAGAAGAAATATTTTCTATGTATGACAGACTGAAACCGATAGAATATATGAGACACAGACAGTTCAACTGAATCACTGACAGTGAAAAATGACTCTCTGATAGATGACTCTCCAATAGAGTAATTGACACACCGAAAGACCAACTATCTCACCGATAGTTCAAACGAGTCACCAATAGTTCAATTCTCTTACAAAATAAAGGACTTACTAACATAGAGACATACGATGCCAGAACATACTAACGTAATGAATTATCGAAAAAAGGACTTACTGACTCAAGGACTTACAAACGCAAGGACTTACCAACACAAGGACTCACTGACTCAAGGAATTGCCAACATAAGGAATTACCGATGCAAGGACTTACCGATGCATGCACATTCTGACATAATGACTTAACGATGCAAGGACTTACCAATGCATAGTGACACTGGCGCATGGTTCCAGCAATGCAATGAGTCACCGATGCAAATACTCACCAAAAAAGGACTCATAGACAGACTATTTAAATTTACTTTTATGTAATATAATTACTAACGGTCATATTTTGAATTATTTAATGTGACTGATTAATTTAATTATTTTTACATAAATATTTAATAAGGATGTCAGAAGTACAAGGTACAATATCTACCTCAAAAAATGTAAAATGTTTGGATACAATAATATAAAATAAAATTACTTGATATGAAAGACACAATAAAAATGCATATAAAAAAATATATTAGTGTATAAAAGAGATAAAAAAGGATACGATTAGACATAGTAGCAGACCCATATGGGAAACATACAGAAAGGAATAACATGCAAGGAGCTCATCATTCTTACTTTTTATGAATCATAGAACTGTTGTTCACCAAAGTTCCAATATCTTTGTCGAATTCAAGTTAACCTAAGGAGAAGAAAAACTCATCTTCTTAGAAGACGGAACACAGTGCTCCACGACACATTGTTTTAGTTTCTTTTTCCTAAAAAGGACTCCATTTTCATCTTTGATAAATCAAAGAGTCTAGAGATAAACTTCATAACACACACAGAACCTTATAAATCCTATATAATCTTTATTTCTCTGTTTTGTTTACTTTTATTACTTTTTTGAGTAGTGTTTTCATCTTTCTATAAAACACACATTGTCTCCTACACTGAATAAGAGAATAATAGATATCCTCTCACAACTTTCATTTTACACTTATTTATCCCACGTAAAATCTTGGTTGAGGTCTTGTGTAACCAGATTTTATTTTAATCCATCATAGAATTCTGGTAGAGGTCATGTTAACTAGATGGCATTAAACTATTGTGTAACACTGATCCAGGGTGTGGATAAAACCCCTTTATCTATATATATTTCTTGGTGATAGGTGATCACTAAGTGGAGAGGACTAAGTCTCTTCTTGATACCAAACCTCTTATTTTATATCTGATGTGTTTTCAAATTTAGTTTTATCTATTTTTACCTATATTTAAGAAAACTGAATTTATCTTTGATAGTTAGTCTTGTATTTTTTTTATAACTGTTTTGACTTATTAGATTTATTTCAAAAAAAATTATAAATATCTCATATTATTACAACTGAGAAATAATCAATCTTCTGTGAAATTAATTGAACAGTCAAACTATTATAAATTCACTACTTTGATTAACTGGACAATTTGGTTTTAAATTTGAGGGAATCTTTTAAATAAACTTTTTAACATAAATTTTTATAAGAACTCAATCCACCCCCTATTGAGTGTCCTTATCCGATCAACATTTGGTATTAGAGGTTCTTTAAAATATTTTTCAAATATTTTTAACTATGATTTAGTTGTGTTTTAAAGATATCTAAATTTCTATTAGTTGTAAATTTTTATCTCTTTAAAAATCATTTCTTTAGTATGGATAATTTATTAGAAGGCGCTGCTACAATTATAACTCCCTAATTTAATGGAACAAACTATGCTCAATAGAATATTAAGATGAAAATTTATTTAGAAAGTATGGTATTTTATATTTGGATATTTATAGAAGATAAATATTAAATAAAAAATACTGGTAGGAATACCTAGATTGATGCCACAAAGACTACTTATAATAACAATTGAAAAGCTGTGAATGCTCTGTTTTAGGCACTAGGAGTTGAATAATTTAATAAAATATCTACTTGTAAAACTGCCAATAAAATTTTTGACACTGTATATATTTCACAAAATGGAACTTATAATGTTAAACAAATGATACTTAACACTTATAGTATTAAATATAATAATTTTAAGATCAAGCCTGATGAACCTATTTCTGATATGTATCTCAGGCTTAATGAAATTGTGGACACCATAATCTCTCTAGGAAGAACTGTTACAGCCAAGGAGAAAATCATGAGAATACTCACATGCTTATCAGATAAATGGAGAGGGACTTTTGTATCAATAATAGAATCTTGTGACCTCAACACTTTTCCAGTGAAGAAGATGATAGGTAATTTGGTGATGAATGAGGAAGAAATAAAAGTAAACAAAGAAGACAATGATGAACCCAAAAGAAAATAAGTTCATTTAAAATCTACTACATCCAAATAGATGGAAAAATTACAAGATGAAACTGAAAGTTCAAGTGAAGAACAATTTTTAACAGACAATTATGAATGGATGGCTAAAATATCTGGAAAGATTAATTAATTTTATATAAATAAGAAATTATTCTAAAATCCCAAATACCAAAGGAAAGTATGATCATAAGGTCCATTGGAAAAGGAAATTTAAAACAAATTACACTTCAAATGAAATCATATTTTATGAGTGAAAAATAAGGGGCATGTAAAGTATAACTTTCACAAGATAATGTACAAGAAGAAGTATGATGATAAGTATAGAAAGTATAAAAATTCCATAAAGGAAACATAGAGTGATTTTGAGGTGGATCAAGGGACTCATAATACTCTCACAATGAAAAGGATAACAGGGAAAATATGTGTTTCATGAAAAACACATCAAAGGTAACACTAAAATCTCCTAAACATAATTCTTACTATTCTGAAGATGAATGTGATTTTGAAAAAATGACTAGTCAGGAAATGTTTCAATATTAGAAAATTATAGAGGACACTTGTAATGAACTAAAAGAAAAATAAAAATCTTTGAAGAAAAAATATTCTTTTACTGCTACTGTTAAATCTAGAATTTCAATAGAAAAAAGAACAAAATTGCTCAATTGATTAAGGAAAACTATGAGATTAAATTTTCAAATGAGAAATTTAAAGCTAATTTAGAATCTTTTTCCAGTGGAAAATAAATCTTAGTTAAAATTATTGGTAAACAAGTTGCACCTAAATACACTAGTATTATTGGATACTAACCTAGTAAAAGAAATTTTGTCAAAACCAATTTTGTATTTAAATCAGGAAATTCTAGTTTGATGCCTAGTTCTGGAAAACATTCTACAAGTTCCAAACATGAAACATATTCTACTATTTCATGTTTTTCTGGACCAAATAAATTATATTTTTAAAATAATTTACATTCTACTTATCGGAAACCCATGAAGTAAATTATGGTACCCAAATATCTTATTACTAATGTTATTGAACCAAAATTATGGTTACCAAAATATTTTCTTGTCTAATATGTTTATATGAAAATATGTTTGATGATCTCTTGTAAATGATTATGGTACATGGATATTGGATGTTCAAGACACGTGATAAAATATTACCCATGCTTCAAGAACATGATAAATATTGTTGGTAGGAATTTCACCTTTGTTGGCAATGCAAAAGGAAAAATCATTGGCCTTGGCTAGATTGGTAACTCTAACTTAGTTTTAAATGTATGAAGTACATTTTTTTATTGATTAAAATGAAATTTTCATAGTATCTCTCAGTTATGTGATGGTGGTTTTAATGTTAAATTTGAAAATGATGCTTGCATTGTTTTCAAAGTGAGTTAGTATTTTCTGATTTTAGAAATGAAAAGTTATATGTTGTTGATGTAGATTATTTAATTTCTTAAATTTTTTATTGTTTGAGTGTTTTTTATAAAGAATATTTTATTTGGAATACAATATCAAGGCATTTAAATTTACACTCACTTAGAAAGATTACTAGAAAAGGCTTATTCAAGTATCTACCTAAACATGAATTTCCAAATTACACAGTTTGTAATCCTTGTTAAATGGGTAAATGACATAAAATATCTTTCAAACAAAATAAAGAAGTTTCAACTTCTCAATCTCTTGATTTGGTTCACATGGACTTGGTTTGACCATCTAGAGTTTCAAGTCTATGTGGGACGTATTATGTCTATGTTCTTGTAGATGACTACTTTATATATACTTGGACCTTCTTATTGTCTCACTAAAGTGAATCTTTCTCTCATTTAACCATGTATGTTGGGACTATAGAAAATCTTAGTGGAATTAGAATTAAAACCCTAAGAAGTGACCATGGACATGAGGTTGAGACCAAAGATTCTGAATATTTTTTCTCAAAAAATGTCTATTGTCATAAATTCACTACTCCTATGACACCCTAGAAAAATGGAGTTGTATAAAGTATAAATAGAACACTATAATAAATTTTTGAAACCATGCTTAGTGAGTATGACCTACCTATATACTTTTTGGGAGAAGATGTCAATAAAACATGATATATAATATATATATTCTTCATTATACATATCCTTAAGAGAACTCCTTACGAGTTGTGGAACAAAATAAAACCCAAGGGGAACTACATCAAAGTTTTTGGTTGCAAGTTATATAATCATAACACTAAGGATAATATGGGAAAATTTTCCACCAAGAGAGATGAATGAATTTTTCACAATTATTCAATTTCTAGTAAATCCTATATAGTCTTCAATAACAGAACCAAATGTGTGGAATAATCTATAGATGCGAATTTTGATGAGACAAATCCACATTAACAAATGACCACTCTATAAAATCTTGTAGATGATATATCAAATTTGGACATCAATACTAAATCTTATGACCCTATTATTAAGGAATCTGTTAAAACTTCCAATTCTGTAAATTCTCTAGACTCTAGTCATGATGAACCAAAACCTATAGAAAACCCTAAAATAAATATATCTTCGTTTTCTAGACCTTTTATAACTCTCAAGAACCATCCTTTAGATTTTATAGTCAGATATTTAGATAAATGGAATCAGACTAGAGCTTCTCTCAGAAATCGGGTTGAATATCAAGCATTATTGTCACAACTTAAACCTAAGAACATAAATGATGCTATCAATGATGAATTTTTGGTGATATATTTTCAATAATTTTCAAATCAATTTTATAGAAACAAATTCTTGAAACTTGTTGATAGGCCCAATGACCCCTTGAATATAGGCACTAAATGGGTGTTAAAAAATAAATTAGATGAATCAGTTTATATAGTTAGAAACATAGCTATATCATTTGCACAAGGTTATTTTCAAGAATAAGGGATTGACTATGAGGAAAACTTTTCACCAGTATCTAGACTTGAGGCCATTAGAATCCTACTTTCCTATACAACCCATCTAGATTTCAAACTTTATCAAATGGATGCCAAGAGAGCATTCTTAAATGGTTATATAATTGAGGATGTCTTTTTAACAACTCCTTTGTTTTTAAAATATCCAATTTCCAAATCAAGTTTTTAAATTAACTAAAGTTTTATATGGTTTAAATAAATCTCCATGATCTGGGTATGATAGGCTCAAAACTCTTCTTATTTATAAAGGTTTTACAAAAGGTATTACTAATCCTACCCCTGTTATAATTTTTTTTACAAATATGTTTTAGCTATTCAAATTTATGTAAATGATATTATTTTTGTATCTTATAAAAAAATTTATGTGTTGATTTTTCAAAGATGATGAAATGTAAGTTTGAGAAGATTTTGATGGTGGAACTCAAATTCATTCTTGGATTTCAAATATTTCAATATAAAGAAGGTATTATTTTGAATCAAACTAAATATAATAAGGACCTCTTAAAATTATTTGTCTTGAAAAAACTAAGTGTAGTTATACTCCAATGATTAATACTTGTAAGTTAGACCTTTATAAAGATGGTAAATCTATTGATTAAACCACATACAAATTAATTATTGGGAGTTTACTCTACTTAACTGCTAGTAGGATAGATATTATGTTTAGTGTGTGAATGTGTGCATGTTTTCAAGAAAACTCAAAATAATCTCATTTAAATTCTATCAAAATTATTCTTAAATACCATAAATATACAACCAATTAGGGATTGTTCTAACCTAGAGGACTGCCTTTTAATTTAATGAGTTATTCCGAGGCCATATTTTTAGGTTTTAAGTTGGATAGAAAGAGCACCTATAACACATGTCACTTTTTGGGAAAGTATTTAGTTTCATGGTGTAGTAGGGAAACAAAATTATGTTTCATTATTTACTAATGAAGCTGAATGCATAGTTTCTGGTATTTTTTGTGCACAAATTTTGTCAATTAAACACACATTACTAGACTATAAATAACAATTTAGACATGTCTCTATAAATTGTGATAACACAAGTGATAATAATATTTCTAAGAATCCTATTTCACATTCTAGGACAAAACACATTGATGTAAGACATCACTTTCTGAGAGACCATTATTAGAAAGGTGATATAACTTTAGAGTTAATTGGTACTGAACATCAGCTTACTGACATTTTCACTAATCCATTGAACATTGAAAGAATGAACTATATCAGACATGAGTTAGTAATGATCAATCTATAAGACCTTATGCTGTTATTCTTTTCATAATTATAATTAAAGTTGTCATTTCAACAATGATAGTATCAATATGAATATGTCATGCTGACATCAATGACTATGTCATGCCGACACAGTTGTAATGTTGACAATGATGACTTTTTCATGCCTAAACCAATTAGTGTTATGAAAAAATTGTCATTTTTACACCAATGACTCACTATTTTATTCATTTTATGGTTTTACCAAAATTATGTTGTTTCATTTATTTTGTTTAACCCACATCACATTTTTTCAGTTTCAAATGCCCTAAATTATATAAATTTGAGTCGATTCACTCTACTCCTTTACCCTTACGCTCACTCTGTCATTGATATGGCTCTGCCCTAGACCTTTCACCTTCTAACCTTCAAATAGAACTATTGTAATGGTGCATGTGAGTCTATATATTGAATGTGGTTTGGTCAATGAGTATCATATAGCGTAAAAATAGAAAGGGTAATCAAGAAAATCTTCTGGTCCTATGAATACTGCTCTAGAAAAACAAGTAGTGACTCTAGAAAAGGTGGCTCTTGTATAATGAATATTGAAAAAAAGTATCTATTGATCAGTGTGTTATAGGATCATGGATGGCTTGAGTATTTCATAGATAATGAAATATCATTCTACATAAATATATTTCACAAATATTATATGAATTTTTAGTTTCTACTAGAAGTTTGTAATGTTTGTTGAATTACGTCCATAGTGAAAGGAAAATAAATCTCTTTTCATCTAGACTGTGGGTTGAATGTCATAAGGTACCCCATGAGCATGTGTTTGATGATTAACAAGGTATTTCTCCACATGAGAGTAACTTTTTGTATGTTGAAATAGATATGAAGGAGCTTACTAAAAAGAACAGGCATAGGATAACCATTGCTATGGAGTTCGATGGGTAGTGAAGAATTTTTCTCAAGTTTCTATAGCAGTAGATCAGTACCAGGAAAGAGGACTTTGTATCTCTAATGTATCAAGATGTCTATTTGATTTATCTTCTGAGAAAAGGTATTAAGGTAAGTCTTTGTATATAAATCTATATTCATATAAAATAATTGATCATTCCTTCCTTCAAAACCAATTCCATGTTTTATCCAAAGATAATCTCATCCATTTTGAAGTAAGACGGTTTTTTTAGTGAAGGAGATGAATTTGTTTCTGAATGCAATGATATCTTCCTAAGAAAAGTGATCTGTAAAAGGATAAAGATCAACAGAAACCCATGGAATAATGAATTGTTTAGGGATAAAGATATGATTTATGATAAGTTCAATCCAATGGATCATCCAACTAGGCCAATGAATATGGTTGATCCTAGTCTAGGACTAGATGAGGAATTTGTTTACTCTTCAGATGTTGAAGAAGATCTTTCCACACTATTTAGGGAACAAGGATCACCTATCGATGATAGAAGTGATCCTCACACCATTGAAGCTCACAAAGGCTTTTCTTTTTGACCTCCAATTACACCAATTTTTTTACCATTATATAAACCCATTCTTGAAACTAATGGAGATGAGGAGACAAATGTATTAGGTAGTTTAGAGTATGCTAGGATGTTTTATAGCTTTGATGATGAATCAGAAGTAGAAAAAGAGTTTTATAGGGAAAGAGAAGAAGAAATTAGTGGCAGTGGTAGTGGTAGTGGTATTGTAGAGGAAGAAGGTGAAGAAAATTTTAATAGAATTTTATGTGAAGAGCTTTTCTCTGGACAAGATGATGATGATGAAGGTAGTGCTGAAGGTAGTGAAAGTGATGGTGACCATCATGGGGATGATCAAGATGGTTGATTCTTTGGTTCATAAAGTTTTGTTAGATACTTATATATTTGTTTTTAAAGAAATAGAAAATGATGAATTTCATGATAAAGTGAAAGTTCACTTAATCCTTGGACCTCACTTAGTGAATGAAATATGTAGACCTAATGCTAAAGGTGCGAAACTAGTTAAGAGATCATAGATTGAGGGGGATCATCATGAAAGGAGATATCAAACTGAGGGATATCATTAAGTTGTAAGTGTGAGACTAGACACTCTCACCCCTTTGGATAATGATGTTACGTTTGAATGGGAAAGGCATCATACGTATGTATCACTTATCTTGGACTATTAAGACTCAGATAATGAGGTGTTTGTACTTATTTCCAATGAATCTATGGTTGAGTCCATTCCCAGTGACTCTATAATTAAAGCAGACTTTGATAGGTTTAAGGATGAAATCTGTTTAGCTTTGAGTGTATCAGTTCAATCTCAAATGGTCTAAGAGATTAAAAAAATGGAATATAAAAAACTCCATTAATATTGAATTACAATCTCTAAAATCTTCAATTTAAGAGAAGAAGATGTATGTGCAAGCTACTCTTGCTCTAGTTCAAGAAGTTGGTGTGAGTGAGCCCGATGAAGTAAAATTTCAGAAAAGGTCCTAACTGGAATTCAAACCAACCTAATCATAATAGCTTAAACAATTGTTTCAAACACCACCAAGCTGAGAAAATAAATTATTGGACTTATCTCAAAAAACAAATAATTTGAACTATGAGTATAATGGTTGTCTGGAGACTTTTCTTAAATCCCTAAAGACTCACACCTCATCTACTAATGTTCCTTCTACCTATGGTTAGTCATCTCAGGCCATAGACATTGAGGCAGTTAGGAATGTTGTGAAGGAAGAGCTTCAAGATCTATTAGGTGCCTCTAGTTTCATAAGACTTTCTAAAATTGAGAATAACACTTATCATGTGCATGATATGGTAAGATTTTATACCAAATAATAATCTACCACCAAATAATATATTACCAAGATAATTAATTCATATTTCTCAAAGAATTTCACCAATAATCAAGTAACATGTCACTTTTAAGTATTTGGCTACGAATTTGACGTTAACCCTAGTTACAAGAGAATAAAAAGAACAAGTCAAGAAATTAAAATACTTAACACCTCTTCTTGACATGTTCATGGAGAATAAAGATGACATTGAGAAAACTATGAAGTATAATGGTGAAATCATTAAGGATTTCATCAATTTATTATAGCCATACATTCATGTTCAAAGTGAAGTAATTTTGGTGCCTGCTGTTGCACTTATTAGACCTTCTAGATTTGTACCACCACTATAGATGACAGTTTATTAGGCTTTCGGTTAGATTCCGCAAGTGATCTAAGAGTAGATCTGACCTCCTGTTTTGTCACACCCAAACCCAGCCATGAACCTAATGTTCCAAAATTAGTGATCCTACCTCATCTAAAGATTTCATTAGACCCTCAAATTTCACATCCATAACCTACGAGACCTTAAATTGACCCCTTTTAAGAATGTTAAGTAACCTATTGATCCTAAGAAGTAGTGTGGATAACTCTGTAATAGGGATGAATCATTGTCTTCTGTTGTCTTTCTCTAGAAATTTGTTATACATTGTACTTAATTGATTAATGGAATTTAGTTCTATATTCTTTCATATATTTGTGTTGCATCTATTATTCTCTGATACATCTTATATCTTTAATACCTATTTCGTTTCTGATTATTCCTCTGATTCCATTTCTTAATTGATTTTATCCTTTACACCCCTTTCCATTTTTGATAATCCCAAAAAGGGGGAGAATAGTTTGTTATTGAACTTATTTATTTAACTTATTTGATACTAATTTTATGTATTTTATTTTTCCATACCTTTAATTACATATGGGAAGAAAAGGCATAGGCATGAGTCTTTGATACAATTATTTTTGTTTCCTTCGATAAAATTACTATTTCTTTTACCTCATAACCTTATCTATCTATTGATTAAATTCATCAATAATGGGAGATTATAAGTAGAATTATTATATTCCACATAAAATTATTGTACTTTATAATACTATGATTTTTTATCATCAAAAGGGGAAGATTATTCGCCCATAAGAGACTGTTATCCACCCTCTCTAGTATTAATGGTTTTAATAATAATAAATCATGTCTAATCCTTTTACACATGTCTAATAATTTAAATCATATTTATTTAAGTTTCAATATGTATAATTATGATTATCTATGATCACATATAATTTTTACACAATCTAATAATATTTATTTTATAAGACAGTCCAAGAAGAAATATTTTCTAAGTATGACAGACTAACACCGATAGAAGAGATGAGACACTGATAGTTCGACTGAGTCAACGAAAGTGCCAAACGATCCACTGATTGATGACTCACTAATAGTGACATTCAAAAACTGATAGAACAACTATCTCACTGATAGTTAAAACAAGTAACCGACAGTTCAATTGTCTTAATGACGTAAGGACTTACCAACCCAAGGACTTCCTGATGCAAGGACATAGCGATGCAAGGACTTACCGATGCAAGGACTTACTGAGGAAAAGACTTACCGATGAAAGTACTTACCGACACAAGCACTTACTGATACAAGGAGTTACCGATGCAAGAACTTACCAATGTAAGGACTTACCAACGCATGGTGCTACTGATGCATGGTGCCATCGACGCAATGAGTCAATGACGCACATAGTCACCAAAAAAGGACTCACTGATATATTGTTTAAATTTCCTTTTATTTAATATTATTACTAACAATCATATTTTTATTAATTTAATGTAACTATTTAATTTAATTATTTTTGCAGATATCTTTAATGAGGATTTTAGAAGTATGAGGTACAACATCTACCTCAAAATATTCCCATTGTTTGGATACAATAATATAAAATAATAGGACTTCAGATGAAGGACACAATACAAATGCATATAGAAAAACAGAGTAGCGCATGAAAGAGATACAGAAACGATATGAGTAGATATAGTAGCAGATCATACAAGCAACATACAGAAAGTAAGAACACACAAGGAAATCATCATTACCACTTGTTGTGAATCAGAGTAGTGTTGTTCACTAAAGTTCCAACATCTCTGTAGCATTCAACTAAACCTTTGGGGAAGAAAATCTCATCTCTATAGAAGACCGAACACATTGCTGCATGAAACTCTGTTTTAGTGTCTATTTCCAAAATTGGACTCCAGCATCAACTATCGTACATAAAAGAGTAGAGAGTTGAACTAAATAACACACACAAAGCCTTCTAAACCCTATCTAATCTTTATAGCTCTGTTGTGTTCCCTTTTATTATTTTTTTGTGAAGTGTCTGCATCTATTTCTAAGAGACACACTATATTTTGCACTAAACTGGATGATCCAAGATATCCTCACACAACAATATTTTTACACATTTTTCTTCCACATAGAAATTTGGTAGAGTAATTGTGTGACCTAGTTGTATTTTGTTCCCATGCAGGATTATGGTAGAGGTCATGTGACTTGGACAGTTGTAAATTGTTGTGTAATCCCTGATCAAGGGTGTAGATCAAAACCCATTATCTCTATAGATTTCTTGTTGGCTGGAGATCACCAAGTAGAGAGGACTAAGTCTCAGCTTTAGACTAAACATGTAGTTTTATATACCCTATGTTTTCAAATTTATTTTTCTCTGTTTGGACTTTTATTTCAGAAAACCAAATTTTACTTTGATAGTTAGTATTGGATATTGTTTATAACTATTTTGACATACTATAATAAATTAAAAAGTTTTATCAATCTCTTATATTGTTACAACTGATAAATAATCAATCTTTTGAGAAATTAGATGAACATTTAGACTATTATAAATTCAATATTTTGATTAACTGAAATTTTTTATTTAAAACTAGTGGAATCTTTTAAATAAAATTTTTATCTAAAATTTTTATAGGAACTCAATTCACCCCCCAACTCTTCAGTTTCCTACTCCAAAAAAAAATTCAATATTCACACTGTCTAAATAGAACATATTTCAAATTTTATCTCAAAAAATAAGTTAAAATACCTCTAAATATATTTATATTGATTAAATTTATTTCATTACAAGTTCAAATTTTATTTTATAAATATTATCTAAATCCAAAGGTTTAGTAAATATATCTACTAAATTTTTGATAAAGAAATAAATTCTATATTTATATTTCACTTTTGAACATGAACCCTTAGAAAATGATATTTAATATAAATTAGAAAAGTTCTATAATGTTGTAATGGATTTTTAGAAAGATAAATACCACAATTATTGTAACAAAAAATAGGAATATCATAAAAATAAAAACCAAAATGAGAAATATTTTTCTTAATACACAAATATTGAGAAAAAAAACTAGTATCTATATATTCAGTTTTATCAGTTGAAATAGAAACATATTAACTTATTTAAATAACCTAAAATTAATTATTTACTATAAAAATGGAACATACCAAAAGTGATATTCCTATCTATCTTTTATCCATCAAAATTAGAATACTAATATATTATCAAATCAAAATTAGTTCTAGAAGGAGAAAACAAACCAAGTTTCAATGAACCTTTTTCATATCTATTAATTTATTTAATAAATTCAAAATGAATCCCTTTAAGATGACTTTGACATCTATTACACATGAAATTAGAAAACATTAAATCATGCCTAGAAGTAGTTAAATATAATAGGCTTCGAATATTTCCTCTAGTTTATTCACATCAATAGATTTTTAATATTTATCTAAATATAACTTTCAAGTAGTACAAATAGGAGTATTTTCACTATTATAAGAATATAAACCAAATCCCTTAACTAACTCATTAGCATACTTGAACTTATTTAGAAAAATACCATCACTTAATTGAATAATTTTCGAACCAAAGAATAATTTAAATTCCCCCATCATACTCATATAAAATTAAAAAGTCATCATATAAATAAATTATTTAAAAATATTTCAATTTTAATATCTAAATATATTATTATCAAAATAAATTTGTACGGTCAAGATATCATTAAAAATTTTCTTAATTAAAAATGTAGGATCAAATTTTCCCTTTATAAATTTAATTTTAAAAATTAAACTAGTTAAACTTTCTTACCAATGATCTGGAGATTTTATTAAACCATATAAATCTTTATATGGTTTAAAAACATGATCATGGTTATTATCATTTTAAAAATCATGTTTTATCAGACATACTCTTCTTAAGAAACATAAAAACTATTAAAATTAGTTTTAATATCCATTTGAAATAATTTAAAACTATGAAAAAACATATGATAATAATATCAAAAAAAATTCTAACCTTGAAATGTGTGAAAATTATTCCTCAAAATCAATATCACCGGCTCTCAAGTATCCTCGATAAAATAATCTGGAATTTTTAAAATTATATTTCTAAATACATCATGTTTATTTTTAATGATCAATTTTTTCCAATAATATAATAATCATTGGGTGGAAAAACTAAATTCCACACACTATTCCTCGTAAACTAATTTAATTCATCTTTCATGTCAAAATCAAATTAGAATCATCTAAATCCTCATAGATATTCTTAGGAACAAATCAAAAATAAAATCATGATCAGTACAAATATTCATAATTGATTTTGGATTTTGAAAATTTGATTCCATATTACCAATAAAATTCTCGATAGGATGATCTCTATGAGTCTTCCATGAGTTTTCATTAATATGTTTGGGTTGAAAAGAAATATTCTCCCATTGAATAAGTGTATCTATATATTGAGGAACATATTCTTAAATATTAAAATATCTAAATTTTTCCACTAGTTTATCAATATAGTCATCTCTTTTAATTAAATATTTTTCATCAAACATAACATGAATATATTATTTAAAAATAATGGATTTTTATAGAATAATATGTTTATCATACTAATATTTTAATATCCTAATAAAAAAACTTCTTTATATTTTGAATCAAATTTATCCAAATTATCCTTTAGTATTAATGATAAAAACATTACATCCAAACACTAATAAATGTCCAATTTTAAGTTTTCATCGCTTCCAAAGCTCATAATGTTTATTTCTAAACAATTTTCATAAAATAATTATATTTTTAATACAACAAGAAGTATTAAAATATTATTCCCAGAAATATTTAGGTAAATTAAACTCATTCAACATAGTCTAAGCCATTTTATGAAGTGTTCTATTTTTCCTCTCCACGACACCATTTTGGTGTGGTGTTCTAGGGGACAAAAATTGGAAAATTACTAATTTTATTCAAATAAATTGGATAAATTATATATTCTATAATTGAAAATAATGATCATTTATAATTTATTTTATTACATTTCCATTCTCATTTTGAACCAATTTTCAAAATGTTATGAAATTAGATAATTTTTCATATTAAAGAGCGAGAAAGTAAAAAAATGTGAAACTTCAAAAATCATCAATAATACAAAAATATATCTTTTTCAACAAAAAATATTAGGTTTTATAGGAATAAATGTATACAAATAAATAATATCTAGAGGATATAAATTTTTTACTTCTTTAATTTTCTTGAAACTACTTCTACGTTGTTTACCTATAAAAAAAGAATCACATAAAAAGATTGTCCATTTTAAGTTCTTGTAATTATAATACTCTTTAGTTCTTGGAAATATTTTGGATCAAGAAATTATTATGATGTCCTAATTTACCATTCCAAAGAAATTTTAAGTTTTAAAACATTTAGACGTTGGAAATTTTGACAATTTAATTTATTAAAATTAATTAAATAAAAGTTGTATTTTCTGTTTTCTTATAACAAAACTGATTTATCTGTAAAAACAATGAATTTATCATTTTAAATTTTAACATTAAAACATCACATAGTTGTGGAATTCCCATTAAATTATCTTTCAATTCTTCAACATATAAGACTTTACAAATAATAAAAGACTTATATATTCTAACCTCATTGAAACCTTTTAATTTTCCTTTAGAATGTTCCCCAAAACCAACATTACCTCAATCAAATTTATTAAATGAATGTGTGTCTTAAGAAACCATTTTACATGTACCAAAAATACCTTTTGATTCTCCCAATACACTTTTCCTAAAAATATATATTTGCAAATTATTTGGGACCAATGAAAATATTGGTCATATGTGATTTTCATATGGGTTTTGAGGAACCCAAACTGATTTTAAACACCTGTTAATAAAAATTATTGAAGATAATGATTTAGAAATAAAACCCTTAATATATCTACGACATTTTATAAACCTATAGAAACCCTCATTATCATAATGACCTTTAAAACGAAATCAAAAACATATATCAACAAATGTACTTCAATTATTACATTTAATAAATAATGTTCTATACATTCTTGGGTAAATTATTATCATAACCAAAACTGGATCTCCTTTGGTTCCTTTTATTAAAAGTAAAAATTGTATCAAAATTTTATCTAAGTTGCAAAATTATAAAGATTTGACTTCATACTTTCAACATCAACTTAGAGTTATCCATTATCCCTTATAACAATATCAAAAATTATTTATTTTAGATTTATAAAAGTTTAATATGAAATCAACATATCACTTTAATTTTAACTTTTTGTAAAAAGAAATGATTTATTTTTTCTTGATCATATTTTAATATGTATTAAAAAAATAAAATCAATATTTTTATATTTTAATCCTTCTAAAAAATATTTATTCATATCTTTATTTTTCTTAAGAAGAACATAATGTTGACTCATAATGTTATTGTATAAGATAATTATCGTTTGTTCTTTATGTTTAATTATTTAAAAATATTTAAGTAATTTATCAACACTGGGTTTTTCATAATTAGATTAATAAGATGAATACTAAGTAGAATCACTTACCTGATTTGATGAAGCTATTAAGTTTAAGTTTTCCACATCCTTTTTCATAACTATACTCTTCATCAATACTTGAATTCTCGGTATAACTCCATCCGACTATCATTTCCTTCTTTTATTTATTGTATTACTTCTTCTTTCAATTATCCTTAATTATCCTTGGTTAATCTGGATTGATACTCCCTCTATTCCTAAAATCATAAAAAATTACATCTTGGACATCATTATAAAATTTACCTTTTTTTATTCTCCTTGTGATCACCCCTAGTATAGTCATTATAATATATTGAGTATCTATTATTCCTTCTATATTGATATTTGGTAAAATAGGTTATACCATTCATTTCATTTACCTATAACTTAAAATTATAATAGCAATTATATTCATTTGATTTAAAATAAATTCTCTTCTTCTTTGAATTATCTTCTTCAGAAGGATTTTTTAATTCTATATCATATTTTAGTAATGATCCTATGTTATCTTCACATGTATATTACTTGAAATTATTACATAAATATATCAATACCTTTTTAGCGTGCCACTTTTTAGGAAGTTCTCTATGTAATTCTTTTGACAAGAACATTATTTTCAAGAGCCTTTCTAAAAGAACACAAACCATTTTCCGTACAAGAATATCTATGAATAATTATATTAATAGTTTATTATTTACCCATTTTAAACTTTTGATATTTGGATTCTAACATGCCCAAATTATTTTTAAGAATTTTATCTGAGCTAAGATGTGTAAGTTGTATAATTTTACAAATGTCGTGAGTAGTTTTAGATTCTAAAACATGACTGTATAATTTCCAATTTATTTCACAATATAATATATTCATTAACAATTAGTTCAAAACATATTTACTGCTTCACTAAAATTCATTTATTCAGTTCCACCATCAGGTAGGATGTATTAATTTTCCATTATTGTCCAATTTTTAATTCTATGTTGGTTTATGAATGACTCCACCAAGGAATGTTAGTATCCTTAATAACTAGCATCAAAATGAAGAAGTTTCTAAGGTATACATACATTATTAAATACTGTTCCTTCCATATTAAATATATATTTTCCCTTTTATGGTTAAGTCAATAATTTGTTATTATAGAAAAAATACATCTATATCTAGGGTTCCTTCTCTCATACCAATTGTTGGTCTAGATTTAAGATAGAAATATAACCAAGAGGGGGTGAATTGGCATCTTGAAAATTAATTTAATATTATACAAAATTTATTATAGTTATATTTGTGGGAAATAAAATGAGATTAGCACATATATTTTTATAGTGTTTTAGATCTAAATGATCCTAGTACACTCTTCACCCCTCTCATGAACTGTGAGTGATGAAACATACTATAATAAATATATTGTAATATTACAATAAATTTTCCCCACTTGGAGACACAACATGATTAAAAATACATTTTCTTAGGAGGAATAATCTCAAATAGACCTTCCTTTTTCTACCTATCTGAACATCATGAGCAGTCTTCCTTTTCTCCATTATGTACCAACCCCATTCATTAACATTGTTTGAGAGTCACAACCCAATTACCTACCATTTTTTGGTTAGAATATTCTGTTAAAGTATTTATCATATAAATAAATAAAAATATATAAATCTGTTGAACCAAATGAAATTTTCATAGAATGAACATTGAGGAAACAAAGGGATCTTCAGGATCAAAGGATCAAAAAACTTTAGTGAGGATGAATATTTGTAGTTGTATACAAAATAATATCATACTTTTATAGTTCAGGAATATCCCCAACATCATATATATTAATTTGGATCTATATAACTCTATGTATATAGATTTCCCTTTTGTATAATATATTTTAAATTTAAAATCCATTGTAGTATTTTTTTTCTAATGATGCATGATATTTCTTCATTAAAGGTGCATGAAGAATATACCCATGTGGGTCACTTTAATAATCTATAAAAAATGTTTTAAAAGGATAAAATGTTACAATAATTAATACACTACCATTAAATAATTAAAATCATTATGAATTTTCCTTGGATAATTCCCATAATGATTGTGGGATAAACTATTCACATTCCAACCACATTTAATTCAGAACTCATGTTTTCCCAATAAACCAACATGGGACTTCAAACCAAATTATTATCATTTAATCCTATATAAAATTATTCTAAATAAATATACTCAGTACTAAATTAATTATTAAATATTTATGAAATGATTATTTCAATATAGAATAGGGAAATAAAGACGTAGTAATTCAAAATATAAAAGTATAATAAAATAGATCATGTTTTAAGTTAAAATATGAAAAATTAAATAAGTGATCATGGATAGGACATAAATTAGGTTCAATAATTTTCTAAATTTCAAATTTTGGTCACGTCATTATTTTTCATGTGTCCAATATATTTTATTCTTTCATTGGGTACATTTTTTTATTTGGTTGGTATATTTTTTTATGAAGTCAGTATATTTTTGTTCATGTAGTAAATACAATTTTTTTCATGTGGTAGGTACATTATAATTCATGTGGTAGGTAAATAAATTACCATATTTTCACACATGGGAAGTACTCAATGTCACTTCCATATGTTGCTAAATTTTCACCCATGATCATTACTCAAGGTCACTTTCAGACTATACTATATTTTCACTCATAGTTAGCACTCAATATCACTTCCAAAATTTTCCATGTTTACACTCTTGGTTATTACTCAAGGTCACTTCCAGAATTTTCCAAATTTCTAAATTTATAAGAAATCAGGAATATTGAAATTATCAAAAATAATAATAAATTGGTTCTAAGATCTAATTCAACAAAATATTACATTCTATTTCAAGGAAAGAGTGTGGGTTTCTTGAGGATATGAAAATTGACCGGTGTGTGGGATTTTGATGTGGCTATTTTTTTCATTTGTATACATTTGTTTTCATTTATCTTTATTTTAGTTTTTAATATTAATTTTTTTTAAATGGATAATTACTCATTGATTGTTTATTTTTTGTTGAAGGGTGTAATTAATTGAATATTTAATATATATATATATATATATATATATGTTTTGAGTGATTAATTAATCCAATTATTGTTGATATGATTTCAAAAATATTTTTTAAAAATTAAAAATTATGATGGTACATTATAACATTGTTTCTATGTTATTTTAATGATTATGGAATTATGGTATTAATTATTTCATATTTTATTATTATTATTTTAATATTTTTTCTATAAATTATTTCCATTCTCATTGAAAAATTTCTTCTATGAGGATTGCATCAACACCCCCACAGAAATATACTATCAACATGGTTTCTTGTGTACTTCATTAAATGATGTGGCCCAATCAAAATTTTGTTCCCCCTGCTTCCATGAGAAGCTTCTACCTTTCCTCTTCTTCCATGTAGTTATTCATCATTTATTTTGTACATAATCTAATATTTTTTGAACATGAATCCATGACACAAAAAAATCAAACTTACATGGATAATCATTCATATATACCATTCATCTGTTCCTTTACACCCTTATATGGGAATATTTCTTTTCACAACACCACCACAAGACAACATTGATGGATTTGTTTCTGTCCAGCCATCATCCATGAGCCACACTACATGGATTATCCATGATCTTCCCATGATTTCATGAGAAGACATGATTTTGTTCCTCTTAGATTATTCGACCATGTAATTTTTTGAACGGACTCTTGAATATTATGTTTTCAACTGATTTGGAGATCTATGTATTTCATTCAAATAAGAAATAGATGACATGATCTCTTATAGATAAGAAATATTGATCAAAACCGATATGGGAAAGGCTATATGTTTACTAAACATGATTTTTGAATATTCATAAAGAAAATTAATGTATGATCACAGATTTATTCGAACCACTAAAAAGAACATAGATTTCACATGTGGTAGGATAAACCATGTTTAGAAAAATAAAGATTCCTCAAGCATGATTTAGTATTTACATGTCTGTTAAAAATGTTCCCTTTAAAAGTGTAAAATGATGAATATGGTGATTACCTTGACATCCCCACTACTCTAGTTTCTTGATTGGATTTTCATGTACATATGTTTCTTAATAAAAGAAATCAACAAGAAGAAGCTTCATACATATATGATCAAGACAGGTTTAACTTGAGTTAGAATGATTTGATAAAGCTTGAACAAAAAAAGTGAGCTCGATTGATTGGACATGAAGAATAAAATATCAAAGATGGTCTTTTTAAAGATGGTATACCACCAAATATTTAAGATAAACAAAATGATAATGATACCTAGGTCAGTGACACTCGAGTTTGAAACTTTTATGTGGAGATTTGAGGAATATTAAACCAGTAGAAGATAGTGGGACCAACCAAATCCAAATAATGTTTCTATTTTTAATCATGGATAAAAAAATTAGTAATAAAAAATATCATTTATGATATCAAAATTTTGAACAAGATCGATCCAAGTATTTATACCAAGACCAAATGTTGGCCAATTAAATTTTAGCATTGAGTGTAGTCTAGTTATTACTGTTTATATGTGACAAATATGACTCAATATTTTCACAGGTGATGCTAATTTGACACCAGTTATTGAAAATGGGATGTATCTATGATTATAAATAAGGTTTCCCCATGTTCAATCAGAAACATTTAAGAAACACATTGATGAAAATATTATTAAGGGTCGGAAGAGGATTTTCACTTATGGAGTTTTAGTAATATCATGTTCTTTCATGTTTATTTATTCGCTATACATATCAATCTAGTGACGATTATGTGGGTGTGGTAATCCAGTTTTTGGGTTTAAAAAACTTTTTTATACACACACTATGTGAGTAATGAAATAACTATGATAACTTGATTGTTTTATGATGAAACCTACAACTCATGGGGCTAAGAATGATCGAAAACTAGTTCAATGAACATGTAATTTCTTCAATTGATATGAGATCCCTAATTCCTCTTTAAGATAACCAATGAGATTTCAAACCTTATTATATTTTATAATTATTCCTGATATAGAATTTTTGAGTCCAATTATGAACTCTAGATCATTGATATTGAAGATGATTTTGGTCTCCTAACTAATTTAAAGATCTAACTGATCTTCACCTACCTATTGAGGCCTTGACGGGTGTGTGATGAGGGTGTCGAGCTCAAAATTTAAGTTGAACCATGTTCAACATGGAAATATGTTTTTTTAATAAATATGAATTCACTTTTTGGGATCGATCTAGGGGTATGATTATGTTATGTAAGACGATGGTCTACCAATGTTTATGAGAAATCCAGGACCCCAAATTTTAATCATGACCATGTTTTCTGAAAAATAAGCTCAACATAATAATTGGTTTTCATTTTAAATTTATGACCAAAATTGAATATTATTTTTTCCCCAATCAAAATGAAGGCTTTTGATCAAATGAATTTTTATTATAAGTATCCAAGACAGAAGTTGGATGATTCATCTTACAAGGATATAAAGATATAAGAATGTATTTTTTGATCCATGATCACTAGATAGAAAGAATAATAAATTATGATCTTAGTTGTAAAGTGGTTAGATCTCAAGTCAGATACTTATCATTAATGAAATTATATCTAAGGGTACATAGGCCGCACTACAATGGTATTTTCAAGAATACTTCAATAGAACCAAAATCTATGATAATTCATAGGTAAGTTATTTTAAGCTCATGGGTTCCCAAATATTTGGAAACAAGAAATTCATTTCCCAAAGTGAAACATCTTGGGGCCAGATTCCACTCAATAGTGCCTAAGGCCTGGTTTTTCACAAGTCCTCAAGTGCATATCCCCAAATTCCATAGGCTTCTGACTATTAGAGAGGTCCTCTGTGGGTCATTGGGGATATTATTCCCTCATTACCAGATTATATCACAGTGGAAGTCAACCCATATAGATAAAAGAAGCAATAAAACAAGAATACCACAAATACATAGTATTAATATATAACAATATCAAAAGATGGATCATACACAACAATGAAGATGATAGATGTATCTAGAAATCATCCAGAATAGGTACATGGCAGTACAATATAGAACTCATGTCCAAAATGACAAAAAGACCAAAAAATTAGTGTAGCATCACAAGCCTTGGCATGGTCCCATACTCCCCTACTCTAAATATATGATTATCAACTAGTGTTAGGGTGTTTCCCCTATTTTCACCTCAAACCATATAATCTATTTGGGTCCAAAAGGTGACCCAAAATTAGTGTGGGATAAAAGTCACATTATGTAACCACTAATAAGTTTATACATTTCTAAACTGCACAAATCATTAATCTAAATAAGTATATGTAAGTAGGTAAACACAAGTAATGCGTCTGTGGAACGTGTCCTCTATAACCATGTGATACCACATAGCCTCTCAAGGCTCCCAACAACAAGCGTCAACTCCTAACATGGAACCTATCAGATTTATAAATAACCAACACAAGATTTCTATATAAAAAAGTCATATCAAATATCTCATGGCCATTCCATATATCCAAAAAACTCATAAATTCCACGGTAATTCCATATTTCATGTATCAAACCAGATAATGTCCATATCCAAGGTTTCAAGATCCAAGGCACCCTCATCGACCCCCAAGATCGTCTCAATGGAAACATGGAATAGGCACTGGTTGGAGTCCTAGGATCATTTCATACTAGACCTGTCCTATAAGAGTATAGGAAAGCTAGATCTGAGGGGTCGCAAGGCATAAGGAATCCTATGGAATCAAGATCCAAGGGGAGTAATAGACCCAAGGCATCCAGCACCACATTCACGATCTATATAGATCCATACAAGGAATACATACAAACATTCATCCATCTCATACCATTTAACAATTCTATTTTCATATTAGTGTACCCACTCATATAATCTCTTTTATTCCATTAAATATTATGATTATAGCCACTCATTTAATAAATTTCATACCAAAGCATCACATGAGTATACCAACTCATATATTCCACTTCCATTCAATCAAGTCACATGGGTATGCCCACCCATTTAACACCATTCACAAAGTCTCATATCCCATGGGTATACCCACCCATTCAATTAATTCAATTAATTACATTTAACAAAATCTCACTTGATCAATTCATAATCTAACCAATTCATTCAACTCATTCCATTTATAATTGGATTACTATAATAACAAAAGCCCAAAACATACCTATTATGTTTATTATCTTGGAATAATCAAGTTATTTCATAAGGTGAGCCCCATAAGTGACCATGTTTTAGGAAATGGGTACCAACACATCGCAACAGATCCTATGGGAATCCCTAATATGTCTGATTACATCTATTTCAAGTAACTCTTTCAACATTGGTCCACTATGGAGAGTCTTACAGGAGGTGTAAAGGCCAATAGCACTAAAAAATCCCCAGATCATGAAATAAAAGTATAGAAATACTACCTTAGATCGGTATTGGAGTTCTCATCTAGTATCAAGTCCTAGTTTATCCGGATGTAGGAGAAATCTGAAGAATGGATGAAGAATGATAAATTAGTGCATATGAACCTAAATCCAAAAAGAGAAATTGATAGATAAAATAATCATGAATGGGTAAAAATTAATGTAGATCTTACCGATGTGAATCTGATGAGACAAACTATGATTGAATCTGAGTTCGAATGGCAAAGATACCTAAAATACTAAGATAGACTACTTTGAGAGATTCTCAAACCCTACCCTCTTTTGTGTGTTGAAATGAAAAGGGTTTTAAGGTTTTGAATGAAATTTATTTCATTAAAAAATTAATAAAAACCAAAAATACAGGTAATGGAAGGTTTACCTGCAAGGTTTCTTATATGCCAAGGGTCACCCAAACGATTTACCAGCACCATTTACAAACCGTCTGCAAAACATTAAAAGGGTCTCTATCAAGTTCTATAAAAACTGTAGACATGGTTCCATGGCCATGAATCTCCTCTTTTATGGTTTCCTCAAACTGTGAAGCAAGTATAGCCCCTTTTTCCCAGCCTTTCATGGTTTGTACAAAGCATGTGGCCTACCCCGCATGGTTTAGACTAATCGTATGCCAGAAAAAGATTCCAAAAAAACTGGTTCCAAGATCTGAGTTAGCCTTGGACACCTCCAAACACCTCTTATCATGTTAGGAAACCATATAAGTCCATATTTAAGAATTCAAATTAAAAAGGAAGGGATATTTATCTCGTATAAAAACTCATTTTCTTACAATCTTCCACCATAAAGAAATTAATCCCTGAATTTATCTCTAAAGAGTGGTCAAGATTTGTCTATGAAAAAAAAATTCCACTAATAACATACATCAACCTCCTTCTCCCAAGTCTCATTTTGTAAATGGTTGTATTTCCATAGCGCCATTAATAGAAGAACTAATCATATTTGGAGAACCTCTATGATCCTATCAATGATTCTAATCAGATTCTTCTCAAAGGATTCACCAACCTATAAATCAACCTCATTAGGATGAAAAGAGTGAGACATGTCTAAATAATAGTGGTGTAGCTGAGATATCTTGATGATGTTGTGCATGGCTTGGTACCTTTGAGGCAACTGAAACAAAAAGGCTACTGACCCTACTCTCTCTAGAATTTTGAGTAGCCATACATATTGTAGTTAAATATTACCAAGTCTCATGATCCACATGTGTCCCAACCTTTGTGAAACTCACAAAAAGACACGATCATTGACCTTGATCTCTAGAGGTCATCTACAGTAATCGGCATAAGATTTATGATGAGACATTTTTGTATTCATCTGCTTATGAATAAATTGGACCTTCTTAGAAGTCTCTTACACAAGACATGGTCCCAGTAAAGATATATCACTTGCCTCTATCTAGAATAAGGGTGATAGTTATAGCCTACCATATAAAACCTCATATGGTTCCATCTGTATAGTCTCCAGATAACTGTTATTATAGGAAAACTCAACTAGGGGTATATGATTTTCCCATGAACCCCCATAATCTAGAACATATTCTCACATAATTTTCTCCCGCACTAATACGGTATTCTCTGCTTGGTCATCAGTCTGAGGGAGGTATGATTTGCTCATAAGCACCTATGTACCCATTGCCCTCTAAAAACTCTGCCAAAAAATATATGAAAATCGGGCATCCCTATCCAAAATGATAGTATGTTGGACCCCATTAATTCATACTATCTCATGAATTTAAAACCTTCCAAGCTCCTCAATACTAATTGTTTCTTTTATCGGTAATAAATTAGAAAACTTTGTGAGCCTGTCAACAATATCCCACACAGCATCGTTACCTCGAGGCGACCTCAGTAAACCTATCATGAAATACTTCATAGTATCATCCCATTTTCACTTGGGAATATTTAACTAATGTAAAACTGTTATTGGTCATTGATGTTTTTCCATAACCTACAGACAAGTGGAACACCTTGTAACAAAAATACCTACCTCTCCCTTCATACATGGACAATGGTACAAACGGTGCAATTCATGGTACAAATTGGTGACTCTAGGATGGACTACAAAAGATGAAGTGTGAAACTCCCACATTATCTCCTTGTGTATATCCACTAGAACCCAAAAACATCCATGTATACGGTTGAACCTATCCTCACCAATGGTCTGACCAAGAGGAGGTCCTCACCGGCCACACACTCCCACACAACTAGGCAATCTGAATCTGATAGAAACCTCATCCTCACTCAATCCATTAAGGTATAGGTCATAGTTAAGGATGATAGATACATTTTCGCCTGACTATTTTGCACATCCAAGTGCATCATAGAGAAAAACTATATAAGCTACCACTCATTACCAGCTTACTGCACAACCTATATCTATGTCCTCCTTCTCAGTGCATCAATCACTGAATTACCCCTAAGAAGAGTGTAATGAAGCTCAATGTCAGAATAATGAAGGTACTCCTCCCATCTTAACATCCTTATACTCATATTACACTGAGTAAAAATATCCTTGATTATTTTTTGGTCCCTATACACCAAAAAATTCTCAACTATTAAATAGTGTCTCAAAAGTGGAATACATGAACATCTACATCTAGCTCAATATCGTGTGTCAGGTAATTTTTCTCATGTGGCCTCAACTGCCAAGACCCAATGTCCATTACTCTATCCCCCAGTATCATCACTAATCCCAATTGAATACCCGATATGTGACAGTACACAGTGCATCCCTTTACCTATTCTAGAAGTATCGGGACTGGTGCTAATTTCAAACTTTCTTTCAACTCTTGAAAGGTTTTCTTATAAGAATTTAACCATACAAACTTCACACACTTCTTATTCAAAACTATCAATGGCACTTCTAAGCGTAAGAAGTATTGTATAAAGCATCTATAGAAACTAGATATCCCTAAGAAACAGTATCTGTCAAAAATATTCTTGGTCTTTTCCCATGAAACTATATCTCTCATCTTCTTTGGGTCTTTGGATACTCCTGCCTTTGAGATAATGTGGCCTAAGAGGTGAATCTTTTACATCCAAAAGTGATACTTTATGAGACTAGAATATAACTAATTCTCTCTTAATATATTAAAAAAGATCTAAATATGGTTTTCATGGTTGCATCGATTGTGAGAATACACCAAGATATCATCCAAAAAACCACCATAAAATAATACAGGTAAGGATGGAACACTCGGTTCATTAGTGCCATGACAACTGCTTGTGTGTCCATGAGAGCAAACGACATAACTAGATAGTCATATAGACCAAACCTGCTATGAATGTTTGTACGAGGAATGCCTATAGGTCGACCACATAACTAATGATATCCTTACCTCAAATAAATATTCTAAAACACCTCATCTCCTCTTTGTTGATCAAACAGATCATCTATCTGCAGGAAAGGATATCAGTTCTTAACTATCATCTGGTTCAACTTCTAATAATCCACGCATAGACTAAGAGTTCCATATGAATTTTTTTTAAAAAGTATCAGGGATCACCATGGAGAAGTAGTAGGTCAAATAAACCTTGTGGCCTACAAATCTGGAAGCTGCCTCTTGATCTCTTGCAACTCTCTCATATCCATCCTCTAAGGAGGGATTGGTACTAGTGCAGCTGCTATAACTAGCTCGATTAAGTACTCAACCAATATATAATGAGTCAAACAAGAAAATTAATTGGTAAACACATACCTTAATGGATCAACCACTGGATGTAATTACTCTTGACTCATTCCCTAATCATCCAGATAAAAAATAGAAATTTGGGTCGTTACCCCACCTAGCCTATGATGCTCGGGTCTAGCTTGGCTTTCAAGGACATCACATTTACCCTTATACATGGACACCTCACCCTTTGGTGATGTTAAATTCACCCTCTGGTGATAAAATTCAATGTGTGATTGATAAGATACTAGCCAGTCCAACCTGAGTATGATATCAAACCCTATAATCTTGAGGATATATATATTCCAAATAAAGTGACACCCACCAACCTCAAGGTGCACTCACTACATTGGCATAAATCTCCCATTATAATTCTAAATTGTGTTTCTAGCATCATATCTCCCTCGGAAGACAACACATCAATACTAAGACTTTTCACCACCGGTGCAGATAGAAAACTATGTGATGCACCTCTATAAAAAAGAGCAGACACAATATTATAGGCTACAAGGATCATACCTCTCACCATAGACTGTCTAGAACCCTACTCCTCAGGGGTAGGTTGTATATTATAGAATTGGAATGCACCACATCCATGTTATACAACATCACTACCCGTAGTAGGTATAATTTGATATCTCAGTGTAATTAGCATCTAGATTCCTCTACCATGACAACCATTGCCTTAGCCTGATCGGACAACACTGCTCCAGCTCTCTACTTGACATAGAACTAAGGAACCTACTCTTGAACATATTATAGAAGTTGACCCATACCACTCTCATCTGGAATAAATTTCCTTCAAAACTATTTCATGTTATCCATCTTACTTCAGGATCGACACCCTCCTTCTACACTGATAGAAAAAAATCAAGTTGCTCACACTCACAATCTAACTTTCACTCATCTTGAATGAAGTCTCAAAATAACGCCTCTTGTCTAAAAAAGATGAACCACTGGGTTCAGAGACAGCACTACCCTACTCTATACCCCAAGACTCCTTTAGGATTCACTCTATAATTAGGGCTTGATTCACAATCTTAGTGATAGAATTCAAGTGGAACTCATTGACCTGATATTTGATAGGATGTCTTCTACCTTACCTAAATCATCTTGCTCTCGATAACTCCTTAGCAAGGTACATCATTACAAAAAAAAAATAACTCTATAAATCTTGATAATTATTCTGTAACTATCATCACCCCCTATTCTAGATGCATGAAATCACTAGTCTGCTCTTCCCATAACATCTCAGGGAAAAATTAGTCATAGAAGATGGTTTTAAAATCAATCCAACCCATACCTCGTAGCCCATCAACCTGGGTCAGAACATCCCACCAGTTATTTTCCTCTCCAAGTAGGATATAAGGGGAGAGCTTGACCCTCCTCCCAGGAGGAATCTTTAGATGTCCGATGATAGATAGTGTGGTCTCAAGCCACATTTGATCAGCCTCTGGTCCTCCATCCCTAAAAAATGGGGGAGGATGATACTTCTAGAACACCTGCATCAGCTCATCCATAGTCATGGCTGGATTTGGTTCACCTGGTAAATTTCTCATATAGAAAAATAACCCCACGTAGAAATGTGCCTCATATCTTGGGTCTGGAATAGCCGCTGGAATTGAATCTAACACTAAAGGAGGATCATCCGGTATCCCATGGCATATCACCTCTAGAGAGTGGTCGTAGCCTCCCTCGCAACGTATGACTTGAGTTTATCATGGTGGAATCTCTCTATAGTTCAAAACAAATGCCTCAGAAAGGAAAAATATAAAATTCATAGAATAAAAGTGTTAGATAGCTCAAAACCCTCTTAAAACCAAGTCATACCTCACAAATTTCTCCTAAATCTAGGACTGTAAAAGAAACAGTCACCAAAAACCACACAAAACTCTACCACATGCCCACTAAAAGTTTTTTCTAGGATAAGTCTCTATTTTCAATTTCATTTCATTCTCATTTAATAACGTTTTTTCTCAAAAGATTTAAACAATGGTCCACCATGTTCTGATTCTTGAGGGCCCATAACACCTCATGAACCATACTTTTATGCCCATATAATCCAAACATATCTAATTTATTTTAACATTTGAATAGAAAAGGGTTGTCATATTCCAATCCATAAGGGCCCATACACCTTATAAATTGAAATATGATGTCACTTATTTGTCCTCTATAGAAAAATATTTCACAACAGTAGATAAAAATATCACATCAGCTATCCCAACAGCATTTAATAAGTAATTCATCCAAAATGGCATAGCATAACCCATGGCATTTGATTTCTAGAAAGTTTCATATAAAATGCATGAGATGGAATTTCCTCATCTCATCAAGTTTAAAAATAATTAGAACAAAACCCCTATCAATAATAACAGCATAAATAACGTGTTCCATCCAATAGTGGAATTAAATCAACTGTAATGGTCACAATGTAGAAAATAACAATTCCATTAAAGGAAATTTGGATTTTCCCTATATGTAGGGTAGCTACTCCTAGGTGCATCTTATTACAAAATTCTATTCCCTTTCTATACTATCAATTATCTGCAAATAGTAAGTCAAACCTAAAAAGAACCTGCTCTGATTCCACTTTGTAATCTATCAGTCCCAGATTCCACTCAACAGTTCACCGAGCCTGCATGGCAACAAGGCCTCAAGCGCATCTCCCCAAACTAATGGGGATGCTGACTAGAAGTGAGGGCCTAAGTGATTAATTAGGGATATAATTACCTCATTACAAGAGTATATCACAGCAGAACTCAAAACATATAGATTGTGAAAGAAATTAAACATGGAGACAATATATACATATTCGGAATAGATAACAATCTCAAAAGATGGATCATACGCATTGATGCAGATGATGCATGTATCTAGAAACAACTAGAACATGTACATGGTAGTACAATATAACACATGTGTCTAGAATAACAAAAAGACTAAAAGGTATATTTATAATCATAGGCCTCAGATTGATCCCATGGTTCACTGCTCCGAAGCAATGATCAACAACCAGTGTTTGAGCACTTTCCCCTGTTATCACCAACCACCAGATAATCTATTTGGGTCTATAATGAGGCCCAAATAGAGTGCAAGAAAAACATCCCAGTATGTAACCACCTATAAGTCTATAGAGTTCTAAGCAGCACAATTTAGTAGGCTAAATAAGTGTACGTAAGCAGGTAAACATATGAAATGTGCCCATGGAACATGCCCACTATAACCAAGTGATCCCACGTAGCCTCTCGTGGATCCCTTAAACAAGTGTTATATCATAAAAAATAAGCTAGAAGAATTATAAATAAAAAACATGGATTGTATAAATAAGTCACATCTAATATCTCATGGCCTTTTCGTACAATCAAGAATGTCATAAATTCCACGGTCGTGCCATATGTCAAGTATCAGACCACACAAGGGCCAAATCCAATATTTCACAAACTAGGGAATCCTCATCCATTCCTAGGATATTCTGTATGGAAGCTCATTATTGGCACTGGTTGGAGTCCTAGGAGCATTTTATACAAGGCAAGTCCTATGCGAGTCCAAGGAAGCCAGATCCAATGGGTAGTAATGTCCAAGGAATCAACCAGAGTCAAGACCCAAGTTGAATAATCAACCCAGCACATCCAGCACTGCATTCATGATACATGGAGAGTCATCCATGGAATCCATGAAAACATTCATCCATCTCAAACCATTTAACAATTAGATTTCAATTTGAGTCTACCCACTCATATAATCACATTCATCCAATTCCATATAATGAAAATACTGACTCATTAAATACATTTCATACCAAGGCATCACATGAGTATACCCACTCATATAATTCACTTTCGTTAAATCAAGTCACTTGGGTATACTCACCCATTTATAACCATTCACAATTAAACATATCCCATGTGTATACCCACCCATTCAATGAATTTCATTCATTCCATTTACCATAGCTCACTTGATCAATTCAACAATTAACCAATTCATTCAACTCATTCCATTTTTAATTGGATTCTTATAAAAATGATATCCCAAAACATACTCCATGGGTTTTTTATCATGGAATAATAATGGTATTTCATAAGGTTCAACTCATTGGTGACCATGGATCGGGAACCGGGTACCAACACATCACAACCAATCCTATGGGAATCCATAATAGGTCCGATTACATCTATTTCCAGTAACCCATTCAAAATATGGGCCCATACGAAGAGTCTAGAAATAAGTTTAACTACAAATAGCTATAATCAAGCACTAAATTGTGAATGAAAATTATAAACCATCTACCTTATGCTGTTAGTGAAGTGCTCACCCAGTATTGAGTCTTGATTCATCCTGATTTAAGAGAAATATGAAGAATTAATGGAGAATGGTAAATTAGGGAATGTGAGCCTAAATCAAAATTAAGAAATCGATAGATAGAATAATATAAAATTTATAAAAAGGAATTTATATCTTATCGATGTTGATTCGATGAGACAAATCATGCTCTAATTGGAGGTCAGAAAGGGAATATACCACAAATCCTAGACTAGTCTCCCTTGAGTGTAACACCCCAAGATTCCATGGTACGTTTCCCTTCGAATAATGCAATGGCGTGCATTGTACGCAACTTCGAGATTTTAACACACCACAACCAATCAAACTAGCCGTTATGAATTGTAATACCTAATTTTTGAAATTTTATAAATTCTATCTCTCAAAATGGACTTCATTTTTGGATTCTGAATATCAAAATTAGCCTAGGGTAAAATTTTGGTACTTTTTGGATAACTTTCATATTTTGATGAATAGTGAAAATTACTAAATTTTAATTAAAAACAACTTTTTTAATCAAAATAATTAATATTGATAAATTATGAATTTTAGTGTTTTTAAAGTATATTTAGAATATATTTTTACCATGTAATAAAATGTGGGTCATTGAACATAATTTCACATTTAAACCAGACATAAACAAGTGCCAATCTTTTGATAGTTATTATCTCTTAAAAACACGTTTTTTATTTTAACAATGGGAATTAATTTTAAATTAATTTCTGCCACTTCTGTGTTTTGAATTTGGAAAAATGGATTCCATATTTGGAATCAGGATGTTCAAATTGTGTAAATAGGTAACTTTTATTTTTAGACATTTTGGATAATTACTTCGGTAAATATTTTATTTACTATGGTTAAAGGGTACATCCGGTAAACAAGGGTTAAAAAATATTATTATAATAATACTAATTTACCCAAAAACGTGTCTTAACCCTATTGGTTAATACATGGTCGACCATGGGCATATTTGGGTTGATTTTAGGGACCCCATGGATCCACTTGTAAGTGATAATGACACTTTATTTTAATTAAGTTAAAATAAATACAAAAATGACATAAACATATATCTTTTAGAAAAACAATTGTTACATAGGGTTATATATGTTGGATTTTAGACTATAAATATTAATTAGAAAGATAAAACGATTTCCTACATAATTATATTTTATTTATAATTTTTAGACATTAAATAAGTTAATTTATTTATGACACAATGGTGATGCAGTAATTACCATAATAGTGAAAAATTAGAATAATTGATATTATAAATACCGAAATAAATATAATTTGAGACTTTTATTGAATTACATGAATTTTATAGGTTAATATGACATATTAGGATTGATTTAATTATCTTTTTTCGAAGTAATCATTTTGTTATGTGTTTCACAAAAATCAACTATTGAATAGTGTCAAAATTGACATAAAAGAGTTTTTAAAACAAATATTATATTATTAATTGATATTAAATTCCTAAAAATCTAAGGTTCGGCCAAGAGACTTATATCATGATAGTTATATAATTAATGGACCACTTTGGGGTCTCTTGGATGTATATTTTATGTTTATTAACCATATTATATAAAAATACAAAGAGACATTGTAAAAGTGAAACTAATTAACAAAGAGTTAATACTTAAAGATAAGGTTAATATAATGACCCAAACCTGTCTAAATTCTATTGGTTGAGTTTTTTTCTAACTTTACCCACCTTAAAATTTAAATAATCTACTTTTCATCCATTATAAACCGAATATTAATTTATTATAAATTAATATTTCTAGCTTTTCCAAAGGTGCCCATCACCCCACTTATAAAAGGGCACTCCTCCTTCTCTTTTCTTCACACCTTAAAAGCCTTTTGGTTCGTCCAAACCCTGACCAAATACTCTCTAAACTTCCCTAAATACATCCTAGAGGCCTTATTTTGATCATAAAGCCAACCTAAGGAGCCCTTTTGATCAAATCAAAAGGAAGAACCCGAAGAAGAGGTAATGTTTTGACCACCCCTTTTCAGGTTCCTTTCTTCTTCCACTTCTTCTTTCTTTGTTATTACCATTATAAAATAATAAATAAAGTATCATATATATTATGTGATGTTATTATAAATATGTTACAACCATATTCAGTATTCTATCCATCCTTTGAATAACATGTCACCATACGTGCGTACGTACGACTTACCGTCTCCATGTCGTGGTGTAATTGTTATTCAATATATTATTATTTGGATGGGTATAATAATGATGTGTAACTCATGTAAATAATAAATATAACATGATAATGATTCTGTATATATGATATACCATCCAATTATATATTATTTTAATATCAAAATAATGATATTGTCGCTCGTGCGTACGTACGGACTACCATCTCCACGAACGCGATGAGATTCATTCTCCATCATATCCATTCAAGTATAACTATAATTTGATGATTTAAAAATATTATCTAAGGACTTGATATCATTCTGGATATTAATAATATACATCCCATTAATAACTAATATGGCTCACATAACAAATAATATAAAGTAAAATGAACCCGTTAACACCCGAAATGACGATAATTCTACGATATTATTAACAAATCAATTTTAAAAGATCATATATGATATCATATTAAATTAAATGATTCTTGTATAATTCAATAACAATTATTTCACCATTATACATGAGTTTAACCTACCGTCAACCAAGGAAAAAGTACAAAGTAAGGGGTTTCTTAACTCACTCTTAATTTTGTGGGAATTCCATTGTTCACCACTTAATTATTGAATGTGGTGTATGTGTACTGCCCATGATTGTATTCATTGTATAATATACTTTAATTTATGGGTATTTACATCATCATGGTATGATCCTTCTTTCATGGGTGTATGTTTCGTAAGTTACCTAATCGATAAGGGAATTTGAGATTTCAATTTCCACTCATTTGGCTTTACGCATATTTCATTGATTATATTACCCCAAGATTATGTGTGGAATCACTATTCATTTGATTATGTCATAATTTCCACTCCCCTTTCCTATGGATATAATTTTGATACACATAATCTCTCCATTGATAATTCTCAAGTCATTGATATGTATTTTATAAGAGTAATTTTAACTCATTCTCCATTTGTTGAGTTAAACATCCAATTTGTTGGTGTTGTTTTTACAAGAATATGTGTGAATATCCTTTGATTGTTTTAAACTGAATATCCAATAATATTTACTGTATTTATATTTGTCACACATAATTATGTCGTTGATTTATCCTTAACCTAAGGATACGGCCTTTATGAGAGATTTCATCTCAATTTACATTCCATTGAGACTTCTTTGTTGATATACACCAAATCACTTTTATGTGGTGTATATAATGTACTTTGACAAAGTGTATCATGAATATCTTTATTATCATGATATTACAAAGTTTTGATTACCTCAATTATTTGTATTCAAGTGTCTCTCTTTTGCCTAGAATCTCTAACTAAAATACCATTTTTAAATGTTTTAAAGACTTATTCATCTAAATATTTCTCATTAATGTCCATGTTTTAAAAATGGTTTTAAGGATTTATTTATATGGACATTAAAGTTTTAAAATTAAAACTCCTTTTAAAAGTTTCAAAGTGGTATGGGAAACTTTGATTCAAAAATCTATTTTTAAATGGCTTCTTGAAAAATAGTGTGACTTTTAAATGATTTCAAGAAAAAGGGGGATATTTCTCTCAAATAGTTTTGATGATTATTTTCATCTATGTCAACATACTTCATTATTCTTGATTCAGGTTAATGTGATACAATATAATCTTCCATATTGTATTGAATGAGTTATGTTTGACTATGGATGTGCTATTTTTATACCATTCATGGTTTGTGGTTAAAGTATTGACATTTCGTATTCTAGTTTTAATACAAATGTTTAGGTTATGTTTAAACCTGTTCATATGAGGAATGAATTAGACTTAATAAGTGATGGGTGGAGCCCGCTATAGCTCCTCGATGCATCGGTAGGTCTCATGAGACAAACTAGTATCTTTGCACGAGGCCTTGGAAAAATCTTATTTGTAGTCTTGGCACGAGGCCTTGGCTATGTGGTTATGATAGTCTGGCATTATGCATTCCATCATTATGAAAGTGGTTATTGATATTGCATGTGATTGTTCGACTAGTAGAATATCCATGTGAATAAGTAAATGGAATTATTTCATTTTATCTTTGCCATTTTATCCTGAATTTCAAGTTTAAAAGGCTTTCATTTTAGTTATAAATTACCTTAAGTGTTTATGTTTATCTATGAAAGATTCTGCTATAATGTTATCCTTACTGAGCATCTGAGCTCACCCCTTTCAATGTTTTATTTTTTACCAGGATTATGAAGAAGTAATTTATGAATGACCTGAAGGGATAGTATGAGGGGATATGAATACAAGATGTTGTTGTAGTTTTTTTACCTTATGATGTAATGTAAGACTTATGAATATATCTAGTGTTTCCAAGACTACTAAACTAATCGGTCTTTCGAGACTTGATCCTTTGTGATCATGCCAATGTTATGTAATAATGCACCGACTCTGGGTATCTAGGGTCAGGGCGTTACAGTTGGTATCAGAGTAAGTTTAGTACAAACCTTGGAAGCTAGATTTAGATAAACTCTGATTAGAGCATGTAGACCTAAGATGAACTTTGAGGATTAGTATAGAAGAACTTCCTAGAATTTTGGTATTGTATAGATTTTGTGAGTTTTACAAGCAATACATCCCCGTCTGGATACGAGCAGGTAGAGGTGGCTTTGGCACAGATGTACCTAGGGGTAAAACCTGAAAACACCGCTTTGAGCTAGACTCGAACGGGAACTGGTGCACGACAACGGGCCTTGCTGCACTCTTGGTTACGACACTCCCAGGGTATATGCTTAGGATAATTTACATTTTCATTACAAACTGATTTAGGTAATATATATATAAGATGACAGTAACTTAACTTGGTTAATCCTAATATGTTTCAAATTGAGAATATGGTGACATGTTAATCTCTAAATGATTTTACGACTACTGTTACTCACACAATGATTTCTGGTTTTAGTCAATGGCTGGATTCCAAGGAAGTCATAGTGACTTTGAGAATGATGAACAAGGTGGGAATGGTGGTGGCAATGAGCAACAAAATGGAATGTTGATAGGTGTAAAAGATATCGTCTTTATGACAAATCAGTTTTCTAAAAATATGATCAACAACATATATATTAACCAACTCCCAGACTCAATAAGAAAGAGAGAGTTGATGAATGATAAGATCTCCAGCAATGGAGACCATGGAGAAAAGAACCCTCAATTTTCATAATGTAGGAAATGTGGAAGGAGACACCCAGGAAAGTGTCTCAATGGGACAACGAAATGATTTACATGCGGGAAATAAGGACATAAAGTGAAGATTTTTCGAAGAAAAATGAAGAGTACTATGGAAGAAGATAAAAATGGTCCCAAGAGTCCATTTACAGTCATTTGCCGTAAATGTAGGGGACCTGGCCATTACCCGAGTGAATGTCCTATTCTATAGGATATTTTCTTGGTCAAAGAAGAAGCTATATAGAAATAAATGGTTGGAGAAATGTTTAAAAGTATTAGCACTCCTTGTTGACGGGTTTACTTTGGAATAATTTTCTCTTGTATTTGTAACCCCGCAGTTTGCCATGTGAGAATGATATTTGAGGAATAATTGTCTCTTCTCTTGTAGATATAGGTATAAATAACCATTTGGTTTTATATGATCATTGGGGTTTGAAAGAATTATATTTTATTATAATTTGGGATGAAAATGCATGGTATGATATAACATTTGTGGTTAAATTATGTTATTTTGAGGAATTTATCTCATTTTGGTAATATTATAAAATATAGTTTTTGAAAACGGACAACATGTAGACTGTGTGACAACCCATCGCGTCGGACAAAGCTCTGGGAATCGAACCCACAACCAAAGTGCGATTGGGATTTATCACCTACCACTGGACTACGTGAAGTCCCCAGTTAGTGTGACTATTATTTTTAGTGAAATGATTTTATTGATCAATAATAAGTTGATTTGGGATCTTATGTCTTATCAAATGAATACCCTTAGTATAGGAAAATGATTTTTTGATTAAGTGATAAATGTTATTTTGGAAGTTGTTCGCTTTGTTGAGAACACTATATGACAATGTAAAATAGAGTAGTATGGGGTTTCATTTGAGGAGTAATGGTGGATTTTTATCTATGTTTTTATTGTGGATTTATAATGATTTGGTTTATTTATGGAAATGATTAGGTTAATTACGTTTAAGTATGTGAATTTAAGAGTATTTAATGTCATTTGGAGATACAATTTAACGTGGAAGACTACATTCTTAATAAGTTTTGGTTTTCAATATTAGTTTTGATTATATTAAAGGATTTTAAGGACAATTGATTATTGAATGGTATTTATTTATCTTTGGGGTATTGTAGGTTTAATTTTAGAAATTAAGATTAGTGTTTATTTCTCTCAAGGAATATCCTTTTGGGGGATCATTAGATCTTGTACTAACCATTTTGGTTTTGATTAATCTCTAATGAAAATGTAAATATATAGTTTATCCTGCATGGATCATGTGGTTCTATAGAATTTTATTCTAGCTCCTCCAGTGTGACCAAGTCTTCTTGAATACCCATCGTTTCAAAAAAATTTGATTTGTGGTGGAAATTTATTAAAGAATGAAACTCTACTTAAAAATTAAGAATATATATTTATATTCTTAGTCAATATCATAAATAAATTCCTCATCCTTATGTAATGTAACTTAAAAAAAATGTTGTCCGTTTACTTTTCCTACTGGGAGACTAAGGACCGTTTGTCCCAACACAAGTTTGTGATTTTCATATTGTTAACTTTATCCTGATCATGATTTCTATCCCTCTCCATCATAACTTGACACTTATTTTATCATCCATATCCATGTTTTCCTACATGGAATCCGAGTATGGGTTATCTTGGTTGACCTTTATACCTCTCTTTCTTTCTTTTAAAGTGATAGTTTTATTGACTCTTTTTCCGATGTGGGACTTTCCATTATATTCCCATGAACAATTTTAAAAATTGCAAGGATGCAATTTATTGAAGGAGGGGAGAATGTAACACCCCAATCTTCCATAGTACGTTTCCCTTCGAATAATGTAATGGTGTGCATTGTACACAACTTTGAGATTTTAACACACCACAACCAATCAAACTAGCCATTATGAATAGTAATACCTACTTTTTGAAATTTTATAAATTCTATCTCTCAAAATGGACTTCATTTTTGGATTCAGAATATCTAAATTAGCCTAGGGTGAAATTTTGGTACTTTTCGGATAACTTTCATATTTTGATGAATACTGAAAATTACTAAATTTTAATTAAAAACAACTTTTTTAATCAAAATAATTAATATTGATAAATTATGAATTTGAGTGGTTTTAAAGTATATTTAGAATATATTTTTACCATTTAATACAATGTGGGTCATTGAACATAATTTCACATTTAAACAAGACATAAACAAGTGCCAATCTTTTGATAGTTGTTATCTCTTAAAAACACGCTTTTTGTTTTAACAACGGAAATTAATTTTAAATTCATTTCTGCCACTTCTGTGTTTTAAATTTGGAAAAATGGATTCCATATTTGGAATCAGGATATTCAAATTATGTAAATAGATAACTTTTATTTTTAGGCATTTTGGATAATTACTTCGGAAATATTTTATTTACCATGGTTAAAGGGTAAATCTGGTAAACAAGGGTTAAAAAATAATATTATAATAATACTAAATTACCCTAAAACGTGTCTTAACCCTATTGGTTAATACATGGTCGACCATGTTCATATTTGGGTCGATTTTGGGGACCCCATGGATCCATTTGTAAGTGATAATGACACTTTATTTTAATTAAGCTAAAATAAATACAAAAACGACCCAAGCATATATCTTTTATCAAAACAATTGTTACATAGGGTTATATATGTTTTAATTTAGATTATAAATATTCATTAGAAATATAAAATGCTTTCCTACATAATGATATTTTATTTATAATTTTTAGACATTAAATAAGTTAATTTATTTATGACACAATGGTGATGCAGTAATTACCATAATAGTGAAAAATTAGAATAATTGATATTATAAATACCCAAATAAATATAATTTGAGACTTTTATTGAATTACACTAATTTTATAAGTTAATATGTCATATTTGGATTGATTTAAGTAACTGTTTTCGAAGTAATCATTTTATTGTGTGTTTCACAAAAATCAACTATTGAATAGTGTCAAAATTGACATAAAAGAGTTTTTAAAACAAATATTATATTATTAATTCATATTAAATTCCTAAAAATCTAAGCACAGGCCAAGAGACTTATATCATTATAGGTATATCATTAATGGACCACTTTGGGGTCTCTTGGATGTATATAGTATGTTTATTAACCATATTATATAAAAATACAAAGAGACATTGTAAAAGTGAAACTAATTAACTAAGAGTTAATACATAAAGATAAGGATAATATAATGACCCAAACCTGTCTAAATTCTATTCGTTGAGTTTTTTTCGACCCATTCCCACTTTAACATTTAAATAATCAAATTTGGAGTCATTATAAACAGAATATGAATTTATTATAAATAAATATTTCTAGCTTTTCCAAAGGTTCCCCTCACCCCTCTTATAAAAGGGCACTCCTACTTCTCATTTAATAACACCTTAAAAGCCTTTTGGTTCGGCCAAACCCTATCCAAATATTCTCTAAACTTCCCTCACTACAAACTAGGGGCCTTAGTTTGATCAGAAAGTCAACCTAAGGAGCCCTTTTGATCAAATCAAAAGGAAGAACCCGAAGAAGAGGTAATGTTTTCAACACCCCTTTTCAAGTTCCTTCTTCCACTTATTCTTTATTTGTTATTACCATTATAAAATAGTAACTCCAGTATCATATATATAATGTGATGTTATTATAAATATGGTACAACCATATTCATTATTCTATCCATCCTTTTAATAACATGTCACCATACGTGCGTACGTACGACTTACCATCTCCACTTCGTGGTGTAATTGTTATTCAATATATTATTATTTGGATGGGTATAATAATGATGTGTAACTCATGTAAATAATAAATATAACATGATAATGACTCTGTATATATGATAAAACATCCAATTATATGTTATTTTAATATGAAAATAATGATATTGTCGCTCGTGAATACGTACGGACTACCGTCTCCACGAACACGATGAGATTCATTCTCCATCATATCCATTCAAGTATAATTATAATTTGATGATTTAAAAATATTATCTAAGGACTTGATATCATTCTAGATATGAATAATATACATCCCATTAATAACTAATATGGCTCACATAACAAATAATATAAAGTAAAATGAACCCGTTAACACCCGAAATGACGATAATTCTAAGATAATATTAACAAATCAATGTTCAAAGATCATATATGATTTCATATTAAAGTAAATGATTCTTTTATAATTAAATAAAAATTATTTCACCATTATACAGGAGGTTAACCTACTGTTGACCAAGTAAAAAGTACAAAGTAAGGGGTTTCTTAACTCACTCTTAATTTCGTGAGAATTCCATTGTTCACCACTTAATTATTGCATGTGGTGTATGTGTACTGCCCATGATTGTATTCATTGTGTAATATACCTTAATTTATGGGTATTTAAATCATCATGTTATCATCCTTCTTTCATGGGTGTATGTTTCATAAGTTACCTAATCGATAAGGGAATTTGAGATTTCAATTTCCACTCATTTGGCTTTACGCATATTTCATTGATTATATTACCCCAAGATTATGTGTGGAATCACTATTAATTCGATTATGTCATAATTTCCACTCCCCTTCCTATTTATATACTTTTGAAACACATAATCACTCCATTTATAATTCTCAAGTCATTGATATGAATTTGAAAAGAGTAATTTTAACTCATTCCCCATTTGTTGAGTTAAACATCCAATTCGTTGGTGTTGTTTTTACAAGAATATGTTTGAATATCATTTGATTGTTTTACACTGAATATCCAATCATATTTACTGTATTTATATTTGTCACACAAAATTATGTCGTTGATTTATCCTTAACCTAAGGATATGGCCTTTATGAGAGATTTCATCTCAATTTACATTCCATTGAGACTTCTTTGTTGATATACACCAAATCACTTTTATGTGGTGTATATAATGTACTTTGAAATAGTGTATCATGAATACCTTTATTCTCATGATATTACAATGTTTTGATTACTTCATTATTTGTATTCAAGTGTCTCTCTTTTGGTTAGAATCTCTAACTAAAATACTATTTTTAAATGTTTTAAAGACTTATTCATCTAAATCATTATGATTAATGTCCATGTTTTAAAAATGGTTTTAAGGATTTATTTATATGGACATTAAAGTTTTAAAATTAAAACTCTTTTAAAAATTTTCAAAGTGGTATGGGACACTTTGATTCAAAAATCTATTTTTAAATGGCTTCTTGACAAATAGTGTGACTTTTAAATGATTTCAAGAAAAAGGGGGATATTTCTCTCAAATAGTTTTGATGATTATTTTCATCTATGTCAACATCCTTCGTTATTCTTGATTGAGGTTAATGTGATACAATACAATCTTCCATATTGTATCGAATGAGTTATGTTTGACTGTGGATGTGCTATTTTTATACCATTCATGGTTTGTGGTTAAAGTATTGACATTTTGTATGCTAGTTTTAATACGAATGTTTATGTTATGTTTAAACCTATTCATATGAGGAATGCATTGGACTTAATAAGTGATGGGTGGAGCTCGCTATAGCTCCTCGATGCATCGGTAGGTCTCATGAGACAAACTAGTGTCTTGGAACAAGGCCTTGGAAAAATCTTATTTGTAGTCTTGGCACGAGGCCTTGGATATGTGGTTATGATAGTCTGGCATTATGCATTCCATCATTATGAAAGTGGTTATTGATACTGCATGTGATTGTTCGACTAGTAGAATATCCATGTGAATAAGTAAATGGCATTATTTCATTTTATCTTTTCCATTTTACGCTGAAGTTTAAGTTTAAAAGGCTTTCATTTTAGTTATAAACTGCCTTAAGTGTTTATGTTTATCTATGAAAGCTTCTGCTATAATGTTATCCTTACTGATCATCTGAGCTCACCCCTTTCAATGTTTTATTTTTTCCCATGATTATGAAGAAGTAATTTATGAATAACCTGAAGGGATAGTATGAGGGGATATGAAGACAAGGTGTTGTTGTAGTTTTTTTTACCTTATGATGTAATGTAAGACTTATGAATATATCTAGTGTTTCCAAGACTACTAAACTAATCGGTCTTTCGAGACTTGATCCTTTGTGATCATGCCAATGTTATGTAATAATGCACCGACTCTGGGTATCTAGGGTCGGGGCGTTACATTGAGAGCTTCTCAAACCCCCCCTTTACTGTGAAATGAAATAAAAACGGTTTTTGGTTTTAAAGGATGTACATTTAATTAATATTTAATAAAAATCCAAAAATATATGGGTTTTATAGTTTACCCGCACAGTTTCCTATAGTCAAAGGGGCACCCGCATGGTTCACCTACACGGTTTACAAACCATGCGAAGGGCCTCTGTCATGTTTTAAAAAATAGAGACATGGTCACATGGCCATGTAGCTCCTCTCACTTGGTTTCCTAAAACTGTGCTTCATGTACACCCCCTTTTCCCAACCTCTCACAGATTGTAAGAACCATGTGACCTGCCCTCCACGGTTTACACTAACCATGCATGTGGCTAAAAACACCCCAAAACGTCATTATGAGTTCTATAAAAGCCCCAGACACCTCCAAACCACCTGTTATCATGTTGGTCACTCACATAAGGCCATATTTTAGCATAAAAATTTCAAAATAAGGTTCTGTACTTCATATTAATACTCATTTTTGTAAACAAATAATAGATACTCGACTCAAGGTCAACCACGCATTTTTTCAGATTTTCTAACTAAACCATGAAATATGATTGTATGTGAAATGGATGGATGAATAAGGATCTGGTGAAATATTATATGTAATTCCCTGACCCTAGATTCCCAGAGTCGGTGCATTATTACATAACATTGGGATGATCACAAAGGATCAAGTCTTGAAAGACTGATTAGTTTAGTAGTCTTGGAAACACTAGATATATTCATAAGTCTTACATTACATCATAAGGTAAAAAAAATACAACAACATCTTGTCTTCATATCCCCTCATACTATCCCTTCATTTCATTCATAAATTACTTCTTCAAAATCCTGGAAAAAATAAAATATTGAAAGGGGTGAGCTCAGATGCTCAGTATGGATAACATTATAGCAGAAGCTTTCATAGATAAACATAAACACTTAAGGCAGTTTATAACTAAAACGAAAGCCTTTTAAACTTGAACATCAGGATAAAATGGAAAAGATAAAATGAAATAATGCCATTTACTTATTCACATGGATATTCTACTAGTCGAACAATCACATGCATTATCAATAACCACTTCTATAATGATGGAATGCATAATGCCAGACTATCATAACCACATATCCAAGGCCTCGTGCCAAGACTACAAATAAGATTTTTCCAAGGCCTTGTTCCAAGACACTAGTTTGTCTCATGAGACCTATCGATGCATCGAGGAGCTATAGCGGGCTCCACCCGTGACTTATTAAGTCCAATGCATTCCTCATATGAACAGGTTTAAACGTAACATAAACATTCGTATTAAAACTAGCATACGAAATGTCAATACTTTAACCACAAACCATGAATGGTATAAAAATAGCACATCCACAGTCAAACATAACTCATTCGATACAATATGGATGATTTTATTGTATCACATTAACCTCAATCCAGAATAATGAAGGATGTTGACATAGATGAAAATAATCATCAAAACTATTTGAGAGAAATATCCCCCTTTTTTCTTGAAATTATTTAAAAGTCACACTATTTGTCAAGAAGCCATTTAAAAATAGATTTTTGAATCAAAGTGTCCCATACCACTTCGAAAATTTTAAAAGGAGTTTTAATTTTAAAATGTCAATGTCCATATAAATAAATCCTTAAAACCCTTTTTAAAACATGGACATTAATGAGAAAGATTTAGATGAATAAGTCCTTAAAACATTTAAAAATGGTATTTTAGTTAGATATTCTAACCAAAAGAGAGACACTTGAATAAAAATAATTGAGGTAATAAAAACTTTGTAATATCATGAGAATAAAGGGATTCATGATACACTATGTCAAAGTACATTATATACACCACATAAAAGTGATTTGGTGTATATCAACAAAGAAGTCTCAATGGAATGTAAATTGAGATGAAATCTCTCATAAAGGCTGTATCCAAAGGTTAAGGATAAATCAACGACATAATTATGTGTGAAAAATATAAATACAGTATATATGATTGGATATTCAGTGTAAATCAATCAAAGTATATTCACACATATTCTTGTAAAAACAACACCAATGAATTGGATGTTTAACTCAACAAATGGAGAATGAGTTAAAATTATTCTTATCAAATTCATATCAATGACTTGAGAATTATCAATTGAGTGATTATGTGTATCAAAAGTATATCCATAGGAAGTGGAGTGGAAATTGTGACATAATCAAATGAATAGTGATTCCACACATAATCTTGGGGTAATATAATCAATGAAATATGCGTAAAGCCAAATGAGTGGAAATTGAAATCTAAAATTCCCTTATCGATAAGGTAAGTTACGAAACATACACCCATGAAAGAAGGATCATACCATGATGATGTAAATACCCATAAATTAAATTATATTACACAATGAATACAATCATGGGCAGTACACATACACCACATGCAATAATTAAGTGGTGAACAATGGAATTCTCACGAAATTAAGAGTGAGTTAAGAAACCCCTTACTTTGTACTTTTTCCTTGGTCGAAGGTAGGTTAACATCCTATATAATGGTGAAATAATTGTTATAGAATTATACAAGAATCATTTATTTTAATATGATATCATATATGATCTTTTAACATTGATTTGTTAATAATATCTTAGAATTATTGTCATTTCGGGTGTTAACGGGTTCATTTTACTTTATATTCTTTGTTATGTGAGCCATATTAGTTATTAATGGGATGTATATTATTAATATACATAATCATATCAAGTCCTTAGATAATATTTTTTAAATCATCAAATTATAATTATACTTTAATAGATATGATGGAGAATGAATCTCATCGCGTTCGTGGAGACGATAGTCCGTACGTACGCACAAGCGACAATATCATTCTTTTGATATTAAAATAATATATAATTGGATGGTATATCATATATACAGAATCATTATCATGTTATATTTATTATTTACATGAGTAACACATCATTATTATACCCATCCAAATAATAATATATTGAATAACAATTACACCACGACGTGGAGACGGTAAGTCGTACATACACACGTATGGTGACATGTTATTCAAAGGATGGATATAATTATGAATATGGTTGTACCATATTTATAATAACATCACAGTATATATATGATACTGGAGTTATTATTTTATAATGGTAATAACAATGAAAGAGGAAGTGGAAGAAGAAAGGAACTTGAAAAGGGGTGGTGAAAACATTACCTCTTCTTTGGGTTCTTCCTTTTGATTTGATCAAAAGGGCTCATTAGGTTGGCTTTCTGATCAAACTAAGACCTCTAGGTTGTAGTGAGGAATGTTTAGAGAGTATTTGGGCAGGTTTTCTCCGAACCAAAAGGCTTTTAAGGTGTGAATAAATGAGAAGGAGGAGTTCCCTTTTATAAGAGGGGTGGGGGCACCTTCGGAAAAGCTAGAAATATTAATTTATAATAAATTCATATTCTGTTTATAATGGCTCTGAAGTTGATTATTTAAATTTTAAGGTGGTTATGGGTCGAAAAAAACTCAACCAATAGAATTTAGACAGGTTTGGTTCATTATATTAACCTTTTCTTTAAGTATTAACTCTTAGTTAATTAGTTTCACTTTTACAATGTCTCTTTGTATTTTTATATAATATGGTTAATAAACTTACTATATACATACAAGAGACCCCAATGTGGTCCATTAATTACATACCTATCATGATATAAGTCTCTTGGCTGAACCTTATATTTTTAGGAATTTAATATCAATTAATAATATAATATTTGTTTAAAAACTCTTTTATGTCAATTTTGACACTATTCAATAGTTGATTTTTGTGAAACACATAACAGAATGATTACTTCGAAAAAGGTTAAATAAATAAATCCTAATATGTCATATTAACCTTTAAAATTATTTTAATTTAATAAAAGTCTCAAATTATATTTATTTGGGTATTTATAATATCAATTATTCTAATTTTTCACTATTATGGTAATTACTGCATCACCATTGTGTCATAAATAAATTAACTTGTTTAATGTCTAAAAATTATAAATATAATATCATTATGTAGAAAATTGTTTTATATTTCTAATGAATATTTATAGTCTAAAATCCAACATATATAACCCTATGAAACAATTGTTTTGATAAAAGATATATGCGTGTGTCGTTTTTGTATTTATTTTAACTTAATTAAAATAGTGTCATTATCACTTACAAGTGGATCCATGGGGTCCCAAAAATCGACCCAAATATGCCCATGGTCTACCATGTATTAACCAATAGGGTTAAGACACGTTTTAGGGTAATTTAGTATTATTATAATATTATTCTTTAACCCTTGTTTACCGGATTTTCCCTTCAACCATGGTAAATAAAATATTTACCGAAGTAATTATCTAAAATGTCTAAAAATAAAAGTTACCTATTTAAAAAATTTGAAAATACTGATTCCAAATATGGAATCCATTTTTCCAAATTCAAAACACAGAATTGGCTGAAATTAATTTAAAATTAATTCCCATTGTTAAAACAAAAAGCGTATTTTTAAGAGATAATAACTATCAAAAGATTGGCACTTGTTTATGTCTGGATTAAATGTGAAATTATGTTCAATGAACCACATTGTATTACATGGTAAAAATATATTCTAAATATACTTTACAACCACTCAAATTCAAAATTTATTAATATTAATTATTTTGATTAAAAATTTATTTTTAATTAAAATTTAGTAATTTTCACTATTCATCAAAATATGAAAGTTATCCGAAAAGTACCAAAATTTCACCCTAGGATAATTTCGATATTCCGAATCTAGAAATGAATTCCATTTTGAGAGATAGAATTTATAAAATTTTAAAAAGTAGGTATTACTATTCATAACGGATAGTTTGATTGGTTGTGGTGTGTTAAAATCTCGAAGTTGCGTACAATGCACGTCATTGCATTATTCGAAGGGAAACGTACCGTGGAAGCTTGGGGTGTTACATTATATTTATATTAATTTCAATAAAAACATCCATTGAATAATATATATGTCTACCATCTGGAATTGAGATCATTTTTATAGCTGTGTATAGAAGTTTAAGGAGGAATTCATTCGAATGGGAGGGCTTCTACTTGGGTCACTAGCAAGGATAAATATGTACAATGAAAGTTAAAAATAGAGTCTAGGTAGAATAAATTAGAGTTTCATCATTGAGAATTAGTAGGAGAATTGGGATATCATTTTTATTAATTAGAGTGTTTTAAAAAAACGGAATCCCTTGGAGGTGAGATTGGATTGAGAGACATATATAGGAACTCACTAGGATGGGGAGCAGAAAGTTGATGATCTGTGGAATTTGGGGATAGTTTTGGAGTTATTCATCAATGAAAGTTTATTTAACACTTATTAATATCTCTATTTTTATGTTTTTAATGGGTTATTAATTTTTTTAAGTGATTACATTCATTTTCTAAACTACTATTGGGCAATGATATTATGTTGGTAAGATATTTTAATTCATTAATTTTATATTTCCTTAACAAAGATACCATAATTCTTATATTTTGGTAGTAATATTATTATTTTTTAATATATCTGGAATTGATAAAAACTAATCTCAATTTAAATTATTTTATAATTTCTTTGACATCTGGGAATCTATTTGAGAAAGGATATTCTCTTTAAGGTCACAATATCATGATCATTTGAGAAGTTGATCTTGATAGAGGGATGATTTTAGAATTGTGTGAATGAGTGCATTATTAAATTTTATAACTATGTTATTCATTAACTAAAAGGATATACATTTGAAATAATAAGTCACTTTTTATCATTTCACGTCTAGTGTGTTTCTACTAGCGTATGAATGATGGACAATATAATTGAAACCATCCAATCAAATGCCCCTATCTCATCAATTTATTATTCCTAATTAATATTTTATATGTTTTTATATATTTTTAGATTCCCCTTACAACCAAAATACATCAATAATACCTACATAGTTTAATTTTTTCATTACATCACCATTGTTCCATTGTTTTTGAGTGTTTGATTTCTATATTCATTGTTCACACATACACTTGCAATAGTCCTTCACTATAGATTGAACATGGATCACCACTAAACTAGTATTATGTTAGGATATAAATCATTAATATGGTTATATCCATATACATCTATGTCAATTTTTAAATTATCAAACTGAGAATTATTTATGGTTTTCTCAAATCATTGACTTTTTGTATATATATTTAATATAATATAAATAAACAATTTGTATTATGACATCAAAATGGCACGGAAATGGTGTAATGAATGTTATAAGGGGTTATATCTACCAAAATTATTACATTTAGTTAAAATATGGTATTTTAATGTGATAATATAATTTTTAAAAACAATTTTGGACCTTCCAAAAACAAAATAATTTTATAAGATTTTAGAAAACAATTATTTATGAACATTACTCACTTCCACATAATTAATGATACTATTTAATGAGATCCATCCCATTACCCATTAAAGTACCAACAACCTTTAAACATTAGAAAAATACATGGTAGATCCAATTTTATTAATATTATATAAAATATAGTCTTAAACCTATGTTTCTAGATTAATAAGAAAATCCCTATGTTTTTTATAAATACCCACTCATTCTCCAATTCCTCTCTACTCAAAACTCATCAATCAAGATTTTCCTCTCCATAACAACCTCTAAATTTAATACAATAATTTTTTAATGTTCCAATGATATCTTATGAAGATTTATAATTAATCCTATCAAGGTAAGGGGTTCTCTATTTCATCTTTTGTATTCAATCACTTTATTTTTATTGACCATTTTTACTATTTATTACTCATGTTTTCATGATTTTATACACATTAATTTATTATATACATGATTCAAAAATAATGAGAGACCACTTTACTGTCTTATTAATCTTTTCCATGAACATATTTAGGAACCCATTAAGATTTCAAAATTATCCCATGATTTTCCATGCCAATTTTTTATGTTGTGAATACCCATCTCTATTTTTATTCAAAAAATTTCACAAATATTTAACTTTCCTTCATTTATTAGGGACTTTAATTCATAAAACAAATGTTCCTTAATTGTGGGATTAAAAATATTAAATATTGTTTCATTTTATACGATCAATGTGGCACATGTAAAATTAGACAATATAAATGGTGTGGCCTAGTCGCACTCCATTTCATTGGGTAATGCTTTCATCTCATGAGATACTATCTATGGTGCATGAGTGGTTATCCTAAGAACACTATGTTATAATTTATTAGTTATTGTCCAATATTAATTCTTCTAATATAATGTTTTATTTTTTCATATCGTTCCTATAATACCTTGATTTTATGATGTTGTTTTTCATGATAAGAATTTATGTAGGTATGTATGATTCCTACCAATTTACGAAATCAGGATGTTCCTCATGAATCACATGTATTATTTATCAAAATTATATGCTTTGATTATTACTTTATTGGGATTTATATATCTCTCATTTCTTTTTTATGTCTCTAGATTATCCCATGCTGTATTAAGAGTTTAAAGGAAATAAAGAGTATATTATAGAGCTTTAAAATAAATATTTTATTTTTTATGATAATTTATTTGTTTATGTATCTAATTTCACAAAGAAATATCCCTCTAGACCTTATGGGGATATATTATATGGATATTTATGTTCAAATCCTGAAATACAATATATTAGAAACTTTTTTTATTACTAGATGAGTAATCAGAATGGTTGTTGTATTCAAAATACAGTTTCTTCATCTTTGATGTGAAAAATTGGTTTCATTTTCTATCATTTTTTTTTAAACTCTAATTTTGGTGATGATATTGAACTTCGTAAAGTTGATCATAGCCTTTTTTCAACCTATTTTAAGGGTATACACTAAACTAAGTTTTATTTTTATTTAATAATAGTGAGAATGAACTTGAACTTATTGATAGTGGTAAGAGGGTATGAAACCATGACATTTATCCCTCAAAAAGTGATTGGGAAGGAGTATTTGGTAATTTTTAATAAATATATGTGTTGATGTATGTAATTATAATGAATCTATAATTTTTGAATCCTTTATATGAATTCTATACTATCATGTATCATTTATTTCTATAAATAACCAAGTCCCATAATTTTATGGAAGATCTTAGTCCCTATATGATGAGCTCTGGAGGCACTAGTGTGGACTTATTTCATAATAATGAGGGTCCCACCACCATAAATTCATGGGCTGATAAAAATCCTTGTTTTTATAAAACATTATAAGAATTAAACCATCTTAAAGGTAAAAAGTCATTACTGATAGATTTTAACCCTTTAAATCAATCACGTAGAAGTGTAATATTCTAAATACATTCAATTATGAGAGAATTATAGTTGGTTATTGCATCATATTTTTAATATTAGGAATCACCTCAATCTAATATGATATAAATTTTATTGATTTTCATCATATATGTTCTAAAAAAGGAGATATTGCACTTTAGTGTGTGATATAGACAATCATATCATCTTAATTTAGATCTGTAAGAGTGTTTTTTAAAATGGTCCTTGTAACCAGAAAAAAATTGTGTGAGAGTTAAATATGTGACAACTCCAATTCTAAAAGAATCTTTGGTGTCAAATCATAAAAGAATAATCATGTAGGGGGATTGACTCCTCTTTTAGAATGGTATATTTTCTATTACATTTCATGATTACCAAATATAAATAACATTTTTTATTTAATTTTATAATTGTTATCTATAAGTCTGACTCCAAACCTATAATGAGAGTCCAGTACTCTGCCTCATTGTTAGAAAATCCCTCCAAGAGGAAGAAATAATAAGGAAAACGGTAACTTTTGGATAAAATAATTAACTTCCCTTGAAAAACTAATTGGGGTTCCTCCATCTTTTTTCTTTATCAAACTTATAGAATTCCCCTTGAGTATATTTACCATGTTTATTTTGTTTAAAATATGTGTAAAACCATTTAATTATGTAGTTAAATGTCCAATTTCAGTTCTTTTTGGGAAGTACCTATTTCCATAAAATTTTCTTTTACTTTTCCACTTATTTTATTTTGGGATTCAAAATGGATGTCAAATTATTATAGGATGATAGTCTATCTTTTTAGACATATTTTTATCATAGGATGAACAAGGATGTATTTGAGTGGATTCACATAAAAGATAAAGTGGGTCTCACAATGTTACTTAGATTGGGGAAATTATTCGTTATAAATATCAATGTGATCCAAATATTTTTAGTGTCATTGTACCATGTTTCATACTCCAACATCATCCTTCTAAGATAATATAATTCGTTTTCTTTTACAATATAATTTTATAAGCAATGAGGTATCCAAGGGATAATTATATGGATTCAAAGTATAGGATATGGTTTTTACCTCGATATGTGGAATTAAAAATTGATGCTTTGTTGGATACAATGGGAGGTCATCAAAATCCCTCCAGAAATCTTCATCCCACATATCAGGTGCTCATTTTTTCCTCAGTTTTTTAAAGAGAATACATTTTCCAGTGACATTTAAAATGATGTTTTTTATGTATGAAAGTATCCATTAAAGATACCTTAACTCTAAATGGCTTTGAAGATAGGTATTATCAAGTATTATTGTAGTTGTCTTGGGGTTATCTTTGATATCATAAAAAACATTCAAACCAAAAACACATTCATTATGCCACATAGAATGTGTATTTTAACATGTTTATCTTCATGTTTTGATTCCCAAAATTGGTGATAAATTCTTCAATTTAAAAAATCTGATCACAATTATTGGAATAATTTTCTATAATATCATTTATAAAACATTCTAATTTTGTCCTTTTCTTAAAGGTTGGGGTCAAAGACTCACTTATTATTAAATAAAATAAAAGACCTCTTTAATTGGGTATAGGGAGACATATTACATAGCCCAAATCCCCAATGGGCATTTAGCCCATTACATGGCCTATAGGCCCATTTTTTTTGCCCAAGGCCCATTTTTTGAATAGTACTCTTATAATACCTACACTGCTATAGTCTATTTTTGTCCTTAGAACTTACATAAATAAGTTATGTGTGCAACACTAGTAAGTAACCTCAGTATTTTTTAAGTTTAATGGAATTTCTCAAAATAAATATATATATTAGGGGTTTCTAATGGTATTGGATTATTAATCCTTGGGGTATATTTATATTTTATTATATCTGAGCACCCATCCATGAATTATATGTACTAGAACCAATTTGTCACATTAATCAATAGCTCTATGATTGGGATAAAAACCTCATTTGGATGGTGGGAATTCAAATCCCAAAAATCAATGTAGAGACTGATTTTCCAATTGTTTTTCTTAATTAGAAATATTTTGGTGAAGAAATAGTCATATTGGACCTCTTGAATAAAATTCAACTTCTTCATCTTCTCAACATTGGATTACACCTTATAATCAAGAGTTATATGCATTATTCTTGTAGCTTGTTAGTAACTATGATGGTTATCCATTAAACCTATGTGGTGAATGAGAACATGTGGATATAATCCTTTAATTTTTATATTATTCCATGTGAATACATCCCCATGTTTTTTAAGGAATGAAATATATAGTTCATTATCATTTATATTCATTTCTATAAAAATCAATGTGGGTCATGGGTCTTCCTCAATAACCAAATTCACCTATCTGAGTTCATCAGTGGTGGATGAAACATGTTCCTAGAATGTTGGTAGATAATCTCTGAGCTCCACTTCCCAAACATCATCAAATAATGAATATTGACTCACTACATAGGATTTGGGAAAAGTTATATATGTTTCATCATCCCCATTATGGTCATAATTTTCGGTAGAGTGAAAGGGTTTTGTGGGCCTATCCAATAGCATGGGAATAGAGGTAAATTTATATGATTATTATATTTAAATATCATGTTATATATCTAGCTAATCAAAGATCCTAGGATGAGTTCACCAAGTTTTAATCAATCCTTCTTTCTGGTATAGATTCTCGAAAACAATATTAAAATGAATGGATTGCATGTGAATATCTTATTTAATTATTGTATGGGGATCAATATGGACATGTTCTTATCAATTATAATAAGTAAATGTTTTTTTAGGGTCATATCTGGTGAATCACTCAATCTTTTGATTTCCTAAGTCTCATATCATTTATTTTGTGTGATTGATCAGAAGTAAAAAAATCTTTATCCAAAACATTTAATGAATTAATCAAGGCATATAAAATCTATTAGGGGACGTGGATTATATTGTATTATTCAAAAATAGTTTATAAGCTCTCATTTTTAGTATCATGCATATTTTTAATAGGATTATAAAGATTGAAAGGGGATTCTTCACAATTGAGTACTCAAACATTCCCATCAATGGAGTATTTCATAAATTGATGATATAAAGAGGGTTTTTTCGTATGAATATGAATCCATTACCATCAAAATAAGGAATTTGAGTTTATGTATTAGTTACCCTCTATAAACATGAAATCAGAAATGAGTTATTTAAAATGAGATTTCAGTCTAATATTTCTTAGAGGCTTATGATCACATTTTTATGACACTAAATTATCATAATGGAATAGCATAGTTTATATAAATCCTTCCAATTTTTTCTCATTAATGAAAACCTTATTTCACTTATGATGTTAGTATGATATGTTTCATGTGATTGATTTACCCATTCGTATTGTGTGTCGTATATAGTAGTGTGAATTCCCATGAGGTTTTCTTAATTATGACCACTTGATTATGCATGGATCTTGAAGACTAATCTTCGAATTCCTTGTTATACATTTCTACAATATGTATTACTTGTTTTTTTCATACCTTATGTAACTGTGTTTCATGTATCAAGATGACCAGGTGGATCTCTGAGGTTGGTGTGTTGTAGTCCAAACATCCTTATTGGCGGGTGAATCTATCCCTTTATAGGTATGTTACAAAATGGTATTAGAGCAGTAGTTTTCTTATTTCCTTCATAACAAACCTAGGATATATTATAAATGAGATAGTTATGTGGGAACTAAGAAGGCTATTTTCCATATATTTATTCAGAACATGTGTAATGTACCTTCTAGTTGTTTTTTATGGGATTGTTATTACAATTAAATAAATTCAGCTAGGTGATTCGCATGATACGGATTTAGGATTTATGATATTTCGGGTATGTTTGTGCCTGATGACTAGGAAAATAGTTTAATGTTCCATGTATACACTTGTTTTGGTGTTGAATATTAGTTATTCACTTAAAGCCTGTGATTTGATACCTTTTCAAGATATTATTGATGATTTTGTGATATATTTGTGTTTCCTTGGTATTATGATATATCTTCATTAACATTAATTAGTTTAAATGAGAATTTTGTGGTGTTATTATATATATATGTATTTGATGAGTAATATTAACATCCAGGTATAGAGACCGGGATTAGTGCTATGAGGTTTAAACTAGGGGTTGAGGGGAGAATCCTAGGAAAGTCGTTGTGTGATCCCATAAACTGTTTAGGCCTTGTTTATATTCCAAATATTCTTCATGTTTCAAATATTTCATCTTAGATATATTTGATGGGACCACCAACTAGGAATCCCAGGATGATCCCATTCCACCACTCCGGGTACATGAGGATATACCCCCAACATGCCCCTTTACCATAAGTACAAGTTATCTAGTCTACAAATCCTATTAATCTAGGACTCTTCTGAATAGTTCCCATTCAAGTCGGAGACACACAAAGGACTATGACTAACCATGATCAGGATTTATAGATCTATTATTATATATAATTACATGTTACTAGTAACCTTCAAAATGAAAATAAATGGTTGGAATTTTTCAAGAGCATTTTTGAGCTAGTCTAAAATCTTGAGGAGGGTTAGGTGAGTTTGGTGACCTTTATGTTCCATGGACCTTCCAAGAGATGGTTCACATCCATGATTCAAATTGGAACATGAGAGGGTATTTCATAGGATTCCTTAAATGAGTTTGTTCTTGAGTAGTAATTTCCTCAGACGATATGGCTGGATCATTCCTAGGAGTTATTGGAGGTACAACTGAATTTTATGACTATATCTATTTACTCATCTCAATTCACAAAGTTACTTTTTATTTCCCATTTTTTGGATAAGAATGAGGAAAAAAGGCTCATAAGTTCAAGATAAGACTCGATCAGAGTTTTTGAAATATGATTAATATCTTTTACCTGATAAAGTACCCCTAGGTACTTCATAAGGCCTTGACTTTTGAGAAGGGGATAGAGGAGGATTGGGAAGTAGGCCTACTTTTATCCCATAACAGGCCAGTGACTTAGATTTATCTAACAATATCATGAGTATATTATGGTAATATGAAGAGGAAGGTGGAAACATATTAGTTGCGTAGCATAAAATTACTTCATAGAAGGACTTATTCAGTACCTTATTTGAGAAATGACTCTAATAGGTGCTACAATTTTTAGATTAGGGGAAATTACATTATTTCTTATAGAAGGCCATTTATTGAGTTCCATCATTATAGAAGGTTTGGTAATATTAGACTCTTTTTCTTGAATGTCTATCATAGGGGTAAAAGGAGATCAGGGAAATTTTGGAGTGAAAGAACTCAACCAAGGATGTATTCTTTCCATATAATGGTGACTGAAGGATAGGTTCATAGAGTTGAGATAGATATATTTTACGCAGTGGACCAGGTTTCAGAATATGATTGAGAAAGTCCATCTACTATTCAATCTATGGTCCTAATATTCTACAATTTAGCTTCTACATTATTCAAAATGGTGCTTCCCATTCCTTTATTTAATTAAAAATAGTTTCTACAATTGACATTTCAGTCATGTTATCCTAGGCTTTTCTCTCCCTTGACACACCATTGAGAAAGAAAACGTATTGTCTTTAGTGATTCCTAACGTATCATAATTTAGTAACTAGAAATAGGAATTTATATGAATTTATGATCCTTTATATTATGACCTTTAATGTGATTATCATCATTGATTAACTAAAAAGATTTGGATCTCAATTTGAATTCTTTTAGAGGTTAGTTCCATTAACATAACTAAAGAGAGATAATTTAATTATTTGGGTACTTATTTTAGGGATTTGGTGGCTTTATGGTATTATTTAAGAGGAGATATGGGAGAATCAGGATGATGTTTGAACTCAGTGGCCTGATTTGTTCAAACAGAGACATTAGTGATGCTTCTCAGGGATGATAAGTCTTTAAGAGGGTGATAATTTTAAATCCTAGAAATTTTTTATCCTTAATGAAAAATTTATTCTTCTTATTATCCTTTTCTATTGTGTTAATCCATGTTTTTTTAAAGTATTGTGGGCATTTAGGATCTTGTAGAAAGATAAATATGAGTTTTGAGACTTTTCCAGCCTAAAAGGGTGACACTAAACCATAGTGGGAGTGGTTATTCCATAATGTAGTTGTGGAGTTAATGTTACACCAAAGAGGAAGTCTCAATATCATAGGGGAATGTTTTTATGGGTTTTAATCATAGCCTTCACTATATTGATTCTAAATAATGTGTGATATATTTTTGTGGATTGCACTATGTTGAAGTGCCTCTTCCCACATCAGTTAAAAATGTGTAGAACAACCATTCATCGAGTGTTAGACTTTAAGATTTAGATCCTTAAATGGGATAGTAATATTTATGTTTAGTGAATTCATTTAATAAGTGAATAGTATCATTAATTTTAGAATTATTGTCGATTAAACATGGGTTTTCAATGTGGTGGAGTCCTATAAATATCAATTTTATCTCCAAAATTGGCCATAAATTTAGACCTTTGAAGGCCTTTTGGGACAACATCACACCATATAGCTCACCCTATTCCATAAGTGTTTGAGTTACAAGATATTTTCACACCTTTTTCCTCCATATCTATGTTGTGGAGGTCTTTTTATAATGTTTCACGGGTAGTATTATCCTTAAAATCACTATTGAGATCAATTTCCACTCCACAACCATTCATATTGAAATATGGTGAGTTATTTTAGTACAATCCTACACTGTGTTGAAACATTCTATATCATGGCGGTTGTATCATATACACTACCATTTCAAAACACATTTCATATTAGTGTGGTGCCTCCAATTTTTCCTGAGAGGTTTCCTCTTCACATATTAGACTAAGCTTGAGGAACTTTCTGTTGACAATCGACCTTCAGTAAAACTTCATTCTATAATTTTTCTTGTTTATCCTTACCTTACACTAGAACCCATTTCACATTGGATTTGAATAGTTTCTAATAGTTCTTGGTGGGTGATCATATGTTGGTTAGTGTGTGAACATGGTTCAGTTGATCATACCTTCAACAAACCATGTCGTTGATGTTGAAAACCATGAGGTAGGAAGTTGAATACCATTTTGGTCCATGTATATAATGTTGGCATGATATGTTGTATGTTCATGATTTACCCATTATATTTAAGAGTTTAATTTTGGTGAGTGAGTATCCATGAGGCTTGCATGCTTATGACCATATGATTTTGTGTGGATCAAGATGTTTGATCTTAGTGGTCCTTGTCATTTCATTTTATGATAGGTATTTTGTGGTGTGTTTCACAGCCTATGATTATTTTCATTAGGTATCAATATGAATAGGTTTAGATTTTAGGTTAGTGTGATATTCTCCAAACATCCTTAAAGGAAGGTGTTGTTATCCCTATAGAGGGATGAGCATAAGTGATTGGTTAACCAACTTGATGTTGTCCAAATATCCATAAAGGCATACATGGATGTTGTTGTAGTGGGATGTGTATAAGTGGATGAATATAAGATACCACTATGGGCTTCCATTGGACTTGGTTCATGTGTGTTTAAAAGGATACCTGTCCAGTTATCAACATGGTGGAACGTGCGACATTCCTGATTAAACCCACCGTATGGGTGGGGTTATCTCGGTTACTATAAAGGTGTCACTTTTTGACTTAATGACATCCTTATCAGTAATGAGAATAATAACAAGGGGATAGGGTCCATGGTGAATTGGTTAGCATTTGCTGACTCATAACATGTATAGTTGTATTTTTATTTGTTCATTTACTTATTTCATGACATACACTATTATAAATTGTGTGCACTTATGTTAAGTGCTCATCGATGGTGTTCTATTGAGCATTGTACATAGAACCTACTCAGTAATTCAGGTACAATTTAAAATTTCATGAGTAGAAACTTTGTGAATGGAAGGGGACTTATGGTGGATAGATATGCAGTGGAGTACTGAGTTAGTAGTTGGACAAGTCATACTCTTGGGGATCTGTTATTTATTTATTTATTAACTAATGTTCCTTTGGTTTGTATAACCACTTTGGGAGTATTCTATATTTTGTATGAATTGTATGCTATATTTATATTTCTTCATGATTACATTAATTATTAATTACCCTGATTAATATTATCATATTCTTGATGAAATAATATTGATGGTATACTCTTCCTACAGATGGACTTAGACCCCTACTGCTAGTTGGAAACCTATTTGGTATGAGGAGGTACACAAGAAGTCATGTGGAATTCCATCATAGATCCAGTGGTAGGAGTCTGGATATTACAGTTTAACTTCCATATAAACTAAACTATGTAGATTATAATCTAGAATGATATTTATTATTAAATAATACCATGTCTCAGTGAATGATTACATCATCAAAAAATTTAGGTACGCTTAACGGTTGAAAGATCCCCTGTATAGAAAATTTTTAATCTTATTCTCTAAAGCATATAACCATGTGGCATTAAATGGAAAAAAATTCTTCATAATATATTTACTTGCTGAAAACATTATTCTCAAACTATTGAAGACTAAAATTATATTTGATGAGGACCTCTCAATGTTCCTCGGAGAGTTTAAGATCGTCCAAGATTATATGATGTTGCATAGCGATATAGAGATACATAATTAAAACATAATATTAAGCTAACCATTGGTACCATTTTTTGATATGGAAACTCCCAAGACTGGGGTCTAAAAATATGATCCATTTATCTCTATGATCCCCTCCTTATGTCTAAATTAGGGCTGTTTTGGTTTTTTTGGGATATGTTGGATTTTCATTCCCATATTTTATGAATTTCTATGTGGTTTTTCCTATATTAATCTATCCACTAGTATGATAAAATAGGAATAATTTTTAGAGGATTCATAATTAAACTAATTCTGATGTTTTACTTTTTGATGAACCTACTTCTTAGTCTCATTCATATGTATAATTCCAACAAGAATGATACCTAAACATTAGGGTCTAGCTTAGGAATAACTTTTCATACCTATACTTCCTTCTTTAACTCTTATAGTGGAAAACCCTATTTCATAATTGTCTTATTTTTTAGTGAATAGTTATATCAAGAGGAAAATATTAACAAAACCATATGGTGTCTCCTCATTAAAATAAAAACCCATTTGGTAAGGTAGTGATGATCCTCCAAATGATGGAGATAGGAAATCTAAGAGGGGTTGAAAAATATTAGGTACCCTTTATAGGTTTCATTTATTATTAATTATGTAATTTATGGTTATTAAATTAATTTTTGGAATATTATAGTGTATATTATGTTATATTATGAAATAAAGGGGTAATATGGGTTATAATTATTTCTTTCATTAATTTCCATAAGATTGAATGTGTGTGGGTAATTGCATTTTGATTTTAACAATAATAAAAATTATACATATTCATAATATTTACTTTCTTACATTATTATCCTCCTTTTGGGTGAGTATTATACTCATAATTAACATGTTTCATGAGACAATCTTGGGTTACCCACTTTTCATTTCTTATCCTTTGAAATAGGTCTTTGAAGAAAAAATAATCCTCTATGGAGTTACCTTGAATCCAATGGTAGGGAAAATGATTGGAATAATAACTCAATCCTACCTAATCTAGATTTATGATCTCTAATAGTGTGATAAATTTATTCTTCATAGTGTTAATGAAATACACTCTGACTTTTTTATTTTTAAAAGAGTAATATTATCTCTTCTTATTTTCAATGTTTTGAAAGTTCTTCTCTTTCTTCATATCTTACAAAGTTATAATAAGATGTTGGAATTTTTCATATTTCTAAATAGGATCCACTAGATTATATTTTAAAATTTTAGTAGATAGAGTTGTCACTGATTTTGATTTGAGAGTGAAATCCATGGTTTCTATTTCTAGACATTCTATATTATTTTGAGGATATTTGGTGATATTTGGATTTGGAGTACTGAAGGGAATCATCCAACCATTTTTATAAAAAAAAAATATTAGAACCCGCCAAGATAAATTATTTGAATTATTGATATTTAAATCTCATCATAGAGGTCTTCTAAACATATTTTTAGCAATTTTTGCTATAGGATCTGCATATATGTGGAATTGGTCTAATTTTTCCATCTAGAAATAAAGACCACAACCATCTCATTTTCATGATGCTTACATATTGGGAGGTCATGAATGTTTTTTACCTAAAAATTGAGTGTGATTGATATATTAAATATCATTAGATACCATACTAACTAGAATGAATCCAACTACAAGGTTTTATACAAGAAAAAGTAAGGAACTTCTAATGTCTACATGAAACATCTAATATTGTTCACTTATGGTTTCAATAGAATTCCTAACAGTGGACCCCACTGAGATACAAATTTTGTAATGTATATATCCTTATCTTTCAAACCGGTGAAATTTTATAATCTAATATTTCAAAATACTGGTGGAGGAGGAGACAAATACACCCATTTAGGGAATTCTTTTCTATTTGACTACACTGGTAAATGATGACATTCAATGTATTAAATCTGATTAGTGAGAGACTTGAGAAGATATTACAACACTATAAAATGGAAAAAAATTGAGTATGGAAGTTCCCAGATACTTTATTTAATTGGATTTTATGTTCCCATGATTTTAAATTGTTCTAATTAACCTATGATAACATTCTTGTGTTAGTGGATTTGATTTCCCTTGTGGGGAAAATTTCTAAAAATTAACCAGTGTTGGAATTTTTAGGATGGGTTATTTAGCCTCAAGTATAATAGATGGATTAATTCTAATCTAATTAGTTGAAAAATACACTTTTTAAAGAGGATATACTAGAGGATCCATGACTACTTCTGCCTAAGAATTAAATATAGTTTATATTTTTCCACAATGAATATTCAAATTAACTTATTTTAATAATTAAATTTTAGTTTAATATCTAATATTTTTTCCCTTGAAAAAAAGGTCCTCTACTTATTATGGGTGGGATATTTATGCAGCCACACCTTTCCCTTTTTCCTTGTGAGTGGCTCAAAAAGTGTTCAATGGTTAGATGTTGAGATAAGTTATTAGATGATGTAAGTATCATTGATTATGTGTATGTTTCCATTCTTATCACACTTTAGTGATGGTGAAATTCTATATAAACTTATCATCTTTATCTCATATATCCACATCAGCACTATACTTTAAAATATCAATGGGTTTTGTTTCAAAATAAATCACTAATGAAAATTATGTACAAGGAAATAGATTCACATCTATATTAGAGTAATATAGAGCCATGTCAGTATCAGAATATCTTTCAAGGGTTATATCGTAATCGTCCATCACTTTATCATTTTTTTGGAGGATCATTTTTATTTGTGGCCTCTACAAAGACTTTACATCTCCTTTTGGTACTCCCATTGAGATTAAATATATATTTTTTAATGGATAGTGATTCCAATTGAATCTTTATTAACATCTAAAAAATGTGATCATCGTGTAGGGGTGGTCCATGAACTACCAATGGAGTAGACTATGGGTTTAATTCCTTAAGAGATTCCTCGATTCTAGAGAACACCAACCTCTTTAGAGTAGTGGGTAAAAATTTTAAAAATTATATATACTATGGTCTCTCATGGGTTTTTTAAACTATAACTCAATACTTATGTATAATTTTTGATTTTGAGAGTGATAGTTCAATTAAAATTATCTACAACCCTATATGTTATAGTTACCCTGGTGTTGTCATTATAACTATTTCTGAATCACTTTTAGCCTTTTGAGTTTATATTCTGAAATCGGATGATTAAATTTTACTCTCTAGTATTTCTATATAAGATATGTCTTCAATTCAAAGTGGATTTCCTTTTATGTAATTTTCTCCTCTCAAATTTTCTACTATCTTTACTTTTCTGGTGTCTTGATACTGGATTCTATTTATTGACACCTCACATCATGTATGGATCTTATATGATCTAACGATGGTGATATTTTGTTGGATGGACCAAATAGAATATTAAATCCATATATAAATAGAATGAGTAAAGGTGATGATATTATAGGATTCCTTGTTGGGATAACCATGTTCCTATTGAGAGTGGTGAAATGAAATACCCCAAATTTAACCCATCAAATTATGTATAATTAGGGAGAATCCTCCTAGGGTATTTTATGTAATGTCATTAATCAATTAAAGTTAAAAAATTTAAGGAACCAAAAAAAATAATCTTGGGGTTGAAAACTATTGTAAGATTATCCATATTGAATTTGTGACACCACTCATCAGACACATTAATATAGTCAGCATATCCCTCGTAGGCTAAGAACCAATATTTGAAATGATGAAATTCCATCCTTATATTTCAAAAAAATATGATCTATGTCTTCCTATTTGATAAAACATGGAATAGAGTATTAATATTTGTCCAAGGGATATAAAAGTACTAGTATATTATCTTTGGAAAATTTTATTCACGTTACATTTTAACCCTCATCATCTTTGTAGAATTATTCTCAACATGTTCTAACTATAGAGTATGTATTTGCACTAATTTATTCATATATAATGAATTAATATAAATATTTACGACCAATTATAGACATAAATGTTCTAGAGAAAGAATTAATGATAATTTTTCTCTCTTATTACCCATTGATTACACTGTCAATTGATGGTGGGGAACCTTATCTATTAGAATTTAGGTTTGTAAGTTCCCCTCTATATAAGGGTCTCTTTGATATTATTATTTCATTTGGATCACCTTCATGTTGATTGGATGAACTTTCATATGGAGGATCCTAATGAATGATTATCTATTGATGGACAATATAGGGAGGACCATCATGTTAGATACCATGGGGTTAATTCTTTGCTAACATATTCCATTTTAACCTTTATGGGTAATAACTCCACTTTATCCAATTACTTGATCACTATGGGGATTGAAACCATGGTTATTGTTTCATTATTAACCATCATGGATAGGACCTTCAGTCTATCTGATTACATTTTTATATAGAGTAACTCTATGGTGGACACCTAGGGGAGGAACTCTTGGGACATTGATAGTTGATTGATTTCTAAAGAGATTACCTCCTTTTAAAATAATTATTATGCTGTGGGGATTACCTCCATAAATAGTTCCATAGGGAGGACCTCTAAAATTATTGGATAGTGATTCAGTATGAGTAATTACATTTATTATATTCTTTATATTTTTTTATAATGGAACTCTTTGGTAATTTTTTTACAGATGTTTATCACGAGTAGGACCTTTATAGTTTTCATTTAGGTAGCCATGAGGATGGCCGCTCTAATGAGTTCTTAAGGGAGTACCAAGATATGTTTAAGATATATCATTATGTGGAGGACCTCTATACTAATAGATGTTTCCTACATATATTAGGTGTTATATAAATCATTTAATAATACTTTCCTTGATTAAATTTGAGGAAACGTCTTGATAGTGACCTTAAATCATCCTCGGGTCACTTTTGGGATATTGAGATGAGTCTCAAAGGTGTTGGAAGTTGAAATTGTTTGAACTTATATAGATATTATGTAATTGTATTCCCCTGATAGGCCCTCTTGTTGATTTCCTTAGTATGTACAATGAAAACAATGATGAATTCCCCTATAGTTTCATAAGGGATAAATGATGAACAACAATGTTAATGGCCATGTTTTGTGGGAACCATCCTATGAATCTATTGTGTGTCCACCCATGTGTAGTGGATTTCCTCTTCTAAATTCCTAGGATAAAGGATATTAGGTTTTTTATACTCTGGGGAAAGGATCCAAAAATGGTTAGATGTGGTAATTGTGGCCTCCTACTCCATAGAGACTCGATATTCATAAAAAGATCAATGGGGATTTATAACCTCTTATCTTTTACGATATATATCTAGAATACAAATGATTCCATTGTAAAATTATTATTTCACCACAGAATTGAAAAAATTATTCTGATGGTTCTTGTTTGGTGATAGTGCTGCCAAGGCTATATAGATATTGCATTCATTTCCACAGAAGATTATGTTCATGGTACCATTGTCCGGAGACTCTTAATAACCCAATTTCCTTATGGTTTTCCCTATCTTGTATGGGTCATATTATTCCATGTGGAACACTTATTGCGGATTTTATTTTGGATCTTGAGGGAAATTTTAAGGGATAAAAAAACTGAACTTATTAGTACAATATCCCAAGTAAGAATGTATAACCAATCAATCCCTTATATAAGTAATGGATTTAACATCAACTTCACTGTTTTTCATTTTAAAACACTCAAATATCTATATTTATAGATCTTTGTTCCCAAACTGGGTATCTATTGATATCTGAAAGAAAAATCGAGGGTGTTGTGTTTCAAAAAAAAATTAAATGTGAGTTCAAATCATCACATAAAAGAGTTTTTTTGTATAGTTTGGAGATATCATGTTGATTTAAGACATTCTCATGAAATCCTTCCCATTTTAAATATATATTACCTTTCTTGTGTAATTTATCAATTGACATAATTTATCCATTGAGAACATGTATGATATGTTCTCTATATTTTTCCTCATTGGTTGATTAATTAGTCTATGGTATAAAATTTTCTAGTTGGTAAGTCTAGAAATTTTTTCCATCTGTTGCAATTGTGAGGTTGATATAGGGACCTTGATAGATGATTTCTCTATATCTCTATTAATTGAATCAAAACCAACATAGTTAGGTTCCATTTAATAAGTTATGTCATAACTTTTTAGTTCATGTGACATAGACCGTAGTGGTGGCTTTTAAGGTCATGAAACCATGAAGAATTATGTGAAATTTAATGTATTGAAACAAAGACCAAGGTGACTTGATGTTTAAGATCATATGACTTTGTCCAATTTAGAGTAATTTAAGATCATGTTAAATAGAATATTAAACACTGAGGATTATAAATGGTTTGGTTTGGAACATACACATGCGAGTCCGTTTTTTGTTTGGACTAGAATATAAATCAAGTGATGGTGGTTTTGGGATTACACTAGTTTAGAGGACCATTATGATTCTCTAGATCATTAATTGGATACAATAATGCCAATGGAATTACTAAAATCGATAATGAAAATTTTAGGGAATATGAGATGAGTTTCTTGAGCCCTGACAGATCCTACATCTTCTTAAAAGAAGGTGGGTCCTCATTATCAATGGAATTAGGGACTAAATTTACCTTAGATACCTTATCAGTTAGGGAGAACAGCTAGTGGTAAACCCATTATCAAAGGAATATATGATCAATGAGGTTATATGGATGTTCCAGATGGTTTTGTCATTTATATTGGATAGATAGGTTCAAGACCTGGGAGAAATGGGATTTTGGTGGATTTGATCAAGACACAAGGGTGTCAGTAAGGTTTTTTAGATCATTAGAGAAAACGTTTTGATGATAGCCCAGAAAGGTATCTAAGGATAATGGGCCCAGCAAGTAGGGGACTGTAGTTTTCACGTGACTCCATTTTGAAGAGGCGTGGGTTTTATGAGTGGTAACCCTATCCATTACCTCAATTTTGGAGATTATTTGGATCCGTGAGTGGTAACCCTAAGTATCACCTCAAATATATGTATTGTTCATGATGTTCCCCTAGTAATACCCCTATCTAGTAAATTGGAAATCGGGTATAGATCCCTATAGTGATGATTTTCCAAGAACCTTTCTTTTCTCTATGATCTTATTAATGTATTATTTCACCCAATAATTAATTGTAAATGGGTAATATTGTCTTTTAAAAGGGTTTTGGGTTCCAAAAAACATCAAATGACACAATTATTCTATGTTATCTTACTTATACTTGGTTATAACATAAAAATTCACCTGAAGGGGAGTTTGGATTCATGTGTGTGAAACTATCCAATCTAAGGAATGTATCTATAGGATCTCATTTGGTCTCTCTCAGTGTCAAAATTGGAGGCTTAGTGTCCTTATTAATATGGAATTAGGGGATTGTGAACCTAACATTCTGTGGTAACCAATAGAACCACTCACGTATTTATGTGGGGTTCATGAGGCAAGAGGGGAATATAGACACTAGATGAGGCAAGAATGGGAGACTGGGGTGTGTAGGCCTCAAATGAATCTAAGATATGTGGGTTCATAGAAGGTAGGTGCATAGAAGGTAGGTACACATTATGTGATCATGAAAGTATGTTGTGAACTGTAAGAGGTTCATTACCAAAAATGGTTGGGAGCTTGCATAAGGTTGATCACCTAGTGCTTTTTCCTCCCTTTTAAAATTTTCAATCCTTTTACTAGATTTTGATCTTTGACCAAATTTCAGCTTCAAGATAAAGTTCACCCCATCTCTAATTACACCACACCCTGACCTACCTATCATTCCACCAACACAGAAAAACATGAGTCATTACATGAATATTGGATAATAGGTTGATCAAAATACATAAATAATGAAACATGTTCAAAATTGGTTGTGTTTCTTGTTAACTAGTCTTATTTGATGATATATTTTTTGGGTGAGGTTTATAGGTAATTTAGAAAAAAAATTATTTATAAATGAAATTAATTCCATAGAGAAAAGAAAAATTACATGATAATATTTAAAATTATATCATGGGTTTATCTTGAGTTTTTTGATAAATTTGAGAGAAATTTTGATAGTTTTTGAAATAAATATTTTGGTATAGTAATAAAATTTGATTTCATTATTTGTTTCACATAAATATGAAGTTTTAATAATTATTAAAGCATTATGTTTTATGGATTAAGTGATCATTCAACATTGTCAATTCACAATGTGAAAACATTTTAGGATTTTGTTTCAAACTTGTGAGTTATGCCATAATAAGGTTTAGGGTTTGTATATTTATAAAACATGACACAAAGAAATGTTAGGAATTGTATGAAATAGTATTTCAATAAGAATAATTATGGTTTACAGTTATACACTATAATTATACATCACAAATTATCATGGAACAAGTGATTACATTGTAATAGTGTATATTACACAATAACAGATTTATCTGGAGAATTATCTCAAATTTAAAGGTCATCATATTCATTATATGAAATAACTATAAGGTTTTTCTACTCCATGAGATTTATTAATCAAAATTCATTACATTTTAATAATGATTGTTACACTATGATTCTTTCAATATATAAATTTAGTATATTCAAAACTATTTTTTAAATATGGAATATTTTCATGATTTTATATAGATTTGTACCTAGCTATTAGAAATGCTTTTATGGGATAATTGGGTAGTAACAAGAGGCATAACCTAGGGACATATTCATTAAATCCTTATATATATGTGTGTGATTTATTTTGGATATATCATATTATATGATAGGAGGTATGTCGTAATGTGCTAAAAACATGATGTAAGAAAATAGTGTATTACATTAACTAGAATAGCATATAGAATGATATATATTTATATATATACCAAACCAATACCTTCTTCCATATCATATCATATGATATGGGTATATCACAAGTGTTCTTATTTGTATCAATCATATATTATGACTGATATGGGATTTTAATATTAAGTATGATGCCCCAGACCCCCACTCCCAAATCTGATGTCACAAATACATACTTTACATAATCACTTTGATGCCATATATAAAATCCAAAAAATAATCATAGTTAAAAATTAAATAATTTTTATTCTATCTCTTACACATCAAGGATATTTTTAGGTTTATATCTTTATAAAATTGGTAAAAATAAATAACTAACATATCTAGTGTTCTTTATATCAACCATTTTTCCCATTATACATGAAACAACTTAATCCATAATGATTCTTTATCATATTCCATAAATTCTATAACAAGTGTTATCTTTATAGATATTTCATGTATACTACACTTATTTATGACCTAGTTAATGGAAACATAATAAAGTGGTGTACTCAAACACTAAGTAAGAGAAATATATATCTGAAAATATCAAAAATATAATCATGGAATACATAATATGGTAGGAATAAAGAATATGAATAATTCCATAATTAATAACAACTAAGATCATGTATATTCTTGAAAATAAATGAAAAATGGATATTAATAATTGATGAAATCATACAAATGGAATAAATAATGTTTGCATCAAAAACATGTTTTCAAGGTGTTGTTCTAAATCATTGTCTGGTTATGTGAAGAGGTATACACTAATACCCAAAATCTATTATCTCTTGAGACCCAATGATTCCACATGGGGTTATATTATATTATCCCCTTCCTATCACTTGATTAAATCCAATGAATTAACTATAATAGTAAACAATAATTTTCATACAATTCCCTAAGGAACATATTACTAAATAAAAATATGTCTACATGAATAATGAAAGATATATAATTTCAATATAAAATATACTTGCACTAGTAGTCAATAATAATCAATAATATCAATACTTTTCCCAATTTAAATAAAATTGATTACATTATGAAAACCCATATGGATAAATATTGGGGATCCTAACACAATACATAGTCAACTTTCTAATAATCATACTTAGAGTAATAATAACATACAGAATGTCAATAATTTCCCCATGTCAATAGAATAATATTACTTCTAGTTGAACATCATCTATTATGAATTATATAAAATTTTACTTTCATTACATATTGAGAAATGAGTATATGTATATTCCAATATTAGAATAACATAATCATAATAAATCCATATAAATAACGTGGATTTTTTTAAGAGAACATAACCTCAGTGTAATAAAGAAAACCTATAATGATGTTGACATATATGAAAGTGAACCTTTAGTCAAATGATACCACCTAAGAATGTATTAGGAAATGTATTTTTTGGTACAATGAGTTCATTCCCTTAAAATATAAATATACAAATAGTGAAACATAACCCCTCTTAAGGTCAATCCTTTTGAAAAGGTATATATAAGAGAAAAATTAATTAAAAATCTAAAATAATTTTTAATATTGACATAAAATAAAAAAAAAATCATTTGTATGTATATGTTATCTTTTAAAATTTTGATTTTAAATGTTTCAAAAACATTTAAATTTAAAACATATCACCAATAATGTAACCTTTAAAAGATATAAATTTTATGATATAGAAATAAGGAGAGAATGTGAAAACATATTAAAGTGAAAGGAAACCCACTCTATATTAAAACATAATATTCCCAATTATGATTATAAAATATCATATTATGAAATATTATAGTGGAAAAACCCAAGTATGGAAAATAAAATTTCAATATGAACCATTTTAACTCAAATAAAGGAGACTTGAGATATCAATATCCCTTACGGGAAACATATTTCAAAAAGAATAAAATATTTGAAAATGGGTTTATATAGTAAAAATATATAAAATTATTTAGTAACACATAATAGAATAAAAGGGTGAAACATACCCAACTTATATGAAATAAGTGAAATTGAATGATCATTACTCAATGAATAAAATTGAGTTACTAAAAAAATTACGACTGGGGTAACACTTAAGAAAAAATAAATTAAATTAAAGAAATTTATTTATGTTATATTATAGAATTAATTAAAATTAAATATATAATATATAATTAATGGTATAATAAATAAATATAACCCCACAAAAAGGAAACATGGTTCATAACATGTAATATGTCCAAAAGAATCAGATTTGAGACCACAAAAACTCTTTCCAATTGAGTAGATTTTTTATCAACACCCCTTGAAATCAAGGACTTTTAATTGAACATAAAATACCATTATTAATATATATATCTTGATATGATATCTAAAATATGATGTATAAATAATGAATATATGAAATTAAGTGCATAATACCAAACATGTATCAATGATAGGAATTTGAGATGAAAACCTTAACCTTTGTCCTAATTTATTGTAAACATCCACCAAATGTCCTGAATAATTAAATTAATTTCATTATATACTTACCCAAGACCATTATTAATAACAAAATACATATATAATCCTCATTTATAATCATTCTATACCTTCATTTATTAGTTATTTTTTAACTATTTTAAACATTGGGTGTGAGTAATTTTATTGGCTTGAACTAGTTTTGTAAAAGAGGTTTTGTTATCTTGTATTTTTTATAATTACATCATTATTTTATAATTTACAGTATTTAAATTTATTTTAAATTATATTTATAAAGTTATAACTTCATTACATGGGTGTTTTGGTTACAAACCATGAAGACGAAATTAGTGATAATCATCTTTCGAATACTCCTAAAGAAAAAAAGGACTTTTCTTAATTAAGGAGTTAAATATTGATATAACACTTAACTAACCAATAAAACTTTATTTAAATATTGATAAATATTATAAAAGTAAATAATTTCTCATATCCATCCATGATAAAAGTACATAATATTGTTCAAAAAATTTATTTAACTAACTCAAACATGAACCTACCATGATTAATGGCTAATTATGGTATTATTTAGTTATAATATAATTATACTAGAAGAATAGTAATATTATTTGGTTATTTTTTAATGTATTTTGATTTTAAATAATTGATAATATGGTATAATTTATATAATGTCATTACTTAAAAATAATATATCTTTTTCCTCTTAGTATGCTTGTTTTAAATGATTGAATTAATAGTAAACATTTGTTTATCATATCATTAATAGGTACTCCAATTTATCACACCATAAACATAATTATATAATAAATATAATATTTTTATTTAATTGCATCATCATGTCCATCCATATAATACACTTATGAAAAAAAATTCATTTTCGGGAGGGGATAGTTCGCACGTACGCATGGTTGGCGATATAGTTTTCCATGGAATGAGAAAACGGAGTAATTTGGTTTACTATTTCAGAATCATAAAAATGAAATAAATTTAATAATTTTTTATTTAATTCTCATTATATTCCATCTTTTTAAGTTTTTGATGTAAAACAAAACATGTTATGTCATCAAGGTTGTAGTCTACACAACTCATGAAGTACCATTTCCTTTTTCATAATAGAAAGGGGAAAAGGTTATTATTGATTATTATTGTAGACTAATAATATTGAGTATTAAAAAATTATATAATTACATTGGTTTAGAAAATTATATTATAATAAGGAAAAATATAGATAAATTATTTAAGTAAAAATGATTACTGACAATGATCACTTTCATATTTTCTAAGAATATCCATTAGAACTGGAAAGAATATGATAATATCTTTCGACTAACAACTCCAGAAAGTGAAAATTTATTATATGGAAAGGAGGATGATCTAGGATTCAGTAGTAAACCTAATTTTTAGAAGTGACTATAAGGGGTGGTGATAGGACCCTTTTATAAATGGTTACAATGGTATTATTGAAATATTTCTATTTAATATAGTGGTGAAACATTTTAAGCAATTTGTGTAGCACAAAAATTAAAAAATAATGGATTTTACAAGAGATTAAGTCTACAAAAAACACATCAAATAAATTATAGACATGTTTTAATCATTTTTAAATCTCTTTATCCCTTGAAAAATTAATTTTAGCATTTAATCTTTTACCGCATGAAATAGTTATTACATAAGGTAACATAATGATTATGCCTAGAAATATGGGTGTCCTTATTAAATAATTTTCACCCACTGATTCAAAATTTTATATATATTTAATTTGAATAAATTTATAAATGTGATAAAAAATAATTTTAATATAAAAATATATAATGTATTAAATATAATTTTTGAGATAATATTACTTTTGTTCTAAAATATAGAATTTGGGTTTTTAAATTGAAAAAAACATTTAAAAATTATGAAGTCACATATAAAATACTTATTTTTCCTTACAAAAATGTTTCATAAATTGACAATTTATACTTATACACATACAATTTCATGAAATTAATGTTATTTATAAATACTTTATTTTAATTCAAAAACATTCTTTTTAGAAAAATCTCAAAAATTATTATTTGGAAAATATTAGTTTGATGAATCAAAAAATAATAATTTTTTAAATTTTAAAATCTTAATTTTATAAATTTAACTTTTAGATAACTAGGTGAGATATAATAAAAATAGTATTTATGGAAAATAATTTTTTTGGAATGTTAAGCATTCTAACTCATACTTCTTATCATTTAAAAATTAAACTAGTATTAACCAACTATTTATATAAAATATATTTTATAATCATTAATCATAAGTTTCTTAAAATATAAATTCATATCACATAGAAAGGAAATATTTAGAAAAATATATATTCTAAATTATAAATGATCTTATTAGCCATTTAGGTAAATTAATTTAATTTAATTAATATTAAAATATACTTTATTTTATTTATACATATATTTCATAAAGAGGTTACTCATATTTATTTTTTCTAATTTAGTTTCTATGTTTTAATGATCATTCTAAAATATTTATATTTTACCTAAATATATCACAGTTTCTTTTATGTTTTGTGTTTTCTGTGGCGTAAGATATCAAAAACATTTAATTATTTAATGGTAATCATATATTAAAATCTCAAGTAGTTACATACCCACCCCCACCCCCCACACGCACAAACAAAAATAAATTATAACATTAAAATTTTAGTTATTTATCATTGAGGAAGGTAGGTGAAGGTATTCATAACATATTCATCATTCATGGTATAAACTCTAATATGACATCTACCATACTCTATCTAGGATATGTCAAGTTACCTATATTTTTTATAAAACTTTATCCATTCCTAAAATCATATACACAAGAATTTAAACACCATAATCATATATTTTACATAACATACCATTCCCAAAACAATTTGAACCTCCTTGTTAATTAACCATATCAAAATTATATATGACTTTGAAAATTAACTCTATATTTATCCTTAAATGTGTATTAACCCCTAGCTAATATGGTCACACACTAGTCAATTTATATAATAATCCAAAAAATTAAAAAAAAATTACCAAAAATGTCATTAATTATCATTAATCCCAAGGATATAAATATGATATAACTTATATTCTCAAAATCACCTGACCATTTATTATCTAAAAATAAAACAAATACTAAACATAAAACTTATCCATTCCTTATAAAATGTGTTCTTAAGTAGATATCTCTAAAAATATAACCATTCCATAAAATCATTTCTCAATTTTATTAAAACCATTTAATATATGATTTCAAATGATTAATTCAAAACAATTGAATAACGATCCTTATATGTTTCAGATAATCCTCAATAATATTTATAATATTCCAAAATGTCATTGATAAATATCACTTCACTAATTAAAATAGTTAATAGTATCATGAAAAAATATTTATTATGATATCTTCCTTACCACTACAGGTAATACTAGGAAATTCACATTTTCCATCATAATAGGTATATAATAAAATCCTTAACCATTTATGTATGCTAAGTTATTTGGTTTTGATATATAGTGGTTTTTTGGTACTTGAATTTCTCAGATTTATCTTTTTTATTATCTTTCAACCAAATACTAAAACTAAAATAGATATGATAATATCCAAAATATAAATATAAAAATCTAAATCTAAATATTTATTCCCTTATGACAACATTGTTTTAATATATGAAACTTTTAGATTTACCTATGACCCTCTTTGTCCAATCCTCGGCTATCAATGGTTATTTTTCAATTATATTCCCAAACCAAATTAGTTAATATCATTATTAAATCCATTATAATGGTTCATAAAGATAATTTAATTAACTAAAGAAAGTATCTTGAAATTATAATACCATATGTATAGTCTTAGGATCAATCATGATGCATTAGAAAAATGATTGAGTCGTATGCTCAACCAAACCATTTCAAAGTGATTTCCCCAAGTTTTGTTTGTTCCACAGTCGCATCCACTTTTTAGTATTCATAAAAGGATATAATTTCTAGGAAATCTGCATATTAAAGACTTTATAAAATCTTTAGGATTTGATCCTATACATTTACTTATTCCAAGTATTTTCACTAAATCTTTATGTTCCTAATACCTAAATAAAATGTGTATTATTAGCTTATAATTAAATCATATATGTATCCCAAAGGGTTATCCATACTTTGGAAATTATGATAAATATTTATTTATCAACAATTAAATTATCATAAAACACATCATAATCTCTAAAGTTATCCGTAAATTTTATTTTATACCAACTATGATTCTATGACTCACACCCTTGGATATGGTATAATATAAACATACATTGCATATTAAATTTTATAATGTAAGAACCCATTATTCTTGGTGGTACAAATCTTGATTTTTACATCTATTCTCAGTTTAATTAGTTAAATATGGCCAAAGGTTGATGCTTGTTGGGGACATGGAGGTCCCATAGGTTTCTGTGGTTTGTTCAGATACGGAAAATAACTCTTGGGGTTTTCTATCTTGGTAAGCGGTTAATGAAAACCATTCGGGGAAGGCTAAATTTTTTGACTAAACCGCGCGAGGCTAGATGGTGGGGGTTTACAAGCTGCACATATTAATTAAACTATATGGTAGGAGGAGCACACCCATTTAACCTGGTCAGAAATTTTAGTAGACTTTTATAGATGGTTTTAATATGGTTTGCGCATTATTTATAAACTTTGTAGGATAACCATTTTCTATTCCCCAAGCCTACTATTAGTCATACACAGTTTCCATATAGTTTGAATAACCATTCAGATAAAACATGTGAGACCTACTGTATGGGATTTTTAATAATTTTAAATTAAAATAAAAAACCTATATTAACCCTATTTGGGTTTTCTTTAAAGATATTATGGCTTCACCGATAGGAAATCTCTCAAGATTGACTTATCTATAATTCTTGATTCTTGCTCCATCTGACCTCCAACTCGAACATGGTTCATCTCCTTGGATTTACAACGGTAAGGCCTCAATTCCATTTTAGAGTTTTTTTATTCTTATGGATATCAATTATGCTATATGGATTTAGGATCATATACCCTAATTTCTCGTTCTTCATCTTTTCTTCATATTTCATCCAAACCAAGATGAATCATATATTGATACTGGATGATTTATCTAGAATAATACTAAGGTCGGTGGTCTCATACCTTTCACTAATTTTCAAGTTGTTTATATATGTCAGAGTATCACCAGCCCATTTTTTGTGGTGTTTCCTTAAATTGTAATTCTTCCCTATTGTTTCCTATTTTGGATTAGGTAATTTAATAGGTGGTTTACTTCATGTTATAGGTTTCATACAATAGATAATGTCCACCCCTTGGTTGAGTTTCCTTGAATGACCCTTTATATCCATTTGGCCTAGGGTTCCCTTAAGGAATTCCATTAATTCCCTTCCATGGGTTATTAAAAATGCATTAAATTATTAATGGAATTAAAATTTTGTTAAATTGTAATTGAATTTGTTAAAGGGTATGGTATATTTGAATTTCCCCTTTACCCTTGTATTCAATTTCTAGTTGAATCAATCTTTTAGTGAGTTGATCTATATTTTAATCTTCCCATATGAGTTAAATGTTGCAAAATACATTTAACAGTTTAATTTACATGTTTCTCTTATTATGAGATGTGTTCCCACTTGTGTACATGGAAGGTCAAGCCTTATGTGGTTGGTCCTTTCTTGAGTCACCCTTTTGAGGTGATATATATTAGATTCTCTTGGTTATGACCTTGGCATGTCTATTGAAATGGTTAAATGAATTTAAATAAATGAATGGTAAATAGCCTTGAGTGAATCATTGGTTCACTTTAAAATTCCATGGATGGGATTTAAGGGTTAAATATTATTATTCCATGACTGATACATGGATACATTGATGGATTCCATGGTTAGGATCGTAGAGGTTATACTAATATACTGAGTGAATCATGGATACATTAAGGGATTCTATGGATAGGCTCAAGAGTAATTTTTGTATTACTTATAGGGACACAAAGTACTGTCTTTGTATACATGGACTTATACCTCGCCTTGAATGGTACCGTGTTCCTGAGAGGATTATTGGGATGGGCATGTAGGGTATTGTTTTAATTTACACATGTAGTCATACTTAAATTCCTACTTAGTAATGTCAAGTATGGGCTCAGGTTATAAATTGAAAATTGAAAGGAAATGGATTATGATGTGTCTACCATTCCAAAGCACATGCAAGGATTTAATCTTTACTTGTATTGTTTATATAACCTTCTAAGGAATCTATTTTTCTTCCAGAGTAAAAGACAGATGTCAGGCTTGATCTGAATATTGAGACTTATAAATTAAATATAATTAAATTTCTAAATGGATATGAAAATTATGTAAATTGAAAGAAATTTATGTAGGTTGTTCACTTTGAGTTAGTCCTTTCCTAATAATTTCATTATTCCATATTGCTTGTTATGTATAGTCACTAATAGATTAACATAGACCTTGAGTGGTTTCCTAAATGGATTTAATATCACATTGATTTTGGGTTATGTTTTGGACCCAAACAGATTATAAGATTTCAAGCATCGATAAGGGAAGTCACCCTCTTATGGGTTCTTGATATTCTACTTAAGATAAAGTGAGATTGTGACTAAGATGAGGCTTGTGATGATATTGGGATTCTTTTGTCTTTTTTACTTTTGAGACTTGTATTATATATGACTGATATGTGCATGTTTTGGATGTTTTATTGAACATGTGACATGTATCATCATATTGTGTATGATATAACATTGGTTTGTTTATATTATCATTCTTCCATTGTTTACTTCTTTTTTATGGTATTTGTGCTTCTTCTATTGGATTTTAATTGTATTTTGATGTGTTTCACTCTTCTAATGAGTTCATATTCTCCTTACTATCACACCTAGTCCCTCGCTTTTAGTTAGTAGCCACTGGTGTTTAGGGATATGTTCTTGAGGCCATTTGGGAAACTGGGATCAGAGCACTATTAAGTGGCATTCGGGTTTAGGACGTTACAGATAATAGTAACAAAATCCTAGATATAAACATCCTTAAATATGAATACAATAATTATTATTTCATCTCTAACATCTCAAGGATATTTTCTGGTTTATAGGTTTAGAGACTTGGAAAAAATATATTTAATATAACATATGTTATTTTAATCAAATGGACATTTTTTCCCATTATATACAATACTACTAAATCCATGATGAGTCTTCAACATCTCTTATAAAACTTTCCACTGATTTTACCCTTATAAACATTTCTTATGTACTAATTTTAGTCATAAACTAGGGAATGGTAACATAAGAAAGGGGTTATCTCAAATGCTCGGTAAGGGAAATATCTAATTGCAGCTTTCAAAAAAATAAGCATAACATATATAAATTGTAAGTAAAAAAGAATCTGAATAATTAAATAATCAATTGAAACTAGGAAGATGTATATAATTGAAGATAAATGAAAACATAGATATCAAAAATTATTAATATCATACGGATGGGATGCATAATTTAGACAACAAAAAATGTATTCATGTCCTTGTTGTAAGACATTTTCCTTTTATAGTAAGAGGTATACAACAAAATACCACTTATTTTGACACATGAGACCAGCTGATTCACCAAAGGGTAATATAATTATGAGTACAATTCATCACCAAATTAAGTATGACGCATTCACCATAAGAGTCAAAAAGTCTTTTCATAAAATTATATAAGGAACCACTTAATTAATAAAAACATAGTAATCCATATAATCAAAGATACATACTATAAATTCATAATAAACTTGTGTTAGAAGTAAATAAACAATGACAATTTCAAAACTTTTTCCCATGTTAAAAAAAGGGATCATAGGATAATAACTCATACAAAAAATAAGATAGCTAGTCAAATAATATATTGTCAAATTTTGAATAATAATCAATATTGGAATAAAAACATGTGAAACACTAATACATTTCCTCATGTAAATTGAATAACATTATTTCTAGTTGAACATCATCCAATTTTAATTATATAAAATTTCATGATCAAACCGTATAGAGAAATGATTAAATTGATAAGTCAATACTGGAATAAATTAATCATAATATATCAAGAGAAATAAGGTGGATGGTTTCAAAATAAAATTACCTTAATGTAATAATGTAAACCTATAAGGATGTTGACGTAGATGAAAACCAACCTTGAGAAATAATGATTGAATGATACCACCCAAGAAGGGATAAGGAATTGAATTGTTTTCTACCATGATTTCATTCCTCAAAAAGATAAAAATATAAATATTGAAACATAAACCTTATTAGTGTAAATCCTTTTGAGATTGATAAGGTAAATAAAAGATAAAAAATAAAATAGATTTTATAAAACATCATTAACATTGAAATAAAATAAAAATTTATATGTGGATTTAAAAGGTAAATTTTGACAATGTGGGGGGAAGGATTTTAATAAATTTTTCTTTTAAAATTAATGACCAATAATGGATCCTTGAAAATAAGTAATGTTTTTTAGAGAAATGAGGAGATAAAGACAAAACATATGAAATTGAAAGGAAACCCTCTTTTTATTATGTTCAAAATACCTTTTTTCAAAACCCACATTATAAGAAGAGTAACAAAACATATATTTTTATTAAAATTTTATTTTTCCAAATAGGATAAAAATAGCATATAATACAAGATTATGGTGGTAGTACCCAAGAATGAAAAAAAATTAAGATGAAAAATTATAACTCAAAGATATGATATTTGAGTTGTTGATATCCCTTATGGGAACCATACTTCATGTAAAATGAAATATTTTAAATTGTGTTTATGTGGTAAAAATGTTAACAATGAGATAAAAAATTGCATGAAATAATTTCAATTGAATTATCATAACTCAATTAAAAAAATTGAGTTTCCAGAAATTCTTATGGCTGGCATAACACAAGAGTCAAATGAAATTAAAGAAATTGATTTGATTTTTATTATGTTAACCCATTAATTAAAATGTATAAAATTATAGTACATTCATGGGATAGTGAATAAATATAGAACCGTTCATAAGAAACATGGTATGTAACATGAAACATATATCAAAGAATCAGAATTGAGACCAAGAAAACCTTTGAGGCTTGAGTAGCATTTTTATGGAAAACCCCTTGAAATATAGGGATTATAATTGAACATAAAATACAAAGATTAAAATATAATTTTAATATGATTTATTATATAGACTTTATAAACTCTACATAAATGAAAATATTTTCATAATACCAAAATGTCTTAAAGAGAGGAATTTGATACAAAAAACCTTACCATGGCCTTATCTCGTTCTGAACATGAACCAAACGTTATAAATAATTTTAATTAATTTCACCAAATAAATACCCAAGAAACATATTCATAATTATAAAAATTTATACCCCTTATTTGAAATCATTCAATACATTCATATATATATATATATTGGTTAGTTTTTACCTATTTCCAACCCCAGGTGTAAGTAATCTTTATCGTTTGGAACTAGTTTCATAAAAGTGATGGGGTTTATTATTATTTTTCCAAATTAAATAATTATTATATAATATATTACTATAATGGATGTTTGATTGTAGTTATAAAGTTATAATTACATTCAATTGTATATTTGGTTACAAATCATAAATATGGAATCAGTTATGATCATGTTTTAGTGATTCTTATTGAATGAAGGATGCATTGTTAACTGGTGAGTTAAATAATGATATAACATATTGAATACCAAAACACATTATTTATATATTTATATTATATTATAAAAATATATAAGTTCACATATTCATCCAGGATATAAATGCATAATATTGTTCAAGTATGTGGTTAAACCATCCCAAACATGATCCTACATAGATTAATGGGTGATTATGTGATATTTTAGTGGAAATATAATTATACTAGAAGTATAATGATATTATTTGGTTCTTATTAGTGTGATATATCAATGTTTTAATCAAATATAATATATAATACCACCTTTTTATTTCATAAACATTTCATTACATTGTTCAAAATAGAGGATCTTTTAAATTTTCATTTCTTGGGAATAAGGTACATAATGCATGAAAACGTATAAAATTATTATAAAAAATTATAGGATCGTTCATTTTTCATATTAATTAATATTACTAAATCTCATAACCTTAGTAAATACATCTAGGGTGAGAATAAGTCATGGTAAGGGAAAACAAGAGAAACATTTTACATGTGATCTTGAAAAATATTGTTAAGAACATGAGGAACATCATAAAGGCATGAGAAAAGGAAAAAATATGAATTTAATAATAAAAATAACTTGAATCATAACATGTAAATGTAGATAAAAAAATTAAATGAGACATTCATATGCATATCACTATGGTTTTTCTTTGAGGTGTCATAAAAATTACCAATGTTATCACCAAGGTATCGCAAAACATGGTATATTTAGAGATTAAATTATTTATAAAGTGAACTGTATCACTATAAGGGCACACCCTTAATATTTAATAATTAATTTAAGGCACATAAATCAAAATAAAACATTTCATAAATATCCCTGAGAGAAAAAAAAATAAATTTGATTCATATCAAAATCAAGGCATTTCAAAAGAATATGCTTAATGATAAGATCTTTGTGTCATTATTAACCCATGAAAAGGAAGAAATGTTTCATGTATGTTAATCCCAGAATAAAATAAATATTTTTCAAATATAGGTGAATAACCATGAAAAATATAGAGTTTTTAATTTTCACAAATTAAATTAATTGAATTTTTTGAGAAAAAGAGAGAAATTTTGAGATGTAATTTTTGTAGCATAATGGGTATAAAACATGGTATTAGAAAATAGTAAAAAAACATTGGACAAGGTTATAAAGATCATAAAATACTCTTAATATAGTAAAAGGATATAATAAAATGGATATAATAACATAGCTTATATGTTTTAAATTCATATCACATAAAAAAGGGAACTTGAAAGGAAAGAGAAGTTGAGATTTTCCTTACCTTGAAGAGTTAATTGATGAAGTAGAGGATTTAGACCTTGGGGGATTTATTAAGCCTTGATAGGACTCCTTTGGAAGTAAAACTATTATAGATTTGTGTAGGATGAAATTGGGGTGAAATTAAATGGATAAATGGGTGGGTATTTATTGCAAAATAAGAGGATTTGTTTATTAATTTTCTTAGACACCTAGTTACTGGTAAATACTAAACCATGGGCTTTCCCATGGTATTGGACACATGAAACACCTATTATTTTATTTTAATCTGAAATATTTGACATAATTTATATTAATTATTACATAATTATGAAATAATTATGAAATCATAAAACTTACCGAAAAACCCAAACTCTATATTTACTATTCACAAAACAAAATATTTTTGAAAATTCTCAAAGAATTACCCTAACCTAATTTTTATATGATGGATTAAAAAATTAAATTTATATTATCATAATAATTATCTAAATATGATAATTTTAACTTTTAAATATAGAAATCCATATTTTTAAAAATAATAGTGGATAGAAAATGCATAATGAAATTTTTGACACATGAAAAAATTAAAAATATTTTGTCATTTAAATTTAATAATATTTTTTTAATCATACTATTTAATTAAAATAAACATTATTAATAATAACATATTTTATTATAATAATTATATCTTTTTTTTAAAGTATAATTTCTATCTGAAAAAAAAATTATCAAATTCTTCTTATTGTTTAGAAAAACTATTCTCAAAATGGAATTGATGGAATAACAATTTTCTTTATAAAAAAGGATTACACTTTAAGTATCTAAGGTATCAAAACATAACCCATTATAAAAACATAATACAACTTAAGTGTAAGGTTTACGGTGATGATATATTCGTGGGGCAGCTTAGCTAACATTTCTCGATTGGTCATTTCCACTAACTTGAACTTCTCACAAAGAAGATGTCATTTAAGCTTTACTTATTGAAGATCAGCTTAAGCTTGATCAAGATCCAACACCAGTGATAATACCTCCATCCCATGTTTAAAAAAATGTTCTCCGTACAACATGACTCTACTGGTTGATTTCATCATTAATCCTTTCTAAATTAATTATTGATTCTCAAAATTTTACTTATAAACTCTAATAACAACATTAAAATTATTATCAAGATTATAGTTTCGAACAGTCATAGTTTCCAATGTTCATAATTGACTCACGGTCATATAATGATTTAATCGAGATGTCAAATTTCCCTTTATATTCACTTCATAAAAAATGATGGTTTTTTTGTGAATAATATAACACACATTTTCAGGAAACAATTATCATTCAAATAATCTGGGTCATTACATTATTCCCCCCATAAAAAATTTAATCCCAAAAATTTCAACTTGTTCTCTCTGTAGAGAAGAGATACGGAAACTTCTGCCTTATTTTCTCCTCTCTTTACCACATCTCAACTTCATGTATTTGGTTCTTCAATAACACTTCAACACGGTGTGTATTCTTGTTTTGTGAAACTTTGTATCTACAGTCCATAATCTCCACTTGACTCTCCTTATAAGAGAGTTAATGATCTAATTTTTCCGCTTCCATATTCAGTCCATGTGAAGGGTCAGTTATGTACTTACTCAAGAAAGATACTTGAATTACATTGTGAACTTGAGCTATATTTGGAGGAAGTTCAAGCTGATAGTCCACTTCCATAATGCAATCAAGGATTTCATTGGGGTGAAATTACCTGGAGATAAGCTTCCCTTTCTTTGCAAACCTCATGGATCTCTTCCAACGTGATATTCTTGAGAACAGTTTTTCACAAACCCTAAACTCCAAGTTCCTTTGATGGTTTTAAAAATATCATTTCTATAGACTCTGAGTAGACTTAATGTGTTATTGGATTTCATGAACTTTTTCTATCATCTCTTAGACAAGATATGACCCAAGCAACTTTCTCTCACCAACTTCATCCCAACAAGTAGGATTTCTATCTCACTTCCTATATAGAGCTTAAAAGGGTTCTATTTGAATACATGAATAGATGTTATTATTGTATGAGAACTCAACTAAATGGGATATATTGATCCCATCCACCTTTAAATTCCACTGATAAAGTTCTCTGCAAGTCCTCGAGTTTTTGAATAGTCCTCTTAGATTGACCATCAGTTTTGGGGTGATAAGCCATACTGAAATTCAATTCAGTACCCATATCATTTTGAATACATCTCCAAAATTTTGATATGAACCTTGGATCATGATCATATATGACATAAAGTGTCACCCCATGAAACCTCACCACTTAATTTACATAAATCTTTGCAAGTTGATCAAGAGATAAGTCTTTTTGGATAGAGATAAAATGGGTAGTCTTAGTGAGATGGTCCACTATAACCCATATCTCATTGTTTCCTTTGGATGTTCTCAAGAGACTATTTACAAATTCCATATTGATATTGTCCCTCTACCATGTTAGTATGGGTATAGATTATAATACCCTTTTAAAAATTTGTCACTCTACCTTCACTTTTTGACACACATGGAACCTTGTAGTGTAGTCGGAAATCTCCCTTTTATGTTATCACACAAATAATGATCATGAAGGTCCCTATACATTTTATTGATTCTATAATTTATAAATAATGTTGAGCTATTAGATTTATCCATTAGATCCTTCCCTATTTTGGGAATAGATGGAACACATAGCCATCTACAAAATTTTAGTACACCTTCTTGATCAATATTGAACTCAGGAGACTTCTCATTCTTCACATCCCCTATATTCTTCTGTAAAAAATGATCTTATATTTGATATTTCTTATTTTTCTCTATTAAATATGGTTGAGAAATAATTTTGGATAGGGTTGATAATGTCTCATTCCTTACAATTCCCATGTCCAATTTTACTGGGTCTTTTATCAAAGGATCTCTTTAATCCTCATCATTACTAGAATAACGGGGTCTATACTACATAGACCATCACTGAAATTGTTTTATATTTTGGTATGATAATTAATGGAAAAATAGTAGACTTTAAGAACATACAACCATCTCCTCTATTTCATGTTCAATTAATTTTTCTTGAAAATATACTTCAAAGTTTGGTGGTCTGTGTATATTTAACATTTATCCTCAAAAATATAGTGCCTCCATATCTTTAGAGAATAAACAACCAGATCCTTCTCTAGGTTATGTGTAGGATAATTCTACTCAAGAGGATTCAACTATCGATATTCATAAGCAATAACCTTTTCATTTTTCATGAGAACTCAACCATTCCCTTTTAGAGATTAATCACTAAAAATAAAGAAGATTTATCTGGTAGAGGGTATTGTTAATACTGATGTAGTAACCAGTCTCTTCTTCAGTTCTTGGAAACATTATTCACACTCCTTTTTTCAGATTAACATGTCCCCTTTTCATGTTAACTTGGTTAGTGCAGTATAATTAAATGAAAAAAAATTCACAAACCTTATATAATATCCCATTAAACAAAATAAACTATTAATATAAGTAACTATTTTAAGATGAGGCCACACCTCCACAACCTTTTCCTTTGTAAGGTCAACTGAGATTCCTTCATTGGTTACAATGATCCCCAAAAAAGCAACTTGTTATACCAAAAATTTACAATTTATGAACTTTCAAAAATATCACCTCCTTCCTCATAGTTATCAATATAACCCTTAGATAATCCTCATGATCCTTCTAACTTTTATAATATATCATAATATCATCAATAAAACCCAGAAAAAAGGTTTTCAAGGTAGTCCTTAAAGAAACAATTCATAAAATCCATAAATATAGTAGGTAAATTAGTCAAGCCGAAGGGCATAACAACAAAATCATAATCACCATATCTTGATCAAAAAGTGGCCTTTGGAATATCTTCTTTATTTACCCTTAATTGATGATAATAAGATCGAAGATCAATCTTGGAGAAGAATTGAGCCCCACAAATCTAGTCAAATAAATCATCAATCCTTGGAAGATGGTACTTGTTCTTCATGGTGATCCCATTAAGTTCTCTGTTGAGATGGTGTGTCTGATTATGATATACTCTATAATACCAAATGTAGGATCAAAATAAAAGAGATACTGTATAGAGTATCTAATAGTGCTCAAAATAAAAGAGGGGGGTGAATTGTATACTTTTAAAAATTACTTTGGAACTTTTAAAGATGGATATGTTTAACTGGGTTAAACAAGGTAATTCAAAAAACCTCTAGTTCTACACACTTGCTTGAATCAGGAAATATGATTCCGAGAAAGTGAATCCAGAAAGATGGTTCCGAAAAGTGTAACATAATGAAAGATTACAAAGATGAAGATTATACCTTAAAGCATATAGAATACAAATAAATCAGAGTACAAGTATAAGGAAGTATAATATAGTTATACTATCATTAACACTAAAAATGTATTGGAAAACATGTAACAAAACAAGTAACAGTGGTAAGTCTTTTGACCCAAAGAGAAGGGTATCCAACAACCATGGATAAAGGTCCCTTGATTTATACTTTCAAGAAAGTCTGTTTTACCCACACCAGGGTAATCCCTCGATATGAAGATTGGAGTATGTCTTCCTATCCCCACAAGCCCTCAACATTAAGGTAGTCGTCACCTCTATCTTCCTCAGCAAGGAAGCCCTCAACTTCAAGGTAGTCAGCACCTCTGTTTTCCTATCCCTAGAATCTCTCAATTGTACATAGAAATAATCAGAGTCGCACAAGGCAAAACTGAACAAGAATTTTGGTACGCACGATGAAATGAAAGTCCCCCTATAAATCACTTCAATAGAATGTAATCTCTAGAGTCGTCAAACAATTATGGGTGCTTTCAAATGATCTCCTATTTACAGGCACAGCTTCAACGGTCAGCTTACTCCTCCAACAATCATATTTTTCCTTGAATTTCGTAGGGACCTGTACATGTGTCACTCAAACAATGGTTAGTTAGTAACTGAAAGCATGAAATCGTTTTAAAACAAGTGTAAGAAAAATATGGTTACATAACTAAAATCCAATATTTAGAATGAAAGTAGATGAATGTTCAGAGTCTAAGAAAAAGTATAATTCAAAGTCTTTAATACAAGGATATTCAGATTCTGTTTTGTAGGAATTTGGAACACGAATTATATAGAATTTCGGAGTCTAAATTTTAAGGAAATTCGGAATCTGGATTCATAAGAATTCAGAACCATAACTCAAAAAGTTCAGAGTCAAAGTTCATGAGAATTCAGATTCATAACTCATGAGAGTTCATAACTAGAAATCATATTCATAATTTTAAGTCAGAACTCATAAGAGTTCATATCCAGAATTTGAAGTTAGAATTTGGAGTCAGAACTCATAAAGTTTGTAACTAGAATTCTGATTCAGAATTCGGAGTCATAACTCAGAATAGTTCGTACCCAGAATTCACAGTCAGAATTCGAATTCAGAACTCAGAAGAGTTCGTATCCAGAATTCATAATTATAATTCAGATCCTAAAATAGAATGCTTCATATCTAGGTATTTACATAAATCTGAGGTTTTGGTTTCAAAATGAATTTTATACTTAGAAAAAATTATGATATGGACAATGAAGAACACGGTAAAGATAAATTTCCTTGGGGAAGGAAAGTTTCCTTATAGAATTAAAACACATGGTAAAAATAGTTTTGCCTTGAGATAAGGTGTTTTTGATTTTCAAAACAATAAGGAATTGTAAAGTCATAAGGAAACCATAATGACTAAACAATCTCCCCCCTTGAATGAAGTAATGGAAATTCATAAGGAAAACCTTATTGTCTCATTAATCTCCCCCTTTTTTGGAAAGCACAAACATCCTTACGAAAAAGAATATAAGGACTTGAAAAAATATAGACTTTGAAATAAATATTATCTCCCTTTTCTTATTGGTAAAGATGAATATGAATAACTTCCCATTAGTCTTTGGAACTCTAAGGATCGAATTCTAGATTTCTTGAATGAGAATTTTCATTATCTTGAGAATGGAAATCTTCCTAATGATAACTCCCCCTTAGATAAACTCCCCCTTACTTAGGGTTACTTCATCTCTACTTGGAATTCTTTTTCCTTCTCCCCCTTTGTGATTTTCAAAAATAGTTTGAGGAAATGGAAAAAAAATTATGGTACCTGAAATATTAGTACAAAAATCCAAAAAAAAACATGAATCCATAATTACATTAATATTGTAAGTATTTATAAAATGAAAAACAGATACAACAAAATATAGGATTTGGATCTATTTTGATTCTTTCTCCTTGGGCATCAGCTTCCTCACGATAGTTTTCAGCTTCTATAACTCTTTGCGATCCTCTTTTTCTTTCTTTTTTAATGCTTTGATCATGTCTTCCTAAACCTTCAGAGCCTCTACCTGATCCTTTAGAAAGTAATATTTCTTCACTAGCTTCTCTTGAATCTCAATCTGGAGATCCTTTTCTATTTTCCAACTTTGGACAATATAACTCAGCTTCCCATTCAGATCTTTGACATCCTGAATCTGAGAATTTTGTTCAAGATTTATCTTTTCCTGAAATATGTTTGTAAGATCCTTGATTTTTGAGTCTTCAGTATCAAAATCTTCCTTGAAATCTTCTTGAAATTGATCAAGCTCTCTCAAATCTTCACCGATTTTCTTCAACCAACTGGTCATTTTCTTTCAGGATTGTCTATGGGCATCACAGTTGATAAAGAAATTTTTGTGTTCAGTCTCAACCTTTACACACTTATCCATCACAAAGGATACATAGTCTGGTTTTTGATTCATGCTATGCTGGAGAATCTGGCATATGGAATCAATTGTTGGAAAGATCGGAATGGTGTCCACTATCTTCTTCAGGGACTGAATGAAAAATCATGTCCTAATGTTGATGACTCTGAATCTGACATTTTTATTGGAGATGGTTCTTCCTCTAGATCTACTAGATTCCTCTTAGAGGATCCTCTGTCTTCCTTCTATCCCAAAATATCTTTAGTTGGTGTTTCAAAAACAACTTTTTTACACTTATTGGTTCTCAGAATAGCTTCTTCATCGTGAGATTCATGCTCACTTCCAAATAACTGTACAATCTTATCTTCATCAAATTTTTCTTTTTAAGCTCCTACCTCAATGTATTCAGGATGAATAATGTGATGATTATAGATTTCTTCCTCAAACAACTTGTTCACCTCCTCTTCAGTCTTCTCATCAACTCCTGGACTAGCAAGTCTTGATGATCTAGCTTGAGAAGTTCGGACTGACAATTTCTCGGAAGCACTTTCCTTGGTCATGATAATCTTCAACTAGCTTAATCAGATCATCAGTGTTATTACTACTTTCTTCATTTTCTTTCACTTATTCCGCATCTTCTATCTGCTCAACAACCTTCTCTTTAACTTTTTCCGGAGACATGAACTTCTTTCCCAAAGTCTCAGGAAATTGTTCTACTAATAAAGTTTTCAATACAGGAATTTTTTTGGATACAAATTCAGTATCCTTCAAAAGAGATTGGACAATCTCTGCCTTAGACATCTTCTTCGTAAGATTTTTCTCTTTGGCTTGCTTCTCAAGCTCTATGGTAGCTTTCTCTTTCAGTGCCTTGGCCTCAGCAGGTTCTAGGCCAAATTTGGGTTCCCCTTCCTTTCGGTTATTTAAATCCTCCCTCCAATTTGCTACTACCTCATCTGGATAGTGTAGAGACCCGAAGCCTGACTTACATGGACATTACATTACATTTGCGGAATACTTAGTACATAATAAAAACACACACACAAGGATCATAATAGTTTAGTGTCTTTGGAAACTCGGAATATAATCTTCTAATCCTGGTGAAAGATCTTCAACATCTCCCATAAAGATCTTCCTTTTTTTTATACCTAAAACCTTTCTTTATATCCTGGGGAAAAGAAAACATAAAAGGGTGAGCTCAAATGATCAGTAAGGGTAAAAAAAAGAAATATCAATCACATCATATACACAAGCACATAACTTTTGGAAATCTTAACCTGCAAAAGAGATCATAATTTCATAACATGGGATAAATCATGGCAGTGAAATTTAATCACAATAATCATAACGTAAAACATGAAACTTTGTGGCATACACACATAATCATAGAGAATCATTTCTTGTTATTCAAGACTCATTTCCAATACTATCTTAGTTGACAAAGTCCCTTTCTGAACCGAGTCACCCTCGTTCCAGTCCTGTTTCACTGAACCGGTATAAACTATCGTTCCAGCCATGTCTATCTCATGAGATATAAAATCTTTACCCAATGAATTGGAGGGAGATATAGGTCCCACCCATCTCATAATGATACCATTCTTATGTGTGACACAAAATCATAAATCATACATCATTTTATAACCCATGTAATAAAAATGGGAATCTTAAACCTCATGACATCATAAAACAATTCATATATGATAAAGGAATTCATAAAAATAATATCATCACAACATAATCAAATTAATGTAAAAATAGGGATAAAAATAGAACCCATTATTATCTTAGATGGAAAATAATTTTTATATAACAATTGAACTTCATTCTTGAAGAAAATACCCTTTCTACTTCAAAAACATTTTCCTTTCTTAACATGTCATACAATTTTAAACTAAAAGAAGTTGAATAAAAATAAACTTGAAAACTTGTAATGGAAGCTTCTTGGAAATAATGTTTTAAAAATCCATTCATGCCGTATAAGTTAAAAAAACATTCTTCATACTTTTGTCGGAAAAGTCAAAAAGTACCTCTTACAAAAAAACGACAAAAGATTCCTTTCATATCTTTTACAAAAAACTCATCGAAGGGTAAAATAGGATTTAAACAATTGTAGGTGAATGGAAATAGTATTAGATATTGAGGAAACATGGATGTGGATGATAAAATACACTCCAGAATATATCAAAGTATAAACAATCTCGGATAAAAATGAGATTTTGATATTTCCCTTACCTTAGGTCTGACTTGCTTTGTACGTGTCCGAACCTCCTCTTCTTTGAAGTGCTTCTTTGAGACCTCATTCTAGGGCACTAAAATTGGTCTTTTAAGAAGACCAGGACCTCTAGGATGATACTAGGGAAGTGGAGAAGAGATTTTGGCAGGGGTTGACGGAGCTTGAATGCTCAAATTGGTGTGAGGAAGAGAGGGAGGAGGTGCCCTTTTGTAAGGGAGGAGAGGGGCACCTTTGGAATAACTAAAAATATTATTTTATTATAAAGCGAAATTCGGTTTTAAATAGCTCCAAATTGATTTATTTCGAAGCTAAGGTGGGGATGGGTCGAAATACTGTCATCCAATAGAATTTAGACAAGTTTCGATTCCTATTTTAACCTTATCATTTAGATTTAACATCAAGTTAAATAATTTTACTTTTACCGTGTCTTCTTGTGTTCTTACACTATAAGGTTAATAAACTTACTATAAGAAGCCAAACGAAACCCAAATTGTTTATTATTAATATATATAACCTTATATAAGTCATTTGGCCGAACCATAGATTTTTAGGAATAAAATAACAATTAATAATATAAAATTTGTTTTAAAAACTATTTTGTGTCAATTTTGACACTATTTAGTAATTGATTTTTGTGAAACTCATAACAGAATGATAAGTTCTAAAACAGTTAATTAAATCAATCCTAACATGTCATATTAACCTAGAAAATTATTTTAATTCATAAAAAGTATCAAATTATATTTATTTGGGTATTTATAACATCAATTATGTCAATATTTCATTAATAAGATAATTACTGCATCATCGTTGTGTCATAAATAAATAAAATTATTTAATGTCTAAAAATTAAAAATAAAATATAATTATGTAGGAAATCATTTTATCTTTCTAATGAATATTTACAGTCGAATTTAACTTATGTATAACCCCATATTAAAAATGTTTTAGTAAATAAACTGTGATTTTAACTCTTTTAACTCTTCTTTAAATTAAATAATAATAAATGTCCAAATCTAATCCAAGTGGGCCTAAATGATAATATTTTACACTTAAGGTTGTTTTTGGTCGAGATACACTTGTCCAATAGAATTTGGACATGTTTTAGGGTAATATTAATATCATTCTTACCCTTAATTACCCTATTTACTTTTAACCGTGGTAAATAAAAGTAAAAAGTTACTATTCACCAAAAATTATTTTCATCTCATTGAACCACATTTTACTTACTGAAATCAACCATGTCTCTCTTATTTTTGAAATTCCAATCACAGAAGCATTAAAATTAAGATTTATGAAAAATTTAGTTTTTTAACTACCACTTAGTAGTTTCACTATTCATCAAAAATTGAAGTTTTTCAGAAAAATGCCAAAATTTCACCCTAAGCTATAATTGATATTCAGAATTCAAAAATGATTTCTATTTTACAAAATCCCCAACATATAAGTTCCATTAATTAATTTTATAATTAATTTCCGTTGTCACAACAAATAGCGTGTTTTTAAGAGATAATAACTATCAAAAGATTAACACTTGTTTATGTCTGGTTTAAATGTGAAATTACATCCAATGACCAACATTGTATCAAATTGTAAAAATATATTATAAATATACTTTAAAACCACTCAAATTAATAATTTATCACTATTAATTATTTCAATTAAAAAAGTTGTTTTTAATTATAATTTAGTAATTTTCACTATTCATCAGAATATGAAAGTTATCCAAAAATCACCAAAATTTTACCTTAAGCTAATTTCGATATTCCGAATCCAAAAATGAAGTCCATTTTGAAAAATAAAATTTACAAAATTTCAAAAAGTGGTTATTACTATTCATAACGGCTAGTTTTAATAATATTTTAATAGCATATCGTTGTTTAGCGAAACTTGGTGTTACGTACAACACACGCTATCGTGGAAGGTCGTGATTGCATGTAATTCAAGCCAGGTCAGAGATGTGTGTTGTGAAAGCTCCTTTTGGTTTAGCGTATAACACAACACTTTAATGAAATTAAAAAGAATATTTTTCATAAAATCTCGGGCTGTTACATTCTACCCCCTTAAAATGAATTTCGCCCTCGAAATTCGTCTGGGTTATAAATGGTTTACTACTCGAAAGTTTATTTAATAGAAACCCACATCGTAAAAAGGGAATACCAAAACCAATATTTAAAAACAAAGGTATGAAACGTAATGGTTACCCAAATAAACTAATCACTGGGTTTCCACATAGGTGAAAATATGGATATGGAAGAGAAATCTAACCATCATGTTCTAATGGAGAGTGGTAGAGATCATGGCTATGGAAAAGCCAGTAATCACAAATCCATAGATTTGTGATGATATAAGGTACCATCTAATTCACCGGATATAAGGGCACTAGGACAACATTTTTTGGTTTTCAAGATCATTTCCCTAAAGTTGAAGAATTTGAATTAGAATAAATACTTACTTTATTTTGGTACAATATCACTGTTGTTTGTACTTTGAACAATTTCCACTTCATTGCTTAAAGAAATGAAGTTGAATTTGTTATTCATGAAGTGTAAATTGATCATGTGATAGAATGATGGGTCATTCCATCTGTCTCCAACAAAAGGTTAGAAAGGTTATCAAAAAAATACATAAGTCCATCTATAGTGAGATTAATCATATATGGTTCCTAAAATGGACTTATACTTCATATATCGTACTGCTGAATAAAATAAAACTAGTTTCTACTAAACAGGGACTTCTTGTAGGCCAGTGGTAGGTGATAAAGGCCAGTCGCTCTTCGGTAGTGGGTTCGATTCCCACAGCCCTTTCCGACGCGATGGGTTGTCGCCCGTCCTGCAGGTTGTCCTTTTTCTAAAACTATATTACTATAACATCCCATCAATAATATCAAAAAAACTTCTATCCTTAAACAATACTAACTTATGTCCAACATAATCCATTCCAATCTTTAGGCTTATCCATAATACTGCATTCCACTCTCATAACATAGTGAAAATGATTACCAGAGATTTAATACCATCGTTGATCCCCTATATATCATAAGATATATTTTGTTGGTCACATTCCAAACATTCAAAGTCCTTAATCATGTATTCTCTTGAATACCTTAGTGAAAACATGAATGCAGTTAAAAGTTAACACCTTCCACATACCAATATCCTCAAAATTCTATATACTCAGACCATGATATCACTTAGTCCTTATATCAATCATGAGCTCATGAATACTGTTAAACATTTCATTTTCTCGTTTTCCCTTCATTATGCGCATATCATCTTATTTCCAAAAAATATCTCAATCACTTTGAATACCACATTAGACCAACACATAAATATTCCAATACTTTATGATACCACATTATTTTGGAATCCCATTACATAAACACTTAATCATTCCACCACATCGTTGTCATATTCAACATCGCCATTAGTGATCACATGTGACTTCCCTTTGTCCTTTGCCTTCAGTGGTTGCTCATGTTGATCATCACTAACCCTTTGATTAGGGCATTTATTAGAATAATGCCCCATTTCCTTGCACTTGAAGCATTGAAGTGTTGGTGGTGTGTTCTCTGCAGTGTTTGCTTTATTCACATCCTTAGAATCCCTTTTTCCATTACTTCGACACTCAGCTGCTTGATGACCTTCTTTTCCACACTTAAAACATTTTCTAGTCCCTTTAAGACAATCTCCACCATGCTTCATTCCACACTTTGTGCATAAGGAAACATTCATCTTCTTTTCACCATTATTCTGAGATTTCTCCTTGAAATCCATCTTTCGTTTCTTGTAAAAACCATGAGATGGATATGTAACACCAACTTCCATTTCTACCTTGGTTGCACAACGCACAATTTCTTCATAGCTACTAAAGTCTCTTATATCTAATTCCCTTCGAAGACTTGGTTTTAAGCCACTAAAAAATTGATCAACTTTACTTTCAGGTTGGATGATAATGCCAGATGCATACCTTGCAAGTCTTGTAAAATTCTCTTCGTATCTACCAACAGATTCATCATCCTTTTGCTTTAGTTCAAGAAACTCCTTCTCCATCTTTGTTCGATGAATAAGAGGGAAGTACTTATTGAAAAATAAGTTCTTGAACTCATCCCATTCCATGGACTCAATTTCATCTCTTTGCCTCGTATTCTTGATAAGATTCCACCATTGATCAGCTTCACCTTCCAAACGATATACTGCTAAGATGACTTTATCATGTTCAGAACATTGAAGAACTGAAAATATATTTTCAGTGGTACCGATCCATTGTTCAGCAACAAGTGGATCAGAAGACCCACTGAAAGAAGGTGGGCGTTGCCTCATGAAGGACTCAATAGAATATTGTTCCCTTCTTTGCTCATTTGGAAGTCGAGAATGATTCATAGCTTGTGTAAGTATAGCAATAATATTTTTCACCCCAACTCCCATAACATTTTTTTGTTCAGGAGGAAAATCATTGCATTGTCCATTGCATTGATCAACACAGTTCCTTCGGGTTCCAGCCATCGTCTAAAACCCAAAAAGAATAGTGTGAGAGGCAAAAATCATGCAAGGGAAAACAACATAATAAAGGGGGAGTACCTTCAATATCTAACATCTTAGGTTTTATTCTATGATCGTTAGCGTAATTCTAGTACTATAACCTATACGTATACTTAACCTTAAGGACATCCCTAGACATACCTTAGAAATATCTCTAGGGATCTCACTAACGTTTTCGCATCCTAGTTTCCAAAGGTTGACTAAACCTTTCCTCTGATACCAACTGTAGAGACCCGAAGCCTGACTTACATGAAAATTACATTACATTTTCGGAATACATAGTACATAAAAAAACACACACACAAGGATCGTAATATTTTAGTGTCTTTGGAAACTCGTAATATAATCTTCTAATCCGGGTGAAATATCTTCAAAATCTCCCATAAAGATCTTCCTTTTTTTTATACCCAAAACCTTTCTTTATATCCTGGGGAAAAGAAAACATAAAAGGGTGAGCTCAAATGCTCGGTAAGGGTAAACAAAAGAAATATCAATCACATCATATACACAAGCACATAACTTTTGGAAATCTTAACCTCCAAAAGAGATCATAATTTCATAACATGGGATAAATCATGGCAGTGAAATGTAATCACAATAATCATAACTTAAAACATGAAACTTTTTGGCATACACACATAATCATAGAGAATCATTTCTTGTTAGTCAAGACTCATTGACAAGACTATCTTAGTGGACAAAGTCCCTTTCTGAACCGAGTCACCCTCGTTCCAGTCCTGTTTCACTGAACCGGTATAACCTACCGTTCCAGCCATGTCTATCTCATGAGATATAAAATCTTTACCCAATGAATTGGAGGGAGATATAGGTCCCACCCATCTCACAATGATACCATTCTTATGTGTGCCACAAAATCATAAATCATACATCATTTCATAACCCATGTAATAAAAACGGGAATCTTAAACCTCATGACATCATAAAACAATTCATATACGATAAAGGAATTCATAAAAATAATTCCATCACAACATAATAAAATCAATGTAATAATAGGGATAAAAACAGAACCCATTATTATCTTAGATGGAAAATAATTTTGATATTACAATTGAACTTCATTCTTGAGGAAAATACCCTTTCTACTTCAAAAACATTTTCCTTTCTTAACATGTCATACAATTTTAAACTAAAAGAAGTTGATTAAAAATAAACTTGAAAACTTGTAATGGAAGCTTCTTGGATATAATGTTTTAAAAATCCATTCATGCTGTATAAGTTAAAAAAACATTCTTTGTACTTTTGTCGGAAAAGTCAAAAAGTACCTCGTACGAAAAACGACAAAAGATTCCTTTCATATCATTTACTAAAAACTCATCGAAGGGTAAAATAGGATTTAAAAAATTGTAGGTGAATGGAAATAATATTACATATTGAGGAAACATGGATGTGGATGATAAAATACATCCCATTAAATATCAAATTATAAACAATCTCGGATAAAAATGAGATTGTGATATTTCCCTTACCTTAGGTATGAATTGCTTTGTACGTGTCTGAACCTCTTCTTCTTTGAAGTGCTTCTTTGATACCTCATTTTAGGGCACTAAAATTGGTCTTTTAAGAATACTAGGACCTCTATGATGATACTAGGGAAGTGGAGAAGAGGTTTTGGCAGGGTTTGGCCGAGCTTGAATGCTCAAATTGGTGTGATGAGGAGAGGGAGGAGGTGCCCTTTTATAAGGGAGGAGAGGGGCACCTTTGGAATAACTAAAAATATTATTTTATTATAAAGCCAAATTCGGTTTTAAATAGCTACAAATTAATTTATTTCGAATATAAGGTGGGTATGGGTCGAAATCCTCTCATCCAATAGAATTTAGACAAGTTTAGGTTCCTATTTTAACCTTATCATTTAGATTTAACATTAAGTTAAATAATTTTACTTTTACCGTGTCCTCTTGTGTTCTTACACTATAAGGTTAATAAACTTACAATAAGAAGACAAAAGAACCCAAAATTGTTTATTATTAATATATATAATCTTATCAAAGTCATTTGGCCGAACCATAGATTTTTAGGAATAAAATAACAATTAATAATATAAAATTTGTTTTAAAAACTATTTTATGTCAATTTTGACACTATTTAGTAATTGATCTTTGTGAAAATCATAACAGAATGATAAGTTCGAAAAAAGTTAATTAAATCAATACTAACATGTCATATTAACCTCGAAAATTAGTGTAATTCATAAAAAGTCTCAAATTATATTTATTTGGGTATTTATAACATCAATTATGTCATAATTTCATTAATAAGATAATTACTGCATCACCGTTGTGTCATAAATAAATTAAATTATTTAATGTCTAAAAATTACAAATAAAATACCATTATATAGAAAATCTTTTTATCTTTCTAATTAATGTTTATAGTCGAATTTATCTTATGTATAACCCCATATTAAAAATGTTTTAGTAAATAAACTTTGATTTTAACTCTTTTAACTCTTCTTTAAATTAAATAATGATAAATGTCCTAATCTAATCCAAGTAGGCCTAAATGATAATATTTTACACTTAATGTTGTTTTTGGTCGATATACACTTGTCCAATAGAATTTGGACATGTGTTAGGGTAATATTAATATCATTCTTACCCTTAATTACCCTATTTACTTTTAACCGTGGTAAATAAAAGTAAAAAGTTATTATTCACCAAAAATTATTTTCATCTCATTGACCCACATTTTACTTACTGACATTAACCGTGTCTCTCAGATTTTTGAAATTACAATCACAGAAGCAGTAAAATTAAGATTTATGAAAAAATTAGTTCTTTAACTACCACTTAGTAGTTTCACTATTCATCAAAAATTGATGTTTTTCAGAAAAATGCCAAAATTTAACCCTAAGCTATAATTGATATTCTGAATTAAAAAATGATTTCTATTTTACAAAATTCCCAAAATATAAGTTGCATTAATTAATTTTATAATTAATTTCCACTGTCACAACAAATAGCGTGTTTTTAAGAGATAATAACTATCAAAATATTAACACTTGTTTATGTCTGGTTTAAATGTGAAATTATATCCAATGACCAACATTGTATCAAATTGTAAAAATATATTCTAAATATACTTTAAAACCACTCAAATTAATAATTTATCACTATTAATTATTTCGATTAAAAAAGTTATTTTTAATTATAATTTAATAATTTTCACTATTCATCAGAATATGAAAGTTATCCGAAAATCACCAAAATTTCATCTTAAGCTAATTTCGATATTCCGAATCCAAAAATGAAGTCCATTTTGAAAAATAAAATTTACAAAATTTCAAAAGGTGGTTATTACTATTCATAACGGCTAGTTTTAATAATATTTTAATAGCATATCGTTGTTTAGCGAAACTTGGTGTTGCATACAACACACGATATAGTGGAAGGTCGTGATTGCGTGTAATTCAAGCCAGGTCAGAGATGTGTGTTGTGAAAGCTCCTTTTTGTGTAGCATATAACACAAGACATTAATGAAATTAAAAAGAATATTTTTCATAAAATCTCGGGCTGTTACAGATAGGCTTTCTGTTTCTTAGGATTTGGAGGTGCGGATTGAGCTTCTTTGGACTTAAAGTTTTTCTCTAATTCTTCCACTTACTTTATCTTCCTCTTCTTTCCATCTTTATTTGTTGGTTCAGCCTCTTCTACATTTTTTGGAATGGCTTCTACCTCTTCCACTAGCAGATCATAAAACTCTCATGATTCTTTCAAAAATCTAAGATTCATTCTTTTCAAAGTGTCATCATTGACTAACATCACTTTGCAATTCCTCGGCTTGGAACTGCAAGGAATATTGAATGATTCAAGACATCGAACTATCATCTTGGAGAGTAGGGTAGGATACATGATAATATGTGCTCTCAAATTCCCATTCTTGATATTCTTTATCGTAATGATAATATGCCTCATCATATTGATCTTCCTTAGATTTACCAAAAATTCCAAAAAATACATATCACTTTTCTTAAGTTTATCCTTGTCTCCCTTTCTCGGTACGATAAAAACCTGAACCCATAACTATAGGAACTGATTTTTAGTAGAAAAATGAGAAATATTTGTGGTTTTTACATCAATAAGTCCAAAACACTCCATAGCCTTTACCTTGATGAAACATCCTTGTACATCCAATAACATGTCAGAACAAAATTTTGCCTCTCCTTCATAGGATAACCCAGCCAAGCTAAAATCATTGGTGTAGGAAAGTTTATATGTCTTTCCAAAACTCTTGAAGGAAAATTTTTCTCTACCTTCTTCCTTAAAGAAACAAACTGATTCATAAAATTCTATCAGCAAATCCAGATACACAACATCATGAGCTCCTATCATTGAAATGGATACACTTTTCCATACATTAAGTTTGATATTCTTGGAGATAATAGAGTAAAACTTATTGAAAAAGTTAATATATACCACCCTATACCTGTATATCTACCACTCTGCAATCGGTTTGACAATAGACATTTCTTGAGAAGGTACTTCACCAGACATTCAGAATTGAGCACTTCTGAAAATCCGGAACGGGCTTTTGAAGTTGGGTAGAAATTCGATATGAAAATCCTTAGAAAACCAATGTGGGACAACTATCGATGTCCCCATTATATAGGTATTGAAGCAATGGTTCATCTTCCCATCTGAATCCAATGGTTTATAATTCTTCTAAACCGATCTGACGGTTGAAATGACAGCTGCAAGGAAAAATTTAGTTGAATCTGATCTTTTGAGTATTTTAAAGGAAAACATTCAGATTTAAGGAAACTAAAATCCGAGAAATTTTAAAAACATAAGAATCTAAAAGAAAGAAAAAGGTGATTATGAATAATCAAGAAAGAATCATACCTTTCAGATTGTTAGAACAATTATTCGTATTGAGGAAAATTCTTCTTGAAGGACTTTAGATTCCAAAAAAAACTTCAGTATGAAAAATAAAATGAGTACACAGATCTTCAATATGAAAATTTTCATTATGAAAATATTCATTACGAAAATATTCAGTACAAAAAACTTCACTACAAAAATTTCAAGTACGAAAATTTTCGTTAAGAAAATTTCAAGTACAAAAATTTCCATTATGAAAAATTCAAGTACAAAAATTTCCATTACGAAAAATATGAAAAAGTTCATTACAAAAAATATGAAAAACTTCATTAAGAAAAACATCATTATGAAAGACATTAAAATCTTCATTACGAAAAACATGAAAAACTTCATTATGAAAAACATGAAAAACTTCATTACGAAAAACATGAAATAATTCATTACGAAAATTTTTGAAAACTTCGTTAAGAAAAATTTTGAAAACATCATACAAATGTACTACCCCTATGAAAAGGAGTTTATTACTGTAATAATATTGGTTCAACATGAAGTTAATGAGGAGTATTAACAAATGGTTAGTATTCCTAACTTCTGTTTAATGTATTCAAATCTATCTGAGGGTAAATATTTTGCGAAAATGTCAGCATGTTGATCTTACATTCCAATAAATTGAAGAATGATATCTCCCTTTTCTGTGTGATCCCTAAAAAAGTGATACCTAATATCTATGTTCTTTGCATGAGAGTGATGTGAAGGGTTTTTACTAAGAGAAATGACACTTATATTATCACAAAAAAATTAGTGTTTTGCTTAAACTCATACCATAGTCTGTGAGTTTGTGTTTCATCCACAACACTTGAGCACAACAACTTCTAGCTACTACATATTCAGCTTCAGTAGTGGAAAGTTCTACTGAGTGTTGCTTCTTACATGACCAAGAAACTAATTAATCTCCAAATAAATGAAAAGTTCCATATGTAATCTTTCTATCCATTCTACATCCACCAATGTCAGTATTTGAAAAACTTTTTAAAACAAAATCATTTCCAGAAGTATAAAAGAGTCCTAAATCCATGGTTCCCTTTAAGTAGTGAAAAAACTCTTTCCACTGCCTTTAAATTAGATTCATTATGATTGGATTGATATCTTGCACATAAGCATACTGAAAACAATAAGTCTTGATGACTAGCTGCAAGTAAATTAAACTTCTTATCATACCTCTAAAAGTTGTTTGATCTACTGGTTTCCCAGCTTCATCAAGATCAAGTGTTTTTGAGGTACCAATGGGAGTAATTATACTCTTAGTGTTGTCATATCCATACTTTTTAAGAAGATATTTAATATACTAATGTTGGGATATATAGATTCCTTCTGGTTTTTGATAGATTTGAAAACCAAGGAAAATATTAACTTACCCATCATACTCATTTCAAACTCATATTTCATTAGATCCACAAAGGAATCGGTTAAAGATTGCAGATTTGAACAAAATATAATGTCATCAACATAAATTTCAACAATAAAAACATTTTTCTTATCATTATTTATAAAAAATTTTGGATATTCATTTCCCATAACATAGTTATTTTGATGAAAAATTCCTATAAGTCTATCATACTAAGCTCGAGGAGCTTTTTTAAGACCATACAAAGCTTTGTTATGTCTAAAAACATGGTCAAGATGTTTTGTATCTTCATAACCAAGAGGTTTTTCAAAAAAACTTCCTCTTGAACATAACCGTTAAAAAAAAGCATAGTTCACAACCATTTGAAAAAGTTTGAAATTGAGGAATGCTGCAAAGGAAAGTAAAATATGAATAGATTCAAGTCTATCTACTAGAGCATAGGTTTCTTCATAGTGTATTCCTTCTTGTTGATTATATCCTTTAGCAACTAATCTAGATTTATTTCATACAATGATTCCATTTTCATCACACTTTTTTCTGAAGACCCATTTTACTCCAATATCATAAGTTTCCTTAGGTATTTCAACCAAGGTCCAAACTCTATTCGTTTAAAATTTATTTACCTCATCTTGCATGGATTTTACCCAATCATTATCACCTAAAGCTTCATCAGTGCTTTTTGGTTCTAATTAGGAAAGTAATTCTAGATATTCGACTTCATTTCTTAAGGAACTTCTAGTCCTTACAGGTTGAGTTACATCACCAATGATGCTATCACTAAGATGATTCTTTAGAAATGACTAATTTGGGTTTTGTAAAACGTGTTCATCAACATAGGGTAGAAAATATTCTAGGGTAAATTTTTCTAAAGTATCTTCTTGGGAATTTTCCTTATCAGATAGATCTTCTATCAAAGGATGATAATCAGTTTTTGAAAACACATCCGAAGATGTACGTAGGGATTTTTTAAAAACAAAAGGATCAGTTTCATAAAATTTAACATGCACTGTCTCTTCAACAGTACAAGTGTTTTTATTTAAAACTCTATAAGGCGTATAAGTTGTGGAAGAGCCTAAGAAAATTCCTTTATCTGATTTTGGGGTGAATTTAGGAAGATTATCTTTAGTATTCAGAATGAATACCTTGTAACCATAAACCTTAATGTAGGAAAGTCTAGGTTTTCTACTATTCCATAACTCATAAAGAGTTTTATTAATAAAATGTCTAATTAAAACTTGATTTATAGTATAACAAGCAGTACTTATAACTTCAGCCCAAAAATGTTTGGCTATAGAATATTCACTCAACATGGTTCTTGTTATCTCTTGAATAATTCTAGTTCTTATTTCAACAACACCATTCTGTTGAGGTGTTCTAGGTGCTGAGAAGTTATGAGTAATTCCTTTTCTTCCACAAAAAGTTTCAAAATAAGAATTTTGAAATTATCCTCCATGATCACTTTGAATAGTTTTCAATGGAAGGATTTTCTCATTTTTAACCTGGGCTCTAAAAATTTTGAAATAAGAAAAAGCTTTATATTTCTTTACTAGATAATAGACCCACTTAAATCTAGTGTAATCATCAACTAAGACAAATAAATAATACGTGCACCCAATAATTCAAGTTTTTGTAGGACCAAAGAGATACATATGCACTAACTATAATGAATCAGTAGTTGTGACTTTTCCAACTGATTTAAAACATGATTTATGTTTCCTGCCATATTGACAAGGGTCACAAACTTTAGAAGAATCAAATCTAAGCCCCGGTAGATCCTTAACTAATCTTTTCTTAGAAGGTTTGAATAAGATCCTATGGTTACAGTGTTCTAACCTTCTATTCCATAACCAATAATGATCTTCCATTGCACTAAGGCAAGGTAATTCTTGGCTCCTAAGGTCGTCTAAGTTTAGTGTGTAAACATTCTCTTACCTATGTGCAGAAAGAATAAACTCTTCCTTGGAATTGTGTACTAGGCACTTTTAATTCCTAAAATTTACAAGGTATCCTTCATCACAAAATTTTCTTATGATAATGAGGTTGTGGTTAAGACCTTTAACAAATAAAACATTTGAAATCAAAGTTTTTCCAAAAAGAACAATGTTACCTATACTAATAATTTCTCCCTAAGCATTATCTCCGAAATTTACTTTTCCTCCTTTTGTCTTGATAATCTTTTCAAAACAGTTTTTAGTTCCAGTCATATGTCGGGAACATCCACTATCCATGTACCATATATTGCTATTGGTAACTTCTCTATTTTCTTGAAAATAAATAAAGTTAGATTTTCGGAATCCAAACTTTCTTGGATCCGGAATTCATATAAAGAAAAATTTTAGGCACCCACATCTTCTTATAAAAATAAGCTTTATAAAATCCTAGAGTTTGGGTTTTGTTTAAGGAACAATTTTTTGCCCAGTGTCCACCACACTGACACTTAGTGAGAAAAGGAGCACTTTGTGGAACAAAATAATTATTACTAAAAACAGGTTTAGAACTAATATAACCAAAACCAGAACTATTCCTCAGAGGTCAGATTTGGGAATACATTTAACAAAATTTTCCTTACCTAAGGTAAAGTTTTGAAAACAGTTCCTGAAGGAAATGATTTCAGATTTCAGTTGGATAACCAATTTGTTGTCTTCTAAAACATTGGATTTTTAACTAGATCTAGGCTCGAAATCATTTTTCTTAGAAATTACATTTTCTAGATCTTAAGAAATTTTATGCTTATTAGAATTTACTTCTTCAAGATTTTTTAAAATACTTTCAAAATCAACATTTTTCTGATCAAGATCTTTAGAAAGATCTGATATCTCCTTAGTAAGAATAGTATTCCTAGAATTTTCCTTATCAATTTTTTTCATGAGTTTTGAATTCTCAATCTCAAGAAGTTTGACAAACCTAGAAACATATTCATAGGTAGGTAAAATATTATCTTCATCAGAAAATGATTCTTTATCAGAAGAGTTATAATATTTACTATCATTAGCATTCAAAGATATATTGGTCATGGATTCAACATTATGTACCTTATCCATTAAACAATGATTTTCCATAGGTAGTGTAACGCCCCGACCCTAATTACCTAGAGTCGGTGCATTATTACATAACATTGGCATGATCATGAGAAAGATCAAGTCTCGAAAGACCGATTAGTTTAGTAGCCTTGGAATAACTAGATACATTCATAAATTTTTACATTACATCATAAAATGAAAAACATCTTGTCTTCATATCCCCTCATACTATCCCTGCAGGTCATTCATAAATTACTTCTTCATAATCCTGGGAAAAATAAAACATTGAAAGGGGTGAGCTCGGATGCTCAGTAAGGATAACATTATAGCAGAAGCTTTCATAAATAAGCATAAACACTTAAGGCAATTTATAACTAAAACAAAAGCCTTTTAAATTTAAACTTCAGCATAAAATGGCGAAGGTAAAATGAAATAATGCCATTTACTTACTCACATGGATATTCTACTAGTCGAATGATCACATTCAATATCAATAACCACTTTCATAATGATGGAATGCATAATGCCAGACTATCATAACCACATAGCCAAGGCCTCGTGCCAAGACTACAAATAAGATTTTGCCAAGGCCTTGTGCCAAGACACTAGTTTGTCTCATGAGACCTACCGATGCATCGAGGAGCTATAGCGGGCTCCACCCGTCACTTATTAAGTCCAATGAATTCCCATATGAAAAGGTTTAAACATAACGTAAACATTCGTATTAAACTAGCATACGAAATGTCAATACTTTCACCACAAACCATGAATGGTATAAAAATAGCACATCCACAGTCAAACATAATTCATTCGATACAATATGGAAGATTGTATTGTATCACATTAACCTCAATCAAGAATAATGAAGGATGTTGACATAGATTAAAATAATCATCAAAACTATTTGAGAGAAATATCCCCCTTTTCTTGAAAACATTTAAAAGTCACACTATTTGTCAAGAAGCTATTTAAAAGTATATTTTTGAATAAAAGTGTCCCATACCACTTTGAAACTTTTAAAAGGAGTTTTAATTTTAAAACTTTAATGTCCATATAAATAAATCCTTAAAACCATTTTTAAAATATGGACATTAATGAGCATGATTTAGAAGAATAATTCTTTAAAACATTTTAAAATGGTATTTTGGTTAGAGTTTCTAACCAAAAGAGAGACACTTGAATACAAATAATTGAGGTAATAAAAACATTGTAATATCATGAGAATAAAGGAATTCATGATATACTATGTCAAAGTACATTATATACACCACATAAAAGTGATTTGGTGTATATCATCAAAGAAGTCTCAATGGAATGTAAATTGAGATGAAATTTCTCAAAAAGGTTGTATCCTTAGGTTAAGGATAAATCAATGACATAATTATGTGTGACAAATATAAATACACTAAATATGATTGGATATTCAGTGTAAAACAATCAAAGGACATTCACACATATTCTTGTAAAAACAATACCAACGAATTGGATGTTTAACTCAACAAATGGAGAATGAGTTAAAATTACTCTTATCAAATTCATATCAATGACTTGAGAATTACCAATGGAGTGATTATGTGTACCAAACTTCTATCCACAGGAAGGGGAGTGGAAATTATGACATAATCAAATGAATAGTGATTCCACACATAATCTTGGGGTAATATAATCAATGAAATATGTGTAAAGCCAAATGAGTGGAAATTGAAATCTCAAATTCCCTTATCGATTAGGTAACTTACGAAACATACACCCATGAAATAAGTATCATACCATGATGATGTAAATACCCATAAATTAAAGTATATTACACAATGAATACGATCATGGGCAGTACACATACACCACATGCAATAATTAAGTGGTGATCAATGGAATTCTCACGGAATTAAAAGTGAGATAAGAAAACCCTTACTTTGTACTTTTTCCTTGGTCGATGGTAGGTTTACCTCCTGTATAATGGTGAAATAATTGTTATTGAATAATACAAGAATCATTTACTTTAATATGATATCATATATGATCTTTTAACATTGATTTGTTAATAATATCTTAGTATTAACGCCGTTTCGGGTGTTAACTTACTCATTTTCTTTTATATGTTTTGTTACATAAGTCATGTTTGTTGTATCTTATTCATATCCAGAATGATATAAAGTCCTTAAACATCATTTTTAAATCATTAAATGATAATTATACTTGAATGGATATGATGGATAATGAATCTCATCGCGTTCGTGGAGACGGTAGTCCGTACGTACGCACGAACGCTACTTCCATTTAATTTTTTTATTTTAAAAGAATCGAATCCAAATGATACATAGGTATATTACTATTCCAGTATAATATAATATTTTATATATGTTACTTAAGTTCATTAACACCATCCTTTATACGTTCCATGTGTGGTATGAACGAGTCATATCATTTTAATGGGGCGGTAGTCCGCACTTCCTCAAATGAAATTATCGTATGTATATACGACATGAAACGAATAATGGTATGAAATAAAATGGAATTACAGAAGATTATATATAAAATATATATCATTAATATCATATTTAATTACAGTTCCATCATAATGGCCACTATGAGAGGCGGTAAGATGTTTTTGAACAATCATCGTTTCGTGAGGCGTTAGTTTGCCATCCACAGAAACATTATGTTCATCATCCATTAGATGGAGTTGTGTGTATGTGTAGTTTGAATACTTCTTATAACAACATCCTAGTATATTGAGGATACTGTTGTTGTTACAAAAGAAGGGAAATAAAAAGAGTTTGGGGGTTGAGGAAGCAAAATAAATGAAAATAATTTAAGAGAAATCGTTACCTTTAATTTAGGTAACTCACTTTGGTTGGGACCAAAGGACTTGTTGAAATGCTTTCTGCCTAAGGGGAAGCTTCACGGAGGAGGAGAGGGATGTGGGGAGCTTAGTTGGGCAGAGTTTGGACGAGCCAAGTGGCTTGATAGGTGTGAGGAAATGAGAAGGAGGAGTGCCCTTTTATAAGAGGGGTGAGGGGCACCTTTGGAAAAGCTAGAAATATTAATTTATAATAAATTCATATTCGGTTTCCAATGGCTACAAAGTTGACTATTCAAAGGTTTAGGTGGGGATAGGTCGAAAACAACTCATCCAATAGAATTTAGACAGGTTTGGGTACTTATATTAACCTTATCTTTAGGTATTAACTCTAAGTTAATTAGTTTCACTTTTACAATGTCTCTTTGTATTTTTATATAATATGGTTAATAAACTTACTATATACATCCAAAAGACCCCCAAGTGGTCCATTAATGATTAACCTATAATAATATAAGTCTCTTGGCCGAACCTTAGATTTTTAGTAATTTAATATCAATTAATAATATAATATTTGTTTTAAGAACTCTTTTATGTCAATTTTGACACTATTCACTAGTTGATTTTTGTGAAACTCATAACATATTGATTACTTCGAAAAAAGTCAAATAAATCAATCCTAATATATCATATTATCCTAGAAAATATTTTTAATTCATTAAAAGTTTCATATTATAATTATTTGGGTATTTATAATATCAATTATGTTAATTTTTTACTATTTTAGTAATTACTGCATCATCATTGTGTCATAAATAAAATAAATTATTTAATGTCAAAAAAATTATAAATAAAATATAATTATGTAGGAAATCTTTTTATCTTTCTAATGAATATTTATAATCTAAAATCCAACATATATAACCCTATGTAACAATTGTTTTGCTAAAAGATATATGCTTGTGTCATTTTTGTATTCATTTTAACTTAATTAATATAAAGTGTCATTATCACTTACAAGTGGATCCATGGGGTCCCAAAATTGACCCAAAGATGCCCATGGTCGACCATGTATCAACCAATAGGATTAAGACACATTTTAGGGTAATTTATTATTATTATAATATTATTTTTTTAACCCTTATTTACCGGATTTACCCTTAACCATGGTAAATAAAATATTTACCGCAGTAATTATTCAAAATGTCTAAAAATAAAAGTTACCTATTTACACAATTTGGCCATCCTGATTCCAAATATGGAATCCATTTTTCTAAATTCATAACACAGAAGTGGCAGAAATTAATTTAAAATTAATTCCCGCTGTCAAAACAAAAAGCGTGTTTTTAAGAGATAATAACTATCAAAAGATTGACACTTGTTTATGTTCGGCTTAATTGTAAAATTATGTCCAATGACCAAACTTATATTAAATGGTAAAAATATATTCTAAATATACTTTAAAACCACTCAAATTCATAATTTATCACTATTAATTATTTTGATTAAAAAAGTTGTTTTTAATTAAAATTTAGTAATTTTCACTATTCATCAAAATATGAAAGTTATCCGAAATGTACCAAAATTTCACCTTAGGCTAAATTCGATATTCCGAATCCAAAAATGAAGTCCATTTTCAAATATAAAATATATATAATTTCAAAAAGTAGGTATTACTATTCATATCGGCTAGTTTGATTGGTTACGGTGTGTTAGAACTCGGTGTTGCGTACAACACACGCTAGCGTACCGTGGAAGCTTGGGATGTTTCATTTTAAATTTTTGATGTCCCCATTTAGTCAAAATGTTTAAAATTTAGTATCTAAAAAGGGTTCACTATTAAAATTTGGTAAAAGTGAAATACTGAAAATGAATTTGTTCTTACATTATGTCTAAGAAACTCATAATATGGATTCTAAAATTATAAGGATTATATAAAGTTTAAAATTTAGTTGACACTATTCATAACCTCTTTTGAACAGCTTGTTTGGTAAGTCATGGTGCGATTGAACTTGGTGTTACGTGTAGTGAAAGTTATTGAATTATTTTGAAGAAATAACACACTATAAAATCTTGGGGTGTTACATTCTCCCCTCCTTCAATAAATTGCGTCCTCGCAATTTGAAATTGTTCTTCGAAAATAAAAGGTTGAAAATAGAAAATATCTTTGTGGGAAAACCCACATCGGAAATTGGGTTACTAAAATTTAGTCTTAATATGAGGAAAAGAGAAATGAAAGGATCACCACCAAATTATGATCTCTATTAGGAGAACATTGGTGGAAATTATAGACATATAATTGGAGGAAAAACGTAAATATTTATAGGTAGTGATTGAGGTCATCAATCACAAACAAGTATAAAATTGAGGTCCTTAAACTCATCAATCTATGATGATTTGAAGTACCATCAGTTCCACAAAATATAGGGTATTGGGATAACACATTTTTGACGTTTCAAAATATCTTAGTGGAAATCCCACATCGAAAAATGAATTAATGATGCCTCTATTTAAAATAAAGAGTGGAAAGTATGAAGATTACCGAAAATAACACATACTAGGGTTCCATGTAGGAAAATATGGATATGGAGGAGAAATCTAACCATCAATTATCTGATGGAGAGTGGTAGAGAACATGGCTATGAAAAGGCCAACAATCCCAAAGCCATAAATTAGTGATGATTTAAGGTACCATCTAGGAAAACATTTTTGTTCTAAGTTCCTTTTATTAATGTTGAGGATTTTATTTATGAGATTGGATAAGATCATAAGGAGATATACTTACTTTATAATTAGAGTTTTATCCATTAATAAGTTTCTACCACAAACTCATCTATCACTCTAAAAGATAATAGAATGTAATTTTTTTTATACTATTCGTACAGGGTTCCAAAATAAATGAATTTATAATTCATCTACCAGATCTTAAAAAAAACAACATTATTTAATCCAGGACATCTTGTGGGCCAGTGGTAGGTGATACACCCTTGTCGCCCTTCGGTTGCAGGTTCAAGTCTCGCAGCCTTGCCGGACGCGACGGGTTGCCGCCTGACCTCCGGGTTTTCCTTTTATGGTAATCCAAAATAATCCAAACTAGAACTATCCAAAATACTTCTGTCCAAACTCACAGTCCAACATTTATAAGGAAGGTAAACATAATATAGATCCTTTTTACCCCATAATAGCATATGAATACCTTCATCTTGTATTCTTTTAATAAACTGAAACATCTTGAATTACCATATTCCTTATTGATTACATTCATGCTCCCCTATTCCATATAGAATGCTGGATATACTTCATCAATCCAAAAAAATTTTAAACCCCAACAATGATGGAATATACAAATCATTAATCAGTTCCAAGGTAGTCAAGAATATCCAATATAATTTATCCAAAACAATCATGTATTATTCCAAAATTACTACCTCAGTATCAGAACTATATTATGGTTTATCATTCTCTCACCCATATATTTTCCAAAAATTATCCTGCTATTGAGTCACTTTTCTTTGTTCCACACAATCTCAAGTCCTTAATGAAATAGTACTGCAGTACAATCCTTATATACTCCATGATTATTGTAACAAGTACATTGTTGATACAACACTCAATTGACATAATCAACATAAGAACTCTAATCATTCCTCTTCATCTGTGGTAGTATCATAACATGATTATTATCCAATAACATCATTTGCGGCATAGTCTGATGACTGGGACATAGGTTCGCGTAGTGTCCAAACTCCTTGCAAATGAAGCATTGTACATTTAAAACCATTTTCTTACCCTTGCAGTCACGTACTTTGTGCCCTTTTCCTCCACACTTATAACAAACTCCCATTCCTTTCAGGCAAGTTCCAGGGTGTTTCTTTCCACAGTTACCACATATGGGAAAATTCTTCTTTTCCCTCTTACTTTTATCCATCTTTGTCTCTTCCATCCTTTTCTTCTCTTGCTTCCCTTCAAAGCCATAGGACTCAGTAAACTCTTTACTTATCTTATCAACACATGATATTATTTATTCATATGATGATAATACATGGGAGACTATTTCTCTTATAAATTCTAGCTTAAGACCATGAAAGATATGATCCTTCCTTCTCTTTGGATCATGTTCATTTCTGGAGTTCTCATTCCTTCTACTGGGTGCCATTTCTAAACAATGGCATACACTAGATCAGTTTATGAATCAAAATACATAATCCCATACTTATAAAACACTTAACATAAATTGAACTATTTATGGATATAATCCATAATCATAAGAATGTTTTCTTTGAGGAAGTATATACTCATAATCCCTTCAAAATGATTTGTAAAGAAAATGAGAGTTATCCTAAGCATATCCCCCGGGAGTGTCGTAACCAAGAGTGCAGCAAGGCCCGTTGTCGTGCACCAGTTCCCGTTCGAGTCTAGCTCAAAGCGGTGTTTTCGGGTTTTACCCCTAGGTACATCTGTGCCAGAGCCGCCTCTACCTGCTCGTATCCAGACAGGGATGTATTGCTCGGAAAACTCACAAAATCTCTACAATACCAAAATTCTAGGAAGTTATTCTATACTAATCCTCAAAGTTAATCTTAGGTCTACGTGCTCTAATCAGAGTTTATCTAAATCTAGCTTCCAAGGTTTGTACTAAACCTCCTCTGATACCAACTGTAACGCCCCGACCCTAATTACCTAGAGTCGGTGCATTATTACATAACATTGGCATGATCATGAGAAAGATCAAGTCTCGAAAGACCGATTAGTTTAGTAGCCTTGGAATAACTAGATACATTCATAAATTTTTACATTACATCATAAAATGAAAAACATCTTGTCTTCATATCCCCTCATACTATCCCTGCAGGTCATTCATAAATTACTTCTTCATAATCCTGGGAAAAATAAAACATTGAAAGGGGTGAGCTCGGATGCTCAGTAAGGATAACATTATAGCAGAAGCTTTCATAAATAAGCATAAACACTTAAGGCAATTTATAACTAAAACAAAAGCCTTTTAAATTTAAACTTCAGCATAAAATGGTGAAGGTAAAATGAAATAATGCCATTTACTTACTCACATGGATATTCTACTAGTCGAATGATCACATGCAATATCAATAACCACTTTCATAATGATGGAATGCATAATGCCAGACTATCATAACCACATAGCCAAGGCCTCGTGCCAAGACTACAAATAAGATTTTGCCAAGGCCTTGTGCCAAGACACTAGTTTGTCTCATGAGACCTACCGATGCATCGAGGAGCTATAGCGGGCTCCACCCGTCACTTATTAAGTCCAATGCATTCCCATATGAAAAGGTTTAAACATAACGTAAACATTCGTATTAAACTAGCATACGAAATGTCAATACATTCACCACAAACCATGAATGGTATAAAAATAGCACATCCACAGTCAAACATAATTCATTCGATACAATATGGAAGATTGTATTGTATCACATTAACCTCAATCAAGAATAATGAAGGATGTTGACATAGATGAAAATAATCATCAAAACTATTTGAGAGAAATATCCCCCTTTTCTTGAAAACATTTAAAAGTCACACTATTTGTCAAGAAGCTATTTAAAAGTATATTTTTGAATAAAAGTGTCCCATACCACTTTGAAACTTTTAAAAGGAGTTTTAATTTTAAAACTTTAATGTCCATATAAATAAATACTTAAAACCATTTTTAAAATATGGACATTAATGAGCATGATTTAGAAGAATAATTCTTTAAAACATTTTAAAATGGTATTTTGGTTAGAGTTTCTAACCAAAAGAGAGACACTTGAATACAAATAATTGAGGTAATCAAAACATTGTAATATCATGAGAATAAAGTAATTCATGATATACTATGTCAAAGTACATTATATACACCACATAAAAGTGATTTGGTGTATATCATCAAAGAAGTCTCAATGGAATGTAAATTGAGATGAAATTTCTCAAAAAGGTTGTATCCTTAGGTTAAGGATAAATCAATGACATAATTATGTGTGACAAATATAAATACACTAAATATGATTGGATATTCAGTGTAAAACAATCAAAGGACATTCACACATATTCTTGTAAAAACAATACCAACGAATTGGATGTTTAACTCAACAAATGGAGAATGAGTTAAAATTACTCTTATCAAATTCATATCAATGACTTGAGAATTACCAATGGAGTGATTATGTGTACAAAACTTCTATCCACAGGAATGGGAGTGGAAATTATGACATAATCAAATGAATAGTGATTCCACACATAATCTTGGGGTAATATAATCAATGAAATATGTGTAAAGCCAAATGAGTGGAAATTGAAATCTCAAATTACCTTATCGATTAGGTAACTTACGAAACATACACCCATGAAAGAAGTATCATACCATGATGATGTAAATACCCATAAATTAAAGTATATTACACAATGAATACGATCATGGGAAGTACACATACACCACATGCAATAATTAAGTGGTGATCAATGGAATTCTCACGGAATTAAAAGTGAGATAAGAAAACCCTTACTTTGTACTTTTTCCTTGGTCGATGGTAGGTTTACCTCCTGTATAATGGTGAAATAATTGTTATTTAATAATACAAGAATCATTTACTTTAATATGATATCATATATGATCTTTTAACATTGATTTGTTAATAATATCTTAGTATTAACGCCGTTTCGGGTGTTAACTTACTCATTTTCTTTTATATGTTTTGTTACATAAGTCATGTTTGTTGTATCTTATTCATATCCAGAATGATATAAAGTCCTTAAACATCATTTTTAAATCATTAAATGATAATTATACTTGAATGGATATGATGGATAATGAATCTCATCGCGTTCGTGGAGACGGTAGTCCGTACGTACGCACGAACGCTACTTCCATTTAATTTTTTTATTTTAAAAGAATCGAATCCAAATGATACATAGGTATATTACTATTCCAGTATAATATAATATTTTATATATGTTACTTAAGTTCATTAACACCATCCTTTATACGTTCCATGTGTGGTATGAACGAGTCATATCATTTTAAGGGGGCGGTAGTCCGCACTTCCTCAAATGAAATTATCGTATGTATATACGACATGAAACGAATAATGGTATGAAATAAAATGGAATTACAGAAGATTATATATAAAATATATATCAGTAATATCATATTTAATTACAGTTCCATCATAATGGCCACCATGAGAGGCGGTAAGATGTTTTTGAACAATCATCGTTTCGTGAGGCGTTAGTTTGCCATCCACAGAAACATTATGTTCATCATCCATTAGATGGAGTTGTGTGTATGTGTAGTTTGAATACTTCTTATAACAACATCCTAGTATATTGAGGATACTGTTGTTGTTACAAAAGAAGGGAAATAAAAAGAGTTTGGGGGTTGAAGAAGCAAAATAAATGAAAATAATTTAAGAGAAATCGTTACCTTTAATTTAGGTAACTCACTTTGGTTGGGACCAAAGGACTTGTTGAAATGCTTTCTGCCTAAGGGGAAGCTTCACGGAGGAGGAGAGGGATGTGGGGAGCTTAGTTGGGCAGAGTTTGGACGAGCCAAGTGGCTTGATAGGTGTGAGGAAATGAGAAGGAGGAGTGCCCTTTTATAAGAGGGGTGAGGGGCACCTTTGGAAAAGCTAGAAATATTAATTTATAATAAATTCATATTCGGTTTCCAATGGCTACAAAGTTGACTATTCAAAGGTTTAGGTGGGGATAGGTCGAAAACAACTCATCCAATAGAATTTAGACAGGTTTGGGTACTTATATTAACCTTATCTTTAGGTATTAACTCTAAGTTAATTAGTTTCACTTTTACAATGTCTCTTTGTATTTTTATATAATATGGTTAATAAACTTACTATATACATCCAAAAGACCCCCAAGTGGTCCATTAATGATTAACCTATAATAATATAAGTCTCTTGGCCGAACCTTAGATTTTTAGTAATTTAATATCAATTAATAATATAATATTTGTTTTAAGAACTCTTTTATGTCAATTTTGACACTATTCACTAGTTGATTTTTGTGAAACTCATAACATATTGATTACTTCGAACAAAGTCAAATAAATCAATCCTAATATATCATATTATCCTATAAAATTTGTTTAATTCATTAAAAGTTTCATATTATAATTATTTGGGTATTTATAATATCAATTATGTTAATTTTTTACTATTTTAGTAATTACTGCATCATCATTGTGTCATAAATAAAATAAATTATTTAATGTCAAAAAAATTATAAATAAAATATAATTATGTAGGAAATCTTTTTATCTTTCTAATGAATATTTATAATCTAAAATCCAACATATATAACCCTATATAACAATTGTTTTTCTAAAAGATATATGCTTGTGTCATTTTTGTATTCATTTTAACTTAATTAATATAAAGTGTCATTATCACTTACAAGTGGATCCATGGGGTCCCAAAATTGACCCAAAGATGCCCATGGTCGACCATGTATCAACCAATAGGATTAAGACACATTTTAGGGTAATTTATTATTATTATAATATTATTTTTTTAACCCTTATTTACCGGATTTACCCTTAACCATGGTAAATAAAATATTTACCGCAGTAATTATTCAAAATGTCTAAAAATAAAAGTTACCTATTTACACAATTTGGCCATCCTGATTCCAAATATGGAATCCATTTTTCTAAATTCATAACACAGAAGTGGCAGAAATTAATTTAAAATTAATTCCCGCTGTCAAAACAAAAAGCGTGTTTTTAAGAGATAATAACTATCAAAAGATTGACACTTGTTTATGTTCGGTTTAATTGTAAAATTATGTCCAATGACCAAAATTATATTAAATGGTAAAAATATATTCTAAATATACTTTAAAACCACTCAAATTCATAATTTATCACTATTAATTATTTTGATTAAAAAAGTTGTTTTTAATTAAAATTTAGTAATTTTCACTATTCATCAAAATATGAAAGTTATCCGAAATGTACCAAAATTTCACCTTAGGCTAAATTCGATATTCCGAATCCAAAAATGAAGTCCATTTTCAAATATAAAATATATATAATTTCAAAAAGTATGTATTACTATTCATAGCGGCTAGTTTGATTGGTTACGGTGTGTTAGAACTCGGTGTTGCGTACAACACACGCTAGCGTACCGTGGAAGCTTGGGATGTTTCATTTTAAATTTTTGATGTCCCCATTTAGTCAAAATGTTTAAAATTTAGTATCTAAAAAGGGTTCACTATTAAAATTTGGTAAAAGTGAAATACTGAAAATGAATTTGTTCTTACATTATGTCTAAGAAACTCATAATATGGATTCTAAAATTATAAGGATTATATAAAGTTTACAATTTAGTTGACACTATTCATAACCTCTTTTGAACAGCTTGTTTGGTAAGTCATGGTGCGATTGAACTTGGTGTTACGTGTAGTGAATGTTATTGAATTATTTTGAAGAAATAACACACTATAAAATCTTGGGGTGTTACAGGTAGTCTAGATATTAGACCAAGATTCTTATGTTCAGAAGATTCATAATCTAAAGATTCATCTAAAGAGTCGCCACCACTGGCACTCCAGGTGTCATTAGCTTTCAAGACATTCTTAGCTTTAGTCTTGTAATACTTATTTTTGTTTCTCTCGGAATGTTTTTCCTTTCTTTATTTTCTCTTGAGCATGGGGAAATCATGCCTTATATGTCTATCTCTCTTTCATTCACAACATGTGACTTATGAATCTTACTTATCTTTCCTTTCCTTTTTCTTATATCTGGATTAAAATTTCCTATGTACAGCTATCTTGTTCATCCATCGAGCAAGATTTTCTAATTCATTCTCTGAAGAATAACTACCACTAGATTCAGATTGGATAACAAATTTCTTAGATTTGGATCTAGTAACACTCTCATGAGTCTTAGATTTCATATGATTAGAAGTTTTAGTAAAGGAAACACTGCCATTCCCATTATTCTTCTTTACATTACCAGCATCTCTTTTCATTCTAGTCTCATGTTGAAGAAGAGTTCCAAATAGTTCATCTAAGGAAATCTGAGTAATCTTTCTCTTCTCATCAATAGATGCCCTCTTGGATTCCCACTCATTGGTCATGATGTATATGATCTTATCAATAATAGATTCATCATCTAATCCTTTCTCACCCATTGATTGTAAACTATTTACAATAGTCATGAACCTTTGTTGCACCTTACATATGGGTTCTCCATAAGGAAAATTAAAACCATGATATTCAGCTCCAAGCATGGCTCTTCGTGTTTCAATAACTTTGGAAGTTCCAAAGTGAGTAACTTCAAGTTTCTTCCATATATAATTTGTTTCTTCACAATATGAAATTTGGATATATATATTTCTAGTCATAGAATAATGTAAAGTATTGTGTACCTTATAATTCAGTTGATATTCATGCTTTTCTTGATTAGTAAAGGTACTAAATTCCTTGTCAAGTATTTTATATCCTCTAATGAGAAAAACAAAATTATCAACACCAGTATTGATAATGAAAGTCTTCATACGATATCTCCAATACTCATATTCATTTCCATCAAATATAGGTGGTCTTTTTGGATTGATATTGTCTATGGAACCAACATTGATTCCTACCATCTTTATGAAAATTCTTTCCACATAAAACATGTTAATATAAAAATTTTGTAAACAAGGAAAATATTCCTAAGAAAGGATAATAAAGAACTGGAGTATCTCTAAGAAAAAATGAATGCAAACTATATAAATCCAAAAAAAACTGATTTCGGAAAATATGATTCCGAAAAATATAAGAAGAAGATTAATTCTCTTCTGAATCTAATCATGAGATTAATTCAGATTGAACCAAAATTTTGAGGCCAATTGTTAGATTGGTTTAGGATTGAAGGTCACCTCCACTAATACCAATTGTTGAGATGGTATTTCTGAGTATGATATACTCTATAATACCAAATGTAGGATCAAAATAAAAGACATATTGTATGGAGTATCTAATAATGCTCAAAATACAAGAGGGGGTTTGAATTGTATACTTTTAAAAATTACTTTGGAACTTTTAAAGATGGATATGTTTAACAGGGTTAAATAAGGTAATTCAAAAAACCTCTAGTTCTACACACTTGCTTGAATCAGGAAATATGATTCTGAGAAATTGAATACTAAAATATGGTTCCGGAAAGTGTAACTTAATAAAATTTTACAAATATGAAGATTCTAACTTAAAGGATATAGAATCTAACTAAATCTGAGTACAAGTATAAGGAATTATAAGATAATTATACTATCCTTAACAATACAAATGCAGCAGAAAACTTGTAAAAAAACAAGTAACAGTGGTAAGTCTTTTAACCCAAAGAGAAGGGTATCCAACAACCTTGGATAAAGGTCCCTTGATTTATAATTTCATGAAAGTATGTCTTACCCACACCAGGGTAAGACCTCGATACAAATATCGGAGTCTGTCCTGCTATCCCTGCAAGCTCTCAACATTAAGGTAGTCAGTACCTCTGTTTTCCTTAGCAAGGAATCCCTCAACTTCAAGGTAGTCGGCAACTCTGTCTTACTATCCCCGGAAGCCCTCAGTTGTTCACAGCAACAATCGGAGTTGCACAAGGCAAAACTGAACAAGAAGTTCAGTATGCATGAAGCAAGGAAAGTCTTTCTCTAGAAATCACTTCAACAACATGTAATCTCTAGAGTCATCGAATAGTTGTGGGATCTTTCAAATGAGATTTTATTTATAGGCACGGCTTCAACGGTCAGCTCCCTCCTCCAACGGTCATATTTTTCCTCAAATTTCGGAGGGACATATACACGTGTCACTCAAACAATGGTTAGTTAGTAACTGAAATCACGACATCATTTTAAAACAAATGTAAGAAAAATATGGTTACATAATTAAAATCCAATATTTGAAATAAAAGAAAATGATGGTTCGTAGTCTAAGAAAAAATAGAATTTGGAGTATATAATACAAGGTTATTCAGATTTTGTTTTGTAGGAATTCAGAACTTGAATTATATAGAATTCTAGAGTCTAAATTTCAAGGAAATTCAGAATCTGGATTCATAAGAATTCGGAAATAGAACTCACAAACTTCGGAGTTAGAGTTCATGAGAATTCGGAGTCAGAACTCATGAGAGTTCATAACCATAATTAGTATTCAGAATTTGGAGTCAGAACACAGGAGAGTTTGTATCCAGAATTCGTAGTCAGAATTTGGAGTCAGAACTCCGAAAGTTCTTAACCAGAATTCTGATTCAGAATTCAGAGTAAGAACTCAGAAGAGTTCGTATCTAGAAATCATTTCCAGAATTCAGATTCAGAACTCAGAAGATTTCGTAACCAGAATTCGTAATTAGAATTCGGATCCTAAAACAGAATGCTTCAAATATAGGTATTTACATAAATCCAAGGTTTTGTTTTTAAATTGAATTTTATAATTAGAAAAAAATATCATATGGACAATGAAAAATAGGGTAAAGATAAATTTCTTTGGGGAAGGAAATTTTCCTTATAGAAGTAATACAAATGGTAAAAATATATTTGCCTTAAGATAAGGTGTTTGTGATTTTCAAAACAAGAATGAATTGTAAAGTCATAAGGAATCCTTAATGACTCAACAATATCCCCCTTGAATGAAGGAATGGAAAATTGATAAGGAAAACCTTATTGTCTCAGCATTCTCTATAATAAATGTATAGCTGTATTGATCTATCTTTCTTCTTTACAAGGAGAATAGGTTCTCACCCAGGAGACACACTTATTCTAATAAACCCCTTATCCAAAAGATCATGGAGTTGTTTCTTAAATTCATCCAAATCCACATTTTCCATTATATATGGGGTCTTGGAAATCAATTTATAACCAAGAACGATCTCATTGGATAAATCTACATCTCTTTCTAGGGTAGGTCCTAGTAACTCCTTAGGATATACTTCAATGTATTCCAGAATTATGAGGATGTTTTCTTTTTGTATACATTCATTTCCTTATTCATCTTCACTAATCATTTCCATAAATAATGATATGGGATGTTATTCTAGAAAAAATTTAGTTTGGGATATCTCTCCTTTGAAAACAATTGTAGTTTTTCCATTCAATACTATTGATATTTCATTTTTTTTGTAGCTAATCTCAATATTATACTTTGAGATTCAGTCCATCCCAAGTATAATGTTAAATTCAAGCATGGGAATGACTAATAGATTTGTGATTAGATTATACTTTCCTAGGTAAATACTATATTTTATATACACTGTTGATTCTAGGATAATACCTCTAATATTATTCACTGATAAATACGCTTCTATTAGTTCAGGGAATGATTCTATATTATTTGTAAACATGGAGAACTACTGCAAATTGGGAAATTAACAGCGCTAGTGAAAGATCTTTATCAGCTCTATAGAAGCACTGATAATGTAAGAAATGTTAAAGGGTTGTCTTTAATAATGCTCATAAAAAGAAATGATAAAGCCCCCTCTATCTATGCTAAAAAAAGTGCAGATAAATGGGGCCTTTATTAGTGATTTTTTATCACTCATAAAGGCCTTTATGATAAAGGGTATAAAATATTTTTTCACCCCCCCCCCCCATCAGCACTTCCCCCAACCCCTTCCTCCCTTATCAACGCTTCCCCCACCCCTTTATCATCACTTTAGATAATTCCACCCTCAGCATCTGCCCCTTCCCCTAGAGATTTTTTAACCTCAGACCTCCATCTTATACCCCAGAACCTTTTCCACTCACCTATACTTTTAGGTTTAACATTTTATGATATATCTATATATTTCATTATATTTCATTATATTTTTTATCAATATATTTATATATATAATTATATATAAAATTATATATATTAAATACATATTCATTTATATATATTTTTTAAAATAGATATTAACTCTAAAACCCCTTAAAACACATAAAAACATTAAGAAACTCTAAAAACCCAAAAACCCCTATAAACATTACATGATCATAAAATCTAATCCTGGATCCCCTTTAATTTCAAAAACTAGTCAAATTGAATATCATGAAATTATATTTGATACAATATTTGGTACAGGCCGAACAGACACCCAGATTACAAGTCCCAGCCATTTGAATTTAAAAAAACTGGAATCAGTGATAAAAAAACTCAGTTTTAGAGGCCTTCTTGGAATTTTATGTGTTGAAATCTGGAAAACCTTAAAAAACTCAGCCTTAGACCCTTTATGAAAGATATCTCATCACAATATTCAATTTTATAGGAGGTAGATCCCAAATGGACACCCGGATTAAAAATTATGGTCATTTGAAGTTTGAGTTCAATTTTTGAAATTTTTTAAACTGTAAAATATTTTATTCCATTGATTATCACAAATATAAATATCATGTGTTTTTATCTCAATTAATAATATTCAATTATACTATTTATAGATCTAAAATGTACATTGATATTGAAATTTGTGATCTTTTTAGGGTTTTTAGGCATTTAAAATGTTTTTCACATTCGACAGTCATTCAAATGGCCATAAATTCTAAAACTGGCGATTCTTTTTTCCTATACCACATATCAAATAAACTATTTTGATGATATGTATGTCTCGGTGACCCAAAATAACCGTAGTGCACCTATATTGAGAAAAAAAATTCTAAAAGTCCACCAAATGGCCATAACTTCTTCTATGGGTGTTCATTAATGAAATATAATTTTTATGAAATATACCATTTATCAGTGCTAGTAAAAAATCACTGATAACGGGGGTATTTAATAGTTATTTTAAAAAATAACTCATAAATAACACACTTTAATCAACCCTTTTTTAGAATCACTGATAAATACCTCCCTTTATCAGTTCTTTTTTAAAAGCACTGAAAATTTTCTATTTTATCACCACCTTTTTACTAGCACAGATAAAGACCCCCTTAAATAGTGCTTTTTCTAGCACTAGAAAAGGGGTTTTTAAGTAGTTCTTTTAGAGAGTGCTATTAAAATTCTAGAACTGTATAAACCAATTTTTTTAATATTGAAAGAAACTATGGATTTTTTAGAACCTAAATAAAAAAAATACTTGCTAGCTTTGAGAAATCAATTAGAGTACATTCCACCTTATAATTTGGAGCTTCAACTTCATCTGCCATGATATGAAATGAATGACCTTTCTCACTTGTCCTATGATGAGGTAAATGGTGATTCCCCACCAATATCTTCATATTTGGGAAGGGATTGTTAATGTGACCAAGCTATCCACACTTGAAGCATTGCACTTCAGGTTGGGCATGCACTATCTTCCCTTTGTGGTTAGTGTTGAGCAGTTGAGTCTTCACCTCACTTTGAAAGTTCTGAGATATATGTCTATCTCTTAAAAAAATTTAACATTTTCCACTCCACATAAAGAAGTTTCATGAGTGTTTCCTCATACATTTGTTTCGCAGGGTATGTTTTACTTTCTTTACCCCTCTTCCATGATCAATGTTCCTCCCCATGTTTGGATCTAAATATCTCTTCTTTTCATTCGATTCTTGAGACCAATACATCTCATCAAACTCTAGTTCAACCTTTATAGAACATCTCAATATCTACACATAGCTATCACAATCATGATTGGCAATATTATTCCATATATGTGGTTTTACTCCACTGAATAATCTATCAACCTTCCCATTAGGGTCCATGAAAAAGCTAGAGGTGTATAAATAAAGCCATGTAAAGATCATCTCATAGATTCCCATATATTAATTATCCTTTTACATTAGATCTTGGAATTCCTTCTCTATTTCCATTCGCATCAAATAGGAGAAGTTGTATTTGAAAAACATTCCCATGAACTCTTACCCTCTAAATCTCTAGTCTTCCTTCTTGGATTCATGTTTTTAACTTGCATCCACCACTAATCTGCTCTCCATCTAAGTGGTACATATCCAGGGTTACATTCTCTTTCTCTAAAAAACATATTACAAAAAAAATATTTTCTATAGAGATTATCAGTTGTTGAGAAATCAGTGGGTCGATAGATCTACTAAAAGAATGATGTTTTTTATGCATAAAGGACACAACAAAAAGTTATCCTCTTTGAGGTGAATCTAGTCTCTCATCATGATTCAAGTTATTATTCATAACTCGAGTCATTTGATTCATTATTCTTATGAAGCTTTCCATTCTCGATTTCATTAGAGGGTCATCATTGAATTTTTCATTACAGTCACTATTTATAGCGTTCCAAAAATTTCCTAACATTTTCTTAAAGAAGGAAAACATAGTGAGAAACATGTTTCTTTTAAGAATATTATAACTATAAAGAATTTTATGTCATAAAACTTCATTCTTCAATATGTTATTCATTAATAGTAATAAAATTTTCTATAAATCCTTCATAATGGTTCACAAAAACCTTATCATTAAACAAACATATCCACTGGGAGTGTCACCCAATATGTGTAGTAAGCCTTTTTTACATGTACCAAGTTACACAGAGTCATGACTAATTTACCTTTTCCTAGTTTTTACCCCTAGTTATATCTATTCTAGAACAACATTCACTTGTTCGTATCCATGTAAGGATTTTTTTTCTCAAAACCACTTACTTAATACTTTTCCAAAATACTAGGATGTTTTTCTATAGTTTATCTTGTCCCTAAGGTTCTTCCTATAGTTATAAAATCCTAATATCCATAAATAACTATATTTCCCTTTGATACCAAATATGTAATCCCTCTTTTTTATTTCATTATCTTTTCCTTAAATTGTACAATATAGAAAAGCTTATAAACATTAGTTTCTTAGAAACAAGTTAAATAATACATGAAAAATTCATCAATTCTTCTAAAAAACATGAAAGTATTATTCATGGTTCTTCCTAATTAATTTAACTTCATATAATAACCTGGTGACATACATCAAATGAAAATTGTGATCATAAGTCCATGTAATGGAAAAAAAGAGAAACAGTTTCCATGTGATCTAGAAAATATTGATAAGAACTTGAGGAATATCATAAAGGCATGATAAAAAAACAATATTATGTTAATAAAAATAACTTGAATTGTAACATGTAAATTTAGATAAAATAGTTAAATGATACTTTAATAATTATATCACTTTGTTTTTTCACCAAGGTGTCATGAAAATTAAAAAGGTTATTCACCATGGTATCGAAAAACTTGTCATCTATAGAGATTAAATTTTTTACCCAATGAATTAGAGAAAAATCATGGAACAACCTTCATATGTATTAATTAATTTGATCCACATATATCATCATAAACCAATTCATAAATTACCCATGGAGAATAAAATAAACGGGTTCCATATCAAAATCATGGTGTTTTAAAAAAATCTTAAAGACAAGATCTTCCTGTCATTGTTAACACATTAAAATGGAAATTGGGATTCATGTATGTTAATCCAAAAATAAAATATATATTTTGATATATAGGTAAATTCCCATTGAAAATAAAGAGTTTTGCGTATTAAAAAAATAAAATAAATTAATTTCTTTAGAAAAAAGAGAGAAATATTTTCAAAGAAAATTCAGTAGCATAACGGGTATGAAACCTAGTTTTAGAAAATAGTAAAAATAATGGAAAAAGGGTCTCCCATTCATAGAATAATATTAATATAGTAAATGGATATAATAAAATGGATATAATAACATATTTTTTAAATTTTGAAGACATACCACATAAAAAGGAAACTTGAAAGGAAAATAGAAGTTCAGATTTCCCTTACCTTGAAGAGTTTGTCCAAAAACATGAGGATCGGGACCTTGGGGGCTTGATAAAACCTTAGGAGGACTCCTTGTGAGGTAAAACTATTATATATTCATGGATAATGAATTTATAGAGAAATTAAATTGGGAAATGGGTGGGTGTTTATTGAAAAATATGATGATTTGTTTATTAATTTCCTTAGACACCTAGGTAGTGGTAAATGAAAAACCATGGGCTTTCCCATGTTACTTGCCCATGTTATTGGACAATTGGGGAAAATATTATGATATATTATTACACAAGAGTTAATCATCATTTTATATTACTTATTACATCATTATGACATAATTATGAAGTCATAAAACTTACTAAAAAATCAAAACTTTATTTTTACTATTCACAAAAAACAGAAGTATATTAGAATATTATCTTAAATTTACCATAACCTAATTTCAACATGCAGATTTCAAAAATGATATTTATATTTTTATAATAATTCTCCAAAATATGATAATATTAACTTTTAAATATAAAAATCCTTTATTCATATTTTTAAGAAAAACTATTCTCAAAATGGAATTGATGGAATAAAACTTTTATTTAAAAAAGTATTAAATATTAAGTAACTAGGGTATCAACACATAACCCCTTATAACACCTGCATATGACCTAAGGTTATGGTGAGTGATGGTGATAGATTCATGGGGTGGCTTGGCTGACATTTCCTGGGTTGTAATTTCCACTAAATTGGACTTCTCTTGGAAAAATTTTTGTTCAAGCTTCAATTTTTGAAGCTCTTCTTGGGCTTCATCCAGAGTGAATCCAAGTGAAGTTACCTCCCTCCCAAGTTTGTAAAAATGGGCTTCATATGGCATAACTCTACTGGTTTATGAAAAAGTTCCTCATTTCTTCATTAATTATCCTTTCTCAAACATTTACTTATAAACTATAATGATAACATTAAAATTATTATCAAGAGTATAGTTTCCAACAGCCATATTGTCTGACGGTCATAATTGATTAATTTTCATACCACAGATTAATTTAGATGGTCACATTTCCATTTATATTCACTTTATAAAAAAATAATTGTTTTGTTGTGAATAATATAATACTTAATTTCAGGAAACAATTTTCATTCAAAAAGGTATATCCATTACATATAAAGAGGTTATAGTTTATATTAATTCCATAATTAGAAAGAAATATCATTTTCATCTTTGTATGCTCGTTTTAGAAAATATAACTAATGATAATGATTTTTTGATTGTATCATTACTATTTTCTCTAATTTATCATTCCATAACCTTAATGAAATCATAAAAATAAAATATATCATTTAATCGTATCATCATTATTATCCATGTAATGTGTTGATGAAAAAAATCCAAAATAAATCATTCCATGGAGACGGTTGTCCATGGATAGGCAAGGATGATGATTTCATTTTCTATAGAATGAGAGAAAGGAGTAATGTAGTTTATTATTTCAGAACAATAAAAATTATATAAAAATTTTCCTTATTTATTAAATTAAAATTTTATACCAACTTTGTAATGTAGTGAAGGAAACCATAACATGTTGGGTTGAAGAGGTGATAGTCCACACAATGCACACATTACAGTTTTATTTTTAATAATAGAGAAGGGATAATTTTATTAATGACTATTCCCAAATCATAATAAAATTTTGTGTATAAAAATACAAATTTCATTACATTGGTATTTTGAAATTATAATTTGATAAGAAAAAATATCAAGTTAATAATTCAAGTAAAAATTATTACTCACATTGAACACTTTGAGGTTTCTATGGAATAACCCTTGAAAATGGATGGAATAGACTAATATCATATGAAAACAATCTCAATAGATTTAAATATTATTATAGGGAAGTGTAAAAGGGTATTTTCTTAGGTGTAAACATAATTTATAGAAGTTCCTTTAAGGGGTGTTTACAGGACCCCTTTATAAGTGGTTATAATGGAATTATTATAAATACTTCAACTTAATAAAAATGGAGTTCATGTAAAACATGTAATGTGGGTCTAAAATTGAAAAATAATAGATTGAGAAAGAGATAAGGTCGATACACACCTAATACACTAAAATATAGACATGTTTTAATCATTTTTAAAGCCCTTTATCCCTTGAATTTTTATTTTTACAATTTTATCATTTATCTTGGTAACTAGTTTTTACCTAATTGAGTTAAATGATTATGCCTAGAAATAATGTAATAGACCCTAATATAGGACTCTATCACATGTAAAAAACATGATGGTTACAAGACATCAAACGCACCTCCCCATGCACTAGATATTGTAGACTAGCATCGAGGGTGTGATGAATATAGTGGGGAGACTAAACCCCTTGGTATAGAGTTACAACTCAACAAAATAAAAAAATATTATTATTATTATTATTAGAAAAATGAAGAAAATTGGAAACCATATATCATAAAATTGGATGTAAAATGAAAATATAAATATAAAAATAATTATGAATCATGTAATGACAAGATAATATGTATCTAAATTCCAAAGTAGAAATAATACAAATAAAATAATCAGGTGACACAACATAATATAAAACTATACTGATCACAAACCCCATGTTAGACCTATCTCTAATCTCTATCCCATCTAGAAAGCATCAAATCAGTAACAAGGCCACTTGACCTTATCCAAACTTGTGTCCATGTAATATACTTTAGTACTAAATGGTGGCCTTTATAGGGTGTGGATTCAATAAATATCCAATACTTGTTTTATCATCATTCATTATTTAACTAATTAGTGCACACAATGTGGCGGTGCAATTGTAGTATTTCACATACTCAATAATTTAATGGTACATAGGGTTATGTTTAGACTCCCTACCTTTATCTGGTGGTTGATCAATTCTTCCAAAAGGAGCTTCCAATAAGAAAAGAGGCAAGGATTATCCTAAGGAGAACCTAGACCAAACTATATCAATATCGACATCATTATATAGTGGAGATCAAAAGGAAACACCTCTCCAATGAAAGGAAAAGGAATCATGAAGAACATCAAAGAAAAGGGACCTACTTTGGATAAAACTACAAACAACGACATTTATAGGTAGTAATATTGCTTCAAAATATCTGGGATTCACATAAGGCTCAAGAGGAGGGGCAACACAATTGGTGGAATGAGAAAACAGAAGTATGATACTACTTAAAATTCATTCTCATGATAATTACATGATGTGTTACCCATTATCACGTCATGTATTTATTCTAAATAGATTTCCTAATAAACCCATAATTAAGATTAATATTTTTCTTAATAGACTATTACATGTCTGGTAATTATAGTTCATTGTGTGTATTATTTTCTTATTGTGAACAATTTTACGGCCTACAAATTTTTATGGCATGTGTCTAGAGAAATTTAAAAATTATGTAATCCATTTAAAGTTTTTTAAATGTTCTACAAATAATATTTCAGAAATTTTTTTATAAAAGAACCCAAACTACTCATAAAGCCTTACAAACATACAAGAAACCCACTTAAACCCATTTAATAGATTTATACCCTAACTCAATTAATTCAAAAAACCATGCATCCTGAAACATTAGGTCATTTTTTTCAAACAAAGCCTCTCCATCTCCAAACAAAACTCAACCACCATGTTTTAAAGATGAGATCCTACAACCACCCCACCATATAATTGCTCGACCTCAAGCTTCTCTAAACATAATTATGGGGTCTCAGTGAATAAATTTGGCCACTACGCTCATAGATCGAACTTTCTATCCCATGAATCCTCCTAAAAAGTTCCATGCTACCACTATACTCAAACATGAGGTATGGTCCTACCCCGGAGTCACTTCTCACTATAGTCCACAATCTATATTGGATGCCCCTCAAAGGACGAATCAATATAAATAATCACATATTCAACATATACCACAAGAGAAAGGTTAGGATAATATATTTGAATCATCTACATGTGAAACATGTCATGTATAAAATTTTAGCGATTTTGAAGGGATAATATGTATGCCACAAGACTTCCCCTTTCCACTATCTCAACATCCCAACAAACGTGGGTGCTAACTTTCCCTATTTCCTGATATGAAATTTCCTCAAATGAGGAAACACCTAAAGGAACACATGATTACAAACCAAAAACTTCAAGGGTCATATTTTATTGTCAGTATAATATTTATTCCTACCCTGTGTGGTGACTAACCACCTCTTGTTCAACTGAACCAGCTCTATTGTCTCCTGCATGACACTAAGCCCAACAATCACTAACTCATCTGCCTCCAACCAAAAAAATATGTTAATGACATGGAATACCAGATAACACCTTGATAGGTTACATATGGATATATTCCTATAATATATTATTATATGAAAAAACCAAGAGTGATAAATTGTACTCTCATGAACCACTAAAATCTAAAACACAATATTTTAATATATCCTTTAAAACCTGAATATTCTATTCAAATTGACTATCATTTTGAGGATAATAGGTTGTAATAAAAATAACCTATGATCTCAGAGCCTTCTAAATACCATGCTATATCTACGACTTGAAATTAGGATCTTTACCTAAAAATATACTCATAATAACATTGTGCAACTAAATTATATTGTGCACATAGATACTACCTAGATCATAAATATTGATGGTCTCCATGATAGAAAAGAAGTGGGATTTATTTTTTAGTCAATCCATGATCACCTATAATGAATTATTCATACATGTTGTTTTAGGAATCCTATCAAAAAATCTGTAGTGACATCATCCCATTTCCACTTAGGATAGGCAAAAGGCTTTAACAACCTATCTTTCCTTTGATGATCAACTTTAACCTTCTAACAAGTGAAACATCTCACCAAAAATTACATTACCACCATCATTCCTAGCCACCAATACAATATATGATTACTATGATATATTTTTGTCAAACCAGTATGTACCACCCATCTAGAATTATGAAACTTTCTCATGAGTTGCACACACAAGCCAATTAGAACCCATACTCAGTCAAAAAAAAGGAAGAGAATTTTCATTTATAACATACCATCCTGATGTTGTGTCCCCAGAATATAAGTTTTCTCTCAGAACTAAGCCCTTTGGATACTGTTTCTTGACAATAATCTAGCTCAATATCTAATAATCCACACATAAGTGCAACATCCGATCAGTATTCTTAGAGAAAATAACTATATAACACAATAAAAATGTACTAGGATGTATTAAAACATTAACTTTTAGATCTTCCAACCAAACATTCATCTCCCAAAGCACTACTAGTGCCAACCTATATGGTAGAATAGAAATTGGATCTACTCCCAACATCAAATTGACTGTTAACTCAATATATTGATCAGTTGATGGTCTATAAAACTCATCATGAAATAAATAATGAAAATAGTCCACCATAGGAGGAAAATAATCTTATTGCATTCAACCATTATACATAACAATACATTCTATCTATTCCATGAGATAAACCAATCTGCACTTAATTGGTCCTACACAACCAACCTAAAAATAAAACTCACCGTGGTGATAATAGTTTAATCCTTATAGGGATAGAAAGGAAACTCTCTTCCATCAATATTCAATATGTTCTATGTACTAGAATTACCAATCCATAACAAGATTCAAATAAAAACCAAAAATTTTAAAAAAAATGGTTCCCATAATAAATAGTAACCACCAATCTCTAGAGGACACACCTTTAAACATTTTATATTCTTCGAATACACTCCAAAAAGTTTGTCAATGTTGAAAACATCATCTAAGACTTCCACATCCAAGACCAACCCATTTGAATAAAGGGAAGATAAAAAAATAATGTGATGATCATTTATAAAAAAAATGCTATAAATGGTAGATTATTGATTCTCTCACATGGTTCGTTGAATTCATATGGGTTGTGGTCATATTAGAATTATTTTCTTTCCCAAACATCACTTTCTAATAGGGAATTGTATAGTGAAATTATGGGGTTGATCCCATGGGGAGTGTAATCTAGAACAAACAAACTAGGGATTGGAACCTTTTGGTGTATGAGACCATTCTAGTTGGTTCAGGTTGGGAATGCTAATTCTAGAGAGTTGATGGATTTATTCAAGAATAAGAGAGGGATAAAGATCAATTTTGGTGTTATAAAGAAAATATGATCATAATTATAACTTGGTGGGATCCAAATTTTTAGGCTACGATGAAAGATGAGGTCTCTAGTTGACTATGGTCAAATCAACTAGTTATACCTAAGAGGTAACTATTCTGTGATTGGGAAATAGTGTCATCCCAGGTTCACTAAGATTGGATTATAAGGAAAAATGTATTTTAGGCTATTTTCCATAGCCTAATCAACTCTAACTAGTAAAGAAACCTTCACTCAAATACCCTATGGTCAAGGATTTTCGAATGAATAGGATTGACAAAGATTGTTTATCCTGATTACCAACCCTTAAGCTTACCATATTTAGAATTGATGATTTATTAAATTTAGAATCCCATACTCTTGATCCGTACCATGGGTGGTCTATCCACTCTTGATATGATTGAATGTGTTGGTTGGAGTAGATTACTCAAGAGGGGGTTAATTGAGTATCTATAAAAATTTCTGTTAAAAATTGATTCTTTAAAAACATTCCACAAAATAAAAATATAATCGAAGTAAGTTTGTAGTGAATTTATAAAAGTCCTGAATGTTCAATTAATTTCTCAGAAGATTGATTAGATCTCATCTATATTAATCTGAAGATTAGTATAACTTTGGAAACTAATATACTGGTTAAAAATAAATATAAACAGTTTCTAAACTAACTATCAAAGTTCAATACGGTTTTATGTAAAATGTAATAAACACAAATTAAAACTGAAAGGAAAAGACACAATAGATATAAACAAGAGGTTTAGTCTCAAGATGAGGCTTAATCCTATTCCCTTGGTTATCACCTACCACCAAGGAGTTTAATTTAATAAAAAATTTGATCCACACCCTGGATGAGGGTTCACAATAGCACACAGGGTTGTCCAGGTTACACCTAACCTCTACCAAAATTATTCGTGGGAAAAAAATTAATAGGTCACACTTGACCTCTTCCACTATTCTATGCCAGATACAAGAGTAAAAGAGAGTGAGTTTGAGGATATCGTGTATCCTCCAATTGTGCACAGGTGAGAGTGCGTGTATAACAGACATATGCACACACTTCTCAATAATGTTAACAAAAGTACACAATAGATCTATAGATGAAGAATAGAGTTTAAAAGTCTATGTGTGTTATGCAGTGAAGATCTGGACTAGATTGATGTAGGAAAAATAAGTTTTGAGTCCTCTTCTTGAATTTTTCTTCACAAACAGTGTATCGTATCCTCTATATTCTGGCTTCCATGTGAGAAAAGTTCACCTCCTTGATGTTAGGATGTTCAGTGAAGTCCAACATATTTTTCTTGTATTGTTGATCTCCCTATATGCTCTAGCTTTGAGTTATTGGGAGTTGGAAGAATTCTCGAGAGTCACGGTAGTTTGCGGTTATTCTTCTATCTTTACTTTTCAAAACATTCCTCGTATATTTATATCTTTTTGCAAGATCTATCTTGTAATTATTTTATACTTCGAGGTCCAACAGGCATAAAGATCTCCCCACCTGCATGTACCTTGTACTATCTAAGGATTTGCCTACAGAAAAAATTAAATAATGATAGAAACATGAATTTTTCTAAATATGACCATTAGATATAAATTTGAATAAATAAATTTAAAGAGAGTTTTTATGACTATCGGGGAGTCATAAGTATCGGTGACTCATTAGCATCAGTCTGTCATCGTTGGTCTATCAGCATCGTTCTGTCCGCATTGGTGACTCGGAGTATCGGTGAGTCCTTTGCATTGGTATCAGTGACTCGTTGTATCAATGAGCCTTTTCCATCAGTATTGGTGACTCATTGTATCAGTGAGTCTTTTCCATCGGTATCAATGACTCGTTGTATAGGTGAGTCATCCATCATTGAGTCATCTATCAGTGACCCATCCATCGGTGACCCATCCAGCATTGACTCATCCATCAGTGACTCATCCATCAGTGACTCGTCCATTGGTGATTCATCTGAACTATCGGTTCCAGAGACTCTGAAAAACATACAATGTCTATGTCCTACATATAACACTACCAGATTTAGTGAAATTCATAAATACATGTAAATATATACTTGTAAACACATGGAATCATAAATATAAAGTTTATTGATTTATTGAAATTAATTTTATAGTATGAAAAAATTTATTTACTTAGATATATTCAGGGACATTATCAATTTTATTTATTACTTAATATAATAATTTATAGGATCTGTAGATTGACATGATTTGAGATTATGAAAACCACTATTTTCTTTGAGGGTCCAACAATCTCCCCCTTTTTTACAATCACAAATTATGGCATAAACATGATGTAATAGTGGTATTATAAACACTAAGGATTACCTTTTTAAGGTTCCCCCTCAATTATGTAATAGAGGATATGTGTGTGTGTGTGTGTGTGACTTTATATCAGAGGAGGGTCATTTAAATTAGAGCTAGTTGTATCAGTGGTAGGATATCTTATTCCAGATTTTCTCCACCTGTTACTAAGAATTTATTCCTTCACCATCCTCCCCCATTTGAGATTAAGTAAAAGGATAAGATAAGGATAAAGAATAAAGATAAAGAATATAAATAAAAAGAGAAACACAGTGAAGAAAAAACAGATTTTCATTAAAGTTGAAGAGTGTAAAATCAGAAAAATAATGGGACAAATCCCTATCAAATAAAAATAAACTATTAAGTTTTTGGCTTCTCAGGTTATTTTCCTTTGTCTGAAGGATCAACTGGAGGTGCAGGAGGTGGTGGGGTTTGGGCTGTAGGTAGAGGTGGTCTTATGACAACCTTAGGCATGGAAACATATGTAGGGACACTATAAGGATAGGTATCCTTTCTGAAAAAACATTTCTTTGAGGTTAGTCTATAATTACTAGTTGAATCTGAGAGAGATCATGAGATACAGACATATGAGAATGAGGCCATGAGGTAGTTCCAATGGAAGCAGCTGGTGGAACCACTGTGGTTTCAACTAGAACATGCAAGTGCGACTTGAGAAGTTAGATGAAATCATTAATGATTTCACCTTGATAAAACACATTTTATTTAATATTTTATTTGATAATAAATGATATAATTTCCTCACACTGCGGTAAATGTGTTCAATTACAAAATATTTTGGATTAGATCATTCATTTAAAAATTCGATGAAAATTCCAGTTTTACCCTTTAAAATTCACTGAAGCATTTCATACATAAATATTTTTATATGAATTATTTGAACTTAAAATTCATTAAATATCATCCTGATTTAATGGGATAATACTTTAATTTAATACATTGAAGCTAAATCATTCATTTGGTTGGTACAAATGGGCCATGAAGTCAAAGTTGGGGTGGACTCCCAAAATTGGGCATGGGTTCTGTATTTGGGCTATAAATCCTTCATCCATGCTTAGAGTGGGATCCAATTTGGAGAGGATCTATGGAACCAAATTTCTCACAAATAATCCTTCTAGATGGAGAGTTTTTTCGCGCATTTTGATGGTCACATGGGCGGTTCAAGTGGGCTTAAAATATTTGGCCGAATTTCCCCATTCACACTTGAAACCACTTATAACCTAGCCTCCCCTCCACTAAATAAATTGGTATTTTTAACATTTTGAGGGGGTTGGACGTGACATAGAGGATTGGGATAAGATTTGAAGTGTTTATTTTCCATTTCAATTAACCATTGGTGGAGATAATCTTTCAAGCTAGGATCTCCACCAAAATGTTCTTCTCTTCCTCTTCTTTGTTGTAATGTTTTTGTTCTTTCAAAAAACTTCTAATATTATCTTCCATTTCTTTTATTTTTATCAATTTTCTTCTTATTTTATCTTACTATTTTGGATGTAATTCTTTATTAGAAGCTTGATTGGGTTATACCCATTATAAACCATTGCAAATGCAATTTTCGTCTACGATGATTACACCACCCATGGAAGAGTAGTCTTTTTAGTAATTGATCCATCTATTACCTTCTCTATTCATATATTTTGAATCAATGAGATGCTGTAATTCACACAATATGATATATTAAATTATTTTTCAAGATAAATGAAACTAATCAAGTAATTTAACAATTTATACAAAAACATGTGAGTTTGAGGTTTGTGTAAATTGTGAGAGTGCGATCTTAATCAGTAATACAAGGCCACACGGGATAAATTTGTAGAGTTAAAATATAATACATAAACTCAATTAATCCACATTCTCAGAGTGTATATGTTCTCTAATTAACCATTCACTATAAGACAACCTATGAACATTAATTAAAGTAGGGTGCTACGATTGCATGTTCCGAAGCTAGCCTAGGGTTTTAGTAATTTCATCTTTTTGGTTATGTTAACACATGTAGGGTTCGATGTTTAACAAATTAGAGGATTATAATTAGGTGGATGTAAATTTAAATGATATTGATAAATAATTTATTGAATATGTTGAGTTATATCAATTACGCGTTTTAAATATTTTCTCAAAAAAAATCTTCTTGTTCGGTCATTCTAAAATAACTTCATTTGAAAACTAAAAACAAATAAAATATACAATATTCTTCCAGAAAACATCTTCTATATTTATAAACAATAAAAAACTCCAATACTTTTAATTAGTGTTATTAATTAATTTTATTTTATTTTCAAAAGACCTTTAATATGTTGTTAAATTTACTTCCTCCTTTGAGAGACGACATTGGTCAGCCACTCTGTTGTACTGAAGTACACCAAAAACCATTAATCATTTGAGGGAACCCACGACAGCATCTTTCAAATTGGTGTCATTTCTGGGGAGGTAATTAATTATTTCAACCATTTAGAGGAATTTATTTTATTTTATATTTTATTCTCTTCTTCTCTACTTTCTTTCTTCTTTACCCATTCTGAATTTTTCTTCTTTTGTTTTCTTCTTGTTTTTATTTTTAGACCTTCAAATCAAACTTCTAAACTTTTATTTTATTATGGTCCAATTTTGTTATTTTCATTTTTATTTGATTTATGAAATGAACTAATCCCGAATATCTCTTAGATATTGATCCAGATATTGAACGTATCCTTAAGGCTCGAATCATATATTCTTAGTCTACGAGAAGTTTCAACATTCAACCAGTTGGAGAATTCCAAAAATCTCAGAACATTGAAATTGGAATCAATTAAAATTCAATCATAAAATAAGAAAAAATGGATGAAAACAAGGGAAATAAACTTAATAGAACCATTTGAGAATTTGTTTCACATGATATTAATTATCAACCAAATTTTATTTCATAGACAAATCTCGAAGCGAACTTTGAACTAAAATATGGCTTAATTCACCTTTTTCCAAAGATTCATGGCCTCTCTGGTGAGGATCCAAATAAACACCTTAAATAATTTAATGTGTTTTTCTCAACCTTAATACCAAGAAATTTTTTTCAATATCAAATCAAACTAAGATCATTCTCATTATCAATTGATGAAGATCTAAAGGATTGGTTGTATTAATTACAACCTGAAGATGTAACTTATTGGAATGATTTGAAACGTATTTTCATGAAAATATTTTTTCTAGAAATAAGGACCACTTCCATTCGTATGGAGATATCGGGGATCAAGAAATCCCAAGGGGAGTCAATGTATGAGTACTGGGAGAGATTCAAGAAGTTGTGTGCAAGCTGCACACATCACCAAATCAGTGAGAAACTACTTATCTAGTACTTCTATGAAGGACTCACACCTAGGAGAGAAGCATGGTGGATGCCATGGCTAGAGGTCCATTGGTAGACAAGACACTCGTAGCTTCACGTGTGTTGATCGACAAGATGGCACAAAACTCCCCACAATTTGGCGATCATGGTAAACCACTTGTCAGGGGAGTACATCTGGTAAGTCCTTACCCTCTTGAGAATCATTTTATTGATACTATGTTTGAAGAATTGACCACTATGGTGATGTAGATTGCTTTGGAATAAAATACATCACAAACCCCTCTTTCAAGGCCTTGTGGAATTTGTACTGAGACAAGCCACCCAACTGACGGTTTCTCTCAACTACTAGGAACAAGAGATTGTGAAGTAGTGTTTCCTAAGAGACCATATCAGTAAAAACAACCACAATATCCCCAGAAGAATCTTGATTATTTTTCCCCAATATAAAACCAATGGTTGAAGGATCAATTGGACATGAGGTATGCATCTGGACAACAACAAAGGCCCCCCTTTCAACAAAACTTCTTGCATCCTCCACCTTACCAAAGGGGTTTCCAAAAAGCCCAAAGGCGATTTGAAGCTCAAGCATCTACAAGTCAACAAAAAGGTAATTCTAAACCAAAGGTAGATTATAACACTGATGATATTTTGAAGAAAATTGTTCTTAATCAACTAAATGAGTTGAAGAGTCAAGTTTTGGAGCTGAGGGAGTTGAAGACTCAAATGAGATAGATTTCCACCACCCTCCATGAACTGGTAAGTAAAAAATCCAGAAATATTCCTTCCCAACCTACTGCAATTCCAAATGGGAATGTCAGTGCTTTCATAGTGTTAAGTGGGAAGAAAACAAATGATATATATCTACCTACCATTTCACCAGTATTCACCTCAACTCTGGAGAAGCCTTATTCAGAACCGACTGATGAGCAACCCAAGGAGAAAGATAAAGTTAAGCAAATGATTAATAATGTTCCTCCCAAACACTTTCCTTTTCCAAATAGGGTTTTTCAAACCAAGAATATTTATGAAGAGGCGATGCAAAAAGATGTTTTGCATACATTGAAGTGTGTGAAGATCAACATACCTCTACTTGAAGCCATGAACCAAATCCCAACGTATGAGAAATTATTAAAAGAAACATTGTATGAATCGAATAGGGCTCAAGGTAAATGAGAGGATAGATCTTGGAATGAATGTTTCATCACTCATTAAACCAACTCTTGCAATTCCAACAAAGTGCAAGGATCTAGGGAAATTCACCATACCATGTACCATAGTGGAGTTTCACTTTTTTGATGCTCTTTTTGATTTGGGAGCTTATATAAATGTAAATCCACACTCTATATTATCTTATTTATAGGTTGGTGAGTTGAAGACAATGAGAGTAGTGGTGTAGTAGGACAATATAGCTACAACATATCCAGTGGGAGTCCTTTAGAATGTACTTGTGCGAGTAAGAGACCTAATCTTTCCAGTAGATTTATACGTGCTTAACATGGATGAGGATAAGTTAAGTTCTCATTATCCCATTTTCATAGGTAGAACCTTCCTCAAAACTGCAAAAAACTATCATAAATTTCAATGAGGGTATACTTTACATGGATTTTGAAGATGAAGTTGTGATATTTAATGTCATGGAATCCATTATGTACCCCTCAAAAGTCAATTATTTTCTTGTTATCTCTCATTTTGAACCACCAAGTAAAAACCCCATTGATTTTTATTGTCCTATTCTTAGGGAGATTATGATCATTGGTTCTATTTTGATGTCTAAGATTACTTCCACACATATTTATAATGCACAATACTCTCTTAGATTTGATTTCGAAATGGAATCTTATTCTTATTTTGATCATGTGAACTCTGATTATGACATGGATGCTGAGTATGATAATGGATTTGATGCTTTATTCTTTGATTTTGATTATTTATATTCTGATACTTATGTTCTTTGTGCACATATTTCAGTTCCTTCAATTTGTCCATCCATACACCACCCCCTACACTAGAACTAATTCCATTATCACCAAATCTCAAATACTCATACTTGTTGAGTGGTGAGAAATTACTTGTTATCATTGATGACAATCTCTCTTTTGAACATGAAGAAAAATTTTTGAATATTTTGAGGGAGAAAATCTGTGAAATTAGGTGGAACTTGGCTGACATATCAGGTATTAGCCCCTCCATTTTCATGCAAAAGATTCTTTTGGAGGATGGGGATAAACCGGTTAGGCAGCCATAATGGAGACTGAAACTACCTCTTTTAGAAGTTGTTAAAAAGAATTTGGAAAATTTCTTGAGGAAGGTATAATCTTTACCATTTAAGATTATCAGTGGGAAAGTCCTATTCAGATTTTGCCTAAGAAAATTGGTGTTACAGTTGTTAAAAATGAGAAAGATGAGTTAGTTCCAATGAGCATACAAAACAGTTGGAGTGTGTGCATTGATTATAGGAAACTAAATCAGTCCACCCGCAAGGACCATTTTCCCCTCTCATTTATTGATCAAATTATTGAAAGACTAGCTGGGAAGACACATTATTGTTTCTTGGATGGATTTTATAGATATTTTCAGGTTTCTATTGCTCCGGAAGATTAGGATAAGACAACATTCACTTTTCCATTTGATACGTTTTCCTACCGAAGGATGCCATTTGAACTTTGCAATTCCCCAGGTACCTTCCAGAGATGCATAGTGAGTATTTTTTATGATTTTATTGAGACCTTAATGGAGTTATTAATGGATTATTTTATAGTGTTTGGATCCTTATGTGATGAATTTCTAAGTAATTTTGGAAATATGTTTAATCGTTTTATTAATAAGAATCTAGTCTTGAACTTTGAAAAGTGTCATTTCGTGGTAAAGCATGGAATTGTCTTAGGGCATGTAGTTTCAAAACATGGTATTGAGGTTGATAGATCTATGTTAGATATCATTTTATACTTACCATATCATTCATGTGTGTTTGATGTTAGATCTTTCCTAGAGAATGCAAGATTTTATCAGCGCTTCATCAAAGATTTTAGTAAGATTTCTCTTTTTATGTCACGATTACTTCAAAAGGATTCTGATTTTGTGTTTGATGATTATGGTAGGACATCCTTTGATGATATAAAGATGTGTCTGACCACTCCACCAATCATACATCCCCCACGATGGGATCTTCTATTTGAACTTATGTGTAATGCCTCAAACTTCGCAGTTTGAGCTCTCTTATCTCAAAGGGTGGAGGGACGTTCACATGTGATTTCCAATACATCGAGGACACTTGATTCATCCTAATAAAACTAAAAAATCATGGAAAAGGAGTTTCTTGTTGTTATAATTGATTTAGATAAATTCCATTCATATGTTTTGGGCTTTAAAGTAGTTTTTCTCTTCTGACCATGTGACTTGGATGTACCTATTGAAGAAGCCAGATGCAAATCCCAAGCTAATCCGATGAATGAATTTTCTTTAGGAATTTGACATCGAGATAAAGTAAAATATGGGGTCATATAACTTAATGGAAAACCACCTTATTAGGCTTACTCACACACTAGAGGACGACACCTTGGACTAGGTACCACTTCTGGACACTATTCCCGATGAGCATCTTTATTCCATCTCAGGTACGTAACCTTAGTATGATGATTTAGTGAAATACCATGTTGAATATGAAATTCCTTCAAATTTATAGAAAACAAAATTACAAAAATTAAAGAGTGAGTCAATATTTTATGTTTGGGATTATACATACCTATGGTGCATGTGTAGTGACCAATTTATTAGGAGGTGTGTTCCTGATCATGAGTTTGAGTTTGTTCTACAATTCTTTCATACACTTACTTATGGTGGACACTTTGGACACCAACGAACAGCTAGGAAATTCTTATAATTTGGATTATATTGTCCTAGATTATTCAATTATGCACATGTGTTTTGTAAGTCATTCTCTCATTGCCAACACACTAGGAACATTTCTAGGTGACATGTGATGTCTCAACAACCCATACTATTCTGTGATATTTTTGATGAATGTGGCATTGATATTTTGGGTCCTTTTACTAGTTCATTTGTTTTTTTTGTATATTTTGGTTGTTGTTGATTATGTGAGTAAATAAGTGGAGGATAAGTCCACCAGGACTGATGATTCTTATGTTGTTGTGGAATTTTTCCAAGAGCGGATTTTTTGTACGTTTGGAGTACCGAAGGCCATCATTAGGGACCAAGGGACACACTTCTGTAATCGAAATATTTCTTCCCTTATTTAGAAGTATGGGGTGATATACAAAACATCAACACCATACCACCCCCAAACTAATGGTCAAGATGAGGTTTCAAATCATGAGTTGAAACAAATTTTCGAGAAAATTGTGCAGCTAAATAAGAAATATTGGAGAAAGCACTTGGATGATGCATTATGGGATTATAGGATAGCATACAAGGCACCCATTGGTATGTCCTAATTTCAGATTGTTTTTGGGAAAGCTTTTCATCTCCCCGTAGAAGCTGATCATCAGGCTTATTAGGCTATAAATAAATGCAACATAGATCTGGACCAAGATGGAATTCAAAGGAAGATGCAAATTCAAGAGCTTTAGGAGATTCGATTTTCTTAATATGAGAACTCAAGGCACTAAAAGGAAATATCAAAATCAAATCATGAAAAAATGATCCATAAAAGATAATTTCAAGTTGGGGAGAAAGCCTTGATCTATAGTTCATGACTGAAGCTGATGCCTCGTAAGTTGCATTCTAGGTGGTTAGGTCCTTATGTTGTGACTAATGTTTTCCATTATGGTGAAGTGGAGATCACACAAGAGGACACAGGAAGGATATTTACAATCAAGGGGAATCTTTTGAATAAATACATTAAGTGACTTCCTACTGATGTAGTGAATTTTAGCACACTGCATGATCTGATCCTCACATGAGCATATCAGGCTGTTTCTAACCCTTTAAATTTTATATTCTTTTTCCTATTTAAAATTATACATTTTATGTGCATATATCATCTCATAGGTTCAAATTGAGGATAATTAAATATTTTAAGTGTGGGGGAGGGGACAACATTTGAGGGTAGATATTTAGGACTTTAATTTTTGTGTGTATTTTCTATTAGGTTTTTGGTTAAAATTTTCAAAAAATAAAAACAAACAAACAAACAAATAAAAAACAAATCTATAAAAAAAAGAAAAAAATATATCATGTAACATTATCATGTGAAACAAATGTAAAATTCATGTTTTCAAAATTTATTGGTAGAATGATAAGAATGAGAAAGATTTCCTTTTTAAGGATTGATTTTTATAAAAATTGAAGTCATCGATGATATGAATGATTATGTAATTATAAAACCTTTTAGATTTTGACATCATTATTTGTGATCTTTGTTCCTGGTAAATTGTGTCATTGATTTTTCCCCACAAATTTTCACTCAACCATGACTTGTGAAATTTTTTCTACTCAATTGAAGGTATAATCAAATTAGGTAAAAAAATCATTGGTTGAACCATATGTTAGTTTCTCTTCTGATTGGTTTCATTACAATATTGAATTGACTTATGTGTGTGTACCTGTTATTCAGTTGTTTTATGCCCTCAAAAAAATTTCTTGTATCTTGGATAGGTCAAAACCTACTCTTAATCAACCTATGATCTTGTTATAACTATTACAATTAATGTCATGAGGAGATCAAACATGGGTTGAGAGTTGAGTGTGACATTTTCTCCAAGTACAACTTAAAAAAACAAAATAATAATAATAATAAATTAGGGGAGTGATGAGATGTAAAACATATGGGGATATCTTAATCAGGAGCATAAGGTTTGACTTTCAAGAATGATTAAGTGAGTGGGTCATGAAATTAGATTGAAAATGAAAGAAGAACAGGTTTAGTGAATTAAACTAAGTAAGATGAATTGTTTTACATGACCTGAATATACTGAATAATGGGTGGATTTATGAGCTTGGAATGGTTGGCACACACATACGTGGAGAATTAGTGGCATAGTAGACCCATTACTTGTTTCTCTATGATTTGTGTTATGAATCTCACTAGATTTTGTTTTGAAACAATTTATAAGGAACTTAGTTTAAAATTTATTGATATGGAATCTTTATGGGATCCTTACTTTGCTTATATTTCTACTTTGGATTGAGAAATATGAACAAGCATATCTTGTCACAATTTTTTCAAATACATGATATGATGTTTTTCCCAAGAGTGAAAAAGGGTAAGGGTAGGGAAGTTGATAATACACATTTCTATAGAATATTTTATTTATAATAAATGATATAATTTACTCACACTATGTTAAATTTGTTCATTTATGAAATATTTGAGATTAGATCATTCATTTGAAAATTTGATGAAAATTCCAGTTTTACCATTTAAAATCCGCTGTATCATTTCGGATATTAATATTTTGATATGAATTATTTGAAATTATATTAATTTAAATATGTTCTGGAATTAATGGGATAAAAATTTTATTTAGGAAATTGAAGCTAAATCATGCATTTGGTTGGTGAAAATGGGCCATGAACTCAAAGTTGTGCTGGACTCGCCAGATTGGACATGAGTTCTATATTTGGGTCATAACACCTACATCCTTCCTTGGATTTGGCTCAAATTTGTAGAGGATATCGGTAACCAAATTTCTCACAAATCCTCCTTCTATATGGAGAGATGGTTCACGCTTTGTGAAGGTCTAATGGGCAGTACAATTAGGCTTAAAATATTTGGGTGAATTTCCCCATTCACACTTGAGACCACTTATAACCTAGCCTCCCCTACACTCTATAAATTGGTATTTTTCTCATTTGGAGGGTGATGGACGTTCCTTATAGGATTTTGAGATGAGTTGAAGTGGTTATTTTCCATTTCAATTAACCATTAGGGGAGGGAAGCTTTCAAGCTAGTATCTCCTCCAAAATGCTCTTCTCTTCCTCTTCTTCATTGTAATGTTTTTGTTCTTTCAGTAAACTTATTATTTTATCTTCTATTTATTTAATTTTTATCAATTTTATTATTCTTTTATCATCCTATTTGGACTGTAATTCTTGAGTAGAATCATTATTCGGTTATACCCATTATAAACCGTTTCAAATGCAATTTTCTTCTACAATGATTACACCACCCATGGAAGAGTAATCTTTTTAGTAATCGATCTATCTCATACCTTCTTCATTCATTTATTTTTAATCAATGAGATACTTTAATTCACATAATATGATATATTAATTGAGTTTTCAAGACAAATTAAACTAATTATACAATTGAACAATTGATACAAAAACATGCGAGGTCGAGGTTTGTGTAAATTGTGAGAGTGTGATCTTAATCGATAATATAAGACCACACGAGATTAATTTGTAGATTTCAAATATAATCCCTAAAATCAATTAATAATCATTTATTTAGTGGATATGTGCTCAAATTAACCACTAACCTTAAGCTAACCTAAGAACATCAAGTAAATTAGGGTGCTATGATTGCATGTTCTGAAGCTAGCCTAAGGTTTTTGTAATTTCATCTTTGTGGATAAGTTAACTCTTGTAGGGTTCGAGGGTTAAAAAATTAGAGGATTATAATTAAGTGGATGTTAATTTAAATGATAATGATAAATAATTGAGTGAATAGGTAGAGTTATATTTATTGTGACTTTTAAATATTTTCTCAAAAAAATCTTCTTATTCTGATATTTTAGTCGAACTTCAATTCAAAACTAAAAACAAAAAAATATACAATCTTCTTCCAGAACAATTCTTCTAGATTTATAAAAAATAAACAACCCCCTTAATTTTAATTAGTGTTATTAATTCCTTTTATTTTATTTTCAAAATACCTTTAATATGTTGTTATATTTACTTCCTCCTTTGAGATACAACCATGGTTAGCCACTCTACTGTACCTAAGTACCCCAAAAACCTTTAATCATTTGAGGGAACCCATGAAAGTGACTTTAAAATTGGTGCCATTTTAAGGGAGGCAAGTAATTATTTCAACCATTTAGAGGTATTTATTTTAGTTTACATTTTATTCTTTTATTCTCTTCTTTCTTCTTTCTTTACCCATTCTGAATTTTTCTTCTTTTTTTTCTTATTCTTCTTCCTTTTGGACCATCAAATAAAAATTCTCATCTTTTATTTTATTATTGTCATGTTTTATTATTTTCATTTTTATTTGATTTATTACATGAACTAATCCTGATGATCTCTTAGATATTGATACTGATATTGAACATAGCCTTCGAGCTCGAATCAAACATTCTCAGTCTATGAGAATTTTCAACATTCAACCAGTTTGAGAATTCCTCAAATATCATAACACTGAAATTGGAAGAAATTTTAAATCAACCATAAAACACGAACCAATGGCTAAAAAAATGTAAATGAACTTAATATAACCATTCTATAATTGCTTACACCTGATATTAATTATCAACCAAATTGTATTGCATACCCAATTCTTGAATCAGACTTTGAACTGAAATCTAGATTAATTCACCTTCTTCCAAAGTTTCATGGACTCTCTAGTTAGAATCCCAAAAAAACCCCTTAATGAATTTAATTTAGTTTTATCAACATTAAAAACAAAAAATGTTTCTAATGATCAAATCAATCTAAGAGAATTCTCATTCTCACTTGATGTAGCTGCAAAGGACTGGATGTATTATTTACAACATGAAGATGTAACTTGTTGGAATGATTTGAAACATCTTTTCTTGCAACGATTTTTTCTATCATGAAGGACCACTTCCATTTGTAAGGAGATACCAGGGAACATTAAGGCCCAAGGGAAGTTAATGTATGAGTACTGGGAGCGATTCATGAAGTTGTGAGCAAGCTACCCACATCACTGAATTAGTGAGTAACTACTCATCCAGTACTTCTACAAAGGAATCACACCTATGTAGAGAATCATGGTGGATGTCGCAGCTAGAGGGGCATTGGTAAACAAGACACCATTATCTGCACTTGCGTTGATCAACAAGATGGCACAAAAGTCCCAACAATATGGCAATTGGGGTTTACCACATGTTAGGGGAGTACATCAGGTAAGTCCTTCCTCTCTTGAAAATCATTTGATTGATACTAAGTTATAAGAATTGACCACTATGGTGAGTATAATTTCTTTGGCACAAAAGAAATCTCAACCCCCTCTTTCAAGTAATTGTGTCATTTTCACTGAGACAAGTCACCCAACTGACTGTTTCCCCCAACTACAAGAAACATAAGATTGTGCAGCAGTGTTTCCTAGGAGACCATATCTATAGCAACAACCACAATATCCCCAAAAAAATATTGATTCCTTTTCCCCAACATATAACCAAGGGTGTAAGGATCAATCTGACATGAGGTATGCATACGGAAAACATCAAAGTCTGCCCTTTCAAAAAAACTTCCAGTAGCCTCTACCTTACCAAAATGGTTTCCAACAACCGCAAAGGCAATTTGAAGCTCTAGCATCAACATGAGATACCTCAAAAACCCATACTATTTTGTGAGATTTTTTATGTTTGGGGCATCGATTTTATGGGTCCTTTTCCTAGTTACTTTGGTTTTTTGTATATTTTGGTTGATGTTGATTATGTGAGTAATTGGGTGGAGGATAAGGCCACCAGGATTTATGATTATTATGTTTTTGTGGACTTTGTCAAAGCATAGATTTTATTCAGGTTTGGAGTACTGAAGGCCATCATCAGTGACTATGGGACACACTTCTCTAATCAAAATCTTTCTTCCCTTCTTAGGAAGTATGGGGTGACACACAAAACATCAATACCATACCACCCCCAAACAAATGACCAGGCTGATGTTTCAAATTGGGATTTTAAACAAATTTTTGAGAAAATTGTGCAACCAAATAAGAAATATTGGGTCAAGCGCTTGGATGATGCATTGTGGGCTTATAGAACAGCATACAAGACACCCATTGGTATATACCCATTTTGGATTGTTTTTGGGAAATCATTTCATCTCCCTATAGAAGTTGAGCATCAGGCTTATTAGGCTATAAATAAATGAAACATGGATTTGTACCAAGACACAATCCAAAGGAATCTACAAATTCAAGATCTTGAGGGGATTCAATTGTCTTAATATGAGAACTCAAGGATCTACAAGGAAAGATCAAAAGTAGCTAATGACAAATAAACAATAATTTTAATTAGGAGAGAACGTATTGTTCTATTGTTCAGGACTGAAGTTGTTGTATGGTAAGTTGCATTCTAGGTGGTGAGGTCCTTATGTTGTGACTAATGTTTTTCCTTATGGTGCAATGGAGATCACACAAGAGGACCCAGGAAGGATCTTTACATTCTATGGGAAATGTTTGAATAAATAAATTGATGGAATTTCTACTGATGTAGTGAATTTCATCACACTGCATGACCCCATCATCACTAGCGCATATCAGGTTGTTCCTAACCCTTTAACTTTTATATTCTTTTTCCTATTTAAAATTATTCATTTCATGTGGATATATCATCTCATAGGATCACATTAAGTACAATGCAATATTTTAACTATGGGGGGACAAAATTTTGGGGTAGTTATTTAGTATTTTCATTTGTGAGTTTTTTTTTGTATCTTCTATTAAGTTTTTGGTTAAAATTTTCAAAAAAACAAAAACAAAACAAAAAAACAAAAAAAATTAATAAAAAATGAAACAAATATATCACGTAACATTATCATGTGAACCAAATGGAAAATGTGTGTTTTCAAAATTCATTGGTATAATGATAATCATGAGTAATATTTCATCATTAAGGGTTGATTTTTATAAAAATTAAAGTCGTCGATGATATGAATGATCATTTCATTATAAAACCTTTTTGTTTTTTACATCATTATTTGTGATATTTGTTCATTGTAAATTGTGTCATTAATTTCTCCACACAAATTTTCACTCAACCATGACATGTGAAATTTTTCTTACTCAATTAAAGGTATAGTCAAGTTTGTTAGAAATATTCATTGGTTGATCCATATGTTCGTTTCTATTCTGATCAGTTTCATTACTATACTGAATTAACCTATGTGTGTGTACCTATTATTTGAATGTTGTACACCATCAAAAAATGGGTTGTGACTTGGACAGTTCAAAAACCACTCTTTATAGACCTTTGATCTTGTTATAACTATTACAATTAGTTTCATCAGGAGATCAAGCACGGGTTTAGAGTTGAGTGTGATATTTGTTCCATGTACAACTTAAAAAACAAAATAATAATAATAATAAATTAGGGGAGTGATGAAATGTAAAACATATGGGGATATCTATGTTGGGAGCTTAAGGTTTGACCTTCGTGAATGCTTAAGTAAGTAAGTCTTTAAATTATATTGTAAAGTAATGAAGAAAATGTTCAGTGAATTAAACCAAGTAAGAAGAATTGTTTTACTTGACCTGAATATACTGAATAACGAGTGGATTTATGAGCTTAGAATGGTTGGCAAACACACATGTGAAGAATTAGTGGCATGGTAGACCCATGACTTGTTTCGTATGATTTGTGTTATGAATCTAACTAGATTTTGTTTTGACACAATTAATGAGACACTTAATTTAAAATTTATTGATATTGACTCCTGATGGTATTCATACTTTTCTTATACTTCTTCTTTGGAATGAGAAATATGAACATACATATGTTGTCACGGTTTTTTTGAATACATGATGTGAGGTTTTTCCCCAGAGTGCTGAAGGGTAAGTGTGGGGGAGATGATAAAACACATTTTTATTGAATATTTTATTGACAATAAATGATATAATCTCCTCAAATTGTGGTAAATGTGTTCATTTATGAAATATTTGGGATTAGATCATTCATTTAAAAATTTGATGAAAATTTCATTTTTACCCTTTTAAATCTACTATAGAATTTTGGACATAAATATTTTGATATACATTATTTGAACTTAAAATTCTCTAAATAAGTTTCTTAATTAATGGGATACAACTTTAATTTTGAAAATTGGAGCTAAATCAAACATTTGGTTGGTGAAAATGGGTCATGAAGTCAAAGTAAGGCTGGACTCTCCAGATTGGACATGGATTTTATATTTGGGCCATAACTCCTACATACGTGCATGGATTTGGCTCAAATTTGAAAAGGAACTCAGAAATAAAATTCTCAGAAATCACCCTTTTATATGGAGAGTTGGTTCACACGTTTTTAAGGTCAAATGGGCGCTGAAATTTGGATTAATATATTTGGCCTAATTTCTTCATTCACACTTGAAACCACTTATAACCTAGCCTCCTCACCACTCTATAAATTGGTATTTTTATCTTTTTGAGGGGGTTTGTCACACATTAAATGATTGGGAGAATAGGTGAAGTGGTTATTCTCCATTTGAATTAACCATTGGAGGTGGAAAGCTTTCAAGCTAGGATCTCCTCCAAAATGCTCTTCTCTTCCTCTTCTTTATTGTAATGTTTTTGTTCTTTCAATAAAATTCTTATTTTATCTTACATTTCTTTTTTTGTTGATCTATTTTCTTCTTCTTCTTTTATCTTCATATTTAGGCTGGAATTCTTGAGTAGAAGCGTGATTGGGTTATACCGATTATAATCCGTTGCAAATGCAATTCACTTCAACGATGATTACACCACCCATAGAAGAGTAGTCTTTTTAGTAATTGATCTATCTCTTACCTTCTTAATTAATTTATTTTAAATCAATGAGATATTTTAATTATCATGATATTATATATTGATTTATTTTTCTAGATAAATGAAACTAAGCAGGAAATTAAACAATTGATACAAAAACATGCAAGGTCGATGTTTGTGTAAATTGTGAGAGTGTGATCTTAATTGGTAAAACAAGACCACACGGGATAAATTTTTAGAGTTAAAATATAATCCTTAAACTCAATTAATCCTCATTTATATATTTGATATGTGATTTAATTAACCACTTACCATAAGATAACCTAAGAACATGAATTAAATCAGGGGGCTATGATTGCATGTTCCGAAGCTAGCCTAGGGCTTTAATAATTTCATCTTTGTGGTTAAGTTAACAATAATAGGGTTAGAGGGTTAAAAAATTAAGGTATTATAATTAAGAGGATGTTAATTTAAATTATAATGATAAATAATTGAGTAAAGAGGTAGAGTTAGATCGATTACGGCTTTTAAATATTTTCTCAAAAAAACTTTCTTGTTGTGTCATTTTAATCAAACTTTATTTCAAAACTAAAAACAAAAAAATATACAATCCTATTCCAGCAAACTTCTTATATATTTATAAACAATAAAAAACCCCATCCTTTAAATTAGTGTTCTTAATTTATTTTATTTTACTTTTCAAATACCTTAATATTTTGTTAAATTTACTTCTTCCTTTGAGAGACGACCTCGTTCAGCCACTCGGCTGCACCTAATTACCCCAAAAACCATTAATCATTTGAGGGTGCCCACAAAAACGCTTTTCAAATTGCACCATCTTCATGGAAACAAGTAATTATTTCTACCATTTTGAGGTATTTATTTTATTTTACATTTTATTTTCTTCTTCTCTTCTTTCTTCTTTCTTTACCCATTCTGTATTTTTATTCTTTTGTTTTCTTCTTCTTCTTCGTTTTGGACCATCAAATAAAACTTCTCATCATTTATTTTATTATGGTCCACTTTTCTTATTTTAATTTTTATTTGATTTATGACATGAACTAATCCTGAAGATATCTTTGATCTTCATCCTTATATTGAACATAGGCTTCGGACTTGGATCAGACATTCTAAGTCAACGGGATGTTTCAACATTCAACCAGTTAGAAACTTCTTCCAATCTCAGAACATTGAAATTGGATGAAATAAAAATTCAACCATAAAACAAGAACCAATGGCTTAAAATAATGTAAATTAACTTAATAGAACCATTTGAGAATTGGATGCACCTCATATTAATTATCAACCAAATTATATTGTGTATCCAAATCCCGAATCGTACTTCAAACTAAATTCTAGATTAATTAACCTTCTTGAAAAGTTTTACGGACTCTCTTTTGAGGATCCCAATAAACACCTTAATTAATTTAATGTGGTTTTATCAACCTTAAATCCAAAAAATGTTTCTAAAGATCAAATCAAACTAAGAGAATTCCCATTCTCATTTTATGGAGTTCCAAGGGACTGGATGTATTATTTACAACTTGAAGATGTAAGTTGTTGGAATGATTTGAAATGTCTTTTTTTAAAAGCTTTTGTCCTGCATCAAGGATTACTTCCATTCATATGAAGGTATTGGGGATCAAGAAAGTCTAAGGGGAGCCAATGTATGAGTACATGGAGCGATTCAAGAAGTTGTGTGCATGCTGCTCACATTACCAAATCAGTGAGCAACTACTCATCCAGTACTTCTACAAAGGACTCACACCTATAGAGAGAAGCATGGTGGATGTATCAGCTGTAGGGGAATTTTTAGACAATACAATATTAGTTTCACGTATGTTGATCGACAAAATGCACAAAACTACCAACAATTTGGCGATCAAGCTACACCACATGTACGGGGAGTACAACAGGTTAGTCCTTCCCCTTTTGAAAATAATTTGATTGATACTAAGTTAGAAGAATTAACCACTATGGTGAGGAATATTAATTTGGAAAAAAAGACATCCCAACCACCTATTCTATGGCCTTGTGGCATTTGCACTCAGACAAGCCACCCAACAGACTATTTCCCCCAACTACAAGAAATAGAAGATTCTGTAGCAGTGTTTCCTGGGAGACCATATCAGTAGCAGAAACCACAATATCCCCAAAAGAATCTTGATTCCTTTTCCCCAACATAAAACCAAGGGTTGAAGGATCAATTGTACATGAGGTATGCATCGGGACAACAACAAAGGCCCCCCTTTCAACAAAAATTCTAGCATCCTCCACCTTACCAAAAAGGGATTCCAACAACCCCAAAGGAAATCTGAAGCTCAAGAATAAAAAATTAACCAAAAAAGTGAGTTCTCAACCAAAGGTAGATTCTAAAACTAATGATATTTTGAATAAAATTGTTTTTAATCAATATAATGAGTTGAAGAGTCAAAGTTTGGAGCTAAGGGAGTTGAGGACTCAAATGAGCCAGATTGCCACCACCCTCCATGAACTCGTAAGTAAGAACTCTAGAAATCCTCATTCCTAACCTACTCCAAATCCGAAGGGGAATTTCAGTTCCATCACATTGAGAAGTGGGAAGCAAACAACAAATATATATGTGCCTACCATTCCACTAGGATTCACCTCAACTCCACAGAAGCCCCATTCAAAACCGACTAATGATAGTCCTTGAGGATGTACTTCTCCAGGTAAAAGAAATGATATTTCCAGAAGATTTCTACATGTTTAACATAGAGGCTGATTAAGTAAGTTTTATTACTACCATTATCTTACGTAGACCCTTCCTCAAAACTGAAAAAAATTATCATAAATTTCCATGAGGGTACACTTTCCAGGGAGTTTGGAGATGAAGTTGTGATATTTAATGTCATGGAATCCATGAAGTACCCCTCAGAAGACCATTGTTCTTTTTTTATCTCCTATTTTGAACTACCATGTAAAAACACCATGGATTTTTATTGTCCAAATCTTAGGGAGATTATGAGCATTGGTTCTAGTTTTATTTCTAAGAGTACATACACACATGTTTATAATGCACAAGACTCTCTTAGATTTTATTTTGAAATGGAATCATATTCTTATTTTGATCATGTGAATTCTGATTGTTACATGGTTGTTGAGTATGCTAATAGATTTGATGCTTTATTCTCTTATTTTGAATATGAATATTCTGATACTGATGTTATTTGTACAAATATTTCAATTCCTTCAATGTCTCCATCCATACACCACCCCCCCTACACTGGAAGTCAAGAAATTTCCACCAAATCACAAATACCCATACTTGTTGAGTGGTGAGAAATTATATGTTATCATTGCTAACAATTTCCCTTTTTAACATGAAGAAAAACATTTAAATATTTTCAAGGAGAACATATGAGGAATTGGGTGGACCTTGGTTGAAATATTATGTATTATCCCCTCCATTTTCACGGATATGATTATTTTGGAGGATGGGGCTGAACCGGTTAGGCAGCCACAACAAAGACTGAATCCATCTCTTTCGGAAGTTGTTAAAAAATAAGTTGAAAATTTCCTCGAGGCAGGTATCATCTTTCTAATTTTATAATCTCATTGGGTAAGTCTTATTCAGGTTGTGCCTAAGAAAAGTGGTGTTATATTTTTAAAAAATGAAAAAGATGAGTAATGAGAGTAAAAAACAGTTGGTGTGTGTGTATTGGTTATAGGAATTTAAATCAGTCCACCCATAAGGACGTTTTTCCCTTCCCATTTATTGATCCAATTTTGAGAGACTAGATGGTAAAACACATTATTGTTTTCTGGATGGATTTTCAAGATATTTTCAGGTTTCTATTGCTCTGGAGGATCAGAATAATACAAAATTCACTTGTCCATTTGGTACATTTTCCTACTAAAGGATGCCATTTGGACTTTGCAATGCCCCTGGTACCTTCCAGAGATGCATGGTGAGTATTGTTTCCGATTTTATTGAGACCATCATAGAGCTATTTATTGATTATTTTACAATGTATGGATCCTCATTTAATGAATGTCTAAGTAGTTTAGGAAAGGTGTCAAATCATTGTATTGAGACGAATTTGGTCTTGAACATTGAAAAGTTTCAATTCATGGTTGAGCATGGCATTGTCTTAGGGCATGAAGTGTCAAAACATGGGATTGAGGTTGATAGATCTAAGGTATATATCATTTCATCCTTACCATTTACTTCATGTGTGCGTGATGTTAGATCTTTCCTTTGGCATGACGGATTTTATCGGTGCTTCATCAAAGATTTTAGTAAGATTTCTCTTCCTATGTCATGATTACTTCTAAAGGATTCAGATTCTATGTTTGATGATTATTACAGGACTTCATTTGATGAGCTAAAGAAGTGTCTGACCACTTCACCAATCATACAACCCCCATGGTGGGAGCTTCCTTTTGAGCTTATGTATGACGACTCCAACTTTGCAGTTGGAGCTTTCTTATCTCCGAGGGTGGAGGGATGTTCACATGTGATTTCCTATGCACCAAGGACACTAGATTTAGCCCAATCAACCTACATAACCATAGAAAAAGAGTTTATTGCTGTTATATTTGCTTTAGATAAATTTTTTCATATTTATAGGGCCCTAAAGTAGTTGTTTTTTCTGGCCATGAAGCTCTGAGGTACCTATTTAAGACGCGAGATGCAATGCCCAGGATAATTTGATGGATTCTCCTTATTCAGAAATTTGACATTGAGATAAAGTACAAGAATGGGTTGGAAACCCTAGTTGCAGACCAAATGAGTAGGCTTACACACACACTAGAGGATGACACCTTGGACCATGTACCACTTCGGGACACTTTCCCTGATGAGCATCTTTATTCCATCTCAGGTACGCCACCTTGGTATGCTGATTTAGTGAACTACCTTGTTTCATATGAAATTACTTCAAATTTAATGAAACATCAAGTCCAAAAATTAAAGATTGAGTCAAGATTTTATGTTTTCTATGATTCATACCTATTATGTGAGATTTTTGATGTATGGGGCATTGATTTTATGGGTATATTTCCTAGTTCCTTTTGTTTTTTTATATTTTTGTTGCAGTTGATTATGTGAGTAAATGGGTGGAGGCTAAGGCCACCAGGACTAATGATTATTATGTTTTTGTGGACATTGTCAAAGCACATATTTTTTGTAGGTTTGGAGTACTGAAGGACATAATCAGTGACCAAGGGACACACTTCTGCAATTGAAATATTTCTTTCCTTATTCGGAAGTATCGGATAACACACAAAACATCAACACTATACCACCCACAGAAAAATGTCTAGGATGAGGTTTCAAATTGTGAGTTGAAACAAAATTTGGAGAAAATCGTGCATCCAAATAATAAAGATTGGGACAAGCGCTTGGATGATGAATTATGGGCTTATGGGACAGCATAAAAAACACCCACTGGTATGTCCCCATTTTATATTGTTTTTGGTAAAGCGTGTCATCTCCTTATAGAAGTTGAGCAACAGGCTTATTAGTCTATAAAGAAATTCAACATGGATTTGGCCCAAGATGGAATCCAAAGGAAGCTATAAATTCAAGAGATTGAGTAGATTCAATTGTCTTTATATGATAACTCATGGCTTTACAAGGAAAGATCAAAAGCAACTCATGAAAAATTTATCCATAAAAGAGAATTTCAAGTTGGAGAGAAAGTCTTTCTCTATAGTTCTGACTGAAGCTGATGTCTGGTAATGTGCATTCAATGTGGTTAGGTCATTATGTTTTGACTAATTTTTTACCTTATGGTGTAGTGGAGATCACAAAAGATGACATAGGAAGGAGTTTTACAGTCAATGGGAAATGTTTGAAGAGATACATTGAGGGAATTCCTACTGATGCAGTGAATTTCATCACACCGCATGACCCCATCATCACTTGAGCATATTAGGTTGTTCTGAACCCTTTAACTTTTCTATTCTTTTTCATATTTAAAATTATACATTTCATGTGCATATATCATCTCATAGGATCACATTGAGTAAAATGCAATATTTTAAGTGTGGGGGGACAACATTTTTGGGTAGATATTTTGGATTTTCATTTGTGTGTTTTGTGTGTATTTTCTATTAAGTTTTTGTTTAAAATTTTCATAAAAAAACAAAAAACAAACAAATAAAAAAACAAAAAAAAATCAATAAAAAAATCCATAAAAAAAAAAGAAACAAATATATCATGTAACATAATCATGTGAAACAAATAGAAAATGCATGTTTTTAAAATTCATTGGTAGATTGATAAGCATGAGTATGATTTCATTAGTAAGGGATGATTTTTATAAAAATTGAATTCGTCAATGATATGAATGATTGTGTCATTATAAATCCTTTAATATTTTCATATCATTATTGGTGATATTTTTTCATGGTAAATTATGTCATTGATTTCTCCATACAAATTTTCACTCAACCATGACTTCTGAAATTTTTCCTACTCAATCAAAGGTATAGTCAAGTTAGGTAAAAAAATCATTGGTTGATCCATATGTTTGTTTCTCTTCTAATCAGTTTCATTACTGTACCGAATTGACTTATGCGTGTGTACCTATTATCTGACTATTGTACACCCTCAAAAAATGGGTTTTGTCTTGGACAGGTCAAAAACCACTCTTCATTGACCTTTAATCTTGTTATAACTATTACAATTAGTGTCATGAGGAGATCAAACAAGGGTTGAGAGTTGAGTGTGATATTTTTTCCAATTACAACTTAAAAAAATAAAACTATAATAATAATAAATGTGGGGAGTGATGAAATGTAAAACATATGGGGATATCTAGGTTGGTGACTTAAGGTCTGACTTTCAAGAATTCTTAAGTGAGTGGGTCTTGAAATTCGATGGTAAAGGAATGAAGAATAGGTTTAGTGAATTAAACCAAGTAAGTAAAAAAGTTAAATGAATTGAATATACTGAATAACGAGTGGATTTATGAGCTTTGAATGGTTAGCACACACACAAGTCGAGAATTAGTAGCATGGAAGACCCATGACTTGTTTTTCTATAATTAGTGTTATGAATCTCACTAGATTTTGTTTTGACATAATTTATGAGGCACATAATTTAAAATTTATTGATATTGACTCTTTATGGGATTCTTACTTTGCTTATATTTCTACTTTGGATTGAGAAATATGAATATTCATATCTTGTCATAATTTTTTTGAATACATGATATGAAGTTTTTCCTAGGAGTGAAAAAGGGTAATTGCAGGGATGTTGATAAAACACATTTTTATTGAATATTTTATTAATAATAAATGATATAATAAACTCAAATTGTGGTAAATGTGTTAATTTATGAAATATTTGAGATTAGATCATTCATTAGAAAATTTGATGAAAATTCCAGTTTTACCCTTTAAAATTCACTGTAGAATTTCATACATAAATATTTTGATATGAATTATTTGAACATAAAATTATTTAAATTTATTCTAGAATTAATGTTCTGCAACTTTAATTGAGGACATTAGATCTAAATCGTGTATTTGGTTGGCTCAAATGGGTCATGAAGTCAAAGTTGGGCTGGACTCGCCAGATTGGACAAGGGTTCTGTATTTGGGTCATAAATCCTACATCCATGCTTGGATGGGTCTAACATTTTGAGAGAAGATCGGGAAAAAAATTTCTCACATATCATCATTCTATATGGAGATGTGGTTCATGCGTTTTGAAGGTCAAATGTGTGGTGAAATTTGTCTAAAAATATTTGGCCGAAATTTTCCCATTCACACTTGAAACCACTTATAAACTAGTCTTCCCTCCAATCGATAAATTGGTATTTTTCTCATTTTTAGGTGGTAGGATGTGCCTTATAGAATTGATAGTATAGTTGAGGTGGTTTTTTTCTATTTCAATTAACCATTTTAGGAGGGAAGCTTTCAAGCTAGGATCTCCTCCAAAATGATCTTCTCTTCCTCTTCTTTATTGTAATATTTTTGTTTTTTCAATAAACTTATTATTTTATCTTCCATTTATTTTATTTTTCTCAATTTTCTTCTTCTTTTATCTTCCAATTTGGGATCGAATTCTTGAGTATAAGTGTGATTGGGTTACACCCATTATAAATCGTTGAAAATGCAATGCGCTACTACGATGATCACACCACCCATGGAAGAGTAGTCTTTTTAGTAATTGATCTATCTCTTTACTAATTCCTTCATATATTTTGAATCAATGAGATATTTTAATTCACCTAATATGATATATTAATTTATTTTTTAATATAAATTAAACTAAGCAAGCAATTGAACAACTTATACAAAAACATCTGAGGTTGAGGTTTGTGTAAATTGTGAGAGTGCGATCTTAATCGGTAATACAAGACCACATGGGATAAATTTGTAGAGTTTAAATATAATCCCTAAACTCAATTAATATTCATTTTTAGAGTGTATATGTTCTTTAATTAGCCACTGACCATAATATTACCTAAAAACATCAATTAAAGTTGGGTTCTACGATTACATGTTCTGAAGCTAGCCTAGAGTTTTAGTAATTTCATCTTTGTGGTTAAGTTAACACTTCTAGGGTTTGATGGTTAACAAATTAGGGGATTATAATTAAGTAGATGTTAATTTAAATGATAATGATAAATAATTGAGTGAAGAGGTAGAGTTATGTCGATTACTCCTTTTAAATATTTTCTTAAAAAAATCTTCTTGTTGTGTCATTTTAATCGAACTTCATTTCAAAACTAAAAACAAAAAAATATGCAATCTTCTTTCTGCAAAATTTTTCTAGAATTATAAATGTTAAAAAATTCCATACCATTAATTAGTGTTCTTAAGTACTTTTATTTTATTTTCAAAATATCTTATAATATGTTGTTTAATTTACTTCCTCCTTTGAGAGAAGACCTAGGTTAGCCACTCTGCTACACCTAAGTACCCCAAAAATCATTAATCATTTGAGGGCACCCATGACCGTGCCATTCACACCTCCATATTGCATAGCCTTATAGAAATAATCCTTATTCTCCATGAATTTATCTATAATAGGGGTAAAATCCTTCAATTGTGCCACTTGATTCTTAAAGGCTTCAGTAACATGAGTAATCTTTAGATTTTCAGCCAAAACATTGAAGCTATTGATGAGATCAAATTTGGTATAGATCATGGAAAAATACTTATCCACCTTCTCTATAATCTCCTTCTGAGCAACAGAGGATTCATTTGTCCATTTCCTTACCATGTTTTAAACAAGATTGGTATTTCTATTCCCTGTGGAAATGGTTTCTTTATCTAAATAACTTTTAATATTCTTGAGTTCTTCTCTCATCACAGCCCTGAGAGACTCTATATCAGCAACAAAAGCTCTGCTACCTTTAGAACTAGATGGACCAAAAATCATTTGGCCAAGTTCCTCCTTCAATTTCTTCAAATCCACACTCATTAGATGTGTCAATAAGTTCCTAAGAACCTCCATCATACCACTAAAAAGGGTATTGAAATAATTTTTTAGAGTGTCCAATTCATTGCTCATCCTCTTTACTTATTCTCTCAACATAGTATTTTTTTAGGACAGTTTCAGTTGTAGTAATGAGATTAGGCTAAATATCATGAATCACAGCCCTTGAAATATTCAAAACATCATCATTTGAAATGATCATTAAAGTATAGGATTCATGTCTGACTCCAACTGAGGCCTTCACGGAATCATAGATATCATCTTTGATTTTATCTATATCAGCCTTAGTGACATAGTCACTAGGCACTGGCTGTGCTATTGGCTCCACTATAGGAGGTGCAATCAGTGAAGTAGGTGTTATAGGTTCATATTCATCTTGGGATTGTGGAGCAGTAGTAGGAGCCATGGCCTCCTCATCTGAGTCATAATCCAAGAAAAAAATAATGATTCATTGATTCATGTTCCACTCACCAGTACATGTACAGTCTCTGGGCTCTAGTATATCAATCTTGACTCTTCTTCTATGAGGCTCAGGTACAATCTTAGCTTATTCATCTTCTTCTTCCTATCCTCTAGAAAATAAAATATTTCTAGGAACTAGTAAAAATTGAACATGAGGTTCTACATGTACTCCAACCCCTTCAGCTTCTCCAAGAATTTCCTTAACCTGAGGCAAATGTGCAACTTGATCCTTATCCTCTTCCTCTTGTCCACCAGCCATAATTTCACTCAACTCCTAAATGATTTCTTGATTTCCAACATTAGGATGGTCAGGCCTTTCCTCATTACCAGCATCTCAGTGATCATCAACCTCCTATTAAACATGATCAATACCACCCTATCCTTCATCTCTATCAACAACTCCATTTATAGATTCCTCACATGATTTGTCAACCACTTGTTGACCCACATTTTAAGAATCACTAACATGATCATAATTTCCTTCTTAATCATCATCATCATCATCAGACTCCTCATATGATTTACTTACATAGCCTTCCTCACTTGTGAGTTCTATCTCTTCCTAATTTTCATCACCTAACAAAGGTTCCCTTGAGGGTAGATCCAATGGTGGACTAGCAGGTCCATGAGACATGTCTTTTGGGCTCTCAGCAATATCATGTTCACTCCTATCATCTGTAGGAGATCCTTTTTTCCTTGGAAAATAAACTTCATCTTCTTCATTTAAATAGACAACTTCATCTCCTAGTTTTAAGCCTAGATCAGCTTGATCTTTTTCCTTGGTAGGATGCTAAATCATATTTCAATCTTTATATAGTCTTTCCTCATATCCTACGCAGCATTTCTTCCAAGGGTTCCATAAAATCTTCATCCTTTCTAAAATCTCTTTCTGAAGACAGAAACCATTGTAGGTAATGATCACTTCTTCTCCATCTTCCATACAACCCATCTTATTTATCATTTTAGAGATTATCCTAGGATAGTATAAACATGTTTCTTTCCTGGAGGGTTTTATCATATCATAAATATATACCATTAGGTACCTACAAAAATTAACCTTTATCCCATTATTCAATAGTTAAATCATGAATACATACTAATACTTCACAGTAGATAATACTCCCTTCCTTAGATGGATTTGATGTTGAATGAAATTAAAGAGAAATCTCGGCTCTCCATCCAGCTCACTGGTAGTATCTCTTCTTGATTATTCACTTCCAGTCAGCTTCTTTATAGTATCCTCGTATGAAAAAAAATCAGAGGAATGAGGAATGTTACCCTGATAATCAGTATAGATACATTCACGAGGCATTTCCAAGATTTCATCATATTTCCTTGGTGAAAATTAAATCTATTTTCCCTTTACTGCTAACTTTATCCTTCCTTCCTGAGCTCCATCCGGGGATATCTTCAAGTTGAGATAAAACTCGTGCACAAGATAGGGATAAAACGACCTATCATTATTCAAAAACCATCTTATCTAGCCTTGAGATTATAGAAATCTTAGAAAAAGTGACATGCTCGATAAAATCCATTCTACTGATACTTATTTCTCTATTGTAATAACTCGGCTTCCCAAGCTTGGATTTGCAGTACCACTAGACTCACCTTTATGATGCTTAGATAATGGAGATTCACTCTACTCTTCCATCACGTGCTTTGTCCTTTCCATTTCTGAATATTCAAGTCTAAAAGAAGTTGAAAGTTCTTTGGTAGAGAGGTAGAGTGGCCAAGAGCCGAAGGTTCTAAGGCAGAGATGGAGGTGAAAGTTCGAAGTGGATTGAATTAATTTTATCATTTAGGGATTGTAAATTGTAAAAATAGAAAATTGAAAATTGGTAAAAAGGAAAAAAATTATATCATTTTACTTTAAATTGATAGAATTTAAAAAGTTTCCTTATAGGAATTAGTTTCACACAATAAGTTTTACATAATTTTTATTACACAATTGATATTACACAATCAGTTTCAAGTGATCAGTTTCACATGATCTCTATTACACGATAGGTTTCACATGAATGGTTTGAGAGATCGGTTTCACTGATCGGTTTCACCTGATCAATTTCACTAGATCGGTTTCACCTGATCAGTTTCACCTAATTGGTTTCACCTAATCAGTTCCACTTTATCCAGTAACAATGATAATTATATTATTCCTACGGGGGAAGGAGGTTGAATGGACTTTAGATATTTATCATTCCTAGATCATGTCCGATAAATTTTATTCTCTCCAAGTTAAAGGGTTTGGTGAATATGTCAGCAAGTTGATGACCAGTCCCAATAAAATCAAGAGTTATATAACCTTTTTGAAAATGATATCTCAAAAATTGATGTATTACATCAACATGTTTTGTTCTAGAATGATAAAATAGATTTTTAGAAATGTTAATTGAACTTTTATTATCACAGTTTATTGGGATATGTTGGAATTGAAATCCATAGTCTAATAAAGTGTGTTTCATCCACAATGTATGTCCACAGAAACTACCAGCAGCAATGTACTCTCCTTCAGCAGTTGACAATGAAACAAAATTTTTCTTTTTACTACACCATGATATTGGAGTCTTTCCTAAAAAAATGGCATGTTCAAAAGGTACTCTTTCTATCTAAATTACATCCACCAAAGTCAGCATCTGAATAAGTAACTAAATCAAAAGGTTTTCCTCTAGGATAAAACAATCCTAAACTAATTGTATACTTGAGGTATTTGAAACCTTTTTTAATATCATTTAAATGTGATTATTTTGTGTTTTCTTGGAATCTTACACACATACACACATTGAACATAATATTTTTCCTACTAGCTGTTAAGTACAGCAAACTCCCAATCATTCCACTTTAAGCAGTTTGATCAACAGATTTCCCATTTCTATCAAGATCTAACTTACATGTGGAAATCATAGGGGTTTCACTACTTTTAATGCTATCGAAGACATATTTTTTTAAATAAATTTAGTTTACTTGCATTGATTTAAAATAATACCTTCTTTATTTTGAAATATTTGAAATCTAAGAAAATATTTATGTTTACCCATCAAACCCATTTGAAACTCGCTTTGCATCATTTTTGAAAAATCATTACATAAAGTACATATAGAAGATAAAAAGATAATATCATCTATATATATTTGAGCTATTAAAACTTATTTTGAAATTAATTTTATAAATAATTTGGGATCAGAAAATCCTTTTTCAAAACCATTAAAAATTAGAATATTACTTAACCTTTCATACCAAGATCCCGGAGCTTGTTTCTAACCAAATAAATCCTAAGATAATTTGAAAACTTGATTTAAAAAATGTGGATTTGTAAAACCTGGGTGTTTTTTGAAAAAAACATACTCAATTATATAACCATATAAGAATTCACTTTTTACATCCATTTGATAAATTTTCAAATCAAAGTGTGTTGCATAGGCAAGTAAGATTCTAATTAATTAAATCCTAGATACTATTTCAAAGGTCTCTTCAAGATAGTTTCCTTTTTCATGATTATTTCTTTGTGAAACCAACCTATATTTGTTTATAACTATACTTCCCGCATCATCCACTTTATTTTTAAACTCCCATTTGGTTCCTAGGGTCAATGTATACATTGGTCTATTTTCAAGCGTCCAAACTTTATTTATTTTAAACTGGTTAAGCTATTCTTGCATGGAAATTACCTAAAATTCATCATGGATTTCATCATTGATATTTTTAGGTTCAAGTTGTGATAAGAATGCTTGATGTTCAATATGGTTTCTCAAATAATCTCTAGTTTTTGTTCCTCTATCTAAATCGCTAACAACGGCATCTAAGGTGTGGTTTTTAAGGTTCCTAGTTGGTCTAGAAAATGAGGGCCTAGTTATTTCAGGTTCATCATTTTGATTAGGTTCACTATGGATAGATTCTAGAAAATTTCTAGAACTTGAATTTTTCACAGATTCCTTCACAAGATGATTTGAGGTTTTATCATTAATTTCCAGATTGGATATATCCTCTTCAATATTTTTTAGTGAGGTCTTAGGCTCATTTTGATCTGTTTCATCAAACTTGACATGTATATATTCTTCCACACATTTGGTTTTCTTATTAAAGACTCGATAGGCTTTTCTTAATGTAGAATATCCAAGGAATATTCCTTCATCTCTTTTGGAAGAAAATTTATCTAAATTGTCTTTAGTGATAAGAATATAAACTTTACATCTAAACACTTTAAAATAACTTACTTTGGGTTTCCTATTGTTCCACAACTCTTAAAGACTTTTCTTAAGAATGGGTCTGATTAAGACTCTTTTTATTATGTTACAATACATATTAATAGCTTCATCCTACAAATAAATTGGTAGGTTATATTCATTAAGTATAGTTCAAGAAATTTCTTATATAGTTCTATTTCTTCTTTCCTATACACCATTTTGTTGAGGTGTCCTAGGTGAAGAGAAGTTATGAATATAGCCATTTTGTGAGAAAAAAATTGAAATTATTAATTTTAAAACTCACAACCATGGTCATTTCTTAAGGATTAAATCTTAATTCCACTAATATTTTCTACAGTCCTAGAATATTTGGTAAAGTGATAGCAAGCTTCCCTTTTGTGATCTAAGAAAAAGGTCCAATTATACCAAGAAAATTCATATAAACAAACGTAAAAATAGTGTTTCCCATAGAGACTTGAAACTCTAGATGGTCTAAAAAAATCCATGTGACCCAACTTGAGATCTTGAGAAGTAGTTACTTCTTTCTTTGGTTCAAAAGAAATTTTATGTTTCTTTCCTTTTTGACAAGGATTTCACACCTTATTGTCTGGAAACTCTAATTTGGGTAGGTCATTATCTAAAACATTTCTAGTTAACTTCTTAAAGGAGTGTACATTGAAATTTCCTAGTCCTTTATGCCAGATCCAAGACTCTTTGTGAAAGTCACTTAGACAAGAAACATTATGTGAAGCCAATGTGTCTAAATTTATACCATATACATTATCATTTCTAAGAGTAATAAATACTAAGTTATTCTTGACATAAATACATAGCATGAATAATTTTTAAATTTTACATTAAATCCATCATCATATAATTAAGATATTTTAAGCAAGTTATACATTATTCCATCAACATAAAATACTTTGGAAATTGAAATATAGTTAGAGATACCAATCTGGCCTAGGCTGATGAATTTTCCTTTACCATTTTCACTAAATATGACATGTCCTCCATCAATTTTGATAATAATTTTAAATATTGAGTAGTCCCTAGTCATGTGTTCTGAACATCCACTATCTAAGTACCACATATTTCTATAAGAACTCTTTAACCAGTTTACCTACAAACCAATTTATCCAAGAAACGATTTTGGTACCAATATTTTTATAGGCCAAAAAACATTAGTGATAGAAGATTTAGGAACCCACAATTGTCTTATGGGATTTCTGTATGCATAATATAGTTTATTTTAAAAATAAACTTTGTTTGTTCCAAAAGAACTGGATGTAGTAAAAGGATTTTTAGAACTAGAACATGTAGTAAAATTCTGGTTTTTGAAGAAAGATTCACATTTTCCAAATTTGGATATAAAATTTATTTTGGATAAATTCATTTAACCTGTTTGATATTGTATCCCATAAGTGCACTTTGGATCTATCTATTTACCGAGAATTTTATTAAGGGTATTTTTCCCATTGGTAAAATTTTCTAATTCCTTATTTATTTTCTCATAAGACATTTTTAATTCAATGCTTTCCTTGAGTAGCTGAGCATTATTTTATTTTTTTAGTTGTAAGTTCATATTTAATGGTTACAGTAAGATAATATTGTTTCTTTAAATATTTACACTTATCTTTTAACTCATTTCATGTTTCTTTCCGCATGTTGAAATATTCAAATAATTCATCACTTCTCTTATTCTCAGTATCACATAAATTTTTAGAATAATATGAATTTTGAATATAAGAGTCTAAGATTACATCATAAGTTTTTTTTCATAAAACACATATTAGCCATATCATCTTTATCATCATGAGAATATGCAGATTCACTCAAACAGTTCTTAAAGGAACTCCAGGTGACCTTCATTACTTTCTTATATTTTTTATCCTAATTCTCATACATATATTTGTATTTGAGATTAGGACAGTTAGATTTTACATGTCCTTTCCTTTTATATTCATAAAAAATTGTCTTGTCTAATTTATCATTTCTCTTCCTATCCTTTTTCCAATTTCCCTCGTTATCATACTTTCCCATGTAATTGTTATTTTGAAAACTTCTTTTTCTTATTGAATTTCTTGAATCTCTTGGCCAACTGGGCCATTTTTTTCATCACTACCCAAAGTCGATTCTTCACTACTAGAGCTTTCAATAGTAGCTTGAATTTTCTATTTGTCTTTATTTTTAGAGGCAGTAGTCTAAAAATCTACAGACTTTCTTTTTGGTTCATCCTCTTCTTTATTTACCTTAAATTATTCTTCATACATCATTAATTTACCAATAAATTCCTTCACTAGAATCTTATCAATGTCACATGATTCTATAATTGATAGAGATGTCCCTTGCCATCTCTCTGGTACGCATCGCGGAATCCTTGTGATTTTTTCCTTTTCTGTAAAAACTCTTCCTAAAGAAATCATAGTATTCCCTATTTTATTAAACCTAAGATACATATTATAAATGGATTCAACATGAATCATTCTTAAATTATCATATTTGATAGTATAAGTATTTAATATCATTTCCTTCACATTATATGTTTCCTCATGAGAAACAGAAAATGTGTCCCAAATCTCATGTGCAGTTTTACAAGCAGAAATAAGATTAAACTCTTCATTTCCTAGTGCACATTATAGATAATTCATTGATTTTTAATTATTGTTATAGGCATTCTTGGTAGGTTCATCCCAAGTGTTTCTAGAAGTTTTAGGAATTGCATATTTACTTTCAATAGCAGTCCAGATTCCAAATCCCATGCTTTCTAGATGCATTTTCATTATAAGATTCCACTAAGCGTATTTGGTTCCATTGAAAAATTGAGGTATATTAGTAGCATCTCATTCTAAAATATTGTCCATAATATAAATTGTAAAATAATTTAAATGTGATAAATATTTATAAATAACAGAAATTTTAAGATCTTTGAATGACAACTACACTCACAATTGCAAAATATTTTAAAAGGATTTGAAAACTGACAAATTTATAAGTCTCCTATGATACCAAATATTAGTTAGAATAGATTACTCTAGAGGGGGTTTAATTGAGTGTCAATAAAAATATCTATTAATAATTTATTCATTAAAAACTCACCCCAAAATACAAATATAATCAAAGTTAATTTGTAGTAAATTTATAAAAGTCATGAATGTTCTATTAGTTTCTTAGAAGATTGATTATATCACAGCTATACTAATTTGAATATTAGTATAACATTGGAAACTAATGTACTGGTTCAAAACTGATATAAACACTACCGAAAATAATTATCAAAGTTCAATCCAGTTTTATGTAAAATGTAATAAACACATATTAAAACTGAAAGGAAAAGGCACAGCAGATATAGACAAGAGTTTCAGTCACAAGTAGAGACTTATTCCTCTTCACTTGGTGATCACCTGCCACCAAGTAGTTTAATATAATAAACAATCTGATCCACACCCTGGATCGGGGTTCACAACATCACAAAGGGCTATCTAGGTCACACATGACCTCTACCATATTTATTCATGGGAAAAAAACAAATGTGTCACACTTGAACTCTTCCACTTTTATTTGTGGGATATAAGAGTAAAAGACAATGAGTTTGAGGATATCGAGTATTCTCCAGTTGTGCACATGAGATAGTGTGTGTATAACAGATAGATACACACACTTCTCAAGAATGTAAACAAAAGAACACAATAGAGCTAAAGATGAAGAATATAGTTTAGAAGTCTCTGTATGTTATGCATTGAAGATCTGAACTAGATTAATGTAGAATAAATGAGGTTTGAGTCCTATTTTGGAAGTTGGATTCAAAAATTGAGTATCTTAGCCTCTGTATTCTAGCTTCCAGGTGTGAAAAGTTCAGCTCCTTGATGTTAGGATGTTCAGTGAAGTCCACCAAGTTTTTCTTGTCTCTTTGATCTCCTTGTATACTCTAGCTTTAAGTAATTGGGAGTTTGAAGAAATCTCGAGAGTTGCAGGAGTTGGTAGTTATTCTTCTCTCTTTAATATTCACCACATTCCTCGTTTGTCCACCTCTTTCTTCAAGATCCAGCTTGTAATTATTTTATACTTTAAGGTCCAGTAGGAATGAAGATCTCCCCACATGCATGTACCTTATATTGTCTATGGATAGTCCTAGAGACAGCATTAAATAATGTTATAAACATTAAGTTTTCTAAATATGATCATTAGATATAAATTTGAATAAAAAATTTAAAAATAGATTTTATGACTATCTATTATTTATAAGTATCGGTGACTCATTGGCATCGGTATATCATCATTAGTCTGTCAACATCGATCTTTCAGCATCAGTGACTCAGCATTGGTGAATCGGAATATTGATGAGTCATTTCCATCAGCATCAGTGACTTGTTGTATTAGTGAGTCTTTTCCATCGAAATCAGTGACTCATTGTATTGGTGATAATTTTCCATTGGTATCAGGGACTCGTTCCATCGTTGAGTCGTCCATTGGTGACTCATCCATTGGTGACTCGTCCATTGGTGACTCGTCCATCAGTTACTCGTCCATCGGTGACTCATCCATCGGTGAGTCGTCTGAACTATCAGTGCCAGAGACTCTGAAAAAATTACAAAGTGTCTTTATTACAAATAACACTACTAGATTTAGTGAAATTCATTAACACATATAAATATACACTTGTAAACACATGTAAGCATAAATATATAGTTTATTTATTTATTGAAATGAATTTTGTAGTATAAAATAATTGTTTTACTTAGATATATTCAAGGACATGGTCAAGTTTATTTATTTATTAATATAATAATTAATGGGATCTATATATTGAAATGATTTGAGATTATGAAATCCACTATTTTCTTAGAGGGTCCAACAGAATATAAGTGAATAATGAATTGACATTATGCTCAAAATTATAAGAAAAATAAATTTTAAAAAATTAACGAACATGAAATAATTTAAATTACGAATGGGGAAGAGAAAACAATTAGGGTTAACATATGTAAATTACAATTAACTACTTACTTGAAATAGAAGTTGATGCAACATGTGTTTTTCAATGATGGGTTCTCGAAACAAAGATGAATTAAGGTGATGTTGCAAAAATAAATGAAGGAAATATTGAGAAAAAAATCTATGGTGCTTGTAATAAAAAAATAATCAAAAGAGACTATGAAATTTGAGTTTAGGGTTGAGGGAATAAAAGGAACGAGAGACAAATGAAAAACATATAATTTCTTTACTCTGTAAGCTCTCTAAAATCTATGACCCTAGGGATTTATTTATAGGAAAAAACTTATAAGGCATGTAATGGAATTCACATCATGTAATGTTGATCTATTTACTTTTCCATGGATTTTGAATCTACACATATCCTGCACGTATCTTGTCTGGGATTTGAAGATTTGACTCATTTCACTTTGTTTATCTGAGACTCATGGCATACACCTTCCTTTCAACTTTCTCTACAGAGTAGGAAGCACATTCAAAGGGTTCACAATTTTTTTCGACATCTCACGACATGTAATGGAATCTCCACATGTAATTTCTCACAAATTGAGTTACAAATAACTTCATGACTTACAACATGCTGTGAAAGGATACCACACAATGTGTAATTCTATTTCACTCCATGTAATTGGAAAATTCTACTACTTTTCTACATTTTCTATTTTGAAACTTTAGAATCCATTTTTCTGAAAAATTTATCACATATCAAGCATGTTATTGAATAAATATTTAAAATACTTAACTAAATGACAAAAAAATGTATATATGATTTATGCTTATCAAATTCCGCCACACTTGAACAGTTACTTATCTTAAATAAAAATGGTCTCAACAATGATTTCAAAATGATAAGAAATTTTTAAAATAGGAAATATTAATTATATATAAGAAAATAAAACTAAGTGCAAGTAAAAAAGGTTAGTCTCCAAAATCATCCCTGGATAAGAAATTTTCCATGCCTCATAGCTCAGATCTTTAAACAAATTCTAATATTTTAATTACAATATCTTAAATATTCATTTAATTTTTTACTTGTTTTCAATTTACCTCATGATGAATTTTCTCAAAACACTTATGGTAAAATTATATTAGGGTTATGATCATACCCTAAGTGAATGCTTCTAACCATAGGATTTCATTGGTTCTATCACCTCCACCTTGTAAAGTCAAGTACAAAATTAATCATGAGGGATTCGTCAATTATGTTCTAATGACACTGAGGTTTTGGGTGGGTATGTAAACTGTGAAAAACAAACTAAAAAAGGAGGGTAGTATCTGATGTATAATGTAAGAATGTCCTGAAAAGTGTAATAAAATGACTCTTTCAAAGCCTAAAATCCATTCTCCAAGCACCTCAAGTTGGATTCATTAATTTTTCAAGTAAGTGAAAAAATAGGTATCCTATTCCTTTCCTTTTATTTTGTATTTTTATTTTTTAAAATTCATGTCGAGGACATATCTCACATCCATCCCCTAACCAAATATGATCCTTCAAGGGATTCATCGGTCTTTAAGTGATGATTTTTGACCTTCCTAAAACACAAAACATGTCAATTTTTTTTCTTTTTGGTATTTTTGAAAGGCATAGGAAATAAGTGAAATGATAAAAAGTATAAATAGATCACAACCAAATAGTATGATGAGAAAAATAATACATGTTTATAGTAAAATCATCATGTGGTGTCCTAAATACTCCCCCAAACTTGTTCAATAGTAACATCATGCATTATACAAAGACAAGGGTAAAAAGGGATAATTAGCCTGAAATAGATTCATCCAAAAAGGTTATTCATGGAGACAATGGGTTTAATGAAGGAAAGATAAAAGGTGGATCTCATAAAAAATTAGATCAATAAAGATTTCCTCAATCATTTTAAAATTATACTTGTTCAATCATAGCCTCAATAAGATCTCAATGTAAGTTATGATAGGTCTACATGTCCCAGGTACCACTCAAGAAATATGATCAGAAATAATATGGAATTGTAGGCTTAGAATCCTCTCGAGAATGAGAATAAAAATAGAAACTATAAATCACTAAGGGTATAAAACCATGTAATAAGACAATTAACTATAATTTCAAAAATGATGAATTTTAAATAAATATCTAAACTCAGCAATAATTCTGAAAATCTAATCAGAGAAAAAACATGGATTCCAACAATTTCCAACTTAACTTTTTATTTTATTAAATTTGAATAATGTTTCTTCAGGTCTGAATAATTCTTATAATTTTTTAAAACTATCTCATAGATAGATGAAGACATGAAAAAATTCAAGTATATCAATACTGAAACTTAAAAAAAATCTCCCACACATAGAAGGATATAGTTTCCACATTTTCCGTGTTATTATTATGGAATTTTTATAGAAAACAAAACTCAGAAAAATGAAATTGAAATCAAAAAATTAAATACGGATGGAATCAAGATATCTCTGTAAGAAGTGGAATTCCATGAGGGAACTTGTGATGTTGTGATTATGAAGTTGGTTCACCTACAAAATGGGTTAGAAAACAAAATCATACACCATATTAAACATCATTCCATTTGTTTAAAATATTGATATGTAGAATAACAGGTAGGTGATAGTCTTATGAGCTTGTATAACCAATTTTATTTAAGTAGAGAAGATTTTTAAAATGGGGATTAAAAGGGACTCAAAATTAAAATTAAAATACTGCTACATGATGATTCAATCTAAGAAAATTATGAACTATGGTTTGACTCCCATAAAATGCTAATAGAAATGTCCTCATCCAAACTGATGGAAAAAAATATTCTACAGTGATGTCCATCATATTAGTATCTTCCCTAGTGTCTACAACTACTGGAGGCAGTGTCCTCCAACTTACAGGGTTTCTTGATAGGATTGATGACTTCTGGGTCAGTGTGAGAATGAATTAGATGAGGAAGGAATGGTATATGTGTTTGTGGAATTTGATGTTGTGCATGAATTCCCACTGAATGTTCTTGAATCTGGTGGTCTGTTTCGACCATACAATGATTCAATATTTAGATGTGAATAGAAGGTGGTACATGACCATTGAAAACCATAGATGACACAGAGGATCTTGACATTACAATTAAACAATTAAAAATAATTGAAAATTGATCCAAGTAAAAGTGATGAAAATTTCAGTTCCCATATACATAAATGAGAAGAATAAAATGTGTGCACACAGAGAGTATAAAATAAAATAGCTATTCCGAGGAAAAATTTCCAAAGAAAAATAATAAAAACATTTATCTAAGATAAGTTATTATAACCAAAAATCTTCACCAATTTCCACTCATTATCATGGGTTGTGTTCATTGTTCGGTTGGAATAGTGGAAACGGCTGTTGCAGAGCAAGTGGATCAATGATAGAGGGTGGAGTCACAAATATGGATAGATGGGATTTGGTGGGTGGTGGAGACCCTTTGATTTGAAGAGGGGTCATAAGTCTGGAAGTTGGATCGATGAAGGGCACCTTGGGTGATGTAGCCGTAGCCAACCCCTTTCCACGTCGGGCCTGCTCAGCTAGGTACTCATACTAGGTAGTAGGTGAGTGATATATGTGAGAAGTTCTAGATGGGTTGTGGGTGGTATGGGAGTTATATAAGAGGATTTTTTTCAAGTGATGGTGGTGGCAGAGGATCTGTGAAAGAAGATGGTGGTGTTGGGGTAGTGAAATCAGTGAGCTGGGTGAAAGGTAGATGCAGATGGGTAGAGATCTGGTGCAGGTTCTCTAGGATGCGTAGCTACACAGCCCAGAGATCTGGTAAGGTGGGATGGGTGGTTGGATTACTAGTGGTAACTATAGTGGTAGGGTCAGGGTTATGGGTGGAAGGTGCGGGTATGGAAGTGTTGGGGGATCAATTGTAGGGTGTGCTACTGAAGCTGCCTCATGAACGTCTAGTTCCCAACTATAAATGTCATCCTCCTTCACCAGAAGATGAATTTTTTGGAGAATCACAAAAATGATACCCTTCATGGGTCCTAGTGATGTGAGGGGGAGTGTATCCTCAAAGCCTCTGAGATGGTGGGTGAGGTGGTAATGAAAGAGTTTCCCATCAAAGTACTCTGGGTCTGTTATATGTGATCTTGGTAGTAGTGGGAGAACAGTGCATCAACATTGAGGGATGCTCTCCCTATGGATTCTACCAAAATGAGTACATCAACCTGAATCATGCTACCATGCGACTCTACCCTTTCAAACCATGTGTGTGTCAGAGCTCAATAAATTATATGAAATGTTGGTCTGTTAAACTAGGTAGACTTGGTGATCTATGGCTCATGTGGTATCTGAGGATCATGTGCAATCATATATCATAGGCACCTTGAATTTGACTAGGGTGACTCAATCTAAATTTTTGGAAAGTCCTCGGAGGAGGAAAATTCCTCTATATATATACCTAGGATAATACCAAACTCTGAAAATAAAATATCATGTGGTCGGCCAACTAGATGGAACTGCAAGCTATCAATGGACACCTCAAATGTAGAAAATAAGTCCAGAAACATCTCCCTATACATTTCCTCTTGTACCACATGAATGAATCCTAAATGGAGGATGTCAAGGATCTCTAATATCTCATCAGAGATGTTCAGGCAGGAGATGATGGCCATATCTAGGGTCTTGTTGGTCTGAATGGAATTTATCTATTACTGATCAAGGTTAAAATGATGCTTTGGATTGGAGAAGAATATAATGTGATGCAGGTGGGGTTTCTCATTGTTGGATGAGTCCTTGGAGCTTGATTAGGATTCAATACAGGCTATGGTGGGAGGTGCAGAAGGTGAGTGATGTGTAGCAGGTGTAGTACCACATGGGAACTTGGACGGAATATTCTCATCATGGTCTGACAATAATTCGTAAGGTTATTATCGTAGTGTATTTATCCTTTCCATGGAAGAAGTAGGGAGTTTTGGGTGGGGGTAAGGGAGGGTGAGGTTTTGGTTAAGTTCACTCAATATGGAGGAGGGAGGGGATGTGCGGTTTTGTACTCGGGTTAGAGGGAGAGGGGTGTGGGTGCATGCAGTTAATAGGGGAAGGGAGTAGGGTGTGGGTGGGAGACTCCAGGAAAAAAGGTGGATGAGGGAAGGTTTCGTGTAGTTGGGAGGGAGGATGAGGGCTAGGGAGTTGGAGTGTTCTAGGGTGGTTGGGAGGTGGGTAAGGGAGGTGAGTGGTCGGGGGGTCTCAGGTCGTGAACCTAGGTTCATTACTTATTTTAAAAAAGGTGGCATGGGATATTACATGATGTGTAACCACATTTCACATTGTGTAATTCTATTTTTCAAAGGATTTATGAAAAAATGGTACACATTGTGTAATAGGATAATAGGATGTGTAATTGATTGTTTTACCTCAATTTTTTTTCAAACCCTCACCTCAAACTCTTTGAAGATCCTAATATTTCATAAGGCTAACCTAATCTCATTTAGTCTAAAATGAACTACCCTAGGTTGCCTCCCACTCAAATATTCCTTTAACATTGAGATCTTGACTCAATTAAAGATCAATTGAACTTGAGGATGATAAAACAACCTTCATGGAAGGGTTCTTGAATGATCTTTAATATTTGACTGTTCACTTTGAAAGGTGGTCAATCCTCTCTCTAAATTTCAATGGTCCCATAAGGGAAAACATGAACAGCTTCCAAAGGGTCGGATGATCTAGATTTCATCTTCCTATAGAATAATTTAAATCTCGAGTTGAATATGAGGATGTTATTTTATGGAATAAATATGCATCTTTTGATGCATAGATCATTCCATTTTTAAGTTTTTTTTGTAGATATTTTCATTATCATAAATATCTTTTCTTATTTCTTCCAATTCATCCAAATATAGCATCCAATCTCCTCTCACTTTCTCAGAATCAAAATTTATCTTCTTAATTTCCCAGTATGAGTGATGATATAGTCTAACTAGAAGATTACATGGTTTCCCAAAAACTAGTATGAATATTGTTATACCAATGGGTGTTTTGTTTGCAGTTCAGTATGCCCATGGTGTATCATATAGTTTCAATCTCCAGTCACTTCAACTTCTATTCATAGTATTTTCTAATATTTTCTTGATCTCCTTATTTTAAAATTCATCTTTCCCACTTATTTGTGGGTGGTAGGGAGCTCATGTGTTGTACCAAATTCCATACTTTTTTAGTAATCATTTAATACCTTGGTTAGTGAAATGTGTTCCCCAATTTCTGATGAGTAATTTTGGAAATCCAAACCTATAGAACACATTCTTTTTTAAGAAATTAATAACCACATTCTCTTCGTCGTGGGATTTGGATTTAGCTTCTATCAACTTTGAGATGTAGTCAATGCCAACTATAATGTAGTAATTTCCATGTGAAGTGGGAAATGGTCCCATAAAGACTATTCCTCCAATGTCAAAGATTTTAACTTCCATGATTTAGTTTTCAGACATTTTCTTTCTTTTCCTAATGTTCCCAGTTCGCTGGAACTTATCACAGTTTTGACAGAACTCCCTTACATCTTGGTGTAGTGTGGGCCAGAGAAGTCCACTTTATAGAATCTTTGATATGGTGTGATTGGGTCCATGATTTCCTCTATTTCGTTACATATGACACATTTATATCACATTTGGTATTTCATTTTCAGGGATGCAATGTTGAAATAATCCATCAGCATGACATTCGAACTAGAGTGGTTCAACCTATTAGTAATGTTTTTCTTTGGCCAAAAATCATTTCCTTTGTTGATATGAGAGGTCATGGTGAAAAAAAAATTCTATGGTGAGATAATTATAAATATTTGAAAGCCATAGTATCACTTTAATGTTAAATAGGGTTTTATCAGAGAAATTTACTACGATGTCAGTATCATCATTGTTCTCGATGATGGACTGATGAAGTCAGGATAAACGGTTAAGGATCACATTTTTCATAAATTTGGTGTCATTTATCACAATATAAAATTATTGGAGTAGAAGGATCCACATTATAAACCTTGACTTGGCATCCTTTTTTCATTAAATTCCTTAGGGTAGCATGATCAGTGTACACATTCACCTTATATAAGATGATATAGGAATGAAATTTTTTGAAGGTTTCCACAATATCTAAGAGTTATTTCTCTATAGTTTTTATGTTTACTCAAGATTTATTAAATGTTTGTCTAGCTTAAAAGATAGGATATAAGATGTAACTAAATATTTGTCCTAAAAGAGTACCAAAAACAAAGTTGTTTGCATCACACATCAATTCAAACTCCTTGTCCCAGTTAATTGAAATGACTATAGGGGCTTCTATTATGATCTTCTACAAAGTATTGAATATATTTTGAAATTATTTAGTGGAATAAAAAGTAACTTCTTGTTGAAAAAGATGTGTCAATGGAAAAGAAACTTTGGTGATGTTTTTTACGAGTCACCTGTAGAGTATAAAATGTCCCAAAAAACTTCTTATGCCCTTAACTGTTGAAGGTTAGGATAAATCATTGGTGGCCTTAATTTTTGATGGATCGACTTATATGCCTTATATAGGAATTTTATTCCTAAGTAATATGCCTCCTTGAACCGTAAAATGACAGTTTTCCCAATTCAATACTTGTTATTTCTCTTCACTACATCATATGACTAAATTTAAATTGTTTAGGTAGACTTTGAAAGGTCTTCCATAAACTGAGAATTCATCCATAAAGATTTCTAAAAATTATTCCACCATATCATGGAAAATATGCATCATGTAATTTTGAAACAATTATGGAGCATTACACATTCTGAATGACATACTCCAGTAGAAAAAAGTGCCAAGTTGGAATGTGAATATGGTCTTTGAGTAATCATCTAGGTTGACTTAAATCTGATTATATCTGGAATATTTTCCCAAGAAACAATATAATTCATGACCTTAAAGTATTTCCAACATTTGATCTGTAAATGGAAAAGGAAAATGATCATTAATTGTTATTTCATTCATGCTTTTGAAATCCACGCAAACTCTCCATATAGTGATGGTACATGTTGAGATCAATCATTTTTCATCATTTTTCTCCACTGGGAGTCAACCTTTCTTGGAAACTACATGTAGTCGGATCAACCATTCACTATCAGATATGAAAAATATTATTCCATCATCCAAAATTTTCAACATTTCCTTTTTGAAAACTTCATTCATTGGTGGTATGAACCATCTTTGGGGTTACATTTGATTTTTTTCAACTTCCTTAAGTAGAATCTTGTGGGTTTATATAGTCATATTGATCCCTTTCATGTAAACTACTCCCCAGAAAATCAATTTCCTATGTCTCTTTAAGACTTTAACCAATTTTCCATCTTGTGACTTGGATAGTTCAGAGTTGATGATTTCTAGAAAAGATGTTGAAGATCCTAAGTATAAATACTTAAGTGAACATGGCAGAGGATTCAACTCCAGTGTCAATGGATAAATAATTGAATGATTTAATGGTGTAAAGGTTTACCTCATGAGATGTTCATTGAATCTCAATTCCTCAAAATCACACTCTTCTTCTACATCTAATAATGATTCTTCACTTTATTCTTTTATGTCCATGAATTCACTTCTTTCTTGGGTAAGAGATACAGAGTTTCAATCAATTGAATCCTTTGATTGTTTAGTAGCCTTGAAAATTTTCAAGACTACCTATTATTCGCAAACACAAAAAATCATACATCCTATATTCACATCTATTAGAGCCTTTCTGGTGCCTAAAAAAGATCTTCCAAGAATAATGGAGACATCGCATTCTTCTTCCTTGTCCATAACTAGGAAGTCTACTATAAAGATGAATTTTCCAAATTTGACTAACATTTCCTCCAGAATTCATCTAGGGTATTTCACTAATTAGTCTACAAGTTTTAGTTCCACTCGAGTTTTTTTGAGATCTTGGAGTCTCAAATTTCAAAATATACTCATCTGAAATAAGTTTATGTTTGCTCAATGATCACACAAAGATCTTCCAAGTTTACATTATCCAATAGCACATGGAATTGAAAACCTTTAAAGGTATATCATGTTTTATGGTATTTTTTACTGAAAAATTGTATATAATTCTTTATTTAGTGAGATTAAACCAAAATATTCTATTATTCTTTTACTGAATAGTAGATCCTTAAGAAATTTTTCATAAACTAGCATCTGAGAAATGACTTTTACAAATGGTATGTTGATATGTAGTTGCTTGAACATTTATAGAAACTTTTTTTTTGTACCTCTTTTCTACCTTGCCTTTATCTTTCTAGAAAAATAATATGTGTCTTTTATAGTGGTGGGGAAATATAAAATGGTTCTTTTCATTGCTTAGATGTTTTGGCTAGTGATTACTCCTGTGGTATTATTGGGGAAGTCCCATCTATGTTTTCTTCTTCTACTGGTGGTTACTTCTCAGGTTCCTCGTGTTGTATTTAATCACTTCTACCTTTCTTTGAAATTACAATATCTTTCCAATTCTCAACATTAAGACCTTATCTTTTTCCCATGGGTATGTATGTGTATTACCAGGTAGGGTGACTTGTAATCTGTCTGACAAGGTGTTTGAAATCTGACCCATTTGAACTTAGAGATTATGAAAAGTAGATCATTTTTTTTATATCTCTATCTCTTGAGTATCCATTCTCTGGTCCTCTTTTTGAACAAATGTGTCCAAGAGGTTTTCCTAGTTACTTTAGGGAGGAGTAGTTTATTACTGAGGTCATAGTTGAACTGGTTAAAAATGTTATTATTCTCTTTGAGGGAATGGTTATTTCTACACTTTATATTATGGTATTGGTATAGGGTTCACTGGTGGATACCCTTATGTTCCTTAATTATTAAATGGTGCTTGACCACTTCTCTATTGATTATATCCTTGGTTGTTCTAAGGTGACTACTAAGATGGCCTCTACTAATAATATTTTTGTTATTGTAGTTGGACTGGTGGGTTCTACTTATTGTAATTAATGTAATTACAATCTTGATATTATGTTTATTCAACTCATGTCTTCCAATATTAATATAGTTTTAGTCCACCTCACATCTCACATGACTATATTTACATTACAGGAGTAGGAGGGGGTTGTGTAGTAGGGAGATAGAATGATTCTAGCTTATTTGTGTTCACTTTAACATGCACTACTAGTCTGGTTTTCTCATCCGCTTTCTGGATTCCAGGACAACATGGTCCACGATTAGTTTTCCAATGGCTTTCATTGTTAGAGACTTCATCCAAAATGGCTCTCCCTACTTCATTTTTCTTGAACATCAATCCTCCATTAGCGGCAGAATCGATTACTATTTGTGAGTCTAGTTGGAGACCATGGTGGAATGTATAATTTTGAATCCACATGTCTAGTCCATGGAATGGTTACTTCCTCATTAGTTCCTTAAATCTATCATAAGCTTCACATGTGGACTCTACAACAGTCTGAAAAAAGTTTTGAATGTCTTTCCAAAGTTTCCACATCTAAATGGGTGGAACTTTACTCTAGGAATTTTTTGTCTAGATCGTCACAAGTCATGATTTACTTAGGTGTTTAACTATTGATCAAATCCTTGGATATTTCTTGTAGAGAGAATGGGGACATTTTGAGTTTGATTATGTCTGGTGATAATCCTTGGTTGTGAAAGGTATTGTAAACATTCAGTAAGTTAGTGATGTGCTCTTGAGAGTCTCCACTTTGAAGTCCACTAAAATTCCCCATGTTCTAGATCATAGAAATGAGTCCAGGTTTTATTTCAAAATTATGGTATTTAATGGTAGGACTCACTATGGTTGGTGTAGCTTCAGGGATTGATGGAAAGACATAATCCAAGATGGTTCTCTCGTGCTACATCGAGTAATCTACAAGAATTACTTGTTGCGTGTTCAGAGGGTTCGGAGGGTTAGGTCCCACTTGATGGTTATGGTTGGCCATTTTTGGATGAAGACATGAAGAAAGATATTGTTTTATCTTGGTATCAAAGGGTAACTATTCTTGTCTATTAAGGCTCTTATAATGAGTCTAAGTACCTTGTTACATGCACTATGCCACTAGATTAGAGACATACTAGCATCTCGAAAAAGACAAAAAAATAAATGTGAGGAAGGAAAAGTAATCCTATGTCTTTTCCAAAGGTTTGACTATTAAAATCAGATCTTTAAAGATCCCCAAAAATGGCTCCAAAATTTGATGTGTCTACATGCATCATTGAATTCACGTGGGGTTTGGTCAGATTAGAATTGTGTTTTTCACAAACATCACTTTCTACTAGGGTGTATGATAGTGAAAGTCTAGGTTCGATCACATGGGGAGTGTAAGTTGTAACTAATAAACTATTGATTAGAACCTTTTTGTGTAGAATTCATTTTTAGTTGGTTTATTTTGGGAATGATAACTCGAGAGGGTTGATGGTTTTCTTCAAAAATAAGAGATGTATAGGGATCAATTTGGGGGTTTTGTAGAAAATATGATCTTAATTATAACTTGGTGGGATACTGAGGTTTAGGATGTGAAGCAAGAGGAGATTTCTAGTTGACTGTGGTCAAATCAACTAGTTAAACCTAAGAGATAACTATTCCTAGATCAGGAAATAGTGACTACCTATGTTCATTAAGCTTTTCTTCTAAGGCAGAAAAAGTTTTACTCTATTTTTTGTGGCCTAATCAAGTCTAACATGGATAGGGTCCTTCACTCAAATACCACATGGTGAGGGATGTTCAAATGAATTAGATTGAAAAATATTATTTATAATTATCACTAACCCTTAAGGTTACAAAGTTTATAATTGAATATTTAGTAAATTTAGAAGCTCTTACTCTCAATCCCTGCTTGAGGTGGTTTATCCACTCATGGTAGGATTGAATGTAAGTAAATAAAGAATCAACATTGTGTTTAACACGCTAAGAACAATAGATTTTAAAAAATTAAAAAACATGAAATAATTTAAATTATTAATGGGGACGAGCATGAAATTAGGGTTAAGAAATGTAAATAACAATTAACTGCTTACTTGAAATATAAATGGATGAAACATGAGTTCGTTAATGATTGGTGCTTGGAATAATGATTATCGAAGTTGATGATGCAAAAAGTAATGGAGGAAATGTCAAAAAGAAATCCACGGAGCTTGTATTAAAACAAAATAATTAAAAAAATAAGAAATTTGAATTTAGGGTTGAGGGAATAGAAGGAACAAGAGAGGAATGAAAAAAACTGAATTTATCTACTCTAGAACCTCTCTCAAATCTGTTACCTAGGTGATTTATTTATAGGTGAAATCTTACACGACATGTAATTGGATTCATATATTGTAATGTTGATTCATGTAACTCTCTATGGATTTTAAATATACATGTATCTCATGCATATCTCATCTAATATTTGAAGATTTGACTCATTTCACATAGTGTATCCTAGACTCATGACATGTACCTTCATTTCCATTTTATCTTTAGAGTGGGAATTGTGGTTAAAGGGTGCGCGATGTGTGTCAGTATCTCACGACATGTAATGGATTCCTCAAATGTATTTTCTCATGACTTGTAGAATGATGTGAAATAATAATACACGACATGTAATTTTGCTTAAAGCTGTGTAATAGGTAAATTCTACTCTTTTTCTTAAATTTTTCTTTTGTAACTTTGGAAGCCTCTTTTTTGAAAAATTAAACACATATTAAGTGTATTATCAAATACATTATTAAAAATACTTAACTAAATTATAAAAAAAGTATACCTGATTTCATATTATCAATGATACATGAATTGTACCTCTAATGGTAGAAGTTCCTTCATCCACAATATCTATAGTAGTGTGTATAATGTGTATCAGACTAGACCCTATTTTCTAGGCTCTAGACTGACTCCCTTTAGTTATCCCCTCTTTCTAGTATTGTCATTCCTACAAAGGGGTACCACATCCTTTCCCTCATACTGAGCATCCAGTAGAACTCAAACTACCTATCTACTATGTTGTAGTTGAGACCCTTCCAGACTGAGGTATTGGTCTCGAACCCCTACCACTTCTTTGTTATGAGAAGTTCCAACAAGACTTCTGAAGATAGACCATCATGATATAAGCATGGCACTCCAAATAGAGGTATGTACATTGAGGGCTCTATTCACCTAATCTTCCCCATTGATATAACTATAATGGAACACAGTACCATGATGGAATATCACTACCCTAACTTCTCAACCACCTGTTTCCTTGGAAAAAATTGTCATAGCATTGCTTCTTTCCACCATAAGAAGAAATATCATTTTGCAGTACTGAAATAGCCTAGATTCTACTCAGGTCCTCTCTCAGATTTTATACTATGATAATTTCCCAATTCATTATGTCTAAAAAGATACTCAAAATAAATATTTTCAACTATAAATTGATCTCATAGTGAATCCCTTCTTGAAAAAACCTCACCCTAGAGATCTCATCTGCATATAAAGATGAAAAAATCATTATAGGTTGGTGAAGCATCTTATGTAGTCCATCACTAACATTCCCTCTTACGTAAGGTTCATGAACTCGCGATCCTTCTCATCCCTCAACATCTCAGGATTGAAGTGTCTCAAGAAATTTATCTTTAATTCCTTCGACTATAATTCTTATTACTAACCATCAATCTCTAGAATATCCCACCAACACTTGGCAGGTCCACGAAGCATATATGAAGCAAGATTCACCATCCTATTTGTGGGTGTATCACAGTTATTTAAGTTCGTATGACCTGAAACAATCTATAAATAGGCTACCTAGGGGCCTCCCTCCCCAATGAATGTTGGAGGATGGTGTAGCTGAAACTCTCCATTCAGCTCATACATTGAAGGCACGGTGAAAACATACTCCCTTTCCATGGATCACATGACCCTAAAGAAATTGTGGTGAAGCTAAACATCTATCAGATTCTCATTATCTGTGGGAATCTCCAAAACTTTGATGTTAGTAGAATTTTAATTTCCACTCTCCTGTATCATAACTCGAATACAAAGAGGATGCATTTTCTTTACAAGAAAAACACTCTCCTTAGAACACTCACTATAACAAAAAGGTAAATCTCAATAGGTGACAACAATAGAGAAAAACTTCACACAATCTCCCTAAAGATGGATTACAATTGTTTTAGTATAGAATAATAATTCTTTCATTTCATTTATTAGTTATAACATATATCTTATTTCATAGTTAATATTGGATAGTATATAACACATGAAATAAATTTTCCCTTATTATGAACAATTCATGTCAACCAATATCCCTATGTTCCTATCATGATGAATTCAAACTCATATCATACCATATTGATCCATTAGTTTAAATATCAAGTAACAATAACATCACACAATTGGTGAATCACCAATGGTGGAATAATATTAACTGAAATAAGCAGACATCATTAATTACAATCCCATCCAGGGGAAATTAAATTTTCCAACATACATGGGTTAGGTACTCCCATGAAAACCATCATTAAAAAGTCCTAACACATCCTAGTCACCTTTATTAAATTCCAAAATGGTAAAGAAATATAAAATAAAAACCTAGTTCTGATACAACATTGTAACTTCCCTCGACCTGAAACTCTCTCATGTGGCCAAAATGGCTTGGTTACAAGAACACATGCATGCCTCCCCATGTGCCAAACAATGTCAACTAACAGTGGGGGTGTGATGAATATAATGGGGATACTATACCAACTAATAGAGTTACAACCTAGTTAAATAATCAAATAGTAATGATAATATTATAATAACAAAGAATAGGGTAAACCAAATAAAAGATAGTTGGAAAGTAAAGTAAAAACCAATAAACCAATAATGATAAATCATGTAATGACAAGTAGTGATGAATTAAAATTTAAAACTAGAAATAATAGAAATAAAAGTATCATCTAGCACAACATAATCTCAAAATACCAAGATAATGAACCCCATGTCAGACCAATCTCCAAACTCCAGCTCATCCATAAAGTAAAAAATCAGCAACAATGTCCCTTTCCCTTGTCCAAACTTGTGTCCATGTAATTTTCTCAGGTACCAAATGGTGGCCTAAATAGGGTGTTAATACAACTCAATAGTTCGACACCACCATGTCTAAACAAAACTAGTCTGATAATAAGTGCATGAAATAAAGTGAAAAACATGTGTATTAATTAATAAATTAATATAATATAACAATAAACCTATTTAAAAACCATGACATAATATATCTAAGCATGTCGCATTACTATTCCAATAAATAAAAATTTATTCATGGAAAAATTGGAAAAATCTGGGATAATCCTGCTATATAACTATTTCTTCACTGGATTGGGCAAAGCCCGCTCAATATAATCATTACAGCATGAGATTGGGTAGAGCTTACTCAATGTAAGTAGTACAGCATGGGACCAGGAAGAGCCTGCTCAATATAAGAATTATAACATGGGACTGGGAAAATACTGCTCAATATAACCATTTCATTAGGGAACTAGGTAGAACCCACTTAATATTATCATTTCAACATTGGTATAGGCAGATCTCGCTCAATATAATTATTATAACATGAATCATAACACATGTCACAATAAGAAGGACATCACAATATCACATCATATAGCTCAATGCTTAACTCTACAAAATAAAATTAATCTTTCAATTACACATTTCATTTATAAATTTGGTCTTAAACCATTAACATGATATCCATTTCAATAAACAAATCCATTTCCACAATGAATATATATCAATAAATCACTTCAATCTCATGTTAGGCTAAACACACATTAATCTGTTTTTCAATTCATATATATATAATCTCAGTTTCTATAACCCAACAGGTAGAAATAAGTTAGGTAGTTATCAATTAAATCTAAAGGGATTCAATGAATAATAAAGTCTATAATTTATCATCATTAATTATTTAACTAATCAATGTGCAAAATGTGACGGCGCAGTTGTAGTATTTCACAAACTCAACAATTTAATGGTACATAGGGTTAGTTTTAGACTCCCTACCTTTATCAGGTGATTAAGTAATGCTTCCAATAGAAGTACCCAACAAGAATAGAGGTGAGGAGGATCAAAATGAGAACATAGACCAAGCCAGATCAATACCAACATGAATCCACAGTTGAGATCAAATGGAAACAATGCACCAATGGAAGGAAAATTAAATGAGAATAATATTAAATCAAAGGGACCTAATAGGGATCAAACACCATACCACGACATTCAAAGGTGATGAAATATCTTTATAACCCCTAGGAGTTTTCTAATGCTCAAGAGGAGGGGTTGTACAAATAGTGTAATGAGAAACGAGGCATATAATGCTACTTAAAACATATGTTGGTGATAATTAAATGACATGTTTTTTTAATGGTTGGGGTTGAGGCTTCAATTTATTATTAAAGAAAATACATCTTTAAGACTGGGTAGAGGGAGACCCATTACATAGACAAAAGGACGAAGACCAAGTATCCTAAATAAAAATCTTGAAAGCCCATTTTTTGGCCCAAAGGACCCCTCGGTGAACAGCACTACTACAGTACCTGCACTTTTACAGTCCCTTCTATAGTACTACCACCGATACAGTACTTGCTATAGTGCTTCCACCACTATAGTTCATTCACAACATGAAAACTTTCACGGCATGTGTTTTTTGATATTTATATGCCTTTTAATTCATTTACATAGTGTGTAAATGTTCTACAAACATTTTTCATCCTAGATTCTAAAAAAGTTCATGAACCTCCTCTGAAGCCTCCCAATCTTTCGAAAAACCCTCATAAAACCATTCAACATGTTTACACTTAGAATCCTTTAATTCAAAAGAAAACATACATCCCTAAAAATTATTTCATTTTCACCAACAATGTCTCTCTTTTTCCAAAAAAGACTCATCCACCGAGTTTTGAATATAAAGGAAAAAACCCAACAAAAGAGCTTCAATGAAGAACTCAAAGAGGGATTTACCAAGAAAAAAGAAGGATCATAAAAATAAAATTTTCTTTATCAGATAATTTATACCCAATGATTATATGCTTCAAACCCATTTCATTTGATTCAATTTATAAAATTGAGAAAAAATAATTTTAAAATAAAAAAGGTATAATGTATTAAAAACAATTTTTGAGAAAATATTACCTATGTTCTAAAATATCAAATATGAGATTTTAAATTAATACCAATATTTTTAAAATTATAAATTCACATATAAAATATATATATTCTATTATAAAGTTTTTTCCGGAATTTCCAATTCATACTGATACGTTAATAATGTCATAAAAGTTTGGTCATTTGTAAAAATGGTATTGTCATATAAAAATAATTATTTTGAAAAAATTACCAAATATTAATACTAACTAAATATTAATATGATGAATCAAAAAAATCCATGTTTTATAATTAAAAATCAAAATTTTATAAATTTAACTATTAAATAAAAATGCAAGATATAAGTGAAATTGATTTTTATAGAAAAATAGTATGTTAATAATATTAACCATTCTCATTCGTATTTCGTATAATTTACTATTAAAATTGGTATTACCCAATTATTCATATCAAATATATTTTATCATCATTTATCCCAAGTTTCTTTAAATACAAATATATATCTCATAGAAAGTCTATATTTATAAAAATAAATTTTTCTAAATAATAAATGATATTATTAGTCATTTTAGGTAAACTAATTGAATCCCATTCATATTATTATATCTTTTATTTTCATTATATATATATAAATATTTAATAAAGTTGTTACTAATATTCTTTCTTTATAATTGAATGGTTATGTTTTAAAGTTCATACAAAAATATTTATATTTTGCCTAAATATATCGTTGTTTCACTTATGTTTAATATTTTATGTAGAGAAATCTATCAATCAAATTGAATTATTTAAAGGTAACCATATATTAAGATCTCATTGTGTTACATTAATTGTTAGAATTTAGGATTATTCCATGTAAATTATCACTGATCATTAATGTTTCAAGTGATGAAAAGTTTAGAAGAATTGGTTGGATGCATTTAAATGTTAAATTAATACATACAGTCAAATGGTAACAAAGAGTTTTCAATTTTAGGTTTAATAGAATTTTATTTAAGTAAAGGTATAATATCTCTAAGTTCATCCCTATGTTATATCTAAAGAGTTAATTTCTATGATAATTGTATTAGATTTACAATTGATTTTCATTATTGGAATAAATATTTTCATTCTTCCTTTACAGTCAATATATTAGCATACTGTGGTTTCAAGAATAATCCTACCAAAATATTGGGTGATTCATCTACCCATTTATACCCAGTGAGGAAGGGGGAATTTGACTACTTCCAAGTGATCTTGGTAAAATAGAATGATTGAAGAAATGAAGCTTTTATATCTTCAATGTATGGTTTTTTATTTATTTTATATTGTTCATGATTTTAGTTTCAATAACATAAATGATCTCAGCATTGGTTTCTTATTTCTTCCAATACATGAATAAGTTTTACTGGATCTTGATAAATCTCAAAATGGAATCCAAAAAATTTCATCCTTGAATTTATTCATGAAATCATGTCTCAAATGAATAATAATAGATATCATATTTGGTATTTTAAAATATGATGTAGATTTCCCATTAAAAAGGGATATTGTATTCAGTATCATTAAATATCCTGTATATTTTGAACAATATAATAGAATAAAATATCAAATTTGGAAATCTATGAATGGATAACACCATATGATATGAGATATCATATCATATAATATAGTGTAATTATTTTGGTTTCAATATACGATTATATAAGGTGTGTTTCTATCATGGGCCACAATATAGAATTTATTCTATATCACAACATATGATTTAAGAATCATAACATATGATAGTGTCGACAACAGTATTTATATTTCAAAAAATAAAGCATCATATCATATATATGATGTGGGTGATTATATAAAATATGATTGATTGATCTAGAGGTTGATATCATGGACCATATCACTATGCAATTCATAAAATGTAATATAAATTTTTTGATGTATCATGACTTCTGATAAATTATATAACATAATATATTACATAATAAAATATGTGTATTTTCTAATTTATCAATTATGAATTGATTTAGATAATTTATATATTTTTTATAAATTATAGAAAAGGTGATATTAACTTAATTTATAAATTTTTTATAAATTAATTGACTATAAATGTTTTTAATTAATTATCAACTATTTTTAAACAAAATTAATATATAAATATAATTAATATTAATTGTTAATATTAAATTCTATTAATTGATATGGAACTAATGATAATTTTTATATAAATGGATTATATATAAATTATAAGGTAATTTATGAATTTTTTATAAATTACAAAATAAGGGAAAATATAATAGTTTAAATTAAATTATTAATGATTCATGATTTTTAATTTGAAATATATAAATTAAAGCCCAAATTTGAGAAATTATTTGAACCATGTTAAAAAGAGTTAAAATGATTAATATGATCAATAATTAAATAATTTTAAATATGGGATATTTTGATTATGTGAATGGTTTAAAAAATATATATTATTTATTCATATGAAATATAAAATATTTATACTTCAATTGAATAACATGTATTTAAATAAATTCTATATAAAATGAAAATAATAAGTGTTTATTTTAGAAATAAATATAATGTGTTTATAGTTTTTTATTTATGAAATGCCTATAAATATTATTCAGTTATAATATGTTTATAATTTTTTTATTTAACATTGTTCAAAAATATTTACCTCATTTATAAATTTATGAAATATTCATTTGTTTTGATTTTTCCTAATTTTCTTCACATATATAACTTATTTATATTATCAATTTTTATGTATTAATTAGTTTAAATATTTTTATCCCACTTATATAAATTTTCATGCTCCATATAAGGAGTTGCAAGCAAGGTATGTTAATTGATTTAGTTTTCTTCTACCTTGACTTTGGATTTTTTATAAGTTATGAGTTTGAATTTAATGCTTAATTATATTTATATATCTTATGTATTATAATTATAAAATAATTGAAGTCTCTATTTAATAATAAACCATGGGTAGTGGGATGTGAGGTAGGACTAATCACTGGCATGGGGGATTACGCACTATTTCGAAAAGTAGGGGTTGGCTAGCTATCGTGTTCTTACAACTCTTATGGGGATTTTAGTTTTATATGATTCTAAAACTTTACATGAAGGTTTTTCATATACAATATTCATGTGATGCTTTTAGAAATGAATAAATACCACTAATTTTTAATTTGGGTTTTTTATCAAGAGTGAAAGTTTATTAAAAGAGTTTCACATCAATATGGTTTGAACATATATATTTTCTAGAATGATTAATAATTAAAAAATTAATAATTAAATTAATTTATACATGTAAATGAAAAAAACTGAGATAAGATAGTGATATATTCATAAAATCCATTAAAAGTACTAAATTTCATATTCTTTCCAAAGTGAATACTTTTTAAGACCATAATAATCTAAATGAATAGGTCATTCCAAAGTTAAGTTACCAGGTATTTTCTTGTATATGTAAATAATGTTATGGGAGAACATAAAAGGAATGAGTTCCCTTATTTAAATTTATCATTGGGTTATAATTATCTTGGAAACTCTAAAAGGATTATGAAACTATAGAAATACAGTTAAGATAATCCATATAATATAGGAGTGGTCCACCGAAATATCCAATAGTCATATATGATATGATTGAATTAATTATCTTCCTATATAACTAAGTGGTGAGAGAAATACTAAAATGGAATCAGAACTAAATTAAATAGATATCATGAACCAATAATTGTTATGATGTATATTGAAAGGGGTTATCATATTAGTGTGGCCATATTTAATAAAATTCTATTTCAAATGACTGTAAAACATGATACTCAAATAATAAAGGACTCTATTGAAGATTAAAAAATGGAATTTTTATCATCTAACATGGCTTCCTGATCAATATTATAAAAGGTGAATATTAATGTAATAAAATTTTTATATTTTTATAAAAACCTAAGAATAATTCTGAAGAAAAGAACAAAAATTCTATGTGTTAGATAAACCCCTTCCAAAGTATCAAATTTTTAATGTCATTAACAAGAAAGATTATATGTTTATGAGAATCATGGAAATATTTACCTTTGTATTCAAATTAATTGTATAAAAATAACCTGATAAATGTTACTCTCTATTCGTATACTAAATATGATAAGGTATGTTAATTAATTTGAGACACTAAATGATTCTTTTTAGAATTTATCTATCAAAAAACCTCATTCCAATATCATTTTTGGAAGGGTTTCAATAATGTGAATGAGTTTAATAAAATATTACCAAATTTTTTTAATGTGTTATGGACGATTTATAAGTACATGGGATGTCTAAGCTCTGTTATTATTTTGATCATATAAAATTGTAATGTGTTATGCTAGAATAAGAAAATTGGATGGTCTAATAAACAGTTTGGTCATTAAAACAAAAAATTAGTATCCAGAATGATAATAAATTCTTCTATGTGTGATTAAATTTTCCAACATACTTGAAGGGGTTTTTGAAACTTCACAGAGAGTCCATGTCGGGTACTAACTTTATAGAAATGAATTAATATATTTTGAATGATATATGATACCAAATGTATATTTTAAAATTGTTATAAAAATAATGGAGTTCCAATTTAAATAAATGATTTGTAAAGTTTAAATTTTTCATACAAGTGATGATGAAAGGGGTTGTTAAATCATGGATTTATATTCTAAATAATTTATAATACCTAAATGGATATATATAAAGGAATTGTTTTTCATTTTATTTTACATAATATGATAAGTTAAGTTTACAGTTATCAAAAAAAATTATGAACTATATGAGATGATGGTTTCTATAGACATGGTTATGATATATCAAAATCTATGAAATATTTGAAAATAATATAAAAATAAAATAGATTTTATCTAGGATAAAATAGTTTATGTAAGTTATTTTTTAAGATATGAGTGATATGATTCTACCACAGAACCATGGAATATTTCAAATAATAAATTCTTATTTCCAAAAAAAATATCTAATCACATAGAATACTCTATAAGATATGGGTGTTAATAGTTTATTTGTGAAATATTACCACTAAACAAAATAAAATTTATCTACTAAAATTAATGATTTTGTGTTTCTAAGAATGATATTTTAGAGATAATATAGTTTATAATATGATAGTTAGAGTATATTTAAAAATTAAGTAGTTATATAGTCAAATAAAAGTGGATTTCACTTTACATCCTAAAATAGGTTATCATATGATGGAAAAGAAATATATTGATATAAAGGAGTCCCAATTTGTTCCTATAATGTTCATAAATAGATTTTTTTATTAAAAGGTCCCAAAATTATGATGATATATTTAGTAAGAGTTATAAGTAGATAATAGGAATTTGTAATATTTTCATAATGAGGTTGTGTAATAAAGAATTTTTAACACTTTTTGAATGAATTAAATATAATGAATATGATTTGTAAGTCTCATCATTATTCAAAAAAAACATTTTTTATAGATATCACTCACTAAAAGAGTGTAGTGTGAGGTTTTATCATATAATCAAATAGATATTTATAAATAATTACATATTTATGAAATAAATTTACAAAAACAAAAAATAGAAACAAACATAAGGCCTCTATGGTGGTTTTTCATATGGGATGTGATTATGTGTGTAATTATGTGTCATTTTGTTAGTATTGTTAAAGGATTTTAATAATATAAAATGTATCATGATAAATAATGAACATAACAACTTTATCATTATTTCAGGTTTGATACATGTAATCATAATATGAAATTATTATAAACCTATCAATGTATGATATTTATTTATCTATATCTGATGGTTTTCATTAAGTATTATAGGCTATAATTAAATGTTATGTTTAGTATGGGTAGGATTTTTTATATAGATACATAATTTTATCATGAGAAAAAAATTAGATTTATTTTCTAGATGACCTGCCATGTATACTTCATAGATTGTCATACACTATTTATTCAGTAAGAAAAGCATGCTTGTTTCCTATTATGTAGCGGCCTGGATTTTTCTCAGAAGCATTTTTTTATTATTTTTAATAATATTTATTGAATTTTTTGTGTGGTAAGTTTATTTATTTTTTAATCACGGGATCCTAAATAAATATTTTTATTGTTTAATAAATATTATATTTATCGCACACACATGAATGAGGTAAATAATTAATATATCCAAAATAGATCGTAAAAAGAAAATCCTAGAATCACAGCAGACTCCAGATGAGGATTCAAAGTAGGATCTTTCAATATAGTATAATCTAATAGATTTGTAATAAAGATAGGGTATGGCATTGTCATCAGGACAAGCCTGTGAAAGAATGAGAAGCCTTACCGAACATCCATGCGAAGGTGGAGAGCTGATAACACAATGTACAAGTTGGGGAGAAGCAGTTCCATTGAGTTATAGTCTATATATTTCCTCTAAGACCTATAGGCCATGTAATCACTAATCCTATGGGCCTTTTAAGGGTTCCCCCTCATCCCTTGAAAGGGGGATTACCAAAAAAATCAACAAAAATAATGTCTTCGGGCCATTTGGGTAAATGGCGTCAATATTTGTTGATTTCTTCTCTATTCATGAATGGTGAATTAAATTTTATTTAATGAATCCATATTTTCATTTAATTAGTTATTTCACTCTTATTTTTATTAATATTATTACTAAAATTTGTGGTTCGTGATATGAAAAAAATAAGAGAAACTTTTGATCTTTCTTCCCTTATTCTATGCATTAATTATCTTTCCCTATTCTCCCTTGCAATAAATGTTGACCACTGGCCTTTAAATGACCAATGGTTTGATATAGGATACCCTTATATGGTGAAAGCATAAAATATTTATGATGGATTTGGAACTGGATGTGGAATTTGGTAAAAGATGACATGGGAGCTCAAGTATTTATGTGAATATTTTTTAACAATAGGGAATCATTAGTTTTGTTCAGATGGTGATGGTTCATTTGCCTTGGTGTGGGGTGAAGAATATAATTGAATGGCTATATTGGATAGAAAATAGATAATATAGTGATAGAGGCTTCCTAGAGTATAAATCTCAATCACAAGGAGTTCAATCATTGATCACATGTTGTGTCTCATCTCAACCAAAAGTTATGGTTTTCACAAGGAATTAAATATCACATAGTGTGTAACCTTATGGAACTAACCATTTTTTGTATCCGATATAGATATGGTTTACATATAAGAGTTAAATATCACATGGTGTGTACTTTATAAATAAAATCACTGCTAGATTAGACTCACAGCTTGGGATTAAGTATAGTACACACCCAACTATCAACCTATCCACCCACACTATGTGGAATAGGGAACACACTATGTATATGGGTTATATGACACTATGTTTTTGTGATACATTCCTAGTAAACTTAAGAGTAGCACATATAATATTATATAAGGATCACTCCATACAGTTTGACATCACATGACCACAATGATTACAATACAAGCTTAGCCATTGACGAGGGACCACACATTATGTCTAAGAGGGTACAATCCATATACATTCTTCTTCATTGTTTTTTATCTTCTCAACCAAGTGCTAGAATTAGACAAATGAATAATCCAAAATAATAATTTTTATACATAGTACATGATAGTGAAGCCCCCTTTTCTATCAGATGCTATTTGAAAGGTGTTTTAGGAAATTAAATGATCTTTTCCTTATAGATATGTTGGTATCTTTTGGTTGAGTTTTTCAGTCTTAGAATGGGGATAGTAATCTTTTAGAGACATCAAAAGGATAGGACACGAATCCTCTACATGTATTAATGACTTGGTACTCTATAATGTTTTGGAACATTGGTTCTCTATAGTAGGAATGTGGTATGTAATCCCTTGGTATAAAAAGTTAAAGGCACCCTATTTGATATAGGGAGTTTATACTACTACGCAAGATAGTGCATGGGTCTTCCAAAAATTGATTTATGACTCCATTTATTGACACTTTTCACTTGACAATGCGTGGGTCCTCTATAGGGGTCATTACTCCTTCAATCAATAATCATTACTTGATGAGGTGTGAGTCCCCCATTATAAATTCCAAAGAGGTTATGAAGAAATTTAGTTATTATATTATGGTTTTTATGTATTTTTTGTGTCTCATATTTTCCCTTCGATATGTGACATTTATATATTTGAGGTTTGAGGTTTAGTATTTCTATATTAACCTTTGTTTTCTCAATCGTTGAAGCATATATGGGTCCTAACAATAATTTTTTAGTTGATAAATTATTTCATAATTCCTCAATTTTTTAAGGTGTTCTACTAGGTATGTTTATAATCACCCATTAAAGGTCCTTTTTTCCCATAGGTTTTGTGTCTATGGAGATAATGCATAGATTACAGGATGCATCAATGGAAGTGTAACTAGTGCTTCATGGTGCTGGATAACGATTGTTGTTTTTAGAGACTATACTAAGATTTGTTGCAATATGGATAAATTTTTTCCCTTTTTTTCAAAATTCTATTAAACTCCAATATGTATATATCTTTATTATGTATTGGTTCTTCCCTAGTATTTTTCTTGTGTGGCATTTTCTATTACTCATTTTCTCATACATTCACATTGTACTAATATTTAGTGGTATATTTATGTTATCATTGATTATTGGTTTTATTGAATTTTATTGTTGTTAAATGGTTTATTATATGTTTTTATTAGGATAAGGCCTTCCATATGTGAATTATTACTTCTTAGTTCTATTTAGGATCCCCTTGACAATATGAGGTGGCTCGAGGTGGTACACTTAGCCAAAATTGCATCTTAGAAGGGGTCCTTGGGGGTCAACTCATGTTATACTGGTATCAAAGGGAGGATTCTCGTAAGGATAGATTATAGAGTTAAGAGACATATGAGGTTTAGTTGTGGAAACATATAGAAATGTTCTCAAGGGGTCTTCAGTTTAGTTAACAGACTAAGGAACCTTTCATATGTGAAGAAGGCCAATATATCCTTTCATTATGACTCTAAAAATCAATTATTATGATCATAAATATAAGGAATCATTTGTAGGATAAATAAAGATTATACATGCATCATGAAGTGTCTTAAGTGGGCTTTTATCCATTTATTTCATGATCAATATAACTATATATTCTTTAAAACTCATGCATTCATTTACTTTAATAAAAGATCATAACCTCATATATAACTAGAACAAATTAATAGGTAGGATTATGAAGAGACCATGTTATTTGTTCAGCACCTATTCACCAATTAGTTGATCTACCAGGTTTCAGATTAGGGATGTACGTATGAGGGATCTACAACACACTAGAATAGGTAAAATACTCCTCCCATTGTGAAAAGATTAAACCCTCTACCCATGGATTATATGGAAATATATATATAGTAGGATGATATTAAATTCTATATGAGTTTGTTTTATGAGTTTCATCACAACAGACCTCTTAGGTATCAAGGTGATCTTAATCCTCAAGAAACAAAGGTATTTTTTTAGTTAGTACCATGTGTATTCTTTCAAGTTTAAACATTTTCAAACCATTTAGAAATTATTTAATTGAATGTTATTTAAGTTATTTCCATTTATTGGTGTAAATTGGCTAATCAGACTCTTTATGATGTTACTTTACCTTGGTTATAGTTTTATTTCTAATTTAGTGAGGGTTACCATCTAAATAAATTCACGATAGTATGATTTTAAGAGATTCAAAATATAAAAAAATGTAACATAACCATTTTTATGTAAGTGTTTTGTTTCATAGACCTTATAAGGTACTCTTTTTACATGGTGCATGATTAATTTCTATGATATTGGAAGTTTTAGTGGGGCCTCTAAAGATTTATTCAACCTAGTTTTGTGACAACTTTTATCCCAATTATAAAGACCTTGATCCTAGTAGTCCAAATCCAGTACCTTACTTTTTTACATTGGCATAGTTACAATATTTGAATCATAAAGGATATGTTAGTTTTGTAATTTTGGAATTAAAATTACATACATAACCCTTACATTACATTATAAAATATAATTAAATCATAGAAACTCCTATAAGAACACCATTATTTCCCTAGATTATCCCTGCATATCAGTCATAATACACCTCTTAGCATCCTAGGAAAAATAAAACATAATAAGGGTTAATATCATATACTTAGTAATGGTAAGTGTATGGAGGAAGCTATTATTAATTAATAATCATAAACATTTAATCAAGGTGTATAATTGAAACACAATCCATTTAAAACATAATCTTGAGTATAATATGGAAATAATTAAAGAAAATAAAATAATTCCATATAAATAATCACATGGATATTATAATATTCAAATAATCACATGGAATGTAAATAATTAATGTCATAATTAGGTAATGGATAATTCTAAACATCATAAACGTATATTCAAGGCTTCATCCAAGACACCATAGATAACTGATTAAAGCCTTGGACAATTACCAATCAATTTTTTGACATGAAACCTACTAATTCATCAAGGGTATATAGTGGTCCATGCCCATAACATACTAATTCCAATTCATTCCTCATATGAAAATGGAGAAACATAAATAAAAAATATTTGTATTAAAAACTAGCATGAAAAATGTGACTACTTTAACCATAGACAATGAATGGTATCAAAATAGAACATCCATAGTAAAATTGATCATAAACCCTTAAATAAAATTTGGTATATGGTATCATAAGAGATCAAACTCAATTAATTATAAAATATAGAAAATTATTTTTACATGGATTAAAATGGTCTAATATATTCATTAAAAATTTTAAGAGATAAATACCTATTTTTACTTTGAAATCGTTTATTTAAAAAGTTGTACAGTTATAAAATAAATTATTTTCTTTGAAGAGGACCCTGAAAACTTGTAAAGTAATCTTCAAATCATTAATTTATCATGATAGTGGTAAAGTCATCTACAAACATAAAATTTCAAAACATTCCTTCCATATTTTTGTTCAAAATTTTATAAAGTAACTCATTTGAAAAATGACAAAAATATTTCTTTAAACTAGTTTTAAAAAATTAAATATTGGGTAAAAAGACTTTAAAAATTAATTTTATAATAAAAAAATATTTTTTAAAACACTTTTAGAAAACATGGACATGGAATAAAATATTCCTAAGTCGAGACTTAAACATAAACAATCATGATTAATAGTGAGATTGTGAAATAACTCTTACCTTGCACTTTAATTTAGTTTAATGTAATTTAAAATCATATATAATGTTTTAAAGAATGTTATTAATTTATTCTAGAACCATATATATATATTTTAAATCATATATAATCCTCTTATATCATTTTTTAAATAATATTTCATCATTAGCCTTCTTTTGGGTGTTAACTACTTCATTTTATTGTGCATGTTGTTTTGTTTATGTCATTTTTATTATATAGATGATATATTTATTTCATATAAATAATTATATTAAATTCATTTATATCATATTTACTCATTATATACCTTTTTATAATCATTCTTTAATGGTTAACATGGAAAATTAATCTCATCACATCGTGGAGACGGTATGTTGTATGTACACAAGAGCGACGATATCATTCCCTTAATAGTGAAAGGGTTAGGATTTGGATGTTATATTAATTATATAGAATAAATATCATGTAATAAGTACTATATATATCCATTATTTCCATCATTATACCCATCCAAGTAAAGTGGTGAGGAAAAACATTACACCAATGTGCGGAGACAATAAGTCGTACATACACAGGTACAGTGATTTTGTTTTTCATAGGATAGATTAATCATATATTATGGTTGTAACATAGTCCTAATAACATATAATAATATAAATTATTCTTTATTTATTAATTTATCATGAAAAAACTCATGAATATGAAGTAGAAGAAGAAACCAACATGGATGAGTTGTTAAAAATGATTACCTCTTCTTTGGTGGAATTTCTTTAAATATCTTCTTAAAGGATTTAGGGTTGGTATTTTAGTAATACAATGATATCCATAACTTGTATAAGTATATTGGAAAGATAAATTGGTAGGTTTTGGTTTATCTATAAAGCTCAAAGTGGTGTGAGTAAGTGAGGGAGGAGGTTCCCTTTTATAATTGAGGTGAGGGGTACTTTTGAAGACTCTAAAAATATTAAATTAATATAAATTAATTTTCTATTTTAAATGGATAAAAAGTGAATTATTTTAAATCCAATATTATTATTGGTCTAAATCCTCTAAACTAATAATTTTTAACAATTTTAGATCACATTTGTACCCTTATCTTTTGGTTTAAACCCTTACTTAACCCATTAACTCTTACCATGATAACATGTGTTTTTACTCTTTAAAGGTTAATATAGATACTATAAAATGATAAAATAACACCAAATGAGTCTTGTATTACATTTATAAAGTTATCCCCGTCATGTTTTATAATTTCAGTTTTTTATTAATTTTAAATCATTTAATAAAAAATTATTTCTTTTAATATAAAATAAATGTCAATTTTGAAACTATTCATTACATGTCTTTTCAAAAAATTAATGAAACAATATATCTTTTAAAAACACTTATAACATATATCTAATATGTCAAAGTTATCTAGAATGTTTTTTATGAAATTCATTTTCTCAAATAATATTTATTTTAATATTTTTATTATCATTTATTTTATATTTCAATTAATCAAATAATTATGACATCATCATTTTATAAAAAATTAATGTAATTATTTATTTCATAAAAATGAAAAATAAATTATAATGATGAATATAAATATTTTATCTTTCAAATTACCATTTATGGTTGAAATTATATTTTGTATAACTCTATATTCAAAATGATATAATTATTAATGATTTGGGTATAACATGTTTGAAGTTTCTTTAAAAAAAGATAATAAATATCATACTCTCATCCAAGTAGCTGAAAAATGTTATAATATCATCCAAAGGATTATTTTGGTTAATAAAAAAAATCAAATGATATTTTTACAAGTTTTACGATATGTTTCTAACATTAATTATATAATGTTTACCTTAAATTACTTGTTTTACCTTTAACCGTGTTAATAAAACATTAATAAGGTAACTATTCATAATATCAAAAAAAAAGGATATATTTAAATAATTTTAAACCACTTATACAAATTATAGAATCCATTTTTCAAAATTAAAAACACATAAATTGTAGTAATGAATTTAAAATTAATATTGTTGACGAAAAGATAAATGGGTTTTTAAAGTGAAAATGTTCAAAAAATTGAAATTTATTTATATCCATATTCAATTTGAAATTGATTAAAATTACATAAATTGGATTATATGATAAAAAAATTGATCTAATTATACATAAAAACTAATAAAAAAATATAAATTAACACTATAAATTATACTATTAGATTAAACTTTAAAATAAAAAGTTTATTTTTTCCAATTTAATTTATAAAATTTTCAAAAACTATAATTAAAATAAGTGCACCATCAAAAGGAAGCAAAATTACCTTTATAAAAATATAAATTTTTCAGTATAAGAATCAGATTTATATTTCTAATATGTCTAAAAAACACATAGGATGAATGTTAAACATAATATTTGATATATTAAATATAAATTTAATTAATATCAATCACTTGTAGTAATTAATTTAATTTATTAGGATAAAACACTGTTGGCGCATAATAATTTCTTTTATAAAAAACATTTATTTTATATTAAATTGGTTTTTATATTTATTTTAAATTACTTTGTAACAAATTAATTCATAAATATATTTTTATAAGATATCTAATATTATTCATGACCACCAATTTAATAGTTATGATATAATTTTATTTTAAATATTAATTTTCACAGTGTATCATCGCTTCGTTTAAGCTCGGTGTTGCGTAAAATGTAATCTATCAAAAAGATTAACTACATAAAAAATACATACCATAAAATCTTGGTATGTTACATTCTCTCATCCTTTAATAAATTTCATCCTTATAATTTCAAATTGTACTTCAAAAATAAAAGGTTGATACTTAAAAAAAACCTTTGTGGTAAACCCACATCAAAAATAGGTTTAATGAAACTTCCACATTAAAATAAAGAAATGGAAGTACAAAGGTCACCTGAGATAGCACATATTGTGGTTCCATGTAGTAAAACATGGAAATGGAAGAGAAAATTAACTATCAAGTTCTGATGTAGATTAATATAGAACACGGTCATAAGAAAGTTAACAACCACAAAAACATAAATTTTTTATCAGCTAAAAGACCATTGATTTCTCAGAAAGAAAATTATATGCATAATGTTTTTATTCTAAAATAATTTTTCTATATTTGAAGAATTATTTTACTATTAATATAATCAATTAATTTATTTATTTACATTTCATAAGAATAATCTCATCCTTTGGTTGTTCTTTGATCTATTTTCACTTTATCCCTTACACCTTGAAATCAAAGTTCAGAATGATTTTTTCACACCTAAATAACTTTTATAAATCATAATATCCATGAGTCAATCCTTCATATTTTAAATGTTTACTGAAACCAAAATGGTTATCATAGGTTACCTAATAGGATAAATCATTCTTTAACCTCAAAAAATAATATCCAATGTTCAACTTTATCCATCCCAAACTTAAGCCTCTTTTGAAATACATCTATCCAAATTCATTATCCAAAAAATTATAAGGGTGTTCAAGAAATTTTCAAAATCAAATAAACATAATATTTTACCAAAATTACATAATTCAAATATTTTTGTCACATACCAAATATATGGAAACCTTGATCACCTTAAAACCTTAATGAAAACATGAGGTCTTCCAAATCCATAAAAACAAAGTTTTGTAGTGCCATCCTTATATATCTCATTATTCTTATAACCATAATATCATAACATAATTCTTGAATCTAAAAACACAAATACATTAATTATTCCACCTCTACTATAGTAACAACATATGCTTTACTTTTATCCCTTTTCTTTTTCTGAGCTATATTTCCTTGACACTTTGGACATTCATTTGTGTGGTGTCTCATCTCTTTACTATTTAAACATTTCACATTTACGACTTATAACATTACCTTCAAATCACAATCATAGTGACCTTTTTCTTTACACTTGTAACAAATTCTCATTCCCTTCAGTAAAGTACTTGTGTGTTTCTTCCTATAATTATCACATGTGGGAAAATTAATCTTTACCTTTTTCACATTATACTTCTTATTATCCATAGTTCTCTTCTTCTCTTTATTTCCCTTAAAGTCACAATACATAAAGAATTATTTCTATGATTTATATAATACAATACTATATTTTTGTATAGTGATAAAGTTTGAGATACTTTTCCCTTTGGAGGAGTGGTTTCAACCCATCAAAAAATCGATCAATATTTCTCTTTAGATTGCTTACATAATCTGCATCATTCCATAATATCCTTGTAAAATTGGATTCGTACTTAGAAACATTCTCATCCTTCTTTTTCCATAGACACATAAATTGCCTCTCCATATCTTCTCATTGTTCGTGAGGAAAATATTTTTTAAAGAAAAATTCCTTTAAATCCTTTCATTCCATGTTTGTTAGTTCTTCCTCCTTCTTAATGTTTTGAATCAATGACAACCATTGATCCACATATCCCAAGATATGATAAATTTCTATGAAAACCTTCTCCCTTTCATTACTTCCCAAAGTAATAAATATATGTTCTAAGGAACTTATCCATTATTCAGCTACAAATGCATTTATAGTCCCATGGAATGATGGAGGTTGTTCTCTCAGGAAGAGATCTAACATTGTTCATCCTCATTATGGTCCAGGCTTCTCTATATAGGTAAGGTTATTTTTTATATCACGATTTAGTTGACTGAGTATAGTTCTAAGTTGTTTAGTACCAGTTTCATCTCCAGCACAAACATAATTATCTTTCATAGAAGGGAAACCCCTATATGGATTTTTTGCATTGATACAGTTTCCAATTCTTCAATAATGTGTCATTTATAAAAAAAATTCATACACTAAATTAGGTTATAAATCATAATTAATAATTTCAAACTATCAATAAACTAAACATAAATTGAAAATTTATGCATATCTAATCTCATAATTGATCACACTATGATTCAATACTTTATTTCACCATTCTAATACTATATTAAACTGGATTTGTATAAATATTTACAAATATAATAACAAATTTAAATTCATGTTTGGTTTTATAATTTAACTTTTATAACTATTAAAAAGTTTAATTTTACTTTTTTTAATGTTTTCATTATAGGTGGAGATGATTTAGAGGGTCTGGGGTGAAGTTGAAGACAAATTGGTCAAACTGTGTAGGAATCCATCCATACCAGTGGACGTAACTGCACATTGAATCTAATTTGTATATACAATTAGGATGAAATTTTTTTATATCCTCTAGAATTAAATGTGATACAACTATTATGATATAACCCAATACAAATTCATCTATTAAGGGGGCCAAACGAACTGATCTGTCTAGGAAAAAGAATCTTCATGAAGTCAAAAGTTTGTTCTGTATTTTTCCAATATCTCCCATTTTATACATTATATGGCCATAAACATTGACATGGAGACATTGGGGTCGTCTAAGAAGATTTTTTGTATTTTTTCCAAGTCATTATAAGGCATTTTATGATCCCAAAACTACGGTCTAAGTGGTATTTAGAAATATGTGTTCCCAAAACAACCTCCTGTTTTGGCTATTAAAAGGCACCCTGCGAACCTCAATAGGGATTTCAACCAGGAAGCAAAGATCTACCATTTTGGAGACCAATATGATTACTCTATTTTTCCTAGAAGTTTTTGAGGCTATGTCAAGTGCTACTTTAACATATATGTCTTCATCCCTTTACATGATGGTCCAAACTCCTTGTGATCATTAAGGAAGGAATGTGATGTAAGTCCCAAGATTCTTGTTTGTAATATTTGAATGATCTGTTTAATTTCAGGTTTTGATGTTCTTTTTAATCATATTATTTTCTTCTTTAATTTAATTTTGTTATATTATGTCTTAATCAACTCATATGATCATTTTTGGGGGTACCCATTTATGTGATGTTTCACATACCGTTCACCACTTTTTCTTTTTCTCCCCTTCAATTGTGGTGTTTGTGTGGTTCATATTTTTCAATTTAACTCTCATAAACAATGAAATTTCCATTTAATTTAATTTAATCATAACACATTAAAATAATATACAAACCTATATAGGACATCAATTTATTCATGTGTTTCCTTGGTGAGTTTTGGTTATGCAATCGAACATAAATCACCCAATCTTCAGAAGTAATCAATGAATCATTTTGTGTTTTCAAATGAACCCTAAGAGGTATCCTTGTATAAAATAACTAACATTATAGTTATATGTGTTAAAAACTAGTTATTAAATCATCTACACCATTTCTATTGAAATGATGAAGGATTATCATCATGAGAGTTCCCCAGGTTGATCACTCTTAGTAAAAACTGTTAATTTCAATTTTGTTTTATTGCATACCTCTATCTAGTATACTCTTAAATAAAGAAAACCCCAATATTTCTAAAATATCATTCCACTTTTTCATAATCATAACCTTATTTTAAAGTTAATGATCTAAGGCTCTACCAAGAGACGGCCTAAGGTTACTGATATACTATAGAAATTCTAGTAAAAACTAAACAAATAATTTGGCATGCTCGAAAACACGATGAAATTTTGGTGTCATTTCCAAGGATACATAATTTTTTTTTTTTTAATTTTATTTATTTATTTCCTTTCTATTTATTACCCCTTTCAATATCCCCCCCCCCTCACTTTTGATTTTTTTTGTCTTTTACTTATCTCTCAATCTCTCTTCCCTCTATATATATAAATATAATTTTATAGTATAACAATATTTTTTCTATTATAATTTAATTCTTCTTAAGTGATTTTATTTTATCCATATTCCATCATAAAAAATAAAAAAAAACATAATTCACAACATATTTTAATGACCCGATCAAAAAAATAACAACTGCTTTAATTTGACCCAAAAATTAAAAGACACTTCACTCACAAATTAGGTCATCTAGGGTAGGGAAGTTAAGGAACATTGTGAAACCTATTGTGGAACCTCAATTGATCCCAAACCAATAAACAGTCGATCCAAGTCAAACCCCAAAAAAAATGGCTACAAATAATTTAACCTTAAAAGAACTGACCACCCTGGATATGGAATACCAAACCATGTACATCTAATATCCTATAGAATCAGCCAACTTTGAGGTAAGATCGGGCCTCAGCCACCTTCTTTCAAAATTCAATGGTCTTCCTGGAAAGGACCTTCACAAACACCACAAATATTTTCACATATTGTGCTCAACCATGAAACACCTTAATGTGTCTAAGGGTCTCATTAGGTTAAGTTACTTCCCTTTCCCCTTTATGGGGTAGCCAAAGACAGGATATAATATCTACCTACTGCAATTTGGGGATGGAATGAACTCAAAAGACTCTTTATAGATAATTTTTTTACCTACCACCCAAACTTCATCAATTATGAAGGAAATATACGGAATTATGTAATCATAAGGATTGACCCTTCATGAATATTGGGAGAGAATTAAAGTCTTTTCTCAAGTTTACCCCACCACCAAATAGGTGAACAATTTATAATTCAGTAATTCAATGAGGGGTTTATCCCCATGGATCATGGAAAGATAGATGTTGAAGATGGTGGTTACCTAGTTGATAAAATTTTTACCTTCACTTGTGACTTAATAGCCAACATGGCTAAAATTTCACAACATTTTGGTACACAATAAATTAAAACTGTTCAAGGAGTTCATGAGGTAATCCATTCATCCCTATAATAAAAGGTAGATAATAAACCTAATGGGATTCATACCATTCAAATACTATTAGCTCGAGATCAAGGAATACACACTCTCCTATAATTCCATTACATTGGGGTATTTATTCTGATAATAATCATTTTTCTGACCAGTTCCCACAAATTTAGGATTCATTTAAGTCTTTTATAGTATTATTTATAGGGTGTCCATTTGAACAAGCACTACCCCTCAAGAAAGAACAATTTTAGCCAAATCCAAACCCCAGGTGGAAAGAACAACCACCGTACCAACAAGTAGGCAACTCAAAATAGCCTAAAAAAGACTGGTATCAATAAGGACAAGTTATGAAACATTCTTACCCATCAACATCTCAAAACAAACCTCCTCTGCCAAATTCTGAACCAAGCATCAAGGACATGGTAAAGAAAATGGAAGACTGTGATATCTAGTTCTAACAGACCACACAATCAGCTATTCAATTCCTCTAAACTCAGGTTGGACAATTGGAAACACCATCAGTGAGATAAAGATGCAAAGTTCTAGACAACTACCATCCTAGACTATTGCTAATCAAAAATATAAAGTTAATATTTGTGAAATCACGCTTCATAATGGTAAAGAAGTTTCTTCTTCCACTTATTCCACAAAATAGTTAATTATCACAATTGAAAATAGTATTTCTAGACCCATAAAAGTTTCTAATGAATAAAAAATAGAAAGGATAAACAAGTTGTTATTGAGGATTCCCTTCCTCTTCCTTTCCCCTAAAGACTCTCTAAACCTAAGAAAATTCACTGTTAAAATTCACTGTTCAAGATATTGAAATGTTTTATATTAAAATTCACTATTAAATTGATTCAAATGACCTAAATTGGATTAAATGCTATAAATATTTATCCAATTATACTTTAAACCGAATAAAAATATAATTTAACATCATATATTATTTGGATGAAAATGTTATTTTTAATTAAAATTTGATATTTTTTTACTATTCATCAAAACATGAAACTAATCATAAATATACAAAAAATTAAATCAATGTAAATTTTTATATTAATATTTAAAATTAGATGTTTATTTTGTTAAATATAATTTATAAAATTGTTAAAAATAGCATTTAAAACAAGTGCACCATCAAAAAGCGGTAAACTTGCCTTTAAAAAAATATGTCTTTTATGCGTAAAAAATGGATTTATTTTCCTATCATGTATAAAAAACACATAGGAATAATTTTAAATATTATATTGAATATATTAAATATAAATTTAGTTAATATCATTAACTCTTAGTAATTAGTATAATTTATTTGAATAAAACACATTTGGTGCAAAATAATATTTTTTATAAAAACATTTCTTTTATATTAGATTGGTTTTTATATATTTTTTTAATTATTTGGTAACTAATTAATTAAATAATATATTTTCATAATATAGTTATTCCTTTTCATGACCACCAATTTAATGTCTAAGTGATAATTTTATTTCAAATAATAATATTAGTAATCTATCATGGTTTTGTTTAAGCTTGGTGTTTTGTGCAATGTAAGCTATCGAAAGAATTAACTATATAAAAGAAATTCAAACCATAAAATCATGGAGTGTTACAACCATCTATGACCAAATTATTATAGAGGGCCCTGGTGTTCAAGATTATCCTTTTTTAAGTAACAATCAGTGACTCCATAAAATTATCATTTCCATGAGGTAGAGAGATCAGTATCATCCAACCACTGGAATATTCCAAGATCCTTTCCATGAAGAAATGTGCATAGAAGGTCCAAATATTGTGGGTAAAAAACATCAGGATATTATTGGGATTCCAACTAGTAAAGATATAATATTTCACATTCTTCTGGAGGTAGGGTACATTTGGATTGAGATTTTCCAACTAAGGAAGAAGCTGGTGGTAGTTAGGGTGGTTCCATGTGTAAACCTCTATGTTAGAGAAATTTTTGATATTGGTAGGCCCCTATAGTATACAAGGTGTCCCTTAAGGTTTTGGATTCAAGAGATAAGTGGGTGGTGTATTAAGAGGATCTATAAAAGGACTTCACATCAATCCACTCCCACGACAACCTCTAGGTGGTCCATTCAAGGCATAAGGTTTTGTTGATCATGTCAATAGACAGATGTATATGATAGAGTGGTGTGATTTTGTGGTGAAAAATATGGTTCAATGTATGATATTTTTATTTTATACATTATCACTCATACTCATAGACACTATAGTTATTCATTCATTTCATTATGTATTATTAGTTTGGGATTTTTGAGCACCTATGGATCCCCTAACCAGGCCACTTTGAATGGACAATACTACTGGAGGAAACCATAATTTTAAAAATATATATTATCAATTTGTGATTTATCTTGGAATATTGGGGTTTTGTTATGATCGTGTATTTTTATGAGTAGAAAATCATAAGGAAATTTAATTTTCAATTACTGGATGGTTTGATTGTTGATCATAGATTTAGAAGTAATTAAAAGGGTTGGAATTCCTAAAATTAGTGTTTTTATATGTGGAATGAATATTAAAAGGTATATTGGAGGTTTAAAGAGAATATCAAGGGTTCAGGGCCCAAATCCAATGTTTTGGAAAAGTATAACCTAGTTGGAGCATGGTTAGTGCTAACAGTGTGACCTAACAGTATAGCCCATATTGTATAGGCAGATGGGTTGGTTAAATGGTGTAGATAGCTAGGGTAACGCATATAGGTTTCTGTAATTAATTCTAGGCATGTCATAAAATTTCCACCCCATCTGTTAAAACATATGTTGTAACTATGTGAGGTGGATGGGTTGGAGGAAATAACAACTACACGGTTGGCACATGGTTTAGAAAATTTTACATCCCATTAAAAAGGATAAATTTACCCTTTTATCCTATGGTACTAAAGAGGGAACCCCTCTATTTTCTTAACCCCTTTCTCATGTGTGACCTAAGTAGACCCTCCCCTCCTTCCCTTCTTCAATACCCTTAAAGAAGGTTTTTTTGGTGGCTTTGAAGTCATTTTTGGGAATGTGGTGGTAAGTATTTGACTTCATTGGTCTCAATTATTATTTTCTTCTTATTCCTATAAATTTTGATTTCCTTGTATGTGTTTTTGATTTCTAATTACACCATATCATATTGTAATTAGATATCGGTGATGGGGACTTTTCTCTTCCTCAAAAGAGAATGTCCCGGGAGGTCATCTACAGTTCTTCGGGTGTTGTTTCGTTAAGGTATGTCTCCAAGGTAAGTTTCAAAAAAATTAAAGATTAAACTAATTTTTTGGGTGTTTTATTGAACTATTTTCTTATTAATTATTCATAATTACAGTTTGATTATGTTCCATGTGTTTTGGGTGACCTTTAGGTCACAGTTCTAGTGTGACGGGATTGTATGGTGAGGTTTTGAGTATTATTCCTCTGTAAATAGTTTTATTTAATTGTTATAACATGATTATTTTGATTAATTAATTATACTATAATTATAGTTAATTAATTTTTTATGGTTTTGTTGTGATACAATATCTCCCAAGTTTCATATGATCTTTCCTGACCCTTAGCATCTATTTTGGTCCCTTGGAAAATAAATGGAATGCATCCTTGATGAAAGTGGTATTTTTTAATTTCCCTATGAAATTTGTTCATTTTTATGGTATTATGTTGATGTTCAAGATCACCCATGAGGGTGATGCCCCATATTTACTTATATTCCAATGAGTTCTTAATAAATTAATTTTGTTAGTAATAATGGATGGATGTTGGGGGATAGAAAAAATAATTGAGTGTTAACCTCATGCATTGGACCCTAGTGTCCAATACTAGGGGTGTAATCAATTTTAGTTTAACTGATATAGTATACTACTTTATATAAAGCTCAATAAAAAATTAAAATACTTGATACTCGACTCTACTCGATACGAGTTTGAGTTTTAAAGCACTGTTGGCACCTCCTTGGATGGAGTGTGTTGGACATCTCTTATTTTAATGATCATAGACCATGATTCATTTATTATTAATGTTTCACGTGTTGTATGGTTGCATTTTATATGAACATATTACTTCCATAATATTTTTGTTAAGAGTTATTGCAATACATAGTTGGCTATGAGTCACTATTACCACCAGGATGAGCTACCTCCAGACTCAAGTCATTATTACCGCTAGGATGAGCTACTACCAAACTCAAGTCACCTTTACCGCTAGGATGAGCTACCACTAGACTCAAGTCACTATTACCACTAGGATGATCCATAATTATAATATAGTCACTATTACCACCAAATGAGTTATTTTTAGCGGAGTCACCTCCAGATATTGAGTTAACGCCAGCACTCTTGTTATCATTGTTGTTTAAGATCTTCAGTTTAAATAGTTCAACAGAAAAATCTATTCCTAGATGGTTTGACCAAGTCTTTAAGACTTTGTAAAAGATGGTCTAAGTAATGTGGATCTATTTCAATAAGCACTACTATATATTTTTGAAGGATCTCTCTCTTGGTACGATGATGATATACTAATACAACGGTTAATAATGACCAAGAAAAGTGTGCAATCAAATATGTGAACTCTATAGAACTTGATTATTCACATTATATGGAGATCAAAAACACATAAGCAATGAACCCATTACCAATATTGATCGAGATGACTGATATAAATCTACTAAAACGTTCCAATAGATTCCTAAGATCCTCTATTCTACCTCAATATTCAAGAACAAAGCACAGAATCCTCACCATTATTGATCTAAGGAATACAAACATATAGAACACATCAGGATAAGCTCTTTCTATTTTGTTCTGTATATTTTAATTTTGAGCAGTGTGTCATTTTCTTGTTATCTAAAACACACTGTTTTCTGTATATTCTATATAATACATGTAATTATCTCCTTACTCAATCTATATTCAGTTGTGTTAGTGGAAGAGGTCCTTGTGTGACCTGTTCTTTTCATTCTCCCACGTATAACTATAGAAGAGGATTTTTATCATGTCTATCTTATTGTTGTTGAATGTATACCTAATCTAGGTTATGTATTTTTTTTATTATATTTATAATATTCTTGGAAATAGGTGATTCCAAAGTGGAGGGGATTAGGTCTCACCCTGAGACTAAACCTCTTGTTTATTCTGTTATGTCATTGTGGTATTTTTTTGTTTTTCTATCTTATTCAAGATAACATTTCATTATCAAAAAAATAATTTCTTTGATAATTAATCTTAATTTATGTTTATATGTGTTTATATATAAATTGATCTCAAAACTTAGGGTATTTCTAAAGAATATTTTAACTAATACCTAATCACTCTTTAAGAAATAATTTAAAAGGATAGGTCTTATATCCATCTAATGTTTTAATTAATTATATAAGTCAGTTGTAGATTTTTTATTGGGAACTCATTTCACCCCCTCTTGAGTCACTCTCTCCGACCAACATTTGGTATCAGAGGAGTATTTAGAATTTACCTATTTTTATTATGATTTTAGTTTTATTATAAAGATCTCAAATTTATGTCATTTCTAAATTTTAGTTCTTTAAGGATAATTGAAAAGAATGATTTTCTACCAACATACCTCCATATTTTAATGGAAAAAATTATGCTCAATGTAAAATTAAAATGGGAATGTAATTGGAAAGTATAGGTTTTGATATATGGAATATAATAGAATATCAATAATAAGTACCACAAACTTCTAGAAGTGATTGGAGTAATACTACAAAAACTTCTTACAATAATACTTGTAATGCTATGAATGCTTTGTTTTGTGCTTTGGTAGATGATGAATTCAATAAAATATCTACTTAAAATTTTTATTTTGAAATATGGGATGCTTTATCTGTATCACATGAAAGAACATAAAATGTCAAGGAAATGAGAGTAAATACATATAAAATCAAGTATGATACTTTTAAAATGAAATATGATGAACCTATTTCTGATATATATCTTAGGTTAAATGAAATAGTGAATAATATGCACTCACATGGAAAGAAAGTGACATACAAAGATCAAGTGATGAGACTTCTCAGATACTTACCCGACGGATGGAGAGGAACATCAATGTCAATCAGAGATTCATGTGATATAAGTAAACTACCTGTCAAAGAATCTACAGGAAAGATGATGATGTATAAAGAGGAACATAAATTCACCAAAGAAATTTATTAATATAAACGAAAAAAATTAGTATCCTTTAAATCTACTACCTTGAAAAAAAACAAAAGGTAAAAACTAAGAATTCTAGTAAATAAATATCTCTTGATGACAGTGACGATGAAATGGCACACATGTCTAGAAAATTAATGTTATTCTAGAGGAAAAATAATTTCTTCAAAAAGTTAAATTTCAAATGAGATTATGATAACAAAGGAAATAGGAAAATGGATTGGAAAAAAGGATTAAAAAGGATGATACTCAAAATAAAGATACATGTTATGAATGTAAGAGGAAAGGCCACATTAAATTTTACTTTCCAAAATTAAAATATAAAAATAATTATGAGGATAAGGATAGGAGATATAAAAAGGACATGAAAGAAACATGGAGTGCCTTGGAAGAGTGCTCAAGTGACTCAGACACCGATTAAGAATATGAGTCTGATAGAGCCAATATTTTCTTTATAGCAAGCACAAAATAGGTACAGAATGATCTTTTTGGGTCTCCTACTGATGCTTCATACATTTCTGAAAATGAAGAATGTAATGAAAATGATGAAAACATGAATAAAAAAAGATCTATATGATTCCAGTAACATGATTGAAGTCACTTTTCCTGAACTAAAAGATAAATATAAGACTATCAAAAAACATCATGCTTTAATAGTAAATGTTAAAAATAATCTTACTATTGAAATAGAGAAAATTGTTTAGTTGATGAAAAAAATGAATTAAAATTTTTAAATGAACAATTAATGAAAGACATAAAAATTTACCAATGATAAGAAAACATTAACTCAAATACTAGGAAAACAAGTTGCTCCCAAGTATGCAATCGGTATAGGTTACCAACCAGGAAAAAGAAAAATTACAAAAACATGATTTACATAATGTTCTACTGTTAAAATATCATATACTGAAAACACCTAATCAACTTGACCTAATAACATTTTTATCTCTAAAATTATTCAATCTATTTATAAGAAACCTATTAGACAAATATGGATACCAAAATCTCTTTTTACTCACATATGTGGACCCAGGAGAATTTGGGTACCAAAATCATTTTTGGCATAAAATTTTTATTGTATGAAATCTGTTTGAGAACCTCAAGAAAAATCATATGGTATTTGGATAGTGAATGTTCCAGACACCTGACTGGTGAGTATTCAAACATCAATAATTTGATTAATGTTTATGGTGGACATGTCATTTTTGGTGACAATGAAAAAGGTAAAATATTAGGCCTTGGACCAATTGATAATTCAAATTAAGTATTAATTTCCAAATTTTTATATGTTGATGGTTTAAAATAAAATCTTCATAGCATATCCCAATTATGTGATGGTGTATTTTATGTGAAATTTGAAAATAATTTCTTTCATGTTTTTAATGATAAAAATGATTTAATTTGTACTACTTTGATAAATTATAAAATTTATTATATTAATTTAAATTCATTATATTATAACAATATTTATTTCCTAAGTGCCATTCATAAAAAAAATTCTTTGGAATAGGAGACTAGTCCATTTCAATATTCACACACTTAGAAATCCATGTAGGAAAGGGTTATTTAGAGGCCTACCAAAACTGGAATTATCAAATGATAGAGTTTTTAATCGCTAAAAAAGGAAAACTTCATAAGATTTATTTTAAATATAGGAAATAAGTTTCAACCTATCAACCTCTAGAGTTACATTATATGGACCTCTTCGGACCATCTAAAGTTTCCAATCTAAATATAAAACACTATGTCTATATCCTTGTAGATGACTTCTCTAGATACGCTTGGGTATTATTTATAGATTACAAAAGTGAATCTTTTTCTTATATTATTGACTATTAAAAATATATAGAAAACCATAGTGGACTTAGGATTAAGACCTTAAGGAGTGATCATGGTCAAGAATTCTGAAATCAAGACATTGATTCTTTCTTTTCTCAAAATAGTTATAATCACAACTTTTTTGCTCCTAGGACACCATAGAAAATGATGTGGTAGAAAGAAGAAATAGGACTCTTCAAGAAATATCCCAAACCATATTAAATTATTATGACCTACCTATCTACATTTGGGTTGAAGATGTTAATATAGCCTGTTATATTATTAACGGAGTTTTGATTAGAAATCTCTTGAACAAAACACCTTATGAGTTAACTAATAATAGAAAACTAATGGTCAATTGTAATATGTTTTTTGGTTACAATGTATTTATTCTTAATATAAATGAAAATTTGGAAAAACATTCTTCCAATAGCATTGATATACTTTTTTTGGGTATTCAACGTCCAAAAAATCCTATATAGTGTTTAACAAGATGTTCAAAACAATGGAAAAATATGTTCGTACCATGTTTGATGATAACAGTACCAATGAAGCCAAGACTATCTTAAAATACCTTAAGGATGTTATTTAATCTTTGAATATCAAATCTAAACCTTCTAAAGGTTCTGTTAAATAAATATACACTACAGGTAGTGATCCACCTGAACTTGAATAGGAAGAAAATCCTAAACCTAAAAGGACCTCTTCTCATAGACCCATTAATACTCATAGACACCACCCTTTAGATGTAGTAATAGGAAACTTAGATAGAGGTACACAGACCAGAGATTCCATGAGAACTAAAATTGAGCATCAAGTATTCTTATCACAGATTGAACATAATAACATCAATGATTCCATCAATGATGAATTATAGATAATAGCTATGCAAGAATAACATAATCAATTTGAAAGAAAAAATTTTTGGAACTTGTTGAACGACCTAAGGAAACCTTAACTATTGGAATTATGTAGGTGTTTAGAAAAAAGGTTGATGAATCTAGAACTATAGTAAGAAATAAATATAGATTATTTTCCCAAGATTATAATCAACAAAAAGGTATTGATTATGAATAAACCTTTTTACCTATAGCAATTCTTGAAGCCATTAAGATACTGTTTTCTAATGAAGCACATTTGGACTTAAAACTATATCAAATGTATGTTAAAATTTCATTATTAAATGGATTTATAATTGTTGATGTTTATTATTGAACAATCCCCAAGATTTCAAAACCCTCATTTTCCAAAACGTGTTTTTAAATTAACAAAATAATTATATGGTTTAAAATGGGCTCTGAGATCTTGGTAGGATAGATTTACCTCTTTCTTTATTTCAAAAAAAAATCAAAATGAATATATGATCCAACTCACTTTATAAAAATAATTTCAAAAGATTTTTTGATAGTTCAAATTTATGTGGATGCTATTATTTTTTAATCTACTAAATATGCCTTATATTCTGAGTTTTAAAATTTAATGAAAAGTGACATTGAAATGATTTTAATGGGTGAACTCAAATTATTTCTTAGACTTTAGATTTTTCAAAATAAAGAAGAAATTATTTTAAATCAAAGTAAATACACTCTAGATCATTTAAATGTTTTTGTAATAGAGAGTACCAAAATCAGTGATACTCCCATGAGTACCACCAGTAAACTATACCTTAATGAAACTAGGAATTTAGTATATCAAACTAGTTACAGAGGTATGATTGTAAGTCTTATCTACTTAACTACTAGTCGGCCTGATATTATGTTTAGTGTATGTATGTGTTCTCACTTTCAGACAAATCCAAAAGAGTCACATTTTTTAGTTTTCAAAATAATTTTTGAATACCTCAAGTATATAACCAATTTAGGATTGTTCTACCCAATAGGACATGATTTTGATTTAGTTAGTTATTCAAATGATTATTTAGGTGGTTTAAAGTTAGATAGCAAATTCACATCAGGAAAATGCCATTTTTTAGGAAAATCTCTAGTATCATAGTGTAGTAAGAAGAAAACTTCTGTTACACTATCTACTTCTGAATCTGAATACATAGTTTCAGGAAGTTTTTGTACCAAAATATTGTGGATAAAACATAATTTACAAGAATGTTTATACCAATTTAGACATGTATCTATTAATTTTGATAAGACAAGTGCAATAAACATTTCCAGAAATCCAGTATCTCACTCCAAAACAAAACATATTGATGTAAGACATCACTTTTTGAGAGATCATTATCAAAAGGGTGATATAAATTTAGAATTTATTTGAATTGAACATCAGCTAGCTGATATATTCCTGAATCTTTTCAATTCTAAAATATTAAACTACATCAAACATTAATTTGGAATGATAAACTTTGGTTGATGATTCACCATTGATGATTCATCTTTGATGAGTCACTGTTGACGAGTCATCATAGATGAGTCACCATTGATGAGTCACCCTTGATTAGTCACTATTGATGAGTCACTGTTTATGAGTCACCATTGATGAGTCACCATTGATGAGTCACCATTGATGAGTAACCATTGATGAGCCACCATTTATGAGTCAATGTTCCTTTTTATGTTACCATTTTTTATGATTGTTGTGATTTTTCCCGTACTAATTAAATTTTCATTATATTAATTTTATTATTATTCTTTTAAAATCCCTAATTGATAAAAACATAAGGATTACTCAAAATCGATTCACTTCTCCTAATCCTTTAAATCTTTATCCATTTCTTTCCTCATAAACCAATCTTCCCACTTTCTTTCTCCTCCTGAAGCCTTCAACTAATTGAAATGGTTTGTATGAAGCAAGTTACTACATCAAAACTAGATGAGATGAGGTTTTCCAAGAGACAATAACTATCAACAAGTAGTTTTCAAGCCATTTTAGTAAACCTACATCTAAAGAACTGCATATTTTAAGAATAAAAACATATTCATGCACAATGGCTTCCAACTAGAAATACACCAGTGTTAAAGGTAACAGAAAAAAAGTGGATGAACCGGTTTACTTCAAATCATAGAGTGTATTGTTTGAGGATAGTTTATGAATTTTATTAAAATGTGTGATTCATTTTTTGGAAGAAAGTAGATAGAATTCATAGCAGTACAAAAGGATAAGAGATTTTTTTTTCTTTTAGAGAAGGGTAAAAATATCTATAGATTCCTCACAAAGGGGTATATAAAGATTTCAAAGGGAGTATACCTAATGATAATTTAGAGGAGAATCTCCTAGAACTAACTGTTGATCGAAACAAGAGAATACCAACTGATATAGATCTTTATGGTGAGTTCAAGCTACTATTTTTGTTTGTACATCATGTTTTATGTCCAAAAAAGGGGGACTTCAACACATTGCGGTTTCAAGATGTCTAATTCTTATATATGATGAAGAAATGGAAAAGAATAAATATTTGTAGATATGTGATGGTCCATATTCATGAGATGTGAAAGAAGATATCTAGATCAAACTCCCTCGTTTATCCCAAAATTATATCTACCATTCTATATGCTAAGGGTTGTATTAAACCTAGAGAAAAAGTTAAGGATAAAATGGGTGGTTTTTGTCTTTCTAAGTCAATCTGAAAAAGCGTGAAAGTAGGTTGGAATCCCTGGAAGGGATGTTGGGTTCATAATAATGAAACAATATATGATGATTTTCATCATATTAATCACCCAACTAGACCAAAGGATATGGTGGATCCCGATCTTGAACCTGATGAGATTGTTGAGTATTCTATTATAGATGTTATTGCTGAGAGAGATGAAGAAGAAAAAGAATAAGTTGATCCAGTTAAATAAGGAAGTGAGCTAGAGATCATAAAATCTCCACCAAGAGTATCTAGTGAGAATGTTAGTTCAATAGGCTCTCTACCTTCTCGAGAAACACTCTTACCTGAACATGATAATGGAGAATATACTAATGCTTCATAATATTATCAATATAAATCACCTACCTCTGAGACCTCAGTTTAGGAGAGTAATTATGGAGGAAATTATTTTGTTTTTTAAAGAGTATAAAAGAGATTATGGATCTTGATAAACTAGATGAATCATCTAGTGTGGTTGATAAGGATAAAGAATATGAATCTCTTGATGAGAATCCTAATGCCGAACATAATGAAAGTGGATATTATCATAGAGTTGATCAACACAAAGAAGGTGGTTCTACTCATGAAGGGAATGTATATAATGGTGTTGATCCTATTAATCCTACCCTAGAGTAAGTCCAACTTCAATTATCTAAACTAGTTGTATCCAGTCTCATTGAAGAAATTCAGACAATGGACACACTGATAACTTGGAATCAGTGGTGACCTTGAAAACCAATTAGATAGTAGTTCTACTAGCTATAACTGAGGGGTAGTTGAAAACCATTCCATTTACTTAGTCAGTGGATTAGAATCCACAGACACCAACTTTGAAAGTGTAAGAGACAGCTCTTATTCCCTCAAGAACTGAAGTTGGAAAAATATCTCACATGCCCAAAGACACTCCAATTATTCTCTATGTCCTATCTTCAAATAGATAATTTGAATAATGGGAGAGATATCTTGGTTTTGTAAGAATTTGTATGAAATACATTAATTTAGTTGATGACTCTAAATTTAGAAGAGAAGGATTTCTTGTAAATCAGATAGATGAAGTTGGTGAGTTATAGCCTTTCACTACCATGGAAAAAGAAAGATGAGCTGAGGATGAATTATCACATTAACTAGGAAATATTCCCACTCTATCAATAGTGTTGCCTCCTAATGTTGTAACACAGGTTGATTTAGATTCTTTACAAAAATATGTTCATTCAGATATGGAAACCTTGCTCACCTTAATGAAGAAAGTGTTATATATTTGGGAGAGCTGGTAATTTATCATATTCAACCCCAATTTCATTGTTATTATTCAGCAAATGGAAGTTCAAAATAGAACTTTTAAATCTGAAGTATCAAGTCTTAAATCTTCAGTAGAAAGTATGACAACATGTATTTCATATTTTATGAATTCCGCTTCGTACAAGTTGGATAATTTTGAATCTATTACCTCTACATAATTTATATCTCCTCCTACTCTAGTACAGTTTGATAGAGATCTATTGAAATGGTTATTTAGAGAAGAAATAAAGAATTCCTTAGGTGATGTCAGTACTCATGAAGAACAGATTAGGCAGGTACATCTTCATGGAGAACATATTCTTCAATTATTAAAAGAATTTGTTGGTGATATCATACCATAAAAGTAAGTAATCAAAAAGGTTATCCAATATTATTTTTCAAGGATCTACACTAATCATGATATGTTAGAAAATTTCAAGTTTCTTTCTAACAACTTGAAGATCTCACCAATGACAAGAGCCTTCAAAGAACAGGTGATCCAGTTAAAGGTTCTCACTCCATCTCTTCAGAGATTTATGGATAAAAAGGTATATTTCATTAATTCAATAAAAATGGGAGGCTCCATAATTATGGACTTTATTAATATTTTGAATACAAGCCTCCATGTCCATCAAATGACTATTATTTCTCGAGAGTCCATTCTTGTTTCTTCGGTTCCTTCAACCACAACCATAGGGATAGTTCAATATAAGCCTGCTCTAATCTCTCATTCATCCAATATTATGCCTCCACCACTTTAGCCTCTAAGTTTTTCACTAGTTGAATCTATCAAACAACTCAAACCAATTATTTTTAGAGAACCACTACCTCCTACTACCACTCAACCATCCATTACAACCTTTAAGGAGAAATTAGATCATCTACCATACTCTAAAGATTGAATTTTTTTAGAGGTTATCTATTTGAAAGGGATCCAATAATTTCTCCCTTTCATATTTATCTTATATATTTTTGTAAATAAGTTAATGAAATTCCTTTTTGTTCTTTTCCTTTCTGCAGTTTTTTTTTTTTTTTTGATAATCTCAAATGGGGAGATAATTGTGATTTTTCATTTTTGATATAAGAATATATATATATATATATATAATTTTGATATAATCATATCTATATCTAATCATTGTTAATTGTGTATTTATTACATGTTTTAAAAAATGACATATTTTTTTATCATAAAAATGAGGTAGAATGTTGGCACCTCCTTGGATGGAGAATGTTTGACATATCTTATGTTAATGATCAAAACCAATTATTAATTTATTACAAATGTTTCAAATGTTTTATGATATAGTTTTATATAAACATATTACTTCTATAAAAAAAATTTAAGAGTTATGGAAAGACACCATTCTCTATGAGCCATTGTTACCACCAGGATGAGTTATCGCTATACTCAAGTCACTATTACCACCAGGATGAGCTACCGCCAAACTCAAGTCACTATTACCACTACGATGATCTACCATCTTACTCAAATCACCGTTACTGCAAGGATGATCCACCGTTAGAAGAGAGTCACCACTACAACCAAAGGATTTATTGTCAGTGAAGTCACTTCCAGTTGTTATGTCACCACCAGTACTCTTGTTACCATTATTGTCCGAGATCTTCGATGTCGATGGTTAAATGGAAAAAATTATTTCTCAATGGTTTGACCAAGTCTTTAAAACTTATTAAAAGATGATCAGATTGATTTATATCTCCTTCAACAAGCATTTTTATATATCCATAGAAGATATCTATCTCTCATTATAATGATGATTTACTAATAAAAATTACTGACGACCAAGAAATGTGTGCTATCAAATCTGTGAACTCTCATAAACTTGTTGATTCACATTCTGTGAAGATCAATGACACAAAATCACTGAACCAATTAAGGAGATCGATTGATATAATATATACAGGTAAAATTATGAATTTATATAGATTTCTATGATCCTCTATTTTACCTCAATATTCCAGAACAAAGAACAGAATCCTCATCATTACTGATATGAGGATTAAAAACATACAAAACACATCAGACTAAGATCATTCTATTTTTTATGTATGTTTTACTTTTGAGAAGTTTGTTTTCTCCTATTATAAAACACACACTTTCTTCCATATATTCTAGGATAAATATTGTTATTCTCCCCTTCCTCAAACTGTTTCCCGTTGTGTTTGTGGAAGAGGTGCATGTGGGACCTTTTCTTTTCTTTCATCCCATGTATAACTATGGAAGAGGCTTTTTAGCCTGGAAAACTTATTGCTATTGACTATATACCTAATCCAGATTGTGTATTTTTTTTTATTATATTTATAACTTTCTAGGAAGCAGGTGGTTTCCAAGTGAAGGGGATTGGGTATCACATTGAGACTGAACCTCTTATTTATTCTATTGTGTCACTGTGCATTTGTTTTTTTCAATCTTATTCAAGATAACATTTCACTAACAAAAAAACAATTACTTTGATAATTAATCATAACTTGTTTTTGTATATGTTTTTATCTAAGTAAATTGACCTCAAATGTTAAGGTATTTATAAACTATATTTTAACTAAGACCTAATCAATATTTAAGAAATATTTTAATAGGATATACCTTATATCGATCTACTATTTTGATTAATTGTCTAGTTTACTTACAGAAATGTTTTTTAGGAACTCAATTCACCACCTCTTCAGTTACTCTCTCTAACCAACAAGCACGATCTTGAGTCAATTTTGGAAACAAGCACTTGATCTCAACTCTATTAAACTCAACTATTGAAATTAACTCGATTATTACACAAAATCAAGATCAATTATGTCATATTTTAATATCTAACTTGATATTGGATGTTCAATGTATAAATAAAAATGAAATAAATATTTTTTAATATGGATAACCCTCATTTGCGGAAAATTAAAAATGCATTAAAAAAATAAGAAAATTATATTAACAAACATGCCTGAGAAAAAAACTTTAATAAAAATTTTTTTAATATTAATAAACCTAATTTATAGAATTTTAAAAATTCATTAAAAAAATAAAAAAAATTATATAATTATATTAAAAAAATATCCCATAGAAACCACATCATTTCAAATTAATCAACATACACATCATTATCCATAATCAAACAAAATTTAAAAAAATACATGTTCATATTATGCGTGGAAAGAACAGCTTCAATTTCAACGTCATTCCCCACAAAATCATCCACCAACATCCTTTCATGCCATTATATTTTGAGTTATAATGTACAGGAAAAATAAGGAACTTATGTTAAATTATAAATTTTGAAATAGTTAATGATGGCATAAAAAGGTGAAAAAGATGATTACTTAAAAACTGATCAGAACGTCAAGACTCCAACTCCAAAATGATATAAGTTGACTCTATAAAATAAAAATGGAGCAAAGAAATTTAACAAGTATAAGTTTTTTTTAAATAATCATTACTCTTAATCAAATATATAAATACCCATGTGAGTGTGTAGATGTGTATGTAGGTTTCCCATCGATCTATTTTTTATCAAATATTCTTTTTTGTTTCAAAATAATAGGATCAATTCTGGTTGTTCCACTATATTTTTAACAAAAAACAAACAATAAATATATAAGTTTCTATCTAAAAATTATGTCACTCCAAATGACCCAAAACTTAGACATACCTAGGGATGAAATAAATAACACTTTTTATATTTTTCACTCATGAATAAACAAAAAAATAAACATGTTACCACATACTTCACTATTTTTGCACCATTGATCCATATTATAGTCTTTTTTAAACATATATTGATCTATATAAATATTTAGAACCCACTCAAACATTATTCTACCCTCCAATTTATGCCTCCATAAATCTTAAATTAGCCCTTTATTTTATTCTAGAACTATAGGAACTCCCTCATAAGGGTATTCATTTTATTTAATACTACATCCATAATAGTTCATGGACCAAGACCCTGGTGATAGCTTAAACTAGAATAGTTCAGTTGCACTATAATTTAATGTTTTAAAATAAACAAATTTAATATATATTTCAAAAATTATAATGCATCATCATTATATTTATGAAAGTAATAAAATAAAATAATATGTAATGAAAAATATAAAAAATAAATTCAACTGGAAACCTAATGGAATTAACCCTAACCTTTGTTTCAACTAAATAGCATTTTTTTGGTTTCTTTGGAAGAAAATTCCAAACCCCAAGGAATAACATTAATATTTGGAAAAATATTCCTAAAATTTTTTAAAGTAATTAAAAATGGTATTATTTAGTTTTTTGAAAAATTACATTAAATCACACGTACATTAGTATGGAAAATGCATGTTACAACTATAGAACATAAAAATAAAAAATATTATCTCAAGTTGCATGTTATGTAGTTTCCATTTATGCTGCATGGAAACACAGATAAACAATATTACCCTACAATATAAAATTTGAAACAAATTCAAAAAAATAAAATGATGTATTGAAACTAAAATCAAGATGAATCAAATTTAAAAATTTATATATATATATATACACTTACTAACTACTAAATGAGATGACCACTTACACTTAAAACATCCCTATACGTAGAGAAAAGGTTAAATAAAATATATATTAAAACAGTAATGAAATAATAATCTATATCATGAGTTAAATAAATAAATTAATAAAACATATAAAACTCTAAAGCATGATTGAGTTACACATTTTCTTTTTCTTGAATTTTTAATCAGTTTTATAGGCACAAAGCATATGAATTTTTCTACTCAATAGGTGGTGGATTTTACATAATTTTTCACTATTTATAATATTATAAATAGTTATAACTTGGTTGAAAAACTAATAAATTTTTGAAAAAAAAAATCCAGACATAAAACAATACATTCAATTAATGTTGGTTAGCACATCATCTTATGTGACATCTTAAAAGTTTAATTAAATATAAATTTATTTTCTTTAATTATGAATAGATAAAAATGAAAATGAAAATGAAAAATATTAATGATTTCACAAAAAATAAATAGTTATATAATTACAAAAAATAAATTAAAAAAATCACTTTATCATTTTTTCACACTATGAAAATTACAGCACAAATATCCTTTATTTTTTTTATTATAAAATATAATAAGTATAAGTAAAATTAAATTCATAAAATGCATAAAATAAATCATTTAAAACACAAAATATAAATTTAAAACATTTTGAAAATGATAAATTTCAACTGAAAAATAAAAAAAATACAAAACATATCCATTTTTTAAAATAATAAACAAAAAACATAAAACAAAAAAAGTAATTTCGAAAATAAATTTAGTATTATTAAATTTAGTATCATAAAAATAGAGAAAAAGAATTTTTATGATACCCAACCAAAAACATTAATAAAAAATCAAATAAAAACTAGAAAAAACAACCAAAACACAAAGAGTAAAATGAATCAAAAACAAGAAAAGTTAATTTTTGTGTAAGAGAACTAAAAAATAAATTCAAATTTTATTATTTTAAACTAAATAAAAATAAAAAAACATTATAATCAAATATAGGTATGGATGATTAAATACAGTGATAAATTATTATAGATATACACATATTAAATCTTAACACATATAGGGATTTATAGGGTTAAAAGGCATCAAGATTTTCAAGAAAAATATATGAATTAGAAATGAGGGGGAAGTGGTGATTGATGATAGTAAATGAGAGATCATGAGTTGGAATGGTGAGGGGGTGTAAAGGGAAACCAACTATGGTTTGGGGTGTGCTGATGTTAGATGGTTTATATAATGTGATCTGAGGTAGTTGAAGGGGTAAGGGGTGGGTGTGAGGGAGTGGTGGGCCGAGTGAACAGGGAAGGTCAAGGGAGGGATGTTTTAATTGTCCAATCGATGAGAGACTATGCAATATGGGAGGGAGAGTCTAGGAGGAGCTACAATGGTTATCGTGGGAATTCAAGTGAGAGGTAATGGATTAGGGTTAAGGTTATGTTTTTTTTAAGTTATATATATATAGTAAAATAATTATTAATTGATTTGAGATAAAAAAGTATATATGGTTATTAATTTATATATTATCATTTTAGACTACTCGAATAAGGTTTGAGCTACTTGATTATATTATTTAAATACTCAAACCTGACTTGATCAGGCACTCAAGTATCTCAAGCTCAATCTTGATTTGAAAAAATCAACTTCAATTCAATTGAGTCACCGAGTAGCGTCAAGACCCCTTAGGAGCCAATGATTCACCTGGTGAGACATGAAAACCCCTATACAGGCCATAGTGGATAGACCTTAGGTAGACCAATATAGGTTTGGGGGTGTAGACCATCCCAGAATGACATTGGGCACCAATATTGGGTCATGAACTATCTCTTAATAGTGACTATAGTTGCAAGACCATGTGTAGTCAACAAGTTCGTGTTGTTATTCTTGATGTTGTTGGATGTAATGTCCTGGGGTGTTCGGTGTTAAATGGAGACTATGACTATGACTAAGGAATTCATGAGGGATTAATCCATTTATGATTGGACCTTTAGAATCATTCAATGGATTCTTCCCCCATGTACTAACCTAAGGGTCCCCAATTGGTGTCTTGGTGGTTGAGAAAACCTAGTCAAGTGTGTCATGGGTTTCGATAAATAAGGTAAAAGGTATCTCCATAAAACTTGTGTCGAACATGTGATCCCAAGATGCAGTGGATGTAGATATTCGTTAAGATATTCATCCACCCTACTCTCTTATTTGTGCTTTCACATTGCTAATATTGATACAAATTAAAATGTTATACCTACTACCTAGAACTTGGGATATGGGCCTGACATGATGTGATAACGTGGTGGGGATTTCTAGAGGTATTACCTTGGATAAGTCTTATGATCCATACTTTATTAAATTTTACCATTAACAAAATTCATAGTTTCACTGGGATTCCTCCCTACTCAGGGATTATAGGGAAGGTTTCAAGTACATCTCGAAACCCCTCTTTCTTTATGATTATTGTGTATGCTACCAAGAACACAAGGATTCAAGTGATTCCAAAGTTTCTTGGGTGGACTATTTTCCCCCGATCATGGGATTCCTATGAAATACCTAAGTATTTATAATTATATCATAAATTGATTCCTAATATAATCCTTATGATCAAGTGGACACACCATTACAAAATTTCCCAAACTCATCTGAGAATCAGCTTTTGAGCTAGTTATTGAATGGATATGAGGTTATTTTCTAATATCTAGAGAGTATTCCTTATATATAACTTAAGTTTCATCCCCCTTATGGATTTATCTTACTTCCATTATCTTTGTTCCAATAAATTTATACCTAATAAACCTATATCAAACTAGATTAGGGAATGTTGAGATGACTCCTGGGTTCCACTGGTTACACACATCTTGAGTGGTATAGCATCCATCTTTATTCCTTATTTACAATATGTCCAGTTTATAAGTGGAATCCTACTTTATATAGTTAAGGTGAGTTGTAGTGATCCTAGGGCTAGTTCTTGTATCAAATTTTTGTGATGTAGCTTTCTCAGAGACATTCAGATGCTGGCTAAAGTGGGTCTGATCAAACCAGTGTAGCCATTAGACCCATGGTATGAAATTTTTTATTTAATTTATTTTTTGTAATAATAATTTAATTTATTATTTACTTTTGTAGATCTAGTATATATACACTACATTTACTAGAAATATATAGGATTGCATTGGTGTTTACCTTTTAAGTTTTTAATTCATACCCTACTCAGACCGCAATTTCATTAGGGTACCCAAGAAGACATTCACTTGGTTACAGGAACATGTCGGGTTGTGTTCAGGGATAGCTTAAGCATGATGGATCAAATTTGTTCATGGAACTTGGTATTTGGTTCAACTCTGTGTGAGAATGAGATAATTATATTTTTATTTCTATTTCATTTACTTATTATTGTATATATAGTCATCCTAGTGGGTGATTAGTGTTGTATATATGACATGGCTATTCGGGCCATTACTATATTTCATCTATTATTATATACTTGTTGTATTTATTGATTATTTACTGTGATAATTAATTTTTATGGATGATTATGGGTTATTTCCACTATTTTCTTTTCCTAATATGAGGTTATATTCTCCCCATGGTCACACACTAGGCCCCTACTTCTAGTTGATAGCCTATGGAATCTTAGGAGGCATGCTTGATTCCTCATCATTAACTAGTCTGGTAACTATTAATAGAGTGATCTGGTCTGAGATGTTAAAAGGTGGTATCATATGAGGTTCCTTTCTTGTTGTTTTAATATTTGGGACACGATATACAGGAGTATTTTTAATGTTTTGGATCCTATGATAGACATTAGATTTGTATATCAAGAACACTTATTCTGATGAGAAGTCTAGATTACCAGAGATATGGGATATATTTTCATGGTTTGTGAGGTTATATTTTTGTAAGATTTTCCATTTGAGTGATGCACATCTGGTGCATAGTTAATTATTTATTGTGTATTATTGGATCTTATCCCATTACATTGATTCCATTTATTAATTTTAAATCTTAGTCAGAATTGGGAAGAGGTATTTGTTTATACATCATATTTGGAATTTAAGGTTCAAATTATATAGGAAAATTATTTTGTGGTTTTACAATTGATGATGTGGATAACTATTCAAAGTTTCAACAACAAACTAAATGGTTTTTTCCTATATAGGTTTTTTGTTTCATTCTACTCAATTGGACTACCTTGTTTTTATTCCTTTTGGACTTGTATGTGGACTATGTTTTGTGAAACTTGGTGATAGTGATTTCAATACAATAACTTCTATATATAAGGTACAACAAACCTTAATAGGTAATAATATATACTCATCATCTCATTAGTACCTTCAATAGGTCACTAAATGCATGTGATGACATAGAGAGGGATGAATAAGATAACCTTCTTGACATGGGCAGCTAATTCCCCTCTTGTAGACCCCTTATGGGTGTATCCTTTTCAAGTGAATTTAACTAAACATTCATAACAACCTACATTGAGTCTTCCCATTTAAATTTATATTATATTTTATTTGACCAACCATCATTTATAGTTATCTAGTCAGGTTATTGAGTGTGGTGTTGATAGGTAATGGAAGGATTTCTATGGAACTATGGCATTTATGGGGTATTACCGTATATGGATTCTCAATGATGTTAAGTTAATCATCTATTATATGTTCATTTCATGACCCTCTAGGGAGAATTTTTTCATGAGGATTATTGGAGAGGATTAGGGCCTTTGTAGTCCAACGCATGGAAGGATGTTCCCTAAATGTTTAAGAAATTAGAGTCCTCCCTAAATTTAATAGATTCCAATGGGTTCTACTTAAATGGTTTTCCAATTAAAACATAAAGGGAGATTTTCTATATAACATGGAATTGAAGACTGGTATAATTGAACCCATGTTTACGGGTTTTTACCCTTTTGTTCAATGATATCCTTACATACTTTATGTTTTACCTCCCTCAGAGAGGGTTGTTAGGAATATTAAATGAAGTGAGATTGTTGAGGTGGGAATAGGGATGTTACCTGTGAGTGGTAAATAGAGTGGGGGGAATTCTTATCATGTTAGATAACTTTGGGATATATAGTCTAAAAAACTAAACTTATTATGATCCTTGATCTATAGGCCTAGATGGTAGACCTAGAGGACCTTAATTTTTACTTGGACCCTAGTGATTTAGTGGTTGGTATGATCGGTGGAAACCTGAGAGAGGGGTTATTCCTGGTTTATGGATTCCTTTTTAGGCAGTGAGCATGGTATTACACTCAATATGTGGTCATTACACAATATTTTTTACCGAGTATGTGACCTAGGCATGATGATGGATTCGGTTTCTATATCTGCACTTAGGGTTATTAGATATCAATATTGGCATTGATGGGTAGTACTATTCAGGTGTTTGTCTTATTGACATTTTTGTGGTTAAAAACATGGTTAGAGTGTATATGGATTCTCATAACTATACCAAAATTAGGTAGTGATAATAATGTGCATTGATTTTACATGATACAGACTAAGGATGTGTATATTCAATGATAACATGATTCTAGATGATAGGAGGTCCTCCAATCAATTGAGTCATGATGATGTGCATGATTATCAAAGGGAGTTCCTAGGAAACGTATTATGTGTTGAGAATAACATATTATAGAGCATAGTTATTTTGGATCTTGTAATTATCCACACACTAAAGTGGAAGTTAGGTGGTATGGGTTGTGCACCCGTTGTGTAAGGGTGTGTTTAGTTTACACCAGTTTCATGTGGTAGTGGTTTAAAATGGAATGTTGATGATAATATAAGTGTGTTATGAGGATTTATGGTTTAAAATTTTATTCATATGGGTGTGGTAAATCATCGGTTTGGGAAAGTTAGGGTAAATTCTCTATGATGAGGGATATCAGAAGAATAAACCAGTTGTCGTGGGATAGTTGACCTATGAGTGGACCTTAACGTGCATTATGGAGAGATGCGGTATCAATGGTTTGTTGAAGGAAATTAAATCCTAGCTTGATGTGATCATGGATCTATAGTAACATGACACATTAAATTATAGTTTCTTTTGAGGAACATCTTGAGGGTGGTATCCTTATTATCATATAAAACTTAGAGAATGTCATGAATGTTGATTCCATGGTTTGGGTATGGGTGGGAAGTGACATTTTAATTATAACTTTAGAATAAGTGGGTTTTTATAAATTAAATTCATTATGGTGGGTCATGGATATAGAATGGGCTTTGGTAATCAGAAACTCTTTTTGATGTTGTGATGATAAGGATTCTACTAATGTGGGGATTGGGGAGTTAGTCACCAATGAGAGAACCTCATGAGAAAAAATTATAATGTGGGGATAAGAATAGTCAATGGATGGTTATTTTTTATTTAGGATACTGCTAGATTAATGTAACAGGTTACTTTTGGATATCTCAGTGATTTCTAGTTATAGGTTTGAATATGGACATGTGTGGAGTCTGAGTGTGAGCACCGAGCTCGAGATATCTTGTGATGATCCAATGATATTTGATCAAGAATTCATTGGTGTTCATATCACGGTATGAAAATATAAATGGAAATGGTGTGGTTCATCCAAAAATGTCTCTAAAATTTGATTATAATCTTCAATGGGCAATCTCAGAGAGATCTCCATGTTCCTTGGGATAAAGACATTGGAATCATTTTTTGGACAAGTTGGTTGTTGAAGCCGATAATTTTATAGAATAGTTATATAAAGGTGGTTTGACTTGGGTAATATTATATATAAATGTATTTTGTTAGAGAGGAACCACATCAATAATTAAATTGGGATGAGATTGGTGTAGTTCAAGGGTCAACTGGGTATTTCTATGAAAAATATAGCATGACAAGGTTGATCTTGGTTGATTGGAATTTAACAATTTAGATCAAATAAAGGACCAAGGGAATAGTCCCTGTGTATGGTAAAGGGTAAGGAGTAATAAATGTGTCAATATGGTTGTTAGGGTCATATGGGTGTCTTTTAGTAGGAAATTCTAATGGTGGAGAAGATGTTGACTGAAACTGGCCTTTGTGAGCAAGAAACTATGGCAGAGAGCAACATAGGTCATTTTATGACTGAGACGATGACATGGTCATGTCTCGGGTTATATGGGTTTGATTAATAATTGTCTTATTGTTTCTTTAAGGTATATGACCATTTTCTTTTATTTTATCGGTTTAAGCTCCATATATCTAAGGTGGGTCCTGGAAATGCATTGGGAGTTCATAAATTCAATGTTCCCATTTGATAAATAATTTATATCCTAGGTAGGTCAAGTTACTCTTTTTGATTCCCTCCTATAATTATAATAAATTAGAGGCATTTATTTGGGGAGGTTTTATAATCTCATGTCTTTGCAAGTCATAAATTTTAGAAGGAAATTGTATTCTCAATTAGTGGATGACTCAGTTTTAAATAAAAGATATAGAATGGAATTATGGGGGATGGAATGCCTCAAAGTAATTTTTTTTATGTGGAGTAAGGATTAAATGTTATCTCATAGGTTTTAGGAGAATCTTCAAGGTTCTAGGCCTGGTGTTGAGGTTTTTTAAAAGTTCATCCCAGGGTGCATAGTAAGTACTACCCGTGTGGCCAAATCATGTGGTTATGTTTTTATAGAAGCATGGGTTTGGAAAACCCTATGGCATGCCAGGGAAGTACAAGAAAGTTTATAAAATTAATTTCGGAAATGTCACATGATTGGCGCATGGTTTTTTAAACTGTGCATTGTAACCATCAGAGGTGGATTGTTGGAAGCATTTAAAATCACACGGTACTTGCATGGTTTGAAAATCATGTTTCCAAACCATTCAGGCCATAAAAATAGTAATTTTCCCTTTTAATCCTAAGGGATTTAAGATGGAAACCCTATATTTTCTTTATCCCTCTCTCGTGTGTGACCCAAGAAAGCCCCTACTCTCCTTGTATTCTTCAATCCCCTTTTAGGAGGTGTTCTTGGTGTATTTGAATCCATTCTCCAGTGTGTGGTTGTAAGTATTTGAATCAATTCGTCACTGTTATATTCTAATTAATGTTTTGATGGATATTTTCCAAAATATATCAATCATATTATATGATTGGTCAATATCAAAATCCAAATGATTAATGTAATGAATATCCTAGGATATAATTTTTCCATGTTATAGAATTCATATGTATGACTCTATTGTATGATATTAATGGTCTATAATATGTGAAATTGGTTTTATTTGGATATTAACATGTATTCTACTAATTTTATCATGGTTATGGATCTTATAGATTATCCATTTATGTCACAAAAATATAGTATTATCATTTAAATGTTCAATGGGAATACATTATGGTAAGGAATATTGGCTACCATGCATTGGTAGTTGATGCTTGAACTCCTTCCTTGAATGAAGGGGGATAAAGAGGATAGGATCTTTATGTTGGTAGGTGATTGAGAAAATGTATTTTAAATAAAAAAACTATCTTCCTTCTCAATATTATATTTATCATTGACGAGAAGGTGCAAGAACATTTTTTGTGTGTATAGTATCCTTTCAAAGAATAAAAGGATTTTGTTAGTCAGTGTACTACCTATGGAGGGGAGATTACTTTGGATGTCTCTTGGTGATCTAGATAAAACATAATCCATATATATCATTAGATATATAGTATATTCTTCCTTAATTAAGATCATTTTATTAATTTTCTTCATTACATATTAATTCGATGATAAATCTAGTTTTTTGTTAGGTTTCTTCTACTATGTAAGATATGAGATGATCGTACAAAACCCATCAGTGGCATCAAAGATACTTTCATCAAAGATTCAAAAAATTTTATAATAATATTATAAATAATATGTATATCATAATGTGATTGTGGTGATATAATAAGGTATGATATTACTTAGCTAAAATTTAATCATTGGATCACTTTACCTTGATTTATTATATTAGACATCATAACATAAGAAAAGTGTTTTTCCTTTTTATAGGGTACATTTAAATATATCATAACATACAATTCATTTAATCCCATGGTTTTACTCTTTATAATTATATATGGTAAGAGTTATCATATGTTGTTGTGTATAATATAGGTTCCACAAAACAGATCATCACATCATAATAGTGATATAGAATATATCATAAATAATGGTTTGCTTGACTCTCACATAAGATATATTTTTTTCAAATATATAATAAACTATAGGTCAAGTGTAAGATTAAGAATTCCACTTGCATATCATTGGCCATGATGGGATCAAGGGTTATGATGGATGTTCCCTATATCTATCCTAAAATATTATATTGACCAAAAATGAGATAAAATTATTTTTATGTAAAAAAATTTATGGTTTATAAAATATTAAAAAGGTAATTGTTAAGAATTATAAATGGAATGTTTTTATTCATAAATTAAAAATTAAATGTTTATATTAATACCTAATATTTGTAAAATAAATAAAATGTTTATTAATTTATTTAAATATTCATATATATATATATAGTTTATATTATGTGAAAATTAACCGTGCTTAAATTTATGTGATAGATTGATTATTATAAAATTTTCATACCATGCATTATAAGCTATGTATAAAAACTTTAGATTTAGTTTTAATCTCCCCTGACTTTGATTAATAAAATATATAGCAGATTAAATTTACAGGTTCAGTATACTTTTTTTATATTAGGTCGTAAAGTTATGATGTAATTGAAATATCTCTTGAGTAAAGTATCCATGGGTATAGTTACTTTGGGTCAGAATTCTCACCATATTAGAGACTTGTTCCGTTTATAGAAAAGAAGGGATTGGCTATGTGTGGCTTCAAGATTCATGTTGTAATTATTGATTTTGTTTAATTATAATCTTTTACATGAAAGATTATTATATTCCATGTGCATGGGATACATTTAGATATGCTTAAATACGTTTGGATTTTATTTTTGGATTAATAACACAAATTACGAGTTGTGTAAATTGTTCACATTAATATGGTTTAAACAAATAAATTTTTTGTATGGAATGGGGATTTAAAAACTAAATATTTAGAATATTTCATACATAAAGGAACAAAACATGAAATAATAAAGATTTCATGTGAGGTATTGGATTTAATATACATGTTATGTATATTAAAATGGTGAAATTTTAAATGGAAACCCCTCAAATACAAAATGTTGGATTCCTACCAAAAAAACATATGTCAAGACCTCGATCATTCAAACAGCTAGGTTCTTCTGAATTATGGAACCCATGGATTATCTAGTGTAAGAAATGGTTGAAATAGATTTCTCTAAGAGTTAGTTAAATATATATTATTTTTATATTTGGATGAAACTTATCTTGGAAAATATAAGAGTTATAATACCAAAGGAATAGATTTTAGAATATATCTATCTGATGGATTTGGAAAAATATTTTTCCACTCAACTATCTAAGAGATTTATGTTATATGATTAGCATGATTTTCTACTTAAATAGATAATTGGTGGGGGAAATCCAAAGAGTACACATTAATTAGTGAAATATGGATCTTGGACCACTAAATGTAATGATGTATAAGGTCATTATTCTAATAGGAGTGCTTTCATTAAAATTACATCATAAAAATATATAAAACATGATACTCATCGATAGATATGTATTTGTTATATATTATGATAGGCTTCATGATTATCATTTTGAGATATATTATAATTATAACCTATAAAATAATAACATATTGGTATCTAAAATTGAGAATAATTCTCATATAGAATAATTCTAAGAAGATGAATATGAATGTTATATAAATAAATTTCTATAATTTTGAATTGTATGTATTATATAACAGGAATATATCACATATTTTTTTTGATAACCACATACTCAAAATGGAAGATAATTGAATAAATGTGAAGTATAATGATGTGTTGTAAATATATAAACAATTTTCACACTATAGGTTAACACTTAGAAATATACCCAATGAATTAGTTATGGAATGAAAAAATTATTATTATGTTCATTCTATGAATAGAAATTTGATTTCTATATATTTTTTGGACAATAAGGTGTTTTAATTAATTATTAATAACAATATTTATTCTATATATATAGATATAATGTTTTATATAAATTAGAATATGGTAAATAGTTTATATATTACAGAAATTAATAATCATGTTTATAACATTTAGAATAAAAAGGTTATGTTTGATTCTAACAAACCTATGTAATTTTCATTTTGGACATATAAACCATAAACTCATTTAAATACTCCATATAGATATATTGTCGGACACATTTGATTATGAAACATTTAATACATGAAAATATTTTGTATTAGGAAAAATGACAAAAACACCATTTAGATGGAAATTTGAGAGGGATATTTGACTATTGTATCATATACACTATGATGTATGTAGACCAATTATTATACAATAGAGAGGTGGTTATATGTACTTCATGAAATTTATTGATGAATTTATTCAGTATGGTTATGTGTTTCTCATGAGACATAGGTTTGAAAATTTTGAAAAGTTCAAAGAGTATCAATAAGTTTCCAAAAAATAAACTGGGAAAAATATTAATATTTTATTATCATATTAGGGTAGTGAATAATTGATTAAATAATTAACTAATCATTTATGATATTGTGTAATTATCTCACAAGTCACTCCTCCTAGAACATGTTGAATGGAGTGTTTAAAAAGAATAATTGTACCCTATTTGATATGGTTCAATCGATGATGTTTAAATGTTATCTTCCTATTTAATTTTAGGTCTATATAATGGAAAAATATAAATTCCTAATTAACTATACTTCAAATAAAGCAATCATAAAGACACCATAGAATATATGGACTGAGAAACATCTCAATATATCTTTTAAAAATATTTAGGGTTGTGAAGCATATGTGAAATGATTGGATTCTAAAAAATTTGACCTTAAGTTATATAAATGGATATTTTTAGTTATCCCAAAAAAATAAAGGGATATTATTATTTTTATGTCCATAAGGTTCTTTAGAGAGAGATACCCTGAGAGGGAGTTGAATTGGTGGATGAAATTCATTCCAATTCAAGTCACTTGGTCCATAAACTCTCACCTCCCTAAATGATATTGACATAATTTTAAGTAGGTTCGCTCTTTGGTTCTTCTTTCAATGATGATACTATTATTAATTCACTAATATTTTACTTGATCTAATTTAATCAATGATTACTTAACCCATGCACTATGATTTATTTCTTATATAAAGTAAGTAAATAAAGCACACAAGATACCAGAATCTTACTTGTTCACATGCACTAGGGTAATCCAATGTGTATAGAATGGAACTATATTTATATAATATAATTCAATAAATTTACTATTCAGTGATGGGTTTAGGAAAGGAAACTGCAATCCTAGGTTCACTCCCCTATAAAATGTTTAGGGATGTTACAAAACCTACCAAGGGTAACTCACTCTATCCTCTATTAATGTTCACTTATTCAACAAAGTAAAACCACTTTGTCATTAAATACTAAGTAAAACCAATATCATAATTTTTTTTATTAAATAAGTGTAGATAGGTTCTTATTAATCTCCCCTTAATAATCCTTTACAATCCCGTTGTGAATTCAACTACAAATATAGCTTTACTTTTCCAAAATAGGCCATTAAAACTACACATTAATTATTTAGTAAGATATTCAATGATTGGAAATACTTTCTTCTATCTCCCTCTCACTATAATTTTATTTCCTTTATGATATTACAATATATCTTGGTTTCCCCTTGTAATGTATAGAAATAAAAACTTTCTTATTTATAGAGAAATATATAGCCATAATTCCATTATAATATCATGTGAATTTTTCCCATAATTTGAAAATATAATTCCTCAATAAATATGGTAACATTATATTTTTATCTCTCATTCAGTTATTCTAAGGACCTCATCATTATAGTATTCTCATACAATATTTATTATTTTCTACTTATTGATTATTTGTGAAATTCCATTTGTGGATTCAAGTATTCCCTATAAAATCTCTATAATTCTAATTAAAAATATCTTCATAAATTTTCTATCAAATATAGGAACATATATTTCAATTAAGACTTCTACAAAAATCAATTCAATGTCTCCATGATTTTCTCTATGAAAAAATTTATTTTAAATCACCACTGAAATATGTATTTAACTTCTTCATTTTATTCACCATTTGCCTACATGAATAATTTATTTTTATAATGTGAATATTTGACTATAAAATTAATCCTCAATGAATATATTATCTAACATGATTATATATTCACTTTATATGAGCTCAGTAAATACAATTTTATTCTAACATGGTCACATTTATGATGCAGTGACTAATTCAAAACATGTTTTAATCTGATATAGCTCTGAGATAATCAAATATAATCTCTAATTTCCTTAACCTCACCTTTTTTAGCCTCAATAATTCAAGATTCATTCTAACATATAATTTCTGGTGAAACTTTTAATCCTACACAGTTTATATAACTATGACTTTCATTCTTACATGATCCAAACCTAATGAATTTATTCTAATGAAACCATAGAGACATGGTTATAATATGATATTACTTCCAAATATGTGACTTTATCTCATATAGTGTTCTGAATTTCTTGGGATAATGTTGTACATCCTTCCATGTTCCAAATTAATATTACATAACTAAAAAACAGGAATCTTCAATCCTTTTTTCTACGAACTCTAAGGTATTTTTGAGTAATTATTCTTCCACATATCTAGTCATAAAATTTTATTATTAATTTCACAACCTTCAAAACTCAATCACATCCATCTATACCTTCAAAACAACTAGTTATTCAAGTCACCACCTTCACAACTCAACTCTACCTTTATCTACTTATGGAATAACGTTTTCCATCATGATACTTCCAAACCTCTATAATGGATTTATTAAGGTTTGGGAAAAATGAATTTCCTTTAGAACATGTTTTTCTTCCATGTTACCAATTTTAAGACTCAAATATTTCCTTCACTATTTCTAAAATAACTCATATTTTGGAATACCTCCATACCAAAACATCTTCACTCTAATCTAGACTTATCTATTTCTTTGAAAACATATCTTTCGGAATAACTCTATTTTGAAACATCTTTATTACTACATTTCAAAAAAATTATGAAATATCTCATCTTCAAATTTCATCTAGAATAGCTTCATATCTGATTTTGAAATAAATTTTAGAAAACAATCCTTAATCTGGTTGATAAAAAATCCAACACTTCATTACTTCTTAATTGAATGCCAAAAAAATCACTATTTTAATTTCTTGGAAAAACTTATTATGAATCTAAGGCTATAGAATTTACTTCTTTGATACCATTGAGACTTCCGTAGCACTTATATCTCACAATTATATTCTAAATGTTTCCACTTCCCCATTTGATATAAAATCCAAATAAAATCCGCCACCTAAAAAATGTAGAATATTTTGAAAACATTTACCATGTAAGAAAAGGGAACCACCATTTAGTTATGATATCACACTCCCCCAATCATTATGATGTCAAACAATATAGGCTTCAATATGTGATATCAATATTTTCATAGAAACATCCTCATTTTTTCCTAATATTAATAGGTGTGTCATCAATAGTTTTTCTACCACTTTATTAATACAGTAATTACATTAATTATAAGAGAGAACAAACTTCATCTTTTTATTATAATTCAAGAATCAAATAATTTACAACTCATTATTTTCTTGTTTATCATAATTCAATATTTGAATTTTAAGCCCTAAAATTGTAGCAACATTTTCAAATATTATATGTGAGTGATCTTACCACATATAAATGATCCATCAATAGTACCACTTATCCTACTGATTAGAAACTTAGTATAGAAAATGAAATATTAAGTAAATAAAAATATTTTTATCCATTTAAGTAACCTACTTACATAAGTTTCATGAAGTCAAAACATTAATACTTTACTATGGGAATCCCTCTATGTTTTCAATCATACTTTCACAAAACCATTAATGAATAAAACATAAATCAAAAAGTGTGCAATGATCATCTCTGTATTCCAATTTAATAATTATATTTCTACACATTCCCACTAGAATTATTTTGATGGTTGATGAGGCTAAAATCATTAGGATCCAAACTCACCTAACTTCCATATCTTCATCACCAAATATGTTATGATTCCCATTGTGATATTCATCCATTTTCAAATAATTTTTATACCCCAAAAATCAATCATTTGATACCAATTAATATATTAAGATAAATAATATAACAACTTCTCAATGAATGTTGTTTCTTATTAAAAAAGTTTCAACACCCATCTTAAAGTTAATTTAAATTCCAATTTTTATACTCATTATACTAAAATTCCAAATTCTTCAATACACCACCATCATTTTTTCAACTCCAATTTTAATTTTGGAACATTCCTTGATATCACTTGAAAATTTAAATTACGTCACTCTATAGATCATATCTTCTATAAGAAATGAAAAACATAAACAAAATTTATAGAATTTAAATTTTTGGGGAGAGGTTATTCTCCACATTCCTTGAGTTGAAGAATATGTTGGGTTACTATAGACCACCACTTTTACTTTATCCTTAAATTTAGAATTTATCATGACAATTGAAATATTTATCATAGAATCCAAAGACACATTATTTATTTTTGGGTTGTTATTTTCTTTATAGAACAAATCACAATATTTTCTTACATTGGTTTTCATCCCATTAAATATATCTCCAATTATCATTGGTTAGTCGTTAATTTTCCAAGTCATATTTTTTCCTAGTATATCACTACATGAATAATTAGCTTTCACAAAAAATACCTTTCCTTGGGACACTTACTTATAATAGGTTTAGAAACATATGGAATCTTTTAACTTTTCCAAATCCACATATCATCCTTCCAAGAATCCTTTTGTTAAATAACAAAGTTAAAACTCTTGTTAATATTACTTTCACTTTAGTGATTTTTTCTAACCAGCCCATGAAATCTATTACTTGAAATAATATATTTTTCATTAAATTCATGTTGGTATTCTCTATTCATTCCAATTGAACTAATTATGTAATTTCTATAAAAAAAATAAATATTAACATGGTAATAATTATTGGAATAACTATATAACTAAATTTTTTGTGTTGGAATCTTAATTTTTCAAAACATACTTAAACTTCAAGGAAATAAATATATTCCAGTGAATCATGAAAAAAAATAACTATGTCCATGAATTTCATAATAAAAGAAAACATCTCCATATCTTATCTTGAAAATAATACTTATATACTTACCTCTTATATGAAACTTCTTGAATTTATTTTCATTATATCTAATATTTTAGATTTTCTATGGAATTCCCATGGTTTTATTAATTTTGATCTTTGAATGATTTCTATTATTGTCGATGTCAAATTTTCTTAGGTAATATGGTTATTATGTCATCATAATTTTTTTATAAACATCCTTTGATTTATAAAACTTTATATTAATATCACAATCACTTATCGAGGGGTAATCAACATTAAAAATGTAAATCATATTTTAGAATAGGCTTACCCTCTGGTTGTATTTTCTCACTTTTTTTACCATGATAAACTCTTCTTTATGTTCTTAAATCTTTTTTATTTTTTATCCATGTTGAGAACTCATACATTACTAGAGTTTCTTCCATTTAAACATTCTATCCTCAAACTCATGGTAAATATTATCTAGTATATCACTTTTCTCATTCAACTCAGTTTTCATCTAAGTAATGGAATTATTAAGGATATTCTTCTCTTTTTCAACCTTTGTTTCTCCTAAAAAAATCAGTTCATGTGTGCAAAAAAATATCCTTGTTTTTCATAAAGTTTTTAACTTATTTTAAGAAAAATATCTTATCATTGGAACTAGTTTTAAGATTATATATCTTTTAAAATGTGTCATATAATTATTTAGTTTTGATGTCATTATTCTTTTTGAGATTAGTACCCACTTCAAACAATATTTTATTAAAGATTTTCATTTTTTCAACCTTAATATTTAGTACTCACACATGGAAATAATGATACATATTATCCTTTATTAACATAAAATATTTTTCATAAAAACCAAAATCATTTTCTTCTAATAAGTGAACAGATTTAACATTTTGATTTATTAGTATCTCCTAATTATCAGTAGATCCCAATTCACTTTGTAAATTAGGCTCCTCAGCTTGTACAATATAATAATTGGATGAATAAATAGATTCACTATCAGTATCATTCATATATTACTTTCAACATCTAATATAATTTATAATTCTAATATCACAATTACTATGTAATTTTTTATTGTATGAATTTCCCTTTGAGTTCAGATTATTTTTTATATTTTTTTTCTTTTTTCATGTCCAAAATAGATCATATGGATAAAATAAAACATAACTCCAAGAAACAACCAGATTAGTTTAAAATAAAAAAAACTATAAAAATTACATATTCTATAATAACACATGTTAGGTTGCATAAAGAAACAAATGGTACATATCATAACACTCCATGATAGACCAATTAATATAGGAAAGTATCTCTTCAAATTCTCTTAGAACCTATTGGGTAGGATCACTTCCACTACTTGTTAAGCATTTTAAAAACATGCATGAATACCTCTGGTAAAAACTCATGCCTCCACTTACCCTCACATGTGAGAGTTCCCAAAGATTTTACATTGGGTTAGATATTTCTTACACTTCCCATTGTTTTCTATCATACAACTTGTTATATTCACAAGGGGTATTAGTGAGAGACCCCTAAGAGGGATAGTGAATCAGGGTATGAAACACATTCCAAGTTTAACTACTTATTTTGTGAACTCTCATCAACCTAAATGATCTTGAACTCGTAATTAGTAAGTTCACCCTAATGTTTTTCTTTCGATAATGATACATTTAATATTTCTATATTTTTTACCATAATAAAATTTTATCAATGATTACTTAACTCACACACACCTATTTATTTGTTGAAAAAAGTAAGTATAGTGAATACATTAGACACAATTTTGTACTTGGTTCACCTATACTGGGATAATCTAAGGAGAATACATTGAATATGTATCAGTGTGCTAGAATCCACTAAATTTACTACTTGCTGGTGGGTTTCGGAAAGGTTTCTCCAACACTATGGTCACTCCACTTTATAAGTTTTATGAATAGTTAACTACCTCCCAAGGGTCACTCCATCACTCCTCTCTCAATTATCACTACTTTAAGAAAATAAAACTTCTTTATCAAAAAATACAAAATAAGAACAATGTCACTATTATTTTATTGATTCACTAACTGTAGATATATTCTCAATGATATCCTCTTGCTACTTCTTCCTATTCAAGTTGTGAATTCCACTATAAACACAACATCACTTTTTAATAAGATAACATAGAAACTCCACCTTTATTATATAGAAATATCTTCAATGACTGATTAAACATTATTCTTCTTCTATCTATTTTGAGTTTTCCTTAATTTATAATATTATAATATAGATCTATTTTTCACTTATACTACACAGTAGTAAAAAATTTCTTATTTATGAAGAAATATATCTCTATAATTATATTAAAATATTAACAGATATTTCCAATAATTTGAATATACAATTATCTAAGACATATGGTTATGTGATGTTTTTCTCTTAGTTGATTCTACTAAATATCTCAACTTTTCAATATTCTAATAAAATATTCACTTTTATTTTCTTATTAATTCTATAATAAATTTCCTTATTCATTTAGTTAAATATTACCTTTTAAATCACTATAATTTTTATAATATCCCAAGTTTTATGAGTTGAAAATTTTTAAAGATATTTGAATTTACAATTTATAGATGCATCAAATATCAATCAAGGATTTAGAATATAATTAAGAATTTAGTAATGCTTACAAATGATTTTTTTGAATATTTTTTTAGGCATGAGGGGTACCCCAAGTTCTTGGTTATGTCTCATGAGTTTAGGACTTCAAAAACCTAGTTTTGGGAGAGACAACCTGGGGTGGTGTGTTTAAAACATGTGAGGAGCTCCAAAAAACATTGTGATTTTGGGTATAAGTGTAGAGGATATCTCATGGTTGGTGCATGGTTTTCTTAATCAGGTGCTAAAAACATGCTAGTTTGTGGTGTTCAGATTGTGAAGATTACATGGTTGGTGTATAGTTTACTTAATTGTGGGTCCTAACCAAGTACCACATTAAGAGGTTCAAAATTACAATTTTTACTCTAATACTTAAATATTTTTATTCTCTTTTCCATCCTCATTCACCCATCAGCCTCCTCCAAGTGCTTTCTCCTCCTTCTCCCTTCCTCAATGATAGATATCCCTTGTTCTTAGTCTGAATTGAACATCTTCTAATGCATTGGAATCATAGAGGTAAGTATTCAAATGTTTTATCATTCATTACGTATTTATCCTTATTCCTATAATTTTAGATTCTCCTGTTAGTATTTTTTTTCTGATTCTACTAAATCATGGTGAAATCATATACCAATGATGGGGCTTTTTCTCTACCTAGGAATGTTGTCACCATGATTTTTATAATATATAAAACATAAATTAAATTATTGGGTGGTTTTTTCTATTCCGTTACATAGGTATTATACCTATTTTATTTTTGAGTATGTATCATGTGGTGTTGGTGAGAATTAGGCCATGGTTCTGGTGCAACGAGATCATCCGGTAAGGTTTTAGGCTTTATTATTTTGAATTTAATTATTTATTTAATTTGTATTTTTTATTTTGTTGAATTTTTATTAATTAATTATAATTTAATTATATTTAATTATATTTTGGTGTTTTTTTGTGATAAAGTATCTTTGTATGTATTGAGTGAGCTTGAACAGGCCTTGGTAACTGTTGTTGGCCCTTAGAAAATAACTAAAAATATTCTTAAAAATTTGGTGGTATGTCGTACCTACCCTATGTAATTTGTGCATATTTACGGTAGTATGTGTATTCTTAGGATCACCCATGGTGGTGAAGAATCCTATTAAATTTAATCCAATGGTTATTAAATTAATCAAACTATCTTTTTTTGTAATCGATGATTTCTTGGGTTAGTAACAACCCTTGTGTGATAGCCTCGTGCATTGTAATGTACTGGATGAGACTTAGATCTTGACATATAGAGTATCCAAAAAACCTCTTTGGAGGTGAGACTATTCTTGGTAATTCATGTATATATTTTTATAGGCCTAGGTGGATAAATTTTATATAGACGAATATAGGTATGGGTGTGTAGATTGTCCTAAAGAGACCTTGGCACTGAGATTGGTTCATGACCCATATACTAATGGTTTCCTTAGTGATATGACCACGTGTATTAGGTAAGTTTATGCTACCCTATTCATGATTACAAGGTTTGTTACATCTTGTTGCATTGGTTGTTTACCCGAGACCGTGGTACTAACTTAGGGGATCCCAATAGGGATACCTTTACTTATGTATAGACCTTGAGGATCTCGAGCAGAATGCCTCTCTAGTATTTTGATCTAGGGGACCCAATGGGTGTCTTAGTGGTTAACTGACCTTGAACTAGTTCATTATAGATTTTTGGTAGAGATGTTAGTGGGTGTCACACTCAAACTCGTATAGAAAATATAAGCTTGAGGGGATGTGGAAGTAGTGTGGGGTTTCAACATTCATCTGCCCTCATTCTTTTAATTATGCATTCACTTGGTTTTTTTGTTTCAATTATGATTTCCAGATGTGCTTCTTGGTACTCTACCCTTGGGGCATAATATGATATAATTTTGTGATGTGGATGCCCAGATATACTTCCTACGGTATAAATTATGAGCCTACTTGATCAACCATTACCTTATCTGGGTGCTCATATGTACTTCCTTTTATCCAAATTTGGAGCCTTACTAATTAAATGTTACTTTATTAGGATGAATAGAATCACTTGGATACTTCCTTGTATAGGTTATACATAATATATTTTTAGGAGGTCACATTTCCCCCAAAAAATAGATTTGAGATACTCTCAAGGATTGATGACCATATCCCCAAGTGATTCTTGATATACCCCACGAGATTGGGGTGGATGCACCATTACTACATTTTCCAAGATTTCCTGAGTATGGGGTTGTTGAGTCTTTTAATGGATTAATCATGAGTTATTACCTTGATTTAGGATGTTTTTCATATACCTCCTCATCATTTATTTGGAATGGATGGACATGACTCCCCAATCCCCCTTGGTTCAGGATGTTAGACACAGTTCTCCAAATCATTATTGGGAATTTTTAGACATGATTATCCATGCCACCTAGGTTCAGGATGTTAGAAATGGTGCTCCACATATTTATTAGGAATTTTTGGACATGATGATCCATTCACTCTTGGTTTAGGATGTTGGACATGGTGCTCCACATTAGTGATTGGGACTGTCAAAAATTCCATTTTGTATCCCTAGTCTAGATGCTTGGATTGATTTCACCTAATTTAAAATATGAAAACCATATGATATATGGTTCAGAGACATTATTTATGTTGGATGAAGTAGGTATAGTTGATCAGGATCACATACCCAAGGATCTTCTTGTTTATTCCTGGATTGAGTGTCATGAAATCTAGCTCAATGCCTCATTCACAGGATGTCCAGTCAATTGGGTTCATGAACCCAAGGATTGATTATGGATCTATTTTATAATTTTATTTTTATTTTTTTCTCAGTTAGGTTGATAATATTCCATGAAAATGACCTTATAATAGTTGTCTTGGTACAAATATTTTTACTTTGTTATTCACTTCTTTTAGTTATTATTATTATTATTGTTATTCTGAAGAGTATCTGACATATATATACACTACATTTTATAGATATTTATAGAACTACATTGGTGGTTCCCTGCTGAGTTTTATTCTCACACCCTACTCAGGATGACATTATGCTGGTGTGCCCCAATATACACTCACTTGGTTATAGGTAGAACATGGGATAAGGCTGGGGACTAATTGAGAAAGATTTCTTGGATATGTATGCAGAGATCGGTTATTTTTGTATAGCTCGGTGTGGGATTTAGAGCCCTATAATTTTATTCCTATTTTTTATTTACTCATGTATATGTGATCAGCCCAGTGAGAGATCAGGGTAGTATATATGACATGGTCATTCGGTCCTTTGTAGAATTTCATTTATTCTAGCCTTGTTTATATTTATTTCTTCCACACTCTAATTATTTACTATTATAGATAATTTTTTGTTATTTCTATTATTTTAGTTACTTTTATATAATGGTATAATCTCCCCACAGACACACCCTAAGCCCTCTCAACAAGATAGAATCCTCTAGAATATGGGTAGGTGATCTTGATGCCTTATTTCCAACTATTTATTCTAATTTTTATGAAGTGAGTTGGGTCAAAGAGTGACAATTATCATACAAAATGTATTGAATAATTCTATATAAATATAGAAAATAATATTTATATAAAAACCTCTAAAAAAAGTTAGCATCTCCATGATTTTATTCTTGAAAAATCAAGGTTAAGTCTTCATTGAAATCATCATTTAACTTAAAAAATTTATTCACCACTTAATCCCTTGAATTATTTATTCTCATAATGTGATTGGTTTCATCCCAAATTAATCCTTCATAGTAAGATTAACTGATGGTAGTATATCTTCAATTATCTGATATTTATGAGTGTTATTTTATCCTAACAAAACCACATTCATAGGGTTGTATAAAATTTAAAAACATTTTTTAATCTGACATGGAACTAATCTAACCAAAAACAAGCTCCAAAACCATCCACCTCACCTTATTTACCCTCAGGAACATGTGATTGATACTGAAATTTCATTTCTAATTCACCTTTTAATAATATGTATCATATTCAATCATGTGTCTTATTCTTACATGAGCCAATCCTTGTGGTTTTATTCTTATAAAACCCTAGAAACATGGTTTGAATCTCATGTAAGTATTAGAAATGTGATTTCATCTCATGTAGTGTTCAAAATTTCATATTTTAATGTCACACAACCTTTTACACCCCAATTTATATTATATATTTCATATACATAGATATTTATTCCATTTTTATATTTCTATAAACTCTAAGGATTGGCAGAGTTATTCCTCTTCCACAACTCTATATAGAATATTTTCATCCAAATATATCCACCTTTACAACTCAATTACACCTATGTCTTCTTCTATAATTTTTGAATCTGAACACCTTAACCTTTACAACTCAACTATAAATTTCTATACTTTTAGAAAAAAATCCTTCTATCATGCTATTTTTGAACCTCCATAGTGGATTTACATATTTCAAGAAAATATGGGTTTTCTTCTGGAATATGTTGTGGTTGCATGTGACCACTTTCAAGACTCAAATATACCCTTCTTTATTTCTAGATAAGGTCTTCTTCTGGAGAAACACTATTTTGTAAAATCTCTACTCAACTTCAACTTTTTCTATTTTTGAAGCAACTCTACTTATGGTTTCTTCCATAATCTTCTGGAATAACTATATTACATTGGTTGAAAATAATGCAACACATTATAAATTATTAATTGTATGGAAACAAATTTTATAGTCCTACTAAAAAAAGTGTTTGTGGTCTGATTTGATACTAAATATCCCCATTCCATTTGACTACTAAGATGGGGTTTTGAATCAGTGGTTTCTTTTTATAAATTGTCTTTATTTTAAATTAAACCCATTGAACCTATTATAGTTATTGATCTACTCAATATAATATCACATAATCACCTCTTGTATAGTATAATAGATGAGAGAGTAGCACACAATATTAAAAATATTTTTCATAAAAGACTACTCCTTTCTATATTTGTTAGATACCCAAACATGGTATATCCACTATAATATTATCATCAATTAAAGTGACTCTGGTAGAAACTAGTTATACACCCCATTATTCAATTCTCTAGTTGATTAAGGTTCTATACCCCAACCACCAACTCTTCTCATAAGGTTTTTTATACACCCTTAAACTATATCCCCTTCCTCTACTGGTTATACACCCCATCCAAGAGACTCTTTAGAAACTAGTTATACACCCAAGCTACAAGATCCACCTTCTTGCTTGTTGATCTAGTATCAAAAAATTCTCCTTATTCTTAAGAGTGATCCTCCTCTATAAGCCTATGGGATAAAACTTAGACATGTATACCTTCAATATCTTCAATGACTTCTTGTAAAAATTCTACAATCCTTGAAAATCCTTCCAAATTTGGTGTGAACTATAATATTCTCATTCTTTTAACACTCAGGTGTGTATCCTTCAGGAACTCCTGGATTCAGATCACCTTCATATCTACTTGATACTATATGTATTTGGATATCTCAAGATAATATAAATGTAGACACAAACACATACAATCTCATAATAACATCCTCATTGAAACAATTTCATTTTATATTAAAAATAATAGTATAATTAATATTATTCTCATCATTTTGATAGTAATTATTCCATGAATATGGAAACACCATGATCATTACCAGTGAGTATTATACTCAATTTAATTCAGTTGATTAATTATGAACAAATATCCTTTTAATATATATATTATTTTATGTTTAATATCCCAAAATAATTCTTTTTATAATCAAACTTTAAATATCCAAATGGATTAGGTATTATTCTCCTTATTAACATAGTTATTAAATCACCACAATCATGGATGCATTGAATCTACATGTATCATCATCTTATATACCTAAAGGTTTTTTTATTCTCACTTCTTCCGGTGGTTAAATAACTCCTTACTAGTTTTTAGTAACTCCTCATTACTTCTCACATCAAAAATCATTATACAATATATTCTCACTATGAATGTTCTTTACGTAGATAAACCATTCCACAAATCCTTTATTTTATTTCATAAAATAATAAATTTAATGAATACATTATAACATCATAATTAATCAATTACTATTGCATATATTTCAAATTAAATTTTTTTCTCTCAAGATCAAATTTATACAAATATTTCATGGTAAATCTTGAGGTCATTATACATCTAGATGTTGTGTGTTTTTTTCACTTGATTTATAATAATGCAAGTGGAAATATATGATTATATTGGAATTTATGTTTTATTAAGCTTCAATTGATATGATTACTTTAAAGAATCATGATAATTTCATTGATCATGATATATAAATTCATTAGGACTGTAAAAAGAGCATCATCATATTTACAGTGACAACAACTCATACTGCATTATGATCTTGCCTTCTTTGTCACATGGTCGGTTATTATACTCACCATAAGCTCAATTTTTTCATGATTTGAATCCAAATACCTATTCTCATGGTCAATTTAATAATAAATGGAAATTTCATCTTTTTTTATTCCTCATGTTATCATAATGTCACTTAGAACATTCATGGTAATTTCAATGTGGTTCACACAGTCACTTTATTTAATATGGTAGGTCCAACTCGAATGGATGACCCACTAACCATTAATGTATGATCAATCATGGTATTTATGTGTGGTAGCTTAGTCTTCACACATGATAGATCATTCCATGGATTTTGGTCTATCTATAGAAAGATTATAGTTCATTGACAGTATACTCAATATAATCACAATAACTATAAATCCTCCATACGGTAGCTTGAGATCAATTCATGTAGTCACTCAAGCATTACAAACCATAAATTAATATTTTGGATGGTCTACATTTTTTATGTGGAAGTTTCATCTACCATTCATTATACTTTCGATCAATTGCCTCAATTTATATAATTTATGTAGTGACCATACTTGTGCTTGCGATATCTTAAGGCATATAGTCGATCAGAGATAGTAATGCAGTACGTCATGGATTCTAATAGTGGCTAAAAGCTCTATGTTTGATCATATAACCATGAAGCATGCATGGTTTATCTAGTGTATAAATCGGTTTTCCAAAGTATAAATACTATGTGTTACTTAATCAAATAAGCCATATTGATCTAATCTGACAGTCGGTGATCTATTCGTATCATTTTAATCAGAGATATAGTATTCTGGAATCCAAGATACCATATCATCCTTATAGATGCAATTCCTCCACTTAATAACACTCGACCTTAAATCAACCTCTTAGAAATGGCATCGGGGTTGGTTCCCAGATACACCCACACACACCACTCACCAATGTGCACTACCTCATCTTCACTCTACCTCCTGTTTGTATTCCCTTGTCTACCCCTAAACAAAATTAAAGCACACCATAAAGTAGCTATTATTCTCTAAATTCAGGTACTTGATATGAAATAGACTTTGATTTGGCCAACTACTACCCTGATATGGCTAGATGGATTGGTCTATTGGGATTTCTCTAGATTATTTTTCATTGAATGACTCCAATTAAATAATTAACCAAAAATAAAAGATCCAATTCCACCATGAAATGAATTCCATCCACATTAATTTATTATTTTCGATTAACTCTTTTGGAATTCATCGAACTCAACTTATGAATTCTAAAAAAAATTATTCTTTTTCAATATTTGAATTTCTTCTCTTCACACAATAACAAAATAATTGTCCAACTCAAAATCCATCCACCATTTCTTTTGGATGGTTTCCTTTTCAAGTTCCTTTATTATTCTCTAATATTATCAAAAATATATCATCTTTACTAACATGTGTATTGTAAAATAATAGCATTTCTTCAATCATCATACATAATGCAACTTATTATTATACTTCTCCAAATAATGTGTTCAATCTAACAGCCTCACAAACCATTTTAATTAACCATAAAAACACCCTAAACTTATTATAGACTTATAAGGATTATTTATCAATAATTTAATACAGTTCCCATTCAATAATCTATAAATAACAACCAATAATTACCATAACCTTTAATAAATATATATTGAACCATTGAAAATAAATTCAATACTTAATTTGGAACTTCAATCTTCGTCACTGATTTTTTCTTAAATACTATGATTACTCAAAGTTGATATGTGTTCTTGAATGGATTATTTATTCTCCCCCTTACTTATAATAAATAAAAATTTTAATGAAAGTTTATTCTCATATCTACTTCTAACATTCAAATCACTCTCAATCTCTTTCCCCTTTTTTCTAAGAGATGGATGATTCCACATGGTTCCCTCATCAAAGATACTTTAGTTGGTCTACTCTAAGTCTATGTGAAATATCCCAATATATAAAAAAATAGATAGATAACCAAAGTTTTTTATATTGTCATTACACTACCATTCATGTCCTATTATGCTTAGAATTCATTCTGAGGATGTTCGATAATAAAAATATTATAACCTTCTCACATCTCAACAAACACATCCAAAAGTTGAAGTACATAAAAAGAAACACCCCCTTTACCTCATCCTTTCATTAACCAACACTCCCATTTTATAAAAAAATAAAATATAATTTAAAAAATAGATATGAGTGTGATTTGATACCTTATTCTTCAGAATTTATAGGGATATCTAAAATTTCTAGATTCTCTAAATTCACAAAATTTGTGATGTTTGAAAACTCCATATCAAGTATGCTCCCCCTCATGGGATTCTTACTCTTCTTATTCATCAATGTATATTTCCAATATTATAACTCCATGTAAAACTCATATTATTTTTCTCATAGGTGAGATACTAAAATTTATTCTTTTTTATACAATTTTTACATTACTCATTCAAATCCTTCTATTCTCTACATGTTAGTTCACAAATAAACAGTAATAGGGAATAAGGAGATACCTCTTTTGTTTCTTTAAAAGAAACACTCAATTTGAGAGTTTACCCACATTATTTATTTCTTCTTATTTCCAAGATTATCATGGGATATTCTCTCTTCCTTATTGATAGACTTCATAGATTGTACGCATATTTTTCACCCATGAATTGGTTCATCATGTTGAATTGGTTTACCCATCATAGTTTTCAAGGAATATATTGTATGTGAAATTTCATCCACCTATTTTCCATGATTCTTAGAACTAACCTATTTATGCATGCCTATCGTAGGGCGTGTCAAAAGAAATTTAATTTTCCTAGTATAGCATAGTGGCTGACCAGGGTCGTCTCACTTGAGGAGTGTTTTCAGTTCGTTCACTCACTTAATCTAATTCAACTAAACTACTTATTTTGGTTGTTTTCATTTTATCTAGGAATGGAATTAAATTTAATTAAAATAAAATATAAAACTAATGTGCAATGACAAAATGCAATTAATTGATATAGAACTTGGCCTTCATGGGTTGGTTTGTGGGTTCCACCATTCTCCTTGTTGGTATTTAAATTAAGTTTGATAATTCAATTATGAGATCTCATTCATGAGTTACTATTATTTTATTTATTGGTGTGAAATCTTGAATGCATTTAACAATCTTAATTTCACCTCCTCCTATAATCAAGGTTGATGGCACACCTCGATCGAGAGTGTGACATCTTCCAAGACCTGGCTCCATCGTATGCCATTTCAACCACTAAAAGGATCAACTCCATAGTATGAAGAACTTGTATCCAGTAGAAGGGAGGGAAAATATTTAATAAAAGAATATAAATGAGTTTGAGATTTGTGTTGTGGTGGACGATCGCCACACCCGTGTACATCACTCTTGTCCATCACAAACTTAATAAAACATTGGAATTTAAGCATAGAATAAATGAAATTTCCACATACCTCCCTAGGGACAAGTCTCGGGTTAACCCCTCATATTTTAGGGTATGAGGTCACGGTGGATAATATGAGATGAATAAAATAATAAAAGAAGGAGAAAGGATGAAGAAGAAAACAGGGTGGATGGGTTGTCACAAAAATAAAAATAATGCGTGCATTTTATTAGAAATATAACTTAAAATTGAAAACTAAAACAAAAATAAAGAAATGAAATGAAATGGGTAAGATTTGTGGCCGGCCTCTCTCAGTGGAGATCTTCTCCTTGGGGCCTTGAAAGAATGGAATAGAGAATGGGATGATTTGGGAAGGAGGTGAGGGCCTCCTTTTATAGGCAGAATTCATCCCCTGAAAGTAGACGCATTTTAGACCCCATTAATAACCTCTTAACGCATTCCACCAATAATAAAAGTTGTTAATATTTATATTGGCAGTCTCTCCTCAAAGTTTGTGATAATTTGGAAATAGGATGAAGAAGTTATGAATTTTTCATTCTCAGTTTCTGTTTATGGACGAAACTTCCAAGATGGTTCCTCCAAAAGTATGTCGTTTAATGGCCACCTTAATGACTTCCAAACACCCCCAAATATGTTTTAGAGTCATTCCTGGATTTATTAGTTCTATCCCAGGTGTAAACACCTCATTTGGATATGTGTAGGACAATTTTGGGTTCCGTTGCATTTGTGGTGTCCATGCTGTCCACCCGGAAAAATATCCAACTTCAATGAATTTTTAGACCCTATAGATGGATGAATCAGCTCCTAGTCCAGAAGATAAAATTAAGGGAAATAAAATAGTGACTCTAAAAAAATTTGAGTCAGAAAATTTGGAAATATATTTTTCAGGAAATGATCAAAATACCCTTGACGTAAAAATCTGTCAAAAATACAGAATTAGTCATTTTTCACATTTAGGCTCAAAGTAACACTAAAACCTAAAAACATGACAATTAACCATTCAATAACACTATGGTGGGATTATAAACAATGATTTACAGTATAAAATATATGAAAATGTGAGCTTCATCACTCCCCCACACTTAAACATTTCACTCCTAGGCAATCATCTTACATCCAAATCAAATTCCACACAATAATCAAAAATGAGAAAATATCAATGATCTTATCCAAAAATAGAAGTCCATCATGTATAATATATGAAAAACAATCCTCTATCATTTTCATTTCAATCATTAAAATTTTTTCAACCTCATAAATAAATCCATGTCCCAATCACAACCTACCTCACATTTAAGTTTATGTCACTCTTCACTCAAGAGAAATTGAATCTAGAGTTATACTCATTATTGAAAATCGCATGTATCCCCATAGGTTTGTGAAAATTATCATTTCTCCATAGCATGAAACATGAAAATGAATTCAATCATGAGGTATTTAATTAAAGGTTCAAATGATTCTGTGGCTTAGGGTTTGAGGGAAAATTATTGAAAAAGTTTCAGGCTAGAAAGAGGAGGCTGGACTCTTAAGTACAATGCATTATTGATTCAAGTGAAAACACACGAAATTCCTCACTCAATCCTGCTTGAAAATATGAAAAAAAACACCACACCCCTTTTATAACATGGTACATGATCCATGAAGTGATTATAATGAATGATATCATTTATGTTCTCCTCTTTTGTTTTGAAATCTCCAGAAAGGCACAACTTTATTTTTTTTCTTTTTCATGGAGGATGAGCTGAATATTTAATACAATGAATGAATGAAAATCCATGCCCTTGATTTTTTAGAGGGACATGAGTCATAAAATAATTTATAATAATTAATTCAAGATCATCTCCATTTTTTCATTTTTTTGAAGGAGAAATAGATGAAACAAATAAAGCAAAACGAAATGATGACACATACCCATTTCTCTTATTATCTGCTGCCCAAAGTATTGACACACTCCTAACATCACCCATAAATGATACAAATCCCAATGAACGCACACTAAAGGCCCTTCCCCCACACTCAAACTTTAAATACCCATGAAAAAATACTAAAAGTTTAGGTAGGTAAGGAAAAATTGTCTTGTAATGTGGCATAAAACTATAAGGCAATAAATGGCATATAAGGGCTTACGAAGGATAAATGTAAATGTGGGTCTCAAGATAAAATGTGGCTATCAAAAGAGATGCCTCAATAATTTCAAATACATTCCATGAAATCCAAATCTTCAAAAGTGAATATTCATAAATTCTAGTTCTCACACGAAATTCAAGTTTCCTTCAATAAAGTGTGGGTATTAGGAAGAATATGTAAAAGTGGTTTAGAATAGCTCACTAGATTGGAAAAATATTTTGAGTTAGTGTTTCATGGGAATGGATTTCAAAAATCAGACAAACTCATTAAAATACTTGAAAATCCATTTTAAGGGAAAAGAATTCATATCAAGAATCATTTAAAATCCATTATTTCAAAAAACATTTCAACTCTTTCAAAATCAATTGGCATGTGAAAAGTGATAAGAATATTCATTAAAACTCAAAATATGTTTTGGACCAAAAAATGAAAGGAGTTTAAATGGTAATAATAAAAAGTGATATCCTTTTTGAAATAATGGTTTGGTCCTCTTCCTCTAATTCTCGGGGCTTCCTTCGGCCTTCATGATCCTACAGAATAAAAATTACTCAATTAATCACAAGGATCATTTCATTTCAGATCAAAATGAAAAGAGGTAGGGGGCCACATGCTAGACTATTTCCTAATACTGAATGTGAAATTTAAATTACTAGAAAGTATGTAAAGATAAATCTTGGTATGATCCCCCAAGTGGGCCCTGGAATCTTTTACTGCCTCCAGAGGGAAGTACCATCTTTTATCCATAATCTGTCGATGGATGAAGCTTCTTTGATTTGAACCACCACATGTGGCTCATCCCAGCTTGAAGTTATTTGTTCTTACTGAGGAGGACTCCATAGACAGAGTATACCAGATCTTCCCCCTTCACAATTTGGTACAGCTTTCATGGTGGGGGTATGATGAAGTAGGGAACCTCCTCTTTATTTGCTGCTACTTGTGCAACAGTCTTATTCTCTTCTTGTACTCCCTCTAATGAATATTCAATGTCTTTAGGGATCATCAGGTGTTCCTCAATAGGTTCATATTCTTTTTCATATTCTTTTAAGGTAATGTAAGGATTGATCAAATCTGAAAATTCAAAATTATAAGGAGTGATGCTCAAATAGGATTGAATGAAATCAGAAAAGGTAGAGTTCATGGAAGGATCATATCCCTGAGTTGGTTTTGGTTCAATCACTTCTTCAGTTGAAAGTTCCTCTTGGAGTTGATTATCATTGGATGTAGGTAGTTATTCGGTCTCCTCCATCTTGACTTTAAATTCCACCAATTGGGTGGGTTCTTCTTTCAGTGGTGTTGGATCTTCTTCTTTGCAAGGCTTGGGGAGATCAAGTAGCTCCTCACATTCATTCCAGAATTTATCCAATTTTTGTTGATCTCCCACATTTGGCTCACCAGGAAAGTCATCCTTCTTTTCATCTATCTCGGGTAGAATTGTTTGAGTGAGGATGAATGATTCTTCAGGTACCCCAACATTTACCTCCTCTTGTTCTTCAATGATGAGTGGTGAAATTTCTTCCACCACTATCTCAGGTTCTTGCTCTGGCTCAGGGTCGGGTTGCTCTATCCTTACACGAACATAGTCCAATGCCCATTCCATTTTCCTACCCAAATCATCCAAATTAATACTAATCCTTTCAACTCAGTCATTTATATCACGATAATCAATTTCTGGTTCTTGATATTTCACCTACGAGTAATCTTCCCATGCATAAAATTTTGAATTTGAATACATCATGGAAAAAATTATTTTTTTTATTTTTTTAAAGAAAAAAATTAAAATAAAGTATTTAAAAAATGTGAATTTTGAAAAGGTGATCAAAATAACTTCTTATCTCCCTGGTAACGGCGCCAGTTTTGACACACGCATGTCGTAGGGCATGTCAAAAGCAATTTAATTTTCCTAGTGCAGCATAGAGGCTGACCGGGGTCGTCTCACTTGAGGAGTTTTTTCAGTTCGTTCACTCACATAATCTAATTCAACTAAACTACTTCTTTTGGTTGTTTTCATTTTATCTAGGAATGGAATTCAAGTTAATTAAAATAAAATATAAAACTAACGTGCAATGAAAAAATGCAATTAATTGAGAAAGAACTTGGTCTTTATGGGTTGGTTTGTGGGTTCCATCATTCTCCTTATTGGTATTTAAATTAAGTTTGATAATTCAATTATGGTATCTCATTCATGAATTACTATTATTTTATTTATTGGTGCGAAATATTGAATTCATTTAGCAAACTTAATTTCACCTCCTCCTATAATCAAGGTTGATGGCACACCTCGATCGAGAGTGTGACATCTTCCAAGACCTGGCTCCATCGTATGCCATTTCAACCACTGAATGGCTCAACTCCATAGTATGAAGAGCTTGTATCCAGTATAAGGGAAGAAAAATATTTAAAAAAAGAATATAAATGAGTTTGAAATCTGTGTAATGGTGGATGATCTCCACACTCGCGCACATCACTCTTTCCCATAACAAACTTAATAAAACATCAGAATTTAAGCACAGAATAAATGAAATGTCCACATAACTCCCCTGGGCCAATTCTCAGGTTAACGCCTCATATTTTATGGTAAGATGTCACGGTGGATAATATGATAATAATAAAAGAAGAAAAGAAGGAGAAATGATGAAGAAGAAAACAGGGTGGATGGGTGGACACAAAAATAAAAATAATGCATGAATTTTATTAGAAATATAAATTAAAATTTAAAATTAAAACAAAAATAAAGAAAATAAATGAAATGGGGAATATTTGTGTTTGGCCTCCCTCGGTGGAGATCTCCTCCTTGGTTCTTTGAAGGAATGGAATGGAGAATGGGATGATTTGGGAAGGAGGTGAGGGCCTCCTTTTATTAGTAGAATTTGTCTCCTGAAATTAGACTCGTTTTATACCCCATTAATGACTTATTCATGTGTTCCACCCTTCATTAATTTTGTTCATATTTATATTTTCCATCTCTCCTAAAATTTTGAGATAATTTGGAAATAGGATGAAGGAGTTATGAATTTTGCATTCTCGGTTTCTATTTCTGGATGAAGCTTCCCGGATGGTTCCTCCAAACGTATGTCATTTAATGTTCTCCTTAATGACTTCCAAACTCCCCCAAATTTGTTTTATAGTCATTACGGGATGTCCTCGTTCTATCCCAGGTGTAAAAACCTCATTTGGATATGTATAGGACTATTTTCAGTTCTGTTACAGTTGTGGGGTCCATGCTATCCTCCCGGAAAAATGTCCAATTTCAATATATTTTTATACCCCTTAGATGGCCAAATAAGCTCCTAGTCCAGAAGACAAACGTGGACGAAATAAAATAAGGATTCAAAAAAATTATTCAGAAAATTTGGAATTATATTTTTCAGGAAATGACCAAAATACCCTTGACGTAAAAATCTGTCAAAAATCTAGAATTAGTCATTTTTCACATTTAGTCTCAAAGTAACACTAAAACCTAAAAACATGACAATTACCCATTCAATAACACTATGGTGGGATTATAAACAATGATTTATAGTATAAAATATATGAAAATGTGAGCTTCATCACCTATGAATCCTCAATTTATGTAATCTTTTACTATTAGTTAGGAAAACCCAAGCACTCTTTCTTTGGTTGTCCAACTTTTTGGGCTACATGCATGCCTTATTGACATCCTCAGTATTTCATGACTACTAATTTTTAGTATTATAAATATTATTTCTTTTAACAACATAATAATTCTTTCCTATAAGTATAGTCATTAACTTCTTGGCTTTTTGAACATCCAATCTACATCTATTACATACTTATTGTTAATATCTACATATTTTTTGGTTGAATAGGTTGGGTTTAGATCTAGTAACAACTTTTTTGTGAGTTTTTACATTATTTTATCACCATGACTTCCCCTTTGTTCTTTTTGTTTACTAGAAAAGGAAATTTTGAATAATAAAGGATATAATATTTGTTAACCCTTACCAGAAAACCAACAAAACCCTTGAAATTTTTATCTTCTAGATTTTTATTATTGTTTCATGATTGCAAAGTAAGCCTTATTTTATATAGAGGGTTGAATTTTTCTGGACTCATATCATATTTATTTTAGTTTGGATGACTTCATATGTTTTTTCTTCATCTGAACCTCCTCATTCTTTATTTTTTCACTTACAATATTATATTAAAAATATTTTTTTAATCTAAGTATGTGAAATTTTACCTTATTATTTTGAATTTTTTTCTCACTATTTTGAGAAGTCTCTCCTTTGGTATCAACGAATATATAGAATCCTTATCTATACATGTTCAAAACATGGTGAGTAATGAGAAATATATCCTAGGTCTCAAAAATTCCTACCTAGTTCTGAGTAAGACTTTCCCCAAGGTCTCTAACCATCCTCTCAAGAATTTCCAATTTCTTTTTAATTTTGTTAAAAATATTTGTTTTTTTCTTTTCAAACTCATTATTATTGTTCACTTTCTCATCATTGTAAAGGAAATTGATTATATCAGAACATTGGATAATTGAAAAATATGAATCAAATTTATTATTTCAACTCATTAGATTATTCTTTAGGAAATTTATAAAAAATGTTTATTTCCATTATTATTCCAATAATTTGGTAATTGCTTACATTCTCTTTTCCCTTTACCCATTCTAAAATTTATTTAAATAGAGGAAATAATCTCATTGAAATCCATAGTCTCATGGGATACCATTTCACTCTTATTTATTGCATACTTCCTACTTTCCATCCTCAATACTTCTTTGATATTTAGTGGCAACCATTTCTCTAACACCATTGGTAGAGCCCCTAGCTGGTAGAACACTAAGAGAGGGTAAATTAGTTGTTACTTTTTATGAATTATATTTCTTTTAAATTAAATCACTTAAAGTAGTTATAATTATCAATTCACTCAATATAATCTCATATCCTCACCTTGTTTGAAATTATAATGTATAAGAGAGAAACACATATTATTTATAATTCTCTTTATAAAATCCTACTCCCTATCATGTTGGTTAGACACCACAATATGCTTTCTACATTATAATCTTATCATCAATTATAGTGACTGTAGAAAAAACTAGTTATACACCCCATAATTCAATCCTATAATTGATCTTATTTCTAAACCCCATTCATCAAATATTCTAACTAGGTTGGTTATACACCCCCAAACTTTCTCATCTTCCTTGACTAGTTATACACCCCATCCATGATCCTCTTAAACACATGGTTATACACACCAACTTCAAACTCTTCCTCATTTATTGATCAATTATCAAAAAGTACTCATTATTTAGATTTTTCTTTCTCTATGATTATATAGGATCAAACTTTCTCATTTACTCCATATATATCTTCAAAAACTTATTGGAACAAGTTTTCCAGTCTTGAAACTCCTCTCAGACATGGTGTAATCTAGAATATTTTTCAGTGTTTTAATTTTTAGGTGTGTCTCTTTAGGGACTTCTATATTCACATCAACTTCTTATCTTATAAATAATGTGAGTATTAGACTCTCTAAAAATTATCTCAATGTATGCATAGACACATACAATCTAATAGAAACATCTTCATCACTCACATTTCATTTTATATTCAAAATAATAATATCATAAATATATTATCATCATTATCATTTTAATTATTCAATTAATATAGAGGCATCATTATCAGTAATAGTAGGTATTATCCTTATTTTAATTTAGTAAATGAATTATAAATAAATCCCCATTTATTCTGGATATTATTTGTTGTTTAATATCCCTGAAGAATTCCTCATTTAATCACACTTTAAATAACCTAAAGCCTTAGGTCTTCTTATCCATCTTTACATGGTTATTAAATAACTGCAATAATTAATTCATTAAATATATATGCATCCTCATTTTAAATACCCAATATATTTTGGTCTTTTAACTTCTTTTCATGGTTAAATAATTCATTATTATTTTTCATTATCTTATAATTATTTTTTATATCAAAAAATAATTAAATTGAATGTTCTCTTTATGATTTTTTTTCATGGATATAACATTTCATATCTCCTCTATTTAATTTCACAAACCAGTATGATGCATGCATACATCATTCCATGGTATTTCATACATGATAGTTTCATAAATTTCACATGAAACATGTTTCTATCAAGGTTAAATGAATATTTAGATTATATATCAAATATTAAGATTGATATACATATAGATATTTCATTTTTTTTATTTTGTAACTAGATTTACAAGCAAGCAAGTTGAACTGCATGACTGTCTAAGCATATCTATTTTCTTGAGCTTCACTCGATCTCATTTTATTAAAGAATCATGTTCATTTAATTGATCATGATATATACATTCATGAGGATCAAAAAAAGAGAATAATTATATTTATAGTGAACACAAATCAAACTGAATTATAATCTTACCTTATTTATTACATGGTCGATCATCGTACTCACAATAATTTCATGTTTTTCATATGGTATCTTCATTTACCTATAATGATGGCCACTTTAAAAGAGGAAGGTAAGTTCATCTACCATGATGCCTCAAAATAGTTTGTGGTTACTCAAAACACTTGTTCATGTGATCTCTTTATCTCATACAGTAGGTCTGACTCATGTGGTGGATCAACTAACTATAAAATGCATAGTTGATCATGATATATACATTTAGTAGCTCAACCTTCACTTGTGTTTGATTATACCCTATCTTCTGGTCAATCCATTAAATTATTATAGTTGATTGATTGTATACTCATTATACCCATAGTTTCTCATTAATATTATATAGAGTATCTCAATATCTACTCATGTGGTCACTTGATATTTACTCACAATAACTTCATATTATGGTAAGTCTGAATTTTTCTATATGGTCGGTGAATCTACCATTCTGTATGTTTGTGGTCAATCGCCTCACTACATTTGGTCGATGAATTTATTTTACTTGTTCTTGTAGTATATCTAGGCATATAGTTTATTTGAGATAGATTTATGGTAGGTCATACCTTATTATTATAGCTCTAAGATCCATGGTCGATCATCTAATTTTGTAGTGTGCATGGTTAATCCAGTATTGAGATAGGGTTTATAGAGGATGGAGATGACATGGAAATTTATAGAATAGGCCAAATTGATTATATCAAATGATTTTTAATCTATACATATCATTTTAAAAGTATCTAAAGTATTATAGTCTCCCATATCCAATATCCGCTTGGTGGATTGAATTCTTTCACTTAATAATACTCAACCCCACATCAGCCTCGTGACCACGGCACTGGGAACATCTCATGAATACACTCACACAAACTACTCACATGTGTTTGCCTCCCCAAATGTACTATTCCTACTCTTTGTGCATCCATGTTTGAACCTTCACACTAATTTTGTGCACTATACACTAGTTATGCTCCTCTAAATTCATTAATTGGATATTAAATAGCCCTTGAGTTAGTCAAATTCCTCTATGAGATGGTTGGATGGCTTGGGTTGTTGGCCTTTCCTTAGCCTAATATTTTTTAACTACCATCAATTAGGACACTTAACTAAAAATAAAATATCTAACTCTACTATGTAATGAATTCCATTCCAAATGAATTTCATAATATCGATTAAATCTTTTAGAATCCATCAAATTCAAATTCTAAATTCTAAAAAATATAATTTTTTTTCAATATAATAATTTTTTCTCTTCATAAAATAATAGAATATTGCATATCTTCTAAAAAACCATCCACCATTTATTTTTCATGATTTCATCATAAAGTTCTCATTGCATTCTCTACTGTTATAAATGTGTTTTATCTTCATGAATATATGTAACGAACATTAATAATAGTTCTCCAATTATCATACATAATTCCAAATTGTCTTGGAATTCTATAAATAAGTTCTTCAGTCTAGCAGCCTTACAAACCATTTTCATTGATCATGGAAGAACTAAAAACATCCTATAGACTTACATGGATGATTTATCAATCATGAAATCCAATTCCATTTCAAGAATCCAAATCAATCCTCCAAGTATTACCAACACCATTTCTAATAACATATTGAACCATTAAAAACAAATTAAATACTTAATTAGGTACTTCAAATATATTCCTTGAGAGAGACTTTTTTAGTCATGGAATTATTGGGAGGAAAGTTGAACTTAAAAAAGTTTAAGAACAAATCATAGTTCATGTTTCTGATATGGAAGTTGAGTGAGTTCCATAAAGAGTTTTGGAAGATGAACCATATCAGTTTACATAATAATCTCAAGGTTTTGGTGGGATTTATCAAGAGCCCAAGTTATATGTATTTCTAAAGGAAAATATTGCTAATGTAATATTCATAGATGATGAAACTACTACCTACTGAGAGGATATTGAAAATTATAATTCTAATAAATTATTAAATTCCATGAAATTGAATATAGAATCATTTTACACTAACCATGTTTGGAAATTAGATGATTCAGCTGAAGGGGTGAATCCTAGAGTGTTCAAGTGTGTTTTATGAAATAAAATAGACATGGATGTTAGAGTGTCTGCCTATAATGCTCAGTTAGTGGAAAAAGTTTACAAAAAAATCATGGTGTTTACAATGAAAAAAACATTTCTCTATTTGCAATGATTAATTAAATTTGGTTATTTCCTATAATAGTATCTCATTATGATTATGATATATATTAAATAGATGTCAAAAAATCATTAATGGGAATTTTTTCGATGAAATTTATATTATATAGTCTTAATGTTTGGAAGTTCCAAATGAGAATGCTAAGGTTTTCAAGTTGCAATATCCCATTTATGTATTAAAGAAAATTTCTCAGGGTTGGAACATCTGGGTTAATGGTGCTGTCAAAAAGTTTAGTTCCATCAAGAATGTAAATGGTTATTTTTTATACAAGATGATTATTGTGAGTGTTGTGGTATTTATATTATCTTATATGGATGGAATACTCATTTTTAGAAATGTTATCTTATCTTTACATAATGTAAATATGTGGTTGTGAAAAAGATTATCAATAAAAGGCATGCGTGAAGTAGCCTATATACTAATGGGATTATTAGCATTGTATAATAATTACACAACATTGTTAAAAAAATGAAAACCTAAAAACAAATAAATACAATTATTCAAAACTAAAACCATACATAATAAAATAAATAATAAGTTATATGTGTACCATACATAGATAATTCCTCTATAAAAATTTTCTTTCAAATGTTTAGTGAAGATCTCTAAAAAATATCCAAATTACCCACTCCTCCATGGTGTATTCATGAATAGAATCTGAATCACCCAAAATATGGGTAGGACCCTCTTATCTCCCATGATATGTTATTATATCACTAGAAAAATGGGAGAAAAAGGAAGAGGGTATGGGTAGAATTGATAATAGGATCACCAATCTCACTCAAAACTATCTCATGGTTTTTACATCATTTATATAGGACTCCAAGATGATCCTTAGGAATTGAATTAATTTACTCAAATATTATGAAATTTTTAATTAAAATATTTGATTATGAATATATCATAACCACACAGATAAAAAAACTCCCATGTATTTCATCACATGAAATATTTCTTTATTAATGATATCTTGTGTGGGTGATAACTCAAATGTTATCTCATTAACGTTTGACAGGTTATGGAATGATATCATATATCATGCTTTATAATATGCCAAAACTGAATCATATGATATTCCTTTGGAACCATACATGTTGTAATTTATGACATGATTAATTTTAAAGCCTCAGATGTATCATATATACTTTAATCTATAGGGAATATCTCCATCAATCTCCTACTTGCACTAAATCTACAAATAAAATTGTGTCATTTAACCTTATATTGTATCATATATAATGACTTGTGAAACCATATCCAAAAATATTTTGGATATATTTTTCAAAAATAAAAATATATTATTAACATCTCCGTGTATCACATCCTTGTGAATATTCATCCATAATTCCTTTTTAATAAACTCTAAAACAATTTTTTGAGTATCCTTATGATTTAAACTCAATCATCATTCAGTCAACCATAATTTTTGTCCCTAAAATAATTTTTATAATGAAGTAATATATATAAAATCCTAAATCTATAAATATAATAAAATATCGGGATCTAGTAAATTATCAATGTTACTCGATCTACAAAGTTATCTTGCATTATCCTTATCAAACACATGTATCTTTATACCTGTGTACATGAGGTAAATCATATTCAACCATGAAATTTCATATAATCCATTTTTATATGACATTGAGTAACCATGGGACATAGAATATATAAATCATGTATATCTACTCATACATTCTCAATTATCCAAGTATTGGCTAACCATATTGATGAATACATCACATATCATTCAGCTTTATGGATGAGCACATCACATTCCCCCCACTCGATAAATAAGCACATCACATATCTCATATTATTTATAGTCATAAACTCCTTCAATATATCATAATAAAGGGACTATATTTCATACTTATAAAATGGGTGTAAAAATCACCATGGTTAAGTTCTAAAAAATTTCATAATCAATAACATGCCCAAACACCCTTGGTTAGCTAAGCCTTTAAGGATTTTGTAAGGTATCAAAGTGTGAATTTTATAATACAAGGAATCAAACCTAACTTGGGTATATAAAAATATAAATATGAAATATTCACCCATAGTATAAAAAATACTTAGTGTATGAAACTCTATGTGATATATACTTGAGGGGTCATCCAGTGCACAAAACATGTTTCATGCCACATAAGTATATTTTGTATCTCAATAAAAAAATATCACTCGTGATAACTTTAAAACATCATAAAAACATATAATACTCAATGATAAACATTGGTTAATTATAACACAAATTTGAGAGGTTGGCTTTCATTTCACTTCACATAATATATGTAGGAAATGTGAGAGAATGATAATATAGAGTCTAACTTTTACATAACACGATACATTTTATATTTTTAAACTCTTTTAATAATTCTAACAAAATTATACATAAGAACCCATGTTATCATATCACAAGATATAAACCACCATATTAGCCTTATATTTGTTACAATTTTAGGGTCTTATTAAAACTCATTACATATATATGAAATTCCTACCACACCTCTATGTGACCATGTGATAAAAACTCCCTTCAACTCTTTAATGGGTAATATATTTGAATAAATCTAGTTAGAATAGTGGTGATACTGAATAATCACATCACTAATGTTCAACACTCTTAACATAGCATCAAACCCATTTACTTAATAGCATAAAATGTAAAAAAAATTATATTTATTTTGTGTGTTTATAACTCTTTATAAGTTAATTATCATCATCATTTTGGATTTAATCCATTAAACTGTTTCCATGATATCGCATTCCTAACTAATGTAACACTTTATTTTATTTATTTACTAAAACATGCTAAAATAATTTAGTATATAAAGTGATATAAACTTCATTTAGTAACTAAATATAGTTCTTTACATTTCCCTTTACTCTCATGGCCTATACTCTTAGGATATTGAGTGATAATCACTTTAAATACTAACTAGGGTAATATTTTATTTGTTTAATTTTAACTTCTATAATTTTCAAATATAATCTCTACATCCTTTTAGAAATAATATTATCTTTATAATATCATGATAATATACACAAATTTATTTGTGTTTAGTAAATAACACTTTTTTCCTTTTGTGGGAATATTTAAAAAAATAAACTATTGTATCCATATTTCATGTGATATTCTATTATAGTAATGTTATGAAAATAAAACATGATTATTTAAAATATTACAATTGTTTGGTGAGAAATATTTCCCTCATATTTTAATGAATATCTTAGATAAACCCTATTTCCCTAGATAAAACACATTTTATCCTTATCTTCCTTTAAAACCATGTTCTAAACTTTTATGAACTACAAAACATGTGTAATAAATCCATCATTTTATATTATTCGTATCAAATTTTTGTCAAAAACAACTTTCCTTATAAAATAATAGAAAGAATATAAAAATACAAAATCTATATTTAGACTCATTTGGGTTAAATAATATTTATTTATATTCAAATCCATTATTTAGAAAACCTTTACTCCATCAAGGGTCAGAAACCCTTTACAAAATCATTTGAATAGAAATTATGAAGTATATAAATTCTTCACTTGATTTTTAATTCATGTATACTAACATAATTTATAAAGTATACAATTAGTATCATATACCCTTAAATTTTAGAGAATTGATTTATATAACATTGATGCCTAACGTGGGATATAAATGGAGTTTCTAAACACCTTCAAGTATCCTAGACAATTTAATCTCATATGAAACTAATATCCTTTCTCACAAAGTTTATATTTAGGTTTTAAATATTGATATGGATTATTTGATATATCCAACCTTCTTTTTTTGGCTTAAACATTACCATTTTGTACTGTCTGTATATCTTCATATCCTAGACACCTCATGTTAGGCACAAATATCCTAAAAACATTGAGAAAAAGGTAAATATTTTTATAAATTTTTCACATATTCAAAATATTTCAAATGATGATTACATAATGTATTAAATGTATATATTATGACTTAGGGGATGCCTTTAGTCTCACACAGTCACTGAAACCCTTGATCATATTGTGAGTGTGAGCAGAGAAAACATTTACATAGTCTATATTACATCTAATGCCTTAAAACCTTAATTAAATCCTTGTATTCGTCTCAAAATAATATAGATTACCTTATTAAACAACTTCAATAATTGGTTTCTCTATAATGATTTAGTTTTACACACATAATTTCCCTTTCTTCTGAATAATTCTTATGTTTCAATACCAATCTAAGAATTTTCATAAATTAATCTCCATATTCATTTTAATATTGATCTCAAAGTTAAATTAGATGATTATTATTCCATAAATATATAATATAATATTTTATGATATGAGTATCATGTTTGGAATTTATTTAATAAGTAATTTTATTAAATGTGTTCCCACTAAGATAGTGACCCCTTTTAAATTCATCATATCTGTTAGTAGGCCAAGATCCATATTTATCTATGAAATAAATCTAATATGGAGTTTCTCCCACAAATTATGTAATTCAGTAAGGAATCATAAAGATTATATCATATATGACTCTTGGATAGTTGAGAATATAAATCTTTATCATAATCCATAAAATGGAGTCACTCAACATTATTCATATGGTAACATAATCCTATTAGGGTATCTTATCCAGGTTTGACCCAAAAAAGAAAAAAATATGCATATTATCCTATTAGGGTCATCCATTACTTTCTTTCCTTACAAAAGATAATTCAGGGTCACCCAACTCTGATATAACCTTCCTCGTTGGATGATCGAGGTCACAAAAAGTGTTTTATTTATAATGAATATAACACTTACTATATTTTTTAAAATGGTATTTATTAACTCAAAATCTTATCCCATGTATTCATTTTACATGTATATATTATTTCAATAATTTAGGTTAGAATATTATAGCTTCCATAAAATCAATATGCTCAATCCATATTGATGTGTATTTTTTCACAACTCATAGCTTCTGTTACTAACCCAAATAAAAATCCAATTATATTCATACATATATAAATGAATCCCATGAATAAGGTGTATTAAACCCTTTCATGTAATGGTTTTGAACCATATGAAATTAACAATCCCCACATGATTAATCTTAGGGAGACAAGTAATAAACCACCACTTTTCTAAATAAGGCATGAGCCTCCAAACCAGTAAGAATTTAGACCCAGAGTCCCTCTATCCATGGATACATTACTCAAGAGATATCTCAATTCCATAATAACTCTAACACCTAATATATATAAAAAAATAATTGACTTTTAAATTCAATCTCATAATCTAATAAAAGAAAAATTCAAGGTATAAGAAAACTCTATCCACTATCATACCAAACATTTAACTCCTTATATGAATGTATGAAATTTTATGGAAGTAGTTTAAGTTTTTAAACTAAATAATAAATTATAATGAATAATATTACATTTATATTTATGAATAAAACATGTTATAAAAATAAATGAATTATTAATTTACTTAAATATGAGATGAACTACTTATGAACAATTTATAAATAAATGCTAATTATAAAGGTTTTATAATTTATCCATGTATTATGGACATTCCATAATTAAATAAACATAAAAAATTTATATTTATATTTCCAATATAAACTCATTCATATTATTATATTATATGGAATTTACATTAAATATAAGATATTAAATGAAATATAAACATTTTATCTTCCAAATATATTATGTAAATAATTTACATAATCTAAATACTATATATTTAACATTATTAAAAACGTGATCATATCAAATATATAAACTCCTTTTGATATGATTTAAATAATTTCTAAATTAAGTCCATTAATTTATACATTTCAAATTATCTATTATGAAAAAATCATAATTAAACTATAAATTGTTTTATATTTTGTATTTATTTGTGTAATTTATAAACACTATATAAATTACATTTATAATTTCCATATAAATCATTTATATACAAATTATAATCCATGCCATATAATTTGAAAAATTAATTTAATGTTGACATTTAATATTAAGGAATTTTTATTTATTAAATGATTCCTAATAATTTAATCAATCAATTAGGCACATGTTGTAGTTGTTTTTGTACTATTAAGTCATGGCGCTCCACTATTACAGCATACAATAAGTGCTCATGTAATAATAAAACCATTCCATAGTAGTCACATGCTACACCAGGTGCCTGTGTAATATTAACATGTGTGAGGGCCTGTATGGGAGTAACTTGGTTCTAGATAAGCCACATGATTAATTGAGCAATAGTCAGGTGATGTGATAATAAACCTATAGTGTAGTATTCTATATAAACATAAATCATCACATGGGAAATCATAGCTTATAATATGCCATATATATTATTAATATAGCACACGAAGACCTGTATATAAATAACTCACATGGATTTTAGTACCAATGACTTATGATAGGACTTTTTTATAACTAATCATGCACTACCTAGAAATTATATTCAATGATAAGAATCATGTCACTTAAGAAATATGATTCTTCTTCTTTTTTACTATCATTTATCTAGAACCATTATACACTATGATAGTAAATATCATACACCATGATATGTTTAAAAATAAATTAAGAAAATCATGTCACCACTGATGACATCTCATATCATAGAGCTAACTATGGAACAAAGTATCGATCATTTTTTAAAATAGAGAATACTAACCCAATATGATATGTTATATTTATTGATTTGAAAAATGATTTTGAGAATCAAAAATCATGGTAAATGACATGACCTGACCCACTAAGATATGTCCTATGCAGTGGTAAGCCAAGAGTTCCACCTCAATCCCAACTTTAATAACTAGGGGTTTGGGACTAGCACTGAGTAGGGAAAAAACTCATATGGGTGGCCTTATCCTAATATACCTATAAAAATGAAAACTTGTATACATGCCATAATAATGCAAGATGATAACATAAACAACCATAAATTTTTTGAATGTATACAACAACCTCTAGAATCTATAGAAAACATATATATATATATAAATTAAAAATGTAAAGGTGGAAAATACACTCCCAATATATAAAAATTCCCCAACCTAACAACTGATATGAATAAGGTCCCCGCTCACGCTCCAAACCCAAATTCCACCAGTGAACACCACCACTATGTACCACTAATCTCCACTAACACCTAGTATATCATGATTCCCACCAAACTAAATGTGATCTGCATAAGATAGAACATGTGTGGGAATGATCTCATGCAAAGGTGAGTATATACATACCCAATATGATGCCCCAAAACCACAAATTATATCAAAATATTAGTCATATTATAATCATAAATTAGAAAAATGAGAAGAATCATAATCCCATATATAATTAAATGATAAGAACCCAAGGTAATGGAAGAGGCCACAGTCTTCATATCTATCCAAAGTAAAAGTCCACATATAGTTCTAAAAATCTAAAGTAACCAATTCAGTAATCCATGTAACATATAAAGATCTGTAGTGGTTGACCCATGCCTTGTTGATGGGTATGCAACGATTGAGCAGGTACCAACCATAGTTAGGGAAATACACCTTGCCTGGCCACTTAGACAAAGGTATACAAACTCTACAGATAGAGGACCCACTTTTAGGTGTGTATGGGTGGATAAAACCCCTATCCTTATAAATAAATTAAGGTACCTACACCCAAACCATTTCTTCCGGGGGATACCAACCCTATAATCTCTTTGAATATCACACGTAAACCTCATAATTAGTTATTTGAAGCTAAAAAGAGAGTAACCTACCAGTATCACCTTGTGTATTATCTTTGATATCAAAAAAAGGGTCACTGTCAGGTTATATATAGAGAAAATATAAGAATTTACTTTATACTTTCTTGATTCTAAGTCTTGAGTCTGGTGACATGACATGTAACAAAGAATTGAAGGAGTACACAACCCGTATCCCCTAAATAGAAGCCTGGTCAAGTACCTACCCACTAAATTGTGTGTCAATCTAAGAGGGGGAATTATCTCATACCACTACTACTAATGTCTTGTTCTATATAAACATAGTGTGTGATCTTGACCCACACAAAATGTAAGGGAAAAACTGTCACTTGGGCATGTTCTCCTTATACATGTTTTTCTAGTTAACTAGGGGTACACAACGTGGTGGTTTAGTCGCATAGCATTTGATATTTAACTTATTTAAAACCCTTGTCCATCACACCAACCATGATAAATGACATGTTTTCTTTGGAACTATAAGTTATGCAGTCAAGTATTCAAATTAGATTCATCATCGTGCATCAAAATCTCATTATCTTCACTGATTTTACCTCTAATCATGCCTGAATCATCCTCTATAACCATGACCAATGATATAACTCCACCAAACAACAATCTCTTTCTATATCCTTCTATACCCAAAGAATTCATTATCATTGAACATCACCACTCGAGAAGATACCACACCACCTTACCTTCTCATTCCACTAATATCATAGAATCATTCCAATTTCAACAGTCATCACTGTTGAAGAATAATAATCATTCATGATCTAGGGATTCAATTTCATTTCAAATTGGGAAAAAAATGTTGAATCATCATCCTAACCATAGGTCTTTAATTAAAATTAGAATAATGGTTTAAGGAGCCCAAATAAACAAATAAAGTGAAAAACATTGGTAGCAATTGTGAACTTAGCCATCAAAAATGGGTGTGAATGATTGAGGAACATATTTAAAAAATATCCAAAAAATTAATCAGGTCCAATTATAAATCTATGCTTGGAAACCATAAAATATGGGGAAAAACCAACAATAAAAAAACCTTATCATGTTAATGATTCAATCAATGGAGAATAACAAACCTTCATTAGGGTATTTAGTTTTTTATATCAAGTTTGATCATAAATCATGAATCCTCTTCAATCCCCACATATTTTCCTAATTATGGGGCCTAATATCAAGGTTAGGTGTTGTTAAATCTATGGATTTCAGAAGGATTTTTTTTATATATGATTTTTATGGTTTCTATAAAATTAATTTCCACCGTTAATTATTTTAATTATATTAATAATTCGTTTTTAAATAAAATAATTCAACAATGATGTAGAAACCCCTATAGTTCCACAAAGTGGACAAATATTATACCCTCCCTAGATTATAACCCATGTTTTAGTCTCAACTACGATCTTAGTTTTACCATTCAAGACTCCACTTAGGAGAAAATAAATTATTTTATCATAATCATGGGTGGGAGATAAAAAATATTATTTTTAATATATTAATATTGGTGATCTTGAAACCTATAATTTTAAGTCGGGTTCACAAATCAATATGTAAATATAAATATTAAAATATTATATGTATTAATCTATAAAAATTGAATTCGTTACACCCTCTTCACTTTCAAGGATTTTCATCCTAAAAAATCCCAATATACTTGAAAAGATGTAGTTATTGAGCCTAAATTTTACTCTCTAACTCTCATGAGATACCCTGTAGGTTTCTATGTTGCCAAAGGATTCACCCCAATGGAATAACACATCTATGAAGGGTCATATCTTGCTGATCCTCAAATGCCATTAGGTACTCTCAAAAGGTGGATTTTTCCTTGATGTCTAAAATTCCCTAGTCAATGAAGTGTGATGGGACATTCATGTATCTACTCCTCTATGACACATGGAAGATATCGTGCACCTAGTCTAACTTGTCGATGGGCATTCAATGGTTGAGGAGATACCGACCCTGGTGGAGGACCCTCACCCCACATAAGCTCTTAGATAAGAGGATACTGACTCTATACATAGAGAATCATAAACAAAGTCTTTATGGGGGATACCGACCATATATATATACATAAAGTGGGGGAATAATTCCCTAACAATACTTCTAGTGGGATGTTGACCCTATAATCACTCAGAAGATCAAACCGGAACCTCTTCATCAGCTATTGAAATATGAAAATAGAGTAACCTTATCATATCAACTCATTCCTCATACATGAAATCAAAAAAAAAGAATCACCATCACTTTATATATATAAAAACACACACAATGGTCTATACAGTTTCTTGATTTCAAGTCCCGAGTAAGGTGACATGACATGTTAAAAAGTTTGAAAAAACTACATGATGTGTGTTATAGGGTACATAGCTAGTTTCCACTTATCATAATCCTGGTCATGTATAGGAAAAAAACATGGCTTTTCAATCTAGGCAAAGTAATCAATATTTAACATCTCTATGTGTGTTTTGATACATATATATGTTATTTTTTTTCATGACCCACACAACGTGTAAGGCCAAAACGGACTCCTTGGAGTGTACTCCCTATACATGAAATGTTAGTCATTAGGGGTATATTCTGTATGGGTTTAGTTTCATGGTGGGTGATATTTAAATTATACTAAAACTCAATTGTTCACACCAACTGAGATACATGGTGTGTGATCTTTCAAAATACACACTGTGTGGTCAGGTATTCAAACTAAATTCACCCTCTATCCCCCAAAATATTTCCATATTCTCTAATTTCACCCATAATCATGCTAGAATATTCATATAAGGCCCTGATTATGGATTTAATTATAATATATGTCGATATTAAACCATTGATCAGTGAAAATGAAATCTGTAAACACTCATAAAAGTTATAATTGTTGGTTTTAGACATTAAAGAAGCACCAATTATGTTTATGGACAACTTTTTTTTCATATTTAATTGACTATCTACAGTGTACATGATGATGAACACCATGAAAAATGAAATTCTTTTCAAAAAATATTGACAAATTATTTCACCTGAACCAAGATAGGATCTTTTTACTTTAATTTATAACTAATTTAAAACACAAGGATAAATATTACCTTAGACTAGAGAACTTCCATTGTTGATGGTGTCGATCATTAAAACCCAGTCAGTGTATCGTCTTTGTGTTGTGAGGATCCAAAACAGATCTCATCTAGCAATGATTCACATGTTCTCCTTTGATATCCAAACAATTCTAATATAATTTATAATTCTATCATCGTCAATTCATTACCATTCATTTTTCACCTTGATTGATTCATGTTCCTTTGGGATCAAAAGAATATCCCTTGTTATTCTAAGTCTTGAGAGTAATATAGGAGACATAAGAGTTTGAGAGGAATGTTGTGCATAATATTTAACCTCTTTTGAAATGATAGAGCAATCTATTTATAGATATAGGGTTATGGTTTAATATTTAATTAATTTAACTAGGTCCCATAATAATATATTAAAACCATAACAAACCACATTCTATGTAAAATAATAAAATCATTTTTTATATAATGGTGCGTGTAAACCCATGAAATGATAAATATTATTTCTATAATCTAGTAAATAAATATTTATCATCAGAACCAATATTTGGTTTTTTATCCTCACCATTTATTAATGTCTCAATTAAATATTTAAATAAATATTATTCTTTCAATAAATAAATAAATATTTTCTTCACAGTCTGGAAAATAAATATTTATTTAATATTTTAATAATGAAATAAATTATTTATTTAATAAATAAATAAATATTTATAACCTTGTGAATAATAATATATAGATAAACATTATACATTCGTGTAATTGAATAATAACCATATCAATTAATATTAACTTAATGTTATTTATCATTGAATAAACCCCAAATAAATATTACTCTCATTTTAAAGAATATCATTTATTCTAACTATTACATATAAATAATATTTAATCGATACCAGTGGAGACACTTTATGTGTGACCCACTATACCTTTTCCTCAATGGTATTAATTGGGATTTCTTAAATTCTAATATTTTTTACTAGTATTAGACCATGGAAATAATAGAGGAATAAGATATGTTGTAATGATAACTACTACATATAAATGATCACTATGAAATATAATCCCTTTGTCACAGCATCTCATCCACTAGGTAGAACAACAATGTCATCATCATATATGTCTGATATGTATTTATTTGAATATTTGAAATAAACACATCTATACACTATGGACATGGAAATTACTATGATGGTTTTAATGGGATGATATATACAATTTTATTAAGATGGAAGGGTAAATCCTTCCTTGAATTATTCATTAATAACATATCATTCGTGATGCACCCAATGTACCCAACTTTGTCAGGATCATATATCATCACAGCTTATACTAATACATCAAATTCCATGAGTCGTGACATGAATTAAAAATAATATAAAATTTCAAGGATCATTATACACATATATTAATATCTCATGAGACATAAATATGTAGAATTCATACTGGAGGATTGTTTCTCATAGTCTCCCGTCTTGGAGATTACTGAGTGAAAACTTTATGAGATAAAGTATCATCTGCTTATGAGTACTCACACTCTATATCTAACATAATATGTTCCCCATCATATAATGTTATCTAGCCATAGAATAATATTTAAGAATATTTTCATAGTATTTATGGTTCTCATCATAGTGGGGAACTACTCTAACCTTTTAAATGTGATAGATACTATAGGAAATCATTATATTAGATTCACATAGAATAATGAATAATATGTAATAATATATTTTATTAATATTAACTTATTTGATTACACATTCAATATAAATTATAAACAGTTTGTTCTAGGAAACCAACTCCAGTAGAATCTCGCTTCAACTAGAGTCAAATATTAATAACTTTTTGTCTACTAGATCTGACATGATGATCATTTTTTCTATGTTAAGGCTTTAGTAAAGGGGTCCTTCATATTTTCTTTCATGGAAACTATTCTCACTATGAAATCACATCTCTGATAAAAATCTCTCAATATATGATATTTATAAATTATATTGTTTTCTTTTAACGTGACATTTTCACCTTTTAAAGATCCATCATTAAAGTGTTATCACAATGAAGTGTGATAAGGTCTATACTATTAGAAATCACATCATGTTATTAGATGAATTTGTGTATACAAACCACTTATTTATCTTCCTCAAAAGATTAAATGTACTTATACTTCAATATAGAATCAAAAACCATAGCTTTATTTGAGCCCTTCTAGCTCACAGAACCTATATTGATAGTGAAGATGAATACCAACTATGGTTTCTAATCATATTGATCTATTTGGAAACTAGTATTTGCATATCCTAAAATAACTAGATTATCTTATCCTCTATAGACCAAGAACATATCATTAGTATTCTTTAGATACATAAGAATAGTCTTCACAATCATCTAATGGAAATCACCTGAGTCATTTTAATATCTTCCTACTATGCTTAAGGAGTAGGTGACATCCGGTCTAATATACCGCATATCATACATAACTGACCCAATCACTAATTCATATATGGTCTTTTCCATCCTCTATATCTTATCATGTGTTTAAAGACACATTTCCTTATAAAGATGAATGCCATGTGACACTGGTATCAATACCCTCTTGGATTGTTCCATACTAAATATCTTTAATATCTTGTCAATATACATACTTTGACTTAGTCCATGAAACCAATTAGATCAATCCCAATGTATCTTGATCCCAATAATATATGTTTAAACACATAATTCTTTTAGGCATAATCACATGTTCAACAAGGCTTTAACAGACTATAAGACGGGTATTTCATTTCCCATAAGTAATATGTAATCTACATACACTATTAGAAAAATGAATGCACTCCCACTAAATTGTTTATAGATACAAGGATCATATTAATTATTTATGAAACCAAATTCAATTATGGATTCATAAAATTGAATTTTCCATGAACTATATGTATTATTTAATCTAAAAATGGATCTATGTAGATTTAATACCTTCTTTAAATCCATTGGAATCACAAAACCTTCTATTTTTATCATACAGACATCTTCAAAATTGTTTCCATTAAAGAAGGTTATTTTTACATCCATATTTCAAATATCATAATTATGGAATGCCATTATGGAAACTATAATTATAATGTATTTTAGTATGGACACTGGGGAATATGATTCTTTATATTCTATGCCTTGATGCTATTTAAAATCGTTTTCCACCAGTCATACCTTACATTTACTAACTTATCCATTCATGCCCAGCTTCTTCTTGAATACCCATTTGAAACCAAAGATATTTACATCCACTAGATTTTCTAAAAATATCCCATTAGAATTTTTTCCCATGTAATATACTTCATAATTTATAGCTTCTTTTCTCTTGGAAGATTCAGTGTCACTTAATGCTTCCTTATAGGTTACAAGATCATTATTATATAATAATAATGATCCACTATCCTTATTGACTAAGACATTATATCTTTAAGATTATATAACCTCTCTTATACACCTAAAAAGAACTTGTGTCCCTATAACATCCTCTTACATATGTATTTGTGAAATAATTTCATGTTCCAAATCATGTGTATCTTCGTCCATGACCTCATTGAAGTCTATCTTACTCTCACTATATCTTTTAGAGATATGATCCCCCTAAAGAAATATGGGGTATATATAAACCAAAAACTTATTATCTAAGGGGTTTTATATGTAATATCCCTTTATTTTCATGTTTTATTCTATAAAGATAAACTTAGTTCATTTTTTCATTTTTATCATAAATATCCTTAATAAACACTTCATAACCCCACACTCACATGCGCAACAACATTGGTTTATTTCCATACCAAATTTAATATGGAATATTGTTTCCATTTTAGTTATAACTCATTTAAGAATTTGTTTTTTTATTTAATAATTTGTATCATGAAAAGGATAATGGAATACTCATTTGAATCATCATTGATCTAACATTTCTAACAAGGTATTGCTTCTCATTTTACTTACTTCATTTTATTGTGGTGTATAAGGAGGTGTGAGTCATGATAAAATTACAAACTATTGTAAATAATAAATGAATTCTTGATTAATATATTCTCCACTATGTTCTTAGAAAATTTTCTTAATCTTATTAATAATTTTTTTCCAACTATATTATTATATTCATTGAATATGTCAAAGTAATATAACTTGTACCTCATTAAGTAAACTTATCTATATATACTAAAGTCATTAGTAAATGTGATGAAGTATGAGAACCCAGCCTTGGATTAAACTATAAATTATCAAAATACATCAGTATAAACCAACTTAAGAATCTTTTTGGACCTTTCACAATTTCAACTAAATGGGGATTTGGTCATTTCTCCTTACAAACATGCATGAAATACACCAAGTGGTGTTTTCCAAAATGAATCCAAATATCCATCCAAGTGTAATATGGTCAAATTATTTTCATTTACATGTATTAGATAGTTATTCCATGGTTGTTTTTGGTATGAGTCGTGTGAAATATTTTTGATATCAATTTCCATTTCTTGGTTCATGTGATCCAACACATAAATATTGTTATTTAATTATGTCTTACCATAAAAAATAAATTATTTGTAATAGAAGAAACACTTATTCAAAAATTTGAAAATAAATCTATTTATATGAAGTATGTACATAGGAAATAAAATTAACTAATAGAATGTAAAAACAGTATTTCAAAACCAAGATCATTTCAATGAGAAACATGAGGTGATGATCTCTAATAACCACAACACCAAGTCTAGATCCATTTTCTTCTCATGGATCTACCTCAACATGGGAAATATTATAGAATATAATTCATTCCTATATTTTAATACATGTTAAATTACTATATATTGTATACACTTCCCAATTTATAGAAACTTATAGGTTGAAATTGATAAAAAAAATGCACTTAAAGCTTCCCCTTTCTTCTTTTTCTAGGTGAATATTTTCTTCTAGTGGCCCTTATTTCCACATAAAAAATAGATAGTGTATTATTATATTTATTTACCCTTGATATTACTCTTCTTGGAAGGGAATTTCAAATAATCTTTAGAGATATAGTTAGTCTTGGAGCTATTTTCCTATACTTTACTCTTATTCACTATAAGAACATAATGTTTTTCAGGATTCAAATCGTGATCTTGATATACATATAGATACTTAATTTTTTTTTTTATATCTATATTTACAATAATACAAGTGTAATTTCATTATTTTCTAATCATATTAATTTTCTTTAGCTACACTTAATCTAATTTTAGGAAATAATCATGATCATTTAACTGGTCATGATATATACATTCGCAAGGATTAGAAAAAGATAATCATTATATTTATAGTGAACACATATCATACTACATTCTAATCTTACCTTATTTATTATATGGTCAGTAAACATAATCACAATAATTTCATGTTTTTTATATAGTATCTTTATCTACCTATGATCATGGTCACGTGATCAAAAAATTATAGGTTTGTAAACCATGATGCCTCACGATTATTTTTGGTTACTCAAAACACTTGTTCATGTGATTGTGTCATCTCATATAGTAGGTATGACAATCGTGGTCGATCAACTAACCATGAAACACCTTATTGATCATGATATGTACATGTGGTAGCTCGGTCTTCACTTATGTTTGATTATACACTAGATTTTAGTAAATCTATTAAAAGCTTCCATTTGATCAATTATATACTCATTATACCCATAGTATCTCATTAATCTTCCATATGGTAGCTCAATCTCTACTCATGAATTCACTTGATATTTACTCATGATAGCTTCATCTTGTGGTAGGTCCACATTTTTTCATGTGGTAGGTGAATCTAACATTCTTTATGTTTTTGGTCGATCACCTCACTTCATGTAGTTGATGTAGTGATTTTAATTTCTCTTTTAGTGTCTCTAGTCATACTATTAATTTGAGATATAAGTGTGGAAGGTCATACCTTCTTATAATAGCTCAAATATCCACAGTTGATCATCAAATGTGAGTGTGTGTGGTTAATCCATCATTTAAATAGGGTTTTAAGAGGATGAATATGGCTTAGAAATTGATCGAACAACCCATATTGATTAGATCAGATTATTTTTTATCTATGCATGCCATTTTAAGTTGAGCTAATTTATTCTAGCCTCCCATATCCCACATCAGCGTGGCGGATATAATTCCATCACTTAATAATTCTTAAACCGACATCAACCACTCGACCATAGCACTAAGTTGTCTCTCAAATAAACTCACACACACCAATAACTTGTTTGTGCATCCCCACATGTACTCTTCCTCCTATATGAGCATCCATGTCGGAACCTTCACACCATGCATGTGAACCATACACTAGCTATGATCCTCTAAAGTTGTTCATTGGATACTAAATGTCCCTTGAGTCATTCAAATACCTCTCTTATATGGTAGGATGTCTTGGGATGTTGTCCTTTCCTTGGTCTAATATTTTTTAACTACCACCATTGGCCAAAAATCTAACTGCCAACTACACTATGAAATGAATTCTATTACAAATGAATTTCTTAATTTCAATTAAAGATTGTATAATTCATCAAATTTATCTTATAATTTCTTAAAAAATAACTATTTTTCAATTTAGGAATTTATTCTCTTCATGAAATGATAGAATATTTCATAGCCTTCTAAAAATCCATTCAATGTTCATTTTTCATGACGTCCCCATCAAGTACTTATTTCCTTCTCCATTGTTATCAACAATGTGTCATCTTTATTAATATATTTCATGAACATTAATAATATTTCTCCAATTATCATACATAATTCCACATAGTCTTGGACTTATCCAAAAACAATATTTGATTTAGTAGCCTCACAAACTATTTTCATTAATAATGGAATCACTTCAAACATCTTATATACTTACATGGATGCATTATCAATCATTAAATCGAATTCCATTTTAAGAATCGAAATCAATCCTAAAAGAATCGTCATCACCTTTAATAAGAAGATATTAAACTAGTAAAAACAAATGAAATACTTAATTGGGAACTTCAAATATATTCCTTGAGAAGGAATTTATTAGTCATGGAATTTATGAGGGAAAGTTGAAAATAAATAAGTTCAATAAAAAAATAGTACAGGTTTCTAATATGGAAGTTGAGTGAGTTCCACAAAGAGTTTTGGAAGAAGAACAAGATCGGGTTATATAATAATCTCAAAATTCTAGTTGTATTAATCAAGAGTCCAAGTTATATGTATTTATAATGGAAAGTGATGATGAATTAATGTTCATAGATGATAAACCTACTATCTACCAAGAGTATATTGAGAATTATAATTCAAATAAATTATTAAATTCTATGAAATTGAAGATAGACAAAATTTACACTAACCAAGTTTGGAACATATTTGATGCACCTGAAGGTGTGAAGCCCATAGTGTGCATGTGGTTTCTATGAAATAAAAATGACATGGATGTTATAGTGTCTACTTATAATGCTCACTTGGTGGAAAAAGCTTACAAACTAATTCATGGTGTTTACTATGAATAAACCTTTCCTCTATTTTCAATGATATATTCAATTTGGGTTTTTCTTGTTATAGTAGATCATTATGATTATAAGAAATAAAAAATGGATTTAAAAAATGTTTACTTAATGGGAATTTTTTCAAGGAAATGTATATGATATAGTTTGAATGTTTTTAAATTTCAAATGATCATTATAATGTTTTCAAGTTTTAAATTTCCATTTATGTATTAAAGAATATTTCTTTGGGTTGGAACATCTGGGTTGATGATGTGGTCAAAAATTTTAGTTTTATAAATAATTTTGATGATTATTTTGTATACAAGAAGATTGGTGGGAGTGTTTTTGTATTTCTAATATTGTATATGGATTTCATACTCATTATTGTAAAAGGTATCATGCCATTACATTATGTAAATATGTGGTTGTGAAAAAGATTCTAAATAAAATGCAAGGGTGAATTAGCCTATATGTTGATGGGTTTATTAAGATAGTATAACACTTACACAACATAGTGCTGATAAATGAAAACCTAAAAACCAATATCTACCATGATTAAAAACTAAAACCATACATAATAAAATAAATAATAAATTATATGTGTACCTTACATAGATAATGCCTCTATAAATATTTTCTTTCAAATGTTTGATGAATATCTCTCAAAAATAGCCAAATGACTCATTCCTACAGGGTGTATTCATGAATTTAATCAAAATCACCCAAAAACAAGGGTAGGACACTCTTATCTCCAATGCTATTCTAGTATCTCTCTAGGAAAAAGGATAAAAATGAAGATAGTTAGGGGAGAATCAATAGGAGGATCGCCAGTCACACTCAAAACCATATCATGGTGTTTACAACCTTTATATAGGACTCAGGGATGTTCCTCAAGAAATTAAGGAATTTACTCAAATGTTATGAAATGTTTAATTAAAATATCAGATTATGAACAAATAATAACTACACAGATAAAACAACTCCCACGTATTTCATCACATGAAATGTTTCTTTATTAATGATATCATTTGTGGGTGATAACTTGAATGTTAAATCATTAATGTTAGCTTGGTTATGGAATGATATCATATATCATGCTTTATAAAATAACCAACACCAACTCATATGATATTAATTTCAAACCATACTTGTTGTATTTTATGACAAGGTCAATTTTAAATCCCAAAATATATCATATATACTTTAATCTATAAGGATTATCTCCTTCAATATCAAACATACACTAAATCCAAAAAAAATTATGTCATTTCACCTTATATTGTATCATACACAATAACTCATGAAACCATATCCAAAACTATTTTGGATATATTTTAAAAAAATGGAAACATATCATTAACTTCACCTTGTATCACATCCTTGTGAATGACCATCCATAATTCATTTTTTTTAAACTCTAAAACAATTTTTGAGTAAGATTATAATTAAAACTCAATCAACCTTAACACATCCATAATGTGTGTACCCAAAATAATTTTTATAATTAAAAAGTTTATATAAATTTATGAATCCATAAATATAATAAAATACTAGGATCAAGTAAATTATTAGTGCTACTCAAGCAGAAAATGGATCTTACATGATCTTTATCAAACACGTGTATCTCTATACCTATGTACACCGACTACATCATATGAAACCATGAAATTTCATATAATCCCTTTTTCTAAGACATTAAATAAACATAGGAAATATAATATATAAATCATGTATATCTACTAATATATTCTCAATTCTCCATGTATTAGCTGACTAAATTGATGAATGCATCATATGTCATTCATTTTTATGGATAAGCACGTTGCATTCCCCCAACCTAATAGATAATCACATCACATGATTCATATTAGGTATATTCATAAACTCCCTCAATATATCATAATCAAGGGCCCATATTTCATACTCACCGCACAGGATTAAAAATCCCCTTGGTTAAGCTCCAACCAACGGCATAATCAATAATATACAAAACCACCCCTAGTTAGCTAAGCCTTAAGTATTTTGTGAGAAAGGTATCAAAGTGTTAAGGTTATAATGAAAGTTATCTCACCTACCTTTGTTATGGAAAAATAAAAATATGAATCATTCACCCAAAGTATACCAAATACATGTTGTATGAAACTTCATGTGATATATACATGATGGGTCATCGAGTGTAGAAACAATATTTCATGCCACATGAGAATATTTTGTATCACAATAAAAAATACAAATCATGATAAGATAACACATAATCACCACCTATAATACTCCCTGATGATCATGGGTTAAACATAACTCAACTTTTGATATGTTGATTGTCATTACACTTCACATACGATATACAGGAAATGAGAAAGAATGATAATATAGAGTCTAGATTTTGTATAACATGATACATTTTATATTATTAAACTATTTTTAGAATGGTAAAAACCATACATAAGAACCCATATTATAATATCACAAGATATAAACCACAATATTGGCCTTATTTTTATTACAATTTTAGGGTTTTATTAAAACTCATCACATATATATATAATTCCTATCACATATCTATGTGTCCATGTGATAAAAAGTATCACCTATCACATATCTATGTATCCATGTGATAAAAATTCTCATCAACTCCTTAATGGGTAATATATATGAAGAAATATAGTTTGAATAATGGTGAGACTTAATAATCACAATACTAATTTTAAACACTTTTAACATAGTATAAAACCTTTTTAATTTACAACATTAAATGTAACAATATTTATAATTACGGTTTTCCATATAGAACTCCTTATAATTTAATCATCACCATCATTTTGGATTTAATCCAACAAACTATTTCCAGGATATCACATTTTTAACTAATATAACACTTTATTTTATTTCTTTAATAACATAATCTAAATTACTTTAGGATATAAAGTGATATTAACTTCATTCAAAAAATAAATATAGCTCTTTACATTTACATTTACTCTCATAGACTAAACTCTTAGGATATTGAGCGATACTCACTTTGAATACTGACTAGGATAATATTTTTTATTTGTTAAATTTTAATTTCTCTAAGTTTAAAATATACTCTCACTACCTTTTATAAATAATATTCTACTTATAATATCATTATAATATACACAAATTTATTTGTGTTTAGAAAATAACACTTATTTACTTTGGTGTGAATATTTAACAAATAAATTATCGCATCCATATGACATGTGATATTCTATGTATTTAGAGTAATGTTGTGAAAAGAAAACTTAATAACATAAAATATTCCATTGTTGGGTGGTGAGAAATATTTCCCTCATATTTTAAATAATATCTTAGATAAAACATTTTACCCTAGAAAAAAACCTTTTATTATTATCTTCCTTTAAAACAATGTTATAGAATTTGATGAATCATAAACCATGTGTAATAAATCCTTCATTTTATATTATTCATAACAATTTTCAGTCAAAAAAAATTCCCTTATCATATAATAGAAATAATATGAAAACACACATTTAGTATTTCGACTCATTTGAGTTTGATAAAATTCATTTATATACAAATACATGATTTAGAAACCCTTTACTTCATCATGAGTCAGAAACCCTTTACTTCATCATTTGAATAAAAAATATAAACTATATAAATTCTTTCCGTCATTTGTAATTCATGTATACTCAAAAAATTTATAAATTATATAATTGGTATCATATACCCTTAAAATTTTAACAATTGATTTATATAAAATTGATACATAACATGGAATACATATGGAGTTTCTAAACACATTCAAGTATCCTAGAAAATTTAATATCATATGAAACCAATATCCTTTGTCATTGAGGTTATATTTAGGTTTCAATTATTGATACATACTATTGGATAAATCCATACATCTATTGTTTGCTTAAAAATTAACACTTTAGTACTGTCTACAAATCATGAGATCCTAGAAACCCCATGTTAGGCTCATCTATCCTAAATACATTGAGAAAAAGGTAAAAATTTATTGAACTCATTCATATTGTCAAAAAAATCTAATGATTATTACAAAATGAATTCCATGTATAGATTAAGACTTAGGGGTTTCCTTTAGTATCACCCAGTCATATAAACCCTCAATAATATTATGTGTTTGATCAGATAAAAAATTTCCTTCATCCATATTGCATTTAATGCTTCAAAACATTAAGTATATCCTTGTAGGATTTTCAAAATATTCTAGGTTCCATTATTGAACAACTTAAATAATTGGTTTCTATAGAATGAGTTAGTTTTACAAACATAATTTCCTTTTCTTGTGATCAATTCATATGTTTCTATATCATTCTAATAATTTTCTTAAATTAAGCTTCGTATTTCCTTTAAAATTGATCTCGATGTTAAATTAGATGATAATGATTACATAAGTCTATAAAATAATATTTTATGAGATTTATATCATGTTTTTCATTTATTTAATAAAATATTTAATTAAATTCATTACCACTAAAATGACGACCCATTTTAAATTCCATAATATCCATTAGTATTCCAAGATCCATATTTAACTAAGAAATAAGTCCAATATGGAGTTTTTCTCACCCCATAGGTATTTAATTATGGAATCATACAAATCATATCATATATGACTCTCGGATAGTTTAGCATAGAAATATATATCATAATATATAAAATGGAGCCACTAAACATTATTCATATAGTACCTTAATTCTATTAGGGTGTCTTGGATATGTTTGACCCAAAAAATTCAAAAAATTGGCACATGATCCTATTAGGTTCATTCATTACATTCTTTCCTTGCACAATATAACCTAGGGGCACCAAAAATTGGCATGAACTTCCCTATCAGATGATTGAGGTCATTAAAATTGTTTGATTTAGAAGGAATATAACACATGGTATATTTTTGTAAGGGGGTTTTATTATTTCATGATCTTATCTCATGTATTCCCTTTATGTGTATTCATGATTCTAATTATTTAATTTAGAAAATAATTCCTTCTACCAAATTAATATGCTCAAACCATATTGATGTGTACCTTTTTCACAACTCATAGCTTTTGTTACTAACCCAAAATTAAAATCCAATTATATTCATATATATCCAAATTTATCCCATGAATAAGGTACATGAAACCCTTTCAAGTAATGGTTTTGAATCAAATGAAATTAACAATCCCAACATGAGTAATTTTGGAGACACAGATAGCGACCCCCACTTTTATAGATAAGGCATGAGCCTCTAGACCAATGAGAAGTTTGAACCAAAGTCCCTCTATACATGGATACTTTACTCCAAATATATCTCAATTACATAATAACTCAAACACCTAATATATATAAATTATAATTAAATTTTTAAATTCCAGATCATAATCTAGTACAAACCAAATTCAAGGTATTAGAAAACCTAATCCATTATCATTCCTATAATGTTACTCCTTATAGGAATATATGATAATTTATCGAAGTATTTTAAATCTTTAAAATAAATCATACATTATATTTCATAAAATTAAATTTATATCTATGAATAAAACAGACGATAAAAATAAATGAAAAATTCATGTATTTAAATATTAGATGTACAACTTATGAACAATTCTTATATAAAATCTAATTATAAACATTTTATAATTTATCCATGCATTATGGATATTCCATAATTAAATAAACATAAACATTTTATATTTATTTTTCCAATATTAACTCATTCATATTATTCAATTATATGGAATTTACATTAAATATATGATATCAATTGGAATATAAACATTTTATCTTGAAAATATATTTTGTAAACAATTTATATAATCTAAATACAAAACATTTAACATTATTCAAACCTTGATCATATAAAATATCTAAACTCCTTTTGATATTATTTAAATAGTTTCTTAATTAATGATTTTAATTTAAACAATTCAAATTATCAATTATGAAAAAATCATAATTAAACTATAAATCATTTTACAATTTCAATTTATTTGTGTATTTTATAAACACTTTATAAATTTCACTTATAATTTCCATATAAAAAATTTATATCCAAATCATAATCCATGCCATAAAATTTGAAAAATGTATTTAATGTTAACATTTAATATTAAGGAATGTATGTTTATTAAACAACTCGTAAAAATTTAATCAATTAATTTTAAATAATTTATAATTAAATAGTATATAAACACCTTTATAAGTTAATAAATATCCTAAAATAACTTTATTATGATTTATAAATAATTTATAAATCATTTAATAAATAATTAATTGAAATATTAAAAAACCCAATTTTTAAACATATATCGCAATATATGATATTTGCTATATCATAAGCTAAAATAGGTTCCCATGTAGGATTAATCACATATTGTAGTGGTCTATGTACTATTAACTCATGGTTCTCAACTATTACAGCATACAATGAGTTCTTGGGTAAGAATAAAACCATTCTCTAGTAGTCACAGGCTACCCCAGGTGCCGGTGTAATATTAAAAAAAATGTGCAAGGACTTACATAGGAGTGACTTGGTTTTGGAGAAGGCACATGATAAATTGAGCATTGGTCAGGCGATGTGATACTAAACCCATAGTGCAGTGTTCTATATAGAAATAAATCATGACATGGGAAATCACAAAGTATAATATGCCCTATACAGTATTAATATAGCACATGAAGACCTATGTATAAATAACTCACATGGATTTTGTTACCCATGACTTATGATAAGACTTTTGTAGAATTAATCATGCACCACCTGGAAATTATATTCAGCGATAAGAATCATGTCACTTAATCAATAATGTTCTTTTTTATATCATTTATCTAGAACCATCATACACTATGATAGGAAATATCATACACTAGAATATGTTGAAAAATAAATGAAAAAATCCATGACACTAATGATGATATCTAATATCATATAACCGGATATGGAACAAAATATATATCATTTTTTTAAAATAGAAAATAATAATCCAATATGATATGTTATATTTATTGATTTGAAACACAATTTTGAGAATCAAAAATCATGGTAAATGACATGACCTGACCCACCGGGATCCCACCTAAGTACTGATAATCCAAGAGTGCCACCCCAATCCCAACATTAATAGCTAGGGGATGGGGTCTAGCACTGAGTAGGAAAAGAACTCATATAGGTGGCCTTATCCTAATATACCTATAAACATGCACACCTTCATACAAACCATAATAATTAATGATAATAATATAAAACGTTCATAACACTACCACATATCCAAGAAAGGGATGTGTCGGGTTTTCTCAGCACTAAGCAGAAAGCGATGATAAAAGGGTGGGTCTTTATCAGTACTAGCGAAAATATCTGATAAATATACCCTTTATTAGCATTAAAAAAGGGATGATAAAAGTTTTTAATAAAAAATATAATTAATTTATATAAAATTAATATATTTATACTCAAAAATAATGTTTATTTGTATACCTTAAATAAAAAATCCAGGTTTATAATTAATATATTTTATTAATAATTCAAATATATATATAATTTTTCATAAATAAGTATTTCTAAGATTATAATTAAATAAATATATATTTAAATAATTATAAGATTATAATAAATTTCATTAAATAATAAATATATTTATTAGTGTTATTAATTTTATTAAATTTATTTGATTTAATATGTTTATTATATTTATTATATTTATTATATTTATTATATTTATTATATTTATTATATTTATCATATTTATTATATTTATTATATTTATTATATTTATTATATTTATTATATTTATTGTATTTATTATATTTATTATATTTATAATTATATATAAATACTTTTTAAATATATATATTTATAATTATAATTATAAATAATTAAATATATGTTTCCAATGAATTTGTTCAATAAATATATTGATGTGTGAGTATAATTGATGTGCATATATGTTATGTATTCATAATGAATGTTAATTTATATATTACACCCTTATTTATTATTCATGTTGTCCAAATGTGATGACTCATTTTTTATTATCTATACTTTATTAGGTATATAATTAATTCATGTTATACCCATGAATCTATTATGTTATCAAAAATATTTATAAAATTACAATAAATATATTCAGATAATAAATATATTTAATATATTTATAATTATAAAATTTATTTTTATATAAATACTTTTTAAATATATTTATTTTCAATTATAATTTATATATATAATTACAATAAATACATCTATTATAATTATATATATATATATATATCCAGAGAGTGCATGGTGGAGTGGTTAGGGCTGGGGCACCCTGACCTTGAGGTTCTGGGCTCGAGTCCTCACAAGGCAACACTTGTGATGCCTTTAATAATGACTCATGGACCCTCTTCCCCATTGGGAATTGGCTCGAAATCCCATTCATCATTACACTTGGGCCTACGGTTGGGGAAGTGCATAAAGGCGGTCGGTGGTGGTTGACGGCCCACTTATACCCTGTAACCCCCTTGTCCTAAAAACCTGGTGTACTTTTTCCTATGGGGGCATGGTGGAGTGGTTATGTCTATGGAACCCTGCCCCCTAGGTTCCAGGTTTGAGTCCTTGCAAGGAAACACCTGTTATTCCTTCAATAATGACTCCTGGACCCTCTACCCCAATGGGAACTGGCCCGAAATTCCAGGTGTCATTACACTTGGGCCTACGATTGGGAAAGTACATAATGGTTCTTGGTGGCGGGTGAAATCCCACCTATACCTTGTAACCCCCTCAACCTGAAAACCTGGTGTACTTTTTCTGAGGGGGTATGGTGTAGTGGTTTCAACTATGGCACCCTGACCACAAGGTTCTGGGTTTGAGTCCTCACAAGGCAATGCATGAGATGCCTGATTAATAATTGCTCTTGGACCCTCTACCCCATTCGGAAACTGGCCCAAGCCCAAGGTTTTCCACATTTGGCCTCACTGGGGATGTATGGCACACATGTGGTGAGGCTACACCAATACCTCATTACCAATAACTATATGTTTTCCCATGGGGGCATGGTGGAGTGGTTTTGGTTGTGGCTCCCTAACCCCGAGGTTACGGGTTCTAGTCCTCACAAGTCAACACCTATGATTCCTGATTAATAATTGAGCCTAGATCCTCTAGCCAATTCTAGAACTGGCCCAATCCCAAGGTTTTCCACTTTGGTCCTCGTTGGGGACATGTGGAATATAGGTGGTGAGGCTACACCTATACCTCGTTACCCATAAAAACATGTTTTCCCTACAGGGTCATGGTGGAGTGGTTATGGTTGTGTTGCCCTAACCCTAATGTTTCAGGTTTGATTACTCATGAGGAAAAACCTGTGATGTCTTTGATAATGACTCGTGTACTATCTACCCTATTGGGAATTGGCCTGAAATCCCAGTTGTCATTACACTTGGGCCTATGAATGGGGAAGTACATAAAGGTTCTTGGTGGTGGGTGATGTCCCACCTATACCTTGTAACCCTTTGGTCCTGAAAACCTGAGGTACTTTTATCCTGTGGGGGCATGGTGGAGTGGTATTGGATGTAGTGCCTTGACCCTAAGGTTCTGATTTCAAGTCCTCACAATGAAACACCTGACATGCCTGATTAATAATTTCTTCTGGACCCTCTACAACATTCGGAAACTAGCCCAAGGATTGAAACTTTGGGCCTCAATGGGGATGTGTGGTGTGCAGGTGGTGAGGGTACACTTATACCTAATTACCTCTAACAACAGGTTTTCCCATGGGAGAATGGTGGAGTGGTTTCAGTTGTGGCGCCCTGAGCCCAAGGTTCTGATTTCAAGTCCTCTCAAGCCAGCGCCTGGGATGCTTGATTAATAATTTCTCCTAGACCCTCTACCTCTTTCCGGAACCATCCCAAGCTCAAGTGTTTCCACTTAGGGCCTCACCGGGGATGTGTGGTGTGCAGGTAGTGAGGATACACCTATACCTCGTTACCCATAACAACATGTTTTTATTGTGGGGGCATGGTGGACTAGTTACAGCTATGGTTCCCTGACCTCGAGGTTCTGGTTTCGAGTCCTTGCAAGGCAACACATGTGATGCCTTTAATAATGAATCCTGGAACCTCTACGCTGTTGGGAATTGGCCTAAAAGCCCAGGTGTCATTACACTTGGGCCTATAGTAGGAGAAGTACATAACTGCTCTTGGTGGTGGGTGACAACCCACCTATAACTTGTAACCCATGGGCCTGAAAACCCAGTGTACTTTTTCCCATAGGGGTATAGTGGAGTGGTTTCAGTTGTGGCACCCTGACCCCGAGGTTTTGGGTTCGATTCATCACAAGGAAACACCTGAAATGACTTATTAATAATTTCTCTGGGACCCTCTACCACATTCAGGAACTTGCCCAAGACCAAGGTTTTCCACTTTAGGCCTCTCTAGGGATGTGTGGCATTGAGGTGGTGAGGCTACACCTATACCTTGTTACCCATAATAACACATTTTCCTACAGGGACGTGGTTGAGTGGTTTCGAAAGTTGTGCCCTGACCATAAGGTTTTGGATTTGAGTCCTCACATGGCAACACCCAAGATGATTGATTAATAATTTATCATGGACCCTATACCCTATTAGGTAAATGGCCTAAGCCTAAGGTTTTACACGTTGGGCCTCACTGGGAATGTGTGGCGCACAGGTGCTGAGGCTATAACTATACCGCATTACCCATAGAAAAATGTTTCTGTAGTTGGGGGCTTGCTCGAGTGGTAAAGGCCCCCTGTAATCCTGCATCAGACCTGGGTTCCAATTTGAGTGGGAGTGAATTTCCACGGGTAGGTGGTGACGCAGGCATGATGCAGGTAGACAGTGACGTAGGCATGACGCTTCACTGGGCCTTCAGGCCAATTTTTGGGCCTTTAGGTTGTTCAATGGGCTTCATGCCCATTGTGCCTTTAGACCATGTACTGAATAAATAAGGATTGATGGGTGTGTTATCCCATGGGGGCTATGGTCTGCCTTTCCAACATATGTGTGTGGTGTGCATGTGTTTAATGTAATTGTAACTCCAAGCACCTAATATATATATATATATACATACATACATATTCATTGTAAAGTCCCGTAAATTTCAAGGAAATTTTTTTTTTAATTTCTTTGCGATTTTATGAGTACGCAGTTTCTGACGGCACCTAATTCTGAGGCTCAGTGTGCCTGGAATCAATTTCCGAAGTTTAGCTAAGGTACGTTTAGTGAACGGACGAACGGGTTTTTATAAATTTTGAACTGGTGCTCGGAATCGAAATCTGAGGGCACCGATGAAACCGCAGCACCAGTAATTTCTTAAGAATAATTTTTCTAGAGTTGCGTTTACTTGGGAAGAGTTGTTTAAAAAAAAGTGGATTAAGTATTAAGTGAAATAAATTTTGTTACAATTTTATTTCACTTATATGAGGTTAAACCCCATGTGTGGGAGTTGGGGTGGGACCCACTAAAATCCTAACTCCTCTCGGTAGGATATTAGTAAGGTGGGGCCCACACGAGCCCCCACCTTTTCAAATTCCATAACCCCTCTAAGCCTCCGATGTATTAAATGTTGTGGCTACCCCTCTTCCTCGTGAATGCATGCCAACCTATCTCACCATTAATTTTTTCCATTCAAGACTAATTAATTAAGTGAGTTAAGGCTTTTGTTTTTTGAAAAGTGTTGGCATGAGTAATAAAATAAGGCAAAAGCCTTATTTTATTTTTTTTGTTTTGTTGTGTGGAGATTTTGGGGAGAATACTCTAAGTCTTGAAGAACTTCATCTTCTACATTGAAGAACGTCGAGACTTCGAAGAAGAACGCTGATACATCATTCCAACTTCTCTCTGCGTCAAAGAAATGGAGACGTCGCTTCCTCCTCGAACGTTCTCCATCGACGTAAACGAAGCCTCACCCCGCGATGTCATCTTCCGCGACGCAAGCTTCTGCAAACTTCTTAGAGGTTGGGATTGTTTTTTCATTCAAGTATTATTTCGACGTTCATCATTAATAATTGGCCGCCTGTTATCAATTTAACAGGAGGAGGTCGGACCGCACAAACACGGCCGATCCTCCTCCCTTTTGTTGTCGATCACCGTCATGGTTTGGAACTGAGGTGGCGCGGTGCAACAGCACCGTGCGGGAATGCGGAAAACCATGTAGAAGGAGCATGGCGCCGTCGTGCTGAGTCGGTGAAGCCGAAGGAAGCCGTGGCCGGATTCGGGTCACGGCGGAGGGGCACGACGCCGTCGCGCCGCGCCAGAGCACCATGGAGGGCCGCAGTCGGGGCGGGCCGCGGCGGAGGGGCTGGCACCGTCGCGTCGCACTGGTCGGACAAGGGTCCTGGCCTAAGGTCGCGGCGGTGTAGAGGAGGGCGGCCGGATCCACCGGCCGCTGGCACCTCTAAAGGCAGGACCCACGGCGGTACACCGGCCGGCCATTACAGCCAGCCGGATTTCGGAAGACAGGGGGTTGTAACCCCCGGTGGTAGGCAGGGGCGGGCCCCTCCACATGGGGGCCGCCATTCAAAAATGAGGGCGACAGCGCCCCCCCCCCCCCCCCCCCTCCCCCTTCCGCGTCCACTCAGCGCGCGGGCGCCCGCACAGGGCCGAACAGTCCACACCGGCTCGGACCGATAGTGTCGGGCTGGACCGCCCGCGCCGGGTCGGACCCCCGCGTCGGGCCACGCCAGCCAGGCCGTGCCAGCCGGGCTGCACCCAACCATGCCAGACCTGGATGCAGATCGGGCCGACCCAGGGGGTATTGGTCCGGGTCGGACAGGGCACAAACCCCCTATTTCCGGAGAGATCCGTTCAAACGCCCATAACTTGGGCTACGGATCTCCGATCGATGCACCGTCAGTTGCATAGAGATCCTTCAATCGAGACGGTAGTTTAGGTATATTAAACTAAAGGTTTTCTAGAGCTTAGTTTATGGCTAGGTTGGTTTGAACATGAAACCAACCGGGCCCTCGGAGCGAAAACGCTTATAACTTGAGCCTCGGACGTCCGATCGATATGACATTGACTTTGTTGGATTCCTCTTAGTGAGACGGTTCTTTTGGATTACTCCGATTGAGGTTTGGACGCAGTTGTAGTACGTTAGGGTTGGTTTTATCTTCAAAACCAACCGGGCCCCTGGGGAAAAAAGCCAATAACTCTTAGATCGGGCATCCGAATGACGTGTCATCTGTCGCGTTGAGTTCCTATTGACGAGACAGAACTTTGGGATGCATCAACTCCGGACTTCATGTTAGTTGATGTATCGACCCCCTTGGCTCGTGGAGCGGACCCTCCCAGAATCGAGCATGCTGTGTGCGGGATCCCTAGAGATGGCTGCGACTGTGATGACGATAATGACTATACTGGGATCCTCTATGGGTTCGGCAGCGACGACGACTATACTGGAATCCTCCATGGGTTTGACGGCAATGACTACTATTCTTGTATCCTATGTGGGTCTGACAGTACTTGACGACAGTTCTTGTATCCTATGTGGGTCTGGCAGTATTTGACTATGTACTTGTATCCTATGTGGGTCTGGCAGAGTAGCTGGTCTTGTATCCTTTGTGGGTCCAACAGCTTAGCTGGTCTTGTATCCTATGTGGGTCCGACAGCTTAGATGAATCAGTGGCTACATATGATCATCTCTATCATCTTACGAAGTGTATACCTGTGTGAGCTGAGTCTTAACTAACAATCAATATTATCGATATGATTGTTGTGATTTCCTTTGTGGATTGGGTTGTGCTTTCCTGTGTGGATTGGGTTGTGAATCTCTATGTGGAATGGGTTATGTTTTTCCTCTGTGGACTGAGTTGTAATTTGGGCTCGTGTGCTGGAGCCAAGCTGGAAGTGATGAATTAGTTATATGTATGGGAATATACCTAAGTAGAGTTGGTTGTTACTTCGTGATTGTATCTTTCTTTTGTGGTTTATCCTTCGTGGATTCTGGGAGACCTTAGGGGGTCTCGGGGTCCCTACTGATTAGCGTATACTCACCCCTACACGGGCTATGCCCGCACTACGTTGTGTTGCTTGTAGATGACAGACAGCGTTGATCGAGGTGGGAGCTCGTGGATCTGAACAATACTTGGAGGCCGATCACTGGACGGAACGTACTCGGAGCGGATGGCTGGAGCTGAGGAGCAAAGGAGACTATCTGTACCCACCCTTCAGGTGGGATTTCCAGAGGACGACTCGGACTCGATGCTTTACTTTTCAGTTGATGTACTTTCATTTCAGTTGTACTTTACTTACAATTGGGTTTGTATTCTGGCCCATTTACTTTCCAGCACTTACTTTTGTACTCAGTTTACTTAGTGTTTACTCATCTTGCGTACTCTGTGGTGTTTGTTTACTTTATAAAGGTAATGCCTTCCCTTTTTATCGGGATTTACGCCTTCGGTGATAGTTTCCAGCCCCTAGCCTATGAAAGGAGGGCTTGGGGTAGTCACAGCACGGGCCCCGAGGATGGGTCGTGACAAATTGGTATCAAAGGAGTTCGGTTCTACCATAGAACTCAGGACTCTAATATTTCTTCGATGTGAAGCAATAGTGTTAAGGGTATTGAGTGTGGTTATCAGTCCTGGGCGTCCAGTGTTGCTGCGGCGGCCGACGTATCTATACACCAGGACCCTGACTTCTGATTTCTGACTCAATACATGAAAACATTGATTACATGTGTGTTTTAATGTTTTCTTTGTGATTACTTTGTGTCAGATCACCATGAATACTGTATTGATCATGGCGCACCTGTCTCTTTTCCGGATGGCCCCATGACGGTAGCCAGCTAGGGTTCCGAGCTTTGTGTGAGATGACATCCCACCAAGCGACGAGGCCTCAGTGCAGGGCCCTATTACAGAGGAGGCACCGGCGGTAACTCTACCCGCCGAGCCACCGATTCCACTAGCCCCAGCCGTTGAGAGTGCACGTCACCTTAGTGCACTGCAAAAGTTTCAGCATCAGAGACCGCCCAGGTTCTGCGGGGAGATGGACCCTCAAGTAGCTGAGGATTGGTTGTCGGCAGTTGTACGAGTTTTCAGGTTAGTAGGGATACCAGCAGACCTCATGGTGATCCTTGTAGCGAGTCTCCTACACGTGTCAGCAAGTAGATGGTGGAGCCTGATACTCCAGGTGCACGACAAGGCATATCTCCTTTGGCCAGACTTCGAGAGCCTCTTCCCCTCAGAGTTCGTTCCATCCACCCTCCGTGCGGTGCGCATCCAGGAGTTACTGCAGCTGCGGCAGGGTAGCATGACAGTAGCCCAGTACTCGGCAAGATTTACCTATCTCTCACATTATTCCACGGACATGGTACATGACCCATTCTTCCAGGCCCGGACCTTTGAGTATGGACTGAGGCATGAGATCAGGGTTTCGATGATCTCCCTCAGCATTCTGATGCAGGAAGGAGTACTGGAGAGATCCCTTCTTGTATAGAGCTTTCTTGCTGAGCCAAACCAGCAGCGAGACCTACCACAGGGCGGCACGTAGCAGAGTCTTCTGCAGCTGGTAGTCGACGATTGTCACAGGGGTCCAAGCAGACCAGACCATCAGGTGGACGACCTCAGGATACTTGCTCAGAGGTGCAGCGCACACACAGTAGATCCAGTTATACGAGAGGAAAACAGTGCTATGAATGCGGCGGACAGGGCCACATGCCTCGGGACTCTCCAAACCGCCGCGCAGAGGAGCAGCCGACAGTTGAGGGACCACCCAAGAAAAGGTAGAGGTTCAACCGTGGCGGTCTGCAGGGAGCAGGTGGAAGAGGCAGAGGAGATGGCCGATTAGCGGGTGGTGGACGACGTTTTGAGACTCTACCACCACCACCACTAGGACGTCCACCCCGACCACAGGGAGATGGCTGACAGTGGCAGGATCAACTTCAGGAAGTGGAGTCCTACGACCACGGTGCACCTGATATTATTCGAGGTACTATCTGTGTCTACTCCATCCTTGCTGTAGTTCTTATAGACACTGGAGCAAGTCATTCTTTCATTAGCGCTGCCCTTGTTCGGAGCTCGGAGATTCCGACAGAGCCGTTGGCTCGATCCTTATTGTTAGAGACTCCTACGGGAGCAGACTCGATGATTACGCACTAGTGCTGGCAGTGTGCGCTTACTCTAGGAAGTGAGAGATTTGGCTGAGATCTTCTTGTAGCGACGTCAAGGCCTTACGACGTCATCTTGGGCATGGATTGATTATCTATGGTCCATGCTCAGATCGACTGTATTAGGTGCAAGGTGCGGTGTGTCTACACCAATGGGAGCAGGTTCACCTTCACAGGTGAGAAGGGAGCCTTTGCAGCGCATGATGAACTCACGCAGAGGAGAGTACAGCCGATCACTCATCAGTTTTCTAGACTCATCCTAGGAGTAGTGGACGTGCGGAGTCCGAGTTTTCCTGTTGTGGTGGATCAGTATGTGGACGTTTTTCCTGACTAAGTTCCAGGACTACCTTTTCGCAGAGATGTAGACTTCTATATTTACCTATACCCCGGGACCACCCCGATATCTACTCCAGCATATCGTATGGCTCCCGCTGAGCTTCAAGTGCTACGGGTATAGCTGGAGGACTTGCAGGGCAAGGGATTCATTCGACCTAGTGTTTCACCCTGGGATTCCCTGATATTGTTCGCCAAGAAGGCGGACAGGAGCTTGCGACTGTGAGTCGATTACCATCACCTGAACCAGGTGACTGTGAAGAACAATAATCCGCTTCCAAAGATTGATGACCTCTTCGATCAGATCAAGGGAGCATGATGGTTCTTGAAGATAGACCTCAGGTCAAGCTATCATCAGCTCAGAGTTCGGGATGAGGATGTGCAGAAGACGGCTTTTAGGTGTCGTTATGGCCACTATGAGTTATTGGTTATGCCTTACGGCATAACCAACACTCTAGTAGTGTTCATGAGTCTCATGAACAGGATCTTCCAGCCTTATCTCGATCGATTTGTCATAGTCTTCATCGATGACAAATTGATATACTCGACTACTGAGGAGGAGCATGCCTACCACTTACATCTTGTATTGGATACACTCCGAGAGCACAAACTTTATGGTAAGATTATGAAGTTTCAGTTCTGGATATGTGAGGTCCACTTCTTGGGACACGTCATCTCTGTGGTGGGAGTTGCAGTGGATCATGCGAAGATCAAGGCAGTGCAATCTTGGGAGCCACCCAGGAGCATGACAGAGATGCGGAGTTTCTTAGGAATGGCTGGGTACTATCAGAGATTTGTGCCAGACTTCTCCAGAGTTGCAGCACCGATTAAAACTTTGACGAAGAAGGGTAGACCCATCGTGTGGTCAGATAGATGTCAGTAGAGCTTCCAGGAGCTGAGATAGAGATTGACCAGTGAACCCATCTTGAGGCTACCAGAGGAGGGAGTAGGGTACGTAGTCTACTGTGATGCATCAGGGACCGGACTTAGGTGTGTCATGATGCAGGAGCGGGCAATGATCGCCTATGGATCACGAAAATTGAGGCGGCACAAGTAGAACTATGCTACCCATGACCTGGAGTTAGCAGCAGTGGTGTTCGCCCTGAAGATGTGGCAGCATTATCTTATGGGCGAGTTCTTTACAGTCTATTCTGACCACCAGAGTCTCAGGTACATCTTCTCGCAGAAGGACCTGAACCTGAGATAGCGGTGATGGCTCGAGTTCCTCCAGGACTATGACATTGAGATAGTCTATACTCCTGGTAAGGGGAACATAGTAGCTAATTCTATCAACAGGAGGACTGGCATTCAGCTTCTTCGAGAGGCGATGGAGCAGTTAGCCACTTTGTAGATATCCTTCAGGAATAGATACGGGGTAGCCTTCCTTCAGTCTCTCACAGTCACACCTCCACTTCTTCAGCGGGTTAGAGAGGCACAGTGTGGAGACGTTGACTGTGAGATGCAACATGCATAGATTTCCACAGGACATGCACCTGATGGTTTTTCTATAATAAGAGAGCATGTCATCCTTTTCAGAGGACATACTATGGTACCAACTGAATTACAGGAGGAGGTGCTGAGAGAGTTTCATACTTCCCCTTTGGTGGTACATCTAGGGGTAGCGAATATGTACCAGGATCTCAGACGACAGCACTAGTGGCCGAGTATGAAGAAGGCTATGGTAGAGTTCTTTTCTCGATGCCTCACCTACCAGCAGGTGAAGGTGGAGCATCAGGTACCAGCAGTCTTGGTACAACCCTTGGAGGTCCCGGAGTAGAAGTGGGACGAGATATCTATGGATTTCGTGACTAGACTTCCACGTACTTTTAGAGGACACGACTCCATTTGGGTGATTATTGACCGACTCACCAAGTCAGCCCACTTCTTACCCATCAGATAGCAGGGATCAGTGGAGATCTTGGGACACCTCTACTTTCATGAGATTTTACAGCTTCATGGTGTGAAATCATCCATCGTCTCCAATCGAGATGCTCTCCTTACTTCCCGGCTTTGGAAGGGTTTGCATGAGGCATTCGGGACGCAGCTACACCTGAGCACTGCATTTCACCCTCAGATGGATGGTCAGGTGGAGAGAACCATTCAGAATCTCGAGGACATGCTCCGTGCATGTGTCCTTGACTTTGGTCGTAGCTGGGAGGATCACCTACCTTTGGTGGAGTTTGCGTACAACAACAGCTACCACTCCACCATCGGGATGGCACCATACAAGGCATTGTACGACCGACCTTGCAGATCACCTTTGTGCTGGATAGACCCTGGGGAGTCAGCACTTGTGGGACCATAGATGGTCCCGGATACGACAGAGAAGGTCCAGGTCATCCAGGAGCAGATGAGGACAGCTCAGAGCTGACAGAAGTCTTATGCTAACAGGAGGCAGAGACCACTAGAGTTCGATGATGGCGACCATGTTTTCTTATAGGTCTCACCTCAACGTGGATTAAAGAGATTTGGCCGAGGCGGCAAGTTATCTCCGCGCTTTAACGGACCATTCCAGGTTCTCAGCAGGATAGGCGAGGTGGCTTATCACCTGGCTCTACCACCTTAGTTGCACCGAGTGTACGACGTCTTTCACGTATCTCAGTTGAGGAGATATGTGCATGACCCGATGCATATCATCGACCATGGGGAGCTGAACATTGATGACAGGGTGACTTTTGAGGAGGTCCCGGTGGAGATCTAGGATCGACAGGAGCGGGTCCTACATGGGCGGTTGATTCCTCTAGTGCGCATTAAGTGGAAGCACGGGAACCTCCAGGAGAGCACATAGGAGCGGGAGGCTCATATGCGTGCTCAGTACCCTCATTTGTTTCCCTAGTTTCAAATGTATCTTTATGGGGACGTAAAGCCATGAGGTGGGAGTAATGTAAAGACCCATAAATTTCAAGGAAAATTTTTTATTATTTTTTTTGGGATTTTACAAGTATGCAATTTCTGAGGGCACCTGATTTCAAGGCCCGGTGTGCTCAGAATCAATTTCCGAAGTTTAGCTTGGGTACGTTCAGTGAACGGATGAGCAGGTTTTTCTAACTTTTGAACCGGTGCTCGGAATCGAAATCTGAGGGCACCGATGAAACTGCAGCGCCGGAAATTGCTTAAGAAGTCTTTTTCAAGAGTTGCGTTTACTCGGGAAGAGTTGTTTAAAAAACTGGATTAAGTATTAAGTGAAATAAATTGTGTTACAATTTTATTTCACTTATAAGAGGTTAAACCCCATGTGTGGGAGTTGGGGTGGGACCCACTAAAATCCTAACTCCTCTTGGTAGGCTATTAGTGAGGTGGGGCCCACACTAGCCCCCACCTTTTCAAATTCCCTAACCCCTCTAAACCTCCCATGTATTAAATGTTGTGGCTAACCCTCTTCCTCATGAATGCATGCCAACCTATCTCGCCATTAATTTCGTCAATTCAAGACTAATTAATTAAGTGATTTAAGGCTTTTGTTTTTTGAAAAGTGTTCGCATGAGTAATAAAATAAGGCAAAATCCTTATTTTATTTTTGTTGTTTCGTTGTGTGGAGATTTTGGAGAGAATACTCTAAGTCATGAAGAACTTCATCTTCTACATTGAAGAATGCTGAGACTTTGACGAAGAACGCCGACACGCCGTTCCAACTTCTCTCCATATCAAAGAAAGGGAGACGCTGCTTTCTCCTCAAACGTTCTCCATCGATGTAAACGGAGCCTCACCCCACGACACCGTCTTCCGCGATGCAAGCTTCTGTGAACTTCTTCGAGGTAGGGATTGTTTTTTCATTCATGTATTATTTCGACGTTCGTCGTTAATAATTGGCCGTCTATTCTCAATTTAACGGGAGGATTTCGGACCGCACAAACACGGCCGATATTCCTCCCCTTTCTTTTTGATCACTGTCGTGGTTTGGAACGAAGGCGGCATGGTGCAACAGCATCGCGTGGGAATGAGGAAAACTGTGGCAAAGAAGCACGGCGTCGTCACGCCGTGCTGGTGAAGCCGATGGAAGTCGCGGCCGGAGTCGGGCCGCGGCGGAGGGGCGCGGTGCCGTCGCGCCGCGTCGGTTGGACAAGGGCCGCGGAGGTGCAGAGGAAGGAGGCCGGATCCACCGGCCGCCTGCGCTTCGAAAGGCGGGACCCACGGGGGTCCCGCGAGGCACCCCGGCCGGCCATTATGGCCCACTGAATTTCGGAAGACCAGGGGTTGTAACCCCCGACGGCAGGCAAGGGCGGGCCCCTCCACGTGGGGGCTCCCGTTCAAAAACGAGGGGGGCAGCCCCCCCCCACCCCCCCCCCCCTTCCGCGTTTGCTCAGCGCGCAGGTGCCTGCACAGGGCCGGACCAGCCGCACTGGGCTGGACCGCCCGTGCCGGGCCGGACCACCCGCGCTGGGCTGGACCCTCGTGTCGGGCCGGGCCGCACCGGCTGGGCCGGGCCGCACTGGCTGGGCTGGGGCGCGGCATCCGGACCAGGCCGCGCCCAACCGTGCCAGACCTGGACCTGATTCCAGTCGACCCGGGGGGTATTGGGCCGAGTCGGACCGGGCCCCAACCCCCTATTTCCAGACAGATCCATTCAAACGCCCATAACTTGGTCTACGGACCTCCGATCGACTCACTGTCAATTGCGTAGAGATCCTTGGATCGAGATGGTAGTTTCGGTATATTACACTCAAGGTTTCGGAGAACTTTGGTTACGGTAGGGTTGGTTTGAACACGAAACCAATCGGGCCCTCGGAGCAGAAACGCTTATAACTTGAGCCTCGTACGTCTGATCGATGTGCCGTCGACTTTTTTGGATTCCTCTTAGTGAGACGGTTCTTTTGGGTTACTCCACTTGAGGTTTGGACACAGGTGGAGTACGATCAGGTTGGTTTTAGCTTAAAAACCAACCGGGCCCCTGGGGTGAAAATGCCAATAACTCTCAGACCGGGAGTCCGATTGATGCGTCGCCTGTCGCGTTGAGTTCCTATTGACGAGATGGAACTTTGGGATACATCAAATCCGGACTTCGTGTCAGTTGATGTATCGACCCCCTTGGCTCATGGAGCGGACCCTCCCAGAATCAAGCATGTTGTGTGTGGGATCCCTAGATCTGGCTGCGACTGTGACGACGATGACGATTGTACTGGGATCCTCCGTGGGTTCGGCAGCAACGACGACCGTACTGTAATACTCCGTGGGTTCGACAGCGGTGACTACTGTTCTTGTATCCTATGTGGGTCCGGAAGTACTTGACTACTGTTCTTGTATCCTATGTGGGTCCGGTAGTATTTGACTATGTACTTGTATCCTATGTGGGTCTGGCAGAGTGGCTGGTATTGTATCCTTTGTGGGTGAGACGGCTTAGCTGGTCTTGTATCCTATGTGGGTCGGACAGCTTAGATGAATCAGTGGCTACATCTGATCATCTCTATCATCTTACGAAGTGTATAACTGTGTGATCTGAGTCTTAACATACAATCAATATTATCGATATGATTGTTGTGCTTTCCTGTGTGGATTGGGCTGTGCTTTCTTGTGTGGATTGGGTTGTGAATTCCTATGTGGGATGGGTTATGTTTTTACTGTGTGGACTGAGTTTTAATTTGGGATTGTGTGCTGGAACCGAGCTGGAAGTGATGACTTAGGTATATGTATGGGCATATACCAAAGTAAAGTTGGTTGTTACTTTGTGATTGTATCTTTCTTTTGTGGTTTATCCTTCATGGATTCTGGGAGACTTTCGAGAGTCTCGGGGTCCCTACTGAGTAGCTTATACTCACCCCTGCACGGGCTATGCCCGCACTACATTGTGTTGCCTGTAGACGACGGACAGTGCTGATCGAGGTGGGAGCTCGTGGAGCTGGACGGTACCTGGAGGTGGATCACTGGACGGGACGTACTCGGAGCGGACGGCTGGAGCAGAGGAGCAGAGGAGATTATCTGTACCCACACTTCAGGTGGGATTTCCAAAGGACGGCTCGGACTCGCTGCTTTACTTTTCAGTTATTGTAATTTCATTTCTGTTGTACTTTACTTACAGTTGGGTTTGTATTCTGGCCCATTTACTTTCCAGCACTTACTTTTGTACTAAGTTTACTTTTTGTTTACTCAGCTTGCGTACATAGTGGTGTTTGTTTACTTTATAAAGGCAATGCCTTCCCTTTTTATCGGGATTTACGCCTTCGGTGCTAGTTGCCAGCCCATAGCCTATAGAAGGCGGGCTTGGGGTCGTCACGGCACGGGCCCCGAGGACGGGTCGTGACAATTATAACTATATACAAAAAATTATAAATATATTTATTTATAGTTCATAATTATAACTATAAATAATTATATGTGTGTAAATAATTATAAATATATAATAAATATATTTATTGTATGTATTTATATACAAATATTTATAAATAAATAGAAATTTTTATAATTATAATTCTAAATAAATATAGGTATATTTAAATAATTATAAAATTATAAAAAATGTATTAATTATATATTTTTTAAAAAATATAAATATATTTGTTATAATTTTTTATATATCAATATATATTTATATATAATTACAACTATAAATAAATATATATTTATTATAATTTTTAATTATAAATAAATAAATATTTATTTATATTTATAAATATAAATAAATATAGATTTATTTAAATAGTTATAAATTTATTTAAATAATCATAAATTTATAAAAAATATATTTATTATTCTTGTATAATGATATATATAATTAAATAAATATAAATTTGGGGTCGAAACCTCTTATTAAATCAAAGCAAAGACCCCCTTGTTTTTTTATGGGAAGGGGGACTCATTTACATGACTGATGGCCCAATGGGGGATTAAATCCCATAAAAAATGACCTAAACTCCCCACCCAATCAATCTTTTGCACAAGCTGCTCCCGCTAAGGTGGAGCTGTCACTAGATGCGGTCGCCATCCTATCGAGTCCACTGGGGATCGCCCCGCATCTCGCAGCCTCATTCTTGCCTCGAGTCCACATAGGATCGCCCCGCATCCCACCACCAGATTTCATCGACCACCACCTCTACCCAGATGCATGTCATCATTACTCTACATGTCGTGCACGACGTCTGCCTTGGCTGCACCTGTCCTCGATAGTCGTCGCCATCCCACCCACAGAGAACTCCCACACCTGACACGCGGTTGTTGTTGTTCCAAGAAGCCCCATGTCCTCGTGCCTACCCTATCACGACCAAGACCCTCACCCACTATTCGCATGGCCCATCCTTTGTATGTATACCATAAATCCCCAAATATTGGGGTTGTCAGAGTTAGAACCCTAGTTGGTGTAGGATTACGGGTTGCCATAACCACTAGTCTAGGACCCCAACTACATTAAATAAATATATTTATACATATACACAAATATTTATAAATAAATAAAAATATTTATAATTATAATTCTAAATAAATATAGATATATTTAAATAATTATAAAATTATAATAAATATAGTAATTACATATATTTATAAAATTATAAATGTAAAAAATATATTTTTTAATATTTTATAATCATTTAAATATATATATATATAAATGTAATTATAACTACAGATAAATATTTATTTATTATAATTTTTTAATAATAAATAAATATATTTTTATTTCTAGTTATCATTTTATATATATATATAATTATAATAAATATATTTATTATAATTATAATGCTAAAAATATATATAAATAACTATATTTATTTATAATATATAAAAATATAAATAAATAAACACAAATTTTTTTAATTATAATTCTAAATAAATATAAATATATTAAAATAATTATAAAATTATAATAAATATATTAATTATATATATTTACGAAATTATAAGTATAATAAATATAGTTCTTATAATTTTATAATTATTTAAATATATATATTTATAATTATAACTATAAAATAAATATATATTTATTATAATTTTTTAAATTATATATTTATATAGATATTTATTTATTATATTTACATTCTTATAAATGTATATAATTAATATATTAATTATATATATAATCATAAATATAAGAAATACAGTTATTATAATTTTATAATTATTGAAATAAATATATATAAATTTATAGTTAATAAATAATTATAAAATTATAATAAATAATAAAAATATTTATAATTATAATTCTAAATAAATATAAATATATTTAAATAATTATAAAACTGTAATAAATATATTAATTGTATATAATTATAAATATAATAAATATATTTATTTCTTACATAAATATATATTTATATATTTATTATATATATAAATATATATTTATATATTTATTATATATATAAATATATATTTATATATTTATTATATATATAAATATATATTTATATATTAATTATATACATAAATATAAATAAATATATAGTTATTTATAGTCGTTATTATTATTAAAATTTTATTTATTTATTATACATATAATTTTATAAATATATATAAAAATGTAAATAATTTATTGTCATTATAGTTTTATCAGTGCTAAAAGGTGCTGATAAAGGCATGTTTTATCAGCACTTTCTATTTTAGCATTGATAAAACATACCTTTATCAGCATTTTTCAGCTAGTACTGATAAAAGGTTCACCTACTTTTATAATTAGACCCTAACAGTCTCCTCTTTCTCTTGCACACCTCAAGCACATGCGGAAACTGACCCCTACCGCCGAATACTCCTTCTCTTCCTCTACTACTGACTCTTCTATCCCCACGAATCCCTCCTCCTCCGTCGTGAATCCCTCCTCCACTGTGAACCTCACCTCCACCGTCAAACCCCACCTCTGCTGCAACCTCACCTCCGTCGCAAACCCTGCCTCCATCACGTGTTGAACCACACCTTTTCCCTGAACCCCCTCCTCGTCCATGATCCCACATCCTCTACATACCCCACCTCTGCCACCGAACCTCACCTTTGTTGTGAATCCCTCCTTCCTCCATGAACCCACCTCCGCCACGAACCCCACCACAGCTGCAAAACCCTTCGTAGCCTCCACTACTGTTGTCGCTATCGTTGCCTCCTACCCCAACTCTCTCACCACTAGAGTAACGAAAAAAATATTCTATGTTATACATTTATAGTTTCTTCATTTCTAGTTTATGCATGTTTCATTTATCTAGCATGGTGATCTTTGTTTTGCTATTCTTTTATTATAAACCTATAAAATTCAACTTTATCAGTATTTGGATCTATTTTGATTCATACACTATTCATATAAACTTCTATTAAATCCAGTGGATCAAATTCTTATACATTTTTTGGATGGGATTCCTTTAGGGAATCTATTAAACATGGTTGTTCAACTCATTTGCATTGGGTGGATTAACTCATCTATATATATTGTAATTTCTTAATTTGGTAGATTTGTTTTCCTTACAGAATTATTTTTTCTACATATCGTTAATTATAATAATATTAGGGATTGGTTTTCAATTGATGGATTATATTCATTGGAATCAAATGGATTGTCTTCTTAACATATGTAATCTTAAATTTTTTTCTACTAATAACCTGGAATAATGAAATCCTTAAATAATATTCTGATGAAATACTCATCTTCTTCTAGTGAAATAATCTTCTATTTTCACAAACTTATATAATTATATGTGTATGGGACCTTATATAATCATCAACCATTGACTTTGAATAATTAATTATTTTAATAATCATCTGGTTTATTAACTATATATTGGATTGGTTTTTTTGAGGCCATGGAATAATGAAAAACTTTTTTGTAACTTTTGATGAATTCATAACCATACAAAATTGAATTCTCAATAATTGGAGATTGTAATTTTTCCATGAATTTATCATTGAATATGATACCATGATAATAAAATAGGATACCTCGGTTTTAAAAAATAATTTAGGTTTTCAAATTGTTTCTTGGTTGAACATGCATGATATAATTCAAGTGATTTCCAAAGAACTATATAGATAGGGTATTACTAAATATTAAAAAATTAATAATAAGATTAATTATTTTGAGATAAAGTATCATAATAATCATGGAGTTATTTTGAATGATTATTCTAAAAAAATATTTTCATACCAAGAAAATTGACTTGATATTAAACTATTAAATAGAGAACAAAATTGTAATTTGAGATACTGTATTTCTTATATTAATAAAGTATATAAAAAATTCACTTTTATCAAAAAGACATTATTAGATGGAGGAATAACCATATGTCAAGGTTAAATGTTGATAAAGGTATGTGGGTTGATATAAATGAAGGCATTAAGAATTTAATAGCATATTTTTATCAAATCATATTTTCTTATCAGCATTATTTTATTTCTAAATATCTAAATTATTATTTTATTACAACATTAACAAATTATGTGAATGAATTTTTAACTATTTATATGCAATTTTATGAAGTGATTGTGGAATTTATGTTGATGCATCCAACAAAGGTACCTAACCTAGATTTACTTCATGAAAAAATCTTTAAAAGGCTCTAGACTATTTTGGGACTTGATGTTGTTAACCATATGAATGAGTTTTGGAGAGGTAATAATTATCTTGAGACTTATAATTATAATCTCATCACTTTGATTCTAGAGGTTACTGATATGTGTTCATTTAAGAATTTTTGAATGAATAGTTATTGTAATTTCATTTATTAAGTCTTTTTGAAGATTTTAGAAAATATACTATGGAAAATCATACCATCTAGTAGTTTATCACCATATTTATTTTCTTATTTTTACTTGAGACGTGACATACTTAAAAGGATTAGGAAAGCAACATAGTTTCTTCTAGTTATGAGTGGCATAGGGAAATTCTTTTTTAGAAAGGAATGACACCTGGGAAGTTTTTTCATATGTAATGGGTTCATGCTTATATATTTTCTTAGGTGTATTTATAATGGATGGAACCTATAGTACTTCATGTGAGAGAAATATACATTATTCTTGGGGTGTAAAACCAATTGATTTGGTTTGATCCAAGGATCATTGGCATAATTTAGTGTTTGTAGTAAACTGGAACATGAGTGTTTCGTGGTTGTGAGTGTGGTCACTGACTATAGAACATATCTATTGGGACTCTAGTGTTGTGGAGAATTATAATTGATATAATTGGAAAATTAAAGCATGGAACATCACAAATTATTGTTGAAATTACAACAAGGATCATATTATAGGTTTATTTTTTCTAACTATTGTAGCTTATAATTAGAAATATATGGGTGACAATAAAATTTAGGTTGGACGGTACTCACTGGGCATAGATAAGGTATATCTAATGGTGGGGAGAACAATATCAAATTCTTATGGAAAGTATTATTATTACACAAACCTCTGGAATAATGTGATGTAATCATACAATACATGTTTATTTGGGATGAATTGAGGTGTTTTCTGTGTATCTTTTATAAAGTTCCTCTCTTGGGATTTATGTCTTTATGGAAATTCATAAGAATATTTTTAAAATTATTCAAGTATTTTGAAATGTTTCTTAAAAAATTATATGTGTTCAACATAACCTTTTTTGTTTTAAATAGCTTTAAAATGATGTAAATACTTATCATGGACTTAGGTTTCATACCAAGTGTTTGTCAACTCACTCGATTGGATTTCATAAAGGTATGTGAATGTTTTGAAAGTGTATTTAATGATGGTTTCCTTTTAACAAGGGGTGTGTGAAGTTTTAAATAAAAAAATTAAAATATAGAGGGTTGTCACTCATTTTAAATGATTATGATTGTTGGGTCATGAACTTTTTTTAAATGATTTAGAAAAAGGAATTGTGGTTTTGTGAAAGAGTTTTTGGATCTGATTGGTTTATTTTAAAAATGGTGTGTTATTTTAAAGAGTAATTTGTATAAATGGTTGCTTTTTTAATGGTATTTCAAGTGTGGTTTTATAAATATTTTTCAATGGACATCTTAAATGTAGTTTTTCCATAATATTTTATGTTTATATTTTTATAGAATTTGGAAAAACATTACATTATATCAACGTTTTGTATATTTATTTTGTTAAATATTAATATTACTAAATCAAATAGAATGGATATAAATAAACAATGGATGGATGAAAATCATCTAAAAAAGACTATATATATGGAGTGAAAGTGTTCATAAAGTTTTCAAAATAGCATGCTCATTACCCTTCACAAATCCTTTGTCTGTGTTTGTGCTATTTTTATTCAAGAAAAATTAGTCCAGAGGAGTTGGAAGATCACTTTATCTGTCATGGAATAGATAAAAGTTATAAATACTAGAATAAACATGGGGAAAATGTGAATGTATCTAGTGAATGGGATACAACTACATTTTATAGATCATATGATATAATCACAAGTGTGTACATTGAAGAAGACTATATTGAGGATGTGATTACAGATGTTAATGATAATGAAGATCATATTGAGTAATGACAAGGATATTTGAAGATGAACTTTTTGATTGCCCAAAATTGTTTGAGAATTTAAAGAGTTGTGAAATGACATCATTTTATGATGGTTTCACTAAATATATAGCATTTTTATCCATACTAAAGCTATCTAATTTGAAAGCATGTAACAGATGAAGCAACACCGGTTTTAAGAAACTACTTTCTCACTTGAATGACATGCTCTCAGATGATAATGTGATCTAGAGATGAACATACAACACCAAATTAATTCTATGATCGATGGGTATGATCTCTAAAAGAATACATTCCTACTCGAATGATTGTAAACTTTTTTTCAAGTTCCAAAAATCACTTATAGAATGCCCAAATTGTGGAGCTTCTTAATACAAGAAAGTTGAATCTGGCCCTATGAAATTTGCATGTTTTGTTCAAATCATTCCAAGGTTGAGGCACCTATATGGAATTGAGGAGACTGTATGTAAATTTACATATCATGTAGATACAAGAAATAAAAATGGTAAACAACATCACCTGAGAGACTCTCCTCAGTGGAAGAGAATTGATCATGAGTATCCTGAATTTGGAAACGAGCCGAGAAACCTTAGTCTTGTTATATCTACAAATGGATTGAATCCTTTTTGTTTTCAAAGCATCGCTCATAGTACATGGTCAGTTGTGTTGGTAAATTAAAACTTTCCATCATATTTATGCATTAAATTAAAATTAATCATGTTATCCATGCTTATATCAAGACAACCGGGTAATGATATTGATGTTTATTTGGAACCATTAATCAAGGATTTCAAATTATTGTGGGATTTAGGTCTTGTGTTGTATGATGATTATAGAAATGAATATTTCGCATTAAAAGCAATGTTTTACTGGATGATAAATGAATTTATTACTTATGAAAATTTTCTCGGATATAGAAATAAATGAACTCAAGGGTTTCCCATCTGTAAACAAGGTACACGTTCAATTAGGTTTAAATATTCATCAAAGATGATGTTTCTAGGAAATCATAGATTTCTACCCTAATGGCATAAGTATCGATCTTGGATGACATCATTCGATGAAAGTTTAGAAAAACATAAAACATTGTATCCACTAACAGGTGATCAACTGTTTGAGAAATTAAAACATGTGGACACTACATTTGGTCAACCATTTTCAAATAACCTTACAAAAACTGGTTGGATAAAGAGTTCGGTTTTTTTTTGAATTACCATACTATATTTGTTTGTACATCATACATTTTCTTGATGTTATGCATGTTGAATAAAATGTATGTGATAGTGTCATCAACATGTTTCTAAATTCACCTAGAAAAATAAAGGATGTAATTAGGGATAGGTTGGATATGGTTGACATTAGAATACAGGAATATTTGGCAGCATCAAAGGGTGAAAACCAAACATTTCTTCCTCCGACTACTTACACTCTTTCCCAGAAAGAGAGATACTAGTTTTTTAACTTCTTGAATGATGTAAATGTTCCAAAGAGGTATTCATCAAAATATCAAGAACATCATTCCAATAACCAATTTAAATTTAAAGGGTCTCAAATCACACAACTACCATCTTTTGATACAAGATATAATTTCTTTAGCTTTACATTGCATTTTTTCCAAAAATGTTCGGCACACATTAACCAAGATATGTTTCTTCTTCAAAGCTATATGCAGAAGATTTATATACCAGATGAAAATTTTGACTATGGAAAGATAAATTGTCATCATATTATGTGAATTGGAAATTTTCTTTCTGAATGTATTCTTTTATACGACGGTTCACTTGGTGAGACCGATTCGATTATGTGGGACTTTACACTATAGATGGATGTACACCATTGAATGGTATATGAATATTTTTAAAGGTTGTGTAAAAAGTAGAAGTCTATAGAGGGTTATATTGTGAAGCAATATATTTTTGGGTAAGTCATTAGATTTTATAACAAATAAATTTCTGATATGGAAAGCATTGTTGTACCGAAATCTCAACACATTGGGCGTCTTGCGGGTGATGGAATTTCTAGAATAGATGTCGCCACAATTAATATTACATATTGGGGGTAGGAACACCTTTACATTTTTTATAATAGTTTGGAGGTTTCCCCATATGTTGATACCCACAAATAAATTCTTATGCATTTGAATCCATCAAGGGATGAAATATGGATATCAAATACACATAATAAATAGTTTATAAGATGGTTTTGAGGCGGTATTTTTAAGTAGTAAGATGAAAATCTAGATTAAATTTCAGAATAACTTTGATGGATAGTCGGAGGACCAAGTGTGAATCTATTATCTTACAATGATTATGTAATTAATGGTTATACATTATATACTAATGAGCATGATGAAGACAGTGCCAGGGAAAATAGTATAGTTGCACTTGTGGCTAAAGCAATGCATGTTTTTGGTACTAAGGAAAAAAATTCAATTTATACGAATATGTCATACTTTGGCATCATCAAACAGATATGGGAGTTGGATTATGAAAAATTAAAAGTGCCTATTTTTTCAATGCAAGTGGGTTGATAATAGGAGTTCTTTTAAAATATATGAATTGGGATTCGTGAAAATTTATTTCAATAAGGAAAGGTATAAAGAGAAATCTTTTATAATGGCATCATAGGAAGTACAAGTATTTTATATTCCAGATCCTAAAAACCAAAAGTGTTCAATTATTATATTATCGATGAAAACCACTAAAGGGTCTGATGATAATTACAATGAGGATGACCCTTTCATTGGTACATCACAATCATTTCATAGTAGTTCCAATGTATATAATGTTTTTTATATTAGAGGAGACCATAATGAAGGGATTTGGATAGTCAATAGAGGGGCAAAATACCTTCATCCATTAAGAGAGAAAAAGAGGGCTCAATAATCAGGTTATATTTTTTAATATATATCAGGTTACCTCATGTTATTATTTTTTTATTGTTTCATTTATGTACTCTAAATTAAATGCTAAACAATTTCTACAAATAATAACTTCAGCACGTGCTAATGCTCCTAATCTTGATGAACAATAGGCCTCTCAACCAGTTTTTTCTTTCAATTCAGAGGGACAATGATCTTCTTCACATGTTGGTGATCCCAACACCATGGAACAATAGATATCTCAACCTAATACTACTCAAAGTTCACAAGAATTACATTCTACACATAATGGTGCTGCCATTCTGAAGGAACAACATGTTTCTCAACCTACTGTTACTCCCAATGTAGAGGTATAATGACCATATTCACATGTCGATGATACTTCCCTATAGTAACATATCTATGATGTTTATTTTATTGAAATTTTTGGTGATGAAGGATTGAAAATTCATAAAAAATATGAGTGTCGTAGTTTGATGGTGTTCGCAAAAATAATTAAGGGAAAACTCAAAGGTATCAAATACAAGGTCAGATGGAATATGTGGGGCCAGAAGTTAAATTGGAATATTCACTCAGAAACGTGATTTGATTGATGTATATTTGTGGCACAACTTTTTTCATTGGATTAAGACAATGATTTTGGAAGATATTATGATAACATTATGATATAATTTCTTTATTTTACTATAAAATAAAATAATGAAACATTTAATTACTCTTCATCATCCATTTTAGAGTGCATTTATAGTAGATGACTCCCACAAGAAATATGTATTAATTATTATTGGAAGGATTCATAGATGATTTCATACAATTCTAACAATATATCATCTTAAATATGTTGAAGGGAAAATAAATCCACAACCACAACTTATCTATTCACACCTGATAACCCAAAAAGCGTGGGAAGCATTTATTGGTTGTTGTGTGGATGTGCCTTTTAAGGTAAATTGTCTCTAGTAATACAATGTTTAATGATATGTTTATTAATCAATTTTATTAACAATTTTTTATTTATGAAATGGAAACTGAGTGCTAGAAATAAGTAACGAGCAAAAAAACAAAAATATCCCAACTATAAACTAAGTATGTGGTATACTTAAATTGAAAAAAAAAATTGGCATGTAGTTAAATCTACTGTAATAATTTTATGTGACATAAAAAATACCATAATTATATTCCACTTTTTATATGTATATTTATGATTCCAAATCCAAATCCACTTATATCCCACACCATGTGTTATGTAAGTTGGAACATGTAAATAAAGACAGGATACTAATAGATGAAAACACACAAAAATTGTGAGAAACATATGTAAGTATTACATAATAAAAGAAATTGATTTAAATCTCTATTACATAACAATGATCACTTATTTTTTTATATTTTATATCTAATATAGTCATAGGAATTGGAAATACTTGTACCAGATAAACGCATATTATTGGTGACCTTGAAGAAGCTAGAATAGTATGGTCTTATTAGAGGTGTGGGTTTTGGGGTGACACCCCAAACATATTTTGAGAAAAAACAAGAGGAGGATCAAAGTAAAGAAATGAAATGGATGAAATAAATACTATATACCCATGTAGAATAATTTCAATGGTAGAGAGAGATGATGGAAACTTTTATGGGGGGAAGCAAAGAGAAGAAGAAACTCAAGAACATCCATCGTGTAGAGATCTTGTCCCACCCCCCACTAGGTATGAGGTGAGACATTCCCCTCAAAGATATGTATTATCCAAGGTAATAAATGTTACAATAAATTTTTCTATGAAATTTTCAATCAAATATACACTGATACCTTTCCTGTACTGATATTCTATATGGTGATAATGACTGTGATTTATATCTATCAACACCCACCCATTGCCTTGTAGTGAGGGCTACAATGTTCAATATTCCAAATGACATGATACACAGTATACCACTCTCAACAGTTCATGTGTGAGTGTCAATTAGTGTATCCCATGAGACAAACGCTAAGATACCTGTTCCAATTGATGAGGAAGATATTCATACAGTTGAAAACGTTGTTGGAATATTCTTCTCATGGCCATGATATCTTGTAAAAAAACATTTCAACAATGAGGTATTAATTTCCAATTTACTTTTCAAGATAAAAATTTATCAATTAATGAAAAAAGTTTTAAACTGATGAATGTTATTATATATGGACAAAGAAAATGGGGTGAAACAAAATACCATCTAAAGGATCAACCAACCGAATGAAAAGATCTACTAAAAGCACCATTACCCTGCCCGTTCTATATCTTTATTTACTATCATTAAAGGTTCATGTGGATATAAAGTTAAAAAATGTTGGTAATCACATAATTGATTTTTAAGAAAATATGTATGGAGATAAAGATCAAGACTCCATCGGTGTTGAGAGTGTAAATGAAATCCTCAACTATGATTGGTTAGGAAACTCAGTTGTAAATGTATACATGAGGTATGATTTCATGATTTGATTTTCCAAAAGCTGATATACTATGTTAATTATGACTAAATACATTTCATATTTTTGGAATATGTATATATGAATAAAAATTAAAGGGATGATTCCATGAAAAAACTTGGACTTGTTAATCATCGCATCTCCTCTATAGAACAAATAAAAATAGAACCCAAAAAAAGGATGAATTAGTGGTAGTTCTGGTCAAATAATTTGAAAGAAAAATTGTATTTGGTAGAATCTATTTAATACTAATGATTCAGGGGTAAAACTCTACAAATTAATGATATCAAATATATTTTCATTTCTTTCATTACTTATTCATTTTTGTGTTTTTAGGAAGTATTGGATGGTAATTGCAGTAAATCTGGATTATGTAAAGATTTCTTTCCTGAATTCAAGGCATGGATATCTAAAAAACCATCCACACATGATGATATTTGTTAATAAGTAAGAAAATACATCCAACATTTTAGAACTAAAAATAAAGTTATATAATTTATATTATCTTTTAATAAGGATTGTGTTATGATAGGGTTTTGCATCAATATCGTGAAAAACAAGGAATGAGGACAGGGGTAAGCATGATAAAGAATACAAGTTCTATGACAGTAAAATTATCATGGCATATATAATAATATTTAAATATCTAAACACATATCAAAACAAATTACTTATTCTCTTTAATGTGTATACAGTGTAAAAAACAAACCGATGGAAAATATTTCAGTTAATATGTTTGTAAATTTATGAGAGATATCATATTACATAAAAATAGCATCTGTGAAGAGATATTTTCAAATTTAATTACTATTTTATTTAAAATATTTATTAATCCTTTTTATATTTATATTTTTATAGTACTACTATGACTGTCGAAAAGACTCATATTCGCAAGACGATAGAGATGTTCCCATAAACGAATGGGCAACATACCTTACAAAAGAATTCACACATATAAGATAAAGATGTGACTTCTATATAAGTAGTGGATTGTTTTATATTTATGTTCAATTTAATTATTTTTAGTATTACTCACATCAAAATTGTTTTATTATACAGGTGGATTCCTTTGTTCGATTTGGGGTGGTTTGTTCGAAGATGCTCACGCTCATGAGAGATTGGAATTCAAGGATGAAACTGGGATAATGAAAACAATGAAATGGGTCAATAATTTATAAAGGTGAATTCCTAATACTTATGTAATTAATTCATTTTGTCATAATTTTACCTACTCAAAAGTGAGAAAAAATAATAAGTGACTGGTATCACTTAAAGTGTCTCTTTCTATTTAAAATTGACATTAATTTTAGAAAAAAGAACAAGTGACATGCTAAAAACTAATAAAATCAATTAATATTGTTTTGATACTTTATAAAAACGATCCATAAGTTATTTTTGATGTGTAGGAATCAATTTCACCTCAATTTGATGCATGGTGTGGCTGGTATGACTTTAAGTGTGTATGTTTATATTAAATCGACATTAAATTCATCAAAAAGAACAAGTAACATATTGAAAACCGAGTAAAAATTTTTTGATTGTTTTGATACTTTAGGAAAAAAATCCTTGAGTCATTGTTTATGTGTAGTAATAAACCCCAACTCAATCTAACACATAGTGTGACTGGTATGACTAAAATTTTTTGTTATCAGTTTAAAATTCACATTTAAGTTCAAAACATGTCACTCACTAAAAACCAAGAAACATGCTTCGATTATATTCAAAATTTTGTACATAGATTCATAAGTCATTTTTTATGTGTGTGGAGTAGTCTCGTATCAAACCAACAAACGATGTGATCGATATGACTCAAAATGTGTGTTTCAATTTTGAAATGACATTTTAGTAAAAAAACACAACTGACATACTGAAAACTGAGCAAACACATTTAGATTGTTTTGATACTTTATAAAAACAATCTACAAGTCATTTTGGATGTGTAGAAATCCACTGCAGCTCAATATAATGCACAGTATGACAGGTATAACTCAAAGTGTCTCTTTTTAATTAAAATTGATATTAATTTAAGTAAAAACAACAAGTGACATACTAAAAAATAAGTAAAATATTCATATTGTTTTGATATTTTAGTAAAAATATCTAGGATTCATTTATGACGTGTAGAAGTCAACTTCTCCTCAATAAGATGCATCGTGTGACCGGTATGACTCCAAGTGTGTCTTTTTATTTAAAATTGACATTAATTTAAGTAAAAAAGAACAAATGACATACTGAAAACTGAGAAAATGTATTTTTATTTTTTTATATTTTAAGAAAACAATACATGAGTAATTTATTAAGTGTAGGATTCAACCGTACCTCAATATGATTCACGGTGTTCCCAGTTTTGACTTCAAGTGTGTCTTTTTATTTAAAATTGACATTAATTTAAGTTAAAAGACTAAGTGACATACTAAAAAATAATCAAACACGTTATAATTATTTTTATACTTTAGGAAAATGATTCATGATTCATTTGTGATGTGTAGAAATTGACCACACCTCAATCTGATGCATGGTGTGACCAGTGTGACTAAAAGTGTCTGTTGTCCGTTTAAAATTGACATTTTAATTCAAAACATATCACTCACTAAAAACTAATAAAACACACTTTTATTGTCTTGATAATTTATAAAATTGATTCATAAGTCATTTGTAACATGTTTGGTGAATTATCATGTCAAAATGGAGCACGATGTGACTGGTATGACTCATAGTGTATGTTTCTAGTTTGAAATAACATTTTAGTATAAAAAACCCACTAGTATACTAAAGAATAAGAAAACATATTCGTATTGCTTTAATACTATTGTAAAATTATCTATAAGTCATTTTTATGTGTAGGAATCTACCAAACCTTAATATGGCATATGGCATGGCTGTTTAAATCAAAATTTATCTTTTTATTTAAAATTGGAATCAATTTAAGTAAAAAACAACAAGTGACATACTGAAAATTGAGCAAACAGATTTAGATTGTTTTGATATTTTAGTAAAAATATCCATGATTCAATTTTGATTTTTAGGATTTAACCAAAACTTAATAATATGCACAATGTGACCAATATGACTCTAAGTGTGTCGTTTTATTTAAAATTGACATTAATTTAAGTAAAAATGAAAAAGTGACATACTAAAAATCAATAAAATGCATTCATATTGTTTTGGTACTTTATAAAATGATCCATGATTAATTTTGTATGTTTAGGAACCAACCACACCTCTATCTGATGCATTATGTGACAAGTATGACTAAAAGTTTTGGTTATCAGTTAAAAATAGACATTTTAGTTCAAAACATGTCACTCACTAAAAACCAAGAAAATGTGCTCTGATTGTCTTGATAATTTATTAAAGAAATTCATAAGTCATTTTTATGTGTATTAAGTACTCTCACATAAAATCGACACATGATGTTACCAACATGACACATAATGTGTGTTTCTAGTTTGAAATGACATTTTAGAAAAAAAAACATCTGCCATACTGAAAACAAAGAAAATACATTTGGATTGTTTTGATACTTTAGGAAAATGATATATAAGTCATCTTTGACATGTATAAATCATATGAACCTCAATACTATGCATATTTTGGCTGGTATAACTCAATGTGTCTCTTTTTATTTAAAATTGACATTAATTTAAGTAAAAACTACAAGTGACATACTAAAAACCAAAAAAACACATTTGTATTATTTTTATATTTTATGAAAATGATTAATAAGTAATTTTTGACACGTTTCAATCATCTAAACCTCAATATGATGTACGGTTTGGCTGGTATAACTCAAAGTGACACTTTTTATTTAAAATTGATGTTAATTTAAGTAAAAACAACAATTGACATACTAAAAACTGAGAAAACACATTCATATTGTTTTGATATTTTAGTAAAACGATTCATGATACATTTATGATGTGTATGAGTCAAACACACCTCAATAAAACACATGGTGTGACTGGTATGACTAAAAGTTTCCATTATCACTTTAAAATTGACTTTTTTGTTCAAAACGTGTCACTCACTAAAAACCAAGAAAACACACTTTGATTGTATTTATAATTTAGGAAAGAAATTCATAAGTCATTTTTGACATGTATGAAGTAGTATCATATCAAACCGGCACATGATCTGACCAGTATGAATCATAATGTGTGTTTCCAGTTTGAAATGACATTTTAATAAAAAACATACAACTGACATACTAAAAAATGAGCAAACACTTTCGGATTATTTTTATACTTTAGGAAAATAATCCATTAGTAATTTTTGATAGGTAGGAATCCTATTCACCTCAATCTTAAGCATGGTGTGACTAGTATAACTCCAAATGTGTCATTATTTAAAATTGACATTGATTTTAGTAAAATAACAAGTGATATAGTCAAAACTAAGAAAATACATTTAGATTGTTTTGATATTTTAGGAAAATGATCCATAACTCACTTGTGATGTCTAAGAACCTACCCCGACTCAATAAGATGTATGGTGTGACCGGTATAACTCCAAATGTGTCTTTTTATTAAATATTGACATTTTATTAATTTATTCTTTCATAATAATGATTAATTTATTTATTTATAGTACTAATAACATAAGAAAATTTCTTATATAGGAAGAATATTTTTCTTAGATTGAGATGAATTGTTAGGAAACTGATACCATGGGTAGAAATTCTTGAGAGGGGGTCACGAACGTCAAAAGTGGAAATATTATTGTTTTTAAAATTTTGTTGGATAATTGTATATGTAATTATATAAAACATTGTTTGAAATTTATATAGCAGTGTTTTTTTGTATATACCATGAGTGTACATTTTTTGTATTCCTTGTGTCACATTAAATGTATATTCAATTGTTTAAAATTATAGGTTTTTACAGGTTTTTTCTCAGTGTGCTATTATATTAACAGCACAATGTAGCCATTTAGGCCTTTATCAATGTTTTTTTAGTGTGGATAAAGTACCTCCTTTATTAGTGCTTTTGTAGCACTGATAAAGGGGACCCCTTATCATCATTGCAATTAATAGCGCTTTTTTAGCACTGTTAGAATCCAATTTGTACGCTGTTAAAGGGCATATGTGTAGTAGTGTAAATGTGTTAAATGTATACAATAACCTCTAGGATCCATAAACAAAATATTTATATAAATAAAAAATGTAAAGGTAAGAATACACACCTATTATATAAAAATAGGTACCCTAACCTAACAACTAATGTGAATAAAGTCCCCGCTCACACTCCAAACCCAAATAACACCAGTAAAAATCACCAACATGTACCACAAATATCCACTAACGCCTACTCTATCATGTGCAATTTCCCAATCAGGATGATTGTATCACTGAGAGCGGTAGGGGTGAATTATTTATACTTTTTCTTTTACATTTATTTTCAATTGAAGCAACCTTCTCCTCTTGTTAAATATTTCAATTCCCTAGTAAAAAGAAATCCAACACACATCCATGAGAACATAAAGATTTTTCAGGTTCACTATTCAATAAGAATAACTGCGTACTTTGTATGGTTTGTAAATGATCCAATATCATACAATACACTAAAAATTAATCCTTGGATTATAGTGAGTAGGATATACCCTTACACTCATGTAGAACTATGTAAACAATTCCAACAGTGTATGTGCACCCTCTTAGCACAAATAGGGTAATACAATGATTATGTAAAAACTTAGGTTACCTATTCTTCTTTACTATTTCAAAAATTTATTCAATTTAAATGAAATTATTCACTTTTGTACCCAGAAGAAGGTAAGAATTTCGTAGAATTTTTTATCAGAAACTCAATCTGATTTTCCTGGGTATGATTTTCCTAGTCTGCTTCCTCCGAGTATGATTCTTCCAAAATACAATTCTTTCATTCTAATTTTCTTTCAGAATATAATAGAAATGAGTCAACACCACTTCAATTCCTGATCCAAATAAACTGAGTATGGTTCTTCCTCAGTCTGAGACCCAAAATTTTGAAGTCCCAAAACTAATTAATCCAGCCTAATATAATGATCAACGAAATACGGTAATCAACTGAATATGATAATCACTGGGTACAATTGTCATCTAAAAACAACATTGTGATATTTTCTCTTATCCTATGCCTTATTCCCATCTAAACGTATTCAACAAAGATCAATATAGTATCTTCCTTCTATCACTGAAAACTTGGAGATTCTCTCTCTACTATAGTGAACAATATCAATAGTCATAAAGTATAAAGTACTTATCATTTTATAGGTGACCCTAAATAGGTTTGGGTAGGAATCCCAAAAATATTTCCCACTCGCAAAACTTCACCCAAATTTTAATTTCCTTTGAAATATAGAGATGCATTTTGACTTCTTCAACTCTTCTCGAAGGTTCTTAATTTTTCTTCAAACTTTATATCATTCTTCTGGATTTCATTTAAATTTTTAGTATGATTTCAATACATGAGTCTAATTTTCTAAAATTGATTTCTTCAAAACAAAGCTCTGTACCAATAATATAAAACTATTTGAATAAATGAATACAAATCTGAATGGTCAAAATGATCATTCTTCTTAATGTCGAGCCCCCCTCGATAGTACATCCAGAAGTCTCTTTCCCTTTTTCTTTTGACCCACTTAAGATTCAAAAATTTATCTTCTCCTCTTAATTTTTGTGAGTACTATTTTCCTAAATATGGTCACTTCTGGGAATAGTCATTCTGGGTAATATATTTTTCCATTTAGAGCCTGAGTATGATCATCTTGAGTACAAAAAAAAAATTTGTTTCATATGGAAGATCAGACGCTACAGTGAATCAGTACCATCTCTTACTCTTCTTCCACTAGGGTACAATAATTAAGGGTACAATTTACTTTCAATCAACAGCATATCTTTTGTAACACCCCGAAATTTTATGAAAAATATTCTTTTTAATTTCATTAATGTCTTGTGTTGTACGCTACACCAAAAGAAGCTTTCACAACACGCATCCTTGACTTGCCTTCCATTACACACAATTGCGACCTTCCTCGATAGCGTGTGTAGTACGCAATAACGAGTTTCACTAAACATCAATATGCTATTAAAATATTATTAAAACAAGCCGTTATGAATAGTAATAACCACTTTTTGAAATTTTGTAAATTTTATTTTTTTCAAAATGGACTTTATTTTTGGATTCGTAATATCAAAATTAGCTTAGGGTGAAATTTTGGTACTTTTCAGATAACTTTTATTTTCTGATTAATAGTGAAAATTACTAAATTTTAATTAAAAAAAACTTTTTTAATCGAAATAATTAATAGTGATAAATTATTAATTTGAGTGGTTTTTAAGTATATTTAGAATATATTTTTACAAATCAATACAATGTTGGTCATTGGATGTAATTTCACATTTACACCAGACATAAACAAGTGTTAATCTTTTGATAGTTATTATCTCTTAAAAACACGCTATTTGTTGTGACAGCGGAAATTAATAATAAAATTAATTAATGAAACTTATATGTTGGGAATTTTTTAAAATAGAAATCATTTTTGAATTCGGAATATCAATTATAGCTTAGGGTGAAATTTTGGCATTTTTCTAAAAAACTTCAATTTTTGATGAATAGTGAAACTACAAAGTGGTAGTTAAAAAGATTAATTTTTTCATAAATCTTAATTTTACCACTTCTGTGAATGGAATTTCAAAAATCTGAGAGACACGGTTGATGTCAATAAGTAAAATGTGGTTCAATGAGATGAAAATAATTTTTGGTGAATAGTAACTTTTTACTTTTATTTACCACGGTTAAAAGTAAATAGGGTAATTAAGGGTAAAAATGATATTATTATTACCCTAAAACATGTCCTAATCCTATTGGACAAGTGTATCTCGACTAAAAACAACCTTAAGTGTAAACGATTATCATTTAGGCCCACTTGTATTAGATTAGGACATTTATTATTATTTAATTCAAAAAAGAGTTAAAAGAGTTAAAATCAAAGTTTAATTACTAAAACATTTTTAATATACGGTTATACATAATATAATTTCGACTATAAATATTCATTAGAAAGATAAAGAGATTTACTACATAATGGTATTTTATTTGTAATTTTTATACTTTAAATAATTTAATTTATGTATGACACAACGATGATGCAGTAATTACATTTTTAAGAAAATATTAACATAATTGATGTTATAAATGCCCAAATAAATGTAATATGAGACTTTTTATGACTTACACTAATTTTCTAGGTTAATATGACATGTTATTGTTTATTTAAGTAACTTTCTTAGAACTTATCATTCTGTTAGAAATTTCATAAAAATCATGTACCAAATAGTGTCAAAATTGACATAAATTAGTTTTTAAAACAAATATTATATTATTAATTGTTATTTAATTCCTAAAAATCTAAGGTTCGGCCAAATGACTTATATAAGGATAGATATATTAATAATAAACAAATTGGGGTTCGTTTGGCTTGATATAGTAAGTTTATTAACCACATAGTGTAAGAAAACAAAAAGACACGGTAAAAGTTAAATTATTTAACTTAGAGTTAAATCTAATTGATAAGGTTAAAATAATAACATAAACTTGTCTAAATCCTATTTTATGAGAGTATTTCGACCCATACCCACTTTATCTTAGAAATAAGATCATTTGGAACCATTATAAACCTAATTTGACCTTAATATAAAATAATATTTTGAGATTTTCCTAAGATGCCCCTCTCCTCCCTTATAAAAGGGCACCTCCTCCCTATCCTCCTCACACCAATTTGAGCATTAAAGCTCGGCCAAACCCTGCCAAAATCTCTTCTCCACTTCCCTAGTATCATCCTAGAGGTCCTGTTCTTCTTAAAAGACCATCCTTAGTTCTTTAAGTGGAGATTAAGTGAAGGCGCATCAAAAAGAGGTAATATCCATTACCGATCTTTTTCAATTTCTTTCTTCTTCAACTTCTTCTTCTTTAGTTGTTTCATGATAAATTAATAACATCAGTATTTATTATATACTGATATGTTATTATAAATATGAAACAACTCTAATTAACCTTCTATCCATCCTACGGAAAAAGGAAATCACCGCGCGTGCGTACGTACGGAATACCGTCTCCACGCCGTGGTGTAATCTATTTTCCGCCACCACCTTTATTGGATGGGTATAATGGTGTAATGAGTAACTATATATGATTATTATAAAGTGATATTGATACTGAAATAGTATACATACACTTAAACACAATTCCACGACCATGGGAACGATATCATCGCTCGTGCGTACGTACGGACTACCGTCTCCACGACGCGATGAGATTCATTCTCAATGATTAACCATTCATGAATGATTATAAAGTATATATAATAATTACTAATGAAATATATGACATAATAATGATACTGGATTTATTTATATTTATATGTATGTCATCTACTTAATTCCATTCAATTCAATAAGGAAACGAAAACAGCGTTCATGTGTACGTACGGACTACCGTCTCCATGAACGGTGTATTTATTTCCATTTACTGATTTATTATATATATTTCTATTCTGAATATATATATATATATAAATCATGTTTTATATTCTGGAATTAAGTAATCATTATCTAAGTAATCATATGAATAATTACAAGTCAAAACACGGACGACAAATGAAACAATTTTACCCAAAACGCTCTTTAACATGGAATTTACAAAATAACGGGTAATAAAAATTCATAAGTGAACCATATATGATATAATAACAATGAATATGATTCTTTAATAAGTCAATGACATTATTTAAATCATTATACAGGAGTTTCGGACACTTACGAAGAAAATCGGACCTAAGGTAAGGGAAATATCACAATCTCATTTTTTTTCCGAGATTGTTTATACTTTGGAATTTACTGGGGTGTATTTTATCATCCACATCCATGTTTCATCAAATTGTAATATTATTTCCATACATCTACAATTATTTAAATCCATTTTTAACCTTCGGTGTGTTTTTAGTAAAAGATATGAAAGGAATCTTTTGTCGTTTTTCATATGAGGTACTTTTTTGACTTTTCCGACAAAAGTACGAAGAATGTTTTTTTTAACTTATACGGCACGAATGGATTTTTAAAACATTATTTCCAAGAATCTTCCTTTACAAGTTTTCAAGTTTATTTTTAATCAACTTCTTTTAGTTTATAATTGTACGAAATTTTTAGAAAGGAAAAGTGTTTTTGAAGCATAAAGGATATTTTCCTCAAGAATGAAGTTCAGGAGTTTTATCAAAATTATTTTAACATATAAGATAATATAGGGTTCTATTTTTATCTCTATTATTACATGGATTTGATTATTTTGTGATGGAAATATTTTTATGAATTCCTTTATCTTATATGAATTGTTTTATGATGTCACGATATTTAAGATTCCCATTTTTTTACATGGGTTATGCTATGATGTATGGTTTATGATTTTGTGGCACACATAAGAATGGTATAATTATGAGATGGGTGGGACCTATATCTCCCTCCAATTCATTGGGTAAATATTTTATATCTCATGAGATAAACATGGCTGGAACGGTAGGTTATACCAGTTCAGTGAAACAGGACTGGAACGAGGGTGACTCGGTTCAGAAAGGGACTTTGTCCACTAAGATAGTCTTGGCAATGAGTCTTTACTAACAAGAAATGTGTAACACCCCAAGCTTCCACGGGACATTTCCCTTCGAATAATGCGATAGCGTGTGTTGTACGCAACCTCAAGTTCTAACACACACCACAACTAATTAAACTAGCTGTTGTGAATAGTAATACCTACTTTTTGAAATCATATATATTTTATATTTCAAAATGGACTTAATTTTTGGATTCGTAATATTGAAATTGGCCTAGGGTGAAATTTTGGTACTTTTCGGATAACTTTTATATTTTGATGAATAGTGAAAATTACTAAATTTTAATTAAAATCAACTTTTTTAATCAAAATAATTAATATTGATAAATTATGAATTTGAGTGGTTTTAAAGTATATTTAGAATATATTTTTACAATTTAATTTAATGTTTGTCATTGGACATAATTTCACAATTAAACCAAACATAAACAAGTGTCAATCTTTTGATAGTTATTATCTCTTAAAAACACGCTTTTTATTTTAACAATAGGAATTAATTTTAAATTAATTTCTGCCACTTCTGTGTTTTGAATTTGGAAAAATGGATTACATATTTGGAATCAGGATGTCCAAATTATGTAAATAGGTAACTTTTATTTTTACACATTTTGAATAATTACTGCGGTAAATATTTTATTTACCATGGTTAAAGGGTAAATCCGGTAAATAAGGGTTAAAAAATAATATTATAATAATACAAAATTACCCTAAAACGTGTCCTAACATTATTGGTGGACACATACCCGACCATGGGAATCCTTGGGTCGATTTGGGGACCCCTTAGATCCACTTTTATGTGGTAGGGACACATTATATTAATAAAGTTAAAATAAAAATAAAAATGGCATAAGCTTACATCTTTTAGAAGAACAATTTTTACATAGGGTTATACATGTTGGATTTTCGATTATAAATATTAATTAGAAAGATAAAAAGATTTCCTACATAATGATATTTTATTTATAATTTTTAGACATCAAATAATTTAAATTATTAATGACACAATAATGATGCAATGTTTACCTCATTAATAAATCATTTAAATAAATAAGATTATAATGATTAAAATATTATCTAAAACCTATCCAATTCTTATTGGTTGATGTTATTTAGAATATGAGTCATCGTATCTTCGACCTCAATGATTTTTGGACCATTATAAACCGAATATAATTATATTATAAAGTAATACTTTCACTCTTTCCTAAAGAGCCCCTCCTCTCCCTTATAAAAGGAGACCACTCCTTCTCATTTCTTCACACCTTCAAAGCCACTTGGCTCGGCCAAACTCTGCCCAAATACTCTCCCAACTTCCCTCACTACAACCTAGAGGCCTTAGTTTGATCAGAAAGCCAACCTAAGGAGCCCTTTTGATCAAATCAAAAGGAAGAACCCGAAGAAGAGGTAATGTTTTCACCACCCCTTTTCAAGTTCCTTTCTTCTTCCACTTCTTCTTTCTTTGTTGTTACCATTCTAAAATAATAACTCCAATATCATTTATATACTGTGATGTTATTATAAATATGGTACAACCATATTCAGTATTCTATCCACCCTTTTAATAACATGTCACCATACGTGCGTACGTACGGCTTACCGTCTCCACGTCGTGGTGTAATTGTTATTCAATATAATATTATTTGGATGGGTATAATAATGATGTGTAACTCATGTAAATAATAAATATAACATGTTAATGATTCTGTATATATGATATACCATCCATTTATATATTATTTTAATATCAAAAGAATGATATTGTCGCTCGTGCATACGTACGGACTACCGTCTCCACGAATGCGATGAGATTCATTCTCAATCGTATCCATTCAAGTATAATTATCATTTGATGATTTAAAAATGATGTTTAAAGACTTGATATCATTCTGGATATGAATAATATACAACCTATCCTTTAAAAACATGTCTTACGTAACAAAACATACAAAATAAAACAAGTAAGTTCACACCCGAAACAACGATAATACTAAGATATTATTATCAAATCAATATTAAAAGATCATATATGATATCATAATAATGTATATGATTATTTTATAATTTAATAACAATTATTTCACAATTATACAGGAGGTTAACCTACCCCAACCAAGGAAAAGTACAAGGTAAGGGGTTTTCATCTCACTCCTTATTTCCGTGAGATTCATGCCATATTGCCACCATCACCTTTTGTGTGGTGTATGTACTACCCATAATTATATTCTTTGTGTAATACACTCTAATTTATGTGTATTTACATATTAATTGTATGATACCTCTATCATGGGATGTATTTTTCATAATTTACCAAATTGTTAAGGGTTTATTTCGCAATCTCTTCATTATCTGAGGTTGTTTATACGTAATAATCTATTGGGATCTCGTTATCATCCACATCCATGTTTCTTCAAAATGTATTTCAAAACATTTTTAATATTTAAAAGAATATGGGTTAAAGTCATTTATAACCTTGTTTGACTTTTTATAAGGGGTTTATAAGGGAATATTTACGTCGTTTTCCAAACAAGGTGCTTTTTAACCTTTTCGACAGAATTAAGATAAGAATGTTTTTTTAACTTATACGGCGGGTGCGGTTATTTTCCGCCGTTATAAAATCTTCAAAGCTTCCCTTACAAGCTTATAAGAATATTTTCAAAGAAATTGTTTTATTTTATAAATATAAGTCTCTTAAATGATTTCAAAATAGAAAGAGATATTTCTTTAAAAAGAGTTTTGATTTCATCTATGTCAACATCCTTTAATGGATTTTATGCTTATTTGAGGATGATATATTATGATACAAAACTTTTATATTGTATTGAAGGTTTTGTGATATGTTTGACTGTGGATGTGCTATTTTTTTATATACCATTCATGGTTTATGGTGAAAGTATTGACATTTCGTATGCTAGTTTTAATACGAATGTTTATGTTATGTTTAAACCTTTTCATATGGGAATGCATTGGACTTAATATGTGATGGGTGGAGCCCGCTATAGCTCCTCGATGCATCGGTAGGTCTCATGAGACAAACTAGTGTCTTGGCACAAGTCCTTGGAAAAATCTTATTTGTAGTCTTGGCACGAGGCCTTGGCTATGTGGTTATGATAGTCTGGCATTATGCATTCCATCATTATGAAAGTGGTTATTGATATTGCATGTGATTATTCGATTAGTAGAATATCCATGTGAATAAGTAAATGGCATTATTTCATTTTATTTATGCCATACTATGTTGAAGTTAAAGTTTAAAAGGCTTTTGTTTTAGTTATACATTGCCTTAAATGTTTATTCTTATTTTTGAAAGTTTCCGCTGTATTGTTATCCTTACTGGGCATTTGAGCTCACCCCTTTTCTATGTTTTATTTTACCAGGATGTGAAGAAGTAAATTATGAATGACTTTCAGGGATATTATGAGGGGATAATAGTATGGACTATTGAGACAATATGTTGTTGTAGTAGTTCTTTTTTTATTTTGATGATGTAATGTAAAACTTATGAATATATCTAGTGTTTCCAAGGCTACTAAACCAATCGGTCTTTCGAGATTTGATCTTTCTTGTGATCATGCCAATGTAATGTTATTAATGCACCGACTCTGGGTAACTGGGGTCGGGGCGTTACAGTTGGTATCAGAGGAAGTTTAGTACAAACCTTGGAAGCTAGATTTAGATAAACTCTGATTAGAGCACGTAGACCTAAGATGAACTTTGAGGATTAGTATAGAAGAACTTCCTAGAATTTTGGTATTGTAGATATTTTGTGAGTTTTCCGAGCAATACATCCCTGTCTGGATACGAGAAGGTAGAGGCGGCTCTGGCACAGATGTACCTAGGGGTAAAACCCGAAAACACCGCTTTGAGCTAGACTAGAACGGGAACTGGTGCACGACAACGGGTCTTGCTGCACTCTTGGTTACGACACTCCCGGGAGATATGCTTAGGATAACTCTCATTTTCTTTACAAATCATTATGAAGGGTTTATGAGTATATAATTCCTCAAAGAAAACATTTTTATGATTATGGATTATATCCATAAATAGTTCAATTTATGTTAAGTGTTTTATAAGTATGGGATTATGTATTTTGATTCATAAACTGATCTAGTTTATGCCATTGTTTAGAAATGGATCCTAGTGGAAGAAATGGAAACCGTATCAATGCACGCACTCCATGTAGGGATTTCCCTCCTGATCAAGATAATTATAGTGGGGTTGGTGATGCAACTGGTGCCGATCAGCTAATCACCATACTGGGACAACTTACTCAGGTTATGAATAATAACCTTACCCGTATGGAGCACCCTGATCTGCAGCGTGGAGGATCAATGTTAGATCGATTCATGAGGCAACAACCACCAATGTTCAATGGGAGTACAAATCCCTTAGTAGCTGAGCAATGGATAAATTCCCTAGAGAAAATATTTCAGGCTTTGGGGAGCAGTGAAAGGGAAAAAGTTATCATGGCAGTTTACCGCCTCACTGGAGATGCTGATCAATGGTGGTCATTGATTCAAAACATGAAGGAAGATGATGAAGTATCAAATATGGAATGGAGGGAGTTCAAATATCTTTTTTTAGAAAAATACTTCCCTCGCGACCATCGAGAAGATATGGAAAGGCAATTTCTAAGTCTGAGACAGAAGGAGGATGAGAATGTCGCAAAGTATGAGGCTAACTTTACAAGGTTAGCAAGGTACGCTGGTGATTATATACGTAACCAAATAAGTAAGATTGATCGTTTCTTTGATGGGTTAAAACCATTTCTCCGTCGAGCATTAGTCTCACAATCCTTTTCATCGTACGAAGACATTGTCTCATGTGCTATCAAGACCGAAAAGGAATTATCTAAGTCTTATGACTTTAAAGCAAAGCAAGAGAAGAAGAGACCTTCTGATCAATCTGGGAATGGAAATAAGGGGAAGAAGGGAATGGTTAAATATCCATCATGTGGTAAATGCGGGAAGAAACACCCTGGTACTTGTTTGAAGGTAATGGGAGTCTGTTACAAGTGTGGTGAAAAAGGCCACCAAGCTCGTGATTGCAAGGGGAAGAAGGAAGCTACCAACGTTCAGTGCTACAATTGTAGGGAGATGGGGCATTATGCAAATGAATGTCCTAAGCTTCAGGAGAACTTACCTCAGAAAAGGCCAAGGGATCAAGGCCAGGCTTATGCTATCACTACTGCTGAGGTAGAAGCTCCGAAAGACGTGGTGGCAGGTAATTTAATGGTTTCCTCAAGTTTAGCAAATGCATTATTTGATTCTGGATCATTGCATTGTTTCATATCTTCCCAGTTTGCTAAGAAAATTAGATATTTCCAATTTGATTTAATAAGGGATTTGTCAGTTAAAACTCCTAAGGGAAGTATCATTGCAACAAAGTTTTGTGAATCAGTCCCCATTAGAGCACATAAATTTTCTTTATCTGCTGATCTCATCGTCATACCTATGATTGAGTTTGATATAATCCTCGGTATGGACTGGCTTTCGGACTATGATGCGAAGATTTATTGTAAGAAGAAAGAGGTTACGATTCTTGATGATAATGATAAGGAACACCTTATTTTTAGAGCAGAATCGTCACCACCTAATTCTTATTTAGATCCACCCCCAGTAGCTCAACTTAATTCAATTATTGGGGAGGAAGAGAATTAAATAACTGTCGGTGGGGAAAGGAAAGTTCAAATAGAGGATGTACCTGTTGTGAAAGAATTTGTAGATGTATTTCCGGAAGATTTACCTGGACATCCTCCAGAACGAGAAGTTGAGTTTTCCATTGATTTGATTCCTGGATCAAGGCCTATATCGAAGACCCCTTATAGAATGGCCACTGTAGAATTAGTCGAACTAAAGAAACAACTAGAGGAAATGAGTAATAAGGGATTTATTCACCCTAGTGTTTCTTCATGGGGAGCCCCTGTTCTTTTTGTTAAAAAGAAAGATGGATCTATGAGGTTATGTATCGACTACAGGGAGATCAATGCTATAACGATAAAGAACAAGTATCCCCTACCTCGTATTGATGATTTATTTGACCAACTGCATGGAGCTCAATACTTTTCAAAGATTGACCTTCGATCTGGATACCATCAGTTGTGTGTGAAGAAGGAAGACATTCTGAAGACAACATTTCGAACCAGGTACGGGCATTACGAGTTTACCGTAATGCCGTTTGGATTGACTAATGAACCCTCTGTATTCATGGATCTGATGAATAGAGTTTTCAAGGAGTATCTCGATGAATTTTTGGTTATATTTATTGATGATATCTTGGTATACTCCAAAACCTACGAAGATCATGAAAATAACTTGCGCATTATCTTGACGACTCTGAGGAGGCATGAATTATATGGGAAGTTTAGCAAGTGTGAATTTTGGCTTCAGGATATTTCTTTTCTTGGCCATATTGTCTCTAAAGACGGAATCTCTGTTGATCCTTCTAAGACCAAGGCAATCCAAGAATGGCCAGCACCTACGAGTATAACTGAGGTACGTAGTTTTATTTGTTTGGCAGGTTATTATCGACGTTTCGTCCAGAATTTTGCCCGATTGGCTAACCCATTAACAAAGCTCACACGTAAAGGGGTTAAATTTGTTTGGACAAAAGAGTGTGAAGAATGTTTTGAAGAACTGAAGAGAAGATTAGTCAATGCTCCTATATTGACTCTACCATCGGGGAATGATGGGTTCGTTATTTATAGTGATGCATCAAAGAAAGGACTTGGTTGTGTCCTTATGCAGAATGATAGAGTTATTGCCTATGCATCACGACAGTTGAAAATTCATGAACAAAACTATCCTACTCATGATATTGAGTTAGCAGTTGTGATCTTTGCTTTGAAGATATGGAGGCACTACCTCTATGGTGAAAAATGTGAGATTTATACTGATCACAAGAGTTTGAAGTATATTTTCTCACAAAAAGAACTCAACATGAGGCAAAGGAGATGGCTTGAATTACTCAAGGATTATGATTGTACGATACACTACCACCCGGGGAAAGCAAACAAGGTGGCATATGCTTTGAGTAGAAAAGACCATGGAGTTTTGAACAATATGAGAATTGAATGGGATCCAATTTTCATGGATCTAGTGAAGATGGACATGGGAATAACCTGGGAAGGTGAAACATCAATGCTTTTTCAAATGGTTGCCAAACCATCTTTACTAGAAAGGATTAAGAGTTCTCAGACCGATGATGAAGAATTTCAGAAGAAGATTAAAGCTGTGAATGATGGGAGATTGAGAGACTTTGTGTATGAAGATGGAATTTTGAAATTCGGGAAGAGACTTTGTGTTCCCGATTTACCTGATCTGAAAAGGGAATTGCTGGATGATGCTCATAGTTCCAACTTCTCTATACACCCTGGGAGCACCAAAATGTATAGAGATTTGAAGGAACATTTTTGGTGGGACAAAATGAAGAGGGAGATTGCTGATTTTGTGTCAAGATGTATGGTTTTTCAACAAATGAAAACTGGAAGGCAACAGCCTGGAGGAGTCATGCAACCTCTTCCCATACCGGAGTGGAAATGGGACAATATTACGATGGACTTTGTCATGGGGCTACCAAAGACTCCTAGAAGGAACGATGCAATATGGGTTATTGTTGATCGTCTTACCAAGTCAGCACATTTTCTTGCTATAAGAGAAGATCTACCCCTGGAACATCTAGCAAGACTATACATTAATGAAGTTGTGAGACTTCATGGAGTACCCCTATCGATTGTTTCTGATCGTGATCCCCGTTTTACTTCAAGATTTTGGAAAAGTCTTCAGAAATCCCTGGATACTGAACTTCATTTGAGCACTGCTTACCACCCTCAGACAGATGGACAATCAGAACGGACTATTCAAACCCTAGAAGACATGTTGATATCTTGCTCACTTGACTTTCAGGGTGTGTGGGATCAATATTTACCACTGGTAGAATTTTCCTATAACCATAGCTTCCATTCGAGTATTCAGATGGAACCATATGAAGCGTTATACGGAAAGAGATGTCGTACACCAACCTGTTGGGATGACGTTGGTGAAAGAAAACTTGTAGGCCCAGAACTGGTGGAGGAAATGGTGGAAAAGGTGAAGGTAATCCAAAATCACATCAAAGCAGCTCAAAGTAGGCAGAAGAGCTATGCCGATAATCGAAGGAAGGATTTGGAATTTCAAGTCGGTGATCATGTTTTCCTGAAGGTATCTCCATGGAAGGGAGTCATAAGTTTTGGTAAGAAAGGTAAATTGAGTCCCAGGTACATCAGACCTTTCGAAATTCTAGAGCAAATTGGGGTTGTAGCTTACCGATTGGCAATGTCGCCAAGTCTCTCCAAAGTTCACGATGTGTTCCACATATCTCTGTTGAGAAAATACATGCCTGAACCAACGCATGTACTCACCTATGAGGAATTAGAACTGGAACCCGATCTGTCTTATTGTGAAGAGCCTGTCAGGATTCTTGATACAAGAGAACAAGTACTGAGAAACCGGACGACGCGTCTGGTAAAAGTTTTGTGGAGAAACCATAAGATGGAAGAGGCAACGTGGGAACCCGAGGAACTTATGATGAAGAACCACCCGAGTCTTTTCATGTGATAAGTATTCTAGAAATTTCGAGGATGAAATTATTTGAAGGAGGGGAGAATGTAACACCCCAAGCTTCCACGGTACGTTTCCCTTCGAATAATGCGATAGCGTGTGTTGTACGCAACCTCAAGTTCTAACACACACCACAACTAATTAAACTAGCCGTTGTGAATAGTAATACCTACTTTTTGAAATCATATATATTTTATATTTTAAAATGGACTTCATTTTTGGATTCGGAATATTGAAATTATCCTAGGGTGAAATTTTGGTACTTTTCGGATAACTTTTATATTTTGATGAATAGTGAAAATTACTAAATTTTAATTAAAATCAACTTTTTTAATCAAAATAATTAATATTGATAAATTATGAATTTGAGTGGTTTTAAAGTATATTTAGAATATATTTTTACAATTTAATTTAATGTTTGTCATTGGACATAATTTCACAATTAAACCAGACATAAACAAGTGTCAATCTTTTGATAGTTATTATCTCTTAAAAACACGCTTTTTATTTTAACAACGGGAATTAATTTTAAATTAATTTCTGCCACTTCTGTGTTTTGAATTTGGAAAAATGGATTACATATTTGGAATCAGGATGTCCAAATTATGTAAATAGGTAACTTTTATTTTTACACATTTTGAATAATTACTACGGTAAATATTTTATTTACCATGGTTAAAGGGTAAATCCGGTAAATAAGGGTTAAAAAATAATATTATAACAATAAAAAATTACCCTAAAACGTGTCCTAACCTTATTGGTGGACACATACCCGACCATGGGCATCCTTGGGTCGATTTGGGGACCCCTTAGAGCCACTTGTATGTGGTAGGGACACATTATATTAATAAAGTTAAAATAAAAATAAAAATGGTATAAGCTTACATCTTTTAGAAGAACAATTTTTACAAAGGGTTATACATGTTGTATTTTCGATTATAAATATTCATTAGAAAGATAAAAAGATTTCCTACATAATGATATTTTATTTATAATTTTTAGACATCAAATAAGTTAAATTATTAATGACACAATAATGATGCAATGTTTACCTCATTAATAAATCATTTAAATAAATAAGATTATAATGATTAAAATATTATCTAAAACCTGTCCAATTCTTATTGGTTGATGTTATTTAGAATATGAGTCATCTTATCATCGACCTCAATGATTTTTGGACCATTATAAACCGAATATAAATATATTATAAAGTAATAATTTCACTCTTTCCTAAAGAGCCCCTCCTCTCCCTTATAAAAGGAGACCACTCCTTCTCATTTCTTCACACCTTCAAAGACACTTGGCTCGGCCAAACTATGCCCAAATACTCTCCCAACTTCCCTCACTACAACCTAGAGGCCTTAGTTTTATCAGAAAGCCAACCTAAGGATCCCTTTTGATCAAATCAAAAGGAAGAACCCGAAGAAGAGGTAATGTTTTCACCACCCCTTTTCAAGTTCCTTTCTTCTTCCACTTCTTCTTTCTTTGTTGTTACCATTCTAAAATAATAACTCCAGTATCATTTATATACTGTGATGTTATTATAAATATGGTACAACCATATTCAGTATTCTATCCACCCTTTTAATAACATGTCACCATACGTGCGTACGTACGGCTTACCGTCTCCACGTCGTGGTGTAATTGTTATTCAATATAATATTATTTGGATGGGTATAATAATGATGTGTAACTCATGTAAATAATAAATATAACATGTTAATGATTCTGTATATATTATATACCATCCATTTATATATTATTTTAATATCAAAAGAATGATATTGTCGCTCGTGCGTACGTACGGACTACCGTCTCCACGAATGCGATGAGATTCATTCTCCATCGTATCCATTCAAGTTTAATTATCATTTGATGATTTAAAAATTATGTTTAAAGACTTGATATCATTCTGGATATGAATAATATACAACCTATCCTTTACAAACATGTCTTACGTAACAAAACATACAAAAGAAAACAAGTAAGTTCACACCCGAAACAACGATAATACTAAGATATTATTATCAAATCAATATTAAAAGATCATATATGATATCATAATAATGTATATGATTATTTTATAATTTAATAACAATTATTTCACCATTATATAGGAGGTTAACCTACCCCAACCAAGGAAAAGTACAAGGTAAGGGGTTTTCATCTCACTCCTTATTTCCGTGAGATTCATGCCATATTGCCACCATCACCTTTTGTGTGGTGTATGTACTACCCATAATTATAATCTTTGTGTAATACACTCTAATTTATGTGTATTTACATATTAATTGTATGATACCTCTTTCATGGGATGTATGTTTCATAAGTTACCAAATTGGTAAGGGTTTATTTCGCAATCTCTTCATTATCCGAGGTTGTTTATACGTAATAATCTACTGGGATCTCGTTATCATCCACTTCCATGTTTCTTCAAAATGTATTTCAAAACATTTTTAATATTTAAAAGAATATGGGTTAAAGTCATTTATACCCTTGTTTGACTTTTTATAAGAGGTTTATAAGGGAATCTTTCCGTTGTTTTCCAAACAAGGTGCTTTTTAACCTTTTCGACAGAATTAAGATAAGAATGTTTTTTTTAACTTATACGGCGGGTGCGGTTATTTTCCGCCGTTATAAAATCGTCAAAGCTTCCCTTACAATATTATAAGAATATTTTCAAAGAAAATGTTTTATTTTATAAATATATGTCTCTTAAATGATTTCAAAATAGAAAGAGATATTTCTTTAAAAAGAGTTTTGATTTCATCTATGTCAACATCCTTTAATGGATTTTACGCTTATTTGAGGATGATATATTATGATACAAAACTTTTATATTGTATTGAAGGTTTTGTGATATGTTTGACTGTGGATGTGCTATTTTTTTATATACCATTCATGGTTTATGGTGAAAGTATTGACATTTTGTATGCTAGTTTTAATACGAATGTTTATGTTATGTTTAAACCTTTTCATATGGGAATGCATTGGACTTAATATGTGATGGGTGGAGCCCGCTATAGCTCCTCGATGCATCGGTAGGTCTCATGAGACAAACTAGTGTCTTGGCACAAGGCCTTGGAAAAATCTTATTTGTAGTCTTGGCACGAGGCCTTGGCTATGTGGTTATGATAGTCTGGCATTATGCATTCCATCATTATGAAAGTGGTTATTGATATTGCATGTGATTATTCGATTAGTAGAATATCCATGTGAATAAGTAAATGGAATTATTTCATTTTATTTATACCATACTATGTTGAAGTTAAAGTTTAAAAGGCTTTTGTTTTAGTTATACATTGCCTTAAATGTTTATTCTTATTTATGAAAGTTTCCGCTATATTGTTATCCTTACTGGGCATTTGAGCTCACCCCTTTTCTATGTTTTATTTTCCCAGGATGTGAAGAAGTAAATTATGAATGACTTGCAGGGATATTATGAGGGGTTAATAGTATGGACTATGGAGACAATATGTTGTTGTAGTAGTTCTTTTTTTATTTTGATGATGTAATGTAAAACTTATGAATACATCTAGTGTTTCCAAGGCTACTAAACCAATCGGTCTTTCGAGATTTGATCTTTCTTGTGATCATTCCAATGTAATGTTATTAATGCACCGACTCTGGGTAACTGGGGTCGGGGCATTACAAAATGATTCTCTAGAATTATGTGTGTATGCCACAAAGTTTCATGTTTTAAGTTATGATTATTGTGATTACATTTCACTGCCATGATTTATCCCATGTTATGAAATTATGATCTCTTTTGCAGGTTAAGATTTCCAAAAGTTATGTGCTTATGTATATGATGTGATTGATATTTCTTTTGTTTACCCTTACTGAGCATTTTAGCTCACCCTTTTATATTTTATTTTCCCCTGGATATAAAGAAAGTTTTTAGGTATAAAAAAAAGAAGATCTTTATGGGAGATGTTGAAGATCTTTCACCAGGATTAGAAGATTATATTCCGAGATTCCAAAGACACTAAACTATTACGATCCTTGTGTGTGTGTTTTTGTTATGTACTAAGTATTCCGCAAATGTAATGTAATGTCAATGTGCGTCAAGCTTCGGGTCTCTACAGTTGGTATCAGAGGGAGGTTTAGTCAACCTTTGGAAACTAGGATGCGAAAATGTTAGTGAGATCCCTAGAGATATTTCTAAGGTATGTCTAGGGATGTCCCTAAGGTTAAGTATACGTATAGGTTATAGTACTAGAATTACGCTAATGACCATAGAATTAAACCTAAGACGTTAGATATTGAAGGTACTTCCCCTTTATTATGTTGTTTTCCCTAGCATGATTTTTGCCTCTCACACTATTCTTTTTGGGTTTTAGACGATGTCTAGAACCCGAAGGAACCGTGTTGATCAATGCAATGGACAATGCAATGATTGTCCTCATGAACAAACAAATGTTATAGGAGATGGAGTGCAAAATCTTATTGCTATACTTACACAAGCTATGAATCATTCTGGACTTCCAAATGAGCAGAGAAGGGAACAATATTCTATTGAGTCCATCATGAGGCAACGTACACCTTCTTTCAGTGGGACTTCCGATACACTTGTTGATGAACAATGGATCAGTACCACTGAAAAGATATTTTCAGTTCTTCAATGTTCTGAACATGATAAAGTCATCTTAGCAGTGTATCGTTTGGAAGGTGATGCTGATCAATGGTGTAATCTTATTAAGAATACAAGGCAAAGGGATGAAATTGAGTCCATGGAATGGGACGAGTTCAAAAACTTTTTTTTGAGTAAGTACTTCCCTCGTATTCTTCGAATAAAGATGGAAAAGGAGTTTCTTGAGCTGAAGCAGAAGGATGATGAATCTGTTGGTATATACGAAGCAAATTTTACAAGACTTGCAAGGTATGCATCTGGCATTATCATCCAACCTGAAAGTAAAGTTGATCAATTTTTCAGTGGCTTAAAACCAAGTCTTCGAAGGGCATTAGCTATAAGAGACTTCAGTAGCTATGAAGAAATTGTGTGTTGTGCTATCAAGGTAGAAATGGAAGTTGGTGTTACATATCCATCTCATGGTTTTGACAAGAAATAAAAGATGGAGTTCAAGGAGAAATCTCAGAATAATGGTGAAAAGAAGATGAATGTTTCCTTATGCACAAAGTGTGGAAAGAAGCATGGTGGAGATTGTCTTAAAGGGACTAGAAAATGTTTTAAGTGTGGAAAAGAAGGTCATCAAGCAGCTGAGTGTCGAGGTAATGGAAAAAGGGTTTCTAATGATGTGAATAAAGCAAACACTGCATAGAACGCACCACCAAAACTTCAATGCTTCAAGTGCAAGGAAATGGGGCATTATGCTAATAAATGCCCTAATCCAAGGGTTAGTGATGATCAACATGAGCAACCACTGAAGGAAAAGGACAAAGGGAAGTCACATGCGATCACTATTGGCAATGTTGAATATGACAACGATGTGGTGGAATGATTAAGTGTTTATGTAATGGTATTCCAAAATAATGTGGTATCATAAAGTATTGGAATATTTATGTGTTGGTCTAATGTGGTATTAAAAGTGATTGAGATATTTTTGGAAATAAGATGATATGCGAATAGTGAAGGGAAAACGAGAAAATGAAATGTTTAACAGTATTCATGAGCTCATGATTGATATAAGGACTAAGTGATATCATGGTTTGAGTATATAGAATTTTGAGGATTTTGGTATGTGGAAAGTGTTAACTTTTAACTGCATTCATGTTTTCACTAAGGTTCAATGGGTATTCATTCTTCAAGAGAATACATGATTAAGGTATTCACATGTTTGTAATTTTACCAACAAGATATATCTTATGATATATGGGGGATAAATGATGGCATTCACGTGATTATTCTGTGACATTTCAAGTAATCATTTTCTTTATACTATGAGCTTGGACCGAAGTATTTTAGATAACCCTAAAGATTAGAATGGATTATGTTGGACATAAGTTAGGATAAAACATTTTTTGATATTATTGATGGGATGTTATAGTAATATAGCTTTAGAAAAAGGACAACCTGCAGGACGGGCGACAGCCCATCACGTCGGACAAGGCTATGGGAATCGAACCCACAATCGAAGTGTGACTGGCCTTTATCGCCTACCACTGTCCTACAGGAAGTCCCTGTTTAGTAGAAACTAATTTTATTATATTAAGCAGTATGATATATGATGTATAAGTCCATTTTAGGAACCATATATGATTAATCTCACTATAGATTGACTTATGTATATAATTTTTTCTAACCTTTTGTTTGAGACAGATGGAATGACCCGTCATTCTATCACATGATCTGCTAACACTTCACGAATAACAAATTCAACTTCATTTATTTAAGAGATGAAGTGCAAATTGTTCAAGGCATGAAAAACAGTGAGATTGTACCAAAATAAAGTAAGTATTTATTCTAATTCAAATTTTCAACTTTATGGAAATGATCTTGAAAACCAAAAATGTTGTCCTAGTGCCCTTATATCCGATGAATCAGATGGTACCCTAGATCGTCACAAATTTATGGATTTGTGATTGCTGGCTTTTCCATAGCCATGTTCTCTACCACTCTCCATCAGAACATGATGGTTAGATTTCTCTTCCATATCCATATTTTCACCTATGTGGAAACCCAGTGATTAGTTTATTTGGGTAACCGTTACGTTTCATACTTTTGTTTTTAAATATTGGTTTTGGTATTCCTTTTTACGATGTGGGTTTCTATTAAAGAAACATTCAAATAGTAAATCATTTATAACCCCGACAAATTTCGAGGGCGAAATTCATTTTAAGGGGGGTAGAATGTAACACCACGAAATTTTATGAAAAATATTCTTTTTAATTTCATTAATGTCTTGTGTTGTACGCTACACCAAAAGAAGCTTTCACAACACGCATCCTTGGCTTGCCTTCCATTACACACAATCGCGACCTTCCTCGATAGCGTGTATAGTACGCAATAACGAGTTTCACTAAACAGCAATATGCTATTAAAATATTATTAAAAATAGACGTTATGAATAGTAATAACCACTTTTTGAAATTTTTGAAATTTTATTTTTTTCAAAATGGACTTTATTTTTGGATTCGTAATATCAAAATTATCTTAGGGTGAAATTTTGGTACTTTTCGGATAACTTTAATTTTCTGATGAATAGTGAAAGTTACTAAATTTTAATTAAAAACAACTTTTTTAATCGAAATAATTAATAGTGATAAATTATTAATTTGAGTGGTTTTTAAGTATATTTAGAATATATTTTTACAATTCAATACAATGTTGGTCATTGGATGTAATTTCACATTTACACCAGACATAAACAAGTGTTAATCTTTTGATAGTTATTATCTCTTAAAAACACGCTATTTGTTGTGACAGCGGAAATTAATAATAAAATTAATTAATGCAACTTATATGTTGGTAATTTTGTAAAATAGAAATCATTTTTGAATTTGGAATATCAATTATAGCTTAGGGTGAAATTTTGGCATTTTTCTGAAAAACTTCAATTTTTGATGAATAGTGAAACTACTAAGTGGTAGTTAAAAAAATTAATTTTTTCATAAATCTTAATTTTACTGCTTCTATGAATGGAATTTAAAAAATCTGAGAGACACGGTTGATGTCAGTAAGTAAAATGTGGTTCAATGAGATGAAAATAATTTTTGGTGAATAGTTACTTTTTACTTTTATTTACCACGGTTAAAAGTAAATAGGGTAATTAAGGGTAAAAATGATATTATTATTACCCTAAAACATGTCCTAATCCTATTGGACAAGTTTATCTCGACCAAAAACAACCTTAAGTGTAAAATAATATCATTTAGGCCCACTTGGATTATATTAGGACATTTATTATTATTTAATTCAAAGAAGAGTTAAAAGAGTTAAAATCAAAGTTTAATTACTAAAACATTTTTAATATAGAGTTATACATAATATAATTTCAACTATAAATATTCATTAGAAATCTAAAGATATTTCCTACATAATGGTATTTTATTTGTAATTTTTATACTTAAAATAATTTAATTTATTTATGACACAACAATGATACAGTAATTACCTTTTTAAGAAAATATTAACATAATTGATGTTATAAATGCCCGAATAAATGTAATATGAGACTTTTTATGACTTACACTAATTTTATAGGTTAATATGAAATGTTATTGTTGATTTAAGTAACTTTTTTCGAACTTATAATTCTGTTATAAATTTCATAAAAATCATGTACCAAATAGTGTCAAAATTGACATAAATCAGTTTTTAAAACAAATATTATATTATTAATTGTTATTTAATTCATAAAAATCTAAGGTTCGGCCACATTACTTAGATAAGGATAGATATATTAATAATAAACAAATTGGGGTTCGTTTGGATTGATATAGTAAGTTTATTAACCACATAGTGTAAGAAAATAAAAAGACACGGTAAAAGTTAAATTATTTAACTTAGAGTTAAATCTAATTGATAAGGTTAAAATAATAACCTAAACTTGTCTAAATCCTATTGGATGAGATGATTTCGACCCATCCCCAATTTATCTTATAAATAAGACCATTTGGAACCATTATAAACCGAATTTGACCTTAATATAAAATAATATTTTGAGATTTTCCTAAGATGCCCCTCTCCTCCCTTATGAAAGGGCACCTCCTCCCTCTCCCCCTCACACCAATTTGAGAATTCAAGCTCAGCCAACCCCTGACAAAATCTCTTCTCCACTTCCCTAGTATCATCCTAGAGTTCCTGTTCTTCTTCAAAGACCATCCTTAGTTCTTTAAGTGGAGATTAAGTGAAGGCGCGTCAAAAAGAGGTAATATCCATTACCGATCTTTTTCAATTTCTTTCTTCTTCAACTTCTTCTTCTTTAGTTGTTTCATGATAAAGTAATAACATTATCATTTCTTATATACTGATATGTTATTATAAATATGAAACAACTCTAATTAACCTTCTATCCATCATACGGAAAAAGGAAATCACCGAGCGTGCGTACGTACGGAATACCGTCTCCACGCCGTGGTGTAATCTATTTTCCGCCACCACCTTTATTGGATGGGTATAATGGTGTAATGAGTAACTATATATGATTATTATAAATTGATATTGATACTGAAATAGTATACATACACTTCAACACAATTCCACTACCATGGAAATGATATCATCGCTCATGCGTACGTACGGACTACCGTCTCCACGACGTGATGAGATTCATTCTCAATGATTAACCATTCATGAATGATTATAAAGTATATATAATAAGTACTAATGAAATATATGACATAATAATGATACTGGATTTATGTATATTTATATGTATGTCATCTACTTAATTCCATTCAATTCAATAAGGAAACGAAAACAGCGTTCATGTGTACGTACGGACTACCGTCTCCATGAACAGTGTATTTCTTTCCATTTACTGATTTATTATATATATGTATATTCTGAATATATATATATATATAAATCATGTTTTATATTCTTGAATTAAGTAATCATGATCTAAGTAATCATATGAATAATTACAAGTCAAAACACGGACGACAAATGAAACAATTTTACCCAAAACGCTCTTTAACATGGAATTTACAAAAGAACGGGTAATAAAAAGTCATAAGTGAACCATATATGATATCATAACAATGAATATGATTCTGTAATAAGTCAATGACATTATTTAAATCATTATACAGGAGGTTTGGACACTTACGAAGCAAATCGGACCTAAGGTAAGGGAAATATCACAATCTCGTTTTTTTTCGAGATTGTTTATACTTTGGAATTTACTGGGGTGTATTTTATCATCCACATCCATGTTTCATAAATATGTAATATTATTTCCATACACCTAAAATTGTTTAAAATGATTTCCTAGAAATAATACTCCACCATATATGGATATTCAATCATTAACATTTCCTTCCTAATTAGGATCTGAATACCCAAACAAATCAATACTTTAAAGATAAAATACCTAATTCCAAATCCTTTTATGCCTCTGATGTATCTAAGAATTATTTTTCCATTAAGTGTGATTTTTTAAGCACTCTAAAATCAGGCACATCAGGTAACAACATAAATAATGTCAGGTCTTGAGACAGTCAAATATAATAGGGTTCCTATCATATTTCAATACTCTTTCTGATCAATTTATTTTCTTTCCCTATCCTTAGAGAACTTTGTTCTCATTGATATTGGTGTGGAAACATGTTTTGATATTTCTATTCTAAACCTCTTTAGAAGTTACTTAGAATACGTTTCTTGAGAACTAAAAATGTATTCCATTATTTGATGTATTTTTTACCCAAGAAAATATTTCATTTCCCCCACCATGGAAATTTCAAATACCTTATTCATTTCTTTATCAAATCTTTTAGAAGTTTTTTCACCATTCTTAGAAAGGAAAATATCATCAATATAAACAATTACAATAAGGGAATACTCTTGAATTTATCTAATATAAATATTTTTATCCACTCTTATTTTATTAAAAATCATCTTCCTAAATCATGTATCCAATTTGGAGTATTGTTCTCTCAGATCTTGTTTTATCCCATACCAGTCCTTATTCAATCTGCACACATAACTTTCATCTTTCCCAACAATAAATCCACATGGTTTTTCAATATAAACTTCCTCTTAAAGATCACCATTCAATAATACAGATTTTACATCCATTTAGAATATCTTGAAGCCTAATTGTGCAGAAATAGAAATAAAGATTCAAATTTTCTCAAGTCTTGACACTGGATAAAAGTTTTCAATGAAATCAATGCCTTCAATCTGAGAATACCCTTTTTAGAAAAATATTTCTTTATTTCTTATCACTTCACCTTCTTCATTAATCTTGTTTTAGAAAACCCATTTTGTGCCAATAATATTTTTGTTTTCAATATTGGGTATGAGTTCCCATGTATCGTTATATTCAATTTGATCCAAATATTCATTAATAGATTGAACCCATTTTGGATGCTCAAAATCTTCTTTCATGTCATTCAGTTCTACTTGTGAATATAGAGAAGTGTGTGTAACTGAATTGGTTGTTCTTCTTATTTGAACCATCTAATGTTGGTCAGCAATGATGTTCTGAGCGTCCACTTGCTTCATCAGTCTAGGATGATATTTTTTAATATCTTCCTCATCACTTGAAATAGATGAGTATGATTCTTCTTCTTGATTATGAATACAATTTTTTGTATCCTTATCAGAATTGTTTTCTTCAACATGCTCTACTTCCTTGTCTACCTGATCATGTTTCTCTTTCTCAGATCCTACAATCACTTTCACATCAAATGAATAAATTATTATTCCTATTTCTTTGTTGAAGCATATGAATCCTATTCCTTCTAGATCATAGCCAAGAAATATTCTATTTTCATATTTTTACTAAAACTTACCAAAGTTTCCACCTTTCCTTTTTATAACACATTGACTCCCAAAAACTCTAAAGTTCTATAAACTTAGAGTTTTTTCCATAAGACAATTAATATGGACTCATACCTAATTGAGGCATGTAGAAATAATGGTTATGAATATAAATAGCAGTACTCGTGGCTTTCCTCTAAAAGTAATAAGAGAGGCTATATTCAACTAACATGGTTGTTCCCATTTCCACCAAGATTCTATTCTTTCTTTTAGAAACTCCATTTTTTGGGGACTGTGTGGAGATCTATAAACATTCCAAATTCCATGATTATAAAGGTAGTATTTAAACTATTCAATTTTATATGCACTTCTATTATATGTTTGAAACTTCTTCACTGAATACTCACATTCTTTCTTAGATTTTTATCTGAAACATTTAAACATTTTTAAAGCTTCTGATTTTCATTTCATATAAATAACACAAGTAATGCAAGTGAAATTATACATGAAATTAATGATATACTTATCTCTATTTTTTTATTGTTTTCTCATTGTCCCAAAAATATCAAAATGAATCAGCTCCTGGGGTTGTCTTAAACAAGTCTCAACTTTCTTATGCACAGTATTTTTAATCTTTCTTTTCCAATAGATAGTGTCATGACCCGTCCTCGGGGCCCGTGTCGTGACTACCCCAAGCCCGCCTTCCATAGGCCAGGGGCTGGAGAGTAGCACCAAAGGCGTAAATCCCGATAACTGGGAAGGCATTGCCTTTATAAAAGTAAACAAAACACCACAGATTACAAGCGGAAGTAAAACACTAAGTTCAAAGAGAAGTGCTGAAAGGTAAATGAGCCAGAATACAAACCCAAATGAAAGTACAACTACAACTAAACAAAGTACAATAGAAAAAGACAACAGCTGGAAGGACGGAAGTGGCTCCTGGGTCGTCCTCCTCAGATCCTACCTGAAGGGTAGGTACAGATGGCGCAGCTCCTGGATCGTCCACCACGGATCCTTCCTAAAGGGTAGGTACAGATAGCCTCCACAACGCTCTCGCCCGTCAACCTCCTCCGAGTGTCGTCTCTCCATGAAGTCCACCTCCGGATACTGACTCGTCGTGTAGTCCACCTCCGGGTACTGACTCGTCATGTAGTCCACCTCCGGGTACCGTCCAGTCCTCGAACACTCGGCCTCCGTCAGCACTGCCCGTCATCTGCAACCAACACAACGAGGTGTGGGAATAGCCCGTGGAGGGTTGAGTATAACGATACTTAGTAGGGACCTCGAGACCCTCAAGGTCTCACTAAAACCAACAAGGATAACCACAAAGAAGATCTCAACAGATAACCTCTACTTAGGTATATGCCCATATATATACCTAAGTTATCAAGTAACCCATCTCAATCATGAGGAAACACAAGGATTATGAAATCAACGGATAACCACTACCCAGGTATATGCCCATACATATACCTATGTTATCAAGTAACCCATATCAATCATGAGGAAACACAAAGGTCATAGACTCAGCTCAAACCAGGATTTTCATTATCGAAAACAGTAACTGCTGAAGAGCTCCATCTCTGGAGTATACAGTGGTCCTGTCACGACTCCGAGGTACTGCTCACTAACCTAAGACTGCTGAGGTACTCCTCCTGTCGAGTACCGCGGGTCAGCCATCCAAACACAGTAGTGCTTCCTGCTGGGGTATGCCACCCAAACACAGTAGTGCACACCCCCTAGTAGCCTGCAGAGGTACTCTCCAGATGAGTATCGCGGGTCGGCACTTTCACACAGGTAGTGCTCCATCCGCCATGGGTCTGCACCTCACAAAGTAGTGCTCCGTCCACTGGGCTAGTCGACTCACTCCAAGTCGAGTCGGTCAAGCAGTCGTCAGGTCTCAGTCGGCTACACGGTCTCTGTACTCCGCACGCTCGTCTCTGGGAGGGTCTTCTCCACGAGCTACATGTCGATACTCAAAGTATCTCAAAGTCCCACGAAGAAGTATCCCAAAGGACCGCCACGTCACAGGGGTCTCAACGCAACAGACGGCGCGTCAATCGAATGCCCGGTCTGTGAGTTACTAGCCCTTTCTTCCCAGGGGCCCGGTTGGTTTTGTATGCGAACCAACCCGGAAGTATCTCAACTATACCCCAACTCTCATAGGGTAAACTCAAAGGGACCGTTTCTCAACTTGATCACCAACACCACTAACGGTTCGTCAAACGGACGTCTGGTCTGAAATATATCAGCTTTTCTGTTCCAGGGGCCCGGTTGGATTTCGGGTACAATCCAACCCGGCCACTATCCAAAAGAAACCAAAACTCGGGAGAAGTATGCCAAAAGTTCCGTCTCATCAAGAGGAAATCAACGAGACAGACGACGCGTCAATCGGACGCCCAGTCTATGAGTTATTGGCTTTTTCGTTCCAGGGGCCCGATTGGATTTCATGATCAAACCAACCGGACAGCACTCCGACGGCATCCAAACCTCAATCAAAGTAAACCAAGAGATCTGTCTCACTTATAGGAATCCATCAAAGTCGACGGCACGTCAATCTGACGTCCGGAGCACAAGTTACGAGCGTTTCCGCTCCGAGGGCCCGGTTGGTTTCGTGTATGAACCAACCTGGTCAAACCTAAAGTATTCCGAAAAATTTAGTGCGATATGTCAAAATGACCGTCTCGATCCAAGGGTCGCATCGAAACTGACGGTGCATCGATCAGAGGTTCATAGCCTAAGATATGGGCATTTGACCGAAAGTGATCCGAAAATGGGGGGTCTGGGCCCGTACCGACGCGGCCCAACCCCCCTGGTCGGCCTGAACCGGGTCAACCCGATCCCAGACTGGGTCCGACCCGGCTGGGAATGACCCGGCCCGGACTTGGTGGCCCGGCCCGGCCTGGGCGCGACCCGGCCAGGCCGGTGGGTCGGCTCGGCCAGTTACGGTCGAGCGGAGCGGAGCGGGGCACCACCCCCGCATGAAGAACCGTGGCCCCGCGTGGGGCCGCCCGTGCCAGCGGACGCGGCAGCCAGCCGCATCCCGCCGCCCCCCTCCGGTCCCGCGCGGTCACGGGACCGTGCTCTGCCGCCGTGGCTTCAGCCGCGGTGGCTTCTTCCGGTGGCGCACCGGGCACCGCCGCCACCCGCCGCCGTGCCGGCGAGGCGCGCCGGCGGGCTATTTCGCGGACCACCGGACGGGTTCCGGTGGTCGGAAATCCGTGTCGTCTTCGCCAATGGCCCTCCTGGGACCCATCCTTCACTTCGAGGATCCCACAACGCCCGTGCGGCTTCGTTTGTCATTTTCCGGCGCGGCGCGACGACGCCGCGCTTCTTAGCCCTTCTTCATAATTTCTGTGCGGTGCAACGGCACCGCGCCGCCTTTCACATGCCGCAACAAATTCAAACAACAAAGGAGGAGGAGGTTCGGCCGTGTTCGTGCAGTCCGACCTCCTCTCGTTATAATGATAGCAAGTGTCCATCTAATAGAAGTCGACGTACGACAAAGAAATAATTCGCGGACAAAAAAAATAATCCTCAACATCAATCCGCTTGAACCAACGATCCGCGGATCAACCTGGAATTGGTTGGTCAGCACTCATTGTTCTTTTCTCAAAAGATAAGAGAACACCAAATAAATTCCCCTACTTGGATATTTGATGTCGCACGTCGGGTGTCGTGGAGAACGGCGTCGCGGGGTCGGACGTAGATTCTATGGACGTCGGGGTGCGTCCGAGGAGGAAATGACGTCTCCTCATTTGTTGCTATGATAAAGAAGGAAGGTACGTTGTCGTTGGCGATGTCCACAGCGGTCGGTGACTTCTCCCTTGTCGTGGAGGAAGATGAAGACTGAAGAATCTAGGTCACCGAGTCTTCTAAGTCGAAGGGTCGATGTTCTTCATCGGAGAAGAACCATTCTTCACATTCTTCAACATGGAAGATGAAGTTCTTCAAAGTAAAGAACTCTCCCTCTCACAATTCTCCATAGCAAAAACCAAACTGAAATAAAATAAGGCTTTGCCTTATTTTATTTACTTATGCAAACATTTTCAAAAATTCAAAATTCAAAACACATAACTCACTTAATTAATTTAATGTGTTGGATTTGAATTAAAGTGGGGAGAGGGAAAGTCACCCTAATCAATGGTGAGTTTTTAAGGGTTACACTCTTAAGAGGGTGTTTTAAGAATTTGAAGGGGTGGGGATCGTGTGGGCCCCACCTCACAAATATCCTAACAAGAGAAGTTAGGATTTAATGGGTCCCACCCCAACTCCCTCACATAGAAGTTAAACCACTTCGAAGAGAGAAATAATGTTGTGACACAACTTTATTTCACTTAACACTTAAACCTCTTAGTAAAGAAATAAAATAAAATTGTACAACAATTATTTTTATTCCCCACATTTTTAACAACTCCTCCCGAGTAAATGCACCTTCGGAAAAGGTGCTCCTAAGTAAATACCGGCACTGCGATTCCATCGGTGCCCTCAGAATTCGATTCCGAGCACCGGTTCAAAAGTTAGAAAAACCTGCTCGTTCGTTCATTGAACGTACTCGAGCTAAACTTCGAAAATTAATTCCGGGAACACCGGGCCTCGGAATCAGGCGCCGTCAGAAACTATGTTCTTGTAAAATTCCAAAGAAAATTAAGAAAAAAATTTCCTTGAAATTTCCAGGTCTTTAAATTACTCCCACATTAGGGATTTACGTCCCCATAAAGCTTTAACACAAACTAGGGTCACAAAAGCGGTACAGAGCACGCATCTGAGCATTCCGCTCCCATGTGCTCACCCGAAGGTTCCCGTACTGCCAAAGAAAGTGCACCAGAGGAATCGATCGTCCTTGTAGGATCCACTCCTTCCGATCCTCTATCCCCACTGGAACCTCCATGAAAGATACCCCATCGCCATCGTCCAGATCCCCATGGTCGATGATATGTGAAGGGTCAAGCACGTATCTCCTCAGTTGAGATACGTGGAAGTCGTCGTGCACCTGGTGCAACTGAGGTGGATGGGTCAAGCGGTAAACCACCCCGCCTACCCAGCTGAGGACCTAAGAAGGTCCGCTGAACCTTGGAGATAACCCACCACCTTGGTCACATCCCATAAACCTCGTCAAGGTGAGACCCGTATAAGGATGTTATCGTCATCCTTGAACTCCAGAGGTCTCCAATTCCTATTTAGAACTGGAACTCAAAACGACTGCTGCCACGAGGGTAAGGTTGACCGACTCAAGAGTGATCAGTCGCACCCTCCTGTGCATGAGTTACACTATGCTGCCTGGGGTTTCCCTTTTTTTTTCCGACCAAGGAAAACCCATTCTGACATCTTAGTTAAACCACAACCTTTTTGCCTTAAACTATCAATTTGTGTATGAACTGTGATTGCCCAGTCCATACTCAAACCAACGTCGTAAGGCCTCGACGCTGCCACCAAGAGATTCCAACCGAAACTCTCGCCTCGAGGGTCTGACCACACTGTCGATGTAAGTGTGATTATTGAGTCTTCTCCCAAGGTATCTCCAGACATGAGGGTCAAGTCTATGGCTTAACGGAAACTCTAGGTCTGGGACAAGATTTGTGGAAGGAAGGAATGATTCGTATCAATTCATGTTACTACGGAAGATAGTAGTGGACATAGACGGTCCCTTGAATCATTTTTAGAGCCATTGGGTCACACTCCTTGACCGCATGCAGCCGCACTCTTCCTCCGCCCTCCAGCTCCCTGAGCCTGGCGGGGATAACTAAGGCGGGTGGTTGTAGCATGTTAAGATGTACACCACCTCATGTTGCTCTCCTAGCACTGCCTCCACGTCTGCTGCTTCACAGACTCATCTCTCCTTAAATCTTCCACTTCTTGAAACATTTAACATGCCCATGTCTCTAAGACTGGCGCCATTTTCTTGTTTCTTACTGCATCGTGCAGTCTTTATCCACTCCTGGATGACCTGCACCTTCTTTTCCTATGAACTAAAAGAGCTGCTAAAAATTTCTCCTTTGCCGAAAAGTGAAACTCGGTCTCATCCCCTGGATGAACCACACCCATTGCCTAATACAGTCAATCCCGACATGAATGATTCATTCATTCCATGGATGACATCGTAAGGCCTCGACGTAACTACCAAGAGATCCAACTATCACTCTCACCTCCAAGGGTCGAGTCACACTGTCGGCATCATTGTGAGGTCACTGGGTCTCCTCCAGTAGAAATATTGAAAGTGAGGGTCAATTCAACAGTCTTAACCAGGACCACTCAGTATCAACCAAACAAAAAGGACAGGAAAGCAAACATCACAAAGATAAGTGACTTTTTATTATTATAGCTCATAGTACAAAGACACGAATACAACAGCAACATGGAACTAGAAGTACAAGGGATGTATCCACTAGTTCCTCTCCTGTCCACCTACTCCCGGAGCTCTACTGCCTTGTCCACTGCTCGACTGTTGCTCAAGCACCAACAGCTGCTTCTGTCTTGGTGGCTCCTCCAACACCCCTGATCAACTGTGCGGGGGGTCGTACAGTCACATGCCAGGTGACCCTTCCTGCCGCAGGAGAAATACTGTCTGTTTCTGGCACGCCTGGCTCTGACCCCACCCCGGGTGCCCTGCACCACCGGTCCTGAAACCCGAGATCGCCCAATTGCTGGCCTGGTCCACCTAGACCTCTGAATCATCTTTATACTGCCCACAGATGACTCGGCTACTGATCTAAAACCCTACGGCAAAGGAAGGAGCTCCTGTGCACACTCGGGATGTAGAGCTACTAGCACAAACTCCACCCTGAAGAAGGTCTCGAAGTCTTCCCATGTGAAGGTCATCCCGTCGCAAAACTGGAACAAGTGGCTCCACCACCTGCCTGCTGCTACCTGAAGAAGGCTAGCAGCAAAGATCACCATGAAGTCTGCAGGCGTCTCCACTAGCCTGAAGACTCTCACCACAGCCTCTAGTCAATCCTCAGACGCCATGCGAGTCCGTATCTCCCAGTAACCTGGGTGGCCTCTGGCGCTGGAACTCATGTAGCGCGCTCAAGTGGCGTGCATCGCCTACTGCTAGGGCTGGTGGCATCGATGACCCAACGTATGGTAGTACCGCAGGTGCCTCCGCTGGTGCCTCAACTGCAAGAGGGCCCTATACCGAAGCCTCGTCGCTCGGTAGGCTGTCAGTACACACATCCCTCTGGGCTCTAGCTGGTTGTCCGTAAAAATGCATCCTGAAGAAACAACGTGACACGGTAAAACGATTATACCTGGTGAGCTGACCTGGTTTGAGCTGACATTTAAAAACTTCTGGAAACACACACACAATCAGTGTTTTCATGCACAAAGTCAGAAATCAGTTGTCAGGGTCTTGGTGTATGGATACGTCGGCCGCCTGCACCAACACTAGACTCCCTGAACTAAAAACACACTCGGTACTCTTAACATTATTGCTTCACAGAAAGAAAATATCAGAGTTATAAGTTCTGCGGTAGAACCGACTCCTTTGATAGCAATTTGTCATGACCCGTCCTCGGGGCCCATGTCGTGACTACCCCAAGCCCGCCTTCCATAGGCCAGGGGCTGGCGAGTAGCACCAAAGGCGTAAATCCCGATAACTAGGAAGGCATTGCCTTTATAAAAGTAAAAAAACACCACAGAGTACAAGCGGAAGTAAAACACTAAGTATAAAGAGAAGTGCTGAAAGGTAAATGGGCCAGAATACCAACCCAAATGAAAGTACAACTACAACTCAACAAAGTCCAATAGAAAAAGACAATAGCTGGAAGGACGGAAGCAGCTCCTGGGTCATCCTCCTCGGATCCTACCTGAAGGGTAGGTACAGATGGCGCAGCTCCTAGATCGTCCACCACGGATCCTACCTGAAGGGTAGGTACAGATAGTCTCCACAATGCTCTCGCCTGTCAACCTCCTCTGAGTGTGTCTCACCGTGAAGTCCACCTCCGGATATTGACTTGTCGTGTAGTCCACCTCCGGGTACTGACTCATCGTGTAGTCCACCTCCAGGTACCGTCCAGTCCTCGAACACTCAGCCTCCGTCAGCACTTCCCGTCATCTGCAACCAATACAACGAGGTGCGGGCATAGCCATGCAGGGGTGAGTATAATGATACTCAGTAGGGACCCCGAGACCCTCAATGTCTCACTAAAAACAACAAGGATAACCATAAAGAGGATCTCAACAGATAACCTCTACTTAGGTATATGCCCATACATATACCTAAGTTATCAAGTAACCCATTTCAATAATGAGGAAACAAAAGGATTATGAAATCAACGGATAACCACTACCCAGGTATATGCCCATACATATACCTAAGTTATCAAGTAACTCATCTCAATCGTGAGGAAACACAAAGGTCATACACTCAGCTCAAACCAAGATTTTCATTATCGAAAACTGTAACTGCTGAAGAGCTCCATCTCTGGAGTGTAAAGTGGTCCTCTCACGACTCCGAGGTACTTCTCACTAACCTAAGACTGTTGAGGTACTCCTCCTATCGAGTACCGCGGGTCATCCACCCAAACACAGTAGTGCTTCCCGTCGGGGTATGCCACCCAAACACAGTAGTGCACACCCCCTAGTAGCCTGCAGAGGTACTCTCCGGACGAGTACCGTGGGTCTACACTATCACACAGGTAGTTCTCCGTCCGCCATGGGTCTGCACCTCACACAAGTAGTGCTCTGTCCACTGGGCTAGTCGACTCACTCCAAGTCGAGTCGGTCAAGCAGTCGTCAGGTCTCAGTCGGCTACACGGTCTTCGTACTCTGCATGCTTGTCTCTATGAGCTACAGGTCGATACTCCAAGTATCTCAAAGTCCACGAAGAAGTATCCCAAAGTACCGCCTCGTCACAGGGGTCTCAACGCAACAGACGGCGCGTCAATTGAACGCCCGGTCTCTGAGTTACTAGCCCTTTCGTCCCAGGGTCCCGGTTGGTTTTTTGTGTGAACAAACCCGTCCGTATCACAACTGTACCCCAACTATCATAGGGTAAACTCAAAGGGACCATTTCTCAACGTGATCACCAACGCCACTAACGGTTCGTCAAACGGACGTCCGGTCTGAAAGATATCATCTTTTCCGTTCCAGGGGCCTGGTTGGATTTCGGGTACAATCCAACCCGGCCACTATCCAAAAGCAACCAAAACATGGGCGAAGTATGCCAAAATTTCCATCTCATCAAGAGGAAATCAATGAGATAGACAACGCGTCAATCGGACGCCCCGTCTGTGAGTTATTGGCTTTTTCGTTCCAGGGGCCTGGTTGGATTTCGTGAGCAAACCAACCCGACCGCACTTCAACTGCATCCAAACCTCAAGAGGACTAAGCCAAAAGATCCGTCTCACGTAGAGGAATCCATCAAAGTCGACAGCACGTCAATCAAACGTCCGGAACTCAAGTTATGAGCGTTTCTGCTCGGAGGGCCCGGTTGGTTTCGTGTACGAACCAACCCGGCCGAACCCAAAGTATTCCAAAACCTAGAGTGCGATATTTCAAAACGACTGTCTCGATCCAAGGGTCGCATCGCAACTGACGGTGCATCGATCAGAGGTCTATAGTCCAAGATATGGGAATTTAACCGAAAGTAATCCGAAAACAGGGGGTCTGGGCCCGGACCGACCCGGCCCAACCCCCCCTGGGTCGGCCCGAACAGGGTCGACCCGACTCGGGTCCGGGTCTGACCCAGATGGGCACAATCCGGCCCGGCCAGGGTGGCCCGGCCCGGACGGTGGGTCGGCTCGGCCGGTTACGGCCTAGCGGAGCGGAGCGGGGCACCGCCCCCGCGTGAAGAATCGCGGCCCCGCGTGGGGCTGCTCGTGCCTGCGGACGAGGCAGCCGGTCGTGTCCCTCTACCCCCCTCCGGACCCGCGTGGTCGCGGGACTACGCTCCGCCACCGCGGCTTCAGCCGCGGTGGCTTCTTCCGTCGGCGCACCGGGCACCGCCGCCACCCGCCGCCGTGCCGGTGAGGCGCGCCGGCGGGCTGTTCCGCAGACCACCGGATGGGTTCCGGTGGTCAGAAATTCGTTTTTTCTTCACCAATGGCCCTCCCGGGACCCGTCCTTCGCTGCGAGGATCCCACAACGCTCGTGCGGCTTCGTTTGTTGTTTTCCAGCACGGCGCGACGGCACCACTCTTCTTATCCCTTCCTCATAATTTATGCACGGTGCAACGGCACCGCGCCGCCTTTCACGTGCCGCCACAAATTCAAACAACAAGGTGGGAGGAGGGTCGGCCGTTTTCATGCAGTCTGACCTCCTCCCGTTATAATGATAGAAAGCGGAAATCTAATAGAAGTCGAGGTACGACAAAGAAATAATTCACAGACAAAAACAATAATCCTCAACATCAATCAGCATGAATGAACGATCCGCGGATCAACCTTGAATTGGTTGGTCCGCACTCATCGTTCTTTTCTCAAAAGGTAAGAGAACACCAAATAAATTCCCCTACTTGGATATTTGACGCCGCACGTTGTGTGTCACAGAGAACGGCGTCGTGGGGTCGGACGTAGATTTCGTGGACGTCGGGGTGCGTCTGAGGAGGAAACGACATCTCCTCACTTGTTGCTATGATAAAGAAGGAAGGTACGTTGTCGTTGGTGATGTTCACCGCGGTCAGAGACTTCTCCCTTGTCATGGAGGAAGATGAAGACGGAAGAATCCGGGTCGCCGAGTCTTCTAAGTCGAAGGGTCGATGTTCTTCGTCGGAGAAGAACCGTTCTTCATGTTGTTCAACGTGGAAGATGAAGTTCTTCAATGTAAAGAACTCTCCCTCTCACAATTCTCCATAGCAAAAACCAAACTAAAATAAAATAATTCTTTGCCTTATTTTATTTACTTATGTAAACATTTTCAAAAATTCAAAATTCAAAACACATAACTCACTTAATTCAGTTAATGTGTTTGATTTGAATTAAAGTGGGGAGAGGGAAAGTCACCCTAATCGATGGTGAGTTTTTAAGGGTTACACACTTAAGAGGGAGTTTTAAAAATTTGAAGGGGTGGGGATCATGTGGGCCCCACCTCACAAATATCCTAATAAGAGAAGTTAGGATTTAGTGGGTCCCACCCCAACACCCTCACATGGAAGTTAAACCACTTCGAAGAGAGAAATAAAGTTGTGACACAACTTTATTTCACTTAACACATAAACCTCTTAGTAAAGAAATAAAATAAAATTGTAAAACAATTATTTTTATTCCTCACATTTTTAACAACTCCTCCCGAGTAAACGCACCTTCAGAAAAGGTGCTCCTATGCAAATACTGGTGCTGCGATTCCATCAGTGCCCTCGGAATTCGATTCCGAGCACCGGTTCAAAAGTTAGGAAAACCCGCTCGTTCGTTCATTGAACGTACCTGAGATAAACTTCAAAAATTAATTCCGGGCACACTATGCCTCGGAATCAAGCGCCGTTCAAAACTGCGTTCTTGTAAAATTCCAAAGAAAATTAAGAAAAAATTTCCCTTGAAATTTCCGGGTCTTTACAGATAGTGCAACACCAATCTTTTTATCTTGGAAAGCTAAAAATGTCTCAGACACTATCTATTTTAGATAACTTTCTCATGTTTTTCTTACACATATGTCCAAGCATTTTATACCACAACAGATTCTCTTCAACCAAGATCACGTAACAAGAGTTTTGTATTTCACTAACCTGAAACAAATTCCCTTTTATACGTTGTCCTCTTAAAAAAAATGTTCTGATATTCTTAACTATTTTCCACAAACTCATCTTTCCTAAAGATAGATTTGTTACCCTCATCACACAATTGTGAAATTCTTAACAAATTGTGTTTCATCCCATCTAAATATAGTGTTTTCTTGGATTTCATCTTTTCTTTTCCAATGATGGATGACACAACACCTTTTATTTTTAATTATTTGTTATTTCCAAATCTCACAGTGCCTTATTTAAAATCATTCACATTATTTAATTGTTTGAAGTCTCCTATCATGTGAGAAGAACACCAACTATTTATTATCCAAGGTCGTTCTCCTTTTTTTTATTTTAATACAGTTTCAACAACAATAGATTTTTCTCCTATATTTTATTTCTTTACTTCCAACTTTTGAGTATTGTTAAGAGTACTTTTTTGAGTTGGTAACAAAATAATACATCATTTTGAAAGGTGCCCAGGTTGTTCACATATTTCAAAACTTGTTTTCATGATATGGAACCTATGTTCAATACTCATTCCACTCTTTTCAAACTTCATCACAAAAACTTTCTCATGATTCTTCTTTTGAGGGAATTTATTCCCCCTCAACATTTTTCTTTCATAACCTTTGGGATAATAATAATGTTGTTGGTTGAACCACCACATATTTATGTGTGTCTAAATCCCCCACAATACCATAAATAAACATAAAAAGAATATTTTTATTTGAAACTTCCTTATTGATTTGAATTGTGAATACATTTCTCAGCCACCTTCTTCTCTTTATTTTCAACCTTAATAGAGTCATAAGTATTTGAAACTTTTAAAGATTTAGGTTTCTTTGAGAATTATCAATTTCCAACATTGTTGGTCTTGACAACATACAAGGATTTCTTAGATTTTGTCTTTTCAGAACCAATTACATCTTTATTCTCGCCCTTTGAAGATAAATTTTATTAAACCATATTAGGTTTATTATTATGAGAAAATTTATAAAATTCAATAGTAGAGTTTTGGAAACTTGTATTTCTCAATTTCACTTTAGATAACATTTTTTGGAAAAGTTCCAACTCTTCTTATTTTCCTTTTAACTTTACTTCTAGATTATCATTATGATTCTTTTCTTTAAGATATTTCTTCAAATAAAAAATCTCTTCCTCTAGTTTCACTTTCTCATCAGAAAAACATTCTTTATTTCTTGTTGAGTAACATTCATCTTCCAAATTTTTGTTTTTCTTTTCAAGACTTATAATCTTATTTAGGAATTCTTTCAATTATTATTTCAAATGGAATTCCATTTGGGTTTCTTTTTATTCTTGAGAACTACTACTTCTAAATTCTTCATTATTCACCATTGTAATAAAATCATTTTCAATATCATACTCAACTAATTTTTTGAATTCACAATCATTGTCTTATTAATATTTAAATAAGAATATTATTCTTTTGGAATTGAAGATTTTACTCTCTTTCCCTATGGAATAAAATTTTCCTTTGTCATTTTATTTATCCCATGGTCTTTGTGACTTTCTTTACTCTTCTTCACTATCCTCTTCTTTCTTTCTTCGAGGCAATTTTGCAGCAAAGTTTCCAATAGCTCCACATTCAAAACATTTCAAGGGAAGTTTCCATTTGTATTTACCTATACCTATTTTAACATTTTTAGAAAACATGGATAAAATACTGTCAGGATTTTTACATATCTAATTTTCAAAATCTGATTCACCAAATTCATCTTTAATAAGAATATTCATAGACTTTTCCTTCTTTGCAGACTTGAAATAAATTTCTCTATCAATCTTTTTATTATTTTCATATATTTCTCCCTACTCATTTCATAAGTAATGAGGGTGGTATGAAAATCATCAATAGATAATGTTTAGGGATCTCTATCTTCTAATGAAGAAACTTTTCCATCAAATTCATTAGGTAGGATTCTCAAGATCTTTTCAACACTGTAGAGTCATAAAACATTTCACCAAGAAATCTGATAGTACTCAAAATGTCATTCACCCTAGTAAAGAAGTACCCAATAGATTTATCCTCAACCATCTTCATATTTTAATCTCCATATTTGTAGCTTTGCCTTCTTCACTTTTTTATTTCCCTCATATATGTTTTTCAATTTATCCCACATACCTTTGGCTATAGAAACTCCTGTCACTATTATGAATTCACTTTCTGAAAGTGTTGATAATATTATATTCTTGGTCCTTACATAATTCTCTAGATTCTTATTTTCAACATATGTAAGAGGAATTTCATAATCAATAGGATGAAATAAATCTATTTCATCTTCAAGAACATCATATCTGGTAGACATAAGATACAAAAATATTCAATCTTTCCAGATAAGATAATTCCTTCCAATGAAGACTAGAATACATTTACTGTTCACACATTTCAAATTCTCCATCGGCAAAGAATAATTGAAGGGAAACTATACTCTAATACAACTTGTAATTTCCCAGTCAGGATGATTGTATCACTAAGAGGGGGAGGGGTGAATTAGTTATACTTTTTCTTTTACGTTTCTCTTCAATTGAAACAGCCTTCACTTCCTATTAAATATTTCAATTCCCTACTGAAAAAAAAATCCATAACATATCCACATAAACACAAAGATTTATAAGTCTCACTAATCATTAAAATAGCTACATCTTTGGTATGGTTTTGGAAGTGACCCAATACCATACAATCCACTAGAAATCAATCCATAGATTAAAATGAGCAGGATATACCATTAAACTCATGTAGCATAATGTAAAAAATTCCAATAGTGTGTGTACACCCTCTTAGCACAAATAGGGTAATCCAATGATTATGTAACAACTCACGTTACTTATTCTTATTTTCAATTTCACAAATCTATTCAATTGAAAAACAATTCTTCACTTTCTTACCTAGAAGAAGGAAAGAACTTCCTAGACTTTGTTATGAGAAACTCAGTCCGATTTTCCTGGGTAAAATTTTCCTATTATAATTCATTTGAGTATGATTCTTACCAAATATGATTCTTCTAGTATAATTTTATTTCAAAATATAATAGAAATTAATCATCACCACTTTAATTCCTTATCCCGATAAACTCAGTATGATTATTCCTTAGTCTGAGAACCCGAATACGGAAGTCCTGAAACTGATTAATCCAGCCCGATATGATGATCAGCTGAATATAATTGACAAGATAAATATAATAATCAGATTAATGTGATAATAATTGGGAGGGATTATCATCTGAAAACAACATTGTGATCTCGTATCTTCTCCTATACTTTCTTCCCATCAGAACATCTTCAACAAAGATCAATACTGTATATTCTTTATCTCACTAAAAACTCAGAGATTCTCTCTCTACTATAGTGAAAAGTACTAATAGTTATAAAGTACAAAGTGCTTCTCCTTATATATGTGAACCTTGATATGTTTGGGTAGGAATCCCAAAAATATTTCCTACTCCCAAAAATTCACCCAAATTTCAGTTTCCCCTAAAATCTCAGAATGAATTTTGACTTCATCAACTCTTCTCGAAGCTTCTCGATTATTCTTCAAACTTTATCTCCTTATTTAGACTTTAATTTAAATTATCGGAATGATTTAAATTAGTGATTCTAATTTAGTGAAAATAAATTATTCAATACAAAGCTATGTACTAATTATATGAAAGTTCATGAAGAAATGGATACAACTATGAATGCTTAAAATGGTTATTCTTTTGAATATCGATCTCCCCCTTGATAGTACATTCATAAAAATACTTCTCTTTTTCTTTTGAACCACTTGAGATTCAAAACTTCACCTTATTCTCTTCTCTTGACCCACTTGAAAACCTAAAAAGTAATTTAAACCTTTTGAAATGGTTTCATGCATTTTATATTTCATTATATCATTCTCTTTTCATCCATTGGCCTCAATCTATTCCTTCTCTAAATATGGTTGTCTAGAGTATGATCTTTCTGAGTATGATTGGCCTAGATATAGTCATTTCTAGGTATGATCATTCTAGGTATGATATTTTTCCTTTCAGAGCCTGAGTATGATCATTCTGGGTACAAAAAAAATTTTATGCTTCAGATGGATGATCAGACACTATAGTGATTTGGCACCATATCTTACTCTTCTTTCACACAAATACAATAAATATGGTGTGATTGATTTTCAATCAATAGAATCCCTTTCTTCTCTTCCAACTAGATACGATAAATCTGGGTATGATTTGGAAGAACTCATTTTCCTTTTATTCCCTCAATCTTTCATCATAAGTTCTCAATTCAACTTATGATTTATATGAAATATAAATCAGAAAAGCATTGTCAAGTTTAATTTATCATATTCATAAAGACTCTAATTCTGCATCAAAATATTAATACTTTCTCACCAAAGTTAGAGTGAATCTGATGACCATTTACTTCCAACAAGATACATTCTCTATGAGACTGATGCTCTCACTCCAGATAACAATAAATTCCTCGTTAAAATCTTTTTCCAAACCCAAGGTGAATCTGATCAGAACCACTTCTTCCAAAATTGATTCTCCTAATTATGATGAAAAAAGTGGGACTAGTTTTTTAGAAAATGTGTGTCTGGTTCTTTTGAAAACCTCTACCAATACAATTTTTATTAAATACAAAGATAAGTGATTTTCTTTCTTTAAAAACATTCCTTGACAACAAAATACAAACACCTAAAAAAATCCTTCCTCATCAGCTTGGTCCTAACATCATGATCCATGCCAAACTACATGTCATCTACATAAGAAACAAAAAATATGAGAAAGATCTCATTCAAAGGGGAGTATATACATACCCATAAGGATTCTCCAAACCAACAAATGATATAAAAAATATTAGTCATCTTATAATCATAAATTATGATAAATAATAATAATGATAAGCCCAGATATACTTAAAGGAGGATAACCCAAGGTAATGGAAGAGGACACGTTCTTCATATCTATCCAAAGTAAAATCACACATTTAATTAGAAAAATATGAAATAACCAAGTCATCAATCCATGTAACATCTCCAGATCTGTAGCAGGTGACCCATGCCTCGTAGATGGGCATGCAACAATTGAGGTGGTACCAACCATAGTTAAGGAACTACACCTTTATTTACCACTTAGATTGAGTGATACAAACTCTGAAGATATAATACCCACTCCAAGGTGTGTATGGGTGGATAAAAACCTTATATTTATAAATTAATTCAAGGACCTACACCCAAACCATTTCATTAGGGGGATTCTGACCCTTGAATCACTTTGAATATCACACTTAAACCTCATAGTTTGTTATTTGAAGCTGAAAGGAGAGTAACCTATATATATCACCTCGTGTCTTATCTATGATATTGAGAAAAGGGTCACCATTAGGTTCTACATAGATAAAAACTAAGAATTCACTTTACACTTGCCTAATTCTAAGTCTCAAGCAAGGTGACATGACATGTAACAAGGTCTTGAAGGAGTACACAACCTGTATCCCTGAAGCAGAATCCTAGTCAAGTACCAACCCACTATATGGTGTGTTAATCTAAGAGGTTTAATCAGTGAATACCACCATTTTTCATTTCTTATTCCATAGATACATAGTGTGTGATCCTGACCCACATGGTGTGTAAGGGAAAAATATTCACCCGGGAGTATTCTCCATATACACATTGTCTTGGTCAACTAGGGGTACACAATGTGATAGTTTATTCACATAGAATTTTATATTTAACTCATGAAAAAACTTTTTCCACCACACCAACCACGATACACTACATGTTTTCTTTTGAACTATAATTCATGCAGTCATGTATTCAAACTAGATTCATTATCATGCCTCAAAATCTCATTGTCTCCACTGATTTACCATCTAATCATGCCTGAATCATCCTCTAAGAACATGGTCATGGATGAAACACCACCAAACATCAATCTCTTTCAGTTTATCAAAAAAATTGTCAACACCCATAAAATTTATTATCACTTTACATCACTGCTCAAGAAGATACAATGCCATCATACCTTCTCATTCCACTAATATCAAAGAATCATTCCAATTTCTATAGCCATAATTGTTAAAGAATAATAATCACACATGATCTAGGGATTCAATTTCATTTCAAATAAGAAAATAAATGTTTAATCATCATCTTAACCATAGAGCTATATTGAAAATTCCAAGAATGTTGGAAAGAAACCAAATAAACAAATAAAGTGAACAGCATTGATAGCCATTGTGAGCTTAGCCAACAATAATGGGTGTGAATGATTGAATAACATATTTAAAATGATTTCAACAAATTATTCCAGGCCAATTAAAAATTCTTAATTGATTTTCACATGAAAATATTATGAATTGAGTGGTGATTATCATTTTATGCTTGGAAATCACAAGATATAGGAAAAAATCCAACAATAAAATAGCCTTTCTATGTTAACGATTCAATCAATGGAGAAAAACAAATTCGTATTAGGGTCTTTAGTGATTTTTGTCATGTTTTATAATTAATCATAAATCCTCATCAATCCCCACATATTCTCCCAATTATGGGGTTCTAATCACAAGGTTTAGGGCAGCTAACCCTGGGGATTAGAGATGGAGTTGTTTATATAGAATATTATTATAGTTTATCTAAAATTAATTTCTACCATTAATTATTTTAATTAGATTAAGAATTAATTTTTAAATAAAATAATTCACCAATGATGGAAAAACCCCTAGGGTCTCCAAAGAGGATAAATATTGTACCCTACCTGGGTTAAAACTCATAATCTAGTCTCAATTGTGGTTATAGTTTTCACATTCAAGACTCTTCTTAGGATAAAATGAATTATTTTATCATAATAATGTGTGGTAGATAAAAAATATTTTTTCTAATATGTTAATATCAGGGATCTTGACACCTATAATTATAATATGGGTTCATGAATCAACACAGAAATATAAATATTAAAATATTATAAGTGTTAATATTTTAAAACCAAATTCGTTACACCATCCCCACTTTCATGGATTTTCATCCTAAAAATCTCAATATAATTGAAAATATGAGGTTATTGAGCCTAAATTTGGCTCTATAACTCTCATGATATACCCTAGAGGTTTATATGCTACTAAAGAATGCACAATAATGGAATAGTGCATCCATGAAGGGTTATATCCCGCTAATCCTCAAATGCCATCGAGTACTCCAAAAAGTTGGATTTGTGCTTGATGTCCATCAAGACCTAGTCAATGAAGTGTGAGGGGAAATACATGTATCTACTCATATAAAACACATGGAAGACATAATACACCCAGTCTAACTATGGGTGAAATTCCAATAGATATGAAACCTCACCTCCCATGTGAAATATTTGAAATAGACTGATGAATCTTAGGGATAGCTTGCCACCTTGAAAATATATATGAAATCAATGATAAGGTGAGACCCTAAAAAATATATAGAAAATAAATTATTCATTACTATGTAATATATTTACAATTTTCCTTATAAATTGTCTCTCAATTAAATGAGCTAACCAGTGGGTTATCAGATTCCTCGTGGATGGATACGTTGGCCACCGCACCATCATCAAGCTCCCTAGACAGAACACCAAACTCAAAATACCTTAACACGGTTTCCCTAAATTCACAAAACAATACTAAAAAACTAATAAATCCAAACATCATCTCTGTTATAACCCACTTTGATATTGGTCTGACACAAACCAACCCATTGGGACCCCTCCTGGGCAGCAGTAAGCCTAGAGTGTCACCCCAATACTACCTATAATAAGTCAGGGGCTAGTAAATATCATTGAGTAGGAATAAGACTCATATGGGTGGAATTATCCTAATTTACCTATACACATGAACACCTTTATACAAACCATAATTATTCAAGATAATAACATAATCGACCGTAAATTTGATTGATGCATGTAACAACTTCTAGGATCCAAAAGTTAACAACAATGTATAAAGCATAATGTAAAGTGGATAAATACAAACCCAAGATATAAAAATGTAAACCAAACCTAAAAACTCACAATAATAAGATCCTCACTCACACACCAAATCCAAACACCATTGGCTAACACCCCCCCCCCCCCCACAAGTATCGTTAATTTCTTCTAACACTCAGTCCATCAAGATCCCTCCCAAATTGTCTATATTCTACATAAGTCATGACACATGTGTGAAAAAAATCCTATGTTGGGGTGAGTATATAAATAAAAATTATTAATCTCTAAAACCCATAAAATATATCAAAATACTAGTCATCTCATAGCTATAAATCTAGATAAATAAGAATAATTATAAACCTATATATGCTCAATGGAGGAGAAACTGAGATAGTGAAAGAGGTATAATTGTTCATAGTCATCCAAAGGTAAATTATGGATGCATATAAACAAATATAAACTTTCTAAGTTATAAATACATGTAACCTCTCTATATCTATAGTGTGGTAATAGAACCCTGTTGATGGGAATGCGATGGTTAAGGGGATATTGACCATGGTGGAGAACCCTCACCACACCCGAGCTCTTAGATAAAAGGTTACTGACTCTGTAGATAGATAACCCCTAAAAAACTTTTGTATGGGGGATACTGACCCTATCCATATGCTGAAAGTGGGAGACACTTTCTCTAACTATGCCTCCATGGGGATGTCGACCCTATAATCACTCTGAAGATCACACCAGAACATCTTCATTGGCTATCTAAAGCTAAAAATAGAGAAACCTTCTCATATAAACTCATTCCTCATATATGATATCAAAAAAAGGATCAATGTCACTTTATATGTATTAAAACACACACAATGGTCTATGTGGTTTCTCGATTTCATGTCCTGAGCTAGGTGGCATGACCTGTTAAAGTCTGAAAAAATTACATGATGTGTGCTATAGGGTACATGGCTAGTAGCCCCTAAGAAGAAGTTTGGTTATGTACTAGGAAAAAATGGAATGTCAATATAAGAAAGGTACTAAATATGTACCATATATACTTTTGTCATTTTACATATATATGTAGTGTTTTTTCATGAACCACATAACATGTAAGGCCAAAATATCCTCCTTAGAGTTTACTCCTTATATATGCCATGTTATTTATTTGGGGTACATTGTGTATGGTTTTAGTTTCATTGTGGGTGATATTTAACTTATATTAAAACCCAATTTGTCACACAAATTGAGGTACGTTGTGTTTTATCTTTCAAATTATTCATTGTGTAGTTAGGTATTCGAACTAGATTCATCCTATCACCATCAAAATCATTCCATCTTCTCTAATTTAACCTCCAATAATGATATAATCTTCATCTAAGGTCATGATCATGGATATAACTATAATAGATGTCGATATTCAACCAGAGATCATCAAAAATGTAATATTTCAACACTCATAAAAGTCATCGTTGTTGGTTCTAGACACAAAATAATCACCAATTGTGTTTATGGACAACTTGGTTTTTGTCATATTTAATTGAACATTTTCAATGCGAATGATGATAAACACCATTACCAATAAGTTTTTTTTCAAACTATATTGAAAAATGTTTATGCTAGAACCTAGAAATGATATTTTCACTTTAATTTATAATTAATTTAAAACATAAGAATAAATATTACCTCAGACTTGAGAACATTCTTTGTTGATGGTGTTTATCATTCAAACCCAATCGATGTATCATCTTTGCATTGTGAGGATCCAAAATAGATCTCATCTAGTAATGATTCAAATGTTACCCTTTTATCTCTAAACAATTCTAATGGAATTTATGGTTCTATCATGGAAAATTCAATATATTTCATTATTCACTTTGATTTATTCTTATTCCTTTTATCTTGAAGAAATATCCCTTTTCCTTACAAGTATTGAGAGGAAGAGAGGATATGGAATCGCTTGAGAGGAATGTTGTGAACAACGATTAAACTCTTCTAAAATGATACAGTAGTCTATTCATAGACCTAGGGTTATGGTTTAATATTTAATTAATTTCACAAGGGCCCTTAATAATATATTAAAATGATAATGAACCTCATTCCATATAAAATAATAAAATTATTATTTTATCTCATAGTGTGCGTGAACACATGAAATGAAAAATATTATTTATATAATCGAGTAAATAAATATTTATCATCAGACCCAATATTTGGTTTGTTCATCTTCCTCGTCATTTATTGAAGTCTCAAAAAAATATTTAAATAAATATTATTCATTCAATAAATAAATAAATATTTTATTCACAGTCTAGAAAATAAATATTTATCAAATATTTACATAATGAAATAAATTATTTATCTAATAAATAAATAAATATTTATTACCTTTTGAAAAATAGTAGATAGATAAATATTATATATTCATGTAATTGAATAATCACCTTATGAATTAATATTAATTTAATGTTTTCGATCATTGAATAAATCCCAAATACATATTACTCTCAGTTTAAAGAATAAAATTTATTATAATTATTACAAATAAATAATATTTAACTGACATCAATGGAGACACTTTGTGTGTGACCCACTATACCTCTTCCTCTATGGTATTAAGTGGGATTTATTAAATTCTAATATTATTTTCTAGGGGAAGGCCATGGAACTACTAGAGGAAGTAAATATGATGTAATGATAACTACCAAATATGAATTCTCATTGTGTAATATAATCCCTTTGTTGCAATATCTCATCAACCAGGTTAAAAAACCATGTCATCAGCATATATTCTTGATGTCTTTATTTTAATATTTGAAGTGAACACGTCTATACACCATGGACATGGAAATTAATATGATGGTTTTAATGGTCTGATAAATAAAATTCAATTAATATGGAAGGGGAAATACTCCCTTGACATATTTATTAATAACATATCATTCAACATGCACCTAATGTACCCAACTTTTCCATGATCATATATCATCACAGTCTACAATAATACATCAAAGTTTACAAGTCATGGAATTCATTAATAGTAATCTTAAATTTCACGGATCATTATACATACTCGCAAATAGAAATATCTCATGAGACAAAAATATGTAGAATTTTTACTGGTGGATCTGTTCTCAAAGTCTCCTATCTTGGAGATTACCCAGTGAAAAATTCATGAGATGAAGTCTCATCCACTTATGAGTACTCACACCTGATGTCTAACATACTTTGTGCCCTATAATATAATGTTATCTAACCATAGAACAGTATTTAAGAATATTTTTAGAGTATTTCATGGTTCTCATCATAGTGGGGAACTACTCTAACACTTTAAATGTGATAGATACTCTATGACATCATTATATTATATTCAAATAGAATAATAAATAATATATAATGAGATATTTTATTAATATTCACTTATTTTAATATAAATTTAATTTAAATTATAAATAGTTGGTTCTAGGGAACTAACTCCAGAAGACACTCACTTAGACTAGATTCAACTATTGAAAACTTTTTTTCTACTATATCTAACATAATAATCATGTTTTTTCTAAGCTATGGATTTATTTAAGGGTTCCTTCATATTATCTTTCATGGAAATTCTTCTCAATAAAACATCAAATCTCTAAGAAAAATCCCTCAATATGTGATATTTCTAGATTATGTTCTTCATATGTAAATGTGACATTTGCACCTTTTCATGATATGTCATTGTAGTTTTATCACAATGGAGTGTGATAAGGTCTATACTTATAGGATCCACATCATGGTCTTAGATAAATTTTTGTATCCAAACCACTTATTTATCTTCGTTAAAAGATTAAATGAAATTATAAATCAATATAGAATTAGAAATCATAGCTTTACTTGATCCCTTCTTACTCACATAACCTATATTGAGAGTGAATATGCATACCAACTATGATTTCTAATCATATTGATCTATTTGGAAACTAGTATTTTTATATCCTTTAATAACTATCTCCTATAATACTCTATAGAACAAGAACATGTCATTAGTATGCTTAATATACTTAAGGATAGTCTTGACAATCATCCAGTGGTGGTCACCGAAGTCATCCCGATATCTTCCTACTATTCTTATTAGGTAGGTGACATCTTGCCTAATATACAACATATCATACATGACTGACCCAATCACTAATTCATATGGGGATATTTCCATGATCTATATCTCCTTATGTGTCTAAAGACACATTTTCTTAGAAAGATTAATTCCATTTGAAAATGGTATCAATATCCTCTTGGATTATTCCATACTACATCTCTTTAATATCTTGTCAATGTAAATACTTGGACTTAGTCCATGAAACCTATTGGATATATCAAAATAGATTTTGATCCAAATAATAAATATTTTTACACCTAATTCCTTTATGGATAATCACATGTTCAACTAGGATTTAATAAACTAAGACTGGTATTTCATTTTCAATAAGTAGTATGTCATCTATATACACTATTTGGAAAATGAACACAGTCCCACTAAACTATTTATAGAAACAAGGATCACATTCATTAGTTATGAAACCAAACTCCATTATGGATTCATAAAACATAATTTTCCATGAACTAGATTTATGATTTAATCTAAAAATGGATATCTGTAGATTGAATACCTTTTTGAAATCCTTTTGAGTCACAAACCCATCTATTTTTCTCATATAGACATATTCCTAAAGGTTCCCATTAAGGAAGCTTATTTTTTCATCTATATACCATATCCCATATTTATGGAATGACATTTTGGAAAGTGTAATTCTAATTTATTGTATTATAGAAACTAGGGAATATGTTTCTTTATGTTATATGAATTGATGATATTTAAAACCTTTTTTAACCATCCATTCCTTACATGTACTAACTTTTCCATCCATGTCCAGTTTCTTATTCAATACAAATTTTTAATCAATTATGTTTACATCCACTATACAGTTTACCAAAATCCCAATAGAATATTTTCACATTTAATCCATTTTAAAATTTATATCTTCTTTCCACTTAGAATATTTGGTTCCAATTACTTCTTCCTTATAGGTTACAAGATCATTATTATCTAATAATAATGATCCAAAATCCTCAGTGACTAAAACAATATATCTCTTAGTTTCTATAACCTCTATTGTACACCTAAATATTACTTGTTTCCCTATAAAATCTACTTACATGGGGATTTCTAAAACTATTTCATGTGCCAACTCATGTGTATCTTTATTCATGGCCTCATCGAAGTCCATATCACTCTAACTATCTCTTTTAGAGATATGATCACTCTCAAGTAATGTGGGTCATATATCAATGAAAAATTTCTAATCTAAGTGGTTTTATAGTTAATATCTCATTATTTTCTTGGTTTATTCTATAAAGATACACTTAGTGGCTTGTTGTTCAGGTTTGTTGACATAAATAGCCTTAATAAACACTTCATAACCCCAAACTCATATATAAAACAACATAGGTTTATTTCCATACCAAATTTCATATGGAATATTGTTTTCAATTTTAATTATAACTCATTTTAAAATGTATGTTGGTATCTATAGTGTGTATCCTGAAAAGGATAATGGAATAATCACATGAATCATCATTGATCTTTGATTTCTAACAATATTTTGTTCCTCATTTCACTTACATCATTCAATTGTGGTGTATAAGGAGGTGTGAGTTGAGATAGAATCCCAAAATAATATAAATAATAAATGAATTATTGATTAATATATTCTCCACTATGTTCTTAGAAAAGTTTATTTATCTTATTAATAATTTTTTTCTCAACTCCATTATTATATTCATTCAATATTTCAAAGGAATTTAGTGTGTGCCTCATTAAGTAAACTTATCTATATTTACTAAACTCATCCATAAATTTTGTGAAGTATGAGAAACCATACTTGTATTCAACTAAAAATGATCAACATATATCGGTATAAACCAACTCAAGAAGCTTTGTGGCCCTTTCACAATTCCAACTAAATGGGGATTTGGTCATTTTTTCTTATAAACATGTATGAAATACATTAAGTGGTGTTTTCAAAAATGAATCCAAATATTTATCCAGGTTTAATCTGGTCAAATGATTTTCATTAACATGAAATAGTTGGTGATTCCATATTTTTTTGTGGTATGAGTTGTGTGAACTATTTTTTTATATCAATTTCTATTACTTGGTTCATGTAATCCAACACATAAAGATTGTTATTTAAATGTTTCTTACCATAAAAATTAATTTCTTTGTAATAGAAGAAACACTTATTATAAAATTTGAAAATAAATCCATTTATTTAAAGTATATAAATATAATTTTTTTTGTAACTAATGGAACATAATAAAAATATTTAAAAACAATGATCATTTTAATGAAAAACATGAGGTAGTAATCTCTAATAACCACAACAGAAAGTCTGGATCCATTTTATACTCATGGATAAACCTTACCATGGAAAATATTCTAGAATATACTTTAGTACTATATTTTAATACATATTAAAGAACCATATTTTTTATCCAGTACCCAATTTATAGAAACAGATAGATTGAACTTGATAAAAAATTCACTTGAAGCTTCCCATTTCTTTTTTTCTTGGGTGTATTTTTTATTCCAGTGTCCCTTCTTTCTACATGAAAAATAGATAGTGTCTTGGTACCTTGATTTCCCCTTGATCTTACTCTTCATATAAGGTCATTTCATAGAATATTTAGTGTTAGAGTTAGTCTTGGAGTTGTTTTCCTGGACATTAATATTATTCACGATAAGAACAGAAAGATTTTCATGCTTCATATCCATGTCAACTTTGCGAAGTAGAGTTAGGATAATTGAGAGAGAATTCTCAATCTTGTTCATATTAAAATTTACTAAAAAACTAGAGAAACTCTAATGAATTAATGAAATAATGATATCAGAGAATAATTAATCAAATATTTTAAACCCTATAATCTACAGACACTCAATATAGACAATATGTTTGACTACATGAGGTTGAATGGAACACTTTTTCTAATATTTTTTATTAATAATGCCTTGGATATATCATATTGTTTATGTATGTGTCTCTCTTGATAAATATCATGAAGATTTTTAATTCATGAGTTTAATATACATGGATGAAAACATTAAAAATTTAACATATAGAACATCATTTAGGTTCTTTCATAGAAAGTGAACTCCTCATCACTCACCTCCTTAGCAGGTGGATCAGGGATTGATGATTCTATCATCTAATAATTCTACTCATGGCGTAGCATAACCTATAAGCGTCTGAACTAAACCTGAAAGTTATTGCCAATTAGGATATAGTCTTTCTCTAAAATTGATCACAGGGATAATGCAGTTGATGAACTCGCTATAATAATATGATATCATATTATTAGTACTATATTTGATTACAAGGTCTGACATAATATATTATATTTTATTAGTAAGTTTCCTTTTTAATTGTGAATTCTCAATGACTATCTCCATTGAACTCAGGATATCCTGTTAAAAGGAAATTCATATGTAAATGATCCCAATTTATCTTTTTATTATCTAGAAAATGTCGTAAAAATTAAAAGAAAGTATTTAGGTAAGTGGACTTTCCAACTAAAAACTATGAACTCTTTGATCTATTGATTGAACTCCCCAATCCTAAAATCCTAACTCATTTTTTCCTCAACACTTACCTTTAAATTTGTATTATAAATACTAATTCCATCAAACCCAATATAGATTTGGCTAAGTTGAACCACTATATTAGTTAAGACTTCCCAATAAGAAAAATTCCCCTCAATGGAGTTCAAAACAGAAATTTAACTTTAGCCACATATTAACTCAGATAATGGAAGACTAAGTCTGACTTAATATTTGATTGAGGTATTTTTATTTATTGTGTGTACATTTTCTTATTTTATATTTTATGTGTCTTTTTAATATTAAGTGGATTTTAATTAAGTGATCAACCATGTTTTGATAAAATATCTTTGTATATTACATTTTTTAATTCCATCATTACATTTTAATTCATTTATTTATGTGATCATAGTCTTTCATCCATAAAACAAATCATGCATCTCATAGAAATAAAATAAATACAATGTATAGTGATTATAATCTTTAACTAGTGGTTTTTTTATTGACAGAACAATTTATAAACCATTCAACCTGGGTGAAAAAAATCATTGAGCTAGTCTAGGCTCAAGTTGTATCATTCCACCTCTGTTATGTGTATCTCTTATGATTTGTTTCCCCTCAACTCTATCTTGAACTAAATCTTGGTGCATGGGATCTTTATCCTTACAAAGCATTTACTTCATAAGTAGGTGAAGGGAAATAGAAGGGGGGATTACATAAAAGTAACTATGGGTATGAAGGCCCATATATAATGAGGATGGAGGGATGACTCTCAAGCCATCAATTTAATTTAATAAAAACAATTACAAAACCCCCATATAATAATTAAATTAAAATAAACAATGCATGATGCGATTGTTTTTCAACACACTTTTCCACGTCATTTATTATAATTAATTGTCTTTTTATTATTAAAATAATATATTTTGTTTAGAATTTTAGATTGTTGTATTTTTGTATTAAATTGTTAAAACGGTGATTTTTTTTGAAATTATGTATTTTTTTTTTATTTTATTCATTTTGAATAATTTAAAATTTATTAATTAATTCTGTTTTAAATTTATTTTTTGTATTCTATTATTTTTGTTCAAATTTTAGTTTTTCACTTCCATTATTTTAATTCATTCATTATTTTATTTTTTGTTTTTTTAAATAATAATTTCTAAAACTCAATGTGTTTCTTTTATTTTTTTAATTATTTATCAAAACATTTTTTAAAGTGATAATTCTTTATTTGTTTAATCATTATTTTTTCTTTTTTTATTCTTAATGTTTTTTTAATTAAATTGATTTCTAATATTTGTATTATTCTGGTTTAATTAATAAATTTAATTCATTAATTATTTTAATTCAAAAATAAATAATTTTACCTTGTTTTATTTTAATTTTAATTTTAATTTATTTTAATATCATTTTTTTAATTTTAAAATTTATTAAATTTATTTATTTTTCAATTAAACATTCCACCACCAGACATCCCTCACCAATGGTAGATCATTATTTGTCATATGTAGTATCTGGCTACTGCTAATGTCATCATTAGCACCCTACCATCACCAACACCTACCACCACTAACCTATGCCACTATCGGCACCCTTCCATTACTAGCAAATTCCATCTCCAGACCATGCCACCAGTAGCACCCTGCCACTACTAGCATCCAGCCTCCACATCCACTGTCAGCCTCCGCTGGTAGCAGCATGCCACATCCACCAGTATCAACCTCCTCTGTATCCATTATCTCTCCACCCTCATCCACTACCATCCCATCAGTATATCGAGATTTACCGGTCCACCACCCAAACCAAAACCACATATGCTGACCACCGCTCAAACTGGTACTACATCTTGAAGAAGAATAACCCAAAATACCTATTTTTTCTAATCAGAAAAAATAGTAACCAAATCAAACCCAAGATCTTAGAAAGATGAACCCTTCACAAGCTATGTTTGGCCACCAGACTAAATTTTAGCATAAATAATGATTCCACCATAGGTACTATTTCCACCATTCACATAGAGATCACCATGAAGGAGAATGATGGTCACCGCAAGAACAGAGTTTCATGGCATCAGATCTAGATTAACCACGAACCAAGCTCTCTATAAGATGACTGAGCATTGATTACAGATCACCTAAGGTTAAAGAATACCCACTTCAAGGGAGCCGAAGACACTTCCACCACTAAAGATGAAGAACTTGCATGCCCTATGTGTCGGAGATGAAGACCACCATGGGTCGTGACCCCCCTTTCTCTATACTAAAGACTCATTCCCCCTCCTCCTTTCCCCATTTGATTTTCTTATTTTATATATATAATATACAATAATAATAATAGTTTATATAAATAATAATAATAATAATATTAATATTTATATATATTATTTTAAATATACACATCTATATAATAATAAGTTTATATATAGTTTTATATATTAATAATAATTATAATAACTTTTATACTAATATTTTAATTATTAATATTAATAAGTATATAAAAATACATGTACATATTTATATTTATGTATATATCTAACACTATTAATAGGTATGTGTAAATATATTTATATTTATATATATTAATAATTATATATGTGTATAAATATTTTATATTTTTATAATTATAATTATAATATTAATATATATCTATAATAATAGTAACATTTTAGGAATCTTCTAATACCTCATCTCCTTATTTTGTCTAGATGATTCAGGCAATATAAATTGAGAGATAGCCAGGGAAATTATGGGTGTTGATGGTAATCATGGGTAGATTCGAGGTGAAATGTGAGTCATTTCAATATATTGACTATTTTCACTAGAGTTCCACTAAGCGCAGGTGATGAGCACATCAAGACGTGCCTTATTGATCTCTGATACCTTTTAGCTTTGTCAATACATTAGTTTTTTGAATAATAGGATCACTCCTCCTCTGTGTATGGTGTTTCTAGACACATGAATTGTCTTGATTCTTAGAGATGGGAACCTTCTTCCTTATTATTCTTCCATTTTCACTATTTTATTTTTGGTTTATTTTTTGTAAATATCATAATATTGTCTCTATTTTGTAATTACAATTGTGATATTTTTTTATCATTGATTTGTTTTGTGATCTCTAATCTTTAGTAATGGAGAACTAATTTACAGGTCCTGATCCAGGAATTGAATATTGATAGTTCATGGAGATCCTCATTTCATGATGATCATCAACTCATCATCACATTGATCAAATTATAAATGTGATTTTGGGTACTACAAGAATGAATTCTTCCATGGGATTGGTTTGATTCTCTTTTATCATTGATCTTTTTCCCCCTTCTTCTCTTAACTTGATGAAATGAGAATTTGGGTGAGGTTGTGTGATTTTTTATCCTCCTAATTCACTTCAGTCGAGAAAAAAATCTTGTCTAGAGTAATCTAATTAGGATATTTATTCACTTTGGGAGAGTGATTTTGTGTTGGAAGAGATTTTATGCATTAATTCTCAATGTTTTGGGTGAGAGAGGTGTGTGAATTGATCCATAAAACATGTACTGGGTGAGGATGATATTATATGTTTTTCTTCAGAATATTTATGAAGGGTGGTTTGGGAGGATTAACTTGGATCTGGCCCTATTCTCACGGACTTTATTCTTTGTCTTTTTTTCCCTCTTTTCAACTTCTATTTTATCATTATTTTATCATTCCCATTATATTTATCATCATTGTTTCATGTTGTTTTCATTTACTTCTTTCAAAATCTTTAAAATGAAAAAAAAACTCATACTTACCACTAGGTAATTTGACACTGCTTCCCTAAGAGTGACCCCAAGGTTAGACACTATTCTATATATAGGGTTTCTAATATATCTTTCACTATCATCACAAAAAGGACAATGTCAAATTTTGGAATCATTTCTAGGGAAACAATGTTTACCTTATGATTTTATTCTACCAATCTATTAAAAAAACTAAAAAAACAAACAGACAAAATAGGAAAAAAAATATACACTGCCTATTCCTTTGCAAATTATTTTTTTGATTTCTCTCATGTGAAATCACTCTAAAAATATGTTTCATCCTTCAAATTTTTCTTACAAAACCAATAATATGGAGTCTATCAAATGCCACAATTTCCACACATCATCAAACTAAATAGCATTATGCATAGAAATTCAATCAAATAAAAAATGGTAAAAATGGGAAGTAACCAACCAAAAATGATTTTTTTGGATACTAAAAGAATCATGGACTTCCTTGGAACTACCTACCAAGATCAAAGGACCAAAATAGAAAGGCATTACTCCAACAACACACTAAAGTTGTAATTTCTAGAAAATGACTTAGAAGAAAGGGTAAAGAAGAAGAAAAATAAAATTAAAGCTTCTAATATTTGATTCTAAAATATCCTTCAAATTTCTAATATAAATTAAAGATCTACATTCAAAATTCGATTTCAAGGGCCAGAAAGAGATAAGATATGAATAAATTGAAGAAACATGGAATTATCTCAAAGATTGTTTTGTTTTTAGCACTTTATTTAATGTTTTCTCTATTCTGAATCATATAATGATACTTCAATGATTCAACAGGTCAAGCCAACATTAGAGATAATATCATATTCCTTAGAGGACACCACACCAAAGGTGGTATTTTTTTAAGAGATGATGGAAGTGTTTTAAAACATCACTCCTTCCACAGACATACCCCTATAAGCACTGATTACTCATAGAGAATAAAATGCTAAATATATTGAGGGATTTTTTAATTTTATGGATAAGGTTTTCAAAAGTTTTAATACTACCCTTTATGAATTTAATTCTAATATAGATTTTCACTATGTAGATATTGTAGAATCATCTATATTTTGTGACTTCTTGGATATCGTTTAAGGAACTAAACAGGGACCTGAGTTAAAACATTATTAATTGCCTACTATTGAAGAGTACTTTCTAGAGTTGTACATTGGGTTATAAGAGTATTTTGATTCACTTTTAGTTTTTATTGAAGTATACCTTATTCAAGTCAAACCAGATTAAAAATATCATTTTATAATTCTAGTATCACGGCCTGTAAACTCCAACCCTCATGTTAAAGAAAGAGGGAAGTACCCATACATTTTGTTTTCCCCTCAATCACTCCACAAGAGGAACTTCACTGATAAGGAGTGATACTAGTTTGAAATTTTATATGGGGTACTCCAAAAGATACAAAGTATTGAATCTAGAAAGAATCACTTATGGTGGTTCCAAAGAAATAATTCATAACCTCTATCAGACTGGGTTAATCCAAATGTTTTCCAGTTATGGAAAGTCAAAATACACCACCCCTTGAAATTCTATCCCAATATTATACTTTTTATTTTCATGTTTCATTTTCATAATTATTTTTTAAAATTTATTATTTTTTCATGTATGATAATAATCAGGTAGTAATTCTATGTGGCATTAATTCAAGGCCAGAGGAAATAGCACACTATAGTTTACTAGATCAAAAATCCCTAACTCAAACCTGGTTTCATTTCACATTGGTATTTAAATCTTAAAATTTAATTTTAATTTGTTTAAATTTTTAGGTATTGGAACTGTAACGACCCAAACATTCATTAATGGAAATCTCTCTTGATCTAATTAAATGTCTCTATATGTAAAATGTTTATATAAAATGTAAACTTATTTGGTTTTATGTTTTTGTATTTTAAAATACTGTTAAGAATTGTGACCATTGCTAATATAGTCATTGAACAATGATCACATGATTAGTATAAATATAGGGCTTTAACAAATCCAATTTACTCAGACAAAGGAAGTGATTGCCTCATCTAGTAGATGTTCCCCATACAAAGACCATTTTTCAGAGCTTGGAAAGGAGGTTTCGTCTTTGTGCTTCGCTCTTTACTAATCCCAAGATGAGCTTGAATATGTTATGCTTGAGTGAGACCTCCTATGAGTGAAGTGGAAGTTGATAGAGATTACCACCTGAGCAATGTTATCTGAGCCACCCCAAGAGTCAGCCACCATCACACACCATACTCTTCAGTCTTATGCGGGTGTTATAAGGGGCTATGTAACAATACCTTAGTACTATGGTTATGTACATTATTTTTTTATATAATAATTAATATACTTTCATTTTATTATTCTTACCTTGTAAGTAGTTTTTAAATCACAAATAGTATTTTTAGTTAATGTTCGACTAAGAAATATATTTTGATGAGTTAATGTATTTTTGAATTAAATAATATTTTAATAGAATATTATTATTATTATTAAATTAATTTTTATTAAATATAAATGATTGTATAATTTTACGAAGGAAATTGTAATTTTTATTAAGGATTGAAATCCATTGTTGTCAAAACCCATGAATTTTCTATAAATGTCAGTTTTTATATTAAAAGTTAAAATTAAAATATTTAGAAAATTATTTAGATAAAATTAATATTACTTATAGAATCAAGACATCAAAATTATCCAAAGGTGAATTTTTCATAATTTTCTGAGACAGTCAAATTTTTGGGTAAAAATTAAATACTATTTAAATATATAATGTGCTTTATGACATCAAAATGAACCAATAGTGATGTAATAAAATAATATAAACTTTATGTTCGTCCAATATATGTTTTACCATTTAAATAATTTGATTTTGGGTTTGTTTGATTTATTTTACAAATCTTTAGTGGACCCTTCAATATTTATTAAACATTTTGTCTTTTTAAATTGTTTTCCTTGGGAGTGTGACTCACCTCCACAAAAGAAACCCCATTATTTTAAGAATTTCGGAATTTGAACTTATAAAATATTGTTTTCCACTTCCCTTTTCCAAAAACCATGGGCAAAAACTATGGTCTGGTTGCTGGTTTGGATTAGTTTAATGTGAGGTGTCTCAAACCTAAATAATAAAGAATTCCCTCAACTTTCCTATATAAACCCACCCAAGCTCCTACTTCCTCCCCACTAAAATCCTTCAGAGTTAATCCAAACTCTACCATCCTATATCTATAATTCTTCCAAGGTTCCCCAATCTCCCAATAATCCTCTCTCAAGCCTTTCGAAGCACACTTCCAAGTAAGGTTTTTTCTTCCTTTCTCATTTTTTCCAATTTTCTTAATGTTATTATTCCCCTTTAATTTCAATTATAAATGTTGGGTTATTTTTTTCACCTCCCCCATACTTTCCTATTTATGTTTTCATTATTATAGACCCCTTTCTCTCTCAAAAAATTCCTCCCACGTGCACCCGTTACTATGCCGAAATTCTGAAAGGAAATTATTTCTCCTCACTTACATTCAAGCAATTATTTTGTATCATGAATTTAAATTACATTACAATTGTTGGCACATGTATCTATATGACTCTCTTACTTTCCATTTTATGTAAATATAATGAGACACCCCTTTCTCTCCTATCAACCATTTTTATGAATTCTTATGTCACGTTATTATGCTGCCGAAATTGCACTAATTTTTCAAGTCAATGTCATTGTGTAGTGAATACCATGTCCATTTCTCTATCAAGGGTATTCACCTTTATGAACATTTAATTATTGATTATAAAGTTTCATGTATGAATTCCACATTACTTTATCATGGAATAAATGATTATGTTTTATGAATCCATGTTATATGATCCATGTGGCACACTTATGCATGAAATGAAATGTTTAAGAAGGGTGCGCCCTTATAGCACTCCTATGCATTCGGAAAAGTATAGTATCATGATACATAATGTGAAATTGGTGTTTACTCATGCTAATTTAAGTACAATGAGAGTTTACTCGTGCTTCATGTGAAATGAGGGTTTACTCATGCACCATGTGCAATGAGCCTTGGCTCATGCTAATTCCATGTTAAGTGTTGTTGCCACATTTCCATGTTATGATTATCATGTTTAATCATGCCATTATTTTTATAATACTCTTATGATCTATTGATATGACTATTGTATAAAATTTATTTTATTCCTCATGTTATTCCATTATTAATCCCTTACTGGGCTTTATATCTCACCCTTTTTTATGCATTTCCTCAGGTTATCCCATGAAATGCTAAATACGAGGGAATGTAGTGGTCATGTAAAGGAAGTTTACAATAAAGATGTTGTTTTTCATGTTTTAAGTTGTTATTTAATGATCCTAATCCCCAAAGACACTAGACCTCTCGATATTCTATGTTATATTAAATGAATTTTATGTAATAAATTATGTTTAATTGTGAAATAAAAGACCAGGGTTGTCATAGTTGGTATTAGAGAATAGGTTTAGTTATTTTTGGGATTAGGACTAAAAACCCTAGTGAAGACTTAGAGACAAGAATAAGTATAATAAAAAAATCCCTAAGTATTAGTGAGTATTGAGTAAGTGTTTCATCAAGAAAATACATCCCAAACTGAATATGATCAATTAGAGGCAGCTATGGAACAAATGTATCCTAGGGGTAAAACCCAAAAACACTGCTTTAATCTAGACTTGAACGTGAGCTGGTGCATGACAAGGGGACTTTCTGCACCCTTGGTTACAACACTCCCAGTGTATATTCTTTGGTAAATTCATAAGCTTAGTATGAACCCTTATTAAGGGAATTAAAAAAAATGCCCCAAAGAATATATGTTATAAAGTAGATCATGGATATCATAGATTGAAGCCTATGGATTCATAAGTTAAGGAAATAAAAGTTATTTATAAGTAATCAATTTGGTCCTTGTATTACTCTTTATTTTTTAACCCAAACTTTCCTTTTATTCCACCCTATGGCTGGTAATATGAGGACTCGGGCTAAAAACTGATGTGAAGATAAATTTCATGACTGTACTAATGAGATGTCCAATCCAATGGGAGCAGGAATTGCAAATTTTTTCACACTTCTCTCTCAGCTAACTCAAGCTTTGAATAGAAACATGGGTCAAGAGGAACATTCAACCCCCCCCCCCCAAGAAAGAACAAGTCGCTATCGAGAGATTCATGAGACAAAGGACTCCTACTTTTAATAGATCATCTGATCCCTCAATCTTTGAACAATGGATCAACTCCATTGAAAAGATCTTCTTCATCCTTCAGTGTTCTAAACAAGAGAAGGTTATCCTGGATGCTTATCATATGGAGGGTGAAGTTGATCAATGGTGGACGATGATCAAAAATATGAAGCTTGAGGAGGAGATCGAGGCATTGGAATGGAAGGATTTCCAAAAGATGTTTTTCGATAAATATTTTCGGTGCACCCTCCGGATTGAGATGGAAAGGGACTTACTTTACCTCAAGAAAAAAGACGATGAATCTGTTGGAGCGTATGAGGAAAACTTCACAAGGCTACACGATATTCCTTTGGCTTTGTCGTTACCCCTAAATTCAAGGTTGACTGCTTCTTTTGTGGGATGAAACCTAGCCTGCGGAAAGCATTGGTGATCTGTGACTTCGACAGCTATGGAGAAATTGTCCGATGTTCCCTCAAGGTTGAAATGGAGATCGAAGAATCTTAGGGGTATCATGGGGATAAGAATCTTAAGGTGTAATTCAATGTTGGTGGTCTGATGGATAAATCCAATAGTGCTAAGAAGATCCAGCACCCCACTTGCCAAAGGTGCAGAAAGAAGCACCCCAGAAATTTCCTAAAAGGGATGAGGAAATGCTTTAGGTGTGGAATAGAAGGGCACCTAGCTGTTAACTGTCAGCAAGAAAAACCCACGGCTGAAATAGAGGATAAGAACACTCCGTTTGAACCTCAACATGTTGTTCACTACTACAAATGCAAAGAACTAGGCCATATCGTAAATCAGTGCCCTAATCTAAGGTTTTTCAAAGGCAACCAACAACCTCCAAGTCAGCAAGGGCAAGCTTTTTCCATCACTACTGCCGAAGTGAACCCAGACAACGAAGTGGTGACAGGTATGCTAGTTATTTATTCAAGAATAGAGAACGTACTTTTTGATTCAGGTTCTACACATTCTTTTATATCTCGAAATTTTAGTAGAATAATCCCAGCACCACCACAAATCATGGAAGTAAAGATGTCGGTGAGTACAGAAAATGGTGCAATCATTGCATCCCATGAATATAACTCCTTCCCTATCATAATATATGGATTAATATTCCCAGAGAACCTTGTCATACTCCCTCTGGTGGAATTTGATGTGATTCTTGGCATGGATTGGCTTTCATTTTATAGATCCAACATAAATTGTTGTGAAAGAGAAATCAATCTCCCTGTGGAGAATTGAACCTCGATTCTATACAAGTGCAAGGAGGAATATGAATCTTCTTTAGATCCATCATCTCAAGAGTGGATATTACTACCCTCTGATCATGGGTATCTGGCTCAGAAGATTGAGTCTAAGGAAGCAACCATCCTTGAAGACATGCCTATTGTGAGGGTATCCGCTGAAGTGTTTCCCGTGGAATTGCCTGGTCTTCCTCCTAAAAGATATTTTGAATTATAAATTGATATTATACCTAGGTAATTTCCAATATCCAAGACTTCATATAGAATGGTTTTTGTGGAGCTTGAGGATTTGAAGAAACAACTACAGGAGAATCTTTATAAAGGGTTTATATGCCCAAGTTCTTCACCATGGGGTGCACCAGTCCTCTTCATCAAGAAGAAGGATGGGTAAATGTGACTTTTCATCGATTATCGTGAGCTTAAAAAATCACGATAAATAACAAGTACCCTCTCCTACGAATTGATGACTTGTTAGATCAGCTGTGAGGATCACAATACTTCTCCAAGGTGGATTTGCGGTCGCGATATTATCAAGTAAGGGTGAAGAAGAAAGATATCCCCAAGACTGCTTTTCGTACAAGATATGGACACAATGAATTCAAATTAATGACCTTTGGACTCACTAATGATCCATAAATCTTCATAGAATTGGTGAATAGGGTCTTTAGAGATTACCTCGACAAATTTGTGGTAGTCTTTATAGATGATATTCTGATATACTACAAAACCAAGGAGGATCATAAAGAGCATATAATAACTGTACTAGAGACCTTGTGTAAGGATAAGATCTATGAAAAGTACAGAAATTGTGAGTTAGGGTTGAAGGAGGTCTCATTATTGGGCCATATCATCACAAGCAATGGGATATCTGTGGATATCTTCAAAAAAGATGCAATTGAGGGATGGTTGAGGCCAACATCGGTAACAGATATCTATAGCTTCTTGGGGTTAGTTGGATATTATCGACGATTTGTGAGAAATTTCTCACGATTTTCCAACCCTTTTACCAATCTAACTCGGAAGGGAGTAAAGTTTTCTTGGAGAGATGAATGAAAAGAAAGCTTCAAGGAGTTGAAAAGAAGGCTTATCACTACGCTCGTGCTCACTTTACCAACAGTTGGAGAACTTTTTTTGGTATTCAGTGATGCTTCAAAGAAGGTCATGGTATGTGTGTTGATGCAAAATGAAAAATTAATTGCCTATGCTCTAAGGAAATTGAGAGTTCATGAATAGAACTATCTAACACATGGCCTCGAGTTGGCTGTAGTGATCTTTGCTTTGAAAATTTGGCAGCATTATCTCTTAGGGGAATAGTTTGAAATATATACAGACCACAAAATCCTCTAGTATATATTCACTCAGAAAGAGTTGAACATGCTTCAATGAATATGGTTAGAGCTGATCAAAGACTATGACTTCCCAATCCATTACCACCCTCAGAAAGCGAACAAGGTGGTGGATTCCCTAAGTAGAGAGCACCCAATGATTTTATCATTGATGAGAATTAAAAAGGATCCAATCTTCTTAAAATTGATGAAGATGTACATGGTAATCATAAAGAAGGGAATATCATCAATCCTTTCACAAATTATTGCTCAAATGTCACTTTTGGAAAGGTTAAAGGATACTCAAAAGGATGATGTGGGAATTCAGGAAAAAGTGGAAGCTATCGAAAAAGGGAAATTCTGGGAGTTTAATGTTAATGAAGAAGGAATTGTGAGATTTGGGAAAAGACTATGTGTTCCATCAAGTCCAGAGCTGAAGAAGAAACTTTTGGATGATGCACATAGTTCAAATTTATCTATTCACCCAGGAAACACAAAGTTGTATTGAGATCTCTGGGAGCATTATTGGTGGGATAATATGAAGAAAAAGATTTCTAAATATACATCAAAGTGCCTAGTGTGTCAGTAAGTGACGGCAGAGAGGCAGAAGTCTAAGGGGATGATGCAACCATTTCCCATACCAGAATGGAAATGGGAGAACATCACCATGGACTTTTTCACCAGACTTCTAAAGACATCCAAATGCAACAATGCAATCTAGGTTGTTGTGGAAAATCTTACAAAGGCTGCACACTTCATTTCTATTCAAGAGGATTTCTCATTGGATCAACTGGCACAGATATATATCAGGGAAGTGGTAAGGCTGCATGGAGTACCACTATCTATTATTTCTGATCAAGATCCAAGATTCACCTCTATGTTTTAGAAAAGTCTTCAACATTCTCTGAATATTGAACTGAACTTCAGTACGGCCTATCATCCTCAAACTGATGGCCAATCTGAGTGGACTATCCAAACACTTGATGACATGTTTAGAGTGTGCTCAATGAACTTTAAAGGAGGATGGGATCAACATCTTCCTCTGGTTGAGTTCTCTTATAATAACAGTTTCCACTTGAGCATCCAAATGGAACCATATAAAGACCTTTATGGGAAAAGGTGAAGAACAACGGCGTGTTGGGATGAGGTCAGTGAGCATAAACTGTTTAGACTAGAAATGGTCGAAGAAATGGTGGAGAAGGTGAAAAATATTCAGCAGCAAATCAAGGAAGCCCAGAGTCGACGGAAGAGTTATGCAGATAACCATCGATGAGACCTTGTGTTTAAAGTAGGAGACATGGTATTTCTATGCATATCTATGTGGAAGAAGTTTGGGCATTTTTGAAAGAAAGGGAAGTTAAGTCCAAGGTACATTGGCCCCTTCGATATTCTTGATCGTGTAGGGATTATGGCCAATCGACTAGCACTTCCACCTACTATGGCCAAAGTACATGATGTCTTTAATGTATCCCACTTAAGGAAGAAAATATCGGACCCTTAAAATGTAATCTCTTTAGAGTTGGTATAGTTAGAGGATGATCTTTCTTATGAGGAGCAACCAGTAAAGATCTTAGATCCTAGAGAAAAAGTTCTATGAAATAAGACAATGCCCCTCGTCAAGTTATTATGTTGAAATCAAAATTTTGAAGAAGCAACGTGAGAATCAGAGGAAATGATGAAGAAGAGTTACCCACACCTGTTTTAGTGTGGGAAAAGGAAATTTTGAGGGTGAAATTTCTTAAGGGGGGAATATTGTAATGACTCAAACATTGATTAATGGAAATACCTCTTGATCTAATTAAATGTATCTTTATGTAAAATGTTTATATAAAATGTCAACTTCTTTGGTTTTATGTTTTTGGGTTTTAAAATACTGTTAAGAATTGTGACCATTCCTAATATATCCATTGAACAGTGATCATGTGATTAGTATAATTATAGGGCTTTAACAAATCCAATTTACTCAGAAAAAGGAAGTGATGGACTCATCTAGTAGATGTGCCCCATAAAAAGCCCATTTTTCAGAGATCAAAAAGGAATTTGCGTCTTTGGGCTTCTCTCTTGACCAAGATCAAGCCGATATAGAATATGTTAATCTTGAGTGGGACCACCTATGATAAAATTGGAAGTTGATAGAGATTACCACCCCAGCAATGTTATATGAGCCACCCCAAGAGTCTCTTACCATCGCACACCTTACTCTTCGGACTTATGCTGGTGTTATAAAGGGTTATGTAACAATACCTTATCACTTTGGTTATGTACATTATTTTTTTATATAATAATGAATATACTTTCATTTTTTTATTGTTACCTTGTAAATAGTTTTTAAAGCACAAATAGTATTTTTTGTTAATGTTCGACTAAGAAATATATTTTGATGAATTAATTGATTTTTTAATTAAATAAAATTTTAATAAAATATTATTATTATTATTAAATTAATTTCTATTAAATATAAATGATCTTATAATTTTATGAATGCAATTGTAATTTTAATTATGGTTTGAAAGCTACTTTTGTCAAAACCCATGAATTTTTAATAAATATTGGTTTTTATTTTAAAAGTGAAAATTAACTTAATTATACAATTATTTATATAAAATTAATATTATTTTTGGAATCAGGATGTCAAAATTATACAACGGTGAATTTTTCATAATTTTCTGAGACAGTCAAATTTTTGGGTAAAAATTAAATATCGTTTAAATATATAATGTGTTTTATGAAATCATAATGACCCAATAGTGATGTAATAAAAAACAATAAACTTTATTTTCGGACAATATATGTTTTACCATTAAAATAATGTTATTTTGGGTTTGTTTGATTTATTTTGCAAAGCTTTAGTGGACCCTTCAAGACTTATTAAACATTTTGTCTTTTTAAATTGTTTTCCTTGCGAATGTGACTTGCCTCCACATAAGCAAACCCATTATTTTAAGAAGTTCAGACATTGGCCTTATAAAATATTTTTTTTTCCACTTCCCTTTTTTAAAAACCATGGTCAAAAACCATGGTCTGGTTGGTGGTTTGGATTAGTTTAATGTGAGGTGTCCCAAACCTAAATAATAAAGAATTCCCTTACCTTTCCTATATAAACTCACCCAAGCTCTCACTTCCTCCTCACTCAAAGCCTTTGGATTTCATCCAACCTATTCCCTCCTATCTATATAATCCTCCCAAGGTTCCCCAATCTCCCAAGAATCCTCTCTCAATCCTCTCTCAAGCCTTTTCAAACACACTTCTAAGTAAGGGTTTTTCTTCCTTTCTCATTTTTGTCCAATTTTATTAATGTTGTTATTCCCTTTTAATTTAAATTATAAATGTTGGGGTATGGTTTCTCACCTCCCCCATACTTCCCTATTTATTTTCTAATTATGAGATACCCATTTCTCTCTCAATAAATTCCTCCCATGTACACCCGTTACTATGCCGAAATTCCGAAAGGAATTTATATCTCCTTTCTTACATTCAAGAAATTCTTTTGTATCATGAATCTAAATTCCAATACAATTGTTGGGAAATGTATCTATATGACCCCCTTATTTTCCATTTCATGTAAATATGATGAGACACCTCTTTCTCTCTCATCAACCATTTTTTTGAATTCTTACGTCACGCTGTTACACTGCCGAAATTGCACCGATTTTCCAAGTCAATGTCATTGTGTAGTGAATACCATGATCATTTCTATATCAAGGGTATTAACCTTTATGAACATTTACTTATTGATTATAAAGATTCATTCATGAATTCCACATTCCTTTATCATGTAATAAATGATGATTTTTTATTAATCCATGTTATATGATCCATGTGGCACACTTATGCAAGAAATGAAATGTTTAAGAAGGGTGCACCCTTATAGCGCTCAAATGCATTTGGTAAAGTATATTATCATGATATGTCATGTGCGATGGGTGTTTAATCATGATAATTCAAGTGTAATGAGGTTTTACTCATGCTTCATGTGCAATGATGGTTTACTCATGCTCCATGTGCAATGAGCCTTAGCACATGCTAATTCCATGTTAAGTGTAGTTGCCACATTTCCATGTTATGATTATCATGTTTTATCATTAATTTATTTTTATGCTTATATTGTGATCTATTGATATTCCTATTGTCTAACATGTATTTTATTCCTCATGTTATTCCTTGATTAATCCTTAATGGGATTTATATCTCACCCTTTTTATGAATGTCCTCAGGTCATCCCATGCAATGCTAAGTACGAGGGAATATAGTGGTCATGTAAAGGAAGTTTTCAGTAAAGATGTTGTTTTTCATGTTTTAAGTTGTTATATAATGATCTTAATCCCCGAAGACACTAGACCTATCTATCTTATATGTTATATCAAATTAATTTTATGTAATAAATTATTTTTAATTGTGAAATAAAAGACCGGGGTTTTCATAGGAACTCATAATGTACGGATCTTAAAGAAAGAAAACAAATGGAGGCCACATGTTACTGAACAAAAAATATATCAGAAGCTTCCACACTCATGGGAGTATTGTTTTTAATTCTATAAATTTTAAATCTATAATTCTATATTGTATGCTACTAAGAATTAAGTGTGGGGGAATACCCCTTGTTGTGTAAGTAAAAATTTTGAATCTATTTATCTTTGATGGGTTTTTATCTTGTTTATTTCTATTAAGTTGAAAATTAAGTTGAGCTATATTTTAAATCTTTCTAACACCATATAAATTTATTTAAATTCAAAATAATTTTTTTCTAATTCATTGCTTACCATGATTCTATTTGAATTGAATTAAAAAATCATTTTTCTATTTATAACAACTAAGAGAATGAAATTTTTCAAAAAAAAAAGAACAAAAATAATTTTTTCACTTATTATTTGATGGTGGTCGATAGGGATCATGTAAATATGTTTTTTATGTATAAATAATTTTTTTGTAGCAAACAAAATTTTGAGCTTCCCTATTATCCCTCCAAATTTCATTTTATTGTGTTACATTTCTAAAACTATTTTAATATTGTTAGTTGTGTATCCCACTCTAATATTCCATAATAGGGACATTGTTGAGTTTTAAGTATGGGGGAGATGGGTCATTCTGTGATAATTTGTGCTTTAAATTATGGGCACATCAATATCCCCCTTTATTTTTTGTCAAAAAAATCAAAAAAAATTACAATTATTCTACATACTGAAGATCTTGGGATTCAATTTGCTGGTTAATTATTTCCTACCTATAGGATAAAAACATTTTGGTTGTTAATGGTTACATTGATTCTTACATTTTGGTGATGTATGATTATTGATTGATATTACGTGCTATTTTTATGGATATTCTATTTAGGAACTATGACACGGAGTGGGATAGGATTGATATTTTTAGATTTATGATCATAAATTTAGGAAATTGTAAATTTTAACTCAATCCTAGGGGACTCACCTTTTGAAAAATAAATAATCACCTTATATAGGAGCATTGGGTGTGTTTATGTAAATAAATAAAATCCATTTTCAAATTCAATAAATATTTTTTTCATAGTGCTCTACACATACATGGCTGGGTAAAATTCAAAAATAAATAAAGTAACTAGTATTCAAAAATGAGTTCATTATGGTGAGGGGAATTTTGAACCCATATGAGTAATGGTAAAACCGAATTACATGAAAATCAATTGAGATGTATCAATGAAGTGATAAATAAAAAAATTAAATTTATTAGAACCCAAGAGAAAGTGAAATGGAAGGTACCTTTTGTTAAGATTTTATTTCCACTTATATCTAACATGTCATCACCCTTATAATTGGAACTTGAATTAGAATTTAAGTATGGAAGAAGGTAACTTAATATAGGAGGAAATATATTTTTCATGATAAATGAATCCCTTCTCCTTTAATTCATAGTGGGTATTTGAATTTAATAAGGACCTTTTGTAAACATTTCATTTGAAAAACCTGAACCACCTTAGATTTTGTTTCTCTGTAAATTAATGTTTTGATATACATCATTTTGATCTAATTGTTTATAATTTTGCGTATTTCTTATAAATGTAAAGTGTATTAATTTTTTGAGAAAAAAAATTCAGTGCGGGGGTGTTTGATGTGGTTATTTTTAACACATTTTGTTACATAATTTATTATAATTAGATGTTTTTTTATTATTAAAATAATGTATTTTGATTAATAATTTACAATTTTTTTATATTTTCTATTAAATTGTTATGACAATTTTTTTAAAGTGTGTATTTTACTATTCATTTTAGTCAAGTTTGAATAATTTAAAATTAATTAATTAATTTTGTTTTAATATTCATTTTCTTATTCCTAGTTTTTTGTTCAAAATTTTGTTTTCATTTATATTATTTTAAATTATTCATTATTTCATGTTATATTATTTTTAAAATAATAATGTTAAATACTAAATGTATTTATTTTATATTTTTAATTCTTTGTTTCATTATTTTTCAAAGTAATAATTCTATATTTGTTTAATAAAACTTTTTATTTTACTTATTTTTTATTTTTAATGTTTTTATAATTAATTTATTTTCTAATGTTTTTATTTTTTTAATTAATTAGTTTAATCAACTCATTATTTTAATTTGAAATGAAATAGTTTTACTTTATTTTATTTTTATTTTATTTTAAATTCTTTTTGATTTTTTTGGTAAGTTTAAAATTTATTAATGTTTTCTATAGACGAACAATTCTCCTCCAGACATCCCATGCCAACGATAGATCATCATCTATCTTTAGAAGCTTCCTACTACCTCTAGTGCCATCGGTAGCACCCTTTTATCGCCAACCCATGCCGCCGCTAGCCTATTACACTGGTAGCACTATGCCACTATCAGCATCTAGCCTTGGTATGCACTATTGGTCTCCACTAGCTGCAGCACCATGTATCCACCAATAGTTGCCTCCTCTGCATCCACTTTCACTCCACCATTATCTACCACCATCCCACTAGTAGATAGAGGTATACCAGTCTTATACCTCAACTGAAACCACATCTTTTGACCACTTCTCTAACCGGAATAGCACCTTGAAGAATAAGAACCCAAAAATAATGATTTTTTCTAGATCTGAAAAAAAAAACAAAGAACCAAATCAAACCCCAAATCTTAAAAATCTAGACATTGCACAAGCCATGTCTAGCCACCATATGAAATCCAACTATGAAGAAAAATTCCACTAGTAATGTTTCCACCATTCACACTGAGCTCACTATGAAGGAGAAAGATGGTTTCCATAAGACCTGAGTTCCATGCCACTAGATCTGGATTAACCTCAAACCAAGCTCACTAGAAGATGACTGGGAAGAACTTGTAGATCACCTGAGGTTGAAGAAGACCCATCACCGATCAGCTGAAGGCACTTCCACCACTGATAATGAATAACTCACATGCCTTCTTCCTCGAAGAAGCAGACTACAATGGGCCACCCCCCCCCCCCCCCCCCCGCCATCTACTGAAGACCCACACCCTCGCCTCCTTACCCCTTTCGATTTTCTTATTATATATATATGTGATATATAATATTAATAATGATAATGATAATAATAAATAATAATAATGGTTTATGTAAATAATAATAATAACAAAATTAATATATATATATATATTATTTAAATATACACATTTATATAATAATAAATTTATACACAGTTTTATATATTTATAATAATTATAATAATGTTTATAATAATATTTTTATTATTAATACTAACAAGTATATAAAAATACATGTACTAATTTATATTCATGTATATAATTAATATTGTTAATAGGTAAATGTAAATTTATATATTGATATATATATTAATAATTATATATGTTTATAAATATTTTTATATTTCTATAATTATAATATTAATATTAATATATATCTATAATAATAGAAACATTTTAGGAACCATCAAACACACCATATTCTTCTTTTTTATGGAATACTCATGAAATGTTGATCGAGGGATGGCCACAGAAATCATGGTTGTTGATGGTGATTATGGGAAGATTTGAGGGTAAGGGTGGGTCATTTCAAGAGATTGATTGTTTTCACTAGAATTCCATCAGGATCAGGTTAGAAGTGTGTCAAGACATGCCATGTAGATCTCTACAATTGGTTAGTGTGTTTCTTGACTACTTTAGTTTTTCAAAAAAAAATGATCACTCCTCTATTTTTGGTATTCCCATGACATAGGAATCATCTCAATTCTTTGAGATGAGAACTTTCTTCCTTCTTCTTATTCTTTCATTTTCACTATTTTCATTTTTGTTTTTATTTTGTAAATATCATAATTCTGCATTATTTTGTAATTAGAATTATAATGTTTTTTTATCTCCTTGATTTTTTTTGTGATCTTGAATCTTTAGTAATGGAGAAATAATTTGCAAGGATTTATCCAAGAAGTGAATCTCAATACTTCCTGAATATACACACTTTCTAACGACCATCACCTCTTCATCACTCTAAACATATTGTGAATTTGATTTGGATTACTATGAGAGCACATTCTTTCATTAGATTGGTTTACTTTTCCTTTCCCCTTGATAATTTTACCCTTATTTTCTTAGATTTTTTTATCAAATAGTTAGGTGAGTTTGTGTTATTTTTTATCCTTTTATGATCACTTTGGTAAAGACAAAATTCCTGGATATAGTGATTTGATTAGGATATTCATTCACTTTGAGAGAGTTATCGTGTGTCGGAAGAGATTCTGCACATGAATTCCCAATGTTTTAGGTGATATAGGTGTATGAATTGACCCATTAACCATATATAGAGTGAGGATGAGAGTGGATGTTTTTATTCAAAATATCTATGAAGGGTAGCTAAGGGTTGATCAATATTGATATGAATTTGTTCTCACTGAATTTATTCTATGTCTTTTTATTTCCTCTGTTTAACTTCTGTTTTATCACTATTTCATCACTCTTATTGTATTTCTCATCACTATTTCAATTTTTTGTCATATTCTTCTTTTAAAATATTTAAAATCATAAAAATATTTTTAGAACTAGCACTAGGGAATCCATCACTAATTCCTTGATAATGTCCCCAAGGTTAGCCATTTTTCTATATCTAGGGTTTATAAATGTGCTTTGACCATCCTCAAGACAAGGATGACATTAGTACACATACACAAGTTGGTCTAGGATAATTATAATCCACCTTTTTAGTGAAAAAGCATTTCAAAACTGATTGGAATTCATTTTATTCATTATTTTATTAAGATAAAATATATATAAATTAATCTAATTAATTATATAATTAATTAGTTAATTTAATTTATCTTAATCTCTATAAAATATATCCTAGAGATACCCATCTGTTCTAATTTTAAATAAATTATATAAACTAATATTATTTAAAATTTAATAAAAAAAATAAACATCTTGTACTTAGAAGAAACTTGGTGAGTTCTTATTCAAACTACTTGTCATGTATTGAGTTTATATATAGTGTACTCATGTGGAATATATCATACACATTTTTCATGTAATTACATGGTGTGTGTATTACCTCTCTCTCTTAGGTGTTTTCTCATGATCAAAAACACCAAATTATGTTACTAATATTTTCATTTCCTGAATTTCAATATCTATATTTTTTAAAACAAATTGAAAGTTTCCATACCAAATAAAGAGATCAAAATGGATTTGGAGGACCTTATTAAAGTCTTATACCAGTAAGTGCTAGCGATTACATAATGGAACACACTAGATGACCAATGAGACATAAACAGAACACCAATTTTGTAAAGGTTCCACCAGCTATCCAGTAGGTCCCACAGGCGAGCAGTTAGGATCTATATAGAACTATAGTTTTTTTCTAGGTTCCATTAACTAGCTATCCAGTGGAATTATAGAAGACAAAAAAATATCCATTTTTGGTGGACCTTGACACCTTAATTCTACCCCACTGGCTCTATATAACCCCCAATGTCTCCAAAATGATCATAAAACCATTATACGCTATAAATACACCCTTAAGGTTGTTTGGATTCATATTTTTACATTCATGACTCGTTCTCGAGCCAAATTGTGTCACTTTACTCTAGTACTGTTTCTCTATTACTTTTTTCTGTTCCTAATCCCACTCTTTCTTATTGTATTCTTACTAGAGGTTTTAAAGTGTGCTTCAAAGGTCTTGCATATATCAAGTCTCTTATTTCTCATTCTCGTGGGTTCTCACTACAATTGAGTGTGATGGATTTATTTCTCAATACCATTAAGTGTGAGGGTATTGGTGTAAACTTCCATTAAAAGTGTATGGGTTTAATTTCTATAAACAACCACTAAAATGGTAGCATTTTTCTTACTATAATTGTTAAAAACAAAAGGGATATTGGGTTTCTAACCACAAAAACTAAAAGGATTGTGGGTTTCTTACTATAACTTCTAAAAAATAAGTGATATTGGTTTTCTTTGTATAAACACTGAAAACCAAGGGTCCTAAATTTTTAAATGGGTTTCTTACAACAACAGCTAAAAAATGGAGATTGGGTTTCTTGCTAAAACCATTGAAAGGAAAGGGTTTAAACCAAAACCTCTCAAGTTTCATGAGGCGAGGAGATATACATATCCCTTTTTGGATTATTACTGAACTTTTATATCAAAATCATCTACCTATTATTTTTAATTTTACATATCTAATATACTTAACACTGATAATTTTAGTTATTAGATTTATTGTTTTAATTTCATCAAATTTTGTTTCAATTTATAAAAAAAATTAAAATTCAATTCACCCCCCCCCCCTCTTTACATATTTACTCATACCAACAATTCGTATCAGATCCTACCTTGATTTCAAAATCTTAACCAGTTTCAAGGATTTATTGTTTAAATATTTCCTCCACCTAAAATACCCATGGTGATCCAAAATAAAACTCAATTTGTAGAGATCCATACTTTGATGGATCGAACTATAGTTACTAGAAAACTAAAATGTATAATTTTCATAGTAGTATTTGTTTTCTAGTATATAAAATTTTAATGCCTGGGTATACCCCCACCCAAGAAAAATAAAAACAAATTACCCCCTATTATATAAGGGCTTTTGTGTTTGATGGAAAATCCATGAATGATATCTATTTTAGGTTAGATAATAATGAATTTAATAGAGTTTTCATGAGTAAAATTGCTCAGGAAATTTGAAAACTATTATAATTTACACATGAAGGTACTAATAAAGTAAAGGACACTAATATTGATATATACTGAAAAGGGTTTAAAAGATTTACTTTGACTCCTAATGTGACTATAACTAAAATATTTACCGATTTAACTAATATTTGTGATGGAAGGAAGTATTTAGGTGATGATAATAGCAAAAAGAAACTTCTAAAAAATATACTTTGAGTATTTTATAGTTCGTGGTCACCCAAAGTGATAAAAATACTAGAAGAAAATATATAAATAATATATTACTTGAAGATCTCATTGGGTCTCTCATGACCAATGATATTATAATTAATAGATATATGAAGAAGGATTCTAATGAATTAGAGGAGAATAAGACCATTTTATTCAAGTAAAACCATGATTATTCATCTAGGAGTGATGGAGATATTTCTCATCTTCCCAAAAAGGTGAACAAATTATTTAATAAAAAGAAGGAATACAACCATGATAAGAAGGATAAGCAACAAAATAAACCTGAGGTAAGATTCTATGAGTGAAACAAAAAGTATAAAAAAACAAATAGTAAACCACTCTCGAAAATAATAAAAAGGAAATGAAAGAAATAAATAAGTCTTTAAAGGTTTCAATATGGAGTTCCAATTATGAATAATCATGTTTATATAAATCAATATAATGAAATTCAAAGTGTCTTAGGGTTGGTATTGAGGTGATTCAAGAAGTAAAATTATCCAATTTATCTTACTCTTCTAAACATTTAAATTATGATGATATTAGATATTCTAGTGATCAATTGCAAGAATATTTTTTCTAACTTACCTCAAAATTAAAAGATCTTAAGAAGAAATATGATTAGGTTATTTTTTTAAAATATCAAATTTTCAAATAAAAATAGAAACTAAAGAAGGAAAATGAAAAGTCCAAATATTTTTATTTCTAAAAAATATGAAAATAATGAAAGAATATTCAATGTGTTATTAAAAGAAAATGAAAGATTCAAAAAATAATTTAATAAGTTTAAAAATAAAAGGTTTTGTTTAAAGGACTAAACCATTATTCAGAAATTTTAAAGTACAATTAAATAGATTAAGTAATATCTTCCCAAATCTACACAATGTGAGAATAATTTATAATTGATTTTAGGTTCCCAAAGGTATCAAAAAAGTAACTTATGGGATTGGTTACTATAATCAAGAAAAATCCTCAAGTAATATCAAAAAGACTAAATTTGTTAAAGGAATATCCACATATAAATTTTTTAATTATTGTATAAAAACTAGGCACTTTATTTATGATTGTAATTACAAAAAAAATCATTATGGTATGAAAAACTCTATTCACCCCCAATAAAATATTTTGTCCATAAAACCTCACATTTTTTATAGAAATTCATATCCTAAGAAAATGTTGGCTCCTGAGTATTTATTAGCCAAAAAATTTTGACCCAAATTTAGGGTACCAAGATATCAAGCATCTTAATTATTTGGTAAGAAAAATGTCTCCATAGAGATTCTCAATGAACTATATTTTACATGAATAATGGGTGATTGAGATACTTATGTCGTAACATTTCAAAAGACTTTAATTATTCAAATTCATTTTTTACTAAATATTTAAATAGTTTTAATTTTAAAATATTTAAACCTCTTATGGGATAACATTTTAATATTATTAAAGGGGGCTAGGTATAACTATATTGTGATATTTACATTAGATAAGCATAAGATTTATAAATTATGTTATTTTCAAAATTCTATTTATTGATGTCTAAATTTTATATTTTAATATTATTGTAACTCCCCGACCCCAAAATCCCAGAGTCGATGCATTATTATGTATCATTGGCATGATCACAAAAGATCAAGTCTCGAAAGAATGATTAGTTTAGTAGCCTTTGAAGTACTAGATAAATTCATAAGGTTTACATTACATCATAAAATGTAAAACTACAACAACATTGTTTCCATATACAGCACTGAGATCTCATAGACTATCCCTGCAGGTCATTCATAATATACTTCTTCTCATCCTGGGAAAAATAAAACATAGAAAGGGGTGAGCTCAGATGCTCAGTAAGGATAATAATATAGTGTAAACTTTCATAAATAAGCATAAACATTTAAGGCAATGTATAGAACTAAAACAAAATCATTGTAAACATAAAATTAATTATAATATGGAAAATATAAATCAAAATAATTCCATTTACTTACTCACATGGATATTCTACTAGTCAAATAATCACATGTAATATCTATAGCCACTTTCATAATGATGGAATGTATAATGCCAGACTTAATAACCACATAATCAAGGCCTTGTTCCAAGACTAAAATTAAGATTTTGTCAAGGCCTTGTGCCAAGACACTAGTTTGTCTCATGAGACCTACCAATGCATTGAGGAGCTATAGCGGGATCCACCCATCACTTATTAAGTCCAATTAGTTCCTCATATGAAAAATTTTAAAAAAACATAAAAATTCGTATTAAAACTAGCATATGAAATGTCAATACTTTATCCATAAACCATGAATGGTAGAGAAATAAAACATCCATAGTAAAAAAATATCACAAAACCTTCAATACAAAATGGAAGATTTGTATCATAAGGAATCAACTTCAAACAAGATTAAAATCCATTAAAGGATGTTGACATAGATGAAATCAAAATTGTTTGAGAGAAATATCTCATTATTTTTTTGAAATCATTTAAAGTTACATAATTATAAAATAAAACATTTATTTTTAAAATATTCTTATAATATTGTGAGGGAAGCTTCGATGATGTTATAACGGCGGAATATATCTGCACCCGTTGTATAAGTTAAAAAAACATTCTTACCTTAATTTTTTCAAAAATGTCATAAAGTAACTTGTTTGGGAAAACGACGGAAAGATTCCTTTTAAAACATATAAGGTCAAATAAGGGTATAAATGAATTTAACCCATAGTCTAGTAATTAGTAAAAATGTTTTGTAATACATTTTTAGGAAAACATGGATTTGGATGATAAAGAGGTCCCAGTAGATAATTATATATAAACAACCTTGAATAATGAAGTGGTTGTAGAATTAACCCGTACCTTGTACTTTTACTTGGTAGAGGGTAGTTTAACCTATTTTATAATGGTGAAATAATTGTTATTAAATTATATAATAATCATATACATTAATATGATATCATATATGATATTTTAAAATTTCTTTGTTAATAATATTTTAGTATTATCGTCGTTTCAGGTATTAACTGATTCGTTTTCATTTATATTATTTGTTACATAAATAATGTTTCTTATGAATAGGATGTATATTATTCATATTCATAATTATATTAAGTTTTTAAACATTATTTTTAATCATCTAATGAAAATTATTCTTGAATGGAAATTATGGGGAATGAATCTCATCGTGTTCGTGGAGAGGGTAATTTGTATGTACGCATGAGTGACTATATCATTCTTTTGATATTAAAATAGTATATAATTGGATGGTATATCATATATACAGAATAAATATCATGTTATATTTATTATTTACATCATTTATAAATAATTATTATACCAAATCCAAATAATAATGTATTGAATAACAACTACACGATGATGAGAAGATGGTAAGCCATATGTACGCACGTATGGTGACATGTAATTCAAAAGATGGATAGAATAATGAATATGGTTGTACTATATTTATAACAAAATCACAGTATAAAGAATATATTGGAGTTATTATTTTATAATGTAAACAACAAAGAAGAAGTGGAAGAATAAAAAACATGAAAGAGGTGGTGAGATATTTACCTCTTCTTCGGGTTCTTCCTTTTGATTTGATAAAACGTGCTTCTTAGGTTGGCTTTATGACTAAATTAAGGCATCTAGGATGAAGGTACAATAGTGGAGAGGATATTTGGTCATGTTTTGTCTGAGACAAATGGCTTTTAAGGTGTGAATTTGAGAGAAGGGAAAGTACCCTTTAATAAGAGGGGTGAGGGGCACCTTAGGAAAAAAGATTGAAATATTATTTTATAATAAAATCATTTTCGGTTTATAATGGATTTAAAATTGATTATTTGAAGTATAAGTTGGGGATGGGTCTAAAACCTCTCAACCAATAGTTTTTATATAGGTTTGGGTCACTATATTATCCTTATCTTTTAGATTTAACTCTTAGTTAAATAGTTTGACATTTACCATGCCTCTTTATATTTTTATATTATATGGTTAATAAACTTACTATAAACTTATAAGAGAACCCCAAGTGGTTCATTAATTATAATCCTATAATTATATAAATCTTTTTGACGAACCTTAGATTTTTAGGATTATTATATCAACCAATAATATTGTATTTTTTTAAAAAACTCATTTATGTCAATTTTGATATTATTTAATAATTTATTTTTTTAAAGTCCTAACAACTTTATTACTTATAAATAAATACATTTAATCAACCCTAACATGTCATAGTCACCTATTAAATTTTTGTATGGTGTCAAAACTTTAAAATTATAATTATTTTATTATTTATAATATCATTTACTTTATTGTTTCATTAATAAAGAAAATATTGCATCATTATTGTGTCATATATAAATATATTTATTTTACGTATAAAAATTTTAAATAAAATATTATGAGGTATGAGATATTTTTAGATTTATAATGACTATTTATAGTTAAATATATCAATTATATAGCCTCATATAAAAATTATTTTATTAAAAGATATTTGCTTTTGTTATTTTTGTCTTTACTTTAGATTATTTAATATAAATTGTCATTATCACCCCCATGTGGCTCCATGGGGTCCCAAAATCGACCCAAGGAAGCCCACGGTCGGAAATGTATCATACAATATGGTTATGACACTTTTTAGGGTAATTTAATATTATTATAATATTATTTTTTAACCTTATTTACTATATTTATCCCATTAACCACGATAAATAAAATATTTACTGAAGTAAATATTCCTAATGTCTAAAAATAAAAGTTACCTATTTACACAATTTGTACCTACTTATTCCAAATATGGAATCTATTTTTTCAAATTCAAAACACATAAGTGGTAGAAATTAATTTAAAATTAATTCTTGTTGTCAAAACAAAAAGCGTGTTTTTAGGAAATAATAACTATCAAAAGATTGACACTTGTTTATGTCCAGTTTAATCGTGTGATTACATCAAATGACTTAAATTATATTAAATGATAAAAATTTAATCTAATGATACTTAAAAACCATTCAAATTTATAATTTAACACTATAAATTATTTTGATTAAAAAAGTTGTTTTTAATTAAATTTTAGTATTTTCAATATTCATCAAAAATTGAAAGTTTTCAGAAAAATACCAAAAAACCACCCTAAGATAATTTTGATATTCCAAATCCAAAAATGAAGTCCATTTTGAAAGATAAAATTTAAAAAAATTCAAAAGGTGGGTATTACTATTCGTAACCACTAGTTTGATTGGTCGCGGTGTGTTAGAACTCGAAGTTGTGTACAACACACGCTATTGTATTATTCAAAGAGAAGCATACAGTGGAAGCTTGGGGTGTTATATTCTCCCATCATTCAAATAATTTCTTCCTCAACATTTATAGAATATTACTACATAAAAATACTTGGGTAGTTCTTCATCATAAGTTCCTTGGGTTCCCACGTTGCCTCTTCCATTTTATGGTTTCTCCATAGAACTTTTACCAGATGAGTCATCTGGTTTCTCAACACTTGTTCTCTTGTATCAAGAATATTTATAGGCTCTTCACAAAAAGACATATCGGGTTCTAGTTCTAATTCCTCATAGGTGAGCACATGTGTTGGTTCAGGCATGTATTTTCTCAACAATGATACGTGGAACACATCATGAACTTTGGAGAGACTTGGAGGCATTTCCAAACAGTAAGATATAGTCCCAATTCATTCTAGAATTTTGAAAGGTCTAATCTACCTGGTACTTAATTTTCCCTTCTTACCGAAATGTATAACACCCTTCCATGGAGATACCTTCAAGAAAACATGATCTTCTACCTGAAATTCAAAATCCTTCCTTTAGTTATCGACATAGATCTTCTACCTACTTTGAGCTGCTTTGATGTGGGTTTGGATAACCTTCACCTTCTCTGTCGTTTCCTCTACAGGTTCTGGGCCTACGAGTTTTCTTTAACCATCATCATCCCAACAGTTTGGTGTGCGACATCTCTTTTTATATAACACTTCATATGGTGCCATATGAATACTTGAATGGAAGCTATTGTTATAATAAAATTATACCATATGTAAATATTGATCCCACATACCTTGAAAGTCAAGTGAGAAAGATCTCAACTTGTTTTCTAAGGTTTGAATAGTCTGTTCTGATTGTCCATGACTTTGGGGGTGGTAGGCAGTGCTCAAACGAAGTTCAGTATTCAGGTCTTTCTGAATACTTTTCCAGAATCTTGATGTAAAACATGGACCATGATCAGAAGCAATCGATAGGGGTACTCCATGAAGTCTCACAACTTCATTAATATATACTCTTTCTAGACTTTCAAGTGGTAAATCTTCTCTTATAGTAAGAAAATGTGCTGACTTGGTAAGATGATCAACAATGACCCATATTGCATTGTTCCTTCTAGGAGTCTTTGGTAGTCCCATGAAAAAGTCCATTGTAATATTATCCCATTTCCACTCAGGTATGGGAATAGGTTGCATGACTCCTCCAGGCTGTTGCCTTCCAGCTTTCACTTATTGACAAACCATACATCTTGACACAAAATCAGCAATCTCCCTCTTCACGTTGTCCCACCAAAAATGTTCCTTCAAATCTCTATACATCTTAGTGCTACCAGGGTGTATAGAGAAATTTTATCTATGAGCATCATCTAAAAATTCCATGTTTACATCAGGTATATCGGAAACACAAAGTCTCTTCCCAAATTTCAAAATCCCATATTCATATACAAAGTCGATCAATCTTCCATCATTCACAGATTTAATCTTCTTTTGAAATTAATCATCATCAGCCTGAGAACTTTTTACCTTTCTAGTAAATATGGCTTGACAACCATTTGAAAAAGCATTGATGTTTCACCTTCCATGGTTATTCCCATATCCATCTTTACTAGATCCATGAAAATAGGATCCCTTTCAACTCTCATCTTATTCAAAACTCCATGATTCTTTCTATTCAAAGAATCTGCCACCTTATTTTCCTTCCCCGAGTGGTAGTATATTGTTCAATCATAATCCTTGAGTAGTTCAAGCCATCGTCTTCTCCTCATGTTGAGTTCTTTCTATGAGAAAATATACTACAAAATCTTGTGATCATTATATATCTCACATTGTCACCATATAGATAATTTCTTCATATCTTCAAAGCAAAGATTACATCTGCTAACTCAAGATCATGAGTAGAATAGTTTTTCTCATGAATTTTTAGCTGTCGTGATGCATAGGAAATAACCCTATCATTATGCACAAGTACACAACCAAGTCCTTTCTTGGATGCATCACTATAAATAAAAAACTCATCATTCCCCAATGGTAGAGTCAAGATAGGAGCATTAACTAATATTATCTTCAATTCTTCAAAACATTATTCACACTCTTTTGTCCAAACAAATTTAACCTCCTTATGTGTGATCTTCGTTAATGGGTTAACCAACTGGGAAAAATTCTCGATTAAAAGTCGATAATAACCTGCTAAACCAATAAAACTGCGTAACTCAGTTATACTCTTTGGTGTTGGACATTCTTGGATTGCCTTAGTATTTGAAGGATCAACAGAGATTCCATCCTTAGAGACAATATGGCCAAGAAAATAAATATCCTAAAGCCAGAATTATTACTTGCTAAACTTCCCATATAATCCATGTCTTCTGAGAGTCTTTATAATAATGCGCAAGTGATTTTCATGATCTTCGTAGCTTTTGGAGTATACCAAGATATCATCAATAAATACCACTAAAAATTCATCAATATATTCCTTGAAAACTATATTCATTAGATCTATGAAGACAGAGGGTGCATTAGTCAATCCAAAAGGCATTGCTGTAAACTCATAATGTTCATACCTAGTTCGAAATATCATTTTTGGAATGTCTTACTACTTCTTCACACACAACTGATGATATCCAGATCAAAGGTCAATCTTTGAAAAGTATTGATCTCCATGAAGTTGGTCGAATAAATCATCAATGCAAGGTAGGGGATACTTTTTCATTATTTCTATAACATTGATCTATTTATAGTCAATGCACAACCTGATAGATCCATCTTTCTTCTTAAAAAAATAATATGGGCTCCCCATGGAGAAACAATAGGGAGAATAAATCCATTATTACTCAATTACTCTAGTTGTTTATTTAGTTCCACTAATTCCACAGTGTCCATTCTATAAGGGGTCTTCTATATGGGCCTTGAACCATGAATTAATTCAATAGAAAACTCAATTTATCGATCTTGAGGATATCCAGGTAAATCCTCTGGAAACACATCAACATATTCTTGCACAATTGGTACATCCTCTATTTGAACATTCCTTTCCTCACCCACAGTTATTTCATTCTCTTCCTCCCTAATAATTGAATTTATTTGAGATAATGGGGGTGGATCTAGATAAGAATTAAGTGGTGACATTTCTGCTCTAAAGATAAGGTACTCCTTATCATCATAAAAAATTCTAACTTTCTTCTTATTTCAATAAATTTTCACATCATGGTCGAAAATCCAATCCATACCGAGGATTATATCAAATTCAATCATGGGTATAACAATGAGATCAGCAGATAAATAATGTTTATATTCCTTAATGGGAACTGATTCACAAAACTTTGTTGCAATGATACTTCCCTTATGATTTTTGAATGACAACTCCCTTGTTAAATCAAATTGCAAATATCTAATTTTCTAATCAAACTAGGAAGATATGAAACAATTCTATGATCCAGAATAAAATAAAGCATTGGCTAAACTTGAGGAACCATTAAATTACCTACCACTATGTCTTTCGGAGCTTCAACCTCAGTAGTACTGATAGAATAAGCTTGGCCTTGATCCCTTGGCGTTTTCTAAGGTAAGTTCCTTTGACGCTTAGGTCATTCAATTTTATAATGTCCCCTTTCTCTACAATTGTAGCATTCAACATTAACTACCTCTTCCTTCCCCTTGCAATCACGAGATTGGTGGCCTTTTTCACCGCACATGTAACAGACTCACATTCCCTTCAAAAAAGTACCAAGGTGTTTCTTCCCACATTTATTATAGGATAGATATTCAACTTTTCCCTTTTTCCCCTTATTTCCATTTCTAGAGTGTTCAGTAGATCTCTTCTTCTCTTACTTTTCTTTAAAGTCGTAAGACATAGAGAATTATTTTTCTGTCTTGATAACACATGAGACAATATCTTTGTACGACGAGAAGGATTATGAGACTAATTCTTGACAGAGAAATGGTTTTAACCCATCAAATAAATGATCAATATTACTTCTTGGGTTACATTTATAATCTGCAGCATGCCTCTCTAACCTTGTAAAGTTAGCTTCATACTTTGTGGCATTCTCATCCTCCTTTTTCCTCGGACTCAGAAATTTTCTTTCCATATATGCTCGATGGTCATGAGGGAAGTATTTTTCTAATAAAATTTATTTAAACTCCCTCCTTTCCATATTTGATACTTCGTAATCTTCCTTTTTGTTTTGAATCAATGACCACCATTGATCATCATCTCTTGTGAGGCGGTAAACTACAATGAAAACTTTTTCCCTTTCTCTACTCCCAAAGGAATGGAATATTTTCTCTAAGGAATTTATCCATTGCATAGATACTAATGGATTTGTACCCCCATTGAATTTTGGTTTTTGTTTCCTCATGAAGCAATCTAACATTGATCCTCCACTCTGCGGATCAAGGTTCTATATACGGGTAAGGTTATTATTCATAACCTGGGTGAGTTGTCCTAGTATAGTGATAAGCTGATCAGCACTAGTTGTATCACCAGCTCCACTATAATTATCTTGAGCAAGAGGGAAATCCCTACATGGATTGTGTGTATTGATACGATTTCCATTCCTTTCACTAGGCGCCATTTCTAAACAATGGAATATAGTAGATTAGTTTATAAATCGCAATACATAAATCCAAACTTGTAAAACACTTAACATAAATTGAATAGTTTATGGATATAATCCATAATCATAAAAACTTTTTCTTTGAGGAATTATATACTCATAAACCCTTCATAATGGTCTGTAAATAAAATGATAATTATCTTAAGCATATCCCTCGAGAGTGTCGTAATGAAGAGTGCAGTAAGGCCCGTTGTCGTGCACCAGTTCTCATTCGAGTCTAGCACAAATTGGTGTTTTCGGGTATTACCCCTATGTACATCTATTCGAGAGCCGCCTCTACTTGATCGTATCCAGATAGGGATGTATTTCTTGGAAAACTCACAAAATCTATACAATACCAAAATTCTAGGAAGTTCTTCTATATTAATCATCAAAGTCTATCTTAGGGCTATGTGCTCTAATCAAAGTTTATCTAAATCTAGTTTCCAAGGTTTTTACTAAACTTCCTCTGATACCAACTTTAACGCCCGGACCCCAGAAGCCCAGATTTGATGCATTATTATGTATCATTGGCATGATCACAAAAGATCAAGTCTCGAAATACCGATTAGTTTAGTATCCTTGGAAGTAATAGATACATTCATAAGGTTTACATTACATCATAAAATTAAAAAATACAACAACATTGTTTCCATAGACAACACTGAGATCTCATAGACTATCCCTACAGGTCAGTCATAACATACTTCTTCTCATCCTGGGAAAAATAAAACAAATAAAGGGGTGAGATCAGATGCTCAGAAAGGATAACAATATAGTGGAAACTTTCATAAATAAGCATAAACATTTAAGGAAATGTATAGAACTAAAACAAAAGCCTTTTCAACATAAACTCCATCATAATATGGAAAATATAAATCAAAATAATTCCATTTACTTACTCACATTGATATTATACTAGTCTAATAATCACATGCAATATCAATAGCCACTTTCATAATGATGGAATGCATAATGTCAGACTTCATAACCACATAGTCAAGGCCTTGTGCCAAGACTAAAAATAAGATTTTGTCAAGGACTTGTCCCAAGACACTAGTTTTTCTAATGAGACCTACCGATGCATCGAGGATCTATAGTGGTCTCCACCCATCACTTACTAAGTCCAATTCATTCCTCATATGAAAAGTTTTAAACATAACATAAACATTCGTATTAAAACTAGCATAAGAAATGTCAATACTTTATCCATAAACCATGAATGGTAGAAAAACGACACATCCACAGTTAAACATATCACAAAACCTTCAGTACAAAATAAAAGATTTGTATCATAAGGAATCAACTTCAAACAAGATTAAAATCGATTAAAATATTTTGACATAGATGAAATCAAAACTGTTTGAGAGAAATATCTCATTATTTTTTTGAAATCATTTAAAGTTACATAATTATAAAATAAAAAATTTATTTTGAAAATATTCTTATAATATTGTAATAGAATCTTCGATGATTTTATAAAGGCGGAATATAGTTTCTCCCGTCGTATAAGTTAAAAAAACATTCTTACCTTAATTTTTTTGAAAAGGTCATAAAGTAACTTGTTTGGGAAAATGACAGAAAGATTCCTTTCAAAAAGTATAAGGTAAATTAAGGGTATAAATGACTTTAACCCATAGTATAGTAAGTAGTAAAAAAATTTTGGAATACAGTTTTAGGAAAACACAGATGTAGATGATAAAGGGGTCCCAATAGAGAATTACATATAAACAACCTTGAATAATGAAGAGGTTATAGAATTAACCCTTAACTTGTACTTTTCCTTGGTCGAGGGTAGATTAAACACCTATATAATGGTGAAATAATTGTTATTAAATTATACAATAATTTTATACATTAATATGATATCATATATTATCGTTTAAAATTTCTTTGTTAATAATATTTTAGTATTATTGTCGTTTCGGGTGTTAACTGATTCGTTTTTCTTTATATGATTTGTTACGTAAGTAATGTTTTTTATGTATAGGATGTATATTATTCATATTTAAAATTATATTAAATCTTTAAAAATTATTATTAATTATCTAATTAAAATTATTCTTGAATGGATATGATGGAGAATGAATCACATCGTGTTCGTGGAGACGGTAATCTGTACGTACGCATGAGCGACGATATCATTTTTTTGATATTAAAATCATATATAATTGGATGTTATATCATATATACAGAATCATTAACATGTTATATTTATTATTTAAATAATTTATACATCATTATTTTACCCATCCAAATAATAATGTATTAAATAACAACAACAACACGACGTGGAGACGGTAAGATGTACGTACGCACGTATGGTGACATGTCATTCAAAAGATGGGTAGAATAATGAATATGGGTGTACCATATTTATAATAACATAATAGTATATATAATATACTGAATTTATTATTTTATAATGGAAAAAACAAGGAAATAAGAAGTGGAAGAAGAAAAAACATGAAAGAGGTGGTGAGATATTTACCTCTTCTTTAGGTTATTTATTTTGATTTGATCAAAAGGGATTCTTAGGTTGGATTTATTACTAAATTAAGACATATATAATGAAATTAGGATAGTGTAGAGGATATTTGGTTAGGTTTTTTCCGAGACAAATGGCTTTGAAGGTGTGAATTTGAGATAAGGGGAAGTTCCCTTTTATAAGAGTGGTGAGGGGCACATTAGTAAAAGATTGAAATATTATTTTATAATAAAACCATTTTAGGTTTCTAATGGCTCAAAAATTAATTCTTTAAAGTTTAAGGTGGGTATGGGTCAAAAACCTCTCAAAAAATAGGTTTTATACAGGTTTGGGTCACTATATTAACCTTATCTTTTAGATTTAACTCTTAGTTAAATAGTTTGACATTTATCATGCCTCTTTCTATTTTTATATTATATGGTTAATAAACTTACTATAAACTTACAAGAGAACCCCAAGTGGTTCATTAATGATACACCTATCATTATATAAGTATTTTTTCTGAACCATAGATTTTTAGGATTATTATATCAACCAATAATATTGTATTTGTTTTAAAAACTCATTTATGTCAATTTTGACATTATTTAATAATTGATTTTTGTTAAAGTAATAAAAACTTTATTACTTCTAAATAAATACATTTAATCAAACGTAAAATGTCATAGTAACCTATAAAATTTGTGTATGTCATAGAAACTTTCAAATTATATTTATTTTAGTATTTATAATATCATTTATTTGATTGTTTCATTAATAAAGAAAATATTGTATCATTATTGTGTCATATATAAATATATTTATTTTATGTATAAAAATTATAAATAAAATATAATGAGGTATTAAATCTTTTTATATTTCTAATGACTATTTATAGTCAAATATATAAATTATATAACCTTATATAAAAATTGTTTTATTAAAAGATATTTTCTTTTGTTATTTTTGTCTTTACTTTAGATTATTTAATATAAAATGTCATTATCACTCCCAAGTGGTTCCATGGAGCCCCAAAATCGACCCAAGGATGCCCATGGTTGGACATGTATCATCAAATAGGGTTAGGAAACGTCTTAGGGTAACTTAATATTATTATAATATTATTTTTTAACCTTATTTACTGGATTTACCCCTTTAACCACGGTAAATAAGATATTTACTGAAGTAAATATTCCTAATGTCAAAAAATAAAAGTTATCTATGTACACAATTTGGACCTCATGATTCCTAATATGTAATCCATTTTTTCAAATTCAAAATACAGAAGTGGAAAAAACTAATTTAAAATTAATTCTCGTTGTCAAAACAAAAAGTGTATTTTTATGAAATAATAACTATCAAAATATTGACACTTGTTTATCTCTAGTTTAATCGTGAGATTACATCCAATGACTTAAATTATATTAAATGATAAAAATATAATCTAATTATACTTAAAAACAATTCAAATTTATAATTTAACACTATAAATTATTTTTATTAAAAAAGTTGTTTTTAATTAAAATTTAATATTTTCACTAATCATCAAAAATTGAAAGTTTTCATAAAAATACCAAAAATTCACCCTAAGATAATTTCGATATTCCAAATCCAAAAATAAAGTCTATTTTGAAAGATAAAATTTATAAAATTACAAAAAGTGGTTATTACTATTCATAACGGCTAGTTTGATTGGTCGTGGTGTGTTAGAACTCAAAGTTGCGTACAACACACGCTATAGTATTATTCAAAGAGAAGCATACCGTGGAAGCTTGGGGTGTTACAATTATATTTAATGTTATTTATTCATTTCAAGAATTACATTCAAATTTCAAAAATGAACTTTTATTGCTTTTTTATTTTTCTGTTTTAAAGGAAATCTAAAACTCAAGTTAATCTTTTAATCCATAAATTAGATTTTAATTTTGTATGATTTTATTGTGTTTAATTAGATTTTATATTTAGATATTTAATTATTGGAATTTATTGATCTATTATAACTTTTTTTAGATGCATTTTTTTTTAAAAACCATACTTGTATTGTTTTAAATTTAAAATTTTTGTTTGAGCTGCCCAGAAATCCACAATCCATCTATTGCTTACTCACCGAATAGTCGGTTCTCATTTACAGAACTTGTATTTTGTTTTATTTTCCATCAGCCAGCTAATAAAATTGATTAGCTATCTAGTAGCCTATTTTCAAGCACTCTTTCCCTCTCAAAATGGTAAGGTTTGTTTTATGTTTTACTCTTCACTATCCTTCTCCCAATCTATTAACTAGACCTCGTTATTTCTATAATATTATAAATATATTTTTGAATGCATCATAAAGAAGATAATGAGAAGAAAAGTTTTACCTTAAATATATGTTTTCAATTTTTCTCAATTAGGGGAAATTTATCTTATAAATATTGTCTGTTTTGTTCATATATTATAATTTTTTAATTTCCCTTTATGAATTTGGTTTTGGAAATTTTTTTAATTTTTGAAATCTTAAAATGTTGAAATCCAATACTATTTCATATTTGAATTTTTTAAATTCTATTCCAAATTATCTTGGATATATTATTTTGAAATAAAAAATTTTATCTCTTATTAAAGATTTTTAAAAACCCATTTCATTAGAAAATTTCATTTGGTTAAGCATACCTCAAATGTTTTATGCATTATCAATTATTAATATCACCTTGTTATGAGATTTTCTTTGCTTCTAATAGTTAAAAAAGGGTAAAAATGGAATGAATTGAATCATTTATATATTTAAAGGTTTAATTTATCTTCATTTTTAAATTCCTTTTATGCTAAAAATGTTTTATAATATTTAAATTATGTAATTCATTTTATTATAAAAGTTTTATAATTTCATATTAAAACCAATTTTATAATCTCTTTGAAATTCATTATGGAATATTAAAATTACTTTTGAAACTTTCTTTGGTGCAGTATTAAATTTTAAATATTTTATATAATTATTTCATGGAATATTTTATTTTTAATTCTCTAATTAAAGGTGATCCATCCCTTTTTCCTTAATTCTAAAATGTTATAGAGTAAAAATACTTTTTGATCAATCTCTTAAAATAATTGATCTGTATTTCTCTCTTGAATTCATTGGTCCCATTGATCAATTTATTTTATTTAAATCATGAGTTTATTGATTCCTTTATCTATTTTATTTAAAAAATAAATTGATTCATTGATTTGTTTCACTCTGTTTGGTGAGTTTTGTTTGTTTTCTATTTTATTCATTTAACTCTTGATTAGCATGTCATGTGGCTCATCAAAGTATGTATAAATTAAAGAGAACATAACCTTATTAAATATAAAATTTTCATAATTATAAAATACTAGTTTTTTAGTGATCTTTAGTATGATAAAATCTATTTTATAATATAGTATATTTAAAATTTGAATTTCAATGTACATGGGTGTACATTTATTAGTTCTTAAAATTGATTTTAAATGTCGGAATATTTTTATTATTTGAAAATGGATTTTAAAATATTATTTTCTATGAATCTTGGATCCATTTATTTAAAAATAATTTTATCTCTCTTGAACATTATTTGACATAGTTTATAAACTCTTTTGGCTTTAATAATATATTTTATGGGGATTTAAATCTATTTTTATATATAAATTGATTACAAGAGAGTAACTCTTTTTATAAAAAAAATAATCATGTTAAGATTTTGAATTTATCCTTTGTTAATAGGTTTATGTGTTTATTTCCTATCACATTTTAAGGAATATTTTTGAAAGTTTTAAAAATGTGGAATTTGGAGTTTTTATTTTTCTAAATATGTTTTGGAAATTTGAAATTTTCAATATATAAAATTTATTTCTATTTTTTAACTTTATTGATCGAACATTATGGGTTATTAAAATTTTCATTTTCATTTTTTCTCCCTTATGATTATATCTCAAATTATTATGAATGAATTTAATTTATTTCTCTAACCCTTATTTATGAGATTTATGATAATTACAATGTGGGAGGGGATATGAAATTAAAGTTATGATTTATTTAATACCTCATTTAAACTTATTTTGGGGGATAAGATTATGAAATAAAGGTATTATTATATTCTAGTCTCTGAATATATATATTAAAATGGTTTGAAATCTTCATAAAATTATTTTAATTTCAAGAATTTTTATAGTTATGGTTTTATATATTTTAATTATGAGATATTTTTATATCAAAAGGATGTTTATACTGGTTTTATGGGGGGGAAGGTAATAGTTTTATATAGGTATAATGGATTTATTCAAATATTTATAAAATTGAATGGTTTTGAAAACTAAATATTCTTGAATTGTAAAATTTTTTTAGTTTTTACTTTTTTTATAACCACAAATGGATATAATTTTAGAAATTTTCTTATTGATGAAATAATTTTTGAAGTAATTCTTAAAATAAAAACCCAAATTTCTTTTTGATGCATTGAAAATATTGGTTGAATTTCTTTCTAAAATATTGAAATTTATTTTTTTCATGAGAATTTTAAAATTTAAATCTTTATATTTATAATTTATTAAGTGTTTATTGTCATCAAAATTGGGTAGAATTTTGTACCTCGCTCTCTTGGGTCATTTTTAGGATCACAAACACCCAATTGTATTTCTGAAATTTTTATTTCATAAATTTCAATATGTTTATTTTATAAATTTTTACATTAATTTTTTGAACCAACTGAAGGGATAAAAATGGATGTAGTGGTACTTCTTTAAGCCCTCCACTTGTAGGTTCTAGCAGTAACTTGGTGGCCCAAACTGGATGGCCCATGGTACTTTGAAAAACAAAAAAAAAACTATCATTTTTTGAGGACATCGGTGCCTTAATTCTACCCCCAATATCTCTATTCTACCCCCAACACATCTATAATGATCCTAAAGTTGTTATAGTCTATAAATACCACCCCAATGGTTCTTTTTTTCATATTTTTACATTTAAAATTCATTCTAGATCCAAATTATATCACTTTTATCTTGTTTTTTTTATATTTTACTCTTATATCTCCTCCTATCACAATTTATTATTGTATTCTTACGAGTATTGAGAGTGTGATTCAAAGATATTTCATATATAAAGTCTCTTATTTTTTCCTTTTATTGGGTTCTCGATACCATTGAGTTTGAGGGACTGGGTGCTCCTTATCATTGAGTATTAGGGGATCGGTGCACACTACCATTAAAAATGTGGGGATTGGGTTTTTACCCAAAACCACTAAAAGGATATTAGGTTTCTTGTTTCAACCTTTAAAAGTAAAGGTAGATTGAATTTTTAGCCATAACCACAAAAATTATAATAGGTTTCCTTCTATATCCACTAAAAATAAAGGGATATTGGGTTTCTTGTTACAACTACTAAAAATAAGGGTCTTACATTTTTAAATGGGTTTCTTGAAACAACCACTAAAATAAAGGGGGATTGGGTTTCTTGGTACAACCATAGAAAATATAAGGTTTAAACCAAAACATCACAAGGATCATAAGTGAAGGAGAAATATAGATACCTTTGTGGATTATTACCAAACACCTTTATCGAAATCTTTTCTCCTTATCTTTTAATTTTATATTCCTTCAACACTTAACTATGATAACTTTATATTATAGCTTATATTATTTTAATTTCATCGAATTTAGTTTTAATTTATAAAAAAAATAAAAAGGAAATTAACCCTCTCTTTTCATCTTTACTTAGACCTGTAGTGTGTATGACTCAACAAATGACACATGGAACACATGTTAATTAACGTAGCATGTAATTCTTTTAATGTTCCTGGAGTAGTCAACGTATTATTAATATACATGGAATGTGGTTTGTAATTTTATGTAAAAAATAATTAAACATTTAATATCATATAAAACCTATCATGTGGAATGTGTGATTTAATAAATGACATGAAAAACACATAATGATGAGGTTTATGGAGTGATAAATTAATTTTTAATTTTCTATATAAACATGTTGGGTACATGTTGTGTATATCAAGCTACACATCATAAATCTTACTTATCATGTATCATTATTACACATCTATGGAAAGGTCGTGTATTTCTGTATGAACATTTTTTAGGTACATAGTGTGTACATCTGTTACACAGATTTCAATCCTTATGCATGGTGTAATTAACACATGATAAGTATTTGGACACATATTTTCACCCAAAATATAGGTGAATTAAATTGCTTGTAGCCTAGTTACATAGCTATTAGTCCGACGTGATGTGTCCCAACCTGTTTTGATTAACATATAGAGTTTATTTGATATATATGCATTTCATTATTGCATGAAAACACCTAAAATATCTAGCTAGAATTTCCAGCATCTCTGGATGAGTTATTAGTATTTTTTTAATAAAACATTAACTAAATATAGGTTATATGATAAATAAATGAAGATTATGAGGAGATATATCGATAATCATATTATAATAATGAATTTCATGAAATTAAAACTAAATTTTAAATGTATAAATCAATCAATAATCAATAAATAATTATAAATTTAACTTGATCACTTTGATGCCGCTTATTGATTCTGGGTGCAGTGGAATAGCATTGAACCTATATCCAACTTAGATTTTATCAGATTCAACAGATCATCCAAAATGTATATAATGATGAACATTATGACCAAAGAAAAAAAATTACAAAGAATATTGAAAAACAAATATCAAAACCAAAGAGCATATTTTCACATTAATACATAATTAATTTAAAATGCAAAAATAAAGATTACCTCATACTTGAGATATTTATTCAATGATGCTGTTGATTATTCAAACCTAGTAAATGTATCATTTTTGTATCATGAGGACCCAAAGAATATCCACTCTAGTGTTGATCCACATATTATCCTTTGGTCTCCAAACAATAGTGATGAAACGTTGGGTGCTAGCATAGTTGATTGATCGTCTTGAGTTGTTCGCCTTGATCACTTTATGTTCCTTTAGAATTGAAGTAATCTCTCTTGTTTTTATTGGTTATGATAGGAGGGTAAGAGGTTTATAGAAATGTTTTTTAGAATGGTTAACCTCTTTTTAAATGCCATATCGGTCTTTTTATCGACCTAGGGTTATGGTTTAATAATTAATTAATTTCATAGGGACCCTTAATAATATATTAAACCCATAATGAACCCAATTATATGTAAATATTATTACCATTATTTTATCTCAATGTTCATGAAAACTTTTACAATGATAAATATTATTTTTATAATATGGTAAATAAATATTTATCATCAGACCTGATACTCAGTCTCTTTGTCCTCCTCGTCATTTATTAAATTATAAAATAAATATTATTCATTAAATAAATAAATAAATATTCTATGTATAGTTTGGTAAATAAATATTTTTTTAATATTCATGTAATGAAATAAATTAATTATTTGATACATAAATATTTATTTATTACCTTGTGAATAACAAGAGATAAATAAATATAATATAGTCACGTAATTGAATATTTTCCTTATGAATTAATATTTATTTAATATCTGTGATCATTGAATAAATAAAAAATAAATATTATGCCTTATTCTAGAGAATAATATTTATTTCAACTATTAAATATAAATAAAATTTAACTATGATAAACAGAAACACTTTGTATGTGTCCCTCTAGTCCTTTTCCTCAGTGGTATTTGGTGGGCATTCCTAAAGTCCAAGATTACTATCTAGTAATAGGTTAATGAGCCTATATAGGTAGAAGATATTTCATAACAACAACAACCACATACAAATAAACATTTTTTAATGTAATCCATTTTCACAATATCTCATCAAGTAGGTTGCACGCTCATGTCATCAACCTATATTCTTGATACATATTTATTTGACTCTCTTAAATGAACTCGTCTATACACCATGGTAATAGAATTTTTTATGATGGTTTCATTTCAATCAAAGGTTTGAGATATCAACTTCCATTAGGATGAAAAGTAAAAATCCTTCCTTGCCTTATTCATTAATAACACGTCATTCAGGACACAACCAATGCACTTCACCACAATCATATATCATTATGGTTTACAAAAATACATCAAAGTGTGTGAATCGTGACATGTGTTAATAATAATCTTAAAGTATAAGTGTCATTATACATGTTCAAAGATAAGAGTATTAAGTGAAATAAAAACATGTGAATTCCTACTATGGGTCTATTCTCATAGTCTCTCTTCTTAGAGATTATTAAGTGTGAACTTCGTGATATAAAGTCTTATCCAATTATGATTAATCACATATAATATAAAACATACTATATGTACCATTATAGAATTTTTTCTGACCATAGAATAATATTTAATAATATCATCATAGAATTTCAACATTCTCATCATACCGAGGAACCGTTATGACCATTTCAATTTGACAGATACTCTGGGACATTATTACATTAGATTCATGTATAACTATGAACAAAATATAAGAAGATATTTTATTAATATTTACTTATTCAAATATAAATGAAATATAAAGTAAAAAAATGGTTCTATGACACTAACTCTAACACTCTTCACCATACATCGCCACTCAAGAAAAAACCACACCTCCATGCCTTTGTGTTCTACCAATGTCCAAGAATCATTTATATTTCTATAGACTCATTTTTCAAATAGAAATAATTGCACATCATCCTAGGATTATATTTAATTTTGAATTAGACATAGAACATTGAGTCATCAGCCAACCTATATACTAAAAATACAAACTTGAAGAATAGTGGGTAAAACTAAAAAACAAATAAAGTTAATATTAATGATGGTTATTTCAAACCTATCCATTGATCATAGGCATAAAATATTCAATAAATCATTTATAATGAATCCAAAAAATTAATACAGGACAATTATAAATCGTTAATTCATAGGGCCATGAAAATATTGGTAACTAGGTAAATATTATTAATCTATACATAGAAATCACAAGAGATAGAGTGAAATCCAAAAATAACAAGTCCCTAACTCATCAACAATTTGATCTCTAAAGGAGAATAAATCTACATCAAATTAAATGTATGTTTATATTGAGTTTTATCACCACTCATGAATCCTTCTTGATCCCTTTGTCTTCTCCAAAATATGACACTTCAATCCCAAGTTTGGTGTGACCAACCATATTAGAGAATGGGATGTTTATATAAAAGATTATAAGAGTTTTTCTAGAATTAATTACCACTATTAATTATTTTAATGAGCTTAATAATTTATTTTTATATAAAATGATCTTCCAATTATGGTGAGAACTATGGGATCCATGAAGTGGATAAATATTATACCCTTATTAGGGTAAAATTCATATTCTTTTCTCAACCACGGTAACAGTTTTTCTATATGAGACTCCACTTAGTAGAAAAAGCATTATTCTCAAGTAAACACATATGTGGGATAAAATATATTATTTTTAATATATTAAAATCAGGTCTTTGTGATTCTTGTAATTCTGAAATTTATTTGAAACATAAATTATAAACATAAATAATAAAATATTTTATATATTAAACCACAAAACTAGATTCGTTATAGTAAATATCGAATTTCATTGAGGGGTTTTATATGATCATATAACATTTATAAAATGTAACATAAACAAATAGAAATCATAAAAATAAGATCCACCATAACTTTAAACCAAAATCATGTATAATCAAATGAAAAATGTTCTATGTATACCTTTAAATTGATGATTCATCTATTATATTTTTTTCCAACTATTTGATGAACATATTTTTTAAGCTAAAAAAATTACTTCCTCTTCCATGGTGTATCCATGGAATAAAGTTGAATAAAATAATGTATTATGAAGTATCCTATCATCTCCTATGATATTCTAGTATCTCACCAATAGAAATAAAAACCCTCTTATGGTGTTTTCATCCTTTATATAGGACTCTATGATTCTCTTATATTCTTGCAAGAAATTACTTATACATTAAAAAAAATTGAGTAAAACCATTGGTTATGAAAAAATCATAACTGCTTGAAAAAAACAACTCCCATGCATGTCATTACATGAAATGATTATTTTTAGTGATGGATTATATGGTTGATGAATTGAATGTTAAATCCTTAACTTTTTTTAAGTTATCATCCTTAAACATTACATATTATAGTGTATTAGATAGGAATTCAATTTATTGCAGTCCAAAGATCTTTTAGGTTTAGAGTTTTAGAGAATTGGGTCATGAATCATAAAAAATAAAACAATATATTACGAAGTGTACTATTATGATTAGTATCCATTTTTTCTATAATATAAAGCATTTAAAATAAAACATGTTTTATTTCATGAAAATTTTTCATGACTTTCAACTTGCCTTATTCCTTTCCTCTACCATCCTTAAACCCTGTGAAAAAAATTTAAAAATTTCAGATAATCATAAAAGTCTCATTAAGAGACATAAAAAAGTAGAAATATATTATTCTAGTAAAAAACATGAAAATACATGAAATTTTTACCTTTATCTCTATATACTTTGAACGAATGAAATAAATCATTTTCATATGAAAGAAACCTACTATTTTCTCAAATAAATACTTTAAACCCCATAAAAATAAAATAAAAACCCTTTTAGGACACTTATAGAATCAAATTTATAACATTTTTAAACCTATGTTAGAAATAACTAAAGCATTGTTAAATATATAAGATAAATCCTCTAGCAACTACCTCTTTATTTCTTGTTAATACAAGGAACATTACCTAATATATTAGAGCACTATCTAAGTGCACTCTTCATATAAGATATAATTGGATCAAATGTTTCTAATAGATAATTCTCAATTACCATATCATTAATAAAACATTTTATTCTTTCATTTTTTCATCAAAAAAACTTTTAAAAAAAATTAAACTTGTATTAAAAACACTTTCGGGTAACAAAATACCACTTTTTAAAAAAACCCCATTTAAATACCAAAGTACCCAAAAAAAGGGAAATAATATTTCTACTTGAATAAAAAATGAAATATTTTAAAGGAATCGAAACATTAAAAAATGGTTATGGTGGTAGTAAAATTCATTGTCGTTTTATACGTTAAAATAGATCATTCTTTTTTTCTTTTGTAAATACAGAAAAAAATTCTCTAAAAAGAATACTTTTTTAAAACCCTTGAAAAAAATTCATAGGTGACATAATAAGTTACTTTAGAATATTTTTATTTCCCAAAAAATATTATTCATAAAATTATTTTAAAAACAGGGACATGGAAGAGAAAAATTTAGAAAATAAATCTTTAAAACAAGGAATTAAGTTAAAGTGTCCCTTACCTTGAGTTCAAATATTCTCATATATTATTTATATCCATTTATAATAAAATTATGTTAATTATTTAATTTCTTAAGAAATTTTTTATTATTACTTTTATTTTATCTCTTACCATGCTATACTCAATTAGTTAATCATTTAAGTTCACTTTGAATGTTTTGATGATATTCAGTTTATAGTTAAAAATGACTTCGGTATATTGATTATGGACAAAGAGGACTTTATTATATCATATCCAAAATAAAAATATTGGAATTTTTATCATATTTTTACATAAATTATATTGTTTAAATCAATCATTAAATTCAATTGTGATAAATTAACTATGTTACAATCATGGAGACGGTAGGTTGTACGTATGCATGAGTAACATTTTCATTTTTCAATGATCAATATAGAATGAAGTTATGTAAAGACCCGTAAATTCAAGGGAAATTTTTTTTCTTAATTTTCTTTGGGATTTTACAAGAACACGGTTTTTGAAGGCACCTGATTCTGAGGCCCGGTGTGCCCAGAATCAATTTCCGAAGTTTAGCTCGGGTACGTTCAGTGAACGAACGAGCGGGTTTTCCTAACTTTTGAACCAGTTCTCGGAATTAAAATCTGAGGGAACCTATGAAACCGCAGTGCCGGTAATTGCTTAGGACTACCTTTTCCGAAGGTGCGTTTGCTCAGGAGGAGTTGTTAATTTTTTGGTTTTAAGGAGGAATAAATAAATTTATATTACAATTTTATTTAATTTCCTCTAGGTAGTTATAACCTAAGTAAGGGAGTTGGGGGTGGGACCCACATGTTCTTAACCAACCATGAGGGGGATAAAAGTGGGGTGGGGCCCACACGATCCCAACCCCTCATATTCCTTTACTCCATAACCCCCCTTTAATGTGAGACCACTCACCTTCTCCTATCTCTTCTTTAATCATGCTAACTCACTTAATTAATTAAGTGAGTTATGTGTTTGATTTTTAAAAATTGAAATGCTTGGCTTGATGTAATAAAATAAGATAAGTCTTATTTTATTTGGGAGGGTTGGTTGTTGTATGAGGAGATTGGGGAGATAGAACTCTTTTCTCTTGGAAAGAACTTCATCCTCTAGCGAAGAGCTTCAATCCTTCCATGAAGAATGTCATCTCTTCAACAAAGAACAACTCAAAGACTCCGGTATCTCCTTTCCCTTTCTCCTCTGCAACAAGGGAAGAGACACCGACGTGGGAGTTCTCTCTAATGAAATGTAATCGTCCTCTTCTCTTCGTGAAAAAGAGAAGACGATGTCTCCTTAGACGCTCTCCGTTGACGTCTACAGAACCACGCCCCGTGACGCCGCTTTCCACGACGCTCTTCGAACATCAACTCGTTATCAAGGTAGGGGTTATTTATTGGTTCGTGAATTCTTTTCCACTCATCGACTTCTATTTGGGCCGCCTGTTATCGTAATAAAGGGAGGAGGTCAGACTGCACGAACATGGTCGATCCTCCTCCCCCTTCGATGTTGGTTTTGTTACGGCTCGAACAAAGGCAGAATGGTGCAATGACACCGCGCGGAATCAGGAAGGAACACGGCGAAGAAGTGTGGCATCGTCGCACCGCACCGTTGAGGCTGAACAAAACCGTGGTCGAAGTCGGGGTCGCATAGGTGATTCGAAGACTCCGTAGTTTGTTTATTGACGTGTGGATCAATGGGCGATGACGGAACGGGCCACAGAGGCGATTTGAAGACTTCTCAATGAAGAGCGGGTCCCAAGAGGACCACTGGCGAAGACGGCAGGAAAAACGGACCACCGGAGAGCATCCGGTGGTCCGTGGAAGACCCTATCGGCGCGCCACGCCGGTACGGCAGTGCCGGCGGCCGGAGGCGGCGGCAGGAGACCGGTCCCGCGGCCGCGTGGGACACGGGGGAGACATGGCGCCCAGGGCCGTGTCCGCTGGCAAGGAGCGGCCCCCACGTGGGGGTCGCGGTTCCAATCAAGGGGGGTACCCCCCCCCCCCTTCCGCTCAGCTCGGCACTGGCCGTGCTGGCCATGCGTGTCGCGCGCACGCGCCAGGCCAACCGTCCTCCAGGCCAGGCCGGGCCGCCCCGACCGGGCCGCGCCCACTGGGTCGGGTTGTTCCCTAATGGGCTGGACCTGGACCCGGTTCGGGCCGCCCAGGGGGTCTCGGGTTGGGTCGGTCCGAGCCCAAAACCCCCTAAAAACCGGACAGGTTCGTTCTTTTGCGTATATCTTGGGATGCGGACCTCCGATTGACGCACCTTCAGTTGAGATGCGATCCTTGGATCGAGATGGTCGTTTAGGTATATTACACTCAAGGTTTCGGAGAACTTTGGGTATAGCCGGGTTGGTTCGAACACGAAACCAATCGGGCCCTCGGGGCAGAAATGCTTGTAACTTGAGCTTCAAACGTCCGATTGACGTGCCGTCGACATTTTTAGATTACTCTTAGTGAGACGGACCTTTTGGATTACTCCTCTAGCGGTTTGGACAGAATTGGAGTGCGGTCCGATTGGTTTTGACTTAAAAACCAACCGGACCCCTGGAACGAAAAGGCCAATAACTCTCAGACCGGGCGTATGATTGACGCGCCGTCTGTCAGGTTGAGTTCCTCTTCTCGAGACGGAACTTTGAGATACATCAAATCCAGACTACATGTCAGTTGATGTATCGACCCCTTGGCTCGTGGATCGGACCCTCCCGGAATTGAGCCTGCTGTGTGCAGGAACCCTAGAGCTGACTGCAACTGCGAAGACCGTACTGAAATCCTCTGTGGGTTCAACGGTGATGAAGACTGCACTGAAATCCTACGTGGGTTTGGCAGCGACGAAGACCGTACTGAAATCCTCCGTGGGTTCGATGGCGATGAATACTGCACTGAAATCCTACGTGGGTTCGGCAGCGATGAAGACCGTACTGAAATCCTCCATGGGTTCGACGGCGATGACTACTGTTCTTGTATCCTACATGGTTCTGGCAGTGTTTGACTCTGTTCTTGCTATCCTACGTGGGTCTGGCAGAGTAGTTGGTCTGTATCCTCTGTGGGTCTGACTGCTTAGCTGGTTTAGTATCCTATGTGGGTCCCAGCTTAGATGAATCAGTGTCTATATCTGATCATCTCTATCACCTTCGAAGAAGTATACCTGAGTGAGCTGAGTCTTGACATTCAATCAATATCTTTTATATGATTGACTTGCTTCCTATGTGGATTGGGTTGTGTTGTCCTGTGTGGATTAGGTTGTACTCTTATGTGGAAGTGATCGAACTCGGGCTCGGATGTTGGAGCTGAACGTGAATTGATGACTTAGGTATATGTATGGGCATATACCTAAGTAGTTTTGGATGTTACTTCATGATTGTATCTTTCCTTTGTGGATTCTGGGAGACCTTCGGGGGTCCCAGGGTCCCTACTGAGTTGCGTATACTCACCCCTGCATGGGCTATGCCCGCACTACGTTGTGTTGGATGCAGACGACGGACAATGCAGATTGTGGTTGAGGCTTGTGGAGCAAGTCGGTACCTGGAGGTGGACCGCTGGGTGGGACGTACACGGAGTGGATGACTGGACCCGAGGAGCTCAAGAGGCTATATGTACCCACCCTTTAGGTGGGACTTCTAGTGGAAGGCTCGACGTTGCTGCTTTACTTTCAGTTTCTATACTTTCTTTCCAGATGTACTTTGATTTTAGTTTGGGTTTGTATTCTGGCCCTCTTACTTTTCCGCACTACTTTTGTACCCAGTTTTACTTAGTGTTTACTTATGCTTTCTTACTCTGTGGTGTTTTTTACTTTATAAAGGAAATGCCTTCCCCTTTTGTCGGGATTTACGCCTTGGTTCTAGTTTCCATCCCCTGGCCTATGGGAGGTGGGCTTGGGGTAGTCACGACACGGGTCCCGAGGATGGGTCGTGACAAATTGGTATCAGAGGAGTTTGTATCTACTGCAGGACTCAGGACTCTGATCTTTCTTCTATGTGAAGCAATAGTGTTAAGGGTATTGAGTGTGGTTATCAGTCCAGGGAGTCCATTGTTGGTGCGGTGGCCGACGTATCTGTACACTAGGACCCTGACTTCTGATCTCCGACTCAATGCATGAAAACATTGATTACATGTGTGTTTCAAAGGTTTTCTTTGTGATTACTTTGTGTCAGCTCACTAGGTATAATGTTTGACCGTGGAAAACCTGTTTCTTTTCAGGATGGCCCCACGACGGAAGCCATCAAGGGTTCCGAGTTTTGTGCGAGCTGATAGCCCACCGAGCGACGATGCCTCAGTGCAGGGCCCTTTTTCAGCGGAGGCACCGGCGGTACCTCTACCCACCGAGCCACCGATGCTACCAGCCCCAGCCGCTGATAGTGCACGTCGCCTTAATGCACTGCATGAGTTTCAGCATCAGAGACCGCCCAGGTTACATGGGGAGATGGACCCTCAGGCAGCCGAGGATTGGCTGGAGGTGGTTGTGTGAGTTTTTAGGTTAATAGGGACACCAGCTAACCTCATGGTGATCCTCGCAGTGAGCCTCCTGTATGCGGCAGAAGGCAGATGGTGGAGCTTGATGCTCCAGGTGCATGACATGGCATCACTTTTCTGGATGGACTTTGAGAGCCTCTTCCGCTTAGAGTTCGTTTCAGCCACCCTCTGTGCGGTGCGCATCCAGGAGCTTCTACAGCTATGGCAGGACAGCATGACGGTCGCCCAGTACTCGGTTAGATTTACTGACCTCTCGCGCTATTCGACGGACATGGTACGGGACCCATTCTTTCAGGCACGGACCTTCGAGCAGGGACTGAGGCATGAGATCAGGGCATCAATGATCTCCCTCATCATTCCGACTCAGGCAGGAGTACTGGAGCGAGATCTTCTCATAGAGAGCTTTCTTATTGAGCCTACGCCAGTATCGAGACCTACCGCAGGGCGACACATAGCAAATTTGTCTACAGCTAGCAGTCAACAGATGTCACAGGGGTCCAGGCAGACCGGACCATCAGAAAGACGACCTCATGACACTGGCTCAGAGGTGCGGGGCACACGGTGCAGAGCCAGCCTTCTGAGGAGCAGGCAGTGCTACGCATGCGACGGGTAGGGCCACATGGCTTGTGACTGCCTGACCTGTCGTGTAGAGGATCAGCAGACGGTTGAGGAACCACCGAGGCATAGGCAGAGGTCCGACTGTGGCGGTCCGCAGGGAGCAGGTGGACGAGGCCGAGGAGCTGGTCGAGCAGCCGGTGGTGGACGATGTTTTGAGGCTCTACCACCACCACCACCAGGAGGTCAACCCCGACCATAGGGAGCTGGTGGGCAGAGACAGGCTTAGCTTCAGGCAGCTGAATCATACGATCATGGAGCTTCGGAAGCGAGTGGACAAGTTCAGGGCTAGCTCCAGGCATGGAGGATTTTCCCATAATTCCTTTAGCTTCGTTGTTTGTGTTGCTTTGTGTCCTTGTACTTTGAGTTGAAGTAATAAAATACACTTGCAATAGTGACGTTTTATTTCTTGTCTTTTGTGTGTTAATACTAAGAGGTTCTGGTTAAAAACTGTTGACTTGACCCACACATATGAGATTTCTACTGGAGGAGACCCAGTGACCACACACTGATGCCGACAGTGTGACTCGACCCTTGGAGGTGAGAGTAATGGTTGGATCTCTTGGTAGTAGCATCGAGTCCTTACGACGTCATCCATGGCATGAATTAACTGATCATGACGGGATTGACTGTATTAGGCAAGGATCATGGTTCATCTAGGGGATGAGACCGGATTTCTCTTTTCAAAAAAGGAGAAATATTTGTAGCTTTGCATAACGTTAAGGAAGAAGGGGAAACCCTTCGTGTGGTCAGACAGATGTCAGTAGAGCTTCCAGGAGATAAGACAGAGATTAACCAGCGCACCTATCTTGAGGCTACCGGAGGAGGGAGTAGGGTACATAGTCTACTGCGATGCATCAGGGACTGGACTTGGATGTGTCCTAATGCAGGAGAGGGCCATGATCACCTATGGATCACATCAGTTGAGGCAGCATGAGAAGAACTACGCTACCCATGACCTGGAGTTAGTAGCAGTGGTCTTCGCTCTGAAGATGTGGCGACACTATCTGATGGGCGATCACTTTACAGTCTATTCTGACCACCATAGTCTTAGGTACATCTTCTCACAGAAGTATCTGAGCCTGAGATAGTGGTGATGGCTCGAGTTCCTCTAGGACTATGACTTTGAGATAGTCTATACTCCTGGAAAGGGGAACGTAGTAGTCGATGCTCTCAGAAGAAGGACGGGCATTCAGCTACTCGGGGAGGCGACAGAGCAGTTATCCTCTTTGCAAATATCCTTCATGGATAGAGATGGAGCAGCCTTTCTTCAGTCACTCACAGTCACTCCTCCACTACTGCAGCGGGTCAGAGAGGTACAGCATGGGGACGCTGACTGTGAGACGCGGCGTGTGCAGATAACCTCAGGACAGGCACCTGATGGATTCTCTGTAGGAGGAGAGCACATATTCCTTTTCAGAGGACATACCGTGGTACCAGTTGCTTTATAGGAGGAGATGATGAGAGAGTTTCACACTTCCCTTTTAGCGGTACATCCAGGAGTGGTGAAGATGTACCAGGATCTCAGACAACAGCACTGGTAGCCAGGTATGAAGAAGGCTGTAGCTGAGTTTGTTTCTTGATACCTCACCTATCAGCAGGTGAAGGCAGAGCACCAGGTACCAGCAGGCTTGGTACAGCCCTTGCAGGTCCCGGAGTGGAAGTGGGACGGGATATCTATGGACTTCGTGACTGGACGTCCACTTACTTCCAGAGGTCACGACTCCATTTGGGTGATTGTCGACTGACTCACCAAGTCGGCTCACTTCTTACCCATCAGAGAGCAGGGCTCAATGAAGAGCTTGGGATGCCTCTACGTTCAAGAGATCTTATGGCTTCATGGTGTGCCATCATCTATCGTCTTCGATCAAGATTCTCTCTTTAATTACCGGCTTTGGAAGGGGTTACTGGAGGCATTCGGGACACAGCTACTTTTGAGCACCGCCATTCACCCTCAGATGGATGGTCAGATGGAGATGACCATTTAGACTCTCGAGTACATGCTCTGTGCATGTGTCCTCAACTTTGGTCACAACTGGTATAACCACCTTCCCTTGGTGGAGTTCGCGTACAACAACAGCTACCACTCCACCATCGGGACGGCACCATATGATGCATTGTACGGCCGACCTTGCAGATCACCTCTGTGCTAGACAGACCCTGGGGAGTCAGCACTGGTGGGACTGGAGATAGTCCAGGACACGACAGAGAACGTCCAGGTCATCCAGGAGCAGATGAGGACAGCTCGGATCCGGCATAAGTCTTATGCTGACAGGAGGCAGAGGCCACTAGAGTTCGAGGAAGGTGACCACGTCTTCTTGCAGGTCTCACCTAGACGTGGATTACGGAGAATTGTTCGGGGCGGCAAGTTATCTCCGCTCTTTATCGGACCATTCCAGGTCCTCAGTAGGATAGGCGAGCTGGATTATCATCGGGCTCTACCACCTCAGTTGCATCGGGTGCATGACGTTTTCCACGTATCTCAGCTGAGGAGATACGTGCATGACCCGACGCATATCATCGACCATGGGGAGTTGGACACTAACGATGGGGTGACTTTTGCGGAGGTCCCGGTGGAGATCGAGGATCGACAGGAGCGGGTCCTACATGGATGGTCGATACCTCTAGTGCACATCAGATGGCAGCACGGGAACCTCCAGGAGAGCACTTGGGAGTGTAAGGCTCAGATGCATACTTAGTACCCACATTTTTCCCCTAGTTTATGATGTATCTTTATGGGGATGTAAAGCCCTGAGGTGGGAGTAATGTAAAGACCCATAAATTCAAGGGAAATTTTTTTTCTTACTTTTCTTTGGGATTTTACAAGAACGCAGTTTCTAACGGCACCTGATTCCGAGGCCCGGTGTGCCCGAAATCAATTTCCGGAGTTTAGCTTGGGCATGTTCAGTGAACGAATGAGCGGGTTTTCCTAACTTTTGAACCGGTGCTCGGAATTGAAATCGTAGGGAACCAATGAAACCGCAACACCGATAATTCTTTAGGAGCACCTTTTCCGAAGGTGCGTTTGCTCGGGAGGAGTTGTTAATTTTGTGGTTTTAGTGAGGAATAAATAAAATTATATTACAATTTTATTTATTTTCCTCTAGGTAGTTATAACCTAAGTAAGGGAGTTGGGGGTGGGACCCACATGTTGTTAACCAAGCATGAGAGGATAAAGGTGGTGTGGGGGCCACATGTTTCCAACCCCTCATATTCCTTAACTCCATAACCCCCCTTTAATGTGAGACCACTCACCTCCCCCTCTCTCTTCTTTAATCATGCCAACTCACTTAATTAATTAAGTGAGTTATGTGTTTGATTTTTAAAAATTGAAATGCTTCTCTTGATGTAATAAAATAAGATAAGTCTTATTTTATTTGGGAGGGTTGGTTTTTTTGTGAGGAGATTAGGGAGATAGAACTATTTTCTCTAGGGAAGAACTTCATCCTCCCGAGAAGAGCATAAATCTTTCCGTGAAGAACGTCATCTCTTCAACGAAGAACGACTCAACGACTCCGGTATCTCCATTCCCTTTCTCCTCCACGACAAGGGAAGAGACACTGACACGGGAGTTCTCTCCAAATACACCTAATCATCCTCTTCTCTCCGCGATAAAGAGAAGATGATGTCTCCTCAGACGCTCTCCATCGACGTCTACAGAACCACGCCCCGTGATGCTGCATTCTGCGACGCTCTTCGAACATCAACTCGTTATCAAGGTAGGGGTTATTTATTGGTTCGTGAATTCTTTTCCGTTCATATACTTCTATTTGGGATGCCTGTTATCATAATAATAGGAGGAGGTCGGACCGCACGAACACGGCCAACCCTCCTCCCCCTTCGATGTTGTTTTTTTTGTGGCTCGAACGAAGGCAGCACGGTGCAACGGCACCACACCGAATCAGGAAGGAACCCGACGAAGAAGTGCGGCACTGTCGCACCATGCAGTTGAGGCCAAATGAAACCGTGGTCGGATTCGGGGTCGCATAGGCAATTCGAAGACTCCATAGTTTGTTTATTGACGTTCGGATCGACGGGTGATGACGGAACGGGCCGCAGAGGCGATTTGAAGAATTCGCAGTGAAGAGCAGGTCCCGGGAGGACCACTGGCGAAGACAGTAGGCAAAACGGACCACCGGAGCACGTCCGGTGGTCCGTGGAAGACCCTGCAGGTGTGACCCGCCGGCACGGCGGCGCCGGCGGCCGGAGGCGGCGGCGTTCGGCGCACCGCTAGAAAGGATCGTCGTGGCTTCAGTCGCGGCGGCAGGCGACCGGTCCCATGGCCGCGCGGGACACGGTGGAGACACGACACCCAGAACCGTGTCCACTGGCAAGGAGTGGCCCCCACAAGGGGGTCGCGGTTCCAATCAAGTGGGGAAGCCCCCCCCCCCCTTCCGCTCAGCTCGGCGCTGGCCGAGCTGGCCACGCGGGCCGCGCGCACGCACCAGGTCAACCGGTCCCCAGGCTGGGCCGGGCTGTGCCCACTAGACCGGGCCGCGGCCTAATGGGCCAAACCCGGACCCGATTTGGTTCGACCCAGTTCGGGCCGGCCCAGGGGGTCTCGGGTCGGGTCGGTGCGGGCCCAAAACCCCCTAAAAACCGGACAGGTTCGTTCTTTTGCCCATATCTTGGGCTACGGACCTCCAATCGATGCATCGTCAATTGGATTGCTACCCGTGGATTGACACGGTCATTTCAGTATATTACACTCAAGGTTTCAGAGAACTTTGGGTACGGCCGGGTTGGTTCGAACACAAAACCAACCGGGCCCTCGAAGCGGAAACGCTTATAACTTGAGTTCCGGACGTCCGATTGATGTGTTGTCGACTTTGTTGGATTCCTATTATTGAGACGGACCTTTTGGCTTACTCCTATCTAGTTTTGGATGCAGTTGGAGTGCATTCCAGTTGGTTTTGACTTAAAAACCAACTGGGCCCCTAGAACGAAAAAGCCAATAACTCTCAGACCGGGCGTCTGATTGACGTGTCGTCTGTCACATTTAGTTCCTCTTGTCAAGACGAAACTTTGAGATACATCAACTTCGGACTACGTGTCAGTTGATGTATCGACCCCTTGGCTCGTGCAGCGGACCCTCCCAGAATCGAGCATGCTGTGTGCGGGAACCCTAGAGCTGGCTGCGACTGCGAAGACCGTACTGAAATCCTCCGTGGGTTCGACGGTGATGAAGACGACACTGAAATCCTACGTGGGTTTGGCAGCGACGAAGACCATACTGAAATCCTCCATGGGTTCGACGGTGATGAATACTGCACTGAAATCCTTCGTGGGTTCGACGGCGATGAATACTGCATTGAAATCCTAAATGGGTTCAGCAGCGATGAAGACCGTACTGAAATCCTATGTGGGTTCGATGGTGATGAAGACTGCACTGAAATACTACGTGGGTTTGGCAGCGATGAAGACCGTACTGAAATCCTCTATGGTTTCGAAGGTGATGACTACTGTTCTTATATCCTACGTGGGTCTGGCAGTGTTTGACTCTCTTCTTGTTATCCTACGTGGGTCTGGCAGAGTAGCTGGTCTGTATCCTCTATGGGTCCAACAGCTTAGCTGGTTTAGTATCCTACATGGGTCCTATCTTATATGAATCAGTGGCTATATATGATCATCTCTATCACCTTCAAAGAATTATACCTGTGTGAGCTGAGTCTTGACATTCAATCAATATCTTCGATATGATTGACTTTCTTCCTATGTGGATTGGGTTTTGTTGTCCTGTGTGGATTAGGTTGTACTCCTATGTGGACGTGGTCGAACTTGGGATTGGATGTTGGAGCTGAACGGGAATTGATAACTTAGTTATATGTATGGTCATATACCTAAGTAGTGTTGGATGTTACTTCGTGATTGTATCTTTCCTTTGTGGATTCTCCTTTGTGGATTCTGGGAGACCTTCGGGGGTCTCAGGGTCCCTACTGAGTATCGTATACTCACCCCAACAAGGGCTATGCCCGCACTACGTTGTGTTGGATGCAGATGACAGACAGCGCTGATCGTGGTTGAGGCTTGTGGAGCAAGTCGGTACCTGGAGGTGGACCACTGGGCGGGATGTACACGGAGCGGACGGCTAGACCCGAGGAGTTGAGGAGGCTATCTGTACCCACCCTTCATGTGGGACTCCCATTGGACAGCTCGACGTTGCTGCTTTACTTTCAGTTGTTGTACTTTTTTCCAGTTGTACTTTTCTTTCAGTTTGGGTTTGTATTTTGGCCCACTTACTTTTCTGCACTACTTTTTTACCCAGTTTTACTTAGTGTTTACTTCTACTTGCTTACTCTGTTGTGTTTGTTTACTTTATAAAGGCAATGTCTTCCCCTTTTGTCGGGATTTACGCCTTGGTGCTAGTCGCCAGCCCCTGGCCTATGGGAGGCGGGCTTGGGGTAGTCACGGCACGGGTCCCGAGGACGGGTCGTGACAAGTTAGATATAATTTTATTTTTAAATAATTATCATTATATAATAAATATCATATTATTTATTTAAATACACTTACAAATGTCATCCATGTAATGTGGTGATTAAAAAGGAATTACATCACTTGTGGAGGTGGTAGTCCAAACATACGCACGAACGACGTTATCATTTTTTCAGTGAATAGAAAGGTAAAATTAAAATGATATGATATATTTTAATAATGATAGATATGTAATAAATGTCATATATAAACATTAATTCCATCATTATAAATATCCATGATAGGTGATGGTGAAAACAAATTACATCGGTTCGTGAGGTGGTAGTTTATCGTACACATGAATAATGGTTTCGTTTCCCATTTGATAGAAGAGGAGATAGATGTAGGTTATTACATTAAAAAATAACATCTTTATATATTGGTAATAATTTTTTTATTATATCATAATATTTGAAGAATATTTTAAGGAGGTGGAAGAATATATAAAACAAAAATGATCAGTTAAAAATAATACCTCTTCTTCAAACCACCTCTTTAGGATTGTTCCTAAAGCCTTCCTAGATTTGATTTATGATCAAATAAATTCCTATAGTACATGGTGAGGGGATTAATGAATATATTTGGAATATTTTTGTTTGAAACTAAAGGCTTTTAAGGTGTGAATAGGAGAGGAGAGTGTGACCTTTTTTAAATGGGGAAGAGGACACACTTAGAATTTTTGAAAAGAAAAATTTATACACACATTTTACACATTAAAAAAGGATCCAAAATGAAGAACTATCAATAATTATATGTTATAGGGTCAAAATAATTCTATAAAATATAATTTAGATGATTTTTAGTTTATTTCAACCTTTATCTTTTTAGTTTAATCCCCCAGTGAACTCGTTTTCACTATAACCATGGTAAAATATTTTTAATGTTTTCACTATTCATTATGAACAAAAACTAAGTTAACCTTATTTTATAATATAAATTATTCTTATTAAAAATATGAAATCCATTTTATCAAATTAAATTCAAATAAAAGTTATAATTTAATTTAAAATAAAACATCCATACCTGATGAAAAAATGGTTTTTTAAGAAACATGTTTTTCATGTATAAGATGATTTTATATTAACTCTATAACTAGAAATTAAAATTATATGAATTGGAATTAATATTAATATAAATATAATATATTAATTTTAATTAAATAATTAAATATTAGGAGTTATTTTAATTAATTGAAATGTAAAAATCTTATGCACTTTAAAAATGTTTAAAAAAATGTGTTTTTAAACCCAAAAATAAACTTATACTAAAATTCAATATAAAGATGATTAAAATATAATTAATTGGATTAAATAAAAATAAATAATACTTATATTACATTAAATTAAATTAAATTAATAATAGTAATTTTAAATCACTTAATTTATTGAAAATAAATGTCAATTTACAATAACTCGGTATTTTCACTATTCACTAAAAAATAAATATTTTATAAAAAATAAAAAACACCCTAAGTTAATTTTCATATAAATTTTTCAAAAATGAAATTTATTTTTCAAATTTTAATTCTATAATTTATATTTAAAATTTTAAATAAAACCTTATAATAAATTAGTTAAATAAAATATTTCCTTTTTTATTTTAAAAATTACTTAATATTTTTATAATGAATATAACTATCTAATTAATAAATATTAATAAACATAAAAATAATATAATTTTTTCATTACATATGTTGTTAAATTATTCCTCCTTTTGTAAAATATAGCCTTACAATTTTATTCACTTACTTAAAAAGTGTGTATATCTTTCCCTCATCACATTTTTAGATTCCAATGTTGCTTATTCAACCATATAGTTTTTTTATAAAACCTTAACTTGATAAATTAACTTATTCAACAAATATTTCTCTCTAAAGTCAATAATTTTAAAAAAATTTCCCATAATAAATATTATCTTCCTACTGAACTACTTCATGGATCAAAACCTGACATGAATCCGACACATATTTTCTTAACATTAAAAACATGAAATACATTGTGTACATGGGATAAAATCAGAGGAAAAGAAAATTTGTAGGAAATTTATCCAAAATTATCTATGGTTTTGTATTGTCTAATGAAAAAAATGTATAACACTTTTCCATTTATATACTTTGATAAAAACATAATCACCTACCTCGAAAGAAATATCATTCCTCTGGTTATTCGCCTAAATTTTATGCCTACTCTAAGTTATCCTCATATGTTGCTGAATTAACTAAACCTTCTTAGATATTTCCTATAATATATATGGTCTCATCAACTCCCTTTCTCGTCATCACAAAAAAGCTAGCATTCAACATCTCTTTCTATATAATACCTCAAAAGGTTCTATCTGTATACTGTAATGAAAAATATTATTATAAGAAAACTCAACTAGAGAAATATGATGATCCCAACTTCCATGTTAATCCATTGAATAGGAAAAATTATATCTTCCAAGGTATGAGTTATTCTCTCAGACTATCCATCATAGAGAGGATGAAAATCTGTACTGAAATTTAATTCAATACCCAATGATTTCTAAAGTCCTTTCCAAAAATTAGAAGTAAATTTAGAATCATGATTTGATACAATGGAGAGTGGGATTCCATATAACCTAACTATATCCTCAAGTTATAGTTGATAAATATGATCCAAATACATATTATCTCAAATTTGAAGTAAATGTATAGACTTATTTAACCAATCAATAATAACCCAAATCGTATTGTTACTTAGAAAAGTATTCGGTATTCCTATAATAAAATCCATGGATATATTATCCCATTTACAATCTTGTACTAGAAAAGGTTATATCGTTACCTTCAATAATTTTCATTCTACCATAAACTATTGGCAAGTCAAACATTTTTTGGAAAATTCATAAATACCTCTTTTCATTTCATCCCATCAGTAATACTCCCAAAAGGACTTTGTACATCTTAGTACTTCCAGAATGAATGGGAAATAAGAAACTGTGATATTTACTAAATAATTATGTCCTCAACTTTGAATCACAAGGCACATATAATCTATTTCCAAATATTAAAACATTTTCTTTGTCAGCATTAAATTTAGGCAATATACTCTTCTTACCCATCTGTACATTTTTCTGTAAAACATGATCCTCCTTCTATCTTTTCTTAATTCTTTATAATAGAGATGATTGTACAAACAAATAAAAAATATATTACGTTCATGTATCCATAACTTCTAAGACAAAGTTCACAAAATCATTAACCAAAGTTTCATATTCCAAATTTAACATGGTTAATGTATCATTATTTTTATAACTCAAGGCATCATCTAATTTTTTTCCTTTTTAGAATGATAATGAATCATGAAATTATAATCCTTAATCAATTCCATACATCTTATTTGTCTCATGTTCAATTATTTCTAAGTGAATATATACTTAAAACTTTTTTTATTAGTATATATCTCACACTTTACTATATATAAATTATTCCTCTAAATTTTTAAATCAAAAACAACAACATCTACTTCCAGATCATGTGTGGCATAATTTAACTCATAAGGTTTTCATTTACATGAGTCATAAGCAATTACTTGATCATTTCACAATAGGACACAACCAAGTCCCTTAAATAAATCACTATTATAAATTAAAAATTCACCATTTCAAGAAAGAAAGGACAAAACAAAAACATTAACCAATACGCTTTTTAGTTCCTGGAAATAATCATCACATTATTTTTCTAGATCAATTTAACTCATTTTAAAGTTAACTTAATTAGTGAGCTATAAAACCTAGCAAATGTTTCAACAAACAATTAGTTGTAACCCACTAATCCAAGAAAACTATGAATATATGTGATATTTTTGGGTCTTTGATATTATTTAATGATTTTTTTAGATGGTTCAATAGTTACGTTATCTTTAGAAACAATATTTATAAGGAAATAAATTTGTTTCAACCAAAATCCACACTTACTAAATTTTCTATATAGTTTATTTTATTTTAATGTTTGAAAAACAATCCTTAGGTTTCATTCATGTTCCTAATAGATTTTATAATATAAAAAATATCATCAATAAACACAACCATAAAATTATCCAAGAAATCATGGAAAACTCTATTCATAAAGTCCATAAATATAATAGGTGTGTTATAAAACCCAAAGCGAATAACTAAAAACTCATAATGGATATATCTAGTCTAAAATGAAGTATTCATAATATCTTCCTCCTTAAATTTCAATTGATGGTATGCTGATATAAGATCTATCTTAAAAAATTATTTCACTCCCTGTAGAAGATCAAACAAATAATTGATATGAGGAAAATGATACTTTTTCTTAATAGTGATGTTATTCAAGTCTCAATAATCAATTAAAAGTCTCATTGAACTATATTTCTTTTAACAAAAAAAAACTGGAGCACCCCAAGGTGAAATGATAGTTTGAATAACATTTTTATCTAGAAAATCCTTAAATGTATTTTTCAATTCTAAAAGTTCTACTTGAGACATTTGATAAGGTTTTTTTTTTAAATAATATTAGAATCAGAAATTAATTTAATAGTAAATTCAACATCCTGATCGAGAATAACACTTGGTAAATCATCAAGGAAAATGTACATGTATTCCTTCCCTACGGAACTTCAATAATTTTAAATTTTTCTTTTTTTTCAAAAATTTGAGCTAGGTAACTTTCACTTCCATCTCGAATCAATTTCTCACCTTCATGATATGTTATAAAAGGTATAAAATCATTGAATAAATTATTATTGGATTTCTAATCTATCTTATTATGAAAAACTAAAATCTAATTCATACCCAAATTAATATCAAACTCTACTATATGAATTTTAATAAGATTTTGAGGAAACACCATTCCAATAATAATAATAGAAACATTCCTATAAATCTTACTTTCTTTAATATTTCTTCTTAGAGATTTCACCAAAAGTTATATCCATTTTTTGAGTGGTGATATTCTCATTTTACTTGAAAATTTCTCAGAAATAAAGGAATTTTAGGATCCATAGTCAAACAGGGAATTGGCATGATTCAAATAAACAAGTAACATATCTTTTACCACTTCAATTAGTGGTCCAACAATAACTATAGTAGTAGAAAATAAATTTTTAACACCTTTTTATTTCTGATCTTGATGATTTAAATTCTGTATAAGTAACCTTAGAAACACATTTAAATAATTAACCAACTCATTATAACTAAAACATATCACTATTGGATGAATATAGATTTCCCCATTCTTTGATTGTTTATGAATTTTTCTTTGTAATCATGAGACATGTGTCCATACAAACCACATTGGTAACACTTTATAGATCTTATAAAATGTTCCTTGAAATTTTTTTTACCATGATTAGAATATGTTGGGGGGATTACATCTATACTTATTAGTTGTTTGATTCTCCATCACTTGGAACCTTGACCACTTATTTCTCTAATCATATCGTGTCACATAAGATCCTACAAACTCCATATTATATTTCTCATATCAACAAATAACTTTTTCATAGCCTCAAAATTTTCATGTGACTAAATATATTCATATAATTGTTTTTAAACGAGATTAAAATCTATTAATTTTATAATAAATGTCCTAAAAAATATGGTATGTACCTAGATAGTCTTGTAAAATTTTCTGCATATACAGCTATAGAGTCTTCAACTTTTTACCTCAACTCCAAGAATTGTTTCTCCATTCTAATTATAATAAATTAAGAGAAATATTTTTCTAGAGAAATATTTTTCTAGAGAAATATTCTTAAATGTTTCCAATTCTATGGAATCAAGACAATCTTTCTCTTTGGTATTATTATCCATATACCACCATCGATAAAATTCACCTTCAAAATGATAAATATAAAATATTACCTTTTAATGTTCACAACACATTATGACTTCAAATATATTCTCTGATGCATTGATAAATCCTTTGAATACACTAAATCTAAGGTTACACTAAAAACTATCAGATTTTGTATCAAAAAAGGATCCACTATCATCATGTTCCCTTATGGTAGATCTATATTCACTATAGGATGGATACCACTACCATTTATGTCCAGCATGAACTAATCCATCACCACAAATAACTATTTTGTTCTAATTCCAACCATTTCGAGAAACTGGTTTGGAAGGATATTTTCCTCTGAGTGCCTTTATACTACATCTCCCCTATTTCCATTATAGAAAACTATTATGAATATTTATATTTTATATTAAGCAGTATGGTAATCTAAAAATTATATATCATTTTAACTTAACTATAAGGTAAAATATTTCAAGGGAATGTTATTAACATTATCTTAACCTCTAAAATTATCTAAAACTTTTCTCTAATACCAACTAAAATAATTTTCCTTAAATATTCCATGTTTTAGTTTCTTTTGAATAGAATTTACTTTCTTCCATTCTCAAAAAATTTTAAGGTTTATAGTTTTATAGAATTAGTTAATATCTCATACATTAACAAACTATATATTATAAATTTTTCACTAATGAATAGATCCCAATTTTTTCCATAATATAAATCTTTTAAAATTTTACATGTTTTCATTTCATGAAAAATCTTGATGACCTTCAACTGGGTTTCTTCTTTTCCTCTACCCATCCTTAAACACTATGATTTTCTTTTTTAAAAACATGGTATTAGAAAAAAAAAATCTCATTAAGGGATACAAAAAATTAAAAAGAAACTATTATTATAGTGAAAAACATAAAAACCCATGAAATGTTTAGCTTTATATCCATGTTCTTTGAGATAATGAAATAAATAATCTCCAAATGAAAAGCATACACACTATTTTCTCAAAAAAAACTTTAAAACTTATAGAAATAAAATAAAAACACTTTTAGTAAACTTATAAAAACACATTGATAACCTGTTTCAAACTGGTTTTAGAAATAACTAGATCCCAATTAAATTTATAAGAGAAACCCTCTGGTAACTCCCTCCTTATTTCTTTTAAAAAAAGGAACATTACCCAATGCATTGGAGCAATATCAAGGTACATCCTTTCTATAACAATAAATGTCTCACCCATTTCTAATATATAATTCTCAAGTAAAATATCATTAACAAAACATTTTATTATTTCATTATTTCATCCTATAACATTTTAAAAACTCTTTTAAACCTGTATAAAAAATACCTTCAGGTAAAAAAATTCCCTTTTAAAAATACCTCATTTTTCAATACCAAAAATACCTAGAAAAAGGGTAAGAGTTTTTTTACATGAATAAAAAATAAAATAATATAAAAGAATAAAAACTTTAAATAATTTTGATGGTGTCAAGAAAAGTCATTTACACCGTATATGTTAAAATAAAACATTACTTTCTTATTTTGTAAAGAAAGTAAAACATTCCATATGAAGAATCATTTTTTAAAAACATTGAAAAAAAAGTAAAAGGAGATATAAAAATTTTATTTATAATTATTTTATCTCCATAAAAATTTATTCATATAATAATTATAAAAACTTGTTCATCGAAGAGAAATATTTATAAAATAAATATTTAAAATGAGGTTTTAAGTTAAAGTGTCTCTTACCTTAAGTCCAAATTATCTTGTACGTTCTTTATATTCTTGAATAAAAAACTTATTTTAATTATTTACCAACTTAAGAACATTTTTATTATTCCTTTTATTTTATCTCTTACCATGTTATAAACAATTAGTTAATCATTTAAGTTCACTTCACAAGTTTTGATGATATTCTAATTATATGTCAAAAATGACTTTGGTAGGTTGAATATAGTAAAATAGGTCATTATTATATCATGTATAGAATAATAATCATGAAATATTTATCATATTTATTTATAAACTATACTTTAAAACCAATCATGAAATATGTTTATGATAATTGAACTACGTTACAATCATGGAGATGGTAAATCATACATATACCTGAGTAAAATTTTCATTTTCCAATTGTCATTATGGAAATAAAGTAAGTATAGTTTATATTTAAAAAAAATATCATTATATAATAAATATTATATTATTTATTTAAATAAACTTACATATATCATATATATGATGTGGTGATGAAAAAATAATTCCATCACTTTGTGGAGGTTGTAGTCCACACGTACGCATGAACAATGTTATTATTTTTTAGTGAATGTAAAGGTAAAAAATAAATGATATATTATATGTTTAGAATTATAAATATGTAATTAATATAATATGTAAACATTAATGATATCATTATAACTGGTAGTGAGAGGTGATAATGAAAAACTAGTTACATCAGCTTGTGAGGTGGTAGTCCGTCATACACACAAATGATGGTTTTGTTTACCATTTTATGGAATAGAAGATGGATATTTTTTATGAAATTAAAAGAATATATAAATATATTGGAGATATTACTGTTATTATATCATCATAGTTAAATAGTATTTTAAGGATGTGGAAAAATAAACAAAATAAAAATGCTTGATTAAGAATGATATCTCTTCTTCAGACCACCACTTTTTTATTATACTTAAATCCATCTTAGATTGTATTTTTGATAAAACAATGCCTCTAAAAAAAATTTATGGAATTAAGTAAGCTATTTGGATAGGTATTATCTAAAAAAATTATTTTAAAGTGTGAATAGAAGAGGAGGGTTGTCCTTTTACAAGTGAGGGAGAGGACACTCTTAGAATTTTTTAAAAGACAACGTTATACCCACATTTTAAAAATGAAAAAAGAATATTAAAATGATAATTATAAAGAATTAGATTATATAAGTTCTAAATATGACTGTAAAATATAATTTAGAAAAAACAAATAAGTCATTTTAACTCTTATATTTTAGTTTAACTGCCCGATAAACCCCTTTTCACCTTAACCGTGGTAAAACATTTTAACTGTTTTCACTATTCATTATGAAAAAAAATAAGTTTAACTTATTATATACTATAAATTATGATGATTAAAAATTTTTAATCTAGTTTATAAAATTAAAATCACATGAATGGTATAATTTAATTTAAAATAAAACACGCAAACATGATGAAAAAATGGTTTTTTATGAAATGTATTTTTCAAGCATAAGATGAATTTATATAAACTCTATGACTAATAATAAACATTATATGAATTAAAATTTATATTTATATATATAATATAAAAATTTAATTTAAATCATTCCTCATTAGAGGATATTTTAATTAATTAAAATGGAGAAACATTATGTACTTTACAACAATTTTCAGAAAAATGCTTTTTTAAACCTAGTAATAAACTTATAATAAAATCTAGAATAAATATGATTAAATCTAATTAATTGGGTTAAATATAACTAAATAATAATAATGAAACTTTAAATCAAATTACAATCATAATTTATCTTTTAAATAAATTGATTTATTGAAAATAAATGAGAGTTTATAAAAAATGATATTTTCACCGTTCACTGAAAAATTAATATTTTTTGAAATTTCCCAAAATTTCACCCTAAGTTAATTTTGATATGTTTTTTCAAAAATTAATTTAATTTTTTAAATCCTAATTTAATCATTTATAAATTAAACTTTTAAATAAAACATTATAATAAAAGAGTTTAATAAAAGTGTATCCTCTTTTATTTTAAAAATTACTTAATATTTTTATTTTGAATATAACTATTTAATTCACAAATATTAATAAACATGAAAATGATTTATTCTATCATTTTCTGGCTTTTTACACATTTTATTTTCTAAATCATGATATCATATATCATGCTTTATGATATACTCAACACTAAGTCATATAATATGCCTTTAGAACCATGCATGTCATAATATACAAAATGATCAATCGTAAAGCCCCAAATATATCATATATAATATAGGATTTAAGTAATATCTCCATCACATATTTGGTATGAATATCTATAGTGAAATATAAAAAGGGTTTATTAGACTGAGTTGAAACACATATAATGGTAAAGTTCAAAAGTGGTTTATCATAGAGAGCTCCAAAATGGGGCCTTTGCTAGTGTTTCATGGAAAAAATCATAGGAAGATTCATGATACATATAAAAAGTTGTAAATTATGGATAAGAATAATATGTATACTCTATGGGATCAATGATGTATTCCATGTTATGTAATTTAATCAATGTTTCTTATAATTTAATCATAACAATCATATACCCATCCAATCCTGGTGACAGTCACTGTATTGATATCAAGAAAATCCTTAAGTACTTAAGTAAAATTAAGGATATATACATAATATTTTGACGATAGGATGAGATTATTATAATGGGTTTCACTAATGCTAGTTTTTTTATTTGACAAATATAATATGATATTTAGATCTAGTTTCTTTTTTTCTTGAACAATGGAGCCATCAATTGAAATAGTTCCAAACAAGCCTTTGTAGTAGACTCAATAACAAAGGCATAGTACATCGCAACATTAGATATTGTGATGTAAGTTGTTTGGTTCAAGAAACTAATTAATAAATATAAAAATCCTACCTTAAACATTACATATTTTAATTATTTTAAAACTAAAAATCACATTATTTTCTCAAAGATCTTTTAGGTTTAGAGTTTTAGAGAATTACGAAAAACATTTAAATAGTAAACCCATACATTGTAAGTGGAAACTTATACTCAATATATATTTTTTTCACCAAAAAAACATTCTAAAAACATGGCTTCTTTCTATGATATAACATCACAATTTTCATCTGATATCATCCTTGAACTAACTCTTCCTTAAACCCTATAAAAAAAATTAAAACTTAGGATGAGCATAAAATATTAGTAGGGGACTTAAAGGAAAGGAAACCATTAGTCCAGTGAAAACCCATAAAACATTTCATTAAAAAATACCTTTTCACCCTAAAAAATGGATCATCATTTCAGAAAGATCATTATCTTACCTTTATAAAATCAAAAAACTTTCATAAAAACATATAAAGAAGTATATAAAAGATAAGTAGGTAACTTGGGATATAATTATACTCAAATAAAATAAAAATGTGGTCGAATTCCAAATATATCACTCTTATAAATGGAATAACCATACGGTTGATTTCCATACTCAATGCATTAGAGGTTATAATGATACCACATGTCCTTGGTTTATCATAGAACTACCCATTCTTGGTTTATGACATAACAACCCATAAAATTTCTAAGTACCATTAAATAATCATAACACATAAAAGCTTGTAATTTTCAATATGTCCCTATTTAAATTTAATTTTCACTCATAAGAAAACATTTTATGTTATAGAAATAATCAATTAATTTTCATAAACCATTTTAAACATTTAACAATATATTTTTAAATCAAAGTATCCCATAACACTTGGAAACATTTTAAATAAAATCCAAATTTTATATTTTAAAACATTCATGTACATATAAATAAATTCATAATTTTTTTTTGAAAACATGGACATTAAAGATAAATATTTAGAAGAATAAATCTTTTAAACATTTAAAATGATGTTTTAGTTAAAGATCCCCTTATAAATATAATTTCAATAAATTTATCAATAATAAAATGAATTGATTATGTATATCCATTATAAATACACATAAAATTAGTTGAAATACAACATGATATATTCAAAATTAATTTCACACATAATTTTATCATGAAAAAATCAAAAAGTATAATTTTAACCTAAAGAATGGAAATTGGGTTAAGAATTACCTTGATGCATTGTAATCAGTCGAATCGTATGCCACTTGAAAGTGTAAATTTTAATAAAACATTAAATATCATGATAATAAATTAATTAATTTTATAACATTTAAATGTAAAGTTATATACACCACATAAAATAATAAGGTTAATAACATCAAAATGTGCCTCAACGAATGAAAATTGAGCTGAAGTCCCATACCTTGAGTCTGATTCATCATGTATGTCATTTTTCTTCCTAAATAATAAAATTATGTTAATGATTTAATTATTTCATAACCATTTCAATTTTATTATTTTTTTATATCACTTATTATCATGTTATACCAATTACTTAATTATTTAAGTTCATGTCGGACGTTTTGACAATATTCAGTACTTGAGTCAAAAATGAATTTGGTATGATATCAAAAGTCAAAGTATTAATAAGTAAATAATCTCCAGAATAATATTAATGACATTATTATCATTTTTATACATAAATTATACTTTTAAATCAAACCATTAATCATGGTTATGAAAAATTAAGTACGTTACAAACATGGAAATGGTATGTCGTACGTACGCATGAGTAACGTTTCCATTTTTTAAATGATCATTATGGAAAGAAGGTAAGTATTATTTTAACTTTAAAAAATTATAATTATATCATTAATATAATATTAATAATTTAAATATACTTATATATATCATCCATGGGTTGTGGTGATGAAAAATGAATCACATCACTTTGTGGAGGTGGTAGTTTACATGTACGCACGAACGACATTATCATTTTTATGTGCATAGAAAGGTAAAAATGTAAGTGACATATTATTATTTAATAATGATAAACATTTCATTAATATAATATATAAACATTAATTCCATCAGTATAATCAGTATTGAGAGCCAGTGATGTAAAATTAATTATATCGGTTCGCGATGTGGTAGTCTTCCATACATACGAATGATTAATTCTTTTCCCATTTTATGAGAGTGGAGATGGATTTTGGTGATGATATTTATATAATAACATCTGAGTATATTTAAGATACTATTTTTATTATTTCATCATGGTTTAATGATATTTCAAGGAAGTTGAAGAAGAAATAAAATAGAAATACTTGATTAAATATGACACATCTTCCTCATACCACCTCCTTTCTTAACACCTTAAGAACACTAAGGATGGTGTTATGTATAAACTAAAAGCTCTAGAATGTGGTGATGGATTCTAGGAATTTATTTTTTTTATATTTAAATCACAAAATATTTTTTTAGGTTTTAATAAATGGGAAGAAAAGGTTCCCTTTTATAAGAGAGGGGTGGGGTACTCTGGGAATTTCTCAAAATATTAAATTAATATAAATTAATTTTATTTTATAAATGGATAAGAACTGATTTATTTATAATATAGGATTATTATGGGATGAAATGTATTCATCAAATGAAAATTAGATAAATTTTTACTATTTTTTAATCCTTGTCTTTTAGCTTTTACACTTATTTAACCTTTTTAATTATTACCCTAATATCATGTAAGTTACACTTTGAGGATTAATGTAATAACTAGAAAATGACAAATGAAAAATAAATGAATCATTAATGAAATTTTAAAACTTATACCAATAATGTTTCCTAATTTTATATTTTTATTAATTTTATATCATTTAATAAAATATCATTTATTTTAAAATATCATTAATGTTGATTTTAACACTATTCATTACTTGAATTTTTAAAAATGTCATAAAAACATGATATCATAGTTCAAACTCTTTTAACTCATAACAAAAATGTAAAATTTATCTATAAAATTCTATTATGACATTAATTATCTCAAATTATATATATTTTAATATTTTTAATATCATTTATTTTAGATTTACTTTAATTAAACAATTATTGCATTATCATTGTGAAAGCCTTTAATTTAATTATTTCTTCCTTGAAAATTAAAAATAAAATACCATGATGAATATTAAAATTTTACATTTCAAAATACTATTTATAATCATACATATCTCTATATAAACCCATATTAAAAATATTTCACTTGTTAAAAACAAGAGTTTGACAGAATTTACTTTTCTTTAAATTAAATTCTATAAAAGGATTAAAGTCATCCAAGTGACTTAAAGAGCTCATAAAATTTTCACAAGGATTTTTTTTAAATAACTCATTCAATAAAATTAGTACAATTGTTAGGGTAATTTTATAATATTTATAATATTATTTTTACCATTAATTACATGATTTACTGTGGTAATAAAAAATATTACTTAATTTACTATACATATTGTCCAAATATAAATGGGATAAATTTAATAAATTTGAAACTTATGATTAAAAATATATAATACATTTTTCAAAATTCAAAACATGAAATTTTTTTAAATTAATTAAAAATTAATCCCCTTGATGGAATGAGAAAACGAGTTTTTAAGGTAAAAAACCTTCAAAAAACTGAAATGTTTCTATATCCGAATTCAATGTGAAATTGATTCCAATGACCTAAATTGGATTAACTTTTAAACTCTTATATAATTATACTTTAAAACCATTCAAAAATATAACTTAAAATTATAAAAAAATTAATGAAAAAGAAGATTTCAATTAAAATATAGTATTTTTCACTATTCATCAAAAAAATGTAACTTATCATAAAAATACCAAAAATTAAACCAAAGTAAATTTTGATATTATTATTTAAAAGAAGAAGTTTTTTTTCAAATAGAGTTTATAAAAGTGTAAAAAAATAGATTTAAAACAAGTGCCCTGTCAAAAGGTGGCAAAACTACGTTTTTTAGAAAAATACTTCCACTATGGGAAAAATAACTATTTGCGATAGGGAGCGCTATATTGTGCAGTTATTTTTCTCAGTCATGGATCACATGGGAACATATTCCCATTGATGTGTGACGCGACATGTTCCATCATTGGATGGTACATAAATAAATAATATTTATTTTAAAATTTTTTTATTAACAACTTGATATTATAAATTATTTGTAGGGTTTATGGTATCCTATCGATGATAGCATGCGCGACGCTATCCACGCGGCATGGTAGGTTTATATGCGTGACTATTTCAGTCAATTTTTGCATAATTTGAGAAGGACAGCCATTAAGAAAGCAGGAGTGACAGAATTTGATGAGCCTTGTAGAGCCCACCGATCAGAGTACATTTCATCTCACATTTGGGATGGATTATATTTACACTGGTTGGGTGGTGGATTTCAGAGGAGATCTTCAGTGGGACGGCTGAACTGGGGGAGATAGGAGATGACGCATTGAGCTGGTAGTCATACATTCAGTTCGCATAGAGATCATCTGGTAAGTATATTTTTTAAATATTTTATATAACTTTAAATATAAATAGTTTATTTTATATTTTTGTAGGCAGTCGAGCATCCCAATATTACAGAGTTTGACATTTATCAGAGGATGTACAGTGATCCAGACAATAGAGAGATTAGAGGTGATCACTAGCGATAGATTGTGGTTAGTATTATTTTTTCAGTTTGACAATTAACTGGATATAATAGTTTCACAATTTTAATTTTAAATTGGAATTGAAGGAGTCATATGAGGCTGTGACCTCTCAGACACAGGCTGAGGGTCAGGATAAGACGACTGAGTAGACCAATGCGCACCATTTGGATGAGGCGGCATGGATGTAGGCGACTCGGTATGGCTTTGATAAGGGCAGAGTAGTTGTTATCAACTCTCATTTGACTCCTGGTACTTATTATGGTATATTTGCGATGTCGACGTCTAGCTCGAGAGCAGCTCGTGGAGAGGCATCATATTCTGGAAAATAGTATCAGAAGAAGTTGCGAGCTCAGGCAGAGCTTATAGAGACTTTGCAGAAGTATCAAGAAGAGATGAGTCGGCGGCAACAGCAGGAGTTGCATCACGAGAAGCAGATGCGTCGATGGCAGCAACAGCAGCGGCGGCAGCATGAGGAAGAGATGCATCGATGGTAGCAGCAGCATCACGAGCAGATGGAGCACATGCGCGGTCTGACTCGTAGTTTAGGGATGGAGTTTCCTCCACCATCTCTTTTAGCTCATCCACCTCCTCCAGAAGACGACCCCCCCAGTGATTTTTTTTTGTTAAAAACATTTGAATTTAACATTGTAATATGAGTTATTTACATTTTATGTCTTTTCTATCGGTGAAAATATTACATAATTTAATTTTTAATATTTTACTATTTTTTATATTTTTTTGTGAATATTGAGAATTTTAATATTTTTAATTTTTTTATTATTTTAATAATATTATTATTATTTTAATAAATATATTTTTTTATTATATTTTTTAATTTTTGTTTATTTACTAATAATATTATTATTTTTATTATTTTATTATTTTATTATTATTTTTTGTGAATATTGAGAATTTTAATATTTTTTTAATAATAGTAATATTATTTCTTCATTAATCATAATTATATTAAATTTATTTTTTTAAAATTAATTTTTTATTTGCGATGGGACCCCATCGCAAATAGTCTAATTAAATATTTTTAAAAAACATATTTGCGACGGGGCTACTTACCCATCCCAAATAATTTATTGTGACGGGCACGTCGCAAAACGCTATATATATATATATATTTTTTTTGCGACAGGATGACGGGCACGTCGCAAAAACTATTTGCGACGAGCCCATCGCGAAAAAGTTTATGTATAAATAATACATATAATAATAGGCTTATTTGTAACGGTGATGTTTCTCGTCGCAAATATTATTATTTGCGACGGGCCCGTCACAAATAATGGTATTTGCAACAGCATTTTCTACAATGGGATATTTGCGACGGGGCCCCGTCGCTAAAGCCTATTTGCGACGGGATCCTGTGGCAAATAGGCCGTCGCAATTACCAAGAATTCCAGTAGTGTTATTTTATGCATAAATTTGGATTTGTTCATATATAATGTGTAAAAACACATAAGATGAACTTTAAAAATTAAATTGAATAATATATATATATATATATATCATTAATATAATCCAAAAATATTTATTTTTTATTGGTATAAAATACACTTGTACACATTTAAATAATTTTTCATAAAATCATTTCCTTTTATTTTAAAAATGGTTTTACATTCATTAATAATTAATTTTTCATCAAATAATTAATTATATATTAATTTTTAAACCATGTATTCATAATTCAGTTAACCATGTTCATTCCAATCATTCTAACGAATAGGTTATAATAATATTTAAATGTTTGTTTAAGCTCGATGTGATGTATCATGTACGCTATCGAACATTGTATTTCTATTTAAAAACTCAGAATGTTACAATAAAATTGGGGTAGTTTCTAGAAATAATGGAGAAATTAATATTTTCTATGACCTTTATATTATTTAATAAAAATATAAATATAAGATTCCACTGTCTTGACTTTAATATCTATAAGCTTTTTATATAAGGATAAGGAGAGAATAATTTTGATTACAAATGTTTATTTGATATATAAATTATTTTTTTAGAATGTAAATTTATTTTTAATTTTTAGTGATTCAATAATTAACTTAAATTCTTACACAACTCAGATACAATATTAATTCAATTAATAGAGAAATAAAATAAATGATTTTAAAAATATTAAAAATAATAGGGTTTTGAGTAATTATTGTGTTCCACGAATTTATTAGATAAATATAAAATATTAAGGTTGTTTAAAGTTTTATATTCTAATTTAATAACTATCTTGATGACTTTAAAGTCAAGATAAATGAATAGTTCAAAAAATGACCTTAATGAAATCTTATAATAAACAATATTTTATTAATTGATTTAAAATTCATTAAATTCTATATCCATCCAATTGAAGGGTATATGGTATAAAATATAAAATATACACTATTTAGGGGTTAATTTTCTTTTTATAGTGACTTTATTGACCCTTAACTAGTAGAAAACTTTGATATTGTTGTAATTGTCAAAAAGATTAACGAGGGTTAAAATAAGGATATAAGGGTTGAAACATCACATAAACTTGTATATATTTTATAATATGGGAGTATTTAAACATATACTCATACTATATTTAAAATATTTTTATTTGGAGAGACTTAATTATAAAAATTAATTTATATTGATTTAATAATTTATGCAATTCTAAGAGTGTCCCTCCCCTCACTTATAAAAGGACAACCCTTATCTCTATTATTTACGTCACATTGAGCAATCTAGATTGACCAAAACTAGAAAAAATTTCTTATAAACTTCCATATACATGAATTATATGTTCCGGTATTCTTAAAATATCAATAAAGGGTCCTTAAGAAGGGATCTAAAAGAAGTCTATCGAAGAAGAGGTAATCATTTTTACTAACTCTTTCAAATTTATTTCTTCTTACAGTTCCTAAAAATCTATTGTAAACATCTTAAAATAATAAACATAGTATAATAAATATACTTATATGTTATTATTATTATGGTACAACCATTTTCTATCTCTTTTATATCCTATTAAAAGTGAAAACATCACTCACGTGTGTGTATGGATTATCGTATCCACGTAGCAGTGTAATTCATTTTTTATTCAAACTTTACTTGAATGGTTATAAATATAGAACTAATTAATATATATAATAATTATTACATAATTATTCATATGTAATTATAGTATCACATCTAAATTATTACCTTCCCATCCATTGGAAAATGATAACATCATTCATGCATATGTGTGGACTACCACCTCCACGAAACGATGTGGTTCATTTTTCATTACCAATTTACATGGATGGTAATAAATATATATTTAATTAATATATAAGACATATATGATATAAAAATTACCCTATAAATTTGAATTATTATTTACCTTTCTTTGGTTTCATCTATTGAAAAATGAAAACAACGTTCATGCGTACGTACAACCTACCATCACCATGAATAATGTAATTCATTTTTCTATCTTTATATTTTATGGATGACTCCAAATATCTATATATTGGATATATATGAAATTTATATCAAGAATAAAATTATATATATGATGTAACTATGACCAATATGCAAGTATTGAAACTACTGAATCAAAACACACATGAAAAATGAAGCAGTTAACACCTGAAATAATGATAATAATTAAATATTATTAACAAAAATATGATAAAATGTTATAAATGGATTGTATATGATATTATACATATGTATATTTTCCTGTTATGTAATTATATTAAATCTAAATTTACTATATAGGAGGATAAAATCACTCATGAGGCAAATCAAACTTGAGGTAAGGGATTTCGTCTCAATTTCCACTCCATTGAGACATATTTGGTATTATGCACCTATTTTTTATTTGGTTTATATATTTACCCTTTGATGTATCTATAATGAATTTATATTTATTAATTATGATTAAATTTTCAATTAAATTTTACTCTTTTAAGGGGTTATGGTTTAAACATTTCCAAATATGTAATAATTTATTTTACAACCTTATTTTTTGGGATTTCTCTTATTTTCATTGAATGAATCTTATAATATAACCTTTATAAAATCCATCTATTTTATCATCCTATATATATTTAATGATTTTTTATATTTTATCCAACTTTTCCACTCTTTTTTAATTTTCATAAGAAAATTAATATTTAGAATAAAATCTAATCTTATTTCTCTTTTTGATTGGGTATATTTTTCTTCTATGCCCATATTTTTCAAAAAAACAAAATTACTTCTTATTTAATCAAGTGATTTATTAAATAAAATTTATTATATCCTTGATTTCTTAGGATTTTTTAAAGGATAATTTATAATTTTTTCTATAAATATCATTTTTAAACTTTCTTTATAAAAAAGTCAAATGGAATGTTTATTTTTAACATATAAAGTGTTAACAAACTTTTCCACTAATATAATATTTTTATAATATTTAGCTTATTATAAGATTTTTAAATGGTTTAAAAAATAAAACTCTTTAATAAAAACTTATTTTAATGTTTCTCTTCCATTTGATTTTATTCTCCAAAAGAAATGTATTTATTACAAAACTCAAATTTATGATGAATTGATGGTCTTATTTTATATCTTATTAAAAAAATTGGCCATTAAATTTATCTTTAAACATTCACTTTCTTCTGATCATATTTTATTGGACATCATATTTCTATTAAATATCTATATTTGTTGTATCATGGATATGATTATTTATTAAATTATATATCATTTCTATATATGGTCTTTTACTATGAAAGTTATTTAATTGACTAGGGAGATCTTGATATTCTATATTCTTTACTCAATATGGATATTTATTGGTAAGTCATGCTATTTATGAATTTAATTGATAAATTAATATATAGGGAATTTATTACACTTAGTAATTGATGGGAGGGGCTTGTTATAGCCCCCTGATCCATCGGTAGGTCCCATGATATGAACTAGTTTGTGTATTTGGCTAAGGATTTATCCATTTATGTAAGATTTCTTGTAATAAAGCCTCAATGGTAAGTTTAAAATGATTTTTATTAGGAATTCCATCATTATGAAATTAGTTATTGATTTCCATGTCATTATTTTTAATAATTATGATATCCATGGATGATTTTCAATCTTATGTGATTATTGATATGGCATTATTTGATCTTTACTTATTCTTGTCATATTATTCTTCATGTTAAATTTATTGATTAAAAGGAATGTAATTTCAGTTATTTACCATATCCAATTGATTATTCCTTATTTAATCATGATAGATTCCATTGTATGTAAAACTTAATGATCATTTTAGCTCACCCTTATTTTATTTCCTTTCCCCGTCATTTGAAGAAGGAATATTTGAATGAGTTCAAGAATACAAAATATTTACTTTCACTATGTTTTGTATTTTATTTACAATGTAATATGGGAATCATTTTTTTTATCTAGTTTACCAATACCACTAAACTATTATGTTTTTTAGGACGTGATGGCATGTATCTAGTAACAATATAATAAAGTAACTTATGGGTCTGGGTTTCTAGAATTGGGGTTATTACAGTTAGTATCAGAGTAAGTTTAGTAGAAACCTTGGGAACTATATTTGGGAATATATAGATTAAGGAACATAACCTTATGATAGACTTTGAGTATAAGTCTAAGTATATATTAACATTATAAAGTTTTGGTATAATAGAGACTATGTAGTTTTACTAGAAACACATCCTTATCTAGATACAACAAGTAGACGTGGTTTTGTAATAGGTGTATCTAGGAGTAAAAAACCCAAAAGAATTGGTCGAATATGTCTCATTCGTTATTCTAATTCACGGTGATTGTTCCCTTACTACACACCTTGTTTGACACTCTTGGGGGATATAGTAGGGTTAATTCATATTTTATTTATGAACTATTATGATGAATGGGATAATAGGACCTATGGAAACCTAGGATATTTTATAATGATACAGAAAAAACCAAAAGTATATTAGGTTGATAATTTTAAGTTTTATAATATGTTTAAAGTAATAGATCCCCATTTTGAGATTTTATGTGATGAGATTTTAACATGATTAAGGATATTTTGGGAGTTATTTATAGGAATACAACCCTTTGGTTTGGTATATGTTTTAGTTAAAAGTTTATTTGGGGAATAAAGATTTTATATTTTATGTACATAAGTTTAATGTTATTGATAATCTTTAGGGTTAATATGATAATTTATGTTAAGATAATAACATTCAATTAAGATTATTTTATTTTGTGGAAAAAATAAACTCTATAAAAAACCTTAATGGTTAAAAAGGGATTTGATGAATAATTTTATTTTTTAGGATGTTCATAATATTTTTTAAAATATAATAGGAATTATATTAATATAGTTTTATAAAAATTATAACCTACTAGCAAGGTGATAACCCATCACATACAGCATAGGCATGGGGTTTGAACCCACAACCAAAGGGTGATGAGGGTGCAACTCCTACCACTAGCCTACATGATGTCCTGGTAATAATGACACTATTTTTTTACTTAAATGATTTTATGGATAATTATTAATTTTATTTTTGGAAGTATATTATAAGATAAAATATTTTAAAATTTTTGGGATTTTTAGGTGATTAATGATATTTTGAGGACATTTTATTAGGTTGAGGTATATATATCCTTTTTGATTAATGTAAAATATTATTAGGGAAGAATGATAATATGTTTCTAGAGTTGTAATATAAAATCTATGAGATATAAATTGTGGTTAAAACTTTTTTAAATGTTGAGGTTATTGAGGTTATTTAGGATATGGGGTTATTTATTGATCTATGTTAAACATTTGATTTTATTGTTGAATTTTAAAGATTAATGTGTTATTTCTTCATATTAATATTTATATATATTAGATAAAATTTTCTAATAATTTTGGTTTTATTTAGATAAATAAGGAATGACTTGTCATTATTTTATAGATCTTATGATCTGTTAAAAGTTAATTTTAGTGTTTATGGCATGAAAAATTCATCTTGAATATCCATTAATTATAATAAGAGATGAAGTGGAAATTCATAAAATCATAACCAAAGGATGAAATTGTGATTATGAAATATAAATAAATCAAGTAAGTACATTTTCTCATGTTCACTATCTTGATAGTAAAATAATACAACAACTTTAGGAAAAGGATCTTGAAATAAATATGTTATCCTTTTACCTTCATTCATGATGAATTGATGGTCATTTAACTACTCAATAATTTATAGTTTGTTAGAAAAAAACTTTCTCATTATCATGTTCTCTATCACCCTCTATTAGTCCTTGGACATTATCCTTCTCTTCCATGTTATACTTTAACTACCAACTAATGTTCTCCTTATCTAGGAACTTGAATATATGATATTTAAAGTAAAAATTATTTTTTCCAATTTTCCCTTTCAAAATAAGTTTTATTATAACTTTATATGATTTGGGTTTTCAATAAAGTTTGAACCTTTAATTACTGGGATAAAATTTAAAGGATGAAATTAACATAAGGGGGATAGAATGTAACAACTCAAAAATTTAGTATACTAGGTTTAAAATCTTGTGATACTCACAACCCCAAGTCTAAATGAACCATAATATAGTATGTTGTCATAACCTAACTATTAAATTATAAGAATTAATAGGAATAAATACATTTTAAATATATATATATATATACTTAGATAAATCAAGTATATTTTTAGTAATTTCATTATATTCTATAAAAATATATTCTTCCTCAAACTAGTTTTTATTAATTTTTGTAAATAAATAAAATAATTAATTTATGCCTATTTTAGAAAATATATTTTTTTAAAAATGAACTTAATTTTAAAAATAATCATGTAATAATTATCTTAGAGTGAATTTTTGATAATTTTCTAAAAATATTTATTTTTAGATGAATAGTGAAAATATTGATTTTTATTAAAAACTGCCTTTTCATTTAAAGAATTTACATATTTATATTTTATTTAAATGGTTTTAAAAGTAAAATTATTTCATGATTAATCCAATTAAGGGTGTTGAAAATAATTTTATATAGATTTTTGCATAAAAACTTTTTATACCTAGGAAAACATTTTTTTCTAGAAAACTATTTTTCATCGTGTTTTTTGGGTTTAATTTTTAATTAAATTTTGTCACTTCTGTGAATTGAATATTTAAAAATGGATTGAATATTTTTAATAAGGAATATATTATTTTCTAAATAGTTCCCTTTTATTTTTTTCATTATTTATGATAATCATCATAAATATTTTCCACCTCGGTAAGCTTAAAATGGGTAAAATATGGTTAAAACTTTGATATAAGGATTTATAATTTCTATAAAACATGCTTTTATCCTATTTTATGATTTTATTTAATACATATTCATAAAAGTATATAATAAATGTCCACTTGGTTCCATTTTTATTTGATTATGAACTTTATATTATTTTAAGAAAAGAATAAATACAAAATGTAACTCTCTTGACTTTAATATCTATAAATATTTACATAGGTTGAAAAGAGAATAAGTTTATTTATAAATTATTATTTTATATATAAATTAATTTTTTTATCATGTTAATTTTTTATAAATTTTTATTAATTCAAAAATTACATTCAATGCCTACACAACGTTGGCACAGTATTGATTCAATTAATTAAAAAAATTAAATAAATGATTTTAAAAATATTAAAAGTAAAACAATTTTCGTGAATTATTATGTTAAATATATTTTTTAGATAAATATAACATTTATGGATGTGTGAAAGTTTTATATTTGAATTCCATAACAGTCTTGATGACTTTAAAGTCAAAGTAAATGAATAGTTCTAAAAATGACAATAATGAAATCCTCTAATAAACAATATTTTATTAAATCATATAAAATTCATTAAAATTATATCTTCAGAAAGATGAATGGTATATAGTTAAAAATATAAACCATGGACCATTTATGGGACACTTTGTCTTTTATGGTAACATTCTTGACCCTTAAATTGTAGAAAAGTTTAATATTGTGATAATTTTCAAAAAAGATTAATGAGGGTTAAAACTAAGAGATAAGGTTTGAAACATCACTTAAACTTATCGAAATTTTATTTTATGAGATTATTTTTAAATATAATCATCCAATATGTTAAATATATCAATTTTAATCACTTTATTATAAAAAGTAATTTACATTAATTTAATACTTTATGTAATTCCAAGAGTACCCCTCCCCTCACTTATAAAATAACACCCCGTATCTCTTTTCTTTACACCACATTGAGCCATATATCTTTAACAAAACCTGATTAATTTTATTCTAAAATTTCCTATACATGAATTATAGTTTCTTTTATTCATAAAATATCAATACAAGGGTCCTTAAGAAGGGATCTAAAATAAGTCTATTGAAGAAGGAGTAATCGTTTTTACCGACTCTTTCAAGTTTATTTCTTCTTCCACTTACTCTAAATATGTTGTACCCATAATAAAATAATGAATAAATATTAATAAATAAACTTATATTTTATTATTATTATGTTAAAAAATTACATCTATTTTCCATCCTATGAAAAATAAAAAACATCACTCCTGCATACGTATGACTTTCTCTCTCCACGTAGCGGTGTAATTCATTTTTCATCACCACATTACTTGGATGGTTACAAAGATGTAAGAAATGAATATATATGATATTTATGACATGGATATACTTATATAATTATAATATCATATCTACCTTCTTACCTCCCCATCCATTGAAAAATGATAATGTCTCTCATGCGTATGTGTGGACTATCACCTACACGGTGATATATGATTAGTTTTTCATTTATGATTTACATGGATGGTAATAAGGATATATTTAATGAATATATAAGAAATATATAATATTAAAATTTTCTTTTAAATTTGAATTATTATCTGACTTTCATTCAATCCATCCATAGATAAGTAAAAAACAATGTTCAAGCGTATGTACAACCTACTATCTCCATGAATGGTGTAATTCATTTTTTTATCTCTATTTTTATGGATGAATCTATATATATATAGTATATATATATGATATTTTTATGATGAATAATATTCTGAATATTATGGATCCATGATCAAAATTCAAGGACTAAAACTAGTAAATCAAAACATACATGAGAAACAAAGTAGTTAACACCTAAAATAATGATAATAATAAAATATTATTAATAAACAGGTGATAAAATATTATAAATGGATAATATATGATATTATCAATATTTATATTGTTTTATTATGTAATCATAATAAATATAAATTTATTATATAGAAGTTTAAAATAACTTATTAGGAAAATCAAACCTGAGTTAAGGAATTTCTTCTTGATTTCCACTCCATTGAGTCATATTTGGTACACATATTTATTTTTATGTTGTGTATATAATTCCCCATTTATATATTTTAAATTAATATATATTTATTCATTATTGTTAAATTTTAAATTAAATTTTACTATTTCAAGGGGTTATAGTTTAAAAGTTACCAAATAGTTAAGAATTTATTATAAAATCTCATTTTTTGGGATTGATCTTATTTTAATTGAAGGAATATTATAATAAATCCTTAATAAACTCAAAATATTTTATTATACTCTAGATATTTAAGCTATTTCCATATTTTATTCCAACTTTTCTACTCTTTGGAACTTGAAACAATCAAAGTAATATTTAAAATAAAATATGATCTTATTTCAATTTTTAATTGGGTATATTTTTCTTCCATATCCAAATTTTTCAAAATTTGTTTTAAAAAATTAATTTTTATTTACTAAAATGATTTATTGAGGAAATTTTATGTTATCCTTAAATTTTGATAAGGTTTTAAAATAATCTTTCTAATTTTTTCTGAAAGGTTCATTTTTAACTTTCTTTACAAAAAAATCAAAATGGAATGTTTCTTTTTTACGTATACAGTGTTAACATACTTTCCCACTGCCATAACAATTTTATGATGTTTGTATTATTCTATAAATTTTTAATGGTTTTACAAATAAAACTCTTTAATTAAAAAAAAATTATTTTTCTCTCACATTTTATTTTATTTTCTAAAAGACATGAATTTAATACATAATATATATTTGTGATTAATTGATGGTCATCTTTTATCTATTATAAATTTTTTGTTCATTAACATTATATTAAACATTCAATTTCTTATTATTTTATTTCATTTAACATAGAATTTATTTTAAATATCCATATCCTTTTTATCATGGATGTGTTTATTTCATAAATTGTATACCATTTCACAATAAGGTGTTTTACTATGAAAGTTATTTGATTCCCTGGGGAGATATTTATATTCAATATTATATAGTAAATATGAATATTTATTGATAAGGTATACTATTTATGAATTAAATTGATAATTTAAAATATGAGGAATTAATTATTCTTACTAAGTAATGGGAAGGGCCTGTTATAGCTCATCTATGTATTATTAGGCCTCATGAGACAAACTAGTTTGGGTATTTGGTTGAGGCCTTACCCATTTATGTATGATTTCATGGAAAAATTCCACAAAAATAAGTTTAAGATTTCCATTATTATTCATTCCATCATTTTATGATCTTTTTTTTGTTATTATTTTGAATAGTTATGATATCCATAAATATGTTTCAAGATCATGTGATTATTTCTTTAAAATTATTCATTCCTCATTTATTTCTTTAATATGATTCTTCATTATCAAGTTATTAATTAAATAGAATTTTCTTTTATTTATTTACTTTTAAATATTTATTATTCCTTATTTACTCATGATAACTTCCATTGTATGTAAACTATACTGAGAATTTGAGTTCTCCCTTATTTTGTTTACTTTCCCAAGGATATGAATAAGGAATATTTGAATGATTTCAAGGATGTAGAATATTTACTTTAACTATGTTTTGTATTTTATTTCTTATATGATATTGGAATCTTGTTTTTATCTATTTTATCAAGGCTACTAAACTATTCGGTCATTTGGGATGTGATCAATTGTATTTAGTGTTAATATAATAAAGTAACTTCTAGGTCAGGGCTTCTAGAGTGGGAGTTATTGTTGTTGGTAAAAAAGTAAGTTTAGTAGAAACCTTAAAAGCTATATTTAAGAAAATATATATTAAGTAACATAACCCTATTATAGAATTTGAGGATAATACTAAGTTTATAATAATATTATAAATTTCTGGGAAGATAGAGACTATGTGGTTGTACTAACAAGAAGTCTCGGTCGGGATACTACAAGTGGATGAGGTTTTGTCCCAAATACATATAGGGGTAATAACCTCCAAAATAGTTGGTCAAATATATATCATCCATCATTCTAGTTCATGATGAGAATCCCCTTACTATGCACCTTTTTTGATACAATCTTGGGATATCCTAGGGTTAGTTCACATTTTATTTATGAACCATTATGATAAATGAGAGGATATAACCCATGGAAACCTATAATATTCCATTGTAACATGGGATAAACCTAATGTTTCTTGCATTTATAAATATAAGGTTAATCATATGTTTAAAGGCATAGATACCCATTTTAAGATTTTATATGATGATATTTGACATGATTAAGGATATTTTGGGAGACATTTATGGGAATAAAACCCTTTAGTTTGGTATATGTTTTAGTGAAAAAGTTATTTGATTAATAATGATTTTATATTTTCTAGAAATAATTTTAACATTATTGATAACATTTACGGTTAATATGATAATTGATGTTAATGTAATAATAGTCAATTAAGATTATTTTATTTTGTAAAAAAAATAATCTCTATAGAAAACGTTAGTGTTTAAAAAATAATTTAATGATTAATGTTATTTTTGAGGATGTTTATAATATTTTTGATAATGTTATAGGAATTATATTAATATTTTCTAATAAAAATGGAAACCCATATGTTGGGTGGCAACTCTTCGCATCCAGAAAGGTCACAGGACTTAAACCCACAACCAAAGGGTGATGAGGGTGTAGTGCCTAACACTAGCCTATGTGATTTTCTAGATATAATGACATAGTTTATTTACAAAAATCATTTTATGTATAATTGTTAAGTTGATTTTGGTAAGAACATTATAGGATCAAATATTTTAGAATTTTTGGGATTTTGAGGTGATTAATGATACTTCAGGAGAATTTTTATTGGGTTGAGGTATATATAACCTTTAGTTTTAACTTAATGGATTATTTAGGAATAATGATATTGTGTTTTTATAGGTTTAAGAATAAATTTATGAGATAAAATTTTAGGTTAAAACTTTATTTAATGTAGAGGTTATTGAGGTTATTTGAGATATAGGTTTGTTTATTTATTCATGTTAAACATTTGGTTTAATGGTTGAATTTGAGAGAATAATGTATTTTTTATTCATATGAATATTTATCTATATTAAATAACATGTGCTAAAAAATTTGTTTTGGTAAATATTTAGAGAAATAAGGAATGAATTTTTATTCTTTTAGGGATCATATGATCTATTAAAAGTTGATTTTAGTGCTTTAGGCATGAACAAATCATCTTGAATATTCATTTCTTGGAATAAGAGATAAAGTGGAAATTCATCTAAGAAAAAAAAAAGGATGAAACTGTTCTTATGAAATAGAAACAAATCAAGTAAGTGAATTTTATCATATTCTCTATCTTAATAGAAAAATAATCCCTCAACTTTAGAAAAGGGATCATAAAATAAAAATTTTATCATTTTACCTCTATTTTTGATAAATTTATGGTCTTTAAAACCCTCTCTAATTTATGGTTTTCTGTTCATTAAGTATCTCATGACCATGTTCTCTATCACTCACTATAATTACTTGGATTTTATTCTTCTCTTTCATGTCTATATTTTAATTTCCCATAAATTTTCTCTTTACCAGGGAACCCAAATACATGATATTTTAGGTAACCTTTATGTTTCCCCATTTTACCATTCGAAATAAGTTTTATTATCCCTGTATAAAATGTGGTTTTTCAAAAAATATTGATCCTTTTATAACCAAGATAAAATTGTGAGGGTTAAATTTATCAAATTGGGTAGAATATAACACCCCAAAAATTTAGTATATTAGGTTTGATAGCTTGTGATATACGCAACCACAGTTCTAAATGAACAGCAATATTGTTTATCATTGTAACCATACCATTAAATTGGAATAATTAATAATAATAAATACATTTTAAAAATTTATAAATTGTTTATATGAAGCAATTATATTTTAAGTGAAGTAGTTATATGCTTTAAAAATACATTTTTCCTCCAAAACAATTATTGATTTTTGTGAATGAATAATATTATTAATTTTTTCTAATTTTATAAAATATATTTGAAAAAATGAAATTTAATTTTTAAATCATAATTTCATAATTATCTTAGAGTTATGTTTTGATAATTTTATAAAAATGTTGTTTTTTTGATGAATAGTGAAAAATATTGATTTTTATTGAAGATTGCCTTTTCATTTATAGAATTTAAAAAGTTTGATTTTATTTTAAACAGTTTTTAAAGTAAAAATAGTTCATAAATAGTCCAATTAATTCCATTTGAATTTATTTTATATGGTTTTTTGTATAAAAACTTTTTATTATTAAGGAAACATTTTTTTCTTGAAAATCATTTTTTATCAAGTTTTGAAGGTTTAATTTTAAATTAAATTATTCTATTTATATTAATTAAAACTTGAAAATGGATTCTATATGATTAATTAGTATGAAAAATTTGGTAAATAGGTTCCTTTTATTTTTGTTCACTGTGAATAATAACCTTGATAAATATTTGTCATTTCATTAAGGGTAAAATGTGTTAAATGGGGTTAAAAATTTTGCATAAGGTTTTAAAATTTCTATAAAACTTACCCTTATCCTATCATATGAGTTTAGTTCTTAAATTTCCATCCAATTATCAAATATAAGAACACTTGGTTCCATTTATATTTCATTATGTCCTTTATATTATTTTAGTAAAATAATAAATTCAAAATATCACTCTCTCGACTTTATTATCTCTAAAAATTTTACATTAGTATAATTAGATGATAAGTTCAATTATAAATATTTATTTGATATATAAATTAATTTTTTTATAATGGTAATTTATTTTTAATTTTTATTTATTGAATAATTACCTTAAATTCTTACATAACTCTAACATTTTGTTGATTCAATTAATCAAAAAATAAAATAAATGATATTAAAAATATTAAAAGTAATATAATTTGGATGAATTATTAGGTTACAATGATTTTTTAGACAAATATAACATATTATATATATTATAAAGTTTTATATTAAAATTATATAACTATATTGATGACTTTAAAGTCAAAGTAAATGAATAGTTCCAAAAAATGACATTAATGTTATCTTATAATAAACAATATTTTATTAAATGATTTAAAATTAATAAAAAACCTATATTCATTTAAGTAAAATTAATATGATTGAAAATATAAACCCTGGACCATTTATGGGTCACTTTTCCTTTTATGGTGATATTCTTGATCCTTAAATAGTATAAACTTTCATATTACGGTAATTGTCAAAAATATTAATGGGGGTAAAAACAAAGATATGATGGTTAAAAAATAACTTAAAATTTTCATAATTTTATTGTATGAGGTTATTTAGAGGTATAATTATCCTATATTTTAAATTTTTTAATTTTGAGTCACTTTATTATAAAAATTAATCTATATTAATTTAATGCTTTATGTAATTCCAAGAGTGCCCTCGCCCCTCACTTATAAAAGGAAACCAATTATCTCTTTTATTTACACCACATAGAGCCATATAGTTTGAAAAAACCATCCAAAATTTCTTCTAAACTTCATGAGACACTAATTATAGTTTTTTGTCTTCTTAAAATACAATTCCAATGCTACTTAAGAAGGTAACTAAAATAAGTCTACCAAAGAAGAGGTAATCATTTTTACTGGCTCTTTTAAGTTTATTTCCTCTTACACTTCCTCTAAGTTTATTGTAACCATAATAAAATAATAAATACAGTATCATAAATATATTTATATATTATTATTATTATGGTACAATCATTTTCCATCTCTTTTTCAACCTATGAAAAGTGAAAACATCACTTCTGTGTATGTACAACTTATCGTCTCTACATAGAGGTGTAATTCTTTTTTCATCACCAATTAACTAGGATGGTTATAAATATGGAATATGTATAAATATATATATTATTTTTATGAAATAATTATTCTTTTGTAATTATAATATCATATCTACCTTCTTACCTTCTCATCCATTGTAAAATGATAATGTTCTCCGTGCATACGTGTGGACTACCACCTCCACGAAGAGATGTGGTTACTTTTTCATTTCCACTTTACATAGATATTAATAAGGATATATTTAAGGAATATATAAGTCATATATTATATAAAAATTATCATATAAAGGTGAATTATTATTTACCATTCTTTTGTTCCATCCATCAAAAAATTAAAACAACGTTTATGCATACATACAGCCTGCCATCTCCATGAACGGTGTAATTAATTTTTATTTCTCTATATTTTATGTATGAATCTAAATATATACATATTGGATATATATTAAATTTATATAATTAAAAATTCTATATATGATATAACTATGATCAATATAATAGTACAAAAACTACTAAATCAAAGCATACATGGAAAATGAAGCAGTTAACGCCTGAAATAAAGATAATAATAAAATATTATTAATAGAAATGTGATAAAACATTATAAATGGGTCATATATGATATTATAGATATGAATATGTTTATTTTATGTAAGTATAATAAATATAAATTTATTATACTAGAGTTTAAAAACACTTATGAGGCAATTTAAACTTGAGATAAGGGATTTTGCCTCAATTTCTACTTCATTAAAACATATTTGGTATTATGAACCTATTTATTTTTATGTGGTATATATATTTATCCTTTTATGTATTTAACATGAATATATATTTATTCTTGATGATTAACATTTTAATTAAATTTTACTCTTTCAAGGGGTTGTAGTTTAAAAGTTACCAAATATGTAATAATTTATTTTACAATCTCATTTTTTTAGGATTTCTCTTATTTTCATTGAAGGAAAATTATAATATATACTTAATAAAATAAAATTATTTTATTATATTATAAAAATTTAATAGGTTTCTATATTTTATTCTAAATTTTCCACTCTTTTTCACTTGAATTAAGCAAAGTAATATTTAAGCAAAGTTGATCTTATTTCTCTTTTGGATTAGGTATATTTTTATTCCAATTACATATTTCTTAAAATTTGTTTTAAAAAAGTAATTTTTATTTACTCAAATTATTAATTGAGGAAATTTTATGTTATCCTTAACTTTTTACAAGTTTTTAAATGAATCTTTATAACGTTTTCTGAAAGGGTTATTTTCTACTTTCTTTATAAAAAATATAAATAGAATGTTTCTTTTTTACATATACAGCATTAACAGACTTTCCTTGCACCATAAACATTTTAAGATATTTATCTTCTTATATAAGTATTAAATGTTTTTACAAATAAAACTCTTTAATGAAAAATCATTTTATTATTTCTCATCTATTTTCTTTTATTCTTCAAAATACATGAATTTATTACAAAATCTATATTTAAGATGAATTGATGGTCATATTTTATCTCTTATTAATTTTTTGGTCATTAATATTTTATTGAAACATTCACTTTCTTATGATGAAATTTCATTGGACATCAAATTTATCTTAAATATCCTTATCATTTGTATCATGGATATTCTTATTTCCAAAACAGTATACCATTTCTACATAAGGTGTTTTACTATGAAACTTATTTTATTAGGGGGATCTTGATATTCTTTATTCTTTACTCAATATAGATATTTATAGATAAGGAAAATTATTTGTGAAATAATTTTATCATTTAATATATGAGGAATAAATTTGGACTTAGTAATTAATGTTCAGGGATCATTATTTCCCCTAGATGCATCTTTAGGCCTCATGAAACAAAATAGTTTGGGTATTTGGCTGAGGCCTTACCCATTTATATAAGATTTATTGGGAAAAGTACTACACAATAATTTTATGATGTATAGTATTATGAATTCCATCATTATATAATCATTTATTAATGTCCATGTTATTATTTTGAATATTTATGATATCCATGGATATGTTTCAAACTTATGATATTATTTATATGGTATTATTTGGTCATCATTTATCCCTTCCGTATTATTCTTCGTGCTCAATTTATTGATTAAATAGAATGTGATTTTAGTTATTTACCTTATTATATTGATTATTCCTTATTTAATCATGAAATTTTCCACTGTAATTAAACCTTACTGAGTATTTGAACTCACCCTTATTTTGTTTCTTTTCCCAAGGACATTAAAAAGGAATCATTGAATAAGTTTAAGTATAACGAATATTTACTTTCACTATATTTATTTTAGTTCCAATATAACATGGAAATCATGATTGTATTTATTCTACCAAGAATACTAAACTATTCAGTCCTTTAGGATGGGATCACTTGTATCTAATTCCAATATAATAAATTAACTGCCAACTCCAGACTACTTGAGTTAGGGTTATTACAGTTGGCATAAAATTATGTTTAGTAGAAACCTTGGGAACTAGATTTAGAAAAATATATATTAACTAACATAACACTATGATAAAATTTGAGGATAAATATAAATATATAATAACATTATAAAGTTTTGGTGAGATAGAGACTATATGGATTTATTAAGAACACATTATTTTCTAGATATTACAAGTGGATGTGGTTTTGGAATAGATGAATCTAGAATTAATAACCCTGAAAATAGTTATTCAAATATATATCATTCATAATTCTGGTATACAGTGAGTGTTCCCCTACTGTGCACTTCATTTAACACTTCCAAGGGATATGCAAGGGTTAATTAACATTTTATTTATGAACCATTATGATGAATGATATAATGGTACCTGTGGAAACTTGTGATATTCTATAGTAACATGTAAAAAACCTAAAGTATTTTAGGTTGATAGTTCTAAGGTTTATCATATGTTTAAATACATAGATACCCATTTTTAGGTTTTATATGATTATATTTTTACATGATTAAGGATATTTCAGGAGACATTTATGGAAATTCAACCCTTTGGTTTGGTATATGTTTTAGTAAAAAGGTTATTTGAGGAATAATGATTTTATATTTTATAAACATATGTTTAAAGATATTGATAACCTTTAGTTTTAATATGATCATTGATTTTAAGATAATAATAGTCAATTAAAATTATTTTATTTTTTGGAAAAAATAAGCTTTATAGAAAACCTTAGTGGTTAAAAAGTGATTTCATGATTAATGTTATTTTTTAGGATGTTCATCATTTTTTTATAATGTTACAGGAATTTATTTAATATAGTTTTAGAAATAGGAAAACCTACAGTCCATGTGACAACCCATCGCATATGGAGATGTCGTAAGACTTAAACCCACAAATGAAGGGAAATGAGGGTGTAGTTGCTACCACTAGCCTATGTTATGTTCTCATTAGTACTATATTGTTTTTAACTTAATTTATTTTATGGATAATGATTAATTTTATTTTTTTAATAATAATATAGGATCAAATATTTTTGACTTTTTGGGATTTTGAGGTGATTCATGATATTTCAAAAGACATTTTATTAGGTTAAGGTATATATAACCTTCAGTTTTAACATAAATGATTATTTGGGAAGAATGTTATTATTCTTTCATGGGTGTAAGATAAAAGGTATTAGATAAAATTTTGGTTAAATATTTCTTTAATTTAGAAGTTATTTGGGATATAGGGTTATTTATTGGTCTATGCTAAACCTTTTTTTATTATTGAATTTTACAGATTAATGTATTACTTATTTATATAGAAATTTATCCATATTAGATAACATGTGCCAATAATTTTGTTTTTGTTAACTATTTATGGAAATAATTAATGACTTGTAATTATTTTATGGATCTTAATATCTATTAAAAGTTAATTTTAGTGCCTCATAAATGAATAATTCATTTTGAATATTCATTTATTGGAATAAGAGATAAAGTGTAAAATAATAAAATCATAACCAAAGTATGAAATTTTGATTATAAAATGGAAATAAATCAAGTAAGTACATTTTCTCATGTTCTCTATCTTGATAGTAAAAGAATCCATCAACTTTAGTAAAATGATCTAAAACTGAAAATGTTATCATTTTCCTCCATTATGGATGAATTGATGGTCTTTTAACTCATCACTAATTTTTTGTTTTTTGGTCATAAAATTTCTCATGAACAAGCTATTTATCACTCTCTATAAGTCCTTGGATGTTAATATTCTCTTACATGTATATTTTAACTTCCCACTAATGTTCCACTTATCTGGGAACCCGAATACATTATATTTTAGGAAAAATTTATGTTTCCTAGTTTTCCCTTTCAAAATAATTTTTATTATCCCTCTATACAATGTTGGTTTCCAAAAAATGTTGAAACTTTTATGACAGAGATAAAATTACGAGGGTACAATTTATTTAAGGGTTCTAGAATATAAAACCCTGAAAATTTAGTATACTAGGTTTGATATCTTGTGATACATGCAAACCTGAGTCTAAATGAAATTTAATATAATATATCATTATAACCTAGATGTTCAATTGGAATAATAAATAGTAATAAAAACATTTTAAAAAAATATATAAAGTTTTTATATGAAATAATTATAGTTTTAGTAAAGTCATTATATGCTTTAAAAATACTTTTCCCTCAAAATGGTTTTTACTATTTTTTATGAATAAATAATTTAATTTATTTTATCCAATTATTGGAAATATATTTTTTTTTAAATGAAATTAATTTTTAAAATCATCATTCCATAATTATCTTAGAGTTAATTTTTAATAATTTTCTAAAAAGAGTGATTATTTTATTAATAGTGAAAAATTTTGATTTTTATTGAAGACTGTATTTTTATTTAAAGAATTTAAAAGGTTACATTTTATTTTGAATGGTTTTAAATGTGAAATATTTCCATGAATAATCCAATTAATTTCATTGGAATAAATTTTATATATATTTTTTATAAAACTTTTTATACTTAAGGAAACATTTTTTCTTGAAAATCATTTTACATCATGTTTTAAAGGTTTAATTTTAAATTAAATTCTTCCACTTATATGAATTGAACATTAAAAATGGATTATATATATGGAATTGGGAGAATAATATTTTGTAAATAATTCCCTTTTATTTTTTTCATTATGAATAATAACCTTAATAAATATTTGTTAGCTCGGTAAGAATAAAATGGGTAAAATAGTGTTAAAACTTTGGGATAAGGATTTAAAACTTATTTAACACATTTATTTATCCTATTATATGGGTTAATTTAGTACATTTACATAAAATTCTAGAATATATGGCAACTTGGTTCCATTTTTCTTTCATTATGACCATTATTTTATTTTAAGAAAATAATAAATCCAAAATGTCACTCTCTTGAAATTAATATCTCTAAAATTTTTACATGAGGATAAGAAGATTTTAAGTTAGATTATAAATTTTTATTTTATACATAAATTATTTTTTTCAAGGTAATTTATTTTAAATTTTTATTGATTGAATAATTACCTTAAATGCTTACTCAACTCCAACAAGGTACTGATTCAATTAATAGAAAAATAAAACAAATTATATTAAAAATATTAAAAGTAATAAAATTTAGATGAATTATTGTGTTACATGAATTTTTTAGACAAATATAACATATTATGGATGTTTTAAAGTTTTATATTCAAATTATATAGCTATATTGATGACTTTAAAGTCAAAATAAGTGAATAGTTCCAAAAATGACATTAATGATATCTTATAATAAACAATATTTTATTAAATGATTTAAAATTCATTAAAATTATATATTCAGATAAGTAAATGGTATATGGTTTAAAATATCAATAATATACCATTTATGGGTCAAATTTATTTTTATGGTAATATTATTGACCCTTAAATAGAAGAAAACCTTTATATTGTATTAATTATCAAAAAGATTAATGGGGTTTAAAATAAAGAGATAAGGGTTAGAAAATCACTTAAACTTTTATAAATTTTATTTTATGAGATTATTTATAATTATAATCATACTATCTTTGAAATATTTCAACTTTTATTCAATTAATTTAAAAAATTAATTTATATTAATTTAATAATTTATGTAATTCCAAGAGTGCCCCCTACCATCACTTATAAAAAGGACACAACTTCTCTCTTTTATTTACACAACATTTAGAAATTTATTTTGAAAAAACCCTCAAAATTTTATTTTAAACATAACTAGATTATAATTAGATTTTTTTGGTCTTCCTAAAATATCATTCCAAGGGTCCTTAATAAGGGATCTAAAAGAATTCTACCAAAGAAGAGGTGATTTTTTACCAACTCTTACAAGTTTATTTCTTCTTAAAATTACTCTAAATTTATTCTACTCATAATAAAATAACAAATCCAGTATCATAAATATATTTATATTTTATTATGATTATCTGACAACCATTTTACATCTTTTTATATCCTACAAAAAAACATAAACATCACTAGTGCATACATACGGATTACCGTCTCCATATAGAGGTGTAATTAATTTTTCATCACCACCTTACTTGGATAGTTATAAATATAGAGATAATGAATATATATTATTTATATGAAATAATTATGATTCTATAATTATAATATCATTTCTACCTTCTTACTTTCCCATCTGTGGGAAAATGATAATATCGCTCATGCATATGTATGGATTACCACCTCCATGAAGAGATGTGATTCATTTTTCATTTACACTTTACATGGACGGTAATGAGGACATATTTAATGAATCGATAAGACATATATGATATAAAAATTATTCTAGAAAAGTGAATTATTATTTACCTTTATTTTTTCATCTGTCGAAAAGTGAAAATATCATTCATGCATGCGTACGGAATACCATCTCCATAAATAGTGCAATTTATTTTTATATATCTATATTTTATATATAACTCTAAATATTATATATATATATATATGATATTAATATAATTAATATAATTATAGATATTATGGAACCATGATCAATAAGCAAGGACCAAAACTATTGAATCAAAACATATAAGAAAATGAAGTAGTTAACACCAGAAATAATGATAAAAATAAATGTTTGTTAACAAAAAAGTGATAATATACTATAAATGGGTATTTTATGATATTATATATATGTATATGGTTATTTTATGTAATTATAATAAATATAAATTGACTATATAGGTGTTTAAAAGTACTTATGAGGTAGTTTGAACTTAAGGTATGGGATTTCATCTCAATTTCCACTCCATTGAAATATGTTTGGTATTATACACCTATTTATTTTTATGTAGTGTATATATTTCACCTTTTATTTATTTAACATGAATATATATTAATTAATTATCAACTAAATTTTACTCTTTCAAGGGTTTACAGTTTAAAATTTATTGATAAGGAATATTATTTAGGAATTAAATTGATCATTTAGTATATGAGGAATGTATTAGACTTAGTAAGTGATAGGTGATGCCTGTTATAGAGCCTTGATGCATCATTAGGTCTCATGAAACAAACTAGTTTGGGTATTTAGTCTAGGATTTACCCATTTATGTATGATGTCTTGGAACATGGCCTCATCAGTAAGTTTATGATGTACGTCATTATTCATTCCATCATTATGAAATAATTTATTAATTTCCATGTGATTATTTTTAATATTTATGATATCTAAGGATAATTTTCAATATCATGTGATTATTTATATGGAATTATTTGATCCTCATTTATTCTTACCATATTATTCATTGTGATCATGTTATTGATTAAATGAAATTTTCTTTCAGTTATTTACTTTTCTGTATTGATTATGACTTATTTACTTATGAAAGATTTCATTGTACGTAAACCTTATAAATAATTTGATCTCACCATTATTATTTTTCTTTCCCTAGGACATAAAGAAGGAATATTTAAATGATTTTGTGGATGTAGAATATTTACTTTCACTATGTTTTGTATTTTATTTCCAATGTAATATGAGAAGCATGTTTTTATATAGTTTATCAAGTCTTATAAACTATTAGGTCCTTTGGGATGTGATCTCTTATATCTTGTACTAATATAATAAAGTAACTTTTAACTCTGGGCTACTGGAGTTAGAGTTATTACACCAAAAATATCCTTTGGAAATACCATATCATTCTATAAATCATTTATAGGGTATATTTAAATATCTATTGGGTGATTATCGATTATAATATATAATATCCATTAAATAAACCATTGGAATAGAAAATTCATGAGGGCCATGTTTATTTTATTGCTATTAGATTCATGAGAGATTGGATGTAATGGTTATAAAAGGTATCATGGTTTTATAATAAATATAATCTCTATTTATCATACAATCATTTGTGACTCATTTTATATTATATGAACATTATAATGATAATATTATCTCATGGTTACCAATTAGTGTGAGTAGATCTTATATTCAACACAAATATTTTTATGAGGTATGGAGAATTTAATCACGAGATAATAAGTTGAGACTTATTATCTTGACTAACTCACTCAAGTACATCACATCAAATCTTATAAAACCACATATACACTTGGGGTGTATGATTATTATGAACCCCCATTACCTAAGATTAGTGAAATACCCATCATTAGAACCTTTATAATTGGATAACTTTATCATACCAACTGTGAGGTTGAGCTAATAAGGGGGTGATTGGGTATGTATTTAATCATGTCATCAGTTGTAACTTAACCAAGGTGAGATTATTATATCCATATAACAAGAAAATACATATGGTACCATGACTGAATTAGACTAAGTAAATATGTTTCCATTATTGGTTGAGTGGAATATGTTATGATTGACTACTTGGATGAATGAAATGTGATGTATTCATTTAAATTAGCCAGTCATTTTTAGAGAATCATGAATTTATGAGATTACCTATACTATATTGACATGTTTCATGTATTTTGGTCACTCGATTTCATGGAAAATAGATTTTGTAAGTATAAATATGAAGAATATGACATGTATTTTGGAAGACATATTCATATAGCTATATGAGTGTGTTTGATTGAGATCACACTAGACCCCCTTATATCCTGAGTAACACTAACATTTTTATGGAATCTGCTCTTTTGTATATACATGAATTAATGAATTCATATTTTTTCAACGATAAAAAATCTTATAGGTTCACATTATTTAGACTTAAAAAATACTAAATTTTGGACAAAATTTGCATTCCAAAATGAATAGAGTTTAATAAAATTGTGTATAAAGTGGTTTTTGATGGATTTATAAAGAGTTAAAAAGTTTTGCATAAATCCCTTCTAATATTTTAGTTTAAGTAGGATATTGATGGATATGAATTAAAATATATAAATAATATTATAAAATTTTATCTATATCATAATTCTATACATTCATATATTGCATATCATAGGCTATGAGTTAACCATATCATGGAAGGCATGAAGATGCCTCTGCCATATGATACAAATGGCCTACATTATGTGATGTTGGGTGTATTTGGATATTTACATGTATTCCACATGGTTCTCTTAGGTTAAAAATCATATATATAATTCATTTATCTAATTAAAAACATTTCAAGATTGTTGAAATGTTCAATGACCAAAAACACCCCAAACAAGCATGTGTTATAGTAACACATGTTAGTTATCATACAGCTGAGGCTCGATCTCTTTCATTTAATTAAGGAGGTCTATATAAGGCCAAGATACTATTATTGGGTGGTGAGTGTGAAAATATCTTCCAAATATAAATCTCTCTTCCTTCCCAATTTTTCATTTATCTTTGAGGATAAGGTGCTTGTACAACTTTTTAGTTCATAGGATCCTCTCATAATGTATGAGGATTCTAGTGGATGGTGTACTACCTTATGAAGACAATATTCCTTTAGTTTTCACTTTTTAATCTACATCAAATATAATTAATCAATATAATCAGAGATATAGTGTATTGGTCTTGAGGTACTATCGTTTTGTTTTTTATTCTTCAATACAAGTTGATTCGATGACGAAAAATATGACAGTTTTTTGGGTTTATTCCATTATGTTGGACATGAGATGATATTACAAAACTCATCATGATTTCATAAATTATTATTAATAAATAATTTTTAAAAAAAACAATTAATATAATTTTAATATTTATAATATAAAATGAATTACATTGAGAATTAATGTTATCATAAATTTCAATGATGATAAATTCCTTGAAGGATTCAACAAATATTTATGAAAAAAAGGTAAAATAAATAATAATTATGAAATATAAAATATTATATTCATATTATATCATGGTTAAAATGTATCATTCTAAAGTTAAAAAATTAAAAAATAATCAAAAACAATATAGACTATTTTTAATAATTAAATACAATTAAATATATAAAATGTATTGTAAATTGTAAAATAAAATTTACAAAAACATTCAATTTTTACTCTAACAGTATAATAATAATTTTTATACCTTTAAAAGGGCTAAATGAAACAAAAATAAAATCCAATTCTATAAAAATTTAGAAAAATAAATAATAAAAATATTAAATTATATATATAATTAAAACTAAACAAACTAAAAATATTTTCATATTCACTTTAAATTATAATTTTTCACCATAAAAATTATGAAAAAAAAGGATTTTCATGAGAAGACTTACAATCATGAAAAATATACCTAATATACAAAAAATTTTAATCAAGAAGTTTATGTAGTGGTAATGTATTATGAAACCAACAAATAAAAGAGAGGTATTTTGGGTTGAGTTTTTAACCAACAAATATTTATGTGTTTCTAATATATTTTCTATTTTATATAAGTAAACTATTTCAATAGGGAAATTTGGAAAATTTCACAAAGTATTGGAATGATCATAAATAAAAATAATCCATACTACAAATCCTGAATCTAGAGAATCTAAATTTCACAAATTTTTAAATTAGTCATATGAAGAAATACGGAGAAGATGGATTTGACAAAGTACCAGAGCGGCTGCACTACTAGTGGATCAACCAAGTATTTATTGGATAAAAATTGGTAGATTTATCACTAAATCTTTGATCAAACACATGAATAACCAAGTGACGACATTTTTTTTCCTATTACAAATCATTCTAAGTCTTAGAGTGACCTCTTGATGAAATCAAGGCTACCGTGATAGTGATATTTTGAAAAACTATTGAATCAACCACGAGACTCTGATGCACACCTTTCATTGGGAATGAAAAAACAACTTTTTATTACCTAATTATAGTCTAGTGGTTATCTCAGGGTGGTCTCCTGAATTGCATTGTGCACAAAATTGTTTGTCACTTTTGGTTTATTTGAGAAAATTGACTAGATTTGATTTTAATAAATTGAAAGAAGGAAGTAGTTTAAATGATTTATTTTAAAAAAATGATTAATATGGTGATTAGAGTAGGTTTTGATAAACTTATTTCAATGCTATCATGATGTTTCAATTATTACCAATTCTTTGTATGTTTTTCAGTAAGAGAGAGATTCCTCTATTGATTTATCTCTCTCCACTATCCAAATGGTAATGATGAGAATAACCCAAATTGAAATCTAAAATTATTCTACCCTCCTTCATATATGTGTGGTGTTTAAATGGGTCTTATTTATTAATTAGGTAAATCCCTAACAACCAATAGTTCCTTTTATAATTCTACGCACATACTAGTGATCGATAATCACTCAACATCTGGCCCTAATATGTTCCATTATGTATAGAAAGTAATTGGGTAGAGGGAGATATGTATTATCAAATGAGAAATTTAAAATGAACAAAATCTAATCGAAACACAATTTCATTCGGTATTAAAATATGAAATAGAAAATTGATACCTAAAAGAAGGGGAAATAAAAGATTTTTATTCTACTAACCATGAAAAAACTCAAGTATAACTACATAGGTCCAGCCTCCCCCTTTTATGAACACTCACAAAACTACCCCTCCATGTATAGGGTATATGAGATGATTAGTGCGAGGGTATACATCACAAGAATGAATTAAAATAAAGAAATTAAAACATAGAAAGAAAACTATAGTGCGCCATCATTTAGAGTTTCCCCTTACCTAGTGATACCTTTTGAAATCATCCATGTATTATATTTATAGGCTTCAATCTCACATTGAGTGTCAATAATCATATCATGAATGAGTATTTAGGAGTACTGATTCATAATAAGGAGTTTAAAGAGGATATGGTCATTAATTCCCATCAAATATACTCATTTTGAGCCTACATAATCCTTTTACATCATAAGTAGGTATTTTACACCATAAAATGAATGGGGCAACACCCTGGGAAGGATTAGGACTTGAAATTACAGTCGTAATAGATTCTAGGGGGTGTCACGGTGTGACGCATTTGTGGCACACTGTGATCCATGTTTCCATTTCTTTAAATGCTTATTTTCCCTTACACTTTGTCTTCCACCTTGAATTATTCAATTCTTGCATTGTAAATTACTATTTTCAATGTAAATGAGTGTTTTTCAGTAGATTTTACTTTTTTTGGCATGTTTCTTCAGTTTAAAGACTTGGAGTTATTCATTTACTATGGGGTGTCATTGGACATCATTTTTATCTAAAATAATTCATCTTTAATCTGGTTTTTGAATAATATTTGTATCTTACCATAAAACATAAAAATCATTAAATATTGATAGGATTAATTAATTAAAGTGTACGGAAAGGTTTTTATATTAAAATATATATGTAAAATACAATTTTTTTATTTTACCCACTCCTAGATTTTTCTTTTCCTCAATCATGTAATATTAACATAAATAAAATTGGAACAAAATGTTACCAATATTAAAATTACAAAGTAATTAAATCAAAATATTATCAATGGGGGATCAACCTTTTGAGTTCCACACAAAAACATCAATTCAACTTTATATTCTTTAAAGAGACTAATTAACCTGATTATTTTACTCTTTATCATTGAAAATAGTGGATATTATCCTTTTATTCACCATATATCATAATTAACTATTATAAATCATGTCAAGCCATTATTTACCTCACAATGGATTCTTTTCTCTCATCATTCATGATTCAAATTCAAGTAGAGTTATGCTCTTTTTAGAAGTACAATATCATTTTATATAGTCTTATAAGGGATATACATTCTACTCTTTGTAAATAAAAAATTCACATAAATTCATGTGGGATTTGAAATAATGGTTTTGATGACTCTGAGGCTTAAGTTTGGTAGGGATTGATGTTAAAAAAAAAAGGCTTAAAAAACAACCCATGCTTTTTTCTCTTTTTTTAGAAGGTAAAAAAATATAAGTATAATGAATATAGAATGATCCTTTATCAATACTAAAAATATCACCCCCCCACTCACCCACACACACACACTTATTTCAAAGAACATAGTACATCCCTTACACAAATATATCCCACACCACCACACTTAAACATTAACATATCATGCAATATAAATAGAGCAGGTTGGGAATGGATATAGATGGATTGTAATGTGGATAATTCATAGAGAGTTCATTAATGAATTCTACAAGTTTCACAAGGATTGATGTCATGGTGGGTCCAAGGATAAGGGATAACAAAAAAATCAACTCAATCATATTAAATGTGATTTTTCATAGTCATAATTTTATAAGCTCTAATGAAAGTTATAATAAGTGGCATGCCCCAAGATCACTGGAGAAATATAATCAGGATAATATAGAAATTTTTTGGTATATAAAATATTTCAGGTAATGGATATAAAATTTGGTACATTCACCCATGGCGTGTAATAATAATAACAAACCAATCCAAATAAATTTCATAAATTCAAGTATGAAAATGGTGGGGAAATTTTATTTACCCGAATCAACTAATTCCTATAAATCATGATTCATCAAAATTAATATTCGATGTTTCCCTATAATTTTTCAATTCTCCATTTTACTCATTAAATCTTGCTAACTTAGAAATATCAAACATGGAATCATGGAATTCCTAATAAATTCTTATCTCTTAGACTCGTCAAGTAAAGCAAGAACACTAATTGTGGGTATGAAATTTCTTTCAAAGCTTAAAAATATTTTTTTTAAACATTGGGAGTTTAAAATATAATGAATGTAAAAGAAAACACCCCTTAGTAATGAAGCTTAAATTAGGTCATGTAGGTCATATTTATTTAGTTCTCTTCTGTATTATTTCCACATTGTAAATTCTCTTTTTACAATTTTAATTGTTCTTTTATAGTGTATGTTCCCTTTTAGCAGTGTGAAATATATACAACTTTTTCAAGTTGCCTTTTAAAATTTCAATGGTATTGAAAATATGAATAAAAACAATCCATAGTGAAATCATATTCAATTATACTCAGGAGAAGAGTGGACTAAGGAAAAAAACATCAGTTTCCTCCTAGATGCACTTTTTTTAAGTCATTGGATCAAATCAAAAAATGAAATTTTTTAAAAAAAATAATAGACTATAAGACTCTCCCCACCCTTAATTAATTTAGTTTCCAGAATTCATTCAAATTAATTATTCAAGTAATAATATATAAAATAAAATTACCACAGTTAATCAAGTGAAAAGGAAAGAAATAACCAGGTGGGTCTTCATTAAAATTCAGAGTAAATTAATTAAATATACTCCATTGTTTCTTATCTATTTACTTTGGTTTTGTAAAGGTATTTATATTTCTCCAATTATTTATCTAATTTCAATTCATGTGTCCAAAAAACTAGGAACACTTTATGTATATTATCACCATCAACTTACTTTTTGGAAATTATTCCCTTTTATAAAATAAGGAACATATATTTCTAGTTTTTTCATTCATTCCTCCCCTGAAATCCCCCTTGGTTCTTACCTATTTTCTGGTAAATGTAGTTTAAACTAAAAACAATATGCTTTATGACCATTCTTACCATAGCACTAGGAAAACCCTTGAAATTTTTTCTTCCAGGTTGGTTTCCAATCTATTAATATTTTTGTTGATGTATTATTATAAGATGAACCTCACGCTATTTAAAGTTTTATGGTATTATTGGAATATTATTTTATCCCCTCATGGTGTAATATTTACTCTTAGTTTTATTTAACCATATAACCTTAGTTTTTTCTTTCATATCTTCACTATTAAATAAAACAGGTATATTTTGAAATTGATTGAGTAAATATTTACCTTATTCTCATGATCCATCTTTTCACAGTAGTCTAAGAAGATCCTATACTTACCTACATGGTTGTAATTAAATTTTATGTTACCTTATTCAATTCAAGTTGTATAGTGAGACATATATATTGGGTCTTAGTTAGTTATTTTTCCTTCACAACCAGTTCCTTCCAAAGATCTATGATAATCTTTTCATTTTTAGATTATTTAATCTGATACTTCTCTATCTCATTATTTGATCCTAATTTTAATTATTCATCCTCTTTTAATAAACTATCAAAAAATTCAGATATTATCTCTTCATCAATCATGAAATTAGAATTTCTAAAACTTTGGTTATTTACCTATTTTGTGGTATTTTTTCTAAAAAAATTATCTTCTAAAGATAATATTTTTTAAGAATGCCTAATTTTTCAATAGGTTCTATACCTTATTTATTAGAGATTTCATTTAGTGAATTACTACTTGATAGAGGCTTTGTGGATTCAAGTATATTGAAATGGACTTGACTATATCCAATATCCATTGAAAGTGTTCTTTAATACATATTGATGATGGTTTTTTTGTCTTCAATAAATTTCTCCCCAAAATTATGGGTGGGTGTAAAGAAATCCTATATTATTCCATGTTTAGTATGTAGAATTTTTCTAGGAATAGTAGGTCTTTGACTTTCACAAGAACATCTTCCAAAACTCCTACTAAAAAATGGTTGATCTATTCATGAGTTGTACCACCACTCTGGTGGGATTTAATTTTCCAATATATAAATATGTAAATATAGATTAAGGGAATATGTTTATTGAGGCACCAATATCACATAAATCATCAGTAAAATTTAAAGATTCAATGGTGTAGGTTATATATAATTTCCATAGATCTTGACATTTTTGTGGTATCGGTAGTGTGATCAATGATATGATGCTTCTTCCTATGTTGATGTAATCATTTCCATCTAGTCACCCTCTTTTAGTACATATCTCTTTGAGATAAGTTTCATATTTTTATATTTTTTGGATCACCACTAGTAGTAGAATATTTATCTTGACTTTTTAGAAGGTCTCTTGAATCTCTTTTTGAAGTAAATCTTCTTCCACTTTCTTTTACTCAACAATCCTAGAATGGAATGGTGATGGGATGTTCTTATTATCCCATTTTTTATTTTTCAGGGGTATCTCTAGTATCTCTTTCTTAAACTTTTCTATTATATATTATTTATTTTTATCCTCTTATCTCAAAAAGATGGGTTGAGATTTATAATGTTTCTTAGAATCATCAGCCTTACTTTTTTCAGGTTGTTGGAGCTATTTTCTATTTCATGTTGTAAATATTCTCACACTTTCCTTGGGATTAGGAACTATTTTGACTGGTATATTTTATGGGTTTTTAGTCATAAATTCCATAAAACTATCAAAATTTCTATTCAAATCTTTTACTGAGTACTTAATCTCTTTAATCTCTACTCCTTGGGGTTTTTTCTGAGAACTTGTTGAAGTTTGATCATAAGTTTTCTATTGAAAAGGTAGATTTTGGGAGGATTGTTGTCGGTAGAGTAGATTTTTGGTATTATAGCTATTGGAATTAAGGTTTTTGTGGGTATGGATTTTGATAAAAGTGATTGACCTTATTCTTCTGTAATTTTCGTGTTTCAAAGGACACTACATAGCTTTTTTTCCAATACCTTAGAATATTGGTCAATGTAATGATTGGTGGAAAAGCATAAACCACATACCTAGGTTGATCCCTATTTTCCACTTGATTGTGTCACAACCATCTGTCTCAATACATTGTTCATTTTCTTAAGTGTTGATACAAGCAAGGTTGGTGTTGAATTAGAAGTCTTTACCTTGGTAATTCCTAAGGTTCCCATACCTCTAGTGCCTAATTGTTGTGAGTTATATACAATATTCTCAATTAGACATCTTTCTTCTGCTGGTGCTTTTTCAATCAAGGATCCTATATATGAGGTGTTGAGAAGGTTGTGATAATTATTGAGTATTCCTTAGTAAAATAACACAAGGATGTGGTGTTCCTCCATGATTTGATGTGGGAAGCTAGCGTATAGTTTCTTGAACCTCTCTTGGTACTCATAGAGAGTCTCATTAGCTGACTATCGAATGGCATAAATCTCCTTTTTTATTTTCATTCTCTTGGATTTGGGGAAAAATCTCTATATGAAGAACCTTTTTGAGATCTTACTAGTCATTTAATTCTCATGGTTGTAGGTTCTATATCCATTCCTTCATATCTCTCTCTAGTGAAAAGGGGAATGATCTCCACTTGACTTGCTCTTCCACAAATCCTTCAGTCTTGAAGCTTGTGCAGTTGTAGGAGAATTCATGGATTTTTTTTAAGTACCCTCCTACAAGACCATGAAACTTTGGAAGAAATTGAATAATTTTAATGAAAAATTCAAAATCATTCACTAGATAAAGAATATATAGTTAGTTTTTTTATTAGGAAACTATGGTACAAATAAGTCCTTCAGTGTTTGGTTGTAATTTATAGCCATATTTGAAAGTTTAGAGTGAAAACTGAGGGTGTCACTTTAATCTCTGGGGTTAATTTCCTAAAATCCTATATTTGAATTTGTTTTAATTAATTAGGTTACTATTTGTTCAATTTCTAAATCAAAATCAATTAAATGGCCAGTTGAACTATGGGTCATTCAATGTTAATTTTTCTTATTTTTTTAGTGAAATTGACTCCCTGGAAATGGTTTCATGTTTAAAACATGTCTATCATGGGATATAAAAACACAATTTTTTTATTACCTAATTATATTTTAGTATTTAACCCTATGTAGCACCCTCAATTAGATTATCCACCTGAACAGTACTATCAGGATGGGTGCCACTAGTCTTAGGCACACCTCCCCGTACACCAAAGGTTGCCGACTAGCAGTAAGGGTGTAAATGAATAAAAGTGGGGATAATATACCCTTAGAGGAAAGATATAATGATTTTATGAGTATATATAACATACAGGGGAAAGTTAAAGACTCAACAGAATCAAACCAGACCCACCAAAGGAGGAAACACATTCAATATCAACAAACAGAGGAATCAATAATAACTGAAGCAGTGAAAATAAATAAACATGCCAACAAATGACTTGTAGCAACTATAGAAAAAATTAATACATATTAGGTCATACATATCAATAATAAATAAAGGTCACCCATGAAAGACCATAGTAGCTACATACATATAAACATGCTGATACAAGACATAACAAAAAGAAAACTCAAAAGTAACTCCAACTGAGGAAGAGACCTCAAGGTCCCCTGCCATCCATCCATGTTAGCTCAACTAGGATCCATCTTCTGAGCCCAAACCCTTACCTATATGAAAAAACATAAAGTCTACACACATCTTAAAGGGCCTATATAGGGTGTGAGAAAAAGTCCTAGTAGGATACCACACACGTGTGGATTCCCAACATTATTGTTTAAGTAGGTGTGTAAAATATTAAAAAAAGCAAATTTTAATGATGCATAAAGTAAACACAGAAATCCCTGGTGCTCAATAGCCACTAGGAATCCATCACATTCCTCGTCCAATGCTAGAATATCTGAATAGGAGAGGATCCTTGGAACAAGTTCCAAGGTATCCCCTAAAGTCAAGTATCCTAGGTGAACCATCAAGTTCCACCTCCAAGTAAGGAACTTGGAACCACGTGCCTTCTGACACCTCGTGTCCTGATTAAAACCACTTATGTCCTAAATGCACACCCAAGAAAAAAATATAGTCCCTCATAAGCCTATTTGAAATCATACATCGACTCGAAGCCCGGAATTTTTAGGTAGAATGATATATTATCTCAAATAAAAATCATCATTGTCTCATAGCATGACATCTTGAGGAATGGATATCTCTATCCTCCAAAATAGTTTAGGCCCAATGGCCTCAATATGGTGAGCCTTATCCCCAAACCAATATCCACATTTATATCAACCAAAGTCTCCTCGATTTCCCCATGGATTTCTACAATAAGCACTACCATAACATTTTTTAAGTTGCACTATTGGGGGCCTTTTCCAACACTAGTGGTCAAAACCACCTCATCACAGAGTAAAAATATGTGCACACAACTCAAATAAGTGCTTTGTCCATCATGAGTGAGTGAAAATCGCCAAATAGTTCCTAAGACACACCATCATTAGCACCTCATGCCCCTATGACCATGTCGCTCATGTTCGATGTCCATGCCATCCAATATCATGAGTCACGCCCAACACCCGACAGCCTCTCCACCTCAAACTGATGTCCATAATTCCCAATCTTGTGGTCAACATCACTCAAATACATAAATCATACGGGCCAAGTCCAACCTAACGACCATGTCGCCTCAATCTTGATGGCCATGCCATCCCAATTCATCCCGGGCCAAGCCTATCATGACTCCTTGGGTATCACCACATGAATTTAAAACATATAAACTTATCACAATAAATAATATATTTATAAGTCACATAAAATCACTTTAAATTGTAAAATTCAATTGTAACATCTTGGTTTTTTGAATCGGGTCAAAAACCTCTCCTGTTTTTAATTTTTCAATTAGTGGTTATTCCAATTATTTATCATTAACTAAAACTCAATTCCAAGAGTTATATAAGCTTTATATGTTGTTTTTTGGATGGTTATAGATGCATGGAGAGTATATCAGGTGTCTAGATGGGTTATAGGAGCATCAGAGGCCTGAAACTCAAATTTTGGAGTTGCGGTTCAGGGTACATGGTTTGAGGGAAAACCATGTAGAATATTTCAGATAACTATATAGCCCATTTTGGAAATTAATATGGTTTGGGAAAAATGTTCTAGTGGGGAACACGACCATGTGTCCTTCTATGTAGTTTTTTGATAGTGGATCCCACATAGTTAGCACATAGTTTTCCAAGTCATTTTGGCTGACCATATATTCCCTTTAAAGAGGAAAAGTGAGTTTTATACCCCTCACTCCTTTTTCTATTTTTATCTCCTTTTCTCTTCTCTTGGTCGTGTATAGTAGGAGTCTCACATCCTTTCTCTCCTTTGGTATATTTTTATTTATCTTCCCCATCGATGGTCCATTCTTCAATTTTTCGGTTGCATTGGAAGCATAGGGATAAGGCTTCCCTCACCTATAATTGCTTCTTTCTTTACTCTTGCCTCATAGCTTACTAAATCTATTGAGCCATTTTTTACTATTTTTATTGCATTCAATGGAAACTCATATTTATTCCAATCTACTTTGATTTAGAGTCTAACACTAGAAGTGCTAGTGTCTATTAGTTCAAGGTAAGTGGTGAATACCTTTCATCATGTTTTTTTGAATGTTTTGGGAGCGCGGATTTTAGCGTGCATTTGGTAAATTAAGTGAGTCCCTGTTGTTTCATGTATAATTGATTGTAGGACCTTGTGGGATGACATTGGGAATTCCCAATACATATTTTCTTGAGAGAGGATAGGTTTTATTTCTTCATTCCTTGGTTGGTTTGGCCGATGGTGTTATTTTTTCATTCTAATTGAATTTTTTAAGTTAGGTTGGATTATTATTTTGAATCTGAGGCATTAGATTATATTAAATTGAATTGTTATGTTTGTCTAAATTGTGAAATTCAATTGTATTAAATTTAATTTATTGTTTAAAGTTATTTAATATGACTTATATATATTTGATTGCTTATGATAAGCTTATATTCTTGAGATGCATGTGGTGGGACCCAAGGGGTCATGATAGTCTTGGCCTGAGATGAATTGGGATGGAATAGACATCGGGATTGAGTTGAAGTGGACATCTGGTTGGGCAAGGCCCGGATGATGTATGTATTTGAGTGATGTTGACCATAGGATTGGGTGTCATGGATGTCGGATTGAGGTGGAAAGGTCTTCAAGTGTTGGGCATGGCTCGTGATATTGGATGGCATGGACATCGGACGTGAGCGGCATGGTTGAAGGGGAACGAGGTGTCAGTGATGGTGTGGCTTAGGAACTATTTGGTGATTGACACTCACCTGTGATGGCCAAAGAATCGATTTGAGTCATATACACATAGGTTGAATGAAATCTCATATTGGTCTTCCCTCCTTCCTATGTGCACGGTATTGTAGCAGGTTCTCTTGATTAATTTGGGAAATTTACAATTAGGTTTTTTAATTTCATAACAAATAGTTCCATCAGTAATTCCACACATGTACTGGTGATCTTCAAGAACTCACCAACCAACCCATATTTCATCATATATAGAAATGAATTGGGTGGAGGGAGATAAAATCATCAACTGAGGAAATTAAAATGAATGTAATCTATCCCAAAAAAATCTTATTCAGTATTAAAAATTGATATATAAAATAGATACCATAAATAAGATGAAAGAAATGATTTTAATTCCACTAACCATAAAAAACTTGAGCATAACTACATAGGTTCATCCTCTCCCTTTCCTGATCAATCACAGAAACTGCCCCTCTATGGATATAGTAGATGAGTTAATTCGAGATAGGGGATACATTGCAAGAATGAATGAAAAGAAATAAAGGAAAATAAGAAAGTAAAACTGCAGTAGATCATCATCCAGATATTCCACTTATCGAGCGATTCCTTTTCCAATCGCTTAGGAATTTTATATGTAGGCATAAATTTTACCCCAAGTATCATTAATATCATCATAAATGAGTCTGTATGAGTCTCCAATCGTAATGGGGGGTTAAAGAGGTTATGATCATTTATTCTAGTAAAATATTCTCTTTTTTGAGCCCATCCAAGCTTTTTATGTTGTAAATAGGTGTTTTACATCGTAAAATGGTCGAGGTAACACCCTAGGAAGGCTTACAGCTTGAAATTATAGCCATAAGAGAGTCTAGGGGGAATCATGGTGTGACAAATATGTTTCATTCCATGACCCATGTATCTATTTCCCAAAAGTACTATTTTCCTTTATGCTTTGTCTTATGCCTTGAATTATTCAATTCTTATGTTATAAATTACTATTTATGATGTAAATGAGTGTTTTCCAGTATCTTTTTCTCTATTGTTTCCTATTTATTTGGTTTAAATCCTTGGAGTTGGTCCTTTTCCTATGGGATGTCACTGGAAATTATTTTCATCCTGAATTATTCATCTTTATGCTACTTTTCAAACAATATTTGTATCCATCCGTGAAACATAAAAAACATTAAATATCGACATGATTAATCAATTAAAGTGTAAAAAATGTATTTTACATTAAAATATACATATAAAATATTATTTTTTTCATACTCTAAGTGACCACATGTAGAGTTGAATAAACTATGTGGAAAATTAGATTTGTGGTGAAGCCTTAAAGCGGTTGTATGGACTTTAAACAACCATATAGAATTTTCTAAAGTATTGGATCAACCATGAATTCAAGAAATTGACCATAGGTCCTTCTTAATGAATCTGATCAAGTTTTTCACCAAGCATAAATCCTACCATGGATAATATGACCCTTTACACTTAAAGTGATCATATCTAAAATTGTGTATTATATTTAGAATAATATTTTTCCAACCAAATTTTGCATAAATTAAATGAAAAGTCAGAATAAATTAATCCACTCATATTTCATATTGGGTATGAGGATTTGTAATGACGTATTTCCAATAGCCCTTTTTGTAGGGATTTTTCCTTTTATAAAATACTGAAGACATAGAAAGCTGAGAGGGACATGTATGCATGACAATGAGACTTTTTTAAAAATGTGAAAAGAACAGGATAATAATTTTTTTCTCATCATAACTTCATTACATGATCTATGAACAAACTCACATCTTTTCAACTTATCCTCAAACTTAAATATGAACATCACTATAAAAAATAGCAGATTAGAGGGGGTTATGCACAACCCCTCTAAATTCATTTTCTATATAATTAGATGGGGTTTTGCACAATCTTCTCTAATCATCGAATTTAGTGGGGTTTTTGAACCCCCTCTAAAATTATTTTTTATAAAAATTAGGGGAGGTTATGTAAAACTCTCGCTAATCATCGAATTTGGAGGGAGTTATAGACCCCCTATAATTTTTTAAATTAGTGGGGGTTTTCAACCCCCTATAAATTTTTTAACATTATTTTTTAAAATCCAATTGAATTTTAGATGGGGTTAAAAACCCCCTATAATGTCTCAAATTAGAGAGGGTTCAAAACCCCCTCTGTTGTATTAAATTAGAGGGGGTTGTTAACCCTTAGAATTCTTTTTAAAAAGAAACTTCCATAATATATATATATATATATAATTAAAACACAATATATAAATGTATTTAAATACATTATATGAACATATTCTATAAAATATTTATATGATTGTATTTAATTTTATTTATATGTATACATAAATATAATTGTATAATATTATGAACATTAATATATATTTATTTGTATAAAATGTATTTCATATAATATTAATTATTTATAATATAAAAGCATAAACATGTTATATAAATATATACATAAATATAATTTATTTAAAAAATATATCATATAAAAACCCAAGCTTGTAGTTTTTATAATTTATATCATAATAATAATAAATATATTATTAAATAATGTGTTTATGCTTTTATATTATAAATTATTAATATCATATGAAATATAATTTATAAATATATATATATATATATATTAATGTACACAATATTATACAATTATAGTTATTGAAATACATATATATTAATGTACCGAATATTATACAATTATATTTATTAAAATAGATGTATATTAATGTACATTATAATAAATTTATGTATTGAAATACATTATATAAATATTTGTATAAATTATATTTCATATAATATTAATTATATATAATATAAAATTTAATTTTATATAATATTAAGTATATATTTTTATAAATTGTATTTCATATAATATTTATTATATATAATATACATATGAATTGTATATAATATAAAATTGAACTTCATATAACAATATATAAATATTTTTATAAATCATATGTCAGGTAATATTAATTATATATAATATAAATATTTTTATAGGTTTTATTTCATATAATAATAATTTTATATTAATTGTATATAATATTATATAGTTTATAAAAATAAATATATATATATATTTCAATAATAATAAATATATGTATTGGAGTACATTAGATAAATATATTGTTGAACACCTTATATAAATATATTAAGTAAATACTTATATATATATATATATATATATTCTTTAAATAAACTTGTATATAATATATAAATATGTATTTAAGTATATAAATAATTTTCATAAATATAGAATATAAATATTTATAAAACCAACATATAATTTTTATAGTTTAAAAAATAGTTGTAATAAAAATAATAATTATTAACAATATTGTTGTCATCAAACAAACACACACACACATATATATATATATAAGTATATAAAAATAATTATATAATTATATAATATAATTATATTATATCTATAAATATTATATAAATGCGTAAACAGACACACATAAATATAAATGTATTTATAAATTTATATTTATATATGTAAATATAATTATTTATATATATTATATGAATAAACATGTATAAAATATATAAATATGTATTTAAGTATATAAATAATTTTTATGAATATGTTTATAAATATATAAATATATAATTTATATAAATTTATACATAGGTTATATATTTAAATGTATTTAAATATATTATATAAATAATATTTATTAAAATAGATCACCATATATATATAGTCTTGTGTGTAGGTTTAGATATTAAATCAAATTGGCTTAGTGGTATGTGGGGGTACGTGTGTGGGTGTTGTGTACTAGTGGTCATGGGTTTGAATCCCTCCTAGGGTAAAATATTATGCAGTTAATTCAGGTAAGGGTGGTACGTGGCTTTATAAGGGGGACCCACAGGAATTTTCTGTCCAAGGTAGGGGTTGGGCACGCGGGTGTGGGAGGGACTAGTCAGCATGGGAGGAGGGGGTAAGGCAGGGGGATAGGTGCATGCGAGTGTGGGAGGGGGAAATGAATGTGGTAAAGGAGGTGGATAGAATGGTATGGGAAGGGAGGAGGTGCGGGGGGAGAACGGGAGGGTAAGGGATCAAGAAAGGGAGGGATGGAATTATTTTAAAAAAATGGGGTACTTTAGGGTAGTTAAAACTAACCCTAAAATTGTGATTTCAAATTAATTGGGGCAGTTCTAACCGCACCTAAATTGGTACATTATTTAGAAGAGGTTTAAAACCCTTCTAATTAGGCAGGTTCTAGTGGATTTATGGCAGAATTAGAAAGAGTTTAAATCCCTTCTAAAGAAATCACCTCTAAAGTTCACCCAGATATACTAGAAGTTGAAGAAAACTTCTGTTAACCCTACAATGCATCCACTTTAGAGGAGGTTCACCATAACTACTACTAAATCCTTTAAAGGGGGTTATAACCCCCTCTAAATAAATAAAACAACCCATTCTAGTAGCATCCTTTTTTTTAGTATTAAGAAGCTAATAAACATATACAGAGCAATATAACATCATTCTTCTTTTGTATCAAATTTTTTTTCTTCTATTTCTCTCTATTTTATCTTACCTTCAATATTTTATTTTATTGTTTTGTATATTTATTAGTGATTCCTTTTACATTTTATTTTAGATTACTAGATACTCTCTCATAATATTTCTTATTATCTATAATCCCATGAAAACTTTGGAAGAGGTTTTGTATAGCCTGGACAACCTCACGTGATGTCGTTTTTAAAACCCAATCTAGGTTGTGTATTATTTATTTATTAATAAACATTATTGGTAGCAGGTGACTGCTAAGTGGTGAGAATTATGTCTCATCTTGAGACTGAACCTCATGTTTTTAATTTTTTGTGTATTTCAATGTTTTACTTGATCTTTTGTAAAACTTTTTTTAAAATCAATTTTGAAACATTGTACTCTGATAGTTATTTTTAACATGTGATATACCTACTGTTTGATGTGAGTAAATTAATCTTAAAATATTATTATAATAGTAAGATTATTCTAATTGAGTTTTTCTCAAATTTTTTAGAGGTTATTTAAAATAATTAAAATAGATAAACCTATTGTATTAATTAACTATGTTCTATTTAAAAATAAGGGTTTTATTTAAAATTATTTTTAAATAGAATTTTTAATTGGAAACTCAATTCACCTGCATCTTAAGTTGTCCACTCTGACCAACATTTGGTATCAATGGTGTTAGTTTTTCCTTCTCACTACTTACCTTTGACTTTAATTAAGTTTTTAGCAATATTTTATCTTCTTTTTATTCTTTAATTTATTATTAAGGATACTAAGTCAAAAGGTTATGCTACCAACATACCTCCATACTTTAATTGTCAAAATTATGAAAATTGGAAAATAAAAATGAAAATATATCCTAAAATTATGGGTTTCTATATTTTGGTATCTATTTAAGACCAATATAAAAAACCTAAATCTGATAGAAAAGAATGGGATGCTCCCAATAAAGATGTTTATGATTCAAACTACAAATACATGAATGATTTATGTTGTGATTTATGAGAGGATAAATTTAATAGAATGTATGCTGGTGATATTGAATATCAAATCTAGTATACCCTTTATGTCTCTCATGAAGGCACTTCTAAAGTAAAGGAAATGAGATTAAATATGTATACTATTAAGTATGATACTTTCAAAATTACTCCTTAAAATCTATATCTGAAATGTATCTCAGGTTTAATAATATTATAAATACTATGATTACACTTAGATAAAAGATGATTAATAAATCTCAAGTATTGAGGAACTTAAGATGTATGCCAAATAAATGGATATTTAATGTTTCCACTATTCAATAATTATTTGATATAAAAAAACTACCAATAAAGGAGTTAATTGGAATGTTGGTGATGTATGAATAATAGTTGAAAGTTAACAATGAATAGAATAAACCAAAAAGGAAATCTGATTACTTTAAAACATCACAGACAAAAGATAATAAAGTTTTCTAACTAGATAGTACAATTAAAATTGAATATAATACTAAGAGTGATGAGAAAATGGATCATCTAGCCATAATATTTAAAAAAATTACGAAAAGAAAAAAATCATAAGTCAAACTATAAAGGAAAGTATGGTAAAAAAAGAAATTATGTAAAATATAATAAAAGGGATGCTTCCTCTAATGAGATTATGTGTTATTAATATAAGATAAAAATACATATAAAATTTGACTATCCAAAGATCATGTACAATAATAGGTATGAGGATAAATAGAAAAGAACAAATAAAGAAATTAAGGCCATGTAGATTGCATCTGAAGACAGTTCTAGTGACTCATATTCAAGCTGAGAAGATATGAATTAAAAATTAAATTTAAGATTTATCACTACTTATTTTGAGGTACCATCTACATATTCCACTCATATTTTTTATGATTCTAAAATGTTCAATGAATAATTGTAAGAGTAATGTTATATACTGGAAGATACCATGAATGAGCTAAAAGAAAAATACAAAATTCTAAAAAAGATTCATATTTTATGTGTTCTCTACAAATCTCATCTTAGTATAGAAAAAGGGAAGAATTTCAATCTATTAAAGGAAATTAATAATATAAAAATGATAAATTAACTACTTAAAAAGGATTTTTAAAAGTTTTTTATGGAATAAAAATTTTGAATATCTTGTTGGAGGAACAAAAAAATCTAAAATCCAAATCTATAATTGGGTATAGATCAAGATAGAAAAGTAATCTGTTTAAAATTTATTCCATTCCTAGTTTCAAAAAAAATACTTCAGTTTCTAGGAAAATGGTTAGATTTGGAATTAATTATAAAACAATTAGACCTAAAAAGGCTTCTATATCAAAATCTATTATTCCAGTTATAAAAAATACTATAAATCAAATGTGGATTTAAAATTCATTATTTGATAACTTCTCTAAACCCAAGAAGATATGGGTACCAAATAATTTCTTATTTGATTATACTTAGGAAAAATGCTTGAATAGCTCCTATAAAAATTTATAGAATTTGGATAGTGGATGTTCTAGACATATGACCAGAGACTATTCAAGATTCATGAATATTGTAAAAGTGGATGGTATAAATTTCACATTTGGTGATAATATTATTAGTATTTCCTATTTTTGTGATGATGGTTTTAATGTTAAATTTAAAAAAATTCTTGTATGATTTATGATTCCAAGGATTCTTTAGTATTTACTACTTTAATAAATGATAATTCATATTTTTTTAATTTAGATTCCTTATTTTCTCAAAATATTTTTTGTTTAAGTGATTTTCATAGAGAATCCTGGTGGTGATATTGGAGACTAGGCCAATTCAATATATACTCACTTAAAAATCTACATAAGAAGGGTTCAGTCAAGGATCTTCCAAATCTATAATTACCTAAAGAAAATGTAAACAATCCTTATTAAAAGGGGAAGAAACACAAAATACATTTCAAACCAAAGAAAGATATATCTACCTATCAACCACTACAATTGGTTTATATGGATTTATTTGGACCATCTAGAGTTTCTATTTTAGTAGGAAAACATTATTCTTATGTTATTTTTTATTATTATTCAAGATATACATGGGTGTTTTTCTTTTCTAATAAAATTGATGCTCCTACCTATTTTGAAAAATATGAAAAGTTAATAGAGAACCTTAGTGGAATCTCTATCAAAAAAATTAGAAGTGATTATAGCTGAGAGTTTTAGAATCAAGAATTTGGATCTCTCTTCTCAAAACAAGGTTATAATCACCATTTCTTTGCACCTCAAATAACTCAAAAAAATGGGTTTGTTGAAAGGATAAATGGGACTCCTCAAGAAATTTCTCGGACTATTCTTAGTGAATATGAATTAACTATCCACTTTTAGGATAAAGTTTTTAACACATCTCATTATGTAATTAATAGACTTCTTATTTGACCTATCTTGAAAAATACCCAATATAAATTATAGAATGGTATAAAACCCAAAGAAAATTATTTTAGAGTTTTTAGATATAAATTCAATATTCTAAATAAAAATTATAATTTAGAAAAAATTGAACCAAAAAATATATGAAGTAATTTTTCCCAGTTATTAAACCACTATTAAATCTTATATAGCCTTTAAATAGAAATCTAAAGTTATAGAAGAATATTTTCATGTCACTTTCTATGAGATATATCCACATGAACTCAAACCTACTACCAATAATCTTGAGGATGGCGTATCAAATCTGAATATCAATAATACCTATAAATATTCTAATATTTCTTTTTTATTTACTTGATAAACCCCTTAGTACAGACCTTAAAATCCTTCCAAACCTATAAAAAGACTTGTAAGAGACAATTACATCAGTCTATAGAACCATTAGAACCCTCAAAACCATCCCCTAGATGTAGTTGTGGGAGACCATAATAATGGTACTCAAACCCAAGCCCCAATAATAAATCAAGTTGAACATCAAAGATTATGGTCATAGCTAGAACCAAAAAAACATTAATGAATTTATCAGTGATGAACATTGGGTAATAGAAATGTAAGAAGAACTAAATCAAATTGAAAGAGATAAATTCTTAGATTCATTAGATATATGTACAAAGTACCAAACTATTGGAACCAAGTGGTAATATAAGAACAAATTCAATTATTCTATCATTGTTATTAGAAACAAATAAATATTGGTATCATTTGTTTATATTCAAAAAAGAAGGGATTGACTATGAAGAAAAAATTTCTCTAGTATCTAAACTTGAATCCATTAGAATACTTATTACTTATTAAGAACATATAAATTTCAAAATTATATCAAATTTTTAATAAGAGTGATTTTATAAATGGTTATATTATTGAGTATGTTTTTATTAAATAACCTCTATATTTTTAAATCCACATTTTTCAAATCATGTTTTTAAATTAACAAAAGAATTGTATGGTTTTAAACAAACTCATAGATCTTTTTATGATAGGCTCAACACTTTTCTAATTTCAAATGACTTTTTAAAAGGTGTTTTTCATCCTACCTTATTTATAAAAATAATTTCAAAGGATTTTTTCTTAGTTAAAATATATGTTGATGACATTATTTTTGGTTATTCAAAAAAATAATTTTGTATTGATTTTTCAAAACTAATGGAAAATGAATTTTAAATGAGGTTTATAGGTGAACAAAAATTATTTCTTATTTTTAAAAAATTTCAAAATAAATAAGAAATTATTTAAAATCAATGTAAGTATAAAAAAGATCTTTTAAATGTTTTTTCTTGGAAAACTCAAAAGGAAGTGACACTCCAATTAATACCTCCTATAAAATAGATCTTAATGAAATTGGTAAACTAGTTGATCAAACCATTTACAAAGTTATGATAGAAATTTTACTTTACTTGATAGATATTTGAACTATTATTATGTTTAGTATTTGTATGTGTTAATTTTTACAAGAAAATCCTAGGGAATCACACTTAAATATTGTTAAAAGAATTTTCAAATACCTAAAAATTATAACCAATTTTAGAGTATTCTATTATAGAGGAAATGATTTCAATCTAATTAATTATTTTGCTGCCAATTTTGGTGGATATAATTTAGATAGAAAAATAACCTATATAACATGTCACTTGTTGAGAAATTATTTAGTATCATGGTGTAGTAAGAAACAAAATTTTGTTGAATTTTCTATTATTGAATCTAAATACATAGTTTATAGCAGTTTTTGTGTATAGATTTTGTGGATGAAACACACATTACTTGACTATGGATATCAATTCATACATGAAACTATAAAATGATACAATAAAAGTGATATAAAAATTTAAAATAATCATGTGTATCAGTCTAAGAAAAAACACATTGATATAAGAAATCTCTTTTTTAGATGTTATTTTCAAAAGGGAGATATCACTCTTGAATTCATTAGAATATAACACCAACTTACTGAAATTTTTGAAAATCCTATGAATTATGGGATATTAAGTTATATTATACATGATTTATACATGGTTGATTATGATTAATTTATCATGTTTTTAAATTATTTATATTTGTTTATAAATTTTACTTATGAGGAATAGTCATTTAATTACTTTTATTTAAATATATCATATGTATGTTTTTAAGTTTTTTAAACTATATTTTATTTGTGTTCTTCTGCATTACTGTAAAATAGATCCCAAAATGATTTTAATATTCTAAATTATAATTTGAATCATCGTGTATCTTTTTAAAATTGAACTGAACCCTTTTTTGACCCTTCCTTATTTAAACCCTATCCTTTCTTCCTTCAAATCTCTATCAAGAATTTTGAAGATAAAGAGATCATTTGAATAAGATTATCTTTGGGTATCATATGTTTCTAAGAGATTTAAGGTGAGAATTATTGGATCTCATAATCTTTCAAAGTTTCATTTTATGCCAAGAGAAGTCACCCCTAAAAAAGAAGTCAATGTTGAATGGTTTAGTACAAGTAATTCTCTTGTTTAGAGAATATAACTTCATTAAGGATGAACTAATTTCATTTTGTATGAAAATCATATTTTCAATCCTATATTAGTGAAATACTTTTAAGTGAACATGGTTTTCAAAGCTAGAGATGAGACAAATATCATAAGAACCTTTGTGCATGATCATGAATTCGATTTATCTTTAAATATTTGGGTTAAAAGTTTTAAAGTACTAAATCATAGAGTGTACAAAGGCTTAAAAAGTTATTATCCTATAAAATGTTCACATTTTAAACTTAGAAATGATCTGGAAGAGTTGAATAGTGATAGAAACCCTCAAAGGACTAGTTATATTGAGCTAAGTGGTGAGTTTAATCTATTGTTACAGTTCAAACAACACACTATCCTCCCTAGAAAGATATATTTTAGCACCATTAGGAATCAATACCTCTCCCTACTATACTTAATGGTTCATTGAATTCAAATCAATCTTCCTAGATTCTTGATGAGTAATATGTAAATACTCAGTAAAACCTCTTCAAGGATTAATAATTTTCCTTAAACTAAGTTCATTTTAGTCATTATTGAAAAATAAAAGACTAATTTGTAAGGGAGTAGAGAATTCAATCCTTTCTGGTAGTGTTTTCCTAAACCAAAACACATGTAAAATAATAAATATTAGATAAAATATATGGAAGAAGATATGGGTAGCTAATGAGGTTGGGCTCTATGAACAATTCAATCCTATGAAAAAAAATTCTAGACTGAGAGATTCCATATATCCAGGCTTCAATACTAAATAGATAGTCAAATATGGATATTCATCTAATGAAAATGGATCATAGGATATAGTTTATGTATCTAAATAAGAGATAATAGATAATGATGATATCATTATATCCTCTCTTGTTCTATAAATTTATAAGGTTTTAGAAGTTTGAGTAGAATTTGAACATATAAGAGAATGAGTAGTAATTCATAAGGGGGGATAACTCTTAGATCTATTCTCTTTGGACCAATTCTCACCAACTCTGAGAGTGAAAAGGATTAGAATATTATTATAGAGATTACCCCTATGTTTGAGAAAGAGGGCCTATTTTTTATTCCACACCTCCCAAGAAAGATTCATATTTAGATAATACATTCTTTGATCTAGATATATAAGCTCCAAGTAATGGTAATGAAAAAGATAATGGTGATGAAATTCCATATAATCTGGAGATTCCAAAAATGCAAGTTATTTATATAGTTTCAAAACCTATTATAAAAATACCACCTTCACCTATTCTATAAGAACAAGTCCTTATTAATCCTTCTATTGATCTTTTGTAAGAACTTTTTGGATCTGCATAACCAATTCAACCTTCTTCACCTAAACATGAGTCAAAAAAATCTATTTAAATGAGATCATATTTATGAATCTTATTTTATAACTAAGGTTCTTCTTATTGATGATTTCGAAAGAAAAATTTAGTAAATTGAGAATCCATAGAATATATTTTTAGATAATGAAGGATCAACATTGAGGCCATCAGAGTTAGAGTTTAGTGACTCCACTTCTAACCCTATTCCTATCTATTCTCCTCAAGATGTACAAACTTATTCATATCATGCTCAACATCAACCAGTTGCACCTATTTATTACACTGTAATCACTTAAACTAACTTTATCCAGTTTAATAATGATCTTCTAGATTTTTTGGAAGAAATTTTTCTTTATATTAATAGTTAAAATGAGTATAACATGCAAGAGGATGTTTCTTATACCATTGATAGTGTTATAAATCATATTAGGGTGAAGAAATTTATAAAGTTATGTCATATAGATCGTGAGATTGAATTTTTTTAACTCAGATGGAAGATTTCATAGGAGGGATTGGAACCCTTCAAGACGATATGTTGGATATGCTTTCTAAAATGGATATAAGATATCATTTAGTGATTAAAATTCCATCCAGAAATTCACCTTCTAATCCTACATCTATTTCTATATATGAGGATCCTTTTAGAAGGCTTGTACATGAATAAATCTAGAGTATGAAAGATAGTGTTAAAGATATCAAAAATTAATTTTTGATGGATGTGGTTTTATATAGAGAGAAGCTCAATGATATGGTCAAATATAAATCTATCAAGACTACCAAAGTCAAGTTTGTAATCAAGGGACCAATAAATTATTATCTAAACTAGATCTACACCTAGGAAGTTTTAAAAACTCTATTTCAATATTTGGAAATATACTTTAAGATGTATCCTCTAATGGATTCTTTCAAAATGATTATATAAAATATATTAATTATAACACCCCTTTTGGATCAGTTCATGTCATATAACAATAGATTTCTATAAATTATTGATATCACAATGAGACTCACCAGGGGATTCCTAGCTAGTGGAAATCTAAGTGTGACACCCCAATATTACATCCAATAGGCTAGGGGCTGGAAATAAGTATTGAGAATTCATAAAAAATGGGATTCATTAGCATAATGTACTTATACACATGGACACAACCATATCTATAAAAACATTCATATAAATAATAAAATACTAAAACATCTAGGGTATGAACATGCATGAAATAACCTATAGTGAATACATTAGAGTATGATAATATAAATCCAAAGTATAAAGGGGGAAAATACATGACCTGTAATGACCTAGGTTTTTTTAATGATATTTGTTTCCTAACTAAATGTGTATTATATTATATAATATTATACATGTGAAAAATATATCGGAACCAATAAATCCTTATCTCATTAATAATGATCATTAAATTAGTCATCTATGAAACTAATTAAAACGTAACATTAAAACTGGAAAAAAAATATAAAATAGAAAAGATAAAATAGAAAGATATGGATCACCCCAATATGATATATTCATCACCCCCATAGAAAATGCTATATAAATAAAACAAAATATTATTAAACCAAAAAATATATTAAGAAAATTAAAATATAACCTTAATATAAATTGTAGTGAAAATTGATTTAAATAACAAAGCGGTATTTACAGGGTATAAAGGAAATTTGACCATTAGGATTTGGCCATTATATGATCGTTGTTCAATATAACCATTATTCAATTTTGATAATTGGGAACTATACCCATTGGTTATAATTTTATTATTATAATTATTGTTTATAAGTAGTAATGAAAAGGTATAATTGATGTAGAAAGGAGAAATTATGGCCTAAACTAGTAGATTCATGTTGTTTGAAGCCCATTTTTCATAACTTGGCTGGGAGGTAGAATCATTGGGGTTAAACCTTGAATAATCCCAAGCTAAGATTCAAAAAGTGAAGTTTGAACAAAATCACCTACAGGAGATGTTCAAGTTAGTGAAGATTATCACTTGGTCGATGTTAGCCGAGCCACCCCATAAAATCACCACCATTACACACCTTACCCATAGTGTGTACATGGGTGTAATAAAGGGTTATGTATCCATTTTATAGTTACTTAATGTTTAATTATCCCTATATAAATAAAATATTTATTACATCGATCCCATTTTGAGAATAATTATTTTTAATAAATTATAAATTTGAGTAAGACCAATTTGATAAATTAATTATTGGACACAAATAAAACGTAATTGGATTTTTTAGAAAATATATACAATTTTTTAATAAAATCAGGTTTTCTAAAAAATATTTGTTTTAATGAAATAGTATTTTAAAAATACTCTTATTTAAATATAAATGATAAAATAATTTTATAACGTCCTATGAAATATTTATAAGTGTCAAAAAACTTATTGTGTCTTAAAAACTACTATTTTTTAATAAATAAATATTTTTATATTTAAATGTTAAAATTATCATATTTATATACTTATTTTGATAAAATAAATATTATATTTTAAATAAGAATGTTTAAATTAGGTTTGGTTGAATTTTTTAGAATTTTCTAAAATAATTTATTTTTTAGTGAATTGGTAAAAATACATCTTTGGATTTTCAGTATGTTTTATGAAATCATATTTATTTCATAATGATTTAATAATTAATTAAGAAAAATAAAATACCTATAATATTTTATTTTATTAATATGAATTATTTTAATGGTTTTTAATCAATTTCCAAACCAATAAGTGACTTTCCAAAGTCTAAAATAAAAATTTTGATTTTGAAAACATTATTTTGTTGAAAATTTACTTTTCCATATCCAAATAAGTAATAAAAAATTGATTTCAGTTCTAATGGATTAAAATATTATAAAATTTGACTCAAGTTTTCAAAACCATGAACAATAACTATGGTTAAGCTGGTCGTTTTTCATTATCCACAACTTAGATTTCCAAGACCTATATTTAGAAATTATTAAACAATTCCTCCACTTTTTCTATAAATACCCACTGATTTCACCATTCCCATTCACTCCCAATACATAATTTAATAATTTCATGTCATTTTTCCTCCCAATTATCCCCCCCAAGTTTTCCTCAAGCCCTCAAGGTTCCATCCTCAATTTTATGAACAACTCTTCAATGTAAGGTAAATCTATGCTTCACATTTCCATTCAAGTTCCCTTTTTGTGGTATGTCTTATAATTTCTAAAATAATTCTTTTTTCCAATTTCTATTATCCCATTACTATAATAATGGTCTTTTTTAAATGGTATACCCTTTTCCCCTCTCATTTTTCCTTTCCTTAACCCATGTTTTATACTCATCATGCTGCTGAATTTATTTCTCTATTTTACTTGAGAAATTCTCATTTATTTTCTTTTTTTGAATACTCAAAGATATTCCTTTTCCATGGGTATTAAACTATATTTAAAATCATTTTTTTATTCAAGGATATATATATATTAATCCTGTATTCCCTTTTCATAGGTAAAAAATGTTATAATGATCATGTCTTTAATCACTTTTGTATGCCATGATTTTGATGAGAAACCTATTCATTATTCTCCAATGATTATTAATAAAATGATTTATTATGATCAATATAGCTCTCAGAAAATTAATAAATATAAAGGGTGAACCCTGATAGTGATATAATGTATTAGGTAAAGAAAATTAATCTCTATAGATGACCTATTGTATGATATCTTAGTGAATAACCGTGGTAATTTTCATTTATGACACCTTGGTGATAAACCATGGATATATGTTTATTAGTGCTTCATTTTTATGTTGTAGACACATTTAAATGTTATGTATCATGTTATTTTTATTATTATATTCATTTTTTTCTCTTGATCATGTTATACTGTTATACCTCATGTTCTTACTGACATGATTTGTGATCACATGTTAAAAGTATCCCGTTATAATTCCCTTACTGATCTCATGATCACCCCTTTCCATTGATGTATGTCCCTAGGATATGAGATGCAATAACAGAAACTTAGGGTGAACCCATGAATAATCCCATCACATTTGTTAGAATAATTTTTTATGGTTTCATGTATTATGTTCCTGATTTCCAAGAAACTAAACTTTAAAATATCCTGTATTTTGTTTCATGTAATGAAAATTTTATGTAATAAAAAGAAAATATTACATAGCTTCTATAAGAGGAAAGATTAGTTATTTGTGGAGAATAGGACCTGAAAACCTTAGTATGAACCCTAATGAAAAGTCTAAATATAGGAAAAATCCTCGTATATTGGTGAGTATTAAGTAAGTGGTTTCTAAGAAAATACATCCCTATTTGGATACCACTATTATATGTGGTTATGGAATAGTTGTACCTAGGGGTAACACCTGAAAACACTATATTGAGCAAGACTTGATCGAAAACTAGTGTATAAAAATAGTCCTTGCTTCACACCTAGTTTGACACTCCCAATGGATATGTTTGGATAATCATAAGATTTTTATGAACCATTATAAAGTATATATATATAATGTAATTATTATTATATGAGAGTAATAAATAACATATTTAATCATGATTTTTTAAGAATTAACCTCCCTTTAGAATTATAAGGTTCCTAAAAGTAGCACATTTTTCACTAAGTTTTTCTTATTTTAGAAAAATGGATGGAAATAGGTGGAACTATGTAAATGATGAGTGTAATAGATGATGCACTAATAAACTTCTGATGAAGTTGGAATGAAAAACTTCATGAGGATTTATGAATCAAATATCTCTAGTTATGAATCATAACATGAATCAATTTGAGAGACTAGATTCACCTTGAAGGTAACAATTTTTCGTTGTGTCCTTCATACGTCAACGACCACCTTCTTTTAGTGGATCTACTGAACCACTGATTTTTTAATAATGGATTACCTCTATGGAAAAGATATTTTCTATACACCACTATTTAGATCTAGATAAATTCAACCTAGAAGTATAACTCTTAGAAGTAGAAGTTGGTTGGTGATGGATGCTGGTTAAAAACACAAACCCAAGAATGGAGATTGAGGATATGGAGTGGGAAAAGTTTAGGGGAATATTTTTCAATAAATATTTTCCCTATTAGATGAAAAAATAGGTAAATAATTCTTAGAGATGAAGCGGGAGGAAAATGAATCATTGGGAAGCTATGAAATGAACTTTACAATACTTTCTTGATACACCTCTAACTTTATTATGGATCCTACAGAAAAGGTTATAGATTCTTTGGTGAACTGAGACCCCATCTATGGAGGAATTTTTAAGATAGATACTATGAAAGTTATGAGGAGATATTGTAGAGTGATATAAAGGTTTAATTGGATTTTGGAGAGACATATTGGTCACATAGGTCAAATGAAAAAAAGACATCAATGGCACCAAACTCAGGGAAGAACTTTGATCACAGAAGAAGAGGAAACAAAGTGAAACTTCCCACATGAAACAAATGTGGGAATAAGCATTTGGGGAACTAATTTATTGGAAGTGGAAAGTGATACAAGTGTATAAGAGATGTCCATATAACTCAAAACATTCATGTTGAGGTGAAGCCTCAACTTCTCAACACTAAAAAAAGAAAGTTGGTGCAGGCCCAACCTGAAGTCCAATTATTTAAATGTGGGAAGCTTGGTCACTTTTTCAATCAATGTGAAAATCATAATATTATAGAATGAAAAGATCATAAACCTCAGTATAGGATAGGGGATCAAGGTCAATCATTTTCAATCATGATGGCTAAAGTATAGGCTCCAAATGATGTGGTGGTAGGTACACTCTTTGTTCTCTAAAAGATAGAAAGTACATTGTTTGATTATGGTTCTATGAATTCATTTATTTCATCCAAGTTTGTAAATAATATAGAATAAATCCTTGAGATACTAAAATTATAGTTATCATTCAATAATCCTAGAGTAATTAACCTAGAATAAACATTGTTAGAAACTTTAATATAAACTTTGGCAAGTAAAATCTCATCACAAATCTAGTAGTCATTCCCATGGTAAAATTATACACTATATTAGGGATGCACTATCTTTAAAAGTATAATGATAATATAAACTACAAGAGTAAGTAAATCTCAGTATTCTTTAATGGACAACCTATAGTTACTTTCAAAGGATAGATATCATATCTTGAGCTTTGTCTAGAAGCACCTTCCATAGCCTTCTTCATGGATATGATCAGTGAAGAGGGAGAAGGAAATGAAATTATAAAGATATAAAATGTCCCATTAATTATGGAATACACTGGCCTATTTCCTAAATATTTACCAATACCTCCCCCTAAAGAGAGGTATAGATCTATATTCAACTCATACCTGGATCCAGGTCGATATCGAAGACCTCGTATAGAATGGAAAATGTGGAGCTAGATTAATTAATAAAATAACATAAATATTTTTGGATGAGGTATTTATCTAACCAATTGTGTCTCTTTGGGGATCACCTATTCTCTTTATAAATAAGAATGATGGATCAATTTAGCTATTAATTGATTATAGAGAACTTAATGGGATCATAGTGAAGAACATGTACCATCTCCCAAGGATTGATGATTTATTTGACCAACTTCATGGGGCTCAATTATTTTCCAAGATTGACCTACGATCTAGGTATCATCAATTGATGATGAAGAAATAAGATATTCCAAATATTTCATTCCAAACAAGATATGGGAATTATGATTTTTCTATTATTCCCTTCAACTTGACTAATGCTTCAACCATATTTATGGATTTGATTAATGTAGTCTTTAAGGACTACCTTGATAAGTTTGGGGTAGTTTATATTGATGATATTCTGATATATTTCAAAAAAATTAGGAGCATGAGGATAATATAAGGGTTATATTAAAAACTATGAGGAAGGATAATATATTTGGAAAATTCAGAAAATGCGAATTCTATTTAGAACAAGTTGAATTATTAGGGAAAATTGTAACCAATGAAGGAATGTTGGTTTACCCTAACAAGATAAAGGCTGTAGAGAAGTGGCATCAACCTAAAAAGGAAAATTAGATTCATAGTTTCCTTGGTTTAGTAGGATATTATAGGATGTTTGTGAAAAAAACATAACTTTATAATCCACTAACCAAGCTAACATGAAATAGATCTAGGTTCATCTGGATAAAGGAGTGTAAAGAAAGCTTTCAAGAAGTGAAACATAGATTGGTTAGTATACATGTGTTAACTCTACCCTAAGTCAAGGAAGTATTTGTTATTTATAGTGATGCATCTCTGAAATGGAATGGGTGAATACTCATGCAAAATGAAAAGGTGGACTCTTATGCATCTCAGTAGTTAAATCCTTATGAGAATAATTATCCTACACATGACCTAGAGTTAGATGTAGTTATTGTTTCTCTAAAAATATAGAGGGACTATATTTATGGGGATAATTGTGATATATACTGTAAAGACCCAGATTTTCTATGTAAATTTTGTTTTAATTATATGGAATTATTACAAGTCTATAAAAATTGATAGCATGAGATTCTGAGGCTCGGATTGCCCGGAATGAATTTCTGAACTTTTTTAAGGTACGTTCAGTAAACACACGGGCGGAATTTTCTATATATTTAACTAGTGCTTGGATTAAAAATCTGAGGGTATCGTTGAATATGCAGTGCTGGAATTCACTTAAGGGAGGATTCACTTAGAACGTAGTAGGTTGGGAGAAAAGGTTATATTTTGTACATTTAGAAGAATAATAAAATATCTTTGTTAATTTATTTCTTTCTTTTCTTTTCCTCCAACAGACAAGTGGCAGTGGAGGGACCAGTGACGTGTCAAGTAATTAAATAGCTTGACTCCTCAAATCCTTTGTAATAGTGCCATTGGAATTAGTAAGGTTCCTATTAAATTAATCCTCATTAATTCCACGTGCATTACTCACCCTCCCCCTCTCCTATTTATATGGAGGTTGGGGAAGAGTATTGGCACGGCTTCACCAAGCGACGAAGTTCTGATAAAGTGTCATGACGCCAACCACTTGGAGGACGGGACTGGTACCAGTGGGCGGTGATGAGAGCCACCAATCAATGAACACCGACTCTTCCTCAAATGCGAATTTCTCCAACGATCTTGAGGTAGGGTTTATTTTCTTGTCCAAATTCAAGAGTTGATGTATCATTATTCTATCATCTTGATATCAAGCTAATGTGGAGGGTGTGGTCCAAACAAACAAGGCCCGGACCCTCTACCCTTTTTTGGGAATTTTGTGCGTTCTTCATGAGCATTTTTATCCTGGTGGGACGAAACCTGGTATGGCGAGTGACGGCGGAGTTCGGTAAAGGTCGGACGTGAAGGAGTTAGTGGTGCGCCGTCGTGCATTGTCGGCGAAGAAGGTCGAGGCTGTAGCCACGGCGGGTGAAGACAACGGTCGGCTCAGGCCATCCGTGGAAGGTGGAGTGGCGTGCAACGGTGCACCGCCAGAGAAAGGGGTCGCGTCATATAGCTGCGGAGGATAGCAGCGGCCGGCACCGACTAGCCGCAAACAGAGGTGATCAGTATGCCATTGCATGCTGTTGAATAAGTTTGTGGCTCGGATGCTGTGGCGGAGGGCCGAGACCTACTCCCAGTGAGTCCCGTGGATGAACCAACGGCGCCCCATGGAACCGCCACTCCAAATCCTGAGTGGGGGGGAAATGATTCTCCCCTATTCCAGCTAGGGAAGACCCTGAACCTATGGGTGGCACCTCTAGCAGGCCACGCCCCTCCTCGAGCCAGGCCACGTGAGCCCTAGTGGGTCGCACCTCCAGCAGGCTGTGCCCCTATTCGGGCTGGGCTGCGTGAGCCCCTACGGGCCACGTCTCTAGCAGGCCACGCCCCTCTATGGGTTGGGCCGCGCCAGCCCAGCGAGCCATGCCGGTTCGACCCAAACCAGTTCATGTCGGCTCAGACTAAGTCAAGCTGGGTCGGTCCGACCGGGTCGGGCCGGACCCGGACCCTTCTAGGCCCAGTTTTTCTAAAGGATCCATAACTTGAAATCCAAGCGTCGGTTGGATGAACTGTCTGTGGCATTGAGAACCTTGGAGAGAGATGGTTCTTTTGATATACTTCTCTTGAGTTTTGGAGAAAGTTGGAGTATGGCCGGGTTGGATCGAACCTGAATCCAACCGGGCCCTCGGAACTAAAATGCTTATAAGTCACAGACCGGGCATCTGATTGATGCATCATCTTTCACGTTGGAACCCTTACGACATGGCAGTCCTTTGGGATACTTCTTCATGGAGATTCATGGTAGTTTAGGTATGATAGATGTATTGAGGAGAGGATCCTACTAGAATCAAGTGTGCTTTGAGTGGGAATCCAGTGCCTGGCAGTGAGGTAGAGGTTGGAGACAGATCGTACGAATTTTAGTATCAAGCGATCCTGTGTGGGTCAACTCTTACTGATCCTATGTGGGTCACATCCTGTGTGGGTCAGTGCTCAGCGATCTTGTGTGGGTCAGCGCATACTAATCCTGTGTGGGTCAGATCTTGTGTGGGTCAGGGGGGTTAGTACCTATCGATCCTATGTGGTTTAGAATCCGTATGAACAGCAGCAGTGCCTCTCGATAGAATAATATGATCTAGATTCTCGACTAATCATCTCTAATTCTGTACTTTACTTATACCTTGTGTGAACTGAGTCTTTACCTTTTTGGTAATTTCACCTTTTTGGTGTTGCCTTCGTGGTGTTACCTTCATGGTGTTACCTTTGTGGTACTTTCACCTTCATGGTGTTACCTTCATGGTGTTACCAATGTGGAACTTTCACCTTCGTGGTGTTACCTTCGTGGTGTTACCTTCGTGGTGTTACCTTCGTGGTGTTACCTTGTTGGTATTATTCCTTCATGGATCAATTGTACAAATGGCTTAAAAGTTGGACCCTTAAGTTTCCTCATGAATGAGATGAGTATCTTTTGATAACTTAGGTATATGTATAGGAATATAACTAAGTAGAGTTGATGACTTCTTTGTGATTTGTGATTGATGTCTTACTTTGTGGTTTTTCCTTTGTGGAACTCTGGAATACCGTCGGGGGTCTCAGGGTCCCTACTGAGTATCGTTATACTCACCCCTGCATAGGTTTCTCCTGTACCTTGTTGTGTCTTGTTCAGACGACATACAGCATTGATCAAGGCTGAGGGATCCAGGACTGGATGGTGCTCAAAGGTGGACCATTTGACGTGACGTGATGCGGTGACTTTTGATTGAAATTTGTACCTACCCTTCAAGTAGGATCCTCAGTGGACGATCCAAGAGCTATTTTTCTCTTTCATTTGTACTTGTACTTTCCAGTTGGGCTTGTATTCTAACCCCTTTACTTTCAGTACACTTTTTACTATAGGATTTTACTTCGTGGTCCCTTTTTGTTGTGTTCTTGGGTTGTGTATTTTTATAGGTCTAAAGGCAATGTCTTCCCATTATAGGGATACACCTTTTCAGTGATAGTCACTAGCCCCTAGCCTATGGAAGGTGGGCTTGGGGTAGTCACGGCATGGGCCCCAGGGGATGGCTCGTGACAAAGTGGTATCAGAGGATTTTGTTCTACTGAAGAAATAGTACTCTGATCTTTTGTATGTGGCAATAGTGTTAAGTGTTATGAGTGTGGTTTTCAATTTGGGGAATCTAGTTTTAGTGCGGCGGTCAAAGTATCCATACACCAGGGCCCTGAATTATGATTTCCGACTCAGTGCATGAAAACACTGATTGCATGTGTTTTGAAAATCTTTTCTTATGATTTTATTTGAGTCGGATCACCAGGTATAACTTTTTTCATGTGGATCACCTGTTATCTTTCAGGATTCCGCCATGTAGATAGCCAGCCAGAATTCCTAAGAGAGTACATGATGACGGACCACCGAGCAATGAGGCCTCGGTGCAGGTCCCTATTATGGTGATAGAACCTTCGGGTGGTGTACCAGAAGCACCACTACCCATTGGGAATCCATTTCCACCAGCCCCACCAACAGATGGCGCACGCCGACTGAGCTCATTTCATGAGTTTCATCAGCAGAGGCCTCCGAAGTTCCGAGGCGAGATGGATCCACAGGTGGCTAAGGACTAGATGGAGTCTATGGCCCGAGTTTTTTGCTTAGTTGGGACACCATCTGATCTGATGGTGATCTTAGTTGCCAGTATCTTCCAGGGATAGCTGGGAGATGGTGGAGTCTGACACTCCAATTACACGATGAGGATACCCTCACTTGAGCAGACTTCGAGGGCCTTTTTAGGGCATATTTTATCCCAACGACTCTATTCTCAGTGCGTATACAGGAGCTGGTGCACTTACAACAGGGCAGCATGATCGTGGTCCAGTACTCAGTGAGGTTCACTGATCTCTCTCGCTACTCCCCCGACATGGTACAAGACCTGTTCTTAAGGGCTCGAACCTTTGAGTAGGGTCTTCGACGAGAGTTTAAAGCATCGATGATATCGCTTAGCATTCTAATACAGGCTGGGGTTCTAGAGAAATCACTTTTAGTGGAGAGATTTTTAGATGAGAAGGCACTAACAGCTAGGGCCACCACCAGATGTCAGGTAGTAGAGTCATCCGCAGCAGGCAGTAGATGAATGACATAGGGGCCCAAGAGGGCCAGACCTTCTGGTGGAAGACCTCAGGATACAGGGTTTGTGGTGAGAGGCTCACAAGATAGAGGATAGACAAGGAGTAGGTAGTGTTACTCGTGCAGCGGGTAGGGTCACATGGCTCGTGATAGCCCTACCCATCGTACGGATGACTATAAGACCGTCGAGGGACCGTCGAGGCAGAGGTAGAGGTTTGAGCGAGGAGGTCCTTAGGGAAGCGGACATGGTAGAGGAGTTGGCCATGCAATAGGTGGTGGGTGGAAATTCGAGGTTCTACCACCACCACCTCTAAGTGGTCTACCCCGACCATAGAGAGTAGGAGGATAGGGACAAGATCAGCTTCAGGCAGTTGAGGCCTATGACCACGGTGCTCCAGAGATGATTATAGGTACGATCTGTGTATACTCCACCCTAGCTGCAGTACTTATAGACATAGGTTCTAGTCACTCTTTTATTGACATGGCCCTCGTTCAGAGCTCGGAGATTCCAATGGAGTTGTTGGCTTGATCCTTACGATTAGAGACTCTTACAGGAGAAGAATCTATGATTACACACTGGGTCCGGCAATGTGAGCTTACTCTAAGAGGCGAGATATTCGTATGGGATATTCTAGTAGCAGCTTCGAGGCCTTATAATGTCATCTTGGGTATGGATTGGTTATCCACGGTCCATGATTAGATAGACTATATTAGGCATAAAGTGTTGTGTGTCTGTGAGGATGAGACTAGTTTTTCCATCACCGATGAGAAGGGAAACTTTGCAGCATAGGATGGACTTACCTAGATGATGGTGCAGTCGATCACACATCAGTTGGATATCCTTACCCTTAGATCAGTTGATGTTGAGATTCTGATTTATCCTATAGTAGTGGACTAGTATGCTGATGTCTATCCTGATGATGTTCCAGGACTACCTCCATGTAGAGAGGTATACTTTTACATCGACTTGTACTCCAGGATGGAACCTATATCTACACCATTATATCAGATGGCTCCCATGGAGCTTCATGAGTTACTAGTACAATTGGAGGACTTTTAGAGGAATGGGTTCATTAGGCCCAGGTTTTCTCCATGGGCAGTCCCGATTTTGTTTGCCAAGAAGGAAGATGGTAGTTTGAGACTCTGTGTGGACTATCGGCACCTAAACCCAGTTACCGTGAAGAACAAGTATCCACTTCTAAGGATTGATGATCTTTTTGATCATCTGAAGGGATCTCGTTGGTTTTTAAAGATATACCTCATATCATGCTATCATCAGCTCAGGGTACGAGATGAGGATGTGCAGAATATGGCCTTCAAATGTCGATATGGCCACTATGAGTTCTTGGTTATGAAATTAGGAGTAACCAACGCCCCAGCAGTGTTCATGGGACTCATAAACAGAATCTTTCAGCCATACCTCAATCGCTTTGTGGTGGTATTCATTGATGACATCTTGGTGTACTCAGTGATGGAGGAGGAGTATGCCTATCATCTGAAAATAGTTCTGGATACACTCCGAGAGCACCAACTTTATGGTAAGCTCTCTAAGTGCCAGTTCTGGATATGAGAGGTCCACTTTATGGGACACGTTATCTTGGAGGCTGGAGTTGCAGTGGATCCGGTGAATATAGAGGTTTTGCTTGCTTAGGATCCACCCAGGAGTGTGACTGAGGTGCGGAGTTTCCTGGGGTTAGATGGGTACTACTGGAGATTTGTTCCTGACTTTTCTAGATTTGCAGCACCCTTGTCAGCATTGACAAATAAGGTACAGCCCTTCGTGTGGATAGAGAGATGCCAGTAGAGTTTTCAGAAGTTGAGGAAGAGACTGACGAGTGCCCCCATCTTAAGGTTACCAGAAGAGGGAGTTATGTATGTAGTCTACTGTGAAGCATCAGGGACCAGACTTGGATGTGTCCTAATGTAGGAGCGATCAGTGATCACTTATGGTGCATGATATCTAATATATCATGAGAACAACTATGCTACCCCTGACCTGGAGTTAGAAACAGTTTTCTTTGCCTTCAAGATGTAGCGACATTACTTGATGGGTGAACGTTTTACAGTCTACTCTGATCACAAGAGTCTCAGGTATATCTTCTCACAGAAAGACCTGAACCTGAGATAGTGATGTTGGATAGTGTTCCTCCAAAACTATGACTTTGAGATAGTATACACTTCTAGGAAGGGGAATATATTGGCTGATTCACTCAGCAGGAGGTCTGGTTTACAACTGCTAAGTGAGGCAACAGAGCAGCTAGCCGCATTGCAGATATCCTTTGGGAATAGAGATGGAGCATCTTACCTCTAGTCTATGACTGTCACTCCCCCAATTCTTCAGCGAGTTCAGGAGGAACATCTTGGGGACTTTTACTGCGAGGCTCAACATGATCAGATATCCTTAGGACATGCACCTGATGGATTTTATGAAGGTGGGGAGCATATCATCATCTTCAGAGAATGCACCATGGTACCAGTGGTGCTAAGAGAGGAGGTATTGAGGGAGTTCCATACATCCCCTCTGGCAGTGCATCCTGGTGTGGAGAAGATGTACCAAGACCTCCGGTGTTAACACTGGTGTCTAGGGATGAATAAGTCAATGGAAGATTTTGTTTCACAATGCCTCACTTGACAGCAAATGAAGGTCGAGCATCAGGTACCAGCAGGCTTAGCTCAGCCACTTGAGGTACTGGAGTGGAAGTGGGATGGTATTTCCATGGAATTTCTGACAGGGCTACCACGTACGTCCAGGGGCCACGATTCCACCTAGGTTATCATTGACTGACTCACTAAGTCAGCCCACTTCCTACCCATCCAAGAGAAGGGATCAGTAGAGGTCTTTGGACGCCTCTACGTACAGGAGATTGTACGACTTCATGGGGTTCCATCAAGTATCTTCTATGATCTTGATTCAAATTTTACATCTCGGTTGTGGAAGAGATTTCAGGAGGTTTTCGGGATACATCTACATTTGAGCACCATCTTTCATCCACATACATATGGTCAGATGGAGCAGACCATTCGAACACGGGAGGACATGCTTCATGCTTACATCCTAGATTTTGGCCGTAGTTGGGAGGATCACTTTCCCTTGGTGGAGTTATCATACAACAATAGTTATCACTCCACCATCATCACCATTTGAGGCCTTATACGGTCGACCATACATATCACCTCTATGTTGAACAGACCCAGGGGAGTCAGCACTTATGGGTCCGAAGTTGGTATGGGATACCACTAAGAAGGTGCATATCATCCAAGAGCGGATGAAGACTACACAGAGTAGGCATAAGTCTTATGTTGATAGGATATTGAGACCTCTGGAGTTCCAAGTGAAGGACTATGTATTCCTGCGAGTATCCCCTCGATGGGGACTATGAAGATTTGGGTGAGGTGGAAAACTTTCATCAAGGTTTATTGGACCATTTCTGAAACTTCGGAGGATTAGCAAGGTGGCATACCGCTTGGCACTGCCACCGCAGTTGGAGAGGGTGCACGACGCCTTCCAAGTATCCTAGCTGAGGAGATACGTGCATGACTCATCTCATGTCATCGACCATGGCGAGATAGACTTTGATGATGGAGCGACGTTTACAGAGGTTCCAGTGGAGATTGAGGATCGACAGAAGCAGGTCCTTCATGGATGATCGATACCTATAGTGCACATTCTCTGGTAGTATGGGAACCTTCAGGAGAGCACATAGGAGCGGGAGGCTCAGATTCCTGATCATTACCCCCATTTGTTTCCTTAGTCCATGTTGTGGCATTTGGGGACGAAAATCCCTAAGGTGGGGAGAATGTAAAGACCCAGGTTTTCCATGTAAATTTTTTTTTAATTATATAGAATTATTATGAGTCTGTGAAAATTTACGGCGCATGATTCCGAGGTTCGGTGTGCCCATAATGAATTTTTGAACTTTAAGGTATGTTTAGTAAACACATAGGTGGCATTTTCTATCTTTTTAACCGGTGCTCGGATTAAAAATCCTAGGGAACCATTAAATCCTCAGCATCAGGATTCACTTAAGGGAGGATTTACTTCAACCGGAGTAGATTGGGAGAAAAAGTTAGATTTTGGAAATTTAGAAGAATAAAAAAATAACTTTGTTATTTTATTTATTTCTTTTCTTTTCCTCCAACAAACAAGTGGTGGTGGTGGGACCAACGACATGTCAATCCATTAAATGTCTTGACTCCTCAAATACTTTGTAACAATATTGTTGGAATTAGGAAGGTTCCTATTAAATGAACCACCATTAATTCCACATGTGTTACTCACCCTCCCCCTCTCCTATTTATATGGAGCTTGGGGAGGAGTATTGGCATGGATTCACCAAGCGACGATGTTCTGATAATGTTTTGTGACACCAACCACTTAGAGGATGGGACTGGTACTATGAAGAGGTGATGAATGCCACTGATCAACGAGCACTGACTCTTCCTCGAACACGACAATCTCCAATGATCTTGAGGTAGGGTTTATTTTCTTATCTAAATTCAAGAGTTCATGTATCATTATTCTATCCTCTTTCTATCAAGCTAACATGGAGAGCGCGGGCCAAACGAACAAGGCCCAGACCCTCCACCCTTTTTTTGGAATTTGGTGCATTCTTTGCAAGAATTTGTATCTGGGTTAGATGAAAACCGGTACGGCGGGTGATGGCGGCGGCTGACAACGGCCGGCCATGGAGGAGATAGCAGCGCACTGTTGCGCATCACCGGCAAAGAATGTTGTGGCTGTAGCCTTGGCGGGTGATGATGATAGCCAGCTCGAGCCAGATGTGGAAGGTGGAGTGGCACGCAATGGTGCACCACTGGAGAAAGGGGTCATGGCATATAGCTACGACGGACAGCAGCGGTCGGCACCGGCCAGCCGCGGACAGAGGCGAGAGGCGTTCCGTCGCGCGCCGCTGAAGAAGGTCGCGGCTCGGATGCCACAGCGGAGAGTTGGGACCTACTCCCTGCAGGTCCCACGAATGACCTGGAGACACCATGTGGTGCCACCGCTACAAATCACGGGCGGGGGGGAAATGCTTCCCCCATGTGCCAACTAGGTCGGGCCCCACACCAGTGGGTCGTGCCTCCAGCAGGCCGCTCCCCTCCTTGGGCAGGGTCACACAAGCCCCAGTGGGTTGTGCCTCTATCATTTCATGCCCCTCCTCGGGCCGGGCCACGCGAGCCCCAACGGGCAGCGGCTCCAACAAGCCTGACCCCTCCGCGGGTCGGGCCACACAAGCCTAGCAGGTCACGCCCTTCGCAGGTTGGGCCACGTAGGCCTAGTGAGCCACTCCCCTCCATGGGCTGGGCAGCTCCAATACAGTGGTCCACACCGCCCAGGCAGGCTGGGCCGAGTCGACCCGAACCGGGTCGGGTCAGCTGATCGCACCGTGATTCACTGTTTCATTTTCACCCTTACACCACTATGCTAAACTTGTTTTATATTGAAAATTATAAAAATAATAACAAATTTCACTTCATGTTTGATTCAATTAATTTTTTATTTATTACTTTTATAAAGGTAAATGATACTTGTTTTGATAATATCATTGAAGGTAGAGGTGATTTGGAGGGCATGTGATGATGTCCAAGGAAAATGGGCCAAACTGCGCAGGATCCATGCACACCAGTGGACTCAATGGCATATTTCTACTAAACCATGCTTCCAAATAGGCTGAAATGTTGTGGTCCGATCCACAATTTAATGGTATACATTTCAAATGAAGAAACTGAAGCCTCATTCTGCCTTTACGATTCCCATACGAACTGATCTGTACAAAGAATCAAATATGCACAAAGTCAAATGTGTTGTTCTATATTTTATCAATATCTAGAGCTATAGTTGTCCAAATGGTTCCAACCTTTCGGTGGAGATATTCAAGAGGTTGGGAAACATGTTTCTAGTTTTTTCCGAAGTGAGATTCAACTTTCAAGTGGTTGAAAACCAATGTCCAAGTGGTTTTACACAATCTTTGTTCCCAAAACCGCTTTCCACTTTGCCTATAAAATGGAAGCTTGGGATCCTCATTTGGAAGTTCGTCCAGGAGGAAAAGATATGGTATTTTGGAGACCCAAATTATTCCTCTCATAATCCAAGGAGTTATGGAGGCCCCTATCCTCATAGGGGGGATCAAGGATGAATGCGAAGTTCCACCTGAGCTTCCTCCTCCTCCCAATGTCAAGCTAAACGGTGGACGGTCATTTTGAGGGAGCTACACACACTTGGGAGGGAGTTCCAGCACTTATTCTTCTACTAGTTTTGTGTAATTTGTGTGCTAAATATTTCACTTATTTCTTATCTTGATATAGTTCTCCTCTGATTTCATTTCTGTTGTTAATATTAAGTGAAACACTTTTTATTTCAACACCGATTGGGTTGATATTTTAAGTGGGAATATTGGGTTGTTCCGATTGGACAAGACAAGAGTCCTATTTATCTCACACATATATAAGATTTAAGTATTCTTTGGTAGCCTTTATTCTCTATTCTTGATACCCAAAACTTGACAACACAATTGTTGTGTCAAGGGGTGGTTCTTTGAGCATCGTTTAAGGGGCAAGAGGGAAGTTGAGATCTTAGAAACCCTCAACCAAAGGATTCCATTAAACCATGTGTATTTTTCAGAATGATGAACTCACCAAGATGTGTAGTGAACTTGAAATGATCTCTTTATCTCATAATTCTAAAACACCACTTTTATTTATCAACTATTAAACTCTTTAAATCAATTAATTTTCTTTAAACTGTTTTAAAACTACCCCTCTTTTAGTACTTCTTATTAAAAACACACAATTTAAACCCATGATTTCTCCTTTAGAGATGACCTAGGGTCTTCCCTATACTACAAATCAACCTTAAAATCATATTCAATTTGACGTGTCATGACAGCGCGGTCAAATTTTGGTTTCATTTTCGGGAGCTCTTTGGTTTTTAGTGCGTGTTTTTTATAATATTTTTGTAAATTTTGTGAATATTTATTTATTTTATCTTACAAAACTTCCTATTTTTTTATTCTGATTTATTTATTTTGTAGGTTTTGTGCATGAAGAATTCAACTCCAGGACACATACAACCTTTCAAACCTGAACCGAAGAGGATCCTACATCAGTGACACCGAGACGCACAAGAGAACCCTTCAAAGGAGGACATACTAAACATATACACTCTTCTTGATCCTTCCTATTCTTCTTCTAGAACCAATATCAAAACTGAAATAAAATTTCATAACATGTCTGAAAATAATTGGACATTAAAAGAACTAACCTCACCTGATGTTGATATCCAACCCACATACATTTAAATGCAAGGTGAGACACCTAATTTTGAACCAAAATCCAATCTAATTCATTTATTACCAAGATTCCATGGACTCGTTAGAGAAGATCCACACAAGCATTTAAAATAATTTCATGTTGATTGTTCAAAATTAAAACCTTCTAATGTGGATGAATAAAAAGTAAATCTTAGAGCATTTCCCTTTTCTTTAGAAGATACAGTGAAATATTGGTTATATTATGTTAATTCCCCAATAAGAGGTTGGGAGGACATGAAACACCTTTTTCTTGAAAAATATTTCCCAGCCTCTAGAACTGCAATAATAAGGAAGGAAATTTGTGGGATAAGACAATATCAAGGGGAAACACTTCATGAATATTGGGAAATATTTAAAAGATTATGTTCAAGTTGTCCACACCACCAAATAAGTGACCAAATTTTAATACGATATTTTTATGAAGGTTTAATACCTATTGATATAAACATGATTGATGCTACTACATGTGGTGCGCTGGTAGATAAGTCCCCAATTTCTGTAAGGACCTTAATTGATAACATGGCGCAAAACACTCAAAAATTTGTTTCAAGGTCTAGTATACCCATTTGAGGAGTCCATGAGGTGCAAAGTACTGAATTCGAGAAGAAGGTGGACATGAAATTTGAGGAGGTAAGTACCCTTCTACGACAAATTGCTCTCTCCCAGGGGAAATCTCAATATCCTCCTCCCATCCATTGTGGAAACTGCTATTTTGATATCCATTATTCTAACCAATGCCCCCAATTGAGAGAAAATTCTGAGAGTTGTGAGGCAATCTTCCCAGGACGCCCCTATAACCAACCCTTTAGGCAAGAACCATACTATCCATACAACTCTGGGTTGAAAGAAAACCAATCTTATAGGCAAGGGGGTATTCAAACTAGCCTCATGAACCATGGAACCAACAAGGTCAGAGTAGTCATCCACCACCACCACCCAGAAATCCTCAACCACCCCAAAGGCCTTTCTAACCGCCCCCTCCCAAACCCAAGCATATCCTAGAAGATATGATGAAACAAATGGCTGCCAACAATCTCCAATTCCAAAAAACCACCCAAGCAGTCATACAAGACCTCAAAACCCAATTAGGCCAACTAGCTAACTTGGTGGGGGAAATTCAAAGTCACGGGCTGGGTAAACTACCATCTAAACCATTAGTCAACCCTAGAGATAAAGGAAGTGTTAGTGTCATCACCCATAGGAGTGGAAAATAGATGAATCCTCCATTAGAGTCATCCCCTCCTAAGGAAACATCCATCCCAACCATTAAAAATGTTCCAAATGTTGAAAACCATGTCTTGAGAGAATCCCTTCCAAAGGAAAGAGTGTGTATGTCAATGAGTCTCCTAGAAAACCCATTCCTCTTCCATTTCCCCAAAGGGCCACCCAACCTAGAAAACAAAAGTAAATCGAACTATATAAGGAAACATTTGAAACTTTCAAAAAAGTGCAGTTAAACATCCTGTTGATTGATGTTGTGAAACAAATTCCATGATATGAAAAGTTTCTGAAGGAGATGTGTACACACCGAAGGTGAATTCATGGATATGAAAAGGTGAGCTTTGGGAGGAACGTATCAGCATTAATAGAGACATCATTTCCCACCAAGTTTAAAGATCCTGGGACATTCTTGATTCCATGCACCATAGGGGAGTATTCTTTTTCTAATACTATGCTTGATTTAGGTGCTTCTATAAATGTGATTCCTCACTCCATCTACTCTAAATTGCAGGTTGGTGAACTAAAGCCCACTGGAATAGTCGTTCAGCTAGAAAATCAGAGTATATCACACCCTTCTGGTGTGTTAGAGGATGTTCTTGTGAGGGATCAAAATTTAATTTTTCCTACTGATTTATTTTGCTTAAAATGGAAGATGATAGAATGAATGGACATACCCCAATTATATTGGGAAGACATTTTTTAAAAACTACAAAAACCATAATTAATGTCTATAATGGTACATTATCTATGTAATTTGGTGGTGATATGGTTCATTTCAACATCCTTGATGCCATGAAGCACCCCTCAGAAGAACATTCCACTCTCTCAGTAAATTCAATTGATGTACACCCTTCCCCTGAAAATACTTCTTATCATTCCCCTGATCCCCTTTCCAGGTTTTTATCATTGATTGAAATTATAGGTAATGAATCATGCATTTATTGTTGTATTGATCTAGAAAAGTGTCATGAATTTTTATTAATGGATGATTTCTTAAACACTAAGGATCCACTGACCATCGATGATACTACTAATCTTGTAAAAGATCATTCCTCATCTGAGGATGATACCATTGAGCAGTTATAAGAGATCAGTGACCTATCACTTTCACAGACACTCCCATCAATAAATAATCCACCTGAATTGGAACTGAAACAACTGCCTCAAGATTTAAAATATTCATATATTGAGAATGGAAAAAAGTTTCCCATCATCATTTCTAGTTCACTCCCCCATGAGCATGAATTGCGACTGCTTGAACTTTTGATGGAGTATAAACAAGCTTTGAGATGGACACTTTCTGACATTCCAATTATTAGCCCATCAATTTGTACACATCATATTTTATTAAATGATGAGGCTAAACCAGTGAGGCAGGTACAGCATCGACTGAACCCAAACCTCCTAGAAGTTTTGAAAAAGGAAATGACAAAATTATTGGATGCTGGAATAATTTAACTCATCTATGATAGCCAATGGGTCAGTCCCATTCAAGTAGTTCCTAAAAAACTAGACTTTTTATAATCAAAAATGAAAATAATTAATTGGTTCCAACTCATGTGCATAATAGTTGTCATGTCGGTATAGACTATTTCCAACTAAACCAACATGCTAGGAAGGACCATTTCCCTTTTCCATTCATTGACCAAATTCTAGAGAGGCTAGCGGGTAAGTCCCATTACTATTTTCTTGATGGGTATTCTAGATATTTTCAAATCCATATTGCCCCCGAGGATAAAGAAAATACAACCTTCACTTTTCTATTTGGCACATTTTCATATAGGAGGATGCCATTTTGTCTATTCAATGCTCTTGGTACTTTCCAACGATGTATGGTTAGTATTTGTTCAGATTACCTATAGAATTGAATGGAATTTTTCATGGATGATTTCACTATTTATGACTCCTCTTTAGATGAATGTTTGAGTGGTATTTTTCTAGTCCTACGTCTCTATATTGAAAATAATCCTGTATTAAATTATGATAAATTCCATTTCATGGTGCGACAAGGTATAGTTTTTGGACATGTCATTTCTGGGAATGGTATCCAAGTAGATAAATCAAAATTATATTTCATTTATTCCCTAACATTCCCCAAAAATGTATCAGATGTGCAGTATTTCCTAGGTCATGCTGGATTTTACTGTCATTTCATTCATGACTTTAGTAAAATTGTACTCCGCCTCTCCTAGTTACTCTAAAAAGAAAAGGAATTTGTTTTTGATAATGAATGTAAGGAATATTTAAATAAGTTAAAATAGAGTCTCACGTCACCCCTGGTAATCCAACTACCTCGATGGGATTTACCATTTGAGCTCATGTGTGATGCCTCTAACTATGTAGTTGGGGCAGTCTTATCATAAAGGGTCGATCGAGCTCCACATGTCATTTCACATGCCTCATGTACATTGGAACCTACCCAAGAAAACTACACCACAACTAAAAAATAATTTCTTTCCATTGTGTTTGCCTTGGATAAATTTAGTTTGTATCTGTTAGGATCCAAAGTCATTGTTTTCTCAAACCATGCATCCCTCTGGTACCTCCTTAAGAAACCGGAAGCCAAACCATGTCTCATTCACTGGATGCTCCTCCTTCAAGAATTCAATTTAGAAATTAGAGATAAAAAAGGAGCATATAATGTGGTGGCTGACCATATCAGTATGATTCAACCATCCTCATACATTGACTCATCCCCATGTATTTTCATAAATGACATGTTTCCTAATGAGTAATTGTACTGAGTGAAAGATGTTATTCCTTGGTATGCTGAAATTGTAAATTATTTGGTAGCATCTTGAATTCCTAATAATTTCAATAAAAACCAGGATGACCATTTAAAACATGAGTCTCATTGGTATATTTGGGATGACCCCTACCTTCTGTGCACATGTAGTGATCAAGTCCTCAGGCGCTGTGTTCTCGATAGTGATTTTCAATCCATCCTTAGATTATTCCACACTCTTGCTTGTGGGGGGCACTTTGGTCCCTAATGGACAGCTTGCAAAATCCTTGATTCTGGTCTCTTTTGGCCATAAATTTTTCAAGATGCCCATGATTTTTGTAAATATTGTCCTTGTTGTCAAAGAATGGGTAATGTCACTAAAAGAAATGAAATGCCACAACAACCATTGTTCTTTCATGAAGTTTTTTATTTTTGGGGTATTGAATTTATGGGGCCATTTCCCAATTCCTTTGGCTACCTGTACATTCTTCTGGAAGTTGATTATGTATCAAAATGGATAGAGGCACGAGCCACAAGGACTGATGATTCTAAGGTAGTTGTAGAATTTTTTAGAACCCAAATATTCTGTAGGTTTGGCTTACCTAGGTTCATCATCAGTGACCAGGGTTATCATTTTTGCAACCGAACAATGCAATCACTTTTGTGTCTGTATGGGGTCAGTCATCAAGTGTTTATTGCATATCACCCATAGACCAATGGTCAAGTCAAGGTTTCAAATATAGAGGTAAAACAAATTCTTGAAAAAACAGTTTGACCCAATTGGAAAGATTTGAGTCTTAGACTCGATGATTCATTATGGGCTTACCGTAATACCTTTAAGACTCTCATTATAATGTCACCATATCAGCTGGTGTTTGTAAAGAGTTGTCACCTCCCTGTTGAGATTGAGCACCTGGTCTATTGGGCCATCAAAAAATGAAATTATAATCTTTCTGGTGCAGGTTCTAAAAGGAAGTTGCAGATTTATGAGCTAGAAGAAATGAGAATATATGCATATGAGAACTCTAGAATTTATGAGGAGCATACCAAGGCTTCCCATGACCGTATTATCCTTCATCGCCAGTTCCACGTTGGGCAGAAGGTCCTTCTTTACAATGCAAGGCTGAAGTTGCATCTAGGTAAGCTTCGTTCTCACTGGTTTGTCCAATACACTATTACTAATGTCTCTCCATTTGGTGTTGTCCAGCTTCAAAATAAAGAAACCAAGAAAACCTTCACTGTCAATGGGCATCAGCTGAAGCACTTCCATGAATCCATTCTGGAGTCCCCGATGAAGGAACTCCATGTTCAAGAAGCAATCTATGAATGAAACTCACCAGGTTTTATCCTTCCTTCCCACATTTTGTTTTATTATAGTGAGGACACTGCATACTTTAGGTGTGGGGGTGGTTATATTCCTGGGTTAGTTAGTAATTTTCATCATCTTTCTTCATTTTCTCTTTTTAGATTTCTGAATTGTATTGTTACATTCCCCCTTCCCTCCCCCTCACTTTTGTGCCAGAATATTACTTTTTTTATGCCCAATTTATCATGAAAAATTATGCCCGTTTAATCATGGAAGTTATTGAAAATTCATGTAGAGTGTCTATGTTTCATGTTTTTTAACATTCAAAAAACATTCTGATGAAATGTGAATTTTAGTAAGAATTCAATACTGTGGTGTGACTTTCTTTTGAAATTAAGTTCTTTTTTGATGATATAAATGGTTGTATCATTTTAAAACCTTTGAGAATAATGGTGTCCTTTTTTGTGAATAGTTTAAGTGGAAATTGTTTCACTTAATCTCTCTATGTATTTTTGCACCCAACCATGAAATGTGAAAAATTATTACTTAATGGAAGGTAAATATAAGTTAGGTTGATTTTTTTCTACATTCTAAAATCATGTTTCCATAAATTTGTCCCTTGTCCAATCTATTTCATTACTATACCATATTTACCTATGTGTGTGTACCTGTTATCCAACTATTGTACGCCCTAAAACAAAACAAAAAAAATGGGTTGTATATTGGGCAAGTCAAAATCCACCCTTCCTCGACCTTTGATCTTGTTATAACTATTAAAATTAGTGCCATTAGAAGATCAAACATGGGTTGGGAGAATAGTGTGAGATTTGTTCTAAGTGAAACTTTTGAAAAATTAATAAATGAGGGGAGTGATGAAATGTAAAACTTATGGGGATATATAGGTCGGAAGATTATGGTTTGACTTTTGGGAATGCATAAGTGAGTGGGTCTTAAAATTTGATTGCAAAGTATGTGGGGCACGTTCAGTGGAAAGAATCTTGTAAGTAGACAATTATTAAAATAACTTATAATTACTCGATAAAAAGTGGAAAGAATAGCATGAAATGGTTGTCACACACACATGTAGATAATTAGTGACATGATTAACTTTTGAATTATTTTCTTTGACTAGTATCATGCATCTCTTAGAATTTCATTTGGATACAATTTTTGAGATGTCTTTTTCCATGATCACTGAGAATAACTCCTCAGTGTGATTTTTGCTTTGATCAAATTTCTATCAGGAATTAAATTCTCATTGAATGTTAAATCTTTATGAAGTTGGAAATATCTAAATGCATAATTTTTTAAATTATAACTTTGCCCAAGAGTGCAAATTTTTAGGTGTGGGGGTGTTATTGCACTGCGATTCACTGTTTCATTTTCACCCTTACACCACTGTGCTAAACTTGTATTATATTGAAAATTATAAAAATAATAACAAAGTTAACTTCATGTTTGATTCAATTATTTTGTATTTATTACTTTTAAATAGGTAAATGGTACTTGTTTTGATAATATCATTGAAGGTGGAGGTGATTTGGAGGGCATGTGATGATGTCCAAGGAAAATGGGTCAAATTGCGCAGGATCCATGCACACCAGTGGAATCAACCGCATATTTATACTAAAATTTGAATCAAAATGGGCTGAAATTTTGTGGTTTGGTATTAAATTTAATGGGATAAATTTCATATGAAGGAACCAAATCCTCATTCGGCCTTTACAATTCCCATCCGAAATGATCTGTCCAAAGAATCAAATTTGCACAAAGTCAAATGCAGTGTTCTGTATTTTATCAATATCTAGAGTTTTAGTTGTCCAAATAGTGACAAACTATTAGATGAGATATTAAAGAGGTGGGGAAACATGTTTATAGTTTTTTCCAAAGCAATATTTGACTTTCAAGTGGTCTAAAACCATCAGCTAAGGGGTTTTACACAAACTGTGTGCCCAAAACCACTTTCCACTTTACCTATAAAATGGAAGTTTGGGATCCTAATTTGGAAGTTAGGCTAGGAGGAAAATCCCTGGTATTTTAGAGACCCAAAGCATTACTCTCATCATCCAAGGATTTATGGAGGTCCCTATCCTCATATGGGGATCAAGGATGAAGGCGAAGTTCCACCTGAGCTTCCTCCTCCTCCAGATGTCGAGATAAACGGTGGACGGTCATTTCAAGGGAGTTACACACACTTGGGAGGGAGTTCCAGCACTTTATCTTCTACTGGTTTTGTGTAATTTGTTTGATAAATATTTCAATTATTTTTTATCTTGACATTATTCTCCTCTGATTTCATTTCTATTGTTAATATTAAGTGAAACACTTTTTATTTCAACACCGATTGGGTTGATATTTTAAGTGGGAATCTTGGGTTATTATGATTGGACAAGACAAGAATCCTATTTATCTCTCACATACAAAATATTTCAGTATGATTTGGTAGCCTTTCTTCTCTATGTTTGATACCCAAACCTTGACAACATGATTGTTGTGTCAAGGGGTGGTTCTTTGAGCATCATTTAAGAGGCAAGAGGGAAGTTGAGACTTGAAAACCCTCAACCAAAGTATTCCATTAAACCATGTGTATTTTTTAGAATGATGAACTCACCAAGATGTGTAGTGAACTTGAAATGATATCTTTATCTTATAATTCTAAAACACCACTTTTATTTATCAACTATTAAACTCTTTAAATCAAGTCATTTTCTTTAAACTGTTTTAAAACCACCCCTCTTTTAGTACTTATTATTAAAAATGCACACTCTAAACCCATTAACACTCCTTGAGAGATGACCTAGGGTATTCTCTAGACTAAAAATAAACCTCAAAATCATAATCAATTTGACGTGTCATGACATCATGGTCATCGGTCCAAACCGGGTTGGGTCGGGTCGGTCCGACCGGGCCGGGCCGGACTCAGACACTTCCAGGCCTAGTTTCCCTAAAGAAGCCATAACTTGAAATCTGGGTGTTCGTTTGACAAACCATATACAGCGCTGAGACCCTTTTAGAGATACGGTCCTTTTGGTATACATCTCTTAATTTTTTTAGAAAGTTTTAGTATGGCCGGGTTGGATTGAACCTGAATCCAACCAGGCCCTTGGAACTAAAACGCTTATAAGTCACATACCGGGAATCAGATTGACGTGTCGTCTATCGCGTTGGAACCCTTACGACATGGTGGTCCTTTGGGATACTTTTTCATGGAGCTTTATAGTGGTTGAGTTATGACCGACGGATTGAGGAGTGGATCCTCCCAGAATCAAGCATGCTTCAAGAGGGAATCCAGTGGTTAGCAGTGAGGCGGAGGTTAGAGATAGATCATACAGAGTTTAGTACCGAGTGATCCTGTGTGGGTTAGAACTTATCGATCCTATGTGGGTCATATCCTATGTGGTTCAACGCACAGTGATCCTATGTGGTTCGGTGCATACCGATCCTGTGTGGGTCAACGGGGGTTAGTACCTATTGATCTTGTGTGGGTCAGACTCTATATGAACAGAAGTAGTGCCTCTCGACAGAATAAGATGATCTAGATTCTCGACTAATCATATGTACTTATGTGCTTTACTTATACCTGGTGTGAGCTGAGTCTTTACCTTTGTGGTGCTTTCACCTTCGTGGTGTTTCCTTTGTGGTGTTACCTTTGTGGTGTTACCTTTGTGGTACTTTCACATTCATGGTGTTACCCTTGTGGTACTTTCACCTTCGTGGTGTTGCCTTCGTGGTGTTACCTTCGTGGTGTTACCTTCATGGTGTTACCTTTGTGGTATTCTTCCTTTATGGATCAGTTGTTAAAATGGCTTAAAAGTTGGAACCTTAAGTTTCCTCATGAATGAGACAAGTATCTTTTGATAACATAGGTATATGTATGGGCATATACATAAGTAGAGTTGATGACTACTTTTTGCTTTATGATTGAGGTCTTGATTTTTGGTTTTTCCTTTGTGGAACTCTGGGAGAACTTGGGGTCTCGAGGTCCCTACTGAGTATCGTTACACTCACCCCTGCACGGGCTTCGCCCACACCTTGCTTTGTCTTATGCAGATGACAGATAGTTTTTATCAAGGATGAGGGAGCTAGGACTGGATGGTGCTCAAAGGTGGACCATTTGACGTGACATGACACAATGACTTTTGATCGAGATCTATACCTACCCTTTTGGTAGGATCCTCGATGGATGATCTAGGAGTTTTTTTTTCTCTTTCAGTTGTACTTGTACTTTCCAGTTGGGCTTGTATTCTGGCTCCTTTACTTTCAGTACACTTTTTACTACAGTAGTTTACTTAATGGTCCATTTTTGGTGTGTGCGTGGATTGTGTGTTTATATAGTTTTAAAGGCATGGCCTTCCCGTTATAGGCATATGCCTTTTTGGTGCTAGTCGCCATCCCTTGGCCTATGGAAGTTTGGATTGGGGTAGTCACGGCATGGGCCTTGGGGGACGGGTCATGACATATAAACAGACCATCAAATTTTAAAGTATATATTCATGAAAAATGAAATGAACATGAGATAAAGGATATTATTAGAACTTCTTAAATACTTTATCTATTCAATTCATTATCACTCTAGAAGAGAAAACAAAGTTATTGATACATTAAGTAGGAAAGATCTTGTTATGATGGAAATGATAAGGATTCAAGGAGATCATTTGATCAAGGACCTAGTAAAGTTGGACATGGGAATCATGAGGGAAGTGAAATCATCAATCCTATACCAAATTATTTCTCAACTATCATTACTAGAGAATATCAATAGAGCTCAAATAGAATATCCTTTGATATAAAAGAGGATGGAGGCTATGAAGAATGGAAAGTTTCCTGATTTCAATATTGATCAAGAATGTGTACTGAAATTTTGTACAAGGATATGTGTCCCATCTATCCCAAAGATAAAGAAGGAGCTGATGGATGAATATCATAGCTCTACATTCTATATACACCCTGGAAGCACTAAAATGTATAGGGGCCTTCATGATAATTATTGGTGGGATAATATGAAAAGGTAGATTGTCGACTGCACTATAAGGTGCTTGGTGTGTCAATAAATGAAGGCGGAGTAACAACTAACTAATGGGATATTTCAAACACTACCCATACCAACATGGAAGTGGGAAAATATTATTATGGACTTCATCACTGGTCTCCCAAGAATATCCAAAGGAAATAATGCAATATGGGTTATATTGGATCGACTCACCAAGCTTTTGGAATCACCCTCTAAAAGTAAGGAATCCTCCCCTTCTCCTCTTTATTCAAGCACCTCCTTTGTGTTATGAATTTTTTTAAATTTTTTCATGTTGGGGTATATTATAAAACATTAATATTACTTACCTTATGATTTCCAAGTTATTATATACCTCTTTTACTCTTATTAATATCCTTTATGATTCATTTTGTACCCCAGTTATGCTGCTGAAATTATCTTGTGATTTTTCCATGCAAAACTTTAATTCAAGTGAATTTTTCATCTTATGCCTTTTAATTCCATATTATTCATGTTGGGTTATGTTATTACATATCCCTCTTACTTCCCTCGTGATTTTTAATTGACTAGAGACCCCTTTCACTCTTATTAATGCCCCTCATGATTCAATGCATACCCCCATTATGTTGTCGTAATTATTCTATGACTTTTCCATACCAAACCTTTGTATTGTGAATACCATCTACATTTCCCTTAAGGTTATTCATCTATAAATACCTATACTTATTTGATTGGGTATATAAATGTATTTATTCCACCCTTTTTAATATTTTAATTAAATGTGATGAAATATGATCTTATGTTGAATGATCTATGTGGCACACTTATACAAGTCTATGATATGAAAGCAACAGGAGTACCAGAAATTATATTGTGATCTAATAAAATGGGTAATTTTTTAGTCTCATGAGATTTAATTTATGGGATTATGTATTAAACCTCATATGTTATGGTAATTTTTTCACCATGTTATGATTTCTTGGTGGTTATCCTTGACCTATGTTTATGATGTATTTAATGTTGTTTCCACATTATCCTGTTGCTTTTATGATATCATGTTTTATCATGAATTATTTTTCCAAATTGTGATTCTAAACCATTTTATGTCCCATTGAAATTACTATTGACTAACATGTAATATTTTCATCATGTTATAATTTTTTATTCTCTTACTAGGCTTTATAGCATAGCCCTTTATTATGTATGTCCTCAGGTTATCCTATGAAGTTTTAAAAACTATGGAATATTAGAATAATGTTAAGGAAGTTTTCAATATTTTTGTTGTACCCATGTATCAAGTTGATATGAAATATACCTAATTCCCAAATACCCTAGGATTCATGATCTTTTGGGATTTTTTTATGGGTACCTTTATGAATTAAATAATTAAATAAAGTGTATTAAAGACAAGGGTTGTTATAGTTTGTATAAGAGGAAAGTTTAGTTATTTTTAGGATTATGATTTGAAAACTATAGAGAAAGTATTATGGATAATACTAAATATAATTAAATATCCCTACATGATGTACCTAGGGGTAACAATCTAAAAAACATATTAAGTTATACTCGATCAGGAAATGGTGCATGAAAATGGGTCTTGCTACACACCTAGTTTGAAACTCCTTATGGATATTATTTGGTAAATTCACAAACTCATTAAGAACAATTATTAAGGGAATAAAAAACGCCTATAATATTTTTTGTTAGAAAATAGATCATGGATAACTTATATTGAAGCATATAAATTCATTGGATAAGTAATATACATTATTTATGAGTTATCCATTTAATTTTAATAGTTTCCCTTTTATTTGTTTAATAATTTAAAAATTATCATCCCTAATTTTCCCTTTATTCAATGACTAGAAATAGGAGGAACCGAGTCAAAAAACAATATGAGGGGTATTGTGATGACTGCCCAAACGAGATTCCCAACCCAATGGGAGAAAAAATTGTGAACTTCATGACTATAATTTCTCAATTGACTCAAGTTTTAAACTGAAACCTGAATCAAGAGGAATGTCCAAATCACCCTAAGAAATATCAAATTATAATTGAGACCTTCATACAAAAAGGGACATTGAATTTAAATGGATATTCTGATACCTTAATTACAGAAAAATAGATCATATCTATTGAAAATGTCTTTTTTGTCCTCCAGTGATCTAAGAAAGAGAAGTTTGTGTTGTATTTTTATTATATGGAAGGAAAATATGATCAATAGTGTAAGTTGGTCAATAATATGAATTCCAAAGAGGAGATCAAATCAATGGAGTGGAATAAATTATAGAAAATGTTTTTTGATAAATATTTTCCTTGTACTCTCTGACTGAAAATGTAGAGAGACTTCCTTAACCTCAAGAAAAAGGATGAAAAATCTATCAAGGCGTAGAAGAAAAACTTTACAATACTGGCATGATACACCTCCATCTTTGTAGTTACCACTAAATATAAAGTTTATCACTTATTTGATGAACTAAATATGAGTCTAAAAAATCCTTAGCCATTCAGGACTTTGAAAATAATGAGTAAATTGTTTGATGTTCTATCAATTTTGGAATAGATATCAAAAAATATCCAGGGAATCATAGGTATTAGAAGTGGAAAGTGGAGTTTAATTTTGAAAATGCAATGGAGAAATATAATAATTTAAAGAAATTTCAATCCCCCACTTTTCAAAGGTGTGGGAAGAATATCCTCAAAAATTACCTAAAGGGGATGAGGAAGTGATTTAGTTATTTAAAGGAAGAACACCTAGCTAGTGAGTTCGGACAAGATAAAACCACCAATGTGATAGAAAAAAGGAATACTTCGATCAACCCTCAACTCATAGTCTAATATTTCAACTATAAGGAACAAGGACACTATGTGATACAATGAACTAATAAAAGGTTTTTCGAAGACAATCAATGACAGAAACCCCTAAGGACTAGAGATAAAGGGTAATCTTATGTCATCACAACTGCAGAGGTAGATCCTGACAACAAAGTGGTGACAGGTATGTTATTTATTCATTAAAGAGTAGTGAATGTACTTTTTTATTCTAGTTCTACGCACTATTTTTTATCTTATAAATTTAGTAGAACTATTCAAACACTAATGTAAATCATATAAGTGGAACTAACTATGAAAACACAAAATGGGGAAATTATTATATCCCAATTATATAACTCTTCACCTATCAAAACTTTTGGGCTAAAATTCCTAGAATTTTCCAGTCTTCCTCCTAGTCGAGAGTTTTAATTTTAAATCGATCTTATACTTGGGGATTTTCTAATATCCAAAACTCTATATAGAATGGCCATTTTTGAAATTGAGGAGTTGGAGAAAAACTATAGGAGAATCTTGATAAATGGTTTATAAACCCAAGTACTTCACCATGGGGTGCATTGGTCCTCTTTGTCAAGAAGAAGGATGGGTCAATGTGCATCTGTATTGATTATTTTAAACCTAAAAAGATCATGGTAATGAAAAAGTTTACTCTACCATGGACTGATAACTTGTTTGATAAACTTCATGGAGCCTAGTATTTCTCTAAGATAGATCTTCAGTCAGGATATTATAAAGTAAATTTAAAGAAAGAGGATATCCTCAAAACTGCTTTTTGTATAAGGTATGGGCACTATGAGTTCATAGTGATTCCATTTGGACTAACTAATTATCTATAAATATTTATAAATTTTAGGAATATAGTCTTTAGGTATTACCTCAAAAACATTGTGGTAGTTTTTGTTGATGATATTATTATCTACTCTAAAATAAAGGAGGAACATGAAGATTATTTGAATATTATAAAGAAAGAAAATATGTATGAAAATCATAGTAAATGAAAGTTATCTTTGGAGAAAATAACATTCCTATGGAATTTCATCACCAGAAAATATATATCTATGGATCCTTTAAAAATGAATATGGTTGAAGGGTAGCCTAGACCAACCTCTATGGTGGAAATTTGTAGTTTCCTTATATTAGTTGGGTATTAACATCAATTTATGAGAAAATTCTCATGATTTTAAAGCCCCCTAACCAATCTAAATTGGAAAGGGTTTGAGTTTTTATTGAATGATTAATGTTAGGAAATTTTTTAAGAGTTGAATATGAGACTATTCATTGCACATGTTCTCACATTAACGAACAGTGGGGGAGGATTTGTGATCTAAAGTGATGCATCTAAAAATGGATTAGGCTGTGTACTCATGAAAATGAAAAATTTATATCCTATTCATTATTCCAACTAAGGATCCATGAGAAGAACTACCCAACTCATGACTTATAATTGGCTGTAGTGATCTTCACATTGAAGATTTGGTGACATTATCTCCTTGGGGGGAAGTGTGGTATATATATATATATACCATAAAATAATAATTTATATATTCACATAGAATGATATTAATATTCACCAATTAAGGTGGTTAGAGATGATCAAGGATTATGATTGTTTAATCCATTACCATCCTCAGAAGGTGAACAAAGTGGTAGATTCTCTGAGTAGAAAGGTTCCTACAACTCTATCCATGATGAGGATTTCAAGGGATATAATATTCTTGGACACGAAAAAGATAAATATGGTAATAATAAAAGGATATTCATCCTACCTTTCTCAAATAAATTCTCAACCATACATTCTTTAGGGAGTCAAGGAGGCTCAAAAAGATGATGAGGTGCTATAGAAAAAGGTGGAAAATATTATGGAGTTCAAATTTTCTAAATATGGAGTTATAAGGTTTATAGAATGGATATGTATCCCATAAAAACCAAAAATGGGGAGGGAACTTTTGGATGATGTGCATATATTATCCTTCTCTATTAATCTAGGAAGTTCTCAGATGTATAGATATTTGAAGAAGAATAAATTAGTGGGATAACATGAAGGGAGATATTTTAGAGTTTTTATCTCAAAGTTGGGTATTCCGGTAAGTCAAAGTAGAATGATAAAATTCTAAGTCTATGATAAAACCATTGATTATACCAGTATGGAAATCAGAAAACATAACCATGGATTTCATCATAGGACTTCCCAGGACACCTAATGGTAATAAAACTATTTGGGTGGTAGTCGATCACCTTACCAAATTAGTGTATTTTATTTCAATCAAGGATAATTTTTTTCTTTACCAACTCACAAATATATACATAAGAGAAGTGGTAATACTTCATAGAGTACCAATCTCTATTGTATTTCATTGAGATCCAATGTTTACCTCTAGGTTTTTTAGAATACTTCAACAAGTATTGAATACAAAAGTGAGCTTCAACACTACTTATCACCCTTATACATATGTTTACTCTCAAAGGACCATTAAAACTCTAGAAGATATGATGATATCATGTTCAATGGATTTACAAGGATGTTGGGATCAGCACCTTCTCCTAATGGAGTTATCATATAAAAACAATTTCCATTCTAGTATTCAAATGGCACCTTATGAGGCTCTATATGGTAAGAGGTGTCATACTCCAACATGTTGGGATAAATTTGGAGAGTATAAGATTATGGGAATTTATCTTATCTAATATATGATAAAAAAGTTCAAAATATTCAGCATCACATGAAATCTATACAAAATCGACAGAAAAGTTATGCGGGAAATTATCGATAAGACCTAGAGTTTGAGGTTGTTGATAAATTGTTCCTTCATATATCACTATGGAATAAAGTTATGAGGTTTTGAAATAAGTTAAATATTATTCCTAGATACATCTTCCCCTTTGATATCCTTGATCGCATCAGAGCGGTGGCCTATCGATTATCACTCCCACCTAACATATACAAGTACATTATGTGTTCCATATTTCCCTCTTGATAAAGTATATAACTGACCCCTCACATGTACTGAATATATTGGTGGTACCATTGTAAAATTATCTTTCATATGAGGACCATCCAGTGAATATCTTAGATTTTAGAGAGAAAGTTTTATGAAACAAGACAACTCACCTGGTCAAATTTTTGTGGCAGAACCACAATTTTGAGGAAGAAACATGGGAATTGGAAGAGGCAATGAAATAGAACTACCATAATCTGTTATAGTTTTTGAAATGAAAATTTCAAGTGTGAAATTTTTGAAGGGGGTATAATGTAATGACCTGAACTTTTATGAATAAAATTTCTTTTTTTATTGAATTAAGTGACCAATTATGTAAAGTGGTTATAGAAAACACATTCACTTCCTTGTTTATATCCTATTAGATTTAAAATACCATTAAGAATCATTAAAATTGATAATATATCCATTTAATAGTGATCATTTTATTAGTATATATTAATATTTAAGATAAATCCAATTAATCTAGATGAAAGAAGCGATGGCCTTGACCAGTAGGACCATACCCTATGAATCCAATTTATCAGAGCTTCCAAGGGAGATAGGATCATTATTATTTTTCCTTGACCAAGCCCAAGATGAGATCCAACAACTAAATCATAATAGAATCCATTTATTTAATAATTTTAATCTCATTGTGATCACATCTCAAACCATATTTGTCGAACCACCCTAAGAAAATCTCACCATCACACACTTTACCCTTAAAACATTTAATAGTGTAATAAAGGGTTATATATATCAACCCTAAAAAATGAATATTTATATTTAATTTTTGATAAAATAATTATTATATTTATTCCTTATTTTATTTACTTTATAAATTATTAAATAAATTATTTTGATTGAAGTTATATTTTGATACAATAAAACCCAAATTGTTTTTTTGGATAATATGAAATTAAAATTAAGACATTTATATTGATTAATTCATGGATTTTTGTAATAAATTGTATTTTAATAAAATATTATTATTAAATAGTATATATTTAATAAAATTATAATATAATTTTATGAAGTGAAAATATAATTTTTATAAGGTTCGAAAAACTGTTATTGTCAAACAAAAAAATATTTTTCAATAAACTGGGATTCTGATTTAAAAGGGTAATTTATAATATTTAGGGAATTATTTTGATAAAATAAATATTATTTTTAGAATCATCATTTCTAAATTATCTAGAAGTGAATTTTTCATAATTTTCTGATACAGACAAATTTCCAGGTAAAAATTAAATATAATATAAATATATGATATGTATTATTACATCATAATGACCCAAAAGTGATGTAATATGTTCCATAAAAAGTATCCATGAAAAAATATACATTTTCAATTTAAAATAATTTTTTTTTAAGGTTTTTTTTTATTTTATAAATCCTTTATGAATATAATAAAATCTATATTATGTTTTAAGGTTTTAAAATCAATTCTTTGTAAACATGACTCACTTCCACATCAGCAAGGGTATTATTTTAATTTTCCCAGTTCATGGATTTATAAAATAATTAAAACCACTCTTATTTGGTATAACCCATGGTAAAAACCAAGGTAAGGTTTTTGTTTTTGATTACTTTATTATATAGATTCCAAAGCCTAAATTTGGAAAATAATAAAGAACTCCCCTCTATTTTCCTACATAAACCCACCCAAGATCTCATTTATATTAACTCAAAAATCTTGGATCATGAAATTAATATTACCATTCCTCTATATATCCATCCCAAGGTTCCCCAAATCTCTCAATAAGATCCTCACAATCTTTTGGAATCACCCTCTCAAGGTAGGATATCCTCTCATTCCCCTCTTTATTCAAGCACCTCCTTTTTGTTATGCCTTTTTTCATTTGTTCATGTTAGGTTATGTTCTCACACATTACTATTACTGAAATTATTATTTACAAGTGATTAGATACCCCTTTCACTCTCATTAATCTCTTCCATGATTCATTATGTACCCTTGTTATGCTACAGAAATCATCCTTTGATTTTTCAATACCAAACTTGTATTCAAGTGACCTTTTTGTCTTATTACATTTAATTACCAATTTTTCATGTTGTATTATGTTATTAAATATACATATTATTTTCATAGTGATTTAAAATTTATTATAAACCATTTTCACTCTCATTAATTCCTCGCATGATTCATTATATACCCCCATTATGTCGTCATTTCAATATTGTTTTTATGCACATGTATCAAGTCGATGTGTAATATAACTAATTCCCAAAGACACTAGGATTTATGATATTATAGGATTGTTTTATGTTTAATTTTATATATTAAATTATGAAATAAATTGTATTAAATATAATTTTTGTCATAAATTTATCCTTAACATAGGCCAATTAATGCATGAAAGTATAGCCCACAATTCTGCCTTGAGTTTAAGAGTAGCTCACCATTCTTGAATTTTATACCCATAAATCCTCCCAATTAAGATGAAATTTTGTAATTATAAATTAAAAATGTATACAAATAACTTTATAGAAGAATTTTATTTTAAATGAATCCATATTCATAGCTATGAATTCATTCACATTTAGGCTATGGGAAAATCGGGGACAATTCTGGATTGTAGAACATGCTTTACCAAAACAGCTATAAATTTGGTTCCAAAATTCCAATTGCCACCAAATTTTGAGGGTAAACATTAAACATAAATATATAAAAATTTTAATAATAATTTTTTTATATATCCATCATTATAAGTGTTAAAATTTTCAATCCAACTTGAAGGGCAGTTTTGGAAATAAAACAGTCCAAAACCTTGGTCTATAAATACATTTCCCTCTTCTCTTTTAAAGGGGGTATAATTTTAGAACTAAATGAGTATAATTGGAATGAAAGTATCCCTTAAAAATTCTTATAAGGACTTTCCATACTCCTGTTTCAAAAATAGAAACCTCTCCTCCACTTTTATTTTTATGTTTGTTTTCATTCCCTTTAAATTGTAATCATGTAAGTTTAATTATAATTTAATTTGTATTTTAATGTATGAACCTTAATATTATCATATTATTATTATCCAAATTATATTTTATAATATTAATTATCTTAAATTATTTTAAACCAATTTGAAAATCCATCCCTCTTTGACTTTCTCATTTAATCCAAAGTCTGTGTTTAACTCTCTTTATTGTTCATGTGTGTGTTTGGTCCACAACTCTTTTATTGCCTCATTCATTTTATCCTTATTTAAAATAATCATTGTGTTTTATGATTTATACTAGGTTGAACATGGAAATTATATTCTTGATATGCATTCCCACTTTCCAAAGGTGGGTGGCCTCCATCAATATGGTTGGTGATATTGGATCCTTGATTAAATCGAGGTGATGGGATGTTGGATCCTCCTTAAATGGATTACTCCTTAGAGATATTTTCCTAGTAAAAGTATCACTCTTAGATTTTATTCATGTTATTGAAACTCATTCTCAGTTTAATCTTCAGGAAAACACCAGTTAATTATGTTTCTTCTATCTCGACAAGGCAACAACCTTCGGCTGGAGTAGATGATAACATTGGGAATGTCTGAGAATTTTTGGACGTTATGCATGTTGAGCATCCATAAAATCTTACCATTTGAGGTCATAAGAATCACTCATATTAGAGGCATATTAGGTGTGTAACCCAAGGAATATCATGTTCATAACGGGATAGTTGACATCAGGGGTGTAAGGCATCTGAGGATTTTTACCCCAAGCATCCCATGTTTGTTATATGGGGTAGAAGTTTTAGGTGGGTCATAGTTTTTTTGTATTGTGGGGATAGTTTTTTGACATGTTTAATGTCTTGTGGTAATAGGTGCTCAATAGGTTTAATATCTTGTGGGGACAGTTTTTTCATAGGTTTAACATCTTATGGAGACATGTTTTTAGTGTGTTCGTATGGGTAAGACGATCAAATCATGGATTTGATGGTAGTGAGATAAAGTGTGACCCCATGGGGAGAAGATGATCAAAATTTGGGATTTGATTATGGTGATATAAATTGTTCTTCCATGGGGGGGGGGTATATGATCACACTTTGAGATTTTATGTTAATGAGAGAAAATGTTCCCCCATGGGGTAAGAAGGTCACACTTTATAATTTTATGGTAGTGTTTGGGTGTCGGAATTAAACCTCATAAAGATATCCTAGAATTTTTTATATTTGGGGATTGAACACCATATAGGTTTCATACATACCCTATTGGAAGAAAGGTATCAAAACCTATATATTTTGATGTCATAATTTAAGGTCATGTGACAGGATTAGTCCATAAAGTTTAAAATCATGTGGTAACGATGCTCGTTTCATGGAAGGATCATCAATGAGGGATGGTGTGGGGATTATTCATGAAATATTATTAAAGGAGGATGGTCATACCATGGTGGGGGTAGGAGTTTTCATCCCATTATATTCATACATGTGGAATCATGTCTTCATCATACATGGTAAAAGGTGTGGTTTCATCCCATGCCATTCATACACAGGAAATCATGTGTTCATCGCATAGGGTAAGGTTGCAGTTTTATTTCATGTGATAAGGATATTTTCATGTAGTTTAAAAAATTATGACTAGGTCGTGGGGTTATACAATTTTACATCATGCAAAATTTATTTTGGAAAGATCTAAACCCAGGAAGGCCACTTCCAGGTAGGATAAAAATATTCAGTATAATATCTCCCTAATAGAAAAGGTGGGCAGCTTCACATGATGAATACTCCTTCAGGGATCATGTGTCTTCTTCTCAAGAACCTCTGGATGGTACATGGTGTAAACACTATATTGGATGAGTGTAAATCATGGGTCCTGATGTTAGGATGCCAATTATTAGTAGAAAGAGGCATTAGGGTACCTATACTTAGGATAAAAAAGTCAGGGTAATGGTCCATACCATGATCAATGTAAAGAGGACAGACACAAGAGTTGATGATACCAATCGTAAGGGAATATGGGGTGTGGTTGAACAAGTTTGAGTTGGTACAAGGAACCTAGAAACTAGACTTGTATACAATGGTGTTTAGAAGAATGATTCATTAGGTTAGGGACCTATAGTTTATTATGTGAAACTCTATAGTTATGCACAAAAATAGGTTTTTGTGAAATTTGGGTTCAAGAACAAATCCATTTCATAGACATTGGAGGCATATGTGCACAAAACTTATGAAGTTATGCATAACTGAGAGTTGCGTGAAGCCATATTATCTTGTGTGAACCTAACTAGACTTAAGGGATATTGTGTGAGGAACTCCAAAACCTAGGATAAGACACGTTGGGTCCCATGGGAGGTCAATCATGAAAGTTAATTACCTTTTGGAATCCATGAGGTTTGAAGTTGTGTGATGTTGTGGAAGAGGAGGTTGAGTGAGTGAGATTTGACACTTAGACTTCAGAATATCTATCCCTAAAATTCAAGGGGTGAGGTTCTATTTATAGTTGAAATGGATGGTCATATGAACAAAAACCTAGCTGAGTTTTGCAACTACATTTTGTGCTTCCCGTGTCTTTGTCACTGGGATGCGACTGAGTAAGTTGGAAATTTGATGTTTCCTTTATCACATAAAGGGATTTTGTGAAAAAATATTAGGATTGCATTAAAATGTACAACTTTTCACACAAGAACCTTTTCCAATGTTTTAAAACTTCTATATTTATATTTAGTGTCCCCTTTCGCACACAAATAGGTTGTGTATGTGATATGAATGTTATGCACAAGACATGGCTATTGTGCACATTTGATTCCTTGATTTTGTAATGGTCCTTTGGTCTAGATTGGACCTTTATTTAGATAAAACTAACATTTTAGGGATCAATACAAGTTTTTAGTGCCAAAAAATACCCCCCTCAGAATTGGAGCTAACAGGAGACCAGGATATGGAATTCCAAGGGAAATTTTGAAGTGTATAGTGAATTTTTGTTGTTTTGTGCAACTCTATTATCACACCAAGTAACCCAATTTGCGCAACCATGCATCCCAAGGGTCTAATGACTATAAATAGGTAGAGTTGGTCCCTTGTACATTCATGTAAAAAATTTTCATGATAATACCTCTCTCATGCACAAAACTCAACACTTTGTGTGAACTCCCAAGCATTCAGTCACTTCGTTCATCCAAATCCCTCTTACATGACTAATATTTTATACTCAACCCATAATTTTGTGTGAGCTACTCAAAATTTTCATGGTTTAATATCTTTTACATGATCTAAGACCATTTTTTGAGATCTAGTGTTTGTGATCCTCTAAATATTCTAGGAATGTCCAATCCTATTAACCAAGCCATTACAGATATTGTCACTGCTACTCGGAGGCCAGAGATATCCATGAATCCTAAAATTCCACATTTGTGGAGGATTTTCTCTAAGAAGAGAGAGATACTGGGCTTGTTGACTAAATCTAAGAGGGATTACTTTTTAATTAATAACCTTTAATTGTGCACTTTTGGACTCATGGATGATTTGTTTATCTCAGGTATGGAAGTTAATACACCGTGATTCTGGTTCACCCATTGTGATGAACTTAATTACTAGAATATCATGGCCACTGGTCATTTATTCAAGGATCAGGAAGGAAATGTTTTCTATACCTTGAGTGAAAAGATGATTATAATAATGGGGGAATATCTAGTAGATGAGTATTTTCCTAATCACTATTTGAGCATCATCCAAACCAATATCAAAAATAATAGCATGGTTCGGTATGAGGATTGTGACCTATGATCTATGGGGGACTTCACTGATGATTGGTCATGGGAATAATAAGTATGCTTCACTTTCTAGGAGTATAGTATTGAGTTGTTCCACATAATCTTATATGGAGTAATGTGGATGTCCTAATTTCACGTCTGTCAACAATAGGAGCTTCTATCAGAGTTTATTTTTCGATGGTCCCCAGACACTAACACCTTCCACATCAATAATGGAGAAGTGGTAATAGGCCTATGGGACCTCCAATACATTTAAAGAATACCCCTAATGTGGTTCCAATATGATGAATTCCATCCAGTTCTCAATGACTGGGGGGAACAGAGAGAAGACCCCCATTGCAGTGAAAATTTTTCTGGACGAGATGACTTGGGGTTTGAAGCATCATCCCCCTTTCCATTAGGACATTATATTCAAGACCTGGATGGGAATTTTCTTCAATGTTCTAGTTTTGAATATTATAGGGTGACCAAAGCAATGCTGAGCGACATGTCATAGAAAAATGTTGGGTCTTACTGGATGATTCTAGATGAATGTCACTACTAGAAATGGGGTTACATAATGAAGTATTAGCATTCAGTGATCTGATATACAATGTTCCTAGAAAACTTCCTAAATGGTTAGGTATTACCAATTAGGGATTCCTGCATGGGTCTGTTTCCCAAGATACTGGTGATGGAAACAATCATGGCATCAGGAAACATGGTGAATCTATGAGTCTCGATGTTGTCCCACCTCTATATCCAACTAGGTCAAGTTTCAAGAGGAAACATTCCTAGGAATATATGTGTTCCATTCCAATTTATTCATGGTTGGATCATGACATACTTCTGGTGGTATGAATTTTTAAATGACATCACTCCCCTGAATATAAACTTTCTTCCCTCACTCCTCAACATTTTCGGGTTATTACTGGTAACTCTTGATGAAATAGGGGTCATGTTTAGAATTGGAAACATTGTGAAATTCAACTTTCATCTATTCCTAACCACCTTTGGATAGATAGTTGATATTCTTGAGGGGGCGTTGGAGTATCAGGAAGGTGGATTATTATCTGATAGGATAGATGAAAACACTTATTCTGAACCATGAACTTCATCTTAGTTTATCCAATACTTCTAATTCATTAAACAGCCAATGAAGTGAGTCTACATGGGGATCCATTAAGAAAGGTATCCCTATATCCTTCATCAACTTTGATGGATGTTCCCGGTTGAATATATAGGTGAGGTTATTGTGATTCCACCCACCAATCTCAATGTAATTATCTCCCAAAATTATGCTGGTAATTGGACAGAAACATACCTGAGTGTAATTCTACATCAGTACGTGACGAGGTTTATGTTGTAAGGTGAGACACATGAGCAGAAAAGTGGAATATAGGATACTCTTCTAAGTGATCAATGGGTATCGGGGTATCAATCTAGAGTAGTGGGGGGGGAAGCTTATGGTTATACTGAACCCCAACCCCTAGAAGTGTGGGGATCCCTTATAAGTTTCCATGAGAGTGAGTGGAGTGATCTCGAGCTAGCACAAGTAGGAATGAGGAGTATTCAGGGAGGAAACTATGGTATCTGGTGTAACTAGATACCAATTCAACCTATCCCATGCTCTGGGTGGCGTGGAACATGTTAAGGTTGTCTTTTATAGTTGATAAAATATTTTGGAGGCTCACTTGAGATGGGATCAAGCTACCAGAGGTTGGGCATACTAGGATCACATCCTGTGTGGGGTTTCAAGAGTGATTCACCTACCTAGAGGGTATAGATTCATTTACATGCCAGTGTGGGGATGTCAGGCCCACCATTACCTGGATAAAAGTGATGTTCAGTGCGAAGCCTGAAGTGACAGCATCTGTTGAGTCACCAACCCATGATGCATCAGTCCTTGGTACCGATATGAAGGGTTCCAGTGATAAGGAGTCCTGGGGATATGTATCTATCTAGGAAGAATATTATAAGATAGGATAGGTCACTCCTATGGATGATTACCTGAACGATATCTTATTTAGCGTGGTAAGTTAAAATTTCTATCCTCTTCTAGCCTTTGTTTCTTTTAAGGGTTTTAACCTAATATTTTATCTTATATAGGAATCATCCAAGGATTTACAATGAGAATCCATTGAGGGGGATGAGAGTACCTTTGCGGGGTTTGAGGATCCCGACTTTAAGTCTTCACTGGTCTCGGTGGAATTGATGCCTACAGAGGGTGTCGAAGGGGGGTTTTCTAATTTTAGGACCTGCTTGGTCATCTACAGGGGGTCTACGCCCTAATATTACAATAGTGGATCCTATACCTCATGATTAAAATCACCCAGGGTGACTCATTATTTAAATACTTACACCTCAGGGTAAGATTAAAACTCAATTCTCAATAATTATAATCCTTTCATGGGGTTTATGATTCCATTTCATTAATGTTTTTATTCATTTATACAGCTTCTATATTTGTATTACTAAGTGGTTTAGTCCTGGATATTGAGGTGATAACTAGTTATGAGGGGTCCCTAATGGTTGAATTTCCCTTCAAGACCCTATGAATGGATTTCACCCAAACTATCTCCTCTTGTAAGTTCTTTTCTTTTACATAAGTTATGTTTTCTATGTTTTTTGTAATAGTTCAAACTGACAAAGATGCCTTCATTTGAAATAGTGATCGAGAGAGTGTGCTCCCAATAAATAGATGTTTCTGGGGGAGTCAGGGTGATTCTCTAAATAGTTGAGATAAACCTCATGGAGCTAGCCCTTTAGGGAAATCCGAACTAGATCCTAGGAGGTAAACCCATTGAAGATATGAATGGGGTTTCTAAAGAAGCAGGATCCAAGGCCGGTGTGGATAGTGCCACCAATGGAGAATCATACAGAGATGACCCCTATATCAACATGGAGATCATTCTATATATGAGTATCCTAGAGTAATTCCTTATTTCCACTATTCTCATGGATTTTATAGAGTATGATCTAGTGCCACCTAAGGAATTTAAATATTATGGGTCTGACATTGCCAAATAGAATCAAATTTTCCAGCACATGGCATGGAGAATCATGTGTAATTTCATTACCCACACTCTAGAGACACAACTATAAAGTTATATGGTATTTCTCCATCACTATATACTGAACCTAGGCACCAGAGGGGTGGATGCACATTCCCTCTATGCGTTATATCGTGATTATATAGCCGATCGAGTGCATACAAAAAATCAAGAGTTCGATGTTTCTTGGAACAAGAAAAAATATGATGCTACCAAGAATCTATAGGAATCCAAACAATAACTTACATGAATAGAATAGAAATCATGTGAGAACATAGCCATCATCAATGATCAATCAAGTATAATCATCCAATTAAGGTCTCGGTTTGTGGTATTCAAGGCTACAGTAGTAGGGGAGGCATCATTGATGGATGAGTGACAAGATGATAAAGGATGGGTAAGAATTTAAAATGATGAGGTTTTCTTGATGGATTAGAAGGAAACTATAGATCCTAATAGGTTGTAACAAGTTCTGAAGGCCACTCACCAGAGGCTGGCTGGGCTGGAGCACTCAGTTGTTGAAGTAGATCCCTAGGGATCACTAGTTTTGTTGAAATAAAAAAGAGTCTCTGGTGTGTGGAATACCCTCCCACAATTTTTAAGTTTATTTTCTTTAAAGTCCTTGTTTTCATGAGTGTGTTTCTCTTTGATTAACTTCTATCACATTAATGAAATAACCAAAAAACAATCCCTAATACCATGTGAGTCATGATCAATGTGGGAAACAAGAGACAAATAGGATATTAATCACTTATATAAGAGTGTCAGATGATGGTTAGATACTAGGGGTCCAAATTTTTCATTGACCTCATAGAGTTTACTAGATATGAAAGATTTGGTTGGATACTGTGAATCTCTACACAATCATCTTACTTTCTCAAAATATTCAAGTTCCCAAATGGGGTAACACTAGGGGAATTGAATTATATATGAAAAAAGGGGAAGGATAAAGGGTGTGAATTGAGTTGTATGAGATATAGAGTAAAGGGGGTGACAAGCCAATGGGGGTGACCACTGACCATGTTCAAAACATATATTCTTCCCTCATATGACCAGGATTGTGGAAAAATAGATGAGGGTCAGTTTTTTACCATTTTTAAAATGTGGGACTTATCAAAATGTTGTCAAAAGCCTTTCAGAGTGTGTGCCCAGGATGGTAGGTAAGATAGTGTGACCAGGCACCATTTTCATTAGGTGGCTCATTCAGATGTGAAAGATGACGGGATACAAATATAGGAAGATGCAAAGCATGAGGATTAATGGAGTGAATATTCAAATGGATTTCATCACTCTTGATATTATTTTATCATGTATCTGAGCATGTTATGTGGGCATATTGGTCTAAACATGGGATATAATTGTCTCCCAAAGGAATTGTCATCTTAGATTCCAAGCGATGGTCAAGAAACTCAAATGGTACAGTAGGTGATCAACACTGAAGGGGGAAAATGTATTATCAGGTAAGGGCCTAAGATTATTTGGAATTTTAAATCATACTGATAGGGATGGAGGTCGTGTATTTTAACATCTTTCGGTAAGGACATTGAACATGTAGTTTAGTGTCTTATAATGAGGATGATACATCATACAATTTAACTTCATGTGATTAGGATGTTCATAGCATAGTTTAGCAGTGTGTGACCAGGACGTGTGAACTGACATGAATAAATCCTACCTATTTAGGGTACTAGGATTCACAAAAAGGAAATATAATGGGAAGAACCTCATAGAGGGTCACATTAAGAAAAGGTAGATAATATTTGGCTCTAACTTTTGACAAAATTGATGGGGACTAGTGAGAATACCTTGGTTTTTTCTAGGGTTTATGGTGGTTCCCACTAGCTTTGTACCTTTTTATTTAAACACTCATTTTCTTCCAAGTCATGAGAGAAACCTGGCAGGCGGGAGTCTGACTTTTTCTTAGGTTTCCCCTACTAGTTTTCAACCTAATAAAAATATGCGACTCTTACCTAGGATAGTTTAAGTTCGTGATAGTTAGACCATGTTTGTTAGTTTAAGTTCATATATCTTGGACCTTGAGTTGAAAATAATTTAAGTTAATAATTATTAGACCAATATTTTTAAATAGTTTAAGGTCATAATTCTTTGACCAGGGGTTATAACTAGTTTAAGATCATAATTCTTGGACCATGGGATGAAACTAGTTTAAGGTCGTAATGCTTGGACCAAGAGTTTCAAATATTTTATGGTCATAATAATTGGACTAAGGGTTGAAAATAGTTTGAGGTCATAATTCTTGGATCAATAGTTTCAAATATTTTATGGTCATGATGTTTAGATGAAGGGTTGCATGCATTTTAAGTTCACAATTCTTAGACCAAGAGTTGCAAATAGTTTAAGGTCATAATGCTAGAACCAAGAATTTAGAACAGTTTAAGGTCATAATTCTTGGACCAAGGGTTGAAAATAGTTTATGGTCATAATTATTAGACCAAGGGGGATAAATATATATCCCAAGGATGTTTATACAACATATTAGTAAAGTAAAAACAATATAAGGAAAGAGTCTAGAGGTCCTTGTGCCTAAAAAACAATCCCAGGGTAGATTTCACACATTTTATGGTCATGATGTTTAGACATGGGCTCCTAGATTAAGGTCATAGAATTTGTACTGAGGGGAGTGTCTCAAAGGAGTGTGTGTGGCATGGAATAGAGGTATCCTAGTGTGAATTTAGTGATAAAGAGGCTTGGTGAAACATAGAACATCTCCAATACAACTTTCATATAGGATGTGATGCATGGAATTGGGCTACTAATTTAAGGTCATAGAGTTCAGACCAAATATTTGATGCTCTATTTAAGGTATTCTTGTGCATCTCAACCTTGATTATGGAAATTCCTACCCAGCACCTAAGCTCGCATGATCTATGATCGATGTGAGAAATAAGGAATAGTACATAGTTCCCATTGTTTTTAGTAGAGAACGCAATAAGGGGGGAAAGTGTCCAACCCGGGGAATCCCTAAAAGGTGTCAACTTATTTAGTCACTATACATGTGTATATTAGGAAATTACCCACATGGTTTTGGGATTCTCACCAGATCAAATGGAAGTGTAAAGGAATGTGAATCATGTCTTCCAAGACCTGGATCATAAAAAGTGAATGATCGATGGGTAGAGAATAACTATTAACTATGTTAAAAACATTAGTTCCACAACCACACCAGTTATGGATTGGGTGAAAAAATGTTGAGTCGACCATTGGTGGTGTTCAAGAAATGAGAACCATAATTTATTACCAGGTATCTTTCGAGTTGTGAACCTAGGATGGTATTTGGACCAGTGTGTCCAGGCACAATTTCCATTAGGTGGTTGTTCAGGTTGAGGGAATGATAATGATCCACATAAAAGGAATAATGAAGTGTGAAAATGGAAGTTTGGAATGTATTTAGGGTATTTTGAGTGACTTGGGTGTTATCCCACCATGTTCTCAAATGCACTGGATAAACATGAAAATAGGTGAGGATCAAATTTAACCCAGAGGGGGAAGAACCTGGAATGAGTTGGTGTTGGGGTTTGTCCCAGGATGTTGGATCTATACATCAATAGGTATCTTGTGGGTTGGGAATCAAGCCACACATAATTTTGGAATATGTCATAGTAGAAGACTACTGTCTAAAAGGTAGAATCCTCTTTGGTTAGGACATTAAGTCATCCCATGATTATCATGGGGAATCTTACATTCATCACATAGGGTAAGGATATAGTTTAACGTCGTGTGATAAGGACATTTGTTTTTTTCCATCTCATATTTATCATATGAGGCATCTAGAGTTTATACTAGGTAAGGATATAGTTTAACATCATGTTTTGAGGATGTTGGTTTTTTTCATCTCATATTTATCATATGAGGCATCTCAATTTTATACATGGTAAGGCTACAGTTTAACATCATGTGCTGAGGAAATTGGTTTTTGTTCATCTCATATTTATCATATGAAGAATCCTTGGTTTATATGGGTAAAGGGTACAATTTAACATCATGTGATGAGGATTCTAGGATTGATATTTTAAATTCATATAAATCAAACTAATTCTATTACTAGTTTAAGGTCAGGGAGATCAGATCATGAGGGTGGATTTCTAAAAGAGGCTTGTGTAGCACGAAAGAGTGATAACCCAACATGATGGGTGAGAATACCCATCCAGGATCTAAGTATCACTGATATGTGGAGGGAGTGAATTAGTGATATATTTTTCTTTTAAGTTTACATATTTTTGAAACAACCTTCACCTTGTGTTAAAGAGTTATGACTATGCTGAAAACAAAACAATCACACATCCATAGGAATACAAGAATTTACAAGGTTCGCTACTCAACAAGAGTAGTTATGTCCTTGGTATGGTTTGGAAATAATCTAATACCACACAGTCCACTAGAAAACAATCCTTTTTTGTGGATATAATAAGTAGGATATTCCATTACACTTGTGTAGCACTATGATCAATACAACCACGCCAGTCATGGATTGGGTGAAAAAATGTTGGATCGACCATTGATTGTGTTCAAAACATGAAAACCATAAGCATGTAAGAACTTCTCTAGAATTTTTAATGACACTCAATCTGATACCTAGTCTTATTACCAAGTCTAATTGTTTAGTCCAGAAATATACTCTGTCAGAATACTGCTGAAAAAAAATTAAACAAATTTTGTCTCTATCCAAAAATCTCAATATGATTACCCTGTCTGATAAACCAGTCCGATCTGAGAAACTCAGAATATGATCTTCCTTTTTATTCTTCTTTAGTCTAGAAAAATTCCTCACAAATTCTCAATCTAGAAACTCATTATCTCTAGAAAATTTCAATGCTCCACCTTCTCTCTACACCCATGAACAATACCAGTGTCAGAAAGTACAAAGTACTTCCCATTATTTATAGTTGTACCAAAAGTTCTTTAGATAGGATTCTCAAAAGATTTCCCACTTAACTAGATTTCCTAAATCTTCAATATAATTCAACCTTTCTTTTCAGACCCAAGGTGAGTGAGATGAACCATTCCTTCTAGAAAACATCTTCCCAATCTAATTAACTTTATTAATTATTATGAGTCTGATTTTCAAATTATGTTTGTGATTTTGATCACCAACTCTTACACGGTGAGGTGATTTCCATTTATTTGACAATAAAAGACAAAACCTTCAACTCATAATTCATTCATCTTCTAAAAATAACTTCCATCCAACTTGGTCTAAACAATCTCCCCTTTGTATTTTTTTGTCAAAAAAGTTTCGTACATCACAAAACTTTTTAACCTCAATATATGTATTACTTATCAATAATTTTAATCCTACGTGAGATATCTCATTGTAGAAAACAAGAATCATTGACAGAAAAATCATGTTATCGAAAATTAGTGACTCGTGAAACTTCTTTAACTTCTCTTCATATATTTCTTCACTTATTCCGCTTTCCTATAAAAAAAAGTTTCCTACAACCACAAAAACAAACTTTTAGAACAGTACACACATTTACATGTTGAGATCACATCTTAGATACAACTCCCCCTATATGTATGCTTTCTTAAAAGGTTTAGCATATATAAATGGATAGATTTATGAAACAATTATCCACCTTTAAAACACTATCCAAATACTACATGAGATAAGATACATTAACACATACCTTAACCTTGATGAGAAAGAGTTTGGATGCGCATGTTCAACCTTAGTTTGTAAAATGATTCCTTCAGTAAATGTTTTATGAAAATTTCAGCAACTTGTTATAATGTAGGAACATACTCCAGCTTTAATTAATTATTATCTACATGCTATTTGATGAAATGATATTTGATATCAATATGTTTTGAACAATAATTTTGTACCATATTTATGGTAAGGTTGATGGTACATTGATTATCACAATCCAATGTAAAGGGTAACTTCACTTCAACAACTAAGTCTACAAACTGATTCTTCATCCACATAAGTTAGGTTGTATCTTGATTGGTAGAAATATACTCAACTTCAACCATGCTAAGAGTTAATAATTTTTTTTTGTATGTCAACTAAAACAAACTTTCTCTAGAAATAAAGCTCTATAGAATGTTGATCTTCTATCATCAAGATTTCCTACCCAATCAGTATATAAATATCCAAAAAAGTTAATAATTTTTGAGTTATCATACCTAATTCCAAATTTTTTTGTGCCTTTGATATATCTGAGAACTTTTTTTCAACCAATAGATGTGATTCTTTTAGAGCACTCTATAATCTTACACATAAGGTAATAGAATAAACAATGTTAGGTATTGAGTCATTAAAATATAAAAAACTTCCAATCATCTTTTGAAACTCTTTAGAGTCAACTTCCTTGCCTTCTACATATTTAGAAAACTTTTTTCCCACCTAAAATTGGTGTGGAAACTAGTTTCAAATATTACATTCCAAACTTCTTAAGAATTTCCTTAGCATACTTTTCTTGGGAAAGAAATATGTGTTTCTTATTTTTTGAGAATTTTAATCCAAGAAAGTATTTCATTTCATCCATCATGGACATCTCAGATAAATTTTTCATCTATTTATCAAATCTTTCACAAGTTCTTTCACAAGTTCTTTAATCATTCCAAGAAAATATAATTTCATCAACATAGAAAATTACAATGAGGGAAAAATTGTGAATTTATTTGATGTACAGATTAATATCAACTATACCTTTCTTAAAACACATCTTCCTCAAGCATTTTATTTGGAATACCATGATCTCAAAGCTTGTTTTATCCCACACAAGGATTTCTTTAACTTTCACACATAACTTTAATCCTTCCCAACAAAAAATACACATGGTTGTTTAATATATACTTCCTAATCAATATCCATATTAAAAAATGAGGACTTCACATCAAGATGAAATATTTTGTAACTTTTTTGTGCAGTGATATCAAGAAAGATTATAATTGTTTCTAACCTTTCCATTGAAGAAAAAGTCTCATCAAAATAAATGCCTTCAATTTTTTAGTAACCTTTTCACACTAATATTTATTTGTTTCTTATAACTTTACCATATTCATTCATCTTATTCTGGAAAACCCACTTGGTACCAATAACATTTTTTCATTTGGTTTAGGTATGATTTCCTAAGAACCATTCTTTTTTATCTGATTCAGCTCTTAATTCATTTTCTAAACCCATTTCAAATTCTCAATAACTTCATTAACATATTTCGATTCAACTTTTTAATGTAAGGAAGTATGTGAAATATATTTTTATTTTCTTCTTATTTGAACCTTTTGATGTTGATCACCAATTATATTTTGAGATTCCACTTACTTCCTCAACCTTGGATGAGATTTTTAAGATTCTTCCTCATCACTAGAAATAGCTGAGTTTGATTCCTCTTCTTGAGTAGGATTAAAATTTCTTGTATCCTTGTCTGAATTGCTAACAAAAATTCTTTCATCGTGTTTATCTTCCTTATCATCACAATTTTTTTTATCATATTTATCATCCTTTTCAATAACTTTTACATCAAAAAAGTCAAGTAATCTTCCTTACTCTATGTTGAAACATTTGTATCCTCTTCTTTTTGAAGCATAGCAAAAATAAATTCCATCTTCACCTATCTGATCAAACTTTACAAGGTTTCCACCTTTCTTGTTTATGATGCAAGGAATCCCAAAATATCTCAAATGTTTCAAACATGGGGTTTTTTCATAAAAAAATTCATAAGGAGTTATATCTAAACTTGGTCTATAGAAACATAGGTTCTGAATATAAATAACAGTGCTCATGGATTTCCTCCAAAATTAATGAGAGAAAACATGTTCAAGTAACATAGTTCATCCCATTTCAACCAAACTTCTATTCTTCCTTTCAACAACACCATTTTTTAAGTATTTTATAGTGTTCTAAACTCATGTTTAATTCCATATTTCTCAAGATAACATTCAAACTTTTCATTTATGTATTCTCCACCATTATATGTTCTCAAATTATTCACTGAATACTCACATTCCTTTTCATATTTCCTCCTAAAATATTTAAACATTCTCAAAGAATCTGACTTATGTTTCATATACATAACACAAGTAATGTGAGTAAATTCATCAATGAAAGTACTGAAGTGATTATCTCTATGAGATGATTGTTTTATCATTGGACCATAGATATCAGAATGAATAAGTTCCAGGGTTCATTTTTATCAAATGTCAGCTTTATTATACACAAATTTTGTGATATTTCCTTTTTGAAAAATTGTGAAACACCAATCTCTTATTCTTGACATATTAGGAATTTCACAGATACTATCTCTATTTGATAACTTTATCATGTTTCTATGACACATGTGCCCCAACCTTTTTTGTCACAATTGATTCTCTTCCACCATACCTAATTAACAAGAGTTTTAAAACTCATCAACTTGAAATAAGTTCCCTTTTATATATTGGACTCTTGTAACTACCTTTCCAACTTTATCTCTTTTCACAAAAAACTCATATCTTTTGAAAATAACTTTTTTCCCTTTATCCAAAAGTTATAAAACACTTAGTAGGTTGTGTTTTAGACCATTAAAAAACAAATATTTATTGGATTTCAACTTTTCTTCCCCAGTGATGGCAGATCAAACACATTTGATTCTGAGAGATTCATCATTGATAAATGTCTTCATTCCTTCACTTAAGTATTTAACATTATTCAACAATTTAAATTCTCCTATCATATGATAATAACACCCACTATAAAAGATCCAAGTTTTTTCTCCTTTTGTATCTTTGAGAGTGGTTTCAACAATAAGATCTTTTTCTTTCCCTTTATATTTCTTCACATCCAGATTCTAAAAATTGTTAACAAAATTTTGTTATGTTAGTAACAAAACAAGACATCCTTTTGTGAGATGTATAGGTTGTTCACATCTTTTTAAAATATTTTCTAGGGGTTGGAATCTATTTTCAACTTTTACACCACCATTCTCAGATTTTTTCAAAAAATTCTTCTCAGGATTCTTTCTTTGATAGGATTGACTTCTCTTAAAATTGTTCCTTCTATAATTTTTAGAATAGTTGTAATATTGTTGATTAAACCAACACATAATTATCATGTGCTAGAATCCAAAAAAATACTATCAATATCCATAGAAAGAATATTTTTCTCTGAATCTTTCATACTTTCCAGAGTTGTGAACATGTTTCTTAGTAACCTTCTCATCTTTATTATCAGAACTTTATTGATCACCAACCTTTCAATTATCAACCAGAATATAATTTTTCAGATCGTTTTCTTTTTATCCTTATCAAAACCAGATGTAATAGATACTTTTTCAGACTCAGTATTTTTAAAAACATTTGACTTCTATACTTTTTTTTGTCCATATACTTAACATTCCCATATTTCTTATTCTTAGAAACAATTTCAACTTTCTTCTCATTATTTGAAGATAACTTTTTATCCTTATTAGTTTTACCCTTTCTAGAGATTTCACCAACTTTAGAGATATAATTATTGAAACTTGTAACTCTCTGTTCATCTTCAGAAATAGTTTTTGGATAAGTTCCAACTCTTCTTTTTTCCCTTCAACATTACTTCCATATGATCATTCTAGTTCTTTTCTATTTTAAAAAAATTATTCGATTCATAAATCCCTTCCAATAACTTAACTTTCTCTTCAGGAAAAAATTCTTGATTATTTGTTGAGGAGTTTTCATTTTTCAATTTCTTGATTTATTTCTCAAGAATTCCAATATTTCTCATACATTATTTAAATTATTCTTTTAGATGAAATTCTAATTGAGTTTCTTCTTCTTCAGAACTACTACTTTCAAACTCTTCATTGTTAACTGTTGCAATGAAATTATTCTCTCTAACATTCTCAGTAGACATTTCATATTCAGCTTCACTTTCTTCTTCTTCATCATCTTTATACAAAAATATTCTTCTTTTTTATTTGGATAACTTTCTATCTTTCCCTTTGGAATAAGATTTATTCTTATCACCTTGTTTATTCCATGAACTTCTCAGCCTTCTTTCATCTTCATCACTACCCTCCTATTTATTTCTATGAGGAAAATTGGCTACAAAGTGCCCAACAAATCCACATTCAATGAATTTTAATGGAATCTTTCCTTTATACATTCCAATATCTCTTTTCATATTTTTAGAAAAAAAGGATAAAAATTAATCAAGATTTTTAAATACCTCAATTTTTAAATCAGGTTTAGAAACTTCATCTTCTTAAATAACCTTCTTAGACATTCCTTTCTTGGAAGTCTTGAAGGACATTTCTCTATAAACTTTTTTTTCCTTTCATAGCTTTATCCATTCTCATTTCATAAGCAACGAGAGTACTAAGAAAGTAATCTAGATATAATGATTCAGGATCTCTATCTTCTAATAAAGAAACTTTGGAATCAAAATTTTCAGGAAGAATTCTAAAGATCTTTTCAAAAATAGTATAATCTTCTAACTTTTCACCAAGACATCTAATAGTAAAAAAATATCATTCACCCTAGTAAAGAAGTCACCAATAGGTTCATAATCACACATCATGAGATCTTTATACTTTAATCTCCATATTTGTAGCTTGTACTTCTTCACCTTTGTATTGCCTTTATAAATGTTCTTTATCTTATCCCAAATACCTTTAGTAGTGGAAACACCCTTCACAATTAAAAACTCACTTTCAAAAAGTGATGAGAGTAAAGCATTATTAGCTCTTCCATTATTATCAAGATTATTCTTATCAATAGATGTAAGAGGAACTTTTTCATCAATAGAAGGAAATCCATATGTTTCAGCTTCAAGAACATAATACCTAATAGACATGAGATAATTCAACATTCTATATTTCCAGATATGATATTTCTTACCTTAAAAGACCGAAATCCCATTACTTTTCACACAATTTAGATTTTCCATCACAACTTATCTTTTAAAACTTCTAAAAAGATTAAATGAAGGGGACCTTACCTCTAATACCAATTGATATTACCTAGCTGAATCTAAGTATCACTGAGAGGGGGAGGGTGAATTAGTGATATCTTTTTCTTTTAAGTTTTCTTCCTTTGGAAAAAAATTTATCCTCCTGTTAAAGAGTTATAACTATGCTAAAATCAAAACAATCACACATCCATATGAACATAATAAATTACAAGGTTCACTACTCAAAAATAGTAGCTATGTCCTTAGTATGGTTTGGAACAATACAATACCACACAATACACTGTAAAACAATCCTTTTGTGTGGATACAAAAAAGTAGGATATACCCTTACACTTGTGTAGCACTATGATCAATAAAATAGTGCATGTTCTTCAAGTAGCATGAAATGATATAATAAAATTTTTGTAACAAGTTAACAAAACTTTCACAATTTACTTCAAAACATATTATTGTGCTTCCTTGTTAACTTTCACAAATATAATTTTCAAAAAAAAATCTTAACTTTCCTACCCAGCAATAGGTAAGAACTTATCTATAATTCATAATGATACTTAATATAATGGATAGTTTGATTCCCTATTATAATTGTTTAGTCTAGAAATATACTATATCAGAATGTTGTTGAAACAATTGTGAACAACTTATATCTCATCCCAGAAATCTCAATATGATTTCCCTATCCAATGGCCCAGTCCAATATGAGAAACTCATAATACAATTTTTCTTTTTCTTATTCTTCTTTCCAGAAAACTTCTTCATGAATTCTCAATATGGAAACTTCTTCTCTCTATAAACTTTCATCACTCCACCTTCTCTCTACACCTGTGAATAGTACCAGTGTCAGAAAGTACAAAGTACCTCCTAAAATTTATAGGTGTGCCAAAAGTGGTTTAGGTGGGATTTTAGAAAGATTTCATGCTTAATGAAATTTCCTAAATATTCAAATTCACCTCAAATTTCAGCTCCATATTTGACTTCTTGAATGATTATTAATTCTTCCCATTCATTCTCAAACCTTCTAGAATCTTCTCACAACATAAACTCACTTCATAATTTCTAAATATTCTTCAGTCTGATTATGATTTTCACTCTGATTTCCTCATTATGATGAAGACAATAGTTTCTTAATTACATTTCTCTACACCAATTGAAAAAAAAAATCTACTCATTATGATGATATATACCAACTCATAAAACCATTGAAACCTTTCTTCTATAAACATAGTTTTCAATTCTAAAGATTCCTACACTTTCTTGGAACACTTCAACACTAAATTCAAACTTATTTGAAAAAAAATTAAACTCTTCAAACTTCAATATCTCATTCACAAAACATATGTAACTGCTTTCAAAAATTATTCACTTCTTATTTTCCCCAAACTAATGATCTTTTCTCCTATGAAGTTATCAGTGTCAGCCTATGTCTTATGTATCAATCTCAACTTCTATCTGATAATCGATGTCATATCCAATCTGATGGTTCTTGATCCAATTGATAAAAACATGATATAGTTTTATCTCTTAGCCCAAACGAAAACATATAGGAGTTATTCTTTCGTTCTTGACCCAATTTTGAAAAAAAATAATCCTGGTGAAAATGGTTGACTAAATTATTAATTGATATCAAATCCCATTTTGCATCAATCCCAATAACTTCTATTTCCTTTATTTTTCATTGGTTCTAAAAACTCTCAATAAAAACAATTCTTCCTTTTATTGACTCTTACAACCATTATTGGGTCTAATGATTGGTGTTGTGATAACTCTCATGGTCAGCGGCACACTATGTTCAATAGACTGGTATCAGCAGCTTTAACTTTAGAAACTTATTTCCTTTTCTTATTACTATACATGTCAACTTATTTCTCTAACATTTTGAATATTTTGGCTTATTTGTATGATTTAAAACCATAATCTTCATCTTTTTATGTTTCACACAAAACTTATCATCCTTCAACAAATCTACATCTGGTGATCTCACACTAATTAACCAAGACTGGAAATCTTTGACTTCAGCAACTTCTCTCTTCCAAAAACATCTTCTTGTATCACGAATTCCTTGTGACATTAAGAACATTTAAGATTGGAATAGAATCATCTGAATTACATTGGGAATTATTATAACTTCCCATAATTTTAGCACTTATTTATTTCCAACCAAGCCTTAATATGATTGGAATCACTTTTTCTCCCCCTTTTCTTTATAAGGATTTCATCACAATTTTCTCAAACAACTTATGTCTTGTGTGAAATATGAAACAACAAATTATCATGAAATTTTCATCATATCCATATAGACTTTGATATAGCTTCTCAATACGATGCAACCTTTCATTCCATACCCAAGGTGAGTCTGATGAACCATTCCTTCCAAAAATCATCTTCCCAGTCTGATGGTCTTTCTTAAGTATTGTGAGTCTAATTTTCTAATTATATTTGTGAGTATAATAACCAAATATTATAGAGTGAGGTGATTTCTTTTTCTTTGATAACAAAAGACAATACCTTCATCTCATACTTCTTTCAAATGCCAAAAACAACTTCTAGCAAACTTAGTCCCAACAAAGGGAGGTCCAAGGAGACTTTTTTCCAAGTAAGATTCTAAGACAAACTATACATAGGTTAAATTCATTATGCTAAGGGGAAAATACCTCACAATGGGTTAATAGTGGTGTTGGTATTGGGATATGAAATTTGGGCATCACTATGTATCCCATTAAGGTGGGAATCAAGCTACATGTAGTTCTGGAATATGATGTGGTGAGAGACCGACACTGGTAGGGGGTGGTCCTCTTGATTAAGGATGTGATGAAAAAGAGAAGGGGGAATTGGTTTGTTGAAACACTGAAGGTGAAGAAAACTATGTGAATAAGGGTCCACAAGGGGCTGAATGCACATAGTATAATCCATAATTCTTGGACCTTAAGGGGTGTAGGTACTTTAAGGATGTTTGGGGGTGAAAAAAAGTTAAAAAAGATGTGAAAAAGGTTCCAAAGAGGCCCTTAACCACACAAAGAAATCTTGAAACTAGTTACACATAGTTTAAGTTTATTAGGATTAGACCAGGGGAGGCCCAAAAATAAGTTTTTATTGAGGCTGGGCTTAGGATATTAGATCCATTCATCCCTATGTATCCCGTTAGGCATGGTAATCAATCCATACATAGTTATGTAACATGTCGTGGTGGGAGATAGAAGTTGAAAGGGTGGAACCCTCTCTAGAGAGTACATTTAATCATCTCATATTTTTTATATGAGGAATCCTATGTTTGCAATAAAGGGTGAGGCTACAATTTAACATCATGTGTTGAGGATGTTGGTTTTGGTCATCCCATATTTCTCATATGAGGTATCCTATGTTTATCACATAGGATAAGGCTATAGTTTAACATCGTTTGTTGAGGAAATTGGTTCTTGGTTCATCTCGTACTTACCATATCAAGCATCTCGTATTTGTTACATGGGGTCAGGATATAGTTTAACATTGTGTGATAAGGATGTTGGGAATTTTATTTTAGATTCATACAACTCAGACTAATATTGTTACTAGTTTAAGGTCATAGAGCTCGAACTAGGTGTTTTAAAAAAATTACTACTTGAGAAACCTGGAATTAGTGGGAGGTGTGATATTCTCTCCATTCATGTTAATTAATGAGTATAAATCACTATAGTAGAACTTGTGGATAATTTAATATCCCTAACACTTAGGTTCCAACTTTAATGGTTTCTTGTTGAGTATAATTGGTGTCCCAAGAGCCAGTACCATATTTCCCTAAAGGGAAAAAGTGATGGTCAGCCTCTTTGTTAAATGCTCACACTACCCAGTTTTTCTGCCTCTATAATTTATACAGTTCCTAAAGCCTATTTTACTCAAGGGCCTAAAACATATCCAAATGGACTTAAAATATTTTGTTGGTTTTTTTTTGTCATAAACGGTTGTTCTGAGTGATGGAAACTGGACCTATATAGGTAAAACTGCCTCTATTATATATACTAGGTGGTATAGGGTTACTTGGGAGGAACATTGAGTTGTTTTTGGATAATATTGAAAAGAATTAGGGATTTTAGTAGGCTAAATCTTTTTATTCTCGCCCACCATCTTCTTTATAATGTTAGAGAGGATTTTGTTGAACGCCTCAATCTATCCATTCTCTTGTGCATGATGGCGATAAGTGTTTTTGGACTAGATTTTTTACTTGGAATAAAATTTCTTCAGCTCAAAAGCATAGAAGATAGTTCCATGTCCATGAGAATAGTTTGAGGAACCCCAACCCAATGAATGATGTGTAATTTCATGAACTCAATCATGGACTGGGTTTTAACTTCTTTAAGAATAACTTCTTCTTCCCACTTAGAGAAGAAATATATTATAGTTAGAATGAACCTACACTATTGAGTCATCACTGGTGGGTAGGTAACCACAACTTTGAGTACCCAAACCATGATGGGTTGTGAGTAGTTTGTTGTGTGGATAAGTTCTAGTGGTTGATGTATCATCCCGTGTTTTTAGACCAGAAAAAAATTCCTAAAGGAGCATGAATTTTTAGTTTGTTGGGTGGTTCATTATTTAAACCAAGGCTCGGAATGAAATTATGATATTTGTAACACATTAAAGTGTTTTTTAGACTTTATTAAATGCATGAGGTGTGCCTCAAGTGTTCCCACAAGTTCTAAGAGCATCGAGATCTAAAAACTGAAGTCGTGAGGAGCTGATAGGGGCACACAGTTTGTTTGAAATCATACATCCCACTAGCAGTAACTGTGTAGCTAGTCTAGAGGGATTGTGGGTGTCACGTAGTTTTTTCAAGACATGCACACTAGGCCACATGACTGTGTGACATTTTAAAGGTTTTGGATAGAGGTATATTACATGGTTTGCACATGGTTTCCTAAAACATGTTCATGAACTGTGCAAACTCCCTTCTTGGGAAATGACACATAGAAGTTTGGCACATAACTTAGACAATTGTGAATCCAAAATGTGTGCCTCATTGAGGTTCAATTCTATTTTTTCTCTTGCCTTCTTATTTCTTTGTCCTCCCTTCATTCTTCTTCCTCCTCCACACACAGCATCCTCCTTCATGGATTTTCTTCTTCTCCTATAGATATGAGGATATATCCCTCATACAGTCTCTAATTCGAGTTTCATTGGGTTCATTGGAAGCATCATGGTAAGACTATGACTCTTCTTCCTTCTTTCCTTTGTTTCATTCTCTTTCAAAATAGGTATTGTGGTGCGAGCTGATTTTCCCTATTTTCAGGGTGTTCATCCCTTTCTTATATTTCTCTCTAACCAGACTGAATTGGGTTTTGAAATTGTACGTATGAGTCCTCCATGGTATAAGGTAGGTGGTATATATATTTTCCCTCAATTTTTGTCATTTTTATAAAAAAATCATGTGTTGTGCACTGTACTTTTTGTTGTCACTCTTAAATTATAAATTTTCTTTAAATTAAATTTCCTAGACTACCTTATGATGCCTTTAGACTCTTCTTTATATGGTTTTAGGTTATGACCACAAATTGAACCACCCCCTTAGGGTGGATCTATATAATCTACCCTTCTAAATATTGTCTACCATTGTTAGAGCCCCCCCTTCGGGTGTGCTTTTTAATTATATGCTAAATTATGATGGTGTTTGTTAAAAACCACCATTACAGTGGATTACTTTATTCCTTTTGCTAAAATGAATTATTTAAATGGAATAAAATGAATTTTTCGAATAAAAATATCATGTTTTCTAATAAAATCCATCGATGAGGTGAATTTTCTTCAATTGGTAAATGATATACATGTTATTATTTTTTTGGATTTATAGTTGAATGTAATGGCCTTCTTAATTATTTGTTTTTAGATTTTATGTGGATGAATTACGTATGTGTCCTCTTTTTCTTATAAAATTAAATGAAATTGGTTGTGGCCCTCTTGATGTGTCATTGTATCATGATAAGGTGTGCTTTCTAGAATGTCCCTTTGTCTGGTTTAATTAATTAATTAAATGAATTATTAATGTCGTGGGAGATACTTGGGTTCCTTCCATGGAATGCCAAGGGAATACCCATCGTTCTTGAGATCATATTTACTGATGGAATGTACATATGTCAGGGGATATTCTAGTATTCCAGGATAGCCTCACTGTGCATTCCTTGTGTCTCATTATGAGAAATATTGGTTCCCCAGGAGAGACACCTTGGATGGGATCATTGGTGAGATGGTTGTACCAAGAAATGAGTGAGACTTGGTCCCCTATGTGAGATACTAGGTACAAGATCAGAGGTATTTGTCTCACATTAGACTAGGAGTGATACTTGTGAGTCTATTCATGAATCTCATTAGACGAACTTTGACAGAAGTGAGCATTAAGATGATCCTAGTGCGATACATGGGTTCCTTGTTAAGGTTCTCCTTGTACTGTACATGATTCTAAATATTCAATTTTGGTAGTTACTTTTTATAAAAGGATAAAATTACATATTTTTTATCCAAAGGATGCATCACCCAAGCTAAATAACATGATTGGGTTTGGTCCATCTTGCTATACCAATTTTATGATTCTTTAATTATCAATTCCCTTTATCTACTTATACAGGTTGCCTATGGTTCAGACATTTCCAGCTTAGGCTGAAGCAAGTATCATTGGGCTAAGTTTTCTTGAGGGACCTGAGATCAACATGTTATTTATTTATTTTTCATTTCTATTTTAATGTTTACATACATTAATTCTGATTATTTTATTTCCACGAACTATATTATGATTTAGAACCCATTGGTGGTGTCCTAATGAGTATATCTCACATCCTTATTGGGCTTCCACAGCACTGGGGTACTAAGAAGATCCTCTTGTTTGCAGTTCCTTGATCTTTTGCTTGTGATGTGCCTTGTACCTGGGAGTTAGGATCATGGGACTGAGCTAGTACTCAGGATGCTTGAGGAGACTGCCCTCTAGGCCTTTTTATTCTTTTCTTTGTTCATGTATTGTATCATATCACCTGTTGTATATTTACTGCTTTAATAGGTATAATCACATGGACATGAATGCATGGTTAATTTTATATTGGCATTGGACACTTTATTCATTATCTATATTTATCTTCCACTACTTGGTCATTTATTATTACTTCTTCCATTATTATCAATTGATTTTCTTGTGTTATACCACTGTGAGACTCTGATATTGAGGGTATATTCACCCCACCATACCATAATTAATCCCTCGCTACTAGTCGGCAACCTCTGGCATGTGGGGAGGTGCGCTTGAGTCCATGTGGTGATCAGTCTGAATACTGGTTTCATAGTCAGTCAGGTTGGGACATTAAAAAGTGGTATCAGAGCTTCTTTTTCCTTTGTCTTACTATTTTTGGCTGGTATATAGAAGACTGGTAATGTTTCGGTGCTTGTTAAATGGTCATTCTTGGGAGTGATCAACCCATGTACAAGGAAAATTCCAAGTGTCTAGGGATAAGATTGGTATTCATGTTGCTCGTGTTATAGTTTATTATGATTTTACCTTGAGTGATTGGAGTATTTTCTATTGATTACTGATTTATGAGATTTATATAATTTTACTTTGACCGGTATGGAAAGTAAGTTTCATTACATGCATCATTATAGGCACATAGGTATTCACATGCCATGCATATTCCAAGACATATAGATTTCATTTTTAGGCTATTGAGGTTCCTTTGATGTGACTTTTGTGTTATTAGAATGCCCTCGTTTTATTTATGTCATGTTATAAATTTCAATAACATGTTTAGTTTTCACCTTCTTATATATTTGATTAGCATGCTTCTGTAATTTAAATTATAATGTTTTTCTTATATACCATGATTGATTGTTTCCTTCTTAGGTAGTAGCTTTCCATGCTTACTTTACATGCTTTTTCTTAATTTTCATGCCTAGTGATTCATTTAGCATATATAATTTCTTACCATGTTAGGTGACTGATTAATGGTATTTCTTCCAATTTCCATGATTTTATGATTGTTTAGTATGGGATGAAACATTTATGGTTGCGGTTAGATGGGATTTAATTTCCAATTTGTAAATTTTATGGGAACTTTGTGAATTGGAACAGGGTGACCCATATAATTGAACCATTATAGATGCACTTTATATACTTAAATTATTTTTCATAAAATTTAAGGCTATTTAATTTTCTTTTAATCATAAATTAAAGGGTTGCGGTTAGATGGGAATCACCTGCAACTTTTAAAGTGTATGGGTGATTTTTAATTTGAAAGGTGGTAACCCATAAAAACTAAAGCATCAATTATGAGCCTTATATATTTAGAAAATTATGTAAATATAAAATTTTTTCAATTTTTTGACCTTAAATGTTTTGTTTTACTTATTAAGTATTGTACCCCTATTTATTGGGCTTCATGACCTATATGGATAAATTTATAAATGAAAAACTAGACCCAAGAAGGTTAGTTGGGAAATATTTCTTAAGAATCAAACCACTAATGGTGTTTTAAATAATTAATGTTTAAAAAGTTTTTTTTCTTTTAATTGAACCCAAAATGTCATAATGGGACCCTCATAGGTCACCTTTTCTTTTGGTATGACTTAGTTCTTAACCTAGTGGGGGTGTTCTTATACTTTTTATTGAGGGACTTTTTAAAGTTCTCATAGCTAATTATATGGATTGTCTTGTAAATGTAAGGTGGCATACCTTCTAAACAGAACTCTTAAATTAACTAAAGACCTTTTATCTACTTTGAGCGGTATTTATATACATGGAATTGGTTAATTAAGATTCCAATTATAGACTAAAGGGTTTTTTCCTCTATAGATTGAAACTGAAAATATCTTTAACTAAGACAACTATGGGGCATTATAAATAAATGAATGTTGTTTAAAATGGGGTTTATATAGTCAATGTACAAATTATGGTGGGATTTCAGTAAAATAAATAATGTTAAAATAAAGTTTAATATAACTTATCTATTTTTCCTTGTGACCTTATCCAGATCCTTTTGGATTATGACTGGTATTATTTTTTCTTTAAAACTAAACCTTAAATTATTTAAAGAGTTAAATGAGTTTTGGTTTAATTCTATAAAATGGAACCTTAAGTGGTGTTATTGTTCTAGACCTTGTATAAGGGTAGTTAAGTCTTCCTTGAGTTCACCTTAGAATGGGAGCATGAACATTTCTCATAGGCCTCTACTCCTATATCTTGAACCTAAGTGATAGGATCTTAATCCTAGTGACTTTTCATAGGTGTAACCTCATTTTGGGTCGATTCTTTGAGCTTTGGTAAGGGGTTATCCCACTCTAGTAAGTTTCCTCATATCCTTAAAATCCTTTCTAAACGCAATGAGTGTTCTGATGTGTGGTACTATTAAGGTGTCATTGTCCACGTAGGAATCTTAGATACCAAAATGATTCACTTGTTTTAATGGGTGGTAATGTGTTATTTGAACTTTGTTATGACTGTGAAGAATACCAAATGGGATAGACATTACAAGGGCATGTTCATCTGCTTAGTAGGTCATGTGACCTTTCTTTTCCTTCCTTTTCAGTGTTGGAAGACTCATGAGGTTGTTAGCTTGTTTTACATTCATACGGAGTAGTGAAAATCTGGGTTAGTTCTTATTCATAGGAAATTAGATATTTGAATCCATAGGGATGATAAGCTTATGTATAGTATTGGGGATGTGCGTTTTCTCATGTAATCTCAGGGTATTTTGTGTTGGTACATGTGGTACCTATTGAGTTGATAAAATGGGATAGCAAAACATTTGTGTTCATTTCTACTCATGTAATCCTTGAGATATTGTGTTATATTCAAGGACTATCTTAAGAGTATAGTGGCCTAATCTTTTGAATAAATAAAAATCACCCCAATGCTAGGGATGGGGTTTTAAGAGGATCAGGTTTTTGACACATTGGTCTATTGTTTTGGATTTTATGCCCAATATTATGGCACATGTAGGCATAACTCCGAAGGAGAGTCACATGTATGTATATATGTGAATCTAATCTAGTACTCTTAAGTGGATGGTTTCCTATCTATTAATTTTAATGCTCTCTAAAGATTTATGACCACCTCTAAGACATGCGGTCAGTGGTCAATGGAGCGTGCATCATGGGATGAGATTTATTCTTTAGTAGATCTGATGACTAGAACACTCCTGAGGTGGGGAGCATCGTGTCAGGTGTGTCGTAGAATTTCCTCTAAGTAGAGGGATCACAATAGAGGCAAGACCATTTGTAAAGGGTCGGACATGATTAAAATGACATGTGGTTGGAAATATTTTTCTTAATTTAGTGCTTTCTAGAGAGCAAGATGATGTTGTTCTAGGCTATATGCGCAACCTATAAAGACATATTTGATCAGGGATGGGCCTAGATGGATGATTTTGAGTGATTGTGGGATTCCTTAGGTGGTAAATGCATTGTGATTGGTTAATGGAGATGCATCGGTAGGTGAAGTTAATCTTCCTATAAAATAAGTCACCAAGTGATGGTTTGACTGTTCTCCCTTTATATAGTTAGAAATTTTGGTTTGAAACTATACTGATCACTTCACCCTCGTGGGAGTGGGAGTATCTTGGTTCCTTTTTGGGAACCATTCAAATCATCTCAGTGTACTCCCGACTAAATTATGATTATGTCTCCAATCTTGACATCATCTGGGTATACTGAGAGAGCATCGATTTTACACCACACTAATTTTTAAAAGTTATTAGGCTAGTTAATTGGTCTCTATAGATTGTGTTTCGGAAGCATGGTTGTCCTTAGAGTCTTGGTTAGTCCTAAGTGATACATGGGTTCCCAAGTAGAAACACCATGGACGGACTCATGGACACTAGTTGTTTCCCTTTAATGTGATCACCAGGTGGATGCTGCTTGGGATCAGTCAATGTTTATGGAATATGGGCATTCATCTTAGTACCAATGTCTCTATTATAAATGTCATTTAAGTTTTTCCTTTGATGATCTCCTTGAATGCACGTTGTTGATTCTAAGGTTGCCCCAAATTTTAGTTGGGCATGGAAATTTCATTTAAAAAGGATATTGGTCTAAGTGTGATGGAACGAGAATAAACCCATGTTCATGTAGGGTAATGATAGCTTAAAGTGGGTGTTGGACTCCTCATGTATTAATCATGTTTTAATGATCAAAAATCCTATTCAGTATATAAGACTAGTTAATCCTGTGTAATCTATCTCACATCAAATGTACAGTTGTTTAATAAATCTATCCAAAGATCTTAAGTTATATACATTCAATTTTATTATTGTACACTATATTTGATTTACTTTATAATAATTACTTTGATAAATGATTAAGTCTAATCCATTTTATGAATATCACTACTTAAGTCTGAATACAAATATTTGGATAAGTCTGAGACATCGTGAGTCTGCCACCGGTTATGTTTTTCTGGCAAATGAACCAGAAACCGTGAACCAGACACCGTGAACCAGACACCGTGAACCAGACACTGTGAACCAAACACTGTGAACCAAACACTGTGACCAAACACTGTGACTATCCAGACACCGTGACCATCTAGAAACTATGACTATCCAGACACCGTGACCAATCCAAACATCATTTCAAGGAGACACTAGTTCATAGACACTATTTACAAACAAACTGTGACACTATTTATTAATCTATTTTGTCGTTTTTCAATTTAATCTCTAACGATCATATTTGAAGATTTTAAATACACTGACATAATTAATGTTTCTTTGTAGACATGTCACCTGAAAGTACAAGGTACGAGGTGCAGAATACATGCAACATGTCAGCTCCAACACATGCGCTCCAAGATAAAAGAATAGTGTAGCCCAGAAATAGTATGTAGATTAAAGTGGAATAACGTGAAGCAAGTGTGTAAGCATGACAATGAAGAAAACACCTAGAGCATTTTTAAAGTGAGAATTTTCACATAAAACTTGACACTGCTAAAGAATACTCGAATCCTAGAGTGGACGACATCTTCACCACGAAGAACACCCACCAATCTTTGTGACTTTCGATACTCTGGTTTCTATATAAGGACTTGATTTCTACATCTGCTTCATCCTAGAAGTCTAGAACTTCATGGACAACCATTCAGAGCACTTCTAAACTTATCTCATCATTTATTCTATGTTTTGTATCATTTATTAGCTTTCTATTAGTGTGTGTATCTATATAATAACACACTCTGTCTCCTACATTAAACTGAAGGATACAAGATATAATTTCTCAAACATCTTTTTACACTTGTGTATACCCACGGATAAGTGTGGAAGAGGTCCCTGTGTGGCCAAGTAGTTTGTACCCACGTAGAACTTTGGAAGAGGTCATGTGACCTAGACAGTCATGTGTAATGTTTTAAACCCCAATCCATGGTATGGATCAAGTTTATTTATATAAACTACTTGGTGGAAGTTGATCACCAAGTGGAGTAGATTAGGTCTCAGCTTGAGACTGAACCACTTGTTTTATATCTATTGTGCTGTTTAAATTTAGTTTTCTCTGTTTTACTGTTTAACTCAGAATTAACTAAATTCACTTTGATAGTTAATATTGTAAAGAAGTTATAAATGTTTTTCCTTATTATAATAGCTTCAAAAGTAATATTAATAACTACTATTAACATTATTGAGAATTAGTCAATCTTATAAGAAGTTATTTAAACAGTCAAACTTTCATAACTGTATTACTTTGATTAAATGGGTTGTATTTAAATTTATTGGTGAAACCTTATAGGAATATTTTTTAAATAGAAATTTATTATGGATACTCAATTCACCCCCCCCCCTCTTGAGTGATCTACTTCGACCAACATTTGGTATTAGAGGTTGTTTATTATGACTTTTTTTCAACCTTATTCAACTGTAATTGTAGTTGTACTTTAAATATCTATAAATTTCTGTTAATTCTAAATTTTTATCTCTTTAAAAGTATTTAATTTTTATGGATAATATATTGTAAGGTGTTGAAACCAACAGACCACAATTATTTAATGGAACCAATTATGTTCAATGGAAAATTAAAATGAAAATTCATTTAAAAATTATGGGTTTTGAAATTTGGTCTTAAATTATAGATGAATATAAAATTCCTGATATGGATAGAACCACTTGGGATGAACCTAACAAAATTTTCTACAATAAAAATTGAAAATCTATGAATTATTTATATTTCTACTTAAGATATGAAGAATTTAATATAATTTCTGCTTGTAAAACTACCCATGAAATTTGGGATACCTTGTCTGTTTCACATGAAGGAACATCTAGTGTAAAAGAAATGAGACTTAATACTTATACTAATAAATATGAAAACTTTAAAATGAAACCTGATGATCCTATTTCTGGAATGTATCTTAGGTTCAATGAAATTTTCAACAAAATGATTTCTCTTGGAAGAGAAGTCACTTCTAAGGAACAGATCATGAGAATTCTCATATGTCTACCTGACAGATGGAGAGGAACCTTTGTCTCTATTAAAGAATCATGCGACATCCATAAGCTACCTATAAAAGAACTCATTGGAAAACTGATGATGTATGAGTAGGAGCTGAAAGTCAACAAGGAAGAAGAGGATGAACCCAAAAGAAAATTTGTGGAATTCAAGACCAACACCTCTAAACACAAAGACAAAGGGAAATTGGAAGCTTCTATAGAGAGTTCTAGTAGTGAACAATCATCACCGACAGTGATGAGGAGATGGATCAATTAGATAGAATATTCAAAATATTTTACAAGAAGAAGAACTTTTTCAGAAATCCTAACTTCAAAGGAAGATATGATCAAAAAGGAAGTTAAGAGGAAGATTAGAAAAGAAGTGAAAAGAATAATGAGATTTCCTACTATGAATATAAGTAAAAAGTACATATCAAGGCTGACTGTCCAAAGCTCAAGTACAAAAATAAATATGAGGACAAAGACAGAAAGTATAAAAAGGAAATGAAAGCAACCTGGAGTGCTTCTAAGGATAGTTCAAGTGACTTAAAAACATCACATGATGAACAGGATAACGAAGCCTATATGTGTTTTAAGACAAACACATATGAGGTAACATTATACTCTTTTGTACATAATTCATAGTATTCTGGAAATGATAGTGACTCTGAAAATATTTCTAATGAAGAAATGTTTGAATACTATAATATTATTGAAGAAACATGCAATGAACTAAAAGATAAATATAAATATTTGAAGAAATAGCATGATCTTATTGTGACTATTAAATCTGAACTCACAACTGAGAAATATAAAAATTATCAATAGTTCAAGGAGAACAATGAATTAAAAATTTCTAATGAGTAATTGAAGAACGACTTAGAAAAGTTTACCAATGGGAAAAATACTCTTACTCAAATGCTAGGTAAAAAAATTGCCCCTAAATATAATACTGGAATTGGTTATCAACCTAGAAAAAGAAATTTTGGTAGAACAAACTTTGTTTCTAAATCTAGGACATACATCTTTACTCCCAGTTCTAGAAACAAATCAACTAGTTCAGGTTATGATACACTTTCTACTGTTTCAAGTTTTTCTAGACCCAATAGAGTTTATTTTTCAAATACTTTACATAATTCTTATAGGAAACCTATAAAAAGATATGAGTTCTTAAATCACTTATCACTAATGTTATTGGACCCAAACAAGTATGGGTACCAAAATCTATTTTCACTTGTTCATTTTGTAGGAAAGATTCTTAATGAGTTCCTATAAAAGTTTATGGTACTTGGACAATGGGTGTTTAAGACACATAACAGGAGACTACTCATACTTCAAGAATCTAATAAAAATTGATGTAGGACATGTCACATTTGGTGACAATGACAAAGGAAAAAATCATTGGACTTGGTCAAATCAGTAACTCTAACTCATTTTTGATTTCTAAATTACTTTTTATTGATAGATTGAAATATAATCTGCTTAGTATTTCACAATTATGTGATGATGGATTTCATGTTAGGTTTTAAAATAATGCTTTCAATGTTTTTAATTAAAAATAAGAATTAGTGTTTTCTCAATTGAGAAATGAAAATGTTTATTCTATTAACTTAGATTCTTTAGTTTCTCAAAATACTTCATGTTTAAGTGTATTTCATAAATATTCTTGGATTTGGTGTAGAAGACTAAGACATTATAATATTCACTCCCTTAGAAATATAACTAGAAAAGGCTTATTCAAATACCTACCCAAACTTGAGTTTCTAAATGATAAAGTGTGTAATCCCTATAAAAAGAGAAAACAACACAAAATTTCCTTCAAACCAAAGAAAGAATTGTTGACTTCTCAACCTCTCGAACTGATTTACATGGATTTGTTTGGAACATCTATATTTTATAGTTTAAATGGGAAGCACTATGTTTATGTTATTGTAGAAGACTTCTCTAGATATACTTGGACCTTCTTTATGGCTTGAAAAAGTGAAGCCTGCTCTTACTTTACCAAATATACCAAGTCTATAGAAAATCTTAGTGGACTTTAAAATTAAATCCTTGAGAAGTTATCATGGCTGTGAGTTTGAAAATCAAGATTTTGAATCCTTTTTCTCGCAAAATGGCTAAAGTCACAATTTTAGTACCCCTAGAACACCTCAATAAAATGGAGTTGTAGAAAGAAGAAATAGAACCCTACAAGATATTTCTAGAACAATTCTTAATTAATATGACCTAGCTATTTATTTTTGGGTAGAAGTTGTAAATACAGCATGATATATAATCAATAGAGTATTGAATAGACCTATTCTTAAAAGGACTCCTTATGAGTTATGGAACAATCGAAAACCCAAAGTTAACTACTTCAAATTTTTTGGTTGAAAAGTCTATATCCTTAATACTAAGGACAATCTTGAAAAATTTGCATCCAAGAGTTATGAAGGAATGTTTTTAGGATATTCAATTTCTAGTAAAGCCTATAGAGTGTTCAATAAAAGAACTAAATGTGTGAAAGAATCTGTCCATGTCAAATTTGATGAAACAGATCCACATGAGCCTAAAATCATTCTAGAAAACCTGAAGTATGATGTATCAAATATGGACATTAATTCAAAATCCTCAAACCATCATGTGAAGGAATCTGTGAAAACTTCCAGTTCTGGAAATTCCTTAGACTCAAGTCATAATGAATCTGAACCTGTTGATGAACCTAAAATCACTAGTCCTTCCTTTTCAAGAGTTGTTATAACTCTAAATAACCATCCCTTAGATGTTGTTGTAGGATACTTAGACAAAGGAACTCAAACTAGATCTTCTCTTAGAAATCAGGTTAAACATAAAGTCTTCTTGTCACAACTTAAACCTAAAAACATTAATGATTCTATCAATGATGAATTTTGGGTGATGGCTATGCAAGAAGAACTTAATCAATTTGAAAGGAAAAAAGTTTGGAAACTTGTAGAAAGACCCAAGGACACATTCACCATAGGCATTAAATGGGTGTTTAGAAATAAGGTAGATGAAGCTAGTAACATAGTTAGAAAAAAGTCTATATTGGTTGCACAAGGCTATAGTCAAGAAGGAATTGACTATGAAGAGACCTTTTCACCAGTAGCTAGACTTGAAGCCATCAGAATTTTGCTTGCTTATATAGCACATGTGAATTTCAACCTATATCAAATGGATGTTAAGAGTGCATTTCTAAATGGGTATATAGCTGGGGATGTCTTTGTTGAGAAACCTATTGGTTTTACAAATCCTCATTTTCCAAATCATATTTTTAAATTATCAAAATAATTATATGGTTTAAAATAAGCTCCAAGAGCTTGGTATGATAGGCTGAGTACTTTTCTTATTTCCAAAGGTTTTACAAAATGAATGGTTGATCCTACCATTTTTATTAAAAAAAATTCTAGTGATGTTTTAGTAGTTCAAATTTATGTAGATGACATTATCTTTGGATCTTCAAGAAATTCTTTATGTATTTATTTTTCTAAAATGATGCAAAACAAATTTGAAATTAGTTTAATGGGTGAATTAAAATTCTTTCTTGGATTTAAAATCTTTCAAAATAATGATGGTATTATTTTAAATCAAATAAAATACACTAGATATCTTCTAAAACTTTTTGGATTGGATAGCACTAAAGGTAGTGACACTTCAATGAGTATCACTTGTAAGTTGGATCATGATGAAGATGGAAAATCTGTTGATCAAACCACTTATAGAGGAATGATTGGAAGTTTACTCTAATTAACTTCTAGTTGACCAGACATTATGTTTAGTGTGTGTATGTGTACTCTATTTCAAGAAAATCCTAAGGAGTCTCATTTAAATGATGTAAAGAGAATTTTTAAATACCTCAAGCATACACCCAATATAGGACTATTCTATCCTAGAGGATAATAATTTGATCTAGTTAGTTATTCTAATGCTGACTTAGGTGGATATAATTTAGATAGAAAAAGTGCCTCTAGAACATGTCACTTTTTAGGAAAGTCACTAGTATCATGGTGTAGTAAGAAACAAAATTATGTTGCATTATCTATTGGAGAAGCTGACTACATAGCTGATGGTAGTTTTTGTGCACAAATTTTGTGGATGAAACACACATTAATAGATTATGGATATCAATTCAAGCATGTACCTATAAATTGTGACAACGCAAGTGCTATTAATATCTCAAAAATCCTATTTCACACTCTAGGACAAAGCATATTGATGTAAGACATCACTTTTTGATAGATCATTATCAAAAGGGTGATATCAATTTAGAATTCATTAGAACTGAATATCATCTTGCTGATATATTCACCAAACCTTTAAATTCTGAAAGAATAGACTACATAATACATTAATTAGGTATGATAAACCTTAAGTAAATATCTTACTATTTAATATCTTACTATTTCATATTTTATTGTCTTAAGACTTATTGTTTCATGTTTACAGTATCACAGTTAGCCTTTCTTGGTTACTTTCTGACACTTATTGTCTCTAACAATATGGTCGCACGGTCTAGAAATCACACTTGTTATGGTCTCACTGTAAACACTTGTTACTGTCTCACTATGAATTCCAATTACTACTCACCATGAGAGTCAGTTACTATCTCACTGTAAGAATGCTTTATTATTTTATTTATAAATTAAAACTCGTATCGCAGTGATTACTTATTTTACCCTTTTTCTTTCCCCCGCTTTTTTTTAACGACGATTGGTATTCCTAAATGATAAAATAAAATAATTTTCACTCGTTCTTTACTTGAGCACCCTTCTATTATCTCAAACCGTAACCCTTCTTCAACCCTTTAACCCTTCTCTCTCTCGAACCTTTAGTGAATGCCCAGGATGAAACATCCTTCATCATCGACTCCTGAGAAATGCAATTCAAAGAAGAAGAAGATTGCACCTAAGTTATCACCTGAGGGTCCTCTGAATCCAAATCTGGTGAACCGAATAGTAGTACCTAAGAAAGAGATATGCCCTAAGTGGCTTCTATTGAGTAATTCTATGGTTTTAAAAGTGTTGAAAGAGAAAGGTTTGTTAAATTGGTTTTCGAAGGAAGATAGACCTATCTAAACAAATCTAGTTTCATAATTTTATCAGTATATACAATTTTCATTTGATTCAAAAAGTGTCTATATTGTAAGAAGTGGGATAAATGGCTAGAGATGCATGTTTTCTTAGAGGTTATGGGTTTCATGCCTTAGGATACCTCATGAAGGTATTTGTAAAGATTACCAGAGAGTTCCTCCACCTCTAAGTGAATTCTTTGTTTTGAAAGATGCCTTGAAAAGTTTAACTGGAAATGGAACCAAGAGGAGATCCATTACTGCTGAACTGAATGGAGAATCTAGACTTCTGTTTAAGTTTATTCAGAACTTGATTAGTCCCAGAAAAGGTTATTTTTCTCTACATAAATATCAGGATATATTTTTGATTCATCTCATGAAAAATGGACATAAGATCAATCTTTGTAAGTATGTCATACACTATATGTGTGAATTGATCTAGACCAAATCCAAGTAAACCCCCCTATTATATTCTTGGCTTATCTTATCCATGATACATGTGAAAGTATTGGTTGGACTAAATGAAGAAGTTATCAAGAATTATGAGTTCTATCTTTCAAAAGTTATTATAAAGAGGATGAAAATCAATTGGAATCCTTGGAAAAAGGAATGTGTGTAATACAATGATAGGATCTATAAAAAGTTCAATCCAGTGGAACATCCTTCAAGACCAAAAGGTATTTCTGATCCTGGTTTGGAACCAGATGAAGTCATTGAGTATTATGAGGAAGAATAAGAAGAGTTTGTTGTACCTCCCATAGAAATTGTTCTTGATGAGGAAGATAGTACACATACTCCTCAAGTAGTAATTGATAAGGAAATACTTGTTCCTAAAGATGTTGCTGATTTGGAAGAACAACCTAATGTGGAGGAAGAATCTATTGTTGTTGAAACAGAAAATGATGTTGTAGAAGAGCATAGAGGAGAATATCTTGCTATTATGAAAGAAGCTACCCTTGAGGAACTCCCAAAGGAACAAGTTGTTCCTGAATTTATTCTTTCTATTGAAGAGAGAATGGAGAAATACTTTCAATTGGATCGAAAGGAAATGATTAAGGAAATAAGTGATGAATTCATGGAAATAAATCAAGGTCCTAAGTCTTTGAGTCTTGAGAAGGATAAACTTGTTTAGGGGGAGCATCCCCCAAATCTGGAATCTGTTTTAGTTCCAAATCTGATTGATCCAAGATCAGTGTACACATGGTATAAATTCCATATTTATTTCGATGTGAATAAGTCATAGGAATTCTTAGTCAAAGGTATTTAACTTTCTACTATGTTTCAGTTGAAAATGGAATCTGCTACTAAAGCTATCTCTTCCAAAGAACCTGAGCCTGTCTCAGCTTCTATCTATGATCCTTCACCAGAACCTCCAACCATTGGTGAATAAAGATGACCTAAAAGAATTTGGAGAAACCCTTTTGGATGGGGTTGAAAAAATCCTGAATACCCAACCATCTCCTGTAACAAATATAAGTGAGATAGATTCTTCACTGTTATTGGAAAAAGTCATTTGGAATATTCAACCCAAAATTCTTCATGAGATTCAGGAAGTCAGATTTGAGAACAAACTGCTTAGTGATGAAGTACAGACTCTAATAATTATGGTTGAAGAAATACATAAAGCGGTGAATTCAAGATCAAAGCTTGTTTCTCATCCTGTTGAGACTATTGCTCCTCAAACCCCACATGATATTGCCTCTCTAATTCAACCTCATTTAGCTTCATTAGCTGAAAATTTATCTAAAAGAAACAAACAAATAGTGAAAGATATGTGTGAGCTTGTTGTTATTCTTAACAATCTAACTGATGAGTATAAGGGGTGCCTTTAGAAAGTGCTCAATCAAATGAAATCCCTTACCTCAGCTGTCACTGATTCTAATAAATCTGGTAAATCTTCTCAACCTTCCTTAGATAGTGATCTGCTTCGAACAGTGGTCAAAGAGGAACTCCAGGCTGTGCTTAGTGGTTTTAATAAAGAATATCTATCTGAATTTATCAAGAATAGTGACAGAGTTCTTGTTTTGGTTCAAATCCATTATAAGATTGCTAATGATGCTCAGTAAGAAATTGCCAAGAAAATGGACTTCTTTTTCAACCCGATCTTCTCTAAGACTGATATAACCAATGATTTCAAGTACCTTTTGGAAAATATGAGGATTCCTCCTATTACTCAAGACTTCAAGACTCAAGTTCAAAATCTCACAGAGTTCACTCATATGTTGGACAAGTTTATGGAGAACAAGGATGACTTTTAAAAAGTCATGCAGTATGGTGGGGAGATCATTGCTGATTTTATCAAGCTTCGGAGGCCCTATCTTCATGTATAGAGTACTGCCATAGTTGCTCCTACGGCTGCCCCTATGAGATCTGGTTTTCCTACCTTCACCTCTGCCCTAGCCTCTACTTCTATGTCTTTCAGTCAGGCCCTGAGTCAGATCAGGCCTATAATCCTTGATCAACAGTTTCCCCGGTCTTCTACTGCACCTGCATTGGACCCTTCTGTCTTTAAAGGTCTTCCTTTACCTTCTTTTTCAACCAGCTCACTCTCTTCTTTTACCTCAACCTCTTCTCCTGTGGATTCTTATTTTAATCCTGCTACTAAGGGAAAAGAGAATACTATCCAGTGATGAAGAATAGTGACTACTCTCTTTTGATATAAATGTTGTTGCATTTGTTTTGTTGTCTACTATTTGTACTGAAACATTTTTTCTCTAATGCATTGTGACATTTTCTTCTCTAATTCTCTATTTTTGATAATCCCAAAAGGGGGATAAATCTATATATGTTATATGAACATTGAGAATATGTAGTTTTCACAAATATATACTCTAAATACACATGATTTGTGATCATAAAAAATGGTGAGATTGTTGTACTCCTCATGTATTAATCATTTTTTAATGATCACAAATCCTATTCAGTCTATAAACCTTGTTAATCCCATGTAATCTATCTCACATTAAATGTATAGTTGTTTAATAAATCTATCTAAAGATATTAAGTGTTATACATTCAATTTGATTACTGTACGCTATCTTTGATTTACTTTATAATAATTTCTTTGATAAATGATTAAGTATAATCCATTTTATGAATATCACTGCTTAAGTCTAAATACAGATATTTGGCTAAGTCTGAGACACTGTGATTCTGCCATCGGTTATTTTTTTCTGGAAAATGAACCAGATACTGTGAACCAGACATCGTGAACCAGACACCGTGAACCAGACACTGTGAACCACACACCGTGAACCAGACACCGTGAACCAGACACCATAACCATACACCATGACCATCCAAACACTGTGACCATCTAGACACTGTGACCATCCAGACACCGTGACCAATCCAGACACCGTTTCAAGGAGACATCATTCATAGAGACACCGTTTACAAACAAACTGTGACACTGTTTCTTAATATGTTTTGTCACTTTTTAATTTAATCTCTAATGGTCATATTTGAAGATTTTAAATGTACTAACATAATTAATATTTCTTTGTAGACATGTAACCTGACTGTACGAGGTACGAGGTTCATAATACATGAAACTTGTTAGCTCCAACACATGCGCTCTAAGATAAAACAATAGTGCAGCCCTAAAACAATATGTACATGAAAGTGGAATAACGTGAAGCAAGTGTGTAAGCACAACAACTAAGAAAACACCTAGAGAATTTTTGAAGTGAGAATTGTCACATAAAACTCGACACTGCTGAAGAACACATGATGCATACTCGAATCCCAGAGTGGAAGAAATCTTCACCACGAAGAACACCCGCCAATATAGATGACTTGTGATACTCTGTTTTCCATAATAGGACTTTATTTCTGCATCTTCTTCATCCTAGAAGTCCAGAGCTGCATATAAAACCACTCAGATCACTTCTAAACTTATCTCATCATTTCTGCTCTATTTTGTATCATTTATTATCTTTTTATTAATGTGTGTATCTATATAATAGCACACTCTGTATCTTACATTAAACTAAATGATACAATATATCCTTTATTAAACATCTTTTTACACTTGTGTATACCCACGGATAAGTGTAGAAGAGGTCCCTGTGTGGCATGGTAGTTTGTACCCACGTAGAACTGTGGAAGAGATCATGTGACCTGGACAGTCCTGTGTACTGTTGTTAACCCCAATCCAGGGTGTGGATCAAGTTTATTTATATAAACTTCTTAGTGGAAGTTGATCACCAAGTGGAGTGGATTAGGACTTGTCTTGAGACTGAACCACTTGTTTTATATCCACTGTTCTGTTTAAATTTAGTTTTCTCTTTTTTACTGTTTAACTCCAAATTCACTAAATTCACTTTAAAAATTAATCTTGGAAAGAATTTATAATTGTTTTTCCTTATTAGAATAGATTCAAAAGTAATATTAATAACTATTATTAACATTACTAAGAATTAATCAATCTTCTACAAAGTTATTTAAATAGTAAAACTTTCATAACCGTATTACTTTGATTAACTGGGCTATATTTAAATTTATTGGTGAAACCTTATAGGAATATTTTTTAAACAGAAATTTATTATGGATACTCAATTCACCCCCCCCCCCTCTTAAGTGATACTTGGGCTCCTTCCATGAAATTCCGAGGATGGTATAATCATTCTTGAGATCATCTTCGCTGATGTAATATGCATATTCCAAGAGAGATGTTGTTATTCTAGGATGGTATCACCATGTGTTCCTCGTACCTCATTATGAGTGATACTGATTCCCTAGGGGATACACCTTGGATAGGCTCATTGGTGAGATGGTTGTACTAGGACATGAGTGAGACTCAGTCACCTACATGAGATACCAGGTATAGGCTCGGTGGTCACTGTCTCACATTAGGCTAGGAGTGATACTTGCAAGGCCATTCCTATATCGCATTGGATAGACTCCGATGTAAGTGACTGTTATGATGCTCCTAGTGCGATACATGAGTTACTTGTGAAGTTCACCTTGGATGATCCCAGGATTCTGCTTATTCAATTTTGGTAGTTAATTTTTAAAATGGGTTAAAATTACATATTTTCTATCCAAGTTACATTTCACCCAATCTAAATCACATGCTTGAGTTCAATTCATATCGCTATACCAGTTTTATGATGCTATCGTTATCACTTTCCCCTTATTTCATTGTACAGTTTGCCTATAGTTTATACATTTCAATCCTAGGCTGAAGCAGGTACCATTGGGATAGGTGTCCTTGAGGAACCTAATCTTAACATGGTTGTTTATTTATTTTTCATTGCTACTTTACACTTGAAATACATGCACACTAATTATTTTATATGTACGAACTAGATTATGATTTGGACACCTTTGTTGGTATCCTACTGAGTATATATCACACACTTCTCAGGCTACCATTGCACAGTGGTACCTGAGAAAATCCTCTTGTTCATTGGTCCTTGATCTTTTTCTTGTGATGTATCTTATACCTAGAAGGTAGGAGCACGAGATTGATCTAGTACTCATGATTATCTAAGAGACCACCCTCTAGGCCTTTTTATTATTTTCTTCATTCATGTATGTATCATATCACCTGTTGTATGTTTTCTAATGTTTTGGTAGCATCACATGGACATGCATGCATGGTTAGTTATATATTGGCATTGGACACTTTATTCAGTATGTATATTTATCTTCTACTGATTAGTAATTTATTATTACTGATTTCGTTGTTGTCCATTGATTGACACCTATTATACCATTGTGAGACTTTGGTCTTGAGGGTATATTCTCTCCACTGTACTATCATTAGGCCCTATTTACTAGTCAGAAGCCTCTGGTGTATAAGTGGTGACCGTTCCAGCTACTGGTTCCATAGTTATTCAGGTTGGGACATTATAGTTTATGCATAAATTTAGAATGGATGTGGCATACATGACACCTTTTGGTGAACTCAATGTAGTCATGAACCATAACGGGAACAAAGTAACCTAACCTATGAATTTGTTAGGAGAGTTTTTATCCTACCTGATGGACTCCATATAACCTAGAATGGACCTACTGCATGACCTAAGTTATATCATCTCCTTGGATACAACGGATAATAATTACATTGAACCGTCGTATGTAGAGAGTTTGATCAAGTTTAGGGCCACTCTGGAGGGTGAACTGTACTAAATGTCGATAGATTCACTCATGCTTAGCTCATCCTCACAAGAGAATGATATATTAGAGATAATTAATAAATAGAGTAATCCAATCAATTTTTTCCTCAACTATGGAGGAATTTTAATTCCCTGGCCTAGAATTATTGGTGGCCAACTAATATACTTATTGGTTACCATTATCTAGAGTGAAGGGGTGATGAACCTTTAGTGTGCCACATAAATAACCAATTCATCCTAGTTCGGCTCTACAATGGATGCATCTAGGATTTCCAAAGTATCATCTTGTCTATTTTATGACCAATTAATATAGATTACCTTTGGCTAGGAAGGGAAATATTCCATTAGATAAAGATTCCACTCCATCAAGGGCACAAGTTCTTTATTTCTAATAATGTAGTTAGCCTTAATCAACTTGATGACCAGCTCAGAGTCTCCCTTAACATGTAAATAGGGACATAAATCTCAAGGGACAAATTGAGACCAGTAATAAGATCCCGATACTCTTCCTTGTTGTTAATGCAGCCTTTTAACAATAGGAATGATTATAGAAATATGTCCTCTACAAGAGAGATAAAGAAAATCCCCAAGTATAATTTTTTGAGCTTAGAGTTGTTGATCCTTTTACCAATAGAACTCTGGGATGCACCATCAAAATTCATATGCCAACATAGTGTAGCTTGATCTACTGATTTAATTTCTTCATCTAGTAAATTGACATCTAGGGGAAGTTCCTCAGGGATCGGATGTGTGGCCAAGAAGTCTGTCATCACTTAGACTTTGAAGGATCTCTACAAAACAAACCTAATGTAGAACTGTTGGAGGATTACCTCCTATCATGAAAATAACCCTATTAGAATGGGGATTTTGAGTATGTAATTTATTGAATCAATAAAGGACACCAGTTGTATCTCATGGTTCTGCAAGTAATGTAGTAGATTTTCACTCTAAAGACTAATGATAGGAAACTCTTCTCGATGGGGGAGTATATGTTCTTTGGTTCAAGGAGCATAAGGCTAATATAATATAGACTATTTTTCATACCTTTAATATTTTTCTAAACTAATAGTGTTCCAATTGACCATTCTAGAGTGGTCATGTATAGGACCAGAGGATTTCTGGAGATGGGTGGCATTAGGACCAGAGGTTGTAGAAAATACTTTTTAATATCCTCAAAATCAGTCTAACAGTGCTCATACAATTAGTAAATAGAACCTTTCTTCATGAGTATCAAGAAGTTATTACACTTTCTATCCATATTCAAAATAAATTAGTGAATATACTCTAAGTTTCCTTGAAGACATCGCAACTCCCAGAGCTTTCTTGGAGGAGGAATTTGGCTGATAGCCTTGATTTTCTCAGGATCAATCTTGATGACTCTATATCTGATGACGAAGCTGAGAAAATTTTCAGAGGTAATTATGAATTCACACTTTAAATGGTTTATTTTTAAGTAGTGGGAATATAGGTAACTGAACACTTTCTCAATATCTTTGAGATGGTCATGGAACTGGTGATATTTAACTACCGGATCATTTAAAAAACACTCCACCAACTTCCCGGGGAGCGGTTTGAAGATACTGTGCATGGAACGCTGGTAAGTGGATCCAGTATTCTTCATGAAAAAATGAATTACTTGGTAGAAAAAAGTTCCATGGGTTCCCTGAAGGTAGAGGAATCCTCATCCTTAAGGTCCATATGAATCTAATTATACTCTTAGTATCTATCCATAAAGGAGAGGGCTTGGAACCAGTAATAGCATTGATCAATGGCTTTGTCACCAAAATGGGAACTCATCATTCAAAAAATGGAATTTGAGGTCCCAAAATTTGATGAAAACTATGAATTTTCCATTATTTTTTCTAACCAGGACAATGTTGGCCACCCATCTAGGGTACTGGACCTCTTTGATGAAGTTGGATTTAATAAGCTTATCAACTTCAGTCTCAACCATGGCATCATGGAAGGAGTTTATTTTTATTGTATGATATTTGAATTCATGGTGAACCACTGGGAGGCTAAGTCAATGGACAGAAATCTAGGGATTGAGGCTTAGAATATCTCTATAACTCCAAGCGAACACATCATGGTGCTACTTCAGGAAATCTATATACTTTTGTTGTTATTATAGAGACATGGTTTCACTGATCAGTATTTTCCTTGATTCTTACTTAGTGCCAAGGTTTAACTGATTCAACTCATTAATAGTGGTGGATAAACCCTCTTAAAATGTGGGAGGGTCTTCCTAAAAATCTCCTACATCATCTAAGATACGAGAGTCAAAGGGAGGAATAAACTCTCCCAAAACTACAGATCTAGGGACGGTATCAAAAATCGATATGATGGGGGAAGATTATTCAATAAGGGACTCTTTCTTTATGGTGACTTTAGTGATAAAGGATGAAGATCCAATCCCACTTTGTATCCTACCTCGCAGTCCATTCCTAACATTGAAGTAATAATTATAGGTCAACTTCTGTTGAGTCAACCCTAATTTTTGAAACATGTGGGAATGCATCATATCGATGTTCATGGATTGAACTTATCGGTAGTTTATAGGGTAGGGTCTTCTAGTACTGTTCAGGCCTACCCAGTGTAGAATTAATAGTTAATATGTGAAAACTCTTTCTTGGGGACTATGAAGAAACTTCTCATGTCGGGTGTTGTGGGTTCCAACCGATGAATTTTCTGAAAAAAGTTGTCTTTTAAGTCTATCCAAGGATCTACAATAGTAGTTATCAAATCATTGAGATAATTTATGCGCTCAACCCCATCGGTTTGGATTTTTTTTATCCCTCTTATAGTGCATGGCATCTATATATAGAGCCTCACATGAGTCAAAGTGGGATGTATCACCCTAGAGTATCCATACTCATCCATCAAGGCAGTATTTGAGGCACTGAAGGTATGAAGAGGGGATCACTATATGTAAATTAAGTCAGGGCCTCCCCAACATTTCATTGTAGGAATTATCCTTCAAGAATACAAAAAAAGTTAGTTCTTTCCATTAGACCACCTAATTAAGACTATAATAAAATTTTACCACACAATTTCTATTCATTATATTTCTACCCATGAATTTTGATCAGGTCCTCTTTTGTGATCCCCATATAGTGGAGTGTTTGGGTCAGAATGAGGTTAATATTAGAGCCAATGTATACTAGGAAATGGTGTACTTTCATTCCATTGAACTGTTATATGACATATATCTGACATATGTTCCCCTGAATGGTAATACCCTCATCTTCTCCATAAAATAATATAATGGCCTGACATTTCTCCTATTCATCTCCTTCTACATAATAGGCCTCAATGGTAGCTACTTCAATCTCAACTAAAGTGGGTTGTTTAAGGATTTTATAAGGGCCTCATGAATCTCATTTGATAGGAGGAGTGCCTTGAGTATCGATAGCCTTGCAGTATGCTGGTAAGGTGATTCAGCACATCATATTTTTGGGTGAGGGGCATGTTTTTACCTGTAGAGTATCATTATTTAGTAGGGAGCATAGAAGGTGTTGTTGGATGAGGCACTAGGGTCTAGCTAGTACTATTTGTACTATTTTTCTGTTTATTTGGATTACTATGAACCTTGATGGTTGGGAACCATATGGATAAGGTGGGGCCCTGGAAAGATGTAGCTGACCACAACGTGGTTGTAGTTAAGTCACACGGTTAAATAATATAGTTGTATATGGAGTCATGCTTGATAGAGCTTCTTGGGAGGGTATTACTTGATAAGACCTATGTGTAGATTATTGTATGGTTTCAGTAACATGATCATCCTAGTTTAAAGTGTTATCCTGCACATTCATCTAGCTAGAAACACTAGCATGAACATTCTATATGTCGGTGTGTCCCCTGCCTCTTCTTCAACAGTGTCGGTTGAAGGTTCCTGAGGGGTTTTCATGGTGATCCTCATCACTAAGTATATTATAGTGATCTATTAGTTTGATATCATTCACATAGGTGTACTCTAGCTCCTTTTTGGTGGAATATTCCAGGTCTAGACAAACTATAGGCCCATCTTCGAGAGGAATGAATTCACCAAGGGTGTGGGATAGTTTCAGCACCAATGGGAGAATCTGATTTCTATTGCACTATTAATTCCTACTCTTTAGAGACTTGTAAGGATATGATACAAACATGTATGATGGGTCTATAGGATATATAATAACTGCATGAGGTTCTGGTCTACTCAAGTCGGCATGAATGATACCATGTATGTAAGCGATTGTTTTTGTGATCCAACCAGTCATTATACTTTTTCATTCCATGGCCAATGACCTTTTTACACTCACCATAATCTTCATTGTCACTATTGGGGTTAGCGGATACATGTGCCACCTATGTCATTATGTCACCCAATTTTACTAAGCCACGGTCCACCTAGTCTTGGATCCAATATTTGAATACAAATAATTTTGTTATTTTGTGTCCTAGGAACCTATGGTACATTCAGTGATTAGCATGGTTTATGAGTTCATCCTCTTGGGGTCTCTTTAATTCTGGAAATTTCATAATCCCTTTTTGGGCATAGATGAAGTACCCCAAGACCTTTGAATCCTTGAAGGAGTAGGTTTTGTTCTTTCTTTCAATGAAAGGAACCTTGGGAGGTTGGACCTAATGAGGGGTCTAGGAAACATTCTCTCAATGAGGCCACGTTAAATGAGGCTACACCTAAAGAGGATATGCTTAGTGAGGTTGCATCTAGTGAGGCTCATCTGGAAAAGGAGCATGTAGGTGAACCATCTCGAGAGCCTCTTAATGCATGACAATAGTTTTTTGATCTTTCATGGTCCTTATCATGGGATTTGGAATAGGTAATGGGCATGACCATTACTTGGTCCACTGTAAGGCTTATTCCAGACACTGATATTTTTCAATGTACTCTTGAAATCCACCTAGATAATTAAATGAGATGAGGGTAGGAACCAGCTCATCTTTAACATTCTCCAAACACATCATTAGTAGTTGTTCCTAATAAAGTTTTATGTTGAGTGAGTATGTGAGTCCCTTCCATTAGGAAATGAAATCAGCAACTCTCTCATCATGCCTCTACTTTCATTTAGAGAGGTTAATGATGTTGGTATTGTGAATAGTGGAGTTGAATTGGTAGAGAAACTTCCTACAGAGATCCTCCCAACCAGCAATAGATCTTGGGGAAAGGTGGCTATACCGAAAGAATACAAGACCTTCTAGATTCTAAAAAAACAAGAGTTTAGTGGCTTCCTACTATTCTGGAGTCCCAAAAATTAGTTCTCATTGCAAGGTGATGTGATTCATATGTTGTAATGTATCATTTATCCTATTGAATGGGGTGAATCTTGGATTTATGAACTCTGGGGGTGGGTGAATCTAGTCTTCCCATGCTGGATATGGCTTTACTTTAGGTAGAATTTATGCTTGTATCATCTCCAGAGCCTCAAGGCAGATGGTGAGAGCAGCTATCACATCATCCCAGTGAGGGTTTATGGTCACCATTGATCTTACTAACTTATCTACCTAAGAGTCATGGAATTATTGATCTTGAGGGGGGTAACTGTACTTCTCAGATAGAGTGGGAAACTCATATCTTGGTCATTTTCCATAGCCACCAAATTCTTTCCAGATTGGATGAACGGGTCCACCTGGTTCAAACCTAAGTGCCTGGACAAGAAGGATTGGATTCCCAAATAGAGGATATATAGGGTCTATTTTGATATTGTCACACCTTGTGCACTAATCAGAGATAAGCTCGATAGTAATCCTCTTATATACTTCAAGATCCTGGAGCAAAGAGGATATCTTGGAGTCTGACTCCGTTTCTAACATGATCTTATATGGACCAACAAGCTCAATGTTCACCTTTTATTTTTTAAGATATTAGTGGGTAGGTAGAAAAGTATCATTGAGGGGACTCCCAAGACCCAGTGTTAGTATATGTTGATGAGTATAATCACATTTAGGGGGATCTACCTAGTACTGTGTCACTCCTTGGGGCGGGTTCTCCCTATCAAGTCCTATGTTGGTAGCCTAGTTTCTTTGATCCTCATGAGGGTCAACAGTGATTACATTCATTATGGTGGTGGTCAGAGAAGAACCTTCACTATCATTGGGTGTGTTGTAATTGAAATCTTGTTGTTTTCATGGTATAGGGATAAGGTGGAGGGTAGCATACTTCCCCTAGCCTCTGATTTGTATGTGTTGAGATTCATCTTCCATGAATCATAAAAGCACAGTAAGGCTCTTAACACAGGTCTATTATAAATTTTAGTTATATCTATATATTTTAGGGTGTTGAGATACCAGGAGTGCCAAAACATCAACCCTCTTACATTTTTGGTGGATTGAATCACGATGTTCATAGATTCCTAGATAGTTCAGTTGATTATTATGAATTTGGTTGTGTTTTGGATAGATATTTTGGTGAAAGCATGTTGCTTGGTCCTTAGTAAGGGACTTTGGGATGACAAATTTCAGGGTTGTGGGTGTAAAAAATGTGATTGATAGCTGGTCGGTGGCCAGGATCCAACACAAGTCCTCTTTATCATTAAATAGAGGATCATCCTTCTCTTGACTAGCCTAAACCCTAATTGGAATTGGCCAGTAAATTGGTAGTGGAACCGAAGTAAAACTGATTTACTACTAATTTTCTAACATGTGGGTTATTATGTGGTCCAATAGTCCCCTAAACATTGGAATGTATTTCAGTGTCAATTCCAACTTCAAGATCATGTCCATATAGGATGGGGTGTTCACAACTTTTTTATGAGAAAGAGTGGAAATATCCCTTTGGGTTTTAATGAAGTGTTCACCTCCATTTAAAGGTGTCAATATAGACATTGATGACTCTATCACTTCCATTTTTGAGGTGGATATAATGGAAGATGATGGAGGAAGAAGAAATTTTACTATGAGTCCTTTTAAGGATGGCAAAACATCCTCCACCTATAGGTACCTATGAAGGGATTTGTGGATTTTTTTTACCTCAGTTTTGGAATCCTTAGCCTCATCTAACTGGATTCTTCCCCTAACTCTGGTAATAGAGGTGATAAAGTCATATATCATATAAAAGTCTTAGAAATCGATGGTGACATGGTTTTTCCCATGGTTCTACTTATGATGGTGTAGGAATTCTCCAAGCATCAGTTTTTGGTAGTCACTTGGGTTTCTTTCATGTGAATTGCGACCTACATCACAGGCATGTCCCTCATGGTGGTTTCTTGTCCTCTTTCCCTGGGATGTTTCTTCATAGTAGGGAATTTTTTCATCATGGGGAGGACCTCTGTGTCAGTTTTTAGTAGTGCGGGGAGGACCTCCGTAGTGAAATTATTCATCACGATATGGCTCGCAATGGTTTCTAGTGGTGTCCATGACTGTGAGAGTCAACCCAGCCTGGATAAGAGACAACTAGGATCTTTATTATAAGTGAGAAAATACAATACCCCACAAGGTATTTATGAGGGTGAGGTGATATGTTCTAGTGGTGGATGGGGATACTAGATCCATATAAGAAGCATCTTGATGAAAAGGGTTTTCATCCTACCCCTGGAATTTTCACTGGGTGTTCTGGACCATGGTCAGCAAAGTAGGGGTAAGATAGTTCTGCTCTTTGGCCTATGGGACCAGTTGACATCATCAGCATGGCTGAGTGGGATCCCTCTTGGGTGGTTCCCAAGTGGTGGTCACTATGGGTGTGACCCATACGTCCCCTACTTAATCGTTATATGGTAGGAATCTATCATAGAATTTTAGGGAGAGGCTCCAAAAATGATTCATCATCATGATTAGGGGGATTTCCCCTAGTGAATCCCTTGTGGGTGGTGGTGTTTGCATGTTTCTAGGGCTACCAGGTCTTATTGATCCATATTTCTGTTTGGGATGTCCCCTTCATGTTTGTATTGATGAATAAGGGCATCAATAACCCTTCTCTGGTTGATATTAGAAGCGAATATGGGGTGAGGGAGCCCTATAGTCATAGAAGAAGGCACGATTATGGTGGGATCATAGTGGTGAGGTATTGACACACTGTTGGTACCCCTACCACCATGCCTATTGGTGGTGGAATTTCATGCATTTCCAGTGGATTGAGTCCTACAAAAATATATAGAGCCATCCATTAGTAAGTTAACCTTGAAAGTGATGCCCAATATTCCCAATTTTATTTATCCTTCCCCAATGCATAGAGAGGATATATGACAATGATGTATCATATCAGGGATACCCAATGACCCTCACTTGTCCCATTTACATGAGAAGAGTTTTTTCAATATCCCCACCATCTTTTTGGTAGGATCTTGGGGCCAGATATCTAGATCTGATCAAGCTCAAATCTGATGGTTCCTAGCATTACAGATCTACTCATTATTGGAAGAGAAGAATTTCATATCAGTTTCACCATTTTTGTTTCCAACACTTTCCACTAGGGCATTTTCGGACATGTTTTTCTTTCTCTGCATTCTCACTTTCCAAAGTCGGGTAGCCTCCATCACCATGGTTAGTGATATTGGAACCCTTATGAAAATGGGATGATGGAATTTTGGTTACTCCTTCTATGGGTTCCTCCTTAGATCTCATTTCCTATTTTGAGTCTCCCTCATAGATTTGATTCATGTTCATGAAACTCCTTCCCAACTCTATCTTGATTTCAACACTGATTAATTATGCTACTTTTGTCTCAACAGGGAAGAAACCTTCAGTTGGAGTAGATGATAATATGGGAATGTATGAGAATTTCTAAACATTGGTCATGGTAGGCATCTATAAAATATTCCCCTTTGAGGTTGGAGGCACCACTAATATGAGAGGAATCTTAGGCATGGAACCCAAATCATATTGTGTTCATAGTTGGGTAATTGATGCAAGGGTTGTAAGGCATCTGAGAATTTTTACCCCCAGGAATCCCATGTTTATTTTATGGGGTATATATTTTAGGTGGTTCACATATTTTATGTATTTTGGGGATAGGTGGGTCACAAGTTTAAATTTTTATAGGGAGATGTGGGTCAAAGGTTTAAATTCTTATGGGGATAGGTTGGTCACAAGTTTTATGTTTTGAGAAGATAGGTTTTAAATGTGTTCCCATGGGGAATATGGTCATACCTTGGATTTGATGGTAGTGATAGAAAGTGTTCCCCTATAATGAACCGACCTGTGTTACCCTTAAACCTGGCACCTGATCTAATCCATCACATACCCAAAGGGCATTCTTGATCCTTGTGAGCTAGTGACAAGAACCCGGGCATCAAACAACACAACAAAGGGAAATATTTCACCCAACCTAAAATACCACATGACATATATATATATAAACAAGAATAAATGGCAGAAGAAAAATAAGATATATATGACATAACTGTAAGAAAATAGAGGAAACAGAAAACTACAAAAGTAGCTAAAAACTTCAATATAAGTCCAAATACTAATGATTAAAAACTAAACAAATATTATAAATTATGGTAGGAAAAGACTACCACTATCTCACCACCATCTACCCAAACAACTGATATGAACCTCGCCTCCTCACTATGGTGCCTTTCCTTTTCCTATACTGGAAGACAAAGGTCAACTTACCACCAAAGAGGTGCATAGGGTGTGAGCTAACAGGCTTAGTAGGTTCCCACCTAGGCATAACCATTATCTATATAAAAAACCATGTATACTCATTTTAAATAGAACATGGCATGATAAATGGTAAAGTATTTTTATAAAAAACATAGTAAACATTTCCCTTTTTCACAGCTCTAAAAAAATCAGGTATATCAATTTCAAAGCACATTTTCCATATCATTTTTCACATAAATAAACATGCATATCAAGACTAACTCAGAAATCCAATCAATATAAAATAGAAGCATGGGTATCACAAAACCAAGGAATACTACAGGCCTAGGACACAAACTACTCGTACTGCAATTAATCAAGTGCACAAATTTTGATCCTAGAACAATGGGCCTAGGAAGCAGAGGAATACCCCATGAGTAACCCCCCCCCCCTCAAAATGTCAATATTGGTTACCTAGAACAATGATCCTAGGAAATATAGGAAAAACACAAGAGAAACCTCCTTGATAATCACAAAACACTAGATGATGGACTCAAGATAAACCTTCCACTTAAGTACCCAAGGTAACCCATGTGCTCTTTTTCACAATTTATTTAAATGGTTTGAAAACCATTTTAAAACCATATCAAAACCATTTCAATGCTTAGAAAATACCCTTTTTCCATTTCATTTTTCAATAACTAGGGAAACCCCGTTTTCATTGAAACTCTGTTCAACGCACACAAAAAAATCATGTCAATATTTCATTATGAATCTATTTGTAAAGAAAAACAAAAAGATATATTATCATAGGCTAGAGACGGAACCACCTAACTCAAAACTTGGGTTGCACATGCCCGTAATAGAATCCAAAATCAATGAAACCCAACAACATCAACTAAGGCCCTAGAATCAAATCCAAATCAAGATTGATTCAATTTAGAAGGCAAGGGGTTGGTGGAAGAGAGGAAACCTATATAACTCAAAGACGAACACCTGTCACACCATGAACAAAGAAGAAAAAGTCCTATGGAATGAGATCTCCCAATGGATCTAGAATAAGACAAGAATAATCACCAACCTTTGACCAATGGATTCAATAACACAGCCCTAGGCTGATAATGAAATCAAAACAAACGAAGAAGCAGAAAGGTCGCTTACCTAGAGAGATGCACCACAATCACAAAGGATATCCAATGCCAAATGGATTGATATAGATGGAGAGGATTCTCCCAAAAATTACCTGGAACTATCTTAGGTTGAGAGCCATGAAGAAACAGTGAAGGAACTGAAACAAAATAGTTGCACGCTATTTTTAAAAACTATATGCAGGCTGTTACATGGTGTGTAACCCAAATACATGATGTGTAACCCCAAAATCCATATATGTAGAAAAACTCATCGCCTCAAATAAAAAATTGACCTTTTAATAACTCACATCATGTAAGTAATGGTCACGATGTGTAACATTTCAAAGCATGAAGTCATATTTCACAACTTACATCTAGTAACCATTACACAGTGTGTAACTGCTATGCAGCCTGCAGAAATGAATAGTTATTAGTGAAATTACAAAAGATATCTGAATTCACCATTATAAGTATCCTCCCAATCTCAAATGATGGTAAAACCATGACTAGGTTAAGGGAATACCTAATAAAATAGTAACAGGATGTTACAAACTCTCCACCATAAAAGCTTTATGTCCCTAGGAAGTCATGTGGAAGATGTAATCCCTAGAAAGAAATGAGGACAATGCTCCATCATCAATGATTTTAATTCCCAAGTCTCATGATAATATGATCCTTATTTATATAGAACTCTGACTAATGGAATAAACTTCCCATGCAAGACTTTCACTTGAGAGTTAATGATCTCAACTAGTTTCTATAGAATAAAAGCATCTGGATCTAAATAAATTTCTCCCCAACTCAGAATGTGAGCGGAGTCAGGGTGATATTTCCTGAGCTAAGATATATAGAAAACATCGTGAATACCTATCAACTAAACTAGAAATGATGACCAATAAGAAACTTGTATAATATGTTCAGTGAACTAAAATGGTCCAACATATCTCAAAGACAACTTTCCCTACTTTCCAAGTTGATAGTGACCTAACCGAGGAGAAACTTTCAAGAAAACCTAGTCACTTACGGAAAAATCCAAAGGTCGACACTGCTGATCCACATACAATTTTTGTCAAATCTAGACAGTAACCAGACATCAATGTACTTCCTGAATCTTCACGAATGTTTCCTAAACCAAACTTGGTCTGACTAAAGATACTTCACCCACCTCATCCAAAAAAAGAGGTGATCTACACAGGTGACCATACAACACCTCAAATGGATCCATTATTACCTACGAATGATAACTGTTATTGTAAAAATACTCATCTAGTCTCATATGGCTATCTCATGATCCTTTGAAATCCAAGACACAAGTCTGGAGCATATCCTCTAGGATCTAAATCATGCGCTCCATCTAACTGTCTATTTGTGGATGGTAAGTTGTACTTAACTTGACTTGAGTTCCCATTGCCTCTTGAAGAATCCTCCAGAACCTCAAGGTAAACCTAGGATCCCTATCTGAAACAATGGAAAAAGGAACCCCATGTAACCTCATAATCTCCTGCACATACAGCTTACCCTAATCTTAAACCTTAGTGGTATCCTTGATCAGAATGAAATAAGAAGACTTCGTTAACCGATAAATAACTACCCAAAGATCATTCCTCCCTCAGGGATTATATGGTAATCCAAAAAAATCATGGATACCTCATCCCATTTCCAAACCGACACCGGAAGAGGCTAAAGCAACCCAAAAGGTTTCAAGTGCTTTGCCTTTATCCATTGGCAGGTGTAACTGTGAGACACAAACTCCATGATGTCACGCTTCCTACACAGCCACCAGAATTATTGCCTCATATCATAATACATATTCATAGTGCGTGGATGAATTTCCCATAAAGATTTGTGACCATCGAACAAGAATAAACTCCTCAAAGATACTAGGTTGATAATCCTTTTCCCAAAGTGAAGCATATCATCTGAAGAGAGAGACCAACCTAAAACAGACTCCCCACCATAAAGGATTTCTCAATTCTTCTAAAAATCATCATCCTACTACTGAGTCTGCAAAATAGACTCCATGAGAGATGATGATAACTGAACACTGGTCAAAACCATACCCAAAACATCCTCCTGAGCATCCAGATGCAATTGAGTGAAAATCCCCATAAGGTTCCACTCTTCCTTCAATTACAAAATAGCATGTGATGGTACTTTACTACTAAGAGAATCTACAATAATTTTTCCCTTCCTTAGGGTATAGGTGATATTGAATTCAAATTTTTTAAGGTATTCTACCCATCATCTCTATCTAAGATTTAATTATTTCTGAGAAAAGATATAACTTAGGCTCTTATGATCAGATAAGATCGTGAACCCTTCCCCAAAAATGTAGTTCCACCAACACTTAAGTGCATGCATGACTACATTAAGATATAAATCATGAGTGGGGTAATTCTTTTCATGATTTCAAAGCTGATGAGATCCATAAGATACCACGTGGTCATCCTGTATAAGCATGCATCCCAAACCCGCACTAGAAGCATCACAAAACACCAAATATCCCTTACCAGGATCAGATAAGATCATAATAGGAGTCGATGTTAGAAGCTTTTTGGTTCATCAAAATAAGTATAACACTTCACATCATGGGTGAATTCCACCGCTTTCCTGGTAAGAGCAGTAAAAGGTGACACTGGCTTAGATAATTCCTTGAAAAACCATTGGTAGTATCCAGCAATACCAGGGAAGCTTAATATCTCAAAGACATTTCATGGTTCCTTCCATGAAAAAATAGTCTTTACCTTCTCTGGATCAACTGATAATACATGCTCAGAAATTTTGTACCCCAATAACTTCACTTCTTGAATCCAGAAACTACATTTCAAAATATTTCCATACAAATAGTGACTTCTCAAAATTTCCATAACCAAACTCAGATGGTTCTCATGCTCACTTTCAGATTTTGAATAAACTAGAATATCATCCATGAACACTACCACAAAAGTGTCAAGATATTGATGGAATATCTGATTTATCAAATCTATAAAAACTACAAGAGCATTAATTAGACCAAAAGGTATTATAAGATAATAATAATAATGGACATACCTTCTCCTAAAGGTTGTCTTCGGTATATAAGACTCCTAAACTCTGAGCTGATGATAACTCGACCTAAGATCAATATTTGAAAACCACTATTCCCCCTTTAACTAATCAAACAGATCATCCACATGAGGTAAAGGATATTTATTCTTAACCATTACCTAGTTCAACTTCTGATTGTCCACACATAAATGAAGTGAGCCATCTAATTTCTTGGAAACGAGAATAGAGGTTTACCAAGTCAAAATTCTAGGGTGAATGAAACCTTTTTCTAACAGGTTGTCCAAATGAATCTTGATCTCTTTCAGCTCCACTATTTCCATATGATAATAAGGTATCGATATCAATTGTGTACCTGTCACTAGATCAATTGTTAACTATACCTCCATATTTGGAGGAATATCGGATAAATCATTTGAGAAAACATTAGGAAATTATTGAACAATGATGTGAAGATCATCAATAGAAGAAAAAATCATTGGGATCAAACACAACAGTAATAAAAAAATCTGATCTCTGGGTGGGAAGGTCTTGCACGACCTGACCTTAGGTCCCACTCCCCCTGAAACACATGATAGCTCCAATCGGTGGAAAGAAATGAAACACGTCGAGGATACAAATCAACCTCATCTTGATTAGAAACAAACCAGTCCATACCGATGATGATGTCAAAAAAATCCAAATCAAGAATGAGAAAATCCCAAACTAACTCTATATCATCTATCATTAATGAACAAGAAGTAAACATAAAACCCTACTATTTCCTCTTACTAAGAGGCATTTATAACTTCATTTTAAAGGAAATAAGTTCCATTGGAAATTTAAGAACATCAAAGAATGTGGGGATATAAATGAGTGGGAGTCACCAGTACCAAATAAATCAATTAATACTGAAGATGCAATAAGGATAGTACCTCTTATTATTTCTATATCTACATCAACTTATATTGGACACTTATCTGCTGTGTGAAAATGCTTCACTCTTGAGGAATGTGGCTAGAGACTTATAGTCTTTGAAGCTTCTGACTGCATTGTAGTATCCTTTAGAGCTGAAAAACACTAACTATAATGAGGCTTAGTCATATCGTGACAGAAGCATTGTAAGTGACCAAATCATCCACAACTATTGCACATCTTCATAGGCATAGGAAAAGAATGTATGGTGTGTCATCCCTTTACACACTAATAAAAAGGTATAGGAATATTACCTACTATAACAAAAGGTGTAGAGGAGGCTCGCTACTGAGACCCATCTCCACTACTCCTACAATGATCTTGTCACTTCCTATTCTTCCCATATACGCCACTGAATATGCCACCTGATGGAAGAGAATAGGTGTAACATCCAACCTTGCCTACCATATTCATTTTTCCATCATAGTTTTGTTTACCATCTCTGCATAGGTAGAAACATTTAGCATAAACACCTATGATCTTATATTCGGTCGCAAACCCTGCAGGTACTTATAGGCCTTCAACTGGTCATTCTTCACAACATCTGGGGATAAATAGACAAGCTCAACAAAACGATTGGTGTATACCGACACAAAATGCTCTCTCTATTATAAAGAAATGAACTGTATAGATTTTTCCAACATCAGTGACTCTGGAAAAAACTGATGAAAGAATAGGGTTTTAAAACCCTTACAATCCAAGTGGACATGTCTATCTTCTGGGAACATAGAATCCCATCATCACTTTCTAGGCCCCTAAAGTATGATTGTTTCACACTTTACCCTGATGTTCTTAGGTGTCTCTAGAAAGTCAAAGATTTGATCGTTCTTGTCCAGCCAGACCTCTGCCTCTTGAGGCTTAGTTTTTCCTTTAAAGGATGGTGGTTTGTCATGCAGGAACTCCTGTGATTGATATCTCTCTCCTCCAACTCCTGGTTGTACCTCAAAAGAAACATTATAAACTCATGGTATATCTTGAAAAATATCACGGACTACCCGTATGATAGTCTCGATGAGATTCTGATCTATAGGTGGGTTCCCTTGAGGAGCATCAACTGCACCTTCCAAAGGAACTCATGGAAGACGTCTCAGAGGCATACGGTTGCACACTGAAACATAAGAACAATCAGACAACAACACAATTCTCATCTCAAACTAGAAAACCCATAAGAAAAAATTGAGATTTTTAAAACAAAAACCAATACTAGAGACACACATCCCAACATCCCATGGAAACTTGAGTCTCTTTATGAAAGGAGCTGGACAGGCACTTATCGCAACATACCTATCAAGTCCTGACAATCCTATCTTCAGTATAACAGACATCCCAAGACAAGGAATCTTGATGAAAGACCTCATCATATTCTAAATTGTAATGAATCAAATCAGGGTACCCTCAACCCTGGCACCCTACCCGATCTATCACATACCCAAAGGGCATTCCCGATCCCCATGGGTTGGCAAAATGCACCCAGGCATCGAACAAAAAAATAGAGGGGATAATTTCACCCAACCTGAACAACCACATGGAATATATATATACACAAAACAAGAAGAAATAGTAGAATACAAAAAAGATATATATGTAATAACTGTAAGAAAATAGTGAAAATAGACAACTACAAAAGTATTTAAAAACTCCAAGACAATTCGAACTACAAAGGACTAAAATCCAAACAGCTACTCCAAACGATGGTAGGGACAGACTCCCACCATCTCACCACCAGCTACCCAACCAGCTAACATGAACCACACTACCACACTGCGGAACCTTTCCTTTCCCTACATTGGAAGACAAACAAAGGTATACTCACCACTGAAGAGGTGCATAGGGTTTGAGATAACAGGCTTAGTAGTATCCCACCTAGGTGTTCCATAACTAGTCTCTGTATAAAAATCTATGTATTCTCATTTTAAATAGAACATGTCATGATAAGCGGTAAAGAAGTTTTATAGAAAAAATTATAAACATTTTCCTTTTTCACATCTCTAAAAAAATTAGGTATATCAATTTCAAATCACATTTTCCATATCATTTTTCACGAGCATAAACATCTATATCAAGGCTAACTCATAAATCCAAGTAATACAAAACAAAAGCATAGGTATCACAACACCAAGGAATACTATTGGTCTAGGCCACAGACTAGTCATACCATAATCAATCAAGTGAACAAATTATGATCCTTAAACAATGGGATTGGGAAGTATAGGAATACCCCATGAGTAACCCCCCCCCTAATGTCAATATCGGTCCCCTAGAATAGTAGGACTATGAAATAAAGTAAATCCTCGAGACAAACCTCCTTGATAATCCCAAAACATTAAATGATGGCCTCAAGCTAAACCTTCCACCAAATTACCCAAGGTAAACCATGTGATATTTCCACAATTTATTTCAATGATTTTAAAACCATTTCAAAACCATATCAAAACAATTTCAATTCTTTGAAAATTCCCCTTTTTCATTCCATTTTTCAATAACCAGGTAAAAACCTTTTTCATTGAAAACTCTTTTCAACACACACAAAACAATCATGCCATTATCATAGGCTAGAGATGGAACCATCTACCTCGAAACTCGGGTCGCACATGCCCGTAACAGAATCCAAAATCAACAAAACCCAAAAACATCAAAAAAGGCCCTAAAATCAAATCCACATCAATATTGATTCAATTTAGAAGACAAGGGGTTGGTAGAAGAGAGGAAACCTACATACCTAAAGACAAACACCTGTCTCACCACAACCAATGAAGAAAAGGGCCTCCAAAACAAGATTTCCCAATAGATCTAGAAGAAGATAAGAAGAATAACCAACCTTAGACCAATGGATCTGATAACACAACCCTGGGGAACTAACACAATCAAAAGCAGTGAAGAAGTGGAAAGGTCGCTTACCTGGAGAGATGCACTACAATCTTAAAGTATTTCCAATTCCAAATTAATCAATATAGATGGAGTAGAGTCTCCCAAAAACACATTATAATTTCCTTAGGTCGAGATCCATGAAGAATCAGTGAAGGAACTGAAACAAAATAGTTGAACGCTATTTTTAAAAATTTTACATGGGTCATTACACGGCGTGTAACCCAGTTACATGATGTGTAACCACCAAAATCCATATACACTGAAAAATCCATCACCTTGGATAAAAAACTGACCTTTTAATAACTCACATCATGTAAGTCATAGTCACAATGTGTAACCTTTCAAAGAATGAAGTCATATTTCACAACTTACATCCAGCAACCATTACATGGGGTGTAACATAGTTACACAGTGTGTAATTACTCTGCAGCCTATAGAAACGAATAGGTATTAGTGAAAGTCCAACAAATATCTGACTTCACCATTATAGGTATCTTATCAATCTCAAATGAGGGGAAAACCACGATGAGGTTAAGGGAATACTTGATAAAACAGTAATGGGATGTTACATTACCCATGGGGGGAATATCATCACACTTTGGGATTTGATTATAGTGAGAGAAAGTGTTCCCCCATAGAGGGGAAGATGATCACACTTTGGGATTTGATGGTAATGAGAGAAAGTTCTCCCCCATGCATAGAATATGATCACACTTTGGGATTTGATGGTAGTGTTGGGGAATCAATATTGAACCTCAGGGAGGTATCCTAGACTTTTCAAAATGTTGGTATTGAACCTCATGGAGGTGTCCTGCATACCTTGTTGGAAGACAGGGATCAAAACCTACATAATTTGATGTTTCTGATTAAGTTCATGTGACAGAACTGGTCAATGCAGTTTAACATCATTCGGTAAGAATGATCATGTTGTTGAAGGATCATTAACAAGGGATATTGTGGGGATTATGTATGGAAGATTCCTGAAGGAGTAGGATCGTCCCATGGTAGGGGAGGAGGTTTCATACCATGATGGTTATACATAGGGCATCTTATGTTCATCCCATATTGTAAGAGGTATGGGGGCATCCCATGCCAGTTGTACATGGGGAATCCTGTGTTCATTGCATAGGGTATGGTTATAGTTTTACATCATGTGCTAAGGAAATTATCATGTAGTTTAACATCATGTGACTAGGATGTAGGGATATATAGTTTTATATCATGTAACTCAAATACTAGTGAGACCTCCACCCAAGGAGACCAATTTTAATTGGGAGATAAATATATGGAATAAGATATACCTACTGATAAAGGTGTTAATATTCTCATAATGATTCAAACTTTGAGGCTTGTGTTTCAACTTCTCATGTAGATCTAGGTAAGATATTGCATCAACACAATCATAGAGGAGTGTAAATAGAGGGTCCCAATGTTAGGGTTCATTTAATTTGGAGAAATATGCATTAGTGTACCTATGATTAAGAGAAATAGGAAAGGTAATGGTCCAGTCCATGATCTAAGAAAAGAGGAATGACACAAGAGTTGAGGATACTAGTCGTACGGGAATATGGGGTGCAGATGAACCAGTTTGAATGGATGATGAGAACCTAAGTACTCTAATTGTTTGTAATGGTTTTTGGTGGAGAGAAGCATTGGGTGATGGACCCAAAGGTAATTTCACACAAATCTACAGTTATTTGGAAAAATAGGGTTGCACAAACCATAGGTTCTATCAAAAAACCCCTACATATACTTTGGATCCATATATGCATAAAACTTTAAAGTTTCACGCAGTTGAAGTTTGTGTGAAGGATAATTCTCATGTGCGAACCTAATTAGCCTTTAGGGAAGTTGTGTGAGGAACTCTAAAAGATGGTAAAAGACACAGTGAGTCCCATGGGAGGTCATTCATGTAATTTCCTTACCTTTTATAATCCATGGGGTATGTATTTGTACAATTTCATGGAAGAGGAGGTTGTGCAAGCGAGAGATGAAGCTTCAACTTTTAGAGATCCATCCCTAAAGTGAGGGGTGAGGTTCTATTTATAGCCAAAATGGGAAACTGTATGCATGAAAACCCTTCTAGGTCACACAACTGGGTTACATGCTTCCCATTCCTTTTTTACTAGGATGCGACTACTTAAGTTGATGATTTAGAATTTCATTTCTCGTGCAAAGAGATTTTTCAGGCCAACATCAGGATTGTGTGAAAACATCTGATATTGAATGATAGAACCTTTTATAATGCTTCAATTATCCTGGATCACCCTTATAACTTTTCCTTTAGTGTCGCATTTCATGTGAAAATGGGTTTCACACATGATATGAAAGTTTTGCGTAGTACATGGAAATTGCACACACCTGATTCCTTGGTTTCAGAATGGTCCTTTGGTCCGAACTAGAGCAGCCATAACTATTCACCTTTAAGCCATTGGTTTGGTCTCAGCGTCCTTTAGGCCTTCAATCCACCCAATTCCTTCTGTCCAATTAAGGATTTTGGGTCACCTCAAGGCCTTCGGGCCACCTCAAGGCCTTCGGACCACCTCATACAGATCATGAAAGTGAAGATTCAACTAGACATACCAAAGGAACTAGCTCCATATAAGGACTCAGAGTAGTCAGTTTTTCCTGAAAAAGCTATCTAGATATGAATGAATCATAGGGTATGGAAATTTCTATCAAGGACAGACCTATGCACCTCTTCAAAGGTATTTCTATCCAAACAATCAATGTGAAGGTGGGAAGCTAAATTCACGATCTAGACGTTGGGGAGGGTAATTTTCAAGTAGTTGTGTCTGGGATGAATTATTTTAAGACCTTAAGGTCATGTAATACACTAAACCTACAGGACTTGTAAGGGTTCTTCCTCATCCCTTGAAAGTGGGGTTATCAAAAAAATCAATAAAAAGAATGCCTTCGGGCCATTCTGGCTAATATTTTGTATGTAAAACAAAATATGTTATGGATTAATGACATATTTTTTTGATATGTGGATTCTGTGGATTATTGGAACCAGAAGTACACATGGGTTCATGAAATATTTAACCTTCCATCAGTAAGAATTTATAACAATTAGAACCATAGTTAAGGCTTGGATTAAATCCAAAAAAATTGTGAATTCTAATCAAAATCATCTCGTGAAGTGGATGTTAGTTTAATGCAATGTTTTACAAATCTTAAGGATATCAAAAGCTTAAATTCTTAATAATTAACTAACCCCAATATTTATTAAAATTTTAAATCTAAATTCATCCATCAACCAATTTAATTAATCTCTACAAACAACCCCCCCCCCCATTAGAAATATAAAACAAAAACAATCACCTCCAAAAATAGTATAATCAATGAGGATTTGACTCGAGTGCCACTATACATGATATAGAAGAGCATTAGAAATTTTAATGGTAAAAAGGAAACAATTAGATACACTTCAGTCTCATGAAACCCAAACAAAATGTTGAATCTGATGAAATATCCAAAGATATATATAGAAATATCAAAAGTACTAAATCCACAAAACTAGATTCATTACATTCTTCCCTCCTTTAAGGATTTCACCCTGAAAATCACAAGCTACGTAAAAAGGTGAGGGTATTGAGAACATATTTAGCTCCCATGATTCTAGGTGATCTCTTGTACACTCTCATATTATAAAAGCACACAAACTAAAGGAATGGTCCATCCATATAAGATCATCTCTTGTTGATCCTCAATCACCACTAGGTACTCTATCATCATCAACATTACTATTTTTATTCCAAACAAATGGGAGGGAAAACAAAAGGAAAAAGACTACGGAGGCCGGATATAATGGAGGACGAGGGCATCGCCCCGAATCAGGTTCACCCCCTCCAGCTTAAATTGAGAAACATTAGACAGACACATGACCATATCACCAGGGGACACTAGTGAGGACAAGTGATCTGTCACCTTGTTACCCTCTCTCCAAGTGTGGGTGACACTAGTTCTTATGTCAAGAAGAGATTTGAATTTTTTGATGGTATAGGTTATTGACCATGGTGTGTTACCTTTGTCATGAAGGGCATCATGAATTATCATGGAATTAGTTTCCACTTGCGTAATGTAAATCTCCCTCTCCCTGCAAATGGTGATTCCCATAAGGATAACATTAGCCTCTGCCTGCATGGAATTTTTGCTCCCATAATGCACCGTGAAGGCTAGGATCACAATGCCACTGGACTCCCGGACCACCCCTCCACTGCACATCCCACCCTGGATACAAGAACTATCTGTATTCAATTTCAATCCAACTTTAGGAGGCCTCCACTGTACCCATTTCCCCTGTGGTCTAGCTCCTATCTACTAGTCCGCAACTTGGAGCGTGTGCATCGCTCTCATGGTTGGGGCCTCTTTCCAACTTCCATCAAGTGAAAACATATCTGCCAAGATTCACCTTACTCTAGTTATCACAGCTCTTCTCGTGGATTTCAAGCCCTCGAATCTAGCCCGATTTTGTGCTTGCCAAATGCACCATCAGCCAGCGTTAAATATAATCGATCTTGCCATTTTTTTCATTCCCTGCACCGTCAACTCCGTGATACCAGCACTCCATGAAGCCATCGAAGCTTTTAACTTGGGAGGAGTACCCTGTGAATTCTCCAAAGAAACCCCATACATGGCGGGCCCAGTCCCCTTCAAAGAAAATATGGTTAATTATTTCATCACACCTATTCGTACAGCAATGGCAGTATGAAGCCATGCCGATGTCGAGATGTTTGATATTGTCATCAGAGGTCAGCGCACGATTCTGGATCCTCCGGGTGAGGAAATTATACTTTGTTGGTATCCTTCTGCACCAAGCCATGTCGTTCCACTAGGTACTCTATGAAGGTGGATCCATCCTTGATGTTCATCTCACCCCAGTCAATAATGTGCATAGGTTCATGCACATATCTTCTAAGCTTTAACACATAGAAGATTTCATGCACTCGATCCAACTGTGGGGGAAATTCCAACCAATAATAAACCTCTCCACCCCTTTGTAAGATCTTTAATAGCCTAATGAACTTCAGGTATAGCTTTCCTCCCCATCCAAACCTAAAAAATTCTCATCATGGGGAAACTCTCAAGAAAACATGGTGTTACTACAAGAACTCTAAATGTCTATTCCATCAATATGTATAATATTTATTTTAGCTATAGGTTTTCCTCATACTCTCATGGATCACCTATAATTTCTTTGTCATCACATGCACCATATTTGGACCAATAAGAGATGTCTCGCTAATCTCGATCCAACATAAAGGTGACTTATAGGGTCTCCCATACAAGGCCTTTAAAGTTGTTAGGTAAATGGTAGATTGATAAATTTTATTATAATAAAACTCTACCAATGAAAATTTATCCTCCTATCTCTAGATGAATTCCAACACACAGGTTCTCATCATATCCTACAACACCTGGATAGTTCACTCGATCTTCCCATCTGTCTGGAGGAGAAACACTATACCCATACATAATTGGTTCCTAAAGGCCTCCTAAAATCCTCTCCATAACCATGATTTTAACCAAGCATGATAGTCAAATACAATAATCTATGGTACCCTATGAAGCTGAATGATCTCTTGAACATACAACTTCCCCAAACTCTCCACTAAACTATAATCCCTGATGGACAGAAAGTGTTCCATCTTGGTAAGTCGTTCAAATATCACCCAATCGGCATCATGTTATCTCAATATCCATATAATACCTATCAAAAAGTCTATGGATATTTCATACCACTTCCACTCTGGGATCTCAAGAGGCTACGTCAACCCTGAAAGAACTTGATGCTCAGCATTTACTTACTAACATGTGAGACACTGAGGGATAATATCAGCAACACTCTGCCTCATTCAAACCCACCAAAACTACCACTAAATATCCTTGTACATATTTTCCACACCCGGATCTATAGCTAAAGGGGAAGTTTGAAACTACATCATCACCTCCTATTTCAATGTGACCAAAACCACTAACCATCCGTGTAAAAGGATGATATGATCCCCTCCTTTAGAAAATACATATGGTGCATATTATGAGGATATATGGTCATATATAACCTCAAAGTTTGTGTCTCCCAACTGATCCTCTCTCACATGTTGAAGAAGTGATGGATTCACCACCATCGATTGAAGAAAAACTACACTTATCACCCCCACTAGGGTCATATAAAATGAATCCAACTACTTAGGTACCTCCTCTTCCAAGAGAAAATGTGACTTACTATAAAGGGAATCTACCACCACATTTACCTTCTTATGATTATATACTATCTTGAAGTCATAATACTATAAAAACTCTAACAAATGCCTCTGTCAAAAGTTAAGATATCTTTGAGTAAAGATGTACCAAAGAATCTAGTGATCTGAGTAAACAAAAAAATGCTTGCCCAAAAGATAGTTCCTCTATATCTGATTAGAGTAAAGAATACCGCTGAAAACTCTAGGTTATGGATCATGTAGTTCTTCTCATGGGATCTCAACTATCTTGACTCATATATGATCATTATCTTCCTATGCATCAACATGTAACTGATTCCAAGTATAGAGGCATTTTAAAACACTACATACTTTATTCCCACCTCCAGTAGTCTCAACATAGGAGAAATGGTAAACCTCAGCCTCAAATCCTCAAAGCCTCTATGACAATACTTGGTCCAAGTAAATGGATTCCCCTTCCATGTCAAAGCAATCAAAGTAGATTCTAACCCATATAAGTCCTTCAAGAACCTCTTATAGTACCCCACAAATCCAAAGAAACTTTTCACCTCTACCACGCTCTTGGGTGGATCCCAAGAAATCATTGCATCAATCTTTTTTGGGTGGATAGCTAAACCATTATCATAGATGACATGCCCCAGAAAGTGAACCTCGCAAATATAAAACTTACACTTCAAAATCTTACCATAAATCTAGTGATCCCTGAGTTAGTCTAGGATTATCTCTAAATGTTATGCATTCTCCTCCTCTGACATAGATTAAATGATTATTTCATTGGTGAATACAATTATGAATTTGTCCATGTATTGTTGGAATATTTTATTCATAATATCCATGAACACAGTGAGGGAATTCATCACACCAAAATTCATCACCAGAAACTTATAGTGTTTGTAGCGACATAAGAATACCTTATTTTTGATATTATCCTTATCAACCCTCAAATAATGGTAGATAGACCTAATATTGATCTTTTAGAACCAAAACACACCTCTCAATTGGTTGAAGAGGTCATCAATCCTCAGTAAGGGGTAATTTTTATTTATTGTTACCTGATTCAAGAAATAATAATCAACAAAAATCTACAAGATCTCATAAACCTTTTTCACAAAAAAAACTAGAGCTACCCGAGGGGACACACTGAGTCTGATAAAACCCTTCTCTTGAAGGTCCTCCAACTAAACCCTCAACTCCTAGAGCTTGGTAGGAGTCATTTGATATTCCACGTAAGATATTAGTGTGGTCCTAGGGTGAAAGTAAATGCAAAATTCAATCTATCACCTTGGAGGTAGTCCCATTACATCTTTGGGGAAAACATCCATATAATATTCCACTACTATTGGATGCAATATGTCTAAAGGTTTCACTACACCAAGGGCCAAAATTTTCAACTGATGGGTGATAGGTTGTAGTTTCCTTCCTATGAGTCCCACTTGCTTAGCCAAAATATCTCTCTCTCCCATAAAGGATAATTTCATTATATCAATATGGAGGAATCTAACTCTCCTATGATAAAAATATATCTAGTAATACACTATGGAAAACTATTTCATCCCTAGGATGATTTCATAAGGTTTCATCATGATGAACAAAATTTCCCATGAGAAAATCTATCCATCAAACTTCAAATTGCACTACTAGCAGATGTTTGATATAGAAGAGTCTCTCCTTGTAGGAACCTATAGCCATAATTATTGGGATAAAGTCACAATGGGAAGTTATAGCTCATATACAATGGATACATAAATAAAGAAATGACTAAATACTATTTATATAAGTACTGAGGGTATAAAAGACACAGATCCTACCTTGAATCATCTCATGCGTAGCTTGGTCATAACCATCCAAAGCCTGCAGCTGCTTGTGGTCTTGATCATCAGCTCTCTGATCCTAGAATGTTCAACCTGGTGGTATTGGTGGAAGTATATTAAATTGTATCCCTCCACCAGAAACTCCTTCCTCTGGAGCTCCACCTGCTCCTCTATCATCACCGCCTCCCAGGCCATGCTTGGTAAATTCCCAATTACAGCATTATCTCTACCATGGAAGTTCATCCACTATCTACATATCCTTATTAGCATAATGGTTCAAGAAATTTTGGTCCATGTGACCTCTACCATCACAAAAATAGCATCTCCCCTCTCCTACCTAACTAGATCCCTTGCATGAACCCTGCACTACAAATCCACATGTCCAGTTCCAAGCATGGGTATGTCTCCTATGTAGAGACCCTGATGTCTATCATTTGATAAACTTTGTATATGACTGTTTCGGTGCGGATGTGTGTCGGGTTTCTGTTCCGACGCTGTTCCGCCAGGACGCGTTCGCGCGTGCGCCCGTCGACCCGAGGGGATGGGCGCGCGGCTTGTGGCCCCGCAGTCCCGCTTTCCAAAGGCGGGCGGCATCCGTCCCTTATTCAGGGGCGTCTGCTCCTTGATCGAAACCGGGATGATGGGATGTCGGCTCCTCCTCCCGGGGACGTCTCCTCGGAACTCGTCGCCTAATCCGGGTCTCCCTCATAGATTTAAGATGTTCTCGTGAATCTCGTTCCCGGCGCCATGTTTCCATGGACACCGGTTAATTACACTGCTTCCGCCCGAACGCTCCAAGGGGTCTGGTCGGGGCAGCAACCTGCGGTGAGGAGACCGGGTAGCTCTGGGTGTTGGGGGCGTGTCTTAACACTGCGGCCCTGCATGTCTGCCTTCCGTCCCTAATAGGGATTCTCAAAGGCGTGATGGCCTGAGGCATCCTGCGCTGGGTGCGGGGAACTGTGTCACCTGAGGTTTTCCTCAGCTTCTCATGTTTAACACGGGGTATGCCGCGAGTTTAACGTCCAGCGGGGACGGCATCGGACTGATCAACACGAGAAGTGGATCAGATGACAGAACCCCTTGCGAGGAACCTCCGACGCTGGGGCCAGCACATGGGCGGCTTCCCGAGTGAAGTGGAGTGGAATGAAATGGCATGACCCCACCGGGATGTGGAGGCCCGGGTAAGGATCAGGATGGACGATGGAGTGAAGAGCTTGGACCCCGTAGGGGCTTCCTACGTACCGCGCGTTGGCGCGGATCAAAGTCAGCGTAGTTCGGATGCACAGTTTAACATCATGCTGGACGTCGGCAAGCCGACTCACAGGGAGGTCGAGGCTGCCGGGCGGAGGATTGAACCGAACCACCTCGCACAGAGGGGGATGGAACGGCCGGGTGGATCACAGTTTCACGTCATGCTGGACGTTGGCAAGCCGACTCACAGGGAGGTCGAGGCTGCCGGGCGGAGGATTGAACCGAACCACCTCGCACAGAGGGGGATGGAACGGCTGGGTGGATCATAGTTTCACGTCATGCTGGACGTTGGCAAGCCGACTCACAGGGAGGTCGAGGCTGCCGGGCGGAGGATTGAACCGAACCACCTCGCACAGAGGGGATGGAACGGCCGGGTGGATCACAGTTTCACGTCATGTTGGACGTTGGCAAGCCGACTCACAGGGAGGTCGAGGCTGTCGGGCGGAGGATTGAACCGAACCACCTCGAACAGAGGGGATGGAAAGGCCGGGTGGATCACAGTTTCACGTCATGCTGGACGTTGGCAAGCCGACTCACAGGGAGGTCGAGGCTTCCGGGCGGAGGATTGAACCGAACCACCTCGCACAGAGGGGGATGGAACGGACGGGTGGATCACAGTTTCACGTCATGCTGGACGTTGGTAGGAGAAAAAGGCAGTGGGGAAGCACAATGGAGATACACATGTGCAGTCTCCCACAAGGGCGGATTCATAAGTGAATCGACGCAAGTGTGAACCCGGGAGGGGTCCACTGATGGACGAACCGACGTGAATACGACCGGGACGACCAGGTGGTGGGCTTGAACCTCAGAGAGGCTTCTTACGTACCCTGTTTAGAAGACAGGGATCAAAGTCCACGTAGTTCGTTCGGTTTGTGACACTCTACCCCCGTGGGCGAAGGCCACTCCAATCCCGACATCCCTGCAGAGACGAGCGGGTGGGGGCCATATCCAAACCGGGAGGACCCTGCGTGCGGGGCACGGGATCGGGTGATGCGGACGGTTTAACGTCTTGCCGGACGAAGTACAGTTTAACGTCGTGTGTTGAGGACGAAGCGGGAGGTTTAACGTCTTGCCGGACGAAGTACAGTTTAACGTCGTGTGTTGAGGACGAAGACGCTTGGCAGTTTAACGTCTTGCAGCGCGGACGTGGTACAGTTTAACGTCATGTTGGACGAAACACTTGGCAGTTTAACGTCTTGCAGCACGGACGTGGTGTGGTGTCGCCGATGGGTCCGTGTCACTTCGCGCGAGCCTGGAGGGCCGCACGGGAAGACAACGCACGGTGCGGGCACCCGGGATGAGGATCATCGGGCGCCACGCCGGCGGGTACCCTCAGGGGGTCAAAGGGGGGCGACCTCGGCGGATTGCGCGCAAAAGAGAAGCTTGGCGCGCAATACCGCGGGTCGGCGCGCAAATGGGCAGGCTGGTGCGCAATTGGGCCAGCGCTTTGCGCGCGGAAGATGGAGATTGCGCGCACCGGGCTTCGGATAGCGCGCGGGGGAAACGGCTCATTCTTTAACGAATGGCCACTTTGAAAATGGGGGGGTGCGCGCAATCGGGCTGGATTGCGCGCACCCGGGGGCCATTGCGCGCAAGAGGCTTCTTTTGCGCGCGAAGGCCTTTGGGTGAAGAATTGTTCAAAGGGAAGGAGCCAAAGGGATTGCGCGCGAAGGCGAACCCCGAGGCTTTCTTGCGCGAAAGAAAAGAGGTTACCTGAAGATCGGCATTGCGTGCGGAGGGGGTTGGATTGCGCGAACGAGCGACTCTTCGAATTCTGGCAACCTTCAAAACGTCGGGGGTCGCCTTATATTTATAGGCAACCCCGTGCGCGGAATCCGGCTCGCGGGCGCGCAAATTCCTTCGCGGGCGCGGAATCGGGCCCGGCGCGTAAGGGAGTCACACGGGCCACGGGCGCGCAAAATTGCGCGCCGGCCCAGCGCATTGCGCGCATACCGGGAGGTTTGCGCGCGGCACCACAACTTTGCGCGCGGGTCTCCAAAATTCCGCGCAAGGCCTCCGGGCTCTCCGAAACGGCCTTCCGACTCCAAATATGACCTCGCTTCCCGCATCCGGAGCTTCGTTTGGGGAACAACGGACTTTTCCGGCATCTACAAAAGCCCCCCCTCGGAATATGATCGGTGAGAGGTCGCAACGATCGGGTTCCGAGGGAGACGCCGGAATGCCGAAGTCCTGGGTGTCGCGGGACTATGGCGCGCAAAAAAGGGCGTTGGGCGCGAAATTCGTTGTCCCAGTCGCGCAAAGCGCTTTCCGCGCAGCGCGGACACCCGGCCTCACCTATAAATAGGGGCCCTGGGTCCCCCGTACCGTACTTTGGCTTTCCGCGCGATAAGCTTCCAAGCTCTCGTTCACGAAATTGCCGTTGCCGGTGCGGAATTCGCCTGGTCGTCGCGCAAAGCTTTCCGGATTTCGGCCTGTTTTTGCGCGAACACCCGGGGTTTTACGCGACAAACTTCCCGATTGCGCGCCGTCCGTTAGGATTACGCGCCAACTCCCAAACTTCTCTACCAGCCTCGTCCGATTCTGCACGCTTCATCCCTTAACCCGCACGACTCCCGGAGCTTCTGAGATGGCCGCGAATCAAGGGAATGAGGGGGATTCCGCCATTCGCAGAGCTGAGATGGCGGCGAACGAGGAGGTTTATGGAGCCAAGGAGATTGTTTCCAACAATCAATCCTTGTTCGACTTGCTGACGCCGGCCCAGAAGACATATCTGCTGTCGGACAACCTGCCGCTCTGGAACTTTGGCATCCTAGATGAGGTTCTGGTGCCAGGGTTCGAGGTTGATGCGCCACGGACCTGGGTGACTCGGGAGGACGAGATTCCCCGCTATAACATCACCAACAATGGGCATCCTGACAGGGAGACCAGACACTTAGATGTCTATGTCCTGAACCCGAGGACGCGAACCATCGTCGGAAGTGAGCCTACTGCGGAGAACTCTCCAGCCCTCTACTCGAGCACATATCGCCAGAGTGTCACTGACGACACCAAGGGCTGGCTGAAGGACTGGGACTTGCGGTCTGGGGGCAATTTCACCAGTGAGTGGGCCTGGGCGTTCTGGGTACGCCACACTTGCGATCACTTCGCGGAGGATCTGCGGTACATCGGCCTGTTTGAGGCGGTGTGGACGTCGCAGTTCCACTTCTACCAGCAGTCCGAGCTCGGGCCGGAGCTGTTCACCCGCTGGTCCCCGGATACCAACACCTTCCATCTTCACCATGGGGAGGTTAGCATCAGTCTCTGGGACATCCACTGCATCGGAGGTATCCCGCTGGAGGGTTACCAATACGATGAGTTCCTGCCCCCGAAGAACACCTGGGAAGACAGGTCACGGACTCCCATCCTGACATGGCATCTACTTGACCTGGCCACGCAGCGGCTCGGGATCAAGGACTTCCACAAGGACATAGCCTACAAGGAGTGGTTCGGCCAGTTCTTGGAGCATGAACCGGCGGTCAAGATGCCAGGCAGGGGGAAGCGGTGCCCGACCGCAGCTCAGAGGAGCCGGAACGGGTCGTACTGGCGGGTCCTGGAGACGGGCGACTACCGCTCATGGGGGTACCGCGTCAACGAGTCATGGGACCCTAATGTCTGGTACGCGGCGTTCCTGGCCGCCTTTCTGAGTGGGTGGCTCCTGCCAGTGCGGGACGCGAGAATGGGCATCCGCCCGGCGACACTGGCGATGGCGGGCGCCATGGCCGCCAACAAAAGATATAACCTCGGGGTCCCGGTGCTGGCTAAGCTGTACGCCATCCTGGGACGCATCTCGCGAGGGGGGTCTCCACGAAGGATCTGTGGGCCCTTTCAATTCTTCCACGGCTGGGTGGCTGCTCACCTTGGTGGGTACACGTTTCCAAACGCCGTCATTCCTCCGGGCAACGGCCTGCGACCCTCCCTGCTGAACATCACGGGGGTTGCTCCGATGACCCTAAATGAGGAGGGCGTGAGGATTCGGATTGGCAATCACGCCAATTTCAACTTCAGCCCGTTCCCCACTCCCGCTGGACAGATGATCGACAATGGGAAGGGTCCGCTGGAGCAGCACGAATACTTCCTGAACATGCGGGGCGGGGTGCTCGTGGCTCGGATCGACGGGAAGGTGATCTGCGAGCCCTACGTGCCAACCCGGTTCGCCAGGCAGTTCGGGTGCCTTCAATGGATGCCGAAGAGGGTATTCACTGCTGTCCGGGAGGAGACGAACCCTTGCGTCCTTCGCCAGATGTGGCTAATGTTCGCCGCTTTCGGCTCTGGCGACGTCATCACTCTCCCTCCTACCGGGGTCGACGCAGGCTTGGCAACCGAGTACGCCGAACACTGGGCCATCGCGTACCCCGAGGGGCTTCTACGGAAGCCAGTTCGGCGGCTCGAGGTCACCCGTGCGGAGACCGGGCGTCAAGGAAGGAGGAGAGGCGCCGTCGCGCGGGGGAGAACGGAGGCGCGCCAAGCAGCGGAGCCGGCGCGAGCAGGGACTTCGGCGGCGGGCACATCGCAGGCTGTCGCTACGACCTCGGCGCCCAGAGAGGGGGCACGTGCGGTGGTCGAAGAGCGGCCCGGGAAGCAGGTAAGGCGTCTGCTCGAACCCTCCCACGATGCAGTCTTCCCAGCACTGTGGTCGGCCTGGATGACCCTGCGGCAGTCACTGGGGACCGAAATCATCTGGCAGAAGATACTCAGAGAAGGAATCCATCTGCCAGAGGTCGGGCGCCTCCAGATCGCTGACAGGGTGAACTTCCACCGGCGGTATGCGTATCTGACGGCCATGGACGAGTACGCGCGCCAACGTGGTCAGCGTGCGGAGCCATCCCTTCTGGTGAGGGTGATACTCGGTCTAGAGCCCGCTCCAGAACAGATGCCGCCGGAGGAAGATGACAGTAACAACGACTCCGAGGAAGAGGAGGTGACGGGGGAGGATGAAGGCTCCGAGGGAAGGTCCCATCAGGGGAGCCCGCGGGGGAGCGGCGAGGTGGCCGGCTCTGGGAATATCGATATCACTGAGCTCCTCGAGGTCTGATTCTATCCCTACTCAACCTGCTTCATCCATTCTCTTATGCAGCTTCTAACCCATTTCTCCACCTTTCTCAGGAGTGCGTGGATGTCGGTCAGGCATCCTCAGTAGGAGTAGGAGAGGCGCCAGCAGGACAAGGCGGGGGCCAGACACCCATCATTGAATTGACAAGCGCGGAAGGGTCCCCTGCTGCAATTGTTCCTGCGGCGGCCGGGACAGCGGAAGATGACGCTCTGAATTCCCGTAAGTCTCCTTACTTTACTACTGGTGCTTGCCGTTGACGACCCGTGATTAACCGCGGCATGCCTTGCGCAGTGATCTCAACACTGGAGGCTCGTCGGGCTGTCGAACCCGGGCCATCCACGAGTGGACCAGTGGCAGACCTGCCGCCTGCTCCGGAACAGACTTCCCAAACCGAGCCGGCCCCACCAACTACTGATCAGGGGGCTGCGGACGCCGGCGGTGCTGCCATCGGAGAGAGGTCGGGGGCTGACGAGGGTGTCAACGCTGCTGGGGCGAGAGAAGAAGGTCGCCCAGATGTTGGGGAACCTATCCCCCATGAAGACATCCCAGGGGCGGACCCTGCAGCAGACCTGCTGGCTGCCTTCCCTGCCTACCGGCCTGCCGACCCCGAGGAGATGGACGACTCGGACGCGGAGGCGGTCGAGGAGAGCCGGATAACGCGCCGCAGGGGGTGGAAGTGCATCCAGCGCTTCCTCAAGCGAGACCCATCGGAGTGGCTGGGGCGCATGGGATCACTCCAAACCTGGCTGCGCTTCCTGTGTGTCGGGGGAGCTGATGCTCAACGCCTCCATCTGACGGTCCGTGACTTCATGGCCGAAAAGATGCACGAGAGCCGCCGGCGTGCCGACGTAGCACAATGTCGGGACGTGTCGGAGAACACGCGGGCGCTCCTCATGGCGGAGCAGGAAGTCCGGCGTCTCGAAGGGCAGGCGGCAGAGAAGGAGGCCTTCGTCGCAACGTGCACTGAGCTTGTAGAGCAACTAGCGGCCCAGCTGGTTGACGCCCAGGTACAGCTGACGGAGGCGGCCCAACAGATGGTCACACTTCAAGTCGAGCGGGAGCATGCACAGGCCAGGATCGACGAACTGCGTGCTGCGACCGCCGACGAGGAGAGGGCACGCAGAGAGCGAGAAGCAGCTCTGGAGGCCACCATCCAAACGGTAGCGGCGTTGGAAAGATTCATTCAGCACGTTAATCCCTAGGGGCTTTGTTTTTGCCACTCCCAGAACATTTGCTTCCGCTACTCAATATTTCGATCCATTTGTATGAACCAACATATTTATCTGCATCTTTTGGCTTAACATGCTCAACCACAATTCATTGTCTTGCGGGAGCGTTAACCAAGCTTCAGGCATCCGTAATTGGGCCTGGATTTTTAAAGAAAAGAGGGAGATCATTCCTAGGAAAGGAGACCTCAGACCTAATCAATGTATCATCCCCCCAACTCGTTCCGACACATGAGCGGGGAAACGCTAGGGGCGTTAAGATTTTATCTGAACATAGGGAAATGAGAAAGGGTGAATCGCATGTCCTGAATTCAGAAATCCACGACGGTCGGTCTTCCAGGAAATGCCCAAGACGGCAAGCGGACAATGGATCAATCGACCATACTACTGCAATAGACGGACCGAAGGTCATCATTCATACTGCAGGAGGCGGATCACATGTCATCATCAATGCCACTTTGGGGGTTCCTTCAGACACAAGGGTGGAAATCCAGATCAACAGGGCATGCGAAGCGTGGGGCGGAGTGACGATTTGTTCGGACAGAATCTAACGCTCTCAAAATTGCGCCACCGTGGGGAAAGCGTATTAGGCGGATGCACTAATCTGGCCGTGAATCACCCCAATTCTCAGACAGAACCTCTTTGACGAGGAAAATGTTGCTTCCCATCATTACAATGGGGCATCCCGAGCTGAATCGGGGAGAATATCACAATCGCACCACTCTACCAGAAGCTAGGTCTAACGACCGGCGACGAGGAGGGGCGGGACTTAGCGATCCCTGAGGCTGGACCTGAGTCAAGATGCTCGGGCGTTCCTACGTACTCCATCAGGCTGGAGATCAAGCCACACGTAGTTCTGAAAGTGCAGTTTTAACGTCATGCGGGACGTAGAACCCCGTTTGGGGAGATCTTAGTTTAAGGTCGTAGAGCTTGGACCAAAGGGGCAGATCTTAGTTTAAGGTCTTAGAGCTCGGACCATAAGAACCTCAAAGCACGCCACATCGTGGTCCCATCCCCTGGATATGCAAATATGCACTGAGGGATAGTGTCAAGAGTGTCGAGGTTTCGCCTGGTCAGAATGGGAGGTGGAGAATGTAATGTGAATCATGCGGCCATTCACTCAAGGACTGGGGGCACCGGCGTAATGATATAAGAGTACTGCCGACCGTGGCGGAAAAGCAGCATCAATATCGCACTGACCGTTGATGGAATGAGGCAGCAAACGAGCATCAACCGCTCAAGCGCAGGATTCATATCAATTTGCTGCCCGAGGCCCTTGGGGGCGCCATCCCGAGTCGGTGGGAGAGCACTGAGGCATTGTGTCCAGACCGCTCACGGGGGCTCCACCCAGGGCGTAGGCGATGGGTCCGAATGAAAGGGAGCACGAAGCCTGAAAAGTGGAGGGAACCTGACCAAGCTGAACCTGACCCTCCTGGCAATAAACCAGAGTACTCTTGACACCAGTGGACCACTGCAAGGGGTCGAGGGACACGCCTTGAGGGTGACCCGAAGGCGGCGGATTCCCCGGAGAAGGGGGAATATTTAAGAGGTGGGGGGCTGGACCCGAAGTTTCAAACATCCGGGCGTTCCTACGTATCCCATAAGGATGGGAATCAAGCCACACGTAGTTCTTGAAGCGCGGCGCAACACAATCGGGCACCAGCGCGGGGGAGGGGTGCGGGTCTAGCCCTCGCACCCAGAAGAAGCGGCATTTGATATTTCTTGTTTGTCCTTAAAGATGGATGGTTTTTCTTTGTGCAGCGACATTCCTGTGATTAAGAAATCCCTGGCGTCGCCACAATAATCAAGCCATGTTAGGCATTGATAAATGGCGTGGTTATTAACCAGCGCCCAACGTGAATGTCCCCTGAGGAGAACATCACGATGCAGTGCCGTTTCTCGTCGGGCGACCAAGACGATCACAGTTTACGGTCATGTGGTAGGACCAGACAACACAGTTTAAGGTCATGTGGTTCGAACCATGGAGGAATCCGCTTATTGCGATATGGCGGACTCAGTGGAGGTGGGAACATACCCAGCCATGCGGTCACGAACGATTCCAGGAGAAGGATCCTGGGATAGGGGCCTGCGTATGTCCATCACCCGAGGGGCAGAGATGCTAGCCTCCAGCTATACTGGGCCCAGAACGCGATTGTTCGGGCGACTCCTTCCTCCTTATAGGGATGAGGGTCCAGCTACACATGGCCCTTAGGGAGGACATCAGCATATATCCTTGGTGCTCAGATCGTGGGAGCCTCGAAAGACACCATTACCCTGGTTGGCCTGCCTAACGTGTAAAGGTGTACTGAAGGTCAGTATGAAGAGAGTGTCGAGATTCCACTACAACGTACAAAGGAGGAGTGTGATGAGGACTGCGCAACCAATGTTCAGAGCCTGAAAGAGCCGACATGGTGATCAAGGATGTCGCTGACCATATTCGCAGCACAACATCCGATCGCGTCAGCCTAGGATGGGGCAAGCAAACGAGCATCAACCGCTCAAGCGCAGGATTCATATCGATTTGCGGCCCAGGACCCGCCGGTAAATCGACCCGGAGCGGTAGGAGAGCACTGAGGCATCGTACCCAAACCGCTAAAGAGGATCCCTTTGAGTGAAGGCTCGAACAAGAGGAAGCGCGAGGCCCGACAAGCAACATAGGACTTGTCAGGATTGAATCTGACGCCACGGGTCATAGACCTGAGTACCCAAAACATGTTAACAGATCACCGGAAAGGGTCGGAGGACTCACCCTGAGAGCAACCAAAAGACGGCAGATCCCCGTGATCAACCAAGAGACGGGGCTGGACCTGAAACGCAAGCATCCAGGCGGTCCTACGTATCCCATAAGGATGGTAATCAAGCCGTACGTAGTTCTTAAGCGGCAGTTTAACGTCATGCAGGATGATATGAGGTATTCCCACACATGGGGGAGGCGTACGGCGTGGCCAGTAGACCAACGTGAATGAGGACATAATCCCCCACTCACGCCACACGCCTCGCACAAAAAGGAGAGGAACTGGGGCCAGAGGCCCAACGCGGGATAGAGATTCCCGAGAAATGGGGCTGGGCCTGAAACATGAATGTCCAGGAGGTCCTATGTATCCCATTAGGATGGGAATCAAGCCGCACGTAGTTCTTCAAGTGCAGTTTAACGTCATGCAGGACGAAAAGAAAAAGGGGGGAGCGGAAGGCATCCCCAAACGTGGGGGGCGTACAGCGTGGCGAGCAAACCGACGTGAATGAGGGCATAGCCCCGCGTTCACACCATACGCCGCATACCCAGAGGCAACTGGGCCAAGGGCCCGAGATGGGATGGAAATTCCCGGAGGATGGGGCTGGGCCTGAAACATGAATGTTCAGGCGGTCCTACGTATCCCATAAGGATGGGAATCAAGTCGTACGTAGTTCTTGGGAGGCAATTTAACGTCATGCAGGACGAATGCTGAACAGTTTAACGTCTTGTAGCTCGGACGTGGTGCAGTTTAGCGTCATGCAGGACGAAGATGCTTGGCAGTTTAACGTCTTGCAGCGCGGACGTGGTGCAGTTTAGCGTCATGCAGGACGAAGATGCTTGGCAGTTTAACGTCTTGCAGTGCGTACATGGTACAGTTTAGCGTCATGCAGGACGAAACACTTGGCAGTTTAACGTCTTGCAGTGCGGACGAAGTGCACTCAGGAAAAGTACTGCTTGAGGAACCTAGCGTTGGTGGGAGGAGTGACACGCTCACCATCCATAGTTTCCAGGGAGTACGCGCCATTGGGATAGACCTTGTGGACAACAAAAGGTCCCTCCCACTTGGGCTCCAACTTGGGTGGCTTCCTACCGGGGATCATTGGCGCTCTTAGGGCCAGCACTAGGTCACCCTGCAGGAAGGAGTGGAGGCGAACCTTCTTATTGAAAGCTCGAGCCATTCTGCTTTGATGCCTCTCCAAGTTGTGCAAAGCGCGAAGCCTATTCTCATCCAGTGCTTCCAACTCGACTAGACGGGCTTCAGCAGCTCTGTCCGGCGCTTGCTGGTCATAGACCGCAGTGCGCAAGGATGGTAACTAGATCTCGATGGGCAGGACGGCCTCCGCTCCATACACCAGGGAATAAGGGGTCATCTGGGTGGAATTGCGAGTCGTCGTCCGATAAGCCCAGAGGGCGTTGGGGAGCTTGTTCGGCCAACTCTTCTTGTTCTGACCAACCATCTTTTTCAGAATGTTAGAGAGGGTCTTGTTAAACGCCTCAATCTGTCCATTCACCTGCGCATGATAGCGAGATGTATGGTTCGAGCGAATGTTGTACCTGGCGTACAACTTCTTCAACTCGGCTGCTCAGAAATTGGCTCCGTTATCCGTGAGGATAGCGTGAGGCACTCCAAATCGATGAATGATGTTGGAGGTCACGAAGTCAGCGATCGAACAGGATTTGACCTCTCTGAGCGGAATCGCCTCTGCCCATTTGGAGAAGAAGTCCGTGGCGGTCAGAATGAACCGGCACTGGCGAGCCGTCGCCGGCGGGTAAGGTCCCACAACGTCCATCCCCCAGACTGCAAAGGGCCAAGAATACTTGGTGGTATGGAGAGGCTCCGACGGCCGATGCACAAAGTTCACATGAACCTGGCACGCATGGCACCTCCTGGCATACTCGATGCAGTCATGGATCATGGAGGGCCAGAAGTATCCCAACCTCCGAATCTGGTGGGACAGCTTCGGCCCAGTCTGATGGGCACCACATGAACCAGCATGAACCTCTTGCATGACTCGTGGGATCTCAACTCCCTGAAGGCAACGGAGGAGAACACCATCAAATCCGCGTCTATAGAGGATCTGCTCCAGGCCGGGACTGCTCTGGAGGACAAACTGCGATGCGCGGCGTCGAACTCGCTCGCGCTCGGCCCGATCCGACGGGAGAATGCCATGTTGGAGGCACTCAACCAAAGGTGTCCTCCAATCAGGGGCTGGTTCGACTGCCATATCTGGGGTATTCGGGGCTCCGTACATAGGGGCAACCGTGGTGAGATTACTTACCGACGGGCCGCGATCTCCCTCCGGGATAACGGGAGCGATGAGCCTGCGGTGCGTCACGCGGATGATCAGGTTGTCCTGTTCAGGCTCCGCAAGTGACGCAGCAAGGCTGGCCAAAGCATCTGCTCGACCGTTCTGCATCCGGGGAATATGGACAATTTCTGGCCGAGAAGGGAACTGGGCCATCAGGAGGAGGGTGCACTCCAGCAATGGCACAAGTTCCGGCTTCCTGACAACATAGTCGCCATTGATCTGCTTAACTACCAGCTCGGAGTCCCCTTTCACACACAGATGGGGCACGTCGATCTCGAGAGCCAACTCGAGGCCAGTGATGAGGGCATGGTATTCCGCCTCATTGTTGGTACAGCCCTCTGACAACAAGAAAGAGTATGGCAGCACGGCTTGCTCCGGGGTAATGAAGACGATACCCAAACCCACTTTGTTGAGCTTAGGATTATCGAGTCTTCTACTAGTGGGGCTCCGGGAGGCACCGTCAAAGTGCATCTGCCAGCATGGATCGGCTCGATCGACCGAGAGAATGGCCTCATCAGGAAAGCCTAGATCCAGCGGCTGATCCGCGGAGGTCGGGTGAGCAGCCAGAAAGTCTGCCAATGCTTGCCCTTTAATGGCCTTCTGAGACACATACCTAATGTCGAACTGCTGGAGAATCACAGCCCACCGCGCTAGACGGCCAGTCAACATAGGCCGGCTCAGGATATATTTCAACGGGTCTACCCGAGAAACCAACTGTACCTCATGGTGCTGCAAGTAGTGCCGTAATTTCTGTACGGAAAATACGAGCGCCAGGCAGCTCTTCTCGATGGGGGAATACCTAACTTCCGCATCGAGGAGCATGCGACTGAGGTAATAGAGGCTATTCTCTGTTCCCTCGTTGTTCTTTTGGGCGAGAATGGCACCAAGGGACCGTTCCAGGGCGGTCACATAAAGGACCAGTGGCTTCCCGGATACAGGCGGCATCAGAACCGGAGGTTGAAGTAGGTACTGCTTGATTTCCTCGAAAGCGGTCTGACACTCTTTATCCCATACATAGGTGGCACCTTTCTTCATGAGCTGAGAAAAGGGCTTACACTTGCCGGCCAGATTCGCGATGAATCGGCGTATATAGGCTAAGTGGCCTTGGAACCCTTGCAGTTCCCGGATGTTACCTGGGGGAGGCATCTGGCTAATTGCCCTGATCTTCTCTGGGTCGATCTCAATACCCCGGTATCTTACCACAAATCCAAGGAACTTTCCGGAGGTGACCCCGAAGGCACACTTCAACAGGTTCATCTTCAGGCAGCGAGACCGGAGGAAGCCGAACACTTTCTCAAGATCTTTGAGATGGTCCTGACGCTGGCGCGATTTGACTACCAAGTCGTCGACGTAGCATTCCACCAGTGTGCCGAGGATTGGCTTGAATATGCGGTGCATCGCCCGTTGGTAGGTGGCACCTACATTCTTCAGGCCGAAGGGCATGACCTGGTAACAAAAGATACCTTAGGGGGCCCTGAAGGCAGTGAACTCCTCATCCTCAGGGGCCATCCGTATTTGGTTGTATCCGGAGTATCCATCCATGAAGGAGAGGGCTTGGAACCCTGCCGTGGTGTCGATCAACAGCTCTGTCACCGGAAGGGGAAAATCATCCTTCGGACAGTGGCGGTTGAGATCGCGGAAGTCGATGCAGACTCTAATCTGCCCGTTCTTCTTCCTGACCGGCACAATGTTGGCCAGCCATTTGGGGTACTGAACTTCCCTCACGAATTTGGCTTTGATAAGCTTGTCAACTTCGGCCTCAACCATGGCACCGTGGAATGGGTGCATATTCCTGGGAGGCTGCTTGAACCCGCGATGGTTCGCCGGGAGACCAAGGCGGTGGACGGCTACCTGAGGATCTAGCCCCGGCATCTCGTCATAGCCCCAAGCGAACACATCACGGTGCTATATGAGGAAGTCCACGTACTGCTGCCGCTCCTCAGAGGGCATGGCGGCACTGACCAATGTGGGTCTTGGATCTGCTTCGGTTCCAAGGTTCACCTGTACTAACTCATCGACCGTGGCGGAGACGCCCTCCTCAAAGGCTGGGGGTGCATCTTCCACGTCCTCTCCACTCGGGGAGGGATCGTCCACGGGAGAGACTGCGTTGGAAACTGCATTGGGGCTACCAGATCCTGCTGGGCCGCTGGTGCTGGCATGGGCGGTCGCGGTCATCTCATCAGGAGACTCACAGGCCGTCGAGACCATGGCTACGTCCAACCGTTGAATCGGGAGGACGTAATCGTCATCCAAGCTTGCCCAGGGATCACTTGCAACAGCGACAGGCTCAACCTCACCTGCCAGGATCTGCTTATCCTTGCTCTTGTAATAGTCCGCGTCCAGATAACGGGCTTCACATGAGGAAAAAGGAGAGGCATCTCCCTGAAGCACGCCTACTCGACCATTGAGGGAGTATTTGAGGCATTGGTGGTATGACGAGGGAACCGCCGCATGAAGGTGGAGCCATGGTCTGCCCATCAATGCGTTATACGCAGTGTCTTGAGAGACTACCATGAATTCGGTGTTGGAAACCAAGTCACCGAACTGGGTCTTCAAACGTATCTTGCTGACCGGAGTTTGCTCGGTGCGGTCATACCCCTGGATCCTGAGGTCGGAGGGGATCAAGTCATCCTCAGACAACCCCAATCTCCGGAGCGTCCGAGTGGGGATCAGGTTAATCCCGGACCCCGTGTCGACAAGACAGCGCCGGACTTCAAGGCCATTGAACTGGCCAGTAACATACAGCGGACGAATGTGCCCCTGTATAGGAGGGTCTTCATCCTTACCATAGAACGAGATAACTGCCTGACATTCGGCGTCCTCGATCGTTTCGGCGTGAAAGGCCTCTGCAGCTGCAACCTCTGTCTCAAACTGGAGGGGGCTCTTCAGGGCTTCAGCGAGTGCCTCGCGCATCTCAGATGACATGCTCAGAGCCTCAAGTATGGAGATCCTTGTTGGGATGTCGGCCAAGTGCTTCAGGACATCATACTTTTTGGCCAAGCGCGAGCCCCTGGTTGCAGGAGGTTGCTCTGCGGTTGGAGGCATGACGGGCCTTGCCGGTTGGACCGGCGGCCGACGGGTGCTTGGCGCATCTCGCTGTTCATTGGTTGAAGCCCGGGAAGTAGTCACCGTACTGGGGTCAGGAGGCCGGGATGGACTCGTGGCAGGGCGGAGCTGATCGCGATGCGGCTGAGGCGGTTATGCCTGGTCCCACACCACAAACAGTGGCGGAGGCGAATCCGTCATCCCCGGATGGGGGGCTGCGCACGCTGAGCTCGGTTTTGAGCCTGCTGCCTAGTCTCAGTGGCGTGCACGTCCTGACTGGAGGTACCAACTGTCGTTCCCCAGCGGCTCCTGTTGTTGCGGTTCCTCCGACGGTGGCGACGACTAGGGACACTAGGAAGGTCCACCTGGTGTTCTTCAACGTCGGGAACCGAAAAGGGATTTACCAGCTCGACGGTATTAACCGAAGCGTACCCAACACTGTCATCGGACGAATCATCCACCACTGGGCGGATCCGGGGAGGGATCCCCATCTCCGGGGGCATGAAATCGCCGAGAGTGCGGGATAGCGGCGGAACTGGCGGGGCGCGCTCTTCCTTCTTGCGCCGCCGCCGTTTGCTCTTCTCGGAAGAGGCAGGCTGGGATGACGATGCCGAAGCAGCACCCGCAGATTCTGGGGGCTCAGGCTGATTCAAGCACGCACGGATGATTCCATGGGCGCGAACGACCGTCTTGCGGGCCTTCCAGTTATTATACTTCTGGGATCCGCGGTCGGAAACCAGCTGCCATTCGTCCTCATTACCACTATCGTCATCTGATCCCACGAACACGCCCGCCACTTGTGCTGGAGCTGGGCCCAACCTGATTACATTGTTTTTAATCTGGTCTTGGAGCCAATCCTTAAACACATAGCACCACTAGATGGTGTGCCCCAGGGCCCGATGGTAAGGGAAGTAGCGGGGGTTATCCGTGAGATGTGCCTCCTCTGGCCTCCAACACTCAGGCAGTCGCACAATCCTCTGCTCCAGGGCGCTCCGAAAATAACCGGGGACCTGATCCTCATGAAATGAGTAAGTCAGGTATCGCGGGCCCCTGGGAGCGTGGTCTTGACGAGGGGCTGGAGGGGCCTGCCGAGGAGGTGGACCCTGATTATCTCGCCTGGGTTGTGGTGGTACATTACGCGGAGGGGTCGGCCGGTTCTGGGGCTGCCGCTGCTGGGCCGGGAACTGAGCCCATGGAGGCAGATTCCTGTGAGGTTGTGGAGCTGGCCTCGCCGGCAGCAGCTCCAACGGCCTGGGGGCCTTTATCTGGGCAACAGCAGCGGGCTCAGCCCTGCTGGCTCTCCTTGCAGGAATCATAGGAGGTAGCGGGTGTGCCTGACTGGCCTGTTGCAGGGCTTCCTCAAGACGTTGAGCTTTGTCTGAGAAGTCCCTGAACCCTCCGGGGTAATTCTGAGTGATCAAGGAAGGGACCAGCTCGGTCTTGACGTTCCCGACGCACAATGTCAGCAACTTCTCTTGAGTCAATGGCATGTCAAGGGAATACGTGAGACCCTTCCATCGGGCGACGAAGTCCGCGACTCGCTCATCAGGCCTCTGCTTGCACTTGAAGAGGTCTGCGATACTCGTCTTCCGGGTCGTGGAACTGAACTAGTAGAGGAATTGTCTACGAAGGTCCTCCCATCTAGTTATCGACCCGACGGGGAGCTGGCTGTACCAGACAAATGCTGGCCCTTCCAATGTCTGGACAAAGCAGCGAAGCTTAGCGGCCTCTTGCTGCGCCGGAGTTCCCAACATAGGCCCGCACCTCGAGTTGAAATGGGCCAAATGCTGTGGCGGATCTCCAGTTCTGTTAAAAGGGGCGAAAGTGGGATTCCCGAATCCCAGAGGCGCCGGCATGTCATCCACCCATGCTGGGTATGGCTTGCCGTCCGGTGGGATCGCCACTTGCCGAGTCTCCAAGGCTTCCAAGCGGGCGATGAGTGCCGCCATCGGATCGTTCGGACATGGGTTCCAGTCCTGGCGAGGATCTCTAACCACGAGCGCATTGCATGGTCCTTCAATCGGGTCGTTGACCGGGTCGTCGAACTCAGCAGCTCGTGGGATGGCGGGCGGAGCGGCCCTTGGGGCAGCGGGAGGAATCCGAGCGGGGTCTCTCAGGTAGTCACGCCGCTCGGGAGGGTGCGGTGAAACATACCGCGCCCTCTTGCCATAAGCAATGGCCTCTCCCCTGTCGGCAAACACGGCATAATCACGGTTTCCCGGGAGAGCCTCATCGAGGGGTGGTTGTTCCTGTCCCTGCTGTCCTGGCCTAGGATCACCGTAGTCAGGCCGCTGCTCTGCAGCGCGCTCGGCGAGGAGCTGGTCAACTAGCTTCTTCTTCTCGGCGAGCTGTTGACGTAGCATAGCCTTCTCGGGATCCTCATCCGCCCTCTGCGTGGAGGCAGATGGGTCGGCGGGCTTCATAGCCCCGCCGTGCTCTTTACCTTTGCTGACGTTTCGGCTCAATGTCAGTGCTTCAGTGGGTGTGGGGAGACCCAGAAGGTTCCTCTGATGACGAGTAACTCTCGCCGATGGATCCAACAACGGCTTGTCTTCGGGGGGAGATCCCCCGTCGAGAAGTTCCAAGCCGTTCCCCTCCCCCGACAGGTCAGCCATATTGACCGTTTCCGTCCCTGGGGATGTACCCTCAGGGCCACCCAGTGAATCGGGATGTCGGAGAATCGCACTGAAGCATAGGGCAGCGTACTTCCCCCATCCACAGATATACACGTGGGGGGTGGCTCCCTCGATAACCTTGCGGAGTACTTGAAAACACTCAACGCATCGTTGTTGGAGGGCCTCGTGGTGCCCAAATGACCCGGGGTGCCGAACCGCGGGGAGCATGGCCAGGTCAATTTGATGGCACTGCTCACCAATATCCTCCAGGTGTGCTTGACTCCTGGGATATGGCATTCGTAGGCGGTGAATACGGGAGTGAGTCTCCCGGAGAGTTAGGCGGAAGCATTCGAACTCATCCGGGGTGAGTGATTCGGGTGCATCAAAGTCCGGTCCTGCGACTGGCCAAAACTTCTCAGGGAAGTGGCCCTCTGCAAGGACGGTCCAGAAGCTCCACGACTCAAACTCAGGACCCAGGTCTCCTTGGTCCTCTTCAACGACTGGGAATGGACGGGGAACCGGCAGTGGTGCCGAGGCGGGCCGCCGGGCTGACGGGTTGGCCGGCGGTGAATACGGCGAGCAGGCCGATTGGCCTCCATATCCCGGGCCGCCCTCTGAGGGTGGCGGTGCCCCAGCTACCACATCACGATAGGACGGTTCGGCGAGCGAACATCCCGCCGTAGCGTCGGTGCTCGCCGAGGGTGCACTAAATCGTGGTTCGACCGTCGGTCCCCAGAAAAAGTCTCCGGCTTCTCCGATCGAGGCAGAAGGTGCTTCCGGAGGGGCCGATACCAACCGCAAGCTTGGCCCTTGGGGGTCTACCAGGCCTTTTCTACTCCGGATATACCTTCGGAGAGAAGCGGGGATCATATCGATCTCGCTCTCGGGAAGTACGAGGCTGACGTGCCGCATTCCTACCCCTGCCCCTGACTGGCGGGATCGGGGGGAGGGCTCTGTCGCCGAATCGTACTCCGCCTCTGTATCAGAGAAACGAACCGGTCGGATCTCTGTCCGGAATTCCGTAACATTCTTCCCTCAACGTCGACGCCTCACCTTCCTGCCCCTGGGTGGTTCTTCGGGGCATGGATGATCTCCGTCCTGGCGTCCTCCGGCCACACCGGTGTTGGGGCCAAGAGGACTGGAAACCAAGGTGCGAGGAGCACCAGGACAGATATCAAAGGGGACGCGGGGAGAGATGACTCCGGGCAGGCCTCCGGGCCGAGGTCGGAAGGTGGGATGACCCATGCCTCTTGGATCGGCCACACGGAGTAGACCCTGTTGGTGAATAGCGCTACCGCGAGGTGGTCCGCGGTGGCTATTTCCTGTACCAGCAATCAGGAGAGTCAACCCAACCTGCCTTTGGGGTGGTCGGGGCCTCGATCTAGGTCGGGCATAGAAGTGCCCCTGCTCAGGATGCGCAGGGGCCTGGTGACTGGAGCCAGCAGTGGCTTGAGCCAACGCGGCCGCTGTCGCTAGGGCCCCAAGGTGGGCATCCTCCTCCGCTCGTGCCCGACGTTGGCGTCGGGAAAAACGAGTCGGGATGAGCGGCGCGGGCAGGTGGAGAGCCCGTTCTTCGACTTGAGAGGCCTGGCGGCGGTGTCTCCATGGCCTGACAGGAGCCCTTATCGCGGATCCCTGGAACGAATCTCGGATAGGGTGGTCCCGGACATCTTCCACCTCATCCGCATAGGGGAAGGAGTTGTCGGAGCGCTCCGGGGATAAGCTCCCGAAGCGGTTGGACGTCGAGGTAGGTAGCGGTGCCTCCCTGCGCGGCCCTCGGGGGCGGCGTTGGTGGCGAGGTGCAGCTTCCTCGAGGTCTAGGCGAGCCATGTCCCTGGTGGGGATGACTCCCTCTTCCTCATATCTCCGCACCAAGCTGTTGATCACCCTTCTATGGATGACCTCCGAGGGGGAGAGAGGGCGTGGTTTCCCCGCAGCTGCGGCTGCTGGGACGGCTGTGGAATGGGCGGGACCGCGCGGAGTATCCGCGTCGGTGCTTCCCCTACCCCTGCGCCAGTGGGCGGGTGGCGATCGGGCACTGGATTGGGTGACTTGATTCCTGAAAGCAGGGAGAAAAACCCATTAACACTGACAGGAAAAGGAATCGACAACCAATCATTAGTGCCACGACGCCTTCCGTGGGGGGAACCCAGGCCATCGACGTCGTGAGACGGAGTGCCTGATTTCCCCCAGCCCCTGGCGGGTTCCGTGCCCCGGTGTTGAATGCTCGGTCGAGCAGCATGCTGGTCTTCCAACACCTCTGAAAGCAATCGGTCTTCGTATTGAGGAGAAGAGATTCACGTCGGGTTCACCATTTTTCTGTTTCGGTGCGGATGTGCGTCGGGTTTCTGTTCCGACGCTGTTCCGCCAGGACGCGTTCGCGTGTGCGCCCGTCGACCCGAGGGGATGGGCGCGCGGCTTGTGGCCCCGCAGTCCCGCTTTCCAAAGGCGGGCGGCATCCGTCCCTTATTCAGGGGCGTCTTCTCCTTGATCGAAACCGGGATGATGGGATGTCGGCTCCTCCTCCCGGGGACGTCTCCTCGGAACTCGTCGCCTAATCCGGGTCTCCCTCATAGATTTAAGACGTGCTCGTGAATCTCGTTCCCGGCGCCATGTTTCCATGGACACCGGTTAATTACGCTGCTTCCGCCCGAACGCTCCAAGGGGTCTGGTCGGGGCAGCAACCTGCGGTGAGGAGACCGGGTAGCTCTGGGTGCTGGGGGCGTGTCTTAACACTGCGGCCCTGCATGTCTGCCTTCCGTCCCTAATAGGGATTCTCAAAGGCGTGATGGCCTGAGGAATCCTGCGCTGGGTGTGGGGAACTGTGTCACCTGAGGTTTTCCTCAGCTTCCCATGTTTAACATGGGGTATGCCGCGAGTTTAACGTCCAGCGGGGACGGCATCGGACTGATCAACACGAGAAGTGGATCAGATGACAGAACCCCTTGCGAGGAACCTCCGATGCTGGGGCCAGCACATGGGCGGCTTCCCAAGTGAAGTGGAGTGGAATGAAATGGCATGACCCCACCGGGATGTGGCGGCCCGGGTAAGGATCAGGATGGATGATGGAGTGAAGAGCTTGGACCCCGTAGGGGCTTCCTACGTACCGCGCGTTGGTGTGGATCAAAGTCAGCGTAGTTCGGATGCACAGTTTAACGTCATGCTGGACTTCGGCAAGCCGACTCACAGGGAGGTCGAGGCTGTCGGGCGGAGGATTGAACCGAACCACCTCACATAGAGGGGGATGGAACGGCCGGGTGGATCACAGTTTCACGTCATGCTGGACGTTGGCAAGCCGACTCACAGGGAGGTCGAGGCTGTCGGGAGGAGGATTGAACCGAACCACCTCGCACAGAGGGGGATGGAACGGCCGGGTGGATCACAGTTTCACGTCATGCTGGACGTTGGCAAGACGAATCACAGGGAGGTCGAGGCTGCCGGGCGGAGGATTGAACCGAACCACCTCGCACAGAGGGGATGGAACGGCCGGGTGGATCACAGTTTCACGTCATGCTGGACGTTGGCAAGCCGACTCACAGGGAGGTCGAGGCTGCCGGGCAGAGGATTGAACCGAACCACCTCGAACAGAGGGGATGGAACGGCCGGGTGGTTCACAGTTTCACGTCATGCTGGACGTTGGAAAGCCGACTCACAGGGAGGTCGAGGCTGTCGGGCGGAGGATTGAACCGAACCACCTCGCACAGAGGGGGATGGAACGGCCGGGTGGATCACAGTTTCACGTCATGCTGGACGTTGGCGGGAGAAAAAGGCAGTGGGTAAGCACAATGGAGATACACATGTGCAGTCTCCCACAAGGGCGGATTCATAGGAGAATCGACGTAAGTGTGAACCCGGGAGGGGTCCACTGATGGACGAACCGACGTGAATACGACCGGGACGACCAGGTGGTGGGCTTGAACCTCGGAGAGGCTTCCTACGTACCCTGTTTAGAAGACAGGGATCAAAGTCCACGTAGTTCGTTCGGTTTGTGACACTCTACCCCCGTGGGCGAAGGCCACTCCAATCCCGACATCCCTGCAGAGACGAGCGGGTGGGGGCCACATCCAAACCGAAAGGACCCTGCGTGCGGGGCACGGGATCGGGTGATGCGGACGGTTTAACGTCTTGCCAGACAAAGTACAGTTTAACGTCGTGTGTTGAGGACGAAGCGGGCGGTTTAATGTCTTGCCGGACGAAGTACAGTTTAACGTCGTGTGTTGAGGACGAAGACGCTTGGCAGTTTAACGTCTTGCAGCGCGGACGTGGTATAGTTTAACGTCATGTTGGACGAAACACTTGGTAGTTTAACGTCTTGCAGCGCGGACGTGGTGTGGTGCCGCCGATGGGTCCGTGTCACTTCGCGAGAGCCTGGAGGGCCGCACGGGAAGACAACGCACGGTGCGGGCACCCGGGATGAGGATCATCGGGCGCCACGCCGGCGGGTACCCTCAGGGGGTCAAAGGGGGGCGACCTCGGCGGATTGCGCGCAAAAGAGAAGCTTGGCGCGCAATACCGCGGGTCGGCGCGCAAATGGGCAGGCTGGCGCGCAATTGGGCCAGCGCTTTGCGCGCGGAAGACAGAGATTGCGCGCACCGGTCTTCGGATAGCGCGTGGGGGCAACAGCTCATTCTTTAACGAATGGCCACTTTGAAAATGGGGGGTGCGCGCAATCGGGCTGGATTGCGCGCACCCGGGGGCAATTGCGCGCAAGAGGCTTCTTTTGCGCGCGAAGGCCTTTGGGTGAAGAATTGTTCAAAGGGAAGGAGCCAAAGGGATTGCGCGCGAAGGCGAACCCCGAGGCTTTCTTGCGCGAAAGAAAAAAGGTTACCTGAAGATCGGCATTGCGCGCGGAGGGGGTTGGATTGCGCGAACGAGCGACTCTTCGAATTCTGGAAACCTTCAAAACGTCGGGGGTCGCCTTATATTTATAGGCAACCCCGTGCGCGGAATCCGGCTCGCGGGCGCGCAAATTCCTTCGCGGGCGCGGAATCGGGCCCGGCGCGCAAGGGAGTCGCGCGGGCCACGGGCGCGCAAAATTGCTCGCCGGCCCAGCGCATTGCGCGCATCCCGGGAGGTTTGCGTGCGGCACCACAACTTTGCGCGCGGGTCTCCAAAATTCCGCACAAGGCCTCCGGGCTCTCCGAAACGGCCTTCTGACTCCAAATATGACCTCGCTTCCCGCATCCGGAGCTTCGTTTGGGGAACAACGGACTTTTCCGGCGTCTACAATGACTTATCCCCATGGTGGATACTTCCAACTCGGCTCATTTTGATTCCCTATTCTAAGAATCTCTCTATGAAAAAAGCTGCATCTAGCACTTAGACATAGTTAGGGATTCATAAAGAGAATACATTTTCATGAATATCTCTGCAAAGGCCCTTATTTAACTTCTAAACCTAGAAGAAACCATCTTACACCACATAGAAGGAGTGATGTATGAGGTTAGTGAACCTCATGGTGTATGAAAAAAATGTCATATCACCCTACTGCAACTCAATAATCTCTTAAATTTGCATGAAAATCAAGCATGAAGTGTAATACTTGTCACAAAATAGCTACTAGAAGTATGACCATGAGAGTGTCACCTTATCATGAGTTTATGTGATTATACTCCACTAGCGCCATGATGCTCTATGAAGAAGACTAGATGAAAGAGAAAACATCTGATTAGTCAAAGTATAATCATGATTAAAGAGTTAGATCATTGACTTGAGCCAATCCTCTACTGTATAAGGTTCGGGATCACCATAAAACCTCTACGGTCTCTATAATTGGAAATCGCGCAATGCACTCAGCCTGTATGAATCATCAACCTGACTTGTTAGAAATATCTACTACTCAATAGGTGGTGGAACTTCTCTCTTCTCTCCTAGAGAAAACATCTCATGAGAAGGTCCCTGGACTAAGGCCCCATCACTCAACTAGTCATCGTCATGATCTTACATCGGCATCCTAGTTGGATATCTTTGCAGAGGCATCCTAGAATTTATCAATATGTACCATAGTTATATGATCATCTATATGGGGATATGACTCAATAAGGATATTAAATTCAAAATATCCAATCCTATATGATTCATGTACCATCAACCCCCTACAGCTGATATCTCAGTATGTCGAGATAAAAAGCAGGTAGTCAAAGTTCTAGTGAATGGATACATCGATTTCCACACCAAAAATGGGTTCTCTAGCCTGAAATATACACTTGAGACACTCTAACACTATTTCCCTAAGTTCCCAACCAATCCTTTCCATGGATCCCACTCCAACATCGGCCTGAGGAAAAACTGCTCTGATATTTCTCTATCATGACCAGACCCTCTGGACCAACAGCAAGTCGAGTGTGACACCCCAATCCCATCTCAAATAGTCTTGGGGTTCTCAATAAGCACTGAGAATTCATAAACTCAAATGTGAGGCTTTATACTAACGTACATGTATGCATGAACACATCCATCTTCATGAAAAAGTGTTGAGGAATAATAAAATACTATAGCATCTAGGGTATAACTATGCGTGTAATAACCTTTAGGGAATACATCAAAGTAAGAAAATATAAAGCTAAAGTATAAAGGGGAAAAATACACACCTAAATAGAAATTAATTCCCAACCTAAAAATTGGAAAAAAGGAATTCTAGAGATAGTTGGGGTCCCGATCTCTAAGTCTAAACATCGAACGTGGTTAATTCACCTAAGTACCACTATGATCCACTTAAGTCACCACTAATTTTTCTGTCATCTGCATAAGATATGACACATGCAAGAAAACCCCATGTAGAGGTGAGTATATACATACCTAGTAAGACACCCTTAAAACAATAAAGGGAGCAATATAAAGATAAAATAGAATTTGGCTCAACCCATAACATGATGGAAATGAAAACCCAAAATATATGCTCATAAAGGAACTCAAATAAGAGAGAAAGGGGATCCTCATATCATATCTTAGTTAAGAATTATGAGTTAGCCTTCAAATCCAATGGTTTATCTTTTATACCCAATATCATATGCAACCGCACAAGAATTCGAGTGGAGGTTCTGACTCCTCACTAGTGAACTCCATATTCGAGGGTTCACTAACTCTCATGGAGGACCTGGTCGTAGCCAGAGCTCGAAGATGGGGGAGTACCACTCTATAGATTGAGGATTTGTGCCCTGCTATAATATGGGGGAGTACTGAATCTACCTATGTAAAGAGTGTGGGAGACCCTCACCCTAGTGTGATAGGGGAATTTACAACCCCAATGTCTCTCTACTAATCTAGAACAACCAATGCCCTTGTCCAAGCATCGCTGAAAGAATAATCATGCTTTCATCACCTCATGTCATATCTCTGATTCCAAAAAAATCCCACCATCGCATTTTTTATGAAAAAATACTCAGGATAGGTTACTCACGGGCCTAGATTTGAGTTCAAAAGAAGAAGATACACAAGGCGGAAGTTATTAAGAAAGGTACATAGAATATACCTAGGGTCACATGGTGTGTTGCCTAACCTAGACACCTGGTTGTGTATTCACCTGTACATGACTAGGAAGACCATGTGGGACTACACGACATATATAGGTGGTACACAACATGAATTGGTCACCTGAGGCCTGCCCGTGTCCATTCGGCTCATGCCTGTGTATGTTATCCATGTATGGGTACCCTGGTCATGTCTGAGTACACAACCATGCCTGTGTACTCTGGTCATTCCCATGTATATGGACATGTTCGTACCTATGTACTCTCTGAATACACACCAAGCTTCCAGCACCGGGTCACATGGTGTGTATGTTTCATACATGGTGTGTGATATTTATCTTTACATGAAACCCTATACAATGAAACCAGGGGGCTACATTACATGTTTTCTACTATGATACATAGTGTGTGGTCAGGTTTTTTATTGGAAGTAAATTCAGGTATTCTCACAACTTCTCGATATGCAATTTCCCCCACAAATATCATTCTTTGACCCCCTGAAATTGAAGGTAAACACCAATGACCATCGATTTTCAGCCTACAGTGGCTGAAAATTGAAAATTTGTATTGGTTCAGAGCTCAAAAGAAGTGTGTGGTGGTGGGTGATATATTAAAATTTATTTTAATAATCATTTTCCAAAACCATGAGTGGGGATCTTGTATGTAAAATTTATAATTAATTTATTTAATATCTCAAGAAATAAATACTTAGTCTTAAGAAATTTCTTTATTTATGAATTTTGATCATCCAAAAAGACCCTTTCAGATTATCTTCATTTCACTATGAGGGTCCAAGGACATAATTCTTCTAGTAGTGATCCAAACATGCTCCAATGGTCTCTAAGAAATTCCACTTGGTCTGCGGGAGCTAGTGTGGGGAATCGAATTTCTTTCATTGTTCATTCTTGATTGCCCATTATTCAATATTTAAGAAATATCTCTTGCGATTTTCATTCTTGAGAGGGAGAGAAAAGGATGATTTGGGAGAGAATTTTTTGTTCACAACAATTCTCTATTCTCAATTTTTGGATGCAATACACAATAGACATAACTTTCTATTTATTGAGTTAGGATTTAGGTTAAAATATTATTTAATTGCATGTATTCCATTAAATAACATTTAAAACCTTTAATAAACCCCATGCCACATAATAATATTATTATTATTTTGTGGTGTGACAACTTTCACAAATTGATAAATAATATTTATTAGCTTGTAAATAATTATTTTATCAAAAGGCGTGGTCTTGGTCCATTTGAACTCCTCAGTATTTATTGAATACCTGAATAAATATTTTATTCATAAATAAATATTTCATTCACATACTAAAGAACAAATATTTATTAAATATTCAACAAAATAAACAAATATATTTGTATTCACGTGTTGGAGAATTAATATTTATTTAGTTTATGCGATCAATATATATTGAATAAAATTATTCCTCAGTCTTTAAAATGTCATTTATTCCATTAATTAAATTCAAATAGAATTTAATCGAGATTAATAGAAATAGTTAGTGTGTGACCCTCTAGGATTCATTCTTGTTAGCATTCGGTGGGTTTTCCTAAAGTCCAAGATTATTGTCTAGAAATAGGTCAAGACACCCAAGAGAAAGAACTTAATGTCACAATGACTACAACCACATACAAACACTCATTATGTAATACAATCTATTTGTCATAATATCTCATTAAGTAGGTTTCACATTTGTGTCACCAACCTATATGCTCTATATGTCTTTCTTTGACTATCTAAAATAAACATGTCATTATACCATGGTCATAGAATTTAATGTGATAGTTCTATTTCAATCAAAGGTCCAAGATATCAGCTTCCATAAATATATAAGGGACAAATCCTTCCTCTATTTATCCATTAATGACATGTTACTCATGACACACCCAATGTATCCAACTTCACCATGAACTTCTATCATCATGGTTTATGAAATACATCTTAGTATGCAAGTTGTAACATGCATTAATAATATTCTTAAAGTCTAAGGACCATCACACACATTTGTGGATAGGAGTATCTAATGACACAAAAACATGAGGAATTTCTATTGGTGGGTATGTTCTCATACTCTCTCATCTTAGAGATTACCAAGTGAAAACTTCATGAGAAGAAGCTTTATCTTCTTACGAGTACTCTCACCTAAAAATATATGTACAATATGTCCCATCATAGTATGTTTTCCAAAAACAGAACATTGTTTAAGAATATCTTCATACCACATCAAGGTTCTCATCATAGCGGGGAACTGTTATGACCTTATCAATGTGAAGAATACTCTAGGACATTATTACATTATATTCATGCATAAAAAATGAACAATATGAAATATGTAGTTTTATTAATATTTAATACATCGAATATACATGTAATCAAAGTACAAAATTTTGGTTTTAGGACACCAACTCCAACAAACTCCCACTCGGACTAGATACAATTGCCTACAAACTTTAGTCTGCTAGACCTCACATGACAGTAATGTTTATATAGAGTAAAATATTTAGTAAAGGGTTCCTCTACATTGTCTTATGTATAAATATTGATCACATCAACTTCACCACTCTGATAAAAATTACTTAATAGATGATTCTTCCTAAGTATGTGCTTCATCTATTGATGTGACCGTGGATCTTTTGCAAGATCCACTACTGCATTATTATCACGATAAAGTGTGATAATATATTTACTAATAGGTACCATTCCAAGCTCTTGGAAAATTTTTTCATCCATAAAACTTATTTAGCTACCTCAGAAGCCATAATATACTCAGACTCTACTATAGAATCTATGACCATATCCTTCTTTGAGCTCTTCCGGCTCACTGCACTTTTATTCAAAGTGAAGATGTATCCTATTTGTGGATTCATGTAATATTGATCAATTTGAAAACTAGAATACACAGATCTTCTAATGACTAGTTTCCCATCTCATCCATAAACCAGGAACAGATCCTTAGTACTCCTCAAATACTTAAGGATAGTCTTAACTTCCATTAAATGGTGGTCACCAGGATCAACTTGATATCTTCTTTCCACACTTAGGAGACATATAGCCTTGTACATATCATAACATACATGACTAACCCAACCATTGATTCGTATGAAATCCTTGTAGTTATATTTATTTCCTCATGTGTATGAGGACACATTTTCCTAGAAAGATAAATGTCATGTGACACTAGAAATAATACCCTCTTAGATTGTTCCATACTAAATATCCTTAGTATCTTGTTTATACATGTATTTTGACTTAGGTTGAATAACCTCTTGGATATATCACGATGAATCTTGATCCCAAGAATATATGTTCTCTCACCCAAATCCTCCATATAGAATCATTTATTCAACCATTCCTTAACAGACTATAAGACCGGTATTTCATTCCCAGTGAGTAATATTCCATCAAAATATACTATTAAGAAAACGACTACATGCCCACTAAACCACTTATAGGAACAAGACTCTCATTCGTTCTTTATAAAACCAAATTCTGTTATGGCCTCGTCAAAATGAATGTTTCATGACCCGGATTCTTACATAAATACATAAACGTATCTTTTCAACTTGTATACCTTGTTGGCATCCTTTTTCATCACAAACCCTTTGGGTTTTGTCATATAGACATCTTCCTTAAGATTCCCATTAAGGAAGGCTATTTTGGCATCCATTTTTCAAATATCATAATCATGAAAAGTTTTAATGACAAGTAGAATTATAATGGATTTTATCATTTAAACTAGTGAAAAGGTTTCATCATAGTCAATGACTTGATGCTATTTAAACCCTTTTGCAACCAGTCATGCCTTATAGGTTGTAACGACCTGAAATTTTGAATAAATTTTTGTTTCCTAATTTTGTGTGTTATTTTATTTTATACTCAACAAAACTATTTCATTTGATGAAATGATTATAATTAAAATGAGACTATTGGGTTTTGACTGTTATATGACCGTTGGTCAATATGATCGTTGGAAACTAAATATTGTGATTATTGTCTATAAATACAAGTGATCATGGTTAATTAATACAGAAATAAGATTTGATGGCCTCATCTAGTAGTCTTGGGCCGATCAAATCCCATCTGACAGAACTTGGGAAGGAGGTAGCACCACTGGGCTTTGCTCTGGACCAAACCCAAGCCGAACTTCATTATGTGAAGCTGTAACGGAATCGCCTTCGGGAGAAGTTCAAGCTGATAGAAATCACCACTCGGGCAATGTTGGTCGAGCCGCCCCAGGATTCTATTACCTTAGCATACCTTACACTTAGTTCTTATGCTGGTGTTATAAGGGGCTATGTAACGAGACCTTAGCTGCTTTGTGTAACCCTTTGATATAAATAAAATTGTTATTTCTTCTTATGGTGAAGTTGGTGAATCTCAAATGTCTGGATAAATATAGAATGTATATTATTGATGAATTTTGGAAAAAGGATATTTTAAAATATTTATTTAAACCTTAAATAATTAAAACTATGTAATGATTTTCAAAAAATGGTCTTCTACAATTGTGTTAATTATGAAATTTAGAGTCTAATAAGATCAACTTAATTTTTGGTGAATAGTAAATTATGAATAGTGATTTTACGCTTATGATTAGTAATGTGACCAAATGAATTGAGTATCCTCACTTAAGAAAGTATTAATATAATTTAGGCACCTTTATTAAGTAATGTGATTCAATAAAATAGGTAAATAACTATTTCAGAAATTATTGGTTAAGTATTAGTTTTTTCAGGTGAATAGTGTTTTTTATTTAAAAATTAAACTAAAAATATTTAAAAAATTGTTTTCATAAAATGGAGTTCATTTTTCAATTTAGAGCATCGATATTAGGTTAAGGTGATTTTTGGGGATTTTTCTAAAAAAGTTGAATTTTCGGTGAATAGTGAAAATACAGTTTTTAGTTTCAGGTGTTTAATGACATCATTAAGAATGTAATAATTATGCAATCATTATGTTCAACTTATGAATAGTAATATAAGTTATGAGGTGTCCCAAGTGGCCAATACCATGGGCAAGCCCATGGTTTTTCCAATACCACCGATGAGGTGTCCCTTGGCCATTAATGACGTGTCCCCTCACTTCTTCTATAAATACCAAGACATTCCCTCATTAATTTAATTTCAAAATCCTCCTAAATAAATTTCTGGTATCCTTACCTCCCAAGGAGTCCTCCCAAGGTTCCATCAAGCCTCCCAATGTCCCGAACATCAAGCTTTCGAAGTTACTCTTCAAGGTAAAGGAATCTTTCACCCTCCTCTTTTAAGCCATGACTTCCTTTATGTTGTGTCTTCTAGTTTCCATCTCTTTCTGTTGAGGGTATGTTATTATATATTATAATTACTGTCCATTTCATTTCTAATTGTTGAGATACCCTTTCTTCTCACATCAATTTGTTTTCTGAATTTTTATGTGACGTCGTTAGGCTGCCGAATTTTTCGTAAAAGGAATCGCGTCTTCTCTTTTCTTTCATGTTTCCTTTTCATGTGGTATGTCATTCAAATTTCCATAAAATGTCCTTATCTACATTTTATTATATATTTATACTGTATTATAAGTTATTTATGAGTGTTTTACTCTTGTACCCTCTCTTTTCAATGTTTTCTAAAACCATGTTATATAGCCATTATGCTGCAGAAATTTCGCCTCAAAATTTCTATCTCTTTCTCTCCAGAAATTCTCTTGTTTTATTTATTTGAATACCCAGACCTATTTAATTTATATGGGTGTTCATAAATATATAATTATGATGTATTTTATTCTGGAATTTACATACATATAACCCTTACTCCATTTCCATGGGTTATAAATGACATAATGATCTTATATTTTTAGGAACTCTTAAAACGTCACAATCTTGAAATGAAACCCATATCTTTTATTCCCCATGGGTTATTTATGAAATTTTTGATTATTATATATGTGGATCACATTAAAGTAAATACATATTAAGGGTGCACCCTGATATCACTCCAATACATTGGGTAAATAATTAATCTCTAGAGATGACAAGTTTTACGATACCTTGGTGAATAACCTTGGTAATTTTTATGACACCTTGAGGATGGACCTTGGTGATAAGTTAATGAATGTATAAATGAAATGTTGTAGCCAAATATTCAAGTTATGCTCCAATTTATTTTCATTATGATATGCCTATACTTCCATTTCTCATGTCTTTATGTTTTTATTCAAGTTCTTATTGATATCACAAGTACATTGATTCCCTTTTTTATCCTTACTGGGCCTTCTGCTCACCCTTTCCTTTGATGTATGTCTCTAGGATATGAGATGTAGTAATTTTACATAGGATGAACCTATTATGAAGACTTACAAGTGGTTTAGGAAAAAAAATTATGTTATTTTCATTTATTATGTTCCTGATTTCCAAGACACTAGACTTTAAAGATCCTCTGTATGTAAAATGTAATGAAAAGCTGTATTAAAAAGGCAGGGTGCTATATAGGTACTAACTTATCCTTTTATGTTCAGTTTCTTATTTAATATCCATTTGAATCTAATATTATATACATCTACTAGAGGGTCCATAAAAATCTATACTTTGTTTTGGTACATGGAATTCATTTCAGAATTCATGGCCTCTTGCCACTTGGAAACATCTGTGATAATAACTACTTCCTTATAGGTTAGAGGATCATTATTATCAACTAATAATGATCCACCGTCCTCAGTGATTAAAAAATCATATCTTTCTAGTTTTCTAACCTCTCTAGTACTCCTACAGAATAATTGTTTCTATGGAACAATTTCTTCTTCCATGGGGCTATTTAAATTTGTTCTTATACCAACTCTTGTATATCTTGAGCTTGGACTTCATTGAAGTATATATCTCTCCAAATATCTCTTTTAGAGATAATATCCTCCTCAATAAATGTGTGAATTCATCCAAAAAAACATTTTTTATGAAGGATTATATAGGTATTATCCCTTTGTTTATTTGGGATATCCTATAAAGATACATTTTGTGTCTTAGGGTGTAATCTTGTTACATGAAAATTCCTTAAAAAATGTTTCAAAGTCCCACAAATGTAAGTAATACAACACTAGTTTATTTTCATTCCACAATTGGTATGGTATACCATCTATTTATTTAATCAGTTTTGTACATATACTGCTATTTTTAATCTATATCCCCAAAACGATAATGTAATTCTTGCATGAATCGTCATTGATCTCACCATTCTCAACAAAGTGTGGTTCCTCATTTTTCTTACACCATTACATTGAAGAGTATAAGTAGAAGTGACTTTAGATAATATCCTGAACTACCATAAGAATCAATGAAGTATTGATTAAGATATTCTTCACCACGGTCTAAGTATAGTTTCTTAATCTTCTTATCAAGTTAGTTCACTACTTCATTCTTGTATTCCTTAATTTATCAAAATAATATGACTTATTCATAATTAAGTATAAATATCCATATATTCTAAAATCATCAATAAAAGTTATGAAGTATGAGTATCCACCACTTTTCTCAATAAGAAATGGTCAACACATAGCAGTATGAACTAATTTGAGTAGTGATTTAGCTCTTTCACCTTTCCCACTAAATGGAGATTTGATAATTTTTCCATGTAAACATGTGTGACATACACCAAGTGGTTTTAGTTAAAAATAATCTAAATATCCATCTTGATGCAATTTAGTCAATCTTTTTTCATTTACATGACTTAGATAGTGATACCAAATTTAGGTGTGGTATGAGTCATGTGAAGTAACTTCATTATCAATTTTCATTACTTGGTTTGTGTAATCCAACACAGAAAGACTTTTATTTAGATGTTCCCTACCATAAAAAATGTTATATTTATAAAATAAGAAACATTTATTCCCAAATTTAAAAATAAATCCTTATGTATCTAGTTTGGATAGAGGAATAATATTTTTGGTAACTAAAGACACATAATAACAACCCTTTAAAACCAAGATCATTCTTGTTGGCAATGTGGGGTGGTAATTCCTGATAGCTGCAGCAACAAGTTTAGATTTGTTGTATGCTCATAGATCTACCTCCCCTCAATCAATCTATCTAAATATACATGGTTCTTGTATTTGAATACATATTTTATCACCATAATCTGAATCTAATACCCAATTTTTGAAAATAGATAAATTTCACTTGATTAAAAATACATCTGAAGCTTCCCCTTTCTTCTTTGGCTAGGTGTAGTTTTTCTTCCAGTAGCCCTTCTTGAGACATTTGAAATATACAACACCCTATTCCCTTGATTTCCCTGTTATCTTCTTCTTTTAAAGGCATGAATAAGATTTGGGATTAAATATCTTCACTTTCCCTTTCCATATTTTCACCATAGTTTTAACAACCTATTGATATTTTTATGTATTCCTAAACCCCTCTTTTAAACTTTCATTTTTTGGGTTTCATTTGGGGTTGTTTCGGGAGAAATTTTGAAATTTTTGTATGTTTCTGGGCTAGTACACAATTGGCGCATAGTTTTCCTAAACTGTGCGCCCTCTCATTAGAAATAATACAATCTCGGATAGTGGGGTTTTGTAAGGTTAGCACACAGTTTGACAAACCATGCACCACCAAGTAGAAACCATGCACTTGAATAAATAGGGGTCAACTTTTAGGGTGCACAGTTTGTCTAAAACGTGAGGACCTTCCCAGCTAACCATGTATACGGGACTTTTTAATCCATATTTTAGTTTTGAAATTCCTAAACCCCTCATTTTAGACACTTTATGGACCTATACGACCCATATGTGAATTATTCTTCTATGGAGGCTCACAAGAGCAGTTCTTGGCTCCTTGGAACCCTCCCAGAAGCGAATCGAATCTTGGAGAATGGCGGTCGATCCTCTCTTGGTTAGTTTCCTCTTCTCGTTCTCTCTCTCTTTTCCTCCCTAGGGTTTTATAGATCTCTGTGTCGGTTAGAGGATTTAATCCCCTTTGTTTTGGGATTTTAAACCTAGGTTTGATTCATGGATTCCATTGTCTTCATTATTCATTGGTGAATCCTAATTAGGGTTTGGTGATTCAAGATCTTGTGATTTCGAGGTAGGTGATTCAGTCATGATGCCCAATTTTAATTAACCCTAAATTTCTTGATTTAAATTAAATTGTTGATTTAAATTAAATTTCTATTATAAATTAAATTTATTTTAATTTATTGATTAAAAAACTTAATTCCATTTAATTAGGGTTTTTGGAAATTGAATTTTGGCATGAAATTGAGAAAACCCCCAATTCCATTGAATTGAGGTGTAATTGTGAAATTGATGGAAATATGTGAAGAGTTAAATTGTTGAATTTAAATTGTGAAATTTATGAAAATTATTTCAATTAAATTTTTGAATTTAATTATGGTAATTGAATTGTAAAATTTATTTGTGAATTGATTTCAAATTCTTATTTTGGAAAAATGGTTTTAAATGGTTTTGATAGAAACCTTTGGGTTTTATCTTGGAAAAGGGCATATTTTGATTAAAAATCCATTTTGGTTTTTAAATGGAAAATTGGAATTTTTGAAATGGGATAATTATATTTAATTGTATTTTAAGGTTTCTTAAAATAAATTTTCCATCGTTGATTTGTACTAGATCACATGTAAGTTTGGGTCGTTAATGAGTTATTAGGAACAAACACACTAGGATGGGAATGCCCTAGCATCATATTGACGCTTTACAACTCTGACATAAAATGTTTGGCACATTTTATTACCCAGTGGGATGTCAATGAGTCCTCTTTGACCAGTATTGGGGTATATCTATATGCTTTGTCATTATCATTATACAAGTTTGTGAGGATCCCATAAATTGGAACTATCATACCTCTTGGCAGATGACCATTTTTCTCGCTTGTTTATATATGAGATATAAATGTATGTTAATGTTTGTAAATTGTTTTACATGTATTATAATTTATATAAACTATTTTATATAAAAGTGTTTATTTAATCCATTTGTTTAAATTATTTCCATCATTTGAAATGTATTCCATCATTTTAATTATAAAGCATTCTTTTTTTAAATATTCTCTTGAAATACCAAACTGGTTTATTTGAAAATTAAAATATATTTATTTAGTTAATTAAATGGTGTCATCTTTTCATGTAATACTTAGTGAGACCCTACTAGGATTTTAGCTCACACCCTAACTATGTATTTTTGTGTTTGTATATTATCTCCTTCTAAGTTTGATCAGGGGTAAAGCATCACTTGGTGGTGGTTCTAGCTATTGATATGTGGACTTGGAGAGTTATGTCCTTTAGGACTTGGGTTGTTCTTTTAGTTTTTTCATTCTTTATTATATTACTTTAGGTTTTTTATACCTATTTTAATTATATTACACTTCTCCATGTGGAGTTTTTTTCTTGTATGCATACTATTTTTTTATCTTTCTTCTACAATGTTTGTAGAAAATTCGTTCCCACTTTCATTTTGTATGATGTCAGGTGATAGTCACTAACCCAAGGGGATTGGGAATGTCTTTCAAGACATGCTAATTTCGAATCGATTATTGGGTTACCAGGGTACTCAGGCTGGTTCATGATAATAAGGATGAAATTTTTTTTACACTTTGTATCCTTATTTACTTGGCAAAGAAGAGTAAGAATATTTGGAGAAGACTTCTCAATGTTTTTCATATTAAAATTCACAACAAAGTTGGAGAAGCTCTAAGGGAGTGATTCTAGAATGATATTGGTGCCCATTTATTCATGTATTTTAAACCATGGAACCTTTAAGAACTCAATGTATCTAATGATATTGACTATGTGAGGCCCATTTGGGTACCCTATCCAAGATTTATCTGAAAGAGTTCCTTGGAAATCTCAAATTATTCTTGTCTAGCTCTCTCTTCTTAAAGACCATAGTGGTGATCAAGCATGTTGTACGCATCCATGTTTTTATGATACTTAATTAGTTCATTATACATTGATGAAAGCATCAAAAATTGAACATCAACTACATCATTCAAATTTTTTTCATAGACAAGGAACTATTCATCACTCACCTCTTTAGAGGGTGGATTGGGTATTGAGGATTCTAACACGTATGATTTTTTTCATGGAATAGCATAGCCCAAAGATTTCTAAACCACTCCTGGAAGTTACTACTAGTTAGGAGGTTTTCTTTATCTAATATTTATCATAGGGATAGTGTGGATAATGAGATTTCCATTTTATTCTATAAATAAAAGATCATATTATTAGTACTTTTCTTGATTAAAAATTATGTGAGAAATAATAAATTAATTAATTAATTTTATTAAATCTCCCACTATTTTATCAAGTCCCAATATCCCTCGCCATTTAACTCATAATTTCTAGTTGCTTTAACATTCTAGTGTACAGTATCCCCACTACTTTTCTTAATAATCCATACTTTATCTATGAAAATCATAAGAAAGTAATTATATAGGCGATCTTTCCAACTATATACTTGCAGCTCCTTGATCTGTTGAGAGAATTCCCCTACCCTAAAATCCTATATTGGATTTCCTTAATGCTTACCTTCAAATTTTTATTGAACAGACTTTGGATGTTAAACTCAATACAAGTTCTATTAAGTCCACCCAAAACTCTCATGAGATCTCCCTGATAAAATTAAGTGTTCAGACTTTGAACATGTATTATAATTAATTTTATGGTTTCATTCCCAATAATGTAATGGAAGTCTTAGTCTAACTTAATATTAGGTTAAGATATTTTAATTAATTTATGCATAAATTTTATCTTGTTTTATCCTTTACATGTCTTTTTAATATTAAGTGAATGTTATTTAATTAATTAAGTGTGTTGGATAAAACATTTACACATAATTCATTTATTTAATTTCTATCTTTTCATATTAATTCATTAATTTATGTGATTTTGGTCTTGTATACATAAAATAAATAATGTATAGATAGAAATAAATAAATAAAGTAAATGATCCAATCATGAGCTTATCTAATGGTTGATTTAATGAGTGGACAATAAATCAACCTATTTCCTAGGTAAATAATTCCATTTGTAGGACATGGCATGAGTTACTCCATTACACCTATATATCTATGTATCACCAAGTTATTATCATCATGGTTTCATCTTGAACCACCTCCACATGCCTTAGGATGTTCCATTAATTACAAGTATTTATTACTCACACACAAGTGAGGGGAACCAAATGACTGGTTAAAAGGGATTACATAAATATCCTTGGACACATAGGTCCTATATAATAATAGAGTGATGACTGACTCATAGTACGTTATTTAATTTAATATTAAATAATATAAAACTTATACAATAAATTAAATTAAATAAATTCCAACACATACATAGGTCGTGATCAAGCTCATGATTGATCATACATGCAATGAATACACAAAAAGTAACCATCTAGAATTAATTTCTTTATTCATTCTTTATTATTAAGATAAAAATTCTTGTATTAATTAATTCCCTTTCATCTTAATGATCATCCGATCTTAATTGGAGATACCCATCATTTATGGCATTCATGGTAAAAAATGGAAGAATAAATAATTACATATTAATTGCAATAAATTAATTGATAATTTAATATTATTTAAAACAATTATTAAATTTCCAAACACACATTGGTGTTATGATCAATAAAATAAGGTTTTAATGCTATAATTTTTAATTTAATGTAAATTTTAATTTTTTCCTTTAATGGGAGACTTCATAGTGTATACAGTCCAGCTACACATCATGTATCTTGGTTGACATGTATCTAAGTCACATGTCTAGGGCTTCAACATGTTAATTCATCCAAACTACATGGCGTGTACATGTCTGCTACATTCCATGTATCCACTTACCATGTTCCAGGTTGGCTCGGTTAACACACAGTGTGTAATAAATGTGCCATGTGTAATTAACTACTCGGTGCATCCGAGTACAATGTGTATGGGTACATGGTGTGTAATCCGACTACACATTATGTAAGCTAATTTTACTAGCCAAATATTTTTCACTTCCCTATGGAATATTTGGTCATTCTTCATCTATTCATAAACTATTAATAAAATGAAACACTAAACAAATATAATTAATATTACAAAGCATGTTAATTCAAATCGGATTAAAGAATGAATAATAACAAATGAAAATTCAACCACTATTATGTATGGATAAACAATAAAATAAATAATTATATATTTAAACATGACTACTCTGATACCTCTTGTTGGTTTTGGGTGCAGTAGAAGCATGCAGTGATGGGTGATATATTAAAATTTATTTTAATAATCGTTGGCCGAAACTAAGAGTGAGGATTTTGAATGTCAAATTTATAATTAATTTTTTTGATATCTGAAGAAATAAATACCTAGGATTCTTAAATTTCTTTATTGGTGAATGTTGATCTTATGAAAAGTCCCTTTCAGATTTCCCTTTTTAAGCTATGAGGATCCAAGGATATAATCCCTCTAGCGATGATCCACACATTGTAGAGACTCATTTTTTTTCTTGTAAGACTTTGAAATATTTCTATATATGTTACTAGAGCTAGGAACTGATACGGGGTGAGATTCTGACACCCAGTGTTCCTAGAGTTAATTTAATAAAAATATTAAATATATTTTATATTGTGTGTGAATGATACCTCAAAGAAAATAAGATAAATCTTAAATGGTAGCTCATATTAGAAATTTAGGACCACAGTTGAGTCTGGAATGCATTTTTTACCCTAGCCGCTACATAAAATGGGTCATCATGGGATGTTTGAGCCCCTCCATCATTGGTGGTGCATTTAATGAGTTAATTAATTGTTAAATTAATTAATTAGTATGTTCCAGGCACAGTGGATAACTCAATAAGAGCATCACTAGGCATATTTATCTAGGTTTAGCCACATGAACCTTGGGATAAATCCAAAGATCTTCCTCCCTCATCCATTGGAGAATCACCTCAAATGAAGATGAAACTCCATATCAGAGTAGATCAGGATGTAGTGGATTTAATGACTCTTCTCAAATTGTTGGCAGGCATGTGATTCATCAAATATTGATCTATAATCGAGATATGACTCTTCTTTTGGTGTTTTTATGCCCTTTTATTAAATTTTTTAGAAGATTCACCCTTCTTCTTGGGTCTGTGCCAAGTTTGGATTGTGCATGAGCCTATGCACTAGTTTTTAATTGGTTATTGAATTCTTTTCCAACCCTGGTATCATAGTTCTTGATCATTGTCCAATAATTCTTGGAAAATTATATTTAAACCTTTTTTAGTGTTTTTAAGCCTTTTCTTCTTCATATTTTTCACTGATAGTACCTCGTGGTCCCAGTTCAACATTGTCGGGAGATACTGAGCCTGATCAGACCCCCAAATCTATGATGGATCAATGATAAAGGCATAGATTGATGAAATGAGCTCAGATATGGGATTGTAGCGAGGCATGGATGATTCTTTTGATGGTTTAAGATCAAGAAATCAAACCTAGAATCCATGGTGGTTTTCATAATGAATGGAAAAACCTCACGGGTGAATGGGGGTCATTTTCTAGTGAGAATTGGCTCGGATATGTGATTTCTATCTAGATCCACCATTTTTGGTCATAGATAGAATCGGATCTGAAGCAGTTTAGATATATTCAATCCACAAGAACGGATATGGGATTTCTAGAAAAACATCTACTACACACCTTGTAGTAGGATTAACACATGTCATGTACCCCCCTCGGCATTGGTGGATAGGTTTTCAGAAAATTTAAGGATTACATGGTGTGTGATCCTCTCTTGCACGTCATGTATCCCTTCCCCGGTTAGACAACCTGTGTGATGGGTCACATGGGTGGGTACTCCATGTAGGAGTACACAAACATGGATTGATCACATGGGCGGTACCCCATGTGAATCCAAACACTGTGTACCAAAGTACATGAACATAGGATGAAAGTAAACAGACACAGGGTCTGGTACAAGGACACATCCAGCAAGACACGGCCTGGGTCCCGGTTAGCTTGGACACACCGTGTAGTCCACCTGCACAGTGTGTACAACTACATAGACATGGAGTCATGTATTGGAAAATGACACGGCCAGGCAGTGGAGTAGGACCACATGTCATTTGGGTCCCCTCACACACTATGTACCCCTTGACCTCTTTTGAGGAAACTTCGAGGTTCCATATCTCCTTCGTTTGGACTCATATTTTGGTCTATGAGTAGCTTATCCTGAGTTTTTTTCACTTAGAATATGATGGTTCCCTTGTATTTGAATTTATATATATATTATTTGAAATTATATAGGAATGGTTCTCTTTTTAAGTGATGCTTAATGACGGTAGTGATCAAGCAATATCACCAGAGGTTTCTTTCGAGTGGCACCCTCCCACTGGACAGGGCATGGGTCCTCGACGATTAGAGTGGAACCCTCTTACGGGGAAGGTTATGGATCCTAGATTATTATATTTGTACCATCTAGATAGATTGGGCATGGTTCTTCGACCTTCCTAGTGTCACCCTCATGTGGGATAAGTTATGGGTCCTTGAGGATTATAGTGCCATCATTCAACTAGGTCGGGCATGATCCCTCGACCATATGAGTGGCACCCTCCTATAGTACCAGGTCATGGGTCCTCTACTTCGAGTATATTCCTACTTGGATATGTTTCATAGTGAAGAGGTGTGGTTATACTTTTATAGTTACTTCTAGGAAGACACGTGGTATGTTGGGCGTCATTGATGGACTTTTGGAATTGTTGGCTACTCTTCTTCCAAGGCTGAGTTGTGAGATAGAGATCCCCTTACTCTCTCATTTGGGATTCTTTGACTGAGAATATATATATATATATATATATATATATATATATATATATATATATATATATATTCTTCCATATCACACCTTGGATTTGGTTACTCTCCTTACAGAATAGGTGAAGATGCGTAGGGTATGAAATGTTCTTTTCGTGTTTAGCTTCTCGTGGTTGGATGAGTCTACTCTCTTGATATAGGTGGTGAAGTCTTGATGGGTAGTTCATATAATCATTTTGTTTATTCCCTTGTTATTATATGAGATTACTTTCACTATTTATTGGGTTGATTTGTTCTCTTTGACTGTACCTTGCATCTACTGTCTTTCTATTTATTTTTTATATCTTACTGCTCCCCTTTCAACTTTAGGGATGTCTTACTAGGTATGTATATATTCACCCCTTCATGGGTGTTGTGTGCATGTGTCGTAACTTATGTAGATGATGTATGGGTTGATTGTGACTACAAAGGAGCTTAGGGATACTAGGTGTTTAGACCACATACGGAATTCATAGCTTGGGATTCAGAAGATGGGATCTCTTTCAGCTATTTTCTTTTCCATTTTTTCAGGTTGGGATATGTTTTTGATTGGGCATGTGTTTTTTCTATTTAATTTTCATTTTGAGCTACTGTACTTTTATGATGTCTAGAGTTTCATGCATGCTTGGTTTACTTTATAGCAGTGTTGCATATTTTACACTTCATATTTTCACTTTTACATTGAGATGGTTGTGTGTGTGCATACAGGTACTTAGGAAAAGGCCTCCCCAAGTTAGTTATGCCTTCGGCACTTGTCTCCACCCCTTAGACTATGGGGATGGGCTTGGGGTAGTTTCGGCTCAAGCCCCAGCTTGGTTTAGGTTGTGATAGATTGGTATCAAAGCAAGTTAATTCCTTGGGATGTTTTTTGGACTACTCCCCTTAAGAGGATTTGGTTCAGTTTAGGGAAATAGTTTAAAAGTGTCTCGAGTGTGGCTCTCGAGCTAGGGAATCCAGTGATGGTGTGGTGGCTGACGTATCCATTCACCAAAACCTTGACTACCTGCTTTTTGACTCGGCATGTCGAGACATTAGTTTCATGGATCAATGGTACATGCATCATATAGTATTGAGTCTTTAATTGTATTTATTGATTCAGATCATCATTGTTGTTGATATATATATATATATATATATATTCTCATAAGACCATGGTACATCTTGTTAAATATCAAGATTCCTCTGTAATGACAGTTATCCAGGATACCATCTATGGATCATGATGATGACCCAATGAGAAATGAGGCCTCATTACATGGTCTATACCACAATCCCCTTCCTCTAAGTGGGTAGGTGTTATCACCTACACCTATCGAGCAACAGATCATCCCAGCAGAGTAGGCTGGGGATACACGCAGGCTTAGGGTACTCCATGAGTTTCAGTGCCAAAGGCCACTGAGTTTCTATGGTGATATAGATCCTCAAGTAGTAGTGGATTGGAAAAATTCGGCGGTCTATATCTTTAGGATTGTTCGGACCCCAACATATTAGGTGGTTGCGCTAGTAGCTAACCTTTTTCATGGAGCAGTTGGGTGCTAGTGGAGCCTTGTCACATAGATGCATGATGATTCAACACTCTCATCGACTGACTTTCAATAGATGTTCCATTAGGATTACTACCCCTCCTACTCATTCTCATTTCAGATCCATGATATTTTGGTGCTACATTAGGGGGGGATGATGATGGATGAGTATGCAGTGAGGTTCATAGACCTTACGCGGTACTCTCTTGACAAGATCTTGGATGTCTAGTCCCAATCACAAAAGTTTGATCAGGGGATCTGCAAATAGATATGTGCCATCATGGTCCCCTTGTACATCCCCACCTATGTTAGGGTGTTGGATCAGGCACTAGTGATAGATATATTTCTATCAATAGGATTCCAGATAGTTAGAGCTAGCAATGGGTGCCACAGATTTGAGTCGTATATAGCAGCTAGTAGATGCTAGGTGCCAAGATCTCAATGTAGGATATCCTACCGTGATTAGGTTTAGGCATGTGGTTAGAGGCATCACATAAGAATAGGGAATCTCGGAGAGGTGTGGTGCTTTACTTGTGATGGGTGAGGTCACATGGCATGAGACTACTTGACCAGGCATGCATAACAGCCCAGAAAAATAGTTGATGGACCGCCACGATAGAGGCAATGCCATGATTAGGGATCTCTTATGCGAGGACAGGGTGGTCCCTAGGGAGGAGAAGCCGGTATAAGGGTAGTAGGAGATATGGGTGGTGGACTACATTATGATATCCTTACACCACCACCATCAAGCGCTCCACGTCAGGTTTAGGGAGCTGGAATTTGGGTATGGGGACAGCTATAGTATTTGGAGGCTTATGACCCCACAACACATGATATGGTAAGAGGTTTGATCTATGTATTTTCTACTCCTGCTTTAGTATTAGTAGACACAAGTATTAGTCATTCCTTTACCTCCATACTCCTAGTACAAGAGTTGGAGCTCCCAGTTGTGGCGCTAGCCCAGCAGCTTCATCTTGAGGTTCCTACAGGGAACACTTATTCTGTGTCTGTAATGCCCCAACCCTAGTTACCCAGAGTCAGTGCATTATTACATAACATTGTAATGATATAAGTAATCATGTCCCAAAATACCAATAAGTTTAGTATCCTTGTAAGTGCTAGATACATACATAAATTTTACATTACATCATGAGATAAAAACAACAACAATATTTTGTCCCCTTTGAACACACTTATATCCCTTAGCCTATCTCTGCAAGTCAACCATAAAATACTTCTTAACATCCTAGGAAAAATAAAACATATAAATGGGTGAGCTCAGATGCTCAGTAAGGATAACAATATAGTGGAAACTTCATAAATAAGCATAAACATTTAAGGCAATGTATAAGACTAAAACATAAGCCTTTTAAACTTAAACTTCATCATAATATAGAAAATATAAATCGAATAATTTCATTGACTTATTCACATATATATTCTACTATACGAATAATAACATTCAATATAAATATCTAATTTCATAATGATGGAATGCATAATGTCAGACATCATAACCACATAGTCAAGGCCTCATGCCAAGACTACAAATAAGATTTTTTCAAGGCCTTGTGCTAAGACACTAGTTTGTCTCATGTGACCTACCGATGAATCGAGGAGATATAGTGGGCTCCACCCATCACTTACTAATTCCAATGCATTCCTTATATGAAAAGGTTGAAACATAACATAAACATTCATATTAAAACTAGCATACGAAATGTTAATATGTTAACCATAAACCATGAATGGTATAAAAATAACACATCCACATTCAAACATATCACAAAATCTTCAATACAATATGAAATATTTGTATCATAACAAATCAACTTCAAACAAGTATAAAATCCATTAAAGGATGTTGACATAGATGAAATCAAAATTATTTGAGAGGAATATCTCTTTCTATTTTGAAATCATTTAAAAGTCATGTAATTATTAAAGAAAAAAATTATTTTGAAAATATTATTATAATATTTTAAGGGAAGATTCAAAGGTGTTATAACGGTGGAGAATAACCACACCCACCATATAAGTTAAAAAAACATTCTTACCTTAATTTGTTGAAAAGTTTATAAAGTACCTTGTTTGGAAAATGACAGAAAGATTCCTTTCAAACCATTTTATAAAAAGTCAAACAAGGGTATAAATGAATTTAACCTGTAGTCTAGTAAATAGTAAAAAAAATTAAAATACATTTTTTAAGAAACACAAATGTGGATGATAAAGAGGTCCCAGTAGATACTTACGTAAAAACAACCTCGGATAATAAAGAGATTGTGAAATTAACCCTTAACTTGTACTTTTCCTTGGTAGAGGGTACGTTGACCTCCTGTATAATAGTTAAATCATTGTTATTAAATTATACAAGAACTATATACATAAATATGATATCATATATGATCTTTTAATATTTCTTTGTTAATAATATTTTAGTAGTATCATTGTTTCGGATGTTAACTGATTCGTTTTCCTTTATATGTTTTGTTATGTAAGTCATGTTTGTTATGGATAGGATGTATTTGATTAATATACAGAATTATATTATGTTATTAAATATTATTTTTAATAATCAAATGAAAATTATTCTTGAATGGTTACGATGGGGAATGAATCTCATCGCGTTCGTGGAAACGGTAATCCGTACGTACGCACGAACACTACTTCCATTTCATTTTTTTATTTTAAAAGGAAAGAAAACCAAATGATACATAGGTATATTATTATTATAGTATAATATAATATTTTATATATGTTACATAAGTTCATTAACCCCATCCTTTATATGTTCCATGTATGGTATGAACGAATCATATCACTTTGAGGGGGCGGTAGTCCGTACTTCCTCAAATGAAATTATCGTATATATACAACATGAAAAGAATAAAGGTATGCTATAAAAGAGAATAAAATAATATTATAGATAAAATTAATATTATAAATATAATATATAATTACATTTCCATCATAATTTCCACCATAAGATGTGGTAGTATAATGTTGAACAATTATTATTTCATGAGGCAGTAGTTCTCCGTCCACAGAAACATTATGTTCTATACCCATTAGATGGAGGTGTGTGTAAGTGTAGTTCAAATCCTTCTCATAAAAAAACTATTATATTGAGTATACAGGTGTTACTATAAAATAAAGTAATAAAGAGATTTTAGGGGCTTGAAGAAGTAAAATAAAATAAAAGAACTTAAGAGGAGATGTTACCTTTAAATCGGGTAACTCCCTTTGGTTTGAACCAAAAGGATTACTTGAAGTGCCTTATGCCTAAGGTAAGGTTTCTAAGAGTAATATAGGGATGTAGAGAGATTAATTGGGTAGATTTTGGATTATCCAAGGGGCTTGAGAAGTGTGAGAAATGGGTTATAGGTGATATCTTTTTATATGGGGGAGTAGGGGCTCTTTAGGAATGTTTGAAAATATTATTTCATTATATTGTTATTTTCAGTTTATAAAGATCCAAAACTAATTAAATTAAAATATAATATGACTCATGTTAAAAATAAAATCATCCAATAATAATTGGACAGGTTTTGGATATTGTTTTAATTTTTATAATCTCATTTATTTAAATCATTCATTAATGAGGTAATTGTGTCATAAATAATTTTATTTATTTGATGTCTAAAAATTATAAAAAATATACCATGATGGAGGAAATATTTTTAGATTTAAAATTAATATTTATAGTCAAAGATATAACTTATATAAACCCATGTAAAAATTTTTTTACTAAAAGATATGTTTTTATGTCATTTTTGTCTTTACTTTAAATTAATTAATATAAAGTGTCATTATCACTCTCAAGTGGCTCCACGGGGTCCCAAAATCAGCCCAAGGATAAACATGGTCATAAGTGTATCAGTAAATAGGGTTAGAACACGTGTTATGGTAATTTATTATTATTATTATAATATTATTGTTTACCCTTATTTACCAGATTTACCCCTTTAACCATGGTAAATAAAATATTTACCGAAGTAATTATTCATAATGTATAAAAATAAAAGTTACCTATTTACGCAATTTGGACCTCCTGATTCCAAATATGGAATCCATTTTTCTAAATTCAAAATACAGAAGTGGCAGAAATTAATTTAAAATTAATTCTCATTGTCAAAATAAAAAGCGTGTTTTTAAGAAATAATAACTATCAAAAGATTGAAACTTGTTTATGTTCAGTTTAAATGTGAAATTACATCAAATGACCTAAATTATATTAATTGATAAAAATATAATCTAATGATACTTAAAAACCATTCAAATTTATAATTTAAAACTATAAATTATTTCGATTAAAAAAGTTGTTTTTAATTAAAATTTAGTATTTCTCACTATTCATCAAAAATTGAAAGTTTTCAGAATAGTACCAAAAATTCAACCTAAGATAATTTTGATATTCCAAATACAAAAATGGAGTCCATTTTGAAAAAAAATTATAAAATTTAAAAAAGTGGGTATTAATATTCATAACGGCTAGTTTGATTGGTCGTTGTGTGTTTGAATCTCAAAGTTTCATACAGCGCAATATATTGCATTATTCAAAGGTAAACGTACCATGAAAGCTTGGGGTGTTACATTATTCCCTCCATAAAATAATTTCTTCCTTGAAATTTCTAGAATACTACTACATAAAAATATTCGAGTGGTTCTTCATCATAAGTTCCTCGAGTTCCCATGTTGCCTCTTCCATTTGTGATTTCTCCATAGAACTTTCACCAGAAAAGTCATTCGTTTTCTCAAAAACTTGTTCTCTAGTATCAAGAATTCTGATAGGATCTTCTCAATAAGATAGATCAGGTTCTAGTTCTATTTCTTTATAGGTGAGTTCATGCGTTGGATCAGGCATGTATTTTCTCAACAGTGATATGTGGAACACATCATGAACTTTGGAGAGACTTGGAGGCCTTGCCAAATGATAAGCTACAAATCCAATTCGTTCTAGAATTTCGAAAGGTCCGATGTACCTGGGACTTAATTTTCCTTTCTTATCGAATCGTATAACACACTTCCATGGAGATACCTTCAAGAAAACATGATCTCCTACTTGAAATTCCAAATCTTTCCTTCGGTTATCGACATAGCTCTTTTTCCTACTTTGAGCTGCTTTGATGTGGTTTTGGATAACCTTCACCTTTTCCATTATTTCCTCAACAAGTTTTAGGCTTGCTATTTTTCTTTCACCAACATCATCTCAACAAGTTGGTGTGCGAAATCTCTTTCCATATAACGCTTCATATGGTTCCATGTGAATACTTAAATAGAAACTATTCTTATAGGAAAATTCTACAATAGGTAAATATTTATCCCACATACCTTGAAAGTCAAGTGATCAAGATCTCAACATGTCTTCTAATGTTTGAATAGTCTGTTCTAATTGTCCATCAGTTTGAGGGTGGTAGGTAGTGCTCAAATGAAGTTTAGTATCCAAGGACTTTTGAAGACTTTTCCATAATCTTGATGTAAAATGGGGATCACAGTCAGAAACAATCGATAGGGGTACTCCATGAAGTCTTACAACTTCATTAATATATATTCTTTCCAAACATTCAAGTGGTAAATCTTATCTTATAGAAAGAACATGAGCTGACTTGGTAAGATGATCAATAATGACCCATATTACATCATTCCTTCTAGGAGTCTTTGGTAGCCCCATGACAAGGTCCATCGTAATATCATCCCATTTCATTTCAAGTATGGGAAGAGGTTTCATGACTCTTATATGATGTTGTCTTCCAGCTTTCACTTGTTGAAAAACCATACATCTTGACACATAATCAGCATTCTCTCTCTTCATGATGTCCCACCAAAAATGTTCCTTCAAATCTCTATACATATTAGTGCTACTAGGGTGTATAGAGAAATTGGAGCTATGAGAATCATCCAAAAATTTCCTTTTTAGATCAGGTATGTTAGGAACACAAAGTCTCTTCCCAAATTTCAAAATCCCATCTTCCTATACAAATTCAATCAATCTCTCATCATTAACAGCTTTAATTTTCTTTTGAAACTCCTCATCATCAGTGTGAGAACTTTTTATCATTTCTAGTAAATATGGTTTAGAAACCATTTGAAAAAGTATTGATGTTTCACCTTCCATGATTATTCCCATATCCATCTTTACTAGATCCATGAATATAGGATCCCTTTTAACTCTCATCTTGTTCAAAACTCCATGATTCTTTCTGCTCAAAGCATCTGCCAACTTATTTTCCTTCCCTGGGTGGTAGTGTATCATGCAATCGTAGTCCTTGAGTAGTTAGATCCATCTCCTATGCCTCATATTGAGTTCTTTTTATGAGAAAATATACTTAAAACTCTTGTCATCAGTATAAATCTCACATTTTCACTATAGAGATAGTGTCTCCATATCTTTAGAGAAAATATTACAGGTTCTAACTTAAGATCATGAGTGGGATAGTTTTGTTTATGATTTTTTAGCTATCGTGATGCATAGGCAATAACCCTATTATTCTGCATAAGGACACAACCAAGTCCTTTCTTTGAAGAATCACTATAAATAACAAACCCATCATTCCCTGATGGTAGATTCAATATAGGAGAATTGACTAATCTTCTCTTCAGTTCTTCAAAACATTCTTCACACTCTTCTGTCCAAAAAAATTTCACCCCTTTACGTGTGATCTTGGTTAATGGGTTAGCCAATTGGGAAAAATTTTGGACGAAACACTGATAATAACATGCTAAACCAATAAAACTGTGTACCTCAGTTATACTTGTTGGTGCTGGCCATTATTGAATTGCCTTGGTCTTTGAAGGATCAACAGAGATTCCATCCTTAGATATAATATGGCCAATAAATGAAATCTCCTGAAGTCATAATTCACACTTGTTGAACTTCCCATATAATTTATTTCTTCTAAGAGTATTTAGAATAGTGCATAAGTGATTTTCATGATCTTTATAACTTTTTGAGTATACAAAGATATCATCAATAAATACCACTACAAAGTCATCAATATATTCCTTGAAAACTCTATTCATTAGATCCATGAAGATAGAGGGTGAATTAATCAGTCCAAAAGGCATTATTGTAAACTCGTAATGCCCGTACCTAGTTCGAAATGTTGTCTTTGGAATTTATTACTTCTTCACACACAACTAATTATATCTAGATCGAAGGTCAATCTTTGAAAAATATTGAGCTCCATAAAGTTGAACAAATAAATCATCAATGCGAGGTGTTGGATACTTGTTCTTTATTGTTATAGCATTGATCTCCCTATAGTCAATGCACAACCTCATAGATTCACCTTTCTTCTTAACAAAAAGAATAGGGGCTCCCCATGGAGAAACACTAGGGTGAATAAATCCTTTATTACTCAAATACTCTAGTTGTTTATTTAGCTCCACTAATTCCACAGTGACCATTTTATAGGGGTCTTCGATATGGGCCATGAACTAGGAATTAAATCGATGGAAAACTCAATTTATCGTTCTGGAGGATTCCCAGGTAAATCCTCTGGAAATACATCAACATATTCTTGTACAATAGGTACATCCTCTATTTGAACATTACTTTCCTCACCCATAGTTATTTCACTCTATTCCTCCCCAATAATTGAATTTATTAGAGCTACATGGGTGGACCTAGATAAGAATCAGATGGTGATGTTTCTGCTATAAAGATAAGGTATTCCTTATCATCATCAAAAATTGTAAACTCCTTCTTCTTACAATAAATTTTCACATCATGGTCTGAAATCCAATTCATACCGAGGATTATATCAAATTAAATCATGGGTATGATGATGAGATCAGAAGATAAAGAACATTTATATGCCCTAATGGGGATTGATTTACAAAACATTATTGAAATGATACTTCCCTTAGGAGTTTTTACTGATAACTCTCTTGTTAAGTCAAATTGGAAATATCAAATTTTCTTAGTAAACTGGGAAGATATGAAACAATGTGATGATCCAGAATCAAATAAATCATTGGATAAACTTGAGGAAACCATTAAATTACATGCCACCACATCTTTCGGAGATTCAACCTCAGCAGTAGTGATCACATAATCTTGGCCTTTCTCCCTTGGACTTTTCTGAGGTAAGTTTCCTTGGAACTTAGGACATTAATTTGAATAATGACCCATTTCTATACAATTGTATCATTCAACATTGATAGCCTCTTTCTTTCCTTTTAAATCACAAGTTTGGTGTCCTTTTTCACCACACTTGTAACAGACTCCCATTCCGTTCAGGCAAGTATCAAGGTGTTTCTTCCCACATTTATCGCAGGATGGATATTCAACTTTTCTCTTCTTCCCATTATTTCCATTTCCAGAGTGTTAATTATATCTCTTCTTCTCTTTCTTTTCTTTAAAGTCATAAGACTTAAATAATTCTTTTTCTGTCTTGATAGCACATGACATAATATCTTCGTATGATGAGAAGGATTGTGAGACTAATGCTCTATGGAGAAATGGTTTTAACCCATCAAATAATCTATCAATATTACTCCTTGGGTTACATATATAATTTGTTACATTCTTTTCTAACCCTATAAAGTTAGCCTCATACTTTGCAACATTCTCATCTTCCTTTTGCCTTAGACTCAGAAATTGTATTTCCATATCCGCTCGATGGACACAAGAAAAGTATTTTTCTAAGAAAGGATCTTTAAAATCCCTCCATTACATATTCAATACTTCTTCATCCTCATTTTTGTTTTGAATTAATGACCACCATTAATCTGCATCTCCTGTGAGGCGATAAACTGTCATGACAACTTTTCCCTTTAGCTACTCCCAAAAGCATGAAATATTTTTTCTAAGTAAATTATTCATTGCTCAGATACAAATGGATTTGTAGTCCCATTGAATTTTAGTGGTTGTTGCATCATGAATCGGTCTAACATTGATCCTCCATGTTGTGGATCAGGGTGCTCCATATGGGTAAGGTTATTATTCATAACCTGAGTGAGTTGTCCCAGTATGGTGATAAGTTAATCAACACCAGTTTCATCACCAGCTCCACTATAATTATATTGAGTAAGAGGTAAATCCCTACATGGATTACGTGCATTGATACGGTTTCCATTCCTTTCACTAGGATTCATTTCTAAACAATGGCATATTCTAGATTAGTTTATGAATCGCAATACATAAATCCAAACTTGTAAAACACTTAACATAAATTGAACAGTTTATGGATATAATCCATAATCATAAAAAATGTTTTCTTTGAGGAGGTATATACACATAAATCCTTCATAATAGTTTTTAAATAAAATGTGAATTATCCTAAGTATATCCATTGGGACTATCATAACCAAGAGTGCAGCAAGGCCCATTGTCGTGTACCAGGATACCCCGAGTCAAGCCCGAAACTCCTTGTCGAAGTTTTAACTTCTAGGTACATCTGTACCAGAGCTATCTCTACCTGCTCGTTTCTATACAGGGATGTATTTCTTGAAAAATACACAAAATATCTACATTACCAAAATTTTAGGAAGTTCTTCTATACTAATCCTCAAAGTCTATCTTAGGGTAATATGCTCTAATTAGGGTTTATCTAAATCTAGTTTCCAAGATTTGTACTAAACTTCCTATGATACCAAATTTAACGCCCCGACCCTAATTACCCAGAGTCAGTGCATTATTATATAACATTTTCATGATACAAGGAATCATTTCCCGAAATACCGATTAGTTTAGTAGCCTTGGAAGTAATAGATATATACATAAGTTTTACATTGCATCATGAGATAAAAATAACAAAAATATTTTGTCCCCTTTGAACACACTTATATCCATTATCCAATCCCTTTAGTTCAACCATAAAATACTTCTTCACATCCTAGGAAAAATAAAACATAGAAAGGGGTGAGCTCAGATGCTCAATAAGTATAGCAATATAGCGGAAACTTTATAAATAAGCATAAACTTTTAAGGCAATGTATAAGACTAAAACATAAGCCTTTTAAACTTAAACTTCATCATAATATGGAAAATATAAATTGAATAATTTCATTTAATAATTCAATTGGATATTCTACTAGTCAAATAATCACATGCAATATCAATATCCAATTTCATAATAATAGAATGCATAATGTCGGACATCATAACCACATATTCAAGGCCTCATGCCAAGACTACAAATAAGATTTTGTCAAGGCCTTGTTCCAAGACACTATTTTGTATCATGAGACCTATCGATGCATCAAGGAGCTATAACGGGATCCACCCATCACTTACTAAGTCCAATGCATTTCTCATGTGAAAAGTTTGAAACATAACATAAACATTAGTATTAAAAATAGCATACTAAATGTTAATATGTTAACTATAAACCATGAATGGTATAAAAATAACACATCCACAGTCAAACATATCACAAAACCTTCAATATAATATGGAAGATTTGTATCATAATAAATCAACTTCAAACAAGTATAAAATCCATTAAAGGATGTTGACATAGATGAAATAAAAATTATTTGAGAGGAATATCTCTTTCTATTTTGAAATCATTTAAAATTAATTTAATTATAAAAGAAAAAATTTATTTTGAAAATATTCTTATAATATTTTAAGTGAAGATTCAAAGGTGTTATAATGGCATAGAATAACTATACCCACCGTATAAGTTAAAAAAAATTCTTACCTTAATTTTTTGAAAAGGTCATAAAGTACCTTGTTTGGAAAATGATGGAAATATTTTTTTCAAAACATTTTATAAAAATTAAAACAAGGGTATAAATGAATTTAAAACATAGTATAGTAAATAGTAAAAATGTTTTGAAATACGTTTTTTAAGAAACACAGATGTGGATGATAAAGAGGTCTCATTAGATACTTAAGTAAAAACAACCTCGGATAATAAAGAGATTGTGAAATTAACCCTTACCTTGTACTTTTCCTTGGTCGAGGGTGTGTTAAACTCATGTATAATAGTTAAATAATTGTTATTAAATTATACAAGAACAACATACATAAATATGATATCATATATTATCTTCTAATATTGCTTTGTTGATAATATTTTAGTGGTATCATTGTTTCGGGTGTTAAATGATTCATTTTCCTTTATATATTTTGTTACATAAGTCATGTTTGTTATGGATAGGATGTATTTGATTCATATCCAGAATGATATTATGTTCTTAAATATTATTTTTAATAATAAAATGAAAATTATTCATTAATGGTTACGATGGGGAATGAATCTCATCATGTTCGTGGAGACGGTAATCTGTACGTACGCACGAACGCTACTTCCATTTCATTTTTTTTATTTTAAAAGGAAATAAAACCAAATGATACATAGGTATATTATTATTCCAGTATAATATAATATTTTATATATATTACGTAAGTTCATTAACACCATCTTTTATATGTTCCATGTATGTTATGAATGCGTCATATCATTTTGAGGGGGCGGTAGTCCGCACTTCCTCAAATGAAATTATTGTATATATACAACATGAAAAGAATAAAGTTATGATATAAAAGAGAATTACAGAAGTTTATAGATAAAATGAATATCATAAATATCATATATAATTATAGTTCCATTATAATGGTCACCATAACATGTGGTAGTAGAATATTGAACAATCATCGTTTCGTGAGGCAGTAGTTCGTCGTCCACTGAAACATTATGTTCTATACCCATTTGATGGAGGTGTGTGTAAGTTTAGTTCAAATTATTCTCATAAAAACAACCTAGTATATTGAAGATACTGGTTTTGTTATAAAATAAAGTAATAAAGAGAGTTTAGGGGGTTGGAGAAGTAAAATAAAATAAAATAATTTAAGAGGAGATGTTACCTTTAAATCGGGTAACTCTCTTTGGTTTGAACCAAAAGGCTTCCTTGAAGTGCCTTATGCCTAAGGTAAGGCTTCTAGGAGGAATATAGGGATGTAGGTATCTTAATTGGGTAGAGGTTGTATGATCCAAGGGTCTTGAGAGGTGTGAGAAATGGGTTAGAGGTGAGGGATTTTTATAAGGGGGAGGAGGGGCTCTTTAGGAATGTTTGAAAATGTTGTTTTATTATATAATTATTTTCAGTTTCTAAAGGTCCAAAACTCATTAAAGTTGAAGATAATATGACTAATGTTGGAAATAAAATCATAAAATAATAATTTTACAGGTTTTAGATATTTTTTTATTTTTTATAATCTCATTTATTTAAATCATTCATTAATGAGGTAAACACTGCATCATTATTGTGTCATAAATAATTTTATTTATTTGATGTCTAAAAATTATAAAAAAAATACCATGATGGAGGAAATCTTTTTATATTTCAAATTAATATTTATATTTTAAGAGATAACTTATATAACCCCATGTAAAAATTGTTTTACTGAAAGATATATGTTTATGTCATTTTTGTCTTTACTTTAAATTAATTAATATAAAGTGTCATTATCACTCTCAAGTGGCTCCATGGGGTCCCAAAATCAACCCAAGGATTCCCATGGTAGGACATGTATCAGTAAATAGGTTTAGGACATGTGTTAGGGTAATTTAATATTATTATATTATTATTTTTTACCAGTATTTACCAGATTTACCCCTTTAACCATGGTAAATAAAATATTTACCGAAGTAATTATTCATAATGTCTAAAAATAAAAGTTACCTATTTACACAATTTATACCTCATGATTCCAAATATGGAATCCATTTTTTCAAATTTAAAACACAGAAGTGGTAGAAATTAATTTAAAATTAATTCTCGTTGTCAAAACAAAAAGTGTGTTTTTAAGAAATAATAACTATCAAAAGATTGACACTTGTTTATATCCAGTTTAAATGTGAAATTACATCCAATGAACTAAATTATATTAAATTATAAAAATATAATATAATTATACTTAAAAACCATTCAAATTTTTAATTTAACACTATAAATTATTTCGATTAAAAAAGTTGTTTTTAATTAAAATTTAGTATTTTTCACTATTCATCAAAAATTGAAAGTTTTCAGAAGAGTACCAAAAATTCACCCTAAGCTAATTTTGATATTCCAAATCCAAAAATGATGTCCATTTTGAAAAAAAATTATAATGTTTTTAAAAGTGGGTATTACTATTCATAACGACTAGTTTGATTGGTCGTGGTGTGTTAGAATCTTGAAGTTGTGTACAGCGCAAGATATTGCATTATTCAAAGGGAAACGTACCATGGAAGCTTGGGGTGTTATAGTGTCTTTTATCTACTGGTAGTGCGAGCTATCTCTTGGTGGAGAGAGGTTCATGTGGGACCTTTTATTCATCATAATGGAACCCTATAGTGTCATATTAGGTATGGATTGTATTTCCATGGTCCGATCCTAGATTGACTATCACCGCAGACAATTTAGATGCCTATTCCCTGATGGGATGAGATTCTCCTTTTTTGGTGAGAGAGATCTCATGGCAGGACAAGTGGGTTCTGCGAGCAATAGGTTGTAGTATATCACCCATCAGTTATTGATTATATCTCTTAGTGCAACAAGCTCTTCAAGCATATGGGTTCCTTCAGTTGAGGAGGATTATATAGACTTCTTCCCTGAGGATGTTTTGGGACTACCTCCAAGGTGGGAGATGGAGTTCTGCATCAAATTACATCTAGGCATCACTCTGATATATTTTTAGGCATATAGGATGTGTTGTAGTTTGTGGCCTAGAACTAACTACTTTGTACATTATTCATTAATAAATACCTTATCACATCTTGATTTTTCTTCTGTGTGACAACACAAGTGATAATTTCATAAGGATAGTTGTTGCATTAAAAGTTCATAGTGGATCCCTACTATGATGAGAACCCAGAAGTTTCATAACACTATTCTTGAATATATGTTCTATGGTCGGATGAAGTTATTTGAGGGACACAAATAATACAGGCCATTAGGGGTGAGGACTCATAAAACTTTGAGGCACCTTATTATGGTGTGCTCCCTTGGTAATATTCAGGAGGATATTATGAGAATGAGACCCGCCAGTAGGAAATCCATATTTCATAGTGTCATTGGATGTCCCTATCTACAGATGTGTGTATTGGTCCTTAGACTTTAATATTATTATTAATGGATATTACAACTCATGCACTTAGATGTATTGACAAAAAATATGACAACACACTGTTCACAGCAAGGTAAGATATGTTGGGTGCATCACGAGTGATACTGCATTAATAGATAATGTGAGAAAGGATTTGTCCCTTCTATTCCATAACAGAAGTATATATCTCAGGCCCTTTGATGGAATTGATATAGCCTAAATAAATCCATGGACATTGTGAGGAATGTGCAAGTTTAATTTCGTAATGTCAAAGAAATAATAATCAAGCACATGGGTTGATGGCACTAGCATTCAACCCGCTTGATTCGAGATATCGAGAAAAAGGGATTACATTACACGGTAAGTGTTCGTAGTAGGTTCCACGTCATTTCGGCGTTAACTTCTTTCTCTATGGGTGCCTTGGCGTGTTCCTAGATGCTAACCTTGGACTTTAGGCAGACTTCGCCTAATTCCACTGAGAAAGAGGCCTAGAGGGTCACACACTAAGTGTGTCCAAGTATCTCAGTTAAATATTAATTTAACAAGTTTAATAAAGATTATTCCCGACTGTGGTTTAATAATTATTCAAGGATGTATGATCTCATTTATTTTGACACTAGTTATTCGAGAGAATATATTGTGGGTGAAATAATATATTTATTAGCGAGTAATGCAGTGATATTTATTTGAGAAATAAATAGCCATTATCCAAGGCCTAATAAATTTGGTAGAGGAAATAAAGAGAATGGAAAAACCAAAGTACACTTCGTGTATATATTAATATACATGTCATGTATTCTGGGAATTTATGAGAAATAATATTATTTATTTAATTAAATAATATTAGGTGTAATTTTCTGGGCACATGTCAAGTAATAATAATAGTCAACTGTTATTATTAGACATGGGGTATTACTAAGAATTAAATGAAATGAATAAATTCTTTTGGGTAATTAATTCATTTCATTATTATATGTAATTAAAATCCCAATTATATAATTCTCATTATCCTATCCATTTTTTTGGTTGTGCACAACGGATTTGGAAAATCTCTCAATCCAAGAGAGAATTCTTTTTCCACCAAGAACGCTCTCAAGCTACGAGAGAGAGATCTTCCTCCACCGGGTCAAGACGATCGAAGGCAGACATCGCAAGCGAAAGATCTTCTGTGCTAGCACCCAGAGATCCCTTCAGCAACGTCCAGAGATATGTGGAGCATGTGTGGATCACCACTAGAGGAATCCTACACTTGGATTCTACGACGCAATGACAGATCACATCGGATCGTGATCGGAAACATCAATGGAGATAGAATTTCATCAAGGTAATTCTCGTCTTTTAATTAAATTAATTATAACCAATATATGATGATTCTATATATGGTTTTGGGACTCCCCTCTTTTCTTGCATTCTTCATTCTATTCTGAAGATATGGAGTTTTATTATCGTGATGGATCTCAGATTAAACATCATTAACGTCAAAAATTAAAGTTGGGTACACCCACCAATGCGCTTCCGTTGTGCCCGGAACCTACAAGTGGTATCAGAGGGATCATATCTTTGATTATAATTATTTATCTTTCCATTGGTAATTTATGCATTCAATAATTTATTTGTTTCAATTCAATTTAATCTTTCTATAAATCTGAATCTTGAGATTTGTTCCTCCTATCTCATTTCTCGTTCACCTTACAGAAATTAATTTTTATTTAATTTTGATTAAAATAAAATATAGGATCTCATCCAGAGGTTCCAAACATTCCTGGTCATACAACACTATAATACACAGTGTGTATTCGACAGTACACGTCGTGTAGTCTAGGTTCAATGCATCGTACTGGTCCGCCAAATCAGGTCATGTGTTGGAGTATTTATAAGTCTTAAATGACATCGTGTGTTGAACAAGAATAGGTGGCACATGGTTTCCATATTACACATTGTGCGGTCCACTGAACACGGCATGTAGTCCCTTTAGATTAGGGTTGGACCATGTACCCCATACATGGCTTGCTTGACTGGAAACCGTGTAACGTGGATACTACATGGCTTGTGTCCCACTGAAAACACCATGTACTTTGAAGATTTATAAAGTAAATCTACACGTCATATCCTTGAGAATGTACTTCAGATGGATGGTGAACAAAAGTACACGTTGTGTAGTCAGAACTACACATTGTGTACTCATCCAAATTACTCATATTTATTAAAATTTATTATTATATTATAAAAACCCTTGAGACGTGTACTATAGTGAAGGCGTAAAGCTAAGTCACAACACGTGATAGGTGTTTTATATATATGTGTTTAATTTAATATATGTGTAATGTTCATTTATACTCATTGGGTAGTTATGAACGAGAATTCACCAGGTTTCTTCTAAGGTACAAGTTATATACAAAGATAATTTTAAATGAATTTATTTGTTTAAAATTATGATGGATGAGAATATCAAGGAAATTCAAAAAAAGGTTTAAGATAAAAGGATTGATTAATTAAATATAATTAATTGATTCGAGCGTGATTTATCTTAAACATGAACGATTAAATAATTAAATGCTAGTTTTATTTATGCATAAATATCATTGCATGTATGGATGATCATGATCTAGACCAAGACCTTTTTATGTGAATGGTTTATTTTAATTTATTTATTTAAATTGAATTTTTTGGCCTTCGAGCCTTCTCCTCATTAATATGTAGGGTCTGCGCACCCAAAGTTTCTTTTATGTAAAACCTCATTTTACCCCTCACCTGCATGTGAGATAAAATCATATGTAATGGATGGAGCTCCCAAGCTGGTGGAGGTAGCTCAAATTAGGAGCCAAGGTGAAACCAATCCAAGGAGATACAAAGGTGAACAGGTGGAAAGCTATAAACACAAACCCAAAAGGTTCAAGGTGTTTCTCCCCTAGGTCTTTGGTTAATTTATCAACTACTAGATAAACTAACCAATAGAACAAACTCATGATCATACCATTTATTTTATTTCTTGTAATTTGCATGGTTTATTTATTGTGGGTGTGTTGTCACGATCACATAATTAATTAATTAAACAAGCATGCAAGATGGAACTAAAATAAGATCGGTTTATACGTAAATATTATCTTAGACATGGTTAATCACTTAAGTATATCCCATTTAATATTAAAAATAATGTAATCAAAGATAATAAAATGGTAATTTACGTATAAGGATAAAATCCATCAAAGAAAATATCAAGTCAGTATAACCTTCTATAATCTTGGTTAGAATTGAACCATAGTTTAAAGTGCTTGACCAACCCTAGTTGGGGTGATTTCAATTATCAGGGAATTCTAATTCAAGGTTTTGGGTTGACTTGACTTGGTTTGCTTCAAGGGTTGATTACCACAGTGTAGGTTCCGGGTGCAGCGGAAGTGCTTTGGTGGGTGTTCCCAACTTTAATTTTAACGTTAAACAACATTCAATCCGAGATCCGTCACGATTTAAAATTCCGAATCTTCGGAATAGAATGAAGAAAGAAAAAGAAAAGAAGAGTCCCGGAACCCATGAGGAGGATCATCATATATTGATTGTAATTAATTTAATTAATTCATAAGAATTACCTCGATGGAATTCTTTCTTCGTTGGTGTATCCGGTCACGATCATGTGATCCGTCATTTTGTTGGAAAATCCAAGTATAGTATTCCTCTAACAGTAATCCACACGTGTGCCACGTATCTCTGGAAGTCGCCGAAGGGAATTCTGGGTGCTAGCACAGAAGATCCTTCGCTTGAAATGTCCATCTTTCATCGCCTTGATCTAGTGGGGAATCTTGCTTTCGTAACTTGAAAGCGTTCTTGGTGGAAAGGGAATTATCTCTTGGCTTGAGAGTATTTCCAATCCGTTGTGCACAACCAAAATAGCTAACCTTTTTGAGAATAATGTAATTGGGATTTATAATACTTAGAATAATAAAATGAATTAATTTCTCATAATCATTTAATCATTTCATTTAATTCTTAGCAATACCCCATGTCTTAATAATGATTGTTGACTATCATTATTACTTGACATGCATCCAATGAATCACATTTAATATCATTTAATTAAATAAATAATATTTTTCTCACAAATCCTGAAAAAACAAACTACACGGCGTGTATATAAATATACACGGCGTGTACTTTTATTTTTCCATTTTGTTTATTTCCTCCACCATATTTATTAGACCTTGAGTAATGACTATTTATTTCTTAAATAAATGTAACTGCATTACTCGCTAATAAATATATATATTATTTCATCCACAATATATTCTCTCGAATAACTAGTGTCGAAATAAATGCGATCATACATCCTTAAATAATTATTAAACCACAGTTGGGAATGATATTTATTTAACTTGTTAAATTAATATTTAACTGAGATACATGGACACACTTAGTGTGTGACCCTCTAGGCCTCTTTCTTAGTGGCATTAGGCAGAGCCTGCCTAAAGTCCAAGGTTAGCGTCTAGCAACACGCCAAGGCACCCATAGAGAAAGAAGTTAACGCCGCAATGACGTGTCACCTCCTACAAACGCTTACCGTGTAATATAATCCCTTTGTCTCGATATATCCAATCAAACAGGTTGCATGCTAGTGCCATCAACCCATGTGCTCGATTATTCTTTCTTTGACTTCCCGGAATTGAACTCGCCCATACCCTACCATGGCCATGGATTTATTTAGTCTATATCAATTCCATCAAAGGGCCTAAGATATCTACTTCCGTTATCAAACAGATAGGACAAATCCTTTCTCACATTATCTATTAATGCAGTATTACTCGTGATGCACCCAACGTATCCTACCTCGTTGCAAACAGTGTGTCGTCATAGTTTTCGTCAATACATCTAAGTTTGCGAGTTGTAACACCCATTAATAATAATCTTAAAGTCTAAGGACCAATACACACGTCCGCAGATAGGAACATCCAATGACACTATGAAATGTGGATTTCCTACTGGCGGGTCTCGTTCACATAATATCCTCCTGGATATTACCAAGGGTGCACACAATGAGAAGGTGCCTCAAAGTTTTATGAGTCCTCACCCCTAATGACCTGTATTATTTGTGTCTCTCAAATAATATCATCTGTCCATAGAACATACATTCAAGAACAGTGTTATGGCACTTCCGGGTTCTCATCATAGTAGGGATCCGCTACGACCCTTTAATTCAACAGCTATCCTTAGGACATTATCACATGACATGTCATGCAGAAGAACAATCAAGATGTGATAAGGCTTTTATTTAATGAATAAAGTACAAATTAGTTGGTTCTAGACCACCAACTCCAACAGACTCCCACTTGGACTAGAGCCAACTGCTAACAACCTTTAACCTGCTATCTCTCACATGATATTCATGCTTCTGCTGTGATAGGCCTTTAGTCATGGGGTCTGCCACGTTCTATTACGTGGACACACTGCTCACTGTAACTTCACCCCTTTGATATAAATCCCTCAAGAGGTGATACTTCCGGAGTATGTGCTTTGTCCGTTGATGTGACCTTGGTTCTTTTTCAAGATCCACCGCTACAGTATTATCACAATACAATGTAATGGGATCTTTACTGCTAGGCACCACATCAAGCTCCTGGACAAAGTTCTGAATCCAGACGGCATCTTTGGCTGCATCAGAAGCCGCTATATACTCGGACTCTGCTGTAGAATCGGCGACAACTGGCTGCTTTGAACTCTTCCAGCTCACAGCTCCTCCATTGAGACAGAAAACATATCCAGATTGCGACTTCAGATCATTTTGATCTGTTTGAAAACCAGCATCATCATACCCTCTGATGACAAGCTCCTCATCTCCTCCATACACCAGGAACATATCCTTAGTTCTTCTCAGATACTTAAGGATAGTCTTAACAGCAGTCCAATGCTGTTCTCCTAGATCTGCTTGATATCTGCCTACCATGCTCAGTGCATAGGCAACATCAAGCCTGGTACATAACATGGCATACATGATGGATCCTATAGCCGAAGCATATGGGATCTTACTCATCCTATCTTTTTCCTGTTGTGTCTGGGGACACATTTTCTTAGAAAGATGTAAGCCAAGTGACACTGGAACCAATCCCCTCTTGGATTTTTCTATACTAAATCTCTTTAGTATCTGGTCAATGTATGTACCCTGACTTAGTCCAAGCAGCCTCTTGGATCTGTCACGAATGATCTTGATCCCTAGAATGTAGGCTTCTTCCCCTAAGTCCTTCATGGAGAAACACTTTTTCAACCAGTCCTTAACCGACTGTAAGGCTGGTATGTCGTTTCCAATAAGCAATATGTCATCAACATATACCACTAGGATGACGACCGCATTCCCATTAAACCGCTTATAAACACATGGATCACATTCGTTCTTAATGAAACCAAATTCTTTTATGGCTTCATCAAATCGAATGTTCCATGACCTGGATGCTTGCTTCAATCCATAAATGGATTTCTGCAACTTTCAAACCCATTTGGCATCACCTGGTGTCACAAACCCTTCTGGTTGTGTCATATAGACATCTGCCTGAAGGTTCCCGTTAAGGAATGCTGTTTTGACATCCATCTGCCAAATCTCATAGTCATGGTAAGCTGCTATGGCAAGTATGATTCAAATGGATTTAAACATAGCAACTGGAGAGAAGGTTTCATCATAGTCAATTCCTTGACGCTGTCTGAATCCTTTAGCCACTAGCCTTGCTTTATAGGTGATAACTTGACCTTCCATGTCCAGCTTTCTTTTTAATACCCATTTGCATCCAACAGGCTTTACATCAACTGGCTCATCGACCAGAACCCATACTTGGTTCTGATACATGGAATCCATCTCAGAATTCATAGCTTCTAGCCATCTTGCAGCTTCTAAGCTTTCTACTGCTTCCTTGTAGGAGAGAGATTCATCATTGTCCAACAATAATGATTCACCATCCTCGGTGACTAGGAAACCATATCTCTCTGGTTCCCTTACCTCTCTTGAGCTCCTACGCAGTACTTGTGTTTCTGGAACCTCTTCCACGGGGACCTGTGGAACTTGTTCCTGTACCAATTCCTGTGTATCTTGAGCATCAACTACGTCAAAGTCAATCTTAATCCCACTATCCTTCTTGAGGATGTGCTCCCTCTCAAGAAAGATGGCTTGTCTAGCGACGGTCACTTTCTTGTCTTGAGGGTTTTATAGGTAATATCCTTTCCTTTCCTTAGGATATCCTATAAAGATATACTTCGTGTCCCGGGGTGCTAGTTTGTTGCCTAAGAAGGCCTTAACAAACGCCTCGCATCCCCATACACGTGTGTGTGACAAAGTGGGTTTCCGTCCATTCCATAACTCAGATGGAATTCCATTTGTTGCCTTAGTTGGTACTCGGTTTAATGTGTATGTTGCAGTTTGTAATGCATATCCCCAAAAGGATAATGGAAGATCTGCATGACTCATCATTGACCTCACCATGTCCAACAAGGTGCGGTTCCTCCTTTCACTAATACCATTCCTCTGTGGTGTATAAGGAGGAGTGAGCTGAGATAAAATCCCAAACTCCCGTAGAAGATCGATAAACTCTTGGTTCAGATATTCTCCACCCTGATCCAATTGAAGCTTCTTTATCTTCTTACCAAGTTGATTCTCTACTTCATTCTTGAATTCCTTAAATTTCTCTAAGGACTCTGACTTATACCTCATTAAGTAGACATATCCATATCTACTCAAATCATTAGTAAAAGTAATGAAGTAAGAATATCCACCTCTATCTTCTACTGAAAATGGTCCACACACATCCGTGTGTACCAATCCTAGAAGCTCTGTGGCCCTTTCACCTTGTCCACCAAAAGGAAGCTTGGTCATTTTTCCTTATAAACAAGCGTGACATCTATCAAGTGGTTTTAACTCAATAGAGTCTAAATAGCCATCTTGGCAGAGCTTTGTCAAGCGCTTCTCGTTCACATGACCAAGGCGGTGATGCCATAACTGGGTGATGTATGAGTCATGTGAGTTTGTTTCATTATCGATTGCCAACACTTGGTTTTCGTAATTTAATACATACAAACCATTATTCAAATGTGCCATACCATAACATACTTTGTTCTTATAAAAGAGACAACCCTTATTTCCAAACTTGAAAATAAATCCATTCATATCCAAACAAGATACATAAATTATGTTCTTGGTAACACTAGGCACAAAATAACAGTTTTGTAAAACCAAAATCATGCCAGTTGGCAATGAGAGGTGATAGTTGACAATAGCCAACGCAGCCAGCCTTGTGCCATTGGCAGCTCGAAGATCCACCTCTCCTCTGGCGATCTTTCTAAATCTACTTGGTTCCTGCATTTGAATACAGATGTGAGCCCCACAAGCTGTATCTAATACCCAATGTGTAGAAATAGAAAGATTGAACTCGATAACGAACGCACCTTTAGCGTCCCCATGCTTCTGGGTGCAGTTCCTCTTCCAGTGGCCCTGCTTTCCACATGCAAAACACACTGCCTCACGTTCCTTGCCCTGCCTCTGTATCTTCCCCTTCTTGGAGGAACGGTGCTCAGGGGATTCAAACTGTTTATAAGTCTTTGGCCCCTTTTCCTTGTCCTTCCTTTTCTTGTTCATCATAAGGACCGCGGGTTTGTCACGCCCCATGTCCTTTTCTTGTTCATCATAAGGACCACGGGTTAGTCTCCCACTATTTTATCGAAATCCAATAGCCCTCACCATTGAATTTGGAATATTCTGTTGTGTGAATATTTTAGTGGCAAGGATCCATATTTCCCTTCGCATTACCCCAACTAGGGTTGGTCAAGCAACTTGAAGGGTTTTAGGTAGGCATTCCAAATGCCAACAGCATTAACTCGCAGCTCCTTGATCCACTGAGTTGACTCCCCAATCCTGAAATCCTTTTTGGATTTCCTCAACCTTTGCCTCTTGGTCACACCAAGTCCTGCTGTGGCAGTCAACCCTTGATGCGAACCAAGTCAAGTCAACCCAAAACTTTGAATTAGAATTCCCCGATAATTGAAAGCACCCCAACTATGGTTGGTCAAGCACTTTGAACTATGGTTCGATTCTAACCAAGATTATGGAAGGCTATGCCGACTTAATATTTATTTTGATGGATTTTATCCTTATACGTAAATTTCCATTTTATTATCTTTGATTACATGCTTGTTAATATTAAGTGGGATATACTTAAGTGATTAACCATGTCTAAGATAATATTTACGTATAAAATGGTCTTATTTTAGTTCTATCTTGCATGCTTGTTATATTCATTAATTGTGTGATCGTGACAACACACCCACAATAAATAAAGCATGCAACTGACAGAAATAAAATAAATGGTATGATCATGAGCTTGTTCTATTGGTTAGTTTATCTAGCGGTTGATAAACTAACCCAAGACCTAGGGGAGAAACACCTTGAACCTTGCAGGTTCATGTTTACATCTTTCACCTGTCCACCTTTGTATCTCCTTGGATTGGTTTCACCTCGGCTCCTCACTTGAGCCGCCTCCACTAGCTTGGGAGCTCCATCCATTACATATGCATTTATCTCACACGCAGGTGAGGGGTAAAAAGGGTTTTTTACATAAAATAATCCTTGGGCACGCAGGCCCTACATATTAATGAGGAGATGGCTCGTAGGCCAACAAATTTAATTTAAATAAATTAATTAATTAAAATAAATCATTCACATACAAAGGTCTCGGTCTAGCTCATGATCATCCATACATGCAACGATATTTACGCATAAATAAAAGTTAGCATTCAATTCTTTAATCGTTCTTATTTAAGATAAATCAAGCTCGAATCAATTAATTATCTTTAATTAATCAATCCTTTTATCTTAAATCCTTTTCTGAACTTCCTTGAGATTCTCATCCATCATAATTTTAAAAAAAAAAAAATTCATTTAAAATTATCCTTGTATGTAACTTGTACCTTGGAGGCAACCCGATGAATTCCCATTTAATACGCAGATGTTAAATTAAACACATATATATAAAACACCTATCACGTGTTGTGCCTCAGCTTTATGCCTGCACCATGGTACACGTCTCAAGGGTTTGTATAATATAATAATAAATTTTAATAAATCTGCGTAATTTGGGTGAGTACACGGCGTGTAGTTCTGACTACACGGCGTGTACTTTTCTTCACCGTCCATCCAAAGTACACGCCCAGGGACATGGCATGTAAATGAACTTCGGAAATTTTCAGAGTACATGGCATGTTCTTTTGGACACGCGCCGTGGAGTTTCCACATTACACGGTTTCCAGCCGGGCAAGCCGTGTATGGGGTACACGACCCAACCCGAACCCGAAGGGACTACACGCCGTATTCAGTTGGACCACACGGCGTGTAATCCGGAAACTGTGTGCCACCTATTTCTGGTCAACACACGGTGTCATAAATGACCCCATGACTAAAGGCCTATCACAGCAGAAGCATGACTATCATGTGAGAGCTAGCGGGTTAAAGGTTGTTAGCAGTTGGCTCTAGTCCAAGTGGGAGTCTGTTGGAGTTGGTGGTCTAGAACCAACTAATTTGTACTTTATTCATTAAATAAAAGCCTTATCACATATTGATTGTTCTTCTCCGTGACATGTCATGTGATAATGTCCTAAGGACAGCTATTTCATTAAAGGGTCGTAGCGGATCCCTGCTATGATGAGAACCCGGAAGTGCCATAACACTGTTCTTGAATGTATATTCTATGGCCGGATGATATTATTTGAGGGACACAAATAATACAGGTCATTAGGGGTGAGGACTCATAAAACTTTGAGGCACCTTCTCATGGTGTGCGCCCTTGGTAATATCCAAGAGGATATTATGAGAACGAGACCTGCCAGTAGGAAATCCACATTTCATAGTGTCATTGGATGTTCCTATCTGCGGACGTGTGTATTGGTCCTTAGACTTTAAGATTATTATTAATGGGTGTTACAACTCACGCACTTAGATGTATTGACGAAAACTGTGATGACACACTGTTCACAGCGAGGTAGGATACGTTGGGTGCGTCACGAGTAATACTGCATTAATAGATAATGCGAGAAAGGATTTGTCCCTTCTGTTCTATAATGGAAGTAGATATCTCAGGCCCTTTGATGGAATTTATATAGCCTAAATAAATCCATGGCCATGGTAGGGTATGGGCGAGTTCAATTTCGGGAAGTCAAAGAAAGAATAATAGAGCACATGGGTTGATGGAACCAGCATGCAACCCGCTTGATTGGAGATATCGAGACAAATGGATTATATTACATGGTAAGCGTTCGTAGGAGGTGACACGTCATTGCGGCGTTAACTTCTTTCTCTATGGGTGCCTTGGCGTGTTGCTAGACGCTAACCTTGGAGTTTAGGCAGGCTCCGCCTAATGCCACTGAGAAATAGGCCTAGAGGGTCACACACTAAGTGTGTCCATGTATCTCAGTTAAATATTAATTTAACAAGTTAAATAAATATTATTCCTGACTGTGGTTTAATAATTATTTAAGGATGTCTGGTCGCATTTATTTCGACACTAGTTATTCAAGAAAATATATTGTGGGCGAAATAATATATATATTTATTAGCGAGTAATGCAGTTACATTTATTTAAGAAATAAATAGTCATTACTCAAGGTCTAATAAATATGGTGGAGGAAATAAACAAAATGTAAAAATAAAAGTGCACGCCGTGTAGTTTGTTTTTTGGGATTTGTGAGAAAAATATTATTTATTTAATTAAATGATATTAAATGTGATTCATTGGATGCATTTCAAGTAATAATGATAGTCAACAGTCATTATTAAGACATGGGGTATTGCTAAGAATTAAATGAAATGATTAAATGATTATGAGAAATTAATTCATTTTATTATTCTAAGTATTATAAATCCCAATTACATTATTCTCAAAAAGGTTAGCCATTTTGGTTGTGCACAACGGATTGGAAATACTCTCAAGCCAAGAGAAAATTCCCTTTCCACCAAGAATGCTTTCAAGTTACGAAAGCAAGATTCCCCACCAGATCAAGGCGATCGAAGACGGACATTGCAAGCGAAGGATCTTCCGCACTAGCACCTGGAATTCCCTTCGGCGATGTCCAGAGATACGTGGCACATGTGTGGATTACCGCTAGAGGAATCCTATACTTGGATTCTCCGACGCAACGACGAATCACAGGATCGTGACTGGAGACACCAACGAAGAAATAATTCCATCGAGGTAATTCTTATGAATTAATTAAATTAATTATAATCAATATATGATGATCCTCCTCATGGGTTTCGGGACTCTTCTTTTCTTTTTCATTCTTCGTTCTATTCCGAAGATTCGGCGTTTTAAATTGTGACGGATCTCGGATTGAACGTTGTTTAATGTTAAAATTAAAGTTGGGAAAACCCACCAACGCGCTTCCGCTGTGCCCGGAACCTACAAGTGGTATCAGAGGGGTCATATCGTTGATTATAATTATTTAAGTTTTTCGTTGGTGATTTACACATTTAATGATTTAGTTATTTCAATTCAAGTTTAATCGTTCTGGAAAACTGAATATCGAGATCCGTTCCTCCTCCCTCATTTCTCGTTCACCTCACAGAAATGAATTTTTCTTTTAATTTTGATTAAAGTAAAATATAGGAACTCATTCGGAGGATCCAAATGTTTCTGGACGTATAACACCATAATACACGGCGTGTATTTGGAAGTACACTCTGTGTAGTCTAGGTTCAATGCATTGACCGATCTGCCAAATCAGGTCGTGTATTGAGGTCATTTATGACACCGTGTGTTGACCAGAAATAGGTAGCACACGGTTTTCGGATTACACGCCGTGTGGTCCAACTGAACACGGCATGTAGTCCCTTCAGGTTCGGTTTGGGCCGTGTACCCCGTACACAGCTTGCCTGGCTGGAAACCATGTAACGCGGAAACTACATGGCGTGTGTCCAAAAGAACACGCCATGTACTTCGAAAATTTCCGAAGTACATTTACACGCCATGTCCCTGGGCGTGTACTTTGGATGGACGGTGAAGAAAAGTACACGCCGTGTAGTCGGAACTACACGCCGTGTACTCGCCCAAATTATGCAGATTTATTAAAATTTATTATTATATTATACAAACCCTTGAGTCGTGTACCATGGTGCAGGCGTAAAGCTGAGGCACAACACGTGATAGGTGTTTTATATATATGTGTTTAATTTAACATCTGTGTAATAAATGGGAATTCACCGGGTTGCCTACAAGGTACAATTTACGTACAAGGATAATTTTAAATGAATTTATTTGTTTAAAATTATGGTGGATAAGAATCTCAAGGAAGTTTAGAAAAGGATTTAAGATAAAAGGATTGATTAATTAAAGAAAATTAATTGATTCGAGCGTGATTTATCTTAAATAAGAATGATTAAAGAATTGAATGCTAAGTTTTATTTATGCGTAAATATCGTTGCATGTATGGATGATCATGAGCTAGACCGAGACCTTTGTATGTGAATGGTTTCTTTTAATTTATTTATTTATTTAAATTAAATATGTTGGCCTGCGAGCCATCTCCTCATTAATATGTAGGGCCTGCGTTCCCAAGGATTCTTTTATGTAAAAAACCCTTTTTACCCCTCACCTGCATGTGAGATAAATGCATATGTGATGGATGGAGCTCCCAATTTAGTGGAGGCGGCTCAAGTCAGGAGCCAAGGTGAAACCAATCCAAGGAGATACAAAGGTGGACAGGTGAAAGCTGTAAACACGAACCTGCAAGGTTCAAGGTGTTTCTCCCCTAGGTCTTGGGTTAGTTTATCAACCGCTAGATAAACTAACCAATAGAACAAGCTCATGATCATACCATTTATTTTATTTATGTCAGTTGCATGGTTTATTTATTGTGGGTGTGTTGTCACGATCACACAATTAATGAATATAACAAGCATGCAAGATAGAACTAAAATAAGACCAGTTTATACGTAAATATTATCTTAGACATGGTTAATCACTTAAGTATATCCCACTTAATATTAACAAGCATGTAATCAAATATAATAAAATGTAAATTTACGTATAAGGATAAAATCCCTCAAAATAAATATTAAGTCGGCATAGCCTTCCATAATCTTGGTTAGAATCGAACCATAGTTCAAAGTGCTTGACCAACCCTAGTTGGGGTGCTTTCAATTATCGGGGAATTCTAATTCAAGGTTTTGGGTTGACTTGACTTGGTTCGCATCAAGGGTTGACTGCCACAGCAGGACTTGGTGTGACCAAGAGGCAAAGGTTGAGGAAATCCAAAAAGGATTTCAGGATTGGGGAGTCCACTCAGCGGATCAAGGAGCTGCGAGTTAATGCAGTTGGCATTTGGAATGCCTACCTAAAACCCTTCAAGTTGCTTGACCAACCCTAGTTGGGGTAATGAAAAGGGCAATATGGATCCTTGCCACTATAATATTCACGCAACAGAATATTCTGAAGTCAATGGTGAGGGCTATTGGATTTCGATAAAATAGTGGTAGGCTAATAAGTATTAATTTATTTATTTGTCTCATTTTTGTAATAAATTACTAAACCTTTTCTCATCTTAATTTGTAGAAACAGCAAGAAAATGACTTCAAACATATCATTGCGCACCATACTCGAGAAGGAAAACCTTCTCACCGGCACCAATTTCCAAGAGTGGCAGAGGCGTTTACGTGTCGTCCTTCGCCATGAAAGGAAATTGTATGTGCTGGAAGAGCCTATTCCAGTTGCACCTGGGAAAGAGGCTAGTGATGAGGAATTATCTCTCTACATGAAACACATGGATAATGCCACAGATGTCCAGTTTTTTATGCTATCGGCCATGTCTAATGAGATCTTGAAGCAACATGAAAACATGGATGTGTATAGCATGATGTCTCACCTTAAAGATCTCTACCAAGAGAAGGCAAGACAGGAGAGGTATGAGATCTCTAATGCTTTGTTTACCATGAATCTTGGAGAGTCTGTGCCAGCTGGGCCTCATGTAGTCAAGCTTATTGGCTACATTGAATGCTTGGACATCTTAGGGATTAAATTCCCGGATGATTTGCATACAGATCTCATCCTATCATCACTACCCAAGACCTTCTCTAGCTTCATTGTCAACTATAAAATGAGTGGCAATGAGAAGAGTCTATCGGAGCTTCTGACCTTGATTCGCCAGGTAGACAAGGACATGGGGCGTGACAAACTCACGGTCCTTATAGTGAACAAGAAAAGGAAGGACAAGGCAAAGGGTCCAAAGACTTATAAATGGTCTGAAGCCCCCGAGCACCATCCCTCTAAGAAGGGGAAGATCCAGAGGCAGGGCAAGGAACGGGAGGTAGTGTGTTTTGCATGTGGCAAGCAGGGCCACTAGAAGAGGAACTGCACCCAAAAGCGTGGGGATGCTAAAGGTGTATTCGTTATCGAGTGCAATCTTTCTGTTTCTACACATTGGGTATTAGATACAGCTTGTGGGGATCACATATATATTCAAATGCAGGAACCAAATAGATTTAGAAAGATCTCCAGAGGAGAGGTGGATCTTCGAGCTTCCAAAGGCGCAAGGCTGGCTGTGTTGGCTATTGGAAACTATCACCTCTCATTGCCAACTGGCATGATTTTGGTTTTACAAAACTGTTATTTTGTGCCTAGTGTTACCAAGAACATAATTTCTGTATCTTGTTTGGATATGGATGGATTTATTTTCAAGTTTTGAAATAAGGGTTGTCTCTTTTATAAGAACAAAATATGTTATGGTATGGCACATTTTAATAATGGTTTGTATGTATTAAATTATGAAAACCAAGTGTTGGCAATCGATAACAAAACGAACTCACATGACTCATACATCACCCAGTTATGGCATCACCACCTTAGTCATGTGAATGAGAAGCGCTTGACAAAGCTCTGCCAAGATGGCTATTTAGACTCTACTGAGATAAAACCACTTGATAGATGTCACGCTTGTTTACAAGGAAAAATGACCAAGCCGCCTTTTGGTGGACAAGGTGAAAGGGCCACAGAGCTTCTAGGATTGGTACACATGGATGTGTGTGGACCATTTCCAGTAGAAGCTAGAGGTGGATATTCTTACTTCATTACTTTTACTGATGATTTGAGTAGATATGGCTATGTCTACTTAATGAGGTATAAGTCAGAGTCCTTAGAGAAATTTAAGGAATTAAAGAATGAAGTAGAGAATCAGCTTGGTAAGAAGATAAAGAAGCTTCGATCGGATCGAGGTGGAGAATATATGAACCAAGAGTTCATTGATCTTCTACGAGAGTCTGGGATTTTATCTCAACTCACTCCTCTTTATACACCACAGTGGAATGGTGTTAGTGAAAGGAGGAACCGCACCTTGTTGGACATGGTGAGGTCGATGATGAGTCATGCGGATATTCCATTATCCTTTTGGGGATATGCATTACAAACTGCAGCATACACATTAAACCGAGTACCAACTAAGGCGGCAAATGGAATTCCATCCGAGTTATGGAATGGACGGAAACCCACTTTGTCGCACACACGTGTATGGGGATGCGAGGCGTTTGTTAAGGCCTTCTTAGGCAACAAACTAGCACCCCGGGGCACGAAGTGTATCTTTATAGGATATCCCAAGGAAACGAAAGGATATTACCTATACAAACCTCAAGACAAGAAAGTGACTATCGCTAGAAAATACATCTTTCTTGAGAGGGAGCACATCCTCAAGAAGGATAGTGGGAGCAAGATTGACTTTGACGAAGTTCATGCTCAAGATACATAGGAATTGGTACAGGAACAAGTTCCACAGGTCCCCATGGAAGAGGTTCCAGAAACACAAGTACTGCGTAGGAGCTCAAGAGAGGTAAGGTAACCAGAGAGATATGGTTTCCTAGTCACCGAGGATGGTGAATCATTATTGTTGGACAATGATGAACCTCTCTCCTACAAGGAAGCAGTAGAAAGCTCAGAAGCTGCAAGATGGCTAGAAGCTATGAATTCTGAGATGGATTCCATGTATCAGAACCAAGTATGGGTTCTGGTCGATGAGCCAGTTGATGTAAAGCATGTTGGATGCAAATGGGTATTCAAAAGAAAGCTGGACATGGAAGGTCAAGTTAGCACCTATAAAGCAAGGCTAGTGGCTAAAGGATTCAGACAGCGTCAAGGAATTGACTATGATGAAACCTTCTCGACAGTTGCCATGTTTAAATCCATAAGAATCATACTTGCCATAGCAGCTTACCATGACTATGATATTTGGCAGATGGATGTCAAAACAGCATTCCTTAATGGGAACCTTCAGGAAGATGTCTATATGACACAAACAGAAGGGTTTGTGACACCAGGTGAAGCCAAACGGGTTTTCAAGTTGCAGAAATCCATTTATGGATTGAAGCAAGCATCCAGGTCATGGAACATTCGATTTGATGATGCCATAAAATAATTTGGTTTCATTAAGAACGAATGTGATCCATGTGTTTATAAGCGGTTTAATTGGAATGCAGTCGTTATCCTAGTGGTATATGTTGATGACATATTGCTTATTGGAAACGACGTACCAGCCTTACAGTCGGTTAAGGACTAGTTGAACAAGTGTTTCTCCATGAAGGACTTAGGGGAAGCAGCCTACATTCTAGGGATCAAGATCATTCGTGACAGATCCAAGAGGCTGCTTGGACTAAGTCAGGGTACATACATTGACCAGATACTAAAGAGATTTAGTATGGAAAAATCCAAGAGGGGATTGGTTCCAGTGTCACATGGCTTACATATTTCTAAGAAAATGTGTCCCCAGACACAACAGGAAAAAGATAGGATGAGTAAGATCCCATATGCTTCGGCTATAGGATCCATCATGTATTCCATGTTATGTACCAGGCTTGATGTTGCCTATGCACTGAGCATGGTAGGCAGATATCAAGCAGATCTAGGAGAACAGCATTGGACTGCTGTTAAGACTATCCTTAAGTATCTGAGAAGAACTAAGGATATGTTCCTGGTGTATGGAGGAGATGAGGAGCTTGTCATCAGAGGGTATGATGATGCTGGTTTTCAAACAGATCAAAATGATCTGAAGTCGCAATCTGGATATGTTTTCTGTCTCAATGGAGGAGCTGTGAGCTGGAAGAGTTCAAAGCAGCCAGTTATCGCCGATTCTACAGCGGAGTCCGAGTATATAGCGGCTTCTGATGCATCCAAAGAAGCCGTCTGGATTCGGAACTTTGTCCAGGATCTTGATGTGGTGCCTAGGAGTAAAGATCCCATTACATTGTATTGTGATAATACTGCAGTGGTGGCTCTTTCAAAAGAACCAAGGTCACATCAACGGACAAAGCACATACTCCGGAAGTATCACCTCTTGAGGGATTTCTATCAAAGGGGTGAAGTTGCAGTGAGCAGAGTGTCCACAGAAGAGAACGTGGTGGACCCCATGACTAAAGGCCTATCTCAGCAGAAGCATGAATATCATGTGAGAGCTAGCGGGTTAAAGGTTGTTAGAAGTTGGCTCTAGTCCAAGTGGGAGTCTGTTGGAGTTGGTGGTCTAGAACCAACTACTTTGTACTTTATTCATTAAATAAAAGCCTTATCACATCTTGATTGTTCTTCTGCGTGACATGTCATGTGATAATGTCCTAAGGACAGCTGTCGCATTAAAGGGTCGTAGTGGATCCCTGCTATGATGAGAACCCAGAAGTGTCATAACACTGTTCTTGAATGTATGTTCTATGGCCGGATGATATTATTTGAGGGACACAAATAATACAGGTCATTAGGGGTGAGGACTCATAAAACTTTGAGGCATCTTCTCATGGTGTGCGCCCTTGGTAATATCCAGGAGGATATTATGAGAACGAGACCCGCTAGTAGGAAATCCACATTTCATAGTGTCATTGGATGTTCCTATCTGTGGACGTGTGTATTGGTCCTTAGACTTTAAGATTATTATTAATGGGTGTTACAACTCGCGCACTAAGATGTATTGACGAAAACTGTGATGACACATTGTTCGCAGTGAGGTAGGATACATTGGGTGCGTCACGAGTAATACTGCATTAATAGATAATGCGAGAAAGGATTTGTCCCTTCTGTTCTATAACAGAAGTAGATATCTCAGGCCCTTTGATGGAATTGATATATCCTAAATAAATCCATGGCCATGGTAGGGTATGGGCGAGTTCAATTCTGGGAAGTCAAAGAAAGAATAATCGAGCACATGGGTTGATGACACTAGCATGCAACCCGCTTGATTGGAGATATCGAGACAAAGGGATTATATTACACGGTAAGCATTCGTAGGAGGTGATACATCATTATGGCGTTAACTTCTTTCTCTATGGGTGACTTGGCATGTTGCTAGACGCTAACCTTGGACTTTAGGCAGGCTCCGCCTAATGCCACTGAGAAAGAGGCCTAGAGGTTTACACACTAAGTGTGTCCATGTATCTCAGTTAAATATTAATTTAACAAGTTAAATAAATATTATTCCCGACTGTGGTTTAATAATTATTTAAGGATGTATGATCGCATTTATTTCGACACTAGTTATTCAAGAGAATATATTGTGGGCGAAATATTAATTTATTTATTTGTCTCGGTTTTATCATGATAAAGTAATAAACCTTTGCTCATCTTAATTTGTAGAAATTACAAGAAAAATGACTTCAAATATATCATTTCGAACCATACTCGAGAAGGAAAACCTTCTCACTAGCACCAATTTCTAAGAATGGCAGAGGTGTTTATGCGTCATCCTTCGCCATGAGTGGAAATTGTATGTGCTGGAAGAGAATGTTCTAGTTGCACCTGGAAAAGAGGCCAATGATGAGGAAATATATCTCTATATGAAACATATGGATGATTCCACAGATGTCCAATGTTTCATGATATCATCCATGTCTAATGAGCTCTTGAAGCAACATGAAAACATGGACGTGTATAGCATGATGTCTCACCTTAAGGATCTCTACCAAGAGAAGGTAAGATAAGAGAGATTTGAGATCTCCAACGCTTTGTTTACAACTAATCTTAGAGAGTCTGCGCCAGCTGGGCCTCATGTAGTCAAGCTTATTGGCTACATTTAATGCCTGGACATCTTAGGGATTAAGTTCCCGGATGAGTTGCATACAGATCTCATCCTATCATCACTACCCAAGACCTTCTCTAGCTTTATTATCAACTATAACATGAGCAATAATGAGAAGAGTCTATCGGAACTTATGAACTTGATTCTATAGGTAGATAAGTACATGGGTTGTGATAAACCCACAGTCCTTATGGTGAATAAGAAAAGGAAGGACAAGGCAAAGGGGCCAAGGATTCATAAATGATTTGAATCCCCTGAGCACCGTCCCTCCAAGAAGGGGAAGATCTAGAGGTAGGGCAAGGAACGTGGGGTAGTATGTTTTGCATGTGGAAATAAAGTCCACTAGAAGAGTAACTACACCCAGAAGCATGGGGATGCTAAAGGTACATTCGTTAGCGAGTGTAATCTTTCCATTTCTACACATTGGGTATTAGATACAGGTTGTGGGGCTCACATATGTATTCAAATGAAAGAACCAAGTAGATTTAGAAAGATTTCCAGAGGATAGGTGGATCTTTGAGCTACCAATGGCACGAGGCTGGCTACGTTGGCCATTGGTGATTATCACCTCTCACTACCAACTGAGATGATTTTGGTTTTACATAATTTTTATTATGTGTCTAGTGTTACCAAAAACATAATTTTTGTATCATGTTTGGATATGGATGGATTTATTTTAAATTTTGGAAATAAAGGTTGTCTCTTTTATATGAACAATGTATGTTATGGTATGGTGCATTTAAATAATGGTTTGTATGTATTAAATTATGAAAACCAAGTGTTGGAAATCAATAATGAAACAAACTCACATGACTCACCATCACTCAGTTGTGGCATCACCATCTCAGTCATGTAAATGATAAGCACTTGATGAAGCTCTGCAAAGATGGTTATTTATACTCTACTAAGCTAAAACCACTTGATATATGTCACACTTTTTTACAAGGTAAAATAACCAATCCACCTTTCATTTGACAGGGTGAAAGGGGCATAGAGCTTCTAGGATTGGTGCACACAAATGTGTGTGGACCATTTCTAGTATAAGCTATAGGTAGATATTGTTACTTCATTACTTTTACTGATGATTTTAGTAGATATGGATATGTATACTTAATGAGGTATAAGTCATAAGCCTTAGAGAAATTTAAGGAATTCAAGAATGAAGTAGAGAATCGTCCTGGTAAGAAGATAAAGAAACTTAGATCGGATCAAGGGGGAGAATGTATTGACCAAGAGTTCATCAATATTCTATGGGAGTTTTGGATTCTATCTCAACTCACTCCTCCTTATAAATCACATTGGAATGGTGTTAGTGAAATGAGGAACCGCACCTTGTTGGACATAATGAGGTCAATGATGATTCATGCAGATCTTCCATTATCCTTTTAAGGATATGCATTACAAACTACAGTATACACATTAAACTGAGTACCAACTAAGGAGACAAATGGAATTCCCTTCGAGTTATGTAATGGAAAGAAACTCATTTTGTCGCACACATGTATATGGGGATGCAAGGTGTTTTTTAAGGCTTTATCAGGCAAGAAACTAGCACCCTGGGGCACGAGGTGTATCTTTATAAGATATCCCAAGGAAACAAAAGGATATTACCTATATAACCGTTCAAACAAGAAAGTTATTGTCGCGAGAAAAGCAGTCTTTCTTGAGAGGGAGCACATCCTCAAAAAGGATAGTGGGAGAGAGATTGACTTCGATGAAGTTGATGCTCAAGATACATAGGATTTGGTACAGGAACAAGTTCCACAGGTCCCCGTGGAAAAGGTTCTAGAAACACAAGTACTACGTAGGATCTCAAGAGAGGTAAGGGAACTAGAGAGATTTGGTTTCCTAGTCACAGAGGATGGTTAATCATTATCATTAGACAATGATGAACCTCTCTCCTATAAGGAAGTAGTATATAGCTCAAAAGCTGCAAAATGTCTAGAAGCTATGAATTCTGAGATGGATTCCATGTATCAAAACCAAGTTTGGGTTCTAGTTGATGAGCCAGTTGATGTAAATCATGTTGGATACAAGTGGGTATTCAAGATAAAACTGGACATAGAAGTTCAAGTTAGAACCTATAAAGCAAGGCTAGTGGCTAAAGGATTCAGATAGTGTTAAGGAATTTTCTATGATAAAACCTTTTCACTAGTTTCCATGTTTAAATCCATAAAAATCATACTTACCATAGTAGCTTACCATGACTACGAGATTTGGAAAATGGATGTTAAAATAACATTCCTTAACGGGAACCTTCAGGAATATGTCTATATGACACAACCATAAGGGTTTGTGACACCAGGTGAAGCCAAATGGGTTTTCAAGTTGTAGAAATCCATTTATGAATTAAATCAAGAATCCAGGTCATAGAACATTTGATTTGATGAATCCATAAAGAAATTTTGTTTCATTAAGAATAAATGTGAGCCATGTATTTATAAGCGGTTTAATGGGAATACGGTCATTATCCTAGTAGTATATGTTGACGACATATTGCTTATTATAAATGATGTACCAGTATTACAGACAGTTAAGGACTAGTTGAATAAGTGTTTCTCCATGAAGGACTTGGGTGAAGCAACCTACATTCTAGGGATCAAGATCATTTGTGATAGATCCAAGAGGCTGTTTTGACTAATTCAGGGTACATACATTGACTAGATACTAAAGAGATTTAGTATGGAACAATCCAAGAGGGTATTGGTTCTAGTGTCACATGGACTATATCTTTCTAAGAAAATGTTTCCTCAGAAAAAAAAAGAGAAAGATAGAATGAGTAATATCCCATAAACTCTAGCTATAGGATCAATCATGTATGCCATGTTATGTACCAGGCTTGATGTTTCCTATGCACTGAGCATGGTGGGAAGATATCAATCAGATCTAGGAGAACAGCATTGGAATGCTATTAAGACTGTCCTTAAGTATCTGAGAAGAAATAAGAATATGCTCTTGGTGTATGGAATAGATGAGGAGCTTGTCATTAGAGGGTATGTTGATGCTGGTTTTCAGATAGATCAGAACGATCTGAAGTCGCAATCTGGATATGTTTTCTGTCTTAATGGAGGAGTTGTGAGCTAGAAGAGTTCAAAGAAACCAGTTGTCACTGATTCTACAGTGGAGTCCGAATATATAGTGGCTTCTGATGCAGCCAAAAAAATCCATCTGGATTTGGAATTTTTTCCAGGAGCTTGATGTGGTGTCTAACAGTAAATATCCTATCACATTGTATTGTGATAATACTACAGCAGTGGCTCTTGCAAAAGAACCAAGGTCACATCAACAGACAAAGCACATACTCTGAAATTATCACCTATTGAGGGATTTCTATCAAAGGGGTGAATTTTTAGTGAGCAGATTGTCCACAGAAGAGAACATGGTAGACCCCATGACTAAAGGCCTATCTCAGCAGAAGCATGAATATCATGTGAGAGCTATTGGGTTAAAAGTTGTTAGCAGTTGGCTCTAGTATAAGTGGGAGTCTATTGGAGTTGGTGGCCTAGAACCAACTACTTTGTACTTTATTCATTAATAAATACCTTATCACATCTTGATTGTTCTTATACGTGACAATGCATGTGATAATGTACTAAGGATACTTGTTGCATAAAAGGGTCAGAGCGGATCCCTGCTATGATGAGAACTCAGAAGTGTCATAACATTGTTCTTGAATATATGTTCTATGGTCGGATGATCTTATTTGAGGGACACAAATAATATAGTCCATTAGGGGTGATGACTCATAAAATTTTAGGCACCTTCTCATGGTGTGCGCCCTTGGTAATATCCAGGAGGATATTATGAGAACGAGACCTGCTAGTAAAAAATCCACATTTTATAGTGTTATTGGATGTTCCTATCTACAGACGTGTGTATTGGTCCTTAGAATTTAAGATTATTATTAATGGGTATTACAACTTGCACACTTAGATGTATTGATGAAAACTATGACAACACACTGTTCGCAGCAAGGTATGATGTGTTGGGTGCGTCACGAGTGATACTGCATTAATAGATAATGCGAGAAAGTATTTTTCCCTTCTGTTCCATAACGGAAGTAGATATTGCAATACCTTTGACGGAATTGATATAGCCTAAATAAATCCATGGTCATAGTGAGGAATGGTAAAGTTTAATTCCAGAAAGTTAAAGAAATAATAATTGAGCACATGGGTTGATGGCACTAGCATGCAACCCACTTGATTCGAGATATCGAGACAAAGGGATTACATTACATGGTAAGCGTTCGTAGGAGGTGACACGTCATTGTGGCGTTAAATTCTTTATCTACGGGTGCCTTGGTGTGTTCCTAGACGCTAACCTTGGACTTTAGGCAGGCTCCACCTAAAGCCACTGAGAAAGAGGCCTAGAGGGTCACACACTAAGTGTGTCCAAGTATCTCAGTTAAATATTAATTTAACAAGTTGAATAAAGATTATTTATGATTGTGGAATAATAATTATTCAAGGATGTATGATTGCATTTATTTCGACACTAATTATTCGAGAGAATATATTGTGGGTGAAATAATATATTTATTAGCGAGTAATACAGTGATATTTATTTGAGAAATAAATAGCCATTATTCAAGGTCTAATAAATGTGGTGGAGGAAATAAAGAGAATGGAAAAACAAAAATACATGTCATGTATATATTAATATACAGGCCATGTATTCTGGGAATTTATGAGAAATAATATTATTTAATTAATTAAATAATATTAGGTGTAATTCATTGGGTGCATGTCAAGTAATAATAATAGTCAACTGCTATTATTAGACATGAGGTATTACTAAGAATTAAATGAAATAAATAAATGATTTTAGGTAATTAATTCATTTCATTATTCTATGTAATTAAAATCCCAATTATATAATTCTCTTTAGCCTAGAAATTTTTTTGTGGTTGTGCACAACTGATTTGGAAAAGCTCTCAATCCAAGAGAGAATTATTTTTCCACCAAGAATGCTCTCAAGCTATGAGAGAGAGATCATCCTCCACCGGATCAAGGCGATCAAAGGTGGACATCACAAGTGAAGGCTCTTCTGCGCTAGTTGTTAGAGATCCCTTTGGTGACATCTAGAGATATGTGGAGCATGTGTGGATCACCACTAGAGGAATCCTACACTTGGATTCAACAACGCAATGATGGATCACATTGGATCGTGATCGAAAACATCAACGGAGAGAGAATTCCATCAAGGTAATTCTCGTATTTTAATTAAATTAATTATAACCGACATATGATGATCTTTTATATGGTTCTAGGACTCCCCTATTTTATTTCGTTCTTTGTTATATTATAAAGATCTGGCATTTTATTATCGTGATGTATCTCAGATTAAACGTCGTTAACGGCAAAAATTAAAGTTGGGTACACCCACCAATGCACTTACACTGCACCCTAAACCTACAGGATAGACCCTACCAAACTCTGAGAGATATGGTTACAATTGTAGGACCTTCAAGATAAAGGTTTCATCAGAACTAGTTTGTCCCCCTAGGCATCTTTAGTCTTGTTCATGAAAAAGGAGGATGATAGCTTACACCTTTTCATAGATTATCATCACTTAAACTAGGCTATGATAAAGAACAAGTACCCCTTTCTGAGGATTGATTGACTCTTTGACCAGTTTTGAGGTGTGAGATGGTTCTCTAAGATCGATCTTAGGTCCATCTACCACCAGTTGAGGGTTTGTGAATCTAATATTCCAAAATTGGAATTCTTATTCCACTATGGGCACTATGAGTTCTTAGTGATTCCCTTTGGTGTGATGAATTCCCCCACCGTGTTTATGGATTTGATGAGCCAGGGCTTCTGGTCATACTTGGACCAGTTTTTTATTGTCTTCATTAACAACATACTCATCTACTCTACATCAGAGGAAGAGCATATAGAGCACTAGAGGATGGTCCTAGATTTTCTTCGAGAGAACCATCTTTATGGAAAGCTCTCGAAGTTCCAGTTCTAGATTTATGAGGTTTACCTTCTGGGGTATTTCATTTCTGATCATGGTTTAGTTATGGACCCAAAAAATATTGATGCAGTGATTTCTTGGGATCCACCCATGAGTATGTCAGAGGTTCGAAGCTTTATTGGTTTTTCAAGGTACTATAGTAGGTTTATGGTAGACTTCTCCAGAATCGTATCCCCTTTAACCACCCTAATGAGGGAAGGGAATCCATTCACCTAGTCTGAGAAATGCCAAAGGGCCTTTAAGGAGTTAAGACTCGGAATAATGAGTGATCCATTGTTGAGACTACTAGAGGAAGGTGTTGATTTTGTAGTGTATTGTTATGCCTCGGGAGTTGGGCTCAGTTGGGTGTTAATGAAATGATAGGAAGTTATCGAGTATGAGCCAAGGCAGTTGATACCCCGTGAGTAGAAATACACAACTCATGACCTAGAGCTGGAAGAAGTAGTTTTTTAATTAAGTACATAGAGGTACTACCTTCTAGGGAAGTGATTTTTGGTTTACTTAGACAACCAGAGTCTTAAGTATGTCTTCATATAGAGAGACTTAAACCTGAGATAGTGGTGCTGGTTGGAGCTTCTACAAGACTATGACTTAGAGATTTTCTATACTCTAGAAAATTTAAACTTTTTTACTAATTCCCTTATAAGGAAGTCCTAGGATCGCTTGGTGAAATATGCTTCGGATTAGTTATCCTCCTTGTAGCTGACCCTGATAAAGCAGGAGGGTACAAATTTTCTACAATTGATGGTATTGAATCCTTCTCTTCTCAAGCATGTGAGAGAGTAACAACTAGGAGACATCAACTACGAGGTCTTACATGATCAGATATCCATAGGAGATTCACCATATGGATATTATAAAGGACATAATCATGATATCTTATTCCAGGAGTGAACAATGGTTCCAATCACCTTGTGAGAGGAGGTGATGCAAGAGTTCCAAACTTCTCCCCTAGTTGTATATCTCAGTGAGGGAAGATGTATAAAGACCTTCAACGGTAGTTTTGGTGGTCCAGAATGAGATTAAGCATAGTTGAGTTCATGTCTAAGTGCCTCGCCTATCAATAGGTAAAGGTTGTGCACCAAGTTTTAGTAGGTTTTTTGTAGCCCCTTGAGATCCCAAGGTGGAAGTGGGACAACATATCTATGTACTTTTTCATAGGGATTCTACGCACAACAAATGTTCATGATGCCATCTTTGTGATAGTTTATCAACTTATTAAGTCGGAACACTTACTTGATATCAGGGAGTAGAGTTTGGTGAAGAGTTTGGGGTAGTTGTATGTATGGGAGATCATTCACCTTCATGGGGTGACCTTGATTATTGTCTTCAATTGTGACGTTTGGTTTATGACATGGTTGTAGAGAGGCCTATAGGAGAATTCGGGACCCAAATGAGGATGAATATAGTCTTTAACCCCCAGAACGATGGGAAGACCGAGTGTACTATCCAGGTGTCTGAGGATATACTAAGGGATTTCATGTTATAATTATTCCAAAGATGGGAGGACCACCTGACCTTGGTAGAGTTTGAGTAAAACAATAAATACCACTCTACCATCGGAATGAAACATTTTGAGGCCTTGTAAGAGATACCCTATTGATCACCCTTATAATGGATAGAGATTGTTGAGTCATCTCTTGTAGGCCCAGAGATGGTGTAAGTAATGACAGAGAAAGTTCAAGTCATCTGTGAGTGGATGAGGATGGCCCGAAGCAGACAAAAATCTTACGCAGATCATCATCGTAGTCCTTTGGAGTTCGATTAGGGAGACCATGTTTTCTTGAGAGTCTCCCCACAATGAGAAATATAGAGGTTCTTCTATGGAGGAAAGATATCCCCAAGGTTCATTGGTTCATTCAAGATTGTGTAGAGGGTTGGAAAAGTTTATTATTGCCTCACACTACCCCCACATCTAGAGTAGGTGTATGGTGTCTTCCACGTGTCATAACTAAGGTGGTAAGTGCATGACCTCATGCACATCATCGATTGGGGTGAGATGGACATCGAGGATGGAACCACCTTTACAGAGCACCCGGTGGTGATCAAGGATCGGTAGTAGAGGACTCTGTGTGGATGGACCATCCCCTTGTTTCGTGTGTTGTGTCAGCATAGGAACATACAAGAGAGTTCCTGGGGGAAAAAGAGACAAGTGCAGGCTCAGTATCCCAAGACTTTTTCTTAGTTTTTACTTTATAGGAATTAAAAAATTGAAGGATCTAATTATGTAGAGACCATGTTTTAGACTTGTAAGACTTTAAAATATTTATATATATATATATATATATCTAGATCTATGAGCTAATACGAAGGGAGATTCTAAGGCCTGGTGTGCCCAGAATTAATTTTATAAAAAATTAAATATATTTTATATTACACGCACACGATACCTCAAAGAAAATAGGATAACTCTTAAATTTTATCTTGGATAAAAAATATGATACCACGGTTGAGTCTAGAACGTAGTGTTTACCCTATGTGTGGAATAAAATGGGTCAGTGTGGGATGTTCGAACCTCTCACTCATTGGTGGTGAATTTAATGAGTTAATTAATTATTAAATTAATTAATTAGTTTGTTTCAAGTACAACAGACAACTCTATAAGAGTATCTCCAAAAATATTTCTCTAGGGTTAGCCATATAAACCTTGATATAAATCTAGAGCTCTTCCTCCCTCCTCCATTGTCGAATCACCTTAAACGACGATGGAACTCCAGATCATAGAAGATCAAGACACAAAAAATGTAACGACTCCTCTCAAATAATTGGTGGATGCGTTCTTCATCAACGATCAATCCATAATTGAGGTAGGACTCGTATTTTGGTGTTTTTACACCCTTTGATTAAATTTTTTAGCATATCTACCCTTGTTCTTGGGTATATGATAATTGTGGATTGAGCATGATCCAATGTACCGATTTTTAATTGGTTATTGAATTGTTTTCTAACCTCGGTATCACTGTTATTGATTTTTGTCCAAGAAGACTTAGAAAATAATGTTTAAACCTTTTTTTATTCTATTATCCCTTTTATTCTTCACTTTCATCACTGGTATGACCCCACGATCCCGATTCAACATTGTTGGGAAGTATCTAGCCTGATCGAACCCTCAGATCCCCAAAAAATAAACGATCAAGGCATAGATCAATGAAACACTCTTAGATCTAGGATCGTAGTGAGGTATGGATGATCCTTTTGATGGTTTAAGATCAAGAAATAAAACCTAGAATCCATGGTGGCATGTGGAATGAATGGAGAACCCCCGTGGGTGAACGAAGGTCATTCTTTAATGAGCGGTGGCCCAGATCCACGATTTCCGAGTAGATCCACCATTTTCAATCATAGATAGCATCAGATCTAAAGTATTTTTGATAGATTCAAGGTGTATGATTGGATATGGAATTTTTGAAAAAAATCTCGACTATACGTCATGTAGTAAGATGAACACATGTCGTGTATCCCCCTCGGCGATGAATTCTAGGGTTTCAAAAAAGGTAAGGATGACACAGTGTGTAGTCCACCCTCACATGTTGTGTATCCCTTCCCTGATTGGATAACCTGTGTGATGGGTCACACGGGTGGGTACTCCATATAAGAGTACACAAACATAGCTTGATCACACAAGTATCACCCCATGTGAATCCATATAAAGTATACCGAAGTACATAGACATGGGATGAAAGTACATGGAAACGGGGTTGGGTACATGGACATGGGGTCTGGTACATAGACATAGCCAGTAGGACACAGCCTAGGTCCCAGTTAGCTTGGACACGCCATGTATTCCACCAGCACATCATGTACTGTTACATGGATAGGGATTCATGTACTAGCCAGGTAAATGGCTAGGCAGTGGAGAGGGACCACACATCGTGTGGGTCCCCTCAAAGACCGTGTACCCCTTTACCTATTTTGAGGAAACTTTGAGGTTCTATATATCCTTCATTTGAATTTGGATTTTGGCCCGCGAGTAGCCTATCCTGAGTGTTTTTTCACATAAAATGTGATGGTTCCCTCATATATGGATTTTGAGATATGATGTGAACTGATCTGGTAACATCTATCTTTTTAGGCGATGCTCGATGATGGCAGTGATCAGGCGAGATCACCAGAGGTTTCTTCTGGGTGGAACCCTCTTACTGGGTAGGGCATGTGTCCTCGATGATTAGAGTGGCACCCTCCTTCATGGTAGGTCATGGGTCCTCAACAATTAGAGTGGTTCCCTCCAGTTGGGATAGGCATGGGTCTTTGAACTTTCTAGTGGCACCCTCTTGTGGGACAAGGCATGGGTCCTCGATGATTAAAGTGGAACCCTATAGTTGGGATGGGTATGGGTACTTGAGCATCTAAGTGGATCCCAAATATTATACCAGGGAATGGGTCCTCTACTTCGAGTTTTTTACCACTCGACTATATAGAATAGTGATGACATGTGGTTATGGTTACTTCTGGGTAGACATGTGGGATTTTGGGCATCATTGATGGAATTTTAGAACTGTTGGATACTCTTCTTCTAGGGTTGATCTATGAGATGTAGATCCCCTTACTCTATCATTTGGGTTTATTTGAATGAGCATAAATATATATATATATATATTCTTCTATATCCACACATTGGATTTGGTTACTCTCCTTCCAAGAGAGGTGAAGATGCGCAGGGTATGTCACGTGCTTTCTGTGTTTATCTTCTCATGGTTGGATGAGTCTACTCTACTACGATAGGTGGTGAAGACTTGACGGGTTTTTTATCTACTCGATGTGTTACCCCATTGTTCTTGGATGAGCTTACTTTCACTCTTTGTTGGGTTGAGCTATTATCTTTGATTGTACCTTGCATCTACTATCTTTATCTTTCTTGTATATATCTTACTTCTCCCCCTTCAGCTTTCAGGGTGTCCTACTGGGTATGTTTATAATCACCTATGCATGGGATTTTCCCACATGTGTCGTATCTTATGCAGACGATGGATAGGTCGATCGTGACTATAGGGAAGCTTAGGGATAATGGGTGCTTAGACCGCGTATGGTGGTTGTAGCTTGGGATTCAGAAGATGGGCTCTCTTTTAGCTGTTTTATTTTCCATTTTTTTAGGTTAGGACATGTTTCTAGTTGGGAATGTAATTTTCCCCTTTACTTTTCAGTTTACACTACCGTACTTTTGTATTGTCTTGAGGTTCATACATGCATGGTTTATTTTATAGTAGTGTTGCATCTTTTACTCTTCCCCTATGAAATGTTATATTGAGATGGTTGTGTGTGTGCATATAAGTAATTAGGCACAGGCCTCCTCGAGTTAGTTATGCCTTAGGTTCTTGTTTCCACCCCCCTGACCTATGGAGGCGGGCTTGGGGCAGTTGTGACTTGAGCCCTACCTTGGGTCGGGTCGGGACACATGTGCTCCAATGATCTATGAGCAACACCAATCGATCTTCAAGTGATAACACAACGAATCAAATTTATTGTACTATTCATTCTTGATCTTTCATTATTCGATCTTAAAGAAATATCTTTTGCAATTCCAGTTCTTGAGAGGGAGAGAGAAGGAGTCGAGAGAGAATTCATTATGCACAACAATTCTCTATTCTCAATTTTTGGATGCAATACACAATAGAAATAACCATCTATTTATATAGTTTAGGTTTAGTTTAAAATATTATTTAATTTCATGTCGATCATTAAATAACATTTAAATCCTTTAATAAACCCCATGCCACATAATAATATTATTATTATTTTGTGGGGCGCCAACTTGCGCAAATTGATAAATAATATTTACCAACTTGTAAATAATTATTTTATCACTGGACACAGTCTTGGTCCATTCGAATTTCTCGGTATTTATTGAATACCCTGAATAAATATTTTATTTATAAATAAATATTTCATTCACATATCGGTTAATAAATATTTATTAAATATTCAATAAAAAATATTTATATTCACATGTCAGCAAATAAATATTATTTAATTTAAGTGATCAGTATAACTTGAATAAAATTATTCCTCAGTCTTGAAAATAATATTTATTCCATTGATTAAATTCAAATAAAATTTAATCAATATCAACGGAAATAGTTAATGTGTGGCCCTCTGGGGTTCTTTCTCATTTTCATTAGGTGGACTTTCCTAAAGTACAAGATTGTTTTCTATAAATGGGTCAAGAAACCTAAGATAAAAAACTTAATGTCACAACAATGACAACCACATATGAATGCTCGCTATGTAATATAATCCATTTATCGCAATATATCATAAAGCAAGTTTCACATTTGCGTCACTAACCTATTGCTCGATATGTCTTTCTTTGACTATCTAAAATAAACACATCATTACACTGTGACCATGGAATTCAATGTGATGGTTCTATTTCAATCAAAGGGTTGAGATACCAGCTTCCATAAATATGGAATGGAAAAATTCCTTCTTTTCTTATCCATTAATGACATGTTACTCATGACACACCCAATGTATCCAACTTCTCCATGAACTTTTATCATCATGGTTTATGAAATGGATTAAATTACGTGATTTGTAACATGAATTAATAATAATCTTAAAGTCTAATGACCATCACACATGCTCATGGATAAGAATTTTTTATGACAAAAAAACATGTGGAATTCCTACTAGCGGTTATATTCTCATAATCTTCTATCTTGGAGATTACCAAGTGCAGAATTCATGAGAAGAAACAACATATTCTTATAAGTACTCACACCTGATAGTCTATGTACTATGGGTCCCATCATAGTTTTTTGTTCAACCGCATAACATTATTTAAGAATACCATCATAGCGTATCAAGGTTTTAATCATATCGGAGAGTTGTTATGACCTTATTAATGTGACATATACTCTAGGACATTATTACATTAGCGTCATATAGAACAAATAAAAATATGTAATAAGTATTTTAATTAATATTCAATACATCGAATGTACATGTAATCAAATTACAAATAGTTCGTTTTAGGACACTAACTCCAATAATCTGATCACCTGTGCGGGAATTCGTCGTGTGTCCACTGTTATTCAGGGTCTTGAAATTTGTATCCTTCACCTACAATCAAGAATCCATCATGATCCATCTATAAACTCCGATTCATACCATATGAACACATTTTTCATGCATCTGGGGTTTCGATCGCACTCGAATCCAACCCGGCAATGTCTAACTGTGACCCTGTGGGCCAACGGTGAAGTGCGTGAAGAATAATGAGGGGAAATGCACAAGAATGAGGTGAGTCCATCATTGGTCGATGCGATCTTGGACAATGATCACATAAATGTAGTATACAAGGGTGAAATCATGGCATAACAAATAATAATCAGGCTTAACATCAGAATTCATATTTGGGCTCATGTGGAGAATGATAATTGTTGGAAAAATAAAAGAAGATAATTAAATTCATGCTTAACTATTAATCAAAGGGTGGAAACCATAAATAATGAGTTCTATATTAATTATGAATCAATCGTTAGTGAAGAATGTTTCCTCTTGTAATGGAGAATATGATCCTCTATGTTCGTTGTTTGACTCACAGTTTACCTTGATTTGTTTGTCGTTGATCTCGATTATGATCCGCCAATGAAGAACGCTCCCTTTCTCTCCCTATAATTATTTAAGTATTATGCAGATAACCCTAGAAAAACATAATAGTGATGTATTTATAGATGTTCTATAGGTTTTGGGATATTAAATAAATTAATTAATTAATTAATTAATTAATTAATTAATTCACTTAATGTACCCCCCAACAGTTGTCTTAACTGAACGTTCAGTGTTAACCAACTTTAGGTCGCACCTAAGGTAAAATTTGCATTCCAGAATCAATCATGGTCTTGAATTTCCCATATGAGGTCTCTATCAATGGGAAAATCATTTATTAAAAAAATATGCATGTGCTTTAATATATATTAAAGACGAATTGTGGCCAAATGAGGTATTGTGTACTGGAAGCTGGAAATGACGAAAGCTTTTGATGGAGTGGAATGGTCATTCATCCAGTTCATACTGAGCAAAATGGGCTTCTGCTAAAAATGGGTTGACATCATTATGAAATGTGTTACATCTATCTTGTTCAAGATCCGTAATAATGGAGGACTTTCGCAGAGCTTCTCACCCTCTAGGGGTCTGCACTAGGGGGACACCCTTTCTCCTTCCCTATTCATTTTAATGGCTGACATTTTCTATAATCTCATTTTAGAAGAAACTAAGGATAATTTAGTTCATGGATCAAAGACTTGTCATCAGGGGCCTCCCATTTCCCATCTCTTATTTTCCGATGATTGTCTCCTTTTCTCTATGGCCACTTTGGAAGAATTCAAGTGTATTTTCCTTCTTGTATGCCTCTATGAGAATGCTTCAGTGAAAGTTTTCAACCCCTCTAAATCAGAAATTTCTTTTAGCGTGGGCATGCCCCTGATTAGGAGGCTGACATCCAATAGGTATCTAGCTTCCAAATGGTTTATAAACATCACAAGTACCTTGTACTTTCTATAGTCTTCAGTCGCTCCAAAAAAGAGGTTTTATCCAGTATTTTGGAGAGGGTGGAGAAAAAAAATCAAGATTGGAGTTACAAAAGAGTTTCCAAATCAGGAAAATAAAACCTCATTAAATCAGTCACCCAATCCATCCCCTCCTGTTTTATAACTCTCTTTAAGCTCCCTATTTTCATCATCGATCGGCTCCATTCACGCTTCACAAATTTTTGGTGGGGACTCAATGAAAATAAACACAAGGATCACTAGATTTCATGGGATAAACTCTGAAAACTTAAGCCTCATGAGGAAATGGGGTTCAAGGACCTGTGACTCTTCAATGACGCACTCCTTGCCAACAAGGATGGAAGTTTATTCAACACCCTTGTTCTCTATGCATGAAGGTTATTAAGGATAAATACTTCCCATATGATGATTTTTGCAGCACTCCATTAGGCCCTCGCCCCAGTTTCTTCTACTGTAGCCTATGGGGATCACGCACAACCCTACTGAGGGGGATTTACTAGATAATTGGAAATAGATCTTCCATTAACATTTGGATGGACCCATGGTTGGTTGATGAAAATGGACTCAAAGTAACTTCCTCGGACCCTGAAGGTCTTGAAGATGCAAAGGTTATCTCTCTTTTCAATGAGGAAGGATGTGGATGGTGCCCTGGGCAAATTTACTCCTAGTTCAATGAGAGGGATAGGAAAATGATTCTTAGTATCTCAGTGGATAGAGATTTGGGTCTAGATTGTTTATGCTGGAGAAGGGATAACTCTAGCACTTACACTGCTAAATCTAGGTATGCTCTGGCTACATCAACTCTGACTCTGTAGATGAAGGCTCTTTGGAAATCTAGTTGATGCCTTCGAATCACCCCTAAAGCTCATTATTTTTTGTGGAAAGTTTGCACCGAGATCTTTCCTTCTCTGGAGTTCCTTGCCTCTCGCCACACTTTAGACAACCGAACATGCCCTATCTGTGCATCCATGACTGAATCTCTCTTACGTGCCATTTCCCACTTCAATGGTGCGAGGAATGTCTGGCGCACATTTAACCCTCATGCTGACATCCTCCTGGACATGGTATCTGATCTTATGGCTCTTCTCGCAATTTGGTCTTCACACCTCATCGTCGAGGACCTGTGTTCCCATTGTACAGTAGCATGGATCATTTGGCTGAGGAGAAATGACATCCTCTTTAATCAGGCCTCCAAGCCTTGCACCTTTTGGGTTGAGAATTCATCCCATCGGTTATCAACATGGAACCACAACCGGCATATGCTTGAGGACCCTTTGATCAAGGTTGATCCTTGTACCTAGAATCCCCCCATTGTTTGCACCCTGAAAATTAACATTGATGCATCCCTTTCTAAAAAAGGCATCACAGGCTTTGGCGCCATCGCTCGTGACTTTTAGGGACTGATCATCATGGCTTTTCATTATTCTCTCATGGAATCACTCTTACTTGCGGTCGCAGAAGCACAAGAAATTATTCTTGCCATGAAATTCGCTTTGGAACAAGGGTGGGAGTCCATCACTTTGAAATCAGATTCCCTTGCTATTGTTCGTGCTCTCTCTACTCAGGAGGTTGGCCTCCAACCTTTTGGCCTTCTTATCTCAAAGATCCAGTCATTTCAACCCTGCTTTTTGGATTGCACTTTCTCCTTTACCAAAAGAGAGGGTAACATGGCGGCTCATCATTTGTCTACTCGAAGCCTCTCGAATGGCTCACATGTCTGGTTATATTTGTTCCTCAATTGGTTGTCTTCTCTTATTTTACCTGATCTTTGATCTCTTAATATATGAATTTATACTTCTCCTAAAAAAAATAATATTTTTAATATATTAATTCCAAGGTCCCGTGACACCCAAACATTGCGCTGACTCCGACGAAAAATCTAGAGATATATAGAAATATCCAAAGGACTAAACCCACAAAACTGGGGTCATTACAATTGAGAATGGGTCCAGAGCTGTAACATATATTACTAGGCTCCTCGAGCCTTACATGTGTGTTGAAAATGCTCCAATTATGGCACCTTTTGCTCTTCTTGTACCTATCATCTCTCCTCCTCCTGCTTGAACTATAGTTGTAGTGTCTACTTCAGTTTCTACAACTGCCTCTGCAATACTTTCTTCTGATCCTCTTGTTGCACCTCCTATGGGACTCTTGTCTCAACCTTCCTCGGGCACTTGGACATATTAGGCTTGTTGTTAAATCTTGCATGATTCCAAGAGTGGATGTTACACCTCATCCCGCTCCTCATGCCCCTATCATTGGCAAAGGAAAAGACCCTATTGATCCCTCAACCCTTCTAGACTCATCTTCAGATTCTGATTGGGGATTTTAATAGGGCCTTGTAATAAACTATTTTGAACTATCAATGAAAGATTTTTGATTCCTCTTGTTGTATTTTTATTTTATGCACCTTATTTTCATATCTATTAATTTATTACTTTCTCACTCTTTCTGTATTCTTTTTGATAATCTCAAAGGGGGATAAAAGTATGACATTTTTATATAAAGTATGGCTTGTTTGTAAACCGATTTTATATTATTAATGTCATAGTTCCATGATTAGTGCATTTATTAATGTCATAATTTGTGGTCATCAAAAAGGGGGAGATTGTTGACTTAGTTCATCAATTCCTTATTTTAATAATCACAAATCATGTTTATGTGTTTCTAATATTTTCTATGTTTTATAGAAGTAAAATATTTTTTTTGGAAAATTTGGAAATTTTCACAAAGTCTTGGAATGACTGTAAAGTCAAAGAAGTCGGAGCACTGGTCATGGAGAAGCAAAAATTCACAAAGTGTTGAATCGACCGTATGAAGAAATCTGGAGAAGCTATATTTGACAAAGTACTAGAGCGGCCGCACGATAAGTGGATCAACCACACGACAAGTAGATCGATTGCACGATAAGTGGATCAACCGCACGCCTATTGGATCGACCATGACAGATTTCTCGCTAACTCTTTGATCGACCTTATGAACAACCAAGTGACTGTATGGTTTGTCTCTGTCAAAAATTTCACCATGTACTAGATTGATTGCTCGATGAAATCAAAGTTAACGTGACAATGAGATTTTGACAAACTATTGAAGCTATGTGAAACGCCAAGTAACTGCATATATAGTTGAAGTGGCCGCATGGAAAATTAGATTTGTGGTCAAGTCTTGAAGCGGTCGTATAGACTTCAAGCAACCACACAAAATTTTTAAAAGCATTGGATCAACCATGAATTTAGGCAATTGACCGTAGGGCCTTCTTAAGATATCCAGTCATGTTTTTCGCTAAGTATTGGAACTATCATGGATAAACTGAAGTGACACACTTAAAACGACTGTGTCTAAAAGTGTGTGTTATATTTAAATATAATATTTTTTCAACCACTTTATGCACATAATTAAATGTGAAGTCAGAAGCATTTAATGCTACCAAATTTCATGTTGAGTACAAGGATTTGTAATGATACGTTTCCAATGACTCTTTTTGAAGGAAGTTTTCCTTTTATAAAAGACTGAAGACGAAGAAAGATAAGAGGGGCATATACGCGACAACAAGGCTTTTTTATGAAGTTGAAAAACACGAACTACACAATATTGTGTTTTCTCATCAGAACTTTATTGCATGATCTAAGAACAACCTCGTGTCTTCACATCTTCTCACTGAACCTAAAGACGAACATTGAGAAGAGAAGAAACATCTGCAGAATAACAAAACATCAATCTGTTTTGCATCATATTCTTTCTTCTTCTCTTTCTCTCTCTGTTAGTTTACCTTCGAGTTGTGCTTGCATTACAATGTATATTTATCAGCTCTCGCTCCAGCGATGTTTTGGAAAGTACTAGATACTCTCTCGAATTCTTTCTTCTTATATGTACTTCCACGAAAAGTGTGGAAGTGACTGTGTATAGCCTGGATAGCCTTGTGCGTTATTGTTTGTAAAATCCGATCCATGTCGTCGATCTGTTTATTTATTAATAAACGTGTTTGGCAGCGGATGATTGCTAAGTGGAGAGTATTAGGTGTCACCCGAACCTCTTGTTTTTATTTCACTATGTATTTCAATGTTTTGCTTGGCTTGTTTTAAAAATGTTTTTAAAATTTGTTTTGCAAAATTGTACTATGATGGTTAGTTTTTACATGTGATATGCCTACTGTTTGATGTGAGTAAATTAACTGTGGGGCATGGATGAGTTGGTTACTGGTGGTGGCGTCCTGATCCCGAGGTTCCGGGCTCGAGTCATCGCAAGGCAACACACACTATATGTCATTATAACCTCTCATGGATCCCTCTACCCCGTTGGGAACTGGCCCAAGCCCAAGGTTGACAACCTTGGGCCTCGCTGGGGACGTATGGCGCGCAGGTGGTGAGGTTACACTTATACTCTGTTACCCAAATACACGTTTTGTTTGCGGGGCACGGGTGAGTTAGTTACTGGCGGTGGCGTCCTGACCCTGAGGTTCCGGGTTCGAGTCCTCGCAAGACAACATGCACTATATGCCATTGTAACCTCTTATGGGTCTCTTTACCTCATTGGGAATTGGCCCAAGCCCAAGGTTGGTCACCTTGGGCCTCACCGGAGACGTGTGACATGCATGTGGTGAGACCGCACCTATACCTCGTTACCCAAATACACGTCTCCCCCCCCCCCCCCGCTCGGGTGTGGTGGTAAGGATGAGGAGGGGTTTGGGGCGTGGTCGTGGGGTCAAGTCCAGCGATTTACTGTATTTTCTTCCTTGCATGTGTGCCGCTTTTGCGGTTGTACCCAAATTTTAAATTAATCTCAAAAGATTAGGATAATCGTAAGATTATTCTAACCGAGTTTTGATCAAACTTTTGAGATGTTATTTAAAAGCATTAAATTAGATATACCTACTGCATTAATTAATTGGGATGTATTTCAAATTGAGAGATTTTATTTTAAACTGTTTTTAAACGAAAATTTTAATTGGAAACTCAATTCACTCCATCTTGAATTATCCATTCTGACCAACATTTATCACTGCGATATTTATTTATAATTTTAGCATAATTCATAATTAATATACCAGTTGAAAATATAAAAATATTATTAAAATAATAATAATATATAATAATAATAATAATAAGGGGCAATGACGGTTGATCAAAATAGGGCCCTAATTCCAGTTAAGGACCTACATTATTTTAGACTAAAGTTAAATCTCAATTCAATTTAAAATGCATAATGTTTTTGGCCATTCATTGGAGTTTTCCATGTTTTTTGACCAAAACTGGCATTAACTTCATGTTTTGGTTCTGGATCCTCATTGTCCCTAATAATAATAAATTTATACCATGGTTTAAATAGCAATAATTTATTATTCCAGTTCTTATAAAATCATTAAAAACATCCCTTCATGCTCTCTCTCTCTCACTCTCTCTCTCAAACTCTGATATTTGAGTCGATCGGTTTTCTTAATTTTGGTCAATTTAAAAGTCGTTTTGGCTCACTCACCCGATTTTTTCTTTTTTTCTTTTCCTTAGTTCATAATTTCTTACATTTATTTATTTATTTATTCATTTACCCACCACATTTTCCTTTATTATCATCCTTTTCCCCTTTATTTATTTATTTTGAGTAAAATTCACACTAAATTTATAAATTAATTCTAAAATTGATTATAATCAAAATAATTATTTTTAATGCATCGGCTATGTAATTTTAAATGATAAAAAAATAAAAAAATATTATTTAATTTGATGTCCATTCATTTCAAAATTATAAAATCCAATGATATTTGAACGGAAAGTTTTAAATAAAAGCGAACCTGGATAAATGGTTTTTTTACCCCTATTACAGGATTTACAAAAGATAATAATAAATATTTATAATAATCATGGTATTATCATTTAAAATGTCATTACTTTGAATATGGTACTTTCAATTTCCCTTGAACCGGGCAGTAAAAATTATTACCCTGTCTCTATCCCTTTCATCCTCTTCTGCCATTGGATACGTATGGCAGATTTCTTCCATGTCAAGCCAAGAGTGCTCGGCCACTTCCTTAAGTTACGTGCAAGCAAAGGCAGCGCTGATTTTTCCGTGCTCCTCAAGAATGGACGGCTGAGAGGAGGCCGCTGCGTTTTCGCCGCCGCCGCGCCACCGTCGCCCACTGCATCGAGACATGCGCCGGGTTCGTTTTCCCTGATACATTCCCCCCTTCTAAACCCTAATCGCCGGGAACCTCACCCCCTTCTGCCATGTGTGGCGATTCTCCGTCGCACCCTCAAATGACCACGCCGCCGCCGACGGCTCTGGCGCCGGGGTTCAGGTTCCACCCTACGGACGAGGAACTTGTCTGGTACTACCTCCGGCGGAAGGTGACGGGGAAACCCTTCCGCTTCGACGCTATTTCTGAAGCGGATATCTACAAGGCTGAACCATGGGACCTCCCAGGTCTCTCTCCCCCTCCCTCTCCCCCCATCTCTCTCTCTCTCACGTCCTTCTTTTGACTTAAATGTATTTTGTTCTTTCACCCTTCCAACCGGGAGAGTTGATCCGATGGAAGTTTTGTGCTTTAAAATTGCAAACGATTTAGCCAATGGATATTGCAGCATCCGTTTGTTTATTCGTTGATTTTCTGTTTTGTGCTGGGCAGCGGCAGGGGAATTGTGTGCGGGAAATAAAAGATAAAGGATTACCCAAAGGTTTTACGTTGTTCGGTTTCAAGATTCCAAAAGAGATGACTATGTACAGTTTTTGGACAGTCAAAGATGCAAACTTTATCATTACACGCAATAATTCAAATCCCCCCTCACATTATAACACATCACCTATGATAAGCAATTCTATATAAGACTATGATTGACAGTACTTATTGAAAATTTCTCATACCACTTATGCAAAGTGATTCTTTTTAAGCGCTTCCAGATTGTTTATTCAAAAAGTTGTTTTTGCCACTTATTTAAGTAGGTTTGTTCTGAAATTTAAGCTAATGTGTTTTTTAAACTGTTTATTGCGATTTTCTTCCTTGTGTTCCGCAGTAGCAGGTGTAATCGACCTAGCGTTATAAGTAATAAGTGATATAAACAGTTTTCAATGGTTGGTCTCAAACAAGCGTAATTGATTTCAGATTATTTATTGTGGAAATGATTTTCTGTCATTTATTTAAGCGATTTTCATCAGGAATTTACGTGCAAGTATTTTTCCCGAAACTGAACAAATGCCGATTTAAAGGGTGTACTGAGTACACCTACCACTACGCCATGAATCATCCTGAGTTTAAACATAGGAATTTAAATACTTTAGCTAAGTCTCACTAAATTAATTGTTAAGTGGCCGTCAGAACAGTAACATGGTCTTTATAACAATAACCTAGCCTTTAAAATCAACCATTGGAAATAATGCGTTGGCTGTTATAAATAAGGATAAGAACATTGTAATATTTATGCATAATGGAGAAATTATGGCATCAAGCACAATTAGTAGAAATATTCTACTTGAAGCACACATGATCGAGCTTGGAAAGGAGGTAGCATTCTTTGGATTTGTCATCAACCGAGACCAAATGAAACTCCAACAACTTATCAGAAGTGACAACTGACGCCAAACACAAACTCAGACTAGTTGTTGTGCAATTTTGGATAGACAAAATTGCAAATTTTATCTGCAAACCTCAACCCTAGAAGGTCCCACCTCATTCTAGGAGGATCTCCATTTATAGGACAGAATCACTCATATATGATGAAAGTCTAGGAGATCTATTTATTTGACAGTCTTTTGGATTGTTGTGCAAATATGCTATAGCCTATACATACTGTGTTGATAAAATTGTTCACAGTGCGGATAATGACAGACAAAGATCTCTGTTTTAGGTCAATTTTTTCTGAATTGTGGTTGAGACAGTGTCGGGCTAGAACTTCACCTCCTTGATACCCTTATAACTCACAACAAGTAAACTTTTTTGTTCAGAGATTATTGAAAGTTTAAGAGTTGGGGGAATGATGACGAAGGTGGTTGATAAAGACTGAATTGTAATGTCAATGTAATAGATACTTTGCTGTTTTTTTTATATATCAAAATCTGTATTCTTTGTGTCTGATTAAAAAAAACATCGGGTTGTGATTTTCATGAATTGGATTTTGTTTAGGTAAGTCGAGGTTGAAGACTAGAGACCTAGAGTGGTACTTTTTTAGTGCTTTAGACAAGAAATATGGTAATGGAGTGAGGATGAATCGGTCCACCAACAGAGGGTACTGGAAGACAACTGGGAAGGATCGCGTGGTCCGTCACAACTCAAAAATGGTCGGAATGAAAAAGACTCTGGTTTTTCATAGTGGGCGTGCTCCCGGTGGTGAACGGACTAATTGGGTAATGCATGAGTACCGACTTGCTGACGAGGAATCAGAGAAAGCAGGTGTTCCAAAGGTCAGAAAATATTCCTTGAGCTTTATGGATCATCATTATATTCATTAATTTTTTAATTCTTAGCTGGCTTCATATATTGATTAGATTCATGTTGGCTTTTTTATGAGTTTAACCTCTCCTAGTTTGTAATATATATATATATATACGCATGTATATATCTTTTGGCTGAAACATCCTTTATCCTCCTGGGTACCATGCCCATCAGATCAAACAGCTCACAGCAGGGTGCATGGGTCTCACATCTGTCAAAATTGTTATATGGGCTGGGCCCTTCTGTGCAACTGGGCAATGATAGTGTCATTTAATTTTTACCGACAAGCAAAATGGACGGGTTGGGCCTGTTTAGACCCTCTCTGCACGGGTTTAACTCCATTTCTACCTTACCTTTTTAGGCTTGTTTTGCATACAAGCATGTTTGTTAAGAAGCCTGGACTGTTTTCCATGCTGGGTGGCCTAACCCACGAGCCATCCCGTTTTTAATAAATCTAATATTTACATTTAAAATAAAAAATAATTTTAGATTAAATTATATCAAATGTTCAGAAGTCCATGGGTTCGCCCGTAAAACCCATTTTCTTTAAAGTTTTTTTTTTAAATTTAAAAGTTCAGCATCATGATTATATTAATATTAAAAAAAAATGGCAGGCTTGCAGGGTAGCTGCATCCGAATGAATAAGCCCGCCTGAATGTACGGGCCTATGTACAAAAATCTGTTTAGCCTCTTTAAAAATGGCCTAAAATTTTCATGAAAAGCTGGAGGATTTGCCCACGGGCTGAGGTCTGTTTTTGCATGTCTATGTTTCCCTGTATTGTCCACCAACATGGTTGTTATTAATTCATCCGTGCCTTGGTTGACCAACATGAATGATGAAAGGAAACTAAATTTGAAATTGTTCAAATAATTTTATTTGTTAATTGTTTACTGGGGTCTCTAAAAGCCCACATCATTTGTTTTTTTCATCATATCGGATCACACCACTGACAGCCTGAATGATTTTTTAATATCTCATAAGAAGCAGTGGATCTATGAGATACTGGCCGGGGATTCTGGGTCAAATAATCTATTTTAAAGGAGAGTTGATGAAAAGCAAAAAAAAAAAAAAAAAAACTGTCTTCATGGAATCAGTTTCTGTAACTTGAGTGAGAGTGCAGGAGATTCAGTTGAGAGACTCATGCACCGTGTGGGAGGATTCTTGATTGAAGCATTTGTTTTTTCCATCATTTCTATGAAGTTTTTTTTTTTTTTTTTAATTTCTCAATTTGATAAACACTGCTTTCACTTTCATGCTTGTTTGGATGGGAAGGATGCTTTTGTGCTGTGTAGAGTTTTCCAGAAGAGCGGTTTGGGACCACCCAATGGAGATCGATATGCGCCTTTTATCGAGGAGGAGTGGGATGATGATGCATCAGTATTGGTTCCCAGGGAAGAAGCTGTGGACGAAGCCACTGGTGATGATGCTTGTGCTGAAGAGATTGACCTCGAATTGGTATGTGCATTACCTGGGTTTTTCTTAGCAATCCACCGGTTTATCAATTTTTGTCTCCCTTTGATGAGAGATATAGCTTTTTGTCAAATTTTGTAAGTGCTTTTGTGTCAGGGTTTCCTGATTGTTTATTGAAATAGTTTTTTAAAGTGGTTTTGTTCTTGAAATTTACGCACTAGTGTTTTTTTAGAAATAGAACACACCAGTTATTTTTCAAACTACTTATCACAAGGGGCAAGTATTTCAAGGCTCTGTTTTACAGCACTGCTTATAAAATTTATCACTTGTGAGAAATGCTTCTGTATAAGAGTTTCTATATTGCTTATTTAAGTTGTCTTTTAGTGAATTTTAGTGGAAGTGTTTTTCTTTGACAAAACCAATGCCACCTATTTTTTCTAACTGCTCAAATGCTGTTAAATGAGCCTGAAGGCTTTGCTTGACATCACTTATTGTGAACTGATTAAGATTACTGCCGCTATATAAGAGTCTGTTTCACGGTATTTATTGAAAATTGTTTGTAACACTTACAAGTGTTTTTGTGTAAGCATATACAGATTGTGTATTTAAAAAAAAAACGCTTGTTTGCAATTTATCTAAGAGGTATTTGTTAGGACTATGGGTGTGGGAGAGAGAGAGAGAAGAAGGATCTTCCCTATACACTGAATTGGTATAAACTGTACAGTCACTAACAGAGAACTACAGTAGGTAAGAAAAAGATAGAGGAAGATGGAGGAGAAGAGATAGAAAAAAGAAGATCCCAGCAGAAGACGACCACTCTTCTGCAGAGCCAAGGCTGAGACCACCGACCCGTCCAGCTGCCAAGCTGAAATCCAGAATCATTCATACCCTCCCCCACAAATCAACCACCCTATTTAGTCGGTTTGGCTTGGCTCAGTGAGGAGTTGAAGACCCATATAAGCACTCAGATTCTGGATTTCAGCTATCATGAATGTTCTAGAATACGTTGTGCTTTTCCAAATGGTTCCAGAGTATGGAAACTTTTATATAGAGAATTCTAGAATATTCTAGAATGCTCTCGAATATGGTGAAACTCCATCTCGGGAACATTCTAGATTATTTAGAATGTTATGAAACTCAATGGTTTTCAGGGTGATCTTATACATTTTTGTAGGCTAGAATTCTCTGCCTTGTATTCTTGTAAAGTTGTAGAATTTGTAAAGTTGTAGAATTTGTAAAGTTGAAGTGAGAGACACCTCATTTGTATATAACTCATAACTCATAACCTTGTAATAGAGAGAGCACTCCATTATCACTAATGCCAAGTTATTCTGTATAAGCGTTTGCAGATTTATTATTGTAAAAAATCTTTTTTTCATAAGTGGCTTTTTTCTGAAATTTAAGTTTTAAGTTTTTTTTTTTAGAATCAAAACAAACATTGCTTATTTTTCTAGACTTTTTTTCCAGAAACCGAACAAAGGTTACTTGTTTTTCATCTTGTACTGTTTGCTCATTTTCTTTGACCAGCTTGTGAACATCCTTTCCGCCCTTCTGTTTGGGTGTTGCAGGACTTTAGTCAGTCTGTGAAGATGGAGAATTCCGATGAAGACTGCCCGCCCTTGTCTCTCTCTTGCCCGGAACCCCTCCCTCTCTTCCCAAACAAGAGGCTCCGGGAAAACCATCCTGACCTGCTGCACCCTTCCTCCCCAGACCTCATTAACACCACGAATCAAGACCGTGGCTCCTCCACCACAACGGCAGCCACCGCCCCGATGATGATGACGACAACTGCCCAGCTGAGCCTGAACCCTCCGCCGGCCCTCTCCGAGATCCCTCTCCTTGAATCCATTGACCACCAGGGTGGGGCCCATCTGTTTGTCTCACCCGCATGCAGCCCGGCTGGCCTTGTGGCACTCCTGCCCCCGGCCTACGCCAAGCTGTTCCGGGATCTGCAGAGTGAGATCCACAGTGTGTCGGCAGAGAGGGCTGAGTTAAAGATTGAGCTGATTGGTGCTCAGGCGGTGGTGAATTTTCTACAGTCTCAGCTGGCTTGCCTCAGCAAGGAGAATGATCTGTTGAGGGCTGCTGCGGGCGGAGGGCGGTAGGGTTTTCCTTTTGTTCTGGCAGGCAGAGAACACGAAGCAGGTGGATCTCCGAGTTGTTGGGTTTCATTTTCTGGTAATAAACAGTGTGAGCCCAACTCTGCGCCGCTAAATAAAGCCGTGTTTGGATGATTGGTAAGTTAATGCCATTCATCCGCCCTCATGCCCAAGGATCAACGATCATTGCCTGTTTTTGTAGTTAAATGGATGTCGTAGCTGTCTCAGTTGGATTTTTTATCATTTTTTTTGTATGCATTATTTCCATGTCAGTTGCTCCACGGGGTGCAACTAAAAATTTGCGGAAATATAGGAGTGTCCTTTATCGATATTAAAAAAACACTGATATCTGATAAATGTGATCATTATCAGTAATATTAGGTTTTTTTTTTTTTTAACGTTGATAAAATTATTTTCTGTTTGTGGGTTTGTTAGTAATGATCAGAGTCAATCATATATATATATATATTGCCCGTGGGGCACGGGTGAGTTGGTTAAAGGTGGTGGCGTCCTGACCCTGAGGTTTCGGGTTCGAGTCCTCGCAAGGCAACGTGCACTATATGCTAGCAAACCACTCGTGGACCCTTTTATCCTGTTGGGAATTGGCCTAAGCCCAAGGGTTGACCACCTTGGGCCTCGTTGGGGACGTGTGGCGCGCAGGTGGGCATGCCAGCCCAATACCTTTTTACCCATCAACACGTTTAGCCCCACTGTTGGTGGTGGGGTGGTAAGGGTTTGGGGGGGGGGGGTGGTAAGGGGCAGGTCGCGGGGTCAAGTCCCCGGGCTTGCAATTTAATGTAATTTTCTTCTTTGCGTCGTGTACCGCTTTCGCGGTTGTACCCAATTATATATATATATATATATATATGCGTGCCTTGTCCCTCCTCTTTGATGGGGCTCGGGACAGATGCAGTTTTACTCAATTCAGCCGCACTATTATGGTGAGGCTGAAGACTTTAGCTTTCGCGCACCTACTCAATTGGTAACCAAGACATGTATCAGGGGCAGAGGTTTTTGCAAAAAAAAAAAAAAGAATTATCAAATTTATATTAATATATTTGTATATGTGTGTCTATATATATATATTGTATATATTATGTATATGTATATGTCTATATGTGCATGCATATATATACATTGCAACAAATATATATTAAAATATACATTCATATATATATATATATAGACACATACAAATATATATATATATATACACACACACACACACACACAAACACAGATACAAATATATGTATAACTTGTGATTTCTTATCTTTCAACCTTATTGGATGAAGATCATTGCTTCTGAACGTGATTCTCTGCTATTATCCCTTTTTTTTTGAGTATGTCATTCATTGCTTTGATAACTGAGCATTCTGCAGCAGAATGATTATCAATGCAAACATGACATTTCTTTGATTTGCTATCTTCTGCCACTGCACATGTAGGAGTCAAAGTAGCTTGTTAGTGCATCTGGAATGACATTATATTTTCGTTTAATATTTTCTATATTAAAGTTATAGTATTGAAATTCATTCCTCCATCGTAGAAGTTGTGCCCGGGTAAACCTTTTTAATTTAATTCTCATGAAATTCTTTATATAAGAACTATATGTTCTTATAGTAAAAGGTTTTCCCAATAAAAACTTATTAGCCATAATTCCTTTAAAGGCTGCAATCAATTTTTTTTCATGGACAAGATAATTCTTCTCCGTCTTATTAAAACATCCACCTCATAATATACTGATACTTTCATTGTGGCTTTTCCTTATCTTTAAGATACATCCCCATGGTGAGTTCGATGCATCTGTTTTCAAGGTAAGTTGACCTTCATTCCCATCTGGATACTCCAATTCTGGGAGGTTCGAAGCTTTTTTCTTCAAAATTTTGATTACTTCAGAATCTTCTTCTGTCCAATTCCAAGGTACCTTACTTGACACATTTTTCTGTATTGGAATTGAGATTTTCGCTAAATCTCTGATGTATGCTCTGACACAACTTAATATACCAAAAAACACTTGTATTTGATTACGATCTGTAAGCTCATCAGGGAAAGTTTCTAACTACTATGCAATATGTGGTTGAAGTTTTTTTCAACTTCCCTGGATTTGCAATCCCAAGAATTCTATCTTTGGTTGTATCCAAATGATATTTCTTTCTGAAAGTATCATCCCTTCTATTCGAGTTTGGCTTGTACGTCTTTTACTTTCTTGAGCTTTTCATTTAGGTTTTTGGAGACACATTCAATATCTCCAAGTTCCCATTTCTCTCAAGTAATAATATCATGGACCCACAGATAAATAAATACATACATATATATACCCATAGACATATATTTACATATAGATACAAACATATATAAGACAAATGTATTTAAACATATTATATAAATTTATTATATAAATGCATTTACAATAAATATGGATTTTATAAATTTTATTATAAAAAATTTATATGTAAATATACAATTATATGTAAATATATAAACATATTTTATAAATGTATTTAAAAATAATTATATTAATATATATAATATATATCTATACTAACATGAAGACTTCTCTCTCTGCGTGTCGCACTCTCTGTTATCAATTTCCCTCCAAATCACGGTTCTCCCTCCAAATCGATGTTCTTTCATCCTATCGGTTTTTCCACCTCGACGTCTACCCTCCCGCTACCAGTCTAAGAACTGCATCTTCTGTGCCTGCTCTCTGTGAATCACTGCTCCATCTCTCTATACGAATCACTTAGTCTCTCTCCACTATGTTCCTATATCGCACTCTTATGATTGTTGCGAAGCTCATCCCATACGGTTCTCCCACAATCGTGATCCAAAACTCTGCATAATTTTATTTTGATTCTTCAATCAACGATTCTTCCCAATTCAATCACAGGTTAATGTTCTGGTTATCTTTCAGTACACATCACAGAATAACACCACAATTTTTGTAACCCTCATTTTTTAATTCTGAATTTACTATGCTCCTCAGTTCCATGGTTCAAATTTTACTACCCTTCTTACCTTGATTTTATTTTGCTCATCACATACGTTTTGCTACTTTCATCATCCATAGAAACGTACAACTCATCCTTCACAACAGGTTCTCTCCAAATCCCTACACATCTAATTTTATTTTGATTTTTCCTTTTACGGTTTATCCACTTTCAATCATAGGTTTCTGTTTTGGTTCTCTTCCATTACACATCACACCGTAAGACAACACTTTTGTAACCTTAATTTTCTCACCCACATTTAATTTTTGTTTCTAGGTTCTACAATACTCCCTCTTTTATAATCCTTATTTCTTAATCTTGATTTTATTCTGCTCCTAAGTTTGCATTTTATTATGCTTATTTTACTATGATGTTGTATGTGTCAAGTAAAGAACCTTTTGACTCGTCATTTGTGGGTTTCCATTTCCTCTTTTAGGATAAAGATACACCCGAGTTTAAAGGCCTAAATCCATTTCGCTTCTAAATTCTAAACGTCTAATTCATTTCGAAGCTTCCTTCAATTTGCAGCTTTTCTCCAATTTTATCACTTCTATATATTTATTCTCATTCTTCTTTTATTTACACTTTCAACGTAAAGATTAAATTCATATTCTAAAATATCCTGATTTCTATAATATATTAACAAATGCACCTCCATTATCGACATATTACATGCAAATTAATTGCGTATGTTGTACGTGCCTCTCCACAACCAGTTTCTTATAATTAGGAGAAAACCTTAGAATCTCCATAGTACCTTATTTCAATGTTTAATAAATTCATTAACTTGGATTGCACTGTTTTTTATAAGATTATATGTATACAATTTCGAATATAATTATTATGTTGTACTCCTCACCTATACTATAAGTATTCACTTCACTATAGCTGCATACATTTCCTATATTCCCTGGTATCGACTTCTCTTACTCTGAAGCTATTAACCTTATTCTGTCTACTCCACATGAAATTTAGGAACACAGTGATTTGCTGTTAATCGGTGTGTTACCTTTTCTTCTTTGTACCATTATCATTGCAAATGCATATTCCCTATATGACACTGCATATATATTTTTTACTTCTTGGGATCTATTTTAACGTTTAGCGTAGCATATTTCAATACATGTCACCTCTTGATTGCAAGTATGAATAAGCTTCTAAAGATGCAAGATTCCAAAGAAAACTAAGGAGGTTGAAAAATAAAGATGATGTTCATACATGTTTGCTATAACATATTATTTTTATACTACAAAAGTATACGATTCATTTTTTATTTCCTTATTTCCATTGTTACGTGACATGAATATCCACCACATCAAGATCTTCACATTCATCTATTGAACCACACATCATCCACTTAAATCCAGTGTCCTTTAATGATAGCAAATTACAAAATTCAACATGGTTTCTAATGGTAAGTTTATATTTCATTCTTTTTTAAATATATCTACATGTTCATGTAACATGTTAACTAACATTTAACAATTACAATGTGTTTTTAGATAATCAGAAATGTCAAAATAAACATACAAATATAGATTCCCTACCTGCTTATACTATACTGAGGACATTAAGTAACAGGTTCCAGAAAATATTCCACTCATATGCACTACTACAAATCTGGGTTTATCCAGTGCTAGCTAAAAACATTGATAAAGGGAGGTTTTACCAGTACTAAAAAAAAATGATGATAAAGGAGACCCTTTATTAGCGCTAATAAAAAAGTACTGATAAATGGACCCTTTATTAGCGCTATTAAAAAAGCGTTGATAAACAGAATCATTTATGCTAATAAAAAAACACTAATAAAGGGGATCCATTTATCATTGCTATTAAAAAAGCATTGATAAAGGGTATATTTAATAAAAAAAATTATATTTCATTAAAAATAATATATTAATATAAAAATATATTTATATTGATATAAATATAATATATATTTTTTAAATATGTTTGATATAAAGCAAAAATACGCATTTACACTTAATATATAAGATATTAAGTGAAAATGACTTATAAAATAATTAAAATATTATTAATTAATAAATTTCTAATTATTATTGAGTAATAGCCATTTATTTACAATTGGATGACAAAAAAATTAAATGGATTAATGAACGTTCAAAGAAAAGTTGAAAACACGACTTAAACTTCAAATGATTATAACTTTTGATCTAGATGTTCGTTTGAGCTCTACCACATGTTAAATCAAATTCTGCAAAGAGATTTATGCCTTGGTGACCCGGGGAACCTCATTTTTTTAGTCCGAAAAATGGCCTTTAAAATTGAGTTTTTAGTTGGTATATCCTATTTTTTTAATATTCAGTAGCATTTCAACTTCATTTATGAGAGTCTTCTTGTCCGTTTTCAGTGGGTGCTGAATTTATTCCCATAAGTTACATTCATATAGATATTATGGTTTTTAAATTTTATCATTTTTTAATGTAGTTTTATTTATAATTAAATATATGCATATTTTCTTATATTTACTTAATCAATTGTATAAATACATATTTACATAGAAATGTATTTTTAAATATATAAACCATATGAAAATAAATATTTATTATTAATTTCATTTAAAATAAAGAACTATCCATTTTATTTACCTTACAAAAATGCATTGATATTTATATACATATACATATACATGTAAATGTGTTTATATATAAATGTTTGTGTGTCAATAAACAAATATATATTTGTGTATATTCCAATATATGTAAATAAATACATATATATGTAAATATTTGTGTGTGTATGTGAGAAATATAAATGTGTACTTATGTGTAAATATGTATGTATGTGTGTGTATCAATATTGTGTATATACATCATATATAAATGTATTCTTATATAAATATATCATTATCTTTAAATATAGTATATAAATGAATTTACAGTAAAACTATATGAACACACACACACATAATGTTTATATATACACATGCACGTGAATTGATAAACAGATATATATTTATATTTAAATTCCAATATATGTAAATGAATATTAATATATAATACATTTAAATAAATTTAAGTATATATAAATATCGTACACATATGCACACTCACACAAACATATATTTTATAAATGCATTTAAAAACAATTATATATATATGAATAATAAATATGTGTGTATATATATATATATTTATAAATAAATGTATGAATAAAAAATGTATGTAAATAAATAAATAAATATAAATAAATATTTATAAATAAATATATGAATAAAAAAACATATGTAAATATATATATTTATAAATAGAATTCTCTTAAAATATCGAATAAATCGATGTAGTGTAGTGGTAAAGCTGTCCTCTTAACAGGAGGAGGTCCAAGGATCAAATCTGGATGAGCACAGGTTTTTGAGGCCTCTTTAGTGCTGAGGAAGGTGGTTGAAAGCACTGAGAAATGGGGGGGGGGGGCTAGCACCGAGGAGGGGGTGGGGCGCTGAGCGCTAGCGCACAAAAAAAAATTAAAATTTTATTAGCACTTTGAAAAAGAACTGATAAAGGACACCTTTATCGGTGCTAAAAAAGTGCTAATAAAGGGATCCTTTATTAGTGCTTTCAAAGCACTGATAATCTAGACGCTGTTAAAAGCTGACCTTTATCAGCGCCAACACCTAGATTATCAGTGCTTTGAAAGTACTGATAAAGATTCTTTCTAGCGTTGTTAAAAGCCCCATCCACATTAGTGACGTAAGTATTAAATATATTTTATTATTTGAATTCAGTTCATATTTTAAGCATCCATTACACTTTTTTATGGGAATTCATCTTAGGTTCTAAACCAAGATCTTCCAATAATAGTCCAGCCATTGTGGGAACAACTGCCTCTTATGACATCAACCACAATAATTTATTACTAACACATTATCTGTGTCCTTCATATTCTGTTAGGTATATTACATACATTTAAATATACAACTATATCACCATATCATCATTACTAATTCATTATTATAAAACCTCATAGTTTTCCAAGGACTCTTCAACATCCATTTAATTACGTTACATCACCAGGTGAACCTTCATTAGCTTCCATGTAAACTCTAACCTTTATTTTCATTATTAACCATTATGCTATTTATATCATATTATTTTACAGAATACTTATTTATATAACAATAACACTTAAAATGGCATGTAATGTCTCATTAGGATCAATTATCACTGCTTTGTGTTCTTCTACCTCATTATCACATGTTCATCTTTCAACCTCAAATATAAAATGAAGAAAATATATAATATCTAATGGTCATGTCCATCCATCACTGTATTATGAAGGTACCAATTCTATTAATTTCATTACATTACTGTAAATTTCATAAGAAACACATAATTTAATACTGATTATTTTTTTGCACTTCTTTTTTTATATTGATTAAACAAACATATGTATGATTGTTTCTCTTGATGAAACTACCAGTAACTTAGATATTGTCCACTTCTTTGTATCTACAGAATTTATAGGTATTCATTTATCCAAAATTTGTTACTAAGTTTATCATAATAGATTTTTTAATGCATGAATTCCTAATTATTAGAATATGAACATTTTTTTAAATTTATTTCATGAAGAGTACATAGACATTGGTGACCCTATCCATTCCTTCAAATATTGTGATGCACAGTTATGGATTCATGATAAAATTAATAAAAATAGTGGTCAAAAAAATCTACACTTTTCTTTGTGTTGTTCATTGGGTAAGATAAGTTTGGAGTTACTTCATGGAACTCATGATTACTTACAAAATCTCATATTCAACCTTAACTATGATGTTACAAAAAATTTCCATGAACACATGAAAACCTATAAGTCAATGTTCTCTTTCTTGTTTGGGAGGAAGGATTGAAAATTCTATCAACACTGGTGGTGATCCTCATATTTTCATAATAAATGGTCAAACCATCACCATATTGGATGTTTTCTTCCTATTGATGGGGACTAACTGAAACTTCTTTTTTTTTTTAAAAAAAGTCACTTTATGGGTTAGTGAGAACCAAACAAGAAATGAGAACCATAAGCAGGCTGGGCTTGGAGCCACACCCAAGTCCAGACCTGCCCAAGAGAGAAACCAGACAACATCAAACAACAAAAACCATAAACAGGCCGGTCCTAAACCCTGTGCAGGACCAACCCGCCCAAAACACACACACTACAACCCTACTGTCATGTCGCCCTGCGCTCATAGCAGCTCCACCCGCCTTTGCTGATCCACCGTCACCACGAACCAGATCGCCTCGACACCTTGCAAGATGTGACCCCAACGCACCTCCATCCCACCGGTGTCCATGGTAGGCAACCGTGACAGGTGAAAACGAACCGGAACACAAAACCAAACTAGATCCGCACCGAACGAAATAGGAAAATAGGAAAACCACCAGACCACAACAAATGAAAGCAAATCACCGTATTGCGCGATTTTTGTTGCACCAGAACCCTGGTACTCTACAAACCCACAAGCAGCCAAGAGCACAAAGAGAGGAAAATGATGTTGTCAGTGCCAAACTTTCTAGAGGACGCCACCTACGACCTCGTACTGACCTGAGAGAAGACGATGAAACTTCTAAACCCAGACCAGAAGAAAATGGGGGGATGCCATCAGAAAAATGGGTGAGGTCGTCGTAGATGCGAGAGCGAAACCTATAAACCTAAATCATCATAGGATGTTGATTCCTATTGATGGGGAATCATCAAAATTTGCACAACTATATGTTTACGACACCACAAATGAAGTAAAAAATGAATAAAAGATATTATGAAATTCAAAATTATTACACAACTAAAAATTTAAATAATTACACTTATTTGAAAACTTACATGTTCCTCCTTTCATGCAGTGATGATGAAAACAATTTGAACTCATCAATCATTCCAAAAGTTTTTGAAAATCTACAACTTATGTTAGATGAGCACAATCCATTAACTCTTTATTTCAGACTGACTAGAGATCTGTAGACTTCCAATGTCTCGCCAACTTTGAAACTATGATTAATTAGATGAAGATAGAGTGACTCATATTTATACAACTTACCAACCACATCTGAGATTTCTATGCTTATAATTGGTGATATTCAAGATATTAATGAAGACCGGGACATCATCGTAAATTTAAAACACTACTGAAAAACACCCTATACCCACAGTTTAGAACCATGGATATAGCCCCTAAAACCATGGGTATAGCCTATACCCATGAATTTAGGAACTGTGGTCTTGGGAGCCTTCAGGATAGACCTATACCCATGGTTTGACCAAATCGTGGGTATAGACCACCTATACCCATGGTTCTTAAACCGTCGGTGTAGGAAATTTCAATGGAATTACCTATACTCAAAGCTTGGTCAAACTGTGGGTGTAGGTCCTTATTTGAAAAAAATCCTTTGTTGGGATTTGATCCCAACACATTCTGCCTACACTCCAACAAATTTACCACTATCCCATAACACGTTTATTGTTATTATATTAAAAAAATTATATATATAAATTTATTTATATTAAATTATTTATTATTATTATTATTATGAAAAAATAATGGGCCAACCTATACCCACATTTTGGTCAAACTGTGGGTATAGGTTTTCCCACAATTTTTTTCCCGCACAACATATTGCCACATTTTACAAAAACTGTGGGTATAGGGGTGACCTATACCCACAGTTTTCAGAGAATCATCGGTATAGGTCCTTCCTGCGATTTTTTCCCTGCAAAACCTATTACCATGGTTTACAAAAATCATGGGTATAGGGGTAACCTATACCCATAATTTTTGGAGAACTGTGGTTATAAGTTCTTCTCATGATTTTTCCCCATGAAACCTATTCCCACAATTTACAAAAACTGAAGGTATAGGGGTGACCTATACCCATTGTTTTTTGGAGAACCATGGGTATATCCTTGTTTTCCAATAGTGAAAAGTAGATACCTTTAGCATATACCTAAACTTCATCCTTTATATCTTCCTTTGTAGTATCCTTTAATATTTTCAACTGGTCAAGATGAATATGTGGAAAACATCACTCATCATTTGACCTCCTTCCCTAGATCTTCCATACAACTCAAAGTTATAATGAGGGAATGCTTTTCTTTTCATTTACAAATTTGTTCTCAACATTCAATTTTTTACATTAAAGACATCATCTACAACAATTTATTATTGATGAATATATAATAGTTGAGTCTCAAAGATCATATTTCATCTGATTTAATTAGAAACAACTGAGAGTTGAGCTATATAATGGGTTTCAAGATTCTTATCTAAGAGGTGAACATGAAGGACCATCATGTGGAAAATGTATTATTTTGTTTTCTTCTTTCATAGGGGGCTTGAGATATATGATACAAAATTAATAGAATGAAATGAAAATTTGTAATTGGGTAGGATACCTAAATTTGTTTCTTACATTCACATGCAACCCAACTTGGCCTAAAATATTTCGCTATGTAAGAAAACAAAATTTTTGGCCTTATGACTATCCTAAAATACTTTCTAAAGTATTTGATATAAAGTTTAATCATTTGATGACTAATTTAAGAGAGGGATTTTTCTTTGGTAAGTTTCGAGTTGGTATACCTGTTAACCATTTTCATGTTCTTTAACAATATGAAAATAAATCTTTAAATAAATCCTTTTTTCTATCATTGTTAATACAAATTCCACTTTTATGTAGTTGTTCATACAATTGAGTTCCAAAAGTGAGTTCTTCCTCATGTTCATACACTCCTTTTTCATAATAGTGAAAAGAAAATTTCCTCTGTGATGAATATTAATAAAATTATGTCTGCTAAAATTAAAAGTAAAAATGATCACCCATGACTATATGAAGCAGTAAATAATTTCATAGTTCATGGTTTATATGGAAATAATAATCCTTGATCTCCATGAATGAAAAATAGAAGATGTTCTAAGTTTTTCCCAAAAAAAATTATTGCAAATACAATTATAGATGATGATGGGTTTACTATTTATCAATAGTGGTAAAGAATATGTTTGTGCGTGAGATTTGTTATGTTTTTTTGATTAAAAATAATGTTTATATACATGTGATAATATTTTTTTGATTTAAAATTCCTCATGTGCTTCATGTGTTTATTTTGGTTTGTTTTAATTTAAGTATTCAATTTATTTTATATCACATATGTGTATGTGTTAATTTTTTTTTAACATTTTATAATATGCTTTAGGTTGTTTAAATTATTTTATTTAGAAAATTTGGTTAATTATTTTTTAATGTTTCTCATTAAAAAAATATTATATATTTATTTGTTTAAATACTAATATTATATATATATAATTATATATACACTATTTCACTATATATATATATATATATTTCTATTATTCTCTATGACACAAACATAGCTTGGGCTTCTCCACTTCGCCCTATTTCAAATTCTTGACATATCCTTTGACTATTTAGGGCTGCATTCCTCGACTCATCCATGGAAGGAATAGCTCGATCCCTCGTATGCCACTGGTAGCACAACTACTGCTCAGATATCTAACGATAGAAGATACCCCTCCACCTTCAATCGTGTGACACCATGATATCACATCTTCAGCTTTAACCATTCTCAGCTTCTTCACATGATGAAAAATCACCTTCAATGGAAGCACATATTCAACAAATATATTTTTTATGTGTTTTTATATTTTTCTAAATATGCATAGGTCAAAAATATTTTAAAAAATGAGTCAGAAAGGCAGTGGCCCCCCGCCGCCTTTCAACAAAAATAAAAAAAATTAAATTAGTTATATATGTTTTTAAATTTATAAATATATAGGTTTGTATATTATGATATATATATATATATATATATTGTGTTTGTTTTATGTTGTTTATAATTATGTCATTAATATTTGAAAGTAAAAATGTCATGTTTTTAAGCAATAACTTTTTTGACATGTAAATAAGCTTTTACTTATTATGTTTATGTTTTTTTTTATTTTCAATTATGTTTTATTTTCAAGTATGTTTCCAGATATATTGTTAATTGCTAATATAACTAATCGAATCCTTTTGTTTTCTATTTATCTTGTTAGAAATCACTTATATAGGTTTCTATTCTTCATTTAGTTTAGTTAAATACTACTTTTTTTTGTCATTATTACATAACTATAATATTATTATTCATTATAAACATATAAATTATAAACATATACATTATATATATATATTGTTTTGTTATATACTTATTGTACTATTTTCTTTCAATATTTCAATTCATTTGTTTCAATAAAACTCATAAGAAAGAAACACGTGACTTGAATGAAGGACATTTGGACTGTGGATTTTTTATACATCAACCATTTCTATAGGAATGGAAGTTCCCTTAGCTTTACATATTTTTTTATTCTATTCATGACTATTATTCTGTTATATTAATCCCTTTTTGGATTTCATAAGTCAGTCTATTCTATAGAATTAGAATATACCAGTAAAAGGTTGAGCTTGAGTAGAAAGTATTCATTTTAGCGGGGTTCAATATCTCAGGATAGTTTGAATCTATAATGTTCCAAATTAATCAATATTTTATTGAAAAAATATTTTAGTATTGTTTTAAACCATTATAATGGTATATATAATATTTTTTTAAATTCCTTTAATTTTCATTTATTTATTATATTTATGAAATTCGTTTTATTTTTAACAACTTTTTAGATGTTTAGGATATGTTTTAAATTTTATTTAGATTGTTTTTATAGTGTATATTTTATAAGCTTTTAAATTTACCTACTTAAAATTTAATAATTTTTCCTATGTTTCAAGTAGTCGACTATGAAAGATTATAAAATACAAACCGTGACTAAAATATAAATTAAAATTAAAACACTGGATAAACATATAAAAATGTATGATATTAAAAAAAATTCTTCATTTTAATATATATAAAACATATACATGAATGAGTACAATCAATATCTATAGGGATATTCCATCCCACATGGTGGTCTGCAAATGATACGCCCGTATTGAGATCACCAAGCTCCGTATTGGGGTGGAGTTTGATGACTTGGAGAGAGCTGATCCTCTGGAATTAGAACATCCACCACTACATACTCTGCTTGTGTCTCAAAGGGAGGAGGTGTCAACTGGATGTCGTCTTGCACACCTGATCCTTCTCCACTAGTTTCATAGAAGGACCCACCATCATCGCTTGGGGGAACCATATAGGCTATAAAGGATCCGGATCCCAAGATGGAGAAAACTATGGATATCCTGTCAAGAAAGATGGATCCCATGCTACTTGATGCACATCCATAATTGGATGAGGTTGGACTGCTAGAGGGCCGACCTCTGCCTGTGGAACATGTGAGGTCTCACGTACATCACAACATGGTCTATGTCATCATCTTCGTGGCTCCTCAGCATCAATAGCTACTAGAGGAGGTTCCTGATTAGTAACCTCCATTCCCTGGGTAGGAACCTCCACTCTCTGGGGTGGACTATCAAATATGTTCTCACGAATTGCATGATAATTTGGCCTTAACACCAGCACTGTAGCATGGCTCACTACCAGAATAGAGACCCCTACTCATCTGAATCACTCATGTGAATAAGTTTCTCTGATTGAGTATTTTGTAAAGAGATTCAAATTGAATTATAAAATATTTCAATAAAAAAAACAATCTAAATTTATTAACTTACCATATCATGAATCCCTCTACTATGTCAATAAGATACAATATAGACTTTAGTCTATACCATAGATCATACTTGACCTACTCTAAAATATGGAATTGCATCATAGGTACACTCTGGATATGAAGCGCTGCTCATCTTCCCTAGAGGTCGAGATACTTGGCATGTCATCAACACCAGTCCTCATCCTACCTCCCTGTCAGCTTCAAGTCATGAAGCTTCCATGTCTTTCTTGGCATAAATTGAATGAGATGAACATAACCAAAATGGCGCATGACTCTATCAGGATTATTCCACTCAATAATATGAAAGTGAATGAGTGTCACTACAACCATAACATCATGAAGTCCAGCAGTGCAATATGCTGACAAATGGTCCAATAAAGCCCCGTATGGCATCTATGAAATATGAAATGAAATGTGAGATTTTTCAAAAAAGTTTATTACTAAAAATCAAAATTGATTCTATTATTAATTTTTTTAGATAATGATAGATTTTATATACTTACCTTGCGAGGTAGGAGACTGTCCAACTTGAGACGCTATGCACCCAAATGGCGTATCAGAATGATGAAGAAGCTATGTTTCTAATTGAACTTGTAAAATAAAACAATGAAAGTGATAAATAATAAAAAATTAAATTTAATAACTCCTACTAGCATCAAAAAATAATAGAGATTAGTGATCATACTAGCATCGATGCGAAGCATCACGAAGCACCTCTATAGGAAGTGGCTGAATAGCAAGCTCAGGGAAGAGTGAGGGGATACACTCCCATGCACAAATCTAAATAAGGATGACACATCCCATGATATATGTGTGGTCTGCGTGGCATTACATGTATAATACTTTGTATGTGTAAGCCAAATAGGAATATTCCCAGATGTACGTCTCGACCCGATCAAGATCCTCTAGCAGCCCTAGATACATAATGTACACATGATCACCCAGGTGATCAGTGCACATGGTTCCTCTAATGATCCATAATATATATGCATGGACATGTAACATGAGAGTCTTCTCATTAGCATCATCAGGTAAATCTACAAACTATGTCTCAAGATAACCCATAGATATCGACCCACCATCTGTATCAGCAGCATCATCCAAAATGTCAATGCCTAGAAATCTCTGAATAAGGTCATATAAATATGCATAGGTGGGTCCAATAATAGTTTCCCCTGAATAGGAAGACCGAGAAGGACTTCCACATCCTCGAGGGTGATGGTCATCTCTCCCTCTGGTAGGTGGAATGTGTGTCTCTCTGGTCTCCACCTCTCTAGGAGGGCAGCAAGCAGCTGATGATCAACAAATATGAAATCAAATAATATAATTCCATAGAAGACAACACAACACATGTATGGTATAATGGAGGGTGGAGACAACGTGTGATGAAAACAGTGCACATGACGCACCCTGATCCATCGAACCTCATGACCCTCTAGCACACCCCAAGAAACATGCGTAGCCTGCTTAGTGAGTAGTCTGGTATCCTTTATCTGTATGTAAAAAAATGAAATAAGTCGTAAGTTTAAAATGTAAATATAACGTTATAGTCAGAAGAATGTTATGAATTGTAGAATTTAAGACATTCCATGCTTATTCGCATTGTTTTATGAAGTTTTTTTTACCAAAAGAAAATGGAATGTCTTCATGTTTCTCAAATCATATTTCTAAAGTGTTCTTTATATATTTTTTAGCCAGAAAAGGTTTTTTTGTAAGATATGGTTTCATATATTTATATATATAAACATTTTTCTTCGTTATCAAAAATTTTATTAGAAAATGGCGTGCTTTGTAATTTATGAATGATTTCTCACATGATGGTATGTTTCATGATTATTTTCTCACATGATTTCTTTATGGTTTATCTATAGAAAGATTGATTATTCTTTCATGTTACCTCACATGCACTTTTCATATTCCTTATAATATGAATATAAAAGGCTTGTTGTTATCTAATAGTAAAAGTATTTGGAAATGTCATACAATTATACAAAATGAAGGATATTATATTAACCCCATATAATTAACAATATTAGAAGTTCACATAAGATAAAATACATCATTATGGTTGATAGTGTGAACTCAATCCAGTAATCTTAGGGAATCATTTTCAATTATGACATGCTTGATGACATAAAGTGCATCTCAAACTTTTCTCCTGTTCTTGAGGCCAGCCCATCTCATTCTACATCATGCTGGATTTTGGTCTCCCTTGTTTATGCAACCTGTTGATGTCAGGTATCACTATCAGCTGGTCTTCAGGTATTGGGAAATATCAAAACTCCCCAATAGGCATCCATGATGCAATATAACAGTTATCAATGGTGTCCATCCAGTACACTAGATCAACATATTCTTCCCATGATATGTTCACAGAGGCACATGATGTGATGGTGTGTGCGTATAGAAACCCTAATTCCTAGAAGTTTCCACATTGACATTGCCTCAATTCTAGTAATACCATCATTTTTTCACCGACACTATTTGTGATGGGGTTCAAATTCTCTTGAACTTAAAATCAAGAGTCTTATCAGTGGAAAAGGAAAACATGATAACCAGAAGCCTCTTCAATGTTATTTTTAATCTCTCTTTGAAAGTGTCTTCCATACCTTTTCCCCAACTGAATCCCATACAAGGCCAATTTTTGTCTATTAATGAAGTACTCCACACAATGATAAAATGTCTCCTAAACAAGGGAAATTATAGGTAACTTGAGAATCCCCTTAAATAAATCATCGATGCACCCTACAATTTTTGTGGTCATGTGTTCGTACCTCTTCCCCCTGTCATATGCCAATTTCTATTTTTCTTTTGGAAGATATATCATATAATCACACACTTCTTGATTAGCCTTGTGGATTTGTTCGAAAATTTCTTCAAACCTCTATTGATCTGGATCATATTCTATACATAAGTGATCATATTTCACATAAATTGATTTTATATTTAAGTTTAAATCATTAAAAATAAAAAATACATTTCATACCAAGCCTAGTGATTTCCTTCTTCATAGGTTTATTGTGGAATGTTTTTTCGCACGTTGCTAGAAATGTGTATGATATAGTACCGATGATGTGCATTTGGGGGTTTCCATATATCATGGAATGTATTGATTGCCTCATTTATTGATTGATGTCGATCAGATATTAAATAGACACCCTGAATGCTGGTGAAATGGTTACTGATACATGCCAAAAACTAACTCCATGATTTGTAGTTTTCCTTATCCATAATGGAAAATGAAAGAAGAAGAGGTGAAAAATTTCCATATTGGGTTGTTTTAATCAATAATACGCCCTTGTATTTTCCATATAGAAATGTTCCATTAATCTATATAAACTTTTTACTGAAATTAAATCCTGAGATATAGGGGATGGATGCCCAGAACAACCGATGAAATTGAACACGAGATGGATCAAGTCAGTTATCTTGAGACTCATGTTTGTTCATATGAAGATGGAAGAAAACTTGGTTTTTGTGTCTCAGTATTCATAGAAATTGTGTAAACACCTGATACAATTCATCCCAATCACCACAAACCTTCACAATTTCCTTTTATTTCTCCATCCATGCCTTATTATAGGAAATATTATAACCAAAAGTTTGGTGTATCCTCTCTTGCACAAGGGTTATAGAAACATCTTGGTATGTATTAATCATATCGATGAAAATGGATGACATAAATTCATTATCCAATGATTTATGATCTTGTGTGAGGTTTGACTAAACGTAAGTATGAGATGCCTCAATCTTTGAGATTCTCCAACCTCCAAATTCAATGTCTGGAATCACCCTCAGGAGAAATCTACAATCATCCCCATACTTTTCACACCGTATGATTTATTTTTAATGGACCAATTCCTAAACTATATATCTGTAGCACCTCTCAATGTGAATCTCTTTAGCATGTTTTTTAATGCATATTTACTTGGAAAATCCCTTCCTACATATAAGGTTTTTTCTAGATCACTAAACATATCTGATACAAATCTGGGAAACTTAGTTGTGGGTGTGAGAACATTACAGTCGAATTCAGGAACACATGCCATTGCTTCTGACCAATATATGAAGAGTGGTGGATGATTTATTATGGGTAGATTCTATAGTACATCTAATGGATTTCTAGAAACTTTCTCTCCATCTTCTGCTGCTCCCTCCTCATCAGTACCATTCTCACTGTCTATTCAATCATTACAAAAATCCCCATTAGAAGTCATATTTACATGTATATCTAGGAAATCATCTAGGTTTTCCTCTTCTACATCATATGAAATAACATAAATTTCTTGGAATCGACCTTTAACCACTCTTGTAAGTCTACGTCTTTGTACAATTGGACATTGTTTTTGTATAATAGAAACATCAACATATAACTTCATCATGGAACCATCTAACCACTATGAAAATAAATTTATTGCTTGGACCAACTACGCATCAGCAACCAATGGACAAGCTAGATGCCACAACATAGCTTGGAATTGAAAATGTCTATAGCTCATAGACTTGATCTCTTGATCGAGTCCCAGATTTAAGGAACCACGAATCCTATCTTAAAGTTCACTTAGGATTACACAATCATCTATACTAACCATTGTTGTTGGTTGTGTACTATAAGAATCTCCTTGCTCAATTTGAATAACCTCCTTGTAGCAGTATACATAGGCAAACATGACTCTCTACGTCAAAAATGTTTTTTGATCAAGATTCTGATAATGTAACTAATATTGAAAATGATGGTTGACCATATAATCTTTATTATACTTAAATTTTAGAACATATTTTTATACCCTAAAATATGATACTAATGTTTCATTATATAAAAGTTTATTAGAATATAAGCTGTAGAATGTTTTGGAAACCAAGGTAAAAAGAAGAGAAAACACCAAATCAATTTATTTATCATTGATAAAATGATAATTATAATCATATAAAGTGAAATGGAGAATAACAAACACATTAAATAACACATTAATGCTTTACAACATACAAGAAATACCTTGACATTTTTCAATAGAAAATGGTTTGGATTAGATGAGCCTAACTTCATAAGTGAGGTAAAATCCATCTTATTTTCAAGTGGTAGCTTAATAACATCTTCCAAAGGTATGTACTTAACTTATGGATTTTAAAAATATTTTGGCCTTCTAATGAAATATCTTAGATGTTATATTATATTTCATTAGAATGCCTACAACTTTTTAAATTTCACAAGTTAAGTACATACCTTTAGAAGATGTTATCAAGTTGCCAATTTAAAAATAAGCTGGATTTCACCTCATTCCTGAATTCAGGCTCATCTCATCCAAACCATGTTCTATTAAAAAATTTCAAGGTATTTTTTGTATGTTTTAAAGCATTAATGTTTTATTTAATGCATTTTTATTCTCTATTTCACTTTATATGATCATAATTTTCATTTTATTAATGATAAATAAACTAATTTGGTGTTTTATCTTCTTTTTTACCTCGGTTTTCAAAACATTCTGTGAATACTATTGATGATGAGTGTTGATCATATAATATATATGATACTAAAATTTTAGAACATCTTCTTATATCCTAAAATATGATACTAATGTTTCATAGTATAGTTTTTAATCATCCTAAAGGTATTTCAGTAGTTTATAAAGAAAATATGAATCATCTAAAGCATATCCCCTGGGAGTGTCAAACCAAGTGTGCAACAAGGCCTGTTGTTGTGTACCAAGTTACCCTAAATCAGGACCAAGACACCTTGTCAGAGTTTTTACTCCTAGGTACTTCTACGCCATAGCCACATCCACTTGTAGTATCTAGACAAGGATTTGATTGATTATATAACCATGTAATCTTTATGCTACCAAAATTTTAGAACGTTTTCTTATGTCCTAAAATATGACACTAATCCTCACTTAACCATTAGTTAATCATTAATTAACTATTAACTAATCATTTCTTAACCATTCCTTAATCACGACTTAATTATTATTTAATCATCCCTTAATCATTATTTAATTATCCCTTAATAACTCTTTAATCATACCTTAATCATTCATTAATCACCCCTTAATCATTCTTTAATCATTACTTAATTATTCTTTAATCATTACTTAATTATTTTGTAATCATTACTTAATTATTCTTTAATCATTACTTAATCAATATTTAATCATTACTTAATCAATAGTTAATCATTACTTAACCAATAATTAATCATTATTTCTTTATTAATTCCATAATCAATCTTTAATCATTATATAATCATTTAATAATAATTTAATAAATACTTAATCATTAGTTAATCATTACTAGAAAATTATTTAAACATTATATAATAATTAGTTAAAAATTACTTAATCCTTAATTAATTATGCCTTAATAAAAAGATAATCATATGATATTAATTAGTTATTTATAATTAGATAATCATTATATATAATCATTTTTAATCATAAATTATTCATTAGTTAATATATACTTAATCATTACTAATAGTAACTATTATTTCTAAACTATATATAACTAACTAAACTACTTAATAAATAAAATATTTAAAACTAAATAAAAACAATTTAGTTAAATAAATAAATAAATTTAAATTAAATAAGAAAAAAAACCTCTAAATGATGGTTTGCAAAAAAAAAACAGGACTTCTTTTAGGCCACTGGATCCACCACACATGAAGAAGACATCTTTGAGAGAGAGAGAGGCTGGAATATAGAGAGAAGGATGGATTTTGAAGTTAGGAGGATGGGGGGGGGGGGTGCCCTTTTATAGGGAGTTAAGTGAAAGGTGGAAGGGGGCACCTTTTTCCTATACCTTAGGCGAAAGGTTCCCCCCTTCTGCCTTTCACTTTCTCTTTAAGGAAAAGGAAACTACCCCCAGTTGCCTTTTGCTTTCTCTTTAGGTGAAAGGTAGCTACCCCAACCATCATTTCCATGTCACTGATCCAGGGAAAAGGCAGAGGGGTTCAACCACCTTTAAATTAACTAGAAAAGAGGCATTCCCCCTGCCTCCTTTTTTACAAAAAAAAAATATTTTTAACCTACACCCATTTTTTTCATAAAACACATAAAAAAACCTTCATTGGAAGCAAGTTTCCCCTTCTTCCTTTGATAGTATCACCGTCTCCCTTCAACAGCTTCACCACTAGCAGAATCATCATCTCAATCAATCTTCAATGGAATCACACTTCCATTTGAATCCCTCTCCTCAACCGTCAATGGTAGCAACTCTATGAAACGATAGTGGTGGCATCTAACGATGGCATTGGACAGTGGTAACATAAGACAATTCTGATCAATGGTATCACCTCGTTCCGTTAATATAATAATAATAATCATATTCTCCTCTGTTTTAGCATCAACACATCCATTTGTTTCAAAAGTATCACCTCAATACTGATCAATAATAGTAAAATCAAGTTCTCCTTCTGTTTGAAGGTAGCACCCTTCGATGGTAGCACAACCATTCTACCATCAATTTTAAAATTCTACTACCGCTATTTATACAAATATGTGACCACCAATTATAAATTGTGTGTGTAATGCCCAACCCAGGAGTCATTCAACTGGTGGTCCAGGATGGTGCGCCACCTGGCCTTAGGTGCACCTCCCTGCATGCTAGAGGATTCCAACTAGTAGTGAGGGTTTATTGGGTGATATTGGGGAAACTATAACCTATGGTAATATGAAACAATGACAGTAAGAAGCCAAAAAAAATCTTCTATACATATCAAATAATATCTACATGCCATGGAAGTCATACATAAGCATGCATGATCTCCCCACTATTACAGATATGACCTTTAAAAGCACGCAAAAAGGGCATTTACAGCACTAAAAAATCATTGATAATCAAAGCGCTATTAAAAGGGGTCCCTTTTATTAGTGTTAAAAAATCACTAATAAAGGCTCATTTTATCACCACTAAAAAAGGAATTGATAAAAGGGGTCTTTTATCAGTGATAAGAAAAAGCATTGATAAAAGGTTCCTTTATTAGCGCTGATAAAAGGAAAAAATGATTTTTCCCTACAAATTAGGGGGTAGAACCACCCCTTTTAATAGTACTTTACCCCCCTTAAATAGTGTTAGGAATCCCTCCACCCCTTTAATAGTTCTAGGAATCCCCCCTGCTTTAACAGCGCTAGACCCATTTCACCTGCCCGCGCGCACCCCTTCCTTTGCTGGGTTTCAAACCTGAGATCTCCCCCTTATATCCCTGCACCTTTTCCACTCACCTATACTATTTTATTCTGTATTTTATGATATATATATATATATATTTTTTTTATATATTCCATTACATTTTTTATCCATATATATATAAATATATATATACATATAAAATATGTTTTGTGTGTATACATATATATATTTATATATATGTGTACATCTATAAATATAATTATACATGTTTATATTTATTTAAATATATTATATAATAATATTTATAAACATATATTAGAATATATAGATATATATATATATTTTTGTCAATACACACAAATATATATATATATATATATATTAATTGTATAGGTATATAAATATTCATACATTTGTATTTTAAATAAAATAGATATTAGTTTTTATTTAAATAAGGCTTATATATTGAGAAATATATTTTATATGTAAATATGTTCAATTATTTATTTATAAAATTATTTTTTTATGTGTGAATATATAAAAAATATGTATATATTGTTATATATTTGATTAAAAATAACAATACATTATCAAAAATGATAAAATTTAAAATCCATAATATCAATATGAATGTAATACTTAGGATTAAATTCAGTCCCCACTAAAAAAGGGCAAAAATACCCCCCTTAAACGAGGCTGAAATTCCATCGAATGTTAAAAAATTTGGGTATCCTGATTAAAAACTCAGTTTTGGAGACTTTTCAGGCCTTTTTGGGGGTAAAAAAATGTGACATGAGCTCTTTGAGCTATTAATTGTCTCTCCACAACATAGGGATCGTCAAAATCTTTGATTTTATATCTGGTAGAGCCCAAACGGACACCTAGATCAAAATTTATGACCGTTTGAAGTTTGAGTTACATTTTCAACTTATTTTAGATCTTTTATTATTATTTTTATTTTTTTATCTTCAAATTGTTATTAAATGACTATTACTAAATAATAATTAGTTAATTATTAATTAAAAATATTTTTTAAATTATTTTATAATCCATTTTCACTAAATATTTTATATATCAAGTGTAAATACCTATTTACCTTATCTGAAACATATTTAAAAAATATATATTATATTTATATCAATATAAATATATTTATATATTAATATATAATATATAATTTTATTTTTAAATATACCCTTTATCAATGCTAGTAAAAAAAGTGCTGATAAAACTCCCCCTTTATCAGCGCTACTAAAAAAGCACTGATAAAGGGGGTCCCTTTAATAGTACTAAAAAAACCACTGATAAAGGGGTACTTTTAACATCACTTTTTTTCAGCATTGTTAAAAGCACCTTTTATTAGTGCATTTTGTTAGCGCTGATAAAGGTACCCCCTTTATTAGTGTTTTTTAGTGCTGTTAAAGGGTGGTGCTGTGTAAAGCTATTTTTAAGGCAGTGCAAGTGGGTCGATTGTATAAGTACATAAGAAAAAACCCAAAAAGAAACTCCAACTCAATGTAAAGAAACCACCCAGTTCATCTTCCAAAAACCATGCCATCTATCTTTTGCACCTTGGCACATCCTGGATCACTAAGGTTCATACCACAAGCCCAATCACTTTCATGCTCTCAAAGCCACAAAGTTTTCAAACATTCCAAGGGGCCTGTGTAGTGTGTGAGTATAAACTTAGTTGGACACCAACAACATGTTACTATCTTTCATCCATACATATACTTGTGTATGAAAAACATAAATAAATAGGGACTTCTAGTACATCAATTTAAACCACTTCGCTTGTGCTCAACAACCACAAGGAAGCGTTTACTTGCTTTGACCAACACTAGAGTGGAACGATGCATCCATGGTCATTCATACCAGAATAACCCTTGGTCTCCATCAATTACCAGACCACATGACATCACATTCCAACCATTAACACATATACAAACCATTGAGTAAATTTGATGTCCCATCGACACACCTGTAAATACATCACAAGCCCATTGAACTTCAATTTATTAAAACATCATCAACTTGGTAGATCAAAATCCCAAGGCATAATGATATCCATCCTTCCATAGTCCCAACATCACAACGAGCCTTATCCCCCATCCGATGGTATGAAACACCATCACACATGGCTTTTTACCGTGAACATCTCCTCCATTATGATGTTCACAACCACCCTCATATTGCTAAGTATATAGAGGCATCCACCCACATTGAGTGAGAAATACCACCTCATTGGGTCTTGAAACTGTGTGCACACGAACCTAACAGTGCTATCCACCAACTTCAGTGAGTGGAAATTCACCAACCAACCTTATCCAAAACTTCAACGAACCTCCATCACTACATGTGAACCACGTCACCCAACTACAACATTGTTCATCACCAACTAACTCATCTTGAAAAACCATGTCACATCAACCCCGGTGATCAGCATCACCCAAGATCTCACAGGTCATTCCCAACATGTTCTCATGGAACCCATATATCCATAGGCTCAATTTAAATAAATTACATAACAAAAAATATCCTAATGAACCCATACAAAACTTTATTTTACCCCTTCCATGCCATACCTAGCTCAATTGCACTTAACAAACATGAGACTACCCGACATCTCTCAAGAATGATAGAAAAAAGAATGAAATACTAAAATGGTCACATTCGAACCATACCTTTTATTTATATTTATCACAATTGACATTAACACATGTATAATTTAAGAGAAATTTAGGAACCATCTACCCCATGTTTAAGAATCTTTACTCATCTAATAATTCCCCTTGATTCAATCCAAAATGAGAGGAAACAGAAGAATAGATAAACGCCCTGAAAATAGGGCATATGATCTTTCATGGAAATAACATCCACTATGATGAATTAAAAAGAGAAAAAAAGTAATAGGATCCTTGGTCTTATCAAGAGGGACCCAACATAATGAATGACACTTCAATCGAACATTGTATAGAGGAGATCCAAAGAATCCTTGGTGAGGGAGGATGAGAGATCACCCATAATGGTTTTTGTGTGAATGGAAGAGAATAAATGAGGCTTAAGGGTTAAAGAAGGTAGGGAAAGAATCATAATTTCACCATTTTAAAGGGGTGTACGGTTAGGCTATATGGTTTGGCTAACTGTAACGCCCTGACCCCAGTTACCCAGATTTGGTGCATTATTACATAACATTGGCATGATCACAAAAGATCAAGTCTCAAAATACTAATTAGTTTAGTAGCCTTGGAATCACTAGATACATTCATAAAGTTTACATTACATCATAAAATGAAAAACTACAACAAAATCTTGTCTCCATAGACCACAATCATATCCCATCATACTATCCCTGCAGGTCATTCATAAAATACTTCTTCACATCCTGGGAAAAATAAAACATAGAAAGGGGTGAGCTCAGATTCTCAGTAAGGATAACAATATAGCGGAAACTTTCATAAATAATCATAAACATTTAAGGTAATGTATAACTAAAACAAAATCCTTTTAAACTTGAACTTCAGCATAATATGGAAAAAATAAAATTAAATAATTCCATTTACTTATTCACATGGATATTCTACTAGTCAAATAATCACATGCAATATCAATAACCACTTTCATAATGATGGAATGCATAATGCCAGACTATCATAACCACATAGTCAAGGCCTTGTGCCAAGAATACAAATAATATTTTGTCAAGGCCTTTTACCAAGTCACTAGTTTGTCTCATGAGACCTACCAATGCATCGAGGAGCTATAGTGGGATCCACTCGTCACTTACTAAGTCCAATGCATTCCTCATATGAATAGGTTTAAACATAACATAAACATTCATATTAAAACTAGCATACGAAATGTCAATAATTTATCCATAAACCATAAATGGTATAAAAATAACACATCCACAGTCAAAAATATCACAAAAACTTCAATAAAATATGGACGTTTTGTATCATAATAAATCAACTTCAAATAATCTCAAAGTCCATTAAAGGATGTTGACATAGATGAAATCAAAACTATTTGAGAGAAATATCTCTTTTTTTGAAATCATCTAAAAGTCACATAATTATAAAATAAAACATTTACTTTGAAAATATACTTATAATCTTGTAAGGTAAGCTTTGATGATTTTATAATGGCAGAAAATAGCCGCACCTGCCGTATAAGTTAAAAAAGATATTCTTACCTTAATTTTGTCGAAATGGTTAAAAAGGACCTTGTTTGGAAAATGACGGAAAGATTACTTTATAAACATCTTATAAAAAGTAAAACAAGGGTATAAATGACTTTAACCCATGTTCTATAAAATAGTAAGAATTTTTGAAATACATTTTTAAGAAACATGGATGTGGATGATAAAGAGGTCCCGGTAGATAATTACGTATAAACAATCTCGGATAATGAAGAGATTGTGAAATAAACCCTTACCTTGTACTTTTACTTGGTCGAGGGTAGTTTAAACTCCTGTATAATGGTGAAATAATTGTTATTAAATTATACAAGAATCATATACATTAATATGATATCATATATTATCTTTTAACATTGCTTTGTTAATAATATCTTAGTATTATCGTCATTTCGGGTGTTAACTTACTCGTTTTCTTTTATATGTTTTGTTACATAAGCCGTGTTTGTTATGGATAGGTTGTAGATTATTCATATACATAATGATATTAAATCCTTAAACATTATTTTTAATCATGAAATGAGAATTATACTTGAATGGATATGATGTGGGATGAATCTCATCGCGTTCGTGAAGACGGTAGTCCGTACGTACGCATGAGCGACAATATCATTCTTTTGATATTAAAATAATATATAATTGGATGATATATCATATATACAGAATCATTATAATTTTATATTTATTATTTACTTCAATTACACATCATTATCATACCCATCCAAATAATAATGTTTTGAATAACAATTACACCACGACGTGGAGACGGTAAGCCGTACGTACGCACGTATGGTGACATGTCATTCAAAGGATGGATAGAATACTGAATATGGTTGTACCATATTTATAATAACATCAAATTATATAGAAGACACTGGAGTTATTATTTTAGAATGGAAATAACAAATAAAGAAGAAGTGGAAGAAGAAAGGAACTTGAAAGAGGGTGATGAAAAAATTACCTCTTCTTCGGGTTCTTCCTTTTGATTTGATCAAAAGGGCTCATTAGGTTGGATTTATGATAAAAATAAGGCCTATAGGTTGAAGAGAGGGAAGTTGAGAGAATATTTGGGTAGGGTTTTTATGATACAAAAGGCTTTGAAGGTGTGAATTATAGAGAAGGGGAAGTGCCCTTTTATAAGAGGGGTGAGGGGCACCTTTGGAAAAGCTAGAAATACTATTTTATAATAAATTAATATTCGGTTTTTAATGGCTCCAAAGTGGATTATTTAAAGGTTAAGGTGGGGATAGGTCTAAAACCACTCAACCAATAGGTTTTTGACAGGTTTGGGTCACTATATTAACTTTATCTTTTTTATTTAACTCTTAGTTAAATAGTTTGACATTTACCATGTCTCTTTGTATTTTTATATTATATAGTTAATAAACTTACTATATACTTCCAAGAGACCCCCAAGTAGTACATTAATGATAAAAATATAATTATATAAGTCCTTTGGATGAAAATTAGATTTTTAGGAATAGAATATCAATTAATAATATAATATTTGTTTTAAAAACTCATTTATGTCAATTTTGGCACTATTTAATAATTGATTTTTGTTAAAGTCTTAAAAACTTTATTAATTGAAACAAAATTAATTTAAGTAATCCTAAAATGTCATATTAACCAATAAAATTTGTGGATATCATAAAAACATTCAAATTATATTTATTTTAACATTTATAATACCAATTATTTGATTCTTTCATTAATAAGAAAAATACTACATCATTATTGTGTCATAAATAAATTTAATTATTCAATGTATAAAAATTATAAATAAAATTCCATCATATAGGAAATATTTTTAGATTTCTAATGAATATTTATAGTCTAAAATATAACATATATAACCCTATGTAAAATTTTTTTTTCTAAAAGATATATGCTTATGTCATTTTTGTATTTACTTTAACTTAATTAATATAAAGTGTTATTATCACTTACAAGTGGCTCCATGAGGTCCCAAAATCGACCCAAAGATGCCCATGGTCGGAAATGTATCAACCAATATGGTTAGGACATGTGTTAGGGTAATTTAATATTATAATAATAATATTTGTTTACCCTTATTTACCAGATTTACCCTTTAACCATGGTAAATAAAATATTTACCGAAGTAATTATTCAAAATGTCTAAAAATAAAAGTTAACTATTTACACAATTTGGACCTCATGATTCTAAATATTTAATCCATTTTTCTAAATTCAAAACAAATAAGTGGAAGAATTTAATTTAAAATTAATTCTCATTGTCAAAACAAAAAGCGTGTTTTTAAGAAATAATAACTATCAAAAGATTGACATTTTCTTATGTCTAGTTTAAATGTAAAATTACATCCAATGATCAAAATTGGATTAAATTGTAAAAATATAATCTAATTATATTTTAAAACCACTCAAATTTATAATTTATCACTATTAATTATTTCGATTAAAAAATTTGTTTTTAATTAAAATTTAGTAATTTTCACTATTCATCAAAATATGAAAGTTATCAGAAAAGTACCAAAAATTTACCCTAAGATAATTTTGATATTCTAAATTCAAAAATGAAGTCTATTTTACCAAATTCAAAACATAGAAGTTTCATTTATTAATTTAAAATTAATTTCCATTGTCAAAACCAAAAGGCGTATTTTTAAGAAACAATATCTATCAAAAGATTGACACTTGTTTTGTCCAATATCAAAGTGAAATTACTTACAATGACCAGAAATCGATTAAATGGTAAAAATTTAATCTATTTATACTTCTAAACCATTAAAATGTATAATTTAACACTATAAATTATTTTGATTAAAAAAGTTGTTTTCAGTTAAAATATAGTATTTTTTATTATTCACCCAAATATGAAAGTTATCAAAAAAACACCAAAAATTTATTAAAACTAAATTATTATGTCCCGATTCTAAATAAGAAGTTTATTTTGTCAAATATAATATATAAAAGTTTCAAATATTGGATTTAAAAAGGGTTCATCATTAAAAGGTGATAAAAGTGCATTTTTTGAAATAAATACTTCTTTTATCTGAAAAAAATGAATTTGTTCTTACATTATGTCCAAGAAACTCATAATATGGATTCTAAAATTATAAGGATTATATATAGTTCAATATTCAGTTAATACTATTTATAACCGCTTTTGAACGGCTAGTTTGGTAATCTTGTGGTGCGCTCGAACCCAGTGTTGCGTGTAGTGAAAGTTATTGAATTACTTTGAAAAATAACGTACTATAAAATCTTGGGGTGTTACACTAACAGTGTGCTAACCATGCACATACACTATCCAAAAGTCCACCCCTCGCATGGCTAGGTGCATGGTTAGAAAAACCATGTTCCAACTGTACGTTTCTCTATGAAATTTATTTCATAGGTATAATACATGCATGTGGCCTATGGTGCATGATTTGAATAACCATGTGACACCCCTAAAAGTCCACATAGTTTGGGTTCACGGTTAGTACTAACCGTGTGCTAACCATGTTCCCCCTTGGCCTTTCCAAAACCTAGGATTTTGAATCCCCTTGCTCCCAAAACTCAACTGAACTCCCAAGGGAACTTTTGAGACTTGTCCAAAATTTAAAAACAACACTTTATAGTTTTCCAACTCTAAAAATTACATTCTTAAGATTAAATTAAAATTTAGTCTGCCCACTAAACTAAAAGTTCAAATTCCCTTGGAATTTTCAACTCACATGAAACATGAGATCTTACAACCTCCCCATCTCACGATAGCTCATCCCTGAGCTACTAGGACATATGTTAACTCAAGCTCTCTCTCAACACAAGCATCATTTTCTTCACTTTCCCATACCATGAGATGATATGGAACATATCCATCTCATGTCCACATCCCAAACTATCCCGATTACTTACTCACAGTTGACTCATTTTGTGGTGATCTCCACCTTAGGAATCACCTACCCAATTACTTTCTGACCCAAATCCCAACATTCTAATGTTCCCACAATCACTATTCCATGAACACACACATCCCAACCACCTCATACCATCAAACCTATATCTTATAAGATGTTCAACTCATACCCACATCACATATAACACCCATAAAGTTCCTGCATCATAGTCGATGCCCGAAAAATCCCGCATTATATAAAATTAACACAAAAGTATTATAATTCCAATGAATCTTATACTAAACCTACACTGTTCTTGATGCTCACATATTACCCAAAATCTGGTTAATTCACTCGTAACACATGAACCTTGTGCACCAGCATATATCATGCTAAAATAATGAAACCATTCTCATGGAATAAATCTAATCATCATTGGTTCCCCAACTAACTCTAAACCTATCAGATTAACCCCATATAGCTGGCCTGAAGTCCAACTACTTGATGCCTATTCTCTCTATGGAGCTATACCCACTATTGGAAAATTCCTCCACTTCTTGGTATCTATATCCTTGCTACACTTTTTATGTCCATTCATATCCCATATACCTACTCCTAGTACCACCCCCACTCATACTTTATATCCCTGGGTCTGACATGGTCCCTGACTCCAAACTGTCTGAGACGTATTTCACCAGAACCTCTCTAAATGGACCATCTATCTGCATGCTCGACACTCCTTTGGAGGCCGCTCACATTGAGTTTGAACATGTACCAAATACCCACACCAGAAGAATACCATCAGTGATCCACTCCTCAGTGGATAACCTATGTCTCTGACCCAACTGACCTGTTAAGATTCCTCACGGACTTGCTTTCGACTACCCAGATCTCCACTTCCTAACTCATTTGACATTTCCATCTAGCTTGATAAGGTCCCATCCATCAAGTTCCCCTCAAATATCAATTCTTGATTTATTGCCTCTGAGAATGAGGTCAACATGAATATGTTCACTTTTACCCTAATGGCATACCACAAACCATCCTCGAATCGTCTCACCCTGGTGATATAATATCCCTCCATATAGGGTGAAAAATTCGATTGGCCCACAAACCTCCAATAATAGTTCATGATTGACGTGTCTCCCCACTGAAAGTTCATAAAATCATGATATCAATCTTCCTTAAATGTCTTAGAGAATAAATTCTCAAAGAACATAGCCTCAATTTCCTTCCACATCAGTCCCTCATGTCTTCCTGCATGTACCTATACATCTCACCAGCACTTTTTTGGTTCCTTGAGAATATAAGTGGAAAAATTCAGACTATCCTCCGGGGGTGTCTCAATTAGATCAAAAATAGTCTGCACAAAATCTATCCATAACTTTTCCACCTAAGGTCCACACTCACCCTAAAACAAAGGGGGGTGCTGCGAATGAAACTCCTATGTCAGATATTATATGGATGGATCAACTACATGAGTTCCTTGGTCAATACTCTAAATACCCCACAATAAGATCACCCTGAGATGATCATATAGCCATGTCCCAAACTACGATATCTTCTATGGCTGTCCTGACTGCGTTAGAGCCTCTACTAATGGATCATGCTCACTACCTCCATCAGGGCCTCATCCTATGCATGCCTTGTCAACACCATATCTCCACCCTCCCGATGCTCCACCAGATCCCATATAAGTGGAATCACACTGAGAACCAGAATTCATGATCATTAGCAATGATAATAGTTTAGATATTATAAATAGGAAAAGACATAACCCAGAAATCATCTCACCACACTTACACTTCCCTACCACACCCATATCTCACATCATCTAGTCTCATGGCCCCCTAACTACCCATATCAAAGTCATATATCACATACCAATCATACCATAAAACACAAGTATATGATAGATGTATAGAATTCCACCAAGAGTATATACATGAAAAAACTTTTTATCCTATTATTGACACTTTAAATAGATCACCCTCCTTTTATTCCTACCTACCCAATTAGATTCATACATCACATACACCACACACACGCAGGATCACATACCAATCACACAAGGAACAACATACCTGGGTTGTCTGAGTAGAATTTCACTAGGAGACTATGTAGGAAAACACTGCTTATCCTATTGTTGACACTTTAAACATCCCAACCCCCTTTCCCATAAGTTCCAAGAAATAATCACAAGAACACACATATGTCATGTGAACCTAAGTGCCTATCATGATGCATAAATTCTCTCCTCCTGCTTCTCAAGAAAATATTCCAAACAAAAATCAATAATATACAATTAAATATTAATTGAATCAAATTTATCAACCATAATTATGAAAAACCAAAAAAACAATCCCCTTTTCCCTGGTAACTTGGAATTCAATCCATGAAGGTGATGGCCAGACACACGACACAAGCTCCATACCAAGTTATAACACTTTACTAGGCCCCAGTCTACTATATCCAGAATAAATAACCATTTCAAAAACCCACCTTTAAAACCACTTGGAAACTATCCAAATGTTGTTTCCACTTTGTGACCAACATGAGGTCTCTAATACCACTTAAAATACCTCTACTTAGGAGTCACTCAACTGGTGCTCTGGGATGTTGTTCCACCTAACCTAGGCATGAATTTCTATATTCCAAAGGATTCCGACTAGCAACGAGGATCTATTGGGTGATAGTGGTGATACTATACCCTTTGATGATGATAATAATAATGTTCATAAAAAAATATACACTGAAGAAGTGGTCAACCAAACCTAGAATAAGCAATATGAAATAATGGTATTAATAAGACAAAATTAAATCTTCTATACATACCAAATAATATCTATATTTTATGAAAATTATACATAAGCATTAAATAATTCCCATGGGTTTATTGTATAATTATGTAAGAAAAAACCCAAAAAGAAACTCCAAATCAGTGCAAAGGAACCACCTAGTTCATCTTCTAAAAACCATGCCATCCATATTGTGCACCTTAGCACATCCTAGCTCACTAAGGTCCAAACCAAGAGCTTAATACCTTTCATAAACTCAAATTCATAAAGCATACATGCATCTTAAGGGGCCCGTGTAGGGTGTGAGTATGAACTAAGTAGGCCACCACCAATGTGTTCCTGTATTACATCCATATATACACCTGTGTATAAAAAATGTAAATAAATATAAACTCCTCTCACATAAATTTAACATACTTCGCTTGTGCTCAACATCCACAAGGAAGTGTTTACCTGCTTCATCCAACACTGGAGTGGAACAATGCATCCACAGTTAGTCATATTGGAAAAACCATTAGTCTCCATCCATTACCATGCCACATGACACCATGTGCCAACCATTACTGCATATAAAACCTATCAAGTGAATCTGAAATCCCATTGGCACACCCATAAATACATCACAAGACCATTGAACATTCATTTATTAAAACATAGTCAGATTGACAACCTAATGTCCCAAGACATAGCGATATCTATCCTTTATAGTCCCAACCCTTTATCCCCAACATCAGTGTGAGCCTCATCCCCCATTCGATGGTATCACACACCATCACACGTGGCTTTCTATAGTGAGCACCTCCTCTATTATGATGATCACAACCATCCTAACCTCTAAGTATATGAATGCATACACCCACATATAGTGGTCAAAACCACCTCACTAGGTCTAGAACCTATGTTCAAATTACCCCAACGATGATATCGGTCAACTCTGATGAGCAGTAATTCAATAACCAACCTAAGACAAAACTCCGGTGAACCTTCTTCTCCACATGAAGAACAGGTCACCAAACTATAAAAATGGTCATCACCAACTAACTCATCCTAACAAACCATACTGCCTCAACCCTAGTGATCAATGTCACCCAAGATCTCACAGGACATTCCCAACATGTTCTCATGGAACCCACATAGCCATAGACTCAATTTAAATAAATTACATAACCATAAATATCCTTCCAAACCAATATGAAACTCCATTTCACCCCTACCATGCTAAAACTGGCTTAACTTCACTTAATAGACATGTGACTACCCTTCGACATCTCTCAAGAATGATAGGAAAAAGAAAGAAATACTAAAATAGTCACATATGGGCTACCCTATTTATTCATATTTATCACACATCATATTAACATATGTATTATTTATAAGAAAGATAGGAACCAATTACCACATTATTAAGAATATTTACTTGTCTAATATCAACCCTTGATTCAAGATGAAATTAGAGGAAATGGAAGAATAAACAAACACCATGAAAATAGGGCATATGATCTCACATGGAAATAACTTCCACTATGGTGAAATAAAATGAGAAAGAAAGTAAGAGGATCATTAGTCTTACTAAGAGGGATCCAATATGATTAGAGGATCTTGAATCAGACACCATATATAGGTTATCTAAATAAGACTAGGTGAGGGAGGAGGATAGATCACCCATGGTGGCTATTGTGAATATGGAAGAGGAGAAATAAGGACTAAGGGTTAATATAAGGGAGTGGAAGAATTAGAATTCATCCCCTTTAAAGGGGAAAATAGTTAGGCCGCATAGTTTGGCTAACTATGCACTCCAACTATCCAAAAGGCCACACCCTTTCACAACTAGGAACACTTTTAGACAGCTCCTATGTTGTAATGACCTGAAATTTTATAAATAAAATTACCTCTTTTTGAATAAATAAATGCATTATCAAGTAATGAAGTTATAGAAAACACATTCACTACTTTGGATATTTTAAACATTTGTATGGTCTGTAAAATTTAAAATACTATTATGAATCATAAAAATTGATAATACAACCATTGTATAGTGACCATTAATATTATTATATTAAGGATTATGATAAAGTATAATTAATATAGATGAAAGTAGCAATGGCCTTGACCAGTAGGGTCATACCCTATGAATCCAATTTATCAGAGATTCCAAAGGAGATAGAATTACTAGGATTTTCCCTTGATCAAGACCAATACAAAATTCAAAAACAAAAGTATGAATGAAACCATTTATATAATAATTTCAAGCTCATTAATATCACAACCCAAACCATGTATGCCGAACCACCCCAATAAAATCTCACCACCGCACACCTTACCCTTAGGGAATTCACTGGTGTAATAAAGGGATATATATATATACACCCTAAAAGTAAGATTTTTTATATTTTATTTTAATTTAACAATGATTATATTTATCCATTTTTAAATATTAATTTTTAAATGATTAAATAATGATTTTGATAAAAATTATATTTTGATACGATGAAACAAAAATTGTATTTTTGGGAAATACATAGTTTCATTCAAGATAATTTTTTTATGAATTTAATAATTATTGAAATAAATGAAATTTTAATTAAATAATATTATTAAATAATATTATTAAATATAAATTATAATATAATTTTACAAATTCAAATGTAATTAATATAAGTGTCTGAAAAATATTATTGCAAAAAAAAAACAGTATTTTTTAATAAATGGGTAGTTTGATTTAAGTGTAAATTTACATATTTAGAGAATTATTTTGATAAAATAAGTATTATTTTGGAAATTATCACATAAAAATTATCCAAAAATTATTTTTTCATATTTTTTCAAGATATCAATTTTTTGGGTAAAAATTAAATACGGTATAAATATATGATATGTATTATGACATCATAATGACCAAAAAGTGATGTAATATATGACATAAAATATATAAATGATCAAATATATATTTACCCTTTAATATAATGTTTTTTGATGTTATTTTATCAATTTTATAAAACCTTAATGAATCCTCCCAAACCTATATTATATTTTATGGTTTTAAAATAAATTCATTGTAAACATGACCAACTTATACATCACCAGTGGTATTATTTTAATGAAATAAATTCTTAAACATGTAAAATAATTAAAACCACACCACTTTGGTAGAAACCATGAGATGGTTTTTGGTTTTGATTACTTTATCATATAGAGTCCAAAGCCTAAATTTTAAAATTAATAAAGAATTCTCTTCTATTTTTCCATATAATCCCACCCAATATCCTATTAATATTCACTAAAAACTCTTGGATCATGACATTACTATTAAATTACCTCTTTATATCCCTCCCAAGGTTTTCACAATATCTTAAGAATCCTCTCACAAGCATTAAGAATCACCTTCTCAAGGTAAGAGATCCTCTCCTTCTCCTCTTTATTCAAGAACCTTATTTGTCTTATGCCTTTAAATTTCCAATTTTTCATGATAAATTATGTTATTAAATATCCCTATTAATTAACTTATGATGTAAACGTGATGATGTACCCCTTTAAATACCATTAATCCCTTTCATGAACCTTTATGTACTCCCGTTATGCTGCCAAAATTATCCTACGATTTTCCATGACAAACATTTTTATTATGAATAACCATACTTATTTACACTCAAGAGTATTAACCTATAAGTACCTATTCTTAATTGATTGGGAAATTCCATGTATATAAACCACACTTTTTGATCATGGGATTAAAATTGATAAAAGACATATTTATGTTGTATGATTTATGTGGCACACTTATGCATGTATATGATATGAAAATTATGGGTACACTCAGATAGCACTCCAATGCATTGGGTAATTTTTTATTCTCCCGAGACATCATGTATGGGATTATAGAGTAAACATAATCCATTATGGGAATTTTTCCACCATGTGATGTTTTCTTGGCAGTTATACTTGACTTATGCTTATGTCATATTTTATGTTGTTGCCACATTCCCATGTTGCCTTTATGCTATCATGTTATATCATGCATCATTGTTTAAGATTATGATTCTCACCACTTTTATGTTACCTTGATATGCCTCTTGGATCACATGTAATAATTAACCTTATGATATTATTTATTTATTCACTTATTGGGATTTATAGCTCACCCATTTATTATGTACATCCCTAAGTTATCCCATGTAGTTTTATAAGTTATATGGAATATAAGAACATGTTATAAAGTTTTTAAATAATATTGTTATACTCCTTTTTTTAAGTTGTTATGTTATGTACCTAATTTTCCAAATACACCAGGCTTCATGATCTTTTGGGATTGTATTATAATCACCTTTATGTAATGAATCATGAATTAATGTGTATTAAAATATGGGTTTTCATAGTTGGTATTAGATAAAATTCTACTTATTTTTTGGATTATGATTAGAAAAATATAGTAAAATACTTAGGAATAATAATAAACATAGGAAAACATCCCTAAATTTTGTTAAATTAGTAAGTGTTTTCCAATAAAATACATCCCTATATGGATACTATAAGTGGATGTGGATCTAGAACATATATACCTAGGGGTATTAACCATGAAAAGGGTTCATTGATCTAGAATTTATCTTCACCTAGTGTATGATAATGAGACTTACTACACACCTAGTTTAACTCTCCTAGGTGACATGCTTTGGTAAATTTAAAATCTACTTACAAATCATTATTAAGGGAACTTAAAATTCCCATAACATTTTATGTCTGTAAATAGATCATGGACAAATTAGATTGAAACCTAGAAATTCATAGGTTAAATAATTCATGTAATTTATGAGTTATCCCTTTAATGTTCATTGTTTCTTATTTATGTGTTTAATAATTTAAAAATTATCATCCCTAATTTTCCCTTTATTCTAATCAATGGATGGGAATAAGAGGAACCAAATCAAAAAACTAAGTGAAAAACAATGTAATGTCTGCCCAAATGAAATAAAAAACTAGATGGGAGTAGTAATTATAAAATTTATAGCAATAATTTCTCAATTGAATCAAGTTTTGAACTAAAACTTGAATCAAGTGGAATGCCTGATTCCCCCTAAGAAAGGGAAAGTTTCAATTTATACTTTTATGAAACAAAGGACCTTTAAATTCAATGGATATTTCGATTATTTAATCATGGATAAATGGATCAAATCCATTGAAAATATCTTCTTCATCCTTCAATTATATTAATAAGATAAGTTTGTGATGGATGTTTATCATATGAAGGGATAATATGATAAATGGTGGACATTGGTAAAAAATAAAAATCCCAAGGAGGATATCGAAGTGATGTAATAGAAAGAATCTTGGAAAATGTTTTTGAATAAATATTTAATAATACTCTTTGACGAAAAATGGAGAGTTTCTTCCTTAAACTCAAGAAAAAATATTTTGAATCCATAGGGGAATACGAGGAAAACTTCACAAGACTTTCACGATACACCTCCAACATTGTCATTACCCCCAAAAGTAAAGTTAACCACTTATTTGGTAGGATCAATCTGAGTCTATGAAAAGTATTATCCATTCATAACTTTTATAGCTATGAGGAAATTTTATGATGTTACCTCAAAGTTAAAATAGAGATCCTCAAAACTCAAGGTTTTCATGGGTATAAGAAGTGAAAAATGTAGTTTCATTCAATTAGTACGATGGATAAATATAATTGTGGAAATAAAACCTAACATCCCACTTGTAAAAGTGTGGGAATAAGTATCCCAAAAATTACCCAAGGGGGATGAGGAAATGCTTTAGGTGTGGGAAGGAAGGGAACCTATCTAGCGATTGTCGATGGAAAAAACCCACTAATGTGATGGAAGAAAGTAATGGTCCAGTCAACCCTCATATAGAAGTACATTGTTTTAATTTCAAGGAACATAGAAATTATGCAAGCCAATGCCCTAAGCCAAGGGATGTTAGGGATAATCAACACTAAAAACCTCCAAGGTAGTAAGGATGAGCTTATTCCATCACAACTAATAAGGTGGATCCCAATAATTAAGTGATTACATATATAATATTTATTCATTCAAAAATAAAAAATTTAATTTTTTGATTCTGGTTCTATGAATTTCCATATGATTCTATACAAGTACAAGGAGGAGGATGAATCTTCTTTAGTACCAATATCTAAATCATGGATATTATTTACATGTGAGAAAGTGTATCTAGATAAAATGATTAAGACTAAAGAAAATAATATCCTTGATGACATGGCCATTGTAATAGAATTCACTGATGTGTTTTCTGAAGAAACTCCCGATCTTTATCCTAGCCGAGAGGTTCAGTTTTCAGTTGAACTTATACCTAGAGATTTGCTGATATCCAATAATCCTTATAGAATGGAAGTTGTTGAACTAGAAGTGTTGAAGAATAAATTTTTGGAGAATTTGGATAAAGGGTTTATATGCCCAAGTGATTTACCATAAGGTGACCCATTCCTCTTTTTCAAGAATAAGGATAGGTTAATGCACCTATATATTGACTATCACGAGCTCAATAATATCATGATAAATAACAAGTATCCTCTAACATGTATTGATGAATTGTTTGATTAGCTATGTGGAACTCAGTATTTATCTAAGGTGGATCTTCAGTCAAGATATTATCAACTAAAGGCGAAGTAGGATATCCCCAAGACTACTTTTATTATAAGGTATGGGTACTACATGTTCATATTGATTCTATTTGGACTCACTAATTCTCTAACAATATTTATGTAATTGATGAATAAAGACTTTAGAGATTACATTTATAAATTTATGGTAGTTTTTATAGATGATATTCGTATCTACTCTAAAAGAAAGGAGGAATATAGGGAGCATTCTAATTATGTACTAAAGACCTTATAGAAAGAAAATTTATTTGTAAAGTATAATAAATGTGAATTTTGGTTTGAGAAAGTAACTTTCTTGGGACATTTTATCACCAAAAAAGGATATATATGGATACTTTAAAAACCAAGGAAATTGAAGGATGAATAAGAAAAAAATCTATGAAAAGAATCCATAGTTTCCTTGAATTTTATGGGTACTATCATTGATATGTGAGAAAATTATCATGATTTTCAAGAACACTAACTAAACTAACTTGGAAGGGTGTCAAGTTTGTATGTACTGAAGAATGTGAGGAAAGTTTTAAAGACCTGAATAAGAGGCCTATCATTGCACCTGTGCTCACACTACCCACAAGTGGGGATGGATTTTTGATATAAATTGATGCATCCAAAAAGGTCTTGGGTTTTTTAATCATGAAAAATTATAAATTTATGGCCTATTTCTCCTTCCAGCTAAAGACCCAAGAGAATAACTACCCAACTCATGATCTATAATTGGTTGTGGTGATATTCACATTAAATATTTTGTGGAATTATCTCTATGGGGAGAAGCATGACATATATAAGGTTTATAAAAACCTCAAGTATATATTCAAGCAAAAGGATATTAGTATACACCAATGAAGGTGGTTATAACTGATCAAGGATTATGATTGTTCAATCCATTACCATCTTGGGAAATTAAAAAAAAGTGGCATATGATCTAAGTAGAAAGGATCCTACAAATCTATCCATAATGAGGATTGTAAGGGATATAATCTTATTGAAAATAAAAATGATGGACATGGGAATAATAATAGGATCTTAATCCTACCTTTCACAAATAACAACTTAACCATCTATTCTTGAGAGGATCAAGGAGGCAAAAAAAATGACGAGTTGCTACAGAAGAAGGTATAAAATATTACAGAGTTCAACTTTGTTGAAAATGGAGTTATAAGGTTTAAAACCTAGACATGTGTCCCATAAAAACCATAATTTAAGAGGGAACTTATAGATAATGTATATAGATCATCATTTTCTATTCATCTAGGAATCAATAAGATGTATATAGATCTAGAAAAAAAGTTATGGTGGGATAATATGATGAGGGAGATTGTAGAGTTTGTATCTCGATGCTTAGTATTCCAATAAGTCGAGGCTGAGTAGAAGAAGTCTAAGTGTATAATGTAACCAATTCTCATACCAGTATGGAAATGAGAAAAAATAACCATAGATTTCTTCATAGGACTCCCCAAGACACCTAAAGGAAATAACTTCATCTGAGTAGTAGTCAATCACATTACAAAGTCGGCACATTTAATTGCTATCAAGGAAGATTTAAATATTGATAAAATCAACAAGATATATATAAGGGAAGTGTTAAGTCTACATGGAGTTCCACTCTCTATTATATCTGATCAATATCCAAGGTTTACCTCAAGTTTTTGGAGAATCCTTCAATAAGAATTAAATACAGAACTGGGCTTCATCACTTCTTATCACATTAAAATAGATGAATAGTATGAAAATAACATTCAAACTTTATAGGATATTCTAAGATCATTTTCAATATATTTACAAGGATATTGGGATCAATAACTTTTCCTAATGGAGTTCTCATATAAAAAATATTCCAATCTAGCATTCAAATGGCACCTTATGAGGATTTGTATGGAAAGAGGTGTTGGACTCCGACATACTGGGATGAAGTTAAAGAAAAAAAGTTGATGGGACCTGATATTATCCAAGAGATGAAAAATAAGGTTAAAACTATTTAGTATCATATTAAATTCACAAAAAGTTGATAGAAAATATATGTTGATAATTATCGATGAGACATAGAGTTTAAGTTTGGAGATAAAGTGTTACTTTATATATCACTATGAAATAAATTCATGAGGTTTAGGAAGAATTGAAATATTATTCATAGATATATAGTCCCCTTTTAGATCCTTGATTTCGTTAGATTTGTTTTCCATTGACTAGAAATTTCACCTAACCTATCTCAAGTATGTGATGTGTTCCATATATCCCTCATGAGGAAGCACATACCAGTCCCCTCACATGTATTGAATCCAAAGGTGGTACCATTAGAGAATGATATTTCATATGATGAGTGAATATATTAAATCATAGATACAAGGTTCTATGAAATAAGAAAACTAACCTAGTCAATGTTTTATGGAAGAACCACAAGTTTGAGGATGAGAAATTGGAACTAAAAGAAGCAATGAAACATAAGTACCCTAATCTATTTTAGTGTATAAAATGACAATTTCAAGGGTGAAAATTATGAAAGGGGGAATAATGTAACAAGCCAAACTTTTATAAATGAAATTCTATCTTTTTGAATAAATAAATTTATTATTAAGTAATGAATTTATAGAAAACACATGCACTACTTTGGCTATTTTGAATAGTTATATGGTATGTCAAATTTAAAATACCATTATGTATCATAACTATTTATAATAAATCCTTTGTATAGTGACCTTTAAGATTAATATATTAAGGGTCATGATAAAGTCCAATTGATACAGATTAAAGAATATATTTCCTCAACTAGTAGGGTTGTACCCTATGAATCCAATTTATCAGAGATTCCAAGTTAGATAATAGCACTGGTATTTTCCCTTGATCAATCCCAAACAAAGATTCAATAACTAAAGTACAAAAGAAATAATTTACAGTATAAGTTCAAGCTCATAGATATCACATCTGAAACCATGTATGATGAACCACCCCAAGAAAATAATATGTTTTTGAGGTTATTTTATTAATTTTATAAACCCTTAATGAGTCCTACAAAATCTATATTATATTTTACAATTTTAAAATAAATTATTTGTAAATATGAACCACTTCTAAAACACCAAGGTAATTAGTTTGATGAGATAGGTTCTTAGAGATTTAAAATAATTGAAACCACTCAACTTTTGCAGAAACCATGGGCAAAAACCATGGGATGTTTTGTGGTTTTTATTACTTTATCATATAGAATCCAAAACCTAAATTTGGAAATAAATAAAGAATTCTACTCTCTTTTTCTATATAAAACCACTCATCCTCCCATTAATCTTTGCTCAAGACTCTTATAACATGAAATTTCTTTTCAATTACCTCTCTATATCCCTCCCAATGTTCTTAAAAACTCTTAAGAAGCCCCTCCCAAGATTTAAGAAGAACCCTCTCAAGATAAGGGATACTATACTTCTCTTTATTCAAGAACCTTATTTGTATTATGACTTTTAATTTCTAATTATTCATGTTTTATTATGTTCCTAAATATCCCTATTACCACCCTCATGATTTATAAGATACGAGAGACCCATTTTACTCTCATTACACAATTCAATGAACCTTTACGTAATTATCCTATTATTTTTCCATGCCAAACATTTTTGTTGTGAATACCCATCATTATTTCCAATCAAGATTATTCACCTAGATTTACATATCCTTTATTTATTGGGTAATTTTATGTATATGAACCACGCTCCTTGATCATGGGATTAAAATTAATGAAAGTCATATTTATGTCGTATGATTAATGTGGCACACTTATGCATGTACATGTTATGAAAATGATGGGTGTGCCCAGATAACACTACAATGAAATAGGTAATGTTTTATTCTCATGAGATATTATTTATGGTATGAGTGAGTAAACATAATCTATTATGGGACTTTTTATACTATGCGATGTTGTCTTGGAAGTTAACATTGACTTATGTTTATGTCATATTTTATGTTGTTTCCACATTCCCATGTTGACTTTATGTCATCATGTTATATCATGACTCATTATTCATTATTATGATTCTCAATACTTTTATGTTACCTTGATATGCCTCTAAGATCACATATACTACTTTACCTTATTATATTCTTTGTTTATTCCCTTATCGGGCTTTATAGATTACCCATTTATCATGTACATCCCTAGGTTATCCTATAGAGGTTTATAAGATCTATGGAATATAAACACATTTTATGAAGTTTTTAAATAATATTTCTATACAAATTTTGAAAATTTTTATGTTATTCACCTAATTTTCCAAAGACACCAGGCTTCATAATATTTTGGGATTGTATTATGTGTACCTTTATGTAATAAATCATAAATTAAAGTGTATTAAAATATGGGTTTTCATATGAACCAACCATGTGTTTCACTTTATAATTTAATGTATAGGTATCACATGACTATGAAATCTTGAGTTTATGGTTTGAAAAACCATTTGACACCTCTATAGGGACACACAGTTTGGGTGTACGGTTATAACTAACTATGTGCTAACCGTGTGCCCCATTTTCCTTTCCAAAACCTGAGATTTCAAGGCTCAAATCTCTCATAACTCAAATGGATTCCCAAGGGACCTTATGGGCCTTAACCCACATCTAAAAACAACACTTTAGAGTATTAAAACTCCTGAAATTACATTCTGAAGCTTAAATTGAAATTTGATCCACTCACCAAACTGAAAGTTCAAATTCTCTTAGAATTTTTAGCTTGCTAAAAACACGAGATCTTATAGTAAAACCTTTAGATATGAGTTCTTAGACAATGTAATATGTTAATACCACATTTATCTAGGATGTATCTTTTTTATGGCACAATTCCTAATTAAAAATTAATTTTATTTCAAAAAAATATATGTTTTTCACATTTTTTATTTTATGCGTGTTTATAATTATTTCTTAATTACATTATTTATTTTAAAATTATTTTTAATCATTTTTATCCTATAAAAATTAGTTTAAAATGTTTTAAATATGTTTTAAATATTAATTTTTTTATATAATTTTTCATAGAAACATACAATATTTTTTAAATATTTTGAGATTATTTATTAGTGCTTATATTCCTTTTATTAATTTTTTATAAGATATTTATTAATATTTTCAATTTTTTTCAATTTTTTAATGTATTAAATATATGATAAATATGTTTTTATATTTTAATATATAAGGAATTTCAAAGTTTTTATTTTCAATCAAACTACTTGGGATATTCATGGAATTATTTGACTTATTTTGAACATTTTATTTCAAATTATGTTTGAACTATTATTAAAAAGATTATTTTGAATTTATTCAATTTTTTTGAATAAATATTTTGATAATTATTTTGGAAACTAATTTTCTATCTCTTAGATAATTGTTATAATAAATTTGGAACTGTTTTTTTTGTTTTGAATTGTTTTACCTGTGGAAGGTGTTTTTTAGTATTTGAAGTTATCTATTTAAAGGGAGGATGAGTAGCCTTGGAAGACATAAAACATCATTGATAACATATTTAACACCCTATAATTCCCTTAAGAAAAAATATGTGAACTTTTGAAGTGTTTTATAATCTGTAAAGTCCCATATGATATCTGTTTCACCATTTAGGCGGTCTCTCAAGTGATAAACTACATCTTATTTTACTACCCTTTCCTTGATAAGACAATTTGATCAATTACTCATGAACCAGTACCTATAATTTATTCTTCTTATATCTATTTTAGTCTGGTTTCATGTGCTTGCAACACTACTTCATAACTCTCACACTTGGGCCCACACTTTCTATTTATGATTTTATATTCAAAAGAATTTTATTTCTTCTGGTTTTGACTCCTAAATTCTAAATTCAAGACTTTTTGGTTTATAGATACCACTATATAAAGTTAGTTTTATAATTAGGTTGTGACTCCCTATATAAAAGTCAATTTTCTAGGTTATAACTTTACTAGAAAAAGTATTTTATATTCAAGTTATGACTCCACTTCAAAACTTAGTTTAGTGTACAACATATCTGTCACAGAGTATATAAGTATAATAGTAGATTATGTACACTTTGTTCTGAACTACTATAAAAATTACCTAAGTTATTTAATTTATTTTATATTTCTCATTATTTTTGATAATTATTTTACCTTTTTAAATTTTTTAATTGGTTTATTAACCCCCTCTAGACCATCTGAAAAAACCTTTCCGACCTAATATAATGGTGTCTAACTTGATATAGGTATGATGTGTTATAAAATCCATGTCTATTGATGAAATATAAAGCTCATATAAATATAGATATTTATAATTAGTCTTCTTCAATCAAGTATTTATTTAAATATATAACTAAAGGACATGATCATGCCACTACTATGCTTTATAAAGTTGATAATACTCATAAATGTGACAATCATATCGATGAGATTAAAATTTACTATTTATAAGTTCCCATGTTTTTAATCGATTGAAAATTTACAAAGGAATTATAGTTTTTGTTTGGTGGATGTTCATTTAAAAAATTGGGCTTCAGAATGAAATTATGATAGTTTTAACTGTAACGACCCAAGAAACCATGTTTTGATTTTTGACAAGTTTTCTTTTCAATGTCACTTGTTAAGTGAACCAACAAACAACTAATAAGGTATTAATAATAAAATGCATCAAATGGATGAAAAATTCCTTTTATTCAAATAAGCAACCTTTCGACTACAACATCCACTGACCAAACAAGTAGATAAACTAACCGAAAATCCCAACTAAGAACCTAATTACAATGATGGGGAGACCGCTTAAAACTACTAAGAACCCGAGAATGCGGTAGGGGTTTTGAGCATCCATCATAAGGAACATGAGGATAGCTGAATCCACCGCGACCATGCTTAGCACCAATGGGATCACACGAACCATCTTTCCTTTTCTCCTTCGGTAGTTTGGAGTAAGGGACACCTCGAGACTAGACCCTTTTTATAAGCACCCTAATCTGACCGTTGAACCTCAAACGGCCACAAATTCGACCGTTGGTTTCCCCAAGAATCCAATGTTTTATTTTGACCATTGGGTATTCTTATCCTCTATGTTTTATTTTGACCGGAAATAAAATGATTTACCCCAAAAGAATCGGCAGGATAATTGTGTGTCATCAATGTTAATATAGTTTTCCCCAAAATGATAATTCTATTTTATGTTTCTAAACGGCGAAAATTAATATTATTGTTTTTCTTCCATTATACATATTAATTTGAACAATTGAACTTTTATTTTCTATTTATATCAAACTTGAGGGATTTTTATGAGTTATATATATATGTTGCAACAAATTAGATAAATTATTTCTTTAATAATTTGACCTTTATTAACTATATTGGAAACTTTATTAAATTATGATTTTATTTACAAATATCGCATCTTTAAGCTTACACAAATACTTTTAAGCAACCTATTTCTTTTTTTTCTTTTCTTAAAGGAGTGTATCCAAATGTTTGCATGAAATTATGAATTAAGGTAATTATTATGTAATTCAGCAAAGGAAAAATAAATAAATAAATAAACAAATAAATATATATTATGATGAATAAATCGATGTTTTCTTTAATTGATTAAATGAAATTTTAATTTTCCAAAATATAATAATTATGGTTTAAAAATAATATACTTAATATAATAAGGCCAATAAAAATTATTGGTATTTTAAAATAGAATATATATATATACATATGTTTATATAATAACATGTTTTGATCAATTTATAATTTTTATTTGACCAATGATTTTATTAAAATAGTAAAAGTCAGATTAATAATTGATCTTTTTAAAACAAAAACAATGTTATAGTAAATTAATAATAATAATAGGTTTAATAAAACAATAAAATAACAGTTTTTATAAGATAAAAATGTTGAAATAAAAAAGTGAATTATGTTGAAAAATGAAGCCACGTGTTTTAAAACACTGCGGCAATCAGGAGCCGTCCGATCCGGCACTCTCAATCACGGCCGTCCATGATTTTAATGTCACTCTGCATCCAAGCCGTCTGATCGACCAGTGTTTAATCCCGGTCATTCATTGTGTTTCATGTTTTCTTCCCCGTTGCTTCTTCTTCCACCGACGCCGCGTTCTTCTCCTTCCTCACATCGCCAGACCAGTAGAGCATAGGGCCCCGTTTTTCTTCGTCTAGGCCGGTGTAGCCCGGCTATCTCCTCCTTTCCCTCGCCTCGGATGCCTCGGCCGACGACTTATCCCCCCGAAGTCCTCTTCTTCTTCTTCCGTTTTTTTAAAATACCCTGTTGCACCGAAGGCCTAAGGTCTTGCACCGGCTCCCTTGATCTCTCCAGCTTCGGGAAATCTTCGCTGCTCTATCTTCCCTCCTCCTCCTCATCGAGATAAGGTAAGGGTTGAGTTCTTTTTTTTCCTTAAGTTATGTTTAAGTTTTGGTTTACATATATATATATGTGTGTGTATATATACATGTTATATATATAAGTATATCTTCTATGTTTATACCTTCGGTTCCTCTTGCCTCGTCTATTACTCCTCTCCAAGAAAGGTAAGATACAGGTTTTAATTTGGTATGGTTTGACAAGCTTCAGTTTATATACATGAATATATATATAAACATGATATATATATATATATATTTTCTGGTGTGTGAGAAACTGGTGCAAATCCAGGCCTTGAGATCTCCCTTTCGGCTTAAAGAATCGGTTGGGAGTAAGGGAGAAAAATCCTCTTCTCTGTTTCCTACCATTTATGTAAGTTTTATATATTTATAAACTTGTTGTATAATTGTGTACAAAAAATATACAGGACCATATGAACCGATTTTAACTATTCCTAGAACCAATCTTGTCAGCCCCTTTGTGAACACCTAAAATTGGGGGTAAGGGTTCTAAGGTTCTGTTTTTATTTGGGTGTGGGTTCTTACTTTTCACACCTTATGTTTATATATGTATATATATATATACATATATATACACATATGTATAAGATGATAAATGCAAGTATACAACCTCTCCTCAATGTTTATACCCCTGATTTTTCTTTTCGCCTATAAAAAAAGGAGATTTTGAGTAATTGAATGAATGGGTAAAATTATGCAAGAGAATGAAGTATATTGTTGTATATATATACATGTGGTTATGTCAATGTGTATATACAATAATATGAACTTGGTTACCTTATTTTGTACTTTATCACATTATAGCATGATGAAGTTTATGGGTTGGTTTGATTTCAAAATCATTCTTGAAACTGAGAAATTTCATTTATCACTGCTCTGGATAAATCAGGATTTTTGTTTTATGAAAATGGTTAGTATGGACTTCTTGAACTTTTACAAATGCATACATGTATTCATAGGTATGTAATCATGTTTATTTAAAGTGCTAATAAAAGAGTTTACACAATTATATACATGATTTCCCCAAGATGGACTTGATTATGCACATTGTAACCTCAACTGCCTGTTTTAAACGCCCATGATATCCATTTATCATCATATGTGTAAGTTATGAACGACCATGCTTTAATTGGGTATTATGATGTATGGAATGTTAAGTGTTATGTTTACTTTCTTAAAATCCATGTTTTCAAATGTTAAGATAACTTTTTATGAGCACAAATCTTTAGCATGCATGTCATAATGTTTTTAATGATTAAACTGTTTTCATGTTATGAACACGTATGTGAAAATGGGGTTTAATTAAGAATGTATGAAACCCCATGAATGACCATGTCAAGATATGTGAGGGATGTATAGGAATTACATGTGACGGGTGCGTCTAGAATTATATAGCGCAACAAGAATGATGTGACGGGTGCGCCCAGAATTATACAGCGCTCCAATGCATTGGGTAAAGCAGGAGTCTCATGAGACGAACATGTGCGACGACCTTGGTAGTTAGCCTTGGCTTGAGAAAAGGAAATGGGGTAGGCAGTGAGCCTTGACCTGTTAAGTATGTTATACAGTCTTGACGAAAGGTCTTGACAAAGTCTAGGATTATACATTCCCTCTGCATGTAATGATAAAGGTTAACCAGGGGTTAGTTCAACTAACAGGACAACCCCTAGTTGAAAGATCCCAAGATCATGAAAATGTACTTTATGTAACAAGAACTGTTTTTCATATGGTAAACTGTTAGATGATCTGCATTTTACTCATGAACCATGATATACATGTTTTCCCTGCTTAGCCATAGAATTCTTTTAGAATTAAAATAACCTTGTTTTAACATTATGCATTGTTTATTTTTTTTATATTGCGCACTCTGATCATGTTTACATTAAAGCTCATTTCAAGTACGTGCTTCTTTGTGCAAGTGGTTTTCAAAGACAGATGAATTTCATGTTTTAAGAAAAGATAATGTTTTGTTTTAGCAAAGTGTTTTATTCTCTTCAAAAGAACTTCTTTGAGAAAGGATTTTCTAAAAATGTTTTAAAACCCCTTACTGGGCATTTTTGCTCACCCTACATTTTGTTAAAATTTTTCAGGTATGGTTGATACCTATGAAGTTAATCGGAAGCAGTTGGTTTCCCAGAATCCTGAGCCTCACGATCTTTTGTAGTAATGAGACATGTTATTTGTAATGATGTAATGTTAAGTATATCATGTCTCATTAAGCACCCTGGGTTTGGGGGTCACTACAATAACCCTTAAACATGTTTTATTAGAAGGGTTTTATGGATCAGTAGGTGTCTTGGGTGTTTGGTTGAGTTTTAGGAGCATTGATCTTCGAAAGCTGTGTTTTTGGAAATAAAAAGGGAGGCACATAGTCAACACATGATTAATGCCAACTATGCACCTCAACCATGGATCCATGTAGGGGTGTCACACAGTTTGTAAAACCATGCACCTGAGGCTGCATAGATATGAAAAACTCTCCAGTAAATTATAGGGGTAAAGTGCATGTATTTCACATGGTTTCTCTATCCATGCGCCTAACCATGCGAGGGGGTGAGAATTTTTGATAACATCTTCACATGGGATATGTACATTTTTTCAAACCATGCACCTAACTATGAGAGGCCGTGTCCCCTTATAAAGTTGGTGTGCATGGATAGTGTACAATTATTATAACTATGTGTGCAAACCATTCACCCCTTTAAAAATTTGAATTTCTAATTTCCCCCTATTTTCTATTACCCTAAATCCACCCTTCCCCATCCTCATTTGCACAAAATCTCCCACACATGGAGAGATCTCCTCACCCTCCTATTAGGCTTTGATGGATTACCTCTTTATGGACTCTAATCCAAGTACCATTAGTTTTGTTTTACCCCCTTGGTAATTCTGTCATTCCTCATGATTCTTTTCTCAATTTATCTCACCATTTTGGATGCTATTTACATGTGAGCTCATATTACCTATTTTTAGGTTGTTTATTTATTCTTATGATTTATCTCGATTTAGCTTGAATCAAAGGTCAATAATGGATGAGTGGATCTTCCCAAGCATGATTTAGGTGGTCTATAACTTTTCCATCAAATTATCATCGTTTATAAATTTACACCATTGTGATGCATGCCAAACTTTCCATGTATTGCCTATAAAATGTGAAACACCTTAAATTAAATGCTTGGACTACAAACACGATGTTTCATAGACCCATTAACATTTTTGGAGGGTTTTGAACTCAACTTGGATCACCCATTTGGGAGTGTCATGTTAATTATTCTCATTGTTCATTGAATGTGTTCAACCAAAATACCATTATGGTGCATTTTATTTGAATCCTAAAAATGGAATTGATTAAAAAATATTAAATAAATTACTTGAATTATAATAAGGCGTACATACTTTGACTTTATTTACCCTTGAGTGAGATGAAAAGTGTAATGGTTTTTATTTATAAATGGAATGGATACTTACTCACCTCATGTTAAATCATAAGACTATGTCTTGTTTATGTAATAAATCACACTTGGGTGTGATGAGATTACCTCTTATGAGTAGGAGTAGTATTCAGAATAAATGAAATGTTAAATGGTGTAATAACATCCCTTGATTATTTCATCATTATAATGATATGTTAAATAAACTAATCAAATTGAACACCTCATTAAGTGGGTTGTCTTATCTCTTGATTGGAATGGTTAGGTGAATTAAATGAAATGTCAATGGTAAGACTACGTCACTTAGCCCTTGATTCCTTAGTACTTATGTTGGGTTGTATTTTGAAATGAAATGAATAAACGAGATTATGAAATGCAATGAATTATTCCCACAACATTCTTGATTATTTAAATTCAATTATATACACCTTGAGATATACTTGGATTCCTTATACAAAATTCCTTGGATGGGCTCATTAGTTAAATGATTTATATTATACCTTGAGTGATACTTGGATTAATTACACATAATACCTTTGACAATATCATTGGTTAAATGATTCATATTATAAATTGAGTGATACTAGGGTTCCTAATATGAAATACCTTGGATGGGATCATTGGTTAAATGGTTTATATTAGGCATTGAACGACACTATTGTTCCTAATATAGAATGACTTAGACATGCTCATAGGTTAAAGGAATTATATTATGCCTTGAGTGATACCTAGATTCTAATATAGAATACATTGGATGATCTCATAGGTTAAATGAAATTATATTACGCTTGAATGCTATTTGGATTACCCTCAATTGTTAAATATTTAATGTCATGAAACATGTATAATATTATTTGAACATTATTATATATAGATTCCTTGGTTTCTATTTGGGTCCCACATGACCAGTGTTACATATAGATGTATGGGATTATAGCCATGGGTCCTATTTCTACCTTATTATTCTTATGTTCAGAGACATATTTCTTAGGCAGAAGTAGCTAGGGTCAACCAGCCCACAAAGAGCCTGAGCTAGACATGGTTTATATTTATTTTACTGATTTAATTTTGATATACCCTCACTCTGATCATTTTATATTCATAGAATGGATTTAAATTAGACACCATTGGTGGTGGACTACTTAGTTTAACTCACACCATATTTTGTAAACCAATTGGTACTCAGATAGATCTCTTGACTGTAGGTTAGGACTTGGATCATGCTTCTTTGTTGTTGTATCATTTGGGCTATGACTTGTCATGGGAGTAGTGAATGAGCATGTACTTGGACTAACTTTCAAAGTTAGAGTATTTTATTTATTTATTATTTTTTAGAATATCCCCATTTTATATATTACATGATCTATGTTTATTTCCAGTATTTTGAATTATCATTTTCATGCATGGTTGGTTTTATTAAAACTTACCAGGTTATCTGTTCACTATTGATTTTTATTTATTATTATCTTATACTGTATTTCATTTATTTATGCTTTCTTTATGTTTATTACTGATTCGGTGGTTATATTATCCCCACTATACCACCTTGAGACCCGCAATACTAGTTGACAGCCTCTGGCATACTGTGAGGCGAACTTGAGGCCTTATCACCGACCAGTCCGATTACTATTTATAAAGTGAACTAGGTTAATATATTACAAATTGGTATCAAATATTCTCTTTTTCTTTTCCTTGTATTACTATTTTAGTTTGGTATATAGGATACTAGGAATGTGTTGGAACTTGGTAAATAGATTGTGTTTGGGAATGGCCAACCCATGCATGAGGAAAAGATCATGTTGTTAGGGATGGGATTATTGGTCATGCTGTTTGTTATTATAGTTGACTATTATTTCACCTTTAGTGATTTATGTAATTCTGTTAGTAATTTACTTATAGATTTATGATATTTACCTCTTATCTCAGTATGACAAGAGACAGAGTGTGTTTATGAATCATTTCAGGCACCTGAGATTCACATCATTAGAATTCTTACTTTTATACCATGTTCTTTTGATTGTGGACCATGCTTGTGAGATTATTTATCATGCCTAAATGAATACCATGATTCTGTGATTACCTGCCTAGTATATCTATATTTTCTATTAATGTGATATATTCCTTTATATAGTTATGATGTAAGGTTGGTTAAATAAATTTTCAACATAAAACTAAATGAAATTTTCACATATAGATTGATGGTGGAATTCAATTTAATTAGATAAAAATTAATTAAATAAATGAACAGGTTTTGAAATGGTTAATAAATTGACCTAAATAAATTTTTCAAAATTTCAAGAATTGGATTTGTTTTTAAAAATTCTAGTTAGTAATTATAGATTTTAGTTAAATGAGGTTCCAATTTAAACTTATAAAGGATTCAATATTCATAATTTGGAAATGGGGACCCATATAACTGAGTCCTTATATGCTTGGTTCGATCCTTTTAGGTCAACCATATCAGTATATATTGTATAATAATTTTATTAAAGGTTAACATAACTAGAATATTATTTTTCTCAGTCAGATAAATTTCTCAATGATGGATATCCGTTAAATGGTGTTTCAATTGAAACTTATAAGGGATAGTAACTTTATAACTTAGGAAGTATAACCCACATAACTAAATCCTTAAATTCACAACTATACCCAAGTAGTTAAGTTTTGTCATGTTTCTTCTATAATATGAACCGACTAAGGGTGTATTGAAATTATAATAATTTGATCATCAATGGGTTTCACTCAAATGTGATGCTAATAATAATTTATAGAGTGTTGCCTCCATAAATTGGGAATGGCTACCCATATGATTGAACCTAGGATTGACATGGTGGGATCCTAATAAGTTTCCTATATCCTTATATTCCTTGGTACTTAACCACATGTGGGTATGATTTTGATAAATAAGGATGGTTATTTAAAGTGTTAGTAGCCACTTATATGGTGTTACATATAAATTTATGGTGTAATATTAATGAAACCATCCCTTAATTGATAAAATACATTTTATCTTCTTTTGAAATTTATTTGATATGAGGTGTTAGCTAATTAAAATTCCAGTTACAACCTAAAGATTTTTTTACTATATATCATGGACTTGAAATTTTCTTGAACTAATCTAGTTGTGAGAACTTATGGATTAAAAATGATGGTTTAAAAGGAAATTATTAGATAATTGGATAAAATGTTATGAGGCATCAGTTAAATAAAGTTACAAGTATAGTTTGATATACTTTATAACTGGTACCTGTTATATTATATATTTGAGCCTCTTTATGTTTATAATGAAAGTGAATTGAGGTAATGACTTAAATAAAAACTTCATAGGTGTTGATCATAAAAATCCCCTGGATAGGGGTTAGTTCTAATATTTTCTTGAGAGTTACCTTGAATGGGAATGTGGACATTTCCCATAAGTTTTAGTGGAATTATTCTATTACATTAGACCTAATGGTTAGGAAGTAGAGCTTAGTGAAATTTTTAGCATGACCCTAGTTTTAGAGTAAATGATTTATAATTTAATGATAGGTTATCCCATTATGGTAATACCCTTAGAAATATTAAATCATAGACTTTTGAGATGAGTATTTAGGCATGAAAATTGTTATCTGTTTGATCATTGAGTGGGGTAGGACTCGTAGTTCATGAAATGAAACCCCATGGAGGTGGGTGGTTTTCTGGTAAGTTGAGACTCAAGGGGTATTTTTGTATGAAAATACCTAATGATTTTCATCTCCTTATCATTTTTACATTCATATCATGACCCTATAGGGGATGTTTCTTATAAGTATTATTGAAGAGGATTAGGTCCTAGTTGTCTAATGCTTGGCAGGTGATACTGTTATGCTTGTGTTGAGAAGTTTGACCCTCATAGACCGATGATATTTTACTTACTTATAATTTTAACTCTTTAGATAGATATTACCATAATATTTAATGCAGTGTGATAGAGTCTCAAAAATGGGACATGGTTCTCATGAAAGATACCTTAAGGATATGTGGAAAGACCCAGTGGCCCTATTTTTGATAATTGATCAGCGGGGCTAGGTGAGAGAGCTAGAGACCATTATTTTTGAATCAGACCCAAGTAGGTCATAAATGTTTGGTTTAATCATGGGAAACTTTTAATAGATATTAGATTGAGGTTTATGGATGCATTTTTATGTGCTGATCATGGTTACATGATCATCTTGAGACCAATGCATGGAAAGTGATTGGGTTTTGTGATATATGCGTGGTGATGCTTACAGTTTTTTAATAAAGTACATAGGGTTCTTGGGTATCAAGATTGGATTCTATGGGAATGATGGTTTGGGTGCTTATACCAATCAACCAATGGCTAGGTAGTTAATGCTTTAACTTATGAAATGACTCTATGAGGTGGGAAATAATTCAATAAATCATGGCACATGTGAGGTTCCAGATTTTTAAGAGGAGTTACAAGAGAAATTTGAGCATAATTACACTGATGTTCCAAGTAACATGCTCAGTTTGGACATGTTTATGGATGAATCACAGGAGCATGATTCGGGTTTTGAATGGGGGTATAAGATTGTACACTCATTGTATGTGGTGATTTTAGTTCGCACCAGTTTTTTGTGGGAACTATTTGATATGGAGCATTAGTGAGTGGAGGGGTGTAAGAAAAGGATTGATATTTTCAAATATGATGCTTGTAGGTATGGTGACTTTGATATTTGGGAAAATTAAAATAAGTTCCCTTACGATGAGGGCTAATTTGGAAATTAATTGGGTGTCATGAGATGGTTCACCCATGGGTGGACCTTGACATGCATTTTTAGGAGTTGTGGTGTTAGGGATTGCTTAAGGAAAGTATACCCTAATTTATGTGAGTAAAGATCAAGAAGAGAAATACATGACCAGTATTGGAATCTTAGTGTACTCATAGTTTAGGAGAGAGAATTCCCAATATCTTGATATCATCCTGAGTATGTTAAGATAGATTCATCTATATGCCGATCCAAGTAAATATATTTTATGTTATGATGGATAAAATCCTTGGGATTTATTCTCTAGGTCTATTTTAAGGTAATTCATAAGGCGGGGAGTACAAATTTTTCTGTTTGAGGGTGTTGACCCTTGTTGTAATTTAAAATTCAGAAAATTCCATAAGAACCATTCTCGGGAAGCAAGAATAGGTGAAGGGTGATGTCTACTTTAGTGCTCAGGAATGAGAAAGTTCTTATCCATTCCAATCATTATGTTTGAGGATGTAAAGAGCATGGGTTTTCATAATCAGGTACTTTTTTCATTGGTGCGATGATAGGGATGCTCCTAAGGTGGGAAGCAGGACATTGGCCACCAGTGGGTGATCCTTATGGGATAAGGGTCATGGGACCTTGAGACTAGTTTTTTGATATTCGTTTTGGATCTTGTATACTATTGGATAAATGGAACAATGTATGACATGTTTTATTGGTAAATTCTAGGTACATGTTTGAATACAGACTTGAGTGAAGTCCAAGTGTGGGTGTTTGACTTTAAATATCTCATGATGATCCAAGGATGCTGAATCAGGTATGCACTGGTGTTCATGAAGTGACATGAAAATGGTTTATGATCTAAGGATGGTTTTCCAGGAGACATTACAAGAATTTAGCCACGATCTTTGATGAACGTTCATGAAATGATCTTAGTATTCCTTAGATTAAAGGCTTTTAGAATCTAGTTTTGGTGATTCATCAGCTATAGAAGCCAAGCATTTTTTAAAATAGTATACTAGAGTTGTTTTACTTGAGTTCTCAATAAGGTGTATACTTTCAATGAGGAATCACATCTAGAACACCATTGGATGAGGTGAGCTTAATGTAAAGGCTAGCTGAGGAATTTCAAGGAAAATAATGTGCAACCAAGTTAAGTGTGGTCGATTAGAATCTAACCATTTAAATCAATTTGTGGATCAGTATTTGTCTCCTCGCAATTTATCAGGTGTATTTTGTTGAGAAACATGTTGTGAGTGTCTTAGGATGCTGAGGTGTACTTCAATAGGAAATTACAATGGTGCGAGTACCACGACTTGGAATTGGTTATTTAAGGATAGAACCTATAACAAGGAGATCCATAGAATTTTTTATGAAAGAGGTAATTATGTGATTGTTTCTAGACTTATATGAGATCTTATATGTGTTCTATTAGTGTTTCAACTTTAGAAATGAGTTTTGTATTGAGTTTTAATTCCTTTAGTATCGTATGTTTAAAGTGAAGTTTGAAGGTTTGTTGGGTGTTTAGAAATGAAACACATCCATTTGAGAAAGAAATTAATGACCCAAGTAGGTCATTTTATGTTTTCATTTTCCCCAAGGATTCTCATGGATGAGAAGTTATAAGGTGGGAGGTTGTAAGATCCCATGTTTTGAATCGATTGAAAATTTACAAAGGAATTTTAGTTTACATATAGTGGATGGGTCCTTTTCATAATTGATATTCAGAATGAAATTTTGAGAGTTGGAACCCTTAAACATGTTGTTTTTAGATGGGATTTAAGTTCTTATAGTTATCTTGATTGTTTTATTGAGTTTCATAAGTTTTGAGTTTCAAGAGCCTGATTTTCGAAAATATAAAGGGAGGTGCATGGTTAGCACACAATTAGTGCCAACCGTGCACCTCAACTGTACTACCATATAGGGGTGTCACATGGTTTGAAAAACCATCCAATTTAGGCCACATAGTTGTGATTTTTCTTCTTCTAAAATTTAATAGATTATGTGTACGACTTGTGAACAATATTTCTAACCATGTTCCTAGCCGTGCGAGGGGGTGATCCTTTTGGATAATAGCTACACACGGGCTATGCATGATTTGTCTAATGATGCACCTTTACATGCAAGGACATGTACACTTAGATAGTATGTAACACCCCAATATTTTATGGTACGTTATCTTCAATAGCTATTGTTGCACGCAACACTGACTTGGCTTGTATAACACACAAGATTGAGTTTTTGTGAAACAACACTTTAGTGTTAAAATTATTTAAATGATATATTTATAACTTATCCATTAAATATAGTAACATAAATAGTGATAAATAATTTTTAAATATTATTTATAATTATTTCACATAAATAAAACATATTTACAATGAAATGTATAAGTTTTGGTTAAATAGTTATATGTTTAGAAATACTATTTTCTTAAAAGAACTACTTTTTATGTCCTTTTGTGAACAATAATAAAATTAATTTTAGAAACTCCTAGAAATTTAATTTGGTAAAATAGACTTCATTTTTGAATTTGGAACATCAAAATTATCTTAGGGTCAATTTTTGGTATTTTTTTTCTGAAAACATTCAATTTTTGATGAATAGTGAAAACACTGCATTATTATTTAAAAACCGACTTTTTCATTTAAATAATTATTTTAATTTAAATTGATTTTAAAGTAAAATTAGATAAATAATACATATATTAACCCAAATTATTTCATTGGAATCATTTTTATAATAGAATTAGATATAAAAATTCATTGAACCTTTTTAATGTCTTTTTACCCGCATTCTAGCCACATTTGCATATTAGAATTAAATGTAATTTTACCACTTTTATGAATTGAATTTAAAAAATCCAACATAAATGGTTGTAATAAGGGTGAAAAATTTGGTCTAATAGGATCAAAATAATTTTTTTGAATAGTGAATTTTGGATTTTATTTACCACGGTTAAAGGTAAATAGGGTAATTAATGGTAAAAATAATATTACAATAATATAAAATTACCCTAACACTTGTAATAATTTAATTTTATAAGTATATTTAGACCAAAATAAACCTTAGGTAGAAAATATGGTTCTTTTTAATCCACTTTTTTTATATTAAGACATTTATTATATTTTATTTAAAGAAGAGTTAAAAGTGTCATATTAAAATTTTAATAACTAAATAATTTTTAATATAGGGTTATATATAAGATAAATTAGACCATAAATATTAATTATAAATATAATAAATTTATCTACATTATTATAATTTATTTATAATTTTTATACATTAAATAATTAATTTTAATTATGACACAATGATGATGCAGTAATTGATTTATTGAAGGAAGAATCAAATAAATGATATTAATAATATTAAAATAAATATAATTTGACTTAATTGATGAAATCCAATAATTCTATATACAACTTATACATGTTAGTGAAATATTTTAAGTATTTTTTCAAAGTTATCATGTTTTTTTGATATTTTTAAAAATGAAAATATTGAATAGTATTAAAATTTACATAAATGATATTTTAAAAGAAATACTACATTATTAAATGATATAAAAGTTATAAAATTATAATTCCAGAAAAAATAACTTGTGAAATGTTAAATATTTTATAAATGATCTAATTGGGGTTTGTTTGGAATTTTATAGTAACTATATTAACCTTATAGTGTAAAAATATAGGAAGACACAGTAAGAGTTAAAGTGTTTAACCAAGGGTTAAATCCAAAAGACAAGGTTAATTTTATGACCTAAACATGTCTAAAATTCATTGGTTGAGGGTATTTTGACCCATCATAATATTATACTATAAATAAATCACTTTTGATCTATTTAAAACCAAGAATAAATTTATAATAAATTAATATTTTAATATCTTCCAAAAGTTCCCCTCACCTCACTTATAAAAGGTCACTTATACTTCTCTTTAATTCACACATCCAAAGCCCTTTGGATCGAATAAAACCTACCCATTTACTCTACCAACCTCCCTCAATTCATCCTAGAGGCCATACTTTTGGCATAAATCCAACATAAGGATTCCTTTTGTGGAAATCAAAATGAGACACTTGAAGAAGAGGTAATTGTTTTACCAATTCAATCCAATTTCTTTTATTCTTCTAATTCATCTTCCTATTTTGTTTGAACACTAAATTAATAACTCTAGAATCTAATATATGCTTATATATTTTTATTATTATGGTACAACCATATTCCTCCTTTTATCCATCCTACAAAAAACAATATCACCATGCATGCGTATGTACGACTTACTATCTCCACACCGTGGTGTAAAATATTTTTCATGTACACCTTATTTATATGGGTATAATGATGAATATAAAGGATTTAAATAATAAATATAACATGATATTGTTTCTGAAAAATTCATATTCCATCCAATTTCATACCATTTAACCATTAAGGAAATGATATAGCCGCTCGTGCATACATACAACTTACCATCTCCACGATGTAATGAGATTCATCTTCCATGTTCACCATTCAAGAATGATTATAAAAATATATATTAAAAAATTATGAAATATATGACATAATAATTCTACTGGAATAATATATATATATATATATATTTACATAAATGTCATTCACTTACTTCTATTCAATACGATAAGAAAATGAAAACAACATTCATGCGTACGTACGACCTACCGTCTCCATGAATGATGTATTCCATTTCATATATCTATATATTATATATATTTATATTTTAAATATATATGATATATAAACCATGTTATACATTCTGGAAGTAAGTAAATCATGATCTAAGTAATATGATCAAGAATAAAAAGTCAACACACGTATAATAAAGAAAGTGATTATTACCTGAAATGTTGATTTAGCTTGGGAATTATTAATAAATGGGTAATGTAAAGTCATAAATGAATCATATATGATATCATAAATTTTATTATGATTCTATTATAAGTTAATAATATGTTTAAAACCATTATATAATAGTTTTAGACACATATGGAGAGTATCAGACCTAAGGTAAGGGAAATTCCATCTCACTTTTAATTTTTGTGAGATATAATCCATGGTCACCACCTATTTCTTGTGTGTGGTGTATGTAATTCACCTATTATATTTCATATCATGAATACATTTTCTTCATGTTATTTAAATATTAATTTTAATATATCGATCTTAGGATTTAAATGTTCAAAGTGGAATGAGATGCTTTGAATGTTTAAAGAATCTATCATTTATCAATTTCAATATTATTAATATTATTTACATAATTATTTATATGGATACTATCTCCAATGATTTTTACAGGTCGTGTATCCGTTTATTTTTTGGAGGATGCGCTGATTGTTGCCCCACATTCCTGCTTTCTAAAGGCGGGCGACATCTGTCGCTTGTTCAGGGACATTTGATCCTTGATCGAAATGAGATAATGGGATGTCAATTCCTACTTCCATGGATTACTCATCAAAACTAGTTATCTAGTCCAGGTCTCCCTCATATACTTGATACATTGTTTGTGAAACTATTCCCAGTTCCATGTCTTCATGGACACTGGTTAATTATGTTGCTTCTGTCCGAACATTCCAAGGGGTCCAGTCAGGGTAGCAACCTTCATCCGGGGGAGTAGTCACGTTGGAAATCACTGGCATGTCTGGATTCTAGAACAATGATGCGTCTGGGTTTATTCTCCTTATGATAGGTCTTATAGAGGGTGTGGAAGCCCGATGCATCCCATGTTGAGTATGTGGAATTATATTCCATAGACATGTCTCTAAGGTTTTCCTCAGCTTCCCATGTTTAACAAAGGGTATGCCGTGAGTTTAACGTATAACAGATATGGATTAGATTGATCAGAACACTGATAAGAGTGGGTCATATGGGTGAAACCCCAGGAGGGAACACTGATACTGGGGCTAACGCATGGTTAGTTACCCGATTGCTACTAGGAGAAGTGAGAAGGTAGGTGACATGATATCACTGGGAGGTGGTGGCCCAGGTGAAAATCAGGATGGATATGGATGGTCGAGAGTGGATGGAGAATGATATGGAACCATCATGAGGATGACAATGATTTTGTTATTGAGCCTCGAAGATATCTCCTACGTATCCCCGTGGCAGGTAATCAAATTCCACGCAGTTCAGTGGGGAAAAGGGACATCTAAGGAGGCGGCCCATGAGAATGGGTGCATGGATGAGACCCAGAGGAAGTATAACTTCTGGGTTGGGGAATGACCTTCCTAAAACACAAAGGATCAGGGAAGAGACTAGGACGGGACATGAATGATGGGATTGAACCTCAGGTAGGATTCTTATATATCCCCGAGGTAGGGAATCAAAGTCTACGTAGTTCAAAATGGGGGTATAGAATTTGGGTGTACACATAGGACAACGACCTGACGATATACTGGGGCTTACTCATGGTTAGCATCCCGGGTTGGTCAGACGCCCGAGGGGGGGGGGGACCAGAGATGTGGGTCCCAACAAAGGGGACTGCAATGTCTTACCATCTATTGTGGACTACAAAGACTTACCGATGGTCGAGGTTCCAACGGCTTACCACTGGTTGAGGTTCCAACAGCTTACTACTGGTTGAGGTTCTAATGGCTTATCGCTGGTTGAGGTTCTAATGGCTTACCTCTTGTTGGTGTTCCAACGGCTTACCTATGGTTGGGGTTCATAATGGATTAATGCTGGTTGAGGTTCCAATAGCTCACCACTGGTTGAGGTTCCAACGGCTTACCGCTGGTTGAGGATCCAACGACTTAACCCTAATTGGGGTTTCAATGGCTTACCGGTGGTTGGGGTTCAAAAATGCTTACTACTGGTTGAGGTTGAACTTCAGGGAGGCTTACTACATACCATATCTAGGGAACAAGGATCAAATACCACGTAGTTCGGATACATACATTTTAACGTTATTTGGGATGAAAGGGGTGTGTAGTTTAACATCATGTAGGACGAGGGTGGACCGATGTGGAGTTGTCGGGACCGACGGGTGTTGGGCTTGAACCTCAGGGAGGCTTTCTATGTACCTTTCCTATGGGACAAGGATCAAAGTCCACGTAGTTCAGAATGAGGGATACAATTTAACATCATACGAGATGAAGTTTAACCGACATGAAGGGGTTGGGACAATTAGGTGTTGGGATTGAACCACAGGGAGGCTTCCTATATACCTTACCTGATAGACAAGGATCAAAGTCCACATAATTCAGGATGAGGGATACAGTTTAACATCATACAGGATGAATGTGAACTGACATGAAGGGGTTGGGATAAGTAGGTGTTGGGCTTGAACCTCAGGGAGGCTTTCTATGTACCTTTCCTGGGAGACAAAGATCAAAGTCCATGTAGTTCAAGATTATTTGGGACTAACATGATAAGGCATACCAAGAAGTATTCCATGGTCAATGCTTACTCTAAGCCCATGTGATTCATGCTTGGTGTGAAAAAATATGCAGTAAAGACCTGACGATCATGTTGTGAAAGGTGCGTCCGCAGAAAGTGGAGTGGGTCTTACATGTGGTTAGCAGCCCAAAGAGGAAACAAGGGCTTATGCATGGTTAGCATCCCAGGGAGATGGAGATTGGGACTTACTCTAGGATAGAGACCTGATGGAAAAAAATCCCAGAGGGAGAGGGATTAGGTAACAAAGGTCCATGTGGCCATCCATCCTATATTCTTTAGCACAGAATAAGAGAGGAGGAGCATGGATGCTACCTCCCGCAAGAAAGGCTAGGGTCTTACACCAAGGTGGCAGCCCTTCCCTGCTGACATATGTCACTCCAATAAAGAAGATCTCATTCCATGTGAGGAAGATTTAACTCCCTTGGATACTAGTGGGCATGAAGAATGTCTGAGATGGGGTGCCCCACATGTATTGAACGGGGTGAGGCTACAGTTTAACATCATGTGCTGAGGACGATGGTGCTTGGAAACTTAATGTCCTGTATCTCGGATGAGGTGGGTTCACTCCACACCCCTAGGACTTACATAACTGATACCCACCAACCCTTGGGGAAGAGAAGGCATCAACAATGCTGGTGTGAGGGGGTGTTGTGGAGTTATCCACTGAGATTCCTACGTTAGCATGGCTATGAGAATAAGCAATAGCCATTAGCGTTCCTATGAAAAGAAGCATAAGGATAATCAACGCATCATAAATCACTACCCAAGTGACCTTGAAATCACTTATTAAAAACCTGGAGGGTCGTACGGGAGAAGGGTTTGTGAAGAAAATGGGTTTATAGGAAGGGACCTTGTGAAGCTCTAGTGCTTCACATAGTGAAGGAACTTTTTGAAGGGGTATGCTCCGCAAAGTGGAATGTCCTAGACTAGTAATAGGGTATAGGTTCATATAAAGGGTTCTTTTCAAAGTGGAATGGCCTTCTTGGAGTAGGACTTCGATAAGCAATGATACCTTGAAAATCATAGCACTACGAAGTAATGTGCTTCGCGAAGCATAATTGTAACACCCCAACCCCTCTAGGATGGAGCCGGTGCATTACTTGTGATATTGGAATGGTTAGAAGGAATGAAAATACCGAAGGAATGATCATTTTAGTAGTATTGAAGAAAATATATACATAGATGTAACTCAAATTACATTTGAAAAGTTTACAAAATACAACACATAACGACAACTAAAAACTGAAACCACACAAACTCAATAAAAGACCTTCTCTTCATCACCCGTTGAAGGTAAACAATGAAAGGGGTGAGCTCAAATGCTCAGTAAGGGTTAAAAAAAGTGGAATCATGAGTGCAATAATAAGTGAATAACAATAAATCTGACATAATCAATATGACATAGTGAATAAATGAATAACTAATGCCATTAATAAACTGAAAATGAAATTGCATCCATAGATTTTGTCATAGTGAAAACCTCATGGATAATAATAATAAATGATAATGAATAAATAGAATTCTTATTAATTGGAAGTCATGTATCTGGCACATGAAACCATAATACCGTTAAAATGGTTTAGTTATGTGGTTAGAAACCCGTCTGATTTTTGGAAACAAACTCGAAGGGTTTGTCGCCAAACTGTTTTGTCTCATGAGACCTACCGATGCATCGAGGGGCTATAGCGGGCCCCACCCACCACTTCATGTCCAAATAATTCTTTATACATTGATTCAATACAAGAGCAATATTCCTTTTCAATATCCGTATAGAGTAGAGTATACAGATTCATCAACATTTCCATAATTAAAATAACTTTCCAAGTAAACACCATATGTAAGATGTTATAAGGTTTAGACAAAAAACATATCCATGACATGATATTATGGATATTTAATATAAATAAAATGAAAAGTGATCTCAAATGGGTAGTAGGTACACCACATATGGATTATTAGGTGCACAATACAAAGTTAGTCACAAGGAAAAGGTAGTTGAGACAAAGTCCCTTACAACAATGTGATCGGTTGAATCATATGAACAGAACTTAATAAATATCAAGTGAATAATTAAATAACATGAATATAAATAGAATAATTTTATTATATATAAAATGGTAGTACACATATACCACATACAAGAAATAAGTGGCGAACAATGAAAATCTCACAGAAATGAAAGTGAGATGAAAAAACCCTTACCTTTTGCTCTAATGTGTTCTTGATTGTTCTTAACTACCTGAATAATCAAATTTAGATTCATTAATTAATAATTCAAGAACCTAATAAACATGTAATTGGTATGATATAACCTTATTAAGTTCATTAATGGCCTTTTTTATGGGTTTAAGATATTAAATCTTATTATTTTGGAAGCATTTTCTTACTTGGTTTCATGATTTGTTTACTTGTATTCATGAATGGAAGTTGGTTTGAAATATGGTTAAACATACATAATTTTTAATATAAATTATTAGTGAAATTAAATAGATATAAATGATCTTATAATGATTCTGGATATATACCATGAGGATGACTCATTTGATGAGTTAAAAATAAACACTTGAATTTGGCTTGGCAGTTTTGTGCTCAATAAACTTGTTTCGTATTATTATTCCATATTATGTATGTGTAAAGATTAAAGAACATTAATCAAGATAAAATACATATTTTATGACCTGGTTTAACCATAAATATGGTTTCATGACCAGTAATTAAAGAACTATTGAAGAACAAAACTTCATCGTCCACAAAGGTTATAAATTGGAACCTCATGGACGTTGATTTCGTTTATAAAAATAAAAGGGAGGAAGTAAGAATATTGTTGATAGTTATTCCATTCACATGATATAAATATAGTATATAGATGATACTGAAGTTATCATGATCATTTGGACAGAGGAGGTGAGGGGAGGATAACAAATGAAGATAAATCAAATGAAACTAAAAGAAAAAGAAAGGTGTTTTACCTCTTGAAATAACTTCCTCAGGAACCTCCTTAAGGGAAGGGGTTTTTGTCTTTTGGAAAGACCAAGAGCTTCCTGGTAGTGGGGAGTGACTAGGGTAGGGTATTTGGGCAAAACTTTTAGGATCTTCAAGTCTTAGAGGAGTTAAGAGAAGAGGGAGTGGTGAGGGGTTTTATAGTGGAGGAGAGGGGGTATTTCTCATTATTTTAATCATTATTATAATATTTTTGACCAAGATTATGAATAGTCTTAGTTCATGTGACCTCAAATAGTAATAATGTCATGTGATTTCGAACCAAGTGGCCTTGCATCACTTATGATGTCATAAATAGTGTATTTTACTGATAATTTTTATATACTATATTTGATCGTATTTCACTATTCATAAAAAATTCTAGAATTTCAGAAAAATCCCAAAAATTTACCCTAACCATTTTTTGACGTGTAGAATTCAAAAATGAACTCCATTTTTCAAAATTAATTTTCTAAATATTATTAATTTAATTTTTAAATAAAGTCATAGTTAATTAAAAAAATAACAATCTTAAAGGTGAAATTAGTTTTATTTCTCATTGAAAAACTAATTAAGATCTTATTATCTTATTTCCTTAAGAAAATAAAATGATTTTATTATTTACTATTCATAAGGGTCATATTACTATTCATAAGGGTGTGTTACTATTCACCAAAAATTAAGTTTGTTCTATTAGACTCCAAATGACTTACTGATCACAACTCTAGATGACCATTTTTTGAAATTCAAAACATAGAAGTGGAAAATTTATATTTAATGTCTAGGTTTGACTATCTCCTAAATAACCTAGTGTTGTTTCATAGGAACACAGTGATGAATAAAATGTATTTAATAGAAATATACCATAAAATGTTTGGGGTGCTACATTATTCCCTCCTTCAGAAATTTCGTCCTCGAAATTTTATGTATAAATCCCACCAAAAAGATGTGGGTGATTCTTCTTCATGAAATCCTCTGGTTCCCATGTTGCTTCCTCCATATTCTGGTTTCTCCAAAGAACCTTTACTAGATGAGTTTTTCAATTTCTCAATACCCACTCCCTTGTGTCAAGAATCCTGATAGGCTTTTCACAGTATGACAAATCAGGTTCCAGTTCTATTTCTTCATATGTGAGTACATGCGTTGGGTCTGTCATGTACTTCTTTAACAATGATACGTAGAACACATAATGAACTCTGGAGAGATTTGGAGGCATTGCTAAACGGTAAGCTATAGCTCTGATTCTTCCCAAAATTTCAAATGGTCCGATGTACCTGGGGCTCGGTTTCCCTTTCTTACCAAACCTTAAGACGCCCTTCCATAGAGATACTTTCAGAAATACATGATCTCCCACTTGAAATTCCAAGTCCTTTCTTCGGTTGTCATCACAACTCTTCTGCCTACTTTGTGATGCTTTAATATGAGTTTGTATTTATTCACCTTTGTCGTGGACTCTTCAATAAGCTCTGGGACTATAAGTTTCCTCTCACCAACCTCATCCCAACAAGTTGGAGTTCGACATCTCTTTCCATATAATGCTTCATATGGAGCCATTTTAATACTAGAATGGAAACTATTGTTGTATGAAAATTTCACCAAAGTCAAGTATTGATCCCACATACCTTTTAAGTCAAGAGAACATGACCTCAACATATCTTCTAGAGTTTGAATAATCATTTCAGATTGTCCATCGGTTTGGGGGTGATATGTGGTTCTCATATGAAGCTCAGTATTCAAATCCTTCTGGAGACTTTTACAGAATTTTGACATAAATCGAGGATCTCGATCAGAGACAATTGATAGAGGTGTACCATGAAGTCTCACAACTTCATTAATGTAAATTCTTGCTAGGAGTTCAAGTGGTAAATCCTCTCTTATTGGAAGGAAATGTGCTGTTTTAGTGAGACGATCAACAATTAACCATATTGCATCATTCCTTCTAGGTGTCCCCAGTAGTCTAGTGACAAAATCCATCGTAATGTTATCCCACTTCCACATAGGAATAGGTAGAGGTTTCATCATTACCTTGGGATGTTGTCTCTCCACCTTCACTTATTAAAAAACTAGACACCTTGACACGTAGTCCGCAATTTCCCACTTCATATTATCCCACTAGAAATATTCCTTCAGATCTCTATACATCTTGGTGCTACCTGGGTGTATAGAAAAATTTGAGCTATGAGCATCGTCTAATAGTTCCATTTTAGCTCAGTTACTGATGGAACACATAACCTCTTCCCAAATTTTATAACTCCTTCTTCATACACGAAGTCAAACAGTCTCCCATCCTTGACTGCATTAATTTTATTGTGCATATTCTCATCATCAGATTGAGAACTTTTTATCTTCTCCAGTAAAGATGGTTTAGCAATCATTTGAAAGAGGATTGATGTTTCCCCTTCCTTAACAATTACCACATCCATCTTCAGTAGATCCATGAACATAGGATCTCTTTCAATCCTCATTTGAGTTAGAAGGCCATGATCTTTCCTACTTAATGCATCTTCCACCTTATTCGCCTTTCCCAGGTGGTAGTGTATTGAAAAATCATAATATTTGAGTAAATTGATCCATCTTATTTGCCTCATGTTGAGTTCTTTTTGTGTGAAAATATATTTCAAACTCTTGTGGTCCGTATAAATCTCACATCTCTCTCCATAGAGATAATGCCTCCATATTTTTAGAGAAAATATTACAAATGCTAACTCAAGATCACGAGTTGGATAATTTTTCTCATGAGTCTTCAAATATCTTGATGCATAAGCAACAACTTTATCATTTTTCATAAGGACGCAACCCAGTCCATTCTTTGATGCATCACTGTATATTACAAATCCATCACTTCCAGATGGGAGAGTCAAAATTGGATCATTGACTAATCTTCTTTTCAATTCATCGAAGCATTCTATACATTCTTTTGTCCACGCAAACTTAACTCCTTTATGTGTGATCTTGGTTAGCGGGTTAGCCAGTCAGGCAAAATTCTGAATGAAACGTCGATAATAACCTGCTAAGCCAATAAAATTGCATACCTCAGTTATGTTTATTGGCATGGGACAATCTTGGATTTCCTTTGTCTTCATTTGATCAACTAGGATTCCATACTTAGAGACAATATGGCCTAGAAAAGAAACCGATTGAAGCCAAAATTCACACTTGCTAAACTTCCCATATAATTTATTTCTTCTAAGAGTTCTCAGAATAACCCGTAAGTGATTCTCATGGTCTTCATAGATTTTTGAGTATACAAGGATATCATCGATGAATACCACAAAAAGTTATCAAGATATTCCTTGAAAACTCTATTCATTAAATCCATGAAAACAGAGGGTGCATTTGTCAGTCCAAAAGGCATCACTGTAAACTCATAATGCTCATAACTGGTCCGAAATGCTGTCTTAGGAACATCTTCCTTCCTCACACGTAACTGATGATATCTGGATTGAAGTTCAATCTTTGAAAAGTATTGATCTCCATGTAGTTGGTCAAATAAATCATCAATATAGGATAGGGGATACTTATTCTTTATTGTAATAGCATTGATTTCCCTGTAATCAATGCAAAGCCCCATGGATCCATCTTTCTTCTTGACAAAGAGGACAGGGGATCCCCATAGAGAAACACTAGGTTGAATAAATCCCTTTTCACTCAAATCTTCTAGTTGTTTCTTTAGATCTACTAATTCCACAGTAGCCATTCTATAGGGAGTCTTTGATATAGGTCTTACATCAGCAATTAAATCAATAGAGAACTCAACTTCCCGCTTTGGAGGATGTTTAGGTAAATCCTCTAGAAATACATCAATGTACTCTTTCACTATGTGCACATCTTCAATTTGAAGAATTTTTTCCTCACCCATATATATTTGTTTATCTTCCTCTCCAAGTATTTCATTCAGTAGAGCTACTGGGGGTGGTCCTAGATAAGAATTAGGTGGCAAAGTATCTGCCCTAAAGATAAGGGATTCTACACCATTTTAAAAAATTGTAACTTCCTTCCTCTTACAATAAATATTCGCATCATAATTTGAAAGCCAATCCATATTGAGAATTATATCAAATTCAGTCATTGGTATGATGATAAGGTTAGAAACTAGAACACGTTTTGGTGTCTGGAGGGGGACTAGTCAACATGCCTTGGTTGCAATGATACATCCCATGGGAGTTTTGACTGAAAACTCATTTATTAAATCAAATTGGACATATCTAATTTTCCTGGAAAACTGGGAAGATATAAATGAATGCGATGATCCAGAATCAAATTGTCACGACCCGACCCAACGGGGCACTAGTCGCGACTCCCCAAGCCCGCCTCCAATAGGCCAGGGGATGGCGACCAGCGCCGAGTAGGCTATCACACACATGGGAGGCAATAACCTAAGGTACCTGTACACACGCACCCACAAACACCTCCATGCAATAGTGCAGAGATATAGAAACTGAAAAGTAAATGCATGCATACAATATATACCAAACCAGAGTGCAACAGAAAAAGTACAAAGGGAAAAAAAGGGCCCACCAAAGAAAACTACAAAGCACGTCCAACCTATTCTGAAGAGGGGGAACGCTTCCACAAACACCCGCCGGAAAGATCCCTCGGCACAGCTCCGGTAGACACCCCGGTCAACTCGCTCACTAAGCTCTGCCTGCTCCGGGTCCTCCTGGGACTCCGTTAAAAGGCCTGTGGTCTGCACAAGACACAAACATGTGCGGGCAAAGCCTGTGCAGGGGTGAGTATAAACATACTCAGTAGGCACCCCAAAAACCCAAAACCCAAGGGAGCAACGGAAAGGAAACAATCCGCTCAACCCAGCCAGAGGGAACCCAGACGAGAGAGAAACTCCATCTCGTGACCATCCTCGGCTAAACACAACTAGTCAGCTCAGCTCAACTCAGGTGTATGCCCATACATACACCTTGAACAATCCAAATATACTCAGCTCATGCCACAAGCCACAAGAGGTACCTACCTCATCACCAGCAACTGTCCCAACCAGGAGAGTACACCACACGAACACTGTCATACCAGATGGCACTCATCCGAGAGATACACTCCATCGGGTCCCAAACAAACATCTCAGACGCTCACCCGAGAGACCACGCTCGTCGGATAACATCACTGAGGAAACATCGCTGAAACAACATAACCACCAAAATCCTCGGATAGGGGATCGCCGCTAGGGTCCGCTGGGGGATACCACGACCCGATCTGGCATACGTAGTTCTCACAGATAGGGGATCACACCCAGGATCTGTTGGGGGATACCAAAACCTGATCTGGTGCTCGACAGAAGATCAAAACTCAGATAGAGGATCATCATCCATATAAAGGTGGTCACGACGATACCAGAACCCTATCTGGTATAACTCGCGATGTAGGGGATCGAACCGACGATGCCGCAACCCTACCAAAACCACACGCTGAGTAGGGGATCGCATAACCAACGATACCGCAACCCTACCGACACCAAGCGCTGAGTAGGGGGTCGTATAACCAATGATACCGCAACCCTACTATAAACCTCATGCTGAGTAGGGGATCATATTCCCAACGATGCCACAACCCTACTGAGCACGACCCACCGTGTAGGGGATCATATTCCTGATGATGCCACAAACCCTATGAGGTTAACCTGCTAGATAGGGGATCACTGCCTATGAATAAGCGGTCACAACGATACCAAGAACCCAATCTAGGGTAAAGATGCTAGAGGATCCCGCTCCGGGCCCACTAGAGGGATGCCACAACTCTAATAGTTTTAACATCCCATCGAGAGGATCACAAACCTATATGAAGGTTGTGATGCCACATGAACCCTCGTGGAAACGAACCAAGGGAGTACCCTCAACCACTACTGGTCCAAAACGTCGCTAACCCAAAAGACTCGCAACAACGCCACACTATGCACATCCAAGGCCAATACCCAGGCCACCATCGCGATCTACGTGAAAAAACACGCAGGATAGGCTGTTTACTCGCCCGAAACGGAGCACCGGTGAAAAAGGCACTATTCACCGTAGCTAGCTCGGGCGGGGCCCACACAATGATCCCGAAACCCATCAAGCGGATCATAGGACGGCGATCCCCTTGGAAAAACAAGCGGGATCGACTACTCGCTCGTCCGAAACGGACACCTGGTGAAAAATGTACTATTCACCGAAGCCAGCTCGGGCGGGGCCCACGCCTCGATTCCTAAACTCATCGAACGGATTGCACCATTGCGATCCTCTCGAAAAAACACACAGGATCGACTAATCATCCGCCAAAATCGGACTCCTGGTGTGAAAGTTGCGTTTCTCCACAAACGCCAAAACCCGGCCTCGTGGGGCCCGTACCCCAAACTCGGTCCCAACACCCGGAGACCATCTCAAAAAGTCCGTCATACCATCAGGGTCTCAATGCCACTGACGGCACGTCATTCGGACGCTCCGGGTAGAAGTTACAACGGCCCGAAGTCATAAAATAATAGAATATTATTATTTTATACGATGTTTCTAACTCCCGGGCCACGATCCCGAACCCTTAAACCCTCAAAGTGAGTTCAAAAGGTCCGTCTCGACGCAAGGAGCGCATCGCCGCAAACGGCTCGCAAATCGGAGTTACGGTTTGCGAGTTACGGGGGTTTAAGAAACCCCTGGAAAATCCTGGCCGGACCACCGCCAGCCTCGCCGGAAACCGCCGCCGCGCCGTCGCCGGATTCCGCCATGGCCGCCACCCGTCGTCGCCGGAAAATCGAGTTTTCGCCGAAAAACTTCCGGGAGCCACCGGGTGCACCCCGATGCTCCAAATTCAGATCCGAAACATGTTTTGGAAAGCTCGTGACCCAAACTATACAACCCTTACAAAAATTTGAAAGAAAACAACACAAAAAAGGGATCTGGGATTGTAAAACTCAACCGCCTACCTTGCGGGCGAAACGCCGACGTTCTACCTTAGATCCGCGCTCCAGAGCTTCCGCTGCGCGCTCCTGGAACGTCCGCCGTCGAATTCTGAGCTCGTGGGCGCTTCGTTTGCTCGATTCGGCGGAACGGCAGTGAAGAACGACGAAAAACGTCGAGAGGAACGATAAGGGGGGGGGGTGCTGATATTTATATCAGCCGCCCACCGGCGCCAAACCCGCCTCGGACCCGACGCCCGATGCGAACAAAAGTAAGGTCACCCTTAGGGTAAAAGCGTCGTTCTGAACGCAATGACGGACTCAGATTTTCCATTTGAGACTCCGTTCAGAAGTTATTTGAGCCAACGCTCGCACACTAAATCACTACTTATTTACGAAAACGCCCCTGGTGGCGTTTCTCACCGCAGGCCCGCACCCGCAAAGTTTACACCTCGCCTAGGGTAAACGGCACGTTTCGGACGCAACCCTGCCCTCAGATTCCCATTCTGAGCTACCGTTTAGGAGATACCACACCCCCGCCATGTGCATAGTATAAAAATATTTAATATTTTTATAAAATTAATTTCGGGCACACCGGGCCTCGGAATCGCAAGTCGTCTTCGCGCCTAGCTCTGGAATTATTTGTAGAATTATTCCAAAGTCTGATAGGGCCAAAAACCTGAGTCGCTACATCCTCCCCCCCTTAGAACTTTTCGTCCCCGAAAAGCCCTAAGCACAAGGAAAGCGACTGGACTCTCAACTGGGTTTCACACACCAGCGAGCTCACCAACCAACACCCATGCCCGAACGCATAAGTCAGAGGGAATCATACACCACACCTCAATACTATCCGCTTTGGGCGGCACTGACTCGCCCGCACGATTTTAATCGCGTCACAAAAACGCGTCTCGGTGGGGGAAGGATTCATCTACCTCACGCATTCGAAGCATGCGAAACAAATCCCACACAGGGTCTTACCAACGCCCTGAACAAAACTCGAGCAAGAAATAAAAGGAAAGAGTACCGCTAAACAGTGTCTGACAAACTACTACAGTAAGTAGAAAAGACACAAGGCGTACCTCTATCCATCCGCGGTGCCTCTGGGTCGACTGCCTCCAGGGCATGCAGCTGTCCTCGCCCTCGGCCACCAGCTCCCTGAGCTTGGCATGGACCACCCGGGGGTGGGGGTGGTGGCAACTAGTACTGCCTACCACCGCCTCCCGCTGCACCAGCTCCTCCGCCACGTCCGCCGCCCTGCGGACCTCCTTGCTCGAGACGCTGCCTCTGCCAAGGCAGTCCATCGACCGGCTCCCTCTCAGCAGCACGTTGGGTCGGACAATCTCTAGCAAGATGTCCCCGACCATCGCAAGCGTAACACCGCCTCTCCTATGGCTGACCAAAACTAGCCTGCGAGCCCTGTGATCCCTAAGACTCAGATCCTCCATCCTGGGGCCGCCTCCTGAAACGTCGACCACATCCTGACCCCTGAGTGTGTCGTCGACTACCAGATGCCGATCCGACTGAAAAAGTCTCAGCCCTCGAGTGCCCAGCACTAACAGGGGGAATCTTCTCAGCCAGAAAACTCTTCACCACCAACGCTCGCTCCAGCACTCCAGCATAAGTGGGCAGGCACAAGGAAACTACACCTGCTCGAATTTCCCTGCGTAAGCCCTGCTCGAAGGTCCGAGTCCTAAAGAACGGGTCTCGAACCATATCCAGGGAGTAGCGCGACAGGTCTGTAAACCTCGCTGAGTACTCCGACACAGTCATGCTCTCCCGACGAAGCTGCAGAAGCTCCTGGATCCGCACTGACCTCAGCATCACCGGATAAAACTCCTCCCTGAAGAGCCGCTCAAACTCTACCCACGTGAGCGTCTCCTCGTCACGAGACTGCATCACCAGGCTCTACCATCGTCCGACCAAACCATGCAGAAGGCTCGCCGCTAGGACCACCGTCTGATCTGGAGGTGTCCTCACTAGGTGGAAAACTCGGGTGACTGCCTCAAGCCAGTCATCAGCTGCCTGGGGGTCTGAATCACCCCGAAACCTCAGAGGTCGCTACCTCTGGAACTCGTGCAGTGCACTCAGCCTGCGCACAACCTCATCTTACACTGCCGGCACAAACAGCTTCTCGACAGGTGGCGGCTCAACTGGCAGACCACTTGGAGGTGCAACCTCAGAACCTGCGCCCTGCTCCATAGCCTCTACACGGGGCGTGTCATCAGCACAATCCTGCTGCGGAACCCTTACTGGCTGTCGTCGTGGAGGCATCCTGAAATACATTCAAGACACACCACAGTCAAAGAGTATATCTGGAGGGCTGACTCAAGAAGGACAAGGAAAACCCAAAACCCAGTCCTATATGATGCATGTACCATTATGTCCCAGCGACCACTGTACGAATGTCCCAAGTCGAAAGGCAGGTTATCAGAGTCCTCGTGTATGGATACTTCAGCCGTCGCACCAACACTAGAGTCCCTGGCCTGAAATCCGAACTCGAAACATCCTAACACTACCTCTATGCAACCCAAACCAAACTCACAGTTAGACCAGCTACGCTCTGAGATCCCAAAGGTGTAACCTCCTCTGATACCACTCTGTCACGACCCGACACAACGGGTCTCGAGCCACGACTCCCCAAGCCCGCCTCCAATAGGCCAGGGGCTGGCGACCAGCGCCGAGTAGGCTATCACACACATGGGAGGCATTAACCAAAGGTACCTGTACGCACGCACCCACAAACACCTCCATGAAACAGTGCAGAGATATAGAAACTGAAAAGTAAATGCATGCATACAATCTATCCCAAACTAGAGTGCAACAACAAAAGTACAAAGGGAAAAACAGGGCCCACCAAAGAAAACTACAAAGCACGTCCAACCTACTCTGAAGAGGGGGAACGCTTCCACAAACACCCTCCGTAAAGATCCCTCGGCACAGCTCCAGTAGACACCTCAGTCAACTCACTCACTAAGCTCCGCCTGCTCCGGGTCCTCCTGGGACTCTGTCAAAAGGCTTGTGGTCTGCACAAGAAACAAACATGTGCGGGAAAATCCCGTGCAGGGGTGAGTATAAACATACTCAGTAGGAACCCCAAAAACCCAAAACCCAAGGGAGCAACTGAAAGGCAACAATCCGATCAACCCAGCTAGAGGGACCCCAGACGAGAGAGAAACTCCATCTCGTGACCATCCTCGGCTAAACACAACTAGTCAGCTCAGCTCAGCTCAGGTGTATTCCCATACATACACCTTGAACAATCCAGATATACTCAGCTCATGCCACAAGCCACAAGAGGTACCGACCTCATCACCGGCAACTGTCCCAACCAGGAGAGTACAGCACACAAACATTGTCATACCAGATGGCACTCATCCGAGAGATACACTCCATCGGGTCCCAAACAAACATCTCAGACGCTCACCCAAGAGACCACGCTTGTCGGATAACATCACTGAGGAAACATCGCTGAAACAACATAACCACCAAACTCCTCAGATAGGGGATCGCCGCTAGGGTCCACTAGGGGATACCAAGACCCACTCCGGTATATGTAGCTCACAGATAGGGGATCACTCCCAGGGTCCGCTGGGGGATACCACGACCCGATCTGGCATACGTAGTTCTCACAGATAGGGGATCACACCCAAGATCCGCTGGGGGATACCACAACCTGATCTGGCACTCGACAGTAGATAAAAACTCGGATAGAGGATCATCGTCCATATAAAGGTTGTCACGACGATACTGAAACCCTATCTGGTATAACTCGCGATGTAGGGGATCGAACTGACGATGCTACAACCCTACCGAAACCACACGCTGAGTAGGGGATCGCATAACCAACGATACCGAAACCCTACCGACACCAAGCGTTGAGTAGGGGATCGTATAACCAACGATACCACAACCCTACTATAAACCTCATGCTGAGTAGGGGATCGTATTCCCAACGATGCCACAACCCTACTGAGCACGAACCACCGCGTAGGGGATCATATTACCAATGATGCCACAAACCCTACGAGGTTAACCTGCTAGATAGGGGATCGCCGCCCGTGAATAAGCAGTCACAACAATACCAAGAACCCGATCTAGGGTAAAGATGCTAGAGGATCGCTCTCCGGGCCCACCAGAGGGATGCCACAACTCTAACAGTTTTAACATCCCATCGAGAGGATCACAAACCTATATGAAGGTTGTGATGCCACACGAACCCTCGTGGAAACGAACCAAGGGAGTACCCTCAACCACTGCTGGTCCAAAATGTCGCTAACCCAAATGACTTTCAACAACACCACACTGCGCACATCCAAGGCCAATACCCAGGCCACCATCATGATCTAAGCAGAAAAACACGTAGGATAGGCTGTTTACTCACCCGAAACGGAGCACCGGTGAAAAAGGCACTATTAACCATATCTAGCTCAGGCGGGTCCCACACAACGATCCCGAAACCCATCGAGTGGAACATACCACGGTGATCCCCTTGGAAAAACAAACGGGATTGACTACTCGCTCGTCCGAAACGGACACCCGGTGAAAAAGGTACTATTCACCGAAGCCAGCTCGGGCGGGGCCCACGCCTCGATTCCTTTACTCATCGAACGGATTGCACCATTGTGATCCTCTCGGAAAAACACACAGGATCGACTAATCATCCGTCAAAATCGGACTCCTGGTACGAAAGGTGCGTTTCCCCACAAACGTCAAAACCCGACCTCATGGGGCCCGTACCCCAAACTCGGTCCCAACACCCAGAGACCATCTCAAAAAGTCCGTCGTACCATCAGGGTCTCAACACCACTGACGGCACGTCATTCGGATGCTCCGGGTAGAAGTTACAACAACCCGAAGTCGTAAAATAATAGAATATTATTATTTTATACGACGTTTCTAACTCCCGGGCCACGATCCCGAACCCTTAAACCCTCAAAGTGAGTTCAAAAGTTCCGTCTCGACACAAGGAGCGCGTCGCCGCAAACGGCTCGCAAATCGGAGTTACGGTTTGCGAGTTACGGGGGTTTAAAGAACCCCCGGAAAATCCTGGCCGGACCACCGCCAGGCTTGCCGGAAACCACCGCGCCGCCGCCGGATTCCGCCGCGCCTCACCCGCCGCCACTGGAAACCGCCGCCGCGCCACCGTGCCGTCGCCGGATTCCGCCATGGCCGCCGCCCGTCGTCGCCGGAAAACCGGGTTTTCGCCGGAAAACTTCCGGGAGCCACCGGGAGCACCCCGATGCTCCAAATTCAGATCCGAAACATGTTTTGGAAAGCTCGGGACCCGAACTATACAACCCTTATGAAAATTTGAAAGAAAACAACACAAAAAAGGGATCCAGGATTGTAAAACTCAACCGCCTACCTTGCGGGCGAAACGCCGACGTTCTTCCTTAGATCCGCGCTCCAGAGCTTCCGCTGCGCGATCCTGGAACGTCCGCCGTCGAATTCTAAGCTCGTGGGCGCTTCATTTGCTCGATTCAGAGGAACGGCGGTGAAGAACAGCGAAAAACGTCGAGAGGAATGATAAGGGGGGGGGGGGGCTGATATTTATATCAGCCGCCCGCCGGCGCCAAACCCGCCTCAGACCCGACGCCCGATGCGAACAAAAGTAAGGGCACCCTTAGGGTAAACACGCTGTTCTGAACGCAATGACAGACTCAGATTTTCCATCCAAGACTCCATTCAGAAGTTATTTGAGCCAACGCTCGCACACTAACTTTTCTACTTATTTAAGAAAACGCCCCTGGTGGCGTTTTCTCACCGCAGGCCCGCGCCCGCAAAGTTTACACCTCGCCTAGGGAAAACGGCACATTCCGGACGCAACCTTGCCCTCAGATTATCGTTCTGAGCTACCGTTTAGGAGATACCACACCCCCACCACGTGCATAGTATAAAAATACTTAATATTTTTATAAAATTAATTCCGGGCACACCAGGTCTCAGAATCGCATGCCGTCTTCACGCCTAGCTCTGGAATTATTCGTAGAATTATTCCAAAGTCTGACAGGGCCAAAAACCCGAGTCGCTACATCCTCCCCCCTTATAACTTTTCGTCCCCGAAAAGCCCTAAGCACAAGGAAAACGACTGGACTCTCAACTGGGTCTCACACACCAGCGAGCTCACCAACCAACTCCCATGCCCGAACGCATAAGTCAGAGGGAATCATCCACCACAACTCAATACTATCCGCTTTGGGCGGCACTGACTCACCCGCACGGTTTTAATCGCGTCACACAAACACGTCTCGGTGGGGGAAGGATTCATCTACCTCACGCATTCGAAGCATGCAGAAAAACTCCCACACAGGGTCTTACCAACGCCCTGAACAAAATTCGAGCAAGCAACAAAAGGAAAGAGTACCGCTAAACAGTGTCTGACAAACTACTTCAGTAAGTAGAAAAGACACAAGACGTACCTCTATCCATCTGCGGTGCCTCTGGGTCGACTGCCTCCAGGACATGTAGTTGTCCTCGCTCTCGGCCACCAACTCCCTGAGCTTGGCGTGGACCACCTGGGGGTGGGGGTGGTGGCAACTGGTACTGCCTACCACCGCCTCCTGCTGCACCAGCTCTGCCGCCACGTCCGCCGCCCTGCGGACCTCCTTGCTCGAGACGCTTCCTCTGCCAAGGCGGTCCATTGACCGGCTCCCTCTCAGCAGCACGTCGGGTCGGACAATATCTAGCAAGATGTCCCTGACCATCACAAGCGTAACACCACCTCTCCTGCGGCTGACCAAAACTAGTCTGCGAACCCTGTGAGTCCTAAGACTCAGATCCTCCATCCTGGGGTCGCCTCCTGAAACGTCGACCACATCCTGACCCCTGAGTCTGTCGTCGGCTACCAGATGCTGATACTACTGAAAAATTCTCATCCCTCGAGTGCCCAGCACTAACAGGGGGAATCTTCTCAGCCAGAAAACTCTCTACCACCAACGCTCGCTCCAACACTCTAGCATAGGTGGGCAGGCACAAGGAAACCACACCTGCTCGGATGTCCCTACGTAAGCGCTGCTCGAAGGTCCGAGTCCTAAAGAACGGGTCTCGAACCATATCCAGGGAGTAGCGTGACAGGTTTGTAAACCTCGCTGAGTACTCCGACACAGTCATTCTCTCCTGTCGAAGCTGCAGAAGCTCCTGGATCCGCACTGACCTCAGCGTCACCGGATAGAACTCCTCCCTGAAGAGCCGCTCAAACTCTGCCCACGTGATTGTCTCCTCATCATGGGACTGCATCACCAGGCTCCACCATCGTCCGGCCGAACCATGCAGAAGGCTCGCCGCTAGGACCACCATCTGATCTGGAGGTGTCCTCACTAGGCAGAAAACTCGGGTGACTGCCTCAAGCCAGTCATCAGCTGCCTGGGGGTCTGGATCACCCCGGAACCTCAGAGTTCGCTGCCTCTGGAACTCGTGCAGCGCACTCAGCCTGCACGCAACCTCATCCGGCACTGCCGGCACAACCAGCTGCTCGACAGGTGGCGGCTCAACTGGAAGAACACCTGGAGGTGCAACCTTAGAACCTGCGCCCTGCTCCACAGCCTCTACACGGGGCGGGTCATCAGCACAATCCTGCTGCGGAACCCTCACTAGCTTTCGTCATGGAGGCATCCAGAAATACATTCAAGACGCACCACAGTCAAAGAGTATATCTGGAGAGCTGACTCAAGAAGGGCAAGGAAAACCCAAAACCCAGTCCTATATAATGCATGTACCATTATGTCCCAGTGACCAGTGTACGAATGTCCCAAGTCGAAAGGCAGGTTATCAGAGTCCTGGTGTGTGGATACGTCGGCCGCCGCACCAACACTGGAGTCCCTGGCCTGAAAGCCGAACTCGAAACATCCTAACACTACCGCTATGCAACCCAAACCAAACTCACAGCTAGACCAGCTACGCTCTGAGATCCCAAAGGTGGAACCTCCTCTGATACCACTCTGTCACGACCCGACCCAACGGGGCTCGAGCCGCGACTCCCCAAGCCCGCCTCCAATAGGTCAGGGGCTGGCGACCAGCGCCGAGTAGGCTATCACACACATGGGAGGAATTAGCCTAAGGTACCTGTACACATGCACCCACAAACACCTCCATGCAACAATGCAAAGATATAGAAACTGAAAAGTAAATGCATGCATACAATCTATCCCAAACCAGAGTGCAACAACAAAAGTACAAAGGGAAAAACAGGGCCCACCAAAGAAAACTACAAAGAACGTCCAACCTGCTCTGAAGAGGAGGAACGCTGCCACAAACACCCACTGGAAAGATCCCTCGGCACAACTCCGGTAGACACCCTGGTCAACTTGCTCACTAAGCTCCGCCTGCTCCGGGTCCTCCTGGGACTCCATCAAAAGGCCTGTGGTCTGCACAAGACACAAACATATGTGGGCAAATCCCATGCAGGGGTGAGTATAAACATACTCAGTAGGCACCCCAAAAACCCAAAACCCAAGGGAGCAACTGAAAGGCAACAATCTGCTCAACCCAGCCATAGAGAACCCAAACGAGAGAGAAACTCCATCTCGTGACCATCCTTGGCTAAACACAACTAGTCAGCTCAACTCAGCTCAGGTGTATGCCCATACATACACCTTGAACAATCCAGATATACTCAGCTCACGCCACAAGCCACAAGAGGTACCGACCTCATCACCAGCAACTGTCCCAACCAGGAGAGTACACCACACGAACACTGTCATACCAGATGGAACTCATCCGAGAGATACACTCCATCGGGTCCCAAACAAGCATCTCAGACGCTCACCCGAGAGACCACGCTCATCTAATAACATCACTGAGGAAACATCGCTGAAACAACATAACCACCAAACTCCTCGGATAGGGGATCACCGCTAGGGTCCGCTAGGGGATACCAAGACCCACTTTGGTATACGTAGCTCATAGATAGGGGATCACTCCCAGGGTCCGCTGGGGGATACCATGACCCGATCTGGCATATGTAGTTATCACAGATAGGGGATCACACCCAGGATCCGCTGGGGGATACCACAACCCGATCTGGCGCTCGACAGAAGATCAAAACTCGGATAGAGGATCATCGTCCATATAAAGGTGGTCACGACGATACCGGAACCCTATCTGGTATAACTCGTAATGTAGGGGATCGAACCGACGATGCCGCAACCCTACCGAAACCACACGCTGAGTAGGGGATCACATAGCCAACGATACCGCAACCCTACTATAAACCTCATGCTTAGTAGGGGATCGTATTCACAACGATGCCACAACCTTATTGAGCATGACCCACTGCGTAGGGGATCATATTCCTGATGATGCCACAAACCCTACGAGGTTAACCTGCTAGATAGGGGATCGCCACCCGTGAATAAGGGGTCACAACGATACCAAGAACCCGATCTAGGGTAAAGATGCTAGAGGATCCCACTCCGGGCCCACCGGAGGGATGCCACAACTCTAAAAGTTTTAACATCCCATCAAGAGGATCACAAACCTATATGAAGGTTGTGATGCCACACGAACCCTCGTGGAAACGAACCAAGGGAGTACCCTCAACCACTGTTGGTCCAAAACGTTGCTAACCCAAATGACTCGCAACAACGCCACACTGCGCACATCCAAGTCCAATACCGAGGCCACCATCACGATCTACGCAGAAAAACACGCAGGATAGGAAGTTTACTCGCCCGAAATGGAGCACCGGTGAAAAAGGCACTATTCACCGTAGCTAGCTTGGGTGGGGCCCACACAACGATCCCGAAACCTATCGAGCGGATCATACCACGACGATCCCCTCGGAAAAACAAGTGGGATCGACTACTCGGTCATCCGAAACGGACACCCGGTGAAAAAGGTACTATTCACCGAAGCCAGCTCGGGCGGAGCCCACGCCTCGATTCCGAAACTCATCGAATTGATCGCACCATTGCGATCCTCTTAGAAAAACACACTGGATCGACTAATCATCCGCCAAAATCGGACTCCTGGTGCGAAAGCTGCATTTCTCCACAAATGCCAAAAACCGGCCTCATGGGGCCCGTACCCCAAACTTGGTCCCAACACCCGGAGACCATCTCAAAAAGTCCGTCATACCATTAGGGTCTCAACGCCACTGACGGCACGTCATTCGAACGCTCCGGGTAGAAGTTACAACGGCCCGAAGTCGTAAAATAATAGAATATTATTATTTTATACGAAGTTTCTAACTCCCGATCCACGATCCCGAACCCTTAAACCCTCAAAGTTAGTTCAAAAGGTCTGTCTCGACGCAAGGAGCGCGTCGCCGCAAACGGCTCGCAAATTGGAGTTACGGTTTGCGAGTTACGTGGGTTTAAAGAACCCCTGAAAAATCCTGGCCGGACCACCATCAGCCTCGCCGGAAACCACCGTGCCGCCGCCGGATTCCACCCTGCCGCCGCCACCGCCATTGGAAACTTCCTCCTCACCGCCGCGCCATCGCCAAATTCTGCCATGGCCGCTGCCCGTCGTCGCCGGAAAACCGGGTTTTCACCGGAAAACTTCCGAAAGCCACCGGGAGCACCCCGATGCTCCAAATTCAGATCCGAAATATGTTTTGGAAAGCTCGGGACCCGAACTACACAACTCTTATGAAAATTTGAAAGAAAACAACACAAAAAAGGGATCCGGGATTGTAAAACTCAACCGCCTACCTTGCAGGCGAAACACCGACGTTATGCCTTAGATCCGTGCTCCAGAGCTTCCGTTGCGTGCTCCTGGAACGTCCGCCGTCGAATTCCGAGCTCGTGGGCGCTTCGTTTGCTCGATTCGGCAGAACAGCGGCGAAGAACGGCGAAAAAAGTCGAGAGGAATGATGGGGGGGGGGTGATATTTATATCAGCCGCCCGCCGGCGCCAAACCCGCCTCGGACCCGATGCCCGATGCGAACAAAAGTAAGGTCACCCTTAGGGTAAACGTGCCGTTCTGAATGCAACGACGGACTCGGATTTTCCATCCGAGACTCCGTTCAGAAGTTATTTGAGCCAACGCTCGCACACTAACTTCGCTACTTATTTACGAAAACGCCCCTAGTGGCGTTTATCACCGCAGGCCCGCGCCCGCAAAGTTTACACCTCGCCTAGGGTAAACGACACGTTCCGGACGTAACCGTGCCCTCATATTCCTGTTCTGAGCTACCGTTTAGGAGATACCACACCCCCACCATGTGCATAGTATAAAAATACTTAATATTTTTATAAAATTAATTCCGGGCACACCGAGCCTCGGAATCGCACGCCGTCTTCGCGCCTAGCTCTGGAATTATTCGTAGAATTATTCCAAAGTCTGACAGGGCCAAAAACCCGAGTCACTACACAAATAAAGTGTGGTCTAATTTTGAGGAAATAATTAAAGCACTTTCCACCATGTCATTAGGAACTTCAGCCTCCGCGATTTTAATCTCAAAGGATCTCCCTTGATGTCTTGGATTTTTCTGAGGCATGTTTCCTTGACGCTTAGGACACTCATTTTCATAGTGTCCCATATCTCTGCAATTGTAGCATTGAATATCATTGAATTGTTTCTTCCCATTGCATTCACCAGATCGATTACCCTTTTCTCCACAGTTATAGCAGACTCCCATTCCTTTCAAGCATTTCCTAGGATGATTCTTTCCACAGTTCTCCCATAATGGGAAACTATTTGTTCCCTTTCTCTTATTTGGTGCTTCTCCTTTTCCTTTGTTATCAGATTACCGCTTCTTATCTTGGTTTCCTTTGAAAAAATTTGATCTAGAAAATTCCTTCTCTGTTTTGATGGCACTTGATACAATTTCATCATATGATGAAAATGATTGAGAAGCCAGTTCCCTTCGAAGACTTGGCTTAAGACCTTCAAAGAAATGATCAATCTTGTCTGCCGAGTCACGTACGTAATCCACGACATACTTGGCTAGCCTTGTGAAGGTAGCCTCATACTCTGCAACACTGTCTGCTTCCCTTTGTTTCAAGCCAATTAATTTACTCTTCATTTCAGTTCGTTGCTCACAAGGGAAATATTTTTCGAAGAATATTTCCTTAAAAGTCCTCCATTACATATCATCTATCTTTTCTTTCTCCATTGTATTTTGAATTAGAGACCACCATTGATCAGCGCCGCCCTTGAGATAATATACTGCCAGTACTACCTTTTCATTTTCATTGCATCTTAATACCATGAATATCTTTTCAAGGGACTTGATCCATTTCTCAAAAACCACTAGATTAGTAGTCCCGCTGAAATATGGGGGCTTCTATTACATGAAACGATCCAACATAGGTGTTGCATGGTTATTCATTACAACCTGAGTAAGTTGTCCCAATATGGTCATGATCTGATCTGCTCCAACATTGACTATGTTGACTTGATCAGTAGGGAGATCCCTACCGTGCCCATGAGTATTGATTTCCCTTCTTACATTGGATGCCATTTCTAAATAATGGGATACACTAGATTAGTTTATGAATCTTAAATAAAAAAACACTCAACATAGATTGAAATTCTATGCATAGCTAATCTTATAAGCATGGTTCCTCTGAAAAAAATTTACATTAACTCCTTCATAATGGTTAGTAAACAAAATATGAATTATCCTAAGCATATCCCCTGGGAGTTTCGTAACCAAGAGTGTAGCAAGGCCCATTATCGTGCACCAGTTCCCGATCAAGTCTAGCTCAAAGCGGTGTTTTCGGGTTTTACCCCTAGATACATCTGTGCCAGAGCCGCCTCTACCTGCTCATATCCAGACATGGATGTATTGCTTAAAAGATCCAAATAATATATTCTTCACCAAAATACCAGGACGTTCATGTATGTTTTTCCTCAAAACTATCTTAGGGACTCCTCCCTAATCCACATTTTATAAATTTAGTTCCCAAGTTTTCTACTAAACTTCCTCTGATACCAACTGTAACACCCCGAACCCTCTAGGTTGGAGCCAGTGCATTACTTGTGATATTGGAATGGTTAGAAGGAATGAAAATCCCAAAGTAATGATCAGTTTAGTAGTCTTGAAGAAACTAGTTAGATAGATGTAACTCAAATTACATTTGAAAAGTTTACAAAATACAACAGATAATGACAACTAAAAACTGCAACCACACGAACTCAATAAAAGACCTTCTCTTCATCACCTATTGAAGGTAAAAAATGAAAGGGGTGAGATCAAATGATTAGTAAGGGTTACAAAAAGTGGAATAATGAGTGCAATAATAAGTGAATCACAATCAATCTGACATAATCAATATGGCATAGTGAATAAATGAATAACTAATGCCATTAATAAACTGAAAATGAAACTGCATCCATAGATTTTGTCATATGAAAACCTCATGGATAATAATAATAACTGATAATGAATAAATATAATTCTTATTAATTGGAAGTCATGTATTTGGCACATGAAACCATAATACCGTTAAAACGGTTTAGTTCTGTGGGTAGAAACCTGTCTGATTTTTGGAAACAAACTCGAAGGGTTTGTCGCCAAACTGTTTTGTCTCATGAGACCTACCGATGCATCGAGGGGTTATAGCGGGCCCCACCCACCACTGCATGTCCAAATCATTCTTTATACATTGATTCAATACAAGAGCAATATTCCTGTTCAATATCCGTATAGAGTAGATTATACGGATTCATCAATATTTCCATAATTAAAATAACTTTCCAAGTAAACACCGTATGTATGATGTTATACGGTTTAGACAAAAAACATATCCATCGCATGAGATTATGGATATTTAATATAAATAAAATGAAAAGTGATCTCAAATGGGTAGTAGGTACACCACATATGGATTATTAGGTGCACAATACAAAGTTAGTCATAATGAAAAGGTAGTTGAGACAAAGTCCCTTACAACAATGTGATCGGTCGAATCATATGACCAGAACTTAATAAATATCAAGTGAATAATTAAATAACATGAATATAAATAGAATCATGTTATTATATATCAAATGTCATTACACATATACCACATACAAGAAATAAGTGGCGAACAATGAAAATCTCACAGAAATGAAAGTGAGATGAGAAACCCCTTACCTTTTGCTCTAGTGTGTTCTTGATTGTTCTTAATGACCTGAATAATCAAATTTAGATTCATTAATTAATAATTCCAGAACCTAATAAAAATTTAATTGGTATTATATAACCTTATTAAATTCATTAATGGCCTTTTTGATGGGTTTAAGAGATTAAATCTTATTATTTTGGAAGCATTTTCTTACTTGGTTTCATGATTTGTTTACTTGTATTCATGAATGGAAGTTGTTTTGAAATATGGTTAAACATACATAATTGATAATATACATTATTAGTGAAATTAAATAGATATAAATGATCTTATAATGATTCTGTATATATACCATGAGGATGACACATTTAATGAGTTAAAAATAAACGCTTGAATTTGGCTTGGCAGTTTTGTGCTCAATAAACTTATTTCGTATTATTATTCCATATTATGTACGCGTAAAGATTCCAGGACATTAATAAACATAAAATACATATGTTATGACCTGGTTCAACCATAAATATGCTTTAATGACCAGTAATGAAATAACAATTGAAGAACAAAACTTTGTCGTCCACATAGGTTATAAATTGGAACCTCATGGACGTTGATTTTGTTTATAAAAATAAAAGGGAGGAAGTAAGAATATTGATAATGGTTCTTCCATTCACATGATATAAATCTAGTATATAGATGATACTGAATTTATCATGATCATTTGGACAGAGGAGGTGAGGGGAGGATAACAAATGAAGATAAATTCAAATGAAACTAAAAGAAAAAGAAAGGTGTTTTACCTCTTGAAATAACTTCCTCAGGAACCTCCTTAAGGGAAGGGATTTTGGTCTTTTGGAAAGACCAAGAGCTTACTAGTCGTGGAGAGTGACTTGGTAAGGGTATTTGGGAAGAACTTTTAGGAGCTTCAAGTCTTAGAGGAGTGAAGAGAAGAGGGAGTGGTGAGGGGTTTTTATAGTGGAGGAGAGGGGGTATTTCTTATTATTTTAATCATTATTATAATATTTTTTCCCAAGATTATGAATAGTCTTAGTTAATGTGACCTAAAATAGTAATAATGGCATGTGAGTTCCAACCAAGTGGACTTGCATCACTTATTATGTCATAAATAGTGTATTTTACTGATAATTTGTATATACGGTATTTTATCGTATTTCACTATTCATAAAAAATTCCAGAATTTCAGAAAAATCTCAAAAATTTACCCTAACCATTTATCGACATTTAGAATTAAAAAATGAACTCATTTTTTCAAAATTAATTTTCTAAATATTATTAATTTAATTTTTAAATAAAGTCATAGTTAATTCAAAAAATAACAATCTTAAAGGTGCAATTAGTTTTATTTCTCATTGAAAAACTAATTAAGATCTTATTATCTTATTGCCTTAAGAAAATAAAAATGATTTTATTATTTAATATTAATAAGGGTCATATTACTATTCATATTACTATTCATAAGGGTGTGTTACTATTCACAAAAAATTAAGTTTGTTCTATCAGACTCCAAATGACTTACTGATCACAACTCTAGATGACCATTTTTCAAAATTCAAAACATAGAAGTGGAAAATTTATATTTAATGGCTAGGTTTTGACTATCAACTAAATAAACTAGTGTTGTTTCAAAGGAACACAGTGATGAATAAAATTTTTTTAATAGAAACATACCATACAATGTTTGGGGTGCTATAATAGTGATCCTGCCTTAGCATGTGGTTCACACGTGCATGGAAGGTACTTCATGAAGCATGAGTGCTTTGCGAAGGCCCGAGTCCCATTAGGGATCTCATTCCTTTACGATGGCCTGTGGGCTCCGTGAAGGTCATCCCTACTTGAAGAGGGGTTGTATTTGTGATAAGGGAAGGTTACTTCACAATGCTAAAATACTTGGAAGAGCTCATTTTTCTCAAGGTTTTGAAGACCAAAAGGTGATTCACGATTTGAGAGCTGAGAAGGAGAAAGGTTAGATTATTCGTCGTTTGGGCTCGAGGGGATCCCAGTATTTATAGGCAAGAGGTGGCGTGAAGCAGGGAAAGCTCAGTGCGAATCCACATGGTACTCCGTGATCGGCCATAGGTTGCGTCAAGTTCATCGTAACTTCGGAGTCGACCGTCTTCCCCTCCTCGGTGTGGAGCTCTCATGGGTTCTCTTCACGGTGCTCGCATAGGCTTCTGTCATGTTTTATAGGATTGTGGAGGTCGATTCGGCTCCCTCCATGGGATGAATATTCTGGTCAATTGCATTGTAACTATAGAGCCTCCCACCTATTTACTCCACAATGACTGCAAAGGGGCTTTGGCTTCGTTTTGGATGTAGTGTTGTGGGCCTCCGCGAATGCTATGGTGATAAGGGGCTCTGAGAATGGGTTTTGTGAGAGAACCTCTTTGGAATTGGTTTTCTATTTGCGTCTTTTACCTCTACACATATTTTGACACCAACAAATACCCCCCAGACTTGGAGCCGAGGAGAAAATGAGGGCCTAAGTCTAAGGGTCAATTTCCAATTTATTTTTTTATGCCAATCGCAAAGTGAGATTGCAAAGTAGGGTCGTGATATGGAGAGGCGATGTGCGGGTTGAGAGTTCCACGAATCTCACTGTGGCTAGACGTTCCACAAAGTAAGGGGGGTCATCGCCTATAAAAAAGGAGGCTTACCTCTCTTTTGTAATTTATCATATTTTCATTTTCATGCCTGAGCTCTTGATTTGAAAAGATATGCATGCTCTGTGACCTCTATTTGAGAATTGAGCCTTTCTGCTCCACGACACACAATGAGTCCTTCAGTTCTTTGAGTGTGCGCTCCGCAGCTTGTGTCTGTAAGGCCTGTGGTAGGGCTTTGTGGCCTGTCTCTACGATTGAGCTTCACGATTGAGATTCAAGATAGAGCACCACAATCCAGGACAAAATTTCAAAATCTTGAATACTGAAGGGCTTTTTAGGAAGCTTCCAGGGGGTCCTTACGGATACTTCCTAGAGAGAAGAAATATTGAATAACTTGGGCATTGGGAAGCATGTGCAGAGCCATTCAGACCATGATTCCCTTGTGGATATGCTGTCAAAGAGTCATAATAACTACCCTCTATGAAAGAGGTTTCATCTATATGGATCTGGTCTATGGGATGAAATTTTCATTCCTGAAGTGAGAAGGGATGAGCCGGCTTATTGGTTTAGGAGTACGCCATCCCAACGCCAGTGGTTCAGGGCAACTGGCGGCCATACTTGGGAGGATTTCACACCCTTCAACACTGATTACTAGTATAACAATGTGAATAACGTTTAAGGTGAGGTATTATAATTAGAGACATCCCCCCACTATACCACACCATTCTGAAGGTGGCCCTAGGGAACCCGGAGAAGGGGTGGACTGATGAGTGGGATTTGCACTAGGGTGGAAATTTCATGGATGACTGGGCATGTGCCTACTGGGTACGTGCCTCGTGCAAGGATTTCAGGGTGGAGATGAGGCGAGTGGGACTGTATGAGGTGGCTTGGGATTCCCAATTTCACATCTACCAGCCGAAACAACTAATTTCTAAGTGTTGAGTAGGTGGTCGTTGATGACCGATACCTTTCATATTCACCAAGGGGAGGTTGGTACTAGGCTCTGGGAATTGCACCAAATCTCATGGGTCCCTATATTAGGGGAAATGTACGACAAGTTCCTCCCTGCCATGAATACATGGGAGGACTTGGAGCAGATGCTGCTGATGAAAAAGGAATTGATAGACCTAGTGCCGGGAGAGGAAAAGCAGTCAGTGAGGGATGCCCACTTTAAGTGGTGGTTCAAGAAATTCTTGAATTCCCCTGATGATAGATAGTTTCCCGTGAGGCCTCAGACCTACCAAAAGGGGGTTCATCATGACAAGGAGCACTCATATTGGCTACTATTGGAGGACATACAGTGGAAGACATGGGGATTCAGTGTTAGTACTAAGCAGCAACCAGTGGTTAGGTTGGCTGCGTTCATTTTGGCGCTTATCTGCGGCTGGATTTTTCCAGTGATAGAGACGAACATGGGAATGCAATTGAGAATGTTTATCATGGAATCCATGTTGGCAACAGGGGAGTGAGTCAACCTAGGAATCCCAATGCTTGAAAATATGTATAAAATGTTGTGGCACATCAGCGAAGATAAGAAGCCACAGAAGATATGCAGGCCATTCCATATTATGTATGGGTGGATAGAAGTGAATGTTAGGGGAATATATGAATATCCAAACCCCATTTACCCTCTAGGATCAGACTTTTGACTGGCCATTCTGAACATGGTGGGGAGTTTTCCGACCAAGCTGACCCTGCAGTTGGTGCTGAACCAGGTCTGGAAAGAGGATGTGTTCAACTTCCACCCATTCCCATTACCAATAGGTGTGTTCACTGATAATGGCCAGGGAATGGAAGAGAATTAGTCCAACATCCTAGCCTTTCAGGGTGGAGTCTTGGTGGCGCGGGTTGACCACAAGCCTCTCTGAGAGCTGTACACCCCACACCGTTTCACGAGGCAGTTCTGGTGCATGCAGTGGCTAACCCTGTAAGTCTACTTGGTAATGTTCCATGAGGATCACCCATGTGTGATGAGGCATATGTGGATCATGTTCACATAGGAGGATGGGAAGATGAGAAACAAGTTGCCTCTTCCCACAACTGTGTATGGGATAGTGAAGGAATACTCCAAGAGTTGGGAGGCAGCCTACCCGGGGGAAATGATGAAGCAGCAGACCATCCGTGCTAGTGATAGGGTGCCTCTCCAACCTCAAGGTCGGGGCTAGAAGTTGGTGAGGACATCCCATGGTGGAGGGGCTGCAGTGGCAGCAAGACCCACACTGATCGAGAGGCAGGCAACAGCGGCGGACCCAACGGTCCCAGAGGATAAAAGTTATCTAGAGGGGAGGCTACCTAGGGGGTTCTGTAGGATACCCACCAAGGTTCCAGGGAAGTGTCTACGCCACATATACATGTCTGAGAATGCTGTCTTCCTGGAGGCTTGGGAAATTTAGGATGTCAACAGACAATTACTCAACCAGTCCAAGATGTGGAAACATGTGAATCATATTGTGATGGATTTTCTATGGATCGGTCCTGTCAGGGCCGGCTTTGTGGTATCCTAGGCAGAGGGGGAGTAGTACCTTGCCAATATGGAGGAATTTGTGCACTCCTAGGGTGCTCCGTGCCCAATTAAGAACCGAGTTAATGTGCTTCTTGATTGAACGGACCCTCCATAATTGTCGGACCCTGAATTGAGAGAGCACTTCCCTCTACTGAAAGAATCAGACAAGTCCTTCTAGGGGGAGGAGGTTGGTGGAGGGAGCCCTATGGAGTAGGGTGAGGTCGGAAACTCAGAAATGGAGCTAGAAGAGTTTGCAGAGGCCCTTGAGGTAAACCCTAAACCACTTCTCCGTAGTCTTTATCTAGGTTTTTTAGGACCTCTCAACTAATATCTTACCTGTGCATGAGGGCTTCATACGCAAAACCCGCTCCCTCCCAATAGTAGATGTAGCTATGGGAACTTTGGGATATGTACCCACTACTATGGAGATTATCATGCCTAGAAGGTCCACGACACCCAGGGTGGTCCTCCAAGAACCTTCAGACTTCCCGACCATATACAGGGGGCCACACCTCAGGGTCCCTATGGTAAAAACTCAAGGGCGATACCGACTATTTGACCTCTATAAGTATTCTTTAAAGAATTTTTAACTGTCCTCCATTGATTAGGTTAATTGATTCTCATGCACCTTTTTCATGCACAATTCTTAAAATGGCGTGGTCTACCTTGGTGAGGTTGGTTGGAGCTCCTGGATCTGCCTTTCCCAGGGGAATGCTGGTGGTCATGGAAGCGGATGACTGAGATGACCAAACTGCCGTGCTCCTAATCACAGGTAGAACCATCAGTAGGATCTATCCTGAAATCATTGAGGTGGAATCCGATGATGAGGATTAATCAGCCAACATGGGTCTTGACCTATCTGACTAGACACTAGATGGAGATCCTACTGATGAGTTCTTGGAGGTGTTCCCTTCATATGAACCCACCGACCTAACAGATTAGGATGATATGACTTCTAATGAAAATGATATAAAAATTGTCCATCGCCGGTCATGGAAGCTAATTAAGCGCTTCATCGGGGAGACCCCTCAAGATCAATAGATAGAACTGATGGGGAGGCTTTGTTCCTGGATGCGCGAACTGTGCATTGAAGGAGTGGATGCCTAGGGTCTTCATATGCTCATCTGAGACTTCATAGAGGAGAAAATTAAGAATAATGATTGTGGCCTTGGTGTGGGATGACAATAGAGGAAATCAGTGAAAATCAAGAGGCTCCAGGAGGCCGAAAGTGAGGTTCAGCGGTTTTGGGCATGTGCGAATGAGTACTCCGGTTTCCTGAATGAAAAATCAGAGCTCGTGTCGTGCCTAAAGGCCCAACTATTGGAGGCTGAAGAACGGATGAAGCGAGCCTCCGAGGAGATGGCTATCATCTGAAATAATGAGGAGCGAGCCTGAATCATGGCTGATGAACTACACCCCATCGCTGTCTAGGAGGCGAGAGAGATAAACATGCGACATCAGATCTTGGATACCACAAGCTAGAGAGTGGAGGAGCTGGAACACTCTATTGAAGAGTTCAAACCATCCATGGGAGGGGCCGATCCTTGGGTGCTGTAATGCATGTAAAATTTTAAACATACTTTCATGCTTTGATTATTTATGATGGACTCATGCATGAGTTACGTTATTTGTTTTGTTTTAATTCATTTCCATCACATTCATGAAATATCCAGTGATTAATCTCTAAGCTCACATGGGTCGTGAGCGTTGTGAGAAACAAGGGATAACTACTTCATTATTCCATCCAAATATGAGAGTGCCTACCAAGCTTCAGGCATCTAGGGTTTGAACAACCAATCTGGATTTCTAGGAAGATAGAGGGAGGGATGAATGGTGGATGAAGTTCTCAGAATAATTGAATTATCATTTTCCCAATGTGCTATGGTGAACGAGTGGAGTAATGCCAGAGGTGTTAGAATCAATCCAAATAGAGGGGAGTGGAAGGTGTGAATCATGATACCTAAAATTCAGAACACTGTAGGGATATCATGATAATGAAGGATAACTATTTATTTTGTTCGAAACATAGTATTCCTATTACGTTATCCTTAAACGGGGAGAAAAAAGGAGGGATGACTGCTAACCATGTTCTAAATATAGGGACTCACTCAAAATGTCATCCATTAGTCTTCCAGAACGTTGTCCTAGAATAGTATGTGAGCCATAGGCCAAGCATCCATATTGTTAGGGGGTTACTTCTGATGTGAAAGGGAATGAGGATCCAGATAAGGGGTAGGCAAAGCATGGAGGGTGGAGTGATGGGTTGTTCTAATGGAGTCCTACACTCTTGAAATTACTCCACCATGTTGAAAACACATCAGGTAGGCACATTAGTATGATCAATGGTCAAACTTACTTCCAAACAGGACCTCTCTGGTGAGGAACCAAGATTCCTTATGTTCTCATGCCATGTCAAGGAGAACGATAAACCCTAGGCTAGGCCCAAGGTGAATTGCTTAGGTGTCACTATGCATCCCATAAGGATGGGAATCAAGCCAAACCTAGTTCTTGATACAACATGGTCAGAGAACAATGATGGTAGGGGGGATCCTCTCTGGTGAGGAATTTGTAGCATCCCATAATTATTATGGAGAATCTCGAACTTGTTTAGGGTAGAAATGCAGTTTAAATTCATGCATTGAGGACATGGTTACCTAGAAAGGAGATGCGCGGTGTGGTACATGTCCCAATGCAAATGAGGGTCGTAATAGTCCATAAAAAACCAACCGTTCCATGATGGGATTATTATCCCTAGACCCAAGATGGACTAACTTGGGGCTGAACCCAAGGAAAAGTGCTTAGGTGTTCCTACGTACCCTATTCAGATGGAAATCAAGCCATATGTAGTTCTAGGATTATAGTTTAATATCATGTGGGACGAGGAGGCCTGTGCGATACGTCTACACCAATACACATCCTTCCTAAAACCACTAAGCTAAATTGAGTCATGCTCAATGTGGGAAACAAGGAGTAGTGGTGGGAATTTCCTGATATAGGGAGGCACACATTAGGGGCAATGGAACACTAGGTGAATGAAGTTATAGAATCATTGACCTGCTTGATTTATGCACATAGATTCACACTGGTGTAAAACAGAGTGTGTTGGAATTACACTTTAATGTAAGGAAGGGGAAAGATGTGAATAATGACACTTGAGATCTAGATCACAATAATAGTGGAATGATTATAAAGGATAACTATTGACCATGTTCGAAACACATCATCCATTTCACGTTAGCCTAGAATGGGGGGAGAAAAATGAGGGTCGACTGCTGACCATGTTCGAAACATAGGACTCTTCACAAATGTTTTCTGAGGTCTTTAGGGGAGTTGGCCCAAGATTTTAGGTGAGACAATGTGGCATGATACCAGGCCGTAAAGGGGGTACCTTCAGACATGGAAGAGTATGGGGATCCAAATAAAGGTCTCATAAAGCCTGGACATGAAATGAGAGAATATCCATGTGAAAATTTCACATGTTGGGCGCTTTTTCATGATGAATTTGAGTATGAAAATAAGATGTATCAGATAGAGGGAGACAAATCCCTTTCCAAGGATAAGGGTCATGTGGTCTCACACTCCTAGCTTAAGGCCATAGAGTAGAACATTAAGAGGGGAAATGATTTAATGAAATGATCGCAGGGTGCGATGAAGTAGTCAAACCTGATGCACAGTTACCAAAGGTATATCTTAGTTTAGGGTCATAGAACTGGGACTAGGCTGGGAAGAGACAAGGAAGAAACATGGTGCAGTTGTTGCAAAACCTGATGTGAATGAGAACCCAATAGGTGCTCGCCACACCACATGCTTCCAAATAAATTCAGGCCAAGGGGATGAAAAAGGGGCCAGATTTAAGATTCCTAGGGCTAGACCTACAGATGGAATGTTTGGGTGTTCCTACGTATCCCATGAGGATGGGAATAAAGCCACATGCAGTTCTAGAAAATGTCGCACAGTTTAGTGTCCTGCAATAAGGATGGCCAAATATTAGTTTAAAGGTCTTAGAGATCAGACCATAGATAGAAAAGAGGGAGGGAGAAACATGGTGCGATAATTTAAAAACATGATTTGAATGAGGATGGTAGGAGTCCATATCACAATATGTGCTCCCTAGGGAGGTTTTAGGTCGAGGGAACGAAAATGAAAGTTGGGCTGGGCCCGGGGCCAAGTGTCCAGGTGTTCCTACGCACACCATTATGATGGGGATCAAGCCATACATAGTTCTAGAAGTTGCATGGTAGGGTACCAATGTCATGGTTAATACTGTCGTGTGGGTCTGGCCCACATGCTGAAAGGAGATTCATTTGATAGATCTTGTTTATCCTTTAGGATGGATGTGTGTGTGTCTTTTTGTGAATCAACAAACCTAGGATGAAGAATCCAGAAGTTTCTATAGGAATAAAGCCATATGTAGGACTTGACAAATGGCATGGCGGAGAACCAATACTAAAAATGATGTCCTCTCGAGTGAGGATACCACAATGCAGTTCCATTTTTCGTCGTACGAACAGGACGATAATGTCATAGTTTAGGGTTATATGATAAGACCAACCCATGCATTTTAATGTCATGCAATAAAGATGCAACAATTTAAATTCATGTGGGACCAGGAAGCATAGTTTAAGGTCATATGGCTTGGATGCACACGGAACAATGAGGTCCTAAAGGGAATTCACATGGCGTGATAAAGCATACTTGATGTGCATGAGGACATAAGCCCATACCACACCATGCGCAATTATGGGGAATAAACCTCGGGCCAAGGGGCCAGCAAGGATCCAAGGATGCGGGGATAGACCCAAAGATGAAATGTTTAGGTTTTCTTATGTATCCCATTAGGATGGTAATCAAGACATACATAGTTCTGAGAGTGTAGTTTGACGTCATGCGGGATGAAAGGCAGGAGAGACTAGCTCCTAAACAGGGAGTATGTGGTGTGACTATTGCACACCCGATGTGAATGAGGAAATAATCCCGCACACACCACACCCCATAATCCTATGAAAGTCAAGGTCAAAAGTCCAAACAGAAGAGGAAATTAGGAGAACCTGAGTTGGACCCGAAGATGAGATGCATGGGAATTCCTACGTATCCCATGAGGATGGAAATCAAGCTATACATAGTTATAGAAGATTCTGTTCTTACGCCTTGTGGAAATGACATAGATAGATCTTAGTTTAAGGTCTTAGAGCTCGGACCATAAGAAGTGAGAATCTTCCAAATGAGCGAAAATCTCAACCAAATCCATAATCCCGCATGAGCTATGATTGATGTGGGAAACAAGGTTATAGAAGGTCTTTTCAACACATGGAATACATGAAAAAGGGAAAACGGTACAGAGACCTGAATGACGCCTCACCGTGGATTTGTCCTCTTAACATGCAAATACACACTGAGGGATAACACCAATATTTCTGAAATTCCACTTGGACATGATGAAGTGGAAAATGATGCGAATCATGCAACCAACATTTAGGGCTTTATGGGGTTGGCGTGATGATGGAGGATAACTGTTGATCGTGTTCGAAAAACAACATCCATATCGTGTGACTTGAAATGGGAACAACAAATGAGTGTCAACCACTGACCATATTCGCAACATGGGACTTGTATCAATTTTTTGTTTGAGATCCTCAAGGAAGTTGGCATGAAATGATAGGAGAACCCTTAGGCTAAGCATCTTTACCATTCGGGGGTCCTTTTGGATGTGAAAGATGATGAAAGCACAAATGAAGGGGAACAAGAAACGTGAAAATGGGCAATAACATGTATATGTATAATCCAACACTCTAGGTCCTGAACCAGAGTGCTCCTGGGCACATTAGTGAGCTGCCAAAGTGGTTTGAGAGGCCTAATTCAAGAGAAGATGACTCAAAAAGATGAGAGTAAAACTGGGGGAGGAAGAGATCTCAGGAGGGAGAGGTATGTGGAGTGGCTGTTAGAAACCTGACATGAATGAGGATGTAAGCCCATACTGCACCACATACCTCCTCCTGAGGAACTCAAGCCAGGGGGCCAGAAAGATGAGGAGGTTTCTAAGAAACAGGGCTGGACCCAAAGACTAAATGTTTGAGTGGTCCTACGTATCCCATGAGGATTGGAATCAAGCCACACATAGTTTTGGAAGATGCTGTACAGTTTTACGTCATGTGGAAAGGATGCGGATAGGGGAGAGGTATCTCAACAAGGAATTTGTACGACATGGCGAGTAACCCGATGTGAATGAGGACGTAATCCCATACCACATCGTACAATCCTAAATGAGAACTTGGTCTAGGGGGCTGAAAAGGCCAAGGGATCTAAGACGAGAAGTCACAAATAGTTCACAGTTTAACGTCTTGTGGTGAGGATGATGGTGATCTTAGTTTAAGGTCATAGGACTCAGACCATAGATACATGACCCTTTATGTGGGTATTGCCTTACCAAAGCTCCAAATCCCACTTGATCAATGCTCAGTGTGGGAAACAAGGAATAGGATTAGGATCGCCCCAACATATAAGGGTACGACAATGAGGGAAGGAGATCAGGCAGGGTCAACCCTGACCAGTCTAACACTCCTTCTCAAGGAAGACTGATGTTTGAAGGGATAGTATGACAAAATGAATCACTGCACCCAATACTTGGGGAATATAGGGGTGGTTACAATAATTGAGGATGGCTGTTGACCACGTTTGAAACACAAAATCCACATTGTGTGACATGGAACACCAAATGAGCGTCGACCACTGACCATATATGCAATGTGGGACTTGTATCAAACTATCATCCAAAATACTCAAGGATGTTTCCCTGAAATGGTAGAAGATCCCTAGGTCCTAGCATCCACACTGTTCGAGGATCCTTTTTGATGAAAAAGATGATGACTATCCAAATAAATGGAATATGTGAAGAATGAATGTGCCTGTGCAGTTTAACATTATGCGGTATGATGAAAGAGGTGGAGATCTTCAGGGATAGGAATACATGGTGCGGTCATGATAAACATGACGTGAATGGGGGAAAAATCTTGCACTACACCATGTGTTTTGACCCAAGGGGAGATCCTGAATTTTGAGGCTAGGCCTATGAAAAAAATGTCTAGGTGTTCCTATGTATCCCATGAGGATGGGAATCAAGTCATACATAGTTCTGAAAGGGACATGTAGTTTAATGTCATGCAGTGAGGACATGGGAGGATAAAAGAATGAGGTGGGGCACATGGTGAAATCATTATAATCCGAACATGAGTGGGGAACAAAGAATCCTACACTACACCATGTAGGATCCTCCAAGAGAGCTTCACTTAGGGGGGATAGTCAAAGAGAAGAGTTTGGGGGCTGGGCTCTAAGACGAGGCATTCGAGCATTCATACGTATCCCGTGAGGATGAGAATCAAGACATACATGGTTCTTGATGGTTCCATGAAGTTTAAAGTTGTGCAGTGAGGACGTTGATATGGAGAGATCTTAGTTTAAGGACGTAGAGCTCAGTCCATAATGGTATATCTACTACTCATAGTTTAACATCATGCAGGATGAATGCTGAGTAGTTTTACGTCCTTCAGTTTGGATGAATCACACATTTTAATGTCATGTGGAAAAGATAGAACAATTTAAGGTCATGCAGGACCATATATTCAGAAAAAGTATTGCTTGAGGAATTTGGCATTGGTGGGAGGATTTATATGCTCACCATCCATGGTAACCAGGGAGTACACGCCATTGGGGTAAACCTTGTGAATGATGTAAGGTCCTTCCCATTTGGTCTCCAGCTTGGGTGGTCTCCTACTAGGCATCATTGGTGTTCTCTAGGCCAACACCATGTCACCTTGAAAGAAAGATCAGAGGAGGAATTTCTTGTTGAAAGCTCTGGTTATCTTGTTCTGATGCCTTTCCAGATTATGCAGGGCATGAAGCCTATTCTCGTCGAGTGATTCCAATTCAACCATATGGATTTTAGCTACCTTATTTAGTGATTTCTGATCATAGACAACTATTCATAATAAAGTTAACTGAATCTCGATGGGCAGGACTGTCTCCGTCCTATACACCAGGGAGTATGGGGTCACCTAGGTGGAATTACAAGTCATTGTTCGATAGGCCCAGAGTGCGTTGAGGAGTTTGTCCAGAAAACTCTTCTTGTTCTGACCAACCATTTTATACAGGATGATAGAGTGGGTTTTTTTTAACACCTCAATCTACCCATTTTCTTGCGCGTGATAGTGGGAGGTATGGTTAGAACAGATGTTGTACTTAGTGTACAATTTCGTCAACTCGGCTATCTGGAGTTTGGTGCTGTTATTAGCGAGGACGACACGAGGGAATCTGAATTGGTAGATGATATTGGAGATCACAAATTCAATGATAGAATGGGACTTGAACTCCTTGAATAGAACTATCTCTTACCACTTGGAAAATAAATCCTTAGCGGTTAGGATGAACCTACACTGGCGAGCTGTCACTGGTGGATATGGTTCCATGATGTTGAGTCCCCAGACCGCAATTGGCCAAGAGTACTTGGTAGTGTGAAGAGACTCTGGTGGTCGATGTACAAAATTAGCATGGTTTCGAATGCATCGAACCTCTTAGAAAACTCAATACATTCACAGATCATGGTGGGCCAAAAATACCCCAGTCTCCGGATCTGGTGAGATAGTTTCGGCTCGATTTGATGAGCCCCATAGGAACCATCATGAACCTCCTGTATGACCTGAGAAGTTTCACCTCCTTGAATACAAAGGAGGATGAATCCATAAAACTCACATTTTTAGAGGATCCTCTTAAGACCAGGACCATCTTGAAGTGTGAACTGTAATGCGCGGTGTCGGATATGCTCATGCTCGGTTCGATCTGCTAAGAGATTACTATAATGAAGATACTTGATAAAGGGGGTCCTCAAGTTGGGAGTCACCTATAACACTATAACTGGGGGACCTGAGGGTCCTGACATGGAGGCACTGGAGGTAAGGTGTCTTACTTGTGGGCTATCATCATCATCCAGAGTGATGGTGGCGATGACTCTCCAATGTGCCATGTGGATAATCAAATCATCCTAATCAGGCTCCGCAAGAGATGCAGGCAGGATGAACAAGGTGTCAGCTCGACCGTTTTGGGATTGAGGGATATGGGTAACCTCTGGTCAAGATGGGAAATGGGCCATCGACTAGAGGGTATATTCCAACAGTGGTACAAGCTCTAGATTCTTGACGACATAGTCATCGTTGATCTCCTTACTGACTAGTTCAGAGTCCCCTTTCACATGAAAGTGTGGAACATCAATATCAAGGGCCAGATCGATGCCAATAATGAGAGCCTCATACTCTGCCTCATTGTTGGTACAACTTTCTAACAACAAGAATGAATATGGTAGAACAACTAGTACTGGCATGATGAAGATGATACCCAGGCCCACCCTGTTGAGTCTGGGGTCATTGAGTCTTCTGCCGGTAGGGATTCAGGAAGTGACATAGAAGTGAATTTTCCAACATGGAATGACTTGGTCTACCAAGAGGATTTCCTCATCCAAAAAATCAAGGTCTAGGGACTGGTCTATGAGAGATGGATGGGAGACAAGGAAGTCTGACAATGCTTTCCCCTTAATATATTTTTGGGGGATGAACTTGATGTTGAACTGTTGGAGGATTACTGCCCACCGAGCTAGATGTACTGTCAACATGGGGTGGTTCAGGATGTAATTTAGCAGATCCACTTAGGACACTAGCTGTATCTCATGGTGCTGCAAGTAATGTCGCAATTTCTGTACTTCTAATACCAGCTCAAGGTAGCTTTTCTCGATAGATGAGTATTTGGTATTCATATCGAGGAGTATACAGGTGAGATAATAGAGATTGTTATCTGTTCCCTTGTTGTTCTTCTAGGCTAGAAGGGTGTTGAGAGATCATTCCAGGGTAGTCACATAAAGGACTATCGGCTTTCTGAAAATGGGTGGCATCAGGATCAAAGGCTGTAACATGAACTTCTTGATTTCCTAGAAAGCAGTTTGACATTCCTTATCCCACTGGTAAACAATGCCTTTCTTCATAAGCTGAGAAAAGGTCTTACATTTTCCAGAAAAATTCGCGATGAATTAGAATATGTAGGCCAAGTGTCCTTGGAAGCCTCAATGCTCCCAAATGTTTCTCGGAAGAGACATGTGACTGATGACCTTAATCTTCTCCAGATCAATCTAGATGCCTCTATATCTGACAAAGATGTCGAGAAAATTTCCAGAAGTGACCCCGAAGGCACAATTAAATGGGTTCATCTTCAGATGGCGAGGATAGAGGAAGTCGAACACTTTCTCAAGGTCTTTGAGATGGTCCTAGAATTAGCAAGATTTGAACACTAGATCATCCACATAGCATTCCACTAATGTCCTGATGATCAAATTAAATATGAGATTCATGGTACACTGATAGGTGGAACCTACATTTTTTAGACCAAAGGGAATTAACTAGTAGAAAAAAGTACCTTATGGTGCCTTGAAGCTTGTAGAATCTTCATCCTCAAGGGCCATTCGAATTTGGTTATACCTGAAATACCCATCCATGAAGGAGAGATCCTAGAACCCAGTGGTGGCACTAATCAATAGTTTCATCACAGGAAGGGGAAAATCATCCTTCAGATAGTGATTATTGAGATCCTGGAAGTCGATACAGACTCTGATCTATTCATTTTTCTTTCTAATGGGAAAACTGTTATCTAACCATCTAGGGCATTGGACCTCCTTGATGAAATTGGATTTAATGAGCTTATCAACTTAAACCTTGAACATGGCACCATGAGAAGGGTGAATCTTTCTAGGAGGATATTTGAACCCACAATGATTTGATAGGAGACCGAGGCGGTGGATGAAGACCTGAGGATCTAGTCCTAACATCTCATTATAACTCCAGGAAAACACATCATGATGCTACTTTAGGAAATCTACATACTGCTGTTTCTCTCTGACAGGAAAATCATCACTGATCAATGCGAGTTTCAGATCCATCTCATTACTGAGGTTCACCTGTACCAATTCATCGACCATGGTAGAGACACCCTCTTCTAATGCTAGAGGTGCATATTCCAAATCCTCTTATTCACTTATAGAGGAGGGATCCTCGGTGGGAAGAGATTCCTCTGAGTTAACAGATCCCAATGGGAAGCTGGTGCTAGCCTGAGCGGTGGTAGACACTGCATCGGGGGACTTCTGTGCTGCCGAAACCATAGTGATGAAATATGCTGATCTGATCCCATCTGGTCTTCAGCCCAAGGGTCCACACTTGATGATATCAAAGCAATAGTGGCATGTCGTCCTAATCCAGTTTATCCCAACCCAGTGAAACAATAAAGTATGACGTATTTATGTTTCCATGGGGTGGACATCTTGATACCTTATGGGGGTAGGGGGATTTGGGAACACCTGAGCCTGATTCGTGTAGGAATATGAGGTGATCTTATAGTGTCCCCTAGACTTGGGAATGTGCTTCGCCATCATTCCAGAAACAAAAAATAATTTTTCTAGATTCAGGGTCGTAGCCTCCAATCAGTGGATCAGAAAAATGTAGGCATCATCCAAGTATGTCCACGGGTCGGTCGTAGCCGTAGCGTGTTCAACATCATTAGCCTGGATATTCTTATCCTTGATCTTATAATAGTCTACATATAGATAACAGGCTTCACAAGAGGAAAAGGGAGATGCGTCACCTTGGAGTATGCCCAATCGACCATTAAGGGAATACTTAAGGCATTGCTGATATGATAAAGTAACTGCCACATGCAGGTGAATCCATAGCCTACCCATCAACGCATTATAGGCAGTGTCCTGGGAGAAAACCATGAACTCAGTGTTGGCCACCAATCCACCGAACTGGGTCTTCAGTTGGATCTTTACAACTAGTGTCTGTTTTGTCCTGTCATAACCTTGGATTTTCAGGTCAGAGGTACTCAGATCACCCTCAGACAACTCAAGTTTTTAAAGTGTCCAGGTCAGGATTAGGTTAATACCAGATCCTGTGTCGACAAGACAATGACAGACCTCCACACCATTGAAGTGGACAGTGATGTACAATGGATGGATGTTCCCCTACACGGGAGAGCCTTCATCTTCTCCATAGAAAGAGAGAATGGCCTGATATTCAGAATAATCAACTGCCTCATCATGGAAGGCTTTCGCAACTGCAACCTCAATCTCAAACTGGAGGGGGATTCTTAAAGCTTTGGTAAGGTATTCACGCATATCCATTGATAGGTGAAAATAATAAAGGATAGAGAGCCTTGTAGGAATGTTGTAAATATGTTTAAGGATATCATACTTCCATTACAAGCATGAAATTATGCTTACATGAGTTCGTTTTGTGGCAGGGGGTCTGACGGGCCCTTCCGACTGAACCAGCGATTGACTGGTGCTGGGAATTTCCCACTTCTTGCTAGTCGAATATCATGGAGTGACTATCAAATTTGTGCTAGATGAATGAGGTTGGTTCGTAACAGAGCGTGGCTGATCATGGAGAAGTCGAGGCGGCTCTGCCTGATCAAGTAACACAAACAGTGGTGAAGGCGGACCTGATGACACCAGATGAGAAGGCTGCCCATGCTGAGCTCTATGCTGGGCCTGTTGTCTGGTTTCAGTGGCATACACAACTAGGCTAGAATTATTGACTGAGGCATTCCGATGACCCATATATCCACGACTCCATCGGTGCTGACAACGACTGATCACGTTGGGAGGATCCATTTGATGATCCTCATCATCAGGAATCATGTAGGGGTTTACCAGCTCCATAGTGTTAACTGAAGCGTACCCTTGATTGTCACTTAAAGAATCCTCCAACACTAGATAGATTCTAGGGGTAACCACCAACCCTGGGGGAATGAAGTTGCCGAGAGTCTAGGATGATGACGAAATTGGTGGGGGAATTTGTTTTCCCTTGCTTTGCTGATTCTTGCTCTTCTGAGAATAGGGAGGCCGAGACATCGACGCAGAAGTAGTGGCTGCGAGTGATGTGACGTATTATGAAGGCTTAGGTCGATTCAGATGTTCACAAATGATACCATGGGCATGAGAGACTTCCTTATGAGCCATTTAGTTGTCATACTTTTGAGATCCGCGGTTAGGAACCTGATGCCACTCATCATCGCTATCAATGCCACTGTATGGCTTCACGAATACACATGCCACCTGAGCTGGAGCTGAGCCTAACCTGAATATGTTGTTATCAACCTAGTCTTGAAGATAGTATTTAAACATGAAGCACTATTTGAGGGTGTTCCTCAAGATCTGGTAATAGGGTAAATAATTAGGGTGATAAGTGAGATCCACCTCTTTGGGCCTCCTGTATTCGGGAAACTGTAGAATTCTCTATTCTAAGGAATTTCGGAAATAACCAGGGACTTGAGCCTCATTAAATGAGTAGGTCCAATTTCTCTTGTCTGAGAAGGGGACTTTGGGAAGCTTTCCCTAATGAGGGACTGGAGGAGCTTGTCGAGGAGGTGGAACCTAGTTATCTCACCTAAGTAGTGGTGGTGCATTATGAGGGGGCGCCTACTGATTCTAAGGTGGGCACTACTAGACTAGAGACTATGCCTGAGGTGGAGGGCCTCTACGAGGCTATATAGGTGGCTCTATTGGTAATAACTCTAGTTGCCCGGGGGCCTCTATTTGGGTCACCGTAGTGGTCTCGACCTTAGTGTCCCTTCTCAAGGGAACTATAGGAGGCAAAAGACGTGCCTGCTTGGCCTACTTCATGGATTCCTCTAGATGCTGGGCCTTATCAAAGAAATCCTAGAATCCAATGGGGTAATTTTGAGTAATGAGAGAGGGGACCCGTTCAATTTTTTACATTCCCCCCGCACATTTTTAGTAGCTGTTCCTAAGTTAATGGCATGTCAAGGGAATAGTTAAGGCCTTTCCACTGGGCAAAAAAGTTCGTGATGCGCTTGTCAGGCCTCTGCTTGTACTTGAAGAGGTCTCTAATACTCATCTTCTAAGTGGTAGAGCTAAACTAGTAAAGCAACTTTCTAAAGATATCTTCCCATCTGGTGACTAACCCAATGGGTAGCTGGATGTACCCGAAAAAAGTAGGCACTTATAATGTCTGTATGAAACACCAGAGTTTGGAAGCCTCTTACTGTGCTGGAGTTTCCATCATGGGTCTTCACCTTAAGATGAAGTAGTCCAAATGTTGTAGTGGGTCGCCCATCCCATTAAAGGGAGAAAAATTAGGATTTCTAAAACTAGGGGGTGTTGGAATGTCATACACCCATGCCGGATATGGCTTTCCATCATGCGGAATTTACACCTGTTGAATTTCCAATGCCTCAAGGTGAGAAATGAGCACCATCATCAGATCATAAGGGCAAGGATTCCTATCTTGATAAGGGTCCCTGACCACAAGTGCGTTGGTAGGTTTTTTAACATGATAAGCATGATCAACGGCTCATAGAGCGGCTGGGGGAACCTGAGCTACATACCTAGGATTATCACGTCACTCAGGTGAATTTGGTGACACATACCATGCCATCTTTCCATAAGCTATGGCTTCTACTCTATCTATGTGGGAAGGATGGTCAGGGTCACCCGGGGGAAGCTCACTGGGGAAAAGTTGTATCTGACCCTGCTTCCATGGTTGAGGATCACCGTAGTCTGGTCTCCACTCCGTAGTATGTTCAACAAGGAGGTTATCAACCATATTTTGTGCTCTGTGAGCTGTTGACACAACACGGATTTTTTGGGATCATCTTCCATCTTCTTCATTGAGCCAGATGGGTCAGAGGGTTTGATGGCCCCAAGATGCTCTTTACCCTTATTGGGATTATGACTGAGGACTAATGACTCGGTGGGCACGAGAAGACCCAATAGATTTCTCTATTGGTGAGCAACCCTTACCAGTGGATCCAATAGGTGTGGTACTCCCCCAGGGGGTAAGTTCTCTGCAAGGAGATCTATTTCAATATTTCCTCTGATAGATCATCCATGTTAACCGCGACTCTACCTGGAGGCATATCCTCAATATCGCCTGGAAAATTGGGTTGGCACCAGATAGAACTAAAATGGAGGGCAACATACTGCCCCAACCATGGACCTAAACATGGGGAGAATCCTCCTTGATAATTATGTGGAGCACTTTAAAGATTTGAATGCATCATTGCTGGAGGGTCAGGTGGTGACCGGGTGACTCAGGACGCTGGGCCACAGGGAGCACAACCAAGTCAACCATATGACATTTCTGGTCAATATCTTTAAAGTGTGCATGACTTTTGGGGTAATCCAGTCGCTGATAATAGAGATGGAAGTGCTTCTCCCAAAGGTTTTGGTGAAAACATTCCACTTCCTCCTGGGTAATTGATTCCGGCGAACTGAAGTTCATGGTTGCAATTTTCCAGAACATCTCTGGAAAATGATCCGCTACAAGGATGTCCCAAAATCTCCTTATCTCAAACTCGGGATCTATCCCTTGGTTTCCGCACTCATCAACTGGGGGTGACTATGGGATCAACAATGGCACTGAAGAAGACCAATGAGATGGTAGACCGGCCGACGGGGAATACAATGAACGAGATGAAAAGCTTCCACATCTTGGGTAGTCCTGCGACAAATGCGATGATTTTTCCACCACATCCTGGTAAGATGGGTTGGTGACAATGGTTTTTGGAGTAGGGTATGCGGTTACTAATGATGGGACATGCTGTTGTTCATCCTTTATCAGTCCCCAAAATAACTCTCCATGATCTCTGTTTGAGGCATATAATGACCCTGTTGACGATAGAGAGGATTACACAGCTATGACCTAGGAAGGGGCCAAATCTTCCTCCTACTAGATGTATCTATGGAGGGAGGTGGGAATTTTGTGGACCTCACTTTCTAGAAGGATGAGGATTATGCACCTTATTCTTACCCCGTCTCTTGACACAGTGGATCAAGATGAGGGTTCAATTGCTGAATCGCATTCCGCCTCAGAATCTGAGAAGTAGATGGGTTTAATTGCGGTCTAAATTTTCTCAGAATTATTTTTATGCTGTTGGAAACCCTCCCTTCTACCCCAGAGTGGTTATTTAGTATAGGGGATAATTTTAGCTCTAGGTGGACCTTTGGCCGAATTGAGGTTGGGGCGGAGAGGACTTCTGCCTAGGTGAGATGGGGTGAGAGAAGCACTTGAAAAAATTTCAAAGAGAACATGGGGAGTACCTCCGTGTCCGCTGGCTGGTGCATAGAGGGAATCTCTACAGGAAGTGATAGAGTGGATAGGACCTCTGCTGGAGCTAGTAGGAGCATAGGCATGGCCTCTACGCTTGTTTCCTTTGGCAGTGTCGGTATGAGGAGGGTTCTCATACTAGTTGATCTGAACACGAGTAGGAACTCTATGTTTGGTTCCCATGAAGCGAGGAAAACCTCCGCTTCTCTGATTGCTGGGATGAGAAGGACCTTCGTCAGTTGCTGTAAAGACATGGGGAAGACCCCCTCACTGATGGTTGACCAGACGGGTAACATATTCACATCGGTGACCTATGATAGGAGGAATGGCTCGATACCTTAGGTCATGGGTGAAGAAGAGGCCTTCGTACTGGGTGTCAATGCAGTGGGGAGGACCTTTTCTTATATTGATGGTGGCATGGGGAAGACCTCCACATTGAGCTTGGGAGTTGGGAGGACCTACGATCTCATTGGTGATGGTATGAAGAGGACCTCCGTACTAGATTTCATTACCGTGGGTTGGCCCATGACGGATGAAACTTGTTTCAGTGACCGAGAGAGTTGACCCAATCTACCCATGGGGTGGTTGGGGCCTTGATCCGGGCCGGGTGTATGAGAGCCCCTACTCGGCATAAATAGGGGAGTGATGGTATGCATCGACAGTGACATGGGACATGTGATCCATTGATGATGACACCCCCTGGTGGACATCCTCTTCAGTTTGTGCCCGAAGCTGGTGTCGGGTTAACTGGAACAGGGCCGGTGTTGTATGTGCATAACTCACCTTCCCGTCAGCCTACAGTGCTGGGTGGCAGTGCTGACGCGACATAGTGGGATCCCTCCTTAGGAGCCCCTGGAATGGGATTTTAGTTGGGCTGGCCTGTAAATCCCTCACCTCACTGGCGTAGGGGAGGGAGTCATCAAAACATTACGGGAAGAGGCTCCCTAAATGATTATACATTAGAGTGGGGAGCAGTGGATCCCTGCACGGCCCTTGGGGGCGGTAGTGATGACGAGGCACAAAATCCTCTAGTTCGTGTCGGGCCATATCTTGGGTTGGGATAATCCCATCCTCCTCGTATCATCCAATGAGATTGTTAATTATCCTTATCTGAATGAATTCATATGGGGAGATGGGGCGTGGGCTCCCAAAATTTGTGGACGTGGAGGATACTGTGGGAGAGATGAGGCCACATGGGATTGTCGTGTTGACGTTTCCCCTGCCCCTGTGTCGGTGGGTGGGTGGTGATTGGTTTCCTTTCATGACAACTTGGGTCCTGCAATGCATGGAGATTTAACCATTAGTACTGACATAAGGAAAGTGATGTCCAATGCCCCAACGCCATTCCATCTTCTATGGTTGGTAAGAAAGATCCATGATGACAACTTCATAGACCAGGATGTCCAACATTCAACAACCCCAATTTTTGGTGAGTTTCATGCCTGGCCCACTATTTTCTTGGTGGGACCTGGCATTGGATAACTAGATCCAATGACATATTAATCCACTAATGTCTCGAGTGCTACTAATCTCCACATTGAGGATAAGAATTTCACATCAGGTTCACCATTTCTATTTCTAATGATTTCACTAGGACGCACATCCGTCGCTTCTTTGGAGGACATGCTGATTTTTTCCCTACATTCCTACTTTTCAAAGGCGAGTGGCATCTGTCACTTATTCAGGGACATTTTCTATTTGATTGAAATGAGATAATGGGATGTCAGTTCCTCCTTCCGTGGATTCCTCCTTGAAACTCATTACCCAATCCGAGTCTCCCTCATATAATTAAGTCGTTGTTCATGAAACTATTACCAGTTCCATTTATTCATGGATGTTGGTTAATTACACTACTTCTATCAGGACATTCCAAGGGGTCCAATCAGGGTAGTAACCTTTCTTCAGGGGAGTAGTCATGTTAGACATCGCTGGCGTGTTTGGACGCTGGAACATTGATGCGTCTGGGTTTCTTCCCCTTATGACAGGGATTCTCAAGGGTGTGGAAACCTAAGGAATCTCACGTTGAGTGCAGGGAAATAAATTCCATAGGCATGTCTCTGAGGTTTTCCTCACCTTACCATGTTTAAAACAGGGTATACCGTGAGATTAACATCTAGAAGAGACAAATTAGACTAATTGAAACACTAATAAGAGTGGATCATATGGGTGCAACCCCAAGAGGGAACATTGATGTTGGGGCTAACGTGTGGTTAGTTACCCGATTGATAATAGGAGCAATGAGAATGTAGGTGACATGATCTCACCAGGAGGTGGTGGCCCGGGTGAAAATAAGGATGGATATGGATGGTTGAGATTGGATGGAGAATGAGATGGAACTATCATGAGGATGATGGTGATGTTGGGATTGATCCTCGAAGAGGCTTCCTACATATCCCTGTGCCAGGGAACCAAAGTCCACATAGTTTGGTGGGGTGAAGGGACACTTGAGAGGTGGCCCATGAGAATGGACACATGGATGGGACCCAAAGGAAGTAAAACTTCCAGGTTGGGGCACGACCTTCTCAAAACAAAAAGGATCAGGGGAGAGAACATTATGAGACATGATTGATGGGATTGAACTTCAGGGAGTCTTTCTACGTATCCCCGAGGCAGGGAATCAGAGTCTATGTAGTTCAAGATGAGGGTATAGAATTGGGGTGTACACATAGGACAACGACCTGATGATATACTGAGGCTTACGTGTGGTCAGAAGCCTGGGTTAGTCTGACACCCAGGGGGAGGACCAAAGATGTGGGTCCCAACAGATGGGACTATAATGGATTACCCTCGATTGTAGACTTCAACAGTTTACCGCTGGTTGAGGTTCCAATGCCTTACCTCTGGTTGAGGTTCCAATGGCTTACCACTAGTTGAGGTTCCAACAGCTTACCGCTGGTTGGGGTTCCAATGGCATACCACTGGTTAGGGTTCACAACAGCTTACTACTGGTTGAGTTTCCAACAGCTTACCACTGGTTGAGGTTCAAACAGCTTACCATTGGTTGAGGTTCTAATGGCTTACCGTTGGTTGAGGTTCCAATGGCTTACCGCTGGTTGGGGTTCCAACGACTTACCACTGGTTGGGGTTCACAACTGCTTACTACTGGTTGAGGTTGAACCTTGGGGAGGCTTCATACATACCCTATCTATGGAACAAGGATCAAATACCACATAGTTTGGTATAATATAGTTTAACATTATGCGGGATGAAAGGGGAATGCAGTTTAATGTCATGTGGGATGAGGGTAGACCAAAGTGGAGTGGTCGAGACCGACGAGTGTTGGGATTAAACCTCAAGGAGTCTTCCTATGTACCTTTCCTAGGAGAAAAGGATCAATGTCCACATAGTTCATAATGAGGGATACAATTTAACGTCACGTGAGATGAAGGTGAACCACTGTGAAGGGGTCGAGATAAGTAGGTGTTGTGCTTGAACCTCAGGGAGAATTTCTATGTACATTTCTAGGGAGATAAGGATAAAAGTATATGTAGTTAAGGATGAGGGATACAGTTTAACATCATGCGGGAAAAAGGTGAACCGAGGTGAAGAGGCTGGTACAAGTAGGTGTTGGGCTTGAACCTCAGGGAGGCTTCCTATGTACCTTTCCTAGGAGACAAGAATCAAAGTACACATATTTTGGGATGATTTGGGACTTACATGCTAAGAAAAACCAGGAACGATTCCATGGTCAATGATTACTCTAAGTCCACGCATGTCATGATCGGTGTGAGAAACAACACGCAACAAAGACCTGATGATCATGTTGCGAAAGGTGCGTCTGCAGAAAGTGGACTGGGTCTTACACGTGGTTAGCAACCCAATGAGGAAATAGGGTATTATGCGTGGTTAGAGGCCCAGGGAGATGGATATTGGGACTTACTTCAGGATGGATTCTCGGTGACGAAAAATCCTAGAGGGAGAGGGATGGGTTAAAAAAGGTCCCTGTGCCCATCTATCCTCTAGTCTTTGGCACAAAAGAAGAGAGGAGGAGCAGGGATGCTACCTCCCATAAGAAAGTCTAGGGGCTTACACCAAGGTGGTTGCCATTCCTCATAGATAGACACCGCTCCAACAAAGAGGATCTCATTAAATGCGAGGAATATTTCACTCCTGTGGAGACCTATGGGCATAGAGAATTTCTAAGATAGGGAACCCCATGTGTATTACACAGGGCGAGGCTATAGTTTAACATCATTTTCTAAGGACAATGGTTCTTGGAAGTTTAACGTCCAACAACTTGGAAGAGGTGGGTTCACTCCGTACCCTTAGGAATTACATTATTGATACCCACCCACCCTTTGGGAAGGGAAGGCATCAACAATACCGTGGTGAGGGGTGTTGTGGAGTGATCCACTAAGGGGTCGACATTAGTGTGGCTATGTGAAGAAGCATTATTCATTAGCGTGCCTATAAGAAGAAGCATAATGCTAATCAAAACAATGTAAAGAACTACCCAAGGGACCTTGAAATCACTTCGTACAAACCTGGAGGGTCATACGGGAGAAGGGTTTGCGAATAAAATGGGTTCACAGAAAGGGACCTTTTGAAGCTCTAGTGCTCCACGTAGTAGAGGAACTTTTTGAAGGGGTATGATTTGTAAAGTGGAATGGCCTAGCCCAGTAATAGAGTATAGGTGCATATGGAGGGTGCTTCGCGAAGTGGAATGACCATCATTGAGTAGGACTTCATGAAGCAAGGATACCTTGCAAAGAATAACACTACAAATCAATGTTCTTCACAAAGCACAGTGATCCTTCCTTAGCATGTGGTTCACATGTACATGGAAGGTACTTCGCAAATCATGAGTGATTTTCGAAGACCCGAGTCCCCTTAGGGATCTCCTTCCTTTGAGATGGCCCATGGGCTCCATGAAGGGCATCCCTACTTGAATAGGGGTTGTATTTGAGCTAAGAGATGGGTACTTCGCAATGATCAAGTACTTGGAATAGCTCATTTTTCTCAAGGTTCTATAGACCAAAAGGTGCTTTGCGATTTGAGAGCTGAGAAGGAAAAAGGTCGGAGTATCTGTCATTTGGGCTCGAGGGGAACTTGATATTTATAGGCAAGGGGTGGAGTGAAGCAGGGAAAACTTAGTGCGAATCCACATGGCACTCTGTGATCAGACATAGATTGCATCAAGTTCATCATAACCGTGGAGTTGACCGACTTCCCCCCCTCCATGCGGAGATCTCTTAGGTTCTCTTCACAGTGCTCATGGAGGATTCCGTCAAGTTTGATAGGCTTAAGGAGTTCGATTCAACTCCCTTCGTGGCATGAAGCTTCTAGTCAATTGCATTGTAACTACGGAGCCTCCCACTTCTTTACTCCATAGTGACTGCAAAGGGGATTAGACTTTGCACCGACCGTAGTGATGTGGGGATCCATGAATTCCGTGGTGATAAGGGGCTCCGTGAATGGGCTTCACAAGACAACCTCTTTGGAATTGGTTTCTCTTTGCGTCCTTTTCCTATGCACATATTTTGGAACCATCAGATATAGAAGGATTATAAAAGAAATTTTATGTCTATATTTAAGTTCATTAAAAGTTTTTCAAAAATTAATATTTTAAAGGTTTTATGTAAGGGTTAATTTCACAATCTCATTACTATCTGAGGTTATTTATATGTAAGTATCTACTGTGATATCTTTATCATCCATGTCTATATTTTCTTAAAATGTAATTCAAAATATTATCTATAATTTTTTAAAGTAATTTTTACCCATGTTTTAATTTTTATAATTTTTTTGAAAGTAATCTTCCTATAATTTTCCAAATGAGATACTTTATGACATTTTTAAAAAATTAATAAAAGAATGTTTTTTAACTTATACGACACGAGCAGCTATTTTCTGCTATTATGATGCCCTAACATTTTGAAGCTTACCTTATAAGATTATAAGTTTATTTTAAAAAAAATGTTTTATTTTATAATTGAACAATATTTTAATTGATTTTAAAGTAAAAAAGGGATATTTATTTCAAAGAGTATTAATGATTTTGTTAGATTATTTTCAACTATTTTAAGATCCTATTTTTGGATTTTATTCTTAATTGAGGTTGATTTATTATTATACAATCCTCCATATTGTATTGAATAGTTTATTCTATGTTTGACTATGGATGTGCTATTTTGATACCATTCATGGTTTATGGTTAAAGTAATAATATTTTGTATGCTAGTTTTAATATGAATGTTTATGTTGATTATGTTTCACCCTTCTTAAATGAAAAATGCATTGGACTTAGTAAGTAACGAGTTGAGGACTGGTTAATGAAATCCCTATGGGTTGGGGATTGGTTAATGAAATCCCCTAGATGCATCGATAGTTCTCATGAGACAAACTAATTTGGTTTTTGACTAATGGCTTACCCATATGGTCTTGACATGAGGCCTTGTCAGTATGTCCATCATTATGCATTCCCACATTATGAGATTAGTTATTGATATTACATGTGATTATTTGGCTAGTAGAATATCCATGTGAGTGTTTAAATGGAATTATTTGATTTATTATTTCCATATTATGATGAATATTATGTTTAAAAGGATTTTGTTTCAGTTTTATAACTTTCCATAAAAGTTTATTCTTATTTATGATAGCTTTCGCTATATTATTTACCCTTATTGAGAACCTGAGATCACCCCTTTCTTATGTTTTATTTTCCAAGGATGCCAAGAAGTGTTTTTATGATGGATATGAAGGGTTAATCTAGGATAATAATGGAGTACCCAAAGAAATATCTATATTTCATTTAATGCTTTGAATTATAATGTAAAGTTCATGTATGTAATCTATTTTCCAAGACTACTAAACTGATTGGTCCTTTGGGATTTGATTCCTTATAATCATTCCAATGTATTAAAATAATGCACCAGCTTCGGGCATCTGGGGTCAGGGCATTACAAAGTAGGTTCACATAATTAGTCTAACAATGTAGAAAAATTGTATGAACCTTTAAGAAGGGTGAATTTCCCATTTCCCTTATTTTTTATTACCCTAAATCCAACCTTCCTCATACTCATTCGCACAAAAACTCCCATTCATGGAGATATCTCCTCTTCCTCCTCCTAGTATTTAATGTATCTCCTCAGTCTGGCCTCCTATTTAAGTACCATTGGTTGTGTTAGATCCCCATAAGTATTTCTATCACTCCTCTTGATTCTTATCTCAATTTCTATTGCTGTTTTGGATGCTATTTCCATGAGAGATCATATACCCAATTTTCAGGGTGTTTTCCCATTCTTCCAATTTCTCTTAATTCGGATCAAATCAAAGGTCGATAATGGATGAGTGGAGATTCTTAAAAATTAGGTAGGTTTTCTATGAATCTTTCATCAAAGTATTTTCATTTATAATTTGTTGTTTTTGTTCCATTTTCTGAAATTTCCCCGCATTGCCTATAAAATATTAAATACCATAATTTAAATTCTTGGAAAAAAAATGTGGTGTTCCATAGACCCATTAACATTATTTTAAGGTTGTGACCTCAAATTGGATCCCCCCTTTGGGTGTGTCTTGTTAATTATCCTTATTTCCCATTACATGTGTTCAACCAAAATACCATTAAGGTGTGTTTGGTTTGAATCCAACAAATTGAATTGATTAAATGATAGTAAATGAATTAATTGATTTAAAATAAGAAATATATACTTACTTGGACTTTCTTTACCCATGAATTAGATAAAAAATGAAATGGTTTTTATTTATAAATGGAACAGATACTTACTTTTCCTTTATTAAATCACAAGGCCATGCATTTTTATGTAATAAATCACCCTTGGGTGTGACGATCTTGCCTGTTATTAGTAGGATCAGTATTTGAAATAAATTAAATGTTAAATGGTTGACTAACATCACTCAATCATTTCATCATTATAATAATATGTTAAATGAACTAATCAAATTGAACACCCCTTGAGGTGGGTTGGCTTGTATCTTGATTAGAATTTTTAGGTGAATTAAATAAAATTTGAATGGTAAGACTATGTCACTTGGCCCTTGATTACTTATTACTTATGTTGGGTTGTATTTTGAAATGAAATGACTAAATTGGATTTTGAAATATCATGGATTCTTCCCATGGCCTTATTTATTATTTAAATGGAATAATATACACCTCGTGCGATACATGGATTCCTTATAAGGAATACCTTGGATGATCTCATTGGTTAAATGATTTATATTACACCTTGAGAAATACTTAGATTCCTTATACAGAATGAATTGGATGGGATCATTAGTTAAATTATCCATATTACACCTTGAGTGATAATAGTGTTCCTGATACAGAATAACTTAGATAGGATCATTGGTTAAATGATTTAAATTATGCCTTGAGTGACACTAGGGTTCCTGATACAGAATGACTTGGACAAGCTTATAGGTTAAATGAATTATATTAAGCCTTGAGTGATACCAGAATTCCAATGCAGAATTCCTTGGATGGGATTAGAGATTAAATGGAATTATATTATTCTTGATTACTATTTGGATTACCCTCAATTGTTAAATATTTAATGTCATGAAACATGTAGAATCTTATATGAACATTATTATATATGGATTCTTTGGTTTCTCCTTGGCCCCCACACAACAAGTGTTACATATGGATGCCTGGGCTTGTAGACAAGGGTCCTATTTCTACTTTATTGTTTCTTATGTTCAGATAAATATGACTTAGGACAAAGTAGGTAGAGTTAGACAAGTATCCCATAAGGAGCCTGATCCTGACATGGTTTATATTTACTTTACTATTTTACTTTTTATATACATGTACTATTCTCATTTTATATTCACAGAATAGATTTTAATTAGACACTGTTAGTGGTGGCCTATTGTGTTTTACTCACACCCTATTCGAGGCATCGATTGGTACCTTGATAGATCTTCTGACTGTAGATTAGGACTTATCTTTTTCTTCTTTATTGTTGTTTCATTTGGGCTAAGAATTGGCATGAGAGTAGAATCTGAGCATGTACTAATGATGACTTCTAGAGTTATTTTATTTATTTATTATTTATTCAGTCTAGCCCTATTTTATGCATTACCTTCTATATGTTGACTTCTTGTTTTATTACTTATCATGTTCATGCATGGTTGGTTTTATTAGCACTTTCTAGGTTATCTGTTCACTATTGATTGTCAGTTATTATTATCTTATACTACCTTTAATTTATTTATGATTATTATATTTTTATTAATGATCTAGAGGCTATAGTCTCTCCACTATACCACCTTGAAACCCTCACTACTAGTCGGAAGCCTTTGGCATATGGGGGGGTGTACATGAAGCCTTGTCATGGACCGGTCTGGTTACTGTTTGTAGAGTGAATCAGGCCAGTACATGACACTATAAATGCCAATACATATCAGTATATGAGGTTTCTTGGAGAATATTTAGTAACGATGTGCATTCAAAATTTTCTTCAGATAAAAGGATACATTTTAATTTAAGGTATCACTTATACTGCTGCTAATAACATTGAGGAAATTTTGACCAAGAACATAGAATCTTATACAATTTTTACATATTAGTTTGAAGAAAATATAGTATATCCTAAGGGAAGGACTCTTAATTATTTGGAATTTTCAAAAAAAAATTTATACAACACACAAGATAAAAAATGGTTCCATCATAAGAGAGGTTTTTTATTTATCAGATTATATTATATGCCTACTACAATTAAAGAGATCTATTATATGACAATACAACTTACTGAGGTTAAAGTTCCTAAATATTATAAATATCTATTAACCATAAACCACAATGACATCATACTTATAGGAATACATGAAATATATTAGTTTTACTTCATGATGAAATCGAGTTTGTCAAATCTATAAAAGAATCTCCTTTTTGGGATATAGAAGATTCATTGAATAGATTATTTTCTCATATGCTCTTATCTAACACCATTTCTCAACATTTTAGTGTTTGGAATCAAACATGGGAAATTACTTATGAGGATATTATATTTATTTAATGACTAAGGTTGAAAATAAATATAATTATTAAAACTAAAACACGTTTTTTATAAAAATTAAATTTATTTGTATGATTTTTTATTTCATTAATATATAATTTTACTACTAAAAAAATTTCTAAGTAAATTTATCAAATATGAACATTTTTTATATATTATTAATATATTGTATCATATAAAATGTTCTTCCAATCTATGTTTATGCTCATCTTCGAGGTATAGATATAAAAAATCTGAATATGATATAGTTTTTTCTCATCTTCATAACTGGAAGGGAAAAAATATATGATATTATTTCAGGTTATCATATTTAGAAAAAGAATACATTTAATATGTTGCCTCATTTTCATAAACTGTATGATGAATATGACACAGTTACCACTTATATTCTAAAAATAAATTGGAAACTGTATCATTTTTCCTCTCTATTATAATTAAAAAGTGTAATAAATAGGAAACTGTATCCTTCTTCCAAACTATAATTAATATGAAACTACATCATTTATCCTATCTCTCATTTTTACTGTATCATTTTCACAAACAATAATAAATATGAAAATGTAATAAATATGAAACTGAATAATTTACCCTATATCATTATTATTGTACCATATTTTTATTTTTTAGTGAATATGACCATATCATTTTTCTTATTTATCATGTTTCATGTCTTTCATATTCAAGAATTGTATCAATTTTATTGTCTAACATTTGACATATCTTTAATTAATATTATATAGTTCCTCTTTATCATTATAATATAGAATGATGAGATATGTACATTGTAGCACCCCTAGTTTTTGGTATGTAACCCATTATTTGTAATTTTCATGTGTATAACAGTTAAGAGTGAATATGGGAAGATTTTGGAGTGATTTTGGAGTGTGTTAGGGAGGGGGGGTGGGGGTGGAATGGGATGCACATGGTTTTCCCAAACCGTGTGACAAAACCATGCGCAGCTAGAAACCACTTCCTTAAAAAGTGGATCTGGTTCATTTTGCACTTATATCTGCTCTTTTTCATCCTATAATGGACCTAAAATGAAAATTTTCTTATCCAAATGACAAATAAGGTTCTCCCATTGATCCATAAGTGATCTTAAGGCTTTCCTTGTCAATTTGAAGGCTGATTCTTGCGGTAAGTGCCCGTTCTTCATCGTTTTTGCCATGATTTCTTAGATCTACTCCTCCTTTCTTCATGTTTTCTTAGATATACAATTTTTGTGGGTATATATAATATTTTTTATGAAAAATAAGGTTATATATGGTGTTTTTCATGATAGGGTAGGAGATCTAAGGCAGTTTCTTGGAATCTTGACCCATATTCTTAAACGTTCTTTGTCCGTTTTCAGTTTTTGTCGAAACGATCGAGGTAGGTGGATTCACTCTCAAATCCCCTTGATTTAAATATTAGTAATTATTTAAAATTTAGTTTTTTTTGTGATATTAATTATTAATTTTATGTAAAAAATTTATTGATAACCCTCTTTAGTGATGGTTTGGGGAATTATAAAACATTGGAAAATTGGGCATTCTTGAAATTGTCTTTTGTTATTGATTTTAAAATGGAGATTTTAAGTTGGTGAATTTATATAATTTTGGTAAGTTGATTTAATTTAAATATTTTTAATAAAGGGAATAGTTTATTGAAATTATTTTGTTGTTAAATTGGATCATTGGAAAGTTTCAATAAACTGACAGTTTTTATTGAAATGGATGAAATTGTTGAAATTGTCATGGGTTTTTGGAAAACTTGGTGTGTGTATTAATATTGAATTATGAGGTATGGTTGAAATAGGACCTTGTGTTCAGTAAGAAAGGTGTAATGGAATATGGGATTTAATTACCTTGTGATTACTTGGTAGATCGATGAGAAACTGCTCATGAGTATGGATCTATCATAACGAAGCATGCATTGTTGGAATTATAAATATATAGAATTAAATGATTATGCTAAGATAGATAATTAAAAAGAGTTTTAAAGATTTATTTGATTATTTACATGTAAAATAAATTTCTATAAAATTGTTTAACATGGTCTTTTTTATATTTAGTTCTAAAATATTTTGAGAAGTGTTTATTTTTGATTATAAACTATTTTTGGAAATTGTTTTGTATCATTTTTTTATTTAAATATTGCTAACTTTTAAATAATAGTAGAGTGAGTAGGGACGATAGGGGAATACCTAATATGTTTTATACTCACCCATTCTTTGAAACATTGGTGATTTTTCAGATTTCATATTCTGGGATGTGGGTAAAGGTAGAGTACCACAAGTTTTTAGCACTACTTCATGAGTTGTTGGACTGTTTGGTGATAGTGGAGCACAAAGATAGTGGAGCATGGAGTCTTAAAATTGTTTTGGTGTCTTTTTTATTTATATTATGCTGTTTGATTTGAGGTTTAGTTGTCTTACTATGTAGCACATTTTGGGTTCACTTTGTTATAAAATAAATTGTTGAGTTGTCTTTCTTTTGATTATGCATCAAATAGTTATTATGGGTTGTGGTTTGTTTGGTTTGTTGTTTTTTATTAAAGGGTAAATTTTCCCACAATTGTATTTAAAGCCCTTTGGCATTTATTTCCATCCTTTGGCATCTTGAGTATGTCAATTAAGGCCTAGTAATGATTCATGGTATTCTCAAGCCAATGAGAATAGGTGGGTCATTAAATGCATCATCCAAAATATCCTTCTTTAGTTTCAGTTTAGATGGGACACATATCCACTTTCCAAAACTTATAACTATATATTTATCAAAGTTGAACTCTATAATATTTTATACCTTTTTATATAACTCTACATCATATTTTTGGGATTCTTTTATCTATACATGAATAGATGGTTGAGTAATCACTTGGGAAAGATAGAATTTATCTACCCCCATTACAGCTTCAAGATTCATACTTTAAAAATATTTGAGTATTTGGAATTTTTAAATCCTCATCAGGGATAGAGTTTAAAGTTATTTTCTACTTAGAGCATTATCCACATTGTTTTAATTTTTAGGGTAAAAATGTATCAAGCAGTTATAATTTTTGATTAATTCTAAATATATTCTTTGGTGTGTGTTTAACTTCTTTTATGTGACAATATATTTCAAGATCTTATGATCAGTGTATATATCACACTTCTCACCATAAAGAAAATTCCACCAATTTTTCAATGTAAAGATCAATCCCACTAATTATAAATCATATTCTGGGTAAATTTTCTCTTAATTGGAATGAGGCATAAGTAATTACCTTTTCATTTTGTATGAGTATGCATTACAATCCTTTTAATGATGCATCACTATAAATTAAAAACCATTCACCAATATAGGGTAACATAAGAATAGGTGTAGTGCTAAAAATTTCATTGATATCCTTGAAGATTTACTCACATTATTTCATCCATAGGAACTCGAATCCATTCTACGTTAACTTGGTTAATGGGGTTGATAGCTGCAGGAAATTTCTCACAAAGCATTGGTAATATCCAGCTAACCTAAAAAAACTACGGATTTCAATCACAACAGTTGGTCTAGGTTATTTCTCAATAACATTAGTATTTGATGGATCTACAGATATACCCTCTCTTTTGATGACATTAACTAAGAATGATACTTTTTGTTATCAGAATTCATATTTTATGAGTTTGGCATACAATTTCTCCTTACTTGGGGTATTCAACATAGTACTTAAGTGATCTTAATTATCTTACTTTATTGTAATATATATAATAATATCATCCATAAATACTACCAAAAATTGATGTAGATAATCTCTAAATACTCTATTCATATGATCCATGAAGATAGAGAGGACATTGGTAAGTCCAAACAACATTAATATAAAATCATAGTGTCTGGAATGATATCCTAGCTATAGGTCAATCATTGAGAAGAATTGATCTCATTTGAGTTTATATAACATGTCATAAATAAAGGGTAGAGAATAATTATTTTATTGTAATTTTTTTTTGAGTTCATGATAATCGATGTAAAGATTCATTAATCTATCCTTCTTCTTTACAAAGAGGAATGGTGGACCCCATGGTGGATAACTAGAGAATATAAAACCCTTACTGATATTCTATTGTAATTTATTATTAAATTCATATAATTCAACAGAATCTATTATATAAGGAGTATTTGAGATAGAAAATTATCTAGTTATGAGTTTTAATGAGAAATAAACCTCACATTATGGGGGGATACAAGGCAATTCATCAGGAAATACATCATTATGTTCCCACATAATGAGCATGTTCTCAACACCGACTTAATCCTTGAAAATATTATCTAGGAACATCTTTTTTTTGGGTATTATGACCCATATTATAGAATTTTATTCCAAAGAAAGTGTAGGATTATCCTTTAATTGATACCTGATAACTAAATGATTAGGGATATGAAAGGATAATTCTCTATCTCAACAATTGATATGAGATTTATATAAGAAAATCCATTTGACACCCAAAATTATGTCAAACCAAACCATAGGTAGAAGAACCATATTTTCTCAAATTATCTCTCAATATATCTTGATTAGAGAAAATTTTTACACCTTAGTCACATTTTTCATGCCAGTAGGTGTTTTCATGGATATCTCGATATTCAAAGCTTTAGGTGGTTAATCCACGTTCTTTGCAAACTTATAAGATATAAAATAATGTGAAAATCTAGAATCAAATAAATAATTCATGGTTACATAGTGGATAATAAGTATACATTTCAAAACTTCATTTTCTTGGTCCACATTGTAGTAGTGATTTCATATGCCCTCCCTTTATCCATTAGTTTTGTAGGTTGCTACTTCCTATTCCTGTCATTACTCCCTCCCTCTAAGGGTATCCATCCTGGGACAATAATGAAAAAAGGGATATAATAACCCCTAATTCCCACCTCCAGTAGGCCCCAATTTTGTGAACAACACTGAGGGTATAAAAATCTCATGATATGGGAGGCATTACCCTCTATAAGAAAAAAAGATTTGGAGATAGGATAAATCAACAAAAAGAAACCCCATGAAATAGAACAAATAAACCCAAAATCTTCCCACGATACACGTATAAATAAAATAGATACATATAAAAGTCTCCAAAAAGAAGCACCAAAATAAAAGATAAGGCGGTGACATAAAAACTGTCTAAAAATACAATCTATTAATGTCCAACATGGTCCACATCGTCTTCATGGAAACTTGAAAATATTTTATAAGTATGTAGGGTGAGAATAAAGATATACTCAATAGAAAAAACAAGGTCTCTCATTCCCATGTGAAAAAAATACAAATGAATCCATGAGAAAAAAAGAACCAATATAACCTAAACTGGTCATATAGACCAACCCAACCTAAATAAGGCTCACTCACCAAGAGACAAATTCAAGTATAATAACATAATATGAAACATATCAATGAAAGGTACCTCATACTACTTTAACACTAATTATCCACTCTCACACCCTAATAAAAAATGTACTAGAGATAACACCTCTTCCATATAACATATCATCACATCACATCACATCACATCACATCACATCACATCACATCCCACCCATAGACACCTAGGCTATTATATCACATCTAATCTTTACCAAAGACACCTGGTCCATCACAACACATCACATCTCATAACCAGTGTAGTTGGGTATAATTAACATGAAGGAAATCAACCTCATTACCTCCTCTTACCATGCATGAACCCACTATAATCCATCTAATCACATATCTCCCTAAAACCGCTAGGATAACTCACCACCTTAAATCACATCTAGACAGTGGAACTTTTGAATTTTATCCATCACATATTATGCATGTTATCATCTCTTGGAAGAGGGATTGGGGAAGAGTATGTGGTAATCCATCCATCCTTATCTCTAGGATGTTTGGAAAAACACCCAAAAAAATGCTAGTTATCAGTACTAGGTACACAATATGGGTAGGGTGTGTAAATAAATCACAAAAGAATAATATATATATATATATAATTTCATAATGCACAAGCCTAAACTATATATTTACAAAAAATATCATCAAACAACTCACAAATTTTTCAAAAGTTCTTATAAACTCAACCACTTTTTCTTCCAATACTAAATTCATAGCACCACCCTAAAAAAACAAGACACATTTTCATCTTACGTTTCAATAAAATCCAATTACCAGATTATCTGTTACCAACCCATCACATTTAAATATCAAATTCATTCCATTATTTATAGTCCTTCATCTCATTATTCCATCCTATTATATCACATTTAACATCAACACCATTTAACCACACAACCCATTATTAATTATTCATTAACCGTTTTCATCCCATGCTATATTGATTTAAACATTATCATTTATTTAATTCCATCAATACTTGGTAAAATAGCATTACACAAGACATCACAAAAATATATATCCCATCATACTCATTCTAGAAAGACCACACAACAACACAACCACCATCACAATCACACCCACCTCCTTGACACAACCACCACATCACCACCACTTTCCATCCCAACTGCTCACAAAACGACCTTGAAACCCATCACACATTCACATATCAAAAAAATTACACTAAAAAAATATCATTTTTTAGATTCATTAAAGGGGATTTATCTTTTTCCACTTCACTTTGAAGGGTATTCTCACACAAATAGAATTTTCTAGGGTAAACCATTTATTTAGCCAAGTATAAGTGATTAACCAATTCCATTTAGGGTGATATCAAATAATCATAAAAACATGGGATACCTAACACAAAAAATATAATAAAAAAAGACTCCCAACAACTATGATTTGCAGTGGGGTATTATCCCATACAGTTCATAACATCAATACAAACAAAAATGGTAAAAGCATAAAATTCCATTCCACTTACCCTTTCAATTTCAACTAAATTTATATTAGATAAGCTATATATGACCATATTATCAGGAGATAACAGGAAAAAACCCATCTTGCATGATACATTAGGTGAAAAAAAGAACCCCAACCTGTAATAAGGAAGCTTCACATGATTTACTGTACTAAAACATGGGGGTACGTATATAAGAGGGAACCTCTACAGGGAACTTGAAACAACTATAGCAATATAGTTCTATTAATCTAAAAGAAAATGATCTGAAACATAAATTATTGAGATAATGAAATACCTAAATAATGAAGGAAATATGTTCATTTTATAAAGAACAAATCTAGAACTAGTGTGATTTGATATAGTTTTAATTGACTATTAAAGACAGATCTCATCAAATCCACACGATATACCCATTTAAAAGGATCCAGACATTTATGAAATAGAAGATATAATTATCTTTATTTTAAATATCGTTTAATTCCATTAATTAAGGATTTAAAACCATTGTTATCAAAAAAATAAATCAAAAGGGAAAAACTAGAAATTCTTGAAAATCTAGGACATGCTACTGTTGGGTGTTACAATTAAGTGCTACCGCTAGGGTTCTACTATCAGGTGACACCACCAGGGTTCTACCATCAGGTGATACCACCAAGTTATACTACTAGGGTGATGTCATTAGGTGATACCACCAGGGTTCTACTTCCAGAGTGATACCCTCAGGTAATACCACCAGGGTACTACTGTCAGGTGCTACTGCCAGAGTGCTACCATTAGATGCTACTGCTAGGGTGTTACCATCAGGTGATACTACCAGAATTATACCAATATGTGATACCACCAAGGTGATACTATCAAGTTATTCCACCATATTTCTACCGTATGGTGATATCGATAGGGTTCTACCATCATGTGCTACTTCTAACCTCCAAAACACCTCCTTTTCTCTCCAAAACACCTCCAAATTCCTCCCTTCCTCCTCCAAACCCCTATAAACTTCCCTTAGATACCTCAATAACTATATTTATTAAAAATTAATGGTTAATAAGGTATAATACATTATGATTACCTTCATTAACTATAATTTTAGGGAATTTATTTTCATAATTTCCATACTCTTATTATTTGAAGCATTGAAGAGTGTATAGATAATCAACTAGGGAATTCTTCTCCTCAGTGGTGTTATTCAACCAATTTCCATTGCTTAAACAATCACGATCTAGGTTAAATACTTTAACAAACTTATAACACTTCCTAGAATATTTAATTCAATTACCTAGGTATTTTATCCCATATTTTGTACATGTGGTTAATTAAACTATCTTACCCCCATGATACTGTTCATTTCGGCTTTCGTGACACTCAATCTTTATTTTCATTCATCCAAAATCAAATGGGTCGACATATTCCATTTTAAACTTAATAAAACACTAGAAAACTTCCTCATATATTCTAAACTCTTTTACAGCTAATGATTTTTGGATATTGTGTTTTAATCCACTAAATAATCGATCAATATTATTTTCAGGTCTTGAGATAGACTATGTGGAAAACCTTGCGAGCCTCGTGAAGTTTTCCTTATAAGATACAATAGACTCATATTTATTTTATTTAAATTATAGGAATTATAATTATATATTTGTAACAACCTAAGTATTAATGATATATTTTCTTTTAAATGAATTCAATCTCTTCGATAGCTTGCGATACACGCAACCCCAAGTCTAAAAGCACCGTAAAACAATATACCATTATAACCTAGTCGTTAAATTGATGGGTATAAATAAAAATAACTAAATTATAAAAATTATATAGTTTAAACATGCATAAATAAATTTATTATTTATAATTTTTTTAGAAATAAAAATAATAATCATTTTAAATAAAAAGAAATATTTTTCTGAAATACTCTATTTTTTCCAAAAATAGTTTCATCTTGTTTTGTAAACTTATGTTCAAATTATTTTTTTGAAATTATAGAAAATATATTTGAAAAAATAAAATTTATTTTTTAAATCATCACATTAAATTTATCTTATATTTATTGTTTGATAATTTTTTGAAAATATTATTTCTTTGATGAATAGTGAAAAATACTGATTTTTGTTGAAAACTACCTTTTAGTTTAAATAATTTAAGAATTTTAATATTATTTAAAATTGTTTTAAAAGTAAAATCAGTTAAAATATATCATAATTAATAAAATTTATGTTATTGAACTCAATTTTATGCTGATTTTTTTATAAAATCTTTTTATACTTATGAAAACTTTTCTTTGGAAAACTGTTTTTCATCACGTCTATAGGTTTAATTTTGAATTTATTTCTACCACTTATATGAATTTAATTTGTAAAAATGGATTAAATATTTTTAATAATTATAATTAATATTATATAATAATATAAAAATAATTTTTTATCATAATAAATAATAAAAATAGTAAAATCAATTCCCGTGGTTAATGTTAAAACATGTTTAATGAGGGGTTAAACTAAGAATATAAGGATTAAAATGAAAAAAAACTTATAAAATTACTATTTTATATAAATATGTTGACATAATATCATATAATTCTCAATAATTATCCAATTTTTATCCTTTTGGAATGTAAAAAACATGGTTATAATTTATTCTTTTCAAAAATTCCAAGCGTGTCCTCTCCCCCACTTATAAAAGGTCACCCCTATCCTCCCCCATTAACACTTAAAAAGCTCTTTGGTTTAAAAAATACCTATAAAAATAAATTACTTAAATCCATAACCATGAACTAGAGTCCTTTATGTGATCATAAAACCAATATAGAAAGGATTTATGTATAAACCTAAAGAGGTTCTCTGAAGAAGAGGTATAGTTCTTAATCACGCCCCTTCATTTTATTTCTTCCTCTACTTCATAAAAATATCATAAAAATACGATGAAATAATAAATAAAGTATCTTAAATATACTAATATTTTATTTTATTAATGTAATAACCTATATCCATCTCATATTTCAACAAATGGGAAATTAAACCGTCAATCATGTGTACGGAGGGCTACCGCCTTGTGAACTGATATAATTCGTTTTACATCACCACCTATAAATAATGGATGTAATTATGGATTTTTTAGAATATATATGATATTTAGGACATAATTATACTTTTATAATTATAATATCACATATAAATTCTTACCTTCCAATCCATTGGATAATGATAACATCGCTCATGTGTACGTGTGGACTATCGCCTCCACAAAGTGATGTGAAATGTTTTTCATTTTATTTTGACATGGATGGAAACAATGATAGATTAATGAATATATATTATATATATGATAAAATAATAATTATCAAAAGGTTAAATATTCTTTAACTTTTTTTTCATTCTATCCTTTAAAAAACAGATTTCAAAGTGAAAAGGGTATTTTCCTTAATAAATCTTCCAGTGACATTTTAAAGTATTTTCATATATGTTAACATAATTGGTTTAATATTATACCAATGATTTAATATAATTATACTATCCACCTAAATTATCTAGATGTTTTATGATAAGTTTGTTTGGAGAATGTATTAACATTCATATGCCAGTTTTCCAATATGAATGTTTATATTGATTATATTTATTGATTGAGGAAATTATTAACATTTCATATGATAGCTTTTAATATGAATTTTTATATTTATTATGACTCTACCCTTTTATATTAGGAATAAATTTTACTTATTAAATTATGGTTATGGCCCACTATAGCCTGTTAATGCATCGGTAGGTCTCATTAGACAAACTTTCTTGAGTATTTGGCTGAGGCCTTACCCATTTATATAAGATGTCTTGAAATGAGGTATTGATGTTATGGTTATGATGTTCAAAATTATGCATCAACTCATTATGATATTGGTTGTTGATTTCCATGTGATTATTTTATTATTTATGATATCCATGGATAAGTTTCAAGCTTATGTGATTAGTTATATGATATTATTTGATAATCAATTATTCCTTTTATATTATTTTTCATAATAAAGTTATTAATTAAATGAAATATGTTTTTAGTTATTTAACTTGAAATATTGAATATGAATTATGTATTCATGATAGTGTCCACTATATTCATACCCTTATTGATCATATGATCTCACCCCTTACTTATGTTTCCTTTCCCTGGGATGCTAGGAAATGTACTATGATTGATATATAGGGATATGATAAAGGGAATAATGGTGTTATAAAATATAATTCTATGTTGTATTTTAAGTTTTCAAATGAAATATGAGTTTTAAGTATGCATATATATTTCTAATACTACTAAACTATTCAGAAATTTGGGATGTGATCACTTATATCTAGCACCAATATAATAAAATAATAATTGAATCCGAGTTACTAGGGTTGTTGTCCTTACAATTGGTATTAGAGTAAGTTTAGTAGAAACCTTGAGAACTAGATTTAGGAAAACATATATTTAGGAATATATCCCCCTGACTGACTTTGAGGACTAGTCTAAGTATAGTATAACATCTTAAAGTTTTGGTAAGGTATAGATTATATGATTTTTCTAGAAATAAATCATTGTATGGATACTTTAAGTAGATATAGATCTGGAATAGTTATGACCATAGGTAATAAATCTGAAAAGGGTGTATTGTAATTTTACTCGATCGTCATCTGGTGTTTGATAATGATCCTCGTGGAAAAACTAGTTTGACACTCCCAAGGGATATTCTTGGGTTAATTCAAATTTTCTTTACAAACCATTATAAAGGATTTGAAAATATTTTTATGATTTGAGAATATTCCCAAAGAAACCATGTTTATGATTATAATATTAGTTGTGCACAAAATTTTCAATTTAATTGTTTTACAACTTTTGGGATTATACATTATGTTTTAAAATGTTATGATCTAATATAGTGTATGATATTATTTAGAAATGGAATATAGAGAAAGGAATGGGAACCATATCAATGGATGTAATCAATGTAGGGATTTACCTCATAGGTAAGATAATGAAGCTGGAGATAGAGCTAAAACTAGAACTTATCAAATTATAAATATATTGGGGAATATGACTCAAGTTATGACCAATAACCTTACCTGTATAGAGCATCAAACTGATTCAGAATGTGATGTAACAATGTTAGATATATTTATGCATCAGAAACCTCTATTATTTAATGGGACCACAAATCCATTTTTAGATAATAATAGATAAATTCTTTAGAGAATAAATTTATTTCTCTAGTAAGTAATTAAAGAGAATAAGTCTCCATGTAAGTTTATTGTCTCTTAAGATATGTGGGTAAATGGAGGTCATTGATTTAAAACACTTAGGATTAGGAGAAAATAGAAATCATAGAATGGAAGTATTTTAATAAACTTTTATTGGAAAAGTATTTTCCTCACAAACAATTCAAGGATATAGAGATACAATTATTGAGTCTAAGAGAAAATAAAGAGGAAAATGTTTCTATGTATGAATCCAGATTAATAAGGTTAAAAATGCATGTTATATACTCTGCACATTATCCAAAGAGAAAGATTGACCGTTTCTTTCATTGGATTAAACCAATCCTTGAAGGGAACTAGTCTTCAAAACATTCTCATGATATGAGGATAGTGTATCATATTATATCAAAGAAAATAATTAATTCTATAAGTCTTATAGATTTTAAGGAAATAAAGAAAAGAAAAGGGTAGCTGAGTACTCTGGAAAATGAAATATGACAAAAGAGAAAAAGGGAAGAGTAAAATTTACAACTTGTAATAAATGTGGATAGAAACACTATGGAACATGATTGATGGGAATGAGATTTTTTTATAAGTGTGAAAATGAAGGATACCATGCTCATTATTACATAGTTAAGAAAGAATCTACCAATTTGAAATGATTAAATTATAAGGATATGGGACACTATGGAAATGAGTTTCTTAGATGTCAATGGAATTTCCCCCAAAAAAGGTCATGGGAGAAAGGACAATCTTATGTGATCATAAAAAAATTAGGTTGAATTTCCCAATGATATAATGGTAAGTAAATTACTAATATATTAAAATTTAAATAATTATTTATTTTACTCTATGTCTTCACACTCTTTTATATCATCTAATTTTTCCAAGAAAATTAGATATTTCCCTAGAACCTTAATAAGGGAGTTATCAGTCCAAAATCCCAGTGGAAGTCTCATCACAATAAGGATGTGTCAATAAGTTCCCATTATGACACATAAATGTTCCCTATTTGATTAATTCATTATTATACCTATGTTTTATTTTGATATAATCCTTGGTATAGATTGGATTTCAAAATTTGGTGAAAATAGTTATTACAAAGAGAAGGAAATTACAAATTTTGATAAAGATATGGAATTCCTTATATTTGGAGGGAATATTTCATCATTTGATTCATATATAGATCCACCCCCAATAGATATTCTAAATTATATACTTGGTGATGAAGAAGATACATAATATATATATGAAAAAACTAATCTTAAAATTGAGGATGCACTTATTTTTCAAGAATACATTGATGTATTTCCCAAGGAATTACCTGTAAATCCACCAAAGAATGAAGTTGAGTTTTCCATTAATTTAATCCTTGATATAAGAACAATATAAAAGACTCTCTATATAATGGAAACTGTATAATTAGTGGATTTGAAGAAACAATTCGAGGAATTGTGTGATAATGGATTTATATTCCCTAGTGTTTTTCCTTGTGGATCCTCAGTTGTTTTCATTAAAAAGAAATATGAAACTATGAGGTTGTGAATTTATTATAGGGAAGTAAATGACCTCACAATAAAGAACAAGTATCCTTTACCTCAAATTGATGAATTATTTTATCAAATTCACAGAGCTAAATATTTTTTAATGATTGGACTTCATTATGGGTATAATCAATTCTGATTAAATAAGAAAGATATTCCAAATATATCATTTATTACAAGGTATGGAAATTATGAGTTCATAGTAATTCCATTTTGATTGAATAATGCACCCATTTTATTTATGGATATAATGAAAAATTTATACAAGGAATATCCTGATTTTTTTTTGTGGTATTTATTAATGATATCATGGTGTACTATAAGAGCTACAAGTACCATTAGAATCACTTGAGGATAATTCTTGAGACTCTTATAAGAAAAGAGTTATATAGAAAATTTTGAAAGTGTGAATTATAGATTCATAATGTTTCTTTTCTTGGGAATATTTTCTCTAAGGATATAATTTCAGTTGATCCTGTGGAGATAATGAAAGTCTAAAAATGTCCCACACCAGCAAACATAAATCGAGGTATATAGTTTCATTGTTTTGGTTGGTTACTATCAATGATTTGTTCAAAATTTTACCTGATTGGACAACCTTTTAACCAATCTTACTCGAAAATGGGTTAAGTTCATAAGGACAAAGGAATGTGAAGAATGTTTTGAAGAATTGAAGAGGTGATTGGTGAATGCTCTAATTTTGAATCTACTATAAGTAAATGAAGGGTTTTTAATATGGAGTGATGCATAAAATAAGGGACTTAGTTGAGAATGATAAATTTATTGCCTATGAATCATGGTAGTTAAATATTCATAAACAAAATATCCAACCCATGATCTTGAGTTAGAAACCATAATATTTTCTTTGAAGATATGGATACATATCTCTATGGTGAAAAGTGTGAGATATATACGGATCATAAGAGTTTGAAATACATATTTTAATAGAAACACATCAACATGAGATATAACTGATGGATTGAACAACTCAAGGACTATAATTTCTCAATACACTACCACCTAGGGAATTAAAATAAGGTAGTGGATGAATTAATAAAGAAATATCAGGGAGTTATAACCAAAATGAGTATTGAAAAGAATATTATGTTTATGGACTTAGTCAAGATGGATATGAGAATTATTAAGGAAGGGCAGTCATAACTCCTTTTTCAAATAATTTCCAAACCATCTTTTGAGAGGACCAGTTTGGGATATACCTAACACCGAGGGGGGGGGGGGTGAATTAGTGTCGGGGAAGTTTTAAACCAATTCCAACTTTTTATCCCTGTACATCTTGACCTATTAGAATCTTGATTATATTTTTCTATTTTCCCTATCACATGTATTAATAGAAAGAAATAAAAATATGCACATGATATTTTTACAAGGTTAACTACTCAATAAGACCAGCTACATCCTTTTCATGCATGGTAATAATGAGTGCATAGATTCTACACTATAATAAAGTAATTATTATAGTGGGTTGGTTAGGGAAACAATCCTCTGGACAATGTGAGTCCCTAAAATCTAGAGGGAGGAACAAAAAAATCCTTCATAGTGTGAGTCCCTACACTTTGGATGGGGAAGGGAAACAATCCTCTTCCTAAACTTATGATAACCTAGTCCAACTTACAAATTACTTGCTGGTTCTTTATACTTAAACTGAAGATAGTATTCTTCTTTCTTGATAAGGTAGGTTCTACTCTTGGTCTTCTTTAGTGCTCTTCACTTGGTTACTTACAAAGAAGTAGGCAAGAAACTCTCTCTTATTCTTCTCTCTTCTTCTCTAGTGCAAAACCAACTGTACTACTTCTTCTTATTTCTTCTTCTTTAGTGAAACAACCAACTACACTAGAACTTATTCTTATTTCTTCTTATTTTAGTGAAATAAATTAATGCACTAAAACTTCTTCTTCTTTCTTGGAAATAATCACATATATCTATGCGATTATTCAAACACTGAAGGTCAGATTACTTGGCATCATCAGAATTAACTTCTTCTCTTTTATTCTTTTCATATATGCATGAGATCATGAATATGGATTTCAGTTGAACTTCTCTCTTTGTATGAAATTGAATCACCTTGGTGTAATCATGCACAAAGAAACCCTAACCGAATAGGTGTAGGCCTTTGGACAGGTTCTTTCTCCTTCTTCACATGTGCACACACAATGCCTTGGGCTTTATAAAATCATGCATATGAATGCATGCAAGCACAAAATTCCCTTCTTCATGCAATCTTCTTCTTCACCAAAACAATCCCCTATATACAATATAAATATATAATGTGAATAGGAGGGTGTTATCACCTTTTCTTCATGAAACCAAAGGGTCACATGTCTTCATATTCGTGCATTTAGTGCAGAAGTCTTCTACGCACCGTATGTGTGGTTCATCTTCACAGAACTAGGGAGATTCATGGTTCTTTCTTCACAAGGAACAACAAGGGTTTACATACAATGATTGTGCACATGCGAGTTCTTCTTCACAAAACACAGTGAGGGTTTTGGGAAAACTTGTTGCATGTTCATGTTTTTCCTTCACATATAGGGTGAGGTTCTCCCTCTTAGAGAGAATATTCAAGAGTGAATATCACTTGTTTAAGGCCTACGGTGCTCTGTTTGTCCTTTGAGAATCAGGAATGAAGATACTCTGTTTTTGAGAAACATGATCTCTCGGGTGTATTAACAACAACACCTCTCTCAGTCTCAAGGATTCTCCTTTTATAGGTGTGGATTGAAGCCTTTCATCATGTTCAAATCTCCACAAGATATGCCATATGATTAGGGATTTGAATTCCCATGATATTTGGTGTTTAAATATTTTCAAGACCATATTTGAGATATGATGAAAGTCTTGGGAAGTTTCCTTTTCATGCATGTAGACTTCTCCATTTATGATCACGTGCATGCATTCAAGATTGCATGAAATATTATTTTAAAATGTAGCTCGGATCATTCACGTGGCCTCACAACTTAGTTTTCTTCAGTCGAGCTTCATCTTCGAGTTATACGCATGCATAAAAAATTATAGTTGCATGAATGGTCTCAGTTCACTCAAAAGACCCTCATGCAGTTGGCATGATCCTCCTTTGATAGACAAATATCAAACATGGTGGTTCATTATTCATTGCTGGTGAGTAGCAGCGGTGGCATCGAGCATTGGTGGTAGAAGATGACACAATTGAGGGAGTATTAGATGGTCCTCATTAAAGCATGCGAGGTGTGGATATGATGGACAACAACGATTAAATTGTGGGACATAGATGTGATGGATAATGAGGATCACTCCTATGTTTTTTAAGTGATGAATAGTATCCATACTTTTTTGTCCCACATCGAATCCAACATGCGATTGGGGTGTGGTATATCAATCAAGTTGCTCTAAAAATTAGCCATATCACTCCCTCTCCCTCCACAGTACCACCCCGTACCATGTTCCCTACAGGCACCTCTACTCCCACCCTTTGCATGGGATTCAGCCCAAACCATGCGTGGGATTTTCCCCATGTGCTCCTGTGGGTCTACACATGGCCCTGCCACTCGTAGGCTGGCCTAGATGGCTTCCACTTGGGCACAGTTGAATCTATCCCATATGTTCCTTGGGTTGAGGCTGGCTGGTCAACTCGTAGTCTGACACAATTTTTTAAGTAATCCTATAAAAAATACGTCTAATTATAAAGTTCATGGCCACTTAGCAGTTCAATCATGCATGACCACCTCTCTTCAAAATTAAATCCCATGAAAACTTCCTTATCTTCTTCTCTTCCTCATTTTATTTTTGGAACCTGAATCCAAAGAACAGACTTAAAACACTTCAATCATCCTCAATGGATGATACTTCATTGTTGTAAACACTATGTCAACTTTGACACAAGTTATTTGAACTTAGGATCAGTGCATAAATCATCTGAATTTACATTCTCCATCAGCTTTGAATTAAGAGAGATCCTTCTTCATATTGATCAAAATTTACAACCTCATTTTCATATTTGACGACAAATACAACTCAATACACCAAAGTGGTCCCAACAATCCCCCCTTTGTATTTGTTGGAAATACCCAAAGTTCTCTTTCAAATGAATGTGTTAATGTGATTCTTCTCTCTCCCCTTCACTTATTTCTCTCCCCAAACTTTTATTTCACTTATATCCCCATTATTGACAAGAAATACAAATTTCATGATAAAAGGGCATCAATTCATACTTAAGCATTATTCCATTCACCATTTCACTCTAAGTCTACTTGAGTAATGCTCGGTGTAGAAAATAAGAGGATTTTATTTAGACAACAAATCTATCCATTAACAACTGATATGATACTTTATGAGATGAGAACATATATACTTTCCTTCAAGGGTTTTCCAATTTCATTACAAGTTAGGATAAAAAATGTGATATTAAATAATCAACCTAAAAATCCTTCACTCAATTCTAAAAATGGATAAAAAACATTCAAGTGAAATAGACGGGATGAGTGACCTTGGGGAACTTCCATTCTTCTTATGTCACCGATTAATTTAGTTACTCTCACTTTGTATAATAATCTTTATTTTTAGTAAACAAGTATGAGAGATTAATAAATAAAATACCTTTTCTAATATAATTATCTTCAAATAGTAATTGAATTTGATACCAACTAAAGTTGATACTAATTGAAATAATAACTCTGGAAACTTCTTTATTTGTCTCCCCCTCAAGAGGAACACTTCTCATCACTGTTTCTTAGGTTCCCCCCCTGAGAAATTTCTTCACCTTCAATTCCATATATTGTCAGATCAAATACAATATACAAAAATTTAATGGAATAAGGTGGATCCTTCTTGATTCATCAATGTGAATAGTAAGACCGAGATGATTTTTTCAAACAAGATGTTCCATTTTCTCCACTCTTCACACTTTCATATTTGATCTTCAATTCTGGTTGTGATTTTGTGTATCTTATCACTTCTTTCATATCTTTATGTGTGAGACTTCTTTCTTCAAGTTATTTTAGGGCACTAAAATCTTCTGGTGCAACTTTCATCTCTTTGATAAATTCTTATTGAGCTAGAATAAGTGTAATGAAATTTTTAACAGTGTGTCTAGCCTTGTTTCACCTCACACACATGACTTCCTTTTCTTCACATGGAATCTTATTTTTAATTTTTTCACTAGCCTTAGCTTGTGAATCTTCTATTTTTCTCATTATTTCCAAATATTCTAGCTAGATAACCAATAAGTCTTTTGGAACTGAGGAATCAACATTGAATCTTCCACATGGGTTCTTCTGGGTGTTATTCTTTTTGGTAGTTATTTTGGATGCACCACCCCTCACCTTCATGGGTTTAGAATCCAAGGTCTTCTCTCCTTTCCTTATTGAAATATTCTTGGGAGGATTTTCTTTTGAAACTTTATTCTGATTTCTTCCCAAGGATTCTTATTCTTTCTTATCCCGATTTTGTGATCTTATTTTCTTATTGGTTTTGGATACAAGTTGATATGAACATGTACCAACCTTGTGACCACTTCTATTGCATACATCACAAATGTTTTCAATCATTCCAAATCTGTTTGGAGTATACAGATGCTTTTAGATCTATGGATGATGCTTCTTCCTATATGGATTTTTCCCCTTGAGATGGGATTCCTTTTTGATTTTATATTTTGAGGATTGTACCAAAAATTTAATGCAAAATGCCTAAATCTATTGCAGCACCAGCATTGACCCACAAATCTTGACTTCTTGATATCTTCTGTATAAGGTTATTGGGTCTTTTTCATTATTTTTTGTGCTCTCTATGGGGAACCACCTTCCACATTATTATTCCTATCCAACATATCCATGGTGGTAGGTATCTCATCACCTTTCCTCATCCATACTTGTTTAGAATTTTTCTTCCACCCTGCAATTTTTGTAGAAAATAATTTAGAAACATTAGTACAAGATGATATGGATGGAACTTATTCTTTCTCAGCTACTTGTGATAGATCATCCACTTAAGTCATGATCTTATTACCACACATTGGAGTTATTTCACCCTTATAATTATCCAATTAACATTGAGTACTAGTAGAAACTATTTCAATCTTTTATAAAGTCTTAATATGTGTCTTCTCAAGTTCTTCCAACTGAGCTTCTATTTTTAGACATTTCATATTGAGGATTATTTTGTAATATTTAATCATAGTCATATTTTATTCAAAATCTTTATTCAATCTTTCAACTTCATCTTCATGCATCTTCCCTTTGTTTTGTAAGAAAGTGTCAAGTTATTTGATCTTCTTGGATTTTCTTCTAAATATAAACCTTTGACTTCAATGATCTTATTCATATCATCTTCAAGTGCATAGATCTTCTCTTCCAGAGTCTTTTTGACTCTCTCCTTTTTTTTAACTTCTTTGAGCCACTTTGAGGAACCCATTTAAAATTCCCTCTTTATTTCTTAAAAGGATCCAACTTGTCTGGAGATATTTAAACATTCAAAAATATTTCTTGTAATACCTTCTCCAAAGCATAATTTTCTTCTTCTAGTTGAGTGATATATTCTTATATACATTGAAATAATTCACAAATAAGGGATGTAATTTGTATGGGGAAATGAAACAATCCTTACTAGTGTGAGTCCTTAGACTTTGGAGGGGGAAGGGAAACAATCCTCCTCCTGAACTGGTGATGACCTAGTCCAACTTGTAGCTTCCTTACTGGTTCTTTATACAATCACTAAATACATTATCCTTCCTTATTGATAAGGTAATTTATTCTCTTGGTTTTATTTAGTTCTCTTCAATTGGTTACTTGCAAATCAATAGGAAGCAAACTCTCTTTTCTTCTTCTCTAGTGAAAAACCAACTGCACTACTTCTTCTTCTTTCTTCTTCATTAGTGAAAAAACCAACTGCACTAGAACTTATTATTATTTATTCTTATTTTAGTGAAATAAATGAATTAAATAAAACTCCTTATTTATTGGAAATAATCATATACACATATGTGATTATTCAAACACTGAAGATTAGCTTACTTGGAATCATCAGAATTAACTTCTTCTCTTTTCTTATTTTCATATATGCATGAGATCATGCATGTGGATTTTAGTTAAAATTATCTATTTGTATGTACACAAATCATCTTGGTGTAACCATGCTCAAAGAAAAAATCCTTCTAGTTGAGTCCCTACACTTTGGATTGGGTAATGAATCAATCCTTCCTAGTGTGAGTCCTTAGAATTTGGAGGGGGAAGGGAAAAAATCCTCTTCCTGAACTGGTGATGACCTAGTCCAACTTGTAGCTTCCTTACTGGTTCTTTATAAAGTCACTAAATAAAATATTATTCCTTCTTGATAAGGTAGGTTCTTCTCTTGGTCTTCTTTAATTATCTTCACTTTGTTACTTTCAAAGCAATAGGAAAGAAACTCTCTTTTCTTCTTCTCTAGTGAAAACCAACTGCACTACTTCTTCTTCTTTCTTCTTCTTTAGTGAAACAAACAACTACACTATAACTTCTTATTCTTTATTCTTCTTTTAGTTCAATAACTGAATGCAATAAATCTCCTTCTTATTTATTGTAAATAATCACATACACTGATGTGATTATTAAAACACTTAATATTAGCTTACTTGGAATTATCAGAATTAAATACTTCTCTTTTATTCTTTTCATATATGCATGCGATCATGCATGTGGATTTTAGTTGAACTTCTCTCTTTGTATGCACATGAATCATCTTGGTGTAACCATGAACAAATAAACTATAACTTAATGGGTTTATGCCTTTGGGAAAATTCTTTCTCCTTCTTCACATATACACACACAATGCCTCGAGATTCATCAAATAATGCATATGAATGCATGAAATAATGCACTGCCCTTCTTCATGAAATCTCCTTATTCACCAAAAGGATCCCCAACATACCTTCAGATCATTTTTTCCATTTTATAAAGGCTAGTTCAAGGGTTTTCGATACCCATTACATGACTTCACCACATCCACAATATAGATATATCATGCAAATAATAGGGAGTTTTCACCTTTTCTTTGTGAAACCAAAGGGTCATGAATCTTCCTCTTTATATAGGTAGTGCACGGGTCTTCTATGAATAATATGTGAGGTTATTATTCATAAAACTAGGGAGATTCATGGTTCTATATTTAGAAGGCACAACAAGGGTGAAAATGCACCGATTGTGTACCTGCGGGTTCTTCTTCATGAAACACATTGAGGGTTTTGGGTAAACATATCACACATTCGTGTTTTTCCTTCACATAGAGGGTGTAACTCTCCCTCTTCGTGACACTCATAAAGAGTGCATAACACTTATTGAAGGCCTATGTTTCTCTGCTCATCCTTCACGAATCAAGAACATTGATGCTCTATTTTTGAGAAACATGATATCTAGGGTGTATAAACAGCAACATCTCTCTCAGTATTGAGGATTATCCTTTTATAGGCACAGATCAAAGCCTTTCACTATGTTCAAATCTCTAAAAGATATGACACATTATCAGGGATTTGAATTCCTAAGATATTTGGTGTTTAAATATTTTCAAGCCCATGTTTGAGATGCATCGCAAGTCTTGGGAAGTTTCCTTTTCTCATGTGTGGCCTTCTCCCTTTCTGATGACGTTCATGCATTCAATATTACATGAAATATTATTTTAAAATGTAGCTCAGATCATCCACATGACCTCGAAACTCAGTTTTATTCAGCTGAGATTCATCTTTGAGTTATACACATACATACAAAATGATAGTTTCATGCATGGTATTAGTTAGATCCAAATACTCTCATGCAGTCGGCATGATCCTCCTTTGATAGATAGAGATCAAACATGGTGGTTCATTTTTCATCGCTGGTGAGTAACAGTAGTGGCGTCGGGTGCTGGAGGTAGAAGATGACGCAACTGCGGGAGTATCAGATGGTCCTCATTCAAGAATGTGAGGCATGAATGCGGTGGACGATAATTATTAGATCACGGGATGTAGATGAGATGGATGATGAGGATCACTCCAGTGTTTTTTAAGTGAAGAATAGTAGTTGTGGTTTTCTATCCCACATAGAATCCAACACATAGGTGGAGCGCAGTATATCAATAAAGCTTCTCCCACAACTAGCCAGACCACTCCCTCTCCCTCCACGGTACTTCCCCATACCATGTTCTATGTGGGTGTGCTCTATGCCCACCCTCGTGCAGGATTCAGCCCAAACCATGCTAGGGCTTTTCCCTATGCGATCCTACAGGCCCACACATGGACCTACTGCCCATGGGCTGGCCTGGATGGATTTTCCTTGGGCACAATTGACTCTATCCCACATGTTCCTCAGGTTGAGGCTGATTAGCCAGCTAGTGGGCTAGCCTGATTTTTTAAGTAATCCTATAAAAAATACTTCCAAGTATAAAGTGTATGGCCACTTAGTAGTTAAACCATGCATGTACACCTCTCTTAAAATTACAATCCCATGTACACTTCCTTCTCTTCTTCTCTTCCCCATTTTTTTTGGAACATGAATTCTAAAGAACACACTTAGAACACTTCAATCATCCTCAATGAATGATACTTTATTTTTTTAAACACTATGTCACCTTTGACAAAAGTTATTTGAACTTAGGATCAGTGCATCAATCATCTAAATTTCCATTCTCTATCAACTTTGACTTAGGAGAGATCTTTATTCATATTGATCATCATTTACAACCTCATTAACATATTTGATAACAAATACAACTCAATACACTAAAGTGGTCCCAACATCATTGTTTGAAAAGATAAAAAATTCTAAACCATATAATGAGAATATTCAAAATAAAATTAAGGATATGGATAATGGAAAATTGGAATACTTATTTTGTGAATATGGTGTTATAAAATTTGGAAAGAGATTATGTGTTCTATTTATACCTAGGATGAAGAGGAAATTAATAGATGAAGCTCATAGCTCAAATTTCTCTATAAAACTTGGTAGCACCAAGATGTGTGTATATCTTAGGTAATTTTTTTGGTGGGATAATATAAAGTGGGAAATTACCGATTATGTGTCAAGATGTTTGGTTTACTGATAGGTAAAGGTTGAGAGGAAGCATTCTAGAGGAATCGTGAAACCTCTACCTATGTGGAAATGGGATGAAATCAATATATAATTTTTCACCAGATTACCAAAGACTCATATAAAGAATTATAAAATATGTGTTATTGTTGATTACCTTACCAAATTTTTACATTTCCCTATTATAAGGGAATATTTACCTCTGGAGTGACTTGAACAAATCTATATAAATGAATTTTTAAGACTTAATGGAACCCCTATTTCAATTACATCAGATCATGGCGCATGATTTACATCAAAATTATGGAAAAGTTCTCAGATGACTCTTGATATTGAGATTCATTTGAGCACTGCTTGTCACCCTCAAACCAGAGGAAAGTCTAAAAGAACCATTCAAACATTAGAAGCATGAAAACCTGAGACCTACACTCTTAGATCCAGTGCTAAAACATGATATATAGTTTTTTATAAAAATAAATGAAAAATATATAGTATTTTATATACCCAAGGATATTTTCAATCTAAGTTTTGAAGGATTAGGAAAAAACTTACATTATATCATAGTTTAAAACAAATTATCTACAAACATTTATTTGAATTCACTCACACTATCTCATTAACAAAACTAAACACCTTTGAAACTTATAATAAGCCAATAAAAAAACATTTTAAAATATAAGGGGAGCATAAAATTACCTAGTATGTGGTTTTAAAACTTGAGTAAAAATATTTTTATAAATACCATAATTTGTTTTGAAAACATTCCTTTGAAAACATTTCTCTTTATATCAAATAAAAAAAATTGATATAATAAATAATTTTACAAAAATGTAAAACTAGGTTTTTTAGGAAATATCTATAAGATATACTTTTAAAAAACCATTAGAAATACATATCACTTTCAAAACCAATTTCTTTTAAAAATATAACAACCTTTTAAAATACTTTTATTTATCCTTGAAAACATTTAAAATCCTTACTTTGAAAATAATAATTTTATTATGGAATATAATAATACTTGACAACCATTAAGAAATCAATGAGGCTACTAGGGGTATAAACTTTAGGATAACGTCCTCTTTGAGGTAATGGGTTCACTTCCCATTCCTCATCATAACATTAGATACCAAAGTGCCAAGTTTAATATAAAAATATTTTTATTGGTTTTTATTTTCTCATTTTATTTCTAAAAAAACATCCTTTTGAAAAATATATAAATTATTTTCAAGAGAAAATAATTTTATATAACATAATATTTAGTAAAAGAATATTTTAAGAAAACACCATAAAGGTTAGGAGAAATCCATAATTTCAAAAAACAATACTTATAATAATTCCTATAAAGGAAGAATTTAACTTATGAACTTGCTTAAAAATATATTCATGAAATGTTAAGAACAAATATAGTGTATAACTATAAATACAATCATTAATGACATTCAAAATATTAATAAATATTTCATGCATAAAATAATAATTATAACACCTAAAAACTCATTCAAAAATTTGTAAACAAAATTATTAAAATAAACCCTTCTTGAAAAGGGCTTAAATATTAAATAAAAAAATTCCCCTATAATTAGATTTTTTAGAAAGTATCCATGAAATAGAGTTTTGAAAAACATGAAAGAGTGGTTTTTTCAAAAATAATTTTCCTTTCCAATCATAAAATAGGGGTTTTATAAATCTCTTCCCTTACAGTAAGGGGTTTGAAAAATAAAATCTTTATAAGAAAAATATACTTTATTTCTTACAAAAATATAAGTTTTAAATTAAATCACCCTTACTTCACTCTAAAAATCTGTGGTATTTTCCACTCCCAATATAGGGATGAGAAGATGTAATGAGAAAAATAAACTGGTGAGGAGAAAGAGAGAGCTTGGTCATGGGGGTTATTTTCTCGGAAGAAAATAGGGGTATATTTATATAGAAAAGGAATATATAGTAGAATATTTTAATATTAGAAATTGGTTTCATATATCTAATTATCATTTAATTAATCAATTCATAAAATATAATAAATTATTGTATGGTTTTGGTATAATATTTGGATATATATATATATATATATCTAAATTAACCATATAAGATCAATATCTAAACTGAATCATGGATGATATATATATATATATATATATTTGTATATAAATGTGTACATAAAATGATCTGAGTGTGAAGGAAAGTCCATATATGAAATTTAGGAAGGTTCTACTTGTTAAAATTAAGAATAATATATATATATATATATATATATATAAATCATCACTACTTATTGTGTAATATAAGGAGGAGAAAAATAAATAACCTAGAATTTCTTAAATGAATCGTAGATGATATTGAATTCACTCATTCTAGATAGTTCTGATGAGGCTTCTTTATGAAGTTTCCTTCAAACAAGATAAGTCAAGCTAACATTTTTGACATTGCAAACAAATATTATTATTTTTGGATTTATTATTAAATGAAGTCAGTAAGATTATGGAATATTTTTATTATTATGTACTAAAGTAAGAATAATAAAATAGACACCATTGAATAGCATAGGTTGAGAGGTTCTCATGCACAGGGTTTCCCATTTTGATGAATATGGGTTTATCATCAAAGGAAGATAAAAATGGTGGTATGATATTACAATATACCATTAATGATTATATTTGGATGAAACCAAAATTGGGAAGAGAATAATAATTTTATGGAAGAATTTAAATTTGGTGTGAGGTTGAAGATGAAGTGATTAGATGGTTCGGGTGAAATAGATTGGACAATTGTGTTATAACTGATGATTTTAAGATGTGTGAACAATACCCTCATTACCGTGATCCCGCATCAAAAAATTAACTCATTTGAGTGATCCATTTTAAAAAAATATCTCCCAAAAATTGTTAGTTCCAAGGAATTAGGGGATTGACACCCGGACATACATACAAACACTCCCCTCACCGACTACGCCTCACCTGCATTGCCCGCTTCAAGCACCTTACGCACACTATGTGCACACCATGCACACCTTGTGAATGATATAACATGTGATATGCATGCCCAATCAATCACACATACCAACCATGGATAGTTAGGACAACCTATCCCATATGATTGACCCTACAGGTCCCATATGCGTGGTTGATGGGTCCTTGGCTGGTCCATGATTGGACCAATTTTTTATACAAAGTAAATTTAAATTACTTATATAAAATAATTGTAAAATATATTAGTATATTTATGCCACCCTATTAATAATTTTATTATGTTACTTATATATTTTAGATTAAAATTTTAACATATTAATATTTTAATACATATGTCATTGTTTATTACAATTGTAAAATAAATTCAATATATTACTTACTTATTAATGTAAACTATAAAAAATTTAATCATTTTTTTCTATTACTGAAGATAGTATTTTGAAAACTATGAATGTTAATATCAATATAAAAGTAATTTTAAATAATTTAATAATAAACTTCATTTTAAATATACTTTTATTAATAAAATATTATAATTTATGAGATAAAATTCAAAAGGATTGTTAATTACTCTTATGAATAATAATAAAAATATATTATAGATTTTTTAATTAAAAAATTTACTAAAAATTTAATATATTTATATTGAGAAAATATTTTTTGATAAAATAATATTTTTTGAAAATAAAATTAATATTTTTATAAGTTGAATATTTTAACTTAAACTAAAATTGAAATTGAAAGGCATTTAATTTTAGGTTAAATCATACATTAGTTTATTTAATTTAGAAATCAAATCATTTAATAAAAATTTAATTAAAATAAATTTATCACTTAAATTATTGGGATGTTACATTCTCCCCCCTTAAAGGAATTTATCCCATTAAACGCTTTCATCATACTTAAGGGAATTCTAAGTATTACTTTTTAAAATTTAGGAAAACCTGAATACAAATTATATTTTATTAAGAGTTGATTAGAATATATTTTTCCTAAAACCTCAAAAGAAAACATCTAATTATTAAATTACCCTAAAAAAATTCTTAATCTCCAAAGTTGTCTAAAATGTTCCTTTGATACCAAATGTGACAACCTGAGACTCACACTCCTGAATCTAGTGTTAAAAACATGCTATATTTTTTTATAAAAATTAATTGAAAAATATAAATTTCTTTATATACTCAAGGATAATTTTAGTCTAATATTTAGAGGATTAACAAAAAAACATTATATTAGTGTTTAAAATAAACTAGTTACAAAAATATATTTTAATTTACTCATGCTAGCTATTTAGTGAAACCAAACACATTTGGAACTTCTATTGAGCATATGAAAAATCATTTTAAAATGTTGGGTGAACATAAAATTTCCCATTATGGGGTCTTAAAACTGGGGTTAAAATAATTTTATAAATAACATTAAAACTTCCTTTTAAAAAATTCCTTTGAAAACATTAATTTGAAAACATTTCTATTTATATCAAATAAAAAACATTTGATATAATAAATAATTTTAAAAAATATAAAACTAGGGTTTTCAGAAAATATCTATAAGATATAGTTTTCGAAAAACTTTAGAAATACATATCACTTTGAAAACCCATTTATTTTCCAAATATAATAACCTTTGAAAATAATTATATTTCTCTTTGAAAACAACTAAAATATTTACTTTGAAAATAATAATTTTCTTATGGAATATAATAATACTTGGTAACCCTTAAGAAATCCATGAGGTCACTAGTAGTATTGCATTTAGGAAAATGTCCCCTTTGAGTTCATGGGTTCACTCTCTATTACTCATAATCACATTCAATACCTAATTTTCAGGTTTTATATAATTTTTTATAGGCTTTACTTTTCTCATTTTATTTCTGCTAAAACATCCTTTTGATATAAATTATTATCAATAGAAATAATTTTATATCACATAATATTTAAAAAAATATGATTTTAAGAAAACACCATAAAGGTTATGAGAAATACATACATTCAAAAAAACAATACTTACAATAATTCCTATAAAATAATAATTTTACTTATGCACATTTTTAAAAATACATGCATGAAATGTCAAGAACAACTATATTGCAGTGCCATACACAAGTCCCCAGCCTTAAACATTATATAATCACAAGTTTTAGTCATTTATTTCTTTCATATTGAGGATCTTTTTAGGTTTATATTTTTATATAATCAGTCCATAACTCATACATAAAAAAACCATAAAATACAAATTGGACACTTCTGAATAGTATCCATTTCCCATAATCTAAAAATTTTAAGATAAATCATGATCTATTTTATTAAAACTCTTCAAAATTTTCAACATGACTTCTTCCAATCCCTTACTCATCCCTAATTCCTTTGAAAAACATTAAAAAAACACTGGATGAGCATAAAAATCTTATTAAGGGATATAAATTATGTAAACCATTAGTCCATTGATAAACATTAAAACCCATGAAAACTTTATCATAAATTAACACTTTTTACTTGTAAGAAGTAGTAAATACTTTCCTTCGAAATTAAGCTCATTTATTACCCTTTTTATAATCACAATATCTACATAAAACCCATATAAATCATAGAAAACATGTAATGGTATCTTGGGACATCATTATACTTGTAATTCTTATAAATGGAATAACTATGTGGTTGACTTCCATACATGTTACTCTTATAAATGTAATTTTTATACAATTTAATTCTATACGCAATTCATTGAAGGGAAATTAGGGACCCCCCGTCGTTGGTTTATCATGGAACCATATATCATTGGTTTATCATGTAACTACCCTTAAAATGTCGAAATACCATTATATAATCATGACACATAAAAGCATAAAATTTTCAACATGTTACTCATAGTATTTCATTTTCACTCCTAAGAAAACATTTCAAGTTATTGAAATAGTAACTCTATTTTCAAAACCCATTTTCAATAAAAAATACCCAAAAAGGAAAAGAAGGAATTTAATTTAATAAAACATGTAATCTTTTAAAGTAATTTAGAAATTAAATAATAGTAACAATGGTAGAAAATTCATTGTGACAGTGTATATTAAGAATAAAACATTCATTTTGTTTTTTAATAAAATGTTCCAAATAAAATATGTAAAAAAATTCTGTTTGAAAAACAATGAATGAAATTAAAAATAGACATAAAATTTTCTTTATAATAATTTTATATCTATATAAATAAATATGTAAAATAATATTAAGAATATTGACATGGATAAAATGATATTGAAATCAAATCTTTAAACATTCAAAGTGTCCCATACCACTTTGAACATTTAAATCATAAGCCCAATGAAAGGATAAAATTTAACCAAAAAATTAAATAACATGATAATAAGTAAATTAATGATAGTATATATCAAAGGGTTTGTACATACACCTCATAAAAGAATGTGGATTTATAATATCAAAATATTCCTCAATTAAATGAGATTGAGATGAAATCCCTTACCTTGAGTATGAATTGACACATGTGTGTTTATCTTTATAAATAATAAAATTATGATAATTATTTAATTTATTCAGAACATTTTTTAAGTTTATAATTAATTTTATTTCACTTATTACATTTTTTTATACAACAACTTAAATAGTTAAGTTTATGTCGGGTGTTTTGACCATATTTGGTTTATGTGTCAAAAACAACTTTGGTAGGTCAACTAAGGTCAAAGGGGACATTATATAAAAATATCTAGAATAATAATAATGACATAATTATCATATTTATACCTAAATTATACATTTAAAACCAATCATGAAATATGGTTATGAAAAATTAACCAATGTTACAGTCATGGAGACAGTATGCAGTACGTACGCATGAGTAACATTCAAATTTTTCAATGATCATTATGAAAAGAAGGTAAGTAAAATTTATCTTTATATAATTATAATTATTCCAAAATAAAATGTTATTTAATCATATATACTTACATATAGAGTTATTTTTATGTAAAATAAATCACATCGTGTCAAGGAGGCGGTAGTCCACACATCCACAAATGATGTTATCACTTTTTCAGTGTGTGAAAGGGTAATAAAGAAAATAATATATTATATTTAAATAAATGAAATTATGTCATGAGTATCATATATATTTTATGTATGTTATGTATGTTTATTAAATCCATCCTTAATATATTCCATGTAAAGTGTGAATGTATCACATAACTTTGAGGAGGTACTAGTTCACACATCCATAAATGATGTTATCGTATTCCAAAAAATGGAAAGCATAAAGGTATATGTATATAAAAATTACATAAGTATGAATACATAATAAATATCATATATATATATATAATATAAAAATAATGTTTCCATCATAATTATCAACCATGATATGTGGTAAAGAAAAAATAAACGACATCATTTTGTGAGGTGGTAATCCTCCGTACACATGAATGGTAATTTCATTACCCATTTGATGTAAGTGTGTGTAAGTGTAGGTATAACCCTTAAAATAATAACATATAAGTATATTTAAGATACTTATTTTATTATATAAGTATGGAATAATAATAATTTAATGGTTTTAGAAATAAATAAAACAAAAATGATGGTTGAAGAATGTTACCTCTTTTTCAGGTAACTCCTTTTGATTTGCACCAAAGGGATTCCTTGGTTGGATTTATGCATAAAGTTAAGACTCTAAGGTGATGTGATAGATGTTGGGATATTATCTTGGTAGGAATTGGCTGATACAAAAGGATTTATAAGTGTTAATAAATGGGTGAGGTTGAGTTCCTTTTTATAGTGGAGGGATAGGGCACACTTAGCATTTTTGAAAAGAATTGTGTCCTCCCCACATTTTTACCTACCAAGTGGATTTTGTAACACACCAAATTCGAGCCATTAAGGGGTGAGGTCAAAATATGGACATCTAATGGATTTTTTACAAGTTTATTTCCATTTTTGATATTATTATTTCAAAAATTAATTTTATTTTGTTATATAAAAATTATAAGTATAAAAATTTAGTTTTAAAATATGTGCGCCATTAAAAGGTGATAAAACTAATTTTTAGAAAAAAAACTTTTAAACATAAAACTGGATTTATTATTATCTTATACCAATAAAATCTATTGGATGAATGTAAAAACCTTTTATAAACATGTGTAAACATAATATAGTTAGTCTTATTCATTCATGAAGATACAAAGGCTAGGTGATAATTTCCATATTTTTACAAAATATTTATAGTATATTATTTTTTTTATAACTAAGTCTCGTATGAAAGAAAAGATTTTGAAGAAACTCATTGTTGTGTGTTGTGTGCACTATTGTAAATAACATACCTTTTACTATAAAATTACTATATAATTCATAAATATTAATAAATATAAAAAATAATTATTCTATCATTACCTGGGATGTTACATCCTCCCCCCTTTTGGAAATCACATCCTCACAATTTTATTCATTTATCAAATAGGTGGGGATATTTTTCTCTCATAACATTTTTATATTCCCATGTTTCCTCTTAAAATACATTTTTTCTTTTATAAAACCTTAACCTGGTGAATTACCTTATTTTTCCAACCTTTATCTCTGCAGTCACAAACCTGAACTAGTTTTTACTCATAAGAAAGATTATCTTCTAACTAAACAACTTCAGAGCTCAAAACATGAGATGAATCTGGTACATACTTCCTTAACATTGACACATTAAATACATTGTGTACTTGAGATAAACATATAGTTAAATCCAATTAGTAGGCAACTGATCCAACTTTCTCTAGGATTTAATATAGTCCAATAAAATGTGGACTCAGCTTCCCATTCTTAATAAAACACATCACACTTTTCCCTGGAGAAACTTTTAGAAATACATGATAACATACCTTTAAATAAAGATCTTTCCTCTGGATATCTTCATAAATTTTATTCTTGTTATGAGATATCCTCATCTTCCATTGAATCAAATAAACTTTCTCTATTTTTTCCTATACCAACTTTAGTCCCATAAACTTCCTTTCTCCCACATCATCCCAAAACACTGGTGTTTAACACTAATTTCGATATAATTATTTGAATGGTTACATCTATATACTGGAATGAAAACTCTTATTATAAGAAAACTCAACCAAATAAAGACGTCTATCACAACTTACTTGGTAATATATTGAGAAAGAAAAAAGAATATATACTAATGTCTGAATCATATTCTTAGAATATCCATTATATTGAAGATGCAAAGTTTTACTGAAATTTAATTTAGTACCCAACAATTTCTGAAGACCTCTCTAAAAATTAGATGTGAACCTGGGATCACAGTTTGATAAAATGGAGAGAGGAAATCTATATAACCTGAAAATATATTTTATATATAGCAAGGAAAGATGATTTAAATACATTGTATCTCTAATGGGAAGGAAATGTGAATATTTAGTTAATAGATCAATAATAACCCAAATCATATTATTAGCTTGAAATGTCTTTGGAAATCCTACCATGAAATCCACTGATATGTTCTCCCATTTCCACTCTGGCACTGGAAAAGGTTGAAGCATACCATTTGGTAACTATTTCTCAACTTTAACATATTGAAAAGTCAAACACTTCATGGAAAATTTAAAAATATATCTTTTCATTCTATTTCACTAGTAATACTCCCGAAGGTCTCTATATATCTTAGAGATACCAGATGAACAGAAAATAGAGAACTATGAGGTTTAGTCAAAATCTATTTCTTCAATTCTGAATCACAAGGAATACATAATATTTTTACAGATCACAAAACATATTATCCATCAACATTAAAATAAGAAAACTTACCCTTATTAATAGATTCCACCTTTTCTTGTAAATATTGATCCACCTTCTGAGTTCTCTTAATTATTTCTTATAAATTCAACTACACTGAAACTTGAAACAAAATAGAGGATGTCCATGTATCCACAACTTCTGGGAAAAAATTCATAAAATCATTAACCAAGTGTTACATTCCAAATGTAACATGGTTAACATGACATTATTATTATTTTTTGACTCAAATCATTGACCATGTTGTTTGGTTTTCTAGGATGATAATGAACTATACAATCATAATACTTGATCAGTTTTTGTCATCTTCTCTGTCTCATTTTTAATTCTTTCTAAGTGAATATATAATTCAAAATTTTGTTATCAGTAAATATTTTACACTTTACTCCATTGAAATGATCTAAATATTTAAATAAAAAACAATAAAAGCTAATTCAAAATCATGTGTAGGGTAATTTAACTCCTGAGTTTTCAACTGACATGAAGCATAAGAAATTACCTTGTCATTATGAATCAAGACACAAACAAGTCCTTATAATAAAAAATAACCGTAGATGAAAAATTTACCATTTTTGAAAGGCAGGTCCAAAAATGGGGCAATGACCAATCTTATTTTTAATTTTGGAAAAAATTTATCACATTATTCTTTCCAGATGAACATAACTCCCTTTCGTGTTAACTTAGTTAGTGGGATAGATAACTGATAAAAGCATTCAAAAAAAATTATTAATAACCCTTAAATCCAAGAAAAATATGTGTTAGACTCCTCATGTGTTAATCATGTTTTAATGATCACAAATCCTATTCAGTCTATACAACTTGTTAATTTTGTGTAGTTTATCTCACTTCATATGTACAGATGATTAATATCTTCATACTTTAAATAAAGATTTCCAATATCTTAATTTTTATACATTCAGTTTGATTACTGTACACTATATTTAATTTACTTTATAATGATTTCTTTGATAAATGATTAAGTATAATCCATTATATGATTATCACTGCTTAAGTCTGAATACAAATTTTTGGCTAAGTCTAAGACACTGTGAGTCTACCACCGGTTATGTTTCTCTGGATAAGGAACCAAACACTGTGTCTAGACACCGTACCCATCCATACACTGTAACCATCCAGACATCATAATCATCCAGACACCATAACCCTTCAGACACCATAACCATCCAGACACCATAACCATCCAGAAACCATAATCTTCTAGACACTGTGACCCTTCAGACACCATAACCATCTAGACACTGTAACAATCCAGACACCATAATCATCCAGACACTATGAACCTTCAGATACCATAACTATTCAGACACCGTGACTAGACACCATGATCCTAACACCGCATCTATGCTACCGGTTCCTGATCCTTGTCTAACTATAGCAATATCACCACTCAAAGGCAGAAAAAGAGACACCGTTTCAAGAAGAAACCATTTCAAGAAGACATCGTTTCATGAAGACATTGTTTCCTGATAGACTATGACACCATTTCTTAATCTGTTTTTTCGTTTTTCAATTTAATCTCTAACGGTCATATTTGAAGATTTTGAATGCACTGCCATAATTAATGATTCTTTTTATACATTTCATCTGACAGTATGAGGTATGAGGTGAAGAATACATGCATCCTATCGGCTTCAACACATGCCCTCCAAAATAAAAGATAAGTGAGGCCCAGAAACAAAAAGAGCATGCAAGTGGGTGTGAGTGCCATAATGAAGAAACACTTAGATCATTTTTGATAAGATAACCAACACATGCAACTTGACACTGCTGAAGAACACACAAAGCATAATTAAATCCCAGAGTTGAGGACATCTTCACACTGTCAACACCAAGAAGAACACACACAAGATCTAGAAAACTTATGATACTCTATTATCCATACAAGAACTCGATTTCTATATCTGCTTCATCTTAGAAGTCCAGAGCCACATAGACAAACACTTATAGAACTTCTAACCTTGTCTCATCATTTATGCTCTATTGTGTATCATTTTATTATATTTCGAGTTGTGCGTGTATCTGTATAAAAACACACTCTGTCTCCTGCATTAAACTGAAGGATACAAGATATCATTTCTCAAACATCTTTTTACAAATGTTTATACCCACGAATAAGTTTGGAAGAGGTCCCTATGTGGCCTGGTAGTTTTTACCCATGAAGAACTGTGGAAGAGGTCATGTGACCTAATAGTCCTATGTACTGTTGTTAACCTCAATCCAGGGTGTGGATCAAGTTTATCTATATAAACTTCTTGGTGGCAGGTGATCACCAAGTGGAGTGGATCGGGTCTCAACTTGAGACTGAACCACTTGTTTTATATCCACTGTGCTACTTAATTTAATCTTCTTTGTTTTACTGCTTTACTATATAACTCATAAATCTCTAAATTTACTTTGAGATTTAATCTTGGAAAGAAGTTATAATTGTTTTTCCTTATTATAATATCTTCAAAAGTAATATTAATAACTGATATTAAGATTACTAATAATTAATCAATATTTTAAGAAGTTATTTAAACAGTCAAACTTTCATAACCATATTACTTTGATTAACTGGGCTATATTTAACTTTGGGGAAATATTTTTGGAATATTTTTTAAACATAAATTTTGAATAGGTACTCAATTCAACCCCCTCTTGAGTACTCTACTCCGATCAACATTTGGTATTAGAGGCTTGTTTATTAAGACTATGCTTTTAACCTTATTCAACTGTGATTGTAGTTATACTTTAAAGATCTGTAAATTTAAGTTAATTCTAAATTTCTAGCTATTTCAAAGTATTTATTTATTATGGATAATATATTATAAGGTGCTGCAACCAATAGAACACCATTCTTTAATGAAACCAATTATGCTCAATGAAAAATCAAAATGAAAATTCATTTAGAAAGTATGGGTTTTGAAATTTGGTCTTCCATTATAGGTTAATATAAGATTAATTATACTGATAGAATCACTTGGGATGAACCTACCAAAACTTCCTACAATAATAATTACAAAGCTCTAGATTATTTATACTTATCCTTAGGAGATGGGGAATTTAATAGAATTTTTTCTTGTAAAACTTCCCATGAAATTTGGGATACCTTGTCTGTTTCACATGAAGGAACTTCTAGTGTAAAATAGATGAGACTTAATAATTATACTATAAAATATTATAACTTTAAAATGAAACCTGATGAGCCTATTTCTGACATGTATCTCAGGTTCAATGAAATTTTCAACACAATGATTTATCTTGGACGAGAAGTCATTACCAAGGAACAGATCATGAGAATTCTCAAATGTCTACCTAAAACATGGAGAGGAAACTCTATCTCAATTAGATAATCATGCGACATCAGCAAGATACCTGTAAAAGAACTCATTGGAAAGCTAATGATGTATGAAGAGGAACTGAAAGTCAACAAGGAGTAGGAGGATAAACCCAAACAAAAATCTGTTGCATTCAAAACCACCACCTCTAAACACAATGACAAAGGAAAACTAGAAGATTTTGTAAAGAGTTCTAGTAGTGAATAGTCATCACCTGATAGTTATGAGGAGATAGCTTAATTATCCAGAAGATTCAAGAGATTTTACAAGAATAATAATTTTTTCAGAAAGCATAACTTCAAGGGAAAATATGATTGAAAAGAAAGTTGGAAGAAATATTGGAAAAGAAGTGACAAGACTAATGAAATTGTCTGATATGAATATAAGCACAAAGGATATATCAAGGCTGACTGTCCAAAGCTCAAGTACAAAAATAAATATGAGGAAAAAAATAGAAATTATAAAAAGGAAATAGAAGCAACATGGAATGATTCTGAGGATAGTTCAAGTGACACAAAATCTTCACATGATGAGAAGGCTAACAAATCCAATATGTGTTTTATGACAAACACATTTGAGGTGACACTGGACTCCCCTGTACATAATTAATACTATTATGGAGATGAGAGTGACCCTGAAAACATGTATAATGAAGAAATGTTTTAATACTACAATATGCATGAAGAAAATTGCAATGAACTAAAAGATAAATATAAATCTTTGAAGAAACACCATGCTCTTACTGTGACTGTTAAATCTGAACTCACAACTAAAAAAGAGAAAAATGATCAACTTCTCAAGGAGAAAAATGAATTAAAAATGTCTAATGAGAAGTTGAAGAAAGACTTAGAAAATTTTATTAATGGAAAAAATACTCTTACTCAAATTCAAGGTAAAAAAATTGCTCCTAAATATAATACAGGCATTGGCTATCAACCTGGAAAAAGAAATTTTGGAAGAACAAACTTTGTTTCTAAATCTAGGGCATACTGTAATGGCCCGGACCTCTCCGGTCCATTACTTTGTGAAATGTTGGCGTTGGAGGTGTTCTGGGAGGTCAAGGGGACTTATCCCCAACACTTTTCCAATTTTCCAGTTCTGTGAACAGTGTTTCCAGTTTTATGAACAGTAACAGATCGGTCTCACCGATCGGTCTGACAGATCGGTTTCACAGATCGGTCTGACAGATCGGTTTCACAGATCGGTCTGACAGATCGGTTTCACATATTGGTGTGACAGATCGGTTTCACAGATCGGTCTGACAAATCGGTCTGACAGATCGGTTTCACAGATCGGTTTCACAGATCGGTTTCACAGATCAGTTTCACAGATCGGTTTCACAGATCGGTTTCACAGATCGGTTTCATGTACAGTAACGGTGGGTGAACAGTGTTTCCAGACTCCTACAGTTTTGCCCCTTTTGACGTTTCTTTTGACGTAAAATACATTTAAAGCCTTATTTTAAGGGCTCTTAAGGCCGTTTCAAATTCCATAAATCCTATATTAATTATTCCTAAGGCTTGGAATGTTTTACTTGGTCAAACCGCATGGGTTAATGCGATCCGTTTTTAATGGAGAATTATCCGGATCTTAAACCGTCGCCCCACTAAATCTTAAAAAGGGACGAGATATCATTCTACCTTGTTCTTTCCATTTGTTCTTAGCTAAGAGACACTAGAACCTTTCAATCCTTTCCGTAGGAGTTTCACAATCAATCTTTACCCCGAGGATTGGTTCTGTTCTGTTTTGGATGCAACTGAGCCGTGTCGATCAATCTTCGATATAAGGTATGTTGTATCATCATTATTTTGGGGTTCATCTTCTCCTATCCTCTTTTCCACAATTATACCATGTATTCTCCAAGATTCTAATGGGTTTTCTAATGGGGTTGGTTGGTACTGTCATACCGCAGCATCCTCCGGTGGATGCAGTTGTCGCGAGGGGAGGATTGTGACCTGTTGTGTGGATAAAGAACGTGAGGAACTGTTTGAGGTAGGGGATTCATGGATTCTCCAATTGTATATGTGCAATCGTAGAATTAGAATGATTTATCCCTTTGGATCACAATGAAATTGACCTAATTAAATACTTGAACCGGAATAAAAGAATTGGTTGATCGCATGTTGTTGCTTTATACCGTGATAACGGTTTGCCTCATGTTTTCATAGATATAATGATATCTATGTTTTCTTTAATTAGTTGCTCGTTCATGATGGAAATTGATAATGAACGTAAAGATGGAATTAATTGTTAATTAATTGGCTAAAGATAAAGAGGCATGTAAATTAATCTGGTTATTGCTGTTGTTGTAGTTGTTCTAATTTGAGGATAATCAAATTAGGGAAGTAAGCATGGTTATTTAATTGTGATAGCTTGCTGATTAGGTTTCCATGATTGGAACCTACGAATAACAAATCTGCCAATTCAATATGGATTAGAGAATAGATTATGTGGGAATTTCTAAAAGGGTTCTAAGTTACCCTCTTGTTTGTTAAAGGGTCAAGAGCCCATGATGTGATGTTTGTTTTCCTGCTGCTTGTGCTGTGATGTTAGCCTGGATGGTTGTTGTGGTATGTGGAGGCATGGGGGCCTTGTGGTTGTGGCAGCGGATGATGCCTAGTGTGGCGAGATGCATCAGTTTATGCATATGGGTGTCGAGGAGGACACTAGGGGTGATGAAATGGGTTGGATGTGGTTGCTAGTTGCTTGCGGTTTTCTTGAATGTTAATCTGCTTTTCTTTTCCCCACTACTCAAGGCAGCTGGTCTTGCTACCCTTCTTCCGAAGGAGGTGAAGACGCGCGGGGTATGCCACGTGCTTTCCGTGTTTAGCCTCTCGAGGGAGAATGGGTATATGCTCTTTCTATAGGCGGCAAAGACTCGACGGGTAGTATATCTATTCACCGTGTTGAGCCTCCTTTGTGTTTAGAAGCATAGAATGCTTTTCTAGAATGCTTGGGAATGTGGAAAAGTAATTCTGTAATGAATGTTTGATTAAATGGTGAAAATCCACGGGGATGGAGATGCTGGAATTTAAAGGTGATGTGAATCTTAAAAAGGAGCAGTTGTTTTTGAATGTGATGCCAATTCAGTTTAATGTGGAATTGTTCATTCTTAATTAATGTTTAAAGAATTAATTAATGTACAGTGGAACTGATAAAATGAGAATGTAGTAATCTAATAAAGCTCTTCAAATGGTTGTGTGCTTGTAGGATACCTAGTCTTTGAAGTAGCAGCCTGGAGTCTCAGAGACGTTAGCTGCAGTTGTATCTAAGACTAGGTAATGCCCATAGTATGGATGTGAGTTACCTATATATTCTGTACTTTTTGTGTTTCTATACGCTACTCCACCCTGTTGGTAAGGGAAACTGACACCCCGGGGATTCTGAGCCCTGGGGGGGTGTTTTCCCCAACATTCTGATGGGAGGTTGAATGGCTGACTACCCCCTTTGGCCCCGCTCTCTTCTCTTGGTAGATATTTGTGCTGGTAGGCATAGTGGTTAGTTTTACCCATATATGTGTGTAGAGGGCTGTGATGGCTTGTGGTTATTTCCCACACATATATTCTGGATATAGTATCCTATGGACTACTATAGGTGTAACGTGTATAAGCTATAATGGCTTGAGGATCCTTACTCAGAGTATGGGCTGTAATGGCTTGAGGTATTATACCCGATGTATGATACACGTTATATGAGCTATGGTGGCTCCCGGAAACTACCTGGTTACTTTGGTTGTGAGGACGGTGTGGTGCTTCGTCCAGGTGTCTGCGGGCAAGCCTATGTGGTGCACGAGGTGCAGATTGTGGAGCTTAGCCCAGGTGTCTGCGGGCAAGCCTTTGGAGAAAGATGCACAGGACGTATGTCGTTGGGGAAAAGCGGAAAACCAGTGGGGAAGTAGTAGCGGGTTACCCTTGATATTCTTTACTATATGCTATATTCTTGTATGCGTTACTTAGTGAGAGTAGCCATGGTGAGGTTGGGAACATAGTATACCTGTTTAGGTGACGAGTTAGTTTCACTTGTTGTTCACTGGGCTTTAGCATGATTTCTTTACCTTTGCACGAGAGGCTTGGGGAGGATCCTACTGAGTATACTGTTATACTCACCCTATGTACATATAAACTGTTTTTCAGGTCACTTGGAGCAGGTTGGAGATCAAGCTGGTTACTACTAGCTTGTGGTTGGAGGAGGAGCTGTTTGGGCTCGTGGTCGCTGCCGTTTTTCTTTCTTTTGGGTACTTTTAGTTTTCCCTTTCAGTTGTAGTACTTTTGCATGACATTTCATATATGTACTTGGTTACTTTTTTTATATTTCAGTTATGAGTTGGAGTTGGTTGGAGTCTATTCTATCTCTCTCTTCTGCATGTGTTCTCTTAGAGGGTAATGCCTCCCATTTGTACGTTATTATACCCTCGGTGCTAGTCGCCAACCCAGGGCCTACTGGAGGCGGGACTCAGGGGTCATTATCTCCCTTTTCACATTTCCGACCCAGGAGGGGTACACTTTGTGGGGAGGGGGTCGTGACAGAGTGGTATCAGAGGTCTGGTTGAGGGATAGGATGGAGTTTGGAGTTAGGCACAGGTGAGGATGCATGGGATGGTAGGGCAATGGTGTCATTCATGTTTAGCAAGTGGGGTAAACATTGGAGACCGGCAGAGACATAGGCGTTCAGGGCCCCCTATGATCTGTTGCACGGACCTTTAAGTTTACAATGGCTACTAAACAAAGTGATACTGGTTGCAGGGTAGAGACCTAGGAAAGGATCATGCATCATTATTCTTTGCGCCTGTGTTTGAATGGGTAGACCTTGGGATAGGTAACCTAAAATTAATAAAACAAAATAATTAATTAATTAATGTTGAGTCTTCCATATTCCAGGCTTAGGAGCTCTAACGGTTGTTATTTTAAAGGTATGGCTCCAGGTCGACGTCCTCGTCAGGTTTGCATAGAAGATGCCCAGCAGGCTGTTCCAGCAGATCGCCGCCAGGTAGAGGTTGACGACGATGACACCTGGAGGAAGACACTCCGAGAGTTTCAGCGCCAGAGTCTACAGAAGTACGAGGGCTTCATTTCAGATGCAGTCACAGAAGACTGGTTGGAGGAGGTCGAGATAGGCTTCAGTTCGATTCGTGCTCGGAAGGAACACTGGGTGTCCTTGGTTGTGACGATGTTGCGTGGAGCAGCGAGACAGTGGTGGTTCTTGTTCCTCGGGGATCGTGAGGAGTCAGCGATCTCATGGGAGGAGTTTCGAGACAGGTTTAGAGTCGAGTTTCTTTCATCGACTGCGAAGGTTTCCAGTCGCCAGGAGCTACTCACCCTTCGACAGGGGAGCTCCAGTGTTCGAGAGTTTGGAATCTGTTTTAGGAACCTTCTACGATATGCTTCAGACCTGTTACCAGATGATGAGGCCAGGGCAAGGCATTTCGAGGAGGCTTTGCATCTAGAGATCCAGCGCCAGGTCACCCCATTTATGCTGAAGACATATCTTGAGGTGCTGGCAAGGGCAGAGGTTGTTGAGAGGACTTTGACCAGGACTAGATCGCCATGAGAGGGGAATCGTTATGATTCCTCACGAAGCAGAGCTGTGGTCCGGGGTTCCCGGTTTTCAGGACAGAAGATTTTCCGTTCACCTGGGGGTAGGTCCCAGCCCTTCCCATCTCGTTTCTCCAGAGGCAGCAACTCTCAGGCCTATGCCAAGGGATCAGGTGCTTGTTTTTCTTGTGGTGGTCGTGGTCATCAGCAGCGGGAGTGCCAGACTTTTCAGAGTAGTCATCGTGCACCAGGAGCTCCACTCCAGGTTCCTCCGTTGAGGTAGTTCCAGCCGAGGCAGCAGCAGCAGGTTGCACCAGCTTTAGATCACCAGAGGGTAGATGGATCAGGCAGAGGACAGCCCCATGACGCTCCCCATCCTCATAGAGCAGAGTGCGGCCATGGTGGTGGTCATCATCAGGGTCAGAGAGGCCGTGGAGGTGGTCATGGTCAGCTTCATGCTCTAGCGTTGCCAGCCCCAGGCGAGCCAGATGTCGTCCGAGGTACCCTTTGCTTGTTTTCTACCTTGGTGTATGCCTTGTTTGATTCAGGAGCGACACACTCCTTTATATCCCCTACCCTTGTCCACGCTTTGGGACTTGAGGTAGAGAGGCTTCCAGTGCCCTTGGCGTTGACTACGCCAGTTGGAGGTCGAGCTAGCTTGTTTGAAGTATGTAGAGACTATGAGCTAGTGTTGGGGCAGCACCACTCTTGGGGAGATTTCCTATGTTTATGAATACAACCATATGATGTCATCCTCGACATGGATTGGTTGCATTCGGTGCAGGCTATTGTGGATTTCTACAGGAAGAAGGTAGTTTTCTTTGATGAAGATGGAGAGGAAGTAGTGTTTGTTGGTGAGAGAGATCCTCGGATGAGTCATAGACGAGTTTCATCCTTATCATCCATGATGGCTGGGATGATGCTGAGTTCTTCAGAGGTTCAACAGTTGGCGTTTCCTAGGGTCGTAGAGGAGTACCCTGACGTCTTTCCAGAAGAGGTTGTATCCTTACCCCCTCGACGAGAGATCGAGTTTGGGATCGAGCTACAGCCGGGAGCGTCTCCTATATCTATGTCTCCATATAGGATGGACCCTTCTGAGTTACGAGAGCTACGTATACAGCTCGATGGTCTGTTGCAGTGTGGTTTTGTTCGGCCAAGTGTGTCACCGTGGGGTGCACTAGTTTTGTTTGTGAAAAAGGCCGACGACAGTTTGCGGTTGTGCGTCGATTATCGTCGGTTAAACAAAGTGACAATAAATAATCGCTATCCTCTTCCACAGATTGATGACCTATTCGATCAACTAAAGGGTGAAAGTTGGTTCTCAAAGATCGACTTGCGGTCAGGATATCATCAGATGCGTGTAAAGGATGAGGATATCCCGAAGACTGCTTTCCGTTGTCGTCATGGGCATTATGAGTTTGTTGTAATTCCATTCGGCGTGACGAATGCTCCAGCTGTTTTCATGGGGTTGATGAATGTTGTGTTCCGCGAATTCCTGGACAAGTTTGTTGTGGTCTTCATCGATGACATCCTTGTATACTCCACATCTGAAGAAGAGCATGCAGAGCATCTACGAGCCGTTTTGGGAGTTCTTCGCCAACACCAGTTGTTTGGGAAGTTGTCCAAGTGTGAGTTCTAGGCTCGAGAAGTTCATTTCTTGGGACATGTTGTGTCCCAACAGGGAGTAGTTGTGGATCCTTCGAAGGTAGAAGCAGTGGTGTCTTGGGCAGCCCCCAAGAACGTGTTAGAGGTGCGAAGTTTCCTTGGTCTCGTAGGCTATTATAGGAGGTTTGTGGCTAATTTCTCCCGAGTTGCGACTCCTCTGACAACTTTGACCAGGAAGGATCAAGCGTTCATATGGACTGATCAGTTTCAAACAGCTTTCGAGTATCTAAAGGAGAAGTTGGTAAGTGCTCCAGTCCTTTTTCTTCCAGCAGAGGGAGTCCAGTTTGATGTTTTCTGTGATGCTTCACATATGGGGCTAGGCTGTGTTCTCATGCAGTAGAGGTCTGTTGTTTCTTATGGGTCTCGGCAGTTGCGTCCCCATGAACGCAACTACGCCACCCATGATCTTGAGTTGGCAGCCGTGGTGTTTTCTCTGAAGTTGTGGAGACATTACCTCATTGGTGAGCACTTTGTGGTTTTCACCGACCATAAGAGTTTGAGGTATGTTTTCTCCCAACGTGACTTGAACTTGAGGCAGCGTCGGTGGATGGAGTTCTTGCAGGAATACAACTTTGAAATATTGTATACACCTAGAAAAGGGAACGTTGTAGTTGATTCACTAAGCCGAAAGTCACGTAATGATGTTGTGCGTGAATCTGGTGATTCTTGGAGAGTGATGGAAGAGCTATCAGCTTTGCATCTTGATATGGGAGAAGTTGGGGGAAGAGGTTGTCTTTTCCAGATGACGGTGCAGTCATCCCTGATGCAGAAGGTGGAAGAGTCTCAGTTGGGTGATCTAGTGGTGGAAGTTTGGAGAGACAGAGTTGTATGTGGTGAGGCCCCTGATGGTTGGTTGGAGGATGAACAACACCGAGTGTTGTATCATGGCAGGCTTTTTGTTCCCTTGGCGATGTGCGAGACGGTTCTCCGAGAGTTCCATAGTTCACCCTTGGCGGTACATCCTGGTGTGACGAAGATGTACCGATCCTTAAGGAGTCAGTTTTGGTGGCCTGGGATGAAGCGTACAGTTGCAGAATGTGTGTCTCGATGTTTAGTCTTCCAGAAGGTGAAGGCCGAACACCGTGTTCCTGGTGGTCTTCTCCAGCACTTATAGATTCCTCAGTGGAAGTGGGAGGACATCTCAATGGACTTTGTTACAGGTTTACCTCGAGCTCCGGGAGTACATGATGCTATATGGGTGGTAGTGGATCGTTTAACTAAATCGGCCCACTTCATAGCAATCAAGGAGTCGAGCTTAGTAGAGGTTTTGTCGAGGCAGTATCTGGAGGAGGTGGTGAGGCTTCACGGAGTTCCTAAGACGATCATTTCTGATCGAGATCCTCGTTTTACCTCTAGGGTGTGGAGAGGTATCCAGCATGCTTTTGGATCTCAACTATGCCTTAGCACTGCTTTTCATCCTCAAACGGATGGTCAGACAGAGCGAACAATCCAGACTCTTGAAGACATGTTGCGCTCTTGTGTTCTTGATTTTGGAGGTTCATGGAAAAAGAACTTACCTTTGGTAGAGTTCGCTTACAATAATAGTTTTCACTCTACCATCGGCATGGCGCCGTTTGAAGCCTTGTATGGCCGGCCATGCCGTTCTCCGTTGTGCTGGACTGGGGTCAGAGAGTCAGCAATTCTCAGACCAGAACTAGTGCAGAATACAACAGAGATGGTTCAGGTGATTCGTGAGAGGATGAAGACAACACAAGATCGTCAGAAATCATATACTGATCAAAGAAGGAGACCGTTAGAGTTTAATGTTGGGTATTATGTGTTTCTAAAGGTGACTCCCCGTCGTGGGCAGTGAAGGTTTGGTCGTGGAAGTAAGCTTTCTCCCCGATTTGTTGGGCCTTTCGAGGTGTTGGCTCATGTTGGAGCTGTGGCGTATCGAGTAGCACTTCCCCCTCATATGAGTCGGATACATGATGTTTTCCATGTATCACAGATCCGTCGTTATCTTCATGATGAATCTCATGTTATCGATTGGGGAGAGATCGATATTGATGATGATGCAACCTTCGAGGAGCGACCTGTGGAGATACAAGACCGCAAGTAGAAAGTGTTGCGTGGGCGTTCTATCCCCTTAGTTCATGTCTTGTGGCGACACGGTGGCATGGAGGAGAGTACCTGGGAGCGTGAGTCACAGATACGTGCTCAGTACCCATAGTTGTTTAATGTTTAACTTCTTTCATGTAATGATGTTTCCTCTCTGGTTAGACCTTTCATGTTTTATTTATGTACCTTTTATGTGATGTTGTGAATGAATTGTTTGGGTATGGATTGTTTGTTCCCGGATGTCATAGTTTTGTTCCAGCTTTCGAACAACTCATGGTGGTTTTTCCCTGAGAGGTATCTTATGGGGTGGTTGTTCGGACCCCTCTTCTCTTCTGGTTGGTTTTTAATTCTCGAGGACGAGAATGTTTTGAGAGGTATCTAATGTAATGGCTCGGACCTCTCCGGTCCATTACTTTGTGAAATGTTGGTGTTGGAGGTGTTCCGGGAGGTCAAGGGGACTTATCCCTAACACTTTTCCAATTTTCCAGTTCTGTGAACAATGTTTCCAGTTTTATGAACCAGTAACAGATCGGTCTCACCGATCGGTCTGACAGATCGGTTTCACAGATCGGTTTGACAGATCGGTTTCACAGATCGGTCTGAAAGATCGGTTTCACAGATCAGTGTGACAGATCGGTTTCACAGATCGGTTTCACAGATCAGTTTCACAGATCAGTTTCACAGATCGGTTTCACAGATCGGTTTCATGTACAGTAACGGTGGGTGAACAGTGTTTCCAGACTCCTACAGTTTTTCCCCTTTTGACGTTTCTTTTGACGTAAAATACATTTAAAGCCTTATTTTAAGGGCTCTTAAGGCCATTTCAAATGCCATAAATCCTATATTAATTATTCCGAAGGCTTGGAATGTTTTACTTGGTCAAACCGCGTGGGTTAATGCGATCTGTTTTTAATGGAGAATTTTCTGGATCTTAAACCGTCGCCCCACTAAATCTTAAAAAGGGAAGAGATATCATTCTCCCTTGTTCTTTCCATTTTTTCTCAGCTAAGAGACACTAGAACCTTTCAATCCTTTCCGTAGGAGTTGCACAATCAATCTTTACCCCGAGGATTGGTTCTGTTCTGTTTTGGATGCAACTGAGCCGTGTCGATCAATCTTCGATATAAGGTATGTTGTATTATCGTTCTTTTGGGGTTAATATTCTCCTATACTCTTTTCCATAATTATACCATGTATTCTCCAAGATTCTAATGGGTTTTCTAATGGGGTTGGTTGGTACTGTCGTACCGCAACATCCTCCGGTGGATGCAGTTGTCGCGAGGGGAGGATCGTGACCTGTTGTGTGGATAAAGAACGTGAGGAACTATTTGAGGTAGGGGATTCATGGATTCTCCAATTGTATATGTGAAATCTTAGAATTAGCATGATTTATCCCTTTGGATCACAATGAAATTGACCTAATTAAATACTTAAACCGGAATAAAAGAATTGGTTGATCACATGTTGTTGCTTTATACCGTGATAACGGTTTGCCTCATGTTTTCCTAGATATAGTGATATCTATGTTTTCTTTAATTAGTTGCTCGTTCATGATGGAAATTGATAATGAACGTAAAGCCGGAATTAATTGTTAATTAATTGGCTAAAGATAAAGAGGCATGTAAATTAATCTGGTTATTGTTGTTGTTGTAGTTGTTCTAATTTGAGGATAATCAAATTAGGGAAGTAAGCATGGTTATTTAATTGTGATAGATTACTGATTAGGTATCCATGATTGGAACCTACGAATAACAAATATGCCAATTCAATATGGATTAGAGAACAGATTATGTGGGAATTTCTAAAAGGGTTCTGAGTTACCCTCTTGTTTGTTAAAGGGTCAAGAGCCCATGATGTGATGTTTGTTTTCCTGCTGCTTGTGCTGTGATGTTAGCCTGGATGGTTGTTGTGATATGTGGAGGCATGGAGGCCTTGTGGTTGTGGCAGCGGATGATGTCTAGTGTGGAAAGATGCATCAGTTTATGCATATGGGTGTCGGGGAGGACACTAGGGGTGATGAAATGGGTTGGATGTGGTTTCTAGTTGCTTGCGGTTTTCTTGAATGTTAATCTGCTTTGCTTTTCCCCACTGCTCAAGGTAGCTGGTCTTGCTACCCTTCTTCCGAAGGAGGTGAAGACGCGCGGGGTATGCCACGTGCTTTCCGTGTTTATCCTCTCGAGGGAGAATGGGTATATGCTCTTTCTATAGGCGGCAAAGACTCGACGGGTAGTATATCTATTCACCGTGTTGAGCCTCCTTTGTGTTTAGAAGCATAGAATGATTTTCTAGAATGCCTGGGAATGTGGAAAAGTAATTCTGTAATGAATGTTTGATTAAATGGTGAAAATCCACGGGGATGGAGATGCTGGAATTTAAAGGTGATGTGAATCTTAAAAAGGAGCAGTTGTTTTTGAATGTGATGCCAATTCAGTTTAATGTGGAATTGTTCATTCTTAATTAATGTTTAAAGAATTAATTAATGTACAGTGGAACTGATAAAATGAGAATGGAGTAATCTAATAAAGCTCTTCAAATGGTTGTGTGCTTGTAGGATACCTAGTCTTTGAAGTAGCAGCCTGGAGTCTGAGAGACGTTAACTGCAGTTGTATCTAAGACTAGGTAATGCCCATAGTGTGGATGTGAGTTACCTATATATTCTGTACTTTTTGTGTTTCTATACGCTACTCCACCCTGTCGGTAAGGGCAACTGACACCCCGGGGATTCTGAGCCCTGGGGGGGGGGGTGTTTTCCCCAACATTCTAATGGGAGGTTGAATGGCTGACTACCCCCTTTGGCCCCGCTCTCTTCTCTTGGTAGATCTTTGTGCTGGTAGGCACAGTGGTTAGTTTTACCCATATATGTGTGTAGAGGGCTGTGATGGCTTGTGGTTATTTCCCACACATATATTCTGGATATAGTATCCTATGGACTACTATAGGTGTAACGTGTATAAGCTATAATGGCTTGAGGATCCTTACTCGGAGGATGGGCTGTAATGGCTTGAGGTATTATACCCGATGTATGATACACGTTATACGAGATGTGGTGGCTCCCGGAAACTACCTGGTTACTTTGGTTGTGAGGACGGTGTGGTGCTTCGCCCAGGTGTCTGCGGGCAAGCCTATGTGGTGCACGAGGTGCAGATTGTGGAGCTTAGCCTAGGTGTCTACGGGCAAGCCTTTGGAGAGAGATGCACAGGACGTATGTCGTTGGGGAAATGCGGCAAACCAGTGGGGAAGTAGTAGCGGGGTAACCTTGATATTCTTTACTTTATGCTATATTCTTGTATGTGTTACTTGGTGAGAGTAGCCATAGTGAGGTTGGGAACATAGTATACCTGTTTAGGTGACGAGTTAGTTTCACTTGTTGTTCACTGGGCTTTAGCATGCTTTCTTTACCTTTGCACGAGAGGCTTGGGGAGGATCCTACTGAGTATACTGTTATACTCACCCTATGTAAATATAAACTATTTTTCAGGTCACTTGGAGCAGGTTGGAGATCAAGCTGGTTACTACTAGCTTGTGGTTGGAGGAGGAGCTGTTCGGGCTCGTGGTCGCTGCCGTTTTTCTTTCTTTTGGGTACTTTTAGTTTTCCCTTTCAGTTGTAGTACTTTTGCATGACATTTCATATATGTACTTGGTTACTTTTTTTATATTTCAGTTATGAGTTGGAGTTGGTTGGAGTCTATTTTATCTCTCTATTCTGCATGTGTTCTCTTAGAGGGTAATGCCTCCCATTTGTACGTTATTATACCCTCGGTGCTAGTCGCCAACCCGGGGCCTACTTGAGGCGGGACTCGGGGGTCATTATCTCCCTTTTCACATTGCCGGCCCAGGAGGGGTACACTTTGTGGGGAGGGGGTCATGACACATACAACTTTACTCCCAGTTCTGGAAATAAATCAACTAGTTCACGTTATGATTCACTCTCTACTGTTTCAAGTTTTTCTTGACCAAATAGAGTTTATTTTTTAAATACCTTACATAATTATTCTAGGAAACCTATGAGGTAGATATGGGTTCCCAAAGCATTTATCACTAATGTTACTGGACCCAAACAAGTATGGGTACCAAAATCTGTTTTTACTTGATCATTATGTTGGAAATATGCTTAAAGAGTTCCTGTAAAATTTTATGGTACATGGATAGTGGTTGTTCAAGACACATGATAGGAGACTACTCATGATTTAAGAAACTAATAAAAATTGATGGAGGACATGTCACCTTTGGTGAAAATGCCAAAGGAAAAATCATTGTCCTTGGCCAAATAGGCAACTCTAACTCAGTTTTAATTTCCAAAGTAATTTTTGTTGATGGATTACAATATAACCTGCTTAGTATTTCACAATTATGTGATGATGGATTTCATGTTAAATTTGAAAATGATTCTTGCAATGTTTTTAATTCTGAAGATGAATTAGTGTTCTCTGCATAAAGAAATGAAATTTTTTATTATGTTAACTTAAATTCTTTAGCTTCTCAAAATGCTTCATGTTTAAGTGTATTTCATAGAGTCTTGTATTTGGAATAGGAGACTAGGACACTATAATATTCACTCCCTTATAAATATAACTAGAAAAATATCAGTCAAAGACCTACCCAAACATGAGTTTCCAAATGGTAAAGTGTGTAATCCCTGTCAAAAGGGAATGAAACACAAAATTTCCTTCAAACCAAAGAAAGAAGTGTGAACTTCTCAACCTCTTGAACTGGTTAACATGTATTTTTTTTGGAATATATAGAGTTTCTAGTTTAAATGTGAAGCACTATGTTTATGTTCTAGTAGATGATTTTTCTATATACACTTGGGTATACTTTCTAGATCACAAAAATGAAGCATATTCTTACTTCATTAAATACTCTAAGTCTGTAGAAAATTTTAGTGGACTTATAATTAATAACTTGAGAAGTGATCATGGCCATGAGTTTGAAAACCAAGAGTTTGAATCCTTTTGCTCACAAAATGGCTATAGTCACAATTTCTCTGCCCCTATAACACCACATCAAAATGGAGTTTTAGAAAGAATAAATAAAACCCTAAAAGATATTGCTAGAACCATGCTTAGTGAGTATGACCTACCTATTTATTTTTGGACTGAATCTATAAATACAGCATGATACATAATTAATAGAGTGTTGATTAGACCTGTTCATAAGAAAACCCCTTATGAGTTACGAAAGAATAGAAAAACCAAAGTTATCTACTTCAAATTTTTTGATTGAAAAGTATATATCCTTAATACTAAGGACAATATTGACAAATTTTCATCCAAGAGTGATGAAGGAACCTTTTTAGTATATTCCATCTCTAGTAAAACATATAGAGTTTTTAATAAAAGAACTAAATATATGGAATAATTTTTTTCATATTAAATTTGATGAAACAGATCCACATAATCCTAAGACCACTCTAGAGAACCTGGAAGATGATGTATCAAATCTGGACATTAATTCAAAATCCTCTAACCATCCCATGAAGGAATATGTGAAAACTTCTAACTCTGGAAATTCCTTATACTCATGTCACAATGATCTTGAACCTGTTGATGAACCTAAAATTACTTTTCCTTCCTTTTCTAGAGCTGTTATAACTCTTAAGAACCATCCCTTAGATGCTATTGTAAGAAACTTAGACAAAGGAACTCAAACTAGAGCTTCTCTTAGAAATCAAGTTGAACATCAAGTATATTTTTCACAACTTGAACCTAAAAACATTAATGGATGAATTTTGGATAATGGCTATGCAAGAAGAACTTAATCATTTTGAAAGGAAAATTTTTTATAAACTTATCAAAAGACCAAAAGACACATTCACTATAGGCACTAAGTGAGTGTTTAGAAATAAGGTAGATGAAGCTGGTAACATAGTTAGAAACAAGGATATATTGGTTGCACAAGGATATAGTCAAGAAGAGGGAATTGACTATGAAGAGACCTTTTCACTAGTAGCTAGACTTGAATCCATCAGAATTCTTCTTGCTTATGATGCACATCTGAATTTCAAACTATATCAAATGGATGTTAAGAGTGCATTACTAAATGGGTATATAACTGAGGATGTCTTTGTTGAGCAACCCCTAGTTTTACAAAACCTCATTTTACAAATCATATTTTTAAATTATCAAAAGATTTATATGGTTTAAAACAAGCTCCAAGAGCTTGGTATGATAGACTATGTACCTTTCTTATTTCCAAAGGTTTTATAAAAGGAATATCTGATCTGACCCTTTTTATAAAATGAATTTACAATGATGTTTTAGTAGTTCAAATTTATATAGATGACATTATCTTTGGATCTTTAAGAAATTATTTATGTATTGATTTTTCTAAAATGATGAAAAATGAATTTGAAATGAGTTTAATGGGTGAACTAAAATTCTTTCTTGGATTTCAAATCTTTCAAAATAATGATGGTATTATTTTAAATCAAAGAAAATATACTAGAAATATTATAAAACATTTTGGTTTGGATAACACTAAAAGTAGTGACACTCTAATGAGTAATACGTGTAAGTTGGATCTTGATGAAGATGGAAAATCTGTTGATCAAACCACTTATAGAGAAATGATTGGAAGATTATTTTACTTAACTGCTAGCTGACCTAATATTATGTTTAGTGTGTGTATGTGTGCTCGTTTTCAAGCAAATCCTAAGGAATCTCATTTAAATGTTGTTAAGAGAATTTTCAAATATCTCAAGAATACACCCAATCTTGGACTGTTCTATCCTAGAGGAAAATCATTTGAATTAGTTAGATTTTCTGATGCGGACTTATGTGGCTATAATTTTGATAGAAAAATCACCTTTGGAACATGTCACTTTTAGGAAAATCAATAGTATCATGGTGTAGTAATAAACAAAATTCTGTTGCATTATCTACTACAGAAGTTGAGTACATAGATTTTGGTAGTTTTTGTGCACAAATTTTGTGGATAAAACACACATTACTAGATTATGGATATCAATTCAGGAATGTACCTATAAATTGTGACAATACAAGTGCTTTTAAAATCTCGAAAAATATTGTTTCATACTCTAGGACAAAGAATATTGATTTAAGACATCACTTTTCGAAAGATCATTATCAAAAAGGTGATATCACTTTGGAATTCATTGGAACTGAATATTAGCTTGCTGATATATTCACCAAACCATTAAATTTTGAAATAATAAATTACATCATACATGAATTGGGAATGATAAACCTTAAGTAGATATCTTACTGTTTCATATCTCACTATTTAATATTTTACTGTCCTAAGACTTACTGTTTCATGTTTACGGTCTCAAATTTACTCTTTCTTGGTTACTGTCTGACACTTACTGTCTCAAACAATATAGTCACACAATCTATAAATCACACTATTACATTCTCACCATGAATACTTGTGACAGTCTCACCATGAAGGCTTGTTATGGTCCCACCGTGAAAATTGATTATGATCTCCCTTCAAAAATGCCTTAACAGAATACTTTGTTGTTTTATTTATAAATTAGAACCCGTATCATGGTATTTTATTATTTCAACCTTTTAATTTCCCATATTTTTGTTTTTGCGATGATTGGTATTCCTAAATGATAAAATAAAATAAGTTTCATTCATTATTCACTAGAGATTTCTTCTCCTCTCTCAAACTATAACCCCTATTCAACCCTTCTCTCTCTTGAACCTCTAGTGAATGCCCAGGATGAAACATCCTTCATTGTCGACTCCTGAGAAATGAAGTTCCAAGAAGAAGTTGAAGATAACGCCGAAGTTATCACATGGGGTTCCTTTGAATCTGAATCTGGTAAACCGAATAGTAGTACCTGAAAAAGAGATATGCCCTAAGTGGCTTCTAACGAGTAAGTATTTGGTATTGAAAGTGATAACAGAGCAATGTTGGATAAATTTTTTTACTATAGAGGATATGCCTATATACCCAAATCTATTTTCATAATTTTATTAGTATGTACAATTTTCTTTTGATTCTAAAGATGGTTATGTTGTAAGAAGTTAGATAAATGGCCAGAGATGCACATTTTCTTCGAGGTTATGGGCTTCATGCCTTAGGATGCCTCATGAAGGTATTTGTGAGGACTAACAGAGAGGTCCTCCACCTCCAAGTGAATTATTTATTTTGGAAGATTCTTTGAGGAGTTTAACTGGAAATAAAACCAAGAGGAGAGCCATCGCTATCGATCTAGATGGAGAATCTAGACTTATTTATAAGTTTATTCAGAATTTAATTAGCCCTAGAAAAGGTGATTTCTTTGTACTCAAATATCAGGATGTATGTTTGATACATCTCATGAAAATAGAAATAATATAAATCTTTGTAAGTATGTCATACACCATATGTGTGAATTGATCAAGACCACCTCCAAGTTAACCTCCTTATTTTATTCACAACTTATTTTAGATATGATTTATGCCAAAGGTGTGGTTGGATAGAATGAAGAATTTATCAAAGATTATGAGTTTTGTCTGTCAAAAGTTACAGTAAAGAGGATGAAAATCAATTGGAATACATGAAGAAAGGCATGGGTGGAAGATAATGATAGAGTCTATGAAAAGTTTAATCCAGTGGAACACCCTTCAAGACCTAAAGGTATTTTTGATCCTGGATTGGATCCAGATGAACTTGTTGAATTTTATGATAGGGAAGAAGAAGGAGAGGCTGCTGTTCTTTTGAGAGAAACTATTCTTGATGAGGAAGACAATAAACCTTCTCCTCAAGTCATAATTGAGAAGGAAATAATTGTTCCTAAAAATGTTGTTGATTTGGAAGAACAACCCACTACTAAAGAAGATTCTATTTCTATTGAAAGAGAAAAGGAAGTTGTAGAAGAACATATAGAAGTAAATATGTCTCTTGTGCAAGGAACTACTGGTGTTGAACATGTAGAGGAAGAATCTATTTCTAATATAACTGAAAAGGATAATGTAAAAGAAAATATAGAAGAAGATCTCCCTATTATGAAAGAAGCTGAACTTGAGGAACTCCCAGAGAAACAAGCTGTTCCTAAAGTCATTATTTTTTTTGAAGAGAGAATAGAGCAAGCCTGTAATGGCTCGGGTTTTTGGGGTCCATTACTTTGTAAAAATCTCATGTTGGGTTTTCTGGTCTGGGAATCTCGGTGAAGTTTGGCCAATGGTAGGCCTACCGGTAGCCTTAGCCTACCGGTAGTAGGCCTACCGGTAGCTCGGTCTACCAGTAGCTGTAGCTACCGGTAGCTCTGTCTACCGGTAGCTCGGTCGAGCGGTAGTTGCAGCCTACCGGTATCTCTCGGCTACCGGTAGCTGTCACCCGCCGGTAGCTTTCAGCTACCGGTGGCTCTGGCCTACCCCTGCGGTTTCTTTCCAATGGCGCTCCTTCTTGCGCAATTAGGGGTTTAAACACTATTTTGACTCATTTAAACGTGTTTTAAAGCCTGGTAATGCCCATAAATGTTTTAATTAAATATTTAAATAATTAACCTGGTGTGTGCAGTGGTTTAAACCACCCGACCCCTTTAATAACGTGTGGGGCCGCATGGTCAACCCACGACCCCCGCTCCTTATGCGGTTTGGGGTTTGGCGTTCTTATCTCAACCGTCTGCGGCCCTTATAAGTAAAGGGTTTGCTGTGGGTTTCTTATTTTCTCGTTCAACCTATGCTCATTCAGGTGAGTGGCATCATTATGCGTGAAGTTCTGCGCCCGACCTAAGCGTTGATAGAAGAGGCGATTTTCGTTCAGGAGAGCCGCATCGCTATCCGTAAAGTTCCGCCCCTGGCCTCAGCGTCGATAGTTGACCAACAAGTAGGGAATTCTCCTTCGTCTCTCCCTTTTTTTGTATCATGCGAGGTGGGCGTGCTTCCGTTTCTGTAGAATTGGATAAACCAGACCTAAATAAAGATAATGAACGGATTCTATAAAGGAAGAAGGGGGGGCTGTGATCATTGATGCTATTTTATATTATGATATTCTTTCTGAATTGTGTGGGCTTACGCATACTGAAAATCATGGCCATTGGTGGTCTTTCTCTATGCACTAATGAACCCCTCGTGATGTTTTTAAGTGGTTTGGTTGTGGTTGTGAGCTCCTTCTGTAAAAAGAAATTAATCACGTACACCCGGATAAATAAATTAAAAGCACCAGGATCAATCCTTATATGATAACCCCCAGTTAAAGCACACGGAAATTGAAATCATGTAGTGTGTAAAATCTTTTAAATCTGAAAATACCGGCATGGCCCTGCTTAGTGTTGGTGTTAGTGGTTTGGTTGTTTTCTTTCACGGGCCGATTAGTGGAAATGTGGGAGGGGATGGGATCCCCTTTTTTTTATACTCTCAGTGGTTGTGTGAAATTGGGGATGGGATCCCCTGTTGTTATGGATTCAGTGGTTGTGAGTCTTATGACCGGGTGGTTACCTTGTTTATATCACAAATTGGGGTGGGATTCTCTTTTGATGAGAAACCTTTGGGGGGGGGGGAACACGGGGCAGTGTCTCGTGGTTTTCTTTGGTTCCAGTACTTCAAGGGATCTCTCTTATCCCTTTGTTCACGCTTATGATATTAGTTTACCAGTAGTGCATGAACTTATTTAAACATTATCACTGAACATGAAAATAAGAATGGGACAAATGGGTTTTGTTAGTGAGAATCGTGACTCGGACTTGAGTGATGTTGTGATCTGTAGGCTGTCTGAAGAAAAACCTAACTTTGGGTGAGTGCTTGTTACCTATATATATACTTGTAGCTTTGTGTTTCTTATTCGCACCCCAACCAAGTTGAGCACTAAGTGCCGAACACCCCCATTTCATGGGGGAGGGTGTTTTTCCCAACACTATTCTTAGTGGTTGGTTATTAGCTCCTTTTCTGATCCCTTTCCCGGATAGACCAAGTATCTTCAGGTAAGCTGTGATGGACTGAGGTCCATTATTAGCCCAAGAATCTTCGGGCAGGGTAGTATGGTGGATGGCCCAGATATGTGCGGGCAGGTAGTTTCCCAAGTATCTTCAGGATGAGGCCCATGTGTCTTCGGGCGTGGCAGTGGATCTTCTTGCTCATGTGTCTTCAGGCATGGTGGTGGTTGTTCTGGCCTGGGTGTTTGCAGGCGTGGTTACGTGTGACAGTTGTGGCCCAGGTGTTTACGGGTGGGATTCGTCAGTGGGACTGCATGCGGTTGTGGCCCAGGTGTGTGCGGGTGGGTGTGGCAGCGGGACTGCGGTGAGAATGGAGGGATTGGTTCCATGTGTAGGATGTCTCAATAACCAGTGGGAAAGTGGCGCAGGGTACCCAAACATCGATGTGCTCTTATTATATATATTACTTGACTTGCGTTATTTGGTGAGTATGGACGGTGAGTGGGATGGATGAACTCCTTCATAGTGATGGTTGTCTACTTCTCACGGGACTTTAGCACGTTCCCCCACTTGTTCACGAGAGTCTTTGGTTTTCCCTACTGAGTGTACTTGTATGCTCACCCTACGTATATAAAACTCTTTTCAGGTTTCCAGGAGGACTTCGGGGATTGCGCGGGACCATACTAGCTCGGATCTTTGGGGCAGTCGCAGTTTCTATTTTCTTTCTTTGGTACTTACCCTTGTAGTCACTTTTGTACCTTGTGGATTTTACTTTTGGTTCATGCATGTGGGAATGGTTTACTTTTGGCTTTACTTTTCTTTTTCTTTCGTGTTGTTGGTTTTCATCATCTTATCTCCCGATCCTATAAAACAAAAAGGGTAATTCCTTCCATTTGTGTGAAATTTCCATACCCTTGGTGCTATTCGCCACTCCGGGACCTATAGAAGGTGGGTTTCGGGGGTCATTATCTCTCCTTCAACTTAAATAAGGAAGGGCTTGGAAACCTGCTGACCCTTCCCTCATTTTGGTGAAGGCGGGTCGTGACAGAATGGTATCAGAGGTGATGGTTGAGAGATAGGATGGAGTCTAGAGTTAGGCACAGTGAGGATTGCATGGGATGGTAGGGAAACAGTGTTGGGTGACCTTGGTGCGTGAATTAGGCCAGGGAAGACCGGCTAGGACACGGGATTTTAGGGCCCCCCTTGATCCGATGCAAGGACTCTGGACCTACCGAAAGACCAAGTGAGGCCACTCTGATTGCAGGGTAGAGACCCTAGGAAAGGTACATGAATGATAATGACTTGTGTTCTCGTGTTTCTGGGATGTCTTGGGAATTAAGAATAAATGAAAAGTTTAAGAAATTTTAAGAACAATATTCTGCACTACTTGGGCTTAGGCATTCCTTGTTTACCTTGCAGCTATGACACCTGGAAGGCGACCGCATGTGGTACAGGCGATTGAGGCCCCAGAGACTACTTTGGTCGATTGGCAGAGAGCTGATCGAGAGGAAGAGGATGACCAGTGGCAGAAGACTCTTCGGGCCTTCCAGCAACAGACCCTCGAGAAGTATGAGGGTAGCACCTCTGACATGAAGACAGAAGGCTGTCTAGAAGAGATAGTGATAACTTTTGGCCTGATTTGGGACCCAACCGAGTACTGGGTTCCTCTGGCCATCAGCCAGATGTGGGGAGTGGCACGTCAGTGGTGGATGCTTTACCTGGGGGAGAGGAGAGAGGCTGGGGTGGAATGGGATGATTTCGAGAGGGAGTTCCAGGCAGAATTCCTCTCTTCGATGATGAAGGCGGAAAAGAGACAGGAGCTAATCTCCCTCCAGCAGGGGAGTATGTTAGTGAGGGAGCTAGGAATCAAGTTCAAGGACCTCCTACATTTTTCTCCGGACCTCTTTCCTGATGAGGAGTCTCGAGAAAGACATTTAGAGTAGGTGATCCGACCCTCCATCCAGTATGCTGTTACCCCCTTTACCCTGCCGACGTACTTGGAGGTCTAGAAGAATGCCGAAGTGGTGGAGAGGATGCACGCTCTAGGAGGAGTGTCACGAGAGGGGATCCAGCTAGGACCATCGAAGGGGAAGGATGTCAGCACTAGGTCTCCAGCGTCAGGACCCTCCAGGTTCCGACCAGCAGGGAGCAGGCCGCAACAGTTTCAGTTTTGATCCCCTGGTCCTCGACCTTTTTCTTCGGGCCCAGGGTCGTGGTGCTTCGTTTGTGGAAGCCCTAGACATCTCTGGAGTCAGTGCCCAGACCGGTTACAGTACAACAGTGGCGGACAACCCCACCACCCGCCCCAGCAGCAGCTTCCAGCCAGACCTTTCCAGCAGCAACAGCAGCAGGGACAGCGAGCTCCCGCTCCTCCGAGGGCAGACGTAGGAGGAGGAGGCCGACCTCAGGGTGCTCCTCAGGGACCTCGACCGGGGCATGGTCGGGGAGGTGGCCAACAACCCAGGGGTAGAGGAGCTAGGCGTGGAGAGTTACACGCCGCGGAGGTAGCAGTTCCAGAAGGGTCGGAGGTTGTTCGAGGTACGATCAGTTTGTTTAGTACCCTTGCTTATTCCTTGTTCGATACCAGAGCTTCCCACTCCTTTGTTGCACCCAGTCTACCCCGTGACTTGGGTTTAGATGCCGAGATACTTCCAGTTCCCCTGGTGTTGAGCACACCAGTCAGAGGTCAGACCAACTTGTTGTTTGTTTGTTGGGGATGCAGACTAATGATAGGGCCACATCAGTCAGTTAGGGATCTTCTTCTGCTACAGATACATCCATATGATGTCATCCTAGGCATAGAATGGTTATTCTATGTGTGTGCCATCATCGACTGTTTCCGAGGAAGGGTTGTGTTCTCAGACTTGGGCGGCCGGCGTGTTACCTTCACCGGTGAGCGGAGAATTCAGAAGGGCAGTAGGCGAGAGGAACCCCTCCTCTCCTTATTAGCTGAGCTGTCAGTAGAGTCAGTAGATGCTGAAATGGTGGAGGTTCCAGAGATCGTCCATGATTTTATGGACTTCTTCCCTGAGGAGGTTACGACTCTACCCCCTCGATGTGATATCGAGTTCGGGATTGACCTGTAGCCCGACGCTCGTCCGATCTCGATGGATCCTTACTGGATGGAACCTTCAGAGCTACGGGAGTTGCAGATCCAGATTGAAGATCTGATGAAGATGGGTTATGTTCGGCCGAGTGTGTCACCGTGGGGTGCTCTAGTCTTTTTTTCAAAGAAGAATGATGGTGGTCTTAGGTTGTTCATAGACTACAGGAGGCTGAACCAGGTGACGATTAAGAATCGCTACCCTCTTCCGAGGATAGACGATCTTTTCGACCAGCTGAAAGGAGCAGGGTGGTTCTCAAAGATCGACCTGTGGTCTGGGTACCACCAGTTGAGAGTAAAGGAGGAAGACATCCCGAAGATGACATTCAGGTGCAGATATGGACACTTCGAGTTCGTAGTCATGCCCTTCGGTGTTACGAACGCCCCGACTGTGTTCATGGGGCTTATGAACTCCATCTTCTGGGAGTACCTAGATAGTTTTGTGGTTGTGTTCATCAATGACATCCAGGTCTATTCAAGATCAGGGGAGGACTATGCGGAGCACCTAGGGACGGTTTTGGAGGTCCTTCGACAGCACTAGCTCTATGGTAAGTTGTCAAAATGCAAGTTCTGGACACGAGAAGTACACTTCCTTAGGCACATGGTGTCTGAGAAGGGGGTGGAGGTGGACCCATCAAAGGTTGAGGTAGTTGTTTCTTGGGCAGCACCCAAGAATGTGGAAGAGGTCCATAGTTTCCTTGGGATGGCAGGTTACTATCGGAGGTTCTTATCCAACTTCTCCCGAGTAGCATCCCCTTTGATAGCCCTGACCAAGAAAGACCAGGTTTTCGTGTGGAGTGAGCAGTGCGAGTCAGCCTTCAGCTATCTGAAGGAGAAGTTGGTTAGTGCCCCAATGCTAAGATTACCAGAAGAAGGGGCAGCATATGAGGTGTTCTGTGATGCTTCAGGACAGGGTCTGGGATGTGTGTTGATGTAGCAACAAGGGGTGATCTCTTATGGGTCTAGGCAGCTACGCCCTCACGAGCATAATTATGCCACCCACGACCTGGAGCTTGCAACGGTCATTTTTACGCTAAAGTTATGGCGGCACTACCTCATCGGAGAACGCTTTGTGGTCTTCAAATATCAAAAAAGCTTGAGGTATATCTTCTCCCAGTGGGACCTAAACTTGCGACAACGTAGATGGGTGGAGTTCCTCCAGGATTATGACTTCGAGGTTTCCTACACTTCAGGGAAGGGAAATGTAGTGGCCGATGCCTTGAGCAGGAGGACGTAGAAGGATACGGTCTGAGAGTCGGCGGATGCCTGGAAGGCGATGGAGGAGTTGGCTGCCTTACACCTGGATGCATAGATGGATTGCGGTAGAGGCTGCCTGTATCAGATAACAGTGCAGTCTTCTCTGTTGCACCAAGTGGAGGAGTCTCAGTGGGGAGACCCAGGGTGCGAATTGATGCGTGACCGAGTTGACCAGGGCAATGCTCCGGAAGGATGGAGGAGTATGGTCAGAACCAGATGCTTTTCCAGGGAAGGTTGTTTGTTCTAAAAGTGATGTGCGACAAGGTCCTCAGCGAGTTCCACAAATCACCCCTAGCGGTACACCCAGGAGTTTCCAAGATGTACCAGGGAATGAAGAGATAGTTTTGGTGGCCCGGAGTTAAGCGAGCAGTGGAAGATTTTGTGGCCAAGTGATTAGTGTGTCAGCAAGTGAAGGCCGAACACCGAGTTCCAGGCGGCCTACTGCAGTTTCTAGATGTCCCCGAGTGGAATTGGGATGACATCTCGATGGATTTCGTCATGGGACTAACCAAGGTCCAAGGGGGATACAACGCTATCTGGGTGTTAGTGGAACGACTAAAAAAATCGGCTCACTTTCTGGTGATCAAGGAGTCGAGTGCAGTGGAAGCTTTGGCATGAAGGTACATGGATGAGGTGGTGCGATTTTATGGAGTTCCGAGGTCTATAGTCTCAGATAGTGATGCATGGTTTACCTCATGAGTCTGGAACCCAGCTGTGTCTTAGCACTGATTTCCATCCCCAGACAGATGGATAGACAGAGCGCACCATCCACACTTTGGAGGATATGCTGCGGGCATGTGTTCTGGACTCAGGAGGATCATGGGTGCGATAACTGCCTCTGGTAGAGTTTGACTACAATAACAGCTATCACTCTACCATTGGTATGGCCCCGTTTGAAGCCTTGTATGGGAGGCCATGTCGCTCACTTGTGTGTAGGACCGAAGTCGGAGAGGTGGGCATCCTTGGCCCGAAGGTGGTGCAGAGCACGACAGAGAAGGTTCAGCTCATACGGGAAAGGATGAAGGTGGCCCAGGACCGACATAAGTTGTATGCTGATACCAGGAGGAGGCCCTTGGAGTTTGAGGTTGGAGACCACGTGTTCTTGAAGGTCTCCCCTCAGCGTGGGCAATGGAGGTTCGACAAGGGGAGTAAGCTTTCTCCCAGGTTCATCGGGACCTTCGAAGTGTTGCGGCGGGTCAGTGAAGTGGCTTATTAGCTAGTATTACCACCGCCGCTACTTAGGATACATGATGTATTCCATGTGTCCCAGCACCGTCGGTATCTGAACGATGATTCACACGTCCTCGGCTGGGGAAATCTGGACATTGAGGACGACGTGACTTTTGTGGAGAGACCAGTGATGATCGAGGATCACAAAGAAAAGGTGCTTCGTGGACGAACCATTCCCTTGGTTCATGTGTTATGAAGACATGGTAGGCTTGAGGAGAGTACGTGGGAGAGGGAAGCACAGATGCGTGCCCAGTACCCAGAGTTGTTTTGAGTTTTGAGTTTGTAATGTTCTGTTTTTTATACCTATTATGGTATAACGTTTTACCTTGTTGGCTATGAATACTAGTTTTCTTTCCTCTGAATGTGTGTGAAAAGTCCTATCTATGGGGGAGGAGAGAACCCAACCCCCAATCAAGACAAATTAAGGTGGATGCGATTAAACCCATGCGGGTGAGTCAGTGCCACCCAAAGTAGATAATATCTTGACATGGGGAAGGAGACTTCCCAACCCCCCCATGCCTGGGTAGTTTGACATGATATGTTGCTTGGTTCGTGATAGGAAAGTGTTCTTAGTTAACAATGAGGTTCACTCCTAAGAGGTATCTTTCGAGGTGGTTGTTCAGACCCTCTCCTTCTTTCTAGGTTTTTTTGATTCTCAAGGACAAGAATCGTTTAAGAGGTATTTGATGTAATGGCCCGGGTTTTTGGGGTCCATTACTTTGTAAAAATCTCATGTTGGGTTTTCTAGTCTGGGAATCTCGGTGAAGTTTAGCCAATGGTAGGCCTACCGGTAGCCTTAGCCTACTGGTAACAGGCCTACCGGTAGCTCGGTCTACCGGTAGCCACAGCCTACCGGTAGCTCTGTCTATCGGTAGCTCGGTCTACCGGTAGCTGCAGCTAACGGTAGCTTTGTCTACCGGTAGCTCGGCTACCGGTAGCTGTCACCCACTAGTAGCTTTCAGCTACTGGTGGCTCTGGCCTACGCCCACGGGTTCTTTCCAGTGGAGCTCCTTCTTGCGCAATTAGGGTTTAAAACCCTATTTTGACTCATTTAAGCGTTTTTTAAAGCCCGGTAACTCCCATAAATGTTTTAATTAAATATTTAATGAATTAACTAGGTGTGTGCGGTGGTTTAAACCACCTGACCCCTTTAATAATGTGTGGGTCCGCGTGGTCAACCCACGACCCCCGCTCCTTATGCGGTTTGGGGTTTGGCGTTCTCATCTCAACCGTCCGTGGCCCTTATAAGTAAAGGGTTCACCGTGGGTTTCTTCTTTTCTCATTCACCCTATGCTTGTTCAGGCGAGCGACATCGTTATGCGTGAAGTTCCGCGCCCAGGCTAAGCGTTGATAGACGAGGCGATTTTCGTTCAAGCGAGCCGCATCGCTATCCGTAAAGTTCCTCCCCGGCCTCAACATCGATCGTTGACCAACAAGTAGGGAATTCTCCTTCGTCTCTCCCTTTTTGTGTATCATGCGGGGTGGGTGTGCTTTCGTTTCTATATAATTGGATAAAACAGACCTAAATAAAGATAATGAACAGATTCTATAAAGGAAGAAGGGGGGGGGGGGTGTGATCGTTGATGCTGTTTTATATTATGATCTTCTTTCTGAATTGTGCGGGCTTACGCCTACTGAAAATCATGGATGTTGGTGGTCTTTCTCTGTGCACTAATGAACCCCTAGTGATGATTTTAAGTGGTTTGGTTGTGGTTGTGAGCTCCTGCTGTAAAAAGAAATTAATCACGTACACCCGGTTAAATAAATTGAAAGCCCGAGGATCAATCCTTCTGTGATAACCCCCGGTTAAAGCACACGGAAATTGAAATCATGGGGTGTGTAAAATCTTTTAAATATGAAAATACCGGCATGGCCCTGCTTAGTGTTGGTGGTAGTGGTTTGGTTGTTTTCTTTCACAGACCGATTAGTGGAAATGTGGGAGGGGATGGGATCCCCTATTTTTTATACTCTCGGTGGTTGTGTGAAATTGGGGTTGGGATCCCCTGTTGTTATGGATTCAGTGGTTGCGAGTCTTATGACCGGGTGGTTACCTTGTTTATATCACGAATTGGGGTGGGATCCTCTGTTGATGAGAAACCTTTTGGGGGGGGGGAACACGGGGCCGTGTCTCAGGGTTGTCTTTGGTTCCATTACTTTGAGGGATCTCTCTTATCCCTTTGTTTGCGCTTGTGATATTAGTTGCCCAGTAGTGCATGAACTTATTTAAACATTATCACTGAACATGAAAACAAGAATGGGACAAATGGGTTTTGTTGGAGAGAATCGTGACTCGGACTTGAGTTCTGTTGTGATCTCTAGTCTGTCTGAAGAAAAACCTAACTCTGGTTGAGTGATTGTTACCTATATATATACTTGTAGCTTTGTGTTTCTTATTCGCTCCCCACCCAAGTTGAGCACTTAGTGCCGAACACCCCCATTTCATGGGGGAGGGTGTTTTTCCCAAAACTATTCTTAGTGACTGGTTATTATATCCTTTTCTTCTCCCTTTCCCAGATAACCCAAGTATCTTTGGGCAGGCTGTGATGGCCTGAGGTCCATTATTAGCCCAAGAATCTTTAGGCAGGGTAGTATGGTGGATGGTCCAGATGTGTGTGGGCAGGTAGTTTCCCAAGTATCTTCGGGATGAGGCCCAGGTGTCTTTGGGCATGACAGTGGATCTTCTAGCCTAGTTGTCTTCAGGAGTAGTGGTGGTTTTTCTGGACTAGGTGTTTGTAGGCGTGGTTACGTGTGACAGTTGTGGCCCAGGTGTTAGCGGGCAGGATTTGGCAGTGGGACTGCGTGCGGTTGTGGCCCAGGTGTGTGTAGGCGAGTGTGGAAGTGGGAATGTTGTGAGAATGGTGGGATTGGTTCGATGCGTAGGATGTCTTAATAACCAGTGGGAAAGTGGAGTGGGGTACCCAAACATCTATGTGATCTTATTATATATATTACTTGACTTGCGTTATTTGTTGAGTGTGTCCGGTGAGTGGGATGGATGAAATCCTTCATAGTGATGGTTGTCTGCTTCTCACGGGGCTTTAGCACGTTCCCCCTCTTGTGCACGAGAGTCTTTGGTTTTCCCTACTGAGTGTACTTTTATGCTCACCCTATGTATATAAAACTGCTTTCAGGTTCCCAGGAGGACTTCAGGGATCACGCATGACCATACTAGCTTGGATCTTTGGGGCAGTCGCAGTTGCTGTTTTCTTTCTTTTGTACTTACCATTGTAGTCACTTTTGTACCTTGTGGCTTTTACTTTTGGTTCATGCATGTGGGAATGGTTTACTTTTGGATTTACTTTTCTTTTTCTTTGGTTTTGTTGGGTTTCATCATCTTATATCCTGATCCTATAAAACAAAAAGGCTAATGCCTTCCATTTGTGTGAAATTTCCATACCCTTGGTGCTAGTCGCCACTCCGGGACCTATAGAAGGCGGGTTTCGGGGGTCATTATCTCTCCTTCAACTTAAAGAAGGAAGGGCATGGAAACCTGCTGACCCTTCCCTCCTTTTGGTGAAGGCGGGTTGTGGCAAAGCCTTTCAATTGGCTCTAAAATAAATGGTTGAGGAAATCAGGGATGACATTGTGCAAATATATCAAGGATCTAAATCTCTCGATCTTGTGGAAGATGCACCTGTTGATGGTGAGCATCCCCCCAGTCTAGAATCTATTTAAGTGCCAAATCTTATTGATCCAAGATCAGTGGACACACGATATAAATTCCCCAGTTATTTCGATTTGAATGATTCATAGGAAGTATCAGTCAAAGGTCTTGATCTGACTACTATGTTCCACTTAAAAATGGAATCTTCTTCTAAAACTATTTCTACCAAAGAACTTGAGCCTGTCTCAGCTGTTATCTCTGAGCCTTCACAATAACCTACAAACTTAGTGAATAAGGATGACCTGAAAGAATTTAGAGCTACCCTTTTGGCTGGGGTTAAAAAGCTACTGATTACCCAATCGGCTCCTATAACAAATTTGAGTGAAAGAGATGCTTCACTGTTGCTGGAGAAAATTATTTGGCAGATTCAACCCAAGATACTCCATGAGATTCAAGAAACTAGAATTGAGAACAAACTGCTTAGTGATCAAGTAAATAATCTAAGAGGTATGGTTGAAAATAGGCAAAAATTGCTAAACTCGAGACCAGAGCCTTCTTCTCATCCTATTGTGAATATTGTTACTCAGACCCCACTTGAAGTAGCCTTACTGATTCACCCTCATATAACCTCTTTAGCTGAAAAAGTATCTAAAAGAAACAAACATATTGTACAAGAGATGAGTGAACATGTTATTAAAATTAACAAGTAAACTGATGAGTATAAGGGGTTCCATTAGAAAGTGCTCAATCAACTGAAATATCATACCTTGGATGTCACTACTTCTAATGCCTCCGGAAAATCTTCTAAACCTTCTTTAGAAAATGATCTATTTCGAACAGTGGTTAAAGAAAAACTTCAGAATGTGCTTAGTGGTTTTAATAAAGAATATCTATCTGAATTTATCAATAACAGTGACAGAGTTCTTGATTTGGTGAGAATCCATTTCAAGATTTCTAATGATTCCCAACAAGAAATTTCCATAAAAGTGGACTTCTACTTCAACCAGATCTTATCTAAGAATGACATGACCAATCATTTCAAGTACCCTATGGAGAATATGAGGATTCATCCTATAACTCAAGCCTTCAAGACTCAAGTACAAAAGCTCATAGAGTTCACTCATCTATTGGAAAAGTTCATGGAGAACAAGGATGGCTTTGAAAAATCAATTCAGTATGGTGGAGAGATCATTGCTGACTTTATCAACCTTCTGTGGTATTATCTTCATGTACAAAGTACTTCCATTATGGCTCCTGTAGCTGCAAACCTGATATTTGGTTTTCTTACCTTCTCCTCTTCTTCCCTTGCCTCTACATCTATGTCTGTATCTTAGGATTTGAGTTAGATCAGACTTGTTATTCTTGATAAAAAATTTCCTTGATCTTCTTCTACTACTACCTTGGCCCCTTCTGTATTTGAAGGTCTTAATTTACCTTCTCTGTCAACCAGTTCACTCCCTTATTCCACTTCAACCTCTTCTCCTATGGCCTCTTCTTCTGATGCTGCTGCTAAGGGCACGGAGAAGACCAGCCAGTGATGAAGTACAATGACTACTATCTTTTGATAGGGATCTTATTTCATTTTTTTACTCCTTGTACTGAAACTATTTTTATCTAATTCATTGTGCACTTAAATTTTCTATTTTCTATTCACTCTTTTTGATAATCTCAAATGGGGGATAAATATGCACACTAAATAAAGAATAGAAAAATATGTAGTTTATATGTACATTAGAGAAATATACACTCTAACTTCACAAGATTTGTGATCATCAAAAAGGGGTAGATTGTTTGACTCCTCATGTGTTAATCATGTTTTAATGATCAAAAATCCTATTTAGTCTATAAAACTTGTTAATTTTGTGTAGTACATCTCACATCATATGTACAGATGATTAGTATCTTCATACTTTAAATAAAGTTGTCCAAGATCTTAATTTTTATACATTCAGTTTGATTACTGTACACTATATTTAATTTACATTATAATGATTTCTTTGATAAATGAATAATTCTCATCCTTTCTATGAATATCACTGCTTAATTCTGAATATAGATTTTTGGCTAAGTTTGAGACATTTTGAGTCTGCCATGGGTTATGTTTCTCTGAATAAGAAACTAGACACCATGTCCAGACACCGTACCCATCCAGACACCATAACCATCCAGACACTGTAATCATCCAAACACTATGACCCTTTAGACACCATAACCATCCAGACACCATAAACATCCAGACACCATAATCATCCAGACACCATGAACCTTCAGACACTGTAACCATCCAGACACCGTAACCATCCAGACACCGTAATTATCTAGACACCGTGACCCTTCATACATCGTAACCATTCAGACATCGTGACCAGACATTGTGATCCTAACACCACATCTATACTACCGGTTCCTGATCCTTGTCTAACTATAGCTGTCTTAGCACTCAAAGGCAAAAAAAGTATACACCATTTCAAGAAGACACCATTTCATGAAGAAACCATTTCCTGATAGACTATGAAACCATTTCTTAATCTATTTTGTTGGTTGCAATTTAATCTCTAACGGTCATATTTTAAGATTTTAAATTCCTTGACACATTTGATGTTTCTTGTAGACATGTCATCTGACAGTATGAGGTGCGAGATGCAGAACATATGCATCTTGTCAGCTTCAACACATGCACTGAAAAATAAAAGAGAAGTGCAGCCCAAAAACAAAACGATCATGAAAGCGAGTGTGAGCTCCATAACGAAGAAACACTTAGAGCATTTTTGAGAATATAACCAACACATGAAACATGAAACTGCTAAAGAAAAAACAAATCATACTTAAATCCCAGAGTTGAGGACATATTCACACTGTTAACACCACAAAGAACACATTCCAGATCTATCTGACTTGCGATACTCTATTTTCCATACAAGAACTCGATTTCTGCATATGCTTCATCCTAGAAGTCCATATCCACATAGACAACCACTCAGAGCACTTCTAACCTTGTTTCATCATTTATGCTCTATTGTGTATCATTTCATTATCTTTTGAGAAATGTGTGTATCTGTATAAAAATACACTATGTCTCCTGCATTAAACTGAAGGATACAAGATATCCTTTCTCAGACATCTTTTTACACTTGTGTATACCCACAGATAAGTGTGGAAGAGGTCCCTGTGTGGCCTGGTGGTTTGTACCCACGAAGAACTATGGAAGAGGTTGTGTGACCTGACATTCCTGTGTACTGTTGTTAACCCCGATCCAGGGTGTGGATCAAGTTTATCTATATAAACTGCTTGGTGACAGGTGATCACCAAGTGTAGTAGATTAGGTCTCGTCTTGATACAAAACCACTTGTTTTATATCCAATGTGCTTCTTAATTTAGGCTTCTTTGTTTTACTAATTTACTGTATAACTCAGAAATCTCTAAATTTACTTTGATAGTTAATCTTGGAAAGAAGTTATAATTTTATTTCCTTATTAGAATAGATTCAAAGTTAATATTAATAACTGATATTAAAATTACTAAAAATTAATCAATCATTTGAGAATTTATTTTAACAGTCAAACTTTCATAACCGTATTACTTTGATTAACTGGGCTGTATTTACATTTGGGGAAATCTTTTGGGAATACTTTTTAAACAAAAATTTTGAATAGGTAATCAATTCAACCCCTCTTGATTACCCTACGCCGACCAACAATATGAATCTCTATGACATTGGTAGGTCTTTCCCAATATTTAACAACTTTTTTAGGAGGTTCAATAATTATTCAATATTTATAAACAATACGTCCAAGGAATAAACTTTTCTACAACAAAAAATCACTCTTAATAAACATTCCATATAGTTTCTTTTCTTTTAAGGTCTTCAAAATAATACTCAAGTGCCTTTCATTTTCGTCCTGGAATTTAGAATATAACAAAATATAATCTATAAGAACAACCACAAGCTTATCCATGAGTTGTTTTTCTATACTATGTGGAATAGCCTTAGGAAAATATTAATCATGGAAAATATTCATAAATTCATCCCATTCCAAGGAATATATATTTTCACTTTAACTAATATTGTCAACCATTGACCACCACTAATCAAATTCACCTACAAAATGATAACTTACAAGAGTTATGTTTTGGTGATCCGAATAACCCATGACTTTGAATATCTTTTCTAGTGATTTAATCCACCATTCAGCTAACATTGGGTTAGATGATCCTCTAAATCATGGGGAATGTTGTCTCATAAAATTATCCACTATCGTTATATTCCTATATGGTAGATCTAGTTTCTCTCTTGCATGAACACCACCACCATTTATAACTCGTGTCAACAGAGCCATCACTATAACAAACTTTTCTATTTCAATTCCAACCATCACATAATTCTGATTTGGAAGGATATTTTCCTTTTGGTTTATTCCAATTATAGCTTTCCTATTTCCTCTATGGAAAATTATTCTGAAGAAACATACTTTAGATGAATCAAAATGGTAATATTTAAATTCTATATCATTCTAACTTAACTATAAAGTAAAATATTATAAGGGAATACTATTAATTCTATCTTGACCTCTAAAGTTATCTAAACCTTTCCTTTGATACCAACTATAAGGCCCTGACCCTAAACATTACATAATATTGAGTTTTAGTCAAGAAATTTATTTCTTTCATATTGAGGATATTTTCAGGTTTATAGTTTTAGAGAATTAGGCTATAACTCATACATAACAAAACCATAAAATACAAAGTGGAAACTTTTGAACAATATCCATTTTTCCTATAATCTAAAACTTTTAAAATAAATAATGATCTATTTTATTAACACTCTTCATGAATTTCAACATGGATTATTCCAATCCATTAATCATCATTAATTACCATGAAAAGCATTAAAAAAATGTGGGATGAGCATAAAATGATCAGTAAGGTATATAAAAATAAGGAAACCATTCATCTATTTATAAACATTAAAACCCATGAAAAATTTATCATAAAGTAATAAATTTTACCCTTAATAAGTAGTAAATAATTTCATTTAAAAATAAGTTCATTTATTACCCTTTTTATAATCAAAAGATTACCATAAAACCCATAGAAATAATAGAAATCACATAAAGTTATCTTGAGACATCATTATACTTGTCACTCTTATAAATAGAATAACCATGTGTTAGACCTCTATACATGTCACTCTTACAAATGGAATAGCCATATGATCAACTTCCATACCCAATGAATTTGAGGGATATCACATACCCACCCATCGTTGGTTTATCATGAAACCACCCATCATTGGTTTATCACATACCTGTTAAATGTCCAAGTACCATTATATAATAATAACTCATAAATAGATGAAATTTTCAACATGTCACTCATACTATTTAATATTCACTCCTAAGAAAACATTTCAAGTTATTGAAATAATAAATCTGATTTCAAAACCCATTTTCAATAAAAAATCACAAAAAATGAAAATAAGAATTTACATTTAAGAAAACATATAATCTTATAAAGGAAGCTATAAATAAAATAATAGTCATAGTGATGGAAAAGCAATTGTATCCATGTATGTTAAGAATAGAACATTTATCTTATCATTTAAAAAACATTCCATATAAAACATGTAAAAATACTCCTTTTGAAAAACTTTGAATGAAATTAAAAATATACATAAAATTTTCTTTATAATACTTTTATATCAATATAAATAAATATATAAAATAATATCAAGAATATTTACATGGAGAAATATATTTTGAAATTAAATCCTTAAACATTCAAAGAGTCCCATACCACTTTAAAAATTTAAATCATAAGCCCCATGAAAGAATAAAATTTAACTAAAACATTAAATAACATTAAAATAAATAAATTAATGATAGGATATATAAAATGGGTTGTATATACACCTCATAAATTAAGGTTGGTTTATAACATAAAAATATGCCTTAATGAAAGGAGATTGAGATTAAATCCCTTACCTTGAGTCTGAATTGTCATGTGTGTCTTTATCATCCTAAATAATAAACTTATGTTAATTATTTAATTTTTTAGAACCTTTTTAAAGCTTATCATTAATTTTATTTCAATTATTACATTTTTTTATATAACTGCTTAAACAATTAAGTTCATGTTGAGTGTTTTGACCATATTTGATTTATGTGTAAAAAAACTTTGGTAGGTCAACTAAGGTGAAATGGGACATTATATAAACATATAAAGAATAATAATAATGACATAATTATCATATTTATACCTCAATTATACATTTAAAAATAATCATGAAAGATTGTTATAAAAAATTAACCAATGTTACAGTCATGGAGATAGTATGCAGTACATATGCATGAGTAACATACCCAATTTTCAATGATCATTATAAAAAAGGTAAGTAATATTTATCTTTGAATAATGATAATTATATCTTAAATAAAATTTTATTTAATCATATATACATATATATATATATATAATTCTTGTGATGTAAAAGGAATCACATCATGTCGAGGAGGTGGTAGTCCACACATCCACGAACGATGTTATCACTTTTTTAGTGTATAAAAAGGTAATAAAGAAAATGATTTATTTTATTTATAGAAAGGTAATTATGATATTAATATCATATAAATGTTATATATGTCACATATTTTTATTAAAATCATCCTTAATACATTTCATGTAAATTGTGAACGTATCACATCACTTTGAGGAGGCGGTAGTCCACATGTCTACAAACGATGTTATCGTATTCCCACAAAATGTAAAGAATAAAGGTATGTGTATATAAAAAATAAATAAGTATAAATAAATCATAAATATAATATATATATCATATAAAATCATTGTTTCCATCATAATTACCAACCATGATAGGTGGTAAATGAAAAATGAATGACATCGTTTTGTGAGGCGGTAGTCCGCCGTACATACAAATAGTAATTTCACTACCCATTTGATGGAAGTGTGTATAGGTGTAGTTAAAACCTTAACATAATTAAATATTAGTACATTTAGGATAATTATGTTATTATATAATTATTTAATATTAATAATTTATTTTTTTGAAAAATAAATAAAACAAAATTGATCATTGAAGAATGTTACCTCTTTTTCTGGTAACTCTTTTTAGTTTGCACCAAAGGGCTTCCTTGGTTGGATTTCTGAAAAAAGTGAGGCATATAGGGTGAGGGTAGGGATGTTGTGATATTATATGGGTAGGATATATATGATCCAAATTTCTTTATATGTGTGAATAAATGGGGGAGGGTGAGTTCCTTTTTATAACGGAGCGAGAGGACACACTTGACAATTTTGAAAAGAATTGTGTACTCTCTACATTTTTACCTACCAAGAGGCTTACATAACACAAAAAATTAGATCAATGATTGTTTAATGTAGAAATATAAACATAAAATAGGTGTTGGACAAATTTAGGTCCATTTTTATAGCTTATGTTTAAAGTTTAACCACTAAGTAATCCGGTTTTTACCTTAATCATTGTAATTAATTTTAATTTATTTCACTAATATTTTTGGAAAAATACTAATTTTAGCTTATTATAAATTATAAATTATGATTATCAAAAATATGGAATCTATTTTTATAAATTCTAATCATAGAATTGGCAGAAATTAATTTAAAATTAATCCTACAGACGTGACGAAAAAAATGGGGTTTTAAAGTGAATATATTCAAAAAATTTCTAAGTTTTTATATCCAATTTCAATATGAAAAAGATAAAAATGACCTAAATTGGATTAATATATTTAAAATTGAACTAATTATACTTTAAAACCAATTAAAAACATAATTTAATTACATAAATTAATTAGAAGAAAATGTAGTTTTCAATTAAAAATCATGGTTTTTCACTATTCATCAAAATATAAAACTTCTCAGAAAATACCAAAAAATTACCCAATATTAATTTTGTTATTATAATTTAAAAACTGGATTTTATTTTTTCATATAGAAATTATAAAAGTTTCTATATTTATTTTTAAAATAGGGGCTCCATTAAAAGGTAATAAAACTTCTTTTTAGAAAAAATATCTTTTAAGCATAAAATTGGATTTATTCTTATATTATGCCTATAAAATATATTTTATGAATGTAATTTTTTTATAAAAACATGTAAAAATAATATATTCAATCCTATTCATTCAAAGTTATTCAACAACTAGGTGATAATTTCCATATTAAAAAAATATTAATAGCATATTATTATTTTGTATAACTCAGTCTTGTGTGCAACACAATATTTCAAAGAAACGCATTGTTGAATTTAATGTATGCTATTGGGTATAGAATAAATTTTGTTGTAAAATTACTATATAATTTATAAATATTAATAAATATGAAGAAGAATTATTTTATCATTACTTAGGATGTTACACAATAACTTAATAATGAATGGCATTCATAATTTTAAAGAATATTTCATGCATAAAATAATAATTTTAACACCTTAAAACTCACTTGATTTTTTTAAATAAAATTATTAAAATAAACCCTTTTAAAAAGGGATTTTAAGATTTAATAAAACACTTCCCCAATTATTAGAGTTTTTAGAGAATAACTATGAAATAGAGTTATGTAAAACTTGAAATAGGAGTTTTGTCAAAAATAATTTTCCTTTAAAATCATAAAATAAGGGTTTTAGAAATATATTTTATTAGCGAAAGGGTTTTGAAAAATAAAATCTTTATAAGAAAAATATAAAATTTCCCTACAAAAATAGAAGTTTGAAATTAAATCACCCTTACCTCTATCTGAAAATTAGTATTATTTTCTACTTCCATTATAGGGATGAGAGGATGTAATGAGGTAAATAAATAGGTGAGGAGAAAGAGAGATATTGGTCATGGGAATTTTAAATTAATTGATTTAATGAATATAAATGATAGTATATGAATTTTCAATAATTTTCACTATTCTCTCAAAAATCAATCATTTTAGAAAAATTCAAAAATTTCACCTTAAGTTAATAATGATATGATCATTTAAAAAATGAATTTAATTTTATAAAATTCATATTATAAAATTTAAAAAAAAATTAATTATAGTATTTTCTCATAAAAAGCAATCATAATAATTTTTAAAGAAAATGTATTTTTTGAAAGATAAAATGTCTCCATGTAAAATTGATGCCTATTTCCTAAGAATTTATAAATATATTTATACTTAGTAGGATATTTATATATATTTCATAACATAGTTAATCCTATTCATACCTAATAATTTAATGGATAGGTTATAATGGTCATATTTAAATAGTAATAGTTCATGGTTCATTTAAGCTCAGTGTTGCGTGTTGTATATGCTATCGAACATAATTTCATTTTTAAAATCTCAGAGTGTTACATTCCATCCACCTTCTTAGTGAAAAAAACTGGAGCACCCCAAGGAGAAGTATTTAGTCTAATAAATCCCTTCCCCTATAAATAGTAATTATTCACCTTGAGTTCCTTCAACCCATCCAGTTCTATTTGAAATAGAGGGATCAATATTGGTGTAATACTTGCATGAGTTTGATCTCAAATTCAACACCTATGTCAAGAGTAAGCCTTGAGAAATATTTTAGAAATACATCCTGGTAATGGTTCACCACTAGAGGAAAAGAAAAATGAGATACTTCATAATATTCTAAAATAACCATACCTATTACTTGTGCTATAATAGCCCCAACCCGACTCAGTTCTAGTCCCATTCTACCTACTATAACATACCATTCATTAGTAAAAACAAAATTATACCTCATAGGTTTAGTAAAGGATACTTATATCCTAAAGAAATCAATGTGCACTTGATAACTGGTCAACTATTACATACCAAAAATCACATCAAATCTACTAATCTCTAATATCATAAAATACCATAAATATCCATAGCCAGAAACTACTATAGGACACTCTAAAAATCTCTGAACATAGTCTACCTTCTTCTCTAAGGGTGTATTTAAGAGAAATAAATTTTAAATATAACTTAAACTGTAATTCTAACTTAACAAAAACTTGGGAAGATATAAAATATTGGGAAACTTATATATCAAAAAAATTATTTGAAAGAATAGAGATAATCATAATCATATATATAACTGTAGAAAGTCACTCTACACCATCAGTCAGAACTTAGTCCATGATATAAAATTTTCCTTCATCTATCCCATGAATCTATCTCTAAGTCCCCTGATTAGGTTAATTCACTGAATATAAAACCCATACTTTTTATACATATATATCACATATTAATAGATTAATATTCAATATATTTTACAAATAAATTCCCGATTACTATAAATGTTTAGTGTCTTTGGATACTAGATACACAATATTATTATTTCATGAAAGATATTCAATATATCCAACAAAGATCTTCCCATATAGTACTATTATTATATATAAACTATTTAAAACCTTTATTCATATTCTAGGGAAAGGAAATATAATAAAGGGTGAGATCAGATGCTCAGTAAGGGTAAATAAGGAAGATATCAAGGATCACTTAAACATAACACGATTATAAGGGTATGAGAACATGAGCTTAACATTTGAAAATCCATACCCATTATATCATAGATCATAATATTAAATCATGGAATAAATATTGGTATTTCATAAGACATGAATAATAATAGAATCGATGAACATGAGACATGAGAGAATGATATTGGCACAATACATAAGTTTGTGGCATACACATAAGCATAAAAAATCATTTCATTATTCAATGATCACTTCCAAGACTATCATAGTGGATTGGGTTCACTCCCAATTCTATCATATTTTTAGTCAAGGTTCACTCCCAAGACTATCATAATGGATAGATTACCTTACCTAATTGGGTTAATTATCCTTTCAAGTCCTTATTTTGTCATGATATATCCATATTTACCCAATGCATTAGAGGATTATATAATTCTAACCCAACTAGTCACATAATAAAAATCATACACATCTATGTCACAATATCATTAATCATTCATCATATCATAAAAATTATAAAATAAATGAGTTTCATAAACATTTCATCATTTCATCATATCATAACCCTTGTAAAATAAATAGATTTCATAAAGGTTTCATCATAACCTAATTAACCCATTGGAAAGAAACATGTTTCATAGCATCATAATTAAATCATCATCATCATAAGACATCCAAATAATGAAATTGTATAGTATCATTGGGTTATATCCCCAGTAAAGTATAATTAATATAAAATGATTTTATCATATATGAAAAATGCTTTAAAATATCACTAGAACATTTCTAGAAGAAAATACCCTTTTCACTTTGAAATCACATATTTCAAATCTGATTTTTTTTAAAATATTAAGGAAAAAGTTTTACTTAAAAACAATCATGGAAACTTGTAAAGTAAGATTCAAATAATTGAGTTTCCATGGTGGTGGTAATTTTTTTTCATGACATGTATGTTAAAATAAATATTAGTTCCACATTTTCATTAAAAAGTTAAAAGTAACTCATTCAAAAAATGAAAAGAAGATTATTTTTAAATAAATTTTGTAAAAAAATAAATCATGGATAAAAATTAATATGAAAAATAATATAATAATATAAAAATAATTATTGAAATCATTTTTAGAAAACATGGATATGGAAGAAAAAGTATTTTCAACCAAATATAGAAATAAATTTGATTTTACTTAAGAACATTATTTCATTATCTTATGTTCTTAAAGAGAGTAAAATAAAATAAAAACATTTAATATCCAAAAATAACTACATGATAATAAAATTCATGGTATTATTGAGATATAGGTCATAAAATTTTATCATCAAAAACTTTATCATAAACAAATATGATAAATAATGAGATTATTACATAAATCATTTACCACTTTGGAAAATTTTGAATAAATAAATCATGAAAGAGAGAGAAATATATGGTTATTAAAATCTACATAATTTTTATAATAATAATTACAAAATACATTCATGAGAAGTATATAATCTAAACAAAATAAACAAGTGGAGGATATGGCATGTGTCTCATAAAAATAAAAGTGAGGAAAATACCTTAACTCTTTGGAAACTTTTTAATCATTAGACCCATGAAATAACATAATAAAATTAAACATTAAATATTATGAATATAATAATATTCATAATAAAACTTGTCAAAGGGGATTTATATACACCTCATAAAATAATATATATGTATAAAATAACATATATCCCAAAGAAGACAATTTGAGATGATAAACCATTACCTCAAGTTTGACTTGCTTTGAAAGTGCTCTAACCACTAGTATAATAAATTTAAATTTATTATAATTCTATACCAGAATAATTTATATACTTATAATATCATATATAATCCACTTATAACATTTCAAAACCCATTTATTAATAATTCCTTATTAAAATCATTTTTTATGGGTGTTAAATGTTTCATTTTTAATGGAAGTTTCAATTTGATAGTTCTAGTCCTTGTACTTTGATCATGATTAAATTATCTAAAAAATATTTTCTATGATATAAATATAATATATATTTATTTTATACATATTTATAATCATCCATAAAAAAATTATTTACACCGTTCATGGAGATGGAAAGCCGTACGTACACATGAACGCTGTTTTGATTTTCTAACAAAAATAAAGAAAGATAGATAAATATTATTTTATAATTCTAGAACCATAATTATAAAATTAATAACATTTATATACATTGAATATTTTTTTCATGATGCATGTAAGGTGTAAATGAAAAAAACTCATATCAATTTGTGGAGGTGGTAGTACACATATATGCATGAGCGATATTATCGATTTCCAATGGATAGAAAGGTAAGATTTAGACATGATATTATAAATCTAGAAAAATAATTATTTCATAAATATCATATATAAACATTAAACCAATTATAATAACTTTCAATGAAAATGTTTCTGTAAAATGAATTGTATTTCTATGTGGAGGTGGTAGTCCAAATGTATGCACGAGCGATACTTTTACTTCCCATTTGATGGAAAAGAGGGTGAATAAAGGTGGTTCCATAATCATAATATAATTAAAGTATATTTATTATGATAAATTTATTATTTTATGATTAATACCACATATTTAGAGGTGGTATAATAAGAAATGAATTAAAAGAGTTTGGGTAGGATGTTTACCTCTTCTTCAGTAGGCCTCCTTTAGATCACCTATTAAGGACCCTTAAAATGGTATTTTAATAAGACCATCACCTCTAATTCGTGGATATAGAAGTTCATAAGAGACTTTTATAGGTTTTTTTGAGTTATATGGATAAAAATGATATAAATAAGATAAATTAATGGTGTCCTTTCATGAGGAAGGAAAAGGACACATATGAAATTAATTAAAACAATTAAATATAATAAATTCATTTTCATGTGTATGTTGAACTATGTGGACATAATTTTAAAGATAAGATAATATACGGTTTAAATTTATTAAAAAAATAAAATTTTTATAGGTTTAAGTGGTATTTTAATTCTTATCTTTTGGTTTAACCCCTTGGTTAACCAATTTTAACCTTAAGTGCGGTAACAAATTTTTCAATATTAAAGTGTTATAATTTTAATTATAAGGTAAAAATTGGATCATAAATGGATAATGAATTATATTTCAGACCATTTCTAATTTTATTATTCCAATTTAAATATTTTTATGATTCTTAAACAATTTAATAATATATAATTTTTCATAAAATATCATTAATGTCATTTTTGATACTATTAATTTAATTCGATTTTAAAGATACCAAGATAAAATAATAATTATAATATAAACTATTAACCACAAATTTAACATTATTATTAACCATAAAATTCATGTTACACCATAAGTCATCCAAAAATATTAATTTTTATGTTTTTAAAAATATTTACTTTAATTTTTCTATTGCTTGCACAAGCATCGTGTCAACATTGTATAAGCATTTAAGGTAATTATATAATCACTAAAAACTAGAAATAAATTACCATAAAAAATAATTTAATAATTTTCAAAATATACTTCATGATACATTCACAAATTATTTTTATTCCAATGTGAACATATAAAATAAAATTAAAAGTAAGAGTGAGATTTTGTATTTTCTTTACTTAAAATAATTTAAATGTCATTATTAAGGAAAAATGAAACCAAAATTTAATATATTAAAATTTGGGATGAATATAGTTAAATTAATCCCATAAAATAAAATAAATTTATGTTTTGGGTTGATTTTGAGGCCTTATATCATGGGTTTTACCCTATTTTACCAATTTTATCCTTATCGAGGTGACATATATTTACGATAGTTACTATTCACAATGAGAAAAAATAAAAGGATCATATTTACCAAATTTAAAACAAATAATTAAAAATATGGTATCAATTTTTCAATATAAAATCTTTGTTAATGGAATAAATAAATTTTAATATAAATTCATAAAAAGTAATGAGAAGTAGTTTAAAAAAATTCTTTTTAAGCATAAAAATTAAATAATATTAAAATCATGAATATTAATGATTTAAATGGAATTAATTAAATTATTATAAATTAAAAGGATAATGTTCTACTTTTATACTAAATCCAAAATATAATGTTACTTTTGAATTAATTTATTTAATGAAAATAAATGAGAGAATTTGAAAATTTTGTATTTTTACTATTCACTGAAAAATCAATCATTTTAGAAAAATCATAAAATTCAAACCTAATTTATTTTTGATATATTTATTTCTAGAATTATTTTAATTTTTTAAAATAAAATTTCTAAATTTTTTATAAACCAATTATAATTTCCATGCACAAAATGCAATGAAAATCATTTTGAACAACATTCATTTTTGAAGCATAAACCGACATCGATAAAAATTGTGTACTAAATTAATAAGAATTAATAAATACATTTGAGTAAGACCATATGTTTAATTATTTGATTAATCATATTAATATCATCAAATTTAATGGTTAGGTTATAATAGTCACATTTAAATAATTATATTTTTATAATATATCTCAATTTTCTTAAAGTATGAGGTTGCATGTTAAGAAAGCTATCAAGATTATTATTCTTTAAAATAATTTTTTTGGGTGTTACATTCTCTACACTATAAAAAAATTATTCTCTCACATTTTTATTGATCATAATAGGATCAATATTTTAAAATACCTTTGTTGAAAAGCTACATGGTAGGGGGGGTGATAAAACATCTTTTTGAAAGGAGTGGGAAAGATAAAGGTTACTTGAAATAACATATAACTGAGTTCCCAGATAAGGATAACATGGGTGAGAAGTTAAAATCTAAACACTAAGAAGAAAACTACCATCCAAGGACTAATAGAGAGTCATAGAGAACATGTTCATGATAAATTTAATAACCATAAAACAATAAATTAGTGAGTGGTGAAAATATCATAAAATCATCCAAAATAAAGGTAAAAGGATAATATTTTTATTTAAATATCCTTTTCTTAAAGTTGAGGGATTATTTTACTATAAAAGTATATAACCTAAGAAAATATACTTATTTGATTTTTTTCCATTTCATATACACAATTTTATCCTTTGGTTGTGCTTCAATTAATTTATACTTCATCTATCTCTCTAGGAAATGAATATTCAAGATAATGTTTTCTTGTACAAAGAACTTAAATTAACCTTTAACAAATTATGAGATCCATAAAATAATGATAAGTAATTCAATATTTCTATAAATATTTAACAAAACCAAAATTTTAAGCATAAGTTATCCAATATGGATAAATATGGAAAATTAATCTCTAAAACTCAATAATAACCCCCAAAGTTAAACTTAATTCATTACATAAATAGTTAACCTCAGGATACCTCCAAAATATGTATGAATAAATTTAAAACAAAAAATATGAAATATTTTATCACATATTTTTTCTAAGAACAATTATAACATTTATTTTCAGAAAACATAGAGTAGCTCATATTGTCACATACAAAACATGTGAATACCTTGATCATATATTCTCTTAAAACATACTAATAACTTGAATCACTATAAAAATTCAACGAAAAAATATATGAATCCAAACATTAACATAATTATTATTTCTTAAATAAAACCATAGACTATTAAATATATTCCATAAATCGAAAAATGTAATAAAATTCATCAAAGATGACCTAAATCACATTTTCATAAAATCAATAACCAATTTCAAGGTTACAAATACAATCTTATTTACTTCAGAAATGTCAATCATCTATTTATCCTAAATAAATATTATTAACTCAACATCAGGGACATATTATGGGATATCTTTCCCTTAATCACGTGCTCTCCAAAAATACCACCTTACCACTAAATCACTTTTCTTGTTTATTGGTACCATTTAATATATGTTTTTAAATCTTTAAATAAAAACTACTATGTAATAATCCTCAGATGTTTCATGATTCTTATAACTAGAATAACACTAGTATAAAAATTATAAAATATAATTATAGAATCAATATATATTAAAACTTCAATCCTTTCACTTTAAATATTGGTATAACATAGTTCATTATTTGGTTTCAAATTTAACCCTTGGATTTGGGCATTGAATCAAATAATTCCAATTTTCTCTACACATAATAAATTGAACTATAAGTGGCACCTTAGGATAAAATTAATATCCCTCTATATAAATCTTATTTTTCCTTGTAAATTACTTTCTATATTGATTTATTTTTCACACATAAAACATATTCTTATGCCTCTAAGAAATTTCCATGATTGATTCTTCCCACATACTTTCCATATAGGAAACTAAATCTTATTCCCTATATGGTCTTCATGAAACTCTACTTCTCTCTTATTAGGTCTGTCACGGAACTCACCCAAGCTTATACTGTTAATCATATAACAAGATAAATAATTTGGTATAATCACAAGGTTTTTCCTTATAGATCCCATTTCATTTGGTTTATTATTAGGAAAATCATTCCATTTTTTGTCACATTTAGTATTAAAAATATTCCTCCTAGTTCCAACCATTGAATAAAACAAAAAATAATAGTCTATGAAACAATAATAATAGTGATAAATCATGAAAAATCATTTATAGAGTGTCTAAATTATGACACCATATTTTCAATATAGGAAACCTTAGGTTTATACTAGGTATTCCATGATCATAATCTACTCAAATAATTCATAATAGTTCATAAAGAAAATGTGAATTAACCCAGGCATATCCCCAAGGAGTGTCAAACTAGGTATGTAGTAAGGGAATACTCACTATGCACCATAATGATGGATGATATATACTTGAATAACTATTTTAGGGTTATTAAACATAGATTAATCTATTCCAAATCTACACCCACTTATAGTATCTATACATATATCTATTTCTAGGAAAACCACATAATCTCCTCCTTACCAAAAATTTTGGATGTTATCCTATACTTAGACTTATCCCTAGGGTTTTCACTAAAGTTATCTAATCCTAATCTCCAAAGATTGACTAAACCAATATCTGATACCAACTATAGTGAACTATACTTTTCATACATAGATATTACATCTTAATAGATGAATATTCAATATATTTTAAAACACACCCGAGTACTGTAAAGGTTAATGCATAAACGTAAGGAGTTGCAATGATAGAAATAAAAGATTCATAGAAGAGTAAAAGGGAAAATAAGTAAGAAGAATAATATCTTATACTTAAATATTTATGTGGTTCAGAAAATGATCCCTACATCCATGGAGAGGCAGAGGTTTCAATATATATTGGGAGCATAATTACAAAGATATAATTAGAGTTTCTAACAACACATAAACCCAAGCTCAAAATGGTATAATAAGAAGGATGAAGCACTATTCCACCAACCACATAAAAGGTATTATATGCTATAGTGAAATGTGGATGGAAGTATTCATCGCAACAGTGTCATGTCCACACAAGTTTAAAGTGCTAAAGTGGATGGAGGCTAGAAGTCTGTGTTACTATAATATTGTTTACTTAGAATTCCGACCTACTATAGTGCCCTGTCGGTGTTAGTCGATCAGCTCTACTATAGTACGTAGTACAGGACATAAGAATTCAGCCCAAACATCATCCAAACTAGATTGGTCAACACCAATCCAATAAAGGTTTAGTTTCTTTATAGACTAGATACAAAATATTCTTATTTCATGAAAGATATTCAACATCTCCCAAAAAATATTTCTATATAGTAGTTTTTTTATACATACCCTACCTAAAACCTTTTTTTATAATTTGGGGAAAGGAAACATAAGAAAGGGTGATCATATATTCTCAGTAAGGATAAACAAAGATATCAATGATCACTTAAACATAACACGAGCATAAGGGTATGATTACATAAGATTAACATTTGATAATCCATAGTCATCATATCATATATCATAATATTGAACCATGAAAAAATATTGTAATTTCATAAGACATGAATCATAAAGAAATAAAATAACATGATCCATGAGAGTATAAAATTTACATAATAAATAAGTTTATAGAATAAACATAATTATATAAAATCATTTCATTAGTCACATATCACTTCCCAAAATATCATAGAGGATTGAGTTCACTTCCTATTCCATTGAATCCTTAGTCAAGGTTCACCCAAAAGAATATCATAATAGATAAAGTCCCTTACTAAACAATATTCTCTGCCCATTCTAGTCCTTACTATCTCATGAGATATCCATCTTTACCCAATACATTTTAGGGATATATAATTTTGATCCCACCCATAACCCAATGAAAATAATAAATATGTGTGCCAAAATATCATAAAACATTCATCATAGCATAACCCATGGAAAGAAATGGGTTTCATAAATATTTCATTATTTTATTATAACATAAACCCTAGAAAATAAACATGTTTTATGAAGCTTTCATTATAACTTAATTAACCCATGGGAAATAAATGTGTTTCATAGAATTGTCCTTAGATCATTATTGTCATCATAATACATCCAAATAATGAAAGTGTATGGTATAATTGGATCATATCCCTATTAAATAATAAGTAACATCAAAGGATGTTATTATAGATAAAAAATTACATTAAAATATCATTAAAACATTTCTTGAGGAAAATACCCTTTTCATTTTGAACTCACTTATTTAAAATATATACATTTCCCAAATATTAAGGGAAAAAATTTATTTTAAAAGAACCATATAAACTTGTAAAGTAATATTCAAATAATTGTGTATTTATGATGGTAGAAAATTATGTTCATGCCATTTATGTTAAAAAAAATATTCCTTTCATATTTTAGGTAAAATGTCAAAAGTACCTTGTTTAGAAAATGAAAAGAAAATTTCTTTTAAAATTTTTTGTAAAAAATTAAATAATGGGTAAAAATGACTTTAAAAAAATCATAGGAGAATATAAAAAACATTATTGGAATTTTTTTTAAATCATCGATATGGAATAAAATGGATTTTTGACCAAAGATAGAATTAAATTCAATTTTCCTTAAAAAAATTCTTTTATTATCTTGAGTTATCAATGAGAGTAAAATGAAGGGAAACATTCAATCTATATAAATAACTAGAGGAAAATAAAATTCATGTAATTATTGAGAGATAGGTTATAAAATTTCATCATCTAAAATTTAATCATAAATAGTTATGATAAACAATGTGATTATAACAGAAATACCTTACCACTTTGGTAGATTCTGAATCAAAAAATAATAAAAGATATAACATTATATGGATATATAAATACACATAATTTTAACTAGAATAATCTTAAAATAAATTCATGGTAAGTATGTACACCATATAAAATAAAAAATTGGTAAATATGGTATGTGTCTCACAAAAATAAAAGTGAGAAGAAAATATCTTACCACTTTGGTAACATTTGAATCGTAATACACATGAACGAATAAATTAAAGTGAAAATTTAAATATCATGAAAATAAGATGACTCATTATATAAAATTTAAAAGGGGATTTATATACACTACATAAATAAGATAGGTTCATAACATAACATATATCCCAAAGAAGATAATTTGAGATAATGAATCCTTACCTCAAGTTTAAATTTCTCTGAAAACACTCTAACCTACTATATAATATATTTAAATTTATTATAATTATACAGTAGAATAATTCAATTACATATAATATCATATATATTCAACTTATAACATTTCAAGACCCATTTATTAATAATTCATTATTAAAAGCATCAATTCTAGGTGTAAACGGTTTCCTTTTTAATAGAAGTTTCAGTTCAAAAATTCAATTCCTTACACTTTTATCATAGTTAAATTATCTATAGAATATTATTTTTGATATAATATCTTATGTTTTCATTATAAACATATTTATAATAATCCATAAAAAAATAATTTACATCATTCATGGAGATGATAGACCGTGCGTACACATGAATGTTGTTTTCAATTTCTAATAAAAAGAATAAAATAAAGAAAGATATTATTTTATAATTAAAAAACATAATTATGTTATGAATAAAATATATATAATTTAAATACACCCATATTACCATCCAAGTAAAATGTAAAGTAAAAACAAATCACATCACTTCTTGGATGTGATAGTCTACATGTAAGCACGGGCGATATTATCATTTTTCAACAAATGGGAAGTTAAGAAGGTACGTAAAGACCCTTACCCAAGTAACTCAGTGTTGGTGGTTAGTTTATTATATTGGAATAAGATAAAAGTATTCATATATTAAATTACCAAATATTTTAGTAGTCTTGGTAAACTAGATACATTCTTGAATCTCACATTATAATTGGAAACTTGAAATACAACATAGTAAGAGTAAAACATTTTCATCCTTGAACTCTTTCAAAGATTTATTATCTATAACCTAGGTAAGAAAAAAAATCAGGGTGATCCCAAATAATTAGTAAGGGTTACACATAATTTAATTTATCATGAATCAATAAGGCACGATCAATATGGAAAGGTAAATAACTATAACTATATGACATTTAATTAATAACTTTACACTCATGATTATATAAGAAATAATCAATATAGAAAGGTAAATAACTATAAAAACATGCCATTTAATCAATAAATTGAGCACAAAAATTCATCAATGGATAATATCAATGAAATAATATCATGGATAATAATAACTGAATTCTTAATGAATAAAATGATTAATATCGGACAATATGATATCAGGCATCATGCTTTACCAATAAGACCTTACAAAAAGATAGTTTAAAACTATGGGTAGGGATACAATAGAAACCCATTTAATTCTAGCTTATTGATTCAACTCATGGTACTATCGATGATTTTAGGGAATATATAATTTCATGCCCCACCCATCACTGCATTTCCAATGCATTCCTTATATATTGAATGATTGATTTAATTTATGAAAAATATGTCTTATAAAAAAATATCATTATGGAATAAAGAATATGGATTTATCAAATATTTTCCCAGTCAATCAAATAAATTTTATAATAAAACACCATATATAAAAATGGTATATGGTTTAGGAAATAATCATATCCATGATACAAAGAATATGGATATTTAAGAGAAATTTAATTTCCAATGATCATAAGAAAGTGAATGTTTTAAGATAAAGTTATTGACTACAAAATTAATCAAGAAAGTGATTGTTAATAATTTATCTGGTCAAACTGACCATAAAATATCTAGAGAAATAATAATGATGACATCATTAAAACATACCCCTAGTGAAGTATAAGTAAAATAAATGGATATTTTTTTGTTAATTAATTTAAATACTATAAAAATATTATTAAAATCATTCTTGAGGAAAATACCCATTTCTATTTGAAAATAACTTTAAAAACTGAAAATATCTAGAATATTAGGGAATAAAATTTATTTTAAAAGAACCATGTCTAATTATAAATGAATATTAAAATATTTTAGTATTCATGATGGTGGGAAATCCATTTCATGTTGAGTACATTAAAATAAATATTTCTTTCACATTTTAAGTAAAAAAGTCAATAGTGCCTTGTTTTGAAAATGACTATAAGATTCATTTTAAAACATTTTTTAATAGTAAAACATAGTTAAAAATGTATTTAATAAATAATTTTAGAATATTAAAAAATTCTTTAAAACACTTTTAGAAAATATACATTTTAAGGAAAATGATTTCCGACTGAAGAGAGTAATAAAGTCATATTTTATTAAAAAATATTTCTCAACGATTTTAAGTACCAATAAGAGATAAATGGTACTATTAATTTAAAATTTAATTAATAACTATAGGATAAAAAAATTAAAGGGATTTGTTTTATAAAATGGTTAAATAATTTCCTTTAATGGAAATTCAAACATAAACAATCCTGGTTAAAATGATATTGTGAAATAAACCCTTACCGATTTGGTATCTTTTAAATCATAACCCACATGAGAGGAATAAATTAAAATTAAACATTAAATACCATGAATATAAAGATATTAACTATATAAAATATAAATTGGGAATTATATACAACTCATAAAAGAATATAGGTGTATAACATAACATATGTACCAAAAAAGACAATTTGAGATGAGAAACCCTTACAATGGTCATAAAATTGAAGTGAGAATTAATCAATGAATATATTATATGAATAAAATTTAAATCCAAATAAAATAATATTAAATAAAAAATAAGGTAAAGAAAAGTCATCACATACATAATCTTATAATATTAAAGATAATAAAGAAGTAATATAACCTAATGAAAAGAAATTGAGTTATCTTTACCACTTGATAACATTAAAGTAAAATCCAATTGGATGAAATAATTTTAATTGGAACTTAAAATACCATTAAATATTAATAATTAATGATATTACTTGTAAAATGGGTATTATATACACCATATAAAAGAATTTAGGTTCATAACATTATAATATTCCTTAATTAAATGAAATTGAGACAAAATCCCTTGTCTAACATTTCCCTTTAGTTAAATGTGATTTAAACTCTTGTATAATTGTTTTAAACATGTTATTAATTTATAATATAATAATATTCATATTTATAATATCATATATTACCATCTTATAACATCTTACCACTAGTTCATTAACAATATTTTATTATTACTATTGATTCATGTGTTAATTAGCTTGTTTTCTCATGCATGGTTTGTCACAAAAGTTCCGGTTATTGTGAATATGATATATATACATCATATCAAGAATTATATAAATATTTTAAATATAATATTTACTCTTTACATAAATTTTTATAACCATTTTAGAAAGTTTTACATAGAAAATGGATCGCATCGCTTCGTTGAGATGATATGTTGTATGCACACACGAGCGACGATATCATTTCCTTACTGGGTGAAAGGGTAGAGAAGTTTATGATATATTAATTTTATAAAATAAATATAATTTTATAAGTGTCATATACATTTATTATTTACATCATTATTACTATCCATGTGGTTTTTTAATGGAAAGAAAATTACATAGGTTCGCGAGGCAGTAGTCCACCGTACACACAAGTGATCGATTTGTTTCCTAGTTGATGGAGGATGAGTTGTATAAATATTATGAAATCAACATAATAAAATCATATTATATGATATATATTTGTTTTATTATATTTTAATTGTTAATACATAATTTGATATGGTGAAAGAATAAGTAAAATAAATAGATTAGTGAAGACAATTACCTTCACTCAGAAGAACCTTTTTTGGATCTCTTATTAAGGACCCCAGGGTTGGTCTTTTTGGGAAGAAAGAAACATCTATAATGTGTATAAGGTTTTTTTGGAGATATTTATTTAGGGGTTTTTTAAGCCAAATGGTTTTATAGGTGTGAATAAGTGGAGGAAGGAGTTCCCTTTTATAATTAAGGAGGAGTGACATTTTTGTAAATACCCAAAACCATACAATAACATGAAGTCACTCTCACCCCAAGTGACTCAAAAATTGATAAATAATAGATTGGATGGAATTTAAGGTCTATAAACACCTTAAACATAAAAAATAAACATTTTTAAACATGTTACTCCTTATCGTCTAAGTTTACTTACTTTTACCATTTTATTTTCACCCCAGTAATTAGTTTTTTTTAAACTATATAATTTATCCTAAAAGCCTAAAATAAAATGATCTTTATTAGATAATTTATAAACAATAACTATAAACATGGAAACATATTTATAAAATCATTCCATGTTTGTGTAAAATTAATTTTAGCACAAAAACCTCTGTTTTAACAGCAATTGCGGTAAATAAATTTTACTATCTTTACTAATCAGTATGAAAAAAAATTAAGTTGATATTATGTTATAATATAAATTATTATGATTCCAAATATTGAATAAATTTTATGAAATTAAATTAACATAATTTTTATATTTTAATTTAAAACTAAACTCACAAATCGTGTTGAATTTTTTTTCCAAGAAATGCATTTTTCAAGAATAAGATGATCTTACATTAATTATATGACTAGTGATAAAAATTATATTGATTTAAATTAATATATTTATATATATAATATATAAATCTAATTTAAATATTTATTTATTAGTGGTCATTTTAATTAATTAAAATGTAGGAATATTATGCATTTAAAAACTGTTTTAAGAAAATTACGTTTTTAAGCCTAAAAATAAATTTATACCAAGATCAGATATAAAATGATTAAAAATAAATTAATTATATTAAAAATAACTACATAATACTTATTTTACTTTTATATAAAATTCAAATAATATATTTACTTTAAAATTACTTAATTTAATGAAAATAAATAACATTATTTGAAAAATCAGTATTTTTCACCATTCACTGAAAAATCAACCTTTTCCAAAAAATATCAAAATTTCATCCTAATATAATTTTGAAATGATGATTTAAAAAAATATATTCTTTTTATATAATAAAATTTATAAAATTGGTATAAATTAATAATAATTTCCAAACATAAAATTCAAAATAAAACCATTTTTGAAGCATAAAATGATTTTATTATGAATTAAGTACTTATTTATAAATACATTATATAAAACTTTTATAAATATTTTAATAATGTGATTAATAATTCCCATTCACACCAACTTAAAATATAGGTTATAAAGATTACATTAAATAATAATATTTTAATAGTAAACCGTGGTTCACTTGAAACTCATTGTTGTGTGTCATATTCGTTATCGAACACAATGTTATTATTTTAATATATAAGGTTGATACATTATAACAAACTTAAATAAAGTGTGTCCTAAAAATTTGAACTTTCTATTGGAAATAAAACTAGGTTTTTATGTTTAAAAATTCCATTGTGTAAAACCCACATCATTAGAGGGTTAATAAAACATTCTCTTAAAAACATGGAAATGGAAATATGAAGGCCATATATAATAACAAAAAACTAGGTTTCCTAGTAGGAAAAAATTATAAGGAACTAAAAATATGGACATGGAGAAGAAAAAAATAACCCAAGGACTAATAAATAGAGATATATAACATGTTTTTAATAAAGTTAACAACCACAAATCCATAAATCTTTGATGGGTGAAAAGACTATTGATTTATCAAATGCGATTATGATAGGATAATATTTTTATTAAAAGAACCTTTTCCTAGAGTTAAATAATTCCTTCACCATCTAAAATAAGAATATAAATAAATATATTTACATTATATATTTCTATTTTATAAAAAAATTCATCCTTTGGTAGTGATTCAATAAATTTCCACTTCATCTCTTACTCCAAGAAATGAATATCCAATATGAATTTTTGTGCCTGAAGAACTAAAAATACATTTTAATGGATCATAATATTAATAAAAGAATAATAATATATTCCAAATATATTTATATATTAACCAAAACTAAAATGGTTACCACAAGGTAAGATAATAACAGAAATGTGTTATCCTTTATATGAATAAATAATACATTTTACTTAAAAATTTCAACAAAAGGTTTAAATTAGATTCTTACATAAATTAATAACCCTACATCCCAATTAACCTCAATATTCTCAATATTAGAGAATGTTTTGACCTAAAAGGATATCTTATAAATTTTAACACACATCCTTAAAACTAATGGTTATATATAACTCAACATAATAAAATGTATCCCAAAATATCATTAATTGCTTCAAAATAAAAAATATTTAATCCTATAATTTTTTCCCAAAATAAAATTAATATTTAATATGAATTTTTTTAACTAAAAACAATTTCATACTGACTAGTACATCATGTAGGCCAGATGTAGGATCTATACCTTTATCGCCCCTCAATTGTAGGTTCAAGACCTATGACCTTACCAGATATGATGGGTTGTCGTCTGGTATGTAGGTTGTAATTTTTTAAAAAATATTTTTATATAGTTCCTATAATGTTTCCAAAAATATAATGAACATCATAAAAAATAACATTAAACATAAAATCACTTTTTAGTAGCTAATGTTTTCTATATAACTTATTTTTTACATAAAATCAAATAATCTTAATTGAATAGTATTACCTTAACATCAATGATCATATTAACCCTAAAGATTATCAATAACTTTAAACATATAAATATAGAATTATTCCTCAAATTATAATTCATGTTGAACCTTAAGGTTACATATACCGAACCTCATGAAATGTCTCCCGAAATTCCATTAATATCACAAAAATTCCATAACTTAAAACCTAAAAAGGGATGTCTAAGAATTTAAACATATCGTCAAACTTAAACTCATAAAACCATGATTATATCCACAATTATTGAGTTAATCTTAGATAAATACATATATTATTCTAAAATTAATACATTTCTTATATGTTTTTTGATTTTTGTTACCAAAATACCATTGATAAAAATACTTCTATGATATAATTCTTGAATCCCGATACATATATACTAAAAACCATTTGCTTCAATATAGGTCCTTTTTTTCTAGGTTTCTACCATTAAAAGAGGGTATTGACTTGGATAATTCCCAAGTTCCCCACATTCAAGAAATTAACTATAAATAGAACTAAAGGATTAAATTTATTCCTATACATTATAATACTCATTTTTACTTGATAATTACTTTCTCTATTCCATTATTTTCCACTCATAAAACATTTTCCTATTCCTTTGTGACACTATCGTGGGTGTATCTTTCAAAATTTCTAACTTGAAGGAAATAAAACCTTCTTTTTTCCATGAACTCTACCACTTCAAATCATAGATAAATCCACAATTATATTATTAAGAAAGTCTAAGATTTTTTTAAGGTTAAGGTTGTTAATCGTATATAATTATAAGAGATTAGGAATAATCATGATATCTTTCACTTGAGTCATCATCTCATTTGGTTTCTCAAAATCACCAAATTTTCTATTATATTACCTATTAACATGATTCCTTTGGGTTCTATCCATTGACTAAAACCAAAAATCATAGTGTGAGAAATAATAATCATAGTGGGGAAACCATATAATCAATTACAGGATGTCTAAATCATGAAACATAATTTTCAATCTAAGGAACCTTAGATTTAACCTAGGCCATTCATTTTCATCATCTATTAAAATCCTTTAATATGTCTCATAATGAAAATGTCAATTACCAAAATCATATCTCCTAGGAGTGTTAAACTAGTTGAAACCTTTTTAGATTTATTACCCCTAGGTACAATTGTTCCAGAACCATGTCCACTTATAGTATTCAGATTGGGATATATTTCCAGAAAAGGCCATATAATATATTGCTCACCAAAACATTAGGATATTCTTCTATACTTATCCTAAAATTTTACCATATTTTTATGTTTACTAATCTATTATTCCTAAATAAAATTCCCAATATTTCTAATAAACTTTATATAATACCAACTGTAAAGACCTTAACCCTAGTAACCTTGTGTTGATGGTTACTTTATTATATTGGAAAAATATATAAGAGATTTCATCCCAAAGGACTGAATAGTGTAGTTGTCTTGGTAAACTATATATAAACTTGAATCTAACATTACATTTAGAAACATGAAATAAAAAATAGTGATAGTAAAAAAAAATTCATCCTTGACCTCTTTCAAAGAATTCTTCTTTATAACATTGGGAAGGGAAAAAATAAGGGTGAAATAAAATTATAAATAAGGTATACACAAAATAATATATATCATGAATAAATAAGGTATAATCAATATATCAATGTAAATAAATATAAATTAATTCCATGTAATCAATAACTTGATTATCATGATTATATAAGGTATAATCAATATGGAAATGTAAGTAACTGTAAACACATGCCATTTAATCAATAATAATAGAAAAAATGTATCCATGTATAATATCAATGAAATAATCGCATGGATAATAATAAATAAATTATTAATAAAGGAAATGTCTAATATTGGATGTCATGATCTCAGGAACCATGATATCTTTACTACCAAAACCTTATATCAAGACAATTTAAAACTATGAGTAGGCATACACAAGAAACCCATTTAATTCCACATTACTAATTTTCCTCATGAGACAATCAATGCATCAATGGGATATATAATATGGGCCCCAACTATAATTTCATTTCTAATACATTCCTTATATATAAAATGATCAATTTAACTCATGAACAATATACCTTTTCAATAAATATCCATATTGAATAAATAATATAGATTTATCAAAATTTTCCCCAACCAATCAAATAAATTTCATAATAAAACAACATATATAAAAATAGTATAAATTTTAGGAAATAATCATATCCATGATACAAATAATATGGATATTTAATAGAACTATAATATCTAATGATAACAATAAACTGAATGTTTCAAGAGAAAGTTATTGACTACAAAATTAATCAAGAAAGTGAATTCTAGTACTTTCTTTGATCAAAATGATCAAAAATAATCTACATAAAGAATAAGTATGGTATCATTACCATATATTACCAGTGAACTATAAGTAAAATAAATGGTTATTTTTATTGATGAATACAAATACCATAAAAATATTATTAAAAATATTCTTGAGGAAAATACACATTTCTCTTTGAAAATCACTTTAAAAACTAAAAATATTAAAAATATTAATAAAAATATTTTCTTTTATAATAACCTCGTAACATTTTAAATCAATTTTAAAATATTTTAGTAGTCAAAATGATAGGAAATTCCATTCATACCGAGTATGTTAAGACAAATATTCTTATCAAGATTTCAACAAAATGTCAATAATACCTTCTTTGGAAAATTATATAAAGATTAATTTTAAACCATTTTTTAAAATTAAAACATGGAATAAAATTTATTTAATAAATAATTGGATAATATTAAAAAAAATTCTTTAATTTTTTTTAGAAAACATGGATTTGAAAGAAAATGATTTTTGACTGAAGAGAGTAATAAAGTCAGATTTTCTTATAAAAAAACTTCTCAACCATTTTAGGTAAAAAAAGAGGGAAATAGTAGTACTACATGAAAATTTTATGAATAAATAGAGGATAATAAAATTAGAGGGGTTAATGATACAATGATCAAATAATTTCCTTCAATAGAAATTCAACCACAAACAATCCCGGTTAAAATGAGATTATGAAATAAACCATTACCACTTTAGTAACTGTTAAATCATAAACCCTAAGAAAGGAATAAATTAAAATGAAATATTAAATACCATGAATATAAATATTTTAATTATATAACATATCAAAGGTGTATTATATACACATAATAAAATAAGTTAGGTGTATAACATAACATATGTCCCAAAGAAGAAAATTTGAGATGAGACACCCTTACAATAATTATAACATTGAAGTGAGAATTAATAAATGAATTGATTATGTGTATCAAATAAAAATCAACATAAAATAAGTGGAAATAAATATTAAGGTAATCAAAATTAATTACACATATAAACTTATAATATAAAATATAATGAATAGTTATTATAACCAAATGAAAATAATTTGGTTATGAAATTCTCTACCACTTAGTAATTTTCATGTAAAATCCGCTTGGATAAAATAATTCAAACTGAAACCTAAAATACCATGAAATATGAATTATTAAGGATATTAAATTTAAAATAGGAATTATATACCCCATATAAAATAAATTAGGATCATAAATTTATAAAATTCCATAATAAAAAGAAACTGAGATAAAATACCCTTCCTCATGTTTCACTTTAGTTGAACATGATCTAGCCACATGTACAATGGTTCTAAACATGTTATTAATTTATAATAGAACCAAATTAATATTTATAATATCATATACTATCTAATTATAACATCTTACCACCCATTCTTTAGCAATATTTTATTATTACTATTGATTTGGGTGTTAATTGTGTTGTCTCTCATGCATATTTTACCACAAAAGTTCTGATTCTTATGCATATGATGTGTATTAATTATCTAAAAAATTATATTAATGTTTTAAAGATAATATTTACTCATTATATAATGTTTTAGTACCATTTTTATGTTTTTACATGGAAAATAAATTGCATCGTGTTGTGGAGATAGTAGGCCATATGTACGCACAAACAACAATATCATTTCCTTAATGGGTGAAAGTGTAAGGAATTTGATGATATATTAAATTTATAAAATCAATATATTTTAATAATTATCATATATATTCATTATGTAAATCATTATACATATAAATGTGATTTAGTGATGGAAATAAAATTACATTAGTTCGTGAGGCAGTAGTCTGTCGTACCCACGAGCGATGACTTTGTTTTCCATTTTATGGAGGAGATGGATAAATATTATTCCATAAATAGAATAAAATCTTAGTATATTGGATAGATTTATTTTATTATATTTTAATTTTTAATACATAATCTAAGGTGGTGAAATAAGTAAAATAAAGAGCTTATCAAAGACAATTAGTTTAGAAGAACATCCTTTGGAATCTTATTAAGGACCCTATGGTTGGTATTTTTGGGAATACCAGAAGATATATAATGTGTATAATGATTTTTGGAGATATTTTTTGTATGTTTTGGTTGATATAAATGGCATTATATGTGTGAATAAGTGAGGGGTGGGAGTTCCCTTTTATAATTGAGGATTGACATTTTTGTAAATACCCAAAACTATTCAATAATGGGAAGTCACTCTCACACCAAGTGCCTCCAAAATTGAAAAATAATTTATTGGATGTAATTTATGTTTGATAAAAACCTCTAAAATAAAAAAGAAACATGTTTTAAACATGTTATTCCTTATCGTCTAAGTTTATTTACATTTACCCTTTTATTTTTTACCCTGATAATTAGTTTTTTTAACTTAAATAATTTTATTTTTAAGTATAAAATAAATTGAGACTTATTAGGTAATTTAGACCAAATAATTCTTAATATTAAATCAAATTTATTAAATAAAAATTCCATGTTTGTGTAAAATTAACTTTAACACAAGAAAATGTACAGTGTAAAACCCCATTTTAACCTTAATCATGGTAAATAAATTTTACTGTATTTACTAATCATTATGACATAAAAATATCTTGAAAATAATATATAATATTAATTATTAGGATTAAAATAATGGAATTTTTTTTAATAAATTAAATTCATATAATTGGTTGAATTTAATTTAAAAATTAACCCATAAATTATGTCGAAAAACAGTTTTTCAAGAAATTTATTTTTGAAGCATAAGATGATCTTACATAAACTATAAGAATAATGATCATAATTAAATGGATTTAAATTAATATATTTATATATATAATATATAAATTTAATTTAATTTTTTTATTGGTTATTTTAATTAATTAAAATGGTGAAACATTATGCATTTAAAAACATTTTTCAGAATTTTTTTAAGCCTAAAAATAAAATTATACCAAATTCAGATATAGAGATGATTCAAATGAAACTAATTATATTAAATATAACCAAAAAAATATTTATTTTACTTTGAAATAAAATTCAAATCATAATGGAGATTTAAAATTACTTAATTAAATGAAAATAAAAAAAGTATTTGAAAAATCGGTATTTTCACTATTCACAGAAAAATCGACTTTTCAGAAAAATATCAAAATTTCACCCTAAGATAATTTTGATATGATGAATTAATTTTTTTTATAAAATAATATTTCTAAAATTTTTATAAATTACTTATAATTCCCAAATATAAAATTGAAAATAAAACTAGTTTTGAAGAAAATGTATTTTAAAGCATAAAATGATTTTATTGAGAATTAAGTACTTATTTATAAATAAATTAAATAAAACATTTATTCATATTTTTATAATGTGATTAAAATTTTTAATTCCCACCAAATTATTGGCCAGGTTATAATTGTTACATTAAATAATAATATTTTAATAGTATATCACGGTTCGCTTAAAACTGAGTGGTGCGTGTCCTATATACTTTTGAACATAATGTTATTATTTTAAAGAACCATTGGAATGATATTTTTAAAAGATAATAACCTATAATTCATGTATGGAGAAGTTGATAAGATAAAGTTTCAGGGTTTGGTCAATCAAAATGGATCAAAGTGGTGTAAAGAAGAGAAACGAGGTGCGTCCTTTTATAAGAGAGGGAAAAGACACATTTAGAATTAATAAAAATGTTTAAATATAATAAATCCATTTTTATGTGAATATTGCACCATATGGATATAATTTCTAAGATAATATAGTATTTTTTTTAAACCACTTATACTAATAATTTTTTTAGAGGTTTAATTGGTATTTTAAACCTTATCTTTTAGTTTAACCCATTAGTTATCCAATTTTAACCTTAACTACGGTAAACAATTTCAATATTAAAGGGATGTAATTTTAAATATATGGTAAAAATTGTCTCATAAATGGTCAAGATATGATATTTTTAACTATTTACCATCCTAAATTTATTCTTTCAATTTTTTTTACATAATTTAATAAAATATTATTTTTCATAAAATATCATTAATGTTATTTTATAAAATATTCATTTAAATGACTTTAAAGATACCAAGATAAGAAATTAATTCTAATAAAAAATCTTTAACAATAGATTTTAGATTTTTATTACCCATAACATTCACGTGAAACCATAATTCATCAAAAAATATTACTTTTGATGTTTTTAAAATCATTTAATTTGATTTTTCTACTTCTTGCACAAGCACCATGATAGCGTTGTATAAATGTTTAAGGTAATTATATAATTACTGAAAATTATAAATAAAGTACCATCATAAATATAATTTAATTATGCTCAAAATAACCTTTAATTTTTATTCACATTTTTTTTATCCCTATGTGAAAATATAAAATAAACTTAAAAGTAAGAGAGTGATATTTTTTATTTTTCATACTTAAAATAATATAAATTTTATTATCAAGGTAAAATGAAAAAGATGAAATATATTTGAATTTTGGATGGATATGGCCGAATTAATCCCATAAAATGAAATAAAGTCCTGTTTTGGGTTGATTTTAAGACCTTATCTCATGGTTTTAACCTTGTTTTACCATTTTATCCTTACTGAGGTGACACAAATTTACCAGAGTTATTATTAATGATGAGAAAAAAATAAAAAAGACCTATTTATAAAATTTAAACCTCCAAATTTCAAACATAATATCCATTTTTAGAGATTAAATCTCTATAAGTTTCAAAAATAAATTTTAATATAAATGTGTAAAATGTAATGACAAACAGTTTTTAGAAAAATACATTTTTCATCCTAAAAATCGACTTATATAAAAATAATGAGTATTACTAATTCAAATAGATTTAATTATATTATTATAAATTAAAAGGATCATATGTCACTTTAAGACCAAATCCAAAATTTAATGGGACTTTTAAATTACTTCATTTAACAAAAAGAAACGAGAGTATTTTAAAAATCTTTATTTTTCATTATTCACTAAAAAATAAATCATTTCAGAAAAATCAAAAAAATTCACCATAAATTAATTTTTGTAGGATTATTTCAAGAATTATTTTTATTTTATAAAATACAATATATATCTCAATTCACTTAAAGTTTATAATGGTCATATATAAATAATAATATTTTTATAATATATCTAAATTCACTTAAAGTTTTGTGTTTCCTGTTAGGAAATATATTGATCTCATTATTTTTTTAAAATATTTTTTTGGGGGCGTTACAATGACCCCTGTGGAATATGGGATTACTATTGATTTCTCCTATTAGTCTCATGGATCATATCCCACATCTTCCTAACACCTCTATGAAAACCTGACCATAACTCCCTCAAACAGAAACAATGAAGATACCCTATCCTGTTGTGTTAATGATAATTATTTTGAGATTCAGTGAAAAAAATATGATAATATCCACTATGTCCATAATTGAAGCATATGATAATGCCTCTCCCCTTAGAGTATTCTAAAGAGATTCTACCCCACTTTGACTTCCTACTACTACCATTTCAAACCCCTTAGCCTTCATATTTATACTACTAGAAAATGTGTCCACTAGATCATTAGGATTCCCCCTCATTAGTTCACCAATGACTAAAAGAATACATGTTTCTCTATCCTCTTATAGTCCCTTATCGATCATCAGGGCCTTGTGTAACACCTTAGAATACATTGTCAGGTCGAAGCTCCTAACCTGGAACATCATATCCTATTGAAGGTAGATCTCATACTTCCAAGACTTCCATTCCTTATCCCCATCTAAAAGAGGATTGAACTGAAAAAACTTTATGAAATTATCAAAATATACAGATATGAACATCACCCCTACCAACACTCTATAAACAGCTAAGGTTAATCCAAATTCAGCATATCTAGGAAAAAATATCCAAATAAGATATCCTTGAAGGTCTCCTAAGTTTGATCCTCATATCTCCCTACCTAGTTTATGATGCCCTACCATCTTCTAGTGTGTCCTTGAAGAACGAAGGTCACCAACTTAACCCATTGATCCTATAGATTCTCTACTATATAAAATATTACTTTAATGATATCGATCCAATACTCAATATCCCAGGGTCCTCCAATGCCCAAGAAGGATAGGGGATGATGAAGTTAGAAATCTAAATTATAATTTTCCATCATCCTATGAGATCCTCCGTGTAAAATAGGCACGATCTAAGAGACTCTAGGATGAATTTTTTCCTCTTCTTGAACCACTGGAGCAGGTGTGAGAGGTTCCTCAACATTATTCTCTTTCATTCCTAGTAGAAATATAAAAAGTTCCTACCTTGAGGGGGAATTCTAATGTGCTTTTCTAGTGGGTCCCATGATGTGTCTCCTAAGAAGCATTATTTTTAATTCCAAATGAACTCTTATAAAATCTTTTAAAAACTCACTTAAAGTAAAAAACCAAGATGTTTATTGGTACGGACATGGTATTTCTATTAGAAGACCTATCCTAGGAGGCTAACCACATCCACAAGGAATAACCCCCTTAGCACCACCCAAGAGCTATTCCAAGTCTCCATTACCTATATGTTAGTCAAAATTATATAAACATAACAAAACATAGCATGCTCTGTTAAATTAATTAAAATGTTAGTACATATATATCACAGAAGAATAGATCATAGATTACTAATGACATTTAATTAATTGAATTACTATGTATGAAAGACAATCATATGCATAAAATATGAACCCATATTCCTATTCTTGATTCATGAAGGCATCCAAATACCATAAAATATAATAAAAAAAATATTATTTAGGATTAGTATGAAACTATAATAGCAAAACCAATAAAAAAATCCCATCAGCAATAACTAGAGGTCTATAACATAAGATCTAGCTAGGAACTTATGTGACTCCCCTAATCTAGTTCCACATAGTATATCTCCATTCTACCTTGCCAAAAATATTTCAAGAATAAAATAAAATAAAAGAAAAACTCCTATGATACCACTTTGTAATTCCCTGACTCGAATAACCTAGTCCAAGACAGAGTGATACATGAACTCATGCATGCCTCCCCATATGCAAGAGTCCACCAATTAGTGGTGAGGGTATGAATGATGTCGTGGGGTGACTATACCCTTGGTAACAATTTCTATACACCAAAATCACAATAGGTATAAATCAAAATCCAAAAATAGAATAGAAGAAACTAAAATAATATCACCATGCTATAATAAATGGCATATAGGTCATACAATATAAACCAAAAGACTTATAATGTGTTAAGTCAACCAATGTATAATAACCAAAGTAAATAAACTAAAACACTATATAAATACTTTAGATTCTATCCCAAAATCACATATGTTCTCTAAACTCCACCTTCTTAGCTTTCTTATGCAAGGCCCATGCCCTTAGCTAGATCCTTGACCATGAAATTTGGACACACATCAGGATTCCTGTGTAGGGTGTGAGTATAAACCCAATAAGACACCAAAAATTCATCCTTAACATAAATATTAATTGTATATGAAGGTTCATGTAATGATGTAAAGTAAATTAAAAAAAATAAGAAATCAATCATATGTTGAGTGATTTTGCGCTAACCGGATTATCACAAGCCCGAACCATACATTCTTTTAATATATATTAAAAGGAATGTCTCATACTTAATCACATATTGCATTAATGCACAAGTCCAACACATGTGTTGGATCAAGGAACATAGCTAATCAAGCCCTAGGTCAGGACATAAGGCCATCTCACCCCTAGACCGACCTTGGTCCAGGTCACAAGGATATCATTTCCCTACCTTTACTAGATTGGGGCACAAGGCCATCATACCCCATACTTTATCTTAGGTCAGGACACAAGGCCTCTAAACCTTATCCTCTATCTCGGGTTAGGGAATGAGGGTATTATACCCCTGGCCTATATTTAGGTCCAATCATTATCATCATCACATGTCACACTAGAATATTCTCCCCCTCTAGGGTCTAACTAATCCATGACGATCTAACCTATCACTTGATGCCAGATAAAAACCTACAACAACCAAGTATTCGCAAAAAAAATGAATAAAACATAAGGTAAAAATCATATAACATAATACATAGGTATCATAATCCACACACACACACCATATGAAAATAAAAAATATACCATATCACATAATGGTTCTCATGGCCATGCACACATGTACACACATTCTAATCATGCTAATAAACCTTATACAAAGGCCCTCTTTGGTAAGGAATCAATACCTCAGGTGTATTATTTTTAAATTCTAAGATCCTTCACTGGATCATAAAGGTGCACCAGAAATCCCTAGAACCAATACCAATTCATTAAAAATAAGATTCTTGAATCAAGATTCAAGAAGGGGAATATAACATGGTCTTAGTGGTAAATCAACTTACACAATGAGATCCGCCGCTAATAGAAGATATAGATATATCTAAGGAATGTATGAAAATTCTCTAGATCCAAATTCTATCTATTAATAAAACAATAATTCTCTATTATCTCATGAATGAATCCATAGATCTAGACAACATAACATAGATATGTGATTCATCTTAAGAGAATAATTGGATTCAAGATAGAATGGATGAAACCTACCATTTGGGATCTAATGGATTGATTCAATACTGAAAAACTAAATATAGAGGATAGAGAGACCTAATTCCATCAAAAGAGACATCCTAGGTCTCTTATGGTTGAATAAGGGTCAAAACTAGAGACGGGGATATCAAATAGGTATGGTAGAGAAATATTACGAAAGTTACCTTAATGATATAATCATATGAGATCAAACAGCTAGCTAGTAGTTTCCAATTGGATTTTTGGTAGCTCTAGGTATAATCCTAGGATACTTCCTCAGACACTGATTGGTCTATGGCTCCCAAGAGGTTTTCTAGGCTTCCACCACCTTTATTGAATAGTCAGTGGCACTATACCAGATAGTCAGTGGAACTATAATATCTTGAAGAAATTGGTTGGTTCCCCCATCTCCTTTTATCGTGATTCTTAGATTCAAAAATCCTTTATAATGCCTCAAAATTCTAAAAAACATAACCAAGATTTTCCAAAACTTAAACTTAATGTACCTTGTAATTTTGAGGATGTTACATTGTGGAAATAATAAAGAACATTCATTTTCATAATGGACTGTCATTTTAAATTTAAAACATATAACAATTGATTCACTTCCACTTGAACCTTTAACAAAAAATTTTATAGATTTTTTTTGTAAAATTTTATCATAATCAAATAAAATTTTATTCTTTCTCATATTTTTTAAACTAATCATTTTTTCATAACTTTGTCTCCCTTGAAAAAAATGGATAGATCGACATTAAACCTTTTAATTTAATTTATATGTTTATCATTTTCTTATAAAATATAATCAAATTTAGTTTGTTGACATTATTTACATTTATAATGATAATATTTATATTTAATATTTTTAAGTTGAACATTTTCTAGATTAGAATATAATTTATCATTTCATCTTGAAGAAGTATTTTTAAATTTTGTATTCTCGGTAAGAACAACCTTATGTTTTCTCTTAATATTTTTGAATAATCCAAAAATATTTTTAACTTTATGATTGATTATATCAATAACTTCATAAAACTCATATTTATAAGAATCAAAATTAGATTCATAAAACGACAAGAAATCAGATTCACTTAGATATTTTTTTGAAGCCATTAAACATAGTTTGTCGATTCTTTTCCTACACTAGATTCATTACTTAAATAATAATATGAAGTATAACTCTAACTGACTTTAATTTATTTCCTTTAATTTTTGCACTGTTCTCTCTTATTTTTATCATTCTTGAGTCTTGGGCAGTTAGGCTTGATGTGTCCTCTTTCTCAACATTCATATTATATAAATTCATTATTATCATTACATTTATGGCATTATTTATTATATGGATAGTTCCTTTTGATTATTATTGAGTATCCTTTCTTTCTAATACCTTGGTAAACTAGTCCAACTTTATATCTTTCATAGTGTTATAATTCATAAACAAAAGAGTAAGTGGTAAAATTCATTTTTGATTTAAAATTAATACATTTATTTTTTTAATTTTACTCTTGAAAAATATTTTTCAATTCTAATTCATATTGTAATAAATATATGATAAGATAATATATTGTATATTCTTGGAAATTTTTTACTTTCATTAATAGATACATTTTTAACATTCCATTTATTTAGTAAAGATCGTAAATCTATTTCAACTATAATTAAAATATTTAGTGTTTCTCCTAATCCACTCATACCATTAAAAATATTTATAAATATATGAAACATTTCATTCATTATTTATTTTTCACTCATTTTAAAATCTTAATACTCAATTCTTAACATGCTTAGTTTTGTTCTTATAAGCTTGTCTACACCTAAATGAATAAATTTAAAGATATTCCATATTTTATATGTTGTTTTACATAAAAACATATGGATATAAAAACTTCTACTTAATTTATAATATAAAATATTCATTACCTTGTAATTTGAAACATATCTAACAAAATAATTACCAATTAATGATTCAAGATGAACTTCATGTATTTTGTATGGTTTCACTATAATTATACAACTTTCAATACTGATATTATTAATGAATTATTCTATACAAGACTTCTAATATCTAGAATTTATTCCATCAAATAATGGCGGTATTTGAGGTGTTTAACTATCATTTTAATTCATTCATACAATCTCAAAACAGATTTTTTCCCTTAACTATTTAAGTCAGGATTTTATTAAAAAAATAATATATAAATATACTAAATCTAGGAGAGTCCCTTTGAAATAAATTTCTAGGTCCTATTGTGATATTAGATAAAAATTCAACATGTGATTGAATTGACCTTTTTAAATAAATTGTATAAATCATTATCAAAGTTAATAAAAAATTAAGTAGATTAAAAAGAAATGAACATAGTGATTTTTATAATAGTTCAGATCTAAATGATCCCACTCTAATATTAAACCATATCAAACATAGAGAGAAATGTAACCCACTAAATATGAAATATCTAAATTTTTAAGGGAGTCACAACCATTTACAACTTTTTTTAAACCCTAGAGGCAAAACCCAAGGTTGATTTTTTTCACCTGAAGTCCCAACCTACTACTAAATTTTTCTCACCTAGAGTCCCAAATAAATTATCCTTCCCTTTTCAAACCTATAGGAAGAAAAAAATATTAACTTATGTATGGAGTAGTATAACTTGAAACCTACCTTTTATGGGTACTATAACCCACAATCATTAACAACACAAAAAATAGAAATAAATAAGAACCATGGAAACCAGATGAACAATAATTGATCTAAGTGTTGAGGTGGAAAGGTTCTCTATAGTAAAAATTTATAAAATGATCAAAGTTTAGCTAAGAAAAGTAATTGAATTCCAAGGTGTATCACATAATACAATTCAAGAATATCCTCAACCTCTATATTAGCACCTGTTTTGTCAAAATATTTATATAGAGTTCCTTCATGCACCACATATTCAAAAAATTAAGCTTGTCACATTTTACTCTTCCTAAAGAAACACATGATTATTCATTTAATTTATATGAAAAATATCCCATATAGGTTTAATTTGACAATTTATAAAACTAAAATCAGATATGTATTATAAATCGTTGATAATAATTAATACACAGGTAAATGAACTCATAAAAACCAATATAAATGTCCTTGGAATATTTCCATAATCTATGTGAGATAAAATTTTCATATTTTAAATGTATTGAATTTAAAAATTTCAAGTTCTAAGAAAATAATGTTTATATTAATACATATATGATTAAATTTAATGTAGTTTAAATACAACATAAAATATCTCCAAATAAATTTCCACAAGATTAATAAAATTATTTAGTATTTAAGGAATAATTTAATAAAGATAAACATATGAAGTACACATGAATTAATTAATAATATATAATAATAAGTAAAACATATCATGTTTTGAATTGAAAAATGATAAATTCATTGAGTGACCATAATATTGCGAGTGATAGTGAGGCTTGTGTGACATTATGGCTCGAGTGACTCGAAAGGATTAAGTGACTCTTCTTATGGTTGGTCATTTAGTAGGTTCAATACTCTTACAGTATTTCACTTATAATAGGTCATAAGGTAGGTTAAACAATTTTCTAAATTTTCAATCATGGTAGGTCATAAGGTAGGTTCAAAACTTTTCCATATTTTCACTTATGGTGGGTTATAAGGTTGGATCAACACTTTTCTAAATTTACCTTATGGTCAATAAAAAAATAATGATATAGTTGATTGATATTTCCCCACGCGGTCACTTGGAATGACATGATTAATCTATTACTTTATGAGATTTTAAGATTAACTTGTAGTCTATTGAGTTTCTTTATGAGGACAGTTTAACAGTTATAAAAATTCTAACCATATGTCCCATAATCATGTGGTCAGTTAGGTTTCTTCATACAGTCACATTGATTTTGTTTATACAACCAGTCAAGACTTAACTTGATTTTACAAAATAGACTAATCTTCATAATACAATTATATGTGATGTTAACCCCTATAGTGATGAATTTTTCTCCATAATGAGTTCACAAAATACATAACAAACATGAATATCAGAATAATAATCAATTATAATCAATAACATTTACAATAAATAATGTAAGCATAAAATACTTTTCATTACACATGTTAAAGGTAATAAAATTAGTGAAATAGAAGTTTTAATAAATTATAATTATGAAATAAAGAATTACTATAATTATAAAAACATAAATAACCATAGTGGTTAGGAGCCACTTCAATAAGACTTGTTTCCTAGACACTACATGAATTTTAGTGGACTGGTGTCTGGTTTAATTTTCCCAGAATTATCTGTCTTCAAGGCCAAAAATGGTCCTTATTCCCAAGAAATATCCCATTTATCCAAAATGAAAAAATCTTCCCCATAATATGGGTAACCTGATCCTAAAATTCAAAATCAAAATAATTACTTTTGGGTTTTTTACATGGGGTTATAAAATATACAGAGTATTAGTAAATTTTAAGCAAGAATTGAAAAAATTATGATAATTGATGTTTAAATTGTAAAATTATTTAATACCAGTGTTTATAAAAAATCAAACACATGAATATTAAATAATAAAAAATGAATATTATCCTTTTTTCAGTGGATAATATAGATGGGAAATGTCTTGTGGGTGGTGTGAATTATCCCTGATAACCAAAGAATAATTTTAAAATTTATTTTTTTGAGTTTATTAGTGTTATAAATTTACTCTGATAAAATCAACCAACATTTACCATTTATGGAAATATCATCAATTTTTTTTCACTAATAAAGAAAATTTCTAGTATCTATAGAAGACTATTTTGTAGTTATACTAATGGATAGTGGATCCACCATGGGTGTGTATGTGTGTGATTGTGTGTTTTGTATTTCTTCCTTGTAATCGTACAAATTTAATAAAAATTATTTTCATGATGGTTGGTAAAGTTCATTGGATTAATTCAATGAACTTGAGTTAGACCTAATATCCTATAATTGACACTGATGGGGGGGGGGGTAGCTTATTGGTGGTGTGAATAAACCTTGATAACCAAAGTATATATTTATTTTATTTTTTTAGTGATATAAATTTATGTTGATAAAATTGACCATAATTTATCATGATTAGAAATATAAATTCTTTTTAGTGGTAATAAATCCAAGTTATAGTGTTTCTAAAATTCTATTCTGTATTAGCTCTAGTGGCTAGTGGTGTTTTGTGATCTTAGATTCAATACTCCCTGTGTGTTTATGTGTATGCTACTGTGTTTTTTATTTCTTCCTCATAACTCCCCTAAGGTAATATTTTTTTGCATGATGGTTGGAGAAGTTCATTGGATTCAAGAAATGAATGTATGTTTGTTGGGACAGGTCTAACCAAAACACTAGATTGGGTTGTGCCTATTTAATCATAGTCCATCACATCTTTCTAAAATATTTTTTATCAAATTTTATTACATTTATTTTTGAATAATACATGTATTCATTTTTTTAAAATAAAATCTTTGACTGGCATAAGGTGGACTATACTTATTCCCTCTTTGGTGTTTCAGGCTGACCCCCACAAACACAATATCAATATAAGATTAAATGATAGATGATGACTAATTATAACTCCCATATATATTATAGCTAAAAGTAAGACACAAAAGGGAGAGAATATAGTGATAAAAAAATACTTCTTTTATCACTATATCATATATAGCCACACACACACACACACTACATAAATATTTTATCTATAATAATAAATCAATACCTATTTTTATATAAAATTAAAAGTCTATAATTATATTACAATAAATAGATTTTAATGAGGATAAAATGAAGTTAGGAAACTCTATCCATAAGAATCATCATTTATTGTAAAATATGACATATATAAATATAATTATTTATAATACTGTCACTTAGATATCATTAATTCATAGAATATTATTTAAGTTTCACTTAAATGGTCATATTGTTAGCTAAATTTGGGGATGGTACATTTTTAAGAAACAAGGCCCAAGGAATTGTGGGATTTTAAAAAAATGGTCCCCACATTTTTTTCCAATTACAAAAATTCATATTAAAAAAGAAGAGACACAAAAATATTTGAATTCCATGTCCATTTGAAACTAAATCATTAAAAAACTTATTATGAATACTAAAATAGATTTTTTTATTAAGTGAAAAATAGTACAACAAAATTCCTGAATTCCCATCCTAAAATCATAATAGACATAGAAGTTTTATTATCTATTTTTCATATATATTTTTTTAAAAAGTTGTAGTCAATAATTCCTTAATGAATAAATATAAAATTTTATCACATGGTCTATTTTATTGAATATAAATATCACTATTCATTAGAAAAATCAAGAATAGAATATAATTTTTTTAAATATACTTAACCTTGTAACATTTAATATAACCTCTTGTTAATTTCACTATTCTTTTCACATTATTCACATGAAAAGTAGTGAAAATATTATTACTTATAGTCAATCCACTGCCATTTCTAATATCATGATTAATTAATCTGAACTAAAAATATTCTTGAATTGATTAATGAATCAAAATTAAATCAACATTATCATAGGAAGTTATAAAAATTGATTTTTTGTAGAACTCCATGAAATTATATTTTCACCATATGTGAATAAATACCCAGTTTGAGACTGAGCTTTATATGGATAAAATAAATTCATAACACTAACATAACTAACCAATCTTGATTTTAAATTTTTTGAATAATATAATACTTGATCAAAATATCATTGAAGTTATCTAAATATATGTTTGATATAATTTTGATATCTCAATTTAAGATATAAACCAAACATAACCAATTAATCCATATAAAAAATATATCTAGTATTGTATTATTTACAAAGTACACCAGTTGTCTTATAACATTAAGATATATTAATTTAGGAAAAAATTTATTCACTCTTCTCTCATGGTTGAAAATGATATTTATATCTATTAGGATATTATAAAACCATTAATGTAATTAATGGACGAGAATTATGTGGGAGTTCGTATCCTAGAACCAACTAATTTGTACTTTATTCATTAATAAATACCTTATCACATCTTGATTATTCTTCTGTATGAAATTTCATGTGATAATGCCATAAGGATAGTTGTTGCACTAAAAGGTCATAGTTGATCCCTGCTATGATGAGAACTCGAAAGTTCCATAACAGTGTTCTTGAATATATGTTCTATGGTTGTATGATGTTATTTGAGGGAAACAAATAATACATGCCATTAGGGATGAGGAATCATAAAACTTTGAGGAACCTTCTCATGTTGTGCGTCCTTGGTAATATCTTGGAGGACATTATGAGAATGAGACCCGCTAGTAGGGACCCCACATTTTATAGTGTCATTGGATGTTTGTATCTGCAGATGTGTTTATTGGTCCTTATAATTTAAGATTATTATTAATGGGTATTACAAATCATGCACTTAGATGTATTGATGAAAACTTTGATGACACACTATTCACAACGAGGTAGGATATGTTGGGTGTGTCATGAGTAATACTGTATTAATAGATAACGCGTGAAAGAAGTTTTCCCTTATGTTCCTTAATAGAAGTATATATCTCAGGCCCTTTGATGAAATTGATATATCCAAAATAAATCTATGACCATGGTAAGGAATGGGAAAGTTTAATTCCTGGAAGTCAAAGAAATAATAATCAAGCACATGGGTTGATGACACCAGCATGCAACCCACTTGATTCGAGATATCGAGACAAATAGATTACATTACACGGTAAGTGTTCGTAAGAGGTGAAATATCGTTGCAGAATTAATGACCTAAACTATCGTTGAAGCTGGTCAAAGTTTAAAATTTATAATCTTACTAACTAAAGTATATGGGGCAAGTAGGGTCAAACCCACAGAGAAGGAAAACTTGACCACTATTCTTCTAAAATCTTACAAAAAGGCCCCACTGTTGTCAGCAGTGGGGTATATTTTCTATTTTCTTTACTTTTATTATTATTTGTGCATAGATGAAGTACCACAACCTTTTTGATTTTTTGTTCAAAACTGCAACGAAACAAGAAACAGGCTAAAAAACAGTAAGAAACAGAGATTTAAAATGCTGATAAGTGAACAATCAAGTAAAACGTCCGGGAAAAAACCTCCATTATACTAGTTTTAAATGTATTCCAATTCACTTAAAAGTTACTGCATTTCACCAACAAAAATAGAATGACTTATCTCCCTCGCTAAGAGTTAATTCACATAGGCTGATTGATTTCGGACTTCGACACTATGAAATAAATCACCTGTGAAAAGTTTGAATTAATAATGACAACAAGACAAACTCACCTTAAGTCCCAAAGTATTTGTGAATTTATTATTTTTGAAAGATGTGTCCACGATCAATCTCGCCAATGGAATTGTGGAGTTTTGAAAATTAAGTTCTAGTGGTGAAAAGCAATTGAATGAATTCAATATTGATCTCACTGATCACTATTGAATACCTTAATGTGTTAAAGTAAAAGGAAAAAAAGTAACCAGTAGAAGTAGTAATTCCCCAAGATTGAAGGGTTTATCCAATTAACTTGTTCATTATCAATACATAAAATGAAAACATACTAGAACATAGTACAAGAATTCTAATACGTGGGAAGAATAACTCCCCTAAAAATACTCTTCACTCGGACTCCTTGGCCTCCAGCTTGTCTCGAGTGTTGCTCTGCTATCTCCCAAAAGTCTTCACTCTCAAAAAGTGTGTGCATTACTTATGAATAAGCATCCCCCTCTCCCACAATTCTACTGCTACTCTGTTTTAATACCCTCCATCATCTACTACATGTCACCATTCAGTTCCACTGACTCCAAAAAGTCCTTCACTTAAGAACTTCACACGTGCGTTTTTTTCGCAACAGGCACGTCGCGCTAATTTTACTCACGTAACCAACTCCTGTTGAGTTAGTTGCGTGAACTTGGACACTTTTTAAACTTCAATGTGAACCTGAACATGTTAAAAACAAAGTAGAATAATTAAAACACGAAGAATTTTAATTAATATTTTATAGTTATTTTTTAGTTTACTGCTATAATACTTATTAAAAAGTAATTAAAGTTAATTAATAAATATCTTAGCTAATAGTTATTATTAAATATAATTATTATGATTATTTATTTATTATATAATCTTTAATAAAAATATTATGTTTTAAATTTATTATTATTAATTATGTTATTCAGTTAGTGAAACTATTATTAATAATTAGTAATTTAAATATAATTAATTATGATGAAATAAAATTTATTATTAAAATAGTTATTATATAATTATAAAAGATGAATGATAATAGTTTACATATTATAAGTTGATCGAGTAATAGTAATTATTATTTTTAAAGTATAAATAGTTTTATTAATAGATACTTTTAATGTTAAATTGTTATTAAGTTATTAATTTTTATTAATTAACATTATTAATGTAAATTATAAACATTAAGTTTGTTATAAATTTGAAAATTGAAATTATTTACTTATTTTAAATTAAATGAAATATATAATTTTAAATTTAATAATTAGATTTAATAATTAAGTTTTAAATACTATTAATTAGTATTTTTCAATAGATCATTTAATTATTATTATTAACTATTTATTTAATGACTTATTAAGTTTATTATTTAAATATTTATTTTAATAAATTAGGTCATATCCCCCCCCAAATTTGGCACAATAGGGGAAGGGGGGTCTTCCTCGGTGCCACTGCAGCAGTGCACACGGAGGCAAACAATGGACTTCATCTTCTTCCTTCAGTGGCACAGTGCATCGCTTAGGCACTTCTTCCCCTCTTCAGTGCGGTGCACCACATCTCCTTCATCAGTTCGGAGAAACCCCTTTTCTTCTGTAGAACATGGTGCAATCCTCTTCACACAGCAGTGATGACTTTCATCTCGGACGACTGCATCTTTGTCGGATTCTTATTCCTTCAACACAGTTCACTGACATGAGTTTGGATCAGCAACGACTTTGAACAAGCAGCGATATTATCCTTTGGATGGATCCTCTCGGCTCGGCAGTGACCTGGGAGGTTTCTCCAGATCCAGGTGTCAGTGGTGGGTTCTCTCCAGTGGAGGCGAGTTTGGGTTCTAATTATTTGGTGGCTCCTCAACGGGTCAACAACAGATGCTCCCAAAACATCGTGAAAACAAGGAAGCACATCCCTTTTTTCAGTGCGAAACTCGGTCCCTCCTGATGGTGTGAGGTGATCTGGATTAGGAACAACTCATGGTTTGTCTTTACTGTAGATTTGGATTTTGAGATTTTGGTTTAAGGGTTGTTTTTGTGCACACTTTTTTTAAATTTATGGTTCAAATCTGTGATATTGGGATTGAATGCGATTATTGAAGCATGAGGATAGATGAGTTACGGTACATGATAATATGGTGAGACTGTGAGGAGAATGGAAAACAGTGTGAGGAAAGCAACGGTGAGACCATTTGGAAATGGTGAGATAGAATAAAGGGATTGACGGTGGCAGAGACACGGTTCTAGGAGAATATTGTGAGATCGTTTTTTAACCTGTGAGATAGTAAAAGTGGAGTTATAGTGTCATCTTAAATGAAATAACTGGTGTCACAAATGCTAAGGTGAGACCGTGTAGATACGGTGCGTGGTGGCATTGTAAAATGAGATGGTTCTTGTGGCACCGTAACAATTCAAAACAAACAAACAAACAAAATAAATTGAAACTTAAATAAAACCGAATAAAATAATTAATAACAACTAAAAATTAATTAAAACATATTAAAATAAAGATAGTCATAAATTTAAATAAACTTTTAAAACCAGATAATCTTAAGTTAAATTATTATTAACTTCAATTAATTAAAACTTATATTAGAATTAAACTAAAACATAGAATTAAAAAGAAACTAAATCATAAAATAATAACTAGATTTTAGTTATAAAATGAAGTTAATTTATTTAAAATAGTTACTTAAAAAATTTTAATTAAATAAGTTAAACAGATAATTATTCTATTAATGTAAAATTAAATTAATTTATAAAATAAAATTAACAAGAGCAGTGAGTTAATAAAATAAAATTTATAAATGTTATATTGTTGAAAGACAGCTAAAAAAATAGATTATGCTACTTCAAGTTAATAAATATTCATTACATGTAATGTTAAATAAAAGCTTCATTATCTAAGTGCAAAAGCATAATTAATTAATTAGATAATAAATTTTAAATTATTAATTATGAAAAAAAAAATTTAACTAAATAAAAAACTTTTAGACTATAAAATAAAGTAAAACATAAATTAACTAATTTAAGACATAAAACACATGATTAATTATAAAAGTTTATAAATTCATAGATTTATTTAAAGGAGAAAAAAAGTGTTAATATATAGTATAAAGTACAAAAATAACCAATTAAATCATTAAAAACTAATTAAAATGATGTGGTAAAAAATATGTTTTTAAGGCCACATAAAATTCCCCCACACTTAATCATTGTTTGTCCTAAAAAAACCCCATGTTTTATTTTCTTTGAAAAACAAAACTATTATATTCATGATTTTTCTCAAAATGTAACATGTCCAGCAAATTGAAATAAAGGACAAAAACATGTCATTAGGCTTATAAAATAAATTTCTCAAATGAATCTTGCCTAGAAAAAATTCTCAAAGGTAGTCAAGAGAGTAATGAATCAACAAGAAATGAAAGTGTCATGCCTCATATGTGGTACTACTTAGTGACTAACTTCCATCCAGGCTCAAGTCTAGAGTCCAAGAGTGACCAAAGGTAAAATTTATGTGAAATTAAGAACTTAACAGTAGGAACTTTATACTTTGACCTTTTCACCTAGGTTCCAAATATAAATTTTTTTTTTTGTGAATCACCTCAATGATACAACCTAAATGATTCCTATATAAACCAATTGACCCATTCTTCATTCGGCGTTCATCATTCCCCTCACCTTAATGAACTCATTATTGACCCTAGACACTTTATTTTATTTTTTCCAAGCCATGTATCATTGTGCTAAGAACTGTGCAATGCTCTTATTCAAAGTGTACAGAGGGCCTATAGTAAACAGAAACACACCCAGCATCTAAGGTCTCAGAGACTCACTATGGGATCCCAGATGCCCAAACTACTAGAGTTTCAAAATATTTTTATGAAAAATCATTTACATTGTATCATTAAGATGACTACTTTTTATAATTAAAAGAAAAATGAATCACCTATTATCAAAATAAAACTTCTAATTCCAAGAGTTATGATCATAATTCCATTAAAAGGGTACCCATATTACTTTGAAAATTAGACTCTAAACCAGATTTCCACTAAATCACAAAGCAAGACCACTCAGAAATCATCCATTATAACTAATTTCAGATTCAAAAAAAATCTTAACTTCCAGCAAGGTACTTTTCCTAAGGAATGACCCATTTGAACACAGTGTAAAGCCTGAAATTATGCAAGAATTTTGAAAAATGTTAACCATTTTTTAAAAGAAATTTTAAACTGAAATGGGAATTGATGGTATTTCAATTAAGCACAGTTTAGCACAGTCAATAATTGAACCTCTCCCCCACACTTAAAACCCAAATTTGTCCACAAAGTTGACTTCTAAAGTGGAGAAGAAAAATTTAAACAATTAAGGTTGAAAATAGACTTTCAATTTAGTAGATAGATGATATGTATAAAGGTCACATTAAAGTTCAAAGATGTTGTTTGACACAATGAATAAATAATAAGCAGGTTCATTAAAAAGTAAAAACATTAACATTTAAGTCTAGTGACAAAGATTTTCAATATAGATCAAAAGTAGCATATAAGGTGTGGGTGCACAATTAATTGGGGTGAAAGAAAGTTTAGCAGAATTTATTCAATTAGATATTCAATAAAGCAGACAAAGTTAATGCTAAACACCCCAACATTAATCAGATTTAAAAGACCAACAGCATGTACCCCCCCACACTTATTTTCAAGCAGTGAAAAGATTTTAATAACAATGAAATTCAGTTTTCAGCAGTGAAGTACATGCAGATTGTTTATTTACACAGTGTCATACAACAGAATTTCATTCCAATACGAGCAAAATTTTAAACATATGCATAATTTTTATTTCGGTAGAAAGAAAAGCAGTAGAATTTAATACAGTTCAGATCATGCAATAGAATTTTCAGTACACATGTAGCATAATTTTCTAAAACAAGCAGAATTTCTCAGTGAGCAGAATTTTATTAACAAAAACAAGAGCAGAAATAAATGCAGAAAATTGAAGTACTTCTCTGACTAGGTTCTTGTCCAGAAATGATCATGGGAATTCCACTCCTTAAATGACACAACAACATCATCCTATAAACATAGAACATGTAAACTAGGAACAAAAATCAAGCAGAGATAGTGCACATGGAAGAAAAAAAGCAACACTTTATTCAACACTAAACAATACAAAAAAAATGAGAACAAAGGAAGAGCATGGGTTGACTCCCATGAAGCACTGATTTTAAAGTCTTTAGTTAGACTTTATTTAATTAATTTTTTTTTATTTATTAACACAACAAAAACCATGGGTTGCCTCCCATGAGGCGCTAGATTTAAAGTCCCCAGCCAGACTTAATTTCCCTAGATATTTCTATCCATGATCATTTAATGGAAATGAATTATTAATAATATGAAATTTAGTATTATCTAAAGATTCAAAAATAGGATCAACCAATACATTCTCATCTATAGTTCCAAAAAATATTTTCTAAAGTTCTTTTAACAAAAAAATTTCTAATTTACTGTCCAGCCTATTTTGGCCTCCAAAAACCACTTCCTCAGCTCTAAAAATGTTCAACGACTTCCTAAGAAAATCACCAATTTGACCAGGGATACTGACATGGATTCCCCCACACTTAGAGGTCAGCTCTAACCCAGAATCTGAAGAAAAAACATCAGCAAACTCTTTAGTATTTTCATAGAATGTTCCCAGCATATCTTGCACAAAGGACAACTCAGAAAACCCTTGAAAGAAGGAGTCATATTCAGGTTCCAACAAGTGGTACCCAATGTACAAAGATTTCTCAAATGAAATGATTTTTCAAGTTCAGGTTGGAATTCATCACAATCAACATCAAAGTGATAAATAAAGAAAGTTACTGTAAAATACAATTTCTCATAATGGGAAAAATTTAGTTTTTCATCAAGACTCAGCCCAGAACTTTCTCCAACTTCAGAAACCCTTAAACAATCAAATTCATTAGTAAAACTTTTAAACATGGGTTGAGAAAGTTCAGAACAAGAATGTGACTCACTCTCTAGAATGGGTACTAGGGAAAGATTTTTCTCATCTAGAGGAAGTAGTGGGACATGAATAGAATCTTGAATAAAAGTTTTAATAGGTTGGGGAATCAAAATCTATGTGTCCTCAAGAGGAAAAGAACCATACTCATCTCGTACCTCAATTTTAAAACATTGATTCCCAGCAACATCTATCAAATCACAACCAACCACATGTTGAGGCTTTTCAAACACTAAATACTCCTCCACATCATCAATAGCTTAGAGAGTGAGTTTCCCCTTGGACACATCTATGACAACACTAACTATAGCAAGGAAAGGTCTCCCTAAGATGATTGGGACTTTTTCATCACACTCTATATCTAAGATAAGGAATTCAGTGGGTAGTGTCAGTTTTCCTACACTCACTAATAGATCATCCACCCTACCTAAAGGGTGTGTGAGGGAACTATCAGCAAGTTGAAGAAAAACAAAATTTGGTTGCAAATACCTCATACCCAACCTTCTAAATAGGGGGTAAGGCATAAGATTGATGCTTTCTACTAAGTCACACAAAAAATTAAGTTGCTCACTTGCTTCTATTTTGCATTGAATAATAAAGCTACTAGGGTCCTTCAATTTTAGAGGAAACTTCTTTAACAAGATGGAACTACACTCCTCATTGAGATTAACTTTGTCCAATATTTTTTATTTTTTAGAAACCTGTTGGTAAAAGAAACATAAGAAGGGATTTTATCTAAAGATTCTACAAATTTCATGTTGATACTAAAGTTTCGAATCATTTTATGAAACCTCAAATAGTTAGGTTCATTATTCTTCTTCACTCTTTTAGGGAAGGGAATGGGAGGGGCATAATTTTTTAGAACATGTTGATTATTCTCCTTCTCCTCAACTACATTGTTTTTCTTTTCTTCTTTAATTAATTCCCACTTTATTTTCCTTGGTTCTTGAACTTTTTCAGATGTAAGTTCAACATTATGTTCAGGTTGAACAAAGCTGTCCAGATTCCCAGATTCTGTTTCAAGCAGATTTTTCTTTCCAGATTCAGTTTTTTCATCAATTTTAGTTTTTCCAAAGTGTTTATTAACTTGTTCTTGGGTTTGAAGGCCAGATCTAGTGGTTACAACCATGATATTATCTCTTGGATTAAGAATTTAAGTGTTTGGTAGCTTTCTCTTTTCCTTATCACCTTTATCCCTAGACATTTGAGCTATTTGATGTTCTAAATTATGAATCTTACCATCTGTTTCCTTCCTAAATGAACTGATCTCTCCCAAAACTTGTTGTAACAGTCCCTTTAAATCCCCTTGATAATTAAAAGATTAAGCCCCATATTGGTTTGAGTTATAAATTTTAGGGTGTGATTGGTAGTTAGGGGAAGTGGTCTGTTTTATGACACCTTGTTCTTTCCAGGACATGTTTGGGTGATTTTGATAACCAGAAGTGTACTGATTGGAGTATTGATCATTTTTTCCTTGGTTCCTAGCTCTAAAATCCAGAAATTTGGCACTCTCATCAAACTGGATAGGGAGATCAAAATTAGGACAACATTTATGAGTGTGATTGAACATCCCACAATGATTACATTACTCCCTTAGGACCCTATCACTAACAACAACAACCTAAGGATTGTATTCAACTATATGGACAACCCTCTTCCTAGAGCACTTGTGCTGAGATTTTTGAGCAAGCTTGTCATACACAAGTTTCATATCATCAGCAGTGGAGTCAGAAAAGTTACCCCCACAGAATTGATCAACTAAATTTGGTTGTAAGGGGTGAGAGCATTATAGAAGGTCTCCAAGAGTAAATGGGAAGCAAACTGGTGATTGGGGATTTTTCTAAGGGGAATTCTAAACCTATCCCATGCCTCGTGAAATAACTCTCCCTCATCCTGGAAAAACCCATTAATTTTGTGCCTAATCTCAAAGGTGGTATTACTAGGATTCAATTTTGATACAAAGGCAGTAAAAACCTATTCCCAGGTCTCAAAAATGTCTTCATCTAAGTTCTGAAACCAATTCCTAGCCTTCCCCTTCAGACAAAATGGAAACATCCTCGATCTCAATTCCTCCTCACAAAGCTCTCTCAGAGGTATTTTTTGTACAAAACTAAAGAACTCTCTAATGAACTTAAGTAAATCCTCTCCTGGAAGACCATTGAATGAAGGAAGTTGAGAAAGGTGAGACTGCTTAATTTTATAGTTTCTAGACCTAGGGGTCAACCTAATACAAGATGCGTTACTTGATACAATTGGAATTTCAAACTCCCTATGTCTAGGTAACTGAAGGTCTGGAACTATGGGCTATGGAACATTCATGTTTTGATCAACACTATTATTCTGATTCTCTATTACTATGTTTTTAGGAGTAGTTAAATGTTTGTCTAATTCAGAGTTTGAAGACTTTAATTTAACAATGAATTCTCTTGTGCTCATGCAAAGTGTAATAACAGTTCAAAATAGCACAATAGTAGAACTAACAGGAGTTCAGAAATACAGAAAACAGTAGCAATTCAGTAGTAAATGAAGAATATTTTTTTACAGTTATAAAATTTTCAATTTTTTGGTGTTTTTTTATATGTTTTTTTTAAAATTTTTAGAAAAATAATGGCTCATTCCTTCCCTGGAAACGGTGCCAAAAACTTGACCTAAAACATCGTTGAAGCTGGTCAAAGTTTAAAATTTATAATCCTACTAACTACAGTATATGTGGCAAGCAGGGTCGAACCCACAGAGAAGAGAAATTTGACCACTATTCTTATAAAATCTTACAAAAATACCCCACTGTTGTCAGCAGTGGGATATATTTTCTATTGTTTTTACTTTTATTATTATTTTTGCATAGATGAAGTACTACAGTATTTTTGTTTTTTTGTTCAAAACTATAATAAAACAAGAAACATGCTAAAAAATAGTAAGAAACCGAGATTTAGAATGATGATAAGTGAACAATCAAGTAAAACGTCTGGGAAAAAATCTCCATTCTACTGGTTTTAAAAGTATTCCAATTCACTTAAAAGTTAATGCATTGCACCACCAAAAAGAGAATGAATTATCTCCCTCTCCAAGAGTTAATTCACACAGGCTGATTGATTTTGGAGTTCGCCACTCTGAAATAAATCAATTGTGAAAAGTTCGAATTAGTAATGACAATAGGACGAACTCTCCGTAAGTCCCAAAGTATTTGTGAATTTATTATTTTTAAAAGATGTGTCCACGATAAATCTCACCGATTGAATTATAGAGTTTTGAAAATTATGTTCTAGTGGTGAAAAACAATTGAATGAATTCAATATTGATCTCTCCGATCACTATTGAATACATTAATGTGTTAAAGTAAAAGGAAGAAAAATAACCAGTAAAAGTAGTAATTCACCAAGCTCGAAGGGTTTAGCCAATTAACTTGTTCATCATCAATACAGAAAATGAAGACATACTAGAATAGAGTACAAGAATTCCAATATGAGGGAAGAAGATCTCCCCTAAAACTACTCTGCACTCGGGCTCTTTGGCCTCCAGCTTGTCTCCAGTGCTGCTCTTCTATCTCCTAGAAGTCTTTGCTCTCTAAAAGTTTGTGCGTTGCCTGTGAATGAGTGTCCCCCTATCTTATAATTCTACTGATACTCTATTTTAATACCCTCCATCATCTACTGCATATCCCTAGTTGGTTCCACTGACTCCAAAAAGTCATTCACTTAAGCACTGCACAAGTGCATTTTTTTTCACGACAGACACGTCGTGCAAATTTTACTCACGTAACTAACTCCCGCTGAGTTAGTTGCATGAACTTGAACACTTTTTAGGCTTTGATGTGATCCTGAACATGTTAAAAACAAAGTAGAATAATTAAAACAAGAAGAATGTTAATTAATATTTTATAGTTATTTTTTAGTTTACTTATATAATACTTATTAAAAAGTAATTAAAGTTAATTAATAAATATCATAGCTGAAAGTTATTATTAAATATAATTATTATGATTATTAATTTATTATAGAATCTTTAATAAAAATATTATGTTTTAAATTTATTATTATTAATTAGGTTATTCAGTTAGTGAAACTATTTTTAATAATTAGTAATTTAAATATAATTAATTAAGATGAAATAAAATTTATTATTAAAATAGTTATTATATAATTATAAAAGATGAATGATAATAGTTTACGTATTATAAGTTGATCGAGTAAAAGTAATTATTATTTTTAAAGTATAAAAAGTTTTATTAATAGATACTTTTAATGTTAAATTGTTATTAAGTTATTAATTTTTATTAATTAACATTATTAATGTAAATTATAAACATTAAGTTTGTTATAAATTTGAAAGTTGAAATTATTTACTTATTTTAAATTAAATGAAATATATAATTTTAAATTTAATAATTAGATTTAATATTTACTTTTTAAATACTATTAATTAGTATTTTTCAGTAGTTCATTTAATTATTATTATTAACTATTTATTTATTGACTTATTAAGTTTATTATTTATTTATTTATTCTAATAAATTAGGTCATCTCCCCACCCCAAATTCAGCGTAACAGGGGAAGGGGGAGGGGGGGGTCTTCTTCGGCGCCACTGTAGCGGCACACACGGAGGCCAATGGTGGACTGCATCTTCTTCCTCCGGCGACACAGTTCAGCGCTTATGAACTTCTTCCTCTCTTCAGTGCGGTACACCGCGTCTTCTTCATCATTCCGGAAAAACCCCTTTCCTCCTATAGAACATGGAACAATCCTCTTCGCACAGCAGTGGTGATTTTCATCCCTAGCGGCTGCTTCTTGCTCGGATTCTCCTTCCTTGAACATAGTGCACCGACTCGAGTTTGGATCAGTAGCGACTTTGAACAAGTAGCGATATTCTCCTTTGGATGGCACCTCTCGGCTCGGCGGTTTCTCCAAATCCAGGTATCGGTGGTGGGTTCTCTCCAGTGGCAGTGAGTTCGGGTTCTACTCCTCTAGTGGCTCCTTGGCTGGTCAACAACAGGTGCTCTAAAAACATCTAGAAAACAAGGCGGCACGTCCCTTTTTTTGGTGAAAAACTCAGCCCCTCCTGATGGTGTGAAGTAATCTGGATCAGGAACTCATGGTTTGGCTTTGCTGCAGATCTGGATTTTGAGATCTTGGTTTAAGGGTTGTTTTTGTGCACACTTTGTTCAATTTATGGTTAGAATCTGTGATATTGGGATTGAATGCGGTTACAGAAGGAGGACAAATGAGTTACAGTATAGGCTAATATGGTGAGACCGTGAGGAGAATGGAAAACAGTACGAGGAAAGTAATGGTGAGACCACTTGGAAACGGTGAGACAAAATAAAGGGATTGACGGTGGCAGAGACACGGTTCCACGAGAATATCGTGAGACCGTTTTGAACCGGTGAGACAATAAAAGTGGAGTTACAGTGTCACCGTAAATGAAAGAACTGATGTCACAAATGACGGTGCGTGGTGGCACCGTAAAATGAGACGGTTGTTGTGGCACTGTGACACTGCAAAATAAAGAGACAAAAAAAAAAAAAAAAATTGAGACTTAAATAAAACTGAATAAAATAATTAATAACTAAAAATTAATTAAAACATATGAAAATAAAGATACTCATAAATTTAAATAAACTTTAAAACCAGATAATCTTAAGTTAAATTATTATTAACTTCAATTAATTAAAACTTATATTAGAATTAAACTAAAACATAGAATTAAAAAGCAACTAAATCATAAAATAATAACTATATTTAAGTTATAAAATGAAGTTAATTTATTTAAAATAGTTACTTAAACAAATTGAATAAAATAAGGTAAAAATCTAATTATTCTATTAATGTAAAATTAAATTAATTTATAAAATAATATTAAAAAGATAAGTAAGTTAATAAAATTAAATTTATAAATGTTTGATTGTTGAAAGACAACTAAAAAATAGATTACGCTACTTCAAGTTAATTAATATTCATTACATTCAATGTTAAATAAAAACTTCATTATCTAATTGCAAAATCAGAATTAATTAATTAGATAATAAATGTTAAATTATTAATTATGCAGAACAAAAATCATTTAACTAAATAAAAAACTTTTAGACTATAAAATAAAGTAAAACATAAATTAAATAATTTAAGACATAAAACACACGATTAATTATAAAAGTTGATAAATTCTTAGATTTATTTAAATGAACATAAAAGTGTTAATATATAGTATAAAGTACAAAAATAACCAATTAAATCATTAAAAACTAATTAAAATTATGTGAAAAACCATGTGTTTTTAAGGCCACATAAATTAACTTCTTTCTCTATGGGTGCCTTGGCTTGTTTCTAGATACTAACCTTAGACTTTAGGCAAGCTCCACCTAATGCCACTGAAAAAGAGGCCTAGATGGTCACAAAATAAGTGTGTCTAAGTATCTCAGTTAAATATTAATTTAACAAGTTAAATAAAGATTATTCCCGATTTTGGTTTAATAATTATTCGAGGATGCCTAATCACATTTATTTTGACACTAGTTTTTTGAGAGAATATATTGTGGGAGAAATAATATATATTTATTAGCGAGTAATGTAGTAATATTTATTTAAGAAATAAATATCCATTATTCAATGTCTAATAAATGTGGTGGAGGAAATAAAGAAAATGAAAAAACAAAAGTACACGCCGTTTATATTAATATACATCCTGTGTAGTTTTTCTAGGGATTTGTGAGAAATAATATTATTTAATTAATTAAATAGTATTAGGTGTAATCCATTGGGTTCATGTCAAGTAATAATAATAGTAAACTGTTATTATTATACATGGGGTCTTACTAAGAATTAAGTGAAATGAATAAATACTTTTGGGTAATTAATTCATTTTATTATTCTAGGTAATTAAAAATACAAATTATATAATTCTCATTTGGCTAGCCATTTTATTGTGGTTGTGCACAACAGATCTAGAAAAATCTCTCAATCCAAGATAGAATTATTTTCTTCCAAGAACGCTCTCAAGCTACGAGAGAGACCCTCATCCCCCAGATCAAGGAGAGCGCTTTGCAAGTGGCTCTAAAGGCTATCGAAGGTGGACATCGCAAGCAAAGGATATTCCATGCTAGTGCCCAGAGATCCCTTCGACGATGTCTAGAGATACGTGGATCATGTGTGGATCACCGCTAGAGGAATCCTACACTTGGATTCTATGACGCAACGACAAATCACATAGGATCGTGATTGGAAACATCAATGGAGAGATAATTCCATCAAGGCAATTCTTATCTTTTAATTAAATCAATTAGAACCAAAATATGATGATCCTATCTATGGTTTCGGGACTCCCTTCCTTTCTTTCGTTCTTCGTTCTATTCCAAAGATCTGACATTTTATTATTGTGATGGATGTTGGATTGACCGTTGTTAACAGAAAAATTAAAGTTGGGTACACCCACCTAACGCGCTTCCGCTACGCCTGGAATAAACAAGTGTTATCAGAGGGGTCATATTGTTGATTATAATTATTTAGTTTTTCATTGGTGATTTATGTATTTAATAATTTAGTTATTTAAATTCAAGTTAATCGTTATATAAATCTGAATCTCAAGATCTATTCTCCCTCTTTCGTTTCTCATTCACCTTACAGAAATGATATTTTATTTTAATTTTGATTAAAATAAAATAGAGAATCTCATCCGGAAGTGCCAAAGCTTCCTGACTGTACAACACCAGAACACACAACATTTATTCTGTAGTACACGCTGTGTAGTATAGGTTCTATGCAATGGGGCGGTCCGCCAGGTCATGCCACTAGATTCTATCTAAGTCTTTAAGACTCCGTGTGTTGACTAGGAACAAGTGGCACACGGTTTTTGGATTACACGTTGTGTGTCCCACTGAATACAACATGTAGTCCCTTCGGGTTAGGGTTGGATCTTGTACCCCATACATGGCTTTCCCCACTAGAAACCATGTAACACAGATACTACAAAATGTGTTTCCCACTGAACATGCCATGTACTTTGAAGATTTCCGAAGTACATCTACACACCATGTCCCCAGGCGTGTACTTTGGATAGACGGTGAACAAAAGTACACACTGTGTAGTTAGAACTACACGCCGGGTACTCAACCAAATTACGTATATTTATTAAAAATTTATTATTATATTATACAAACCCTTGAGACGTTTACCATAGTTAAGGCATAAATCTAAGGCACAACACGTGATAGGTGTTTTATATATATGTGTTTAATTTAACAACTAAGTAATGTTCATTTCTACTCATTGGGCAGTTATGAATGGTAATTCACCAGGTTTCCTCTAATGTACAAGTTACGTACAAAGATAGTTTTAAATGAATTTATTTGTTTAAAATTATGATGGATTAAAATCATAAGAAAATTCAGAAAAAGGGTTTAAGATAAAAGGATTGACTAATTAAAGATAATTAATTGATTCGAGCATGATTTATCTTAAACAAGAACAATTAAAGAATTGAATGCTAATTTTATTTATGCGTAAATATAGTTGTATGTATTGATGATCATGATCTAGACCAAGGCCTTTGTATGTAATTGTTTTCTTTTAATTTATTTATTTAAATTAAATTTGTTGGTCTGCGAGTCTTCTCCTCATTAATATGTAGGGCCTGTGTGCCCAAGGTTTCTTTTATGTAAAACCCTGTTTTACCCCTCAACTGCATGTGAGATAAAATAATATGTAATAGATAGAGCTCTTGAGCTAATGGAGGCAACTCAAGTTAGGATCCAAGGTGAATCCAATCAAAAAAGATATAATGGTGGACAGGTGGAAAGCTATAAACATGAACCCAAAAGGTTCAAGTTGTTTCTCCCCTAGGTCTTGGGTTAGTTTATCAACCACTATATAAACTAACCAATAGAAAAATCTCATGATCGTACCATTTATTTTATTTCTATCAGTTTCATGATTTATTTATTATGGGTTTGTTTTCATGATCACACAATTAATGAATTAAACAAGCATGCAAGATGTAACTAAAGTAAGACCAGATTATGCATAAATATTATCTTAAACATGGTTAATAAATTAAGTATATCCTACTTAATATTAACAAGAATATAATCAAAGATAATAAAATGAAAATTTACGTATAAGGATAAAATCCCTCAAATAAATATTAAGTCGGTATAGCCTTCCATAATCTTGGTTAGAATGGAACCATAGTTCAAAGTGCTTGACCAACCCTAGTTGGGGTGCTTTCAATTATCGAGGAATTCTAATTCAAGGTTTTGTGTTGACTTGACTTGGTTCACATCAAGGGTTGACTGCCACAATAGGACTTGGTGTGACCAAGAGGCAAAGGTTGAGGAAATCCAAAATAAGGATTGGGGAGTCCACTCAGCGGATCAAGGAGCTGCAAGTTAATATAGTTGGAATTTTTAATGCCTACCCAAAATCCATCAACTTGCTTGACCAACCATAGTTAGGGTAATGCAAAGGGAAATATGGATTCTTGCCACTAGAATATTTTGGCAACAGAATATTCCAATGTCAATGGTGAGGGCTATTGGATTTTGATAAAATAGTGGGAGACTAATAAGTATTAAATTATTTATTTGTCTCAATTTTATCATGATAAAGTACTAAACCCTTTCTAATCATAATTTGTAGAAATGAAAAGAAAAACGACTTCAAACATATCATTGAGAACCATACTCGAGAAGGAACACCTTCTCACTGGAACCAATTTCCTGAAATGGCAGAGGCGTTTATGCGTCATCCTTCACCTCAAGAGGAAACTGTATGTGCTGGAAGAGCCTATTCCAATTGTGCCTAGAAAAGAGGCCAGTGATGAGGAACTATCTCTCTATATGAAACATATGGATGATTCCACAAATTTCTAATGTTTCATGCTACCGTCCATGTCTAATAAGCTCTTAAAGTAACATGAAAACATGAACACATATAACAAGATGTCTCAACTTAAGGATCTCTACCAAGAGAAGGCGAGACATGAGAGATATGATATCTTCAAGGATTTGTTCACAAATAAGATTGGAGAGTCTATGCTAGCTGGGCCTCATGTAGTCAAGCTTATTAGCTACATTGAACACCTGAACATCTTAGGGATTAAGTTCCTGGATGAGTTACGTACAAATATCATCCTATCATCACTACCCAAGACCTTTTCTAGCTTTATTGTCAACTAAAATATGAGAAACAATGAGAAGAGTCTATCAGGACTTCTGAAATTAATTTTTCAGATAGGTAAGGACATGGCCCATGACAAACCCACAATCTTTATGGTGAATAAGAAAAGGAAGGACAAGGAAAAGGGGCCAAAGATTCATAAATGGTCTGAATCCCCTGAGAACCATCCCTACAATAAGGGTAAGGTCCAGAGGAAGGGCAAGGAATAAGTGGTGGTATGTTTTGCATGTGGTAAGCAAGGCCACTGGAAGAGGAACTTCACCCAGAAGAGTGGGGATGCTAAAGGTGCATTTTCTATCAAGTGTAATATTTCCATTTCTACATATTGGGTATTAAATATAGCTTGTGGGGCTCACATATGTATTGAAATATAGGAACCATGTAGATCTTGAAAAATTGAAAGAGGATAGGTGGATCTTCGAGATACCAATGGTGCAAGGATGACTGCATTGGCCATTGGTGATTACCATCTCTCATTTCTAACTGGGATGATTTTGGTTTTACATAACTGTTATTATGTTCCTAGTGTTACCAAGAACATAATTTATGTATCTTGTTTGGATATGGATGGATTTATTTTCAAATTAAAAAATAAGGGTTGTTTCTTTTATAAGAACAATATATGTTATGGTATAGAACATTTAAATAATGGTTTTTATGTATTAAATTATGAAAACCAAGTGTTGGTAATCGATAACGAAACAAATTCACATGACTCATACAACTCCCAGTTATGGCATCACTGTCTTGGTCATGTAAATGAGAAGCACTTGACAAAGCTCTGTGAGGATGGTTATTTAGACTCTACTGAGCTAAAACCACTTGATAGACGTCACGCTTGTTTACAAGGTAAAATGACCAAGATGCCTTTCGGTGGACAAGGTGAAAGGGCCATAGAGAATCTTGGATTGGTACACATTAATGTGTGTGGACCATTTATAGTAAAAGCCAGAGGTGGATATTCTTACTTCATTAATTTTACTAATGATTTGAGTAGATATTTCTATATCTACTTAATGAGGTATAAGTTAGAATCCTTAGAAAAATTTAAGGAATTCAATAATGAATTAGATAATCAGTTTGGAAAGAAGATAAAGAAACTTCGATCGGATTGAGGTAGAGAATATCTAAACCAAGAGTTCAATGATCTTATACAGGAGTTTGAGATTCTATCTCAACTCACTTTTCCTTATACACCATAGTGGAATGATGTTAGTGATAGGAGGAACCACACCTTGTTGGACATGGTGAGGTTAATGATGATTCATGCAAATCTTCCATTATCCTTTTGAGGATATGAATTATAAACTGAAACATAAACATTAAACCGAGTACCAACTAAGGTGAAAAATGGAATTCCCTATGAGTTATGGAATGGAAATAAACCCATTTTGTCACACACACATGTATGGGGGTGATATGTATTTGTTAAGGCCTTTTCATGCAACAAACTAGCACCCCGAGGCACGAGGTGTATCTTTATATAATATCCCAAGTAAACAAAAGGATATTACCTATATAAACCTTCAGAAAAGAATGTGACTATCTCCAAACAATACATCTTTCTTGAGAGGGAGAACATACTCAAAAAGGATAGTTGGAGAAAGATGGACTTTGATGAAGTTGATGATCAAGATACACAAGAGTTGGTATAGGAACAAGTTCCACAGGTCCCCATGGAAGAGGTTCCAGAAACACAAGTACTGCATAGGAGATCAAGAGAGGTAAGGGAACCAGAGAGATTTGGTTTCCTAGTCACCAAGGATGGTGAATCATTATTGTTGGAAAATGATGAACCTCTATCCTACAAGGAAGAAGTAGAAAGCTCAGAAGATACAAGATGGATAGAAGCTATGAATTATGATATGAATTCCATGTATCAGAACCAAGCCTGTGTTCTAGTCGATGAGATAGTTGATGTAAATCTTGTAGGATGAAGGTGAGTATTTAAGATAAAATTGGACATGGAAGGTCAAGTTAGCACATATAAAGCAAGGCTAGTGGCTAAAGGATTCAGACAGCTTCAAGGACTTGACTATGATGAAACCTTCTCCCCAGTTTCTATGTTTAAATCCATAAGAATCATACTTTCCATAGCAGCTTACCATGACTACAAGATTTGGAAAATGGATATCAAAACAAAATTCCTTAATGGGAACCTTTAGGAAGATGTCTATATGACACAACCATAAGGGTTTGTGACACCAGGTAAATCCAAATGGGTTTGCAAGTTGTATAAATTCATTTATGGATTAAAGAAATCATCCAGGTCATGGAACATTTTATTTGATTAAGCCATAAAGAAATTTGGTTTCATTAATAATGAATGTGAGCCATGTGTTTATAAGAGGTTTAATGGGAATGTAGTTGTTATCCTTGTATTATATGTTGATGACATATTGCTTATTAGAAATGAAGTACTAGTCTTACAGTTAGTTAAAGACTTGTTGAACAAGTGTTTCTCTATGAAGGACTTGGGTGAATCAGCCTACATTCTAGGGATAAAGATCATTCATGATAGATCCAAGAGGCTTCTTAAACCAAGTTAGGGTACTTACATTGAATAGATACTAAAAAGATTTATTATGGAAGAATCCAAGAGGGGATTGGTTCTGGTGTCACATGGCCTACATCTTTCTAAGAAAATTTTTCCTCAAAAACAACAAGAGAAAGATAGAATAAGTAAGATCCCATATGCTTAGGCTATAGCATCCATCATGTATACCATGTTATGTACCTGGATTGATGTTGACTATGCACTGAGTATGGTAGGAAGATATCAAGAAGATCCAGGATAACAATATAGTACTGCTGCTAAGACTATCCTTAAGTATCTGAGAAGAAATAAGGATATGTTCCTGGTGTATAGAAGAGATGAGGAGCTTTCCATCATAGGGTATGCTGATGCTGTTTTTTAGAAAGATCAGAATGATCTGAAGTCACAATAGGGATATGTTTTTTGTCTCAATGGAGGAGCTGTGAGCTGGAAGAGTTCAAAGCAACTAATTGTCATTGATTCTACAGTGAAGTCCAAATATATAGTGGCTTCTGATGCAACCAAGTAAGCCGTCTAGATTCATAACTTTTTTCCAGGATCTTGATGTGGTGCCTAGTAGTAAAGATCCTATCACATTGTATTGTGATAATACTACAGTGGCGACTCTTTTAAAAGAATTGAGGTCACATCAACAGACATAGCACATACTCTAGAAGTATCACCTCTTAACAGATTTCTATCAAAGGGGTGAAGTTGCAGTGAGCAGAGTGTCCACAGAAGAAAGTGTGTCATACCCCATGACTGAAGGCCTATCTCATCCAAAACATGACTATCATGTGAGAGCTAACTGGTTAAAGGTTGTTAGCAGTTGGCTCTATTTCAAGTGGGATTCTATAGGAGTTGGTGGACTAAAACCAACTAATTTTTACTTTATTCATTAATAAATACCTTATCACATCTTGATTATTCTTCTGCGTGAAAATGAGTGTGATAATGTCCTAAGGATAACTATTTAACTAAAAGGTCATAGTAGATCCCTACTATGATGAGAACCCGGATGTGCCATAACACTGTTCTTGAATATATGTTCTATGGCCAGATGATGTTATTTGAGAGAAACAAATAATATAGGCCATTAGGGGTGAGGACTCATAAAACTTTGAGGCGCTTTCTCATGGTGTGCGCCTTTGGTAATATCTAGGAGGATATTATGAGAACGAGACCCACTAGTAGAAAATACACATCTCATAGTGTCATTGGATGTTCCTATCTACGAACGTGTGTATTGGTCCTTAGACTTTAAGATTATTATTAATAATTATTACAACTCACACACTTAGATATATTGGAAAAAATGTGATGACACACTATTCACAATGAGGTAGGATATATTGGGTGCATCATGAGTAATAATGCATTAATAGATAATACGAGAAAATATTTGTACCTTCTATTCCAAAACAGAAGTAGATATATTATACCCTTTGTTGGAATTGATATAGCCTAAATAAATCCATAGCCATGGTAAGGAATGTGCAAGTTCAATTCTGAGAAGTCAAATAAATAATAATCAAGCACAAGGGTTGATGGCACCATCATGAAACCCGCTTGATTTGAGATATATAGAAAAAGAGATTACATTAAATGGTAAGCCTTTGTAAGAGGTGATACATAATTGCGACATTAACTTATTTCTCTATGGGTGCCTTGGTGTGTTTCTAGACTCTAACCTTGGACTTTAGGTAGGATCTTTCTAATTTCACTGAGAAAGAGGCCTAGAGGGTCACACACTAAGTGTGTACAAGTATCTCTATTAAATATTAATTTAACAATTTGAATTAAGATTATTCCCAATTTTGGTTTAATAATTATTCGAGGATGTCTGATCACATTTATTTAGACACTAGTTATTCAAGAGAATATATTGTGGGAGAAATAATATATATTTACTAGCGAGTAATGCAGTACTATTTATTTAAGAAATAAATACCCATTATTAAATGTCTATTAAATGTGGTGGAGGAAATAAAGAAAATGTAAAAACAAAAGTAAACTCTGTGTATATTAATATACATGCCGTGTAGTTTTTCTGGAGATTTATGAGAAATAATAATATTTATTTAATTAAATAATATTAGGTGTAATTAATTGGGTGCATGTCATGTAATAATAATAGTCAATTGTTATTATTAAACATGGGTTATTACTAATAATTAAGTGAAATGAAGAGATGCTTTCGGGTAATTAATTCATTTTATTATTTGAAGTAATTAAAAATATAAATTATATAATTCTCATTAGCCTAGCCATTTTTTTGTGGTTGTGCACAATTTATCTAGAAAAATATATCATGCCAATAGATAATTCTTTTATTCCAAGAATTATCTCAAGCTATGAGAGAGATCCTCCTCCACCGGATCAAGGAGAGCGCTTTGCAAGTGTCTCTCAAGATAATCGAAGGAAGACATCACAAGTGAAGGCTATTCCATGCTAACACCTAGAGATCCGTTCAACAACGTCTAAAGATATGTGGGAATGTGTGGATTACCACTAGATGAATCCTACACATGGATTCTATGATACAACAACAGATCACATCATATTGTGACCAGAAACATCAATAGAGAGATAATTCCATCAAGGTAATTCTTATCTTTTAATTAAATTAATTATAACCAATATATGATTATCCTCTCTATGGTTCCTATACTCCCTTAATTTCTTTTGTTCTTCATTCTATTTTAAAGATCTGGTGTTTTATTATCTTGACAGATCTCGGATTGATTGTTGTTAACAGAAAAATTAAAGTTGGGTACACCCACCCAACACGCTTCCGCTATGCCCAGAACCTACAAATTATTCATATAAAATATTTTTATAACTTTTTTAGTATATCTCAATTTATAAACAAAAATTTCATCTTCATGATGTTCAATTTGTAATCCAATATAGATACTTAGATAATATTTTATTTCAAATTATTTCTTTAAATAATCCAACACTATGAAATTCTGATTAAGAGTCTCAATAATATTCAAATAATCTTCATATAGTGCAATGATGAAAAATTTAGATCCGAACATCTTTATGGAAACTCCTGAAAAAGTTGTATTATTTTTATAAACATCTTTCATAATGTAATCACTTAGATGATTATAACACACATGTTGACATCATTAATCCATATAATGATTTGTTTAATTTAATGGAATAAAAATTTGAATATCTTGAATATGTTACAAACATATTGAATCCATGTAGTGATTTTATATACATATCATTATTAATTTTAACATATTAGAATGCAATTATGGGTTTTATATGAACATCATATGATCATAAATATTAGAAGAAAAACAAAACATAGGAGATCTATCTTCAAGATATTAACATGTAAATAATAAACACAAAACAAAGTAAATGGGAATTTTAAAGAGTAGATATAATCTTCTTCCTTTGATAGAGAGTGATTGAGGGAGATCATAAAGGTTAGCAAGCATATTAACCCTACCTTTGAGGGATTACACTAACCAAAGGATCCATTGGTTATAGTTTTCATTAAACTCTATTCAATTTGAAAAAAATATTTGTCAAAATTTTTATCCTTATCTAGGGACCTAACTGTGTGACCCTATGGGCCTTATAATCATTGAAAAAACTATGAAATCCCAATTTCATAAATTTAAGCAAATAGAGGCCTCTAGCAATGAATTATGGATACTCAAGATATTAAGAGGTTTGGTGTGATCTATATCAAACATAATCATAACTCCATATGAACATGTCCACCACAATATGTATCATATACATCATATATATCTTATAAAATCCCTTTTTTCCATGACATTGAGTGACCACTAGACATGAAAAATGTTAATCTAGTATTGAAATCTCATCATTTCTTTATTCTCATAAAATAAACTAATCAAGTAGATGAATACATCACATGTCATTTATATATCTAATAAGAACATCATATGTCACTTATCAAAGTAGTTGAACCCATCATATGTGAAACAACTAATCATGACAATGCATTTCCTATGTATAATTTAATTAAAGTCTATATGAATTTTCTTGTCATATAAGTGGATAAATCCCATTTTGGTTGTGCTCCAACTGAAGACATGACTAACAAGATACCCAAACACCCCCTAATTAACTAAGTTCATATGTTGAATTGTGTAAGTAGGGTATCAAAGCATGAAGGTTCTCATGCTAGGTATCTCACCATCCTTAAGTAAGAAGGATTGATAATAAACATATATCCCTAAGTATATCTTTGACCATATGACATTCCATGAGATATACTTTAGTGGATCAGTCCAATTAATAAGTCTCTACTTATTACTGCATAAATCTATTATTAGTACCATATATAAAAATATTTACAATGAATATATAATTTTAATCATACTAACCTTATCATATCATTACAACCCATAATAATCTGTAATGATAATCAGTTAGGGAAAAAATAAATATATACTTTGAGGGGATTATATCATTTGGATGTTCATGTAAAATAAATTACAGTACACATTGATTAATGATAATGGGAGATTACCTTAATTATAAAAACATGATATATTTACAAACATTACAAAGAATATCTTAAGTGTTAAAAATATATAGATATGACATGAAACTCATGTAGTTATTACAATAATGTATTTTCTAAATGTTACATCCATATGTAATTATGTCACATCCCTATGTGACCATATAATAAAATACTCACACTAACCTCTTAGTAAGTAACATTTATGAAGCAAGCTATTTTAAATAATGACGAGACTTAGGAATCATATTACTTAAGTTGAAATATTTGATATTTTATTAAAAATAATTAACTTTATAACATAAAATTTTATAATCATCCTTGGAACCCTATCTATAAAACTTTCTCCTTGATATCTTTTAAAAATAATGTAACTACTTATATAATAAATTTATCAACACATGATATACCTTTTTAGGATAAAATGACATCCACTTAATTATGATAAATAATATAACTCTTTAAATTTATATTTACTACCATACCATAAATTATTTTAGGATTCTAAATGAAATACTTTATTTATTGGTTTGTGTAAGATCCCATGTTTTGAATTGGTTGAAAATTCCCAAAGGAATTTGAGTTTCCATATAGTGGATGGGATGATTTTTAATTTGAGATTTAGAACATAATTATAAGAGTTAGAACACTTAAAGGTGTGGTTTTTGAATAAGGATAAAATATTGAGACATGTATTGGGTGTTTGAATGGGTTTCAGGATCATTAGGATAAAAAAAAACAGTTTTTGGACTGGAAAAGTGATGGGTATGGTTAATGAATAGTAAGTGCCAATCATGCAACTCAATTGTGTGGCCATTTTGGGGTGTCACACAGTTTGTGAAACCATGAACCTGAGGCTGAACAACTGTGAAAAAGTCTACAGAAAATTTCATATGTGAACCACAGAGCTTGTGCATGGGTTGTCTAATCATACACCTAGCCTATGTGGGGTGTGGGGATGAGGTTGTGCCAATGGAATAGATGGTGCATGATTTACTGAAATGTGCACAAAAACTATGTAAGGTGTGAATATTGGGAAGTGTGAGATGCATGGTTGGAAAATTGTTATCCAAACCATGTAGTCAAATAGTTTAACTCTTAAAAAGTAGTACAATTATGTTTTCCCTCCATTCCTTTAAGTTTATTTCCTCCTTCATCTCTCACTTCAAATGCACAACTATCACTTTAGCCCCCTTGGATATTCCCATACGATTTGATGGATCTCTATCATTTGAGTTCATAATTGAATGTATTTAGCCATGTTTTATCATCCTTTATTAGTATATCATTCTTATTTCCTCTTATCTCTATTCTCTTTGATATATTAGATGCTATTACAATGTGAGCTCGCATGCCCTATTTTTAGAGTGTTTGTTTTATTCTTATGATTTCTCTCATTCTATATTGAATCAAAAGCCGATAATGGATGAGTGAATCTTTATTGGTATAAGGTAGATGTTATATGAATATTAAATCAAATTATCATCATTTATATATTGTTTCTATTATTCCATACACTGAACTTTCCACGTGTTTCCCCTAAAATGATAAATACCATAAATTAAATTCCTAGACCATGGAATTGACATTATTTAGACCATTTGAACTGGTTGGAGGTTGTTAACTCAACTTGGGACACCCATTTGGGTGTTTACTATTATTTTACTCATTGTACAATGCATGTAATTTACTAAAATACCCGTTAGATGTGTTTGTATTGACTCTTAAAAATGATAATGAACTTTTTTAACTAAATGAATTGCCAAGTGGTGTAGAACCTTGTTTTACCCTTTTTACATAAATAAATATAATGATAAATAGATTTTAATAACATTAATGGAATAAATTAAATAAAATAATAACTTATTCTATGGTATTTATACTTACTTTCTTTTTTGTTAAATCATAAGATTATACCTTGTTATGTAATTAAAACACCTTGAGGTATATTGAATTTTAACTTATAAATCAAATGGTTTAACTTAATTTATTGGATGAATAATCTCTTGGATAATGATTAGTTTTTATAATTGAATTGATAAAATGCATGAAAACTAAGATGAATCATTTTATCACTTTTAAATGTGTGGATTAATTAAATGAATTAATTAATGGCATGGACATTAACATGGACCTATATTCTTTTATGTCATGCTTTATTATAGTCATAGACCTAAAATTATTTAAAGCTATGTAATTACCTGAGAAATACTTGTATTTACATTTTAGTTTAACTTGGATGGTCTCATGGAAACCAAAAAATTCATTGATTCATTTTCCAAGGGAAATAACACTCTTGGATTCAGTCTTTGTCATACATTTTAAATGCCCTGTCTTATCACTGATGAGTCCTTATATTTCTTGAAACTAAAATGAATGCCTTAGATGATTATACTTGGATTTAGATTGATGTTATAGACCTCCTTGGATTATTCCATGGGTTTCTTTTAAGTCTCACACCTGGGAAACCTAGGATATGATCCTAGGGCTCGGGTAGAACTTCCCCCTTAGGGTGAAATTACAAGGGTACACCCCTATGAATTTCAACCATCTTATTGAAATTAAGTGAAATAGAAATTATAGATAATTAAATAATTATCAATATATATGTATTTCTTGGTTATATGCCTTGGGTATTATCCTTATAAATATAAATGTAAATATAAAATGATAAGATACTTTTCCAACTTAGGTCTAAGAAGGTAGTGAAATATGGCTGTTCCATGGGGAAACCAGACTGATATGGGTTTTTCATTTAATACCTTTATTTATTATTCCTATACACATTTCATTTTATATTCATATATTTTATAGATTTAGACACCATTGGTGGTGGCCTACTGAGTTTTACTCACACCTTGTTTGGGCCAACATTTGTTACTCGGATAGATCTCATGTATACAAGTGTAGATTAGGGAAAGATCCTAAATATGGATGTTTGATATTATGTACTAGGAATGAGTATAAGATAAAAGGATTGAGTTAGTGCTAATAATGTTAGTGGAGTTTAGCTGTTAGACTTTTTTTTATTTTATATAAAATGTATTATATTGTATTCATTATCCCCCTTTTGTACAACATATTTCCTTAATTATTTTTATATGATATTTGTTGTGGTGATTGGCCATTTATTATTACTTTTTAGTTATTATTATCGTCCACCACCTTTCAATTATATATTATTTTTCTATATTTATTACTAATACATAGGCATCATCTCCCCACCATACCACCTTTAGACAATCACTTCTTGTAGGTAGCCTCTGGCATATGAGGAGGCACACTTTAGGTATTGTCTTCATCTGACCCAGTTACTTTTTATAGAGTGAATTTGTTTGTAATGTGACAAATTCATATTAGAGATTATTTTTTCCTTTATCTTACTATTTTGGGATGGTAAAAAGAATACTATAAATGTTTTTCCACTTGGTAAACTACTCATTTGAGGACTTTTGTCTCTTATACTTATGGATCTTAGCCTTGTGTCTCTAGCATATAGGGAGTCATTCTTGAGTCCTTGTCACCAACTGACCCAGTTACTGTGTGTAGAGTAAATCAAGCTGGGACATGAAAAATTGGTATCAAAGCTTCTTTTTTTCCTTGGTGTTACTATTTTTACGATAGTAGATAGGATACTAGTAATATGTTGGTACTTGGTAAATTTCTTGTGCGAGGAATTTTAGACTTGAGGCCTTGTGTCACTTAGTATTTTTTATCACATTTTCTATTATTACAATTGATTATTATTTCACCTGAGTGATTGATGTACTTATGCTAGTTATTGATTTGTAGGAGTTAGATCTTTTCTCAGTATGGTAAGGGAAGGGGTGTGTTCTTCTATTATTTTAGACACATAGGATTCACATGTCATTAGCATGATTATCTGTATACCATGATTATGTGATTCCCTCCCATGTTTATCAATACACTATGTTCATGTGGTAATTTAACATGTTTATATGTATACCATGATTGTGTGATTATGTTCCATGATTATTAGTATTCCATGTTAGTGTAATTTTTTAGAATTATTACTTGTGTACCACGATTCTATGATTTCCTTCCATGTTTACCTATATTTTATACTAATGTGATAGGTTCCTTGATATGGTTATGATGTAAGTTTGGTAAAATTTTGTGACAACATCAACTTAAATGATGTTTTCCCTTATATATTTATGATTAAATTTGAAAAAACACATTTTTATTGAATATGTTATTTATAATAAGTGAAATAATTTTCTCATATTGTGTTAAATATGTTTATTTATGTAATATTTGGCATTAGATAATTCATTTTAAAATTTAATGAAAATTCTGGTTTTAACCCTTTAAAGTGAACTATTATATTTTAGTCATAAATATTTTTATATATATTATTTTAAATTTTAATTTTGGAAGATAAATATTAACTAATTTTCTACAAATTTCATGTAGATCCTCCAAGTTGGATTATGCATTTGATTAGATTAAATGGTTCATGAATTTAAAGATGTAATAGACCTGCCATATTGGACACCACTTCAAAATTTGGGCCATATATTTTACTTTGGGTATTATATTGGGATAAAATTTGGATATTAGATATAGGATCCAATTAATAAAAAATCATCATTCTAAAAGGATAGATTATTCATGTTTTTGGAGCTAAAAAATGCAGTTGAATTTGGATTAAAATATTTAGACGAATTTCCCCATTCACACTTGTAACCTCTTATAACCCTAGCCTACCATCCCCTATATAAATATGCATTTTTTTTATCATTTTAAGGGTTTAGACTTTTATTATGAGTTTTAGGTAATAGGGGAAGTAGTTTCACTTCATTACTACAAGCATTTAAAGAGAGAGAGATCTTGAAGTAAGGATCCCTTCATTGAAGCCTTCTTCTTCTCCACGTTGTAATGTTTTTGTTTTCATAATAAAATTCTTAATTTTATTCTATTTATTATATTTTTACTATTTTATTATTTTTTAATTCACTTATTTTATATGGTAATTAAGAGTATAAATTTTATTGGGTTATACCCTTTATGAACCTTTGTGAATACAATTCGTTTCTACAATGACTACACCACCCATGGAAGAGTATTTTTTTCTTAGGCATAGATCTACCTATAACCTTATTAATTTATTTTTTTGAATCAATGAGATAAAATAATTCACATAATATGATCTATGTATTATGTTTTTATCTTAAAATAAACTATGAAATAAATTGAACAATTAATACAAAACATTCGAGGTTCAGTGATGTGTGAATTGTGAGAGCACAATCTTAATCAGTCAAACAATATAACACGAGATCAATTTTTAGAGTTCAAATATAATATATAATCTAAATTTATCCTCAATTAAAGTATGTATATGATAACTAATTAACCACTGAACATAATCTAACATTGGAATGATAATCAAAGCAGGGTGCTACGATTGCATGTTTTGAAGTTTCCATAGGGTTTAATTAATTTCATCTTTGTGGTTGAGGTAAATTATTATAGGGTTCAAGGATTAAAAAATTAAGGGGGTAATAATTAATTGTATGTTAAATTAAATGATAATGATTAATAATTAAGTGAATTGGTAGAGTTATATTTATTATGCCTTCTAAAAATATGTTCTAAAAAAATCTTATCGTTGTGTTTTATTACTCAAATTAAAAAAAATGCAATTTTATTCCAACATATATTTTACTGTTTTATAAAATTAAAAAAAACTCAATAATTCCAATTAATTTTTTTATTTGATTTCATTTTATATTCAAAATACCTTTAATATATATTTTTAATTAATTCCTCCTTTGAGAGGAAACCTTGGTCAGCAACTCTACCGCACCTAAGTACCCAAAAACCACACATCATTTGAGAGCATAAAAAACATCACATTTCAAATTGGAACTATTTATAGAGAGGAAAGTACTTTATTCAACCAATTAGAGGTATTTTTTATTTTTCATCTTAGTATATTCTTCTCTTCTTTCTTCATTCTTTCCCCCTTCTCAATTTTTTTTTCTTCTTTTTTTGAACTATCAACTCAAATTTCATATCTTTTTAATACGATACCCCTTTTTTTCATTTAATTTTTCTTTGATTTATGAAAAAATAATATCAAGGATATCTTATATATTGATTATACGATTGAGCATAACCTTAGGGATCAAATTAGACAATTTTAGTATATGGGAAGTTTCAACATTCACTTATTTCAGGAATTCCTCCATTCCAAGAACATTGAAATCGGAAGTACTTAAAAATAAAATTTAAAACCACAACCAATGGATAAAAACAATAACAATGAAATTAATATAACCATTAAATAATTGTATAAAAAAAAAATTAAATATTAACCAAATTATATTACATACCCAAACCTTGAATCATACTCTGAATTAAAATATGGATTGATATACCTTCTTACAAAATTTCATGGCCTCTCTAATCATGATCCCAATAAATACATAAAATAATTTAATGTGGTTTTCTAAAACTTTAAAACAAAAAATACATTTTAAGATCAAATGAAACTAAGAGAATTCCCACTTTCACTTGATGGATCTGAAAAATATTGGATGTATTATTTACAACATGAAGAAGTAACATGTTGTAACAATTTGAAATTCCTTTTCATGCACAAATGTTTTCCAGCATCAAGGAACACTTTAATTCAAAAAGAGATCTCGGGGATCAAGAAAACACAAGGGGATTCAATGTATGAATACTAAGAGCAATTCAATAAATCGTGTGCAAGATACTCACATTACCAATTCAGTGAGAAACTCCTCATCAAATACTTCTATGAAGGCCTCAAACCTATATAGAGGATCGTGGTGGATGCTGAAGTAGGATTATAATTGGTTGAAAAAAAACCAGTAGCTGCACATGCATTGATTAATAATATGTCACAAAAATCTCAACAATTTCATGATCAAGGTACACCACATGTTAGAGGAGTACATAATATAAGTTCATATTACCTTGAAAATAATTTGTTTGATACAAAGTTGGATGAATTAACCACTTTGGTGAGATAGATTTATTTGGATCAAAATATATCCCAACCCACACTTGTAAGGCCTTGGGAAATTTGTATCAAAACTGACCACCCAACCAAATATTTCCCTCAATTAAAAGAGATAGAGGATTGCATAACCGTATTCCATGGGAGACTATATCAGCACCAATAACAAACAGATACCCATAAGAAGTATGATTAATTTTCACTAACATACAAAAAAGGGTGGAAATATTAATCAGACATGAGGTATGGTTCTGGAAAACAACAAAATCCACCTTTTCAAAAAAACTTCTAGCATCCTCTGCCTTACTAATAGGGTTTTCAAAAATCTAAAAAGAGATTTTATGAAATAGTATCAACAAGTAAATAAAAACAAGGGAATTATCAACCAAAGGTATATTCTAATACTAATTAAATTTTGAAATAATTTTTTCTTTAATCAATAAAATGAGTTAAAGAGTCAAGGTTTGAAGTTGAGGGAGTTAAAAACTCAAATGATCTAGATTTCCATCGCCCTCCATGAACTAGTATGTAATAACTTCAAAAAATATTCCTTCCCAACCTACTCCAAATCCCAAGGGGAATGTCAGTGTCATCATATTGAGAAGTGGGAATAAAATTATTGATACATATACACCCATCATTCCACTGGGATTCACTCAACCTCAGAGAAGACCCATTCAAGACCAAATGATGAGAAACCCAAGGATAAAGACAAAGATAATAAATATATCAATGATATTCCTCTAAAATCCCTTTAATTTTAAAATATAATTATAAAAACCAATAACATGGTTAAATAGGTGATAAAAAAAGGTTTTATATACATTCAATCACGTTGAGATCAATATACCTATACATGAAGCAATCAAGAAAATTCTAAGTTCTGCCAAGTTTTTAGAAGAACTATATACAAATAGAAGAGGTATAAAAGGAAATGATTAGATCATCCTTGAGGGGAATGTATCTGAAATCATCACACCAAAATTAGAGATTCATAAAAATTAAAAGGACCCTGATACATTCAACATTCCATGCACAACAAAGGAGTTTCATTTCTCTAATGATTTATTTGATTTGGGTGCCTCCATTAATGTCATGCCTCACTTTTTTTTCTCTTCCTTACAAGTTGGTGAGATAAAAATTACAAGGGTGGTAGTGCAACTAGAAAATAGAACCATAATATACCCAATGAGAGTAATTGAGTATGTAATTGTTTGGGTAAGGCACAATATCTTTCCTATATAGTTTTTTATGCTAAATATAGGGGATGATTAGTTAAGTTTTCATGATCCCATCATTCTTAGTAGAACCTTCCTAAAAACTTCCAAGAAAATCATAAAGTTCCATGAGGATACACTTTATATAGAGTTTGGATATGATATCCTAAAATTTAATATTTTAGACTCTATGAAGTATCCCTTATAGGACTATTCTACTTTCTTCATCTCCCATTCTGACCCATCTTATAACAAATCTCTAAATTTGGAATTTCAATCTTTTCTAAATAGGCATCATTTCATTATTAGAGAGATATTGATAATAAATTCTAGTTTGATGTTGAAAAATATTTTAACACCTATTTATCATGGTTAAAACACACTAAATTATGATTTTGATGTGTATTATTATTCTAATTATGGGTATATAATTTATGATTATGACATGGCTGTTGATTTTGAAGATAGATTTTATGCATTATTCACTAATGTTGATTATGTATATTCAGACCCTAAAATTCATTGTGCACATATATTAGTTCCCACGTCATTTTTATCAATACAAAACCCACACACACTGGAATTCAAACCATTGAAATCAAAATTAAAATATCCATACCTATTGAATAATGAAAAATTACTTGTGATAATTGCTAATAGTATCCTACCAGGACAAGAAAAAAAACTTTTAAATATTTTAAGAGATAATATTAGGGAAATCAGGTGGACCTTAGAATACATACTAGGTATTATCCCTTCCATTTGTATGAATGCAATTCATTTGGATGATTGGATCAAACTATTTAGGCAACCACAAAGGATACTTTACCCACACTATCAAAATATGTGAAAAAAGAGGTGGAAAAGTTTCTTGAGGAAGGTTTCATTTACCCCATTTCTAACACTCAGTGGGTTATCCATATCCATGATGTACCTAAGAAAATTGGGTTCACTATTATAAAGAATTAAAATGATGAGTTAGTTCCCATGAGAGTACAAAAAAGTTGGAGAGTGTGCATAGTTTATAAAAAACTAAATTAATCTACTCATAATGACCATTTTACTCTACCGTTTATTAACATGATACTTGAGAGAGTTTTTGGTAGGAAATACTATTTCTTCTGGGATGGTTTCTCTATTTATTTTTAGGTTCCCATAGTAGAGGACCAGGAGAAGATGACATTCACTTTTCTATTAATTATATTTTCTTACTAAAAGATTCCATTTATACTTTATAATTCCCCAGGTACCTTTTATAGATTTGTAGTGAGTATATTTTATGATTTAATTGAGACTTTCAAGGAGGTGTTTATGGATTATTTTACTATGTACAGTTCCTCATTTTATGAGTGTCTCTTGAGTTTGGGTAATGTGTTGCATCAATAAATTAGTAAAAATATGGTTTTGAACTTTGATAAATGTCATTTCATGGTAGAGAAAATAATTTTCCTTGGTAATGTAGTGTCACATTATGGAATTGAGTTTGATAGATCTATGTTACAAAATTATTTCATCCTTCCCATATCCTACATGTATGCATGGTTTTTGACTATTCCTTGGACATGCTAGGTTTTATCGATTGTTCATTAGAGATTTCAGTAAGATTTATCTATCGTTATATTGATTGCTTCAAAAATACATTGAATTATTTTTTGATGATACATGTAGGATATCATTTTAGGATATAAAGAAGTTTTTTACCACTCCAACGATCATTAAATTCCCATGGAGGGAGCTTCTATTCGATGTTATATGTGATGCTTCTAACTTCATTGTTGGAGATATCTTATCTTATAGGGTGAAAGGGTGGTCCCATGTGATTTATTATGTGTCGAGGTATTTGGATTCAACCCAAGAAAATTACACCATAATAAATAATAATTTTCTTTCTATTATATTTTATTAATAAAAATTATACTCTTATTTATTGGGATCTAAAGTGGTTGTTTTATCTGATCATACATCTTTGACTTACCTCCTAAAGATTATATATGCAAGGTCATGACTTATTTGTTGGATTATTTGTCTTTAGGAGTTTTACATTATGATAAGGAATCAGAAGGGGTAAATGAACTTGGTGAATGACCACATTAGTAGGATCACTCACATGTTGGAGAATGATACCACAAACCAGGTAAAACTTCATGATACTTTACCCAATGATAATATCCATGTCATATCAGGTATGCATCCTTGGTAAGAAAAATAAATGAATTACTTGGTTTCCTTTGAAATTCCTAAAAAGCTAAAGAAAAACCAAGTTGAAAAAATTTATTAGTGAATCTAGGTTTTATGTGTGGGATGATTCTTATCTTTGGATCATTTGTGGTGGCCAAGTCATTAGGAGATGTGTTCCGGATCATGAGTTTGAGTTTGGTTTTATTTTTTTTGACACAATTTATTATGGTAGACACTTTGGACCCAAAAGTATGTCTAGGAAGGTCTAAAACTCTGGATTATATTGGCCTACCTTATTTCATGATGCCCATGTGTTTTGTAAGTCATGCTCTCATTGACAACACACTAGAATCATTTTGAGAAGACACAAGATGACCCAACATCCCATATTATTTTGTGAGATTTTTGATGTATGAAGAATTGATTTTATGGGTCCATTTCCTATATCATTTGGTTTATTGTATAGTCTTGTAATTTTTTATTATGTTAGTAAATGAGAGGAGTCTAATCTCACTAGGATAGATGATTCTTGTGTTGTAGTAGATTTTATCAAGTATCAAATTTTTTGTAGGTTTGGATTACCAAAGGCTATCATCAATGACCAAGGGAAAAACTTTTGTAACGAAAATTTGTATTCCATCCTTCAGAATTATGGGGTGATTCCTAAAATTTATACTCCATACAACCCCCAAAAAAATGTCTAGGATGAGGTTTCAAATCGGTAGTTGAAACAAATTTTGGAGAAAATTATGTATCCTAATAGGAAGGATCAAAGGTAGTTCCTGGATGATGCACTATTGGATTATAGTATGACATTCAAAAATCCCATTGGTATTTCCCCCTTTCAGATCATTTTTGGGAAATCATGTCATCTTCCCATGGAGGTCAAGCATCGAGCATATTGGGATATACAGAAATGAAACATATATTTTTCTCAATATATAATTCAAAGGAAGATAAATATTCAAGAGAATGAGGACACTCAATTGTCATCATATGAGAACTCAGGTCTCTATACGGAAAGATTAAAATAGTCCAATGATAGAATGAACCAAAGGGGAGTTTCATATAGGCAAAAAAGTCCTTATCTATAGTTTTCGATTGAAGATGATGCCATCCAAGTTTCATTCTAGATTGTTGGGACCTTATATTGTATCTAATGTTTTTCCTTATGGTGTAGTGGAGATTATAGAAGAGTATATAAGAAGATTCTTTATAGTCAATGGGAAATGTTTGAAGTAATACATTGAGGTAATTCCCACTAATTCAGTTGATTTCATCACTCTGCACGAACTCATCATCACTTGATAATATTTGGATGTCCCTAAACCTTTCACTTTTATATTATTTTTCTTATTTAAAATTCTAAATTTCATGTGAATTTATCATCTCATAGGTTCACATTGAGTATAATAAAATATTTTAATTTTGGGGGAGGGGAAATAATTTTTTGTGTAGCTTATTTAGTATTTTCATTTTAGTGTTTTGTGTGTTTTTATTTGTTTAAAAAAAAAGGGAAAATAGAAAAAATCGTGTAACATGATAATTTACATGTGGACTATAAAAAAAATTCATGTTTTCAAAATTAATTGGTAGCTTGATAATCATGAGAAATATTTCATCATTGAGAGTTTAGTTTTATAAAAATGCAAGTCTTCGATTATATGATTGATTATTTCATTATGAAAACTTTTATATTTTGACACCATTTTTTGTGATATTTGTTCATGGTAAATTTTTTGATTGATTCATCCACAAAAATTTTCACAAAACTATGAATTGTGAAATTTTTCCTACTCAATTGAAGGTATATAAAAGTTTGGTAGATAAAAATTTCATCTTATATCAACAGTTTATCCACACATTGATTTCTATTTCAATCAATTTCATTACTATACCGAATTGACCTATTCATGTGTACCTGATATCCGATAGTTGTTCACCCTAAAAAAACAAAAAACAAAAAAAAAATATAAAAACTTAATAAAGAGGGGAGTAATGAAATGTAAAACACATGGTGATATCTATATCAAGAGCTTAATTTTCGACTTTTAGGATTGATTAAGTGAGTGGGTCTTGAAGTTTTATTACAAAGGAATGTAGAATAGGTTTGGTGGAATTAAACTAGGTAAGAAGAAATGTTTTACACAACCTAAATATACCGAATAAAGGGTTGAGATATGATCTTGAAATGGTTGGCACACTCACACACACTTGGGGAATAAATGGAACAATAGACCCATTACCTGTTTTTCTATGATTAGTTTCATTAATTTAAATAACCAACCTAGGTCAACTAGAAAATCCACTCAAACCAGCCCATCACATGATATAGGTAAAATAGAAAAACAAAAACCATTCTAGAATATAAGAAAAATAATTCACAATACCAAACTACGAAGAGGTAACAAAAAATATACCACAAAATACATAAAATCCAATCCAAAACAGTATAAAATAGAAATTAATTCAATTAATCACATGACCAAAAGTCACCTCCAGACTAACCCATACTGAAATAAACAACAACAAGAGAAGCCAACATACTACAAGATGGTATTCCCTTTACATGGATCCTGCAAAAAAAACATCTACAAACACCAAAAGGAATAATTATGGTGTGATCCAAATCCCATTACGATACCACCACAGTTTCTATATAAGGTCTAATATTATAAATGCAATAATTCTATATTTTAAAACAAAATAGTTTTACAATGGATTTTTATAAATCTAAACGATTTATAAAACATTTTATTTTTTTCTTCTTTTGGTTTTCATAAAATCCTTTCATATTATCGATCTAGAAATATGAAAAGTAGAATTGATAAAAACTACATAGCATATCCATGAATCAAGAGATATATAGGTAAAACAATATCAATGAAATAACCTATCATGCGAAGCTCTGTGATAAAACCTCATATATAAAAACCTATGAGAAAGAATCCATGATATAAAAATTCTTACAATAAATAACCATAAATTAAAAATGGAAAAGAACCTCATATTGGGATCCAACCTATGGGAAAATGTATACTAGAGACTTATAGGATTAAATAGGCATATATTTGATCAAATAGATATCAATTCCTACCAATTGATATCAAAACAATTTACCTCCTAGTGGTGAAACACACACTAAGGCTAACTGACTCTCTATCCCCATGCACCCGAGGTTCCCAATGTAAAATTTGACAATAAATTCTAAAAAAAATGATCACAATTTCATAAAAAAAATTCAATTCCAATCCAATCCACTTCAAAGTTTATAAACCCATTTCCAAATCAAGCAAATCAATTTTCAAATAAAACTCCCATTTTGAAAATATTTTCCTTTTCAAAAAATCATTTGAAACTATTTATCACTTAAAATCAATGAGAAACCCAAATAAAATTTTCCAAAATGGATTGAAATTCATAAAATTAACCCATTGTATAAAAATACCTACCTCAATATTGTAGAAACCAAGTTTCTTTTGACAACGGTGGACGAAAACCAAGAGAATGGCCTATGAATGAAAAGGCATTCCAAAAACTAAAAAGGATTGATAGAAAACACTATAAAATCTCAAATACACAACAAAAAAATATCCCCATACAAAACCAAAGAAGAACCAACAGGATTATATACCTGAAGAGAAGAAATACAGCCGAAACAACGATAAATCACTGAACAAAGCGATCCAGATGGGAGGGAGTTATCCAAAATCACCTAGGAAGAGCTTTTAGTTTGAGAGCAAGGAATTTTATATTAATGTTAATAATAATTTCATTTGAAACGATTTATTAAAACTAATACTTGAGATTTTACAAGGAGTGTAATCCCATTACACATCGTGAAATCCTCTAGTCCCATATATTCGGAAAAACTTGTCTCTTTTTATTTAAAACCTAATATTTTCTCATTACATGACATGTAAAAATTATATGATGTGTAAAATTATCATGATGTGTATCTAGTTCATGGGTTCTACCTGATATCCATTACACGTTGTGAATTCCCATTAAAAATTGTGTAATTTCTTAGTGAACAAAAAAAACTATAGGTTTGATGCTGAAAATTTCAAAAAATCCCTGACTTCACCATTACAGGTATCCTCCAAATTTCTTATTGGCATTAATCAACCAACAAAAAAAGGAAAGGTTAAAAAATATATGATATAAAGGTAATAAGGTGTTACAATCTCCCCATGATAAATGCTTTCTACTGACAGAAATCCCTCAAGATCCTGGATCCGCAAAAATAGAAGGACACCACTACCTCATCAATGAATCCCGCTCCCACATCTCATGCATATCCTGTCCATACAACCAAAATACACAGACTAGGGGGACTGTTTTACCACGTAGTACCTTATCCTGACAATCTATAATCTGAACTGGCTCAACCAAAGTGATATCTGTCTCAAGATCAACATCCTCTCATCTAATCACATGAGAACGATTTTGAATATACCTCATTAATTGAAAAACATGAAACACATCATGGATAGATGTCAAACCAGACCGAAAGTGAAACTTATAATCTACCCTTCCCAGTCATCCAACGATCTCAAAGGTCCCTACAAACCTTAATACCAACTTACCCTTGTTATCAAAATGGTGATGCCCCAAGTGAGGTGAAACTTTAAGAAAGACCTGATCACCAACCTCAAATTATAGCAGTTAACTCTGACAGTCCATATCATATTTAAAATGAACATGTTCCATGATCATCCACATCTAGATCAACTATACCACCTTCATCTTCTTCGGAACAACACTTAGCCCAACCAAGGACCACTCTCACAACTCTTACAAGAACAAGTGAGATCTACATGAACACCCATACAAAGTCTCATAGGGAACCATCTTTATCAAAGCCTAATAAATATTATTATAGGAAAACTCAACCAATGAAAAATATTTTTCCAATGATCCTCCAAAATAATGTACACAAGTTTGTAGAATATCCTCAAGAACCTAGATAGCCCTCTTCTTCTTTACATATGCCTATGGCCGATAATCTATGATTAATTTAATCTGGGAACCCATCACCTTCTATAAAAATTTCCAAAACCTGGATGTGAACCTTAAATACTTGTTAGAAGCAATAGTAGAGTGAAACCCATGAAGTCTCACAATCTCTCGGACATAAAAGTCCCTAATCTATTCCACTTTTGTCATATCCTTGATAGGTAGGAAATTTAAATATTTCATGAGTGGATAAATGATCACCCAAATCATATCATTCCCTCTAGGGTTCCATAAAAAACAATAAAATCCATAGAAATATCATCTCACTTCTATACTAAAATGGGTAAGGGATAAAATAACCCTGTAGGTCTCTAGTGCCCTACCTTAATTATTTGACAAGTAAGGAACCATGAAATGAAATATTTTATCGACCATATCATCCCTTTACACCAATACTGACACCTAAAGTCATGAAACATATTGGTATCCCAATGTTACATATACCAAAAAGAATGATGTCTACAATACAACAACTCCCATCTCAAGGAAATTAGAACAAACCTACCATGGAAGTGAAAATATCCACTGGGAGACTAATACCACTCACCTGAGGTCTCCACATCATAAAGGATTTGACTAAATAATTTCCACTCAGTGTATGCCACATAATTGAGACAAACCTTTTCATAGAAAGACAAGTCAGATTTTATCAAATACAAGAACACTTTTCCACCAACATCTTCCACTTCTAAGATCATTTCATCAAAAAAAATTCATCAGATACCACTCCTCAACTGATTCCTTCATGAATAGTGTTGGTAATTCTTTTCTCAATGCATCGACAACCAAATTCCCTTTCCCCAAGGTATTAGAAATATCGAAATCAAAAATCTAAATATACTCTACCCATTATCTCTATCAGAAATCTAGATCCCTCTGAGTAAAAATCTATTTCAGTCTCTTATGATCAAAATATATTGTAAACCACTCCCTAAAGAGATAGTGGTTCCATGTTTTGAGTGCATGGATAAAAGTTTCCAACTCAAGATCATGGGTAGGGTAGTTATTATCATGAGGGACTAATTGGAGAGGTCCATAATCCATAACCCATTTTCCCTACTTCAAGACACATCCCAAACCCATACCATAAGAATTGAAAAAAACATCATAACCTAACCCCTGTTCTAAAAGAATCAAAACTGATACTGAAATAAAAATCACCTTAAAATTCTCAAAAGTTCTCTTACACTTGTCATTCCATTCATACTTTACACCCTTATGGGTTAAATATGTCATGAAAGAAGTGATATTGGAGAATTACGGAACAAACCATCTATATTAACCAGTAAAACCCAAGAATCTCTGGATCTCAAATACATTTCTATGATGCTTCTAGGATATTTATTCCTTTACTTTTCAGGATCTACAAAGATTCCCCTATTAGATATTACATTCCCCTCTTAGATATCACATGATCCTCTAAATTTGAGTACACAAAAATATCATCCACAAATACAATAAAAAAAGAGTCCAAGAATGGATGAAATATCCAGTTCATCAAATTCTTAAACACCATAGGAGTATTAGTGAGATCGAATGTCATATCCCAAAAATAAAAATTCCCATATTAACTCTTAAAACCTGTCTTAGATATATATTCTTTTCTTAATTTCAAATAGTGATAACCTAATCACAATTCAATATTATAAAACCAATGATCCCCTCTAAGTTGATCTAATATATCATCAATCCTTGTAAAAGGATATTTTTTCTTAATAGTCAGCTGATTTATCTTTTGATAATTAGTTCAAAATATAAGGCTCCTATTTGATTTATTAGAAAAGTGGATAGGTGAAGACCATGGTGACACACTAGGATGAATAAATACTTTATCATCTAAGTCCTAAAGATAGACCTTAAGTTCTACTAACTCAGTAAGTGACATATGATAAGATGACATAGAAAAAAACATCGTACCAGGGAGAAGGTCAATAGTAAACTTAATATATCTCTATAGTGGTAAACCAGAATAATAATTAGGAAATACCTTAGGGTACTCATACAAAACCAAAAGAAGTCAACCAACCAATAAATGGTCAAATTAATTAAGAAACATCTACAAAAACTGGAACAAGATTACCCCAACATAAGAAAGAACAAGTCCTTCCCTTCTTGATATAGAGTCCCACTCACCCTAGAAAACATGAGTGACCCCATAAACATATAAGAACTAAAATCAATGATGATAATATTCTATCTTGGACTTAACAATGATTATCCAATATATACCGATAATCAAGTTGAAGATGTCAAGATCAAGCACTTAGAAGTCCCACTCCACCTTAAAGTTGGCTATAATCACCTGATACGTGGGACATCTGAAGCCTTGTTTTGACCTTTTTAATAAAGGCATGGAAAGATACAAAAAGAATGGAATAAGTTATGAATGAAATAATAACATGTAAACTAATTTTGATTATATTAAATAATGAGTAACACCCATATCAAACAAATCTAACACCATAGAAGATGCGATAAACACTATACCTTTAACATTAGATTATCCTTCTTTATATTCCTCTAGCATATACTCCACTAAAAAAAGTCATCCAGTCTTAGCCACATGAATATCTCTCTAGGTTCTATGTATTGGGTAGACCAGAGTTATGACCATCAGAATATAGATAGTAGGTGTAGAAAAGGGGCCTAACCGGCTCACTAGTATGAATGAAACTGAGTTACCGTGAGTAGTCATGAATTTTTACCAGGTTTGGGACTTGGAGTTTTAGGTTATTTGAACGAACTATATGATAAGTTTATTTAAATTTACCTATTCCTTTTTAAGTAATGGTTTTCATGGTTTCTTTAAATTCTTAATGTTTTAAATATTTTTTTATCAATACCTAAATTTGGTCCTATTATTTTGGAAACAACTCGTGACTGATTAGTTTTTTCTTTTGTTAGACTATGCCCTAGAGAAGGGATATTCCAAATCTGAGAGGGGAAGATATGAGACAGGTTCTACAAGTGAGCCCTCTAGTAGGTCCAACTCTGGTAGAAGCTGTTATGCACACTATTCAGACTCTAGGTCAAGTGGGTGTCGGCAACCCAGAGCATGTAATGGATCATGGCTAATAATTTACTAAGCAACATCCACCCATAATTTGTGGTAATAAAGACCCCAAGAATCTGAGGAGTGTCTTGAGAGGATAGAGCAGAGACAATCCACCAAAATTTTCCTTTCACATGATATAGGTAAAATAGGAAAATAGAAACCAGTTTTGAATACAATAAAAACAAGGCACACAACCAGAGTATGAAGCAGAAACATGCAAGATACCACAAAAGACATATAATCCAAGCCAAAATAGGCTAAACCAAAAATTATGTCAAGTCCCCACATGGCCAATAATTACCTCCAGACCAAACCATACCGAAATCATTAATAACAAGAGAACCCAACATACAATAATATTATATTCCCTTTACTCAAACCCTACAAAAAACATCTAAAACACCCAAATGGACAAGTAGGGTGCGATCCAAATCCCAATAGGATACCACCATAGTTTCTAAACAAGGTTTAATATCAATAATTCCATAATTCTAGATTTTAAAACAAAACTGTTTTACAAATCATTTTTATAAATACAAACCATTTATAAAACATTTCCCCTTTTTTCCTTTGGTTTTCATAAAATCCTTTCGTATTATTGACCTAGAAATATAGAAAGTAGAAGTAATAAAAAAAGGAAATAATATCCATGTATCAAGAGGTATATAGGTAAACACAAATCCATGAAATAACATATCATGTGAATGTATGTGATATAGCCTCATATATAAAAACCTATGAGCAATAATCTATGATAAAAAAACCATGTGAAAAATAAAAATAAAAGAAAAAAAGACAAATCAACCTATATTTAGCTATATCATATGGAGAAATTCTTACTAGAAACTCACAAGACTAAAGATGCATACATTGGATCCAATAGATATTGAGTCCTACAATTTGATATCACAAAAAGTTACCTCTTAGTAGCGAAACACACTCTAAGGTTACCCATGTATCTACCTTGAATCACCAAAGGATACCAATGTGAAATTTTACAATATATTTTCAAAACCATGCACATAATTTTATATAATGTTTTCAAAGCCAAGACGATCCTCTTTAGAGGTTGAAAAACCATTTCTAAATCATGAAAAAAAATTTTAAATAAAAGAACCATTTTGAAAACATTTTCCTTTCCAATAAATCATTTTAAACCATTTATAACTTCAAATCAATTAATAAACCAAATGAATTTATCAAGAATGACATGAAATTCATCAAATTAACCCATTGTATAGAAATAACTACCTCAATATGGTAAAGACCTAGTTTATTTCAACAACAGTGATTAAAAACCAAGAGAATGACCTATGAAAGATAAGACACTCCAATAAACTGAAAAGTATCAATATAAAAAACCATACAATCACAAATATGCATCCAAACCACAACCATAAACAAAAACAAAGAAGAACCATAAGTATTACATACCTGTAGAGAAGAAATCTAACCACAATGGTGATGAATCACTGAACGAAGCAATCCAGATGTGTGGGAGTAACCCAACATTTCCTTGTAAGAGCCTCTAGATTTAGAGAAATAAATCTTATATGAATATAAATAATAATTTCAGCCGAAATTCTTGTTTAAAAACAACCCTCAAGATTTTACATGATGGGTAATCCCATTACATGTCATGAAATCCTCAAGTCCTACAGACACAAAAAAAAACTATAAATTTTTTATTTAAAACCAAATATTTTATTATTAAATGATGTGTAACCAATACAAATCATGTAAAATTATCATGCTATGTATCCAGTTCATGGGTTTTGTTCAGTATCCATTATACATCATGTATTACCATTACTCTTCGTGTAATTTCCAAATAAAGATAAAAAACTATAGGTTTTATGTTGAAAATTTCCACAAATCCTTTACATAACCATTACAAGTATACTACCAATTACTTTTCAACATTACTCAACCAATGAAAAATAAAACCAAATAAAAGGTTAAAACAAAACTGACAGAAAGGTAATGGTGCTTTACAGTTAATCTCATTGGAATTTTTTATAAAATTCATGATATAATTAATTTCAAATTTATTGAAATTTACTCTATTATATTTTTACTTTTCCTATATTTACACTATGGATTGGGAAATGTAAACATGCATATCTTGTCACAATTTTCTGGATTATATTATATGAGGTTTTACCCAAGAGTGAAAAAGGGTAAGTGTGGGGGGGTTAAAGAAACAAATTTTTATTAATTATTTTATTGATAATAAATGAAATAATTTTTTTATATTATGTTAAATATGTTTATTTATGGAATATCTGGGATAATATCATTAATTTTAAAATTTGATGAAAATTATATTTTTGACACTTTAAAGTGAACTATTGTATTTTATTCATAAATATTTTTATATGTCTTATTTGATATTTAAATTTTTTAACATAATTATTCACTTAATTTTCTAAAACTTTCATTTTGATCATCTAAGCTGTACTATGCATTGGTTAGAGTGAATGATCCATAGAGTCAAGCTGGATAGGACTCTCTATATCAAACACTAATTCATCATTTGAAAAATAAATTCTACAATACAGATTGAATTGGAATAAAATTTTAAAATTATTTTAGAGGAACCAATTTCTAAAAAAAATCCTTCTGGAAGGATAGATGATTCATTCTTATTAAAGGTCAAAAAGGTGGGTTAATTTGGATTAAAATATTTGGCCAAATTTCCTTATTCACACTTGTATCCTATTATAACGCTAGCCTCACCTACCCTATATAAATATGTATTTTTATCCTTTATAGGGGTTGAAAGTAAATTAGTAGTTTTGGGTATATTTTAATTGGTTTCACTCCATTTATATAATAATTTCAAGAGGTTGATCTATAAAAGAAAAGATCCCTTCATCAAATCCTCCTCCTTCTTCTCCATGTTGTAATGTTTTTGTTTTTTTTAATAAAATTATTAGTTTCTATTATATTTTTTTTCTATTTTATTCTTCTCTCATTAAATAATTTGGGATTAAAATCAAGAGTATAAAAATAATTGGGTTATACCCTATCCAAACCTTTTCTAATGAAATTTGTTTCTAGAATGACTACACCGCCCATAGAAGAGTACTTTTTCTTAGTAATCGATTTAACTCTAACCATATTAATTTATTTAGTTTGAATAAATGAGATAATATAATTCAAATAATATGATATATTGATTGATTTTTTAACTTAAAATAAACTAATCAATAAATTTAACATTTAATACAAAACACATGAGGTTGAGTGATGTGTGAATTGTGAGAGCATGATCTTTATCCGTAAAATAAAACAACACAAGATCAATTTGTAGAGTTAAAATATAATCCATAGACTCAATTTTTCCTCAATTATAGTATGTATATGAGACCTAATTCACTACTAACTATAATATATCTTTGGAATGACAATCAAAGTAGGGATCTATGATTTCATGTTTCGAAGCTAGCTTAGGGTTTAATTCATTTCATCTTTGTGGTTGAGGTAAATTATCATATGGTTTGGAGATTAAAAAACTAATGGATCATAATTAAGTGTATGATAATTTAAATTATAATGATTAATAATTAAATGAAGTGGTATAGTTAGATCGATTATTCCTTCTAAAACTATTTTCTAAAAAATATTATTGTTTTGTTTTATCAATCAAATTTCAAAAAGAAAAAATATTATCTTCTTTATATATAAATCATCTTATTTTATAAACTTCAAAAAAAAAACATTATTTTAATTAGTTTGTTTCTTTTATTTCATTTTATTTTCAAAATAAATTAAATATGTTGTTTTAATTACTTCTTCCTTTGAGATAAGATCTTGGCCAGCCACTCTACTGCACCTAATTTCCCAAAAACCACACATCATTTGAGAGAACCCATGAAAATTCATTTCAAAATTCTCTCTAATCAACCTCTGATTAATCAATGAAATGAATTTATTTTGAAATTAAATTTTGAAAATGGAAAATAATTGGTTAGTTTTTAAATTACTCATGTTATTTATTATGGATTTAAGTTAAATGGAATGCCAATTGTAACTTATAAAGGCTTGTACCTTCATAAATTGGGAATGGTGAATGGTATAACTAAATCCTTATATTCTTGACCCGACCCTTTTAGGTGAGTTTTAAAATCATATTATTATGATATAACCCTTTTTTGTGTGTTCTACAATAATAATTAATTTACTATTAATGGGTTTAACTTAAATGGGATTCCAATTGTAATTTATCTAGTTTTGACTCCATAAATTGGGAACAGTTTCCCATATAACTGAACTGAGGTTGGTATGACGAGACCCTCATAGGTCAACTTTATATTTATATTCCTTGGTAATAACATGGGGTTATGTTCATGATAAATAGGTATGGTTATTTAAAGTGTCAGTAACCACTTATATGGTGTTTCATATAAAAGTATGGTGATATCATACTTAACTGATTTCCTTTGAAATAATAAAAGACTTCTTATATTCTTTTAAGATTTATAAATATGAGGCATTAGTTAATTAAAATTATAGTTATAACATAAATAGTTTTTTCATATATAGTTTTTTAGACACATTATATTTAACTAATATAGTTGTGAGAATTCATTGATAAATAAATGGTTTAAAGAAAATTATGTGATAATTCCCTATAATTCTATATAGCGTTAGCTACATAAAGTTCCAATTATAGCTTGTAAAATATTTTCATTTATAACTGGTACTTGAATTTTCATATATTTGAACCTATTTAATGTTTATAAATGTGAAGTTGTAAAATTTATTAAATAAAACCTATAGAGGTGTAATAATTTAGACCATAATGTAAGGGTTAGTTCTAATGCTTCCTTGAGAGATGTATTAAATGGGAATGTGGATATTTCCCATGAGTCTCAGTTGAATTATTTTCTAATATTTTTTGATCATAGAGGCTGTATGGTAGAGGCTAGTTACCTTTTAGGTGTGGCTCATGTTTTAAAGTCAATTCCTAGTGTAAGTGACGGTGGATTATCCCGTTATAGTATCACCCTCAGATATAAAATCATTGGTAAATTATGGTGTTGATTTTTTTGGTGAGATGTGTTTTTAGGTACCATTTGACTCAGGAGAGAATACTAGTTTATAAAGAGACACACCAGATAGATGGGTGGTCATTCAGTAAGTTGAACCTGTTTAGTAACATGAACATCATGTATAGATCAAGATCATCGGGTTATACATGCTAAGGGTATGGCTGACCACTTGTTAATTGTGTAATATATCATATTTTTAGATAAATGAATCAAAAGGTTATCATCTATGTTAATAGTTGTATGGGGTAGTATGACTCTAGGTAAATCCTTTTTATAGACTAGTTCATACTAGAATGTGTATTTCCACTAGCCTTTAGAATTCAAAGAGAATGGGTGTGCCTATTACACTATGGTGTTTTTGAGGTAGTTTGAATTGTTATAAAGAGTTCCGATAAACTAATAAGTGATGAATAAAACCATAGGTAGTTCAATTATGGTTGTACTTGAGCTAGTTTAAGTAGTATGGTTGCATAACTCTATAATTTTTGGTTTGTTTTATGACTGGTTGTGAAGGTTTATGAGTACATAAATGCTATGTTCACAAGTCATCTCCAGAGTAGAGTGACCTGGGTATGTATGGATTTTTGAGATTGTGGTAGCCTTGAATTGTAAATGTAAGGTTGAGTTATCTCAGTTCTTGGGATAATGTTGTAAAAAGGATCAGGTGTTGTAACATCACCGATCAATGTTGGTTTGGATTTTTTATACAATGTTAGAGATTCATGTGAGTGTGAAATAGGGAGAGTGTCATAAATATGTCTAAAGTTGAACCTAATAAAGCACACTTACAAGTGGATGATTTCTCTATCCTTCATGATCACACTTAGTGTATGTGTTTTATCCACATCCCGAAACATTTTTTGATGGTCGGTGGAGCGTGTTCCATGGGATGAGTTTCCATTATAATTAAGGTAAAAAATATAACACTACTAAGGTGGGGAGTATTGCATCAAGAGTGAGTTTTTGAATTTAAGGTAGCACAATAGTGATATGGTTGGTCTTTCACCCAACTAATGATTAATAATGCAAGTCGAGGTTGGACTTTGGTGGTTATTCCTGAACATTCATAGATACCTTTGGGATTTAAGGTGATGTGTTTGAGCCTAAATAGATAAATTGGTTGATGATATGGAAATTCATTTAACAAGTTATAATTAAGGGGATTGATTTATGTTTTGGTAATAAAGTTTAAATGGAATGTTGAGACTACCTTTGTGCATCACAATAAATACAACATGTGTGTTTTTGATAATGAGCCTTAAAAAATATGCGGTTGGGACATGATAAGGGTTTTGGTTAGTTGGTAATCAACCATGGGATGGTTATAAAAAAATTATGAGATTCGAAATATAGATTATTAATTGAGAATAGGTTATGATCCATAAAAACCATGCTTGAACGATCATGAGAGAATATTTTGGTAGTGAGGGAATCATGATTGAGTAGTGATGATGCATCAACAACTGTAGTCAATAGTTCTCTCCAAAAGTAAGATAAAGGTTGTTATACATTATAATCTATGTGAAGTTGGATTATTTTGGTTGGAAACCATGCTAGACACTTAATTTTTGTTATGATGGAAGTGTCTTAGGCTAGAATGAAGTCCTTTTGAGGGAAGGCCAACATGCTTGTTCTAAGTATGGGTGACGAGTGATACCTAGGTAATAAATGGGGTGTCATGTGGTAATTGACCCATTGGGTGGACCTTGACACAAATTTTGGGAGCATCAGTTTTAGGGATTGGTTAGGGAAATTATAGCCTAGTTTTTGTGAGTGTGGCTCGAGAGAGTGATACACATCGATCGATGAAATTTTAGTGTACTCCTAGTTTGGAGATGATCATGCCCAATATCTTAACATCATTCCGATTATGCTAAGAGAGCGTTATATATATGGTAAGCTACCTAAATATATTTTTTATGGTTTTATAGAGGTAATCCTTTGTATTTTTTCTCTATAAGTATTTCAAAAATATGCCACATGGTGGGAATACACCATTGGACATTGGAGGGGGGTGACCCTTGTTGTTTGTTGAAGCTCAGTAAATGTTTTGAGAACTATTCTAGGGAAGTGGGAGTGAGTGATGGGTGATGTTTACATTTTTTATTAGGGATAATATGGTTCATATCCATGATATTCATGATTTCTAAGGATGTATGGGCATGTCCTATGGTTTTCAGAAAAATAATTTCGTTAGTGTGACGATATAGATGCTCCTAAGGTGGGGAGTGGGATATCAATCACTGGAGGAAGATCCTAATGTGATAAGGGTCATGGTAATTTGAGAATAATTATGTGTTGTTCGTTTTGTATCTAATATGTTATTGGATAAATGGAATAATGTATGACTATATTACTTGGTGAATTCTAGGTATAGGTTCAAATGTAGACTTAGGAAAAGATGAGTGTGGGTTTCAGGGATGAGATTTCCTATTATGATCCATGGGGTTTGGATTAGGTGTTTGTTAGTAATTTTTCTACGGAACATCAATTTTTATGAGTAGGATATGTTTTGGTCATGATAATTCACTAGAATTAATTTATAGTCTTCGATGAGCATTCTCAAAACAATCTTTGTGTGCCTCAGATAACAGGCATCAAGATCTGGTATTAAATCATCGACTGTAGAAGATAATCATTTTCAAAAATAATCATCCATAGGTGTATTGACTTGATTATGATAAGTTTTATATGTGGTTAGTTAGGAAACATTATTTTCACAACATTTGGATGATATGGGTAAATTTTAATGGTCAGTCAAAACTTTTCAAGGAAAAGCTGGTGCAACTAGGCTAGTTTGATCGATTGGAGTTCGACCGTCAGATCAAATGAGGAATGGGAGTAGTGTCCTATCATTTTATTGGGTGGAGAAAGTTAAGAAACATTCCAGGAGTGTCACTAGGGAACTAAGGAAATTATTTAGTAAGTAATTTTGATGGTGTGAATACCATGACTCAGAATTGGTTGTTGGAAATATAGAACATATGGTGCGAAGTTTCATAGGCCGGTTGATATAATAAATGATTATGTGACCATGTATTAGGTTATAAAGGCTCAGATAATCATATTATTAGTTTTCATATTATATTTATGATTTTTTATTGAGTTTTAGTAGTTTGATCACTCTATGGTTAAAATGGTTCTTAGAGGTGTGTTGGGTGTCGGAAATGAAACACGATTGTTTGTGCGGGAAATTCATAACCAAGTTAGTCAGGTGATGTTTTTTGTTCTTCAAGGCTTCTCTATGATGATAATTTATATGGCAGGAGAGTTTGTAAGATCTCATGTTTTGAACCAATTGAAAATTTTAAAAGGAATTTGAGTTTTCATCTATTAGATGATCCAATTTTCTATTTGAGATTTGGAAAACTTAGACATGTTGTTTTTGGACGAGGTTTAAGGTACAAGATGTGTATTGGGTGTATTTATAGGTTTTAGGAGCATTGGGAATCAAAATCCTAGTTTTTGGAAAGGGAAAGAGATATTCATTCTTAGCACATAGTTAGTTCTAATCGTGCACCTCAATCGTGTGGCCCTATAGGGGCGTCAAATAGTTTGTAAAACCGTGATAATGAGGAAATATGACCATGAAAAAGTCTGTAGAAAACTATATAGGTGAACCGTATGAATTTTGAATGGATTATATAACTATTTATCTAGTTCATGCAGGGTGTGGGGGTGAGTCAATACCAAAGGCATAATTTTTACACAGTTTATTAAACCATGAACACAAACCATGATAGGTGTGGACCTCTGGTTGTGTGAGCCACAAATTTAGATATGGTTAGACAAAATGTGCAAACAAACCATACTCACTTAAAATATAGAGAAATTACATTTTATCTCTCTATCTCTTTAAGTTTATTTCCTCCAAATTCCCCCCTCACCTCTCATGCACAATAGCTGCTCAAGACCCCACTTGGCTCTCCACCTAGGCTTTGATGGATCTCCCTACTTCAAGCTGAAAATTGAACATCATAGTTCACATTTGATTATCCACAATTAGTCTATTATTCCTATTTTTTCTTTTCTCTGTTCACTTTTCCATATTGGATGTTATTTCCATGTGAGCTCATATTTCTTATTTTTAGGGTGTTTGTTTGATTCATCTAATTTATCTTATTCCAAATCAAATTAAAGCCGTTAATTAATTAGCGAAGATTATTTGGTATAATGTTGGTGGTTTATGAATTTCCCCTAAAGGTATTTTTATTTATATATTGTTTCTATTGTGATATACACTGGACTTTACGCGCATTGCCCCTAAAATGATAAATACCTTAAATTAAATGTTTAGACCATGGAATTTTTATTCTTTAGACCATTTGACATGGTTGGAGGTTGTGATATCAACTTGGTCCACCCATTTGGTTATTTACTATTATTTTACTCATTTTCCAATGCATGTAATTAACTAAAACACCCTTTAGGTGTGTTTGTGTGATGTGCCAAACTCGATTCACTCTTGAGTAACTGAACCCATTTGGACATATGGATACAAACACGTCTCCCCATATAATAGAGGCTACCAACTAGAAGTAATTTCCTAGGGTGTGTCTATAAGGAGACTATTCCCTCTGGTCAGAGTGTGGAATCACGGTATAATAAAAGGATAAATAGAATAAATAAATAATAAGTAACTACCATAATAGTGTAAAAGATAAACATATAGATATGATGAGTAAACTAAATAATAATAACCTACACTGTATACAAAATTATATCAATTTCATGATATTTTACACAAAAAGGACAAGCATACAAACAATACAAGAATATAAAGAGAATAAAAGAACAAAAAGACTATATTTGATAGCTTTGAAATCCTAGGATTATTATTGTACTCCTAATATCTGATGCTATAATCAAATAAAGAAATAATGATATGGCACTTTCCTTTTTCCCTACCACTATCCATGAAGTCTATCCAGGTACCAATTGGAATCTCGAAAAGGGTGTGAGACGTACTCAGTAGGCCACCACCAACAATGTCTATAATAGGTATAGTCTATTTATATAAATGTATTAGTGTGTAGGTATAAGAATAAATAGTGAAATAAAGTACATTAAATAATTACCTTGTTAGGATCAAGATCCTCATGGGATGCTCGATATACCAAAACTTATTCGGATTAAACTGGATGAATCTGAATGGGTGACCTATAAATGTTCAGGGTATAAATAATATGACCATGGTGTCCAATTATAATCAATATATGATGTGGTACCAAAGGTATATATAAGGAATATAAGCCTTGATAATATGATAATAGGACTTGAGGTGAAACCAAGGCTTTAATGAGCTTAGAAGGTCAAGACATCTCACAAAAATAAACCATGCATCCTAGCTAAATGGGTAAAAGTATATTCCAAGGGAACACCTGAGGCATTCTACTAGAAAAGTGTCTATCGAAGCCCTTGGCGCATGTCCATAGTAAATCCTGAGCTATGAATGACTAGGGCCCATGGGAGGAATCCAAGATGCCTCCTGTTTGAGAACATTAAGATAAATCCGAGGAGTGTATTCAAGTAATTATAATTTCCAAATATGAAGTGAATGAACCATTGACACAACACAAAATAATTCATGTAATAATAAGAAAATGACCAATTTCCAAGGTGGTTATCAACCTTGGAAACCAGATCAATGAATTAGGGTGGAATCCTCAGAGTGATTAGGGAATTCCCTTGATAATCCAAAACTAGCCCAATTATGACCACCCAAAATAAAAAGGTACATAATCAATGTAAACCATTTTTATATAATCAGAAACATTAGATATGTGTCATCCATTCCAATTACTATTCCATTTAATTTAATAATTTACATTTTCATTTATAAATGAAAAGGATTATAAGTGGTATCATACCATTTGATTGTTTCATTAAAAATTAATTAGAACCTGTTGAAACATAATTTTTCAATTATAAAGAATCAATTCATCTATATAAATCAAATAAATCCTTTATGGAAGCCAGAAAAACACACCAATGGGAATTTTGGTTAATAATATTCAAATATAAATATGAGAATATGATGGCACACCAAAAAGGGGTGGACCACATTGAGTTCATTATCCTATAATGATGGTAAAGGGTCTAATAGGGTGTTTGGGTTTCATGTTAGGAAACCAATTTAAGGAAGATTGATTTTAGGTGCAAATCATGGGTAAAAAATGATTAGCGGAATGACAATAAAAAATATAAATGATGATACTTGAAGGAAATTTAAAGATAACCTACCTCATAGTGGTAGTCGAATCCTTGTTTGGTATCAACTTTGAATTCAAGCTAGAATGGAAGAAATCAGTCAAATAGAAAAAACCTTGAAAATAAGGCATATCATCTCACTTGGAAACAACAATGAAGATGGATAGATAAACTGAGAAAGAAAGGTAATGGATTAAATCACTTATCGATACACTTACGATGTGATAAAAGATAATCTGACCAGAGTCTGAATGTGGGAGAGACTTTAAATCATAGGGATAGGAGGAAAGAAGGAGGTCCCATGGCACACTCTAACGTGAAAAAATTAAAGGGAGAAGGAGTGATTTATATTTTTAAATCCAAAAGTAAAAAATAGTCATTTTTCATGGATTTTAATGAGGCTCATAGTTTGGCTACATGGTTGGCCAAACCGTGTGCTAATTTTGTGCCATCACTACCCAAAGGAACCACCCCTTGCATGGTTAGGTGAAAAGTTAGAAAAACCATGGGATAAACTTGTGTTTCTTCTCTACAATAGGTCTGTATTTTATTTCTTGAGTGTGTGTCATACCCTGAATAGTTTTTAAATCCATACACTTCATCTTACTAGGATACATGGTTGAGCCACAAAATTACTATTAACTATCATCCATCCTTGTGCCTCATGTTGTTTCTCCCAAAACCAGAGCTATGAGCTATGAACAAGCCCTAAATACTCCCAAAATCTTCTTTAAATCTTTAATCTCTATCACAGGGTTAAAAATAAATATTCAAACTAAAATTTAATGGGTTTATACCTCATGAGAAAATCTATAATTTTAATACCTCCCCCACTTAAGAAAAATCATACCTAGGTTTTCCTTTTGAGGGTGGTAAAGCCTCATTTGATAATAACAGTTCCACTGAACACAAACTGTAGGTTATAAGCATAGAAAAATCACGCGGTGGTGAGAAATATATATATATTTTTAATATTTAGTTTCCCAAGACCCTAACTGAGGATCTTTTATGTTAAATTAATAATTAATTTGTTTAGATCTAAAGAAAACAAATACCTTGGCTTAGGATCCTTCATTCACTGATGATACTGATCTTCCAAAAGACCATTTTTGGATTGGAATTATTGTGATGTGAGGATCCAAGGGTAGAATATTTATATTAGTGATCCACATGTGATCTATTGATCTTTGAGCAACACCAATTGATTTTTGGGTGCTATTGAAGTGAATTAATTATCTTTCGTTGTTCATATTGATCATTTTTCCTTCAGTCTTGAAGAAACATCTCTTTAATTTCTTGTTCTTGAGAGGAATAGATAATGAGGATTAAAGAGATAATTTCATTGTGCACAACGATTCTCTATTTTTTTACACACCCTACATAATAAACATAACCTTATATTTATAAATATATGGTTTAGGTTAAAATATTATTTAATTTCATACCAGACCTTAAAAATATTATAAACTTTATTAAACCCCATGTCTCATAATAATAATGATAATATCATTAATTTTTTTTGGTTAATTACAAATTTCTCAATAAAAAATATTATTTAACCGGATTATTGATAATATTTTTTATCAGACACAGTCTTGGTCTATTACAACTCCTCTAAAATTTATTGAATATCCAAATAGATATTAAATATTTTATTAATCAATAAATAATTGTGATCAATAAAACATGAATAAAATTATTCCTCATTATTGATAATAATATTTATTCTATTAATTAAAATCAAATAGAATTTAATAGAGATCAAAAGAAACACTTAGTCTGTGACCCTCTAATATTCCTTCTCGTTAGAATTAGGCGGGCTTTCTGAAAGTACAAGATTACTATCTAAAAATGGTTTAATACACCGGATAGAAATAACTTAATGTCACAACAATGATAACAACATATGAACAATCACTATGTAATTTATTCCCTTTATCACAATATCTTATGAAGTTTGTTACACATCCATGGCACCAACCTATATGCTCTATATTTATTTATTTTAATATCTAAAATAAACTCATTGTTACACCATGGAAATGGTATTAAGGTAAAAGGTTCTATTATAATAAAAGGGCTAGGATATCTAATTCCATAAATATAGAAGGGATAAATAATTCCTTGACTTATCCATTAATAAAATTTAATTTTGTAAAGCACCAAATGTACCCTACTTTTCATCAGCATATGGCATGATGGATTTTGTTAAAAAATATAAGTGCATGAGTAATTACATGCATTAATGAAGATCTTAAAGTCTAAGGACCATTACACATGCTCACAGATAAGAATATCTTATGACACCAAAGATTGTGGAATTTCTAATGGTGGGTCTGTTATCATAATATCTTATCTTAGAGATTAAAAAGCGAGAAATTCCTGAGAAGAAGCCTCATCCACTTATGAGTACTATCACATGATATTCTATGTACTACGTGTCCCATCATAGTGCATTATCCAACCACATAACATTATTTAAGCATTTATTCATAGAACTTAAAGGTTCTCATCATAGCAGGGAATTGCCATAACCTTATCAATGTGGCTTATAATCTAGGTCATTATTACATTAGAGTCATACAGAACATGGAACAATATGTAATAATATGTTTTATTAACATTTAATACATCATATTTACATTCAATCAAAGTAAAATCAATTGGTCCTAGGAAAAAAACTCCAAAAAACTGCCTATGACTTTCAGTCCCCTAGAGCTCACATGATAATATTATTTTTTCGGAGTCAAGGATTTAGTCAAGGGGTCCTCTAGATTGTATTCTATGAAAATAATTCTCATTTTAACCTCACCTATCTAATAAAAAACCCTCAAGAGATGATACTTATAAAGTATGTGCTTTGTTTGTTGATGTGACCTTAACTATTTTGAGAGATCCACCACTATAGTATTACCACAGTAAATTATGATAGGATATTTAGTTATAGGTACCATGTGAAGGCCTTGTATGAAGTTGCACATCTATACTACTTATTTAGCTAACAAATATGCTACAATATACTCAGTATCTAATGTATAATCTTTGACCAAAACTTGCTTTGAAGTCTTTAATCTCAAAACACCTTCATTCAAAGTGAAGATGTATCTTATTTGTGAATTCAAGTCATTTTGATTAGTTTGGAAACTAGAATCTACATATCCTCTGACGACTAGTTATTCATATCCTCCATAAACAAGGAACATATCCTCATCACTCCATAGATACTAAAGGATAGTCTTGAATATTATGTAACAGAGAACACATAGGTCATCTTGATATCTACCTACTACACTTAATTCATAAGATAAATATATCCAAGTTTATAGTATAACATAAATGAATTCCCTAATTTCTAATGTGTATGGAATCCTTTCCATTTAATTTATTTCCTCATGTATTTGAGGTCACATTTTTCTAGAAATATTAATTCCATGTGATGCTAACAACAATCCCATATTAGATTGTTTGATACTGAATATCTTCATTATATTTTCAATATATTTACTTTGACTTAGGTTAAGAAGCCTCTTAGATATATCAAGATGGATCTTGATCCTAAGACTATATGATGCCTTTCCCAAGTCCTCCATAGAGAAGAATTTATTCAAAAAAACCATAACATACTATAAGACTAGTATTTTGTTTCCAATGAGTAATATGTAGTCAACATATAAAATTAATAAAATTATCACACTCCCACTAAACCATTTGTAGAAACAAGTCTCACACTCCTTGTTTATAATACCAAATTCCATTATGGATTCATCAAAATTAATTTTCCATGACATTGATGCTTTATTTAATCCATAAAGGATTTTTTAAAATTTTTATATCATTTTGGAATCCCTTCACGTCACAAACCCTTTAGGATATCATATAAAAATATTCCTAAAGGTTACAATTAAAGAAGGATGTTTGATATCCATTTTCTAAATCTCATAGTCATGGTAAGACACAATGTAAAGTATAATTATGATCCATTTTATTATTGAAACTCATGAAAAGTTTTCATCATAGTCAATGCATTGAAACTGTTTAAACCCTTTTGTAACTAGTTGCATATTATAGGTACTGACTTATCCTTTAATGTAAAGTTTATACTTAAATACCCTTTTTTAACCAATGGTATTTACATCCACTAGAGGATATATAAAAATCAATACTTGTTTTTAGTACATGGAATCCATTTTATAATTCATGGATTCTTTTCACTTGGAAACATCTATGCCACTTAATGATTCCTTGTATGTTAGAGGATAATTATTATCAACTAATAATTATTAAATATCCTCAATTACTATAAAACCATACCATTTAGGTTCTATATCCTCTCTATTACTTCTATATAGTACTTATGTCTTTGGAATATTTTCTTCTTCTGTGGGACATTTTGGAATATTTTCTTGTTATAACTCTTGTATACCTTGATCCTTGACTTAATTGAGGTTTATATTTCTACCAATATCTATAATGTTCTTATTCTCAAGGAATATGGAATTCCTTTACACTATTACCTTTTTTTGAGGATTCATATAGGTAATATATCCTTGTTTCCTTAGGGGATCCTATAAAGGTACACTTTGAGCCTCATAGTGAAGTTTTGTTATCTGAAGAGGCCTTAACAAATTATTTGCTTCACCACACATGTAAATTTGACAACATGGTTTTTCTTACACTCCAAAATTCATATGGAATACCATTTATCAATTTATTTGGTACTTGGTTTAGTATATGTGCTGGTGTTTGTAACGCGTATCCCTATAAGGATAGTAGAAGACTCTCATAACTCATCATTGATATCACTATATCCAACTATGTGTGGTTCCTAAATTCACTTACACCATTCCAATGAGGCATATAAGGAAGAATGAGTTGGGATAGGATCCTAAACTCCCATAAGTAATAAATGAATTCTTGATTAATATATTCTTCACCATGGTCTAATTAGAGTTTCTTAATATTCTTACCAAGCTAGTTCTCAAATTCATTATTGTATTCCTTAAATATATCAAAAGAATTCGACTTATACCTAATTAATTATATATATATATATATATATATATATTATAAAATAATCATTAAAAGTTATGAAGTATGAATAAGCATCCATTGTTTTAGTAGGAAACAGTCCACACATATTAGCATGAACTAATTCAATAATCTCTTTAGTCTTTTCACCATTCCCACTAAATGGGGATTTGGTCATTTTTACTTATAAACATGCATGACATATGAAAAGTGGTTTTAGTTTAAAATAATCTAAATATCCATCCTGATGTAATTTATTCAAGCATTTTTTTACATGATCTATCCGGTGATTTCATAGTTGGTTGTGGTATGATTTATGTGAATTAACTTCATTATCAATTTCCATTACATGGTTCATGTAATCCAATACATAAATACTGTTATTTAAATATTACTTACCATAAAAATGACATATTTATAAATGAATAAAAATTTATTCCCAAATTTAAAAGTAAATATATATGTATTAAGACTCGATACAAAAATATTTTTTTTGTAAAATATGGAACACAATAATAACCCTTCAAAACCAAGTTGATTCTTATTAGAAATGTGAGATGGTAGTATCTAATAGATAAAATATCACTTTTAGATTCATTGGCTTCTTATAGATCTACCTCACCTTGGTCAATATTTCTAAATCTACTTGGTTCCTATATTTTAATATATATGTAAGAACCACAATCTATATCAAATACTGAATTTGTAGAAATAGATAAATTGCACTTAATAAAAAACACACATAAAGCTTCCCCTTTCTTCTTTGTATGGGTGTATTTTTTCTTCCATTTTCCCTTATTATCACATTAAAAAAATATATAATCATGATCCCCTTACTTTCTCCTTGATCTTACTATTCTTAGAATGGAATTTCAAAGAATCCTTGACCTTAGATATTTATGCTTGGACTTTCCATTTTTTCACCATAACAACATAAGTATTTTCATGCTTCGTATACTTATCTAATCAATGAAGGAGAGTAAGTAGATCTTAGATATACTTATCAATTTTTTTTCATATTATAATTTAAAACAAATATGGAGAATATTATAGGAAGTTATTAAAGAATGATATATATTTCCAGTTCTTCAGGGATTTTAAACCCTAAAACTTCTAGGTGCTCAATATATCCAATGAGATTGAACATGTGAGGCCCAAATGGGAAACCCTCTCCATGTTTTCTCTTAGAAATAACCTTGGAGATATCAAACCTTTCTTTTATAACTCTCTCTTGATTAAGGACACAAGAATGTTGAGGATGATATAAGTATCCATGTTTTTGGAAGAATTAATGAGTTAACTAAACACCGATAATAACATCAAATATTGGATGTTGATAGCATCAATCAAATGTTTTTAATGGAAAAGGAACAATTTATCACTTTATGACTTAGAATGTAGATCATGTTGTGAGGATTTTATCACATAATATTTCTATTCATGGTGTAGCACAACCCAAATGCTTTTAAACCACTGCTGAAAGTTACTGCTAGTAAGAAGGCTTTCTTTATCCAATTTTGATCATTGAGATAGTGTGGATGATATTCTTAAAATTTTATTCTATAATTAAAATAGAATATTATTAGTAATTTTTCATGATTACAAATTACGTGAGAAATAATAAATTAATTGGTTTTATTAATTAAAACACTATTTTTTCAAGTCTCAATAGCCCTCACCATTAAACTCAGAATGCCTAGTTTTTAGGACATTCTAGTGGAAAGGATCTATATTCCCATTCACATAACCCCTAAAAGGGTTATTAAATATATTTTAAGGTATTTAGATAGGTAGGACTTTTCAAACTACGGGCTTGCAACTCCTTGATCCATTGAGAGGATTCCCCAATCCTGAAATCTTGACTTGGATTTCTTAAACAATTGGTTCAAAATTACACCAAGTCTACCAACGAGTACTCTTCTTAATATAAAATTCCTAATTCAACCCAAAACATTCATAAGAATCCCCTTATAAAATTAAGTATCCCAATAGAGGTTGGTTAAACACATATTTTTATTGATTTCATTCCTAATTAATTAATAGAAGGTGAAGTATGACTTAATATTTAGTTGAAGGATTTTATTTTTTATTATGCATAAATTTTATCTTGTTTTATCATTTACATTTCTTGTTAATATTAAGTGTATGTTACTTAATGAATTAATCATGTTCTATGAAACATTTCTTCCTAATCTATTTATTTAAATTCTATCTTTAAATATTAATCCATTTATTTATGTGATCACAGTCTTACATCTGTAAAATAAATAATTTATAGACAGAAATAAATAAATAATTAAATGACCCAATCATGGGATTATATAATGGTTGAATTAATGAGTGGACATTAAATCAACCCATGAACTATGGGAAACAAATCATTACATAAAACTTGTAAAAGGATAACATTCCACCTATCCACCTGTGTATCACCTGAGATTGCATCATAATGGTTCTATCTTGTACTACCTCCACACTCATTGGGATATTCTATTAATTACATGTATTCATAACTCACACACAGGTGAGGGAAATGAGAAAATTTTCATGCCATGTCAAATATATTAACTTTTTAAATGATATTTATAGTCTAGGGTAGACTCTAGGTCATCTATCAAGGACTGTTGGTAGGTTTAGAGTGTGTATTTTTAATAAAAAGTACTAAAATAGGGGGTAGTTTTGAAAATAGTTTTAATAAAGTGACTTAACTTAAATAGTTAAATGGTTGATAAATAAAGGGGATGTTTTATAATTATTATATAAGGAGATAATTTCAAGTTCACTAAAAATATTTGATATTTCATTGTTCTAAAAATTTTATATGGTTTAATGCAATCCTTTGGTTGAGGGTTGTCAAGATCTCAACTTACCTCTTGTCTCTTAAAACGATGCTCAAAGAATCACCCCTTAACAAAAAAATCATGTTGTCAAGGTTTGGTTCTAAAACATAAAAAAGGGATACCAAAATCATACTAAAATATTATTTATGTGTGAGATAAATAATATTCTTGTCTTATCCAATTGAAAACACCCCAGATTCCTACTTGAAATCTCAACCCAATCCGTGTTGAAATAAAAAGTGTTTCACTTAATTATAACAAAATAAATATGTTCATATGATAAGCATATCCAAATTAAACATAAGTGAAATATTTAACACTAAAATTACAGAAAACTAGTAGAAGAACAAGTTCCATAACTCCCTCGCAAGCATGTGTAGCTCCCTCAAAATGATCATCCACCATTTAGCTCGCCATCGAGAGGAGGAGGCTGAGTGGAACTTTGACTTCATCCTTGATCCCCATATGAATAAAGGAGCCTCCAGAACCTCTTGTATGAGGAGAGGACTCATTTGTGTCTCCAAAATACTAGAGATTTGCCTCTTGAAAAAACTTTCAAATGAAGAGCCAAAGGTTCCATTTTATAGGCATAGTGGAAGGTGGTTTTGGGTATATATATTTCTTAAAACCACTTAGAACACAGTTTTTTACCTCCAAACAGCTTTATCTAGATTTTGTGAAAATTAAAAAGTTGTATCCCCATATCCTATCTATCTCCACCAAAATGTTGGCTTTATTTGGACACCTACAGATCGAGATATGAATAGATCACAACACACCACTTTTGACTTTGTGTATATTTGGTGTGCTGGATAGATCAAGTCAGTTGGGCCACTTAATGGATGAATTGGGCTTGTATGTCTTAATAATAGTTTCATCCCATTAAAATTTTGACCAGATCATAAAGTATCATCCCATTTTGATGCACATATTTTTCATAACATTCATAATATTGGATAGGTGTTCCTGGATCCCATGAAATTTTGGCCCTTTTTTCTTACGATTCATCATGGGCCCTCTAAATCACCTCCACCTATAATGAAATTATACAAACAAGTGAAATTACCATTTTTAACAGTGATTAACAATAAATAATTGATTCAAACATGGAGTGAAATTTGTTATAATAATTGGAATTTACAATACGAAATCAGTTTAATTCAGTGGTGTAAAGGGTAAAAATGAATAGTGAATCACAGTGCGATTAGAGAACCAAATGATTGGTTAAGGGGTATTATATAAATAACCATGGACAAAAAGGTCCTATATAATAATGGAGGGAGGAATGACTCTTAGGTCATCACATTTAATTTAATAATAAATAATTACAAACTCATGAAATAAATTAAATTAAAATATCCAACACATATATAGGTCTTGATCAATCTCATGAATGCACATACATACATCATATACGCAAAGGTGAATGGATGACCTGAATTTCTTATCAGTTAATTATTATTAAGATAAACCTACTTGAATTAATTAATTAATTATTTAATTAATTCCCTTTTATCTTAATGACCATCCAAATCCTCTTGGAGACAACCTCATTAAAGAATTAATGGAAAATAAATGATAAAACTAATGGTTTCAAATTTACTAAAATAAATTAGTTAATAATTTAAATTTATTTAAGAACATTATTAAATTTTCAAACAATTAACGTTCCAATCAAATAAATAAGGTTTTAATGCTATAATATTTTAATTTAATTAATTTATTTTTTTGAAATTAATTGGGACACTACACAACATAAACTTCCTAGATTATTTCTATGTACCTTGGTTTACATGTATCCAGGTTACATGCATGGGGATTTGGTATATTGAATCTTCTATACTACATGGCACACACATTATAGCTACACACCATGTATTCACTTTTCGTGTTCCCAAGATAATATCCTAGGTATTTAGTGTGTATCTCAAAAAGATCCCACAACATGTACATGCTAGATGTATGCTATGTATCTCTTATTTTGTGTGTCTCATGTTCTTTCCAAATGTCTTGGCATGTATTTCAGATGTGAGAAATGATAAAATTCATTCCATGTACATTTCATACACATCGTTTATATTATAAATTATACATAATATAAGTCTTATATGGTTTGAACATGTATAATGACCACATAGATTGCGTTATTTACACCACTAACCCGTGTAGAATACATAGTGTGTACGCCAACTACACGCCGTGTAATCTAACATCCCATGTGCTAGGTTGGACATATCTACAAATTATGTGCAATAAATTTACCATGTTTAATTAAATTCTCGGTGTTTCATGTATCCATCAACATATATAGCTACAGTGCACATGGGTACATGACAAGAACTCCGACTACACACTCTGTAACTTAATTTTACCATAATATTTTGGCACTTCTTGATGTAATATCCAATCATTATCTATTCTGAGGCCTTTATGAAAATGAAACACTAAAAGAATATTATTATTATGTTTATAAAATGTTAATTACAATTGTATTAAATAAAAAATAATATGAAATCAAAATATTCAACCACTATTTCATATATATCAAAAATCAAATAAATAATTATAAATTTAAAATGTGATCACTCTAATACAAATTCTATGTTCTGGGCACTGTAGAAGCATGTAGTGTTGTGTGATATATTAAAATTTCTTTTAATATTTTTTTCCTGGAACCCTGAGTGAGGATATTTCACATTAAATTTACAATTAATTTATTTTTTTCTGAAGAAAATAAATACCTCATTATAGGATCCTTTCTTGGTTGACAATGTTAAAATTCTAAAAGAGTATTTTTTAATTTTCTTCATTGCATTGTGAGGATCCAAAAGTAGAATCCCTCTAGCGGTGATCCTCAAATGATCCTTGGATCTTTTAGAAACACCAATAAATCTTTAGGTATTAGCATAATGAATTGATTGCCCTGAGTTGTTCATGTTGATCGCTCATCCTTCGGTCTTGAAGGAATCTCTCTTGTGTTTATAATTTTTGAGAGGACAAGAGAAGGAGTTGAGAGAGAATTTTACTATGTGCAATGATTATATATATTTTTTCACAACCTACATAATAGAAATAAATGTATATTTATAGAGTTAGGGTTTAGGTTAAAATATTATTCAATTTCATGATATCCCTTAGACAATATTATAACCTTTAATAAACCACATGTCTCATAATAATAATGATATTGTTATTATTATTATTATTATTATTATTATTATTATTATTATGTGGTTTGATCCAACTTGCGCAATAACAAATATTATTTAATTGGAATGTTAATTAATATTTGTCACCAGACACGGTCTTGGTACATTTAAAATCCTCTAGAATTTATTGAACATACAAACAAATATTAAATATTTTATTCATTAATAAATATTTGGTATCGATAAAACATGAATAAAATTATCCCTCAACCTTGAGAATAATGTTTATTATATAAATTAAATTCAATTAAAATTTTATTGAGATCAACAGAAACTCTTAGTGTGCGACCCTATAGGATTATTTCTTATTGTAATTAGACAGGTTTTCCTAAAGTCCAATATTACTTTCTAGCAACAGTTCAAAGCACCCACAAGTAATAAATTAACGTTGAAGAAAAAATAACCACATATGAACAATAACTATGTAATTTAATCCATTTATCATAATATCTCATCAATTAGGTTTCACATAAGTATCCCCAATCTATATTCTCAATATCTCTTTCTTTTAATATCTAAAATAAACTCTTTATTACACTATAGACATTTAATTTAGGGTGAAATTTTTATTATAATAAAAGGTTCAATATATTAGCTTCTATAAAGATGGAATGAACAAATACTTCATTGACTTATCCATTAAAAACATGTATTCATGATTCCCCAAATTTTACCTACTCCCCACCAACATATGGTGTGGCGGTTTTCATCCAAAAATATATATGTGTCATTCATCACATGCATTAATGATAATCTTGAATTCTAAAGACCATTAAAATGCTCACTTATAGAAATATCTGATGAAACCAAAACATGTGAAATTTATACTATCACGTTTATTATCATAATCTCTCATCTTGGAGATTACCAAGTGTGAACTTTATTAGAAGAATCCTCATATTATTATTCTTACTCACACCTGATATTCTATGTACTATGTGTCCCATCATAGTATGTTATCCAACATCATAAAATTATTTAAGAATATCATTATATAACTTGAAGGTTCTCATTATAGCATGAAATTTCTATGACCTTATCAATGTGATGTATAATCAAGGAAATTATTACATCTGAGTCATTTAGAACAATGAAAAATATATATTAATATGTTTTATTAATATTAAATACCTTTAATATACATGTAATCAAAGTACAAATAGTTGGTCCTCAGAAACCAACTCCAATATGGACATCAGACTCTCTCTCATAGGTCTCATACTGTATGTGATCGTGCTTTCATTACACCTAGACTAAGGGGAATGAACTGCCTTAGAGATACTTCATGATTTGATAAAAAATAGGAATAGGATAATCCTCATAAGAATAATTTTCCTCTATGAAAACATCTTCTGGATCAATGATATAAGATAGTTCAATGTAATAACAACGATGCTGAGATACATAGAAGACGTCGTGCATGGATCGATACCTTTGAAGAACTATCTAATAATATACTATCCCGATCATCTCCAAAATATAAAAAGGAATGGAATAATGAGGAAAATAATTCCCTTATTTCTGAATCCATCTATGCCCCAATATATGTGAGAAATGTAAGAAGACCCAATTCCCAAATTTGAATTCAAGAGGTCGTCAACAAAAATCGACATAAGACTTCTTCCTAGACTAAGATAATTTCACACACTTTTTAATAATCTATATTAGCTTTGATGTATCTTGAATGAGATTATTTTCTATTATTGCTTCTTCTTCTACCTCTAAATAGAAAAATGGTGAATGAAATGACCTACCATATAAGGTCTCATAAAGATTTGTTTGTATTGTCACCTGAAATCGGTTATTATAAGATAAATAAAAAAGTTTTATGTGACTTTCATAAAAACCTCAAAAATCAAGGATTAATGCTCTATGAATTTCCTCAAACACCTATATAATACACTCAAACTTTCCAATATTCTGTGGGTGGTAGGATGTACTCAACAGTACCTGAGAATAAAAATCCTTCTACAATCCTTTCCAGTTTCACAACGTAAAATGAGAATCACTATCCAAAATGATATTAAGAGGTATACCATGAAGGAATATAATACAACAAACATATGTAATTCCAAGACCATCCACTTAAAATTTCTCCTTGATAGGTAAAAAGTGAGTAACCTCCATTAGCCTATCGATGATCACCTATACTACATCAATACCTTGAGGGGATCTTGATAATTCAATCAAAAAATTCATAGTGAAACCATATTATTTCACTCAAGCATGAAAAAAACATTAAAATACCAACTAGTAACTAGTGTTATTCCTTAACCTAATGAAAGGTGGAACACTAATTAACAAATCCAACTATCTGCCTTTTTATCCTCGGCCTCCAATACTGGTGGTGTAAGTCACGATACATCTTCTCAAGATCAGGGTGTACCACCCAAATAGAAGTATGATATTTTTTTTCATCAATTAATCTTACAAATATCTAGTAACCTAGATGAATACATGAATGTGAATGATCCCATCCACATCAACAACCTAACCAAGTGGTGGGTCCTCACCTAAAACGCTCTCCCATAAGACCTAGTGCTCGGGATTTGAGAGCTTCCTCGTATTCACTATATCCATAAGTAAAGAGTACCCTGCTAAATATGTAATTAATGGATTATTTTAATTCTCCCATTACTCTAGATTAATTTCTCAAAATAGTGTCATCAAATATCATTCACTATTGGTCTCATGAACTACCTGTGTCTGATTCCTCAGGCTCAGAGTATCATCCGTAACATTTCCCTTACCAGGTGAAAAGGAAAGCTCAAAATCATGGAATATAGGTATTCAACCCACCTCATATGTCTAATATTTAATTCATTATATGTAAAAAATGTATTTGAGGCTCTCATGGTCTATAAATAGCACAAACCACTCTCCCAGCCGATAGTTCCTCTAACACCCCAAATCGTGGACCACAACTTCCAACTTGAGATCGCGCATCTGGTAAATCTTCTTGTGAGGCCACAAATGATAAAACTTGTATTCCATGACTTTATCTCACTATATTAGAACTAATCCTATCCTGATTCCCAAATAATCAAAATTAATAGTATATATTTTTCTCAACTCTAGCATAATCAGGACCAACGTTAAATTAAATATTCCTTTCAACTCCCAAAAGGATTTCTTGTACTCTTTGGACCATATAAAATTAACACCCTTTTTAGTCATAACTGTAAGATGTTACACTATGTGTGAAAAGTACTTAATGAAACTCCTATAATAGCTAGATAACCATAGGAAACTTGGTATTTCAAAAAGGTTCTAGGATTCTCCCAAGAAACTAAATCTCTCACCTTCTATGTGTCAAATGATACTCTTTTCTCTAAGATAATGTGACCTTGGAAGTGGAACTTATGGATGACATATTAGAGTTTTATCAAACTAGAAACAACTATACTAAACATCTTGAGATCATATTTAATACACTGATATAGCACTAGATATATTATAATCTCACAAAATTCCAATAAGGAGCATTCATAAGACCCAATGGAATAACCAAATACTCATAGAGGATATAATTAATTTGGAACTCTATATGAGTTATATCCAAAGGCCTAAATCATACCTGATGATAGACTGACCTCAAATAAGTCTTTAAAAAAATATGATATCCTCAAATATTGTTGAATATTTCATTTATATGAGGCAGTGATCACTAGTTCTTAACTATAAGTTGGTTCAACTGATGGTAATCCATGAAATGATTTATTTCACCATCCTTATTCTTTAAGAAATGGATCTATAAACCCCATGGGGAAGTACCAGGTAATATAAAACTCTTAGCTTCCAAGTCCTCTAGTTTATTCTTGATTTCCTACAACTTATTTGTAGCCAACCTATAAGGAGGAATGAAGATTAGTATTGCTATTAGCACTAGCTCAATAGTAGACACTGCCATTCTCTTAGGATGTAGTCCTAAAAATTATTCAAGGAAGATGTCCCAAAAAAATATACTAATAAAGGTAAATCATACTAACATGTTCCCTAATCATCTATATAAATTATAGTAATTTGTGCTCTCACCCCACTCATCCCATAGTGCTTGGGTCCAACTACAATTTCCTAGACATACCATTAACCTTTTTGAATATGACCACCATGCTCTGGTGATGTAAAATACACCCTTAGGAAATATAAATCAACTTTATTGTGATAGGGAACCAACTTGTCTATCTCAATAATGATGTTAAATCCTTTCATCTTGAGGATTAAGTGATCCCATAGGAAGTGATAATCACCAACCTCGAGGGGGAAATCTATGAATTGGAATACAATTTCTGATGGTACTCCCAATGGTGTATCTAGATTTATCACTCAAAAAGCATATTGAACCTTGAGACTAAGGATTTCCATGATAGGTGCAAAGTTAAAATAATGTGAAGTGCTTGTATAAAAAAGGGAAGATACTAAAGTAGAGGAAACTAAGTTCTTACCACATACTATAGATGACATGAAACCCTTATCCTTAGGTATAATTTTTACTCCATATACTTGGCCGAATATATGGCCTTGAACTGCAACCTAACTACGTAGAGAGGGTCCACTCAACTAGTGCTACATATCCTGAGTTTGGCATCCTCAACCACATCTACCTCGTCATTCCACATGGATAGTGGAAATCCAACTCCCAACATGAAATAGAGCTACTAATCCCACTCTATAAAGTATATCTGGTGAAGATCCTCTTCCACTAGAAATATATAGAAAATTCTTAAAAAACTAATAAAAATGTCCCATTATGCCATTAGTTTGGCACTCAATTGGTTCTCGATCACACGGAGGATTTATATGACCATGTCTTCCACATTTATAGAATATTAAATAAGTACTAGTGAAAAAAATATGACTTCCATTACTCTATCTAGAACCCTGAAAACAATATTTCCTTCCATTGGATGAACTAATACCCTACTTTGGTGATGAACCACCATGCCTTGTACCATCAATTCCCCTAAAATTGTGTTTAGTGATTAGAGATTAATTCAAAATCCTTGAAATAGTAGTCAAACATAAGAAATTTACCTGAGACCATATGGAATAACTAATCCCATACTCAAATTATCTCACTCTCAAAATCTCATCACTATGAAAGAAGGTGAAAAACTCTAAATCTCAATAAATATAGTTGAATAATCGATAACTAACAAGTATAATTACTCCAGGTGTATAAATTCCATATATTGGTTAGATCTCAATATATGCAAAAAGAAATATTCATAGATAAAATCCTAGAATTATATCTAGAACATATCCTTATGGTGTTCTTCTTGAGTGATAATGTCCCACCAACACTTGGAAGAAAAATGAAGCATATAAGTGGTGAGATTGAACCTCTTATTTAGAGGCATATATAGATACTCAAATATCAAAATCGTGGCCTCCATCCACGTCTCAACTGCTTGGGGGACACCATTATCTAAGAAAGTAGGTGGGTGCTACGACTAGAACTCTTATGTAAACTCTTCCATAGTAGAGGAAGGTTGTGGAGCTCCTTTTATAGTCTACATAAGCTGTAGAAAACGCTCTCAAAATTGAGAATTGGCACCCAAGTCCAGTATAACTAGAGGTTCTTCAGGTGTCACTATTGGGGGGTTAGGTCCCACTACCTTAGGAGTATGGTTATCACTACCTTCCTGGTGATCGACCCAAGGCTATCATGGAAGACTATATATAAAATTGCTAGGAACACATCTAGATAAGAAGTGAAAGGAAGTTCTCATAATGAGATATAGGTATAGGGGTTCACTACAAAAAACATTCTAACCCACCAAACCAAGATCTAAGGTTAGGATATTGGTTAAATTACAAGTTTTAATTATAGGGGTTCTAGTATATGGATTTTAATTAAAATTTATTGAGGAAAAAACATTTAAGTTTTAATTGATATACCATTTAAAAGAAACCAAATGTATTTAAATTTAGAACTAAATAGTTTATAAGTGTGTCTGTATGTGTATGAATATAATTATATCAAGGTGTATCTAGATGTGTATACCATTCCCATGTTATAAAGTCCCATGATTTATTATTTGAAAATGGTACTACATGTTACAACACCTAGAGTTTTATGATGGTTCAATCAGACGGATCACCATTCCCAATTTATATAGGCACACACACTCTTTAAATTTCAATTGGAACCCATTTAATTGTTACCAAGTAAAATTTCAGATCATGCAACCAATGGTTCATGGCTCAAACACATTATAATTTGATAATTAAGATGCTATCATCAATATATATGATAAAACACCATTTAGTTTTTTTAAAAAATTTAATTAATCCAATTACTTATCTCATTTATCCTGTAGAAACATTAGTCTAATCACAAACATAACAATCAAGGAACTACAACATGCTGCAAGCAATGCATGCAATAAAATAATATGAAATATGAGCCTATAATGATTTCTAATCAACAGCTCCTTGAAATAACAGGCCAAGGGAAAAAATAAAATCCACAATAGAAATTAAGGTCAAAATTCATGTGTGTCACCCAATAGTGAAATTAGTACATATGTAATAGGACTAATCTAGAACATCAATTCCCATCCCAGGCTATTTTAATTTTCCTTGTACATGGGTTAGATAATCCCAGAAACAAGATTATAACCAAATTACAACATTTTATAATTTATTTTCTAACCATTAAAAAATATTAAGATAATAAAATGAGATCCGATACCACTTTCTGACATCCTGGACCCATTTCACTCCAGAGTAACCAAACCTGGTTGGCCACATGACATCAAGCATGCCTCCCCAAATTCCAAAGGCTGTCGATTACTAGAAAGGGTTTAGGGTTTCTCGGTGGGGAGATTATGAACTATTTTTAGAGTGTAACAAAAAAACATAATAAATGGATAAATATAAGAAACAAATAAAAAGTAACTAATAGAAAAATGGAAAATATAAACATCAAAATAAGATAAGTAAATTGAACAAAAATAAATAGAACTGTATAAAAATGATATCAATGTCATAAGGCTATACTAAAAAAGAAATGTATACTTACAATATTTCTATAAAAAAACAAAAATAATATCTCTAATAGAATCACAGGCCACAGATTGGCACTTTTCTCCTAATATCCCATGCTATAAGGAAATCAAGCATCCATGAGTGGGCACTTTCCCTTGTCCCTACTTGAATCCATAAGGTCTGTCCAGTTACCAATAAATGACCCAAAAGGTGCATGATTTACTCAATGGGCTACCACCAAAAATGTATATAACAAGTAAACTCCATATATATAAATTTAATAGTGTTAATTTATAAGAATAAGAATTAAAATAAAGTACATGAAATAATAACCATGTCAGGATCGAGCTCCTCATGGGATGCTTGGTTGACCATACTTGCTTCAACCTAAGTCGAATGCATCTGAATGGGTGACCTATAAATATCCAGGGTATAAAAAATATAACCATAGTTTCTAAGTATAATAAATATATGATATTTAATCCAAGTAATATAAAATGAATCTAAGCAGTGATAATAAGATAATTAGACCTAAGGTGAAACCGGGGCATCCGTGACCTTATAGGTTGAACCAGATAATAATAATAAACCATGCAGCCAAGATAAAGAGATCTAAGTTTAATACAAGGAAAAAAAAGTAATTCAAATGGAAAATAGTCTAAACAAATCTATAGTGAAGGACCATAGTAAATCCTGGGTTAAGAATGAATGGGGCCCAAGGGAAGAATCCAAGGCATCTCATATCCAAGGAAACCAAGATGAATCCAAGGAGTGTATCCAAGGAATTATTATTTATAGATATTAAGTTAATAAAAAATTGATACAATGCTAATAAATTCATGTAATAATAAGGAAAGGACCCAATTCCAATGTGGGTATCTCCCTAAGAAACAAGATTAATGAATTGGGGAGGCATCCTCTGAGTGCTTGTTGACACTGTAGAATGCATTTCATGCACTTTTCCATAGAATTAATGATGTAATAACTTAGAAAAAAATGTTGATTTTGAGTAGAGATGTGTCTCCATGCCAGAAGAATATGTAGGATTGATTTCCATATTCCAAAAGAATACTCCATACTGAGGGATAAATGGAAAGAACCCCCCTCAAAGAGTAAAATGTGGATTTCCAAGATCGATGGAGGAATTTGCTTCACCGCACAAGGTAGCTATGCCTTGGCCCTGTGTAGACAACCTGCATGGATAGATTGAACAGACAACCTACATGAAAAGGATGTGCAGAAAACCTACGTGAAGTAACTCCCTCACCCATGGTTCCATATTTGCCTATAAATAGGACCCTTGGGATCCTCATTTTTTGGACTGAAAAATTGAAAAACCCCCAGAGATCTAATTGTGTTGCACCTTCTCCCAAGTTCCTAGAAGATTCTCAGGTAGCTCTCAAAAACCTAATAGAAAGTAGAAATAAAGGTTATAGGTGAATATCAAATTACCTTTAGGGTCTAAAACATAAGACACGTGTATGAGGATCGTTCTTCCCTAAAGAGAAATCACTTGTGCAAGGAACCTCTCCCTAATCTTGGGCCTGCATGAAAACCCTTCAAGGGACACTAGAGGAGACCTAGGGTGATTAGGATAAATCCTCATCCAAGTGTTTTTTCCTTGATGGTCTAGTGCTTAAAGCATATCACGATCACACAGTCCTATTCCTCCCCTACATAAAGCATTTTAAATTATACCAGGCCATATGTGGTATATATTTTTGGCACACCTATGCCAAAAACCTACACTTAGGACCTGTAGGAGTAACCCTTCAGGCCTTATTCAAATCAATTCATGGAAAGGCCCCATTTTATTTGGATCCCTTGTATGAGAAGGACCAAATTTAAACCCCCACCAAATCCTTTTGACTTACACAACTATGGAAAGTGGAACACTAGTGTGTCCCCCATTTGGGTGTGCATTCATATGGTCAAAGGTTTCCTACACTTTTTTGGTATGCCGATCAGGGTCATCAGGGTGCATATGAGTGTGTATCCCTATGGTCATGAGGACACTTACCCTAAGGATAGTGTCAGGGAATTCCCGGTCTCGGATACTAGGGTTGGGATGACTTCCTCCCCTTATCATCTCTAAGATCCATAGCCTCCAGTTCCATGAATGGCAGGAAAGGATAACACTTTTATTTCCTCTTGACATGGAATGAAATCCTCCTTACCTACTACGGAATCGATTTTAGGGAATAACTCAGGGAGTAATCCCCTAGAATTTCTTACAGGAGGTTTCAATCCTACTCCTCTATGAATTTCGGATACTGGGTCCAAGAGGGGATGTGAACTCGATCCCTCTATCCTCTCTCCTACTACCTTCCCTCCTAAGTCTCCATACCTTAGACCCATTCTAGGGAAAATTAAAGAGAGGAAAGTTCTGTAACCTCAGCCTCCTCCACCATCATCCCAGAATAGAGGAGATGGGAACAATCAACATCCCATCTCTTACCCTTTGGAATTTATCTCCATGTCCACCTAGGGATAGAAACAGATTGGGTGGTATCTCATAATGTCCATTTCCCCATGTGTCTCACATCAAGTATAACTCACATAGGCTTAGAGGTTAATGATGATAATGACATATACATGATCCATGCGACCTAATGAACTATGATAACTCTAATTCCTACTATAATCAGGATATGTAGGAAGCCCAACCATGGCTTGAGATCAATGTGAATCCTCCTCAGGAGTAAGACCCAATCATAATTCTCCTTAATCCGAGCATCCTTCTTAAGAGTAAGCCCTGAAACGAGACTCTAAATCACCATGAGTTAAAAACCTACATGGTCCCTTTAATTGGGAATCCTACTTAGGAGTAAGCGTCAATCATGTCATCAAATAGTCCATGCCTTCTTTTCAATAATAAGCACCAACTTAATATTCTCAAAAGGCCATACTCCCCCATGAGTAAAACCCATCAAAAGCCTCCATAGGAAAGGGTTATTCACAACTGAACTATGTGGGATTTAATTCCCATCTATATGTTATACATAGAAAGCCTCCATGAGGTTCAGAACAAACACCCTAAATCAAATATGTTCTCTCTAGGCCATATCCCCAACAAGGCTCAATTCAACCTAGAAATTCATATCCCTTCTAAATTCCCTAGGTTGCTTCAATATAAGGCTCACACCAAACTTTGAATAGGAATATTCAATCTATACATCCTTTCCACATGATGTTAAACTCTACGGTTGGGTCCTTATCACATGACCATAAAAGGTATGATTTTACCCTTCAAGCAACACCAAAATATGCAAGTTCTGATTCCTTTTGCAAGTATATATAGAAATCCCATTTATGGGTTCGATCCCAATATCGAAACAACTTCAGTTTCCCTAGATGACGATACATTCAAGAGTTCCCCACTGTGTAGTTATAAAAACAGTATCATCATAATGACCAGAGAATATATAAGTAGTACATAAGAGGATACCATTTATGGAGAACCTCAGATAAATACTGATATCTCCATTTATGAATAACCTCAGATACATAAAGATGATTGTAAATTCAAAAATGTTAATAATTGGTTGTTAATTAAATGGTGACCCACATAATACTTGGAAATTAATAAAGTATTCACAAATATGTATTAAATCTATAAGAGAGTCATGGAGTAAAAAATAATTCCCCCAAAAGGGTGTGATGAGATTTACCTCTCATCCTATCGACCTATGTGAGTTCTTAAGAATCATCCTCAAAACATCACAATGAGAACTTACCTTTGAAAAATAGGTCCTCTTGGATATAAAACCATTGGGTGTTTTCGATCCCAAGAGAAAAACCATTAGAAACTATTTGGAAATAGTGATTCCTAACATGAACGCAATTATGAGGGGAACAAAAAATAGTGAACTCAACGTGAATCCTTAACCACAATGATAGTGTTACCCACCTGTCAAGCCCATTTTAATTGATAAAAGAGGTCCAAAAAATACAATAAATCATGCATGTGTTCAGTCAAATGAGATTCTACTTTGATGGAGTTTCTTGTTTGTGTTTTTCATATATTCAATCACTTATTTTTAGAACTCCACTCAATCCAATGACATCATTCTATCTTTCATTGATGAATACCCTATAAGCTGATCAGGTTAGGTATTTATCCATGTGATGGACACCATAACCAACCCATCATCTTTAATGATGGGTCTCAAACTCGTTGGTATGAGAATATCTCCAAAACAGTATGATCCCAACCATGGAGGCTACCGACAAGCCCTCTAGTTCATGAATCCCTACTGATCATCTGGTCAATGATGAACGATGGTATTAATGTAGATAACATTGACCGCCATCTTCAACCATTTTAGGAGATCATCACTAGAACGTGACAACTAGTCCCTCCCATATCTCAATAAGGTGAAACAAGAAGACACATGTGGCCTTCTTTAGGAGACATAGGGGTTTTTATAAGGCCTCCAACTAGCAGTCACCACCACCAATATCGCATGGTAGTAACCCCTCAACATCAAGAGAGTATTTTCCTCAGCTATACGAACCATGAAATTTGAACCTGAACATGAAAGATATCCCATCAGGGATGAAAATTGGACAACATAGAGCTAGGTCACACCTTTACCCCCAATGAAGAATCCCACTAACCCAATTTGGTGGAAAATTGTGAGTGGGAACATACACCAATTCACCTTCATTCATCCAGTTAGAAGACTCACCTATAGGCATTTAAAGAAGCCCGCTAACCAAATATGGAGGAACACTATGAATAGGAACAAAAAACTGTCTGCACTCACTAAGCCAACTAGTAGATTCATCTAGAAGCACTGATAGAAGACCACCATCTAGGATTGGCAGAAAATAGTGAGCAAAAAAACACACTTTCCTTCATTTATCAAGACTTCCAACAACCTCATCTGGAAGCACTCAGAGAAGTTAGTTAGAAAGTCCCGATGATAAGAAGGGGGCATACTCAAATCTCTACACCCACACATGAGTACTGTCTGTATCCACTGACAAGAAAGGGAGGATAGGAGTAGGAACATACACATACTCTAGATATGGAATGGAAACATATTCCCATTACAATCACTAAAGTCACTAAGCATATCCCAGAAATGGTGAAATGGTAGATACAGATCCCTACCCATATTTTATAAGATTTCCAGAACATCATAATAGAAAAAATATTAGTTCCTGAGGGACAAACACATAACTCTTTCCCCATAAGTGAGGTGTCTCGTTAACATGTTACCTCATAGTAGATACACCCCTCTACTCCTATCTATGAGGGTCAAGTGGAAAACTTCCCCATATTATATGGATAATCAGGTTAGAAACATATACTTGTTTCAACTAGAGGAAATTGGCCTATCCTAATGGATTATCTAAGGTAGGAACAAACACTTAACAATGATTACCACTTCTCCTAGCAAGTGTCCCCAATTTGTCATAAAAAGGCTTCCATGAAAAAGCTACATGAAACACAATTGGAGAATCAATATCCGATATATGATCTGTTTGTAATTAATACTGTAGTTATTGAAGCCCTCAGATACTTATCTATGTTAGTTCAACATCCTACCCTCCCATTACCAAGTTACAAGAGAATTAGTGGTAATTATAAAGGTCCTCATCAGACACTTCACCATGAAGGATTGCTTTATGTATATAATCTGATCGATCTCGAGAGCCCATCTCTAGATGAGAGCCGTGACATCCCTCAGTGTGATCAAAATATCAAGGAGAAAGAACATTTTCCCCTTTCTATAATGCACCATGGTATTCCTACCCATGATGAAATTTTCTTTGAAAGTTATCTCTGAAGTAGTGTTTCACATTGTCAAGAGAATTATATATTTGGAAATGTAGTTATGAGAAATACTTCCTATCATGAGGAACTTGGGAAAACAATTCCAATCATATCTTATGCCTTGTCATTGGCAGGTGAAATCCTTTCTCAAATGGAAGATAGCCTAATGTGACGGTCATTCTCCAAACCTCCTTTGGATCACCTATCTTATAATAGAAAAGAGGAATTCCTAACTAATCTCACTACTTATGATAAAATATCCAAGAAGCATCCACTTCAGTCATACCAGATAGAGGATACTTTGGAAAAATATGAATAATAAATGATTAACATGATGAAAAATTTGTCTAAAGGTGTCATACCAGTCATGTTCTGGATTTTAATCACTGCTCAATACAACATTCCAGAGGCTTTGTAAGAATATTGTCTTCACAAAATTCACCTCAACATATGAAAAAATATTCTTCACTTGAAAGAAAAAGTATCAACTTATGATGAGTATCAAAGTCACATCAACGTAATAGAATAATTGTAATGCCAAATTGACTTGGTATATCTCCTGGCTTCATGAAACCCGAATATCAAGAAACAACACAGATCCCTTAAATGCACATGCCACAACACATTAATGAGATTGAAACAGATGATCATTGATACCCCATCTAGTGTTCATAGTAGAGGATGGGGTGTACATGTAGTGTTATATTTCACCGTGATCCCTAACCAAAAAAGCCTGCCGAAGGTTGTAACATACAATTTAATAAACCTAAGCTGGATCCAACAAAAAAAATCTATTCATGACTAAAGATATTCTCAACAAGAATAGGCCTCGAATGACTCTCATCGATGTTGGTCTATGAGTGGTAAGGATTTTGAAATACTTTTTCATCAAGAATATAAGAATATCATGCAAACCTATCTCTTAGAGGATTTCATCCACCAGAAAGTGTAAATGTCACAAATAGTGCAACGATATTTCAAAATGGTTGATCCAAGTGCATAAGGAATGATTCAACCAATCCATGTTTGGACACAACTTCATAAAATTAGAAGAGCATCCATGATAATATCAACCATGAAAGTTTGGGTGTAGCCCCATCCTATAGGGTTGGTGGGATTTTTTAACCCAACCCTCAGGGTTAGAAAATCAGGCATGAAGGGTTGTGAAAGTGGAACATGAACATCCCCAAGCCTTAGGGATAGATGTGTTTTCACCTAAACAACCCCATACTCAGTAGGAATCAATATTATACTAAGTTGTGAAAATGTTTCAGATTGGATCCTCCCAGTTTTTCCCATCCCGTGATCTGGTGACATCACTTAGATTCCCCAAAACACAAGGAAACCTTAGGGATAGAGGTGTTTTCACCTAAAAAACCAAATACTCAGTCCAAACCAAAATAATTAAAGGAGGTTTGCATACTCAAAACCAGATACTCACCCTGAATCTGGGAACTCCCTCAAATAATCCACCTTTACCACCTCAAAAGGCACTCAATAGGGGAAAAGGTAATGGTCAAATCACATATCACCTCCCTCTTGGAGAGGATAAGACCCTTTCACTGGAGAAAAGATTCTATTAGAAGGAGGAAGAGATGAAATAATTGAGGAGAATCAATGTAGAGTTACTATGAGAAATCCTTCCTGCTAGGTATGTCTTGCAAGAAGATCTTCAACCAACACTTCTAGTTGGAACACCTTAATAAAGAGAGTTTGACCCAAAAAAATCATACTTAGAACACATTATCAATTTAGGATACCAAAAACTAATATATTTGGATCTATTAGTAGAAGACCATGAATTTCCTCCATTGAATCAACCAGAGTAGGGCCATGTACATACTTATAGAATCATACCTATTGGTTACTCAAAAAATATACCAGCAGTGCTTCCACCGATGGTCCTACCATCCACTGCACTTTTTTAGGATCTATCCATCACACCTATTCAGGCCCTGACTTATCCAAAAATTCATCGAATTATTATGAACAATATTGAGTCACTAAAGGATCAATTGGAAGGCATAGAAGAAAGACATGCACAAATACAACTATAAAATAATCCTTATCCTAAATGGGTAGATTCGAATCTTCCACTGCCAAACTTTAGGAATCCCACATTTCCAATATTTAATGGCTCTAGATAATTGAAGTACAACCTGATGCATTTCATCTCCTACTGAAATCCTATGATGGGTACCACTAAACAATAAGAGGTGGTGAATCATAGGTTCTTTATGAAATCGATACAATAACCAGACTTTATGGGGTACATAACTTTACAGTATCAATCAATTACTAGGGGGAGACCTCTATTAGATGATTAACTTCTAGTTCATCTCAACTCTACTGAAGAAAACAGTCTTCGATCTTACAAATTGCAAAAAACAAGAGAATAAGAGTCTTAGATTTCATTTCTTGGTGGAAAATATTGACATACCCCTTAAAACTACCACTACAGAAAGAAGAGTTGTTGACCATCTATGTAGTGAATCTTCACGATGAGTTTCACATGATATTTATCCCTATGAAATACACAAGAGGGTTTCAAGACCTTGCCTAAATTTATCAACAGGTGTAAAACTCCATCGCAGAGACCAAATCAGTGTCATAAGTAATTTCATCAACTTAGGGAAGAAGAATTGGAAAATATGAGGTCTCTACAGTTTCACATAAGCAGTCCCCTGTACCTTCTCCTACTTCAAATCCCACACTATATCGTATGAATCAACCTCCCGAACATAAAAAACAATTCCTACCTAATCAAGATGATCAAAGAGACTAGAGGTGGAAATGGTCTGAGGAGATGAAAAACAAGGTCTATTCTTTTTGAAATGGACAAGTTCCCAGCTACTTCATCTTGACATTGGAAAATAACTCGATCAAGTTTCAAAATCCCATGATGCATATAAAATAAGGTATTTAACATCTCCCAAAATATTTTCTATTCCATCAAATGATGAGACACTACATCTAGGATTGTTTTGTCTTAAAACCACTCGTAAAAAAGATGGACTCTAGGTAGGTAATGATAAAATATTTTTCTGCTCAGGTGGTGTATGTTTATTCCAACAATCTAGAGGATGAAAGTGAATGGAAAGTGGTTAAGATAAATAGTTCATAGAATTTTAGTGACTGGATGGTTAAGAAAATGATCAACCCGAATCATTCTATTCTCTAAACATAGTTGAAATAACCAATTGTGCCTCTAAATAATTTTGTTACAGTATAAAAAACTTCACCGTTAGATCAAGTTTTTGTAGTCCAATCCTCTAAGAAGAAACATGGACAAACAGGTAAAAATTAGATGCATGAAAATAGACCTGCACCAAATCCAAATTTGTCCTTAAATTTAGCATACTTCATGCCAATAATCCCAAAAGTATGGGCACTATCCCTCAAAATGAAACAACAGGAGTCAACCCATTAGATGGAATCTTCATCAGATGAGGAGTTTATTTTTAGTTCCATTAATGTTATTCACTTAATGGATCCATTTTTAAAAGATGAATATGATTATGAACCTGAATTTCCCACACCTGATTGGGGAACTAGAGTAAAAGGACGTCATAACCAAAGGTATAGGGGAGGATGCAGTCATGCCAGAAGTCAGTACTTTAACCACACCCCTACTCGAGCTATATACATGATTAAAACTCATGTAAGATCTCTCCAACAAGCTCAATAGGAACAAGGGATTTCCTCCATCCAGTATAGGATATTCTCTAACACAATCATCCTGGAAGATTAGTTAGAGGATGTGTCATCAATTGATCAACCTAGACATGTAGGTGGACCCAACTAACCCAATCCACCATGTGAGGAAGCACTTTTGACTCATACTCCAAGTAATGGTCAATCTACATCAAGAAAATTATATCCTAAATCACATGTGAAATAACACCCCCATGTTGGGAAGAACAGAACTTTGGACCAGAAGTATGATGTTTTGAAGCAACTAGCCCAAGTACTGGCTAAGTTATTAGTCCTCGATTCCTTGAGTATATAAAAAAAAGTCTCTGAGAAACACTCATTGAGTAATTGTTAATTCCTAAGGAGTTTGAAGTAAAAGTTTCTACTACTGAATTATATCATGAAGAGAATGATCCCAAAGAATTCAATGCAATCATCTCTTTCATAGACCAAGATGAGGATGTTATCGTACTTGGAAATCTTAGGCCCTTGTACATATCTATAAGGATAAATGACATTTACATACAATGAGTCTTTATTAATAATGGATCAGGAGTAAACCTCATTCCTGTATGGAAACTTCACCAATTGTGTCTTAATGAGTCTCACCTATCTCCATTCACTCTGATGTTATAGGGTTATGAAAAGAATGATAAAGAACCTCTAAAAGAGAACACACTCAGAACACAATTCAAGGATCTCATGTCTGACTCAGAGTTCATGGTTTTTTAGTAGGATAAAGCTTTCAATGCCCCACTAGGAAGACCTTGGCTGCATCAGCATGTGACCATTCCTTAATCATAAAACCAATTCTTCAAATATGGTATCAATGGTCAAATTGGTAAATTTCATGGTGAAAAGGCCCCATTTAAATCCTTTGATTCATAATATTTTAACATAGGGTTCTACCACATAGGGAAACAATCCATGGTTAATGATGTTACTCGGATTGATGCCCTAAATGGTCTGGAGATGATCCCGACTAACCCCTTCAAGTAGCTCAATATGGATTATGTGCTTCCCATCAATCAAATCTAAGGAGAATTCCTGAATTCAATACTCATTTAATGAATTTCGTAATTTCAGTCGTGACAACTGAACCTGACAGTGCAAGAGAAGTTGTCAACCTTTCAAGAAGTGGTAAAATCCTAGATAAAAAAGTCTTCATTCCATCCCCAAGATTCAAAAATTACTATTCCACCAACTAGGTTGGAAGAAGTTTTTATGTCAATGGGATATGACATAAATGATCATTCTTAATCCCTCATTGCCCCTTCAGAGCTCCAAAAAGGCATTATGCCATCAACTGAACCAGAAATGATTAATTTATCTTCTGGATGTACATATGAAAATGCCTCCCCTAACTTAGATATTATTTATTCATCACCTACCTTCCAGGAGGAGTTGAAATAAATAAATCCTGAGGAAGAAGAAGTAGAGGAAGACCTCTGGGACTCCCCCCAGTATTTGAGGAAGGAATCTCTACCACTGTATATAAACTCATATAGATAAATTTGGGTATTCCAATAATTACACTGAGATTATATACCTTAATCCTGAGGTGTCCACCCATAATTTTGGTTTTCTAGTTGATCATTAGGGATACAAACATGCATCTAGAAGGACACACCCAACTCATGCCTCCAAAATTGAGGCTGAAGTGGATATGTTCATTAAGGTCAACTTCATATTAGAGGTAAAATATTCATAATGGATACCTAAAATTACCCCTGTTAAGAAGAAAAATCAGAAAATTAAAGTTTTCATAGACTTCATAGATCTTAACCAACATTATCCAAAAAGATGATTTCCCAATTCCAATAAAAAATACCAATTGATGCAACAAATGGTTATCAAGACCTCTCCTTCATGGATGCCTATTCAGGGTACTACCAAATGAATATCACCCCTAAAGATGAAGAAGTCGTAGCCTTTAGATCCCCCAAAGGTGTATTCTACTATCAACTAATTCCATTTTTCTTAAATAATTCTGGGGTCACATACCAACATTCCATGCATCACATCTTCAAACCCTTCCTGAGGATTTTTTTTTTGAATTCTATGTTGATAATATAGAGGTAAAGTATCGGTAATGTTATGACCACATGGATGACCTAGAAACCATATTCAACAAGATTTAACAACATATCTGGAAGATAAACCCCTTAAAATGTGTTTTCGGGGTAACCTCAAAAAAATTCAATGGCTTCTTCATGCACCATCATGAAATCGAAGTTAAACTTCAGAAAACTAAAGCTATCCTTGTTATGTAACCTCTTCAAAACCATAAAGTGTTGGGGGGGGGTACTTAAATGGAATTTGGACTAAATTTTTCAATTAATAGATAATTGTTTTTGGAAAATTTCTTCCCTTCACCAAACTAATGAAGAAGGGATCCACGTATCAGTGGACTGATGACTCTCAATAAGCATTTGAAACACCAATAAATACCTCTTGAGTCGGTATTAATGCTACCTGTTGAGAGAAAAACACTCATTCTAGATGTGATGAACCTCGAATGATCACCAGGAACATTCCTTACACAAAATAATGATATTGGGAATGAAGAAATCCTTTACTATCTTAGTTGGACCATGCTCGATGCTAAGACTCATTATTCATACATTGAGAAAAGATGTATAGAATTAATATTTATGGTTCAAAAGATGAGGCACTATATGTATCACCCTAAGGTCTAGTTGGTCTCCTATAATTACATGCTCAAATTTATCATCATTCATTCTATGATGATAGGATGTTTAGCATAGTGGGTAGTTATTCTTCAATAGTTCGATATATAGTTCGTGCCTCGTAAAGTAGTGAAGGGCCATTCCTTCGAAGATTTCATTACTAAGCACCCATATATAGAAGAGATTACATCATTAAATACTAAATTTCTAGATGAATATATATTATCTATTTAGGAAAACCCCCAAACATGTGGAATTTATTTTGATGGCGTGTCGAGGAATCCAATAAAGAAGATAATGGAGGAGCTTAATCTCAAAAAAGAAGGATTAGAGATCATGATTATCTTCCCAAAGAAGACAGTATGGATATAATACTTCCTATTATTAGAAAGTTGTACCAACAGTGAGGTGTATTATTAGGCTCTCATTATAAGCATAGAACTGGAACTCCAAATATCAGTAAACCAACTAGTGGTGAAAGGTGGCTCAGAGTTGGTAATTAAATAGATCAACATGGAGTACGCCATCAAAAAATAGGAGATAATTTCCCTATGTGATTATGTATGAGGGTTCATGGAAGAATTACCCTCAAAGGAAAAATTGACCCACGAATCATGACTCACGATCACAGAATGCCCAGGATGATGAATTGGAAAATGCAGCCACATCCCTGGAAGATCCAAACCGGGATAAAACAATCACCAGTATTTCCCATCACCACATGGTCTCACCTTTCTTTCAAGTTAGAACAAAGGAGATTAATGAAGCCATCCCATCCCTAATACATAGGGACCTACCATTATATGTATGACTCTCATCATGAAATACATCAAAGATGGATTAATTTCACTAGACATAACTGAGAAGGATCAAATCCAATGATGAGTGGTCAATTTTACTCTTTATGATATCCCAAATCACTAGAAATCTCTCTAAAAGTAAGGCTTTGATGGAGTCCTTCTCAGATGTATCAATAGAGAAGAGATGGCGACCATCAAGGAATAAGTACATACAAGATCCTGTGGTGCACACCAGTCAGGATATAGGCTTTATGATAATATATGAAGGCTTGGATACTTTTGGCCTTCAATGACCTACAATTGCATAAAAGTTACCAAGAAGTGTCATTCCTTCCAGGTACATGCCAACTTCAACCATCAACCCCTAGAGTTGTTATATATATCCAAATAATCTTGGCCATTTTCTACATGTGGAATGGACATATTAGGGTAATATACTTCAACTATGACCATGTAGTTTAAGTAAATCCTTAAACCTACCTATTCCTTCTCCAAATGTATTGAGGCAATACCTCTCAAAGAGGGTAGGGCCAAAGGCATTTTCGGCTTCATAAATCCCACATCATTACCAGGTTTTGTGTCCCTAATACAATATTGATGTAAACTGGCACCAATTTCTTTTCTACTAAGGTATAAAATATATATGTGGAATATAATATCAAACCCAACCATTCATCCCAATATCATGAAATATATAATGTATAGATATAGGCTTTCACAAAGAACTTATCAAAAAAAATATAGAAGATGGAGGATAATGATAAGAAGTCTTGGCCTAAAAAGATCTTTAATTACTTATGGGATTTCCAGACTATGACCTGTACTTCCACATGAGCAACCTCATACTCATTGCTATACAGAACAGAAGTAGTCCTGACCATTTAGGTTTATTTTCCACCGCTTTGTGTTTCCATATATGATTAGCTATCCATAGATGATTTTTTTAGAAATTATTGGATAAATTAGAGTGAATGGATGAAAAAAGATTACATATCTTGCATCAATTGGAGTTATACCAGAATTGGATAGCGCGAACCTTCAACAAGAAGGTCCGACTCCACTCCTTCCTCTATTGATAATTGGTACTGGCCCTTTAGAATCCAATGATACCAGGAAAGAAACCTCAAAATCTTGAGCCAAAGTGGGAGGGACCTTGCTCAATACCCAAGGACCACTATAATGAATCCTATCTATTGATCTCAATGGATGAAGAGATCAATACAAATCTAGATAATGTAAGATTCCTGAAGAAATATTTTATATAATCACATGTCATACATCCTAGATATAGGATGTTAAACTATATAGAACCATATATGTACAAGATGCAAGATGTTAAATGACATAGTGGATATTTTTCAAATGACCTTAAAATGCATGACATAGTGTCTATGCCGCATGACATTAAACCGTGTGGCATAATTGTCCTTATCACATGAAACTAAACTATATGATATAAGGTCATAGTCTTATGACTTAAAACTGCAAGACACCCATTATCCTTACCACATGACATTAAACTTCACAATTAACATTATTATCATTCGACATTAAGAAACCACCAAAGTAACACAACTTGAGATATACCATGTGGTCCCTTAAAAAAGGTCCCCATATCACATGTAAGTCCCAATCACATCACTCTAACCCCTTAGTAGGCTGAGATTCCCTCTTGGCCAAACTTGAGGAAGAAAAGATGGGAAACCCCTATGCATAAGCCCCACTTACATCACAACCACTCCATAGTGGAACTTGGACCCCTTTATAGGTATATTACACAATGTTATCACATCCTTATTTCATGATGTTAAACTGTATGATTCTTATAATAACTATCAGTGGATTGATTCTCATTCCAATGATATTTGTAGTGATGACCGGATATCTAATCTTGGGTCTATCCACGACCACAACAAAAGAAAAATCCCCTTAACTACCTATGTGTATAAAACAAACCTACATAAGGAAAATTTTCTAGAACTACATGTGGCTTGATTCACATGTTATTGGGATACATAGTGATTCCCAGATCTATTATCCTAGGTCCAACTATAATTAAAGAAATGAAAACCCCCTACTATTTCCTGTGCGTAAATTAGATCTGCACGAGGTGATTTTTAGGACAATTAGCTTGATTCCCATTACAATGGGATGTAAAATGATGCCTAAACCTCATGTTCCAAGCCCAACCACCATCCTAAAAAAAATTCTATATCATATTTCCTTACATCAAATCTTGACTGATGTGGGGGTGTAATCTCTAAGAATTATGTATGGATTGATTCTTTCCCTATCAAGATACGTAGTGACACACGAGTCCTACACCTTGGCCCAGTTGCAACATTTCCATTCTTTCATGTCAGTTCATCCTCATCCTCACTGAATGAGGTTAAACTACATTGGTTTTAAAAAAAACATATGGATTGATTCTCATAATAATGAGATACACAGAGATTCCTGGATCACATCTCCTACCAAGACACCACAGAATCTAAATGCCCCCATCCTTTACTTGTGCTTCCTTTATACCATGGAATATTATTTTTTCACTCATATTTCTCACACTGAGAATAGATATTTGAGCATAGGATATTTGGTAAAGGATATTCCATGGATAATTATGACATATCAATTCACATTGGGGATACCATAGTCCTAGCTGCAAGACCGTTAAAAGAAACACCATATGACCTCGTCGCATGAAAATAAACTGAGTGACCTCCTTAAGAACTACGTGTGGATTGATTCTTTCTCCAATAATATACATAGTGACACTCGGGCCTTATACCCTAGTCTAACCGCAATATTACTTTTCATGTAGGAATCACCACTACTAGAAAATTGGGCTTTATAGCCCCCTTACCTATAGTGACCGCCACTGGCGATCGCTATAGGTAACCAACAACGACCTCCATTGGCGGTCGCTAGGTTTTACCAAAAAAAGGTGGGCTTTAGCGCCCCCCAGAACCCTACTCTCCCTCCTCTCGCCTCGCGGATTCAGTGCCCCCTCGAACCCTCCTCCTCCCTCGCCTTGCCGCGCGCCCTCCCCCATCGCTGCACTCCCTCCCTCGCCACCCTCCCCCGTCGCCGCGTGCCCTGCCCCGTCGCCGCGCGCCCTCCCTCGTCGTCATCCCCCGTCGCCCTTTTGGCCTCCGCCCTTCGTCGTCTGCCCTCCGCTAGCCCTCCGCCCTGCCCTCCACTCCTCCGGCCTTCCTCCTCCTCCGACCGCCCTCTGCCATGCGGCCACCCTCCAGCCTCCCTCTTCCCTCGGGCCTCCCGCCACCCACCTCCGGAAGCCCTCCAGTAGCCCTCCGGCCACCCTCCGGCCTCCCTCTACCCTCTGGCCTCCCGCCACCCGCCTCCGGCCTCAAGCCCCTCTGGCCTCCAACCCCTCTGGCCTCCAGCCTCCGCCCTCGGCCCTCCTCCCCCTCGGCCCTCCCCCCTGCACCCCGGACCCCTCCCCCCTACAACCCACCAACCCCTATCCCCTCCCTCACCATACCACCGCTACCCGTCCCCTCCCTCACCGTCCTCTCCCTTTCCGCACCGCCACTACCCAGTATCCTCCCTCCCCGCATGGCTACTAATCGTCCCCTCGCCGCTGCCGCCCGTCCACTCCGGCTCCCCCTGTCCTTGGTCCCCTCCCTAGTCATCCCACCCTCGCTGCACCGTCACCACCTCACCGCCTCCTCTCCTCCGGCTCCCTGTCGTCACCGCCGCCCGTCCCATCCCTTGCTGCACCGCCTCCAGCTCCGTCTCCCCTCCACTGCCTCTCCTCTCCCTCGCAGCACCAACTTCATCTCCCCTTCTTTCCAAGTTTGTAGCACAATCAGGTATGGCATGGGCTTTCACTTACATTGTTATTTTATAAATGGTTCACAAACAATTAATTATTATTTATTTTAAATATATTTGATATGAAAAATTAAAATGTAATAAGTCTTGTGTAAATGTTTGTTATATGGATCTTATTATGGATAAGAGTTGGATTGATCTTCCAAATCGAACGTCTAGAGAATATTTCAATGGAATTATGCAGTTTATTTACTTCACCAGAGGATTTGAAAGTGACTATATTAGTTGTCCATGTAGAAAATGTGCTAACAGATATAAATTCACATGAGATACTGTGAGGGATCACCTATTCTTTAATGGATTTCTGAAAAATTATAAGAGTTGGACTTGTCATGGAGAAGAATATGTTTGTTGTCAAAATACGGATACAGTTTAGATGGATGTTGATGCAAGTATGAATGATCCAATGCATGAAATGATTACTGAAATGGTACGTGGGTTGGATCCTGAAGGCATTGACATCCAGAATCTTGAGACAGGTGAGATAAATCTTTGCTCTGGTTCAGATCGTGATTCGAGGAGGTTTTATGAATCACTTGATGATGCAAAAACCGAATTATATCCTGGATGTACTTCTTATAATAAATTTTCATTTATCATGGAGTTATTGCATTTGAAGACTTTGAATCATTGGTCAGACACATCATTCAACATGATGTTGGTGTTATTGAAAAAGGTTCTTCCTGTCGATGCTAAGATTCCCGAATCGTATTACCATGTTCGTAAGTTGACAAAGAATTTAGGTTTTACATATGAGACCATAGATGCATGTACAAACAACTGTATGTCGTTTAGAAAGGAAACTGCCCATTTGGATATTTGTACAGTTTGTGGTGCTTCCAGGTGAAGAGAGAACAAGGGAAACCAGACTCATCAAAGTCAGATTGCGATACATTGGAAAATGATTTCCGTAAAACAAATGCATTACTTTTCCCTTAAACAGAGTTTGAAAAGATTTTTTATGTCATCTAAAGTTTCTAATTTAATGAGATGACATGCAAAAAGAGTTCATGAAAGTGATATGTTAACCCACCCAGCAGACTCTCATGCATATAAGGATTTTGATAAGAGACATCCCGACTTTGCTAAAGAAGTTCGTAATGTATGATTGGGATTGGAAGCAGATGGTTTCAATCCATTCAAGTCTATGGTTGGTGCAACTCATAGCACATGGCCCATGGTGTTGGTTCTGTATAATCTTCCTTTGTGGATTTGTATGAAGCAACAATTTATATTACTTTCCACTCTTATTGATGGACCTAAAAGTCTAGGGGATAAGATTGATGTTTATCTTCAGCCTTTGATTGATGAGTTGAATGAATTTTGGGGCGATGGTGTGATGACTTATGACAGTGGAACGAATGAAATGTTCAAACTGAAGGATGATTTATTGTGGACAACCAATGACTTCCTAGCTTATGCAAATTTATCGGGCTTGAGTAAGAAAGGGGAATTTTCTTTCCCTTATTGCAACAAAAGTAAAAAATTTGCATGGATTAAGCTTTCCAAAAAATGGGCATACATGGGTCACATGCGTTTTCTCCCCCTCAAAACAGGTTCAGAAAGGACAGAGTGGCATTTGATGGTTCTAGAGAGTTCATACCAGCACCAAAGATCATGACAGGAGTCAAAATGTTATCGCATATTGAGGAAGAGAACATCCACATGGTATATGAAATTCAGGATTTGGTGGCTCCTCCAGTACGTAATATTCGTGCTGCGGGTAGGCAGCACAGTCACAATTGGAAAAATAAAAGTATTTTTTATAGTCTTCCATTTTGGAAAACTAACATGCTGAGGCATAATTTGGATGTCATGCACATTGAAAAAAATGTTTGTGATAACATATTGTGGAACATTTTAGGTGTCAGTGGAAAATCAAAGGACCATGTCAATGGACGCCGTGATTTGGAAGAAATGGGTTTAAAAAAATAGTTGCATTTATAGTTAACTGAGGGAAACAAGGAATATATGCCTACTGCATAGTATACGATGACTACAAAGGAGAAAGAGAAATTTCTTTCCATTTTGAAGATGCTCAAGGTTGCTGATGGTTACTCTTCTAATATTTCAAAGTGCATTAATCTGATGATAAAGACATTGCAAGGGTTGAAAAGTCATGGAAATCACATACTACTTCAGTAGTTGATTCCAATCACAATTTGTGATTGTTTATCCCCCAATATTGTTCAGCCGTTGATTGAGATGAGTAATTTTTTTAGACAGGTTTGTTTAAGAAATCAACGAATGCGTGATTTAAAAAGTTTATAGGACCGAATTGTACTTACATTTTGTCACTTTGAGAAACTATTTCCCCCCTCATTTTTCGATGTTATGGTCCACTTGACAGTGCACCTAACTGATGATGTAATGGATGTTAGTCCAGTTCAATTCAGGTGGATGTATCCTATTGAGTGGTATTTGAGTACATTGAAACAATTTGTACGCAACAGAGCTCGTCCGGAGGCATCAATAACCAATGGTTATTTGATGGATGAGTGTAATAATTTTTGTAAAGAATATATTATGGATGTTGAAACAAAATTATATAAGACCTCTCGGATTCATGATGGTCCAGTTAGAGAAGGAACCACATATGATATGGACAACATCGAGTGGATACAAGCACATCGATATATCTCGTTCAATACTCCATCAGTTGCACCATTAATGCAGTAAGTATCTTATAACTTTTATTGTTTAACTTTTACATGTTTTTTTTGCATAATTTGATCATTTAAACATCACGTTATCATTTGAAGGAAACACATTAATGAGATAAAAGAAGAGATGTATCATGCGACTGAGTTGCAAATTCAACAATCTCATTATGCGTTATTTCATGATTGGTTCAAGGATTATGTATGTATAAATTTATTTTCATTATGAGTGAAGTATTATACTAATTTATTTATTCATATATCATTATTGAATTCTATGAATTATGTAGGTTCATAAGATGAGGGAGTTAGGGGACCCCATGCTAACTAAAGAATTTATCCAACTGGATGAGGGTCCATCTATAATGGCTCGTCGTTATAAATCTATAGATGCTAATGGTTTTCGATTTCACATTAAAGATGTTGAAGAAAAAAGAGCAACACAAAACATTGGCATAGGTCATCCATTTTTTGATTCTGGTTATTAATATGTCCAATTGATAGACATCATTGAAGTTGTATACACACACTGGTTGAAGTACATATTATTAAAGTGTAATTGGGTTGATCCAGTGCGTGGATGTATAGTTGATCAATATCAGTTTTCATTGGTGAATTTTAACTATATGTTATACTGAAATGAACGAGTTGATAATGAACCTTTCATTTTGACATCACAAGCGGAACAAGTATTCTTCATTACTTTGCCTTCGAATCCAAGTTGGAAAGTTGTTGTCAAAATGTCTCGGCGAGGAGTGTTTGTATTTGAAAAAGATGAACCCAACACTGTTCCTTTTGTTTCCCAATAGCTTGATCAACATACCATAGTTCAACGTGAGGAAGATATTTATTAGGTCAGAGCGACTGTTTAAGGAGAAATGCTCGATTTTCATGCTTAATGAAAGGTATAATTGTTTTCCCTCTATTCATCCTAGGATATCATAAATTATGTAACCATTTTATAAATCCTTGTAAGTTTCAATCCTCACTTTTGGAAGTTTATTCAGTTATAAATATTAAGGGTGTGTTATATTGATGTTATTGTCAGTGTATCTTCCGATTTAGGTATTCTTCATTTGGTTAATGTTCTGGTTGAATTTTTATTAATTCAATTTGAAATTTGGTTATGCATTGATTGGTTCTGTACATAATTTTTATATCTGTTTTGTTAACTTTCTGATTTTTTAAAATTCATTCACAACTAATTATTCAATCCATTTTTGTTTCATTAAAAACTGTAAAAGTTTGATTTTGTTTAAAAACAATCCAATTTATCATTTGGACACTTTGGATAGTCCCCTTACTAATGTTTTTCATGACTGCAGGCATGTTAGGGGAAGAGGCAGCAGATCCACATCATCCATCTGAGGCATCTATGTCTCAGGGTCGAGGTATGTTTGAATGTCATTGTCTCTATTTTTTATGTAATTGATAAACACATATATATATATTTATAACATCTATTAATTTATATATAAAATTTTTTTCAACAGGATCAGACTCGACTGCTTCTTCCTCTCGCAAGAGAGGCCCTGGTCATGGCATATTATCATAGAATTCCGACACAACTTTTGATGTTTCATTTGATGAGGTATTTCATCCTGTGGTATGGAATTACCCTGCATTTATTTTCCAGCTGGGTCATATCATATGTGACCCACATCGATTTACATTGACCACGCGTGACTGGGCTTCTATCCCTCAGGACACATTAGATCGTCTTTAGAGGGAGGTTCAGGTAAGAAGACCATTTTACTTTATTCCCTATATATAAACAATAATAACATATGTGATTTTTTTCTTTAATATCAAAATTTGAAAGTATTTCCTGATGAGTTTCGGCCAGTGTGTATGAGAAAATTATATAAGATGTGGAAAGACTATAAAGGCAAAGTCAAGAGGGACCACTGGGTACCAAATGTGGGTGCCCCAGACATTCTGGAAAATGTCCCGAGTGGTGTCCGCCCAGCTCAGTGATGTGATTTAGTTTCATATTGGTATACTAAGGGTATTTTGGTTTGTATATTTATTTTGGTATATATATTTTCAAGAATGTGTGATTTTTTTTGAAATTTGAATGAATTGAATGTAGGAGGTGTCAACACACCATTCTGAGAATCAAGCGTTGCAGGGACCACCTCACAGGCTCGGGAATCGTCACGTGTCTTAGATCTGACATGAGGTATTTATTATTTATTTTTTAATTTATTAATTAATATGGTTATTTGTTTATATTCTATTCATATACAGTTGCGGGAGCAAGGTGCACCGACTGATAAAATGTCGGTGTGGATGAGGACTCGTGATTGCAATGATCCAGAGGCTGCAACATTGATAGTAAGTGCTTGTACTCATTACCAATACTTACATAAAATATGTATATTAATATATGTATATATATTTAAATATTTCACAGGCTCAATTTGAAGATGATTTAGAACATCTTCCATAGGACCAGCGATAGCTTCCCATGTGAAGGGATGAGATCTTTCATCACATTATTGGTTGGGACGGGAATGGCTATAGTTTGACCTATGGAATAGGGATTCCTCATTCTGTAGTGTCACACGCTGTGGTTGTCGGTCCTGCTGTTGCTCAGATGACACAATGGTTGTCAGATTTAGAGGCATCGCTGCGCGCTTCCGAGGAGGTAAATGCACAATTGATCGCTGAGGTTAGAGCACTGCGGCAATATGTGCATCCAGGTGATGGTGCAGGGGATCAGAAGACATAGGTTTATAATATATTTATTTATTTAATTTATATTATTTTTGTTATGAAAATATTCATAATGTTTTTTTGTTATAGGCCCCTGACCCACTTGATGGAGGTAGTAGTCATGACCACGCATGACACATCATATTAACGAGGTGTGTATCTGTTTTTAATGGTGGGGTTGTTATTGATATTTAGGTTGGTTTTCTAGTAAGGTTTTTTCTGATTTGGGGGTATCATGTGTGTTTTGGCCTGATGTAATATTTGTGTACACGAATTGAGAAGTAACCATGAAAATGATTAATGATTTGTATATTTTTTGTTAATTTAATTCTTCAATGTTTTCAATTGCATGTTCTGTAATATTTTTGAAAAAACCATGTGATTCTTAATATAAACCATTAAACTTTTTTTTGATGAATGAGCTGAGGTTCACTATTTGTAGTCCCTGACCCAGCCTAGACAGCCCTCCCCGCACCCCGGACAGGCCCCCCGCACCCCGGACAACCCTCCCTGCACCCCGAACAACCCTCCCCCAACTCCGGACAGCCCTCCCCGCACCCCGGACAGGCCCCCCGTACCCCAGACACACCTCCCCGCACCCAGGACAGCCCTCCCCGCACCCCGGACAGCCCTCCCCACACTCCGGACAGCCCTCCCCGCACCCCAGACAAGCCCCCCACACCCCAGACAGCCCTCCCCGCACCTCGGACAGCCCCTCCTCGCACTCGGGACAGCCCCCCCCCCCCGCACCCCGGACAACCCTCCACGCACCCCGAACAACCCCCTCCCGCACCCCGGATAGCCCCCCCACACACCGGACAGGCCCCCCGCACCCCGGACAGCCCCCCGCACCCCGGACAACCCTCCCCACACCCCGGAAAGCCCCCCCGCACCCCGGATAGGCCCCCCCGCACGCTGGACAGCCCCCCTGCACCCCGGACAGCCCCTCCACCCACCCCGGACAGCCCCTCCCCGCACCCCGGACAACCCCCCCACACCCGGACATCCCCCCCCCCACCGCACCCCGGACATCTGTCCCTGCACCGCAGACAGCCCCCCTCCCCCCCCGCACCTCGGAAAACCCTCCCCGCACCCCGGGCAGCCCCCCACCCCCTCACCCCAGACAACCCCCCCCCCCCACGCACACCGGACACCCATACCCGCACCCTGGGCAGCCCCCCCCCACACCCCGGACATCCCCCCCCTCACCCTGGACAACCCTCCCCGCACCCCAGACATCCCCCCGCACCCCGGACAGCCCTCCCCACACCCCGGACAACCCCCCCACACTCCGGACAGCCACCACGCACCACGGACAACCCCCCCCCCCCCGCACCACGGATAGCCCCCCCCCCCGCACCCCTGACAGCCCTCCCTCCGTATGATAATATCCATTGTGTGAATTGTGAAATGGTCGGGCAGATGACACGTCAATCGGAGGTGTCGTTTGACCGCGGTGACCAAAAACGCGTTTCCGGAGTCATAAAACTCCAAAACGGCGTGAGATGGTCGAATTTGGAGAAAACATGCTCCGAATGACCTAAAACCACATGAAAACAATAGGAATATTATTCGTGATGTGTAGGAGGAGACGACACGCCCATCAAACGTGCGGTGCGCGCGGTACGACCGATTGTGTTGTTTTTAGCAGCTCGGCGCGCGCTAAAAGGGCGCATTGGGGGGTCAAAACCACTCGAACGAACTCGGAATGCCATGAAATCATACGACAATATCCGTTGTGTGAATTGTGAAATGGTCGGGCAGACGACACGTCAATCAGAGGTGTCGTTTGACCACAGTGACCAGAAACGCGTTTCCGGAGTCATAAAACACCAAAACGGCATGAGATGGTTGAATTCAGAGAAAACGTGCTCCAAATAACCTAAAACCACATCAAAATAATAATAATATTATTCGTGACGTTTAAGAGGAGGTGACATGTCCATTGGACGTGCGGTGCGCGCGGTACGACCGATTATGTCGTTTTCAGCAGCTCGGCGCGCGCTAAAAGGCGCGTTGGTGGGTCAAAACCACCCGAACGACCTCAGAATTCCATAAAATCATACAAAAACAGCGGTTGTGTGAATTGTAAAATGGTCAGGTAGAAATCACATCAATTGGAGGTGTCGTTTGACCGCGGTGACCAGAAACGCGTTTCCAGAGTCATAAAACACCAAAACGGCATGAGACGATTGAATTCGGAGCGAACGTGATCCGAATGACCTAAAACCACACGAAAACAATAGTAATATTATTCATGACATTTAGGAGGAGACGACATAGCCATCTGACCTGCGGTGCACGTGGTACGACCGATTGTGTCATTTTCAGCAGCTCGACGCGCACTAAAAGGGCGCGTTGGGGGGTTAAAACCACCCGAACGACCTCAGAATGCCATGAAATCATACAACAACAGCCATTGTGTGAATTGTGAAATGGTCAGGTAGACAGCATGTCAATCAGAGGTGTTTTTTGACTGTGGTGACCAGAAAGGCGTTTTCGGAGTCATAAAACACCAAAATGGCGTGAGATGGTCGAATTTAGAGCAAACATGCTCCGAATGGCCTAAAACCACACAAAAACAATAGGAATATTATTCGTGATGTGTAGGAGGAGACGACATGCCCATCGGACATGCGATGCACGTGGTACGATCGATTGTGTTGTTTTTAGCAGCTCGACGCGCGCTAAAAGGGCGCGTTGGGGGGTCAAAACCACTCGAACGGCCTCAAAATTCCATGAAATCATATGACACCAGCTGTTGTGTGAATTTTGAAATGGTCGGGTAGACGGCACGTCAATCGGAGGTGTCATTTGACCATGGTGATCGGAAACGCGTTTCCGGAGTCATAAAACACCAAAACGGCGTGAAACGGTCAAATTCAGAGAAAACTTGCTCTAAATGACCTGAAACAACATGAAAACAATAGGAATATTATTCGTGACATGTAGGAGGAGACGACATGCCCATCAGATGTGTGGTGCTCATGGTACGACCGATTGTGTTGTTTTCAGCAGCTCGACGCCCACTAAAAGGGCCCGTTGGGGGGTAAAAACCACCGGAATGACCTCAGAATTCCATGAAATCATACGAAAATAGCCGTTGTGTGAATTTTAAAATGGTCGGGCAGACACCACGTCAATCGGAGGTGTTGTTTGACCACGGTGACCAGAAACGCATTTCCGTAGTCATAAAACACCAAAACGGCGTGAGACGGTCAAATTCGGAGAAAACATGATCCGAATGACTTGAAACCACACAAAAACAATAGGAATATTATTCATGACATGTTGGAGGAGACGACACACCCATCAGACGTGCGGTGCGCGAGGTACGACCGATTGTGTCATTTTAAGCAACTCGACGCGCGCTAAAAGGACGTGTTGGGGGGTCAAAACCACCCGAATGACCTTATAATGACATGGAATCATACGATAATAGCCATTGTGTGAATTGTGAAATGGTTGGGCAGAAAACACGTCAATCGGAGGTGTCGTTTGACCGCGGTGATCAGAAACACGTTTCTGGAGTCATAAAACACCAAAACGGCGTGAGACGGTCGAATTCGAAGAAAACTTTCTCCAAATGACCTAAAACCACACAAAAAGAATAGGAATATTATTTGTGACATGCAGGAGGAGACGACACACCCATCGGACGTGTGGTACGCGTGGTACGACCGATTGTGTCGTTCTCAGCAGCTCAACGCGCGCTAAAAGGGCGCGTTGGGGGGTCAAAACCACCCGAACGATCTCAGAATACCATGAAATCATACGAAAACACCTGTTGTGTGAATTGTGAAATGGTCGGGTAGACGTCATGTCAATCAGAGGTGTCGTTTGACCGCGGTGACCAGAAATGCGTTTACAGAGTCATAAAACACCAAAACGGCGTGAGACGGCTGAATTTGGAGAAAATGTGCTCCAAATGACCTGAAACCACAAAAAAAAAATAGGAATATTATTTTTGACATGTAGGAGGAGACGACATGCCCATCAGACGTGCGGTATGCGCGGTACGACCGATTGTGTTGTTTTCAGCAGCTCAGCGCGTGCTAAAAGGGCGCGTTGGGGGGTCAAAACCACCTGAACGACCTCAAAATGCCATGAAATCATATGAAAACATCCATTTTGTGAATTGTGAAATGTTCAGGCAAACATAACATCTATCAGAGGTGTCATTTGATAGTGGTGACCAGGAACGCGTTTCCGGAGTCATAAAACACCAAAACGGCGTGAGACGGTCGAATTCAGAGAAAACATGTTCTGAATGACCTGAAACCACACGGAAAGAATAGGAATATTATTTTTGACGTGTAGGAGGAGACGACACACCCATCAGACATGCGGTTCATGCGGTACGACCGATTGTGTCATTTTCAGCAGCTCGGTGAGCGCTAAAAGGGCGCGTTGGGGGGTCAAAACCACCCGAACGACCACAGAATGCCATGAAATCGTACGACAATAGCCGTTGTGTGAATTGTGAAATGGTTGAGTAGAAGAAACATCAATCAGAGGTTTTGTTTGACCATGGTGACCGGAAATACGTTTTCGGAGTCATAAAACACCAAAACGGTGTGAGACGGTCGAATTCGGAGAAAACGTGCTCCAAATGACCTAAAACCACAAAAAAACAATAGGAATATTATTCATGATGTGTAGGAGGAGACGGAATGCCCATCATACGTGAGGTGCACGTGGTATGACCGATTGTGTCATTTTCAGCAGCTCGACGCGCGCTAAAAGGGTGCGTTGGGGGGTCAAAACCACCGGAACAACCTCAGAATTCCATGAAATCATACGAAAATAGCCGTTGTGTGAATTGTGAAATGGTCAGGCAGACGACATGTCAATCGGAGGTGTCGTTTGACCGCGGTGACCGAAAACGTGTTTACAGAGTCATAAAACACTAAAATGGCGTGAGACGGTCGAATTTGGAGAAAACGTACTCCGAATGACCTGAAACCACACTAAAACAATATGAATATTATTCGTGACATTTAGGAGGAGACGACACGCCCATCAGACGTGTGGTGCGTGCGGTACGACCGATTGTGTTGTTTTCAGCAGCTCGGCACGCGCTAAAAGGGCGTGTTGGGGGGTCAAAACCACTTGAACGACCTCAGAATGCCATTAAATCATACAAAAATATCCTTTTTGTGAATTGTGAAATGGTCGGGTAGACGTAACATCAATCAGAGGTGTCGTTTGATTGTGGTGACCGGAAACGCATTTCTGAAGTCATAAAACACCAAAACGGCATGAGACGGTCGAATTCGGAGAAAACATGCTCTGAATGACCTAAAACCACACAAAAACAATAGGAATATTATTCATGACGTTTAGGAGGAGACGAAATGCCCATCGGACATGCGGTGCGTGTTGTACGACCGATTGTGTCATTTTCAGCAGCTTAGCGCATGCTAAAAGGGCACATTGGGGGGTCAAAACCACCCGAATGACCTCAGAATGCCATGAAATCATACAAAAATAGCTGTTGTGTGAATTTTGAAATGGTCAGGTAGACGAAACGTCAATAAGAGGTGTTGTTTGACCGTGGTGACCGGAAACGCATTTCCATAGTCATAAAACACCAAAACGGTGTGAGACGGTCGAATTCGGAGCAAACATGCTCCGAATGACCTGAAACCACAAGAAAAAATAGTAATATTATTCATGATGTGTAGGAGGAGACAGAACACCCATCAGACATGCGGTGCGTGCGGAGAACATTCCTTCTTAGACAACAAAACAATTTCACAAACTAAACCAAATAAGGAAAAAAATCCTGAAATGATAGCATTTCTTAAATTGGGGGTTTTAAACTATTATAACACCATGATTTGATGTCAGATTTAATTTTATTATATGTATATAATTACTGAATAAATATTTCTAATTTACATTTATTTTTCTTAGTTGTTTTTTGTCTTATTGTACGTTTATTGAACGAGAAGATTGAAATGGATGGACCTGCTTGGATCGTTGAAGCACGTTTATCATTTATTGTTTATGATGATCTTGATGTTTATGCTTTTTGAAATTGTTTTCCATTTTTTATTATTTTTACCTTGTTTTATCTCTGATTTTTCACCGTGAATTAAAAAAAAACACAATTTGTACTTTTCATTAAAAAAATGAAAATCCACAAAAAATTCCACAAATTAACCCTAACACATTTTTATGTTATGTTTTTTAAAAGATAAGTTTATATTGAAATAAAAAATTTATAAATGTGCTAGAATTTATATTTAAAATAGGCTCTCCATTAAGAGGTAGTAAAATTACCTTTTTAGAGAAATGAAAATTTTAATGATAAAATTTGATATATTATTACCATATGATTAACAAATCTATTGGATGAATAAGAAAAATATTTTATTTAATATTATATATATATATATATATATTTCTTTCACTAATAACCTTAAATAAATGTATTTTATTTATTTTCTATTATAATAAAACACATTTGTATTCTTAAAAATATTTCATTTATATGCACTGTGAATTAAAAAAACAATTTTCCCAGACTAGCGACCACCTGTGGCAGTTCCTATAGGCTGCCTGTCGGGTCAACATTAGCGACCACCAATGGCGGTCGCTTTGGGCCGGAATTTCGGCCACTGACAGCAACCTCCATTGGCGGTCGCTAATGTTGACCTGGCAGGCATCCTAGAGCGACCGCTAGGCGGTCCCATTTACGAGTCATATCTACATGAGAAGATACAATATGAGTTCTCACCCTATGAATAAACTCATATCAGAAAAAAACCACCATTTTCTCCACTTATGAATATAATCAGGGTGGGTGAACTTTATTTTAGAACTATGTATGGCTTTATTCTTTATCCAACAAGATATATAGTGACACTCGAGTACTATTACCTAGTACAACCATAATATTCCATTAATCTTCACATCTAGACACCTTCATCCTTACCATATGACATTAAACTAAATGGAAAATGTCATTTTCATATAAATTTAACTGAATGGTACCCAAAGAACTAAGTATGGATTGATTCTCACCTCATTTAGATAAATAGGAATTCATAGGCTTTAATTCCTAGTCCCATCCATAGGGTAAATAAAAATTCCCCTCTTCTTTATACAAAAAAGATCTGTGTAGGAGCTTTAAATTTAGGTTCCCTTATCAAGGTGGTCCTCCAAGGAAATAGAATTTTCTCCCTTTTACATATGATTTAGATCTACAAAAGGGTTCCCAAAGTCATGGCCGATAGTTATCCAAATATTTCATTTTTACTCAGACCTATCCATTCAACAAGTCATACTCTTAATCTTGAATATTTTTAGATCTTCATAATCTTTCCTCATCTTTTGGTGGAAGAATGTATGATACTTGAGAGATATTTTTCCTAACTATACTATAATATTCCTCAGTAGGACTTTCATAAAACATCCCACAAAACATGTTGGTCAGTTAAAGTATTCCACCATTTGACTATGCAGTACATGCCCTAGTTGGCCTTGTATAAAACATCCCATGAAACGAGTTTTTCAAATAGTAGTAACTTATCCCTTTGGATAAGACACTTCTGTCCCCATAAACTCTGACAACAACATGTTAGAACCCATAATTCAAGTTCAGTGGTCATCCCTTTTATATTTTTCTTATACCCTTTCTCTTGATATGAGAACCCATAAGATAATGGTTTATGATTTCCTCCTTCATGTCCAAATTATGTAGGAACAACTTTGGCTTGGTAGGTTACATGCCATCTGTTATTTCCATAATATCATGGTCTTAATCATATGAACTAAAGCTACAAACACCATGCTTCCTATGCTTAGGCCAGACCTATGTGGGAAACCTCTTTTCCCTATTCTTGGAAAATTTTACTTGAAATAACCCTTCTATGTACATGTAAGTTTTTCCCTTAAATAAAACTATGTGCCCAGGGAAACCCAAATCTCCACAATTTTTTTTCGTCTTTTACTTATATAATGTCCAAATTCTTAAAGACTCATTTTTTAAACTAAGATTTAATACAACCTAGTTAGATTTTCATTAGTCACTCACAAATTTTATAGTCTGTCAGCCAAATGATTCCACAATTGACTATGTAGTATGTTCCCTAGTAGGCCCTACATAAAACAACCCAAAAAATGGGGTTTTAAACCACTAATAAGTTCTTCCTCAGGAGATACCTAATATAACATAATAATCTCTTTTTTCCATACCACTCTTTAGATTCGGGAGTCCCCAAATCATATATTACAACCTTTTCCCCCATGCCTAAACATGGTAGCACATTTCCAAATAAATTTCCAGGAATGGGAGATTCATCAACCTTTTAGGTTGAATCTAAAGAACTTAAATTATATCCCCCCAAATGTAATTTCTAAATTAATTTAAACTACATATCATAATTTCCTCACTTTATGACTTTAAACTACATAGTATAACATTCTCTCCATAAGATGTTAAACTACATAGTCTATGTCCAAGGCTCATGAAATTAAATTGCATGATACATTAACCTTTACCAGAAAGGGAACTTCCCCCAAACATCAAACATCTAAAAAATGTACCCTCCTTTACTCGAGCCAAATTAATTTAGGAGTAGTTTCCCATTCATGCCCAATACCAATACATATATTCCATTAATTCCCAAACAACTCCCTTTAGAAAAACTATCCTTGTGTTCTTGAGAAATACAAATCTCTGTTAACTTTATTTGGTCATCAATAATAGAATTTCAGAATTCATGGTAACACCTTTACCTGACTATAAAACATGTGCCCCCATTATCCTTGCATAAGTCTCCCATATAATGAGTTAGTTTGACTAAGGATTCCATTACTTGACTATGAGGTATATGCCTGAGTTGGAATTGCATAAAACAACCCTCTTAATGGGTTAATCAACCAATGGTAAATTCGTCCCCCGGAGAGACCTCCTATAATAATAAATACCATGTTTTAGATTAAAAAACTAAAAAATATTGACTCAAGATTCCACACCAGATATATGAAGAATGTCAGAACATTATCATCCCACAAGCCCTGTTTGGGTTATTATTTCAAAACATATGGGAAAATATGTTTGACCTAAAAAACTATCCTCATTATTCCATATTTCATAACTTTAAACTACTCATATAAATAGGAATAGTACTCGCCATATTGAAAACCCGTAAAATAGAACTCTGAAAAAATGTCGAGTCTTAGCTTGCTAGACCTGAACTCCATGTGGTTTAGGAAAGATCAAGCAATGAAAAAATAAAAGGCACCAAAATCATTAGGCTAAAAACCTGAAAAGGGTGATCTAATAAAAATCAAAGTCTCACCCGCTAAGTCTCCTTTATTTTGAGATTAGGAAAAAACAAGGTCAATTACATGAAAAAGACACAAAGTTTGTTGGGTTATCCATATGAACCTATAAATAGTCAAACTATGCTCGCTAGGACCCATGGATTAGGAAAGCAGTAGATCATATTTCCATACCATACGTAGATCCAACACCCACAAAATGGTGTTGGAATGTGTTAGAGTGTCCTACAGTTACCTTAGAACTAGATTATTTTTCATTTTGAATGAATTTAATTCTACAGGGGGGCTTTTGTTGACACCACAAAATGTGTTTCATACACTTTTCCCTAGAACTCATTATGTCCCCACTTAGACAAAAAATATTGAGTTTGAGTCGATATGTGTCTCCATTCTAAATAATATGCATGACATATTTCCATTTTCTAAAATAATACTCCATAATGAGAGATAAGTGGAAAGAACCACACTCCAAGAGTAGTTCATGGATTTCCAAGACCAATAACAAAAAGGTGTCGATGAAATAAAATTAAATTTTGGCATTTTTTTGAGAATAGTTGGTGGATTAACCATATCAAGAAGAGAATATCTCTTTGAGATCTTCTATTTGACTATTAATAGAGCCCAAACAGACTCAAAGATCAAAATTTATGTCTCTCAAAAGATGAAAAAATTTTATAAAGGAATTTGTGTCATTGTGTAGGGTACCTGCACATTATCCTTGAATAGACAACCTGCGTGGACAACCTATGTTTATAGCTTACATGAAAAGGCTATATAGAAAACCTACATAAAGTAACTTCCTCACCCAGGGTTCCATATTTTCCTATAAATAGGATAATTGGACTCCTCATTTGTGGGACTGAAAAATCAGAAGACTTTTCGGAGATCTAACAGTGCAATAACTTCACCTAGGTCCCTTGAAACTTCTTAGGTACCTCTACAAAACATGAGAGAAAATAGAACTAAAGGGGATCGTTTAAGATAAAATTCAATTCAGGGTCTAAATATAAGACACCAATATGAGGATTGTTCTTTCCTAAAGAGAAACCACCTGTGTCAGGCCGCTCTCCCTAATTAGGGACTTACATGAAAACCCTTCTAGGGACACTAGAGGAGACTGAGGGTTCCCATGATAATGCCTCACTAAGTGTTTTTTTCTCATTGGAATAGTGACTAAGGCATATCCAGCCTGATCAGACCAATTCCCTTATGCGTGAATCATTTTTAGTTACTTCTAGGCCCTACGTGGCACATCTATGTGGCACACATATGCTAATAACCTATTCCCATGACCTATATGAGTAACCCTTTAGGACCTATTCGAAGAAATTCATGAAAATCCCCAGTTTCCTTTGGTTCCCTTCTCTGAGAAGGACCAAATTGTAACCCCCACAAAAGCCTCCTGACATACACAACCATTGAAAGTGGTACACCAATGTGTCCCCCATTTGGGTGTGAATTCCTATGGTCAGGAGTTTTTTGTACTTTTCTAAATGGTCGGTCAAGGTCCTTGGGGTGAATGCGAGTTTGTATCCCTATGTTCATGAGGACCCTTAACCCATGGATGATGTCATTGAATTCCCAGTCTCAAATAATAGGTTTGGTACCATGTCCTCCCCTTCCTGTCTCTGAGATCCAGAGCCTCCAATTCTAATAGGGGAGGGAAATGACAAGGGTTTCATTTTTTTGACATGGGATTACATCCTTATTTCTTCTTACAGAACTAATTTCAGGGTATCCCTCCTATAGAAATCCCCTATCCTTTCTTACAATAGGTTTCACTCTTGCTTCTCTTCACCTCCCAGCCACTACGTGAGAGAGGGGATGGGGACCTGAGCCCTCTATCCTCTCTCCTACAGCCTTCCCTCCTCAGTCTCTATACCTTGGACCCATTATAGGAAATAGTAAAGATATTGAAGTTTCATACCCTTGGACTCTTCCACCATCATCCCAGGACATAGGATATTGGAACACTCAACACCCCATTCCTCTCCCTTTTGGATTTTCTCTATGTACACCTATAGACATAAGCAGATTTTGTGGTATCTAGGATCTTCCGTTCCCACTTGTTTCTCACACCAATCATGAATCACGTGGTCTTAGAGGATAATTATGAACACAACATCCACATGATCCATGAAACCTAATGAACTATGAGAACTCTGATTCCTGCTATAATCAAGATATGTAGGACACCCACCCAGGGCTCTATCTCAATGGGAATCCTCATTAGAAGTAATCCCCAATCATAATTATCCTTAATTTGGGCATCCTACTTATGAGTAATCCCTAAAACAAGCCTCCAAATTACTATGAGTTAAACACCCCTTATGGTCCCTTTAAACGGGAATCCAATTTAGGAGTTAGCCCCAATCATTTCATCAAATAGTTTAGGAATAATTTTTTAAGAATAAGCCCCAACTTAATCTTCTTAAAGGGTAACAATCCCCTATGAGACAAACCTATTGAAATCCTCCATAGGAAAGGGTTATTCATTACTAAACTACATTGGATTTGGTTCTCTCCTATATGGTATACGTAGGAAGCCTCCCGAAGGTCCAAAACCAACACCCTAAATCAACCCTATTCTCTCTGGAAAATATCCCCAACAATGGTTAATTCAACCTGAAAATTGACATCCCTTCCAAGTTCCATGGGATGCCTCCATATAATTCCCAAACAAAACTTTGACTAGGCATATTCCACCTAGATGTCTTTTCCCAATGAAGTTAATCTATAAGGTTGGGTCCTCATCACATGACTTTAAAGGAATGGTGTTCCTCATTAAGAGGAACCAAACTATGTGGGCACTGATTCCTTTTGAATGGATAAATTGTACGCCCATTTATGGGTTCGATCCCAACATCAAAATAACTCCTGTTTACTTAGATGATGATATATTCCAGATTTCACTACTATGTGGCTATAAAACTAACATCATTATAATGAATAAATAATTTCTATTTAGTACAAAAGTGGATACCATTGATGATTAACCTCAGATAAATATATATATATCCATTGATGAAGAACCTCAGATACATACAGTTGATTCTAAATTCTATACATGCTAATAATTAGTTGTTAATTCAAGTGTGACCCACATCATACTTGGGAATTAATAAATGATTCACAAATATGTCTTAAATCTATAAGAGAGTCCTATAGTAGGGAATAATTCCCCCAAAAGGGTGTGATGACCCCAACCTATGATCCTATCAACTAATGCGAGTTCTTAATAATCGTTGGACAAACCTACCAATGAGTGCCTATATTTTGAAATTAGTTCCTCATGGATACAGAACCATTGGGTGTTTCTAGTTCCATGAATAAACCCACTAGAAACCATTTATAAATAGTGATTATTAACACAAACAAGATTCCTAGGGGAACAATTCTCAATTCATTTACTCAAGAATCATAGGATGATGCAAGTACAACCACTCCAATTCCAATTTAATATTCAATTTAATTTAATACTTTACCTCTTAATTTATAAATTAAAAAGGTTCATAAGTGGTGTCATACCATTTTATCATTTCATTACAAATTAATTGGTTACAAGTGTAACATACTTTCCCAATTATAAATCATCCATTCATCTACCTAAATTAATTATATACCCTGTAGAAGACGAACCAAACACACCAATGGGTGTTTTCGATAATAATAATCAAATTAAAATATGGGAATATGAATGGTATACCCAGAAATAGTGGATCACATTGAGTTCATTGGACTCCAATGATGGTAAAAGGTTTAATAGGGTGTTTTTATTTCAAGTTAGGTAACCAATTTAAGGAAAATTTATTTTAGTGTAAAATCATGGGTAAAACTGATGCGTGATACAATGGAAGAAAATATAAATGAATATACTTGATGGAAAGTTACAGAACATCTACCTTATAGTGGTAGAATAATCCTTGTTCGATATTAGCTTCAAATTTGAGCTAGAATTGAAGAAATCAACAAAATAGACAATAGACCAGAAAATAAGGCATATCATATAACTTAGAAATAACATTAAATATGGAGAGATAAACTGATAAAGGAAGGTAATTGATGGAATAACAAACCGATATGCTTCCAATGTGATGAACAATGGTCTGATTAGAGTTCTAATGAGGGAGAGGATTCAAAACCTCGTGGGATAAGGAATGAAGGAGCTTACACATTTCCCTATGCTATGAAAAATGAAATAGATAAGGTGTTATTTAGTTTTATAGAGACAAATTTTAAAAATATTCACTTTCCATGTATTTTAATGAGGCTTATAGTTTGGTTATGTGGTTCGGAAAACTATGTGATAACCGTGCACTAGAACTTTCCAAGGGAGCCACACCCTCACTTGGTTAGGTTCATGGTTAAACAAACCATGAACTAACTATTTTTTTAGTTATATAACATGTATACATTTTCTCACATGGGTGTGGGACCTACCCTACATTTTGTTTTCAAATCGTGTAACTCCTATTATTGAGATGAATTATTGATTTTCATGGTTACTAATAACCCTGTGCCAACCATGAACCTCAGGATTATTTTCAAAACACTGGAGATCTAGGCTTTGAAAAATACCTAGTCACTCCCAAAACCTCCTTGAAATCTTTAAGTGCTATGATAAGGTTAAAAATAATGATTCAAACTGAAATTTAAGGGGTTTTTACCTTAAGAGAAAAGTTTGGATCTTATAGTTTGGATTTAATATTAAATAGGGGAATCATATTCTTGATTAAACGTGTTTCTAAGTGGTGTGGAGACTTGTTTTACCCTTTTTTTACCTAAATAGATGTAATGATAAATGGAGTTTAAATTCTTGAATAGAATTAATTTAATGGATTAATTAATTGTTCTTTTACAGGGATACTTACTTACCTTATGTTAAATCATAAAATTATACCTTGTTATGTAATTAAACCACCTTGAAGTGTGTTGCCTTGTCCCTTATAAATGAAATGGTTTAATTTGATTTAATGGATGGATAATCTATTGGATTATTTTTAGTTGTTATAATTGAATTGATGAATGGTATAGACACTAACATGGACCCCTTTTATCACTTGTAAGTTTATGGATTAATGAAGTGAAATGATGAATGTTAGGGACATTAACATAGCCTTATTTAATTTTATGTCATTCATGATTATAGTCCAAACCTTAAATTATTAAAAGGTGTAGCATTCCCTAAGAAATACTTGGATTCCAATTTTGGTTTCCCTTGGATTGGATTATGGGATTCCAACCAATTCATTGATTCATCTTCTAAGTGAAAGACCAAAATTGGATTTTGTTTTTGGGTAAGATTGTGAATGAACTAACTCAGTATTGGGGATTCATTTATTTTTGGAAATTAAAATGAATGTCTTTGATGATTCTCATTGGATTTGACTTGATCTTATATACCACCTTAAATTATTCCTTGATATCCTTTTAAGTTCGACACTGAGGCTACTAAGGACATGGTCCCATGACTCAGGTAGCACTTCCCCCTTAAGCTGAAATTCCAAGGACACACCCCTATGAATTTAACCCATCATATAGAACTTAAATTTGATGGAACTTATGTAACCTTAAATTATTATAACTATACATGGACACCTTAGTTTCATTACTTGAGTCTCAATATTATAAATATAAATATAAATATAAATATAAAATTCCTAGAGACTTTTCAAACTTTGGGTAAAGAAGGTAGTTTTATACCAGTATTCCCTAAGGAACCCAGACTAACATGTTTTTTTATTTCCTACCTTTATTTATTATACCTACACAGTTCTCATTTTATATTCACAGACTAGATATAATTAGACACTATTGGTGGTGGCCTACTGAGTTTTACTCAAACCCTACTTAGAAATTTGTTTGGTACTAAGAAATATCTCATACATGCACATGTGGATCAAGGAAAGTACCAAACTATAGACGTTTGACATTATATACTAGGATGGAGTACGAGAGAAGATGACTGATCTAGTGGTCCCTATTCTTATGGAGTTTAGATGCTAATATTTTTTTTATTTTTTATAGAATTTATTGTATTATGTGCCTACTCCCCACTTTTTACAACATCTAATCATCATCATTTGTATATGATACTAGTTTTGGCTCTTTTCATTTTACTATTACTTATTAGTTATTATTATCTTCTACTCACATTTATTTATTTATTCTCCCACTATATTTATTATTGATCCATAGGTAATAGTCTCCCCACTACACTACCTTTAAACCTTCACTGTTAGTCAATAGCCTTTGGAACATGGGGAGGAATTCTTTGGGCCTTATCATCAATTGGTTCAATGAATATTTATATAGTGAACCGAGTTGGGACATGATAACTGGTGATTTTCACTTATTATCATAAGTAAATGCAAATCTTTAAATTTTTTTACCATAAAATATCCTAAAATTCTTTAGGATATTAAATTAATAATAAATATAATCTTAGACTAGTAAAGTACTTTATTTAGAAATTATATTCACTTTCTTATAGTAAATAAATATATCTATTTACATTTTTATTTACTATAATGTACCCTAAAGCTTTTGGATATTAAGTGAAAAATCACTCCAAATTATTTTGGAATAAACTTTTATTTGTTAACATTGAACTTCTATAAGTCCAAACATACTCACACAAGCCTCATAACCATTGTATTCTAAGAATCAACACAATATTCTTTGTGTTTTAGGAAATAAAATTTTATTTCCATTTAGTAATAATATCTAATAAATAAACTATTTTCCATATCATATATGGTATTATAATGTTTTGGAACATTATTATTTGAAAATAAGACTTTATTAAAATATACCACCTATGGGTGGTGGGAACACATTCCTATATATTTTAACTAATATCTAGATGAACACTTTATCCTGGATAATGATTTTTATTCAAATATTCTTCCCAAAACATTCTATAGAAATTGATGAATCAAAAACCAAGTTTATTAGAATATATCTTTTACTTAGATTCATTTAATATTGATAAAATAATTTACATTCAAATCATTGATGTAGTAACTATTTAATTCATCTCATGAATATCATCTAAAAGAATGATAAATTCTTCCTTTGATTTTGAACACCTGTATATTTACAACACTTTATGAAATATATATTTGGTATCACATACCCTTAAAAATAAAAGAATCAATTTATATAACATTAATACAAGACATGAAAATTTCATGGATTTCCCAAACCTCTTCAAGCATTATTAATAATCTTATTATATGTAATCATTATTCATCCTTTCTGAAAACCTTGAATTTAAGGATATTTATTGTATTTTTGAAGACACATAGATGAAATTTTCCACTAAAATTTATTCTTTTTGTTTGAACTTTTACCCACTTATAATATTTCTAAAATACTAGAACTTAGAAATCATATGTCTAGTTTATATATTCTCAAAACTTTGAGAATGTCAGGAGACATTTTATTTAATTAGTTTATTTTTTCTGAACACTTCCATAGATGGAAATAGTTCAAATTCTATAATTGGAACATGTGATTTTAGTCTCTTCTAAAATCATGTTATATAATTGAAAAAATCATAACTATATTTATTAAAATCCATCTTATTTAAAACAACCATTGTTTATAATATATTTTCAGTAGAAAAAAGAAGAAATACACAAATTATGAAATATTTTTATGATCATGAAGTATACAATTCTTGAAAACATTGACACCTTTTCTTTGTCACTTGAATATAAAATTCAAGCTTGATCATTCACTTATTTATTTTTCAGTGGTTTATAAATTTAAAACAGTTTTAAAATATAAAAATTGGTATCAAATAAAAATAATAATTCAATTATATAATATTCATACCTGAAGTGGTTGATCAATGTGGATTTTTCCAGACCATTAGGTAATCTAGAAAATTTCTTCTCCAATGGAAAATTTTTCCACAATGATAACAATATCCTTCATTTTTCTTTATCAGTTTGATAGGCAGTGTGGAATTTCCATGACCACTTTTCTTTACTCCTTTTTATAACTTTTACCCAAATCCTTTTATACCATTAGTATGGTACTTGATCCTGAACCACCCATGCATTGTTCATAAGGCATAAAAATATTTAGGAGATTGGGTAAAGGTTTATAAAGTTCAATCATATTATAATTCACAAAAAACTAGAGGAACCTTTCCAATAGTGACTGTAGAATGGAATATGTTTCTAATTTAAACTTTAGAGGTAAAACCAACCAATCCATGTCGTTGACATACCCCACGATATTGAGTTTGTGGGAAGAGAACGAGGATCCTTCTATCATCATATAGTGAAAAAGAGATTTAGATACTTCATATTGTTCATGTCTTTCTCATTATTTATAGATCATTTTAGGTTATCTATCATTTGAAAGGAATTAAGAGTCTCATTTTGATTTTTCAATTTTGACTCAATTGTAAATAACATTAGTGTAGATAATTCATGTGAATCCTTTTGATGTTTATCATAGCTATCAAAATAATTTTGTTGAATAAATTCACTAGTCAGTTTATTAGGAGAAGGTTATTCCAACACAAAGAACTTTCCTTCTTATTTGATAAAAATCCTCATATTTATATACCAATTAAGGATGTTTCTAACATTATGTTTTTTCTTTTCAAGAATTTATCTTAAATTAAAACTTTAAGATGATTCCATTTATCCACAATAAAAATTTTATAAGATGAATATCATGTCTTCTAACTTTTCTTTACGGGGTTTCAATTAAAATTCTTCCACAAAAAATAATGACCCGATACATCATCTCCATTTAGTGAACCATGATCCATATTTTAATAATAAATGAGTATATTTGGTAATTCATCCCACAAATTAGTTATTTAGATAGATAATCATATCAATCAACATAATTGTGACACTAGGATAGTTGAGTGGATGACTAGTTATCCAAATCCATTATACATATTCACTTAACTATATTCCTCCGGTATCCATCCAAAGTGATTCCCAACCAAGTGTAACCCAAAACAAGATCAAAGAATAAACATAAAAAAAGACAATACAAGGGAAATATGCTTGGGAAAAATCTAAATAAGGAAGATCCAATGTTATCTATCACTTTATTTAATTACAAAAGATAATTCGGGGGAACCTTGCTTGGGTAAAAACTACCTGATTGAATGATCGAGGTCCTGGAAAGTGTCATTTTGGAAATAATCTCACACTTATTATTTGTGGGGTTTTCATTCTCATAAATTTAATATGAATTATATTCATATTAAATTGATAACTATTACATCTTATATAATATTTATATTTTATTATTTTATTTTCTTTTTTCCATGTTTCTAATGATTTAGTTTTTGAATCCTTATTCCAACCACCAAATTAATGTGTTCACAACACATTAATATTTAACTATTTAAAAAACCCACAAGGTTTTGTTAATCACCCAAAAAAATAATTCAAGTATATTCATACATATCTAAATTCATCATATGCATAAGGTACATAAATTATTCATGTAAAGTTCTAGAGTTATATGAGATTGAAAAACTCTACACGAGTAAGCCTGGAGTGACAGATAACCAACCTCATTCACTTTCCTAACTAATGTAATCCTCCAGGAAAGTAGGTGGTCCAACCCCATGTCTCTCTACCTTAAGAGACTTTACACAAGAGAGAATTCAACTCATGAAAACTCTAACATATAATATGTACAAACTATGCCCAACAACTATTATCAATATCATAACTAAAAATACCAATCGTGGTCAAGGTAAATGAGAACTAAATTTTATGATATCAAACCTAGAATGATATAAAATGCTCTATCATTGAAGCAATTTATCATAAAAATGGACATACAAAATATTATTATTTCATAAGAATTTTACTAAACATGAATATCAAATAAATTAACAAGTAAATCAATAATCTATTTATTTTCAAAAGAATGATACATTTATAAACTATTACTAAATAAATACCAATTTAAAAAATTTTATAAATTATAAATAATATAAACATTTTACATTCATTTCAATATGAACCTCTTCATATTTTATATTAAATTGAATTTATATGATATTTCGTGAGTTATAAAAATTTTAAAATTAAATATCTATTATATAAAGTTTTTATATATTATAAATATCACACACAAACACACATATATATTATAATTTCTAAATAGTTTATAAATAACCTCTTATGATTTTTAAATAAACCACTTATTTTTATATCATAAGGTATGGTGTTTAATTTGTCAAAAGGTATTTTAGAATATGAACTTTTAATATTTTGGAAACATGTTTCATATAAATTTATTTAATTTATTATAAATAATTTATAATTAATCAATTAATAAAATCCCTATAAATTAAATATTCCCAAAATACCTTTTAACATAATTTATAAGCAATTTTGAAACCATAAAAACCATTTAATTTGTTAATTTTTGAAACATTTCTTCTTACCCTTACGTAGAACCCCTACTTTGCGTAAGAGAATGCCCTTATTACCCTTATGTAGATACTATGAATAAGGGTAAATGATGTTTTTAGTAGCTTTCATAAAGGTAACTTTTACCTTTATGCATTTCCATACCGCTGTGTAATGGTAATACATAGATTACTATTATGAAACTCCCTTGCATAAAGGTATTACCTTCACACAACTCATTTGTGTAAAGGAATTATATATTTTTCATACAATGCCTAAAAGTAAAAATTATAGACCTTTACACATCTCTATTACCTTTACACATATGGGTGAAAGTGTCATTATCCCTTACACAATCCCTTTGCATGAGGGTAACTTTATGCAACACACTTTCATAAAGGTAAACAGTGAGGTTACCCTTACACCGACCATCTATATAAGGGTATCATATATGGGTAAAAATAAAATGACCTTAAAGAAACACACTTCACTACCACATAAGGGTACCTCCTTTACACAATTCATTCACATAAAGGTAATACTAAGGTTACCTTTATGCAGACCATCTATGTAAGGGTATGACCTTTATGCATCAACCATTTATAAGTTTAAATCAAATCTACCTTTATGCATTTCACATAATGGTATGTACTCTTATCCAGTTTCATGAATGTATTTTATTTCAATTTTCTTGGAAAACCAGTTATTAAATCATGTTATAAAATGGGTAAAATATCCTTTAATACAAATTATGGGTTTTCATATGAATATTTTATGATCATAAGCAATGAAATAAATCCCAAACATAGAAGATCTATGTTTATGATATTAACATGTAAATAAAAAATGTAAAATAATGTACTTAAAAAAACTATAGACTTTATTACATTTATAGAGTCTACTTGAGGGAGATCATAAAGAACAATGAATATAGGCACCTTACCTATGAGAGAGTACAGTAGAAAAATTATCCATGAATGTTTCGTGAGGATACATGATATCCAAAGGGGTGTTATAACCATCTCAAAAGAGATAAATGATTCTAAGGAAGAAGAGAGCTTACAAATCACACACCCAACATAATAGGATTTCATCCTCATATATAGGTGAAGCATGATACTATCATAATGAATCATATGTGTTACTTCTTGTTGATTATTTATTTATTAAATTAATTTCAATAAATAAATTCAATGTAATCAATATATTAATAATAGACTGAAACTGATGGGAAACTGTTCAAGAGATATATATATATATATATTATTTCATGCATCATACACATGAATAATACATGCATCAAATTCATACATTAAATTCCATATATATATATATATATTTCTCATGAATCATATTCATGTATTCATGCATTAAATGCATGTATATTTTAGGGCACATCCAACATGAATTCACAACATCCATTATTAGTAATTAAAGTTATTATTATATAACTAATGTCATGAGATTCTGGAATGTGAAAATATGCACCATAAGAGAATATGTTTTATAAAAATCAATCCCTGAGTATTTTTGAAAAAATTTTAGAAATTAACTTTGGTTTATACATCATAAATTTATTCATATAATATTTTTTTACACAAATTCCACTTACAACCAACATATTTAATCCCTTTTAGGGTTTTATAATTGACCCAAAAACCACATGTTTAGAAAAAATCTAATTTATATTAGATTTCAATTTTCCATTTGTCATAATCTATCATATAATGAGATTCATCCACGAATTTTGGTTCTTGATCCTCATCAAGATTATTATAGAGACCTTGGTTTTTTCAGATCAGGAATTATCTTCATTTTTAGTTCAGAGTCTTGGTATTTTCACTACGGTAAAATGGTAAAATCACTATATTAGGTGGCCTTATAAAAAATTATCTGATGATTTTGTTTATTTCATGATGTGGTGTTTATCCCTGAGTTGATCCAACATGAAATTGTGAGTGTGTTGGGGCCTTGATAAAAATATATTAAGTATTTATTTTTATTTTTATCCACACATGTGTAATTATGATAAATAGATTATATCTTAAAAATGTAGCTTTGGATGGGAAATAAGAGATAACAGTTCCATATATAATATGGGTTTTACTCTATGAAATTAAATCTACTTAACTTGATAATATTAATATTTAATAATCCTTATCAACAGATGCTGGGGTGAGGCATAAACCCTAGGATTTGTGTATTCCAATAGAGATATTTTGGAGAAAATGAAGGACTACCTTTGGGGTTGGATCATGGTGGAGTTGAAAATGAATTGAAGAACATAATAATACAAAAAAATACATCACCACAATCATCTTAATCAGCTAAAACATATATTTTCTTCACTAGAGATTATTTCATTTCCAAAGTAGGTCCTTTTTTATTATATTATTTAACCCACCTTATTCTTCATTATTATTTTCTTTATAAACAATTCCCTTGATGGTGGTGTGAATATGGAATTGATACATAAATTGAATAAATCAAATAAACACGAAATATTTTATTTATATAAGTTAATCACTATAATATTATTATAAATATTCTAATTCAAATAAATAAAGAAAATTTTTATTACTTTATTGAATTTTTATATTATTTACTCATTTAAAGAATTATTTTACCCCTAGTGATTGTTATATGTAATGTTTTTTTCATGTATGTTTGATAATTTTTTTTGAAATTAGGTTTCTCACACGTTCAATGAGTTCTATGATCATCCATGTTATAATTTTTTAAAACTATATATGCTAACATTAAATAATATTGGTCGATTGAATTTACACTAGGAAACATACTTGAATAAATCCCTTGTATTATTCTTCTAATTATTTCCCATAGATCGAGGTGGTGAGGTAGTAGCGTGTGAGTCTGTGGTGCGCGACAATATGGGAACTCGATGAGGCACAATGTGGTGAGGATGATTCGGGTGAGAGGATCCTATGTGTGTGATAATAGGTAGTCATCCCAGGTAAGGAGGCTAGCTCAGTTTCCAAGATGAAGTGTGGGGACCACTGTAGAAATCAACAGAGAAGAAAATTGACAACATATTAGAATCTTCGTTTTCAGAAATAACCTAGTTTGTGTCTTCTTTGGTTGGAAGCCATCATGGTGGACATGAAACAGGTAGCATGGATGGTTTAAAGGGTAGATGAACTACCCAAACAACTGGAAAAAATTGGGTTTTCCTTTATCTATAAAACACATTCAAATCACATGAAATTGTAATTAAATAAACCTCACTGTAACATAATGTATCCTATAACATTTCATTCAAAGGGAAATAATATAATGAACCCCCTTTCTCTTAGGGACATGTGAAACCTTGCTGAATCATGGAAAATCCTTTTCATTCATCTATTTCTTTCCTTGTTTATGTTTATTTTGTCACTTGGATATTTTGTCACCCCAACAATGTGGTATCTAAGGAACTGTGGTCAAAACAAAGATGTGTAGTGATGTATTTTAGTAACTAGAAAATAGAAGGTGGTTCAATTTTTTTGAAGATATTTTCATTAAGATCACTTTGATAAGATTCCAATGGCATACACAACATAAAAAATAGAGATGAAACAAAACCAGTAGAAGCAATAAATGTTTTGGTCAAACCCTGAGTGCTACAGTACCCAATTTCTAAATAAGATGACATTTTTCATGCCTGCAGTGAATTTATGGTGGGTTTTTAGTGACTATTCTAGAAATCAACATCAACACCACATGATTGGTTGATCTAGATAGTTGAAACTATATTTTCGATGTATTGGACAATCAAAGTCTATTTTCAGTGATCCAAGAGCCATTTCCACCTATATTGACTATTCGAGATGCATCTGTATGGTTATATATTTTAGATTATCACTATAGTAATAGAATAAATTACTAGTAAAATGAATAAAATAACCTATTTTAATTATGCTATCTAGAAACCCAAAATGGAGGATCTTTTGTATATTAAATATTTTTGGAAACTAATAGTGGAGACCACTAAGACCATTGTAGTGAAAGTGGTGGAATATTCAAAAAATGACCAATATAGTGAGAATAGGTCAACTAGTACCCCATAAGTTGATGCATAGTGTGTAATTCTCAACTAGAAGTGCACTTCCAAAACCAGATAGTGGATCAATAAGAGTATCTTCTAGAATTTTTACAATAAACATGATGCTTCCATTCTATGGTGAAAATTGAAAAATATATGCAAATAAAACCAAATAGAATAAAAAAACCTAATATTCCGACTTGTAATCTTGAAGTAAATGAATCTACAAACATATTAGATAAGATGTGTAAGTTGTATGGTATTTTTTATTAGTTTAATTCCATGAAAATGATGGTTAATGATGAGTTGCAAGCAGTATTGATGTAAAGTTATTTACTGAAGATGTGGGATATACTATTTTTGTTCACGAATAATTAAACTCCATATAGAAACCTCAATATATAATTGGTGAAAGACAGAATGATGAATGAAGATTACCAAAGGAAGGATAAAGGATATATACATGAATCATAATATCTATTCACAAAAAGTTAGGGGAGGTGGAAATGACAGGGAAGAAGTAGAGGAAGTGAACCATGTGACCTAATTTTTCAAAGGATTAAGAAATTGAAATCCCAATTGAGATATGACATGAAGTTCCACCAATGATTCATGACCATAAAATTTATACCAGAGTGTAGAAGGATTAAGGTGGAGTAGAGGAATTATAAAGGTAAGACCCAAATAATGATGCTATAGTTGTCAATGAATAGATCGTTATTATTCAGAAAGATATTCAAGCTAGCCTTAAAATCCAAGAATCCATATAGGTGATTTATTAGGATGCCCCCTACCATGTCACCACTAGAAGACATTTCTTCTCATATTACACTTTAGGGAGTTTTAGACATGTGAATATGGGAAATGAGGGTGCATCCAAAATCACTACTATTGGTAATATTTTTCTTGGAAACTAATACTGGATGTAGGCTATCATTAAAGGACAAGAAAAAATGTTACTAATATTTGACTCAATATAATATCCACAAGAATTCTTGATGATGATGGATATGCCAGTTCATTTGGTGATGGTAAATGTAATCTTACCAAAAATTACATGGTAATTTAAAAAAGAAATAAATATACTTATCTTTATCCTATAGATGCAAAACCGTGTAGAGGAGTATTCATCGTAGCTAGAAAATATGTTCCTATAGAAGTTTGGCATGGGAATCTTGGTCACATGAGCGAGAGAGGAATAAAAATTCTTCTTAAGAAGGATTTATCACCAGGAATAAAAGGTAGACTTTTTGATACGTGTATGCACTGTCTAGAAAAGAAAATGTTTTATATTTTATTCACATTGATGTATGCATGATGAGAATGATTCAATGGAATGTGATATTTATTGTTTTTACCTTCATAAATGATCATTATATAAATTTCTAGGCCTTTTCTTTGAAAAATAAAGACCATGTGCAAGATGTTTTCAAACAGTTTCATGTGAAGGTGGAAAGATAAATAGATAAATGATTAAATTACGTGGGTGATTAAAATAAAGGAGAGTATCACAGTCCATTTGATGAGTACTTCAAGAGTTTCAATATCAGGATGAAAAAACCAGTACCAAAGATTCCTCACCATAACTGTGTTGTTGAGAGGATGAATATAATAATTTGTGAGAGAGTCAGGTGTATGCTCTCAAATGTAAAGATAACAAAAAAAAATTTGGGGGGAGGTAATGAGGAATATAACTGATGTTATCAACATTTTTAGAGTAGTTCTACTGAACTGTGACATTCCCAAAAGAGTTTCTATAGGTAAAAATGTTTCATATAAACACTTGAGAGTATTTGGATATAGGGAATTTGTTCACATCCCAAAATATGAGAGGTAAATTCTGAATGGAAAAAGAAAGCAGTGTATCTTTTTGGTATATTTTCACAGAGAGTATCGATACTGAATCTGGGATCCTATTAGTATGAGGAACATAAAATTTATATATGTGTTATTTCTTGAGGATCAGGTGATTGAATATTTTGAGAACCCAAAAAATGAATAGAAGTTACAGTCTAAGGAAATTCCAGTAAATTTGGAACCATTATCAACACCATTAGTTATAGCTAGAGTAAGAGATACATGTGACATTGATGATACATCACTAACAAGTAATATGTATCCATATACTAATATGTCTCTATCATATGATATTCTAGAATAGATTCCCCATGATGAACAGTTGAGAAGATCCACTAGAGAATGAAAACTGATTCGCAGCTACTCAAAACATGAGTATGTGATGCTCACTAATGGGGGAGATCTAGATATTTATGATGATTTAACCAGGATTCAATATAAGGTGTAATATAAGAAGTATATGCAATAAGAGTTGATATCCTTGCATGAAGATTGTATATTTGATTTAGTGGATGTATCACATTGAAATAAGGCACTCAAGAACAAGTTTTTGTACATATTCAAAAAATAATATAGAATATCATAGATATTATATAGATCCAAAATGGTTGTTAAGGGATTCGATCCGGAGAGAGGAATTGAATTTAAAGATATTATTTCTATTTTGGAAAAAAAGTCTTATATCAGAGTTTTTCTTGGATTGATAGATAGTCTAAACTTATAGGTTCAACAACTGGATGTAAAGGAAACATTCTTGCATGGTGATCTTGATGAAGATAATTAAAAGGAGTATATAGAGGGATTTCAAGTGAAAGGTAAAAAAATATTGTATGAAAACTTAATAAAATTTTAGGTGTTTTGAAATAGGAACCGAGGAAATGGTATAAGAAATTAATCTCATTCATGGAGAAAAATGAGTACAGGGGGATGAATACTGATCACTGTGCTTTCATCAAACAATTTTTTATAGTGATTTAGTTATGTTTTTTATTTTTTTTGATGGTATGATGATTATTTATTGAGATACCACCAATATTGATAGGTTTAAGAAGGATTTGAACCATTATTTTGAAATTAAGGACTTGGGAGACACTACTCAAATTCTTGGTATGATGAATACTCATGAAAATATTAATCAAAATATATGTCTATATTTGGAATGATACATTATAATTTTATTTAAATATTCAACATGAGAAATGTGAAACTAGGATCACTATATGTCAAAGTCCAAAAAATGAGTAGGGGAAATTAGTGATGGAAAAAGTTCCATATCTGTTAGCAATTGGGAGGCTTATGAAAGATATGGTGTGCACTAGACCAGATATTTGATTTCATGAAAAAAGTATTATCGGATCTAGGAAAGAAGAATTGGAAAATGGTCAAATGGATATCGAGGTACCTCCAAGGAACACCCTATAATTGTTTATGTTTTTTAAATGGTAAACCTATTTTGGAAGGATACACAGATTCTAATATGGCTAGATATGTTTACACATGGAAATCCATATTTGGGTACCTAATATTATTTTCATGGGGAGCAATCTTATTGAAATCAAGAATTAAGAAGTGTGTTACCTTATCTACGATAGAAATAGAGTATATCGTGGTCAATGGAGGCTACTAGGAGATATCATGAATAAATATGTTATTACAGGATCTAGGATAGAGTTAGGAGAATTATATTCTTTTTTATTATAGTTAGAGTGTTATTCATCTTAGAAAGAACCCAAAATTTCATTCTAGGTCCAAACACATTGACATGAGATATCACTAGATCCAAAATGTGTTTTAAGAAATATTGTTAAATATTGAAAAAATACACACCAATGATAATGGGGAATACATGATGAAAAATGTTCTACCAAAAGAGAAGTTGGGAGACTATAAGGAGACTTCTGGTCTAGCTTCTACCTTAAATTGTCCACGAGGGGGAGATTTTCATGGGGCAATACCGATTAAGGGATAAATTAATAGCGGGGAAAATTATTGGCATGATGGAATATTATTTGTTGGAAACAACACAGTTCATGTATTCCTTAGTTGGTATCCATAACATTGGATGTGAAGTAGGTGGAATGGATGATTTAAAGGGTAGTTGAACTACCCAAACAATTGGACAAAATTGTTTTTTTACTTCATCTATAAAATGTGATCAAATCTAATTAAATTTTAATGAAATAAAAATTTTGTAACTCTGTGTGTCCTCTAATATTAAATCTCTAGAGAAATCATATAATGACCCCCTTTCTCACACAGATATAGGAAACCTTTACAAACCACATTAAATTCTTCTTGTTCTTACATTTATTTCTTTATTTTGCTTCTTTCATCACCTAGATCTTACACTAACCTAACATGAAGGGCGTAAGAGCGGTGTTGGGAGATGTTGATACATAAAGGGAAATACCAGTATGATATTTTTAGTGGGGAAAGTGTAATAAAGAAGAAATTATAATAAAACATTAATGAATAGAGGTTAACATGAATATATGAGGTGTAATGTAGGTTTTATCCTTGATATTTTATATTTTTTAAAATAATAATAATAATAATAATAATAATAATAATATTATTATTATTTTTATTTTTATTACTAATCCTTTTTCTGATTTTAAATTATTCCTATGATGTTGGTTCGAAGATCTATTGATGTTATTATGATCATTATGGTGCGATGAATGATTCAAGATCAATATGTGATACATAATTATAATTCATGGCATGAACCCCAGGCCTCCTAATGTAGAGCCTATCATATATGATATTATAAATTCATATGTTTTATTTAATTCACATTTTATATAAATAAATAACCTATCCTTAGTATTTTTTTTATGTAGATCATGATTGTAAAATTTGTAAAACCATCTGAATTTGTTTGGAAAGTGAGATAAAATGATCTTGGATTTAGCTCCATAGTATTGGTGATTGGATTCAGGTGTGATAATAAAACTATTCCTAGGGTATGTACTCCCTCAGATGGTGTGTCTTCTTGTGAGGAATAGGATCCACACCATCTTAAACTAGGTTACACATTCTTCCTAATTGAGGTTTCTTCCAGTGAGTCACGAGATTCTCTATATGTGGGTCAAAGAGAGTCAGTATCCCACACAAATAATTAATGTTATGATCTTTTATAAAAAAATTCAGTATTCTACTCATCAAATAACTCATTCATCATTGATATACTTCACCAGTGTGACACCCCAAGCTTCCACGATACGTTTCCCTTTGAATAATGCAATAGATTGCACTGTACGCAACTTCGAGATTCTAACACACCACGACCAATCAAATTAGCCAGTATGAATAGAAATACCCACTTTTTGAAATGTTATAATTTTTTTTTTCAAAATGGACTTCATTTTTGTATTTGGAATATCAAAATTATCTTAGGGTAAATTTTTTTACTCTTCTGAAAACTTTTAATTTTTGATGAATAGTGAAAAATACTAAATTTTAATTAAAAACAACTTTTTTAATAAAAATAATTTATAGTGTTAAATTATACATTTGAGTAGTTTTAAAGTATCATTATATTATATTTTTATCATTTAATATAATTTAGGTCATTGGATGTAATTTCACATTTAAACTAGACATAAATACGTGTCAATCTTTTGATAGTTATTATTTCTTAAAAACATATTTTTTGTTTTGACAATGAGAATTAATTTTAATTTAATTTATTCCACTTATGTGTTTTGAATTTGAGAAAATGGATTCCTTATTTGGAATAAAGAGGTCCAAATTTTTTAAATATGTAAATTTTATTTTTAGACATTATGAATATTTACTTCAGTAAATATTTTATTTACCATGGTTAAAGGGTAAATCTGGTAAATAAGGGTAAAAAAGTATTATTATAGTAATATTAAATTACCCTAACATGTGTCCTATTCCTATTTGTTGATACATGTCCGACCATGAAAATCCTTGGGTCGATTTTTGGACCCCATGGAGTCACTTGAGAGTGATAATGACACTATATTAATTAATATAAAGTAAATACAAAATTACAAAAAACATATATCTTTTAGTAAAATTTTTTTTACAAGAGTTTATATAAGTTATATTTTAGACTACAAATATTAATTTGAAATTTAAAAAGATATACTACATCATGTTATTTTTTTATAATTTTTAGAAATCATATAAATAAAATTATTTATGACACAATAATGATGCAGTGTTTACCTCATTAAAGAATGATGTAAATAAATGAGATTATAACAATTAAAAAAAATACCCAAAACCTATTAAATTTTTATTGGATGATTTTATTTCGAACATTAGTTATCTTATCTTAGACTTTAATGAGTTTTGGACCTTTAGAAACCGAAAATAATTATATAATAGAATAATATTTTCAAACATTCCTAAAGATCCCATCCTCCCCCTTATAAAAAGCCCTCACCTCTAACCCATTTCTCACACCTCTCAAGCCCCTTGGATCATCCATAATCTGCCCAATTAATCTCCCTAAATCCCTATATTCCTCTTAGAAGCCTTACCTTAGGCAGAATGCACTTCAAGGAAGTCTTTTGGTTCAAACCAAAGGGAGTTACCTCATTTAAAGGTAATATCTCCTCTTAAGTTATTTTCTTTTATTTTATTTCTCCAACCTCCTAAAATCTCTTTATTACTTTATTTTATAAAAACATCAGTATCATAAATTTACTAGATTTCTTATGAGAATTATTTGAACTAAACTTACACACACATCTATCTAAGGGGTATAGAACATAATGTTTCCGTGGATGACGAACTACTGCCTCACGAAATGATGATTGTTCAATCTTCTACTACCACCTTTTATGGTGGCTATTATGATGGAAATATTATTATATACGATATTTATGATATTTATTTTATCTGTAATCTTATTTAATTCTCTTTTATGGCATACCTTTATTCTTTTCATGTTGTATATATACGATAATTTCATTTGAGGAAGTGCGGACTACCGCCCTCTCAAAGTGATACGACTCGTTTATACCATACATGGAATGTATAAAGGATGGTGTTAATGAACTTATGTAACATATATAAAATATTATATTATAATGTAATAATAATATACCTATGTATCATTTGGCATTATTTCCATTTAAAATAAAAAATGGAAGTTTCGTTCGTGCGTACGTACAAATTACCGTCTCCATGAACGCGATGAGATTCATTCCCCATCATAACCATTCAAGAAAAATTTTAATTAGATTATTAAAATAATATTTAATAACATTATATCATTTTTTATATTAATCAAATACATCCTATAAATAACAAACATGACTTACGTAAATAAACATAAAAAGAAAAAGGAATCAGTTGACAACCGAAATAATGATACTACTAAAATATTATTAACAAAGATATATTAGAAGATCATATATGATATCATATTTATGTATGTATTTATTGTATAATTTAATAACAATGATTTAAATATTATACAGGAGGTTAACGTACTCTCAAACAAGGAAAAGTACAAGGTAAGGGTAACTTTCACAACCTCTTTATCATCCACATCCCTGTTTCTTAATAATGTTTTTCAAAATATTTTTACTATTTAATAGACTATGGGTTTAAATCATTTATACCCTTTTTTTTATAAAATGGTTTGAAAGGAATCCTTCCGTCTTTTTCCAAACAAAGTACATTACGACCTTTTTGACAAATTATGGTATGAATGTTTTTTTTAACTTACACGACAGGGGAGACTATTATCCACCATTATAACAAATTTAAAGATTCACTTACAATATTATAAGAATATTTTCAAAATAAATGTTTTCTTTTATAATTACATGATTTTAAATGATTTCAAAATAGAAAGAGATATTTCTCTCAAATAGTTTTGATTTCATCTATGTCAACATCCTTTAATAAATTTTATACTAGTTTCAAGTTGATTTATTATGATTCAAATATTCAATATTTTATTTATGTTTTTGTGATATGTTTTAATGTGGATGTTCTATTTTTATACCATTCATGGTTTATGGTTAATGTATTAACATTTCGTATCCTAGTTTTAATACGAATGTTTTTGTTATGTTTCAACCTTTTCATACGAGGAATGAATTAGACTTAGTAAGTGACGGGTGGAGCCCACTATAGCTCCTTGATTCATCGGTAGGTCTCATGAGACAAACTAGTGTCTGAGCACAAGGCCTTGACAAAATCTTATTTTTAGTCTTGGAACGAGGCCTTGACTTTGTGATTATGATGTCCGACATTATGCATTCCATCATTATGAAATTAGCTATTGTTATTACATGTGATTATTCGACTAGTAGAATATCCATGTGAATAATTAAATGACATTATTTGATTTATATTTTCCATATGATGATGAAGTTTAATTTTAAAAGGATTTTTTTTATTCTTATACATTTCCTTAAATGTTTATGCTTATTTATGAAAGTTTCCGCTATATTGTTATACTTATTGAGCATCTAAGCTCACCTATTTTTATATTTTATTTTTCCTAGGATGTGAAGAAGTAAATTATGATTAACCTGAAAGGATAGGAAAAGGATATGAGTGTGTTCAAGGGGGACACAATTTTTTTCTTTATTTATTGATGTAATGTAAAACTTATATATGTATCTAGTACTTACAAGGATACTAAACTGATTGGTATTTCGAGACAAGATTCCTTGTATCATACCAATGTTATGTAATAATGCACCAACTATGGGTAAATGGGGTCAGGGAATTATAGTAGGTATTAGAGGAAGTTCTGTAAAAACCTTGGAAACTAGATTTAGATAAACTCTGATTAGAGAGCATTACCCTAAGATAGACTTGGAGGATTAGTATAGAAAAACTTACTTGAATTTTGGTAATGTAGATATTTTGTGTATTTTACAAGCAATACATCCCTATCTAGATACAAGTAGGTAAAGGAGGCTCTGGCATAGATTTACCTAGGAGTGAAAAATCTGACAAGGAGTTTCGGGCTTGACCTGGGGTATCCTGGTACACGACAACGGGTCTTGCTGCACTCTTGGTTACAAAAATCTTAAGGGACATGCTTAGGATAATTCAAATTTTCTTTAAAAACCATTAGGAAGGATTTATGAGTATATATATCCTCAAAGAAAACATTTTTATGATTATGGATTATATCCATAAACAGTTCAATTTATGTTAAGTGTTTTACAAGTTTGGAATTATGTATTGCGATTCATAAACTAATATAGTGTATTCAATTATTTAGAAATGGTGACTAGTGGAAGGAATGGAAAACATATCAATGAAAATAATCCATGTAGGGATTTTCGTCCTACTCAAGATAATTACAGTGGAGCTGGTGGTGCAACTGGTGTTGATCAACATATCACCATACTGGGACAACTCACTCAAGTTATGAATAATAACCTTAACTGTATGGAGAACCCTAATTAACAACATGAAGGATCAATGTTAGAATGATTCATGAGGCAAAAAACACCAATATTCAATGGGACTAAAAATCCATTTTTAGTTGAGCAATGGATAAGTTCCTTAGAGAAAATATTTTATTCTTTGTGGAGAAGTGAAAGGGAAAAAGTTTTCATGGTAGTTTATCGCCTCACTGGAGATGCAGATCAATAGTGGTCATTAATTCAAAACAAAAAGGAAGATGAAGAAGTATAAAACATGTAATGGTGGGAGTTTAAAGATATTTTCTTAGAAAAATAATTTCTTCATGACCATCGAGTGGATATGGAAATGCAGTTTCTGAGTCTGAGGAAAAAGGAGGATGAGAATGTCGCAAAGTATGAGGCTAACTTTACAATGTTAGAAAGGAATGCATCAGATTATATACATAATCCAAGGAGTAATATTTATTGATTCTTTGATGGGTTAAAACCATTTCTCCATCAAGGATTAGTCTCAAAATCCTTTTCATCAAACAAAGATATTGTCTCATGTTTTATCAAGACATAAAAGGAATTTTCTAAGTCTTACAACTTTAAAGTAAAGACATAGAAGAAGAGATCTACTGAATACTCTAGAAATGGAAATATGGGGAAGAAGTGAAAAGTTGAATATCCATCCTATAGTAAATTAGGGAAGAAACACAACGGTACTTGACTAAAGGGAATGAGAGTCTGTTTCAAGTGTGGTAAAAAAGGAACCAAGCTCATGATTGAAAGGGAAAGAAAGAGGTTGTCAATGTTGAATGCTAAAATTGTAAAGAAATGGGGCATTATGAAAATTAATGTCCAAAGCGCCAAGGAAACTTACCTAAGAAAAGGACAAGGGAGCAAGGCCATGATTATGAGATCACTACTGTTGAGGTTGAAGCCCCGAAATACATGGTGGTAGGTAATTTAATATTTTCCTCAAGTTTAACCAATACTTTATTTGATTTGGGATCATCACATTATTTCATATATTCCCAGTTTGCTAAGAAAATTAGATATTTACAATTTAATTTAACAAGGGAGTTATCATTCAAAACTCATATGGGAAGTATCATTGTAATGAAGTTTTGCGAATCAGTCCCCATTAGGGTATATAAATGTTCTTTATCCCCTGATCTAATCATTATAACCATGATTAAATTTGATATAATCCTTGGTTTGGATTGGATTTCATACCATGATGTGAAAATTTATTGTAAGAAGTAGGAGGTTACAATTTTTGATGATGATAAGGAACACCTTATCATTAGAGCAGAAACATCACCATATGATTCTTATCTAGATCCACCCCCTGTAGCTCTACTAAATTCAATTATTGGGGAAAAAGAGAGTGAAATAACTATGGGTGAGGAAAGAAATTTTCAAATAAAGGATGTACCTATTTTATAAGAATATGTTGATATATTTCTAGAAGATTTACCTGGACATCCTACAGAATGAGAAATTGAGTTTTCCATTGATTTAATTCCTAGTTCAAGGCCCATATCAAAGACCCCTTATAGAATGACCACTGTGGAATTAGTGGATCTAAAGAAACAACTAAAGAGGTTAAATAATAAAGGATTTATTCTCCCTAGTGTTTCTATATAGGGAGCCCCTGTTCTTTTTGTTAAGAAAAAAGATGGATCTATGAGGTTGTGCATTGACTACAAGGAGATCAATGCTATAACAATAAAGAACAAGTATCCTCTACATCGCATTGATGATTTATTTGATCAAATTTATGGATCTCAATATTTTTCAAATATTGAACTTTGATCTGGATATCATCAATTTTGTGTGAAGAAGGAAGACATTCCAAAGACAACATTTCAAACCAGGTACGACCGTTATGAGGTTACAGTAATGCCTTTTGGACTGACTAATTCACCCTCTATCTTCATTGATCTAATGAACAAAATTTTCAAGGAATATATTGATGAATTTTTAGTGGTATTTATTAATGATATCTTAGTATACTCCAAAATATATGAAGATCATGAAAATAACTTGAGCACTATTCTAAAGACTCTTAGAAGAAATGAATTATATGGGAAGTTCAGAAAGTGTGAATTCTAGATTCAGGAAATTTATTTTCTTGACCATATTGTCACTAAGGATTTAATCTCTATTTATCCTTCTAAGATAAGAGAAATACGATAATGGACAACACTGATAAGTATAACTGAGGTACGCAGTTTTATTGGTTTAGCAGGTTATTATCAGTATTTTTCCCAAATTGTTTCCTGATTGGATAACCCATTAACCAAGGTCACACATAAAGGGGTTAAATTTGTTTGGACAAAATATTATGAAGAATGTTTTGAAGAAATGAAGAGAATATTAGTCAATGCTTCTATATTGAATCTACCATCAGGGAATGATGGGTTTTTTATTTATAGTGATGATTAAAAGAAAGTACTTGGTTGTGTCCTTATGAAAAATAATATGGTTATTTCCTATGCATCACAGAAGCTAAAAATTCATGAAGAAAACTATCCCACTCATGATCTTTAGTTAGCAGTTATAATCTTTGCTTTGAAGATATGGAGTCACTATATCTGTGGTGAAAAATGTGAGATTTTTACTGATCACAAGAGTTTGAAGTATATTTTCTCCCAAAAATAACTCAACATGAGGAAAATGAGATAGTTATAACTACTCAAGGATTATAATTACACCATACACAACCACCCGAAGAAGGAAAATAAGGTGGAATATGCTTTGAGTAGAATGGATCATGGACTTTTGAACAAGATGAGAGTTGAAAGGAATCCTATGTTCATGTATCTAGTAAGGATGTATATGGGAATAATAATGGATGGTGAAACATAAATACTTTTTCAAATGGTTTCTAAACAATCTTTAATAGAAAGGATAAAAAGTTCTCAGACTGATGATGAGGAGTTTCAAAAGAAAATTAATGTAGTGAATGCTGGGAGATTAATCGACTTCGTATATGAAGATGGGATTTTGAAATTTGGGAAGATAATTTGTGTTCCTGACATACATGATCTAAAAAGGGAATTTTTGGATGATGCTCATAGCTCCAATTTCTCTATACACCATGGTAGCACTAAGATGTATAGATATTTGAAGGAACATTTTTGGTGGGACGACATGAAGAGAGATATTGCTGATTATGTGTCAAGATGTATGGTTTTTCAACAAGTGAAATCTTGAAGACAACATCCTAGAGGATTCATGCAACATCTTACCATAACTGAGTGGAAATGGGATGATTTTATGATGGACTTTGTCACGGGGCTACCAAAGACTCCTAGAATGAATGATGCAATATAGGTCATTGTTGATAGTCTTACCAAGTCAGCTCATTTTCTTTATATAAGAGAAGATTTACCACTTGAACGTCTTGAAATACTATATATTAATTAAGTTGCAAGACTTCATGGAGTACCCCTATCTATTGTTTCTGACTGTGATCCCCATTTTACATCAAGATTCTGGAAAAGTATTCAAAATGCCTTGGATAATGAACTTCGTTTGAGCACTACCTACCAGCCTCAAACTGATGGACAATCAAAACAGACTATTCAAAAATTATAGGACATGTTGAGATCTTTCTCACTTGAATTTCAAGGTATTTGGGATCAATATTTATCTTGGGTAGAATTTTACTATAATAATAGTTTCCATTAAAGTATTCAGATGGCACAATATGAAGCGTTATATGGAAAGAGATTTCACACACCAACTTATTGGGATGATGTTGGTGAAAGAAAACTCGTAGGCCTAGAACTTGGTTAGGAAACAATGGAAAAAGGTGAAGGTTATCCAAACCCACATCAAAGCAGCTCAAAGGTGGGAAAATGGCTATGCCGATAACCGAAGGAAGCATTTGTAATTTCAAGTAGGAGATCATATTTTCTTGAAGGTATCTCATTGGAAGGGTATTATAAGAATCAGTAAGAAAGGAACATTAAGTCCTAGGTACATCAGACCTTTGAAAATTATAGAATGAATTGGAGTTTTAAATTATCGTTTGACAATTCTTTCAAGTCTCTCCAAATTTCATGATGTGTTCCACGTATCACTATAGATAAAATACATGTTTGACCCTACATAAGTACTCACATATGAATAAATAGAACTAGAATTGATTTGTCTTATTGTGAAGAGCCTATCAAAATTCTTGATACCAGAGAACCAGTGTTGAGAAACCAGACGACTCGTTTGGTGAAATTTCTATGGAGAAATCATAAGATGGAAGAGGAAATGTGGGAACCCAAGGAACTTATGATAAAGAACCACCCAAATCTTTTTATGTAGTAGTATTCTAAAAATTTTGAGGATGAAATTATTTGAAGGAAGGAATAATGTAACACCCCAAACTTCCATGGTATTTTTCCCTTTGAATAATGCAATAGCTTGCGTTATACATAACTCCAAGATTCTAACACACCATGACCAATCAAACTAGCCGTTATGAATAGTAATACCCAATTTTTGAAATTTTATAATTTTTTTCAGAAAATACTTCATTTTTGGATTTAGAATATCAAAATTAGCATAAGGTGAATTTTTGTTACTCTTATGAAAACTTCCAATTTTTGATGAATAGTGAAAAATAAAAATTTTTAATTAAAAACAACTTTTTTGGATAGTTATTATTACTACAAAACACATTTTTTGTTTTGACAATAGGAATTAATTTTATATTATTTTCTACCACTTTTGAATTTGGAAAAATGGATTCTATATTTGGAATCAAGTGGTCCAAATTGTGTAAATTGGTAACTTTTATTTTTAGACATTATGAATATTTACTTGAGTAAATATTTTATTTACCATGGTTAAAAGGTAAATCTAGTAATTAAGGGTAAAAAAATATTATTATAAAAACATTAAATTACCCTAACATGTGTCCTATTCCTATTGGTTGATACATTTCCAACCATGGGAATCCTTGAGTTGATTTTGGGACCCCATGGAGTCACTTGAGAGTGATAATGACACTTTATATTAATTAATTTAAAGTAAATACAAAATGATATAAACATATATCTTTTAGTAAAATAATTTTTACAAGGGGTTATATAAGTTATCTTTTTGAATATAAATATTTATTCGGAAGGTAAAACTATTTCCTACATCATGGTATTTTTTTATAATTTTTAGACATCAAATAAATAAAATTATTTATGACACAATAATGATATAGTGTTTACCTCATTAAAGAATGATTTAAACAAATGAGATTATAAAAATTAAAACAATATCCAAAAACTATAAAATTCATATTGGATTATTTTATTTAGAACATGATTCATTTTATTTTTGACTTTAATGAGTTTTGGGCCTTTATAAACTGAAAATAATTATATAATAAAATAATATTTTCAAACATTCCTAAAGATCCCCTCCTCCCCCTTATAAAAATCCCTCACCTCTAACATATTTCTCACACCTCTAAAGCCCATTAACTCATCCAAACTATACCCAATTAATCTCCCTACATACCTATCTTCCTCTTATAATCCTTAACTTAGGTAGAAGGAACTTCAAGGAATCCTTTTGGTTCAAACCAAATGAAGTTACCCGATTTAAAGGTAACATCTCCTCTTAAGTTCTTTTCTTTTATTTTACTTCTCCAAACCCCTAAAATATCTATCTTTTATTTTATAAAAACAACAATATCTTCAATATACTAGGTTGTTTTTATTAGAAGTATTTGAACTACACTTACACAAACATCTATCTAATGGGTATAAAACATAATGTTTCTGTGGACGACGAACTACTGCCTTACGAAATGATGAATTTTAAATCTTCTACTACCACCTCTTATGGTGGCCATTATGATGGAACTATAATTATATATGATATTTATGACATTTATTTTATCAATAATCTTCTGTAATTATCTTTTATAACATACCTTTATTATTTTCATGTTGTATATATACGATAATTTCATTTGAGGAAGTGCGAACTACCGCCCCCTCAAAGTGATATGACTCGCTCATACCATACATAGAACATATGAAGGATGGTGTTAATGAAATTACATAACATATATAAAATATTATATTATATTATAATAATAATATATCTAAGTATAATTTGGTTTTCTTTCCTTTTAAAATAAAAAATGGAAGTAGCGTTCGTGCGTACGTACAGATTACCATCTCCACGAACGCGATGAGATTCATTCACCATCATAACCATTCAAGAATAATTTTCATTTTATTATTAAAAATAATATTTAATAACATTATAAAATTCTAGATATGAATCAAATACATCCTATCTATAACAAAAAATGACTTACGTAACAAAACATATAAAGGAAAACGAATCAGTTGACACCGGAAACAATGATACTACTAAAATATTATTAAGAAATAAATATTAGAAGATCATATATGATATCATATTTATGTATGTAGTTCTGGTATAATTTAATAACAATGATTTAACTATTATATAGTAGGTTAATGTAACCTCGACCAAGGAAAATAACAAGGTAAGGGTTAATTTCACAACCTCTTTATTATCTGAGGTTGTTTTTACATAAGTATCTACTGGGACGTCTTTAACATCCACATCCGTGTTTCTTAAAAATGTATTTAAAAACATTTTTAATATTTACTTGACTATGGGTTAATTTTATTTTTACCTTTTTTTGTCTTTTTATAAAATGGTTTCAAAATAATCTTTCTGTCGTTTTCCAAACAAAGTACTTTATGACCTTTTCAAAAAATCAAGGTAAGAATGTTTTTTTAAATTATACGAAGGGTGTGGATATTCTCCACCATTATAATACATTTGAATCTTCCCTTATAATCATATAAGAATATTTTCAAAATAAATGTTTTCTTTTATAATTACATTACTTTTAAATGATTTCAAAATAGAAAGAGATATTTCTCTCAAATAGTTTTGATTTCATCTATGTCAACATCCTTTAATAGATTTTATACTTATCTGAATTTGATTTATTATGATAAAAATCTTCCATATTGCATTGATGGTTTTGTGATATGTTTGACTGTGGATGTGTTATTTTTATACCATTCATGGTTTATGTTTAATGTATTAACATTTCATATGCTTTTTTTAATATGAATGTTTATGTTATGTTTCAACCTTTTCATATGAGGAATGCATTGGACTTAGTAAGTGATGGGTGGAGCCTGTTATAGATCCTTGATGAATCGGTAGGTCTCATTAGACAAACTAGTGTCTTGGTACATGGCTGTGACAAAATATTATTTGTAGTCTTGGCACGAAGCCTTGACTATGTGGTTATGATGTCTGGATTTAAAAATTCCATCATAATGAAATTAGATATTGATATTACATGTGATTATTAGACAAGTAGAATATACCTATGAATAAGTAAATGGAATTATTTGATTTGTCTTTTCCATATTATGATGAAGTTTAATTTTAAAAGGCTTTTGTTTTAGTGTAATACATTGCCTTAAATGTTTATGCTTATTTATGAAAGTTTCCACTATATTTTTATCCTTACTGAGCATCTGAGCTCACCCCTTTCTATGTTTTTTTTCTAGGATTTGAATAATTAAATTATGATTAACTTGTAGGGATAGGCCCAGGATATGAGTGTGTTCAAGGGGGACACAATGTTTTTTTTCTTTATTTCATGATGTAAAGTAAAAATTATGTATGTATCTAGTACTTCCAAGGCTACTAAGATGATCGGTCTTTCGAGACATGATTCCTTTCATTATGCCAATGTTATTTAATAATGCAACGACTCTAGGTAATTGGGGTTAGGGCGTTACAACTGGAGTCGGTATTCCCCTTGATTATGGTGTCTTCCAGTGAGACTGATATCCTCTAAAAAATTTTCTATGAGGTTACATGGGTTTTTTGGTATTAACAGTTCATATAATTCATTAGTGGTATGGTATTGATGTACTAGAGGGTAAAGTGTTCCCTCAATTTATAATAACACCTCAGTTATGAGTAGCATACCCTTCATGGATTTTAGAGGCGATGTGATTTTTAAGAAGGCTTAATATTGTAGATTTATTTAGGAATCATGGATTATCAGCACCCCCTAGGTTTCCTTTCAAATGTGATATATAAATGGTTGTTGACCTAATGCTTCATAGACACTTGGGTGTTTCAAGCTCCCCCACTTGCTCAAAACATTTAAATTTCTTGGATTGGAGTTGAGATGAATGGAACCTTCCTTTTTTTATTTGAGGATTCTGGTTGTAGAGTATATCTAGACCCCTTCTTATATTATTCATGGTTAATCACCAGTATAATAGGTTTTTGAGCTGATTATTTATATTTTATTTAGAGTTTAGGGGAATACTACTGGGTATAATTATACTCACCCCTACATAAGATTTTTTCCACACATGTTTTGTTTGTAAAGGTGATTAATGGGTTTTGATATTTTCTCAGTATATGTTGATCTAGTGTGCTTTGTTTAGAGCTGACACATGGTGATTCTTGGTGACACATAATAGAGCATGGTGGTTTGTATTGGTGATGGTGACCGTTATGGATATAGATCATTCTAGGAGTACACAAAATGAGGATGAGTTTTTCATTTTATTGTCCAAATTAAATTTTTTATTTTCAAACAATTTTAAGGGGAAAGTTATAACACTCACATTTAAAATAGATCAAGTAGAAAAAGAGACAACTGACATATTAAAGAGAAGTCTAAGATAGTTGGAATCACATTACCTAAATAATTTATAGGGAAATGAATTTACCTGGCTATCTGGATCATCCTTTAAGATATCTTTATAATGATACGCTACATAGTCCCAAGATGGAATGTAATCTTCTTTACTAATCTTCACCATGTTGGAGCCTCTAACCAATATGAGATATTTTTTCAATACACTCACATTTTTCCCTGGTAGTATCCAGTTGGAGTAATATTCCCATAATTTGATCAACATCTTCCTTCGTTGCCTTTATCATCATAACAAACTCTACCATTTCTTCAAGAGTGAGAATGAGTAGATCCATCTTATGTTCCATATCTGAGACCTTCTGTCACTGCGAGCCATTGGGATTCACTACCTCACACTATTGTCTAGGTGGGAGAGCATCCTCCTTCAACAACATCACCCCACGAATCACAAACATATCTCTCCTTTATGATCCTCCAACATTTTTTCTGAATCCTTACAAGGGTTCATGAAAGTTACTGAGGTACCTTTTGCCTTTGAGGCCTCGTTGTCATTCTCTTGAGACCCGATGTCTCTGACTTTTTAAACCTCCTCACCTTCCACTTTCTAGACCTCGGGTACCTTGGGTTTGCTGTATTTCTTGGCTGATCGAGTCTCCATTGTCCTTGGAAGGTATGAGTAGTCTTTGCACCCCTTTGGTTTCGGATTCTTGGAAACAATGCAACTCCCCAGGACCATGTTTTCCATATTTACCTTCTTCCTTCTTGGACTATGAATGCCTTTACCGACCAATACTATAACATAATCATATTAGGGTTTTCCATATCCATCAGAATCAGCTTTTGAGGGACAAATGGAGTTTCTTTAAATCCTTCCCTCATTAATCAAACAATTAAATCAGTTTTTTATGTTGAGATGGGACAAATTACTCATCATATTAGATTTCCTTCTTAAACCAAGCTATGTCTTCTCCCACACTTGGAAATCCATAGACTTACTCCCACCATTCAGTTGGATAATCCTTTCAGAGTTTTTAATACTTCCTGTACACACATCCATAGCATAGGTGCATGGATTTGGAATCATATCTCCCTTTTCTCCCCTGCAATCAAAGTGTTGCTAGGTGGAATCACCAGATCTCTCCTCATCCTGTTACAAATTCGAGATACGCTAGGTTAAGAAGGTAAAATATTAACTATTTGTTTTCTTTAATGCTTCTCCCAAAAAAATAATACCATCATTCTTGCAAGAAACTCGACTAAATCCTTCACATCCATCAATAGACCCATTTGGATATGAAAGCATCCCCTGATACTATTTTGGATGCAAACATCCTTCACTACTTTATAGAAAATTTCATGGTCTACTGAACTCTCTATTTAAAAGTCAGTCCCCACCATTTCCTCTTCCTCTAGATTAGTAACTTCCATAACTAATGAATTTCTGAGTCGATTACTTGGGTCAACAAACAAGACTAACTCATTCAAACCTACACATGGAATACACAACCTACTTCCCAGTCCCTCCTCCAGCTCCTGGAACTTAGTCCTGCCCTTGTGCCTACACACTTTCTTCGAATAACCCATCTTCTTGTAGAGCGAACAAAAATCCACCCAGGATTTATAATAAAAAACTACTTATACCAAAACTCTTCTCCAATAGAAATCCAAACAAAGTCAAGAGGCCCTTTTGATACATCCACTTCAACAAAAATTTGAGGGGAAATTGGTTGGAAGCTGGAACAGGTTCTACTATCATAACATAGGAATCTACCAACTAAGTTCCCCAAAATATGAATAATGGATGGGTTTTGAAAGGGTAGAGGGAGGTGAGGGAAACTAACCTAGATAGTTGTAGTGAGAGAATCCCGCTTCATGTGGAATTCATAGTTCCATACGAAATGAACGAATATGAAACCATTTCATATGAAGGGAGTGAAGGACCATGCCTAAATCTAGTCTTCCTCCGACTCAAATCTAATCATGATGTGTCTATTGTCCAAAATCCCCATCATTGATCTTTCCTGTAGCCCCCAAGATCTGAAAACAAATATATTGAAATCATCCATTAAAGGATAGTGGTGATTTAATCTAGATATAAATATCCAATTGAGAAGATAATAATCCTCGTTGAGTTTGAAAATCAAGTGCGGCAGTTGTGGGTGGCTGTCACACAAATTAAGAACTTTAGGGAAAATCAAGATCTGAGGGAAGGATGTGAGAAGATCAGGGTTAGAAAATGGGGAAAAATAATTGGTGTGGGATCCCTTAGATTTTAAAGAAGGTCCCTCCCCCATGGAGGGGGGAGGAGCAGTCATGATGACCCTTTCTCTATAGGGAAGCAGAGAAGTAATCCTTCCCTAATTTTTCCATTGTATTATATCTGAAGATTTTAGTGGATTTATGGATGAATTTTTCCATTGTATTTGCTTATGTGTGGATATACTTGTATCTTGTTGTCTCATACAGGTATTGTATATATTTATATTTATTATAAATATATCGCCTATTATTTTATGAAATGGTGAAATGTGTATGTTATATGTTGGTTTAGGATAAGGGTTACCATATCATGAGATATTCCTACTTAGTGCTAGTTACTGATCAATAACCTATTGGAGGAGTCCTTAAGGTGGAACTCTTGGCTCACAACTGGCCTGGGTGAGGCCTTAGTGGGATGGGTTGTGTTAGCGTGGTATCAAAGTGTGTTTGTATTATGGATGATGTTGGAGTTAACAATTATGTGAGCACTGGTTTGGGATTTTAGGGTAGTGATGTTAATGGGGTCTTGAGTTTAGTTATTAGAATAAGGAGACCAATTAAGGTGAGAAAAGAAATGTATCTTTTCATTAGGACACTAATTACCTAATAGTCTACCTATAAATATAAGGCATTATTTTAGGGTAAAATAAAGTTGGTAAATTCACCATATAATGGTTAAATATGATCTTTCAAATATTTTTCTAGTTAGTTCATCAAGGTATGCTCTAACCAATGAAGGATCATCCTATCAAATTAAGGGTAATAACCGCTAATAACTAGCTCATGTGTAGTGTATGAGTCATGATGAAACTATACCTTTTTTGATCCTTTAAATAATTATTAGTTGGTGATGATGCATTGTTTATAAGACTTGGTTTGGAGGCCATTTCCCCTATGATCTAAGGTAGTTTCTATCCCCTTCACACTTAGTGATGATCTATTATATATTGGATGATATTCCTCATTGTGTAGGATTAGATTACTCGCAAGTAAGTTATGTTTGTTCCAATGATAAAGGTATCTCAAGGTTATGATGAGAGCCTGATCCTTAGGAAATAGAGGTTTGGATGGAGTATGAGACTCAATTTCTTCCATCAAGTTTAGAATTTCACCAACTAGATATCGATTCATGCTTGAGATCCCTACATAGCACCATGATACGTTAATGGATGATGATTATTTTTTGAAAAATATTGGCCGGACTGCTCTAGCATGACTAGATTTTGATCTCTTGTCTGGGATGGAGTTTTTCTCTGGGATGTTGGACCCTTCACTTGGTGGTACAACCATGTTTGGGTACGTATTTAGGCCCATGGTATTTGTATGGTGTTTTCTAGGCATGTTTTGTGGTGAAATTTATCAAGCTCAGTGGTTTGGGTGAATCATCTAGAGTGAAAGATTATAATCTATGGTTTTGGTATTCAAAAACACCACCTCTTCCAAATTCCCTAGAGAGAGTGCTAGCAGATTGATAATTCTTGGAGGATATTCACTTGGGATGTGAGATTTGGATAAATTTTAACTTGAATATAGCCAAAGAAGTTCAATGGATGAACCTCCATGGTGGTTATGGTGATTATATCAAGGGCCTCCTCATTTTAAACCTTATTTATTACTAAGAAGATTATTTAGTAAGGGACAAGGTGGTGTGATAGTTGATGGACATGGATGACATATAGATCTTTTCCCTTAATCATCACCTCTTGGTAGTTCTTATTCAATATAGAGTGATGAAAATTAGATATGTGAGATAGAACACATATAGGATGCCTATGTTTAGGTGCCAACAAGTGTAAAATGGGGTACTACTCATTTTCATTCTTCACACTCCCTCGTATTTGTTGAGGTTTGTGTGATCCATTCATCATGCACCATGTGTTAAGAGTTGGAGATTCCAGTGGATCCCTTGGCTAGATCCTGGTTAGTTAGAGAGTTTACCTTGACATTGAACTTCACTCACTCACCTTTTATAGTGAAGTAAGTCAATCCTTGATAGAGAAATGGGTCTTTTTAGATAATTCCTCATGGAAGAGAACATGTACAATGGTTCCCACCTTGGTATTAATTGGTTATCTATTACTGGTGTCATACAATGTTAAATATTGGGTTGATTAGGTGTGTCCTTTATTCTATAGTGAGAGAGGCCCCATATAGTGTGGAGAGATGGTATAAACCACCAGTAGTTAAGAGAGACTACCCAAATAGTGGTAAGTCTGATTGTGAGCACATTGTGAATAGGTGATAAATTCACCTCTAGTAAATTTTTAGAAATGATTAGATGCTTATGGAGGGTAGACTGTGTTTGAACCTTGATGAGAATTTTTTTGGGTTTATTTGAGGTTGATTATAAATTAATTATAACAATAGAGGAAAAATAAACCACAAATCCATGATCTTCATGGAAGAAATATGAAACCACATAAATAATAGAAATGAAGAACTGCTACAAAATGTGTGTACCATTCATCAAAGAAGCCTCTATAATTTTCTTGATATTTTTCATATGTGTTAGAAGAGCATCACCAAATTAGAAGATGAAATCCTCACACATCAATAGATATCCACAAGACAAGTTGAAAATCTCTTTGTATAAGAGGGTCTCTAATTTACCAAAGGTGTTTTAGAACCATGACATACTAATGATGAAGAATAAGATATCTTTAGGTATCTAGGAGTTTCATGAAATCATGAATCAATCAAATTTACACATCCATTTTCATTGAATTGAAGGGATTTATATTGTACCTAAGAATTCTCCTTAGGATCTATTACATTAATTCATGCATTACAATGTATGAGTTAATGAATTTTCTAGTTCATTCATCACATGAAAGAATATAATAAACTCCCACATTTTTCAACATAAGAAATGGTTCCTTTAATGATAGTCTATGTGGAAGAGCTATGCTAACCATGTCATCAAGAGGAGTTGAAAATATTCTTTGCAGAATGATGTGACCATGTATTGTATGAAGACTATGGACTTAGGGAATATATTTCCTTCAATATCTCACTTTTACTATAGCCTAAAAGTCTTTGATCAATTTCACCTTATATTGTATCACATACAATAACTTTTGAAATCATATCCAAAACTCCATTTTTAAATCTTACAAAACACCTTTTGGAAGTCTATCATTAAACTCACATTGTATCACATCATATGAAATACCTTGTGAATAACAATCCAAAACACTTTTGGATTAGATCTAAAATAATTTTAGATATTCTCTTTAAGCTAAAATCAATCCCCTTAAATCAACCACAATGTGTGACCCCATGTATCTTTATATCATTGAAAAAATAAGAATATCTGGATCTATATATGTAAGAAAATAGACGCCTATAACAAATAATAAATGCTACTGAATCTATAAATGGATCTTTCATGATCTCCATTAAATACATGTATCTCTATACCTATGTCCAATAGTTTTTGTCACATAAAAACATGCATTATAATATTTTTCCTTTGCTTAATAAATCAAGTGAAAATGGGATATGGATCATGTCAATCCCATATAGCCTACTAATATATTCTTGATTATCATAGCATAGTCTGACTTGATTTATGAATACATCACATGTCATTCATCTGCATGGATAAGCACATATCATGCGCCTCACCCAAATAGATAAGAACATCATATTTTCTTTATGAATACATCACATGTCCTAGATTTCATATTCATCATATGAGAGGACACATACCATATCTAGTTGAGTTCCAACTGGTGACATGATTAGTAACATAACCACCACCCTTTAATTAGCTATGTCAATATGTAGACTTGCATAAGTATGGTATTGAAGTATTAAAGTTATCATTCCAGTTATTTCATAAGTATTAAGAAATGAATACTCAAATATGATCCATACACCCCTAGTATACCAAATATATATTTAGGACACTTCATATGGTAAACTTAGTAGGTCATCCTGCTCAAAAAAACCATTTTTTGTACATCATGAACTTATTATATATATCTATAAAATAATCCAACTCACTATAACGTCAATATTTCATCATAACCTATAATACTTCATAACTAACATTAGTTAAGGATAACTTTAAGTCATAGTTTGAGAGGTAAATCATCATTAAACTTCACAAAATGTATCTAAATATATACATATAATCATCCAAAATCAAAAAAATGATAAAGTGGAAATAAAATCCAATATGATAAATTTTATATTCTTAAAACTCTTTCAATAATATTTAAAAAACTCAATATAAGTACATATATATCATATCGTATATGATAATAAGCCAGATCTACCTTATGTATAATTCACTTTCAGCGGTATTGTTAACTCATTACATCATATTGAATTCCTATCACATCTCAATGTGAACATCTAATAAAACAATCATAATAACTATTTATTGAGAAATATATATGAATTAAGAAAATTTTAATGATAATATTTAGGAATCGTTTTCCCAATGTTTATCTATTTTAAAATATTCAAACTTGTTAACTTCTTAACATATAATGTTATGATATCAACTTAAGTTATCTACACATAAATTTTTATAAGTGCATAATCACCATCCTTCAAACTCTTTCCATCAGTTTTTTCCTTGAGAATATTTTCATAGTTAATGTAACTATATATAATACCACTTTTCCAACACATTATAAAATCTTTTAGGATAAAGTGAAATTTATTTTATTTTGGTAAAAATGTAACTCTTCACATTTTTTCATTACTGATTTTTTTTCGCTCGGAATATGCATTCTGGTTAGGAATCATTATTTTTGAACGGTTTCAAACAAATTTGTTTTTGGAACCAAAAACACCCAATGGTTCTATATCCAAAGGACCTACTTTCCAAAAAAAGTCATTCATTAGTTTTATTAACTTACGATACTTAAGAACTCGCATTGGTCGAGTGGATAGGAGATCGAGCTCATAACACCCTTTTGGGGGGAATTATTGTGTACTTCAGGTCTCTCTTATAGATTTAAGATATGTCCATAAATCCTTAATTAATTCCCATGTACGATGTGAGTTATCCCAATATTAGAAATCAATTATTAGCATGTGTGGAATTTAGAATCATATGTATGTATTCAAGGTTCTTTATTGATGGATATATCTATATGTATTCTAGGATCTCCATCAATGGTATCTACTCATATACTACTTAGATATTATTTGGTTGTTATTATAATGATGCTGGTTTCTAAGCCATGTAGTGGGGTAATCTGTAGTTTATGGTCTTCCAGGTATACAAATGTCACTATGGAATTTATCATCATCTTGGGATACAGAATTTGTTATGATATTGGGATCAAACCTATAGATGGGATACCTCCATATCCTTGGGAAAGAAATCAGTAACAATGTAGTTCAGTGCCACTTAATGAGACACATAATACCTTTTAAGGCCATGTGATAAGGACCCAACTGTATAGTTTAACGTCACATGGCAAGGACATCGAGAATAAAGGTTCCTAGTCAAATCTTGGTGTGGGAATTATGCCTAAGAAGCCTGATAAACCTGGAAGGAATATAATATTACTTTTTGTATTATACCCTGCTCGAGATATATAATAGAGAGAACAAGGTTGATTGTTAATGTTGGGTTTAAACCTCAGGAAGGCTTCCTATGTATCCCAGTTTTTGTGGGAAGAAAATCCCATGTTGTTTGATAAGTATCACAGGGAATTATGTCCCTCTGAGAGGAATAGTTTGGGGCTTAATTCTTAAGTGGATGCCCAAATTAAGGGGTTATGCTTTCTCATTTCATAGATGAGATGACATGGATATCGAGTTTTAGGAAAGATTCCAATATATCCTAGTTATAGTGGGAATCAAAGTTCTCATAGTTCATTTAATTTAGTGAATTGTTTGGATGTTATGATCATTAAAAACCTCTAATACCACATTATTCATGCTCAGTGTGAGAAACAAGAAGTTTTGAAAGATTCAAAAAACTACACATTATTTCTCCTCTGCTCATGGAAGATGTCAGGCCTATGGAAGAAGAGGCCAGGGTGATTTTGGAATAGGCTGTGGCTACGGTGGAAGATGCAAAGCAATGAAACTTACCTCGATTCACTTTATGTTAGAGATGGGTCCAAATACAAAGAAGTATTGAAGGTGGCAGAGGTAAAGAGGAGAAATATTTCACCCTCCTACGTGAAGGGCTAGGGTCTTACACCTAAATGGTTTCCCTAAAATTGGTACTGAGAGAGGAGGGATACTTTTCCTTTGTTAAAGGGAGAAGAAAGTGTGATCCTTATTCTCCATACTAGGGACCATAGGACCCAAATTTCAGGGATGAGAAGGGGTGGACGTAGTCCTATTCCTGAAATCCAATATCAGGAACTCCTAAACATTATCCTTGAGGTAAGGGTCCATGTGACCATAGATATACAAACCTAAAGACATCCTGAGGATCTCAAACCACTTATAAGACAAATGTGAGAAACCTATGAGTGTAGAAATACAAAACCAATTGGAAGACATGTTGATGTTACTTTCCCAAAGGTTTGATAAACCAAGAGGTCTTGGTGGAGGTTTCAACTTGATTTATTTTATAAAAGGGATCCAAGGATGGTAAAGCCCTACCATGAGTGGCTTAAAAGAGGGCTTAAAAGATTTCTCACATAGGTTTGAGGCATAGCTATTTCGTGAAGGTATGCCACAAAGGTCCTAGGAGGAACTGAAAAAATGCTTCACATAGGGATAATAATTATTTGAAATATTGATATTATTTGGTCAATGGACTAACATGGTAACAAAAATTTGTTGAGTTTTTAACTGAAGAACCTTGGGTCGACACTGGTTTATTTGGAAGAGTCTCGCATAGGTCCTTTCTTAGTGAATGGGATTCATGTAGGTGGATTTTTATGCATCCAAAATTATATTTTTTCTATCTTAAACTCTCAAAGAACTTTGATCTTTCTTATACCTTTTAATTCTCTCCTCTATCATGTTTTAGAGAGATACCTGAGAAAATTTGGGGGACCCAGGTGAAGGTTTTTCAGAATGAGAGCTTTGGGAGTTCTTAAAACTTGTCAGTTGTTGAAATGGAGAGCCCAAGAATTCTATTTATAGAAAGGAGTGGACCTGGTCAAATGGAATTGTTGGAATAGGTCATTGGATTAGGTCTTACACACAGATCTCTCGTATAGGGGTGTAAAAAATTACACAGCCACATAGGTCCTCGGGGTAGGGGACTATGCCTTTGGGATGCATTGGTAGGACCTGTACTAGCCTTCTTGTGCACAGGTGTGTGACGTAGGTCCGTTTGGATAGATTTCTTTTCTTCTCTTTAAATTTTCTTGACACTTTTAGATATCCAAAAGTGATCTTCATAATCTTTTGGACTTCCCTTATAAAAAATGAAGTATCAAAAAAATCCCATCCTTAGGATTGGATCCGACTGAAAGAGGAGGGTCTAGTCCTAAGGTAAGACTATGGGAAAGAATATTATAAGGAATGAGTGCCAGATCATGCATGCCCTTTGTGTAGTTGCCCTGTGTATGTTGTCAGTGTAGGTCTTTCAGAACAAGTCGGTGGTGTAGGCTAGGGGTGCCTATAAATACCCATTTGCCTTTGTAATTTTCTTCACCCACATTCCCAATTTTTCTCTCTTTATGCAGACCATTCACCTAGATAAATTGTGTATTTATCTAATGAAGGTCCTTCAAAGGTTTTCTCAAGGTATATCCACCTAAGTAATGAATTTGTGTGGAGTCAATTTGTCGAAGGGGCTATGCAGAAGGATTTTTTCAAGGGACCTGCGCTGGATACCTTGTTGAAGGACTTTCATGGGGTACCTTGTTATAGGACATACACAAATATTTTCCTTTTCCAAATTATTGAATTCCTCTAAGTGAAAATTTGAACTTTATAAATCCAAATTTAAAATTAAAAAGAGAAATTGTTTCCTTCTTATAGGTTTTCAAATGGATCCTTTCATGACTATAACTGAGGAATCTACTATGTTTCAAACTAAAATTATGAAATCTATCATACCAAATTATGATGGAATTATTGAGACTACCCTCCCTGAATTGGAGGAGTATTTTATTCCATTTCAACACAATTATCCACAAAGAAACTACTTACCACTGAATGGGAATGGGATTATTAGAGATTCCCACATTTCAACATATAAGAAATATTTCCTGAATGCTTCGGTTTTCAAACACATCAATGCTACCAGTTTCAACATATCTATGAAGGGTGTCCCCATTAATGAGAGAACAATACCTATTGGATGCATCCTACATAACAATGGCTGTACTTCTGATATGAAGGATCATGTCATATATACAAGGTCTCATCTCTATGACTTGAAATTTCATGCTTGAAGACTAATCAATATCATGGATGAAAATAGGACTGGTATCTATAATCTTGAGGAGGAGGCAAGACTAAATGGATGTGGGAATTTTGGGTTTGTGAAATTTGTGTAGAGTTCAGAAAACAAATGCAAGATGTTCACATTTACGATGCTATCTGGGTAGGAGAGACTTATGTTTACAATAATGAAATCATTCCAAAATTACTTAGAAGGTGGAGTCTGAAAACAAATTATTTTCATTTGGCACACGAGGAGGTTGAAATTAGTTTGTGGAATGTTTATAAAATTTATGGGGCTCCCATCCTTGGGGATATTTAAGATGAATTCATCCCACCAAAGACAACATGGGATAATGCTAAGAGGACACCACCATTGGTTCATGAGTTATTAAAAATAGTAAAGGATCTACATAGATAAAAGAAATATCTTCATCCTAGAGATAACATCCATACAAAAGTGTGGATGGGGGCCTTCTTAGAACCAAAAAAAGAGAAGGGTCTTACTTCCAGACGTTCTACTATAGATAATTGGGGTGCTTTAGGAACATTTTGTCCCACATTAGGTAAAGGTGATTACAAACAATGGGGTTACAAGATTAAGTGCAATTTTGATGAAATGGTATGCCTATCAATTTTTCTTACCATGTGGCTAAGAATTTATTTACTTCTGGTCCCTGAGTCTAGTGGTGGTGTGAGGAAATAATTTTTTATTATTATTGCCAAGTTAGAAGAGTGGAAATATATCGGGTTGGATTCCTATATATTGGAAAGAATATATCATGTCCTATTGCATTTATATAATGGGAAGGATTTGTTTTGACTTGAAGGACCATTCCAAGTGATATAGGTCTATACTGTAGCACATTTCAGTTCATATTTGATGATAAATTCATTTAGAATCCCCAATGGTTGATTTACCCCATTTGTTTAGAAATTTTCCAAAATTTATCCTTTTAGGATGAAACCTAATGAGGTGCTGAAGGCACAGAATGTATCTAGAGATTTTAGCTTCTTTCCATTTGGTAACCCACCAAATGAAATATTTGATGATAATGGTAAGGTAGATAATTATGAGCCTAGGGATTATATGATGAAATTTAGGGACAATGTGTTAGATTCTCACATTGATAGTGATATTATATGTGAGGCTTATGTACCTTATAGGTTTTCTCACAAATTCAAATGTCTTAAAAAATCAAGTTCCTTCCCTCCCACATATGTTGGTAGCGCCGATAATTATGGATCCTAAAGGATCTGGAGGCATCCAAAATGTTGATCACACTACCTCTATTAGATACATCAATTGGACTGGAGGATAAAAATACAAAGGCCTCGGTTTCTTCATACCCTAAAGGGGCTTTAACAAAAATCAGATATTAGGTAGCGGCCATGAAAACTACTGTTCATGGAAATCGTGGAAAGAAATCCAAAACCAAAGATGATGTAGATGATTTAGAGGCTTTAGAGCCTTCAAAACATTCTCATAATAAATCCACCAGAAAAATAAGGTTAATGAGATAACACCCCCATTACTGAGGTGATCAAGTTTCTATCATCAAGAGGAGGTTATCATCTCATCCCCTTATTCTTATGAAGAATAAAGGAGACTTGAAAGGGATTTAAAATCTGAGGCTATTGAGTTTTACCCACAATAAGGCACATCAAGACCGAACTATGTGTGACCCTTAGCAATCTAGTATTTGGAAAGTATGAATCGTAATCTCAAGGATACATGGGAGTTCTTACAGTATGGACTTCGAATTACAGAGTTGGGTGATATTAATGCACCATATGATTGTCACCCAGATAATAATGTATATGAATTAAAGTAGTAAATAAAGGATATGAAAGATTATATATATGAAATTGATTATCGAGTCCTTTCCTAGAATAAAGTACCCATCATTCTAGATTGAGGAGTACTCTAAGGGGTAATTGTTTACCCTAAGGAGGAATGGGACGTTTATATTAATATTGATGATGTATTTCCCTTTTCTTCTTTCTATTTTCTCCTCTTTTATACACCATCACTAATCTTGATGGAATCTCATTTTTCATCTTGAAATAAGAGAAGGAGAAATGGTAGGAAAAAAACGTGAGTCACCGAAATATGGGCCTATGGGTACCCCTATTAAAATGGTGATTGACGCCCTTGGATCTATAAAAATCTCTCCCGGTTAGAGGACCACGATAAAATTAATAGAAACAGAAGATCCTAGAACTTTACCTTAGGTCTCTATTACCGTGAATACTAGTACAATATCTCAGATATCTTATGAAATGAAGCAAAAGAGAGAAATAAATTTGGTCTGGAGAGTATTTCAAAGTGAGTATTTTCACTGTCATATGATATTACAACTTGGTTGACACAATTTCTAACCATTTCCACCTTCTCGTAGGATCTGCATCACTTTCTTCCCATAAGGGATCATGTACTATTCCTTTACATATTGAGAAGGAAACCCATGGGGAAGTATATATTTATGCTGATAAATCTGTCACCCTGACAGATAAAGTGTCAAGGGATACAGTTGTCTCTACTCATAATTCTATAGAGAGAGAGGAGGGCCATGGTAATTTCAGATGCACTTATTTTAGTTATCATATGATATTTATAACATTCTTCTCTCCATAATATATTAGATATTTTTTTTATACCAGAGGATCCTACAACAGTTAGTGCTGATATTCCTATTTCTCCTACAGGTAGAAACGATGATCCTAAGAAGTCTGATGAAGGTTTAGATATTGATACTAACTCAGCAGGCCTGGTGGTAGCATACCGGTTGAAGAGATGACAGAGAGAAACGTCAATAAATCCAATTTAGGTATTGATTAACATTTGATCAATAACTTAAATGGAGATGGTATTGTGATATAAAAATCCATATAAACTGAAATGATGAACGATCTTAATCCAGACATTGATATTCAAGGTTCCATCAAGGATTTTGGGGATTGTAATAAGGATCTGAAAGGATGTCAGTTTTATCATTCCTTCATTTGTCATACATAACTATTATTTTATCCAGTATTTCACATCAAAGTTCAACTTATGAATATTTTTCTATAGATAATGTTTTAAAGTCCCTTCAATAATAAGGAATTCTACTCTATCCTACCTCTACTTATGTTGGCGAAATACCGATTGGGAATCTATAATTGGGAGATGCTCCAGATCCTTTGATCACGATGCCTAAGAAAGCTCAAGAGAATTCCCCCCACCAAGAAGTATCCGCTTGAACTATTATAGTTGAGAATTCTTGGGAAGAATCTACTCAAGATACTAACTCTGATTCAAACTTAGAGCTGTAGGTTTCCCTTTGTATCACGCATGGAATGACATGTCGAATCATTTGAAAAATGATCTTTGAAATGTATTTGTAAGAGCCGCTCTCACATTTTTTCTGAATTCCAGCACTATTTAGCATACTAGGATTTGGTGGGTTTGAGTATCATTCAATTTATAATGTGGTGAAAGAGACCGTTCACTGGGGGGAGAAAGATCATAAAATTTGGTAGGGAATTATAAATTCAAAAATACTTAATAATGTTGAGGGTTCTCAGGCCACAATATCCTAGGAATAGGCCAACCATAATGAAAACTGGTATAGTTCATAAGAAAAATTAAGGAGCATACATTTGAAGTGTTGCGCCTTTATAAAGAGCTAGATACTAATCAAGAGGGACTTGTACAAATCTACAAATCATTAACATAATCCCATCTTGATGGGACATTGGGTATTCCATGGAAGAAATTTTCAAAGATGAGGAGACTGAAGCTGGTCGGTTAACTGAGCTTCAACAAGCGGTTGATAGAGATTAGAAGTCTGTTAACAAATGAAGAGTCACGATGAAAGGATCTTATAATATAAGATAGAGAGATCTCATTATTTGGATGTTCCTATGATTTTGATACATAAATGAAAAGTATTTGTCTCTGATCATATATGTTTTCATCCCCAATTTCTTCCTATAATCATAACATTAAAATTGCTTTTAATATCATTACATATTTATGCCAGCTAATCATAATTACAATTATAGGGATGATTATTTATTATTATTATTTTTTCACTTAGGCTAAGGGGATTAGTAAGTGTGGTTTGACTATTTCTAGGGTCATATGAAAATCCCTGTGAACTTTTTGACTTTATTTTTTTATGTTGCTCTATAATGCCCGGACCATACAGAGTGTAAGTTTAGTAAGCTGAGAATCAACTTTTTTCTAGATTTCCATTTGTAGGTTTTCAGCCTGGTGAGTACTGTCTCTTTTAATGGGTAGTTTAAAGTCATGCATTTCATACCAATAAGTATAGTGTTTTAGGTTGAATAAATTTGACCATGAATTTTGAAATTAGGATTCAAACAAGGCTTGATGGATAGGAAGGTCCTAATATTTTTTTAGATACTTCCAAGGGGAATCTTGAGTTATGTTTTTTATGGTCACAAAATCAAAAACAAGAAGTATAATCATAGAGGAGGTCTCTTAAAATAATGAAGATACCTCTATTTGAAAAACCCATTATGGGGGTTGTTTTATACATGTCCAAGTAAGGCATATGCTGCATAACAAAATAGTGGTATCCTTAACCTGATAGGCCTGTTATGTGGGTGACTTATACAAGGCCAACTCGGGCACATACTAAATAGTTAGGTAAAGAAGTTCCTAGTAATTTTGACATTCTATTATTGATATACAAAGGGGGTTAATATTTGGATGTCTCAAGACCACATTGGGTGGATTTTCTAAGGAAAGATGTTTGAGAATAAAGGAATCATCTGTATTGACATAGGCAATGAATATAAATCCACTTCCACACAAATTTGATGTGTGAAGGAGTGTAAATTTATTTTGAAAGGGTCTTTCTAATATTATTCTATGTGGATTCAAGTCATTCTGTAATAACATTATGTTTTGTAGTTTCAAGTCATGTAGTAAGGACATTAGGGGGTTGTGCAGTTTAAATTCATACAATAAGGACATTATGGGGATATTCAGTTTAAATTTATACAAGAAGGAAATTATGATTTCCAATTTAAAGTTGTGAAGAAATGACATTAGGGGAGACGATTTAAGATATTGATCTTTGACTAAAGATTTTAATCGTTCTCTAATTCTCTATAATATATCTTTAAATATGCTACTATATTAATGTATGGAAGGGGATAGTTTTAATCTATGATTTGGGGATTCTCTAATTTGAAGAGTGGTACAGGAAAAAGGTATAAATTGCATCAGAGGAGGTTTATTCCAAGAATGAAGTTACTGATATTTGAAAATCCTGTTATGGGGGTTGTTTTATGAAATTCTAGCTAGGGAATGAACTGCATAGTCAATAGTGGCATCCTTAGGCTGAAAAACCCGATATGTGGGTGAAATTTTGCAAGGCCAATTGGGGGAACATACTGTATAGTCAGGTAAAGGAGATCTCACTAATTCTAACATTATATTTCTAAAATCTAATGGAAGATTATAGATATTTGGATATTCTCAATCACATAGTTTGGCTCATGGAGAAAAATGTGAGAACAAAGAAGGGGTATCTCAAGTAATAATTTCCAAATAATTGAGAGAATATGATCTCTACAAAGGAATGACCCTAACATAGGAAATATGGTGCCTATATTTTTAGTTCATATGACTAGGATCATAATATTTTGGAAACATTGAATGATATGTGGTCAAATAACCCAATTTTATTCTAGTATACATTGAACATGTGAAAGGGGAAAGTGTAAACCATGGTCTTGGAACCTTTCAGGTTAGTAGAAAGGATATGAGACAAAATTTCAAAGGATTAACACTTTAAAATACGAGTTTCTTCATATTATCATCAAAGATTAAAGGGACAGAAGAGGCTTCTCCCAAGAATTAAGTCCCAACTATTTGAAAAACCTGTTATGGGGCTGTATTATATAGGGATATATAGGGAATATTCTTTATAGCCAAACAAAAACATCCTTCGGTTGGTAGGTTAGTTATGTGAGCAACTGATGTAAGGCCAACTGGGGACACATACAGTATAGTCAAGTAAAATAACTCTCAGGTATTATCAATTCTTCCACATGAACATGAAGAAATATTATGAAGATATGAAAGTATTTAATATTAGGAGTATGAAATGAGAAATGGGTAATGTACAATTCACAAGGGAATTATTTGGACTGATATTGGCCTGGAATTTGGAGTCCCTTACCTAGATCTGACTCATATGTATAATGGGGACACTTCTTATTTCCTTGGTGGGATCTCTAAGGAGAGGACCAAAAATAAAGTCTCTTATATATATTTTTAATTTTATGTGGGAGAGTCAAAATTTTCTTTTATCCCATGGTTGGTACTAGGATCTAAGTCCTAGTTTTCACTATGTATCTCAATGGGATGAGAATCAAGCCATATGTAGTTCTCTGGGTATTGTGCAGTTTAAAATCACACAGTAAGAACATTATGTTGTTCTGTTTAAAGTCACACAATAAGAAAATTAGGGGATTTGATATGAAGAGCAATCAAATATTTCATCTGGACTAAAGCATAGGGATAAAGTTTCAATACGTATCTTTTTGGATCAAGAATCAAGCCACAAATAGTTCTATCAGATACAAATTCATGTTTAAGGTGAGAACATGTATTGAATCTCCTCATGTAGATCTTATTCGTACATATAAGAATATATGATTTTTCATATCATGAGGTAGCTGGGCCGAGGATTAAAAATCTGGATGTCACTATATATCTCACAAGGTGAGGATCAAGCCACACATAGTTCTTAAATAGAGTCCCCCATCTTGATTGAATTCATAAGTGGAGGAAATTGGGGTTTCTTGAATACGGGTTCATATATAAGATAAGAAATCATATTGAATATCCTCAAATAGATTTGACACATACATGTGATAAAGGAGACATTAAGTATATCAGGTTACGACTAAGACTAATATTGAAATTCTTGACATCACTACGTATCTCATAGAGATGAGAATCAAGCAACATGTAGTTATTGAACTTCCATGTAGTTTAATGTTGTGTGGAAAGGATGAAGGTGAGATGACATAAAGTGAACATGTATCTCATGAAAAAATTAATTTAACAATATGTAGCTCTTTTAGAAGATAATTTACTTTATTTCCATGTGATGAGGAATTTTTTTGTTCCTTTTGAGGTCTTATATCCAAGACCAATGATAACCCTAATAAGAGTTGAGATACCTTTTTTATACAGAAAATTCCTTTACTAGATTCCTAATCCCATGTGAGTTATACTCAGTGTGAGAAATACGGAATGGTAAAAGTTACTTCTACAATACAAAGGTAACAAAAATGAATAATAGGGGAATGATGATTATATGGTGATTGAACTAGGGTGTAGGACATGAGATTCACTACATATCATCTTGGGGAAAGAATCAAGCCATACATTGTTTTGAGTAAACTTTTCCCATACCAATCAGGTTGATATGGGAAAATGGATTTTAATAATTTACAGACTAATGGTTGGACCTAAAGTATGATGTTTAGGCATCATCATGTATCTAATTATAATGAGAATCATTCTATATGTCTGGAAAGAGTTATCCTATGCATATATAATTCATACACAAGGAAAATAAAAAAGGGTTTTCTTTTTCTAAAATCATGGCTAGACCTAGGATTATAGATTCTAGTGTCACTACATATCTCAATTGGATAAGAATCAATCCACACATTGTTCTTAAAAATACTCCCTGTACCGGTTTGGTTTATATGCACAAGGGGTGAAGGGAACTTTTTTTAACATTGCAGGTGGACCATAAATAGGAGATCTATGTGTCACTACATATCTTTTTAGGGAAAAAATAAATCCATGTGTAGTTATTGAAAAAATTCCCTACACCAACTGAGGTTTGATGTGAGGAAGGGGATTTGACATTTTTCAGATATTTTCTAGGATAATGGTTGGGCTCAAGACACAAGATGGTATGAGAATCAAGTCTCATGTTCTAGAAATATTCCTAATATAGAATTGGATCATATACAAGGAAAGGGTAAATTGTTTCTTTTACAGTTGTGGATGAGCATGATATAGGAGATCTAGGTGTCACTACATATCTCATTGAAATGAGAATCAAGAAACATTTAGTTCTTAGAGAACCGTGCGGTTTAACATCATGCAGTATGGATGAAGGTCACCTAACATGAAAGAAACATTGTGGCTAGACTAGGTTATATGACCCAAGTGTCACAACGTATCCTGCAGAAGCAAGAATCAAGCCACACATAGTTTTTGAAGTTATATTCCCTATGAAAATATGACTCATACACATAGGGAGTAAAGGATATTTTTTATCATGGATAGACCCAATATTGAAGATATTGGAGTCACTACATATCTCATTGGAATAAGAATTAAGACATATGTAGTTCTTGAAATTATATTCCTTATACAAGTCTGATCTAAACACATAGATAAATGGGGATCAAGTGTCAATAAGGAGTGGCACTGAGACAGGTGATGGTTATGAATGAAATTTACCATATCTTTTTAAAGGACAACAAGGGATATTAACTCACGGTATTTTGGGGAATTATTTAATGTCAAATAAGTGGTACATTTACTGTATAGTTTAATGTCATGTGGTGAGGACAAAGGTATCTTGTAGTTTTAGATCATACAACTAGGAATTCTTGTCATGTACTTTATAATCGCTTGATAAGGATAATGATGCTACATAGTTTAACTTTGTGCAACATAGACGTATATGGTGCTATGAAGTTTAACTTCCTACAGTTAAAATGATGGTTGTAATGTAGTTTATCTCCATAAAACTAGGATGATCTTTGTATGATTACACAAAGTATTTATTCAGTAACCTTTCATTGGTTGGAGTTGCAATTAGTTCTCCATACCTTGATATTAAGGAATAATATCCATTAGAGTAGACCTTTTGTATGGAGTAAGGTACTTCCCACTTTGACTCAAGATTTGGGGGCTTCTTTCCTGGTATCATTGGAGTTCTAAAGACAAAAAACCAACTCTCCTTGAATGAATGAATGAAGAAATACCTTCTTGTTAGAGTGCCAAGATAGAATATACAAGGAAAGGGGAAATTGTTTCTTTTATGGTTGTGGATGGGCCTAAGATAGGAGATCTAGGGGTCACTACATATATCATTGAAATAAGAATCAAGCCACATGTAGTTCTTGGAGAACCGTGCAGTTTAATGTCATACAGTATGGACGAAGGTCACCTGACATGAAAGAAAAATTGGGGCTGGATTAGGGGATATGACCTATGTGTCACTATGTATCCTACATAAGCAATAATCAAGACACATGTAGTTCTTGAAGTTATATTACCTACAACGATCCGACTCATACACATTGCGAATGAAGGAGTTTTTCATCATGGATGAACCCCTGATTGGAAATTTGGGCATCACTACAAATCTAAGTTCAATGAGAATCAAGCTAAATGTAGTTCTTGAAATTATATTCCCTATGTAGGTCTAATCCAAACCTAGGGAGGAATGTGGATTAAGTGTCACTAAAGAGTGGAAATGAGATGGGTGATGCTTATGCATGGAAATTGTCCATTTCTTTTAAAAGGACCACAGGGGATATAAAATCATTGTATTTTGGGGAATTCCTTAATGTCAAACAAGGGGTATGTTAATCGTATATTTTATTGTCATGTGGTGAGGAAACAGGTGTCTTGCAGTTTTAGGTCATGCGACTAGGACGTCATGTTGTGCAGTTTATCATCATGCGACAAGGATGATGACTCCATGCAGTTTAACGTAGTGTAACAAAAACTTATATGGTGCTATGAAGTTTAACTTATTTAAGCTAAGATTATGGTTGTAATTTAGTTTATCATCATACAACTATGATGATCTTCATGTGATTAAAAATTTTATTCCTTTAGGAACCTTGCATTAGTTAGGATTGTAATGAGTTATCCATCCACTGATATTAAGGAATGCGTTACATTAGAGTGGACCTTGCATATAGAGTAAGGTCTTTTCCACTTTGGCTCAAGCATTGGAGGATTATTTCATAGTATCATTAGAGTATTAAGAACCAAAACCAAATCTCCTTGAGTAATTGAATGAAGGTAGTTCTTCTTGTTAAAGGCACATACTATTCGATTTTGATAGAATTCCATGTGATGCATGGTAATCAATATTTTTTTCATCCAATTGCTCCAAATCATATAGCCATTTTTGGGATTTCTCATTAGTGGATAACTGATAACAGATGGAAAATCTGAGTGATGGAAACTAAATTTCAATGGGAAGAACTGTTTCTATCCCATATAATAATGAGTATGGGGTTGAACTTGTTCTAGTATATGTAGTAGTCCTATAATACCATAAGGTATGAAAGAGTTTATCAGTCCAAAATTTATTATCTTTAACCACCATCTTATAGAGTATATTGGAAAGATTCTTGTTGAAAGACTCTATTTGTCCATTGGCCGCTACATGATAGCAGGATGAATGGTTAGATTTGATATTATGTTCGTAATATAGATTCTTTACCTCTGTAGGACATAAATTGGTGTCATTGTCCATAAATATGGTATGAGTAACACCAAATATGGTAAGGATATTTTCTTTGAAAAAGCTAACAATGCTCTTGGCCCCGAATTCTTTAAGAGGTATTGCGCTAACCCATTTAGAGAAGAAGTCAGTAGCAATAAGGATGTACTTGAACTGCTTAGCTATAGCTGGAGGATATGGTTCAAAAATATCCATTCCCCATGTGGAAAATAGATAGGAGTACTTAGATGTATGTAGTAACTCTGGGGTTTGATGAATGAAATTGGCATGCACTTGGTAGAGATGACACTTTTTAGTGAATTATATGGAATCCTACATCATCGAAGTCCATAAGTATCCAAGCTTTCAAATTTGATCAGAAATACTATACCATGATTGGTGGGAACCATAGGATCCTGCATGTAATTCTTCTATAATAGCCACAATATCTTCTCCATAAACACATCTAAGAAGGACTCCATTAAAGACTCTCTTATATAGGACTTTATAGTGATTTGGGTCATCATAAAGATTTAAATTAGTCGCTCGTTGCCGGATTTGATCTCTTCCAACTCTGTCCAGTGGAAGTACTCCATCTTGGAGATACTCTATGATGGATTTCATCCATCCTATAATAGGTCTATATGGATCTATTATGGGACTGATTTCATTGATATCCTCTAATCCGATCCTAAAAAAGGTGAAACTATTCAGTGGTGGGAAATGCAAATGACTGTTTCATTCGGATTTGGATCTGCCAAAGCTGCTGCTGCATTTTCCAACACATCTACCTAATAATTTTGGGATCATGGGAAGTGATTCAATTTTTTCTTTGAGGGAAATTATATTATTAACCCTCATAAATAATAACATAGGTTAATTATCTATTCTTTTCTGATAGAATAATCCCATTGATATGCTTGATTATCAATTCTGAATAACCCTTCACTTATCGGTGATTCACTGATATTTGGAGTAACAATTTCAGTCTTATTATGAGAGAATGATATTCTACCTCATTATTGGTACCACCTTATGATAATGAGAAGTAATATTAAACACTTCCTTTTCTGGGAAGATAAGCACAATTCCTAACCCAAATTTTTTGAGCTTTGGGTCTCCCATTCTCTTCCCCATTGGTCTTCTAGATGCACCATCAATGTACATTTACACATTAAGGGGATTTATTTAATAGAGAATATTTATTCATCGGGAATTTTAGTATTAAATGATGTCTCTTATACTGATGAGTGTTCAGCAAGGAAGACTTCCAAGTCTTTTCCTTTCACTACTTTTTGAGGCACATACTGTATATTAAAGTACTACAGAATAACTGCCCACCATTCCAGACGTCCTGTCAACATAGGAGGATTGAGGATATATTTGAGCGGGTTATTGCAATAGGCCAAGGGGACCTTGTGATTCTGTAGATAGTGACTCAACATCTGAACTACAAATATTAATTATAGGAATCTCTTCTTAATATCTGAATATCAAGTCTTTGCATCGAGCATGGTTCGACTGAGATAATAAAGTCTGTTTTCATTCCCAGCATCATTCTATTACAGAAGGGGCCTAGTGATCTCTCTAAGGATGTTACATAAATAATGAGTGGATTTACTTAAACATGTGTCATAAATACCGGTGGGCTCAATAAGTATTTCTTGAGGGTATAAAATGCCTATTGGGAGTCATTGGTCCATTGATATGTGACCCCCTTATTTATCGATTTGGTGAAGGGTAAACACTTGCGTAATAGATTATCTATGAAGCACTGAATATAGGACAAGTTTCCTGGAATTCCTCTCAACTCTTTAAAGTTTCTATGAGTTTAAATGACAAGTATGGATTTAGTATTCTCAATACTGACATCTATTCTGCAATGGCGTACAACAAAGCTGAGAAATTATTCTAAGGCTACCCCGAAAGCACATTTCAAGGGGTTCATCTTAAGATTATGATATCTAATATTGTTGAATATAGTCTCTAGGTTAGTCAGGTGATCAAAAATGTTGTCTGGATTTGACCACTAGATCATAAATATATAATTAAATAAATTTCCCCAAGAAGGGTTTGGAAATGTGGTGCATATCACGTTGGTAGGTGGGACCAGCATTATTCAAGTCAAAGGGAATCACCCAATAGAAAAATAATCCTTGAAGGGATATAAAGTCTATAATTTCATCATAATATAGGGCCATCTAGATTTAATTATAACCCTATAATACATCCATTAATGAAATAACTTTTTATCTAGCTGTTGCATTAGTCAATAATTATGGGATCAAAACCAAGAAGTCATCTTTGGGACAATGCCAGTTGAGATCTCTAAAATCAATGAAAACTATGATGTTACCATTATTATTTTTCACCAAAAAAATATTGGATAACAAACTTGGATATTTCACCTCTTAGATGAAGTCATCTTTGATAAGTTTTTTGACTTCAGCCTCAATTCTTTGAGGTGTGAGTCATGCGTGTTCTTCTTGCTGCCTGCTTGTATCCCCAATGTTCTTCTGGAAAACCCAAATGATGGGTGGAAACCTCAGGTTAAAGACCTATAATTTATGTATAATTCCAAGTAAACACATCCCTGTGTAACTTCAAAAAGTAACTATTCACCTCTTTCTCTTCTTGAGTCATGGACACACTAATCAGAGTGGGGAATGGGTCTTCTTTTGAACACAAATTTATTTCTATGAGTTCATCCATAGTGTTGTAGAGACCTTACAGAAATTATAGAGGGGAATCCCTAAGGTATTCCTTTTATTCCTCTTCTTCATGTGTTATGTTATCTTCAACTTCTTGTAGGGTAGGTGATGAAGCAACAATTTCAGATCTAGGGGAGAAGTCGATATTTTGAAATCCTAAAGATGAGGAAACCATATTCGATTCAACTAATGATGAAGGGTATTTTTGAAGCTATGAAGGGAAGAATATAGGCTTAGAATTTGAAACCCTATCTTTTTTCCATAGGTTTGACAATTTATTCTAGCCTGATTAATGAAGAAGAGACCTGCTGAAGCTCAGTGTATGGAATGAAGACACCTCCTTTTAGGATTTCATCACTACCTGTAAAGTCACTGACTTCTCCTATGCTGTCAGGCTTAGTTATCATGATTGTGATTATGGAATCCATTGAACGAGTGCTTGGATTTGGTCTAACCCTTTTAATTTGATTAATGGGCAGCACACAATATGCACTAAGATTCTTGAATGGGTTAGCTGGGATCTTCTCTAGACCATTCAGGGCATTGATTCTTGTAACATCATCTACCATGGGCATCATTACTCTTTTATGATAGAAATATCCATCAATGTTATGAGATTAACAAGTTTTGAATGAGGCCTAATCACTATACAATGTCCCAATCTGACAATTGATGGAACATTTTAGAAATTGATGGTACAATGAAGGAATAGTCACATGTTGATATAGCCATGGTATTCTGAGCATAACATTGAAAGTTATGTCTTGTCATAAAACCATGAACTCTAAATTGGATATGTGGTCCCCAAAATAAGTTATGAGAATAATCTCACCAAGAGGTTATTTCTCATTCTTTTCATAAACCTGTAACATCAAATTATATAGATACAAGTGGGATTTAGTGAGGTCTAATTGGATAAGTGTCCGAATGGGAAATAGGTTGAATCCTAATCCATTATAAATGAAGGCTCATTAGATGTTAGTGTCATTAATATTTATAGATAAGAACAAGGGCATAATGTACCCATGTCTGATAACATCATCATCCCAGTCCATGAAAGATATGTCTGCATGTCATTATGATGGGTCATTCTCTATACGTTAAACTTACCTAACAACAACCTCAAATTAAAACTCTTGAGGACTTGATAATCCACAATGAGTGATTCCCCTAGGTATTTTGAAAAAATCAAAGCATTTGGGATTGATAACTTAGCCAGTACTTGGTCTAATTGCTTCAACACATCATACTTTTTATCCAAAGGTATGTGTTTTCTAGTGTAGAGATTCTCTTTTGTAGGTTTATTGGGATATGATTCTCCTGACGTAGATGGACCATATTTTGGGTAAAAATATTTATGTACTTCTACTCTTGGTGTATTAGTCTGTCTAGGTCTATACACTCACTTAGGAGGTGGTGGAACAACCTCTAACTAGTCTTCTAAGATAATCATTTTAGGGAAGACCCTATCATGTGTGGGGGAGTTACCTTGTTCTTACTGAGCCCATTTGAGAGCTCTCCCATGTGTTTCTACTGAATAAACATTTTGAGAAGGGGTGTAGTTGGATTAATGGATTCTATCACAACCACGACTTCCTCTGTATCATTGACCATGAAAACCAATTCCCCCAATTCCCCGATCCAGTGTGTGGAACTCAGGTTCATAATCAGAATGATCATTTTCATAAGGATACATTAAATGAATAATGTTAACAGAGCCAAAGATAAAATCATAATATAATGAAGTCTAACTACCCTAGCTTGAAGTACATGGACATTAAATTACTTTTGTGGAATACTTAATACATGACATAAACCGATGCCCAAAGACCATATTAGTTTAGTGTATTTGGAAACTTGAAACAAAATCTTCTAACTTGGTGAAAGATATTCAACATCTCCCATAAAGATATTCCCTTTTTTTCATACCTAAAACATTTCTTTATATCCTGGGGAAAAGAAAACATAAAAAGGGTGAGCTCAAATTCCCAGTAATGGTAAAAATTGGGAACATAAAACAAACCATAAACCTAAGAATGTGAAAACATGAACATAATGTTTAAATATCAAAATCAGGGGTCATGAAATAAATCTTGGTAGTACATAAGGCATAAATCAATTAGCATAAAAATGAGATTATGGAAAATAAATAAGTTCTTAATAGGATTTCCATAGTATCCAAGGCATTACTTCTAAGACCATCATATTTGACAAATCCAATTACTAAATCGAGTTTACTTGTCATTCTATCCAAGTATTACTGAACTAGATTTACTTGTCGTTCCAAAACTATATTACTGAACCAAATTTACTTATCATTATAGTCATGTCTATATCATGAGATATAAATCTTTATACAATTAATTGGAGAGAGATATAGGTCCCACCAATATCATAATGAAATCATTCTCACATATTCCACAAAAACATAAATCATTCATCATAGCATAACCCATGAAATAAAATGAGTTTCTTAAACATTATTTCATCATAACATAATCTATATAAAAGATAATTTCATAATTAACACAATAAAATCATATTAATAATAAGGATATAAACATAACCCTATTTAAGAGCATCATCCTAGATGGAAAATAATTTTGATAAAAAACTTGAACTTAATCCACGAGGAAAATATCCTTTCTTCTTCAAAAATGTTTTCTTTTCACAAAATTCCATGAAATTTTGAAAAACAATTGTTGAAAATAAACTTTAAATAGTTTAGAGGATTCTTCATGAAAATAAGGTGTCATGAAACCATAAAAATCCATTCATCCTGTATAAGTTAAAAAAACATCCTTCTCGTACTTTTGACAGAAAAGTAAAAAAATACATTGTATGGTAAACAAAATAAAGATTCCTTCCATACGATGTAATAAAACTCCAAAAATGGGTAAAAATGACTTTAAACATACATAGAAGAATATTAAAAATTTTATGATAAATTTTTTAGAAAACATGGATATTGATGATAAATATATCCCCAGTAAATACTTACATATAAAAAATCTCGGATAAAAAAGATATTCAAAAATTACCCTTACATTGTACTTTTCATTAGTTGAGGGTGTGGTCACCTCCTCTTTCTCATTGTACTTCCTTTGGATATCTTATTAGGAACACTAGGGATGGACTTTTTGGAAAAATATGACCTAAAGATGTTAACTAAGAATGTTGATAGGATAATTGGGTAGGGGTTGGTTGATTTAGAAGGCTCAAGGTCATGTGAGAAAATGTGGGAGGAGATGCCTTTTTATAAGAGAGGAGGAGGGGCACTTTAGGAAGGTATTATTATAAAATGTTTTCAGTTTCAAAAGGTCCAAGACTCATTTAATTCAAAGATAAGATGATTATTGTTTGAACCCCTCTAAACCAATAGGTTTTAGACAAGTTTATGTCTCAAATTTAACCATATATTTTAGCTTTAACCCTTAACTAATTTAACTCTTACCACGTCTTCTTGTATATTCATACTATATGGTTAATATAGAAATGCTAAAATTACAATAAAACCTCAAGTGGTTAATTAATGAAAATTTTCAACATTATCTAATTCATTTGGACAAGTCCTAGATTTTTAGGACTATTATATCATTTAATAAAATATTATTTCTTTAAAAAAACTCATTTATGTGAATTTTTATACTATTCATATCATTACTTTTTAAAAATCTATAACAACTTGATTTTTTAGAAAAAAATTAATTAATTAAAATATAAAAAGTCACATTCATACATTAAATTCATGGATGTCATAAAAAGTTTAAAATAAATTTATTTTAATATTTATAATCTCATTTATTTAAATCATTCATTAATAAAGTAATCACTATATTATCATTGTGTCAAAAATAAATTTATGTTTTGGTGTCTAAAAATTATAAATAAAATACCATGATGTATGAAATATTTTTATCGTTCCAATGACTATTTATAGTCTAATTTTTATTATGTATAACACCATATTAAATTTTTTTTATTAAGAAAATACATGTTTATGTCATATTTCTCTTTACTTTAAATTAATTCTTATAAAATGTTATTCTCTCATCCAAGTGGTTCCATGGGGTCCTAAAATCGACCCAAGGATGCCCATGGTCGAAATTATCTCATCCAATATGATTAGGACTTGTGTTAGGGTAGTTTAATATTTTTATAATATTACTTTTTACCCTTATTAACCAGATTTACCCTTTAACCATAGTGAATATAATAATTACTGATGTTACTATTCTTATTGTCCAAAAAATAAAAGGTATGTATTTACACAATTTGACCCATGTGATTCTAAATAAATAATCCATTTTTCCAAATTCAAAACACAAAATTTCCAATAATTAATTTAAAATTAATTCCCCTTGTTAAAAACAAAAAGTGGGTTTTTAAGAAGTAATAACTATCAAAGGAATGACATGTGTTTATGTCCAATTTAAAAGTGAAATTAATTCCAATGAACAAAATTGTATTAAATGATAATAAATAATACAATTATAGTTTAAAAATATTAAAAAGATAATATAACTATATAAATGAAGTATATTAAAAGGCAATTTTGAATTAAAATGCAGTATTTTTCACTATTCATTCAAATATGAATTTTATCAAAAAAATACCAAAAATTAAAAAAAAGTAAAATTTTATGTTCCACATCCAAATAAGAAGTTTATTTTGTAAAATATAACATATAAAATTGTCAAAATATAGATTTAAAATGAGTGCGCCATCAAAATGAGGTAGAAATGCATATTTTTTAAAAATACTTCTTTTATCTTAAAAAATGAACCTGTTATTATATAATTTCTAGAAAATAAATAATATTAATGATAATTTTATATGAATTAAAAATGTGGTTAATAATATTCACAATTTATAGTTTATATCCTATTAAATAATGATATTTTAATAATGTATCATTGTTTAGTGAAACTCGATATTTCATACAACACATGTTATCGAAGAAGGTCGCTCTTACGTGTAATGCAAGCCAAGTTAGTGTTATGTTTAATGAAAGATAATAAGGTGTTGTGTATAGTGAAAGATAATATTTGTGTAGAATACAACACAAGACATCAATGAAAATAAAAAGAATATATCTCATAAAATCTCGGGGTGTTACATTATACCCCCTTTAAAATGAATTTCACCCTCGAAATTTGTTAGGGTTATAAATGGTTTACAACTTGAAAGTTTCTTTCTTGGAAACCCAAATCTTAAAAAGGTATATTAAAAATTCATTTTAAAAAGGAAATTTAGAAACATAACATTTATCCAAATTAACTCATCACTAGATTTCTTCATAGGAGAACATATGTGGGAAGTGAAAGCATATATATGGAAGAGAAATATAACCGTCATATTCTTATGGATAGTGATAGAGAATAAGGTTTATAGAAAGTTAAATAACATAAATCCATAAATATGTGATGATTTAAGGGACCGTCTGATTCATCAGATAAAAATTTACTAGGATAATATTTTTTGGTTTCAAGATCCTTTTCCTAAAATTGATGAATTTTTTCATGAGAATAAATACTTACTAGATTTTAGTACTATATCACCATTAGTAATACCTTGAACAATTTATAATTCATATCTTATTCAAAGAAATGAAGTTGAATTTTTCATTCCTAAAGTGTTAGAGGATCATGCGATCCATAAATAGAATGATAGGTCATTCCATCTGGCTCAACAAAAAAATGTTAGCACATGTTATCAAATAATCATAAGTCCACCTTTAGTGATATAATACATTAATTTAACAAACATGAACCAGAGTATAACATATACTATCCATAAATGGATAACCTTAAAATCCTTCCAAAAAATTTAAATATAAATCTTTATAAAGAGGTGAACTAAATAGACTTAACATTTGTCTCCTATATCGTATTCGGAAGTTCTTGGTTGTCACAGTCCAAACATGTGAATACCTTAATAATTTATTTTCTTAAAACATGAATTACCCTAGGACCTTAGTGAAAAGACGCACTCTGTCAAAATTAACTATTTACACCCACCAAAAATACCAAAATCTCTATATACTATAACCATGATATCACTTTGTCCTTCTATTAGTCATGAGGTCATTAAAACTATCAAACATCTCATTATCTTCTTATCCCTTAATTATGTGCATATCATGTGCTTTTAAAAAATATTTCAATCACTTTTCATGGTTACCGATAACATATAATTATGAAAAATCACAATGGACCAATACATATATATTATAATATTCTATAATACTATAAAATAAATTCAACAACACTATTTTGGAATCCCATTACATAGACACTTAATCATGACACCACTTATTTTTCATACTCAACATCAACAATAGAGATCACATGTGACTTCCCTTTGTATTTTTCCTTAAGAGGGTTCTCATGTCGACCATCATTAACCCTTGGATTAGGGAATTTACCGATTTCCTTTCACTTGTAGCATTGAAGCATTGGTGGTGAATTTTATATAGTATTTTCTCTATTCACATAATTAAAAACCTTTTTCCCATTACTTCAGAACTCAATTTATCGATGACCTTATTTTCTACACTTGAAACATTTTTTAGTCCCTTTAAGAAAATCTCTCCCATTTTTTTTCCACACTTTGAGCGTAAGGAAACATTAATTTTTTTCACCATTGTTTTGAGATATTCCTCTGAACTGCATATTTAATTTCTTTTCAAAACCATGAGATTGAGATGTAACATCAAATTCAATTTATACCTTGATAGAACAATGCAAAATATCTTTATAGATACTAAAGTCTTTATAGACAATTCCCTTCTAAGAATTGGTTTTAAGATACAGAAGAATCAATCAACATTACTTTCAGGTTGGATGATAAAACCAAAAGCATACCTTTCAAGTCTTGTAAAAGTTTCCTCATATGTACCAAAAAATTGATCATCCTTTTTCTTAAACTTAAAGAAATCATTTTCCATATTTTTTTGAATAATAAAAGAGAATTACTTATTGAAAAACAAGTTATTGAACTCATCCCATTCCATGGATTCAATTTCATCTTGCTAACTTGTATTCTTAATTAGAGTAAACCACTGGTCAGATTCACCTTCTAAATGATGAACAACCAAAATGACTTTTTCATGTTCAAAAAATAGAAGGATGTAAAATAAATTTTCAATGGTACTAATATATTGTTAAGTAATAAGTGGATTAGAAGACCCACTAAAATAAGGTGGATGTTGCCTCATGAAGGACTCAATATAATGATGTTCCCTTATCTGCTCATTTGGGAGTCTATAATGATCCATAACTTTTGTATGTATAATAATAATATTTTTCATTCCATATCCCATAAAACATGGTTGTTTAGGAGCATAATAATTTCATTTTCCAATTCATTGATCATTAACATGGTTCCTTCAGGTTTCAACCACTGTCCAAAACCCAAAAAATAATAGTGTGATAGGAAAAAATAATACTAGGAAAATAACATAATAAAAGGGGAGTACTTTCAATCTCTAACATATTAGGTTCAATCGTAGGTTATTTATGATCCTTACTATAATTATAGTATGTTAACCTATAATTATACTTAACCTTAGGGACATCCCTAGAAATACCTTAGAAATATATCTCTGGATATCACTAAAGTTTTCACATCCTAGTTTCCAAATGTTGACTAAACCTTCACTCTGATACCAACTCTAATGACCACAACTTGACATGCATGAATATTAAATTACTTTTGTGGAATAATTAATACATGAAACAAACAGACACCAAAATACCATATTAGTTTAGTGTCCTTGGAAAATTGGAACATAATCTTCTAACTTGGTGAAAGATCTTCAACATCTCCCATAAAGATCTTACCCTTTTTGTTCTCCTATCTAAAACCTTTATTTATATTCTGGGGAAAAGAAAACATAAAAACAGTGAGCTCAAATGCTCAATAAGGGTAAACATTGAGAACATAAAACAAACCATAAACATAACAATGTAAAAACATGAACATAAAGTTTAAATATCAAAATCATGAGTCATGAAATAAATCATGGAAGTACGTCAGGCATAGATCATAAAGGAACATTAACCATGATAAAATAACATTAGCATAAATCATGAGATTATGGAAAATAAATGAGCACATAATATGATTTCTATACTATCCAAGGCATTGATTAAAATACCATCATAGTCGAAAAATCCCATTATTGAACCAGGTTTACTAGTCATTATAGCCATGTATTACTGAACCTGATTTACTTACCTTTCCAGCCCTATATTATTGAACCATATTTACTTATCGTTCTAGTCATGTCTATATCCCGAGATATAAATCTTTACCCAATTAATTGGAGGGAGATATAGGTCCCACCTGTAATGAACCAAAGTTTTTCAATGGAAATTCCCTTCCTATAAATATGTCATAAAATAAAATGAAAACACAACATAATGAACTACTAAGTGATAAGTGACCTTTAAACATAAGTTTTTCACTTTTGTGTTCAGAATTTTGAAAATATGACATACACGGTTGTTTTCAAGATGATTTTTGGAGTATAGTGAAACAAAAATAATTTTCAGTGAATAGTAACGTACCCTTATGAATAGTAACATACCATTATGAATAGTAATATGACCCTTATGAATAGTAAATCATCCAACATAAGATTAACCTTACCCATGAATAATTAAATAAAATTTAGACATCTTAGAAAGTGACAATTTAACCTTAGTAAACGTTTTGGTATTTTATAAGTCATAAATAAATAATTATAATTAATTAATTAATTTAAAAAGAAAATTTATTTTATTAAAATGTGTTCATTAATTATCAAATCAATGTCTTATAGTTTTTAGATAATTTTATATGACCCGACGTAATTTTTGAAAGCACTATAAAATCAGTTTTAATTTTAAAAAATGTTTTTAAGTAAATTATGATTTTAATTAACTAGTAAATTAATAATATTTAGAAAATTATTTTTGAAAAATGGACTTCATTTTTGGATTATACACATTTAAAAATGGTTGGGGTAAATTTTTGGGATTTTTCTAAAATACTTGAATTTTTGGTGAATAGTAAAATACATTAATTTACCGTATAAATACATTATAATTAAAACCCACTATTCCTGACATCACAAGTGATGTAAGAACAAAAATATCAAACTCAAATGCCTTATTTACTATTCTTTTTCATGGATGATTCACTATTCCATGTCTTTGGGGAAATTAATAAACTAATGAATTTTATATTAAGGAAACCCCTCTCCCCTCCACTATAAAAACCACCCTTCACACCCTCATTTCCTCACACCTCTAAAGATCCAAGAATTCTCTAAAATATGACCAAAAATATTACCTAGCCCCTCTCCCACGTCCAAGATTTGATGGTCTCATCAAAATACCAATCCTAGCTTCCTTAAGGAGGATCTCAAGAGGAGGATTTAAGAGGTAATTTCTCTCCCTCTTCACCTTCAATTTCCTTTCATGTTCAAGTTCATTTCTTGATCTCTTCCCAAATATATTAATCTAAATGGTATTTTAACTCCATTATTATACATGTACTGTAATGTTATGATACTAATGGGATATTATATCTTCCAATCCCCATTCCCTCTTCCTTTTATTTTATTAAGGAGGACGTTGTTCGTGATGTGTTAATTTATCACCTTCAAGAACGACAAGTTTTCTTCTTCCATTTCTACCTTTAAATTTGCTCATGAAACAAATTTTATGGTTTAAACAGAACATTTTATATGTATTATATTCTATTTAAAGTTCTGGAACTAACTTATGTCCATATTTCTAGTGATAAAATAAAAGAAGTTCATTATGATCGAAAAATCGCTCAAATTAACCCAAACAATCATCATTTAATTCTTATCTAATGATACATTCAAATGGTTATAATATAATTCATTATAAGATCATTAAAACTCCTGTAATATCATTAATAACATGTAACATCAGTTCTTTATGTCTACCCATTTTCTACCCAAACTTCAATTTAAGAATACAAGTGAACCACTCAAGAAAACTATACAAATAAACATTCCCGAACAATGTTTTTAAACTACACAACTCATCCAAAGGAACATAAAATCACTTAATATAACCATAATAAAACATATTAATGTAAAAAAGGTTCTTGATTTCTAATTAATGAATATAATGTCATTATACAGGATATTAAAGAGAAGGAAGCATTTAGATACAAGGTAAGAGGAAATTCTCTAACCCAACTTGCATCCTTCAGGTTCTCCCTCTTTCACTCCATTTTTGATATGGTTACTACTTAAAGTTCATTTTTTCATCATTTTATTTTCTTTTCTAGGATATACATGTTTACTACTATTTCTTATGTCAAACAAAATGTTTTCCAAAATAACTCTTCTTTCAAGAACACACCTTTTACTTCTTATTCAAGGTTTACGGTTCTAGTATCAAGTATGTTATTCCCCCTTTCTTTTGGGAACCCAAAGTTTATGAATGTGTTCTTATGAGATAAAACCCATTACTTTTCATGGGTTATTTATGTTCATTTATGCTATATGTTCATTGTGTCATGCATGATAAATGATAATGTTATGATGTGATGGGTGCACCCGGAATTATATTTCGCAATATGAATGTTAAAATGTGACAGGTGCACCTGAAATTATACAGTGATCCAATTCATTTGGTAAAGTGATGAATCTCATGATTAAATGTGAAATGATATGTGAAAAAGCTGCTATCTTGGTTCAAAAATATTTGTGGTAGTTAACCACTATGACATGATGTTTCATTTTTATGCATTTCCACATTTCAAGTCTTATATTTATGCTTCCTCTCATGTTCATGATATTTTTCCCATGTTATGATTATGCTCACCCCATGATATATTGTTCGTATATATCCTCTTATTTGTCTTATAGATCACCCCTTTTTATTTATATCCTCAGGTAGCTACATGTACTAAGGAGAGGACAAATGACAATAAGAATCTAGAGAAGAAGAACGTAAATAAATGTTTAGGCTTGGCGTTGTATTTGTTATGTATGGTCCCAGTTTTCCCAAGACACCAAACCTTTAGATCCTATATGTGTAATACTATTTTGTTTTTTATCATTAAAATGATGTAATAGTAATGTAAATAAAATTTAGGGTCTCTATAGTTGGAATCAGAGGAAAGATTTATTTAATTTGTGAATTTGGATTAGTAAACCCTAGAGAAAACCTATAGAATGAGACTAAGTAAAAATATCCACACAAGAGTATAAACATAGGTATCCCATATGTTATTCTTTTAGTATAAATTGTGCAAATAAATAAGTTATTTATTCATGAATTGTTGACTTATGTTTTGTTCTAACCTTTTCTATTTTAGAAAATGGTGGGAACCAGGAGAAACCAGGCCAACAACTCGTGCAAGGGACAATGCAACAATTGCCCAAATGACATCCCCAATGATTTGGGAGGTGGAGTTCAAAACTTCATGGCGATGCTTACCCAATTATCTCGGGTTAGGAAAAATAACCATAATAATGGGGAATGTCCTCCTTCACCAAAGAGGGAGCAACTGGATATCAAATGTTTTATGTGGCAACGACCACCGAAGTTTAGTGGATCTTCCGATCCACTAGTTGCGGAGCAGTGGGTCAACTCCATGGAGAAGATCTTTTCTATTCTTCACTGTTTTGAGATGGACCAGGTGACCTTAGCCATTTATTTTCTAGATGGAGAAGCCGATCAATGGTGGGATTTAATTAAGAACACCAATCCAAGGGAGGAAATTGAAGAGATCAAATGGGAAGACTTTAAGAGAATGTTTGTTAAAAAGTATTTCCCAAGAACTCTTCACACGAAGATAGAGAGAGAATTCATAGAGCTCAAGCAAAAAGAGGGAGAATCTGTTACAACCTATGAAGCAGATTTCACAAGGATTTCAAGGTATGCTTCGGGTTTTGTTATCAACAATTATAGAAAAATTGATAGATTCTTTAGTGGATTAAAACCACACCTTTGAAAGGCTCTTGCAATTCGAGATTTTGGGAGTTATAAAGAAGTTGTACGGTGTGACCTCAAAGTGGAGATGGATTTTGGAGAATGGTCCCATGGCTATGGGGATAAGAAACTAAAGATGGAGTTTCAAGCTGGTGGATCTAATGATAAAGGTGGGAAGAAAACTCAACGACCCACATGCCAAAAATGTGGAAAGTTTCACCATGGGAACTGCCTCAAAGGGACGAGTAAATGCTTCAAGTGTGGGAAAGATGGACATCATGCTCAAGAGTTTTGAAAATACGTGAAAAATAAGGAGAATTTAGCTGATAAAAGGATAAAACAACTCATGGTTCAATGATACAATTGTAGGGAGCTAGGGCACTATGAAAACTAGTGCAATAAACCTCGAGTTCTCGAGGGTAATCAGTGTCAGCAGCCCCAGAAGACAAAAGAACAAGGAAAGGATTATTCCATCACTACTGTGGAAGTGGAGCAAGATAAGGAAGTCGTATAAGGTACACTTCCTATTCACTCAAGAATGGAAAGAGTCTTATTTTATTATGGTTCTATGCATTCCTTTATATCTTGAAAGTTTTCTAGAACAATAGAATTGAAGCCCCCAAAAACTTGAATTAGAGATATCTGTAAAAACACCAAGTTGTGCAATAATTGCAACCCAAGTGTTTGACTCTTCTCCTATTGGTGTATGTTGGAAGATCCTTCTGGAAAATCTCATAATACTTACCTTGGTGGAATTTGACGCTATAATGGGAATGGATTGGCTCGAGTTATATAGAGCACATATCAACTGTCAGGAAAAGGAAATATATTTTAATATCCCAAACCATCCCATGATCCTCTACAAATTCAAGGAAGATCATGAATCTCATTTGAAAAATTATTCAATGGTTTGGGTTTTTATTCCCTATGAAGAAGAATAAATCACCCAAATAGTTGAGTCGAAGGAAAGTTCCAACCTTGAGGAAATGACCATCGTGAGGGAATAAAACACTGTATTTCCTGAATAGTTACCCAGAATTCCCCTAGATCGTGAGGTAGTTTTCTCAATTGAACTTATACCCAGAGCTACTCCTCTCTCGAAGTGTCCATATAGGATGGCTCCTATCGAACTGGAGGAGTTAAAGAAGAAACTGCAAGAGCATACGGACAAAGGGTTCATATGCCCTAGTGCATCACCTTGGGGTGAACTAGTGCTCTCTATGAAGAAGGATGGAACAATGCAGTTGTGTATCGATTATTGGGAACTCAAAAAGATCAACATAAAGAACAAGTATCCTCTCCCAATTATTGATGACTTGTTCGATCAGTTAAGAGGAGCCCAATACTTCTCAAAGGTGGATCTTCGTTTTGGATATCATCAGGTAAAGGTGAAGAAAGAAGATATTCAGAAGACTGCCTTCCAAACAAGGTATGGGCACTATATGTTTTTGGTGACGCCCTTCGGACTTACTAATTGTAGGACCCCGGGACACCCTGAGAGGGGAGGGGTGAATCAGGGTGTCAAATTTTTATTTTAAATTGATGGATCTTGTTCCCACGTTGGTAGGAACTATTTGAACCTGTATGATGGATATGATCAATAATCAAACATTCACATTCAAAAGAGGTGACACAACAAATTTTACTTGGTTCACCACTAAGGGCTACGTCCAAGGAGCATACACCGACAAGTTTTCAGTCGTACCTAATTCCACTAATCTTCACTATATGTGGATTACAATGGTTCGAGCACAGTCACTCTATCCCAGGCTCACTGCCTTTACAATTGTTCAGGGATAGCTCACTGCGTCCCTTGGGTCACTCCCACTAACTCCCCCTGGCTCACTACCCCTGGTGAAGTCACACTCAGTTTATAGATGTGAAGGTCGCTTCAATAGATTTGCATTGAAGTCTTTGTCTCCTCTTAGCACGAGACTCTGATTGCATCAAAGACTGGAATTGATGCACTAGAACTCACAGAACCACTGAACCGGATAACCAAAACGTGCAGACAAACTTCACTGACAATTGCTCGCAACACCAACCCTTTGTGCACAAAACCTTCCTATTGCGTACAAACTTTACTTTTCATGCAGAAAAATATTTCGAACAAAAACCTCCCCTTTTTCGCGCAACTGAATCTTTTATGCGCGAACCCAATTTTTACGCCCAATTCTTCATTTTTCGCGCATCCCGAAATTTTCCGCGCAACTCAGAATATTTCGCGAAAGCCCCTTTACGCGATCCTTTTTCATGCATCAGACCTCAGATCTTCTATAAGTCTTCAACCATACAGAATAAAGGGGGTCACCTCATATTTATAGGCGTCTGATACCCCCACACGTAAAAACCCCTTCATCGCGAAAACCTATCATCTGGCACGTAATGTTTCGCGCATGTATCATTTTCCGTTCACCTCTCCAGATATTTCGCACATCCCATGCCTTTTCCATTTTTCGACGTTTTGATTCCAAAACACTATTTGCGCGAAAAACTTCACTCCGATATTTCACGCACCATGCTGTTTTTTGTGCCCAACTCAAGTATTTCGTGGACAACCCTTATTTTCCGTGCATCACTTCCTCTTTGTGCGCAAATTCTTTTGCAGACAATTCATGTCTTCATTTTCCTATTTTGAGGCCCAAAAATTTGGCAAACACTAGGAAACAACGCCACCTTCAATACTATTGTCTGCTTGAACTGTATGATCACTTTGCGGGCAGACATTTGGAACTTCCACTGAGGATTGAAAACAAACACAAACCAAACTCCAATTTCTGCATAGAAAATCCATGGTTCTAACACTAATTCCCCTACAATCTTTATGGATTTAATGAATAGAGTCTTTAGACATTACCTAGAAAAATTTGTGGTAGTGTTTATTGATGATATTCTCATATACTTCAAGAGAAAGTAAGAACATTAAGAACATCTAAGACTTGTGTTGGTGACATTAAGAAAGGAGAATTTGTACACCAAGTTCAAAAAGTGTGACTTTTGGATGAATCAAGTCACATTCTTGGGACATGTGATCACAAGTGAGAGAATTTCTGTGGATCCTTCAAAGACAAAGGCGATTGAGGAATGGCCCAGGACCTCTAGTGTCATAGAAATCCATAGTTTTCTTGGATTAGCTGGGTATTACTGAATTTTTGTGAGAAACTTCTCACAATTGTCAAGCCCGCTAACTAAGTTAACAAGGAAAGGGGTAAAGTATGTCTGGACAGAAGAATGTGAGGGAAGCTTCAAGGAGCTAAAGAGAAGGCTGATCACTACACCTGTACTCACACTACCGAAAAGTGGAGAAAGTTTTGTAATATAAAGTGATGCTTCAAAGAAAAGATTAGGTTGTGTACTCATGAAAAATGATAATGTGATAGCCTATGCCTCACGACAGTTGATGATCCATGAGCAGAACTACCTGACACATGATCTAGAGCTGGCAGCCATGATTTTTTCCTTGAAAATATGGCGGCACTACCTTTATGGAGAGAAGTGTGACATATACACCGACCAAAAGATACTAAAGTATATATTCACACAAAAGGAGATCAACATGCGTCAAAGGATATGGTTAGAGCTAATCAAAGATATGATTGATCTATTTACTATTATCCTGGAAAGGCGAACAAGGTAGTTGATGCTCTAAGCAGAAAAGAACCCGCTACTCTATCCATGTTGCGGATTGAGAACGACCCTATCTTCTTGGATATGCAAAGAATGGATTTGGAAATCAAAAGGGAAGGGGATACATACTACCTTTCCCAAATTATTTCACAACCATCCATGAAAGAGAATATTAAGGAAGCACAAAGGGATGATGTGGAGATACAAAAGAGGGTGAATGCAGTAAAGAAAGGGAAGCTACAAGAGTTCCATATCGATGATGATGGTGTGATTTGGTTTGGAACGCAGCTTTGTGTGCCTTAATCACCTTGGATAAATAAGGATCTATTGAATAATGCACATATCTCAACATTCTCTATCCATCCTGGGAGTACCAAGATGTACTGTGATCTCTGAGAGCACTTCTGGTGGGATAAAATGAAGAAGTAGATTGCAGAATATATATCAAGGTTCTTGGTATATCAAAAAGTTAAATATGAGTGAAAAAAGTCCAAAGGTATGATGTATCCATTGCCTATACCCATGTGGAAATGGGAAAATGTTAATATGGACTTTGTCATGGGTCTCCCGAAGACGTCTAAGGGAAATAATGTGATATGGGTTGTGGTTGACCGACTCACCAAGACTTCCCATTTTATCGCTATTCAGAAAGATCTCTCCCTTGAACAACTTTCAAAGATATATGTGAAAGAGGTGGTGAGACTGCACAGTGTTACACTCTAAATTGTCTCTAGCCATGATCCAAGGTTCACATCTAAATTATGGAGGAGGCTTCAACATTCTTTGAGTACTGAATTAAATTTCAGCATGACCTATCACCCCCAAACTGATGGACATTATGAAAGGACTATTCAGAGGCTTGAAGATATACTAAGAGCTTGCTCTCTAGAATTAAAAAGTGTATGGGATCAGCATCTCTCATTATTTGAGTTCTCATACAACAATAGCTTCCACTAGAGTATTCAGATGGCTCCATATGAAGCTCTGTATGGAAAGCGATGTAGAACTCCGAACAATTGGGATGAAGTTGGATAAAGAAATCTACTTGGACCCGATCTTATTCAAGAGATTCCAAAGAGGGTGGAAGTCATCCCAAAACATATAAAGGATTCTCAGAGTTGGCAATGGAGCTATGCTGGCAACCATCGAAGGGACTTGGATTTTGATGTTGGAGATAAAGTCTTCCTTCGAATATCTCCATGGTAGAGAGTCATGTGATTTGGGAAGAAAGGGAAGCTAAGCCCAAGGTACATTGGCCCGTTTGAGATCCTTGACCGCATAGGAGATGTGGCCTATTGTCTTCAAATTCTACCAAATATGTCTCAAGTTCATGATGTGTTTCATGTATCACTACTGAGGAAGTACATACTAGACCCCTCACATGTACTAAACTCAGAGGTGGTACAGCTGGAAGATGATCTCTTTTATGAGGAGCAGCCATTAAAGATCCTAGATTGGAGAGATAAGGTTCTATGAAACAAGACAACCATTCTTGTCAAAGTGTTGTGGAGGAACCATAAGTTTGAGGAAGCAACTTGGGAACTAGAAAAGGAAATGAAGGAGAAACACCCTCACCTGTTTGTGTAAAGTGAAATTTCGGGGGCAAAATTTCTTAAGGGGGGAAGAATGTAACCACCTAAAGTTTTTCAATGGAAATTACATTCTTATAAATATGTCATGAAATAACATGAAAACACAAAATAATGAAATACTAAGTGATAAGTGACCTTTAAACATAATTTTTTCACTTCTGTGTTTGGAATTTTGAAAATCTGACATACACGGTTGTGTTCAAGATGATTTTTGGAGTCTAACGAAACAAAAATAATTTTCGATGAATAGTAACATACCCTTATGAATAGAAATATGACCCTTATGAATATTAAATCATCCAACATAAGAGTAACCTTACCCATGAATAATTAAATAAAATTTAGACAACTTAGAAAGTGACAATTTGACCTTAGTAAACGTTTTGTTATTTTGTAAGTCATAAATAAATAATTATAATTAATTAATTAATTTAAAAAGAAGATTTATTTTCTTAAAATGTGTTCGTTAATTATAAAATAAATGTTTTATAGTTTTTATATAATTTTATAAGATCCAACGGAATTTTTGAAAGCCCTATAAAATCAGTTTTAATTTTAAAAACTGTTTTTTAAGTAAAATATGATTTTAATTAAATATTAAATTAATAATATGTAGAAAACTATTTTTGAAAAATGGAATTCATTTTTTGATTCTACATGTTGAAAAATGGTTGGGGTAAAATTTTGGGAATTTTCTAAAATACATGAATTTTTGGTTAATAGTAAAATACATTAATTTACCGTATAAATACATTATAATTAAATCCCACTATTCCTGACATCACAAGTGATGTAAGCACCCAAATATTGAACTCACATGACTTATTTACTATTCTTGGTCCTGGATGACTCACTATTCCTTGTATTAGGGGAAATTAATAAACTAATGAATTTTATATTAAGGAAACCCCTCTCCCCTCCACTATAATAACCACCCTTCACACCCTCATTTCCTCACACCTCTCAAGATCCAAGACTTCACTAAACTCTGACCAAACATCTTCCCTAGCCCCTATACCACGTCCAAGAGCTGATGGTCTCTTCAAAAGACCAATCATAGATTCTTTAAGAGGATCTCAAGAGGAGGATTTAAGAGGTAATTTCTCTCCCTCTTCTCCTTTAATTTCCTTTCATGTTCAAGTTCATTTCTTGATCTCTTCCCAAATATCTTAATAAAAATTGTATTTTAACTCCATTATTATACATTTACTGTAATTTAATGATACTAATGGGATATTATATCATCCATCCCCCTTTCCCTCTTCCTTATATTTGTTTAAGGAGAACGTTTTTCGTGAGGTGTTAGTTTATCACCTTCAAGAATGGCAAGTTTTCTTCTTCCATTTATAACTTCATATCTAGTCATTAAACCAATTTTATGGTTAAACCAGAACATTTTATATGTATTTTATTCTATTTAAAGTTCTGGAACTAACTTATGACCATATTTCTAGTGATACAATAAAACAATTTCATTATGATCGAAAAATCGCTCAAATTAACCCAAACAATCATCATTTAATTATTATCTAATGATACATTCACATGGATCTAATATAATTAATTATAAGATCATTAAAACTCCTGTAATATCATTAATAATATGTAAAATCAGTTTTGGATTTCTACCCATGTTCTACCTGAACTTCAATTTAAGAATACATGTGAACCACTCAAGAAAACCATAAAAAAATTCCCGAACAATGTTTTTAAACTCTATAACTCATCCAAAGGCATATAAAATCACTTAATAAAACAAAAATGAACCATATTAATGTAAAAAATGTTTTTTATTTCTAATTATTGAATATAATGTCATTATACATGATATTAAATAGAAGTAAGCATTCAGATACAAGGAAAGATGAAATTCTAGAACTTAACTTTAATCCTTCGGGTTCTCTCTCTTTCACTCCATTTTTGATATGGTTACTCCTTAAAGATATATTTTTCACCATTTTATTTCCTTTTCTGGGATATAAATGTTTAACACTATTTTTTATTTTAAACAAAATGTTTTCCAAAATAACTCTTCTTTTAGTAACACACCTTTTACTTCACATTCAAGGTTTACAGTTCTGGTATCAAGTATGTTATCCCCCCTTTCTTCTGGGAACCCAAAGTTTATGAATGTGTTCTTATGAGATGAAACCAATTCCTTTTAATGGGTTATTTATGTTCATTTATGATATATATTCATTGGGGCATGAATGATAAATGATAATGTTATGATGTGATGGGTGCACCCAGAATTATATAGCGGAATATGAATGTTTAAATGTGACGGGTGTGCCCGGAATTATACAGCACTCCAATGCATTGGGTAAAGTGATGAATCTCATGAGTAAATGTGAAATTATGTGTGAAAAATATGCTATATTTTTTCACAAATATGTGTGGTAGTTAACCATTAATACATAATGTTCTATTTTTATGCATTGCCACATTTCAAGTCTTATTTTTATGCTTCCTCTCATGTTCATGATCTTTTTACCATGTTATGATTATACTCACCCCATTCTATATTGTTCTTATCTATCCCATTACAAGGATTCTAGATCACCACTTTTTATGTATATCTTCAGGTGGCTATATGTACTAAGGATAGGACAAGTTCCAATAAGAATCTATAGAAGAAGAACTTAAATAAATGTTTATGCTTGAAATTGTATTTGTTATGTATGATCCCAGTTTTCCCAAGACACTAAATCTTTGGATCCTCTATGTGTAATAATATTGTGTTGTTTATCTTTAAAATGATGTAATAGTAATGTAAAGAAAAGGTAGTGTCGCTATACCACCCATCTCATAATGAAACCATGCTTACATGTGACAAAAAAAAACATAAATCATTCATCATAGCATAACCCATTAAATAAAATGGGTTTATCAAACATCGTTTCATCATAAAATAATCTATATAAAAGATCATCTTATAATTAACACAATAAAATCATATTAATAATAGTTATAGAAAAATAACCCTATTTAAGAGCATCATCTTAGATGGAAAGTAATTTTGATAAAACACTTGAACTTAATTGTTGAATAAAATATCCTTTCTTCTTCAAAATTTTTTTCTTTTATAAAAATTCCATGCATTTAAAAAAAAATAATTTTGTTGAAAATAAACATGAAATAGTGTAGAGGATGCTTCATGGAAATAAGGCATCATGAAACCAGAAAAATCCATTCATACCATATAAGTTAAAAAAACATCATTCTCTTACTTTTTATGGAAAAATCAAAAAGTACCTAGTATGGTAAACAAAAGAAATATTCCTTCCATACCATGAAGTAAAAGTCAAAAATGGATAAAAATGAATTTAAACATACATAGAAGAATAGTAAAAATTTTATGATAACATTTTTAGAAAATACGGACATGGATGATAAATATATCTTCATTAAATACTTATGTATAAGCAATCTCGGATAAAAATGAGATTGAAAGACTACCCCTTACCTTGTACTTTTCGTTAGTCGAGGGTGTGGTCACCTCCACTTCTTTTTTGGAATTCCTTTGGATCACTTCTTTGGGACAATAGGGATGGAATTTTTGTAAAACCAAGACCTATATATGTTAACTAAGATGTTTATATGAGAATTGGTCAGGTGTTGGTCGAGCTATAAGGCTCAAGGTGGTGTGAGGATATGTGGGAGGAGATGCATTTTTATAAGAGAGGAGGAGGGGGACTTTAGGAAGGTATTATTATAAAATTATTTTTGGTTTCAAAAGGTACCCCACTCATTTAATTTGAAGATAATATGATAATTTTTTGAAATCCTCTAAACCAATAGGTTTTAGACAAGTTTAGGTCTCAAATTTAACCTTATCTTTTAGCTTTAACCCATAGTTAACTAATTTAACTCTTACCATGTCTTCTTGTATATTCATAATATATGGTTAATATAGTTTCTATAATATGCCATTAGAACCTAAAGTGGTTCATCAATTTTATTATCAACATTATCTAAATCATTTGGATGAATATTATATTTTTAGGACTATTATATCATTTAATAAAATAGTTTTTGTTTTAAAACTCATTTATGTCAATTTTTAAACTATTCATATCACGACTTTTTAAAAATCCATAAAAACTTGATTATTTCGATGAAAATTCTTTAATTCAAATATAAAAAGTCATACTCATCTATTAAGTTCTTTTATGGTATAAAAATTCTCAAAATAAATTTATTTTATTATTTATAATCACATTTATTTAAATCAATCTTTATTTAGGCAATCACTACATCATCATTGTGTCATAAATAAATTTAATTATTTTGTGTCTGAAAAATATAAATAAAATACCATGATGTAGTAAATATGTTTTTCTTTACAATGATTATTTATAGTCGAATTTATCTTATGTATAACCCCATATTATTTTTTTATTAATAATATACAAGTTTATGTCATATTTCTCTTTACTTAAAATTAATTCGTATAAAATGGTATTTTCACATCCAAGTGGTTCCATGGGGTACCAAAATTGACCCAAGGATGCCCATGGTCAGAAATATATCATACAATAGGATTAGGACATGTGTTAGGGTAGTTTAATAATATTATTATATTACTATTTACCCTTATTTACCAGATTTACCCTTTAACCATGGTAAATAAAATAATTACTAAAGTTACTATTCATAATGTCTAAAAAATAAAAGGTACCTATTTACAAAATTTTAACCTTCTAATTCAAAACATAGAATCAATTTTTTCAAAATTTTAAAACACAGAAGTTGCAATAATTATTTTAAAATTAATTCCCTTTGTCAAAATCAAAAAGTGGGGTTTTAAGAAGTAATAATTATCCAAAGGTTGACTTTGTTTATGTCCAATTTAAAAGTGAAATTACATAAAATGAACAACATTTTATTAAATGAAAAATAATAATAATCCAATTACAATTTAAAACCAATTAAAAATATAATTAACTATATAAATAAATTAGATGAAAATGCAGTTTTGAATTAAAATGCAGTATTTTTCACTATTCAATAAAATATGAATTTTATCAGAAAAATACCAAAAATTCAACAAAAATAAACTTCTATGTACCTCTTCCAAAGAAGAAGTTTATTTTATAAAATATAATATATAAAAATGTTAAAATCTAGATTTAAAATGGGTGCGCCATCAAAAGGAAACAAAACTACATTTTTTTTGAAAAATACTTCTTTTATCCTAAAAATGAACTTGTTCTTATATCATGTTTAGAAAATAAATAATATAAATGTTAATGTCATATAAAATTCAAAATATGGTTAATACTATTCACAATTTCTAGTTTATATCCCAATAAATTATAATATTTTAATAATATATCGTTGTTTAGTGAAACTCGGTATTGTGTACAATGCAAGTTCTCAAGGAAGGTCACTCTTGCGTGTAACACAAGACAAGTTAGTGTTGCATTTATTGATGGATAATATATTGTTTTTTATACTGAAAGCTAATATTGGTGTAGTATACAACACAAGATATCAATGAAAATAAAGAGAATCTATCTCATAAAATCTCAGGGTGTTACATGAAGATTCAACCTGACATGTAGGTTCTTATTGTGACACTTGGTGAGCCAGATTCCATGATTTTAATATGGTTGGCATGAAATACACTAAGTTCAATGATAACTTTGGACTTGAAACAAACTCATATTTTTCTATTTTCTCCTTATTCTTCTGGACATGTTGCTTCTTTGAGGATCTGCCTTCATATGACTAGGTTTTAATGAAGATGGATTTGCTATAATGGAAGCAGTAGGAGACACAATATACTATTTCAACTGTGTTTAAAGAATAGAATGAGATCATTTAATTTTTTTCCTGATCATCCAATCATATAATTTATAATAATTATTTCTGTTGACTTCCTTCCATTCTCCTTCCTTTTCTAGATTGGTAACAGTAACACATGCTATCGAGATTGAGGAATTTTTCAGCTTCACTTACCCAGAGTCCACCATATTTTGAAGAGGTCAAACAACACACTCCTGGATAGGGTGCCCCAAGATTTTATGGAAGGGGAAATAGTTTAGTAGGTCCTCATATCCTTATTTGTTAGGTTTCTTTGGCTTTAGAAACTAAACTGAATTGTTTTCCAAAGCTGGGATGAAGTAGACGGGGACTTGGTCATTTTGAAAAGAATATACCTTGTTTTCCAATTCCTCAAACTGCTTCCACCTCTGATATCTTTGATCATCTTAATGAAGCAGTCATTGCTGTTAACACTTAGGTAGTGGTGGAATAAAATATGACACATTCTTTGAGGTAGGGGAGGGTACATGGGCCTACTTAAGTGTAACTATAGTGGCCTCTACCTCTCATGTTCTCCTTCCCTGAGCTGATGGGTTTATCCAAGACTTGGATTTGGCCTTTGGGATGGAGTTTTCCAAATGTTGATCAATTATGTCCAGATCCCAAAACCCTCATATGTATTTCATAGGTACTAAAGGTATGAATAACTCATCACAGAGATTTACTACACAAATGGGTAGTAACTCTTCTTGAGGGAGTAGTGGGTTAAAAGAGTAAGCCAATCCATTCCACCTTGCAAAGAAATATGAGACTCTTTCATTATCCATTTTTTTTGTAGTTGGTGAGATCAAAGAATATTTTATTCTACAACATTGAGTTGAACTTGAATAGTAACTTCTGAAGAATATCTTCCCATCAAGTAATTGATCAAGACAGAAAACTTGTGTACCATACAAAGGCCAGCCCCGGTAATGATTGTATGAAGTATATGAATTTCACTACTTCCTATTACTTAGGTGACCCCGTCATGGGATCACAGTGAGAGTTGAAATGTGTCAAGTGCTGTTTTAGATCTCCTAAGATGTTTAAAATATGAAATGTAGGATTCCCAAAGTTTAGCGGGGGAGGATACAGATCTACCCATCTCGGATAATACTTTTTTTCCAGTTGAACCGGTGTGTACTGTCTTTCTACAAAATTACAATTGAGTTATTAATGAATAAATGGTATTCATAAGAATTCAAGGAATATATGTATGAGATGGAACCTAAATAGGTGTGGTGGATAGAGCCTAAACTGGTGCGGCGACTGACAGAACCACTGGTGGAAGCACCGTATGAATCTACCATGGGTTACCGATAGGGACATGCCTATAAGGATGTGCCTAACCATGATTTGGTTGTGTAACCAATAAATTAAATTCATTATACACATCAGTATTCTCAACAAACCCTATTTACCAATGTTCTACTATAGGAAGTAAAATCTGAGGATCTGCTTGTGGAGCATATCTGGTAGGAATGCTGCTTTAGAGTAACTCTGCATTGAGTGTTCTTAACTTCCTAATTTTATCCTCTTGCTAAGAAAATATTTCCTTAAGAGAAATGAATTTACCTTCTCTAGGGGAAAGGTGAGACATGGCATGACCTCTACATTTTCCCTTATTAGGTTCCTTTCTAAGAGGTGGAAGTTAATTATTTGTGGGGACACCTAAATTTTGGGAAAGCGTCTGATTTCAGGTAATCTCACCTCCTTAATTTTATTCTATGTGGAAAAAATTATGAATAATAACCCCATACTTTGACTCCCTTTAACTAGATTCATTTTCTGGAGGATCTAAAATGACGACATTAATTATACTCACCGAAGCATAATGAATTTTTGGCATTCTGTCGGTTCTTTGTGAGATCTCCTTCTTCTATGCCTTCCATGAGAATTTTTCCTCTTATTTATTGATTCATCAGGAACTGTTTGGTGGATAGTAACATAAATGTAATCCTCATATAGTTTCATTTTGTGTCTTCTTCCATAATTGGGAGAAAACTGACCTTCATTGAGGAGGGGATTCTGAATGTGAAAAATCCCGCAACCCAATGGGATAGGGTTTTTCATATTTTTCTTTCTCAACCTCTAGGGATCTATTTGTTGGATTCATGGGTTGGGTTAAAAAATCCCTCATCCCTATGGGATGGGGTGACTCTTGAACTAATATGGATGATATTAGCATAAATGTTCTTCAGATTTTATGAATTCTTATCCGAACATTGGCTGGGTGCATTATTCAGAACTCACTTAAATCACCTACTTTGAAAGACCATTGCAATATTTTAGACATCTGCACAATATAATGTCTAAAATATTTTAATAGGGAGTAATTTATTTTCTCATAATATTTATGAAAAAGTATCTCAATACCTTTCTCCCTATGGACCTAAATTTGGTGGAAGCCGACCAAGATCTATTCTTGCTGAGCATCTCTTTTTTCATAAAAAAATTCGTTTTTTGTAGCTAAACTGATGAAATAACATTTCATGAGACCACTTTTGGTGGGATATTCTAGCTTTAGATCATGGTGAAATTCAATTCTCCATGTATAACCCATCCTCTGATATAAACACTAGATGGGGTATCGGTGATCAATTGTCGCAATCTCATTAATGCATTGATGGAGGCATGTTAAAGGGATACCTATTGCATCTCAATAGTTGAATTTCAGGAAGATAAGAGAGATTACAAGTCAATTTGGCACTATAAACCATCTATTACCTTGACATGAATTGTTTATTCTTTCAAAGGTAATATATTTTACTTTAGATGATGAAGAGTTTTCCACATGTTGAGGCAGATGTCATGCACAGAATCTGCCATCAACATCTTTGGAATACTGTATTGAGGAGTGGCCAAAGTCCAAAACATGGACGGTATTTTATTTTCAAAAAGTTTTTTTTCTTCTCATGTTCAATATATCATCTTTATATTTTTCAAGAGTTTCCTCCACCTGATCGGACCAAAGTTTGTGATTCTCTACCGTTTGTTCAGAATCTATAAAATCAGTAGAGATTTACTCTATTGAATTGGAAGATAAATGGCCCAAGGGTTGTTAAGAAAATGACTATCACCTTCAGATATCTTTTGGTTGAAAATGAATTTAACCCACCAGTTATAAGGCATCATACATGGCTGGCCTTGTATTTTCAAGTGCCTCAAGATAAGAGGGATTTCTCGTCACTACATTGTCAATTGGAGATTTCTCTTGACAATGAGAATAAATACCGTGGAGAGAAATTTCACATTGAATTCCATCATGGGGAGGATCTTCATGGTATATTATAGTAAGGGGTAGACCCTCTTTATCCTTGGTCTTCTATCCTCACGAAGGGTTTCCATGGATATCATCAAGAGATATGTTCTCAAGATAGAGCAGATTTTCATGAAGCAATCCTTCATGAGGAAGTGTTTGATGAGGACATTAAAAGTTACAACTACTAATCCCATAATTTGGTAATGAGAGGTTAGGATCTTGAGCTACAAAATATAAATGTCTGAGGGATTTAAGAACTCCAACATTGAGCATATCCAAATCACTAACTGGCACTTTATTTTACAACTATGTTTGATAAGCATTTTTTTGGATGCCTTCTTACAGAAGTTGGAGCCACTTTATCAGAAAAGTGGATATCATTTGTAGGTGTATGTTCCTTACTTAGAGTAGTTGTCAGAATAGTATGATTATCTCTCATTGTAATAAGTGTATATTCCTAATCCGGTTGTATATATGATATGGGGGACTATCTCTCATGACCCTACCGAAATGGAGTAGAGGTATGTATCTTCTCCTAGGTGACATGATGATGAGCCACCCCAGGTATGAGGAAAGAGTTATGTGTCCATATATTAGGTACTTCTTTTTCCCCCGCTTTGATATTGTAGAATATTTCTAAGATATAGGCATGAATTTTCATCTTCCCTTTCACCATTTCAAGGATGTTCTTGGTGACTTCAGTGACCATTACGAGAATATAGGTCCATTCCATATCTGGATTAGGGGTATGTACCTACCCCTATACTCCCTTTCTTATCAATGGTTATTTACGATACTCATGTATTGGGGAAGAAAGTTTAGTCTGGCATCTGCTTGTCATTGGGAATTTCCAACTGAATTCTCCATGTGCTGCCATATGAGTTTGTTGGAAGGCTAGGTGAGTGTAGGCATGTGTATGTTCTTACTTATGGGTTGTCACCGAAGTGGGTTGGCGACATTATTTGAAGGTATTCAAAAAAATATGATGGCAGGCATGATTATTGTAAGAATGTATCTGTTACTTCTCAAGGTACTCTATCATATTTGAATGATGGGATTGGTTGGGCACCACCAAACGAGTTTTTTGGCCGATAAAATTAAGGATGATGAGTGTATGTGCCTTCTCACTATTTTACACCAAACTGGGTTAGTGGGATTCTATGAATGGGGAAAAATTAAGAACCTTATCCCTATTAGCTAGTTGTCATGCCCCACAGTATGTCATGCATGCCCGAGTTTGAGGGACTTGGGCTGGATGGTTGAAGGCAACACCATTATCATGATGAGGGTTTACTGCTGCGTAGTGTTGGCAGCGGCAATTGTTGGTATTAGGCCTTGGGAAGGAGCCCTGTTCCTTTAGGATGACGCCGTATGCGGCTTCTTGGTAGACCTACCTATAATATGGGATGGGTTGGTGATTGAGTTTTGGGGATAAGCTCTCGAAACAGTTGAAGATGGTGATTGGCACCATCTACTTCTGGACCACCAGTCTTTATTGGCTAAACTATTATGGGTTATTCTTGATCTAGAGGACCTATCAGGTATCCTCTAAGGTTGGAATGGTACCGTGATGATGGTAATCTTGAACCAGCATGTTAAAGACCCAATGTTGAAGATGATGAGTCAGTGATGAAATCCTTTATGCAGACGAGGATCTAACCTGAGCAACATCCAGGGAATTCATAGGTGTAAACTTAAAGGAAGCCGTCTGGATTATCAGGATTTATTGGAAATTATTGCATGTATATATGAAAAACACAAAAAAGAACTCTGACATCACATTTGAGCTAAAAAATTCCTAATTGATTTCCTTTTTTGGAAAACTTTTATCTATTGATAGGGGCCTAATATATGGGTAAAACTATCATCTTGGTTAAGGATTCACATCGAGTTCACTAAATTTTTTCCCTTAAAACATGTGTTCTGGTAAGGAATCAATATTTCCAAATGGTTTCCAACAAATTTGTTTAAGGAACTGGAAACACCCTACTGTTCTGTAACCAAAGGGACCAACTTTACAAAGGCATATGTTCATTAGATTTATTGACCAATGATATTTAAGAACTTGCATTGGTCAAGAGGATGGGTGGTTGGGCTCATCACACCCTTTTGGGGGGAATTATTTTTTACTCTGAGCCTCTCTTATAGATTTAAGATATGTTCATGAATCCTTCCTTAATTACCAAGTACGATGTGAGTAATCCCAATATTAGAAATTAATTATTAGCATGTGTGGAATTTAGAATCATCTATTTGTATTCATGTTTCTTTATTGATGGAGATATCTGTATGTATTTGAGGTTCTCCATCAATGGTATATACTCATATAATACTTAGATATTCTTTGGTTGTTATTATACTGATGCCGGTTTCTAATCCACTCAATAGAGAACTCTAGAGTTTATGGTCATCTAGGTAGAAAAATGTCACTCTAGAATTTATCATCATCCAGGGAGATGAAATTTGTTATGATGTTGGGATTGAACCCATATATGGGATACCTACATATTCTTATGAAAGGAATCATAACTCACGTAGTTTGATGCCACTTAGTGGGACACATCATACCTTTTAAGGTCAATTGATAAGGATCCAACCATACAATTTAACATCATTTGGAAAGGTCATCTAGGAGAAAGGTGCATAGTCAAAGCTTAGTGTGGGAATTATAGATATGAAACTCAAGGAACCTAGAAGGAATATGAGATTCCAAGATGTATTAGACCCTACTAAGGATATGGGCTAGAGGGAATAGGGCTGATTTGTAATGTTGGGTTTGAACCTCAGGGAGGCTTCCTACATATCCAAGTTGTGGTGGGAAACAAATACCATGTATTTTGGTAAGTATCCTAGGGAATTATGTCCCTTTGATAGGAATAGGTTGGGTCTTACTTCTGAATAGTATTACTATATTAAGGGGGTATGATTTCTAATTTCATGGATGAGATGACATAGAGCTTAGGCCTTAGGAAGGATTACTATGTATCCTCGTTATATTAGGAATTAGAGTTCTCATATTTCATTAAATTTAGTGGATTGTATAGATTTTTGATCATTACAAAACTCTAATACCATGTGTGTCATTCATTGTGTGGGAAATAAAAGGATGTCAAAGATTCGACACACTACAAATGATTTCTCCTCTGCTAGTGGAAGAGGTCAGGCCTACAATGGAAGAGGCTAGGGATACCATGGAAGAAGTCCTGTCTATGGAAGAAGTGGCTGAAGTAATGAATCTTCCATCTATTAACTTTACATTGGACATGGATCCAGATTTAAAGAAGTATTTAAGGAAGTGGCGATAGAGAGGAGCAAGATTGAAACCTCATACATGAATGTCTAGGGGATTTCACCAGGATGGTTGCCCTAAAATTAATCCCAAGAGAGAAGGGAGACTTTTCCTTTGTCAAATGGAAATGAAAGTATGATCTGTATCCTCCCTACTAAGGATCAGAGGCTCTGGATCTCAAGGATAAGAAGGGGTGGATAGAGTCCTACCTCTGGAATCTGAGATATATAACTCCTCAACACTATCATTGGGGTATTGGTCCATGTGACTATAGATATACAAACCAACAGACATCCCAAGGATCCCAAACCACTTATATGACACATGTGGGAAACCTCTAACTATAGATATACAAACCCAAATGGGAGACACTATGATGTGCCTTTCCTAAAGGTTTGATAAATCAAGAGGTCTTGGTGAAGGTTTCAACTTAGTCACATTCAGACAAGGGATCCAAGGAAAGATAATCCCTACAATGAGTGGATTAAAATAGGGATTAAAGGATGACTCATGTAGGTCATAGGCATTGGTAGTCCATGCAGGTATGTCATGTAGGTATTCCACATAGGTCCTAGGAGGAATTAAAAAAACACTTAACATATGGAGAGTAAGTCTATAGAATCTTGATATTATTTGGGAAAAGGACTACCATGCTAACAACACTTGGGAAATGTTTTAACCTAGGAACCCTGGGTCACTATTGGTTTCTGTTGAAGAGTCTCTTGTAGGTCATTCCTTAGGGAAAGGGCCCCACATAGGTGGCTTCTTATGGGTCCTCAATTATATTTTTTGTATCTTAAACTCTAAAAGGATTTGATATTTCTTATGAATTTTAATTATCTCTTCTATAGTGTTTTAGAGAGATACCTATGAAAATTTGGGGGACATATGTGAAGGTTCTATATAATGGGATATTTGAGACTTCTTATGATTTTTTCTCTTGTTGAAATGGGGAGCCCAAGAATCCTATTTATCAGCAAAGAGGGGACCTAGTTGAATTGAATTGTTGGAATAGGTCATTGGCGTATGTCTTCAGAACAAATTTACTGTGTAGGGGTGTAAAAAATTACACAACTACATAGGTCCTTGGCATAGTGGACTACACCTTTGGACTACACTGGCACAACCTACACTGTCCCTCTTGCACCCAAGTGTGCGATGTAGGCCCATTTTGATAGATTTATTTACTTCTCTTTAAATTTTCTTGACACTTTAAGATACCCAAAATTGACCTTCATAATCCTTTTTCTTTCACTTATTAAAAATTGAGTATCAAAAACAATATACCCTAAACTCTTTTAGGATGCAAAGAGTAATTTTCTATGTAATTTGATTGGTATAATCCTATAGAAAACAGTGATGTTCACTTATTAAAGATAACTAAATGAAACTATTTACATTTTATTTTATCATAATATATCATAAAATCCTTGGAATATTAAGTGATAAACACTTTAATCATATATTAGTTTAATCCTTTACGAACCATGAACATATCAATGTCCAAACAAACTCCCACTAGCTTATTAGATAATATATTATTTCATAATATCTTTCTAAGATACAAAAATACGTTTGTGTTAATAAATAATCCTTAATTCATATTAGAAGGAATATTTTATAAATAAAATATTTTCATCATATCATATATGGTATTATATGTTTTTGAATCATTTTTCATGAAAATAATACAATTCTTTAAAATATACCACTAAAGGGTGGAAGGATCTCATTCCTTCATATTTTAACAAATTTTTGGGTAAAGAATTTTACCCTTATCTTCTTTTCAAGTATGTTATAGAATCTAATGAATCTTAAAATATGTGTATACAATCTATCAACTCAATTTTTTTCCTAGACAATATTTTTTATTGAATAAATTTTTCTTATCATATATGTGAATTGATAAGAAAATACACATTCTTTACATAGATTCATTTTAGTTTGATAAATTATTTTATTATAAAATATTTATTTTAAAAACTATTTTCATCATCTTTTGAATGAAAATTATAAGCTATAATGATTATTAACTTAATTTTTAACTTCTATATATTTATAGCACTTTTAGAATAAAAATTTGGTATCTGATACCCTTAAAAATTAATGAATTGATTTCTATAACACCTATACTTGACATGGAAATTTGATGGAGTTTATTAAAACCCCTTTAGGTATCTTGGTAATCCATCATATAGAATTATTACTACTCTTACCTAACAAACCTAGGTTTTAATAACCTCGACTAGAATCTTGTAAAAACATTTTTGAAATTCATTAGCTAACTTTTCTTCTTCTGGTTTTAACTTTTACCCAATTTCACTATCTATAAAACATTATTACCTAGACAAAATATTCCCAGCTCACTTATTCTAAAAACTTTGAGAATATAATGTATACTTATCTTTGATTCAATAATAGTTTTAAAACTTTTCCATAAATGAAAATAGGATGAATTCCATAAATAAAATAAACCATTTTAGTCTCCCTTAAATAGTGTTATAGAATTTAAAAAATCATAAACTCTATGTATGAAAAATACACATCTCATTTTATTAAAAAAATTTATTTACATGATCTTTTCAAGAGAAAAATGAGATAAAATACACATCTTATGAAACTTTTATCCAATATTTAAGAATTCCAATTGTTAATGCAAAACATCTTTACTCCATTACTTGAAATGAAAATTCAACCTCTAAAATTAAATTCTTTTACATCTTATGACCTTCTGAATATTTACAACACTTGTAAAACATAAAGCCAGTATCATATATCTATAATAATAATATAATTTAATTTTATAACATTTATACCTTATGTGGAAACTCCACAAGGATTTTTACAACCCTCCAGGTAATCCAAACAATTTCTTGTCTAATGAAAAACTTTATTACAATAAAAAAATTGTTTTTCCTTATTCTTATTCTTTGATTTAATTAGAAATTTAGACTCTCTATGAACTATTTTGTTCCCCATATAGCCATAAAATTTACCTTTTTCTTTATGTACCATTAATATGGTACTTAATCATGGACCACCAATGTCATTTTCATCCATCCTCAATATATCATGGAGATTGGGAAAAGTTATATAGTGTTAATTCATTATATAATTCACAACAAAATATCAGAAACTTTCCAGTAGTGATTTTAAAATGAAATATATATCCAATTAAATCATAAGTGGTGAACCTATTGTCTCAAATTAATTTACATAACCAATAATATTTATTACATGAGTGTAGATTGAGGTTCCTTCCATCATATTGTAGTGAAAATTATCTTTTGACACTTCATTCCATTAATTCTTATATTTCTCCTGATAGATCATTTTTATTTTATCTATTACTTTATAGGCATCCCGAGACACATATTTCTTTTGAAAATTCGATTATATGGTAACAAGAATAAGTTTGGATAATTCTTATGAATCTTTTAATTGTTTAAAAAAGTCATCTAAATCCATTTGTTGAATAACTTCACTAGTTGGTTTCGTAGGAATAGTTTATTCCGACACATGGGACTTTACTTCTCATCTGGGAACTATTATCAAGACTCGTTGATGAAATTACTAGAATTTAGATTTTCCATGTAAAATATTGATCTAAAGGTTAAGATTTTTTATATTCCATTTATCTAAAATAAAATCTGTTATCAAATGAGTATCGTAATTTATGAACCATTTAATAACAACTTTTATTAAATTGGATCCCACTAAAAATGATGCCCCCTTTTAAAATATATCATATTCACAAGTGGGATAAAATATATATTTCAACCTAAATTATAATGGATTTTCAAATAAATAATCCATGATTATTTAGGTAGGGCTTCATCCCAATCACAACTGTTGTGACTCTTGGCTAGTTGAGTGGATAACGCTTTATCCAATCCATCACATGGATAAATTTAAATTAATTCCTATAGTATCTTAACCATTAGTTTTTCAAAAATAGTGTATTTTAAAGAAAGAACCAAGAATATTATAAAAAAGAATAATTAATGGGTACTCATGCAGATATGGACATTACCCAACAAGTTAAACCCTTGTGACTTATAATTTTACTTCCTTATATAAGATAATTCAGGGGTACACGCGGTGAGATAGGAAATTCCTAGCCGAACAATCAAATCTTGATAAGTGACACTTTGGAAGAAATATAAAACTTATTATTTGAGGGGATTTTGTAACACCCTGAGATTTTATGAAAAATATTATTTTTAATTTCATTGATGTCTTGTGTTGTATGCTATACCAAAAGGATCTTTCACTACACGCATCCCAGACTTGGCTTGCATTATACGCAATCGCGACCTTCCACGATAGCATGTGTTGTACACAATACCGAGTTTCACTAAACAACGATATGTTATATAAACTAGCCATTAGGAATAGTAATACCCACTTTTTGAAATTTTATAAATTTTATCCTTCGAAATGGACTTCATTTTCGAATTCGGAATATCGAAATTAGCCTAGGGTGAAATTTTGGTATTTTTCTGAAAACTTTCAATTTTTGATGAATAGTGAGAACACTGGGTTACTATTTAAAAACTGACTTTTTATTTAAATAATTATTTATTTTATTTAAATTTATTTTAGGTAAAAATTGATACATAATACCTATATAAGTTCAATGTAATTCATTAGAGTCATTTTATAATAATTTTAGACATATAAAAAGTTTATTGAACTTTTCACCGTCTTTTACCCACCTCCCAGGAGAGTTTGAAAATTTAAATAAAACTTAATTTTACCACTTCTGTGAGTTTAATTTCGAAAATATGAGAGACACAGTTAACATTGAGGAGTAAAATGTTGTTCAATAAGATAAAAATAATTTTTGGTGAATAGTAACGTTTTACTTTTATTTCCCACGGTTAAAAGTAAATAGGGTAATTAAAAGTAAAAATGATATTATTATTACCATAACACATGTACTAATTCTATTGGATAAGTGTAATTCGACCAAAAACAAGCTTAGGAATAAAATATTACCCTTTTGGTCCACTTGTATTAGATTAGGACATTTATTATTATTTTATTTAAAGAAGAGTTTAATGAGTTAAAATCAAAGTTTAATAACTAAAACATTTTTAATATAGGGTTATAGATAAGATAAATTTAACTATAAATATTAATTAGAAATATAAACAGATTTCCTATATAATGGTATTTTATTTATAATTTTTAGACATTATATAAGTTAATTTATTTATAACACAATGATGATGCAGTAATTACCTTATTAATGAAATATTAACGTAATTGATATTATAAATACCCAAATAAATGTAATTTGAGACTTTTTATGAATTAAACTAATTTTATAGGTTACTATGACATGTTAGTATTGATTTAATTAACGTTTTTTGAACTATTCATGCTGTTATGATTTTCACAAAAATCAATTACCAAATAGTGTCAAAATTGACATAAAACAGTTTTTAAAACAAATATTATATTATTAAGTGTTATTTTATTCCAAAAAATATAAGGTTCAGAAATATGACTTATATAAGGATATATATATTAATAATGAACCACTTGGGGTTCTTTTGTCTTGTTATAGTAAGTTTATTAACCATATAGTGTATAAAAACAAAAAGACACTATAAAAGTTAACTTATTTAACTTTAAATCTAAATGATAAGGATAAAATAGTAACCTAAACTTGTCTAAAACCTATTAGTTGAGAGTATTTAGACCCATCCCCACCTTATATTCGAAATAAATCAATTTGGAGCTATTAAAAACCGAATATGACTTTATTATAAAATAATATTATAAGTTTTCCTAAGGTGCCCCTCTCCTCCCTTATAAAAAGGGCACTCCTTCCCTCTTCTCTTCACACCCTTTTGAGCCTTGAAGCTCAGAAAAACCCTGAAAATTACTCTTCTAAAACTCTCTAGTTATATCATAGAGGTTCTGGTCTTCTCACAAGACCAACTCTAGTGCCCTAAGAAGAATTTTAAAGGAGGTGCGTCGAGGAAGAGGTAATCTCTTCTACCGACTCTTTCAAGTTTCTTTCTTCTTATACTTCCACTTATTTAGTTTTTTAATTATAAAGTAATAACATAAGTATTAAATATAAACTTATATGTTATTATAAATATGAAACAACCCCATTTCACCTTCTATCCATCCTATAGAAAATGAAATCACCGCGCGTGCGTACGTACGGAATACCGTCTCCACGCCGTGGTGTAATCTGTTTTTCCACCACCACCCTACTTGGATGGGTATAATGGTGTAAAGAATAACTATATATGATTATTATAACATAATAATGATTATAAAATATTATATCATCCACTCCAATTCCAGTCAATAAATATGGGAACGATATCGTCGCTCATGCGTACGTACGAATTACAGTCTCCATGACGCGATGAGATTCATTTTCCATGTTAACAATTCAAGAATGATTATAAAGTATATATAATAAGTAATCATGAAATATATGAAATAATAATGCTTCTGGATTTATGTATATATATATGTATGTCATCTACTTAATTCCATTCAAGTCAATAAGGAAAGGAAAACAACATTCATGCGTACGTACGACCTACCGTCTCCATGAACGGTGAATTTCATTTCATTTATATATCTATTATATATATATATACTGAATATATATGATATATAAATCATTATTTACATTATTTATGTAATTAAATCATGATATAAGTAATAATAATATCAAGAACAATAAGTCCAAACAAGTACGATAAATAAAACGATTTTACCCAGAACGCTGCTTTAACATGGAATTTACAAAAGAACGGGTAATATAATGTAATAAGTGAACCATATATATGATATAATAACAATGAATATGATTATGTAATAAGTAAATTACATTATTTAAATCATTATACAGGAGGTTTAGATATGTACTAAGCATATCAGACCTAAGGTAAGGGATAACTATTTCAATCTCGTTCTTATCCGAGATTATTATTCGTAATTATTTACTAGGGTTATTATTATCATCCATGTCCATGTTTTCTAAAATTGTTTTTATGTTTATTTAATATCCTTTTTATCCATTTTTGACTTTTACCACATGTTATGAAAGGAATATATCTTTTTTTACCATAAGAGGAACTTTTTGACTTTTCCGACAAAAGTACGAGGAGAATGTTTTTTTTAACTTATACGGCATGAACATATTTTTACGGTTTCATAAAGACTCATTTTCATGAAGAATCCTCCACAATATTTCATGACTATTTTTAAAAAAAATCCTTTTATTTTAAAATTTGATGACATTTTGTGAAAATAAAATGATTTTTAAGAAGAAAGGATATTTTCCTCAAGAATTCATTTCAAGCATTTTATCAAAACCATTTTCCATATAAGATGGAATTATTTAATATGTGTATGTTTCAAGTATAACGTCTCTATGATTTACGTGGTTTCAATTTTCTTATGATGAAATGATATCCATTTGTTTTATATGGATTATGTTATGATGTGACGATGTTTATGAAACCCATTTTATTCTTTGGGTTATGATGAATGATTTATGTTTATTTTGTGGCACAAGTAAGAATGATTTCATTATGAGATGGGTGGGACCTATATCTCCCTCCAATGCATTGGGTAAAGATTTATATCTCATGATATTGACATGGCTGGAACAACAAGTTAATCCGGTTCTGTGATATAGGACTGGAATGAGGAGTGAACTCGATTCAGAAAGTGACTTTGTCCACTAAGATGGTCTTGGCAGCAATGTCTTGGCTAATATGGAAATCATATCATGTGCTTAATGTTTTGAGACAATTACATGTTTTCTTCCCATTCTATTTTATCATGATTGATGTTCCATTATGATATATGCCTTATGTACTTCCAAGATTTATGTCTTTGCTCAAGATTTTGATGTTTAGATTTTATGTTCAAGTTTTTGCATTCAAATGTTTATGGATTGTTTTATGTTCTCTATGTTTACCCTTACTGGGAATTATAGCTCACCCTTTTTATGTTTTCGTTTCCCCAGGATTTAAAGAAAGGTTTTAGGTAAGAAAATAAAAGGGGAAGATCTTTATGGGAGATGTTGAAGATCTTTCACCATGATTAGAAGATTATGTTCCAAGTTTCCAAAGTCACTAAACTTTTACGATCCTTTGGTGTCTGTTTTTGTTATGTATTAAGTATTCCACAAAAGTAATGTAATGTCCATGTAAGTAAAGATTTTGGTCTCTATAGTTGGTATCAGAGGTTCGGTTTAGTCAACCTTTGGAAAATATGATGCGAGAAGTTTAGTGAGATCCCTAGAGATATTTTTAAGGTATGTCTAGGGATGTCCCTAAGGTTAAGTATAAGTATAGGTTATAGTCCTAGAATTATAGTAATGATATTAGAATTAAACCTAAGATGTTAGATATTGAAGTTAATCCCCCTTGATTATGATTTTGGCCTCTCACACTATTCTTTTTGGGTTTTATAAAATGGATGGAAATAGGAAGATTCACGATAATGGAGGATATGATGGACAATGGAATGATATTATTCATGAGAAACCAAATGAAATTGGATCTGGAAGTCCACATATCTATATTATGCCTAATCAGAAATATCATAATATGATCAATAATCTCAACTTTGGTATGTTTCCCGACTCATCTAATAAGAGAAAGATGGAGTTTCATGATGATCATAGAGGAAATAAAGTTCAATTTCCCTCTTGTAAATCATGTGGGAAGAGGCATCAGGGAGAATTTTCAAAGGAGATGGAAGATGCTTTGGGTGTGAAAATGAAGGATACAAAGCTAGTAATTGTAAATTAAAAGGTTTAGTTAACACCATGGACAAGGATAATGGTATTACTACGACATTAACAATGATTAAATGTTTTAAATGTGGAATGTATGGGAATTATGCAAACCAATGCCCTAAGGGAAAGTCTCATGAAGAGAATCAGCATGGTCGTATGGGTAGTATTTATGTTGATGATGATGAAGAGACTAAAAATGATATGTTAGATGAAATAATTGTTGAATCTCAGTCAATGGTTTACGAAGGTAGTGTAATGATTTATGTTTATCAAGAGTTATGTTGTATAGGTATTGGTACAATGGAATAAAGACACATCTAAGGATTGTTATACTATTGGCTTTCCTAAAGTATTTTAAAGTATATGTTGAATGGTATCGGTAACCATGAATGGTTATTCAGATATCTTTTAAAAGCACCTAATATGCGCATAAATAAGGGATAAAGAGATAATGAAATTTTTGATAGTATTTATGAGCTCATGACTAATATAAGGAAAAAGTGATATCATGGTTTGAGTTTATAGAATTTTTGGGATTTTGGTATATGGAAAGAGTTACCTTGTGGAAACATTCATGTTTTCACTATGGTTTAAGAGAATAAATGATTAAGGTATTCACATGTTTGGAATGTGACCAACAAGATATATCGTATGATATATGGGGGTAAATGATGGTTTTCACATGCTCGGTAGATGACATTTCTAGTAATTGTTTTCTTTATACTATGAGCTTGGACAAAATTATTTTGGATAAGCCTAAATATTTGAAATGAATTAAGTTATACATAATATAGTATTGTTTAAGGCTATAAATTTTTTCGATTTTATTACAGGAATGTTATTATAATGTAGATTTAGAAAAAGGGAAAACCTGTAGGACCAGTGAAAACCCATCGCGTCGGACAAGGCTGTGGGAATCGAACCCACAACTGAAGAGCGACATGCCTTTATCACATACCACTAGCCTATAGAAATTCCCTGGTTAGTAGAAACTAGTTTTATTAAGCAGTATGATAGATGAAGTATAAGTCCATTTTTGGAATCATATACGATTAACCTCACCATAGATGGACTTATGTATATTTGATAACTTTTTCTAACCTTTTGTTTGAGACATATGGAATGACCCATCATTCTATCACATGATCTACTAACACTTCAAGAATGAAAAATTCAACTTCATTTCTTTAAGAGATGAAGTGGAAATTGTTCAAGGCATGAACAACGGTAAGATTATATCAAAATAAGTAAGTATTTCTTCTAATTCAAATTCTTTAACTTTAGGGAAATCATCTTGAAAACCAAGAATTGTTTCCTAGTGCCCTTATATCTGATGAATCAGATGGTACCTTAGATCATCAAAAATTTATGGCTTTGTGATTGTTGTCTTTTTCGTAGCCATGTTCTCTACCACTCTCCATTAGAACTTGATGGTTAGATTTCTCTTCCATATCCATATTTTCAGCTATGTTATCCTATGTGGAAACCCAGTGATTAGTTAGTTTGGGTATCTATTATGTTTCATAATTTAGTTTTTAAAGATAAGTTTTGGTATTCCTTTTTACGATGTGGGTTTCTATTAAAACTTTCGAGTAGTAATCCATTTATAACCCCGACGAATTTCGAGGGAGAAATTCATTTTAAGGGGGGTAAAATGTAACACCCTGAGATTTTATGAAAAATATTATTTTTAATTTCATTGATGTCTTGTGTTGTATGCTACACCAAAAGGAGCTTGCACTACACGCATCCCTGACTTGGCTTTCATTACACACAATGACGACCTTCCACGATAGTGTGTGTTGTACGCAATTCCGAGTTTCACTAAACAATGATATGTTATATAAACTAGACGTTATGAATAGTAATACCCATTGTTTAAATTTTATCCTTCTAAATGGACTTCATTTTTGGATTTGGAATATTGAAATTATCCTAGGGTAAAATTTTGGTATTTTTCTGAAAACTTTCAATTTTTGATGAATAGTGAGAACACTGGGTTACTATTTAAAAACCGACATTTTATTTAAATAATTATTTATTTGATTTAAATTTATTTTAGGTCAAAATTGATACATAATACCTATATAAGTTCAATTTAATTCATTAGAGTCATTTTATAATAATTTTAGACATATAAAAATTTTATTGAACTTTTCGCCGTCTTTTACCCACCTCCTAGGAGAGTTTGAAAATTTACATAAAACTTTATTTTACCGCTTCTGTGAGTGGAATTCTGAAAATACTAGAGACACGGTTAACATCAAGGAGTAAAATGTGGTTCAATAAGATAAAAATAATTTTTTGGTGAATAGTATCTTTTTACTTTTATTTACCACGGTTAAAAGTAAATAGGTTAATTAAGGGTAAAAATGATATTATTATTACCCTAACACATGTCCTAATTCTATTGTATAAGTGTAATTAGACCAAAAAAACCTTAGGAAAAAAATATTACCCTTTAGGTCCACTTGGATTAGATTAGGACATTTATTATTATTTTATTTAAAGAAGAGTTAAAAGAGTTAAAATCAAAGTTTAATAACTAAAACATTTTTAATATAGGGTTATAGATAAGATAAATTTAACTATAAATATTCATTAGAAATCTAAACATATTTCCTACATAATGTTATTTTATTTATAATTTTTAGACATTAAATAATTTAATTTATTTATGACACAATGATGATGCAGTAATTACCTTATTAATGAAATATTAACATATTTGATATTATAAATACCCAAATAAATATAATTTGAGACTTTTTATGAGTTAAAATAATTTTATAGGTTAATATGACATATTATTATTGATTTAATTAACTTTTTTCTAACTAATCATGCTTTTATGATTTAAAAAAAAATCAATTACCAAATAGTGTCAAAATTGACATAAAATAGTTTTTAAAAAAAATATTATATTATTAAGTGTTATTTTATTCTTAAAAATCTATTTTTTGGAAAAATTACTTAGATAAAGATATATATATTAATAATGAACCACTTGGGGTTTGTTTGGCTTGTTATAGTATGTTTATTAACCATATAGTGTAAGAAAACAAAAAGACACGGTAAAAGTTAAATTATTTAACTTAGAGTTAAATCTAAATGATAAGGATAAAATAGTAACCTAAACTTGTCTAAAACCTATTTTTGAGAGGCTTTTGACCCATACCTATCTTATCTTCTAAATAAATCAATTTCTAGCTATTAAAAACCGAATATGACTTTATTATAAAATAATATTTTAAGTTTTCCTAAGGTGCCCCTCTCCTCCCTTATAAAAAGGGCACCCCTTCCCTCTTCTCTTCACACCCTTTTGAGCCTTGAAGCTCGGCCAAACCATTCCAATTCCTCTTCTCAACATCTATATTTATATCATAGAGGTTATGTTCTTCTCATAAGACCAACTATAGTGCCCTAAGAATAATTTTAAAGGAGGTACGTCGAGGAAGAGGAAATCTCTTCTACTGACTCTTTCAAGTTCTTTCTTCTTCAACTTCCTCTTATTTAGTTGTTTCATTACAAAGTAACAACATCAGTATTACATATATACTGATATGTTATTATAAATATGAAACAAACTCATTTCACCTTCTATCCATCCTATGTAAAATGAAATCACCGCGCGTGCGTACGTACGAAATACCGTCTCCACGCCGTGGTGTAATATGTTTTTCCACCACCACCCTACTTGGATGGGTATAATGGTGTATGGAATAACTATATATTATTATTATAACATAATACTGATTCTAATATATTATATCATCCACTATAATTCGATTCAATAAATATGGGAATGATATCATCGCTCGTGCGTACGTACGGATTATCGTCTCCACGATGCGATGAGATTCATTTTCCATGTTAACAATTCAAGAATGATTATAAAGTATATATAATAAGCAATCATGAAATATATTAAATAATAACGCTACTTTATATATATATATATATATATATTTATGTCATCTACTTCATTCCGTTCAAGTCAATAAGGAAAGGAAAACAACTTTCATGCGTACGTACGGCCTACCGTCTCCATGAACGATGTATTTCATTTCATTTATCTATCTATTATATATATATATACTGAATATATATGATATATAAATCATGATTTACATTATTTAAGTAATTAAATCATGATATAAGTAATAATAATATCAAGAACAATAAGTCCAAACAAGTACGATAAATAAAACGATTTTACCCAAAATGCTGCTTTAACATGGAATTTACAAAAGAACGGGTAATATAAAGTCATAAGTGAACCATATATGATATAATAACAATTAATATTATTATGTAATAAGTAAATGAAATTATTTAAATCATTATACAAGAGGTTTAGATACGTATGAAGCATATCAGACCTAAGGTAAGGGATAACTATTTCAATCTCATTCTTATTTGAGATTGTTATTCGTAAGTATTTACTGGGGTTATTATTATCATCCATGTCCATGTTTTATAAAATTGTTTTTATGTATGTTTAAATTTATTTTTATCGATTTTTTACTTTTAACACATGTTATGAAAGGAATATTTCTTTTGTTTACCATATGAGGAACTTTTTTACTTTTCTGACAAAAGTACGAGGAGAATATTTTTTTAAATTATACGACATGAATAGATTTTTACAGTTTCATAAAGCGTCACTTTCATGAAGCATCCTCCACAATATTTCATGAATATTTTCAACAAAATACTTTTATTTTAAAATTTCATGACATTTTGTGAAAAGAAAATGATTTTGAATAATAAAGGATATTTTACTCAAGAATTCATTTCAAGCGTTTTATCAAAACCATTTTCCATATAAGATGGAATTATTTCATATGTGTATATTCCAAGTATAATGTCTCTATGATTTACATGGTTTCACTTTTCATATTATGAAATTATATCCATTTTTTATATGTATTATGTTATGATGGGATGATGTTTATGAAACCTATTTTATTCTTTGGGTTATGATGAATGATTTATGTTTATTTTGTGGTACAAGTAAGAATGATTTCATTATGAGATTGGTGGGACCTATATATCCCTCCAATGAATTGGGTAAAGATTTATATCTCATGAGATTGACATGGATGGAATGACAAGTTAATCCGGTTCAGTGATACAGGACTGGAACGAGGAGTGAACTCGATTCAGAAAGGGACTTTGTCTACTAAGATGGTCTTGGCAGCAATGACTTGGCTACTATGGAAATCATATCATGTGATTAATGGTTTTACACAATTACATGTTTTCTTCCCATGCTATTTTATCATGATTGATGTTCCATTATGATATATGCCTTACGTACTTCCAAGATTTATGTCTTTGCTCAAGATTTTGTTGTTTAGATTTTATGTTCAAGTTTTTTGCATTCAAATGTTTATGGATTGTTTTATGTTCTCTATGTTTACCCTTACTGGGAATTTGAGCTCACCCTTTTTATGTTTTCTTTTCCCAGGATTTAAAGAAAGGTTTTAGGTAAGAAAATAAAAGGGGAATATCTTTATGGGAGATGTTGAAGATCTTTCACCATGATTAGAAGATTATGTTCCAAGTTTCCAAAGACACTAAACTATTACGGTCCTTTGGTGTCTATTTTTTTTATGTATTAAGTATTATGAAAAATTAATGTAATGTCCATGTAAGTCAAGCTTTGGGTATCTACAGATTTAATCTCATTATCTTATCACATGTTATTCCCTTTATGTATTCATAATTCTAATAATTTAGTTTTGTAATATTATTCCCTTCACTAAATCAATATGTTCCAACCATATTTATGTGTAACTTTTTAAACTGCCCACAATTTTTATTAATCACCTAAAATTAGATGCCAAAAATATTTATACATATCCACATGAATTATATGTATATGACACATGACCTTTTCATGTAAAGGAATAGAGTTATAGAAGATCAACAATCTCTACATGAGTAATCCCAAAGTGATATATAACCAACCACATCCACCTTTCTTGACAAGGAATAAACCTCTATGATGGTAGGTAGTCTAATCCTAGGCACCTCTCCCTAGGGAGAATTTACTCAAGAGATAATCCAATTCATCATAGCTCAAACACCTAATACGCATAAATTATATTTAAAAATTAAATTTAAGTTCATAACTATAACTAAAAATCAGGTTTAAGGAAGACAAAAAACTAAATTCATTATGAAGTCATTCGTTGCATGAGAATGAAAGGATTTAATTCCTAGAATCAATTTATCATTTAAACTAGAGTATACACCATTCATAATATAAAAAATTTACAACAGGGAATAAAAAATAGGTAATAACATTTAAATAAATTATCAATTCAAACATTTAAATATGATATAACCATTCATGAAAAATTAATTAATAAAATTATTTCAACTTTATTCATTATGGAAATTCCATAATTATGAATTTATCACTTTATATTCATTTTAATATAAACATTCTATATTTATCATTATGTGGAATTTCATTTTAAATATATGATATTATCATGAATTTTCAACAATTTTATAATTCATTTTAAATTATATAAATATTTTACTTAATCTAAATATCATATACTTAGAATTTCAAATAAGTAATTATTAATTTTGAACAATTCAAAATAATACAGAATAATTCATAATTTAAAACATAAATAATTTTATTTGTTTCCTTATTTGTGTAAATTATAAACACTTTGAAAATTACTCTTAAGATTATAAAATAAATCTTTTGTATTTATAATCCATAATACTAAACATATGAATCTTTCAAAAGATATTTTAAGTATTAACATTTATTATTTAAAGATTATTTAATAATAAATCTTTCAAAATATTTATTAATTAATTATAAACCATTTATAAATAGTTAATTAATTATCATTTTATTAATTGATAAATATCATTAAAATACCTTTTATTATAATTTATAAACTATTTAAAAATTATTTAGTAAAATAAAATTTAAAAAATTTAAAATCTTATTTTTATCAGTTTTATGGCCTGTGCTACATGATATTTTATGAGTTTCCTTGGTTAGCATCACATGCAATTTTTTGGAGATAAAACTTATTAATGGTGGGTAGGATGTAGGGACCCACATTTTTCCTAACCTAGACTTAGCTAAATTTTTAGTTTTAGAGTCTCAGGTCCTTCATGGGGATAAAATAGTAATTTTACACTATTAGGCATCCTCATAATAATTATATGATGGGGCTGTTGATTTGAGGTGCAGTTTTTATGACCATATTGATCTGAAATGGATTTTCAAGAATTCTAGGGTCTCAATAAAAATATATTAATTATAAAAAATAATTATTTTTAGTTACATGCATTTAATTTTACTAAGTTTCTTGTATCTTCTAAATGTAACCTCAAATGAGAAATCTAAGACCGTAGTTGTGTCTGAAATATGGGTATTACCCTAGGGATTTCAAATATTTTTTTCACTTTGGACTTCATGAGGGTTAGATGTTGTTGACAATTTACATTTTTAAAAAAGGGAAATTCTAATTATAATTTATTAATCCATTAATGCAAATTAAATCCACTTAAATAAGATAATATGTCTTTTTAATCATCCCTATCACCAAATATTGGGGTGAGGAATGAACCCTATAATTTTTGTATGCCAAGGAAGAGATTTTGGATAAATAAAGGATTCCCTCTAAGTTTGGATCATGGAAAAGTTGGAAACATATCGAAGAATGGGTTCCTTTAAAATAATTAATCACCAGAATCATCAGACATGTTATTTATCTATAATTCATCCATTTTCAAGGTATGATCGTTGTTATTATTTAATCCACAACATTATTCTTTCTTCTTTTATTCATAAACAATTCCATTGATGGCGATGTAAATATGTAATTGAGAGATAAAATGAATAAATCAAATAAATATGAAATATTCAATTTGTAGAAGTTAATCAATGTATAATTAATACAAATATTCTCATTTGAATAAGTTTTGAAATATTTCATGTCAAATTTTATTCTTTTTTTATTAACGAATTGAAATAATTATTTGATTCATTGTAGTAGTTTTTTGTGATGTTTATTGGGTGGCCTAAATTCACACTAGACACAATCATTTACTGAATCCCTATGATTAATTCCATTTTCATTCCCATTACAGATCAATGATAAAAATGGATCATCCACCTATACCTTTGGATTGGGGTAGTGAGACAGTGACATGCAAGCCTGTAGTGTGTGATGAGAGGGGACCACGACATGGAGTGACGTGGCAACAATGTGATGTGTATTCAATATAAAAAGAGAGATACTCATGCGGCGGGTCATGATTTCAATTAGGAGTACATAATTAATGGGATTAAGTGGGGAAATTAGAATAAAGAAGAAATTAAAATGAAGAAGAAAAAAATAAAATGACTGTGTATATGGGGAGATTTATCTAAATAGAAGAGGTGTAGAGTTTTTAATGGGGGGTTTTAGAGATTTTTTTATAAATAGATCAAGGTTAAAATTAATTTTTAAAGTGGTTCCTATAAGAATTTTATCCTCATACACCTTTGGCTTTAATAAAAGTAATCACATGTTTTCACCTATTATTATATATTTTTAAGAATTCATGAAATCTTTACTTTTATTTAGTAAAAAATTAATGTTATATTTAAATTAAAAAGTTAAAATTATAATGTAAACAACACTTATAAATGTAAATATAATATTTATTAAGATAAATATATCATAAATATATTGTTATATAAGATAAATATGACATAAATATAATCTATATATGTAGTTATTGAGATTTTTTTGTTGGAACCAAGGCCATTATTTGCTAGAAATGGAGAATGATTTTTGTTTGTTGTCAATTCACTCATGGATGATCAAGGAGATTTCAAGTAAATGTATCATAAAATTCAAGAAGAATTCAGTATTGAAGGTGGCATCATTTCCCAATGTTCTCCAAATTTTTGGGGTCCAAAATTTGGAAGTTGGCTTTCAATGTGAAAAGTGGGTTTTCTTAAAGGGATTATTAAATTATGGAAAATTAATTTGTTTTTTGAAGAGGGACTACATGAATTGGGTTTTTCAAATGAGTAAATTTTTCTGAAGCTATGATCTGCGAATATGATGGGCTTCACAAACAGAGACATTATTCTCTACGATTACGAGATTTCAGGTTTCGTGATTGGTGATAGAGTTCTCCACATTTTTTGATGGAACAATTTGAAATTATGATGGGTCCCATGAAGGTTTTTGATGGAAATATTCTAAGTTATGATGAGATTTGTGAATAGATAATTTCCATGGTTCTTTGTGAAGGGAGGAGCTCCATGAAGACTTTTATGAAAGATCTGAAAATTTCATGAAGAGGTGGCGAAGATTTAGAAATAGCCGAGCCTATAAATATGAGGCTACCCTCACGTCATTTAAATAGTGTTTTGAAGGAAAGTCCAGAAATTATTTGAGTTTATGAAAAGATTTGTGAATAAGGATTTGTCTTCCAGCTTGAGCATTGCGAAAAGACTATATGTCTTGATTGATGTTCAATTATTATTTTTAAATGGTACTTCACAATGATGGGTTATTCCACATTGAATAAGTGATCTTTTTGGATATAGTTTTTTCTATGAAGGAATAGGTTCTTCATGATGGCAGTGTATTCCATGAATGTAGGGGGTGCTTCATGAAGGTGTCAGTTTCGCGAAGGAGCTTCCCTAAAGGTAGTATTGAATATCAATTTTAGGTGAACAAGGATTTCAATGTGCATCAGCTTAGGTCCATGATGCAAGCATAGTATCATGATAAGTCAGGGACAAAGACTTTGTTAATATATTGAAGCAACCTTCATGTCGATAAACTATGTTTGACTTCTCTCAGAGTAGTGAGAAAGGGGGAGTCAACAGAAGTGTTCTGAGGGACGCAGTGAGCTATCCCTGAATTCTAGCAAAGGCAGTGTGCCTAGCATAGAGTGACTATGGCTGAACTTTTGTATTCCATAGCTAGTGAAGATTAGTAGATTTTGGTTTGACCGACACATTTTCAGTGTATTATCCTTGGATGTATCCCTTAGTGGCGAACCAAGTAAAAGTGTTGTGTCGTCTATTTTTATGTGAATATATTATGACTGATCATATCCATCATAAAGGTTTAAGAATTTACTTCCAACGTGGGAACCAGATCCTTTAGATTAAAATAAAAAATTTGACACCCTTCTTCAAGCCTCCCCTCTCAGGGTGTTCTGAGGTCCAATTTTTTTTCCATGTGGGTTTTGAAAAAATGAAAATTGGTTTAGGATTTAGAAATTTTCAGTTATATGGTGTGATAGGGGCTTCAATGAATTTCTTCAGGAAGAAAAACTACATGTATTAAAGTATCAAATTCATTAAAAAAACTTAAAAATAATTGTAATAATTATAAAAAAATAATTTTATTTACATATATTAAAAATTTTCTTTATAAATAAATGGGTTGAATAAAAATTTATAGTATTAATGAAAGTATATAGTTAAAATTACTAATATTTTTTATAATTTTGATATTATATAGAAATAAATTTACTTGATATATATTTATGACATTTAACAAGTTGAATAATTTTTTTATAATAATTTGAATAATATCATTAATATACAGTTGTCAATGAAATATCAAATAATTTAAGTCATAAAAATCATATAAATGTTTTTGAGCACAATTAATTTTCATCTGTGTCTCAAATGGGGGCTTATCTAACATTCCAGAGTGTAAATGAGATGATGATATTGATACCATCAACCTCCATGATGTGGTGGAGTATGCTAATCGAGAGGGGATATGCCTCATGTATAAGAAACTTGACTATATATTCCGCCGTTTTCTATGAATCATCTGGAAGAAGTGACTCCGTTACATCTAGGATTTCAAGATGTGATAATATTCTACCTAATCCTTCTCTTTTTCTGTAAGTTTAAGGACCTGAAATACTATAAGGAATCCATTCAGTCTATAAATGCACAGTCATAAATGTTGAATAAATGGGAAACGATGAATCATACAAGCTCAGATCTATTACACCAAGTTAATACTATGGATATCATGATAAATGAAGAAAATCACATTCTTATTGGTCCTCATAAACAATTGATTGAGTATTATCTACTAGATGTGATTCCTATTTTGAAGGAATAGGTGAGGCCTCACATGAATCCTGACATGGTGTACATCATTATCATCACATATCATCAACATAAAAATCTAATTGAGGATATTTCTAAGACATAAACTCCTCTCCCTTAGGTGGATAATTGAATATACTATCATGTATATCACCAAGTGAAGGTAACTTGTCATGAACTATAAAATGGTATTCTTCCAAACTAAATACCACACCATCTTCAGGAACTGACATCTGAATAATATTATATACTCTAGTATTCTATAAAAAAATTAAAATGAAATAAACAAAAGTATAAAAGAAAAAAGATAATGTAAATTTGTCAAATTACTAGACCCTGAATTACTCTAGTGGGGAACATAAGATTCAATATATATTTTATTCCTTACCATGGTGAATACAAAAAATACTATGATAGATGGATTCATATAGTAGGTGTGACCTAAATACTAAATTTCACACACCTATATCATATATTGATATACTGTGCATGATTCCACCTTTAGTTGAAATATTTTCTCCCTGTTAGCTTTAGGTAATAAATAACTCATAGGTATCTCAGTGCCGAAGGAATATTATAAAAACATCCAAATTGATTCATAATTCTATTGAGATGGTTCCACTCAATAATATAAAAGTTTATGAGAGGTAGTAAAACCATAGAATCATTAGTCCTAGCAGTGTAGTATATAGGTAACAATTCAAAAAGACCCCAATATTATTTCAATGAAATATAAAATTATAGATGATAGTTGTTAAAATATTTTGTTACTAATTTCCAAAAACCAAAATATTTTGAAATTGATTTATCAATATATGAATTTATATATACTTACATAATTAGGTATAATACTATCCAACATGTGATGATATTATAACAAATTATTTCTTGATGTCCTAATATAATGGTGCATCAAACTCCACATGTAAAGTGCAATATGGAAAGTGATAAATAATAAGAAATTTCGTACAATATAACTAATGAGTTTTGTATGAAAATCATATGATCATGAAAATGGAAGAGAACCCAAACAAAAGAGATATACCTTCAATAATAACACATAATATAATACTATAAAAAAGGGTACTTGGATTTTTTTACAACATTGGGTTACATCTTCCTCCATGAAAAATATTTGAGGATGATCTTATGGAGTAGTGAACATAAAAACCTTGCTATAAAGGGAATAAACTGACAACTTGGATCCCTAATTGTATCATGATGATTCCTGAATGATTAAGGGGTTTTAGTACCTTTATTTATGAAAGGATAAACTGTAGTATAGATGGAAGATAGATACCCACCACGACTAATATAATAGGATCTCATCCTCTTATATAGGTAGTGCATAAAGAATCTCAAATACATAATTCATCTCATGTGGTACTTATCGTTAGGTGTTTATTTGTTGAATTCAATTAAATAAATAAATGAAAAGAAGCTAATCCATTTACAATGGATTGTAAATAATTAAACCATTAAAGATAAAATAAATACTATATATCACAAACACACATACTATTTCATGAATCACATGAATGAATAATACATGCGTCAAATTCATATATTAAACCAATAATATAAATAATATCCAACACATTATATATAAATACATCTCACGAATCATATTCATGTGTACATGATCCACATTCATGTATATTTTACTTCACATTAAACAAAATCTCACTTTCACTAAAATCCTATAATGAATTTTTACAAAACATCACAACTCATTCTGAATCCATCTAAACTATTTTGGATATTGTTTTTCAATAAAATAACATCATTTTGAATAAAACAATTTGTCCAAAACTTTATCCTTATCCAAGGGCCTAACTGTGTGACCCTATGGGCCATGGATGTGTTGAAAACAACTATAGATATAAGTAAAGAGAGGTATTTAAAAAAACATAAGTTCTACTCAAGCTACTAAGGGGTCTGGTTTGATCTCCATAAAACATAATCATATCTCTATACAAGCATGTCCACCTAAAGATAAATAACATGAATAATATGTATCTTATATAGTCCCTTTTTTCATGACATCAAGTGACCACTAGAAATGGAACGTGCCAATCTAGTATATGCCTCTCATCATTTTCTTGATTCTATGTAAAAGGCTAACCAAGTCAATAAATACAATATATTTAATTCATCTATCTAATAAGTACATCACATGTGACTTATGCAAGTATTTTAACACATCATATGTGAAATAACTTAGCATGAACATGTATTTCCTCAGTCTAATTCAATTAAGGTCTAAATGTATTTTCTTGTCATAAAAGTGGGAAAATCCTTTTTTGGTTGTACTTAAACTAATGACATGATCACCAACATACCCAAACACCCCTGAATTAGATCAGTTCATATGTTTACTTGCATAAGTAGGGTATAAAGTATGAAGGTTTTCATGTAAGGTATATTTTTCAACATTAGGTAAGAAGGACTGATAATAAGAATACATCCCTAAGTATATCTATCAATATATAACATTTCATGAGTTATACTTTAGCGGATTAATTCAAGAAATAAGTCTCTAATTATTACCTCATGAATATATTCTTTATATCTCATATAAAAATATTTTCAATGAATACAGGATTCTATTCATACTAACCTCACCATATTATTACAACCCATAACACTCAGAAATGATCACCAATTAGGGATAACTGAAATTCATACTTTGAGGGGATATTATCATTTGAATTTTCAAGTAAAATAAATTTAAACACCCATGAATGAATGGGAATTGGAGATTACATTTATTAAAATAAATTGATACATTTATAACCATTATAATCAATCACTCATTTTTCTAACACCCTGATATTCTGCAAGAGCCTCATGTTGTTGTTGTGATGATGGTTTCATCAATGGATTTACTACTTTCTACTATGTATCCACCCAATGGATCTTTACAATGCTCTTCTCAATGATCTCCCAAATGAAATTTTACTCACGAAGGATGTGTTTGGTTCGCTGATGAGATCGAGGTTCTTTTTCCTGAGAAATAACACCATTATTGTCACAATATAATTTATACTTTTAATGTTAAGAAAAAATACAAGTTCAAAAATGAAATTATTGATTCAAAAAGCTTCTTTCATAGCATCTTATGTAGTGATTTATTCGGCCTTTTCTTTGAAGTCCTCTATGGTGGATTTTTTTTGGAACTCTTCCAACTAAATTCTCCACCACTTATGAAAAACATGGATACAAATTGATTTTTATATCATATTTTTCTTATTGGAAACTAGTATCTATGTTACCCTTTATAGAAATCTCATCCTATCCTCTAATTCCTAAGAATATATCCTTAGTCCTTATCATGTATTTAAGGATGTTTTTCCTAGAAATCTAGTGACTCTCACCAAGATTGGATTTGTATATACTTGTTATGTTTAAAGAAAATGAGACATGAGGTCAAGTAGAAAACATAAAATACATGATAGATCATATAGAAAATTCCTATGGAATATTATCTATCATATCTAACTCTTTATAAGGATCCAATATATTTTTTAAGATTCATGACATGAAATACTAGTAAAGACCCCTTCTTGGAGATCTCACTACTTAATCGATTTAACACATTACCAATATATGTGTTCCAACTCAGTCCAAGAAACTTATTAGACCTATATGTATAGATCCTCATACTATGTATGTAAGATTCTTCACCCATATCTTTCATTGGGAAATATTTTCCAAATAACATCTTCATAGAGTGAAGTGTTACAAAATCATTTACAATAAGCAGTATATTATCTACATAGGTTATTATAAATAATACTATATACTCTATCTAATCCACTTTCATAGATAAGAATCATCCTTTTTCTTGATGAAACCAAACCCATTGATTGCATCATCAAACAAGATATTCAAACACTGAGAAACATTATTTAGTCCAAACATAGACTTTTGCAACATGAATACCTTAGCATTCTCATTTGGAAATTTAAAACCATCAGATTATATCATATACACTCCCTATTATAAATTCACATTAAGGAATGTAGTTTTAAAATCCATTAAAATATCTCATAATCATAATGATCAACTATTTATAGAAAAAATTGAATGGACTTTATCATCATAATAAGTGAAAAGGTCTCTTTATAGTCAATACCATGAACTTTATTGTAACCCTTTTCCTCTAAGAGTGCTTTATAGGTTGAAAATATACCATCCATGTTGGTTTTATTATAAAAAATCCACTTGAATACTATGGGTATCACCCATTCATGTGAATCCACCAAGTTCCAACTTGATTACTATACATGGAGTCCATCTTATATTCCATTAATTTTAACCATTCATCATAATCAATAATTTTAATGGCTACTCGATAAGAAGTAGGTTCATATTCTATGAATGTTGATTAATCATAATTATCCATGATAAATCCATATATCATAGGATCCAAATTAATCCTACTAGACCTAAGTGGTTCTTGTGTAACTTGAGTCTGATCTAACCACAACTCTGTGGAACCAGCTCAACTTCCATCTCATGAACACTTCCTATATTTTTTGGTCTTGAAAATATCTAATTTAGAATTTCCTCTAATTTAAACCTTCATTAATTTGTTACTTATTAAGTAATTAAGCAATTAGATCCACAAACACTTTATGCTCATTAGGGTGGTAGAAATATTATCCCTTGGATTCCTTTTGATAAATAAAAAATAATCATTTATCATATTTAGGGCTAGGTTTTTCTAAATATTTTCATTATACGAATGCTTCAAGACCCTAAATCCTCAAAAAATACATTATCATGTGTCTACCAATCTATACCTCAAAATGTATCTTTATGACTTCTTTATATGGAACACAGTTAAGTAATAATACATTATTCTCTAGAGCATAAACCTAAAAAATATACGATGGTCACATAAAATCATCATTAAAAAACCACATCTAACAGGGTATGATTCATACTCTGAGATACACCATTCCATTTTGGTGTTCTTGGAGTAGTGAGTCGTGAATAAATTACACAATTTCTCGAATGATCTATGAACTCCCGAATCAAGTATTCAACACCCTAATCTAATTGGATGACTTTAATTCTTTATCCAAGTTGATTATATACTTCGTTATGAAACTCTTTGAACTTTTAAAATGTTTCATAATTTTTTTTCATCCGAAAAACAAACCCGTACTGAGTAAAGTCATCAATAAAAGTAATAAAGTCCTAAAACAAGAATTTTCTGGTGTACTCATTGGTCTACATACATAACTATGTGTAAGATCCAATAGTCCATTATCTCTCTCACATTTTCTCCCAAAAGGTGACTCTATCATTTTCCCAATAAAACATATTTTCATGTATCAAATTATTCATAATTGAATGCTTCCAATAATCCATATCTATGGAGTCTTTGAACATGTTTCTTGTTTATATATCCAAGGAAACAATGATAAAGGTATATAACATTATAATCTACCATGTAATTCTTATTATGAATGTTATAAAAATTATTATCCATATCAAGAATATATAAACCATTCATTATATTCCCAATTCCTGAAATCATTTCATTCTTATATATATAAAAACTCTTGTTCTTAATAATGAATGGAATCTCATATTAAAAAGAAGATATAGAAATAAAATTATTTTTTATTAAGGGAACATAATAATAGTTTTTTATTTCTAGGATCAATCCACTTGGTAAAATTAAATCAAAAGTTCTAACCTCTGATGAATCAAAATTTTCTCTATTACTAATACAAATATATACTTCAACCTTAATTAATTCCCTCCAATCATTGTGTTTGTTTTTCTATAAAAAAATTTGTGATGAAAAACTAGTATCTAATAACCATGAGTTAGATTTAGAGAAATTTATTTCTATTACATTCATATTTGGGTACTCTGAATGTTTCTCCATGAGAAATCTTCTCAATCCAAGATACCAATATTTAGTTATTTTATAGGTCATACCTATTAATGATTAAAATATTACTAGTGTGGAGTATTCCATAATATAAAACAAAGACATATCAACAGGTGATTATCATGTATTTTATCTTTTTATTAAGGTATTTAAATGAATGTGATCCAACTAAAAATTATGACCCTATAAATCATATTTATTTAGTGAGAGTAGATCCATATTCCACTAACCAATTATCCTGGATGTCGTGAGTAGCTCATCGAGTTGATTCCGGATTTGGAGACTCTGAGCGGCGGGTTCCTCCTTTTCGACACATCTAGGGATTCTTCACGGACGACAGTTTCCTCCCATCCTCCGGCGTCACTCGGCGGCTCGGCGCATGCCTCATCTTGATATCGTCTCGATGGTGGAGGAGTTCGGCGACGTCTTCTTCTGGACCTCATCTCGGAGGCAGCGTTCGGTGTCGGCCTCAGCGCCATTTCGGTGTCGCTCGAGCTGTCTCCAGATCTCTCTTGGCTTGGTGACGTCGTGATTCGGCCCCAACTCCGGTGGTCTGTATCGTGGCCTGGAAGCGGTGAATCTCGACGATCTCCGGCAGTCTGGATCTTGGCATCGACTTTCGGTGGATGGATCTCAGACTGGCTTCAGCTCGGCGATTTTTTCTTCAGCTGCTTCGGCATGCGTCGAGTGGTTCAGCGATGGATTCTAGGTTCGGGACCTATCTCAGATGTCTTTCAGATTTGGATTCATTCAGATGAGGCTCAGCGTCTTCTCCGAAGCAACTCGAAGGGGGGAGGTTTGCTTTCAGTTTTCCTAGTTTGATTTCAGTGCGCTTTTGATGTTCTTGCGATAGTGTCGTGGCATGAAGGGCCTCTGGTTTCCTACTGGTAACTTATACATTTTGTTTTTAGACTGATTTGGATGCTGGGGTGTGTTCTTCCGTGAATCTTCATATTTTTCCTTTGGTTCGTGATCTGTTGGATGAACATGATGCCGGTGTTGGGTGAATCTTAATATTTTTGCTGGATGAGTCACATTATGCAAGTGTGTTGATGGGGTTTTCATCTTTTGATTCTGAATCCAGATGATGTTGTGATTTGTAATCTGGTATGCGGGTTCCATGACCACCGTTTATGATGTTGGGTTATTGTCTGTATGGTTACCAGTAACCCATAAACCAGATTTTTAGAAAATGAAAAAATGGATTGTAGGCCACTAACCAATTATCGTGCTTCCATTTTTCTCTCAGTAGTTAGTTAGTTAGTTAGGGATTCATCCCAATCACCACAATTGTGACTATTGTATAGTAAAGAAAATAACTACTTATCCAAATACATCATATATATTCACTCAACTCTATTCCTATGGAAACTTAATCCTATTAGGGACTCCCAATTAGTGTAACCCAAAACAAGTGCCAAGAACAAGATAACCAAAAAAATATAGGGGCACCTGTAGTACCCCTAGTTTCTGGTAAGTAACTCTTGTTTTATTCTTTTTAAGTGCATGATATTTATGAGATATGATTGTGGAAAGTTTGGGAGACTTTTAAAGCATAAAAGGGAAAAATGTGGGGACGCATGGGCTGCGCACGGTTTGCCAAACTGTGCGGAAGCCATGCAGGTGGTGGTCTGTTTGACAGAGGAGACCGCACGGTGTCCGCACAACTTGGGAAAAACGTGCGAGGAGGCCGTGAAGAGAGCCCCTCTCTGGCAGGGACTACCGCACAGTTAGCGCACGGTTTAACTAACAGTGCAGAATAACCATGCGTGAAGTCAACTTAGATCCTATTTATTAGTATCTAATCCATTTTATCATTTAACCCACTCATTTTTCCTCCCAGATGGCCCTAACTCGGGATTTCTCTTTGGGGAAGGTGGGAGAACACTTATGAGGTGTTTTGGAAGCGATTCAGAGGGTTGCCTTGGCGTTTAGAGGTCGTTTGATCGCGGTATGTCTCGTTCTTGTCTTGTTTTCTTAGATCTCATTCTTCCCTCTTGTTGGATCCTTAGATCTACACCCGGGGTGGGTAGATCTAAGGTAGTGGATGACTTTTCGGTCAGGTTTTGGTCTTGTTGGTGATAGGGGAAGGAATCTAAGGAGGTTTGGTGGTGTTTCAACCCAGTTCTTGGTTGGTTTCTCCTATTTTTTTGAGGTAGGTGGCTTCACACTTGATTCCACTTTCTTAGAACTTGAAGGCTTAGTTTCAAATTGTTTTCCATGATTTAAATGGTTTGTTTATCTGTTGTGAAAGAATGGTGGAAACCCTTTTTAGTAATGGGTTATGGGAAATTTTGTGTTTTTGGAAAGAGGTTGTTGAAGTAAATTTAAAATGGTGATTTTAAATTTGATCTGGTTTTGCTGCTTGAAAGAAATGGTTTTCAATAAAAGGGGGATGCTTTATTGAAAGGTTTTGAACACACTTGGTTTTGGGCATGGACTTGCATGGGTTGTGGTGTGTGTTCATGTGCATTGGGATGGATAAGGTCAAGAAGTCTCCCCATCAAAAGGTTGGGATGGATAAGGGTGAGAAGTCCCCCCATCAATAGTTTGGGACAGATAAGGTCATGAAGTACCCTTTTCAAGGTAGTTCACTAAGTGATGACTTAGTGGAAGGATAACTCACAACTCGTGAGTATAGGGAGGTCCAAGTTTCATGCATGGTTGGTTGTGTGGATTGGTAAAAAGGAACTAATGTTCCTGATGGAAATGTGAATGAAATTGGGAACTTTACTTGTTTTCTTTCCTTGAGAAAGATGGGTTTTGTTGGAAAATGGTTTTGAAATGGAACTTTTTATATTGTGAACTATTTTTAGAATTGTTTTATATAAATTGTTTATATAATTATGCTAACATGTTTTATCCTAGAGTCATGGGTTGGGAAGTCATCGGGGAAAACCTCATGAGTTTCATTACTCACCCCCTGCTTTGGCATGTTGGTGCATTTGCAGATGTCATATACCGGGACGTTGGCAAAGGTAAAGTGTCACATATTTAGAGCACTGCTTTGTGATACTTGGGCTGGTTCATGATGTTGGAGCTTGGAGTTGGTGGAGCATGTAGTTGGGATATTGTCTTGTAGTCTTTGATTTGTCTTTCCACTGTTTACTCTGATGTTTAGTGTTGGTTTTCACTATGGAACTTTTGGTTGGTTTATGATAAAATTAATGGTTAAGTTGTTTTGGTTTTACATCATGCATCATATAGTGGTTTCATGGAGATGTTTATCTAGTTGATCTGTTGGTTGGTTGTTTTCAGTTAAAGGGCAAATCATCCCCCAATTATTTTTAAATCCTTCGGTATTTATTTCTAGCATTTGGCACCTTGGGGATGTTGATTAAGGCCAAGTAATGACTCGTTACACTCTCAAGACAATGAGAATTGGTGGTTCATTACAAATGGTATCAGCTTGTTCGGTCCTTTCCTAACAAGTATTCATCAATGTTCTTGGTCTTGGAGTTAAAATTCCTTCTTGTCTATTCCTTGGGTGGTAATCTTAGACAAGAGTAGGATTGCTGGAACTTGAAATGTATAGAATAAAAGGATGTAGCTAACCCTTTTATGCTGAACTTCAAGTTACCAGTGTGTTGGGTACATAGGTGTTTTGGATACACTTCTAGAATGTTGGAAATCTCATTGTCTTGGGTTTATCCAATTAGATGAGCATGACATGAATTATAGAGGAATGAATTCCCACTAGGATTGCATAAATCATTTTGAGAAATAGATTATGGTTTGACGCAAAAGCGTGATTTCTGAAAATTTTAAGCACATTTTCAAATGAAAGATTTTGAAAAGATAATGGTTAATGTATTTTGAAAATAGATTGATTTTCAAAAGAAAAAAAATATCTGTTTTAGAAATGGTTGGAAATCGATATTGTGATAGTGGTTTATAGAGATTCAAATTCTAAGCCTTCAGTTTCTAGGAAGTGAGACTAACGGTGTGCGTTGTTTGTATAGAAAATGGCACCCGTTAGGCGTCGTAGAAACCAAACCGAAGAAGCTGTAGAGAATGTGGTTGCACCTGAATCACGTGTGAACCAAGATCTGGTTCAAAGTATCGTTCAAGCGTTCTAGGCTGTGGACACAGGGAATTGAAGGGATGAGTCAAGGCATGTAGGCCATTCTATCCAGTTCTAGAAGTAGAATCCACCCATCTTTCGAGGTGATGCTGAACCTGAGAAGGCGGAGGTGTGGCTAAGAAGGATGAATCGTATATTAGATTTAATCGGCACACCAGTAGAGCTGAAAGTAAAGCTAGAGACATATATGCTCAAGGATCCTGCACGTTAGTGGTTGGATTTAGCGGTGTAGGCTAAATTGGATGACGACCTTATATGGGAGGATTTTGAAGAATTTTTTAACAAACAATTCTATTCTCACACATTCAAGATAAAAAAAACGATAGATTTCTTCAGCTTGAAACAAGAGAGCCTCTCTTTCACAGGGTTTGCGGCTAAGTTCATGAATTTAGTCCGTTTTGCACTAGAGGTTGTGGTAAGTGATTCTTTGAAGGCACACATCTTCAAATCAGGGCTAAGGCAGGAGATTCTATCGAATATTGCGGTGCTCTGTATTAATGATTATACAGAGATGGTGAACAGAGAAACAGTTGCTGAACGTGATATCTTGGGATCGATAGGAGGAGGCGTGATGATAACCATGAGAACGGGTGGGAACTCCAATGTGGGGAACAAGAGAAAGAGGGACATATACTTCTAAGCTGGGAGTGCAAATCAGAACCAGACGGCGGGATCAGTCAACCTTCCTCCATGACCCCAGAGTAAAGCAGGTTGATTTCAATGTGGTTAGACTGATCACATCAAACGAGAACATACAAAACCACCGAGAGCATGCCACAATTGCAAGAAGATGGGCATCTTCAGCGATATTGTCGCAGTGCTCCCAGGTCGGGTGCACGTGACATTTCCCAGGCGTCACAAGCATCTTATGATTCGACATGGTGAGGACAAAAAAATCACCCTTGCTAGCAAAACAGAGCTTGTTATAGTGATTCAAGGAATACCATGACCCCTCAACCAGGACAATCTCAGCAAGGCAACAAGGAAAGAAGTGTAGCGACGAATAAATTTTATGGAGCTGAGCAGATGATGGTCGATGATCAGGCTGGACCATCAACAGTAAGTGGTATGATTCTTTTGAATTCTATCTTTGTGAAAGTGTTGTTTGATACCAGTGCATCACATTCCTTCATTTATTATCGTGTTGTTGACTTGCTATGTTTAAAACTGGAAATGATGCCTTCTGTCTTGAAACTGCAAACTCCTCTTGGTGAAAGAGAATGTTAAGCCTTCGTGTGTAGATCATGTGCTATAACTGTTGATGGGGCTGAGATGAAATGAGATTTATCTATACTGGAGATAAATGTCTATGACATAATACTGGGTATGGATTGATTGACAAGGTTTAAGGCTCACATTCACAGTTATAGGAGAACAGTTAGTTTCATGACTGAGGACGGCATGGAGCATCTCTTCAGAGGAGAGAGGATAGTAAAGAAAGGCACAAAGATCTTGTTGGCACCAATGGTGGGAACGATTTCTTACCAATTGGCAGCGTTGAATTTGGCATCATTGGTAGAGATTGCAGAAAATAATTTTCCAGATGTGGTGGATCAATTTCCTGATGTTTTTCCTAAATAATTCTCAGGGTTACCACCTGTAAGAGAAGTGGAGTTTACGATTGATCTCCTTCCAGGGACTATTCCTATCTCACTTCCATCTTATAGGATTGCACCAACAGAGTTATGGGAATTGAAAGTACAGTTGGAAGAACTGGAAAGCAAAGGTTTTATTCATCCAAGCGTGTCTCCATGGGAATCACCCGTTTTTTTGTAAAGAAAGCAGATGAAACTTTGAGGCTATGTGTGGATTATCGTAAACTTAACCAAGTTACGATAAAGAATAGATATCCACTTCCACGCATTGATGACCTATTTTATCAATTGAGGGGAGCTCAGTGGTTCTCCAAAATTGACTTACGGTCAGGATATCACTAGTTGCGAGTTCGGAAGGAGGATACTCTGAATACAACCTTCAGAAGTAGATATGGCCACTAAGAATACGTAGTCCTACCTTTTGGTCTTACGAATGCACCTGCGGTCTTCATGGCTTTGATGAATTGGATATTTTAGCCATATCTGGATATTTTTTGTTGTGGTGTTTGTGGATGACATATTGGTGTATTCAAGAACAAGGGCTGAGCATGAGCAACACTTAGTGATAGTGTGGGGAATCTTGAGGGACCACCAGTTGTATGCCAAATTATCAAAGTGAGATTTTTGGATACAATAGGTACATTTTATGGGCCATGTCATTTCTGAGAAATGTGTTTCAGTGGATCCAAAAAAGATAGAAGCTGTTCTTTCTTGGCAGCCACCAAAGAATGTATTTGAAATAAGACATTTTCTTGGTCTACCTAGTTATTACCGACGCTTTGTCCGTGAATTCTCACAACTAGATTCGCCTATGAAATCATTGACAAATAAGAACAGTGCATTTCAATGGACTGAGGAATGTCAGAGATCTTTTCAAGAGTTGAAGGTTCGCCATACATTAGTACCTATGTTAATCTTGCCAGAATTAGGGAAAGGATACGTGGTGTATTATGATGCTTCGGGAACAGGGTTGGGTGTTGTTCTCATGCAAGGAGACCATGTTGTTTCTTATGGTTCAAGGCAGTTGAGGGTGAATGAGAAGAATTACATAACACAGTTGTCCATGTCTTGAAGACTTGGCGTCATTATCTCATTGGTGAGAAGTTCACTGTGTTTACAGATAAAAAAAATCCTGAAACACATTTTCTCACAATGAGACTTGAATCTGAGGTAGATGAGATGGATGGAGTAACTTCAAATGTTCGACTTTGACTTAATGTACACACCGGGGAAGCGCAATTTGGTGGCCGATGCATTAAGCAGAAAGTCGTATGCTCAGTTGGAAAAAGAAGCTTCAGATGAATGGCAGTTGATGTCGGTCTTAGCCGACATGAATGTTGAATTTGAAATCCAAAGTGATGTTTCTGTTTTCTTTTCAGCTACACTTGTTCCATATTTGGTGGAGATAGTAAGAGAGGCACAAACATCTGATGCGGAATGTCTAACAACGAGTTCAAAACTCAATGGTGGGGAGACCATTGATGGCTGGAAACTAGAAGCAGGTTTAGTGTTTTATTTCAGAGATCGGATGGTTGTACTTATGGTTTGTCAGGAACAACTCCTTCATGTTTACCACCATTCGAGATGGGCTATACATCCGCATGCACAGAATATGTATAAGGCACTAAAGGCGTAGTTTTGGTGGAGTGGCATGAAAATGAAGGAGGTCGAATTCATCTCGCGATGATTAACTTGTTAGTAGGTTAAAGTAGAGCATCAGAGACCAGCTAGTATGTTACAGTCTTTACCTATCCTAGTGTGGAAATGGGAGCAGATAACAATGGATTTTTTTACAGGTCTTCCAAGAATGGTCCGGAAACACGATTCCATTTGGGTGATAGTGGATCGTCTAACCAAGTAGGCCCATTTCATCCCAATTCGTGAAACCCATACAGTGGAAGATATTTCAAAAATCTATATCTGGGAAGTGGTAAAGAGACATGGTATATTAGTGTCTATCGTCTCAGATAGAGATCCAAGGTTCACCTCTCAATTCTGGAAATCCTTACAACAAGCCCTTAGGACTCACTTGACTATGAGTACGACTTATCATACTCAGAAGGATGTGTAATCCGAGCGGATGATACAGACGTTAGAAGACATGTTGCGGGCTTGTGTAATAGATTTTGGTGGCTCATGGGAGGTGAATATACCCTTAGTGGAGTTCTCATACAATAACAACTATCAACCCTTGATACGCATGGCTCCGTTTGAAGCATTGTATGGGTGTCCTTGTTGTTCTCCACTATGTTAGGTGGAAACTGGTGAAACATAACTAGTCAGGCCGAGCCTTTTCCAAGAAACAATGGAGAAGACTTAGTTGATTAGAAAAAGGATGGAGATGGCTCAGATTCATTATAAATATTATGCGGATCATTGCCGAAGACCATTGTCATTTGTAGTGAGTGATCACGTATTTTTGAGAATCTCTACAAGGCATGGACAACGTCGTTTTGGGAAGTAGGGAAAATTATCTCCTTGATATATAGGCCCTTCTGAGATACTGGAATGGGTTGGTGAGGTGGAATATCAGTTGGCATTACCCCCATGATTCAGTGCAGTGCATAATGTGTTCTATGTATCTCAGTTGAAGAATTATCACCCCGATCCTGACCGTGTGATCATATGGGATCACGTTGAACCAGATCCGGATTCTTCATTGATACATATCCCGGTACGGATAGTGGATAGTCAAGAGAATGTCTTGGGTGGAAAAATCATCGGTCTAGTATGGGTTTTATGGAAGCATGGTCAGATCCAGGAAGAGACTTGGGAATGCGAGAAAGAAATGAAAGAGCAGTGGCCAGAACTCTTTCAGGCAAGCGATGGTTTTCTACTTTCTGGGGACGGAAAGGCCAATGGTGGGGAGAATTTAGTACCCCCAGTTTCTGGTAAGTAACCCTTGTTTTATGCTTTTTAAGTGCATGAAGTTTATGGGAGATGATTGGGGAAAGTTTGGGAGAATTATACAGCATAAAAGGGGAAAATGTGGGGACGCACGGGATGCGCACGGATTTCCAAACCATGCGGAAGCCATGCAGGTGGAGGTATGTTGGACAAAGGAGACCGTACAATGTCCACACAGCTTGGGAAAACCATGAGAGGAGTCTGTGCAGAGATCCCCTATCTAGAAGTGACTACCGCACAGTTAGCACAAGGTTTAACTAACCATGCAGACTAACTGTGCGCAATGTTAACTTAGATCCCATTTATTAAGATCTAATCTGTTTTATCATTTAACCCACTTGTTTTTTCTCCCAGACGGCCCTAACTTGGGATTTATCTTTGGGGGAGGTGGGAGAACACTTACCAGGAATTTTGGGAGTGATCCAGCGGGTTTCCTTGGCGTTTAGAGGCCGGTTAATCGCGGTAAGTCTTGTTCTTGTCTTGTTTTCTTAGATCTCCTTCTTCCCTATTGTTGGATCCTTAGATCTATTCCTGTGGTAGGTAGATCTAAGGTAGTGGAAGACTTTTAAGTTGGGTTTTGGTCTTGTTGGTGATATGGGAAGGAATCTAAGGAGGTTTGGTGGTGTTTCAACCCGATTCTTGGTTGGTTTCTCCTATTTTGTTGAGGTAGGTGGCTTTACTCTCGATTCATCTTTCTTAGAACTTAAAGGCTTAGTTTCAAATTGTTTTCCATGATTTAAATGGTTTGTTTATCTGTTGTGACAGAATGGTGGAAACCCTTTCTAGTAACAGGTGATGGGAAATTGTGTGTTTTTGGAAACTAGTTGTTGAAGTAAATTTAAAATGGTGATTTTAAATTGGCTCTGGTTTTGATGCTTGAAAGAAATGGTTTTCAATAAAAGGGGGATGCTTTATCGAAAGGTTTTGAACACACTTGGTTTTGGGCATGGACTTGCATGGGTTGTGGTGTGTTTTCATGTGCATTGGGATGGATAAGGGCAAGAAGTCCCCCCATCAAAAGGTTTGGATAGATAAGGGCGAGAAGTCCCCCCCATCAATAGGTTGGGACAGATAGGGTCGTGAAGTACCCCCGTCAAGGTAGTTCACTAAGTGACGACTTAGTGGAAGGATAACTCACCACTAGCGAGTATAGGGAGGTCCAGGTTGCATGCATGGTTGGTTGTGTGGATTGGTGAAATGGAATGAATGTGCCTGATGTAAATGTGAATGAAATTGGGAACATTACTTGTTTTATTTCCTTGAGAAAGATGGGTTTTGTTGGAAAATGGTTTTGACATGGAACTTGTTATATTGTGAGATGTTTTTAGAATTTTTTATATAAATTGTTTTATATAAATGTGCTAACATGTTTTATCCTGAAGGCATGGGTTGGGAAGTCATCGGGGAAAACCTACTGAGTTTCATTACTCACCCCCTGCTTCGGCATGTTGGTGCATTTGCAGATGTCATATACCGGGATGTTGGCAAAGGTAAAATGTCACATGTTTAGAGCACTGCTTTTTGATACTTGGGCTGGTTCGTGATGTTGGAGCTTGGAGCTTGTGGAGCATGGAGTTGGTTTGTTGTCTTGTAGTCTTTGAGTTGTCTTTATACTGTTTACTATGATGTTTAGTGTTGGTTTTCACTATGGTACTTTTGGTTGGTTTTTGATAAAATTAATGGTTGATTTGTTTTGGTTTTACATCATGCATCATATAGTGGTTTCTTAAATATGTTTATCTAGTTTCTCTATTGGTTGTTTGTTTTCAGTTAAAGGGTAAATCATCCCCCAAGTATTTTGAAACCCTTCGGCATTTATTTCCAGCCTTTGGTGCCTTGGGGATGTCACTTAAGGCCAAGTAATGACTCGTTACATTCTCAATCCAATGAGAATTGGTGGGTCATTACAGTACCCATCTTTGGTATGACCTACCCAAGGATATTCCAATTTCACCTATCATTTCTTGCCTTACACAAGATAATCTAGGGGAACCCATCATTGGAATGACCTACCCAACTGGATGATTGGGGTCTTGAAAAGTGTCGCTTTGGAAGGAATCTCACACTTAGTATTTCAAGGGTTTTTAGTCTCATTATTGAAATACACATCATATGAATATTAAATTCATAGCTATTACATCATATGTAATATTTATCCTTTCATGTTTTTTTCATTTTTTATGCATTATTCTGATAATGTTTTTTAGAAATTCCTATTCCAACCACCAAATTAATGTGTTCACACCATATTAATGTATAACTCTTTACACAACACATAAGTTTGTTTTAATCAACCAAATAAAATAAGTAATGTGTATTCATATATACATATAAATGAATCATATTCATAAGGTACATGAATACTTCAAGTAAACAAATAGAGTAATATAAGATAGAAAAAATATACATGAGTAAGATCAGAGTGGAAAATATCCAACCCCATTCACTTTCATATCCAATGAAATCATCTAGGAAAGTAAGTGATCCAACTCAAGTCCCTCTTCTCTAGGAAACTTCAATTATGATAGAATTCAGTTCCTAAAAACTCTAACACATAATTTGTACAAACTATGCCCAACAACTATTCTCAATCTCATAACTAAAATTAAAAAATCATTGTCAAGGTAGATTAAAACCAAATTTTATTATATGAAACATAGAATTAAAAGAAATGATCTATCCTAGAATCAATTAACCACATAAATAAGAGTACACAACATTCATATTTCATAAACAATTTACTAAACATAAATATCAAGGAAATTTGACAAATAAATAAATTTATTTTCCAAACATGAGACATTTATGAACTATTAATAAATAAATGAAAATTATAAAAAAATTATAATTTAGAAAGAATATAAACATTTTATATTAATTTTAATGTGAACCCATTCATATATTATATTAAATGGAATTTATATGATATTTGATAAATCATAAACATTTTATAATTCAATATATATTATATAAATATTTTATATAATCTAAATATAATATATATTATAATTTATAAACACTTTATAAATCAATTATTTTTATTTCTAAAGAATCCATTTATTTCTATATCTTAAGGCATGCCTTTTAATTTTTCAAAGGGTATTTTAAAATACCGACCTTTAATATTGGGGAAAAATGTTTCATAAAAATTTAATTAATTAATTATAACTAATTCATTATTAATTAATTAAATTAAAAATCAATTTAAATTGTTTTTTCCCAATAATACCTTTTATCATGATTTATAAATAATTTATAATTCATAAAGACATTTAAATATGTTAATAAAATTTTTTAAACAAATTTATGCTTACCCTTATGCAACAACCCAACCCTGTGTAAGGGTATCCTCTTATTACCCTTACACAGACACTATGCATAAGGGTAATCGACATTTTAAATAGTGTATTTAATGGTAAGTTTTACCTTTACACATCTAAATACCAATACATAAAGGTAATATTAAAATTACCTTTACACTACTCCCCTATGTAAATGTATTACCTTTACATAACATCTTTTCATAAGGGTATTATGTATTGTATTTCTAGAAAGGGTATCCCTAGACCTGGCTTTTTTGAACCCTCCACACAAGGGAATTTCCATCCCCATAAAGGGATCACATTGGAGAGAGCTACATCCAGGAAAAAGACATTGTCAGCCAAGATGGAAGAGAGTCCTAGAGGGTAACAACCCAAATGGAGATGGATAAGGGTACTTTGTATTTCTCATATGTTATGTAAAGGTAAACATTAGGGAACTTTATACAAATCTATTACCTTTACATGTAATGGTAAAAGTGTCATTTAACATTATGCAAACCCTTTGTTTAAGGGTACTACTATTATGAAACATAGTTGTGGAAAGGTAATTAATAAGTATACCATTACGCAAACCATCTACATAAGGGTATCACATAAGGGTAAAGATAAAACTACCTTTATGAAACACGCTTCTCTTCCATGTAAGGGTACTACCTTTACTCAACTCATTTACATAATGGAAACACTGAGATTACCTTTATTCATACAATATGTGTAAGGGTATGAACTTAACATATCATCCATGGATAATGGTAAATCAAATATTTCATTATTCATCTCACGTAAGGGTATGTATTATTCTCCAATTTCATGAAAACATTACACTTAAATTTTATTTGAAAACTAGTGAATCAAGAATGTTATAAACTTGAAGAAAATCCATATAATACCACTGATGGGTTTCATATGAACATCATATGATCATAAAAAGCAGAATACAACCCAAAAACATGAGACATATCTTTAAGAATAATACATGAAATAATAATATAAAATAGATTACATAGAATTTGTTTAAAAAAGTGGTTTCCATCTTCCTTCATTGATAATATTTGAGGAATATCACATGGAGCAGTGAACATAAATACCCGACCTTCAAGGGAATAGACTGACAACTTGGATCCTTAGTTATATCTGGAGAATATTCGAATGTTGAAGGAGCACTAGTGCCTTTTTTTGTAAAATGATAAAAAATATTAAGGAAAGAAGATAGTTTTCAATATCCACCACACCCAATAGGATAAGATATCATCCTCTTATATTGGAAGTACCCAAAGTATCTCACATACATAACATATCTCACATGTTACTGCCCGTTGGGTATTTCTTTATTGAATTGTATTAAATAAATAAATATAAATCAATTAATATATTTACAATGGATTGTAATTTATGAAAAAATTTAGGAGAAAATAAATAATATATATATATATATATATATATTATTTTATGCATTATATGTATGAGTAATACATGAATAAAATGAATATATTAAACATACACCAAATATATTATCTAATATATTATATATAAATATATCACATGCATCATATGAATGTGTACCTGAATCACATTCATGTATATTTTATTTCATATCCAATTATAACCCACATTATCATTATAAAATAGTAAATATGAATGATTATACCAGTATCCATATGAAGTTCCATAGAGAACATCCATGGGAAGCTTAGGACCAATAATAATTGGGGATAGGAGAGTGATCCACTCCCATGAACACATCTAAAGAATTATTCTACATTCCACAATATCATTTCAAAATGTCCAATATATAGTGAATAATGATCTATATGTGTATGATAATAATGGAGATGTAAAAAGTATATCTTTGTTTGATCATATTCATTAAGTATCCCCAAATACATATTATGGAAAAACATTCTTAAGTGATCAATGCACACTATCCATCCAACGAATTGTAAATTATATCCATGCATGTGGCACATTCTTGTTTATTCATCAGAATTATCAGGTAAAGTGTGTAATACATTTCAATATATACTATAGATAATCAACTTCCATATATTTCTCTCTCATCTACTTCAATTTACAAGACTAGTAATCTATTTATAATATTAGGATAGTCTCTATGAGTGGGTCCTATAATTTCCACACCCTTAATATGAATAATAAACCTAACTAATACATCCTCAAGGGTGATGGTCCTATGTACCTTGACAAGTGGGAAGTGTGAGTCTCAGGTTTCCTTCTCTCGGTGAGAGGATCAAGGAGATAATGATCAATAAATTTGAAATCAGGTATAGAAACAATGTATAATCCAACACAATGAAGGTATGATATAATAGTAGGTGGATGTATAATGTGATGATAGTGGTGTTCCCTATTCACCCAAACTCATCGAACTTAATTTCCTTCTATAGCCTCACATGAAACATGTATTCAATGCTTAGTGAGAAGGGTAACATCCTCCATCTCTATGAATAAAAATCAAATAACTGTTAAGTAATTGTAAAATATAATAAAAAGGTTATGGTTAGTATAATGTAGAATATAATATTTATGTTAATTGTGAAATAAGTATCAAGTATAGAAGAAGAACCCTATTTCCACCATTCTATAATAAAATTCCCAACATGTAATATTTATTTTTGATACGTAACATATTCTACTTAGAAATAATCCCATATATAATATCTTCCTCTGATATATAATATATTTTCAGTATGTATGATATTTACCTTAGTGAAAATTCACTACAAAATATTTCCCCCAATATGTAGTATATTTTTTATACATAATATTATTGAATTTGTGAAAACTCTAATATGTAACATATTTCATCCATGTGTAATATACATGACTTAGCTATTTTTTTCCTTCAATCATAATATTTTTAAATTCACGAATAATATATTTTCATTCTCCATCGTAATACATTATATATATATATCCCAAGAATTAGATAATTTTTGAAAACGTGATTCTTTTAGGAAAACACCGAAAAGGTCGACTGGAATTTTGACCCAAATCACAATTTTAAATAACCAAGACCATATATGTTATGCCTAAAAAACATCACTATCTTTAAGAATGAGAACATGTTCCATGATTTTTTGGGAATCACTTATTTTCACGATATTCCCCATGATGGATGTTGCATCTCCAATGTTATCCTTATTCTTGAGACCAGTCCATCTCATTTTGAATTCTGCTAGATTCCTGTCTGCATTGTTACCAAAACATACTGATGTCATGTATAAATGTAGGGTATTATTTTGGTATTAAGAAATGTATAAACTCCCCAATAAATATCCATAATGCACTATAGTAGTTTTCAATGGCATCTATCCAGTAAGCTAAATTAAATTCAAATGAAATGTTCATTGAGGCACATACCACAATGAATTGTGTGAATGGAAACCTCAATGAATGAGTTTATCCATAGTAAAAATGTATATGGTCTAGGAATACCAATAACACTCGACCAATGCTACCTTTTCTAGGGTCATGACACCCTATTACTTCAAATTAAATTACTTCTCAGTTGAAGAATCACACTCCAAAACTGGAAACTTCTTTAATGTTCCTACTAATAACCTGCTGAAATGTTTGTTCATAGAACCCCCTATTTACTCCCATGAATATCATGTCTTCCAATTACCATGAATTACTTCACATAGTGATAAAATTTATCTTGAACTAGGCTAGTTCTAAGTAAAATTTCTATTCCCTTTTAGATTCCATTGATGCAATCCCTAATGTTTGTTATCATATGTCCATACCTTTCCCCCCTATAAAATGATAATGTCTATTTCTATTACAAAATACACATAATATAGGCATAAATCCCTTGATTAGACCTACAAATTATATGAAATATCTATTCAAACCTTTGGTGACTTGGTTCATATTCTATTAAAAATGAACAAATTATATAAAATTTAATATTATTCTTACATTATAATAATAAAAAATAAAAACCAAATTATATACCAATCATGGATATATAATTATTCATAAATTCATCGCAAAATGTTTTTTGTAATATTTTATGATGATTCTATTAGGGAATTAATTATGCATGGGATAGTGTTTCGGACTAGTTTCAATCCTCATTTCCTCGCTTTCATTTTTCCAGATGGAGGAGACCTATACCAGAATGGTTGATGATGTCTGCTACTTGATCAGAATGGGATAATCAGATAAATGATCTTCCTTCCATGGATTCCTCCTTAGAGTTTATCTCTTAGTTTGGTCCTACCTTATATATCTAATACATGTTCTTAACTCTCATTTATAGCATCATATTCTAGTGGATGATAGTTAATTATGCTGATTTCTACCATGAAAGGGTGACTATCATTAGTTAGGGGAGATGAGGATATTGCCTATATTAGACATCTATAAAATCCTTATTCATTTGAGGTTATGAGGGAATATTATTCTCATGAAATAAGGTGTATCAGGTATAAAATCAAAGGCTTCCTATGACCACCATAAGGAATCATACACTCAATATAGAGGAAATCAAAGGCTTGTATCCTTGAATCATATACTCATTACACGAAGTAAATCACATTTGATTTGTGAGGTATCTAATTATGATCATTCCAGACAATATATGTTCATCACCTAGGGAATATTAGGCTCATCACACAGGGAAAGAAATTAGGCTCATCACTTAAGGAAAGGGTAGGGATATCTTGTGCTCATCACATATACTTCTTATACTAATTACATAATGCATCACATAGTTTTCACATGATGTAGTATCTTAAACTCATAACCCAAGTATAAGGATAAAAGATAATATTCTCATCACATATGATTATTAGTCTCATAACCTAAGCCACTCTAGGATTGTCACCACGAGCTGAGATTCTAATGCCTGAGGAGGGGGTCACAGGGTTAAAGTATATTAAAGGAACTCCCAGATTTAAAGTCCATTGGAGGGAGGCTCCAAATAAATTTATCACATACTGGTATAAGAAAAAGTAAAAATCCAAGTGATGGAACTCATGGTTTAAAGTCCATTTGGGATGATAAAACATTTAAATACTAGTAGAGGAACACTTCCCATATACACTTTTCATGGACTGATCTAAGAACATGTTTAAAGCTAGGTGTGGGTGATCACTATTTAAAATATAGTGGGGAAACTCAAAAATTTAAATTCCATTGGAGGGACACATCCCATATACACTCATAAAATACTAGGCCATATACAAGATAATGTCCCATAGTGATTCTAAAATTCATAGGGACTTTAAATTTATGGTGGGAGGTTTAGTAAAATATAAAAATATTACCAGGCTTCAGAGTTTAAAACTACCTTGGGGGATATAGAATGGAATTAGGATTCTTGTTTTGATGATGGTGAAGTCACCTATTTATTTCCACCCAGCAATTGGAGACATGGTTTTTTTGGGACATGGGGATTGGACCTAAGAGTGGAATCCTACATACCTTATTGTAACGAGGGGATAAAAACCCACATAGTTAAATTTTATAGTTTAAGGTTGTGTGATAAGACCATACCATATAGTTTAATGTCTTATAGTAAGGATGATTACTTCATGAAAGGGGTAAAAATAATGGATAGTGTGGGGATTGGGCATAGAAGATACTTAGTGGATATATAAATCATCTCATGGATGTCATATGAGGCATATCCTAATCATCACAAATGGAATAATATTCTCATCAAATAGGGAATCCTAATTTCATCTTATATGTAAAGGATATAGTTTAAAAAATTTTGATGATGATTTTTTATTTAAGTTTAACATCATGTGATTAGGACATTGTGATTTGTATTTTAATATAATGAATCCCAAACACTATTTTCATAGAAGGAGTGAAGAAATCGGGAGATATTGGACATAATCTTAAGGAAACCCTTTCTTATTCAATAAAGCATCCCGAAATCATCACTCAAGTTATCCTATGTTCATCATATTGAATAATACATCAGTTTAATGTATTTCTCTAAGTACAATGTCATTCAATTTAACATCGTGCAACTAAGACATTGGTTTTATGAATTTTAAAGTCTTGTATCTTGGATTAGGATATGTATTATGCATTATGATCCAAATTTATAGTTAGGTGAGAGGAGAGAATGATCCATTGGTCCTGTATGTGCTAAATGATGGAAGTGGTATGTTGTTTTCCTTGATGGTGATGTGGTTAGGGCTTATGTATCCCCTGTGTAAGTCCCTTTAGATTGTAACAAGCATGGAAACTATCTATTTAAAGATGACCATAAGGGTTCTAATATGAGGGTGTCTATAATTGGGCATAGAAGGCAAGGATTCCTACCATCATGTTTTTAGAGAAGAGGTCTTGGGTGTACGGGTGTATACTATTGGTTGTTCATGTGGATTTTTCATGAATGAACCTAGTTTGAATGGTTAAGTGTCCCATAATCATTCTACTTGCATGAAACAATGTTTTTCATATGTAGGTCATGAATAAGAAACCCAAAACCTATTCCTTGACACTTTTTATTTGTGTAAAGATTTAGAGTTTCAAAAACTATGGTATGTAGTAATGTTCTTATGCATGAAATTGCAAGGAATATTTGCCCACTACTTTTAGTGTTGCATGATTTGTGGAGTTATGTGAATGATTATAACCCTATATAAACTAAAGTGTTCATAGAATAAAGTTTCATGAATTAATATCTAACATAAGACAGAGTGATTTAATACATATGTGAGGGTTTCAAACAAGTTATTTAGTAGTAGTAATCCATGGGAGTCTCTGGTCAAATGAATTCATAAAATAAGGATTTTCAGGAGCTCAGATCATGAATCTTCAAATTATATATATTTATCCCAGAAAATGGAGGCTGGAGATCTATTTTTAGGAATTTTTTCTCACACAAGTCCATGGTTCATGTAAACCATATAGGCTATCATTAAATTGGTTTCCTCACACAAGATAGGTGATCTGTGCTTTTGTAATTCTTTTTTACACAACATTGGGATGTTTGAAACCCACGCCTTTACCATTAGAGGCCAGATGTGACTCTCATGGAACTTTTTCTATTTGATGTAACCATTCTTGTTCAATAAATAGTGTGATAGTTTCGAAAGTTTCACACAAATTTTAAAAGATACATGCATGAACCTCCTTGGACCCAGAATTATTCTTGAGACTGTGTACCCTTACTCTATAAGAGTTCATATCTTGAAGCCCATGATGAAATTTTAAGTGAAAAAAAATTAACCTCCCTCTACATTGGAGATGATGGGTAAGTGAAGGGTTTAATTACAAAGAAAACATAGTGTACTAGATGATTTTACACTATTTTTATGTAACATTGGTTTATGTTGGGGAACTCAGTTTCATGTGTTGCATAGAAACCGGGTGGTACCTTGCATATAAATAGAGAGAGGGGGCCTAGTGTGGATCAAATTTTTTTGTTCTCAATATAATGCCTCTCATTTCATAAAAATAAACATTTTCATGAACCTACCCAGAGCTTTTAGGTTATAGTATTCTTGTTACTCTTCATTTACATGTAATATGTTCAAATAAAATTATTTCATGAGCTATATTTTATCTAGTTAATGGTAAAACTTTGTGCAAGATACTAGGATTTGAGTAAAATAGTCATAATTTTGAAAAGAAGTTCTTAGTTGCATGAAAAAACCGTTTTTAACCTCAAAACACTTTTTGAATAGCCGAATAGAATTCCAAAGATAATATTGTTACTTCTAAGAGGGGTGAATAAGTTGAAAAACCTATATTTCAAAATATAATATGTTCATATTAGAGAGATATAATATATCAACCCATTTAAATAACCATCAAAAATACATTTCATAAATCAATTATTTCATTTTAACACATTCCCACAACCATTTAGGTTTAGGTATTTTGAGAATTCGAACCAAACATTAACTCAAAAAACCCACGTTCTTTGTATTAATTTGGAATTTTCCCACTATATAAGAAAATTTTTAACCTATAACATGTCTTCAAAACCTCTAAAAAATTATCCTCATAGAGAAATATTCTATACATTTCATACTTTTTCCATATTCATAACCTAGGGAATGGGAAACATATGGAAAAGGGTGAGCTCAGATTCTCATTAATGGTAAACATAAGTGATAAGAATCAAATATCATAAATGACCATAATATGGGATATAGATATAATAAATAATTTTATACCTAAAAAATCATATATCACAAATCATTGAATAAGGTTTGGAAAATCATAATACCTGAATCAAAAGAGCGTAGAAGCATGAGTCAATAAACATATTCTGTGAATGAATAACACAGGAAAAAGAAAAAGAATATAATTATGTTATTTCATAGAAAATAACTTGGAAATATGGTATAACCATAATTATAGGAAACAATGTTTGAGAAAATTAATTATACCCATGCCTATGTGAAAGAAATCTTTATTTCCATGCTTGAAAATGTGAACAATCCCATTATGCCCATGCCTTTGTGAACAAACTCATTATTTTCAAGAATGAAGATATCATGAGATATAAAGTTAAAACAATTAACTGGATGGTGATATAGGACCCCACCTGTCATCATCTATATATATGTGTTCCGCATAAAATAACATTATAAAGAACCAATTTAAATAAAATGAGTTTCATATCTTTTTTAAATGGAATCCCATAAAGAAAACATTAATAATTCCTTCAGAAATGGTATGATGATATACTTGTATGATACTAACCTTTATTTTTGGGTTTTATCTTGGGTTCATTTGGGTGAAATTTGGATGTTTTTGGAAGGATGTGGGGAAGTGCATGGTTGGTGTATGATTTTCCCAAATTGTACACGTAGGACAGAAAACCTTGCGAACCCAAATAGAGGGGATTCAAACAACTAGAGCACAATTTTTCAAATTTTGAACCCTTCTAGTAGTATCCATTCAACTCCTTGAGAGGAGGCACATAGTTAGGTTCACGATTAGGTGCACAGTTAAAGGAAACTGTATACCCTGAGTAAGAAGCCATGAGTGTAGAATTTTAAACCCCAAAAAATTAGATTAAAAATTCCCAAACCCCTATACTTTCCCCAAAGTTGAGCCAACTTAAACCTAAATTATTTATCTCACTTTTGGAGGCTACCAAAAGAAATAATAGGGTTACTAACCTCTGTTATTGGTAAATTGAATCCTATATTGAAGATCTGAACCTTTCCCTATAATAGATTCTTATCCTAATTTTGTTTCTACCTCCCTCATCTATCTTTCTAGATAAAAAGGGGATGGATTTAATACACTGATAGTCGATGTAGATCTAGATCTAGATTTTGATATAACTAATCCATTTGATCTTGGATATAGATTTTGGATCTAAATATTATTATTCTTTGTGATCTTGGTTGATCCGATTCAATTGGGGATTTGCATTGGTGAGAGTTTTTCATCAATTTTTATGTATGTGGTCTAAATTCGATTCCCATAGTATTGATTCCAATTGCATGTATGTGTTGTTATATTTCAATTGGAACATTTGAAAACTGGATATTGAATTGAATAAATAAAAAATTTAATTAATTTATGGAAACATGCAATTGGATTAATTAATTGGAAAATTAATTAATGTAATGTTGTGATTATGCAATTGGTTGAAGTGAAATAATTAATTAATGTAATTTTATGATTATAGAATTTTATGGGAAATTGTTACTGTGTAATTGGTCAATTAATGTGACATGAATTAATTGAGAATGGGGGTGATGACATGTCTAAAATGACATCAATGGGTTAATTAATTATATGTATTGAATATCGAAACATGTTTTAATGGAGAATTGAATATATTATTTCATGTGACTAAGGTATTGGATCATGATTTTTGTGACAAATTTTAATGGAAAATCATGATGTGAAATGTTGGTGATTAGGATAATTATGATTAATGAGGATAAATGTGATAAATGTGATATTGTTTTTATTGATAAACTTGTGGGGGACATGGATGGATGATTAAAATACCATAGTGATAATGAGCGCGGGAAATGGATTTCTGTTTCAAAAGCTCACTTTTTTTGATTTATTTTATAAATGTGTGTGGTACATGGATTTCTACTTCAAAATACCATAGTGATAATGAGTGTGGGACACTGATTGATGCTTCAAAAGACAACATGTACTATCCATGTCATTTTAGACCATTTTATTATGTTATATGATATTTATTGAGGATAGTTTAGGCTCCATCATGTGTCGAAGTATGTATTTATGGTTTGGGTGTCCTTGAGAACTCAAGTTCTTATAAAGTTAAATAAAGAATAATTGTTTACTTTATTACTTGTATTTTATTATTTATACAAATACATACACTATTGTTTACTAGATATTTTTTAGACACCACTTGAGAAATCCTACTAAGTTATAGTCACACCCTACTCTAGATTCCTTATCAGTACTCAAATAGATTTCATGTCTGAAGGATAAGATAAGATAAAGAGTCATATGTTAGATGGATGAGTTGGGAAGGAGAATGGATGAGGGAACTTGAAATGATTTAGGACATTCTTTGGAGTTGTTAGTGTCTTTATTTATTTTGGGGTTTTCATATTGAAATGTGACATGTATTTGGAATTTTATATCTACTATTTAGTTTTGTATATTGTATTTTCTGTTTTTTTCATCAAGTGATACTAGTTTTATTTGGTTATTGGTTATATCATTTGGTTTTTTATTTATTTCCACTATTGTGATAATTTTATAAAGATGGTATAATATCTCCATGTTGGTCTATTAGATCATCACTAATATTTTGTAGCCTTTTACATACGAGGAGGCACCCCTGAGGTCATGCAACTGACCAGCTCTAAGAATCGGTGTGTAGCACCTAGATCAGGATGTCAAAAAGTGGTATTAGAGGAGTTTTATTTTATTTTGTTTTATATTACTATTTGGGAAAGGTAGAAAGTAGAATAGTATGAGTGGGGCCTTGATCAAGAGCTCATGTATGGGAGTAGAAAACCAATATATGAGGGTAAAATCCAAGTATTCTTGGTGGGATTGTTTTTATTGTTTTGTGTTATTACAATTGATGCTATTTCACCTTGACAGATTCCCTTGGGGTGTGATGTGATAATTATGTGTTACTTTTTTGGGGTTTTGACTTAGGGACAAGAATAGAATGATATTTCATCAAGCATGAATCATTCTATGAATTGAGGATTATTTTATGACATTCATCATTTTAGGAACACATGGGAAAATGAGTTTTGAGAATGTTATTGAAATTTAATTTTTTCCCTTGTTTGTGTAATTGAATTGAAAATAGTGCCTGATATGAAATTCAGAATTATAAAATAATGAAAAATATAAATAAATGGGTGTCCAATGATACATGAATAATGATAATGTGTTTACCCTTTGTTAACCATGAACTAGATGTAGGATGGTCATGGGTAGTAATAATACCTCAGTTTTGACCATGTGGTAGGGTTTGGGGGAATGAATTATTATAGATTTTTTTGTGAATTACACTTATACAGGTGTGTTAAAGTGGTATTATGTGTCATAATAAGTGTGTTTGGAATTTTAGAGATATTCCTCCATGAAGACTCTTGATGAGGGGAATACAAGAGACTGTAGCTCGAAATGATCTTCCAGCAGTGGAGCCCGAGGCACTAAGAGTGCCAGGTGAAGAAGTTAGAGTCATGCAGTTTATGGAAAGAGTCCCAGGGAAGGTTATGAATATTATGTATGGTATGAGATGAGAGTTTCAGTTACAACACCCTCTAACTTTAATCAGAGATGGCGTACCTAAGGAATATGAGTTATGGATTAAATATTTCTAGACTACACTTGACCACTTGGAGACTCATATTGATAAGAGAGTCAACTTGGGTGATTATATGTTACATGGTCAGACAAAGTGTTTATGGGATATCTAGAACTGGGATGGAAAAATAGAGGATATGGAGTGGATGGAATTTTAAGATAAGTTCTTAGAACACTTTAAACCTGAGATGCTCAGGTAGGAGAGAAAAGATGAGTTTATGAGCTTGAATCAAGGGAATATATCCATTATGGACTATGATGTCCACTTTAAATATTTTAAATGATTTGTTCTCGCATTGATATGAGATGAATATAATGCATTTAATAAGTTTCAGGGTGGTATTAAATGTGAAATTAAGTCTCATGAGAATATCTTAAGGCTGAAAAAGTTTCCAGAAGTGGTGAATCAAGATTTCATTATTAAGGGAACCTAGAGGAGGCTTCCGGTAGAGTAAATGTGGTTTCTACTGGATGGTTAAGTGTAAGACTTTTGAGAGTATGAAGCTTCGTTACATGAATGTTGACCAAAGTAGTGGGAAGCATAGTGGCCATGGGGGATGGTCAGTTACTCAGGACCTTACCTGAGTGATCTACCACTAGTGTGGAAGGTCAGGTCACTTTCATAGATAGTTCCCCCACTACCAATATAGTACTGAGCCTATGGAAGGATGAGACATCTACATAGGTTCTATAAAAACCCATGAAAGATTGGTAGTTATTAATAAACTCATTAGAATTAGAGTTTCAGAAGAGGATCTTTAACAATGTATCATTCTATCAGCTAGAGTTCTACTAGATGTGGCAGAAGAGGTAACAGATGTGGTGTTTCTAGGAAAGATCACATGTATCTATAGAGTGGTGCAGACTAGGGGACTCAAACTGCATCACATGGAAGAGGGGTCAGGCAGCTGGATGTCGTTCAACCTATACTGGTGGATAGCGAGGCACGAATATCAACTGGTATGGGTAATATTAGTATATATTATATGCTTTCTAGTGCCTTATGTGATACTAGTTTCTCTCATTATTTCGAATATACACAACTTGTGAATGGTATCTTTGTGTACTCCAAGACACATGACAATTATGACCAATGTATTGACTCATCTTGAGTATAGTGAGAGAGCATCAGCTTTACCCCTGGCTATCATGTGTCATTTTTGGATTGATTAGGTACATTTATTGGGCCACATAATCTTGGAGGAAGGCGTGTCTATGGACCCAGAGAAGGTTTAGATAGTTTTTACTTGGGAACAACCCAAGAATAATTTTGATATTCACAGTTTTCTAGACCAGTTGGGAGATTTGTATTTATGGTATATAGTCCATCTAAACGGAGTTCCACAGAGTATTATTTCAGACTCTGACTCATTATTTACATCACAATTTTAGTATATCTTATAGAAGGCACTTGGTATATATGTTTTACTAAGTATGACATTCCACCCACAGATAGATTGGTAGTTGATTCATATGATACAAGTTCTTGAGGATATGCTCTGGGCGTGCGTCCTAGACTTTGTTGGGTCTCGATAGAAGAACCTAGAGTTGGTGGAGTTACCCTATTATAATAGTTATTTGGAAACTATTAATACAATAGCTTATGTGGCACTTTATGGTAGGCCTTTCATATCACCCCTATGATGGATGGAGGTAGGTGAGTTAGAGTTGTTGGGACTGAGTCTCGTACAGAAGATGTCAATGAAATTTCAATTGATTCAGAAGCATATAGATACATATCAGAGTTGAAAAAGTCATATGATGATATAAATTGAATACCCCTAGAGTTATAGAGGGTGAGAATGTATTACTTCATGTGTTACCTAGATTGGGTCACTGTAGTATATAGATACATGGAAAGATGGCACCCAAGTTTGTTGAACCATTTGTGGTTATGGAGAGAATAAGGATGGTGGCATATCGATTAGATCTTACATAGGGTTACAATGCTATGAATGGAATTTTTATTGTGTCACAACTTCATAAGTATTACCTCGAACATTCTCATGTGATCGAAGTGTATGATGTTGAGATTGATACCAATGAATTATTTGAGGAGCATCTGATACATGTGTTGGATCATAGAGAGAAATTTTTGTGAGGATGGTTTATGTAATGAAAAATTATGGTTGTGTTTAGAAAGAAACTTCGGAGTTATAAGTAGATATGTGGGCTCATTGTCCTAATCTTTTGACTTGAAATCTTAAAGATTCTTGGGAGTACAACTCTAGGATGAGCTGTTATAAGGTGGGGAGATTGTAAGATCCCGACCTTTTCTAGAGATGTCTTGGGATCATTTTTAGGTACCATTTTTCACTGTTTTGAGAATATAATGTCTGGGTTTTATCTTAGGTGAATTTGGATAAAATTATGTAGTTTTTTTGAAGGTAGTGGGGAAGTTCATGTTTGGCACACTGTTTTCTCCAACCATGCGCCCAGACCAAAAAACCATAAAAAACCAAAAAGAGGGTATTCACATGGTTGGAACATGGTTTGTCAAATCATGAACACTTATAGTATTAACCATGTGACTCCCTAATAGCGGGAGCACAATTTGGAACATGGTTAGGGGAAACCATGTATCGTGAGAAGAAAACTGTGCTCGCAGAATTTTAAACCCCTAAAAATTAGGTTAAAAATTTCCGAATGCCAATACTTCACCCAATATCAACCCAACTCAACCCTAAATTATTTCTCTCATTTTTGGAGGTTCCCATAAAAATTAATAGGGTTTCAAACATCCTTTATTGGTGAATAGAAGCTATGATTGAAGACATTCACCTCTCCTAGTAAGAGATTATCATCCCAATTTTGTTTCTCTCTCCCCCATCTATCTTTTTGGAAAAAGTGGATGGTTTTCCTCTGATAGTAGTGGATCTAGATATATGTTTTTATAAATCTAATCCATTTTATCTTGGATATAGGTTTTGGATGTAAATATCATTATTTATCTTGATATTGTTTGATCCATTTCAATTGGGGATTTTTGTTGGTGAGCATTCATCATCAATTCTGAGGTTGGTGGTCTATATTTAATTCCCATTATCTTGATTCTAATTATGTGTATGAAATACTAGATTTCAATTATCATGTTTGAATGTTGAATCTTGAATTGAATAAATTAATTTATTAATTAATTTATAGAAACATTTAATTGGATTAATTAATTGGTGAATTAATTTGTGGAATGTTGTGGTTATGAAATTGGTGGAATTGTATTAAGTAATAGGTGAATTAATTAATGGAATGTTATGATTGTGAAATTGATGGGAAATTGGGATTCTTTAATAGGTCAATTAATGTGATATTAATCAGTTTAAAATGGGGGTTACAAGATGGTTGACTAGACCTTAATGGTTTAATGAGTTATATGAATAAAATATTACAACATGATTTAATGGTGAGTTGCTTATATTATTTCATGTGATTAACGTATTGAATCATGATTTTTTTGTGATGAATTGTAATAGAAAATCATTATGTGAAATATTGGTGATTGGGTTAATGATGATTAACTGGGATAAATGTTACATATGTGATATTGTGTTGATTGATAAACGTGTGTGTGTCACAGAATGTTTCTCCAAAATCCAAGAGTGATAATGAGTGTGGGACATCGACTACTGTTTGAAAATACCACTTTTGTGATTGATTGATAAATGTGTGTGAGAAATAGATTATTGGTTCAAAATCCTGTAGTGATAATGAGTGTGGGACACAAACTGCTGCTTCAAAATCCCACGAGGTCTAAGCCATGACGTTCTAGACCAAAGACATTATCATTGGATTATGGTTCCAATTGGTATAATATGAATTTAATTGATATGATAAATGATAACCATTGGATTGTGTTATATGATATCCATTTGGGATAGTTCATACTTTGGCATGGGTCTAAGCTGGTATTGATGGTTTGGGTATCCCAAGAATCCTGAGGGATTATGTGGTTAAATAAAGAATAATTGTTTAATTTATTTCTTATAGTTTATTCTTTATACAACAACATACACTATTGTTAATTGGAAATTGTTTTATACAACTTGTTGGTGGCCTTCTAAGTTATACTCACACCCTACTCAGGATGCCTAGTCTGTAACCGAATAGACTTCATGTTTATTGTACAAGATAAGGGAAAGAGTCCTACGATAGACGGTTGTGTTGGGATAAATCATGTATGAGGGAACCAGATGAGATTCATGACCCTATTGGGATTTTTCAGTGTCTATTTATTTTGGGTTTTTCATATTGACACCTAACACATATTTGGAATGACATATCAACTGTTTAGTTTTGTTTAATGTATTTCTAAACTTGGTCATCATGTGATGCTAGATTGGTTTGGTTTTTGGTTATATAATTTTGTTTTTTATCTATTTTTATTATTGTGATACTTCGATAAAGAGGGTATAGTCTCCCCATGTGATATATTAGACCCTTGCTTCTAGTCATCAGCCTCTGGCCTACAAGAATGTGCGCTTGAGGGCATGTTACCAACCAGATAAGGGAATTGGTGTGTGTAATGTAGGTCGTGACATCACAATACCCATGTAAAAAATGGGTATCCAAGGATATCCAGTATTTTTCAAGGTAAATTAAATTCAATCAAGATAATATATAATATGATATTTACACCATATAGATAATGGGTATGTTATTAATTCAACAATTTTCCTTAAAAGATCGATGTATGAATTCAATGTGAACACACTTCAATCAAATAAAATAAAAATAGGGTATTCAAAAAGTGAAGGAATTGAAATAAAATTTATACCTACTCGTAGTGGATGGTTAGGCCAGATAGAGGCAGTGATGGACACACATTTTATAGAAAAGAACATCAAATAATCCTTATAGTGAAAGAAGGTGGATGGTAATATTTTAGAAATATCCTTAAATCATGCATAATATTTAGCAAAGGATAATTCATTTGATGAAACACACTTTTTAGGAACATTATACAAAACACTATGGAAATAATAAATGTCCATGATATTTTAGAATCATTTAAAAAAACTAATTTATAAAACTAGTAGAAAAATATTTTCTTTTAGAAACCAAAAAAACATAGAGATAAATTGTTTAATAAAATGAAAAGGTGATAGAAATATTTTATCAAATGAAAAATGTTAAAAGTTATTTTCATAATAAAATTTCAATATATTAATAAAATTTCAAACTTAGGGGTCACTTTCAAAAGTTATTTTAAAAAATAATAAGTTAAAACTATGTAAAACATTTAACTATGATAAATATATTTAAATAAATTATTAATTGAAAATTAATAAATATTATCAAAATAAATTTTTGTTGTAAAACAAAACATTTTATTTTGAAAGGATAAAAGTCCCCTTTTGAAACATTTTGAGATAACATTGTTTGAAATACCACATTGTTAAAAGAGTATTGAATTTTCATTTTGAAAAGGGGTAAAGATAATTATGTGAGTCATAGAAAATAATCCACATTATCCTTCCCAAAAATATATAATAACATTAGTTTGAGGAAATATATGGACATGGAATAAAAGATTTGTTGGTAAGAATGAGAGTTATTCTTACCAACAATGCACTTTTATTTCATAAAACATTTAATAAAAGAATTTATTATTTATTATGAGAAGTAATTTACCGAGAAGAAAATGATATTCCATATAAAATAGGGTAGTGGTAGGATAAAATAAATATTTAATGGTATATTAATGTTGGAAAGATTATGACCTAGTGAATCTAGAATTGAGTCGATAAAACTAATATAGAATTGGTAACATAATAATCAAATGATCTTTAGAGTATTATCATGAAATTGGAATTAAAATCCCATGAAATAAAATATATTTACATATGTTAAATAATATTTTCTGTTAATATACCCTATAAAAGAAATTATTGTTTGAAATATTAATCACATCCCATGGAGTTGAAAATGAGGCAAAGAAACCCTTACCTTGTTTCCCCTCTTAGTCCAATAAACTCTACGATCCATCATAGTAACCATAAATATCATAATAATCTATTTCATAAAATTTTCATATGTATAAAAATTTATAATATTCAAATATAATTACTCTCTTCATGTATATTAGTTAGTTTATTATCTATTTTCAATATTTGGTGTGAGTAACTTTGGTCATTTTGTACTAGTTTCATTATTATGGTGTTTTTATTCATTATTCTCACAAATCCCGTAATTAAAGATCATAAAATATACTATAAATGATGTTTTATAATTATTTATAATGTTATAATTTCATTTTATGTGATTTCTAGTTATTATATTTAAAGATGAATTAGGTTATGAGCATGTTTTGATGATACTTAACGAACATAGGGTGATTTCTTAAATAAAGAGTTAAATTTTTATATTAACACTTCAGAAAAAAATTATTCATTATTTACTTATTTATAAAATATATTACTATAAATTAAATTCTTATTCACCCATGATACAAATTTATATCACTGTTCAAGTAGATGGTTAAACCAACCAAAACAAGAACATACCATAATTAATAGATGATTATGAAGTGATTTAGATGAAATATAATTATAATATAAGTATAATAATATTATTTATAACTATTTAGTGTGATATATATCTTTAAATTTTTATAAGAAGAATATAACTAACATGAAGTTATTTTCTAGTATGAATATTTTTTTAAAATTCTCTATTGGAATGTTTAATTTAACAAGGTTTTGTATTGATCATAATGTTAATAGGTTGCCCAATTCTTCTTTACAGAACCTTAATTATTTAATAAAAATAATTTTTATCCATTAAACCCATTCCCATGACCATCCATGTAAGGCTGTGATGAAAATAAAAGTGGAAATCAATTATTCTATAGAGGAAATTGTCCACATGTATGCATGGATGTTGATTTCATTTTTCATAGAATAGTGAAAAGGAGTAATATGGATCATCATTTTAGAATAAAAAGTGTATAACAAATATCATAATTATATATTAAACTTCCCATTAGTACCATCCTTTTGGGGTGATGAAGGAAAATGAAACATGTTGCATCATGGATGTGGTAGTCTACACAATTAATGGTTAACACTTTCATTTTTTTAATAGAAAGGGGGTGTAACAACCTTGACTTCGATAACCTAGAGATAGTGCCTAATTTATTAAATTTTAATAGATAAAAGGGGGTAAATCCTACAGGACCAATTGGTTTAGAAGTTTTGGAGAACCAGACACATACATGATACCCATTTTATATTGGTAATTAACAATAATACATAAGGCATTACAAAATAAAATGAACTTTATAATTTAAAAATCATTAAAATATTTCTTCTTCATATCCTTGGGAAAGGGAAAAAAATAAGGGTAATATCAAATTCTCAGTAAGAGTTATGTACAAAAGAGTGTATCATATAACAATAAATAATAATCAATATAGAAAGGTAAATATATTAACACACATTACATTTCATTAATAACTTGGATATCATAATTTTATAAGTTATAATAAATATTTCAAGGTAAATAACTGAAAAACAATCCACTTAATCTATAAAATGATAAATAAATGTATCCATAGACAATATCATTGTGAAAATATCATGGATAATAATAACAAATGAATTATAAATAAAGTAAATTCTCAATTATTGGATGTAATAATCTCAAAAATCATGATAAATCTACCATAAAGAGCTCCCACAAGAGAGTTTAAAACTCTAGGTAAAAACCTATTTAATTTTTACAATTTATTTTTCTCATGAGAACTGTCGATGCATCAAGGGGCTATGTAATTCCAGGACCCTCCCATCACAACATGTAAAATTAATTCTTAATATATAAAATAATTAATTTAATTCAAGAATAATATTCCTTATGAACAAACATCATCATTGATTAAATAAAAAAATTTATCAATATATTCCCAGTTAATCAAATAACTTTCAAATTAAGCTATGTAAGTAAGAACGATATACTGTTTTGAAAATATTCATATCCATGATACAAAGAATATTTATAACCTTGAATTGAAAAATTAACCACCATGAATAAATACATATTCATGTTAAATACATCAAGGTTTAGTATATACACCACATGAAAGTGAATAAGTTCATATCATCAAATATGTATTAATAAAATGGAAATTTAGGCAAAATTCCTTACAATGACATAACACTAAAGTGATAATTAACAAAATAATAGATTAGGTGTATCAAATTGAAATTGAAATAAAACAAGTGGAAATAAAACATAATATATTCAAAAGTCTTCACACACATAATCTTGTAATTTCAAATATAATGATGATAAAATATATCCTAATGAAAAGAAATTAAGTTATGAAATTCTTTACAACTTGGAAATTTTCAAGTAAAATAACCTTAGATAAAATAATTCAAATTTAAACTTAAAATAACATGAATTATGATGTATTCATGATATTACATGTATAATGAGAATTATTTACACTATATAAAATAATTTAGTCACACAATAATAGAATATTCCCTAATGAAGGGAAATTATGATAAAGTCCCATACTTTACGCTTTAATTTATTTGAACATGATTAAATATCTTGTATAATAGTTTTAATCATGTTATTAATTTATAAATGAACCATATTAATACTTATAATATCATATATTATCCTATTATTATATTTTAAAACCTTTTTATTAATAATATTTCATTATTTTCATTAATTAGGGAACTAATTGCCTTGTTTTCTCATGTGCATTTTGTCACGAATGCTCTAGTTATTGTGCATAGGATATATATACATATTATAAAGAATTATTTTAATGTTATAAATTCCATATTTACTTTGTAAATATATATTTATAACTTTTTTTTTTAAATTTGTTCATGGAAAACAAATCACATCACTTATTAAATATGGTATGTCATACGTATGCACGAAGGATGATATCATTCCATTAACGAATGAAATGGAACAAAAGTTAGTGATATATTAATTTTAAAGAATAAATATAATATCATATATATCACATAAATTCATTAATGTTACCTTTATAAAAATTACATATAAATATTATATGAAAAGTGCATCACACTGCTTGGTGATCTGGTAGTCCAACATACACACGAGCGACATTATCATATTTTAAATAGAATGAAATGGTGTATCCGATATTAAAATTCTGGAAGTATAATAATATCATAAATATAATCTAATTCTGTTAAATCCATCGTTACATATTTTCTTTAATGGTGGTGATGTAAATGATTTAAATTGGTTAGCAAGGTGGTAGTCCACCGTACACACGATGGATAGTTTCATTTCCAATTTAATAGAAGAGAAGATATATTTAGGTAATTAAATTAACATAATACCACATCATAATATGTTATATATGGGTTTTATTTTACTAGCATGATTTAATAATATTTTATGGATGTGGAATAAGAAAATAAAAATAAAAATGCTCATTTCAGAATGTTATCTCTTCTTTGGTTAGGTTTACACAACAATTCTTCCTATGATGATTTTATGATCAAAATAAGGGTTATAGTATGAGGGGAGGGAGGGAGGGAAGTTATTTTGGTATGTATTGGTAGAACCAAAAGGATTTGGGAGTGTAAAAAGAGGAGGATATGGGGTGTCCTTTTATAAGTGGGGAGAGGATGCATATGGAACTTTTGAAAAGAAACAATTACCATCACATTTTTATTATGCCAAAAGAATAAAAAATGGATCATTATCAACCCTTAGAGGTTATAAATTAGAAATATATCCATAATATGGGTGTTAAAAATGTTGTTATTTAATTTTAACCCTTACCATCTTAGTTTAACTCCTGATAAACTAGTTTTTTCCTTAACCACAATAATTAAATATTACAGCTTTTACTATTCATAATGTTAAAAAATGAAGGTGAAATTATTATATAATATAGATTATGATGATTAAAAATATTAGATCCATTTTTTAAAATTAAATTAATATATTTTCACATTTTAATTTAAAATTATACCCATAGATGCGACGAAAACACGAGTTTCCGAAGATAAAACTCTCACAAGTAAGAAAAGTTTTTATACTGAAATTTACCATAAAATTAATACGAATGGAAAAAATTAGTTAAATTTTAATATAATTAATCAATTTTTTTATTAAAAAAATAAAATTTATTTTATATTTTTAAATAATTTAAACGAAAAAGAAGTTTTTAATAAAAATCCATATTTTTAAAATTCATTGAAAAATGAAACTTTTCAGAAAAATACAAAAAATTTACCCCATGATAATTTTGATTTGATTTTTTTAAAAATTAATTTAATTTTATCTAATATGTTTTGAAAAATTATAAAAATTTAATTCTATGATATGTTTATAAAAAGTTATGAAACCTTTTTCTTTGAAAAAATACAGTTTTTCAGAAATCATTTTTTTAAAAGGATGGAGGTGGTGAATTTTTTATTGGAAACAAGAAAGAAAATCATAAAAACTAAAGAGGGAACAAGAAAAAAAGAAATATTCCAAAATAATAAATGTTATTTACCTAACTTTCCCCCAAATATTTCACTTAGTTTTCTTTCTTCTTTATGAATTGGACTCCAGTAAACTATTCCATGTCCGCGCCCAAACCTCTACCTCTTCCCCAACTTAATGGAAGTGATTTAATAATTTCAAGTAGGGTATCAGAATTAGTGATTTTATAATCAGAGATATCTTCCAACTTCTCATTGAATTTTTTAGGAGTGGTGTCCCTTTCCACTGGAGTCATCATCCCCTTAAGCTCCATTGTTCTAGTCCAAGGAAGAAGCTTCTAGTTTTTTGTCTCTCTGCGAAGTGAATCAGAAGAAAAAATAATTATATCCTATATCTCAATGGAATAATCAATTTTTTGATCAGAAAAAGGAGGTGTATTACCTTCAATTTGTTTCTTAACCAGAAATTAAGGCTCAACTAGAGACTTTATCTTCTTGAAGGAAACAAGATGAAAACCCTCATTATAAATGATGTATTTTGATGAAGAATGGGAAATTTTAGAAATGAATGGAGAATAAAATTCTAAAATTTTATTACCCATTTGGTTCTTTAAATAATCCATCCTTTTGTGTGAGAGATGATGGTCAAATGATTTATGTATTTTATATTCATTAAAATTTTCAACCATCAAGTCACTATCACTACCTATGATTTGAGGATTCAAAAAAATATGAGTTTTCTGCAAGTCAAAACTTTTGTTATTTCTAAAAGTATCAGTATCATTGACATTCCAATCTTTAGAGAAGATGGAAACCAAATATGTCTTCTTGTTCCTAGAAGTAGATACATTAAAATTATTTGAGTCGCTTGGTTGGCCACTATTCTCTCTCACCGGGGACTCATCCACCCACGTCCTCTTTTCATTAGGCTCTTGATAATTAGGAATTAGTACATATTATGAATTGGGAACTGGATCATTGATTTATAAGTCTTCATCTCTCACCTTTGGCTTCCTTCGAGAGAGATTGGTTGGATGACCTCTCACCCAACATCCCAAACATGAAACCTTCTTATGAAAAAGCTCTAGAGAGTTTCCAAAAACCATACATTCATTCCATAAAAGAGGATTTATTTCATACTGAACATCAATTTGAATGTTATTAGAATGATTAGAAAGGGTTACCTTGTCAATTAGGGTGGAGTTGAGATCAATCTTGCCCAACATCTTGGAAAAGTTTCCAAACTGAACATCCTCATTCTCATTGTCAAGATAGATAAGAGTCCTAATTTTTGTGTCAATTTCATGAAAAATATTTAGATGATAAAGTACCCAATTGAGTCCATGAAGATGAACCCAGACCTAGAAAAATTCATTTTTATCACATGAAGCATTGAATTTGAATAACCATTCATATACATGAATCAATTTTGGTTTCAATAACAGGGAACTTATGATCTTTGGTTGAAGCTTCAAATTTCAAATCCTTCCTCCGATTATTGTTTTAAACCTTTTCCTTCTTTGAGATTCTTTAATGTGTTCTTGAATAATATTTACCTTTATTTTTGTCTATTCAACTAGTTAGTGTCCTACATGTTTTTTAAAGGTTGGGGCTGAAGCCTCATTTTTATTATTAAATCAAAGCAAAGACCTCTTTTAACTGTGTAGAGGGAAACCCATTACATAGCCCGAATACCCAGTGGGCTTGTATCCCATTACATAGCCCATAACCTAAATTTTTAGCCCAATTCACATTCTGTGAATATTAACCCACCTACTACAGTACCCACACAATACTTCCACTGCTACAATGCCCTGTCTCCGCTATAGTACCCGCTGATGAACAGTGTCACCGCTTCTATAGTGTCGCTACAGTACTGCTACAGTACCTGCACCCAATGGGTTTTGAACCCCCATTTTTCATATAGGATTACAGGGTTCTTACCACTAAGCCAAACCCCAACTACAGTTAGGGTCCTACATCTTTTTTTTTCACCAACTTCACCCCAAGAAGTTGGAGTTTGAAATCTCTTTCCATAAAATGATTCATATGGCACCATTTGAATGGAAAAAATTTCTATAGAAAAATTATTCCAGTGATAAATAATGATCTCGTATTCCTTGAAAATCAAGTGAGAATAAAATCAATATTTATTCCATTATTTGAATAGTATTTTTGGACTGTCTATCAGTTTGAGGATGATAGGTGGTGATCAAATGATGGTTAGTATCAAGAGCCTTCTGATGTCTCTTCCAAAATTTTGATGTAGAATGAGGATTAATATTAGAAACAATAGAAATAGGTGTTCCATGAATTCCTAAAAATTCATTAATATATTGAGTTTCAATGTTATCAATTGGTAAATATTCTCTCATAGTGTGAAAATGTGCAGATTTGGTCAGGCGATCATCAATAACCCATATTTCATCATTATTTATAGGAGATTTGGTAGTCCTGTAACAAAGTCTACAATAGTTCTATACTATTTCCACACAAGAATAGGAAGAGGATGCATTAATACTCTAGTATTTTGTCTCTCATCCATAGGCCTATTGAAAATTCAAGAATCTTGATACATAGTTCTCAATTTCCTTCTTCATGTTATCCCACTAAAAATGTTCCCTCAAATACCTATACATATTAGTTCTACCAGTATAGAGATCTTTGAGTTATAAGAATCATCCAAAAAATATATTTTTATATCTGATATATATGGAAACCATATTGTCTTTCCAAATTTTAGGATTCAATCATCACAAAAAATTTATGACAACTTCCCATCATTCACATCCTTAATTTTATTATGAAAATTCTCATCATCTTATTAAAAAACTTATATTTTCCAATAAATATGAGTTTTCAATAATTTGAAAAATGAGTGATATATAAACTTCCTCAATAATTACCATACCCATATTTATTATTTCAATGAACATTGGATCACTATCAATCCTCATTTGGGTCACAAATCCATGATCTTTCCTACTCAATGCATTTTATACCTTATTTTATTTCCCAGGTTGGTAGTGAATTGAGAAATCATAATCATTGAGTATCTCAATCCATCACCTTTGACTCATTTTGAGATCTTTTTATGAAAATATGTATTTTAGGATTTTATGTTTTGTGTATATCTTGAGTCTTTCACCATATAGATAATGTCTCCATATCTTCAAAGAAAAGATTACAAATGTCAAATCAAGATCATGAATTGGATAGTTTTGCTCATGATTCTTTAACTACCATTATGAATATATAATAACTTTAACATTTTCCATAAGTAAAAAACCCAACCCTTTATTTGATGAATTACTATATATAAAAAACCCATCATTTCCTAATGGTAAATTCAAAATTAGATAATTGAACAATATACTATTTAATTAATCAAAACATTATTCACATTCATTTTTCCAAATAAAATTAATCCATTTACATGTAATATTAGTCAATGGGTTTTCCAATAAGGATTTTTTTGAATGAATTGCTGACAGTAACCAATAAAACCGATGAAACTACACACGTAATTTATTTTTGTTAGTGTAGGCTATTATCGGGATGCCTTTTTCTTAATGGGATCAACTGATATTATATCCTTGGAGATAATAACGATAAGAAAATAAAATTATTAAAGACATAAATAACACTTACTAAATTATCTCTATAACTCTTTTACTCTATGAGTCTCAATAATTATCTATAATTGATTATCACGGTCCCCATATCATATAGAATACACCAAGATATCATCAACGAATACAAAAAAAAAATCATCAATATAGTCCTTGAATACTCTATTAATTAGATCTATGAAAACACATGGTTCATTAGTCAATAAAAATGGAATTACTATAAAATTGTAATGCCCATACCTCATTAAGAAATATATCTTCATAATTTATTCTTTATTTATTCACAATTGATGATACCTAGATCAATGGTCAATATTTGAAAAATATTGAGTTCTGTGAATTTGATCAAATAATTCATCAATACGAGGTAGAGGATAAATTTTTTTTATCACAATGAAGTTTATTTCCCTATAATAAATTCACAACCTCATGGATCCATATTTCATCTTAAATAAGATATCATGGGTTCACAAATGTGAAAAAATAAATAATATAAATCCCTTATCACACAAACCCCCTAGTTGTTTCTTCATCTCCACTAATTCCACACTAGGAATTCTATAGGGGGTCTTTGATATTGGTCTTGCATCAGGGAATAAGTCAATGGAAAACATGACTTCATGATCTAGTGGCTTTCTGGGTAATTTTTCAAGTGATACATCTATATATTCATGTACAATAGTTCCATACTCGATTTTAATATTACCTTACCCATCCATGGATTTTGTTTTCTCTTCTCCCCTAAGAAAATCATTATGAAGAGATACTGGGGGTGGATCTAAGCATGACATAGATGATGAAGTCTCTACTCTGATGATAACTAATTCCACATCTTTATCATGAATCATAATTTCATTATCCTTAAAAAAAACAACTTCATCATATTTTTTATGCATGTACATACTAAGGATTATATCAAAGGAAACCATTGGTATTATAATAAATTAAAAAAATAGAGAATTTTTTTGTGTCATAATGGGGACTCCTGACACATCTTTGTTATAGTGAGACTTCCCAAAAGATTTTTGACAAAAAAACCATTATTAAAATAAAAGGGAAATGTATGAATTTCATGGAAAGTTTGTTAGACATAAAAGATTGTGAATATTTATAATAAAACAAACCATTAGTTAAATTTGAAGATAAAATTAAAGTACCTTCTAGTAAATCATTAGGAACTTCTACATTAGCTGTAGTGATCATGCAAACTTAGCCTTCTCCCCATGACCTATTTTGTGGTAGATTACCTTGATGATTGGTACATTGGTGTGAATAATTCAACCTTTCTCTACAACTGAAGAACTAGAAATCATTTATTTATTTTTCCCCTTGTATTTATGTTTTATATGACCCTTATCTAAAAAATTATAAAAAACTCCAATTCCCTACAAGAATTTCCTAGGATTATTCTTTCAACATTTTTCACTAGGTGGAAATTGCTTCATTCTCTAATTATTCTCTAACACATTCCCTTATTATGATTGTTTATATGAACTATTCTTCTCCTGATTTCCCTTAAATATGTAATATCTAGAGAATTTATTATCTATTTTAATCAAACATAAAACTATTTCATCATATGAGAGAAAAATATGACATACCAGATCCCTCTAGAGACATGGATTAATTCCTTTAAAGAAATGATAAATATTGCACTCTTTTTTTATATGTAATACATATCATTCCTATATAACCTCGTAAAGGCAGCCTTATACTCAAAAACACATTCTTCTTCCTTTTTATTTAATATGAGGAAAATTATTTTTATTTTAATTTATTTCTCATGAGGGAAATATTTGTTAAAGAACTTATTCTTAAAATATTTCCATTCCTTGAGTTTTATTTTCTATTTCTCCATAGTATTCTGGATCAATGACCACCATTTATCAACATATACTTTGATACAATACACTAAAAGTGTAACCTTTTTATTTTCATCACATCCCAAGGCCATAAATATGTTCTCTAGAGACTTAATTCTTTGCTCAACAACCATTAGCTTCTTAGTCCCACCAAATGATGAGGTCTTATATCCAATGAATTAATCCAACATAGAATAATCACACTATAGAATAGTTTTCTACTTAAAGGTAAGTTTATTTGTCATAACCTAATTAAGATACCCTAACACAGACATAATTTTCTTACTTCTAATACTAGCTATATTGGATTCCTTAGTTGGGAAATCTCTATATTGACCATGAGTATTGATACCCTCCATCCTTCGGGGAACCATTTCTTAATAATGGAATATACTGGTTAGATCATAATTTTTTAATTTTAAATCGTAATGTATAATTCCAAATATTGTGTATCACTTACCATATATTAAAAATTTATGCATTGTTAATCTAATAACCATAAAAATGGTTTCTTTTGGGATATATTTATTTTCAAATCCTTCATAATGATTTATAATGAAAATGTGAATTATCCTAAGGATATCCATCATGAGTGTCAAACCAGGTGCATAGTAAGTCCCATTGTCATACACCAGGTAATGATCAGGTCAAACAAATACACCCTTGTTAGAGTTATTACCCCTAGGTACATCTATTCCAGTACCACATCTATTTGTAGTATCCATAAAAGGATGTATTTCTAGAAAAACCATATAATATATTCCTTAAAAAACATTAGGATGTTATTATGTACTTATCCTCAAAGTATATCATAGTGTTATGTTACCTAAAATATGTTTTTGCTGATCTAGTTCCCAAGGTTGCTACCATAATTCCCCTGATACCAACAATAAGAACCTCAACTCTAGTAACTAGAGCTGCTACCTATATAATTATATTGGTATAAATACAAAGATGTCAAATTCCAATAGAATTATTAGTTTAGATGTTTTGGAGAACCATATACAATCATGATACCCATTTTACCTTGTTAATAGAAAATAAAACACAATACATAAAAAAATAAAATGAACCAAATCCTTGAAAACTCATTCAAATATTTATTCTTTATATCATGGGGAAAATTAATAAAATAAGGGTAAGTTGAAATTCTTAGTAAGGGTTATGTATAATGGAAGCTATCGTGAACTAATAAAAAAAATAAACATACATAAATTTAATCAATAACTTAGATATCATAATTAGATAAGGAATAATAAATATGAAGAGGAAAATAAATGAAAACACAAACCATTTAATCAATAAACTAATAAAGAAATGCATCCAGAGAAAATATCATTATGAAAATATCATGGATAATAATAATAACTGAATTATAAATGAAGGAAATTCTTAATTATTGGATGTTATGATCCAAGGAATTATTATAAGTCTACTATAAATACCTTTCCAAGACAATTTAAAACTATAGTTATAAACCCATTTTATTTAACAAACTGATTTTTATCATGTGACCTTCCTATGCATCAGGGTGATATATAATTCTAGGCCCCACCCCTCACTAAAAGTCCAAATCAATCCTCATATATCAAATAATCAATTTAATTAATGAATAATATTCCTTGTCAATATATATATAAATTGAGTAAATACCATGGATTTATCAATATTTTTCATGTAAATCAAATAACTTTCAATGTAAACACCATATGTAATAATGGTATATGGTTTAGGAAATATTCACATCCACGATAAAAAGAATATGGATAACCTTGAGTTGAAACATTAAACCTCATAAATAAATGGGTATTCATTTTAAATAAATCTAGGGGCAGTACATACACCACATGAAAGTGAATAGGCTCATATTGACAAATATGTATCAATGAAATGTAAATTGAGACAAAATACCTTATAATGATCATAAAGTAGAACTGAGAATTAATAAATTAACAGATTATGTTTATAAAATGTAAATAAAAATTTAAAAAGTGAAAATAAAATATAATATAGTCAAAATTCTTTACACACATAATCTTATAATTTCAAATACAATTAAAATGTAATATATCCAAATGAAAAGAAATTGAGTTATGAAATTGTTTACCACTGGTAAATTTTTATGTAAAATCCAATAACATGAAATAATTAAAATGAAAACTTAAAATAACATTAATTATGAATAATTCATGATATTACATGTAAAAATTGAAGTATTTACACCATATAAAAGAAATTAGGTGCACAGCAATAAAATATTCCTTAATGAAGGGAAATTGAGATGAAGTCCCCTACCTCACACATTCATTTATTGGAAAAAGATTTAAACTCATGTGTAATTGTTTTAAGAATTTTTTAACTTATAAAATAAATATATTCATAATTATAATGTCATATATGATCATGTTATTATATTTTACCACCCATTTGTTAATAATATTTCTTAATTTTCATTATTTCGGGTGTTAATTTCCTTATTTTCTCATGCAAATTTTGTCATGAATGTTCTAATTATTGTGTATATGATAAATTTAAATAATCTATAAAATGATATTAAGATTATAAATATAATATTTACTTATTATATACATTTTTAGAACCATTTTTTGAAATTTTTACATGAAAAATGAATCACATCGCATCATGAAGACGATAGGTCGTACATACGCACAAGCGAAAATATTATTCCCTTAATGCGTGAAAGGGTAACAAATTTGTTTATATATTAATTTTATAGAAAAAATATAATATCATATATATCACATATATTCAGTAATTTTATCCTTATTAAGTTTCGTGTAAAGTGTAAGTGAAAAATTAATCACATCACTTTATAAGGCGGTAGTCCGCCATAAAAACAAGTGATGTTATAATATTTTAAACAGAATAAATCATAAAAATGGATATGTGATATTAAAATTACACAAGTATAATAATATAATAAATATAATATACATGTCTTAAATACATAATTATATCCAGCCTTAAAATTATGTGATGAAAAACTAATTAAATTAGTTAGTGAGGTAGTAGTCCACCGTACAAAGGATCTACAATTTCATTTACCATTTGATGGAAGAGGATATGGATATAGGAAATTAAATTATCATAATAACATATAACTATATGGGATATATTTTTTCTATTACAATATCATTATTTAATAAAAATTTATAGAGGTGGAAGAATAAATAATATAAAAATACTCATTTAGGGACGTTACCTCTTCTTTGGATGACCTCCTTAGGTTTACATTAAAATCATTCCTAGTATGAATTTATAATAAAAAGGGCTTATATTAAGAGTTTTGGGAAATATAGAAGTAATTAGGGTATTTATTTGATGAAACAAATATCTTTTTGTGTGTTAATAGGAGAAGATAGATGATGTCCTATTATAAGTGGGGGAGAGGACACACATGGATTTTTTAAAAAGATATAATTACACCCACATTTTTTAATAAAAATTCTCCAAAATTAGTCATTGTCAACCATTTAGAGGTGATAAAGTTGAAATATATCCATAAAATGGTTTTTTATATGTATTTATGTCATTTTAACCCTTATCTTATTTGCTTAACACCTCAATAAATCAGTTATTACCCTAACCAAAATAATTAAATTTTACTTCTTTTACTATTCATAGAGGTCAAAATGAAGTTGAAATTATTAGATAATATGAATTATGATAATTAAAAATTTTAAATACATTTCTGAAAATTCAATTCGTATAAGTGAAAGAATCAAATTTAAAACTATACTAGTAGACGTGATAAAAAAGAGGGTTTCCATAGAGAAAACTCTCATAAGTATGGAATGTTTTTATATTTAAATTGAACATAAAATTAATAAAAATGACCTAAATTAGTTAAATTATAATATAATTGATCTAATTTTACTTTATAACCAATGAAAAATTAATTTAAAGTTGTAAATAATTTAAACGAAAATTTGGTTTTCAATAAAAATTAGTATTTTTCAGTATTCATCGAAAAATGAAACATTTCATAAAAATACCAAAAACATTACCCTAAGATAATTTTTATATTATGATTTAAAAAAATTATTTAATTTTTGAAAATAAATTTTCTTAATTTTTGAAAATTTAGTTCAATTCTAAATGTTCAAGAAGTGAAGAAACCATTTTCTTTCCAAAAATACATTTTTTAGAAAACATTTATTTTACATTTAAATGATTCTTATTTTTTTTTTCTATCAAATAGATAATAAATGAATGTGAGTAAACTATATATTTTTTCATTATTTTTTTTATTCATACCCTCATATTTAATGGTTTGGTTATAATGGGCATGTTTAAATTATATTTTAATAGAGTGTCACATTTCATTGAAACCCAATGTTGTGTGTATTTCAAGCTATTGAAGTGATTGAATTTATTTAAAAGGAAATAAATTAGAAAGACTTAGGGTTTTACCAAAGAAAGGTTGTTAATTATTATACCATAATTATAATTGCATACCAGTATAATAATGATACCTATATTATCATTTTAAAATATTGTAATGGAGTTTGATGGATAAGGAATGTAAACAAAGATATATAAATGATAAAGGATCAGTTAGCAATTTATACCTCACTTATAGGATTATATCCTTTGAGAAGGGGATTAATCCTTCTAGGGGTGGTTTTTTGAAAAGAAGACACCCTATTAGGTATATATAAATGTTTTTGGAGAGTTTTGGGAATATTTTGGGTCTAAATAAGTGGGTTGTAGTGTGAGGGGAAGTTTCGAGAAGTGTTCCACATTTTTAAGTGAAAAGGGATGAAATTTTCAAAAATATTACTTATGTTATAAAATGTCAGATATGATTTTTTAAATTAATTTTTTTTAAAATTATAAATTCACTTATAAAATACATATTTGGTATTATAAATTTATTTCATGGATTTATAATTCATACTTATATACTAATAATTTTATAAAAATCATATAGGTTGCAAAAATAGTATTTTACCCTATTCATCTAAAAATATATCTTTTTAGAAAAATTTTAAAAAAAATCCTAATCTAATTTTAAAATTATAAATTTTAAAAATGAATTTAGTTTTATCAAATTAAATTTATAAAATTTATAAATCAAGTTATTTTAGTAAAATAAAAAATATAAAGAAACACTGTTTTTTTTTGAAAAATGACTTCTTAAACATCAGGTGACTTTAATATTATTTCATATAAATTTATAAATAATTTAATATTTAAATAATAGTTTGAAAATATAAATATTACCTATTATAATAAATGTTCAACTTTGAACAAATTTTTTTTAACGTTAAATACAATGGGCCTTTTTAAAATGGTTCTTTGAAATTCATCCTTTTTAAAATATCGATTCAAAGAGGGTTTTAATTGATTATTATCATTTTAGCTAGAAATGAATATATTATTCATGTAATTTAAACATGTTATTATTTTTTTAGTTGGGTGTTAAAATACTTTAGTGTTATGTGTGATGCAATATATTAATGATAATACAAATTTAAAGGGTATAAAATCTTGGGTCATTACATTATAACCCTTAAAATAAATTACACCCTCATAATTTTAATTATTACTCATAGAATATTTTAGGTGAGGGTATTTCTAACATATTATTCATTCTGGTTATAACCTCGAATATGACATCTACCTTACTCTCTTAGGCTATATAATTTTACTTATCTTTATTAAAACACTATCATCCCTTCATAAAATAATATACCCATGTCTGTATATACCCTAATAATATATTATCAATAATATACTTCTCCAAACCCCTTTTTAATCTCCAAAAGATTAAACCAAATTATAATATATATTTTTTCAAAAAATTAACTCTATTTTTAACCATTAAATTTATTATTCACTAGTTCATAAAGTCACAAACAAATAAATATATACCATAGTCTAAAATATTAGATAAAATTTACCAAAAATATGATAGATAACTTTTTTATTAAATAAAAAATCCATTATATATCTATAAATACCATTTAACCCACTTTTATCATAATTAATCAACCCATTTTTACCCCAATATAAAGATATATTAAACCTAAGAGTTATTCATACCATAATCAGGTGTTCTCCAATAATTATCCCCAAAATATAACCTTTTCATAAAATCATTTTCCATGGTTATTTATACCATTTAATATATGTTTCCAAAATTAAAGAGAAATTATTTGAGAAAAATCCTTATATATTTTATATAATTCTCATAACTTATATAATATAACAGAATATCATTAATAATTATCACTCATTAGTGAAAATACATAAGAGTATAAAAAATTAATTTCAATTATGATGTTAACCTCACTTTCTTAGGTAAGGATAATAAATTAACATTTTATACCATAATAGTCATATACCAAGATTCTTAGCCCTTTAAGTATGCTCCATTATTCGGTTATAAAATAGAGTGGTTTCTAAGGGCATACCTTTCTTAGATTCTTTTCCTTAATCCCATTTCAACCTAATACTAAAGCCTAAAATGGTTATAAAAAATCACAATAAAGAATCATATGAAAATTAAAACTGAATCCTAATATATATTCTCAAATTAAAAATTTATTTCATTCTTTAATACATTTAGTTTAACATAATTTTCTTTTAATTTAGGTATTCTTGTACTTATGAACTTAATCCATGATATTAAATAGGAAATAAATTCTTTATAATGGTTAATAAAATGAATCAGACTAACCAAAGAATATCTCCCATGGGTTTCGAACTAGGTGTGAAGTTAAGCCTCTTTTTTATTAATCTTGTAACCATTGATTTAATACCCAATATACCATTTTCAGGGCTATTATCCCTATGTAAATCCATGTCAATGACTGTATCCACTTGTAGTATCTATAGAGGGATATTATTTATAATAAAAAAAATCTGTACCTTAATTTTTTTAGTATGTTATGCTATGGATAAATTTAACCCTTATACTTATCCATAAGGTTTTTACTGAATTTATCATATCCTAATATCCATAATAATACATTAACTGACCTAAATGGTTATCTATATCTTTGAAATTATAATCAACTATAATTTTTCAAACTTTGATGATATCTATAACTCCCAATTTATCTTAATCATTTATCATACTAATATCCAAAGTTATCTAAAACTTTCTCTAATACCAACTATGAATGAACACATATATGTCTATCTAAATTACATGACATAAAGTAAATATTTAATTTTAAATTATTCCCAAGACATTTTAGGTTTAAATATTTTTATAATTGGGAAAAAAATTAACTAACAAATCCAATGTTCTTTTTATTAACTTGGCCTTTTACCACTATATATATCTAATTAATCTATAATAAGTATTTAACATATACCATAAATTCTCCATATAAGAAAATATTATATACATTTTATACTTTTACAATCATTATAACATATGGAAATGGAAACATAAAGAAGGGGTGAGGTCAGATGCTCAGTAAGGGTATATATAAGTGGTAAGCATCGAATATAATAAATGATAATAAGATGAAAATATTGGTATAATAAATAAAGTCATACCAAAAATATATCATAAATCATGGAATAAGGCTTGAAATATCAGAAAACATGAATCAAAAGAGTTTAGAAACATCAGTCAATAAACATGATCCATGATAGCATGAAATAGGCATAATAATAAGTATAAAATTATGGTATGTCATGGAAACAAACATGGAAATATAGAACAACCATAAGAATAAGAAAATATTTTCAATAAAATTAAGTATTCCCATATATGTGTGAACAAACTCACTATTTTCAAGCCTAAATTTTTTACCAAACCCATTATTCCCATGCACATGTGAACAAACTCATTATGTCCATGAATTACTATCACATGATATATAAACTTAAACCAATGCATTAAAAGGTGACATAATAACCCACCCGTCATTATCCATACATATGTGTGCCATATAAAAAAATATAAAAAAGAACCCATGAAAATAAAATGGGTTTAATAACTTTTTTAAATGGAATCAAATATAGAAAAAACTCATAATTCCACCAATAATGGTAATATGATATACCAGTGGAAAAAATGGGTATCCAAATATATCCATTATTTTCCTAGGTAAATATCATTCAATAAACATAATAGAGTATATGTTATTTACACTATAAATAAAGGGTATAAATTTATGTCAACACTTTCTCAAATCAATAAATGTATGGAATAATATATAACTCCCTTTAAAAAAAATGGAAAATAAGATAGTCACAAAGTTAATAATTAGAGTGAAAAGTTATGACTATTTATGTTGGATGGTTAGGCATATAAAATGTAGTGATGGATCATATCTTTGATAGAAAAAAAAATTACAAAATATATCTATATAAAGAATTTGTATTGAAATATTTTAATAATTACCTTGAATTAAGTACAAGTTGTATCAAATTATAATGATTTACATGAACAAAACTTTCTAGTAGTTTTAGAAAAATCACTTTGTAAATAATAAATATATTTATCCTTTTGAAATAATTCTAAAAGAAATATTTTATAAAACTAGGATAAAAATAATTTATTTTAGATACCATGAAAATATAGAGATAAAGTTTAATATAAAATGACATAGGTGTCAAAATGATGTGCTCATATGGAAAATATTAAAGTTAATTTTTGAAGTAAGTTTAAATATATTCCTAGAATGAAAAAGTTACTGGTCAATTTAAAAAGTTATTTTCAAAAAGGTGAAGTGATATAATAGAAAATATTTACCTTTGAAAAAATATACTTCAAGAAATTATTCCTTGAAAATACATAAATATTATCAAAATAAATGTGGGGTGAAAGAAAGAACATTTTATTTTTAAAGGATGAAATATTTTTAATAAGATTTTGAGATACCTTTGTTTAAAAAACCACATCATAAAAAGTGTATTAAATTTTAATTTTGAAAAGTAATAAAGATATTTATGAGAATAATAAAAAATAATCCATATTATGTTTCCTATAAATATAGGCGAACATTGGTAAGATGAATAATATAAGCATGAGAGAAATGATTCATCAGTAAGAATGAGAGTTATTCATACCAATGCTATACTTTTATTTCAGAATATATTTTATAAAATAAGTGTTTTTTAATTATTAGAAGTAATTTAAAAATAGAAAAAAGTAAATAACATATAAAATTGGGGAATTTTAGGATCAAGTAAATCTTGAAAAATATATTCAATTAAGAAAGTATATAACCCAATGAATTATAAATTCAGTTGATGAAACTATTACGAAATTAGTAACATAAGAATCAAAGGATATTGAGAGGAAGATCTTGAAATTTAAATTAAAATAACATTAAATTTAAGATAGTGAAATTTGTGAAAGAAATTTGGTAGTGAATAAACCATATAAAATAAATTATGGTGTACGATATCAAATATATCCTATGGAGTTGAAAATAAGACATAAAAACCCTTACCTTATTTCCTCACTTAGTCGAAACACTCTTAGATCAGTATAAAGAAATAAATTTAATAATCAACTATTTTATATCCTTTTTCATATACACAATATTTTCTAAACATCATATGTAACAATTTACTCATGTATATTAGTTAGTTTATTATCTATTTTCAATATTGGGAGTGAGTAACCTAGGTCATTTTGAACTAGTTTGATAATTATCGTGTTATTATTGATTATTAACATAAGTTTTATAATTCATAGAACAAAATAGATACTGGAATTTATTTTAAAAATTTATTTCAAAAATTTATTTTTAATTTTATAATTTCATTTTATGTGAGTTTGGGTTGCAATTTTTAAAGATGAATATGGCGATTAACATGTCTCGATGATTATTAGTGAATGGAGGGAGATTTGTTAAATAATGAGTAAATTTTTTATATTATAATGATATAAAAATCTCATTATTTACTTATTTATATCATATATTACCAGAAATATAATACCTATAGTCATACATGATATAAATTTATAGCATTGTCCAAGTAGGTTGTTAATCCAATGCAAACAAGAACATACTGTAATTAATGGATGACTAGGAAGTGATTGATTTTATATAATTATAAAAGAAGAATAAGGATATTATTTAGTGTTTATTAGTGTGATATTTCAGATTTTAAAATAATTATAATATTAATATAACCTATATAAAATTATTTTATAAAATGATGAAAGCTGTTTTTTAGAATGTTGTTTTGGATTGTTGAATTTAAAACAATAGTTTTTTATCATATTGTTAACAGGTTTCTTAATTTGTCTTTAAAAAACCTCAATAATTTCATATAAATATCATTTATACATTAATATCATTCTCATTACCATCCGTGTAAGGTGTTGATGAAAATAATAATAAAAATCAATCATTACATGGAGGTAATAGTCCACATGCATGCGTGGATGATGATTTCATTTTCCATAGACTGAGGAAAAATGAGTGATAAGTTTTATTATTAAAAATATAAAATATTTAATAAATATTATACTTTTATAATAAATTACATATTAGTAATAGTATTTTAAGTTAGTGAAATAAAGAAAAACACATTGTGTCGTGGAGGCGGATGTTTACAAAATAAAAACTTAACAATTTTTTTATCAATAGAAAAAAGAGAAATGTGGTTAATGATTATACAATAATTATAATAAAATAAATCTATATTAATGATATTGATGTTAGAATTTTAATATGGTGTAATTGAATTTTAATTAGAATGTGTGTATATAAATAAATATAAATATAAAATGATCTATTTGAAATTCATACCTCACTTCTTGGATTATCTCCTTTGAAATGGGGATTGATCCTTTTAAGGATGGTCTTTTTAGAATATAAAAACCATTTTAAAGTGTAAAGGAATATTTATGAAAGTGTTGGGTAGATTTGGGCCAAAATAATGGGGTTGTGGTTTGATAGTAAATGAAGAGAGTAGTTCCCCATTTATAAGTTAAAAGGGGTGATTTTTTTTTAATTAAGAAAACAAATTCAATAATGGGCAGCCAAAATAAAGGAAAATGGATAAAAAATTGAGAAATAAAGTAGTGGGGAAGATAAATTTTAATTAAAAATCAAAAACATAATTAAAAACTTTTTAAACATGTTAATTTATTTACCTCTCTATTTAATTATTTTTACCTTTTATGTTTTCACCATAGTAACTAGTTTTCACCTTTTTGGTTTATCAATTATTCCAAAAAATAAAATTTTCCTCATTATATAAATTGAACCTAATTATTTAAAATTTAAAATTTATTTTTTTATTTAATTCTTAATGTGAAAAAATTAATTTTATAATACTAAATTTATAATGCATTAAAACCAATTAAAAAAAAACAACTTATGTTATAAAATGTAAAATATGGGTTTGTAAATTATAACCATTTTTTTTAAAATTATAGTCCCTAGAAAAATATTTAATTTTGAATAAAAAATGTATTCATGAATTTCTAATTCATACTTATATACAAAAAATGTCCTCAATTCAAGTTATTTGGTAGTATTCACCTAAAAATCAATATTTTTAGAAAAATCTAAAAAGTAAACCCTAATATAATATCAAAATTATAAATATAAAAATTATTTTTTTTTCAAACTAATACTATTAAATTAATAATTTTAGTTATTTAAATTGAAATTCAAAATATAAAGTAACCATTTTTTATTGAAAAATGACTTCTTAAACTTCAAGTTTCTTTATTCTTATTTCTTATAAATTGATAGATAATTTAATATTAAAGTAATAGTTAAAAATATATATAGTATTTATTATTATAACCTTTTAATTAGGAAAAATTTAATTTATTAAGGTACAATTAAATACCCCTACTTAGATGACTCTTTGAAAGGAATCCATTTTAAAATATTAATCAAAGAGAATAATAATAATATATACTTATTTTAATTTATTATTATACGTTTATCCATCAATTATTATATTATTAATGTAATCTTAATTTTTCATGTTTCATTTTAGCTGGGGTTTGTTTTAGTTTGGTGTTACATGTGACATAGGCTATTGAAGATAATATTAATTTTTTGGGTCCAAAATCTTCGGTCGTTAAAAATGCGTTATTGAATATGAAAAATGAGGAAAAAAGGTAATATATACTTATAAACCAATTAACACTCTATAAATTTAGCCTAATCTTTGATTTTGTTCTTTTGGTTGTGGATGTTCATACTCCAAGGCATTCACATTCATTCCATGAAAATATATAGTGGCGTAACATGGTCGCAATTGGGTATGTATTGATGAAGCATAGTACTGAAATCATCTATACCCTTAGAAAAAAACAAAGATAGTCACTGGGGAATTTAAAATGGAATAGGTATTCCCACATTTTTTTTCTAGCATCGTGAAAGTGAGCAACAAAAAGAACCAGATGGACATGAATGATGATTGATATTTTCGATCAGGTAGAAAATTCAAAGATGAATGGGAATGAGAATAACTGGAACTATACACATGCATTAAATATGTGGATGATACACACTATATAAGATTTTATGAGGATGTTTAGACATTCTAATTCCATTTCTGCTATTACCAAGATCTACGACAATATATACTCAACATGTGGTCACTAGACACCGAAAATTTCAAACTTCACCATAGGTAAGTAGGGATCATCATGTGAGATCTTTACTAAATTGGTGGGTTCTTTCTCACAAGATTCCAATATGATGGGTTCCCCATGACACCAAATTCTAGGGGGGATACAGAGCTTGTTAAAATCCTATAACACCCAGATAATTGGGTGGGTGGGTATAAGTTATATTAAGTTTTTTATTAGATGAGTATATTGTTCTATAAACTTGAAGAAAACTTTTATTTCTCATTTCCTTTCCCCTAAAAAGTGATAAAAGTAGTTAAAACACAAGTGATTTTACCTGGTTCTTCTAATGTGGACTTCATCCAAGGGGCTTGCACAAAAATACTCTTGTTCACAAAATTGACTAAAACTAACTGCCTTACATTTACATTTTTGGAGTGGTATCACTAAACCTCTTAGTTCACTACCTTGGTTGTTTGAGAACTCATTGATCCCATTCAATTAGGTACCCAATACCCATCTATTAAATCCTCCTTCTTCACGTATGGATGATATAAATAGAGACCCACATTGGGGTTTATCTTTAGTATAATAATTTTGACTTCTAGTGAGGATGAAAATCCTAATATACTAATTCTTTGACCATCATACTTTCAGATGAGATCTGGAATAATACATTTAGAAATATACTCTATAAAACAAAAAAATCCCTATGTCTACTGTTATTTTTTATACCTTCCTTGTGTTTTATAAAATATATATTCTGATTTTATTTATATACAATGGATGAGTTTGATCATTATCTCTCCAAGATTGTGCTAGTGTCCCCACTAATAAATAGGTCCATAATGAACCATAAATAATGAAACAATCAATGAGAATTTCACTTCATAACTCTAATGAATTAATACAATATGCAGTTTGAAATGGCCCAGTTGTGGCATGGTCATGAATTCCATTGCACAATATAACTCATTTCATATATTCTAAAGTGTGGACCTTATCACAACAGTGAAACCATCCTTCACGTGTATTAGAAATTTGTATTGTGGTGTAGAGAATCCCATTGGACCATATACACTTTTCTCATTCATAACTCCTTCCATAACTCCCCCTTACAATTTATGGCATGATCTCCATCTCACACCAAACGAGCCATGGATTAAACACCTTCTTGTCCAATGGGGTTGTAAAATAGCCAATATTTATATGGTGTGGGCACTAGTAATCCTGAGAAATTATAATTCATTTATCTTATCAATTTAAAACACTCTATATTGTAATTCCTAGATATAGAATAGACAACTTCATCTCTAATTAGACTATAGAATACCCCTATGAGATGCGACATGGGAGCCCCAAAAACTGTAGAAGCACTAGAATCCTCTAGACCCTATTTTTAAACTAGTGACTTTGGCTATGACATACCCTGAAAACCAGAAGTACCACATCACACATATCTCCAAAAATCATATAGCATATAAGATATCTTCTTCCATTGACCTCTTAAAAGCTAGTAATGAGGCCCAATCTTGGCCTTCTCCATGGTGTTTCTCTATGCCCAGACCACTTACTCTACATTTCCACCCCTATGGTATGGACCGTAGATCTACGCACATACTATACCATGTGCGCATGTTCACCTACCTCCTCGATGCTATCATGGAAATTTATCCAGGCTGGTACCCCTGGGTGGTTAAGATTGCTCCCATATAAGTGGTGTTGAGTTGGCATGGCTACCTAACCAAGATTTCATTATTTTTTAAGCACAACCAATAAGTATATGGTGTTATCATGTGAATTTGGGATGAATTTTATTTTGTGGTGTAGTCATGGTGACCATAGTGTGGCCTCTTTCTGAGAGACATAATTCCTATTTAAAGTACCCTTATTCACTTTTCCAACAAACAGAACACTCAGAAACTTCCAAAATATTTTTTTTACAATTGTAATATCCTGAATTGGGTTCCACATAACATTTCCCCAATATGGATCTCCACATGACCTAAATCATGCCTCCCCATATGAGTATCAAGTGTTAAATGACTATAAACCAAAGTAGTGGGTATTTCATTCCATATGAGTATCAAGTGTTAAATGAAAACCCAACATAAAGACACATTGATAACTCCCTTATGGGTCTTGACATCATGTCTCATTCCATCATCCACATTCCATCCCGAATCTTTACTCATCCATAAAACATAAGGATATTTCACTTATCCTGTCTTGAAAACATGAAGTCTATTCAGGTACCAAATGGTGGCTTGAGTAGGGTGTGATTACAAGTTTTTAGGCTACTACCAATGAAGTCTAAAGAAATATTCAGTCTATATCAGTGTATGCAGTTTCATTAAAAAAATAAATAGAAAAATAAAAGTAAGAAAGTTTCACATTTATTATTATTTAATTAACCACATTAGACCTTGGGTTCAAGGTGACACTCTAGGAAATCATACCTACTTCATCCCATGACAGAGTCTGAACTATACACAATAGGGTTTTTACTATTTAATCAATTTATGGGTTTTCTTTGATCCATTTAATTACAAATCCTTTTATATGCTTAATGAATCAATTATAGAACCATTATAATGGATACATGGATCATAAATCCCACATCATTATCATGGAAACATTGAATATCCATCTAGAAACAATATATTGGGTACATAGTGATCAGTATAATACCAAAAATCTCAGGTACATAGAGCATAAATCCATCACCAATTCATATTAAATCATTAGGGGATTATAATAGTAGTTTGGAACCCCATGTTAACTTAGAGCATCAGTCTAGTTCACTCTCCACATTATTCACATTTACACCCCCGCACACACATATCAAGGTTAAACATCAATGGAATTCTTATAAATCATCAAAACCAAAATACAATTTCACTTTAAAATTTTCAATTTAAACTAATTACCATCAATAATTTTACATCTCACTAAAATTTCCATGTTAATACATTTAATAATTTATTACAAGTTATTATACCAATACATTCACAATTGGATTAATTTCATAAACCATATAATTCACCCCATTTTCCTTCCAAAATTATCAATTCCAGTTTATTGGCACACCCCATGGGTTTCCATAAATCTTGGTCTCATAATCTTTAATAGATCTAATGGTACCAAAGTAGGTTATCACCATTTAAGGGGTTTCAATTAACTTTTGTAATTTAAAAGAAATTGGATAAGATTAAAATTCCATGTTATAATAACACATGATAAAATAATAAAGACTACGGTAATTGTAATATATACTACCTACCTTAGGATTGTCGAAAAATGATCTCCCAACCTTAATGATTAATTTGAGGTAGAATGGATGGATTCACAATAGTGAAGAATATATAGGATCAAAACATGGGATCAAATTCAAATGAATGAAGATACATTAAAATGTAGATATATACCATACAAAATAGAGGAATTAATCACTCTTCAAAATTAATGTAAGAAAAGAGAGATAGAAAGAGAGTAACCAAAACAAAGAAGTGATCACTTATCGGAGAGAGGTTGATTCCTTATATGAGATCTTAAATATGAAAAGAAAGTGTTTTGAGAGGACTAGGTATTCTCTCAAAAGCCTCTAAGAGTTGAGAAAACCATATTTGTACGAGTGGGGTGATTTGGGATATAATCTAGGGGGTTTGGAAAATTTGAAAATTATTTTCCAAGATTTTAATAACTGCATGCATGGTTTTCTTGATGGGCCACATGGTTAGGCCAACCGTGTACCAAACCGTGCACCCATACTATTCTGGGGTGCATGGTTTACACTAAGGGGTTCACAGTTCCACAAACCAGGCGTTAACTATGTAAACCCATATATCCAAATGGTGGATGGTTTGGGGGATGTGACCATAGATTTTCTATACCATGTTCCCCTCCCAATGGTTCTACATTGGACACATAGCTTTCTAGGGAAAACCACAGAGTTTTCCCTAACCATGCATAACCACATGGGCTTCTAAAATTTTCCCAATTCACTAAAAAATACCCCAAATAAGGACCCAATGAAGGTATGATCAAAATCAGTGTAAAATAATTTATAAAAACAAGTAAGAGACATATCAAGAATGTTCGGTATATTAAAATCTTCACACCGTATAACAACTCATCCCTGAGTTGTACTCCAAGCATTACTAAGCTTCCATGGTAAAAATGTTGGTCCTTTAGGCCTACCTATATTCTTACATCTCCCATATTTCCTCTTGGAAATGTCCATACCGCCAAAAAAACTCATTCCTATGACACAATATGTTCTTGAAACACTTTCTCATTGTGATTACAATACAAATTAGATGCTCCTTAAAGGGAACATCATTCTCAATCTCAACGTTATCCTCATCGATCACATGAGAAGGGTTGGAGTGATACGACCAAATCCATAAAACATGAAAAACATTTTTCATAGTACTATAACTCTATAAAAGAGACAATAGACATACCATGAAAACTACAAATATTCCCATTTAATAGCTTTTGAAAAGGATTTTAATAATTCTAAAAAGCACTATTTGGGGGGGGGTCCCATTATCAGTGCTAAAAAAGTGATGATAAAGGAAACCATTTTTCATAACTATTTGTAGTGATGATTAAGGCCACATCTATTATAGTGTGTTGTTTTTATAACAAAACACTTCAAAAACCAAACCTATAAAAAAATACATAATTTAATTGAAATAAATTTTACATCATAAATACAAAAAAACACTACTAAATACATTTAAAAAAAATAATTTTTATAATGAAATTTAAAATTACACTCTACAAATATTTAAAAACATTAACGTTTCACTATATTTCGAACCCATGATTCCCTCTCAAAAAGGTATTCCCATGGTATCTATTTCCAAACAAATCACCTCAACTCAAGAAAAATAATCCACCTATATAAGAAAACAAATATTATGTTAGTAATATTATAAATAAATAAATTAAACATTAATATGAAAGAATACAATAAATAATTGTCTAATTTTAATTAAAAAGAAACACTTGGATTTATACTAGTCACACTTGTGTTTTATTAATGTTCGGTAGATTCCAACACATCACAAATGAGTTATGGATCATTGTCCTGAAGTATCAAAACAATTTGAATGTTTTTTCCCAGTTTTGAGTATGGAAATTTTTATTTTTAATGAAATTAATGTCAATTTTAAATAAAGACAGACATGGAGTTATATCAGTCAAACCATGCATGGGATTAAGGTGAGGATGATTCTTACACATAAAAAACTTTTTATGGATTGTTTTCTTAATATATCAAAACAACTTTATGTGTTTGATTATTTATCAGTATGTCACTTATTTTTTTTTCTTAAATGTCATTTCAAACTGGAAAAAAGAACTTGGAGTCGTATTGGTCACATCATGTTTCAGTTTTACATGAGACTATTTCCTACACAAAAAATGACTTATTAATAACTTTCATAAATTATCAAGACAACCAGAGCACATTTTCTTGGTTTTTAGTGAGTGACACACATTTTGAACTAAAATGTCAATTTTAAACTGATAATAGGTACTTTGAGTCATACCGGTCACCCCATGTGTTAGATTGAGGTAAGAATACCTCCAAAATTCCTAAAATTAATTAAAGATAATTTCCTTAAAGTATAGAAATAATTCAAATGCATTTTCTCAATTTTGAGTAGATCAGTTGTCCTTTTTACTAAAATTGTTGTCAATTTTAAATAAAAAGATGCACTTGGAGTCATATCGGTCACACCATATGTTTTATTTAGGTATGAGATATTCTTAAAAATTATAGATGACTCATGGATTACTTTATTAAAGTATAAAAACAATCCGAATTCATTTTATTAGTTTTCAATATGTCCCTTGTTATTTTTGCTAAAATTAATGTAAATTATATATAAAAATATGCACTTAGAGTCATACTGGTCACACTGTGAGTAAAATTGAGGTGAGGGTGATTACTACACATAAAAATTACTAATTGTTTGTTTTAATAAAGTATCACAACTATCCAAATGTGTTTCTGTGTTTTCAATATGTCTCTTGTTCTTTTTTCTAAAATTGATGTCAATTTTAATCAAAAAGAGGCACTTGAAGTCATAACAGTCACTCCATGTATAAAATTGAGATTATTAGGATTCTTACACATCTCAAATGACTTATGGATTGTTTTTAAAAATTATCAAAATAATATGAACGTGTTTTCTCAGTTTTGAGTTGGCTATTTGTCCTTTTTACTAAAATTGATATCAATTTTAAATAAAAAGATGCACTTGGAGTCATATCAGTCACACCATGCATCATATTTATTTTTGAGTGATTCTTAAATTTCCAAAATTACTCATATATAATTTTCCTAAAGTATCAAAACAATATGAAATCATTTTCTTGGTTTTTAGTACATCTCTTGTTATTTTTTCTAAAATTGATGTCAATTTTAAATAAATAGATGCACATAGAGTCATACCAGTCACACCATGCATCATATTATGGTTTCTGTGATTATTAATCATACCAAATTACTCATGTTTCATTTTCATAAATTATAAAAAACAATCCAAATGTGTTTGATTGGTTTTAGTATGTCACCTGTTATTTTTTCAAAAAGTAATGCTAATTTAAAATTAAAAGACACACTTCAAGTCATATCGGTCACACCATGCATTGGATTGAGTTTTGGTTGATTTATACACATCAAAAATAATTTATGAATCATTTTCCTAAATTAATAATAAAAATATGAATGTATTTTCCCAGTTTTGAGTTTGTTAGTTTTTCTTTTTACTAAAATTGATGTCAATTTTAAATAAAAAACACACTTGGAGTAATACCAGTCATACCATGCATAGGATTGAGGTGATAATGATAAATAAACATATACAATTACTTATTGATAATTTATATAAAGTATAAAAATAATATGAAGTCATTATCATAGTTTTGAATAGGTCATGTGTACTTTTTACTAAAATTAATATCAATTTTAAATAAGAAGACACACATGGAGTCATACTGGACACACCATGAATCATATTGAGGTGAGGCTGATTCCTAAACATCCCAAATGAATTATTTCTCATTTTACTATTGTACAAATAAAAAAAATGTGTTTTATTAGTTTTGAGTTCACTATTTGTCTTTTTTACTAAAATGTCATTTTAAACTGGAAATATAAACCTTGACTCATACTGATAACATCATGCATTAGTTTGACATGAGACCGATTACATCCCACCAAAAATGAATTATTAATCTATTTATTATATTATTAATAAAATTTGGGTTCATTTTCTCATTTTTAATTAAGTGACACATTTTGAACTAAAATGTAGATTTTAAACTAACAACAGACACTTTGGGTCATACCGAGAACATCGTGTATCAGATTGTGGTGAAGATGATTCCTATAAGTCATAAATGACTTATGAAATGTTTTATTAAAGTATCAAAACAATATTAATATGTTTTCTCAATTTTGAGTATGTCAGTTTTCCTTTTTACTAAAATTAATGTCAATTTTAAATTAAAAGAATCACTTGGAGTCATACCGTTCACACAGTGTATCAGATTGAGGTACGGATGATTCCTACACATCCCAAAGTCTCAAAATATCCTAAATACCAATGTTAAAATAGTTACTATTGAATTTATTTGTAAAACTGCCAACACTACATATTGATTTGATGTTATTAACTGAATTTTTTTCCCATTATTGAAAACAAGAAGAGTAGAGGAAGATTTTCTACCCATTATATAATAAGAAGTCACCACAATGGGCATAAGAGATTTTTGCACTTTTCTATTTTTCAACAATGGGAAAAGTTTTTCATCTAATAACATTAAATCAATATGCTGTGTTGGTAGGTTAGAAAAAAAAAATAAATGGAAATCTGGATAACATTGGAAGAAAGGAACATGTGATATCTTATGTGGCTTATTGTAGATAGTTGAAATCAGAATATGGCTTCCCAAAAGATCTATGATAAAAAAACTAAATAAGTATTAGATAAAAATTATAGGGAAAATAACTTACAAATAGTGGATAAAAGGGTGAAAAAATTAATTAAATAAGTACTATGAATTTACCTCTTCATGATGGATGTATACATTCATGACCCATTACCTTGTTTTCATTATCTTAGTTACAGACTCAAAGTCTTATCTCTATTGAGCATGAAAATATTTAAACAAACCACCCAAACTAGAATAATGGAATCCACCCCCATAATAAAACAATTATTATGTGAGTAATACTAAAAAGAAATAAATTAAACCTAAATATGAAAAAAATCATTAATTCTATTGAAGTCACATATTCTTGTTATTTGTGTACATTATTACATCAGTTATTTCTCAAATTCATTTTAATAAAATATATCATATATTTTTAATATAAGTAATTTTTATAGTCAAAGTAGTATTAGAAAAATATAAATAAAGGATTAATAAATTTTTAAAATTAAATTGTAATTATCTTAGAAAATACCTCTTCGAGGATGCTAGTTTGTTGATAGAATATGATATCTCTCATAAATTTACAAAAATATTAACCATAATATTTCCCATTTATTTTTTCATACACTGCAAAAAAAATTGAGAAAAATAAGTAACTTGTTTTGATATGTGGTTGGATTGTGAAATCATATTATATATACCTTAATAATTGTCCAGTTGTAGTACTTGTCAGGATCCTTGTACATAACGTCTGTCCTCATTCCATGATTTTGATTATATTTTTAAAATTCCCTATCATAACATATTCCTCATTAAAACGTAATACAAATTATATAACTTAAAGTTTAATTGTAAAATATTGGAGGCAATGCTTTACAAATTGAAAAATTCAATCATGTGTGGTCGATTTGTTGGGTATGAATGCAGTGAATCCCAAAAATAAATATTTGGAGTATCTAAATTTACCGTAATGGGATTCTAATGTTTTATAAAAACAAAAAATACATAAGTAATGAAATAAATGAAAATATATTTGATATTATTAAATTAGAGTTTTTCCCCTGTATCACTGGTATTAAGAATAGTATGTCATCCATAAGTTTGTTTTTCAAACAATTTGTCTAGGTCTCCAAATATTTCAATCCGTTTTTTGGATTCTATTTTTTTATTCTGTAAATGTGACATGAGGACTAATGAGTCTAATTTTTTCAAGGGAAAATACATTCAATTGGTATCAATATATACAACCACAAAAAAATATTAAATGTTTTTAGTCATAATTAACACAGTATATCAACTTTTGGAAAATTAAATCACGAAAAGATACCTCATGTATACATTTACAACTTATACTCATAACCATTCATAGTTGAGGATTTAGTTTACATTCTCAAAAGCAATATAGTCTGCACCTTCATCTCTGTACATTTTTTCTTCAAAATCAACTATGTGACTACTACCATTTTATAACTTGTATCCACATGAACCTTAAATGTTAATAAATGTGGATATTGAATGGGTGGGGTAAAGGTTAATTCAGAAGATATTTTCAATCTTTTGGTTGATCCTTTAGATGGGTTTGAGTTGACCTTTCATTTCACCCCTTCCCTTTGTCTATCTATAATAACATTTATCAGTTAAGGCCTTTTTTCATCAATTGTTAATGGTTTAGCATGAAAAATAAATTCGAAATGAATAACTACTTGTCGACATGTGTTTTAACAAGATCTAACAACCATATGATGAATGTTACAAAAACACGTTTGACCTTATGAATATCATCTTCATAATGTGTAACTAGTATATTAGTGATTTGCTCATGAGCTACACTAATCACCAATCTCACATGACCTGTTGGAAGTGGTATTTTGTGTAGCCTACTGTCTTGGTTTTTCTATCGGTTCTTTATTTTAAACACTGAGTTGTTGCTTTATAAATAAAAAAATTCACAACCCAAGTGATGAATACACTTATTGTCAAACAATGTATTACCATCCACAATGTACCTAAAAAAGAAACCTCTTCAGAATGACCAGTAAACACATCCCATGCTTATTGGGTTATCAGGTGTGCATACATAATATATGTGTGTGGGTTTATATTCCATTTAGTATCTTTAAGATGAAATCTCAATATAATTGTGGGAAATCCTCTGTGAATACTTCCATAATGAATTAATAAATATTTATTTTGGGATTAATATACTATAAAAGCACTCTTTAAGTGATGATGAATATTAATTCAATGTTTCATTGTTTTATTTTTTACTAAAATAATGAAATGATATCATAATGTTACCACGATATCTTCCCACATTAGGGCCTTAATCCTAGGGAAAACATGGTTCCAAAAATCTACATAAATCTATAGACATTTCTGATTGATGATACCAAAGTAACCACTGCACATTTCCTTTTTGGGGTTAACATGATTAGTCCACACAATCCATCCAACCTTGAATTTGATGTCTTTTCTTTTATCCTTAACTATTATTTATAACACCTTCAAACTATGACACTCTTTTTTTATGCACCGCTAGTCCTTCATCGCCTACCATTTCCTTGGATTTATCATTTTCAATATATTGTTCCAGAAGGACCCCATAACACCCTTAGAGGGGATGGATGAATCCGGGTGTCAACTTTTTCTTTTAAACTAATGGATCTTATTCCCACATTGGTAGGAACCTATTAAACCTATCATAAAAATGTATAAAAAGAGAGGGCACATAAATTTAACTTGGTTCACTACAAAGGGTTAGATGTACAGAGTATATGTCGACAGTGTGTTAGTCGTACAAAAACCCACTAATCTTCACTAGCTGTTGATTAAAAGGTTCATTCACAGTCACTCTGTGCCAGGATCACTGCCTTTCCAATTGTTTAGGGATAGATCACTGCTTACCATGTAACACTTTCCCTGACTCCCCTTTCTTAATAACTTTGGAGAAGTCTTACTCAGTTTATCAACTTGGAGGTTGCATCAATATATTGTAATTTAAGTATTTGTCTCCGTTTAGCACGAGACATTGCTTACATCAACGATCTGAGTAGATGGACACTAAAAGACCTGTATAATTAAACCTAATATTGAGTACTTTATTTTGTGAATCCCATTCGTGAAGCTCAACCATTCACATAGAACAACCCTTCACATAACACACACCTTCACAGAGAACACTACTTCACAGAGATCACTGCTTTATAGAGCTCACTACTTTGCAGAGCTCACTGCTTCGCAAAGCTCACTGCTTCACATAGCTCATTTCATCATAGAGCTCACTACTTCGTAGAGATCACTGCTTCTCACAGCTAAACCCTTTGCATAGATCGGGCCTTCACAGAGAAAACACCTTCACAAATCTCATCTACCTATGTAGAACCCACTTTTATCATGAATCACACTACCTTCAGGGAACACCTTACTTATTGAAGATCATTGAGCACACTACTTTTCAGAGCACACTACTTCACAGAGATCACTGCTTCGCAGAGCTCACTGCTTCGCAGAGCTCATGGCTTCGCACAGCTCACTGCTTCGCAGAGCTCACTGCTTCGCAGAGCTCACTACATCGTAGAGCTCACTGCATCGCAGATTTCATTGCATCGCAGAGCTCACTGCTTTGTATAGCTCACAGCTTCACATAGCTAATCCCTTTGCATATCTCAGTCCTTCACAGAGCAAACACCTTCACAAATCTCAGCTACCTATGTAGAACCCACTTTCATAATGAAGCACACTACCTTCATGGAACACCTTACTTATTTAAGCTCATTGATCCAACATGGAATATCCCATCATTTTAAAAAAGTCAATACATAAAAGCATTGACTTCATTCAAGACCAAATTAGTATTTTTGAAAAGCACAAGATTTCATAGACAAATGAATTCATAGATCACCCTTTATTTATAAAATTAGAGTGAATCCATATTTTCTCTCTCAAGTAAATGAGGAACAAAGAGGGGAGGTATCTTATTTTTCTGTGTGATCAAACGCGGAGCTCTGCTTCTTCCAGTGAAATTTATGGATCGTTCAGAAACCCCTTCACGGTGAATCTCCCATCACAAATATCCATGAAATTACCTGTACTCAATTCTCTTCATAACTGCAGAGCTCTCTGTCAAATCGCTTTGTGCTGCCATAATGCTCCACTCGCAAATCCTTCCATCAAACCTTCATAATAACGCAATGATAAAATTCTTATAATCATGAAATAACACCGTCTAAAATTTCAATGCTTCATTTTTTCAAAATCCTCAAGATAGTATTCCTGAAATCCATGACTTTTCTATATTTGTGAGATGTTTATTCTAGAAGAATACCATTCACAAAGCTCATATTCTTATAATTATAGAGAACACTGTCACAATATTAATTTATTCATGAAACAAACTCCATGAATCCCATATCTTTGAAAATCATACCTTTTCCATATTTTCATGATATCTTCAAGAGAAACCAAATTTCACAATGCATTACATTCCCAAAATTTTGGACCCCAAAAATTTAGAAAACACTAGGAAACGATGTCACCTTTAATACTACTTACAACTTTAACAATATGATCCATTTCCTTGCAATATACATGATCATCCATTAGAGTATTGAAAAAAACAAATAGAATACTTTATTTCCAGAAAATAACATCATTGGTTAGAACAATTCATATTGAAAATAGCATTGACCTGTGCAGAATTTCCTTGTACCTCTGCACTAGGAGCAATAATAGGTTGTGAAACCTATTGTTCCTTAGGATTGGGAGAACCAGTACATGTGTAATGTCATTGTTCCTCTGCGTTGGGAGAAATAGCATGTTGATAGACCTATTTTTCCTCAGGGTTGGGAGCACCATCATGTGATGATTTCATTTTCTATAGAAGTGGTTTAACAATTAATTCATATTACATAAATGAATTAGATAATAGATAATAACATGAGGTAATACAATAAATATTACAATAAAATATAACATGATTATTGATCTCTATTTATTATAAATGTTGAAGGGATTTGAAGCCTTTAATGAGTATACAAATACCTTAATTGTGGTCTCCTATGACATAAAAAACCCTATCTACATTGGGACCACTGTGAAATGATAGTGGCTTCCAAATGAAAGGGTCACCATCAGATGAATTTTCATCTAAACCTTCAGTGGTTTTGGTCAATAAAAGAAAAATTGACCACTTTCTATTTGTGGGATCTTGAATGTAGAATAATTGCAATTCCTATGATTCCATTATAAACAGTTTGCCTTTGTACCCATCATTACTGAAAACCACTTTCAAAAATCATCTATTTTAACAGAACTCATGTTATCAATCGACTTGCATTAAAAAATTAGTAATTGTAATGTTTTATAATCCAAATCGCATGTTCATTTAAGGATTCCAATTTATGAAATATTCACATAAATTGGATTTCTATCCTTATTACCAGAATCAAGCATCGATTTATCCACAAGTGTAACTCCACTATTTTTTATGGTACTGCTTTATCATGTTAATTTTTATAGAATGTATAACCATTAATTACATAACCATTGTAAGATAACACATACACACTTTTCCCTCTAAATATTCATCAAAGTTTTTCTAAAATTAAACCAAAATTATCATCTAACTCCATAAAATATGGTCATAAAACCATCCTATAAGATTTTGATTATGTGTATTGATACCCATATTTTATCCCTTTATGGATTCAAATGACTGAGAGTTTCTTTATGGATTTCAAAATATGGATAAACCTATAAACTATTATGAAAAACGTAAATGTGGGATTGATCTCAATTTTTAATATTGATTGTGATACCATCTCTTCCAAAAATTTACTCACCCACAAGCTACCCCATGTAATGAGATTTAGTTAAACCAATTCTTTCCACACTCTAAAGGTAATCGGTATATAATTCAATGTCTTCCTCAACAATATATCACTTCGTAATAAAAAACTCTGGACGACTTCAATTTTTGACATACCCATTCAAAATGATCATATAACATTCAGTGGGGTACATCCATCAGTAATACATAAGGACACATAGTCAAATATATCTCACTAAGTGAACCATAAAGCAAACCATCAAGTGAACCATCATATCAAAGAATAATAGTGGGAAGAACATTTCCAATCCACCTAATATGATGAAAATTTATCTTTCCATAGTCAGAAATTTCACCAGGTCTATAACTTTGTTTCATATATCTTTGAAGAATAAATAGATATTGGTTAATGTATGACTGAAATTATTGAAAAAATTCAAGGTAGATCTACATGAATTAGATATTTCGTCCAAACATTTTTGTCATGTGATTTCAAACCCTTTAACTTTAAATCTGTCATTAACATGATATTATTTATATTCAATGAATACCCATCTATAACCTTTACATCATTAAAGAAGTTACATAACCAATATATCTCATGGCTATAAATATTGTATGAAGTTGGAGGAAGAAAATTTCATTTTTCACCCTTCATTGGTACCAACTCTTCTCATATTCCCATGTCAACCATGTCCAACCTAGCCTTAATTGCATCCTTTTTTCCTATATGATTTCAGTAACTTGATAATTACACTATCACATACATTTTTTTCAAAATGAATAACATCAATAATTTTTTTTACATATAGGTAATTCTAATATAGTAATTTTTGAAAAACTGATATCTTTTTGCAACCCATTTTTGTATGTTTTTTTTGAAAATGGATTACCAAAATAGGTGTCCACATATTTTAATTTCACAAAAGGTTGATCACCTATTAGTGGAGACCATTTTTATGTTCTTATAAAATTCCATATAATGATGTTATCCATGATCGGTACTTATTCCACCAGGGTAGAAATGTGAAATATACTAGAAACATAGTCTTTGATGAATGTTTCAACCAAATTGACTGTGTACCTTGTTCACAAACAGAACACCCTTCAGTTAATTTAATGTCATATCTTAAAACATTTCTATAAGAAATAAAGTCATTTATCATCCTATACAACATGGCTCTCAATGTGAAATATTCCTTTCTATAAGCATCATACAATATAACAACTAAATCCGACAATAATTTCAAATCCTCTATTAATGGAGCCCAATAAACATAAATATAATTACCCATTTGTTTTGGTATTGATATAAGCATAGATAACATGATTTATTTTCATTTCATGAATAACCATGGTGGTAAGTTAAAATTTAAAAACATAGACATCCATGTAACGTGGAGATGATTTGAAAACTAAAAGGATTCACTCCATCTATAGATAACGCAAGACAAAGGTTTCTTGACTCGTTTCCAAATTCATGATACTCACGATAAATTTTCTCCCACTGAGGAGAGTTTTCTGGGTGACATTTTTTCCCATATTTGTTTCTTGTATCTGCATGACACATGAATTTCCCTAGAGACTCCTCACTTCCATATAGGCACCTAAACATTGGAATGATTGGAAAGTTCCATAAAACATTCATTGGACCTGATTCATCTTTTTTATATTAAGAATAACCACAATTTGGGCAATATTTAATTGATTTGTGGTCCTTGAGAAACAATATACAATTATTTGGGTAGGCATGTATTCTTTGAGAGATCATACCCACCAAGAAAAGAATTTTTTTATAGTTGTATGTTCGGCTAGAGTGATCATTATCTTCTAGGAGCATATAATTCAAGAGAGAAAGTAGTTCAATAAAACTAGAATCAATACACCCATTGCCTGCTATAAAATTATATTTTCTACGTAAAAATGATGATGCTGTATATTTAGTGAAACCATCATTCAATGACATCTTTTCACAACACTTTATCTTTTCAAACAATTTTTGAAAATAATGAAGTTCATCTTCAACTGTCATTGTCACTTAATTAATATGATCTTCATCATAATTCACATCTATAATAACATCCTGGATATGGTCTTCTTCATGTTGAACACTTGAAATCTTATCATATGATCCATTAATGCAGTGATTTCCTAGCGACTAGTCACATTTCCTTTTTCCCTGTGTTTATTCTAACATATATAAATTCGATCTATTTCATGACAAATCGAGTGTTCTTCTAACATATCTAGGCTAATTAGTCTTGAATAACAACTGAGTAAGCATGAAAAAATGATTTCAGAAGGGTCATATACATGATATTTTGCAAACTCAATGAACTCTTTCACTCCATATTCATACTCTTTGGTCATTTGATTGGCATCCATCCATTCTTTATTCATATACATCCAATTTTATTTAGTAATATTAATATTTTAAAAAATAAATATATAAAATGGGTCATTCAAATAAGGGGAAACCAACATTTGAATAATAGTTATTATTTCATTTTGTTACGTGAGATACATCCCCTTAGAATCTAACACCAAATCAGATAGAAGACACAATTTTAGAGGACACCCCCAATTTAATCCGTGTAGGTGATTTTGAATTCAAAGTAGGTTTATGAGTTGCAATGGGGTTAAAAATTAATTCACCTTTTGTGGGAGTGAGGTCATGATGGATATTCTATGGTATGGATAGAGTTAGTGTCATTCTATTTCCATGGTTTCATTATAAATCTATATTATATAGATGGCGAAGATAGTGCTAATTAAAGGTTATGGTTTCCAGTATTGGGTTATGGTCGCTCAAGATGGATCATTTAAATAAGGTATTTTCATGATATTTATGAATCAAGAGGAATAAAACTATAATTGTATATTAATGTATCAATCTTGATAATGATAAAATTATAAAAAATTAATAGAATTATATATTTAAACTGTATATGTAAATATGATATTATTTAAAATTTTAAAACAATATAATTATATAATTATATAAATAAATAAAACAATAAAATTATAAATATTTAGTACAAAATTATTATCATATTATATCAGTATAATACAATATACTATAAAAATTTATAAAATTATATTAATTTAAAATCATATAAAACTAAAAAATTATAAACTTGAAACACTTTAAATGTATCAAAAGGAATTTGCATACCATGTATTTTTAGCGCTTCCTAAATTTTTTTGTGAAAAACAAATCAGATATAGGGTGTATAGACTAATTATTAATGTTTTTAATTATTAAATACATAAAATACTTTAATAAAAAATTGATTGTTGTGAAAAAAACCTCATTTAATATAAAATTAGTTTTCCATTAATTATGGATAATTAAAATATATTCATTGTAATAAAACACTATGTCATTAATAAAAAATTCTAAAATAAAAATACTATATATATTGAATTTCTATCATTCAAAATATCTATAAAATAATCTCTAGAGAGAAGGATATTTGTAATGAACTATATAAATTACAATAATTCTTTTAAAATTAAATTATAAATTATATTTTTAGTGATTTTCATTATTGAAATTTCATATTTAGTTTTATTGGGTCATCTGAGGCCATTAAAACATTATTAACCATTTTTTCATCACTACATGGGATCTAGAAAATAATAATCTATGTAATATAATAAACCAAAATACATTAAAGGAACATAATAATTATCATTGATAGAATGAATTTCCATTCCAATTATCATATAACCATTTTCATAGCAAATTAACTTTTCTTCTTACGATAGAAGGGCACACTCACAAATCTTTTGTGTAATTAAGTGGGGCATGGTCTAACTTTCCAAGTCATAGTAGACATAATAAAATTTTGACATAGTGAAATTATAAAATGATTCAAATAAAATAATAATAAATAAATTTATTCTAACTAAAAATTTAATAAAATATTTTTATTAAAAAAATTCCATATAAAACAGAAAAAAGAAAATATGGAAGTAATTAATAAATGTATTTAGAAAATTAAATTTCTTCAATATTTCACAAAAAATGCTTTTTCCTAAAATAATAGAGAATTATTATGGAGAAAAATATAGAAATTAAAACACAAAAGCACCCATTTTAGGTAATATTTTCAAGGAATACTAATTCCATCACTAGTTTATAAAATAATAAAACAATTATATATTAAAAAAATTTCATAATAAAAAAATTATTATTTCAAAAAAAGTGATGTCAAAAAATATTTAAAAGATAGACAATATAAATGAGATTTAGAGGCCAATGTAGAGGATGGATTTGTATTTAATTGAAAATTATTTAATAGTATTTTTAATGTGATGTCACATCAGCACACCATAGCACGACCATAAACCTTCCATATCATTGCCTCCCCAAAATTCACATATCTCCCAACAAAAAACTCATCAATCCACACTGCCCCTATGTATCATAAAAATGTTGACCAAATCAAACCAAAAATAAAAAATACACCACCATAGTGGATCATTGGGAGAAGAATTGATGAAAATTACCAAGAAGAATAGATGGAATTACCACCAATCACCAACAAGAATCCACTAGAACCAACAGATCGAAGAAACGGTATTGAGAAAGCAAAGAAAAGAGAAGAAGGACTAAGACTCACCCTCATACAAATGGATGAGAGTTCATTTTTTTTTGAAAAAAGTGAATGGAGAGCAGGTAATGTGTGACTAAAAAAAAGGCACAAACAAGATAACATACCTTAGATTTGGAGGTCCGATGATATCATTAGGGTTTGATGGTGGGTGAAATAAGAGTGGAGTAAATGACAACGACAATGGCAGTGGAGGTAGTGGTGGAGACGATAGTAGGGTATGGTGGAGGGGGTAATGGAGAAGGCGAGGGTAGTGGAAACGAAGGTAGTAGAGGTGGAAAAGGCAGCAGAGGTGGTAGTTGTGGTGATAGAGTTATGGTTCCACGAAAGTTTGTTGCGTGAGGGGAGAATAAATTATGATAAGGTTCTATTTATAAAAACATGAAAGTCTTTTATCATCACTTTTTTGAAATCACTGGTAATGGTCTATTTATCAGCACTAAAATTCAAAGCACTGATAAAACCAACCTTTATCAGCTCTTCTTTAGCACTGATAAAAAATTTCTTTAATAGTGCTTAAATTATAGCACTGATAAAGAATAGTATTATCAGCGATTTCTTAGTGCTGATAAAGGTCTATCTTTATCAGTGCTAAAAAAGTGATGATAAAGATATAATGATAACAATTTATTTATATTGTTATAAATATTTAAAATATTATAAATATAATAAATAAATAAATAAATAAATATAATTATAATTATAAACAAATATATTTTACTTATAATTATATATATAATAAATATATTTATAAATATTTGTATATATTTATATTAATATATATATTTATAAAATTATAATTAATATATTTATTATAATTATAAGTATAATTATAAATAAATGTTGACTCGGGTTAAAATCTAGGTGAGAGAAAATTTCTACGGTAGTGTAGCAGGCACTGTAGTTGGGTACTCTAGCAGTGACACTATCCATCATGATTGGGATTTTGGGCCACTGGGCCTTCGAGACATCAAAGGGGCAGTGACATGGGCATGATGTGTAGGTGGTGACGTAGGCATGATGCATAAAGGGCCTTCGGGCCATCCAATGGTGGGCCTATGGTCCATGTAATGGTCTTCATTCCCACTGGGCCTTCGGGCCATAAAATATATAATCTAATAAAAGTAACAAGTTGGGGGGTGGTTATCCCTAGGGGATATGAACTACCTTTCAGGTTTATGTCTGTGTGGTGTGTGTATGTTTGAATGTAATTGTACCCCCCAAGTACCTAATATAATATATATTTTATATACTTATAACTATAAATAAAGAAATATTTATTTATAATTAGAAAATCATAACAAATATATTTTTTATATTTATAATTTTATAATTATATATAATAAATATATTTATTATAATTTTATAATTATTTAAATATATATATATTTATAAATACATTTATATAAATATATATATTTATAAAATTATAAATATAATAAATATTATTATTATAATTTTATAACTATTTAAATATATATTTAAATATATTTAATTATAATTATAATTATAAATAAATACATTTATAAATACATTTATATAATTATATATTTATATATATGTTAATAAATAAATATATATATTTATAAAATAATAATAAATTTATTTATTAAAATTTTATAATTATTTACACACACACACATATATATATAGTTATAATTATAATTATAAATAAATTTATTTTAAAAGTATTTATATATAATTAAATAATTTTGATTATAAATATAAAAAATATATTTATTACTTAAATATACCTATTATAATTTTATTAGTATTTATAGGAACATAAAAAGTTAATTAGTAAGACATGGGTGAATCATACCTAATAAGGTATATATTACAAAAAACTAGTTCATCACATATATATGAAAAACACGATTAATAAAGGTTTCAATGTATATATAAATAAACATTCATGAGCCATGAATACATAACTTATGCATGCATCGTCATAATATAGGTAATCTTAATTTTTGGAACATAGAAACCCACAATCATATCCAGAAATAAACATAGGATCATATAACATCAATTATATGTACTCACGCATCAATTTATGAACATAAATAACGCCAATCATGTCCATGAATATAATCTTTATCTCTTGATATATAAATATATATATAGACAAAATTCATTAGAGGCATACATATATTTATTTATATAATTATAATAATAATTAAATTTATTTAAAAATTATTTATATAAAATTATAAATATTTACTTATAAATATAATAAATATATTTGTTAGTTACAAAAATAATTATAGTTTTATAATTTTTAAATATATATTTATTTGTTTATTATCTTATAAATAATTTTTTTAAAACATTATATATATATATATTTGATTTATGAAAAAAATATTAATTATAAACAAATATTTTTCAATTAATATATAAAAATAAAAATTAATTTTAACTATAAATATATTAATTACATATATATTAAAAATATTTTTTATTAAAACCTTTTATTAGTGCTAAGAATAATGTAGATACATATATTATTTATCAAATCTAAAAAAGTGCTAATATAAGGTATACCTTTATCAGTGATTTTAGCTAGCACTGATAAAGGTATGGATTTTATCAGTGCTTTTTTTTACTTAGCACTCATAATGGTGTGGATTTTAATGGAAATTCATGCTGAGTACTGAGAAAATTCAACACATCCCTTACTCATATCTATGGTAGTGCACTGGTCCAATATTCCCTATAATCTCAAATGGACCAACAAACCAGGGCACTGTCTTGCCCTGATTTTAAATTTTATGGTGACAAAATCTCAATGTCACCTAAAGGAATACACAATCACCCATTGTGGAATCAGGAGGTCGATGAAGTCGATCTTCATAAGACTTCTTCCTAGTTTTCTCCACATTAATACATTTCCAAATAAACTAAACCTACTCTGATATATCCCAAAAGACACTCAGTCCCAACAACTCTGACTCACTTTCCTCCATCCAACATAATGGTGATATGTATGGCCTACCATAAAGCGACTCATATGGACATATAAATAGTTTCTTTGTAACTGTTGTTATAGGTGAATCCAATCAGCGCTAAATGTTTCTCCCGAGACCCACCAAAATATAAGATGCATTCCCTCTACATGTTCTCCAACACTTGAATAGTATATTCTAATTTACCATCTGTGTGTGGTTGAAATTATGTACTTAAAAACACATGGGTACCCAACACCTTTTGTATCCCTTTTCAAATGCATGATGTAAAATTTGAATCATGATCTAAAATGATACTCTATGGAACCCCATGCAAGTGGAATATCTCCAAAACATATATGTCACCCAATGATCAACCATGAAAGTATCCCAAATGGGAATGAAATTGGACACTCTTTTCAACTGGTCTATAATCACCAATATCGTATCATTCTTCTAAAGGGTCATCGTAATACTTACAACAATTTCTACAATGACTTTTTATATTTCCACTCTGTAATGGTCATTGACTATAACAAACCACAAGGCTCTTGATTCTTAGCCATCACCAGCTGATAGCTGTAATATAATTTAAGAAAACCTATGATCTCGATCTTCATTCATGGAAACCAATACTTTCAATGAAGTTCATGGTACATTTTGGTCAAACCAGGATGCACTTCTCACTCTGAGACAAGGAACCCACACATAAGCACTTCCAACATACAAGTATCCAAAAAACATGGTTTTGGACATAGATGATTTCATCCTCATATATAGTCTAATCAGAATATCACTCCCCTCCTTCAAGGATTTACCAGAAGGAAAAACATGATGTATCCCCATGATTCCTCTCCTTGACCTAGCTTAGAAGTATATACACCATTAATAAGGAAATGATGGTCATATTCTCATGGACCTCCTGAACCCCTATATGTATCTCATCTAGAAAGGTCATCAAATTATACTTATAACTAGACTCTTGAACTGCTCGAGTATTTGTATTTCTACTCAAAGAATCAAAAATTCTGTTTTCCTTCCCTGGCATAAAGTCTAGATCAAAATCAAAAGACTGTATATACTCATCCCATCTCCACTTACAGATATTAAAATCTTGTGGAAAAATATGTACTTTAAGATTTTCTGATTTTTATACATAATAATCCTTTATCCCAATAGGTAATTTTGCAAACACATTTTTCATAAACCACTATGGCCAACTCGAGAACATGAATAGGATAATTTCATTCCTATGGGCTCAACTGTTAGGACCCATACACCATGACCTAATCTCCCTACATCAACACTACTCCAAGTCTCATTTCGAATGAACAAAATATGGTATACTCCTCACTCGACTCAAGTGGGATAAAAATTGGTGTAGTGGTAAAATGATCATTTAACTCATGGAAGGAATTATCATATGATCCATAACATTCAAACTTGATACCATTCTTGGTCAATCCTAAAAGCATCACTTCCAAGAGATAAATGTCTTGGTGAATCTAAATAATGTCCCACTAAACCCATAAGGCTTCAAATATAAAAAGAAATTCATGGGATGATCCACAAAAATAACTACCTAAACATTCTCTCTATCCACTAACACAACTTTCATAGAGATAATGTGACCCAAGAAATGTACCTTGAAGATTCAAAATCAGCACTTAGATAGCATGGTGTATAGAATTTTCTCTCCCAGTGTACTCAAAATGATGTTAAGATGTTTGGAATGATATTCAAGAGTCTAGGATTACACCGGGATGTCATCAGTTAAAACAACAAAAAACTGGTCCAAAATGGGTGGACCATTTAGTTTATCAAATCCATAAACACATTAGGTGTGTTTGTAAAACCAGAAGGAATTTCAACAAAATCATATATTCAATAACTGCTTCTGAGTATACTCCATTGTATTTTAGAAGGTATCACTCAAAAATGATGATATCCTAACCTCAAATAGATATTTGAGAACATACAATTACACCTTAACTGGTGAAAATGACAATCAATACACTGAATATGATATCAGTTCTTTACTGTCATCTGAATTAACTTCTTTTAATCGATGCAAAGGTATAAAATTCCATCTGAGTTATTGAAGAACATGACTAGACAACTCCAGAGTGATGAAATCAGATGAATAAATACCATATCCATCAATTCATTTAGTTTATTCATAATCTCTTGAATCTCTGTTGTCTCTATTTGGTAAGGTGGAATGGAAACTGGTTGATCTCCATGAATTATACCAATTATAAACTCAAAATCTATCCCAGGTGGTAGCCCTAATAAGTCCTCAAGAAACACATCTTGAAATTGATAAACTATGGGTGGAAAGGAATAATGTTTCAAACCCCCTTAATCCAAAAAGTGACTTGAAACCTTGGTGGTGTACTCCCCTAGTTGCAGATTAACTAGCCTCACACAACCTATCTAGATATCCCATTCTCCACGATGAACATATCTATCAACCTCAGGATATGTGAATGGTACTCTCCCAAGGTAACAATCGATGTTGGATTGGTATGATACTAACCATTACATACCTAAAATAAAGTCAAAACATAACATCTCAAGTACGTATAGATCCTAAGGGAAATGATACTCATATACCTCCAGGAACACCCCTTGCATTGCCAGATTTCCTTTGACCGTACACCCAGTAGTATACCAATCATAATAACCCCAAACATGAACTCCACACTCTATCTCAAACCATTCACATTTTGAGAAAATTATAATAATTTGAGTCTCCTATATTAAATAAAGTGATCGAAAGTTCAGAAGATATAATAATTGTACCTATAACTGTCAATGATCTAGTTTCTCTATCCACAAGTGTAGGATGACCTACATGCAACAAACCTATCCCTCTACCATGTGACCTAGTCTATGTCCCCTGTGATGAAAAACTCTACTGATATGGGTTCCCATTCCCTAAAGTATCACGTCATCCACTTCGATCAACATGACCAATAGAACTCTAAATTCTTGACTCGTATTGTGTAGAAGACCCCCTTCCAGTACTCTAGTTCATCCTAGATCCTCCACCACTACCCATAGGTCTAGGGTCCCTATTGTATATTTTTTAGTGTTCGATCCTACAATAAGATCGATAATCCACCATTGGTTAGGGACATTGACTAGTAATGTGACCTGACCTACCAAAATGGTGGTCAGACACTTGGTTACTACCTTTAGTAACCGATAAACCCCTCTGGATACTGTGTTTCCCACTTCTCTAATTAACATTCTCATAATGATGCTTCCTACCATTTAAAGATGTACCTTATAGTCATTTAGTGGAAACCACTTGTACTCCATTAGAAGTATCCTTTAGGTTCCCCTTAGAAATGAGATATTGATGAACCAATTTAGAAAACATATTCAAACTAAAGATATTAACCTGTTATTTAATATCACATTTAAGTCCATATTAAAAAAAACTCATCAAAACTATCTTATATATTACCAGTATAATAAAAAAGTGCTACAATTCCATGAAGTGGATAGAATACTCCATCCATGACATGATTCCCTAGTTCAATAGCATAAAATTTTCCACTCTCTCTTGTCTTAGTGTCTCTAGGTAAAAGTGTTCTAGAAACTTCTCATGGAAGTGATTCTATACCATGCCCTCCAATTCCTCATCATGAGATGGAATATTGCAACGAGGCTTTTATTTACCTTGTAATATATAATCATCCAAATTGAATATCTTCTCTGTAGTTTTCTATAAATAGTCATTAATTTTATATATTGAATCTATCGAGAACTTAGCTTCTTCAAGTTTCCCTACTATGGGGAAGGTTGGAGGGTGATGCAACTAGAACTCCCAGGTCAGATCATACATATTATGTGATTCCTTCCATAGGTATATTTCTATAAAATTCATAAAGGGAGAAAAGTTATCATTGAACTTCCCTTCCACCACTTTACATGGAACAATCAGGGCTACTTGTCTCACTACTAGAGGCACATTTCTAGAAATGCCCTTTTGTCATCCTATCAACAGATGTTACCATAGAGTCATGTTTCTAAAACCCAAAACACACATATTAGGAAAAATAACATATCATTAACACCATACAAAAGATATTTTCACATAAAATTTTAACATTCATTCCACAAACACCACCCCACAGTCAAAACTGAGGCCCCATCATAAGCATCAACTATCCCTAACCTGGTTCATAGCTAACACATGGTAAAACATTTTAATATTTATAGTTTTCCCATTAAGAATCCATTTTTAAATTTCCAATCAACACTTTTAACATATTGTTAACAATTACACTAACTTTATTAGGCACCATTTCTTTTAAAATACTCAAATAATTAAAGGAATTTTCATTCCAAAAAACCCACTCATAATTTTATTTTTCGTCCATTCCTAATATGATGCATGTCACATAAACTTCCTTAGTTCCTAGAATTATTCATACATACTAAACTACTATTCCATATAAGGCCACATGATAAATATCAGAAAATAATAACATCACACAATAAGTTCATCACCCAAGATGAATTAACATCCAACTATAATAACAAATAATTAGAACAACAATCCAACCATTGGTACTTGGGTTTTCCTCCACACAAGGGTTATCTACTCACATGAACAAGCTCATGAATAAGACCTAAATTATACTAGTATCTTGTCTACCTTTATTAAATAATAATCCAACTGAAAATAAGAGAAAACCTATCTATGATACCACTTTGAAACATCCCGACATAGGTTCCTCATACCGATGCCATGAGATGGTTCTTCACACCACCTCAGGCATGCCTCCCCATACACTAGAGGTTGCACACTAACAGTGAGGGCCTAATATGTCACATGTAGAGGCTATTACCATTTTATTAGATCAAGACAACATTTTAAAAAAATCAGATAAAAATAATAATCAATGATAATCAATAAATACCAAACATTACATGATGAATCCCAAAATAGGGAAAATGACTATAAACCAAAGCATTTGATATGTCATGTCATATCATTGTCACATGTAGAATGTAAACCCAAAATATAGACACACTTAAAACTCCCAAGTGAGTCATGAAAAATTTTCTAGTTCCCTCATCCTTTCTCCATCTAAAATCCCAACATATCCATCCAACATAGGGCTATTTCTCTTATCCTATCCTACAAACATGAAGTCTATTCACGTACCAAATGGAAGCCTGAGTAGGGTGTGAGTATAACTCAGTAGGCCACCACCAAAGTTTCCTAAAAAAACATATGGTTTATAATAATGTATGCAATCATATAAAAATAATAAATAGGCCAATAAAAGTGAACATGTTTCAAATTTATTATTCTTTAATTAACCACATTGGCCCTTGGGTTCAAGTTTACCCTCGATCTAATCATACCTTCTTTGACACATACAAGATTATAAACCATACACAAAAAAACTTTTACAATTTTATCAATTAGTAGGATTTATTTATTCAATTTAATTCCAAATTTATTTTGGTGCCATAGAGTATCAGTCTAGGAACTATTATCATGGATACTTATAGCTTTAGTACAACATCATTATTGTGAGAACATGGAGCATCAAACCAACACCAATATCATGGGTAGTTAGGGTATCATTTAAGAAACAAAATATTAGGTACTTAGAGAATTAGTATATCACTAATCCACATGCATGCATCAGGGGCCTTGAGCAGTAGTCTGAAACTAGATGTGCATTTGGAGCATCAGTCCAGTTCCCTCCCCACATTGTTTACATTAACACACACATATATGTGACGGTTCAACATCAGTTAACTTATTATCAATCATTAACACCATAGTTGAATTTCATTTATAACATTTCTATTTAACCCAATTACCATAAGTCATCCCACATCTCACTAAAACTTCCATGTTAAGCCTTCTAATCATTTATAACATGTTATCATACCAACACATTCCCTATTGGATTAATTTCATAAATCCAATAATTATCATTTTCATTCAAAAATTATCAATTAAATTATATTGGAACACACCATGGGTTACCATCAAGTCTGGTCTTATAATTTTTAACAAATCTAATGGGATTCGAGAAGGGTCTCACCTTTTATGGGCATTCAATTAAATTTTTTATATTAATTTTTTTTGAAACATGAAAATACCATGTTACAATTATATAAATGATAAAAGCATTAGGAATATTGGAATTGTTGAATACAACACATAACTCAAGATATTTTATTAAAGATCTCCCATCCACAGCCCTTAATTTGAGGTAGAACAGTTGGATTTACAATAATGAAGAAGATCTAGGATCAAAACCTAGGATCAAGATACAATGAAATAATATCTATGAAAACCTATATCTATACCATCGATAATTGAGGAATTAATTTATCTTTAAATGGAAATAAATACTAGAGATAGATATGAACCTAAAAAAATAAGAGATCACTTCCTAAAGATAGTTTGATTCTATCCACCAAATCTTTGATCCACAAAGGAAGAGGTTTTAGAAGCCTATGAATCCTCTCAGAAGCCCCCAAGAGTAGGGAAATTCATATTTTCACAGGTGGGGTGATTAGGGATATAAACTTAAGGGTTCATGAATTTTTAATCTAATTTATATATATTTTAATAACAACATGCACAGTTGCTTAGATGGGCTGAATGGTTAGATAAACTGTGCACCTTAACCGTGCACCACTACTATCCTAGGGTGCCTGGTTCCCATTGGGGGGAACATGGGTTTCCAAACCATGGACAAACTATACAAACTTCTTTATCCAAATAGTAAATGGGTTGTGGGCTGGCCATATTATTTTTCTAAACCGTGTGCCCCTCCTAATGTCTAAACATGTGGTGCACATTTTTCTGGGGAAAACCTCACATTTTCCCATAAACGTTCATATCTCAACGTGCTTCAAAAATTATAAAAATTCATCTAAAATGACCTTAAATAATGAAAAAATCTAGGTATTATTAAAATAAGGGTAAAATAATACCTAGAAACAAGTATGAGACAATTCAAGAAAGGTTAGGGTCTTATACTAATAATGTTATCCATTGGGTTTTTTTGATATTTTTTAAATAACTAAGAACATTTTAGAAGATAACTAATTTCAAAAATTGATTCATAGAGTCACCAATCATCAATTATATTCCCATGTGATAAATTCTTGGTGTGAGAAACAATAATTGAATGAAAATACTTTTATGATCACCTTTAAACAATTTGAACCACATAAAAATTCATTTAAATTAACATTGACATACTATACCCATTTCTTAATTCCACTTTATCCCACTTCTAAACATATTTGGAGATTTTATCCTACTATTTAAAAAAATACAAAGAGATAAATTATTTGAAAATTTCATAGGATAGGGTTGAAAATCCAAAAATTTGAGGCATGAAAACATACCTGAATTATGATAGAAACTACGGGGAGTGGGGGCCTATCCCTAAATAAATTATGTGGTTGGAGAGGTTTGGAATCCAAGATACAAATAATGTTCTCAAACACCAATTTTTTTAGTGAATTTATCAATATATATTCAGTTGATCCTGTGTTGACACATAATCCAAAACCATAACTCATTTCTCAAATTCCTCTTTTCTAAATTGACATTTTATCCCACAGTGTTTGGTCTATGAATTTGGGATAGTTTTTTTCTAGTATTGATCTCACTTGAGTGTTTTTACATAATTGGAATGGTAGAAACATCTTCAAAACCCACATCATCAATTTTTTGTTTCATCCATAGTAATTGAGTGCATACCTGGATGGAAATAATGTACTCAGCCTCAGTGGTCCTCAAGGAAATGTAATATTTCTTAATGATTATCCATGAAATACATCAAATAATAAGATAAAAACACCATCGAAAGTTGATTTTTGTTCATATACTAAACCATCCAAATATTCATCTGTGAATCATACCAAATTATATGTGCATTATTATGATAGAATAACCCATAGTCTATTTTATGATTAATATATCAATGAATTATTTTCATAGCTTTCATCTGTCTCTCCCGAGGATCAATTTTTAAAATGATAATCTTGAAAAGTAACAAATAATATATTCAATCAAGTGGATTTTAGATAGATTAAACATCTAATAATTTTTCGATATGTGGTCACATTGATCTTTTTCCCTAGATCCACTTTTGATAATTTAAATATTCTCTCTACTAGTGTTTCCATGGTCCTTGATTCCTCATTTTGAAATCTTCTCACAACCTCCTTAGAATTTTTAGTTTTTGATAAAAATATCCTATCCAATCTTTGAACTACCTACAAGACAAGGAAAAATGACATATAACCAATTATAAACATCTCAAATTTTCAACTCATTTGTTCTAGAAACTACTTGAATTAGGTGTCATATGAGCCTTCAAAATTTTTTCATCAACAAAAATAATCACCATCGTCCAATTTTCATCATACTTATTGATATAAGGATTATGATCAACACCTCTATGAAAACTAAACTTTCTTATAAATTTTTATAATATAAAATACCATTCCCTTGGTGATTTCTTGAGGCCATAAATGACCTTATTTAGATGAAACACTTTTTATTCATCTTTATCAATAAGAAAGCCATATAGTTTCTCAATGTATACTTCTTCTTCAAATAAACCATTCAATAAAGAATATTGAACTTTTATTTTATATATTTTTAACGCCTTTTTATTTTCTAGGGATATAAATTATTTTATGGTTTCAAAACATGAAAAAGTTCATACTTATCATCCTCATAAATTCATTTAATTTGGGAAAATATTTTACACACAAGCTATGATTTTTTAAGAATAAACATGTCATCATTTTTAAGTTTATTTTGGAACAAACACTTAGTTCCAATGAAATTCTTGTCCCTTGTCCTTGGAACAACTTCTATATTTTTTTTTCTTGATTTATTAAAGATCCTCATTCATATAAATGGTCCAAATTTCATCTCATGTATCCTATTTAAATGATTTATATTCTTATAAAGACATTAAAGACACCCCTCTAAATCCTTCATTCTTCTAGTTTGGATCGGGGTTATCAAGTCTCCAATAATGTTTCTTTTAGTGATTTTAGTCCTTATTTGTCATTGTGAACTTGTTAGTACTTCTGGGAATTATTTATAGTTTGTGTCTTTATCAAATTTATATTATACCTTGTAATCCACCATGAATCTTGTGCTTCTTCATTTCTCTCAAATTTAAAAATTTTGAGGTTTTCAAGAAAAATATGCTAATGTGATACTATTATTTTTCCATATTTAACTACCACATCATCATTTATTTAAATAATCTTTTCATGATTCTTATTTTATCTACTGTAGTCTTTAATCATTGATGAGTTTCCAAAAATTTCTACTCCATCTCCATAGTCTTTAAATTTTCTCATCTTTTTGTTATTAAGAAAAAAACTTAAAACCAAACTCTCAGAAGTATTTGAGTATAATATTCTTTCCAAACCACATTTTATATGATGTTTTATATTCATTTATACATATAAAATATCTATTGGATATGTAAACCTCTACAAGAATATATTCTTTAAAATATCCTTTTGAAGAATACTTTTTAATCAACATTTTTTGACATATGTTGTTAATTATTAGATTTACACTTTTTAGAACCCCATGTAGTAGGTCTATTCTAACAGTTAAAACCTAATTTATAATTACATGATTTTACAGATATTCTTTTATTTGATTATTTATGAATTCAATAAAATTTTATGTTTGAAACTTATAGATCATCACACCAAGAATAGTTTTATGTCTCCTTCAATATAGGATGATATATATGTATACCTCAGTCTTGTGTGTGATAGGCATAATCCATGAAAATTTTCTATATCTATCTATAAACAACACATAATACATACCTCCATCCATTTATTTAGGTGATATTGTCCCACAAACATCTATGAACACAAGCTCAATAAGCTTTGATGCCTTCATATTCTTTGGCTTTTAGTAATTCCATATAATATTACCCTTTTAATATGAATCTAACATATGAGTGTAATAATCTATGAGATTGGGAGAATTATGAGCTCTATTTATCTTTAGAAACCTATCTTGAGATGTTTGGATCAAATTTCAAATCCTTTTATGACATAACTTGTTATCTACTTCTTTGGAAAACATATATAATGTTTACTCCCTAACAAGGAATATATTTCCCTTAGTTATTTTTCCATATAGAATAATTGAACATTCATTAGAATTGATGATATAATCCATTTGACTAAACCCCATAGCATGTCTATGATCACATAATTGGATAACACTGAGAAGGTTATGACTCATCCCATCAACCAAGAGAAAATTAGTTCACCATATATATTTCACTAAAATATTTTGTTTTACCAAAACAAAAATATTACGAACCTATTTTTTCTCAAAATGAATGATGACATTTTTTTAGTTCTTAATATTCACAATGAAGTACTTATTTATATTCATATTTGATGTGTATCCACTTTCTAATATCCATCAATATGACTTGTCCACTACTATCAAGGAAATATGATCAACATTAGCCATATCTGAACTCCCCTTAACCACCCTTGTTGGTAATGAGTATACCTTCTAAATAAATAGCACTATGAGGCTTTATTCTTCATTCAAGAATAAAAAACGTATTTTGGGTTTCTATGTTCTTAGTTGAAGGTTATAGTTTTTTATTTCCTCCACTTTGATGAATTCTTGATGACACTTGTTTCATTATTGAAACATGATATATTACCTTATGATCAAAGACTTCACAAAAAATTAAATATTCATTAAAAGAAAAAAATTATTAGAAATTATTCCCGCATGTTTGGAATGATTTTTCTATAGGAATGACCATATATAAATAGAGTACACATTGTATGTGTTTTCCAACATTACACAAAAAAAAACATGTACCACTTGAAGCATTATAATTTTTCTTTATGTATAGTTCATTTCATTTTCAATGTTGTGAAGATCAATATTATTATTAGGGGTCAATGTTTCAGGTTTTGAAATTATTATATATTTTCCTTTATCTTTGAACTGCTAAACCTAAGGAAAAAGATTACATCCTTTATTAGGAATTCCATTGGATTTTTCTTGCTGATGACTCATGTGTATTTTTATCATAATTATGGGTGTTAATAATCATTATTGATCTTCAAAAATTCAACACTAATTCATAACTTCTTCTTCCTACTTCTCAATTCTCTTTACTCTGTCATGTATAGTTTTATCCAAATCATCAAAGATTTAGGTTTTTATTCAATTTTAAGCTTCAAGTTAAACTTTCTTTGCTTAATTTTATAAAATTTCATATATGAGTTTTTTAATTTCAAACTTCATATCTAACTTTTCTTCTTATTATTGTTTCATGTAAACTTTAGAATCATGCACCACTGCATTAGACTTCATACTATTTTATCGAGATATATAATGTCATTTAAGGGATGTCTAAAGTTATACCTAAAGTCTAAACCTTCCAACAACTCCTGTATTCACATCACCTCTATCAACATTTCTTGGTTTATTTTCAATAGAAATCTATTGAGCATGGTGTTGAAATTGTTTTCAATAAGATATTAATAAGGATTCAATTGTTAATCAAGTGTCAATATGTGTATGACAAGTTATTTATTGAAGTGATAATCATGATCAAAGTGATGATCATGAATTATATTTGGAAATCCACTAATACTTCGATAACGGTAAGGTGAAGTTGTTCTAAATCCTCTGTCACTTAAGAGAATTACTATTTGACATTAGATATAATGCTTGATCATTCTACAAATCCAAATCAGATGATTATTCGATCTGATATACAAAATCCAAGATGTGTGTTAATGGAGAGCACATCCCTCATGACACAAAGGCTATGCATTATGTTTTAATGCATGAGGCATGAAGAAATTATCCATTCATAATACAAGATTGGATTAAAGGAATGTTGAAGATATTGGATTTTTTATTCCAAAAAAGAAAAAAAATGATGGTGGATGAAGAAAAATCAAGGAGGAAGGGCTTAGTATAGATTCTAATGAGCTTTGAATGAAGAAGCTAGACATATATTGTTCTTATACTGGACACTAGGTTTTTAAACAAGTATATATGGCCTTACATAAAAAAATATGGCCAACCATGGAGGCCAATCAAGGACCTCATCCTCCAGCACATGCGGGACCCAAGGGTCAACCGTGCTTGAGTGATGCCCTCAAGGCCCGCCCCGCATGAGGTAGAGTTTGGGCCATTTCTAAGGCCGCATGTGCGCGCACAGTGATCAACCAGTGTGCTAGCATACATAGTGGGTTCTAGGTGCATGCCTAAGTAGAAGAGTGGGCATATAAGCGCGCCCATAGGGTGAACACGGTACGAGGAATTACTGTGAGGGGAGAAGGAGAATTCTAAGCATTATCCACCATGGATTTTTATTTAAAGATGCCGAAAAATTGGGGCATTTCAATGTGGGATGGATTTTTAAAAGAGCATAACTAATCCTTGCTACTCATCTCATCCCGTATCTTGCTTAACCATCTGATCAATCGCGTGATCGATCACACACATATAAGCCATCCATATGATCGCGCACTTATCATATTCAACCAGTGCTGTGGAATCTCTTCACCAAGGTTGTATTAAAGCTCCATACATACTGTGAATCACCCACACCACCCATGAAACAGTGATGATGTCAGACACCGTTATCATCACTCCAGCCATCATTTCGGCCCATCTCAAGCCCGTATAGAACTTCTGTATGAATCGAACTCATGCGTGCATTAAAAGTTTCATTCATGCATCGAGATTAAGAGTTTTAATGAGGCCAAAGAAAACGAAGTTGAGAGGCTTTGTCCGACATGGATAAAGCTCGGGAAAGATGGATCATATGTGTTCAAAGAGACATGCACATGATGTTTGCATGAAAATGAGGAGTCCACTTTAAATAGAAAAAAACCGAGATTTGTGCATATCTTTGACCTTATGTTTGAAATATTAAAACTAAAGACCATGGGTATTCAAAATGTGAATACCAAAAAATGTCATGCAGATTTGAATGCACAAGTGATCCAAACCTCACCTATAAATAGAAGATCACCAAGCCTAGATTTTGTGTTAAAAATCTTGGGAGAGATCTGGTTTTCTGAAAAATAATGAATCAAGTTAAAAATATTTTTGTGAAACTATTATATGCGAAGAATAAGAACCTAAATAGTTTAAAAAGTTCTATGCACTCTTGAACCCTCCTTGTGAAGAAGAACCACACCCCTATACGAAGAAACCTTCAAGCATGTGATAGGTTATTTTGAACCCTTATTGTGTCTTTGTGAGGAGAATTCTCTATTTATGAAACTAGTTCATTTTCACCCTTGTTTCACTCCGTAAAGACAGAACCCATGAACCTTCTTGGTTCTATAAATATGGACCACATACGCTCTTTGCGCGAAGAAGAAGACCATGTGTGCCCTCCTGTTTGCACGAAGAAGAAGAAGACCGTTCTGTCAAAACACACACACACACACAGACACACACACACACACATATTCTATTTTGTGTTTTCAGGATTTGGGTTTTGTGAAGATCACACCCTTTGTATGAGAACAAGAAAATTATAATGTATACATACACTGCCATAGGAGAAGAATAAGGGACCTGAGGCACTTCATATAGGATGAAAATTTCATGAATGTTTCTCATTCATGAATGTGCATAATTTGAGATACCCGAACAAGACCAAGGGTGGATCACACTAATTCGAGTTGTGTGTAAAGGAAGAAGAAAATGGAGGGTGCATTTATGGTTGAGTTCATGTGCATGCAAACAACATGAAAGGACAATTTTTAGAATATATGAAGAATAAGGAGAAGAAAGAAGAATAAAACACATAAGATACTATACCCATTAATTTTTAAATACACACACTCATATTGAACCTAAATTATATAATAAGTGTGTGTGTGTGTGAAAAGAACCATATATAAAAATTTTGTGTCATATTAAGTGAGAAAAAGAAATAGGGAGTGTGTGTGTCAAGAGGTTATACCCATTGGGTTTTTCACACAAGCAAGAGAGAAGAAAGAGATTGTGCATGAATTCATGCACATACACACGTGAAGACACTCAAAAGGAAGAATCAAGATTGTTAGTTCACGTGTGCAAACATGAATAAGAAATTACAAGAAAGTCATACATTAAGAATAATTAATTTAGAGGATTCCAATTATGATGATACTCAGTGTTTGAATAATCACATAAGTGTATGTGATTCTTTCCATGAAAACAAGGAGATGTTTAAGTGAATTTAGTTATTGCACTAAAGAAGAAGAAATTGAGGTATCCAAAGACAAGAGTTATTGGATCCCATGAAATCCACGCATGAAGTAGATGATTATTAACACTAAATCTAGATAGAGTTAAAGAAGATCTTTCATTTGATTTTATAGTGGTTGAGAATACAAGAAGAGAGATAATGCTGATATTATTCAAGATCATTATTTCCTATCAAAATTATTGAAGAATTTTTGTGCATCACTTGAACACATCTAGGTGATGCCATATCTTCATCATAAGAAGAAATAATTTCATGAGCATTGTTGAGACTAAGGACTGATCATAAAAGTGATAAGAATTACTGAGCAAGGCCAAAAGACCTTATGAAAGGCTATTGAATATTCTTGGAGAGATTCGCTGGCAAGTGTGATTCAACAAGCCTATGTGGGAATATCAGTAGATCATCTATAGTGAATCAAAGAAGAACTTAAAGAAGGAAGCTGATTGTGTGACTCAAGAGCTAGAAGACCCCTTTGAGACTTAGGGAGGAGAATAATTATTTAGTGGGACTCTAAAGATGCCCAGTGGGACACTCATAACATTGTGGGAAGAAGTATATATAACCTTTTGTGGGACTCAGGACAGATAAAATGTGACTCTGTATCAACCATTATAAATACTCACTAAATTATAGCGGAGAATCTGTGTTGGGGCGAATAACCAACACAACAAAGAGTAGGTGTTTTAACGAAACCTTGTAAATATTTTTGTTCAGTGCCTTCACATTTAGAGGATTATTCGAGGTAAGGTTGAGAGACACAAGAAGAGTGGATCGAGGCTTTAACAATCCATATACATTTAATTGAAAAGAATAAATTAGTAAAAATATTTAAAGGGATCACTGATTCACCCACTCCCCCTCTCGGTGATTCACACTAATATGGTAAGTTTAATTGGTATTTGAGGGATGTTAACCTCTAAAATATCCAAGGAAGTCTTTATGAATTGCATATTTTAGGTGATGAGTGAACAAACTCAAATATAGATATCATACAAGAATCAGAAAAATAGAAAGAAAAACAGGCAAGGAAGATGATGAATAATCTTATTAATAATGGGGAGACACCTTCTACTAAAGGTAATTTGAAATGTATAACATGTGATAATTACTCTTGCTATTATTAATCTTCTGACGAAGCCTTCTCAAGCTGTGATGATGATAGATCAATTAGTGATCTACAAACTGTACTCAAAGATCATATGATGAAAGTCCCTAAAGAAGTGTCATGAAACATTGCTGCAAGTATTAGTGCTCTTAAAGATGAAAAATTACAGCTAGAAGAATAAGATAATGCCATCGAAGAAGCATTGGATAAAAGGGTTTGAATATACAACACTCTCACAAAACTATTGAAGGAAAATAAATAAGAAATTTCTCATTGAAATGAAAGATATTCTCAAGTTACTGAAGAATTACAGGGAGGTATTTGTCAGAAAGAATTATTTAAAATAGTATTTCTTGAATCTTTCTATGCACTTGAAATGTTTCAAAAATTCTATATGGGTTTCAAAGCTTCTCAACTAGAAGACAAATCCAACAAGGTAAAGGATCTAGACATCTCTTTACAAGAATTATGAAATGTTCCTGAAGAACAAATGAAAAAGCTGAAGGGGAATTGGGAAATCAAGATGAGATCAGTTGAGGATGAAAAGAACTCCCTCAACATTAAGTGTTTAGTGATGGAAGTGAAACAGAAGAATCAACAATCACTCTAAGTTGGTACTTCTCAAACAGCTAAAAGAAGATATTCTTCCACTCAAGTCTTCTTTAAGGAATATGATTCTTAGAGGAATAACAAATCATCCTATAATACAAGTGAAACATCTTCCAATAATAAGACATCCCATAACCCAGTTATTTCTATTTCTACTAATGCAGTTTCATATGCATGTACAGGTTCAGAGCCAAAAGCTGGGAAGATATTGATTGATAAAAGTGTCAATACATCCATAATAAATTCAAGGGTGGATACTGGAATAATTAAGAAGATAAGTTACCAAAATATTATTCAAATAAATAAAGACAATTACAGAAACAAAAATGAACTAAATCTAGGCAGATTGATACTACAAGTAAAAGAAAGTGATTTGTTGGTTATTGTTAGTGTTTTTGGAAGTTTGGGCATCTTAACAATGATTTCTGGATAATATGTCAGTATATGAAAATTATAGAATGCCTAAATTCATGGAAAGTAGATGTGAAGAAATGAAGAATCCTATAAAGAAAAGGCATAAAACATAGATAAAGAATAATCTGTCTATCAAGAACAAATTTGAGTATCTTGAAGACTTTTGTGATAATTGAAAAAGAAGAGCACATAGTTATGATGAGTTCTAGTTTAGTCCTACCATGCCTCCGGAATATGGTGATAAGAATCATAAACCACAACAAATCCATGAGAAATCAAGAGTTGAAAAGTCTTCCATTGGGAATATGAAATACAATGAATTCTAGAAAACAATAAACGAAATTATTCCCAAGAATAAGTTCAAGCCAAATTCCAAGAATTTAATCTCAACAAGGATTAGATGATTCTATGTTGGAAAGAACAATCATACCATGGATCACTACAAACAATCCATGGAAATGAATGGAATAAATCTGAAACTAAAAGGAGAATAAATCCAGGAGAAGATGGGATTGACTGAAGACATTCTTGAAGACAATATTAATAAGTTTCCTAAGATAGGTAAATTGAAGAAAATTTAGAAGCCATGTGGAAGCTCCAAATAAAAAAATGTTAAGGAGTTTTTAGTTATCTATCCTAACCAATTGAAAATTTCTAGAGAACTTCAAAGAGCTGAAAATGAAGTACTAGATAAGCCAAGTCAAAGGGAAATCTGGTCATTCCACATGAAGGAGAATTCAAATTTCATGAGAGGTTTTCAGAACATGATAACCCAAGTGTCTCACAAGTACTGTGTGGAAGGTTCAAGAAGGTTGGACATCATAAAAACAAATTTTTGACTATTTTACCATGCCAAATGAATAAAATTGAACAACATGAACTAATAAAAGGTACTTCACTACTGAAAAAAGTGAAGAAAAACAATCCACACAAGTTGAAGGTGAATAGAAGTAAAGAATCCATGATGACAATAAAAAATAAAAATTCCAAATGGAGAGGAGACGTCATCATGAAGAGTACCAGACACATTATAGCTTCAAGGAAAGGAGTTATTGGGTTGAGAGAAAATTCTCAGCCATAGTGCTTCTATTAAGAAGCTCACAAGTGTTCTATCTTATTCCTGAATATTTTTGTTGTATATGTGTGTTTATATTGATGGGAATTGAAGATGAAGGTCATTATCAAAATGATGATTGAATGAACAAAGTGGAGAACTATAAGTTGGACTCATTTTTCATGATTGGATAATTTCTTGACGTGTTATAGAATGGAATACTATCAATATGAATATATTAAAGATCATCTAATGATTATTTTCCACCAAGGAAAATCAAAGGGAGTGAACCCCTTGAGGGGGAGGAAACATGAAGGAGATGATATTAAGGATTATTTCATGAAAAAAATTGAAATTCATATCATATCAAGAAGTTGGAACTTGAGGTATTCTAATCACACTTTCATCCCATATTATTAATTTTATTTATCAGGTCAATTAAGGGGGATTTCTTGATTGATGAAAATATGGGATGAAAGGGGGAGATTTATTTTTTCACTTGAATGTTTAAATATGTTTGGTAATGTATTTGAGGGATTTATCCTTTAATTGATAAATCTGACTATTTCCAACCCTTGGGACAAGAGTCGATACATTCTGAGCCTGATTTCACATGTATGGTTGTTTATGGACAACATTAAATACCTTGGTTGTATCTAGATATTTTTTTTCTACACTGGGTTAGCCTAAGTAGACATAGATTTTATTTACTAAAGTCTCTTTGCTATGTGAACCATGCGACATCATCCCTTTCTCAGAAATATTCGAGAAGATATTATTCAAAGGGAGAAGAACATGTTTTGAACAGACCCCACTACACCTTTGCACTTGGTTACTAATAAGTGGGAGAAAATATTGGCACACATATTGACCCATTCAAAGTGTTCTTAAGTTATATTGACAACAAAATACAAACGGGGATATTGTTGAGCATGGTGTTTCATATGTTTTCAATAAGATATTAATAAGGATTGAATTGTTAATCAAGTTTCAATATGTGTATGGCATGGTATTGATTGAAGTGATAATCATGATCCAAGTGGTGATCATGAATTATATTGGGAAAGACAATGATACTTGGAGAATGGAAAGGTGAAGTTGTTCCAAAGCCTATGTTACTTAGGAGAATTACTATTTGACATTGGATATAATGATTGATCATTCTCGAAAGCGAAATCAGATGATTGTTTGAGATGATACTCAAAGTCCAAGATATGTGTAAATGGAGAGCCCATCCCTCACAACATGAAGGAAATGCATTACGTTTTAATGCATGAGGAATGGAGAAATGATACATTCATCATCCATGATTCAATTAAAGGAATGTTGAAGATCTTAGATTTGTTATTCCAAAAAGAAAAGAAGAATGATTATGGGTGAAGAAAATGAAAGGGGGAAAGGCTTAGTATGGAATTTAATGAGATTCAAATGAAGAAGGTGGCCATGTATTGTTCTTATAATAGAAAATTGGTTTTTAACTAAGTATATATGGACTTACATAAAAAAATATAGCCAACCATGGAGGCTAGTTGAGGACTTCATCCTCCAGAACATGCAGGACCCATGGGTCAACTGCACCTGAGGGAATCCCTCACAGACAAACCTGTATAAGGTAGAGCGTGGGCTGTGTATAAGCCCATGGGTGCATGTATGGCGAGAAACTCGTGCTCTAGCATGCAGAGCGGGCAATAGGTGCACACCTGGTGAGTAGAGTTGGGGAAGAAGTGTACCGGTAGGGTGAACATGGTACGAGGCTGTACCATGAGGGGATTTGTAGAATTCATAGCATTATCTACCCTGAATTTTTATTTAAAGAAGCCAAAAACTATGGGGCGTTTTTATGTGGGAAGGATTTTTAAAAATGCCGAAAAAATCCTGGAAAATCGTCTCATCCTACATCTCTCTTAACCGTCTGATCAATTGTGCGATCGATCGTACGCATTCAGGACATCTATGTAACCATAGACTTCATAGATTAAACAATTGGCTTCCAATCTCTCCACCGAGGTTTTCTTTAACCTCTGGATATCCTGTGAACCACTCGTGCCACCCATGAACCAGTGATGAAACCAGAAACTATTCTCATCACTCCGTCCATCATTTGATCCCTTTTTCAAGTCCACAGAGATCATCTAGACGAACCGAACTCATGCATGCATTAAAAGTTTCATTCATGCATTAAGATGAAGATTTTTAATGAGGAAAAATAAAAAGAAGTTTCGAGGACTCATCCTGCATGGATAAATATTGGGATGGATGGATCAAAAGCGTTTTAAGACACATGCACGTGATGTTTTCATGAAAATGAGGAGTCATATTTAAATAGAATAAAAACGAGATTTCTGCATATCTTTTACCCCACATTTGATATCTTCAAACCAATGATAACAATTATTCAAAGATTTTAATACTGTAGAATCTCCCACAGATTTTAATACGCAAGTGATCCAAACCTCTCCTATAAATAGAAGATCACTAGGCCGAGATTTGGTGTTAAAAATATTGAGAGATATCCTATTTTCCTAAAAATATATCATCGGGCTAAAAAGGTTTCCACGCATCTCTGCTATGTGAAGAATAATAACCATATGAGTTCAAAAAGTTCTACGCACTCTTGAACCCTCCTTGTGAAGAAGAACTACACTCCTGTGTGAATAAACCCGCAAGAATGTGATAGGTTCTTTTAACCCCTTGTTGTGTCTTTGTGGGGAGAATACCATGTGTACACAACTGGTGAACTTACACCCTTGTTGTATTCTGCGAATAAAGAACCCCCAGACCTTCTTGGTTCTATGAAGACAAACCATACACACTCCTTACACGAAGAAGAAGTCCCTGTATGCCCTCCTGTTTGCACGAAGAAGAAAAAGACCCTTCTGTCAAAACATATATATATATATATATATTGTTTTGTGTTTTCATGATTTGGGTTTTGTGAAGATCACACCCTTTGCATGAAAACAAGAAAAGGAAAGTGTATACATAAACTGACTTAGGAGAAGAAGAAGGGACCTGAGGTACTTTGTAGAGGAATGAAAGTTCATTAATGAGGATAATGCATGCATGTTCATGATTTGAGATACCCAAACAAGCCAAAGGAAAGATCCCACCCATTTAGGTTGTGTGTGAAACAAGAATAAAAGGGATGGTACATGCATGGTTGAGTTCATGTGAATGAAAAGAACATGAAAGAAAAATTATGAGAACATGTAAAGAAAGAGGAAGAAGAACGAATAATAACACAAACAAGAGACTATACCCATTCGGGTTTGAAGAGACACACTCATATTAAACCTAAATTAAATAATAACTGTGTGTGTGCAAAGAACCAAAGACAAAAAGTGTGTGTGATATTAAGTGAGAAAAAGAAAGGGGAAGTGTGTGTGATCAAGAGGTTATACCCATTGGGGTTTTTTACACAAGTAAGAGATAAGAAAGATATTGTGCATGCATTCATGCACATACACACTTGAAGACACTAAAATGGAATAATCAATAATGTTAGTGCATGTGTGTAAATAAGAAAAAGCAATACCATGAAACTCATGAATAAAACATAATGAATTCAGATGATTCCAAGTAAGCTGATCCTCATTGTCTGAATAATCTCATAAGTATATGTGATTAATTCCAAGAAAACAAATAAAAGTTTAAGTGTATTCATTTATTTCACTAAAGAAGAAGAAATTGATGTATCCAAATACAAGAGGTATTGGATCCAATTAAATCCATGAATGAAGTATATGATTATTGAGACTGAAGCTAGATAGAGTTAAATAAGATCCTTTATCTGAGTTTATAGCGGTTGATATTCCAAGAAGAGAGACTATACTGATATTGTGCAAGATCATTCTTGCCTATGGAGATTCTTGAATAAGTAGTGTGCATAACTTTCACACATCTAAGTGAGGTCAGGCCTTCATCATAAGGAGAAATAATTACCTGGGCATTGTTGAGACTGAAGAATGATTAGAAAAGTGATAAGAATTATTGTGACAGGACAACATACCTTACAAAAGGCTATTGAAGATTCTTGAAGAGATACACAGGCAAGTGTGATTCAGCATGCCTATGTGGTAAGATTTTAATATCATATATAGTGAATCAAAGAATAACTTAAAGAAGGAAGCTGCTTATGTGACTCGAGAGCTAGAAGACCACTGTGAGACTCAGGGAGGAGAAGAAGTCTTCAATGGGACTCTGAAGCAGGCCAGTGAGACTCTGGTAACACTATGGGAATTAGTATAAAGAACCTCATATGGGACTTTGGAGAGATACAATGGGACTCTGTATCGACCATTGTAATTACTCACCGAATTATAGTGGAGAATCTATGTTCTGTAGTGTAACCAACACAACAAGGAGTAGGTATTTGAATCGAACCTTGTAAATCCTTATGTTTAGTGCCTTCACATTATAACATCATCCGAGGTAAGGCTGAGAGATACAAGAAAAGTGGATCAAGGATTTAACTAACCATAGAGGTTTAATTTAAAATAATAAATTTGTAAATAGATTTTAAGGGATCACTGATTCACCCCTCTCCCTATCAGTGATTCACATTGATCTGGTCACTTCAAAATCAATACAACTTCATATTTTCTATTTTTAACTTCTTCCACCACACTTTTTCCACAACTGTCTTCTTATTTAGAAAGAATATTTCTTATTTTGAGAAACCCCCATTGAAAATTCTTAGAATATCAGTTTTTTATATTATTAATATATTTTTCTTCACCATTAAATTCTTGATAGTTTTTGGGAAATATAAATAAAGGATTTCCCAACTTTCCACACTTGAAGTAAGCAAGGGGAAGCCTGCCCTGAAACATCTCTTTCCTCATTTTATGATTAGAGGATAAGAATATCATTACCACATTAACTTATTCAACCTTTTAATATATGTGATTGAGAGATTGTTCATGGAAATAAAATCCACCTCATGAGTAATTTACTTTATTATTGTCACATGGAATTGTTTTATCATTTTACATGACATTCGAGTGTTATAAAAGATACCAAGATTGATATCTTTCAGTTAATTTTTTTCTAGATCTAAATAATTTTCATTAAAACAAGGTGGGAGTATACTCATGATTCTCTTCATGGTCTTTTCTTCTTTGATATCCTCACTGACACCACACATATCTTCAACAATAACATTTAGACGGTCTAAAAATCATTAATTATCTAATTTTAATTCATACTAAAATATTAATATTTTCTCCAAAAAACTTTTATATTTTACTCCATTTCCTTCAAATCCCATTCCTAAATATTCAAAATTCGTTCCCACAAAACATGAGAGGTTTTTTAGGATATTACATTTGTGAAGATGTGATTGGAATGTGCACATCCCAAATCATTAATGGATTTTGAATTTACATCTAATTATCAATTATCACTTTCTATCAGGGCTATGATTTCAATATTTATAGTGATTCCATAGATGAGTGCTATGTAAACATAAATTACTGTGGATCTAAAATAATATTTCATCCATATTTTCTACAGTTGGAAATTAATTCCTTAAAAAATATAAAAATTTAATGGCTAAAAACTAGGCCCATACCTCCAACTGAGAATAAGAATTACCATTCCTTTGATTCCACTTGTTAGAATCACAAAGATGATAACAACTGAGAGGGGGGTGAGTTTGTTTATTGGAAATTATTTCTTATATGAGGATATTGTTCTATCATCTTGAGTAAAACTTGGATTTATCTATACCTTTCCCCTCAATGAGAGATAAAACCAGTAATAAAAATAATAAATATTACATGGTTCACCCACACCGGGCTATATCCAAGGAGCATGCATGAAAATATTTTTGTGCAACAAATTCAATAAAATACCAATTATTTAGAATTACAATTTTGGATCATTATCATAGACCCTCTAGGTATACTACCACAAATAGTTGGAGAACTCACTACTCAACTTCAAAGAGGAGATCACTACTCTGCCTATTGAATCCTCATTATTCACATAAGGATAATATGAAAATAGAAACAGATTGGGGTTTACATTAATAAAAATAATATAGTCTTCTAGTGGGGATGAGACTCTTGGAAAAAACTCATTATTCAACTTTCAAACCTCCAGATCATATTTGGAACAATTCCTCTAGAAATCTGCTCCGTAAAAAAATCCCAATGCCAGCCTTTTTTTCTATATCATCCCAATATTTAAAAAAATATTTATTCCAATTTTATTTAAATATATTAGATGAGATTTATCCTTACCTTTTTAGTTTTATGCTAAGTGTTGCCTATATTTAATAGGGCCATCATGCACCATAAATACTGAAGAAATCACTAGGCATTTGACACTATAACTCCCACTAAATTGAAATATTCAGTAGTCTAAAACAACTTGGTTGTGGGGTGGATTTGAATTCTCAGGTGCAATAAAAATTATTTCACATATACTATGACATGGAGCTTCTCACCATGGTCAATATATCCTTCCTACGACATGGTAAATTGTACTATAGCATGCAGAATCCGATTTGAACCGACCCACTTTTCTTGTATATAACTCATTATATAACTCCCCACCTGATTTAAATCATATTATCTATCTCAAACCAAACTAGCTATCTCATGTAATACTTCTTGTCCAATAAGGTTGCAACATAGCCCTTCTTTCTATGAGGTAGACATGTGTAATCCTGAGAAAATAGAATTAATTGTTTCTACTGATTTTGGAAACTCCACATCACAATTCCCAGCCAAAGCTTTGAAAAAGTAATCTCCAAGGGGACTGTAATGTAGCTTTATGAGATATGGTTTGGGAACCCTAAAAACTCCAATGGAACCCAAATACTCTGAAATCCACTCTACAACATGGTGACCTTGGAAGTGGTATAGCCTGAAAAACTCAAGTCCCATATCAGACTTGACTCTGTTAATCTTTCAATCTATAAGATATATCATTACATTGGCTAGCCAAAAGCAATTAATAGGGTCTACTCCCAACCTCCTCCATAGTTCTGACCAATGCCATATACTACTTCCTCGACACTACTACCCCTATAGTGAAAACCACTACTCTATGTACACACCAACCAATGTGCATGTTCTCACTCACCTCCTTCGTGTCATCATGGATAGAAGGTCTATCTGGTTCCTCAGCATAGTCAAAATTTATCCCACATAAGCAGGGTCAAGCTAACTTAGCTACCTAGCCAAGGATTTCCTACTTTTTGCTGCATAACTAAAAAATCTTCAGTTTTTCATGTGACTACGATGTGTTTTCTTTACTATGGAATAGTCATATTGACCAAGGTATTGACTTTATCTTAGAGACATAATTAATTTTCCAAGAATCATTCTTCACGTTTAAAAAAAATACACTCATAAACATCCAAAAGGTATTTTGGTCAATACTCTAGGTGACGGTGGTGAAAAAATATTTTACTGGATTCAATGATAGATCTCCTATTACATCACCCATCCCTCCATCTAGACATCCTGTTCAAGATATGGTTATGCCTCTTTCATGAATATGACTGAGGTTCAGATGCCAGGATAAAAATGTAATGCCACGATGTCTAAAATAAATGGAAGAAATAATCATGTTACCTCATTTTAATTAAATTCCAATACTAAGAGTGGGGACACAATGTAAAATAATTGCACCCAAAGGTCAGACACATGGTTTTATTGGTGATATTTCTGAGTGGACGGTTGTTTCCTATTATGGACATGTATATGGTAATATGTCAAGGTACCCTCATGGGGGAACCTATCATGTTTTCTAAAAATTAGGCCAACCTTTGTATTCATGTGTAATCTAGGTTATACAAAAATATGAGGCACATCCCTAGAGGATACATAATTAAACACATATATGGATCATTCCAATTCCTATATGGGTGGGTCATGGAGATATTTGGAGGGTATTAATTTCCAAACTCCATTACCCTTAAAAACAAGATTCAAACATACCATCCACAATATAGTTGGGGAACGACTGAAATTACATAAAAAAATCTTGGATAGTGGACTATATAAAAAATGTTAGCAAATTAAAATTATAGCCTTCCCTGACCCCATCTAGAGAGATGACCGATAATGGGAAGGGAACAATCATGTATTGATTGTATCTATATAATTTTCACGGTGTGGTATTGGTTTCATGGATTTATGATAAAAACTTTTAAATACATATTCCCTATTGATATTTTATCATTAATTAAGCTACATAGAATAATCAATGTCATTGGTATACAGGAGATATCACACTGAAAGGCATCCATATGGCATTAACTATATTTTTGGAATGTTCACCTATATGGGATTTGGGAAAACTATCCTTCTACCACAAGTTGGTTATTCCACTAGTATTACATAGAATCATGTGAATAACTAGTTGGCCATGTATTGGAATATGGTATTGTGATGATTGGTGAGGTGGGAGGCTTAGTTAGTGGAACCTCAAGGTAAACAAGGAAAGAGGTGAGATTATATCAGTGGAGTTCTCTAGGAAGGGAGGAAGGATCGTGATGGGGTAGAAGTGGTCACTGAGGGATCATAAGGGTCTCTTATTATTCATCCTTTAGGCGAGACCCATGGAACACGTTTTTCTAGAGGTTTATATATCCCCCAAAAGAGGATCTAGGACTAGAATGGGATCTGTTGATCCACATAAGGTAGGTTTGGTGAGGCTTTAGGGAAGTATTAGTGACACATAGTATAAGTGGAACATTATATGACCCACACTAAGATCTGTGAAGCATGAGACATGATTTGATTATTCCACACCATAGAGAATTTGTAGAAGAGGCTCACGAGGGATGGAAATGAGTTTTCAGAGGTTGGAATCACCATAATTTCCATCAGGGCCAACTTCAAGGAGAGGTTTTTGTACCTCATAGACATGGACACCCCCGAATTTTGTTGTGGAGAGGGAAATTACCACACCAATCTAGCGAAATATATTCTTTGTGGGATACCTAAAGTGGAACAAAATGAGGAAGATCCAACCCAAGTAACATCAAATCACAATTAAGAGTTAGAGGAATTAAGAGATAAAGTTTTTTTGGTCACTATCATGGAATAAGGATTTCCCTTAGAGAGATGAAAATTATTTCTTGAAAATTACTTGACTGAGATTCTATTCAGTGGGATATTTCTTAAGCATATGGGTTTAATAACATAGCCAAATATTTATCATTAGTAAATTTCGTATTTCAATCCATGTAGGAATTTTCAGAAGAGGAAAAGGATGCCTATACAAGATGCAAAGAAAGGTTTTCTAAGGACGATGAGGATCCTAACTCAGAATCCATCCATGAGAAACCAACAACAGGGGGACTATAGAGAAAAACGACGTAGAGGTTATTAAATCCCCCTTTCTAGTAGTAATTTATGGGTATAACCACCCTAGTTTATTTGTTATGTTTCTATATAAAAGTTTGGTTAGCCTCCTAGGGTGAATGACTATCTGAATCCTCATACATCCATATGGTAGACTCTCAATTCATTTCAATTTATTTTTACTTTTTTTAGATACTTCATTTGTATTTTTTAAAATATTTGTAATTTCACATTTTAAAATATTTAAGGAATGAAAACTTATGGACCTGGAAGTATCCGCAGTGGTTCCTACTAGTAGATAGGGGTCTCTAGTGATAAACCTCACCTTTGAAGATTTGGGTCTAGAGACATCGCCCAAGGTGACTCCCACCCATGATTTAATGGTCGAAGGGATAAAAAAGAAAGATGTTTTTAAATACTTCAATTCATGTATGTCTTTACCCCCATGATTTATATTCAAATCAATCCTTATCACATGTTGAGATAACCACTTATTCTTCACAATAGTGTATGTGGAAACACCCCTTTATGGGCCAAGCATACCACAGATTCTTGGTGCTCTGATACTCATCCAAGCAATCAAGATGGAGGAGCTAGTGCATGAGAGGTATTTCAATGGTTTTTGTGAATTTTTCAATGCCATAGTAGTTGGATAAAAGTTATAGGATTAAGATTATAATGAGGGTATAACCTTGGTCCATGATGAGTCGCATGTAAAATTGGTAGAGACAACCGAGGGGCTAGAGTATCTTCCAGTTAGTGAGGAGGTAGCTAATAGAAAGGGGTCTAGTGAGTCTGATCATTCACTTGACATAGATCCTAATTCACTATAGGGAATTTCATAAGAGGATACCTATATCATGATACTTTTGACCTTTCTTAAGAAATAACCTACGCCACCCGAAGTACTCAAATATTATAGGTTAGAAATTTCTATGGAGAACTAGGTTGTCTGACATAAGGCATAGAATAGAATCACACGATTTATTAACCATACCCCATAATTTTATTTAGAGGGATGGGTGGGGTTCATTTATCCCTAGTTTACAAATCTAGGGATTAATGGTGTGGAATAAAACTATGTCCACATGCTAGAAAAAACGTTTTGATAGAGTTGGTGTCTTTAGAGTGGGAAGAATTTTATGTTTCATTATATGAGGGAAATTTTAAAGAAATAAAGGAGCTCTGGTAATTGAAGTGTGTTTTTTTGGATACAAGATCATTTATTTCAGATTGAGGTTATTATACCAACCAAATACTAGGTCATCGTCCAACTAAAGGAACAACTGGCAGTTGCGAAAGTTGATGCAGCGTGGACAACATCTTTGGTGGCAGTGTTCTAGATTGAATAAAGTAGAATTTTGTATTGGATTAATAAGGTTCATATAATGGATGAGTAAGAGACAATAGATCTTTTTATATCGTGTAAAATTCTCGAATCAACCTGAAAGTGTCTAGTGGATATGGATTAGGATATCTCTCGAACTGATCCATAGGGGAGAGGGGGTTATTTTGTAATAAGGGAGAGGCTCTATTATGTTCCTAGACCATCTAATTTTGTTAAGAAATAAATCCATATTTTTTTGTTTTCTATGTTGATTATTATACTTGGTCATATTAATAATACAACCAAATATTGATCTCAAAGACCATGTGATCCATACTTAGTGTGAGAGACAAGAGATGAATATAATATTGATCAGAAATAAAAGGGTGTTAGACATGCTGAGTGTGTTGAGATCATAATATCACATTAATAACCATTAAGGGGTCATAAAGATGGGGGAATTGTGTGGGCTCAATTCTATGGTTTTGGGTATCTTAACAATACACAAGGTGTGAGAAGGAATTGTATAAAGGGTGTTAGAACTCCACTTAAAAAAGGGTACGGTGGATAAAGGTAAATTCTAACATAAAGAGTCTATATTGATGGATGAAGGAGGCAGGTGGTTTTAGGGTAACCATTTAACATGTTCAAAACATGGGTTCCACTATCATTCATATGAATATTTCTCTTTTGATACAAGTTCCTTGGATGGATGGTGAGCCAATTTAGACTAGGTATTATCACGACATGGGATTCCATTCAAAGACACAAAAACATCCTCTAGGATGTGTTCCTTGAATGTGACACTGACATATTTTATCATGTGGAATCAATATAGGGGAGACTATTTGGACAAGAGAATTAGATTTTGATCAAAATAAAGGGGAAAAATCTGTGGGGTTATCATAAAGAGTTAAAACACTCTCAAGGTCACACCAATATTCATAAGTAATATTTATAGGGAATACCAAATAGATGGAGAAAATATGAGTTAGTGGGGAAAACATAGGTTCTAATCAGATGAAATTCATGGAAAGTAAATCTAAAATTTTCTCTTGGTATGTAATTAATGAACCCCAATGTTACTTAGCTAAAGGTCAGATAACTTTGGTAGTGAAGGGGTTAATATATGAAGGTCATATAACATGGAACATGGTATTTTCCTGATAATGTTGTTCATATAGGGCCATACATTTGATCTTTTTATGTTCATGGAGCTAGGAGTAATAAAAGAAAATAGTTTGAGGTCATGAAAATAGAATACAAGGTGTTAGAGTTTAAGGTTAAAAATATTCGACCATGGGGAGTTCCCTTTAGGTTATTGCAAAAAATAATGATAGATGTATTGAATCTTAAGGTTATTCTATTTCGAAAATGAGGAGGTGAGATAATTTTTATAGCCGAGGAAAATCAAACCCAACATGAATGGAAGGACCCATGAGATCTTATTATAGCATACATAATCCCATCAATATAGGGAGTATAAATTTTAATGTTTTGATGTTTGAACCATGGTTGGAGGTGGTCTCTATGGCACAAATGAAGGGATAATGGGATACGTTCCATGAGGATTCTATTAGAATAGGGATTAAAATTTTTTAATGCCATTATTATTGGACTAGGGAATTGATTATACTTTAAGGGAATGTAGTTTAGAAAAAAAATACTGAGGGAAATCATGTTGCATGAATGGTAATAGGAACCTTATATGAATATAAGTAAAAGAAGCACTGTTCTACAAAAAAGTATTTGGGATTGGTTCCACACATTTTAAGGTCATGATGCTTAACTATGGAGTGGAAACAAGTTTTAGGTCATGGATAATTGACTAAAGGGTGTTGTGGGGGATGTTTGGGAGGCACAAATAGGTGATAAGAACCTAAAATGAATGTGAGATAGAAGAGTCCTAGTTTCATATAAATATCCTCAGAATGCATTGTATACAATTCAATATCTTGATGCTTGGACCAATAGAGTGGATGTGATTTAAACTACATACAAATAAAACCATTCCCACATGACCGCGACCTCGCCTTGATGCACATTGAAGTTTTGAAATTTAGAAATGTTGAATTATATATCCAAATCAGTAGGGATATATATCTAAGAACGAGATAAGAGATCCAAGCATCACTACATTTTCTATTTAATGGAATCAATTTACATGTAGTTATCATATATTGTGTAGTAGGAGACCATTTCTAAAAAAAATCAATACATCCTATTAGTAAAGGATTTGAGGTATCATGAAGTTTTATGTCATGAAACAGAGACTCAATTTTTAGTATTAACATTATATAGTGAGGATGAGAATGATATTTTCTAAGGCCTAAGGTCACACAACATTTAATGAAAAGGATGGGTGGAGGTAGTTTGTATAGTATAAATGTTATGGAAGACCCAATGTGAGTGGAAGACTCAAAGGGCTCGGTGCCACATAAACCATCCCTATAATTGGGTGCATAATGTTTAAGGTAATGATTCTTAGACCAATGGTTGATAAGATTCTTGCAACTCAAAGGTTAAAAATTAATCTATAGAGAAACTAGAGGAGGTCTAATACTATATAGGGATTATAAAAAGGGGTAAAAGGTGGTTTTGTAGTTTAAATTCATGCTTACAGGATTGAGAAGCAATCCTTACCCAAAAAATATAGGGTGAATGAATTTTATGGGAAAACAATCCAGTACAACTCTTCAGGATATGTGTTCCATGAATAGTGTGGTAAATAAGAAATATAACAGGATGCAACTTGAGAGTACTTATCAAGGGAGAAAGGGTTGGGGTATAAATGATACTTTGACCATCATGAATTTTCCATCAAGGGGGAAATCATTTGGGGGAATTCCTCACAACATTTACCCAGTTAATAGATGTTCATTGGTGGTTTAGCAGGATAATGCTAATGGAATTGAGTTTTAGCTGAATATAAGATAATTCTTTGATGTAAATTGTGACTTTAAAGATCCGAATCATGAATGGATAATGAGAGATAAGTGGAGGATGACTATTGACTATGTCTTGGAAACATATATTCCACTACCGCACTATCAAGGATGCGGTGAAATTTTTTTGGATCAACCATTGAACATTTTTAAAATACATGAATAGTCACTTGTCAATTTAATTCCTTCAATAAATGTTACCTAGGTAGGAAGTAATCCAATTTAGTCCAAGTTCTTTCACCATAGCGGATACAATTTAAACATAGTGGATATGGGGATCCAAATTAAGGGAGACCTAATGTTTGAATTAAACCATTAGATGATATACATGTAGAAATCAACAATGTAAGAATCATATCACCATGTTTTTGGGAATATTGGTGAGGAATATTGATATAGATGATGGATAATACCACCTATTGATATGGGATCTTCCTCAGTTCCCAATGAGAATATGGAACCCAATAAAAGGGTATTGGTCACTATGGTAGGGATATGATGATGAAATTCCATAAAATGGTGACAGCAGTAGCTGGGACTAGGACATGAGATGAGTGCATCACTAAGTATCCCATGAAATGTTAATCAATCCATATGTAGTTCTCACAAGTGATTTAATAGGATAATATCCATCAAAGGGGTGGGTATATCCTCTTGGATAAGGATAATGTACTGATTCTTTAGTTTATAACATTTTATAAAAAATGTGAGCAATGTAGATTAATGTCTTATAGCAAGGAATTCATGGTGTAGTTTTATATCACGTGAATGATATGTTGAACATGTAGTTTAATATTGTACTATGAGAAATACGTGTCATAAAATTTAACAACATGTCGTACGTATTAATGTTTTGTAATTTAACATCATGTGACCTGGATGAATGCTATATAGTTTATCATCACATGAGAAGGATGAATGTAATCTAGTTAAACATCATTTTACTAGGATGAATTATATACCGTTTAACACCATTTGACCAGGTAATATTTAAATTATGTGAATGTAATGTAAATTCATCTTGAGTAACCTCACATTAGTGGGGGGGGGGTGATGTGCCTCAATTATTATTAGTGAATCTCCCAAACTATTTTTATAATCCCACATGAGTCAAACTCAATCTGACAAAAATAGTTCCATAAAATATTTGTCACAATTCAGTGAGAGAGAATGATGGGAACTGATGGGTTTAGTCTAGAATGCTGCATCATTCTCCACGGGGCACCTATGGATGTAGAGAATTGGTTGGATATCATCCATAAGATAAATTCATCCTGCTAATGTGCATGAATTAATGAAAGGGGAAACATTATTTGTTTTTTAATTCCTATGAAACACAAGGAAGTTGAACAAGTTTAAGTTGGAAAATGGAGTACAAGTCATGGAACGATGTGAATATGGGATAAGGATGACCATTTATCATGTTCAAAACACTAATTCAACCTCCATATTGTTAGATATATATCTTCTGAGATGTGTATCTTGATAAAGAGTTGAACATATTTTATTATGTTCCATAATTTTGGGGGAGTGAATTTGGATATACAAGATAGAAACCTGAGAAAGTAATAATGATGGGAGAACTATATCTAGGCTCAGAATAGAAGATCCAAGAATCAAAATATATCCCAAGATATGAAAATCAATCCATGCATTGTTTTGGAAAGTGGTTCACTAGATGATCAAAACCATAGGAGGAGGTCCCCTAAATAGAGGGATGAAACATCATGTAGTTTAAATTCATGTGTTTAGGATGTGTCCATTCAGTTTTAACATCATGTGGAAAGGATTACAAATACATATTTTAACAATATGTAGTGAAGATGTAAATTGTGCCTTTAAATATCTTGTTCCAAGGATACGAGGGAGGTTTACTAGAGTTTAAGGTCATACAACTATGAAAATAGCCTTAGGTAACTCACAAATCATGGATTTCATTGATGAAACCTATGTGTGTTTGAGAGTTTATTAAATCTTGGAGGTCCATGGGAAGGGGAAAACATAGTGAAACATTTTTATAACTTTTTACGAAACCAATGGGTTCAACGAGAACAACCAAATTTTTTCTATGGTTTAATGTTGAACTTTATATGTTTTTAACCTTTTCCCCTTTACAATCAAATATTTTTACTAATCCATGGTAGGGTTTCTTGGAATATAGGGACCTAAAATTTTATCATGCTTTCCTCTATGATTTTCAAATTTATGGTAATTTGTTTACTTTTACTAAATATTTTTAGGTTAATACCATTTAGAACATTAGGGGGATGGGGTTTAGGGCCACCAAAGTTTGACCAAAGATGGTGATACTAGTTTAAATTAGTGGGTCTTGGACTATCTCACGCAGTTTAAGGTTGTATGGATTGGAATAGTGAGGGTGTGTCTTTTAAGGTTGTGGGTCAGGGACCAACAACATAATGAGGGAGATCCAGAATCATAAAGGTTATTATGAAACAAATATTAATGGAGGTTAAGATAGGACCTAATCCATAAAAAAATATCAGATAAATGACATGAAAAGTTTATGCTTATGATTTTTAGACCATGTGGTTGCTACAAGTTTAAGGTTATGGATTTTAGAATAAAGAGTGTTCTAGGGAGTGTTTGTGAAAATAAATCATGTTGAAAACAATTAATGACGATTACTAAATTCATGTGAGTCATGAATGATTTAGGAATCAATGAGTAGTGGGAGACCTCAAAAGACACATGAAATTGAATGATTGGGGAAAATAGAAGCTGGTATTAGGTAAGATCTCATGACACTAACATTATTAGTCAATGATTATGGTTGCATGAAGGGTAATAATGAATGTTTTAAACTCCAAAAAAACATAAGAGGATAGATATGAAGTAAAATATGACTCATGGGATCAAAATAACAAAGTCTGAGACAAATTGGTGATAGATTGTGGTAACCATGAATTCAAAACACAGGTTCCACCACCTCATCATTAAGAATGGGGAAAGGAAATTTCCAATCGACTGTTGACCTTGTTTGAAACATGGGAGCCTTCAATTGTAAATATAAGTACTTCAAAACTTGTTCCCAATAATAGATTTGGGAATATTTATTATTTTCCCATCACCACATGGGATCTCATTTAGATAAGGAGGTTTCTGAATATTGAATTCCTGGAAGACTCAAAGTGTTAGGGGAAACATGAAGGTTTTTTAGGAAAAATACAATACTCAGGATGGTGTTCCATCATGTACTGAGGCACCTTGATAGGGAATATTGGTGGGTTAGATTAAAATCTATTCAATAAGGTGAAACCTAAAATATATTAGTGGATGTGATCATGTTAAAATATCAAGTGATCTCTACATATCCCATTAAATAGAAATCAATTCATATGTAATTATATAATGTAGTGTGGTATATTACTTGAATAAGAGGAGTATAACCTCTTTGGAGAGGGTTAAAGCATCAAAGTATTTAAATTCATGCTATTGGGATGTTTCCATGCAGTTTAATGTCAAACATAGAGGATGTTGGACAAACAATTTAACATCATGCGTCATGGATATAAAGCTTTTAGTTTGACATATTATAGAAAATATGTGAGGGATATATAGTTTAAGGACTTATAGATAAGAAAAAAAAATTCATAAAAGTAATGAAAATTATCATTTTAGGATCCTTTTAAAGGTAGAAGGTGAAATGTTATCCCCATCCATGTTGATTAATGAGTATGGTCCATTGGAGCAAAATTTATGGATAATGAAAGGACCCTCCCACTTAAACTATATATTTAGAAAATTCCTTCTAGGTATCATTGGTTTCATCAATTATATTACCATGTTTCCATGAAGGAAAGAGTAGAGGATAAATTTTTTGTTCAAAGTTCTATCCAACCAATTTTGATGATTCTCAATGTTGCGCATAACATGGATCCTTTTGTCATCAAGGGATTCCATCTTGGTTTGGTTGAGTTGGATCCTAATATCTAGAGTTTTATAGTTATATATGGATGGGTAGATGGAATCTGGGACTTGATAGGTATTACTACTTATGTTTCATATAGGAAAAAATGGAGTTTCCTTGGTGTATATTCAAGTAATCTTCTGATAAAACTAGTGGTAATTAGAGAGATTTTATATCCATGTTTTATTATTATGATTTACTATCCTCTACAGTATGTTTGAGATGATTTTTTTGAAAGTCTTCATATTTCCAATTTGGACCAAAAGATAATAGGAAGTATCATTGGACTATATAATGCTCTTTAAATGAAAATTATTTAATTTTTTGTCATAAAAGTTGATGTCATTGTTCATAAGAATTGTGTAATGAATTCTAAAATGATGGAGGATGTGGGATTTGACTAACTCAAACATAGACCTAGTCCTAAGCTATTTTGGGGGGATAGATTCTTCAGACTTTGAAAAGAATTTAGTGGGGGTTTGTATAAAATTTCACTACTGGGATATCACTTGCAGATAAGGGTCTACAACATAAAGTACCCACATAGTAATGGGCCATGATGACATGGTGTAACATACGATTTTAGGTGGTTGATGCACAATGTTGGCATGAATATGAAATTAATGAAACTTCCTTATGAGTCCCATGCATTCATGAACCATAATGGGCCAAAATTACCCCACCCATTGGATCTGGTGATAGAATTCAACCCATCCTAATGGGATCCTCATAGCCCAGTGTAGAAATTCTAAAAAACCCAAGGGTTCTTATTATCTTTGATACAATAGAGGATTATCTCAAAAGATATTCTCCTATAGAGGAAATGTTTTGAGTTGCAGATATACTATATGAAAAATTTAGTTGCCTGCTAGTAGAAATGTTTATTATTGGATTAATCCGATGATAGATTTCTGTTATGAAGTTATTCAATTACAGCCACCATCCAACAATATTCTTCTACCACTATAGTTAATATGATGGTCTTTAATAGGAGGAACTATTTTTAAGTTTATTCACAAGTTGGTTTCCTCATCAATGGTGATGGGGGAAATAACATTTAGATATTCTGTGTGGATTATCAAATAGTCCTGATTTGGGTTTATAAGCCCCACTACTAAGATCAGAAGAGTTTATTCTTGACCATTTTGAGATCATGGTACATGAGAAACCTCCATCTAAAATGTAAACTAAGACATTAATTTATAGATACTTGTGAGTAATATGAAAAGATCGTATTTTCTAATTGTGTAGTAACCTGTGATTCAATTGATGACCAAATTAGAGCCACCTTTCACATGAAACCATAAAACATCAATCTCATGGGACATAATGAGGTCAGTAATTAGGGATTGGTACTCATCATCATTATGGTTAAACCTTCTCAAAACAGGAGTGAGTATGAGATGAGGTCCTTTGAGGGAGTAATGAAAAAAATTCCAAGGCAGAACCTATTGAGTTTAGGGTTTTCGGGACTTCTCTATGTAGAGCTCCAAGAGGAACCCTCAAAGTGAATCTTCCAACATGATATGGGATGAACGATAGAGAGGATAGATTCATCTTGGAAGTTAGCATAAAAGGGAATATTTTCTGAGGTTTGGTCTGTGACTAAGAAATCTACTAAATATTGGCCATTGAAATCCATCTAGAGGATGAGACTAATGTTGAATTATTACAAGATTACTACCCACTATACCAACTATCCAAACGTATGAGGTGCTTGAGGTTTTAATTTAGTAGTTCAACATGGGATATCAGTTGTATCTCATGATATTTATAGTAATATTGCAACTTATAAACCATGAAGTCCAAGGCAAATTAGATCTTCTCAATGGGAGAATATCTAGTCTGAGTGTCAATAAACATGTAACTGAGATAGTAAAAACTATTTTATTTTATATCTTTGTACATTTTTGACAATAGTTAAATGAGGGATGATTCTTGGGTGGTCACATAAAGGAACAAATATTTACCTGGGATGGGTGGAATTAGAACTAGAAGATGTAGTACAAAGAACAAAATTTCATCAAAAATAGTCTAAAACTTCTCATTCCATTGGTAAGAAAAACCTTTCATCATGACCTTAGAGATGGGATTTTGTTTTCCATCTAGGTTACTGAATAAAATTATTCATTTTTGTTAGATTTATATATAGGCCATGAAAATTGTAAAGATTTTATAGAGAAGTAATTTCAATAATAGGTTTAATCTTGCTTTTTCTATCTCAATGCCTCTATATCTGATGTATAAACTAAAGAAATTACTAGAGGTAACTCTGAATAAAAAAATCTGGGGGTTTATCTTCAGATGTAAGGAAAGTTTCTCTTTGAATACCTTCTCAAGGTCTTTGATATAGTCATATAATTTGTGGTATTTTACCACTAGATCATCTATATAAGATACCATGAGTGTTCCAAAGAGTGTCTTGAAGATAAGATACAAGACACATTGATAATTTTCTATACCCTTCTTTAATCGAAAGGGAATAACTTTGTTATATAAAGTTACCTATATTTATTTAAAGGTGGATTATTTTTTATATTATTAGGATATTCATATTTGATTATACCTAGAATACCCATCCCTAAAGGATAGATCCTGGAAGACGTTAGTTGCATCAATTCGAAGTTCTGTCACCTAGAAATGGAAGTCTTACTTTAGGAAATTGTGGTTCAGGTCTTATAAAATATTGTCACTATAATATATATATTAGTATTACCAATTTGGATAATTTTTTCTAACCATTTTGGGTACTGGACTTCCCAGAAGAATCTGGCTTTAATAATATTATCATCTTTGACCTATACCGTGGAACCATGGGAGGGATGTGTCTTCCTCTGTTCATGTTTGAACCCACATTGGCCAATAGGAAGGTAAAGGTTGTCAAAAATAATATACGGATTAACTACTATAATTTAAATGTAATTATATGTGAAAATATTATAGTAAATATTTAGGAATACCATGCATTACTGCTTCTACTTAAAAGCTACGATGACACAAATCAACATTGTCCTCATATCTTTTTTAGTTCCAAGGTTCACCTATATTAGGTTATCAATGGTTATAGAGGCCACTTTATCAATGTAATTTGGGGCCTAATCCAAGTAATTTTTATCAAATGAATTTGGATTGGAGGATTAAATTAATTATTCAAGTAGGGGTGTGATCAAGATCATGGAATCTTTTTATATTGATACAGACTCCACATAAATGGTTTCATGACCCCCTGTCTCTATTGAGACCATATAAACATAGGTTTAGGATGAAATACGATGGGTCCCTAATTTATGGGGTCCCCCCTTGATGTCAAAACAAATGTGTTTTAATTATAAAGGGGCATAACCTACATCCGAAATATACATTGGTAGTGTTAGATGATGAGAAATTGTCAAACCTTATGATAAGCTACGTGGATGGTCTCCCAAGGTCTCATTGGAACCTATCCATTATATTAATTCTAGGTGATATGAGAGCACTCTTTCATCTTGGGAATAATGAAGTGGTTACCAAGGCATGAAGTTGTCCCTTCCAAGAGGTGGATCGATAGAAAAAAACTATCATTCAATTCCTCTAAGGGATTAGTTGGTGGGGTTTTCAAGCCTTTGGGAGAATTTAAATGATTAGATTCATCAACCTAGCGATAATTACCTTATTTATTATAATACCCACCATTAATGCATCCAAATTCACTAGAGTCAAAGGGAGAAGTGTTTCCATGATGTTTCCACCGTTGATGGATGGTTTGACACATTGATGATAAAAATATGGGACTACTATATATAGGTGGTTCCAAGGCCTTCCCTATAAGTATTTATAGAATTTTTCTTGTAAGAAAACCATAAATTTAGTATTTGATAACAATTAACAAAACTAGGTCTTCAACAGGATCTCACTACATGGTTTTTTCTATGATAATACCCCTAAATCGACATATTATACGCAGTTAAATTGGCCTCAGTGAGCCCTTGTTTTTAGAGTTTCTGAGTTGGGATGATATTAATCCTAAAATCAATCTCCTCAAAGAACCAATATAATTCCATACAATTAAACTATACTGATAAATAGAGTGGTCAAATATTATCCTAAATTATTTCTCTCTCATCCTCCCCAGATAATGATATGATTACTTGGAACTCTTCCTTCTCCGCTTCCTCTACATGGTAGGATTTAGTGGAATTTACGTCAATTTGAAATTAGAGAGGACTATTCAAAGCCTCAATTAGGGATTCACATAAATCCTTTGATAGGTGGCTTGTATCAAGTATTTAGAGTCAAGTTAGTATACTAGATAGATTATTAAGGCACATCATATTTTCAGGCTTGGGGCTTGTTCTTTCTCTATAGAGGGTTCTCCATAGAAGGGAGTTAGTGGGTCGAACTGGATGTGGAAGTGGGTCATCACTGTTGTTTTCTATATTCTTCTTCTATTTATATGATAATGGTAGGGCATTTAATGATTTTTTGAACCATAAGGGTAATGTGATATACTAGTGGAAAAAATGGGTATCCAAAGATATCCATTATTTTTTTTTCCGGAAAATACCATTCAATAAATATAATAGAGTATATGGTATTCATAATGTATAAATTAAGGTTATATAGTTACGTCAATAATTTCAAGAATTAATTAATGTATGGAATCAGGGTGAAATAATTTTAATCAAAAATAGAAAATAGGGTAGTCACAATGGAAATAAATGGAAAGAAATGTTATGAATATTTATATTAGATGATTATGTATGAAAAATTACTTGATTGTTCATATCATTGATAGAAAATAAAATTACATAATCCATCTATAGAAACAAACTATAATGTAATATTTAAATAATTTCCCTAAATCAAGAATAAGTTGTATCAAAGGATATTTATTTATATGGGAAAAAATTTCTTGGTGTTTTTGAAAAAACACTTTAGAAATAAGAAATATCTTTGATCTTTGAAATAATTATAAAATACATATTCTATAAAACATGGATAAAAATAATTTATTTTAGATAACATGGAAATATAGAGATAAAGATTCATATAAAATGATATATGTGGCATAAATATGTGCCTATAGGTAAAATATGAATGTTACCTTTAGAATTCATTTTCAATATATTCATCAAACAAAAAATTTTCAGGTCAATTTAAAAAGTTATTTTCAAAAAGGAGAAGTGAAATTATGGAAAATATTTACCATTAAAAAATAATTCAAGAAAATATTCCTTGAAAATTCATAAATATTATCCAAATAAACGTGGGGTGGAATATACAACATTTTATTTTGAAAGGATAGAAATCCTTTTTTTTTATTTTTTTTGAGATACCTTTGTTTGAAAAACCACATCATAAAAAGTGTATTAAATTTTAATTTTGAGAAGGGGTTAAGAGATTTATGATAATCATAGAAAAAAATATATTTTAGGTTTTCCAAAAAGGGATGTGAAAATTGTAAAGATGAAAATTATTGACATGAAAGAAACAATTCAACAGTAAGAAAGTGAGTTATTCTAACCAATGTTATACTTTAATTTCAGAAAATATTTTATAAAATAAGTGGTTATTGATGATGATAAGTAATTTAAATAGAGAAAAAGTAAATTCCATATAAAATTGTGGAACTTTGGTATCAAATAAATCTGGAAAAGTATATTCAAGTAAGAAACACTATGAACCAATGAATCAGAAATTGATTCAATGAAACTCTTACGGAAATGATATTGTAAGAATCAAAAGAGATTGACAGGAAGTTATTGAAATAGAAATTAAAATACCCTGAAATGGAATATAGTTACATATATAAATGAAATTGGTTAGTGAATACACCATATAAAAGAAATTATGGTGTACAATATCAAATATATCCCATGTATTTGAAAATGAGACATGGAAACCCTTACCATGTTTCTTAACTTAGTCTAATGCACTATAAGATCCTATATAGCAAACATAAATTTAATAGAAACCTATTTAAGAACCTTTTTAATATACATAATATTTCATAAACTTCTTCTATAATCATTTCCTCATGTATATTATTTAGTTTATTATCTATTCTCAATATTGGGTGTGAGTAACCCTTGTAATTTTGAACTAGTTTCATAATTATAGTGTTTTTATTAATTATTACTAAAAAGTTCACCATTCATAGATCATTATAGGTATTGGAATTAAATTTTTATGTTATTTATAATGTTATAATTTCATTTTATGGAATTCTAGGCTATGTTTTTTAAATACGAGTACGGCAATGAGCTTGTCTCGATGATTCTTAGTGAATGAATGGAGTTTTGTGAAATAATGAGTTAAATTTTTATATTATAATTATAGAAAAAATAATTAATTACTTATTTTTATCATATATTACCATAAATACAATTCTCATAGTCATCCATGATATATAGTATTTTTCAAGTAGGTGGTTAAACCAGTTCAAACAAGAATATACCATAATTAATGGATGATTATGAAGTTATTGAGTTGTAATATCATTGTAACATAAGAATAATGATATTAGTTAGTGTCTATTATTATTATATATCATAATCTAAAATAATTATAAGAATAATATAAACTATATAAAATTATTTTTTAGTATGAATAATTCAATTTTTTGTTTTTAGAAATATCATTTGGACTCTTGAATTTACCAAAATAGCTTATTGCTCATATTGTTAATAGGTTTCCCAATTTTTCTTTAAAAAACCTTAATAATTTATTCAAAATATCATTTATCCATTAAAACCATTCTAATTACCATCCATGTAAGGTGTTTATGAAAAGAATAATGAAAATCAATCGTTCCATGGAGGCAATTCTCCACATGCATGCATGGATGATGATTTCATTTTATATAAAATGGGGAAAAGGAGTAATATAGTTTATTATTTAATAATATAAAATATGTCATAAATATATATTTTTAATAATAAATTCCCTATTAGTACTAGTCTTGTAAGGTTGTGAAGGAAATAAAACCACATTGCGTCATGTAGGGAAAAGTCCACACGACACACAATTAATGATTTTTTTTGTTAATTGAAAAAGGATAATGTGGTTAATGATTATACAATAATTATTATAAAATACTAGTATATTAATGATATTTATTTTATAATTTTAGTATGGTTTAATGTAATTTTAATTAATAGTGTATATAAATAAATATCAATTCGAAAGGAGTTGTTAGATATTTATACCTCACTTCTTGGATTATCTCATTTTAAAAGGGGATTATCCCTTTTTGGAATGGTATTTTGGGGAAAAAACCACTTTAAATTGTAAAAGAATTTTTAGGAGAGGTTTTGGTAGATTTTTGGCCAAAATAATGGGGTTGTGGTGTGATGGTAAGTGAGGAGAGTAGTTCCCCATTTATAAGTTAAAAATGATGATTTTTTTTGTAAATCGGAATAAATTTTCCATAATGGGAATCCAATATCAAGGTCAATAGATCCAAAATGGGGAAATAAAAGAGTGGGGAAGATATATTTAAATAAAAAAATCAAACACCCATTTAAATTTTTTTAACATGTTAATTCCTTTACCTATGTTTAATCATTTTTCCTTTTATGTTCTCACCATGGTAACTTGTTTTTACCGTCGTTTCTTATCCCTTATTCCACAAAAATAAAATGTAAAATATTAAATAATTTGAATCTAATTATTTAAAAATTTAAATTGAATTTTAATTTAATTTTAAATTGAAAAAATAGTTTCAAAATACAAAATTAGAAAGCATTAATGTTTTATTAAGAAAGAATACTTAAGTTATAAAATGTAAAGTATGGGTTTGAAAATTATTATTTTTTAAATTATAGAGTCACTTATAAATTTTTTAATTATTATTATAAAAATGTTTCATAATTTTCTAATTCACATATAAATACTAAAATATCTTAAAAGTCTTTTTATTTTGCACCATTTACCTAAAAATCAATCTTTTTATAAAAATATAAATAATAAAACCTAAGATAATATAAACATTAGTAATAGAAAAATGAAGTTTTTTTAAAATTAATACTCTTAAATTTTCATATTTAGTTAATTAAATAAAAATAAAGAATATAAAGTAACACTATTTTTATTGAAGAATTAATTCCTTAACATCATGTTCAATAATTCTTATTTGATATGAAATGATAGATTATTGAATATTGAAATAATATATATATATATATATATATATTAATTATTATTATATCCTTTTAATTAGGATAAATTTTATTTAGTAAGGTAAAATTAAATACTACCTTTTTAAATGACTCTCTGAAAGGAATTTATTTTAAAATATTAATCAAATAGAATAATAATATATGCTTATTTTAATTAATTTTTATAATTTTATCTAACAATTATTATATTTTTCATGTAATTTTTATTTTTCATGGTTTGTTTTAGTTGGGTTTTGTTTTAGTTTGGTGTCATGTGTGACACAAGCTATTCAAGATAATATTAATTTAAAGGGTCCCAAATCCCGAGTCACTGAAAATGTGTTGCTAGATTTAAAAGTAAAGGAACAAAAGGAATATTTTATTTTCCATTGATTATCACTCTATAACTTCTACCTTCTCTATGATTTCATTATTTGGTTTTGGATGTCCATACTCTAAGGAATTTGATTCATTCCATGAAAAGATATAATGGTGTAACATGGTCGTAGTTGGGAATACATTAATGGAGCACTGTACTGAAACCATAAATATCCTTAAGAACTAAACCAAGATAATCACTGGGGAAATTTCCATGGAATAAGTTTTACCCTATTTCTATTTTATCATCTTAAAATTGAAAAACTCAAACAAACAGAAGGAAAGGAATGATGATGGATATTTTCGGTCCGGTAGAATTTCATTGATGAATGGAAATGGGAATACATAGTCTACTACACATGCATGAAATATGGGGATGAGCCGCACTATATAGGATTGTATGATAAAGTTTAGACATTCCAATTTCATATCTACCATTACTCAGATCTACAACCATATCTACTTAGTAGGTGGTCACTAGACACCAAAACCTTCCATCTTTACCATGGGGAAGTGGGTATCGACATGTGAGATATTTACTACCTTGGTGGGTTCCTTCTCATAGGCTTCCTGTATTATGGGTTCCCCTTGACACCCAATTCTTAGGGGGGGATTCAGTCCATGTTAAAATCCTATATCACCTTGATAATGGGGGGGGGGGGGGGGGGGTGATGTGAACCAGGTTATAATACATTCATTCTTAGATGAGGATGCTATTATCTAACCTTTAGGACCACTTAGATTTATCTATACCTTTCTCCTCAAAGAGTGATGAAATTAGTAAAAAGCCCAAGATTTTTTATATAGAAGGGGTATGAACAATATTGTGCTTGTGCACTAAATTCAAGAAAACTCACTACTTTTACATGTACAATTCTGGATCAGTCTCACTGAACCTCCTAGTTTTCTTCCTTGAATAGTTAGAGAACACACTAATCCCATTCAATTAGGTACTCAATACTCTATATATTAAATCACCCTTCTTCACATAAGGATGATATGAACATACAATAACTTTGGGTTTTATCTTTTTCACAATAATTTTGACTTCCAGTAACGATTAGAATCTTGAAAAAAATATCTTTCTTTGACCTTTAAAGTTCCAGAAGAGATTTAGAACTATAACTATGCAAATCTACTCCATAAAAAACTCCCTATGTTTTCTAAATTTTTTTATAACTTACACATGTTTCATAATAGATTCGTTTCTCTTGTATTTCTATAAAATGGATGTGTTTTATCCTTATCTCTTCATGATTGTGACTCATGTCCCCTCTATTTAATAGGTGCATCATGAACCATAAATAATAAAACAATCACTAAGCATTTCACTCCATAAATCCCATGAATCAACACAATATTAATTATGAAATAGACTTGTTGTGGCATGCCTATGAATCCCATGGTGCAGGATAACTCATTTCATATATACTAAAATGTGGCCCTTATTCGTAAAGTGAATCCATCTTTCCCATGTCATGGAAAACAATATTGTGGTGTGGAGACTCCCATTTGAATATATACACTTTTCTCAAGCATAATTCCTTCCATAACTACCCCACAAAATTTCATGCACGATCTCTATATCACACCAAAATGGTTGTGGTCTAAACTCCTACTAATCCAATGCGGTTTTGGAATAGCCCTTATTACAATGGTGTGGACACTTGTAATCCCAAGAAATAAGAATTCCTTTCCCCTACTAATTTAAAACAATACATATTGTAATTCTTTGATATAAAATAATAATCTTCATCTCCCATGGGAATTTAGTGTACCCATATGAGATACAGAATGGGAACCCCAAAAACTCCAACAACACTAGAATACTATGGAACCTCTTTTTCATTGTGGTGACTTTGGCTATAACATAGCATGAGAACATAAAGTCCAACATCATAATTGGATCCGAAAATCATAAAAAATATAAGATATCTTATTCCATTTACCTACCAGAATCTAGTAATAGGGTCCACTCTGGTAAACCTCTAGGGTGTTTCTCTATACCCAAACCACTTCCTCAATGTTTCCACCCCTGTGGAATGAACCACAACTACATGCACATGAGAACCCATGTTCTCACATTCACCTACCTCCCTGATTCCATCATGGCTAGTTAACCAGGCTGGTTACCCAAGGTGGTTAAGCTTTCTCCCACTTAAGCGGGGATGAGTTGGCTTAACTACCTAAGCACGATTGAACTTATTTTTATAACACAACAAATAAGGCTTTGTTGTAGTGTTGTGACTTTTTCATGGATTATTCACCGTGGTTTAGTTATGGAAACTATAGTGTTGCCTCTTTTTGAGAGACATAATTCTTATTTAAAGTATCATTCTTCCCTTTTTAAACAAAACAAACTCTCAAAAAATTCCAAAACAGATTTTGGACAACTGTAACATCCCAACCTGGGTGACACATACAAGTGCCTCAATCTAGTTCTCCACATGAACTAAAGAATGCCTACCCATATGCTAGAGGGTTTCAACTAGCAGTGTGGATCTAATATGTCACATTGGGATAATACACCCTATGTAACGCCCCGACCCCAGCTACCCAGAGCCGGTGCATTACTTCGTAACATTGGCATGATCCCAAAAGATCAAGTCTCGAAAGACCGATTAGTTTAGTAGCCTTGGAAACACTAGATACATTCATAAGTCTTTCATTACATCAAAATTAAACAAACTACAAAAAAACATGGTCTTCATATTCCACACTCATATCTTCACTGATTATTCTTGCAAGTCAGTCATAAAATACTTCTTCACAACCTGGAAAATTTTTAAACATTGAAAGGGGTGAGCTCAAATGCTCAGTAAGGATAACAATAATGCGGAAGCTTTCATAAATAAACATTAACATTTAAGGCAATGTATAACTAAAACAAAAGCCTTTTAAACATGAACTTCAACATAATATGGCAAAAGTAAAATGAGATAATGCCATTTACTTCTTCACATGGATATTCTACTGGTCGAATAATCACATGCAATATCAATAACCACTTTCATAATGATGGAATGCATAATGCCAGACTATCATAACCACATAGCCAAGGCCTCGTGCCAAGACTACAAATAAGATTTTGTCAAGGCCTTGTGCCAAGACACTAGTTTGTCTCATGAGACCTGCCGATGCATCGAGGAGCTATAGCGGGCTCCACCCGTCACTTATTAAGTCCAATGCATTCCTCATATGAATAGGTTTAAACATATCATAAACCATAACATAATTTTATCACATAAAACATGCATAAAGGAAACATAACATTTCCACATTTCAATCACAAGATATCAATACAGCACATTGATATAATAAAAATTCTTTCAAAACCATTTTCAATACCAAAATAAAAGAAAGTTAAAACTTTGTATTTATTTTTCATTAAAAAAAAAGATGGCTTATAGAGGAAGCCGAAACTCAAATAACGGTCACGACGGCGGAGTAGTCGTTGTCGCCGCATAAGTACGGAAAGAAAAACATTCCCTTTTTGTCGTTTAGTAAAATGCTTCGTATAAAAAAGATTCCTTTTGAATAAACATGAAAGTCAAAGGGGTTTATACACCGTATAAAAGAAAGTTGTGTATAAAGCCAAATATGCCTCAATGAAAGGAGATTGAGACAAAGTCTTTAAAAAGATCATTTTTAAAATAAAATAGATCTATTATGTGTATTCACTATAGGTACACATAAAGAAAGTAAAAATACAAAATAGGACATAATAATATCATGACATAATTTGAAAGTAGGAGATTAACCCAAAGAATGGAAGTTGGGTTAAGAAATTCCCTTACCTCGTGTCTGACTTGACTCAACCGTTCTTTAACCTCCTGAATAATAAACTAGAGTTAATATATACCTTATTAAGAACCATTTTCAACTTCATTATCCTTATTATATCACTTATTACAATGATATGAACATTATGTAATTATTTAAGTTAATAATGTTCATTTTGTCGGTATTTGGTTCTTAAGTCAAAAATAGGCTTCTTACACTTACATGTTGTTAATTTGGTCAAAGGTTCATTATATCCAGAATGGTATTCATGATGTAGATATCATATATGTCATATATATCCAGTACATACATTCATTTATAATATTACATCACATTTAGAGGTAAGAAATGAAATGCACCGTTCATGGAGACGGTAAGCCGTACGTACGCATGAACGCTACTTCCATTTCTATTTCATATTTTCTGGAATGGAATCATAATGATATGAGAGTATATTATAATTCCAGTATAATAACATATATAATATCATTAACTTTATCCTTCACACATCCCACATATGGTATTAACGAATCAAATCACTTTCAGGGGGCGGTAGTCCGCGCTTCCTAAAATGAAGATATCGTGTTTTACCCATAATGGAAACCATAAAGGTATGCCCAAAATGAAAAACACAGAAGATTAAGGAAAACATAAACATATTATATATCATATATAAAAATAGTGACATCATAATGGCCACCTTTGAAGGTGTTAAATGAGTGTTGAACAATCATCGTTTCGGGAGGCAGAATTTCGCCATCCACGGAAACCTTATGTTCTTTAACCATTTGATGTAGTTGTGTGGAAGTGTAGCTCAAATAAATCTTATAACAACATCCTAGTATATTTAAGATACTGGTGTTGTTACAAAAGAAGTAAATAAAAAGAGTTTAGGGGGTTGGAGAAGCAAAATAAAACAAAAGAACATGAGAGAATGAATTACCTTAAAAAGTGTAACTCCTTTTGAGTTGAGCCTAAAGGCTTCCTTTGAAAGGATTCTGCCCAAAGGGAATCCTCTAGGATGAGGAGAGGGATGTGGAGAGAGCAAATGGGAAGGGGTTGGCCGAGCCAATGGCTTGAAGAGTGTGTGAAATGAGGTAGAGGTGGGGGCCTTTTATAAGAGGAGAGGAAGGGCACTTTTGGAAAGTAAAGGAACATTACATTATTTGAAAATGTGTTTCGGTTTTAAAAGGTCCCACATTGATAGAATTCGTGGATAAGGTGATAAGGCATCGAAATCCACTCATCCAATTGGTTTTGGCCATGTGTAGTTCATAGATTTTATATTACCTTTCCATTTTATTTAAATCGTCAAATAATGATGTCATCGCTGCATCATTATTATGTCATAAATAATTAAATTTATTTAATGTCTAAAAATTATAAAAAAAATACTATGATATAGGAAATCTTTTTATCTTTCCAATGACTATTTATAATCAAAATTTGGACTTGTGTAACCCTACTTAAAAATTGTTTTAGTAAAACACTTTATGTTAGTGTCATTTTCACTTTAACATTAAATAAAAAGTAATTTATGTTATTTCCCAACAAAAGTGGATCCATGGGGTCCCCAAGTTAGGCCATGGCTTGTCTTGGTCGGCCATGACACAACCAATGAGGTTGGGACATGTTTCTAGGTCATTTAATATTATTAAAGTATTATTTATACCTTAAACTACCCTAATTACCACTAATCGCGATTAAGAACTTAATAAGTTACTATTCACCAAAAAATTATTTTTATCCCATTGAACCACATTTTACTTCTTAATGACAACCATGTATGTCGGATTTTTGAAAATCAAATCACAGAAGTGGTAATATTTCATTTAAAAGAAAAATCAGTTATTTAACTACCACTTAGTGGTTTCACTATTCATCAAAAATTGAAGTTTTTTCAGAATAATGCCAAAATTTCACCCTAAGCTATAATTGATATTCCGAATTCAAAAATGATGTCTATTTTACAAAATTCCAAACATATAAGTTGCATTAATTAATTTTATAATTAATTCCCGCTGTTACGACAAATAGCGTGTTTTTAAGAAACAATTTATATCAAAAGATTGACAATTGTTTATGTCCAATTTTAATGTTAAATTAATTCTAAAGACCACCATCGGATAAAATGGTAAAAATATATTCTAATTATACCTTAAAACCACTAAATAGTATAACTTATCACTATAAATTATTTTGATTAAAAAAGTTGTTTTAAGTATTTTTCACTATTCATAAAAATTTGGAAGTTCTCGGAAAATTACAAAAATTTCAACATAGGCTAATTTCAATATTAGGAATACAAAAATGAAGTCCATTTTGAAATATAAAATTTATAAAATTTCAAAAAGTAGGTATTACTATTCACAACGGCTAGTTTAATTAGTTGTGGTGTGTGTTAGAGCTCGAGGTTGCGTACAACACACGCTATTGCATTATTCGAAGGGAAACGTACAGTGGAAGTTTGGGGTGTTACATTCTCCCCTCCTTCAAATAATTGCGTCCTCGCAATTTCTAGGGTATTACTGCATAAAAAGACTCGGGTGGTTTTTCATCATAAATTCCTCAGGTTCCCACGTTGCCTCTTCCATTTTATGATTTCTCCACAAAACCTTCACCAGCCGAGTCGTCCGGTTTCTCAGCACCTGCTCCCTCACATCAAGAATCCTGACAGGCTCTTCACAATAGGAAAGATCGGGTTCCAGTTCTAATTCCTCATAGGTGAGTACATGCGTTGGGTCAGGCATGTATTTCCTCAACAGAGATACGTGGAACACATCGTGAACTTTGGAGAGACTTGGCGGCATTGCCAAACGGTAAGCTACAGCCCCAATTCGTTCTAGAATTTCGAAAGGTCCGATGTACCTGGGACTCAATTTACCTTTCTTACCAAAACGTATGACTCCCTTCCATGGAGATACCCTCAAGAAAACATGATCACCAACTTGAAATTCCAAATCCTTCCTTCGATTATCGGCATAGCTCTTCTGCCTACTTTGAGCTGCTTTGATGTGATTTTGAATCACTTTCACCTTTTCCACCGTTTCCTCCACTAGTTCTGGGCCTACAAGTTTTCTTTCACCAACGTCATCCCAACAGGTTGGTGTACGACATCTCTTTCCGTATAACGCTTCATATGGTGCCATCTGAATACTCGAATGGAAGCTATTGTTATAGGAAAATTCTACCAGTGGTAAATATTGATCCCACATACCCTGAAAGTCAAGAGAGCATGATCTCAACATGTCTTCTAAGGTTTGAATAGTCCGTTCTGATTGTCCATCTGTTTGAGGGTGATAGGCAGTGCTCAAACGAAGTTCAGTATCCAAGGCCTTTTGAAGACTTTTCCAGAATCTTGAAGTAAAACGAGGATCACGATCAGAAACAATCGATAGGGGTACTCCATGAAGTCTTACAACTTCATTAATATATAGTCTTGCTAGACGTTCAAGTGGTAGATCCTCCCGTATAGCCAGAAAATGTGCTGACTTAGTAAGTCGATCAACAATGACCCATATTGCATCATTCCTTCTAGGAGTCTTTGGTAGTCCCATGACAAAGTCCATCGTAATATTATCCCATTTCCACTCAGGTATGGGAAGAGGTTGCAATACTCCACCAGGATGTTGCCTTCCAGCTTTCACTTGTTGACAAACCATACACCTTGACACAAAATCAGCAATCTCCCTCTTCATATTGTCCCACCAAAAATGTTCCTTTAAATCTCTATACATTTTGGTGCTCCCCGGGTGTATAGAGAAGTTGGAACTATGAGCATCATCCAGCAATTCCCTTTTTAGATCAGGTATGTCGGGAACACAAAGTCTCTTCCCGAATTTCAAAATTCCATCCTTATACACAAAGTCCCTCAATCTTCCATCATTCACACCTTTAATCTTCTTTTGAAATTCTTCATCATTGGTTTGAGAACTCTTAATCCTTTCTAGTAATGATGGTTTGGCAACCATTTGAAAAAGCATTGATGTTTCACCTTCCCCAGTTATTCCCATGTCCATCTTCACTAGATCCAAGAAAATTGGATCCCTTTCAATTCTCATCACATTCAAAACTCCATGGTCTTTTCTACTCAAAGCATCTGCCACCTTGTTTGCCTTCCCCGGGTGGTAATGTATCGTGCAATCATAATCCTTGAGTAGTTCAAGCCATCGCCTTTGCCTCATGTTGAGTTCTTTTTGTGTGAAAATATACTTCAAACTCTTGTGATCAGTATAAATCTCACATTTTTCACCATAGAGGTAATGTCTCCATATCTTTAAAGCAAAGATCACAGCTGCTAACTCAAGATCATGAGTAGGATAGTTTTGCTCATGAATTTTTAGCTGTCGTGATGCATAGGCAATGACCTTATCATTCTGCATAAGGACACAACCGAGTCCTTTCTTCGATGCATCACTAAAAATAACAAACCCATCATTCCCCGATGGTAGAGTCAATACAGGGGCATTGACTAATCTTCTCTTTAGTTCTTCAAAACATTCTTCACACTCTTTTGTCCAGTCAAATTTAATCCCTTTACGTGTGAGCTTTGTCAATGGGTTAGCCAATCTGGCAAAATTCTGGACGAAACGTCGATAATAACCTGCTAAACCAATAAAACTGCGTACCTCAGTTATACTTGTTGGTGCTGGCCATTCTTGGATTGCCCTGGTTTTAGAAGGATCAACGGAAATTCCATCCTTAGAGACAATATGGCCAAGAAAAGAAATCTCGTGAAGCCAGAATTCACACTTGCTAAATTTCCCATATAATTCATGTCTTCTAAGAGTCTTCAGGATAATGCGTAAGTGATTTTCATGATCTTCGTGGCTTTTGGAGTATACCAAGATATCATCAATAAATACCACTACAAAGTCATCAAGATATTCCTTGAAAACTCTATTCATTAGATCCATGAAAACAGAGGGTGCATTAGTCAATCCAAAAGGCATTACTGTAAACTCGTAATGCCCGTACCTTGTTCGAAATGCTGTCTTTGGAACGTCTTCCTTCTTCACACACAACTGATGGTATCCAGATCGAAGGTCAATCTTTGAAAAGTATTGAGCTCCATGCAGTTGGTCAAACAAATCATCAATGCGAGGTAGGGGATACTTATTCTTTATTGTTATAGCATTGATCTCCCTATAATCAACGCACAACCTCATAGATCCATCTTTCTTCTTAACAAAAAGAACAGGGGCTCCCCAAGGAGAAACACTAGGGCGAATAAATCCCTTATTACTCAATCCCTCTAGTTGTTTCTTTAGTTCAACTAATTCCACAGTGGCCATTCTATAAGGGGTCTTCGATATGGGCCTTGATCCAGGAATTAAATCAATGGAAAACTCAACTTCTCGTTCTGGAGGATGTCCAGGTAAATCTTCCGGAAACACATCAACATATTCTCTCACAATAGGTACATCCTCTATTTGAATATTCCTTTCCTCATCCTCAGTAACTTCCTTCTCTTCCTCCCCAATAATTGAATTTAGTTGAGCTACTGGGGGTGGATCTAGATAAGAATTATGTGGCGACGATTATGCTCTAAAGATAAGGTGTTCCTTATCATCATCATCAAGAATTGTAACCTCTTTCCTCTTACAATAAATTTTTGCATCATGGTCCGAAAGCCAATCCATACCAAGGATTATATAAAATTCAATCATGGGTATGACGATGAGATCAGCAGGTAAAGAACATTTAGGTGCTCTAATGGGAACTAATCGACAAAACTTTGTTGCAACAATACTTCCCTTAGGGGTTTTGACCGACAACTCCCTTGTTAAATCAAATTGGAAATATCTAATTTTCTTAGCAAACTGGGAAGATATGAAACAATGCGATGATCCAGAATCAAATAATGCATTTGCTAAACTTGAGGAAACCATTAAATTACCTGCCACCATGTCTTTCGGAGCTTCCACCTCAGCAGTAGTGATAGCATAAGCCTGGCCTTGATCCCTTGGCCTCTTCTGAGGTAAGTTCCCCTGACGCTTAGGACATTCATTTGCATAATGTCCCTTCTCTCTACAATTATAACATTCCACGTTGACAGCCGCTTTCTTTCCCTTGCATTCATGAGCTTGGTGGCCTTTTTCACCGCACTTGTAACATACTCCTTTTCCTTTTAGACAGGCACCAGGGTGCTTCTTACCACAATTATCACAGGGTGGAAATTCATTTCTACCCTTCTTCCCTGTTTCCTTATTTCCTTTCCCAGAGTTTTCAGCGGATCTCTTCTTATCTTGCTTTGATTTAAAGTCATAAGACTTAGAGAATTCCTTTTCCGTCTTGATAGCGCACGAGACAATACCTTCGTATGAAGAGAAGGTTTGTGATACTAAAGCTCGACGGAGAAATGGTTTCAACCCATCAAAGAAACGATCAGTCTTACTTCTTGGGTTACGTATGTAATCTGCAGCATACCTTGCTAACCTTGTAAAGTTAGCCTCATACTTTGCGACATTCTCATCCTCCTTCTGCCTCAGACTCAGAAATTGTCTTTCCATATCTACTCGATGGTCACGAGGAAAGTATTTTTCTAAGAAAAGATCTTTGAACTCCCTCCATTCCATATTCGATACGTCATCATCTTCCTTTGTGTTTTGAATCAGCGACCACCACTGATCGGCATCTCCAGTGAGGCGGTAAACTGCCATGACAACCTTCTCCCTTTCACTACTCCCCAAGGCATGAAATATTTTCTCTAAGGAATTTATCCATTGCTCAGCTACTATAGGATTTGAACTCCCATTGAAGGTTGGCGGTTGTTGCCTCATGAAACGGTCTAGCATTGATCCTCCACGTTGCGGATCAGGGTGCTCCATACGAGTAAGGTTGTTATTCATAACCTGCGTGAGTTGTCCCAGTATGGTGAGAAGCTGATCAGCACCAGTTGTATCACTAGCTCCACCATAATTATCCTGAGCAGGAGGGCAATCCCTACACGGAGTTCGTGCATTGATACAGTTTCCATTCCTTCTACTAGGCGCCATTTCTAAACAATGGCATAAACTAGATTAGTTTATGAATCAAAATACATAATTCCATACTTGTAAAACACTTAACATAAATTGAACTAATTATGGATATAATCCATAATTATAAAAATGTATTCTTTGAGGAAGTATATACTCGTAACCCTTCATAGTGGTTTGTAAAGAAAATGGGAATTATCCAAAGCATATCCCCCGGGAGTGTCGTAACCAAGAGTGCAGCAAGGCCCGTTGTCGTGCACCAGTTCCCGTTCGAGTCTAGCTCAAAGCGGTGTTTTCGGGTTTTACCCCTAGGTACATCTGTGCCAGAGCCGCCTCTACCTGCTCGTATCCAGACAGGAATGTATTGCTTGGAAAACTCACAAAATCTCTACAATACCAATATTCTAAGATGTTCTTTTATACTAATCCTCAAAGTCTATCTTCGGGCTATGTGCTCTAATCAGAGTTTATCTAAATCTAGCTTCCAAGGTTAGTACTAAACTGCCTCTGATACCAACTGTAACGCCCCGACCCCAGCTACCCAGAGCCGGTGCATTACTTCGTAACATTGGCATGATCCCAAAAGATCAAGTCTCGAAAGACCGATTAGTTTAGTAGCCTTGGAAACACTAGATACATTCATAAGTCTTTCATTACATCAAAATTAAACAAACTACAAAAAAACATGGTCTTCATATTCCACACTCATATCTTCACTGATTATTCTTGCAAGTCAGTCATAAAATACTTCTTCACAACCTGGAAAATTTTTAAACATTGAAAGGGGTGAGCTCAAATGCTCAGTAAGGATAACAATAATGCGGAAGCTTTCATAAATAAACATTAACATTTAAGGCAATGTATAACTAAAACAAAAGCCTTTTAAACATGAACTTCAACATAATATGGCAAAAGTAAAATGAGATAATGCCATTTACTTCTTCACATGGATATTCTACTGGTCGAATAATCACATGCAATATCAATAACCACTTTCATAATGATGGAATGCATAATGCCAGACTATCATAACCACATAGCCAAGGCCTCGTGCCAAGACTACAAATAAGATTTTGTCAAGGCCTTGTGCCAAGACACTAGTTTGTCTCATGAGACCTGCCGATGCATCGAGGAGCTATAGCGGGCTCCACCCGTCACTTATTAAGTCCAATGCATTCCTCATATGAATAGGTTTAAACATATCATAAACCATAACATAATTGTATCACATAAAACATGCATAAAGGAAACATAACATTTCCACATTTCAATCACAAGATATCAATACATCACATTGATATAATAAAAATTCTTTCAAAACCATTTTCAATACCAAAATAAAAGAAAGTTAAAACTTTGTATTTATTTTTCATTAAAAAAAAAGATGGCTTATAGAGGAAGCCGAAACTCAAATAACGGTCACGACGGCGGAGTAGTCGTTGTCGCCGCATAAGTACGGAAAGAAAAACATTCCCTTTTTGTCGTTTAGTAAAATGCTTCGTATAAAAAAGATTCCTTTTGAATAAACATGAAAGTCAAAGGGGTTTATACACCGTATAAAAGAAAGTTGTGTATAAAGCCAAATATGCCTCAATGAAAGGAGATTGAGACAAAGTCTTTAAAAAGATCATTTTTAAAATAAAATAGATCTATTATGTGTATTCACTATAGGTACACATAAAGAAAGTAAAAATACAAAATAGGACATAATAATATCATGACATAATTTGAAAGTAGGAGATTAACCCAAAGAATGGAAGTTGGGTTAAGAAATTCCCTTACCTCGTGTCTGACTTGACTCAACCGTTCTTTAACCTCCTGAATAATAAACTAGAGTTAATATATACCTTATTAAGAACCATTTTCAACTTCATTATCCTTATTATATCACTTATTACAATGATATGAACATTATGTAATTATTTAAGTTAATAATGTTCATTTTGTCGGTATTTGGTTCTTAAGTCAAAAATAGGCTTCTTACACTTACATGTTGTTAATTTGGTCAAAGGTTCATTATATCCAGAATGGTATTCATGATGTAGATATCATATATGTCATATATATCCAGTACATACATTCATTTATAATATTACATCACATTTAGAGGTAAGAAATGAAATGCACCGTTCATGGAGACGGTAAGCCGTACGTACGCATGAACGCTACTTCCATTTCTATTTCATATTTTCTGGAATGGAATCATAATGATATGAGAGTATATTATAATTCCAGTATAATAACATATATAATATCATTAACTTTATCCTTCACACATCCCACATATGGTATTAACGAATCAAATCACTTTCAGGGGGCGGTAGTCCGCGCTTCCTAAAATGAAGATATCGTGTTTTACCCATAATGGAAACCATAAAGGTATGCCCAAAATGAAAAAAACAGAAGCTTAAGGAAAACATAAACATATTATATATCATATATAAAAATAGTGACATCATAATGGCCACCTTTGAAGGTGTTAAATGAGTGTTGAACAATCATCGTTTCGGGAGGCAGAATTTCGCCATCCACGGAAACCTTATGTTCTTTAACCATTTGATGTAGTTGTGTGGAAGTGTAGCTCAAATAAATCTTATAACAACATCCTAGTATATTTAAGATACTGGTGTTGTTACAAAAGAAGTAAATAAAAAGAGTTTAGGGGGTTGGAGAAGCAAAATAAAACAAAAGAACATGAGAGAATGAATTACCTTAAAAAGTGTAACTCCTTTTGAGTTGAGCCTAAAGGCTTCCTTTGAAAGGATTCTGCCCAAAGGGAATCCTCTAGGATGAGGAGAGGGATGTGGAGAGAGCAAATGGGCAGGGGTTGGCCGAGCCAATGGCTTGAAGAGTGTGTGAAATGAGGTAGAGGTGGGGGCCTTTTATAAGAGGAGAGGAAGGGCACTTTTGGAAAGTAAAGGAACATTACATTATTTGAAAATGTGTTTCGGTTTTAAAAGGTCCCACATTGATAGAATTCGTGGATAAGGTGATAAGGCATCGAAATCCACTCATCCAATTGGTTTTGGCCATGTGTAGTTCATAGATTTTATATTACCTTTCCATTTTATTTAAATCGTCAAATAATGATGTCATCGCTGCATCATTATTATGTCATAAATAATTAAATTTATTTAATGTCTAAAAATTATAAAAAAAATACTATGATATAGGAAATCTTTTTATCTTTCCAATGACTATTTATAATCAAAATTTGGACTTGTGTAACCCTACTTAAAAATTGTTTTAGTAAAACACTTTATGTTAGTGTCATTTTCACTTTAACATTAAATAAAAAGTAATTTATGTTATTTCCCAACAAAAGTGGATCCATGGGGTCCCCAAGTTAGGCCATGGCATGTCTTGGTCGGCCATGACACAACCAATGAGGTTGGGATATGTGTCTAGGTCATTTAATATTATTAAAGTATTATTTATACCTTAAACTACCCTAATTACCACTAATCGCGATTAAGAACTTAATAAGTTACTATTCACCAAAAAATTATTTTTATCCCATTGAACCACATTTTACTTCTTAATGACAACCATGTATGTCGGATTTTTGAAAATCAAATCACAGAAGTGGTAATATTTCATTTAAAAGAAAAATCAGTTATTTAACTACCACTTAGTGGTTTCACTATTCATCAAAAATTGAAGTTTTTCAGAATAATGCCAAAATTTCACCCTAAGCTATAATTGATATTCCGAATTCAAAAATGATGCCTATTTTACAAAATTCCAAACATATAAGTTGCATTAATTAATTTTATAATTAATTCCCGCTGTTACGACAAATAGCGTGTTTTTAAGAAACAATTTATATCAAAAGATTGACAATTGTTTATGTCCAATTTTAATGTTAAATTAATTCTAAAGACCACCATCGGATAAAATGGTAAAAATATATTCTAATTATACCTTAAAACCACTAAATAGTATAACTTATCACTATAAATTATTTTGATTAAAAAAGTTGTTTTAAGTATTTTTCACTATTCATAAAAATTTGGAAGTTCTCGGAAAATTACAAAAATTTCAACATAGGCTAATTTCAATATTAGGAATACAAAAATGAAGTCCATTTTGAAATATAAAATTTATAAAATTTCAAAAAGTAGGTATTACTATTCACAACGGCTAGTTTAATTAGTTGTGGTGTGTGTTAGAGCTCGAGGTTGCGTACAACACACGCTATTGCATTATTCGAAGGGAAACGTACAGTGGAAGTTTGGGGTGTTACACCCTATTTATTAGAGTAATAAAACAACAAAAATAAATAAACAATATAAATAATAATAATCAATTATTATAAAAAAAGACCAAAAATCACATGATGAATCCCAACACAATGAAAATGACCATAAACCAATGTATTAGGTATTGCATTTAATATGAGTATCAATTGTCTAATCAAAACCCAAAATATAGAAACATTGATAACTCCCAAGTGGGTCTCAACATAGTATTTAGTTCCCTCATCCATGATCCACCCCAAATCCCAACTCATCCATCCATCATAGAAATGTTTCCCTTATATTTTCCTACAAAGAAGAAGCCTATTATAGTACCGAATGGTGTCCCAAATAGGGTGTGAGTACAACTTAGTGGGACAACACCAATGGAGTATAAAGAAATATCTCATCTATAATAGTGTATGTAGTTGCATTAAAATATTAAATAATACAATAAAAGTAAATAAGTTTCACATTTATTATTATTTAATAATCCACATTAGCCCTCGGGTTCAAGGTGACTCCCGAGACAATAATATTTTCTTTACCCCATGCCAGAGTCTAAACTATACACCATTGGGATTTTACCATTTAATCAGTTCATCGGATTTATTTATTCATTTTTTTCAAAATCCATTTTATGGATTAACACATTAATCCAAGAACCATTATCATGGATACTTGTAAAATCAGTCCAAAATAATTATCATGGGCACTTTGAGTATCAGTCTAGAACCAATATCATGGGTACTTAGAGTATTAGTATATCACCAAAATATTAGGTAATTGAATCATCTGTCCACCACCAATCCATATTTTAACATTGGGGGCCTAGAGCAGTAGTCTGGTACCCCATGGGAACTTGGAGAACCAGTACAGTTCCCTCTCCAAATTTGTCACATTTACAAACACACAAAAACATATATATATATTTATATATATATATATATATATATCAAGGTTCAATATCAATGGAATTATTATAAATCATTAACACCATGATTCAATTTCAATTACAACATTTCCATTTAACCCAATTACCATCAATAATCCCACATCTCACAAGCATTTCCATGTTAATACATTTAATCATTTATAACAAGTTATCATACCAACACATTCACAATTGGATCAATTTCATAAACCCTATAATTACAACCTTTTTTTCATTCTAAAATTATCCAATCATGTATATTGGAACACCCCATGGGTTCTCATAAATCTTGGTCTCATAATCTTTAGAAGATATAATGGGAGCCGAGAAGGGTCTCACCGTTTAAGGGATTTCAATTAACTTTTTTAATTTAAAAGAAATTGGATAACATTGAAATTATATATTAAAATTAGATACCTAAGTAAATAATCAATACTATGGGAATTTTAATATATACAACCTACATTAGGATTGTTGAAAAATGCTCTCCCAATAGTATCCCTTAATTTGAGGTATAACAGATGGATTCACAATGGTGAAGAAGATATAAGATCAAAACATGGGATCATGATCCAATGAAACCAGATACATTAAAACCTAGTTATATTCCATAAAAAATATAGTAATTCTTATATCTTGAAAAGGAATGTGAGAAAAAAGATATAAGAACCTAAAAAAAAGAGATCACTTACTAGAGAGAGGTTAATTCCTTCTATTGAATCATCAAATTGAAAAGGAAGTGGTTTGAGAAGACTAGGAATCCTATTAGAAGACTACAATAGTAGGGAAAACCATACTAATATAAGTGAGTTGGTTGGGGATATAATCTAGAGGGTTTGTAAATTTTTAATCTAATTTTTAGATATTTTAATAACCCCATGAATACTTTCTTGGATGAGCTGCAAGGTTAGGCAAACCATGTTCCCTAACCATGCACTCCCACTATTCCAGGGTGCAAGGTTTTCCCTAAGGGTTGAACTATTTGAAAATTTGGGTTCTAACTGTGTAAACCCATCTATCCAAATGGTGCTTGGTTTGGGGGATGGACCCATATTTTTTCCATACCATACCCCCTATCAATGGATCAAATTTGGACACAAAATGTGTTAGAGAAAAACATACAGTTTTCCTTAACCATTCACCAACCGTGCACAACCCCATGGGATTAAAAAATTCTTCTAATTCACTTGAATTGATCCTAGAGAAATAACCAATCAAGGTATAATTAAAATATGGGTAAAAGAGCACATGAAAATGAGTATGATACATCTCAAGAATGTTTGGGATATTAAAATATCCCCACAATATAACGTATCATATTCCAGTTGTACTCTAAGCATTACTAAGATTCCATGGTGAAAAGGTGAGACCAATGGGACTTAATATCTTCTTACCTCTCCCATTTTTCCTCCGGAACATGTCCATACATCCAAAAAACTCAAACTGATGACTTAATCTATCCCCAAAACACTTTCTCACCATAATAAAAAATACAAATCAAATTCTCCTCAAAGGAAGTGTTATCCTCATGCTCAACATTATTAATGTAAATCACATGAGACGGGTTGGAGTGATACTTCCAAATCTATGACACATGAAGAACATTGTGAACAACACTATAACTCTATTTAAGAGTCAATATTCACACCACCACCACTATAGATATTCCATTTAACAGTGTGAAAAAGGATTTTAACAGAGCTAAAAAAGTTCTATTAACCTCCATGATATTAGGGGGGGGGGAGGGTCACCCTTATTAGAGTTAAAAATGTTCTAATAAAGACCACCCTTTGGAAGTGCTATTTTTAGTGATGATAAAGGCCCACCAACTATAGTTTGTTGTTTTTATAAAAGAACACTGAAGAAACCTAACCTATACAAAAAATATATAATTTAATTGAAACAAATTTTACATCATAAATATAAAAAGCAAATATATACATTTCAAACAATGTTTTTTATAATTAAATTTATAATCACTATCCACAAAAATGGAAAGAAATTAATATTTCATAATCTTTGGAAACCATGATCCCCTATCAAAAAAGGTCCTCCCATGGTATCTCTTTACAAGTAAATACCCTCAAAAAGATAAAAATAATACTATGACACAATTTAAAAATATTTTATTATTAATATTATAAAGAAATAAATTCAACATTAATATGAAATAATACATTAAAAAATGTCAACTCTAAATAAAAAGTCATAGTTGTAGTTAAATCGGTCACATCATGCATTTTATTGAGGTGTGGTTGACTCCAAAATATCAAAAATGATTTATGGATCATTGTCCTAAAGTATAAAAACAATTCGAATGTGTTTGATTTGTTTTTATTAAGTAAATTGTTCTTTTTAATGAAATTAATTCTAATTTAAAATAAATAAATAGTTTGAGTTATACCGGTCAAACCGTGTGTTAGATTGGTGTGAGGATGATTCCCACACGTCATAAATTACTTATGGATCATTTTTCTAAAGTATACAAAAAATGAATGTGTTTTCTCAGTTTTTAGTATCTTAATTGTTTTTTTTATTAAAATTTAATTTCAAACTGGAAGCATTCTATTGGAGTCCTAATATTCACATCATGTTTGGTTTTATGTGAGATAAATTCCTACATGTCCAAAATGAATTATGAATTTTTGCACTAAATCTTCAAGACAATCAGTGATTAATTTATTAGTTTTTAGTGACTGACACATGTTTTGAACTAAAATGTCAATTTTAAAATGATAACAGGAACTTGGAGTCATACTGGTAACATCGTGCATCAGATTGAGGTGTATCTAATTATTATATCTCTAAAATGACTTATTTATTTTTTCCCCAAAGTATCAAAATAACATGAATGCATTTGATCAGTTTTGAGTAGGTCAGTTTTCCTTTTTACTAAAATAGTTTTCAATTTTAACTAGATATATGCACTAGTAGTAATATAGGTCACAACACGAATCATATTGTGGTGTGGGTGATTTTTACATGTCACATATGACTCATGGATAATTTTTCTAAAGTATCAAAACAATCTGAATAAGTTTTCTCAATTTTCAGTATGTCACTTTTTCTTTTTGCTAAAATTGATGTCAGTTTTAAATAAAAAGATATACTTAGAGTCATACCGATAACACCATGTATAGTAATGAGGTGAGGATGATTCCTACACATAAAAAATTACTCATGTATTGTTTTTATAAAGTATAAAAACTATCTGAATTCATTTTCTTGTTTTTTAGTTTTTCACTAGTTCTTTTTTTCAAAAATTGATGTCAATTCAAAATAAAAAGACATAGTTGGAGTCATACCAGTCACACCATGCATCAAATTGAGGTGATACTTATTCTTACACATCTCAAATGACAATATATAGTTTCCATACAATATCAAAACAATCTGAATGTGTTTTCTTGGTTTTAAATGTGCCACTTTCCCTTTTTACTAAAATCAATGCCAATTTTAAATAAAAAGATGCAATTGGAGTCATATCGGTCACAAAGTACATCATACTAGGGTGTGGGTAATTACTACATGTCAAACATGATTCATTTATTTTTCTCCTAAAGAATCAAAACAATAAAAATTCATTTTCTCAGTTTTCAATATGTAACTTTTTATTTTTTCTAAATTTGATGTTAATTATAAATAAAAAGATGCACTTGGATTCATACAGGTCACACCATGTGTAAGATTGAGGTGAGGGTGATTCCTGAACGTCCCGAATGACTCATGGATATTTTTCCTAAAGTATCAAAACAATCAGATTGTGTTTGCTAAGTTTTCATTATATCACTTATTCTTTTTACTAAAATTAATATTAATTTAAAATAAGGAGACACACTTAGAGTCATATCAGTAACACCATACATCTCCTTGAGGTGTGTTTGATTAATCCACATGACTTATGACATATGGATAGTTTTCTTAAATTATCAAAACAATATGAATGTATTTTCTTAGTTTTGAGTAGGTCAGTTGTCCTTTTTACTAAAATTGATGTCAATTTTAAATAAAAAGATGGACACAGAGTCATACCTTTTGCACCATGCATCAAAATGAGGTTATTCTTATTCTTAAACATCTTAAATTACATATGGATCATTTCCATAAAGTATAGAAACAATATGAATTCATTTTTTCAGTTTTGAGTAGGTCATCTATACTTTTTACTAAAATTGGTGCCAATTTTATATAAAAAAACACACATAGAGTCATACCGGTCACACTGTTCATAATATTGAGGTGAGGTTGATTAATAAATGTAAAAAATGACTTATTTATCATTTTACCAAAGTATAAAAACAATCTAGATTTTTTTATGGGTTTTGAGTACATCAATAGTCTTTTTTACAAAAATATTATTTCAAACTAGAACACGCACTTTAACTCATACCGGTCACATCGTGTATCAGTTTCACATGATACTGATTCCTATATATAATATATTATTTACAGATTGATATAATAAATTATCAAGACAATTCAAGTGAATTTTCTCAGTTTTTATTGAGTGACACCTTTTGAACTAAAATGTCGATTTTAAAATGATAACAGATGCTTTGAGTCATATCGGGCACATTGTGTAACATATTGAGGTGAAATAGATTCTTACAAGTCATAAATGACTTATGGATCATTTTAAAAAAGTATCAAAATAATATGAATATTTTTTCTCAGTTTTTAGTATGTCAGTTTTCTTTTTTAATAAAATTAAGGTTTATTTTAAATTAAAAAAATACATGGAGTCATACCGGTCACACTATTTACTGGATAGAGGTGAGATTGATTCCTACACGCCAAAAAGTATAATACTATCATAACTACCAATGTTACCATGATTTAAATTTCTTTTCTATGTCAATGTTCCAACACTACATATTGATTCAATATTACTACCTAAAAAACCTTTCTCGTTGTTAAAAACCAAGAGAGTAGAGGAAGATTTTCTACCAATTATATCATGAGAAGTCACCACAATGAGCACATGATATTCCTCTAGTATTATGGTTTTAAATAATTAGAGTGTTTTTTTAGCTAATAACATCATCACAATATGTTTTGTTTGAAGGTAGACTATCAAAATAAATTGAAATCATGGAAACATTGGTAGAAAAGAACATGTTATCTCTTTTGTGGATTGTTGTAGATGGTTGAAAAAAATACGACTTCCCAAAAATATATATAAAAAAATAAATAAGTATTATATAAATATTATAGGAAAAATAACTTAAAAATAGTAGTTAAAATGATGAAAAAATTAATTAAATAAGTATCAGGAATTCACCTTTTCATGATGTTTGTATACATTCTTAACCGATTTCTTTATTGTCATAATCTCAGTTGTAACCTCAAAGTCCAATCTCCCACAAGCATGAGAAGCTTTGAACAAACCACCCCAAATCAAAAAATATAATCCACCTATATAATAATAAAATTATTATGAGAGTAATACTAAAAATAAATAAATTAATCATAAATATGAAACAATCCAGTACTTCTATGGAAGTAACTACTTCATGTTATTTGTGTAAATTATACCATCAGGTATATAGAACTTTAGTTTCTAGGAAAATCTACATCATTTTGTGAATATGAGTATTATTAAAAGTCATAGTAGTACATGAATAATATAAATACACAAAGGACACATAAATTTTTTAATGAAACAATAATTATCTTCAAAAATACTTCTTTGGGGATGCTAGTTTATTTATGGAATTTGACCTATCTAATAAATTAAAAACATAGTAAACACAAAATATTCCATTTGTTTGTTTCAGACACTGAAAAACATTGAAAAAATAAGTAATTTTTTTTGATATGTGTTTAGATAGTGAAATATTATTATATATATCTTGACATTGGTCTCGTTTTAGAACTTGTTAGGCTCCTTGTTCTTAACACCTATACTCATTCCATGATTTTTAGGATATTTATAAACCTCCTTATCATAACATAATCCTCATTAAAACCTAATATAAATTATACAACTTGATGTTTAGTTGTAAAATGTTGGATGCAGTGCATTAAAAATTAAAAAATTCCATTATGTGTGGTCAGTTTGTTGGGTATCAATGTAGTGAATCCAAGAAATAAATCTTTTCGGTATCTAAATTGACCACAATAAGAAACTGATGTTTCCTAAAAATAAAAAAGGAATCAGTAATGAAATAAATGAAAATATATTTGATATGATTAAATTTTATTGTTTTACAACTAAATCATTGTAACTAATAAGATTCTTTTATCCAATAGTTTTCTTTAAAATGATTGGTCCAAGTCTGACACTATTTCATCTATTTTTGTTGGATTCTATTCTTTTTTTCTGTAGAGGTGACATGAGGACCAACGAGTCCAATTTTTTTTTCTAGGGAGATCCATTCAATTGTTATCAATATATATTATTGAAAAAAATATGAAATATATTTAGTTATAATTTACATAGTATATCATCTTTTGAAAAATTAACTCATGAAAAAATACCTCATGTATACAGTTACAACTGAGGATCATAGCCCTTTATAGTTAATGATTTCATTTACATTATCAAATGAAATGCAGTTTTTACCTTCCTCTATGTACATTATTTCTTCAAAATCAACTATGTGACTACTAACATTTTGTTACTTTTTATCTACATGAAAATTTAATGTAAATAAATGAATATATTGAATGGGTGGGGTAAATGTTCCTTCTGAATACTTTTTCAATCGGTTGATAGATCATTTATATGGTTTTATTTCAACCTTTTGTTTCAACCCTTCCCTTTGTCCGTATTTAATAAAATTCACCAGTTCATACCTTTTTTCATTGAATGTAATGGTTTATCATGAAAAATAGATTGGAAATGAATACCTCATTGTCGAGATGTGTTTTTACAAGATATAAAAACCCTACTAATAATGTTCCAACAATTTTTTGACCATATTAATATCTTCATCATTAATTGTAAATGGTATATCAGTGCTTGGCTCATGAAGTACACTAATCACCACTCTCACATGGCTTATAAGAATTGGAATTTTGTGTATCCTTTATTCTTGGGTTTTCTTCCCATTTTTTATTTTCAGCACTCAATTGCTATTTCATAAATAAAAAAATTCTAAACAAAAGTGATGAATACACGTATTGTAAAAAAATGTATTATCATCCACAATGTACCTGAAAATACACATCTTATTGATGGCTAGAAAATTCATCCCATGCTTCTTGGGTTATTAGGTATTCATACATAAGCTATGGGTGTGAGATTATTTTCCCTTCAACAACTTTAAGATGAAATATCATTATAATTATGTGAAAGCCTCTGTGAATCCTTCCAAAAAAAATTAATACATATTTATTTGGGGATTCGTCTACTATGAATACACTCTTTATTGGATGATGAAGAGTATGACAATGTTTCATTATTTTATATTTTCATAAAATAAATAAATGACATCATAATGTTATCATAATATCTTCTCAAATTAGTTCCTTAAGTATGGGAACAACTTTGTTCCAAGAATCTATATCAATCAACATGAATTTTCGAGTGATGAGTCTAATGTAACAATTTAATATGGCCTTGTTGGGGTTAATATTCTACCCCACCACATTCCATCCAACCTCGAATTTTATGCCTTCAATTTTCACATTAATGATTTTTTCTTGCACCATTAAACTATGATGCTCTTATTTTTTCTGCATCACCAGTCATTAATTACTTACCATATCATCAGATTAAATATTCTCAATATGTTATTTCTATGGATAAGTAACATCTAAATGCGAATAAGTTCATTGTACCATTAAACTAGAAGCATCAGGAGGTTGAGAAACATATTGTTTCTCAGGATTGGGAGCACCAGGATGTGCAAAATGTCATTGTTCCTATGCACTAGGAGTAAAAGTAGTTTGAAATTCCCCTTATTCCTTAGGATTAGGAGCACCATCATGTGAAAAAATAATTATTTTTAAAATTGGTTTAATATTTAATTTAAATTACATAAATGAAGTATAGAAAAAATAATAACATGAGGTAACATAATGTATATTACACAAAAATATTACATGATTATTGAACTCTATTTTTTAAATGCTAAAGTGAGTTGGACTCTTTGTTGAGTATCCAAATACCTTAATTATATACTCATGTCACATAAAAAATCACTATCTACATTTTGACCTCTGTGAAATGATTGTTACATCCTAATTAAAGGGTCATCCTCAGTTGAATTTTCATCTGACCCTTCATTGGTTTTGGTCAACAACAGAACAGTTTTCCACTTTTAGTTTGTAGGATATGGAAGATAAAATACTTGTAATTCCCATGATGAAATTATAAATGGGTTTACATTGTACCCTTACTTACTGAAATCCACTTTCACGAATTATAATTCATCTATTTTATAATCACTCCTATTATCAATCAACTTACACTGAAAAATTGGAATTTTTAATGTTGTATAATATAACTCCCATATTTTTTTAATGATTCCAAAGTATTAAATATTTTCATAAATAGGATTTTTTTCTTCAGTACTAGAAAAATTCATCACTTTATCCCCAAGTGTAAATCCACTACTTTACACACTTGGTCCTAATTTCCCTGTAGTATCTTCACTTCCATATATTCACCTAAACCTTGGAATGATTTGAAAGTATCATACAACTTTCGTTGGACCTGATTCATCTTTCTTTTATCAAGAAACAACACAATTTTGTTATTTATTAAGTGATTTTTGGTCCTTTTGAAATGGTATACAATCATTCAAGAAGGAATGTATTCTTTTAGAGATCATCCCGATTAAGTGTAGTATTCATTTAATGTCGCATGTTCATCTTGGGGAGCCATTATTTTGTTGGAGAATATCATTCAAGAGAGAAAGTAGTTCAGTAAAAGTAAGTCACTCCATATGTTGCCTACTTTCAAATTATACAATTTCAATACGTCAGAAAATGTTATATATTTAGTGAAACTGGTAAACAATTGCATATTTTCACAACTCTTTAACTTCTCAAACAATTTTGGGAAATACAAAAATGTCATCTTAAATTTTCCTTATCATTTCTTTAATATGATCTTCATCATCATTCACATCTACAATCACATACTCAATATAATATTTTTCATTTTTGTCACTTTTAATCATAGAATATGGTCCATAAAACGTAGTGTTATCCGAGACACTAGATATATTTTCTTTTTTCCTGTGTTTATTAGAACATTTATAACTTTGAGATATTCTATGAAAGATCATGTGTTCTTAAAAATCCTTCGGAAAAATTAGTCTGGAATAACAACACCATAAACATGAAAAAGGATTTGAGAAGGGTCAAATGCATGATCTTTTGCAAACTTGGTTAACTATTTCACTCCGTATTCATACTCTTTTTCCATAGGATTGGCATCCATCCATTATTTATTCATATCCATCCTATTTGATTCAGTAATATTAATATTTAACAAAATAAATATACAAAATGGGTTCATTCAAATAAGGGAAACCTAATATTTGAATGATAGTTATTAATGCTATTTTCCCCTAAGACCCATCCCCTTAGAAGATAACACCAAACCAGAGAGAAGATGTAGTTTTAGAGGACACCGTTAATTTAAACAATATTGGTGATGTTGGATGCAAAGTAGGTTTAAGAGTTGCAATGGGGTTAAATGCTAATTCAGCTTTTGAGACAGTGAGGTCATGATGGATATCCAATGGGTTGGACAAAGTTAGTGACATGCCATTTCCATGGTGTTATTATCATTCTATATTATGCAAAAGGTTAAGATAGTTCTAGGTGATGGATAAGGTTTCTAGTGTTGGGTTAGGGTCACCTGATATGGATCATTTCAAGAAGGGATTTGCGTGATTATGATGAATCACGAGGAATAATAATATAATTGAATATTAATCTATATATATATATAGAAAAATATAAAAGTATAAATTATTAAATAATTTTATATATAAACTATATATGAAAACATGACAATAAAATTTATAAATCTATATAATTTTATAAATGAAAAAAACTATAAAACTATAAATAATTAATAAAAAATATTATGAAATTATATTAGTATAATTTGATATTATATAAAATTTAAAAAAAAATTATTAACTTAAAATAATATAAAACTATAAAATTATAAACTCAAAACACTTTAAATATCTCAAAATACATTTTCATACCATGCATTTTTAGTGTTTCCTATAATCTTTTTTAATAAAAAAATATGATAGAGGCTCCATAGATTAATTATTAATGTTTTCATTATTAAATGCATATAAAATACTTTAATAGAAAACTGGTTGTTGTGAAAAATTAATTCATTTGATATAAAATGAGTTTTATTTGAATTGTGGATAAAATAGATAGATTAATTGTAATAAAATACTATATCATTAATACAGAATTATAAAATTACAATACTATATATATTGAATTTCCATCCTTCAAAATATTAATAGAACACTCTATAGAGAGAATTATATTTGTATTGAACTATATATATTATAGTACTGAATTAAATATTAAATTATAAATTTTATTGTTAAGGTTTTTCAATATCGAAATTTTATATTAAGTTTTATTAGGTCATCCCAAGACATTTAAACATTATTAACAAGTTATTCCATCACTATAATGGATCTAGAAAAATATAAAATCTATTATATCTTCAACCACATAACATTAAAGGCACATAATCACCTTCTATGGAATAATGTTTTAACATTCCAATTATTACAAAACCAGGTTGCATGGATGAAGTAATTTTGTTCTAACAGTATAAGGTAAAAATGAAAAATCTTTTGTGCAATTTACTGGGATATGGTCTACCTTTTTGAATTCATAGTGAACATAAAAGAAATTAAAATATAGTGAACTAATAAAATGATTCTAACAAAAATAATAATGATTGAATTTAACCTAAATAAAAAAAGGATTCTAGAAATGTCTTTAAAAATAATTCCAGAGAAAATTAAAAAAAATAAAATATGTACTAATGAATAAATATATTTATAAAATTCAATGTTTTCTAGATTTCACAACAGTTTTTTTCCTAAAATAATATATAATCCTCATGGAGAAAAATTGAGAAATTTAAACACCAAAACACCCATTTAAAATAAGACTTTCAAATTTCATAAGAAGTTTAAGGAATAATAAAAAAATCTCTATTGAAAAAAATTCACAATAAAAACTTTATTATTTCAAAAAAAATGATTTTAGAAGATATTTAAAACAAATGATATATTATTGAGATTTAGAGACAAATGTATAAGTTCGATTTATATGTAATTTAAAATTATTAAATAGGATTTTTAATGTGATATCACATCACCACACCGTAGCATGTCCATAGACCAACCATATCATTTCGTCCATAGCATGCACATTGTCTCCCTATAGAAAACTAGTCAACCAACACTAGACTTATGTATCATCAAGATGTAGATCAACTCAAACTAAAAACAAATAATGCACTACTGTAGTGGATCATTGGGAGAAGAATTGATGAAAACAACCAAGTATAATAGAAGGCCTTACTACTGATCATCAATAGACATCCGTCAAAACCAACAGATCGAAGCTAAGGAACTGATAAAGCAAAGTAAAGAGAACGTGGAATAAGACACATGAAAATAAAAAGTGATGAGAGTTAAGTTCATCGAGAAAAATTGAATTGCGAGAAAGTGTTGTGCGACTAGAAAAAGTGGTATAAACAAGATAACATACCCTAGATTTGGAGGTCCGAAGAGAGTAGTAGGGTATGACGGAGGGGGAAGCGGTAGTGGAGGAAGTGGCAGTGATGAAAGTAGGGTTCGACGAAGGGGGAAATGGTAGTGGAGGTAGTAGTGGATGTGGTGCTAGTGGAAGCAGAGATGATAGAGGTGGCAGAGGCAGTAGAGGTGATATAGTTCTGGTTCCACAAAAGCATGAGGTGAAAGCGAGAGAAGGGTTTTGATAGGGTTCCATTTATAAAAACATGAAAGGATTTTATCAACATTTTTGGAAATCACTAATAAAACTGATCTTTATCAGGGGTTTTTTTGTGCCGATAAAGATATCCTTTTATCAACACTAAAAAAGCACTAATAAAAAGTTTATTTAAAGACACTAACATTATTTCATAGATAATGAAGAGTATTATTTACACGTTTTTAGCACTGATAAAGGGCTATCTTGATTAGTTCTAAAAAAGCGATGATAAGGATCTAATGTTAATAAATTATTTATGTTATTATATGTATTTAAAAAATTATATATATAACAAATATATATATATATATATATATATTAATAACTACAAATAAAAATATATTTACATATAGTTATATATATAATAAATATATTTATAAATATTTGTATATATTTATTTAATAATATATATTTATAAAATTATAATATTTATATTTATTATAATTATAATTATAATTATAATTATAAACAAATATAGATACATTTATATAATTATAAAAATATAGTAATATATTTATCATAATTTTATAATTATTTACCTAAATATGTATTTATTTATAGTTATAATTATAAATAGATATATCTTTTTATACATGTAACTATAAATAAAAAATATTTATTTATTATTATGAAATTAAAATAAATATTTTTATTATATTTATAATTTTATAATTATGCATATTAAATATATTTATTATAATTTTATAATTATATATATATATATATATTAATAATTATAATTAAAAATATTTCTGTATATTTATAAATATTTCTATATATTTATAAATATATTTATATAATTTTATATTTATAAAATTATATATATAATAAATAAATTTATTATAATTATATATATATATCTGTGTGTGTGTATATATATATAATTATAAAAAAAAATTTAATAAATATTTTTATATAATTATAAATATAAATAAATATATATATATTTATAAACTAAAAATAGATATATTTATTGTAATTATATAATTATATATATATATATATAATTTTAAAATAAATATATTTAAAAAGTATTTATATATAATTAAAAATTAAAAATTAAAAATTAAAAATATAATAAATATATTTATTATTTAAATATACTTATTGTAATTTTATATGTATTTATGGTAATATAATATGTTTATGGGTATAACATGAACGAATTATACCTAATAAGGTATAGATTATAAAAAATGAGTTATTATATATATATATATGAAAATCATGATTAATAAGGGTGTCAATGCATATATGAATGAACATTCACGAGTCATGAATACATAATATATGCATATGTTATCATAATATAGGTAATCTTAACATTTTTAACAAAAAAACCCACAATAATGTTTATAAATAAACAAATGATCATATAATGTCAATTATATGTACTTACACATCAATGTATAAAAATAAATAATGCTAATCATGTCCATAAATATCATCATTATCTCTTGATATATGTATTTATTGACCAAATTCCTTAGACACACACACACACATATATTTATATAATTATAATTATAAATAAATTTATTAAAAATGTTTTTATCTAAAATTATAAATTTATAATTACAAATATAATAAATATATTAATTTTTTCTAAAAAATATTATAATATTATAATTTATAAATATATATAATTATTTATAATATTATAAATACTTTTTTAAAACATTATATATATATATATATATTAATTCCTAAAATGTGTATCTTAATTATAAAAGCATGTGTTTTTAATTAACGTATATAAATAAAAATGATTTTTGAATATAAATATAATAATTATATATATATATATAAATTTATAATATATTTTATTAAAAAATTTTATTAGCACTAAGAATAACAATGATAAATATAACCTTTATGAGTGCTAAAAAAGCACTAATAAAGGGTATTCCTTTATCATTACTTTTAGCTAGTACTAATAAAGGTGCGTCCTTTATCATCACTTTTCTGCTTAGTGCTGATAAATTTGTGGATTTTGTTAGTGCTTTCTACTTAGTGTTGAGAAAATATAACACATCCCTTGCTCGGATCTGTTGTAGTGCACTAGTATGATCCTCAATATAATATCAAACAGTGCAACAAACTAGGGTGCTAACTTTCCCGACTTTTGGATTTGATGGTGACCCAATCTCAATGAAACCTGAAGGAATACCCAATCACACACTATGAAATCAATAGGATGATAAATTCAATCATCATAAGACTTCTACCTAATTTATGCCATTGCCATAAATTTCCAAATGAACTAAACCTACTCTGACATCTCATGTATGAAACTCAGTCCCAACCACTCTAACTAACTTTGCTCTTTCCAACATAATGTTGATATGTATGGCCTACTAGAATGTGACTCTAATGGACATTTAAAGAGTTTTGTGGTTACTGTTGTTATAGGTGAACTCAATCAGCAATATGTGCTTCTTTTAAGACCCAAAAAATATAATACTTATACCCTCAACATGTCCTCCAACACCTGAATAGTAAGTTCAAATTTACCATCTATTTTTTTTGTGAAATGATGTACTAAAAAACACCTAGGTACACAACACCTTCTACTGCCCTTTATAGATGCATTATGTAAACTTTGAACCATGATCTAAAACTATATGACAAGAAACCACATGAAAGCAGACTATCCCCTAAATATATATTTCTCCCAACTGATCAACTATGAGCATCTCCCTAATAGGAAAGAAATGGGATAATTTTGTCAACCGGTCCACAATCACCCATATTGTATCGTACTTCAGAATGATCATTGAAATACCTACAACAAAGTCCATGGTGACATTATTTTATTTCCACTTTGGAATGGGAAATGACTATAATAAACCACTAGGCTATTGATCTTTAGCCTTCACTAGTTCAAAAGTATAATGTAATATCACAAAATCTATGCTATCTATCATTATTCCTAGACAATAAATATTTCCCATGAAGTTCACGATGTATTTTTGTCAAATGAAGTTTCACTTACCTCTTCGAGGCATGAAATTCACACATCAAATATTCCCATTTACAAGTAGGAAAAATAACACGGTTTTAGACATATATGATCATATCCTCATATATGGTTCAATCGGAAGGTGACTCCCCTCCTTCAAGGATTTACCTCAATAAAAAACAATCTATATCCTCATACTGCCTATACTGGACCTATAATACAAGTGTGTATTCAAATGATAAGGATATGAGGGATATATACTCTTGTCCCTCCTGAGCCTCTATATATATCTCAACATGCAAGTAATCATATTCTACTCTGAACTATGATCCTGAACTAATCGAGTCGTTGTATTTCAGCTCCAAGCATTATAAATACTATTTTCCTTCTCTGGAATATAGGATAGATCAAAATCAAATGGCTGTATATACTTGATTAATCTACACTATCAGATATTGAAAAGTTGCTACTAAAATATGTAGATGAAGATTTCACGATTGGTATACATAATAAACCTTTCTCACGACAAGTAATTCTGCTAACACCTTAATTCATAAACCATTGTGGCCAAATCAAGATCATGCATAGGATAATTTCATTCATGTGGGATTAACAGTCATGACCTATACATGACGACATGATCTTCATGCATCAACACTGCTCCAAGTCCAATTTCGGATCCAACAAAAAATAAGGTATAATCCTCACTTGAATCTGGTAAGATCAAAATTATTGTGGTGGTAGAATTATTATTTAACTAATTTATGGAATTATCACATGATCTCAACCATTCAAACTTGAAACCCTTTTTGGTCAAGCCCAAATGTAAAACTTCCAAGCAATAAATGTCTTGGAAGAATCTTTGTTAATATATTGCTAAACCTAGAAGGATTAAAATATAAAAAACATTCTTTTGATGCTCCCTTGAATCAAATACCATAAATTTATCTATATTCACTAACAAAAGGTTCATAGAGATAACGTGACCCATGAAATTCACATTGTCGATCCAAAATTGACACTTAGATAGATTGGTTTATAGCCTATTATCTCTTTGTGTACTCAGAAAAATTTCAATATGTTTTTCATGATGATCATGAGTATGAGAGTACACCAATATTTCATTGATGAAAAAACAAAAATCTGGCCCAAAATGGGTGGAATATTCGGTTCATCAAATATATAAACATAGAAGGTGCATTTGTCAATCCAAAAGGAATTTCAAAAAACTCATACTACACATACCTTCTCTTGAGTATACTTCATTTTATATTAGAAGGTATCACTAACAACTGATGATAACATAACCTCAATTTGATATTTGAGAATTCACAAGAACCCCTCAGATGGTTAAAAAGACCATTGATACATAGAATATGATACCAATTCATGACTGGTATCTTATTTAAATTCTTTAAATCGATGAAAAGGTATAAAATTTTGTATGAATTATTGGAAAAAGTACTAGAGAAACTTGTAATGATGTAATCAGATTAATAAATCCCTTATCCATCAATTCATCTAGCTGAGTCCTAATCCCTTGGATCTATTACTGCTATTTGGTAAGGTGGAATGAAAATTGGTACATCTCCATGCATTTGATCAAATATAAATTCATCATCTATCTCAAGTGGTAGCCCTAATAAGTCCTCAAGAAACACATCCAAAAATCGATAAAATATGGGTGTAAACTAACAATTTTTCACGTGACCTTCATCCAAAAAATGACTTGAAACCCGGGTGGTGGAATTCCCTAGTTTCGGATTAACTAGCCTCGCACAACCTTCCCAGATATCCCATTCTTCATAATGAACATATATGTCACCTTTAGGAGATATTAAGGTTATTATCCTATAGTAACAATAAATATTGGATCTGTATGATACTAACCATTTCATACCCAAAATCTAGTCAAAACCTAACATCTCAAGTATGTATAGATCCTATGGGAAATGATAATAACCAATATCTTGGAACACCCCTTGCATAGGCATATTTCCTTTGACCGTACACCCAGTGATGTGCCGTTGGACATAAAAAAACATAAAATCCATAGTTATTCTCAACCCATTCATAACTTGAGAAGATATAAAACAATGTGAGGCTTCTATATTAAATAAAGGGAGAGAAAGTGTAGAATTTGCAAGAATATTACCTATAACTATTGACCGTATAGCTTATATATCTACAAGTTTAGGATGAACTATTGCAACTGACCTAACCCACTACCATGTGCTTCTATCTGAGCTCTCTATGCTTCACTACTCTACTGATTTGGGTTCTCTTTCCCTAAAGTACCACATACTACTCCTCGATCGGTATGACGAGTATAACTATAAATTATTGAATGGTTCGAGGTAGAAGACTCCCTTATAGTACCTATCTTATTCCTAACTCCTCAATCACTATTTATTGGTCTAGGGTCCCTACAGTATATCTATAAGTGTCCCATACCACCAAAAGATTGATAATCCACCAATGGTTAGAAACACTGATTAAAAATGTGACCTGAAGAACCATAATGATGGTTAACCACTTGATTACTACCTTTAGTAACCAATCTGTAACCCTAGATAATCTATTTTTGAATTATCTAATTAAGGTTCATATAATGATTCTTCATACACTCAAAATATATATCTCCCATCCATTCATAATAACCCAATTTTACTCCACCAGAAGCCTCCTCTAGGTTTCCCTTATAAATTAGAGTCTCATTAACCACTTCAGAAAACTTATTCAAACTGATGATATTAACCTAGTACTTAATATCACATTTAAGTACATCCTGAAAAAATCTCATCACAACTACCTTATATCTTACCAGTACCGTAACAAAGTGGTTCAGGTCCATGAATCAACTTGAATAGTCCATCACTGACATGATTTCCCAGTTCAACAATATAAACTTTTCCATCCTCTCTTGGCTGAGTGTGTCTAGGTAAAAGTGTTTGAGAAACATCTAATGGAAGTGATTTTATACCATGACCTCCAACCTCTCATCCCAAGACTGAATATCCCAATAATGGTTCCCTTAACCTCATAGCATATAATCATCCAACTTGACTAATTTCTCTATCTTTATATCTAAATAGTCATGAATTTTATAGATTGAATCATTCTAGAACTCAAATGCCTCAGGTCCCACTTCTCCATTGAAGGTTGGAGGATGATGAAACTGGAACTCTTGGGGTTAGATCATACATATTCTGTACACCCCAACCTATGTCTCTTTCCATGAACTTCATAAATCAAGTGATGTTATCATGGAACTACCCTTCCACCCGTTCACCCGGAACCATGAGGTCTACTTGTCATACTACTAGTGGCACATTCTAGAAATTTCCTCTTGTCACCCTCTCAACAAATGATATCATAGAGTCAAGTATATAAAATTAAAAAGACAAATCCTAGGAAACATAACACATCGTCAACTCACTTACATAATATTGTTTCAAATATTTTTAACATTCATCCCACATACACCACACTACTGTCAAAACTAAGGCACCATCATAACCCTAAATCGTCCCTAACCTGGTTCATAGATAAAATAGGGTAAGAAAATTTTGATATTTTTAGTTTTCCCATTCAAAACCTATTTTACCCATTTCTAATTAACACATTTAAAATATTTTTAAACATTACACTTACATTATTTGGCACCATTTCTTAGAAATTTCTCAAATAAAGAAAAGCCTTTCCATTCCCTAAAACCCTATCATAATTTTATTTTCCTCCCATTCCTAATATGATGCATGTCACATAAATTTACTTAGTTCCTAGAATGATCCATATATTCTAAAATCTCATGCCATACCCAACCATATGTAAAATATCAGAAAACAATAACATCATAGAACAAGTGCATCACCCAAGGTGAATTGACATCCAACTGTAATAATAAATAATAAGAACAATAATCCCACCCTAGGTACTTGGGTTTCCCCCCAACATGGGTTAGATACTCTCATGCACAAGCTCATGACCAAGTCATGACTCATACTAGTCTCTTATGTACCTTTCCCAAATAATAATACATCTAAAAAAGAAAAGAAAACCAATCTTTGATACAACTTTGAAACATCTTGACCTAGGGGCCACATATTGATGTTCCATGATGGTTCATCACAACACCTCAAACATGCATCCCCATACACTAGTGGTTTTAGACTAACAATGAGGGTCTAATATGTCACTTGGGGATACTATTACCACTCTGTTAGAGAAATAAAATAGTTTAAATAAATAAACAATAGACAAAAATAATAATCAATGATAATAAATAAAGACCAAACATCAAATGATGAATCCCAAAATAGGGAAAATGACTATAAACCAAATAAGTAGACATGTAATGTCATATGAGTTTCATTTTTTGAATGAAAACCCAATATAATGACACACTAACAACTCCCAAGAATTTCTTGACAACATGTCTGGTTCCATCATCCTTGTTCCCTCTCAAATTCCAACATAGCAATCATACATATGGATCTTTCCCTTATCCTATCCAACAAACACAATGCCTATTTAGGTACCAAATAGAAGTCCAAGTAGAGTGTGAGTATAACTCATTAGTCCACCACTAATGACATATTAATTAATATCTAGTCTATAACAATGTATGTGGTTGTATAAAAATAATAAATCATCCAATAAAGGTAAACATGTTTTATATTTATTATTCTTTAATTATTCATATTAGCCCTTGGGCTTAAGGTGAATCTGGAGAAAATAATACATTATTTTACCCATTCTAGATTATAAAGCATACAACATATGTATTTTACAATTTTATGAATTCATGGGATTTATTTATTCAATATAATTCAATATTCATTTTGGTTCCTTGGAGCATTAGTCTAGGAACCATTTTCATGGATAATTAGAGCGTCATTCTAACAAAATTATCATGAGAACTTTGAGAATTAATACAAGGCCAATAACATGGGTACTTAGAGCTTCAGTCAGGCACCAAAATCTTAGGTAATTTGAGAATTATTCTAGAACCAATCCACATGCATGAATTATGGGCCTAAAGAAGTATTCTGAAACCACATGGGAACTTAGAGTGTTAGTCTAATCCCCTCTCCATATTTTTTTATATTAAAACACACATCGATATCAAGTTTCCAAAAAAGTGCACTTCTTATTAATCATTAACACCATAGTTCAATTTAATTTAAAATATTTCCATTTAACTCAATTACCATTAATTATCCTACATCTCACTAAAATTTCTATGATAATCCATTTAATAATTTATAACAAGTTATCATACCAACACATTCACAATTGTATTAATTTCATAAACCCTATAATTATACTTTTTCATTCCAGAATTAACAATTCTAGTATATTGGCACACCCCATGGGTTACCATCAATCATGGTATCATGATATTTAGTAGATATAAAAATATTCGAGAAGGGTCTCTCCTTTTAAGGGCATTCAATTCAATATTGTAATTTAAATGCAATTTCATAACATGGAAACACCATGTTACAGTTACATAAATGATAAAATAGTTAAGACTGTGTGAATTGGAATATAAAAAACCTAAATTAGGATCTTTTATGAACTCTCATCCAACCTTATCCCTTGATTCTTGGTATAATGAAGTCATTCAGAATGGTGAAGAAGATTCATGATCAAAAACTAGGATTAATATCCATCGAAAAAAGATCCATCAAAATTAATATCTAAACCATTAATAGTGGAGGAATTCATGTCTCTTTAAAGGGAAAGAATTAAAGGAGATAGAGAAACATAAAAAAATAATATATAACTTAATTTAGAGATTTCAATTATTTCCACTAATCTTTGATTCACAAAAGAAAAGGTTTTAAAATCCTAGGAATCCTCTGAGAAGCCTCTAAGTGTAGGGAAAATCCTATTAGGATACGTAGGGTGATTAGGGATATAAACTAGGGGGTTAAAGAAATTTTAATATAATTTTGGGAGATTTTAATAATAGAATCCATATTTTCTTTGATGGGAAACATGGTTAGATAAACTGTGCACCCTAACCGTACACCCATGCTAACCTGGGGTTCACGGTTTGCATTGGGGGGGAACACAGTTTTCAAAACCATGAAATAACTGTTCAAACTTTTCTATCCAAAGGGTGAATGGTTTGGGGGATAACAACACAATTTTTTCAAAATGTGTACCCCTTCCAAGTATCTCTACATGCGGTTCACATTTTTCTAGTGGAAACCTCACAAATTTCCCTAACCATATGATAATAGTGCATTTCCACATAAGCTTCGAAAATTTTCTAAATTCACCTGAAATGAACCCAAATAAAAAAAATCAAATTATGATCAAAATAAGGGTTAAATAATACCTCAAAATGAGTATGATACATTTCAATAAAGGCCAGGGTCTTACACCAACAATGTTTACCTTTTGGTTTTTTGACAATTCTTCAAATTCTCCAACCATTGTAAAAGGGAAACTAGTTTAAAAAATAGTATCAATGTGAAACTAATCATCAATTATTATCCCATGTGAGAAATTATTGGTGTGAGAAATAGTAATTGAATGAAACGTTTTTCATGGTCACTTTGAACAATTTCAACCACACCAAACTTTCTTTGAATTAGAATTGACATACTCTTACCCTTTTTGGTTCCTATTTCTCCCCATTCTAAACATATTTAGAGCTTTTCTCCCACCTCATAAATAAATCCAAAGATATATCTTCTATGAAAATTTCATAGGAGAGGGTTAGATATCCAACAATTTTAGGTAAGAAAACATACCTTACTTATGATAGAAACTATGGGGATTGGGGGTCTATCCATTAAGAGATTAAGTGGATGGAGATGGTTATACTCTAAGAGATGACTAATGATTCTCAAAGACCATTTTGGTAGTGTATTTATCAATATTTATTTAACATGATCTAGTGTTAATGTTTGGTTCCGAGGCCCTTAGTGGAAGCGTGTGGGCTGAGGAATTTAAAATTATCATCGGTCGAATGATGGAACATGTCATCACTGATGATCCAAGCCCCAGAGAGGTCCAAGGATCTCGCGTAAATTATAAGGATCACAAAATTAAAATGAAAATGTACCCATTTAAAATCCAAAGGTGCAGTCAACTGCAACTATTCGATGTCGATCGTTGCTTGAAGGATCCAAATCAGGATCCCTCTAGATCATCCACACACGCTCCAAAAATCTTCTGGAACATCGATTGTCAAACTCTGTGTGCCAACATAATGAATCGATGATTATTTTGACGTCCCGACGATCACCACATCGAGAAGACTTTGATGCATCAGATAGATCTTGATTCGAGCTTCTTGGATCGAGATATTCTCTCTCTAGAGAGCAGGAGGAGAGATAGGCTCTCAACTTTCATTCCATAAATAGAATGAATAGTGATTTTCACACCAAAGATAGAGAGCCACCTCTCTTATTTATAGTGTAGTTGAGAAATACCTGATTGGGTTCCCCGACCCCCGTTTATTTCAACATACAGTAAATAGATAATTTTGACGAACTAAAATGCGCCAATATTATTTATTATTTTGTCACATACTTGTAATATATATATGAAATATATTATGCGATAAAATGCAAGCCATTTAAGTCGACTTGTTGTCCCGATTATCATTAAACGAACCTTAAATATTAAAATAATATTTGTTTGATTAATATTTATCTTGTATTTACTAAACATGTAAATAAATTAAAAAATTTCAATCCCAAATATTCATAACTTGAATATTAATGAATTTATTTAATTCATTTGGTGATCGATAACATGGACAATGCTCGGACCCAGTGGCGGGGCCCACTATATCCATTTACCTATTCACCTTAATAGGGAAGATTCTTGAATACACTATTGTGTGTGACCCTCTAGATCTGGGATCAAATCCAGGCACATACATTATTTCTGGGTACTGTAGTAGTACTGTAGCAGGTACTGTAGATGCACTATAGCAGGCACTGTAGCGGGTACTGTAGTAGCACTGTAGCAGGTACTGTAGTAGGTACTGTTTGGCACTGTAGTAGCCGGGAATATGCCCCTATTTGGGCCTTCAGGACACCGATTTGGTCCCCGTGTCCTTTAAGGCCTTCTGGCCACCCATGCCTTCGGGTCAGTAAGGCCTTCGGGCCTCCTCAAGGCCTTCGGGCCACCTTAAAGTGCAGATGCAAACCAGATGATCTACAAGGAATAAGCTCTACAAGGAGGACGAGAAAAGAGCTTTCACCACCATAGAAGCTAAACGTATTGCAAGAATGAGAGGGTATGGCACCAACCATTAGGACAAGCCTTTACATGCACAGAAATGCCTAGCCAAACAACTATGAGAAGGTGGAGGGTTGATTTCACGATGAAGATGCTTGGGAGGAGCAGTTCCAAGTAGTTAGTCTGGGTTGTATGTAATGTTTGATGCCTACGGGAAAATGAATTCTTCTAAGGCCTACGAGCCATGTAATACTTATGCCAACAGGCCTTGTAAGGGTTCCACCACACCCCTTGAAAGGCGGATTATCAAAAATTTAATAAAAAATGAAGGCCTTCGGGCCATTGGATGGATGTGACCGTTTAGTCCCTCATCTCGATAGCAGTGAATAAAATCCACAGACCAAGATCAGAGTCTTGTAACTCATCATGTCCCCTAAAGAGACAAGGATAGTCATAAAAATGACTACTATCCAACGAACACTGACTATGTACTATAATCTCTTTGTCATTAAATATCTCATAAAGCAGGATGCACTCTTGTGTCATAATCCTTATCTTGCTTCATTATTTGTTGATCTATCTAGATGGATTTGCCTTTCTACTGCTTTGGACAAAGACTTATGAAGGCAGAACCATCCTAATCAACTAGTCCTAATATATACTACTTCCTGAACTTGGAAGCAACAAATCTTTTATTAACCATTCAGACAACGTCATACCACCAACGACAGACCCAACATAACCTACCTCACCACAACGTCACTGCCATGGTTTTAATCTTATATAAAAGTATGTAATTAAATGATATACATTGGCAATGGTCTCAAGTCAGGAGACAAATCCACATGTCCGTAGATAGGAACAACCAATGACACCCAAAACATGTGGTGTTCCTCTTAACGGGTCTATCCTCATGATCTCACTACTAGAGATCACCAAGTGTGAACTTCATGAGAATAAGTCTCAATGCATGTGATCGCCCAGCACCTGATATTCAGATATCTACTGTGTCCAGTTTGTAAGATGTATCTAGACTATAGAACATATATTAATATCAATGTCATTGTATCTCGAGGTTCTCATTATAGCCTAGGATCTGCTATAACCACTTGACATGACAATTAACCTTTAGACATTACCATTATTATAGTGGATGTAGAAAATTATGCACTATAATGGTAAGATATCACCATGCATATCTAACTGCACACATGATACAGTAATAAAAAGTACTATATAGTTGGGTCTAGGGCACCCACTATTTGAACACACCATCTTGCACAAGAGACAACTTGAAAAATAAACTTGTTAGCTACTCACATGATAAATACTATGCTTCTGCTGAGTAATGGATTTAACTTCTAGGCCTGATATGTTTTCGCTGCGTGGAATATCTGCTATATGTGACCTCATTGGCTTGAGTAAAACTTCTCAAGATAAGGTATATCCGATTATATTAATTTTGTCCATTGTCATAACATGAAAACTTGGCTAGTAAGATTATCATAATTCTCATTATGATAATACTTTTCTCACTAGGTATGAATCCAAGAACTGGGAAAAATCGTTGTGATCTATAACTACTTCTTAGCTGCCTTAGAAGCTTGAACGTACTTGGTATTTGTAGGTATGGATACCACTAGATTTTATGAGCTTGGCTTGCTCATCTCCTTTGCCTAACTGCAACACTAGATCAAATTGATCTAAGGATTACTATTTTGTGTCCCACAAAAACTATTATACCTTCCTCTCCATATTCCAGGTACATATCATTTTTACTTGCCAAAATACAAGAGGATAGTTTTAACTGCATCACTTCCAGTTCTCCTGAAAATAATTGATATATGTCTATAATAAATTATATCCTGGCAGTATCAATTATTGTGCATATTATGGAATATGTGATTGATCCATCACTAAAGCATATGGTATCAATTCACAAATTTAATCTCTTCCTATGTTCCAAAGATGTTAACTTGAAGAGATTAAGCCATGTGACATAGGCAATAATTCTGAACATGAATTATTTCAAGTCGTATTTTTCAATACAATGTCACTATATGTACGAGATTGACTAGGACGAAGCAACATATGGATGTACCTCAGTATATCATGTTCCCTAGACATTAGGTTTCTACTTTAAGTCAATTATTAGAGAATTTTTTTTGTTATAATCTTATCTAACTGTAAGATCAAGATCCGTTTTCATTTGGAAAACATTGGTGCTCCCACTAACCTTTTGTAGACATAAGGCAATGATTCATTTATAATGAATTTTTTTAGATCATTTTTCTTAATTTAATCCAGAATTGGATTTCCGTAACTTTTAACCCTTATTGGCATCATTTGATGTGATATTTTATTTCTGGCTGCGTCGTATAGACACCTTCCACGAAAGATGATCTTGACATCCAATGACCAATAAAATGATCATAGAAGTTCAGCTATGACAAGTAAAATTATAATATATTTAGGCATACTGACTTGGTATAACAAATCGAGTGTTATTGGTACCATACTTGTACCATCCATGTATCATTTCTTTTGAATACCCACCATAGTATTCAATTTATAAGCCCATTTTCAATTTGATACATGGAATCCATTATTGAATTTTAGTTGATCTTTTGAATCTTAGCTCATTTTCAGAAACTTCTTACTTGTAGGATTTATTATTCTTAATGAATAATTTTTCACCGGTCGTGGTGAATATAGAACCATCACCATGGTTTCATTCTTCCTACGTAGTATGTGTCTCTGGAACATGCCAATTCCACATGTACTTGTGGAAATTGTTCCCTATACCAACCAATTGTGCATCTCAAGCATTGACTAAGTCCAAGTCAATTCATCTCCCACTATCTATAATAGATATTTTCACCCTTGTATAGAAATTTAGTCTAATACTTGACTACATCTTTTCTATATTAGGGATTTAGGTAATATCTTAAGCAACTATTAGGATAATTACCTCAAGTGCACAACATGTTTAACTTGATGCATGTTTGTTTAAATCCTAACAAACACTTTGCATCTAAACATGTCCTATGACATAATGGATTTTCCATCATACTATGACTCGTATGATATCCATTTGTCATTTTAGTTGGTATATTAGTTATGGGTTTAAGGCGTTATTTGCAAAGAACATCATGAAATATAATGGAAGTTTCTACAGGTTTTAACATTGACCCAAATTACATCATAACTTTGATGTATAAAATGTGCGTTTAGGAATTTCTCCATGCAATATTTTTTTGATCAATGTTAATATGTAAGACTCGTCATCGATCCTCCTTATGAACATCAATACAGTGATGTAGATAAGGAAACAAGCGTTTAGGAATTACTCTATGATACATTATCATGATCAATGATTGTTTGGTCAAGATATTATTCGGCATGCCCATCCGAAGCAAATCATATCTTCTTACAAGACTTATACTTCACTGCTACATTCCTTAATGATTTAAAGGAAACTTATAAAGAATATTTACCTCTTTATTTCTTTTGAATAGTTCACACTGTCTTGTTGAACAAACCTCGGAAATATTTGTGGCATACCTTTATTTCTAAAGGTTTATTTGTCCAAACTAAGGATGTTAATAACACATAATGTGTTTAGCTGTGTCAAGCCTAAATACCATACTGGGTATATAGTTGACGTCCACTTTTATTTCCACAACTGGATAGGTCTTACATTTTATATTCATCGTGTATTTCCATTGATTCAAGTAGTAGTGAACTATTTGTTGAGTATGTTACCACAAAAAAAATGCATTCCAAAACATGGAATAATGTCTCATCATGTCCAAATGGGCACATGAGATAAATGTTTTTGGTTATACTAAACAACTTGTTCGGTTTGAGTCAATCACATGGAAATTAGAAGTTATGTGTTTCTCACCACTGACTTAGGAATCACCCTTTCTCAGTTTAATGGAGAAGACACTTTACTTCTAGTAATGTTTCTCTACTTACTTGGTTATTTTATTTCAATACATATATGTGAAAAGCATATTGTATTTTAATACCCAAGAAGTATTTGAGATAACAAAAATTTTAATTGAGGAATATTAACTAAATAAGAAGTGGGAAATTTATTCTAGTATTTCATTTTTTAAACTTCCATGAATTCATTTCATTATGTGATAAAAATAACCTCATGTTAAATAAACAACCACTTTTCATTGAAGAACATGATGAAGGTGCCTTTGGAATAACTTTCCATAAGCCTTTTCGCCTTGTCATTCAATGTATTCTTCAAATGAATAAAAGATGGTGTTATCTTTAATATTCTTATTACTTAGTGAATGTTACCTTAAAGGTAATAAAGTGCTTACTCTATATTTTTCGTTTGTACCTTTAAACAAAACAAGAGTAATTGGGTGAAAAAGTTAAAAGAATGGTATGAATAGAAAGATTGTGAATTTTCTTTCACTTTACACAAACTGAGTGCAACCATCACATTCAAATCTTGTTTCACATTCTCCTTGAAAAGATATTAGAGATGAGACTACATGTGATCATCATTCAAGTCATGACGTAGCGACCACAAATAACATCATAGGTTGATGATATAATTATGACAGATCTATCATATGATTTGTTCATGAGTCTTCTGTAAGTTATTTTACACCAATTTTTTCCTAAGTTGGTTTAACAGGTTGGGACATAGGCACCTTGAATTTCCATTATGGTAGTAATGTGTGCAAGCGCCTATACTACACTTGGAATTTTTTTCTTGTTTGGACATTAACTTTGTCCAATGTTTATAACAGTTTTATCATGGTATTACTTTCCATTCTCTACAAATATGTTTTCCCATATTGTACTTTTATGTGATTAACTAATGTGACATTACTGATTATTTAATCATTAAATGTCGCCCACTAATTTTTCGAATTCTAGGAACCCTCTATATTAGAATCGGAATACTCTTGAGTATTATAGTGGCAAGGATCCCTAAACCACCCTCATAGTCTATAAGATACGGCTACACCACTACTCAGAGGGTCCATGGTAGGCTTTTGGCTGGCTAACCACATTAACTCGTGGTTCCTTGATCTGTTGTGTGAAGTCCCAGCTTCAAAAATCATTTTCTGATTTACTCAATGATTGCCTATAAAATTACAACAAGCTAGATAAGGCTATTCCATTGCTGAAATCTTAGTTAAGTCTACCCACCACACCAATAAGAACTCCCAGATAGTAAGAGGAACCATCAGCTAAGGCATGACCGTCACCTCGAACACCTGGTTTTGTTCAAACTTGAATGATGGAAGGTTGTTTGTGACTTAATATTTTCTTTGAGGGTTTTATTGGTTTTCTCTCTCGACAAATGTAATCCATTTCTATTAAACTTTTTCATCTATGTTGTCTCCTTCACAACTGAACTTTAATAGAAAAATATACGTCACTTCTTTATGAATTTTTATTATTTTTTATTTAACGTATTTTCCCGCTGTTCTAAAATGCATAAAATAATAAACAAATTCATAAAGGTAAACTACTACCTGACTGTTCTTGAGCATCTAAACGACCTAAGGGCATCGTACCAGGGTCGGATATTGACTCAAAATACAACTTTCCCCTTGTCTTGTATGTTTGCTTCACTTTTGGAACATCGCCACATGTTGGCAGGGTCGACGTCATGTCTTGGAGTACCACCTCATCTTAGCGAAATCAACATGTCATCTTGCACCGTTGTGCACTGCCTCATCTTGACAAGGTCCACGTCGCTCGCTATCTTCATTCAAAGTACAAAGATACTCGTGTATGGCTAGGGGGACTCGGGTATAAATGTACATCATATAAATTGGGCATGCAAGCCCTTATACATTTTAACCAAAAAAACAAAGATGATGCGCAGACCGTCTATTTAATTATTTACAATCATCGCATGTGTTTTAAAAATTAATTAAAAAATAATTAAATGCAGACATATGATGGTTGATGCTCAAGACCAGACGGTGGGTAAAATAAAGTGTGATAAAACTAAAATTCATTAAATAAGTATGATGATTATTTAATTAAATTAATTGAATTAGTAAATTCAAATAATGTAATTAATTATCGTTCCTCTAATTAAATTAATTTTAATGAGAAAATTAAATTAATTTGACTTAATTCAATTTAATAATTAAATTGAATTAATTTTATCCGGGTATTGAAATAATTAACCAAAATTAAATTTAATTAATTTAATTTTTAAACTAAAATTAAATTAATTTATTTAATTAATCTTGATTAATTTTAAATTGGTCGGTCTCTGAAAACACTATTGCATGGCCTGTGCGGGTCTGGCCAAACCCGCGCAGGGCCATGTCTTGGATGAAAAGGGTCGGGTCGATCCGCCCAAACCTGTTCTGGGTTGTGCAAGTCCACTCGGATCGTTTCGGAGCCGATTTTTGTCCTGCGGAAAGACTTGCAGAAAAAATAGAAGTACGTCCCGGACCTTGACTGATGGTATGGCAACGCGCGGCGCATATACTCTCGATCCAGAGGTAGTGGAGGCAGGAGCAAGCACTGCAGAAAGGTCGCAACACGGTGTCAAGGGAAGCGTGGATGGTTTTGGGGTGCCCCTCTTACTGTGCATCGCGTAGGGATGCAGGAGGCATGTGCCCGAGGTGTGGAGGGAGGCAGCGGCCGGGCTGGGTGGCGGGTTCCCAGTGGCCTGCTCTGCAGCATGTGGTGCTGCAGTGTGCCGAGCCATGCAGGAGAGGGGTCCGATTCAGTGTGGCCTACTTGGATGACAAGGAGGGGCGGCGCGGCGTGGCGTCTCCAGCGGGAGCAGCCTATTGCGGTCGCCGGTTCCTCTACTATGGTGTGCTTCTATGCTGTGCGGGAGGTTGGTGCAGGTGGGAAGAAACCCACCGAGGAGTGGGCAGGGTGGAGGCCGAGCGAGATCAGCATGGGGGCTCATCGAGAGAGGGGCAGGCAGCGGGTCGAGCCGCCTGTGCGGGAGGGTGCATCGTCCGGGTGCTACAGCAGGTCGCGTCGGAGGTGCAGGCGACACTGAGTCTAGCGGTGGGAAGCTCCGGAGGTGCCTACATGGGGGGAATTCCATCATATGCAGCGTCCCGAGGGTGACCATCCAGGGGTCCGCCGACCCCTGGTTTCCATTTTTTTGTTGTTGTCTCTTTTAAGCGCCGCCCCAACTCCTAGGTTTTTTTGTAAAACATTAAGACTTACCTTTTAAAGTATTTTCTTTTCACCCTTCTTTTATTAAGTCAAGTCCTCACATTTATTTTATGTTTTTAGACAAAAATATTCCAAAGGCTACTCCATAGCTTTTTAATATAATAAATATCAAATTATTTTAATGAAAAGATAATTTATTAATATTATATATTTATAATAATAAAATTATTATTCAAATTAAAAAAAAAATTATAATTTTCACACAATTTTATTTTTTCTAAGATGAACTAAATCATTTCAAAAAACTTGACTACTTCTTCGGGATGGAAAAATTAAAAACCCGAGATCAAACCGTGAATTAGATCAAATCGTAAAATTTAAACTTACCATAACATGGTCATTCGGCATCGGATAGCCACAGAACTTGAACCGTTGGGACCGTCTTTGAACACTATACTTAATTTTATGAAAATTAATTTTATTTGGCTCAGAAAATTTACACGATATTTCTAATATTACTGTTAGATTTTGGGGCCTGCAGCGAAAGCTGGTGGGCTGGAGAATTTAAAATTATCATCGGAAGAATGACGGAACTTGTCGTCACCGATGGTCTGAGCCCCAGAGATGTCCGAGGATCTCACGTAAATTATAAGGAGCAAAAAATTAAAATTAAAACGTACCCATTTCAAATATGAATGCACGGTCGACTGTAACTAGTCGATGGCGATCGTCACTTAAAGGATCCAAAGTAGGATCCCTATAGATCGCCCACACATTCTCTAAAAATCTGCTGGAATGTCGATCGTCAAACTTTGGGTGCTGTAGTGATGATCCAAAAATGATTTCTACGTCCCAACGATCACCACATCAAGAAGCCTTCGATGCATGAGAGAGATCTTGGTCCGAGATTCTTGGATCGAGAGCGTCTCTCTCTAGAGAGTGGGAGGAGAGAGTGTATCTCAACTTTCATTCCATAAAATGAATGAATAGTTATTTTCACACCAAAGAGAGAGATCATCCTCTCTTATTTATAGTGTATTTGAGAAATAACCATTTGGGTTCCCTGGACCCTATTTATTTCAACATCCACTAAATAAATAATTTTGACGAACTAAACTGTGACAATATTATTTATTATTTTATCACAAACTTTTAATATATATATATGAAATATATTACATGATAAAATCTAAGCCATTTAACTCGACTCGCTATCCAGATTAATATTAAATGAACCCTGAATATTAAAATAATATTCGTTCGATTAATATTTTTCTCGTATTTACTAAACTTGTAAATACATTAAATAAATTCAATCCCAAATATTCATAACTTGAATATTAATGAATTTATGTAATTTATTTGGTGATCAATAACTTGGAAAATGCTTGGACCCCATGGGAGGTCCCACTATGCCCACATACCTATTCAACTGAATAGGGAGGATTCTTGAATACGCTATTGTGTGTGACCCTCTAGGCCCTCATCTCGATAGTAGTGAATGAAATCCACATACCAAGAGTTGAGTCTTGAAACTCATCATGGCCCCTAAATAGATAAGGACAGTCATAGCAACAACTATCATCCTATGAACACTAACTGTGTACTATAATCTATTTGTCATTAAATATCTAATAAAGTAGGATACACTCTTGTGTCATCGTCCTTATCTTGCTTCATTATTTGTTGATCTATCCGAATGGATTTTCCTTTCTACTAATTTGGCCAAAGAAATATGAAGGCGAAACCATCCTGATCAACCAGGTCTGAGATATACAAATTTCTAATCTTGGATGTGACAAATACTTTCTTGAACATTCAACCAATGTCATACCACCAACGACGCACCCAACACAAACTACCTCATCACGATGTCACTGCCATGGTTTTCATCTGGCATCAAAGTATGTAATTAAATGATGTACATTAGTAATGGTATCAAGTCAGGAGACCAATACACATTTTTGTAGATAGGAACAACCAATGACACCCAAAACATTGGGTCTTCCTATTGATGGGTCGGTCCTCATGATCTCACTACTAGAGATCACCATTTGAGAACTTCATGAAAATAAGTCTCAATGATTATGATCCCCCAACACCTGATAGTCAGACATCTACTATGTCTAGTCAGTAAGATGTATCTAGAATATATAACATATATTTATGATCAATGTCATTGTATCTCGAGGTACTCATTATAGCCTGGGATCTTCTATAACCTCTTGACATGACAATTAAGCTTTGGATATTACTTTTATTATAGTGGATGCAGAAAAGTCTTCACTATAATGGTAACATATCATCATGCATATCTAACTATACACATGATACGGTAATCAAAAGTACTATATAGTTGGGTCTAGGGCACACACTATTTCAATAGTTGACACATAATCAATAACCATAACTCCTTTCTCAAGTTCCCCCTTTACAAAATTAGATTTGATCCCAAATTTTTTTGTCTATGAATGTTGGAGATTTTTTTGATAAGATTGATGAAAATTGAGTCATATTACATAATTGGAATGGTATAACCTACATCAACACCCACATCATCAATTTTTTTTTGTTTTATCCATAGTAATTGAGTGTATTATTTGGTGGAAATAATGTACTCATCCTCATCAGTGCTCAAAGAAATGTAAACTTTCTTCTTTATTATCCATAAATACGTGAAATCCAAAGATAAAAAGCACCACCAGTAGTTTATTTTTTTCCATATACCAAACCATCCTAATCTTTATCAGTGAATCCTACAAAATAATACTATTTTTATTATGATAAAACAACCCATAGTCTATTTTATTATTAATATATAAAAAAATTATTTTCATACTTTTTTGAATCTCTCCGTTGGATTGCTTTTGAAAATTATTATATTGACAAGAAACAAATAATATATTCAATCGATTTGATTTAGATATATGAAACAAAAAACATTTTGCTGATATGTGGTCACATTGACCTTTTTTCCTAACTCATCTTTTGATAATTTCAATCTTTTTTCTCTAAGAGTTTCCATTAACCTTGATTCATCCTTTTAAGATATTCTTACAACCTCCTTGAAATATTTTACTTATGATATAAATATCCCATCTACTCTATGAACTACCTAGAAGTCAAGGAAAATGGAATTTTATTAATTAGATAAATCTAAAATTTTCACCTCATTAGTTTTAAAAACTACTTGAATTGGTTATCATATGAGCTTCCAAGAATTATGTCATCAACATAAATAAGCACCATCAACCACCATTCACCTTGCTTCTTGAAATATATATATTATGATGAAATACTACTATATGAAAACTAAACATATTTAAACCTTGGTATAATATGGAATACCATTCACCTGGTGCTTTCTTGAGGCCATAAATGGAATTATTTAGATGAAACAATTTTTATTAATCTCTATTAATAGGAAACCCATCTTGTTGCTCAATATATACTTCTTCTTCAAGGAAACTATTCAAGAATTAAGATTTAACTTTAATTTGATATATTTAGAACCCATTTTCAATTTCCAAGGATAAATTTAATTTTATAGTTTCAAACCAAGAAACAAGTTCATACGTATCATCCTCACAAATTAATTTACTTTGAGAATATCCTTTACAAACAAGCTACGATTTTCTTGACTTACTACATCATATTTATTTATTTTATTTTGGAACACACACTTGGTTCCAATAAAATATTTATCCCATGTAGATGGAATGAATTACCTCGTATTATTTTTCTCTATTTATTCAATTTAATCATTCATATAATTAAACCAACTTTACTCTCATGTAGCCTGTTTAAAATATTTTAGTTCTTATAAAGATAATAAAGAAACTTCATGTTGATACTTAATTATTTTATTTTGGATCAGGGATATCAGGTATCCAATAATGTTTCTTTTTGTGATTTTAGTACTTCTTATTTGTCTTTGTGAAATTATTGGTATTTCTAATATTTTATTATAGTTTTTGTTTTCATAAGATTTCCCTTATTCCTTGTAATTCCCCATAAATCCTATGCTTCTATATTACACTCAAATTCATAAATTTGGTGGTTTTCATGCAAAATCTGCTAATGTGATACTATAATTTTTCCATCTTCAACTACCAAAACATCATTTCTTTCTATCATCATTTCATAATTCTTGTTTTAGCCCTTTTAGTATTTAATCATTTATGTGTATCTAAAAGATACTACTTTATCTCCATATTATTTAAATTTTCTCATCTTTTCCTTATTTAGAATAAAAAAATATACTTAATAACTCTTAAAAGTATTTGAGTATAGTATTATTTCCATACCACATTTTATATGAATTTTTCACATAATGTACACAGAAAATATCTATAAGAAATGTAAACCATGAAATGGATATATTGTTTACAATGTTATTTTAGAGGATAGTTTTTAATAAATATTGTTTGACCCATGTTATTGATTATACAATTTATACTTTTGACATCCCCATTTTGTTGGGATATTCCAAAAATTGATACTTGATTTTGAATTCTATGATTTTCCATATATTATTTTATTTGATGTTTTTTTAATTGAGTTCCATTGTCAGTTCTAAACTTATGGATCATCACTCCAAGAATCTTTTTATCTCTCCTTTGATATAGAGTGATACATCTTTATACCTTAGTATTGTGTTTCATAGGCATAATCCATTCCATTTTGTTGTAATTATCTATAAAAAAATCATAATACCTACTTCTATCCATTGCTTTGGGTGATATTGGCCCAAAAACATTCATGTTCACAAGTACACAAATCCTTGATGCCTTCATCTTCTTTTTCATTTGAGACTTCTAGATAATCATCCCCTTTTGATACGAATCTCTTATATGAGTGTTACGATCTATGAGATGGGGAAAATAATAAGATCCATTTCTATTTACCAACCTATCTAGATATGTTTGTATAAAATTTCCATGCCTTTGGTTCTATAAATTATTGGTATCTTATTTAGAAAACATACATAAATTTTACACCCTAACAAGGAATAAATTTTCTATAGTTAGTTTTCCCTATAGAATAAGTGGACCATATTTAGCTTTGAAGATAAAAGACTTTTGACTAAAATCCACAGCATGTTTGTCATCACATAATTGGATAACATCAAGATGGTTATGACTTAGGACATCTACCAAGAGAACATTAGTTCACCTATGATATTTCCTTGAAATATTGGATTTTTGGGAACTAAAAATCATAAGACCCTCCTAATTATAAAAAAAAGAAGGAATATTATTTGTGCTTAATATTAATTATGAGGTCTTTATTTATGGTCATATGTTATGTTTATACACTTTCTAATATCCATAAACATGACTTGTCCATTTCTTTCAATGAAATATTAGCAACATCATCCTTTTAAAAACAACCCTTCTTCACCCATGTTGGTAGTGAGTATTCCTTATCAATAGATGGATATAAGAGGATTTTTTATTCTTTCAAGATTGAAAACCTATTTTGTGTTCTAATGTGATTATTTTAAGGTTTTAGTTTTTTATTTATCACACTTTGAGGAATTATTAATGAAAATTATTTCATTCTTCATGCATAATAGATTGCCTTATTCCCAAAGCCCTCACAATTAAAACAGTAGCCATTAAAAGAAAAAATGATAATAAATTATGATTTTTGGTTGGGATTGATGTTTCTCTGAGAAGGACCATCTAGAAATAGTGCACACATAGTATGTATATTCCAACTTTCTATAGAAAAAAACTATGTATTTAATAATTTGAATTTCTCTTAGCAACATAGTTAGTTTCAATTTAGATGTTGCAAAGATCAGCCTTCTTTTTGTGGGTCATTGTTTTAGGTTTTTAAAAAATCATAGATTTGTATTGATCTTTTAATAGATGAACATGAGGAATAAGCATGCATTAATTCTCTACAATTCCATTGTATTTTCTTGATGATGATACATGTGTATCTTAATCATCATTTTTGGTATCAATAATCATTCTTAATATTTAAACTTGAAACACCAATTAATGACCTATTCTTCCATATCCTCAATTATCCATACACTATCATATATAGTTTTATCCTAACCATTGACGAATCATGTTTTTCCTTCAATTTTATGCTTCAATTCAACTTCCTTCCCTAAATTTTATAAACATCCAGATGTGAGTTTTTTAATTCCAGATTTTATATCTAAATTTTCTTCTTCATGTTGTTGCTTCATGTAGAACATATAATAATGCACCACTACATTGGACTTATTAGTCCTTTTTCTCTATACATCATGTTATTTTGGGGATTTATCAAGTTCTACCTAAAGTTTAAACCGTCCAACAACTCCTTCATTCATATAGTCACTATAATTATTTCTTGGTTTATTTTCAATATCCATCAATACAACTTCATATTTTATATTTTCTTCTTATTCCACCTCAAATTATCCCTAAAAATATTCTTATATAGAATGAATATTTATTCTTTTGAATAACATCTAGTGAGAATTCTTTGAACCTGGTTTTTTCATCTTCTGAATATATTTTTCATCACCATAATTTTCTTGAACGTTTTTCAGAAATTTGGCCAAAGGATGAACCACCATTCCACACTTGAATTAAGCAATGGGAACATTACCCTTAAACACCCCTTTTCTTTATTTAGGGTTAGATGATAAGAATAAAATCACCCATCAACTTCTTTAAATTTATAATGAATATTATTGATATATTTTTAATGGAATTAAAATAAACCTTAGGAGTAATTTACTTTATTCTTGTCACATTGTGTTTGTTTATCATTTTATAAGACACTATAGTTCTATTCAAAATATTCTGATAGATATATTTTGGGTCATTTTCTTTTATATCTAACACATTTTCATTGAAATAAGGAGCGAGTCTACTCAGGATTCTCTTTATAGTATTTTCATCTTTTATATCCTCACTGAGACCCAAAATATCTTCAATAATAACATTCAGATGATTGAAAAATAGTCAATTATCTCATTTTAATGCATTTTAAAATCTTTACATTTGTTTAAAAAAAACCAACACCTTGTCCTCCTGATCCGTCAAATCCCATTCCTAAATATTCAAAATCATTTCCTATATAACATTATTGGTTTGACAGGATATTACGTCTATGAATACATGATTGGAAAGTGAAATTTTCAAAACATTAATTGATTTTTCATCCACATATAATTATTGATGATAACATTCCATTAAGGATAAGCTTTCAACATTTTTAGTGATTCTATAGAGGGATCTTTTTTAAACATACTTTACCATGGATTAGAAATAATATTGCATACATATTTTCCATAACTAGATATTACCCCCTAAAAAATAGAAACACATTTATGGTTGAAAATTGGTCCTATACTTACTATTGAGAAGAATAATAAGCCGTACTTTGATGTCACTTTTTAGAATAATATAGATGATTACAACCTGAGGGGGGGGTGGTGAATTAGGTTATAGAAAATTATTTTTTAGATGATGATATTTTACTATCAACTTGAGCAATACTTTGATTTATCTCTACCTTTCCTCTCAATGAGTGATTAAAGTAGCATCTAACATAATTGATTTTACTTGGTTCACCCACACTGGGATAGATTCAAGAAGAAGGCATGAAAATATCCATGTGCACCAAATTCACTAAAATATCACTACTTTATAGTTAAAATTTGTGAGTGGTCTCACTGACCTTCCTAGTTCACTACCATAAGAAGTTGAAGAACTCGCACATATTATTAAATGAGGAGATCATCGTTCGATCATTTAAATCATATTTATTTAAATAAGTGTTATATAAAAATACACCCACATTAGGGTTTCCCTCCATAACAATAATTTCAATTTCAATTGGGTATGAGACTCTTGAAAAAAACTCCTTCAACCTTGAAACTTATAGAAGATATTTGAACAATTCCTCTGGAAACCTGCTCTAGCAAAAAACCCCAATGTCTGGCCTTTTTTCTATATCTTCCAAATATTTCAAAAAATATTTCTTTGTATTTTATTTCAATCTAATTAATGATATTGATCCTTACATCATCCGGATTTTTCTATGTGTCCCCTATTTTTAATAGGGCCATCAGGCACCATAAATACTAAAGCAATCACAAGGAATTTAACAGTATAACTCCACCTAAATTGAAATAGTTAGTAGTATGAAATGGCCAATTTGTGGTGTGTATTTGAATTCCATGGTGAAATAAAACTAATTTCACATATACTACAAGATGGAGCTTCTAACAATGGTGAATGTATCCTTTTTATGACATGGGAAATAGTGTTATAGGATGGAGACTCCCATTTGACCCGATCTACATTTCTTTTGCATAAATCATTATATAACTCCCCACATTATTTCAAGAATATTATCAATATTACACCAAACTAGCTATGGAATGGAATTATTCTTGTCTAATAAGGCCACAATATAGCCATTCTTTCTAGGATGTGAACACATGTAACCTTGAGAGAATACAATTAATTGTTTCTACCAATTTTCGACACTCCATATCGCAATTAATAGATAAAGCATGAAAAAATTAATCTCAAAGGGGACTACAACATAGTTTTATTACATATGGTGTGGGATCCCCAAAAACTCAAGTGGCACCCAAATCCTTTAGAATCCACTATGCACCATGGTGACCTTAGCTATGGTATATCCTAAAAACCTGGATTCCCCTATCCTACATGAATCCAAAAATATTTCATACCATAGATATGTCATTAATTTGGCTGTCTAGAAGTGAGTCATAGTTTCTACTCCCAGCCACCTCCATGTTACCTCCCGATTCCATGGATCACTTTCCCAACACTGCTACCTCTACAGTGAAAAGAAATTATCCATTTACACACCGACTAATGTGCATGTGCTCACCCACCTCCCTAGATCCATCATGTATAAAAGGTCTAGTTGGTTCCCTTGGATGGTAAAACTTGCCCCCACATAGGCAGGGTCAAGCTAGATTAGGTTCCAAACTAAGGCTTTTCTTCTTTTTGCTGCACAACTAACAAAGATTTAGTGTATTCATGTGACTATGATGTGGTTTCTACACTACATCATAGTCTTGGAGAGTATGGTGTGGCCTTTATATTAGAGATATAATTCCTCTTAAAAGCATCATTATTCAATTTTTAAACAAAAAAGACTCAAAAACTTCCAAATGGGATTTTGGTCAATAGTCAAGATGCTGATGCTGGAAAATATTTTACTAGATTCAATTATTGACCTCCTCTGACATCACCCATCCATCCATCTCAAAATCTTGTTCAATACATGGTTATTACTCTTATTGAACGTACATGAGGATCAAATGCTAGGATGAAAAACATAATTTCTTTGTGACTTAAATAAAAGGAATATAGGATCATGTTAACTCATTATAATGAAAATCTAATACTAGGAGAGGGGATAAAATTCAAAATAATAGCACCCAAAGGTTAGATACTTGGTTTTCTTGTTGACCTTTCTGAGAAAATGGTTGTTTCCTATTAGGGAAATGTATATTAGAATGTGCAAAGGTACCCATAGCAGGGTATCCTATCTTGATTTCTTGAAACTAGGTCAACCATTGTATTCTAGAGTATCCTAGGTTATACAAAATAATCTGAGGCATATCACTAGATAATACATACTTATAAACATCTATGGACCATTCCAATCCCTATATGTATGGGGTATTGAGCTATTTTAAGGGTATAATTTTCCAAACTCCATTACCCCTAAGCACTAGATTCATACATACCCTCCTTAATATAGCTAAAGTATGGATGAAATTATATAGAAAACCTGAGATGGCGGAATATATCATAAATGTTAGAAACTTGAACTTATAGCCTTACCTCACCCCATATAAATAGATAAATGATGATGGTAAGGTGACTATTGAAAAATTATTTTATATATAAACCTTTCATGGTGTGGTATTGGTTGGCTGGATTAATGACTAAACCTTTCGAAATCTATATACCCCATCCATATTTTCTTTGTAGTCTAGCTACATAAAATGATCAGTATCATAGGTATACATGGAGTATCACACTCAAAGTCATACCTATGTCATTTACTAGATTTGGTGAATGTTCACCTATAGGATATTTAGGGAAACTGTCATAATTCCACTAGCTGTAGATTTCATTAGTGTTGCATATAATTGTGTGAATAACTAGTTGAATATGCAGCTGGATGGGGTCTTGTGATGATGGGTGAGGTGGGAGGCTTAGTCAATAGAAGATCAAGGGAAACAAGGAAGGAGGTGGGATTATATCAGGAGAGATCCTTAGGAAGGGTGGAATGATCATGTTGGGGAATCTATGGCTGATGAGGGATCCCAATGGTCTCTCATTATTTATTCTTTAGGAGATTCCCAAGGTACATGTGTTCCTAGAGGTGTAGATATCCCCCTGAAGGGGTTTAAGGACCAGGTTGAGAGATATTTATCCATAAAATCTAGATTTGGAGAGGCTTTAGGTATGTTTTAGTGATACCTAGAATAAGTGGAATATGATACAATCCACCCTAAGATTTAAGAGGCATGTGACATGATTTTATTATCTGAAAAAATAGAGAAGTTGTAGAAGAGGCTCATGGGGGAAGGAATTTAGTTTCTAGAGGTTGAAATCACTAGACTTTCCATTAGGTCCTACTACCTGGAGAGGTTTGAGTACCTCATAGACATGAAAACCCTATAATATTGGTGTGGAGATGGAAATACTTGTGTCATCCGAGTTCAAGATATTCTTTGTAGGATACCCAAAGTGGAACCAGGTGATGAAGCACCATCCCAGGAAGCACCGAATCATGATGAAGAGTTAGATGAATTAAGAGATAAATTATTTTGGTCACTATCATAGAATAATAAATTCCCTAAGTTAGATGAAATTACTTTAATAAAAATAAGTTTACTGAGATTCTATTTAGTGGGACATGTCTTAAGCTTATGGGTTTAATACGATGGAATGATTTTAATCGTTACTTATATGAATCTTTCAATCGATTCTAGAATTGTCAGAAGAGGAAAAAGATGCCTATATGAGAAGAAAATAATATTTCTCTATGGGTAATGAGGACCCAAACTCTGAATCCATCCATGAGAAAACAACAATGAGTGGGGGGGGGGGCTATAGAGAAACTGGAGTAGAGGTTACTAGATACCCTTCATAGTAGTCATTTATGGGTGGACCCACCTTGGTTTCTTGGTTATGTATCTATATAAAAGTTTGGTGAGACTCCTAGGGTGACTGAATATCTGAATCCTCATACATGCCTAATTTAAACTCTCAATTGTTTTCTCTTTACTTTTCCATTTTTAGATACTTGATTGGTATTTTGTACTATATTTCTCATTTAAAATTTGAAAATATTTGAGGCATGAAACCTTAGAGGACCTAGAGGTATCCAAAATGGTGTTGAATAGTAGATAAAGGTATCTAGTGATAGAACTCACCTTTGAAGCTATGGGTCTTGAGACATAACCCAAGGAAACTCCCACCCATTATTTAATGGTTTAAGGGATGAAAAATAAATGTTTTTTTGAATCCTTCACATCATGTAAGTATTTTCCCCCATGATTGTATTTAACGAAATAATTATCAAATATTTCTCTAACCATTGATTCTTTCCAACCATGTATGTGGAAACACACCCATAGGGGCCAAGAATACCATATATTTCCAGTTCTTAGATGCACATCCTAGAAATCATGGTTCCAGAGATGGTTCTTGAGAGGTCTTTCAATGGGGTTAATGAATTTTTCTAAGCCTTAGAGGTTGGATCAGGATCTGAGTAGTTATCTAATAGTGAGGGGGTGACCTCATTCCATGGGGAGTATCTTTCCACATTACTATAGATTAATGAGGGAAAATAGGATCTTCCAGTTGGTGAGAAGGTAGCTACTCAAAAAAAGATCAAGTGAGTCTAATCTTTCCAATGACATAGAGCCTAAGTCTCCCGAGAGGATTTCATATGATTGTCCCTCAACCATGAAGCATGTGGCCTTAATTGACCATTAGGATACATCGATCAAAGACCTAAAATATTAAATGTCAGACATTTATAAGGAGAAATAGGTGGTCTGGCATAAGTCGTAGAAGAGAATTTTAAAATTTATTAACTGTACCCCATGATTTTATTTATAGGGATTAATGGGGTGCCTTTATCCCTATTTTATGGATTTATGGATTGATGATGTGGACTAATGATCCATCCAAATACTTTCCAAATACTTTTTGAAAGATCTTGCATGTTTAGAGTATTAAGAATTTAATGTTTCCTTCTATGATAATATTTTTTAAGGAATCAAGGTACTATGGGTGATTAAGTATGTTCTTGTTTGGTTAGAAGATCAAGCATGTCAAGATGAGGTTACTATCACAACCAAAGACTAAGTCATCATAAAACTAAAGGAAAAACTGCCAGTTACTAAAGATGAAGCAACAAGGAAAACATATTTGGTGCAGGGTTCCATACTGAATAAGGTAGGGTGCATGTATGGTATAACATGATTCATATTATGAATGAGGAAGAGATAATTGAGATGGTTATATGGAGGAAAATTATTGAATCAACTCAAAAGTGGAATGTTAAGATGGAGTAGTCTATCTCTCAAACTGATCCATAGGGGGGTGGGGGTGGGTTGTTTTGCAACAAGGGAGGGGATCTAATATGTGGAATACCCTTCTCATATTGTTAAAAAATAAATTATTAAATTTTTTTAGTTTACTATGTTGATTGTTATAGTCGAGCACATTACTAATAAAAAAATATAAATCTCAAAGCCCACATGAGCCATACATAGTGTGAGAATCAAGAGATGGATAGAAGATTGATCAAACATACGAGGGTGTTAGACAAGTAGAGTGTTTTTAGATCATAATATAACATTCATAATAATTAGGATTTCATAAAGATGGGGTAACTGGCTTGGATCAATTCCATGGTTTTGGAAATCTTATCAATATAGAAGGTTTTCTAAGGCATTATGTAAAGGGTGTTAAAAGACCACTTAAGAATGGAGAAGGTTTATAAAGGTAAATTTTTACCTCAAGAGTCTATATTGATGAATGAAAGAGCCATGTGGGATGAGGGTAGCCATTTAACATGCTTGAAACATGGGTTCCACAATTGTTTTTGAATATTTATCCTTTAAGACATATTCCCTAGATGGGAGGTGAGCCAATTTAGTCTAGGCGCTATCACCATTGGGGATTCTGTTCAAGGAAGGGGGAAATTACATAACGTCATGTTCGTTGGATGTGAGGCATGCATATTTAGCCATGTGGAATCACTATAGGTGAGACTGTTTTAATAATAGGATTAGATGTCGATCTAAATAATGGGAACAAAAAGTGTGGGGTTCCCCTAAAGAGTTCAAACACTCTAAATGTCACCCCAATTTGCATAATTAATATTAATAGGGAATACCAAAAGGAGAAAATATGAGTTAGATGAGAAAACATAGGTTATGATTGGATGAAATCCATGGAAAGTAAATCTAAACTGTTCTCCTAGTAGGTTATTGATGAACCTCTATGTTACTCATCTTTCAGTCACATAACTTTGAAAATAATGGGGTTAATAGTTTAAGGACATATAACTTGGACCATGGGTTATTCCTTCTAAAGTTGTGCATCTAGGACCATATATTTGAGCCTTTTAAGTTCATGTTGCTACAACCAATTATAAACAATAGTTCATGGTCATGCAACTAGGAATAATATGTTCTAGAGTTTAAGTAAATAAATCTTGGACTATGGGTAGTTCATTTTATGTTCTTGCAACAAAGATTGACAGAGGTACTATGGATTAAGGTTATAATTTTTGGGAAATGAGGAGGTGAGATAATTTTTCTAGCCTTATAAAAACAAACCCATTGTGAATGGGAGGACCCATGGGGTCCTATTCCATTTCTCATAATCTCTTTGTTATATGGAGTATATAGTTTAAGGCTGGGATGATTGAACCATGGGTGGAGGTGGTTTATATTGAAAAAATGAAGGGATAAAGGGATAGGTTCCATGAGGTTTCCCTCAAAAGAGGTATACACACTATTTAATGTCATGATATTTGGACTAGGGAATTGATTCTAGTTTATGTTCATGTATTTTAGTATAAAAAATAATGAGGTAAATCATGTTTCTTTAATGGAAATAAGAACCCTGGGTGAATATAAGTAAAAATAGGCCATGTTCCACACAAATGTATTTTGTATGGGTTCCACCCATTTTAAGGTCATGATTCTTGGAAGAGGAAGTGGACACAAGTTTAAGCTCAATGATCATGGACCAAGGGGTTTTGTGGTGTTGTTTGTGAGGAAGGAATAGGTTATAAAAACCTAAAAAGAATGTTGGGTAGAAGAGAGCTATTTCCATAAAAACATCTTCAAAATGATGTGTATATAGTTCAATGTCTTTATGATTGGACCAATAGAGTGAATGTAGTTTAATGTCCATATAAATATAAACAATACCACATGATTGAATCCTTGCCTTGATGAACATGGAAGCTGTGAAATTTAGAAAATACGAATTATTTTTCCAAACTAGCAGGAATTTATGTCTAGGCACAAGGTATGAGATCCAAGAATCACTATATTTCCTATTTAATGGAATAAATCCACATATAGTTCTTATAGATGGTGCAGTAGAAGACTAGTGATATGAAAAAAGAGTGAGATCCTATCAAGAAAGGATTTGAGGTATAATTTAGTTTTAATTCATGCTACAATGATTGAACTATTCAGTTTTAACTTTGTATAGTGAGGATGATAAGGATCTTTTCTAAGGTTTAAGATAACATATCTTTTAATAAAAAGGATGGGTAGTGGTAGTATTTATAATATAAAAGTTAATGCAAGCCCAATGTAAATTGAAGAGTGAAAGGGATCGGTGTTAGACATACCATCCTACAATTGGGTGAACAAAATTTAAGGTCATGATTCTTAGACCAATGGTTAAGATAGTTCATGAAACTCAAAGGGTAAAAAAGAACATTTAGAGAATCTGGAGGAGGTACAATTCTATATGGTGAATCTCAAAAGAGTGAAAAGGTATCTATGTAGTTCTAATTCACGCTTATAGGATTGATAATGTATCCTTACCCATAAATATAGGGTGACTCTCTTGTATGGGAAAACAATCCAGCACAACTATTAAGCATATGTGTCCCACACATATTGTGGGAAACAAGAAATAGAATAAGCCTAAAAATGTAACTTGAGAGTGCATATCAAGGGAACATGGGTTGGGGCCAAAATGATACTTTGACCATAATTAATTTCACATCAAGAGGGAAATTAGTTGGGGAAATTCCTCACAGCACAGACTCACTTCATATATTTTCATAGGTTCATTAGTGGGACAACACTAATGTCATTGAGTTTTACCTAAATAGATGGGAATTCATTGATGTAAACTAGGACTTTCAAGATCTAAATCATAAATAGTCAATGGAAGATAAATGGAGGATGAATTTTGACCATGTATTTGAAACATAGGTTTCACCATTGCACTATCAAGTATGGGGTGATAAAATTTTGGATTGAATATTAAATTTTTATGAAACATGAGAACCATCACTTATAAAAAAAGTCCCTAAAGGCATGTTACCTAGGTATAATGTAATCCAATTTTGGCCATGTGCTATCACCGTAGGGGAGACCATTTAAACATATAGGATATTGAGCATCCAAATAAAGGGAGACCTAAAATTTTAAGGCAAACCTATGGGGATACACATGTAGAATAAAACATTATAAGAATCATATCACCATGTTCTTGGGAATATTGGTGTGGAATATTGGTACAGAGAAGGGATAATCCCACCTATTGATAGGGTATCTTTCTCAATTCCCAATGAGAATAAAGAAACCAACAAAATGGTATTGGTCACTAAGGCAGGGAGAGGATGATGGAATGGCAATAATAGTGGTAATAGAAGTAGCTGGGTGTAGGACATGAGATTTGGGTATCACTAAGTGTATGATGAAATGAAAATAAATTACATATATAGTTATAATAGGTGATTTAATATGATATTATCCACCAGAGGGATTGAGATATCCTCTTGGGTAAGGATAATGAGATAATTCTGTAGTTTATAACATTGTACAAAAAACATTAGCTATGTTGCTTAATGTCTTGAAATTTAGAATTAATGGTGTAGATTAATGTCACATAAATGAGATGTTGAATATGTGGTTTAAAATTGTATTGTGATAAATATGGGTCATACAAATTAACAACATGTCATATGGATAAATGTTATAGAGTTTAAAATAATGTGATGAGGATAAATTCCATATAGTTTAACATCAAATGACCCGGATGAATGACATGCATTTTAACATCATTTGAATAAGATAATTTTCATAGAGTTTAAAATTATTTTACAAGGATGTATTGAAATGATGTGAATGTAATGTAAATTCATCTTGAGTAACCTCACATCAGTGGGGGGCACCTCAATTATTGTTAGTGAATCACCGAACCAATTTCCCTAATCCATCATGAATAAGCATATATGTGAGAAAAACAGTTCCCTAAAATATATGCCATAATTCAATGACATATAATGAAGAGAACATATGGGGTGGGTCCATATTGTTTCATCAGTCTCCACAGGGCACCTGTGGAAGTGAGTAATTGGTTGGATATGATCTATAAGATTGATTTATCCAGACAATGTGTAGGAATTAATGAAAGGGGTAACAATATGGGTATTATAATTCATTTCAAACACTAGGAAGTAGAACAATTATAAGTTTTCCCATGGAGTATGATTCAAGGAATGATGTCAAGATGGTCTCTGGATGACCATCGACCAAGTTCAAAACACCGGTTCAACTTCCATATTGTCAGAGATATATCTTTTGAGATTTGTACATTTTAAAGGAGGAAAAAATATTTAATTATTTTTTATCACTGTGGGGGAGTGTTTTTGGATAAGGAAAATAGAATAAAAAAACAATAATAATTATGGGAGAATTGTAACTGGTCCTAGGATAGTAGATTTGAGAATCACTATGTTTCTCATGTGTCAAAAACCAATCCATACATAGTTTTTGAATGTTGTTCACTAGATGATCAACACAAAAGGAGGTGGTCCCCTCAAGAAAGGGATGAATAATCATGTAGTTTAAAGTCATGTTATCAGGATGTGTCCATGTAGTTTTAACATCATTTATAAAGGCTTCCATATACATATTTTTATGCCATGCGGTGAGGATGCAAACCATATTTTTTAATATCTTTTGGAACGTACGTGAGGGAGGTTTACTATAGTTGAAGGTCATACATCTATGAAAATATCCTTAGTTAAATCCTAAGTCATGGAATGTAGAGATGAATCCTATATGTGTTGGAGACTCTCTTACCTAATGGAGGTCCTTAGGAAGGGGAAAACAAGGTGAAATATTTTCTCTAAATTTTTCCAGAACTATTTGGTTCAACAATCACAATGAAATGTTTTTATAGGTCTTAATAATGAAACTTACATGTTTTTTTTACATTTTTCTCTTTACACTATATTTTTTTACTAATCCATGGAAGGGTGTCTTGGAAAAGAGAGACCTGCAATTTTCCTAGGCTTCCCTTTGTGATTTTTCAACGTGATGGGCATTTATTCCTTTTTATTATGGATGTTTAGGGTCACAAAACACTGACCAAAGATTGTGCTGTTTGTTTAAATTATTGTTTGTTGGACCATATCACTCAGTTTAAGATGGATTGGAATAGCAAGGGTGTGTCTTTTACGGTTGTAGAATAAGGATCAAACCCACAATGAGGGAGATCTTGGATCATAAAGGGTAGCATGAAACAAATGTGAATGGAGGGTAGGAGAGGCCCTATAAAACATACAAATATCCTATACATGAAAGAAAAAGATTGTAATGATTCATATAACATGAATTTGATACCAGTTTAAGGATTTGTATTTTAGAATTGGGAGTGATCTAGGGTGTGTTTGTGCACATTGATAATGTTTTAGAAAATCCATGAAGATTACTAAATCCATGTGATTCATGATTGATTTAGGAAACAATGTGCACTGGGAGTACTCCAACGACACATGAGAGTGAATTATTGGGGAAAATAGTAGATGGGATTAGGTATTATCTTATGACACTAACTTTATTAGTCAATTAATATTAATGCAAGAAGGGTAACACTGAAAGCATTAAAACTCCACCAAAATATAATAGGGTGGAGAGGAGGTAAATTGTGACTCCTGGGATCTAATTAAAAAGATATGATACAAATGGGTGATGGATGAGTGCTGACCATTTATTTGAAACACAGGTTTCACCACCTCATCATTTGGAGTGGGGCGAACAAATTTCCAATCCATTGTTGGCCATGTTTGAAACATGGGAACTGTCAATTTTAACTAGAAATACTTTTGAGTATAATCTATAGACTAGAGGTGGGAATATTTATTTTCTTTCCATCATCACATGGTATCTCATTTGGAAATTGAGATTTGTAAATATTCATGACATAGAAGACTCAATGTGTGTGGGTAAACATGAAGGTTTTTTGGGGAAAGTTCAATACTCATGGTGGTGTTCCCTCATATACTAAGGAATATTGATAGGTCATATTGGTGGGTCAGAGTAAAATATCTTCTCTAAGGGGAAACCAAAATATGGTAGTGGTTGGGATCAATTTAAAATATTAAATTCGCCTCTGTATATCCCATGAAATGGGAATAAAGCCATAGGTAGTTCTGTAATGTGGTGTAGTAGAAGGCTTGTACCAGAGGAGGAGGTCCTCATAAGAGAGGGATAAAGAATAACATAATTTAAATTCATGCTATTCGGATTTTTCCATGTAGTTTAACATCATACCAAGAGGATGTTGGAAACACAATTTAACATTATGTCGTGTGGATATAAACTATTCATTTCAACATCATGAAGAAATTAAGTGAGGGACATAGAGTTTAAGGAATTATAGATTAGACCAAAAATGTTTCCTGAAAGTAATGAAAAATATTATTTTAGGATCATTTAAAATGTAGAAGGTTTAATTTTCTCCCCATCCATGTTGATCAATGAGCTTGCACCATTAGAGTAATCCATGGGGATAATTAGAGGACACTCCCACTTATCCTCTATTTTTGGAAGACTCCTTCCAGGTATCATTAGTGCCCTAAATTATAGAACTTTGTTTCAATGAAGGATAGACTAGAGGAAACCCCTTTTTTTCAAAGTTATAACCACTAAATTCTAATGAATCTCAATGTTGTGATTATCAAGGATCCGTTAGTCATAAAGGGATACCAAATTGGTTTGGTGGAGTTGGAACCTACTATATAGAGTTTGATGGTCCTAGATAGCTAGAGATATGGAATATGGACCTCGAAAGGTAGTACTACTTATGTTTAAATATAAGAAAAAATAAGAAGTTTCTTGGGAGTGTATTCCAGCCATCATCTAATAAAACCAGTGATAATTAGAGAGAATTTCCTTCCAGGTTTTCTTTTTCAGATTAACTATCCTCTACAATATGGTTGAGATGATTTTTTTGAAAGACTTGATCTTTATATTTTCCACCAGATGATAATAAGAAGTATGGTTGTAACATATAAAGTTCTTGGCATAAAACCTATTCTATTTTTTGGAATAGAAGTTGATGTATTTTTCTGTAAGAAATGTGTGAGGAATTATAAATTTATAGATGATGTGGGATTTAACAAACTCAAACATATATCTGGTCTTGAGCTCTTTATAGGGGATAAATTCTTCCCACTTCAAAAATAAGTTAGTGGGAGTATGTACAAAACTGAACTATTGGGATATCACTAGTGGATAAGTGACATTGACATCATGTACCCACATAGTAAAGGTCCCTGATTATGTGGTGGAATAGATGAGTTCAAGTGGTTGATGAACAATGTTAGAATAAATCTGTTATGAATGAAAATTCTTTATGAATCTCATACAGTCATGAACCATGGTGTAAAAAATTACCCCAACCTTATATCTGGTGAGAGAACTATAACTCTACCTAATTGGGTCCACAAAACCTAGAGTAGAAATATGAAAAAACCAAATGTATCTCCTTTCCATTATTAAAATGGAGAAGGATTTAAAAAAAGATTCTCCTGTAGAGGTCATGATTTGAGTTACAGCTATCCTATATGAAAAATATAGCTACATTCCTGTAGAAATGTATATACTTGGTATGATCAGATTAAGGATTTATATTCTAAATTTATTCAATTAAAGGCACCATCTAGTCAAACTCTTCTTCCACAATGGGGAAATATGTTGGTCTTTACTAGGAGGAACCATTATCAAGTTTATTCACCTATTCCTTTCCTCATTAAATACAATGAGGGAAATAACCTTTTGATGTTCCATGTGGATTATAAAATAGTCTTAATTTGGATCTATAAGTGTCTCTACCAAGCTCAAAATATTTTATTATTGACCATTTTTACATAATGGCACATGAGAAACCACCATATTAGAAGAAAATTGATACATTATCTCATAAGTACTTGTGAGTAATAAGAAAAGCTCATATTTTCTAATTGTTTAGTCACCTATTATTTAATTGACGACCAAATCAGATCCACATTTCACATGAAACCATTAAAATTAAATATCAAGGGGCATATTTAGTTTAGTAATGAGGTTTTGGTACTCATCCTCATTATTGATGAACCATTATCATGAGAGGATTGAGTATGATATGAGGTTTTTTAAGGGAGTGATGCAAAAAATCCCAAGGATGGTCCTATCGAGATTAGGGTTATTGAGTCTTCTCTCATTCGAGCTTTGTAAGGTACCTTTAAAGTGCATCTACCAACATGATGTTTCATGATTGAAAAAGATGATGGATTCATATAGGAATTCAACACATAGGGTAACTTTTCAGATGTTGGGTGTGTGACTAAGAAAACTAACAATTCATGGCCCTTGAAATCTATCTGGGGATAAGCCTAATGTCAAAATACTGAAATATTACTACCCACTATTCCAACCATCCAATCTGTATGAGGTGGGTGAGGTTTTACTTTAGTAGGTCAACACAGGATACCAGTTGTATTTCTTGATATTTCTAGTAATACTAAAACTTCTAAACCATGAAGACCAATGAAATTTAGCTCTTATCAATGAGATAATATCCAGTCTTAGTGCCAAAAAACTTGTAAATAAGATAGTAAAAACTATTTTGTTTTCTATTATTTTTCTTTTATTGAAATAGGGAACTAAGGGATCATTACTGGGTGGTCACATAAAGGGCCAAAGACTTCCCTAGGATGGGTGGAGCTAGAACTAGAAGATGTAGTAGATACTATATGATATCATCGAACACAGTCTAGAACTCCTCCTTTCATTAGTAAGAAACACCTTTCATTATGACCATGGATAATGGAATATATTTTTTATCTTGGTTGGTGGGAAAAATTCTAAATTTTGGTTATATTTAACTATTGGTCTTTCAACTCCTAAATATTGTGTAGAAAATGAATTTGGATAACAAACTTAATCTTCTTTAGTCGACCTCAATTCCTCAGTATCTGATGAAAATGATGAAGAACCTCCTAGATAAAACCATGAATACACAATTATAGGGGTTTATTTTCATATGTAGGGAAAATTTCATGTTGAAAACCTTATCCAGGTATTTGATATAGTCATGGAATTGGATGGATTTTAGCACTAAATCATTTACATAACACTCCACCAGTGTTCTAAAGTGTTTCTTGAAGATGATATCCATGAAAAAGTGATAAGTTGATTCAAAATTCTTTAATACAAAGGGAACAACTTGGTTGTAGAAAGATACCTATTGTGTACTGAAGGTGGAATCTTATTCATCTTCAAAGGATATCCAGATTTCATTATACCCTTAATACCCATCCATGAAGGATAGATCCTGGAAGTCCCTAGTTGCATCAATTAGCAGTTCTATCACCTAGGTAGGAAAGTATTCATTTTAGAAATGGTGGTTGAGGTCTTAGAAATTGATGAAAACAATAATATGTCTTTTCATATTCCTAATTGAGATAATTTCATCTAACAATTTTAAGAGATAGACTTCCCTAATGAAGTTTTCTTTAATAATATTATATACATTTACCTTGACCATGGCACCATGGGAGGGATTCATCTTCCTATGTTCTTGTTTGAACCCATGGTTTCCAATAATAAGGTCAAGGTGGAGAATAATAACATGAGTATTAATTCATGTAATTTTAGTATCATTCTCAGTGAAAATGTTATAGTACTTGTTCAGAAACACAATGAATTTTTTTCCTTAAAAGACGTGATGATGCTAATTAGCATTGACCTTAGATCATCCTTGGTGCTAAGGTTCACTTATATTAGGTTATCAGTGGTTGTGGAGACCCCTTTATCAAAGTAATGAGGGGCCATATCCAAGGAATTTTTATCAGAATCATCGGGATTAGAGGATGACCTTGACTATTCAGTTAAGGGTGAGATTAATATCATGAAATCTCTATACACTGATAAAGACTCCTTAGAAATTAGTTCCTGGCCCTCTGTCTATATCAAGACCATATCTACAAAAGATGAGGATCCAATCCCATGGGGCCTTCATTGATGAGATTCCCCTTAAAGTAAAAAAAATGATTGGTTTAATTATAATCAGATAGAATTCATGTTGGAAATATACATTGGTGGTGTCAGATGATGGGAAATGGGCATACCTTCTAATACGCTATGTGGATGGGCTCCCAAAATCTCATTGGAACCCATGCTTTATAGGAATATGAGGTGATCTGAGATCACTCTTTCTTCTTGGGAATAATTAAGTGGTTACTAAGGTATGGTGTCAATCCTTCCAAGAGGTGGATTGACAAGACAAAATTGGCCTTTAATTCCTCCAAGGGATTAGTTGGTGTAGTTTTCAAGTCATTGGGAGTGTTGAAATTCTTAGATTAATCACCTTAGGGATAATTCCTTTCTATATTATAATATCAAACATAAATTCATCCAAATTCATAGGAGTCAAAGGGAGAAATGTCGCCATGAATTATCCGTCGTTGAGGAAATATTTGACACACTAATGATATAAATATGGTATTATATATGTAGGTGGAGACATGGACTTACCTGTAATTCATTATAGGAAGTGTCTTGTAGAAAAACCAAAACTACAGTATTTGATACCAATTCACAAATATGAGACCTCATATGGATCTTACAGCATAGTTTTTGTTCTCTCTAATAATACCACTAGATCAAAAAATTAGATGAGTTTAAATCATCCTTAGTGAGAGTTAGTTTTTGGAGTATCTATGTTGGTATGAGATTAATCCTAAAATTAGAATTCATTGAGAAATAATGGATTTCCATACTATTGAAATAGCTTGATACAAAGAGTGGACATATATGATCCTAAATGATTTCACCCTCATCCTCCCCATTTAAGGAGATGATGACTTGGAACTCTTCCTACATTGATTCTCCTACATGGAAGTATTTAGTGGCACATACCTCAATTTCAAACTAGAGAGGACTCTTCAAGGACATAATGAATTATTAACATAAGTCCTTGTATTGGTGGAGTGTATAAAGGATTGAGAGTCATGATGGTATACTAGTGAGATTCTTAAGGCACATCATACTTATAGGCTAGGGGATGTTCTTGCTTCCAAGAGGGTTCTCCATGGCAGCGAGTTAGTGGGTCTAACCAGCTAAGGCATTGGGTCATGAATATTGTTTTATGTATGATTATTTTTGTTAGATGGATCTTGTTGGGTATTTAAGGATTTTTTGAACCATAAGTGGATGTGGATGAGCTTGGGCCTTAGGTGATCATGGTAGATCTAGTTATTCGACCAACAATACAGCTTTGGAGGTAGCATCAGATTATGTGAACTTAGGGGGATGGTCCTATTGAGGTTTAAGAAGAACATTCCTTTTAGTCTTAGTGACATAAAAACATATATAGGATGGAATCCTATGAACCATTCCAACTAAAATGAAGCTTTCCACTTCCTTAAAAATGATGATTGTGGGTTCCATAAGGAATTGGTTGGATGGTCTCATCATTGAGTTTTTTATATAGATCTACTAATCTAATGATGTTGATAGAAGCATAGTACATCTCTTTGATAGTGTAATGTCCCATGATTAGAGAGTTTCTATGGACACCTCCTAACACGAGGAGAATAAATTCATCAAGAGTGGAGATTATTTTTTGAACTGGAGACAGGTCTTGACGACCTTTTCATTATCAACACTAGATATTCATATACATGGAATATGATTACATTGAGAGCGTAACTAAAGAGGATATAATGACCATAAGAGGTAACATGTAACGTCCTGAACTCGGATTCCACCCTATAAAGCCTCGAGCCCGATTGGCCACATGGAATCAAGTGCATCTCTCCAAATTCCAGAGGCTTCTAACTAGTAGTGATGGCCTAGGTTAGTCAGTGGAGAGACTATTCCCCCATTACCATAGAATCACAACAGAAGTCAAAAATATAATTAATAGAGGAAGCGAAGTAAACATTAGACAACTAAAAGTAAGACAAGGCATGAATAAAAATCAATAACTAGAAGTGTATCATATATAAAATGATGCAAATGGTAAACATATCTAGATTGAATTTAGAATAGTACATGGGAATAAAATAAAATAATAGTATTGAAAAAAGAACAAAAGACCAAAAAGGTATCCCAGCATCACAAGCCTTAGCTCGTTCCTATGCTCAGTTTCTCTAAACCACAGTCAATAACCTGCACTAGGGCGCTTGCCCCTATCATCACCTATAATCGTATAATCTGTTTGGGTCCCTGAGGAGGCCCAAATAGGGTGTGAGATAAAAATCCTTGTAGGAAAACACCCAGGTCTATACAGTTCAAACAAAAATTCTAAAAAAGTGACTCCAGGTGTAAACAACTAGTAATTAAGTGTGTATACCCATGGCATAAGTCTACTGCAGTATATAAAACCAAACAACCCTAAAGACTACCTAAAATAGAGATTCAAATCTAAACAAGACAACTATAACCATGTAAACAAGTAAGTCACAAGGAAATGCCATACACCCATTTGTATTATGTAACCCATAAGCATGTTGTATAGAAGAAACAAGTTTCCCATGGCCACACCATATAGGGAAGTCAAATATCCCACATCGACACCATATAGTGAAGTCAAATATCCCACAACCACACCATATAGTGAAGTTAAATATCCCACATCCATGTCGCACAGTGAATAGAATACATCAAGGGATGCATACTAGGTGTCAATAGACCAGGTCGTCCATATAATAATTCTAGACCATGAAGGGATGGATCAAAGGAGCATGTCCAAATAATCCAATCGAGTCCCACGGGTGTCCCTGGTGGAAAAATGGTTAGGAACTGGTTGGGGTCCTAGGATAATAGAAATAGAAATTCCTATATAATCCCAAGTTAGTCAGATCCATGGGGTAGGAAGGTCCAAGGAATCCCAAAGAATCAAGAACAAAGGGGCCGAGTCAACCCAAGGCATCCACTACCATGTTCCAAATCCATTCATTCAAACATTCAATTTAAAAATTCAATTTAAACAAAAATTTCATTTTTGTATACCCACTCAAATCAACCTGCACAAGCCATGACTATACCCACTCATGCTAACCATTTTTCAAAACAAGAATATGGTCCTACCTTCCGTTATATACCATTTAACATGCCATTAGTCATTTTATATCGGTATACCCACTCATATTAACCATTAAACATACCAAACTATCAAAATAGGCAAGGAATAAAATGATACTCAATAATTGAGGAGGCAGTACATCTCATAGGAAATTTATTCAAGTTATCAATGAATTAAAAGGCTTCCTATAACTAGGAAATCACAAGAACACACCCCTTGGGTGGTTTAAATAGGCATAATCAAGTTAGAAACATATGTTTCACCCCTTGTGTGACCTTGAAACGTGTAACGGGTGCCAACACACCTAAAGGTAACTTACGAGCATCCTCATTAGGTCCGACTACATCTATAACAAGAAAATCACTCAAAAAACGAGGCCTCAATGGAAAGTATGACATATGTAATAAAGGCCTATGGCCCTAAAAACACAAAAAAAGCTGAATGAACGTATATACCTCTTACCTCACCTCAGTAGTAGACAACTCATCCAATATCATGTCTTGATTCATCCTGGTTTGAAAGAAATTTGATGAATGGATGAAGAATGGAACATTAGGGAATATTATCCTAAATCCAAATAGCACAAATGATTTCCATGAGAATAGAAAATGGATAAAAAGGAATATTGGCCTTACTTATGAGGATCCTATGAGATAATCAATCATCAAAACAGAGGGCAGACAGAGAATCTTGATCAATGCCCAAGATAGGAACCAACAGGGAGAGCTCAATAGAGCTGTTGTGCAATGGAGGAGAAAACCCTCTTTGGGTTTAAAAATGAATTCAATTTTTTAATAAAAATTAAAAAAAACATACCCAGTAGGGTCGCACAGTTTACCCGCATGGTTTCCCAAACCGTGTGGAAACCATGTGTACCTCACTACCAAGAAGGGGAACTTTACATATTTATGTCACACAGTCTGACTAACCGTTCAGTAACCATGCGAAAACATTCTGACAAAAACCTACACTTTTCAGACATCTTTCACGGTTAGACTAACCATGTGAAAACCATGAGAAAACTATGAGCTAGGTCAATCGCTGCCAAAAGCATGGTTCCAGGCTCCGACCAAGCCCCAGAAACCCATAAAACACCCATGATCTAGTTAACCATTCACATAAGGCCGTAAAAAGGTATTTAAACAAAAAATAGAAGGATCAATACCTATTACAAAAACCCAGGTTATTACAATCTTCCCCATATAACAATTCATCCCTGAATTTGTCTCTAAAAGGTGGTCAAGATTCATATGAAAACAGATACAACCACTGAGAACATACATCGGTCTCCCTCTCCCAAGTCTCATCTTGTAAACAAATGTGCTTCCACATCACCCATACTAGAGGAAGTGACTGGACTTGGAGACCCTTCATGCTCATGTCAATTATACAAATCAGATGCTCCTCAAAGGATACATAAACTTGTAACTCAACCTCCTCAATCTAAAAAATGTGAGATGGTTATGAGCGACAACGGTGCTGCTGAGATACATGGAACATGTCATGCATGGCTCGGTACCTCTGAGGTAACTTTAACTGATAGAAAACCGAACTGAATCTCTTCAGAATCTCAAACGACCCAATATATCTCAGTGAAAGTTTACACTATATCCTAACATTCCTATGACCCAAAATTAGTGAAACTAGTATGAAAAACCAGTACCCAACCTCAAAATATATAGGTCATCTACCACAATAAGTTTATGATTTCTAGAGAGACTGTGTACTAGCCACCCGCTTCTGAATCATCGGGACAACCTCAGTAGTCTCCTGCATGAGATGTTGTCCAAATAAAGATGCCTCTCCTATATATAACTAGCACAGGGGAGAGAGACATGGCCTACCCTATAAATCCTCCTAAGGTTCCACTTGTATCATCACCTTATAACAGCTATTATAGGAGATATCAATAAGAGGAACGTGTCTCTCCAAAGATCCCCAAAATATAAGATGCATGCTCACAACATGTCCTCTAGCACTTGTATCATATGCTCTGACAGGTCATCAGTATGAGGGTGGTATGATGTGCTCAGAAGAACCTGTGTACCCAACTCTCTCTAAAAACTACACCACAAATGAGATGTAAAGAGGGAATCCGTATATGAAATGATAGAGTGTGGGACCCCATGTAGTCATACCGCCTCTTGAATGTACAACTTTTTATTATCATCAACACTGAAGGGCTCCTTGATCATCAAGAAATGTGAAACCTTTGTAATCCATTCAAAAACAACCCACACAACATATTTATCTTGAGGCGATCTTAGAAAAATATTGACCAAATCCATTAAGAAATCATCCCATTTCCAGTTGAGGATAGATAACTGCTGTAAAATCCCAGCTGGTCCCTGATGTTCTACCTTCTCTAGCTGAGAGGTGGAACACCTCATAACAAAACCAGATACCTCTATCATCATTCTCGGCCACCAATACAATCTTTTTAGTCACAGTACATCTTGGTTACTATGGGGCTAACAGCCCAAGCTAAAGCATGAAACTCCCGCATCAAATCTTCACGTATATCTCATGGAACCCAAATGCGTCCATGGATACACAAGATCTCATCATCACCTACCCTTGAACAAGGAGGTGTGTACTCACCTTCCACACATTCCTGTAGAACTATGCCTTCAAAATCTAATAGCTGCCTCATCCCAACTCTGTCCAGTAGGGTGGAGGTCATAGCTAAGGATGGAAGAAAATTTTTCCCCTGTCTGTCATGCACCTAACGTTATAAGATTACACTCACTACTGGCCTACTGGACATCATGTATGTGATTCATCCTGATTAGTGCATCGACTACTGCATTTTCCTTACCAGGTGTGTAGGCATGTTCAAGGAAAAATGAATGTAGGTACTCTACCCACCTTCGCTACCTCAAATTTAGATCCCAATGTGTAAAGATATACTTATAGATTTTGTTGTCTGTGTACACCAAAAAATGCTCTCCCAGTAAATAGTGCCTCATACAGCGCAACACATAAACAACTACAGCTATCTTCAGATCGTGAATAGGGCCATTCCTCTCGTGAGGCCTCAACTACCGATACCCATACGCCACGACTCAATCTCCCAGAATCAGTATTTCCCCCATCCTAATACATAATGTGTCACATTACACCACGTAGATCTTGCCCTTCTCTGGTAGTATCAAGAATGGTGAAGATGTCAACTTCCCTTTCAGTTGATGAAAGGCCATCTCACAAGATTCTGACCACAAAAACCTCACACCCTTATTAGTCATGCTTGTCAACGGTGATACTAAGCATGAGATTTCCTATATAAAATGCCTATAGTTACCAGCTATCCCCAAGAAACTCCATAATTCAAAACCATTGATGGGGTGTTTCTAGGAAACTAAAACTTTCACTTTATCTAAGACCACTGACACTCCTGTATCCAAGATGATGTGACCCATGATGTGAATCTGATCCATCCAAAAGTGGAACTTTGTGAGCTTAGCATGTAACTGATTATCTCTCGGTGTATTCAAAATTTTCTCAAGATGGTTGGAATGGTCTTATCAATTATTAGAATACAGAAAGATATCTTCCACAAAAACCGCCACAGAAGAATCCATGTAAGGATGGAACAATCGGTTCATTAAATCCATGAAAATCGCTGGCGCATTCATGAGACCGAAGAACATACCTTGGTACTCATATAACCCATACCCACTATGAAAGGCTGTATGAGGTATTTATGAAATTAGAACACACACCTGGTGATATCCTAACCTCCATCCAATATTAGATAACACTTTATATCCTTGAAACCGATAAACATATTATCTATCCATGGAAAAGGAAATCAGTTTTTAATTGTCAGTTGGTTCAATTTTAGATAATCCATGCATATCCAAATAGTTATGTCTGCCTTTTTTGAAAAAGGACCAGAGAACACCACAGAGATGTATTTGGTATGATAAACCAATTTTCCTCTAAATCCTCTAGTTGACCCTTGAGATCTTCCAACTCCATCGTACCCATACTATAAGGAGGAATGGATACCGACACAACTCCCGACACTAGCTCGATAGAGAAATAAACCTCTCTCTTAAGAGGTAAACTAGAAAAAATGTTAGGAAATATGTACCTAAAGAAATCAAACACAGGAGGAAAGTCCACATGACTCACTCCATGATTATCTAGAAACAAACTAGTAATCTGGGTTGTCATCCCACCCAACCCACATTGCTCGGGTACAACTCTAATTACGTGGACATCTCATTCACCCTACTGAATAAACATTGCACCCTCTAGTGATGTGAAAGTCTCCCTTTAACGATAGTATTCAACACATTCTTGATAAGACATGATCCATTACATTCCTATAATTACATCAAACCCCATCATCTCAAGGACATAAAAATTCCAGATGAAGTGACACCCTCTGACCTCAATGGGAAAATCCATACACTAGATCACATCACCCATTCTACCTCCCAACATTGTGTCTAATGTCAAAACACCCTCAGAAAGAAAAACCACAATCCCAATGATTTTTACCACCCATGTAGAGATAAAACCGTGAGAGGCACCTAAATCAAAAAGAGTAGATGCAATAATAGAAGCTAATAAGATCGTACCTCTCACTATATATTTTCTGGGATCCATCTCTTGCAGGATTTGTTGCACTGTATATATCTAGAATGCACCACGACCCTATGACCCTTCCTGACTACCCTAATCTGATCCACCCTGTTGTATCTGAGAACTAGGTGTCTAGAAACCATTACCATGACCATCATTACCCTAGCCAGGCCTGACAGGACTACACTGCTTTAGCTCCCAACTAAACGCGAAGCTAAAGAACCTTCTCTGAAACCCGATGTCAGAGCTGACCCCCGTCACTAATAGCTGGAGTGAAGGTCCAGCAAAACTGTATCATTTTCCCCATAATACGTCAATATCAAAACTCGATTGGGTTGCGGTCACACTGATTTCTCTGGTGGCCTTGCCTACCACACTGATGGAAATACACTAATATACCTGCATCACATCGTGACTAGAAGTCATGTTGCGGAACGACTCAAAACAAAAATTCCTTCCAGAAGACATAGATCCACTAGGGTGAGAAACAAAACTCCCTTATTATATAACCCTAGATTCCCTTAGGTTATGCTCTATAATCAGTACCTGATTCACAATCTTAGTGATAAAAGGAAACCTAAACACATTGACCTAAGATTTGATTACATGTCCGAGACCTTCCTCAAAGTGCCTTGCCTGTGATAGATCATTAGTAGGATACATTGGTGTAGAATTCTACAGCTATGTAAAGCGTAAAGAGTATTCCATAACCACCATCGTGCATTAATCTAGATTCATAATCCCAGTATATCACTCTGATCGCATAGTCATAGGGTAAAATAAGTCATAAAAGCAGGATTAGAATTCATCCCAACCCATATTATATAGACCATCATCCTAGTTCAAAAAATCGCACTAGTTCTTTGCCACAACACGTAGCATATAAGTCAAGAGCTTGAACCTTCGCTCCGAAGGAACCTCTAGATGACCAAAAATAACTAGAGTGGTCTCCAGCGATAGATCTACAAGCTCTGATTCTCCAACCCCCGAAAACCTAAGAGGATTCTACTGCTAGAACATTAGTGTCAGCTCATCTATAGTTCTGGTTGGCTACAGTGCTCCTTAGATCATCTGTATATATTGAAAGAAACCCTCAGAGAACTGCGCCTTATCACTTGTTTCCGAAAAAACCTCAGGTGCCACAACTTGCACTATGGGAGGATCAACCGGTAGCCCATGTCCCACCATCTCTAAATTATGCTCATTACCTCTATCATGGCGTACCATTAGAGGTCATCATGGTGGAATGTATCTAAAATTCCAAACTCATGCTTCAAGAAAGAACAATATCAAATCATAAAGATCAAGAATAGGACAGGTCAAAACCCTCATAGAAACCATGTCAAACCCACATCCTACTCTTAAACCAAGGATAGTATAAATAATATCCAACAAACCACTAGAAACTATGCCTGCTACCCACCCAAAATCTTGGTCTAGGAAAAGTTACTATTCACCATTCACATTTCGATTTCCATTTCACATTCAATTATTCAGAAAATTCCACCAACGGTAAATCAATTCATGATTCCATGAGGGCTCATAACACCTCATGAACCCAAAACATGGCTCCCATTCAAACCATACAAGTAAAAATTTCATTAAACATTTACTTCCCACTAGTGCATCATTTCCCAATTCATAAGGGACTATTCTCTTTATGGATTGAAATATGATATCACACATTTATCTACTACACCCCACTAATACAACAACAGGAACAACTATCACAATAGCATGCAATATCTAGTGCATCCAAAATGGAGTGGTATAATTCATGGAATGTGATTCTAAAAAGCTTCTATATGATGCATGAGATGGCACAACATCATCTCATCAGGATGCAAATGAAATAGAACCCACAATTGTATCAATAATATTAGCAGAAATCAAATGCATAACCCAACATTGAAATAAAATCAAACGTAACAGTCAAAATTTAGATAATCAGAACTCAATTAGAGGAGATTTAGCTTTTCCCTATACATGGGGTAGCTACTCCCATGAATATTTATTACCAAAACCTATTTCCTTCATATCCCTATAAAACATCACCAAAATTTAAGTCAAACCAGAAAAGAAAACCCTCTCATACCACTTTGTAATGTCTCAGACAAGCATTCCACCCTATGGTGCCCCAAACCCAGTTGTCCACATGGCCTCAAGCACATCTCCCCAAACACCAGAGGTTTCTAACTAGAAGTGAGGGCCTAGGTGAGTCAGTGGGGAAACTATTCCCTTATTACCAAAATATCACAGCAGAAGTCAAACATATAATAAATAGGGAAATCGAAGTAAACCTCAGACAACTGAAAGTAAGAAAAGTCAGGAATACATATCAACAACTAGAAGTGTCTCATATAAAAAATGATGTAGATGGTACAAGTATCTAGAAAGTATCAAGAACATTACATTGAAATATAAAACAATACAAGTATATAAAAAAGAACCAAATACCAAAAAGATATCCCAGCATCGAAAGCCTCATTTTGGCCCTATGCTCTCCTATTCCAAATCCACAGTTAACAACCTGCACTTGGGAACTTGCCCATATCATAACCTATAACTATATAATTTGTTTGGGTCCCCAGGGAGGCCCAAATATAGAGTGAGATAACCATCACATTAGGAAACCACCCAGGTCTATACAGATCTAACAACAATTCTACAAAAGTGCTAGCATGTGTAAAAAACCTGTAAGTAATTGGATATGCCCATGGAATAAGTCTACTATAGTACGTAAAACCAAACATCCCTCAAGAATACATCAGAAAGAGAGTCATTTCCTAACAAGGTAGCTATATCCAAGTCAATAAGAAAGTCACACCGCCACGTCGTACATCCATCTATACCATGTAACCTACTCCTATGTTGTATAGAGAAAAAATGTCTCACAACCATGCCATATAGTGAAGTCAAATATCCCACAACCACACCATACAGTGAAGTCAAATATACCATGTCCATACCATATAGTAAAGTCAAATATCCTATAGCCACACTGTATAGTGAAGAGCAGACCTCAAGTGTTGGATTCATGGTGTCAGTAGACCAAGGCATCGATGTAATAATTTTAGACCCCAGAGGGCTTGATCCATTGATCTTGTACAAGGAATCGCATCGAGTCAGATGGGTTTCATTGATGGACACTCAGTTAGGCACTAGTTTTGGTCCTATAAGCATGAAAATAGAATGTCGTACATGAGCCTAAGCAAGTAGGATCCATGGGGTTTCAAGGACCGATGCATCCCACATAATCAAGACCCAAGGGGTAGATTCAACCCAAGGAATCCACTATCATGTTCCAAATCTATTCATTCAAACATTCATTTTAAACATTAAATTTAAAGAAAAATTCTATGTGACTATACTCACTCACATCAACCTGCACAAGCCACGAGTGTACCCACTCATGAAAACCATTTACCAAAATAATCATATGGGACTACCCTCTCATATATATCATTTAACATTCCATTAGAAATTTAATATAGATATACCCACCCATATTATCCATTTAACATTCCAAACTATCAAAATAGGCAAGGAATAACATGATATTCTTTAATCGAGTAGGCAATAAATCTCATAGGCAATCTATTCAAGCTACCAAGGCATTAACGTGATTCCTCTAACTAGAAAATCATAAGCACACACACCTTGGGGTGTTAAAACATTCATAAAAATGTTAAAACCATAAGTTGAACCCCTTTGATGACCATGAATCATGTAATAGGTGCCAATTCACTGAAACAGAACCTACGACATCCTCACTAGGTCCGACTATAACTACAACAAGAAACTTGCTAAAAAATGAGGCATCATCCGAAATTTCAACAGATTATGTAAAGGAAAAACACCCTAAAAACACCAAATAAAATATAAAATAATATATATAACACCTACCTCACCTCGGTAGTAGAATGATTGTCCAGTATCAAGCCCTGTTTTGTTCTAGTTTGGATGAAATCTAGAGAACAGATGAAGAACAAGATATTATAATGTAAGAGACTAAATCCAAATAGAAAAAATGATTACCAAAAGCATAGGATATGGGTAAAAAGGAACATAGGCCTTACTAATGCAGATTTGATGAGACAATCAGCGATTGAAACAATGGTTGGATGGAGAATCTGGCTCAAATCATAAGTTAGGCACTAAAGGGGAGAGCTCTATAGAGCTATTGTGTGATGAAGGATATAACCCTATTTGGGTTTAAAAAGGAATTTGTTTTTTAAATTATACAAAAAAACCTAAAAAATAGGGTCACATGGCTTACTCGCACAGTTTCCCAAACCATGCTCACCTCACTACCTAGAAGGGGCACTTCACAAAGTTACCCCATACAGTTTGACTAACCATGCTGTAACTGTGTGAAAAAACTATACAAAAAACCTGAACTTTTCATACATCATGAACGGGTTAGATGAACTGTGTGCGAACCATACAAAAACTGTGCACCAGGTCATTTTCAGCCCAAAACTTCGTTCTGGGCTCTGAACAAGACCCGAACACCCCCAAAACACCCCTTATCAAGATAATCATTCACATAAGGCCATAAAAATGCATTTAAACCAAAAATAAAAGGATCAATAAATCATATGAGAACTACATAGAGAGTCCATGAAAGAAAGAAAATATATCCCCTACATGAGGATACTTTGGATGAATTTGGGAAACTTATGAACTTCATCTTTGAGGATATACATTCTCAGCTTATGGGACCATTCTCATAACTATGGTAGTTGAGTCTGAGGCATTTCACTTGAATAATATATTGTCTAAGATTCTAATTGTTTCAGGGTGACTCTAAGTTTATTACCCCAACCCTTACCCTAATAGTGACATGGGATCTCCATAAGAATGAACCTCAAATTTTTTTAAGGGGTTCTTTATCATACATTACATTTGGTGTTACGAATAGAGAATCCACTAGAGATAATTAACCTTCTACCTACCTTTTGGGTGTTTGATGTATTCAAGATGAGAAAATATAAATTGGTTAGTGGAATTATGGAGAGGACCTTTAGGGTGGGATTATTCATCATCGGGGGGACCCCTATGATAGTTGCTGGTGGTGCCTATGGTCAAAAGAGTCAACTTATCTCTCCCGATGGGTGGCAGGGGTCTAAATCCCAACATAGTGAAAACATTCCTTTTTTTATGATGAGTACAATACCAAACAAATCCATCATGGAAAGATATATAAGTTATATTTAAGTGGATTCCTATTGGGTAGGGTTGGTAGCTTCCCTCAGTATGGACACCATGTATTTTGGACTAGGGGCATGCAGAGTAGGGACAAAATCATACCATTCATATTCTAATGGAGTGTCCATTCATTTTTGGTGACATAGAGTATTGGGATACTTCCTTAGTTACTTCTGGGTTATGGTCATAGTTGGTGTATCTAGAAAATCTCCTACATACTTAGAATAAGAGAGAGTATTTTCAGAGCATGGTCAATAAATGGTCTCATGTATGACATATGAAGCGAAATGTTATAACATGTTTGGTGAAAATGATACACAACATTCCCAACATTACTCATCCACTCATTGGTAAATAAGAATGTATTCACACTAATTATGTATAGAATTGGAGATACTAACCTATCCTTATTTCCTCCTAGTTGTAAGACATGATATTTACATCAGGTTAACCATTTTGTTATTTTACATTTTTGTTGAGTAGCACATTATGCAAGGATTTTTGTTAGAGTTTGTGTCCTAAGAATCAACTTTTTATACATTGATTACATTAATGTACACTTATTATATATTGTTCATTGTTCTTCATCACTATAATATGATAGTGTCTTGGATTATTTTTTGCATTAATAAGGTCATGGAAGATCCCTGCTATGATGAGAACCTTGAAATGAAATAAAAATATTCTTAAATAAAGTTCTATGGTTGGATGAAATACTATTATTGGACACATAGTGTACAAACCTTCATGTGCGAGTACTCGTAAGAAGACGAGACTCTCTCTCATGGAGTTCACACTTGATAATCTCCAAGATAGGAGATTATGAGAACAGACCCTCCAGTAGTAATTCTGTATCTCTTTGTGTCATCAGACATTTCTATCTACAAGCATGTGTAATGGTCCTTAGATTGGAATATTATAATTAACTCATGTCAGGACTCGCGCACTTAGATTTGCAGATGAAAACCATCACAAAGAATTTGGCAGGAAGTAGGGTACGTTGGGTGCATCATGAATGACATGTTGTTAATGGATAAGTCGAGGAAGGATTTGTCCCTTTCATATTTATGGAAGTAGATATATCAGGCCCTTTGATTGAAATAGAACTATCACCCAAATTCCATGACCATGGTGTCACGACGAGTTTATTTCTGGAAGTCAAAGAATGATGGATCAAGCATATAGGTTTATGACACTGCCATGAAACCTTCTTGATGAGATATTACAACTAAGGGATTAAATTACATGGTAATAATTCATATGAGGTGACACATCAATGTGGCATCAACTTCTTTCTCTTGGGTTCCTTGACCTGTTGCAAGAAAATAATCTTTGACTTTAGGCAAGACCACCTAATGCCAACGAGAAACAGGCCCAGAGGGTCCGACACTATGTGTATCCAAGTATATCAATTAGAATAATGATTATTCCCATTTTTGGTTTAAAAATTATTCAAGGAAGCCTAAATCATTTTAATGTTGGAGGAAGAATAAAATTAAAACAAGATATACACACCATATATATTGAATGTACACACCGTGTAGTTTCCATTTTGGAAAGGAAATGAAAAATGAGTACACACCGTGTATTAATGATTACATGCCATGTAGTTTTTCCAGTCGGTATTTTGAAGAAATAATATCATTTTATTAAATTATATTTATTATAATCAGTGTGGGAACATGTTAAGAAATTAATGATTCGACATGGTGGTTTTCTGTAAGAGTTAATGAAATAAATAAAACGTGTAACACATTTATTTATTGTCATAAATCTATAACCTCAAACCCAATTATAAATATCCTCACAACCCCATCACTTTTCCCTAATCATTGTGCAAAAAAATTCTGGATAATTCTCTCAAGGATAAAAGAACTCCTTCCTCTAAGAATGCTCTCATGACTGAGAGAGATCCTCCTCCATCAGATCAAGGAAATCTAAGGCGGATAACACAAGCAAAGGCTTCTCTAGGCTAACAACCAGAGGTTCCTTTGGTGATGTCCAGAGATATATGGTTCATGTGTGGATCACCACTAGAGGAAGTATACACTTGGATTTTGTGATGCAATGACGAATCACATCAGAACATGATTAGAAATATCAACAAATAAAGAACGACATAAAAGGTACTTCTTGTCAATTAATTAATTTAATTATAACCAACCTGTGATGATCCTCCTATGTGGTTTCGATTCTATTATTCTTCTCTTTCTATTTCTATGATTCGATCTATGGAGTCTGGTGTTTATCATCGTATTGATCCCAGATTGATCATTGCTAATGAGAAAAATTCCAGTGGGCACATCCACCCATGAGCTTCCACTGCACCTGGGTTAGTTAAGTGGTATCAAAGGGGTCACAATTTTGATTATAGTTATTTAATTTTCATTGATAATTTACAAAATTATATTTGATTCAATGCAAATAAATTTTTCTATAAAACTGAATGAATGAGATCCATTCTTCCTCCTCCGTTTCTCGATTCACATCACAGAAAAAACCTTTTAATTTTAATTTTTATTAAAACAAAAACGAGGAACTCATACGGAGGAGCCTCTGATTTTGTCTGTACAACACAAGAATATATAACGTGTAGTAAAATCTACACATCGTATACTTAGGTTCAACGAACCAGTATTGGTCTGCCAAACCACGCCGTGTGAATTGTTCATACCTAAGTTTTTTTAATACATCATGTTGACCAGAACTGAACAATGCGCAGAAACCGGAATACACGGCGTGTATTTTTAATCAACATGCCGTATAGTCCGATTTGGCCCAGGTGAAACTGTGTAAAAGGATAATCTATGTAACCGTATACATGGGATTTCCAGGCTGGTAACTACGTAACAAGGAAGTACATGCCTTGTTAGATTAATCTACACGCCGTGTACTGCAAAATTTCCAAAGTATAAAAAACACACCAAATCCCCTAGCGTATAATTTGGATAAAGGGTGAAAACAAATAAATGCTGTGTAATATAGCCTACACGCCGTGTACTTTCCCGAAATGGAATTTTACTAGGTTTCCTCCAAAGTATAATGACCCGTAGGAGGATTATAGATGAGAAGAATCTCAAGGAAATTAAGAAAGGAATTTAAGATAAAGAATTGATTAATTATAAGAACATAATTAATTTAATTCAAGTGCATCTTTTATTGAATAAAAGAACAATTAAAATAATTTGAATACTAAATTTTCATAAATGTTGTTTCATGCTATGGATGGTCATGAGCTAGACCAAAGACCATTTGTGTGTGTATGGTTTCATTTAAATTTATTTTATTTAAATTCATTGTCCTGCGAGCCCTCTTCTAATAAAATATAGGTCCTGCGTGCCCATGGATTCTTTAATGTAAACCCCATGCAATGGAGGATCTCCCAAGCCAGAGTAGACAGTTCAAAATCTGAAGCTGAAGCGAAACCAACCTAAGAAGATACAAAAGTGGACGGGTGGGAGTTGTAAAACATGAACCATCAGGTTCAAGGTGTTTTTTCCTAGGTGAGGGTTAGCTTATCAAAATTTCTAGATAAGATAACCAGTAGAAGCTCATGATCATGCCATATTATTTTATTTCTATATGATTTTATGGTTTATTCATTATGTATGTTTTTTCGTGATCAAATAGTAAATGAAATAAACAAACATGCAAATATGGAATAAAATAAAAACCGGACTATGTGTAAAAATTATCGGAATGTGGTTAATCACTTAAGAAATAATCACTTAATATTAACAAGCATGTGATAATGAAAAAATCTGCATAAAGGATTGAAATCCCACAAATACCATATTAAGTCATACCAAGCCTTCAATTACTTGATTAAGGTCAAGACTCAATAAAACTATGTGTTTGACCAACCCTTGTTGGGACACATACTTTTATAAAGGAAGATCTTATGAAAGTTTTGGGTTAACTTAAACACTTTACATCAAGAGGAGTAGCCCTTTCTAGACTTGTTGTAAAATGGAGGCAAGTGTTGAGGAAATCGATGTCCGGATTTCAGGATTGGGGATTATACTCAACATATCAAGGAACTATAAACTCATAGTTGGAAAAGACCTGCCAACCTAAATACCTTTAAATATCTTGACCAACCCTTATTGGGGTTATGTGAAGGGGAATATGAATCCTTGCCACTAGAATTTCATAAAAACTAGGCATTCCATGTTCAAAGGAGGGGGCCATTGGGACATGATAAAACAGTGGGAGAATTAATAAATTAATTTATTATTTTTTATAAAATGTAATCAATAGGCACTGATAAATATCCTCTTTTAATTTGTAGAATCATTATGAAAAACTCATCAACCACATTTTTTTGCGATCAATTATGGATAAAGACAATATCCTCACTGGTTGTGACTTTAAAGAATGGTTTAGGCTTCTTCATGTTATCCTACACCATGAATGGAAGTTTTAAATGATGGAGTCCTCACTTCCTCATTTGCCAGCCCAAGGGGCGAGTGATGAATATTTCATGGTCTATGATCAAAATTTGAACAATGCACTCCACATTCAATTTTTGATGTTGTCATCAATGTCTAGTGAGCTCATGAAGTCTCATGAAGACATGGATTCTTATAGCATGCTCGAGCACCTTCATGGTCTATACCAAGAGAGAGCAAGACATGAAAGGTTTGAGATCTCCAAGGCTCTATTTGAGAGCAATCTTGGAGAGGGTTCCCCTGCCGGGCCTCATGTAGTCAAGATCATTGTCTACATTGAAAGATTGGAGGTTCTAGGGATTAAACTCCCTAAAGAACTAGGAACTGATCCCATTCTTGCATCACTACCCCAGAGCTTCTCTAACTTTGTTGTAAATATCACCAAGAACAACATTGAGAAGTCTCAATCTGATCTTCTTATCCTCATTCACCAAGTGGACAATGATATGAAGCGTGAAAAGCCTTCTATCCTTATGGTGATTTAAAGGAAAGGGATTGTGGAGAGATTTAAGCCCAAAGCTTCTTAAAGGCCTTCCATGAAAAGGAAGATCAAATGGGAGGCAAGATAACAGGAGGTTGTATGTTTCTCATTTGGTAAGAAGGGCCACTGGAAGAAAAACTGCACCCAACCAAGGAATAAAGTGGAAGCTTCAGGTGCATTTGTTATCAAATGATATATATCTATTTATACCAATTAGGTATTAGATACTGATTGTGGTGCTCAAATCTGTATCTAAATACAGGAACCAAGTAGATTAAGAAATATTGACTGAGGTGAGGTGGATTTGTGATCAGCCAACAGAGCTAGACTTGCTGTTGTAGCTGTCATAGACTACCACCTCACATTGCCTACTGGTATAGTCTTGGTATTAAAAAGATGTTATTTTGTACCCTCTGTAACCAAAAACATTATTTCAGTATCCAGATTAGATACTGATGGATTCACCTTTATATTTGGAAATAAATGTTGTTACTTTTATAAAGATAGCATTTGTTTTGGTAGGGTACATTTATATTATGTCCTTTATGTGTTAGACTAAACAAACCAAGTAATGGAAATCAATGACAATGTTAATTCACATGACTCATACCACACCCAACTTTGGCATCACCATCTAGGTCATGTCAATGAGAAAGGTTTGAAAAAATTACATCAAGATGGGTATTTAGATTCTTTCAAACTAAAAACACTTGGTGTATGTCATGCGTGTCTACAAGGCAAAATGAAAAAAGCCCCATTTAGTGGGAAAGGTGGAAGGGCTAAAGAAATTCAAGAATTAGTTCACACAGATGTGTGTGGACCAGTTCAAGTTGAAGCAAGTGGTGGGTTCTTGTACTTCATAACTTTTACTAATGATTTTAGTAGATATGAATATATTTACTTAATGAGGTATAAGTCATATTATTTTGATCGGTTAAAAGAATACAAGAATGAAGTTAAGAACCATCTTGGTAAGAAGATTAAAAAAACTTTGCTAAAAAAGATGAGGAGAATATCTTAATCAGGACTTCATTGATTTGTTATGGGATTTTGGGATTCTATCTCAACTCACTCCTCTTTACACGCCTCAGTGGAATGGTGTAAGTGAAAGGAGGAACCTCACCCTATTGGACATGGTGAGATCAATGTTGAGTCATGAGAGTCTTCCATTATCTGTTTGGGGATATTCATTAAAAATAGCAGCACACATACCAAAGCATGTTCTAACTAAATCGATAAATAGTATTCCATATGAGTTATGGAGTGGATGCAAAGCTATGTTATCTAATTTACATGTGTGGGGTAGAGAAGAATTTGTTAAGGCCTATTCAAGTAACAAACTTGCACCCTGATGCACAATGTGTACCTTTATAGGATATCCCAAGGAAACAAGAAGATATTACCTATACAACCCCTCAGATAAAAAGGTTACAGTGGCAAGACACACCATATTCCTTGAGAGGGAGCACATATTCAAAAGAGACAGTGGGAGCTAGAGAGACTTCAATGAAGTCAAGGCTCAAGATACATAGGAGTTGGTACAAGAACAGATTCCACAAAGCCCCATGGAAGAACAATCTGTTCCAGAGACATAAGAACTATGTAGGAACATGAGACAGGTGGGAGAACCAGAAGGATATGGTTTTCTTGTCACCGAGGAAGGTGAATAATTATTGGTTTATAATGATGATACTCTTACCTACAAGGAATCATTTAAAGGCACAAACGTTTCTAAGTGGAAAGAAGCCATGAATTCTAAAATGGATTCCATGTACCAAAACCAAATCTGGATTTTGGTAGATCCTTCAGATTATGTAAATCCTATTAGTAATAAATGGGTATTCAAGAAGAAACTGGACATGAAGGGGCAAGTCAACACCTATAAGGAATGACTAGTTGCAAAAGGTTTTAGACAGCGTCATGGAATTGACTATGATGAAACCTTTTGACTGGTTGCAATGCTAAATCCCATCAGAATCCTATTGTACATTAGTGCTTACCATGACTATAAAATTTATAAAATAGATATCAAAACACCATTCCTTAATGGGAACCTCCAGGAAGATGTCTACATGACACAAACTGAAGGGTTTGGGACTCTAAAGGATTCCAACAAGGTATTCAAGTTGCAAAAATCCATTTATGGATTAAAGAAATCATCAAGGTCATGGAAAATTCATTTTGATGAAGCCGTAACAGAATTTTGCTTTGTAAAGAACGAATGTGAGACTTGTGTCTACAAAAGGTTTATAATAAGTGCAGTCATTTTTCTAATAGTATATGTTGATGACATATTACTAATTGGAAATGAAGTATATGTCTTATAGTCAGTTAAGGCATGGTTGGATAAATACTTTTCTATGACATACTTGGGGGAGAAAAAATATATTCTTGGGATCAAGATCCATCGTGATAGATCCAAGAGAATGCTAGGACTGAGTCAAAGTACATACATTGACAAGATACTGAAGAAATTTAGTATGGAAAAGTCCAAGAGGGGATTGTTGCAAGTGTCACATGGCTTTCATCATTCTAAGAAAATGTGTCCTTAGACACATCAGGAAATAAAGAAAATGGAAAGTATCCATTAGGCATCCACCTTTGGGTCAGTCATGTATGTTATGTTGTGTACAAGGCTAGATGTTGTTTACACATTATGTGAGGTTGGAAGATATCAAGCAGATCTAGGAGACCGCCATTAGATGGTAGTCAATAATATCCTTAAGTATCTGAGGTGTACTAAGGATATGTTCTGAGTTTATGGAGGAGATAAGGAAATAGTCATCAGAGGACATGTATATGATAGTATCCAGACTGATCAAGATGACGTGAAGTCATAGAATAGATACATATTCAATTTGAATGGTCATGCAGTGAGCTAGAAGAGCTCAAATAAAGGTGTGGTTGTAGATTCTACAATAGATTCAGAGTATATCATAGCTTATGAGGCAGATAATGAAGCAATATGGATGTGAAGCTTCATCCAAGAGCTAGATGTATTACCCAGTAGTAAAGATCCCATCACACTCTATTGTGATAATACTATAGTGGTGACACTTGAAAAAGAGCCAAGGTCACATCAGTGGAAAAAGCACATACTTTGGAATTATCATCTCTTGAGGGATTTTTCCCAGAGAGGTGAAGTTGCAGTGAGTAGTATTTCCATGGAAGACAATGGGGAGGACCCCTTGACTAAAGCTTGGACTCAGCAGAAACATGATCATCATGTGAGGTCTAGCAGACTAAAAGTTGTAGGTAGTTGGCTCTAGTCCACCTGGGAGTTTGTTAGAGTTGGTGTATTGACAACCAACTGTTTATAATTTGATCACATGAATGTACACTTATTATATATAGTTAATTATTCTGCATGACTATAATATAATAGTGTCCTGGAATATTTTTTGCATCAATAAGGTCATGATAGATCCCTGTTATGATGAGAACCTTAAAGTGATATAATAATATTAATAAATATAGTTCTATGATTGGATGACATACTATGATAGGACACATAGTATACAGACCGTCATGTTTAAGTACTCGTAAGAAGATGAGACTCTCCCTAATAAAGTTATCACATGGTAATATCCAAGATGGGAGATTATGAGAACATACCCACGAGTAGTAATTCCACATGTCTTGGTGTCATCAGACATTTCTATCTACGAGCGTGTGTATTGGTCCTTAGAATGGAATATTATCATTAACTCATGTCATGACTCATGAACTTATATTTGCTGACAAAAACCATCACAAAGACAATTGGCATGATGTTGGGTACGTTGGACGTGCCACGAATGACATGTCGTTAATGGATAAGTTGAGTGAAGATTTGTGCCTTTCATTTTTATAGAATTAGATATCTTGGGCCCTTTGATTGAAATAGACCTGTCACCCATATTCAATGGCCATGGTGTCACGACGAGTTTTTTTGGAATTCAATGAATGAAAGATCAAGCATATTGGTTTATGACACTTCCATGAAACTTTCTTGATGAGTTATTGAGACAAAGGGATTAAATTAAACGTTAAGCGTTCGTATGAAGTGACACATCAATGCAGCTTCAACTTCTTTCTTTTGGGTGCCTTGAACCGTTTCTAGATAGTAATCTTGGAATTTAGGAAAGCCCGCCTAATGCCAATGAGAAAGAGGCCTAAAGGGTTACACACTAAGTGTATCCAAGTATATCAAATATAATAAAGACTATTCCAGTATGTGGTTTAATTATTATTCTAGGAAGCCTAAATAATTTTAATGTTGGAAGGAGAATAAAATGAAAAAAATATATACACGCCACGTACATTTATTGTACACACTGTGTAGTTTTCATTTTGGAAAGGAAATGAAAAATTGGTACACGCCGTGTATTAATGATTACACGCTGTGTAGTTTTTCCAGTCAGGATTTTAAGGAAATAATATCATTTTATTAAATGATATTTATTATAACTAGCGTGGGCACATATTAAGGAATTAATGATTCAATATGGGGGTTTTCAATAAGATTTAATGAAATAAATAAAATGCATAACTCATGTATTTATTGTCATAACTCTATAACCTCTAACCTGATTATAAATATCCTCACAACGCCAACACTTTTCCCAAATCATTGTGCACAACAATTATGGAGAATTCTCTCAAGGCCAAAATAACTCCTTCCTCTAAGAATTCTCCCAAGACTGAGAGAGATCCTCCTCCATTGGATCAAGGTGATCTAAGGTAGACAACCCAAGAAAATACTTCTCCATGCTAACACCCGAAGATTCCTTTGGTGACGTCTAGAGATACGTGGTGCACCTGTGGATCACCACTAGAGAAAGTCTACACTTAGCTTCTGTGATGCAATGGAGAATCACATCAGAACTTGATCAGAAATATCAACAAAGAAAGAACACCATAAAAGGTACTTCTTGTCAATTAATTAAATAAATTATAATCAACCTATGATGATCCTCCTTTGTGGTTCCGGGATAATTCTTATTCTTTTTATATTTTTGTGATTCGATCCATGGAGTTTGGTATTTATCATCGTATTGATCTTGAATTGATCATTGCTAATGACAAAAATTCAAGTGGGCACATCCACCCATGAGCTTCCGCTGCGCCCAGGACCTTAAATTTTCATTATTGGATTGGTCATGGTCAATATTTCACTACATTAAAATTTTACAAATGTGGGAAAACATCAATAATATGGTTGATGATGATGATTCTTGGATCATAATGAGATTATTGGATGTTTACTCTTTGTTCCATGGATTCTTTTATAGAGTTCGTCTCCAAGTCCAGGTCCTCCTAATATATTTATGAAACGTTCATGAATCTCATTCCCAACACCATTTTATTGTGGACTCCAGTTAATTAAAATAATTACATCCATAATATGGTGAATAAAAATGGTTTGAGTTTATGAGGATGTTGGATATATCCGAAATATGTAAAAGTATTCCTCATTTAGGGTTGTGAGGGAATATTATACATGAGAGATAATGAATATCAGGTTAAAACCCCATGGTATCCCATGAATTTCATGATGAAAATTATGATTAATCTATAAGTTATCTAAGGTTCTTCTCCGTAGGCATCTTGTTATCATCACACCAGGTGGTTCAAAATCACTCTGCAAGGAATCCAATGCTTTTATGTAAGGAAACATTTATTTTCACGTAGGGATTACTAGGATCATCACATAGAGAATTTAATACTCATCAAATTGGGTAATAACATAGGATTGTATACTATGGAAATGGAGGAGAGATCCTCTTCTAATCATATATGATTCTTCTTCTCTTAAAATAGGCCATCTCATGCTCATCACATGATCCAACATCACAGGATATCCAATTGAGTAGAGGGAGAAGAGGTAATTTTATTATCACATCTACTTATTAGGATCATCACCTAAGGATAACTAGGATAATTACCATAGGATGGGTTTTTGATGCATCAAGTGGGGGTTATAGGTTTAAAGATGATTCAAGGTGCTTATCAAGTATAGGGACTCTCTAAGTACATTGATCACATACAGATATAAGAGTAGGTTTTAGGTTGAGTGAGGTTTATCACTATTTAAAGTATTATGAGGATGATAAAAAATTTAATTATTTGTGGAGGGATGATCTAAATAGACAGTAATTATGTGTTAGGATCATAAAAGTTTAAATTTGATTGAGGTAACCCATGGTTTAATGTTTAGTGGGGATGCTCAATGACTTAATTTCTAGTGGAGGGATGATTCCCATATAGAATCATTACATACTGGTCCATACATAGGTTAACATCATGTGGTGACACAAAAATCTAGAGGGACTTGGTATTTATGGTGTAAGTTTAGGTGTAATCTAGATAAATGTGTAGGATTATGAGTTGATGACTCTCTAGGGAAAGATGAGATGGAATTGGTATTTTTGTTTAATGATAGTTAATTCACCTTCTATTCACCTCCCACAAACATGAGATTGGGTTATTGAGATATCAAGATTCAACAAGAAAGAGACATCATACATATTATACTGGAGGGATGGTATCATAACCTTTATAGTTTGAGTGCACAGTTTAAGGTCATGTGATAAGAACATACCATAAATTTTATCATCATCTAGTAAGGAGACTTACATCATGAAAGGGGAGAAAATAAGGGTTAGTATGGGGATAACAGATACCATATTCCAAGAGTATAGAGAAATAATCTCATAATTTTCATAAGAGGAATATTTTTCTAATCACATGAGGAATCCTATACTCATCACATGGGTCATCCTATGTTCATCACACAGGGTAAGCCCATAGTTTTACATCTTCTGCTGAGGATATTGTCATGCAGTTTAACATAAAAAAACTTGGAATTTGTGGTTTATAATTTATTGACTAGAAAATAAGGAATTTTCATCATGGAAGGAGAAAAAATAGGGGATATTGGACTTATTATTAGAGAATCCAAATACTAATACAGGTTTTCAGAGGATGTCTATTTGTATTACACAAGTATTATTCCCTACATGGTGGAAATCCTCCAATGATCATAACATGAAAAAACCCATACTTATTTGATATGGAATAAAAAACTCTTTACTTAGGGAATCCTATGTTTATATCATACGATAAGTCTATAGTTTAGTTTTTTTCATTGAGGACATTTTCATTCCACTTAATATTGTTCATGTAGGACATTGGTGCTATGTAGTTTAAAGTATTTTATCTCAAAAGTTGAACAATATTTTGCATTAATATGGACACTCCAATTTAGGGCGGGAGGAGATAAGGATCCATGGGTTCTTAACATGATCAATGATGGAAGAAATATGTGATTTCCCTTGATGCTTCTATGGTTGGGGATTATGTATCCACTATGATGGTTCTTTTGGAAATAAATCAGTGTAAACACTTCCTGTTTTACGTAGCATGTAGGGTTATTGATTTGAGGGTTCCTATTCTTTGTAGAATAAGGAAAAACGCTTTTAAAACATGTTTTAGAGAAAAGTTCTTGGGTTTAATGGTCTATAATACTGGTTATGAGTGTGGAGTTTTTACAAGTTAACTTAATCTGAATGGGTGTAGTTGAAATGAGTTTTTAACTTGATAAAATCTATGTTTCGTGAATGGTGGCATCAAATAGGGAACTAGGAACCTATGTCACAGAACATCGGAGTTGTGAGAATATTTATTCTTGTTTAAACCATGTGATATAGAATAATCCCAGTTCCTATAATTTCAATGCATAGTTGAGTGAATCTTTTAGTGTTCCCAGATGTTTAGTGTTGCGTGAATAATTAGAATCTTCTGTGAACTAATGTGTTTATTGATGAATGTTGTTTAGATTAATCTCCAACATAAGTTTGAGTGATTTAGAACACATGTATGTTTTTAAAACAAGTTTATCATTTGTGAGAATCTATAGGAGCCTATGGTTATGTGAATTCACAAAAGGAGGAGTTGGGTGAGCTGAAAACATGACTCTTCAAATTATAGATCTTCATCCCTAAAGGGAGGGGGATACTATATTTATAATAATTTTGGTTTCTAGAAGGCCATGGGTCATTCAAACCTAGATGGTTAAGCTAATTTGGATACCTCATAGAAGATGTTGTATATATGTTTTTTTAGTTAGTGTCATGAAACCTTGATTTTTGTGACACCCATTCCTTTACTATTTGAGGCTAGCTGGGATGCCAACCAAAATTTTCTTATTTTACATTGTCTTTATCACACAACTACTTGCACAATTTTTTTTAATTTCATGAACTGACTTAAAAAATTTCATGCAAGACCCTCCTTGTCTCTGGAATGATCCCCAAATGCTATGTTTGTCGATCACCTTGGTGAGTGTATACATTAAAAATCCTTACATGCGATTTTAAGTGCCAACATGCACATTTTGGTAACCATGGATCCTGGAATATTGATGATATGAATTTAGAGATATCCATATAACATTATTTTATTGACTAACACATTTTTCATATGATAAAGATAATGTATCTACATACAATCCAAATTTTGGTTAAATTGTTATCAATATAGGCCAAAACCAACTTTAAGAGTTACACTTTTCCTTCTTTACTATTGTTAATTAATGGGGAACTAGTGAGTGGTTACTATCTTGGGTTAATGCAGTTAGTAGTATACCACTTAAATTTCTATTAAATGATGCTATATTAATATATATATATATATATATATATATATATATATATAAACTAGTTGACATAATATATTATGAAAATACATGAATATAATTATTGAAAAAGTTTAAAAGATTGAACATGAGAAGGATCTACTTAGTTATCTTGAGACACTTGTTCATTCGTATCAATGTGGGAGAGAAGTTAGCTTTTTTTGACTCAATACAAATAGAAAATATAGAAGCTCCTAATAAGAGTCATCCTAGAATTTTTAAACATTAATAATGTCCTTATTTTTCTCCCTCTATGCCTTTCTATATGGAATCTTATATCCAAATGTTTGTTGTATCATCTCCTACACAAGGATTATAGGGACATCTTGACAGGTTGTAATCTTCTGAAAAATAATATTTGACACAAATCATGTGTCCAAATAAGTATAGTCCTATATAAGGTTGGGTTTAGATAGGTGAGATTTTCCTCAATCTTAATAATCATACACCCTCAAAGAGAAAGTCTTGGAATCAACGTAAAGAAAAATCTAAAATCATCATCACATTTGTCACATCAAATGATGCAATATTTCTATTTTGACTACATAACTAAATATATAATGTGTCTATGTATATAAAATTTCTTTATTATAAATTTTAGGTAATGTTTTCTTGTAAAATATATTACAATATATAAAGTTTTTTCTATTGAATTGAATATACCATCTACAAATTCAAGAAACACAATTTGAGTGTGATAATATTCTAGTAAAATCTAGGTTACGTTTTTATAGATTTTGACCAACATGTGAACAATGGTGGAGGATTTATATTTCATCAAGGCTAGTATACAACCATTTTATTTCAAGTATCTTCTTCTACCACTTCATCACCTTCCTCCACCTCATCACTGTTTCCCTATTATTCCTCAATTCTATAACCATTGTAATTAAACCATTAGCAGGTTATTGGTTAAATAAATGAATTTCTTGTATCCCATATTCATCATAATTTAATGTATAATAAATATTCTATAGTATATCCTGGTATTGTAAATGTATATAAAAAATATATTGGATCTCCTCATCAGGTGTCAGATTTAATTGATAATTAATTATTGCATGAAGTTTTTCCAGGGTAACACAATCTCTTATGATAACCACTCATGTTAGTCAGTTAATTTATAGAGCTCCCTAGTTTATTTTAATTACCTCACTATAGATATAGATAAAAAATAACTTTATTATCTATTTTAAATAATTTCATGTGATCATGATTCCAAAATTTTAAACAATATTTAAATAATAATAATATTGTTTTCATTTTTTTCATTATGAGTACTTAAATGATAGTTCTTATTAATTATTGGTTAAGTTGGGGAGTTTTTTACATGTTTTTCTTAGAAAAAAAATAATTGAAATTATTTTAGGTTTCTTTAATTATAGTTTTTAAATGAATTGATGGAATCAACATATATTAGGAAATTTGAAATGCATTGATTCCCTCAATTCCCATGGCTAGGTCAAACATGAAAGGTGTCAGAGGCCACAATTAATTGATGCCCACATTCAAGGAATAAATTAAAAATGAAGCACTAATTTATTTCATGTTTAACCTTATCCAAAGGATTTTAGTGCATCATCACATTTAGTATTTCTCAAAATCTGTTGATTCACTAACATTGTTCAAAACCATAATTCAAAAAAACTTAAATGAATTTTCAATTTTTTTCAAAAAACCCTTATAAAATATTCAACATAATAAATATTACACTTTTTATTAAATATTTAAAATAAATAGTCATTAATTACTTTATATTTTCTAAAATACATTGCATTTCTAATTAATAGCCTCTAAAGATACGATGCAACATGATTTTGGTGGAGTAAACAAGAGACATCCCTCTCACCTTACTCTTGTAAAATCGTTCAAATATATACATGATAATTTCTATATGACTACCCTATACCTATATTTTTCACATTGAGAAAATGTTGGGAAACTCTTATTTCAAAGTATAAATAAAATCCTAAAAATATATCATGTTTTTTTATAAAAATACATAAAAAACATGGAGGTGTGAAGTGGGTTATATCCCCTACATTTTATATGTTTTACATTAATAATAATAATATTAATTTTTTATAAAATATAATAATAGTATTATATATAATTTTTTTTGATTATAACTTCTTCTTATGATGTTATATTGAAGATTTTTGTATGGTATCACAATCATGGTGTTGATAAGAAAGATTCAAGATCAATATGTGATATGAAATTATGACTCACAGAATGATCCCTAGGTTCTGTTATGTAGATCCTATCTTCTATGATATAATAGTATGAATATTTTCATTTGTTGCATATTTTAAGTAAATAAATAGACTATCCCGAGTAATTTTCCACATACATCATGATGGTGTAGTCTGTCAGACCGTATGAGGCTATTTTCAAGGTGATAAAGGCATTCCATGGATTTATCTTTATAGGGCTAGTGAATACATTCAAGAATTTTTATTGGAGAATTACTAAGTTTAACACTCCCCAAACTAGACTGTATTTTAGTGAGGCACATGTCTCCCACCATCATTAGGTTATTTAGGTATTCCGCATAAATGAGGAGTCTCCCAATGAGGAACAAGTTCCTATCACTACATATTATATTAGGATGGTATTCACTCTAACCACTTGGAGATGCAATCAATTATCTACAGAGTAAGTATCATCATATCTAAGATATAAATTAGGGATTTTATCCTCCACATGTGTTGATATTCCCTCATTTAAGGTATCTTCTAGAATTGATAAGATCGTACACAATAGTTCCAATGATGTTATGTGGGTTGATTTGAATTGATAGTTTTAATACTAGATTAGTGGTAAAATATTGATATATCAAAGGTTCTAGTTCTTCATTGATCTAAAAGGATTCCCCAACAATTAAAAATATCCCTTTCATAGACTATTGTGGTAGTGTGGTGGTTATAATGACGGGGCAGTGAAATTTCTTTAGAAATTGTGACTTCTCATCACCCCAATGGGTTGCCTTTGAGATGTGGTATATAGATGACCATCAAATTCAAACTTTATAGACTCTTTAGTGTCTTGAGATCCCATGGTTTCTATTATGTAATTAATTTCAAGTATTGGATCTGAGATGATTGGATCATTGAATATTTTAGAATTCTATTTACAGAGAATATCTGGACCCCTTCTTGTATTATTTATTTGTTAAACATTAGTACTAGGGTTTTTTTTGCAGATTCATTATCATTACTTTATAGTTTTGAGGTTTCCTACTATAGGTATGATTACACTCACCCCTATATGGGGTTTTTCCATTAATGTTTTGGTTGTGAAGATGATGTATGAGATTGGAAATTTTCTTGGTAGATGTGTAACTGGTATGGTTTTATTTAAGTTTACACCAAGTAATGCTTGCTAATTGTTGATATAGCAAGATGGTTTGTATTGTTGATGAGAGAATTGCAACTGGATATTGCTCCAAAATTACACATAGATAGAAAGAGTTTTCCAGTTCCATGTATTTAATAGTTTTAGAAGATTTATGGATATAATATCCCTTTGTATTTTCTTATGAGTGGATGATGTAATTGTATATTATTTTATCATACATGTGTTTTATGTAGTAATGTTGTTTGTATATATAATGATCGTTATTTTATTTATTATTTATATTTGTATGTATTATGTTATTTTAATATAATGCATCCCATTTTATGAGATGTTCCTACTCAGTACTAGTCATCGAATCCTGGTTTATAAGAGGCACTCATGGGGTAAAACCATCAACTCACTACCAACCCAGGGGGACCCTGGTGGGTTAGGTTGCGAAACTTATCTAGTGATATATATTTTTCTTCTAGAAATGGGGATGACCTTGTTTGTTTAAGGTTCAAACATTTTAATCTATTTCTAACGGGTTTATTCGTAGAACTGGAAACATGCAATGATTCTATATCCATTTGGACCAACTTTCCAAAGGTATGTGATCATTAGTTGTGGACCGATGGGGCTTAAGAATTTGAATAAGTGGATAGGATGGGAGGTCAGGCTCATCACACCTTTTTGGGGGGAATTATTACCTACTCCTGGAATCTCTTATAGATTTATGTTATGTTCATGAATCCTTATTAATTCACAAAGTATAAAAGTGATTTTTTCTTTAGATTTAGCAATAAATGATTGATACGTATGGGATTTAGAGAATCTTTTATATGTATTTGAGGTTCCTCACTGATGGAGAATCATCCGTATGTATTAGAGATTCTTAGTCAATGGTATCCTTCAATACATTATATAGAAATCTCTTGGTCATTATGATGACCATAATGGTTTTAAATCCACTAAGTGGGGAAATTAAAGTTTATTTTCCTTCAGAATGACAGGGATTATTTCATAGTTGGGATCATACCTGCAGATGGGCTACCAACATATTCTCATTAAAAAGGAATCAGAACCCATGTAGTTTGATTATAAGAATATAGTTTAAGGTCATACGGGAAAGAAAACAATTAATGAATGATGGGACTTAACCTTAGAAAGGATACCTACGTACTCTATTATTAAGGCAGAGATCAAAGCCCATGTAGTTCGGGTAATGAAATATGGGACTTTTTCATCATTAAAGGCCCAAAAGAGATTTCATGATTACCTTTACACTCTAAGTTCATGTGATTCATGCTCGGTGTGGGAAACAAGAGGTTTTAGTAAACTTGATGACTGTTCCACGAAAGAGGTAGTCACAAGAAATTATGTGGGGATTATGTATGTATGAATCCCCAAGTAGATGAAAATCAGGATTTAGGAAAGAATCCCTAAGAGAAGGGTCCATAAAGGTATTTGTATTTTATGACGATCTGGAGTTTTAACTCGGGACTTACTGTTGAAAAGGAAGCCCAAATTAAGAGGGACTTAGGATTGGGGCTTACTCTTGAGAAGGAGTCCCAGGTTAAGGGGACTTGTGACTGGGGCTTACTCTTGAGAAGGAGGCCCAGGTTAAAAGGAACTTCTGATTGGGTCATACTCATGATAAAGAGGCCCAGGTTAAGGAAACTTATGATTGGGGCTTACTCTTGAGAAGGAGGCCGAGGTTAATAGGAACTTTTGACTGGGGCTTACTCCTAAGAAGGAGGCCCAGATTAAAAGGAACTTATGACTGAGGCATACTCTTGAGAAGGAGGCCCAAATTAAAAGTAACTTATGACTGGGGATTACTTCTGAGAAGGAGGCCTAGGTAAAGGAAACTTATGATTGGGGCTTACTCCTGAGAAGGAGGCCCAAAAATCAAAAGATCTTCTCATCTTAAAGGATGAGTTTATATACGAAACCTCTAATCGTGGTGACATAAATATTGTAAGTCACGAGGTTTTCGAAGAGGTTCTCACAAAATTCCTTTCAGATAAGGATTCCAACAAAGGAACCATGCCATAAATGGATTTGAAAAGGTGTTCGAGGGATAATATCTTGAAGTGGAGAGGTGAAAGAGAGAGACGTAAAAAAATAAAGTTGGCGCGCTAGTTTTGGCATCACAAATCATTTGGAGCGCAAGTCTTGGCTGTGCAGGTTTACTTTCACAGCATGGGTTAACCTAAGATATGAAGAATCTATAGGGTAATACTTGGGCGAGACTTAACTCAAGCCATTAGTATTATCCTAGGATGTTTCCAAAAGTAAGGCGCGCAAGTTTCATTGAAAGGGTGGGGCAGTGCACAAGTGTTTACATCTTTTTGGAGGTCTGGACACTTAGACGCGGAAGTTTTGATGAATTTTAAACACTTAGGCCTTATCCTACTCCTTCAAGTCTTCCATTCTAGGTAAAAAGTTACCTTATAAGCTTTCAGAAGAGTTGAGTTGAAGACTTGGGTGACCAGAGCATGAATATGAGTTTTGGAAAAAATTTCCGTGAAATGGGGGGCCCACAGGGGATATTTATTGGCCACTGGGAACGTTGGGTGAAAAAAGAATAGGGCGCACAAGTGACATGCACAACCCATAGGCGGAGTGCAAGTGACTTTCACAGCGTACAGGAAAGTTGCACGACTCCCACCAAATGGGTTCCTGGTCCATGCCTTTGTCTATTTTTGATGTTCTTCAAAGGGTGATCATCATTGTGCTTAAGTTATTCCCCTTTTCCATTCTTTGGAATCTATGACAGAGAGGAGCGTCAACAATATTATAATAAAAATATTTTACCAACAATGGTTTTTACTCGGTTCTAACATTTTATAGTACGTGTAAAATTTATATGAAGATCTTTTTAAACATGATCATGTACTCTAGGTACACTATCTTATCAAGGAATGTATAAAAAAAGTACATCTTCTATAGTTTTATTTACCTTCTCAACCAGAATGGGATAATTAATTTTCTTATGAATATTAATTTTATCCATTGAATTCAAGGATCTACCACGCTGTAGCTAAAAATTAGAAACATTATAGATAGCACTGTTAGATTTTTCTATAAGTATATACATTCTAACTACTATATTTTTAGTGGTTATGTAGTATTTCATTTCCATTTTTGAAGAATTTAATGAATTAAAAAATTTATTTACTAAATGTTTAAATATGATGGTTTTTTTTAATGGTTTTGTGATAATGTTACTATTCAATACAAAATATTTTCTACATGGTGTTGGATTTTTTTCAACTATATCAATTAATGAGTTGATTTTATTTAGTGGTGCATTTGTTGATGATGTAATCTATAAAGTGATGGATTTATTGATGGGAGCAATAATATTCATGAATTATTTATACTGATGATGGAGTAATTAAAGGATTTACCCTTGAAAAATCATACAAGTAAGCTTGGAGTTTTTACTTGGAGAAGTGTTTCTTGAGGAATAGTAATTGAGGGGTATGAAAGTATACACAAGTAACCCAATTGAAAATGTCATAGATAATGGAATAATCTTGGAAGCTAAGGTGGTATATTTTTAGCATGAATAATTTATATAAGTTGTGGTACTTTGATGTAAATGGGCCTAAGTTGTGCCTAGAGCTCCTTAGGTTCATACCTAGAGTTTGAAAATAGGGAAGGGAAGTGTTAAATGCCATGAACGATGGTGTTTCAAGATGAAAAATTTTCTTAAATTAAATTAAAGACAAAAATGGATACAATGATAAAAATTATTAATTGAAAAATATTGAGACAAACTGTTATGGATTCTTGAGGTGGATATCCTAGTAGTTCATGGAAAATAGAAATAATGAGTTGATTTTCAAAATATGAATTTTAACAACATTTTCTGTGGGAGTTTTCAAGTAAGAAAGAGGTTTCTTGAAATTGTTTTTTTAATTTACATGGTGTTTGTGCATATGATTAATCAATATGAGTAGGTATAATGTTCTTTGTCATGGTGGAAGACATTTTTTCCACTAGGTTCTCTGATTTTTTTGAAAATGATAAATATACCATAAAGAATTGAATTTCAAATAGATTTTAACATGGAAATTGAATATTCCATCATTTTAGGTGTACTACACTATAGAAAAGTTATGATCAGTTTTTGAAATGATGATATTAACATGATTTTGAATATTTGAAGGAAATTAATTTTAGGGTCAAAGGTTAAATTGAAATTCAAAATGTCCATGGTGGTTTCCATATATACTATGCTGGAATGAACATCAATGAATATTTCTAGTTCAAATTTATTATCTTTTGGGAGGTATTAAGTGATATTAATTGAAAGAGTTTTTCATGGATTTCGAGTAATTTCATAGATGGGGTTTTCCATCAAAATCAAAATAATTTGAAGACATTAATGAAGGAACTTCAAATAGAGAAAAATAAAATCTGAAAAGTTAAAATCCTAGAGAAATCTTGATATCCATATTTATAAATATAATGTGTATTATACAATGAGAAAGTGTGATATATGGGTAATCAAAAATAAATACATACTGATGAAAAAATATAATAGACTATTATAACTCATTAGAGATCTTTCCAATGGAGGATTTGTTCCCTGGACATGAATTGATGATCCTATCATGGAAGGTAAAGTTGTTATGATGGTGATGTTCAAGAATTATTTTCAAAGAAGGAACAACACATGGAGATCAAGGATAACCAACCTACACATATGGAATTTATGATCATGGAGATAATATTATATACATGTATGGTCTTCTGTTCTAGCTCATTTTCATTTATTTATAAGTGGTTAAAAAGGGAGGAGTTAGGGATTGACCCTTGGGAGGTAGTGTACCATCCATAAAACCATTATAATGGGAGTGAACTTTGTCTTAGAGAAAACTTTACTTAACACACCAATAAAAGTAATGTAGAATATTTTGGAACATTAGAAAATTTCCATTATATAATCCTTGGATGTATCCCAATGTGAGTGAACCAAGTAAATTATTATACCTTGTGTTCATAATTAATATACTTAGTTGGATATATTTTCATGTTTTAGTTAAGTAAAAATTTGATTAACTAAATTATAGAAAAGACAAATTTAATATCCATAAAATTATATTTATAGTGGATGAATAAATTTGACCATACTAATTATGAGGTTATGATCATTTATGGTGGTGATATATAAAAGAATTATTGGATTATTTTTTAATGATTTTTCAAACCACTATTCACCCCTCCTGGGGAATTTCTTACCAAGGAACCTCATTGAATTAAAAATTGGTGTTGTTTAATAGTTCTACCTTTTTCTATTCATTTAATATAAATTGATTAGATTTATTCTTTAATTAATGTTTTCATATGAAGATATATTTCACTAAAAACCATTTAGCGAGATATAAAATGTAAAGAATAGGAAAAAGATGAAAATGTCCAAAGAGTTTATATATGTTGGGAGAGTTTGTGTGAAATAGAGATCTAGAAAAAAAATCACAATAGACCTCAAGTGGAAGGTATCAATTATTTTAATTATATATATATTGAGACATTCAATGTTGAAAACTGATTATATATAGATATTGATTTTCAAAATGATTTGTATTTACTAATGATGATGTGATATTGAGAAATATAATGGTAAAATATGTTCACTTACTAGAGGAGTCATATTCTATGAAAAATGTGTAATCATGAAATTTATCAAGGATAACTATTTTAATAGATTTGATGTTACGTAGATAAATATTGAAATAATTTTTCAAAAATAAATATCAAAATATTAAATAAAGTTGATACTAATATATGAGAGAAGAATGATAACTAAGACAATAAATTAGAGAAGATATATTAAAAAAATAAAGGCTAAGATATATTAATATCTACACATATAGTATAATTGATGGAAGATAATAAATGGTTGGAATAAGAGTAGTTGGTATTGATGGATTCCATAACCCTTATAAACATTAAGATAAAGGAAGAAAGTGACATACTGGTTTTTTTCTTGAGTCCTTCAAGGCCTTCGGGCCACCCAGGTCTTCCAGCCACCCATGAGTTTATGTCAGTAAGGATTTGGGGATACATTAAGGCCTTTAGGCCACCTCAAGTAATTAGGGTCACCTCAATTCCTTCATGCCACATGATGTGCAGATAAAATCCATACACATTCAATAAAGAATAATCTCCAGGGGAGGATTAATAGAAGGCATATTCACTAGAGTAGAGCTATTAGATTTGTAAGAATGAGAGGGAATGGAAATTTACATAAGTACCAGGCCTATACATTTCTATATAGGACAAACAGATGAACATCCATGCGAAGGTGGAGAATTGATCATGATGTAGATGCTGAGGAGGGTTACTTCCATGTAATCATAGTCTGGGTTGAATTCCTCTCAAACATTCAGGTCATGCAATTTAATGAAGCTTATAAGCCATGTAAGGGTTCCCCCAAAAACCCTTAAAATGTGGATTATAAAAAATAAATAAAAATTTAAGGCCTTTGACCTGTTTAGACAAATAGTAGTGAGATGAAGGTATTATATTTTAAATTATAATTAAATGATTATAAATACATTAAGAAAAAAAATTATATATTCTATAGGTAAAATAAACACAATTTATGATGGAGCATCACCAAATATCGAGAATAAAAATTCTATCATGGTTGATTATAAGAAAAATAAAACAAGTATCTCAATTATTAAAATAAAAAAATGAGGCTAGAATTAAAAGACACACAATATGTTCTCAATAAGATGTAAAGAAAAAAATCTAAAGTTCAATGTAGAGAGGTGTAGTGACATGTTCTCTAGTTGTGGATTTCATGGTTATATTGAATTTTTTTTATAAATCATTAGAATATATTTCATATTATGAATATGATGAAAAAGTTTCAATGTAGACTTTACAATCATAGTAAAGGGGATAATGATATTATTCCAACAATCCTTTCCATGTTAATCATTATTTTAGTTAAAATCATCGGATAAATTTATCCAAAATAAACAAAGATAATTGATATTTATATAATATAAAATATATTATTTCGAGAAATAAATTTCCTGGGATGGTAAAAGGTGATCCTAATGTTGAATGTTATTTTAATAGAAGTTACAAATCTGTCACTAAAAAAATACTTCAGGGAAGAAAAAAATATTTATAAAAATAAAATATGTTCAAATGTTTCGTAGGATATCTAGATACCCCATAGTAAAGAAAGTCTTTTAAAAGATAATGGTTCTTGTAGAGATAATAAAGATAACAACATTTTTTTAAAATAAAAGGCAAAAAAAATTTATCTATATAAATTCATGATGGAATAAAAACCAAATGGATTAAACATAAAATTAGTTATAAAGAATGAGTGAAACCTAAGGATAATGAAAAGGCATTTGACTCAATCAAACTATTTAAAACCCCACGATGGATTCCAAAATGAAGGAAAAACAAAAATGTGTGGTTCTCAATAATTCAATGTTTTAAATTACTTTATCCTATTATATATTCTCTCCCCAAATGTATCAAATTATATAATCTCTATTAAAGTTATGTAGGTTTTAAGGGGAGATACAATCCATGAGGAATTTTTAATATCAGACATGATGAATATGAAATCACAAGAAATAATTCGTGTTAAATGAAATAATAATCAGTATTATAGACCAAAAAATATTTAGTAATTAGAATAGATATCAATAAATTTAAAATATACCTTCAAAAATTAATAAGCAATCTTGATGTTTAAGAAACAACAGTAAGGGACCCTTTGATTTGTTTTTTGATCTTACATATTATATCTTTTGACTGTTTTTAGAATATCTATAGCTTTTAAAGATGAATGAATCTTATTATGGGTATTAATTTTTATATATAAGTATGGAGAAACTCATGGGGAGTTTAATACATAGTTTCAGAAGATGTTATATTTGTTAGTACAATAATAAATGTCTAAAGAGAAATTTTTGTGATCAAAGTGGTATTTTTATGGTTATTCACTAATGATTCTGTATAAGTGTGATTAAGATCATAGGGGGATATCCCTGGTAAAATATAAATTCAATGGTTATATGAAAATCATGGAATTAAGTGTGTGAAATGGGAAAATTTTTTATTATTGACTTAAACTCTGGTTTCCTATTCCATGTTTTGATTCAGAAGACTAAGATGATTTTTGGTAACTCTATTATAAGTGGTATGTTCATTCACTAAAAATATTTTATGGTGATTATATAGTTATTATAGGTATTTTATCTTGAAATAAAAATCTTGATATTTTTTGAACAAGTGGATGAAATATATTTAAAGGGATATATGAGATGTGAGAGTTTGTGAATAAGTTTAATACCAAAAGAGGAGTTTAAACTATCAAAATATATATTTTTGGAAAATTAATCATATATAAAGAATTTATAAAATCATTGAAGGGTATTAGATGGGTAAAGGATGGATTGGCTTTTAAAAATATGATTTAATGAATTTATTGAAAAAATATAAGATTATCTATTAATGATACCCTTAAGAATCTCAATGATAAAGGGTGATGACTTTATTGAAACAATGGTATCATACATTCATTAATAGAGAAATTGAACTAAAATTTACCTATTTATAATTATTAAAGTTCATATGTTTTATAGTAAATGATATTGTTTTTTGATATTTAAAATTTTAAAGCTAGGGATAGAATTATATCAACATATGAGATGAATACAAAGACCCTATTTCTCAATGAACTTTTTTACTTAAGAATTATAATTTATAGATTTACATTGGATTTAATTTAAAATGGGGGAAAATTTTTATCCTTATTCTTAAGCAAAAATTAGAAACATCATGTTATTTTATAGTGTTTGATTCAAGGAGAGTGTTCCACCAAACCCAAATGGAAAGATAGTAAGAATCCAATGAGATATTATCAATGAACAATGTTTTATTTTTTTTAACCATATTCAATGAGGAATTGATATTATTTGTTAGTTTGTTTATTAATTATGTTCATATATATGGTGTTGGTTTTAATTAATAGAATTATATTATTAATGAGTGATTAGTGTTAAATATATAGTTGTTTATGGATTTTTTGGTAAATTATATGAGAAATTTAACAAAACAACCTAGTGTACCATTTAAAAGGATATTTGAGATAAATTTACATTGAACCGAAGAGTATTTTTAATCTCTATGGGCCTTTTAAAATCACTTGGTAATCAATAAATAACCATAGGGAACGAATTTACAACAAAATATTAAAATAATGAAAGTACACTATTGAAAAATCAATAAATACATACATCATTATAATCATATCATGCACAAGTTGATGATAAAAAACTGGAAATTAAAAAAATATAAAAAAACCCATCTCAATGTGGTACACAACCAATCACAATGTCCCATGTCACCCCCATTGGTAGCCCTATCTCAAACGCACAAAGAAGATGAGAGCTTGAACAACTTCTATAAGATCATAAAGGGTTCAAACACAAAACAACACAAGTAGGATGTGAGCTAAAGAGCCTAGTAGGATTCCACCAAAAATTCTATAGTGTTAATTCATAAGTAAATTCCAATGTTTTAAAAGTGTATCAAAATAAATAGATTCTAAAGATTTCTAAAAAAAATAGTTTTAAATATTTAAAAATCATTGGTCAAACAGAACCAATAAAACATGACATTTCACCATTTTAAAACTAAACATTTATTGAAAATATTTGAAAACTATTTCACAAGATATTGTAATATACTCAAGATAATATTAGAATATTCCCCTGAGAACAAAATCTACCCAATAGTCAATACAATAGAGTAAAAGTGCATAATAACAATAAATTAATAAATTCCATAATGTAATCAATAAATCATAGAATATCTGATGCCAAACAGTGACAACAAACATTGTTATGTATTGAGTATCATGTATATAGATGTCATGGGTAAAAACTAGGAATGATATCAAGTCCACCAGATACTAGATAACAAAAAATCGTCATGATTAATATTCGGTTACATATATAGTCTCAAGGGTCTCTAGAAATCCAGTTCCATGCACACCCACTTTCCTGGATTCACATCCATAGCATGAACCTTTCATGTCTATATTGATTCACTATAGGGGGTGCGAGTATGCTAAGGAAGCATATATATAGGCCATCTCATCTAACTATCCAGATTTCTATGACTAGTAAAAATAGGTGAGTGATATAATCATGTTATGGGGATAATAATGAGGATCCATAACAATATTAATCATGGGATCATGGACTCAAATCACATACCACTCTCACACCCAATCTCACTCAAATTAAATAACAACTTTATAAACACCCAACAAAATGGAAGTATAAGATTAAAAAAAGTTATTGAATGGGATTATTTATAAAATTCCAACTGGGCCATCAAGAATAATAAATTTCAATTCAAAACCTTTTATAAAATTGAACATTCAAAAGGGTAATCATACCCACTTCCTTTCACAAATCATATTAATAATTCCAAATAGGTCATGAAAACAATCATTTATTTAAAATAAACCCAAAATAAGTGATTTTAAGTATTACAATTTTAAATGGTTTGAATACATTTCATAACATGGGTTTACACTCTATTTCCATGTGAATAAATCAATAATTTAAAATCACCCAAGAAGACATATTTAAGCAAGGGGGAAAATCATCTAAAGTGGTGTCTTTGTAATTTCTAAAATTTTACCATTTGAATCTATTTAAAAACATCAAATTTTTTAACTAATTTCATTTGAATCATGAAAATTTATTTTAGGAATAAAACATTATCCAAATCCATTAATTTCTCAATAACAACCTTTAATTTTTTTTGAAAATAAATACAGAAAAACATGTAATTAAACAATTCAAAAAAATTTATAAATATCAATAGTATATCCATTCAATTAATTCTATGTTCAATTTACTTAAAAGAGGATCAAGTATTATTTCACATGGGAATTCAAGATCAACAATTACAGAACATGTGTCATAAAGAGGAAAATATATATAAATTTTCAACTAATAATGAATAACATAAATGAAGGAAAATAATAGGAAAAACTACATTTAAAATATAAGATCTAACCACAATATATCTTAGATGATTCACCTCTAATTATGTTCATCAAATATGGGAAAAGGGATATTCAGAGAAGATAGAAAAAAACCTATATCCATAATTCTACATCAATTATTAAAATCCAACGAATCAAAATACCATCATATACTATAGGAATAAGGAATAAATACAAGTATAGATATTAAATCCTAAGAAGAAAAGAACTCATTGAAATAAGATCACCACTTTGATCATAACTTTTCACCGCCACGAATGGAGGTTGGGGGAGATAAAATGAATCTAGATATCCCCAAAAAGTCAATGGATCAAATTGGTTTTAGGTTGTAGAAATTTGGGGTTAATTAAGAGGGGTTTAGGATTTTAATTAAAAACTTTGGAGCATTAAAATAACATCATATAGTTTCTAGGGTTAGGTTCCATGGTTAGTAATAATTGTGCACATAACCATCTACCCAAAATAGATCCATTGAAAGAGTTACATGGTTAGGGTTCAATTTTATCCAAGCGATGTGCCAACCATACAACCCCCTTTTATATAGGTTTAATGGTTTGGTTAAACATTCCCAAACTATGTAAAAACCATTAATATACAAAGAATACGTCAAAAAAATTATGAAAAAACATTATAAAAAACCCACAATGTGATCCAATAATTGGATACTCAAATCAATGGGTAAGAAAACCTAAAATAGGTAAAGAGATGTCACAAACTCTTCAACATAGAACTTTCTATCCCCAAAAAAATTATATTCCAAATGATAGAACATGAAAGTACATTAATCAATACCTTACCAATATTTTGTGGTGGATAGTCTGCTATCAAGAGAATAGACTCACCTAAAGGCTTACAACTCAAAAAAATCTATAATTAACACAATAATATCATCACACATATCCAAACAATAGAAATATAGGAGACCTAGAATAGGAATCCCCAATATTTAAATATTCCTCAAAATGGTGTAACATAAGAAAATAACATCCCTTTGAACCAAAAAAGAGACTTCAACCACTCACCAAGGAGAAACATCTAAGATCAAATATCAACTAGAAAGGTAAAGAACTAAAAAGAGTTTCTTCTGTGGGTAAGTACTATATGGTATCATATTATTTTCGAAACTGATATTTACCCCTCAAGGAGCTCATAAAATCAAATGCCAACACCTTTGGGTTCTTGGTCCATAAAAAATCCACATCATCCTAGTTAACTGAGTGCATTACATTGATTTATCCAATTCTAACTGGAATGAGCTCAAACATCATGTTTAATTAAAAATAGGGAACTAAATTATCATAAGGGAGAAAATCTACCATATCAAAATTGATCTCTAACAAACATGGACAAACAATTTAATAGTAAAGAAAAATCAACACCCAAACATCTCACGGTTTTATTAGCACAATATTGAACTCCATCACTAGGAGTACAAAATACATCAAGGAAATAAATTCATTAAAAAAGAATACTAATAATTAAATCATGCACATAAAAAGGTAAAAATACAAAGATTTTAAGAAAAGGAAACCATTATTACATAATCTATACACAAATGATCCAAACAAAGGTCTGAAAGATATCATTCACAAAGATCCCAAAACAAAATGTTTCCAAAACAGACAAGCGACAACAAGGAAAAACTCAAACATTTTACACTCTGAAGTCGAAAATAACAAGTTGGATAAACATAAATTACATCCAACAACTATTAGATGACATATCATCCACTACATGAAAATATCCACTCTATGGCCTATAAATGGATGCCGATTATCTTGAGTCATATACTACCCCACAATAAGTAGCTGATGATCTCGACCGAAATATACCTTTCCACTATCCCAACATACATAACCTCTTAAGGTTACCCAAACAACCACAATATTTAAAAAATTTCGAATATTTCAAACACGAACTCTTTTAATGAAAAAGTTATCCACATTGTAAAAAAATTATAGGCCTATTTTTTTCGTGATAAGGATTTCCTTTATCAAACATGAAAGAGGTATTCTAGCCTCTATGTCATTTCACTATCTCCACTACAACAGAAGAATTATTATTGAGTGCATGAAAATAAGAGATAAACACATCCAAATTAATGATGTTTAAGGGGTATGGGTGAAGAAATTTTCTAAAATATATATCCTTACAAAATACATAAACAATATGCTGCATATGAAACACACCAAACAAAAAATGTGAATTTTTTGTCATAATCTGCAATCAATAGCTCATCATGACAAAAACCTAAGAACTTAGAAAATTTATCCTTATTTACTTCCATAGGATTATTCCACCAAATGAATATTTAATTATATAATTACCTTGAAATTCTTTCATATGCATAAGATGGAATCACTACATCAAAATACTTAGGGATATGCCCCTCAAATAAAGAGTTGATATACTTGAACTTCAGAGCATCAATTGAATTGAGGGAATTGAAAATACCATCAAATTCTTCAATAAAATATACTATCTAAAGAGATAATTTTTATCCTTTTTAATATTTTGGATAAAAATAGAATAATTCAAGGATCGGGTTCCATGGTTGGAAGGTATTAGGATCCACTACTTGATATAGACCCTCGATAGAGTTTTCAAAAAGAGATTCCCCTTCTTGAAAATGTGAAGGATCACTATAAAAACTGGACTAATGAATTAAAATTCTAAATTTCAATGAAATTTAAATGTTTTACTTTTATGGACATAAAAAAACAAAATCATATCAACTTAGAAATCAAATAAAACTCAAACAGAGAACAAAATATTTTAAACAGGTTCACAACCTACTTTTATCAAAGAACTATTGAATTCAAAACACACAATATTTCAACATTTATAAAACCTTAATCATTCCTTTAGAGATGATAAATCTTATTATAAATCTATCATTGATTTTAAAAAATAATTGACAACTCATGAAATTTATTCTATGGTTTCAAAAACATTAATCCCATTTATAATATCCAAACCATTTCCATTTAATTACATTATAGTCCAAAATGTACACTTAAAACATTATTTTATCACATCAAATAAGAGTCTATGAAAATTATTTTTTCATAATGAAAATTTCATAAAACTAAATTTTTGATAATTGAAAAAATTTCTCAAATAACTCAATCAATAACTGTTTTACGAAACAATTTCATTTTGGAAAGGGATATTAAATCATCAACAAGGGATTAAAGCTAAAACAACCAAACAAGAACATGAAACAAACTAAATCCATAACCTTCATAACTAACCATAGATAATTTAAGTATCCTAGAAGAAATAATATAAGGAGTTATGTTTCGAACCATGTTATTACTATTCATGTCTAGGTCTTATGGGTTGGTGAGTCACAAGACAACCTCACAAAAATTAATAGATGGATTTCTATATCAGTAACAATGATTCCTCAGAGTTTACCAGACCATGTAAACATGGTGTGACTATGGTCATACTTTTATTTTGGTTAAAAAACTCACAAGTGATTCCAATATTAATGAAAGTCTCACTGGGAATCTAAATCTCAGTCATCATTAGGAAACTAATAAATGAAACGAAATAATTGAGTCCCCACATCCCTTGTAACTCAAGTATCATTATGAGGAGTTGGTGAACAAAAAATCATTCACAAACTACCATATCAGTTTCAAAACATTCTTAATCTCCATTATAACATGTTTCACCCAAAATAACATAATTGATTTCTATGAGAATTTCTTCCTTTCATGTAAATACATCATCAAATATAATTTTTGACAAACCAGCCCAGAGAACCATCTAAACCAATATCCAAGCCAATTCACTACTAACCTCAAGAGCATCGTTGATATCCACAGGCTAGCAATAAGAACCTAATAATCAATAAATAACTTCTAAGAATTATTTCGGCCAAAAATATTATAATAATAAATGTATACTATAGAAACATCCTCAAATATATATATCAGTATAATCATATCACACATAATGGAATGATACAAAACTGAAAAAAACAAAGCTTCCAAAAACCCATCACCTAGTTTTACATGAACACCCACCATGTCCAAATTCACCAAAACTTGATCACCCTATCTTTAACTCACAAAGGAATATGAGAGTTTGAACACCTGTTGTAAGATCATAAAGGCTACAAACACAAAAAAATATAAGCAAGGTGTGAGATATAGAGCCCAGAAGGATTCCACTGAAGAGTCTATGTAGTTACATCATATGGAAATTAAAATAATATGAAAGAGTAGTTTAGAAAATATATTATTAAGTTTAGTTTAAAAATAAATTTTTATACATTTAAAAATCATATATAAAATCAAAACTTTAAAACATGCCATTTCTCCATTTAAAAAATAAAAATTTCTTGAAAAAAATTGAAAACAATTTTACAAGGTAGAGTCTTATAATCCATAAAACATGAGAATATGGTCCTGATATCAAAATCTACACAAGAGTCAATACAATAATATCAAGGTACATAATAATAATAAATGAATTAACCTAGAGTAGTAATCTATCAATCAAGGAAACTCTATTATCAAATAGTGACAATGAACATTATCGTGTATTGAGTATCATTTATATGGATGTCATGGATACAAAATATGTATGATATTTAGTCCACCATTTAATATCTAATATAATATAATCAAGAATTGATTTCGGTCTTAAATCTAGTGTCAAATGTCTCTAGAAATCAAATTCCATGAACACCCACTTTCCTATACACACACCCATAGCTTGAACCTTTCATGTTCTATATAGATCCACTAGACTGGGTGCGATTCCACTAATTAAGAATATATCTAGTCCATCCTATCTAACTATCCAGGTTCCCATGACTAGTCAAAATATGTCAGTGCGATAATCATGTTATGAGTATTCTTATCAATATCAATAATTGTCTAATACCCTCAAATAACATCTCACCCTCACCCCAATTCTCCCTTAATGTAAATAATCCCTTTTTCAATGCCCAAAAATGGTGAGTATAATAATAAAAAAAAGTTAAATTATGTTACTATTACCTGATATAATTATCAAAATGTGACAAATAGGACATCAAGAATAATCAATTTCAATTCAAAATCATTTATACAATTCAACATTGAAAAGGGTAATCATACCTACTTATTTTATGAAATATTCTTAATAAAGGAAAATTGGATGTTAAAACAATCATTTTTTTCAAAGATAACCTAAATCTTTCAATGGAAGTATTACAATTTTAAAAGGATTGAATACATTTAATAACAAGGGTTTACACCCTCTTTCCCTATGAATAAATCAAATATTCAAATTCACCAAAGATCACTATTTTAAAACAAGAGGAAAATATTTTAAATAGGGCTATTATTAATTTCCAAAAATAAAACTTTTAAAACTATTTAGAATACATAAAATAGTTCAACTCATTTCAATAGAATTAAGTCATTTCATTTTAGGAATGAATACCTGGGCCAAAACCTAAATTCCCCCAAAAATCCGTTAAAATTTCTTTGAAAGTAAATCTAAACAAACATGGAAATAAACAATTCAACAAATGGTGATGAAGATTAATATTAAATCCATTCAATTAAGGCCAAGATCAATTTATTTAAAATATGGTCAAATTGGATTTTACGTGGGAATTCAATGTCAAAAATAAAAGAAAATGTTTTGGAAGGGGTTATATATCTATAAATCATCAAGCATTAATGAATTAAAAAATGGAGGAAATTTATAGAAACACCTACATGGAAAATCTGATATTAAACTTCCACAAATTCAAGATGTGTTTCCTCTAATGGAGATCGCTAAATCTTGGAAGAGTGATATCAAGAGAAGATAGAAAATACCCTAGATCCAGAATTACACATCAACCATTAAATATCCAATGAAACAAAAGGAAATCATAACCTCTCAGAAAAATGATTCAAAATAAGAATAGATATTGAAGACCAAGATGAAAATAACTCATTGTAAGAGGATCACCACATTTATAAACACTAGGATCCTCCATGAAATGAAGTTGAAAGAGATAAAATTCCTCTCTATGTCTCCCAAAAGAAAATGGATTGAATTAGGTTTGAGTTGGATAATTTTTTGGTTAATTATGGGGTTTCAGGATTTTAATTAAAAAATTTGGAGAATTAAAATCCCATCACAGAGTTTCCTGGATTACGTTGCACATTTATTACAAACCATGAAACCAAAATAATCCACTAGAAGAGAAACACGTTTAGGCTGGATAGTTAGTTTAACAATGATCCATCCATTTCCCCCCTTCTTTACAGGTTTCATGGTTTGGATAACCATCAATACATCATTATTAAACCATGTATTGGACCTGAAACATTAAAAAAATTATAAAACAATCTATAAATAATCCATGAATAGATCCAATGATTGGATACTGAAATCAATTGGTCAAAACATATAAAAAGGTAATGAGATGTTATAACACATGTCATATTTTTCACTTAAAGAGGATTTACTTGGGGGAAAGTAATTCAGATTTATGAAATGTTGTTATTGTATCCAAAGTGATAAGGACATCGACTATGGAAGAATATTGGGTGGAAAGAAAGTTTAATTTTTGAAGAAATACTTCATTTTTTACATTATAATTTGATTAAAATGATGTATAAGTGACCATGTATTTTGTAAATGGATGGGTTAGTGAGTAGAGTGCTCAAAGTCCATACATAGAGTCTAAAAATGGAGAAGGTAAGTGGTTTATTCTTTTGATAATGGTGTTTTACTTTAAAAAAAATTCTAAATGAAAAGAAGTACTAAAATTATACATAATGATATGTTTTTATAGTGAAAGTGTGTAAAAGATATTATAGATGTATGAGGAATATATTTAGGTAGTTCAGGATAAATAAAAATTGGCATCTATGTTTTAAAAAAATTCTTTTAAACCTATCATGTCTTGGAGTGTTTCCTATAAGAAATAGGAGTCTTGGAATGGAAGTATAGTTGTTAATCATGTTCTTACATATGATTATTCTAAAAAGGTAGATTCAATTCACTTCATTGTAGAGGAATTTTTTCTCCCACTGGGTATTTTAAAGATTTTATGAACATAGCCAAAAAACCACGGGGAAGGGATTTTCAAAAGAGGTTAAGAATAGATGTCAACTATGTCATGGTTATAGGTGTTCCATGTTATAGAAGTGGTCATACATATTTTTTAAATATTTATATTTTTAGGATATTGGAAATTTAATGGTTGAGCATTAAAGATAAAGGTTTAAATTACACTTAGTAATTTTTTTTGTGGATCCCATACATTCTGTGGAAGAAAAGATTTCATTTCAAATCGATAGTTTATTTATTTTTTCATTTAAGAGGTATTATAATGTCCCAACTTTTATCAAAGGTAAATAAAATTGTTTTTAATATTTAATTACATGGTTTAGACCTTGTATTTTTATCTAATTGAGTCATGGGGCTCATGGGGGGTGTTTTAGAAATGGTCGCAGTGCCAAAAATTGGAGAAATAGGTTGGGATTCATGGTTAGAAGAAACCATGTAGCCTAGGCCGTAAGGATTTTTTAACTATGACACCCAACCTACACTATTTAACTAGCTTTAAAAGATTTTGGAAGATAGGATAAGGGAACAGAATGATTTCTTTGAAACTATAAAAAATGGGGCATATGATCATGTATATTTTAGGTTATCTTAGACAGTGTCCTTTAATATTGATTGCACATGGTTATCCAAATCATTCACCTAGCCTATGCGAGGCCCCTCCTTAAGAAAATAGGGCATATGGTTGATGCGTAATTTGTCTAACTTTGCAGCCAAACCGGGCAACCAATTAAATGAAAAGAAAATGACTATTTTTCCCCATTTGGTTTTAAACCCATCAAACCTATTTTCCTTCTTTTGTTCTAGAAGACCGCATGCTCAAGATGCCCCTTTATCCCCATTCTAGTATATTCCATATCTCCCTCATCTGAACTCCAAATCATTCACCATTTGATGTATTGGAATGATTGATGAAATATATATATATATATATATATATATATATATATATATTATTCTTTATTATATTATTTATTTCCCTTCTCTTATGTTTCAATAATTACATGTGACCACATTTCCCCCTTTTTTAGTACTTTTATCATTTTCTCTAATAACTCTCGTTCTAGCTCAATTCAAGGGATAAAAATGGATGAATGGTCTTCTAAGATCCTAAGGTAGGTGGTAAAATTTTTCCCTCATTTTTTTGTTTTTTCTATGCACCATTGTTTCACACACTGAAACTTTCCTGCGATTCCTAAATGATGTTTAATAAATTAATATAAATGGAATCTCATGTCTATCATGACCTTTTCTTATAGAGAAAAAAATCCTAGGTTTCTCACCAGGATTTCAGACACCCCAATGGCTATTCCCTTATTATTCCTTTTACAACTACTATAACGGGTTAGACAACCCTTATGGTGTGTGGTTTCCCTATAATAAATGAATTTAATTAATGAATTAAATTAAGGAAAATTGTAGATCATGATCTAGTCCTTAACTCCCATTCATTATGATATACACCCTATTACATTACCTTATTCTTATGCTTACTTATTATACATTATTAATTATACCACATTTCTAGGGATTATTTCTTATTTCCTTATGGCTATTTTCTTATTCCATTGTTGTTTGGATTGGATAAAATTATTTGGATAAATTTCTTATCTTTTTGTACATGAAATTCATATTTGATGATATGTGATCATGAATTCCATGCCTTATTTACTTATAGGTTGGGAGTGAATATATGTATCACCTTATGGACATTGTGGATGGAATCACCATGCTTGGTACTTGGATCTATTAGACATTTTGTGAGTGATACATGGATTTCCTTACATGGGTTCTCTAGGTAGTTTATTATACTCGTGAGTGAAATTTGTTTTCTTGTGGAGGAAATATGGGTTGGGATCATTGACAAGATGGTTTTACCATGTATTATGTGATACTCAGTCCCCAATGAGAGATAAGTGGGATGTGTTTTATGGTTTATTCTTAAACCATGAAAAGGTTGATATAAGGGACACCTCAGATGGGTTGCCTTAGATATGCTCCATAGAATTGGGTATTTTAGGTGCTCAAACAGTTATCCTTTTGATTCATTTTTGGATTTCCTTGTACATACGCATGATGACACATGGGATTTGATGGTTTACTTGATTGGTTTATATGCGATTCCTTATTATTTAAGTTATGAAATTTTGGTATGATGATATAGGGATTAATTCTCCAGCCAAATAAAAACCTTGGGGTTTGTCCAACATTTATGTTTAAATTATGATGACCCATGTTCATATGTTAGCACTTTTATATAGGTTCCCTAGTTCAAAGGAATTTGAATTAGTCTAAAGATGGTAGTTGTGTCTGGGTATCTGAGTGGAACCAGGACCATCATGGTTTATTTATGTATTTCTATGTACTTAATATTACTACCACAATGTTCAATATATATTGCATGAAGTGGACCGATCTAAACCCCATTGGTGGTAGTGTACTAAGTACATCTCACACCCTAATCGGGACACGTTAGGTAACCAGGTAGACTTTATGACTAAAGGTATAGATAAAGGGGAATGTACAACTTTTGATTCTTGATTAGTAGTTCTAGGATATAGTATAGGATTATAGGATTGATATTATGCTAATGATGCTTGTATTAGATATTTTTGGCCTTCCGTATTTTTGTATAGCATGTGGTATATACCTGTTTCCCCTATTCCCTATGTAATAATTTTGTTAAATTACATGACATTATGATCATAATATTTTTTATCTATTTATTTTTTTATATTATGTATATTTTTTATTTTCCTTGGATGATTTATTCTTATTATTCTGTTGTTTTCTGTATCGTATTTCTGCTTCTGCTATGATGGGTTACTAGTCCTATTATTATAGTGTATGTTTCATCTATTTCTGATTTCTTATATACTGATGTGATCTAATATAATATATGATGGAATAGTCTCCTCATGGACACACCCTAGGACATCACCTCTATTTAGAATCCTCTAGCATAAGGGGAAGTGCACTTAAGGTCTTGTGGCCCTCCATCTCGAGGAACCGCTAAGTGGCATCTGGGGAAGGATGCAACAAAGTGGTTTTAGAGAAATTTATTTATTTATTACTATTTGGGCATTAGAAAGGAGTCTAGGAGTATTGGAGTTTGTTAATGATTCTATTCTTGGGAGTAGGTGACCCGCATATAGGGGAAACCAAAATTACCTGGGATGGGTTAATACTGATATTTGTTGTGGTTGTTACAGTTTCTCAAATTTCACCATTTGGTGACACCATTTTTTATTCCACTATTATTCATGATATAATTATAATTGGTTATTTTACCTTTTCCTAATTATAATAGGGAGTATAAAATTAATTCATAATACTATGAACTATAGGGATTAAATTACATTCATTATACCATGCCACATCTACTTTCTATATGCATTGTTTGTTTTGTATGAGTGTTTCATGGGGGGTTATTTTATTTTTATTGAAGTGTGCTATAGATTTTTTATGATGACATAATTAGTTTAATTGGACAATTATTCTTCATTTTTTAGTTTTATTAATGAATGAAAATGGAATATTAAGTAGTGATAACTTAAAAAAATTTGGAAATGACATCTTATTCAATCAAATCACTATAAATGGATGGTTACATCCTATCAATGGGCATAAAGGTTATGTTATCGTTACTTGATGTACCACTTTTAATTAATATAGAGTAAGTGGCATTATAAATTGGAATTTTTGACAAAATTTACTAGATCGTGATATGAATGACCAACCAATAATAATAGATTTAATAAATTAATATTTAGAAATGTAAAGGCTACAACTAGATAATGATGCCAAAATTAAAATAAATGGTGTTTTACTCTATACATAGCATTTGAAACTACATATATTAAAACTTATGTTTTTTATATGGGACCTCAACCATGGAATAGAGATATTAGTAGAAATTAAGATGTTTCACCTATGATTATTCCTATAACTATTTCATACCAACTAGACCTGGCTTTAGGAGAAAGTAGAGATGTGTGACTCATTATAGGATGTATAAGTGCATGTATGTTCTTGTTATCAATTTTCCTATATTATTTTAAATATTATCTAAGGATTTCACTATGAAATTATAGAGTTATTCCACCATGACATCCTCACATTGTATTCCATTAAAGTGGTGATGTGAATTTTATTGTGACGGTGGGCCCTGATCTACCAATGATACATCCTGTAGTTCCAACTAAGGCACCTAATTTTGATTCTTAACTAGGATTCAGTGCTCTATTCTGTGATAGTTTATTCTTGTTTTGTATTCTATACAGGGTGCTCCCCATGTTTTCCCTACCATGGAATAACAGATTCAGGATTTCAGCTATAGCATCCTTCCACCATTTTGGGGATGGTAGATCTCAAGATATTGATTCATGGTTGGAGGCTATCTGGTATATCACTGACTATCTAGAGACAAAACTAGAGTGGAGGGTCATGCTCGCTAAATATATGTTGTATGACTCTACTAAGCATTGGTGGGATGTTATCTCTTAGGATAATTTTCATCTGAGTATCATATAGGAAGACATTTATAAATATGTCTATAACCAATTATTTTCATAAATGTAGAGGGAGGACCACACTAGAGAACTTATGAATCTTCAATAGGGCTCGATAAATATGCAATATTATTCTATTTCCTTCATTGAGCTTAAATATTTTTTTTCTGACTATGATCAGTGATGATTTGATGATTGAGATATGATTTAAGGTTGTACTTGTGCATGTCATCCAATCATAGGTGAAAATCTTTCAGTTAACCACTATTATATAGACAGTTAATGTGGCCCTTATTACAAAACATTACCAGAGGTAGTCTGTTAGGGTAATCCATGTTGGTTCAGTTTTGAGGAAGGAAAATGATGCATCGGGTAGTAGGAAGCCTCATTTCAAGGGTGCATGTGGGGGAAGTACCAGCCATGGGACACGTACCAATAGCCATTTAGTGTGTCACCAGTGTGTTTGGATAGGCCATAACAATCCTCAGTGTATGAAGAACCTGATTGAGTGCTGAGATTATGGTGTGATGGGACACCTTCAACACTTCTTCATATACTTTCCTCCCATGTATAGTGAGTGTTGATTTGTACTGACACCTCTTTTAGGTACAATCTCAGTGACTCCACATCAACCTGTTATTGGGTCTTCTACTAGCCAATTCGGACAAGGATGTTTCCTTGGTCGAGGCAGCAAATCCTCAGTGGTTTAGCTTATATAGAGCATACCTACCCAGGCATTACGGGTAGTATCTTAGAGACATTGTTCAAGTCATATCTATGAAGTGCTATCTATTCCTAAGGATAAGAGTCCATCACCTTCTGCTATATGATGTATGACTCTGGTATCCTCAACTTTACTTTCTTACTTTTTGATAGAGGTTCATTGCACTCTTTTATAACTGTTGTAATTATGGAATGTCTGGGCATTATGATATAATACTCCTACAGAATTTTGTCTCTCGATACACCATTAGGGTTTAGAACATAAAGCCTACAACACTACAAATATTTACCTCATGAGATAGGTGGGTACTATTTCTTATGAAGTTTCTTCATCCTTGAGATGACATTATTTAATGTCATTCTTAGTATGGATGAGCTATAGTCTTTTTGAGACCATGTGGAATTTTATTTCTAGTGGGTGTCATTCACATCATTTGATGACAACAAATATATTGATAATGGAGAATGGGTTATCCAGGATAGTTGAGCCAAACCTAAGGATCATGGAAAATGAAGAGTAACAACCCAAATGGATAATATCTTTATAAGCGATCAGTGAGTGTAGCTTGTGGAATTCCCTCATGTGGTGGATCATTTCAAGGGAATCTTCTATTAATATTTATCTAGTTTACCTCCTATGAGAGAGGTTGATTTTAATAATGAGCTAGTTCTAGGTGCATCACTAGTGTCCATTTATTCTAATAGGATGACACACACAAATCTCTAGAAACTTAAGAATCATCTTGATGATATTGAGGAAAAAGGTTTTATCTAACCCAAATATTGCCTCGGGGTTCACTTGTCCTTTTTTACTTAGAAGGAAGATGGTAACCTTAGATTGTATATGAATTAGAAATGACTGAACCATCTTATGGATAATAACTGGTATCAAATGTATCATATAGACAACCTTTTTTACCATCTTTGAGGAGCTCTAGTTTTCTCCAAGATGGATTAAAGGTTGTCCTACCATCTGTAAGAACCCTATTCTTATTTTTGAGGTACAGGTTTCTTCTTTGACTTTTTCCTTAAGTGTTTTTGGGAAAATAAGAAAAATGGAGAAAAATCCCAAATTTTGGGGGTACATGCCGTGTAAGTTTCCACATTCCATGTACTTTGTCCATGTGGGACAAGTACACATGGCCTGTTGACCTGTCGACGATAAATGGTATAAAAAATAACTACATTCCATGTACTTATTATTTACACACCATGTAATCAGTCGGTAGATAAATAGTAAGGTGGTGGAAGAAGCTGCCAGTGGAGAAACATTACATGCCATGTACTCAGGAATACACGCCATGTACTCATATCGAAAGATGAAAAGTTCGACGGTGAAAAGTAGCTGCTAGAGGTACAGTTAAAAAAAATGAAAAGTACATGCTGTGTACTTGTAATTACTCACCGTGTAGTTTGTGTTTTTTCACTTAAATTGTCCAGTAGCCACCTCATTAAGTAGAGGAGGCAGTAAGCTCATTTGGGGATCGGGAGGAGAGGTTGGAGCTTGGATAAGCTCCTGATCGCACGCCGAGAATCCGTTTCTTCCTCCATCAATCTTGTTTGAACCATGTGGGTAAGTACTTCCTTGTCCTTGATCCATTCTTACCAATTCTTTCCCAAGGGGATGATATTTGCGTTTTAATGGATAAATTTTTATCCTAGATCTACATCATTCTTGGACATTTCAGGAGGCGTTGTTCATTTATATCTATCAGTGGAGATAGAGGTAGGTGGTCTGATGTTTAATTCCAACAGTCATCTTGTTTTTGTGTACCATCGTGCAACACACCCGTGTTTGCGATGTTGTATGGCTGAGGCTTTGAATAATTAGAAGCCTAGAATTGCATAAGTCATTTAATGAATATTTATAAACCTCTATTTGGGATCATTGCTTGGATCCAGGGCCACCCCGTGGGTGTGTTTCCCTTATTTAGCCATTTGGCTAGGATACCCGAGGGTATGCCGTGATTATAGCATGCTTTGAGTTTTATTGAGAAAAAATGTATATAATTTCTTGCTTATGTGTTTGGATCATCCCGGTTACTATTCAGCTTGAGGGAAAGTCTTGATGTCAAGGTTTTGTTTAGCTTGAGGTCAAGGCCTGAGGGAAAGGTTTTATTCAGCCTGAGGGCAAGGTACTGTTCTCCTAAGGGCAAGGCCTGAGGGCAAGGTTATATTCATCCTAAGGGAAAGGCCTGAGGGCAAGGTTCTATTTAGCCTAAGGCCATGATTCTGTTTAGCTTGAGGGCAAGGATTCTTATGTCTGAGGACACTATTTAGTTCGTATATTCATTATGGGGATTTAAAATGTTATTACAACCATTCTAAAGCACATTATTGGTATTGTTTTACCTCATACTGTTTAGATAGCTGTTGTGGGTTTTTTTGCAGCACTGTTTAGGATATTGTCGGCTGAGGATGAGTCTCAGGAACTTATAATTCAATTATATTGAATCGTTAAATAAGAAGAAAATGGAAATGAAATTGGTAGGAGTGGCTGCTTTTGAGTAATACCTATTTTACTATTTTTCCATTACTTCACACTAATGTTGCACAAATTCAATGACAGTTGGGAATTGGACTTTGCTAGTGGCCTACATAGATTTATTTATCACACCCTATTTGGGTCATGTCTTGGGCGCAAATAAATTATATTGCTGCAGGTTTAGATAAGGGAATGAGTCCCTATATAGGTACTTGATGTTGTAGAGGAGTAGGAGAGCATGGGACCAAGCTTAGGCTTGCGATGCTACTGAGTTCCTGCTGTGCTGGTTTGTTTTTGCTTTACTGTATTTGTCCCATGTATTGTATCAGATTGTAGTGTATCTTATTTTGGATTCTTTCTTATACTTGGGGACATGTTTCATCATTATATATGACTCTTGGTATTTTCTTACTTCAGTACTATGTACATTCAAGCATTGGTATTGTTTACTAATTCCTCATTTTTTTATGCTTGTATTTTGATCCGCTGTGTTACACTTTGAAAAATGAGGGAATAGTTTCCCCACTATAAGACATAGTCCCCCACTACTTGTCAGCAGCCTCTGGAGTTTGGGGAAATGCGCTTGAGTTCATGTGACCAATGGGGTTCGAAGCACTCGTTGAGTGGCACCCGGATCTGGGACATTAAAAAATTGGTATCATAGGACTTTATTTTCTTTGACATACAGTTTGGAGCCTATAGTCATGGATAGGACAGAATAGGTACTTGGTAATAAGATGTGCCTGAGAGTAGCTAACCCATGTACAGGGAAAATCAAATTTACCTCGTGTTTCAATTCTTCTTGATTTTTCACTTTTACATTTGATATGATTTTCACCATTGGGTGATGTACTTGTTGTGTGCTATTTATATTTTTATAACTGGGTTCTATTTAGTTGCAACCCGATGAGATGAGGGTATTCCATCTCATGAATCTTTTAGGAACATGTTAGAATCAAATTCCATGCATAGTTTCCATGCCATATAGGTGCATTAGAAATTGCATGTTGTTGTGATAAATGTCATTCTATAAAACACATGTTATTTTGATATATAACTTGATAAAATACCTTCTATTTGATCGGGTATTGTTATGTGAGGTTTCGTAGAATGAATGTCAGAATTTGGTTTTTGAGGAGTATGGGCCCTCATCAACCGGAATTTGGTGGATCATCGACTGGTTTACCTTGTTATAACATGCATAAGATGCCAAGATTTGATTTGGGGGGAGTATGGGCCCTCACGTATCGTAATTTTGAACTTAGGTGTTGGATTCAGTGTTTTTATGGGCTTCAGAGTAGTTTCTGAGGCTTACTGTCTGGAAAAACCCTGAATACATGCCATTTAATCTTCTGTTTAGGAAGAAATGAAAAACAATTAAGTACACGCAATGTACCGTATGTACACGCCATGTAGTTTCTACCCGTGTCATAGGCTTTGTAGGCAAAAACCGGGGATAGGGAAACTTTAAGGCACACCATGTGTTGTTATTATACACGTCGTGTTGTGTTGACCCTGTGTCCACCATGTAGCTAACAACACAGGTGGAGAAATCTGAGTTTGTACACGCCATGTCAATAAAGAAAATGCCGTGTAGTTTGACATGGGGATCCGACCGTGGTGTTACCTCCTCCTAAACACGTTGTGTACCTATGGGACATGCCGTGTAGTCTTGACCACTGAAGACCGTGTGGACTTGGACGTGTGGCTGGGGAAACGGGGTAGTGTACATGACGTGTGTTGGTGTAACACACCGTGTAGTGTCAGCCATGTAGTCGGCCATGACACTAATAACACGGGTAGTTGGAATCTAAGCAGTACATGCCATGTATATCTGGAACATGCCGTGTAGTCTGAGTTGTGTACCTGGCCGTGTAATGGACAACACGGGTTAGTGAAGCACGTCCAGTACATGGCGTGTAGACCATACACATGTCGTGTAGTCTCATTCAAAATAGAGTCATGTGGCTACACTGTATAGAAGGACTCGGGAAGGGGAAGAAAATTCAAGTACACGACGTGTGTTTGGAAAACATGTCGTGTGTTTGGGGTGTAACACGATCAGTTTTGGCAGAAGTACATGCCCATGTGAGAGACATGAGGGAACACGACGTGTAGTTATTATACACATTGTGTAGTCCGGTTTAGTAAGACTTGAATTTTTTCTTTCTCCTGTTCCCTTCATACATTTTCCATTCTTGACCCTTGATGATCTTAAACTTAGGTGTGTGTTTGACCTTGTAGAGTCATCCCGCTAAGATGACCACTAGTTGTTCGCCAGGAGAGAAGAAATGAGTATAATCCAAAGACGGTAGGCCAAGGGCTACTGATAGATCCTCTAGCAGATCCACATGTGGAGCCAACCGTTATACCAGACACAGGTGCTGATGCGCAGTTCTATGAAGGCTTCATGCGTTTTCTGCAGACCTTCCAGGGAGCACCGCCGGCTTCCACATCTATGGCAGAGCTGACGCATATATTCTAGTATCAGCATCCACCTATGTTTTCAGGGGATGGTGGACCATAGGCTACGGAGTCTTGAATAGGTTGTTTGCAGACTATCTTCAAGAATCAAGAGATACCTCTAGGGGGGAGGGTCAAGATCGCTACATGCATGCTGCGTGATTCTTCCAAGTGATGGTGGGATGTTACCACCCAGACAGATCATCACCGAGACATGGCGTGGGAAGGTTTTCAAGCAGTATTATATGAATTGTTCTTCCCAAAGACGCTAAGGGTAGATAGATCTCGAGAGTTCATGAATCTGCTGTAGGGTGCCATGTCAGTGATGGACTATTCATCCCACTTCACTGAGCTACAATGTTTTGCACCTATTCTGGTGGATGATGAGATGTTGAGGGATAGACGCTTTGAGGATGGTCTTCGATATGAAATCCGAGTGCTGGTGAATGTTTTCACGTTTCCTATAGTGCATTCTATTGTGAACCTGGAATAGATTACTGAGCAGAACCTATGAGAAGCTAGAGGTGTATTCTAGGGATTTTGGAACTAGTTCCTGGTACTATTTTTATTAGTAAGAGGAAGAGACAGATGGATTTATCTGATGGTGGCAGTAGTAGCCAGAAGAATTCTACAGGTGGCCCGGTTATGTGCTACCAGTCTGGTAAAGTGGGGCATAAGAGACTGCAGTATCCATGTGACCTAGTAGAGTGCCAAGCTTGTGGCAATATGGGTCATCTGTAGTGTTTTTGCGGGGTGTTTCCACCAATGGCTAGTGGGAGGGGTTCTGTGCAGACTCCGCATGCGGGAGCGAGACTAGCAGTTTCTTACCAGTCAGGGAATTGGAATACGTCATGACGTTCAGGTAGAGGTGGTGGTCATGGCCATGGTAGCCAGACACCAGGATCTCAGAGATAGTATGGAGGGTCATCTTAGGGTAGCCAGGCTATGTCGCAGGGCCGCAACACTGGGTAGGCATATGCATTGCAATAGACCTAGCATAAGCAGGATCACAGACCTTCTACAGTCCGAGGTACTATTCTAGTTTCTTCTATTTTGTCTTCTGTACTTTTTGATATGGGTCTTACACATAGATTTATATTTGTTCCCATTTTGGAGAGCCTTGGGATCAGTGTTTCTTGTTCTTCTTCTAATATTATGACGGTAGACACTTCGTTGGGGATTAGAACGGCAGGTGTGCGTCAGTGCAAGGAGTTCCCCCTAGAGGTTGGTGGGTGTCACATTCTATGGGACCTATACATCTTAGAGATGTAAAGATCTGATGTCATACTCAGGATAGATTGGTTGGTACCCTTTCGAGCTTTTGTAGATTTCTATCGTCGCAGGGTGAGTTTAACATCACTAGAGGGCGTGGAGTTTCTATACAAGGGAAAATGTGATTTCCAGGTGAGCTGAGCTGGACCTGAGCATCATGGGTGAGGTGGAGTGATAACCCATATTTTGAGTTTATATCTGGATGACTAGGGAACTTTTCAGAAGGATTTCCCTCCAGTAGTTGATCGTTTCAGGGATGTCTTCCCGGACGACTTTTCAGGTCTACCTCCCGAGCAAGAGGTGGAATTCCCTATTGAGCTAGTGACAAGAGTAGTACCAGTTTCCATTCCTCCTTATAGGATGGCTACACCATAGTTGCAGGAGATCAAGAGGAAGATAGAGGAGTTGCAGGAAAAGGGTTTCATCTGACTCAGTACTTCTCCTTGGAGTTCACCTGTCCTGTTTGCTAAGAAGGTAGATGGAACCCTCAGACTTTGTGTGGATTATCAGAATCTGAACCAGTTAATGGTCAAGAAACAATATCCCTTATCGAGGATTGATGATATTTTTGATCAAATTCGAGGAGCACGACTGTTTTCGAAGATTAAATTGAGATCTGAATATTATTAGTTACATGTTAGCCCATCAGATATACGGCTTACAGATTTTCAGAGCAGATATGGTCTATACGAGTACTTGGTCATGCCATTCGGACTCAAAAATGCGCCAACAGTTTTCATGGCTCTAATGAATCATGTGTTCCACCCATATCTGGATTCTTTTGTGGTAGTCTTCATGAACGATATCTTGGTGTACTCTCACACTCGACACGACCATGCTACCCATATTGAGATCGTTTTGAGTACAGTGAGAGAGTATCAGCAATATGATAAGATCTCAAAGTGCCACTTTGGATTGACCAGATACACATCCTGGGTCATATTATCTTAGAGATAGGAGTTGCAGTAGACCCAGAGAAAGTGAGAGCATTAGTTTCATTGGAGAATCCTAACAACGTGTTTAAGATACAAGGTTTCTTAGGGCTGGCTGGTTTCTATAGGAAATTTATACCAGACTTCTCCCACTTAGAAGCTCCGTTGACGAGTTTGACTAAGAAGGGTGTGAAGTTCGTTTGGTCAGAAGATTGGGAGATAGCCTTTCAGGAGCTAAAGGGAAGGTTGAAATCAGCACTAGTCTTGATACTTTCAGAGTAAAGTAAGATCTATACAGTTTAATATAATGCATCAGGTATTGGGATGAGAGTAGTGTTGATACAGGGCGACCGAGTATTTGCATACGGGTCTCGGCAGTTGAGGCCACATTAGAGGAATTACTCAACACATGATCTTTATTTGGCAGTAGTTGTTCATGTGTTACGCTGTTGGAGACATTATCTCTTGGGAGAACATTTTGTTGTGTATACAAACCATGAAAGTCTCCAATACATCTTTACCCAGTGTGACTTGAATCTGAGATAGTGAAGGTGGGTTGAATACCTTCAGTCCTTCGACTTCGAGCTTGCCTATACACATGGTAAGGGTAACATAGTTGCTAATGCATTTAGAGGGATGACTCAGATAAATGCAATGTAAGAGGCCAGTCGTGAGAGGAAAATTATGGATTTATTATATGAGATTGATTTAGAGGTGGATGATAGTCAGGGGTGATCCTATCTTTCATCCATATCTGTGACCTCCACCCTCCTGGATAGAGTGAGGATGAGACAACTATCGGGTTTTGAAAGCCTAGTTCTACGGGAGTCAGTGGCATGTGTGGACCCTCCTCCTGGTTGGACTCTAGGCGATGATGAGGATATTCATATCCATGGACTAGTGTGGGTTCCAGGGGATATACGCGAGGTGTTGATGTCGTAATTTCATGCTTCAGCTTGGGAAGTACATCCTGGAGTTACCAAAATGTATCGTGACATGAGACGCTAGTATTGGTGGTTGGGTATGAAATGAGAGGTGGCTAGTTTTCTTGCGAGATGTTCCACCTATCAGCAGGTTAAGGTGGAGCATCAGAGGCCAGCTAGATTATGATAGAAGTTACCCATTCCGGAGTGGAAATGAGATGATGTTGCGATGGACTTTGTGACTAGGTTGCCGAGGTCACCTCGAGGCAATGGTGTCATGTGGGTTGTTGTGGACAGACTTACGAAGGTAGCTCACTTTTTTCCAATCAATGAGACCTTTGGTATTAATGAGCTTAGAAATTTGTATATCTGAGAGGTGGTACGTCTTCATGGGGTTCCTCGTTCTATCATTTCCGATAGGGACACCCATTTTACGTCTCTCTTTTGGAAGAGGTTTCAGAGGGAACTGGGTACACAGGTGCTTTTGAGCACAACTTACCACTCTCAGACCGATGGACAGTCAAAGCGTATGATATAGGTGCTAGAGGAAATGCTGCGTTCATGCGTCCTAGACATTGGGGGCTCTTGGGAGAGGCACATACCCCTGTTCAAGTTTCCCTATAATAACTATTTTCAGAAAACTATTGAGATGGATCCTTATAATGATTTATATGGTAGGCCATGCCGATCACCCCTGTTTTAGATGGAGGTAGGTGAGGTAGCTTTACTAGGACCATGTCTCGTGCGAGAGACATTAGAGCAGGTCTAGTTGATTCAAATGTTGATGGCTACCGCCGAGTCTCATCATAAATCTTATGTTGATCACCGCAGACGACCCATGGAGTTCATGGTCGGGGATCAGGTTTTCTTACATGTTTCACCAAGGTTGGGACACAAGGGAATTAGGAGACATGGAAAACATTCACCAAGGTATGTGGGGCCATTTGAGATTCTGGTGAGAGTCAGGTCGGTTGCCTATCGGATGTAGTTACCACAGAGGTATCGGGCCATGCACGATGTCTTCCACGTATCTCATCTATATAATTATCACTCAGAACCATCTCACATTTTTCAGCCGGAGGAGGTTGAACTTCAGGTCGATGCAACCTTTGAGGAGAATCTGATTCGTATTGTTGATTAGAGCACGAAGGTTCTCCGAGGCTGGTCAGTTCCCCTTGTACAGGTGCTATGGAATTATGGCCGAGTGCAGGACAAAACCTGGGAGTGGGAGACCGACGTACGTGCTTAGTGGCCAGAGTTTTTGATAGTTTTATCTTCACCACCCTTGGAAGGGAAATTTAGGGATGAATTGATTTAAGGGGGGAAGTTTGTAAGAACCCGTTTATTATTGTTGAGGTATGAGTTTCTTCTTGTCATTTTTTCCATAAGTGTTATAGAGAAAATAAGAAAAATGGGGAAAATCCCAAATTTTGGGGGTACACGCCATGTACTTTTCCACACGCTGTGTACTTTGGCCGTGTGGGATGAGTACACAGGGCGTGTAAACCTGTTGGCAATAAATGGTGTAAAAACTAAGTACACGCCGTGTACTTAGTATTTACACGTCGTGTAATTAGTCAGTAGGTGAATAGTAAGGCAGTGGATGTAGCCACCAGTAGAGCAACAATACACTCCATGTACTCATGAATACACGCCGTGTACTCATGTCGACAGATGAACAGTTCGACGGTGAAAAGTAGCCACCAGAGGAATAGTTAAAAAAATAAAAAGTACCTGCCATGTAGTTTTTATTTGTTCGCTTAAAATGGGAAGTAGCCTCCTCATTCAACAGAGGAGGTAGTAAGCTCATTTGGTGATCGGGATGGGAGGCCGGAACTTGGAGGAGATCTCGATCCTATGCCGAGAATCCGTTTCTTCCTCCATCAATCTTGTTTGAACTGTGCGGGTAAGACCTTCCTTCTTCTTGAGCAATTATTACCAATTCTTTCCTGAGGGGAAGTTATTTATGTTTGAATGGATAAATGTTTATCCCATATCTACATCATTCTTGGATGTTTCGGGAGGTGTCGTTTGCATATATTGATCATTGGAGATCGAGGTAGGTGGTCTGATGTTTAACTCCAACTGTCATCTTGTTTTTGTGCACCTTCGTGGTACGCACCCATGTTCGGGGTGTTGTATGGTTGAGACCTTGAATAATTAAATGCCTAGAATTGCATAGGTTATTTAATGAATATTTATAAACTGTCATATAGAATCATTTCTTGGATCCAGGGCCACCTCGAGGGTGAGTTTTCCTTGTTTATCCGTTTGGCCATGATACACGATGGTATGCAGCGATTATATCATGATTTGAGTTTTCCTGAGATAAAGTGTTTATAACTGCTTGCTTATGTGTTGGGCTTGTCCCAGTTACTATTTATACTAAGGGAAAGGTACCATTAGCCTATGGGAAATTCCTGAGGGAAAGGTTCTATTCAGCCTGAGGGCAAGGCCTAAGGGAAAGGTTTTATTCAGCCTGAGGGCAAGGTATTATTCGCCTGTGGGCAAGGCCTGAGGGCAAGGTTCTGTTTGGCCTGAGGGAAAGATTCTGTTTTGTCGAGGGTGAATATTCTTATGTCTGAGGACACTGTTTACTTTTTATATTCACTATGGTGATTTTACATTTAATACTAACCATGCTAAAGCACAGGCTTGGTATTGTTTTACCTTATACTGGTTAGATAGATGTTGTGGATTTTTCTAAGGCACTATTTAAAAGATTGTTGGTTGAGGCTGAGTCTTAGGAAATTATAATTCAATTATACTGAATCATTAAATAAGAAGTAAATGAAAATATAATTTTTAGGATTATCTACTTTTGAGTACTTCCTAGTTTACTTCTTTTACATTACTGCACACTAATGTCGCACAAATTCACTGACAGTTGGGCATGGATATTTGGTGGTTGCCTACTGGGACTTATTTCGGACACCCTGTTTGGGTCATGTATTTGGACCAAAAAATTAAATTTCTCTAGGTGTAGATAAGGGAAAGGGTCCCTATACAGGTACTTGACATTGTAGAGGAGTATGAGAGCATGGGACTAATCATAGGATTGTGATGCTGTTGAGTTCCTACTGTGTTGTTTTGTTTTTTCTTTGATGTATTTGTCCCTTATATTGTATAAGATTGTAGTGTATCCTACTTTGGATGATTTCTTAGACTTAGGGACATATTTAATCATTATATATGACTATTGGTATTTTCTTACTTCATTACTATATCCATTCCAGCATTGGTATTGTTTACTACTTCCACGTTTTTGTATGCTTGTATTTTATTCAGCTACGTTAAACTTTGAAAAATGAGGGCATAGTTTCCCCACTATCAGACCTAGGCCCTCACTACTAGTCGGTAGCCTATGGAATTTGGGTAAATGAGCTTGTGGTCATGTGACCAATCAGGTTCAGCGCACCCATTGAGTGGCACCTGGATCCGGGACGTTACACCATCGGCTATGTGTGAGGCCATCAGAAAACCCACCTAAAATTTTCAAGAGTAGGTATGACTTTTATGAGTATCTGGTCATGTCATTAGACTTTACGAATGAACTGATAGTATTTATGGCGATTACATATCAGGTTTTCAACCTATACCTAGATTCTTTATCGGTGGTCTTCATAGATGACATCTTAGTGTATTATCATATCAGACATGACCATGCCAAGCATATTGTTATTTTTATTAATACACTATTAGAGGATATGATTTATGGGAAGATTTGAAAATTCCACTTATAGATCAGTAAGTTTCACTTATTTGGTTATATGATTTCAGAGGAAGGCATATCTGTTGATAGAGATATGATAAGAACTATGGTTTTTTGGGAGTTTCCCATGAATGTGTTTTACATACACAGTTCATTGGGGCTAGTGGGCTATTATAGAATATTCATATAGGATTTCTCATTTGTCTCATTACTGATTATGGTCTTGAATAAGAATTTATTGAATTTTTTATATTCATATTATTATAAAACAACCTTTCGGGAGTTGAAAGTTCGATTAACTTCAACACCAATCTAGATTCTTCAGGAGTCGGGGTAGGAGAAATTCTAACGTTGGGTGATTGAGTTGTACCATATGGTCTTTGTATCTAATACCACATGATCAAAATTATCCAACACATGGACTTTATCTTTAGTCCGTGGTTTATAATCTATGATTTTGGAGGGACAACATGTTGGGTGAGTGGATCGTTATTTAAAAATACTATAAAAATTTTAAATACATCTACAAACAGTGATATTTAAATATGAAGTAACACAGATGGATATAATACCTACAATCATTTGATTTTGAGCTTGATTCTACACCCAATAAGGGTGATTCTTTGGTTGATTCATTAAGCTAGAATACTCAAACACAAATTGTTAAAGAGGATAGTGTTGAGTAGAAGTTGATGGATTTGATTTTTAATTTGCACCTAGTGGTTCAGGAACAACATGAGAACCTATTTTAGAAGATCTAGTAGTGACATACTCTCTTCTGGATCAGGTGAGGATGAGACAACATTTTTATCACAAGTGCCTATTTTTGATGGAGAGTGACTCAGGTGACAACCCACAGATTGGTTGGTTCATTGATGATAATGATTCCCTACAATTCCATGGATGTATTTGGGTGATTTCTGATATATGGGAAGAGTTGGCATGGGAATATCATGCCAAGGTTTGGGAGGTTTACCCAAGTATTACCAAGATTTACAGATATGTTTACCTTCAGTATTGGTTTCTAGGTATGAAGAGGAAGATAGTGGGTTTTATTACTTGGTGCTCCACCTTTTAGTAGGTGAAGGCTGAGCACTATTGACATACTAGACTCCTACAGTATCTATCCATTCATGTGTTGAAATGAAACAATATCAGCATGGATTTCATGATGGGTTTACTAAGATCCCCTTCAGACAGTGATGATGTATGGGTGATCAGTGATAGGTTAAACAAGGTACCACACTTACTAATGATCTAGGATACCTTCTCAGTTAATGAACTTAAGAGGCTATACATCTAAGAGATTGTGTGTCTTCATGGTGATACCTATTTGATCATTTTGGGATAGGATTCTAATATTACTTAACCGTTCCTACATGGTATATAGAATTCATTGAGTTTAAAACTTCTCTTGAGTACATAATTTCACCCTTAGACTTAAGGTTAGTCCAAGTGAATGATATAGGTGTTATGGGACATTCTCTGGGCATGAATCCTTGAGTTTGTAGGTTCATGGAAAAAACATAGACCTCTTGTGGAGATTACCTACAATAGATGCATTGAAGAAATAATTCAGATGGATATGTATGAGGACCCTTATGTTAGGTTGTGGCATTCACCTCAGTGATGGTTATAGGTAGGTGAGATTATGTTGTTGGGTCCTTGAATTGTTCAGAAGACTATAGGGAAAATACAACTGATTCAGAAGCATATGGATATATCTTAATCGAGATAGAAGTCTTATACTGATCATTTCTATACACCACTGAAGTTTGAGGTTGTACATTAAGTATTTTTGTAGGTATCACCTAGATTAGGTCATAGACGAATTCAGAGATAGGGAAAGTTATAACCACAATATATTGGACCTTTTTAGATAGTGAATATATTCATGCTGGTATTCTATCTGTTACAGCTACCTCAGAGGTGTTTTTACATGCATGAAATATTCCATGTATTGTAGATTTAATGATAGCATCATAAACCATATCATTAATTTGATCATGAGGATATTGATATGGAAGAAGATGTGAAATTTTAAGAGCATATGATATATATCTTTGATAGGATAAAAAAGGCTCTCTATTGTAGGTCAATTCCATTGGAATGAGTGATATGGAAGAATGATCATGTATAGGATGGGTCATAGGGATAGGAAGTTAATGTACATGTGTAGTGGCCCCAACATTTCTCAGATGACATTTTACCATCCTCAGAAGGGAAAACCGGGGATGAGTTGTCTTATGGCGGGGAGGTTACAATGTTTCATATTTTTTTAAAGTTATATACCATTGTTTTTTATCCTCAATTCATTGGATTAGCCCTTATAATGTTACCTAATTGAGTCACGGGGATCATAGGGCTGTCCAGGTCTTGTTCGGAGCCTACATCCTAGAAAATTGGAGAAGCTGACTGTGTTTCATGGTAAGAAGAAGCCGTGTATCCCATCTTGTGTGGTTTATCTAACCATTAAGAAGTGTCATAGATGTTAGTATAGGGAAACACAGTTTCTAGGAAACCATGTGGAATGTGGAATATACCCGTGTGAATTTTTGGTCCTCTAGTACTATAGAAATTCACAAGGATAGTGCATGGTTTGGTAAGTCATGAGCCTAGATTGTATGAGTCCCTCTTTATAAATAATTAGGTTTATAATTTGTTCATGTTTTGGATGACCATGTGGCCAAAACATGCATCCTAGTAAATGAATGTAAAATGGTGTTTTCCCAAGTTGTTTTTAACCTCTTGAACCTCTTTTCTGACTTTTATTAAAGTATATCACATGACTGAGCTCCCCATTCCTCGTCCCTCTAGGATTTTCAATATCTACCTCATCAAAACTATAAATTGATCACTGATGAGTGAGTTGGAAAGAATGAGGTAATCTCTACACTCATCTTCATTCCTTACATCATTGACCTTATCCAATATTTCACTATTTAGGTGAGAACTTATTTTCCTAATTTTTAGGGTTTTCTCTATTTCCCAAATAACACTCATTCTAGCTCAATTCAAGGGACAAAAATATATGAGTGATCTTATATGTGCCTAATGGAGGTGGTATAGTTTACTTCCCTCAAGATTCATTGAATATATGCTATGCAACATTATGTAGTGAACTATAACTTTTCAGATACACCTATATATATTAAAAAAATTAGTCTAAATGGTTTATCATGTCTATTGTGGCCTTCACTTATGTTGAAATAATTGATAGGTTTCTATCCTTGATGCGGGACACCCCAATCGGTGTTACCTTCCCTATTATTCCTTTATCCACTGCTCTATCCTATTAAAAACCCCTTATGGTGTGTGGTTTCCTTGTAATAAATGAATTGAATTAATAAATTTAATTAATATAAATTATAGAACATGATACAAGACATAACTATCATGATTTATGAAAAACAACCTATTCCATTACCCTATGATAATGCTGACTACTTATGCATTATGACTTATGCGTTATTGCTTGGGCTTGTTGCGTATTACCGTGTGATTATTTTCTTATACCACAGTTTTTTGGCATTGATAAAATGATTTGGATACCTTGACTATCTTATTGTACATGAAATACATTGTTGATGAAATGTGATCATGAATTTTAATTCCCTATTTTCTTACATACTGGGAGTGAAAATATGTCCCAAATTTATGACGTCATGGATAGAATCGCCATGCTTGGTACATGGATTTGTTGGATGTTCCAGGAGTAACACTTGGCTAGCCTTGTACAAGCTCTCAGTGTGGATTATTATACCCATGAGTGACATCAGTTCCCTAGGGGAGGCACCATAGATGGCCTTGTTGGAAATATGTCTATACAATTCCTTAGGCAATACTCAGTCCCCTATGTGAGATACTTAGGAAAATATCTATTGTTTATGTTTACACCATGCTAAGATGATATGAGGGATGCCTTAAGTGGGTATTTTTGGACATGATATATGGTACTGGGTATTTTAGGAGCTCCTGTAGTGATCTTTGGGATTTCTTTATGGATCCTATTTGATGTTCTTAGGATGCCACACGATATTTGATGGTTTCCTTGATTGGTTTATATGTGATTCCTTATTATTTAATTATGAAATTTTTGAATGATGATCCAGGGAAACTTCCACCAAGATAAATAATAATATTAGGGTTGGTCCACACTTTATTCTTAAATTATGATGACCTATGTGCATAACATACCACTTATGGACATGTTATCTAGTTCAAATAATTCTATCATTGGCTAAAGCAGGTAGCGGCGGTCGAGTATCTGAGTGGTACCTGGACCATAAATATTTATTCATTTATCATTATACAATTGCTCTTATTGGCACACTTTTCATTTAGTACTGCATGAAATGAATTGATCTAAACACCATTTGTGGTGTCTTACTAAGTCTATCTCATACCATGCTTGGGCTTCCTTTGGTATGTAAGAAGTATTTGTGATTACTGATATAAATAAAGGGAAGCATCTGAATTTTGATGATTGATTCACAATTATACGACAGTGTATGAGATAAGAAGACCAAGAATATACTCATTATTCTAGAAATAACAATTTTTTTCCTTTTATTTTTTTTATAACACATGGTATATTATTGTATCCCCTTTTCTCTATTTACTCATTTTTTTTTGATACATGAAATTATGGTTATAATATTTTGTATGGATTTATTTGTTTATATCTTCCCTATTGTGTATTTATCTTGGTTGATTTATTATTAGTATTATTCCACTATTATCTCTATCATATTATTTCTTCTGCTATAATGGGTTACTGGTCCTTTTAATATAGTGAATACTTTCCCTATTTATTATTTCATATATATCATTATGCTCCACTATAATCTATGAGGGCATAGTCTCTTAACAAACACCCTAGGCACTCAAATCTAATCGACAACCTCTAGCATACACGGAGGTGCACATGAGGTATTGTGGACCACTATCTCGAGGCCCCACTAAGTGTCATATGGGGTGAGATTCTACAACTATTAAGTGATTTTAAGTTAATGAATTTTAATTGGATATGTATTATGGTCGTGGAATAATTTTACAATCATAATCAAAACAACTCATGGAATTTAATGAAGGTAAACATGAAGATTTTTTCATAGATTAGAGAAAAATGAAATTCTAAAAAGTGGAAATCTTGGATATATAGCGATGTATTTCTTATAAATAGAGGAGTTTTTTCTACTGTAAAAAAGTGGGGATGAGGTGTATTCCATAAATAAATAGAAATAAGAACAATTAGAAGAGTTTATTTTAACTCATTAGAGATATTTCCAATGATGACGAATGAATTGTTCCATAAAGATTCATTAAATTTCCTCTCATGTAAGGTAAATTTGTTGTAATGGTGACATTCATACTTATGTTTTTGAAGAAGTAGAAACTCAAGGAGATCAATGAGAAGTCACATATACTATTGTAGTGAAAATAATGGTGATATTGTGTGATCCTTTTATTGAATTATATAACAAGTTAATTTAATTTATTGAGTAGTTTATGAAAAGGGAGGAGTTAAAGAGTTACCATTATAAGGTATTGTATCATACTTAATATTGGATTTCATAGTATCATACATAATTATATCTATACCATCAAGACCTTTCTCTTGGACAATTTAATCAATGGGTAGGTATAAACCAGAAAACCATTAAATATTAGCTTATTGATACGCCTCATGAGTCTATTGATGTATCGAGGGGATATATAATTCTAGGACCCACCCATCTCTGCATTTCCAATTCATTCGTAATATATGGAATGATAAATTTAATTCATTAACAATAATCCTTATCAATAAATATCCATATTGTGTAAAGAATACAAATTATCAATGATTCCCCAGTTAGTTAAATAAAAATCAATGTAAAAATTGTATGTTGAAATAATATAAAGTTTAGTAAATAATATTATCCATGAAACAATGAATATGGATATTTAATATAATTTTCAATTATCATAAAAAGTGAATGTTTCAAGGGGAATTTAATGACTGAAAATTTTAATCACAAATGTTAATGTCAATACTTTCCTTGGTAAAATTGATCATAAACCATCTATAAAAAAGAATTAAGATGGTATCATTATAGTGTAAACTTAGTGGAGTATAAGTAAAATAAATGGTTGTTGTTGTTGATAAATAAAAATACAATAAATTATCACTAAAAAATTATGTAGGGAAATAAAATTTTCAGTTTGAAATCCACTTGTAAAAACTAAAAATATATAGAATATTAGGGAAAATATTTTTATCTAAAAATAACATTATAAAATTGTTAAGGAAACTTGAAATAAATGAGTGATCATGATGGCAGAAAAGTTTTATTCATTCTGTGTACGTTAAAAAAATATTCCTTTCAAATTTTTATAAGAATAGTCAAAATTAACTAGTTTGGAAAAGAAAAAGAAGATTCATTTTAAAATATTTTTGTGAAATGAAAACACATTGGTGAAAATGTATTTAATAAATCATTGGATAATTTTAAAATTGTTTTTTATAAAAATATATGTAAAATATGGATATGGAAGAAAATAATTATTTAATGAAAATATAATTAAAAAACATTTATTAAAAAACATTTTCTAAAGAATTTTAAGTACCAAATAGAGGAAAATAAAACTATTACATAAAAAATTCATGAATAAGAAAAAGAGAATAAAATTAAAGGGGTTTATTAGAATATGATCAAATAATTTATTTCAATAAAAATTCAACCATAAAAAATCTCAATTAAAATGAATTTATGAAATAAACCCTTTTATAGATCATAATATTGATGTGAGAATTAATTAAATATATGATTATGTTTGTCAAATGTCAATCTACATAAAACAAGTGAAAAAACAGTAACACATTGAGATTTTAGAGTATATATATTTTAATTAAATTTAGCCTATTTGAAATCATGTGGAACACTCAACCTCAATATTTTAAAATAAGAAAATTATGTTTGATAGCGTATATGACACTACACTATGCTTAAATAACCAGTGAATTATATTATTTAAATATGAAAATTATAACATAGATGTTAAATTGGAGGGTGTAAATAAGTTTAAATACTTTATTAAAAATATATAAAGGTATTCTTGAATATAAATTTATTGATAAATTCTTAATAAATAAGAACTCATCTTTCAATAATGATATTTTAGTTTACAAAAAAAATACGATTTCTTCAAAAATGATTTTTATTTCTTCCTATAATAAAATATTATATTTTTTTGTATATTTTAGAATTTTTTTTGTAAAATGAACATAATTTTTAAAATTAGAATATTTATAGTAACCTAGAGTAAATTTTTTGTATTTTTTAAAAAATATAATTTTTAGTGAATAGTGAATAGTAAAAATACAGATTTTGGGTAAAAGTGTCGTTTATTTTTAATAAATTTAGTAATATAAAAGTACAATTATTATTTTAATATATTTTAAAACAAAAATAATTATTATTTATTTACATTTTATTCAATTTAGTACATTTAAATCATCTTTATACCAGATTTTAATTTTAATTATTTTTTAGGCATTAAAACGTTTATTAACTGAAAACTGATTTAAGGTGCCTAATGTTTATCTATTTTAAATAATAAAAAAATATTGAGGAATTATTTAAATTAAATTTATATATTATATATTTATATATAAATTTATATTTATTTAGTTATGGTTAATTATGATATAGTTATTATAAGGTAATATTATTCTTGAAAGATGATTTTCTTGAAAACTGTTTTTTTAAATGTATATGGGTTCAATATTAAAATAAATTCTTGAACTTGTGTGAGTTTAATTTATTAAAATTAATTAAATATTTTTAATCATAATAATTAACATTATTTAACAAGGTTAACTTAAATTTTTACCATAATAAATACTGAAGACAATAAAAATTAATTACTGTGGTTAAAGTGAAAAAGAGTTTATCAGGGGTTAAACTAAAATGATAAGGGTTAAAAATGACCTATAAATTTTAAAAATACCATTATATATCCTTATTTATACCATATAACTTCAAATATTCTAAAATAAATCATTTTTGTGCATTTTGGAATGTGAAAAACATTGGAACAATTTATTCTTTTCAAAAATTCCATGTGTGTCATCTCCCTCACTTATAAAAAGTCACTCCCTCAAATCCCCCGTTCACACATTCAAAACCATTTTATAGGAAAATAACTACCCAAATATCTTCATTACTCCTCTCCCAACATCATTGATTTATTTTTTTTGATCACAAATACAGCCTAGGAAGGTTTTTGGTGAAAACCTGAGGAATTTTTCCGAAGATGACGTAAAATTCTTAAGCTAAATTTTGTATTTTATTATTTCATATAAAACTATAAAATATTATTAAATCTTGATAATATAATAAAAAATATTTAAATTTTAATTATATATTATTATTTTAATGAAAACTCCTGCATACATCTCCTCTTCTATAATGTGTGAAAAGAAACCGTCAATCGTGGGTATGGTGGATTACCTCCCCGTAAACCGATGTAATATGTTTTCTCTCACCACCTTCCAAGGCTGGATATAATTATTTATTTTATATATTTATGAAGTTTATATAATTTTTTAATTATTTTATTACATATAAATTCTTAATTTCCTTTTTGTTGGGGATATGATAATGTCACTTGTGTGTATGGTGGACTACTACCTCATGAAATGATGTTATTAATTTGTCACTTATGATTTATATGGAATATAATTAGGATAATATTAAAGAATATGTATGAAATTTTTGAACTAAAAATATTTCTCTAAATATAATATCACATCTAACTTCTTACCTTCAAATTCATCAGAATTCAATAGTGCCGCTCATGTGTATGGTGAACTACCGCCTCATGAATCCTTAAAACGTGTTTTTCATTTCTATTTTACTTGGATGGTAATAAGGATATATTAAAGGATCATATTATATATATAGTTCATAATAAATATTATAAATTAGTGTTTTATTATATAACATTATTTCATTTCATTCGTCGATGAAAAATAAAAACATCGTTAATGCGTATGTATGACCCACCATATCCTTGAATAGTGTAACTAATTTTGAAATATATAACATTTAGGTATGAATATAAAGATTTTTATACTGAATTTATATGGTTTTTAAATCATGAATAAAATTATTTATATTATATAACCATAATCAATTTACAATGTCCAAAACTACCAAACCAAAATAGACGTGAAACACAAAGCAGTTATCACCTGTAATAATGATTTTGATAAAGAACGGTTAATAGATGGGTGATAAAAGGATATTATTAAATAATATGTGGTAGTATATGTATATTTAGGGTTATTAAATTGATGTATGATAAATATATATTTATTATATAGTAGGTGCATACATGTATGTAGAAAATAGGACAAGAGGTAAGGTTTTATTATCTCACTTTTACTTCCGTCAGATGTATTCAACATTCACCAGATATTTATTTTTGGTGGGTTATGTACTAAAAATCTGATATTTTATATCATGAATCATTTTATATTCATGATATTTAATGTTTTATTTTAATTAATTTATTTTGTTGGACTTACAATTTAGAATTTATCAAAGTGGTATATGTTTATTTCACAACCCCATCATTATTCGGGATTGTATAATTTTATGTCTCCCTTAGTGGAACTATTTTACATTTATTTCTCAAACATAATATATTTTCTTATACTATGGTTATTAATGAAATTTTTAAGTAATATTAAAATTCCCTCTCCTTCGTATTGAAAATGATTGAATTTTTTTATAAAAAGATTACTTTATTTATCACTTCGATCAAAAATTCGTTTTCTTTAATGTCCATGTTTTTTAAAAATATTTTAAAATTTTCTAGAAATGTATACCATTTCTAATGAAATTTTAAACCATTTTTTGATTCTTTATCTTTTTAAAGTAATATTCCAATAATTATTTAAATAAGGTTCTTTTTGAATTTTATTACAAAAAATTTGAAAGGAATTTTTTTTTAACATACTCAACATGAACGAAAATTTCCACTACTATGTCCATTCATTTTTTTTGATGTTTCCTTTAAAATTATCAAATATTTATTTTAATGAAAAAAATCCCAATATTTTGGAAAATTGTAGTTTTAAAAATATCATTTTCAAAGTGGAAATTTTATCTTCCTCAAGAATGATTTTATTATAATTTTTATGGTATTTACATTTATCAATGAAAAATATTATTTAACATTTTCTATTTTGGGAATATGTTTTAGTGATACCATAATTGTTATTTCTATATATGGTTTAAAATAAATTTGACAAGAAATGTGCTATTTTGATATAATTCTTTATATTAATCTGGATGGTTTATGATTATGTTTAATTATTGGGATAATTATTAACATTTCATATTCTATTTTTTCAATAAAAAAGATTATGTGGAGTATGTTTCTATCTTTTATACATGGAATTATTTAGAGTTAGTATGTGATAAGAGGAGCTTTCTATAGGCCCTCGATGAATTGATATGTATTATGAGATAAAATATCATGGGATTTTTGATGAGGCCTTACCCATTAATATTTTTTTCTTGGTACAAGGACGAAATGATATTTCAAATGTCATGGAAAAAGTCCTTGATGGATTTTTTCATATTTTTGACATTATAAATTTCATCATTATAAATTTAGTTATTGATGTCAATGTGATTATTTTATTTGTTATAATATTTATGGATGTGTTTCTTACTCATTATATTATTTATATGTAATTATTTGATCCAAATTTATTATTTCCATATTATTATTCATGTTTAATTTGTTGATAAAATGGAATATGTTTCAGTTATTAACCTTTTCATATTTATTATATATTATGTATTCATGATATTTTCATTGTTCACATAACCTTAATGTACATTAGAACTAAACCCTTTTTTATGTTCCTTTTCCCCAATATGGTTGGAAATATTTTATGATTGATATGAAAATACATGATAATGGGAATAAAAATGAACTCAAAGTAAATACTTTATTTTATTTTGGGTTTTCAAATGTAACTGAAATTCAAGTATGTATCTAGTTTACCAAGACTATTACACTATTTGTTCCTTTGGGATGTAATCACTTGTATATAGTTCGAATTTAATAAAGTAACCAACAAATCTAAAATTACTTGGGTCACAATATTTATAGTTAGTATATAAGAATGTTTAGTAGAATCCATGGGAAATAGATTTAAGATAACATAGATTAGAGAAATTAACCCCATGACTGAATTTGTGGAAAACAATAAGTATAGGACAAAATCCTAATGTTTTAGTAATATATATATTTATATTGTGTGGTTTAACTTGAAATAAATCCTTTTATGTATACTACAAGTTAAAATGGTTTTTGTATATACATACCTAGGTGTAATAACTCTGAAAAAGGCCTGTTAGCCTTGACTCAAGCATTACTTGGTACATGAAAACATTCCTTACAATGAACTTGGTTTGAAAATCTTGGGGGATATGATTGGGTTAATTCACAGTTTATTCAAAATCCATTTTTAAGGATTTGAAAAAAAAATTACCATTTGATAAGCTTCCCAAATAATCATAGTTTATGATTATAAGATAATCCATGCATAAATTTTTCAATTTATTTTTAGTGTTTCACTAGTTTTGGGATTATAAATTATGCTTTATAATCATATGATATATTCTATAGCATTCCATTATTTATAATTCCCACCTAAAATAAGGAATTATAGTTGTATCATTGCACATACTCTATATAAGGATTTACCTGCTTGACAAGATAATGAGTTGGGAATAGAGGTACAATTTGAAGTGAAAACATTATAACTATATTGGGTCATCTGAACAAGGTTATGAGAAATAACCATTCCCACATGGATTATAATGATGATCCACCACACATTTTAATAATTTTAGAACACTTCTTGCATCTTCAAATTTAACGATACTACAAATATATTTTTAGCTGAGCATTGGATAAGTTCCACAGAGATGAAATTTCTCCCTTAGGGATGTAATGACTGAGAGAAGGTTTTCATGGTATTTTATCATCTCTCAAGATATGTGCGCCAATAGTGTTAATTTATTCAAAACACTGAGGATGAATAAGAAATATAAAACTTATAATTGAATGAGTTTAAGGTACTCTTCTGGGAAAATTATTTTCCTTTCGATCAACAAAAAAGATATAGATAGACAGTTCCTATGTTTGAGAAAAATGAAAGAAGAAAAAAAATTTATGTATGAAGAAAAATTTATAAGGTTATTGAGGAATGCTACATTCCATGTACGTATTCCAAAGAGAATGATTTATCATTTCTTTGATGATATTAAGACAATACATCAAAGAGAATTAGTCTCCCAAACATTATCATCAAATAAGGATATAACATCATGTGATACCAAGAAGAAGAATGAATTATCCAAGTCTTATGGATTCTAAGGTAATAAATAGAAGATGAAGATGAAAAATAAAAATAGATAAGGTGAAGAAGGGAAAAAGTATTTTCCCACATGTGATACTTATTAAAATAAACACCTTGGTAAATGACTAAAATGAAAAGGAGTTTTCTTAATTTGTGAAAAAAGGCCATCATGATCATGAATATAATGTTAAGGGTGAATCCCTCAAAGTATAGTGCTTTAACTATAAAGTTATGGGGAACTAATCCAAACAATTCCCAAAGTATCATTGGAATATACCTTAGAATAATATAATGGTTAAAGGTCATCATTAGGATATTTTCACTACCAATGTGGAATGATTATTGATCTTATGTATTTGGATTCAAGGAATATGTTTAAAAAGCATTTGATCGATGATGTTATCATATATGGATTATAATGAAGTATTATTAAATTACAGATTTGAAACCATGTGTTGAATGGTATGAAGAAACTTTATTCAATGGAAAGTTTATTTTTTTGTAAAACACATGATTAAAGGAATATAAACCTTAATATGTTCTCTCTCTATATATAAGAATGATAAAGAGGTATTTATGGGATAGTATGGACGATTGTGAAATTAGTTAGTGATTTAATGGTTTTTGTTACCTTTTCTAGAGTTTACTTTATTTTGTTTGGATTTATGGAATATATTGAACAATATGAGATTTTATTTTTGGAAGAATGATTTTATCATTAAGTTATTATGACAATAAATGTATGTGAATAATTTTTATATGATATTAAGATAAACATTATGTTGTTTGGGAAATCTAATTTTAAGATTATTTTGGAAATTTAGTGACATTCTTTCAAATTTTTTGGATTTTGAATTTGGACAGACATATTTTATTTGATTCTTAAGGTTAACTATTTATGAAATGGATTAAGTTAAATTTTCATAGTAAATATTGAGGTATTGGGGATTAATGTATTATATTGGATAACTTCTGAGCACGATGAGGCCGTAAGAGTCTTTGAGCATTCTCCTCCCCTCATTGTCCCCTACTTCACCAAGGGTTGGTGTGACACCTCCTTTCTCGTACTCGGTGGGTTTCAGTGCATCAGATCCTTAGTTGCGATGTATTCAAAGACTTTGTGGGCTTGACCATATCAACCTTTTACAATACTACTTGCCTCACTTCAAGAAACTCCTTATTCACCAGACAGGGTTTCTAAAGGCGGCACAGTGATGGTCCACAGCTAAGTTCCAGCTTCAGTAGCCTGAGTGTGTCGCCTTGTTTTCCTCATTTATGTTGTCTGGTTCGTCGTGCTCTTCACGTGCGACTGGGATGGCGGTGATGTGATTTGGATTTCAGCGGGTCATGATGTGCTGATGATGTTTTTCATTTTATGTTTTATTGAATTTGTGTTTGGTTTGGGTTGTGGCTTGATTTGTTCATCGACTTTTATTCGTGTTCTAGTTTAGGTTTTTCTGCTGGTTGGATGTATGTTCTTCAACATTTTCTTCACTTTTGATTCAAGATGTTTTCGCTGTTGATTTGGATTGGATAGTGGCCGATTGATGTTGGGATTTGGTTTTTGTGCACTTTTGATTTTGGATTTTGTTCTTCTTTGTTGGGGTTCTTGTGTTTAGATGATTGGATATGCAGTTTTCATTGATCAGTGAAGGTGATGTTGTTTGTTGTTTGGTTAAAGTCTATGAAATCATGTTTTTTCCATGGATACAATCTTCTGGTGTTGTTTGTAGTGTGAGGGGATCTAAAAAACACGTTTTTCTGAATTTTGGATGATTCTTCTAGACTTTATACTAGGATTTTCTCGATACAAGGATTATAGCAGGTGCTTTCACTGTGTAGGAACTTTCAGATTTGGTAGTTTGAGAGGCTATGGCTCTGCCATTGGTACCGGGCCCATGCACCTCAGCACGAGACAAATTCCTGAAATTTCAGTCACATGTGGAGGATCCATTCGGGTGATGATGTTAGGGAGGGGTATTTCTTAGTAGTTTTGTTTTGGGATCTCACATTCATTTTATATGATGTTGTTATATCCTTGAAGTCATGTAAGGTTTCTCCCTTTGTCCTTAAAAGGGGTTCTTATCAAAAAATTAATAAAAATTTAAGCCTTCAGGATTTTTAGTCAGTATTATATTGGATAAGTAGTACTAAATATTTTGATTTAGGAAAATATCTAGAGATAAGAGGAATATCTATTCATTCTTTTATTGATCTAGTGATCTATTAAGAATTAATTTTAGTACTTCAAACATAAAAAAATATCTCTATTGGATATTAATTTCTAGAGTAATAGATGATGAAGTAATTGATCAAAAAAACCAAAGGATGGAATTATTCATATGAAATAGAAAGATTGTTGGGACCAATTTATGATTTAGTTCTATTTGTTTTCAATAGTTCAACATGAGGAATATGTATTCAAGAAAAGAGAACATCTTACTTTGTATGTTTTGGTGATCAGATGAAAAGGATGAAAGGTTTCATCATATTCATAATATTGTATGAAAAATGATTAATAATATCAGACACAAAATAATTAAGAAATTCAATTGAGTTGTGAATATGTTTTCACTAGAGTCACCTTGGGTCTGGAATCAATTTTTCGATCATAAAGGCATCAAAGTCTGAATGAATCAAATGTAAATATTATGAAGATTTTATTATCATGGATTTCCCATTAATCATAAGATATACTAGAAACTTGTGATGTAGTCCTTATGAAGGAAAGAGGATGAAAAATCGAATCCAATCAGTTAGTAGTGTGGTTGAAAGAATGAATATTCTAGAATGTTGGAAAGTTAAAATAAATTTCAATGCAAGACAAATAATTATATCAAAATACTAAAGTTATCAAATTTTGGATATAATAATGAGTTTGTGAAATAATAAAGTCAATGTTTTCTAATATGAGTTCATCTGTGTATGAACACCAGACACAGTATTATTTGAAGGATGAGATGTTTTATTTGAAACCGTAGAAGAAAAAGATACTACTTTTTAGTTAGAAAAATAATATATAAGCTAAAAATATTTTTAGAATGAAGTTGGTGAGTGCATGAAGTTTTTTTGTATCATAATCTGAAAAGAAAATAAGTTTCTAATGGTATCGGTCCATCAGACACGGTGTCCCACCAATAAATCAGACACAAAATTTTTTTTTGTTGGGAGTTATTTATATTAATGAAAAATAAAATAATTATTGTTTTTTGGGAGAAATTCATGTAAGAAATCTAAAGATAAATAAAATTTATGAAGATAGACAATATAGTTATCCATTTTTCATCAGGTTGAGTTAATTTTCAATTAGGTCCAGAATGAAATAAAAACTCAGAGATTTTTTCATTAGGTTCTAGAGGAAAACAAATAGTACTTTTTCCTTACAATTGAGTTAAGATTCATTGGTTATAAAGTGGTTCCAACTCATGGGGATGGATCTGACACTGAGTAATCAGAGTGAAGTAACGACCAATCCATCAGACACAAGATGATTATGCTAAATTCATTGGAAACATGATCATAAGTATGAGGTAAAAAGAAAAGATGAAATGTTTTAAGAAGTTGAAAACGTGTTGTAAGTGGGGGTCTAGAAGTATTTTTTAAAAGTTTTATAGATTTTTTTGAAAAAGTGGTTTATGAAGCTATTGTATTAGTGTTTTCAGGAAGTGGTGATATCTTTATAATTTGTGACTATGTTTATAGATGAATGATTTCAAATGATGTTTGTATTTTTAGATGGTACAGAGCATCATAATGAGAAGTAATTGAATTTGAATAAGAATAATTGGTATGAAGAATTGTAATGAAGAATCTATTTCTATACATATTTCTTCATCATAATGAAGAAATCAGAATGGGAATCTGAATCAGATAGAAAATTAGTTAAAATGTTTGAAGATAGATGTTGTTCTGAGAAGATTCAAGAAGGTTCGATAAGAGTCTATAAGAGTAGATAAGTATTGAAGAAGTCAAATTTGGATCCAAAATAAGTTGAAATTTAGTTAAGAGGGAACACTTTTCATATTCCCACCTAAACCACTTTTGGTGCACCTATAAATGGAGAAGAGTACGTTGTACATTATAAAGGATCTGACAATATTCATGTGCAGATAAAGAAATATAAGTTATGTTGTTGTAGAGAGAAGAGGTTTCCAAATTGAATAGTCATAAGGAAGAGTTCCATATATAAGAATAAGAATAAATATTGTATTTAGAGTTTATCTGATCGGACTGTGTCATCAGAATGGAAAATTAAACTGATATTTCTCAACTGAGGCATAAGTAGTTATAAATTGTTTTAGTAATATTATAGAAGAGTTATATATCTATACTAAGCAATCAGAATGAATAATTGGACATGGATATAGATTTGAGTATTATTATGAATTCCATTGAAGATCTTACCCAATACTAGGTAGGAAAGTGAATAATTTTTTTAAGATTTTACATGTTAATGTTGATAAAGAATCCCAATAATATGTTTGGAATCAATTGGTGAAATTTCATTTACTTGTTATGTAAACTTTTATTACATAATTTGTGCTATAAGAATCACATGTACTGTCATATTGATCATAGCGATGAAAAAGTGTAAGGGTATATCCTACATGTTTTATCCAAAAAAAGATTATTTTCTAGTGTATTGTGTGTTATTAGATTATTTTAAAACCATTAAAAGGATTTGTTTTCGACACTTTTACACTAATGGGCACGCGCGCGTGTCCATCACGCGGGGGGAGGATGTGTGGCTTGTTGCCCTGCCTTCCTGCTTTCCAAAGGCGGCATCCATTCCTTGTTCAGGGATGTTTTCTCCTTGATCTAAACCGGAATGATGGGATATGGTTTCATCCTTCCGTGGATTCATCCTTGGATCTTATCACCTAGTCCAGGTCTTCCTCATAGATTTAAGACGAGTTCGTGAAGCTCGTTCTCGGTGCCATATCTACATGGACCACAGTTAATTACGCTGCTTCCGTCGAGACACTCCAAGGGTTTTGGTCGGGGTAGCAATCTTCAGTGAGGAGAATGGTCATGCTGGGGTGTCGTTGGTGCGCCTTGATGCTGGGGAATTGGCATGTCTGCCTTCTGTCCCTTATTATAGGGCTTCTCGAGGATGCTGAGGCCTGAGGCATCCCACATCAAACGCGTGGAATTGTGTTCCATCTGAGGTTTTCCTCAGCTTCTAATGTTTAACACGGGGTATGCCGCGAGTTTAATGTCTTGCGGAGATGGATCAGACTGATCGGAACACTAATAGTGGATCAGATTGAAGGAACCCCTAGGGGGAACACCGATATTGGAACCAGCACGTGGGCCGCTTCCTAGATACCATGGAGTGGAATGAGGTGGCATGATCTTAGCGGGATGTGGCGGCCTGGGAAGGAATCAAGATGGGTGATGGAGTGAAGAGGGGCTTGAACCTCATGTCGGCTTCATATGTATCCCCATTGCAGGGAATCAAAGCCTGTTTAGTTCGGTGATACGGCAGGACACATGAAGAAGCGACCCGTGAGAATGAACGCATAGATTGGATCCTGGAGGAAGTAAGACCTTCGGGATAAGGCATGAGCTTCGCGAGGCACGTGGTCTTGAGGGAGATGTTAGGATGAGATGTGGGTGTGAGGTATGGGGATTACGCTCTGAGACGACCCATAATAGTGGGTATGGGGCTTACGCTCTGAGGTGGCCCATAATAGTGGGTATGGGTCTTACGCTCTTAGGCATCCCATAATAGTGGGTGTGGGGTTTATGCTCTGAGGCAGCCCATAACAGTGGGTCTGGGGCATACACTCTGAGGCAGCCCATAATAGTGGTTGTGAACTGACACGGAGGGGCTGAAACAACTGAGTGACGGGCTTGAACCTCGTGGAGGCTTCCTACGAACCATGTGTTAGCACAGATCAAAGTCCAAATAGTTCGGTGCATAGAGTTTTACATCATGCGGGACGAGGGAATACCGTTTAACGTCATGTGGGACGAGGGCATACAGTTTAACATCATGCGGTATGGGGGCATACTGTTTAACATCATGCGGGACGAGAAATTTGGGGCTTATGCTCTGAGGTATCCCAAAGTGTTTGGCGAACAGACGTGAAGAAGTCGGAAAGACAGGGTGGTGGGATTGAACCTAATGGAGGCTTCCTACGTACCATGTGTTAGCACGGATCAAAGTCCACGTAGTTTGTTGGGATGAGGCTTATGCTCTGAGGCAGCCCATGGGAGGATGTCATGGTCGATGCTCACTCTAAGCCGACGTGAGTCATGGTCGGTGTGAGAAACAAGAGGCAGCAGGGACCAGACGATCACGTCGCAAAGGGTGCGTCCGTGAGAAGCGAAAAGGGTCTTACGCATTGAGTAACCCAAAGAAGAAACAGGGGATTACGCGTGGTTAACAACCCTTAGTGTCGGGACTTACTCCAGGATGGAGGCCTGTGGTGCGACAAGGCATAGTGGGAGAGGGACTCCACTGGCCTTGGCAGTGGGGAAGTACAGAGGTGCATGGGTTCAACCTTCCGTAAGAGAGGCTAGGGGATTACGCTCTAAGTCAGCCTTTCCCCCATGGACAAACGCCACTCCGAGAGGGAGGATATCATTCCATGTGAGGAAAAATCCATTCCCGTGGAGACGACAGGTGTAAAGAATGTCTGAGCCGGGGGACCCTACGTGTGAGGCACGAGGTTAGATCACAGTTTAACATCATGTGTTGAGGATGGGGTGCTCGACAGTTTAAAGTCCTACAGCTCGGACGAGGTGGGTTCGCTCCACACCCCTAGGGATTACATGCCCAACACCCTCTACCTATTGTGGAAGGGAAGGCATCGGCAAGGCCGTGATGAAGAAGGGCCGCAGTGCGAACCATCGAGGGGTCCACGTTAGCGTGGCTATGTGAAGAAGCAATAGTTGTTAGCATTACTATGCAAAGATGCATAAGGAAAATCAACGCAACGGGAAACAGTGCACAAGGTACCTTGAGGTTACTTCGTACAATCCTGGAAGGCCGTACAGGAAAACAACGAATGGCGTGCATGCCCAGTATTGAAGACATCGAGCGCCGAAACAGGGAGGCACTCGGGGGTGTCAAGGTGAGGGGTCCTGGGTTTTGCACGCAAAGAGAAGGTTAGCGTGAAAAACACTGGGATGGCGTGCAATTGGGTCAGAGGATTGCGCGCAGATAGGGGATTGGTGCAAAATAATTGGATTGCGCGCATGGGAAATGGCCGATCCCTTAGGTATGGAAAAACCTAACAGAGGGATTGCGCGCAATTTGGAAGGGATTGCGCGCAATTGGAGAGGACTGCGCGCAAGCGGCAGGTAGTGCACGCAAAGGAAGAAACCGGAGGAGTTAGCAAATTCATTTAAGCCAGTGGGGTTTCGCGCAAAGGTGAACCTCGGGGAAAGGTTGCACTAAAAGGTAGATTACCTGGAAGACATCTTGCGTGTGCGGGAGTCCGAATTGCACGCATGGGAGCTGGTCCAAATTCCTCAACCACGAAACTGTTGGGGTCCCCTTCTATTTAAAGGATTCTGCCGTCGCGGAATCAGGACGGCGCGCAAAATATTCCGCACCGGGACCACTCAGCATGCAAGGCCTCCCCGCGCGGAACCGAGCGTGAAAATTTGCGTTCCACGCTAGTTCCCTTTCACAAATCCCAGGATCCCTTCTTGCATAAAACATTTTTTTGAGTGAGTTCCCTTTAATTTTGCGCACCACTTCCAGGTCCTCCAGACTGGGCCTCAGAGTCTGAATATGACTTCACTTCATCTGTTCAAAACATACTCTAGGAGTTATAGAATTTTTCGATGTCTACAAATGCCCTCCTTGTAATTGGATCGGTGCGAGGTCGCAATGATCAGATTCTAAGGGAAACACCGAAGCAATGCATCTCTGGGGCATTTTGAGCGCAAAAATCCAATGGGCGTGCAAAACTCCGGCTTGGGGCGGAATTCTCTTTCCGCACGGTGCGGAACCCTAACCTTTCCTATAAAAAGGGGCACTGGGTCCTATGTTCCATACTCAAGATTTCCCACGCGATAGGCTCAACGCTCTCATGCAAGAAATTGCTTTAGTGGATGTGCGAGAAAACGATTTGGCAGCGTGCAAACCCTTCCGAATTTCAGCTGTATTTACGCACCTACTCGGGATATTCAGCGTCTAGTGTGCTGATTGCACACCCAACTTCTGGATTTCGCACCGCAGCTTCAAATTTCGCGCAAGTCTCCCCGATTCGGCACACTTCATCCTGATTTCGCGCAACTCACGAAATATTCGAGATGTCTGCAAACCAAGTTGATGAGGGGGAAGCCGCCACTCGTAGAGCCAAAATGGCGGCGAATGAAGAGGTTTATGGCGTCAAGGTGGTCATTTCCAGCAACCTAACCTTGTTCAACCTACTGACCCTAGCCCAGAAGGAGTATCCTCTGTCTGAAAACCTCCCGCTCTGGAACTTTGGCATCCTGGAGGAGGTTCCTCTGCCGGGCTTCGAGGTGGACACGCCGTGGTCATGGGTGAACCGGGAGGATGAGCTTCCTCACTACAACATCACCAACAATGGCCATCCTACCAGGAAAACTAGGCAGATGGACGTATATGTCCTGAACCTGAGGACTAGGACCATTACCGAGGATGAGCCTACTGTGGAGGATTCTTCAGTCCTCTACGCAAGCACATTCCGTCAGAGCATCACAGATGACACTAAGGGCTGGATGATAGATTGGGACCTACGGTCTGAGGGCAACTTTACCAGTGAGTGGGCCTGGGTGTTCTGGGGTCACCAAACTTGCGACCAGTTTGGGGCTGAGCTGCGGCATATTGGCCTGTTCGAGGCGGTAGGGACGTCGCAGTTCCACTTCCACCATCAACCTGAGCTCGGGCCGAAGCTATTCACCTGGTGGTCTTCTGATACCAACACATTCCACCTTCACCATGGGAATGTTAGCATCAGCCTATGGGACGTTCACTACATCGTAGGTATCCCACTGGAGGGCTACCAATACGATGAGTTCGTTCCTCCAAAGAACACTTGGGAAGACAGGTCACGGACCCCCATGCTGACATGGCACATGTTGGAGCTGGCCAAAGAGAGGCTGGGGGTCAAGGACTTCCTGAAGGAAATTGCCTACAAGGGCTGGTTCAGCTAGTTTCTAGAGAAGGATCCGGCAATCAAGATGTCAGGATGGGGTAAACGGTGCCCAACCACGACTCAGAGGAGCAAGGATGGGACGTATTGGAGGACCCTGGAGGCAGGGAAATACCAATTGTGGGGCTATCACGTCATTGAGGCACGGGACCTAAACTTTTGCTACGCTGGGTTCCTTGCCGCCTTCCTGAGCGGGTGGCTCCTGCCAATGCGGGATGCGAGGATGGGCATCCGTCCAGCAACAATGGTGATGGCGGGCACCATAGTTGCTAACAAAATGTTCAAATTAGGGGTCCCCATTCTGGCCAAGCTCTATGCCATTCTGGGATGCGTCTCATGAGGGGGGTCACCTCGGAGGGTATGTGGCCCCTTCCAGATCTTTCACGGCTGGGTGGCGGCTCATCTCGGCGGGTATACTTTCCCGAATGCCATCCGTCCTCTGAGCAACGACCTACTACCATCTCTGCTGAACATTGCTGGGGTGGCGTCGATGATGCTCAATGAGGAGGGTGTAAGGATCCGAATTGGTAGCCACACTAATTTCAACTTTAGCCCATTCCCCACCCCGGTCGGCTAGATGGTGGAAAATGGGAGAGGCTCACTAGAGCAGCAAGAGTATTTTCAGAGCATCCAGGGCGGCTTGCTCATGGCTTGGATCGACGGGAAGGTGATCTGTGAGCCTTACGTGCCATCCCGGTTCTCCAGGAAATTCGGGTACCTCCAATGAATGCCCAAGAAGGTATTCACGGTTGTCTGGGAGGAGAAGAATCCCTGCGTCCTGTGCCAAATGTGGTTGATGTTCACCTCTTTTGGCTCCGGCGACATCATTACCCTTCCTCCCACAGGGGTCGACGTTGGCCTAACAACCGAGTATGCCGAACATTGGACCATTGCGTACCCTAAGGGGCTTTTATTCAAGTGAGTCTGGCAACTCGAGACTACTCGCACGGAAACTGGGCGACGGGGGAGCAGGCAAAGTGCTGCTTGAAGGGGGGAACCAAGGGCGTGCCAGGCAGAGAGGCATGTGCAGGCTGGGACTTCAGTAGCGGAAACATCACACGGTGCTGCCGCGACCTCGTTTCCTGTAGGGGGGTCACACGAGGTGGCCAGGGAACTGCCCAAGAAGCAGATAAGATACCTTCTCGAGCCTTCCCAAGACGCAATTTTCTCGGCACTGTGGTTGGACCAGATGACCCTGCGGCAATCACTAAGTGTTGAAGCTGTCTGGCAGAAGATAATATAGAATGGGATCCATCTGCCGGAGGTTGGGCTCATTAGAGTTACTGATAGAGTGAACTTACATCGGCGACATGCTTATCTGACGGCCATGGACACATACGCACACCAAAGGGGTCGGCGTGCAGAGCCACCTTTCCTAGTGAAAGTGATGCTTGGCCAAGATCATGATCCAGAGGTGATGCTGCCAGGAGAAGGTGATAGTGAAGAGGAGTCAGAGGGAGAAGAGGAAATAGGACAATATGAAGGATAAGGAGAAGATGAAGGAGAAGGAGAACCCGAAGGCGAGGGGTCGCAGGGGGCGACCTACCAAGGGAGTCTCTGGGAGAGCGGCGAGATTGTTGGATCTGATCTCAACATAACCAAGATACTCAAGGTATGTCTCTATCTTCATTCATTTTCCACCTTCGTCCATTCTCCTCTACAATTTCTAATTCATTTCTCTATCTCACTCAGGAGAACCTAGGTGCTGATCCGGCATCCTCAATAGAGGGAAGAGGGGAACCAGTGGGATAGGATGGGGCTCCGATGCCCATCATTGAATTAAAAAGAACAGAAGGGTCTCCTGTCATGGCAGCTCCTGTAGTGGCCAGAAAAATGGAGGCCGACGCTCTGGGTTCCTATAAGTCCCATGCTTCACTACTGGTGCTTTCTATCAAAATATCCCAACTAATCAGGGTACGCCTTGCGCAGTGATCTCAACATTGGAGGCTCATAAGGGCTTTTGAGCCCGGGCCGTCCGTGAGAGGACCAGTAGCAGACATACCACCTCATCCAGAACATACTTCCCACACCGAGTCAGCCCCGAAAATTGGTGAGCAGGGGATGGCAGACATCAGTGGCGCTGCCCTTGAGGCGAGGCCGGAAGCTGACGGAGGGACCGTCGCTATTGGGGCGAGAGAGGAAGGTCACTCGGACGTCGAGGATCCCATTCCTCATGAAGACATCCCTGAGGCAGATCTTGCTGCTGACCTGCTGGATGCCTTTCCTACGCATCAACCCACTGATCATGAGGAGATAGAGGACTCAGACTCAGAGGCGGCCAATGAGAGCAAGATGACACGACACAAAGGGTAGAAGTGTATCCAGCGCTTTCTTAGGAAGCCTCAATTGGATTGGCTAAGGCAGATGGGATCACATCAGACCTGACTACGCTCCCTGTGCGCTAGAGGGGCTGACGCTCAGTGGCTTCATTTGAAGGTCCGTGATTACATGGTCGAGAATATACGCAACAGCAGTAGGTGCACCGACGTTGCCCAATATTGGGAATGATTAGCGAGCACCCAAGCATTATTGAGGGCGGAGAAGGAGGTCCGACACCTCTAAGGGATGGCGGCTGAGAAGGAGGTCTTCATTACAACGTGCTCTGAGCTTGTGGAGCAACTGACGACCCAACTGGATGACGCCCAAGAACAATTGGTGGAGGTGAGTCACCAGATGACCGTACTTCAAACTGAGTGGGCACGAGCACAAGCTAGAGTTGGTGAGCTTTGATCTGCAGCTTCTAATGAATAGAGAGTCTTCAAGGAGAGAGAAGCAGTCCTAGAGGCTACCAGCTAAAGTTTAGCAGCATTGGAAAGATCAATCCAGCATGCTGATCCTTAAGGGATCTGTTTTGGCCATATCATGAACTTTTTTCTTCCACTGCTTAATATTTTGATCTGATGTATGAACCAATCTATTTATCTGTACCTTTGGTTTAAAATTCTCACCATAATTTTGAAATAAATAACAACTCACCCCTAAGCTCCTATGGGTAGCACCCAACGTGAGGAATAAAGGGTGCTCGTGTTATCATTCCTTCAATCTGTGGGGCGTTAACCAGGCTTCAGGCATCTGAAATTGGGCCTGGATTACGGAGTAGAAGAGGGAGGTCCAGCCGACAGGGGGGGGGGACCTCAGACCTATCGATGTATCATCTCCTCAACGTGCCCTAAAAAACGAGCGGGGCAATTCTGGGGGCATTGAAATCTATCCGAACATTGGTAGATGAAAAAATGTTAGTCACGTTACTCGAATTCAGAACACTATGAAGGTGGCGTGGTGATGGAGGATAACTGTTGACCATTGTGGAAACGCAACATCCATATCACGTTGGCCTGAAATGGGGAAAATAAATGAGGGCTAACCACTGACCATGTTCGGAACATGGGGCCTAACTCAAATATTGCCGATCAGTCTTCCAGAACGTTGGCCCAGGATGACAGGCGGACTATAGGTTTGTCATCCATATTGCTACAATAGGAGGACCAATGTTCTATCATCCATATTGCCACAGAAGTCAGACCAAAGTCTATAATCCATACTATTAGGGGGTCCCATCAAACATGACCAGTTCTTCGGGACGTTGGCCCAGGACAGCAGGCGTACTATTGGTCTATCATCCATATTGCTACAATAGGTGGACCAAAGGTCTATCATCCATACTGTTAGGGGGTCCCATCAAACATGACCAGTCCTCCTAGATGTTGGCCCAAGACAGTAGGCTAACCGTAGGTCAATCATCCATATTTCTACCATAGGCGGAGCAAAGGTCTGTCATCCATATTGCCGCAGCAGGCGGACCAAAGGTCTTTCATCCATATTGCTGCAACTGGCGGACCAAAGGTCTATCATCAATACTATTAGGGGGTCCCATCAAACATGAAAGAGGATGAGGATATGAATAAAGGGGAACACAAATCATGTAAAGTGGAGTGGTGGTTTGTTCGAACAGAGTCCAACACTCCCAAAATTGTGCCACCGTGGTGGAGGTGCATTAGGCGGATGTACCAACCTGGTAACGGATCGTCCTGATTTTCAGACAGGACCTCTCTGGTGAGATAACTGTCGATTCCCACCATCACTATGGGGCATCCTGAACTTATTCGGGGTAGATGTTTCAATTACACCACTCCCCAAGAAGTCAGGCCGAGCAGCCAATAGTGAGGAGGGATGGGATTTGGAAATCCCTGGGGCTGGACCCAAGACGAAATGTCCAGGCATTCTTACGTATCTCATAAGGATGAGAATCAAGCAACATGTAGTTCTTAAGAGATCTTAGTTTATGGTCTTAGAGCTCGGATGAAGGATCATTAATAAGGTCAAGATACACATAATAAAGTGACCAAATAAACCCAATGTGAAGGAGGACATGGTCCTGTTTACCATGAATTCCTTGGAAAAGTGTTTAGGCTGCGAGACTGAACATGGAAGTTTGGATGGGCCTGTGGGGAAGTACCCAGGTGCTCCTACGTATCTCATAAGGATGAGAATCAAGCCATACGTAGTTCTCGAGAGGTGGTGTGGCACGACATGGCACCTGTGCCAAGGATGAGGGAGACGGGCGGGTCTAGCCCTCACACCAAAAGAAGCGACATTTGATATATCTTGTTTTTCATTGAAGAAAAATGGTTTTTCTTTTGTGGAGCGACCAACCTAGGTTAGAAATTTCTGGCATCGCTATAATAATCAAGCTGTAACAGGCGTTGAAAAATTGTATGGTAGTCGACCAATACCCAACGTGATGTCCCCTATGTGGAGGTCACCACAATGCAGTGTCGTTTTTCGTTGTGCGGCCAGGACGATATCGTCACAGTTTATAGTCATGTGGTGGGACCAAACATCATAGTTTAAGGTCATATGGCTTGGACATGGGGAATACGCACAATGCGGTGAGGCCTACCCGATGTGGATGAGGACATAATCCCATGCCATCACCACGTGCGATTTCGAGAGATGAGCCTCGGGCCAAGGGTCCGGCGAGGGTTCAACAATCAAGGGGGGAAGGAGATGCTAGCTCTCAGCTAAGCTGGGCCCAAAATGCAATGTCTGGGTGACACCTTATTTCCCATGGGGATGTGGGTGAAGCTGCACACAATCCTTAGAGAAAAACTCAAGCACATACTCTAGCACTCAGATCACGGGATCCCTGAGAGACACAGTTACACAGCTTGGTTCATCTGACGTGTGGGGTGCACTGAGGGTTAGTGCAAGTAGTGTTGAGATTCCACCTTGACACGGTGGGGTGGAATGTAATGTGAATCATGCAACCAACATTCAGGGCTCGAAGGAGCCGTCTTGACAACTGAGGATTACTGCTGACCATGTTCGTAACGCAACATCCTGTCGCCTTAGCCTCAAGATAGGGGCAACAAAATGAGCATCAACCACTTACCATATTAGCAACATGGTATTTGTATCAATTTTTTGCCCAAAACCTTCGGGGGCATTGGCCCGTGACGGTAGGGGAGCCCTTAGGCATTTTATCCAGGCCATTTTTGGGGGTCCCTCCAGGTACGAAAGATATCGAGGGCCCGAATGAAGGGGAGCACGAAGCATGAAAAGTGGGCGAAAACATGCCTAAGTCAAATCTGACACTCCAAGTCCAAGACCAGAGTACTCTAAAGACATTATCAGACCACTGGAAAGGGTCAAAGGTCTTAGTCTGGGAGCGGCCAAAAGTTGGCGGATTCCCTGGGGAAGGGGGCATAGTTCCAAAAACCCTGTACGACACCTATATATCCCCTCGTGGGGGGGAACATGCCACAAGACCGAGGTGACCGAGAGATTGTGGGATATATTATGAGAGGGGGCTGGACCTGAAATCTAGGTGTTCCTATGGTCCTACGTATCCCATAAGGATGGGAATCAAGCCGCACGTAGTTCTTAAAGCACGGTTTAACGTCATATAGGATTATAAGAGGTATTCCTTACAGGGAGTGTGCACGGCGCGACGAATAACCCTCCGTGAATGAGGACATGGGGCTGAGAGGCCTGAGAAGGCCAAGGGGCCCAAGTCTGGGCCTCGTTCAGGGATGCCTAACCAGCTTTCAGTTCAGCGTCTTGTAGTGAGGACATGCATGCAGTTTAGGGTCATGATAGACCATAAGGGTCTTAGTTTAAGGTCTTAGAACTCAGACCGGAGGGGCCCAGATGTAGGAAAAAATGTAGTTTATGGTCATGATGGACCGTGTGCAGTTTAAGTTCATGCAGGACCGGGTAAAGATCTTAGTTTTAGGTCTTAGAACTCAAAACCACAGAGCTCAGGCAGAATACCATTTGAGGAACCTGGCGTTGGAGGGAGGAGTGACATTCTCACCATCCATAGTCACCAGGGAATAAACTCCATTAGGATAGACCTTATGGATGATGAAATACCCCTCCCATTTGGGCTTGAATTTGGGTGGTTTCCTTCTGGGAATCATTAGCACTCTGAGAGCCAGTACCAGGACACCTTGCTGGAAAGAGCAAAGGCGAACCTTCTTGTTGAAATCTCGAGCCATCCTACTCTGATGCCTTTCCATGTTATGTAAAGCGCGAAGCCTATTCTTGTACAGTGCTTCCAATTCAGCTAGGCAGACTTCGACAACTCTATTTGGGGCTTTCTGGTCATAGACCGCTGTGCGCAATGAGGGAAACTAAATCTCGATAGGCAGGACGACCTCATCTCCGTACACCAGGGAATACGGAGTCACCTGGGTGGAATTGTGAGTCATCATGCGATAATCCCAGAGAGCATTGGGGAGCTTGTCCAGCCAACTTTTCTTATTCTGACCAACTATTTATTGCATAATGTTAGAGAGGGTCTTGTTAAACACCTCGATCTGTCCATTCGCCTACACGTGATAGCAGGAGGTGTGGGTAGAGCGAATGTTGTACTTAGCATACAATTTCTTCAGCTTAGCTGCTCGAATGTCGGTTCCATTGTCCGTGAGGATAGCATGAGGTACTCCAAATTTATAGATGATGTTGGAGCTCACGAAGTCAGTGATAGAACAAGCTTTGACTTTCTTGAGCGGAATTTCCTCTGCCCACTTGGAAAAAAAATCCATAGTGGTCAGAATGAACTGGCACTGGCGGGCCGTCACTGGCAGGTAAGGTCCTACAACATCCATCCCCCAGACTACAAAGGGCCAGGAATACTTGGTAGTGTGGAGAGGCTCTGGTGGCTGATTCACGAAGTTGGCATGAACTTGGCACGCGTGACACCTGTTGGCAAACTCGATGCAGTCATGGATCATGGAGGGCCAAAAGTACCCCAGCCTACGAATTTGGTGAGACAACTTCCACCCGGCCTGATGGGCACCACAGGAACCAGTATGCACTTCTTTCATGACCTAAGGGATCTCAACTCCTTGAAGGCAACAGAGGAGAACACCATCAATTCCGCGTCTCTAAAGGTGATGATCAAGGCTGGGACTGCTTGGAAGGGTAAACTTCAGCGCGTGGTGTCGGATTCGCTCATGCTTGGCTCAGTCTGATGGAATATTGTCGTGTTGGAGATATTCAACCAAGGGTGTCCTCCAGTCAGGAACCATTTAGATTACCGCATCTAAAGTCCCCGGGGATCCTGACGTAGGGGCACCAACAGTGAGATGGTTCACCCGTGGTCCATGATCATCCTCCGGGATAACAGGAGCAATGAATCTCCGGTATGCCACATGGATAATCAGGTTATCCTGTTCGGGCTCTACGAGTGATGCGGCTAGGCTGGCCAAAGCATCTGCTCAACTGTTCTGTGACCGAGGTATATGAACGACCTCTAGCCGAGAAGTGAACTTAGCCATTAGACGGAGGGTGCACTCCAACAATGGCATGCGTTCTAGCTTTCTGACAACATAGTCACCATTGACCTGCTTGATGACTAGCTCGGAGTCCCCTTTCACATGCAGATGGGGCAAATCAATCTCGAGAGACAACTCAAGGCCAGTGATGAGGGGCATGATATTCTGCCTCATTGTTGGTGCAGCCTTCTGACAATAGGAATGAATATGGCAGAACAGATTGCTCCATGGTGATGAAGAAGACACCCAGGCCCACTCTGTTAAGCCTAGGATCATTGATCCTTCTACCGGTGGGGATCTGGGAGGCACCGTCAAAGTGCATCTGCCAGCATGGGATGGAATGATCGACTGAGACGATTAAATCATCAGGAAATCCTAGATCCAGTGGCTAATCCGCAGAGGTTGGGTGGGAAGCTAAGAAGTTCGCCAATGCTTTCCCTTTGATATCCTTCTGAGGTACGAACCTGATGTCGATCTACTAGAGGATCACGGCCCAGCGTGCCAGTCGGCCAGTCAACATAGGTCGATTTAGGAGGTATTTCAATGGTTCTAACCTAGAGACCAGCTGTACCTCGTGGTGCTACAAGTAGTGACACAACTTCTTCATGGAAAATACGAGCGCCAGGAAGCTCTTGTCGATGGGATAATACCTAATTTTTGTATAAAGGAGCATGCAGATGAGGTAGTAGAGGCTATTCTTTGTTCCCTCATTGTTCTTCTGGGTGAGAAGTGCGTCAAGGGATCGTTCTAGGGTGGTCACGTAAAGGACCAGTGGCTTCCTAGAAATGGGTGGCATCAAGACCGGAGGTTGGAGTAGATACAACTTGATTTCCTCAAAGGCGATCTGATACTCTTCGTCCCATTCATAGGTGGTGCCTTTCTTCATGATCCGGGAAAAGGGCTTACACTTGCCTGCCAAATTCACAATGAATCGACATATATAGGCTAAGTGGCCTTGGAGGCCTCTGAGCTCTTGAATATTACTCAGGGGAGGCATCTGGCTAATGGACTTGATCTTCTCTAGGCCGATCTCGATGCCTCGGTACCTGACAACGAATCAAAGAAACTTTCCGGAGGTGACCCCGAAGGTGCATTTCAATGGGTTCATCTTCAGTTGGAAAGAACGAAGGAAGCCGAACACTTTCTCAAGGTATTTGAGATGGTCCTAGTGCTGGCGAGATTTAACCACCAGGTCTTCTGTGCAGCATTCCACCAGTGTCCCAAGAATCGCCTTGAATATGCGATGCATGGCCTGTTGATAGGTGGCACCCACATTCTTCAGGCCGAAGGGCATAACATGGTAGTAGAAAGTACCTTGTGGGGCCCTGAAGGCAGTGAAATTTTCATCCTTGGGGCCCATCCAGATCTAGTTGTACCCGAAATACCCATCCATGAAAGAGAGGGCTTGGAACCCGGTCAGGGCATTGATCAACAACTCTGTCACTGGAAGGGGAAAATCATCCTCTGGACAATGGAGATTGAGATCACGGATGTCGATACAGACCATGATCTTCCCATTCCTCTTCCTGACTGGAACAATGCTGGCTAGCCACCTGGGGTACTAAACTTCTTTAACGATGTTGGCTTCGATGATCTTGTCAACTTCGGGCTAAACCATGGAACCGTGAGAGGGGTGCATCTTTCTGGGAGGCTGCTTGAACCCACGATGGTTTTTCGGATGGCCAAGGCAGTGGATGGCTACCTTAGGATCTAAACCTAGCATCTCATCGTAACTCCAAGAGAACACATCACGGTGCTGTCTAAGAAAGTCTATGTACTGTTGATGCTCCTCGGGGGGCATAGCGACACTGACCAATGTGGGTCTTGGGTCCTCCACGCTAACTAGGTTCACCTACACTAACTCGTCGACCGTGGTGGAGATGTCTTCCTCAAAGGAAGGGGGAGCATCTTCCAAGTCCTCCTCTCCACCTGTGGAGGGACCATCCATGAGGGGAACTACTTCGGGGCTACCGGACCCTGATGGGAAGCTGGTGCCGGCTTGGGCGGCAGTGGTCGTCATGTCTGGAGGCTCATGTGCTATGGATACCATGGAGACGAAGGTGGTTGATCCAATCCTATCTGGCCTTCGGCCCAAGGGGCCACGCTTTATGACATCAAATCAGTAGTGGCGTGTCGGCATGAGCCCGTCAATTCTAGCCCGGCGGAAGAGACATGTGTGACGTACCTCCATTTCCATGAGCCTGATGTCCCAATAATGTTCAGGGGTAGGAGGCTCAGGGATCACCTGAGCCTGTTTGGTGTAGTAGTACGAGGTGATTTCCTTCCACCGCTTGGACCTGGAAATATGACTTCCTCTGGTACCCGAAACAACAAATCACTGCCCCATGTCGAGGGTTGTGGCCTCCAATTGGTGGATTGGGAAGACATAAGCATCGTCCAAACCTACCCTGGGATCACTTGTGACAGAGGCGGGCTCGACCTCACCTACCAAGATCTGCTTTTCCTTGCTCTTGTAATAGTTGACATCTAGATAATGGGCTTCACAAGAGGAAAAAGGAGAAACATCTCCTTGGATCATGCCTACTTGACCCTTAAGGGAGTATTTGAGGCACTGGTGATACGGTTAGAGGACCGCTACGTGAAGGTGGATCCACGACCTACCCACCAACACGTTGTAGGCGGTGTCCTGGGAGACAACCATGAATTCAGTATCGGAAATTAGGCTGATGAATTGGGTCTTCAAGAAAATCTTGCTGAGTGGAGTTTGCTCAAGCCTGTCATACCCCTGGATCCTGAGGTCGGAGGGAGTTAAATAATCCTCAGACAACCCCAAATTCCACAGTGTCCGAGTTAGTATTAGGTTAATCCCAGAACCCATGTCGACAAGACAGCGTCAGACTTCCACGCCATTGAACTGGCCGGTGACGTACAGTGGGAGAATGTTCCCCTATATGAGAGGGTCTTCATCTTCACCAGAGAATGAGATAACCACCTGACATTCGGCGTTCTCAATCGCCTCGGCGTGGAAGGCTTTTGTAGCCGCTACCTCCGTTCCAAACTGGAGGGTGATCCTTAGGGCCTCGACGAGTGCCTCACGCATTTCGAATGACAGGAGAAGAGCCTCAAGGATAGAGAGCCTTGTTGGAATTCTAGCCAAGTTCTTTAGAACATCATACTTTTGGGCCAAACACAGGATTCTGCTTACAGGAGGCCGCTCTACAATTGGAGGCATGACGGGCCCTGCCGGCGGGACCGGTGGCTGAATGGTACTAGACCCGTCTTGTTGTTCACTTGTCGAAGCCTGGAGAGTAGCTGCCGGATTAGGACAAGAAGGCTAGGGTCGGCTGGTGCCAGGGCAGAGCTGGTCACTGAATGGCCGAGGTGGTTCTGCCTGATCCAGCAACACAAACGGTGGTATGGGTGAACCTGTCGACACCGAATGAAGGAGCCGCATGTGATGAGCTCTGTACTGGGCTTGCTGCCTAGTGTCAGTGGCATGAATGGCCTGGCTCAAGGTGCCGACTGTCGTGCCCCAGCAATTCATGTAGCCACGGCTCTGCCGACGTTGGCGACGGCTGGGGACATTGGGAAGGTCCACCTGGCGTTCCTCATCGTCGGTAGTCAAAAAGGTATTTACCAACCCTACGGTGTTAACCGAAGCGTACCCCAAACCATCACTCGAGGAGTCATCCACTACTGGACGGAGTCTTGGAGGGATCCCCATTTCTGGGGCCATGAAAGCACCAAGAGTGCAGGATAATGACGACATAGGAAGGGCACAGTCTTTCTTCTTGAACTGCTGCTTGATCTTCTGGGAAGAGGTAGGATGGGGTGGCGATACTGAGGTAGTGCTCACAGATTCTGAGTGTTCTGGTTGATTCAAGAGGGCACAGATGATGCCATGGGTGCGGGCGACCATCTTCCGGGCCATCCAATCGTTATACTTCTGGGACCCATGGTCGAAAACCTGCTGCCACTCATCCTCGCTGCCACTACCACCCTCTGGTCTCACAAATACACCTGCTACTTGTGCTGGGGCTGGGCCCAACCTGACTATATTGTTGTCAATCTGGTCTTGGAGCTAGTCCTTGAACACGTAGAATCACTGGATGGTGTGTGCCAGGGTCCGGTGATAAGGGCAGTAGTTGGGGTGATCAGTGAGATGTGCCTCTTTCGGCTTCCGACACTCAGACAGCCACCCGATTCTCTGCTCCCAAGCACTACAAAAATAACCAGGAACCTGGGCATCCTCGAACGTTTAATTATGATTCCTTCTGTCTTGAAATGGGGCTCTAAGAGGCTGGCCGTGATGAGGGGCCGGAGGAGCATGCTGAGGAGGCAGAGCCTAATTATCTCACCTAGGTGGTGGCGGTGCGATACGCGGAGGCGCCTTCCAATTTTGAGGCGGTCGCTGGTGGGCCAGAGGTTGTGCCCGTGTGGGAGGACCCCTATGGGGCTGCGGAGCTGGCCTCACTAGTAGCAACTCTAGCTGCCTGGGGGACTCTATCTGGGCCACAGCAGCGGGCTCGGCTTTGGCGGCTCTCCTTGTAGGGATTACAGGAGGCAGAGGGTGTACCTGACTGGCCTGTTGCAGGGCTTCTTCGAGGTGCTAAGCCTTTTCGGAGAAGTCCTGGAACACTCTAGGGTAATTCTGAGTGATCAGAGAAGGAACAAACTATGCCTTGACATTCCCTACACACATTTTCAGTAATTTCTCCTAAGTTAGTGGCATGTAAAGGGAGTATGTGAGCCCCTTCCACCGGGCGACGAAGTCCACGACTCGATCGTCGAGCCTTTGTTTTCACCTGAAGAGTCTGTGATGTTTATCTTCCAAGTTGTGGAACTGAACAGGTAGAGGAATTTCCTGTGAAGGTCCTCCCAGCTAGTCACGGATCCGACAGGGAGCTAGCTATACCAGACGAATACTGGTCCTTCTAATGTCTGAACGAAGTAATGGAGCTTGGCGGCCTCCTGGTGCTCCAGAGTTCCTAACATAGGCCTGCACCACGAGTTAAAGTGGTCCAAGTGATGTGGTAGGTCTCTAGTACTGTTAAATGGGGCGAAAGTAGGGTTCCCAAATCCCGGTGGGGCCGGCATATCATCCACCCTTCCTGGGTATGGCTTACCATCCGGTGGGATTGCCACCTGCCGAGTCTCCATAGCCTCCAAGCAGGCGATGAGTGCTTCCATTGGATCGTCCGAACATGGGTTCCTGTCCTGAAGGGGATCCCTAACCACAAGCGCATTACCAGGCTCTTCAATCTGGTAGTCAAGATCAGCAGCTCGCAGAGTGGCTGGCAGAGCGACTCTCGGGGTAGTGGGAGGAAACCGAGTGGGGTCCCTTGAGTGATCACGCCATTTAGGAGGGTTTGACAAAACGTATCATTCCCTATTTCCATGATCCCTAGCCTATCCTCTGTCAGTGAACACGGCATGATCGCGGTTTCCTGGGAGAATCTCATCAAGGGGTAGTTGCTCTTGCCCCTACTGTCCTGGCCTAGGATCACCATCGTCAGGCCACCACTCTGCAATGCGCTCGGCCAGGAGCTCATCAACCAGCCTCTTTTCCTCAGCAAGCTGTTGGCGTAGTTTGGACTTCTCGTGATCTTCCTATGCCTTCTGTACTGAGGCAGATGGATCAACGAGCTTGATAGCCCCGACGTTTTCTTTACCCTTACCGATGTTTTGGCTTAGCGTTAAGGCTTCAGTGGGCATGGGGAGGCCCAGGAGGTTCCTATGCTGGCAAGTAATTCTCCCTGATGGATCCAGTAGTAGCCTTTCCTCGGAGGGTGAGTCCCTATCGAGAAGTTCCACACCGTTTCCCTCAACTTAAAGGTTGGCCATATTGACCGCCATTGCCCTTGGCGGCATTCCTCTAGAGCCGCCCAGTGAGTCGAGTTGTCGGCGAATCACAGTGAAAAGAAGGGAGGTATACTACCCCCATCCACGGATGTGCGCGTGGGGGGTGGCCTCCTTGATAACTTTGTAGAGTACTTGAAAACTCTGGATGCATTGTTGCTAGAGGGCCCTCTGGTGGCCAAGTGACTCGGGGTGCCGAACCGTGGGGGGGCGGCCAGGTCGACCTGACGGCATTGCTCACTGATATTCTCGAGATGTGCTTGACTCTCGGGATAAGGTGCTAGCTGATGGCGAAGATGGGAGTGAGTCACCCGGAGAGTCTGGCGGAAACATTCAAACTCTCTTTGGGTGAGTGACTCTGGCATATCAAAATCCGATCCTGCGACCGGCCAAAACTTCTCGGGGAAGTGGCCTGCTGTGAGGACTGTCAAGAAGCTCCACGACTCTGGTTTGGGATCCGGACCTTTCCGCCCCTGCTCATCAACTGAGAATGGATGGGGAATTGGCAATGGTGCCTAAGCAGGCCGTTGGGCTGGTGGGCTGGCCGGCGGAGAATACGGCGAGCATGCCAATTGGCCGCCGAATCCTAAGTCGTCCTCCAAGGGTTGCAGTGTCCTGAATGCCACGTCATGATAGGATGGGCCGACAAATGGGCCTCCTGTCATAGTGTCGGTGCTTTCCGAGGGTGTGTCATGTCGCGACTCTTCCGTCGGTCCACAGAAAAGTTCCCCTATCCTCTCTGACTGAGGTGGAAGGTGCTTCCGGGGAGGCCAGTGGTAACTGCGGGTTTGACCCTTGGGGGTATGCCAAGTCCTCGTCCTCCTAGATATACCTTTGGAGGGAGGCGGGAATCATGCGGATCTCACATTTGGGGAGTACGAGGATGACGCGCCACGTCCCCATCCCTGCCCTCGACTCAAAGGGTTGGGGGGAAGACTCCATCAACGAGTCACTCTCCGCCTCAGAGTCCGAGAAATGGGCTGGCCTGATTTCCGTCCGGACTTCCCTGACATTCCTCTTACGGAGACGACGTCCCGCCTTCCTGCCCCTGGGTGGCTCCTCAGGGCAAGGATGATTTCCATCATGGAGTCCTCTGGATGCAATAGTGCTGGGGTAGAAAGGACTGAAGTCCGGAGTGCGAGAAGCATCAGGACATATATCAAAAGGGACATGGGGAGGACCTCCATGTGGGCGAGTGACTGGATATGCAACGGCTCCATACTCGTATCCAGCGATAGGGGAAGTGACCTCGTACCCCATGCAGTGGGCGCTGGAAAGAGACATACCCATAGTGTAGCTATCACAGGGAATACTTTTCCTTTCCAGATCAATGGAACAGAGTGGGCCTTCACACTGGATGGCACTACCACGAATTGGTCTGCGGAGGCCACTGCATGTGCTAATGACCGGGAGACTCGAGGCCTCAATCCGTGTCGGGCATGTAACTATCCCTGCTCAGATAATGCAGGGTTCTGATAACAGGAGTCAGTAGTGGCTTGGGACATAGTGGTTTCTGATTTTGGTGCCCTAGGGCGGGCATTCTCTTCCGCTCGCGCCCGACGCTGGCGTCGGGTCAGATGGGTCGGAGCCGATTGTGCGGGCACATAGATTGCCTGCTCCTCGGTCTGAGGATTCGGGCAGCAACGATGATGTGGCCTGGTGGGGGCCCTTTCTGTGGACCCCTGGGATGGGTCTCCGATTGGGCGGACCCGGACATCCCCCACCTCATTGGCGTAGGGGAGGGCGGTGTCGAGGCGTTATGAGGATAGGCTCCCTAAACAGTTGAATGTATGAGTGGGGAGTGGCGGCTCCCTACATGGCCCTCAGGGGCAGCGATGGTGGTGAGGCACAACTAACTCTAGATCCAAACGAGCCATGTCCCTGGTGGGGATGACCCCTTCTTCCTCATACCTATGAACCAGGTCATTGATCACCCTTCGCTGGATGATTTATGATGGGGAGAGGGTGTGTGAGCGCCCGATAGTCGCGGCAGTCAGAGCCAGAGAGCTGTGGAAAAGACGAGACCATGCGGGGTGGCCGTGTCGGTACTGCCCCTACCCCTGCGCTGGTGGGCAGGTGGCGATCGAGCTCCGGATGCAGCGATCTGATTCCTGGAAGCAGGGAGATGAACCCATTAGTGCTAATAAAAAAAGAAATCGACAACCAATAGCCCATCATCATTCCGTCTTCCATGGTCAGCGAGAGGGATCCACGCTGACGATGTCACATAATGGAGTGCTCAACATCCTGACTGCCTCAACCCCTGGCGGGTTTCACGTCTTGGTGCTAGGTGCCCAGACCTGGTGACATGCTAATCTTACGACACCCCGAACGCTACCAGTCCCCATATTGTGGAGAAGAGATTCACGTCGGGTTCACCATTTTCTATTTCTGATGCTTTTACACTGGGGTGCACACACACGCGTTTGTCACACGGGGGGAGGCTGCGCGGCTTGTTTCCCCGCATTCCCAATTTCCAAAGGCGGGCAGCATCCATTCCTTGTTTAGAGATGTTTTCTCCTTGATCGAAACCGGGATGATGGGATGTGGGTTCTTCCTTCCATGGATTCCTCTTCGGAGCTCATCACCTAGTCCGGGTCTCCCTCATTGATTTAAGACGGGTTCATGAAACTCGTTCCCGGCGCCATATCTACATGGAGACCAGTTAATTACGCTACTTCCGTTGAGACGCTCCAATGGGTCTGGTCGGGGTAGCAACCTTCAGTGAGGATAATGGTCACGCTGTGGTGTCATTGGTGCGCCTTGACGCTGGGGAATTGGCATGCTTGTCTTCTGTCCCTTATTATAGGGCTTCTTGAGGGGGAAGAAGCATGAGGCATCCCACATCGAACACGGGTAATTGTGTGCCATCTTAGGTTTTCCTCAGCTCCCCATGTTTAACATGGGGTATGCCGTGAGTTTAACGTCTTGCGGAGACGGATCAGACTGATCGGAACACTAAGAGTGGATCATATTGAAGGACCCCCTAGGGGGAACACCGATATTGGGGCCATCGCGTGGGAGGCTTCCCGGATACCATGGAGTGGAATGAGGTGGCATGATCCCACTAGGATGTGGCAGCCCGGGTAGGAATCAGGATGGGTGATGGAGTGAAGAGGGGCTTGAACCTCATAGAGGCTTCTTATGTATACCCATGGCAGGGAATCAAAGTCCGTGTAGTTCGGTGATATGGTGGGACACCTGAAGAGGCAACCCGTGAGAATGAACACTTGGATTGGAGCCTGTAGGAAGTAAGACCTCTGGGCTAGGGAATGAGCTTCCCGTGGCACGTGGGATCGAGGGAGAGGTCAGGATGAGACGTGGGTGTGAGGTATGGGGCTTATGCTCTGAGACGACCCATAATAGTTGGTATGGGGCTTACGCTCTGAGGTGGTCCATAATAGTGGGTATGGGGCTTACGCTCTGAGGCGGCCCATAATAGTGGGTGTGGGGCTTACGCTCTGAGGCGGCCCATAATAGTGGGTATGGGGCTTAAGCTCTGAGGCGGCCCATAATAGTGGTTGTGAACCTATGCGGAGGGGCCGAAACAACTGAGTGACGGGTTTGAACCTCGTGGAGGCTTCCTACGTACCATGCGTTATCAAATATCAATGTCCACGTAGTTCGGTGCATACAGTTTAGCGCCATGCGGGAGGAGGGCATATAGTTTAATGTCACGCGGGATGAGGGAATACAGTTTAACATCATGCGGGATGAGGGCATACAGTTTAACGTCACGCGGGACGAGCAATTTGGGGCTTACGCTCTGAGGTAGCCCAAAGTGTTTGGCGAACCAACGTGAAGAAGTCGTAACGACCGGATGGTGGGCTTGAACCTCATGGAGGCTTCTTACGTACCATGCGTTAGCACAGATCAAAATCGACATAGTTCGCTGGGATGGGGCTTACACTCTGTGGCAGCCCATGGGAGGATGTCATGGTCGATGATCACTCAAGGCCCACGTGAGTCATGCTCTGTGTGGGAAACAAGAGGCAGCAGAGGCAAGATGATCACGTCACAAAGTGTGCGTCTGTGAGAAGTGGAAAGGGGCTTACGCATTGAGCGGCCCAAAAAGGAAATAGGGGCTTATGCATGGTTTGCAGCCCTTAGTGTCAGGACTTACTCCGGGATAGATGTCCGTGGTGTGACAAGGCACAGTGGGAGAGGGACTCCACTGGCCTTGGAAGTGGGGAAGTACAAAGGTGCATGAGTGGAACCTTCCGCAAAAGAGGCTAGGGGTTTACGCTCTGAGGCAGCCCTTCCCCCATAGAAAAATTCCACTCCGAGAGTGAGGAAATCATTCCATGTGAGGAAGAATCCATTCCCATGCAAATGAGAGGCATAAAGAATGTCTGATCCGGGAGGACCCTATGTGTGAGGAACGAGGTTAGATCACAGTTTAACGTCATGTGTTGAGGATGGGATTCTTGACAGTTTAACGTCCTGCAGCTTGGACAAGGTGGGTTCGCTCCACACCCATAGGGATTATATGCCCAACACCCTATACCCCTTGTGGGAGGGAAGGCATCGACAAGGGCATGATGAAGGGGGGCCGCAAGGAGAACAATCGAGGGGTCCACTTTAGCGTGGCTATGCGAAGAAGCAATAGTCGTTATCATGCCTATGCAAAGAAACATAAAGAAAATAAATGCAACGGGAAACCCGGCCCAAGGTACCTTGAGGTTACTTCGTACGATCCTGGAATACCGTACGGGAAAACATCAAATGGCGTGCATGCCCGGTATTGAAGACATCGGGCGCCGACGCAGGAGGGCACCTAGGGGCGTCAAGGTGAGGGGTCCTGGGTTTTGTGCACAAAGAGAAGGTTTCCGCGCAAAACAACGGGATGACGAGCAATTGGGTTAGAGGATTTCATGTTGATAGGGGATTGCGCGCGAAAGACTTGGATTGCACGTGGGGGCAATGGTCGATCCCTTAGGAATAGAAAAACCTAACAGAGGTATTGCACACAATTTGGAAGGGATTGCGCGCAATTAGAGGGGACTGCGCGCAAGGGGCAAGTAGTGCGCGCAAAGGAAGAACCCAAAGGAGTTAGAAAATTCACTTAAGCCAGTGGGGCTGCGTGCAAAGGTGAACCCCGGGGCAAGGTTGCGTGAAAAGGTGGATTACCTGGAAGACATCTTGCATGTGCAGGAGTCTGAATTGCGCGCACGGGAGCTGGTCTGAATTCCTCAAACCCGAAATGGTTAGGGTTGCCTTCTATTTATAGGAATCTGACATCACGGAATCGGGGAGGCACATGAAATATTCCATTCCGAGACCACTCAGCACGCAAGGCTTCCCTGTGCGGAACCGGATGTGCAGATTTGCGTGCCGCACCGGTTCATTTTCGCGAATCCCAGGAGCCCTTCACGCGAACAACATTTTTTCGCGAGAGTTCCCTTTAATTTTGCGCACCAATTCTAGGTCCTCCGGACTAGGCCTCTGAGTCCGAATATGACTTTGCTTCGTCCGTTCTAAACTTCCTCTAGGAGTTACAAACTTTTTCGGTGTCTACAGGATGTAACTAATCTTTTTGAGTATTGATCCTTCTAAACACTTATGTTACTGTAGATGTGTGATTGTTTTATTTTCAGCAAAGTGAAAAAATATTTAACAGGAGGAAGATGTTGTTTGAACAGAAAGTAAACTTAATAGAAAATGTATCACTAATTCACCCTCTCCTATATACTGATACATACATCTTGGGTGGGAATATTCAACTGGTATCAGAGGGAGGTTTACCTTAATTTAATCTTTGATGATGTTTTTCAGGAGAAGTTTTAATGGAAAATTAGAGTTGTGTTAAATTTAAGGGGATTCCAATCTTAAATGATATTAATTATCATATACGGAAAGATAAAATGTTGTCATATATTATATTTATTGGGTAAAATGTTTCAACAGCTAATAAAGAAAGTTTTCCCGCTCATGTTGAGAATTTACTTGTCACGACTACAGATAAGAAAAACCTTGAGAATGATGGAAGATATAATATTTCTTTAGTCTCATCACTATCATCAGGTGAGTTTCATAGAGTGAAGGGAGTTGTAACTGAAAAAGGTATATGGAATATGTTGATGAACATTTATGAATGAAATAAAAAATTGAAGAAGTAAATGTTAAAAATAATGTGGCTAAATAATGAGGCTATTAAGATAGGTGAAGAAGAATAGTTTTATTACATCTTGACATGGGTGAATGTTATTTTTAGCACCATCAGATGCCTTGTCGAGAAGTTGTAAGAATCAAATATTATTTAAAAAATCTTTATAATAATTCCTAATAAAATTTATCTTTAGGTTTCATCTTTTTTGGATATATATCCCAAAACTATATCTTTGGATGACCTTTACAGTACTCTAATTACTTATGAAATGAGAAGGGATAACATTTTGAAAGGAAAAAAATTGATAAGACATGCATTTCAAGGCTTCCAAGAAATAAAAGACTAATAATATTCTCAAATAAGAATAAGTTATAGATTCTAAATTTTAAAATTAGGTATGAAAAAATCTCGATAAAATTTTATATTTGTTTTCTAAGAATTTGAAAAGAGCTACATAAAAGTATAAATAGAAAATTCCCTTAACTTTTTTAGATGTGGAGCCATTGGGAATTTTATGTACATTTTTATTCAAATATGTGATGAAGAATAAAGTGATGAATAATAAAGTGATGATGAATGAAGAAGTCCAGGAATATTTTTGAAGAATTATATTGAAATATCCTAATCAAAAGGGATGGATAAGAAGATCTCACAACCCATAACAGGAATATTTTTTTTCTAAAAATGATGAAAGTGAATTAGAAACTAAAAATTTAACTAATGTTTCTTAATAATTCACATTTATTACAACAATTAATGATGATTTATTTTCTATCCATGAAGTAAATTATTCTGCAGAAGCGGAAATCGAGTTAGTGTTTCATCCAAAATGGGATTTAAAAGAATGCTTGGGAAATATAGGAAGAAATAAAAAATAAATAATGAATTTGAGTAAGTAATTTAATACAAAAACATACAATAATTACCTTCTAAATATAATGTTAATTAACTTTAAGAGGTTTATTTTCTAAAGACATCTCTTGAGAAGGAAAATAATTAGAAAAATCATCCTGATGTAAAGTTGCATACAAAGGGATAAGAGTAAGAACTCATCAAAAAACATACTCTAAATATGATTAGGGAGTTAAAAATTTCAATGAATCTATATCTAAAGTTAGTGAAAGTTTGGAAATGGGAAACCCTAAGAGGGATCAAAATTTTCCTTCAAATATTGAGAATAAATATAAAGATATTACTAAATCAATAAAGCTGATGAAATAAATATTGACAGTGTTAAAAATTTGGGCAATGTATTTGGACAATGTTCAAAATATGTAAGTTCATATGTTTCTAAAGATGATAAGTATGAAGATAAAGTTCCTACAACTTCTGAATTTGATAATGATGGAAAGGAATACAAATTGAAGATGAAGATTTTGGTTGATGATAGAAGGTTTCAGGTTCAAGAAGTTTCTAAAGAGAAACATACGAAGGTTGGTGATAAACATGTTCATGATTCCGGATTGTATAAATATTATAGAGGAATGCATTCCATATATACATACAACTAGTATTATGGTAGGATAGGGAATATGATAAATTTGTGTTGTTTTAATTAAAATCAATAAAACTATTCCATGAGTCATAGAAGGAAAATATTCAGGGTGGATGAAATCCTCTCAAAGGAATAATATGAGAATTTTGTTTTGAAAGTTGGAAAAAATAAACATGATGAGTCTATAAAGAATGATTTTTTAGTTATATGGCCATAACAAGTTGACATGGCTAGAAAGTTATACAAAGCAGAAAAATTAGTATAAGAGAAGGGGATGGAAAATATTTTTAAAGATGTGAACAAATTTGATAAAAAGACATCAAAAGATTGTGGTTTGAATATTCAGAAAATATATAAGACATGTGAAAATAAAGGGAACCAAAAGTTGTTTGACTATTTTTCTCATAACAAAAGAAAGGCAGGGAAAAGTTGTTACAAACTCACTTTAAAAAATATAATTAATGTTTAAAAGAAATCAACATACTCATAAGAAGAATATATAGATGAAAATAATCTTGTAGTAAAATCTAAAAAGGACAAATAGAAGGAAGAAAAATAATCTAATAAAAAATCCAAGAAGAAATAGAAAAATTAAAAACTGATGGAGGACTCTTATATTGAATATTTATTCTAAGAAACTATTGATATGCCTCATTATTCCCAAAATAAATTTTTATTTTTATAATATTTTAGGTAATTGAAGGAGTTCAAAAAAATAAATATTTGTATGATACTTTTACTTTTTTTACAATAAAAAGTAACAAGGTTACAAAAAATAAGTTTTTTCTTTGGAAAGTTTAATTTTTACATTTGAAATTTTTTAATAAGTTTGTTGATATGGTTGAAGGTTAATTTTATCCTAAACAAATTTTCTCCGATTTCTCAAGATATTAGAATACTGAAAGAAGCATGAAACGATACGACATAAAATTTGTGTTATGAAAAATATTGAAAACATTGATTACACACTATGTTTTTCTACATAGGATTTTCCCATATAGAAATAAATATGATTAATTAAAGGATCTCTTTTATGAAACTTATATGATACATATATTCACCTGAAAAAGGGTTTCAATATTTTGAGATTAATAGAAATTATCATGAGTGGACCCTTTTAATTTTATTATGAATAAGGAGGATAATATATAATAGGGGTAAGATATTTAGAGAAAAAATATTGTGGGAAGACAAAAAATAGGGGTAACACGAGGAAGTTTATTTAAATGGGTATTAACAATAAACACAAAGGGGAAGATTCTGGGGACCATGTTATTTTTTGGTAGTATTTTTTTCAATATATCAATATTGGGACTATATTGTGAAGAAAATAAAGCACACAACTTTGTATGTTTTGGTGATGAGACGAAAAGGAAAAAGGATTTCATCGTAATCAGAATATCAGACACAAAATGCTTAATAAGATCAGATGTAAAATGATTAAGAAAGTCCATCAGGTTGTGAAGATGTTTTCATTGGAATCATATTGGGTCCAGAATGAAAGTATTGATCATAATGGTATTGAAGGATGAATGAATCTAATGTAAATATGATTATGCATTGATGATCATGGATTTATTATAAATCATAAGTTCTCTGGGAAAATTTTCATGTAATCCTTATGAAGTAAAGGGGGAGAAAACGTGATTCTAATCAGTTTGAGGTTTGGATGGAAAGAAAGAAGATACTGTAAGTATGGGAAGTTATAATCATTTCCAATGTAGTTCAAATGATGATACACTGATACTAATGTTCCCCAAATTATGAAGAGGTCATGATACAAGAAGAAGCTTGTTAAAGAAGAAATTAAAAGTTTTCCAGTCTCATTTCATCACTGTGAGATCATTGGGCACATACTTGTTTGATGTATGGGATGTTTTTTTGAAACATTAGAAGATAAAGATACTAGGTTTCAATCAGACTAAAAATATTCAAGATACAAAACTTTCATGAAATAAGTTTTTGAATGATGGATGCCTGTTTATACCATAATCTGAAAAGGAAATAAGTTGATACTGGTACTAGTCCATAAAATACTATGTTCCACCAATCAATTATAAGAAAAATTGTTGTTATTGGGAGTTGTTGTGACTAATGAAAAAAATAATTTATGTTTTATGGCACTAATTCCTGTAATAAAGTCAGAGGCTGATCAATGAGATGAAGATCAATAATATAGTCAATCATTTTTCATCAAGTTGAGTTATTCTTCTATTGGGTCAAGAAAAAAATATTATCACTAATATGTTTTCATTTGGTTTGATATGAAAAGAACTAATTATATTTTTCTTTTAATTGAGTCATGATTCATTGGACATAAGCTGGTGCTGAATCATTAGAATAGAGATGATACTAAGTAATCAGATTGAAGAAAAGAATGATCCATTAGACATATGATGATATCGATAACTTCATCAGACATAGGATCATCAGGTTATTTAAAAAAAATAAAAGATGAAATTTTTGGAATTAGTTTCAAAATATTTGTTGGGGGGGTCTCAAATTATGGTTAAAGATTTTCATGGAAGTTTTTGTCAAAGGGGGTTTAGAAGTTTTTTTGAAGTGTTACCAAGAAGTTTTGATATCATTATATATTGTTACTACATTTATGATATAATACTTTGAAAAGTTTTTTTGACTTTCAATTGGTACTAATTATCACAATGAGAAGTCATTTTATTTTCTTATGATTAATTGGTATAGAGTATCATAAATAAGAATCTACCTTTGTAGATATGTATTCATCATAATGACGAAATCATAGTGAAAATCGATATAAGACTAATGAACTATTAGAAAGTTTGAATCTAACTAAAATTGTGAGAAGATTCGAGAAGGTTCAAGAAGAGTTGATAAGACTAGAGAAGAACTGAATAATTCAAATATGGAGACAAAATTAAAGGGAATTTGGAGTTTCATGAAATTTGGTTAAGCCGGAAAACCTTTTATATTCCTATGTAAACCACCTGTGTAGAACCTATAAAAGGAGGATAGTAAGTTGTACATTCTGATGGATCAGAATACTATTCATGTGTGGATGAAGTGAGTGAAGTTATAAATTTGTAGGGAGAAGTGGTTTCTGTATCAACCATTCCAGAGGAAGTGTTTTAGATAGACGAAGAAGAAGGAATATTATATTTATAGGTTATCAAATTAGAATTGTTCACTGGACTAGGAAATCAGACTGAGATTTTTGGAATGATGTAGAAGGTGTTTAGAATTGTTTTAATAATATTTTTTAAGAAGTATATTTTCAGACTGAGCTATTGTACAGAAGGATCAGACTAGGATATCAGACTGAGTATCATTAAAACTTCCATATAAGTTCTTACTAGCTACTGGGTATGAAAGTAAATAAATGTTTTGAATATTATATTTTTGAATGTTGATAAGGGAACACAATAACATGTTTTTAAGAAATTGGTGAAATTATATTAACTTGTTACACAAACATGTATTACATCATTTGTGAATGAATAAAAACATGCAATTTTGAACTAATCATAGTGATAAAAAAGGGTAAGGGTCTATCATAGTTGTTATATCCACACAAAAGAATTTTTTTCTAGTCTATTTTGTGGTATTGGATTGTTTCCAAACTATGCCAATGATCTATTTACTATTTTTGAGTATTGAATATTATAAATACTTGTGTTCTTATGGATGTGTGATGGTTTTATTTTTAGAAAAGTGATAAATATTTAAAAGGGTGGGAATGTTGTTTCAAAAAAAGAAACTTAAATGAAAAATATATCACTAATTCACCCCTCCCCCTCTCAATGATACAGCCATCCTGGGTGTGAATCTTCAATTATATAAAGAGAGTATATTTTCTGATGTTCTTGGTCTATATAATAGAATAATACCTTAAATTTTGGAAAATTATCCTGAAACAAAAATGCTATCATATTACCTTTATATCTTATGAATAAAATGGTATATTAAATAATTATAGATTTTTTGTTTCATGGCCTTTAAATTTTTCTTGATCATTCAATTTCATTTGATCAATTACCCCTGTCACTCTATATAATTATTTATAATTTTCTTCCTTATCAATTTTCACTTTTAACAAATGTTATCCTACATGGAAACCAAGTTATTTTTTATTCCATATGAAATTCATAATACCCTTTATATATTTTAAGTGTATTTTTTATTAAATACTTTTATGATGTGGGTTTCAACAAATAAATTTTCAACTACGAAACCCTTGATCTCCAAGTTCATGTTCAACTTTCGTGGAAGCTATTTATTTAAGGTATATGGAATAAAACCCCAATATATTTTAAATTATATTTATTAAATAAATTCAATCTCTATGATATATTGTGATAAATGTTACCCCAATATTTTAAAATAAGAAAATTATGTTCGATAGCGTATACAACACACAACACATAACTAAAACGACTGATGAAATATTTATTTTAAATATCTCTTATAACATAGAAATTTAATTTAATTGTATAAATATGATTAAATAATTTATTAAATACAAAGAAAAATCCTACCCAATATAATTTATTTATAAATTATTAATAAATAATAACTTAACTTTTAATAGAGATAATTTATTCTATAAAAATTACATTTCCTTAAAAAATTATTTGTATTACTTTTTTCTAGAAAAAATAATAATTAAATTCTGCATATTTTATAAATGTTATTTTTTAAAACAATTATAATTTTTTTAAATCATAAAATTAATATTAACTTATGGTCAATTTTTTGAATTTTTTGGAAAATATTTAGTTTCTTTTGAATAGTGAAAATACTATTTTTGGTAAAACTATCATTTATTTTTAATAAATTATTTAATTAAAAAGATATATTATAGTTATAATATTTGTTAAAAGTAAAATATTAATTATTTAGTCATTTTTAATTAAATTAACTTCATTTAAATCATATTTATACAATATTTTAATTTATGTACAATTTTTGGCCTTAAAACACTTTATTTTTTATGATGACTATTTTAAAAAGCACAATGCTTCTCCATTTTAACTAATAAAAATAACCATTAAAGGAACAATTAATTGAAATTTATATATTATATATCTATAAAAATTATTTTAAATTCATTTATAAATGGTTACTAGTCATATAGTAATTATAAATCATCTTATACTTGAAAAATGCATTTCCTGAAAAAAGGTTTTTGTCGACACAAATGCGGGTTTAATTTTAAATTAAATTCTTCCAATTATATGAGTTTAATTTGGTAAAATTCATTCCATTTTTTTAATAATGAAAAATAATATTATCTCATAAGGTAAACTTAATTCTTTCACGATAATGAATAGTGAAAACAATTATAATAATAACCATATTTATGGTGGAAACTGGTATACCGGGTGGTTAAAATAAGAAGATAGTGGTTAAAAATGACCGAAAACTAGTCCAAATGCAATTGGATGGGTATATGGAGACCTTAAAACCTGTAATTATATATAATGAATTTTTTTAATCATTTTTGTATGTGAAAAATGTGGGTAAAATTTATTCTTTTAAAAAATTCCATTTGTGTCCTCTCCCCACTTATAAAAGGACACCCATCCTCTCCTATTCACACATCAAAAACCATTTTTTAGGAAAATAAAGACCAAAATAACTTAATTAATTATATCCAAACAAATATAGGCCTTGGTATTTTCATAAATATAGCATAGGAATTCTTTTGGTGCAAACCAAAGGATGTTTTCTGAAGAAGTGTTCACGTTTTTAAATGAGAATATTTATTTTATATCTTCCTACAACTCCGGAAAATATTATTAAATCATGCTAATATAAAAAAAATTATTTCAAATATAAATATATTTTATTTTTGTTAATCTTATGACCTATATTCATCTAATCTTTTATCATGTGGGAAACAAAACCACCAATCATGTGTACAACGGACTACCGCCTCACAAACTGATGTAATTTGTTTTTCATCACCAACTATAAAGGAAGTATATCATGTTATATTTAACATATGTATATATTATTTATGATATTTATATACATATTTAATTATTATATCACATATAACATCTTTCTTTTCATTCTGTGGGTGATGGGATAATGGCGCTCGTGTGTATGGTGACTACCGCCTCACAAAATGATGTGATTAATTTTTCACTTACTCTATACATGGAAGAAAAAAAGGATGATTTAAAAGAATATATGTGATATTTATAACCTAAAAATACTTATATAAATATAATACCACATAAAAATTCATAATTTAAAATCTTTCAGAATAATATAATGTCACTTGTGTGCATAACAGACTACCACCTTGCGAATCGATGTGATGTGTTTTTTTATGTTTTAGTTTGATGGTAATTATGATAGATTAAATGAATATGTATGATATATATATATATATATATGATATTATAACTATTTTTTGAGGGTTAATTATTTTATAGCTTTCTTTTTTTCCATTTATCAATGAAATATGAAAATAGCGTACACGCGTACATACAACTTACAATCTACATAAAAGGTGTGACTCATTTATCAATATATAAATTTTATGGATAATGATTAATAAAAATATAATTAATATATATTATTAAAACTACGATTAACATTATGGAAATGAGGAAGCATAATCAATTTATGAGGAATGAAACTACTATACCAAAATATACGTGAAAAACGAAGTAGTTATCACCAGGAACAATGATTTTGATTAAGAGTATTTAATAAAAAAGTGATAAAATGTTATAAGTAAATCATATATGGTATGATATATATTATTAAGGGTATGAAATATATTTATTATAAATATATATTTATTATACATGAGGTACGTTCATGTATGAAGGAAATCAGACATGAGGTTAAGGTTTCTTTTCTCGTTTTTACTTTCATGAGATGTATTCCATATTCACCACTTAGTTATTTTGTGTGGTTTATATAATTAAAATTTAATATGTTATATAATTTATTAATTTATATTCATGATACTTAATGTTTCATTTCAAGTTATTTCTTTCATGGGGCTTATAATTCAAAATTTACCAAAGTGGTAAATGTTTGTTTCGCAATATCATCAGTATTAGATATTGTTTATTTTTAAGTATCCATTTGGGGAATTATTTTATACATATATATTAGACATAATATATTTTCTTATCCTATGTATATTAATGAAATTTTAGTGTAATAATACCATTTAATCTCTATGGTACAAAAAATTATTGAGAATTTTTTTTAATAAAAATAACATTATTTTTCTCTTACGTTGATAATTATTTTTCATATATATTCGTTATTTCAAAAAAAAATATTCAAAAATAATTTTAAAATTTTACAATTTATTTATTAAATACATTTTATCCAGTTTTGATCTTTTAAAAAATGTTTTAATGGAATGATTTTATCATTTTCCAAACATGGTACTTTTTCACTTTTCAAACAAAAATGTGAAAGGAATCGCTATTTCAACATACTCGGCATGTAAACAATTTTAAACTATCATGAAGACTCATTGGTTTTAAGGTTCATTTACATTTTTAAAAGGGTTAATTTAAAGAAACTGTTTTTCCTAATATTTTTTAAACTTTTAATTTTAATAATATGATTTTCAAAGTGGAAAGTTTATCTTCCTCAAGAATGTTTTAATCGATTTTTACCTTATTTCTATTCATAAATGGGAAAAACATATTTAACTATGATACACCAGAAATTTTTTTAATTATACCATCCATATTATTTTTCAATTTTTTTATGATTAGATTGACTAGGGATGTACTATTCTGATATCGTTCTCCATATTACACTGTATGGTTTATAATTATGTTTATTGATTAGGGAAATTATTAACATATCATATTCTAGATTTTGAATATGAATTTTTATATTTATTATGTTTTACCAATTTAATATGAGGAATGAATTGTACTCATAAGTGATGGGTGGTAGCCCGCTAGAGCCCCTTGATGAATTTTTAGGTCTCATGAGACAAACTAGCTTAGAATTTTAGATGATGCCTTATTATTTTATATATATTTATTGGAACAAGGCCTAGAAAAAATTTCAAAAGTATTGGAACAAATAATCAAAGGTATGTTTAAAATTTTTAAAATTATTCATTATCTCATTATGAATTCAGTTGTAGATTTCCATGTGATTATTTTATTAGTTATGATATCCCCAGACGAGTTTCTAGCTCCTGTGATTATTTACCTGGAAATATTTGATCATCATTAATTCTTAACATATTATTATATTTGTTAATTTTATTAATTAAATGTTATGTGTTTCAGTTATTTAAATTTTCATATTGATTATATCTTATATTTCTTAATAGCTTCCATTGCATGCATACACTTACTGAGCCTTAGAGATCATAAATTTCTTATGCTTCTTTTTCTGAGGATACTAGTAAATGTTTTTTGATTCATATTATTGGACATGATAGAGGGAATACATATGATATCAATTAAAATACATTTCTTTATTTTATGTCTTCAAATGTTTGTGAAATTCAAGTATGTATCTCTTGGACCAAGTCTATTATACTATTCGATCCTTTTGGATGTGATTGCTTGTATATCATTCAAATATAATAAAATAATTACTAAACCTAGGATACTGGGTTTGGGGTATGTAAAAATATAAAATAAAATAATAAAAATTAATTACACACATAATCTTATAATGTAAAATATAATGAAGAAGTAACAAAACCCAATGAAATGAAATTGAGTTATGGAATATCTTACCACCTGATAACTTTCATGTAAAACCCCTTAGATGAAATAATTTAAATTTAAACATAAAATAAAAATAATTATTGATAATTTATGATATTAAACATAAAAGTTGAATTATATACACCCTATAAAATAAATTAGGTGTATAACATTGAAATATTCCTCACTGAAGGGAAATTAAGATAGAATCCCTTACAAAGTTTGAATCATTGGAGAGAGAGTTAAAAAATGGGGTGATTATGTGTAAAAAATGTAAAACCACAAAAATAAAAGTTTTAATACAATATAAATCAATAAAATTTCAATTCACACATAATCATGGTATTATATAATCAATGAATTATAAGTGCAATCAAATGAATATAAATTGAGTTAAGAAACCCATTACCTCAAATTTTCCATTAGTTGAAATTTGATTTAACTTTATGAATAATGGGTTTAAACATGATATTAATTCATTCCAGAACCATATTAATATCTATTATATCACATATTATCTTCTTATAACATCTTATCACTCGTTTGTTAAAAATATTTCATTATTAATATTGTTTTGGGTGTTAACTGTTTTATTTTCTCATAAAGGTTTCATCATGAATGTTCTAGTTATTGAGTATACTATATATTTTCATAATATAACGAATAATTTTAATGTTAAATATCTCATATTTATTCAATATATATTCTTTTATAATAATTATTTAAATTCATACATAGAAAATGAATTGCATCGCTTCATGGAGACGGTAGTCCATACTTACGCATGAGTGATGTTATCATTCAATTAATAGGAGAAATTTTGAGGGACTAGAAGATATATTAAATTTTTAGAATTAATATAAAGTTGTATTTATCATATATATTATTTATTTTCATCATTATGACTATCCATGTCAGTCTATAATAAAAAAACATTACATCGGTTTGTGAGGCAGTAGTCCACCGTACACATGAGGGATAACTTTGTTTCCCATTTTATGTAGGAGAATATGGATAAATATTATTAAATTAACATAATAAAATCGAATTAAATTTAATATACTAATTTTACTATACTTTAATTTCTAATATCTAATTAAATGGGATAAAATAAGATGTAAAAATGAAGATCACTGTGAAGATGATTATTTTCTCTTAGAGGAACTTTATTAAGATCTCTTCTTAAAGAACCTTGAATTTGTATTTTGGGAAGATATGAACCTCTATAATGTGGATAATGATTTTGTGGAGGGATTTAGATAGGTTTCGTCTACATATATGTATTTATATGTGTGAAAATTTGAGGGGAGGAGGTTCCCTTTTATAAGTGGAGATGACCTTATTGGAAACAACTTCAAAATTTCCTAGAAAAAAAACCAAAATGGTAATGAAAATTCCAATAAAAATGATTATTAATGAACTTAAATAATAATTTGGGATAAAATAACGTTTAAATATTTCCATAAAATAGTATTTTGACAAATTTAATAGGAAAACATACCCGTATCTTTTGGTTTAACCCAAGGTAATCCAATTTAACCTTAACCGGGGAAATTAATTTTTAGTGTTCCTACAATTAAATATGGAAAAAAATTATGGATACATTATTAAATAATAATAATAATTATGATTAACTTTATGGAATCCATTTTACCAAATTATAGTCATAGAAATGGAAATATTTAAATTCAAAATAAACCCACAAAACGTGTAGAAAAACAATTTTTCCCATTGAAAATAATATCCCATTCACTACACAAGTACAAGGATAAAATACTAACTCAAAAATATATATTTATTAATATAATAGATATCAATGATTGTTCAAGGAGGTATATATTTTTTCATACTAAGATATCCTCCTCTAATAATGAAATTAATGTCCCTGGGATTGGATTTTCAAGAAATGCATTTTCTGAGCATAAAATGAAATTATATTAGCTATATGACTAGTAATAATAATTTGTTGGATTTATATTATTATATTTAGATATAAAATATATAAATATCCTTAAAGTAATTCATCATTAAATATTAATCTAATTAATTCAAATGGATAAATATTATGGGTATAAAAACAATTTTAAAAAAATATGTCTTTGAGGTTAAAAATAAATTGATTCCAAATTATAGTATAAAAAAGAATGAAATGTACATAATATATAACTATATAATACTAATTTTACCTATAAATACTATTATAATCATAATAATACTTTTTATTTACTTAATTTTTTGAAAATAAATGATAGTTTTACTAAAATCATTATTTTTCACTATTTACAAAAAAATAATTATTTTCTAAAAAATCACTAAATTTTAAATTAATTTAAATTTGATATGATGATTTAAAAAATGATATTATTTTTATTAAATAAAATTTTAAAATTAAGATAAATTAATTATAATTTTAAAACATAAAATGAAAAATAAACCCAATTTTGAAGAGAAATTATTTTGAAAAATGAATTTATTAAAAAGTTGAGTAATTATTTACAAATTATTTATCAATAAATTCTTATTTATTAGGACCAATATGTATATATATTTCATAATTCAGTTAATCCTATTTATACACACTAATTAAATATCTAGGTTATAATGATCGTCTTTAAATAATATATTTCATGGGTCGTTTAAGCACGGTGATTTGTGTCATATACACTATCGAACACAATGTTCTAATTTTAAAATCATGAGGTGTTACATTATGACCAACTTCAATAAATTTCATCCTTACAATTTGAAATTGAACTTGGAAATCCTGGTTTTGATATTTTAAATTTATTCTAAATACCCACATCATATAAACAGTTAATAAAACGTCCTCTTAGAAGATGGAAATGAAAATACACAGATCATATATAATAACACATAAAAAGGTTTCCAAGTAGGATAAAATTAGTGGTATGTTAAAATATGGACATATAAGAAAATAATAAATAGCTATATAATGTGATATATATCATTGATCATAATAAATTTAATGATTAATATAAAGTTAACATCCACAAAACTATAAATTTGTGATGAGTTAAAAGACCATTTATTCATTGGATATAAAGGTTATAGGTTAAATGTTTTGTTTTAAGGTACTTTTACAAATGTTGAGGGATTATTTTACTATCATGGTTTATACAACCATGTAACATACTTTCTTAGTATATTTCTATTTCATAGACACAAATTTTTCATTTTGTTGTTCTTTCATAAATTCAAACCTCTTCTTTTATTCCAAGAAATGAATATCCAATATGAATTTCTTATCCCTAAAGCACGGAAATTATATTTTAATGGATCATAAGATCTATAATATAATAATAATCTATTCATATTCTGTTTAAATTTTAACCAAAAATAAAATGGTAACCATAAGGTAAGATAAACAAATTTATCAAAATTCATATGGAGAAATAATATATTTTAATTCAAAATTTCCACCAAATGTTTATATTAGATTATTCCAAAAATAAATAATGCTACCTCAAAACTATAATCAATATTCTAAACATTATATAACGTTTTCACATCAATGTAGATCTCATAAATTTTAAATTTCATCCCTAAAAATTTAATTACATTCATCCTAAATTATCCTTTATGTTTAACCTAATGGATATATATACCTAAAAAACATCTATTATAATATCATTAATTTCTTTAATATCTAAAATATTTGACCCTATATTTTTTTTGAAAAACAAACATAATATTTTACCATCAAATTATTTAATTAGAAAAAATTGCACCTAACCAGTACATCACATAGGCTAGAGGTAGGCCCAACACCCATATTTTACTTCAGTTGAGGATTTAAGCCCCATGGTGTCATGACATGCCTTCACCAAGATGAGGGATGGGATATAAAACATTCATAACCTTCCTTCTTCAAGTTTAAGGAGAGATAATGACCCCCTGAGTCCTACCTTCAATAGGCTATGGAGTGGTGACTAGTACCAATGTAATAGAAACACATGTAATATGGAAGGAATTACCCATTTTTATAGAAAAAGATCAGGAGATAAAATGGCCAATCTCAACGAAATCTAAATACATAAGGTAAAAGTAAAACCAAAACCCTTTTTCCATATACATGCTCAAAATAATGTGCTAAAAATTACAAGAAAACTCTAGAGGGAAGTACCAAAAGAAAATAAAAAAACAACAAAAATTATCGCAATGTCTGAGCTAATCGGGTCCTGCACGTTCCTCAAAGTCCTCCTAGAAACCTGGATGTGATTTTATATACATAGGGTGAGTATATAGCTATACTCAATAGGGAAAACCAAAAGCTCTCATGCACTATTGGGGAGGAATTCTAATGACTCGTGAGAAAATAGAGGCAACAAAAACACGTAGTAAGGAAGACTATCCACCCATCATCACCAAGGCACACTCCCCAAATAACGAATGTTAGGTAAAGTAATAGTAATAGCATATCGATATTTGGGTACCCTGCTATGCTATCCCACTATTTATTGAGTACATTCTATGTGTCATACCTCCTCACCATTTTCACTATAGTGCCACTACCGCCCCAACAACAACCTTTTGGGCCACCACAACAACGCATCCTCCCCGTAGACACCTAGAACATTAAAACCATACATAACCATGCCTGTAAAATCCTGGGCTAGAATAACCACTGCTATGCCCATAGACACCTGGGCCACCAAAACCATACATAACCAGCCCATAGACACCGGGGCCTGAACAACTACCGCCATGCCTGAAGACACCTAGGCCTCATCCCAAAGACATGTGGGAAACAAAGATGCCCACAGACACCTAGGGAAACCACCAAAATGTACCCTACCTAGAGATTATTCATCTATAATGGACCTCATTCCATCATAGCTTTCCTGAAGAGTCTTGGGCTACCTGGGAGAGGGATCAGAAAAGGGGCTAATTACCAGTCAATCATAGGAATATAGGGGAAAACACACTCTACCATGAAATAGGGGTGTTCAAAACGAAGTGCTCAACGTGGGTGGGGTGCATATAGAAAATAAAAAAATAAACATTTTATGTATAGGTAAACAACCACTTATCCCAACCTAAGGGTTCCGAAACAAGCCCATACACAAACACCCTTGTTACTATTCACACATACACAATTTCACATCAGCCACAACCAGAGCACCACCCATTATACCCATTCTTATTAACATGTTCAAGTGATTTCATTAGAAATAATTATCCACTATCAATAAACTAACTGGCACATCCACAAATCAAAAAAACTATAGACTAAAGAAGAAAACTTCCAAACAACAATTTGAGCATTCACACCCGGTTCTCTTGTAAAGTCACAACAACAAAAGGGGACTATGAGATCCCTCGATACACTGGAACCAAACCAAGCCCCAGCCTACGAACCTACACTTCCTTAGATCCAAAATCCAACAACTGAACTACTGGGGATCCCATCCCCATCCATGTTACCCCATAATAATTAAGTAGAAAAATTTTGCTTATTAGTAGAACAGAGCAAGGGGGTTTTGAAATTTGACCACAACATTTATCAATTTTCTCCTTTCTTTTTGGTTTATCTGGGTGATCACACAAGGATTATATTCATTGGTAATCTATTTAATTAACTATGTTTACAAATTTAACTATTTTCTATGTTACAACCATTCAATCACATGATTATCAATGAAACAAATGTTCATTAGTGCGCAATAAAGGACCAACAACTACCATGCTTTTTAGTGGGAATAAGCCCATATATTTCACAACATATAAATAAATATAACAGTTTATAACAACATAATCATAAAACACACCCCTTTATTCTTTGAAATCCATATTTTATATTCATTAATGTTTAATTTAATCCATGCCCCAAGGAAACATTATCATACCCGCCCCACATGATACATAGTAAAGAGAGATGAATGAAAAACCCTAATTAAATGATCAACGATTAATGTTTTCTCCCCAGCCTATGAACTTGGGATGCATGACTTGTAGAGTAAGAAATTGGAAGACTCCATGCATGGGAACACAATTAATATATAAATTAGGGACTCCATGCACACTAAGGAAAATAAAGGAATCAAGGAAGAAGAAATAGAATCACTGTGTGATAAAATTCCAAATCATGGAGTTATGAGATATGAAATCTTGAACTACTAAAAAGGTGGAGCATGGTTTCACCATGCAGTTGGGTGGCTACACATAATGGAATTAATTGTTATTTAATAATTATCATTAGATATGGTGGAGATAACAGCTATTAGTTTATAGATATCCACTAAATAGAGAAAACCACGTAACATTGGTGAAGCTGGAAGGCATAGGGAAAGATATGAAACCGAGGAAAAGACACACGTTTTGGTAACTGAAGGGTCGCTCGACTCTATGGGTTTCAAAACACGTTTTACTGGATTTTCAAAAGGGTAAAAAACCAATTTACGTCAAAAGATACATTACAGGAGTAGAACTGAAAAAAATCAGAAACTGAAAAAAACAATGGTTTGGACACCATTCAGTGAGACACCATAACAGTGCCACTGGTTCGGTGGAACACTGTCAGTGGTGCCACCATTTTAGTGTGCGACCTGACGGGGAAATCATCATGGTACCACCGTCACAGTGAAACCTTCATGGCGCCACCATCACGACGCCATTGTCCTAACACCATCATCCCGACACCACCTTCATGACGCCACTGTCACGATGCAACCATCACAGTGCCACCATCATAGTGCCACCATCACGACACCAACGTCACAGTGCCACTGTGATCGGTGCTGCCTTCTCGGTGGAACCAAGTTTTTTGGAAAACTTTTTAATGAGTCACTGATGGTCCCCATGATACCCCATTCTCTAAAAATTTATAAAATTCATGGACTAGGAGGCTCTAGGACATTACATGAGATAGCACTCAAAAAATTCTCATCCTTGAGAATTGAAGTGTAAACCTAAAGAAAAAAAGAGGGGTCTGGACAACCACCTTGTAATATACCTCTCAGGGACAAAACCACCCTAGATTTTTTCTAAATCTAGGACAAACCATGACATCCAAGAGTATATCTCTCAGACATCTTTTGAAGAACCATAGAAACACTAAGCAACCACACAACACAAAAAGTCAAACTGTTGAGATACATGGATTAGGGATTTCCTTCTTCCATGTCAATATACTTTCTGCTTTGGGCTACACTGATTTTTCTACATGGGTTTAATCATATCCACATTAATGTGTCTTGATTAGGGATCGGGTTATCCCCTACCAACACTTAGGACTCTTCACACACATTCAAAGAACAAGGGAAACAAACCTTCTCATATTTAACAAGGTCAAGCATTAAATCACTGCCAAGTACAAAAAAACAAAGAACAAAACTGAAAATAGCTCTGGCTGTTGGGCACACATTCTTGACTGTCATTCCCAGGTACTCTCCTCGAGGCCACCATGCCCGCATAATTCATGAACCAAGGGAATGATTTGTCTACAATGCATCATATCCTCATGATCCTTGATCCTAACTTGTCTTACCGCGAATGTCACATCACCCTCGATATCCATCTTTCTCCAATCAAGGACTAGCTAATCATCATGTAGATATTGACAGACCTTAGAAAAATGGAAGATGTCATGCACCCTCAGTAGCAGTGGTGGTAGAACCAGCTGATAAGCCACTTCACTGACCCACCACAACACCACAAAGGGTCCGACGAACCAGGATGAAAGCATACTCCCCTAATGAACCATAATTTCCAATGATGAGGGGATACCTTTAAGAACATGTGGTCCCCAACCTCAAACTCCAAGGGTCTCCTCCAATGATCGGCATATGAAATCTGCCAGTCCTGAACCTCCTTCATCATCTCCTGTATATGTTGAACCTTCTCCATCATGCTCTTCCCCACCTCCAGGCCAAGAACACCAACCTAAATAACCTCTATCCAACACATGGGTGAACAACACGGTCTTTCGTACAAGGACTCAAACAGATCCATTCTAATAGTAGAGTGATAGTTATTTTTGTAGGAAAACTCTACCAAATTCAAGTGTCATACCCCAAATTCCCAAAGTCCAAAACACATGACCATAGAATATCTTCCATGGTTTGGATGGTCCACTCTATCTGACGATCTGTCTGGGGGTGGAAAGTAGTTCTTAGGCATAGCTGGGTGCCAAAAGCATGTTGCAATCCATTCCAGACTCGTGAGGTAAATTGTCTATCCTGATCCGAGACTATGGACAATGGAACTCCATGAAACCACATTACCTCATCCACATACCTTCATGCTAAGTCATCCATTGCACTTGACTCATTGACTATAAGTAATTGATCTGATTTTGTCAGCAGGTACACCAATACCCAGACAACATCTCTACCTCCTTGAACCTTGGGTAGTCTTCTGATGAAATCCATATAGATGTCATCCCACACCCACTAGGAGACATTTAAAGGTAACAAAACACCTCCTAGGATGCGGTGTTATGCCTTCACTTACTTAAACATGAGGAACTTTTCCACAAACTTCGCCACTACTCGTTTCACCCCGAGAAACCAAAACTAACCTCTCAAGACTCGATATATCTTGGAAACTCCTGGGTGTACTGTATGGGGTGAGTTATGGAACTCTACAAGAACCTTATCATGCATTACCACTAGAAAAAATAGCTTTCTATGAAACAACATATGATTCTGACCATCTTCTGACCATCCTTCTAGAGCATAGCCCTGGCTAACTTGATCGTGCATCACTTCAGCCTCTAAGTCCCCCCAATGAGGCTCCTACACCTGTTATGCCAAGGAAGACTGCACAATCATCTAAAATAGATAAAATTTACCACCATCCACCCTTCCATCAAGGTGTAATGTAGCCAACTCCTCCATTTCCTTCCAAGTATTCGCTGATTCTACAAACACATCCTTCTGTGACTTCCTACTCAAGGCATCAGCCACCACATTTCCCTTTCCTGAGGTGTGTCAAGTCTTGAAGTCTTAGTTCTAAAGAAACTCCATACTCGTCCTCTTCCATATGTTTGGGTCATGCTGGGAGAAGATATACCTCAATATATTGTGATCTGTGAAGACCGCAAAGTGTTCCCCAATGTGGTAATGCTTCCACAACTTTAGTGCAAACACAACCACTACAAGCTCCATATCATGGGTGGCATAGTTACGCTCATGGGGACATAAATTACTAGACCCATAAGAGATAACTCCATGTTTCTACACTAGCACACACACTGTGCCTAGGCCTGAAGCATCACAGACAACCTCAAACGTTACCCTCTCCTCTGGAAACCTCATTACTGAGGAACTGACCAGTTTACCATTCATGTAACTGAAGGATTCATGGAACTACTCACTCTATAAAAAATCCCATTATTTTTTGGTCAAGGCTATCAAATATGATGCAATTCGAGATAAGTTGGGTACAAACCTTCAGTAGTAACCTGCTAAACCTAGGAAACTATGAACCTCTACCACGTTCTTGGGTGCTGGCCAAGAAACAACCACCTCAACCTCTGACAGGTTCACTATTATTCCTTTCTGGGACACCACGTGTCCAAGGAAGTGCACCAATCATGTACAGAACTTGCACATTGACTACTTACCATAGAGAAGATGATGTTAGAGTACCTCTAAAACTGTCCTAAAATTATCGGCGTGATCCTCCTCAGATCATGAGTAGATTAGGATGTCATCGATAAAAACAACTACAAACCGGTCTAGATATTCTCTAAAGATTTAGTTCATGATCCTCATGAACACAACTGGTGAATTAGTAACACTGAACTACATGACCATGAACTCAAAGTGCCCACATATACACATGAAGGAAGTCTTTAATATTTCACCCTCCTCCACTGTCAACAAGTGGTATCCTAAATACATGAGAATATTATAGATCAAACCTTATCCCACTAACTATTCAAAAAGGTTGTTGATCCTTGGGAGGGGGTAATGGTTCTTGACCATCACCGAATTCAACCATCGGTAGTCTATACACTTCCTGAGACCACCGTCTACTTTCTTTGAAAACATGTATGGAGCACCCCATGGGGACACGCTCAGTTGGATAAAACCCTTCTTATTCAGGTTGTCAACCTGGATCTGCGACTCCCACAACTTAGAAGGTGTCATTCGATGTGGATCCATCAAAATCATAAGGGCATTAGGTCGCATGTCTATCCCGTACTCAACATCACATCGAGGGGGAAGAGTCAAAACCTCTCTAGGGAAGATGTCCTGGAACTAACTGACGATAGCAGGTACTTCCACCATATCTATATCTACTAAATTCATTGAAAATATAGATAAAAAGGAAATAAGGGGATCCACTCGCTGGCTACCCCCCTTGAAGCCCCGCTCGCCAATTAAAGTCACACACTGGCTTACCATATATGAAAACACAACACTTATCTAGAAGCAGTAGATAACAGAATACATAGAGAATGTCACGACCCGCCCTCGGGGTCCGTGCCGTGACTACCCCAAGCCCGCCTTCCATAGGCCAGTGGCTGGCGACTAGCACCAAGGCGTAAATCCCAGTAAAAAGGGAAGGCATTGCCTTTGAAAAGTAACCAACTCCACAGAGTAAGCAAGCGGAAAGTAAACACTAAACAAGCAGAGTACAACTGAAAGTGCGGAAAAGTAAATGGGCCAGAATACAAACCCAAACTGTAAGTAAAGTACAACTCGAAAAGGGAAAAACAGCAACTGTAAAGTAAAAGCCGCTACTCCGAGCTGTCCACCGGAAATCCCACCTGAAGGGTGGGTACAGATAGCTCCTTTGCTCCACGGGTCCCGCCGTCCGCTCCGTGCACGTCCCGCCCAGTGGTCCACCTCCGGGTACCGTCCCGCTCTACAAGCCTCAGCTAAGTCAACGCTGTCCGTCGTCTGCAACCAACACAACGTAGTGCGGGCGAAGCCCGTGCAGGGGTGAGTATAAGCTACTCAGTAGGGACCCCGAGACCCCTGAAGGTCTCTCAAATCCACAAAGGATAAACCACAAAGAAAAGTACAATCACGAAGTAACAACCGACACTGCTTAGGTATATGCCCATACATATACCTAAGTCATCAATTCAGATACGCTCCAACCTCCGAGCCCAAGTACCACTCAGTCCACGCAGGAAAGTATACGTATTCCACATAGGAAAGCAAAACATAATCCTCACAGGATTGCACAACACAATCCACACAGGAAAACAACAGGATTCAGCTCACACAGGTATACTTCTTCAAGGACGAAAAAGATGATCACTGATCCATCTAAGTCGTCGGACCCACGAAGGATCGATAGGTAACTAACCCCCGCAAAGACCCACACAGGATCGGGCTCACACAGAACCTGTAGGCGCTGGCTCACACAGAACCGCTGAGCGCAAGGACCCACACAGGATCGGGCCCACACAAGACCTGTAGCACTGATCCACGTAGGATCGCTGAGTGCTGAAGTCGTCGTCGTCGAATCCACATAGGATCTCTGTACTGTCGTCGTCAAATCCACACAGGATCTCTGTACTGTCGTCGTCGCAGTCACAGTAGCAGTCGTAGCAGTAGAACAGTCGCAGCCAGCACTAGGGTTCCCGCACACAGCAAGCTCCTACGGAGGATCCGCTCCACGAGCCGAGAGGCTGATACATCAACTGTCACGAAGACCGAAGTTGATGTATCCAAAAGTTCCGTATCGTCAACAGGAACTCAACGCAACAGACGGCGCGTCGATCGGACGCCCGGTCTGAGAGTTATAGGCATTTTCGTCTCTGGGGCCCGGTTGGTTTTTAAGGCAAAACCAACCCGACCGTACTCCACCTGCGTCCAAACCTCGGGCGGAGTATGCCAAAAGATCCGTCTCACTAAGAGGAACACAACGCGACTGACGGCGCGTCAATCGGACGTCCGTAGCTCAAGATATGAGCGTTTCCGCTCCGAAGGCCCGGTTGGTTTCGTGAACGAACCAACCCGGCCGAACTCAAAGTAAACCGAAACCTTGAGTGCGATATACCGAAACGACCGTCTCGATCCAAGGATCGCGTTGCCGCAGACGGTTCGTCATTCGGAGGTCCGAGGCTCAAGTTACGAGCCAAAAACCGAATATGGTTCGAAACGGGGGGGTCCGGGTCCGGGCCGACCCGGCCCGACCCCCCCCCCCCCCCCCCGGGGGCGGCGCGGCGGCGCGGCGGCGGCGGGCCGCGGTGGCGGCGGCGGCGGCGGGCCGCGGTGGCGGCGGCGGCGGGCCGCGGTGGCGGCGGCGGGCCGCGGCGGCGGCGCCTGGCGCCGCACGTGTTGGTCACGCGGGGGGCTTGATTGCCCCCGCGGTTTGATGGCGGCGCGGCTTTGCCGCGCCGATTTTGAAGGGACGGCCCCCGCACGTGGGGGCCGCTTAGTCACGAACCGGGGGCTTAATTGCCCCCGTGGTTTTGAAAGGCGGCACGGCCTTGTGCCGTGCCAAAAGCAGGAAACGGCCCCCGCAAGTGGGGGCCGGCTGGAACAAACCGGGGGGGCTTTGCCCCCCCCTCCTTTAATTGAACCGCCCCCCTCATTAAGAGGGGGGTTTGAAGAACCGGCCGGGGGTTTAATCCCCCGGTTTTATGACATCCGGCCGGCCCGCTGGCCGGCCGGTTTTTACCAACGGGACCGGAAATTCCGATCCCGCCCTCGACTTCCGACGCCGGCGGCCCGGCCGCCGGTCTCGTCTTCCGCCGCGGCCCGGAACCGGCCGCAGTCTTCTCATCCCGCCGCGGCCCGGAACCGGCCGCGGTCTTCTCGTCCCGCCGCGGCCCGGAACCGGCCGCGGTGTTCGTCGTCCGGCGCGGTGCGACGGCACCGCGCCCCTTTCGCCGTGCCATGGATCCTTCCAACGCGGCGCGACGGCGTCGCGTTCTTGAAGACTCTCCTCGGCGAAGCGCGACGGCGTTGCGCAAAATAAATGAACGTTCATCCGTGTGGTGCGACTACACCACGCTACTTGTTTCCACCAGCATAAACAAACATGAACGATGGAGGGGGGATTCGGCCGTGTTCGTGCGGTCCGGCCCCCCTCACGTTAAAGAAATAATAACGAAACTTAAATAAATAAGCCACACGTTAGACTTGCTATTCGCGATCAAGAAAAGGAGTAAGAAAACCAAAATGAAAACAAAAACCCCTACCTCGGGTTTAAGATTCAAAGGTTCGGCTACGCTCCGCGGAAGACGGCGTCGCGGAGGTCGGGTGTCGCGGAAGCCGTTCGTCAAATCCGATGACGAAGGGATGCGTTCGAAGAGTCACGTCGTTGGCGAAACTTGTACGCCGACGAAGATGGTCCGAGGAGGAAGCGGCGTTCCCTCTCGTTGACACCGAGGACGAAGAAGAGAGGCGTCGTTCTTCGTTCTTCGTCAGAGTTTGAGCGTTCTTCGTTCTTCGTTCTTCGTCAGAGTTGAAGATGAAGAGGAATGCTCTCAAAAGCTCTCAAGGGAACAAACGATCAACCAAAAATAAAATAAGACTACATCTTATTTTATTCTCACTTTTCCAACCTTTCAAAATTCAAAAGTTGAATTCAATTCATTAATTAAGTCTAGAGTTGACAAAATTAAATGAAAAGATAAATTGGCCAGAGTTAAAGAAGGGGAGAGTTACATAAATAAGAGGAAGGGTTTTGAGAGGTTAAGGAATTTGAAAAGAAAAAGGGGTTCGTGTGGGCCCCACCACACTTAATCCTCCCAAGGGAGGTTAAGTGGGTGTGGGTCCCACTTCTAACCTCCTTTGGTAGGTTTTTAAAATAAGTTAAAATAAAATTTGTTTTGCACAAATTTTATTTAACTTAACTGAAAAACCCCAAAACGTAACTTTCAACCCGCAACAAACGCAACTCCCGAAAAGGTCTCAAAAAGCGAATATCGGCGCTGCGAGTTCATCGGTGCCCTCGGATTTCAATTCCGAGCACCGGATCAAAAGTTAGGAAATCCCGCTCATTCGTTCACTGAACGTACCCGAGCCAAACTTCGGAAATTAATTCCGGGCACTCCGGGCCTCGGAATCAGGTGCCGTCTGAAACCGCGCTCTTGTAAAATTCTAAAGAAAATTAAGAAAAAATTTTCCTTGAATTTTACGGGTCTTTACATTACTCCCACATCAGGGCTTTACGTCCCCGTAAAGCTACAACAAAAACTAGGGAAACAAATGAGGGTACTGAGCACGCATCTGAGCCTCCCGGTCCCCTGTGCCCTCCTGGAGATTCCCGTGCTGCCATCAGATGCGCACAAGAGGAATCGATCGCCCACGCAGGACCCGCTCCTGTCGATCCTCTATCTCCACCGGGACCTCCGTAAAAGTCGCCCCATCGTCAACGTCAAGCTCCCCATGGTCAATGATGTGCGTCGGGTCGTGCACGTATCTTCTCAGCTGGGATACGTGGAAGACGTCGTGCACCCGGTGCAACTGAGGTGGTAGAGCCAGGCGATAAGCCACCTCACCAATCCTGCTGAGAATCTGGAAAGGTCCGATGAAGCGTGGAGATAACTTGCCGCCTCGGCCAAATCTCTGAATACCATGTCGAGGTGAGACCCGCAAGAAGACGTGGTCACCATCCTCGAACTCTAGTGGCCTCCGCCTCCTGTCAGCGTATGACTTCTGCCGGCTCTGTGTTGTCCTCATCCGCTCCTGGATGACATGGACCTTTCAGTCGTGGCCTGGACCATCTCCGGTCCCATCAGAGCTGCAAGATTTCTCTTTTGCCGAAAAGAGAAATCTGGTCTCATCCCCTGGATGAACCACATTCTTTGCCTAAAACAGTCAATCCTAACATGGATGATACTAATCCATACTAAGGATGACGTCGTAAGGCCTCGACGCTACTACTAAGAGATTCAACCGTTACTCTCGCCTCCAGGGGTTGAGTCACACTGTCGGCATCAGTGTGTGGTAACTGGGTCTCCTCCAGTAGATGTCTCACAAGTGAGGGTCAAGTCAACAGCCAAAACTGGAACCTCTTAGTAACATTACGATAGAGGACAGGAACGAAAACATCACAAGGTATGCGTCTTTTATTATTGCAGCTCGTAATACAAGACGCTACACAAAAGCAACAAGGAACCAGAAGTACAAAGGATGTATCCACTAGTTCTGCTCCAGTCCATCGGCTCCCAGGGCTCCATGATCGAAGGCCTCGGCTGCCTGAAGCTGAGCTCTCCCCTGCGGTCGGGGTGGACCTCCTGGTGGTGGTGGTGGTAGAGCCTCAAAGCGTCGGCCACCACCAGCTGCTCGTCCAGCTCCTCTGCCTCGTCCGCCTCCTCCCTGCGGACCGCCACGGTCGAACCTCTGCCTCTGCCTAGGTGGTTCCTCAACCGTCTGCTGTTCCTCCGCATGGCGGGTCGGGCAGTCACGAGCCATGTGGCCTCGGCCGCCGCATGCATAGCACTGTCTTCCACTCGAAAGACTGGCTCCGCGTTGTGTGCCCTGCACTGCTGAGCCAGTGCCCTGAGGTCTGGTCTGTCTGGACCCCTGAGTCATTCGCCGACTGCCAGCTGCAGATGACTCTGCCACGTGCCGTCCTGCGGTGGGTCTCTGTGCTGGTGTAAACTCAGCAAGGAAGCTCTCGATCAGAAGGGCCCGCTCCAGTACTCCTGTCTGAGTCGGTATGCTGAGGGAGATCAGCGATGCCCTGATCTCGTGTCTCAAACCCTGCTCGAAGGTCCGGGACCGGAAGAATGGGTCCCGTACCATGTCGGTCGAGTAGCGCGAGAGATCGGTAAATCTCGCCGAGTACTGAGCGACCGTCATGCTGCGCTGCCGCAGCTGTAGAAGCTCCTGGATACGCACCGCACGAAGGGTGGCTGGGACGAACTCCGAGCGGAAGATGCTCTCAAAGTCCGTCCAAAGAAGAGACGCCTCATCGTGCACCTGGAGCATCAAGCTCCACCATCGTCCTGCTGCTGCGTGTAGTAGGCTCGCAGCGAGGATCACCATGAGGTCTGCTGGTGTCCTCACTAGCCTAAACACTCGAACCACTGCCTCCAGCCAGTCCTCTGCTGCCTGGGGATCCGTCTCCCCACGAAACCTGGGCGGTCGCTGGCGCTGAAACTCATGCAGTGCGCTGAGGCGACGTGCATCGTCAGCGGCTGCTGCTGGAAGCATCGGGGAATCGGCGGGTAAAGCTACCGCCGGTGCCACTGCTGACAAAGGGCCCTGCACCGAAGCCTCGTCGCTCGGTGGGCTGTCGTCTCGCTCGACTCTCGGAACCCTAGCTGGCTGCCGTCGTGGGGCCATCCTGAAAAGGAAACAGGTGCGCCACGGTTAGAACAGTATACCTGGTGAGCTGGCACAAGTAATCACAAGGAAAACTTGAGACTTTCATAAAGCAGATCAGTATACCCGGTGAGCTGACACAAGTAATCACAAAGAAAACTTGAAACACACACGCAATCAATGTTTTCGTGCATTAAGTCGGAAATCAGAAGTCAGGGTCCTGGTGTACGGATACGTCGGCCGCCGCACCAACACTGGACTCCCTGAACTGATAACCACACTCAATACGCTAAACATTATTGCTTCACATAGAAAAGATCAGAGTTCGCGGTAGAACCGAACTCCTCTGATACCAATTTGTCACGACCCGCCCTCGGGGTCCGTGCCGTGACTACCCCAAGCCCGCCTTCCATAGGCCAGGGGCTGGCGACTAGCACCAAGGCGTAAATCCCAGTAAAAAGGGAAGGCATTGCCTTTGAAAAGTAACCAACTCCACAGAGTAAGCAAGCGGAAAGTAAACACTAAACAAGCAGAGTACAACTGAAAGTGCGGAAAAGTAAATGGGCCAGAATACAAACCCAAACTGTAAGTAAAGTACAACTCGAAAAGGGAAAAATAGCAACTGTAAAGTAAAAGCCGCTACTCCGAGCTGTCCACCGGAAATCCCACCTGAAGGGTGGGTACAGATAGCTCCTTTGCTCCACGGGTCCCGCCGTCCGCTCCGTGCACGTCCCGCCCAGTGGTCCACCTCCGGGTACCGTCCCGCTCTACAAGCCTCAGCTAAGTCAACGCTGTCCGTCGTCTGCAACCAACACAACGTAGTGCGGGCGAAGCCCGTGCAGGGGTGAGTATAAGCTACTCAGTAGGGACCCCGAGACCCCTGAAGGTCTCTCAAATCCACAAAGGATAAACCACAAAGAAAAGTACAATCACGAAGTAACAACCGACACTGCTTAGGTATATGCCCATACATATACCTAAGTCATCAATTCAGATACGCTCCAACCTCCGAGCCCAAGTACCACTCAGTCCACGCAGGAAAGTATACGTATTCCACATAGGAAAGAAAAACATAATCCACACAGGATTGCACAACACAATCCACACAGGAAAACAACAGGATTCAGCTCACACAGGTATACTTCTTCAAGGACGAAAAAGATGATCACTGATCCATCTAAGTCGTCGGACCCACGAAGGATCGATAGGTAACTAACCCCCGCAAAGACCCACACAGGATCGGGCTCACACAGAACCTGTAGGCGCTGGCTCACACAGAACCGCTGAGCGCAAGGACCCACACAGGATCGGGCCCACACAGGACCTGTAGCACTGATCCACGTAGGATCGCTGAGTGCTGAAGTCGTCGTCGTCGAATCCACACAGGATCTCTGTACTGTCGTCGTCAAATCCACACAGGATCTCTGTACTGTCGTCGTCGCAGTCACAGTAGCAGTCGTAGCAGTAGAACAGTCGCAGCCAGCACTAGGGTTCCCGCACACAGCAAGCTCCTACGGAGGATCCGCTCCACGAGCCGAGAGGCTGATACATCAACTGTCACGAAGACCGAAGTTGATGTATCCAAAAGTTCCGTATCGTCAACAGGAACTCAACGCAACAGACGGCGCGTCGATCGGACGCCCGGTCTGAGAGTTATAGGCATTTTCGTCTCCGGGGCCCGGTTGGTTTTTAAGGAAAAACCAACCCGACCGTACTCCACCTGCGTCCAAACCTCGGGCGGAGTATGCCAAAAGATCCGTCTCACTAAGAGGAACACAACGCGACTGACGGCGCGTCAATCGGACGTCCGTAGCTCAAGATATGAGCGTTTCCGCTCCGAAGGCCCGGTTGGTTTCGTGAACGAACCAACCCGGCCGAACTCAAAGTAAACCGAAACCTTCAGTGCGATATACCGAAACGACCGTCTCGATCCAAGGATCGCGTTGCCGCAGACGGTTCGTCATTCGGAGGTCCGAGGCTCAAGTTACGAGCCAAAAACCGAATCTGGTTCGAAACGGGGGGGGTCCGGGTCCGGGCCGACCCGGCCCGACCCCCCCCCCCCCCCCCCCCCCCGGGGGCGGCGCGGCGGCGGCGGGCCGCGGCGGCGGCGGGCCGCGGCGGCGGCGGGCCGCGGCGGCGGCGGGCCGCGGCGGCGGCGCCTGGCGCCGCACGTGGTGGTCACGCGGGGGGCTTGATTGCCCCCGCGGTTTGATGGCGGCGCGGCTTTGCCGCGCCGATTTTGAAGGGACGGCCCCCGCACGTGGGGGCCGCTTAGTCACGAACCGGGGGCTTAATTGCCCCCGTGGTTTTGAAAGGCGGCACGGCCTTGTGCCGTGCCAAAAGCAGGAAACGGCCCCCGCAAGTGGGGGCCGGCTGGAACAAACCGGGGGGGCTTTGCCCCCCCCTCCTTTAATTGAACCGCCCCCCTCATTAAGAGGGGGGTTTGAAGAACCGGCCGGGGGTTTAATCCCCCGGTTTTATGACATCCGGCCGGCCCGCTGGCCGGCCGGTTTTTACCAACGGGACCGGAAATTCCGGTCCCGCCCTCGACTTCCGACGCCGGCGGCCCGGCCGCCGGTCTCGTCTTCCGCCGCGGCCCGGAACCGGCCGCGGTCTTCTCATCCCGCCGCGGCCCGGAACCGGCCGCGGTCTTCTCGTCCCGCCGCGGCCCGGAACCGGCCGCGGTGTTCGTCGTCCGGCGCGGTGCGACGGCACCGCGCCCCTTTCGCCGTGCCATGGATCCTTCCAACGCGGCGCGACGGCGTCGCGTTCTTGAAGACTCTCCTCGGCGAAGCGCGACGGCGTTGCGCAAAATAAATGAACGTTCATCCGCGTGGTGCGACGGCACCACGCTACTTGTTTCCACCAGCATAAACAAACATGAACGATGGAGGGGGGATTCGGCCGTGTTCGTGCGGTCCGGCCCCCCTCACGTTAAAGAAATAATAACAAAACTTAAATAAATAAGCCACACGTTAGACTTGCTATTCACGATCAAGAAAAGGAGTAAGAAAACCAAAATGAAAACAAAAACCCCTACCTCGGGTTTAAGATTCAAAGGTTCGGCTACGCTCCGCGGAAGACGGCGTCGCGGAGGTCGGGTGTCGCGGAAGCCGTTCGTCAAATCCGATGACGAAGGGATGCGTTCGAAGAGTCACGTCGTTGGCGAAACTTGTACGCCGACGAAGATGGTCCGAGGAGGAAGCGGCGTTCCCTCTCGTTGACACCGAGGACGAAGAAGAGAGGCGTCGTTCTTCGTTCTTCGTCAGAGTTTGAGCGTTCTTCGTTCTTCGTTCTTCGTCAGAGTTGAAGATGAAGAGGAATGCTCTCAAAAGCTCTCAAGGGAACAAACGATCAACCAAAAATAAAATAAGACTACATCTTATTTTATTCTCACTTTGCCAACCTTTCAAAATTCAAAAGTTGAATTCAATTCATTAATTAAGTCTAGAGTTGGCAAAATTAAATGAAAAGATAAATTGGCCAGAGTTAAAGAAGGGGAGAGTTACATAAATAAGAGGAAGGGTTTTGAGAGGTTAAGGAATTTGAAAAGAAAAAGGGGTTCGTGTGGGCCCCACCACACTTAATCCTCCCAAGGGAGGTTAAGTGGGTGTGGGTCCCACTTCTAACCTCCTTTGGTAGGTTTTTAAAATAAGTTAATATAAAATTTGTTTTGCACAAATTTTATTTAACTTAACTGAAAAACCCCAAAACGTAACTTTCAACCCGCAACAAACGCAACTCCCGAAAAGGTCTCAAAAAGCGAATATCGGCGCTGCGAGTTCATCGGTGCCCTCGGATTTCAATTCCGAGCACCGGATCAAAAGTTAGGAAATCCCGCTCGTTCGTTCACTGAACGTACCCGAGCCAAACTTCGGAAATTAATTCCGGGCACTCCGGGCCTCGGAATCAGGTGCCGTCTGAAACCGCGCTCTTGTAAAATTCTAAAGAAAATTAAGAAAAAAATTTCCTTGAATTTTACGGGTCTTTACAGAGAAAATCTAGTAGCTACCTAAAATGACATCATATGGTTTCATATATAGTAAAATAAGGTCCCCATTGGACAATTATGTTCCGAAAATTAGTCTACATCCCAGAAAAATATAAGACAAGATGGTAAAACTTTTGAATGTCGTACTCAATACTAGGGGAAAAGGATGTCTTTCTATGTCTAGACATAGAGCATGGGAAAGAATGGGTGTAACAAATGAGTTTGAAGACCTTGAATCAAAAAAGGAACATGCATGTGTACAAAACAAGCTAATCATACCTTGAACGACCTCTATCCCTATAGGAATTGTTGCCTCTGTGGCATGAAACTACCCACGCCAAGCTCCTATTCCCATCAAATGTTGGATGCCTTCCCAACCACACCCATGTCAAGGTCCATGAGGAGCACCCTGAGGTTGGCCTCCTCATACAATGTCTACTCTTAGAGAAGTGGGAGCTCATTGTCCCTGCTACGGCTACTGAAAGGGCCTGGGAGGAAACTGATGTTGTTGAGGTGCGCGGTGAACCTGACCACATCCACTATACTACACTTGGTCTGGGAAATGATTCCAAAGGTTCCCAAGAATACCACAGATTAATCATCTTGGCCCTGGGCCTACAAAGAAAGGGCGAGGGTTGGAAGATCTAAACTAGAAATATTGGGGCCCACTCCCCATCAGCCAAAACTAGGAAGGCCCTAAGGGTGGAGGCCTAATGCTGACGACCTTCCCCTTAGATGAGATCATCCGTCTCCCCTCTCATGGAACACCTCCTAGAATGTGTATCCTCTCCACCACTTAAGAATTCTTTTGAATGCACAATTACATCTATAGAGTGATGGGAGTAACAACATAATAAAAAGAAGCTCAGAGTGCCTCCTCTTAACACCTTTCCCAACAATCCACATTTGGAAAGAGGTCCGGAGAAAATTGAAAGAGATCCTTGAACTTGATCCCTAACTCCCTCATTCACATACTCCCTTGCTAATGGGAGAGTATCTCCTACCTCTTTTTAGCCTTCATTGTGGAAGAGGGGAATTCTGCCCAAAACTCTCTCTCAATGTCAGTCTATGAAAATGCAGCTTCCTTCTTCACCCCAAGGTAGAGATTCCGACACTAACATGCCTCTACGCATATCCGTATCATAGATAGAGGAACCCAGTATTATGTAGGAACCCACAAAAAGATTAAAGCTTTTATCAGCCCCTCAATCCAGCCCTCCATCTACATGTCTAAGATGCTACCCTTGTACTACCCAAGGGTCTTCCACTGAAAGGAACAAAGTGTCTTCTGCAACTAGTCATCCTCCTCCTCTCTATTATCCCTCTGCTTATGATTCGAATCATCCTCTTGGTCCTTGATTTCTTGTACTACTCGTGGTCATCGTCTTAGTTCCATAGCTTCATGGTAAACGAGGAAATTCCTAAGCCCGACTAGTGTAGAAGATATATTATATGTTTTTCTTAAACATGTAATTCAGTTTAAACTCCCCAACCCCAAGAACATAAAATAACACAATTCATTATGATGTATGTAACTTCTCTAGTGTCTCTACCCTATAATCAGTGTTGCCTCACTTGGTCATTCGGTAGGCCTAGAATCCTTGAATCGAATCACGGGGGGGGGGGGGGGGGCTAAAATCTCGTGTCCCAGCCAGTCTTCCCTGGCCTATTTTATGCACCAAGATTTCCTAACACTGTTGGCCTACCATCAAAATATATCCTCACCATTCCTATCTCAAAATACCATCCTAACTCTCAACTTGCCTCTGATACCAATCTGTCACAACCCGCATTCACCAAGATGTGGGAAGGGACATCAAACTTCTAGACCCTTACTTCTTCATGCATAAAGAGAGATAATGACCTCTGAGCCCTGCCCTCAATAGGCCCTAAAGTTATGACTAAATGGAAGGGTATAAAATCAAATTTAATATGGATGAAATTACCGTTTATATAAAAAAATTGGTAGATAAGATGGTAAATCTCATACAATTACAAATTCAGAAAGTAAAAGTAAAAACAAACCCATTTTCCACATGAATGCTCAAAAATAAAATGATAAAAGGTACAATAAAATTCCCGAGGGAAGTACAGATGGAAGAGAAAATATAAACAAAAACTATTACAAAAACAAAGCTTCCTACACACACCTGGGCCAACACCACAATGTACCCTACTAAAAGAATCTTGGAATATATAAGACCTCAGACCTTCATACCTGGCTTGAAGAGTCTTGGGAATCCCAAGAGAGGGAGCATAAAATGGGCTAATAACCAACCACTCATAGGAATGTTCGAAAAAACACCCTCCCCCATGAAATGGGGGTGTTCGGAATGAAGTACTCAACACGGGTGGGGTACACATAAGAAATAGAAAAAGTAAAAATTTTATATAAATATAAACAACCACTCATCCCGACATATGGGTTTCTAAAGATGTACATACACAAACCGCATCATTACTATTCATACGTACACAATTTCACAACAAACAAAACTAGAGCACCACCCACTGAACCCATTCATGTTAATTTGTTCTAGTGATTTTTTAGAAATAATTATACACTACCAGGCAACAAAAAGAAAATCCAAAAGTCAAAACCACTTTGTATTGAAGAATAAAAAAATCCGAACAACAATATAAGCATTCACACCTGGTTCTCTTGTAAAGTCTCAATAATAAAAGGGGTCCATGAGATCCCTTAATGTATTGGAACCATAACAAGTCCCAACCTACGACCCCACATGACCTCATATTGAAAAACCAACAACTAAACAATAGGGGGTCCCATCCCCATCTACAGAACCCCAAAAGAATCAAGAAGAACAACCGTGCTTTTTAGCAGAACATAGAATGGGAGTTTTCTTATTTAACCACACAATTTATCAAGTCCCCCTTTATGTTGGTTAACCGGGCTGATCACACAATTATTTTTATTAATTGTGCATCCATTTAATCAACAAAGTTTATGTAGTTAACTGGTTTCCATATTATATAAATTCAATCAAAAGATTGTTAAGAACACAGAGGTTCATTAGTGTTCAAGAAAGGACCACCAAATACATTTATTTTCAGTGGGAATAATCCCAAACAGTTCAAAACATATAAATGAAGATAAAAGAGTATAATAGCATTATCATCAAACACACCCCTTCATTCTTTAAAATCCATTTATTATCTTCATTAAGTTTTGGATTCACCCAAAACCCAAGGATACATTATCATACCCACCCGACATGATACACAGTAAAGGGAGACAAATGAAAAACCCTACATGAATTATCAATGATCGATGCTTTCTCCCCGTGCCATGAACTGGGGATGCACGACTTCTAGAGGAATAACTTTGAGGAATATAAGCCAGGGTGCATAAATTTTCTCTGAAAAAGGGACTCCAATCACACCAAATAAAATAAAGGATGAAATGAATAAGAAAAGGAATCTTCATGTGATAAAAGGCCAGATCCTGGAGTTACGAGATATGAAATCTCAAACCACTAAAAAAGAAGATCGTTGTTTCACCACATGGTTGGGTGATTACACATGATGTAATTAATTGTTATTTAATAATAATAGTTAGATATGGCCGAGATAGTGACTGTGAGTTGATAAATATTCTCTAAACAGAGAAAAACACATAAAAGGGGTGAAATTGGAAGTCATGAGGAAAGGTGAGACACTGAGGAAAATCCACAAGTTTTGGTATCTGAAGGGTCACCCGAATCATAGAGGTCTATAAAACATTTTATTCACTTATAAAAAGGGTATTAAAAAACATTTATGTTAAAATATATGTTACGGGAGAAGAACTAGAAAAACTAGAAAATTGAAAAAAAAACAAAGGGTGGGACACTGTTCGGTGTGACACCATAATGGTGCCTCAGGTTCGGTGGAACACTGTCATTGGTGCCTCCATTTTGGGGTGTGACCATGACGGTGTGACCATCATGGTTTCACCATCACGTTACCACCATCATTGTGCCACCATCACTATGCCACCATAATGGAATCACCATTACAGTGCCACCATTACTGGTGTCAATGTCCCAGTGGAACCATTTGGTGGAACCATGTTTTTGGAAAAACACCTTAACGAGTCACTGGTGGTCACCATGATACTTCATACACTAGAAATTTGGAAAAGTAATGGACCAGGAGGCTCCATTACATTAAACATGGCCTTTCTATATATGATGGGTTTTCACAAGGCATGCGAGTCATATTTTTATAAAATAATATTAGTATAATTCCTATAATATTTCCAAAAAATAGGATGAATAAACTCAAAAGTAACATTATTCATCAAATAAATTTTAACTACAATAGTTTTCTATAGAGACCCGAAGCTTAACATACATGGAAATTACATTAATTTTGTGGAATACTTAATACATAACAAAAATAGACACACAAGGACCGTAATAGTTTAGTGTCTTTGGAAACTTGGAACATAATCTTCTAATCGCGGTGAAAGATCTTCAACATCTCCCATAAAGATCTTCCCCTTTTTTTCTTACCTAAAACCTTTCTTTATATCCTGGGGAAAAGGAAACATAAAAAGGGTGAGATCAAATGCTCAGAAAGGGTAAGCATGGATAAAATAAAACATACCATATACATTTGAACTTAAAAACATGAACATAATATTTAAACATCAAAATCTTGAGCAATGACATAAAACATGGAAGTACGTAAGTCATAGATCATAAAGAAACATTATGAATGATAAAATAGCATGGTAATAAAACATGTAATTGTGGAAACCATTAAGCACATGATATGATTTCCATATTATCCAAGGGATTGCTTCCAAGACCATCTTAGTGGACAAAGTCCCTTTCTGAATCGAGTTCACTCCTCGTTCCGGTCTTGTATTACTGAACCGGTTTAACTTTCCGCTCCAGCCATGTCTATCTCATGAGATATAAATCTTTACCCAATGCATTGGAGGGATATATAGGTCCCACCATCTTATAATGAAATCATTCTTCCTTGTGCCACAAAATAAACATACATCATTCATAATAACCCAACGAATAAAATGGGTTTCATAAAAATAATCCCATCATCACATAATCCATATAAAAGAAATGGATATCATTTCATAATAAGAAAAGTGAAACCATGTAAATCATAGAGACATTCTACTTGAAACATACACATATGAAATAATGTCATCTTAGATGGAAAATGGTTTTGATAAAACACTTGAAATGAATTCTTGAGGAAAATATCCTTTCTTCTTCAAAATCATTTTCTTTTCACAAAATGTAATGCAATTTTAAAATAAAAGGATTTTGTTGAAAATATTCATGAAATATTTTGGACGAATCTTCATGAAAATAATTCTTTATAAAACCATAAAAAATCCTTTCATGCCATATAAGTAAAACAACATTCTTCAAGTACTTTTGCCGGAAAAGTCAAAAAAATACCTCCTAACATAAACAAAAGAAATATTCCTTACATACCATGTACTAAAAGTCAAAAATGGGTAAAAAATAATTTAAACATATATGAAAAATCTTTTATAAAACAAGGACATGGATGATAAATATAACCCCAGTAAATACTTTCGTATAAGCAATCTCGGATAGAAAACAATTGAGATTGCAACATTATCCCTTACATTACGTCCGATTTGCTTCGTAAGTGTCCGAACCTACTGTATAATGATTTAAATAATGTCATTCACTTATTCCAGAATAATACTCATTTTTATGATATCATATATTGTTCACTTATGACATTATATTACCCGTTCTTTTGTAAATTCCATGTTAAAGAGCGTTTTGGGTAAAATCGTTTCATTTGTCATCCGTGTTTTGACTTGTAATTATTCATATGATTACTTAGATCATGATTACTTAATTCCAGAAAATATAAAATTATTTATATATAATATATATTCAGAATATACATATATATAATATATCAGTAAATGGAAATAAATGCACTGTTCATGGAGACGGTAGGCTGTACGTACGCATGAACGCTGTTTTCGTTTCCTTATTGAGATGAATGGAATTAAGTAGACGACATACATATATATACACATAAATCAAATATAATTATTATGTCATATATTTCATTATTACTTATTATATATACTTTATAATCATTCATGAATGGTTAATGTGGAGAATGAATCTCATTGCGTCGTGGAGATGGTAGTCCGTACGTACGCACGAGCGATGATATCGTTCTCTTGATCGTGGAATTTTATTGGAGTGTGTGTATACTATTTCAGAATCAATATCACTTTACAATAATCATATATAGTTATTATGTACACCATTATACCCATACATGTATTGTGGTGGTGGAAAATAGATTACACCACGGTGTGGAGACGGTATTCCGTACGTACGCACGCACGGTGATTTCATTTTCTATAGGATGGATATATGGTGAAATAGGGTTGTTTAATACTTATGATAATATATCATTATATGAGTGATTCTTATATTATTACTTCATAATGAAACAACTTAATAAGAAGAAGTGGAAGAGGAAATAAAGTTGAAAGAATCGGTAACAGACATTACCTTTTCTTTGAAGCGCCTCTTTCAGACCTCATTTTAGGGCACTAAAATTGTTCTTTGAAGAATACAAGGACCTCTAGGATATTTATAGGGAAGTGGAGAAGCGAATTTGGCAGGGGTTGGCCGAGCTTGAAGGCTCAAATTAGTGTGAGGAAGAGAGGGAGGAGGTGCCCTTTTATTAGGGAGGAGAGGGGCGCCTTTGGAATAACTAAAACTATTATTTCATTATAAAGTCAAATTCGGTTTTTAATAGCTCCAAATTGATATATTTCAAAGATAAGGTGGGGATGGGTTTAAATACTCTCATCCAATAAAATTTAGACAAGTTTAGGTTCCTATTGTAACTTTATCATTTATATTTAACTTTAAGTTAGATAATTTTACTTTTACCGTATCTTTTTGTGTTCTTACACTATAAGGTTAATAGACTTACTATAACAAGACAAACGAACCCCAAGTTGTTTATTATTAATATATTTAACTCTATCTAATTAATTTGGCCGAATTTAAGATTTTTAAGAATAAAATAACAATTAATAATATAATATTTGTTTTAAAAACTATTTTATGTCAATTTTGACACTATTTAGTAATTGATTTATGTGAAAATCATAACAGAATGATTAGTTCTAAAAAGTTAATTAAATCAATAAAAACATGTCATATTAACCTATAAAATTAGTTTAATTCATAAAACATCTCAAATTAAATTTATTTGGGTATTTATAACATCAATTATGTCAATATTTCATTAATAAGATAATTACTGTATCATCTTTGTGTCTTAAATAAATTAAATTATTTAATGTATAAAAATTAGAAATAAAATACAATTATGTATGAAATCTTTTTTTATTTCTAATGAATATTTATAGTCGAATTTATCTTATGTATAACCCTATATTAAAAATTATTTTCTTATTAAACTTTGATTTTAACTATTTTAACCCTTCTTTAAATAAATTAATAATAAATGTCCTAATCTAATCCAAGTGGGCCTAAATGGTCATATTTTATTCCTAAGGTTGTTTTTGGTCGAATTACACTTATACAATAGAATTAGGACATGTGTTAGGGTAATAATAATATAATTTTTACCCTTAATTACCCTATTTACTTTTAACCGTGGTAAAAAAAAGTAAAAAGTTACTATTCACCAAAAATTATTTTCATCTCATTGAACCACATTTTACTTAATGACATCACTCATGTCTTTAAGATTTTTGAAATTCCATTCATAGAAGCGGTAAAATTAAGTTTTATGAAAAATTCATTTTTTTAAACTACCACTTAGTGGTTTCAATATTCATCAAAAGATGAAAGTTTCCAGAAAAATACCAAAAATTAGGACTAAGCTATATTTGATATTATGAACTAAAAAATGATGTATATTTTACCAAATTCAAAACATATCAGTTGCATTAATTAATTTAAAAATTAATTCCCGTCGTCAAAACAAATAGCGTGTTCTTAACAGATAATAACTATCAAAAGATTGGCACTTGTTTATGTCTGGTTTAAATGTGAAATTACATCCAATGACCAACATTGTATTAAATTGTAAAAATATATTCTAAATATACTTTAAAATCACTCAAATTAATAATTTATCACTATTAATTATTTCTATTAAAAAGGTTGTTTTTAATTAAAATTTAGTATTTTTCACTATTCATCAGAACATGAAAGTTATCCGAAAAGTACCAAAATTTCACCCTAAGATAATTTCGATATTACGAATCCAAAAATGAAGTCCATTTTGAAAAATTATATTTACAAAATTTCAAAAAGTGGTTATTACTATTCATAACGGCTAGTTTTAATAATATTTTAATAGCATATCGTTGTTTAGTGAAACTCGAAATTGAGTACTACACATGCTATCGAGGAAGGTCGTGATTGTGTGTAATGAAAGGCAAGTCAAGGATGTGTGTTGTGCAAGATCCTTTCAGTGTAGCATACAACACAAGACATTAATGAAATTAAAAAGAATATTTTTCATAAAATCTCGGGGTGTTACATTCTACCCCCCTTAAAATGAATTTCTCCCTCAAAATTCGTCGAGGTTATAAATGGTTTACTCCTAGAAATTTTCTTTAATAGAAACTCACATCGTAAAAAGGAATACCAAAACCAATCTTTAAAAACAAAAGTATGAAACGTAACGGTTACTGAAATAAACTAATCACTGGGTTTGGACATAGATGAAAATATGGATATGGAAGAGAAATCTAACCATCATGTTCTGATGGAGAGTGGTAGAGAACATGGCTATGGAAAAGCCAGCAATCAAAAATCCATTGATTTGTGATGATCTAAGGTACCATCTGATTCATCTGATATAAGGGCAGTAGGATAACGTTTTTGGTTTTCAAGATCATTTCCCTAAAGTTGAAGAATTAAAAGAAATACTTACATGATTTTGGTACAATATCACTGTTGTTTATTAATTGAAAAACTTCCACTTCATCCCTTAATGAAATGAAGTTGAATTTGTTATTCGTGATGTGTTAGCAGATCATGTGATAGAATGATGGGTCATTCCATCTGTCTCAAACAAAAGGTTATAAAAGTTATCAAAAATACATAAGTCCATCTATAGTGAGATTAATCATATATAGTTCCTAAAATGGACTTATACTTCATATATCATACTGCTTAACATAATAAAACTATTTTCTACTAAACAGGGACTTCCTGTAGGCTAGTGGTAGGCGATAAAAGCCTGTCGCACTTCGGTTGTGGGTTCGATTCCCACAGCCTTGTCTGACGCAATGGGCTGTCACCCGTCCTTCAGGTTATCCTTTTTCTAAAGCTATATTACTATAACATCCCAACAATAATATCGAAAAAAGTTATATCCTAACATATATCCAACATAATCCATTCCAATCTTTAGGCTTATCTAAAATACTTCGGTCCAAGCTCATATTATAAAGAAAATAATTACTTGAAATGTCACATAACAATCACGTGAATGCCATCATTTATCCGCCATATATCATAAGATATATCTTGTTGGTCAAATTACGAACATGTGAATACCTTAATCATGTATTCTCTTGAAGAATGAATACCCATTGAACCTTAGTGAAAACATGAATGTAGTTAAAAGTTAACACTTTCCACAAACCAAAATCCTCAAAATTCCTTATACTCAAACCATGATATCACTTAGTCCTTATATCAATCATGAGCTCATGAATATAATCAAACATATCATTATCTTCTTATCCCTTCATTATGCGCATATCATCTGCTTACCAAAAATATCTCAATCACTTTCCATGGTTACCGGTACCATAAAATTATTGAAAACCAGAATAGACCAATACATAAATATTCCAACATTCCACGATACTATATACAACATTATTTTGGAATCCCATTACATAAACACTTAATCATTCCACCACATCGTGTCATATTCAACATCGCCAATAGTGATCACATGTGACTTCCCTTTTTCCTTTTCCTTAAGTGGTTGCTCATGTCGATCATCATTAACCCTTGGATTAGGGCATTTGTTAGTATAATGCCCCATTTCCTTGCACTTGAATCATTGAAGTGTTGGTAGTGCGTTCTCTGCAGTATTTTCTTTATTCACATCATTAGAAACCCTTTTTCCATTACTTCAACACTCAGTTCCTCGATGAACTTCTTTTCCACACTTAAAACATTTTCTATTCCCTTTAAGACAATATCCACCATGCTTCTTTCCACACTTTGAGCATAAGGAAACATTCATCTTCTTTTCACCATTATTCTCCGATTTCTCCTTGAACTTAATCTTTTGTTTCTTGTCAAAACTATGAGATGGATAAGTAACACCAACTTCTATTTCTACCATGATAGTACAATGCACAATTTCTTCATAGCTACTGAAGTCTCTTATAGTTAATTCCCTTTGAAGATTTGGTTTTAAGCCACTGAAGAATCGATCAACTTTACTTTCAGGTTGGATGATAAAGCCAGATGCATACCTTGAAAGCCTTGTAAAATTCGCTTCATATATACCAACAGATTCATCATCCTTTTTCTTTAGTTCAAGAAACTCCTTCTCCATCTTTGTTTGAAGAATACGAGGGAAGTACTTATTGAAAAAAAAGTTCTTGAACTCTTCCCATTCCATGGACTCAATTTCATCTCTTGGCCTCGTATTCTTGATAAGATTCCACCATTGATCAGCATCACCTTCCAAACGATATACTGCTAAGATGACTTTATTATGTTCAGAACTTTGAAGAACTGAAAATATCTTTTCAGTGGTACTGATCCATTGTTCAGAAACAAGTGAATCGGAAGACCCACTGATAGAAGGTGGGCGTTGCCTCATCAAGGACTCAATAAAATATTGTTCCCTTCTCTGCTCATTTGGAAGTCCAGAATGATTCATAGATTGTGTAAGTATAGCAATAATATTTTTCACTCCATCTCCCATAACATTTGTTTGTTCAAGAGGACAATCATTTCATTGTCCATTACATTGATCAACACGGTTCCTTCGGGTTCCAGCCATCATCTAAAACCCAAAAAGAATAGTGTGAGAGGCAAAAATCACACTAGGGAAAACAACCTAATAATGGTGGAGTACCATCAATATCTAACATCTTGGGTTACTGTAATTACAGTACTATAACCTATACTTAACCTTAGGGACATCCCTAGACATACCTTAGACATCTCTCTAGGGATCTCACTAAAGTTATCGCATCCTAGTTTCCAAAGGTTGACTAAACCTTTCCTCTGATACCAACTGTAGAAACCCGAAGCTTAACGTACATGAACATTACATTACTTTTGCGGAATACTTAATATATAACAAAAACAGACACTGAAGGACCGTAATAGTTTAGTGTCTTTGGAAACTTGGAAAGTAATCTTCTAATCGTGGTGAAAGATCTTTAACATCTCCCATAAAGATCTTCCCCTTTTTTTCTTACCTAAAACCTTTCTTTATATCCTGGGGAAAAGAAAACATAAAAAGGGTGAGCTCAAATTCTCAGTAAGGGTAATCATGGATAAAATAAAACATACCATATACATTTGAACTTAAAAACATGAACATAATGTTTAAACATAAAAAGCTCGAGCAATGACATAAAACATGGAAGTACGTAAGGCATAAATCATAAAGAAACATTAAAAATGATAAAATAGCATGGGAATAAAACATGTAATTATGGAAACCATTAAGCACATGATATGATTTCAATAGTAGCCAAGGCATTGCTACCAAGACCATCTTAGTGGACAAAGTCCCTTTCGGAATCGAGTTCACTCCTCGTTCCAGTCCTGTATTACGGAATCAGTTTAACTTGCCGTTCCAGCCATGTGTATCTCATGAGATATAAATCTTTACCTAATGCATTGGAGGGAGATATAGGTCCCACCCATCTCATAATGAAATCATTCTTACTTGTGCCATAAAATAAACATACATCATTCATAATAACCCAACGAATAAAATGGGTTTCATAAAAATAACCCCATTATCACATAATCCATTTAAAAGAAATGGATCTCATTTCATAATAAGAAAAGTGAAACCATGTAAATCATAGAGACATTATACTTGAAAAATACACATATGAAATAATGTCATCTTAGATGAAAAATGGTTTTGATAAAACACTTGAAATGAATTCTTGAGGAAAATATCCTTTCTTCTTCAAAATCATTTTCTCTTCACAAAATGTAATGAAATTTTAAAAGAAAAGGATTTTGTTTAAAATATACATGAAATATTTTGGAGGAATCTTCATGAAAATAATTCTTTATAAAACCGTAAAAAATCCTTTCATGTCGTATAAGTTAAAAAAACATTCTTCACGTACTTTTGCCGGAAAAGTCAAAAGAAATACCTCGTAACCTAAACAAAAGAAAGATTACATTCATACCATGTAGTAAAAGTCAAAAATGGGTAAAAAGGAATTTAAACATAAATGAAATTTTTTTTATAAAACATTGACATGGATGATAAATATAACCCCAGTAAATACTTTCGTATAAGCAATCTCGGATAGAAAACAATTGAGATTGCAACATTATCCCTTACGTTAGGTTCGATTTTCTTCGTAAGTGTCCGAACCTCCTGTATAATGATTTAAATAATGTCATTGACTTATTCCAGAATCATACTCATTGTTATGATATCATATATGGTTCACTTATGACTTTATATTACCCGTTCTTTTGTAAATTCCATGTTAAAGAGCGTTTTGGGTAAAATCGTTTGATTTGTCGTCTGTGTTTTGACTTGTAATTATTCATATGATTACTTAGATCATGATTACATAATTCTAGAATATAAAACATGATTTATATATAATATATATTCAGAATATACATATATATAATAGATCAGTAAATGGAAAGAAATACACCGTTCATGGAGACGGTAGGCCGTACGTACACATGAACGATGTTTTCGTTTCCTTATTGAGTTGAATGGAATTAAGTAGACGACATACATATATATACAAATAAATCCAATATCATTATTATTTCATATATTTCATGATTACTTATTATATATACTTTATACTGATTCATGAATGGTTAATGTGGAGAATGAATCTCATCGCGTCATGGAGACGGTAGTCCGTATGTACGCACGAGCGATGATATTGTTCTCATGATCGTGGAATTGTATTGGAGTGTATGTATAATATTTAAGAATCAATATAACATTACAATAATCATATATAGTTATTATTTACACCATTATACCCATCCAAGTAAGGTGGTGGTGGAAAATAGATTACACCACGGCGTGGAGACGGTATTCCGTACATATGCACGTGCGGTGATTTCGTTTTCCGTAAGATGGATAGATGGTGAAAGAGGGTTGTTTAATACTTATGATAACATATCAGTATATGAGTGATACTGATGTAATTACTTCATAATGAAACAACCTAAGAAGAAGGAGTGGAAGAAGAAATAAAGTTGAAAGAATCGGTAACGGACATTACCACTTCTTTGAAGCACCTCTTTGAGACCTCCTTTTAAGGCCCTACAATTGGTCTTTGAAGAAGACCAGGACCTCTAGGATGTTTCTAGGGAATTGGAGAAGATAATATTTCAGGGGTTGGACGATATTGAAGGCTCAAATTGGTGTGAGGAAGAGAGGGAGGAGGTGCCCTTTTATAAGAGAGGAGAGGGGAATCTTTGGAATAACTAAAACTATTATTTTATTATAAAGTAAAATTAGGTTTTTAATAGATACAAATTGATATATTTCGAAGATAAGGTGGGGATGGGTCGAAATACTCTAATCAAATAGAATTTAGACAAGTTTAGGTTCCTATTTTAACCTTATAATTTATATTTAACTTTAAGTTAGATAATTTTACTTTTACCGTGTCTTTTTGTGTTCTTACACTATAAGGTTAACAAACATACTATAACAAGAAAAAACGGACCCCAAGTTGTTTATTATTAATATATATAACCGTTTCTAAGTCATTTGGCCGAACCTTAGATTTTTAGGAATAAAATAACAATTAATAATATAATATTTGTTTTAAAGACTATTTTATGTCAATTTTGACACTATTTAGTAATTGATTTTTGTGAAACTCATAACAGAATGATTAGTTCGAAACAAGTTAATTAAATCAATACTAACATGTTATATTAACCTAGACAATTAGTTTCATTCATAAAAAGTCTCAAATTACATTTATTTAAGTTTTTATAACATCAATTATATCAATATTCCATTAATAAGATAATTACTGCGTCATCTTTGTGTCTCAAATAAATTAAATTAGTTAATGTCTAAAAATTAAAAATAAAATACAATTATGTAGGAAATATTTTTATATTTATAATGAATATATATAGTTGAATTTATCTTATGTATAACCCTATATTAAAAATTATTTTCTTATTAAACATTGATTTTAACTATTTTAACCCTTCTTTAAATAAATTAATAATAAATGTCCTAATCTAATACAAGTGGGTCTAAATGGTCATATTTTATTCCTAAGGTTGTTTTTGGTCGAATTAAACTTATAAAATAGAATTAGGACATGTGTTAGGGTAATAATAGTATCATTTTTACCCTTAATTACCCTATTTACTTTTAACCGTGGTAAAAAAAGTAAAACGTTACTAATCACCAAAAATTATTTTCATCTCATTGAACCACATTTTACTTACTGACATCAACCATGTCTCTCGGATTTTTGAAATTATATTCACAGAAGCGGTAAAATTAAGTTTTATGAAAAATTCATTTTTTTAACTACCACTTAGTGGTTTCACTATTCATCAAAAAATGAAAGTTTCCAGAAAAATACCAAAAATTAGGCCTAAGCTATATTTAATATTATGAACTCAAAAATGATGTCTATTTTACTAAATTCAAAACATATCAGTTGCATTAATTAATGTAAAAATTAATTCCCGTCGTCAAAACAAATAGCGTGTTCTTAAGAGATAATAACTATCAAAATATTGACACTTGTTAATGTCTGGTTTAAATTTGAAATTACATACAATGAACAACATTGTATTAAATTGTAAAAATATATTCTAAATATACTTTAAAACCACTCAAATTAATAATTTATCACTATTAATTAGTTTGATTAAAAAGGTTGTTTTTAATTAAAATTTAGTAATTTTCACTATTCATCAAAAAATGAAAGTTATCCAAAAAGTACCAAAATTTTACCCTAAGATAATTTTGATATTACAAATCCAAAAATGAAGTCCATTTTGAAAAATTAAATTTACAAAATTTCAAAAAGTGGTTATTACTATTCATAAAGGCTAGTTTTAATAATATTTTAATAGCATATCGTTGTTTAGTGAAACTCGGTATTGCGTACTACACATGCTATCGAGGAAGGTCATGATTGCGTGTAATGTAAGGAATGTCAAGGATGTGTGTTGTGAAAGCTCGTTTTGGTGTAGCGTACAACACAAGAAATTAATGAAATTAAAAAGAATATTTTTTCATAAAATCTCGGGGTGTTACATTTTCTATATGAATTATTTCCACCCAAAATCAAATAATGTTAATTGACTATTATTTCATTAATTTAAATGGCCATATTAACCATAAAGGGTATAAATAACTTTAAACTTATGAACATGAAATATAAAATAATTATTCCAAAAAATATCATTTTCATAAAAAACATAGGAAACGAAAGGGTTGTATTACTATAAATAGTTCCTAACACATCCTTAATCATCTTAAACACCCATCACATAATAAATTAAATGGAGTATCTATGATTTAAAAAAATGATTATCCTTTGACATAGTATTCAATTTGGTTACACAAGATCACTTAATTTCCCCTTATATTTAATGTCAATATGATTCCTTCAAGTTCTGGCCATAGACTTAAACCAAAAAGCATAGTGCCAGAAACAATAATAAGAGTAGGAAAACCATATAATCATTTATAGGATGTCTAAATTATGCAACCTTATACTCAAACTTATACACATTATGTTTAACCAAGTTTATTAATTTCAACACCTATTTAAATCATTCATAATGGTTTTTAAATAAAATTTGAATTATACAAAGCATACCCCCCACGAGTGTCAAAACAAGTGTTCAGTAAGGTCCATTATTATGCACCAGGAAATGATTGAGTGAAATCCCAATAAAAAATTTATATTTATTACACCTAGGTAAAAAAGTTCCAGAACCACATCCACTTTTAGTATCCAGAAAAGGATATATTTCTAAGAAAAACTACAAAATCTCTTCCTCATGAGAACACTATGTTTTTTTATTCTTATACTCAAAGTCTATTATAGGGTTATATTACCAAATCTATATTATCTTAAATCTAGTTCTAAGGGATATATAAAACCTTCTCTAATACATACTATAAATAATCCAACCCATATAGTCCATATCCAGTGGTTAGTTAATTACATTGGTGCTAGATATATGAAATCACATTCAAAAGAACCAAATGATTTAGTAGTCTTAGTAAACTAGATACATACTTGAGTATCACATTAAATTTGAAATAAAAAATTACAATATAGTAAAATAAAATTTTATGAAATATTAGACTCATTAAAATATATATTATTTATATCACGAGGAAGGGAAAAATAAGGGTGATCTCAAATGCTCAGTAAGGGCAATGTGCAATAGAAGCTATCATGGATAAATATGATATAATCAATACGGAAAGGTAAATAACTATTCACACATTAAAATTAATCAATAACATTAATATTGTGATTATATAATGAACAATAAATATACCAAGGTGAATAATTGTACATACATTAAATTTAATAAATAACTTGACTGTGATGATAAGATAATGAATAATCAATATGTAAAGGTAAATAAGAAAACAAAAATAACGTTTAATCAATAGCATGAGAAAAAAATGCATCCATGAATAATACCACTTAATTAATATATATAGTAAAAATAGATAAATTATGAATGATGGAAATAATTAATATTAGACATCATGTTCTCAAACATCATGATATGTGTACCGCCAATACTTTTCACCAAGACAATTTAATTAATGGGTAGGTATACACCATAAATCCATTTAATGATAGCTTACAAATTCAACTCATGATAATATCAATACATCAAAGGGATATATAATAAAAGTCTCCACTGATCATTGAATGTACAAGTAATTACTAATATATTTAATGATCAATTTAATTCATTAACAATATACCTTATTAATAAATATCTATATTGAGTAAAGAATACGTGTTATCAATAATTACCCAGTTAAACAAATAAACATAAAAGTAAAAACTTTATGTTAAAATTTGATATGGTTTTGGAAATAATCATATCCATAATACAAATAATATAGATATTTAAGAGAAATTAATTGTCTAATGATCATAATAAAATGAATGTTTCAAGGGGAAGTTAATAAGTACAAAAATTAATTAGGAATGTGAATGTTAAAATGTTACATGGTCAAATAGATCATAAAAAAACCAGGGAAACAATTAAGATTGTATCATTAAAATATATCTCTAATGAATTATAATTAAATTAACTGATTCTTAAAATTTATGAATAGAAATACAAAAAAATACCATTACAAACACTCTTCAGAAAAATACACTTTTCACTTTGAAATCCAATTTTAAAAACTAAAAATTTCAAGAATATTATTAAAAACATTTTATTTGAAAAGAAAATTATAAACATGTAATATAATATTCAAATAAAGTTTTTTTCATCATGGTGGGAATTTTCCATTCATAATGAATTTTTTAAAAATAAATATCCATTTCATATTTTTATAAGAAAATTCCAAAAAGTATATTATTTTGAAAATTATGATAAAATTAATTTTAATTATTTTTGTGAAAATCCATTATTTGGTAAAATTATATTTAATAAATAATTAGGATATTACAAAAATATTCTTTAATAAAATTTTACAAAAATATAGTCATAAAATTAAAAAAAAAATAAACTGAAAAAAAATTATGTTAGCTTTTCTATAAAAATAATTTTCTAAATAACTTTAAGTATCAAAGAGAAGAAAATGGTATTATTATATGAAAACATCATGAATAACTATATTATCTAGGATATACTTAAGGTATGGTTTTGTTTATGTTTTTATTTGTATGATTCTTTTGGGCTAGATAAGTGTTTCCCCATGTACATGTGATGACCTGAGGGTGTTCTGGGGGTTTGGGACACAAAATAGGAAGAAAAATAAATTTCTAGGCATGTTTCATAGATTGTGCATGGTTAATGAAAACTATGTGGATAATCCTATGTAACCATGAAGCCTTAGATGGAGACTTACATATTGTTGGCACATGGTTAAGCAAACCATGTAGAATTTTCTAGAAACCATCTGAAGGGGGTGATTTTCATGCAGTAGCTTCTACACAGTTTGGCAAGCCGTCGGGGTAAACCATGCAGACCAGTAATGTTAGAAAATTTACAATATTTCCACTCCATGATTTTTAACCCCAACTCGCATTCTCTTCTATTTCACCCCCTGCAACCCTAGTGATGAACTTGGATGACCCAAGCATCCAAGAGGTGGTTCCCTTTATATTCATGGCCATTAGTTGCAGATCGAATACTTCCGTAAGCCTAACTCTCCCCATTCTTCTTTTTCTGGATTAGGGATTTTGGTTTCTCCCATCTTCTCCCAAAACCCTAAAACCCTCTTATTTAGATGGAACATAGGTTTGTCCTTCCTGGGATACTTGAATTTGGATCTAAGTCCATGATTAAGAGTGCATTCGTCTTCATATTTGAGGTAGGTGGTCTACAATTATTATCACATTGTTTTATTTTTAATTTGTTCATGAAAGCTCATGTTCTTCAATTCCCTAATTATGTTCTTGGTTCCATTGGAATTTTCGATAAAATGGGGTGTCTATGTGACCAATTAAAACCCTCACAATCATCGTGGGATACGTGGAGGAGGGGTTAACCATTTTAGGGCCACCCAAGGGGTGTGTCGGAAATCCAGAACATTGAGAGTGGTAGGGTTAAGTGATAGATTTTCAAGTAAACTATGAAGCCCTTGTAGAATATGTTTTAATGGTTTATTAGGTTATAAATGGAATTATAATAGATACACCTTGGGTGATAAGTCATAATGGGTTGTTTAGAATTACAAGGAAACAAAAATTTGGGGTGAATGAGATTATGTCAACTGTTTAATGAATTTTGTTCAGAAATGCCTAAGAGGGTTAGTGCATATTAAATGGTAAAATTGTAATTTGAAAATGGAATGAAAAAGGGGAGATATGTTAATGAGATTCAATAAGTTAATGGATGAATAAGTTTAATGGGTTAATACATTTGAAATATGTGGTACACCTAATGGTGTGAATGTAATAATTTGGTTGTGTTACATGATATGAGAAATATAATTGAAATCATAAATGGGATATATGCGACAATTAACGGTCAATGATGAATTTGGCGAAGGCATAGGGGTTTTTGAATACACATAATGGGTTAAGGCACAATAATGTTAATTTTTCTAGATGGATAAGAATTATAATTGGTAAATGTGTTAATGGTTAATGGCATGATATTAATTCTCATGTTGTTGTAATGTATTCTGAATTATAATGGCATTGAATATGATTGGTTTTGTTATTGTATGGTTTTGGTGATTTGATAAATAATCATGTGCACATGGCTTGGTAGATCGAGTTATTGACTTGAGGTTATATCCCCATGGGTCATGTTAGACTAAGGCTCTAAACTCCACCCCAAAATGCACGGGATAGGGAGGGGGACGAAGGCTCTATTCCCCTAATAGTTTCATTCCACCCGGACTGAGGTTTTGAGGTGAGGATAATGGGTTTATGTAGAGACCCGAAGCTTGATGTACATGGAAATTACATTAGTTTTGCGGAATACTTAATATATAACAGAAACAGAAACACAAGGATCATAATAGTTTAGTGTCATTGGAAACTCGGAATAAAATCTTCTAATCGTGGTGAAAGATCTTCAACATCTCCCAGTAAAGATATTCCCATTTTTTTATTACCTAAAACCTTTCTTTATATCCTGGGGAAAAGAAAACATAAAAGGGGTGAGCTCAAATGCTCAGTAAGGGTAAGCATGGATAAATTAAAACATACTATATACATTTGAACTTAAAAACATGAACATAATGTTTAAACATCAAAAGATTGAGCAATGACATAAAAGATGGAAGTACGTAAGGCATAGATCATAAAGAAACATTAAGAATGATAAAATAACATGGGAATAAAACATGTAACTGTGGAAACCATTAAGCACATGATATGATTTCCATATTAGCCAAGGCATCACTGCCAAGACCATCTTAGTGGACAAAGTCCCTTTCTGAATTGAGTTCACTCCTCGTTCCAGTCCTGTATTACTGAACCGGTTTAGCTTGCCATTCCAGCCATGTCTATCTCATTAGATATAAATCTTTACCCAATGAATTTGAGGGAGATATAGGTCCCACCTATCTCATAATGATATCATTCTTACTTGTGCCACAAAATAAACATACATCATTCATAATAACCCAACGAATAAAATGGGTTTCAAAAACATCATCCCATCATCACATAATCCATATAAAATAAATGGATATCATTTCATAATAAGAAAAGTTAATCTATGTAAATCATAGAAACTTTATACTTGAAACATACACATATGAAATAATTTCATCTTAGATGAAAATGGTTTAGATAAAACACTTGAAATGAATTCTTGAGGAAAATATCCTTTCTTCTTCAAAATCAGTCTCTTTCCAAAAAATGTCATGAAATTTTAAAAGAAAAGGATTTCTTTGAATATAGTAATGAAATATTTTGGAGGAAGCTTCATGAAAATAAGGCTGTATAAAAACCGTAAAAATCCATTCACGCCGTATAAGTTAATAAAAACATTCTTCTCGTACTTTTTCTAGAAAAGTCAAAAAAGTACCTCGTAATGTAAACCAAAGAAATATTCCTTACATACCATGTAGTAAAAGTAAGAATGGGTAAAAAGTACTTTAAACATACATAAAACACTTTTATAAAACATGGACATGGATGATAACAATAACCCCAGTAAATACTTACGTATAAGCAATCTCGGATAAAAATGAGATTTGAAAAATTATCCCTTACCTTATGTCCGATATGCTTCGTATGTATCCGAAAATCCTGTATAATGATTTAAATAATGTCATTAACTTATTACAGAATCATATTCATTGTTATGATATCATATATGGTTTACTTATGACTTTATATTACCCGTTCTTTTGTAAATTCCATGTTAAAGAGTGTTTTGGGTAAAATCATTTCATTTGTCGTTCGTGTTTTGACTTGTAATTATTCATATGATTACTTAGAACATGATTACTTAATTACAGAATATAAAACCTGATTTATATATAATATATATTCATAATATACATATATATAGTAGATCTATAAATTGAAAGAAATACACCGTTCATGGAGACGGTAGGCCATACGTACGCATGAACGCTGTTTTTGTTTCCTTATTGTGTTGAATGGTATTAAGTAGATGACATACATACATTTATATATATATATATCCATAAATCCAGTAGTTTTTTAATGTCATATATTTCATTATTATTGCTTATATATACTTTATAATCTTTTTTAAATGGTTAACATAGAGAATGAATCTCATCGCGTCGTGGAGACGGTAGTCCGTACGTACGCACGAGCGATGATATCGTTCCCATAATTATTGAATTGAATTGGATAGGATGATAGAATATATCATAATTAGTATGATGTTATAATAACTGTGTATAGTTATTCTCTACACCATTATACCCATCTAAGTAAGGTGCCGTTGGAAAAAAAAATTACACCACAGCGTGGAGACGATATTCCATACGTACGCACGCGCGATGATTTCGTTTTCCGTATGATGGATAGATGGTGAGATAGGGTTGTTTCATACATATAATAACATATCAGTATATTAGTGATAATGATGTTATTATTTCATAATGAAACAACTAAAGAAGAATAAGTAGAAGAAGAAATAAAGTTGAAAGAATCGGTAACGGACATTACCTCTTCTTTGAAGAACCTCTTTGAGACCTCAACTTAGGGAACTAAAATTGGTCTTTGAAGAAGACAAGGACCTCTAAGAAGTTTCTATGGAAGTTGATAAGAGAGTTTGGCAGGGTTTGGCCGAGCATGAAGGCTCAAATTGGTGTGAGGAAGGGAGGGAGGAGGTGCCCTTTTATAAGGGAGGAGAGGGGAACCTTTGGAAATCTTAAAAATATTAATTTATAATAAATCGAACCCCACTTAAAAACCTCCAAAAATTACTAATATTCTAATATTAGATGAGATAGGGTTGGAATCTCATCATACAATAAAATTTAGACATGTTAGGAATTTATTTTCAACATTATCAACTAGATTTATCCTTATTTAATCAATTTAATTTTATTTTTTGTAATAATATTCTAAATTTTAAATTTTAACAAATAATTACTTATTTGTTGTGAATTTTCTATAATTGGATACGTTATAATATTTTATACCATATAAATTTAAATTTACAATTTTTAAATATTTTTGTGATATTTAAACAATTTTATAATATGTTATTTTTATAAAATAACAATATTGTCAATTTTGACACTATTCATTTATTTGAATTTAAATAAAATATATACAGAAAATATTTTCGAAAAAAAAGCTTTAATAGATTCATAAATGGTCATATGTATCTAGAAAATTAGTGGAAAACATTAAATAGTTCAAATAATATTTATTTTATTATTTTTAAAACCATTTATTTGGTTTATCTCTTAATAAAACAATTACTACAACATTTTTGTATAATTATTTAATATACTTATTTGTTGCATATAAATTAAAAACAAAATCTTATAATGAAGAGAAATATATTAACTTTCACAATAAAACCTTTACTCGAATTTATCATCTTAAAATAACAATATGTAAATTGTTATATTTATTAAATTATGAAGGTGACAACTTTGGCATCATTTAAAATAAAATAATATAAGTGTCATAATCACGTTTATAAGACTCCAAACGGTTATATATTAGGTGATTGGATGATTAAGGTGTAGATATACACTACCAATAAGTTTTGGTCAGGTTTTTGGTCCTTTTAATGGGTATTATTATTTCAATAAAAACTATATTACTGATTTTTCACTTAATAAATAATTTCTGCATCATTAATGTATCACCATTAATGACAATTATTTAATTCCTAAAAATTATAAATAAATTATCATGATGTATATAAATTTATTATATTTCTTGAGACTATTCAGGTTCTATGTTTTATGATGTTTATCACTAAATTAAAATTATTATACTTATAAGATATAAGAGAGTGACATGTTGTCACTTTATTTGCTTTTAATAATAATTAAATTATTTTCATTGTAAAAAGTCCATAAAATGAATCTAATCCGACCCTTAGGTGATATGGGTCTACTTCTAGCCATACAATAGAATTTTGGAATATGTTAGGGTAAATTTATAATATTATATTTACCCTTAATTACCCGATTTACCTTTAACTATGGTAAATCAAATTTACCGTAGTTACTATTCATATTTCCCAAAAGTAAAAAGTATCCTATTAAAATAATTTGGTCCCACTGATTCCAAATATGGAGTCCATTTTTTAAAATTCAACACACAAAAGTTGCAGAAATTAAATAAAAATTAATCCCGTTGTCGAATGAAAACAGTTTTTTTGATTAAAACATTACAAAAGAGTGAATTGATTTAACCTACGAATTCAATGTCAAATAAATGCTAATGACATAAATTACATTAAAGGGTAAAAATATATTCTATTTATACTTTAAAACAATTAAATATTATAATTTAACCATATAAATTATTGCGATGAAAAAAAGTTGTTTTTAATTAAAATATAGCGTGTTTTTACTATTCATCAAAATATGAAAGTTACCAGAATAATATGAAAAATTTATCCAAAGTAAATTTTTATTTCTTGATTCAAAAGAATAATTTTTTTTTGTCAAATTGAACTTATAAACATGTCAAAAACTATATTTAAAGTGGGTGCGCCATCAAAAGGAGGCAAAATTGCATTTTTTGAAAAATTCTTATTTTACCCGAAAAATTTATTATGTTCTTATTCCATGTTCTAGAAAATGTGTAAGATGAATAATAATGTTATAAAATTCAAAATTTAGTTAATAATATTCATAACTGCTTGTTCATAATAATATTATAATAATATATCGTTGTTTGGTAAAACCCGGTATTGCGTACAACACAAGCTATCGAGGAAGGTCGCGATTGCGTGTAATGAAAGCGAAGTCAGGGTTGCATGTTGTGAAAGAATCCTTCGTTGTTTCATATAACAGAATCCAACCATATTTCATTTATACATTGAATATATATATATATACTCAATGTTGCGTAGAATAACTATTATCAAAATTGTGTGTAACACGATCCAAGAATAGTGTTGCGTATACTGCAAGCTAGTTCGGTGTTGCATATAGCGAAATGTAATCTTGGTGTAGCAAAAAACACAAGACATTAATGAATTTAAAAGAATATTTTTCATAAAATCTCGGGGTGTTACATTCTACCCCACTTAAAATGAATTTCGCCCTCGAAATTCGTCGGGGTTATAAATAGTTTACTACTCGAAAGTTTGTTTAATAGAAACCCACATCATAAAAAGGAATACCAAAACTTGGATTAAAAAACTAAAGTATGAAATGTAACGGTTACCCAAATTAACTCATCACTGGGTTTCCACGTAGGAGAACATATGTGAAAATATAGATATGGAATAAAAATACAACCATCAAGTTCTGATGGAGGGTGGTAGAGAACATGACTATGAAATAGCCAACAATCACAAATCCATCGATTTGTGATGATATAAGGTACCATCTAATTCATCAGATATAAGGTCACTAGGACAACATTTTTGGTTTTCAAGATCATTTCCCTAAAGTTGATGAATTAAAAGAAATACTTACATGATTTTGGTATAATCTCACTATTGTTTGTGAATTGAACAATTTCCACTTCATCCCTTAAATAAATGAAGTTGAATTTCTTATTCATGATTTGTTAGCAGATCATGTGATAGAATGACGGGTCATTCCATATGTCTCAAACAAAAGGTTAGGAAAAGTTATTAAATATACATAAGTCGATCTATAGTGAGATTAATCATATATAGTTCCTAAAATGGACTTATACTTCATATATCATACTGCTTAATATAATAAAACTAGGTTTTACTAAATAGGGACTTCCTGTAGGCCAGTGGTAGGTGATAAAGGTCAGTCGCACTTCGGTTGTGGGTTCGATTCCCACAGCCTTGTCCGACGTGATGGGCTGTTGCCCGTCCTGAAGGTTGTCCTCTTTCTAAAACTACATTACCATAACATCCCATCAATAATATCGAAAAAAAGTTATATCCTTAAACAATACTAACTTATGTCCAACATAATCCATTCCAACCTTTATCTAAAATACTTCGGTCCAAGCTCATAGTATAAAGAAAATGACTACTTGAAATGTCATAATCCAACCATCATTTATCCCCCATATATCTTGTTGGTCACATTCCAATCATGTGAATACCTTAATCAAGTATTCTCTTGAAAAATGAATACCCATTAAACTTTAGTGAAAAAAAATTCTGTCAAAAGTTAACTCTTTCCACATACCAAAATCCAAAAATTCTATATTCTCAAACCATGATATAACCTTCTCCTTATATCAGTCACGAGCTCATGAATACTATAAAACATTTAATTTTATCCTTATCCCTTCATTATGCGCATATCATCTAATTTCCAAAAATATCTGAATAAACTTTCATGGTTACTGGTACCATTCATCATACACTTTCAAAACATAAGGAAAGACAACAGTGTAACAATCCTTAGATGTCTCTTTATTCCATAGTACCATGAGATTACTTATACAACATTACACTTGATAAACATGTAATCATTCCATTGCCTTCTTAAACCATTGACTGAGCTTCAACAATTCTTTTATCTCACATATCATTTGTAGTCTCTTCATCATCATCAATATAAATACTACCCATACGACCATACTGATTCTCTTAATGAGACTTTACCCTTAGGGCATTGGTTTGCATAATGCCCGTACATTCCACATTTAAAACATTTAACCATTGTTGATGTTGTAGAAATACCATTATCCTCATCCATGGTGTTAACTGAACCTTTTCCTTTGCACTTACTGGCTTTATGTCCTTCTTTTCCACACCCAAACCATCTTCCAGTTCCTTTCAAACATTCTCCTTGATGCCTCTTCCCACATGATTTACATAGGGGAAATTGAACTTTCTTTCCTCTATGATCACCATGAAACGCCATATTTCTCTTATTAGATGAGTCAGGAAACTTACCAAATTTGAGTTTTTTGATAATATTATGAGATTGCTGATTCAGCATAATAATGATGTTTGGACTTCCAAATCCCATTTCATTTGGTTGCTCATGAAGAAAATCATTCCATTGTCCGTCAAATCCTCCATTATGGTGAATCTTCCTATTTCCAGCCATTTTCTAAAACCTAAAAAGAATAGTGTGAGAGGCAAAAATCATGCTAGGGAAAACAACATAGTAAAGGGGAAGTACCCTCAATATCTAACATATTAGGTCAAATTCGAAGATCGTTAGCACAATTATAGGACTATAACCAATACGTATACTTAACCTTAGGGACATCCTTAGACATACCATAGACATATCTCTAGGGATCTCACTAAAGTTCTCGCATCCTAGTTTCCAAAGGTTGACTAAACCTTTCCTCTAATACCAACTGTAGAGACCCGAAGCTTGACGTACATGGACATTACATTACTTTTGCGAAATAATTAATACATAACAGAAACAGACCCACAAGGATCTTAATAGTTTAGTGTCTTTGGAAACTTGGAATAAAATATTCTAATCATGGTGAAAGATCTTCAACATCTCCCAGTAAAAATCTTCCCAATTTTTTTCTTACCTAAAAAATTTCTTTATATCTTGGGAAAAATAAAACATAAAAGGGGTGATCTCAAATGCTCAGTAAGGGTATGCATGGATAAAATAAAACATACTATATACATTTGAACTTAAAAACATGAACATAATGTTTAAACATCAAAATATTGAGCAATGACATAAAACATGGAAGTACTTAAGGCATAGATCATAAAGAAACATTAAGAATTATAAAATAGCATGGGAATAAAACATGTAATTTTGGAAACTATTAAGCACATGATATTATTTCCATATTATCCAAGTCATCACTGCCAAGACCATCTTAGTGGACAAAGTCCCTTTCTGAATCGAGTTCACTCCTCGTTCCAGTCCTGTATTACTGAACCAGTTTAACTTGCCGTTCCATCCATGTATATCTCATGAGATATAAATCTTTACCCAATGAATTGTAGGGAGATATAAGTCCCACCAATCTCATAATTATATCATTCTTACTTGTGGCACAAAATAAACATACATCATTCATAATAACCCAACGAATAAAATGGGTTTCATAAAAATCATCCCATCATCACATAATCCATATAAAATAAATGGATATAATTTCATAATAAGAGAATTGAATCCATGTAAATCATAGAGACTTTATACTTGAAACATACACATATGAAATAATGTCATCTTAGATGGAAAATGGTTTTGATAAAACACTTGAAATGAATTCTTGAGGAAAATATCCTTTCTTCTTCAAAATCAATATCTTTCCAAAAAATGTCATGCAATTTTAAAAGAAAAGGATTTTGTTGAAAATAGTCATGAAATATTTTTGAGGAAGATTCATGAAAATAAGGCTTTATAAAAACCGTAAAAATCCATTCACTCCGTATAAGTTAAAAAAACATTCTTCTCGTACTTTTTCCAGAAAAGTCAAAAAAGTACCTCGTAATGTAAAAAAAGAAATATTCCTTACATACCATGTATTAAAAGTCAAAATGGGTAAAAATGACTTTAAACATACATAAAACACTTTTAGAAAACATGGACATGGATGATAACAATAACCCCAATAAATACTTACGTATAAGCAATCTTGGATAAAAATGAGATTTGAAAAATTATCCCTTACCTTATGTCCGATATGCTTCGTATGTATCCGAACCTCCTGTATAATGATTCAAATAATGTCATTGAATTATTACAGAATCATATTCATTTTTATGATATCATATATGGTTTACTTATGAATTTATATTACCCGTTTTTTGTAAATTCCATGTTAAAGAGTGTTTTGGGTAAAATCGTTTCATTTGTCATCTGTGTTTTGACTTGTAATTATTCATATGATTACTTAGATCATGATTAATTAATTCCAAAATATAAAACATGATTCATATATAATATATATTCAGAATATACATATATAGAGTAGATCGATAAATGGAAAGAAATACACCGTTCATGGAGACGGTAGGCCGTACGTACGCATGAACGCTTTTTTCGTTTCCTTATTGAGTTGAATGGAATTAAGTAGATGACATATATATATATATATATATATATATATATATACATAAATCCAGTATCTTTGTAATGACATATATTTCATTATTATTGCTTATATATACTTTATAATCATTCTTAAATGGTTAACTTGGAGAATGAATCTCATCGCGTTGTGGAGACGATAGTCCGTACGTATGCACGAGCGATGATATCGTTCCCATAATTATTGAATTGAATTGGATAGGATGATACAATATATCATAATCAGTATGATGTTATAATAACTATGTATAGTTATTATTTACACCATTATACCCATCCAAGTAAGGTGGTGTTGGAAAAACAAATTACACCACGGCGTGGAGACGGTATTCCATACGTACGCACGCGTTGTGATTTCGTCTTCCGTTGGATGGATAGATGGTGAAATAGGGTTGTTTCATACTTATAATAAAATATCAGTATATTAGTGATACTGATGTTATTATTTTATAATGAAACAACTAAATAAGAAGAAGTAGAAGAAGAAATAAAGTTGAAAGAATCGGTAACGGACATTATCTCTTCTTTGAAGCGCCTCTTTGAGACCTCCACTTAGGGCACTAAAATTGGTCTTTGAAGAAGACCAGGACCTCTAGGATGTTTCTAGGGAATTGGAGAAGAGAATTTGGTAGGGTTTGTCCGAGCGTGAAGGCTCAAATTGGTGTGAGGAAGGGAGGGAGGAGGTGCCCTTTTATAAGGGAGGAGAGGGGCACCTTTGGAAATCTTAAAAATATTAATTTATAATAAATCTAACCCCACTTAAAAACCTACAAAAATGACCCATATTAGAATATTAGATGATATAGGGTTGTAATATCATCATAAAATAATATTTAGACATGTTAGGAATTTATTTTCAACATTATCAACTTGATTTATCCTTATTTAATCAATTTAATTTTATTTTTGGTAATAAAATTTTAAATATTAAATTATAAAAAATAATTACATATTTTTTGTGAATTTTCCATAATTGGATACTTTATAACATTTTATACCATATAAATTTAAATTTATAATTTTTTAATATTTTTGTGATTTTTGACCAATTTTATAATATGTTATTTTTATAAAATAACAATAGTGTCAATTTTGACACTATTCATTTATTTGAATTTAAATAAAATATATATACAGAATATATGTTCTAACTAAAAGCTTAAATAGATTCATAAAAGGTCATATGTATCTAGTAAATTTGTGGAGAACATTAAATAGTTCATATAATATTTATTTTATTATTTTTAAACCATTTATTTGGTTTACCTCTTAATAAAATAATTACTAAAACAATTTTGTATAATTATTTAATATAGATAGTTGTTTCAGAAAAATTAAAAATAAAATCCTATAATAAAGATAAATATATCACCTTTCACAATAAAATTTTATTCGAATTTATCATCTTAAAATCATAATATTTAAATTGTTATATTTATTAAATTATGAAGGTGACAACTTTGGCATCATTTAAAATAAAATAATATAAGTGTCATAATCACTTTTATAAGACTCAAAACGGTTATATATTAGGTCATTGGATGATTACGGTGGATATATACACTACCAATAAGTTTTGGTCAGGTTTGTGGGCCTTTTAATGGGTATTATTATTTCAATAAAACCTATATTACTGTTTTTTCACTTAGTAAATAATTTCTGCATCATTAATGTATCACCATTAATGACAATTATTTAATCCCTAAAAATTATAAATAAATTTTCATGATGTAGATAATTGTATTATATTTCTGGATACTATTCATGTTTGATGTTTTATGATTTTTATCACTAAATTAAAATAATATACTTATAAGATTTAAGAGAGTGACATGTTGTCACATTCTTTGGTTTTTATAATAATTAAATTATTTTAATAGTAAAAAGTCCATAAAATGAATCTAATCCGACCCTTAGGTGATATGGGTCTACTTTTAGCCATCCAATAGAATTTTGGCATGTGTTAGGGTAATTTTATAATATTATATTTACCCTTAATTACCCGATTTACCTTTAACTATGGTAAATAAAATTTACCATAGTTACTATTCATAATTCCCAAAAATAAAAAGTATCCTATTAACATAATTTGGACCCAATGATTCCAAATATGGAGTCCATTTTTTAAAATTCAACACAAAAAATTTGCAGAAATTAAATTAAAATTAATCCCGTTGTCGAATGAAAACAGGTTTTTTGATTAAAACATTGCAAAAGAGTGAATTGATTTAACATTTGAATTCAATGTAAAATCAATGCTAATGACATACATTATATTAAATGGTAAAAATATATTCTATTTATACTTTAAAACTGTTCAATAATATAATTTAAACATATATATATTTGCGATGAAAAAAAGTTGTTTTTAATTAAAATATACCGTGTTTTTACTATTCGTCAAAATATGAAAGTTACCAGAATAATATGAAAAATTTATCCAAAGAGAATTTTTATTTATTGATTCCAAAGAAGTATTTTATTTTTTCAAATTTAACTTATAAACATGTCAAAAACTATATTTAATGTGGGTGCGCTATCAAAAGGCGGCAAAACTGCATTTTTTGAAAAATTCTTATTTTATCCGAAAAATTTATTTTGTTCTTATTCCATGTTATAGAAATTGTGTAAGATGAATAATAATATTATAAAATTAAAAATTTAGTTAATAATATTCATAAAGGCTAGTTCATAATAATATTATAATAATATATCATTTTTTAGTAAAACACGGTATTGCATACAACACACGCTATTGAGGAAGGTCGTGATTGCGTGTAATGCAAGACAAGTCAGGGTTGCGTGTTATGCAAGAATACTTCGTTGTTTTGTATAACAGAATCCAACCATATTTCATTTATACATTGAATATATATATATACTCAATGTTGCGTAGAATAACTATTATCAAAATTGTGTTTAACACGATCCAAGAATAGTGTTGCGTATACTGCAAGCTAATACGGTGTTGCGTATAGTGCAAGGTAATCCTGGTGTAGCATACAACACAAGATATTAATGAAGTTAAAAGAATATTTTTCATAAAATCTTGGGGTGTTACAGTTTATGTGATATGTGTATCCCTAGTTAGATAGGGACTTGATTTATTTCCTCTAAGCATTATGATTGATTGCCTTAGACCCTTGTATAGATGATATTTATGCCTAACCCAAGGAACATGTGATTAAATGGATTGATTAATAAATATTGTATATGTAATTTAATTGGAATAAATGCTAGGAATAAATTATATAAACATTGTTAACTTATGGAACCCAAATATCCCTTATTTACTTACCATTTATTTTATACTTGTATACACTATCTCTTAGACTGGATATTTTTAGACACCATTTGTGGTGTCCTACTGAGTTTTTTACTCACTCTCTGCTCAGGCCACTGTTGGGTACCAGAGCTAAAATCTTGGTTGTAGGTTAGGATGAAGGCAAGGGCCCTGCTCTAGGATGTTGAGTTGGGATCAAGATGTATATGGAGAAGGATACTGAATTAGAGCCACGACCCATTTGGATATTTTTCCATTTGTTTTATTTTGGGATTTATTCACTTTGTACCAATAGTATGTCATGTCATGGTTACATTTTATTTTCAATCTGTACCCTCTTGGGAACATTTGGTTATTAAAGTTTATTGGGCGTCTCATATTGCTTCCATTATTTTCATTGTGTTGTGATTTGGATTACTTTGGTAAACAGAGTATAGTCTCCTTTCATGACTTATTAGACCATCATCACTAGTCGGCAAACTCTAGCATACAGGGTGGAATGCTTGAGGTTGTGTGACAAACCGGCTTAGAGCAACGGTTTAGTGGATTTTGGTTCGAGGACATTACAAATTTGTATCAGAGGAGTTATTTTTTCTTTCTTACTATTTAGGGACTATATAAAATAGATTAAGATGTTTCATGCCTTGGTAATAATCTCATTCTTGGGATTAGATGACCCATATATGAGGGAAACCCTAAGTCACCCGGGGTGGGAATTTTTTTTATTGAGGAGTGTTATTACAATTGAATGATATTTCACCATTGGGTGATGCACATGTTGTGTGACTGACTGATGTATGATATTTTTCTCTTTTTTCAGAGTGACATGAGGTTGTTCATTCATGCATCATTCTAGTCACCTAAGGATATGGGTGGCATGAATCATCATATTCACACACACGGAAGGGTGTATAGGGAATAAAGAGTAGAATGCGTTTTATTTCCTTGATAAATACAAAGAAAATGATTCCTAATAATTGTAATGTGAGTGGGTGAAGGAAAATAATGCAATTGAATAGTCAAATAATATTGGGTATAATGAAATGTTATAACTGGGTTAAAATTTTAGTTTATGATAAATTGTAAAGATTCAATGGGTTGCAAAAGAAAAATATTTGTGTGGTAATAGAAAAAGGGTTAACAAGTTTGCCTAATGGAAATTGTAAATGAGATTAAAATGATGATTGTAACAAGTTGTGAAATGGGAAATTTTCCTAAGAGGAATGGATCATGTTGTAAAAGGAGAATTGGTTTGAAGAGGTTCTGATGAATGACTTGTGATTAAATAATCAGGTACCACATGTGGACTATGACTCGTGATAGGTATGGTAGAGGTTAGTATTCAAAGTGTGATATTGACTATTGGGATAGAGTATGAATAATGGTTTTTTAAGGTTGATATCATGGGATCTTTCCATCCACAGTTAAATTATGTCAGCCATTATTTGAAGTGTTGGGTGAACGATAAGTTTTAAATGAGAATATTTGAGTTATGAGGTGGGTATACATTGTGTTGTTAGTTTGACCATTGCATGTATGGTTTGGGGAAGTGAGAGAGTGATCTAGGTTTAGACTTTGGATTTGGATTATGAAGCCTTATCGGTTATGTTATGGCCTAGGTGGTGTGTTTAGGAAACCCCTAACAGGGTTAATGTTGTTTGGTTATGAGGTGTTTTTTGTTAATGGTAGTGTGGAAGCTATCATGGTTTGTGACTGTACGGAGTACATGATCGACCCTAAAGATGTTTCATAGGTCTTGGTGACATTATGAGTAGAGACCTTACATGTTTGTTTTTGAATCCTGGAGGGTATATTTGGCTTATAGTGCTGATGAATGTGTACACCTATTGTGTGAAACCTAGAGAAAATGGGTTTTTGGTGCGCTAGGCGCAATGTGCATTGGAACTAGAGTGAGAATTCCATTCAAGATATTTTCTTTGTTTGTGTCATGATATGTATTGTTTGGATAGGGGACCAATGGATTTTCGTGGGTGTGACTTCAGTATAGGGATTTGGTACCATTAAACCTTCAAGGTGACCTATGAGAGAGGTAATATAGGGTTTCTAGTGATTTTGGTTGTGTGTAGAACATGTAGATATTTTGGACTTCGATAGTGGGACTCAGAGTGTTGTATGGTGTGGAATAGGCCTAGAAGTCTATGTGGGAAGGTTGAGGGTTGGTGGTGCTACATGGGTTTTTGTTGTCCAGTGATAGTTTTTGGAAAATCAAGGGTGCCTCGTTGAAGGTTGGGCCAGCGGTGTAGGCACTTGGAATGTGAGCATGGGAGATCCTCCAGAGGTGGTGTCAATGCATATGGAGTGCCACCAATTTTTACTAAATGGTATTGTTATACCCAGTTCTTTTGTAAGGGAACCCGATTTCTCATGATATTAGATGAGGTTTGTTTCGAAGAGTTTTATTATATGAATTCTTGATTCACCTATTTTGATGATGATTAGCGAAGGCTTGAATTTGTTTTGGAGTGTAAGAGATGGAGGTGGATGTAGTGTGGTTATATTATTTTCCTCGATGGTGGAACCTGAGGTGGGGGTGGTAACATGGATGAACTTGTTTATAGGAATGGTTTGGTTTTTGGGTGAGATACAGAGGCCACCTCAGGGTTGATGATACTGACTAACCAACAGACATGGTTAGGGATGTAAGCAGGTGATGGGATATACCCATGTTGAGATTGATTTTTTTGAGACTGTTGTTTTGATTGGTGTGGTAGACCATTGTTCTTTGGTTGTTATCCAGCATAGACACATCGAAAGGGCTCAAGTAGTATGGTCACTACGCCAAAAACTGGCAATGGAAGCACTACCCCTTTATCAGTGCTAAAATAAGCACTGGTAAAGGGGACCCCTTTATCAGCAATTCTTTTAGTAGCACTGATAAAGGGGGGATTTATCAGCACTTTTCCCGAGCGATGATAAATTTTAAGTTTCAAAAAAAATATTTTTTCATGAAAAATAATATTTTGTTATATAAGTATTTTTATATTGATATAAATACAATATATATTTTTTAAATATGTTATAGATACATATAAATAGACTATTACATTTAATATATAAGAAATTTAGTGAAAATGGCTTCAAAATATTTTTAAAAAATTTTATTAATCAATAATTTTATAATTATTATCAATTAAAAATCATTTAATTACAATTTGAGGACACAAAAATCAGAAAAATTTATAAAAGATCTAAAATACGTTGAAAATGTAACTCAAATTTCAAACTGCCATAACTTTTGACCGGGGTGTCCGTTTGAGCTCTACAACATATCAAATCGAAGACTGCGACGATCTCTTCATGCTAGTGACCGAGCCAAAGCCTATGTCACATTTTTCGAGCCCAAAGAAGGCCCAGAAGGCCTCCGAAACTTAGTTTTTAGTCGGGATACCCCAATTTTTTAACATTCAAACAAGTATATTGATTCGGATGTCTGTTAGGCCCGTACCACATATCATATATAAGATTGTTTCATTTTCTTCAATTTTACTGGTTGTGGCATTGAAACCGAATTCTAGATTATAAGTTATGGTCATTTTAACAATTTATTGCTTTTTAAATACACACACACATATATTTATTCGTAAATATAAATATGTGTGTGTGTGTGTGGGTGTTTATGTGTGTGTCTGTGTGTTGTATATATGAATATATGTATTTATTTACTTACTTATAAACACACATCAAAAAAATATTTTTTTCATAAATGCATTAAAAACTAATCTTATATGTACATTATATGGATTTTCAAATACACATATATATGTATTTATTCATAAATATAAATGTGTTTGTGTGTTTGTGTGTCTCTGTGTGTATCTGTGTGTTATATATATATATATGTACGTTTGTTGTATATATCTATGTATGTATGCATGTATTTATTTATTTATTTATAAACACACATAAAAAAATATTTTTTCGTAAATGTATTTAAAACTATTCTTATATGTATATATTAATATACAAATAAATATACGTATAAAAAATTATAACTAAAAATATATATATAAATATATTAATATACGAATTAATATATATATATACTAATATATGAATAAATATATTTATATTAATATGAATCTATATCAATATATGAATCAATATATGAATATATATAACTATATATATATAGATATATCACTAAATAGAGAACAAAATGAAATGGCATAGTGGTAAAGGTGCAGCAGCGAAAGGGGGAAGGTCCCGGGTTCAAGTTCGGGTGGAAGCGAAGGGGGTGCGCCCGTATGAGGATGCGTGGGAAGGGAAGTGCGCGGGAGACCTCCTAGCGCTGATAAAGGTGGTGTGAAGTGCTGATAAAAGCACTCCCCCATATTGTATTTATTTTTTTAAATTTTTTGACCTTTATCATCACTTTTTAAATGCGCTGATAAAGGCCACTTTTATCAGCACTAAAAAAAGCACTGATAAAGGGGTCTTTTATCAGCGCCTTTTTTAGAGCTGATAAAAGTGGCCTTTATCAGCACTTTTCAGAGCGCTCATAAAAGGGACCCCATATATTATCGCTGAGCTTTACAACACTTTTTGAGCGCTGTTAATGCCCTTCTTTAGCACTGATATAGGCTGTTTTTATAGTAGTGGGTGAAGTAGTGCCATATGAATCTTTGGTTTACGACCGCATGGTGGTTTGGTTTTGGATCCATGGAAGAACCTGGTTGAAAATCACACCTGAGTGTTGGCAGTTATGTGTTGACGAGACACATCCAGAAGGGAAGCCCGAGATCCCTATAAGGTCATGGTGTCCCATAACTTTACATTGGAAATGGATAATTTGGTGGTGGTGTTCTTCGAAAACTTATTAGTGTAACACATCCATTGAAGATCCTTCCCAATATCTTGATACTGTCCCAGGTATTTTGAGATGCTCTGGATCATGCCAAGAGAGTTGAAAGTGTTTGGTTGCATAAGAGACATCGTGGGGTTTACCTGCATGGAAATGAAATGTGTGGAGGTTGATGATGGGATGTACACCCTCTGTGGCTTGGGGTGAGGTCCCTAGGATAGACTGAATGTCGAAAAACGTCATGGGTTCCATTCATGGAATCTGGGAACGTGCACTAGGTGATGTTCGTTTTCTTGTTTGAGAAAAAGATAGATTTTCATGTCTATGTTTGGGGTTCAGTTAGTGATCGGGTATAATATGCGATGCTCGTAATCCCTCTTGAGAGTAGTGGTAACAACACTCCTAAGGTGGGGAGTAATTAGTCTATCCTAGATGTAGAGAGGAGAACATCGAGATGGTGTAGTGGTACCAGGATTCCAATTAACAACCTTCAAGGTGCTTGTTAGGTTCCTCATAGTGGCAATGTGGGACATGGGATTGCTGACTGATAAGCCAAGTGTCGGCTTCGGGCTCAGGGTTATTTTGATTGAAGGTTTTGATTTCTTTGATAAAGTCGTAGATGGCCGTGGTTGGATACAAAAACATGTTTAGGAAAGAGAGGTTGAGTTCTATAACTCCAAAAAATATCAGGGTTAGACTCAAGAAATTTACCCTTGGGAGGTTTTAGAACTTCTTGAAGATGGGTGATCCTTGGCCCTGTGACGTGGTGTCATGCCAAGGGTGAAGTTGATGATGATCTAGAGGGCGGTTACAACACGGTGATGGGATTATACTAGAATCCTGGAAACAACCTCAGTTGGTGAGTAGGATGATAATGATAGGATTCAGGTCAGTAAAGAACTTTGGGGAGATGAGAAAGGAGGTAGTGTACCACCAGTGGAGAGTGGGTGCTCTTGGGAAATCCTATCATGTGTGGACTGACCTGAGATGATAAACATGAAAGTGTGTGGTGGGAATGGCCCACCTCTTCATTCATTTTGTGGGGGATATTTCTTTTTGGATACGATGTTGTACCTAAGTGATGTTTTGTTGGTCTTATTCCTTGAAGGGAGAGTGTTGGAGTGTCCTTTCGAATCGTTTCGACGGTGTGACTGGATGCCAATGTAGGGTAACACCCCTGTAGATTCTTGTAAGTAGTTAGCTGGAAAATGTTAGGTGATTGAAAAGTTTATTAGAGTTCTGTTGGTCCTTCATTGATGGGGTAGGTTCCATGTAACTGAAAATGGTTGAGAGAACCATACCGAATAAATGGTTGGTTAATGACATGATTATAGTTTCAGGATGGAAGGACTCTAGTGGTCACTGTTCGGGTAAGTTACCCCTAATAGTGATCCTTAAAATGAGTTTAGTTGTTTGAGTACTCAAGAGTTTTGGGTGGAATTTGGTTGTAAAATTATGGAGTGATGTATTTAGAAAATTTTGTTGGAAGGATAGTGTGTTTTCCTTTGTGTGATACCAGGTTTGGTCACTATTAGAGTTGGGGGAATAGGAAAATGATACGAAGTGATTTCGATCATGATTTGGGTAGAGGATCAGGACAATGAGGTTATGATTGGTTTCTCTATGATGATGTGATGATGTGTGTTAATTTACCATGTGTTGCGAGTTAGGTGTTGTCACCTAATTTTCCCCCATGACATTCTTGTGGGGAGAATGGTTGAAGCGGATACAAGCTTGGGGATTTTTTCTTGTTTGTGCTGTTGGTTGTGGTGTGGAAGCCTTAAGGGGAAAGTCTATACCCTTGGTCAGGGTTTAGTGGCCCTCTGATGTGCAACCAGAATCTTGGAATGTGATATTGGATAGGCAGGCCTTGTGTCATGATTCCTTGTTATGGAAGTTAGTTATTTTTTGAAGAGCAACTCGAGGATGAGCTTTTATAAGGTGGAGAGGTTGTATGTTCCTGGATCTTCTTAAGGAAGGTTTTGGTTTATGTTTTGGTTTGGACTCTTCTTTTTTGTTAGATAAGTGTTTCCCTATATTCATTTAAAGACTCGAGGGTGTTCAGGGTGTTTGGGACACAAAAGATGAAGAAAAATATATTTTTGGGCATGTTTCACCGTTTGCACACGTTTAGTGCAAATTGTGCTGAGAATCCTAGGTACTCGTGAAAACTAGGATGAAACCTTGGTCACAGTTGGTTCATAGTTAAGAAAACCATGCATAATTATCATGAAACATTGTAAAAGGGGGTGATTTTTTGGTAGTAGATTCCCCACAGTTTGTGCACGGTTTAGAAAACTGTACAGGTAAACTGTGCGACCCAGAAATGTTGGAAAATTTAAAAAATTCCCAACCCATGACTTTAACCCCAACTCGGGTTTCTCCTCCATTATACCCCTACAATCGTAGTGATGAAAAAATATGACCCAAGCTTCCAATAGGTGTTTTGCCTTCGATTCTTGGCCGTTTGGATCACCGTTGGTTGTAGATCGAAGCATCGGGTATGTACAACACTCCTCTTGCTTTTTTTTCGGATTGGGGCTTGCAGTTTCTCGCAAATTATTCCAAAATCCTAAAACACTCTTTTTCCAATGAAACCTAGGTTGGGGATTCAATAAATGCTTGAATATATATCTAAGGCCATGTTTAAGACTCTGTTTGTATTTGGATTTAAGTTAGATGGTCTACATGTATTATCCCATAGTTTTATTTTTAATTTGTGTTGGGAAGCTCGCATTCTTCTTTTCATTAATTGTATTCTTTTTTATATTTTAGTTTTTGATAAAAGGGGGTGTCTATGTTTCCATTTTAAACCCTCAATATCCCCATGGGATGGATGGAGGAAAGAATAACATATTTAGGGAAACCCATGGGGTGTGATGGAAATCACAGACCTAGAGAGTGGTAGGGGTAACTGAAGGATTTCCATGTAAAGTGTGAATCCCAGGTAGAACATGTTTTAATGGTTGATTAGGATGTAAATGGAATGATAATAAATATTAATATGGTGATAATTCTTAAGGGTTTTTTTGGCATGATAAGGAAACATGTAATTTGGGTTGAATGGGATTTTGTCAATTGTTTAGAAAATTTTTGTTAAGAAATTCCTAAGAGGGTTAGTGCATATTAAATGGTAAATTTGTAATTGGAAAATAGAATGAAAAGGGGGACATATGTTAATGATATGCAATAATGGAATGGATTAATAAGTTTAATGGGTTAATACATGGGAATTATGTGGTACACCTACAGGGTTGAACGTAATAAAGTGGTTGTGTTACATGACATGAGAAATGTACTTGAAATGATAAAAGGGATAAATGGGTTAGTGATTGGTCAATGATGAATTTGGATAAGGCATAGGGGTTATTGAATAAACCTAATGGGTTAAGGAATGGGAATGGGAATTTATGAATTGTAATTGGTATATGTGTTAATGGGTTATGGAATGATATTAATTCCCATGTTGTTTTCATATACTGTGAATTATAATGGCATTGATAATGCTTGGTTGTGTTATGGTATGGTTGTGGTGACTTGATTAATTTACATGCACACATGGATTGTTAGATTGGGGTAATGACTTGAGGTTCTACACCCATGGGTTGTGTTAGACGAAGGCTCTAAAATACACCCCAAAATTCATGGGTTAGGGAAGGGGACAAAGGTTTATTCTCATAACGGTTTCATTTCACCTGGAATGAGGCTACGAGGTGAGGATAATGTGTTGATGTGATATATGTATCCCTAGCGAGATAGGTAATTGATTTAATTTCTCTATTCCTTGTGATTGATTACCTTAGACTCTTTTGTAGAGTATATTTATGCCTAACCCAGGTAACATGTGATTAAATGGATTGAGTAATGAAGATGGTATAAGGAATGTAATTGGGATAAATACTAGGAATAAATTAAATGAAGTTAGTTTACATATGGATCTAGAACTTTCCTTATTTACATAACATTTAATTTTTACTTTCATGCTCTATATATTATACTAGATATTTTGTAGACATCGTTGGTGGTGACCTATTGAGTTTGGTACTCACACCCAGCTCGGGTCACCGTTGGGTACCCGAGATGATCTCTTGGTTGCAGGTCAGAATGAGGGGAATTCCCTACTATAGGATGTTGAGTTGGGATTAGTTTGTACATGGATAAGGATCTAGACTTAGATTAAAGACCCATTTGGATACTTGGAAATTTTTTATTTTGTGATTTATTCACTTTGAACCACTAGTATGGCATGACATGGTTGTATTTGATTTGTGATCTATACCATGTTTGGAACATGTATTTACGCATGTTTACTGGTTGTTTCATATTTATTCTATTATTTTTGTTGTGTTCTGTTGGGTCTTACTCTGCTAAAGAGGGTATAATATCCCCACACACCTTATTAGACCCTCACCGCTAGTCGGCAACCTCTAGCGTAAGGTGAGGTGCACTTAAGGTCATTTGATGTCCCAACTTAGAGCACTGGTTTAGTGGCTTTTGGTTCAGGGAAATCACAATAACCAAATGATAAGAAACTAAAAGGGGTTTATTAGATAATGATCAAATAATGTTTTAAGTTGCAATTCAAGAATAAACAACCTCAATTAAATTGAATTTGTAAAATAAAACATTAGAAAGATCCTAAAATTGATGTGATAATTAATAAAAGAAGTTATTATGTGTTTAAAATTTCAATACACATAAAAAAAGTGTAAATAAACTATAAAATAATCAACAGTCATTACACACAAAATCTAATAATATCAAGTAAAATGAATAAGTAATATGACCCAATGAAAATAAATTGAGTTATAAAATTCCTTACTTCTTGGTAAGTTTAAAGTTAAATCACATTGGATGAAATAATTAAAAATGAAACTTAAAATACAATAAAATATGAATTATTAGTGATAATACATTTAAAATTTATTTTATATACACCATATAAATGAAATTAGGCACATAACATTAAAGTATGCCTCAATGAAGGGAAATTGAGATAGAGTCCATTACAATGTTTATATCATTAAAGTGATAATTATTAAATGTATTGATTATGTGAAACAAATGTAGATCCCAAAAAATAATGTTTATATATAACTTAAATAAAAAAAATTCATGTCACAGATAATCATGGAATAATATAGTGAATCGAGTAGAAGTATAACCTAATTAATATAAATTGATTTTTGAAACCCCTTACCTCATGTTTCCCTTTAGTTGAACATTATTTAACCTCAAATATAATGGTTTAAATCATGTTATTAATTTATACCAAAACCATATTCTTATTTATAATATCATATATGATATTATTAAAACATATTATCACCTTTTTGTTTATAATATTTTATTATTTCTGTTATTTCATTTGTTGACATCATTGCTTTCTCATGCATGTTTCATCATGCACATTACTGTTCTTGAAAATATGATATAGTTAAATAATATAAATAATTATATTAATGTTATATATATCCTATTTATTCAAATTATACAATTTTATAATCACTGTAATGTTTATCATGGAAAATGAATCTCAATGCATTGTGTAGATGGTAGACATATGTACGCACGAAGAATGTTATCATTCCGTAAATGGGAGAAAGGGTTAGGAAGTAGATGATATATTAATTTTTAATAATTAATATAATTTCATATGTATCAGATTTATTAATTATTTTTTTCATTATTACTATCCATGTGAGTGGGTGATTGAAAATAAATTATATCAGTTCGTGTGGCCGTATTACGCCCTACACACAAGTGATGAATTTGTTTTCCATCTAGCGGTGGTGAAGATGGATAAATATTATTCCACAAACATGATAAAATCTCAGTATATTTGAAACATTTATGTTATTATATTTTTATTTTTAAGATATAATTGATGGTGAAAAAATAAGAACTAATTAGAAAGATTTAGGTGAAGACGATTACCTTGGTTTAGAGAAACCTTATTTGGAACTCTTATTAAAGTCCCTAAGATTAGTCTTTAGGGAATAGAAGAACCTATAAAATTTTTAAAAGGATGATGGGGAGATATGTTTTCAATTTCATTTGTTCTTAATTTATTTTTTGGTGTCAATAAGTGATGGCAAGAAGTGATATTTTATAATCCGGAGACGGGACCTTCTTCGAAACCACTTGAAATATTCCCAAAGGAATACAAAATAAAAAAGTCATTCAGTAGAAAAATGCTTCCAAATGAACTTATATTCAATGTTGATATATTATAACATTTAAATATTTCTATGAAAAAGGAGTTTTTCAGGTTCAATTTGAAAACTTCCTTTATATTTTTGTTTAACCCCTAGAAAACCTATTTTAACCTTAACTAGGGTTATGCATTTTTACAATTTAAACGATTCATTATAAAAAAATATGTTTAAATTATTAAATAATATTAAAAATTATTTTTCCATATATAGAATATATTTTAATAAATTATAATAACATATTTGGATAATTTTACTTTAAAAAAATTCCCACAAAACATTTTGAAAAATAGGTTTTGAAGGAATGGATTTTTCAATCATCAGATGATTATATATAAACAATAAGACTACTAATTATCATTAAATATATTTAAAATATTATATATAAATATATATATATATATAATTAATAAATTTCATTTAAATTATTCATCATTACATATAATTTTAAATAGTTAAAATGTAGAAATATGATTCCCTCAAAAACATTAAAAAAACAAATTTAAGCCTAAAAATAATGTTATACAAAAATATAATATATAAATGATTGAAATTAAATTATAATGTTACTAAACAATACTGATGTTACTTAAAATCATATTAAAATAATAATGGGACTTTTAAATTACTAAATTTATTAGAAAAATATGACAGTTTTACCAAACCAGTATTTCTCACTATTGACTAAAAAATCTAAAAATTTCATCATAAGATATAGTTGACATGTTTATTTATGAAATTAATATATTTTTATGAAATTAAAATTATAATATTGGGACAAATTAATTATAATCCCAAACATAAAATGGAAAAAACCATAAATGAAGAAAATTGATTTTAAAAAATGACTTTATTAAAAATTTGAGTTATTATTTTCAAAGTATTTATCAATAAATTTCTATTGATTAGGGCCTCTCTCTATATATTTAATAATTATGTTAATCCAATTCATTCTCACTAAATAAATTAAATGGTTATAATTACCATATTTGAAAAATATATTTTGTGAGTTGTTTAGGCTCGATGTTGCATGTCATATACGCTATCAAACAAAATGTTATTCTTTTAAAATATCAAGGTGTTAAAAAACCCTATACTAAAATTAATTTAGTGAATATTTTTTCTTAAAAAATTTCTATTATATACTCTTTATATGTATCTAAGTGTATGTGAACTAAGTAAAATATTATTTCTTGTTTTTATGATTTTCATATTCTCAATGGGGAATAAAATCATTTTTTAGTTAAGTAAACATTGGACAAACTAAGTTATAGAAAATAGAAAAGGAATATCAATTGAATTATAATTATAATTAAATAATAAACATGAAACCACATAGAATGATTTAAGATATTTTTGAGTGGTGAGAGTTTAAGGATTGAGAAATAAATTTGGGAATGAGTTTCATACCCCGATTCACCCCCATATTAGTGTCTCTTACACTAAAGACCCTTGTGGACTTAAAATAAAATATTCTTTCAGATATAATATATAAAATCAAACTAAAATTAGTTTTTACAAGATGAATCCATTATATTTTTCATTGATTAAATACAAATGTAGATTATACCTTTACATTAATGATCCAAATTCACTAGTTTTATTATTACAAAAGATCGATGAAGAACCCTATATTGAAAAAGTGTCACCCATTTGAGGGAAATACATGGTCTATATAAATCTCCAAACTCTCTAGAATTATTTTATCTTCATATTTGATTTATAGAACATTTTTTTAAAGTGATAAAGAAATAAAAATATCCATGAAATTATGGAGTATCAAAATGACTAAATCATATTCTTACATCACTAATGATTCACAAACAATGATCCTATTTATATATCTATCCAAGGAAAATCCTTATAATCCTATAATTTCTCAAATTTTAAACCATTGAATAAAAATATTTTATAAGTGATAACTCTTTATTACTCCCATATCATCATTTTTTCAGTTTTATATGTTTAATTGTTATGGGTATTAGAAATCCAATAATCATCATCACAAGTTGTCCCAATCAAATATGATAACTTATAGTCACATAAAAACGATGAGTTACACATTTTCACATAATGGTTAATCTTCTAATGTATAAAACCATTTAATAATGACTGTTAGTATGACATGGTTTACACCAGCTTAAACCATGACATGGTTTATTCCTTAAGACAATGGTTTAGACTTATTATTTATTTCTACGAATCTCCAACTAACATTAAAGTATCATACAATTAATACAATTTCACCTTATGCCACACCATATATTACAACTTGTAAAATCATATCCAAAACTCCATTTATTTATTCTATAAAAAATCCTTTTTGAAAAAATATTAGACATTTTCACTATAGATTATAATTATATAGAAACATGAAAAGATACATAAAAAACTTATTTTTTATATCCCCCAAAACACTTTTGGGGTATGTATCAATGTTCTGTACAAACACATTGTAACAAAACTTAATCCTCATTCACACAACCACAATGTGTTTCCCCAAGGGGCATTATTGAATGGAAAATAATTATTATCATCCAAAAACACAATTATAAGAAGAAATACCTTTAACTATATGTCGATGGTACTCATGATACAAATGGATCTGGCTTGATATCTTTTAAACACATATATCTACAAACCTTTTTCGACACACTGTATCATATATAAGTATATATGATTATATAATCCCATTACCCAAGAAATTAACTGACTAAACGACATTAATCATGGGAATACACTATATCCTAAAAACATGTTCTCAAATATCTGAGTCTAGACTGACCAGAAATAATAACATATCACATGTCATTCACCCTGATGTATGAAAACATGACATGTACATATTAAAAATAGACAAGATCATCATATGTTAATTATCTTGTTATATATATGCACTTCCAAATCCTATGTCAATAAAGGGCATTGATCTCTTTAAAACACCCAACATATGCATGAGGTATGAATTTGATCAAAATTACACTAAAAATCATGTATCTTGACCTTTTATAGATATTTTAGAGGTCATAAGAAGATGAGGATCATGTTTTAAGAAAATGGGAAGTTTGTGGAAATATATAAGGTATTAGATATACCACTGGAAGTTCATTAATAGTCCATAAAAGTTTTGATGAGAGATTTAGTGGTGAATACCATTATTACTGAGACTCTACTGGTGGGGGTATGGTAAACTGGTAGTACACCAATGATCTAGTGTATTCAAACTATAATTTTTAGGGTTCTATATACATTTTTTTAAATTTAAATTTATTAATTTTAAATGTTACGAAATGTTAACAAATGAGGTCATTCAATCTCTTTTCTTATGTTAAGCATGCACCCCTATTATATTTTTTCCTTTTCATTCTTCCCTTATAAATATTTAGGCTCATAGAAGTGTTTTATCTTTCATAGGGGTGTGCCATAGATAAAAATTATACTATAACTCCATATATTATAGTTTTCCATAATTGTTTTACCATGAATCCTTGGATGATCCACAGAGTTTCTATGTAGGGGGTTGGGGTTTCTGTTTTCTTATTTTAAAAATTTAAGGCTGAATCATTTAGTTATTTTTTATAAGAATGACCCTGCTCGACCTAGTTAAGTGGTCCCCTATTTTCCCATTAATTTTTAAAGCTTTTCAATGTTTCATATAAATTTAGGAAAGTGATAATTTACATATATTACATATAATTATATTAAATTTATATTATTGACTACTTATGACATAAATATAATATTCTAGACATGTGTTAAATCACTTGAGTGATGACTCTCAATGACATGGTCACAAATGACCCTTTAATTTTTTTGGGTTATGAAACGATATCTTCGGAAAAATGATAAGGGATTGATGCTTGAGAGTTGACCATAAGAGCCTCATGTGGTGTCCTAGTATATACACTGGTAATGTTTTTTGATAATGCTATAGGATTGGGTGGGAGTACATTGGTTTGAGCCTTTAAGTGGTCTAGTATCTAGTTAGTGTAACCCATATCACCATAAATAGCTGTGAAGGTTGTATGGTGGTTATAATTGATATTGTTTTTACTATTTTATCCTTCTAGTGGTACAAAATCCACCCATGGCATGTTGGTAGTAACTCATCCACCCCATGATATGGTCTAGAGGTATATCTTCCGCCCGAAGCTAATTGGTGGTATATTGTCCACCCAAACCAAGCTAGTGATCCATCATTCACTATGAGGTTGATGTATTGGTGGTAGCCCATCAACCTAGCCTTGGTTAGAGGTTGTTCATCATCCACCCTTGATATTAATATTGGTGGTATATCATCCACAAATGGGTGTTGTTTTAGTAGTGCATCATCCCCATGGATACTAGTAGAAGTGGAATATAATCTTTCTAATGAGTGACATCAATGGTACACCATCCACCTAGAATCATTTTCGTGGTCGTGAGTCATCTACTTGGATAATATATTGGGTATTATATACTAACAATTATATTTGGTGATAACTCATTAACCAAGTAATTATTAATTCTCCATGAATAACTAATTAGTGATTGATTGTTAATATTGTTGGATTGCGATAATGGCACATCTTTCACTGAGTGTCACTTGATAATGATATCTTTCTCAACATAATTATGAGACAAGGAGCGATATATCATTCATAAAATAGTTTTTATATGAACATGGGTATATCAAAAAAATATTAAATTGGATGGAGTAGTTATGGTCACATGTTTTTTAGCAACTAATCAATTCACTCTATGTTGGTTTATTTCATTATTGATTTATTATAATTTTATATTGACCATGAAAATTTATTTACCAAAATTATGAGGGACACTATTGGTGATGAAATATTAAGTTTTACTCACACCTTTATTGGACACCTTAGTACCTAAGTAGACTTTATATTTATTCTCCCAGTTATGGGTGAGGGCCTTGTTTATTTATATGGTTAAAATGGGAAGTTGGATTGAAGTTGGGAGATGGGTTTTATCAAGGATGTGAGACATGTTTTGTGGGAAACTCCATTTACTATATATTAATTTTATTGATGGATGTATATAATAATCAATTAAATATCCTATTACGAATAATATAACTTCATAACATGTACATTAGCTCCTTTTTTATAGAATGGGGTCTCGTATTACTTCTTTTTGGAATTTAGTTGTGATGTATATCCTTACAAAACTAATATATCATAGTGATTGTTTCTAGATATTTTTCCACTATGATTTATGGTTGTATATACCAGATAGTGTATAGTCCACTCATGATATACTTAGACCGTCACCGCTTGTTGGGAGCCTCTAGAATAAAATTGGAACTATTGAGGTATTTGGAGACCTGATTCAGTCATGTGGTAGGTGAATTATATTAGGGATGTTAAAAACTGTTATTAGATTATTATTTAATTTTGAATTACAATTTGGGATATTATATATAATAGAGAAGTAAATGTGGAAGATTTGTGTGGATATTGAGTCTAAGAGTAGCTAACCCAATCACGAGGGAAGTCTATGTTTCATTGGATTAGATATATGTCATATGTTTCTATTTTATAGTTTGGATAATGTTTTCAAATAAGATGCATTTAATAATTGATTTTTTTATGGTTTTACTCTTGGTCAGGGGTGGAAAGATAACATTCATTCATGTATCATTAGAAATGTATACCTCACATGAAATTCTTGTGTTTTATTATTTATATTATAAATATGATGAAGAGTTTCATTATTTAAAGTGTAAATAATAACTTATAAAGATAATTCTTATATAACATTTTAGTGGAGCCTTACATGACTGACTCACGAATACAACCTATTACTGTTGTTATACTATGGTTGATATGTGGTCCTACCTGTTATTTTACATGACTAGAGTTTCAGAAGGATATACTAGACTTGATCTGAGATATGTGATACCCTAGTATCATAGGGTGTTTATTTATGGTAGAGTAGTGCATTCTTATTATTTTTCCCCTAAATTGAGATATCTAATATTGTGATAGAATTTTTACATGGGTTATGCACTTAGAATTATAGAGGAATGCCTCTATGACTCCCTCCCAATGAACACTAATAGGGAGGGGATGAGTATTCCCCAGTAGTAGTGGAGTTGGAGCCACATTTTGTGCCTATTCATGAAGGCGATCAACGAATATGAGATATTATTCTTTATGTGTTATAATACATGGGTCATGATTTGTTGAGGGTTAGGCTAACTATGTTATAATTGATTAGGAAGTTACAACTACAACATACACCACTCTTTTTGGATGAGGGTAGACTATGTAACATCCCAAACATGGTTTACCACCACTATAAATGAACCAATACACTACATATCTCAGGAATGAATACTTATATTCTAGAGTCACTAACTAGTGGTGGGGGTTAGATAATAAAATTTTTATATGATAACCAACAGATAAGGTAACCATAAATAATATTTGGATTAACATAAATAACAACCCTCCAAATGAAAATAAGATATATATAAGTTAATCCTAAATTCCATTGAAAATATATATCATCCAATGATATAAAAATATGCGTAACAATACATGTAATACATGTTATATAGATATAATCATGTTCCCTCATGGAAGTTTATATACATCATTTCTTGAAGTAAACAAAGAATAATAAAAAATTACAGATAACCATAAAAATGGTTCTGAGTCATGGACCTATCCCATCTAATAACTTCAACTTAGCTATCTAAGTCAAATATCAAGCATATAGCCCTTTAACATTTCCATTCCTTGAATAATGATGTCTGCTTGGGTACCCAAGGAGATCATGGTGAATGTGAGTACAAATTAGTGGGCACCAAAAAAGTGTACCAAAATATATTCAGTATTACAATGTTTATATTAATGTGATTTAATAAATAGTTGAAATCATAATAAAATAAATTTCTACCAATCCATGAGTTCCATGACTGCAACTAGGATTGACCATACCTTCTTCCACTCGTTATAGATGTCTCTAGAGATGATAGATAATAAAACAAAGGGTTAGATAAGTACCCACCCAAAACACCATTATACACCATCAACAATTCTCAAAGTTGTATATCCACCAGACATTGCTACCATCTCACATAATTTCCATGGGTTAGATAAGAAAACACCCATGGTTCATCTAATATCATCAAGCCATAGGTCAATATTGAACCCAACCTTAATACTATCTCATATAATCAATACTAAGGGTCAAAATAAATCATTCTTTAATTACTATCACATATCTTCCATACCCTCATTACCATGGGTTAGAATGGATCCCGACCCCAGTTCCATCACATAACATCAACAAATTGGGATATAATAAAACACAGCCTAAGATCCATCACATAACTCCCATACCTTAGGTCAAAATAGTTCTATCCTTATGTTATATCACACCTCATAAATAAAATTTTTAGTTGGATAAAAACCCACGCTCACAAATAAATAATTTCACTAAATGAGGGTGAAAACACCTAAGAAATTTTCATGGTGGTCTGAAGTAGTGGAGCCCAAGAGAATCTATTCTAATTTTTTTTATAATATGGAATATGAGAAATAAGGTAAGTAAATATTCAAAAAGATACAATTGGGTATCCTTCAAAATTTAATAGATCTATTAACTTATTATTAAAATTACTAGTATGGTATATATCAATATCAAGACCAATCATCTGCTTTTTATCATAAATGAGGTTGGTGATAAAGTAGTGAACATGAGAAAATCAAGAAGAAAATTAACTTTTAGGTCCAAATTTCATTATCAACTAAAAGGGTTGATGTTATAAATTATTTAAAAAATAATTATATTGAGTATCTCTAAAGCCTCTATGATGAGTGGGTGACACTAACCATAAAATGCACTATAGAACAAAATAAATGAATCTTGCCTACCTCAAATGATTCCACCACAGTACATGATGCCTTCCAAACTAGTGTCGCTAGATTTTAGTTTTAATCCTATACATGTCATGCAATAATTAACCTAGTGGCCCTACACATGACCAAATATATATTTGTGGAGATATTTAATCAATAGATGAATGTAGCTTGGTGGAAGAGATTAAATATGATCTACGAGAGTGATCTGATCCCATATATCATAATAATTAATTTAGTTTTAAAAGGGCAGTGTTGGATCATAAAACTATATGTGTAACTTAAATATAATAATAATATAAAATCCACCACTATGTGATTAAATAAACACTAAAAACTCCACCATCAGAAGAATAAATACCCATATTGTTATATAAATCATTCATAAATATGAAAAGGGAGACAAGGTAGATGGTGTTACCCAAACATATCCTCTGAAATTTACAAGTGTAGCATGCCCACTCCCTTTCTAGGAATAGATTATATTAATTATCCTTATTAGAGTTTGAACAACATAAACATCTAGAGTCCAACTAAATACATTTTAAATATATATTATTGTTAGTAAGAACATATCTATGACTTATACACCAGAAAAGAAAATTTTATTTAGAAGAGATGACTTTTCACTAGAATATAAGATTCCATTAGTCAGTGATTTTCTATAACTAGATCAGAAAGTGATATATAGAGGTTTTGAAAAATTTCAAACATAAAGGGGGTGAACATAAATTAGTTAGGATCTTCTATAGAACCCCATGTTAGATTAACCATTGAGAGGGGGAGAATAATTAGTTTAATGTTTAAAAAATATATTGTTTTTATTAATCCTCTTGATCTTTTTATGATTCTTGATCCACTTATTGACATCTAACAAAATAAATTCATGTATATAAATAATAATAGAGAGCACAATACGATGTATTTAAAGTTTTTGGTACGAAGACCTACTCTTTTCACTTTGGGTTATTACACCAACATGGATTCTCAACTACAATCTTATTAAAAATTACAATGGTTTGTGTAGAAATTATTATATAACTCAGAAGTAAATTCTAGATACACCCATAGTGATTCAATAATTTTAAATCGGTAGGTTATAAACCCTAACTATAATCTATTATCTTCAATCCTCTTTAATAATTGGTTAATCATCCTAGTATCAAGCTTCTTATTCTTCTTAGTTTTGATTATTTGATAGAATTATATTATTCCCTTGGTTACTTCTGCACCAAAGGGTGATGATCATCTTTTAGAGGGATACTAGATAAACTAGAAGAAAAAGCGCACACTTCAAGAGACTCTACATCTACTGATTAGATATGTTTTTCATTCTCAAGTGCTTCCAATATTCATTATATGATCATGTCTTCCATCATCAATGAAAATGATTATGAAAAAAATTCACCCATCTTATGATGAATTCCCAAGATCAATTCAATGTTATTTTATTGAAGATAAAACATTCCTAAACTCATTTAATCTTCTTCAAATCAATGAAGATGATTCTCATGAAATTATGATTATTCACTATACTTCTTAATTATGTTACATGAAAATCAATTTCTTTTTCAATGAATATACCTAAAATAGTATGATAAATTGTTTCTATGCACGTCACATGATCATATCATATCATATGTGTCTTAAAAAATAACACTGGTTCAATTCCTTGACGTTTTTCATATTAATTCTCACATCATATGGAAAATAACATTTATTTTCCACTAAAAACCCTCAAATAGTATGAAATATTTTCACAATGATCATGAAATTATCATAGCATAGAATATCTAGTAATTCAAAAACTTTTGGATCAATTTCATAATGCTTAATTTAAAGACCCAGAAATTCCGTGGATTTTTTTTAAATACATGGGATTTTTTAGAGTCTGCAGTTTCTGACGGCGCTTGATTCCGAGGCCCGGTGTGCCCAAATTCAATTCCAAATGTTTTGTTTGGGTACGTTCAGTAAACATATGTGTGAGATTTTATATCTTATGAAGCAGTGCTCGGAATTGAAATTTGAGGGCACCGTTGAACTCGCATCTCCGGTATTCTCTTAAGGAGACCTTTACCGCAGTTGCATTTTATCGAGATTGGGACTTAATTATTTGGTTTTCTAAATAAAAATTAAATAAAAATATGTGTGACATATTTTTATTTTAAAGGTAGTTAAAACCTCCAAAGGGAGGTTAGAGGTGGGACCCACCACACCCTAACCACCCTTGGGAGGATGTTTTAGGTTGGGAACCACCCAAACCATTTAACTTCTCTAAACCCCCCTTTAAACCCCTTGAGCTCCCTATTAATATGAAAATCTCTTGGTCTTCCCCTTAATGGTGCCAAAAAAAATTAATTAATGACTTAATTAATTAATTTGAGTGATTTGAATTCTTCTATATTCATTATGACAACATTAAAATAAGAGATGATAATCATTTATTTTGGGTTGGAATAATCCTTGGAGAGCTTTTTATAACTCTTGGAAGAACATCATCCTATCGACGAAGAATGATCCTCATCTCCGAAGAACAACAGTACCATCTTCTATCTTTTTCCAAGCCCCAAGAGAAGAAGTCTTCACGAGGAACGTCGACGATGCTTCATCCTCGAACGCTTCTCGATGTCAACGAATCGACATCCACCCTCTTTCCACGACTTCGAAAACATAATTCAAATCGATGTAGGGGAAATTGGATTAATTTTTACGTATGAGTTATACTCTCCTTTCCTCAACGTGTGTTGTGATCTTGATGTCGAATGTTAACAACATAATGAGGAGGGGTAGGACCACTTGAACATGGTCTAACCCTGCCCCTTGTTGTTGATCTCAGTGTTTTTATGACGGAGACAGATAACGGAAGAGGCTGGTGGTGCAAGGGCCACCGTCATACCACGCAAAGAAAAGATGCGGCCAGGTGGGCCGCGGTGGAGCCGGAAGGGCGCAGTGCCATCACACTACGCCGGAGAAGGGCCGCGGCTAGGGCGGGTAGTGGTGGAGGAAGCACAATGCAGTCGCGCAGTGCCGAAAATGTGGAACCGCGGCCAGGCCAGGCCACGGCGGTGGGCGCGGCGCCATCACGTAGCGCTGGTGACGGGAAGCGGCTGGCCCGAGTGGCCATCTGGGAGGTGCGGGACCCCATCGGGTCCCGCATGGGCTGGACAGGTTCCACCGGGCGCCGGTTCAGTTCTACCTGAACAGCTAAGATGTATGGGTGCCAGGGGGCGCGCACTTTCCCCCCTGGTGTGGCCAGGCTGGGTCGCCTTTGGCTGGGCCGCCCTCGGGTGGGCCGCCACGGGCCGGGATACCCTCGGATAGGCCGTCCCCGAGCTAGTCACCCTCGATCGGGCCGCCTTCGGACGATCCTCCCTTGGCCAGGCCGCCTTCATCTAGGCCGCCCTCAGTCGGGCCGCTATCGAGCCGGGCCGCCCTCAGTCAGGTCGCCATCGGCCGGGCAGCCCACGACCGGGCCGCCCGTCGGGTCGGGCCGTATCTTCGGCCCGAGCCATCCCCTTGGCTTGGGATACTTCCTAAGACCAGGTTGCACCCATGGTCCGGGTCAAACCCCGGTTCAGACTGGGTATTGCCGGGTCGGACCGGACCTGAACCCGCTATGGCTGTTTACACCTTTTAGCCCGCACCTAGGGCTACGGGTGTCCGATTGACGTACCACCTACGGAGATGGAATTCTTGGAGTGAGGCGATTCTTTTGGCATACCCCGCCTGAGATTTGGATACAGTTGGGGTACAATTGGGATGGATTGAGCCTGAAAACCAACAGGGCCCCTGGAATGGAAAATTCCAAAAACTCTCAGATCGGGCATCTCATTGATGCACCGTCTGTCGCATTGGGTTCCTTATGATGAGACAGAACTATGGGATACATCAACATAGGAGATTCTGATAGTTGATGTATCGAAACTTGGCTCAAGGAGCATACCCTCTTGGAATTGAGCGTACTTTGTGCGGGAACCCTAGGGCTGACTGTGACAATACTGTACCGAAATCCTATGTGGGTTAGACAGTTATGACTATTGTACCGGGATCCTCCATGGGTCCGACAGTTCGTACTTCTGTTCCTAAATCCTTTGAGGGTCCGACAGAATATCTGGTCATGTATACTCTATGGCTCCGACAGCTTAGCTGGTCCTGTATCCTGTGCGGGTCTGATAGCTTGTCCGATGGAATAGTTTTTCTTATATCCTATGTGGGTCTGACAACTTAGTTGGTCTCGTATCATGTGGGTGTCCGATATGTTAGATGAATCAGTGCCTACATCTGATCTTCTCCATCTCTCTACAAAATATGTATACCTGTATGAGAAGATTCATGTCTTTCCACCATTATCATCGTGGTGATTGACTTTACTTCCTTTGTGGAATGTTTTATGCTTGGGCTTGAGAGTTGGATCTGGACTGTGATTGATAAATTAGGTATATGTATGGGCATATACCGATGTAAGGTTGGTTGATACTTCGTGATTGTATCATTCTTTGTGGTTTATCCTGGTTGGATATTGTGAGACCTCGAGGGTCTCAGGGTCCCTACTGAGTATCGTTATACTCACCCCTACATGAGCTATGCCTACACCTCGTAGTGTTGGTTGCAGACGATGGAAAACGATGATCGAGGTAGAGAGTTATAGAGTTGGACGGAGCCCGTAGGTGGACCACTTAGCGAGACGTACATGGAGTGTAAGAATGGACATGGGGTGATGAGGAGGCCATCTGTACCCACACTTTAGGTGGGAATTATGGAGGATGACTCAGTAGTTGCGGTTTTACATTACTGCTTTTGTACTAGATTTTCAGTTGTATTGTACTTTACTGTTGGGATTGTATTTCTGGCCCCTTTACTTTCAACACCCTCTTTTGTATATAGTTTCACTTAGTGTTTTACTTCTTGTTGTGTACCCTATTGTTTTTTTTACTGTTATAATGGAAATGCCTTCCCAGTTTAGGGATTTACGCCTTTGGTGCTAGTCGCCATCCCCTGGCCTATGGAAGGCGGGATTGGGGTAGTCACGATACGGTCCCCGGGGGATGGGTCGTGACAAATTGGTATCAGAGGGAGGTTCTATCGCAGAACATGGACTCTAATTATTTTAATGACAATAGTGTTAAGTGTTTTGGGCATGGTTATCAATTTAGGGAAACCGGTGCTAGTGCGGCGGGCGACGTATCCATACACTAGGACTCTGACTTCTGATCTCCGACTTAGTGTATGAAAACACTGATTGTGCATGTCTTTCCTTTGAAAAAAATATTTTTCTTCGTGATTACTTTCTGTCAGCTCACCAGGTATACTGTTTTAACCAAGGAGCACCTGTTTCTTTTTAGGATGGCCCCACGAAGGCTTCCAGCTAGGGTTTCATGTTATGTACAAGATGGTAGACCACTGAGCGATGAGGGCTCATTGCAGGGCCCCATCATAGCGGAGGTACCAGCGATACCACAACCCACTGGGACATCGATACCACCAGCTCCAACAGTAGAGAGTGCATGACACTTGAGTGCATTGCATGAGTTCTAACACCAAAGGCCACCCAGGTTCCAGGGAGAGATAAACCCATAGGCAGTTGATGATTGACTGGAGGCTTTTGTGAGAGTATTTAGATTTCTAGGGATACCAGCCGACCTCATGGTGATCCTTGCCGTGAGTCTCTTACATGCAGAAGCAGGTAGATGTTGGATCCTGATGCTCTAGGTGCATGACGAGGCATCATTACTTTGGAAAGACATCAAGAGTCTATTTTTCTCAGAGTGTGTTCTATCCACCCTTCGTGCCTTGCAGATTCAGGAGTTACTTCATCTACAGCAGGGAAGCATGACAGTAGCTCAGTACTCAGCGAGGTTTTCCGACCTCTCGCGATACTCCAAAGATATAGTATGGGACCCATTACTCAGGAACCAGACCTTCAAGTAGGGACTCATGCATGAGATCAGGTCTTCGATGATCCCCCTCAGCATCCCAACTGAGGCGTGGGTGCTGGAGCGAGCCCTTCTAGTGTAGAGTTTTCTCACTGAGTAGTCACCAGTAGTGAGACCCCCCACCGGGTGACACGCAGATGAGTTTCTGTAGCCGGAAGTAGATAGATGTCGCAGAGTTCCAAGCAGACGGGGCCATCTGGTGGGAGACCCCAGGATATAGGTTTGGTTGTGCGAGACACACGAGACAGAGACGGTTATACGAGGAACATGCAGTGTTATGCATGCGACGGACATGGTCACATGGCTTGAGACTGCTCGACCCACCATGCAGATGAGCAACAGACAATAGATGGACCTCCAAGTCAGAGGCATAGGTTCGACCATGGAGGTTCTCCAGGAGCAGGAAGACATGGAAGAGGAGCTTTTCGAGCAGCGTGTGGGGGATGGCATTTTGAGGCCCAACCGCCACCACCACCGGGAGGTCTACCCCAACCACAGGGAGCTGGCGGACAGAGGCGGGTGTAGCTCTAGGCAGTCAAGTCCTATGACCATGGTGAACTTGAGATGATTCGAGATAATATATGTGTCTACTCCACCCGTACTAAAATACGTATAGACACAGGTGCGAGTCATTATTTTATTATAACTACCCTCGTTCTATGCTCATAGATTCTGACGGAGCCGTTGGATCGATCCTTACGACTAGAGACTCCTACGGTAGTAGACTCGACAATTACACACCAGTGCTAGCAGTGTGAGCTTACTCTATGAAGTGAGAGCTTTGGCTGGGATCTCCTCGTAGTGGCATCAAGGCCTTACGATGTCATCTTGGGTATGGACTGGTTATACATAGTTCATGCTCAGATTTACTGTATTAGGTGAAAAGTGAGGTGTATCCGCATAGATGGGACCAGGTTCACCTTCACCGGTGAGAAATGAGCCCTTTTAACACAGGATGGACTTATACATATAAGGGAGCAACCTATTACACATCAATTGGCTAGTCATATCCTCGGAGAGGTTGATGTGCGGAGTCCAAGTTTTCCCGTTGTGGTGGATCAGTACGCAGATGTTTTCCCTGACGATGTTCCAGGACTACCTCCTTGCAGAGAGGTAGACTTCTACATTGTCCTGTACCCTGGGATGGCACCGATATCTACTCTAGCATATCGGATGGCTCCCACAAAACTTTGTGAGTTACGGGTACAGTATGAGGACATGCAAGAGAAGGGATTTATCCAGCCTAGTGTTTCACCCTGGGCATCTCTGATTTTGTTCACCAAGAAGGCGGATGTGAGCTTATGACTGTGTTTTGACTACTGTCGCCTGAATCAGGTAACCATGAAGAACAATTGACCACTCCTGAGTATTGTCGACCTATTTGATCAGCTCAAGGGAGCTTGATGGTTCTCAAAGATAGACCTTAGGCCAAGCTATAACTGGCTCAGAGTTCGAGACAAGGATGTGCAGAAGATGGCCTTTAGGTGTCGTTATGGCCACTAGGAGTTCTTGGTTATTCCCTTTGGTTTAACCAATGCTCCATAAGTCTTTATGAGTCTCATGAATAGGATCTTAAAGCCTTACATTGATTGCTTTGTTGTAGTCTTCATCGACGACATACTGGTTTACTCGACTACTGAGGAGGAGCACGCCTACCATTTGGGTGTAGTACTGGATACACTATGAGAGCACCCACATTAAGGCAAGATCTCAAGGATCCAATTTTGGATTCAATAGGTTCACTTCTTGGGACATGTCATCTCAGAGGCTGGAGTTGCAGTGGATCCAGTGAAGATCGAGGCAGTACATTCCTGGGAGCCACCCAAAAGTGTGACAGAGGTACGATGTTCTATGGGACTAGCTGGGTACTATTGGGGATTTGTGCCAGATTTCTCTAGAGTTGCAACACCAATTTCATCTTTGACAAAGAAGGGGAAACCCTTCTTTTGGTCAGAGAGATACAAGTAGAGCTTTTAGAAGCTGAGGTAGAGGTTGACTAGTGCACCCATCTTAAGGATATTGGAGGAGGGAGTTGGGTATGTAGTTTACCGCGACACATCAGGGATCAGACTCGGGTGTGTCCTGATGTTGGACAGAGAATTGATCATGTATAGTTCTCAACAGTTGAGACAACATGAGCAGAACTACACTACCCATGACCTGTAGTTAGCAGTAGTGGTATTCAACTTGATGATGTGGTGACACTATCTGATGGGTGGGAATTTTATAGTCTAATCTAACCACCAGAGTCTCAGGTATATCTTCTTGTAGATGGACCTGAACCTGAGACAGTGGAAATGGATCGAGTTCCTCCAGGACTATGAATTCGAGATAGTGTATACTCCTAGGAAGGGGAACATTGTAGTAGATAATCTTAGCATGAGATCAGGCATTTAGCAGCTAGGAGAGGTGATAGAGCAGCTGGTCACGATGCAAATATCCTTTGTGGATAGAGATGGAGAAGCCTTTCTACAGTCTCTCACAATCACTCCTCCACTTCTTCAGCAAGTCAGGGAGGCACAACGTGAGGACGTTGACTATGAGATGCGATGTGCTCAGATATCCTCAGGGTAGGAACCTGATGGATTTTTTGAATGTGGGGAGCATGTCATTCGTTTCAGAGGATGAACCATGATACCAACTACACTTCAGGAGGAAGTGTGGAGGCAGTTCCACACATCTCCTCTAGCAGTACATCTAGGATTATAGAAGATGTATCAGGACCTTCAACGATAGCACTGGTGGCCAGGTATGAAGAAGGCAGTAGTAGAGTTTGTCTCATGATGCCTCACTTTTCAGCAAGTGAAGGCAGAGCACCAGGTTCCAGCAAGCTTGGTTCAACCCTTAGAGGTCCCAGAGTGGGTTTGGTAAGGGATATCCATGGACTTTGTGACGGGACATCCATGTACATTTAGAGGACATGACTCTATCTAGGTGATCGTAGACCGACTCACAATGTTGGCCCACTTCCTACCGATCAGAGAGAAGGTATCAGTAGAGAGTTTGGGATGCTTCTATGTTCAAAAGATCGTATGACTTCATGGTTTTCCATTGACGATCATCTCAGATCGAGATGATTTTTTCACTTCCCGGCTTTAGAAGGGGTTGTAAGAGGCTTTCGGGACGTAACATCATTTGATCACTTCTTTCCATCCTCAGACAGATGATCAGACTGAGAGGAAAATTCAGAATCTCGAGGACATGATCCGTGCAAGTGTCCTTGACTTTGGTCGTAGCTGGGAGGATCACTTAACCTTGGTGGAGATTGGGTATAACAACAGCTACCACTCCGTGATTGGGATGGAACCTTACGAGGAACTGTACGGCCGACCATGCATATCGCTTCTATCCTAGACTGACCAATGGGAGTCAGCACTTATAGGACTAGAGATGGTGCATGCTATCACAGAGAAGGTTCAGATCATCCAAGAGTGGATGAAGACTGCACAAACTAGGCAAAGTCCTATGGTGATATGAGATGGAGACCACTGGAGTTCGAGGATGGAGACCTCATATTTCTATGGTTCTCACCTCGACGAGGTCTACAGAGATTTGGCCGAGGTGGCAAGTTATCTACGCGATTCATCAGACCTTTTCAGGTCCTCAGTAGGGCAGGTGAGGTGGCTTATCGCTTGGCTCTTCCACCTCAGTTGCACCGGGTGCATGACATCTTCTACGTATATCAGCTTAGGATATACGTGCACGACCCATCCCACATCATTGACCATGAGGAGCTGTACATTGATGACGAGGCGACACTCACAGAGGTTCCAGTGGAAATTGTGGATTGACAGGATTGGTTCCTGTGTGGAAGATTGATTCCTCTATTGCGCATTCGCTGGAAGCACGGGAAACTCCAAAAGAGCCCATAGGAGAGGGAGGCTCGAATGCGTGCTCAGTACCCCCATTTTTCCCTTAGTGTGTGTTTTAGCATACAGGGACGTAAATCCCTGAGGTGGGGAGAATTTAATGATCCATAAAATCTAGGGAAAATTTTCTTTTAAATACATGGGGTTTTTACGAGTCTACAGTTTCTTGACGATGCTTGATTCTGAGGCACGGTGTGCCCAAAATCAATTTCTGACATTTTGTTCGGGTACATTCTGTAAGCGTATGTGCGAGATTTTATCTCTTTTGAAGCGGTTCTTGGAATTGAAATCTAAGGGCACCGTTGAACTCACAGAGCCAGTATTTTCTTAAGGAGACCTTTACGGCAGTTGCGTTTTATCGATATTGGGAGTTAATTAATGGGGTTTCTAAATAAAAATTAAAAAAATATATGTGTGAAATATTTTTATTTGAAAGGTAGTTAAAACCTCCAAAGGGAGGTTGTTGGTGGCACCCACCACACCCTAACCACCCTTGGGAGGATGTTTTATGGTGGGACCCACCCGAACCCTTTAACTCCTCGAAAACCCCCTTTAAACCCCTTGAGCTCCCCATTAATTGGGGAAACTCTTGGTCTTCCCCTTAATGGTGCCAACAAAAATAAATTAATGACTTAATTAATTAATTTGAGTGATTTGAATTATTTTGAATTCATTATGTCTACATTAAAATAAGAGATTATAATATTTTATTTTGGGATGGTATAATCCTTGGAGAGATTTGTAGATCTCTTGGAAGAACATAATCCTCTCGACGAAGAACGCTTCTCATCTCTGAAGAACAACGGTACTGTCTTCGATCTTCGTCCAAGCCAAAAGAGAAGGAGCCACTGCGAGGAACATCGATGACGCTTCGTCCTCAGACATTTCACGACATCAAAGAATTGACATATTCCCTATTTTTGCGACATCGATGACGTACTTTGAATCAAGGTATGGGGAAATTGGATTATTTTTTATCTATGAGTTATACTCTCCTTTCCTCATCGTGTGTTGTGCTCTTGATGCTGAATGTTAACAATGTAACAAGGAGGGCTCAGACCAGACGAACACTGTCCGACCCTCCCCCCTTGTTTTTCTCCTCATTGTGTTAATGATGGAGGCAGATCACGGAAGAGTCTGGTGGTGCAAGGGCTGTCGTCACCCCATGCTAAGAAAAGCCACGGCCAAGCAGGCCACGGAGGAGCCGGAAGGGCGCGGGGCCATCGCATCGCACCAGAGAAGGGTTGCGGCCAAGGCGGGCCATGGTGGGTGAAGCACAGTGACGTCGCACAGTGCCGGTGATGCGGAACCACGGTCGGCCCAGCCGGCGGTGGTGGGCATGGCGCCGTCGCGCCGCACCGGTGATGGGAATTGGCTGGCCCGAACGGTCAGCTAAGAGGTGCGGGACCACGCCGGGTCCCGCGTGGGCTGGACCGGCGCCACCGGGTGCCGGTTTGGTTCTACCCGAACGGATAAGTCGTTCGGGTGCCAGGGGGCGTGCTCTTTACCCCCATGGCACGACAAGGCCAAGCCGCCTTCGGCTGGGATGCCCTCTACATGGCCACCACGGGACGAGCCGCCCTCGGCCGGGCAGCCCTCGAGCCTGGCTGCCCTCAGCCGAGCCGCCCATCGGGTCGGGCCGTCTCTTTCTGCTGGGCCATCCCCTTGGATCTAGATTCTTCCTCAGACTGGGTCGAACTCGTGGTCTGGGTCAGACCCCAGTTCAGATCGGGTCAGGCTGGGTAAGTCCGACTAGGTCTGACTGGACCCGGACCCGCTATGGTCGTTTACACCTTTTAGCCCGCACCTAGGGCTACGTGTGTCTGATTGATGTACCTCATATGGAGATGGATTTCTTGGAGTGAGAAGATTCATTTGGCATAACCTGTCTAAGGTTTTGATTCAATTGGGGTACGGTCGGATTGGTTTGAGCCTAAAAACCAATCGGGCCCCTAGAACCGAAATGTCAATAACTCTCAGATCGGGCTTCTTATTGATGCACCGTCTTTCTTGATGGGTTTCATATGATGAGACAGAACTATGGGATACATCAACTCAGGACTTTTTGATAGTTGATGTATCAACACTTGGATCAAGGAGCGGATCCTCCTGGAATTGAGCGTGTTGTGCGCGAGAACCCTTGGGCTGGCTACGATGATACTGTTCTGGAATCCTCTGTGGGTTAGAGAGTGATGACTAATATACCAGGATCCTCCGTGGGTCTGACAGTTCTGACTTCTGTTCCTGTATCCTATGAGGATCCGACAGAATAACTGGTCATGTATCCTGTGTGGGTCTGATAGCTTAGCTGGTCCTGTATCCTGTGTGGGTCTGACAGTTTAGCTGGTCCTATATCCTGTGTGGGTCCAACAGCTTAGATGAATCAGTGACTACATATGATCATCTCTATCTCTCTACTAAAGATTTATACCTGTGTGAACTGAGTCATTTCTTTCAACCATTATCATTGTGGTGATTGACATTACTTCTTTTGTGGAATGATTTATGCTTGTGCTCGAGAGTTGGAGTCGGACTGTGATTGATAACATAGGTATATGTATGGGAATATACCTAAGTAATGTTGGTTGATACTTCGTGATTTTATATTTCTTTGTGGTTTATCCTGGTTGGATATTGTGAGACCTTGAGGTTCTCGGGGTCCCTACTGTGTATTGTTATACTCACCCCTGCACGGTCTATGCTCGCACCTTGTTGTGTTTGTTGCATAGGATGGACCGTGCTAATCAATGTAGAGAGTTGTAGAGTTGGACGGTACCCAGAGGTGGACCACTTGGAGAGACGTACATGGAGCAGATGGACGGACTTGGGATGATGAGAAGGCCATCTGTACCCACCCTTCAGGTGGGAATTACAGAGGACAACTCAGTAGTTTCTATTTTACTTTACTGCAGTTGTACTAGCTTTTCAGTTGTATTGTACTTTACTATTGTGCTTGTATTTTTGTCCCCTTTACTTTCACCACCGTCTTTTGTATACAGTTTCACTTGGTGTTTTACTTCTCATTGCGTACTCTATTTTTTTTGTTTTCTGTTATATGATTACCATATAGTATATGTTTCCTATCATGTATTATTGGTACAAATGTTTTATCAATTGTGAAAGATTGATTCAAAAATAAATTAAGAATTTAATTCTTATTAGTAAAAAATCACATATAATGTTTTTCAAAAAAATAATCTCAAAATGTATTTTTAAACTATATGTATCACATACCATTATTATCCAAAAATAGTAAACCCTCATTTTCATGACATCTTCATTTGAAAAATTTACTTCAAAAAATATTCTTAAAGATTTTAGAAATCCATACTAAGATTATTTTTACAATTTAATTGAGATTTGGATGATATCAAAATACGAATTTCTTTATATGAAATTGTCCCACATGAAAACTCATCATTAATTCCTCTTCAAAAAATATACTTTTTAGGGTCTTAAAATTCCTTGAAACTTATATTAATTATTCTTTATATAAAATACCCAAATAATTATTCAAAATTATTCATGAAATTATAGGGATATTGAATGGACTAAAAATAAACTACTCATACAATAATAGATTATATCATGAATCTATTTAAATCAATTCTTCACAACATTAAGGGATGACTTCAGTTGTTTCAAACATTGTGCTAGTCCAAAATTCCATAGGACATGTCATAGAAATTATGAAAAGTAAAAAACCATTATAATTAAAAGAATATTTTTACAATAATGACATACAATTCTATTAAATGAATCTATAAAAATTATCAAAGAATCACCACTAAATCTAACCTCACCAAACACATATTAAAACATCATTGAAAAAAAATGAAACATGTATGCTCAACAATACCCCCATTTTTTTTGTTATCAATATAAACACATATTATAAAATTGAATATTTTTATTTTTTCTCTCTTTTGAAAATAAATTTTAAAATGAAAAGTGTGGTTGTCTCATATCATCAATTTTCAAAAACTTCTTCTCCTCCCTTGAAATACTGTTTCTTGAATACTTCCAAGAGAAGGATGATATCACATTGTTCTCTTTTCAAGGATACTTTAGTTAATAAAATCTATGTATAAGTATTATAACATGCTGTAAAAAATACGAAAAATAAAAAAAATTCTTTTTATGTTATCCAGAAACTACTATCCATGTGAATTCATGATAGGAGAATTTCAATTCTCAATTTGAGGGTTCTTAATAAATGATATATATGATTACAAACACACTTTAACAAACATATCAGAATGATAAAGTGAAAAAAATATCCCCCACTTCATATATTCTTATCATAAACAAAAAAATACCACTTAATTGATATGATTAATAAAATAAAGAATGAGAGATCAAATTATGATTGACATACATCATCTTTCAATTTTTTAGAGATGTTAACATGTTCCAAAATCATTTTGTAGTGAAGAGTTAATAGATTTTAACTCATAAAATTCCCCCTCAAGTGCTGTTTCTATATCCTCATATTCCCTACATTATAGTTGATATATATATATATAAGGGAATAAAGAGAAACCTTCTTATTCTTTTGGAGTAACATTTAGGTCGAGGAATACCTCTCAACCTAAGTCATTATTTTCTCTGAGACATAGTATGATATGATTTATTTGGAATAATTTTTTTATTTTGACTCTCATATGCTTGATTATCATATTTATTTCCTTTAACTTATTCTTTTGGTGAATTATTTTCTTATTGTAATTATTTGATTACATGATGCCTCAGGTTCTTTCATTTTATTTTATATATCTCAAAAAGTCTAAGAAAACATTTCATGAATTTATTGGACGTGTGTTCTAATTTATTGAACCTTTAAGAAAAAGACACTATCTTTCTATAAGTTTCTATTTATGGAAAGCTTCTAAAGGGTTTACAATTTATCTTCTAAATCCACTTACATTCATTTGTATTTAGAATGTTTTTTATATTACTCTAATTGAAATACAATTTAAATTGATTTGGATAAACAAGTAGGAAGAATTTCGTGACATCCTTAGTGTTCTCTGGATATTTACATGAGTGAAAAATATTTTTACGTTGAAGCCAGATCCCTTTCACAACATAGGGAGTATCTTCTGGCATTCTTATCATGAATTTTTTAGCTATTTAACCAATCTTCCAACATCTACCATTAACTCTTCTAAAAAATCATATCCATTTTGAATTGGATTCTTAGATAGTTTAATTTTTCAAAACATTGTTTCATTGAGAATCTTTTTCCATCTATTCACCATTTCCCCATTTTATTCATTCCTATTTACTAGAAATGAAATTTTACACTAGAAAGAGTATCCTTGGTTCCTATATCATTCAGATTAGTAAGAAAAACAACCAAACATATATTTTATAAAATTGATATGTATTTTGTATAGAAATTTTTGTTTTCTATACTTATTCATACCAAGAAATATTTTTAATTAGGGGAAGTAGTTTTATTGAAAAATTTATTTCTCTCCTTGATAGAGGAGAGGATATCTATTTATCTTCTTAGAAATATTTTTTAGTAGTCTTATTCTTTTTTTTTCTTATCCTATGTATAACTTGTAAATTTCTTTTATTACATTCCTTCCTTTTTGTTTCCATTTTATCTTCACATTATTAGATGATTTGTGAATTATTGGTATGTAATATCACTCATCATAAAAGTGAACACTTTTTTTGCAGTAAAAATATAAATATTTAAGTCATTAATGTTTTGTTTTTTTGTCAGATTTGTTTTCTATGGATTCTACTTCTTCGATCCATGTCTTATCTTGTTATTGGTTTTTGTACCCCTAAATATAGGAATTTTTTTATTTACATTAAGTGATAAGTTAATCCATAATTCTAATTAATTATACACAAACATACAGATACAACAATAATATTATATGATTCTAATTATTATTTTAGTGTAATGTTTATATATTTCAAAAATATTAAAACTTTTTGTTTTTGAGCAGAACCACAAATATTTTTTAAATTTCTTAGAGAAAAACTTTTCATACTTATTTTCCCATTCACCATTGATTTAGTGGATTTATTAGTGTTTTAACCATCAATAATTTGGTTTATATTCTCTACCATAATTTGAAGTATCATTATTATATAAAATAGTTTATAGTTTTTGGGATACCTTATTCTTTGATGATGATTTCATTTGGTTAGAGGATTATCTAATATTATTATTATATTCATGATACTTAGTGAAAAAATATTTGGTATCACCTCTTTTTCTAGAAATATTTACAGTCTCAACTTATGGTGATTCCTAATTCTTTAATCTCACCTCAAGCTCCAACCAGTTCATTTATAGGGAGTTATTTTTATCCAAAATGGATCTTATCCTATATTCCCAGTATTTCTTAATCTTCATTATTTATTATTCAATAATTTTTATTCATTCTTGTGAACAATTTTCAAGATACTTTACCCTATTTCCTTTAATCTGTAATTGAGAAACTTTGACAGCCCTAGATACTTTGTGAAAATATTCAATTATATAGGAAGATTCTACAAAAAACTATATCAAATAAATCATTATCAAAAACATTATTTTTCAATTATTTAGTAGATTAAACAAATATTCCATTAAAAATATAAATTGGTTCATCCTTTTATTTAACATTTTTTTTGAGATTGTTGGAAAATTAAAAACTTTTTATCCATTTATTATTCAATAGTATTCACCTCTTCTTATAGATTTATTTTTTAATATTGAAAACCCATTGACACCTTCAAGAATTATTTTTACAAATTCTTTTGGAACATTAATCAGATATTTTTTGAACTCAAAATAAACACCACTAATTGATCCATCATCATCAAATCTTGAACAAGATTCATTATTTGAATCATCATGAAAGTAATTATTGAAACATATACCACTTGGATTAATTTTAATTGGTATTATATCATCCTTTACTGTAATATTATTCATTATATTTCATTCTAATATTTTCTTTCAAATATTTCATATCGTGTATGGTATTTATAAAATATTTTTCTTAAGAGTAAATTATTTCTTCTCCATATGAGGCAGCTCACTCATTTTCCTAATTATATACTTCAGAAAAGGTCACAAAGATATTTATAAGGAACCTACCCCCTAATATGAATTATAGAACACCAAGGTGGATTTACCACCAAGAGTTAGGATGAACTAGTGGATTACTTTTTATAAATTATTTAATTTCAATTCAAAAAATTAAACCTGTTAAGGATAGCAATCCACACAATGATATCTTATAGTCTCGCTTTGTATGAAAAAATAACAAGAGAGATCACAAAGGAAAATGTATTTATAAGCTTTGGTATAAAGAATAAATTTATATCATGTTGGTCATTTCCCCCAACATGGTTTATCCAGTATAATCATATTATCAATAAATATTGTGTAGGAAGTAGCTGGTTATACCACCATGTAGTCAATCCTGGTTGTACAACCTAATAATCCATATCTTTATCCTCAGTTGTTTATACACCCAATCACCTTAAATTATCTTCAATACTATTCAGTAATTTGTTATAACCCCCAGTCATTAGATCCCTATTTTTCTTGGTTTTTATCCTTTGATAAAAGGATTTTTTTGCCCCTAGTTTATTCTGCACCAATGGACAATGATCCAACTTTACATTCTTGTTGGGTCAATAGGACATATTTTGTAAACATCAAAAGCCTCTTTACCTGATGATTTGGTCTGCTAGTCTTTTTAAACTGCTTATGATCTTAAATAGACGATCTTAACTTTCTCAATTTAAAACAATGTTTGGGAAAAAATTCATCCATAAATTGACAAAGTCCCAAAATCAATTTAATGTTATTTTATATAATATTAATCTTTTACAAACTCATTCTAACATATTAAAATTAACATAGATGTTTCTCATGTAATCTTGAGTATTTCATAGACTTTATAATTGTGATATATGAACCTACAATTCATATTTAATGAATATAAATCAAATAACATGCTAAATATTTTATATGCACATAAAATGATCACAACATAGAATATGTTTCTTAAGGCATAGTTTTGGGTCACTTCCATTATCCTTTGAGTACTAATATTCTCATTTTATGATACATAATGTTATTTTAACATTTTACATCACTCAAATATCATGCTAAATTGTTCTTATTCCCCTAAAACCATCATATCATAGCACATATTATAATTCATGTAATTTTGATTGACTTTATTTATTCTTGGAGTATTGATGATTACAATGTATAATAGTTCACTTTTATTTTCCACTATATATTCTTGAAATAGTATTTTAAATTGCTTCTATGATCATCAAATGATCAAAACATATCATATACGATAAGGTGTGTACTGTTGGCCCAGTTTATCGATTCTTAGCATACTGATGCTTGAAATATATAACACTTTAATTTTATTTTCCACTATATATTCAATATAAAGTATTCCAAATTTTTTCAATGAACACCATTTTACTATAACATAGAATATATGACTTATCACGTACTATTGGTCTACTTTATTGATGCTTATCATATTAATTTTTCAAAAGAAAATGTATTTTTTAATCTTTTTGAGTATTATTTAGTAAACTACACTCAATATTAGTAATTATAAAAAATTGTAATTCATATATCACTTCAACTATATAACAATTCGAATAGAACATCACTTAATAAAAAATTTCTTCTTTATTTTAAGTATTTAGAGGCTTGATTTTCATACATTAAAATTAAATTAAATTTGAGAAATAATTAATACATCACACAAACAAACTTCTTAAGATCGTATAGTCTAGTGCCTTTGGAAACAAGGAAACAACAATACTGGTACAAAAGTGAGCTACATTATATCCCACTAGGTTTTTCTTGAATATAACCCTTCTTTGACACATCAATAATAATAGATATCTTCATAACATGGGGGAATGGAAACATAAAAAGGTGTAAGATCAGATGCTTAGTAAGGGTAATCAAGGGAGATATCTAAACATAATAATGATCATAAGGGTATGAGAATTGGATCACAAAAATAGAAGTTCACACCTACCATATAAAAGATCCTAAACAATAATCATGGAATGAATATTATGAGTTCATATGACATGAGTCATAAAGAAATAAAGAGAATAATCCCTAAAATATAAACATAGGAATAAGAAAAATAATTATGGTAGACACATAAGCAAATAATTTTTTTTCCAGGGTATTCAAGGCATCACTTCCAAGGTCATCTTAGTAGTATTGGTTCACACTGAATACTATATGGGTGGTCATGGTTCACTATCATGGCCATCTTAGTAGTATGAGTTCACTCCCCATACCATCTTGGTAGTCATGGGTCACTCTCATGGCCGTATTAGTAGTTAGGGTTCACTCCCAGGGCCATATTAGTCTATATAATGAGCTATAAATCTTTATCAAATGAATTGGAGGGAGATATAGGTCCCACCAATCACACAATAAAATCACACATACATGTTACATAAGATCACTAAAAAGCATATCATCGCCCATGAAATGAAATGGGTTTTATTAAAATTTAATAATATCATAAAATATAGAAAAAATAGGTTTCATAATAATTTAATAAATGTATAACCCATGAAATGAAGTGGGTTTTATAAGTATAAAACCCAAATAAGAGTAGTGGGTTTCATAAACCTATAACTCGTTAAAGAGAAAAGGGTTTCATAAATATCATGATATTAATACATAAACTATTTATAGAAAAATAATATGAATGGAAAAATTGAATAATTTCTTTATAATGTAATCATTAACACCAACATTTGTCATATTTGATGGGAAATAATTATGAAATGTCTTGTAAAAATATTTCTTAAGGAAAATATCCTTTGTGTGTTGAAAAATGATTTTTAAAACATGTGAACTTTTGGAAAATATTTTTATTGTAAAATAACTTTGAAAATTATGATGGAATCTTTCAAAACCATAAAAAATTAAATTCATTTTCCATGAAAATTATCATAAAATATTATTTTAATTTTTTTTAAAACATTGTTTTTAAATAAAACATATTTCTAACCAAAGAGAGAATAATATTCTGAAATATATTAATTTTTTAATTATATTATGTAATGAACAGTGGATGAATGGTACTAGTATATTGATATATATTTAATAAATAGATTATAAGAAAAATCATGAGTGTTCTAGAGATATGGATTATAATATTTCAGCCATGTAAGCATAATCATAAACAATATCTATAAAAGATGAGATTGTTTCAATGAAATCTTACCACAAGGTAAATTGGGATAATACTCTCCATGTAAGAAAATTTAATTACATAAAGCTTAAGATATCATGAAAATAAGTATATTAATGATATAAAATTTCAAATAAATGTATATACTACCTAAAAAAGAATGTAGGTGCCGAAAAAAACTTGTGCGTCAGAGAAGGTACATTAAGAAAAAACTATCTTACTGATTTGGTAACTTTTGAAACAAAAACCCCATGAAATAAAGATCATATAATGGATATGAAAATAAAAATAAATTTAATAGTTATAATCTTAGAATACATTAATGATAAGTATATAAACCACGTAAAATAAAAGAGTGGTGAACACGATATATATCTCCCGGATATAAAAAGTTAGATGAAATTCCCTAACCTTATGTCTTCACACTCATCGTACTCATAATAGCTTACTGTATAATAAATTTAAGTTTATTATAAAAATTTTATAGAACCATATTATTCTATCTACTAACATATATTATGTTTATGAATTTATATTACCTACTAATTAACAATTACATATTAAGGTTACGCTTCAGGTAATATCCAATTTTTTCATATGTGTCTTAATTTATTATATCTTTAGTAATTAAACTTATATTAGGATTTATATAATTTAAAACAAGATATAAATAAAATTTATGTTAATTATATTTATATTATGATATTAAATAGAATATAGATGTATGAAATAGAAAACACCAATCATGGAGATGATAGATTGTACGTACACATGAACGTTGTTTACGTTTTATTATCGGGATGAAAAAATAAAGTAAATGATATATATATGTAACACACTGACTCTGAAATCCAAGATCTGGTGCAATATTTTAATACATTGAAATGATATAAGTAATCATGTCTTGAAGAACTGATCATCTTAGCAGTCTTGGAAAATAGATTTCATTCATCAACCTTACATTACAATTAAAAATATAAACTATAACATAAATAATATGTTGATAACTCCATTATTCCCCTAGATTATCCCTAAATATCAATAAAAATACACATCACGGAATCCTGGTTAAATAAAACATAATAAAGGGGTGATTTTAGAAGCTTTGTAAGGAAAAAAATACAGTGGATACTATCAAAAATAAACCCAAACTTTTAAGAAGAGGTATAAAATTGAAACAAAAGCCTTTTAAAAATGAAATTCAGCATAATATGGAAAATATAAATAAAATAATTCCATTTACTTATTCACATGGATATTATACTAGTCGAATAATCACATGTAACATCAATAACTTATCTCATAATGATGGACTGCATAATGTCAGACTTCATAACCACATAGTCAAGGTATCATGCCAAAAATAAGAATAAAAATATTTTCATATCCTTGTGCCAAGACACTATATTGTCTCATGAGACATACTGATGCATCTAGGGGATTTAGCAGGCCCCTCCCATCACTTACTAAGTCCAATTCATTCTTTACATGAAAAGGGTGAAACATAACATAGACATTCGTATTAAAACTATCATATGAAATCGTAATACTTTAACCGTAAACCATGAATGGTATATAAATAGAACATACATAGTGAAACATATAATAACTCATTAAAAACAATATGGAAGATTTTTTATAATAAATCAACAATAATATACATTAAATGATGTTGAAATAGATGAAGATAATCAGTAAAACGTTTTGAGAGAAATATCCTTTTTTATTTAAATAATTTAAAATTCACCCAATTTATAAATGAATTAATTTGAAACATATTTTTAAATCAAAGTGTCTCAACCCAATTTGAAACTATTGAAATGAATTAATATTTTAAATCAATCATGTCTATATAAATAAATCCTTAAAACCATTTTGAAAAACAAGGACATTAATTAAATAGATTTAGAAAAAATAAATCGTTAAAACATTTAAAATGATGATCTAGTTAAATATTACCTTCCATAAAACCATAAAATATTAATTTTAAAAACATTTTTATAAAATATGGTCATGGATGATAAATATTTCCTAGTGAATACTTACACATAAATAATCCTGGATACTAATGAGATTGAGGAATTAACCCTTACCTTGTACTTTATTTTAGTCGAGGGTACGTTTAACCTCCTAAATAATGACCATCGTATGATATTAAATTTAAAAAAAACATATTCATATTTATGATATCATATATGAAATATTTATGACTTTATACTACCCATTTAGTAATAATTTCCATGTTAAAGTCACATTTCATGTAATAATTGTTTTCTTTATGATATGTGTTTTAACTTGTTATTCTTGATCGTATCACTCTGATCATGATTTACATACTTCCAGAATATGAAACATTATTTATATATCATATATATTTATAATATAAATATGAATAATATATAGATATATTAAATTTAAACACCGTTCATGGAGACGATAGTCCGTACATACACATTAATGTTGTTTCTATTTTCTTATCGTATAGTATGGAAAGAAGTAAACAAAGTTTATTTATCTACATAAACATATATTAATACAGTAGAAATATTATTTCATATATATCATACTTTATCAATATATATATATATATAATAAATTTTGAATGGTGATCGTTGAAGATGAATATCATCGCGTCGTGGAGACGGTTAGCCGTACTTATGCAGGAGCGACAATATCATTCTATTGGTGGGTAAATGGTGTTTAATTTAATTGTATATTATATATACAGAATCATTGACATGTTATATTCATTATTTATTTTAATTATAATAATTATTATACCCATCCAAATAATGTTTTTGAATAACAAACTACACAACGACGTGAAGATGGTAAACCATACGTACGCACACAAGGTGACTTTTTCATTTATAAGATGGATATAATAATGAATATGGTTTTACCATATTTATATTAACATCTCATAATGTATAGGGTACTAGAGTTATTATTTTATTATGGTAACAACAAAGAAATAGGAAGTGGAAGAAGAAAAGAAATTTAAAATAGGTGATAAAATAACTACCTCTTCTTTGAGGGTTTCCTTTTGATTTGAAAAAAAGGTCCCTTAAAGGTTGGATTTATGATTACGTTAAGGCCTCTAGTTTGCATTGAGAGATGTTGATAGGATATTTGGGCTGGGTTTAACCTAGCCAAAGGGATTGGAGGTGTGAATTAAAAATAAAGGGAGTTTCCCTTTTCTAATATAGGTGAGGGGAACTTTAGAAAAAATGTTCAAATATAAATTTATTATAAAATAATTTTCAGTCTATAATAGCTTTAAATTGATTTATTTAGTGGATTTGATGAGTAGGAGTCTAAATAATTTTAATAAATAGGTTTTAGACATTTTTAGGTCATCATATTAACCATATCATTTATATTTAACCCTTAGTTAAATAGTTTAACTCTAACCATATCTTCATGCATTTTTTTAATAAATGATTAATATAGTTAACATATGTTTCCAAACGAACCAAATGTGAATAATAAATGAGATTATAACAATATAGTTGTTATTTAGAATAACCTTATATTTTTATGACTTTTATATTATTTAATAAAATAGTATTAATTTTCAATATCATTTATGTCAATTTTGTCACAATTTAATACATTATTTTTTCAAAAGTAATAAAAACTTGATTACTTAGAATAAATTTTTCTTAATTAGTACTAACATGTCATAATAAGATATAAAATTATTAGATTACATCAAAAGATTAAAATCAAATTAATTTTTATATTTATAATATCATTTAGTTTAATCTTTCATTAATAATATAATTAATACATCATCATTGTGTCATAAATAAATTTAATTATTTAATGTCTAAAAATTATAATCAAAATACCATGATGTAGGAAATCTTTTTATATTTCTAATGAATATTTATAGTAGAATTTATATTATTTATAACCCTATATTAAATTTATTTTAGTTATTAAAATTTGAATTTAACATTTTTAACTCTTCATTAAATAAAATATAATTAATGTAATAATCTAGCCCTAGTGGATAAAAAATGATCATTTTTTCCCAAGGTTTATTTTTCCTGAAAAAACATATCCAATAGAATTATTACATGTTTTTGGGTAATTTTATTTTATTAAAATATTATTTCTACCTTTAATTACCCTATTTACTTTTAACCGTGGTAAATAAAATTCAAAAGTTACTATTCCCCAAAAAATATTTTCATCCTATTGAACAACATTTTACTTACTCATGACAATTGTGTCTATCGAATTTTTGAAATTCAATTTACCGAATTGGTGAAATTACGTTTTATTCAAATTTTCAAATGTGCCTCGAAGGTGGGTAAAAGACATTAAAAAGTTCCATAAAATTATGTATATATAATCATATTATAAAATGACTCAAATGAATTAAATTGGACTAATATATGTATTATTTATCTATTTTTAATTTATGATAAATTTATCTAAAAATAATTATTTAACTCAAAAAGTCAATTTTTATGTACTATGTAGTACTTTTCTCTATTCCTCAGAAATCGAATGTTTTCAGAAAAATAAAAAAAATTCACCCTTATATAATTTTGATATTTCAAATTCAAAAATAATTCTATTCTAAAAAAATTAAATTTTTATTAGTTTCTACAATAAATTTTATTATTGTTTACAAAAGGATATAAGAAGTAGTTCTTTTAAGAAAATAGTTTATCTAAATATATAACTATTTTAACAAAACTTATATGTTTTATAAAAAAAATTATTTATGTGAAAAAATTACAAATAACATTTAAAATTTATTTTTTTATATTCATATTAAAATATTTAATTGATAAATAAATATATATTTTAAATAATTATTATACTAATGTGTTGTTTCTGAGAAACCAAATCTTGCGTATAACGTAATCCAAGTCAGTGTTTCATGCAGTATAAACTATTAAATTACTTTAAAGTGATAACGTACTATGAAATTTTGGGGTGTAACATTATCTCCCCCTTCAATAAATTGCATCCTATCAATTTGAAAAAAAATTCAAAAATAAAAGGTTGAAAATAGAAAATACCTTTGTAGAAAACCCACTTCAGAAATAGGGTAAAAAAATTCATTCTTAATAAGAGGGAAAGGGAAATGAAATAGTCAACACCAAATTAGGATTTTGAATAAGATACATTGGTGAAAATTAGAGACACATAATTGGAGAAAAAATGTAAATATTTATATGGAGTGATTTAGGTCATCAATCACAAACAAGTGAACAACAAATGGAAAATAGAGGGCCTGAAAGAGATAAATCTATAATTATTTAATGTATCATAAGTTCAATAATCATAAGGTATTAGGATAACAACTTTTTTTAGATAATTTATTTTTGAAGAGGAGGGTTTAATTTACTACCAAGATAAGAACTCATGAAAACATACTTGATTTCATTACCTTTCATAATCATAATATCCTCATTTGGTTGTGCTTCTATCTATTTTAACCTCATCCCTTACACAAGGAAATGAATGTCCAAAAATGATTTTATAATTACAAAAGAACATTTGATAAATCATAAGGTCCATAAGTATTTCCTTAACCCAATATATGTTTACTGGAATCTAAATGGTTAGGTCAAAGAATCCAATAAATTATTCTTTAACCTCAAAAAAATATCAAGTTCTCAACATACTCCATTCCAACCTTTAGACTTATCCAAAATTCTTGGGGTCCAAACACACAGTCCAAAAATTTATATGGGAGGTAAAAATAATGAAGATCTATTTTTTCTATATAATATAACATGAATGCCTTCATCATGTATTCTCTTGAAACATAGTAACACCCTGAATCACCATAAAACCTAATCGAAAACATTCATGCTCCCTTATTCCCTATAGAGTATTGGATATATTTGTTAAATCCAAAATGTTTTTAAATCCAACAATTATGGAATAAAAAATTAGTTTGTTCTATGGTTTTCAAGAATATCTGATATAATTTATCCAAATAAATCATCTCTTATTTCAAAATCAGTACCTCAGTATCAAGACCATATTAAGGTTTATCTTTCCCTAAACCTTATATTTTCCAAAAATATTATCTTGTTATTGTGTCACTTTTCATATTACTAGACAATCATAAATTCTCAACGAAATAGTACTTCAGTACAATCCTTATTTATTTACATAATTCATATAACCAGAACATCATTGATATAACACTCAAATGACATAACTATTCAATCCAGATACACAATCACATTAATTATTCATTGTCGACTGTAGTAATAGAATATGATTGAAATTGATCCCTTTGATTATTGTGATTATATTTCCTTGATTCTAAAGAAATTTATTTGTGTAATTCCATATTTTACTATAGTTGAAATACTGAATATTATTCTTTTAGTTCTTCCTATTGCATTCCCTTATGACCCTTTTATCTACAATTACAACAAACACCCAGTCCTTTCAAGCACTTCCCAAGGTGATTCTTTCTATAGTTAACAAATGTGTGAAAATCCTTCTAACAATTATTCCCTTTATCCATCATTTTTTTTTCATCTTCTTCATCTTTGTATTCCCTTCAAATCCATTTGACTTAAGAAATTATTTACATATCTTATTAAAACATGATATTATTTTTTCATATGATGAGAATACATGAGAGATTATTTAACTTTGAAATATTGGCTTAAGACCATGAAAGACATGATCCTTATTACTCTTTAGATAATGTTCATTGGTTGGGTTCTCATTCCTTCTACTAGGCGTCATTTCTAAAAAATTACATACCCTAGATAAGGTTATAAATCACAATGCATGATTCTAAACTAGTGAAATACTTAACATAAATTTAAAAATTTATGCATATATAATCCCATCATCATAAAAATTGATTCATTGGGAACATATTTAATCATAAATACATCTTAATGGGTTTTAATGAAAATGTGAATTATCATAAGCATATCCCTCGGGAGTGTCAAACCAGGTGCCCAGTAAGGCCTATTGTCATGTACCAGTTTACCCCGAGTCAGTCCTGGAACACCTTGTCATAGTTATCACCCCTAGGAATATATATTCCAGAACCACCTACACTTGCAGTATGCATTCATGGTTTTATTTCTTGGAATACCCACTTAATATCTACTTTTCAAAAATTATAAGAAGTTCTTCTATACTATTCCTCAAATTCTACCATAGGGTAATGCTCCCTAACCATAGGTTATCTAAATATAGTTTTTGAGGATATTTCTAAAATTCCACTAATAAAAACTATAATGCATAGACCCCAAAAGCCCAGATCCGATGTATTATTTTAATACATTTACATGATACAAGTAATCAAGTACCGAATGACCAATCAGTTTAGCAGTCTTGGAAAATAGATTACCTTCATCAACCAAATATTATAATTCAAAAAATAAACTATAAGATAAATAATCATTTGAAAACTGCATTATTCCCCAAGATTAACCATACATATAAATCATAATACACTTATTGTAATCCTGGGAAAATAAAACATAATAAAGAGGTGATCTCAAATGCTCAGAAAGGATAACAATATAGTGGAAACTATCATAAATAAGCATAAACTTTTATGCAAGGTATAAAATTGAAACACAAGCCCTTTAAACATAAAATTCAGCATAATATGGAAAATATAAATCAAATAATTTCATTTACATATTCACATGGATATTATAATAGTCAAATAATCACATATAACATCAATAACTAATCACATAATGATTGAATGCATAATTACAGGCATCAAAACCACATTTTCAATGCCTCATGCCAAGACTAAAAACAAAAATATTGTCAAGGCCTTGTGCCAAGACAATATATGTCTCATGAGACCTACCGATGCATGGAGGGGCTATAGTGAGTCCCTCCTGTTACTTACTATGTCCAATACATTCCTCATATGAAAAGGGTGAAACATAACATAGACATTCGTATTAAAACTATAATATGAAATATTAATACTTTAACCATAAACCATATATGGTATGAAAATACCACTTTCATAGTCAAACATATCATAACTCATTCAAAACAATATGGAAGTTTGTTTTATAATAAATCAACCTCAATCAATAATAATATTCATTAAAGGATGTTGACATAGATGAAAATAATGATTAAAACTCTTTGGGAGAAATATACTTTTTTCTTGAGATCATTTAAAATTCACACAATTTATAGATGAATTCAATTAAAATAAATTTTTGAATTAGAGTTTCCCATACCACTTTGAAACTTTTTAAAGAAATTAACATTTTAAAATAATCACGCTCATATAAATAAATCCTTAAAACCATTTTAAAAAACATGGACATTAATTAAATAGATTTAGAAAAAATAAATTTGTAAAACATTCAAAAAGATGATATAGTAAAATATTCCCCTCGAAAAAACCATAAAATATTCCTTTAAAAAAAATTATGAAATATGAACATGGATGATAAATATGTCCTAGTAAAAACTTACACAGAAACAATCTCAGATAATAATGAGATTGAGTAATTAACCCTTACATTGTTCTATCCATTAATAGAGGGTACATTTAAAAAATTTTATAATGACCATAGTATGTTATTAAATTATAACAGAACCATATTCATACTTATTATTTCATATATGATTCATTTATGATATTATAAAACCCATTTAATAATAATTTCCATGTTAAAGTAACATTTTGGGTCATAACCATTTTCTTTATCATATATGTTTTGATATGTTATTACTGATCGTATCACTTAGATAATGATTTAAATACTTTCAGAATATAAAAAAAGATTAATATATCATATATATACTCAGAATATAAATATGTATAAAAGATAGATATATGTAATTAAAACACCGTTCATGGAGAAGATAGTCCGTACGTACGCATGAATGTTGTTTTTGTTTTCTTATCGTATAGTACGGAATTATATAAATGAAATATATTTATCTACATAAATATATATTATTACTGTAGAGATATTATTTCATATATCTCATAATTAAACTATATATATTTTTTAAAAACTTCTTGAATGGAAATCATTGAAGATTAATCTTATCGCTTCTTGGAGACGGTAAGCCGTACGCACACATGAGCGACAATATCATTCTATTGATGGTGAAAAGGTGTTTAATTGGATTTTATATTATATTTAAATAATCATTACAATATTATATTAATTATTTATATTAATTATACTCATTATTATACCCATACAAATATTGTACTGTTGAATAAACAACTACACCACAACGTGGAGACGGTAAGCTGTACACACGCACACATGGTGACTTTATAAATCATAGGATGGATAGAATAATGAATATGGTTTTACCATATTTGTCACAAAATCTCAGCATGTATAAGGTACTGGATTTATTATTTTATAATGTAAACAATAAATAAAGAGAATGTAGAAGACGAAAATAACTTTGAAAGAGGTGATAAAATAACTAACTCCTATTCTGGTGTTTCCTTTTGATTTGAATGAAAGGTCTCTGTGTGATGGATTTTTTATCAAGGTAATGCCTCTAGGTTAAATTGAGGGAAGTTGGGAGGATATGTTTTTAAGGTTTTTGCTGCTCCAAATGGCTTTGAAGGTGTGAATTAAAAAGAAAGGGAGGTGCCCTTTTATAAGGGAGGTGAGGGGTACTTTAGGAAAAATATTGAAATATTAATTTTTTATAAAATAATTTTCAGTTTCTAATAACTAAAAATTGATTTATTTCGATGATAATATGAGTATATATCGAAATAATCTCAAAAAATTGGTTTTATACATGTTTATGTCATCATATTAATCTTATCTTTTAGATTTAAGCATTAGTTAAATAGTTTAACTCTTACCATGTCTTCTTTTATTTTTATAGTACCGGGTTAATATATTTAATATCGGTACCTAAAAGAACCTATATTGGACAATTTACTAAATTTTAACACTATCCATTTTAGTTTTTAGAACCTTATATTTTTATGACTTTTATATTATTTAATAAAATACTATTAATTTTAAAATATAATTTATGTCATGTTTGTTACTATCTAATAATTTATTTGTTTAAAAGCCATAAAAAATTAATTCCTTCTAATAAAATACATTTAATCAATCCAAACATGTCATAGTCTCTTATATAATTAATTTATTACATCAAAATATTCATATCATATTTATTTTAATATTTATAATTCATTTATTTTAATATTTTAATAATAAGGTAATTACCACATCATCATTGTGTCATCAATAAAGTTAATTAGTTAATGTATAGAAATTATAAATAAAATACCATGATGTAAGAAATAATTTTATATTTATAATTAATATTTACAGTATAATTTATTTTTTATATAACCCTATTTTAAAAATAGTTTTTTTATTAAAATTTTAATTTAACATTTTTAACTCTTCTTTAAAAAATATAATAAATGTCACAATCTAACCCATATGGATAAGAAAGGATAATATTTTTATCCCAATGTTTATTTTGTTCAAAAAAATAATGCAATGTGATTAATACCTTTTTGGGGCAATTTTATATTGTTATAATATTATTTTTTTCTTTAATTACCATGTTTACTTTTAATCGTGGTAAATAAAATTCCAATGTTACTCTTTAGAAAATATTATTTTCATCATATTTAACCAAATTTTACTTTCTAATGAAAACCATTTCTATAAAATTTCTTAAATTAAATTCATATAAGTGGTAAAATTATGTTTTATGAAAATTTTAAAATGTGCCTAGAAGGTGGGTAAAAGACGTTAAAAAGTTCAATAAAATTTTATATATCTAATCTTATTACAAAATGAATCAATTGACTTACATTAGACTAATATATGTATTATGTATCTATTTTTATTTTAAAATAAATTTTAATTAAAAATAATTATTTAAATGAAAAAGTTGTTTTTATGTACTATGCAGTATTTTCACTATTCGTCAAAAATTGAATGTTTTCAGAAAAATACCAAAAATTTACCCTAAGATCATTTTGATATTTCGAATTCAATAATTAATTCTATTTTACCAAATTAAATTGTTAGGTGTGTCTAAAAAAATTTGTTTTTTTCACAAGTGAATATAAAAATTAGTTCTTCGAAGAAAATAGTTTTTTTAAACAAACAACTATTTTAAAAAAACTTATACATTTCATTATAAATATGTTTTATTTATGTGAAAACATTATAAATAACATTAAAAATTTATTTTTTACTATTAATATTAAAATATTTAATTGATAAATAAATATATTGTTTAAATATTTATAATACTAATGTGCTGTTTTGTGGAAACTCAATCTTGTTTATAACACAGGCCAAGTAGATGTTGCATTCAATATAATCTATTAAATTACTTTAAAGAGATAACGTACTTGGAAATCTTGGAGTGTTACAATATATATATATATATATCATTATTTTATTATCATTATTATATCATATATATATCATATAATTTCACTAAACCCATCCATAATAATTTACATGTAGAGTGTGAACAAATCACATCGCTTTGAGGAGGTGGTAGTCGACACGTCCACAAACAGTGTCATCATATTTACCCAAGATGGAAAGTATAAAGTTATGTGTTATAATAGAATTAAATAAGCATAAATACATAATAAATATCATATAAATAATATATAAAAAGAATTTCTATCACAATTCCCAACTATGAAAGTTGGTGAAGGGAAAATGAATAACATCGTTTCGTGAGGAAGTAGTTCCTCGTACACAAGAACGGTATGTTTGTTGCCCATTAGATGGAAGTGTGTCTAATTTTAGGCATAATACTCAATAAAAAACTTCTCAGTATATTTAAAATACTAATTTCATTATATAATCATGGAATAATGAGTTTTCAGGTGGTGGAGAAAGAAAATAAACGAAAAGAGGTTAAGGAAGGATGTGACATATTTTTTAGTTAAATCCTTTTTGGTTTGCACCAAATGGATTCCTGGGATGGATTCCGACCCAAAGTGAGTATTCAATGAAGTTGGTAGGGTTGTTGAGAGGATATTTTATTAGAGTTTTTCTAATCCAAATGGCTTGATGGGTGTGATGAAGTGGGAGGTGTTCGTGCCTTTTTATATTGGAGGAGGAGAGAAATTATTTTAAATTTTTGGAAAGGGAATTCCACCCATGTTTTTTTCAATTCGAGTGGATCTAATAATGATATAAATTTTATAAAAGAGAGGATAGGGTAAAAATGTTTCTATCCAAATGTTTTTTTCTAATTTAACAGTTTATTTGTCCACTAATATTAATGTTTTGTCCTTTGTTAATCTTAATTTTACCTTAATCATTGTAATTAATTTTAATTTCATTTAATACAAATTCTGGTAAACAAATAAGCTGATATTATTAGAAATTAGAAATTATTATGATTAATTATATGGAATCAATTTTTCAAATTCATAACAATGAAGTGTCATAAATTAATTTATAATTAATATCGTCGACAAGACGACACTGTGAGTTTTTAATGTAAAAATTATGAAAAGTTTTCTAAGTTTTTATATCTAATTTCAATGTAAAATTGGTTCTAATAACCTAAATTGGATTAATTTAAGTTAATTTGGTCATAATTATACTATAAAACCATATTAAAATATAATTTAACTACATAAATAAATTATATGAAAAAGGTGTTTGGAATTAAAATTCAGTATTTTTCATTATTCACCAAAAAATGAAGTTTCTCAGAAAAAAACCCAAAAATTCATCAAAAGATAATTTAAACATTAAAAATTCCAAAATAAAGATTATTTTATCAAAATAAATTTCTAAAATTGGATAAAATAAATTTTATTCTTTTTCACAGAATGACATGAAAATAAATTCAATTGAGAAAATAGAATTTTTAAACATATAAGGGCATTGCCAAAAATTATATTTTTTAATTACCAATATGTTTTATTTATATAAAACTATTACAAATGATATTTAATAAGTAGTTATTACCATTAATATTACTAAGATTAATGACTAGTTTATAACAATCTCCTATAAATAATTATAATAATAAAATGATGTTTTATAAAAGATTAGTGTTGCTAGTGATGTATGATAAGTCGATGTTGCATGTAGTGCAATCTAATTCAGTGTTTCATGTAGCGTAATCCATGTCAGTTCCCTGATAATGGAATTTTTGACATATTTAAATGAAATAAATCAATGAAAATTAATTTATTCATGGAAAGAAAAGAAAAAAAGGTTCATAAAACCTACAGTGTAACATTCTACCACTCTTAAAATGAATTCCACCCTCGATTCATCATTCTAGTACAAAAAAATGAGGATACATCAGCTTCATAAAAATCATCAAGTTCCCAAATAGATACCTCTAACTGGTGATTTTTCCACAAAACTTTTACCAGGTGAGTGGTCATGTTTCATAGAACGTTCTCTATATGATCCAGAATTTCAACTGGTTGTTCCTTATAAAAAATATCCTTCTTTAGTGGTATGAATTTTGATTTAATTACATGTGAATGGTTAGTTATGTACTTCCTTATTAGAGAAACATGGAACACATCATGAACATGAGAGATATTTGGAGGAAGTTCTAATCAAAAGGCTACCATCCTGATATGATTAAAAATTTATAAGAGAATGATATACCTAGGGCTTAGTTTCCATTTCTTATCTAATCTCATAACCTTTATCTAGGGATAGATTCCTGGAAATAACTTATCAACAATCTCATATTATAGATCGCATATTTAGTTATTCGCATAACTTTTCTACTAAATTTGATATTACTTGATATGCTACTAAATGGTTCTAGCCTTATTGACCATTTTTTTAGTTATCTCAGGTTCCAATAGCTTTTATTCTCAAACTGCATCCAAAATCATTGGATCTCTACAACTCTTTCCTTAGAGGGATTAATTAGGAGCCATCTCAATGCTTGAATGAAATCCATTGTTGAAATAAAACTCAACTAGAGGAAGGTGTTGATCCCAACCACTATTGAAATATGAATAAAAATATCTCAACATATCCTATAGTGTTTGAATTGTTCTTTTAGTATGAAAATCCATACGAGTTCGATAAATAGTAATGAAAGTCAATTTTGTATCAAGTACTTGATGAATACTTTACCAGAATTTTGAGGTAAACCTCAGATCCAGATCAGATACAATGGAACTCTATATAGCCTTACCAATTCCTTAATGTATATCTAGGAATGTTAATCTACGGATAAGAATTATCTAATAGTAATGAAGTGTGATGAATTAGTAAGGGAATCAATTAAAAACCACAAAACATTAAACCATTTATATATTTTTCGGATTCTAATGATAAATTCTATAGTGATGTTCTACCATTTCCATTCTGTTATGGTTAATAGATGGTGCATCCCATTATTCTTTTATCTTTCAACCTTAATGTACTACATTCCATGTGATGAGATACAAAATCTATAATATCTCTCTTTATTCCATCCCACCAGAAGAATTATTTCAAATATCTATACATCTTTAACCTTCTTGTATGAATAGATAAATAAAAATTATGAGCATCTAAAAAAAATACCTCATCAAATATGGTATGGATTATACACATAGATGGATTCTTAACCTTATAATTCCATCCTGATCATTTCTAAACACATGAACATTTCAAACCTTCTTTTGCAGCTCAACATCTTCATTTTGTGACTCCTTAATCTTCATTGGGATGAAGATATGATAATTCATTTTATCAAGAAAATATTTTCCACCTTACTTCAGGATTTCTAGATCTATCCTTTCAAATCCATAAATATTGGATCTTTTCGGTCCTCATCATGGATAAGCAATAATGATCCTTTTGAGTCAAAGCATCGACCACCTAATTTGATTTCCTAGGGTGGTAATATATTGAACAGTCATAATCCTTTACCAACTCTAACCATATTATATATCTCATGTTAAATTCCTTTAGTGTTAATATATATTTCAAAATTTTATGATCAGTATATATATCACACTTTTCATTATAAGGATATTTCCTCCATAATTTTTTAGAAAAAATTACCAAACTAACTCTAAATCACGAGTTAGTTAATTTTCCTCATAGACCATCAACTTTTGTGTGGCATAAGAAATAATCATGTAATTATGCATAATAAAACACCATAATACCTTCTTGGATGCATCACTAAAGATTATAAAACCTTCTCCACTATATGTTAATGAATGAATAGTTGTGCTGACCAAACATCTCTTCCGTTCATTTAAATTTTTCTTACATTCATCTGTCTAGATTAAAATAACACACATTCAATTTAAATTGGTCATATGATTAGATATTCATGATAAATTATCCACACACTATCTATAATATCCCAAATAATCAAGAAAAATATAGATCTTAGTCTTCATGGTTGGTCTAGGCCATTGTTGAATTGCCTCTGTCTTTGATGGGTCCACTAAAATACCATCTCATGAGATTATATGACCCAAAAATGAAACATTTTGCTTCCAAAATTCAAACTTTCTAAATTTTCTATATGTTTCTCCTTCATTAGAGACATTAGTACAATTCTTACGTGGTTTTCATTATCTTCCTCACACTTTGAATATATTAGAATATTATCTATAAAGATGACAACAAAATGGTCGAGGTAATCCATAAATAATATATTCATTACATCCTTGAAGATTAGAGGGACATTAGTAAGAACAAAAGTAATTAATATATATTCATAGTTTCCAAACCTTGTAAAGAATGTCTTATAGTGTATATCCTCTTTATTGACTCTCAATTGGTTATATACAAAATTGTGTTCAATGATGTAAATGTATTGAGCTCCATATAATTGATCAAAAAACTCATCAATATGGGTGTGTTGATAAATTTTCTTGATTTTGATATCATTAAACTCCCAATAATCAATGAAAAGTTTCATTGATACATCTTTATTTTAAAAAAATAGGTGCACCCCAAGGTGACACACTTTTCCAAATGAATACCTTATCATGGTTTTCTTGGAGTTACTTCTTCAATTCCTTCAAATCAATTAAGGCCATTCTATAGAGAGTCTTTGAAATTGGTGTGGAACCAGATGTGATTTTTATTGAGAAATAAGCTTCACGCTTCAGTAGAAGGATAAGAAACTCTTTCAGAAATACATCTAAAAATTATCAAACAACTAGCATATCATTGATGTAAATTTTATCCCCAAGCATTGGTGATAAATTACCCTTATCAATGGGAATTAATACCCATACAATAGATGTAATCTCTATTTGAAGTTATTAATTATTATCAAATTGATAGACGATCATAGGTTTGATTGAAATATCAAATGAAACTTCCATTACTTGATAATTGATGTGGTATTTATGCAGATATAGACAATCCATGCCTAAGACAACATCAAATTCAACCAAAGGAGACTAAAAATATTTTATAGAAAAACATTCTGATAAATTTCAACTGGAGAGGAATCGTAGAATTGGGATAAAATTATTATACCACAAAGGATTTTCACTACTAATTCCACATCTAGTCATTTTTGGAGGAATATTAACACCCTTATAAAAATCATTAGATATGAAAGTGTTTGTAAATATAGAACCAAATAAGACAATAGTAGTTCTAGAGGGGATGGTATGTATACCTTTCACCACATCATTATCTCACACCTCATATTAAATAGCAATTGTGTGATATTTCCCCTTATCCATCGACTTAAGAGGTTTCTAATGTCGATCATCGTCACCATCCCTTCGGTTTGTGAACAAGTTAGTATAATTCCTATCATCCTTAGACTTGCAGCACTAAAGCATGGTGGTACATTGTGTGCAACATTTTCTCCATTCACACCATTACCTAACTTATTCCCATCACTTCGAACATCAAATTCCCAATGGACATCCCTTCAACACTTAATCATTAATTAGACCCCTTAATGAAATTTACTCAACACTTTTTTTAACTTTTAGAGAAGAAAAAAAATATAATCTTCTTCTCTTCATGGTTTTTATATATTCCATTGAACTTCATCTTTATTTTCTAGTCAAAACCAAGAGAATGATACGTGATTCTAGACTCTATTTCAACCTTGAATGAATAATTCAAAATCTCTTTATAGCTAATAAATTATCTTATGGACAATTCCCTTATGAGAGTTGTATTTAAGAGACTGAAGAACCTATCGACATTACTTTTTGGTTGCATGATAGTTCATAAGGTATACTTCACAAGCCTTTGAAAATTAGCCTTGTAGGTACCAACAGATTCATCATCCCTTTGATTCAAAATGAGAAAATATTTATTTATATTTTTAGGTAGAATATGAGGAATGTACATATTAAAAAATATGTTCTTGAACTCATTCTAGTCCATGAATTCAATTTCATCTTTCTTCTTCACATTATTTATTAGAGTCAACTACTCGACTTCTTAACCTTAAAAATGATAAACAACTAAAATAATACTCTCATGTTCCAAAAAATTAAGGATGGAAAATATCATTTTAGTGGTACTGATCCATTTTCCAAGGGAAAGTGGATGTTACCTCATTGAGTAAACAAAATAATATTCCCTCTTTTCCACATTTGGACGTCTAACATGTTTTATAGCTTGACAAAGCTGTGTGATCATAAAAATGAGTTTTTTCACTACTGATCCCATATAATTTGGTTTGTTATGTGGAAAATCATTTCATTTTCTACTACAATCACCAATAACACAATTCCTTCGAGTTCCAACCATTGACTAAAACAAAAAATAATACAATAAGAAACCATTATCATAGTGGGGTACCACATAATCATGGAAAACCACTTATAGGATGTATAAATTATGAAATAACCATTAATATATGACACCTTAATTTTATCCTAGGTTATTGATATTGAAATTATATTTAAATCCCTCATTATGGTTCATGAAGACTATATATATTAAAAAAGAATATCCCCCAAGAGTTTCAAACTAGGTGTGGGATACGGCCAGTTTTCATGTACCAAGCTATATCAAGTCAGGCCTGATGAACCATTTGGGAGTTGTTACTCATAGGTACATCTATTCTAGAGAAAAATACACTTATAATATCAAACTACGTATATTTTTCTAGGAAACCACTCTCTCCATCCTTTACTAATATTTCATGACATTCTCCTATAATTTTACTTATCATTATACATTTCCTTAGACATGACCTTAGCTTTTTCCCTAATGTTTTCTCATCCTAGCTTCAAAAGGATAACTAATTTTTCTTTCATACCAACTGTAGTGACTTTCTCATTTTATACATTAACATTAAATTACTCTGGTAGAATAATTAATACATTGTACAAAAAAATAACCCAAGAGTGTATTATTCAAGTGCCTTTGGAAACAAGGACACATAATTATTCATAAAAAATTGAGCTAAATTATCTCCCACTAGGTTATTCCTTACTAACACCTTTATTTGAAACATAAAACCTAATACATAACTTTATAATCGGGGGAAAAGAAACCATATAAAGGGGTGAGCTCAGATGCTCTCTACGGGTAAACAAGGGAGATATATAAAAATAATCTCTGGTGTAAGGGTGTGAGAATAGGATCCTGAAAAAATATTTTCATTCCCTACATATTAAATATGATAAATAGGAATCGTGGATTAAATAATGAATTTTAATATGACATGAATGATAGATAAATAAGGAACATAATCTATTAAATCATAACATAGTAATTAGACCTGAAATTATGGTAGACACATAAGGATATAAAATTATTTCCATAGTAGACATGGAATTGATTACAAGGCCATCTTAGTAGTATGGCTTCACTCCCAATACCAATTTTTTATTCATGGATTACTCTCATAACTTTCTTAGTAGTATGAGTTCACTCCTTATACAATATTGGTAGTCATGGTTCACTCCCATGTCTATCTTAATAGTCAAGGTTAAATCCCAAGACCAAATTAGTCTATCTAATGAGATATATATATTTACCCAATGCATTGGAAGGATATATAAGTCCCAACCATCTCACAATAAAATCATACATACATGTGGCACATGATCATAAAAAATCATATCATAGCCCCTGAAATAAAATGGTTGTCATAAACATGTAATTATATATTAACCTATAAAAAATGAAAGTTTTCCTAATCATTTAATCAAATAATAAAAAATTCAAAGAAGTGGGTTTCGTAAGAATAAATCCCACATAAGAGGAATGAATTTCGTAAACCAATAACCCATGAAAGAGAAATAGTTTTAATAAACACCCTAAGATCAAAATGTAAACCTTTCAATGAAAGAATATGAATGTAAAAATTGAATAATTTATATATAAATGAATGATTAACACAAATAGATTTCATATTTGATGTTAAATAATTTTAAAATATCTTTTAAAAACATTTTTTGAAGAAAATATCATTTCATCATTTAAAAACGTTTTTTTAAATAGAAGTCATTTTAAAAGCTTTTTTCACGGAAAATTTCTTTACACACATATAAATAAAGATTAAAAAACATAATTTTTTTGAAATAATTTCTCCATGAAAATTATCTTGAAATTTCATTTGAAAAAAAAATTTAAACATTTTTGAAACCAAGGTTTTTTAAATAAAACATATTTCCAACCGAAGAGAGAAATACAATCAGATTTTTAGTAAAAATGGTTTCTTAATTATCTTAAGTACCAAAGTGTGGAAAAATGAAACTAGTAAATTTATATATCTTGAATGATAAAAGGATAATTAAACCTATATTTTTTCTTGATATATGGATCATAATATTTCAGTATTGGAATCATAATCATAATCCATCATGATAAATGGTGATATTGTTTCAATAAACCCTTACAACATGGTAACTTGAGATCATAATCTCCATGTAAGAAAATAGAAATGAATGAAGCTTAAAATATCTTGAAAATAAGGATATTCATGATATAACATGTCAAATTAATGTATATACACCTCAAAAAATAATGCAGGTGCAAAACAAAACATGTGTCTCAAAGAAGGCAAATTGAGAAGAAAGCATATTTCTGATTTGGTAAATTTTTAAAATACACCTAATACAAGTAATATAATAGAATTTATATGTAAATAATTTTAAATTTAAAAATAATAATCATATAATAAATTCATGTTCATTGTATACACCATGAAAAATAAAATAGTGGTGAACATGTCCTCTATCTCGCAGATATAAAAAGTGAGATGCAACTCCCTTACCTTATGTCTTGACTTTCATCATAATTGTACAAGATTCAGGTATAATAAATGCAATTATATTATACATATATTAATAAAATATATTATTATATCCAATACCATATATTATTTTATTATAACATTATATAACCCACTTATTAACAATTCCAGGTTAATGTTAAACTTTGGTTAATATCTGCTTTGTTTTTCACATGTGTCTTAATTTGTTATACATATGGTCCTTATACTTATATCAAGATTTCAAGAATTTTAATCATGATATAATTATAATATATATTAATAATATTTTTATTATAATAATATATATTATATATATGTATTAAATGGAATACATCATTTATGGTGATGGTAGGTCATACAAACGCATGAACGCTTCTCCATTTTATTACAGTACTGAATGAAAGGATGTAAATGATATATATATATATATATATAATTATTCAAGTAAAATTATTATTTCATATATATATCATATAATTTCACTAAATCCATCCTTAATACATTTCATATAGAATGTGAATGAATCACATATCTTTGTTGAGGTGATAGTTCACACGTCTAAAAATGATGTTATCGTAATTAAACAAGATGGAAAGTATAAAGTTATATGTAATTAAATAATTAAATAAGAATAAATTCAAAATAAAAATCATAAATTTTATATAAAAACATATTTTCCCATATAATTTCCATCCAAGAATGGTGGTAATGAAAAAATGAACAACATCATCTCTTGAGGTGGTTGTTCACCAAACACAAGAACGATAAGTTTGTTAACCATTATATGGAAGTGTGTGTATGTTTTGGTCAAAAAATTAATATAAATAACATTATTAATTGATTATAATCGTGTGTTTATATAATAATGTAATAAATAAATTTGAGTTGGTGGAGAATGAAAATGAAATAAAGGAGCTTAAGGAAGGATGTTATATCTTCTTTGGGTAACTCATTTTTGGTGTGCTCCAAAGGGATTCCTTGGATGGATTTATACCAGAGTGAATTATTCAAGGAGGAATTTATTGTTATTGGGAGGATATTTCAGCAGATTTCTGATGAGAATTTCTTTTGAGAGGTGAGAGGAAGTGGGAGGGTTGACTTCCTTTTTATAGCGGAGGAGGAGTGACATTCTTGTAAATTTTTTAAAAAGGAATTACAACCACATTTTCTGATGTAAAGTGGAAAAAATAATGATCCAAATAATATCCAAGGGATTATAGGGTCAAAATATTTCAATAAAATGGATTTTGGATAAATTTATAGGTTATTTGACCTTAAGTTTAAGGCTAAGTCACTTGTTATTCATAATTTCACCTTACTCATTATAATTAATTTTAACTAAATTAACTTATATATTTGGTAAAAAAATATGTTTATATCATTATAAATTATTATTTATTCATATTCTAAATATATATTCCATTTTTAATATTCTAAAAACATCAATAGTAAAAAATAATTAAAATTAATCCCACAAAAGGGATAACAATGTACGTTTTTAAAGTAAAAATGATAAAAAGTTTTCTATGTTTTTATATAAAATTTCATTTTTAATTTTTTTCCAATGAAATAACATGGACTAATGTATGTATATTTTATCTAATTATACTTTGAAAAAAAAATATAATTTCACTATAAAAATAATTTAGATGAAAAATCATTTTAAAATTAAATACATTATTTTCCATTATTCATCAAAAAAGGATGATTCTCAGAAAAATCCCAAAATATAATACTAAGGTAATTTATACATTATAATTTCATAAATTATGTTTTTTTAATCAAATTAAATTTAGAAAATTTCCTAAAGTTAATTTTATTGTCTTTCACAGAAGGACATGAAAAGTAGTTCATTTGAGAAAATACTATTTTTTAACATATAAGGGCTTTACCAAAAATAATTTTTTTTCATTATAAACTTGTTTTATTGATATAAAAACATTAATGAAATATTATGAAATTAACTATTTCTATCAATATTATTATTATTAAGGACTAGGATATAACTATCTTATTTAAATAAATATAACAAAAAAATTATGTTTCATAGAAACTCGGGGTTGCGTGTAATGTATTCCAAGTTCGTGTTGCATGTAGAAAAATCCAATTTAGTGTGATGTGTAGACAATTCCGCATTGGTTCCATGTGAATGGATTGTTTTACATTGTTCAATGAATTAAATCAAATGAAAATTAATTTATATGAAGAAATAATAGAAAAAAAGGTTCCAAAAACATGGGTTTTTTGAAAAATAAAAACATAATTTGAGGAAATAAAGGATTATAGAATAACCACTTCATATTACCATACCAAACACATATCGACACATCATGGAGAAAATAAAACAAGTGGGCACAACTGTAACGACCCGACTCTTTGGAAAATATAAGAATCATTAGTTTTTCTTTCAAATCATTCCTTTAATCTTGTATAATGTTTGTGACATCCTAAAGAGGGTCTGGGGAGTGTCTGGGGTTGGTTCTGAGCCCAGAAGTTTGAGAAATGGTCTTACGGTAGTGGTGCATAGCTTGCGTATGGTCTGCACATGGTTTGTGAAAAACCGTGCGGCTGCAGACAGGGGTACCTGCAGGGGCGCACGACCTTGCGGACTAGGCTGCACGGCCATCCAGCCTTTGTCTGGGAGGCAGTGAGGTGTGCACCATTTGTGCACGGTTTGGGTAGACCATGCACCTAAACCGTGTGACCCTATTCTGGGTGAAATTACCATTTTACCCTTAATTGTTTTAAAATCCTTAGGCTTTTCTTTCTTCCTTCGCATGGACAGAACCAGAGGAGGATCCCTCCTTTGAGACAAAAATCTCTCTCTCAATCTTTCTATTGTGGATTATTCATCCAGAGACCGTTCTTCGATCCGTCAAAGGCATTGGATCACCCTCGGTAAGGCTTACCTCATGCACCCTTCTTTACTCAGTGAATCTTGGTATTCATTTCGCTCTTTTACCACAGGCTCATATTCCATTTTTTAGGGCATTATACTGAAACTCAGATATCTTACAACCTACTATGAATCTGAGGTCGATATCAATCGAGCATACATATACATCTCTGAGGTAGGTGGTCACATGGTTTCCATTTTGGGTTTTCTCCTTTTCGAGTTATTATCGTCGTGTCATGGTTTATCTTTCGCCAAAACCCTTACTTGTAATAACTTCTTCATATCTAAATGACTCGTGTGGTATTATATTGATTAATAAAACCTTGTTAGGGATCTTAGATGAGGTGTGGGCTGGGAGTGGTAAACCATAGGGGATATTCCTTGAGATTTGTCCCTTTTCACCTTTGGACCTTAATGATATGTCTTGAACAGGATTTGCTATGTTAGGCAAATGAGATTGTTTGGTTAGAGGTTGGCTAGGATGAGATCGCTTGAACCCTTAAATGAGTTCAGATGTATGTTTTCCCTATAACATGATTGAGATATGCCATGCTTCGTTAATGTGATATGATATAAGATGGATTGCCTTATATATTGTGATGTGAATGGTTATTCCATACTGTGTTGACGTGCTTGTGATAACCCGTGTATGGGTGGGAGGCATTCTTACCCTATTACAGATGAATCTCTGTGTATTGGAGGGAGGAATTCTTACCCCGTGCCAGATGAATCTCCGTGTATGGGCGGGAGGCATTCTTACCTCATGCCAGATGAATCTCCGTGTATGGGTGGGAGGAATTCATACCCCGTGCGAGATAAATCTCTGTGTGAGGGCAGGAAGCATTCTTAAGCCATGCCTATATATCCTTTATGGGTGGGAGGAATTCTTCTCCAATCCAATTACAGTTCCTGTGGATGAGAGACATTCATACCTCATGCTAGTGATGATTATTACATATGTGAGAAGCATGGATGAGAGGAAATCTTACCTCATGCCAGCGATAACCAACATATATGTACTTATACCCCTGGTGATTGTTCAGAATACGAGCCATGATCTGAATTAGGTAGACCCACCAAGTGTCCTTCTGGAACTTGAGCGGGAGGGTTGTTTATTTCTTTGATTTACTTACTTGCAGTTTTCTACACACAGTTTATTTTTAGAACACGTATTTGGATTACATGTAGACACCGTTGGTGGTGGTCTACTGAGACATGTCCCACACCCTACCCAGCTGGCCTCCTTAGCACCCATGAAGACTTTACTTCTGTAGGTACTAGAAGGTGAAAAGGCCCATATTGAGGTTGTTGATACATGTATGTTCTAGCTAGAGTTCCAGAGCAGAGGATAGAGCTTGGCTAGAGATGCTCGTGGACTAATTTTTCTCTCTCTTTTTATTACTGTATATCATGTTTTCCATCTATTTCCATTATATCATCATGCCATGAACCCATTTTGTATCTGACACTGCCTTTGTGGATTTTGTATATTTATCATGGTTTTCCTTATTTCTGTTGTTTGTTTGTATGTTTACCTTCTTCTCCTGTTAATCCATTAGTTGTGCTTCCACCATTTAATCACTTGATGCCATACTGCTGTGTACTCTGACATGGGGGTAAAATCTCCCCACTCATTTACCATTACACCCCCACTGCTAGTTTGTAGCCCCTGGCCTATGGGGAGATGAGTCAGGGGTCATGTGGCCAACCTGGCTTGGGGCTCGGGTTGAGGGCATTTGGGTCTGCGACGTCACAAAGTGGTATCAGAGGTTTCTTTCTTTCTTGCTTTACTATTTGGCGATGATAAACATGGAGACTGGTAATGCTTAGGGACTTAGCCATGAGTCGTGCTTGGGCGTAACAAACTCATGTACGGGGTATGGGCCAAGTTTCCTATTATTTGTTGTTATTGATTCTGCTATTTACTATTGATACCGTATCACCATTGGGTGATTCACTTGATTTGTGAGGTTATTGAGATTTTTGAGGTTGAAATTTGGATTTCATGATTCAACCTAATGAAATGAGGGTTATGCATTAGAACATGCATCACGATAGGCACAATATGATTAGGCCATGCATCTTGCCTTGCCACGTTTAAATTTTCAGCGAGCATTGCTTGTTGTCTATTCCCATGCTTTGTTAATATGTATGCAATTGTGCTAACCCTTCTTGAAGGTTGTGAATTGAGGAATGATATGGTTTTGGTCGGTGTCACTCTTTGGTTCATAAGGTGTTTGGGCTCTTATGGATCGGGAAATGACATTCCAACTAAACCAATCATTTTCTTTAAAGGAAATTCAAATACTAGATTAGCTCAAGTAAATGAGAAATGAAATCCAAGTGTGTTTCATCTTTTTGTTCATGAGGAGTATGGGCCCTTATGGGCTGGGAAATTCAATGTCATTGGGTTAAGTTAAGTTTGAACAGTTACAGGTTTTACTAATAATTTCTATGGGTGTGGATTGGTGATCTTAGAGGTAGGAAGGCTTAGTACCTATCCTAGCTTCCAGAGTTCAACCTTTAAATTGTTGGTTTCTTCTTTTGAGACATTCATTTCACAATGTATCACTATGTCTCTGAGATTTACTTATGTCGCGCACACTGAAGGCAGCGACGATAATGTTTCTATGGTGGAGGGCCTTAAAATGCCTGTTGATATTCCTGTCGGGCCACCCGTTGATCCTCTTGCTATTCCTAAGATGGGGGGTCGATGCCCTGTTCTGTGAGAGATTCTCTCATTTGATACAGAGTATGAAAGGTGGAGTGCGACTTGCCTCAAGTATGGCAGAGCAGACCCGTGAGTTTCAGTCACATAATCCTCATACTTTTAATGGATATGGCGGACCACTTGCTGCAGAGTCCTGGTTGGAAGTGATTCTGGCCATATTTGAGCACCTAAAGACGCCTCTAGAGTGGAGGGTCTAGCTTGCAGCTTATATGCTACGTGGTTCATCCAGGATGTGGTGGGATGTCATCACTCAGTTGGGACAGTATAGAGATATGATTTGGACTGATTTCCAGACCATCTTCTACGATTATTTCTTTCCCTAGACTTTGAGGGCTGATACAGCTATGGAATTTATGAATATACAGCAAGGGACCATGAAAGTTATGGAATATACCATTTCATTGAGTTACAAAGTTTTGCTCCTACACTAGATGCTGATGATATCACAGCCACTAGGTGTTTGAGTATGGGATGTCACTACTAAAAAAGGGCCTATACCCACGGTTCAAAACCGTGGGTATAGCCCCCAAAACCATGGGTATAGCCTATACCCACAGTTTTGGGAACCCTGGGATGGAATGGCATCGGTATAGGGGTCTCAGCCTATACCCACGGTTTAAAGAATCGTGGGTATAGGGGATTCCCATGTGGCACAATGGCTATTCCAGCGTGGCACACAACAGACCCCACGGTTTTCAAACCGTGGGGTATTTAAATTCAAAAAAATTGCCCAACAGGTTTCAAACCCGCGACTTGTAGTACCCTCACAAGAACGCCACCAACCGAGATGTACTCTTGATCTATTATTTATACATATATCTTCTTATATATATATATATATATATATATATTAATATTCGGTATTTAAATTTTAAAAATTTGCACATGGGGTTTCGAACCCGGGTTTCGCGCAAACCATCGTAACCGCGCCACCAACCGAGCTGGGCTTTACATCTATTATATGTACGTATATCTGATTATATATATTTATATTTATTATTTAAATTCAAAAAGGCACCCACGAGGTATAAAACCCGCAACTCGTGCAGAACCTCACAACCTGACCCCAGCGATAGACCAACCGAGCTAAATAACTTTTCACAGATTATATTTATATGTTTTTAAATATATTAATCTAAACCGTGAAAAAATGTCTACCCGCCAAACTTTTTCTGTGTCCTGCCAAAATTTCCTTCCGCGCCATAACGTGGGAAAACTATACCCACGGTTCTGGAGAACCGTGGGTATAGGTCTACAAAAAAACCGCAATACCTACAGTTTTCAAGAACTATCGATATAGGACATTAGAAAATACTCTATACCCACGGTTCTCTCCAAAATCGTGGTTATATGTCTTAAAAGAAGACTATAGCCACTATTTTTAGCACAACCGCGTGTATAGGTTCACCTACTATCCCTATACCAACGGTTTTTTGCAAAACCCTGGGTATAGACCTATTTTACAGTAGTGTGTGTTACACCATTTGGTCGTAGGTTAATGTGTTCAGGTTGACGACCATTTCAGAGATTTTCAATCAGGCTTTGATCACATAGAGAAATTTGAGAGAATCAGACAGTGTGAACCAGGGCAGTTCGACACCTAAGGGTTCTACTGGATCTGCTTCTGGGAAGAAGAGGCGTTTTGAGGACTCTCGTGGTGTTAGTGGTGGTCATACCATTTTTTCATGTGGTACTCTTATCTATCACCAATGTGGGGTGCCAGGACACATGAGGAGGCAGTGTACGATAAATCCAGTGGATTTCAGAGGTTGTGGTAGGTTGGGCCATCTCCACCATTTCTGCAGGGCTTCTCCCCTAGGGCCTAGTGAGTAGGGATATGTACCTACTCCATGATCTGGTGCTGGATCGGTAGGATCACGTCATTCAGGCAGCTGGAATACTGCTAGCCGATCAGGCCATGGCGGCAGTCGAGGAAGAGGTAATCAGGTGTATGACTCTCGGCACCTGCAGGGCGGGTCTGCTCAGGGTAGCCAGGCTATGACTCAGGGCTGTGGTACCAGCCAGTTGTATGCAGTCGATCCTACTCCATAAGAGCAGTACAATGGACCATCTACTATACAGTGTATGATTCTATTTTCCTCTACTTTATTATCTGCTTTGTTTGATACAGGCGCTTCTCACCCTTTTATATCGTAGGCGATTATTGGATGTTTGGGCCTTGATGTTGAGTCATGTCATGGAATGATCTCATTAGATACCCCATTAGGTATCCGTTCAGAGGGAATTCATCATTTTTAGAATTGTACCCTCAAGGTGGGCGGTTTCATTTTTGTGTGGAAAATGTATGTTCTAGATATGACCGGTTTTGAAGTAATAATTTGTATGGGCTGGTTAGTTCCCTATAGAGCCCGAATTGACTGATATCATTGGAGGGTGGTGTTTACATCACCAGAGGGCGACACACATATGCATAAGGGAGAATGGGATATTAGTGTGACATGAGAAGGAACATAACACCAGATCTTTGGTGGTGTCACGACACAGGTTTCCAGTCTTTATCTCGATGACTATGGGTTACAACCCACTGTTTATCCTCCGGTGGTGGAGAATTTTAGTGTCCTCTTTCCTGATGATATCTCTAGCCTACCTCCAGTGCTAGAGGTGGAGTTTACTATTGATCTTATACCAGGAGTAGCACCAGTGACAATTCCTCCTTATAGGAAGGAACCTAAGTAACTTCTGGAGCTCAAGAGTCAGCTGCAGGACCTGGAAGAAAAAGGCTTTATATGTCCCAGTACTTATCCTTGGGCATCACCAGTTCTTTTTCCAAGAAGGCAGATGATACCCTTCGTATTTGCGTGGATTATCGTAAGTTAAATCAGCTGACTATTAATAATCGGTATCCTTTACCTCAAATTAATGACCTCTTCAATCAGCTCCGAGGAGAGAATGTATTTTCAAAGATATATTTGTGGTCGGGCTATCACCAGGTGCATTTCAGCACTTCGGACATACCTCGCATGGCGTTTAGGAGCAGGTATGGTCTCTATGATTACCTAGTCATGTTGTTTGGGCTTACAAATGCACCTGCAGTGTTTAGGGCTCTTATGAATAGGATTTTTCACCCTTACCTTGATTGTTTTGTTGTTGTGTTTGTGGATGATATCTTAGTCTATTCACGCTCGAGACACGACCACACAACCCATCTTGAGATCGTGCTGAATACAGTAAGAGAGCATCAGCTTTATTCTAAGCTCAGTAAATTCCACTTTTGGATAAATAAGGTTCACTTTCTGGGTCACATTATTTCTCAGTCTGGCGTTTTAGTTGACCCTAAGAAGGTGAGTGCTGTAATTTCTTGGGAGAAGCCCAAGAATGTCTTTTATATCATGAGTTTCTTAGGTCTTTCTAAATATTATAGGTTTTTCATTCAGGACTTTTCATTCCTAGAAGCACTGCTTACAGATTTGACTAGAAAGTGGGGGATATTTGATTGGTCAGAACCTTGTGAAGTAGCTTTTCAGGAACTGAAGGTTAGACTAACTTCAGCCCCGATACTGATCTTGCCAGATCTAGGAAGAGCATATAAGGTCTTTTGTGACACGTCAAGTATCAGGCTTGGAGCTGTCTTGATGCCGGACAAGCGAGTTGTTGCATATGGTTCTCGTTAGTTAAAGGATCATGAATGGAATTATCCGATGCACGACCTCAAGCTAGCAGCGGTTGTACATGTCTTACACTGTGGGAGACATTATTTCTTGGGAGATAATTTTTTAGTATTCACTGACCACAAAATCCTCAAATATATCTTCACTCAGTAGGATCTAAATCTTATTAAATGCAGGTGGGTCGAGTACCTGCAATCCTTTGATTTCGAACTGTCTTACACTCCTGGGAAAGGAAATTCAGTAGCCGATGCGCTGAGTCAGAAAAATCAGTCACAAGTGGTTCAAGAATCTAATGAGAAGTGGAAGCTAATGGACCTATTTTCGGAGATGCACTTTGAGGTTCAGGAGGGTCATGGTCAAACTGTTCTCTCATCCTTAGAGGTGACATCTACTCTTTTGGAACGGGTCAGGGCAAAATAGTTATCAGATCTAGAAGGCCGTGTTCTACAAGAAAGTGTCGCTGATGATGCCTCTACAGATTGGAACATGGATGAAGGTGATACTTTATTGTTTTGTGGGCTTGTATGGGTCCCAGAAGACATCATAGAGGAGGTGATGAGGGATTTCCACGCCTCAACATGGGAATTTCACCTAGGAATCACCAAAATTTATTGTGATTTGAGAAAAAAGTACTGTTGGCCAAGCATGAAGTGGGAGATAGCCGGTTTTATCATGCGTTGTTCCACCTTTAAGCAGGTGAAGGAAGAACATCAGTGTCTGGCAGGGGTTTTGCAATCGTTTTCCATTTTGGAGTGGAAATGGGATGATGTTTCTATGGACTTTGTAACCAGTTTACCCAGGTCACCTTGTGGAAATGATGCAGTGTAGTTATCGTCGACCGTCTGATGAAGGTCACGCATTTCTTACCTATGCGAGAGACCATCACGGTTTATGACTTGGGAAGACATTATGTCAAAAAAATAGTGCGCCTTCATGGAGTACCTCTTTTTGTTGTCTCAGACAGAGAACCTCATTTTACATCTCGGTTCAAGCAGGGTTTACAGAAGCCCTTGGGTACGCAGGTACTTTTGAGCATGGCCTATCACCTGTAGACTGATGGATAGACCGAGCGGACAATACAGGTACTAGATGATTTGTCACGTGCCTGTGTTCTCGGTTTTGGAGGTTCGTGGGAGAAACACATTCCTCTTGTTGAGTTCAGTTATAACAATAGCTTCCAGGATACCATTGAGATGGATCCCTATGAAGCCTTATATGGTAGGCCTTGTCTCTCACCCTTGTGATGTCTTGAAGTAGGGGAAGCAGTTTTTCTTGGACCATGTATTGTGAAGGAGCCTACATAGTAGATACAGCTTATTGGGAAGCATATGTAGATAGCTTAGTCTAGATAGCAGTCCTATGCTAACAAGCACCGATGACCTCTTGAGATTGAGGTTGGGAACCAGGTTTTCTTGAAGGTCTCACCCAGGTTGGGAAAAAGACATATACGGAAGAAGGGTAAGCTTTCACTGAGGTTTATAGGACCCTTTGAGGTGAAGAATTGGATCAGACCAGCAGCTTACCAGCTTGCACTTCCTTAGAGATATCGGTCCATGCACGATGTTTTTCATGTATCTCAGCTATGCCGATACTTTTTAGATCTGACTCATGTTTTTCATCCTTATGAGGTTAAAATGGATAAGGATTCTTCCATCAAGGAGTATCCGATGCGGATTTTTGACCGGAGAGTGAAGACACTCTGTGGCAGGTCTGTTCCTCTTATAGGGTGCTATGGCAGCACGGCCAGGTACAGGATGAGACCTGGGAGCGAGAAACTGATATAAATTCTCAATGGCCAGATCTTTTCATGGATGACACCACGATACCCTCGGAAGTCCAACTCATGGACGAGTTTCTTTAAGGAGGGGAGTTTGTAATGACCCGACTCTTTTAAAAAGGTAAAAATCATTAGTTTTTCTTTAAAATATTTCATTTAAGCTTTTATAATGTGTGTGACATCCTAAAAAGGGTTCGGGGAGTGTACAAGGTTGGCTCGGTGCCCGGGAGTTTGAGAAATGGGCTTACGGTAGTGGCACATGGCCTGCGTATGGTCTGCGCACGGTTTGGGATAAACCGTGTGGCTACAAACAGGGGCACCTGAAGGGGTGCACGGCCATGCGGACCAGGCCGCACGAAAATCCAACATTTGTTTTGGAGGCAGTGAGGTGTGCACCATTTGAGCACAATTTGGCTAAACTGTGCACCTAAACCGTGTGACCCTGTTCTAGTTGAAATTACCATGTTTCTCTTACTTTGTTTTAAAATCCTTAAGCTTTTCTTTCTTTCTTCCCATGGACAGAACAAGAGGAGGAGAACACCTTTGAGCCAAAATCTCTCTCTCTCACTCTTTCTCTTGTGTATTCTTCATTCAACAACCATTCTTAGATCCGTCGAAGGTCTTAGATCACCCTTAGTAAGTCTTACCTCACACACCCTTCTTTCCTCAGAAAATCTTGGTATCTATTTTTCTGTTTTATCATAGGCTCATATGCCCTATTTTTAGGGCATTTCACTAAAACTCAGATCTCTTCGATCCTACTATGAATTTGAGGTCGACATTAAGCGAGCCTATGTCTACAACTCTAAGTTAGGTGGTCATGTGGTTTCCATTTTGGGTTTTCACCTTTTTGAGTTATTATCATCGTGTCGTGGTTTTTATTTCACCAAACCCCTTACGTGTAATGAGTGCTTCATATCTAAATGAACCATGTGGTATGAGATTGGTGAATCTAACCTTGTTAGGGTGTTTTGATGAGGTGTGGACCGAGAGTGGTCAACCATAGGTGATATGCCTTGAGATTTGGCCCTTTTTACCTTTGGACCTTAATGCTATGTCTTGAACTAGATTTTCTATGTTAGGAAAATGAGATGGTTTGGTTAGAGGTTGGCTAGGATGAGATAGCCTGAACCCTTTAATGAGTTGAGATGTATGTTTTCCTTATAACGTGATTGGTAAATGCCATGCTTTGTTAATGTGATATGATATAAGATGGGTTGACTTACGTATTGTGATGTGAATGGTTATGCCATACTGTTGACATGCTTTTGATAACCCATGTATGGGCGGGAGGCATCCTTACCCCATGCCAGATGAGTCTCTATGTATGGGAGGGAGTCATTCTTACCCCGTCCTAGATGAATCTTCGTGTATGGGTGGGAGGCATTCTTACCCCGTCCCAGATGAAAGTCCGTGTATGGGCGGGAGGCATTCTTACCCCATGCCAAATGAATCTCCATGTGAGGGCAGGAGACATTCTTACCCCATTCCTATATATCCTTTATGGGAGATAGGCATTCTTCCCCACGAGAGTTACTATGCTTGTGGACGAGAGGCATTCATACCTCGTGCTAGTGATAATTATTACATATGTGAGAAGCATGGACGAAAAGCATGCCTACCTCATTCCAGTGATAACATATATCTATGTAATTATACCCCTGATGATTTTTCAGAATACCAGACATGAGCTGAAGCAGGTAGACACACCAGGTGTCCTTCTGGAACATGAGCAGGAGGGTTGATTATTTCTTTTCTTGTACTTTCCTACACACTATTTTTTTTTGTGAACACCTATTTGGATTACATGTACACACCATTGGTGGTGGAATACTAAGCCTTGTCTCACACCCTACCCGGGTGGCCTCCTTAGCACCCGTGTAGACTTTACTGCTGCAGGTACTAGTAGGGGAAAAGGCCCAGATTCAGGTTGTTGATACATGTATGTTCTAGCTGGAGTTCTAGAGCAGAGTTCCGAGCTTGGATGGAGATTCTCATGGACTACTTTTTCTCCCTTTTTGTATTACTATATATCATGTTTTCCATCTATTTCTATTGTATCAGCATTCCATGCATCCATTTTGTATCAGACACTACCTATGTGGCTTTTGTATATTTATTAGGATTTTCCTTATTTCTATTGTTTGGTTTGAATGTTTCCCTTCTTCTCCTGTTTATCCATTATTTGTGCTACTTCGATTTAATCACTTGCTACCATACCGTTGTGTACTATTATATGGGGTTACATGCTCCCCACTCATTTACCATTACATCCACACTACTAGTCAGTAGCCCCTAGCCGGTGGGGAGACGAGACAGGGGTCATGTGGCCAACCGGGCTCGGGGCTCGGGTTGAGGGGAAGCCGGGTCCGAGACGTCACATCAATATTCATACACTAGAATTCTTCTAAGTAAGAGGTTATTATATTCTTTATCAAGAATGAAATTACTAAAATTCATGTGCTCTATAGTTTCCGAGAAGCTAATGTTAGAATATATGTATCCCAGGAAATGAAGAGAATTGACTAACCCTTTATCATACAAGAGGAGATTTCATCATGATCAACTATCTAATAAGAATTCTCTAGAAGAGTTTGAATGGTTCTATAAAGGATACTCGAGAGATGGGAATATGAAGTGTTTCCATAAGAAAATCCCCATAGTTCTCTTTGTTATATCTCATTTATAGGTAAAAATTTCAAGGTCATCCCACAATTTATTTTACTACATTATTTATATCTATTTATAAAGTATCATGATGTTAATACATATTTATATAATAGATTTCTCTATGCATGACCAACACACCCAGTGACAGTTACCACCTTGATTCAAGTACTATAAAAATATATTGATGATTATTATGATACTCAAGATGATTGATTTCATTCCCTTAATAAATGAAAAATCATGTATAGTAATATAAGTGAGGACACTTTAAATTAGAGTAACCCTACCCCTGAATGAGATAAATACACTTTTCTAATTCACGATATGACCAATGATTCTCTATACCAGAACATCAAAAATGTTGGATAAGAATTTTTAATGAGGACTATGGAGTTCCATGATAGATCATAAATAATATATTTTTTTAAAATATAATATATCTTTCAATGAGTTATGTTTTTATGGTCAAACATCTCTTTGAGATGAAAATAATGAGTTTCGAAGAAATTATTTGTTTCCCAATCCACATTCTATAAATGTGAAAAATTTATTTGATGTTTTAAATAGAATAAAGGCTTACATTTTTGAGTAATAGTTTATCATCAGTATAGAATAGATGTGGTATATTATAAAAATTGTATCTACCATTAAATTAACTAACACCCACAATAAGAATAAATTTTTTAATATTCTTAATAAAAATGACCTGATCTAAAAAAATTACTATGATAGATAAGATCTCATTATTAGAGGTTTGAGATTGATGTAAAAAAAATCCAATCTTCCTACCCATAATAGGTATTCAAAACCATTAAGAGGAGTATATGTGAATGAAAATGTCACAAATCCATTTGGAGAAGCAACATCTTCTCCTGACCTTTAAGATTTGGCTCCATTCATGTCCATCATAGTATTTTTTAAATATCAATATTCACCATGACATTTTTACATATAGTTTCCCTATTATGGTTCTACAATATTTAATAGAAAAATAAAATGAAACATTGAATACTATTTCACTTAACAAAACCATATAGTGCATAGGATACCGAGTTAGGGTGGATACGAGGGAGAGAAAAATTAATAATTTTATAAAGGATTTTATAGGATATATATCAATTAATTATGGGATGATAGTGTTTGAAGAAGATACATTATTTTTTGCATGGAATCAGGACTACAATAGTAGAACAAGTAGACCTGAGGAGAATTATTCCTTTGAAATAGTCTTATATGGAACCAATAACCTCATATTTTACAGTATAACATAAAACTATGTAAATTGTTCCAAGAAAATCATCAGGTTCAGAGGAAATATCCATCTTGAGTCTAAATGTATCTTACTTGTACTCTTCTCTATAGTGATGGTTTACATAATAGCCTTTTGGTGTTCAAAAATTGAATAAGGAATATTCTAAAAAACTAGCCTTACTCCCTTGAGTATATCCATCCCTAAACACAAGTCATGGACCTTCATGTAATGTTGAAAATTATGAGATTTAACGAGGTAAAAAAAATTCCTTAAAATTACTGGTATAATAATAATCATCATGGTTCATGTTGATATTCCCTACAAACATCCTTTAATTGATTCATGAATGAAATAAAGAACTATTACTGTTTCCCTCTATAATCCATAATTCCCTATATTTCTCTAGAGAACGGCCTCCTTCCTCTAGAAATATCTTTACTAAGGAACACATTTTTTAATTAGGGTCTAAAAATTATCATTATTCCATTTTCTTAAATACCATTATTATGTATATAGATTGTTATTTTAAATTATTCTAGAATCAAATTATGGGAAAACTATCAAATAAATAATTAATAGATATAAACTTCTAGCCTCATATATTTATTTTGAAGAAAAATTCATGGGTAAAATTTCATAGGTGAACTCCACAAAAATATTAAATTGTGAAATAATTATCTATCATGAGTTCAGAGGTCAGAAAATAAGTATAAAAAAATGATCATATATTGACAAATGAATCTTGATCAAAAGTGAAGAATTATTTGGAAGATCCTAATTCATGTGTCTTATTGACATACTGGGGAAGCTGATAATCCCTATTAGATGGGTAAAACTTTTCTAGATGACTCTAGGTCATTTTTTTATTATGTTTGGTTGTTTTACCATGTGAAGTTATCATTGTATTACTGAATATCCAAAAGATTGTTGTCTGATAAATATATTTTATTTAATTAAAAACCATAAAAACATATTAAAAAAGTTTCAAACCTTTATAATTACATATGAGATACTAATTACACTTCACACTTATTTCAATAAACATGTCATATATATTTTAAAATTTAATATCAAGATAAAAAAGGTCAACAACTAAGAACTACACTATATTTTTTAATGTTCTAGAACACACTTAACCTAAACATATGGATGTGCATCAATTATTTGGTCATTATAATAAACAAAACAACACTCAAAATAACATAGGAAACTTCAATGTTAGCTTTTATTTACCACATATTTTCATTATAGATATAATCATAGGGTATACATGTTCATCTCACTAGGTCACAATTCCCCAAGATATCACACTCCTATCATCCAATAAATTTTCCATTCCTTTGGTTCAAATAATACCTCACTTGGAGACAAAATATTTTGGATCTATAATTAAAAAAATAATACTTATGTGACCAAACAGGTAAATATAAATATTTAATAATCTATAAAAAATTCTTTGAGTTTTATGTTTAACACCTAATTGGTCATCATGACCTCGCATCATGTACCCAAAGATAAAAATGTTATACATTAAGGATAAATTAGATACCACCTAATTTATTTTTATAGGATTATTTCCTATGAATATTGAAAGTTGAATTAGTCCTAAATGGGTGAAATCAAGAAATTATTGAAAATTATTAAAAATAGGTATACATAGGTATACAAGTTTAAGTATATGAAATAGTGATACAAACAAAGGAATACATCATGAGAAGAGGTAGATTCACCAATAGTGACCCCAGTGATAAAATAGAATCCATTTTAGGGCCAAATTAAAAATAAGTAAACTGAAAAAGGAATAACCCTAGAGGATATATAGGGAATAAATACAATTTCTACTATCAAAAATAAGGCTAATACCTTATTTGAAATTCTTATTTAAATAAATTCCTTATCATTTCAAAAATACTAGACACATGGAAAATCACCACATGACCACATGGATCACAATACAATTACCTCTACCAAGCCAACCCTCACAACATAGCCCCTAGGGTCACGATGTGAAAAACCTCCATCAAGGTTTACCAGATCCTAAAACTCATAACCCAAGGCCACGTTATAGCATGAACCTTACATTTACATGGAGAAAACCCAATGAATATATGTTTTTATTTTGATTCCCTCTACCACTATGATGTGGTATCTCCTTCATTACTTCAATCATAGCGAAACATACCCTATTGTAGTGTTATCCACAGGAAAACTGCAATTAATAATATGTGAATATAGTTATTGTTATTTGACACCCACTATAATATAATTCCTTTAGATGTAGTGTGTTCCTCAATCATCCCCAAAAATTTATTCCTACGTAACACTGTCATGTTATAATACATCTTGGAAATGACATGAGCATCAACCTGAAAAAAATTTAATATGAAATTCCCCCTTTGAAAACAACAATACCCTTATCGATAGGATTATATCTATCAATTATAATACTTTTACAATCAAAAATATATCAACATCTAATAAGTAATTCACAAATTGGCCCCCATAATGGTAGAACCTTTCCATGTTATGACACAATTATCCCCTACATATATCTCCTCAAAACATAACTCTCACTTGTGACAACAAAAAGTTCCACATATAGTAGATTTCAGCACCAAAATAGCACTAAATCTCATAAAAAAGTCCTTAAACCCCATTAAAATCTATAACATATCTAAAAAATAAATTAATTGAGGTTTAAAAAAATTAATTTGTGTTTTTATGATAAAATTATATGGGGTGTTATAACCTACACACCATATATCTAAAAATCAGTTAGTTGCATCTCCAAGCATAACTGACCCTTATTTGCGAATAACACTATCGACTAAACATGCATATTAGACACTCGATCACACATATCCTCTTGGATGTTACTATATTTAACTTACAATCATACCATAAGAACCTTCATTATATGTAAAGTTAGCTCACTCTTGTTAATAATTTGAATCTAATGATCCTAAAACGACACATCATCCTTAATCCCATCATCATTAATATTGGTCACTTGGGGAGAGTTGGGACGATATTGTTAAAGCTATTATATAATAAAATCATCATCAATACAATTAAAATTATGAGCAAGAGCTAGCTAGTACGATACTTTACCAATCCTCTTGATAATATAAAATGAACCTATTAGCTTGGGTGCTAATTTCCCTCACCTTGGAATACAATGATTCTAAAATCTAAGAGAAACTCGTACGAACACCAAATTAACAACTTCAAATTATAGTGGATTTATATTACTATCCAAATTAGATCTCTTAAAATATAAGTTGTCTTTAGTAACTTATTTATAATATGTATACAATCTAATGTTTCATACATGAGACATGGCCTGATAATTACTGAATTATTAAACCCCAAACAATATAGAGGTAATTGGAAGAGCCTACCATTTATATACTTAAATTGATCTATTTTAATTGAATAATAATAACTATTTTATAGTAAAACTCTATATATTCTAGGAGAATCTCCCATGAACCTATGAAAATTGATATACATTCTCATAGAATGTGTTATAAAAACTAAATATTACGATCAAATTTACCATATATCTATGTATGATAAGTATGGATCAAATTCACCTATGTATCAAGATACTTATACAACCCTTTTCAGAACCACCATGTAAAATGAGAATATTGGTTATAATGATACTTTGAAGAACCCAATTAATATATATCATCTTTGGTATATAGATCTTTCCAATCCCATCACTAAAAAGGTCTCTTAGATTTTTACGAAATAGGAAACCTTGGTCAACCATTATAAAAAACATATATTTCATAACTTCCTAAAGATATCTTCTAAAAACCATTCATAATGTTCATCAAAACATTATCCAACTTCCACATAGGAATGGGTAAGGAATTTAGAATACCAATGGGACCCATATATTTGGTCTTCACCAAAGGGTTAGTGAGGCACTATTTGAAAAAACCCACTATGACCTTCCTCATTTTAGGACACCAGTGATATTTGTAAATATTAATGTATTTTTTTGTCATAACCAGCTAACAAACACATGTCCAGGAATGTTATTCCCTTATTATTTACTTATACATGCTCATAGGAACTATAATACGACCTTAGATATAAAGGATATTATCAAAATAAAGATACCAATCAAGTTCCATATCCCCAACATGTATATTTTACCTCATCATAAGACAAATAAAGTATCCTAAATAACTCCCCTTAAATACCCTGAGAAGTGAGGAGGTGAAAATAAATGATGTAAGGATCACTCAACCTTGATAATCCTAAACATAAATACACTTCTTAATGAATAGGGACATCATCTTCCACTCACAACATGAATCCCACACCACTTGTGACTGATTCTTCCTAAATAGTGTGTTAGTTACACAATTCCACCTCCCATAGGTATAAAACACCTCCAAATAAATATTATCAAGGAACTAAATCATTTTAAAGACTAATGGATCATTTCCATCTATGAGAAAATATATCTCAATCTCTTATGATCTGTGTACACCATGAACCTTTAACACAAATGATTGAGACACCAACATCAGAAATCGTTCACTAACACTTCCAACTCAAGATCATGTATTGGGTATTTGAACTCATGTGACCTTAGATTCCTAGACCCATAAAAAACTACAAAACCCTCCTATATACAAACTAATATATACCTAATTTTTGATACATTACAATATAGTGTATACTACTTATATGGATTTGGCACAGTAAGGATTTACACAATCCTCAACCTCCCATTCAATTCATGAAAGGCTCTCTCACAAGAATCTGACTAGCGGAAATTTTCCTTGTTCATAGTCAGGGGTTTTATCATTTATTCCAATCAAGAGAAGTCCTATATAAATATATATTAGTAATTTAAAAATCCAAATAATATCCAAAGAAACCATTATCTAGAACTTCATACGGTCTACTGATATACCAGCCTGCATTATCACATTCCCCAAGATGTGCACCTCATTATTCCAAAATTGACACTTTCAAATATTATCATACAATATATTCGCTCTATGTGTATTAAAAAAAATATCCCAATATTGTGAGTACAAAATAATATTTCTAATAATTAGGAATGAAAGAATCTAACATAGGGACAACATGAGGATGGAATATCATCCAAACTTTACATCCCTCTACATACATTTCTACAAGATGACTATTAAAAACTCTTGTAATACCATAAAAGGTTTTATATCATCCCACATAATCAGAAACTAACATAGGGACTACTTTTATAATAATTAAAACGAAAATGCCTAACTCACTATTAACACTCCACAATACCTATACTCCTAGGTGGAAAAGATGAACCACCACTATAGATTCTCTTTTTACTACCCAATTTTGTGAAAAATCAAACTAGTGTATTTTACTACATAAATATACACATTCAGTATCTATACTAAAATATAATTTCTATTAAACCATTCAATAATTTAGGTTCCTATAATATATCTAGGTCTCATTTAGAACTTCTAAGAAAGAAGATAAGTGAAATATATTCATTTGCAGCCTAATCACATACCTTAAACTAACCTCAAAATATATATCCATAACTACATCATCCCTAACCAAAATTGGTAAATCCTTGAAGCATAGAAAATTATGCACCATAGTCCAAAAATCATTCCCTTTTAGTAAATATGCATGAAATATTGATCCTATCTTCCCTCAATGTCTCTAAGAAGAAATGATCATAGGACAGAACCTAAAAATATTTCAAGGAAAACCTAACATGATTATTATACTATATCAGTACATCACACTAATTCTTATCTAAGAATCATAACATATATGTCATTAACTTCAAACTAATATTTTGTGGTGTCTTGAGATGATGAAATATTGTTTCAATCAACTCAACCTAGATATTAGTAGCCCAGGGGCCACCCGTTCCAATGAATATGGGTGGATGATTTACTTGAAACACCAATGTTAGTATAAAAATAGATACTATAGAACATGGAGTCTGTATATACCTAAACTATATAACCTATAATAATCTCTCTTAGAGATGATCATTAATAGTTGGTACTAGTGCAATAAGGGGCTTTGGCTCAACCAATGGTGGGGAACGTTCATCCCCACCTCTGGATCTTCACTAGAGGACATTTTTATTTCATGTATCTGCTATTAAAAACACATTATTCACAACACATTTATATAATATATATTTCTATCATAGTCCAAAGGAAACTAGAAACACATATGGTACCCCATGTCTCTCTATAAACTACGTAATAAAAATATCCCATAACATGACCTCTCTAAGGATTTGTCTTCACACACTAAGAAATATTATCGAACATATATTATATAGACATACTTTAATATTAATTTTTTTAACAAGAGTATCATAAATGTCTTTTAGATAAATTAAACTGTTATTATCTGCTAGTGAATAGAAAACACTAGTGTGGGGGGGGGGTGAATCAATGTTGATAACTTATTGAACAATTAAATCATTCACCATTTATATCTACAATTATTTAGTGAATGGATTTATCTCTCTTCCCTACTGGCTTTTGTTTTTCATGCACGTGATATGAATAGTAAAACCAAAATAAAAAGGAAAGTAAAATATTTTAATGAGGTTTACCTTCCAGATGAATGACTACATACCTAGTGTATGGTGGTTTTTCTCTAACACACACATAAATCCTATACTTTTATAATGAAAGTATTGGTAAATAGAATATCCTTATACTAGTGTTACTAAAAACAACTAGGAACAATTTAAGCCCAAACATTCATCTTATTCAATATATAATATTTATAATATACCTTTTTGATGTAGATAAATGGTAATGGATTAGTTTATTACATACTCAAAATGGATATAATATCATTTCTCAATATATAACAATCCAAGAAGAAATATCTTATATTATTCATACCTTATAGTTCAAAGACATTGTAGGTTTGTATTCAAAGACTTATTATTCAGCTTAAACAATGACCAACAGATTACTCACAGGTCTCTTAGTTTCCCCTTTTCTTCTCCTTCAACTTATAATGATCAATCCACCACAACAATATCAGTTCTCTTTAACTCTTCACCACAAAATATATACACATTGATCATAGGGTCATCTCTCTATCTCTATAATAATAATGGTATAGAATATGATTCAACATTAACAGTCCCTTATTTTTATTTGACTCACTAAATATATAAGATAATATCATTGTTGGGTATCACTTTCCTTATTCTCCTTGTACTCTATTTGATACCCACAAAAAAACTCATCAGTATAATATCATTATTGTTATATGTGAATCCCATTGATTTGTGTAAAATTTTATTCTCCATAATATCCCATTAATCATAGTCAAGTATCTTTTAATTTTAAATTCTATGGGACTTAGAATTTAAACTCTCTATGAAATATTTTAATTATTATTCTCACTATCATCTATAAATAATACAAGACCATTTAATCCATGGTTACATTAATGATTGTTTACATGGATAATTGTAGTGTGGAAACTTAGGTTATGGTGATAATATCTCTTTAAAACTCTCTCTCATCCATGCTTCAGGGAATGATCTTCTCTTAGTATGAAAACATCTTCTTAATTAGTATAACTAGCTTAAAATGATATTTATCTTTATATATTTTCATAAAAGATGATAAAATGTTATAAGTAAATCATATATTATATTATACATATGAGTATGATTATCGAATAGTTTTTTTTAAAAATATATCTATTAGTTATAGAGGAGGTTCAGATAGGTACATACTAAGTCATAACTGAGGTAAATCGTTTTTTGGCTCACTTTTACGTTTGGGAGACACATGCCATATTAATCACATGTTTCTTGTATGTGATGTTTATAAAACCTAAGAATATATTTTTTGATGATTATTATGAAAATTATCGGGTTTCACATACCCATATAAGGTTATTTCTATCATGGGGATTAAAATTAAAATGTCACCAAAGTAGTAAGGGCTTTATGTTACAATATCATTGGTTATAAGGATTTTTTATGATTATGTTTATGATGATGAAATATCCTGATCTAATTCTCTAGAATCTCATTAATATTATTATAATATGGTTATTTATATACCGTAAATTATTTCCTTTAATATTACACTCTTAAAGTACTTAAAATTATGAAATAAGTTTCTTAAGGAAGATCAATTTTATTTTTCACTTTGGTTGAAAATACTTTATCTTCCATATTTATGTTTTATAAAAATATTTTAAAGATTTTTTTCATTATTATCTAATTATTTTTTAATTTAATTTTTAACTATGATTTTTTTTACAAAATGGTCAAAATTTATTCTTCTTTTTATCTTTTGACTGAGGTACTTTTTTCATTTTAAAAAAATGTGAAAGACATCCTTTCTTTTATCTTATACATCATTAATGAAATTTATTAGCACCATGATGATAATATTTATTCACAAGTTTCCAAGGAAATTTTCAAACAAATTTATTTTCATAATATTTTTTGATTTTATAGTTTTTGAAAAGTTATTTTCAAATTGTAGAGGATATTTTCCTCAAGAATTTCATAAAATTTTGGAATAGTATTTTTATTATACTAATAAAACAATCCTTGATATCACTTATGATTTACCGGGGATATGATCTATTGGGTCCATCCTTATTCCTTCTGTTAACGAATTATGTTTATAAGGATAATATTTTTATGAAACCTATTCATTTTCCATGAGATATGCTATGATGAAATGATAAAATGTTCATGAAAATCATTCCTTTTATATGGGTTATGCTTTGATGAAATGATGAAATGTTTAGGAAACCAATTTCTTTTCCAAAAGTTATGTTGTGTTGAAATGTTTATGAAATCAATTCCATTTCACGGGTTCTTTTATGACGAATGTTTTATGATGTTGGGGAACACATATATATGATTTTCATTATTTGACTTGTGGTTCTAGAATTATATATCCCTCTACTGCATTTTGTAAAGACAGATATGTCATGAGATAAACAGGACTGGAATAGAGAGTGAACCCAGTTTAGTAAGGGAATCTATCCACTATAATAGACTTATGAGTGAACCTTTTTTATTATAATGGTTTAGGGATTAAACCAAATCCACTATTATAATCTTGGAAATGATCCTTGACTACTTAGTAAATAAATTTTTATTCTTATGTTTACAACTAAAACATATGTCTTATTATGCTCTCATGGATCATGTTATTTTACTACATTATGATTTATCTTCTATGAACTTACAAACTTTATTCCATGAATTAGGATTATAATAAATTCTTTCCATGGATTGATTTTTTAAATGCTATGATAATGTTCACATTCCCTTATTCTCATTTTAGTTCGATATCTCTCTGATTTATCCTTACTAAGCATCTATACTCAACCTTTCATATGTTTTCTTTACCCAGGTTATGAATAAAGGTACTAAGAATGATGAGTCTAATAATGTTTCTAGTAATGAATATTTTATGGTGATATGGTGTAATACTCTTTTTATCTATTTGTTTATGTTTCCAAGTTTCCAAATTTACTATAACTATAGGAATATGGTGTGTATGGTTATGTTATGTATTGTATATTCATTTAAAAATATGTAATATCAATGTATGAATATTTTGGGTCACTATATTTGGGATGTGTAAATAACAGTAAAAGTAATAATAATAAAAACCATCAAATTTAAGCTATAATTAACATATAACATATCTAAATGGTAGAAAAAAATAAATCAACCCAATATATAACTATATGATCAAAAATATATGTTCTAAAAAATTATTTAGGATCCCCAATGGTGTATCATATACATCTGGTGTCAATTTATGCCAAAATAAAATATATATGTAGAAATAAACATAAAATTGGTTCCATGTTCGTTTCTGACCTCTTCTCCCAAATTAGAAATAGGTATCCAAATCAATATCTAGAATGGGGAACATGGTCTTGTCTCGACCTGAAACCACGAATTCTACTCAGGCACCCATGGAGACTGAATATGGTTCGTAAATAAAACAATAGGCTACCACATATGGTGTCCCAAAATAAATTCTTTTTAATAGTATTCATGCTTATGTACCATATGAAATAACATAAAGAAAAATTAAATAAATTACCGTTGAACCTTGGGTTTCACTATGATACCCATGATCAACTATACCTAATTCGGAAAATGTGATACTTTTATGAACATGATACAAAATCAAACTATGGTTTGGATAAGTTTCTTCCCCTAATACAATCATATGTTATCATTAATCCTCAAGTTTAGATAAACACCCACTTCAAGTATCATCACATCTTAACCTCATGGCTTAGATAAGTGACATCCCATATTTTATCTCACATTATTAATCAAAGGTTTACAATGTAAATCTCACTTAATACCATCCCATATCATCAATACTAATGTTCTATCTAATTCTTTATTGGTTAACATCACGTATGTAATGACTCAAACTATTATAAAAAAATTCCATATTGGTCAAATTAAATGTCTTAATATATAATATTGTTATAGAAAAATCATGAAATTATATTATTTTATTATAACCAATTGGATTTAAGATTTCCTTATGTATATTTACCATTGATAATATAGACATTGAACATTGATCACATGATTAGTATAAATATAGTGTTTTAACAAATCCAATTGACATAGAAAAAGGAAGTGATGGTATCGAACGGTAGGATAATACCCTATCAAGCCCATTTATCGAAGCTTCTAATGCATAAATAATTTTCGGGATTTTAACTTGATAAATCCTAATCTATGATGCAATAAATTATTTATTAGAGAAACCATTTAAGGGATAAGTTCAAGCTCATCGAGTTCAAGACCTAAACCATGTTCACTGATCTAACACATGAATGTCCCCCCATCAAACACCTTACTCTTAATGTGTTTTCCGGTGTATTAAATGGATATCTATCAAGACCCTAGTAATATAAATATTTACATTATTTTTTATAAAATAAGTTTTATATTTTCATTCTATTATTGTTACACTGTAAATGTTTTTTATTTTTATTTAATAAAGAAGAAATTTTATTTTTGATTAATATTAAAATCCCATTAAGGAATTTATTTTGAAGAATTAATGGATTTTTGAAATAAATAATTATATAATAAAATATTTTAATTAAATATTTTTTATTAAATATAAATGATCGTATAATTTTTATAAAGGTACGAAAACTTTTATTTTCAAAAAAACCTATCATTTTTAACAAATATATGTTATTATATTAAAACTAAAAGTTTTCTTATTTAGAAAATTATTTAGATATAATTAATTTTATTTCTGGAATTAGAAAGATGAAATTATATAATAGTTACATTTTCATAATTTTAGGAGATAATCAAATTTTTAGGTAAAACTTAAACACCAAAAAAATATACATTATGTATTATGACATAATAGTGACCCATAATTGATGTAATAAATATAATAAATTTTATCCATGACCAGATATATGTTTTATATTTAAAATAATCTGATTTTATGTTCATTTTATTTATTTTTTAAATCCATTATGAATCCTATAAAACTTATAATATATTTTAAGATTTTAAAATCATTTTATAATGAGTGTGATTCACTTACACATAAGAAAGGACATTTTTTTATTAATTTCAGACCTTGTCCTTATAAAAAAACCACTCCCATTTTTAAAAAATCATGGAAAAGTATCATGGAGTGTTTTGTGGTTTTGGATATTTCATTAAGTAGAGTCCAAAACCTATATAATAAATAAATCCACCTCTTTTTCTATATAAATCCACTAAATCTCCCATTTAACATCACTGAAAATCCTTGGATCATATACATACACTTATCTTCACTCTTTGTAGTCCTCTCAATGTACCTCCAATCTCTCAATACGCCCCTATCAAGCATTTGGACTCACAAACACAAGTAAGGGATCCTCACCTTCCTCTCCTCCATTAAATTCAAGAACCTTATTTCAAATTTGTCTTTTTAATTGTAATTTTTAATAATTTAAATTATTTATAAACTTTAACATACTATATAATTGATTTTATTTTAATTATATATTATTTATCCTCTCCCATTTTTAACTTTATCTAATTTGTTACTATGCTAGAATTTTATAAGGGATTTCTCTATTCTCATTTCCATTGAAGAACTTATTTTATGTTATGTCCTTAAATTACATTTTATTATATTGTAATATTTTTTTACCTATTGAACTTAATTTCAATTTAATGTATAAATTATTTTACCACCTTTCCCTCTCATTAACCCTTCTATGGTGCTTTATTTAGACCCATTACGATGCAAAAATATAGTTAGGATTCTTTTCTATATTAGAGTTTCATAATTATCTTATTCGTTAAATTTCAAGATTTATAATGTTGGGATATTATTTTAAATGACCATATTACTTCCCATTTTATGTATATTAGCTGAGATACCTCTTTTTCTCTCATCAAACAATTATTATGAAACTTTAGGTGACATTGTTATGCTGCCAAAATTTCACCACGATCTTCTATGAAAAATCTATTGTGTAGTGAATACCATACCATTTTCTATCAAGAGTGTTCATATTTATAAACATATAGATTTGATTTGGAAATTACACATATTTATTCCACACTTGTTAATAATTGAATAAATTATTATTCTAAATGAATCCATATTTTATGACCAATATTGTACACTTAAGCATGATAATGAAATGAATATGATGGGTGCGACCTGATAGTGCTCCAATGCATTGGGTAATGTTTAATATCATGATACATAACATTGAGATATAGAGTGAACCAGGTTACTTTATGGTGCTTTTTCAACAATGTTTTATAGGTATTTTTATTCTTGATTTATGTTTATGATTTAGTGTTTTAAGTTGTTTCCACATTTCCCATGTTATGATTATCATGATATATCATATCTCATTTAAATGGTAATAATACCTAATCTTATTATTACCCATTGATATTTATAGTGTCTAATATGTATTAAAATTTTCATGTTAATACATGTGTATTCCCTTATAAGGATTTATATCTCACACCTTATTTTATTTATCCCTAGATTATCCTATGCAGTTTTAAAAATCCATGGAATTTTGGAATAATGTTAAGGATGTTTTCAATAATGTTTTTGTATCCCTTTTCAAAATTTTATGATATGTACCTAATTCTCAAAGGCACTAGACTTCTAGATCTTTTGGGTTGTATTAAGAGTCATTTTATGTAATATATATGGAATTAATGTTTAACAAAGAAGAGGTTTTTTATTATTGGTATCATAGGAAAAGTTTAGTTATTTTTGGGATTAGGATTAAAAAACTCTAGTGAAAGCCTTAGGTATAGTTCTAAGTATAATATAACATTAATTAATTTTGGTTAGTATATATTAAGTGTTTTATCAAGAAAATACATCCCTGTTTGGATTATATAAGTGGACTTGGTTTAGGTACATATGTACAATGGCATAACAACTCAGACAAGGTGTCACGGGCCAGACACAGGGTAACCTGGTACATAACAATGGCCCTTACTGTGCACCTAGTTTGACACTCCTAGGGGATATACTTATGTAAATTCATAAAATAATTTTGAACCATTATTAATGGAATAAAAAACCCATAATAATAAATGTTATTAAATATAACATGGATAACAAAGATTGAATCCTAGAAATTCATAAGTTTGGGAAATAAATGTAATTTATATGTTATCCCATTAATTTCATTGGATTCTAATTTATGAGTTTAATTGTTTGAAAATTATCTTTTCTAAGTATTTTTTGTGTGAGTTAAATGAGTAGAACCAGAATCAAATAGTTATGGTAGTTTAATCATTAATTATTCTATGCATTCCTCCATATCACGAACGTTTGTTAGAACTATTCAAACACCACCACAAAGCACAGTGGTTGAGATTTTGGTGAAAACATACAATGGGGAAATTATCACATCACAAGTATATAACTCATACCCTATAAAAATATGTGGATTAAAATCCCAGATAACCATTTCATACTTCCTTTGGTGTACAATGATGAAATTATTGGCATGTATTGTATTTCCCTATAAAGAGCCCACATAAATTCCCACAAGATAAAATTAGTCTTCGTATTGCAAATCGACCACCAATTTTGTACAAGTGAAAGATAGAAGATTAATCTTATTTAAAAAAACATTAAAACATGGATATTATTTCTTCATGAGAAAGTATATCTATCACAAATAATTTTGTCTAAGGAAATAATCATCCTTGAAGACATGACCATTTTATGGGAAAACACTGATGTGTTTCCCAAAGAATTTTCGGGTCTTACTCCTAGCTGAGTTTTTGAATTTTCAATCAAGCTTATACATGGGGAATTACTAATATATAAGAATCTATATAGAGTGTATTTTTTGGAACTTCAGGATATGAATAAAAAACTACATGATAATCTATATAAGGCTTCATATGCTCATGTGAATCATTATGGGGTGCAACAGTCCTCTTCTTCAAGAAAAAGGATGGGTCAACGAACCATTGTATTGATTATCATGAGATCAGTAAGATCAAGATAATGAAATTTTTTTATCTGAATTATATTGATTAATTGTTCAATTAGTTATGTTAATCACAATAATTCTCCATGGTGGATCTTTGATCTGTATATTACCATGTCAAGGTGAAGAAGGATGTTATCCATAAGAATTATTTTCATACCAGGTACGAGGTCTATGAGTTCATAGTGATTAATTTTGGTCTCACAAACTCTACATAAATATTCAAATAATTTAAGAATATATTTTTACATATTACCTCAAAAATATTATTGTAGTATTTGTAGATGATATTATAATGTACTCTAAAACCAAGAAAGAGAATGAGAAGTATCCAAGCACTGTTTTAAAGACCATACAAAAAGAGGAGCTTTATACCAGGTATAAAAAACATGAGTTCTGGTTTAATGATGTCTCATTCTTGGGGAATATCATCACAATAAATGGGATATCAATGTATCCTTCAATGGTATAAGAAATTTAATGATGGAAGAGTCCAATATTTGTGATAAATATCTATAGATTCCTTATATTATCTGGATATTATAGTTGATTTGTAAGAAATTTCACGTGATATTCAAACAATCTAAACAAGGTAAATTAGAAGAGGGTCATGTTTTATTGGAATGATCAATGTTAAGAGAGTATCAAGTAATTTCCATGGAGGATTATCACAACACCAATGCTCACACTACCCACAAGTGGAGATCCTTTTGTGGTATTTAGTTATGCTTAAATAAAGGGATTGGGCTATGTGTTAATGGAGAATGAAAAATTCATAGCCTATAATTCAAGGTAGATAAAATATCACATAAATAACAACCCAACAAATGATCTAGATTTTTAATAAGTCATATTCATATTGAAAATATTGTGAAATTATAATCTTGGGGAGAAGCGTGATAAATATACAGATCAAAAAATAATCATGTATATATTCGCAATGAAAGAGTTAAATATGTGAAAATGAAGATGGATAGAGCTGATCAAGGATTATGACTACTAAATCCACTACAATCCTAGTAAAGATAATAAATTAGATGATGATCTATGTAGAAAGGATCCAACCATTCTATCACTAATGAAATTTAAGTGGGATTATATCTTCATTGATTTAGAAAGGATAGATATGGGAATCATGAAGAAAGGAAAATCATAAATTCATTTATAAATAATTTCTCAAACATACCTTTTGGATAGATAAAAAGATTATCAAAGGGATTGTTTTCAAATTCATAAGAAATTAGAAACAATAAGAAAATTGGAATCCTTGGATTTCAATGTTAATGAAGATGGAGTTGTGAGATTCGTGTCAAGACTATGTGTACCATCAAATATCGAGTTAAATAAAATGATGTTAGATGATGCACAAAACTCAACCTTCTCCATCCACCCAAGAAGTGTAGATATTTGTTGAGATACCCAAGAATGCTATTGGTGGGATAATATGAAGAAGGAGATCGCATAGTATATATCAGGACTACTTATATGCCAATAACTGAAAGAGGAATGGAAAATATCCATGAGGATGATGAAACTGAGGACCATACCTACATGGAAATGGGAGAAAACCATCGTGGTCATTATCACTGGACATCCAAATACATCCAAGGGAAACAATTCTATATGGTTGGTTATGGATCATATTACAATGGAAGATCACTTTATCATTATTCAAGAGGATTTTTCACATGATTAACTTGCACAGATATACATCAATGAAGTGGTAAGGATTCATTGAGTAACACTATCGATTGTATTTGATATAGATCCATGATTTACCTATTGGATCTAGAAGTGTCTACAAAACACTCTGAACATTGAGTTGAAATTCATCATGTCTTATCACCATCAGTTATATTTCTAATCTAAGTTGACTATCTAGAAACAAGAGGACATATTGAGAGAATGATCAATTGAATTCATAGAATAATGAAACCAATATCTTCCTTTGGACAAGTTCTCTTACAAAAACAGTTTCCAATAAAGAATAAAAATGGATCCCTATGTAGATCATTATTGGAAGAGGTGTATAACACCTTCATGATGGAATGATTTTGGAGAATACAAACTGATAGGTCTTGAAATAGACACAAAATGTGTGTAAAAGGTCAATACCATTTAGCAGCACATCAAGGGTACTTAGAGTTGAAAAAAATTTATAATGACAATCATGGATGAGACATAGAGATTGATGTTTGAGACATGGTATTTCTCACCATATCTAAATGGAAGAAAGTGATGATATTAGGTAAGAAGTTAATGATTATTCCATGGTACATCAACCATTTTGAGATCCTTGATCACATCATAGTGGTGGCCTATCCACTAGAACTCTCACCAAACCCATACCAAGTACATGATGTATTCCATGTTACCCTCTTGAAGAAGTACATACCATACCCCTCACATGTATTCAACCTAGGTATGGATTGGGTAATGATATCTCATATGAAGATAATCTGGTGAAGATCTTAGATTGTAGAGAAAATATTCAACAAAATAAGACATTAAACCTTGTCAAAGTGTTATGGGGAAACCAAAAGTTTTAAGAAGAAACACGGGATTTGGAGGAGGTGATGAAAAAGAGATACCCTCATCAATTTTAGTGCGGTTAAATAATGTTTTGAGGATGAAATTTCCTAAGGGGGTAATATTGTAACGACCTGAACTGTTATAAAGAATATTTTCCCTTTATTTAATTAAATGTCTTATTATATAATATGGTTATAGAAAAAACATGGGATTATTTTATTTTATTTTATAAAATATGATTAATAAGACCAATAAGTATATTTATTTTTCATATTTTAGTCTTTGAATAGTGATCACATGTCTTGTAAAAATATAGGTTTTTAACAAATCCAATCACACAGACAAAGGAAGTGGTGGCCCCACCAGCATGATCGAGCCCTATGGAGACCATTTATCAAAGCTTATATAGGAGATATAATTTTTTGGATTTTACCTTTACTAATCCCAATATGATATCCAACAACTTATTTATGAGAAAAACTTTTTATGGGATAAGTTCAAGATTATCAAGATCACTCCCCAAACCATGTTCGTTGAACCACCCCATGAAAGTCTCACCATCGCTCGCTTTACTCTTACGGTTTTTGTTGGTGTAATAAAGGGAAATGTATAAAGAGAAATTTGAATAATTATGTTATTTTTTATAGAATAAGGAATATATTTTCATCCTCTTATTTTTACTCGGTAAATTATTTTTATTTTGATTCAATAAAACACAAATAGTATTATTGGTTAGTATTAAAATTTAATTATGAAATTTATTTTGATTAATTAATGGATTTTTAAATAAATAATATTTTAATTTAATACTAATATTAAATATGATTTGTTATGTATAAATTATCATATAATCTTTATGAAGTAGATATGATTTTTATAAGGGTTCAAAAACCGTTATTTTCAAAAAAACCCATCATTTTCGATAATGGACAGTTTTTATTTTAGAAGTGAAAATTCACATATTTATAAAATCATTTAGATAAATTGATTATTATTTTTGGAATTATAATTTCAAAATAATCTAATAGTTAATTTTTCATAATTTTCAGAGAGAATCGAATTTTCATGTAAAAATTAAATACTGTATAATTATACTTTGGGTATTGTGACATCATAATGACCCAAAAGTAATGTAATAAATAATATAAATATTATAAATGGAAAACTATATGTTTTAAATTTAAAATAATGTTATTTAAAGTTTATTTTATTTATGTTTAAAGCTATTATGAATCCTCCAAAAACTATAATATATTTGAATGTTTTAAAATAAGTTTTTAAGATTGTGACTCATATCCACATAAGAAATAGAATTTTTTGTAAATTTAAGATCATATATTATAAAATAATAAAACCCACTCCCATTATTCATAAAAAATGGGTAAAACCATCTTATGTTTTTTGGTTTTGGGTATTTTATTATGTAGAGTCCAAAACCTAAATATTAAAGAAATCCTCCTCTTTTCCTGTATAAATCCAGCAAAGCTCGCATTTATATCCACTAAAAATCCTTGGATCATGTTAATAATCATAAATCCACTCTATATAGTCCAAAAGGCACCCAAAAGCTCCCAAGAATCCCCTACCAAGCATTTGGAGTCACACACTCATGTAAGGGATCCTCACCTTCCTCTCCTACTTTCAATTCAAGCACCTTCATTGAAATTTGTCTGCTTCATAGAAATTGTTTATAATTTCAATTATTTATAAAAATAAAATAAATATCTAATTTATGTTATTTTAATGATATATTATTTATCATATCTCATTTTTACTTTTATCTAATCCATTACTATGTCAAAACATCATAAGGGGTTTCTCTCTTCTCATTTCCATTCAAGAACTTCTTTTATCTTGTGTCTCTTAAATTCCCTTTAATTTTGTTTTAAAATATAATTACATATTCCCATTACTTTAAATTTAATTCATACATGATTATATCCCCTTTCCATTTCATTAATTCTATCATTATTCTTTATTTACACCTGTAACCATGCAGAAATATAGTTAGGATTCTTTTTTATATTCTAGTTTCTTCATTACCAAATGCATTTTATTAACAAATTTATAATAATGGGATATAATTTTACATTCCCCCATTAATTCCATTTTTTTCATTGTCATGATATACCCCTTTATCTCTCATAAAACAATTTTCATGAATCATTAAGTGATGTCGTATGCTGCTAAAATTTCACCGCGAACATCGATGCGAAAACAATTGTGTATTGAATACCATATCCATTTTCTATCAATGGTGTTCACATTTATGGACATAAAATATTTATTGGGGACATAAAAATACTTATTACACACTATTTAATCCTATAATAAATTATGATGATGAATGAATTCATATTTTATGATCTATGTGGAGAACATAAGTATCAAGCATGAAATTAATATTATAGGTGCAACAAGATAGCACTCCAACGCATTGGGTAATGTTTAGTATCATAATACATCATGTTGGGACTAAGAGTAATCCTGATTCAAATACAGAAAATTTTCCACCATGATATCATAGAAGTTTTATCCTTGACCTTTGTTTATGATTCAATGTTTTATGTTGTTTCCACATTTCCCATGTTATGATTATCATGTTATATCATGTATCATTTTAATGTTCATGATCCATAATCATGTTACGACCCATTGATATGACTATTGTATAACATGTATTATATTATTTATGTTATTACATGTTTATTACCCTACAAGGATTTATATCGTACCAATTTATTATATTTTTTCCAAGATTAACCTACATAGTTTTAAAAAGCCATGGAATTTTAGAAGCATGTTAATGAAGTTTTCAATAATGTTATTGTATCCCATTTTCAAAATGTTTGTTATGTACATAATTCCTAAAGTCACTAGATTTATTGATATTTCAGGTTGTATTAACTGTAATTTTATATAATAAATCATCTATTAATGTGAAATAAAGAGCATGGTTCTTATAATATATCATCAATACTAGTATTACTCAGGGTGAAAATAATGTCTTCCACAGGTTGCATCACATAACATTATCAACTGGGGTCAAAATAACACCCACCCCTGGTTCTATCATATAATATCGTTTCCAAAATTTAAAAATACCACCCAACCCTAGTTCCATTACATAATCCTATACATTAGGTTATAATGGAGAACTCCCCAAATTCCATCACACCTTATCAATAAGATATCTTCTTAGATAAGTTCCCAAACCACAACCCCTTAAAATGTGGTTGGATAAGAGCCCAACCAATAACCTATTCCTAAAAAATTATTCATAATTAAAAATGAAATATCAAATAATAATTAAATTTATAAAAAAATCATTAACCATGTTATATAAATTTTATAGTTCACTATAAAGAAAAACCATTTCAACACTCAATATTTTCACTATTATTTTTTCTAGGGATAGGTACTCACTCAAACTAAGCACATGGATGGGTTTCAATAATTTTTACATGCACACATCTAATCTATAACTCATACTCATGTAGATATACTACTATTCTTGCTGATATTTACTACTCATTAAAATATCAGGAATCATCATTGAGCATCTACATTCAGTTTATTAGGTCATAATTCCCAAAGAGATAACCCCTTGTGTTTCCCATGAAATTTCATTTTTTTATCAAATCACCCCCAAAAAAGAGGTCAAATGTTTAGGATCTATAATTCACAATGGATTTTATGTGTACCAAACAGGGTGATTCCAATATGAAATAAGGTTGAAACCATTTTAATAGGGTTTTAGGTCATGTAAAAAATATGTATGATTTACTATACATCATACACACATAGAATATGTTTAAAACATATGGAAATATTAAATAACACATACCATATGTCTATGAGAATTTTCATAGTGAATAAAAATGTTTTATTTAGTAAAAAATGCTTCGAATCAGGAAAACATGTAAAATACCTAGAAATAGGCATATATGGTGATAACTAGTGTATGTATATAGAAAACTAATAGAAATAAAGCAATAAAACAATAGGAGAGGTTAAATCACCGACTGAGATCCATCATGAAATGTGGGACTCTGATCTTGGCCTGAATAAAAGAGATCACAACTTAGAAGAGAACCCAATAGGAGATCTTGGGAACAAGATCTATTTACTGCTGGCCAAAATGAGGCTATGCCCTCAATTAATAAATAATTTTAAAATAATTAATTATTTTTTTAAAAAAATGCACACTAGGAAAACCATTTCATGTCATATTGTCTCATAGTGAAATTCCATTAGTGAGCCAACCCTCATGGAATGACCCCATGGGTCATGGTGTAAAACAACCCCTTAATGATAACCATAAATCCAACCACACTATTTAGGGTCATGTCATTGTTATAACCTTCCCCTTATAGTGAAATTACCTTTTGTGGATTGTTTTTTATGGATCAAACCTTTATCAATGTGGTGTGATATTCCATTCTAGACACCATTTACAGTGAAACATACCATATTTCTATGTGATCCACTACAAGACCAAAATTAATGTTACATGACTACAATTATTCATAAAACACAACATGAATAATATAATACCCTAGGTAATGGTGCTGTACTTGACTATCCTCAAAAATCCAATCCCATCAACCTATAACAAAAATCTAATTTTATGTATCCACTCAACAATCTATAAATCCATCAACTATAGTATGATATTTAAAACATCTATTACTTTAAATATTACACGAATCTCAACCATAGATAAATCATTCACATGTAATAACATCTTCACAATTAAACCTTTATATGTTTTGGTCTGAAGGTTCCCTATTGGACCCTCATTATTTCACAACCCTCACTTGGTATGGTGTGATGATCCACTTAAAATAGATTTTATCCCTAACATAAGGCCAACACATGGCCCCCACTAACACCTATAATAGAGTAAAACACTAAATTACATGACATTTATAAAAAATTAATCCATATTTATACCTGAAAATTAAATGAGTAATTAAAGACCATATTCTACTAAGTACTAGATGATGTATATACATACCGTTTTTTCATCATAAGACACACCCTAAGAGGCTAGTGAATCTTTCTGCCTACATGATTGGAGAATAATGAAAAATTTGTTTTATTATCTAGTCCATCAGCACCAATATTCATGGAAATCATGTAAATATATTTTGAATCAATTTTTAGACTATATTCCCATATAATTTGAGGATTAAAAGGCCGAAGAGTTTATAAATATTGATCAGTGGTTATATTAGTGATGGATTACGTCACCATATGTATTGGTCTATTGTGATGTGAACATGTTCTAGAAGGTGATGATACTACTAGGGTTAAGAATTTTTTAGAAAATCTAAGTCATTCTAAATTTTCACAGGTGTATATATTTTCAATGAAATCCATATCTAAGGTTGTTAATTAGTGTCTTATTATAGAGTATAACCAATTTTAAGGTAATACATTTGGTCAACACACTTATTCCACTAAATCCAGTGGTGGGGAACTTGATATTATAACTTAGATATCTGAGGAGTCTCATTAGGGTATATATCGGTAAAGTATAATTTTTTGGGGTTTATATCATTCTCTATGATATTTATCATTGGTTTTGTGACATAAATGTGTTTATATGGTTCATATTTTTCCAGGTTATGCTATGTATATAAAGGAGTGATGGTTCTATATGGATTTGTGGTATCTAAAGAATATTTGTTGAATAACTCAAATTTTTCTTGTAGGTGAAAATTGTTTCTGACTAAAGGATCATAAGTTTGATTAAGAATATAGCAGTAGTTGTGATGTTGGGGATCTTTTGTTTATTTAGGTTTTGGTGGAGTCTATGGCTCCTATAGGAAGGGGAATCAATTTTACTACGGTTATTCCCCTTAGGGGAGTTGGGTGATGGGAGTCCAGGGTAGGGGTCCAATATAGATTCAAACCACTGGTTTGGATCCTACTAATTAGGGTTAGGGTTGATGTATTTTTTGAGGTATGATTCATGTGGAGCATAAAATCAATTTTAAATAAAATAGATATTCCCAAATACTTAATATTTGATCACATTTTTAGTGATCCGGAGCTTGGTATAGAGTATCTGTATCGGGTGATGTCTCTCGAAATTCTCTTAGGGGGTAGTATGAGGGTATCGACAGATGTTTAGAGTATGATGTATTGATCGATGGATATTGGATTATTTGGGATCATTTTATATCTGAGATGAGTAGTTTTTGATGTGATCCTTACTATGGATAACTTGTTTGGGTATCGAGCCCACATCCACTGTATTATCAAATTGAATCTTTCAAATACCTATATGGTGATAGTCATAACTACAAAAACCAAATAGATTTACATATAGGCTAATCTTTAAATAACCATCATCAGTTGTGGGAAATTTTAACCTAGATAACTATATTTGTTCAATTAGATTATGATAAGAATCAAAATGTTTTACCTCAAATTATTAATCTGTTCTATGATGTTTTTATAGATTTTTTATTAAGGTTTCCATACAAGAGAGATATTTTATTGAACAATTTATCTTCTTCAAAGTATGGATTTCATATCTATTTTTTCATACATGATGACTTAGGAAGATATTGTATATTTGATGTCCCTTTTAGAGGATCTATATGTGAAAGGTTTTATTCACATGAGTATGTTCCCATGGGGTACTGTTATGTTTTTCACTATAAATGAGAACAAATAATTGTAGTTATTTTTATATTAACAAATGATGAACCATGTTATGGTTAAGAACTGATATCCTCTTCCTCATATTGATGGACTTTTTCATTCGTTAAGAGGATCCAAGTAGATATTTATGATCTACATGAGGTAAATTTATCATCAGTTGTGGGTGAGGCCATAAGATATATCGTGAACTAAATTTATAAGTTTCTATATCCTATATGAGTTTATTGTGATTTTATTTCTGATTAAATAATTAGATTACAATGTCCATGGTTCTTATTAATCAATTTTTCCATCCGTATCTAGATTTGTTTTGGTTTTTTTAATTAATGGTGCTTTGATATACTCCTTGTTAAGGTAGGATCATTATATCTATTTAGAGATCATATTGAGAACGCTAAGGGAATTCCCACTGTATACCAAGCTCTCTAATTTTCAGGTATGGATCAATGAGGTTTATGTTTTTATGAACATGATATTTAAGGTTGTAATATACATGGACTCTAATAAGGATGATGATATGATTTATTTGGAGTGATCCAAGAACATATTTATAATTAATGGTTACCAAGTATTAGTAGGTTATTATTGAAGATTTATCCCAAATATATCTTATTTGATCAAATTGATGATGACCCTGAACAAGAAGGTAAAAAAGTTCATGTGGTTGAGATATTATGAAATTGAATTTTAGGAGTTGAAAGGAAAGTTGTAATATTTTCTAATATTGTTATTACTTGATCAAGGTAAGAAGTATACATTATTATGTTACATATCAGGAGATGGGATTGGGAATTTTTAATACAGGATGAGTAAGTAGTTTTTTATGGGTATAGGAAGCTAAGACTATAAAATAAAAAATACCTAGTTCATGATATAGAGTCAGTGGTGGTAGTGAAAATTCCATGATGCGGGAATAAATACCTTATTGGTGAGTGTTTCTTTGGATATACTAACCATAAGATCCTATGGTATATATTATCTCAGTGTGACCTAAAACCATAATAGTGAAAGAGAGTTTTGTATCTTCAATATTTGTACTTCAAGATATAATATAAACCTTGAAAATTTATTTTCACACATGATTAAATATGTATGAAAAATGAAGAACAAGTATTACATGTGGCTAATAACAAGTGGAAGGCGATGATCATATTCAATGAGATACACATTGATGTTCATAAGTATCAGTGTAGAGAGGCTCTGATTTAATTTTTTATTGATAATTCAATCCCAAAATGGGTGAAGGGGTGTAACACCCACAAATGATAAAGGGTTAAATGAATAAATGATATGACTCATGTCAAGAAGATGCACCTTCCTTTTCAGGATCCTGCCTGATTATAACTCCACATTTAAGCGTGCATGTCCTGTAGTTGTTATTAGGATGGGAGACCTTCTGGAAATTTTCCCATGGTATGTGGAGTGGGGACAAAGGACACTGGAAAAGACATGTGTTGGCATGTGGGGACTATCATCAGTCAGATGACCGGTTTAGGCATGTGGGTGGGCCTCATGGTGGGGACCACGTGTCTGCGGGGCAACTGGCGTACCTGGCAGGCTGAGACCCGATGGTCATGTTAAGGTCAGGTGTTTGTACTATCTGCAGAACCAAGTTGTCACGTTTGGTATCAGAGGCGGTACCCAGCCTTAAGGGCAGTCCACTGCCTGGGTTGAGATGTAGGGCCCATAACAAGGACATTGTGATCTAAAGGGGTGGTGAATGTAAACCCCTGAATGATAAAGAGTTAATTAACTAAATGACATGACTCATGTCAAAAAGGTGCAGATGAACTGGCAACACTAAGGAGACATCGAAGAAAGAAGGTCATGGTAGGTACGGGGGTCCTATGTCCCGTCACACCTACCAAATCCCACCATCCACAGGATCTCACAAACCGTGAGGCGATATTTAAGCGCCAATCCCGCAATGCTCTAGAGATTGGGAGGAAAAGGCAGGCACATTAGGGGACGAGGAAAAAACCCAATCCCACCGTGCCCCCCACATCCCACCATCCACAGAAACTCAACCACCCTGAGGGCACCCCTTTCCAAGAGTCGGGATTCATTGAATGTATTAGATCTATAATTACTATCGTTATCCGGGTAGAAAATACCATCAAAAAAACTATAACTGATTTAATTATCCATTTGCAGAATCACCGTCTCAATTAGTTTATACTTAGTCATGCATGGCTTAATCATTGAGACAAGCATATGAATACTGACAGGATCAAATAGGTAGCATCACCATCCACATCTAAACCGCTTAAGGTATGACCGAGGATAGGCCTTAGAACCCCAACAAGAGCATGAAATGTCACTCACAATCGTCAATTCATTTGGAAAGGAGGGAAAGGCCCCCATTTTCATCCACTGTCATATTCTGTATCCAATACAGGAAGCAACGTCATTGGGAACCATGGCACATACATTATCTTCTCTACACGAGTTCCTGGATCGCAAGGGCCGTGATACCATCCAACACATAACACAACAAGTGTTCTCAATGGATATCCAACCCAGCCAAACCGTGTTCCAACATTTACATGGAAACATGCAAAATGACCAAATGAAAGCGAGGGGAAATTCTACCCCACTTACGGATGAGGGTTCCAACGAGACCAACGTTCCCTTCCCAATAAAGAGAGATAGTCGTATCTTGACAACCGTCTACCACTCCCACAAAATCACATAAGCACAACCATGAACCCACACAATTAACTATGATGCCTAGAGAGAAGAAACTCAAGAGGGATCACAATGCAGCACATGGAGGCAGGGAAAACACCACTATGCATGACACCAGGGAAGGATTGATATACCCAACCCCCCGATATCCAAAAACCACATTACATAATGAGTACCATCCATCAAGAACCCGAGCCTTTGATCCATTACCACCTGGATCTCTAAATCATCCACACACAGATTTGCGTTTCATTCCACTGAAATGATCAACCGACATTCTTGAATCTCTCCGTATACCAGGGCCATACACTAACCACTTGTATCATAACCTTCCACAATTCTCCATATAATCACTAGTATACCCAATTTCCTTTCAATCATTTCATAAACTCCAAACAATGTCCTCACCGACATGATGCATGTGGAATCTAAATGCCCAGATGTAAATTTCATGCAATGTGGGGCGAAACCTTTGGGAAACAGAGAACCGAGGGACTATCAAGGGCTACACATCACCAACATGCACTGAAATAACTTGAGGTAACGATGGAGGAGGAAGATACCTCTACCCAGAACCCCAACATGAGACACAATCCCCAACACCTTTGATTCCATAGTTTTACAGGATCCCCATTAAGGTTCATCACCTCTTGCCATTGCTCATGAAATAGGCTGCTTAATTACAGATAAAACATCCATGATATTTGGTTTCATCCAAACTTGAATGACCTATGATGGGGTCACAACCTTCCATCTTCACTCATCATTGATAAAAATTTCTAACTGGAGCCCTAATCAACTAGGATCTGACTATCCAGCATTTTAATGGAACTAACTGTAGAGAGTCATCACCTCTCAATGATGCTCAAGTAAACCATGCTGAACAAATAGATCTGACTTCAAACACTTATTTTATTCAAAAGACATGAATTTTCATTGACAAGGTCCCAATACTCATTCTGTCCTTTACCAAGGACCGATTAGAATAGAAAAACCAATTCCATTCCATGAATCTACAGGATCCTGGTTAATGAGTCATCACCTCTGCATGATTCCCATATATCTTGTAGAAATAGTAGATACACATTCTCACACCACCATTGTGGACATCATCACCCAAGGAATGAGTGAGGATGAAGGCACCCCAACTTTTCCAATAATGAACTGTGGAAACTGTTTCCCTGGTGGTGTGAGTTTCCCAGGACTCAAATAACTCGCATGTGGCCCTGACAATGCATTGACCAAAGCACTCCTACTAATCATTGACTAAGGAATCATGCAATGGTTCACATGGAATATATCTGAATGGGAAATTTAGGAGCACGGTATCATATCCTGGTGATACTGATAGTTTCTCCCTTAAACCACTACCAAAATCCAACAACGCTCCAGAGAAGGTGAGGAAAAGGCAGGTACAAAAGGGGATAACAAAGGAAACCAATCCCACCATGCCTCCCACATCCCAAAATCTGCATGAAATCAACCACACTTCGTGCCTTTTAAGAAAATTACGACCCGCAATGCCCCATGAAAGGTGAGGAAAAGGAAGGTACGACATGATGGAGAAAAAACCCAATCCCGCCAATACCTCTCACATCCCACCATTGAGGAAGAAGGTCGGAACATCAGGGGATGAGGAGGGAAATTACCATCCCACCATGCCTCCCACAGCCCACCTTCTGAAGTAACTCAACCGCAAAGCGGAAGCTTTTAAGAAGATAAACCAGAAAAGCTCAAGAGACGTCGAGGAAAGGGAGTCATGGTTGGTACGAGGGTCCTATGTCCCGCTGTGCCTCCCACATCCCACCATCCATATGATCTCACAAACCGTGAAGCGGTATTTGATCACCATGCTCGCAATGCTCTAGAGACGGGGAGGAGAAGATAGGCATGTCAAGGGATGGGGAAAAAATCAAATCAAGCCATGCCTCCCACATCCCACCATCCATAGAAACTCAACCACCCTGAGGTAGCTTTTAAGCAAGAAAATCCACACTACTCTAGAGAAGGTGGGGGAAGGAAAGGAGCATTGAGGGATGAAAAATGAACCCCAACCCACCATGCCTCCCACATCCCACCATCCACAAGAACTTCTCCACCAATAGGTGGCCTTTTATGCAAGCCTAGACTGCAACACTCCATGAAAGGTGAGTAAAAAGGAAAGAAAGACATGGGACAGGGAAAAAACCCAATCCCTCCAATGCCCCCCACATCCAACCAATGAGGAAAATTAAGGTGTCCCACCGCTATGCCTCTCACATCCCACCTTCTGAAGGAACTCAACCGCCATGAAAAATCTTTTAAGAAGACAAACCCACAATGCTCTAGGGACATTGAGGAAAGGGAGTCATGTTAGGAACGAAGGCCCTATGTCCCACCGCACCTCCCACATCCCACCATTAAAAAGAACTCAACCACCATTGGGAAACTTTTAACCATGAACCAGGACACAATCCATGATCATCGATCATCATCCCATCCAAGTTACTTTCGTCTACTATTGGATTATCTTTTAATAAGCCCTTGGAAGATGGAACCACAATTGTGTGAGAGAATTCAACCCAAGCATAGACAGGGCCCGTACATCAGCACCAACAAAATCCATTACCAATAGGGGAATCTCTAAAGGAACAAGTGAGGTTCTACAAGGTGGAGCTCACCCACCTAGGGATTCATTGCTTGAGGTATAACCATAGAGAAAGTCACCCCTTTCACTGATTTAATGAGACCCTTCATAGAACCACCATCTTTCGACTAGTTTTTCCTTGTACATGAACAACCTAAACTTTGAGGCAAGAATATGCCTAGGGGAAGGATCATCCAGGTAGCATCACCAACCACATCTACATTGTTTGAGGTATGACTGAGCTGACCACTCAGACCCAAACACAAGCCCAAACCATCTTCCTGAACCTTCAATTCCTTAAGGAGGGAAGGCCCCCATTTTTTACACACCATAGAATAACATATCAAATATGCGCAACACCTTTTGGATCCCATGGAACAGTTAAGATCATCTTAATCGATCTTTCCTGGGTCAAGAGGTCTTCACAATCCGAATAGATAGGGACCATATGAAAGCAAGATTATATTAAACCGCAACTTACATATAAGGGTGCCATGGAGACATACATTCCCTTCTCAAGAAAGGAACATTGTCGTATCTTGGAACCCATCCACCTCTCCCACAAAATAGTGTATTCCAAACCAACAACCCACATAACTGCTTGTGACCCATCCATAGAGAGAGGAATCATGGCGCAACAGTAAAAGGTAGGGAAAACAACACTATGCATGAGGGTTTCCGGATATGGGACGTTGTACGAGCCCACACCCAAGGGGGGTCACTGGGCTCTCCCCCCTAAATATACTTTTATTCATTTCCATCCATCCCACCAAGAAACATCAACATTGACGAGGAGACATACTTAGGGGTTTAAACCACCTAGATGGCACCATAGTGCATGAAAGACAACATGTGTTTCCCTAAAGGAGACAAGAAACCATTGGAATAGCCACCGATGTGACCCCTGAAGAACAAGAAGGCCATAGACACATCATTTCTTCCACCTGGTGTATCATCCATCACCGCAGATATGAGTGGCCACATGTCGTCCATAAAAAATCCTCACGTAAGAATTCAATTTTCTTTAGTTGGTATTGTCATTACATACATGATCCAACAACATATGAAAACCACCACCTCCATGTCATTCCTTTCAAGGTACACTGAATCAACCAAGACATGCCCTGAGTCCCCTTCAAATCATCTCACTCAGATGGCATTTCTTGTACGCAATTGTGAGTCTGTAGGACCTCACATGTGACAAACTCGAGCTCATTGTCATCAATTTTATGGCGCACTACCTTGGAAAAGAGAAGAACTAAGAACTGGGAAAATCATCAATCATTCATGACATAGTATAAATGCCTTTTTTCTTTGTCACTGGGAAAGTCATTCAGTGGCTCTGGGCATGCACAACAAGACCCACACTCATGGGGGTTGCTGACCCCTCCCCCCCCCCCTAAAGAGACATTTATGAATTTTCAGTTACCCCACAAGAAAACATCAACATTTACGATGAGACATGATAAGGGTTTAGACCACCCAAAGGGCACAACATCACATTAAAGACAACATGTGTTTCCCAAAAAGGGAAATAAAACCATAGGAACGACCACCGACCTGACCCCTTAACCACATAAAGTCCACCGACACACCATTTCATCTATCCCATGTATCTTCCATCACCATAAACAAGACCAGCCCCATGTTGTCCAAAATATATCATCATGCATGAATTGATTTTTTTAGGTGGTGATTCTCATTACATACGGGACCAAAATCATATGAAAAACCCAAGCTCAACATCATTCCTTTCAAGGAACACCGCGTCCACCAAGACAAGACCCGGGTCCCCTTCAAGTCGTCTCACATGGATGGAATCTCCTATAAGTGATTGTCAGTCTGTAGGACCTCATATGAGATAAACCCCAGCTCATGGTCATTGGTTTTCTGGCACACAACTTTGGACAAGAAATCCCAAAGAACCAGACGAATCATCAAGCATTCATGACATTGTCTAGATGCCATTTTTTCATGTCACAGTAAATGTCATTCAGTGGCTCTGGGCATGCAGGACAAGACCCACACCAAAGTTTGGTCTCCGAACCCTCCCCCCTAAAGATACATTTATTCATTTCCAGATATCCCACCAGGAAACATCAACATTGATGAGGAGACATATTGAGGGGTTTAGACAACCCAGATGGCTCTGCAGTGCATGAAAGACAACACGTGTTTCCCTAAAAGAGATATGAAACTGTTGGAATGGCCACATATGTGAACTCTTAAGCACATTAATGCCACCAACATGTCATGGAATCCATCCTGTATATCATCCATCGCCATCGAGAAGACAAACCACATGTCCATAGCGGGTGCTCATGCATGAAATTAATTCTCTTTAGGTAGTGATTTTAATTACATAAAGGACCCAAAAACATATGACTAACCCCACCTCTACATATCTGCTCTCAAGGCACACAACATCCACGAAGATAAGCCCTGAGTCCCCTTCAAATGTTCTCTCTCAGATGGCATTGTCTGTACGTGATTTTCAGTCTGTAGGACCTCCCACGCGACAAACCCCAACTCATTGTCATCCCTTTTATAGGGAACTACCTTGGACAAGACAACCCCCATGCACCAGAAGAAACATAAAACATACATGTAATTGTCTAGAATCCATTTTTCATGTCACTGGGAATCTCATTCTGTGGCTCCAGGAATGCAGGACAAGACCCACGCCAAAGGGTGGTCGTCCACACCTCTCCTTCCTAAAGAGACATTTATGAATTTCTAGATATCGCACAAGGAAAAAATCAAAATTTATGAGGAGACATACTATGGGGTATATACCACCCAGAGGGCACCGCAACACATGAAAGACAATATGTGTTTTCCCTAAATTTGATATGAAACCATAGGAATAGCCACCGATGTGACCCCTTAGGGACATGAAGGCCACTAACACATCATGGAATCCATCCCCTGTATCTTCCATCACTGATGAGAAGACATGTCCCATATCCACAGTGGGTCTCACGCAGGAAATGAATTCTCCTTAGGTGGTTATTTTCATTACTTACAGGAACCAAAAACATATGACAAACCCCAACTCAACGTCTTTCCTTTTAAAATTACACCGCATCCACCAAGACAAGCCCTGAGTCCGCTTCGAATTCTCTCACTCTGATGGCATCCTCTGTACGCGATAGTAATTTCATAGGACCTCACATTCGACAAACCCTAGCACATTGTCATCGCTTTTATGGAATACTACATTGGACAAGACAATCCCCAAGAACCAGACAAATCATAAAGAATTAATGGGATTTTCTAAATGTCATTTTTTCATGTCACTGGGCATGTCATTCAGTGGTTTTAGGCATCCAGGACAAGACCCATTCCCAAGGAAGGTCACCGACCCCTCCCCCCAAAAGAGACATTTATGCATTTCCATCTATCTCACCAAGAAACATCAACATCGATGACGAGACATACTGAGTGGTTTAGACCACCCTAAGGGTACCTCAGTGCATGAAAGACAACACATGTTGCCCAAAACAACTATGAAACCAAAGGAACAGCCACTGACGTGACCCATTAAGCACATGAAGGCCACCGATAAATCATGGAATCTGTCTCATGTATCACCCGTCACTATAGAGAATACAGGACCCATGTTCATAGTGGGTCCTCACACATGAATTGAATTTTCTTTAGGTGGTGATTGTAATTACATACATGACCCAACAAAATATGACAACCACCACCTCAATGTCTTTCCTTTCAACGCACACCGCATCCACCAAGACAAGCCATTAGTCACATTAAATCATGTCACTATGATGTAATGTTTTGTACATGATTGTCAGTATGTAGGACCTTATTCTTGACAAAACCCAACTCATTTTCATCACTTTTCCAGTGCACTACCTTGGACAAGACAAGACCCAAGAACCAGAAGAATCATCAAGCTTTCATGGAATTGTCTAGATTCCATTTTCCGATGTCAATAAGCATGTAATTTAGTGGAATTGGGCACTAAAGATGAGACCCACACCCAGGGGGGGTCTCTGACCCACCCCCCTAAAGAGTCATATATGAATTTCAAGCTATCCCACCAGGAAACATCAACATTGAAAAGGAGAAGTACTGAGAGGTTTATACCACCGAGAGGGCACCACAGTGCATGAAAGACAACAGTTGTTTCCCTAAAAGAGCTATGAATCCATAGGAGCAGCCACTGATGTGGCCCCTGAAGCACATAAAGGCCACCAACACGGAATTGCATCCCAACCACGTATCCTCTATCACTGAAAGAAAGATAGGCCCCTTGTCATCCTTCGTAGATCCTCACACATGAATTGAATTTTCTTTAGGTGGTGATTGTCATTACATACAGGTCCCAACAACATATGACAACAACCACCTACATGTCTTTCCTTTCAAGGCACAACGTATCCACCAAGACAAGCCCCGACCCCCCCTTAAAATTTTCTCTCTTGGATGGCGCTCTCTGTACACAATTGTCAGTCCGTAGAACCTCACACGCGAAAAACCCAAGCTCATTTTCACCACTTTTCTGTCACACAACCACAGACAAGACAAATCCCCAAGCACCGTAAAAATCATCAAGATTTCATGGCATTGTCTGGAGGCCATTTTTCAATGTTCTTGGGAATGTCATTCGATGGATATGGGAATCCAGGACAAGAACCATGCCCAAGGGGGTCTCCAACCCCTCCCCCCTAAAGAGACATTAATTAATTTCTAGCTATCCCACCAGGAAACATCAACTTTGATGAGGAGACATACTGAGGTGTTTAGACATCCCAGAGGGAAGCACATCGCATGAAAGACCACACGTGTGGCCCGTAAAAACCTATGAAAACATAGGAACGACCACTGAAGTGACACCTTAAGCATAGGACATCCACCCAAACATCATGGCATCCATCTAACGTATCATCCATCACTAGGGACATGAGAGAACCAACTTCTCCACTGGGTCCCCACACAAGAATTCAATTTTTGTAAGGTAGGGATTGTCATTACATACAGGACCCAACAATATATGACAACCACCAACTCCATGTCTTTCCATTCAAGGAACACCACATCCACCAAGAAATGCCTCGATTCCCCTTCAAATCATTTCACTTTGATGGAATTGCATGTACACGATTGTGAGTCTATAGGACCTCACATCCAACAAACCACAGCTCATTGTCAACGCTTTTCTAATGCACTACCTTGGACAAGAGAATCCCCAAGCCCCAGATGAATCATAAACCATTCATGGAATTGTCTACATACCATTTTTCTTTGTCACTAGGCATGTCATTTGGTGGCTCTGGGAACGCAATACATGACTCAGGCCCAGGGGGGTCGTCGACCACTCCCCACTAAAGCGACATTTATGCATTTCCAGCTATCCCACCATGAAACATCACCATTTATGAGGAGACATACTGAGGGATTTAGACCACCTAGAGGGAACCGCAACACATGAAAGACTACACATGTTTCCCTAAAATAGATATGAAACCCTAGGAATGGCCACCGACACGTCATTGCATCTGTCCCGCATATTTTCCATCACTGTAAACAAGACTGAACCCATGTCATTCACAACAGATCCTCATGCATGAATTGAATTTTTTTATATGGTGATTGCCATTACATACGGTACCCAACAACATATGAAAAACCCCATATCAATATCATTCCTTTCAAGGAACACCACATCCACCAAGACAAAACCGGAGTCCCCTTCAAATTGTCTCACACATATGACATTTTCTATACGTGATTGACAGTCTGTAGGATCTCACATGTGATAAACCCCAACTCATGGTCATCGCTTTTCTAGCACACTACCTTTGAAAAGACAATCCCCAAGCCCCGGACGAATCATCATGCATTCATGTCATTATCTAGATGCCATTTTTTCATTTCATTGGGCATGCCATTCGGTGGCTCTGGGCACACAGGACAAGACCTATTCCCTAGGGGGGGTCTCCAACCCATCCCCCCCAAAGAGACATTTCTACATTTCCATCTATCCCCCTAGGAAACATCAACATTGACGAAGAGACATACTGAGGTGCTTATACCACCCAGAGGGAACCACACCGCATTAAAGACAACACCTGTTACCCAAAAAGAGCTATAAAACCATAAGAAATACCACTAACGTGACCCCTTAGGCACATAAAGGCCACCAACACATCATGGCATCTATCCCGCATATCTTCCATCACCAATGGGAAGACATGCCCCATGTCCACATCGGGTGCTCATGCATGAAATTAATTCTATTTAGGGGGTGATTTTCATTACATACAAGACCCAACAACATATGAAAAACCCCACCTCAATGCCTTTCCATTCAAGGCACACCACATCCACCAAGACAATCTCCGAGACCCCTTCAAATCATCTCACTTGGATGGAATTGTCTTTAGTCTGTAGGACTTCACATGCGACAAACCCCGAACCATTGTCATCAATTTTATGGCACACTTCTGTGGACAAGACATGCCCCATGCACTGAACGAATCATAAAGAATTCATGGCATTGTATAGATTCCTTTTTTCCATGTCACTAAGAATGTCATTCGGTGGAACGGGGTACACTGGACAAGACCCATGCCCAAGGGAGGTCTCTGACCCCTCCCTACTAAAGAGACATTTATGCATTTCCAGTTATCCCACCAGGAAACATAATCACTGATGAGGAGACATAATTAGGTGTATAAAACCTACCAGAGGGCACAACATCAAATGAAAGACAACACATGTTTCCCTAAAAGAGAAATGAAACCATAGGAATGGCCACTGACGTGACCCCTTAGGCACATGAAGCCCACCGACACGTCATGGCATCCGTCCCACGTATCGTCCATCACCGCTTAGAAGGTAGGTCCCATGTCCATAGCAGGTCTCACAAATGAAATTAATTCTTTTTAGGTGGTTATTGTCATTACGTAGAGGACCCAACGACATATGACCAACCCCATATCAACTTCTTTCCTTTCGAGGCACACCACATCCACTAAGACAGGCCCTGAGTCACCTTCAAATCATCTCACTCAGATGGCAGTGTCTATACATGATTTTCAGTCTGTAGGAAGTCACATGAAATAAACCCCAACTAATTATCATCGCTTTTATGGTGCACTACCTTGGGAAAGACTATCCCCAAGCACCAGATGAATCATCAATAATTCATGGAATTGTCTATATTAAATTTTTCCATGTCACTGGGCATGTCATTCGGTGGATCTGGGAACACAGGACATGACCCATGCCCAAGGGGGGTCGCTGACCCCTCCCCTGCTAAAGAGACATTTATGAATTTCTAGCTATCCTACCAGGAAACATCAACATTGATGATGAGACATACTTAGGGGTATAAACCACCAAGAGGGAACCACAACGATTGAAAGATAATACATGTTTCCTTAAAAGAGCTATGAAACCATAGGAACAACCATCGACGTAACCCCGTAAGCAAATGAAGGCCACCGAAATGTCATCGAATTCATCCCACTTATCGTCCATCACTGCTGAGAAGACATTCCCCATGTCCATAGCGGGTCCTCGGGCATGAATTGAATTTTCATTATGTGGTGATTGAAATTACATACAGGACCCAAAAACATATGACAACCACCACCACAATGTATTTCTTTTCAAGGCACACTGCATCCACCAAATCAAGCCTCGAGTCAATTTAAAGAGTCTCACTTGGATGGAACCGCCTGTATACGATTATCAGTCCATAGGACTTGACATGGGACAAACCCCAACTCATTGTCGTCACTTTTCAAGCACACTACCTCAGACAAGACAATCCCCAAGCACCGAACGAACCATCATGATTTCATGGAATTTTCTAGATTCCATTTTTCAATGTCACTAAGCATGTAATTTGGTGGCTCTTGGCATGCAGGACCAGACCCATGCCCATGGGGGGTCGCCGACCCCTCCCCCCTAAAGATACATTTATGCATTTCCAGCTATCCAACCAGGAAACATAAACATTAACTAGGAGACATAATGAGAGGTTTATACCACCCAGAGGGCACCACTGTGCGTGAAAGTCAACACGTGTTGCCTTAAAAGAGATATGAAACCATAATAACAACTACCAACATGACCCCTTAGGCACATGAAAGCCACTGACGCGTCATGGCATCCGTCCCACATATCATCCATCACCGCTGAGAAGACATACCCTATGTCCACATCAGGTCTCATGCATGAAATTAATCCTCCTTAAGTGGTGATTTTCATTACATACCAGACCCAAAAACAAATGACAAATCCCATCTCAACATATTTCCTTTCAAGGCACACCGCATACACCAAGCCAATCCTCGAGTCCCCTTCAAATAGCCTCACTCAGATGGAAGTGTCGTTATGTGATTGTCAGTCCGTAGGACCTCACATGTGACAAACCCCATCTCATTTTCATTGCTTATTTTGGCACAATACCTTTTAGAAGACATTAAACAAGCACCGGAAGAATCATCAAGCATTCATGGAATTTTCTTGATGCCATTTTCCATGTCACTGGGCATGTCATTCGGTGGCTCTGGGAACATAGGACAAGACCCAAACCTAAGGGGGGCCACCGACCCCTCCCCCCTAAAGAGACATTTATGCATTTCCAGGTATCCCACCAGGAAACATCAACATTGACGAGGATACATACTGAGGGTTTAGACCACCCAGAGGGCACCATAGCGCATGAAATATAACACATGTTGTTCTAAAAGAGATATGAAACCCTAGGAACAGCCACCGACATGGCCCCTTAAGCATATGAAGGCCACCGACACATCATGGAATCTATCCATCATATTGTCCATCACCTCCAAGATGACAATTCCCATGTCCACAGTGGGTCCTCATGAATGAATTTAATTTTCATTAGTTGGTGATTCTCATTACATACAGGAAACAACAACATATGAAACCCACAACCTCCATGACTTTCTTTTCAAGGAACACTGTATCCACCAAGACAAGCCCCAAGTCCCCTTCAAAGCATCTCAATCGAATGGAATTGTCTATATGAAATTTTCAGTCCGTAGGACCTGACACGCGACAAACCCTATCTCATTGTCATTGCTTTTCTGGCGCACTACCTCAGACAAGACAAGCCCTAAGAACCGGACAAATCATCAAGATTTCTTTGCATTGTCTGGAGGCCATTTTTCTATATCCTTGGTCGTGTCATTACTAAGGGAATACTCATAATTTTATTTTTCTCCGTTCATTTATATGCTTAAACTCAGCAGGTTCTCCCACCATACCTAGGGTTAGAAGAGTTGCTCTATCTAAGTGTCAATGAAGTCATGGGACCACAAGGGTTCCCTTACTGACATGATAAAACACAGTCTACCACAACCTATCGCACCACATGTCACAAGGGAGCATGAAATTAAGCCATCCACATAATAGGGAACATGAGGCCACCATCTACCCCATATGCCTTCCCATTGAAAATCATCCCGATTTGCAGATATCCTATTTCGGGAGATCTGGTGGCTACCCCAAACATGACGCCCAGCCAGGCATGCCCTAGACCAAAAATGGCCTCGGGTGCAACTTGTGTTCAAAAACTCAATGATTCATGATATTCTTCTATTCACCCCATGTATCGCATTTCGCTGCATTCTTCATTGACATGATAGCTGAGATATTCATTGCTAAGAGTCATTGTATCGATATTTCTAAAGTCACCTCTGTGGATACCCCAAGCGTTACACACACACGCACACCGCACAGGTCCAGGAGGAGATCTTCTAATATGTTCTTTACCATGGCACATCCTATGCTGGTGTAAGAGGTAGATAAAAGTTCTCATTCCCTCCGAGGCATGCCTCCATCTACCACAAGGGGTCACATGAGGGGGGGGGGGTCCCCTTGCACCCCACTATTTATGTTCCAACCAATCCACATGTCCACCGACATTCTACTAGCATCCGAAAATGACCCTTCAGCAGGTTCACCTATCAAAACTTTGTTATGACTTATCCTTCCTCTAAATGATATGGTTCGGTGGACTTATCATGACATCGCAAATGGAAAACTTCCCACGTCACCACGATCCGAACACTTCACCAGACCATTCAATCGGTAGGAGCGACGAGCGGTGTGTACAAAGGGAAAGGACGTAGTCAACATGAGTTGATGACTCACGCTTACTAGGAATTCCTCATTTAAGATCAACAATTGAAATGATATATCCCCATCATGATGAAATTTAAAAGATTTCTCGGGACTAACGACCAAGGATATAGACTCGTTGAATACATCATTGTAGCGTGCGTGTGGCCCAGAACATCTAAGGGCATCACAGAGTTGTTATTTTATCAAAACTTCCATGGCCCGGTTGTCCATAGTCCCTCTAAGAAGCTAGCTGTGGAGGGGTACCTCCATGTAGCTAGTTAGCAGGTTGAGGTCTTGTTCATTTACAAAATTAACTAGACAAATCACTCCATCAACTAAGAAAGACCATGCACCACCACCCATAGAATCACAAAAGCGCTCTCAACCTGTCAATATTTACTATGTTGTCGGGTCGAGTATGAAATAACAATCACCTAAAAAAAATTCAATTCATGTGTGAGGACCCATTGGGGACAAGGGTCCTGTCATGTCCTCTATGATAGATGATACATGGTATAGATAACATGACGCGTCAGTGGCATTAATGTGCTTAAGGTATCACATCGGTGGCCATTCCTATTTTTTCATAGTCTTATAGGGAAACATGTGTGGTCTTTCATGCGCTGCAGTGCCCTTTGGGTTGTCTAAACCCCTCAGTATGTCTTCCTTTCAATGTTCATGTTTCCTGGTGGGATAGCTAGAAATTCATAAATGTCTCTTGGGGGGGTTGGGTCGGTGACCCCCCTTGGGAATTGGTCATGTACTACGTGCTCGGAGATAGTGAATGACATGCCCAATGACATGAAAAAATGGATTCTAGTCAATGTCGGGGAATCATTATGATTCTTCTGGTTCTTGGGACTTCTCTTCTTCGACGTATTGTGCCAGAAAAGCGATGACATTGAGCTGGTGTTTATTGTGTGTCAGGTCCTATAGAAAGACAATCGAATAGAGGAAATTCCATCTAAGAAAGTCAATTTGAAAGGGTCTCTGGGCTTGTCTTTGGGGATGTGGTGATCCTCGAAAGGAAAGAAATTGAGTGGGTGTTTGTAGCATGTGAGACCCTAATGGATGACATTAAGAGTTCCATTCAAGTGGAATGATTTGGTGTGGGCTGGGTCCCTATCAAGCGTAGCTCCATCAAAGAAAAGTAACATCAGGCTAGGGTTTTTTGTACATTCTATAGGATTAAAATGAACCTTGGAATGACATTGAGCTGGGGTTTGTCATATGTCCAATCCCGTATGTAATGAAAATCCCTGAAAGACAATTCAATTCATGAGTGAGGACCCACTATGAACATGTGGCCTTTCTTGTCTACGGTGATGGATGATACACGAGACAGATGACATGACATGGTGATGGCCATTCATATGGTTTAATAGCTCTTACAGGAAAACACGTGTGGTCCTTCATGCACTATGTTTCCCTATGGGACATCTAAACCCCTCAATATGTCTCATTTTCCATGTTGATGTTTCCTGGTGGGATAGTTGGAAATGCATAAATGTATCTTTAGGGGGGAGGGGTCGACGACCCCCCAGGTATGGGTCTTGTCCTGCATGGCCAGAGCCATCGAATGACATGCCTAATGACATGGAAAATTTCCTCTAGACAATGCCATGAAATCTTGATGATTCGTCTGGTTCATGGGGCCTGTCTTGTCAGGTGTAGTGCACCAGAAAAGCGATGACGATGAGCTGGGGTTTGTCGCATGTCAGGTCCTACAGACTAACAATCACATCTAAATAGTTCCATCCAAGTAATAATATTTGAAGTAGACTTAGAGATTTTCTTGTGGGAAGCAGTTCAATTTGAAATGAAAGACGTTGAGTTGGGGTTTGTAGCGAGCGAGAACCAAATGGCTATGATTGAGAATGCCATCAAAGTGGGATGATTCGGCTCAGGCATTGTTCTTGTCAGACGTAGCCCCCTCAAAAAGCAACTACATGGGCACATAGTTTGTTTTAGGTTCTACGGGCATGTAGTCAACCTATGGAAATATATGGAAGTGGTGGTTTTTATATGTTGTTCAGTCATATATGTAATGAAAATCCCCACCTTATGAAAATTAAAATCTTGCATGAGGACAACTGGGGACACGGGTTCTATCATGTCCCTGGTGAGGGACGATACGTCGGATGGATTCCATGATGTGTGGGTGTCCTTCCTACGCTTAAGGGTTCACGTCGGTGGTCTTTCCTATGTTTTCATAGGTTTTTTTAGGCTACACATGTGGTCTTTCATGCGTTGCGCAGCCCTCTGGGATGTCTAAACACCTTAGTATGTCTCCTCTTTAAAGTCGATGTTTCCTGGTGGGACAACTGGAAATTCATAAATCTATCTTTAGTGGGTGAGGGGTTGGTGAACCCCCATGGGCATTGTTCTTTTCTTGAATTCCCATATCCACTGAATGACATGCCCAAGGACATGGTAAAATAGCCTCTAGAAAATTCTAGGAAGGCTTGATGATTTATCCTATGCTTGGGGCTTGTCTTGTCTGAGGTAGTGCGCTAGAAAAGCGATGACAATGAGATGGGTTTTGTTGTGTGTCAGGTCCTACGGACTAACAATCACCTACAAACAGTGCCATCTGAGTGAGATGCCTTGAAGGGGACTCGAGGCTTGTCTTTGTGGATGCAGTGTGCCTTGAAAGGAAATACATGGAGGTGGTGGTTGCCATATATTGTTGGGTCGTGTATTTAATGACAATCACCACCTAAATAAAATTCAATTTAGGCCTGGGGAATCGCTGTGGAAAGGGGTCCTATCATCTCGGCGGTGATGGATGATATGTGGGACAGATGTCATGATGTGTCGGTAGCCTTAATGTGCTTAAGGGGTCACGTCAGTGGTCGTTACTATGGTTTCATAGCTCTTTTGGGAAACACATATTGTCTTTCATGTGTTGTGGTGCCCTATGGTTGGTCTAATCCCCTTAGTATGTCTCATCGTCAATGTTGATGTTTCCTGGTGGGAAATCTAGAAATGCAGAAATGTATCTTTAGGGGGGAGGGGTTGGCAACCCCCCTTGGGTGTGGGTCTTGTCTTGCATGACAAGGTCCACTGAATGACATTCCCAGTGACATGAAAAAATGGAATCTAGAAAATTCAATGAATGCATGATGATTCATTTGGTGCTTGGGTCTTGTCTTGTCCAAGGTAGTGTGCAAGAAAAGCGATGACCATGAGTTGGGGTTTACCGCATGTGAGATCCTACAGACTGAAAATCACGTACAGACAACGCCATCTGTGTGATATGAATTTAATGGGACTTGGGGCTTGTCTTGGTGGATGTGGTGTTCCTTGAAAGGAAAGATGTTGAGATGGGGTTTGTCATATGCTATTGGGTACCGTATGTATTGAAAATCACCACACAAAAAATTCAACTAATGCATGAGGATCTATAGTGGATGACATGGGGTTGGTCTTGTTTATGGTGATGGATGGTACTCGGGACGGATGCAAAGGCATTTCGGTGGCTATTACTATGATTTCATAGCTCTTTTAGGGAAACACGTGTTTTATTTCATGTGATGCGGTGCCCTATGGGAGGTCTAAACCCCTCAGTATGTCTCCTTATCAATGTTTATGTTTCCTGGTCGGATAGATGGAAATGCATAGATGTCTCTTTACGGGGGAGGGGGCAGCAACCCCCCTAGGCCTGGGTCTTGTTCTTCATTCCCATATCCATCTAATGACATGCCCAGTGACTAAAAAAATGGCATATATACAATTCCATGAAAGCTTGATGATGTTTCCAGTGCCTGGTACTTCTCTTGTCCAAGGTAGCGCACCAAAAAAGCGATGAACATGAGTAGGGGTTTGTCGCATGTGAGGTCCTACAGACTCGCAATCCCATATATACAATTCCATGTGAGTGAGAAGATTTGAAGGGGACTCAGGGCTTGTCTTGGAGAATGCAGTGTTCCTTGAAAGGAAATACATGGAGGTGGTGGTTATCATATGTTGTTGGGTCCTCTATGTAATGGAAATCCCCACCTTAAGAAAATTGAATTATTTCCTGATGACCCACTCAGGACAGGGGTTATGTCTATCCCTGGTGATGACCGATACTTCGGATGGATGCCATGGCATGTGGGTGTCCTTCATGTGCTTAAGGGGTCACGTCACTGGTCGTTCCTATGTTTTTTAGGGCCACATGTGTGGTCTTTCATGTGCTCTGCAGCCCACTAAGATGTCTAAACACCTTAGTATGTCTCCTTGTCAAAGTTGATGTTTCATAGTGGGATAGATGGAAATGCATAAATTTCTCTTTAGGGGGGAGGGGTTGGTGACCCCCCTGGGCATGGGACTTGTCCTACGTGCCCAGGGCCACCGAATGACATGCCCAAGGACATGGAGAAATGGCCTCTAGACAATACCATGAAATCTTAATGATTCATTGGTGCTTGGGGTTTGTCTTGTCTGTGGTAGTGCGCTAGAAAAGAGATGACAATGACCTAGGTTTTGTCGTGTGTCAGGTACATCGGACTGACAATTGCACGCAGATAGTGCCATATGAGTGAGATGCTTTGAAGGTGACTCAGGGCTTGTCTTGGTGGATGCGGTGTGCCTTGAAAGGAAAGAGATGGAAGTGGTGGTTGTCATATGTTTTTGGGTCCTGTATGTAATCACAATCACAACCTAAAGATAATTCAATTAATGTGTGAGGATCTCTTGTGGACGACATCGGGCATGTCTTGTTTGCGGTGATGGATGATACGTGGGTTGGATGAAATGGCATGTCAGTGGCCTTTATGTGCTTTGAGGGTCACATCGGTGGATATTCCTATGGGTTCATAGAACTTTTAGGGAAACATGTGTTTTCTTTCATGCAATGTGGTTCCCTCTGGGAGGACTAAACCCTGCTTTATGTCTCATCAAAAATGTTAACGTTTCTTGGTGGGATAGCTGGAAATGCATAAATGTCTCTTTAGGGGGGGAGGGGTCGGCGACCCCCCCTATGCGTGGGTCTGGCCCTTTGTGTTCAGAGCCACTGAATTACATGCTCAGTGACATGGAAAAATGGATTCTAGACAATTCCATGAAATCTTGATGATTCGTCCGATGCTTGGGGCTTCTCTTGTCCATGGTAGTGCGCCCGAAAAGCGATGATAATGAGCTGGGGTTTGTCACATGTCAGGTCCTACGGACTAAAAATCATGTACAGACAGTGCCATCTGAGTGAAATGCTTTGAGGTCACTTAGGGAATGTATTGGTGGATGCAGTGTGCCTTGATAGGAAAGACATTGAGGTGGTGGTTGTCATATGTTGTTGGGTCCTCTATGCAATGACAATCACCACCTAAATAAAATTTAATTCATGTGTGAGGACCCGCTGTAAACATGGGGCATGTCTTCACGGCGGTGATGGATGATATGCGGACGGATTCCATGATATGTAGGTGTCCTTCACGTGCTTAAGGGGTCACATCGGTGGCCGTTCTTATGGTTTCATAGGACTTTTAGGCAACATGTGTTGTCTTTCATGCATAGAGGTGCCCTCTCGGTGGTCTAAACCCCTCAGTACGTCTCCTCGTCAAAGTTGATGTCTCTTGGTGGGATAACTGAAAATGTATAAATGTCTCTTTAGCGGGGGGAGGGTTCGGCGACCCGACCTGGGCATGGGTCTTATCCTACATGCCCAGAGACACCGAATGACATCCCCAGTGACATGGAAAAATAGAATTTCGACAATGCCATTAATTCTTGATGATTCATACGGTGCTTGGGGATGGTCTTGTCCCAGTTAGAGGGCCATGAATGTAATGAAAATGAGATGGGGTTCGTCGCATCTGAGGTCCTATGGACTTACTATCGTGTACATACAATTTCATCTAAGTGAGACAATTTGAAGGGGACTCGGGGCTTGTCTTGGTGGATGTGGTCTTCCTTAAAAGGAAAGACGTTGAGTTGGGAGTTTTCATATGTTTTTGGTTCCTGTAAGTAATTAAAATCACTACCTAAAGAGAATTCATATAATGCATGAGACCCGCTGTGGACAGGGGGCATGTCTTCTCAGTGGCGACAGATGATATAGGGGATGAATGCCATGATGTGCCGCTCGCCTTCATGTTCCAAAGGGGCCACATCAATGGATATTCCTGTGGTTTCATAGAACTTTTTGGAAACACAGGTTGTTTTTCATGTACTGTAGTTCCCTATGGGTGGTCTATACCCCTTAGTATGTCTCCTCATCAATGTTGATGTTTCCCGGTGGGATAGCTGGAAATGCATAAATGTCTCTTTAGTGGGGGAGGGGTCGATGACCCCCCTTGGGTGTGGGTCTTTTCCTGCATTCCCAGAGCCACCAAATGACATGCCTAGTGACATGGAAAAATGGAATCTAGAAAATTCCATGAATTCTTTATGATTCGTCCGGTGCTTGGGGCTTGTCTTGTCATAGGTAGTGCACCATAAAATTGATGACAATAAGTTGGGGTTTGTCGCATGTGAGGTCCTACGGGCTGGAAATCACGTACATACAATTCCATCTGAGTGAGATTATTTTAAGAGGACTCTTGGCTTTTCTTGGTGGATGTTGTGTGCCTTGAAAGGAAAGAGGTTGAGGTGGGGTTTGTCATATGTTGTTGGGTCCTTTATGTAATGAAAATCACTACAGAAAGAGAATTCATTTCATGCATGAGCACCCATTGTGGACATGTGGCATTTCTTCTTGGTGGCGATGGATGATATGCAAGACGGATTCCATGACGTGTTGGTCTATTTCACATGCTTAAGGTGTCACGCCGGTGGTCATTTCTATGGTTTCATAGCTCTTTTAGGGTAACACGTGTTGTATTTCATGCACTGCGGTGCCCTCTGGGTGGTCTAAACCCCTCAGTATGTCTCCTTGTCAATGTTGATGTTTCCTGGTGTGATAGCTGGAAATGCATAAATGTCTCTTTAGGGGGGGGGGGTCGGCGACCCCCCTTGGGTGTGGTTCTTGTCCTGTGTGCCCAGAGCCACCGAATGACATGACTTGTGACATAATAAAATGGCATCTAGACAATTTCAGGAATGCTTAATGTTTCTTCTAGTGCTTGGGGATTTTCTTATCCAAGGATGCGTGCGAGAAAAGTGATGACCATGAGCTAGGGTTTCTCACATTAGAGGTCCTATAGACTGACAATCGCGTACAGGCAATGCCATCTGTGTGAGACGATTTGAAGGGGACTTGGGTCTTGTCATGGTGGATGCGGTGTGCCTTAAATGGAAAGATTTTGAGCTGAGGTTTTCGATATGTTGTTGGGTTAAGTATGTAATGACAATCACCACCTAAAAAATTCAATTCATGTGTGAGGATCTGTTATGGAGGACATGGGGCCGATCTTTTATGTGGTGATGGATGATACATGGTACAGATTCAATGGTGTGTCGGTGGTCTTTATGTGCTTCAGGGGTCACATCAGTAGTCGTTCTTATGGTTTCATAGCTATTTTCGGGAAACACACATTGTCTTTAATGCCCTGTGGTTCCCTTTGGGTGGTCTAAACCCCTCAGTATGTCTCCTCGTCAATGTTGATGTTTCCTGGTGGGATAACTAGAAATTCATAAATGTCTGCTTAAGGGGGGAGACGTCAATAACCCCCCTGGGCGTGGGTCTTGTTGTGCGTGACCAGATCCACTGAATGAATTTCCTAGTGACAAGGAAAAATTGCATTTAGGCAATACCGTGAATGATTTATGATTTGTACAGCGCTTGGGGATTCTTTTGTCAAAGGTAGTGCGCCATAAAAGTGATGACCATGAGATGGTGTTTTTAGTATTTGAGGTCCTACGGACTCACAATCTCATACAAGTAATTCCATCCAAGTGAGATGATTTGAAGGGGACTCGGGACATGTCTTGGTGGATGCGGTGTTCCAGGAATGTAAATACATTGAGGTGGTGGTTTTCATATATTGTTGGGTCCATTATTCAATGGAAATCCCAACTAAAGAAAATTTAATTCTTACTTGAGGATCTGTTGTGGATGACATGTGGCCACTCATGTCTTCAGTGATGGATGATACGTGGGGTGAGTGACATGATGTGTTGGTGGACTTTTTCTGCTTCAGGGTTCATGTCAGTGTTTGTTCATATGGTTTCATAGCCCCTTTAGGGAAACATGTGTTGTCTTTCATGCACTATGGTGCCCTCTAGGTGGTTTAAACCCCTTGATATGTGTCATCATCAATGTTGATGTTTCCTAGTGGGATAGCTATAAATGCATAAATGAATCTTTAGGGGGGAGTGCCTGGCGACCCCCCTTGGGTGTGGGCTAGTCCTGCGTCCCAGATCCAGGAAACTCTCATGCATGGCAGTGCTTTCCCTACCTTTTACTAGTATTTCATTATGCCTCTCTCCATGGATGGGTCACAGCCAGTTAAGTGGGTTATTGCTTTGGCATATGCGAATGTGTGGTAGAGGTGGATGAATGCTAAGTTACTATGGCGTCCCTTTCTTGAGAAGATATTATATGTCTCCTTGGCACCCTCATATGTATGTTGGGGTTTAATTTAATCCTGCTTTCATATGGTCTCTATCTGTTCTGATTGTGTAGTCCTTTTGACCCAGGTAAATTCACTTAATACGATTCTAACTGTGCCCTGGGTTCCCAAAGGTGTTGCACATATTCGATATGGTATTCTATAGTGTGTAAAAAATGGGGGCCTTGCCTCTTTAGGTAATTTATGGTTTGGGAAAAAGATTTGAGCTTATATCGGGGTCTGATTAGTCAGATCAGTCATACCTCAAACAATGCATATGTGGTTGGTGATGCTACATGGATGATCCTTCCACATGGAATATGCTTGTCTCAAAGATCGGGTTGTGCTTTTATAAGGACAAACTAATTGAAAGATGGTGATACTGTGAAGTGTCTCATTAAATCAGTGAGATGGATGAATTTCTCCTCAGTTATACCTCAAGCGAAGAATACCCAGGTGGCTGAGCTCCACCAATTAGAACCTCGCTTGTTCCTTCGAAGTTTTCCATGTTGGTAGTGGATTTTTTTGGTGATGATGTATGGGCCCTTTGTATGGTTGGGTTGAATTATATTGAACAATTGTGGTTCCGTCTTCCAAGGGATTTCTAAAAGGATGATGTGATACTAGATGAAATTAACTTGGATGGGATGATGACCGATGAGCATGGTTGGTGTCTTGGTTCACGGTTAAATGTTTCCCAATGGTGGTTGAGATCTTTTGAATGTTGGGATATGGGAGGTGCAACGGGACATAAGGACTTCGTTCCTATCATGACTCCCTTTCCTCAACGTCCCCGAAGTGTAGTGGGTTTGTCTGTCTAAAAGGCGCCTCATGGCGGTTGAGTTCCTTCGGATGGTGGGATGTAGGAGGCATGGCGGTAGGATGCCATACTTCCTTTTCCTCACCAGTGGGATGTGGAGGGCATCAGAGGGATTTGGTTTTTTCCCCATGCCATGTCGTACATGCATTTGTCTTCACCTTTCATGGATCTTTGGGGTTTGGTCTTGCTTAAAAGGACACCTATTAGTGGTATAGTTCCTGTGGATGGTGGGATGTGGGAGGCATGGTGGGTTGGGGTTCATTTTTAATCCCTTGACGCTCCTGCCCTTCCCTCAACTTCTCTAGAGCTGTGCGTCTTTTCTTTCTTACAATTTGCCTCAGTGTGGTTGAGTTTCTGCAGATGGTGGATTGTGGGAGGCGCTGTGGGATTGGGGTTTTCCCCATCCTCTGACGTGCGTCCCTTTTCCTCCCCATCCTTGGAGCATTACGAGCTTGGTAGTTGAATACCTTCTCCTGGTTTGTGAGATCATATGGATGGTGGGATGTGGGAGGCGCAGAGGGATATATGACCCCCATACGTACTATGACTCCCATTCCTCGACGTCTATTGAGTGTTGCTGGTTTTCCTGCTTAAAAGCTACCTCATGGCTGTTGTGTTCATTTGAATGGTGGGGGGTTTCCCTCATCATCCCCAGACGTTCCTACCTTTTTCATCACAAGTGGGATGTGTGAGGTTTTGGCGGGATTGGGTTTTTCCCCGTCCTATCGTACCTTCCTTTTCCTCACCTTTCATGGATGGTTGCGGGTTGGGATTTTCTTAAAATCCACCGAGCATGGATGAGTTCTTGCAAATATTGGGATGTGGTAGGCATGTTGGGATTGGGTTTCTTTGTCATCCCCTGTTGTACCTGCCTTTTCTTCACCTTCTCTAGAGCGTTGTGTGATTTTGGTAGTGGTTTTAGAGCGAAGCTGTCAGTATCACTAGGATACGAGAACGTGCTCCTAAATTTCCCATTAGGAGATATTCCTTGAAAATCACGACAAGATGCCTTGGGAAATGGTTTGTGGGAGTTCTTTTCTCAACGCATTGTTAGGGCCACGTGCGAGTTATTTGAGTTCTGAGAAACTCGCATCACCATGGGAACAATTACCATGGTTCATTATTGGAAAAGTTTAGGTGCCTTCCTCAGCAGTCATGCCTTAGGTGATGATGTCTACAATGGTGTCGTGAGAATGTGTATACACTGTTTCTGCAAGATAGACAAGCATCATGATGAGGTGATGACTCATTAATAGGGATATTTTAGATTCATGGAAAGGAATCAGTTCAGCTATTCCAATCGTTTCTAGGTAAAGGAATTAATGATGAGACCTCGTCAATGATCATTCATGTGTGTATAAAAAGAAGTGTCGGAATTCAAATATATTTTTTCGGTGGAGTTTACTTGAGCATCATTGAGAGGTGATGACAGTCTACAGAGAGATCATATAAAATTACGGATAGTCAGATCATAGATGATCAGGGATCGAGCTGGAAATTCATATCAATGATGAGCAAAGATCGAATGTTGTGACCCCATAACATGTCATTCAAGTATGGATGAAACCAAAGATCACATATGTTTTATCTATAATTAATCAACCTGTTGCTTGAGCAACGGGAAGAGGCAATGAACCTTAATGGGGATCCTATAAAACTGTGGAATCAAAGGCATTGGGGATTGTGGCTCGTGTTGGGGTTCTGGGTAGGGTTGTATTCCTCCTCCATCATTACCTCAAGAGATGTTGGTGCATGTTGGTGATGTGTGGCCCTTTATAGGCCCTCTATTGCCAGTTTCCCAAAGTTTTTTCCCCACATTTCATGAAATTTACATCTGGGAATTTATATTCCACACGCATCATGTTGGGGATTACTTTGTTTGGTGTTTATGAAATTATTGAAATGAATTGGGTATACTAGTGCATATGTGTATAATTGTGGCTGGATATGATCCATGTGGTTAGTGGATATCCCTGATATGTGGAGAGATTCATTAATTTCAGTTGATCCTTTGAGTGGCATGAAACTCAAATGGGTGGGTACATGATTTTGAAATCTAGGTGGTAATGGATCAAAGGATCGGGTGCATGATGGATAGAACTCATTATATAATGGGGTTTTTGGCTCTTAGGGGTTGGGTATATCAATCCTTCCCTTGTGTCATGCATAGTAGTGCTTTCCCTGCCTTCATGTGCTGCATTGTGATGCCTCTCAGTTTTCTTCTCTCGAGGCATCATGGCCAGTTGTGTGGGTTGATGGTTGTGCTTACACGATTGTGTGGGAGTGGTGGATGGTTGTCAAGATATGGTGGTATCCATTTATTGGGAAGGGAATGTCGGTCTCTTTGGAACCCTCATCCGTAAGTGGGGGTTTAATTTCTCCTCGCTTTCATTTGGTCATTGTGCATGTTTCCATGTGAATGTTGGAACACAGTTTGGATTGGTTGGATATCCGTTGAGAACACTTGTTGTGTTCTGTGGCAGATGGTAGCACGACCCTTGTGAACTAGGCACTCGGGTTTAGATGATAATTTCAGTTCCATGGTTCCCAAAGTTGTTGTTGCTTGTATTGGATACGGAATATGATGGTGGATGAAAATGGGGGCCTTGCCCTCCTTTACCAATTAATTGAAGGTTTTGAGTGACATTTCATGCTTGTGTTGGGGTTTTGAGGCCTCTCCTCAGTCATACCTCAAGCAGTGCATATGTGGATGGGGACGCTACCTGGTAGATCCTGCCAGTATTCATATGATTGTATAAAAGATTAATTCATGCATGTATAAGTATAAACTAATTGATATGGTGATACTATGAATGGATCCTTAAATCAGTTATAGTTTTTTATGATATTTTCTACCCGTATAACCATAGTTATTCTAGATCTAATAGCTGCAACAAATCCCGACTCTAGGAAGGGGAGAATTTATTAGATAAAAGGCTAACACAAGCTATGATCGGCGCACTGCTGACTCATGATAACTCATCGGATCTTACAACCCTTGTGCCGATGACGAATCATTCAAATTTCTGCCCTATCAACTTTTGATGGTAGGATAGTGTCCTACCATTTTGTTGAAAGGTGACGGAGAATTAGGGTTTGATTCCGGAGAGGGATCCTGAGAAACGGCTTCCACAACCAAGGAAGGCAGCTGGCACGCAAATTACCCAATCCCGACATGTGGAGGTAGTGACAAAAAATAACAATACCAAGATTTAACGAGTCTAGTAATTTGAATGAGTAAAATCTAAATCCATTTACGAGGATCGATTGGAGGGAAAGTATGTTACCAGAAGCTGCAGTAATTACAGCTCCAATAGCATATATTTATGTTTTCATAGTTAAAAAGCTCATAGTTGGAACTTGGGATGGGTTTGATTGGTCCGCTTCTTTGTGTGTATTGGTTGGCCCATCCCTTCTACCGGAAATGTTCTACTGGCCTTAACTGACCGGGTCATGGATTTGGTGCTGTTAGTTTGAAGAATTTGTTGGGCTCAAAGCAAGGCTACTCTCTGAATACATTAGCATGGGATAATGTCACAGGATTTCAGTTCTATTCTATTGGACTTCGAGATCAGAGTAATGATTAATAAGGACAGACAAGGGAATTCATATTTCATTGTCAGAGGTGATATTATTTGATTTATTAAAGATGAATTATTGGGAAATAATTTTCGAAGGATGTTTTCATTGATCAAGAACAAATGTTGGGGGATTGAATGTGATCAGATATTGTCCTTGTCTCAACTATAAATGATGTCGACCAGGGATAAACAGATGTTGCTTATAGGACTCCGTTAGCACCTTATGAGAAATAAATGTTTTTGGGTTCTAGGGGGAGTATGGTTGCAAGGCTGAAACATAAAGGAATTGATGGAATGGAACCACAAGGAGTGGAACCTGCGGCTTAATTTGACTCAACATGTGGAAACTTAACAGGTCTAGACATAGTAAGGATTGACCGTCTAATATCTCTTTCAGGATTATATGGGTGGCGGTGCATGGAAATTCTTAGTTAGTGGAGCGAGTTGTCTGGTTAATTCCATTAACGAACGAGACCTCAACCTACTAACTAGCTACGTGGAGTTACCCCTCCATGGCTAGATTCTTAGAAGAACTATGGTCAACCAGGCCAAGGATGTTTGGAGGCAATAACTGTTCTGTGATTCCCTTAGATGTTTTGGGACACATGCGTACTATAATGATGTATTCAACGAGTCTATAGCCTTGGCCGTTAGGACTAGGTAGTCTTTGAAATTTCATTAGTATGGGGAAAGATTATTGAAATTGTTGGTCTTCAATGGGGAATTCCTAGAAATTTCGAGTCATCATCTTGTGTTGACTATGTCCCTTCCCTTTGTACACACCGCCCGTCAATACTACCGATTGAATGGTCCGGTGAAGTGTTCGGATCATGGTGACATGGGTGGTTTTCCATTTGTTATTTAATGAGAAGTCTACATAACTTTATCATTTAGAGGAAGGATAAGTCATAACAAGGTTTCCATAGGTGAACTGCGGAAGGATCATTTTTGGATGCGAGTAGAATGCCGATGGATATGTGGATTGGTAATAAAATATGCAGCGGGGTGCACGGGGATCCCCCCCCGTGTGACCCCTTGTGGTTGATGGTGGCATGCCTTGGAGGGCATGAGAACTTTGATCTACCTCTTACACTGGCACAGGATGTGCCAAGGTAAAGACCATAATAGAAGATCTCCTCATGGCCCTGTGATGTGGGCGTGTGTGTAGCGCTCGGGGTATCCACAGAGGTGACGTTAGAAATAACGATACAACGACTCTCGACAATGGATATCTCAGCTCTCGTGTCAATGAAGAATGCAGAAAAATTTGATACATGGTGTGAATTATAGATTCTCATGAATCATTGAGTTTTTTAACGCAAGTTGCACTGGAGAACATATTTTGGTTGAAGACACGCCTGCTGGGGCGTCATGCTTGGGGTATCCTATAGACCTCCCCAGATAGGAGACCCACTAATTGTGATGATTTTTGATGTGATGGGATATGTGGTAGATGGTGGCATACCATTCCCTATTGTGTGGCTTGATTAATTTCATGGTCCCTGGTGACATGCAGTGCGACGGGTTGTGGCAGACTGTGTTTTTCCCATGTCGGTATGGGAAACCTTATGGTCCCATGGATTCATCAACACTTATATGGACCAACACTTCTGAACCCAGGTCATTTGAAATCACCCTATGAGTTTAATCATATCAATGAGTGGAGGAAAAGAAACTTATGAGGATTCCCTTAGTAATGGAGAGAGAAATGGGAGTACCCCATCTTGGTAATCAAATGACCCAGTCATTCAAATTGTACTCTATAGAAGCATCCTCAGTGGAAGACTAGGCTTAAGTACCTAGGAATAGGGTTCTAGAGAGGGTGAGAGCCCCCTAAAGCCCACTCCCTATCGCATCGTGAGGCACTATCGGCAAGTCAGGTTTGGAAATGGAGCCCAAATTCGGTGGTAAGTTCCGCCCAAGGCTAAATATGGGAGGGAGAACAATAGTGATAAAGTATGAAAAAGAATTTGAATGGAGAGCCAAATAGTGCTTGAAATTTTCAAGAGGGAAGTGAATTTGGTTAACAATTCACCTTGGTCGCATGTGTAATGATTGTAAACTGGTCTGCCAATCGGCTCATGGCATGAATCGAAGTGGGTCAGGGTGGCGATCAAATCACGGGTTGGTGATATGATCATGTTCACTTTGATGCCTTGATCATGGTTGGAATCCCATGTCAGAATGATGTTCCTAGCCACTATATTGCTCCTTTCGTTGACTTGTGGGATCCCCATTCAACCCTTCTTGAAACACGGACCAAGGAGTCTGACATGTGTGTGAGTCGACGGGTGGAAAAACCCATGAGGCACAAGGAATCTATCAAGGTGGGATCCTAGAGTGGGTTGCACAACTGTCTGAACTTGATATTTTGATAAGGGTTTGAGTGTGACCATGCATATTGGTACTCTAAATATGGTGAATGGTTGTGCCCAAATTTACCCAAGTCCTAATGGTTAAGCAGTCGCTTGGAATTTAATTTCGGTTGTCGAATCCTTAAGGACCTAAGAAGATCCTTAGACACGAAATAAAAAGAGATGGAATTTTTGGATATGAAGTTTCCAACTTTGGGTTGATTTTAGATTTTTTTAAAAGATAACTAAGAGATCTATGTGAATTCAAATTATGAGAAAATTAGTTGATCCTAGGTTATAGCTCGGGGTCGATTGGATGACTTCTTTTTTAACAATTTTATTTTCATTAACTCGAGAAGGATTAATGCAATGAATTCAAGATAACCTAATAACCTACTAAATAAACACATTCACAAACACATTCTAATCACCTATAAGCTTGTAATATCATTTCCATGAGCACTCCAAGGTAAAGAATCTTATTAGCAAATAAATGTGGGGCGAATAAATTCAATATGCTAGAGGAAGAGAGAAAATCATTGAATGAAAAAAATCAAATAAAAGAAATTAATAACATTTATAGATCAAGAAATAACATCCAACCCATACCCCTGCTACCCCATTGGATGAACCCATAAAATAGTTATCCCTCCATTGATGACATGTTCCCAACGGAAGCGGGATGTAGAATCATAAGGGTGGAATGGAAGAAGTAAAAAACAGAGAATAACAATTACTCCAACGTTGGGTGAAGAATATAAAAAGTATTGGTGTGAAAACGTTCACAACATAATGAAAAAATATTAATGTGATATGAATTATAATATAATAAAAGATTAAGAAGAAATTTTATTAATAACTAATGTGATTCAAAACACTTACATGATAATGAATAACGATTACAACACCAAATTTACAGCATAAAAATACAATGTATAAAAGCACCAAAGATGAGAAGAAAAATATGAGATGCTTATTCCATTCACCACCATCTCCTTATATAGGAATATTAAAAGCCTTAGGTCCACCCACCAACAATTAATTCACCCCCAACAATTAAGATAGTCAATAGGAGGGTGAAGAATCAAAAGGAAATTTACGTTACAAAGTTGACCACAAAACCAGCCAGATTCGTCCACCGTTTTGATGTGTGAATTTGTAATTGAAGAATGCCGAATCATGAGGGGTATTATAAGAAAAATATTCTCGTACATCTTTCCTATATTATCTATACAAATTTTAGGAAATTTGGCACAACTTTTTGGATGTTATGGTCAAAATGGTGGGATGACGTTATATGCATTCATGTCGGGCCCACCAATTAAATCTCAAATTCAGATCCCTTTATCATCATGAAAACTTCAGAATTAGCTCTGGCCACAGTTGAATAAAATTATACCCATATTTTTATTTTATAATGTAAAAATATGAGCTTCACTAGGATTGGTTTTTGGGCCCCATATTGGTTTGATGGGCCTTAGGCCCATTATTCTTTTCCAGCAAAATTCTACATTCAAGCGCAAAAATCTCCATCTTCCCTTGAGATTAATCCATCGGACCTAAAAGATAAAATGTTCCAAATAAAGTGATGAATCATATAAAAAATTATCAAATTACAATGATTAACAAAGTATTTTTCACAAGAAATTTATAGGGTGGGCCCAAATTGACACTTTTAGCATGAATTGCACAATGATGAGAAATGAAGTTCAATTTCTGAATTGGACTAAAATTGATGTTTATTAACATTGAAACACATTAATATTAAGATATTAACAGGGAATATTAGCCACTTTTAGTGACTAATCACACCCCCAACTTGAGTTTTTATAGTCTCGAAAAAAAATATTACAAATATGAAATTCGAATTCCCTTTTCCAAAAACATTTTAATACACATTGCTCACCCAAAGTACTCATACCAAAAAAAATTATGAAACCCATCAATAATCATTTTAAACAAGCTAGGTCCATAAGCATATTCCAAGCCCAAGATAATTTCTTTATTCAAATTCATCACCACATTTCAACCAATTTCAATTAATCATGATAAAGCGTTGTGCATCACAAAAGATATGGGGCCATTGTATTGTTCAAGGGGAAAAATTAATGTGCTAGGTTGGAATCACATTAATCCTTAAGATTATTATCCAATTTATTTTTGATTATTTTGATTTTTTTACCATAATAGATATGAAAAGACTAAATCTGGGCAAGACAACTATGGAGTCACAATCCCCAAGTGCCGAACACCACACATATTGTCAATTCCATGCTTTACAATAGAGATATGAAGCCTAACTCTAGGCAAGACAACTATGGAGTCACAATCCGCACGTGCTGGATGCCACACATTTGGAAAAAACATTTCTCTATGTAGTCATTATTGTTTTTCAATTTTTATTTATTTATTTATTTTTTTGACACTCAAATTAAACTAAAAGTGACCCCAGAACCCTATGTTATAATGAAAGGGACCCAAGAACTCAAATTTACACCCAAGATCCAGTAGACGTGCACTGTGTCATTTTTATTAAGAGGATGAAAATTTCAACTTTGAAAAATCACATCGGACAACCGCACTTTCCAAAAACTATGTTCATGAACTCAAACTTTCATTAAAATTAGATTCAAGGCATAAAAATTATTTGATATCCAATTTTAGAGTTTGCAATGTGTGTTATCATGTTCAAGGTTAATGTAATTTTTCTTTCCATGCATGTTCTTATTATAAAAAAATAATTTTTTATTTCATCTCCCCCCAACATAGAATAACATTGTCCCCAGTGTTTAAAGAATACTTATAAGGGGGTAGAGGAAGATGAGAGGCGTTCTAAAAGGAATTTGAAACAATAGACATGGAACAAATTCACCTGGTTTTTGAAGTTGGAGTTCATGATGATCCAGATTACTCCTTTGATCTATTGGGAGATGTAGGCACCTCCTTGATCTAATATGTATCACAAAAAATATTCTCTAAAACATACAAAGAAAAACAAACCAGACAAAACAAATATCACAACAATTTATTTAAAACCAAGTATCAACATTTTTATGGTTTTCCTTGTTTTTTTATTTTTTTAAATTTTAAAAATCAAACTGATGATACATTGTCTTATTTATATTTTCTGGGTAAGGTATTACTCAAGGATCACACTGAGTGACACGGAGGAATACAATGCTCCCATTTCATACCCATCCTTACTCATAAAAGAAGAACAGGTTAACAATCTATTTTTTAAATACCTCCAAAAACATAAAATAAAATAAAATAAACCGATGATACATTGTCTTATTTTAAATTTCTGGGTACGATATTACTCAGGGATCACACCGCGTGACATGGATGAATACAGTGCTCCCCTTTCATACCCATCCTTACTCATAAAAGAAGAACATGTCAATAGTCTATTTTTTTTAAAAAAAATAACAAAATGAAGAAGAAGGAAACAAAAGATGATTCACAATGATTGGTAACATGAAAAACACATGTTTCCTCTTATGAAACACTTTTGTTTAACTTTGTTAGACTGATATAGACCCTAAATCTATCAATTTTTTTCTGGTTCATATGTTGGATCATTTAACTGATCCTTAGTTTCTATTTTATTTAATGATTCAATGAATGGTTTTAACCTATTACCTGAAGACATGACCACATGTGGTATCCAGAATCTCTATTGCCCCATGAGGGTACACATGATGCACTAGGTATGGACCAGACCATCTAGTCCTTAGAATTCCCGCATGTAGATGATGTTTTAAACTATACAAGAGCTTCAATTTTCTCGGTTCAAAGTGTTTGACTTTGAGATTCCTAGATTGGTAGGCATAAAATTTAGATTTATTGATCCTTGAATTTTCATAAGCCTCTATCCTAAGTTCCCTTAGTTCATTAAGATCTAATCTCCTTTTTGTTTCAGCCAATGAAATGTCAAATTTCATTTTTTTATTGCCCAAAAGGCCTTATGCTTAATTTCAACAGGTAAATGACATGCTTTTCCATAAACCAATCTATACGGTGACATTCCAAGGATAGTTTTGAAAATAGTTCTATATTCCTAAAGGGCATATAGAAGATTCTTGGACCAATATTCCCTAGAGGTATTGACATTTTTTCAAGAATTTGATTAATTACACTATTTTACATCTCAGCTTGACCGTTGGTTTGATGATGGTATGCAGTGGAAACTTTATGAGAAATACCATTATTAGATATGAGTGAAGAGAATGGGAGGTTGTAGAAATGGGTTCCACGATCACTAATTATAGCCCTCAGAATTCCAAATCTAGAAAAGATATGCTCTTTTAGGAATCAGATCAAAAATTGATGATCATTAGTCTTGGTGGGAATGGACTCAACCCATTTTGAGACGTAATCAACATCTAAGAGGATGTAGATATATCCCCTAGAGTTTGGGAAGGGTCCCATGAAATTGATTACCTAGAAATCAAATATTTAAATCACTAATATGGGAGTGAGTGATGTTTGATTTCTTTTTGTGATGGACCCTACTTGTTGACACCTAGGACAACTTTAAAAAAATGTGTAGGAGTACCTTGAGAGGGTGGGCCAGAACAGACCACACTGAAGAACCTTAGAAGAAGTTTTCTTAGAAGAAAAGTGACCTCCACATGCTTCACTATGAAAAAATTTAAGGATGGACACTTGTTCAGATTCTGGGATACACCTCCTACTGAGTTGGTCTGGGTAGAAATTATAGTGGTATGGATCATAAAACACATAGTGTATGACTTCAGAAAGATATTTCCTTCTATCTAGAGTCCCTAAGAATTTTGGAATGACTCCATTAACTAAAAAGTTGGCTATGTCGGCATTCCAAGGGCAGTCACTCAAAGAGTATAAGTGTTCATCAGGGAATGAATCAGACACATCAAGGTGAGATGATGTTTCATTAAATTCTATCCTTGAGATATGGTCCACTAAAACATTTTCAACACCCTTTTTTCCCTTGATTGTGAGGTAAAATTATTGTAAGAGAAGGAATCACCTAATCAGTCTAGCCTTAGCATCTTGTTTCTGGAATAGTTATTTCAGCACAGAATGGTTAGCAAACACAGTGTTGGGGGATCCTAAGAGGTAGGACCTAAACTTTTCTAAGGAAAAAACAACAGAAATTAACTCCTTATCAGTGGTGGTGTAGTTCATTTGGGAATCATTTAAGAATTTTCTTTGCAGAAGCAATTACATAAAGAGTTTTCTCACATCTTTATCCTAAGACTGCACCTACAGTGAAGTCACTCACATCACACATGAGTTTGAATGGAAGGTTCCAATTTGGAGACTTCATAATGGGAGGAGAGGTGAGAGAGAATTTGAGGGTTGAGAATGAACCCTCACAGCTTTCTGTCCAAACAAATGGAGCATCCTTTACTAGGAGAGCCCAAAGGGGACGGGAGATTGAACTAAAGTCCATGATGAATCTTCTATAGAAACCAGCATGTCCTAAGAACGACCTCACTTACTTAATAGTTCTAGGTTATGAAAGGTTATGAATGATGTCAGCCTTTTCTTTATCAAATTCAATCCCCCTACCTGAGAATAGATAGCCTAGTACAAGTCCTTCGTTTACCATGAAATGGAATTTTTCCCAGTTTAGGATGAGATTTTTATGCTCACATCTAGACAAAAATCTATCTACATTCCTAAGACATCCTTCATATATATCCCCAAATATATTGAATTCATCCATGAAGACCTCAATAAAATCCCCTACAATATCTGAGAAGATTCCCATAATGCACCGCTGGTAGGTTCAAGGGGAATTTCATAACCCAAACGACATGTGTTTGAAAGAAAAGGTGTTGTATAGACAGGTGAATGTAGTATTCCCTTGATCCTCTAGGGAGACCTCAATCTGATTGTACCCTGAGTACTCATCTATGAAACAATAGACCTAACGACCTTCCACTCTCTCAAGGACTTGGTCAGTGAATGGTAAGGGGAAATGGTCCTTCTTGGTGAATGAGTTTATCTTTCTATAGTCAAAGCAGACCCTCCATCCACTACTCACCCAAGTTGGAAGAACCTCTCCATCCTTATTGGTTATCACTATGATTCTTGCTTTCTTGGGAACAACTTGGATTTGGATCATCCACTCACTCTCAACTATAGGATAGATGATACCAGCTTTTAACAATTTTTTAAGTTCCTTACTTAATACCTCCACGAGATTAGGATTGAGTCTCCATTGTGGTTGACGACATGGCTTTGAATCAGATTCTAGAAAAATCCATTGAGTCCCTATTAGTGGTCTAATCCCCGGAATATCAGATAGGGTCCAACCAATGGCTTTCTTATGTTTCTTAAGGACATCTAAAAGAATCCTCTCTTGATTGGCTTCAAGATAAGAATAAATGACAATAGTTTGTGTTTGATTGTCACCTAGGAATGCATACTTGAGTGGAGCGAGAATTACCATCAATTCAAGATCAGGTTGGTTCAGAATTTTACAAGAAGATTGGGACATTGGATCAAGATCTATCTTGTTTTCTAGAGTTTTAGATAGAATTGAATCCCCATTGTTGAAATTTCATCTACAATATTGGTTTGATCAGATTTAGGGAAGGAATGTTGATTGGTATCCATGAAAGTGGTTTCCTAAAAGGTTTCACTGATTGTTGGACCTAAGAATTCATCATAATAGAAATTTGAAAATGATTCAATCCATGGAGATAAAATTCCTTCATGTGAAAAAAATAAATCAATCTCATCCTGACTAAAACATCCATCAAATGTTCATTGATGTTCTTTGTATTCATTATCAATGATTCCAATCATGTTTACTTCATGAATGTCCTCATCATCCTCTATTTGTGACCTTTAATTATAGATGTTTAAGTCTAGACTCATGTTTACAAAGGTGATGGTCATGTTCCCATTTCGAACTCGGATAACAGAGTTGACTGTTGCAAGGAAAGGATGACCAAGGATGATTGGGGTTTGTTCATTATTTCATATGTTTGGATGGTTGTCAAGGACAATGAAGTCAGCAGTGTAGATGAAGTTTTCAACCTTTACCAAAACGTCCTTAAAAATCCCCTTTTGGAACCCTAATGCTATGATCAACAAGTTGAAGAGTGACATATGTGGGTTGGAGCTCTTCTAGGCCTAATTGGAAGTACACAACATAGGGGATGAGATTGAAACTATCACCTAGGTCACACAATTCCATGAAAACTTCTCTCTCTCCTAGTTCAAAATTGATGTAAGGGCAACCCGGGTCTTTCAACTTAGGTGGAATGGTCCCTTGAATGGCGGTACTCACATTAGCAGCCAAAAGGACTTGGTTTTTATGTGAAAATTTTGTTTTTAAAGTGCACAAGTCATTAAGTTACTTTGTGTAGGAAGGTATGGTTAGGATGGAATCGAGAAAGGGAATGTTCAACTTGACTTGTGAGAAGATTTCCATCAATGTTTCACTCAATTCAGGCTTGGTTTTCCCCCTCATGCATTGAGGAAATGGTGAAGGTTGTGGGGTTGTTTGTTGAAGAGTTGTTTCTTTCACATTGTTATCCGTTTCTTCAGCTTGATCTTGTGGTTCATTTGAATTTTCATTAGATTTTGAAACTTCACATGGTTTATGACTTATTTGTTCAGTTTTTTCAATTGATTTCACACTTCTTAGAACAGTCACAACCTTTAGTTGTTCATGAGGTGTTTGAGTATATCTTGACTCTCCACTTATTGTTGAGGATGGTACCACCTGAGTAGACATGGGTGCCTTTCCAGTTTTGATGGTTTGGAGTTCTTATTTAAGGGAAGAGACTTCTGAGTTCATCCTCTCCATTTGTTTGCACAATTGTTCTAGTAGGCTGTGTGGAACAGTTTGGGTTGGTTCTTGAGAAGTTTGGTTTATCCTGGGGGGATATTTTATAGGTGGGATGATTTATTGAAAATGGGCTAGAGGTTGTTGGTATTGGATAGGTTGGGTTTGGAATTGGTTATGAGTTTTTTATTTTTGATGTGGGTATAGATTTTGTCCTTGTGGTTGACTAGGTTGTTGGTTATCTCTCCAACAGAAACATGGGTGGTCATTATACCTTGGGTTGAATGTGTTTTGGTATTGGGGCTTTTGAAGGTTTAGGGCATTGACTTCAGCAGGTGTTCCTCCTAGAAGAACATCCTTGATGGATGGATTGGTTGGGAAGTTGTCTGTTTTGTGGTCATGTTTGTCACAAATTGTGCAAACATGGTCTATAGTTTGGATTCCATGGATTTTTCTAAGGTCTATCTCTTTAACCTTCCCAGCGAGTGCTGAGAGTTTAGCCGTGAGGTTTCCTCTTCTCTAAGTTTATGAATTCTAGTAGTTCTTTGTGGCTTTTCAGAATAAGGTGATGTTCCCCATGTTTTTTTATTCTGAAAGGATTTCTAGATACTCATACGCATCATTTGGGGATTCATTTTTAAAGGTCCCATTACACATCATATCAATGCATTGTTTTTTCCCCGAGCCCAACCCTTCATAGAAAATTTTCACTTTCTCAGGAATAGGAAAACCATGGTGTGGAACCATGTTTAGGGTGTCTTTGAATCTCTCCCATGTTTCATAGAATGACTCTCCCTCTTTTTAAAAAAAGTTATGTATGCTCTTTTTAATTGATATTATTTTGTGATGGGGAAAGTATTTTTTGTAGAATCCCCTTTGTAATTGGTCCCATGAGTTGATGGATTATAGTCTCAAATTGTTTAGCCAATTTTTAGATCTATCCATTAATTAAAAATGAAATAGCCTCATTTTAGCTGATTCATGTTGATCTGGGGGACATATGGTTTCTACAACGTCATTGAACTCCTTAATGTGAAGGTATGACATCTCAGACACCATTCCATGGAATGTTGGAAGGTGGTTTAGGACATGGGGTTTAAAGATGTAGTTAGAATCGCCTAGGGAATTGTGTCTAATGCATGAGGGGGAATTGGTCCATGTTGGAGTGAGGTAGTTTTTCGTGGTTTGATCGACCACATTCCCTATGTTTGGAGCTTCTTGGTTTGGGATTCCCATTTGATCACCCACAAGGTTTACCATTGGATTTCATTAAAGAACCTCCATTGGAGTTGTTTTAATTGGTGAATTTGGAGTTTCAAGAATATTTTGATCAAATTTAAACAATCCCTTAGACGAAAATGACTCCCCTATCCTAGTATTTTCCACCCTAACTAATCTGTTTGAGTTATTGCGGGTGTAGGCCGACATGCTCCCAAAGAAAAAAAAGCGAGAAAGGGAAAAGATAAGATAATTTGGGTGAGAATAGAAGAATGGGGGTAATAAAAGAAGGTTTTTGGTCTAAGTAACCTACTTGGTCCCCAGAAATGGCACCAAAATCTGATTCACGCTCAAATTTACCCATGTTCTAAGGGTCAAGTGGTCGCTTGTAGTGTAGTTTGGGTTTTCGAATCCTCAGAGACCTAAAGAAGATCCTTAGACACACAATAAAAAGAGTTGGATTTTTTGGCTATGATGTGGCCAACATTGGGATTATTTTAAGTTGTTTTAGTAGAGAACTAAGAGATCTATATGAATTCAAATTATGAGAAAATGAGTTGATCCTAGGTTATATCTCGGGGTCTATTAGATGACTTCTATTTTAACAATTTTATTTTCATCAACTCGAGAAGGATTCATGTAATGAATTCAAACTAACCTCCTCACCTACTTGGATAAAAACATTCAAAAAAAAATTCTAATCACCTATACACTTGTAGGATCATTTTCATGAGCACTCCAAGGTAAATGATCTTATCAGCACATAAAAGTGGGTAAAATAAATTCAATATGGAAGAGGACGAGAGAAAATCATTGAATGAAAAAACTCAAATAAAGGAAATTAATAAAATTTATAGATCAAGAAATAACATCCAATCCATCCCCTTGATACTCCCTTGGATCAACCTATAAAATATTTATCCCTCAATTGATGACATGTTTCCAACGGAAGCAGGATGTAGACTCATAAGGGCGGAATGGAAGAAGTAAAAAAACAAAATAACGATCACTCCACCGTTGTGTGAAGAATATCACAAGGTTTGGTGTGAAAAATTTCACACATTAATGAAATGGTATCAACGTGATATGAAGAATAATATAATAAAAGATTAAGAAGAACTTTTATTAAGAACTAACGTGATTCAAAATACTTACATGAGAATGAAGAATGATTACAACACAAAATTGACAGCATAACAATACAATGTACAAAGCACCAAAGATGATAAGAGAAATATGAGATGCTTATTCCCTTCAACACCAGATCCTTATATAGGAATATTAGGAGCCTTAGGTCCACCCCACAATAATAAAGTCACCCCCTAAAAATTAAGAGAGTCAAAAGGAGGGTGAAGAATTAAAAGGAAATTGAGGTTACAAAGTTGACCACAAAACCATCCAGATTCATCCACCATTTTGATGTATGAATTTGTAATTTAAGAAGGCCGAATCTAGAGGGGTAGTAGAAGAGAAATATGCTCGAACATATGTCCTATATGAGATGTAACAATTTCAGGAAATTTTTCATTGCCTTTTGGATGTTATGGTTGAAATAGTTGGATGACATTATGTCTATTCATGTCAGGCCCACCATTTAAATCTCAACTTCAGATCCCTTTATCGTCATGAAAACATCAGAATTAGATCTGGGCACAATTGAATAAAATGATCCTATTATTTTTTATATTTACAATGTAAAACTGTGAGCTTCATTGTACTTGGTTTGTGGGCCCCACATTTGTTTGATGAGCCTTACGCCCATTATGTTTTTTCCATCAAATTTCTGCATTTAGGCGCAAAAATCTCCATCTTCCTTTGGAATACATCCATCAGACCTAAATGATAAAATGTTCCAAATAAAGTGTTGAATAATATAAAAAAATATCAAATTAAAATGATGAATAATTTATTTTTCACAAGAAATTTATTGAGTGGGCCAAAATTGACACTTTAAGCATGAATTACACAATGATGGGAAATGAAGTTCAATTTCTAAATTGGACTAAAATTAATGTTTATGAACTTTGAAACACATTACTATTAAGATATTAGAAATTAATATTATCCACTTTCACTGACTAATAAATGAAATATTCATGAGCGGAGCAAAGCCAGAGGAAACTATGGTGGAGGCCCGCAATGATTCTAACGTTCGAATAGTTTGTCTGACATGGGTATAGGGGAGAAAGACTAATAAAACCATCTAGTATCTGGTAAAATTTGAAGATTCTCTTAGGATAAATGGAGCTAGTCTGCATGTTCTATCAGGTAAAGCTAATGATTAGAGGCATCGGGGGCGTAACACCCTCGACCTATGCGTAAACTTTAAATAGGTAGGATGGGGTGGCTGCTTTGTTTTTCCATCTTGCTGAATCGATAGCTCAATGTGGGAAATTTTTGGTTAGCAGAACTGGAGATACAAGATGAACTAGAATCCAAGTTATGATGCCCAATTATGCACCAACCCAGAACCCACAAACAGTGTTGGTCAATAAAGACAGCAGGACGGTGGTCATGGAAGTTGAAATCTGCTAAGGAGTGTGTAACAACTCACCTTCTGAATCAACTAGCCCAGAAAATGGATCGCGCTATAGTGCATTACCTACAATCAGCCATTGAGGTGATTGACAGTCCTCGATGAGTAGGAGGTCATGGCATATGTCGAGAAACCTAAGAGCGTGAGCTCGGGAGGAGCGTCCATCAGTGCAAATCTTGGTGGTAGTAGAAAATATTTAAATGGGAACTTTGACGGTCAAAAAGGGGAAAGTTTCCATGAGAATGGAACTTGCACATGGGTTAGTCAATCCTAAGATATAGTGGAATCCTGTAAGATAGTGCGCCTTCGACACGAGCTTCAAAATGGAATCAGGTTAAAATTTTTAAATCGGGATGTGGCAGTTTATGGCAATGATTGGGAGTTATGAGATGCCACTGGGGGCCTTGGTAAGATTTATCTTTTCTATTTAACATCCTTCCCACCCTAAAATGGTTTAGCCAAAGGTAGGGTCTAGTGGCTGGAACAACACCACATGTCGCGTGGTGTCCGATGCGCCCTGGGTGGTAATTGAAAATTCGGATGACCGAGGGCCTTCCATGCTCGGTCATACTCATAACTGCATCAGGTATCCAAGGTAAAAAACCTCTATTAAACGGAATAATGTAGGTGAGGGAAGTCAGAAAAATGGATCTGTAACCTCAAGAAAAGGATTGGCTCTCAGGTTTGGGTGTGGGGGTCCCAATCTCGAACTCATCAGCTGTCAGTGGACTACTCGAGTTGCTCTCATGGTGAGAGTGGGTCATTGCATGCTGTTTGGGGGATGGATTGGAAATGGTCCCCTCAGGGGCCTTCTCTAGGCATGTAACAGTCGACAGAGAACTGGTACAGACAAGGGGAATCCAACTGTTTAATTAAAATAAAGCATTGCGATGGTCCTAGTAGATGCTCACGCAATGTGGTTTCTGACCAGCGATCTGAATGTCAAAGTGAAGAAATTAAACCAAGAGCGGGTAAATAGCGGGAGTAACTATGACTCTCTTAAGGTATCCAAAGGCCTCGTCATCAAATTAGTGATGGACATGAATAGATTAATGAGATTTAAATTGTCCCTATGTATTATCCAATGAAACCACAACCAAGGGAATGGGCTTGGCAGAATCAGCAGGGAAAGAAGAACCTGTTGAGCTTGACTCTAGTCTAACTTTGTGAAATGACTTGAGAGGTGTTGGATAAGTGGGAGATTTAAATGACTCAAGTGAAATACCACTACTTATAACGTTATTTTACTTATTCTGGGAATCAGAAGTGGGTTTTTTCACCCCTTATTTTAGATTGAAGGCTTACTTTTGTGGGTCGGTCTGGGTGGGAGACAATTTCTGGTGGGGATTTTGGCTAGGGTGGCAAATCTATTAAAAGATAACACAGGTGTCCTTTGATTAGATCAACAAGAACAAAAATTTCGTGTCTAACAAAAGGGTAAAATCTCTTTTGATTCTGATTTTCAGTACGAATAAGAATCATGAAATCATGGCCTATCAATCCTTTAGACCTTCGAATCTTGAAGATAGAGGTGTCATAAGAGTTACCACATGGATAACTGTCTTGTGGCATTCGAGCATTCATAGCAACATTGATTTTTGATCATTCGATGTCGGATCTTCCTATAATTGTGAAGCAGAATTCACCAAGTGTTAGATTGTTCACCCAACAATAGGGAATGTGAGATGGGTTTAGACTATCGTGAGATAGGCTAGTTTTACCCAACTGATGATGGCATCATGATAGTAATTCAACCCAGTATGACAGGAACCATTGATTCACATAATTGGTCATCACACTTGGTTGAAAATCCAGTGGCGTGAAGCTACCATGTGTTGGATTATGAATAAACACCTCTATGTTAGAATCTTAGGCAAAAGTGATGTGTGTGCCCATCTCCCACCCCTCTAACCCTACTAACGGCCCTTTTAACCCGTGCAGCATGTGTCGATGGCGGCTCTGACATGACATATGAGTTGTGTTGGACGCCTTGAAGTGAAATTCCACCTGGGCGGCGGGTTGAATCCTTTGTAGATGACTTAAATACATGGAATGTCATTGCAAGTGGGAGACTGGCCTTGCTGCGATGATCTATTGAGATTTAACCTCAGGTCTCTTGGATTTGTCCCTCCCCATGCTTAAATACATATACTACTGAAGAGGCTTTGAATTTTCATGGAATAGCTGTGCGGTGTTTCCATCAAGGTCATTAGACCCCCCCCAGTATGTCTCCTCGACAAGGTTGATGTTTCATGGTGGGATATTTGGAAATGCATAAATGTCACTTTAGGGGATGAGGGGTTGGAGAACACCCCTGGGCATGTGGCTTGTCCTGCATGCCCTGGGTCGTCGAATGACATGTCCGGTGACATGGAAAACCACCTGTAGATGTTTCCATCAAAGTGTGATGATCCATATATGACTTGGGGTTTCTCTTGTCCGATGTAGTTCCCTAGAAAAGGGATTATAATGAGCTTAGGTTGGTCTAATGTTAGGTCCAAATGCATGAAAATCACTTACAGGTAGTGTCGTCCGAGTGATGTGATATGAAGGGGACTCGGGGCTTGTCTTGCAGGGAACTGTGGGCCTTGAAAGGAAAGATATTTGGCTGGGGTTGGTAACACGTGAGATCCTTGTGTCTGAAAATGAGAATATCATCCATGTGGTATGATTTGTTTCTAGATTGGTCCATGTCAGACGTAGCTCCCTCAAGAAGAAATGGCATCAGGCCAAGTTTTTTTGTAGGTTTTAGGGCCTCACAATCAACCTATGGAAATAAATTGAGATGGGGGTTGTTATATGATGTCAGGTACCATATGAAATGACACTCACCTAAATAAAATTCAATTCATGTGTGAGGATTTGTTGGGGACATGTGGCATGCCTTATCTGCTATGATGGACGATACGCCAGATGGATACCATGACGTGTCGGTGGCATAATGTGCTTAAGGGATCACTTTAGTGGCCATTCCTATGTTATCATAGGTCTTACGAGGCAGCAAGTGTGGTCTTTCATGCACTGTGTTTCCCTATGGGTTGTCTAAACACCTCAGTATGTCTCCTCGTCAATGTTGATGTTTCTTGGTGGGATAGATTGAAATGCGTCAATGTCTCTTTAGGGGGGGAGGGGTCAGTGACCACCCTTGGGCGTGGGTCTTGTCCTGTATACCCAGAGGCAGCAAATGACATTCCCATTGACATGGTAAAATTTACTCTCGACAACGACATGAATTATTGATGATTCATCTGGTTCTTGGGGTTTTCTTTTCAGATGTAGTGTGCCAGAAAAGCGATGACACTAAGCTGGGGTTTGTTGCTTGTGAGGTCCTACAGAATGACAATCACTTATAGACATTGACATCTAAGTGAGTCGATTTGAAGGGGACCCAGGGCTTGTCTTGCAGGATGTGGTGTGCCTTGAAAGGAAATACATTGGGCCAGGGATTTTAGAATTTGAGACCCTAGTGTCTGACAATGATAATTTCATCCAAGTGGAATGATTCGATATCAGCTTCATTCTTGTTAGACTTAGCTCCTTCAAGAATTAAGGACACCGGGCTGGGGTTTGTTGTAGGTTCTAGGGGCTTACACTCAACCTATGGAAAGACATTGAGCAGGGGGTTATCATATGTTGTTGGGTCTTGTATGAAATGATAATCACCTAAAGAAAATTAAATTCATGTGTGAGGACCCGTTGGGGACTTGGGGCCCATCATGTCTGGCATGATGGACGATACACGGGACATATTCCATGACGTTTCTATGGCCATAATGTTCTTAAGGGTTCATATAGGTGGCCATTACTATGTTTTCATAGGGTCTACCAAGGAAACACGTGTGATCTTTCATGCACTGCGGTTCCGTCTGGGTTGTCTAAACCCATCAGTATATCTCCTCATCAGTGTTGATGTTTCCTGGTGGGATAGATGGAAATGCATAAATGTCTCTTTTGTGGGGGAGGGGTCAGTGACCCCCTAGATGTGGGTCTTTTCCTCCATGATTGGAGCCAACAAATGACATTCCCAATGACATGAAAAGATGGCCTCTAGACAATGACATGGAATCTAGTGCTTGGGGTTTCTCTTCTTTGACGTAGTGTCCCAAAAAGGAGATGACATTGAGTTGGGGTTTGTCACGTGTCTGGTCCTATAGACAAACAATTTCATAGAGACAATGCCATCTGAGTGAGGTGATTTGAAAGGGTCTTCAGGATTGTATTTGGGGATGTTGTGATCCTCGAAAGGAAATAAATTTAGTGGGTGTTTATAGCATGTGATACCCCAATGGATGAAACTGAGAGTGCCATCCAAGTGGGATGATTTAGTGTGGGTTGAGTCCCTTTCTGGCACAGATCCCTCAAAAATCAATGACAACAAGCTGGGGTTTGTCAAATTTCTGGTCTCGTATGTAATGAAAATCATTGAAAGACATTTCAATTCATGTGTGAGGACCCGCTATGGACATGTGGCCTGTCTTTTCTATGGTGATGGACAATACTTAGGATGGATGCCATAATGTGGCGACTTCCATTCCTATGGTTTAATATCTCTTCCAGGGAAACACGTGTGGTCATTCATGCAATGCCCTACCATTTGGGACTTTTAAACCCCTCAGTAGGTCTCCTCATTAGTTTTTAGGTTTCCTAGGGGGATAGATGGAAATGAATAAATGTCTCTTTAGGGGGAGTGGTCAGGGAACCCCCCCTGTCGTGGGTCTTGTCCCACATGCCCAGAGCCACCGAATGACATGCCCAATGACATGAAAAAACACCTGTAGAAAATGCCATGAAATCTTGATGATTAGTCCAGTGCTTGGGGGTTTCCTTGTTGGGGTAGTGTAACAAAAAAGTGTTGAAAATGAGCTGGGGTTTGTCGCCTGTTAGGTCCTATGGATTGACAATCAAGTCTAAACAGTTCTATCCGAGAAAGACTATTTGAAGCGGACTTAGGGCTTCTCTTGTGGGAGGCAGTGCACTTTTAAAGGAAAGACGTTGAGTTGGGGTTTGTAGTGAGTGAGACTCTAATGGATGAGATTGATAATGTCATCCATGTGGGATGATTCGGTGCGGGCTTGGTGCTTGTCAGACGTAGCTCCCTAAAAAAGAAACAACATGGGCCTGGGGTATGTTGTAGGTTCTACGGGCATGCAGTCAACCTATGGAAATTCATGGAGGTGGTGGATGTCATATGTTGTTGGGCCCTATATGTAATGACTATACACACCTTAATAAAATTCAATTGTTGCGTGAGGACCCACTGGGGACACGGGTTCTATCATGTCCCTGGTGATGGAAGATACTTTGGATAGATGACATGACATGTGGGTGGCCTTCATGCGCTTAAGGGGTCACGTTGGTGGTTGTTCCTATGTTTTCATAGGTTTTTTAGGGCCACACGTGTGGTATTTCATGCCCTGTGCAGCCCTATCGGATGTCTAAACACCTTAGTGCGTCTCCTTGTCAAAGTTGATGTCTCTTGGTGGGATAGCTGGAAATGCATAAATGTCTCTTTAGGGGGGGGGAGGGGTCGGTCACCCCCCTGGGTGTGGGTCTTGTCCTGTATGCCCAGAGCCACCAAATGACATGACCAAGGACATGGAAAAGTGGCCTCTAGACAATGCCCCAAAAACATGGTGATTCATCGGGTTCTTGGGACTTGTCTTGTCGAAGGTAGTGCACTATAAAAGCGATGACAATGAGATGGGGTTTGTCGCGTGTCAGGTCATACAAAATGATAATCGCATACAGATAGTGCCTTCTGAGTGAGATGCTTTGAAGGGGTCTCGGGGATTGTCTTAGTGTATGTGGTGTGCCTTGAAATGAAAGACATGGAGGTGGGGGTTATCATATGTTTTTGGGTCCTATATGTAATGACAATCACCACCTAAATAAAATCCAATTCATGCGTGAGTACATGCTGTGGACATGGGGCCTATCATCTCGGCGGTGATGGATGATACGCGGGATGAATGAGATGATGTGTTGGTGGCCTTCATGTGCTTAATGGGTCACATCAGTGGCCATTCCTATGGTTTCATATATCTTTTAGGGCAACATGAGCTGTCTTTCATGCACTGCGGTACCCTCTGGGTGGTCTAAACCCCTCAATATGTCTACTCATCAATGTTGTTGTTTCCTGGTAGGATAGCTGGAAATGCATAAATGTCTCTTTAGGGGGGAGGCGTCGGCGACCCCCCTTGGGTGTGGGTCTTGTCCTTCATGCCCAAAGCCACCGAATGACATGCCCAGTGACATGTAAAAATGGAATCAAGACAATGTAATTAATTCTTGATGATTTTTCTGGTGCTTGGGGCTTGTATTTTCCAAGGTAGTGGGCCATAAAAGCGATTACAATGAGCTAGGGTTTGTCGCATGTGAGGACCTATGGACTGTAAATCACGTACAAACACTACCATCTGAGTGAGATGATTTGAAGGGGACTCAGGGCTTGTCTTGGTGGATGTGGTGTTCCTTGAAAGGAAATGCATTGAGCTGGGGTTTTTCATATGTTGTTGGGTCCTATAATTAATTACAATCACCACATAAAGAGAATTCATTTCATGCGTGAGACCCATTGTGGACCTGTGGCCTATCTTCTCAGCGATGATAGACGATACATGAGATGGATTCCATGACGTGTCAGTGGCCTTCATGTGCCTCATGGGTCAGGTCAGTGGCCGTTCTAATGGGTTCATAGCTCTTTTAGGGCAACATATGTGGTCTTTCATGTGTTGTGGTGCCCTCTGGGTGGTCTAAACCAATCAGTATGTCCCCTAGTCAATTTTTATGTTTCCTGGTGGGATAGGTGAAATGCATAAATGTATCTTTAGGGGGGAGGGGTCGGCGACCCCCCTAAGAGTGGGTCTGGTCCTACGTGCCCAGAGCCACTGAGTTACATGATTAGTGACATAGAAAAATGGCATCTATACATCTCCAAGAAATCATGATGATTCATCTAGTTCTTGGGGATTGTATTTTATGAGGTAGTGTGACAGAAAAACAATGATAACAAGTTGAGTTGTGTCGTGTGTCATGTCCTACTGACTGACAATCGCGTATATATAGTGCCATCCAAGTGAGACACTTTAAGGTGACACAGGGCTTATCTCGGTGGATGTTGTGTGCCATGAAAGGAAAGAAATTTATGTGGTGGATTTCATATGTTGTTTGGTCCTGTATGTAATGACAATCAACACCTAAAGAAAATTAAATTCATGCGCGAGGACCCACTATGGACATGGGGCCTGTCTTCTTGGCGGTGATGGCCGATACGTGGGACGGATGCCCTAACGTGTTGGTGGCCTTCATGTACTTAAGGGGTCACATCGGTGGCCATTCCTATGGTTTCATAGGTATTTTAGGGTAGCATGTGTTGTCTTTCAAGTCTTGTGGTTCCCTCTGGGTGGTCTATACCCCTCACTATGTCTCCTCATCAATGTTGATGTTTCCTAGTGGGATAGATGGAAATGCATAAAGGTATCTTTAGGGGGAGGGGTCGGAGACCCCCCTTGGGTGTGGGTCCTGTAATGCCTACCCAGAGCCATCGAATGACATGCCCAGTGACATGGAAATATGGCATCTAGACAATTACATGAATTCTTGATGATTCATCCGGTGCTTGGGGATTGTCTTGTCCAAGGAAGTGTGCCGAAAAAGCACTAATAATGAGCTGGGGTTTGTCACATGTGAGGTGCTACAGACTGACAATCATGTATAGGAAATTCCATCCGGGTGAGACTACTTGAATGGGGATTGGGGCATGTCTTGTTGGATGTGGTGTGCCTTAAAAAAATACGTTGATCTAGGGTTTGTCATATGTTGTTGGGGCCTGTAAGTAAGGACAATCACCAACTAAAGAGAATTCATTTCATGTGTGAGAACCACTGTGGACATGGGACCTGTCTTCTCCGAGGTGATGGAGGATACGCGGGACAGATTCCAGGATGTTTTGGTGGCCTTCATGTGCCTAAGGGGTCACGTTGGTGGTCTTTCCTATGGTTTCAAAGATACATTAGTGAAAACCCTATTATATTTTAGGTGTTGTTGTGCCCTCTGGGTGGTCTATACCCCTCAATATGTCTCCTCTTCAATGATGATGTTTCCGGGTGGGATAGCTAGAAACGCATAAATGTCTCTTTAGGGGAGGAGGGGTCGGTGACCCCCCTTGGGCGTGGGTCATGTCCTGTGTGTCCAGGGCCACCGAATGACATTCCCAGTGACATGGAAAAATAGAATATAGACAATGCTATGAATTCTTGATGATTCGTCTGGTTCTTAGGGATTGTCTTGTCCAAGGAAGTGTTCCATAAAAGTGATGAAAATGAACCGGGGTTTGTCGAATGTGAGGTCCTACGGACTGAAAATCACGTAATAAGATTGTCATTCAAGTGAGGCGATTTGATGAAGACTCGGTGCTTGTCTTGGTGGATGTGGTGTTACTTTAAAGTAAAGACATTGAGGTCAGGTTTGTAATATATTGTTGGTTCCTCTGTGTAATGGCAATCACCACCTAAATAGAATTTATTTCATGTGTGAGAACCGACTCTAGACATGGGGCATGTATTCTCGTTGGTGATGGATGATAAATGGGACAGATGAAATGACGTGTTGGTGGACTTCGTGTGCCTAAGGGGTAACATCGGGGCCATTCCTATGGTTTGATATCTCTTTTAGGGTAACACATGTTTTCTTTCATGTATTGCGGTGCCCTTTGGGTTTTTTAAGACTCTTAGTTTGTCTTGTTGTCAATAATGATGTTTCCTGGTGGGATAGCTTGAAATGAAAAAATGTGTCTTCATGGGAAGAGGGGTTGGAGACCCCCCTTGGGGGTGGGTCTTGTCCTGCATGCTCAGAGGCACCGAATGACAAGCCCAATTACATGGAAAAATGGAATATAGTTAATTCCATGAATTCGTGATGATTCGTCCGGTGCTTGGGTATTTTCTTGTCCTAGGTAATCTGCTAGAAAAAAGACGACCATGTGTTGGGGTTTGTATCATGTGAGATCCTATAGACTGACAATCACATACAGGAAATGCCATCCATGTGAGATAATTTCAAGGGGACTTGGGGGCTGTCTTGGTGGATGCGGTGTGCCCTGAAAGGAAAGATGTTGAGATGGGGTTTGTCATATGTTGTTGGGTCTGGTATGTAATGACAATCACTATCTAAAAAAATCACTTCATGTGTGAGGATATGCTATGGAAAACATTGGGACAATCTTGTCTTTGGCGATGGATGATACGTGGGATGGATGGAACAGCGTGTCAGTGGCCATTACTATGGTTTCATATCTCTTTTAGGGAAACCTGTGTTGTCTTTCATGCGCTGTGGTGCCCTCTGGGAGGTCTAAACCCCTTAGTATGTCTTCTCGTCAATGTTAATGTTTCCTCGTGGGATAACTAAAAATCCATAAATGTCTCTTTTGGGGGGAGGGGTCAGAGACCCCTCCCCCTTGGCCCAGGTCTTGTCCTGTATGCCCAGAGCCACTGAATGACATGCCTAGTGACAAGGAAAAAAGGCATCTAAATAATGCCATGAATGCTTGATGATTATTCTGGTGCTTTGGACTTCTCTTGTCCAAAGCAGTGCGCCAAAAAAGCGATGACAATGAGCTGGGGTTTGTCGCATGTGAGGTCCTACAGACTAAAAATCACATATAGAGAATGCCATATGAGTTAGATGATTTGAAGGGAACTCATGGCTTGTCTTGGTGGATGTGGTGTTCCTTGAAAGGAAATAAATAGAGTTGGTGGTTGTCATATATTGGTTGGTATGGTATATAATGACAATACCCACCTTAAGAAAATTGAATTTTTGCGTGAGGACCCACTGGGGACATGGGTTTTGTCATGTCCCTGGTGTTTTATGATATGGTGGATAGATTCAATGACGTGTGGGTGGCCTTCCTGCGCTTAAGGGGTCATGTCGGTGTCCTTTCCTATGTTTTCATTGGTCTTTCATGTGTTGTGCTTCCCTTTGGGATGTCTAAACACCTTGGTGCGTCTCTATGTCAAAGTTTACATTTCTTGATAAGGTAGCGGGAAATTCATAAATGTCTCTTTTGGGGGGAGGGGTTGGGGACCCCCCCTGGGCGTGGGTTTTTCCTGCGTGCCCAGAGCCACCAAATGAAATTCCCAAGGACATGAAAAAATGGCCTCTAGACAATGCCATGAAAGCATGATGATTCGTCCGGTGCTTAGGGCTTGTCTTTTCCAAGGTAGTGCGCCAAAAAAGCGATGAAAATGATATGGGGTTTGTCGCGTGTCAGGTTTTGTGGACTGAAAATTTCATACAGATAGTGCCATCCGAGTGAGATGCTTTGAAGGGGACTAGTGGCTTGTCTTGGTGGATGTGGTGTGCCTTGAAGGGAAAGACATGGAAGTGGTAGCTATCATATGTTGTTAGGTCTTGTATATAATTACAATCACCACCTAAAAAAAATTAAATTCATGTGTGATGTTCTGTTGTGGATAACATGGGGATTTTCTTGTTTGTAGTGATGGCCAATAAATTGGTCAGATGCAATGGCGTGTCGGTGGACTTTATGTGCCTCAAGGGTTATGTCGGTGATTGTTCCTATGGTTTCATAGCTCTTTTAGGGAAACACGGGTTGTCTTTCATGCACTGCGGTGCCCTCTAGGTGGTCTAAAACTTTCAGTACGTCTTCTCATCAATGTTTATGTTTCCTGGTGGGATAGCTACAAATACCTAAATGTATCTTTAGGGGGGAGGGGTCGGTGACCCCCCTGGTGTGGGTCCGGTCCTGCATTCCCAGATCCACTGAATTACATGCTCAGTGAGATGGAAAAAATGGCATCTAGACAATTCCATGAAAGCTTGATGATTCATCCGGTGCTTGGGGCTTGTCTTGTCTGGGGAAATGCGCCGGAAAAGTGATGACAATGAGATATGGTTTGTCGCATTTTAGGACCTATAGACTAACAATCACGTAAAGATAGTGCCATCAGAGTGAGATGCTTTAAGGTTACTCAGGGCTTGTCATGGTAAATGTGGTGTGCCTTGAAAGGAATTATATTGAGGTGGTTGTTGTCATATGTTTTTGGGTCTGGAATTTAATGACAATCCCCACCTAAATAAAATTCAATTCATGCATGAGGACCCTCTGTGGACATGGGGCATGTCTTCTCAGCGGTGATGGACAATACGCGGGATGGATTCCATGACGTGACTGTGGCCTTCATGTGCTTAAGGGGTCATGTCGGTGGCCGTTCCTATGGTTTCATATCTCTTTTTGGGCAACATGTGTTGTATTTCAGGCACTGAAGTGCCCTTTGGGTGGTGTAAACCCCTATGTATGTATCCTCATCAATGTTGATGTTTCCTAGTGGGATAGTTGGAAATGCATAAATGTCTCTTTTGGGGGGAGGGTTCAACGACCCCCCTTTTGTGTGGATCATGTTTTGTACACACAGAGCCACATTACTACATGCCCAGTGACATGGAAAATCGGCATTTAGACAATGAAAATAAATATTGATGATTCATCGGGTGCTTGGGGATGGTCTTTTCTAAGACAGTTCACCATAAAAGTGATGAAAATGAGCTAGGATTTGTTGCATGTGAGGTCCTACAGACTGACTATTTCATACAAACAACGCCATCTGAGTGAGACAATTTGAAGGGGACTCAGGGCTTGTCTTAGTGGATGCGGTGTGCCTTTAAATGAAATACATTGAGTTGGGGTTTGTCATATGTTTCTGGGTCTTGTAAGTAATGAAAATAACCACCTAAAGAGAATTCATTTCATGCGTGAGACCCACTGTGGACATGGGGCCTGTCTTCTCAGCACTGATGGACGATACGGGGGATGGATGCGATGATGTGTCAGTGGCCTTCATGTCCTTAAGGTGTCACATCAAGGGTCGTTCCTATGGTTTCATAGATCTTTTAGGGAAAAACGTGTTGTCTTTCATGCGCTGCGGTGCCCTCTAGGTGGTCTATACCCCTTAGTATGTCTCCTCGTCAATGTTTATGTTTCCTGGTGGGATAGCTAGAAATGCATAAATGTCTCTTTAGGTGGGGAGGGGTCAGTGACCCCCCTTGGGCGTGGGTCATATCCTGCGTACCCAGAGCCAATGATTGACATGCCCAGTGACATGGAGAAATGGAATCTGGACAATGCCATGAATGCTTGATGATTCGTCCGATGCTTGGGGCTTGTCTTGTCCAATGTAGTGCACGATAAAAGGGATGACAATGAGTTGGGGTTTGTCACAAGTGCGGTCCTACAGACTGACAATCGTGTACAGACAATGCCATCCAAGTGAGATGATTTGAAGGGGATTCCGGTCTTGTCTTGGTGGATGCTGTGTTCCTTGAATTGAAATACATTGAGGTGGGGTTTTTCATATGTTGTTGGGTCCTATATGTTATGAAAATAACTACCTAAAGAATATTCATTTAATGCGTGAGCACTCGCTCTAGACATGTGGCCTTCCTTATCAGTGATGGTGGATGATATGCGGGATGGATGCCATGATGTGTTGGTGTCCTTCATGTGATTAAAGGGACACATTGGTGGCCATTCCAATGGTTTCATAGCTCTTTTAGGGAAACAGGTGTTGTCTTTCACGTGCTACAGTACCCTCTGGGTGGTCTAAACCCCTCAGTATGTCTCCTCATCAATGTTGATGTTTCATGGTGGGATAGCTAGAAATGCATAAATGTCTCTTTTGGCGGGAGGGGTCAGCGACACCCCATGGGCATGGGTCTTGTCCTTCATGCCCATATCCATCAAATCAAATGCCCTTGTGACATGGAAAAATGGAATCTAGACAATTTCAAGAATGGTTGATGATTTTTCTACTGCATGGGGCTTTTCTTGTCCAAGGTTGTGCACCAGAAAAGTGATGACCAAGAGCTGGGTTCTGTCACATTTGAGGTCCTACAGATTGAAAATCGCTTTCAGGCAATGCCATCTATGTGAGACGATTTTATAGGGACTTAGGTCTTGTCATGGTGGATGCAGTGTACCTTGAAAGGAAAGACATTTTGGCTGGGTTTGTCATATTTTTTTGGGTCCCGTATGTAATGACAATCACCACCTAAACAAATTCAATTCATGCATGAGGATCTGCTGAGGATGACATGGGACCACTCTTGTCTGTGGTGATGGATGATACGTGAGACAGATGCAATGTCATGTTGATGGTATTTATGTGCTTCAGGGGTCATGTCGGTGACCATTCCTATGGTTTCATATCACATTTAGGGAAACACATGGTTTTTTAATGTGATTTGGTCCACTTTGGGTGGGATAAACCCCTTAGTATGTCTCCTCATCAATGTTGATGTTTCCTGGGGGGAAAGCTAGAAATTCATAAATGTCTCTTTAGGAAGGGAGGGGTTGGAGACCACCCCTAGGAATGGGTCTTGTCGTGCGTTCCCATAGCCATAGAATGACTAGCCTAGTGACAAGGAAAAATAGCATTTAGACAATTCCATGAATTCTTGATGATTTTTCTGGTTCTTGGGGCTTCTTTTGACCAAGGTAGTGCGCCAGAAAATCTTTGGAAATGAGCTGGGGTTTGTCGCATGTGAGGTCCTACAGACTCACAATCCCATATAGGTAATTCCATCCGAGTGAGATGATTGGAAGGGGACATGGGGCTTGTCTTGGTGGTTCGGTGTTCCTTGAAAGGAAATACATGGAGGTGGTTGTTGTAATATGTTGTTGGGTCATGTATGTAATGACAATACCAACTAAAGAAATTGAATTCTTGCGTGAGGATATATTGTGGAGGACATGTGGCCACTCATGTATGCAGAGATGGATGATACGTGGGGCGGAAGCCATGATTTTTCGGTGGCCTTCTTGTGCTTCAGAGGTCACGTCGGTGTGCATTCCTATGGTTTCATAGCTCATTTAGGGCAACACGTGTTGTCTTTAATGCACTGTGGTTCCCTCTGAGTGGTTTCAACCCCTCAGTATGTCTCCTCGCAAATGTGGATGTTTCCTCATGGGATAGTTATAAATTAATAAATGTCTCTTCTGGGAGGGGGGGGGAAGTTCTCAGTGACCCCCCTTGGGCATGCGCTAGTCCTGCGTCCTAAATTCGGGCAACTGTAATGCATAATAGTGCTTTCCCTACCTTTTGTTGATGCATCATGATGCATTTATCTATGGATTGGTCACAGGCAGTTATGTGGGTTGTTGGTTTGGCATACATGATTGTGTGGGAGAGGTGTATGGGTTCCAAGATATGACAGTGTCCCTTTCTTGATAAGGGAATGCATGTCTCCTTGGCACCATAATATGTATGTTTGGGTTTAATTTAATCATGCTTTCATATGGTCCCTATTTTTCCAGATTGTGCAGTCCTTTTTTCCTAGTAAAGTTTGATTAAAACAATCCTAACTGTGCCCTCGGTTCCCAAAAGTGTTTCACATATTCGATATGGTATTCTATGGTGTGTAAAAAATGGGGGCCTTACCTCCTTAAGGAATTGAAGGATTGGGAATACAGTTTGGGATTGTGTTGGGGTCTAAGGGGTCAGCTCAGTCATACCTCAAAGATTGCAAATTCGGTTGGTGATGCTACCTGGATGATCATTCCACTTGGAATATGGTTGTCTCAAAGACCAGGTTGTTCATGTACAAGGAAAAACTATTCGAAAGATGGTGATACTCCAAAGGGTCTCATTAAATCAGTTACAGGGCTGACTTTCTCAACGGTTATACCTCCAGAGAAGAATCCTCATGTGGGTGAGCTCCACCTAGTAGAACCTCAATTGTTCCATATGAGTTTTCCCTATTGGTAGTGGATTTTTGTTGGTGTTTATGTACGGGCCTGGTCTATGCTTGTGTTGAATTCTCTTGCACAATTGCGGTTCTATCTTCCAAGGGCTTGCTAAAAATATGATGTGATACTAGACGAAAGTAACTTGGATGTGATGATAATCGATGAGCATGGTTGGGGTCCTAGTTCTTGGATAAAAGTTTCCAAATGGTGGTTGAGTTCTTTTGAATGGTGGGATGTGGGAGGTGAAGTGGGACATAGGGCCTCCGTTCTTGTCATGAATCCCTTTCCTCAACATCCCTGGAGCATTGTGGGTTTGTCTACTTAAAAGATGCCTCATGGCGGTTTAGTTTCTTCGGAAGGTGGGATGTGGGAGGCATCGTAGTTGTACACCATAATTTTTTTCCCTCAATGGTAGGATATGGGGGGAGTTATAGGGATTGGGTTTTTCCCCATCCCATGTCATGCCAATCTTTTTCCCCGCCATTCATGGAGCGTTTTGGTCTGGTCTAGCTTTAAAGAACAGCTATTGGTGGAGGAGTTCCTGTGGATGGTGGGTTGTGGGAGGCATGGTGGGTTGGGGTTCCTTTGTCGTCCCTCAACACTCCTTCCCTTCCCTAACCTTCTCTAGAGAAGTGTGGCTTTTCTTTCTTAAAAGATGCCTCAGTGTGGTTGAGTTTCTATGGATTGTAGGATGTGGGAGGCACAACGAGATTGGGTTTTTTCCCTGTCCCATGACGTGCCTTCCTTTTCCTCCCTGTCTATGGAGCATTTCAGGATTAGTGCTTAAATACCGCCTCACAGTTTGTGATATCCTGTGGATGGTGGGATGTGGGAGGCACGACGGGACATTGGACCCCCATACCTACCATGAATCCTTTTCCTCCACCTCTCTTGAGCGTTGTTGGTTCGTCTACTTAAAAGTTCCCCATGGCAGTTGAGTTCCTTCAGAAGGGGGGATGTGGGAGGCACGACGGGATGCAGTTTCCCCTCCTCATCCCCTGATGTTCCTACCTTTTTCCTCTCTGGTGGGATGTGGGAGGTATGTCGGGATTGGGTTTTTTCCCTTCCTACCGTACGCACCTTTTCTTCACCTTTCATGGAGAATTTTGGGTCAGAATTTTTTTAAAACCCACCAAGCTTGGTTAAGTTCATGAAGATGTTGGGATGTGGGAGGCATGGTGGGACTGGGTTCCATTTTCGTCCCCTACTGTACCTAACTTTTCCTCACCGTCTCTGGAGTGTTGTAGGATTTTGGTAGTGGTTTAAGAGAGAAACTGTTGGTATCACCAGGTTGCGAGACCATGATCCTAAATTTACCATTCGGAGATATTCCATGTGAACCATAGCAAGCGGACATGGGAAATGATTGGAGAGAGTTATTTTATTAATGCATTGTCAGGGCCACATGCAAGTTATTTGAGTCCAGAGAAACTCCCACCAACAGGGAAACAGTTTCCACGGTTCATTATTGGAAAATTTTGGGTTCCTTCCTCCTCAGCCGTGCCTTGGGTCATGGTGTCCACAAGGGTGTCATGAGAATGTGTATCTACTATTTTTGCAAGATACATGAGAGTCATGCGGAAATGATGACTCATTAATAAGGATCATGTAGATTCATGGAAAGGAATCAGTTCGGCTATTCTAATCAGTGATATGTAAAGGATGGAATGAATGATGAGACCTCATCAATGATCATTCATGTCTCTAGAATAAAAGAAGTTATGGAAGTAGGATCTATTTGTTCGGCATGGTGTACTTGAGCATCATTGAGAGGCAATGACTCTCTATAGGGAGATCATATAAAATTCATGATAGTCAGATCCAAGCTGATCAGGGCTAAGGATTGAAATTCTTATCAATGATGAATGAAGATCGAATGTTGTGACCCCACCACATGTCATTAAAGTTTGGATGAAACCAAATATCACAGATGTTTTATCTATAATTAAGCAGCATGTTGCATGAGTAACGAGCAGAGGAGATGAACCTTAATGGGGATCCTGTAAAACTATGGAATCAATGACATTGGGGATTGTGGCTCGTTTTGGGGTTCTAGGTAGGGTGTCATCTTCTTCTATTGTTACCTCAAGAGATATTATTTCTTGTTAGTGATGTGTGGCCCTTGATTGCCCCTCATTTGAATGTTTTTCAAAGGTTTGGCCCCACATTGCATGAAATTTACATCTGGGCATTTAGATTCTACACGCATCATGTTGGCGAGGACTTTGTTTGGAGTTTATGAACTGATTGAAAGGAAATTGGGAATACTAGTGCAAATATGGAAAAGTGTGTCAGGTTATGATCCAAGTGTTCAATGGATGGCCCTGATATGCACCGAGATTCAAGAATTTTGGTTTATCGTTTGAGTGGCATGAAGCTCAAATGCATGGGTGCATGATTTTGAGATCTAGGTAGTAATGGATCAAAGGCCTGGGTTCCTAATGTATGGTACTCATTATATAATTTGGTTTTCAGCTCTTGGGGGTTGGGTATGTCAATCCTTGCCTTGTGTCATGCATAGAGGTGCTTTCCTTGCCTTCATGTGCTATATTGTGATGCCTCTCAGGTTGCGTATCTCAAGGTGTCACGGTCAGTTGTGTGGGTTGATGGTTGTGATTATTCGATTGTGTGGGAGTGGTGGATGGTTGTCAAGATATGGTGGTATCCCTTTCTTGGGACGGGAACATTGGTCTCGTTGGCACCATCATCCATAAGTGGGGGTTTAATTTATCTTCACTTTCATTTGGTCCTTGTGCATGTTTCCATGTGAATGTTGGAACACAATTTGGCATGGTTGGATATCCTTTGAGAAAACTTGTTGTGTTATGTGGTGGATGGTAGCGTGGACCTTGTGACCCAGGCACTCGGGTTAAGAAAATAATGTCAGTGCCATGGTTCTTAAAAGACGTTGCTGCTTGTATTGGATACCGAATATGACATCAGATGAAAATTGTGGCCTTGCCCTCCTTTCCCAATGAATTGATGGTAGTGAGTGAAATTTTATCCTCGTTTTGGGGTTCTGAGGCCTCTCCTCGGTCATACCTCAAGTAGTGCAGAGGTGGACGGTAAGGCTACGTGGTTGATCCTGCCAGTAGTCATATGCTTGTCTCAAAGATTTATCTAGGTATGTCTATGTATAAACAAATTGAGATGGTGATACTGTGAATGGATAATTAAATCAGTTATAATTTGTTTAATGGTATTTTCTACCCGGATAACCATAGTAATTCTAGAGCTAATACATGAAATGAATCTCGACTCTAGAAAGGGGAGCATTTATTTGATAAAAGTTTGACGTGAGAAATGCTCAGCGCAATAATGACTCAGGATAACTCATCAGATTGCACGACCCTCATGCTGGTGACACATCATTCAAATTTATTCCCTATCAACTTTTGATGGTAGGATAGTGGCCTACCATGGTGTTGAAGGGTGATAGAGAATTAGGGTTTGATTCCAGAGAGGGATCCTGAGAAACGGATACCACATCCAAGGAAGACAGTAGTCGTGCAAATTACCCAATCTCGACGTGGGGAGGTAGTGACAAAAAATTACAATACCGGGATTTAACGAGTTTGGTAATTGGAATGAGTAAAATATATATCCCTTAATGAGGATACATTGGAGGGAAATTCTGGTTCCAGCAACTATGGTAACTCTATCTCCAATTGCGTATATTAAAGTTGTTATAGTTAAAAAGATCATAGTTGGACCTTGGGATTGGTTTGATCAGTTCGCCTCCTGGTGTGTATTGTTTGGCCTGTCCTTTCTACTGGCGATCCTCTCCTGGCCTTAACTAGTAGGGTCATGGATTCAATGCTGTTATGTTGAATAAATTAGTGTGCTAAAAGCAAACCTACACTCTGAATACATTAGCATGGGATAATGTCATAGGTTTTCAGTCCTATTCTGTTGGCCTTCAGGATCAGAGTAATGATTAATAGGGACAGTCGAGGACATTCGTATTTCATAGACATAGGTAAAATTATTGGATTTATGAAATATGAACAAATACGAATGCATTTTACAAGGATGTTTTCATTGATCAAGAAAGAAAGTTGGGGGCTCAAAGTTGATCAGATACCATCCTAGTCTCTACCATAAATGATTTCGACTATGGATGAGCGGATGTTTCTTATAGGACTATGTTGGAACCTTATATGAAATCAATGTTTTTGGGTTCCAGGAGGAGTATGGTCACAAGGAAGAAACATAAAGGAATTTATGCAATGGAACCACCAGGAGTAGAGCCTACGGCTTAATTTGACTCAACATTGGGAAACATACCAGGCCTAGACATAGTATGGATTGACAGACTGAGATCTCTTTCATGATTCTATGGCCGGTGGTGCATGGTCATTCTTAGTTGGTTGAGTGATTTTTCTGGTTAATTTTGTTATTGAATGAGACCTCATCTTACTAACTATCTATGTGGAGGTACCCCTCCACAGCTAGCTTCTTAGAGGGACTAGGGCCAACCGATCAATGGAAGTTTTGAGAAAATAAAAGGTCTGTGATGCCCTTAAATGTTCTGGGCCACACGCACACTACACTAATGTATTCAATGATTCTATAGCCTTGTTCATTTGGCTAGGGTAATATTTAAAATTTCATCATGATGAGGATATATCATTGAAATTTTTGTTCTTCAATAAGGAATTCCTAGTAAGTGTGAGTCATCAGCTCATGTTGACTACGTCCCTTCCCTTTGTACACACCACCCATCGCTCCTACCGATTGAATGGTTTGGTGAAGTGTTCGTATCATGGTGATGTGGGCGGTTTTTTATTTGCGATGTAATGAGAAGTCCAATGAACCTTATCATTTAGAGGAAGGAGATATCGTAACAAGGTTTCTGTAGGTGAACCTGCAGAAGGATCATTTTCGGATGCTAGTAGAATGCCGGTGGACTTGTGGATTGGTTGGAACATATGCAACGGGGTGCACGGGGATTAGCCCCCTCATGTGACCCCTTGTGGTCGATGGTGGTGTAATGTCTCGTATTTTTCATACTTTATTTTTAAAAATAAATGGAAGTATTTTGGGACCAGTCTTCCAGACAGCGTGCAATTCCGAGGCCCGGTGAAACCGGAATAAATGATTGAATTTAATTTAATAATTAAATTACGCGCGCATGCGGTTTTCCTGAAAAAGTGGAATAACTCCAAAACGGGTGCTCAGATCAAAAATCTGATGGCATCGTTGAGGTCAGAGCAGGGGGTTTACCCTAGAAGAGAGCTAACATCGACTGGCGCAGGCCAGTGGTGAAATCTGGTTTTTGGATGTAACCGTAATAAAATATTTAATTTAAAATATTTTATTAAATATGTTGCAGTGGATATCTTTATCCTTTTTAAATAAAGACTATTGCAGGGGTCGAGGGATACAAACATCATAACCCTGAAACCCTTGGCGGCTCTGGAGGCTCTGGAGAAAACCTCTCAATGCGGCGACGACGTTTCTGGCGATTTTCACCGGCGATGATGACGCGGTGACCAGATCTTCGCCAACGAACACCGCAGAATCCAGGTAGGATGTTTGTCTTTGATTTTCCTTTCCCCATTCTTGATTACTATGATGAACACAGACTAATATGCGAACCAATTAGCCCATGGTTCGATGGTTTTGTGGGCGGGTGTGATTTGGGGTTTTATCGGGAAATCAAATACTCGAGATTTATAATCTGTTGATTTTTGTGGTTTTGATCTAATGGCTACAAACCCATATCATCACAAACAATGATCGGGGTTCATCCCTCTTGTTCAAATCTTTTTATTTTTTCCCCTTGCGTCCTTCGTTGCGTTCTACACGTTCATGGAGGAAATTGATCGTTGCGCATATTTTTTTTGGAACAACGATCCATGATTGTTGATCCAACCCCAGAGAGATGTCACAGAGGTGCGACGACGGTTTCAGCGAACAATTCAGAGCGGATCGAGAGATATGAGATTTCGGGTGTTTTTCTTTAGATGGATCTTTCTAGGTTTCTGATCCGATTTAAGGATCTAAAACACCCGTTACAGTGTTCGTATGATGAAACAAACCAACCCCTAGAGTATCGGGATGAACGGACAAGAAACCGTGGATCCGGAGGATCAACCGCAACATGAGGAGGAAGACGGTGTTTCTAGAAGAATATCGACTACACGGCGTGTAGTTTGGGCTACATGGAGTGTGTTTGTCGTCGGACAACCTGGCGTGTACTCCAGGAGTACACGGACATGGGTTGGGTACACAGCCAAGGACACGACGTGTATACCCCTCCCCGGCCAGACCCGGCCAGATACACAGGATACCCCGTGTGCTGGTACACAGGCAGGGGACACGGACAGAGACCGTATACGGGTACATGACCAGCGTACACGGAGCGAGCCCCAGGTTCATGGACACAGAGTGTGATTCTTCTACACGCTGTGTAGTTACTTTCTATCCGACAAGCTCAATGACATGGGCCGTTTACACGGGCAGTTCCCAGAGTCAAGGAACACAGTGTGTGATTCATCTACACGCCGTTTAGTTGAGTTTTACACAGCTTGAACGGATGACATGGGCCATTTATATGGGTAGTTCCTGGAGTCAATGAACATGGTGTGTAACCATACTACACACCATGTAACTAATTCTTCATGGATTGAGCCAGTTTCCTTCTGTGAATTGGGATAGTTTCATTAGGGTTCGTCCCCTAGGTCTTTCTTTAGAAGGTTTCTGGTATCATTTCCTACATATAGAAGTATGACCCCTTCAGCAAGACTTATTGAGTTGAGTTGTTGGAATCCCCTCTGTGAGACTAAGAGTCAGATCCTCTATTCATTCCTGGAACCCTAGGTAGAGTTCTTAGTATCGACGTGACCAACTTTTCCCTGGCGCCAATCCCCTGCTTAGGGGATTAGTTCAGACTGAGTTGTTTGAATCACCCCATGTCTATTGGTTGTGATCCTCATCAGAGCATCATGTTGTCAAAGTACATGTGGAGTGTGTTCTCCCGAAACAAGTACTTTATACCTCTCTCTTCAGACCTAGGAGTGTGTTCTCCTTGTTACGTGCTTAGTGGAATTTTCGAGCTGGATCATAGTGGTGGTTTCATGATAGTCGATCGTGTATGAGTATATCTAGATATTCTTATTATATGTTCGGTAGACATATACTGTGTGGAGCTGACTGTATCTTTCTTTTGTGGTATTTTCCTTGTTGTATTTCCTTTGTGGTTTCGGGGTGTCCTACTTGGTATCTTTATACTCACCCCTACACGGGCTTTGCCCGCACGTGTCGTGTCTTATGCCGATAGGAGACGGAGGCCCTTGGAGTTTGAGGAAGGAGACCATGTGTTCCGTCGGGTCTCACCTCGATGGGGATTGTGAAGGTTTGGCCGAGGTGGCAAGCTATATCTGAGGTTCATCGACCCTTTTTAGATTCTGAGTAGAGTTGGCGAGGTAGCATATCGCTTGGCTCTACCTCCTCAGATGAACCGGGTACACAACATCTTCCATGTGTCGCAGCTACGGAGGTACATGCATGATCCATCGCATTTCATTGAATGGGACGAGCTGGACATCAATGACGGAGCGACCTTTGCTGAGTACCCAGTGGAGATCTAGGATCGGCAGGAGAAGATCCTTCGTGGGCGAGTGATTCCCTTGGTTTGTGTCCGGTGGTAGCATGAGAATCTCCAGGAGAGAACGTAGGAGCGGGAGGCTCCGATTCATGTGCAGTACCCACATCTTTTTGAATGGCCTTTGTTTTGGATTTTCAGGGGCATAAAAGCCCTTCGGTGGGTGTGATGTAATGTCTCGGATTTTCAACACTTTATTCTTAAAAATAAAAGGAATTATTTTGAGACCAGTCTTCAAGACGGCGTGCAGTTCTGTGGCTCGGTGAGCCCGAATCAAATGTTTGAATTTAATTTAATAATTAAATTACATGCACGTGAGGTTTTCCTGAAAAAGGGGAATAACTCCCAAACGGTTGCTTGGATCAAAAATCTGATGGCACCGTAGCGTTCAGAGTAGCAGTTTTACACTAGAAGAGACCTAACATCGACTGGCGCAGGCCAGTGGTGGAATCTGGGTTTTGGACGTAACCGTAAAAAAATATTTAATTTAAAATATTTTATTAAATCCGTTGCAGCAGATATATTTATCCTTTTTAAATAAAGGCTAGCACAGGGGTCCAGGGTTTCAAACCTCATAACCCTGAAACCTTTGTTGGCTCTGGGGGCTCTGGAGAAAACCTCCCAACACGACGATGACGTTCCTGACGATTGTTTCTGGTGAAAATGACGCGGCGACCAGATCATCGCCAATGAATGCCACAGAATCTAGGTAGGATGTTTGTATTTAATTTTACTCTCCCCGTTCTTGATTCCTATGACGAATGCAGACTAATCTGCTAACCAATTAGCCCATGGTTCAATCATTTTTCGAGCGGGTGTTATTTGGGGTTTTATCGGGAAATTAAATACTCGAGATTTATAATCTCATGATTTTTTTGGGTTTTGATCTAATGGTAACGAACCCAGATTGTCATGAACAATGATTGAGGTGCATCCCTCTTGTTCGATTCTTTGTATTTTCCCCCTCATGTTCTTCATTGTGTTTTACGCATTCTTGGAGGAAATCGATCGTTGCACATTCGTTTGTTGGCACAAAAATCCAAGATTGTAGATCTAACCCTGGAGCGATGTCACGGAGGGGCAACGATGGTTTCGACAAATGATTCGGAGCGGATCGAGAGATATGAGTTTTCCAGTATTTTTCTTCAGATGGATCGTTTGATGTTTAGGATCTGATTTATGGACCAAAAACACCCGTTACGGTGTTCGAATGATAAAACAAACCAACCCGTAAAGTATTAGGATGAACGGAAGAGAAACCGTGAATCTGGTGGATCAGCCGTGACACGAGGAAGAAGACGGCGTTTCTAGAAAAATCCCGACTACATGGCGTGTAGTATGGGATACACGGCATGTGTTCGTTGGCAGACCAACTGGCGTGTACTCCGGGAGTACACGAACACGGGTTGGGTACACGACCAAGGACACGTCGTGCATACCCCTCCCCGGCCAGACTCGACCAGATTCACGGGATACCCCGTGTGCCGGTACACGGGCAGGCGACACGGACAGAGACCATGTACGGGGACATCGGTAGCGTACACGGAACGAGCCCCAGGTGCTCGGACATGGCGTGTGATTCTTCTACACGCTATGTAGTTACTTTCTATTCGGCAAGCCGAATGACACATGCCATTTACATGGGAAGTACCTGGAGTCAAGGAACACGACGTTTGATTCATCTACATGCCGAGTTGTTGAGTTTTACACAGCTTGATCAGATGACACGGGCCATTTACATGGGCAGTACCCGGAGTCAATAAACACAGAGTGTAACCATACTACAAACTGTGTAACCAATTCTTCATGGCTTTAGCCAGTTTCTTTATGTGACTTGGGCTAGTTTTATTAATGTTCATCCCCTTGGTCTTTCTCTTGAAGGTTTCAGGTATCATTTCCCACATATAGAAGTATGATCCCTTTAGCAGGACATCTAGAATAGAGTTATTGGATTCCCCTCTGTGAGAATAAGAGTTGGATCCTCTATTCATTCCCGGAACCCTAGGTAGATTTCATGGTATAGACGTGACCAACTTTACCCGGGCTCCGATCCTTTTCTTAGCGGATTAGTTCAGACTGAGTTGTTAGAATCACCCCATGGCTATTGGTTGTGATCCTCATTTGAGCATCATGTTCTCAAAGTACTCGTGGAGTGTTTTCTCCCAGAATGAGTACTTCGTATCTCTCTCTTCAGACCTAGGAGTGTGTTCTTCTAATTACGTGCTTAGTGGAATTTTCAAGCTGGATCATAGTGGTGGTTTCGCGATAGTCGATCGTGTATGAGTATATCTGGATATTCTTATTATATGTTCTATAGACATATAATGTGTGGAGATGACTGTATCTTTCATTTGTGGTATTTCCATTGTTGTATTTCCTTTGTGGTTTCGGGGAGTCCTACTGGGTATTGTTATACTCACCCTTGCACGGGCTTTGCCCGCACGGGTCATGTCTTATGCCGACAGGAGGCGGAGGCCCTTGTAGTTTGAGGAAGAAGACCGTATGTTCCTTCAAGTCTCACCTCGATGGGGATTGTGGAGGTTTAGCCGAGGCGGCAAGCTATCTCCGAGGTTCATCGGCCCTTTTCAGATTCTGAGTAGAGTTGTCGATGTGGCGTATCACTTGGCTCTACCTCCTCAAATGAACCAGGTACACAATGTCTTCCATGTGTCGCAGCTACGGAGGTATACACATGAAACATCGCATGTCATCGACTGGGGAGAGCTGGACATCGATGATGGAGTGACCATTGCTGAGTACCCAATGGAGATCGAGGATCGGCATGAGATGATCCTTCATGGGCGAGGGATTCCCTTGGTGCGTGTCTGGTGGCAGCACGGGAATATCCAGGAGAGCACGTGGGAGTGGGAGGCTCATATTCGTGTGCAGTACTGACATCTTCTTGGGTAGCCTTTGTTTTGGCTTTTTGGGGATGTAAAATCCCTAAGGTGGGTGTGATGTAATGTCTCGTATTTTCCATACTTCATTCTTAAAAATAAAGGGAATTATTTCAATACCAGTCTTCAAGACGGCGTGCAGTTCTGAGGCCCAGTGAGCCTGACAAAATTTTTTGAATTTAATTTAATAATTAAATTACATGCACATGTGGTTTTCCTGAAAAAGTTGAATAACTCCTGTACGGGTGCTCGGATCAAAAATCCGATGGCACCATTGCGTTCAGAGCAGCGGGTTTACCCTAGAAAGGACCTAACATCGACTGGTGTAGGCCGGTGGTGAAAACTGGGTTTTGGACGCAACCGTAATAAAATATTTTATTTAAAATATTTTATTAAATTTGTTGCAGCGGATATCATTATCCATTTTATATAAAGGCTAGCGCAGGGGTCTATAGTTACAAATCCATAACCCTAAAACCCTTGTCGTCTTTGGAGGCTCTGGAGAAACCTTCCAACGCGGCGACGACGTTCCTGATGATTTTCACCGGCGACGACGACGCGACGACTGGATCTTCACCAACAAACGCCGTAGAATCTAGGTAGGATGTTTGTCTTTGATTTTCCTTTCCCCGTTCTTGATTCCTACGATGAATGCAGACTACTCTGCGAACTGAATAGCCCGTGGTTCGATCGTTTTGCGGGCGGGTGTGATTTGGGGTATTATCGGGAAATCAAATACTCGAGATTTATAATATGTTGATTTTTGTGGTTTTTATCTAACGACGACGAACCCGGATCATCATGAATAGTGATCGAGGTTCGTCCCTCTTGTTCAATTCTTTGTATTTCTCCCCCTCGCGTTCTTCATTGCGTTCTACGTGTTCTTGGAGGAAATCGATCGTTGCGTATTCGTTTGTTGGCAGAAAGATCTAAGATTGTAGATCCAACCCCGGAACGATGTCACGGAGGTGCGATGACGGTTTCAGAGAATGATTTAGAGTGGATCAAAAGATATGAGTTTTCGGGCGTTTTTCATCGGATTGATTGTTCTAGGCTTGTTATCGGATTTAAGGAGCGAAAACACCCGTTACAGTGTTCGTATGATGAAACGAACGAACCCATGGAGTATCGGGACAAACGGACGAGAAACCGTGGTTCCGGAGGATCAGCCGCGGTGCGAGGAGGAAGACGACACTTTTGAAAAAATCCCGACTACACGACGTGTAGTATGGGCTACACGACGTGTGTTCATCGGCGGACCACCTAGCATGTACTCCGGGAGTACACGGACACGGGTTGGGTACATGGCCAAGGACACGGCGTGTATACCCCTCCCCAGCCAGACCCGACCATATACATGGGATACCTCGTGTGCTGGTACATAGGTAGGCGACACGGAAAGAGAACGTGTACGATCACATGGACATCGTACATGGAGCGATCCCCAGGTGCTCGGACATGGCGTGTGATTCTTCTACACGCCGTTAGTTACTTTCTATCCGAAAATCGGAATAACACAGGCTGTTTACATGAGCAGTACCCAGAGTCAAGGAACACGATGTGTGATTCATCTACACGTCATGTAGTTCAGTTTTACACACCTCGAACGGATGACACATTCCATTTACACGGGCAGTACCCAGAGTCAATGAACATGGTGTGTAACCATACTACATGCCGGGTAACCAATTCATAATGGCTTGAGCTAGTTGCCTTCTGTGACTTGGGCTAGTTTCCTTAGGGTTCGTCCCCTTGGTCTTTCTTCTGAAGGTTTACGGTATGATTTCTTACATATAAGAGTATGATCCCTTCAACCGGACTTCTTGAATAGAGTTGTTGGAATCCCCTATGAGATACTAAGAGTCAGATCCTCTATTCATTCTTGGAACCCTAGGTAGAGTTCTTGGTATCGACGTGACCAACTTTACCCATGCACCGATCCTCTGCATAGTGGATTAGTTCAGACTAGGTTGTTGGAATCACCCCATGGCTATTGGTTGTGATCCTCATCTGGGCATCATGTTCTCAAAGTACTTGTGGAGTGTGTTCTTCCAGAACAAGTACTTTGTTTATCTCTCTTCAGACCTAGGAGTTTGTTATCCTTGTTACGTGCTTACTGGAATCATCGAGCTGGATCTTAGTGGTGGTTTCGCGATATTCGATCATGTATGTGTATATCTGGATATTCTTGTTATATGTTTTGTAGACATAAACTGTGTGTTGCAGACTGTATCTTTCTTTTGTGGTATTTCCCTTGTTGCATTTCCTTAGTGGTTTCGGGGTGTCCTACTGAGTATTGTTATACTCACCCCTGCAAGGGATTTTCCCATACGTGTCGTGTCTTGTGTAGACGAGCGAGCCGTTGACAGTATTCTAGGTGGACCAGGACCGGACAGTACTCATTTAGATCAGACAGGACAAGGTGTGTTCCTACAGTTACAGATTGTAGTCCCAACAACTTTCATTATAGGATGGACTTTGTTACGGACTCTCTCTTTTGGTGGGCTTGTACTTTTGGCCCAGGGTTTTACTTTCTTGTACTTTACTTTCCTATCATACTCTGTTGGTTGGGTTTTAGTGTATGCATGCATATTTTTCCTTTTATTAGTCTTACTTTTCAGCTTTGTGGGCTTGGAGATGTGTTTTCATGTGTATAGGTTTATAAGAAATGCCTTCCATGTTAGTAGCATGCCTACTCGGTGCTGCTCACCAGCCCCTGGCCTATTGGAGGGGGGCTTGGGGAGTTGCGGCTCAGGGCCCACTGGGATGGTTCGTGAAAGGTGGAATGTCTCATAGGGCATGAGAACTTCTATCTACCTCTTACACCGGCATAGGATGTTCCATGTTAAAGACCATATTGGAAGATCTCATTGTGGCCCTGTGTTGTGAGCGTGTGTGTGTGTGTGGTGCTCGGGGTATCCCCAGAGGTGACTTTAGAAATATCAATAAAATGACTCTTGGAAATGGATATCTCTTCTCTCATGTCAATGAGGAATGCATTGAAATGTGATACATGGTGTGGATTTTATAATCTCGTGAATCATTGAGTTATTGAACACAAGTTGCGCCCGAGGCCATTTTTTGGTCGAGGGCACGCCTGCCTGGGTGTTATGCTTGGTGTATCCGTCAGACCTTTCCAAATAGGAGACCCGCTAATCGGGTTGATTTTCGATGGGAGGGGATATGGGGTAGATATTGGCCTCTGTTACCTATTGTGCAACTAGATTAATTTCATGGTCCCTGGTGACATGTGGTGCGATAGGTTGTGGAAAACTGTGTGTTTCTGATGTCAGTATGAGAACCCATACGGTCCCATGGCTTCATCGAAGCATAGATGGAGTAACACTTCTTACCATAGGTCAGGTGGAAGCACCCACTGATTTTATGCAAAACAATGAGCATAGAAAAAGAAACTTACGAGGATTCCCTTAGTAACGGTGACCAAAACGGGAGTATCCCCGCTACGTAACTAAATGACCCAGTTATTCAAATTTTAGTTTGTCGAAGCATCCTCCGTGGAGGACTGGGATTACGTCTCTTGGAACAGGGCATCAGAGAGGGTGAGAGCCTTGTGGAGCTCACACCCTGTCGCATCGTGAGGTGCTATCAGTGAGTCAGGTTTTATGGGAATGCAGCCCAAATTCGGCATTAAGTTCTTTCCAAGGCTAAATATGGGTTGTTGACCGATAGTGAACAAGTATAGTGAGGGAAAGATGAAAAGGACTTTGTAAAGCGATTCAATGAGTGCTTGAAATTTATGGGAGGGAAGTGAATGGAGGTTAACGATGTGCCTTGGTTGCATGTGGAATGGTTGTAAACAGTCTGCAGGTCGACTTGTGGCGCGGATCGAAGTTGGTCATGGTGGTGATCAAATAGCGGGTTGGAAGAATGCTTGTGTCCACTTTGTTGCCTTGATCGTGGTTGGAAGCCCGTGTCATAATGACGTTCCTATCCATTCGCGTGCTTCTAGCTTTGACTTGTGGGTCCCCCATTCGACCTATCTTGAAACACAGACCAAGGAGTCTGTCATGTGTGCGAGTCGATGGGTGGAAAAAGCTGTGAGGCACAAGGAGGATAACAAGGTGGGATCCCAGAGCGGGTTGCACTGCTAGCCAACCACGATCTTTTGAGAAGGGTTCAAGTGTGAGCATGCATGTTTGGACCCAAAATATGGTGAACTATGCCTGAGGGTAGCGAATCCAGAGGAAAATCTAGTGGAGGACCACAACGATACTAATGTGAAAATCATTCATCGGACTTGGGTATTGGGGAAAAAGACTAATTGAACCATCTAGTAGTTGGTTCGCTCTGATGTTTCCCTTAGGATAGCTAGAGCTAGCTTGCGAGTTCTATCGGGTAATGCCAATGATTAGAGGCATCACAGGTATAACACCATTGAACTATTCTTAAATATTAAAAATATAGGGCATGGTGTCTTCTTTGTTGTTCCATCTCATAGAATCGATAGATCCAAGTGGGATTTTAATGGTAAGCATAACTGGTGATGCTGAATGAACCAAAATTTGAGTTACGGTGCCCAACTATGCGCTATCCTAGAACCCACAAAGGGTGTTGGTCAATTAAGACAATAGGAAAGTGGTCATGGAAGTCGAGATTTTCTAAGGATTGTGTTACAACTCACTTTCCAAATATACTATCCCAGAAAATGGATGGAACTAATGAAAATGACCTACACTTAGCTATTAAAGTGATTGATAGACCCCAATGAGTAGAAGGGCACGGTGGATGACGGAAAACCTAAGGGCGTGAGGTCGGGCGGAGCATCCATCGGTTCAAATCTTGGTGGTTGTAGAAAATATTCAAATGCAAACTTTGATGGCCGGAGAGGGGAAATGTTAAATATGAACGACACTTTCACATGGGTTAGTCAATCCTAAGAGACGGGGAAGCCTGTCAGATAGTGTGCCTTCCACACGAGCTTCAAAAGGGAATCCGGATAAAATTACTGAACCGGGATGTGGAGGTTGATGTAAACGTTAGGGAGTTTGGAGATACCACTGGAGGCCTTGGGAAGAGTTATCTTTTCTGTTTAATAGCCTGCCCACCCTGGAAACAGTTTGGCTAGAGGTAGGGTCCAGCAGCTAGAACAACACCTTATGTTGCGTGGTGTGTGATGCACCCTCGTCTACCCTTGAAAATCTGGATGACCGAGTGCCTTCCATGCCCGGTCATATTTATAACCGCGTCAGGTCTCCAAGGCGAACAACCTTTGGTCAATGTAATAATATAGTCAAGGGAATTTGGTAAAATGGATCTGTACCCTCGAGAAAAGGATTGGCTCTGAGGGCTGGGTGTGGGGGTCCCAATCTCAAACTCGTCGGCTGTCAGTGGACTGCTCGAGCTGCTCTCACGGTGAGAGCGGGTCATTGTGTGCTGTTTTGGGGATGGATTGGGAATGTCCCTCTCAAGGACCTTCCCAGGGCCTGGAATAGCCGACTCAGAACTGGTACGGAGAAGGGAAATCTGACTGTTTAATTAAAACAAACCATTGTGATGGTCACAGCGGAGGCTCATGCAATGTGATATCTTCCCAGTGATTTGAATGTCAAAGTGAAGAAATTCAACCAAGCCTGGGTAAATGGCTGAAGTAACTATGGCTCTCGTAAGGTATCCAAATACCTCATCATTTAATTAGTGATGTGCATGAATGGATTAACGAGATTCCCACTATCCCTGTCTATTATCCAGTGAAACCACATCCAATAGAACCGGCTTGTAAGAATTGTGGGGAAAGAAGACCCTGTTGATATTGAATTTGGTCTGACTTTGTGAAAGGACTTGAGAGGTGTAGGATAAGTGAGAGAATTAAATGGAACAAGCGAAATACCTCTAATTTTCATGTTATTTTACTTATTACGTGAATCAAAAGCAATTTTAGTCACCCCTTGTATTAGAATGAAGGCTTAGTTTATGGGTCGGTCCAGGAAGGAGACTTTTTTAGGTAGGGAGTTTGACTGGGGTGGCACATCTGTTAAAAGATAATGCAGGTATCCTATGATGATATCAACAAGAATAGAAATCTCAGGTGGAACAAAAGGGTAAAATCACGTTTGATTTTGATTTTCAGTATGAATATGAACCATGAAAGCATGTCCTATCAATCCTTTAGACCTTCGGAACTTGATGCTAGAGGTGTCAGAAATGTTACCACATGGATAATTGGCTTGGGGAAGCCAAGAATTCATAGTGATGTTTCTTTTTGATCCTTTGATGTCAGCTCTTCCTATAATTGTAAAGCAGAATTCACTATATGTTAGATTGTTCACCCACCAATAGGGAACGTGAGGTGGGTTCAGACCTTCATGAGATAGGTTAGTTTTACCCTACTGATAATGGAATCCGGATAGTAATTCAACACAATACGAGAGGAACCATTTATTCACATTATTGTTCATCGTTATTGGTGGAAAATATAGTTGCGTGAAGTTACCATGAGTTGGATTACGACTAAATACCCATACGTCAGAATCCTAGCTAAAAGTGATGAATGTGCCCATCACCTACCCTTCGACCCCTACTAAGGGCCCTTGCAGCCCTTGCAGCACGTGTCGAAGGTGTATCTGGAATGGAAGATGAGTTGTGTCGGACGCCTTGAAGTGAAACTCCTCCCAGGCGGTGGGGTTGATTCATTTTTTATATGACATAAATATGTGACAAGGAATTGTAAGCGGGAGAGTGTCCTTGCATCCACGATCCATTGATATCCAACTTTAGGTTGCTTCAATTCGTCCCTCCCCATGATTAAAAACATCTACTACCGAAGAGGCTTTGAATTTCCGCTGAATAGATATGTGGTGTTTCCCTCCAGGTCGTTCGAACCCCCCCTAGTATGTCTCCCCATCAATGTTGATGTTTCACAGTGGGATAGATGGAAATGCATAAACATCTCTTTAAGGGAGGAGGGGTCAGTGACCACCACTGGGCATGCAGCTTGTCCTAATGCACTAAGCCGTCGAATTCAATGTACGATGACATGGAAAACCACCTCTAGAAGTTTCTATCAAATTTTGATGATCCTTAGGGACCTTGGGGCTTGTCTTGTCTGCCATAGTGCCTCAGAAAAGGAATGACAATGAGCTGGGGTTGGTCACAAGTCATGTCCTAAGGCTTGATAATTACTTACAGTAAATGCCGTCCGAGTGAGGTGATATGAAGGGGACTCAAGGGTTATCTTGTGGGGGCAAGGTGGGCCTTGAAAGGTAATATTTTGGGCTAGGGTTGGTAACACGTGAGAACCTAGTGTCTAAAAACAAGAATTTCAACCATACAGGATGATTCAATGATGTCTTGGTGGTTGTCAGACGTTGCTTTCTCAAGAAGTAATGGTATTGGGTTGGGGTTTGTTGTAGGTTCTAGGGCCTTAAAATCAACCTATGGAGGACATTGATATGGGGGTTGTCATATGATGTCGGGTCCTGAATGTAATGAAAATCACCTAAATAAAATATAATTCATGCATGAGGATCCATTGGGGACATATGGCCTACGTTGTCCGCCATGGGGGATGATACGCGAGACAAATGCCATGACATGTCGGCAGCTTCATGTGATTAAGGGATCACTTTGGTGGAAATTCATATGTTTTCATAGGTCTTCCAGGGAAACACATGTGGTCTTTCATGTGCTGTGTTTCCCTCTGGGTCGTCTAAACCCCTAAGTACTTCTCCCCATCAATGTTGATGTTTCTTGGTGGGATAACTGAAAATGCGTAAATGTATCTTCAGGGGGAGGGGTCGGAGACCCCTCCTGGGCGTGGGTCTTGTTCTATGTTCCTAGAGACACTGAATTACATGACCATTGACATGAAAAAATGGACTCTAAAAAATTCCATGAATGATTGATGATTCATCCAGTGCTTGGGGCACGTCTTTTTCAACGTAGTGTGCTAGAAAAGTGATAAAACTGAGCTAAGGTTAGTCACATGTGAGGTACTACGGACTGACCATCAATTATAGAAAATTCCATCTGAGTGAGATGATTGGAAGGGGACCTAGGGCTTTTCTTGCCGGACGCGGTGATACTTGAATAGAAAGACGTTGGGACATGGATTGTAGCATATGAGACCCTAGTGTCTGAAAATGACAATGTCATCCAAGTGGGATGATTCGATTCTGACTTCGTACTTTTCAGACGTAGCTCCCTCAAGAAGTAAGTATATTGGGATGGGGTTTATTATAGGTTCTAGGGGCTTACACTTAACCAATTGAAAGACATTGAGCTGGGGGTTGTCATATGTTGTCGGGTCCCGTATGAAATTACAATCAATAAAAGAAAATTCAATTCTTATGAGAGGACCCATTGGGGACATTGGGCCTATCATGTCCTCCATTATGGACGATACACAAGATGGAAGCCATGACGTTTCGGTGGCCTTAATGTTCTTAAGGGATCACATCGGTGGCCACTCCTATGTTTTCATACGTCTTCTAGGTCAACACATGTGGTCTTTCATGCACTGCCATGCCATCTAGGTTATCTAAACCCCCAGTATGTCTCCTCGACAATGTTGATTTTTCCTGGCGTGATAGCTAGAAATGAATAAATGTATCTTTAGGGGGAGGGGTCGGAGATCCCCTCTTTGCATGGGTCCTATCCCACATGCTGAAAACCAGCGAATGACATGCCCAATGACATGGAAAAATAGCCTCTAGGAAATGCCAGGGAAGCTTTATGATTCATCTAGTACTTTGGGCTTCTCTTCTTGACACAGTGCACCTGAAAAGTGATGAAATTGCACTGGGGTTTGTCACATGTCAGGTCCTACAGACAGACACTAACATAGAGACAACATCATCTGAGTGAGAAGATTTGAAAGGGTCTCCAGGCTTTTCTTTGGGGATGCAGTGCTCCTCTAAAGGAAAGACATTGAGTGGGTGTTTGTAGCATGTCAGACCCTAATGGCTGACACTGAGAGTTCCATTCAAGTGGGATGGCTTGGTGTGGGATGGGTCTCTACCAGGTGCAGCTCCCTAAAAAAGCAATGACATCGGGCTGGGGTCTGTTGTAGGTTCTACGGGCTTACAATAAACCTTGGGAATGACACTGAGCTGGGGTTTGTCAAACATCTGGTCCCATATGTAATGAAAATCAGTGAAAGACAATTCAATTCATGAGTGAAGACCCACTATGGACATGTGGCATGTCTTGTCTACGGTGATGGACGATACGAGGGACAGATGCCATGATGTGGTGGTGGCCATTCTTACGGTTTAATTGCTCTTCCAGGGAAACACGTGTGGTCTTTCATGCAGTGCACTGCCCTATGGGAATTCTAAACCCCTCAGTATGTCTCCTTGTTAGTGTTGATGTTTCTTGGTGGGATAGATGGAGATGCATAAATCTCTCTTTAGGGGGGAGGGGTCAGCAACCCCCCGGGGCGTGGATCATGTTCTGTGTTCCCATATCCACCGAATGACATGCACAACTACATGGAAAATCACCTCTAGACAATGCCATGAAAGATTGACGATTCTTTCGGTTCTTGGGGATTGTCTTTTCGAGCATAGTGTGCCAGAAAAGCGATGAAAATGTGATGGGTTTTGTCATCTATAAGGTCTTATTGACTAAAAATCGCATCTAAATAGTTCCATCTGAGTGAGACTATTTTAAGTGGACCCATGGATTCTCTTGTGGGAAGTGGTTCACTTTGAAAGGAAAGTCGTTGAGTTGGGGTTTGTACCGAGTGAGACCCCAATGGATGAGATTGAGAATTCCATCCAAGTGGGATGATTTGGCACAGTCCTGGTGCATTTCAAATGTAGCTCCCTCAAAAAGCAATGACATGGGTCTGGGGTTTGCTGTAGGTTCTACAGTAATAAAGTCAACCTATAGAAAGGCATGGAGCTTGTGGTTGTCATATGTTGTTGGGTCTTGTATTTAATGAAAATCACAACCTTAAAAAAATTCATTTATTGCATGAGGACCCACTGGGGACATTGGTTCTATCATGTCCCTGGTGATGGAAAATACGTCGGATGGATTCCATTATGTGTTGGTGGCCTTCCTGTATTTATGGGGTCATGTCGGTGGTCATTTCTATGTTTTCATAAGATTTTCACGGCAACATGTGTGGCCTTTCTTGTGCTGTATATACCTCTAGGAAATCAAAACACCTCAGTATGTGTCCTCATCAATGTTAATGTTTCCTGGTGGGATATATGGAAATGCATAAATGTATCTTTAGGGGGGTAGGGTTCGGTGAAACCCCTGGGGCTTGGGTCTTGTCCTGCGTGCTCAGATCCACTGAATTATATGCCTAAGAACATGAAAACATGGCCTCTAGACAATTCTAGGAAAGATTGATGATTCATCCGGTACTTGGGTCTTGTCTTGTCCGAGGAAGTGCACTCGAAAAGAGATGACAATGAGCCTGGGTTTGTTGCGTGTCAGGTCCTACAGACTGACAATTGCATACAGAAAGTGTCATCTGAGTGAAAAACCTTGAAGAAGACTCGGGGATTGTCTTGGTGGATGTGGTGTGCCCTGAAAGGAAAGACATGGATGTGGTGTTTGTCATATATTGTTGGGTCCTATATGTAATGACAATCACCACATAAAGGAAATTCAATTCATGCTTGAGGAACCACTGTGGACATGCGGCCTATCATCTCGGTGGTGATGGACGATACGCGGGATGGATGCCATGATGGTTCAGTGGCCTTCATGTGCTTAAGGGGTCACATTGGTTGTCATTCTTATGGTTTTATAGAAATTTCAGTGGAACATGTGTTGTCTGTCATGCACTGTCATGCCCTCTGGGTGGTCTAAACCCCTTAGTATGTCTCCTCGTCAATGTTTATGTTTCCTGATGGGATAGCTAGAATACATAAATGTCTCCTTAGGGGGGAGGGGGTCATCGACCCCCCTTGGTCATGGGCCTTGTCCTATGTTCCAAGATCCACTGAATGACATGCCCAGTGACATTGAAAAATGGCATCAACATAATTCCATGAATGCTTGATGATTCATCCAGTGCTCGGGGCTTGTCATGTCTAAGGTAGTTCACCATAAAAGCGATGACAATGATCTGGGTTTTGTCACTTGTGAGGTCCTATGAAATGACAATCGCATACAGACACTACTATCCGAGTGATACAATTTGAAGGGGACTTAGGGCTTGTATTGGTGGATGCGTTGTTCCTTAAAAGGAAAGACATTGAGCAGGGGTTTTCATTTGTTTTTGGGTCCTGTGTGTAATTACAATCACCACCTAAGAATAATTCATTTCATGTGTGAGACCAGATGTGGACAAGGGGCATGTCTTCTCAGTGGCGATGGATGATACGCGAGATAAATTCCATGTCATGTTCGTAAACTTCATGTGACTATGGGGTCTTTTCGGTGGCCATTCTTATGGTTTCATAGATCCTTTAGGGAAAACAATGTTGTCTTTCATGCACTATGGTTCCCTCTGGGTGGTCTGAACTACTCAATATGTCTCCTCATCAATGTTGATGTTTCCTGGTGGGATAGCTGAAAATTCATAAATGACTCTTAAGGGGGGGAGGGGTCGGGGACCCCCCCATGGGCATGGGTCTAGTCTTGCATGCCCAGAGCCACTGAATTACATGCTTAGTGACATGGAAAAATGGAATCTAGACAATGCCATTAAAGCTTGATGATTCATTTGGTGCTTGGGGTTTGTCATGTCTGATGTAGTGCACCAGAAAAGCAATGACAATGAGTTGGGGTCTGCCGTGTGTCGGGTCCTATGGACTAAAAATCGTGTACGGACAGTGCTATCCGAGTGAGACATATTAAGGTGACTCGAGGATTGTCTTGGAGGATGCGGTGTGCCTTAACAGGAAAGACATTGAGGTGGTGGTTGTCATATGATGTTGGGTCCTGTATGTAATGACAATAACCACCTAAATAAAATTCAATTCATGGTCAAGGACCCACTATGGAGATGGGGACTATCTTCTCGGTGGTGATGGACGATACGTGGCATGGATGACATGACGTGTCGGTGGCCTTAATGTGCTTAAGGGGTCATCTTGTTCACTATTCCTATGGTTTCATAGCCCTTTTATGGAAACATGTGATGTCTTTCAAGCAATGAGGTTCCCTCTGGGTGGTCTATACCACTATGTATGTCTCCTCATCAATGTTGTCATTTCCTGGTGGGATAACTGGAAATGCATAAATGTCTCTTTTGGGGGCGAGGGGTTGGTGACCCCCCTGGGCGTGTGTCTGTTCTTTCATGCCCAGACCCACTGAATTACATTCTCAGTGACATGAAAAAATGGCATCTATAAAATTCCATAAAAGCTTGATGATTCATCCAGTGCTTGGGGATTTTAATATCTGAGGTAGTGTGCTGGAAAAGCGATGAAAATGAGTTGGGGTTTATCCCGTGTCAGGTCCTATGGACTAAAAATCTCTTTCTGACAATGCCATCTGAGTTAGAAGATTTGAAGGGGACTCAGGGATTATGTTGGTGGATGTGGTGTTCCTTTAAAGGAAAGATGTTGAGATGCTGTTTGTCATATGTTTTTGGATCCTTTAAGTAATGAAACTCACCACCTAAAGAGAATTAACTTCATGCGTGAGACCCGCTGTGGACATGTGACCTATCTTCTCGGTGGTGATAAAGGATACACATGATGAATGACATGAGGTTTCAGTGGCCTTCATGTGCCTAACAGGTCACGTCGGTGGCCATTCCTATGGTTTCATATCTTTTTAGGGAAATACGTGTTGTATTTCATGCGCTTCGGTGCCCTATGGGTGGTCTATATCCCTCAGTATGTATCCTTGTCAATGTTGATGTTTTTGGGTGGGATAGCTGGAAATGCATAAATGTATTTTTAGGGGGGGAGGCGTCAGCCACCCCCTTGGGTGTGGGTTTTGTCCTGAATTCCCAGAGCCACCGAATGACCTGACCAATGACATTGATAAATGGCATCTAGACAATTCCATGAATTTTTTATGATTCATCCAGTGATTGGGGAATGTCTTATCCAAGGAAGTGATCCATAAGAGTGATGAAAATGAGCCGAGGTTTGTCGCATGTGAGGTCCTATAGACTTTCAATCATGTAAAGACAATGCCATCTGAGTGATACAATTTTAATGGTAATCAGGGATTTTCATGGTGAATGTGGTGTTCCTTTAAAGGAAAGACGTTGAGTTGGGATTTGTAATATGTTGTTGGGTCCGATATGTAATGACAATCACCACTTAAAGAGAATTCATTTCATGCATGATCACCATCTATGGACATGGGGCATGTCTTCTCATCGGTGATGGATAATACGCGGGACAGATGCCATGATGTGTCGGTGGCCATCATTTGCCTAAGGGGTCACGTCGATGGATGTTCCTATGGTTTGATAGATCTTTTAGGGTAACACATGTTGTCTTGAATGTGTTTCTATTCCCTCTGGGTTGTCTAAGCACCTTAGTATGTCTCGTCATCAATGTTGATATTTCCTGGTGGTATAGCTGGAAATGAAGAAATGTCTCTTTAGGGGGGGAGGGGTCGGCAACCCCCCCCCTTTAGTGTGGGTCTTGTCATACATGCCCAGATCCACCGAAAGACATTCCCAATGACACAGAAAAATGGAATCTAGAAAATTCCATTAATGCATAATGATTCATCAAGAGCTTGGGGCTTGTCTTGTCCAAGGTAGTGTACCAGAAAAGCGATGACCAGGAGATGGTGTTTGTCGCCTGTAAGATCCTACAGAATGCCAATCACATACAGATAATCCCACCCATGTGAGATGATTTGAATGGGAATTGGGGATTTTCTTGGTGGATGTGGTGTACTTTGAATGGAAAGACATTGACCTGGAGTTTTTCCTATGCTGTTGGGTCCCGTACGTAATGACAATCACCACCTAAACAAATTAAATTCATGCAGGAGGATCTAATATGGACGACATGGGGTCGGTCTTGTCTACAGTGATGGATGATACGCGGGATAGATGCAATGTTGTGTCAGTGGCCATTCCTATGGTTTCATAGCTCTTTTAGGGAAACACGTGTTGTCATTCATGCACTGTGGTTCTTTCTGGGTGGTCTAAACTCCTCAGTATATCTTCTCGTCAATGTTGATGTTTTCTGGTGGGATAGATGGAAATTCATAAATGTCTTTTTATGGGGGGGGGGGGTGGCGACCCCCCCTCGGCCTGGGTCTTGTCCTACATGCCCAACGCCACTGAATGGCCTACCCACTAACAAGGAAAAATGGCATCTAGACAATTCCATGAATGCTTGATGATTTGTCTTGTTCTTAGGGTTTTCTTGTCCAAGGTAGTGCACTAGAAAAGTGATGACAATGAGCTAGGGTTTGTCACATGTGAGGTCCTATGGGCTCAAAATCACTTACATACAATTCCATTTGAGTGAGATGATTTTAAGGGGACTCAGGGATTGTCTTAGTTGATACAGTGTTTCTGGAAAGGAAAGACATAGAGGTGGTGGTTGTCAAATGTTTCTGGGTCCTGTATGTAATGATAATCCCCACCATTAGAAAATTGAATTCTTGTGTGAGGACCCACTGGGGAATTGGGTTCTGTCATGTCCCTAGTGATGGAAGATATGTTGGATGGATTCCATGACGTGTGGGTGGCCTTCCGGTGCTTAAGGGGTTATGTCGGTGGTCGTTCCTTTGTTTTCATTGGTTTTTTCAGTGCCACATGTGTGGTATTTCATGTGCTATGCTGCCCTCTGGGACATCTAAACACCTCAATATGTCTCCTCATCAAAGTTTATGTTTCCTAGTGGGATATATAGAAAGTCATAAATGGTTTTTTAAGGGGGAGGGGTTGACGACCCCCCCCCGGGAATGGGTCTTGTCATGTGTGCCGAGATCCACCGAATTACATGACCAAGGACATGAAAAAATTGACTCTATTCAATTCCATGAAAGTTGACGATTCTTCTAGTGCTTGGGGCTTGTCTTGTCCAAGTTAGTGCTCTATAAAAGCGATGAAAATGAGTTGGGGTTGGTCGCGTGTTAGGTTCCACAGATTGACAATTGCATATAGACAGTGTCATCCGAGTGAGATGCTGGCCTATGGGGACTATCATTAGTCTGATGACCAGTTCAGGCACATGGGTGGGCCTCATGGTAGGGAACACATGTCTGCAGTGCAACTGGGGTACCGGGAAGGCCGAGACCTGATGGTCATGTTAAGGTAGGGTGTATGTGCTGTCAACAGGACCCTGTTTTCACATTTGGTATCAGAGGTGGTACCCACTCTTAAGTGTGATGTACTGCATGGGATAACATGTAGGGCCCACGAAAATGAAACTATGATCTAGGGGGTGTGAAGTTAACACCCTAGAATGATAAAGAGTTAAATGACTAAATGATATGACTCATGTCAATAAGGTGCACCTTCTTTTTCGAGAGCCTTCCAAATTAGAACTCCACAGTTAAGCGTGCTTGGCCTAGTGTATTGATCGGGATGGTGACCTTCTAGGATGTTTCCTAGGGTGTGTGTGAGTGGGGACAAAGAACACAGGAAAGGATATGTGTTGGCCTATGGGGACAATCATTAGTCATATGACCTGTTCAGGAATGTGGGTGGGCCCCATGGTGGGCACCACGTGTCTGCGGGGCAATTGGGGTACATGGTGGGCTGGGACCCGATGGTCAGGTTAAGGTGGGGAGTATGTGGTGTCAATAGGACCCAGTGGCCACAAGGGGAGATAGTTATATGACACTACTTTTCTGGTGATGAGGGACTATATATATGGTATTTATCTTCTACCTAATTGGTCCCTAGATACTGATGATATCATATATATATATTATTGTGTATTATAAATTATAATGATGTGAAATGAGATGACCAAAAAATCACAAACCATAAGATATTATATTCACCTAAGTAATAACAAGATGTATCAAGAAAATTAGACATGGTATTTTTGGATCGAGATGAAGAAATAATTTAGAAGGTTGGTTTCTTAATGCTTGACTAGTCAGCAGGTGAAAATCTAGTATCAGTGACCCATATATATTCTTCAGTCATTACATATTTATTATTGGAAATATGATGATGTGATTCTAGAGATTAAGATGGTATTTCCAAGTTCATATAATTTATGTGATGTGTTATGGTTTAGTTTAGTCTAGTTGATAAAGGAATCATATTTTATAACCATATGGAAAACTAAATCCATTGATGAGATGGGACCGTTTGATTTCTGGGAGATAGTTCATCTTCAAGGGGTTCCAAGGAGTATCATTTATGATAGAGACTCTTGTTTGTAATCATATGTATAATTAGTTATATAGAATATAATTGATACACAAATAAACTTTATCATGGTATTCTTACCCTAGACAGACATACAATCTGAGTATACTATACAAGTGTTAGAGGACATGATGTAGGCATGCACCCTTTATTTTAGTAGTTCATTGGAGGACTATCTTGAATATGTATAGTTTTCTTATAAGAATATGTATTTTTCATTAATTAAAATGGTTCATTTTTAAGATTTTTATATAAGTACATGATGACCCCTACTATAAATGTTTAATTTATTTTTATCTGATTGACCTAAGTCTCATGTGGGAGTCCTCAGAGAATATCCAATTGAATATAAATTTTCTTGTAAATAATCATAGAAAGAATATATCATATTATTACTAGTGATTATATCCTTTGGATTTTGTGGCGGTATTCTAAGTATTCTTATTGGTGTCACCTTTTTTGGGTCACTGAAGTATTTGGATGAAGGAAAAATTATTGTTGAGGTTTATGGGGTTGATCAAGGTTATCGAGGGGATTAGTACCATGGATTATATAATAGTTCTTCCTCAAAGGTATAATGTTTTTAATGATGTATTCAATGTATATCATCTTTAGAGATACAATCCCAACCCATTTCACATGATCAACATCAACGACATCAAGTTGGATCATGATATTCTATTTGTGGATTGACCCAGTTGTACAGTGGATTATAGTAGAAATACTTTTAAGATGGTTACATTACCTCTTATATGTTTTCAATGGTATTAAAAGAATATATAAGATGATACATAGGTGTGGGGGTCTAATATCTAGTCAGAGTGGCCATAACTCTTCATTGATGAGGCTTGGTAATGCTCTGTAAAATATTTATGGGATGATATACTATTTGGTGGGTAGGTTATAACACCTTGTACAAGTATGATGCATGAATTCATTATAATCTATTCTAAACCTAAAATATATTTACCTATTATATACATTGAATGGTTTATAGATCTCTTGGGATCATGTATCTAGGAAATGAAAAGTTATTTTAAATAAAAAATTTAATATATTTTCGACTAGAAGTTCAGTGGGAATCCACCATAGTTTTAGTGGGTTAGGTAGTGGTGAGTGCCACTTCCACCAAGACTCTACTTGGGCTTTTCTAAAACTCTAACAGGCCACTATAGATCAGGTGGAATCCTATCAAGGGTTTTATGTGGCCCATTATGTTTTTATAAATTTTAGTTAATTAATTATAGTTATTATTAATTTTATAAAATAAGGGTTTTCTATTATTTTTCTCAGCTGAAGTGGTCAACCCTTCCTATCCCTTCCCTATTGTTCTTATTTTCTATGTAGTGGAAACTCATCATTAAATATTATATCAGAATTTAATTTATCACAGGGGAGTAATAAGAATTATTTTGACAATTTCTTTCCAACTATTCTAGTTTCCCCTTGTTGTTTCTTCATGCATCATCATGTGATCCCTGATGTGGAAGTTTATTAGGGTTTTTAATTTTGAATTATTAAATATAAATTGGTTTGTGGTTTTCAATGAGAAGAAAAATTCTAGAACTAGGTAGTAAATCCAATTATTTCCTATTAGTTTTTAATTTTTTGGAATGTGTCATATAAAATGAAAGACACACCTCTTTATATGGATTTCCAAGAATTTGTTTGAAACTAAATTATTCACTACCTGAGGTATACATTGAATATAATAGACTTGGTTGAGATCCATCAATTGATGGGTATTGATTCCCCAGTAAAAAATGACCATTTTATTTGTATTTTTCTGTTATGAAACCATGATTTTTGACCTAGGTGTGGTGATTAATGAATGATAAATAACTTTTAGAGCCTCTTATAGTGTAATAGGACATTCCATAGATGAGGAATGGATTGAAAATGTGATAATATAGGGGTTGGATGGCCTAGAAATGATACTTTATGTGAGTTAGTGCATAATGAGAATAAATCATATCATAATAACTATTTTTAATTTTATATATTGGTTCTAAATGATAACGTGTTTTTATGTTAACCTCTTGGTGGTACATCATCGACCCTGGGAATGTTGGTGGTAACTAATCCACCCAATTATATGGTATAATAGTATATCATCTTCCCTAAACTGATTAGTGGTATTTCATACACCTACATTGATATTTTGATCCATCATTAACCATTAGTTTGATGTATTTTTGGTAATAATTAAACATGAATGATTAAAGGTGGTCCTCTTTCAGCCATTGAGATTGAAACTGGTGGTATATCATCTGCCTATGTGGGTTTTATTAGTGTAGAATCATCACCTTGGAGACATTTACCAATTGAATATCATCAACATAAGAGTTTAATCAATAGTACACTATCCAACGTGAAGGTTTTTCTCAGTGGTACATTATCAACTAAGAGACTAATTTTAGTGCTACATAATCCACCTATAGTAGGTGATACCTCATTTACCAGGATATTGTACATTCTCTAATAATGATTAATTAGAAATTAATCCTTCACATGAATGAATTTTTATGATAAAACATCATTCAAAGAGTGACACTCGATGATGATAACTTATTCACTATGATTACTATATGGTGAGTGATATATTGTTCATCCTCAAAGTGTGTTCAAACCACAATAATATGATCCTATTATGTCACTAGAAAAATAATTTATGGTTACATGTGGTCAAGATAATAATAATAATTTAAAAATTTGATAGTTTATTTATTTATTTAATAAATTCTTATAATTCATATCAATAATGTTCATATATTTATCAAACTTGTTAGGGACACTATTGGTGGTGGAAAACTTAGTTGTACTCACACCATGCTTAGGAATTGTTTTACTAAACATGACATTATGTTTCATAACCTATAAGAGTTAAATTCCCCAACTAATTTGGATAGTTGAGCGGATATTCTAGGTTACGATTTGGAGATAAATTTGAACTAGGACTCAAGACCAGATTTATGGAGAACTCCATTTACATTGGATACTTTTGGACCTAGATGTATATACTATGATATATGAGATACTATTTGGACTTGTATGAATTGTATGATATATATAGTAGCATATTTTATTATATAATAGTGACTGTTATTTACCTTTGGCTTTTATTTTTTGATGATGTATGTCCCTATGCTGCTGTTATATTGTGGTGATTATTTGTTGATATTTCTTCAACAATGATTTATAGTTTACTTTACCAGAGAGGGTACAATATCCCCATGATATGTATGTCCCTTTACCACTAGTCACTAGTCTTTAAAATATATGTAAGTGCACATGAGGTATATGGAAACAAGATTAAGTCACAAAGGAGGTGAATCAGAATAGGGATGTTATTATCATACCCTTATTAGAAGGGAAAATAATCCTATATTGGTTAAACCTCAAATTATAAAGGTGTCAAATTATAAAATTTTCCCATTGTATGTATAATGTTAACCTCATGTAATGAGGAATCAATATTAAATATGCATCCCTGTATTACTAAACATATAGCGTATGACAATCCATGTGGTATATTTTGTGGGTAATCCAACAAAAAAAATACTTTTTCACCTCATGTTATAATTATATATATATAATCTAACCCAAAATAGTATTCAAATGTCCTCACAACCTATAATGCGCCACAATGACCATCGATTAGAGATAAGTCAAATTCATACTTTATGAGGTCAATTATCATTTAAATTTATGAAATATATCTAGAAAATATGAAAGAATGATAAATTATAGATTACATTTTATATTTTATGAAACATTTTTAATAATGCTAAAAAACCATAAATAATTTCTAATTTAATCATACTTGATTTGATTTTATGCTAGAGAGCCCTTATGATTTCTTATTTTTTAGGGTTTGGTTATACTCATTAAAACACCCTATACATCCTTCCACTCCTCTATGTGACCTTATAATAAATCCTAATTCCAAACGTCTTTAATTATTAATATATAAGATGAATTTTGTTTTTGAAAAATGGTGATATTTGGATTCATAATCCTCATTATCAGCTCTTTGGAAAAAATATTCAAACTACTTTAGTTCACAAAATACAATGACATGTTCTTGAAAACATATGGTAACATAAATTATTATAACTCCTTCTATGTTTGACATAATTATTTTTTAAATTTTAAATTTTTATTTTTATTTGATATAATTTGTTAACTAAAAAAAATATAACTCTTAACATTTTGATTTTTATTTTATAATTTTTCCTTTCAATTCTATGGATATAAAGTTAATTTTACATTAAATTTTAATTAGTTTAATAATTTTTTAATTACAATTTTAACTTCCCAAAGATTAAATATACACATAATATCTTCCTAAAATATATTTTATATAAATATTATTTATAATACTCAAACTCTTCACTATTAAAAAATGTTTTTATTTATGGGAATAATTAATAAATAAATAATTTAAAACCATATCATATATAGTATTTTATGTGTTTGGAGTAATATTCTAAAAAGAATATTTTATTCTTTAAAATATTCCATTATTATAAAATTAAAACTATATATCTCATATTAAAAAAATTATATTGGATAAGAAAATTTTATCCCGGATAAAACTGCTGTTATCCTTGTACTATCTTCAAATATGGTATAGAAATGGATAAATCATAAATCATGTGTGTCAATGTCATCGTCTCATTATATTTAAGAAAAATATTTATTTACAATAAATATCGTATATTATAAATAAAATCCAATTATGCATGATACATATACTTAATTATTCAAACTTTATAGTAGTCTATTGCGTCCACCTCTTAGATGAAGACACCCTTTACTTCATCATTTTAATGCATTCTTCAAGATCAATTCAAAAAATCCTATTAAATCATAATGTTTTATAGATATTAAAAATAATATTTTAATATATAATTGGTATCATATACCCTTAAAAATATATAAATTCATTCAATAACACAATAAATGGTGCGGATTCTCCATAATGCTTATTATAACCCATAAGGTATTCTAGGAAATTGATCCTCCAATGACTTGTTTTACGACAATATAAACATAGTGTAAATACATGTACCCATACTAGATAGTTTAATCTTTTAATTATAACTTTTTTAATAATTTTTTAATTTAATTCATTATTTAGAAGGGGTTGGGGCCTTCTAGGGAGAGATGGTTGAAGAAAGAATGGGATCAGGTGTTGTAGAAGTGTCAAGTACCCTAAAGACTCTTACTAGGTACACTGTGTAGTCCATAGGGGTGTGGTGGATCTATTAACCAAGAAATGTATCTATAATCATAATCATTTCCAAGTCCCCATGGGAATCCTTTATAATTATTTTTATAGAGATTCTCCCTTTATCATAGAATCTCTCCCATATATATACCATATTGTCGTTTCTCTCAACAATATTTCTTACATAGGGTTTAAAATTGAGGAATTTGTCTAATAAATCTTCAATGGAGTGGTATTTGGAGCATGCAATATTCACTATTGAGGTTAGAATACACTTGTAGTGGTTATATTCTTGTTTCATAATTAGGGCAGTGACATATATCTCTTTTGTTCAATATGAGGTTCTAAAATTTATCACTGGTGTAAAAAATTTCCTTTTAGAATTAGGGAATCACATTTATAAAGGTCTAGGTGGGTGATCATCTTCTATTTCTATCATATTATTAATGTGTGATTGTTGTAGGGGATAGGGTAGTGTGAGTGTTACTTGGATAATTTTTTTATTAAAAAAATTAATATAAAAATTTCTTGATGAACCTAGGAAGAAGGTGTTATCACTTATTTATCCATGATGATTTAGTCTAGGATCTAAATCCCTTTCTTGGGCTATTGAACTACATTTATAGGTAAACCATTAACTATTTTACCTAATATATATTGCATTAACATGTTTAAGAGATGATTATATGTTCTTATTGGTTTAGATTTGTTTATTTTATAAAGTGAGAAAACCATAACTAGTTAAAAATTTGGGAAATATCATTAAAAAGTATCTATATTTTTACTTCTAGTAGTTTTCAAACATAGTTGTTGTGGTACTTGTGTGTAAAGTATAATCTCATGATGCATTATGGATAGATTATTTAGATAAGAACTGCTTATCATATTTTTTATACCTGATTCTAATATAATCCTTATGATTATAGTTTTATTTAATAATATTGAATATCTATGGACTTGTAATTTCTAGATGGGATATGCAGGTGTTGAGATTTATCATACATGTTCCTGCTCAAGGAATGAAAATTTCAATCTCATGGTAACTAATATTTATATATATATTTATATATATGATATTTTCATGCTTAAGAGGATGAAGAACTCATATAGTGGATTTATTGTGTATACAGATATACAGTTATGGATATATATATATATTTATATATACACACACATGTTCATTCCTAATATAAGATGAGTGAACTCTTAGGTGAGGGTGTTATGTTTATTTGTAGTTTCTCTCTATGAGGAGAGTGTGGCCATTATGATAGATAAATATTGATACATAACATATATTTATATTGATATATATATATATATATACACATAGACATTTACTCAAATAGATTATAATTTCCAATGGATATCATTGATTGTTAGGCCTATATAGTGGATAATAACCCTACTTCAATCCCTAAAATGGATCAATGAAATTTTGGATGATGTGGTCAAAATCATTATAGTATTATTTAAATATTCTATCTTATGTATTATTAATCTAAAAGCGATGTCTATTTAGTTTAATATTGAATAATTCATACTAGAACATTATTAATATACATCATATTATATTTTACAGTTGATTACTCTATATTCCTGAATTTTACACACGGCGTTATAACAGATTTTCTGTGGTTAGGTGGCGACTTCCCTGATGTATGTTATACTCACACCAAAAATGTGTTTTCTTAGGAATATGTGTAGGCCTTAGTTTGTGTGATCCATGTAATTGAAATCAACCTTCCTATGAGTGTTTTCTGTTCTAAAGTATGGGTGGTGTCTTTTAATGATTCACAATGTTAACATAGACTATTTTGAAGTTTTTTGGTGACATATGGTGTGGGAGAAGTGGGTCTATCCATGATGGTTCACATGGATATTCCAACATTAGACTCTTAATTTCTTTCCCATAGTCAATTCTTGGATAACACCTTATATATAATGCATGTTGTTATGTAATTTCAATCCAGTTTTGGTTTTCATGTATTCTCTTGAACATTGTTATGGTATGTATTAATATTCATGTAATAATTCTATTTGGTAGTGGTTATGTACTTGATGAACAAAAATTCTACAAGTGAGTACTTGGATATGGACGCTTCGATCTAACTTTTCTATGGGTCATATCAAATTTCTATATGAATGTTATATTATCATTTATCATTACTATCAACTTATAAATAAGGAATAAAATATCCATATAGTTTTATGTATATTCCTTAGTGTTTACCCCATCATTTGGTGATATGGAGATGTGATTGAGGTCTCATGGAAATCAATCTTGGATCCATTTGAGTAATATAGTTATTTTATTAAAAAATGGTATCAGAGTAACTTAATATATCTTGGTCCCATGATCAAGATTATTTGGAAGATGACACTCTATGAGGATTAGTATGTAACTGATATATATATATATATATTAATTATGGTGGAATATTGAGCTACTAGGGGTGGTCTAGATTTGACTTTGACCTCCTTCATGAGTTACAATTACATTTATAAGTCGCATGAATCATAAATAGTAATGTATGTGTAGCTATATATAGTATTAAGTGGAATATTATTTTCATGAAGATGATTTTATCTATAATGGCCTGGACCTCTTCAGTCCATCCCTTTTTAAAAATCTGGTGTTTAGGGTGTTTTGGGTGGTTAAGGCAACTTATTTCCAACACTTTTCCAAATTTCCAACTCTATGAAAAGGGTTTCACATTTTTGGAACAATGTTGTCCGTGGGACATTTGTGAATAGTGCTTTCAGTGAGACATTTGTGAATATTGTTGTTAGTGGTTCATTTGTGAACAATGATGTCAGTGATTCATTTGTTAACAGTGCTGTCAGTGATTCATTTATGAACAATGCAATCAGTGAGTCATTTGTAACTTGTGCTGTTTGTGATCCATTTGTTAACTATGCTATTAGTGAGTCATTTTTTAACAGTGTTGTTGGTGAGTCATTTCTAAACAGTGTTTTCAGTGAGTCAATTGTGAACATTTTTCCCCTTTCCTACAGTTCACCCCATTAAAAGTTTCTTTGACATAAAACACATTCAATGCATTGTTTTAAAGTATTTAAGGTAGATTCGAAGACCATAAATCCTATATTAATTTTCATAATGGTTGCAAAAGCCTTTACATGGTTGAAACGTGTGATCTTTAACAAAATTGTATTAATAGAAAATCTAGTGTATCTTAAACTACTACTCCATTTAGATTTTCAAAAGGCCGAGATATATTCCACCTTATTATTCCATCTCCTTTCACTCCAGGTAAGGTCCCCTAATACTTTCTTCCCATTGGAGTGGTGTGATCAAGCCTTAATCCTTGGATCATTTCCCCTTAAAGTTTCTTCCTACTATATGCCCACCCCCTATTTTGGTGCAACCAGAAAGTATCGATCCTTCAGCGATAGAAGGTATGATATACCTCTATTCTTCTATTTTTTTCAATCCTTATTTTCCCATTCCTCCTTTCCATTTTATGGAATTTGATCTCCATGTTTCTAAAGTATTTTTCCTAGGTTTTAATTGTTATAGTTGTTCTGCGGCATCCTTAGTTAGATGGAATTGTCACAGGGGGAGGCAATCGTGATCCATTACATGGATCGTTCCTTTGAAAAGAGCTTCAGAAAACTATTGCAGTGGGTTATTTTGGGGTTATATATTCTTTTTTGTGAAATTGTAGAGTTATAATGTTTTTTCCAACTTGATCACTCTAAAATTTATGTGGTAAATATTTTAACCGGATAAATAAATTGGTATGGATCGTATGTTATTTCATGTGGTTTTTCTTGATAGTGTGATATAAATTATTTCTTTGCTTACCATGTATTTGGGGAATGAAATTGGTAAAAACATAAACTGGGATTAATTGTAAATTATTTTTAAATGATAAAGAGTCATTTTAATAAATCTGTTTTTTTCTATTGTAAATGGATGATTATCAAATTATTGCAGTAAAAATGTTTAATTAATTTGTGATAGCTATAATATCTTATTGTTTAGGTTTCCCATAGTTAGAACCTACTAATAATGAATTAGATAATTAAACTTGGATGAAAGAGCTAGTTGATCGATAAAATTTAATTCCTTGTAGGGTTCTTAGTTACCCAATTTCTTGTAAGGCCGGTTGCCTTCTACTTTGGAACCACGATAGCTCATTGCGCATGAAGGAAGAATGCCATGTTAAGGGCCAAGAGACTAGTTTCATCATTATTATTTTATTTCTTGTGATGTGTTATGTTCCTGGATAGATGTTGTGAGATGCAGAGAAATGAAGGACTAGTGGTTGTTGTAGTAGTTGATGCATAGATTTGCGAGGCTCATTGGTTAATGCATGTGGGTGTCGAGGAGGACACCAGAGATAATGTAATGGGTTGGATGTGAATGTTGGATACTTGTTGAATGTTTTTGGTGGTTTATCTGATTTACTTTCCACACTACTTAAGGTTACGGGTCTTGCTTACCCTACTTCCAAAATAGGTGAACATGCATGGGGTATGCCACGTGATTTCCGTGTTTAGATTCTCGAGGATGGATGGGCCTAGGCTCTTACTATAGGTGGAAAATACTTGACGGGTAGTTTACCTACTAACCTTATTGATCCTCTTGTGTTTGTATCTTAGATTGTTTTCTTAGAATATATGAAAATTTTGAAAAAGTAATAATTCCGTTAATAAAATATTGAATAAATGATGTTAACCCATGGGGTTGGTGCTTGGTAGGATGCAATGATAAGATTGTAATTTAAAGGATCATTAGAATTTTGTTGTGATGATAATGGAATGTAATGTGGAATGATGATGGTTAATTAATGGTTATATAATTAATTAATGTAAATTCAAACTAATAAAAATGGATAAGAAATTTAATGTATCTATTTAAACAGTTGTGTTCTTATAGGAAACCTAGTATTAGCAGTGGTATTATAGAGTCCAAGAGACATTAGTTGCAGTTGAGTATAAGTCCAGGCTATTACCAAAGTGTGGTTGTGAGATATAGTATATTATGTACTATTTTTGTTGCTATATGCTACTACACCCTGTCGGTTAGGGAAATTGACACCCTAGGGATTCTGATCCCTGGGGTGAGTTTTCCCCAACATTATAATGGGAGGATGGATGGCTGGCTATCCACTTTGGCCCCGCGCTATTGTCTTGGATGTTATTATGATGGTAGGCATGTCAGTTACTTTTCCACATATATGTGTGGATAAGGTTTTAATGGGATGTGGTTATTCACAAACATATATTTTGGATATAGTTCAATATAGAATACTATAGGTGTAATGTGTATAGGTTGTGATGGCTTGGGGATCCTCAATCAGTGCATTGGTTATAATAGCTTAAGGTATAATACCTGATGAATGATACACATTATGAGAGCAATGGTGGCTCCAAGAAACAACTTGGTTACTTTAGTTACACGGATATAGTGGTTGAGTTTCACAAGGTGGATGTTGTGGTGTTACGCCCAGGTATCTCTGGGTAATCCTTTTCTGAGAGAGATTCGTATGACGTGAAAATTGGGGAAAAGTAGAAAACCAATGGGAAATTGGTAGTGGGGTACCCTTGATATTAATTATTATATTATATACTATTTTATGTGATACTGGGTGAGAGTACCCATGGCGAGGATAGGAACATAGTATATCAATTTAGGTGATGAGAAAGTTTCAATTATTGTTCAATGTAATTTATTAGGATTTCATTACATTTTCACGAGAGGCTCTGGGCAGGATCCTATTGAGTAAACTATTATTCTCACCCTACGTATATATAAAATATTTTCAGGTCATATGGAGAAGGTTGGAGATTAGGCTAGTTACTACTAGCTTGGGGTTTCAGGAGCTGTTCGGGCTTCGTGGTCTCTACAGTTTTACTTTCCTTTGGTACTTATTGTTTTACCATCCATTTGTAGTAGTTATTGCATGAAATAATATATGTGTACTTTGGATATATTTTATATGTAGTATATTTTTGGGTTGGTTGGTTTACGTATTATCTCTTTCTTCTGCATGTGTTATGTTAGAGGGTAATGCCTTCCATTTGTGTCTTCTCTATAGCCTTTATACTAGTCACCAAACCAGGGTCTACTGGAGGCGGTAATCGGGGGTCAGTATCTCCCTTATCAAATTAACGGCCCACAAGGGATAAACTTTGTGGGGAGGGGGTCATGACAGAGTGGTATTAGAGGAGTTTTCAAGGGATAAGATGGGGTTTGGAGTTAAGAACAGGTTATGTTTCCTGGATTGGTGGGAAAACAATGTCATGAAAGTTTATGAAGTGCTGTGAAAACTGGAGACCGGCTGAGACACAACTATTTAGGGCCCCCCTGTGGTTTGAAGCACTTCGAATTAAGTTAATATTGATTACTAAAATAAGTTATACTTGTTGAAGGGTAAATACCTAGAAAGAACCATGCATCATTCTTCTTTGCTTCTATATTTGAATGGGTAGACCTTGGTACAAGTTAACCTAAAATGCGTTAAAGAAAAAAATTAATTAATTATTGTTGAGAATTTCATATTCTAGATTCAGGAGAACAAACTATTTGTTATTTTGTAGGTCTGGCTCTAGGTGAACATCCTCATCAAGTTCGCATAGAAGATGTCCAGCAGGTTGCACCAAAGGATTGCCACAGAGTAGAGGTTGATGATGATGACACTTGGAGGAGGAATCATTGAGTGTTTTAGTGAAAGAGTCTGCAGAAGTATGAGGGCTCCATTTTAGATGTAGTCATAGAAGACCAGTTAGGGGAGGTTGAGATAGCCTGTAGTTAGATCGGTTCTCAGGAGAAGAATTGGGTGTCGTTGGTTTTGATGATACTACACGGGGTAGCGTGGTAGTGGTGGTTTTTGTTCCATTGGGATCATGAGGAGTCGGTGATCTCATGTGAGGCGTTCCATGAAATGTTCAGTTTCTTTTTTCTTTCTTTGACCACGAAGGCATCCAATCACTAGGAGATGCTTACACATTAATAGGGGAGCTCTAGTATGAAAGAGTTTGGAATCCATTTTAGAAACCTTTTATGATATGATTCAGATCTATTTCCAGATGGGGAGGCTAGGGAGAGGCATTTTGATGATCCTTTTCATCCAGAGATCCAGCACCAAGTCACCACATATATGCTGAAGATATATCTTGAGGTGATCGCAAGGCTAGTGGTCATCGAGAGGACATTAGACAGAACCAGATATTCATGAGAGCGTAGTTTTCATGATTCTTCATGAAGTAGATCTCTTGTCTAAGATTCATGGTTTTCTGTGTAGAATAGTTTCCGTTCGGCTGGTGGTAGGTCCCAACACTCGGCATCTCATTTCTCTAGGGGAGGGGGGATCTCAGACCTATTCCAAGGGATCATGTTATTTTTATTAATATAGAGGATGAGGTCATAAGTAGTGAGAGTGCCTAAACTTTTTGAGAGGTCATCAGGCACCAGGTGTTCTTCTCTAGGTTCCTCAATTGAGGAAGTTACATCCAGGACAGTAGTAGCAGGTTGCACGAGAATTGGATAAATAGAGAGAAAATGGGGTAGGCAAAGGACATCCCCATGTTGCTCCCCATCCTCCATGAGTAGATGACGACCATGGTGGTGGTTGTCATCAGGGTCAGAGAGGTTGCAGAGTAGGACATGGTCGGCTTCATGAATTAGTGTTTCCTGCACCACGAGATTCAGACGTCATTCAAGGTACCCCTTTCTTGTTTTCTACATGGTTGTATGCCTTGATTTACTAAAGATAAACATTATCCTATATATCACTTACCCTTTTCATTATTTGAGACTCGAGTTATATAGGTTTCCAATTCCCTTGGCGTTGACTATGCCCATTGGAGGCTAAGCTACCTTGTTTGACGTATTTAGAGATAGTGAGATAGTGATGGGGTATCTTTTCTCTTGGGTAGAATTCCTATGATTACGAATAAAAACATACATTGTCATCATCAACATTGATTGGTTGTATTTGGTTCTGGATATCGTACATTGATTCTGGAGGCCTGTGGTGTTCTTTGATGCGGATAGAGAGACAATAGTGTTTATTGGAATGCACGACCCTCAGATATGTCAGAGGAATCTTCCTTCTTTGTCATACTTGATGGCTGAGCTGATGTTGAGTTCATAAAAGGTTTAGTAGTTGGTGTTTCCCAGGTTCATGGTAGAGTACTCTGATGTCTTTCTAGAAGAGGTTGTAGTGTTAACCCCGTGATGGGAGATCGAGTTCAGGATCAATATACAACTATTCATGTATCCTATCTTGACTTCTCTGTATAAGATGTCACCTTCTGAGTGTCTAGAATTGCATATACAGCTCGATGGTCTATTGCAGTGTGTTTTTGTTCATACGAGTGTGTCAATATGGGGTGAACCTGTTTTTTTCGTGAATAAGGCTTATGTTAGATTGTGGTTTTGTATCAATTGTCATCACTTCAACAAAGTGAAAATGAAGAATCACTACCTCTTTCATGGATTGATTATTTATTCGATCAACTTAAGGGTGACAGTTGGTTCTCAAATATTGACTTTCAGTCATGATATCATCATATGCATGTGAAGCATGAGGATATCCCGATGTATGCTTTCTATTTTTGTCATGGGCATTATGAGTTCATTGTAATGTTGTTCGGTGTGACAAATGTTGCAGTTATGTTCATGGGGTTGATGAACTCTATGTTTCATGAGTTCCTGGACAAGTTCATGGTGATTTTCATTGACTACATCCATGAGTATTGTATGTATATGGAGGATCATAAAGAGAATATGCATTCCATTTTGTGAGTTTTCGTCAATAACAACTATTTAGGAAGTTGTCTAAGTGTGAGTTTTGGCATTGAGAAGTCTGTTTCATGGGTCATGTTGTAACCCCATAGAGAGTAGTTGTGGATCTGTCGAAGATAGAAGCCATTGTGTCTTTGGAATCCGTAATGATAGTGATATAGGAACAAATATTCCTTGGTCTTGTAAGCTATTAACGAAAAATCATTGTTGATTTCTCTTGGGCTGTGACTCCTCTGACATTATTGATCAGAAAGGATCAAGCATTCGTATGGACTAATTAGTGTTAGGAACCATTCAAGTATCTAGAGGAAAAGTTGGTCAGTGCTCTGATTCTTTTTCTTCCATTAGAGGGAGTTCAGTTTGATGTTTTATATGATGATTTATGTCTATAGTTATCCTACGTTCTAATTAAAAAAATATCAACAGTTTTATATGGGTCTCAGTAGTTGTGTCCCCACGAACGTAATTATGACACCCACGATCTTGTGTTGGGAGTAGTGGTGTTTGCTATAATTTTTTGGAGATAGTACCTCATTTGAGAGAACTTTTTTTTTCACCAATCATAATATCCTGATGTATGTCTTCTCCCAGTGTGAATTTTACTTTTAGTAGTGAAAATGGATAGAGTTCTTACAAGATTATGACTTCGAATTCTTGTATAAACCTGGAATGGGGAATGTTGTAGCTGATGCGCTGATAAAGAAGTCACGTAGTGAGGCAATTCATATATATGGTGATTCATGGAGAGTAATGGAAGAAATTTTTGCATTGAATCTAGATATGGGAGAAGTTAGGGGAAGAGTTTTTCTTTTTTAGATGATAATGCAGTGATCTTTTGTGTAGTGAGAGGAGGATTCCTAGTTGGGGGATCTTGAGGACGAGGTCTAGAGTGACCAATTTCTTTATGGTGAGGCCGTTGATGGGTTTTCTGGGGATTAACAACACTAAGGGTTGTATTAGGTATGGATTTTTGATCCTTTGGTGATGTAGGATATGGTTCTCATAGGGTTCCATATTTCTCCTTTAACGATACATCCTGGTTTGATGAAGATGTACCAAGCCTTGAGGAGCCAGTTTTGGTGGCCTGGGTTGAAGTGTGCAGTTATAGATTTTGTATCTCGATGTTTTCTCTATGAGAAGTTGAATACTAAGCACTATGTTTCTTGTGGGTCTCTCTTTCCATTAGATGTTCCTCATTAGAAGTGGGAGAAAATCTCTAGGGATTTTGTTTCCGGTTTATCTTGAGTTCAGGGTGGCTATAACACTATATGGGTGGTAGTGGCTCATTTAGTAACACCATCCCACTTTATAGTGATCAAGGAGTCAATCAAAATGTATTTTTTATTGATTCAGCATCTAAATGAGGTGGTGAGACTCCACGAAGTCCCGAGTAAAATCATTTCCTATCGATATCCTCGTTTTACCTCTAGGGTGTGGAGAGGACTCTAGCATAATTTCAGTTATCAACTATGTCTTAGCACTTCTTCTAATATTTTTATGGAAGATTAGATAGATCAAACCATCCATACTCTTAAAGACAACTTGTGCACTTGTGTCCTAAATTTTGGAGGTTCATTGATTTGGAACTTACCATTGGAGGAGTTTTCCTACAACAATAGTTTTCACTCCACCATCAGTATGGTGCCGTTTGAATCCTTGTACGACTGAACTTTCTGTTATTCGTTATGCTTGAGTGGTTTCGAAGATTCAGAAATGATTAGGCTGGAACTACTACATAACATGTCATAGATGGTTCATGTGATTCGTGAGAGGATGAAGGTAGCACACGAGTTTCAGAAATCCTAGCCGATCATATGAGGATAACTTTACAGTTTGATGTTCGTGATCTCGTGTTTTTGAAGGTGACTCCACATCATGGGAAGTGAAGGTCTGGTCATAGGAGTAAGATTTTCAGCATTTTGTTGGGCCTTTCGAGGTGTTGGATTTGTGTTGGAGCCATGGTGTATTGGTTAGAACATTCCCCACATATGATCCAGATACATGATGTATTCACATGTCACATCTCCATCATTATATTTCTGATGACTCTCACATCATCGACCGGGGAAAGATAGATGTAGATTATGATGCTACCTTCAATGAGAAGCCTGTAGAGATCCATCACTTCAAGGAGAAGGTGTTGTGTGGGAGTGTCATTCCCTTGGTTCATGTATTGTGGAGGTATGGTGGTATGGAGGATAGTACATTGGAATGTTAGTGGTAGATTCATGTCTAGTACCTCGATCTATTTGATGTTTATATCTTTTTATGAAAATATATTCATTTGTGGTTGTATAACTTTTCAGTTTATGAGATATCTATCTATTGTTTCTTTTTTGGATTTCTCTCTTTGAGAGGTATCTCCCATTTGAGAGTGTTTAGGATTTATTTATGGTTGTTTTTAAATCTCATATGACCCATTTTAAAGTGGTTGAACTCCTTCGGTAGAAAGATCCATGATAGTATCTCAAAGGGAGGCTGTTCAGACCCCCTTTTCAATTTCCTATATCAGTTGGCTTTGAATTATTGAGAATGGGAATGATTTTATGGATATCTGATCTAATTTAATGGACCTCTCAAGTCCACCTCTTTTTTAAAATATGGTGTTTGGGGTGTTCTGGGAGGTCAAGGTGACTTATTTCCAAAACATTTCCAAATTTCAAACTCTGTGAATAGTATTTCCAGTTTTGTGAACAGTGATTTCTGTGAGACATTTGTCAATAGTGTTTTCAATGAGTCATTAGTGAATATTGTTGTTAGTGAGTATTTTATGAATAGTGTTTTTGGTGAGTCACTTGTGAATAGTGTTTTTGGTGAGTCATTTGTCAACAGTGATGCCATTGTGTCATTTGTGAACAGTTTTATCGTAGAGTAATTTGTGAATAGTGATGTCGGTAAATGATTTATGAATAGTGATATCAGTGATTCTTTTCTAAAAATTATTGTTGGTGATCCATTTGTGAGTAGTGCTATCGGTGAGTCATTTCTGAACAGTTCTATCAGTGAATCGTTCGTAAACAGTGCTGTTGATGAGTCATTTGTGAACAATGTTTCCAACTTCATATAGTTTCTCCCCTTTTACATTATCTATAACATAAAATGAATTCAAGGACTTTTTTAAGGTATTTAAGGTCAATTAAAATCCCTTAAAACCTATATTAATTTTCCTAATGGATGGGTAGCCTTTAATCTGTCAAAACATGTGATCTTTGATAGTTATGATTTTAATAGAAAATCTTGCGTATCTTAAACCGCTGCTACGTTTAGATTTTCAAAAGGCTAAGATATATTCCACCTTGTTATTCCTTCTCCTTTCTCTCAATGTGAGAAACCTCAATAAATTATTCCCATATGAGTGGTTTTATATAACCTTAATCCTTGGATCATTTCTCCTTGAAGTTTCTTCCTACTGCATGCGCACCCCCTATTTTGGTGCATGCAACAAGTGTCGACCTGTCATTGATAGAAGGTATGATCTACCTATATTCTTGTGTTTTATTAGATTATTCTTCTCCCATTTCCCTGTACAATGTTTGGGAATGTTTTATACATGTTTATAATGAATATTCCTTGGGTTTCGGTTGGGGTAGTTATGCTGCAGCGTCCTCTGGTGGAGGCAGTGGTCGCATGGGGAGGCGGTCATGATCCATTGCATGGATTGTTCTCATGCAAAGAGCATCACAAAACTTTTAGGGTTGGGAATTCATGGATTATCTATTATTTTACATGAAACGATAGAGTTAACATTTTTTATTCCACTAGATCATAATGGAATTGATGTAATAAATATTTGAACTAGATAAATAAATTGGTATCAATAATATGTTATTGCCTCTTGTTTTTCTAGATAGTGTGATACTAATGCTAGATTTGTTTAGAATGTTATTCATAATTGAAAATTTAAAATATCGTAAACTGGGATTAATTATGAATTATTTTTTAAATATAATGAGGGATGTAAATGAATCTGGTTGTGGTAGTTGTAAATTAATGATAATAAAATTATTGTAGTAAGCATGTTTAATTAATTTGTGACAGGTATGATAGATTTATATTTAGGTTTCCCAGAGTCGAAACCTAATAATAATGAATCAACTAATTAATGATGGATTAAAGTGTTATTTGATCTTTAAATGTCAATTCTTTGTAGGTTTTTAAGTTACCATATTTCTTGTAAGGTAGAGTGCCTTCTACTTTGGAGCCATGAGATCTCATTTCATGTGAAGGAAAAATGCATTATTTCGGTCCAAGTTCCCAATTTATTTGTAATTTCTTACTGATTGTGATGTGTTATGATCTAGGATGGTTGTTGCGGGATGTGGGGGTAGGGAGCCCCAATGGATGTGGCAGTAGTTGAGGTCTAGAGTGGTGAGGTGCATCAATTTAAGCATGTGGGTGTCGGGGAGGACACCAAAGATGATGAAACAGGTTGGATGAAAATTTTGGATACATTTGAATATTTTTGGTGGTTTATCTTCTTTACATTCCCCAATTCTTAAGGACATTGGTCTTGTTTACCCTATTTCCAAAAGAGGTGAAGATTTGCACGGTATGACCCATTCATTCCTTATTTAGCTTCTCCAGGATGGATGAACCGATGCTCTTAATATAGTTGGTAAATACTGGACAGGTAGTTCACCTACTAACCATGTTTTCCCCCATGTGTAGTTATCTTAGACTATTTTCTTATAATTCCTTGAATTATGGAATAGTTATAATGTTATTAATAAATGATTGAATAAATGATGTTAACCCTTGGGTTTGGATCTTGATGGGATGGAATGACGAGGTTTCAGTTTAAAGAAACAGTGGAGTTTGGGTGTGATGCTAATGAAATTTAATGTGGAATGATAATGGTTAATGAATTAATTAATGTAAATTCACACTGATTAAAAGGGATATGTAATTTAATGTAGCTTTTTAAATGGTTGTGTTCTTATAGGATACCTAGTCTTAGTAGTGGCTGTCGGGAGTCTAAGAGACTTTAGCTAAAGATGAGTCTAAGACATGGTTATTCACATAGTGTGGTTGTGATCTGTAGTATATTATACAATTTTTGTGTTTCTATATGCTACTCTACTATGCCAGTAAGGAAGACTAACACCCTAAGGGTTCTGAGTCTTGGGGGGTGTTTTCCAGAACAATCCAGTGGGAGGATGGATGTAGGACTATCACATTAGCCACTCTATATTCTCTTGGTAGTTACTTTAATGATTGGAACATTGGTTAGTTTTCCACATATATATTTATAGAGGGATTTAATGGGTTTTGGTTATTCAAACACATATATTATAGATACTTTTTCATATAGACAACCATAGGTGTAGTGTGTTTAGTTTGTGACGGCTTGAGGATCCTTACTCGGCATATGAGATATAATGGCTTAATGTATAAACCACAATGTGTGATACACATTATGAGAGTTGTGGTGGCTCCCATAATCTACTGATTTTGTTTTGTTTCATGAGGTGCACATTGTGGTGCCACACCCAGCTGTCTGCAAAGAAACCTTTTTGGAGAGAGATTCATAGGATGTGAAGAAAACTAGTGGGGAAGTGGTGGAAGAGTGCCATTAATATTCATTATTATATTATATACACTTGTATGCAATATTTGGTTAGAGTATCCATGTTGATGTTGAGAACATAGTATACCTATTTCCGTAACGAGTTAGTTTCACTTTTTGTTCACTGTGCTTCAACAAGCATTCTTAAATTTTGTACGAGATGCTCTAGGGAGGATCCTAAAGAGTATACTGTAATACTCACCCTATGTATATATAAATAATTTTTAGGTCACATGGAGTAGGTTGAAGATCATGCAATTTACTACTACATTGGGGTTGTAGGAGCTGTTCGGGATTCATGGAAACTTTCTTTTTTTACTTTCTTTTGGTACATACAGTTTTACCTTGCAGTTTTAGTAGTTCTTTCATTACATTGAGTTTCTTGGTATCTATCTTATCACACTCCTTCACATGTGTTTTGATATAGGGTAATACCTTCAAATTGTGTGTTCTATATACCCTTGGTGTTGTTCACTAACCTGGGGCCTAATAGAGGCGAGAATTAGGGGGCCACTATCTTTCTTCTCACATTGTCATCCCAGGAGGGGTACACATTGTGTGGAGGGAGTCATGAATTTACCTTTTTTATTAGTATAATTTAAATTTTTATTGTAACAAGAACCACAATAATAAATATACGGTGAAATCAAATTTATTTTGTAATGAAGTGTACAATAGTATAATTATTTAGAGTGAATCACATAGTTTTTAATCCCATTCATATTAAAATTCACATTCTCTATTTTAAAGTTAATTCTCATTCTTATATTTTTAATATTGTTATTAAATGATAAATAACTAACAACAAAGTATTTATTTGAGAGGGTATTGGGATATTGATATTATTAACACTGTATAGATATTATTGTTTAATTTCCAATTCTTTGAATGAAATATGATGTGTTCATGTTCATTAATATATATCATTCCACTATATCCACCCTCAACAAATTATTAAGAAGAAGTTAATGAACATGTTCTTCTTTCTATGTTGGATGTTGATCCTTATGTTCTTAATGGTCTAGCTCAAATTCATAGTACAATGGGATAGTTAGAACCATGATTTCAACATTTTACAACATATGTTTTGTGATTTCCATCACCCTAATTCATTGTGACTTAAGGTTTATCCTTATGAATAAGAGGATAGAGTACATCACATTCACAACATCTTTGAGGGAATTGATACTCTGAGAAAACATTAGGCCCACCTCAATTATTTTATTGTATAAGGGTATAAATTTGGATGGTAGGACATCATGATTGAGGTGAATAAATATTAGGGATCTGATTTGAATGTTTTTCATGATCCATTCCATAAAAAATTATATCTCCATACTCTTCTCCTAGTGAAATATCAAGAGTTTATAGAGATTAAATCATGATTTATACCCATGATGGAGTATACTACTAAATTCTGAGATCTACTATAATTTTCCAATTATATGAGTAGGGATTGGGATTTTAAAATATTATGGTATGAGATAATATTGAAGAAACCATTTTGGACTCAATAAGATATGTTTAACCAATCTATATTTATGAAGGTGTGGTTGACAAAAATTGTTTCTGTTGGTAGTATTGGGTATATTAGTCCTTCTAGTGGCTGGAAGTGTTGCAATGTAGAGGAAGGTGAGGGAGATCTTAGATGAGTAGTAAGGGTGGAAGCACTATTCTTCCATTTCTGGATAAATCATAGGATTTATGAATTTAATGTGGATGAGTAAGATATTCTATGATTAACTATTATTTAAAACCCACATTGTACCATTAACGTTTTACGTACAGTCATCTCTAGAGGCACTATATATCTATATAATCTAAGAGTGTAGGATAGTGCCCCGAGTAGAGTCAGAATGTATAGGTCCATGTTGGATGTAAGGATGCTATAGGAGCTCAACATCCATCATGTAATCCATGTGAAACCATCTATGATTTTTGACCCCTTAAATTAATACTATATATAACAGTTTCTACAATAAACAACACCATACTAACGAAATAATAAAATAAAAATAACTGAAAAATATTAATGATACATGAATCATATAATAATTAGTTTATAAAAATATGCTAATAAATTAAAATAATTATTTTTTTATTCATTCCAAATTTTTAAAAAGTATTCCTTTCGAAGAACAATTTAAAGAGTATGGGAATTATATTTTAATAAATTAAATTGATCACATTTAAAACATTATTATATTAAATAATATTTATATTTATAAAAAAACATATCAGTATCAAATTTGTCATAAATATATTTGAAATAATATTGAAAACGCTAGAAATTTCAAAAGGTCATTTTTTTAATAAAGACGGTTTTATTTATATATTTCATTTTCACATAAAATATAATTTATAAATTCTCAAATATTAATTTAAAAAATCTAATTTTATCTTTATCATGGTGATATTAATATAATATTAATTATTTTAGTTTTGCTAAAAAATTTGTTTTTAGGTGAAGAGTGAAAAGTATAATTTTTATGAACAATACTTTAATGAAATTATTAGTATATAATTATTAATTAAAAATTCCTGAAACCTATATATAAGACCAAATATGTATTTTATAATTTAATTTATAAATTAATAAATTTTTCATTTAATTTACAAACCCATATTTGACATTTTTGAACATAATATATATTTTTCAGAAAATTATATTTAATACATTATACATATATTATTTTAAAATAAATTTTTATCACTTTTAGATATTTAATATTATTAAATGAATTTTAAATCGGGAATAAATTGGTAAAAATTATTTAATATGATACATCTTATTTTGCGTAATAAATTATAAATTACCCAGGTAAAAAAAAATTACCGTGGAGAAAAAAAATGCAAAAAATGAGTAACCTGAGAAAGAAAGAGAAAAAAATGTTTTAAAAACATTTATAATTTATTTTTTTGAGGTTTTTATTAAACCCTATAAATTCCCAAATTCATTATTTATAAATTTATGATTAACAGTTTTGTCATTTAAATCCTATTATTTAAATGTTTTGGGTACGAACAAAAATTGCTTTCATTTTCAGTTATAAAATGGGAACTCCTCTCCTCACATTATCTCACCCAAAACAACCTTATATTTGTTATAAAATCTGAATAAAACTCTCATAAATTTATTATAAACCCTCAATAGGGTATATAATTATAATAAGTCTATCCCTCAAAGGCATAACCCCCTTCTCGAAAGGCATAATTCTAGTTGTGAGGTGCTAAATTCTATCCGCTTCTTACCGATTTCAATTTCATTAATTTCACTTCTTATTACTCAAATTAAATTACATAATATTAAAATGGGAACATAAGTATATTTAATATGATGTAAATTTGTTATAATTATGGTAAAATCATTAAAAACATTTCCCTTTTTCTATTAAGAAAACCAAAACACTTAAAAGTGTGTTGTGCGGACTTGCACCTCCACGAATGAAAGATGTTCATTTTCCTAAAAATATATTAAAGAATAATCATAATAAGTAATTTAAAATAAAATTATTATTATTATTATATATTTTATATTATTAAAAAATTAACCATATTATTTTTTTCCTCCATTATTTGGAAAATGAAATTTTCATATATTCATACGTGTGGACTACTGCCTCCATGGAACGAACTGTTTCCGTTTTTATATTATTCACCAACTTACATGGATTGTCATGATAATGGGTTTAACGAATAAATATTATTCATGTTAAATTTTTTAGGTTTTTTAAATTCAATCCTGAAAACCCTATTAAAAATATGTGCAATAAAAAACCATGTTAAATTCATATATCCAAAAGAGCACTCTATAGAAAAAATTATGAATACTATAAAATGAATTTCTATAGGTTACCTTATTCATATAATTATTTATAATTATTATATAACATCTAATAAATATTTAATTTGATAATTATGCTTCTTGTATAATTATATTACTATCAAAACACCACATAATCATCCATTAATCATGGCATGTTCATGTTTGGATGAGTTTATACCACCTACTTGAACAATTCTATAAATTAATAACATAGATGAATATGGGAACATAATTTTGTGTAATATGGGATATAAATTAGTAAAAAATTATTTTTTTGGTTATCTAATATTAAGATAAAAATTTAACTCATTATTTAAGAAAACACCTTTAATTCACTAAGAATCATAAAAATAAGCTCATCCCCAAATTGATCATTAATTATCATAACAAAAAATTTTATAGAATATTTTTTTTTAAAATCATAAGAAATAAAATATGGTACCTTATATGTTCTATGAATTATGTACTTTGGAATATAAATGAAGTACAAAATCACAATTATGAAACTAGTTCAAAACGATCAAGATAACTCACACCCAATATTGAAAATAGATAATACCAAACTAACATACATGTAGGGAATTTATGTAAATTAATCTTATAAAGGCAGATACACATGAATAAGGTTGTTAAATAGTTTATTAATATTTCTATTTTTTTATACTGGTTGTTAGAGTGAAATCACCTAAGAGGTAATTCTTGGTAAGGGTTTTTTAGTTTCATTTCCATGTATCTGAGACATGCATAATATTGGTCACCATAATTTATTCTATATGGTGTATTAATTAACCTCATAAATGAAAGTATAATTAATATCTCTCATTTCATGAAAATTTAATTTCAATTTCACGGTAACCCTATTATTATAACTCAATCATTATGGTATGTGTTTTGGAAGCTCAATTCTCATTCATTGAGTTATGATTAGTCTTCTTGAAATTATTTATAATAATTTGGGTAAATTATTCTCATTGATTGTATTGTGTGGTAATTTTTCTATTTTATTGCTATTTAAAATTCTACCACATAACCCTTTTCTAAATTTACATTTCTTTTTAACTTTTGACATCTCTAATGGATTTGATTAACTAAAATTTCCTTTAATTGAGTTATAATGTTATCCATTGAGCTTAATTATTCTATATTTTGAAAAATTATTATATTTATTATTTCATAAGATATTTATACATATATCTGTGGGTAAAATGATGTTTTTATTTTAAATATACATCATAGATGAATTTATTTATCATAAATGGATAATGCTTTTACGAAAAAAATATAATATCATTTAATGATTTTCTACCCCATTTTCATGTTCATTATTCCAACAATTATTGTTTCTTTTAAAATTTTGAAACCCAATTCTTTTTTTTCGATATCTATTTTTCACTTATCATTTTTAAAAAAGTAGGTTTTACTACCTCCTTTTTATTATGTGGTTTTCAATAAAGGAACTTCCAAATATTTTAACGGTTTTCCATCCTTTAAAAATAAAATATTTTATCTTCCAATACCTATTTTTTGATAACATTTTTGACATTTTTAATGATATTTTTTTATAAATATTTATAATAATGTTTTAAAAAGTTGTCTACTTCCCTAAAAAATATTTTTAATGTATGTTTTACTTTTTATAGTATTATAATGTTTAAAATGCTTTGGGAAAACTTTTCTTGTTTTCACTTATACATACCTTATAAATTTAATAATTCATGAAGTTTTGTTTTGATCACCCAATATATGTTTATATGATATAATTAATTTTCTAAATTTATATTTTTTTAATATAATATTATTTTTTATGTTCATTTTACTTTATTTTTTTTAATGGTTTATGAAACCCATAATTTTTAAAAGGTTTTTTATTATATAAAGAATGATTGTTTTCAACTGGAACATGTATTAATGGATGATCGATGGGTGGGGTTCAATATATCCCTTCAATAAATTGGGTATGTATTTATATCAAATGATACAAGGAAATCTAACATGAAAAATTTATTTGTTCCCAATAGGATGTGTGGTCATTTTTTTTACAACATGAAGCATGGTAATTATGTTTGTTCATAATATGAAGAGTATATATTTTTGAATTAAAAAAATGTTGTGTGGGAATTTTTTTGTTCAAAACATGAAGCATGGAATTTTTTTAATCACAATATGAATCATGAGAATTATATTATTCTTAACATGATATGTAATACTTTTTTGTTAAAAATGTTATAATTTACTTATTGGTATATTTATTATAGTTTTTATTTTTAAAGTAGATTTAAAAGTAATATTTAACTTCAAAGACATATTCTTGTGATTATGATCTCATAGATCTTGTTTATTGAAAAATGTTTATACACTAATGATTCATGTATTATGATATTCCCAAACTTATTCCAGGATTTATGATCCATGATTTGTTATATATAATTTTATTCTTCGTCTTGATGTACCCATATACTAATATTATGATCAATTATGATATTTCATTGTTAACACTTACATTTACACTTATTATGCATATATCCTCAACCCTTTCTTATGTTTCCATCACCCAAGTTAAGAATATAAGAAAAGAATATAGTATCCAAAGGTTCTAGAAATAGAATAATTGTTTGGTGGGAAGAAAACATAATGGTTTTATCAGATTTGATGGATCATTCACAAATTTTACAAGACATAAACATTACCACCAATTAACATTTTTCTATCTAATATTCACAAGAAAATCTCAAAACCATAGAAACTATATTATCTTATTATATTTATAAAAATTTAAATATTGAATCTGAGGAAAGAATACATGTTTATGGGATATTTCATCAACAATGATTTTTTCCATCCACAATCCTTTTTTATATTACCTTTATTGGGTAGGTAGAAACCCGAGTAGAACCCCTATAGTGGTGATCCAAAAATGGTCCCGTGATATCCAAACAATCATTGATGAAATGTCGAGTGCTAGCACCACAAATAGATAATTTTTTGGTGCATCTTGTTTAATACAATATCCATTGAACTTAAAGCATTATCTTTTAATATTACAAATCCTGAGAGGAGCAGTGGAGGAGGGATAAAGGGAGAATTTATTTATTAAAAATTATTCTCAATTGTTTATTAAACATAAAAAATATAAAAAAATTAATTATATAGTTTGTGTTTAGGTTAAAATATTATTTAATTTTAGAAATTCCCCTAAATAATATAATAAATGTTATCTTACTCCATGCCATATAATAATAATATTATTATTTTATGTATAGTGTGAACTAGTTGAATAATAAATATTATTTCACTATCTTGTAAATTAATATGAATCATTAGTCACGATAATGATATTTTCATCAACCTCAGTTTTTATCAAATATATAAACAAAAATTTAATTATCATAAATGAATATTATTATTCACAATAAGGAAAATAATGAATTATTAGATATTCGATACATAAATTACGATCAATAATACCATAATAAAATCACTACTAATTATTGAGAATAATAGTTTTTTAAATAATTAAATTCTAAAAGAATTTAATATAATTCCTTGATCATAATATCTCATAAATTATGCTTCATATCTTTTCCTTCACCCTATATACTTGATACATCTTTCTTTTACTATATAAAATAAACTCATCATAACACCTTGGACATGAAATTTAATATGAACATTCAATTTCAATAAAAGGTATGATTTATAAACATATATAAACATAGAAGGGGAAATAATTCCTTTACTTATTATTAATAACATGTCATTCATGACAGACGCAACATACTCTACCTCCAAAAAGCATATAGTATCACAGTTTTGGTCATTAAATCTAAGTTTGTGAGTCATTACATGCATTAATAGAAATATTAAATTATATGTACCAATGTACATTCTCATAGATAAAAATATCTAAAAGAACATAAACATGTGGAATTCATACCTATATTTTTGTTTTCATAATCTCTAATCTTTGAGATTACAAAGTGAAAAATTCATTTGAAGATAAATAATATGTTTTTGAGTACTAACACCTGATAGTCAACAAACTATTTTCCCAATCATACAATTTAATCCATCGAGATAATTTTTTTTAAGAATATCTTAATGGAATTTAAAATTCCTCACTATAGTAGGAAACTTGTATAACCTTATCAATGTGGTAGATACTCAAGGATATTACTACAACAGTCATTTAGAATAATGAAAAATATATAATAAGATGTTTTTGTTAATATTAAACCAATCTAATATACATTTAATAAAATTTAAAAATATTTGGTTCTTGAAAACCAACTCCAAAAGAATCCAAATTTAACTAGATCCAATTTCCTACTACTTTCAGTCCTCTATACCTCACTTGACGATCATTTTTTTGATGAGTTAAGGCTTTAGTCCAGGTGTCTTCTATATTTTCGTCCATAGATATCCTTTTCACTAAAAATTATAAACTATAATAAAATAAATGAAGATATTATACATTAAAATTATGTGCTTTGTCTACTTATGTGAACTTAACTCTTTAGAGAGATCCGATATTGCAGTATTATCAAAACATATTGTGATACAATATTTATTTCTAGGTATAACACTGAGATCTTGGATGAAGTTATATATCCAAAGTTATTATTTTTAAACTTTATAAGATTAAATATACTCATAATAGGATTTATAATCCACAAAAATATTTTTATTTGATATTTTCTAGCTCATGAAACCTCTATTGAGTGTGAATATGTATCCCGTTGAAATTTAAAATCAGCTTGATCTGTTTATAAACTTGAATATGCATATTATCTAATTAATAGTTCCTAATTTACTCAATAGTCTTCCAATATATCCTTCATATACCACAAATACTTAAGATTAGTCTTTACTACAATACAATGGTGGTCACCTGATTTATCTTGATATCTCCCCACCACACTTAAGGTGTATGATACATTTATCCTAGTACATAACATAACATAACATACATGACTAAACAAATCTCATACACATATGGAATCCTTTCCACCTATACATTTCCTCATATGTGTAAATATACATTTTCTTGGAAAGATAAATTCCATGTGACATTTCAAACAATCCCCTCATTGATTTTTCAATATTGAATCAATTCAATATATCATCAATATGTGCACCTTGAATTTGGAAGAGTAGGATATTGGATCTATCATGATGGATATTTATCCCAAGAAAATATGTGGCTTCACCTTAGTCCTTCATGGATAAGTATTAATTCAACCATTCCTTAATATATTGAAGAATGGTATTTAATTTCCTATAAGTAAACTGTCATTAATAAATTTTTTTAATAAATTAACCACACTCCCACTTAACTAGTTATATGAATAAGTATGAATTTCATTATTTTAAAAATAAATTATATTATGGCTTCATCATAACAAATGTTCCATGACCTAGATTATATTTTTAATCCATAAATGGTTTTTTCATTTTTATGCCTTGATGGTATCTTTTGGAGTCAATGACCCTTATGTGTTCATAATATAGACATCTTACTAAAGGTTCATTTTAAGGATGATTAGTTTGACACCAATTTTCCAAATCTCAAAATCATGTAATGATGTAATGTCAAGTAGACTATAATGTGTTTTATCATTAAAGCTGGTGAAAATGTTTCATCATAGTTTATGAACTGATGCTGCTTAAACCATTTTGAAACCAATCATGCCTTATAAATATTTAATTTCCCATCCATGTATAGTTTATTCTTGAATTCTTATTTTCCAAAAGAAATTATATCCACTAGAGGATATACCAAAATCCAATCTTGGTTTTGGTGCATGGAATCTATTTCATAATTCACAGATTATTTCCACTTGTAAACATTTGTGCCACCTACTAAATAATTTTATCTTAAAGGAACATCATTATCAAATAATAATGAGTCACCATCATTAGTGATTATAAAACCATACCATTATGGTTCTTTAACCATTCTTGTACTCCCAGAGTGTAATTTTTTCTATAGAAATTCTTTTTCCATGGGGATTCGTGGAGTTTTTCTTATACCAAATCTTGTGAACCATGATATGGAACTTCATAAAATTCTATCTACCTCATACTATCTATTTTTTAGATTTCTTCCCACAAAATAATTATGACATGTACTTCTACGATTACATTTTTATTCGGGTTATTATTGGAAATATTATATTGTTTACTTGGTGTATCATATAAAGTTACACTTTTTTCCTCAGGGTGAATGTTTGTTTCATTAAGGCGCCCTAAAAATGCATCAAAATCCCACACATTTAGTAAAAAAAATTTATAAATGAAATTACTTTTTAAATGAGTAAATTCCATATTAATAAATAAAATTATAGAAAACACATACACTAATTTTTTTTTCAACCATTATAAGTTATATCCTATCAGATTTTAAATAGCATTATACATCATAACAATTGAGAGTATAGTCATTATGAAATTATTGTATGATTAATATATATATATATATATACATAGGGTTTTCTAAAATCCAATTGTCAAATATTAATTAAGAGATGTCCGTGGACAATCGGATCATACAACTTGAATCCCATTTATCATAATTTTCAATAGAAATGGCATCGCTAGGATTTTCACTCAGTCAAAACCATGCCAATATTTAATAAATAAACCATGATTGAAACCATTTATGTATTATTTTCAATATCATCAAGATCACAGACCAAACTGTGCTTACCGAACCACCCCTGAATAAATATCACAATCGCACAAGTTACCCTTAGGGTATTTGTAGGTGTATTCAACGGAAATATATCTTGACACTATCAATATAATTTTTTTAATAAAATAATGATTTTAATTATATTTTAATACATTATGATGAACACATAATAATTTATGATAAAAATTATATTTCGATACATTAAAACACATATTGTATTTTTGGGACATATATAGTTTCAATCAAGACACTATTTTTAATAAATTCAATAATTTTTAAAAAATGTATTATTTTTATAATATATTATTATTAAATAATGTTTGTAATATATAATAGACAATATAATGTTATGAATTGAAATGTTTTTAATAAGGGTTTAATTTTTTTTAAAGACCATAAATTTTTAATAAATATGAAATTTTCATTTAAAAGTAAACATTAAAATATTTAGAGAATTAGTTTTGAAAATTAAATATTATTTTTTTAATTCATCATGTCTATATAATCCAACAATGAATTTTTTATAATTTGATGCAATAATCAATGTTTTTTTGAAAAAATTAAACATTTTATAATTATTATATTTGTATTATAACGTAATACAATCCCAAAATTGATGTAATAAATATTATAAAGAATATACACAATAATTATTATATTCCCATTTAAAGAAGTTTTCCTTTTATGTTATTTGATTAAATTTATAAAGAATTAATGAAACCTTCAAAACCTGTATTATATTTTAATGTTTTAAAATCATTTCTTTATAAACATGACTCATTTCCACAAAACTAAGGGTATTATTTTAATTATTTTATTTACTAGCTTAATAAAATATTTAAAACCACACATATATGGTAGAAACAATGGGAATTATTGTGGTTGTTATTAATTTATCATATAGATTCCAAAACCTATGTTTTAAAATTAATAAATAATTCCCCTCCATTTTTATATAAAACCCACCCATCCTCTCTTTATATTCACTAAAAACCCTTGTATAAGGATGTTAATATACCTTTCCCTCTCTAGATCCCTTCCAAGTCATCCCCAATATATTAATTATATCCTTTAAATCTTATAATAGATCTCTCTCAAGTTAAGGGATCTTCTCCTTCTCCACCTTTTTCAACCACATTCTTTATAGTTTGCTGTATGTTTTTACATATTACTCCTATTATCATTATGATTTCTAAGTGAATATAGAACAATTTTACCATCATTAAACGATGCCATCAGTCTTTAGGTACCATATTTATTATGTATAATTTATCTTATGATATTTTATGAAATATAATTGTATAGTAAATATATATCCCCATTTCCACTAAAGGGTATTGACCTTGATGTACCTATCCTACATTTTTTTTGAATTCAATTTTTTTATCCCATTATATTTGATCTTGGGGATTAAAATTGATGAAATAAGTTCTTATGTATTATGATATTTGTGGAACACTTATGTATTTACATGATATGAATGTTACTGGTGGTTCTAAGATTATATATCCATCCAATTAATTGGGCAATGTTCTTATCTCCAGAGATTCCATGTATGGTGAATTAAAGGTTATCCTAAGCACTCAATGTTATTATTTTTATCCTTTATCCTTGAATCATGTTTATAATGTCATGTTTTATGTTTTCTCATCATTCCCACGTTGCCTTTATGTTATCATGTTTTATCATGCTCTATTACTCAAGGATATGAGTATTAGACCATAAATGTTACCTTGATATGCCTCTAGGATCACATGTATTGATTTAAATTATACTATTGTTTTTTTATTTTCATACCAGGATTTATATCTAACCCCTTTCTAATGTACATCCACAAGTTATCCATTTTAGTTTTAAAATAGTGGATAAATATTATGGTCATTTTTAGAGTTTTGAATAATGATGGTGTACCCATGTTTCATGTTAATGTGTGATGTACTTTATTTCCCAAGGGGAATAGGCATCATGATCTTATAAGATTGTATTATGGGACTTATTATATAATAAATCATGAATAAAAGTTTATTAATGTTTTTTCCACCATAGTTGGTATGCGAGAAAAGTTTATTTATTATTGGGATTAGAATTAGAAAACCCTACCAGATTTATTAATAATAAGGCTAAACATAGTGGAAAATCCATAAATTTAGTTAATGTATAGGTTATTTTTTTCCAAAGAAAATAAATACCTTCTTTAAAATAATATGTGGATATGGCATTTGAACCAATGTTCCTTGGGGTAATAACCCTTAAATGGGCACATTGGGAAAGACTATATTATCACCTAGTGCACCATAATTGGTTATGCTACATTCCTTGTTTGAAACTCCCAGAGAATATTATTTGTTAAATTCAAAAGATATTTATTAACAATTATTAAGGGAGAAAAAAATCTCTATTTTACTTTATGTTAGGAAATAAATAATGGATAATGTAGAATGAAACCTATAAATTCAAAGGTTAAGGAATATGTATCATTTATTAATTATCCCTTAAATTTTAATAGTTTCTATTCTATGTGTTAAGTAGTTTTAAAATTATCATCCATAATTTTCCCCTTTATTTTAGACATTTACTTGGAATAGGAGGAACTGAGTTAACAAAAAATGTGTCAAGAAATGTAATGTATTCCCAAATAAGATTCCCAACCTGATGTGAGCATGAATTGAAAAATTATTTACAATTTTTTTAGTTAACTCATGTTTTGAAGGAAAAATATAATTAGGGGGAAAACCACACCCCCTAAGAATGATAAATTCAAAATTAAGAACTTTATGCGATAAAGGTCTCAAAATATTGGTGGACCTTCTTATCATTTAATTGAATAATAATGGATCAAATCCAATGAAAATATCATCTCTATCCATCAAATATTTTATGAAGGGAATGTTGTTCTAGAAATTTATCATATAAAAGGAGAATCTGAAAATTTGATTACATCGGTCAAAAATATTAATCACGATGAGGAGATTGAATGGATGGAGTTAAAGGAATCCTGAAAAATGTTTTTTTGAATTATATTTTTCTCACACCCTCTAGCCTAAAATAGATAAGGATTTCATTAACATTATGAAAAAGAATTAGAAATATTGTAGGGATTTTGAAGATAACTTCAACGAAATTCATAACAAACCTTTGGATTTTTCATCTTCCTTAAATGTAATTTAGAATGATTAAATAGTGGGATAAAGTTGAAACTATGAAAGGCTTTGGAAATTAAAGACTTCAAAAGGTATAAAAAATTGTCTGATGTGACCTAAATGTCGAAATTTTGATTTTTTTAATCTCTTTAGTCTCATGGGTCAAGATATAATAAGTGGATAATTTATTATAATCCTAGATTTATGTTTGAAAAAATTCATGGTGGAAAGAAAGTATAATATCTCACTTGTAAAAAGTGTGGGAAAAAGCATCGTAAAAATTTCTTTAAGGGGGCAGGGAAATGCTTTAGGTGAGGGAAGGAAGGGAACCTAGCTATATATTGTGGTCAGGGGATACACCCTAGTGTGATGGAATAAAGGTTAAATCTTTCTAACCCTAAATCTTCTATACATTTCTCAACTATAAGGAATGAGGAAACTAGGAAAACCAATTTATTAAGATAGGGGTTGTCTATGACAACAACCTCCAACGCCTAGAGGGAATGGGTGGGTTATGAAATCACGACTATTGAGGTGGATCTTAAAAAGGAAATAGTGATAGGTTCATTAGTTATTTATTCAAGGATATCAAATGACATATTTAATTGTACTTCAATGCATTCTTCTTTATCATAAGATTTTGGTAATACTATTCAAATACCATTGTAAAACATAGAAGTACAATTATTAATGAATATGTTAAATGCAGTAATTATTACATCCCAATTATATAACTCCCCCTATCCATATTAGTAGGATGAATTACCTAGAAAAACATGTCATACTCCATTTAGTGAAATTTTAAGATATTATGGATATGGATTTACTTTCTTTGTATAAATCCAACAGAAATTACTAAGAGAAGGTGTAGAGACCCGTATCTTGACGTACATGGACATTACATTACTTTTGCGGAATACTTAGTACAAAACAAAAACACACACACAAGGATCGTAATAGTTTAGTGTCTTTGGAAACTCGGAATAAAATCTTCTAATCGTGGGGAAAGATCTTCAACATCTCCCATAAAGATCTTCCTTTTTTTTTACCTAAAACCTTTCTTTATGTCCTGGGGAAAAGAAAACATAAAAGGGTGAGCTCAAATGCTCAGTAAGGGTAAACAAAAGATATATCAATCACATCGTATTCATAAGAACATAACATTTTGGAAATCATAACCTGCAAAAGAGAGCATAATTTCATAACATGGGATAAATCATAGTAGTGAAATGAAATCATAACATAAAACATTACTCATTGTGGCATACACACATAATCATAGAGAATCATTTCTTGTTAGTCAAGACTCATTGCCAAGACTATCTTAGTGGACAAAGTCCCTTTCTGAATCGAGTAATCCTCGTTTCAGTCCTGTTTCACTGAACCGGTATAACCTACCATTCCAGCCATGTCTATCTCATGAGATATAAAATCTTTACCCAATGCATTGGAGGGAGATATAGGTCCCACCCATCTCTTAATGAATCCTTTCTTATGTGTGCCACAAAATCATAAATCATACATCATTGCATAACCCATGTAATAAAAATGGGATTCTTAAACAACATGACATCATAAAACCATTCATATAAGATAAAGGAATTCATAAACATAATTCCATCACAACATAGTCAAATCGATGTAAAAATATGGATAGAAACAGAACCCTTTATTATCTTATATGGAAAATAATTTTGATAAAACACTTGAATTGAATTCTTGAGGAAAATATCCTTTCTTCTTCAAAATCAATTTCTTTTCACAAAACATCATGCAATTTTAAAAGAAAGAGATTTTATTGAAAATAGTCATGAAATCTTTTAGAGGAAGTTTCATGAAAATAAGGCTTTATAAAACAGTATAAATCCGTTCGTGCCGTATAAGTTAAAAAAAACATTTTTCGTACTTTTGTCGGAAAAGTCAAAAAGTACCTCGTACGAAAAACGAAAAAAGATTCCTTTCATATCCTTTACTAAAAACTCATAGAAGGGTAAAATTGGATTTAAACAATTGTAGGTGGATGGAAATAATATTACATATTGAGGGAACATGGATGTGGATGATAAAATACACCCCAGTAAATACATACGAATAAACAATCTCGGATAAAAATGAGATTGTGATATTTCCCTTACCTTAGGTCCGACTTGCTTTGTAAGTCTCCGAACCTCCTGTATAATGATTTAAATCATGTTATTGACTTATTACAGAATCATATTCATTGTTATGATATCATATATGGTTCACTTATGACATTATATTACCCGTTCTTTTGTAAACTCCATGTTAAAGAAGCGTTTTGGGTAAAATCGTTTCATTTATCGTAGGTGTTTTGACTTGTTGTTCTTGACATCATTATTACTTATATCATGATTTACTTACTTACAGAATATAAAATATGATTTATATATCATATATATTCAGTATATATATATATATAATAGATAGATAAATAAAATGAAAAACACCGTTCATGGAGACGGTAGTCCGTACGTACGCATGAACGCTGTTTTTCTTTCCTTATTGTCTTGAAATGGAAGTAAGTAGATGACATACATATGTATATATATACATAAATCAGTAGCTTTATAATGTCATATATTTCATTATTATTTCTTGTATATACATTATAATCATTCTTAAATGGTTAACATGGAGAATGAATCTCATCGCGTCGTGGAGACGGTATTCCGTACGTACGCACGAGCGATGATATCATTTCTATAAATATTGAATTGAATTGGAGTGGATTATACAATATATCAGAATCAATATGATGTTGTAATAACTATTTATAGTTATTCTTTACACCATTATACCCATCCATGTAAGGTGGTGGTGGAAAATAGATTACACCACGACGTGGAGACGGTATTCCGTACGTACGCACGCGCGGTGATTTCTTTTTCCGTAGGATGGATAGATGGTGAAATAGGGTTGTTTCATACTTATAATAACATATCAGTATATGAGTGATACTGATGTTATTACTTCATAATGAAACAACCTAAGAAGAAGAAGTGGAAGAAGAAATAAAGATGAAAGAATTGGTAACGGTAATTACCTCTTCTTTGAAGTGCCTTTTGGAGACCTCCACTTAGGGAACTAAAATTGGTCTTTGAAGAAGACCAGAACCTCTAGGATGTTGCTAGGGAAGTGGAGAGGAGAAATTGGCAGGGGTTGGCCGAGCTTGAGTGCTCAAATTGGTGTGAGGAGGAGGGGGAGGAGGGGTCCTTTTATAGGGGAGGAGAGGGGCACCTTAGGAATATCTCAAAATATTATTTTATATTAAAGTCAAAATCGGTTTATAATGGTTCCAAAGGGTCTTATTTCGAAGCTAAAGTGGGGATGGGTCGAAATCCTATCAACCAATAGGATTTAGACAAGTTTGGGGTTTTATTTTAACCTTATCAATTAGATTTAACTCTAAGTTAAATAATTTAACTTTTACCGTGTCTTTTTGTTTTCTTTCACTATATGGTTAATAAACTTACTATAACATGCCAAACGAACCCCAAATTGTATATTATTAATACATATATCCTTATCTAAGTCATTTGGACGAACCTTAGATTTTTAGGAATAAAATAACAATTAGTAATATAATATTTGATTTAAAAACTATTTTGTGTCAATTTTGACACTATTTGATATATGATTTTTGTGAAAGTCATAACAGAATTATATGTTCGAAACAAGTTGATTAAATCATCACTAATATATCATAGTAAACTAGAAAATTAGTTTAATTCATAAAAAGTCTTAAATTACATTTATTTTGGTATTTATATTATCAATTATGTCAATATTTCATTAATAAGATAATTACTGCATCATCTTTGTGTCATAAATAAATTATATTATTTGATGTCTAACAATTACAAATAAAATACCATCATGTAGGAAATCTTTTTAGATTTCTAATGAATATTTACAATCGAATTTATCTTATGTATAACCCCATATTAAAAATTATTTACTTATTAAACTTTGATTTTAACTATTTTAACCCTTCTTTAAATAAATTAATAATAAATGTCCTAATCTAATCCAAGTGGGCCTAAATGGTCATATTTTATTCCTAAGTTTGTTTTTGGTCGAATTACACTTGTCCAATAGAATTAAGACATGTGTTAGGGTAATATTAATATCATATTTACCCTTAGTTACCTTATTTACTATTAACCGTGGTAAAAAAAGTAAAAAGTTACTATTCACCAAAAAATTATTTTCATCTCATTGAACCACATTTTAGTCCTTGATATTAACCGTGTCTCTCGGATTTTCGAAATTCCATTCACAGAAGCGGTAAAATTAAGTTTTATGCAAAATTCAGTTTTTAACCTACCACTTAGTGGTTTCACTATTCATCAAAAATTGATGTTTTTCAGAACAATGCCAAAATTTTATCCCAAGCTATATTTCATATTCCGAATTCAAAAATGAAGTCTATTTTACCAAATTCATAACATAAAAGTTGCATTAATTAATTTTATAATTAAATCCCGCTGTTAAAACAAATAGCGTGTTTTTAAGAAACAAAATCTATCAAAAGATTGACACTTGTTTATGTCTAGTTTAAATGTGAAATTACATCCAATGACCAACATTGTATTAAATTGTAAAAATATATTCTAAATATACTTTAAAACCACTCAAATTAATGATTTATCACTATTAATAATTTCGATTAAAAAAGTTGTTTTTAATTAAAATTTAGTAATTTTCACTATTCATCAGAATATGAAAGTTATCCGAAATGTACCAAAATTTCACCTTAGGCTAAATTCGATACTCCGAATCCAAAAATAAAGTTCATTTTGAAAAATAAGATTTACTGGATTTCAAAAAGTGGTTATTACTATTCATAACGGCTAGTTTTAATAATATTTTTATAGCATATCGTTGTTTAGTGAAACTCGGTATTGCGTACTACACACGCTATCGAGGAAGGTCGCGATTGCGTGTAATGCAAGTCAAGTCAAGGATGTGTGTTGTGCAAGCTCCTTTTGGTGTAGCGTACAACACAAGACATTAATAAAATTAAAAAGAATATATTTTTTTTATAAAATCTTGGGCTGTTACATTCTACCCCCCTTAAAATGAATTTCGCCCTCGAAATTCGTCGGGGTTATAAATGGTTTACTATTCGAAAGTTTCTTTAATAGAAACCCACATCGTAAAAGGGAATATCAAAACTTGGCTTTAAAAACTAAAGTATGAAATGTAACGATTACCCAAATAAAATAATCACTGGGTTTCCACATAGGTGAAAATATGGATATGGAAGAGAAATCTAACCATCATGTTCTGATGGAGAGTGGTAGAGAACATGGCTATGGAAAAGCCAGTAATCACAAATCCATAGATTTTTGATGATATAAGGTACCATCTGATTCATCAGGTATAAGATCACTAGGACAATCATTTTTGGTTTTCAAGATCATTTCCCTAAAGTTGAAAATTTGCTTAGAATAAATACTTACTTTATTTTGGTACAATCTCACTTTTGTTCGTGCCTTGAACAATTTCTACTTCATCTCTTAAATAAATGAAGTTGAATTTGTTATTCGTGAAGTGTTAGCAGATCATGTGATAGAATGACGGGTCATTCCATCTGTCTCAAACAAAAGGTTAGCAAAAATTATATACATAAATCGATCTATAGTGAGATTAATCACATATGGTTCCTAAAATGGACTTATACTTCATATATCATACTTCTTAATATAATAAAACTAGTTTCTACTAAACAGGGACTTCCTGTAGGTCAGTGGTAGGCGATAAAGGTCAGTCGCACTTCGGTTGTGGGTTCGATTCCTACAGCCTTGTCCGAAGCGATGGGCTGTCGCCCATCCTGCAGGTTGTCCCTTTTTCTAAAACTACGTTACTATAACATCCCATCAATAATATCGAAAATCTTCTATCCTTAAACAATACTGACTTATGTCCATAATACTGCAGTCCACTCTCATCGATTACCAGAGATTTAATACTGTCGTTGATCCCCACATATCATAAGATATGTCTTGTTGGTCACATTCCAAACATTCAAAGTCCTTAATCGTGTATTCTCTTGAATACCTTAGTGAAAACATGAGTGCTGTTAAAAGTTACCAAAATCCTCAAAATTCTATATACTCAAACCATGATATCACTTAGTCTTTATATCAATCATGAGCTCATGAATACTGTCAAACATTTCATTTTCCCCTTATCCCTTCATTATGCGCATATCATCTTCATTCCAAAAATATCTGAATAACCTTTCATGGATACTGGTAACATTAATCAGACAACAATGTTACAATCCTTACATGTCTCTTTATTCCATAGTACCATGAGATTACTTATACAACATTACACATGATAAACATATAATCATTCCACTACATTCTTAAACCATTGACCGAGCTTCAACAATTCTTTCATCTCACATACCATTGGTAGTCTCTTCATCATCATCCACATAAATACTTCCCATATGACCATACTGATTCTCTTCATGAGTCTTTCCCTTAGGGCATTTGTTTTCATAATGCCCATACATTCCACATTTAAAACACTTAACCATTTTTGATGTCGTAGCAATACCATTATCCTCATCCCTGGTATTAACTGAACCTTTTCCTTTGCACTTACTGGCTTTGTGTCCTTCTTTTCCACACCCAAAGCATCTTCCAGCTCCTTTGAAACATTCTCCTTGATGCCTCTTCCCACATGATTTACATAGGGGAAATTGAACTTTCTTTCCTCTATGATCATCATGAAACTCCATCTTTCTCTTATTAGCCGAGTCAGGAAACTTACCAAATTTTACTTTATTGATCATATTATGAGATTGCTGATTCGGCATAATAATGATGTTTGGACTTCCAAATCCCATTTCATTTGGTTTCTCATAAAGAATATCATTCCATTGTCCATCATTTCCTCCATTATCGTGAATCACCTTGTTTCCAGCCATTTTCTAAAACCCAAAAAGAATAGCGTGAGAGGCAAAAATCATGCTAGGGAAAACAACATAATAAAGGGTTAGTACCCTCAATATCTAACATATTAGGTTTAATTCTATGATCGTTAGCGTAATTCCAATACTATAACCTATACGTATACTTAACCTTAGGGACATCCCTAGACATACTTTAGAAATATCTCTAGGTATCTCACTAACGTTTTCGCATCCTAGTTTCCAAAGGTTGACTAAACCTTTCCTCTGATACCAACTGTAGAGACCCGTATCTTGACGTACATGGACATTACATTACTTTTGCGGAATACTTAGTACAAAACAAAAACACACACACAAGGATCGTAATAGTTTAGTGTCTTTGGAAAATCGGAATAAAATCTTCTAATCGTGGGGAAAGATCTTCAACATCTCCCATAAAGATCTTCCTTTTTTTTACCTAAAACCTTTCTTTATGTCCTGGGGAAAAGAAAACATAAAAGGGTGAGCTCAAATGCTCAGTAAGGGTAAACAAAAGATATATCAATCACATCGTATTCATAAGAACATAACATTTTGGAAATCATAACCTGCAAAAGAGAGCATAATTTCATAACATGGGATAAATCATAGTAGTGAAATGAAATCATAACATAAAACATTACTCATTGTGGCATATACACATAATCATAGAGAATCATCTCTTGTTAGTCAAGACTCATTGCCAAGACTATCTTAGTGGACAAAGTCCCTTTCTGAATCGAGTAATCCTCGTTTCAGTCCTGTTTCACTGAACCGGTATAACCTACCATTCCAGCCATGTCTATCTCATGAGATATAAAATCTTTACCCAATGCATTGGAGGGAGATATAGGTCCCACCCATCTCTTAATGAATCCTTTCTTATGTGTGCCACAAAATCATAAATCATACATCATTGCATAACCCATGTAATAAAAATGGGATTCTTAAACAACATGACATCATAAAACCATTCATATAAGATAAAGGAATTCATAAACATAATTCCATCACAACATAGTCAAATCGATGTAAAAATATGGATAGAAACAGAACCCTTTATTATCTTATATGGAAAATAATTTTGATAAAACACTTGAATTGAATTCTTGAGGAAAATATCCTTTCTTCTTCAAAATCAATTTCTTTTCACAAAACATCATGCAATTTTAAAAGAAAGAGATTTTATTGAAAATAGTCATGAAATCTTTTAGAGGAAGTTTCATGAAAATAAGGCTTTATAAAACAGTATAAATCCGTTCGTGCCGTATAATTTAAAAAAAACATTCTTCGTACTTTTGTCGGAAAAGTCAAAAAGTACCTCGTACGAAAAACGAAAAAAGATTCCTTTCATATCCTTTACTAAAAACTCATAGAAGGGTAAAATTGGATTTAAACAATTGTAGGTGGATGGAAATAATATTACATATTGAGGGAACATGGATGTGGATGATAAAATACACCCCAGTAAATACATACGAATAAACAATCTCGGATAAAAATGAGATTGTGATATTTCCCTTACCTTAGGTCCGACTTGCTTTGTAAGTCTCCGAACCTCCTGTATAATGATTTAAATCATGTTATTGACTTATTACAGAATCATATTCATTGTTATGATATCATATATGGTTCACTTATGACATTATATTACCCGTTCTTTTGTAAACTCCATGTTAAAGAAGCGTTTTGGGTAAAATCGTTTCATTTATCGTAGGTGTTTTGACTTGTTGTTCTTGACATCATTATTACTTATATCATGATTTACTTACTTCCAGAATATAAAATATGATTTATATATCATATATATTCAGTATATATATATATATAATAGATAGATAAATAAAATGAAAAACACCGTTCATGGAGACGGTAGTCCGTACGTACGCATGAACGCTGTTTTTCTTTCCTTATTGTCTTGAAATGGAAGTAAGTAGATGACATACATATGTATATATATACATAAATCAGTATCTTTATAATTTCATATATTTCATTATTATTTCTTGTATATACATTATAATCATTCTTAAATGGTTAACATGGAGAATGAATCTCATCGCGTCGTGGAGACGGTATTCCGTACGTACGCACGAGCGATGATATCATTTCTATAAATATTGAATTGAATTGGAGTGGATTATACAATATATCAGAATCAATATGATGTTGTAATAACTATGTATAGTTATTCTTTACACCATTATACCCATCCATGTAAGGTGGTGGTGGAAAATAGATTACACCACGGCGTGGAGACGGTATTCCGTACGTACGCACGCGCGGTGATTTCTTTTTCCGTAGGATGGATAGATGGTGAAATAGGGTTGTTTCATACTTATAATAACATATCAGTATATGAGTGATACTGATGTTATTACTTCATAATGAAACAACCTAAGAAGAAGAAGTGGAAGAAGAAATAAAGATGAAAGAATTGGTAACGGTAATTACCTCTTCTTTGAAGTGCCTTTTGGAGACCTCCTCTTAGGGAACTAAAATTGGTCTTTGAAGAAGACCAGAACCTCTAGGATGTTGCTAGGGAAGTGGAGAGGAGAAATTGGCAGGGGTTGGCCGAGCTTGAGTGCTCAAATTGGTGTGAGGAGGAGGGGGAGGAGGTGTCCTTTTATAGGGGAGGAGAGGGGCACCTTAGGAATATCTCAAAATATTATTTTATATTAAAGTCAAAATCGGTTTATAATGGTTCCAAAGGATCTTATTTCGAAGCTAAAGTGGGGATGGGTCGAAATCCTATCAACCAATAGGATTTAGACAAGTTTGGGGTTTTATTTTAACCTTATCAATTAGATTTAACTCTAAGTTAAATAATTTAACTTTTACCGTGTCTTTTTGTTTTCTTTCACTATATGGTTAATAAACTTACTATAACATGCCAAACGAACCCCAAATTGTATATTATTAATACATATATCCTTATCTAAGTCATTTGGCCGAACCTTAGATTTTTAGGAATAAAATAACAATTAGTAATATAATATTTGATTTAAAAACTATTTTGTGTCAATTTTGACACTATTTGATATATGATTTTTGTGAAAGTCATAACAGAATTATATGTTCGAAACAAGTTGATTAAATCATCACTAATATATCATAGTAACCTAGAAAATTAGTGTAATTCATAAAAAGTCTTAAATTACATTTATTTTGGTATTTATATTATCAATTATGTCAATATTTCATTAATAAGATAATTACTGCATCATCTTTGTGTCATAAATAAATTATATTATTTGATGTCTAACAATTACAAATAAAATACCATCATGTAGGAAATCTTTTTAGCTTTCTAATGAATATTTACAATCGAATTTATCTTATGTATAACCCCATATTAAAAATTATTTACTTATTAAACTTTGATTTTAACTATTTTAACCCTTCTTTAAATAAATTAATAATAAATGTCCTAATCTAATCCAAGTGGGCCTAAATGGTCATATTTTATTCCTAAGTTTGTTTTTGGTCGAATTACACTTGTCCAATAGAATTAAGACATGTGTTAGGGTAATATTAATATCATATTTACCCTTAGTTACCTTATTTACTATTAACCGTCGTAAAAAAAGTAAAAAGTTACTATTCACCAAAAAATTATTTTCATCTCATTGAACCACATTTTAGTCCTTGATATTAACCGTGTCTCTCGGATTTTCGAAATTCCATTCACAGAAGCGGTAAAATTAAGTTTTATGCAAAATTCAGTTTTTAACCTACCACTTAGTGGTTTCACTATTCATCAAAAATTGATGTTTTTCAGAACAATGCCAAAATTTTATCCCAAGCTATATTTCATATTCCGAATTCAAAAATGAAGTCTATTTTACCAAATTCATAACATAAAAGTTTCATTAATTAATTTTATAATTAAATCCCGCTGTTAAAACAAATAGCGTGTTTTTAAGAAACAAAATCTATCAAAAGATTGACACTTGTTTATGTCTAGTTTAAATGTGAAATTACATCCAATGACCAACATTGTATTAAATTGTAAAAATATATTCTAAATATACTTTAAAACCACTCAAATTAATGATTTATCACTATTAATAATTTCGATTAAAAAAGTTGTTTTTAATTAAAATTTAGTAATTTTCACTATTCATCAGAATATGAAAGTTATCCGAAATGTACCAAAATTTCACCTTAGGCTAAATTCGATACTCCGAATCCAAAAATAAAGTTCATTTTGAAAAATAAGATTTACTGGATTTCAAAAAGTGGTTATTACTATTCATAACGGCTAGTTTTAATAATATTTTTATAGCATATCGTTGTTTAGTGAAACTCGGTATTGCGTACTACACACGCTATCGAGGAAGGTCGCGATTGCGTGTAATGCAAGTCAAGTCAAGGATGTGTGTTGTGCAAGCTCCTTTTGGTGTAGCGTACAACACAAGACATTAATAAAATTAAAAAGAATATATTTTTTTTTATAAAATCTTGGGCTGTTACAGAAGGAAATCACCCACTATATCACAAATTCCCCTCTAATTATATACAATTTAAATGAGGAGTGTGGATATCCATTGGTAAAATCATCTCAATAATGGATATTATTTCTCTATAAGAAATCATATATTTCTCAATGAATGAGACTAATTAAAAGACAATATTTAAAGACATACCCATTTTAAGGAAACAAGAAAATTTATTTCCAAAAATATTTATTGGTATTTGACCAATAAATGAGGTTGAGTTATTAATCAATATTATACTAGGATAAATTAAAATATCAAAGAATACTTATTTTATATTAAATTTTGAACTTGAGTAGACAATGAAAAAAATACCTAAGAATATAGATAAAGGTTTTATAATCACAAATACTTTACAGTGCGGTGCCCCAGTTTACATCATCATGTAAAAAGATGGGTCAATGCACCTCTGTGTTGAATAACATGAAATCAACATGATGTTGACAAATAACTTGTACACACTTCCACATATTGTTGATTTTTTTGATTAGATACATGTATCATATTACTTATCTAAGGTGAATATTTAGTCAGGATATTATCAAGTAAACGTAATTAAGGAGAATGTCCCCAAATCATCTTTCTGTTCAAGGTACTAGCACTATGAGTTCATAATGATTCCATTTAGATTTCCTTATGATACAAATTATTTCATATATATCTTGAATAAAGTATTTATGGATTAATTACCAAAAATTTTGGTATTATTTTTTAATTATATCCTAACCTACACTAAAAGAAAGTAGGAACATGGGGAGCATGTGAATTCTATACTAAATAATTTTCTAAATGAAATTTTATTTTCGAAGTAAAATAAATGCATGTTCCAGATAGAGAAGTAACATTCCTAGGGCATGTTATCACTAAGAAAGGGATATATGTGGATCCTTAAAAATAGAGTAAATGGAAGGATGTCCTAGACTGACACCTATGATGGAAATCTATTGAATCTTTGGATTATGAAGGTACTATCATCAAATTTTTCAGAAACATATCATCATTTTCAATCCCAATAACCATGCTCACTCACAAGGGATTAATGTTTTGTTTGTAATGAAAAATGAAAATAGGGATTTCAAGAGTTGGATAAGAGTATATTAAATACACTTATGCTTACATAACCCATCACTAGGGAAGGATTTGTGATCTACTATGTTGAATTTAAAAATAGATTGGGTTGTGGAATCATGCAATTTGAAAAATTAAAAAAACTATACCTCACATTAATTAAAGAACCATGAGAATAAATAACAAACTCATGATAATGAATTGGTTTTAGTGGTCTTCAAGTTGGTGATTCAGTGACATTATCTATATGGGGATAAATGAGACATATATATAGATCATAAAAGACTAATGTATATATTCTAACAAATGGAGCTCAATATGAACTAGTGCAGGTGGTTAAATATAATCATGGATTATGATTTTATAATCCAATACCATCATAGGAAGTATAAACAAGTGGTATATGATCTGAGTAGATATGGTACAACAACCCTATCCCTCATAAAGATTATAAGTGTCACAATCTTCTTTTACATGAAGAAGATGGACATGGTAATAAAAAATATTCTTCTTCCTACAATTATAAAATTACTTTTCAACCATATACTCTTGATAGGATCAATTAGGATTATATAGATGATGAGGTGCTAAAAAAAGTTAGCAGATATTCTCTATTTAATCTTTTCTAAAGATGGATTTATAAAATTTTTATCCCAGATATGTGTCCTATTAAAACCATAATTGTATAGGGATCTTATGGATGATGCACATAGATCAAAATTATCTATGAATCTAGTAATCACTAAGATGTATAGAAATATAAAGAAAAAATAATCGTGGGATAACATGAAAATAGATATTATAAAATTTTTATCATGAATCTTGGTATACAAACTAGTCAAGGATGAATGAGATTAGTATAAAGGTATGATGTAACCATTTCCTATAACAGTTTAGAAATGGAAAAAACCAAGGTTTTTATCTTAGGAAGCCCTAGGACACCTCATGTAAATATAACCCTATGGGTGGGAGTAGATCTCTTTAAAAAGTCAGCACATTTCATTTCCATTAAGGAAGATTTATCTCTTAACCAACCTACAAAGATATCCTTAATAGAATTGGTAATATTTCATGGATTTTCACTCTTGATTGTATGTAATTGATATTAAAGGTTTAAATAAAGGTTATGGAGAAGAATTCAGCAAGAGTTGGATATAAAGATGAGTTTTAGTACTACTTATCAACCTTATATGGATTTCTAGTATGAATGGAGCATTCAATATTTAGAGGATAATCTATGATAATTTTAAATGGAAATCCATGGAAGGTGATATCAACACCTTACCCTATATGAGTTATCTTATAAAAATATTTTAAATTCATGAATTCAAATGGAACATTAGGAAGATATGTATGGGAAGTGGTATCGAACCATGACATGATAGGATAATGATAGATAAATTAAGTTGATAGGAACTTATCTTTTCATGGAGATGATAGAGAATGTTTAATCTTGTCAATGAAATATGAGATCAAAATAAATTTTATGAAAAATATAAGCATAAAATAACTTATGAGACCTGAAGTATGAGGTAATAGATAATGTGATCCTTCATATGTCACCGTGGAATAAATTCATGATGATTAGGAAGAATAATAGACATAGTCCAAAATACAGTAGCCCATTTTAGATCCTTGATCGCATTAGAGCCATGTAATGTGGATAGGAACTCCCACCTAACACATCCCATGTAGATGATGTGTGCCACTTATCCTTCTTGGGATGTATATAACAAACCCAATGCATGTACTAAATATAGGGGTAATACTATTGGAGAATAATAGAATATATGAGTAGAATCCAAGGAAGATCTAATATCATAGATATATGGTTTTAAAAAACAAGACAACTCACATAGTCAAAGTACTATAGTAAAACCAAAAGTTTGAGGAAGTGACTTGGGAACAAGAAGAGGTGATGAAATTAATAAACCATCATGTTTTTTAGTGTATGAATGAAATTTTGATGGTGAAATTTTTTATGGGGGAAAAATTTTGCAACCCAAATATTTATAAATGAAATTCCCTTATTAAATGAATAAATTAGTTATTAAGAAATTAAATAATAGAAAACACATACAAAACTTTGGTTTTTTGACCATCATAAATTATATCCCATAAAATATAAAATACAATGAAACATGAAAAATATTAATTGTATAACTGTTATATAGTAATAATTTAATGAATATATATATAGGGTTATGAAAAATCTAATTAATATATTTAAATGAAGTGGGGACCACAAAAAGTAGGATCATACCTAACAAAGACCATTTATTATATATATTAAGGGACATAACATCACTAATATTTTTACTTGACCAACCCAAGTAGAGATTCAATAACTAAAAGTAATGGTGAATCCATTTGTGTTATAATTTTAATCTCATAAAGATCATGACCCAATCCATGATCTCCAAGCCACCCCAATAAAATCTCACCATTACACCCCTTACACTTAGGGAATTAATTATTGTAATAATTGTATATGTATCTAGACCCTAATAGTAATATTGTTTTTATTTTTTAAAAAATAATGATTATATTTTTCTTTTATTAATTTTTATCGGTCAAATAATAATTATTGATCTAAATTATATTTTTATACGATGAAACATAAATTATTTTCTAGGGAAAGTTTAGATTCGATCAAGACACTCTTTTTGATGAATTCATATTTTTTTTGAAATAAATTAAATTTTAATAAAATATTATTATTAAATAATATTTAAATAATATAAATTCAAATATATTTTTATGGAGTCAAATATAATTGTTATAATAGTTCAAAAACTTTAATCGTAAAAAATAACAAATATTTTTCAATAAATGGGGATTTTGATTTAAAATTTTAAATTATAATATATATATAATTATTTATGAAAAATTAATATTATTTCTGAAAATATCATGTCAAAATTATTGGAAAGTGTTTTTTAATAATTTTCTGAGATAGACTAAGAAATTGTGCAACAATTAACTATAATATAATTATATTGTATGTATTATGAAATCATTAAATCCAATATGTGATGTAATAAAAAATATATAGAGTATCCAAGACCAATTTTCTTTCCCTTTAAAATAATTAATTTTTTATGTTATTTGACTAATTTTATAAACTTGAAATGAATCATCTAAAACATATATTATAATTTAATGTACTAAAATCAATTAGTTATAAACATGACTCATTTGAACACAAACATGGGTGTTATTTTAATAATTACGGATCTTAGATTCATAAAATATTGAAATCCACTCATATTTGGTAGAAACCATTGAAAAATTCAATGGAATAGTTTTGGTTTTTATTAATGTATCAAATATATTACAAAACCAATTTTTTGAAATTGAAAATAATTATCCAATTTTTTTCTATAAAACCCACACAAAATCCCATTACACTGTAGTAAAAACCATGGGATCATGGATTTACTCTAACCACACCTCTCTTGTTCCCACACAATGTGTAACCGACCTCTTAAAAAGCTCTTTCCAAGATTTTAGAAGTACCCTCTCAAGGAATGAGATCATCTCATTCTACAATTTATTTAAGTACATTTTTTATATTATACCTTTTTATTTCCAATTATACATATTGGAATTTGTTTTAATATACCTCTTAATTTATTTATTTATTCAAAGTGATGATAGAACCATTTCATTATCATTAAAACCTCCCATGAATATTTATATACCCCTATTATGTTTCCAAAATTATCTAATGATTTTCTATGAAAAACATATTTTTAGTGAATACCCATTAACATTTACACTTAAGGGAATTAACCTAGATGTAGATGTCCCTAATTTATTAGGAAATTCATGTATTTAACCCAATATCCTTAATCATGAGGATAAAAGTTATTAAACATGTTCTTATGTTGTATGATCAATTCAACACACTTATTAATGTACATGATATACATGTTGGGGGTTTGTATGAAATTATATAGCCCTCCAATGAATTGGGTAATTTTTTATCTAATGAGATACCATGTATGGTGAAAATGTGGTTATATTAAGTAAACTTGGTTATGTTGTCTCAGTATTTATCCATTAAATATGTTTATTATTACATGTTATATGTTGTTTCCATATTCCAATGTTTTCATTATTCTATCATGTTATATCATGCCTCATTTTTCAAACTCATTATTACTAACAATATTATGTAACCTTTATATAACTTTGGGATCACATGTATTACTTTACCAAACTATATGATTTTTTATTCCCTGACTAGGATTTATTGGTCACCACATTCTTAAGTAAATCCCTAGGTTATCCTTTGTGGTTTCAGATGATTTGATAAAATTTAAGCACATGAGCCTTAGCCTAGTTGGCAAGGACCCCATAAGTGCATCCGGAAGAACCCAGATCATATCTAGGCAGAGACATTATTTTTGGGTTCTATAGATATATTGTAGTAGGTACTGTAGCAGGAACTGTGCATTACTGTAGTAGGTATTGTAGCGGGAACTATAGCAGGTATTGGTTGGCACTGTAGCAGCCGAGAATATGCCCTCGTTTGGGCCATCGGGCCACCGATTTGGTCCCCGAGTCCTTTAACGCCTTCGAGACACCCAGGACATTGGGACAATAAGGCCTTCGGGCCACCTCAAGGCCTTCGGGCCTCCTTAAGTGTAGATTCCAATCAGAAAATCTATAAAGATCAAGCTCTACAAGGAGGATGATCAAGGAGCATCCACCACAATAGAAGCTAAACATATTGCTAGAATGAGAGGGTATGTCACCTGCCATTGGGACAAGCATGTGTATGCATGGGAAAGCCTATCCGAATAGCCACGCGAAGGTGGAAATCTGATTTCACAATGATGATGCTGGGGAGGAGCATTTCTAAGTAGTTAGTCTTGGTTGTATGTAATATTTGAATCCTATGGGAAATGAATTCCTCTAAGGCCTACAAGCCATGTAATACTTATGCCTATGGGCCTTGTAAGGGTTCCACCTCACCCCTTGAATGGAGGATTATCAAAATCAATAAAAAATGAAGGCCTTCGGGCCATTGGAGGAGAAGTTTATGAACATTAAGGGAATACTTTCGAGGTTTTAAATATGTTATTCCAATCTTTCAAGTTAATGTGACAGTACACAATTTCATAAATAAAATAGGACTCCAAATATTATAGTATTTTATTAAGTGTGTTTTTATGTAAAAAATCATGAATTAATTCCTATTAAATTATGGGTTGTCATAACACATATATGTTTGACAACGTGGGTTTCCTTCCACTCCACGATTGGTATGAAATAAATTTATACACATAATTTAGAATCAGGTTTAATGATTATATGAAATATGTAACATGTATCACTAAAAGGTTAATAAAAGACTCATATCACTTATCAATGATCTAACTATATCAACCAATGTGTGTTTCCCACTTTCACATACACTACTCAATTCTGGTGTATAAGGAGGAGTGAGTTGGGATAAAATCACAAACACCCCAAAATAATTAATGAAATATTGATTAATATGTTCTCCACTATGGTCTGAGTATATTTTCATAATCTTCCTACAATTATGTTTCTCAAAATTTCTATTGTATTCCTTGAATCTTTTAACATAATCGTACTTTAATTTTAAAGGGGACGCTATGTTCGATGGCGTACTTGATATGCAACAATGTGTTTCCTTGAAATCTTACATTGCACGCTAATAATATAATATTATTATTTTAAATGGTAGTTAATTACTTGTCGTTATAATGGTGGGAATAACTTTAGCTAACTAAAATATTATTATACATGTTTGTTAAATGTTTTTACATTTATCCAATAAAAGTTAGAGGCTTAAAACGTGAATGAATCTAATCATAAATACTCTAGTATTCTTTAAAAGGTCGATTTACCACCTTTTTATGGAGAACTCTCTTTAAATATAGTTTTGGCCATTTTTTTATGTTCTATTTGACAAACTAAAATTCTCCTTTAGATTTGGGATATTAAAATTTACGTTGGGTAAATTTTTGATATTTTCCTGACAAAGTTCATTTTTTAATGAATAGTAAAAATACTGTATTTTAATTCAAAAGTGACTTTTAATCTAATTTATTTATATGGTTAGAATATCTTTTTAATTTGTTATAAAGTGTAAATAGAATTTATTTTTACTAGTTAATCCAATTTTGGACATTGGAATTAATTTTACAATGAAATTGGACATAAACAAGTGTCAATATTTTGACTGTTATTATTTCATAAAAACAAGATTTTTTGTTTTGACAGTGAGAACTAATTTTAAATTAATTTCCGCCACTTGTGTGTTTTAAATTTAGAAAAATTAATTACTTATTTTGAATCATTAGGTCCAAATTGTGTAAATAGGTAACTTTTATTCTTATAAATTTTAAATATTTATTTCAGTAAATATTTTATTTACTACGCATAAAGAGTAAATATAGTAAATAAGGGTAAAATATAATATTATAATAATATTAAATTACCCTAAAATGTGTCTTAATCCTATTAGATGATACATTTAGAACCATGGGAATCATTGGGTCGAATTTGCGACCCCATAAAGCTACATGGGAGTAATAATGACAGTTTATATTAATTAATTTAAAGAAAAGACAAAAATGACACAAACAAGTATATTTTAGTAAATAAATTTTTACATGGGGTTATATAAGTTATCTTTTCGACTATAAAAATTATTTGTAAAAATAGAAATATTTCCTACATCATGGTATTTTTTTATAATTTTTGGACATAAAATAAATTAAATTATTTATGACACAATAATTATGCAATATTTACCTCATTAATAAATGATTTAAATAAATGAAATTATAAATATTAAAACAATATCCAAAACCTGTACAATTATTATTGAATGATTTTATTTCAACCATGAATCATTTTAAAATTCACTTTAATGATTATTTGTCTTTTTGAAACTGAATATAAGGTTATAATAAAATAATTGTTTCAAACATTCCTAAAGATCCCCTCTTCTCCCTTATAAAAAGCCCTCATTTCCTACCCATTTCTCACACTTCTCATGCCTTTTTATCATTAAATATCTACTCAAATAAGCTCTCAAGATTACTCTATTCATCCTAGAAGCCTTACTTTAGGCAGAAAACATTTAAGAAATCCTTTTGGTTCAAACCAAAGGGAGTTATCCGATTTAAAGGTAACGTCTTCTCTTAAGTTCATTTGTTTCATTTTACATATCCAACCCCCTAAATATTATTTATTAATTTATTTTATAACAACACTAGTATCTTCAATATAATATGATGTTTTTATGAGAAGTATTAGAACCACACTTACACACACCTCCATCTAATGTGTAAGAAACATAATGTTTCTGTGGATGGAAAACTAACGCCTCACGAAACGATGATTGTTCAATTAGCTCCTACCTCCTCTCACGACGACCATTATGATATCACTGTATTTATATATGATATCTGTTAGGTTTATATTTTCTTATGCCTCTGTATTTTTCATTTTTAGCATATCATTATGGTTTCCGTAATTGGAAAAATGATAATTTCATGTTAGGAAGTGCGGACAACCGCCCCCTCAAAATGATATGACTCGTTTATGCCTTATTGGGGATGTATAAAGGATGGAGATAATGATATTATATATGATGTTATACTTTAATTATAATATAACTTTGTATAATTATTTTTTAATTCCATTAAAGTATGAAATAGAAATGAAAGTAGCGTTCATGCGTACGTACGACTTACCGTCTCCATGAATAGTGCATTTCATTTCTTATCTCCAAATGTTATGTAATATTATAAATACATATATATATTAGATATAAATTATTTATGTGAAATTTAAATCGGTAATATCTTTCTGAAGATAACGGATTGTTGACGACATGAACAACTTGTAATAATAAGGTGTCCATTTTTACTCAAGTACCAAATATTGATGAAACAACTATTAATAACTTAAATGATTAAATAATGTTTATAACAAGGTAATAAAAGATATAAAAGGAATAATAAACTTGAAAAAGTTTCTTATGAAAGTATAAATTAACATTAGTTTATTATTCAGGAGATTAAAGAACAATCGAGTCAAGTCCGACACGATATACGTGATTTCTTATCTCACTTTTAATTCTGTGAGATTTCCTTTGTTCAACACTTTTTTATTGCCTGTGGTGTATTGTGTATTGAAATTTGATATATATTATCATGATTAAATTTATATTCATGGTATTATGTGATTAATTTTGTTGTTATTAACTTTTTCTCAAATGACATGATTTATTACAACGTTGTAAGGGTTTTTCATCTCACTTTTTATTCAAGTGAGATTCATGATATATTAGCCACTATTTCCTTCTGTGTGGTGGATGTACTGCCCATGATTGTATTATTTTTGTAATATAATTTAATTTATGGGTATTTATATATTCATTTTGTGATCTTTCTTTCATGGGGTGAATGTTTCATAAGTTACCAAATTGGTAAGGGAACCTTTCACCCTCCTCTTTTTAAAAGAATTATTTTTGTTATGTCTCTTAATTTACATCTTATTATGTTGGGATATATTATTATATAACCTTATTGATGGAAATGTTAATTCCAAGTTATGAGATATCCTTTTTTATCCCATCAACTTATTTTCTGAATTTTAATGTGACGTCATTAGGCTGTCGAATTTCTGTAAGAAAACATCATAACCCAATTTCAATTTTTGGGTAAAACATCTACTTCTTGATTATGTCGTCCTAGGAATATGTGTGAATATACTCTGATTTTTTTACACTTAATATCCACTTATATTTGGAGTATTTATATTTTTCACACATAATTATGTAATTGATTTATCCTTAATCTAAGGATACCATCTTTATAGTGGACTTCATCTCAATCCTCTTTCATTGAGGCATATTTTGTTTTATTCTCAACTTTATTTTATACGGTGTATAAATAAATTTGAAATTTCATTTCATTCAAAGGAAATCCTTTCCTACGAGGCGTTTTACTAAACGACAAAAAAAGAATATTTCTTTTTAATGTAAGCGGGGACAATGACCTTTTCCGCCGCAACGAGTATTATTTGATCTTTGGCTTCCTTAACAAGCCAAAATGTTTTTAAAAGGAAAATAAATGCCATGTAAGCTTTTATGTATTTTGGTATTGGATATGGTTTTGATAATTGATTTTTTATGTCAATATAATTAAATGATATATTTTTATTAGAATGTTTAAATATTAACTTTCCATTATGTTTATTTTATATGTTATGAATATGTTATCGGTCTTGGGCATTATTTATGCAAAAGAGTGGTTCCTCAATAAACATAGGGCTGGTGATCCTGATATAGATCTCCAATGCATTGGGTAACATGATGAAGGTAAACATGAATGTTTCTCCAAATATATTTAGGGAATATACTGTTATGGGTATTCCAAATGTGACACCCTATGTAGTTGTGACAGCTACAATGTAAGTTTGATGTGGATTCAATAAGTTACCTTTATGATTTATGATTTCTTTGTGTTATCCATAAATCTTATGATTTCATGAGGTATGTTATGATTGAAAAGTCTAGTTTAATTGTTTTGTATTTATTGATGGGATAATGTTTCCATTCATTATTTTATATCCCTTACTAAGCTTTTTATGCTAATCCCAAGTATTGGAAATTATTTCTATAGGAATTAAAGATGAATAAGGGTCAAGGATGGGATCAAAGAAAATTAATGTTGTCTAAAACATGGAACTAAGCATGACTCTTTTTTTTCAAGAGTTTTTATTTTTTGAAATAAATGTATACTGAGTAGAATTGTCTACATGTAATATTGATGTTGTTATGTATATTTTAGGACATAATTCTATAAAACTATAAACCTGAAAAAGTACTCATTGTGAATTATCCATTTAATTCAAGATTATGTAATGTTTAAGGCTGGGTCCTTATAGTTGGTATTATAGGTCGGTTTAGATAACTTTGGAGGTTAGGGTGTTTTTTAAGCATAAGAGACATTACCATAATGGTTGGAATTTTAGAAAGAGTTATAGTTATTTTAGATAAAGTAAATGAGTTTAAGATAACATTAATAAGTATATCTTTTTATCTAACCTCCACATAAGATATTATATGATGATTTTACTGATATACTCACATGTACCTTTTTGGTTTTAGTAAATAGATGGATCTATCAGGCACCAAAGTAAAAATGGAAGTGAAGAAAACTATATTGGTTTTATGAATGGGAAACTGAATGAAATGGGATATTCAATTAAAACTCTTGTGGTTATTCTAATCCAACTATAGAAAGTCATGATTGAGCGCCTGAACCTTGGTGATTTTTATAAGGAATCGTACATGTTAGAAACAAATCCCCATAGAAGTTCAGATAATAATCATAAAGGTAATTATATTAAAAATCCTATGTGTCAAGGATGTGGAAAGAAACACATAGGAAAATGTTTCAAATAGACGAGAAGATTCTATAGATGTGGAAGTGAAGGTCATAAAGAAAGAACCTTCCATAGAAAAAGGAAGAATCTAGTTGACTCTAGGAAAGGGAAAGAAGTTCTTTACGAGGGATCAATTGAATGTTTTAAATGTGGTGTACATGGTAAATATGAAAACAGTTGTCCTACAAAGAAGTTTCAGGAATGGGATCACCAGGATCATACAAAGTTTTGTTTACCAGAACCTAATGTCATTATAATTGAGGATTAAGAAACTGATAATGACCAATGAATGGTATTGATTATTTCATAACTAATGTTCTGACATTATTGAATCTTAGAATATGATTCAATATTTTTTTTACAGGAAATAATTATTTCAGAATAAGTTGTTAAAGAATATTTAATGGATCATGAAGAACATTGAATGAGTAAGAAGTCAACATATAAGGGACTCAAGAGTTATGGTAGATTTTAGGATGGTTAAATGCTTAAAAGTATTAAGGCTCTTTTGATGATAGGATTACAATGGATGACTTTTTTGTAGAATGTGTAACCCTGATGTTTGATATATGAAAATGTTATTCAAGGAATAATTATCTTTTCTTTTAATGAGTAATGGTGGAATTCTATTTTGGGAGAATCTATGTTTTTATTATGAAAATATATAGATTTGGGTTATTTATGGAAATTATTAACCTATCATAGAGAATATGGGATTTGGTTAATTATGCTTCAGTATGAGACTTTAAGAGTAGTCTATGTTTTTTGAGTTAAATGTTATGGTTTAGTGTGGAAAACTATGGGATTAAATCCTTCTATGTTTTGGGTTTCAATTTTAGTTTGGATTATTTTGATGAATTTTAAGGACAATTTTCTACTGAATAGTCTCTATCAAGCTTTGGGTACTTTTTGTTATAAAGGATTACCCTTTTTGGGGATTATATGATCTCAAACTAACCATTTTGGTTTTAGTTTATATCTAAAGACCGGGGAAATATATAGTTCTTCTTTTTTGGATGATGTGATTCTCTATAATTTTATTCTTGTACATTTGATGTGACCAGGCCTTTTTGAATAATCGTTTTTTGGAGAAAAGATTATTTTTAGGTATAAACATATTAAAGGATAAAAATCTACTTAAAGGTAAATATATTTTTTATGTTATTATTCAATTTAGTAAGTGAATTCCTAAAATTATGAAAAGGAACTCAAAACAAAAACATTTTCATTTTAAGTTTACTACTGGGTTATCAATGACCGCTTAACACATCACATGTTTGTGATTTTCTGGTGGTAAACATTCTCCTAATCAAGTTTTCTATCAATCTACATCAGAACTTGTTGGTTTTTTTTCTCTTCTATATTCATGTTTTTCTACATGGAATCCTAGTATATGTTATCTCAGGTAATGTTTGTGTTTCTTTTTGTTTCTTTTAAAGTGATAGTTTTATTGAATCTATTTCCCATGTGGGATATGAAATGATGTTTTCGAGCTCAATTTTAAAATTGTGAGGATGCAATTCCCAAAAAGGGGAAGGATATACCATCCCAGGTAAATAAATAACATGAAATTTTTCATATTTACTAATATATTTGAATTAAATGTTAATTTTAATTTAAAGGGGACACTATGTTCGATGGCATACCCTATATGCAACAACGAGTTTCTTTGAAATCTTACATTGCACACTAATAATATAATAATATTTTTTTAAATGGTAGTTAACTCCTAGTCATTATAATTGTTGGAATAATTATAACTAACTAAAATATGATTATAAATGTTTTTACATTTATCCAATAAAAGTTAGAGGCTTAAAACGTGAATGAATATTCAATTATTCCTTAAAAGGTCGATTTATTGCCTTTTGATGGCGAACCCTCGTTAAATCCTGTTTTGGTAATTTTTATATGTTATATTTGACAGAATAAAATCCTTATTTAGATTTGGGACATCAAAATTTACTTTGGGTAATTTTTTGAAATTTTTCTGATACATTTCATTTTTTAATGGATAGTGAAAAATACTATATTTTAATTTAAAAGTCCCTTTTAATCTAAATTATTTATATGGTTATAATATAATTTTAATTTGTTATAAAGTGTAATTAGAATATATTTTTACCATTTAATCCAATATTGGACATTGTAATTAATCTCACATTTAAATTGGACATAAACAAGTGTTAATCTTTTGGTAGTTATTGTTTCTTAAAAACACACTTTTTTGTTTCGATACGGGAATTAATTTTAAATTAATTTCCGACACTTCTATGTTTTGAATTTAGAAAAATGGAATCCATATTTGGAATCATTATGTCCAAATTTTGTAAATAGGTATCTTTTATTTTATACATTTTAAATATTTACATTAGTAAATATTTTATTTACCATGATTAAAGGATAAATATAGTAAATAAGGGTAAAATATAATATTATAATAATATAAAATTACTCTAAAATTTGTCATAATCATATTTTCTGATACATATCCGACCATGGTCATCCTTGGGTCAAATTTGGGACCCCATGGAGCAACATGGGAGTAATAATGACACTTTATATTAATTAATTTAAAGTAAAGACACAACTGACATAAACAAATATCTTTTTGTAAATCAATTTTAAATGGGGTTACATAAGTTATATTTTTGAATATAAATATTATTTTCAAAGATAAATATATTTCCTACATCATGGTATTTTTTTTATAATTTTTGGACTTCAAATAAATTAAATTATTTTTGACACAATAATGATGCAATATTTACCTCATTAATAAATGATTTAAATAAATAAGGTTATAAATATTATAACAATATTAAAAACATGTACAATTATTATTGGAAGATTATTATTCGACCATGAGTCATCTTAACTTTGAATTTAATGATTAGTTGACCTTTTATACGAAATATGATGTTATAATAAAAGTATTGTTTCAAACTTTCCAAAAGAGCCCCTCACCTCCCTTATAAAAATCCCTCACTTATTACCCATTTATCACACTTATCAAGCCTTTTACTCGTGAAACATCTGCTAAATTAATCTCCCGAGATCCCTATCTTAATCCTAGAAGCATTTCCTTAGGCAGAAAATATTTCAAGAAACCCTTTTAGTTCAAACCAAAGGGAGTTATCCGATTTAAAGGTAACATCTTCTCTTAAGTTATTTTGTTTTATTTTACTTATCCATCAACCTAAACTCTTTTTATTCCTTTATTTTATGAGAAAAACATTATACTCAATATATTAGTATGTTTTTATGATAATTATTCTAACTACACTTACAAACACCTCCATCTAATGGGTAAAGAACATAATGTTTTTGTGGATGGAAAACTAACGCCTCACGAAACAATGATTGTTCAATTAACTCCAACCACCTCTCATGGTGGCCATTATGATGGAACTATATTTATATATCATATATAATATGTTTATGTTTTTCTTTATGCTTCTTTATTTATTATTTATAGCATACCTTTATGGTTTCCATATTGGGTAAACGCGATAATCTCAATTTGGGAAGTGCAGACTACTGCCCCCTCAAAGTGATATGACTCATTAATGCCTTATGTGGGATGTTTAAAGGATAGAGTTTATGATATTATATATGATATTATAATGTAATTATAATATAATTATGTATCGTTATGTTTTTATTACATTAAAGTACGAAATAGAGATCAAAACAGCGTTCATGCGTACGTACGACTTACCATCACCATGAACGGTTCATTTAATTTATTATCTCCAAATGTTATTTAATGTTATAAATATATATATAAACTTGATATATAGGATGTATATGATATCTAAATCATTAATATCGTTATGTAGATAGTTCATTGTTGACGACATGGACAAGTTGTATTTATAATGTGTTCATTTTTACTCAAGTACCAAATATCGAGGAAACAACTGTTAATAACATAAATGATTACATGATGTTTATAACATGGTAATAAGTGATATAAAAGTTATAATAAACTTAAAAAATATTTTTAAGAAAGTAAAAAATTAACTTTTATTTATTTTTTAGGAGATTAATGAACGATCGAGTCAAGTCGGACACGATGTAATTGATTTCTTATCTCACTTTTAATTCTGTGAGATTTCCATTGTTCACCAATTATTTATTGCATGTGGTGTATTGTGTACTGCCATTTTATATATATTATCATTATTCTATTTATATTCATGGTATTCTATGATTCATTTGTTGGTTAATAACTTTTTCTCATCGGCTCGATTGATTACATCGTGGTTAGGGTTTTTCATCCCACTATTTATTCCCTTGAGATTCATGATATATTAGCCACTATTTCCTTTTGTGTGGTGGATTTACTTCCCATGATTGTATTATTTATGTAATATAATTTAATTTATGCGTATCTACATATTCATTTTGTCATCTTTCTTTCTTGGGGTGTTTGTTTTATAGGTTACCAAATCGGTAAGCGAACCTTTCACCTTCCACTTTTTAAAAGACTTATTTTTTATGTCTTTTAATTTATATCTTATTATGTTGGAATATGATATTCTATATCCTTATTGGTGTAAATAATATGTACAAGTGATGAGACATCATTTTATCTCTCATAAAATTATTTTCTGAATATTATAGTGACGTCATTAGGCTGTTGAATTTCTGTAAGAAAACAACATAACCCAATTTCAATTTCTGGGATAAACATCTACTTATTTATTATGTCATGCTATGAATATGATTGAATAACCTCAGATTTTTTTACACTTAATATCCACTTATATTGTGAGTATTTATATTTCTTCACACATAATTATGTAATTTATTTATCCTGAATACAAGGATACCCTCTTTATAATGGACTTCGTCTCAATCCCATTTCCTTGAGGAATAATTTTTTTATTCTCAACTTTATTTTATATGGTGTATAAATCCATTTGACTATTAATTTCATTAAAAGGGAATATTTTCTTACGAGTCTTTTTACTAAATGAAAAAAATGTTTCTTTTTAACGTATGCTGTGAAAATGACCTTTTCCGCCGCCACGTGTATTATTTAATCTTTGGTTTCCTTAACAAGCTGAATTTTTTTTAAAAGAAAACTAATTACAATATAATCTTTTGTGTATTTTGGTATTGAATATGGTTTTGATAATGAATTTTTTATTTCAATATATTTAAATGATATATTGTGATTAGAATGTAGAAATGTTATCTTTCCTTTATGTTTATTTTATGTGTTGTGAATATGCTATGGTTCTTGGGAATTTTTTATGTATATGGGTGGATCCATGATAAAACTAGGGCGGTTGAGCTCGAGATAGCTCTAAAATTCATTGGGTAACACGAAGGAGGTAAACGTGAATTTTTCTCTTAAAGTGAATTGGGGAATATACTATGATGGGTATTCCAAATGTGACTCCCTATGTAGTTGTGATTGCTACAATGTAAGTTTGATATAAAATCCACAAGTTACATTTATAATTTATGATTTCTGTGTGTTATATATAAATATGATGATTTCATGAGGTATGTTATGATTGAAAAGTATGGTTTCATTGTTTTATATTTATTGATGGGATAATGTTTTCATTCCTTATTTTATATCCCTTGTTGATCTTTTTATGCTCATCCCATGTTTTGGAAATGTTCTTCACAGGACTTATATATGAATAAGGGTCCAGGATGGGATCAAGGAAAAGTCATGCTATCTAAAACATGGAACTAGACATGACTCTTTTTAAAGTGTTTTTTTATTAAAAAATGGATACTGAGTAGAATTGTCTACATGCAATATTCATGTTGTTATGTAAATGTTATAACCTAATTCTCTAAAACTCTAAACATGAAAAGGTCCTCGATGTGAATTATTTATTTAATTCAATATTATGAAATGTTTAAGGTCAGGTCCTTATATAAAGTATGTATACTTACCCATTTCATCAACTAAAAATCATCCACACCCATAATTATAAACAAATTCAATAATTTATTTGTCCTTTTCACCTTGTATACAAATGGTTTTGTTGATCAATTTTCCGTGTAAGCATGTGTGACAAACATTAAGTGGTTTTATTTCTCTGGAATCAATATATCCATCATATTTTTATATAGGCAACTGATTTTCATTTACATGACCTAGATAGTGATTCCAGTGTTGGATGTTGAATGAGTAATGAGAACTGGAATTTTTATCAACTTCCGTTACCTGGTTTGTGTAATTCTACAAAATAAAGGTAGTTATTTAAATGTTACTTTCCACAATAAATTATTTATTTATAAAAATATAAAAATTCATTACCAAATTTGAAAAGTAATCCATATTTATCATTTTTGGATATAGATAATGTCTTTGGTAATATATTTCACATAATACTATTATTTTAATTCCTAGTACATTCCTGTTGGAAACATGACATGGTTTTTCCAATAGCCACAATAGAATGTTTTGGGCTATTGGATTCTCATAGATCTACCCCATCCCTCATTAAATATAATTAAATATAACTGATCCTATATTTCATTTCATTTGTGGGAACCATATTCTATATCTAACACCCATTTTATCGAAATAGATAAATGTCCCTCAGTAACAAACCCACCTGAAGCTTCCCCTTTCTTCTTTTGAGGGGTGTAGTTTTTCATTCAATGAAACAAATTGAAAAATTTGAAACAAATATAATAATATTACCTTGTTTTATTATGGATATTTATCCTCTTTGTAGTACATTTCAAATAATATTTGGGTTTATAGATCTTCACACAACCTTTCCTTTTGTTCAATATATGGATAAAAGGATTTTCATTCTTCATCTCCTTATTAGTATGGAAAAGTAATGTGAGAATATTTATATGATACCAATATATGAAATTCATAATAAAATTAACAAAAAATATGGAGAAGATATAAGGTAGTGATAGAAGAGTGATATTGGTATGGATTTACTTAGGTAATTTAAGCATTCAAACCTTAAGGAAATCAATGTAGCCAATATGTTTAACTACAAGAGGCCCAAATGGTGAACCTTCTCTGAGATTACATTTAAAGAGTTAATTGGATATAAAAAATCATTCATATTTTTCTATCTCTTAGTAATGACCATAGATACGTTAGATCATGCTTTATAAATCCTTATCTTCATGAGACTTCATGATTTCACTAGACATAGATGTAATCAATACACACTAAACATTGACCAAGTAATTAAAGTGATTATTATAGATAAATGAATATTTATCACTTTATTTATTTATAGGTGGATGAGGTGGTGAGGATTTAAACATATAAGATTTATGTTCATGGGGAAACACAACTCATAGGTGCCGAAAGTATTCCTGGATGGTATGGATAATAAGTAGATCACATTTCACCAATATTGGTTATAAGAATAATGTGGATAAAAAACTATTCATTATACTATAACTAAAAATCTCATATTATTAGTACCTTAACTTGATTATCATTTATATGAGGCAGAATGAATATAATTTTATTACGTATCCCACGATTTTATGAAGCCCATATACCCTCACCATTAGACTCAGAATGTCTTATTTATAGGTCATTATAGTGGAAAGGATCCTTATACACCTTATCATAATCCAAACAAGGGATCAATCAATTATTTTAAGGTAATTACATAATAAGATATTTTCCAACTACAAGACTTTAGATCCTTGATCCATTGAGTGGACTCCCCTTTCTAAAAATATAGACTCTGAATTCCTTAACAATTGACTCCAAATAATATCAAGTCATGTGAGGGATACTTATCTTGATGAAAATTGGTTAAGTCAACCCAATACCTACATATCAAATACAAGTTAAAAATAATTTTCCTAATGAGGGTTAGTCAAACAATTTGTTTTGTTGATTTTATTCCTAATCCTGAAATGGAAGACATATTCATAATTAATATTAAGTTTAGGGATTTTATTTATTATATGTAACGATTTATTATTTTATACTTTATATGTATTGTTAATATTAATTTGATTTTACAGAAGTTATTAATGATGTTTTGATACAAATTTTATGCATAATCCATTTATTTAAATTCCACTATTTCATATTAATCCATTTATTTATTTTATCATGATATTATATCCCAAAAATAAATAAATAATATGACAAAAATAAATAAATAAATAAATAAAATGGACCTATCATGATATTAACTAATGGTTCATTTATTTAGTGGACAATCAATCAACCAATAACCTAGCATAAAACATATTGTTTTGGTCTTGGTATAAGTTACAACATTCCACCTATCCACCTGTGTATCACTTGAGTTTGTATCATCTAAATTATATATTTGAACCACCTAAATAAACCTTGGCCTAATCATTTTATTGTGTATTTAAATATATAAAAAGTAGGCGAGGGTAACCCAAGGAATAGTTAATGAGAATTAAATAAAACACAATGGATACATAGGTCCTACATAATAATGAAGGGATATTATTAGACTTAGTTCCATAGAACCAAATTCCTTTTACTTTGGATTACCTGTATATCATTAAAAGTGAATATTAGAATAAATATCATATCAAATATAGATTTTTCATCTATATAACATTGAATTCATAATGTCCTAGTGTATTTGTCACATTGATATGGTCATAACGGTTCCCCACTATGATGAGAACCTTTAAATTCCATGGTGAGGTTCTTATATATAGTTCCAAATTTGGATAATAGAATGTGATGTGACGTATAAGACATAGACTATTAGGTGAACATACTCATGAGTAGATGATGCTTCTTCTACGAATGATCAATCAGGATAATCTCCAAGACACGAGATTATGATAACAGAACTACAAGTAGAAATTACACATGTTTTAGTGTAATCATATATTATTAGAAATTAGAATATTTAATGGTGTTTAAACATTAATATTATCTTTATTTCATGTCATGACTTGCACACATAGAATTACTAATAGGAACCTTCATTTTATTTATTTAAGGGATGCAGGGTACATTGGGTGCAATACAAATGTCACGTTATTAGTGGATAATTAAAGGATGGATTGTAAAATTCCATATTTATGGAAGTTGATATCTTGAAACTTTATTTAAATATAAAAATCACATAAATTACATGTCCATGGTGTAACGACATTTATTTCAGATAGTCAAAGAAAGAATTAGAAAGAATATATGTTGATGACACAGATGTACAACATTATTGATAAGATTTTGAGATGAAGTCATTATATTACAATGTGAGTGTTTGTTTTTCTTTTTTGATTTTGTGACATTAAGTTATTTGGAATGGTTTCCTTGACCAATTTTTTGATATCAATCTTGGACTTTAGGCATACCCACCTAATGTAAATGAGAAATAATATTATAGGGTCAAACACTAAGTGTTTCATTTGATCACAATTAAATTCTATTTGAATTAATTTAATGTAATAAATATTATTATCATGGATGAGGAATAATTTTATTCAAATTTTTTTGATTGTATACATTAAATAAATATTTATTCACCAGATTGTGAATACAATATATATATTTATTGTATTTAATTTTTAATAAATATTAATTTATTGGTTTTTGGATTAAATATTTATTTATAAATATAATTACTATTAAGGTATTCAATAAATTATGAGTAATTAAAATGGACCAAGGCCGCATCTAGTGATAAATATCAATTTACAATCTGGTAAAATAATATTTTATATTGTGAATGTTCGTGTGCAAATCATAAAATTATTATTATAATAATAATATTATTATGTGTCATGGGATTTAATAATGATTGTAATTTTATTTAAGAGATGATACATAATTTAATAATATTTTAACCTATATCCTAACACCATAAATTGATGTTTATTTCTATGGTGTAGGTTTAATCAAGAAATAGTTAATCATTGCGCACAATGGATTTCTTTGTTGAACTATTTTTTCTCTCTCCACATCTCAAGAATGAGAAACATTAGAGTGATTCATTCATGATCGAAGTATGAATGATCAATACGAATGATGTATGAAAATTTATTCACAATGCACCTATAAAGAAATTTTAATTTCTTATATATCAAAGGAGAACATGTGGGTTTCCTCTAGAGAGATTATACACATAGATCCTTACAATGCAGTGAAGGTAATCTAAAAGAGAGTTTTTAGAAGATCAAAAACATAATTGAAGGAAGGATCAAATGAGGTAATCATTTATTCTAGATATAAATTAATTAATTTTAAATTTAACATGAAGGATTTTCTATTGGTGTGTTAGGAAACATAATATTAAATCAAAATTTTAATTTTACACCCATTAAAGTGGTATTTTCTATTCCAATACCCTACACGTTGTATCATAGGGGTCATATTGTAAATTTATATTTATTTATATGATTTTAGATCTATATAAAATATTTGTTAGATTTTCATGTCATATTATTCATTCATTAATCTTACTTTAATTAAAATGTAATTAAAATATTAATCTAGTTCATTTAATGTTTTATTTTCTTAAAGGTCTAAGAATTGATGAATAAAAACAATAGATTCCATCAAGAAGTTCCAAAATTATTGGATATTAAGACTAGGTAACATGATGTGTAGCCAGACTACACTCTCTATACCCAATTAAATTGTATCTATACATAACACATGATATATGGAATTCCATATAATATCAAAATACAATGCATTTATTGTACACCTCATGTAGACTAGGTTAGTCAGGTACATGGGTTACTGGATTACATGGTGTGTATAGGGAATAGACACTATTTAGTCTACATAATTTAGCTATAAAATTCGAACATATCATGTAGTCATAAACATGGTCAAACTGTGCCCGACTAATAGATTAGAGAAATAATGAAATACATTGCAATTAGTTGGATTATATATGAAATGTGGTTAATTATTTTCCACATCAAAAATACACTATATGTTCCATCATAATTTATGAAGACACACAAAATAATAAATGAAAAACATGTAGCTTGTATATACACATCATGTAGCCATGTCCAAAAAGCACACCATGTTCTGTGTAAGGTTACCCAGACACATGGAATGAGTGATACATGGTGTGTAGTATAATTTTACATAATATGTACTATGGAAAAGTTACACGATGAATCCCTATATGTGTAACATTATTATGTATAAACAAAGACACAAGACATGTAACTCATAAGTATAGGTTGTGTAATATCCTAATAAAGATAAGAATTAAATTAAATTAAATTGAAAATTGTATAATTAAAACCATATTTCATTGAATGTTGAATGAAGTGTCTGACAATTTAATAATGGATTTAAATTACTTTAAATACTCAGTTATTTTATTCTAATAATCTATAATAATGGTTCTAAAGTTTATTTTTTGTGAATTCTATAAAGAAGGGTATCTTCAAATGAATTTGGATTGTCATTAATATGAAAGGGAACTAATTAATTAATTAATTACTTAATTAATTAACTAACTAACTAATTAATTAACTAATTAATGTGTTTTTATTATAATAATAAGTAAAAAATAATAAATAAATGTTATCAAGTTATTTTGGTATATTAGTTGCATATTTGACCAATCATGAGATTGACCAAGACCTATGTATGTGTAGGAAATAATTTTATATATTTTATTGGTTAAAAATTATAATCTATTAAATTATATTTATGGACTACGAGTCATAAATACCTCTATTATTATGTTCAACTTTTTTTTCTAATGATGTTTATGTAATCCCCTTTAAACAAACATTTGGTTCCTCTCACCCTCATGTGAGTGAAAAATACTAATAATTGATAGAGTATCCCAAAGCACATGGAGGCGGTTAAAATTGAACCATTATGATTCAAACTCAAGTGATAAAAATGTGGATAGGTGGAATGTGGAAAATCATTCCATGACTGAAAAATATAGTTATTCCTATAAGTCGTAGTCTGATTTATTATCTGATCTATAAATGGATTGTTAAATAAGCTTATAATTGAATTATTTATTATATATTTATTTATATATTATGAAATATTTATTTTATGGATGAAATTAAAATATCAAAGAATAAAATTAATTAATTTGAAAATATGTAATTTAAATAAATAGACTATGCATGAATGTTTTATCCATTAGGGTCAAATAATTAATTAACGTCTAGTTAATTTTAAATTGTTGTGTAAAAGATAAAACATGATAAATATTTTACATAATTAGTTAAAATGAATCAACTAATTATTAATCCAGACTTGGAAATCCATTACTTGATTTGGAATGAATTCCTTAGGACAATGTGTTTAATTAACCCTCATTGGGACACTTACTTTTAACGTTGAGTTATTATGAGGGTTATGGTTTGACTGAACCATCTTACATAAAGATAAGTATCCATTTCTAGACTTGATGTAATGTAGAGGAAAGTGTTTAGGAAATAAAAGTCATGATTTCAATATTGGGGATTCCCCTCAACAGATTTATGAACTAGAAGCCAAATGTTTGCAAGGACTATACTATCTAAATAACTTTATGTAGCTTGACCATACCCCACTGAGGTTATGTGATTAAAAATTTGGATTGTTGCCATTGGAATGTCATAGTAACTAGAAATTTCATGTTCTATGGCAATGGATATTGGGATATGATAAAAAGTATCATATTTAATAAAATTAAAATTATTATTATTGCTCATATATTTTTTAATCAAGTAATGTCCTTGTAATAATTTTTAATTATTATAAAAAATAGAAATAAAAATTATGAAACCATTGTGATCATTACTTTTCTAGAGGTATATACTTAGAAATATTAATTTCCAAATATGTTACAACTATTTAGGAGATGAAATATTATATAAAAAATTTAATTATGTGTGAGAATCCCATATTACTCTTATTACGACCCAAAAAGTGAGTGAAGATGATAAGGATGCCTACTAGAGATATGTTGAATATGCATCATATATCTATTATATTATTATATCAAATATTTATAAAGAGATGGCGGTACAATATAAAGAAATTGATGCTCATGCCAAAATATATCATCATCAATATCTTGAGAAAGATAAATAAAGGATAGAAATAAATAAGATTGTCAATGTGTTATATCAACGTAAAATGGAAGAAGGGAATCTAGATACTAATCTTGATCTCAAAAGAACGGTGGTATATTGATCAGTTAGAAATATTATTCTTCCAAAAGTATAATAAATTATCCATTAATCATATATTGTCATCCTAACACCAAATATTATCCTTATTTTTTCAAGACTGGATAAACGAAATGGATAAGTCGCTTAGGGATTTTTCCATACTTTTCCAAGAAGATATGGATTGATTGAAACGTTTTTTCCACCCCTAATGGTGAAAATTTCAAATGAAAAGGTTTAATATCATATGAATACTATAATTTTAAAAGATACTTTACAACATCCTTAAAAGAGACAAACTATTCAAGGGATGAAGAATGAGAATAAATCTACTTAATAATTAAAACATTTTGGATATAGAAAAATAAATTGAAATGAATTGAAGAAGAGAGAAGCTTTATCCACTTATAATATAATTTTGAATTTTACATTCAACACTTTTTTATTAAATATAACATTCTTACCACATACATGTATTTTAATGAAGAAAATTAACAAGAATAGAAATGTTATAGAGTGAACTCAAAAAGGGAATAGAAATGATGATTCCATTTTCATCCATGGGGTGTTCATTACTTCTAATTTAAAAAATGGAATAATTCATTTGTTTAATAAGTGTTTCCAATGAACTTATTTTAGTGTCTGGAAATACATAACAAAAAATTATCTCACATTTGGAATAAATGTTTTTATGGCACTTCTTTACTAAACTATTGGTTCATTAGTTTTTATATTTAAAAAATCCATCATAATAAATGAAGAATATAAAATATAATACTCTTACCTGATTGTTACAAGATAATTAATTATCAAATAAAACTAAAATTAGTTGACCTATTTATAACTATAAAAGTGTTTTAGTCTAATTTTTAGCTAAGATAATGGGAATTTAGAAAAAATACATAATAGTTTTTTAGATAAAGAAACCTTTACAAATAAAGGTACATCATGATGATGTTTGATTTAGTTAAACGTGTCCACATGAGCTATTCTAATGATATAGGTAACCTCATATACTTCATGAGATTACCTTAATAAATATTCTAAATTATAAGTGATTTAAATGAGTGATCTTGTTAATGATTAAGGAACAAATAATCCATATTTTCGGAGAATATCTTATCCGAATATCCATTTCTCATATATGTAGAGTAAAGGTAATTACCACATATCTCACTTACTTATACCCATCAGTGTCATGATGTTCATAAAAAGAAGATAAATGATTTGTATTATAAATTTAATATATTCCATTAATATTATCAATAAATATATTTCTACAAAAATTGAAACAACTAACCATATTTAAACTATATTGTATCATATAAATCATATCATTTATGATATGATAAGAATATACTAGGAAACTACCATATGTTTTTATTGAAATCATTTTTGTAAATGGATTTATCTAAAAATGAATATAAAAAATCTATGGTGAATCTATGTTAATGATAATATGGTCACTAAGGATATTACATTCTAGTCAATATTGACTATATCTACATAAAATAAGTATTTATAATTGAAGATAGTGGTTGAAGTCATAACTATTATGGTTTAAGTCTCTAGATGCATATCAACTGGAATAGGAATACTAGACTCCATTAAGCATAGTGGAAGTAGTTATAGAGTCATAATATATACAAGAATTTATAACAAAATATGTGGTTTATGTTTTCCAAAACGGCGATACATATATTATTCTTTCAGAATATAAAATTTCATTAAATAAGCTGTAAATAGTAATATTATAATGCTTATAGTTTGCTTAAATTAATTTAATGGACTCCATGTATCAGGATTTTGAGATTCTGTATTTTGAATTTTCTAATATTTGATACTTTTGGTGAGTATTCAAGAGAATATTAGCATGAATGGTACAAGATGATACCAATAATGCAAGATTTATTTTTTAAATGTATAGTCTATGAAGAATCTTATACACCAATAATCATGACTAAAATACCTTTTGAATCCTACTTTGTCAAAAAGAATATTCATAAGATCATCATATGGGGATATTTATTATCAAGGCCACCTCATTTTGTGGATTCCTAATAGAATATGTCTATATGTAATGAAAAAAAAGAGACCCTATGGTATATGCATCCAAGGAAAAACCATATAGGTTCAATGACATCAATAAAAAGTACATGAAGATTATGTAAATTCATTTAATAATAAATCATTCATATTGATAATAGAATATACATTTGGAAATAAATGAGTGACATGTGTCTCTATGTGGTTAGCGAGAGAAGTATAATTTTTCATGATCGACATGCTATAACATATGGGAAAAGAAGTTGTGTCTTACTAGTTTCTTAAGAAAATGGAATGAAATTTGTCCAAATATGACTTAAAGTAGAAACTATGTTCTAGGGATCAATATATAAAAGATATATCTAGTATTTTTCTTAATTTAGTCAAAGTATATATATTTAAAAATTATTAAAAAATATAGTTTGTTATTATTCAAGACCAAATTTTTATTGTAATATTATCCTTATAGTAGAACATGCAGGTGAATTAGAAGAGATTACTGAGATTAATATATTTTCAAAAGATTAAGTGCAATGAATTTATCACGTGATCCTAATATGTGGAAACCTTTAATATTAATAATTAATAATTTATAGTATGTCAACATCAAATAGATCCAACATAACCACATGATTTTTTATGGAAGTGTGACATTGTTAAGAAACAGAATGGTTTAATGTAGACTGACCGGTATATCCATTTTATGGAAGGAAATTTCAAAGCTAAGTTATTCAGCTCGAGTTTACCATTTGTTATTTACGACAGAATTGTGATAATTTTGAGGAAATATTTATTTTAAAATGGTTTCCATTGGGTTTGTTCATGGAACTGGAAACACCTAATGGTTTTGTATCCATAGGTAAATATTTTCCAAATGCAGGCTCTCATTAGGGATTTTGACCCACGATGCTTAAGAACTCACATTGGTCGAGAGGATGGGTGGTCGGCCTCATCAAAACCTTTTGGGTAGAATTATTTCTAACTCTAAGACTCTATTATATATATAATATATGTTAATGAAACTTTCATTAATATCCATGTGTGATGTGGGTTATCCCAAATTAGTAATCAATTATTCGAATATGTGGAATTCAGAATCATCTGTACGTATTTGAGGTTCTCCATCAATGGAAATATATATATGTATTTTAGGTTATCCCTTGATGGTATCCACATATATACTAATTATAGATTATTTTTTCATTATTACGACAATGTTTCTTTTCTAGCTACATAGTAGGGAACTCGAGAGTTTATTTCAATCCTTTAAGACTAAAGTCACTCTGACGTTTATCGTTATCTAGGGTGATGTGAATTGTTTGATGTTGGGATTAAACCAATAAAAGGGCTTCCTACATATCCATTTGAAAGTAATCAGAACCCTCATATTTTGGTTCCACATAATGTGTAATATCATACCTTTTAAGGTTCTATGATGAGGACCCAACCATAAAGTTTAACGTCATATTTCAAGGCTGTTTAGGTGAATGATTCCTAGTAAATGTTTTGTGTGGGAATTATGTCAAAAAAACCCTAGGAACTTGGAAGGTATATGGGTTTCCATGTTTAATTAGACCCTATTGGGAATGTGTCCCAAAATAATAGGGATGGTTTAGGATTTTGCATTTAAACCTCAAGGATTATTCCTACGTATCCATTTTGGATGGGAATAAAAGACCACATTGTTCTTTAATGAGGAACCATATATATGGAGGCCCTCAGGGGTATGTCTCATAAGAGAGTATGTCCCTTTTAGATGATAGGTTGGGGGTTAATCTAGATAAGGATATTCCCCTTTACGGGACAATGAGGTATGTTTAAATTCATAGTGATTTGAGGTCTTAACTCGGGGTTTACTTCTAAGGAGGATACCCGGATTAAGGGGATTATTATTGTGTCTTATTTTTAAGGAGTATGCCCATTGGGACCAGAAACTAAGTGGGTTTCCTATGTATTCCAGTTAATATGAATCATATTTCCCATAGTTCAATCCTTTTGGGGGATTATCTGGGTTTCATGATCATCGAAAACCATTAATCCCACATGGGTAATGCTTGGTTTGAGGAACAAGAGGAAGTAAAGGATTTGAAAAACTATACACATTTGGTAGAAGAGGTCGGGGCTATGGTGGAAGTGTCTGGGGATATGACAATTCTATCCATTCACATTAAGTTGTAATATAGTTTGTGTTAATGAATAAATGAAGATGAAGGATACTGAGGTGAGAGGAGAGAGGACTTTGGTACCCATACCCTCTCTGACTCAGTTTTTTGGAGGAAGGGAGAAGAAAAAATGTGCAACCTCTTTCAAGAAAATCTAGGGGCTTACACTAGGATGGATTCCTTGAAATTGATTCCATATAGGGAGGAAAATCTTATTACACATTGAATGGGAAGGAATGTTTAATACATATCCTTCATACTGGGAATCATAGGTTCCAACTCTTAGAGACGAGAAGGGATGAACATAATCCCAGCTATGGAATCCAAGATCAAGAACACATCAACACTATCCTCGGGGTAAGATTTCTCAATACCATGTTGATACAAACTTACATGCACCCTAAAAACCTTGACTGGACAGCCAAAAAAGTGTGGGGAACCTCAGACCATTGGAATAAGAAAAAAATGGGGGACAGACTAGTGTTACACTCGACTAGGTTGTGTAAATTTGATCACCTTGGTGGAGGTTTTGATTTTAGCCCTCTCGGATAAGGGAGATTTAAAATGAGAGGACTGTGAGAAAAGATAGCACCTTGGGTGAACAAATAGTACCTTGGGAGAACAAATGGACCGATGGATGGATCACACATTCTATAAGGTAGGGAGATCCAAGGAGGATTGCATGGGGGGGGGGGGGGCTGTGCTTCACACAGGTAGGTATGTGAGAATAGATAGTACCATGGGAGATAGACCACATAGGTGACTACACTTAAGAGAAACCATTCTCAAGCCTTCACGGGTCTCCATAGGTGTTCTTGGAGGGGAGTCATGCTGGTCCCTAGTCTAATAAGGGGACCTCATTCTAGACTTCTTTGTTTAATGGTTTGGGAGAATAAGTCATAAAATTTTTGTTTTATAAAATTGAGTGGACTTTAGTCACACTATACCTATTTTATTCCCTCTTTTTAAGTGTTAGAAAACTACCTACAAGGTTTTAGAGGACTTGAGTGAAACACTAGGGTGATCATAGTATAAATTGGCCTTTGGGAAAATTTTTCTTCCCAAATGAAGATCCCAAGTGTCTATTTATAGAGAAATATGACACCCTGGGTGGAGGTGTTTGTCTATGCAAGTGGGTGGTGCATAGGTTCTTGAGTTCCAATGGTACTTTGGGGTGCCTTGAGAAAATTATACATTAGGACTTTGTGATTCTTTCCATTATTCATCTATCTTCTACTCAATTTTCTAAGGCATTTTCATTTACTAATTTTTCTTATATATGATGAAATAGAGTGTTAACAAAATCCCTCCCTCAAGATTGTATCTGAATAAAAAATACGGATTAATCATGAGATAAATGGATAAATAAATATAGATGGATTACATAGGAATCCATGCTTAGTTTTTCATGTAGTTACACCACATAATCTAGTTGTGTAGTTATACTTACTCATCTATAAATATATTCTTCACTTTTCTAAAAACTCTCTTGATTCATAAATTTGAGCCTTTTGTGTATGAATTTCACATAATAGCATGTAATTCTGGATATTTTTCTTGGATAAATACAATATGTATTTGAGCGAGATACTATATTGCTGAAATTGGAGAGAGACAATTGTGTGCCACATATACTTGCACACCAAAATATTTTTGGTAAACTTTTAATATTTCCATTTTTTTCAAAATTATCCTATTCTGAAATAAACTTGATATGTATTTTTATGTTCAATTGATGTGAAAAAGATGATAACTATAAATAAACTAGATATAAAGAAAACTAAGGAAATGATGAAGATCATAGGGCCTGATTACAACGACATCTACGATACCACCCTTATTGATGTGGTAGGGTATATGAATAAATATATCATCATGATTTTCTGAAGACCAATTATATAACAATTTACAGTTACAACCATATAATGGAAGTCCATACACTAGATTCAAATAACTATCTCCCAATATCATGGCATTAAGGCCATAATAACTTCTCAACCTCCAACATTTCTGGTGTAGAAACATATATTATTGTTGGGACAATATCCAAGGCCTGTTTTAGGCATCACAACTCACATGCTCCAGATCTAAAACTACATATAGACGAAGTAAAGGCACACTATTATTCTTTCATTTGTTGATATTCACAAACAGATCAATCGAAGGGTTGGAAGAAAGGATAAAACTTTTTCCTAGGAGGGGGTGTTAATCATTCATGGATGTGGTCATAATGGGTATAAAAAACCTATATAGAGTTTAAATAGGATCTCTAAAGAAACATGATTTTTGAGGCTGTATGGGTAGGGAAGTCCTATATATATAGGAATGACAACTGATGTTGACCCTTCAGTTGCCATCGAGGAGGCTGTTTGGGGTCTAATGTCATCGTATAAGGGTCTGGAACCAACTGCTCCAAGTGTTCCCATGGGTTAGATTAACATTGGGAATGGGATTTCAATAAAATCCATGATGAGTCTTCACATGTCTTTTGATGAAATAATGAACCATACTAACATTCTTACCAATTTAGATGAATTTGGGGTACTATATGATGAACCAACTAGACGTGAGTATTTATTTTATATACAATTAATCTTCATATGCATGATTCTATAATCATAATTGGTTGGAATGAAAATACCCATCGAAGGAATCTTCTATAGATATGGTGCATGGAGAAGATGTTGAAATCACTCTCAATCCCACTACTGAAGAGGAAACAGCTTAGGTGGTCTTTGAAATGGGAATCCTTATGGAATATAGTCTAGAAAATCATAGGTAGACCAAGATATGTATCCCTTTTTTAAAGGTTCCAACTCAAAATAATTAGGCTATATATACCTGGGAGGAGTTTTCCCAGGTGTTTGATCTGCCGTTGGTTAGGGATCACCAACTATTGTGATTGTTCCCCACTCTTGCCATTATTTTGAAGACACCGATGATTTTAATTCACCATTTTGGATTATTTTCTTATTTTCATACGTATGAGGGAAAATTTTTCTCATCAGCTCAACCTATATGGAAAATCAAGGTCGATACAATTTAGGAGGGATAAGAACAAGGTACTTCTTTGTGTGAGATGATCCCAGAATACATCACTCCTTACGATAGTGGCTCATAATTTTATCTAGAGTTGTAGAATGATCTCCATATTTCATGTATCAATGCTTAGAAAGAGATATGGAAAATAATTTCCAAGGTTCCCCTTGAGTAACTACCTTCCCAAATCCCACATCTTTCAACTCTATTTAGCATGTTGGGTTTCGATGGATTTGATTACCATATAATTCATGTTACGGTGAATGAGACTAATCAAAGGAAAACGAAAGATCAAAAGATTCAATGAGATCTCGTCAAGGATAACTTTTTTGTCAACATTGATGGCTATTGAGCTATATAATCCCATGTGGAGGCCAATAAGAGTGCAAAATTGGCATAATTCAAGTGGAAAATCAAAGAGATGACTTTTAAAGTTGCACGAAATCATTGAGAATTAACTTCCTCTCAAGGGGAACATGTTACACATCACTATTTACTAGTTTAACCCCATGAATAAGGGACAAAAACGATTTTGGATTCCATGGAAGCACTTTTCCAGGATGTGGAAACTAAATCTGGTTAGATGACTAAAGTTCAACAAGTAGTTTATGGGGATCATGATGTTGGTCAACAAATGAATATATATGTCAAAGGCCTCTTGTAATAAATGACAGAGAAAATCTTTTTTGTGGATGATTTTATTTTTCACCATTAAATTAAAAGAATTTATTTTCAAATAATATATGTATTCATCCCTTCATTCTTCATATAATACTTAGGTAAATACTGATTTACAAAGCATTATATCTTTATATAACTAATTATAATTAAAATGATTGAGATATGGGTATCATTAAATTTTATTAAAACAAAGGGATCTATTGAGTTTAGTTTGACAATTTCTTGGGTTATATAAAAAATCATACAAACTTTATGTATTTTGTGTCATCATCTTAATTTTTACCTTAGATTAATAAGAAAGAGACTTAGTGGGCGAGACATGGATTTTTTTAGACTACTATTTTTTTGGGATTCCAGCCTAAAAATATTTATGAATATTAACTTTTAATTTCATTAAATTGTATAAACCATAAAGAGTGTTAGTATAGCGAGATGAGACTAGACTGTTGTTTGTGTTTTTCTTTGTGGGGTTTCTACCAGGTGCGTATTGTGTCTTTTTTTTTGTGAGAAATTTAAAGTTATGCATGCCAGACTAAAAGGAATATTTTTTAGGTCAAATAAATTTGACCTTGAATTTTGAGATGATACCCACATAAGGATTTGTGACTAGGAATGTTATAATATTATTTAGATACTTCCAAGGGGAATCTCAAGACATGATTATATGGTTGTCAAATGTAAAGTACGATATTTGAGAATAGATGATGTCTCTCCTGAGAACGAAGTTACCACAGATTAAAAACCTAGTTTTGAGGTCTATTTTATGTAAGACCAACTGAGGAACATAATACATGGTCATGTAGAGGAATCCTTAGGATGATAGTCCTATTATGGGGTGACTTATTCAAGGCCAATGGGGGAAGGTACTTCATAGTCTGATAATGGAGTTCCATGGATTTTAACATTCTATGTCTCTTGAGTGAAACAAGTTATGATTTTTTCATGATAAGATGTTTGGGATGAAATGGATAATCTTTTTTGTAACTGGCCACAAACATGAAACCACTCCTAAATTAATTTGATGTGTGAATGAGGGTATATTTTTTTAGATAACCAATGTCAGGGGGAGAAGGCTCCTTTTCTAAAAAATGATGAAGTTATCCTGTAGTTAAATGTCATGTGGATAAGACATTATGTTGTATTGTTTATAGTAGTTGAACACTAACATTATTCTATGAAATGTAAATATGTACAACAAGGACATTATGGGATATAATTTAAGGTCTTTAGCTTTGACCGATGGTTTGAATATTATATGATTCCTGATAATCTTTTCGAAAATGTCCTACTATGTTTAGATATAGATGGAGAAAATTGTATGTTTGTATTTGGGGGTTCCCAGATCTAATGGATGGTATGGGGAAAATGTCTAATGACATTAGAGGTGGTCTCTCCAAATAATGAAGTTAAGGCTGGTTTACAAACACGTTATGAGGGACATTTTATATAAGGTAAAATAGGGAATGTACAACATGGTCAGGTAGAAAAATCCTTAGGCTGATAGTCCTATTATGGGGAAAACTTATTTCGGTCCAGCTAGGGAGTATAATACATAGTCATGTAAAGAAGATCTTAATAATTCTAACATTCTATTGTTAAAATATAGGGAAGGTTTATGGATATTTGGATTTTACCAAGCACATAGTTTGGTTTGTGGAGAAAGTACCTGAATACAAAAGGGTTATTTCTAGTTAGAATTTCCAAAGAACCAAGGAAATGGATGCTATATGCAGGTCTGACCTAAGCGTAGGAAGTATGGTACCTGTAATTTTAGGTCATATGAGTAGGACCATAAGATTATTGAAATTAGGGATTTTATTGGGTAAAATGGCCAAATATTATTCCAGTATTCTTTGAACATATGATGAGGGAAGATGTAAACCACGGTCTTGGAGACATTAAGGTTGGGGAAAGGAAATAGGAAAAATATACAGATGATGACCATTGATTTTAAATTACAGGTTTTAAAACACCATTTCCAAAAGAATAAAGGATGAGAAGAGGATTCTCCCAAGGGTGAAGTGACCTCCATTTTAAAAACCCATTATGGGGACTATTTTATATAGGGAAAACATGTGTGTATTGTATATAATCAAATAGTGGAATTATTATGCTAACATGACCATTATGGGGGTGGTTTATGCAAGGCCAACTAGGGAACATACTATATGGCTAGGTAAATGAGCTCTTAGTTATCAAACATTATACCACCATAAGCTGAGGAGATATTATAAATATTAGAAAGTATTCAATATTAGGTGTATTACATTTAAAAAAGGATTTGTTCAATGCATAAAGGAAGAATTAAACTGATATTTCCCATGAGTTTGATCACATTACATAGATCTGACTCAAATGTATAATAGGGATATCTCTTTTTTCTTTGGTGGGATCTCTAAGGAGAAGAATTAAAATAAAAGCTTCTACAGTGAATTTTTTTTAATTATATGATGGAAACATGGAATTTGTATTTACCCCATGGTAGGGGATATAGATTAAGGTCTGGGATTCGCTACATATCTCAATGGGATGTGAATCAAGAAACACGTAGTTCTTGAGGTACATTGTAGTTTAAAACCATGCAATAAGAAAATTATGTTGTGTAGTTTAAGGTAATGAAGTAAGGACACTATGTTGTATAGTTTAAAGTCATGCAATAATGAAATTATGCTGTTCAATTTAAAGACATAAAGAAAGTACATTAGTGATTATGATGTGGAAAGGAAGACTGTGGTTGTGCTAAGGTGTAGATCCGAAGAATCACTAGGTATCATGTCGGGGAAAGAATCAATCTATATGTAGTTCTAATAGATATTATTTCATGGGTAAAGTGTGAACTCATATTGGATCTCCCCATGTAAATATGACTTAAACATGGGGGAGTAGGGGATTTTTTTTGTTTCATTTAGGCCTATTATTGAAGATATGGGAGTCACTACATATCTCATATGGATGAGATTCAAGCTACACACAATTATTGAAATTCCCTGCATTTTAACTTCAGGTAGTAAGGATAAGATGAACTGACTTGAATTAATGGGATCATTGTAGCTGAGCCAAGGTGTAGGACCCAAGAATCACCATTAGAATGAGAATCAAACCTCACATCATCCTTGAAAAAACTCCCTGTGTAAATTTGATTCATGCACATGAAGTAAAGGGGATTCAAGATCTAATTGTGGCTGGACCCTGGATTGGAGATTTGGGTTTCACTATGAATCCCAATGGGATGAGAATCACGCCACACATAGATATTAAAAGTGATCCTAGTGCAAGTTTTATTCATGAACATAGCTGATGAATGGATTTTTTTGAACATTGCAGCTTGAACGAAGATATGAGATATGGGTGTCACTATGTATTTTTTAGGGGATAGAATAAAGCAACACATAGTTCTTGATAATGTTCCTAGTGAAGGTGTTATCCATACACATGGAGTGGGGGATTTTCTTTTCCAAAATCATGGATAGATCCAGTATCGGATATCTGGGTGTCAATATGTATCTTGTTGTGGAAAGTATAAATCCACACATAGTTCGTGAAATGGTTACCCACACCAATAGTGGCTTTATATGATGAAGGGGGATTTAATATTTTTCAGATATATTGCCAAATAATGGTTGGACTGAAGACACAAAGTGGTATGAGAATCAAACCACATGTTCCGAAAGAATTCCTAGTATGGATTTGGTTCATACATAAGGTAAAAAGAAAATTGTTTCTTTATGATCATGACTGGACCTAGGATTGGATATCTAGGCGTCAATATGTATCTCATTGAAATGAAAATCAAGCCACACATAGTTCTTAGTTAATTGTGGAGTTTATCATCATGTAATGAGAAAGCGAGGTCACCTAATGTGAATGAAACACTATAGATGGACCAGGGGATAACTCCATGTTCTCACTATGTATCTTGTTGGGGAAAGAGTCAATCCATATGTAGTTCTTGATTATTATTACCCATGTAGTTCAAATACAAGCATAGAGAGAAACAGGGATCAAGTGTCACCAGGGTGTAGCAATGTCGCGAGTGAGGTTTACGCCTAGAAGCTAGTGATATTTTGAGGTACCAAAATGAGAGTCTACTCATGTTAACTTGGGGATTTATTAAAATTAAATAAGGGATATGTTAACCATTCATTTTAATGTCCTCTGTTGAGGATAACTGGGGGTATAACGTTATACGTCTTATTGCTTGGGACACATTTCATGTTGTTTTTTGTAATGCGACAAGGAAATTGTTTATACATAGTTTAATTCCATGTAACACGGACATAAATTGTGCTTTTCAGTTTAATGACCATTATCTAAGATGAAAATTGTGCAATTACACAAATCAATTCTTCATGAACCTTGAATTGGTTGGAGTTGTAGTGATCCCTCCATCTATCGAGATTAAATATTATGATCCATTATATTGGAACTTATGTATGGTGTAAGGTCCATACTATTTTGGATCAAGCTTCAAAGGATTATTTCATGGGACGATCGGAGTCCTAAGGACAAATAAAAATTCTCATTGTCGGAATGAATGAATACAAACCTTCTTGTTAAAGGCATGTTCTATCTAGTTCTGATATACCTTCTAGTGATTCATGTTATGAAATATCTTTTCATCCAGTCACTCTAACTCAACTAGTAATTTCTAGGATTTCTAATCAATTGATAGATGGTCACAAATTGTAATACAGAGCGATGAAAACTACACCTCAATGGGAAATACTTCTTCTATTTCGTACACCAACGAGTACGAAGTCACTTTCATATCAGTACAGGTAGTAGTGTGATAACCCCATAAGGCATGAAATAGATGGAAACGACAAGATTCGTTATTGTTATCCCCCATATTCCGATGTATGTTTAAAAGATTCTTATTAAAAGACTCTATTTTCCATTGAACACTATATGATAATGGGATGATTGATTAGATTTGATATTGTATTCCTGATATAGATCTTCCACCTCAGGACATCAGAAATTGGTTCCTTTGTCTATAAATATGGTATGTGGGGAACTATATATGGTCATGTTATCATCTTTTAAAAATCCAACAATTAATTTGGCTCATACTTCTTTGAGAGGTATTGCCTCACCCCATTTGGATAAAACATCACTAACAGTAAGGATATACTTATACTACATATCCTTAGATAAAGGATATTATCCAACAACATTAATTCCCTATGTGGAAAATAGGAAGGAGTATTTAGCTATATGTTGTAACTATGAGGGTGGATGGATGATGTTGTCATGAACTTGAAAGGGATTAAACTTCATAGGGAATTTTTTGAAATCTTTCTTCATTAAAGGCCAAAAGTATCCAAGTCATTGGATATAATCAAAATTCCTATTCCCTGATTGGGAGCACTATAGGATTCTATATGTACTTATTCCATAAACCCAAAATCTATTCTCCATCAACACATCTAAGAAGGGCTCCATCAAATGCATTATTTTAGAGAGCTTTAAGGTGATTTGGGCCATCGTTGAGAGTGAAATTAGCCACCCACCATCAGATATTCTCTCTTCTAACCCAGTTAAGTGGAAGTATTCCATATAAGAGATATTATAATATTGGTGTTATCTATACCATATTAGGGATATATGGATCCAGGATGGGTCTGGTGTTATTAATCTCTTTTGATCTGATTTGAATAAAAGGTGAAAAAATTCAATGATGTGAAATGTGGATGACTGTTTTATCCCAATTTGGATATGAAAAATATGTATATGAATTTTACAATGCATCTTCTTAATCATTTTTTGGTCATGGGATGTGATTCATTATTGTCTATGAGGATAATTCTTCCATTAAGACATGTACATAATCAAACAATGGAACTAAATCCTATTTTTTAATGGAATTATCCTCATTGAACTTATTTATTATCAATTATGAATCAATCATCACCTTGTAGGATTGAAATAATGATGTATATTCTCAATATACAAGAGGGGGGGGGGGGTGAATTGTACACTTTAAAAACTCCTTTAACAAAGGAAAGAGCTAAGTTTAACAAAGTTAAACTAAGCAGATTCACAACACCTCTAACACCAAATGAAAAAGGAATAAGGAATGAAGTTATAAACACCAAGTCCTATGTACTTGCTTGAAACTAGAAAGAGATTCCGAAAGTAGGTTCCAGAAATATGGATCCTCAAATTGAAACTTAACTAACGATTATAATATGAGATTCTACCTTAAAGCGTATAGAATCTAAATGAAACAGAGTAAAAGTAAGGAAGTATAAAAAAGATATACTTTCCTTATAATACAATATGCAGCGAAAAAAATAGGTAGTAAAACTATGAGTAACAACATATAAGTCTTTTAAACCAAAGAGAAGGGTATCCAACAACCTTGGATAAAGGTCCCTTGATTTATACTTTCAAGAAAGTCTGTCTTACCCACACTGTGATAATACCTCGATATGAAGATCAGAATCCCTGTCTTGCTATCCCCGCAAGCCCTCAACTTCAAGGTAGTTGGCAACCTCTGTCTTCCTCAGCAAGGAAGCCCTCAAACTTCAAGGTAGTTGGCACCTCTGTCTTCCTATCCCCAGAAGTCCTCAAATGTAATCACCAACATTCGGAGTCGCACGAAGCAAAAAACTGAACGTGTAGTTCAGTATGCACAATGCATGAAAAAGCTTTATCTCTCTAGAAATCACCTTAGCAGCATGTGGTCTCTAGATTGATCAACTTCTATGTCATTAAGATCTCTTTCAAATGAGCTCCTATTTATAGGCAAGGTCAGCCTCCTTTCCAACGGTCATATTTTCCTTAAAAATCAGAGGGACATGTACACGTGTAACATAACCAACGGTAAGTTTATAATAGAATAGATGACATCGTTTTATAACAAAACAAGTGTAACATAATGTATGACATCATTTTAAGTCTAACTCAAAAGTTCGGAGTTATGGTTTAGAGTGAAGGTTTGGAGTGTAAGAAAAATATTCAATTATAGACAGATTATAAAAGTGTAAGAAAAAAGAATGTTCGGAGTCCAAGAAAAAATAATATTCAGAGTCTAAATAAATTCGGAGTGTATAAAGCAAAGATAATCAGATTCTGTTTAATAGGTGAATTTAGAATGATAATTTGGAATGAGAATTCGTCATCAGAATTCGTAATGAGAATTCGTCATTAGAATTCGTAATGAGAATTCATCATCAGAATTCGTAATGAGAATTCTTAATCAGAATTCGTCATTAGATTTCGATGTCAAACTTCATGAGAGTTTGTATCCAGAATTCAGAGTAGAACTTTATCAGAGTTCATATCCAGAATTAGGAGTGGAACTTCATTACAGTTCTCATCCAAAATTCAGAGCCTAAAACAGAACGCTTCATATCAAAGTTTTAAATAATTCCAAGAATATAAAAATGAATCTGATTCTTATACTTAAAATATATGGATATAGATAATGAACACATGATAAGGAAAATTTTTCTTAAAAAAACGATCTTCCATATAAAAGCGATTTTCCTTATAAAAGAAAATTTCCTTATAAAAGCGATTTTCCTTATAAAAGTGATTTTCCTTATAAAATTGATTTTCCTTATAAAAGCGATTTTCTTTATAAAAGAGATTTTCCTTATAAAATCGATTTTCCTTAAAGATAATGTGTTTGTGATTTTCAAAACAAGAAGGAATGGAAAGGTCATAAGGAAAACCTTATTGAATGAACAATCTCCCCCTTCTTGGAAAGCACAATCATCCTTACGAAAAAGAAAGTCTAAGAAGAAAGAAAACATTAAAGCTTATCTCCCTTTGCTTATAGATGTTGATGAATACGACTAACTCCCCCTTAGGATTTAAAACTATAAGGATCGTATTCTAGATTTCCGGAATGATATCTCATTAAGAATAACAATGTATTCTTTAATGAAAAACTCCCCCTTAGATAAACTCTATTAGATTTCTTTTTCTTTCTCACCCATTTGTTAAGATTCTTTTTCCTTTTCCCCCTTTATTAGGGTTTTTTTCTTCTCCCCCTTTGTGATTTTAAAAAAGAATTCAAGGGAATGGAAAATATGACAAAGTACCTGAAAAATTAGTAGCACCAATAAAAGAGACGAGTAAGCACAAATTTCATTAAGTTTGAAATTTCAAAAAAACAAGGAAGTTAAGATACAACAAAATATTGGATTTGTGTATTTTGGATCTTTTCCCTTCTCCATGAGACCCTTGATAGTAGTCTTTATCTTCTTCAAGTCTTTATGATCTTCCTCGGCTTGCTTCTCTAACATAACTATTTTTTGCATTTTGAGCTTCAATATTTTCTTCCTGGGCTTGAATCTTTTCTTCCTGAGCTTTTAAAACTTGTTTTTGTTTTAACAACTTCTCTTCAATCTCAATCCGATAATCCCTTTCATTCCTCCAATTTTGAGCAACAGAATTCAGCTTCCCATACAGATCTCTGTCTTCTTGCATCTGGGAATTCTTCTCAGCTGTCAACTTTTATTCAAAGTAAGAAGTAAGTTCATTTATCTTCCTGTCTTATGTGTCAAAAGCATCCTTAACATTATCTTGGAATTCATCAAAGAGCCTCATCTCTTCTATAGTTTTCTTTTACCAACTATTCATTATCTTGCAATACCTTTTGTGGGCTTCATAGCCGTCAAAAAAGGTTTTGAACTGAGCCTCTATCTCAACAAATTTCTCCATAACCATGGATACAGAGCCTGTTTTCTGATTCAAAGCATGTTGGAGCATCTGGCATCTTGAATCAATACTTGAGAAAGTCAGAATAGTACCCACCAACTTCTTTAATGACTGAAAAACAAAGTCATGCCCCAATGAAGATGACTCCGAATTTGAGACTTTTCTTGGAGAATCTTCTTCTTCAAATTGCTCAACCTTCTTCTTAGAAGAGTCACCAACTTCCCATCTATCTACATCCACTGAACTCAGGGTATAAATAACAAGTTGCTTTCCCTTGTCCCTTTTTGGAATGGATTCCTCTTCCGGGGTTTTCTGTTCACTATCAGAAACATGAACAACATTGTCTTCATCATCAGCAACTTTTTGAGCACCATCCTCTACATTCTTCATTTGAGCAACATCATGTAGAAGTTTTTGTTCCTCTGCATGATAAGCTACTTCTTGTTCTCCTTTCTCCTCATCCTTCCCTAGAGTGACTAACTTAGATGATTCAGCTTCTGATGTTCGGAGCGACAAATGTTCCGAAGGTGTCCCCTTATAATCGTCTACTTTCTTCAAAATATATCCTGTCTCACCACTACCTTCAGCAACAACTTCTTCTTCTTCCACTTGCTCAATTTTCTCAACTTCCTCAACAGGCTTAGCAACTGCCTCTTTCGGAGTGACATAGTTTCATCCTGGAGTCTCAGGTAGAGAATCCAAAGAAAACGATCTCGGAAAGGGAATATTTGCGGAAACCATCTCATTAAATATTAACAAAGTCTGAGCTACCTCAGCTTCAGACATCTTCTTCTTAATCTTCTTTTCTTTCACTTGTTTTTCTAGATCATCCGATGTCCTTTCCTTCAAGGCTTTATCCTCCGCAAGATCCAAGCCAAACTGAGGCTCCCCTTGCACTCTTTTCTCTTTGATTTCCCTCCACTTAGAAACTACCTCATCAGGGTAAGCTTTCTTCTTCTTGGGTTTTGGAGGTGTGGAGTGAACTTCCTTAGATTTGGGATTCTCTGCTTCAACTTCATCTTCTTTCAACTCTCTCATCTTCACTGGCTTAGAGGATTCAGGTTCATCCTCTGTCGGAACCGCTTCTTTTTGAGCAGGTAAATCAATGAACTCACCAGTCTTTTTGTCAAAGGCAACATCCATCCTTTTGAGAGTACCATCACTCACCAACATAATTTCGCAAACTCTAGTCTTAGACATGCATGATTCCTTGAAAGAATCAAGGCACCAAACTATTAACTTGGAGATGATTGCTGGATACATTATAATCTGAGCTCTCAGATTCCCTTTCTAAACATTCTCAATGGTAATTAGAGTGTGTTTCATCAGATTAAACTTCCTCAAATTTATCAGAAAATCTAGAATATAGATCTCTCTTTTCTTCAAACTGTCTTTTTCACCTTTTCTTGGTACGATAAGGCCTTGTACCCATAATTCTAGAATACTAAAATTCATAGACATACTAGCAATCTTCAGAGCCTTATAATCTGATAGTCCGAGAGTCTCCAAAGCTTTTTCCTTGTGGAAACTTCCCTTTGAATCCGAAAAAACATGAGAGATGAACTCAGCTTCTCCTTCATTATTCAGCCCTACCAAGATGGATGCCTAGGCATAAGAAAGCTTATAAGTCTTGACATAAGACTTAAACGACAATTTTTCCCTACCATCTTCCTTAAGGATGGAAACTGTCTCATAGAACTCTATAAGAAAATATGAATATACTTCATCTTGATTTATGGGCTTAGACACAGCAACATCTTCCCATCCGTTAAGCTTAATGTTCTTGGATATAAGAGAATCATACTTGTTGACTAAATTAGGATGAACTAACCTTTCTCTATATACTAACCACTTGGAAATCAGCTTAGAGGAAGACATGTCTTGAGAGGCTACTTCCACAGACATTTGGATCTGAAGACTTCTGAGAAGTTCGGAACGGAGATTGCTGAAGATAGGAACAACCTTAAAACAGAGAGACAGAGCTTCGGGATGCAGGAGATTGAAAAACCGATGTGGGATGAGCATATGGGGTCCCCTTTATATAGGCAACGAATTTGACTATTGGTCTTCCAAAAGCCATCTAACGGTTGAAAAAACTTTGATATGATCTAACGCTTGAGAAAAATCCCATAAGAAAACTTGAATCCGATCTTTTGAGGTTTTTGTTAAAATAATGATTTATGTAAACTATAATCTGAAAACCAAATATAAGAAAATACCAGCTAGTAAAATATGATTACGAAAACATGAGTAAGGAAATCATACCTTTCAAATTGGCTTAGGAGGATTATTCGTAATGGGTAATATTCTTTTTGAAGAAAAATTAACAATGAAAAAAAACTTTATTACTACGAAAAGACATAGTTCTCAAAATTTAATACGAAAAACTGAACAAAGAAAATGAAAAATCATTACAAGATTTTCAGCATGAAAATTTCATTACAAAAGTTTTAAAACAAATGGCTCATTATGAAAGACTCGGTACGCAATTCTCGTTATGGAAATATCAGTACGAAATTTTCCATTCGGGAAGTTTTCAATAAGAAAATTTCCATTCCAGAAGTTTTATATATGAAAATATCCATTCTGGAAAATTTCAGTTTCGGAAATTCCCATTCTGGAATTTTAGTTCCGAAAAGTTTGAAAACAAGCTTTTGAAAAACTTAGTTACTCTAAAAATCAAATGTACTCCCCCTATGAAATAGAATTTATTACTATAAGGAAACTTTTTCAACAGAAATTTAATTCAGAAAGATTACCTTAGAGTTATCATTCCTAATTTCTATTTAATATAATAAAATCTATCAGAAGGCAAATATTTTGTGAAAATATTAGCAAGTTGATCTTGCGTTCTGATAAACTGAAGAATAATATCTCCTTTTGTGTTTGATCCCTAAGAAAGTGATGCCTAATATCTATGTGCTTTGCACGAGATTGATGTGAGGGATCTTAATTAGGGCAATGGCACATGTGTTATCACACAAAATTTGAGTTTTAGTAAAACTCAAGCCATAGTCTGTGAGTGTATGTAGCATCCACAATACTTGAGCACAACAACTTCCAGCTGCTACATATTCGGCTTGAGCAGTGGAAAGTGCTACAGAATGTTGCTTCTTGCAAGACCAAGAAACTAACGAATCTCCTAAGAAATGACAAGTTCCAGATGTACTTCTTCTATCCATTCTACATCCACCAATGTTAGAATCATAAAGTCTTTTTAGAACAAAATCATTTCCAGAAGTATAAAATAATCTTAGATCCATGGTTCCCTTAAGTTAGCGAAAAATTCATTTTACTACCTTTAAGTGGGATTCCATAGGATTGGATTGATATCTTGCATATAAGCATACTGAGAACATTAAGTCTGGTCGACTAGCTGTTAAGTAAATTAAATTTTCTATCATACCTCTAAATGATTTTTGATCTACTAGTTTCCCAGGTTCATCAAGATCTAAAGAGTTTGAGGTACCAATGGGAGTACTTATACTCTTAGTGTTGTCATAACCATACTTTTTGAGAAGATCCTTAATATACTTATGTTGAGATACATAGATTCCTTTTTTTTTTGAGAAATTTGAAAACCAAGGAAAAAAGTTAACTCACCCATCATACTCATTTCAAACTCAAATTTCATTAGACTTGAAAAAGAGTCGGTTAAAGATTACTGAGTTGAACGAAATATGATGTCATCAACATAAATTTGAACAATCAAAACATTTTTCATATCTTTATATATGAAAAGGGTTGGATCTGCATTCCACTTAACATAGTTATTTGAATCAAAAATCCAGTGAGTCTATCATACTATGCTCGCGGGGCTTGTTTAAGACCATAAAGAGATTTGGTAAGTCTAAAAACATGATTAGGATGTTTGATATCTTCAAATCCAGGAGGTTGTTCAACAAAAACTTCCTCTTGAACATAACCGTTAATAAAAGCACATTCCACATCCATTTGAAGATGTTTAAAATTAAATAATGCTACAAAGGAAAGTAGAATACGAATCGATTCAAGTCTATCTACTGAAGCATAGGTTTCTTCATAGTCTATTCCATCTTGCTGATTATAGCCTTTAGCAACAAGTCTAGCTTTATTTCTTACTATGACTCCATTTTCATCACATTTATTTCTAAAAACCCATTTTACTCCAATAACAGAAGTTTTCTTAGGTCTTTTAACCAAGGTCCAGACTTTATTCCTCTCAAATTCATTTAGTTCATCTTGCATGTATTTGATCCAATCATCACCACCTAAAGCTTCATCAGTGATTTTTGGTTCCAATTGGGAATGAAATGCTAGATGTTCTATTACATTTCTTAAGAAACTCCTAGTCTTTACAGGTTGATTTACATCACCAATGATACTATCACTGGGATGATTATTATGAAATACCTGATTTGGGTTTTGAAAAACCTGTTCATCAACATTGGGTTGAAAATCTTCTGGGGTAAATGTTTCAAAAGTATCTTCTTGAACATTTTCCTTATAGGAAAGATCTTCTATCAAAGGTTGACAATTAGTTTTCGAAAACACATCCAAGGATGTAGGTTGGGATAGTTTAAAATCAAAAGGATCAGACTCATCAAATTTTACATGTACTATTTCTCCAATAGTACAAGTATTTTTATTGAAAACTCTATATGCCTTAGAAGTTGTGGAATAACCTAAGAAACTTCCTTCGTCTGATTTTGGTGCGAATTTGTGTAAGTTATCTTTAGTATTCAGAATGAATACTTTGCAACCAAAAACCTTGAAGTAGGATAATCTTGGTTTTATACCATTCCATAACTCATAAGGAGTTTTATTAAGAAAAGGTCTAATCAAAACTTGATTTATAGTATAATAGGCAGTACTTAGAGCTTCCACCCAGAAATGTCAAGCTATATAATATTCAATCAACATTGTTCTAGTTATCTCTTGAAGAATTTTATTTCTTCTCTCAAATACACCATTTTGTTGAGGAGTTCCTGGTGCTGAACAATTGTGAGTAATACCTTTCCTACTACAAAAAATTTCAAAATCAGAATTTTGAAATTCTCCTCCATGATCACTATGAATAGTATTCAATGGAAGGTATTTCTCATTTTTAACTTGATCTCTAAAACTTTTGAAATAAGAAAAAGATTCAGACTTACTTTCTTGAAAATAAACCCAAGTAAATCTAGTGTAATCATCAACTAGAACAAACACATAGTGATTGCCTCCAATACCTCCAGTTTGTGTTGGACCAAATAGATCCATATGAACTAACTGTAATGCATCAGTTGTTGAGACTTCACCCACTGATCTAAAACTATATTTATGTTTCTTTCCATATTGACAAGGATCACAAACATTAGAAGCATCAAATATAAGCTCCGGTAGGTCCTTAACTAGTTTCTTCTTAGAGAGTTTGCATACGTTCCTAAGGTTACAGTGACCTAGTATTCTATGCGATAACTAGGAATGATCTTCCATTTCACTTAGGAAAGGTAAATCTTGGCTCCTCAGGTCTTGTAAATTTAAGGTGTAAACATTCTCTTGCCTATTGGCTGAGAGAATAAATTCTTCCTTGGAATTGTGAACTAAGTACTTATCATTTCTAAAATTCACAAGGTATCCTTCATCACATAACTGACTTATGATAATGAGGTTGTGCTTAAGACACTTAACAAAAAGAACATTTGAAATCAATGTTTTACCTAAAAGATCAATATTACCAATACCAACAATCTCTCCCTTAGCATTATCTCTGAAAGTTACCTTTACTCATTTCGTTTTGATAATATTTTCAAAATAGCTTTTGTTACCAGTCATGTGCCAGGAACATCCACTATCCATGTACCATGTGTTTCTGCTGGTACTCTCTTTATTTTCCAAAAATTAAGAAAAGAATTAGACTTTCAGAATCCAAACTTGTTTGGATCCGATATTTCTAGATAACAAAATTTTAGGTACCCACATCTTCTTAGAAAAATAAGCTTTATGAAATCCTAGATATTGGGTTTTGTTTAAGGAACAATTCCTTGCCCAGTGACCACTACATTGACACTTGGTACAAAATGGGGCACTTTGAGGAACAATATAATTGTTATTAAAAACTGGTTTTGCGTCGGTATAACCAAATCCGGATTTATTTCTTAAAGGTCGTATTTGGGAATACATTTTATCAAAATTTTCCTTACCATGGGTAATGTTTGATAAACACTTCTTTAAGGAAAATACTTCGGACTTGAGTTTTATAACCATGTTTTTATCCTCAAAATCATTAGTTTTAGAACTAGAGCTAGGCTCGAAAACATTTTTCTTAGAAATTACTTTTTCTAACTCTTTAGAAATTTTGTTCTTTTTAGAACTTACTTCCTCAAGATTTTTCAAAATACTTTCTAAATCAGCATTTTTCCTATTAAGATATTTAGAAAGATCTGATATCTCTTTCGTAAGAATAGAATTTCTACAGTTTGCCTTATCAAGTTTCTTATTAATTTTAGAGTTCTCAATCTCAAGAAGTTCAGCAAACCTAGAAACTTCTTCATAGGTAGGTAAAGTATTTTCTTCATCAGAAGAGGATTATTCATCCAAGGAGTCATAATACATACTATCATTAGAATTTAAAGATACATTTGTCAATGATTCAGCATTTCGTACCTTAGCCATAAAACAATGATTTTCAATAGGTAATCTGGCTATAAGACCGAGATTCTTCTGTCCTGAAGCTTCATAATTAGAAGATTCATCTGAAGAGTCACCACCAATGGCACTCCAGGTATCATTTGCTTTCAGAACATTCTTATCTTTGGCTTTATAATACTTCATTCTATTCCTGTATGAATGCCTTTATTTCTTTTCTTTCTTTTTGAGCAAAGGGAAATCTGGTCTAATATGTCCAGCTCTCTTGCATTCATAACATGTGACTACTCTATCTTTCCTATCTTTACTTTCCTTTTTCTTATACTTGGATTGGAAATTTATTTGGCCAGCTATCTTGTTCATCCTTCGAGCAAGATTTTCTAACTCATTTTCAGAGATCTCACTTTCACTAGAATCTGATTGAATAACTACCTTCTTAGACTTGGATCTGGTTACTCTCTCAGGAGTCTTAGCTTTCATATGATTTGATGTTGTTGCAAAATAAACAGTACCATTCTCATTATTCTTCTTGATATTTGTTAGCATCTCTCTTCATTCTGGTTTCATGTTGAAGAAGAGTTCCAAAAAAACTCATCAAGAGAAATTTGAGTGACCTTCCTGTTATCATCTATAGAAGTTATTTTGGATTCCCACTCATTGGGCATAATATCAATTATCTTGTCCACAAGTGCTTCATCGTCTAACCCTTTCTCTCCCATAGACTGTAAACTGTTTACACTAGTCATAACCATCTATTGAACTTTATAGATTGGTTCACCATAAAGAAAATTGGATCCATGATATTTAGCTCTAATCATAGCTCTCCTAGTTTCAATCACTTTAGATGTTCCAAAGTGTGTAACCTCTAACTTCTTCTAGATACAATTAGCTGCTTCACAAGAAGAAATTTGGCTATATATATTTCTAGTCATTGAACAATGTAAGGTATTGTGTACCTTATAATTGATTTGATACTCTTCCTTTTCATGGTTAGTAAATGTTCTAACTTCCTTATCGGGAATTTTATAATCTCCAATAAGCATAACAAAGTTGTCCACTCCAGTATTGATAACAAAAGTCTTCATTCAATCTCTCTAGTACTCATAGTCATTACCATTAAAGATTGGTGGTCTTGTAGGATTTATATTATCAATGGAACCAACATTGATCCCTGCCATACTTAAAATAACCTGTGGCACACAAACTTGTTAGTAGAAAAATATCATAACCACAATGTTCGGAATGACAATGTTTGGAATGAGAAAGTTCGGAATGACAAATTCGGAAAGATAAAGTGAGAAACAAAAACTTATACGTGAGTACAAGTATTTCAGAGACCTGCTCTGATACCAATTGTAGGATCGAAATAATGACGTAGATGCTCAATATACAAGAGGGGGGGGGGTGAATTGTACACTTTAAAAACTCCTTTAACAAAGGAAAGAGCTAAGTTTAACAAAGTTAAACTAAGAAGATTCCAAAACCTCTGACACCAAATGAAAATGGAATAAGGAATGAAGTTATAAACTTCAAGTCCTATGTACTTGCATAAAACTGGAAAGAGATTTCGAAAGTAGGTTCCGGAAATATGGATCTGGAAATTGAAACTTAACTAATGATTACAATATGAGATTCTACCATAAAGCGTATAGAATCTAAATGAAACAGAGTACAAGTAAGGAAGTATAAAAAAGTTATACTTTCCTTATAATACAATATGAAGTGGAAACAAATAGGTAGTAAAACTACGAGTAAAAAGATATAAGTCTTTTAACCCAAAGAGAAGGGTATCCAACAACCTTGGATAAAGGTCCCTTGATTTTTACTTTCAAGAAAGTCTGTCTTACCCACACCAGGGTAAGCCCTCGATATGAAGATCAGAATCTCTGTCTTGCTATCCCCGCAAGCTCTCAACTTCAAGGTAGTTGGAAAACTCTGTCTTCCTCAGCAAGGAAGCCCTCAAACTTCAAGGTAGTCGGCACCTCTTTCTTCCTATCCCCGGAAGTCCTCAAATGTAATCACCAACATTCGGAGTCACACGAAGAAAAAACTGAACGAGCAGTTCAGTACGCACAAGGAATGAAAAAGCTTTCTCTCTATAGAAATCACCTTAGCAGCGTGTGGTATCTAGATTGATCAACTTCTATGTCGTTAAGAGCTCTTTAAAATGAGCTCTTATTTATAGGCAAGGTCGGCATCCTTTCTAACGGTCATATTTTACTTAAAAATCGGAGAGACCTGTACACGTGTAACTTAACCAACAGTTAGTTATTAACAGAATAGATGGCACCGTCTTATAACAAAAAAAAGTGTAACAGAATGTATGACATCGTTTTAAGTCTAACTCAAAAGTTTGGAGTGAAGGTTCGGAGTGAAGGTTCGGAGTGAAGGTTCGAAGTGTAAGAAAAATATTAATGTGTAGACAGATTATAAAAGTGTAAGAAAAATGAAAGTTCAGAGTCTAAGAAAAAATAATATTTGGAGTCTAAATAAATTCGTTGTGTATAAAGAAAAGATAATCAGATTCTGTTTAATAGGTGAATTCGGAATGATAATTCCGAATGAGAATTCATAATCAGAATTCGTAATGAGAATTCATCATCAGAATTCGTAATGAGAATTCATCATCAGAATTCGTAATGAGAATTCGTCATCAGAATTCGTAATGTAAATTCTTCATCAGAATTTGTCATTAGATTTCAATGTCAAACTTCATGAGAGTTCGTATCCAGAAATCGGAGTATAACTTTATCAGATTTCATATCCAGAATTAGGAGTGGAACTTCATTACAGTTCTCATCTAGAATTCGGAGCCTAAAACAGAACGCTTCATATCAATGTTTTAAATGATTCTGAGAATATAGAAATGAATCCGATTCTTATAATTAAAATATATGGATATAGATAATGAAAACATGATAAGGATAATCTTTCTTTCAAAAGAGATCTTCCTTATAAAAGCGATTTTCCTTATAAAAGCAATTTTCCTTATAAAAGCGATTTTCCTTATAAAAGAGATTTTCCTTATAAAAGCGATTTTCCTTATAAAATTGATTTTCCTTATAAAATTGATTTTCCTTATAAAAGCGATTTTCCTTAAAGATACAGTGTTTGTGATTTTCAAAACAAGAAGGAATGGAAAGGTCATAAGGAAAACCTTATTGACTCAACCCACCTCTATGTTGTTAAATGGTACTTGGAGATCGAATTCCAGGCCTACAATGAGGGCATGATATTCTATATCATTGTAGGTACCACATTCTAATAATAGGAAGGATTATGTAACCAGTTTCTTTTTTTGAGATATAAAAATAACTCTTAACCCAATTTTATTAAGCTGGGGGTCTTCCATTCTCTTCCCCATTGGATTCTTGGAAGCACCGTCAAAATACATTTCCAATGTTAGAGGGTTGTCCTAAATAGATAAGATTTCTTCTTCAAGTAGTTCAGAATTTTATGACGTATCTTCTGCAGATGGGTGCTCAGTGAGGAAGTATGATATGTCTTGGAAGTTCAACTACTTTTGAGGAAAAACAATATATCAAACTATTTTAGTATAATATCCCACTATGCTAGATATCCTATCAATATAGGAGGAATAGGGAAAAATTTGAGTGGGTTATCATGAGAAACCATGTGGATTTCATGGTGTTTTAGGTAGTGCCTCAACTAATTATTGACAGATATTAATACCATATATTTCTTCTTAATATCTGAATATCGTGTCTCTACATTAGCATTGTTCATTGAGGATAATAAAGGATTTTTTCATTTACAACATCATTAAATCTCACAAGGAAATCCCCTAGTGATCACTCCATGGGGGTTACTTATAGAATTATCATATTTCATTCAAGAGGTGGCATCTATATTGGTGGTCTCAAGAGGTATTTCTTGAGGTAATCAAATGCTTCTTGAAAATCGTTGGTCCACTAATAAGTGAGCCCCTTATTATTTAATTTGGTGAATGGTAAACACTTTACTCAAAATTTGGAAATGATGAGTTGAATGTAGGCCATGTGTCCTTGATGTCCTCTTATCTCATTCACATTTTGAGGATCTGACATGATAAGGATTTATTTAGTCTTCTCAAGATCAACTTCGATGCCATGACGGAATACAAAATAGCTGATAAAATTTTCTAATAATACATTGGAATAATATTTCAAGGGGTCCTTCATTATATTATGATATCAAATCTTGGTGAGGATGGTTTCTATGTCAATCAGGTGATCAGATCATTTTCAGAATTGGACCACTATATCATCCACTTATCAATCGATAAAACAACCTAATAAGCGTTTGAAGATGTGTAGAATAGCACATTGATTTTTGGAACCAATGTTCTTCAAACAAGAGGGAAATACATGATAGAATAACACACCTTGAGGTTATCTAAAGGCCCTAGCTTCTTCATCTTCTAGGACTATCCATATTTTAGTGTACCCAAAATATCCATGAATGAATGAGAGGGCCCCATAACCATATATTGTATCAATTTAGAGTATAGTGATTAGAATTGGTAAGTCGTCTTTGGGAAATTTCTGGTTTAGATCTTTCAAATCGATGAAAACCCTAATTTTCTCATTCTTCTTTTTCACAGTGACAAGTTTGGCCTTCCATTTTAGGAATTGTACCTATTGGATTATGTCTTCCTTGTTGAGTTTTTCCACTTCATAATCATTTTGGGAGGCCGGATTTTGCTGTGTCCACCTAAATATTTTATTTTATCCTGGATGATCTTCTTGAAAACCCAAAAGATATGTGGCCAGCTCATGTTCAAGGATAATAATATATGTGTAATCTAATAAAATACATCCCAATGCTTCTTAATAATGGAGGCGTATCTTCCATATTCATTAGGAGTCAAGGCTTCACTAATTAGAGAGGTGCATGGATCTTCCTTTGTATATAGATTTATTTGTTTGAGTTCATCCACTGTGGTGGAGACACCATCCTAAAATGATGGAGGGACAATCTTGAGATCATATTCGTCATCATCTTCCTAATTCCCCACGTTTTTTCTTCTTCCTTGGGAAGATAGAATAAAAAAATTTCCCCAATGGGAAGAGGGGAGTCTTTATTTGGTCATCTAGAGGATGAGGGAATCATTCTAGGCTCACTTTCTAGAATTCATTCTTCATGAAGTCCTAAAGGGTAAATAAGGGACTGAGAATTAGTATATTTACTTTCTCATATAGTCACAACGACTTCTCCCTGTTTGGATGGAGAAATAGTCTTTTTTGAAGCTCAGGGTATAGAATTAATTCAGTTCCATTCAATATTTCCTTATCATTTGGAGGGTTGATAACTTCTTCAGTGTCATTGGGCTCAATATTCATGGTTGACATTATAGAGTTCACTAAATCAAAATTGAATTCTGGTCCACTAATTCAATTCGATTAATAAGAGGCATGTAATATCTACTAAGACTCTTGAAAAGTTTATATGTAATCATCTCCAAGACATTAGGGGAATTAATTCGAGCAGAATCATTATTCATTTATTGAATCCCATCATGGTGATGGAACCCTACGTTAATGTAGTAGGTCTCATAGGATTTGAATGGGGCCTTATCACCATACATTTTTTCAGTTTTACCATTGATATAATATTTGAGGTAATGGTGGTATTTTAAATGAATTCATGCATGTGGATGTAGCCAAGGCCTTCCTAGAATAACATTGAAATCTGTGTCATACTGAACCATCATGAACCTTTAGTAGGACATAGGATCTATGAACTAAGTTATGAGTGTGATTTCACCAAGAAGATCCTAGTCATTCTAGTATTAACCTTGTTACATTAGAGTGGAGGGAGAGAAGTGAGATTCATTGAGACACAATTGATGAAGTATCCAGAATGGGATGAGGTTGACTCCAAAGACATTATCAATAAAGGATCATTAGATATAAATGTCATTTTACATGTTAGATATATAAATGGGTCTAACATGTCCTTGTATGATAGCATCCTCATCATGGTTGGTGAGGAAGTGACTACATGAAATTATGTAGGATCATCTACACATGATATACTTTAGCAGTAGTTACCACAAATTCAAGTTATTGAGGTCTTTAAAATGCATCAATTTTTTCTTCCTAAAGGTATTTTGACATAATCATAGAATCCTGGAGAGATAACTTGGCTATAACTTTATCTAGTTTCTTCAAAATAGAATAATTTTGATCTTGATTCCTACATTTTCCAAAATAAAGAATATATTTTGACGAAACATTAGGAGCATATGTTCTTGTTGTGGATAACCCATCTCATTGGGAATGAGTTAGAAGTAATCATGTTCTTAGTGAAATATGATGGATAGCTCTGCCTACCTATAAAGGAGGTGTTGGAATATCTTCTAACTAGTCTTCCAAGATAATAATTTTATGGAAGACCCTTTCATGTGTGGAGGAAGAAATAATTTGTTCATGTTTATCTACTTGTAGAGCTATCCTGTGGGTTTCATCCATGTAGATGGTTTGAGCAGGGTTTGGATGAAGTAGTGGCTTCTTGAATGAACACATCTTCCCCTATATACTATACACTTAAAACCTAGTCCCCTAGTTCCCTAATCATGTGCAGTTAAATTAGTATCTTAATAATAATAATCATTTGAGTAGGGATCTATTATGTTTATTACATTAATGGAGACAAATATCAAATCCTCATCTGATGAAGATTCATCCTGGCAGCCGAGTCTAGTTGTACTATTTGGTGGGGTGGTGCCCATACTTTTGAGATAGTCTGCATGAAATCTGTTAAAGCCAAAGAAAATTTTTCCCTTGACATGAGCTCATATTATTCTATTTTTTCCCTTATCCTTCTGTACATGTATCTTCTTTGATGATTTTCCTTTTGAGGATAGGGATTTTGATGAAGTTGGATTCACTATTGCAGAATTAGTAGGAGGAAAAGATGGTTGTTTGAACTGTGTCTATATAATTGAATGAGTTCGATTAATTTTTTAGGACCATCTAGTCATCAAACTTATGTGCACTCATTCTTTTGAAATTTATTCTACTTTCCTTCCCCCATTGGATAATTAACAAAAATGTATGCAACCAAGGATGATGAATTTTTCAGTTTCAGTTGCCCAGAATCCACCATCTTTTGCAAGAGGTCCTTGAAAACAAAACACTCAAAGATGGGATTCTCCAACATTTGATAGAAAGGGTAATAGTTCAGTTGATCTTCATCACTATCTTTGTTTGGATTCTTGGTCTTTTGAAACTGGACTATGTTTTTTTCAAGAACTGAGATGAAGTGGATGAGGACTTGGTCATGCCAAAAGGAATATACCTTGTTTTGTAAATCAAAAAACTATTTTGGTCTTTGATCTATTTGATCATCCTAATAATTTGGTCATTGATGTTGATTCTCACGAGGTGGAGAACTATGGTATGATGTGGGATTTGATGTAGGAGTGGGTACACAGGCATGCTAAATTGTAACTATTGAGGCCTATTCCGTTCCTGTTCTCCTTCCCTGAGCTGATGGGATTACCCGTGACTTGGATTTGGTCTCTCTAATGGATTTTTCAACTATTTAGAAATTGTGGCCAGATCATGAAACCCTCTTATGTATTTCATAGGGATAAATGGTGTGAAAAAATGATCATGCATATTTTCTATTCATATAGGAAAAAACTCTTCTTCAAGGAGGGGTAGGTTCATGGTGTAATTTAATTGTTTACATTAAGTAATGAATTCTAATACCATTTCATTCTCACTTTTTTTGTAGTTCATAATATCAAAGACTGTTGTCTATTGTATCATTGAGATTAACTGGAATAACAACTTCTGATGAAGATCTTCCCATAATGTGATCGACTACGACTTAAAACTCATAGTCTATATAAAGGTTGTACCCTGTAATGATTTCTTGAAGAATAAGTGTTTTAATGATTCCTATTTCTTAGGGGTCCTCATCATGGGATCACAGTGAGAGATGAGATGTGTCATGTGCTATTGCATATCTTCCGAGACCTTGAAATAAGTAATGTAGGATTCCAAAAGTTTGGAGGAGGAGGAGGATCCACCAATTTGAGGTAAGACTTATTTTATGGATATAATGGTGCACATTGTCCTTCCATGAATTCAAATGACGTCGTCAGTGACTCAATGGTGTTCATAATCATTCGAGGAATATCTGGATGATCTGGGACTTGAAAAGGTGCAGCAGATGGATCTTGAATAGGTGTGGTGACTGGAAGGACCCCTAGATATGAAACCAATTATATCTGCCATGGGTAATCAATAGGGTGAGGCCTATAAGAATGTCCCTGACCACATTCTGGATGTGTACCCAATGAAGAAAAATCATGATATGCTATTACAGGATTCAAATATATTATTAGTTGATGGCCCACATTGGCCAGACATTCCATATCTTCTTAAGTTGCTACATAAAACCCTTTTTATTGAGGAGTGAATACTGGAAGTGAGATATGAGGTTCTACATATGGAGAACATCTATCAGGAATATTTCCATAGAGTAACTCTACCTTGTGTCTTTTCAACTCTCTCATTTCATCTTCTTGCTGAGAAAATATTTCCCTTAGTGGAAGGGATTGGAATTCATCAGTGGGAGGTGAGACATATTATGATCCTTAACATTTACTTTATTAGATTTATTTTGAAGAGGTATAGGTGTATTATTTGATGTTATACCAATATTTTAGGTGCGACGTTGGTTTCAGGTATGCACAACTTTTAGATTTATTTCGATGTGGACCATCTCATGAACAATAAATTCTTCTTCAAAATCCTATAAATTAGTTTTTTGTTCTGGAAGGTCTTTAATGATATAATTAATGAAATTCACATATTTATTGTTCATTCTAGGCATTCCATTGGTTTTTCAATGTGATATCCTACTTCTATTCCCTCTACGAGACTGTGTCCTCTTCTTTGTTGGTTCGGTGGGGGTTTTTTGATGGACAATGACTTGAATGAAATTACCAAAGAGTTTAGTTGTTAAATTTCCAAGTGATTTCACTAGATCATGATATGGCATTAATTGAGAGGATTCACTTGGTGCCATCCTTCCTAACCCGGAGAAAACTGATTCCCATTGAGGGGGGATTGTTGAGGAGAAAAATCCCCTGGCACTGAGGACTGCGGTTGTTCATATTAGTCCCTCACAACCCATTAGGATTAGTTAGATGATATCAAGGTTTGGGTTAAGAAATCCCCTAGCCCCGATGGTTGTGGTTTTTCTCTAACTGATGCGGCTAATAATGCCATAGCTTTTCATCAGAATTTACGGATTCTGGTCTATACATGGGATGGATAAATTATTCAACACTCACTTAAATTTTCAATTCTAGAAGACTACTATTATTTTTTTGAAATTTTCTCAATATTATTGTCGACATACTCTAAGAAGGACGCCTTCTTAATGTTCTCAGATGCTTGATATAAGAGTATATTGATAGATTTCTCTATTTTAACCAGACATCAGTGAGAGTTGGACGAGGCCTATTCTCATTGAGCATATCTCTGGTCATAAACAGATATTTTTTTGTTGTAGCTAGATTAGGGAAATGAAATTTCATGATTCCACTTTTTTTAGGATTTTCTGACTTGGTAGCATAGTGAAATGACATACTCCATGTGCACCCCATCCTTAGATGCGAACACCAAATGAGGTATCAGGAATAAACTTCCACAACCTCATTAATGCATCAAGGCATGTGTGTTGAAGGGATTCATATAGTTTATTGATCATTGCATTTCAATAACCATAGAGAAATTCCTAATCATTTTGGAATTGTAACCCCTCTATTACCCTAATGTGAGTTTGAAACTCATCATAGGTTAATGCCATTGATTTTAAGTGAAAAAGTTGTTTCCATATGTTTCTACGAAAACCTTGGGAATTCGATATTGATAGGTAGATAAATCCCATAACATTACCAGTATGCCATATTTAGCATATTTTTTAACATGTTTACCAAATAATCTTCATCTCTCATAAGAGGTTCCTCGACCTAGTATGTACATAGTAGAAGATTCCAAATTTTTTATCAAAATAAATGGGATTGGTTAAGATTCCCTTAGCTAAGTTGGAAGAAAAATAAAACAAAGGTGGTTCAGAGAATGACCTTTATCTTGGGATATCTTCAGGTTGATAAAATATTTCACCTACCAGGGATAAGTAATTAGACATCACTAGCCTTGTGTTAACAAGTTCATTACAATAAGAGGACTTTCTCATCACTTCATTTTCAATTGGAGCAATATTTTGAAAATACAAATCACTAATTTTGAGGGAACATCCTTTATGATCATTATCATGGGGAGGAGCATCATGGTGGATTATAGCAAGGGGAATATCCTCTTGATTTTGGAATAGGGAAGGTTACCATGGATTTCATTAAGATATAGGCTCTCAAGATAAAACAAATTGTTTCCATGATGCAATACATCATGTCTTAAGAGGACCTTCAGAATTACTACTACTGCTATCATAATTTGGAAACTAAATGGTAGGATCTTGAGCTGTTACAGATAAATGTGTGGGGGATTTAGGAACACTATCTTCAAGTGAATATTGACTGTATTTCAGATTTTGGTTCTCCATCCATGATTAATGAGACTTCATCAAGGATGTCTTCATATAAGCAGTTTCTTCCAATTGGTGGGAGAATTAGTCATCGTGGGCTGATGTTTGTTCCTTACATAGAGTGTCCATATGAATAGGTTGATTACCTTAGATTTCAATAGGTGAATGATCCCAATCATACAGTCCATATATTATGGAGGGTTTTTCCCCATAAACCCCCTAGACAAGAGAAAAGGTGTGTGTCAACTCTGGGGTGTTATGATGATTAGCCACCCCATTTGTGAGGATAGAATTATGTGTTTGTCCCTCATTCACTATGTTCATATCCGTGATGACGTCCTATAAATTATTTATGATTTGGGTAGGTATTTTCATTTTCTATTTTACCATTTCCAAGGTTTTCTTGGTGACTTCGGTGACCAGAACATGGAAATATGTATTTTATGTATCTGAATTAGGTGTATATTCGTATTCTTGTCCTTCATTTGTAATCTATGGATACTAAAAATAATCATGGTATGCAAGTTGATTCATCCCAATATTTTTAATTGGTACTTTTTTATTGAATTATCTATGTTCTTATAGACGAGGCTGATGGCAGGCTTGAAAAATGTTGTCATGCATGCGTGCATGGTCGATATTTTCCACAAAACACGGTTGATAGGATTCTTTGTGCTCTTTTAGAAGATTATACTGGAAGGATTTGTGGGTGAAGGAAGCTGTTTGTCCCTTATTGTAGGTTTCCACCATATTTGGTTGGTAGGCTTATTTAAATGCTGTTAGTGAGTTTGCTGGATCTTCGAGTGGTGGTGGATGGGTGTATGTTCCCACTCACTATTTTCCTCCAAAATTGGTTGGTGGGATTTTACGAAGGGTGAAAAAGTGTGAACATGATTTCTGTTGGCTGGTTATCATCCTCGGAAGGTTGTCTTTTGTGCCCAGGTCTAAGGGAACTAGTCTGGACAACCAAAGGAGACACCCTCATCATATTGAGGGTTCACTATCATGTACTGTTCACAATGGTGATTACAGGTAGGGTCCCTTCAAAAGGACCCTTATGTCATTAGGATATAGGCATAAGTGGCCTCAAAATACACATCTCAGAAATATAAGAGGTAATGGTTGTTGCATTCATGGGATAATATCTTAAAATGGTTGAAGATTACTATTAGTGTGGTGTACTTTAGTACCACCTCTCTTCGTTGACCAGACTGTTGGTGGTGCTGGTTGAGTTGGAGGGTCTATCAAGAGGCCTCCAAAATCATGAACATTCTGTTTGTATATTACTCTCGAACCAGGGAGTTCGAGGCCCAATGTTTAAGATTCTATGTCGGTGATAACATCCTTCGCATGGATGAAGGTCTTGCCTGAGGAGCAGCTAGGGAATCCTTTGGTGAAAACATGAAATAATCCATTGGATTGAAGTAAGTTCTTAGAATGTTGTTCTTGAAGATATACAATAGACATGATCTGGAAGACCATTTTAAAGCAACATCTTTTTTTATGAACACATGTGTGATTTATTTCCCTACCCGACCCTCATTTCCTTTGAGAATAGAAGGGGCCTAACATGTAGGTGACACTTTCATCTTGGTTAAGGATTCACATCAGGTTCACCATTTTTTATTTTAGTCAGAAATGTGACATTTTTGAGAAACAGAATGGTATGAAAGATACTAAACAATACATCACTTTAGTTTAATTAAATATCATAGTTAATTCAATAATTTTGGGTTCACAACTTTTTTTCCAATGGTAACAAAACATTGTTGGGAAAATCATTATTTCTAAAAAATTTCCAAAGGGTTTTTGCATGGAACTAGAGACACCCAATGGCTCTTTATCCATAAAGAGTTTATTTCCAAAGGTAGGCTCTCATTAGGTATTTTGATTGGCGATGCTTAAAAACTCTCATTGGTCATGAGGATGGGAGGTCATGCTCATCACACATTTTATGGGGAATTATTTCCTACTCCGAGACTCTCTTATAAATTTTATGTTATGTTCACGAGTACTTCATTAATTATTATGTATGATGTGGGTCATCTCAAATTAGCAATCAATTATTATCATATTTGGAATTTAAAATCATCTGCATGTGTTCGAGGTTCTTCATTAATGGAGATATCTGTATGTATCTGAGGTTCTCAACAGATGTTATCCCCTTATATACTACTTAGATATTAATTTTCCATTATTATCATGATGATGATTTTAAATCCATAGAGTTGGACACTCAAGAGTTTATTATCATCCAGGTAGACTAATTTAACTCTACAGTTTATCATCATCTAGAGAGACGAGAACTATTTGATGTTGGGATCAAACCCATAAATGCGATTCCAACATATCACTGTGAAATGAATCAAAACTCATGTAGATAGGTGTCGATTAATGAGGAACATAATAACTTTTAAGGTCAAGTGATGATGAAACAACCGTACATTTTATCATCATATGGAATGTATGTCTATGTGGAAGTTGACTAGTCAATGTTTGGTGTGGGACTTATGTAAAAAATTCCCAAGGAACGTGTAAGGGATATTAGTTTACAAGTTAAATTACACCAAACTGGGGATGTGGCCTAAAAGAATAGGGTTGGTTAAGGATGTTAGGTTTGAACCTCTAGAAGGCTTCCTACATATCCCATTTAAATGGGAATCAAATCCCACATATTTCATCAGTGAGGACCCATGCATATAGAGGCCCTCAATGATATTATCCCAGGAGAGTATGTCCCTTTGAGATGATAGGATGGGGGTTACTCCTAAGATGGATATTCCCCAAGAAGGGACCATGATGGATTTTTGTAACTCATGGTGATTTGAGGTCTTAACTCAGGGTTTACACCTAAGGACGATACCCAGATTAAGGGGGTCATGGTTGGAGATTATTCATAATGAGGGTTTCTATTGTGCTCTTAAACAAAGGGAGTTTCCTACATATCTAATTTAAGAGGAATCATAGTTTTCATAGTTTAATCCTTCATGTGGATTGTGTGGGTGTTGAGATCATCACTAATATTTAAGACCACGTGAGTCATGATCATTGTGAGAAATAAGACGAATCTATATATTTGACAAACCACACACTTTTACCCCTTTTCTGGTGGAACAGGTTAGGGCTATAGTGAAAGAGGATAGGTCTATGGAGGAAGAGGACTGGACTACGACACTTACCTCTATTCACTTTACATTGGAAGAGAGTCAAAGGTAAGAAAGGATTGAAGGTGAAGGATGCCTAGGTGAGAGGGGAGAGAGCTCAGGTACCCATCCCCTCTATGAACTAGTTTCCATGAGGAAAAGAGGAGAAAAAATGTTAAACGTTTTGCAAGAAAATCCAGGGTCTTACAAAAAGATGGCTACACTAAAGTTGGTTCCACAAATGGAAAAGGATGTCATTCCTTGTTTAATAGAAAATAATGTTGGATCCTTATCCCTCGTAGTGGGAACCAAAGGCTCCAGTTCTTTGAGATGAGTAGGGAAAGACATTGTTGTATCCCCATAATACAATACTAGGAACTCTGCAACATTGTCCCCGGATTAATGGTTCTCATGACCATAGGGATAAAAACTCACACGCACCATACAAACCCTGACTATCCAACCATAATTTTTTAAAGATCGTATGACCATAGTAATAGAAACCCAAATGGATTAGACATTGGTGTGCAACACACCAATGTTTTATAAATCCAAGTGACTTGAGGGACGTTTTGATTTGATCCCCCTCGGAAAAGGGAGCCAAATAAGGATAAGTCTGACCATGAATGACATTAAATGAGGCCCAATAGATGTCCCACATAGTCAAGAATGTTGGGAGAATTAATTAGGATTAGGTAGGGGGTTTTCATGAAAGTATTCCTAGGAGAACATATAACACCTTGGGAGACAAAAAACCTGGGTGAATATAGTTGGGAGATACCATGCTCAAGCCTTCAAGGGTCTCAAAAGGTGTTCCCATAGGTGAGTCGTAGAGGTCCCTAGTTTTACAAGGGAACATAATTATATTCTTAATTGTCTAAGGGGTAGGGGAATAAGTCACACAATTTTTGCTTATTTTTAACATTGATTGGACTTAAGTAACACTTTTCCCCTTTTATTCCCTCTTTTTAGGTGTTAGAATACATACTAGAGGATTTTTGGGGACTTGAGTGATATACTAGGGTGATCCAAGAAACAATTTGACTTTAGGAAAATTCATCTATAAAAATAAATACCTCAAGGGTCTACTTATTGGAAAATATGAGACCTTGGGTGAAGGTGTTTACTTGCACAAGTGGTTGGTGCATAGGTACTTGCATGTCAATGATTCTTGGGGGTACCGTGAGGAAATTTATATTTGAGGCTTGGGGATTATTTCCATTATTTATCTATGTTATCTTCATTTTTCTATAGAATTCCACTTTAAAACCTTTTCTTCTATGCGATGAAACATAGGTTCAAACAACACTGACTTACTATTATAACTATTTGACTATACTTTGAAAAGTAAAACTGGAAGAGTTCTTGGGGTATAGATAAGTGGGAATGCTAATGATCAAGTGAATTAAATGCAGATCTTAATTTAGTACAATTTTTTATAGTATTTCATAATAGGCTAAGATAATATGCAAGAAGAACTTATTACATATATTGGTATCCATATATACAGTATTTGAGTATATTGCATCTTTTGATGCAAGAAAAGGAGTCGTTTAGAAGCACCCTATTCTGATTTTGATTTATAACATAAGAAATAGTTTTTTCATTATCATTATAAGATTTGAAAAAAAATTAGTCAGGATATCAAAGGCATTGACAAGATAATAATACGTGTATACATTATTATATCACAACTTGAGGGATTTTTTCAAGGTTTTATCATTTCAGTAAAGATATTCTCTAGAAGGATATGTGGATTTACCAACCCTAGCCACCTAAACATGATAGTATTGGAAGAAATAACCTTTCTATCTAAAATCATGTTTTTTTATTTGACACATGACCAATTTTTAATATTTGTCTCTTGTTCAAGTGGTACTTCACTGGAGTCAGTGCCCTATAACCAACTACCTTTTACATTAAATTACATGTATATTCAGATTATGAATTTTAATATAAATATATTATCACATATTTATTATTCTCTTGCATACATTATTTTGATATTGTCCTAGAGTATCTACCACATTTATAAGGTCATATAAATTCCCCAATATGATGAGAACCTTGATTTAAAATGATGATATTCTTTAATATAGTTCATTGGTTAGAAAATGTACTATAATGAGACACATAGTAAATAAAATATTATGTGTGTGTATTTGTAAGATGATGAGGATTCTTCTCATGAAGTTCACACTTGTTAATATTCTAGATAAGAGATTACAATAACATATTTGTCAGCAGGAATTATACATGTTTTGGTGTCATTAGATATTCTTATCTTTGAGTGTGTGTAATTGTCATTAGATATTAATATTAAAATTAATGAAATTAATGACTCATGCTCATATATTTACTGATAAAAACCATCACACCATATGTTGGATGGATATATGGTACACTGGGTGGGTAACAGAAGACATACTACTAATGGATAATTCTAGGAAGTATTTGTCCCATATATATTTTAGTTGTTGGAATATTGATCCTTTGGATAAAATATAATTTCCACATAAATTTCATGTCCATGGTGTAAATGAATTTTTTTCATAAAGTCAAACAAATACGTAGGAAGCATATAGGCTGATGCTAGAAATATACAACCTTCTTGATGAAATATTGAGACAAATGGATTATATTACAGAGAGAACATTTATTTGTGGTTGTCAACTTTAATAAATTAATTTCATTCACTTTGGTTAGTTGAAACATCGTTGGATATTAATCATGGACTGTAGGTGTATCTACCTAATGAAAATGAGAAAGAAATATATAGGGTCCCACACTAAGTGTTTCCATTGATCTCAATTAGTTTTTATATGAATTTAATTGTTGGTATAAATACTATTCTCAAGGATGAGGGACACATTTACAGATATTTTATTGATTTCTAAAATTAAATATATATTTATTCACCAGATTTTGAATAAAATATATTTATTTATTTAATAGAATATTTAATAAATATTTATTCATTGGTTTTTGTTAAAAATATTTATTTATGAATTAAAATTTTAATCACGTATTCAGTAAATTTTATAAAGTTCAAATGGACTAATTCTGCATCTGGTCATAAATATTCATTTACAAGATAGTAAAATAATATCTGTTATTGAGAATGTTATGGCACATGTTTTAAAATTATAGTTATAATAGTAATACTAATATTATAAGTAATGGGGTATAATTAAGACTATAATAATATTTAAGGTCTAGTAAATATTTAAATAATAATTTCAACTTAATTATATTTCTATAAATAAATGGTTATTTCTATTGTATAATGTTAATCTAGAAATAGAGAATCGTTCCACACCTCAAATTTCCCTCTCAAATTACTCTTCTTCTATCTTTCTATCAAGAACAATAAATATAAGAGCAATACCTTCAATATTGTAGGATGAAATATCAAAATGAATGACATAAGAAAATTTATTCACCATGTTAGAACACAAAATTTATTTGGTGTTGCTTGAAGATCAAAATGTGCACATACGGATCACCACTTAAGGGATTATACACATAGATCCTTCCAACCTAAAGAAGGTAATCAAAAAAATCATTTTTGGATAATTTCCAATGTCATCGAAGCAATGGTCCAAGAAGGTATTCATTTCTTATAGATGTAAAAATATATATTATAAATTGACATGAAATATCCTCTATCAGGATTTTGGGAAACTCAATAATAAAAGAAATTTTAATTTTATTCCCAGCAATGGAACATCCAGTAGGCCCGAAACCTACACATATTTAATTTAATATAAAATAAATGGAAAAGAATACAGTAAATTATATTAGAAAAAAACCAAAACATACAGAGTTCTCATTCAAGCTCATGATCGATTATACTCATGTAATGAATACACAGAAGTACACTAGCTAACATTCATTTCTATAAAAAAAATTATTAAGATAATGAATATTTCATTGATTAATTAATTAATTACCCTTTATCTTAATTAGTATCTAATTTTTTTTCGAGATACCCATCATAAATGAATTCATAGAAAATAAATGGGATAAATAATATTTATAGATAATTTAATTAAATTAATTATTTAAAATATTTATTACACTATTAATCAAAAGAAGTTCAACAAGTGTAATTAGATTTAAATTTTCAATTAATTACATTAATGTAATTTAATTATATCTTTTAATGGGTGAAAAAATGGTGTGTACTTACAAGATACATGTCATGTTACCTAATTTTTGTATACTCATGGTAAATTATTGGAGATTCACTATGTACCTCGGTCAAACTACATGACATGTAATTACTAGTTACATTCCAGGTATCTTTATTTTTTTGTATCTGTGTAATGCATCGAAGAAGTCAACATGTTCTTTGTATGGGATACCACATGATATGTAGTATAGATTTAGTCCATGTGTTCCACTATCCATGTATACACATAACCATCTAAATGAACAACATGTATTTCAGATGAGACAATTAATTAATTTCATGGAATGTATGCTGCCTACATGCCCAGTGTTTCATTATTTATAATGTTTTTCAGTCTCACGTAGTTAGAAACTTTGTATTGTTCCACATAGTTAGTTGGAATGATTTCTGTAAACCATGTAAACTATATGACATGGACACCACCAAAACACAGTGAAATCCAAAAATCTTTAAGATTGGTTGGCTTGTTCTATAAATGGTTTTTCATAAATGAACCATGTATAATAACTTCTCTTTATGTAATTTGTCCTGTGACACATCTAGGTGGAGTGTACATGGGTACATAGAGTGTAATCCCACTAAAAACTATGTAACATAACCTCACCATACATATTACATAGCACTTCTTGATATCATTTTTAGCATTCTTCATCTATTATTAGTCCTTTAAGGAAGTATGAATATTTAATGAAGTAATTAAAATTTTAAAATAATTTTAATTAAAATATATATTAAATAACTATTAACCTATAAAAAATATCTACCCACTATTGTGAATAATCGATTAACAGTCAAATAAATTATTTTAAATTTAAAACGCGACTGTTTTGATACAACATGAAGGTTCTGAATATAGAGGAAGTTTGTGGTGGGTTAAAAACCATAAAGGTTATGTCATAATTTATTAATCATTCACCAATTGTTGAAGGTGTAAATGTCATGAAAATTGAAATGTTTCAATCAAATATTGAAATATAAAATCCCATAACCCATAAATATGATCTTTTAACATTAATTATATAATTAATTGATATATTATATTTGAAGAAGTAATACATAGTATTAGTATCCTTATTTGATGAAGATGTTGATCATATAAATCTTATTTCATATTACCCTCATTTTATATGGAGGATCCAAAATAGATCCCCTATAACTATAATCCACACATGGTATATTGATCTCCGAATAATCACCAATGGAATACCTCGTTCTAGAGAAGTTGGTCAAACGTCTTGTATTGTGCATCTAGATCACTACAAGATTAATCATCCTTTATGGGATTTTCCCTTGATCTTATCAATCATGAGTGGATGAGAGGAGGAGGACTCTAGAGAGAAGTCCATTGTGTGAAATTATTCATAATTATTGATTAACTCTTCACAGTATACATAATATTTTTTTTATAGAGTTAGGTTTTGGTTAAGATTTTATTTAATTACACAATGAAACTTAAATAATATAATAAATCTTATCTTACCCATAACATATAATAAAAGTAAAAATATTATTATTATATAGATTTTATTATATTTAATAATAAAAAACACTATTTTACTACCTTGTAAATTAATATATTTCACCAGAAATGACCTTGGTCCTGTAATCCTTATAAGAATGTTTCAAATACCCAAATTAATATTTATTTAAAGATATCATCACAAATAATAATGTTTATTCACCATCTAGTGAATAAATAAACATTAAATATTCAATAAATAATTTATGATCAACAAAACCTTAATAAAATTAATCCTCAGTCTTAAGAAAGTTATTTATTACAATAATTAAATTAAAATATAATTTAATCGAGTTAAGAATAATAACTTAGGGTTTGATGCTCTATGATTCTTTTTAATTTTAATTAGGTTGGGTTTAGAAAATTTCAAGATCACTATCCAGAAATGGGAAAAGGAACCCATGAGAATGAACTTAATGTCATAATGTTGACAACGATATATGGACACTTACTTTGTAATATAATACATTTTTCATAATATCTTATCAAGATGGTTTCACATCAATTCCATTAACCTATATGATTGATATTCATTTCATTAGCTGTCTGAAATAGAATCATCATTACACCTTGGCTGTGTAATTTAATTTGACATTTAAATTATAGTCAAAGGGCTAAGATATCCACATCTATATTGATATATGGGACAAATGCTTCTATGAAATTTTATTAATAACATGTTATTCATGACACAACCAATGTACCCTACATGCCATAAACATAATGCATATCAGTTTTGGTTATTAAATATAAAATAGTGAGTCATGAGATGTATTAAAATAATCTTAAAGTATAAGAACCATTAAAAAACTTATAGACAGGAATATACGATGACACCTAAAATTTTGGAATTCTTAATTGAAGGTATATTCTCATAATCTATATATTATAGATTACCAGGTTCTACATTCATGAGATGATGTCTAATCAACTTATGAGTACTTTCACCTTTCATTAAACATACTATATTTCCCCTTATAGAATATTATTGGACTGTAAAACTATATTTAAGAATATCTTCATGGATTTTTGAGGTCCTCATCATAGTGGGGAACTACTATGAACTTACCAATGCAACAGATACTCTAAGAAATTATTACATCAAAGTCATACAGAATAATGGCCAATATGTAATAATATTATTTATTAATAATCAAATATTTTAATATAATTATAATACAAATTATAAACAATTGGTTGCATAACACAAATTCCAACACTTATTTTTACCCATACTGAGCATCTGACCTCACGCCTTTCTTGTGTTTACATCCCCTAAGTTATGAAGATTAGAAACTGATGTAGTATCTCAAAGAGTTTATTATGTATATAATTTGTGGGTGATGTTCAATACACATCATGTATTAAGATGTTTATATCATAGTTGAGAAAAATTTCGATTTGTTTAAAGGTAATGAGTTTTTTTATTTATTGTTATTTCACAATACTATAAAACTCAAAACCAAAAAAATAATGGGAATGTATTATAATGAAATATTTTTTTTTAAAATTCATGTAATTTATTCATCCATGTATGCGGGAAACTATAGTCGGTATCAAATTTGGGTTCGGATAACATTCAATATTAGGATGATATCATTGGTGATAAATTGGGAGTTTGAAAATTTATCAATGGTTTATAAGTTAAGGTTGATTATAATTTCAATTTTATTGATAATATTATAGGCCATTTGATGTAATATTTCGGGTATTAGGATAATATAACATTATTAAAACCACTACGGATAAATCTTAGTGATAAGTCTATGTATATGAAGGAATCATGATGTTTTGGTGAAGTATATATTTTGTTTTTCTCCAAGAAATTACATCTATTCTGGATATTGGAAACTGGATATGGAAATGGTTTATATTCTTATACGATAAATCACCCAAAAAAAAGAAAGATTTATATTTGAGAGGATCTTCACTCTGATACATTTTTTATGATCTAAGACTACATAACTAGGTAGAAAATAAAATGGGATATGCTTTGGTCAAGAAAATTCAATTTATGAACCATTATAATGGTGTAATTTCATAGTTAATTTAATGGATTTTGTTAATATATGTAAGAGAACACAACTTAAACTAACATATGTGAAACTAATGGAGTTTTATGATGAAGAAATTATTACATAATATAATAGTTTTAAGTGATGGTGTCATTGTAGAAAACATCTTAGAATTGGGATTTTATATTCATATAATCATTTAATCTAATTTTATTGGATATTATCACAAGATGTTTTTTAGTATTTGGTTGCAATGGGATAAAAAATAATGTTGAGAACAATATGTATCTATAAGTCATTAAGTCTTATAAATTAATAATATTACACACTTAAATGGTTGATAATTTTAGTATATTCTTGTTAAAATGGAAAAGGGAGAGTTTCCTTATCTTACATAAGGTTGATAGGTAGATATCTTAATAGAAATTAAATCATAATACTCTATTTCATTCTCATTAGTGAGTTATATATATATATTCCATTTTAATATTTTATAAACAATATGAGTATTATGTCAATAATATAAGGAATTTTATTTTGTAGTTTTTCATTAAATGATTGGAAACATATATTAAATGAAATTAACAACCTCAAAAAGTTATTTTATAATGAGGTAATATTTTTTAGATAAATATTATAGAATAAATAACGGAGATATGAAGAAATATTAATTCAAAAATATTCTATAATTTTGAGGTAATAAAGGGGAGATTGATTTTTTAGATTTCTAGGTTAGATAGTATTGATAGCCTTAGAATTTATTATTGGTTAAATAAAAAAGTGATCCGTAATATTTTTTGTGAATATTATAAAATTTTATAGATGATGATATATATTGGATAGTGTATGACAATGATGCTCTATACCCGCACTCCAAGAATTAGTTTTATTATCATATACTTTACGAACATGTTTTTATACATGTGGTCGAAGCCTGGATACAACCATCCATGATTGCATAATCAATCATAATTATTAAATCTCTTATATAGGAATGATCTTTTTTAGGTTTATTGCTTTAGAGAATTTGGACATGTCATAAACTAATGATTACAATGTCTTTATTATCTAGCATATATTTTTCATTATATATAAAAAACTACTCAATTCATGACAAGTCAGTAACATCTCACATAAATTCTTCCACACATGTTATTCTTTTAAAAATTTCACATGTACTATTCTTTGTCATATCCTTGGGAATGGAAACATAATAAAGGGGTGAAATGAAATGATTAGTATGTGAATAATATAATTCAAACAATCATGTTATAAACCTACCATTGATATTATTGTAAGAATAGTTAAAAAACACGAATAAATAATCAACATGAAACTATGAGAATGTTATATCCATTAAAATATATAAAAACAAGGATATCAATAATAATAATCTCACAAAAATGTAATACATAATGTTAAGCATCAAAAACCTAATATCAAGGACTTGTGTGAAGATATTTTTCTTATCACCAATACCACGTTAAAGAGATCATATTTTATTGGGAAGATATGAAACAAATATTCAAAAATTCATTCTCATGATACCTATCGATGCATCATGGGTATATATAACATTATACTTGGCCCATCTACTAATTAATTCAAATTCATTCACCATAAGTGTTTACAAGACCTTTAGTGTTATTCCTTAAGAAATCACTAGATGCATAAAAACATGGCTATATATGTAATGAATAATATGGAATATCAAAACATGTACAAACAATGTTAAAAGTCAATAATCATAAACATTTTCCATAATTTTTTACATCTAAAAAAATTAATAATATGATTTTAACCTATCATGAGAAATATGGTATATGGTCAAATAAGAAATAGTCAAATTTTCAATAGTCATCCGTATTAGTATACTAGTATACAGTACACTAATACATTCCCCATGATAATAGAATATGATATTCTCAAGGATTACATAATAAAATTTTAGTGTTTTAAAAAATGATATTCAAAGTATATAGAACAATGTGTTTAAGACAAATAATATAAAGGAATAACATGATCAAAATCTATCTAGAGAATGAATGTGGGTGGTTTGAAAAAAAATATCCCATGAATTTAGAAATATTTGTCAAAGTATTTATGTATTAGAAATGTATATCACCAGAATGAAATGATAGAATACTAGATAATAAAATCATGTGATATATAGTATCCAATTTAAATAAAATATTTTCAAGGTAATGATCGTATCCCAAGGAATACAATTTTAGTATCCAAAAACTATTACTACTTGGGAAACCACTTAATCTATAGCCATGAGAATATTAAAAAGTATTTCAAAAGTAAATACCATGAAATGAAATAATTATATTAAAAAAAATCTTGGGAATGTGAATACACTTTTCAAAAAAAACATGGTGAAAAAATATATTATGTCTCAAAGAATCATAATTACGACTTAGAAAAACCTTAAAACTTTAGAAACATTAAAATAAAAACCAATTGAATGAGAGGGACTAAAATAAAAACATCAAATACAATGATTAAAATATAATTCATGATATAAAATCTCAAATAGGTATTATATAAACCACATAAATGAAATTAGTTTCCTAATACCAAACATGTATCTAAAATAGGAAATTGAGATGATATAACCTTACTAATTTTGGACAATTTCACAAAAAAACATTAACCTCAGGTATTTAAAACATATCTATCTTAATAAATAATTTCATATAATTTATACTATAAATTTTCATATATAACTATCATAAATATTTATTCTCTACATCAATTCTTTTGATTATCCACATCTGGTGTTTTTAGTTTGATTGTTTGTACTTGTTTCATAAGAATAATGTCCATATAAACTCTAGAATCAGATTTGATAGTTATTAAATAATAAATTATTTTATTATGGATGTTTCATAATTATTTATTATGTGTAAAATTTTATTCTTGAGCATTTATTCTTTATCAATGAATATGAAATTGTTAATAAGGGTGTTTCAGTTATTGATGATATTCAAAGTGTGTTTTAATAATTATTTAATTAAATATTGATATAAAATCTTTAGATAAAAAATTATTTAAAAATTTATATCATATAATACCCATAATAATTTGACAATATTAATTCAGGTTTAAAATTCATTTTATCATTCAATTAAGTGGTTAAGAAGACTCATACGTGAACATACCCTAAGTTAATGACTGATTATGTGGTGATTATATTTTAATATGATTATAAAAATGCATAATATTATTAATTATATTTCATTAGGGTGATTAATTATAATTATAAGGATTCATAAAAATGAATTTAGATATTATACAATTACAATAAAATGTTATCCTCTTAGTATATTTAATTTAAATGATTAAATTTACGATGATCATTTGATGATCGTATCCATATTTAGTTTCTTAATTTGTCCTAAAAATATTAATTATATAATTAAAATTATATTTTTCCTTTAATAAAATTCTTATATATATCCTTGTAATGTGGTGACATAAAACAAAACACATTACGTTGTGGAGGTGATAGTCTACACAATTTATAAACAATGATTTGTTTCAAAATTAAAGAGGTATATGAATAAATAATAACAAAACCATTAATAAAGTAAAAATAAAATATATAAATGATAATAATATCATTATAACTATGTTTATAGAATAAATTTTTTTGAAGATAATTCATAATAAAATATAGGTAGTTGATAATACTCAGGTTAGGGACTTGAATTTTCCTTGGAAGTCTCCTTGAAAATTAATGTCTTATGAAAACTAATGGTGAAAAAAATATTTTGAACATGGGAGAGGGTTCTAGAAGGATATATTTGGTAGAGTGTAATGGATAAAATCAAAACCTATTTTATTCTAGAAGTAGTGACTATGATACCCCTCGATAATTATTTTTAATGAAAAATACAATTATTTTAATTTTTATCTCGTTTGATACATCAAATTTTAACATTCAAAATAAATCTATCAAATAAAAAGTCTAAATATTTGAAATGTTAATTTTAAAATAAAAACTCTCAATTTCAATTTCTTTTATAAAAAATGCTTTTTACGCAGTAAATTTAAATATGAGATAAAATTATATTAGATACTATTTCTAATGACAATAATTATTTTATTATATGAAAATTTTAAGGTGAAATGATTTAAATGAAATCCAAAACCGAATATTCATTGAAAATAACTGATTTATAGAAAAAAAATCAAAAACAATTTTTTTTATTAAAAAAACAATTTTATTTAGTTTTATATATGTTAGAAATAGGATTTATAAAAAAATAACCTTTAAAAATTCAAAATTTTCATCCATATATTAATTTTTTATTACCAAAATAGTTTTTAAATATTATATATCATTCATATATATTAATAAATGCATTAAAATTTCATGTTTTGTGAAAATCATATTTTTCAACAAAAAACAATATTTTAAGAAAAAGATGAATAATTCATACTATGTCAATTTTGATATGAGGAATAAAAAATGAATTTATTTTTTATTAATTATAAAAACTAAATTTATAAATCCGGTTTCTTAATATAATAATAAAATATAATGAAAATCTATTTTTATTAGAAAATAAAAATTTCAAATAATTACTACTATTATTATTATTTCATATAATTTAACAACTATATTGGGGTTAAATAATAATTAAAATGAATCATAATTTGTCTTTAATCACAGGCTTCTAGGAATATAAACTTCCACAACATAAAATGCAATTTTATAAAAAAATAATTTGCAAAATAATAAATTATCTAACCAGTTATTTTTGGTAAATACATTGAATTTTATTCATATTAATGTCAGCCTTTATTTTATATGTACATAAAGTACATCAATTGTTTACCCTTATAGATTATTTATAATATAATTTTTTGTTTTAACAGCTATACTTAAACAGAGATATTTTATTTAAATATGTTATCATTTCATTTATCTTCGGTGTTAAATTTGAAGGAAGATATCAAACAAGATGACTTATTTAAATGTAATAATATTATAAGATGTGATGGTGTTATATTCCCCCTATTAAATAAATTTTAAACTATAAATTTAAATCATAATATTATAGTAATTTATATAGTGGAATCATAATTAATCATACATCACTCGATAATCATAGGATTATTTATGACATGGGATGGAATTTATCTTTATAAAGAGAGATTACCATTTCCAAATTTAATATATAATTATACTAAAGGATTAAGATCAGTATATGTAAGTAATAGCATCACAAAAACCTTAAAAAATATTTATATGATAATCAAACCAGTATGGGTTTTTTTATTTATTACTCAATAAATAAAAGTGGGTGAAAACATACATGACACATGACACTATAGAATATTGGATGAAAACAACTATTCAATTCATTAGTATTAGTTTTATAGGATTTTCCTTATTTTCGTATTATTTAGTTATAATATTTTTCATTGGAATTCTAGATTGGGACATTGAGACAGATAATTCACAACACTCTTACAATTGATGTAATGAATTTTTTGATTCTATATTTTCTTTACAATTGTGAGTTTGATAACCTTTATCTCTAAACTATAGAATTTCTCTATCCCTTTAAGGAAATTTACTCATAGTTCTTCCTACATTTTAGAAATATATAAAATTTATTTTATTTTCCTCCATCTTTTTTGAGTTGATCATTCCCGATTCTCCATAATTATCTTCATTTGGGTGGTTGTTACATTTACTATGTTTACATTTATAATAAAATTACATGATATATGGTTTGGTAAAATCATATGGGTTCTCATCCCATATCCCATCCTGATGGGTTGTTTTTTATATAATCTTTTCATTATCCCTCACACCCATCGTTCCTTCTAGTTTTATAAAATACTAAAAACAAAAAATTCAACACAAGTGATGATCATTATAAGTGAATTATTATAAATAACCACATAAAAATTCAACCTCATGATGTATTACTTTATAAAACATTCTTGTTAGACTATATTTATAATAATTCAACTTGTATTGGACATTATACAATCAATATAAATCTTAGTTTAACAAATATCATTATTGGTTAAACCTAGGATACATTGAGTAGCCTTATCTCATACCTAAATAAATAGTCCTTAAAATAGAGATATGAAATAACGATGAACTTTAATGAAATATTCATAACTGACTAATAATTGAAATTGATGATCCAAAATACAGTATATCATTCCATAAAAATATGTTAATTCATATAATTATATACGCAATTATGAACATATCCTAATCATATACTCTCAAACACATACTTTTCTTAAAACTTATTCAAATCTATAAGAAATTAAACCCAAATTAGTTTATATGCTCCTCCAAACAATTACTCTATATTTAAACCTAAAATGGAATTAATCACTAGTTTATAAGGTCAGACACTAGTAAAAATATATCATAATCTGAAAATTCAGAGAAGTTTCTCAGAAAATATGATGAATTAATTATAATTCCCATGGTTATAAATTACTATATTAATTACTTCTTCAAAATAAAACCACACTTTTTTATGTTAATATCATATATATACTAAAATTAATGTTTATCAATACCTTAATCATTATTTCACTACTAGTCTTTACAAAAAATACTACATCTTTATAAAATAAATTTTCATGTTTATTAACACTTTTTTATGTAGTTTTACAAATATTTAATAAAAAACTATTGATGAAAAATCCATATATTGACATCTAGAATATCAGGGATAAATATGTGTCACTAAATAAAGTAGTTATGAGTTTCAAGAAAATATCAATATTACTTCCCAAGGTAAGAGTAGGAAACTAAATTCTTTTATCATAAGAAGAATATAATAATATTCAAAACCATTTTAATATGCTCCCTTATTCAATTATAAGACAAAGTGGTTTCGAGGAACATACATTTCTAATCTTAAATTTCATGATCCTATATCATATAATTACTAAAACTATATTGGTTATTATAATATAAAAAAAATTATTTGAAAAAATCCATCAAAATAGTTCATAACATATGAATGTTTTTTTAATATATGATTACTTCAAATAAAGTGATGTCTCTCTTTGTTCAATCTTCATTTATCCATGGTCATTTTTTAGTTAGTTTATCTATGAAAATTAGTTAACAACATTATTAAATATTTCATAAAGTTTTTTAATAATAATATGATTAACCAAAGCATATCCTCAGAGAGTTTCTACCCACATGTGCATTCTTAGTTCCACTCATCATGAATCAATGTTATGATTAAGTCAATGTTTTTTTCAACCTTTTTTAAATTGATATAACCAAAATAAATATGTTCCACAACCACATCCGAATTTTATTATCCATAGAGGTATTTATTTCTAATAAAAACTACATATTATCCACTTTACCGAAACGTCAAGATATTAAACAATACATAGACATATTCCTAGGGATTTATTAAAAGTTTTGTTATTATAATCCCCAAATAAAATGTACATTATTTACAAAATATTTAATCATATTGGAATCCCATAGAGTTTCCTATTATAAAAAAATTAACTTATCAACCATTAAATTATAATCAACAAACATTATAATATATATATTTATTTAAAACTTCCTTTTATAATAACTCTGACACCTTATACCCACACTCTCGAACTAGTTCCATAAACACAAACCTTACATACATGAATTGATACAAGCTATAAAATTTTAGATATAATCATCCATAAAAACAAAATCAATACGAATTATTTAAACTATTACATATAATAGATACTTTTAGGTTCATATAAATTGATAATTAGTACACATCATAAACTAATGATAACCATATCATTCCAAATTAATGGACATATTTTTCATTATGCAAATGAAAATGATAAATTTTTGAAAAGTCTCAAACATATAACTTAAATTATTCCACACCATTTATCCTTCTGATAATGTCATATTTAATAATTTTATTAATATACTAGATAATGGAAATATAACCAAGGGGTGTTATTTATCACTCGACATAGATATAATGGATGGAATCGGTAAAGAGCAAGAATAAAATATTTACATGAAACTGTGAGCATAATATTTTAAGGAAAATAAATGGGATAATGGATATCAATAATAATGATCTCATACATATGGAATTAATAATTCCAAATATAAAAAAATGGATTTGAATTCATCGTTACAAGAAAATTTATATGTCTTTGAGAATGTATTCAAGATATATTTCCCAATTAGAATGACATATATCATATACTAAAAACTATTTGGTATCATAAAACCCATAATTCTAGTAACCACCCTCAAGGGTATATATAATTTTAGTAACCACCCTCAATTGATTAAATATAATACATTCCACATAATAGGCAACAATACCTTTCATACTATTTCCTATGGAATCTTCAGCTGAATAAAAATATGGATATTAATATAATAAAGAATGAAAAATATAAATACATGATCAATAAATGTTAGAATAAAATAATAATTAATAATTTAAATACTTTTCACCATATCAATAATTAGATAACACGATCATAATCTATCCTGATATGTAATGTGGATGATCAAAAAATACATAGTCAATATGCCAATAGTCATATATATCTAGATAAAAATATACAGTACAACAATTATTTCAACATGTTAATAGAATATCATACTTTAATGGTGAAAATAATCTAATATTAGTTATCTAAAATTTTATGATCACACCATTTTGAACAATGATTTCATGATTAAGTAAATACTATAATAATGTTATTATAATCCATCTAGAGAAAGAATGTGTAAGGTTTCAAAGTAATATATCCCAAGAAGAGAGAAATATTTATCAAAGGGTTTATATAGGAAGAATATATATCTTGATAAAAAGATAGAGAATACAACATAACAAAATAATAAGATAGAATATACCCAACATTAATGAAATAGGTTCAAGAGAATGATTACCACTCAAGGACTAAAAATTTAGTTCTAAAAAACTCTTACTACTAGGGAAATGAATAAATCAATCTATTGAATAAGGGAATATTATTTGGCTAGTAATTCTCCTAAAATAAAAGTAGTATGATAAAAATATATCCATGGGTAGTTAACACACCATTAAAGGAAAACATTGTGTAAAAGAAATATAACGTCCCAATGACTCAGAATCAAGACACGGAAAACCCTTACGACATTAGATACTTTCAAATAATAGCCCATTAAAACGAGATATTGAAATAAAACATAAATATATATAACCTCTATTCTTCATAAATTAACATTGCAATACTTTTTCGGAATACTTAATACATTACAAAAACAAATGCCCAAAGACCATATTACTCTAGTGCCTTTTGAAACATGAAAACATAAACATCAGAAAAAAAGTGAGCTACGTTATCTCCCACTAGGTTCTTCATGACTATACCCCTTATTCGACACATCAAACATAATACATATCTTCATAACCTAGGGTAAAGGTTACATAAAAGGGTGTGGGATTAAATGCTTAGTAAGGGTAAACAAAGGATGTATTTCAACATAATCAGGAGCATAAGGGTATGATAACATGAGCATGAAAATAGAAGATCATACCTTGTATATAAAAATATCATAAATAAAAATCATGGAATAAATATTTCAAGTTAATATGAAAATATAAATATGTAAATATAGATCATAATCCATGAAATCATAACATATGAATACGACATGAAATTATGACTGACACATAAGTATATAAAATCATTTACATAGAATTCAAGGAATAACTTGTATGTCCTTGTTAGATGTATGGATTCACTCCCCATACAATGTTGATAGTCATGGTTCAATCCAATGTCTATCTTAGTAGTATGATTTCACTCCCCATACCATATTTGTAGTCATGGTGCACTCCCATGATCATCTTAGTAGTTGTGGTTTATTCCCAAGTATATATTTTTCAACCTCATAAGATTTAAATATTTTCCCAATATATTAGAGGTAGATATAGGTCCCACCCATATAATAATGAAATCATACATACTTGTTCCACAAATTCATAAAAAGTCATATAAGAACACATGAAATGAAACAAGTGTCATAAATATATAAACATATCTTTACAAGCTGAAAATTATTGGTTTCATAATGATTTATTCAAATAATAATCGATAAAAATAAGTGGGTTTAATAAGAATTAAACCCATAGAAGTTGAATGAGTTTCATGAACCTATAAAAATTAAAAGTGAAACAGGTTTCATAAAAATCATTCCATCAAAACATAAACCAGACAAAGAAATAATATTAATGGAAACATTGAATCATTTTTCAAAAAAGGATTAGTAATACCTACAAATGGAATGTTATATGAGAAATAAATTTCAAGGATCTTTTAAAAACATTTATTAAGGAATATATCCTTTATGTATTGAGAAACATTTTTTAAACCATGATACATTTTTGAAAATCATTTTCTTGGAAAATTTATTTGAAAAAATATAAAATAAGGTTTAAAAATAATAAAACATTTTTATAATCGTTTTCCATGAAAATTATCTTCAAATATAATTTGAAATCGTTTTTGAAAACTTTGATTTTTAAATACAATAGATTCTCGACCGTACAGAGAAATACAGTCCGATTTTTCTTAATTTTTTTTATTAATTATATTAAGCACCAAGAGTGAGAAAATGGTAATCTTACATGGATATATCATGAATAAATGGAGGATAATATCATTCATTATATCCTTGGGATATGGATTATAATATTTTATCAATGGAAGCAAAATCATAATCAATTACGATAAACAATGATATTGTTTAAATAAACCCATTCCACATGGTAACTTGAAATCATACTCTATATGTAAGAAAATGAATTTACTTGAAGATTTAAATATCATTAAAATAATTAAATTCAATATATTAATTATCAAATGGATGTATAAACACCTCGAAAAAGTATTTTTGCTTATAAAAAAACATGTGTCTCAAAAAGGCAATTTGAGACGAAATTATCTTACTGATTTGGTATCTTCTGAAACAAAAACGCAATGAAATAAAGATCATAAAATGGATATGTAAATATTAATAAATTTAAGAATATGAATCATATAATAAATTCAGTCCAGAATATATACCACACAAAAGAAAATAGTGGTGAACATGGCATGTATCCCGTAGATATAAAAAGTGAGATGAAATTCGCTTAGCTTATGTCTCAACTCTCATCATACTCATACAATCATCCTATATAATAAATTAATGTTTCTTATAAATACTTTAAAGAAATATATTATTAAATCCACTTACATATATTATTTCTTTATGAATTTATATTACCCACTAATTAAAAATTCCATGTTAAGGTTTTCCTTTGGTAAATATCTGATTTGTTTTTCACATGTGTCTTAATTTGTTATATTTTGTGTCATTATACTAATAACCTGATTTAAAAAATGTAAAACTTGATAATAATATAATTTATACTAGTTATATGTGTATTATAATAATCTATGAAATATATTAGTATGAAATGGAATACATCATTCATGGAGACGGTAGGTCGTACGTACACATGAACACTGTTTTCATTTTATTATCATATTGAATAAAAGAAAGTAAATGAAACATATGTATATATATATAATAATTATAGTTGCATGGTTATATCATACATCTATTATATAATTTCACTAAACTAATCATTAAAAAATTCCATTTATTGTGTGAAGGAATCACATCTCTTTGTGGGGGCGGTTGTCCACATGTTCACAAATAATGATATCGTATTTAAAAAAGATGGAATTTATAAACGTATATCTTCTAAAATAATTATAGAAGCATAAATACATAATAAATATCATATATATAATATATAAATATAATATGTATCATAATTCACAACCATGAAAGGTTGTAAAGGAAAAACAAACAACATTATTTCATTACGAAGTAGTTCACCATACACAAGAACAAAAAGTTTGTCACCCATTAGATATAAGTGTATGTACTTGTAGGTGTATCCATTAATATAAAAAAATTTAAGTATATAGAAAATATTTTTGTTATTATATATGAAATTAATAATTAGATTTTAAGTGCTGGAGAATGAAAAAAATAAAGGATCTTGAGGAAGGATGTTACCTCTTATTTTGGTAACTCTTTTTTGGTTTACAACAATGGGATTCCTTGGTTGGATTTATGCATAAAGGAAGGATTAAAAAAGTAAGGTAGGGTTTCAGGGATGATATTTATTCATATGTTAGCCTAGAAAAATGGCGAGAGAGTTGTGAGTAAGTTGGAGGGTTGAATGTCTTTTTTATAGAGGAGGAGGAGTGGCATTATAGTTAATTTTGGAAAAGGGAATTCCACCCACTTTTTTCCCTTCTCATTAGGCTCCAATAAGGATCTAAATTCTATCCAAGGGATTATAGGGTCTTGTTATGACCATAAAATAGAATTTGTACAAGTGTATTGATAGATTCTTTAGGACTTCACGACCCTTGAAATTTAATTTATTAACCTACACTAGTATAATAGTGAATGGTTGAACCCTAAGGTAGTTGAGTAATCTACGAATTGTTTTCAAGCCCACTATTGTCAGCAATGGGTTAATTTTTATAATTTTTATCCTTTTAATATATTTTTATAAATACAGATATGATGACTATAAATTTAAATAATTGTGTAATAAAAAGGGAAAGTTTGCTGACATCAAAGATAGAGAAGAAGGAAAATGATTCAAGAAATGATGATTTAGAATTATTATCACTAATTCTTGAAGAATAAATAACATTCAAAAAAATTTATTGACATCACAACCTTGAAAATTACTGAATAAATCTTCTTCAAAAGGAGATTAAACCCATGTAAAGATTAAATCTAGGAGCTTTCCACATTGATATTTATCAACCTATAATGAAAGTTTAAATGGACTCAATGGGATTAAACTCACCAAAACATTCCAAGATTTAAATTTAAATCCATATAAAATAATTCAAGATCAATATCACTGATTGATATTCAAATTTTGAAGTAAAAAAAATATTCAAATCAACTAAAAAGGAATCAGAATTAATCTCTCTTATCAATTCATACACTTATAAAAAATGATATGTGAATAAACAAAAGGATTTAAACATCAGTATTAGATATACACTAACAAAGAGTTTAAATAGGAATAATCACTAAATAATTTAGATCAAAAAATTATTTTTAATTTAAGAAAATAAATAATTATGAAGAGCACCCATTTAAAAATGTCATCATTATGAATAGGATGCTCTCCTCCTCCAGGTCTTCTTTAATTACCTTCTCTCTCATCTCTTTATATCCCCAACTGCTCTCCATGGATGATGTATCATGAAAAGTGAATCCAGGTTTTCAATAGTGATAAAAGTTCAAGAGTGTGTGGAGTCAAGAACTTAACAAAAAGAACCTTATACTTTTACTTTCATCTAATTTTCCAAAAAGCAAATATTAAATTAATTTTTTGTTTGGAATCACCTTATTAAAACAACCTAAATGATTCCATTAAAATATAATGTACCCTTCTTTTTCTGGCATTCACTATTCACTTCATCTTAATGAACTCATTTTTAATAGTGAACAATTTATTATAATTTTCCCAAACTACGTATCATGTGGTAGGCACTGTGCATATGAACTTATTCAATATTTTACAAAGGGATTCTATTTAACAAAAATTCAACTAGTGACTAGGGTTTCAAAGATTCATTGTGGGTCCCAAATGCCCAAATTACTCTAGTTAAATAGGACCATATGGAAACCATTTACATTGGAAAACAAAGGTGATTACTTTTAAAAAAAATTTAAATGAAAAATGAGTCCCCTAGATGAAAGTTTAAACCTCTTGTTTTTAAAGCTATGATCTCAATTCTACAAAACAAGTATCCTATATCACTCTCAATATTAGTTACTAAACCAAATTAATATATAATTACTAAGAACATCCACTAAGAAATCATCCAAACTCATATGTTTCAGACTCAAAGATTCTTTTAAATACCAATAAAAAACATTTCCTTTGGGAAAAAGCATTTTAAGTCCAATGTATAACCTAAAAAAGACTAAAATTATGAAATAATTTTGAAAACATTTATCCATTTTTAACAAAAAGATTAATGATTTAAGTAATTTTATGGGTTTCCTTTAAAAATTGTTTTAGTTTAATCATGGATTGACCCTTTCCCCACACTTGAAATCCAACTTTGTCCCTATATTTGAATTCAAATATATAGAAGAACATTACTAGACAAATAAATATCAAAGTAGTTTTTCAAGTAAGTTGATTAATGAAATGTTTAAAAGGTATCATTGAAACATAAAAGAATGCTTTCCAAAAAACCTACATAACACTAGGTTAACATGCATTATCATTTAAGGCAGTGATATATTTTTTTAATTATATTAAAACAGTAGCTTGTGAAAGTCTAAAAAAAAGCAAATTAGGTGAAATCAAATTATTATTTTTATTCAATATGATTTACAATTTAACAATAAAAATGTATGCTAATCACCCAAAAAAAATAAGAAGAGGATTCCAATAAAAAGCAGCTATGGAAACCCCCCCCCCACATGAGTTCTAGCGGTGAAGAGATTTAGAAAAAAACTCAAATTTTCAACAATGAAGCACATGCAGAAAAATTTTCAACATAGTGACATGAAGTAGGATTTTTAATATACCATTAATGCAACAAAAATAATTTTTAGAAGTAGTAGAAATTAATGAAACATCAACACTTATAGCAGTGATTCACTGACAATAGTGTATCAGTGGATCTGGTGCATCGGTGAGTCAATGAATCACCGATAACTGTGAAATTTTGACTTATCAGTGATTTTTTAAAGTAAATAGGATCAAAAATTTAATGCAAGAGTAAAATGAAAAAAAAAATATTTGGTAAATTTTGTCCATATACGATCCATTATAGGAATTCCACTCTTTTAATAACATTAGCATCATTAAACTCTAAAAACACAAAGTTGGAAGACCAAGTACAATATTCCAATAGAGAAATAGAATACAAAAGACAACAAAGCATTACCTTATCCAAATCATAAAACTAGAAGGAAAGTAAATACATGAACCATGGGTTGAGACCCATGAAGAACTAAATTTTAAGTCTTCATTTTGAATTTATTTAACTGAAAGTTTTCTATTTTATTGAAATTAAGAAAAATCATGGGATGCCTCCCATGTAGTGCTAGTTTTTATGTCCCTAGTAGGACGACCCAAGAAACTAACCATGGTCACTAAGTGGGCGTGATTTCTTCAATAGTAACCTCAATATGTGTTTTTCACAAATATTTTTAATAAAGAAATAAGAATTTATGGTACTCAAACTTAAGAAAATAGAATATAAACTCTCATAACCTGCAATAACTCCTATGAAAAACCCTTTGACCTTAATGTCCCGGTAATGGTTGTAATCAATTTGAATAGAATATTTATTATCCAAGTATAACTTTTCAGTATTTTTAAATGTATTAAGTTATGTTGTAAATGTGGGAACACCCAATCTCTACGAAGAATATTTTATGTCCAGACATAACAAAGTCACCCATGGAAGAACTGTTGTACACTTCTTGTATAAATTCATATTTTTCATGGGCTGATTTTTCAAGAAGGTACAACAATGAAATGGGTGATACTAAGGGTTACGAAAAATCATCAAATTTATCTACCTTAAACAGAACACCAACACCATCAAATCCAAGGGTACATAAAGATAAGTTTTAAAACAAAGTTTCAAGAGGGGAAACAATAGGGTGCTGATCATAATAAAAAACACTAGAACTCAAGTGTAACTATAAACTAAGTCTATATATTATTTTTTGAACCAAACTAAGTTGAAGAAGGATGTGAATGATTTGGAATAAATTTTACTTGATCGTTCAAAGATACATGTTTTATAATGTTATAAATTTCATTCAGAATATCCTCATCAGAAAATAACCTCTCAACATCTACTACTTCTAATAAATTTATACTGACTAAATATAGTTTGTAATCAAAATATTTTTCATGTTCACATTCAAAAGGTTCGTTTTCAAAAAAAAAACTATTGATTGTTTCAATTTAGTTATAAGGGAATGGTTTTGAAATTTAACTTCAAAAAATTTAGTTTTCGGTTTGTTTAAATTTAAACAATTCCCCCCATGCATAACAGCACAACTTTCAATTTCAGTACATAATGTCTTAGAAAAGTGATTAATCTAAGAATAAGGAAATGAAATCTCATCAGTTAATTTTTCCTCAAAATACAATCCCTCATAATTATCCTCAAACATCACTTTAAAGATTGATGGGTAGTAATTTTATAAATAGGGAAGTGTGGTTTTTCGTTTAGGTTCACAAAATTTATATTCAATTCTTTCAAATATATTATCCATTTCCAACATATTCCCCATCTCATGTTTATATTAATTATTTAAAAATAAAAAAAATTTGGGTGAAGAGTTTTTAACGTTCATGTTCTCTTTATTAAAATTCTCTTTGACTAGTAAAATAATGTTTTCAAAGCTCTTAAAAGAATGATTTTTCTCAAGACTGGGTATCATGAAAAGAGATACAAATTCTTCTTCAATTTGATTCAATTCTATTTTTAAATTCTCAAACTAAACTCCCTTTATGTTCATGATGGGATATTCAATAATGTGTTCTTTAATTAGTGATTTTGTTATTTTCATATTTATTTCTTCAAAAATAGATTCTTTAAGTATAATGTTTTATGCTTAGGTTCAGGCTCAACCTCCTCTCCATTTTAAGTTTCAAATATCCTATAAAAATTTTATTTTTCTCTTATTTTAGTTTTTTCTTGTTCTTTAAATATTATTTTTAATTATATAGAGGATGATTTCTTACATTTTGAGTTTTTTATCTTGCTCTTGAGAATCTCTAATTTGAATTTCATGGATTTTGGTTAATAAGGTGTACCTATCTTTCATCTTGGCATCAGACATAGATACAATTGGGTCAAGTTTTTATAAGATGTCATAATTAGACTCAATTTGTTGTTAATTTTATTTATAGTGAATTTTTGTTGTTGTTGTTGGTTAAAGACACACTTCCAGGCATAATTTCCATAATAACCACAACAAACACAATATAGTTCACTATGATTACAAGCCTCTTGTTCTTCCATTTTTTTAATGAATTAGATTAAACAAAATTAGTAATCATCAAACAATATGTTCAACTAACATCAAATTAAACACTCAAATTTACATTCAAACAGTACTTCAACATACAACACAATCAGAAGAATTTTTTAATTCAGAATTATTTATTTTTTATTTTTAATTTTTTAAAACCCCATGAAACTCCTCGCATTCCTTCCTTGAAAACAACACCAATTTTTGAAAGAGTTTGAAGGTCATCATGACCCTCAAAATTAAATGGATTAACCTGCACTAGTATAACGGTGTAGAGTCGAACCACAAAGAATGGAAGTGAGTAATCTATGGTTTTCTTACTAGACCACTATAGATAGCAGTGGGTTATTTTTTAGACTTTTTAAATATATTTTATATTTTATTATAAAGACATATATAAAGTAAATATTTTTAAATAATTATTGAAGAAAAAGGGAAAGCGATTAAACAATAAAGAATGAGAAGAAGGAAAATGATTCAAAGAATGGTGATCATGAATTCTTAACCCTAATGCTTGAAAATGAAATAATCTTCATCGAAATTTATTGACATCACAACCATGAAAATGACTAGATCAATATCCCTTACCAAGACATTAAACCCATAGAAAGATGAAATATAGGAGCTCACCACACCAAGATTTATCAAACTATAATGAATGTTGATATGGAATCAATGGGGTGAAACTCACTGTAACATTCAATGATTTGAAATTAATTCTCAATAGAAGACATTCAAGATCAATATCACCGATTGATTCTGAAATTTTGATGTTAAACATCAGGGATGTGAATCAACTAAAAATGAATCAGAACTGATCTCTCAAATTAATTATTACATTCACAGAAAATGATATGTGATAAAAAAAATGATTTAAAAATTAGTATTAAAATTCCCCTAATAAAAAATTTAAATAGAAATCATTGATAAATCGTGTTGATCGAAAAATTTTATTACAGATAAAGAAAACAAATAAGGAATAATAGCCCCCCTTTAGAAATGATATCCTTGAGAATAGGTTGATACTATCCTCCTGGTATGCTTCTATTTCCATCTCTATCATCTCCTTCTATCTCCTACTGCTCTCCATGGATGATGTATCATGAAAAGTGAATAACGAGTTTTGAATCTTGCTATAACTATGTTTTAATACATTCATCACCTGCTTCATTATCACCAAAGATCTTCACCAACATTGATAGGTTCTTATCTTTCATGCCACAGACATGCATTTTTTATGAATTACATGTCATATTATCAAAAACCATGTAACTAACTCCACAACAGTTTTTTTGAGTGAATCTGGATGAGAACCTAACTCATGAATATATTTTCAAATTAAAACAGAGGAGAGTAAATACTTAGTTCGACGTTATTATAGTGTTGTAATAATTATTTATTTAGTTAACATAATTATAATTAAACATTAATTTGGTAATAATGTTATATAATTTATATTAATAACATTAGTTATTATTATTTTAATTGAAAATTATTTTATTTTATTTGTATAGAAATTTTATTAATTATATAATTATTTACTTAATATTACTAAATTTAACATTTTAATAATTTTATATAATATTCTCTTAAGATTGTTAAAAGTTATTATTTTATTAAGTTATTTCTTTAGTTATTTTTAATAAATATTTTTATTAATGTTTATTATGAATAAATTATTTAATAATTTTATTACTATTATAATTGTTAAAGTATTTATTATTTTAAATTAATTTGATTATATTAGTGAATTAAATATTTTTGTTCTAAAACATTTTATTTAATTAACTTGTTTTATATTTTTATTTTATAAATATTAAATATTTAATTTTTATTATCTATTAGGTTTTATTAAAAGTATTATGAATTACAAATACTATTTTTAGTTCATTAATTATTATTTTTCTAATTCTCCCCCAACCCATTTCTTCTTCCACGCACAGGGGTAGGAGATTCTCTATCTTTTTCAAGAAGCATCCCAGTGACATTGAGCTCCTGCACAGTGGTGATAGAAGTACTCTAGGAAAATGAGGAACAATCTCACCCTCCTCCTTGGTCAACGACGGTGAACTTTCAATAGTTGATTCCAGCTCCAGCAACACTTCTCCATGATTCCTTAGTGATCTTAGATGGGGATCCGTCAGCACTACCACGTCTTCGTTCTCTTCGACATCAGTGAATAGGTGCCAGACTATTCCAGTTTTCATCTTCTACCTTGGGTTGGAATAACATCATCTCTTGTTGGCCTCTTCCGCAATGGTTGGGATTCAGTGTAAAACAAAGGGGGTTCAATTGGCATCGGTCTCCTCCAATCTCCTCTAGATCTATAAATGATTTTGATTTCATGTGTAGATCTGAATCTGGGTTGAGTTTGGGTTTGGATAAAAGGCTATTTCATTGGATCTGTAGATGTTTTTATTTGATCTAGTTGATTGAAGATTATGATGTGACTTGATTCAGGTTCAAGTTTCAGATTTGTGGCCATTTGATGGTGATATGTTGGGAGGAGTTCTAGCGGTGGAAATAAGCGATGGTGAGAGGGAGGAGGCACCAGTGGCCTATTCTATTATTGATGGAAATAATGTCATCGTTGAATTGTAATGGTGTTTATGGAATGGGATTTATCATCTCCAATTCCCTGAAATAATGGATCATCCATTAGCACTCCAGGATGTTGACACCTCGACTTTTTTCCACGCGTTGCAATCTAGTAATGGATTGAAACGAGGGGTATATTGTTCTTTAATTGAGACACATTTCGGCATATTCTGCCTCTATCCAATCAAAATAATGTCCTCTCACCAATTTATAATATTATATTATATATTAAACAAATAATAAACTATGTGATATGTTTTAAAACCGAATATATATTTAAATGAAATTATATTTATCTTATATAAAAAAATATTACACTTTACTAAAAAATGTCCAAATAATATGTGTTTGATTTTTTGATTAATTGAGTAAAATAAATATATGTTAGTTAATATTTTTAAGTGCGTACACATTTTTAAAACATTTTAAATATTAATGAGTTTATTTTATTTTAAAACCAATTATAATTTTAATTGTAATATATATTTTTGGGTTTAAAAAAATATTGTAACATCTTTTAAAAAGAATTAAAAATACATATGTGATAAGAATAGACTTGTTAATCATTTAGGAGAAAATTAATAGATTTTATTTGATATGTTTAAAGTCATAGAGTTATTTTAATTCAATAAAGAATATTGAGTTTATTGTATTTTAAATATAATTATTATTGTAAATCCAAGGAAATATTTGTGTAAAAAAGGTTTATGCCATTTAAAAAAGGCCAAATAATTTGTCTTTATAAAAACAGTTTAAAAAAAAATTTATTATAATGTTTCTTGTTGAATCGTTGAAATTTTATGAAGACTTTATTTGAGTTATCTATTTGATTTTTAGTGAATGTTTTCATTGATGATTAATGTAAGTTTCTAATTCACACTGGAATGTTCCAGATGAAGTTTCATAGGAATTTTCAGTTTAAGTTCCACTGAAACATTCTCTTCATAGAATTATAATTGTTATTAGTATATATATTGAATAAAATAAATTTCATATATTATGTATAATTGAATTTAATATAAATATGTTCATTAAAATTTAATTTTTATTAATATATTATACAGTTTTATAAATATATACTTTTATTTTATTATGGAACATCAATTGAAACTTCATTTGGAAATTCCACTGGAACGTCCACTAGAACGTCCACATGTACCTCCACTGGACCATCCACTGGAACCTCCACTGAAACTTCTACTAGAACTTCCACTAGAACATGGAACGTCCATTGGAACCTCCACTGGAACATCCAATGGAATGTCCACTGGAACCTCCACTGAAACTTCCACGCGAACCTCCGCTGAAACTTTATCTTAATAGATTTATTATTGTTATTAATATAAATGGTGAATAAAATATATTACATATCTTATATATAATTTAATTTTATATAAATATGTATATTAAAATTTAATTTTTATTAATATATTCTATAGTTTTATAAATATATAATTTTGTTGTATTGTGGAACATCCATTGAAACATCATTTGGAAATTCCACTGGAACTTCCATTATAACTTCCACTGGAACTTCCACTAGATCCTCCACTGGAACCTCCACTGGAACTTCTACTAGAAGCTGCACGGGAACCTCCACTGAAACCTACACTGAAACTTACAATGGAACTTTCACTGGAACCTGGAACCTCTATTGGAATCTTTATTGGAACCTCTACAAGAACCTCCATAGGAACATCCACTGGAAACTCCACTGAAACGTGTATGGAAAACTCCACTAGAAATTCCTCTTAATAGATTTATAATTGTTATAAGTATAGATGTTGAATAAAATATAATTCATATATTATATGTAATTGAATTTAATATAAATATTTTTATTAAAATTTAATTTTTATTAATATATTCTATAGTTATATAAATATTACTTTTGTGTTATTGTGAAACATCCATTGAAACTTTATTTGAAAATTCCACTCAAACCTCAACTGGAACGTCCATTGGAACCTCAACTGGAACATCCACTAGAACCTCCATTGAAACTTCTACTGAAACATCCATTTTAATGTACACTACAATATCCACTGGAACCTGGAACCTCCACTGGAACCTCAACTAGAACCTCCACTTGAACCTCCAATGGAACGTCCACAGAATCCTACACTGGAATGTCTACTGGAACCCGGAACCTCCACTAGAACATCCAATGGAACCTCCACTGGAACCCCCACTAGAACATCCCCTGAAAGCTCCACTAGAACGTCCACTAGAAGTTCTACTGAAACCTGAAACCTCCACTAGAACCTCCATGAGAAACATCAATGGAACCTCCACTAAAACTGGAACCTTCACTGAAACTTCCACTGGAACCTCCACTGGAACTTCCACTAGAACCTCTACCAGAACTTCCACTAGAACCTCCACGAGAACCTTCAATAGAACCTCCACTGAAACTGGAACATTCACCGAAACTTCCACTGGAACCTCCACTGGAACATCCACTAGAACCTAAACTGGAACATCCACTAGAACCTTCACTGGAACTTTCTAAATATGTACATTATATTTACATTTTAATTCTTGTATTTTATATATTTTTAAATGGTAAATTATATTATTTTTATAAAATTTATGTAAAATATTTAATACATATTATATACAATTTCATTTAATATAAATACATTCATTAAAATTTAATTTTCATTTTCGCCTTTTATTTTTTATTTTTTTTGTTTTTTATAATCGGAATTCTTCATTGACATTTTTCCCTTTAAATAAAAATGTTATTTTTTCATCAAATTTGTATTTTTTATTTTTAGTTACACTATAAAGTATATTATTTTTATGCCTATACAAGTTTATAGCATAAAAATTATTATCCATTTATAAAATAATGAGTTTTTCTTTATTTGGGAAAATTTAATTATTTTCAATCAATATTTTTAGAAAACATTTTAATATAGTAATGTTATGTTATTTTTTTCTATGGGAATATTTTTAATTTCTTTTATAAAAAATATTTTTTAAACTTAAAAATATTAATAGTTGTTTAAAAAATTATTTAATAAATAAAAAATTAAAATGTTTTTAAAAAATAGTAATTTATAAGAAATTTATATTTTTCATTGTTATTGTTTTTTTTAAATTGATATGTTTTAATTAGTAATTTATATCACCGTTTTTGGTATACATGTTTTGTTTTTGAAATGTTTATGTTTTGAATAATGATTTTAATGTTTTCTATATCATCATTTTTCATATGTTTTTTATGTTACTATTTTTTTTGTAATTTATAGAATTTTTATAGAATTTAAAATAGAATATTATTATTCTGCATTTTTATTTTTTGAAATGTTTTTTTATATGTTTTAGATATGTTTTTTAATGGGTTACATTTTTTTATAATGTATTATAGCTGTATGGAATTGATAAAAGTGGAGGGTGGAAATGGGTTTTTTAAAAATTCTAACAATCGGTTTTTTTTTAATTTACACTTGCACGACTGCCATTTTTTTTAAACACGCATCAACATCTAAGTTGTACCAGATTTTATAGTAAACCCCATAACAGGAGATGATGTTAGTCCTATAAGGAATGAGTAACATTGGAAAAGGCTGAGACATCGTTGGGAAGAAAATAATAAATCATCGAAAAAAGGAAAAGTACAAAAAAGTGTCATGGTTGGGTTCCCAATGGTGACTCACTTAACCAATAGTGTGGGTGAATTAAATTTTAAACTGTAATATATACATAAATCAATTAATTAGATGAATCTTAAACTAAGACAAAAACAATTATCTAATTAATTTAAAACAAAAAACTAAATCAAAAAGTTATAATGAATCATAAAATAATTAAAGTAATAAACGTTATAAGAAAGAAAAATAAATTGAAACTTAAAATCAGATGTTAAAAAGATATAAAGTAATTAATGTACGAATGCAAATTAATTATAAATTTATTTTAAGAAAACATAATTAAAAGATCAATGATTAAGTTAATTAATATGAAAATTAAATGACTAAATTATTACTTAATAAAATTTCATATTATTAAAAATTAAAACAGATTAAAACTATTAAACTAATTATTAAAATAAATTAAGACTAAATTAATTAATTTAAAGGCATTTATACATAATTAAATATAAAACATGATTAATTAATAAACATAGTTATTAAATTTAAAAAGTGATTTTATTTAGAAAAAGAGGAAATAAATTTATTAAATCATAAAAATTTATTAACAATATGGGTAAAATTAAGAAAAATTTAGTCTACATAATTTATAGGACGTTTGTACCTTATGTTTAAGGCTTGGTCATTGGTTAAACTTAATTTTACATTAATCATTAGAATAAATTTTAACTATATTCATTTATATTTTTGGTAAAAAAATAAGTTGATATTATTATAAATTATAAATTATTATTATTAAAAATAAGGAATATAGTTTTCCAAATTATAATCATAAATTTTGCATAAATTTATTTAAAATTAATCATGTAGAAGGGAAGAAATTGCAGGGTTTTAGAGTAAAAATGATCAAAAGATTACCATGTTTTTATACACAATTCTAATTTGAAAATTTGTTCCAATGACATAAATTTGATTTATTTATTTTTTTGATATAATTATTCTCTAAAACTAAATAAAAATATAATTTGACTACAAAAATAAGTTAGATGAAAAATCATTTTTGAATCAAAATTCCATATTTTTCCCTATTCATCAAAAAATAATGTTTCCCAGAAAAATACCAAAAATTCATCATACGATAATTTAGAAATTATAAATTAAAAAATAAAGTTTATATTATTAAATTCAATTTATAAAAGTGTTTATAATTAATTTTATTATTTTTCACATAGGGACTTGAAATGCTATTCATTTGAGAGAATAGTATTTTTAAGGATATGGGGTCTTTATAAAAATTATAGTTTGCATTATCAACATGTGAAGGGTCAGGTATATAATACCTCATGAGAGATGCATGGAACACATCATGTACATGAGATATATTTGGAGGATTTTCTAATTGATAGGCTACAGTCATGGTGTGATCAATAATTTCAAGGGGACCAATATACCTAGGGAATAGTTTTACATTCTTAATAAATATCATAACCTTCTTCAAAGGAGATATTTTTAGAAACAACTTATCAACAACCTAAAATTCTAGATCACATCATCCTTAATCAGCAAAAAGTTTCTTCAAACATTGAGATTCCATGATATGGTACTGAATGATTTTAACCTTCTCAACCATTTCTTATGTTATTTAAGTTCCCAATATATTTCATCATCAAACTTCATCCCAAAACATTGGAGCTCTACAATTCTTAGCATAGAGGGATTAATTAAGAGATATATGAATTATTAAGTTGAATATATTATTGTAATAAAACTCAAATAGATTAAGGTGTTGATCCCAAACACCATTGAAATACAAATAACAAGATCGCAAAATTTCATGTAGGGTTTGAATTGTTCTTTTAATCTGAACATCCAGATGAGGATGAGAAGAAGTGCTAAAACACAATTTTGTACCCAGGGCTTACTGAAGAAATTTATATAATTTTCTAGAAAACCTCAGATCCAAATCATAAACAATGGAATGTGGTACTCCATGTACCCTTTCCACTTCCTTAATGTATATCCTAGAAAGCATATCAAGAGAGATTTTTTCTTTTCTTACGATGAAGTGTTATGACATAGTATGGTGACTGAATACCTTCTCTATAACATTTAACCATTTAGATGATTGTGGATTCCAATGATAAAATTCATAGTTATATTATACCATTTCAATTATAGTATGGGTAATAGAGGAAACATCTCTATAGACTATTGTCTTTCATCCATAACTTACTGGCATACCATGAACGAAGATACAAAATTTGTAATATTTCTCTTCATCCCATCTCATCAAAACTATCCATTCAAATTTCTATCCATATTCTTACTTCCATGATGAATAAAGAACAAAGAACAATGTGATTACTTTTAAAAACTCCTTCTTAAGATCTGGTATGGATGGAACACATAGATTGTTATCAAACCTTATCATTCTATCCTGATCATGGATAAAATTAAAGACATTTCAAATGTTATTTTATAGAACTTTATCTTTCATCTACCCCTCCTTAATCTTCACCTAGATAAAGGGTTGAGCATTTATTTGAGAAAGACAATATTTTCCCCCTTCCTTAATGATTTCTTGATCCATCCTTTTCAAATCCTATAATATTGGATCTTTTGTGATCCTCGTCAATTATAAGCTATAAAATTCCTTTCTACTCAAATGCTTCGGCCACATTTTTTTTCATCCCCAGGGTCGTAATGCATAGAGAATTCATAATAACTTATCAACTCTAACCATCTTCTTGGTACATTTTAAACTCCTACAAGGTGAATATATATTTCATAATTTTATGATCTATATGTATATCAAAGTTTTCTCCAAAAAGATAATGTCTCCATATCTTTATTGAAAATAAATCCATACAGCTAAATGGAAATCATTAGTTGGGTAATTATGCACATGAATCATAAATTATCATGATGTATAAGCGATAACCATGCTATTATGCATAATAAAACATCCCAATCACTTATTGGATGCATCATTAAATATAAAAAACCATTTTATACTATACGGATATTTAATCACAAGTTTGCTGACCAACCATCTCTTAAGTTCCTTGATATTTTTCTAACATTGTTCTTTCTTGGGGAGCTTGACACCCTTTCGATTTAACATTGTTAAAGGATTAGATAGTCATGAGATATTCTTCATAAACCATAGATAATATCTATATAAATCATAAAAAAATTGAATCTCAATCGCTGTGGTTGTCCTAGGACATTATTGAATAACATCTATCTTCGTTGGATCCACTACAATACCGTATATTGAGATTATATAACCCAAAACTGAAAACTTTTGCATCCAAAATTCACACTTTGTATGTTTTTCCTATATTTTCTCCTTACATTGGGTATTTAGTGAAATTCTCATGTGGTTTTCATGCTCTCATTCCATCTTTTAATTTATAATAATTTCATATATAAAGACTACAAAAAATTGTTCAATGTAATCTTTAAAGACTATACTCATTAAATCATTAAAGATTGTAGGGGAATTAGTAAGACCAAAAGGCATTACTAAATATCTATCATTTCCATAAATTGTACTAAATTTTGTCATTGGTATATCCTCTTTATCAATCCTCAATTGATGATTACAAGAATTAAGGTTAATCTTGAAAAATTATTGATCTTTTCATAGTTGATCAAACAAGTAATCAATACTGGGAAAATGATACATGTTCTTTATTTTGATCTTGTTCAAATCCTCATAATCAATAAATTGTCTAATTTTTCCATATTTATTTTTAACAAAAGGAATAGGTGAACCCCAAGGTGACACACATGGTAGAATGAATCCCTTATAATGGTTTTGGGGAGTTTCTTCTCCAATTCCAACAAGTAAATTAGGATTATTCTATAGTGAGTCTTTAAAATTTTCGTGGAACCTGATGTGATTTCTATTGGGGACTCAACTTCATACTTTGGTGTAAGTCTTATAAAATCATTTTTAAAAGACATCCATAAATCCCCAAAAATAGGCATACCATCGTCGATAATTTTTACCCCAACCATTCAAGATAAACAACCCCTTTGAATGGAAATTATGTCTTATGTACTGGATGTAATCTCTATAGAGAGATCATACCTATTGTCACATTGATATATGGTCCTAGGTTTGTTTTAAATATCAAATGTAACTTCCCTTCCTTGAAAATTGATGTGGGATTTGTTCAGAGAAAGCCAATCCATGGAAAATATGGAATCAAATTCAACCAAAGAAAGAATGACAAGATTTCCCAGAAGTGCATTCCAACAAACATCAACCAAAGAGGAATCACAGACATGGGTTGAAATCATCTTACTATAAGGGGTAATTAATTCTAATTATATATCAAAATGTTTTTCTAGAATCCTAACACCCATATAAAATTATTTAGATATAAAAGAGTGTGTAGATCTAGAATCAAATAAAACATTAATAGTTCTAGAGTGGATTGTAAGTGTAGAATTCACCACGTTGTCATCACACCCCTTTTTAAAAATTAAGATTGTATTATTATTCTTCTTTTCCATTGGATTAAGAGGTTTCTAACATCGATCATCATCACCAGCCCATAGGTTTGTGCACTGGTTAGTATAATACCGATTATCCTTACACTTATAGCACTGAAACGTGGGAGGTGAAGTCTATGAATATTTTTCTCCATTCGTACCATTAGATAACTTCTTCAAATCACATCAGTAATAAGATTCCCAATATCCTTCCCTTGCACACTGAAAACATTTATTACACCCCTTAGTTATTTTTTTACATTTTTCTTCCCACACACAGAGCATAAAGGAAATACCATCTTCTTTTTTATGGTTTTTACATTTTACCTTATACTCTATCTTACTTTTATTTTAAAAATGGGGAGATTGATTTGGTAATCCAACCTTTGTTTCAACCATGATTGCACCATGAATAATCTATTCATATCTATTAAATTATATTATGACCAACTCCATCCTAAATATTTTCTTCAAGCCACTGATGAACCTATCAACTTTAATTTCAGGATGGATGATAATTCTTGAAGCATACCTCACAATCCTTGTGAAATTATCCATGCAGTACCATAAAATTCATGATCCATTTTATTGAACTCAAGGATATCTTTCTCCACATTCGTACAAAAAATCCAAGGATTTTACTAATTACAAAATTAGTTCATGAACTCATCCTAATCCATGGATTCAATTTCATATTATTTACCCATATGCTTGATTAAATTCCACCACTATTCTAATTCAACATCAAAAAGATTAACAAGTAGAATAAAATTCTTCATTATTCAAACACTAAAGGAAGGAAAATATATTTTCAGTGAAATTGATACATATTTTAGTAACAATAGGATCAAAATATCCACTGAAAGAAGGTGGGTGTTTCCTCATGAAGGAATCAATAGAATTTTGTTCCCTCCATTTTAATTTTAGAATTCCAACAGGGTTCAAAACATCATAAATCTGTGTGAAAAAATAAATGAGTTTTTTCATTCTATATCCCATAGCATTCAGTTTCTCGTGTCGAAAATCATTGCATTTTCCATCACAATCACCATTAAGACGGGTCCTTCAGGTTGAAACCACTATCTAATTCAAAAAATAATATTGTAAGAGAAATTTATCATAGTGGGGTACCACATAATCATGAAAAAACACTTATAGTATGTCTAAATAATGAAACCCCCTTTAATATATGGTACCATAAGTTTATCCTAGTTTAGTCATAAACATATATTTTTCAAATCACACATGATGGTTTCTGAAGAGATTGTTAATTCCTAAAAAATATACCATGAAGTGTGAATCTAGGTGAGATGTAAGGCTCATTATCATATACAAGGTTAAAAAGAGTCAGGACCAACACACATTGTTGGAGATTCTACCCCTAGGTATATTTGTGTGTTATCCGCATCCAATTTTAGTATCAAGACATGAATTTATTACTAGGAACTACTCTATCTACCCTTTACCAAAATTCCATGAAAATTTCTTACACTTTTCCTTATCCTTATAAAAATATTTTAACGTGTCTTTAGGGTTCTCACTATGGTTTACTCATTCTAGTTTTCAATGTTTAACTAAACGTTTTCTATGATACCAACTATAGAGACTATCTCCTTTCATATATTAACATTACATTAATTTTTTGGAATACTCAATAAATTATAGAAATAGATGACCAATGACTGTATTAGTATAGTGAATTTGGAAACAAGGATACATAAACACTAATAAATAAGTGAGCTATATTATACCCTAATAGGTTATTTTTTACTATAACCCTTCTTAGACACATCTGTCAAAAAAATATTTTCATAACATGGGGAAAGGAAACATAGAAATGGGTGAGATCGTATGCTCTATAAGGGTAAACAAGGGATATATGTAACAATAATAATGAGAATAATTGTATGAGAACACGATCGTAAAATAGAATATCATACCCTTCATATCAAATATCATAAATCAGAACAATGGAATGAAGTTTGGTAGTTCATAAGACATGATTCATAATGAAATAAATAACTTAATCCCTAAAATCATAACATAAGAAAAAGACAAGGAATTGTGGAATGTACATTAGCATATAAAATTATTTCCATAGTAGTCATGTAATCACTTTGAAGTCTATAGTTATAGTATGGGTTCACTTCCCATACCATTTTGGTAGTCATGGTACACTCCCATGGCCCTCTTAGAAGTATGAGTTCACTCCAAATATCATCTTGGAAGGCCATATTAGTAGTCAAGGATCACTACCAAGGCCATATTAGTCTATATGATGAGATATAAATATTTACCAAATTAATTCCAGTGAGATATATATCCCACCCATCTCATAATGAAATCATACATAAGTGTTCCACAAGATCATAAACAATCATATCATAACCCAGGAAATGGAATGAGTTTCAGAAAAATGTAATATTATCATCAACTATTGAAAAATATAGGTTTCAAAATCATTTCATCAAAGAAAAATATGTGAAAAGATTCTAGTTTCTTAAGCATAATACCCATGGAAGAGGAGCATGTTTCATAAACCAATAACCCGCGAAAGAGAAATGGGTTTCATAAACATCATGTCATCAAAACATAAAACTTTAAAAGAAACAATACAAGTGGAAACATTGAATAATTTCTCAATAATGGAATGATTAACACCAAAAGATTACATATTATATGGTAAATAATTTTTGAATATCTTTTAGAAACATTTTTTGAGGAAAATTTCCTTTTTTCATTGAAAAAAACATTTTAAAACAGAAGACAATTTTGAAAAGATTTTTCATAGAAATTATATTTGAAAATGTATTAATGAATCATTAAAAAAATAATTTTTTTATAATAATATTCCCTGAAAATTACAATCAAATATCATTTGATGTTTTTTGATATTTTTTGAAAACATTGTTTTTGAAAAAAAACTGACTTTTGACAGAATAGATAAATATGGAATAATTTTTCTAAAAAACATTATATTTGTTATATTAAGTACCAAAGAGTGAAAATTGCTACTTGTATACTGATATATATTGAATAAATAGAGGATAAGAAAAAACATTAGTGATATTATGTGATCGATCATAACACTTCACCAATGGAAGCATAATTGTAAACAATGTTGATAAATGATGAGATTGTTTTAATAAACTCTTACCACATGGTATATTGAAAAATTAATCCCCATGAAAGAAAATGAAATTACATTAATCTTAAATTTTCATTAAAGGAAATATATTCAGGATAAAAAATTTCAATTGGAATTATATACACCACAAAAAATTTGTTTCATAAAAACATGTCTCTCAAAGAAGGTAAACTGAGACAAATATATCTTACCAATTTTGTAACATTTGAAACATAAAACCCATGAAATAAATATCATATAATGGATATATAAATACCCCTAAATTTAATAATATGAAAAATATTATAAATTCATGGAATTTATCTACACCAATCAAACAAAAATATTGGTGAACATAGAATGTATCTCACAAATATAAAAGGTGAGATGAAATTATCTTACCTTATGTATTGAATCTTGTTGTAATCATATAAGATTAAAGTATAATTAATGCAATTTTACTATAAAAATTTTACATAACCATATTATTATATAAAATACCTTATATTATTTGATTATTACTTTATATTACCCACTTATTAACAATTCCATGTTAAGGTTATACTTTATGTAATATCTGCTTTATTGTTTGTATGTGTCTTAATATTTTTATATATTTTGTCTCAATATTTATATATTTATTTAAATAATGTAAAAAATGATATAAATATAATCTAAATTAATTATATTTTTATTATAATAATCTATATAATATGTATGTATGAAATATATTGCACCGTTCATCGAGACAATAGGTCGTACGTATGCATGAATGTAGTTTAGTTTTATTATCGTATTGAAAAAGGGAAAGAAAAATGACATATATGTATATATATATATAATTATATATAATTACTAATGTATGATGATTGTATAATATATATCATTTAATTTCACTAAACCTATCCTTAATACATTCCATGTAGAGTGTGAATGAATCATATCACTTTGAGGAGGTGGTAGTCAACACGTCAACAAACGATGTTACCGTATTTACACAAGTTGGAAAGCATAAATATATGTGTTTTAAAATAATTATATAATAAAAAAGATATAATAAATACAATATATAACATATATAAATATATTTTCCATCATAATTATGTTTCATTAAAGGTGGTATTGAAAAAATTAATAACATCATTTCGTGAGGCGGTAGTTTTCCGTATACAAGAATGACAAGTTTGTTACCCATTAGATTGATGTGTGTGTAATTGCAGGTAAAACCATCAATATAATAAAATAAAAGTATATTTAAGATATTATTGAAATTATATAATAATGGAATAATGATATTTTATGTGGTGTAGAAAGAAAATAAATGAAAGGGGCTTGAGGAAGGATGTTACCTCTTCTTTGGGTAACTCCTTTTTGGTTTGCACCAAAGTGATTCTTTGGATGGATTTATGGACAAATTTAGGATTCAAGAAGGAAGGGGTGATTTTTTGGGAGCATATTTTATTCTACATTGGATGATAAAAATGGCTTTATAGGTATGAGGATGTTGGAGGGGTGAGTTCCTTTTTATAGTGGATGAGGTGTGACATTTTTATAATTTTTTGGAAAGGGAATTCCACCGTCGTTTATTCTAGTTCATTTAAATTAATTAATGATAAAAATTAGATAAAATAACTTTTAGGGTCTAAATATTTCCATAAAATTGATTTTGGATAAGTTCATAGGTTCTTTGTCCCTTTTGTTTAAGGCTTAGTCCCTTGTTAAGCTTAATTTTACCCTAATCGTTGTAACTAATTTTAACTACATTCACTAATATTTTTGGTAAAAAAGATTATTTGATATTATTAGAAATTATAAATTATGATGATTACAAATATTTAATCAATATTTTCAAATTCTAATTGCAGAAGTGGAAGAAATTTATTTAAAGTTAATCCTGTAGATTGGATGACCCTGTAGGTTTTTAAAGTAAAAATGATCAATGGTTTGTAATGATTTTATATCCCATTTCATTATAAAGTTGGTTCCAATGACCTAAATTTGATTAAATTTTGTATATATAATCTAATTATACATTAAAATTAAAATTAAAATGTAATTTAACTATAAAATTAAATTCGGTGAAAAAACAGTTTTAAATTAAAATGCAGTATTTTCACTATTCATCCTAAAATAATGTTTCTTAGAAAAATTAAAAAAATTCATACTAATCTAATTTCAAAATTTTAAATTTAGAAATAAAGTTTATTTAATAAAATTAAATTTATAAAAGTGTCTCAAATTAATTTTATTGTTTTTCACATAAGGAAATGAAAATCAATTCATTAGAGAAAATATTATTTTTAAGCATATAAAGACTTTACGAAAATTTATATTTTTCATTATCAATGTGTTTTATTTAAAGAAAAAAAATATAAAATATATTTGAAAATTAGTTATTACTATTCATTTTACAAAATTTAATGTATAGGTTATAACTATCTCTTTTAAATAATTATAACAATAAAATGTCATTTCATAGAAACTAAATGTTGTGTGTAATGTATGCCAAGTCAGTGTTGTGCGTAGTGAAGTAAAAGTTGGTGTTGCACGTATCATAAGGAAAGTCAGTGCCGTGTGAAAGGAATGTTGGACTTGGTGCAATTCAAGACATCAGTGAAGATTAATTAATTCAATGAAAGAAAAGAAAAGGAAAGTCTCATAAAACATTTGCTGTTATAATAAAATATCACGATAAAAATAAAATACAATATATTATATGAAAAATAGTCTGTATATACACCACATAAATGAAATTATTTGAATAATACAAAATATGTCTCAAAGAGAGAAATTTGAGATAAAAATCCCTTATATATTTTCCTAAATTTCATGAACATACATTAACATAATATAAAAACACATTTATATCTCAATAAATTAATTTAAAACCTTAAGAATATCCATTTTCATTTATAATTTTCATAAAATGTCATTCTATATATGATTTATTACTATTTTTGACATCAGGTGTTTGTAGTGTTGATTGTTTGTACTAGTTTCATAATAGAAATGTCTATGTATATTCTTTCGTAAAATTTCATAATTAATAGATCAGTAAATTAACAATTAGTGAGGATTTATAATTATTTGTAATGCTTAAAATTCCATTCATGAGTTTTTAGTCTTTATCCATGAAGATGAAATAGTTAATAAGCATATTTTAGTGATTCTTGACAATTAATGTGTGTTTTCTTAATTAATGAATTTAATATAGATATAACATTTCCAAATCAAAAAATAATAACTATTTATACATTTAGCTCGTACTATACTTGTAATTATTTTCCCACAGCCATTCATGTAATATATTTATTTTAACGTTCAATTAGGTGGTTAAACCATCCTAGAGATTGACATATCATGATTTAATGAATGGTTACAAGGTTCTTTTATTATAATATAAATATAATAGAACAATAATGATATTATTTAGTGTTTATTAGTGTGATATATCATCATTTTATGGAATTTGAAGACAAAATGATGAAATTACCCAATTTGAATAGATTCTTATTTTCTTAGTATGCTTATTTTGAATTATTAAATTAACAATGGTCATATTTTGATAATATCCTTAATAGGTTATTTAATTTTTCATAACATAATATTAATGATATCAAAAACATAATATTTATCCTTTAATTCCATACTTAGATCCTACCTTGTAAGGTTGTGATGAAAAATGAAACATGTTGCATCGTGAAGGCAGGAGAATATACAATACATGAATGACAATTTTTTTTCTTAATGGTTGTGGTATATGACTAAAACATGTAAAAATATTAATATAGTAACATTAAATTATATAAATTATGACAATATCAATATATAAGTGTGGATAGATTATATTTTATTGAGGATGATAATGAATAAAAGTTCCAAAGTTAATAATTCTCATGTTGAGAACATGAATTTTCATTGGAAGTATCTTGGAAAAGAAATACTTATGCTAAATAAGGGTATACATAATATTATGAAAATGAGATAAAGTTCATGTAAGAGAAAAAATTCTCAGTTTTGAAGTGAAATTATAATGATATGGGTGGCTAGAATTGGGGACGGTGTTATCATTCTTTATGAAAAGGGAAGAAAAGTACTGGGGATAACCCTAAAATCTTCTATAATATAAGGTTACTAATCTAGATAATAAGGAAAAAAATGAAAAACAGTGGAGTATAAAATGATTGTGTGTCGAAACTCACATCAACCACTATTTTTAAACAAAATTTGGTGTTTTGTAGCGTTTTGTTTAACTTTTTAACTTTTAGCCTAATTTACATTTTTTCCTTGATAATTAATTTCTAACCATAGTATGTAATTTTAATGAAAAAGATTAAGATTGAAATTTCTATCTAATTTTACACATATAATTTTAAATTTAAAAATCATTTTGACAAATTAAAATTCTAAATACACGAAATTTTAGTTAAATAATAAACACACTTAATCATTTAAAAACAAATATTATAAAAACCATGTTTCTACAATTTAAATTTTTATATAATATATAATTATCAGGGATAAATATTTTAATGAAAACGATTATTTTATAGTAAAAAAATACAAGGTACGAGGATATAACTTAATGGAAAAACAAAATCTAACCTTAAAATACATGATTTAAATAAAAGATTGTAAACAATTTTCTCATAAAAATAGTATTTTAATTTAGTTCTAAAAACATTGTACATAGGATTTATAAGATCCAATAATATTTTAAAATTCATAATATTATTTCATATATTCATATAATATCACATTAATGGTTTTTAATCTTTTAGATCATGCCTACACACAAATTAGTTGATAGAAATTACCAGTTTCATGAAAACTATATTTTTTACTAACAAGAAACCTCTTCAGAAAAAGTTAAAAAATTATAAAATAAGTAAATTTTGATATAAAGAATAAAAAAATATGTTCATTTTTATTATCTTCAAATTAAAAAAATAAAAAATTTAAATATTTAATAAAATTAAAAAATATAATGAAAAACATTTTATCTTGGAAAATGAAATTTTTAAAAATTAGCTATTTTTATTCTTATTTAATTTTAGTTACCAATTATATTTGTGTTAAAATGTTATTAATATCAACCATAATTTATCATTAGTCATATTTTTCAAGAAATATAAATTTGAATCATATAAAAGGGAGTTTTTTTATACAACTACTTTTCTAAACAATGAATGATCTTATTAGTCATTTTATGTAAACTAATTACATTTCATACAAATTAAAAGAAAACATTATTTTATATATACATAAAATTAATAATTTTTTACTCTAATTATTTCTCATGGATTAAGTAGATTGGTTTTAATGGTCATACAGAAAAAATTATATTTTATCTAAATATATTGTGGTTTTTTTATGTTTAGTGCTGCCTGGGGAGAATGTTATCAGAAACATTAATATATTTAAAGGTAATCATATATTATGATATTAGGTAGTAATAATGACTTCAAAAACTAGTGGCTAATGATAAGAGTTAATTTTTTATGGAATAGATGATTTTCCAATGGTTTAATGTATTGGAGTATCAAATGATTTTTTGAATGGCATGTAATGAAAAATATATGATGAGGGTATATACAAATCAATGTATATGATTGTATGAATGATTAATGTCTTCTTGGAAATATATAAAACATGGTATTTCCTAATAAACTATGGTAGATGTAAAATTAGATTTTATATAGTGAATTATTTCTATGTTAAGATTACCCTTATTTACTTTCATCTATGAGTAATAATTAAAATTTCCGGGACAAAATATATTTAAGGGGGTAGAATGCAATGATACAAGATTTTGGATCCATTAAATTAATACTATATTCAACTGTTTGTGCAAACACAACACTAAAATGAAGATGCATTAAGTAAAACAAACAATGACCTATAAAATATACCTAAATAATACATCCATTTGTAGATAAAACAATAATAGTCAATTAAAATAATTATATTTTACTATTTTACTAAATTAATATTTTAAAAAGAATTCCTTTTAAAGAACCCTTAGGGGGGTTACTGTATTTTGAAAAATTAAAATTATAATAGTTGAAAGTTTAAATTGATAATAACTTAAAGGTTTATTTGAAAAAAAGAAAATAAAATAAGGCTTCCTATGTCATAATGATAAATTAGAGAATCATATGTCGCTACACTCAACATATTATACCTTCTTGTGTAGATATTTAACTCTCTAGGTTTTCCTAGAGATATCCTTCTATGATGGAGATGGTCTAGTGATCTCTATTCCCTATTTGGTGCATGGCCTGTCATTGGCTTGCCTTCCACCCACTTTCTACTCTTTCTTGGTTCTTCTACTACCAAGAAACTACGATGTCTCTCATGTTCATTGTGTGTGATTTGGATGAGGTATGTACTTTATCAATATTATTTCTTCTTTTTGGGAGTGGATGGGGATTTTGGTGTGAAAAAATGGCGTTTAAATGATAATGGGGTGACAAAATCCCTCAACGGTGAGTTTTGTTGGCAGACCACGTGCTTACGGAAAGATGTGGGGTGTGACCACACCAAGTGCTTGTGAGGATCTGGATGTAGAAAGTCACTACTAAAATTAGAGATTAAAGGGGAGTACAAACATTCTCAGGATTTTCCTATAGATATAGGATTATTTATTCTCAGAGGCATATTTTGTGATAGTTTCAGGATTTTCCAGGAGATTTAGGCAATGATGAAGATATAAGATCTCACCATCAGTGTATGCTTTCAAATTTCATCACTATTTCATTATTCTTTTGGATCATTTTACCCTATATTATCTCTGATTTTTCCTAGTCCCCTATATTATTTCCTCCAGATCCATTATACATGACCCTACTCTATTATAGTTCAATGACATCCATGATTCCTTGGGTTTCTATGCTGGCATTGCATTGGTGGTTCAATTAGGGGTTCTGGTGTTTTTTATTTCTTCTTTCCCAGTGTTATGGTATCCGATTTAGTAATATTTAGGGTTCTCTATCTCCCTCGTTATTGTTTCTCCAATTATAATTTTATATTTTCCTTAGTGGCCATAAAAAAATTTCAATGGTGGGGATCCCATGGTTCTAATAAAGAGACATTAGGGGCATAATGGTCTCAAGGCGATGAGAAGGGTTTTTGGGTGACTTGCTGCGTGGAAATGACATGGGTGTTGGGTTGAGTGTGAAATGGAACCTATTTTTTTGGTAGGAATCTCTTGTCCTCCATGATCATACTCTATCTAACTCATATTTTCACATGACATGTGATTTTTTGGGTTCAGGGCGGTCTTTGTTTCATTGGACCATCTGTTTGGGTTTCCACCTATTCTTATTTAAAGTGGAGGTATGTTCAGTTCTCACTTTTCCTAAAAGTTATGTTATTTGAAAATAAAATAAAAAATTATGGGGTAATATTATATTTTTAAACTAATATATCAATATCTAATTATTTATAAATCTATATTAAATAAGATTAAATACACATAATGTTTTAAAAGTTCATTTTTAATAGAATGGGTTTTTATTTAAATATTTGATTTTAATTTAAAAGAAATTTTAAAAAATTTAGAATATTAATACTACAAAATTAACCCTATTTTTATATTTATCATTTTGATATTATCTTAAGATTAATTTTTTGATATTTTTCTAAAAATAGTTTTTTATTTGAATAAAAAAATATACTGGTTTTACAAATAACATGAATTTTATAACATTATTACTATATAATTATGAATTAAAAAAGTATGAATCCTTTTTATATGTCTATATATATACCGTTTATGTTTATTTATTATTTTTATTTTTTTAACTTACATACCCATATTTTACATTTACGAATATAAGTCTTATTTTTAAAAAAATTGTTTTTAATGCATTATACATTTATTATGTAAAAATTAATTTTCACCAAATTTACAATTTTTTTATAATTAAATAAATTTAGAAAATTTAATAATATGTTCCAAATTATCTATTATGTTCTATTTTATTTTTTATCTAAGGATAAACTACTTAGGTTAAAAATGGATACCGCGGTGAAAATGAAAATGTTAAAAATGAGTCACCTATGAGGTAAAGGGAAAACCATATTAAAATTATTTTTTAATTGAGAGCTTGAGCTTTAATTAAAACTTATATATTCGATAATCCATTATTTCTCAATTTTTTGAGACACATTCCTTGAGAGAGACTTCCCATTAATAATTTGGTTTGGATATTAATAAAATTATGATCCCCATTTATGTAGAAAATGAGAACTCCTCTTCTCACTTTCCCACACATCAAACAATATTAATTTTAGACCCTAATCTCCCAAACCCACCCCAAAAAATTCCCAGACACCCTTAATAGGTTATATAATTCTCAAATGACTATCCCTTAAAGGATTAACCCTCTTCGCAAAGGAGATAATTCATGTTGTGAGATATAAATTTCTAACAGCTTATTTATTATTTAAATTTCATGATATTATTCCTCATGAAATTACAATACAATATCTTAAAATGATAAGATAAGTATAATTAACCTTCCAATATGTTATTATAATGATGATACATGCATTACCAAAAAAAATTTATTATGAATTGGTAAACCATTAATCATGCGTGGTGCAGACTACTACTTCCATGAAGTTACATATTCGTTTTTCATAAATTAATTTCAAGTATAGTTTTAATAGGGAATATAAAATATAAGAAATATTTTTATGAATTTTATTATTTTCATAAATGGTAAAACATATTACTCCTTTCACCAGTCAATGGAAAACCAAATCGTTAACCATGCATATGTGTGGATTTCCTCCTCAATGGAACGAAAACGTTCATTTTTTGCTTTAATAATATCATTTCTTGGAAGGTGTTGAAAATGAGTGAAATTGATAAATATGATTTATATGAAAGTATTAAGGTTCAAAAATTAAATATTAGACAACCTATTGACAATATGTGAATTAAAAAACCATCATAAGTTTAACCATCCAAAATGGGATTTCTAAGAGAAAAAATGATTTCTTCATATTATGAAATAACATTATATATGTCACATTATTTTAATAATTATTTCCAATTCTAATATAACACCCTAATAAAAACATAATTCAATTCTTAGGCTTCTCGTATAATGATATTATAAATAAACCAACACACAATCATCTATTAATCATGGCATGTTTATGTTTGGGTCAGTTTGACCATCTTTGATAATAATTATATGAATGTACATCAAGGATTTCCATGAGAGTATAATTTATGATAATATATTATACAAATAATTTAGTAATGAGTTATTATTTTTTCTTGAATAATAATATACCAATTTAACACATTATTTCAAAAAAACCCTTTGCTCACTATGAATCATCAAAACAAGCTCATCATCAAATTCACCATTAATGATCATAAACAAAACTCCCATATAGATAAATTATAACTTTATATACTATCATAATAAATCAATCAAAAAAAAATATTATTTATGAATTATTAATGTTGTGTTATTGATAATGTACAACCCCACTATAAAAAAAACCAATTTAAAACATTCAATATTACTCACATTTGATATTGAAAATAGAAAATATCTAATTGACATAAATAAAATTAATAATTTTAAATGGAGTTTATAAAAGTTTATATTAATTAATATGTTTATTAAGTAGGTTATTAATATGGTTATGTATGTTATACATGAGTTGAATTTCCATCTTGAACTTATTTCATATAAGTTTGGTATATTATACCCTTTGACTGTATTATGTGGTAATTTATCATTATTTTAAAGGGGTTTAAATTTATACTAAATATACCCTTTTTAAATTCCCCTCACTTTCTTAATAATAACTTTCATAAGGTATTTTATTGATTGAAATTTCCTTTCTTTGACATAAGATGTTATTTCAATAGCATAATTCTTCTATATTTTATAAATAAATTTTTTCCAATTCCATATGATATTTCATCTTTTCACTTAATGGGAAATTAATTTTATTTAACAAAAATATAATTTAGTAATGAATTTATTTTTCTCTTAAAATTGAATTTTTATTATGAAAATATATGAGGTAGTTTAAAGAATGTTTTTCCTTCATTCCTTTTATTCCAATATGTTTTTTCCCATTCTTATTTTGAAAATGAAATATGATTTTACTCTTTTGAACCCTATTTTCCATCCCCATATTTTAAAATCGATGTATTAATCCACCATTTTTTTGAAATGGATATTTAAAAACAGAATTTAAAAATATTCAAAAGGTATTACATCCTTTCGAAATTTAATGTTTTATCAACAGTCCACATTTTTTGACAGATTTAAAATTATAATATTTCTTTGATAACCTTCATGTCTTTTATGGTACATTTATATTTAAATATTTATAATAAGGTTATCAATATTTAACTGTTTCCCTTCATAATTGTTTTTATTGAAACTATTTTTTACTTCATCTTCTATAAAAATAATTTAAAAGGTTTTTGAACATTTGTATTTTCACTTATATTTACCCACCATGGTTTATCTTTCATGAAGTGTTATTTTAACCACCCTCAATATATCATTATGATATGATTCGTTTTATAAAAATATATTTTTGATAAACTATGATATATTAAGTTTATGTTATTCCATATTTTTTAATGGTTTAAAAAACCCATTATTTTTTTAGGTTCATTGAGTTAAAAGGATTTTTTTTTTCAAGTGGAACACATATTTACAAATAATTGATCAGTGGGATCCTATATATCCATCTAAATCATTGGTTTGGATTTATATTCCATGATAAAATTAAATTAAGAATTGATTTTTATTCACAAAATAACATGTGGGATATTTTTTGAAAATATGAATTTTGGGAATTTTGTTTGTTCGAAGCATGAATCTTTGTCATTTTTAATTCAAAACATGAAGTGTTCTGAGATTTTTATTTAAAAAATGAACTGTGGGAATTTTGTTTTGTTTATGACCTGAAGTTTTATATTTTATATCATAAATTAATGTGTAGGAAGTTTTTGTTAATAATTTTATAATTTAAATATGATTATGTTTTTTTCCAAATGATTTTGTAATGATAGTTTTCAAGGGATTGTTACGTTTCCAATAAACATGCCTATGATTATACTCTCAATGTTCATATTTATTGACAAATATTTCCAAAGTATGTTGGTTAATGTCGTATATTATATGAATTATTACATGATTTATGACCCATTATTTTTTGGGTATAAGTTTCTTATGTATCTTGATTATACCCATATACTCATATTATGAAAACTTATTATATTGGATTACTAATGATAATTTTTACCCTAACTAATATTTTGTGCTCACCCCATTATTTTTATTACATCCTCCAGGTTAGGAAGATAAGAAAATCATATAATATTTAGAATAGTTTCTTATTTGGGACTTTTTGGGGAATGTTAGAGACTCATTATGTATAAATAATTTTATCTCATAGTGTAAACATGTTCATTAAATAAAAGGCCATGAGTTTTTTATCAAATGGTTTGTGTTAATTTTATGAAACTCTAAACCGAATGTTCTAGATAGTATATTGTAATGAAATATTTTATAATTTCTCATGTAATTTAGTCGACAACATTTGTGGGATGCTACACCTTGATATGTAAACATTCAAGAGGGGAAGAGCTAACAGTATATGGTACCAACACTAGGTTTGTGATATCAGACACATAGATAGTAATATAACTCTGGAAGAGTTTTTTCAAATGATAAGTCAATGAATGATGTTTTTGAGGGTTCTTATATGGTGAGAGGAACTATTCTATCATCTTCTACCCCTGTTTGTACTTTATTTATAACTTATGATTCCCTAACTTTTAGTTTTAATTCTTGAAATATCATTTATGAATGAAAAATAAATATTATTATGTCATTAAGAGTATTGATACAATATAAGATAAGTAATAAAGGTAAATCTTATCAATATATGGTGGGGTTATTGTGACATTTCTCGGACTTCTCAACCTATAACATGAGGATCTGGGATCTCATTTTGGGCATGGAATCACTATGTCAATTTTAATTTGTCATTGATTTCTATAAGAGGAGACTCTCATTCTAATCACCTGATATAACACAATACACCCTCATCGGAGACTGAGTATCAGGTGAGTAGAGTGAGGTGGCATCAAGGTCAAGTTACAGATCTTATCTCTCAAATGGATTTTTTTCTTAGGGTTTTTGGAGAAAATAATTTTATTCGTTAACTTCAGATTTAGGATTCACTATTGGAAAGTTTCATGAGATTATTTCTTGATAACCTCCCAAAAAATAGGTATAATTATCAGTCGAGTAGGTGATTTTACATAAGCTAATATCGATTCAAACATACAGTATGTAACTAGATGAGTGAAGTGAATTGAATGTTTATATTGAGGTATTGGATTCCAAGGATTTTATATGGCCTAGTACTTCTCCATAAAGAACTCAAGTTCTATTTATAAAGAATGTTGATGAGATTAATTTCATTTGTATGGAATTTAAAAAATTGAATTAGGTGAAAATAAAATACCAAAATCCATTTCTTTCAATAAATGATAGGTTTTATTAGTTTAAAGGTGATAAATGGTTATAAAATATTTAATTTAGATCACAATATCACTATCCTAATTTTATTCGCAATGATATTTAGAATATGAATTTAAAAATTCAATATAGTCATTTAAAATATCATGTAATGTATTTAAACTTTACTAATTCACATGATGTCTTCATTTCCCAAAAAATAGAATATTACATCTTTACTAAAACTACTTTATCGTAGTCTTGGTGTATGCTATCATAGATTACTCTGAAAACCATGTGAGTCATGGAATCAACCATTAGGTAGTTCTAAAAAGATTAAGTGAATATAATATTTATGAAAATCATCCAAAGAGTTCATTTAGAATTTTTAAAGGTGAATTTCACGGATATATAGTGTCACAAGAATTAATTATAATTGATCCTTAAAAGGTGGATGTGGTGATATATTGGCAATTACCTAGTAATTTTTTTGATATTTAAAGTTTCATTATACTTACATAGGTATCTATATTGATTTATTTGGGTCATCTCTCCCACAAATTCTATTATGACCATGGTATGAAAGAAATATGTTACGTTAATTCGATATAAGGTGTGTGAGATGAATTTTATAGAATTAAATAAGAGGCATAAAATAAAACTTTTGGGAATATTTCATGATTTAGGTAATGGCTTCAAAGAAAAACTTTATGTTCCCTAAATGGATATTAGGTGTGTGATGATTCAATATTTTCAACTGGTAGAATACTGTTTGAGGATGCTACAAGTTACAAAAGAAATATTACTCAAACAAATACCTATTTCTTAATGATGCTTTTCATGCCTTTGAATATAAGAGCCATTATTTTTTCAGTGGATAATTTGTGGTATATATAGACTATAAGAGACTTAAGTACAAATTTATCACTGGGATACTCATTTTAGGTGACAAAAATGTGGGAAATACTTATATTACTCTCATTTTTGGATTCATTACACTTCAAAAAACTGAAATTTCACAGCCGATTCGTTGAGTAGAAAGCCATTACAACAGAAAGTGCATGACGATAATGACAAATGGGGGTTTATAACTATGTAATATGAACACTATCATGATTTATCTAAAGAATAAAATGTGACTTACCAGTAATATAATAATAAAAAAATCAAGTATTTTTATATGGGTGAGAAATTCTTAGATCTATGTCCATGAAAGTTTTATTTTTTAGAGAAAAAGTATGGTGAGGTTGTCCAATAATGATGGTATCACGATTATAATTCATTCCTATATATTAATGGAACTCTGGTGGTTCTGAATTGTATATGTGAATAGGTTATAATAGATTATCACTCCTATAATTGAGTTGTACACTGAATAATATCTAATATGTGTTGATACATGCATATGGAGTTCTGGTGGCTTGGAATGAAATGAAAGATAAAACAATTTATATATGAATATCTAAAATGATAGTGGGTTAATGAATAACATTAATGATCCATATTTAAGTTAAAAACAATTCTAATACCTATATAGAAATGGGATTAAATTACTTTATTTTTTTATGACAGGAAAACCATATACCCTAAAAAAATTATGTGGTAGGGATTACTACAAATCACCTAGACATGCCAACTCACTTACATCCAATCAATGAAGAATCTTTTGAAACTGATTTCAGAATGCTCTATATTGTAAATATTTTGAAACCCCATAGTTTTTGTTAATAATATTTTATTTTATTGGGGCTATAGGTTCACATATCATATTTTGGAAAAGTTACTAGAAATCCCTTGGATTATAAATAAATTTTAGCACTGCATATCGATTGATTGATAGTAGGAAAGGTACCAAAGTATTTTTAAATATATTTTTTAAGTTGGTATCCTCAATTTTTGTGGCTCTTGGGTGATTCATTTACTACTTTTATATTTTTCCTTTGATAACAGACAATGAGTATCCATTTAATGTAACTAATTTTCAAATTTCATGGAATACCATGTCATTCTCTATTATTATGGATTGGGATTATAGAGTATTCATTGATATCCTATAACACCTTAAAATTTTATTTTCTGATAAGTGATTAATATAATAATTATTTCTATATTTATGTACATGAATTATATTTTTTGAGAAAACATGAAGGATTCATGGTTTGAAGACACTTAGGAGTAACCATGAGATTAAAAAACATCCAATTTAAAGGGTTATAATGTGAGTGACTCACAGCTAGAGCATGGTATGGTTAACCATGTATGATAACCATGCATCCTTTTTTTCTTAATTAAAAACTCCATTTTTTTGGTCCTAAAAACCCAAGACCCTTCATAACTGAATTAAGTATTATTTTAATGCTTTTATCGATTATTTGTTATAGTTATATATCTTATAGAATTTAATTCCAATTATTATGTTAAATTTTCCTTATCTGTATCATGTGTCATATAATATTTTTCACTTATTATTATTAATATGTTATTTTTATTATTACTCCTATATGAGATGAGTTGTGGAAATGGGAAATTTTAATTTAATTTTTATTATTAGTAATAGATTGAAATGTTTTATTGGTACGGAATTCTAAAATACATATATTCTATTATTAACATTACAAAATTAATATTATTATTATTTCATTTTATTTGATAAAAGATTATTTATTCCTCCTATTTTATCTAATTCATTATCGACTATCAAGCGAGGAAAATATCTCTCTCATCACTTCCTCTCCAATCCAAGATCATATACGGGGAATAAAAAATGATGGTTCAAGGTATGCATATCCTCACTCTTCTCCCTCTCTTCTCCCTTTACTTTTTATTATTATTCTTTTTAGACTAACAATTCTAATAGTGGGTTTAAAAAAACAAGTAATCATCAATGAAAAAACAAAATAATCATTTTTTCTATTGGGATTTTTGTTCAAAAATCATTATAGGTTCGATTCCAACCTCAAACCATCCTTGTTTCTAGAAGGAATCAAAGATCAATCATTTTACTGTATAGAAATCTCTATATAATGTCCTTTTATTTATTAGTCTCATTATTTTTGTATATTCCAATTGGATTATTTGTCCAACTAGTCTCTATAAGAGTTATTCATAATGAATTCAAAAACATATTTCCACATATTAATGACATTAAAAGTAAATAAAGGAATATAAAGTGGTGTTTTAAACACTATATTTCTAGAATTTATTTTATACACTCATAAAGTGTTTGATGAAATTATATATAGACTTATTTAACAGTAAATTGATTTATTACGGGGTATTTTAGTGAAACATTATTTTTTTAAAATAGTTATTTCAATGCTTTACAAGTATTATGTAATGAAATATAATTTTAAATCATAAAGATTGTTTTATTAATTTACCCTTAGATATATTTTATTTTAAATCGATTTCCAAGGGATTTTTTCAAAATGGATTGTATTATATAAATAATAATTATTTTTTTATGATTTTAAATATATTGAAGGATTTTTTATTTATTCATAATTGATGGGAATATTTGATATTTATGTTATGAATAATACATAATAATATTAACATGATTATGAAGATTAAAAAATTTAAGGGTTTGTTGGGAGATTTTGTTTTAGATAAGCTACACATGGGAAAATTTGGTAATTTTATGGGTCATTAGGATGAGTGGAATGCTATCATAGATAATGTATTGGTCAGTTCCCTTAGTTATGATTTCTCTTACACGATGGGTGCTTCCAGATAAGGTTACACAGAAGTCAGGGCCATAGTTTGTCATATTTTATATAGGCCTATAGGCATTATCCTTGAAGAAAATTATTTTTAGATTTATTTTATTCGAGGTTAGTGCCCCATATTGTTCCACAATGAAGGAATATTTTTCCAATGTGTTATTTTTTATTTTTTATTTTATCTATACTATGATTATCATAGTTTTTTAATTATTATGTGTCTTAACCCATGTTTTTTATTACTATTTTTATGTTTTAATTTATGTTGAGTTAAATTGTAGAATATGATTAAATTTAAATTATATTAATTTTATTATTTATTCATGTGTTAATTTAAAATTCATAATTCTTGGTTTAATGCTCACACTTTTTTTCATTGAGAAATGATTATTTTTGAAAATATAATAAAATATGTTTGGTTTTCCCTCAAGAAAAAATAAATGTATTTTATAATACAATTTTAAAAATTATTTTAGGGAATATATTAGAAGAGATTTAAATAGATTTTTGGTTGTAAAATAACTAGTGTTTTCTCATATCATATTTACATACTAATGTGTGTATATAGATTTTTATTCTCTCTATGTTTTTCCCTACTTTTTCATTATTGTTTATTTTAGGAGTGAACTGTTGGATCAGATTGAGATTAAAGTATGTGATATAATATGAGGGGCTATCTGTCATGTGTGGTTATCTATGTCCCTCAATTAATTTTTATTTGTACTTTGTTTCATTTTTTAAATATTTGTTGATAATTTTAATGAAAATTTTATAAATTGTGGATTATTTTGTATTTATTCATTTTTATCAGCCTCATTTACTAATTATAGATGGAAAATGGAAAATCATTCACATATATTACATGTGATGTAATTTTGAACTTTTGGAAACAAAGGCTGTAGTACCCCTAGTTTCTGGTATGCAACCCTTACATAATGATTTTACTGGTTATAAAGGTTAAGGGTGATGAATGGGAGATTTGGGTGAAATTTGAATGATGTTTTGAGGAAAAGGGGAAGTTGCATGGACGATGCATGATTTGTATAAATCGTGAGGCAAAACCGTGCGTAGATGGGCTTGGAAGCGTAGCTTCTACATGGGCAGCGCACGGTTTGTCTAACCATGTGTCCAAACTGTGTGTGGTGTGGAGGCCGTGGGTAACACATGGTTAGCGCAGCGTTTGTCTAACTGTGTGGGAAAACCGTGCGACCACTTAAATGAGATCATATAAAGGTGGATCTCACACGTTTTTTCCATTAAGTGGCTCGTTTTTTCTCTTAAGAGTCCCTAACTCGGGATTTTTCTTCTTCTAAGGTCATAAAAGGTTCTCCCATCATTCTGGTGGTGATCCGAAGGCTTCTCTTGAATAATTGAAGTTGGATTCTTGAGGTATGTGGTTTTTCTTCATCGTTCCTATTTGATTTCATAGATCTACTTAGATCTACTTATCCTCTTCCCCCAGTTTATTAGATCTACGCCCTTTATGGGTATATCTAGGTGTGTGGATTCCAAATCTGATGAGATTTGGTCTTTTCTTGCTATGAGAAGAGATATAAGGTGGGTTTCTAGAGAATCAACCTGGTTTTCATGAACATTTTTTGCTCATTGTGGTTTTCATCAAAACCTTTGAGGTATGAGGCTTCACTCTCGACTCCTCCAGTTAGAATTGACTGTATTAGATTCAAATTGGATTCTTATAAAGGAATTGATTGTGAAAATCATGGAAGAAATATTCATTAGTGATGAACAATGCTTTTAATGAAATTGTGACATATTGGTTATTTTTTGTGAAAAGTGATTTGGCTTATTGAATTTAAAATGATGATTTTAAATTTCTAATTTTTTGGAATTGTAAATGGTTTGATGAAAAATAGGTTTTCTATAGTACCCTCTACTTCTGGTATGTAACCGTTACATAATTCTTTTAATGGTTATAAAGGTTATGGGTGATGAATGGGAGAGTCAGGAGAACTTTGAATGAAGTTTTGAGGCAAGGGGGAAGTTACACGAACGATGCCTGGTTCATCTAAACTGTGCGACAAAACCATGCGTAGTTGGGCTTGGAAGAAGTAGCTTATGTATGGGTGCCACATGGTTTTTTTTAACTGTTCATCCAAGCCATGCATGGAGGGTCTGCTGAGGTAGTGGCTAACACACGGTTAGCGCACGATTTGTCTAATCGTACTGGAAAAACTTACGACCACTTAAATGAGATCCTATAAAGGTGGATCTCACACGTTTTTGCCTCTCAGTGGCTCATTTTTCCTCCTTAACAACCCTAACATGGGAGTCTTATTCTTCTAAGGTCATATAAGGTTCTCCCATTGTTCTGGAGGGAATCCGAAGGCTTGTCATGAAGAATAGAAGCTGGATTCTTGAGCTATGTGATCGTTCTTCATCATTCTTGTTCAGTTTCTTAGATCTACATAGATCTACTTCTCGTCCCTCTTTTTCTTAGATATACACCCTTTATGGGTATATATAAGTGTGTGAATACAAAATATTATGAGATTTGATCTTGGTCTTGCATGGAGAAGGGATCTAAAGCGGGTTTTTAGAAAATCAGCCTAGTTTTCATGAACGTTCATCACTCGATGTGGGTTTCATCAAAACCTTTGATGTAATAGGCTTCACTCTTTACTCCTCTTGTTATAATTGATTGGATTAGATTCAAATGGGTTTATTTTAATGGAATTTATTGTCAAAATCATGGAATAAATCTTCTTTAGTGATGATTTTTGGTTTTAATGAAATTGTAAAATCTTGGTGATTTGTTGTGCCAAGTGATTTGTCTTCTTGAATTTAAAATGATGATTTTAAATTTCTGAATACCATGGAATTGTAAATGGTTTGATCAAAAATAGTTTTTCAATAAAAAGGTGTTTTATTGAAATAGTTTAGTATTGATATTACTGTGATGTAATTAGTTTTCAATATAAAATGGAGTTTTATTAAAGTGGTTTTGAATGGAAATGGTTTGCCATTAAATGGTTTTGACGGAAATGGTTTTCAATAAAAAGGTGTTTTATTAAAAGGGATGTTTTGGCATGAGTTTTGGGAATGTGTGGTTTGCTTTCATGTGGCATGTACGAGGCTTGGTTGAAGTATGACCTTGTGCTCGGTGCCAAATGTTTAATGGCACATGAGATCTATATGTATGAGGCATGGTTGAAATATGACCTTGGGCTTAGTGCCAAAGAAGTAATGGAACATGTTAAACAATTACCATGTGATGACTTGATAGATCGATGAGAAACCGCTCATGAGTATGAAACTGTCATAATGTAGCATGCATGGTTGGTTTCATGGGTTTGTGAAATGGTTGGGTATGCCAAAAAGGGGATTTGTGAAATGGTTCTAATGCTTGTTTAGTTATTTTTCATGAAAGATAAATTGTTTGAAAAATTGGTTTCAATTTCACTTTTATGATTTTGGTATAAATTGTTTGGAAACTTTTTTATATTTAGTTATAAACTATTTATGAGAATTTTTTTTACATAAATTGTTTTATATAATTGTGTCTAACTTTTCTATCCTAGTGGCATGAATAGGGAAGTCATTATAAAAAACCTACTGAGTTTTATTCTCACCCCTGCTTTGGTACTTTGGTGCCATTTTACGATGATTTTTTCCAGGATAGTGGCAAAGGTAATGTCTCCCATGTTTTTAGTACTACCTCATGATGATTGGGGTTGTTCAGTGATTGTGGAGCTTGGAGCTTGTGAAGCATGGAGTCTTGGTGTATTGTGAGATTCTTGAGTTGTTTATCCACTGTGTACTTTGATATTTGGTTTGGTCTTCCGTTGTTGTGTACTTTGATGTGGTTTGACATAAATGAATTTTTTTAGTTGTCTTTCTTTTGTTCGTGCATCATATAGTGAATGTTGGTTAGTTGGTTTATTGGTTTATTTCATAAAGGGTATATCACCCAACATTTTTATTTGGAACCCTTTAGAATTTATTTCTAGCCTTTGGTATCTTAGGGATGTCACTTAAGGCCTAGTAATGACTCATTGTACTCTCAAACCAATGAGAATTGGTGGGTCATTACAAATGGTATCAGTTTGGTCCTTCATTTTTGGTACAAATCATCAGTGTTCTTGGTCATGGATTTGAAATTCCTTCTGGTCAATTCATTGGGTCGAAATCTTAGAGGGTGTAGGATTTTCAGAACTTAAAATGTATAGAAAAAAAGGATGTAGCTAAACCATTTATGATGAACTTCATGTTACCAGCGTGTTGGGTACATAAGTGTTTTGGATACACTTCTAGAATGTTGGAAATATCATTGTCATGAGTTTATCCAATGAGATGAGGATGGAATACATTGTAGAGGAATGAATTCCCACTATGATTTCATATCTAATTGTGAGGAATGACTTATGATTTTTTGCAAGGTGTTAATTTTTGAAAAAAATAAAGAAATTGTTTTTAAGTGGAAGATTTTGAAAATAAGATATTTGGTGTATTTTCAAAATGGTTTTATTTTAAAAAATCATGTTGAATGTTTTCATAAATGGTTGAATATGGAAAAAGGATATTATGGAAAACAATGTTGCAATAGTTGATGTGATAGATTTTGAAATTCTTAGCCATCAGTTTCTAGAGAGTAATATTGATGGAGTTGTTGTTGGTTTAGAAAATGGCACCCAATAGGTGCCGTCGAAACAAACCTAAAGAAGCTGTGGAGAATGTGGTTACACCTGAACCAAGATTGAACTAAGAGCTGGTTCAAAGTATTTTCTAGGATTTTCATGTTGTGGATACATGGAAATGGAGGAATGAACCAAGGAATGTGGATCATACCATCTAGTTCATGAAGCAGAATCCACTAAACTTTCCGGGGGATGCAGAACCAGAGAATGTGGAGGTGTTGCTAAGTAGGATGAATCATATCTTTGATTTCATCGGCACACCATTTGAGATCAACGTCAAGCTGGTGACATATATTCTTGAAGATCTTGCACGTCAGTGGTCGCATTTAGCGGTGCATGCTAAATTGGATGAATGCCTAACATGGGAGGATTTTTAAGAATTGTTCAACAAAATATTCTATCCCGATACATTGAAAATCCAGAAAATGACGGACTTCTTCAGCCTGAAATAGGAGAGCCTCTCTGTCATAGAGTATGCAGATAAGTTTATGAATTTAGTCTGTTTTACACCAGAGGTTGCAGAAAGTGTGTCCTTGAAGGCACAAATCTCAGAATTGGGGCTAAGGGAGGAGATTTGATCAAAGATTGTGATGCTCTATATTACAGACTATATGGATATAGTGAAAAGAGCGATTATGGATGAACGTGATATCTCAGCATCCATAGGAGGAGGAATGATGATACCTTCAAGAAACGGAGGAATCTCAATTGCTGGGAACTAGAGGAGAAGGGGCACCTATTTCCACAGTGCAAGTGGAAAGCAGTACTAGACGGCAGGATCAACGAACCTTGCTCCATAATCCCAGAGCAAAGCAGGTTGCTTTCAATGTGGTTTAGAAGTCCACATAAAGAGGAATGGATGACACAACCTCAGTCATGTCACAATAGCAAGAAAATGGGGCATCTACAATTCTATTGGAGGAATGCTCTGAGGAAGGGTGGGCGTGACACTTACCAGGCGTCATAAGAATCGTATGCTTCGACAGGACAAGGAAAACAGAGTCATTCTCATCAGCATAAAAGAGCTAGCCATGATAATTCTTGAAATAACATGAATCCTACACCAGAGAAATCTTAGCAAGGCAACAAGGAGAATAGTGTAGCGATGAAGCAATTGTCTGGATCCGAGCATATGAGGGTCGAAGATCATGCTTGACCATCTATGGTGAGAGGTACAATTATTTTTAATTCTACCCCTGTTCAAGTGCTCTTCGATACTGGTGCATCACATTCTTTCACGGCTTCTCGGACTATTGATTACCTATGTTTAAAACTGAAAGTGATGTCTTATTTCTTGAAACATAAAACTCCTCTTGGTGAGAGAGAATGTAAATCCTTTTTTTCTATAGAATGTGATATAACTATTGATGGATCTGAGTTAAAATGGGACTTTTCGGTGTTGTATATGGATGTCTATGATGTAACCCTGGGTATTGATTGGCTGACAACGTTTAAGGCTCAAATCGACTGTTATAGGAGAACAATGTGTTTCATGATAGAGGATGACATCAAGCATCTCTTTAGAAGAGAAAGGATTGTAAAGAAAGGTGAAAATATATTTTTGGCACCAATGGTGGGAATGATATCTTACCAATTGGCAGTGTTGAATTTTTCATCAATGGAAGAGTTCAAGGAACATAGTTTTCTAGCTGTTATGGATCAATTTCCTGATGTCTTTCCCAATAACTTCTCAGGGTTAACACCTCTAAGAGAAGTGTATTTTACCATTTTTCTCCTTACATGGAGTAGTCCTATTTACTTTCCATCTTCTAGGATGGAACCAACAGAGTTTTTGTAACTGAATGTGTAGTTAGAGGAGCTAGAAAGAAAAAGGTTTATTCGGCCACATATATCTCTGTGGGCATCACCCGCTTTTTGTGTGTGAATAATTCAGATAAAACTCCTCGGCTGTGTGTTGATTATCATAAACTTAACCAAGTACGATAAAGAATAGATATCCACTTCCATGAATTGATGATCTATTCAATCAATTAAGGGGAGCTCAGTGGTTCTCCAAGATTGAATTGCGATCATGATATCACCCATTGTGAGTTTGGAAGGATGATATTCCAAAGACAGCATTCAGAAGTAGATATGGCCATTAAGAATATGTAGTCATGCCTTTCGGTCTAACGAATGCACCAATAGTCCTTATGTTATTTATGAATCAGTTATTTCAACAATATCTGGATTCTTTTATTGTGGTGTTTGTGGACGACATTTTTGTGTATTTAGAGATAAGGGCTGATCAAGAGGTTCACCTGGAAATAGTGTTACAAATCTTGAAAGATCATCACTTGTATTCCAAATTATAAAATTGTGATTTTTGGATACAAGAAGTATTTTTTTTCCATGTCATTTCTGAGAAAGTTATTTCTGTTGATCCTAAAATGATAGAAGTCGTTATCTCTTGGCAACCCACGAAGAATGTTTTAGATACAATGTTTTCTTGGTCTAGCTGGTTACTACTGACGCTTTGTGCATGATCTCTCACGACTAGCTTCACCAGTGACAGCTCTAAAAAAAATAATGGTCCACTCCTATAGAAAGAAGATTGTCAGCAGTCTTTCTAAGAACTGAAAGTTCAGCTTACATCAACACCTATCTTAATTTTACCAGAATCAGGACAGGGGTATGTGGTGTATTATGATGTTTTGGGATCAGGGATGGGCTGTGTTCTCATGCAAGGAGACCATGTGGTTGCTTATGGTTCATGTAATTTGAGGGTTTATGAGAAGAATTACCCAACACATGATTTGGAGTTAGCTACTATTGTCAATGCTTTGAAAACATGGAGACATTATCTCTATGGTGAGAAATTTACAGTGTTTACGGATCACAAAATATTGAAACACATTTTCTCACAGCTGGATTTGAATCTGAGGAAAATATGATGGATTAAGTATCTCCAAATGTTTGACATTGACATGATGTACACACCAGGGAAAGAAAATTAGATGGTGGAAGCATTAAGTAGAAAGTCATATGCTCAGTTGGTGAAAGAAGCTTCAGATGAATGGCAGTTGATGTCTGTTTTAGCTGATATGCATGTAGAATGTGAAGACCGAGGTGATGTTGCAGTTTTATTTTCAGTTATGCTGGTTCCTAATTTAGTAAAATTGATCAATGAAGAACAAACATCTGATGCAGAATGTCTTGTTGTAAGTTCAAAACTCAATGGTGGGGAGACCATTGATGGCTGGAAACTTTATGGGGGTTCAGTTTTGTGTTTTAGAGATCAGATGGTTGTACCTATAGTTTTTTGGAAACAACTCCTACATGCTTACCACCATTCAATATGGGTGCATCCAAGTACACAAGTGATGTATAAGGTGTTGAAGGCTTAAATTTGGTAGAGTGACATGAAAAGGAAGGTGTCCGAGTTTGTCTCGCGATGCATAAATTATCAGCAGGTTAATGTAGAGCATCAGAGACCAGATGGTATGTTATGATCTTTGTCCATCCTAGTGTGGAAATGGGATCAGATAGAAATGGATTTTGTTATAAGTCTTCCAATAACGGTCCGGAAACACGATTCCATTTGGGTGATAGTGGATCGTCTAACCAAGTCGGCCCATTTAATCCCTATTCGTGAAAATCATATGGTGTAGGATCTTTCAAAAATCTAAATATGAGAAGTTGTAAAGAGGCATGGTGTACCCATGTCTATAGTCTCAAATAGAGATCTGAGGTTCACATCTCATTTCTGGAGATCATTACAGCAACCCTTTGGAACTCAATTGACTATGAGCACGACGTATCATCCGCAGACGAATGGGAAATCCTTGAGAACGATACAAAAATTGGAATACATGTTGCAGGCTTGTGTAATGGATTTTTGTGGCTCATGTAAGGCGCATATATCCTTAGTGGAGTTCTCATACCATAACAACTATCATTCCTTGATACGCATGGCTCCATTTGAAGCATTCTATGGGCGTCCTTGTCGTTCTCCACTATGCTCTGTAGAAACGGGTGAAACATCAATAATCGGGCCATGAAATGACTAAGAAACAATAGAGAAGATCTAGTTGATTATAAAAAGGATGGTGACAGCTTAGAGTCTTCATAAATCATTTGAAGATCACCATTGCAGACAATTGTCGTTCGTTGTGGGTGATCATGTCTTCTTGAGGATCTCTACAAGGATTGGACATCGTTGTTTCGGGAAGTAGGGAAAGTTATCTCCTTGATACATTGGCCCTTTTGAGATACTAGAATGGGTTGTAGAGGATGAATATCGATTGACATTACCACCACGGTTCAGTTTGGTGCATAATGTGTTCCACGTATCTCAGTTGAAAAGGTATCAGCCTGATCCTGACCATGGGATCATATGGGATCACGTTGACCTAGAGCTTGATGCTTCATTGATATATATCCCGATATGGATTATGGATAGAAAAGAAAATGTTTTGAATGGAAAAATCATTTTTCTAGTGCAGGTTTTATGGCAGCATGGTACGATTCCAGAAGAGACTTGGAAATGTCAAAAGGAAATGAAAGAGTAGTTTCCAGAACTCTTTTAGTTGGGTGAAGGTTTTCTACTTTCTGAGGACAGAAAGACCAATGGTGGGGAGAATGTAGTACCCCCGGTTTCTGGTATGTAACCCTTACATAATTCTTTTAATGATTTTAAAGGTTAATAGTGATGAATGAGAGATTCAGGTGAACTTTGAATGAAGTTATGAGGCAAAGGGGAAGTCACACGGACGGCACACGGTTTGTCTAAACTGTGCGGCAAAACCATGCTTAGTTGATCTTGGAAGTTGTACCTTCCACACGAGCGGTGCATGGTTTTTTTAACCATATGGGAAAACCGTGCTACCTCTTAAATGAGATCCTATAAAGGTGGATCTCACACGTTTTTGCATCTATGTGGCTCGTTTTTCCACTTATGTAGCCCTAACTCAATATTTTTCTTCTCCTAAGGTTAAAGACGTTTTTCCTATCATTACAGAGGTGATCCTAAGGCTTATCTTGATGAATCAAAGATGGATTCTTGAGGTATGTGATCATACTTTATCATTCATGTTTGGTTTCATAGATCTACTTAGATATACATCTTCTCTTCTTTCTATTTCTTAGATCCATACCCGTTATGGGTATATATAGGTTTTTGGATTCCAAATATGATGAGATTTGGTCTTCTTCTTGTAAAATTCATGGTTGGTTGGATGGGTTTGTATAATGGTTGGGTATGCCAAAAAGGGGATATTCTGAAATGGTTCTAAATCTTGTTTAGTTATTTTTCTGGAAAATATCTTTTTGGAAAAATTGGTTTCACTTTCACTTTTATGCTTTTGGTATAAATGGTTAGGAAACTTGTTTATATTTAGTTATAAACTGTTTTTAAGAAATTGTTTTACATAAACTATTTTATATAATTGTGGCTAAATTTTTGATCCTAGTGGCGCGAGCAAGGATGTCATTGGGGAAAACCTTCTGAGTTTTATACTCACCACTACTTTGGCACTTTGGTTCTTTTGTAGATTTTTTTGGGATAGGGGTAAAGGTAATGTTTCCAATGTTTTTAGTACTACCTTGTGATGATTAGGGTTGTTCGGTGATTTTGGAGCTTGGAGATTTTAGATCTTGGAGTCTTGGTGTCTTGTGAGAGTATTGAGTTGTTTATCTACTATGTACTTTGATATCAGGTATGGTCTTCCGCTGTTGTTCACATTGATGTTTTTTTACATAAATGAAGTGTTTTAGATTTCTTTCTCTTGTTCATGAATCATATAGTGAATATTGGTTGGTAGGTTTATTAGTTTATTTCTTAAAGAGTAAATCGTCCCCCACTTGTATTTAAAACCCTTCAAAATTTATTGCTAGCCTTTGGTGTCTTGGTGATGTCTCTTAAGGCCTATTAATGACTCGTTGTACTCTCAAACCAATGTGAATTCGAGGGTAATTACAAAGGCTCATCTTGATTATACCAAATGTATGTGATGTTATATTTTTGGTATATTTTTCATATATTTAGAATGAATTTATACATTAGCCTAAGCATATTCCCATAGATGATAAATTTGGGGAAAATGATTCAGAAGTGGATATTAATTCCATAATGTTTATGACAATTTTTTGTTGATTAGAGGAGACGACCCATATAATTTATTGTTGGAGATCACATATAACTCATAGTTTCTCGTCAATTGGGTCATAATAGGATGGGGTACCAAAGGGAACTTGCTCCATACTTTATATAAGTCTTCTATACATTTGTTAAATATAGGGAAATGGATTAAAAATTATCTTCATATTCATGGGTCTATGAAATTCATAATATCATCAAAATCTCATAGTTAATGATGTATATACCTAATCCAACTGATGTGGTTCTTTATAATGATGTGGAGTTAAAAAATATGATTACTTTATAGAATTTCATATTCCAATAAATTAATAGAGTTATAAGGTCTTATAAGACATTATTATCCCATTTATATGAGTAATATAGAATCTTTTGTGGAATTCATAAGATACCCGAGAATGTGAATCCAATATGAAGCGTCAATATAAGAATGTTTTTCCGCATAAAGACATTTGAAGCTTCTTAAAGATGATAAGCTGATGGTGGGGAAATTTTAAAGAATAGTTACATTAATGGATAGTTTTATCCATAAATTATAGTCGCTAAATATTATTTTCAACAAAATTATGGTTTTATGAGGTATTAATGTTATTCAGTAGGGAGGAAGTGGATGATGGACGAGGCTTGCGTTCTATGGAAGAACCGAGTACCCAATAGCCTTGGACCAGGTACCTAGTGGGGGTCATACTAGTTTTGTTATATGTTTGAGTGAATAGGTTAACTCAATGGTCTAACAATCAGTGCATCGTAGATTCTAGGTTGAAATACTTTTTAAAAGATCAAAATTTTCTATTCACACAAATAAAATTATCCCCATTTATCCCAAACATAAGATTTTCTCTATTTAAAAGTATTTTTTACTGTGAGATATTCTCAATGGGTTTATTATTACATTATTAAACCTAGGGGTGGATCTATAACCTGAATCATCACCAATATAGAAAAAGATACCTTTATTATCAACGAATATGCAACAACCCAGATTATATAAATGATATGTGATTCTTGAAATAAATGTGTTTTATATTATATTATATAGTATTAGACATATATATCACATATAAAACTAATTTTTTTATTAATAAATATCATTAAACTAATCAAAAATTAAACCCATGAAGAATAAAAAAAATACAATGGGGAAAAATAAAAATTAAGGAATGTAGAATTAAAAAATTTAGATCATTCCAAAATTCTAGAATCATTTCAACCTCTACTAAAAATATAGAAAATAAATAGAATAATAGTAAACCAATAGAAATTAAGTAAAATGGATATATAGAACCAAGAGAGAAACTGATTTTAATAATGAATGAAGTAATGAAGTAGTATTTGTCAGAGGAAATGCGACTATCAGAACAGTAACTAGATAATTGATATTTGTAACCTAACTATTAGGAATATGAACTTGTCCATTGGATTAGTAATTTTCCTCATAATAAGAAAAATTAATATTAATAATATTTATCATGAGTAATTAAAGTAAATTGAAACATTATACAACCATAAGATAAATATCATTATTAAAGAATCAATGAAAATATAAGCACATTTTTAATAAACTGTACTTTTGGTCATTTCATAAAAATCATAATTTTATATTAAAAATTACAATAAAATATTTTAGAAAATTATTTTGATAAAATTAATGTAATTAATGAAATCATAAGGTAAAATTTTTTCAAGGGAGATTTTTATTAATTTTAAAAAATATGTCAACTTTTTGGTGAATTGTTAAATTACTATTTTTTACCAGTGTATTTTAAATTAAAAAAATAATTTTGTAATAATATATTATGAAGTTTTATAAAATTTGGATCAACCATGATCATATTAAATTTGATAAGTGAGTCATTTAAAAACAATAATTTTTTTTCCAAAGCTAAAAATTATTTTATAAGGTTTAAAGGCTAATGTATTCCATTAAAATAATAATTTTTCTTTTTTCTGCTTTCCTTTTTAATAAACTAGTGAATTCGAATTATAAAGTGGTTTAAAATCCCAAAACCATTGTATTATATAGATATGTTATTAATCATTTAAATAATATCACTATTACATGGTTTACCATAGATATAATGTTTTATTAAATATTTTAATCTAAAAAAACACATCACTTGAAGTATATGTAACACTTGTCCCTCCCATTAAAAACTGACTACTACCTCACATACAAGATTATTTTTTTCTAAGTTACCCTATATTAATCCTATTATAAACCATAGGACTGTTATTTTGTAAAACTACTATATTCATAGAGGGAGCGTAGTGTTGTATAAGAGAAGAAACACTGAGAAGAGGGTATGTTTTCATCAACACTTCTATACAATTCCTATTCTCTTTCGCTTTTTATCTATCACTTTCAAAAAAAATCATTCCTGATTAATTATATGGAATATTGACATTTTATTAATGATTTAAACCTATTATAAAAATTATAATGATGAATTAATTAAATTTCAAACAACTCTTTCACCACCTACGTACAATGTCCCATTAACATCAAGTTAACCATCAACAAGGATGTTGATAATTATTTACTTATCACCAACCATATGGTTGGTTATAATAAATTATTTAGGATATATAATTGGATAATTATATTTATTTTCATGTTATATAATTAATTTTACCACTATATATTTTATCTGGACCAAAATTGCGAAATCGAAACAAAATGGGAAATTTTTAAGGAAAATATGATATCGAAACACATCATGAAAAAAAAACAATATAATACACTAGTTTAAATTTAAAATAGAATCTTTAATTAATATAATTAACTTATAGTTCACTTATTTAATAAACCTATGTTTATTATCCAGGAGGTGGAAAAGTGAAAAAATAAAGCAGGATTTAAGGTAAGGGGAATATATAAATCAACAGTTCTGATATTATCTACTATTTATAACTATTTTTAGTATTAATATTCCTATATTATACTAAAATTTTCTACAAATATTAATTAAAATTTAAATTTCAGGGATATATTTGTTTTTACCATGTCAAAATTATTTCTGATAAAATATCAATAAGTTTTCAATAGAAACTATTTTAAAAAATAACATCCATAAATTCTCTCAAATTGTGTATTCTTCAATGAAAAATGATATTTTATGTAATTGTATGATGTCCCATATTACTTGGTAATATTAATGGTTATTCCATGAAATATAATATGTGAAATTCATTATGAAATCCATTCATTTCTATATGTTATTTCATGACTATGATGATTATTATTATATGAGGAATGCTTGATTATGATCATTTTATAATGTGAATGGTGGGCATATAGTTTTACATAAATTAAATTAATTTAATTAAGTGATATACCTCATGATATTATGTTTTTTTTCATGATATATGTGTTCACAATGAAAATGTTATGATTTATCCACAAATGTTATCTATGGATATGATGATAGATTTTTTCCAAACTATGTGTGGAACATGATAACAATGTTACGATGTTTCATTATTATGCATATTAAAAATTCAATACATTTATAAATTTTTTATGCATGATTATCATGATTATCCTATTCTTATGATATGATTATTATTTTTATCACCCATTTCCTATTGATCCATGTCATTTAGTCCTCCTATTACCAATATTTTAGCTCACACATTTATTTAATGTATATCATTAAGTGATTATATGTAAAAAGAAGAAAAAGATCATTTAGATGGATTAATAAGAAGTAATTAAATAAAAATTAATGTTTTATTATATATAAGTGTTTTATGAGACAAGTTTTCCAATGACAAGAAACCTTTGGATCCTTTATTGCATCTCTATTATGTTATTTATTTTAAAAAGGGAGTAATATCCATGTAAAAAAAATATGGGTTACATTAGTTGATATCAAAGAATGGTTTAGTTAATTTGGTAATTAGGATTATCCAATTATAGTAAAAACCATAATTGAAATTATATATATAGGTAAATATACATGAAGTATTGTTTTAGAAAAAGGCTAAACATACAGATCCCATAAGATATGCCTTTAGAGTTAACAAACAAATAAGAATACATTATTTATTCATTATTTGTTTACATAGGATTTATTCAATCAATTTTTAGAAAGTGGAGGGAACTATGAGAAATAAGACCAAAAACCTATGTGATTGAAAATTCAGTGATTGACCAAATGATATCCCCAATGCTGTAGGATATGGAGTTTAAAATGATATTGAGATACTTACCTACTTATCTTAGGATACGAATGAAAACCTAAACTATTTGGAACTTATGTCTTCACCCAAGAAGGGCCAATTGGACATTGAATTTTTTATGGAAACTACTAACAATATTCAATGGGTCTTATGACCCACTTTTCCCACAATAATTGGTATCCTCAATGATGAAGATATTTTTTGTGCTTCACTGTTCTGAGAAGGTGAAGGTGACTATAGATATCTATATTTTTTATATAGATATATATAAATGGTGGGAATTGATAAAGAATACAAAGGGAATGTTTTAAATAGAATATATCTAGTAGGAATATATTAAGAAAATATTAATTATTACATATTTTTCACTAACTCTCTGAATAATAATGAAGAGACAATTTATTGAGCTTAAGAAAAATAAGGGTTAATTAGTCATGGATTATAATGAAAACAACATAATTATTTCAAGAAATTCCTACCATATTTTATCAATAATGATATAAAAATAAATAAATTATTTAATGGTTTTAAATAAAACATTTTAGAGTGTATAACTATCTAATATCTTAAAAATTATAAATAAGTAGTATTATGTGAACTAAAAGTTGAGAAAAATATTGAATAATGGTCCAATGGTTATGGTGATAAGTAGAGAAGAATGGATTTTCAATCTAGTGGGTAAAATAAAAAGGAGGAAAGAAGATCCATCCCCCACATGTAAAAAATGGGAAAAAGAATTGTGGGAATTTCCTCAAAGGGATGAAAAAATATTTCATGGGTGGGAGATAAGTACACCAAACTCATGAATTTTAAAGAGACATGGGGAAGATGGTAAACAAGATATAATAATGGAAATAACATCCTCATGAACCACCCATGTATAGATAATTCAACTGTAGGGAGTAAGTAAACTATGAAAGCCAGTGCCCTAAACCACAAGTAATTGAGAGAAATTAGCACCAACAACCACCATGGGTGGTGTATTAAGAGTTTATTTCCATTCCTTCATCATGTTGACCAGATTCAACATTTCTATTTTACATTCATGATCTTGTAAGAATTATCTCCCACACTTGAAGCATTTACATGTCCCTTTAAAGAATTTCCCTTGATTCTTTTTCCATATTTTTTACATGTGGGGATTAGATCCTATTTTCTCCTTTTCATTTAACCCAATACTTTGAAAATTCATTCATTTATTCTTATCCCCATAACCATTTTCCCATTCTAACAAATCCATCTCTACATTGAGATCACATCAAACTACTACTTTATATCTTATGAAATATTTGATAGATATATCCTCTCAATGGTGTGGGTTTTAAAACATTAAATAATCTATTTATTTTTCTATTTTTATTGATAAAAAACATTAAGAATATATTGAAATCATTGTGATGTTTTCCTCATAATATATGACCTATTCTACCTTTTATTCTTAATCTATATCCAAAATAATCATCCCATGAGACTACTGATTCATCCAGGGGATATATATAACATATACTCACCCGTGTTGTAACTTTACAAATCATTCCTCATACATAGATTAATTAACTTAACAATGTGCCTTATCAGATATCTGTATGGAGTAGAAGATACAGATTTATCAATATTTTCCCAATAAATCAAATAAATATTATGTATACACCATATATAAAAATGATATACAGTTTTGGCAAAAATAATATCCACAACAAATGAGATGGATATTTTGGGGAAACATAATGTTCAATGATAACTAGAAATTGAACATTTCAAGGGGACTAACAAAGGAATAACAAATGTCAATTTATATAATATCCTTTTCCAAATCAATAAAAATCCATATATAAGTTGAAGAAAGATGATATCTATATCACATATACCCATTGGAGTAAGAATAAGGGAGGTTTTCATTGATGAAAAAGAAGAATAAATTTAAAAGCATTTTAGAGGAAATAAACTTTTATTCTGAATTTTTTATAAAATATTTTCCTTGAAAAAAATATTTTTAAAAAAATTCCATTAAAAAATAAAACATTTAAAATTGAAAATGTATATTTTATGTAATTATGGAGTGAAAATCTATACATGTCATATAATTTAAAAGGAACATTTCTCTTTCTTGGTAAAAAGGTTATAAAAGTGCCTATTTCGAAAAGATATAAGAATATTTCTTTGAAAAAATTGGTAAAATAGAAAAGGGTAAGTTTTTATTTAATAAACCATTTTTTAGTGTAAAACCATTCTTAAAATACATTTTTGAAAACTATGATTTATGAAGAAAATTGGTTCTTAGACCAAAGAGAGAAATGATGTCACGTTTTCATTAAGAAATCTAAAACATTTTGTATAAAAAGGAGTTGAAAAAAGGTAATATAAATTTTAAAATATCATGAAGAAAAATAGGAGAATAAAATTAAATGATTTATTAAAAAATAATTCATTAATTTCCTATGATGGAAATTCAAGTGTAAATAATCCTGAATAAAATGCGATTGTGAATTAAACCTTTGAAAAAAAAATAATGTTTATGGGATAATAAATAAATAAATAGATTATGCGTGTAAAATTTTAATCGACAAAAAAATGTAAATAAAATAATATATAGATAAATTTTATTATACAAATAAACTAATAATATTAAAAACAACAAGGAAGTTAAATAACATAATAAAAAGGAATCAGGTTATGAAATTCTCACCACTTGGTAACTTTTAACTCAAATACACTTAAAGGAAATAAATAAAATTGAAACACAAAATAACATAAATATAAAACACTAATGATATAATATATCGAAATTTATATTAGATGTACCATAGAAAATAATTAAGTGGTGAATAATACTTTTATTTCATAGATGTAAAAAGTTAGATGAAAATCTTTACCTTGGGTTTCTTTTTTGGTGAGCATACATTAAATTGTTGTATAATTGTTTTAAACAAATTATTAAATTATTCCATAGCTATATTAATATTTATTATATCATATATGATCTTTTGATAATATTTTAGTAGCTATTGTTTGGTAAACATTAAATATTTTATCTATTTTGGTTATTAATTTCATAGTTCTTCCAGTATATTTGGACTTTTTAGTTATTATTAATATTGATTAGATGATTATTTAATCATTTAAATTATATAAAAATAATATATTTATAATATATTTTCAGTATATGTTATATATAATAATCAATAATATTTGGAGATGAGAAATGGAATGTACCATTCATGGAGATGGTGGGCCGCACGTAAGCATGAATTCTACTTATATTTATTTTTTTTTGTTTTAAAAATTGAAGATTAAATGATATATATTTATTTTGTAATTAACTTATTATATTTACTTCATATTTGAATCATATTTTCTAGTAAAACCATCCTTTATATATTCTATGTATAGAATGAATTAATCACATTTTTTTTAGGGTGTGATAGTCCACATGTCCACAAACGATGTTATCGTATTTACCAAAAATTAAAATGCATAAAGGTATGTGTTATATAAAAATTATAAAGAATAAAGAAATTATAAATTTCATTTATATCACATATAAATAGAATTTCGGTCATAATTAACAACCATGTGAGGTGGTAAAATAAAAACATATGACAATGTTTTGTGAGGAGGTAGTTCACTGTACCCATAAATGGTAAGTTCATTACCCCTTAGATGGAAATGTGTGTAAGTGTAGGTTAAAAATTTTGAATAAAAAAATATTAGTTTATTTAAGAAAATTATTAAATAATACAATATTATATTATTAATATTTTATGCGGTTTATAAGGAAAATAAAACTAAAGAGCTGGATGAAGGATGTTACATCTTATTTAGGTAACTCCTTTTGGTTTGTACCAAAGGGATTTTTAGATAGATTTATTCCCAAAGTGAGGATTTTAGAATTATGGTATGGAATTCAATTATTGATTTTTTAGATATTTATTTATCCAAATAGTATTTAGATGTGTGAGTTAGTGGTATTGGTGAGTTCCTTTTTATAGTGGAGGAGGAGTGGTATTATTGTAAATTTTTGAAAAGGTAATTCGACCGACATTTTTCCAACAAAAACTGACATCAATAATGAATAAAATTTGATAAAACGAAGGATATGGTATAAAAAATAACATCTAATGTATTTTTTACAATTTTATAGGTCATTTTTCCCATAAGTGCATGGTTTAGTTTATTGCTAAGCTATTTTTTTATCTTAATAGATATAATTAAATTTTATTTACCTTCACTATCATTTTTGTCAAACATTGAGTTGAAATAATTATAAATTAAAAATTATAAAGATTTAAAATATGGAATAATTTTTTTTAATTCATATCACATAATTGGAAGAAATTAATTTAAATTTAAACTCGTAGATAAGATGGCAATGTGAGTTTTTAAAGTTAAAACATTCAAAAGTTTGAGATGTGATTTATTCAAATTTAAATGAAAAATTGATTAAAATGAGCTAAAATGAATTATTTTTTTATAATTTATTTATGTTTACTTTATAATAAATTTAAAATATAATTAAACTTTATAAATAAATTAGATGAAGTATATGTTTTATATTAAAATTATGTATTTTTCACTATTCATCAAAAAAATGAAACTTCTCAGAAAAATAAAAAAACCGAGGATGATTTTGAATTATTATTTAAAAAAGGGGGATAATTCTGAAAAGTAAAATTGACAAAATTGACAAAATTTATTTTTAATATAGGTGCATAATTAAAAGATTGCAAAGCTCATTTTATGTGGAATGAAAACTAACTCTATATTGTGTGTAAAATGTGCTTAACTTGGTTTGTTATATAAATAATTCTAGAAAGAAAGTTAAATTTATTCTAATTGGAAAATATTTTAAATTCATCGAGTGTTACATTATAGCAGGACATGTAACCTTTGTAATAGTAACCAAACTTCTTGGAATAATTAAAAAACTGTATTTTAATGTATTTTATAAAATTCACAATTCTTATATTAAATGTTAGAATTACCTATTCTATAAAGTTATTTTGATAAAATGAAATTATTTTTGTAAATCATCACATTGATTTATTCTAATGGCGATTTCTTGCTAATTATGAGGAATACATCAATTTTTAGGTGAATAGTAAAGAACAATTTTTTCTTAAGTAGTGTATTTTAAATTGCATCATTATAGATGTAAAAATGCAATAATAAATTATAGAAAAGTATCATTTACTATAATCATATTAAATTTTAAAACTGATTCATTTATACATAAAAAAATTGTTTTCCAAACATAAAAATTATTTATCAAAGTTTAATAGCTAAAGTATTCTACTAAAATAACAATTTTTACTGTTTTCCACTTCCATTTTTATTAAACTAGTGAATTCAAATTATAATGTGGTTTAAATTCCAAAAACCATTATATTATATTTATATATGATTCATTATTTCAAAAATATCACTATTATAATGATTATATTGGGTACAATATTTTATTGTAAAAACTCCCCTTCTTCATGTATAAAAAACCTCTCACCCACCCCTTTGAAAAAAATCCTTCCTCACATTAAAAAATATAAGTATTCTAAAATAATTTATCTTAATACACTTTTAATATTTTGGTATGTTATATATTAAACATCTACAATCATATAGGGATCTTAGTTCCATACAAGAGAAGCAAAATAGTTAAAACGGTATGTTTTCACTGACTCTTATTTTCATTTTCCACTTATCATTCTTTCTTTATTATATCAATTGAAAAAAACAATTAAATCTATGATTAATAAGATATTATGTTAAAATTATATTAATTATTTCAACATAATATTAAAATTATAATTATTAAGTATATATATTTCATAAATCTCATTCACCCCTTCAGAAAATGTCCTTTAAACTCTTAGTTAACCACCAATGAGGATGATGCCAATTCATTACATATAAACAAAATAATGTGTGGTTATAAGAAATTATTTATTATATAAATTTTTTAAATATATTTATATTAAAATATTTGGAACTAATTCAATAGATGTATTAATTAAATTGGAAGAAATAAAAAAATTGAAAATAAATGATAAATTTCTATGGAAATTATTATAACAAAATGTATCATATTCAACAAAAAAAGATAATAAACACAATAAAACTTATATAATTGATACACAGTGAAACAAATAATCTTAATTCCCTTCAAGTTAAATTCTTTAATAACTCAATTGTTTTTATTCCGGAGGCAAAAAAGTAACGAAACAAAGAATGATTTAAGGTAAGGGGATTTTCTTACCCAACTCCTTTTTTGGGTATCTTATCATTCAGGGTAATTTAATTATGTATATTATTATAATATCAAAAAATTATTTATAAATATTCATTATCCTTTAATTTTATTTTTATATTCATGTTTCCACTATTTTAAATTGATTTATAAGACAATCTTAATGTTTTTTTTCAAAAGACTCTATTTTTACAATAAATATCTTTAAATCCTATTATGTTATGTCTTAATTAAATAAAAATGATATTTTATGAAAAAATATGATCTCTCCTATACATTAGGGAATCATAATTGTTACTCCATGAAATATGAAATGTGAAATGCTTTATGAAACCCATTACTTTATATAGGTTATTTCATGACTATTATTTTTATCGTTCCATGTGGTATGTATAATTATGAGAATTGTATATATGAAGGGATGGACTAGAATTATATAGCCTTAAATTAAATGAGTAATGTGAAATATCTTAGGAGATTATATGTTCTATGCTTGAACATGATTCTATCTTTTTTTATAATTAGTATGTTATTATTTATTCAAAACTGTTATGCATGGACATGAGGCTAGATTTGTTTTGAACTGAGTTTGTTACATGAGAACTATGCTATGATGTTTCATTATAATGAATATTACTCATTACAAGCAATTAAAAAATATTCAATTCATGATATTGGTGATGATCCTATGCTAATGGGCAGATGACATTGAATTTGATCACCCATGTACTAATGATTAGTTTCCATTATTCCTCATCTTACTATGCTTTTAGATAAATACTTTCATTGATGTATATCCTAAGGTGATTACATTTACTAATGATAATTCAAGATTTTAAAAGTGTAAAGAAGAGTAATTTTTATAAATTAATATGTTTTATTATGTTTGATTGTTTCCTAAGAAAAATATTCCCAAGACACGAATTCTTTAGACCATGGACTGTATCATTATTAAGTTGTTTATTTTAAAAATAATGCAATAACCATGTAATAGAAAGTTTCTCCCCTATATTAGATGTTATTCCTACCTTATTTGAGAAATATATAACATTATAAAAGAATATTCTCATTTTCATTGCCGAAATTCTCTTCTAGAGTTTGAATTGAATGATGTGGTCTAATCGATCATCCTCTAGTTGATAGTTGGTGTACAAAATCATTACTATTGAGGTAATTATGCTTCTATTATTGTTATTTATTTTATATTTTATATAATGACCAAGTATTTTTCTATTTAATATATGGTTATTTATTTTATCTTAGGAGGCATATATTTATTTCTAGGCTTAGGTAATTTCATATGCACATATCTAAGTGGGTGATGTTCTTCTATTTTTGTCATAATCTTAATGTGTGGTTATTTTAGTGGAATTTGATAGTGTGATAGATCCCAAGATAATTGGTTTTGTTAAATAGAAATAATATAATATTTTTTAATGAACTTGGGATGAATATATTTTCCATTATTAAACCAATAATATTTTAGGATGGGAATCAACTCCCATGATTGTACTTTTGAATATTATTTTTATATAATTCAATAAATTCTTTAACAACATGTTGTATTTTTGTAAAAATAATTATTAATTGTGATACATCGTTTAGATTTATTTAATTAATTAATTGGGGAATCATTTCTATTTTTAAAAAAATTGAAACATCATATCATAGTATCTATGTGGGAACTTGTTGTAGTTATCAAAAAAGGTCATTGATAAACTTGTGTTATTATTATAATATAGTGAATAATTATGGATATATTATTGAGATATGATCTATTTATCATATTTTTTATACCAAATTTATAAATGATAATTATTCTTAGATTTTACCTTTGATAGTATTGAATATTTAATGCCTTGTATTCCTGCAAATGGGATATATAGGTATTTAGATTTATATTTAAATTTACATTTTTATGTATGGTAATTTCTATCTCATGGGGAGTTATATGTACAAATGATATTTTACTCCATTGGAGGGGGAATTCCCCTTATATATGATATATTATATATATCTATATAGTTGTGGATACATACATAGAAAAATATTTCTTCCTAAAAGAAGATAAGTGACCTACTAGATTTTTATCTTATATATTTTTATGAAGTTCCTCCCTATGAAGGGAGAATGATCCTCTAGATAGATAACAATTAATAGATATAAAATTATTGAAATGTTCTTTATATTTTTTATTGATATGAATGATATTTCTATTTGGATCAGTATGAATAAATTTTTATTATAACTCAATTGATATATTTCTTATTATATTTTTTACCTCCTCACTCAATATTATTTCACAACACACTTGGATTTATGGTTGAATAGTCAAGGTTGGGAGGGGACTTCAATGTGGTATGTTGTACTCACAGGCCATACATGTTCCCTTGGGAATGCATGTAGAACGAAATTTTCATGATCGAGGTAAAGACCATGGTCCTACTAATAATACATGAGTATTTATAACAAGGATGGTTTTATACATGGTTTATGGAGTTAAGGGAGACCATTTTTGTGTTTTTGGTTGACATATAGCTCATGTGTAGTGGGTTTTTTCATGACAGTTCTCAAATATTATTCTACCTTGGGACTCTTTATTTTGGACCCATAGGAAAGGTTTGGTGGAAAAATTATATATAAATCATTTTTTTAACTCTTTTTATGGATTATATGGAATATATTCACCTCAATATATCATATGGATCAACCTGACCTCTCACTTCCGACCTCTCGCTCCCCCATGACTTCCTAGCTACGGTAATGGACACCACATCAGTCCCTCCCCCTCTGGGGGAAGGACCACTTCCATCCTTAGGATGTCGCAGTCCTTTCTTCACCTTTTCTAATCCAGACTCCATTCCCCCTTTCCCCTCTATCTCTCTAAGATATAAAGTCTCCAACCTATTCAAGGGTGTTATGACTCTTTCTATCTCAACATCAAAATTCACAGCTGCTTCATATCACCTCAGCCTGACTCTGTTAGCATGATTTAAGCATATTCGACATTTAGTGGACTTGTATGACCAATTCTTTTCGGTTCATGGGGTTTTAAAGATCATGTAACTATTGGACTTCTGAATAGAAAGAACCTTATGATTATCTTTTCCTCAGAGAGTGATTTGATCCAAGCGCGGTACATCGATACTCACTTATGAAATGGATTTCTCTAATTCCTAATTTAATGTTCAGATGAATTTCTTTTGATGCAGGAATCTCCTTCGAAGAATGTTTGGGTTAATTTCCTTGAGCTTCCTCGCCCATTTCATAATCCATCTGTCATCCAAATGCTAGGTAATTTAGTTGGTAGATTTATGTGCTCGGATAACAGAACAAGGGCTATTTTCCACCCAGTCTCTCCATGAATATTCATTGATGTTGATGTTTCAAAAGGTCTAGACGATTTTGCGTGGATTTTTGTAGGTGAAGAATTCTGGATAAAGCAACCAGTTCTCTTTGAGACATGGGTTGATTTCTGCTCTTATTGTGACAAACATGGGAATCCGAAGGCAGTTTATAGGCGAGGGTTTGGTAGCCATATCCATTTGAAGGAGGCAGAGGTGTCAGTCTCTCTTGATTTGGTTCCCAGTCATGATTATCATTTTGACAAGCCGCATACTAAGATCCATGACCTGAGAGTAAAAATAATTTTTTCAAGGTTGATTAATGATTTAGTCATTCACAAGTAGACATATCAGACCACAAGAGGTCCCTGATCCATGACTGCTCCCTCTTTTTTTAGACTGTTAAGGGCATAGGGCTGAATCTTGGCCAAATAACCGAGAAACACTAAGATCTGGGTGGTGTGGGTATTACATCTGATTCAAGGGTTTTTGGGGAGATACAAAACACCACAAAAAATATGACAATGTCTCCACACTGCCACATTCTTTCTCATTTGAAAGATCCTACGTCACTGTTGATATATAACAATTTCATAGCACTGAACCAGGCCAGTAAGGATAATGAGGACTCAGAAAGATGGAAAACCTTCATCCTCAGATGGAAGCACAAAAAGGCTTGTTTGAGACACACAGAAGATGAGGAATCAGGTGATATGAAAGGATATTTTCATCCAGATATGGTCTACGATCAACACTCTTTTTTTGGAACATGAACAAGGAATGTGAAACAAGGGAGCATCATGACTAAAAATTTCCCAGTTCTCAAGGGAGATAAAAAATAAAGACACCAAAAGAATTATTTAAACACCTAATAGAAAATAGTAACCAGATCGTTAGGGAAGGCCTCAAGTAAGAGTACAAGAGTTAACCTATAGGGTCCTACATCTAAGGAAGGTGTGGAACTGGCTTCCATCATGACGAGTAAGTAGAATCCCTTGGATTCTGGTATCACTATGCATGGTATTACTAAAGGGAAAGAGTTATGAGTGAAGAATGAAGGCCTTGACAGAGAGGGACGAAAATAAGATGTAGGGTGGGGAGAAAAACTGGCACAAGATTTAACATCTTAGGATGGAATGATAGGGGTGTTATGGAATCATGATAAAAGTGGCGGTGCTCTGTTGGTGACTGTTGATGGTTTGTAGCGAGAAGATGACACATAGGTAAAATTTAAGACTAAGGACCTCCTTATGCATTATAAGGACGAGATTTTCCACACCGTCATAACTATTCAATATTCTAGAGAGGATATAGAAAGGGTGAAAAGATGTCCAATGAAAGTGGACACAGACTTGGAACTGACCGGGTTGATTGAGAAAAAATTTCTAATTCTGAAAATAGGCTTCAATGATAAGAATTTAGTAGTGGAGGAGTTCCTAAAAAGAAGGGACAAACTCACCCAATAATTCTAAGATATTTTTAAAGATGATCAGAACAATGAGGTAATATATCTTTCATGTAAACTATATTGGGAGGTCGCATCTAATATGTTTAAGTTATACATTAAGGGTTTTTTATGTGATTATGAATTTAATGTATCTTGTTGTACATGATGGTTTCACACTTTTTCCATAAAATTGTTTTAAATAAAACAGTAATATAATAGTATTCACACAAATATGTATGTTTGTTAGTGTATTTATTATATTGTGTATTAATCAAATGCTCGATGAACATATATTTTACATAAGGGTTATTTTTTATGGTTGGCCTTGTTTTACATCCACAAGGGTTATAAAATATTTAGGGATAAACCCTATATTGTCCTTTACCTTAAGTTTCAACTTATAATAACAAAAAACAATCTATCATAGAATTACTACTTTCTATAGGTGTTTTTTCTAGCCTATATTGTTTAGGAGGTTCACCTATGGTATCGTATTAATCATTATTTGATCTATTAAAGTAATCTAAGTTATATGGATGATTTGTAAATCACTACCCCTCCTTTTTGGAACCTTCTTTAGGTTTCAATAGCTTTGGAGGACTATTGGATCATATAATCATATTGTTTTGGTATAAAATTATACCCTTCTATAATATCAATATATAACCAGTTCATGAACCTCCAATGTATTTCTAAAATATTCTCTACATTTTCTTGAGATTTGATAAAATTCTACTAAACTCATTCATATTATAATTTTCAAAGCTTTTATAAAAAATTTTCAACAATGATTATCGAATCAAATCTATTTCAAGATAAAATATTAAAGAAGACACGAAAAACTAAAATACATTAACTTAGCCAATCATATAGAGTACATGGGTATATATTGAAGTTAATTTGGTTAAATTTCGTTTAAATATTGAATTTTAAATCTCATACCTCTCATGGAAAAGTTTTTCATGATTGAATATTTTCAGGTTATTTTCCATCTTGAAGACCTAAATTTTTTCATGTTGCATTTGAAAATAATTCTTAATGATAGCACGAATGGGGGTAGAGATGTTAATATAATATTTTAAATTATTATTTCATATATTTATAAATAATTATTGAAAAAAATTATTATTTTTCTGATCAATAATAGGTTTCAAAATTCATTATACTTTTCTTTAATTTTTTGAAAAATAATAAGATTTCTTCTAGTTCAGTGAATTTCTTTTAATAACATTTTTCTTTTATAGAATTGATTTCAAACTCATTTTTATGACGATTTAATTTTATATATAAATTTTTTTATCATATGAGTATCATGCTTAAATATTATTTAATAAATACATTAATTAAATTTTTTCCCATTAAGATCATGTCACCCTTGAAATTTACATAATATCCATTAGTTGGACAAGATATATATTTCAACATTTTTTTATTCAACTTTATTTTTTCTAAAAAAAATACATCTTTATGTCGACCATCATGTAAATTATATCATATATGAATCTTGGAAAGTTGAGTATAGGAATACCTTTCTAAATACATCATATATTTTATCCCAAGACTATTACCATGGTGTCCTTGTTTTTATGGTTTCCCAATTAAGTATAATATAAATCTCATAGAGGGAATTGGTTAACTAACTTAAAGGGTTGTCAATTTTGGCCACAACTTACACAAAATAATCCACAATAACTCATATTTAATATGATCATACATGTTTGAATATATGATATATTATCTTGTTTTTTCCATAAAAGGATATTATAAATTAGTATTTTAAGGGGTTTTAATATCTCAATATCTTATATCAGGTATCCCTTTAATGTAAATTGTTTTTTAAAAATTTAGTTTTTTATCTTTTTACTTCATCCAAAATAATTTGTTCAAAACATATTAATGTATAATACCCTATAAAACTTATTATTTGTGTCACCTAAATTAAAATAAAGTATAAATCCAAAAATATTAAAACATATCCAATGACTATGGTATTTTAATTATAATCAAGTAATGGGTTTAAATCATTCAAAACATAAATATCTATATGGGGAACTATGATGTAACCGGCAACCAACCCAAAATATTCATGAACAATAAATAATATATAAGATCCATAAGAAGTGTAAAAAAGTACCACTATTAATAGATCAATAATAAATATATTTCATAATTATAATAGAATCATAGCTCCTAATATGTATAAATAATAGTTATCTATTACTTTTAGGATCATAACCTACAAAGAAATCATATTTATTGTTGAATGTAACTAAATATTATATTTTTATTAGAATGTAATTCCTTATATGAATGGTTTAACAAATTTAAGAACATGTTTCAAAAATTAATCTTATTCATAAAACTATTAATAATAAAACACTTTATATAAAGGAATATAATAAATAGTGAATATACTGAACTAATGAGCAATTAATAAAATTAGGCTTTAGATAAAAATTTATGAATATTTCATATATAAATATCAAAATTTATTATCTAAACGTGGTAGAAGAACACTAAATAAATAAGCATAAATACTTAACTTTTATATAATAGCACACTGACTCATATTATAAATGATCATGGTATTTAAAATGGGGCCCTTCATATTTCAAATATATTATATTTATGAAAACATTCCTAAAAACATGAACTTATTAAATTATATGTAAAGATATTAGATAAATAAATATAAAATATTTTAAATTATTGAATCATTAATCAAATCCACCAAAAAAAATTTATATGGGTTAAATAAATTTCCAAATAATTATTTTTATTTTAAAAATTTCATTTTACAATATAAAATATTATTATATAAATATTATTTTCAAATTTATAAGCAATGTACAATTAAATACATTATGTAAAATCACATTAAACATTAATAACATCATCAGAATTTGTTTTGGACAATTCAAAATCAAACAATACTGAAAAAGGAGTTGGATAATTTTAAGAAGAACATTTTTCTATAAAAACAAAAAAACTATGAATTTTTTTTAGAAAAACCATGGAATGTTATTTAGTGAATGAAAACACATTACAGGGGAACTATAATTACCTTTCAAGAAAGAACTAATTTTTTATAGACATGAAGGTAACAAAGGACCTCAGGTACACCTCCCTATATGTCATATGTTTCTATCTAGAATTAAACGTATATAATCAACCATAGTGAGACTATAGTGTCAATATAGAAATATACAATAAATGATAAATTATTATATAAACAATATAAAAATATATAATTTAATATTAGAGTATATATAATGATATTATAACGATAAAATGTCTACAAAGATAAAATAATAAGATGATATAACATATGAAAATATCCTATACAACCTGTCACACATTGGATGTGGGATTACGTACTAGATTGATTACATGCAATGATAAAATAAGAAAATAAAAAAATATATACCCCGAAAGTCCGATCCAAGCAAGCTTGGACCACCAAATTTATTAATAAAATAAAAGTGCAGAAACAGGAGAAGGAAGAGAGAGAGATTACAAGTCAAAACATTCATAGTCACCACCCCCATACCCGGTCGTGTCATCAGCATCAGCTGATTCCCATTCTGATTGGGTCTCGTATTGTTTAAGAAGCTTCTTATAGAACTTCCGTTTGTCCATCTGCTCCTTTGATAGCTTCTCAATCTCCTTCTTGGCAGATGCCCTAGTGGTCACGGTCCTCGGAACTGCAGAGTAGTCCTTCCTTGGTTTCCTTGAAACAGGGACAGATCTGACACCCTCATTGTCAGAGCCTCTTTTCTTTTCTCCTCGGACAATATCACTATATGATATCGTAGTTGCATCCAAACCTCTTCCCTTGGTCTCAACATGAGAGGCACCCCCTTCGCAGAGGGTTAGGTCCCCAATTCCAGGAGTGGGTTCCTCCGCCCTTCCTTTCTCAGTAGTCTTTGACTTGTCACCATTGCCCGAGACCCTGATCGGTGTACACACCTTCCCCTGTTCATCTTCAGAAATGTTCCCCCATTTCTCATGAAACTCAGATATCTGAAATTGCTTCTGGATTTCATGATGATAATCAACATGTAATTGCACATCACCCTGAACCTGGTGAGAGTCAGGGATCAAATTATCAGAAATGATAACCTCATGATCTCTAGAAGGGCCGCTATAAGATCTTTTCGGAGTAGAATCAACAATCAACTCTTTGCCCTTTGAAGGAGTCGGCACATCAGGGACTGCCTTCATAGGAGGGTCGCTGTCCTTGGTGACATGCTTTGGAGAGGATGATTCCTTCAAAGTATCCTTTTTTCGACATAGATTGGAGGGGTGTCCTCGCATCCCACACTCTTTACAAGAGTTGTTTTTACGACACAACTCCAGAGAGTGCCCCACAGTCATGCATTTAGTGCAGAAAAGAGGCATCTTTTCATATTCAACATCAATTTGAATTTGATCAGACGGAATAGAAAGAGTTACCGTATCAATGAGAGTGGATCTGAGATCAACTTCCACCAGCATTCTAGCGAAGTGCCCAAATCGGACATCAGTTGTTTCCTTGTCAAGGCGGATGGGAGTTCCAATTGCCGTTCCAATATCATGCAGGATCTCTCGATGCCAAAGAACCCAATTAAGACCATGAAGACGCACCCATACCTGAGCGAAGACATTTTTTGCATTTGAGACATTAAAGTCAAGTGACCATTCGTGCAGATGAAGCCATCCCGGTTTTAGAAACATGGAACCAGAACTCCATGCCCTAATCTTGAGATCCGCCGATGGAAACAAGCAGTGAAAGAATCCCCGCCCAAGGGAGACACATTTCCAGCTAGCAAAGCCCCACAACATCGAAATTCTGCGGAATAAATCATCACATTTCCAGGGTTGCGCACCTTTATGAAGAACAATGCGAGCAATCAATGAGTTCTCACCCAATGCCAACCTTTCAGCAATCACACCGGGGTTCGCCTCAACGTGAGCCAAAACCTCAGTGATATACTTTAAATGGTACAATGGGTTGGATAGTGGTGTTTCAACACTATCATTACCACATATATATTAATGTAATTTCATTAAAGTATTGGTGTACTAGAGAGTGGTGTGAAACCACGATATATTACAAAAGAAGTTTGGAAGAACCCATGGTAGTTTATTAATGGGGTAAATAATTAATGTTTCACAATTATTTTAGGAATCCAATTAAAGGGTTCCTCTACCACTAAATTATAAAAATGGGTGAGCCTACCATTATTCCTTTCCCTTCATCACATCCCCCATTGATCCCGGTATGTTGGTAGCATTCTATTATGTTGAAAAAAGATTGAACTTCTCTATTCTTCTAAATTCATGAACGTGTTCATTTTATTCTAATCACAACTCAACCAATTAGGTATTTTTGAATTATTCCTTTGAATTTTAGATGAATCTGGTCAACACAAGGGGTTTTTCAATGGATCATGTATATGAGTCTTGGGAGGCTTAGTTTATCCCTGTCGAACACTCTTCCTCAAGAGGTATGCTTTCTTGTGTATTATTTTGTTTATAGTGAAATTAGATGAAATGTTTTTTTAATTCGAGTAGATAAATTATGGGGGTTTTAAAAATGATTAGGGGTTAATTGAGAGTGATTTTACCAATTTCTTAGAGATTCAATTATGTTGTGCCTCCTGGTGAGTACGATTCTTATTATGAACATATGGTTATTTTGGTTTTAAATGGTGTAGTGGTTAATTTATGATTATTTATAATCATGATAGGTGATCACTAGATTGGTAGTGGTTGATACAATATTAGATTAATTAAATGGAATTGTGACGAGGTTGGTGGCCATTATGCATTGATTAAACTAACTATCTAGATAATATTACGGTTTTTGGTATGATTATTATTACTATTAGAATGATGTGTCATGTTTTCTGACATCATCTCATAAATGGGACGAGATTTCATCATCCAAATAGTAAATTAAACTATATATCATACTAAATGGTTTATTGGAGGTATCCAGGTCAAACATCTACTAGTGGATAATTTTATGGAATTTTGTTAGGGTGTGAGTATAATATTAACTAATGATTCTAAAAATAATTGTATTACCTTTAAAAATATATTTTCATGTTAATAGATTTAAAAATGAATTTCAATGGATAGTGGTTTCCTTAATTTTTTTAATGGAATTTAAAAAATGTATTGTTTTTTAATGGTATTTGATATAAAATTTGGGAAAAGGACCTAGCTTGATTAAAGATGACAGGGGAGACTTCTAAAGGAAAATGTGAATGGTTTTTTTTAATATTATGTTAATTGAAACAAAAATGATTTATTTTGGTAATTTATTTTTTCTTTTTATCAGTGTGAGTGATTCCTAGTTTTTCCAATGCTATATTATTATTTTAGATACATGATTTTTAGTTTCCCCATTATTATCTCCAATTTTATGATAATGTATGATAATAAATGAAATATATATGAGACATTACCTTGGGAGATAAGATTTTCATTTGGGATTGAGAAATTAGATAGGTTTCTATTCTAATTTATGTATATAAGAACATTTGGGTACCATTTTGGATTAGATTGATCTGGGGTCTCTTTGATTACCTTTTCCACTTTGAGTGATTCATGGAATCCAGTGAGGTATTTTGGGTGTGTTTTCCAAAATTATACTTTATGAATTATGTGATATGGTAGGTGAGAAATATATATATGTAGTTATTATAAGGGTGTTATCTTGGATAGACCATATTGACGGAGGAAGGAGATTTTCATTTTTCTATTTTGATTCATGACTACGGACTGATTCTAGGGAAGTGTATGATCACAAATTTTATATGAGTTACATAACCTTTTGATTTTAGTTTAATCCTTTAGTTTTATCATTTTTGTAATTCCTAATGTGGTTACAGAGGCTATGAGGGTGTTTGAGGCTTGTTCAGATCACTATGCTCTATGTTTTTAGATGAAACAAGTGAGCTTCTTGATTAGTTTAAATCGATCTTCCCAATCTGCATGGTTTTCTTTAAACCATGTGAGGGTTTTCCAGTTCCTGAAATAATACTATGCTATTTTTTATAATGATGCTGAATAGGCCTCACAGATTTTTTATGTGCAATAGACCTCAATATAGATGTGTTTTTTATAGTCTTATTTTGGTTAGTCTAACTATGCACCAAGCCTATATGAGGGGTGTATTGGGGATGTGTTTGTAGCAGGGTCATTGAACGGTTTATCTGAAGGTGCAGTTAAGCCTTGAGATCACTAAAAATTGTGTCGAAAAATAATTTTACCCTACCATGCATTAAAATAATTTTCCACTCTCCCCGCTTATTCTTTACACACATCAATCCCACCGATTAGGTGCTCCTCATCCACCTCAAGCTAAGATTTGAGGGTTCTATTCCATTTGCGATCAGAATAAACAACAATTTATCTCATTTGATTCCTATTTATAAGAGATTAAATTCTCATCGTCAATTTATCTTTCCATATTATGCTGCATTTTGGTGTGATTTAAGATGCCTTATTTTTAGGGTGTTCATCAATTCCTCGATTTTATTCCCAATTTAGTCCATCCCAGGGGTAATAATAGATGTAGAATCTTCTACTAGAGTAATGTAGGTGGTCTAGTAATTTTTACTAAAGCCTTTATGATTTATATTATGTTTTGGGATGATAGAAAATTTATTCTCTATGATTTTCCATAAAATACACTTTTCTATTAATTAAATTATCATCCTTGACAAAAATGAAATTGTTCTTCATTATTTTGGTTGGAATAGGTCCCCATCAACCCATCCAACCCCATGAGGTGTGATTATAGAATTGGCCTTAATAGTATTAATTATTGTGTGACCAAACCACATCATACATGGGTTTTTCTTATCATATTCAATAAATGACTATCAAATTTAATGGAAATGAGTCGTATGACCACATCACATTTTTTATATTAATAATGGTGGAACCTGTTTTTAAGTTGAACACTAATGAATTATATATCATTTACTATCTCATATTGAAGATTATTTTACTACTTATTACATATGATGCTCCGACATGACATTAATATTAATATGATACTCGGGTATGGAGTCCCTAATGATATGATACTTGGGCATGCTATCCCATATACCTGTGATACTCGAGAATGGAATCCCAACTACTATGATACTCGGGCATGGAATCCCTTACACTAGTGATACTCAAGAATGAAATCCCATATACCTGTGATAATTTTCAATAGATAACCTTATGATATATGATACTCATTCATGGTGTCCCCTACCACTTTATGAGAGACTAGTGACTATAAAATGATTTCTGAGTTACGCATCGGGTCTGGACAAAGATTATATATATATGGATAGAAATTTCATTACATATATAGTGGACATATATAGACATACATTAAAAGATATTTATATGTATATGTTCATGGTGACACCTGTTTAGAGGTTTCTCTACATGATGTGAAGTAGGTAGTGTTAGCCTAATTTCCTTTAGGATCCCAATCTCACCATCTAAATTTTACATTACTCTTTTATTTTTTATATAGATGAAAACTACCCAGATTATATGAAATGGATGAATAATTCTACATAACATTGGTTGTAGCTGACTGAGTATATATCACAGTGTGTTTGGACTGCTATTTGATAACGGAAAAGCAGCACAGATACATGTAGGGACAAGGGGAAGCACCCAATCATGAATTCTTGATTGATTATATCATGGGATATTAGGATCGTGGAATCAGGACATGGATCATGATGCTATTATCAAACCATTTTGATCGCTTTTTCATTTTGATATACGAATATTTATGTATTTCTATATTTGTATATATTTATCAAATAATCTTCTATATATATATGGTTCCAATTTTGGTTTGATATATTATTATGGGATGTATTATTTACTTACACTGTTCTATTTTTCTTAATTATGATTATTTTATTTTATTTTGTTTCCCCACCACTATGGAACTCTGATTATGAGTGTATAGTCTCCCCACTATGCCACCATATACCATCACTTATATTGAAAAACCTATAGAATTTTGGGTGGCACACTTGATGTATTGTTACTAACCAAGATCCGTTACATATGAGGGTACTAGGTCGTAGAAATCACGAAGTGGTATCAAATGATTTAATTTCTTTGAATTATAATTTTCTGATGGTATAAAAGTTATTATATGTGTTGGAAGTTGGTAATGATACATTTTTTTGGAGTATCAAACCCATGTATAGATAAAATCCAAATTACTAGGGTTGGGAATTGTTGTTTTTATATTCCACTCATTATAGTTGTTTATAATTCACAGTTTGGTGAAACACATGATATGTGATGTCTATTATTATTATTATTATTTTGGATTAAATTATACTCTTAGTTATGTATGAAAATGAAGTGTTGACTCATGCATCATCATAGTCACCTAGATATTTACATTTCATGAATTATTCCATTATATATAAGTACATATCATTTCTGGTATTGTCTATTGTTTTTATTACTACCTTGGCAGCTATATATTGAATAATACTGGAATTTCCTATAGTGTAATATGAAATATAATTTTTTATGTTATTTTCCTACATTAACTTAATAGTTTTTCAGTTATATCTCGATGATTAAACCTTAAGAAGTTAATTATAGAATGTTGAGTTATGGACCACTGGTCACACATATCATAATGCGGTTATGATTGTGATTAAATAGACCCCATATTTAAATTTATTATATGTATGGGTATTTATAAGTTGGAAATGGTGATCTATATAATTTAAAAAATTGTAAAATGTTATTTTCATATAAATGAGTATAAACATAATTGAATTTAAAATTTTAAATGTAATTGTCACTATTAAATAGGGATTCCAATTGAATCCTAATGGGTGTTTTCCACTATAACATGAAATTGAAACTCTATATTGTGGGACCCCTGTCCTATAACATAGAACATAACCCTAGCCAAGATCTAGTATTTCGATTTAGGCAGTGACTCTTGTATTTCTTATGATCTCTTTTTTTTCAGACCTTTATTTAGGAGAAGAAAGAGGGGTGTGGATTTTATATAGATTGTATTGGTACCTATCTTTTATAATACCTAGATATCATTCTATTATAAAATATTTTTCTAGGGAATGTTTTTGTAAATTTAAGATCTATTGGACACTTAATTAATTAGGATGAGCTCTGGGATGGTGTAAATGGCCATTATCTGGAGGTGGGAGGACATAACCCGATAGTAGATCCACCTATGGAACCTGTTGTTATGAAAATCGTTGGAATTAATACCAAATTTTTAGAGGGTTTTCTATAGTTCATGAAGATTATTTAGGCATTAATATGATATTACTCTACCATGGTAGAGTTTATATGGGATGATTAGTAGTATAATTCCCCCACATTTTTAGGGGATGGTGGTCCTCGAGTTGTAGTGTCATGGCTAGAGGCCGAGATAACTATCTTAGACCACCTATAGAAAACTCATGAGAGGATACTAAAACACAAAATTTACATTATTAAATATTATAACTAGTGATAATGGGATTATATCACTTAGGATGTGAATCAATAGGGTATGTGCTTAGTGATTTTTAGACAATATTATATGAGTATTTTATTCCCCAAATGCGGAAAGAGGACCAAGATAGAGGGTTTATGCATCCATACTAGGGTAATATATCCATAATATACTATTATACTTTACTCATGATGATTTATAACTTCATACTGACTCTTATTGGTGAAACAATTGAGAAAATGAGACATTTTGAGGATTGGATCATATGCACCACCCAATCTCTGGTGAATATATTATAGCTGGCCACTTTTATGGAAATATTAAACAATGACATAATACCCATGAAGAACATAATGGATGATTAATGTGTAGGACATGATGGTTCAGAACCAGGACAGGGAAGTGATTCAACAAGTGTTTGAAATTGTCATTGTGATACTACATGTAGGTCAAGCGGTAGCTAGACGAAAATCACTAATATTTATGTGGTTTTTCACCAGTCTATAATGATAGGGAATAAGAATAACTATTTTCCTCAAGAACCAATTGAGTTCCCATGATGTGGTAGGTTAGGGAATCATTGTCATTTTTTCAAGACCTTACTATATATTCTTAGTGGGATACGGTCCATATCAACTCCACCATTAGGGGTCGAATTATTATAACCTCCCTAGACTGGTATCTAGTGTACTAACGACTATTCTGGTATAGGAGGTGGTCATGGATGAGATATCAAGGCATTAAATATAAAAAAATCGAAGTTTAGAACTGCTCAGAGTAATCAATTTGTCTCTTAATGCCATAGATTTGGAAATATCTATGTAGTGTAGCACTTTATGGAGGAGTATAGGATTGGTCCATTTATATTTTTAGGTAGAATTCTAGTCACATATAATTTTTTTCATTCTAAATCTACACTACAACATCACATTAATTTAGATTTGTTGCAATTATTGAAAGTGTCAAACTTGAAATTTGGAACTTTGATGGGGTGATGGCCCTTTAAACTACATCAGGTATACATTCAGAGAGTGTAATGAAGTTTAAGGAGTTCCCAATTAATATAAGAGGTCATTATTTTCTATGAAATATCTTCATCCTTGATATGGATGGTTTAGACATAATTCAAAGGATGATCTAGTTGGTTCCTTACCATTTCTACATGGATTTATATTTCCTTAGGGTCTTCCTTACACAAACAGAGTGTCAGAGTTATATAATTAAGGTAGAATGGGATGTTTATGAGAGATGGGCTCTACCAAATCATCTTGGAATGAGTATAGTGATAGTCTATATTTATGGAATTTTTCTTGATGATTTGGGTGTATGTCAGGTTTATTTACCTCCAATTGTTGTTCAATTCAGATATGTATTTCCTAAACCACATTATGAGAGATATCTATACTTTTCTATTGAGATAATTCCAAGACATGCACTAGTTTCCATTTCTCAGATAAGATGACTACTACTAATTTATAAGAGCTCAATTGATAGTTATAGAATTTATAGGATAAGGGTTTTATATGACCCAATCCTTCACTATGGGGTTCACCTATAATTTGTTTTCCATGCCGGAGGATGGTAACCTATTAATTTTTCCAGTATTATCATTGGTTTATCCAACTTATGATTAAGAACTGATACCCACTACCACGTATCAAAAAACTCTTCAACCTGCTCCAAGGTCCAACAGTGTTCTCCATAATCAATTTGAGGATAGGATACCATCACTTATGAGTATGAACTGAAGATATACCATGAAATGATTTTTTATGTTGGTATTTATTATATGAGTATTTGGTCATGCAGTTCAATATTGAGAATGTTCCTTTAGTATTTATGGACTTGATGAATGGGGTTTTCCACCCATATATGGATTTTTCTGTGGTCATTTTCTTGGATGATATCTCAGTATATTCAAATACTCTATATGACCATGACAAATGATTTGAGATCACATTGAATTTACTAAGAGAGCACCATATGTATGATAATATCACTAAATTCAACATCTAGATTTTAAAAGTTCACATTTTATATCACTTTATCATTATGATAAGAGTATTAGATAACCTCGAGAAGGTGGGAGTTGTTGTTTCTTGGAAGAAACCAAAGAACTTCTTTATCATATAATGTTTCTTGGGTGTAGTTGGATATTATAGTCACTTTATACATGCCTTCTCATACCTTAAAATACCTCTTAACAAATTCAATAAAAATGGTATGATGATCTTTTATTATGAATCATGAGATAATTCCCTTTTAAGAGTAAAAATTATGATTGGCTTCAGTTCCAATCCTAATTCTACTAGTATCAGGAGGAAAATATACAGTATTTGTTGATGCATCATCTATTGGGATTGGAATATTTTTTATGTGTTAGGATCAAGTTATTGTGTATGGGACTCATCATTTGAGGGCTCATGAGAACTATTAACTAATATATGATCTCAAGCTATAATTTTTTCTTTAAGCTTTGTCGTGTTGGAGATATTACTTGATGGGAGATAGGTTTTTGGTGTTTTCATACCACAAAATCCTAAAAAATATATTTATATAGAATTAATCGGCCATTGGACCAAGAATGTGGGTCAAATACCTTCATTAATTTGACTTGTATCTTGCCAATATGTCTGGAAATGGAAACACAATTGCTGATTCTTGGATCTAGACGAATCATATGAAAGCTGTTCATAGAGCCACTGATGAATAGAGGTTGATGGTGTTTCTTTCAGAGATGAATATAGTGATTTAGGATAAACATGTGAAGACATTCCTTATGTACTTATAGGTAACCTCATCCCTTCTAGATAGTGTGAATATAATTTTGTTCTCTGATCCTTGTGGATTTGTCCTAATGGATATCGTTTCATGTTGGGACCCAACACTTGTTTTGTCTATCAATGGAGATGAGATGCTTCTTTTTCATGGGAATTTCTAGATGCATATTATCTTGTGATATGAATTGATATCAGAATCACATGATTCATAATGGGATGTACACCTAAGGATTTCTAATATGTACCAATACATTCACCTATAGTAGTGGTGGTCTAGGATGAAATGTTAGATCATAGGTTTTATCACAAGCTGGTCAACCTGTTAATAGGTGATGAGAGAGAACCAGTGTTTTACTGGATTTTTATTGCTACAACTGATCATGGAATTTCAAATAGATGATGTCACTATGGAATATTTGACTATATTGTCAAGGTATCTTCAATAAAGTGATGTGGTTTGGGTAGTTGTGGATAGGATGACAAAGGTCTCCCATTTTTATCCTATTAGGGAGACCTTCTCAGTGGATGAGCTTGGTAGACTATATGTCCATTAGATTTTATGCCTAAATGGAGTCCTATGTACAATAATTTTAGATATGAATTTTATATTTATTTCAAAATTCTAGAATTGTTTATAGAAGGCTCTCAAGACACAAGTGTTTCTGGCCACAACATTACTACCACAATCCGATGGCTAGTCAATATAAATAATACAGGTTTTGGAGTACCAGATCTAGATATTTTCCCTTAATTGAAGAGTTTATTGGGAGTAACATATACCTATCATTGAGGTTACATATAATAGAATATTGAAAATTACTATACTGATGGATTCTTGTATGGTACAATATGATAGGCCATTCCTTTCACCCATGTGTTTGTTAGAGGAAGGAGATGTAGTGCTACGGGGACATTATCTTATTCATCTATATTTAGATAATGTGAAGCTTACCAAAAAGTGGATTGTTTCATATATGTATAGAGGTAATTATTATGCCTACCGTCATTTCTGATCATTAGATTTTCAGTTATATGATTGAGTTTTCTTGAATGTCTTTCCTAGATTGGGGAATAAATAGTTTTAGAGATATGGAAAGCTATTGCCTCATTATATTAGTACATTTAAGATATTAGAGATATTTCGGCCAGTATACCATATGATAACTCTTCTTCATAGGAAACTATCCATGTAAAATGTATTCCATATATCACATATTCACCAATATCATGCTAACCTAAAAAATATTATTGATCATGATGATATCAAATTGGATGTTAATGATTACATTAAAGAGTATCCTATTTGTATAATCAATCAAATAATGAAGGATATCTGACTATGGAATATACCCCTATTATATTTGATATATAATCATGATCATTAATTAGATGAGACTTGGGTGAGAGAGGCTAATGTACGTGCTTATTGGAAAAAGTAATTCTCATATGATGTTTTACCCCCCTTAGAAGGGAAATTATGGACAAGTTGATTTAAGGGGGTAAGACTGTATGAACCTGAATTTTGTATGAGGTATAAAACCTTTTGATTTTATTTTAATCCGTTATTTCTATCCTTATGGAAATATCTATTGGGGTTATGGAGGTTACAAGGGAATCCAGGGCGGGTTCAAAGCCTATATCCCAAAGTTTTGGAGGAAACAGGTGGGAATCTTGGTTATATTAAACCAATCACTCTAATCACCAGGTTTTTTAAAATTGAAAAGGGTGTTCCAGTGCATAGAATAGGGACACATAGTTTATTATAACTATATATATGAAGATGAGTATTCATGTATGTTTTTTCAACCTCATTGTAGTTCCATTTTGTACTTGATGTGTGTGACTATTCTAAATGTGTGCCAAGCACTTGAAAGGGGTGTATTGAGGCATTTTTTCGCATACAGTTTGAAAAATAATGCTAACAAACAATTAAACCTCTTAAAAATTGGTAGAAATATTATTTTACCCCACATTTCATTACACTAATTTTCCTCTCTCCCGTCATTTATCACACACAAAAAGCCCACCTATTAGGAGTTCATCCTCTAACTCAATCTAGGAATTGAGGTTTCTATTTCATCTAAGATTAGAATAAACCACCATTTGTCTAATTGTATTCCTATCAATAAGTGAGTCAATCCAATTCATTCTTATTTTGGATTATCTCACCATTTTCTACACTATTTTTGGGCAAGCTAATATTCCCTATTTTTAGGGAGTTCATCCATTGTTCTATCTTTTTATGATTTAGACCAAACCAAAGGATGATATTAGTTGGGTAATATACTAGAATCATAAATTTGGTGGTCTAGTAATATTCCATAATGTATTTTTGTTTTATATTATGCATCATGATTCCTCAAATTGTATTTTCCATGCATTTCCATAAAATTAAACTTTTCTCTAAATTAAATTTTTAGACATGATATATATTATATTTTGACTATTTTATTAATAGGTTACCATATACTAATTACATTACATAAGGTGTGATTATGGGATTTCCCTTGATTGTGTAATTTATTATTTGACTAAATCACCTCCTGAGTGGTTTTGGCTCATCATTTTTCTGAAATGACTAATGAATTAAATGGAAAATGAGTGATATGATGACATCATATGTTTTTATATAAACAATGGTAATGAACATGTTTATATGGAACAATAATAAATTATAAAACATTGATTTGATCCTAATAAAGCATATTTTACTACTTATTACCTTTGATACTCATGTATGGAATCCGCATTAATATTATAGTTGGGGGAATAGTTTCGCTAATAATATGATACCCATGCGTGGTGCTGCATATACCTATGATACATGGGAATGGAATTCCTAATAATATGATAATCATGAATGGGGCCCCTTACACTAGTGATAATATGGAATGATGTCTGATATACCTTGAATACATGAGCATTTAGACCCTTATGATATATGATACTCATTCAAGGCGTCCCCTATCACTTTATGAGAAACTGGTGACTAGACACAGATGCTTGAGTTACACCTTAGGTTTTGAGCATCACTATATATATATATAAACATAATTATATATACAGTGAATATATATATACATATATGTATATATATTTACAGGTATATGTTAATGGTGACACTTATTTTGAGGATTCTTATCATGATCTGAAGCTTCTAGGGTCAGTATGGTGTATTTTAGGAATCATACCTGACACATTATAGTTTACATTGATATTTTATATTTATTATATCATCACACTACTAATTGTGTATAAAATATGTGGGTAATTATGGACAATGTTGGTGGTGGAATACTGATTATATCTCACACATTTTTCAAGCCATAATTTGGTACCGAAAAAATTTCATGGATGCAGGTAGGGACAAGGGAAAGTTCCCAATATTGTATTCTTGACTGATTATAGCATGAGATATTGGGAGTGTGTGACTGAGCCATGGCATGTGATTATATTGGACATCCTTTTTTTCTTTTGTTCATTTTGATATACCATTATGTATGTATGCATAAATATTGTATATCTCCATGACATAATCATCATTTTGTATATGGTTCCACATTTGGTTTGATGTGTTATTATTGTCTGGATGATTTAACAGTCCTTCTCTTTTTGAATTAATTTTTTAAATCATTTTATTCAATATCTCATCATTGTGACACTCTAACTATGAGGGTATTGTCTCCACACTGTACCACTATAAACCCTAAATACATGTCAGGAACCCATGTCATTTGAGGAGGAACACATGAGGACTTGTGACTAATCAAGATTGGTTAGTTATGTGTAAACCAAGTCCAAAATAGCATAGGATGTGGTCCAAGTATTGTGATGACACATTATATAGATATTGTGATGGTAATACATGATTATTTATTGCATTATTTATTTAGTGGATTTGATAAGAGTGGGTTTTCATCCCTATTATTTTAGATAGAAGGTTAATGTGTTTCATTGTATAGTTTTCCAATAATAGATGAGTAGTCTTCCCCATCCTTAGAATTCTATTTTACTAATGTGATAATTAGAAACAAGTAACATAGGCTATATGGTATAGCTAATTTATTAGTGGAATTCTGGGTCGAGATATGAACACATGAGACAGGACATCCGGGATAACCTTTGGGACCATGATAGAGGGAGTTGATTGTGATTTATATTTTGTGGGGTCCTTGGTATAAATGATGATACACATATTTGAAGATGATTCCATTCATAGTAAATTGATTTTCATAGGTTGAATTGATTCCATGAATTTTGTATTTTTTAGTCAACCCTGGTAGTAATAAAAAAGATCTCGAAGTTAAATTTAATTATTTTCATAGAATAGAATATTTTATAAAGGATTGGATAGCTTTTTAGTCTTGGAATACTAGTCAGATACATATTTTTGTACGTAAAACATTTGAACATAATGGATATCATAAAAATCCAAGAGAATTTTATAATCTCTTCTGGAAGAAACATTAAAAATACAAATAGTTCACTTCTAGGTTTCATGGGGATATGAAATCAAAATTATGTTGAGATCAAATTATTTTTAAAGAATGAAATACGATAATATCTATAATAACATAAGAATGAAATAAATAATATAAAAAATGTTAGATTATCATAATAATTCCATAATCAAATTATTAAATGGGAATACTATAACCATGATAATAAAAATTAAAGGATAATAATTTATGATATCATGATGGTAGAATTTATAATGCTCTAAATCGTAAACATACCCTCAAGGACTTTTACTAAGACATCATACATAAAAGGCTAAGGAATATGACTATAAATTGGCTAGTTTATATCTTCATACATACCAATCCATCAAGGATCCATCTATACATGGACCCACCCATTGTTATTTTAGTTCAATGCATTCATCATAAGAGTTAACAAGACATTTCATAACATTCCCTAAGTAACATATTACTTAATCATAGAAAAATAGAACAAAGACTATCCTTATGATGGAAATATAATAAAAATATTTTCCCATTAAATGGAATAATGTGGTTATGTATTAGAATATTCTTAAAATAATCTTAGAAACTATGAGGGTATTCTCAACGTAATTAGAAGTAACATTTTCCAAGAAATAAAGATTAGCCAGCAAAGATGGTACATTTATGGTTCTATGTTATCAATAAAATATTTTAATTTAGTTCTATTTTTTTCATTTTATGATATGAAATCCATTATAGGAAAAATCCTTTAATAAGGTTTTTAAATATCTTGTGAAATATCCTAATCATACCCCCACGAGTGTCTATTAAGGTGCACACACATTAGATCTCTCATCGTGGATCGAGTGAATATTGAGTTAATACTCATCCACCATTTTTAGGATGATTACCACTATGTTAATATACTCCATATCCATATCCACTTTCCAATATCTAGTTGGGAATGATGTTTCTCGGAAAACCACACACACTTTACTTTAAAAAATTTATGATTCTTGGGAAATATTATGGATTATGTAACATTTAAATCAAAATACCATAAAGGATGTTATTTTTAATATAACATTAAAAACATTTAATAAAGTGATAAGGAATATATACATATATGTTTAGTAGTGAGTACACCATAAAATAGAAAACATGGTGTATAACATATTCATCTTTTAAATAATTAAAATTTGAGGAAAAGAATCCTTACCTTTATTCCAACTTATAAATATTTATTCTAACATATTTAAAAAAAATATTTCATAATTAGTTATTTAAAAATATTTTACACACATATATCCTTTATCAACATTATTTATTATTAATCTCTATATATATATATTGGTTATTTATTATCTACTTTTAATATTTGCTGGGATTAATTTGGATCATTTTGAAATAGTTAATCAATAGTGGTGTTGTAATTATTTATTTTAAAGAAGTTAATGATTAATAGATCTTACAAGGTAATGAAATTTATTATTTCAAAATAATTAAAATGTTATAATTTTATTCTATATTTTTTTTGGTTGTGATCTTTAATGTTGAAATCAATAATGAGCATGTTTCAATGATTTTTAACAAATTAAAATTTGAATCTTAACAGATGATTTTTTTATTAATGTTACCATACAAAGGATAAAAAAAATCATTATTTTCTTATTTATATAATATATTACTAAAAACTTGAATTCCCATATTCATCCATGTTATTAATTTATAACAGTGTTTAAATAGGTTGTTAAACTGTCGTTGACAAGAACATACCATAATTAATGGATGCTTATGAAGTGATTTAGATATTATATCATTATAATAGTAGAAAATTGAGATTAATCAGTGATTATTATAATTATTGATCATATTTATAAATAATTATTATCATTATATAACCTATATAATAATATTATATATTATGAGTAAATGATTTTTTCTCTTTAGAAACTATTTTATATGGCTGAATTTACCTTGGTTGTTTATTGTTCATATTGTTAATTGCTTGAAAAATTATCTATACAGAACCTTAACAATTTCCATAATATCATATTTATCCATCATATACATTCTCATGACCATACAATAAAATTGATTAAGAAAATAAACAAAATAAACCCATCATTCATGGATGTAACATCCCACACATATGCATGGATGATGAAATAATTTTCTATAGAGAGAGAGAAATATATAATTTAATTTATCAATTTAGAATATAAAATAATTTTTAAATATCAAATATGGTTATTAAATTCAAAATTATAACAATCCATGTAAGTTGGTTAAATAAACAAACAAGGTGGTTTATGGAGGTGGGAGTCCACACACATACAAGAATTCCATTTTTTTCCACACGAGAAAAGTGGAAAGGTGGTTAATAGTTATTACCATACTATAATAACAAACAGTATAAAATATACACTAATTTAATTTTTTAGTAATTATAAAAATGTATATATAAATGTAATATAAAAAATTAAAATAGGGAAAATTAGTACCCATATTTAGGACATGGGATTTCCCGTAGATGAATCCATTGAATGGGAGAGATTATGCTAATATATTGTGACTGGAACCATAAGAGGATGAAATAATATTATAGGGGATTGAAGAATGTTTTAGTTTGAATAGGAATTAAATATTTTAGTAATATTTATGGGGTGGTTAGAGTCCCCGAATATATGTGTAGAAAATATATTTTTTTTGTAAAAAAATAAATATAATATAAAGGGGGATAATGTTTCACATTTCATGTCATGACCCAACACATCAGTATCAGCCTGAAAAATAGTATGATTAATGTGACACCCCAATCAAACCTCAAATAGGAAGGGGGCTAGTGATTAGTTCTAATTACGCATATTACACACACGATATACCTTAGACTAAAGTACATACACACACATCAAAATATCCAAATAATGATGAAATGTCAAATACAACTGATACAAAAATCAATTCATAATTCTATATCCCACATTAGAGTATGAAAATTGTAATGGATATCATGATGGTCCAAATAATATCCGACCAAATGTATAAAAATAATTCTACCTTCTTAGAAAGAGGAGACTGATATCAAAAGAAACACTTGGTACAAACAATGGTCTTTATAGGTCAAATTTGTTTACATACTCTTAGAAAACCTAAGACTCCATAAAATGGTCATTCATAAATATAAGATAGAAAATTTTAGAGAATATCCCTTGAATTTGTGAGTATAAACATAACCAGTATGAAAAACCTAAAATCAGCAGACATGAAGAATCAAAAGAGAAGTTGACTCATTTTCCCAATTTCATGTTAATAAGAATATGAGAAATAAAAATAATAACCTAGATAACCTCATTATAGAAATAAATAATAAAAGCAATGTCACACCCATAGTAATATACATAGATTCTACCCATGTATCTAACGTAATGATCATCCAGGAGAACTAACTCACTGAGTTTGCTGACACTAATGGTGCTCCACCAGAAATTCATTCTCATCAGGTCTTTCCATAAATAAGCACATACTAGAACTCTAAAGATATATATACATAGTTATAAAATCTAACCGTAGTCCTATGCTTAATTCCTAAACCTAATTGGGATAACTGTATAGATAGAGGATTGAATGTCATGGTAAATTAGTCATGTGATTTATGAACCAAACTAGGGAAGAAGTAAATGATTGCAAATCACAATATAGACCACATAGAGGGATTCCAGGACTCTATCATAGAATAATCATATATAGGGGATCAAATCTTATACTTAATACGTGATGCTGCACTATAAACCAATAGACATAGGCCAATAGAGATTTACCTATAAAAAATTGTCTACACTGAATAGAATAGGGGCACCAAATTGCCTTATAAAATGTATACGATTTGTATTAGGTATACATAATGTGTATTGTCTACCTTGGGTCTGATTTTGTACTTTATCCCATGACCGTGTACTTTGGTTATTTCCTATATACTTGAATTCATTTCCATTTACTATAGAATATTTATATGTGCTATGACCTTTATTGTGTTCTATTGTAGTGGTAGGGTACTATAGACTTGTCCGAGAACCTAGTTATTCATATATATTAGGGTTGGTCCTTTTTAGCATGTTCATGCCCATCTACCCGACCATGTGAATTGCTATTTACCTGGGGGTATATACTAAAATAACCTCCATGTGTCACCTAGCATGTTGTAATACCACATGTTTTGGGATATTTAATTATCATGAAACCCCAGCTGCAATAGCTAGGTGACTAAATAGTGTTTTTTCATTGAACTACATGCCCTGCATGTTATGAATTTTAAATAATCATAAAAAATTCATGAATATTCTCCATATTCCACCACTTACACTAATTATACTATAAAGTTCATTGATGAACTTAGATCTAGAGTTGACTTCACCTGATCTGTCAGCGTTGGCGGGATACTTATCATTGAATTTTATCGTGGTTCGATCATACCTCATCACTCCACGTGATGCCAAAAATCATGAATGAAGAACACCTAATCAACCTATGATCTCCTATCCCAAAAAATATCATCTCATCAATTATCTCTATCCTATATCTACACATGAGAAAATGATTAATTTCACCAAAGATGAAATGGTTATCATTATGTTTCTAATCATTCATTAAACCACTGACCAAATGAATAACGATGATTACTGCATAAATATAATGGGGTCAAAATAAAAAAAACATGAGGAACAAAACCTTATCCATTTGTATGTTGGACTCAACCATTGACATGAAAATTATGAACAAAGAGGAATATTAAATGATAAATAATAGTAATTTTTGGTATAATGATTCATCAATTATAAATCAACATTACACCATTGAGTAAATTTTTATAAGGATTTATTCATATTCAATAATGAATAAATGAATATTTGATTAAAACAACTTAATAAAACATTTTATCTTTATTTTGGATTGATAAATTATGAATAACGGTTTTATATTTCTATAATTAGAGAGAACCTTGAACTTATAGGTTGATGAATAACTCCTTTGAGTACTTATTATCAACCTAAGATATGTTGTTTTCTAAAAAGGGCTTCCTCAAAGGAAACTTCTGAAATCCATTGGGTTATGTGACTGACCATATGTATTTTTTATAATAGGGTTTAAATATATTATATTATTTGTTATTTATTTTATAAATAATTACTAAAATAATTCAATATATTTAGTTATTAATCCTCCCACAATTTCACTTAATACAATCACATTAAATGCACAAATGTAATTTCATGCCTGGAATAAAACTTATATTCTTCTTTGAACAGTATCCTTAGACATCCAATCCAAGACATCATTTGGTATTTATTTTATTATTTCAGACATTGTTGTACATTCATGATATAATATATTTAATATTTTTATTATATTAATACCGAGCCTCCTCAGGCCTTGTAATCCCATGCTGAGACAACACTTTGTTTAAAAAATATTTTTTTAAAATATTATAATGTTTCATAAGGAAAAAACAATGTTATAAATTATCCCCATCTATCAGAATTTCACCTTGAAAAGAAAAAACCTAATATAAAATATGACGGTACTGGGATCACATCTGCTTATCCCCCTCCCAAGTTCTCTCCAAAATATTCCCTTGTTGTCAGCAAACTCACTCAAAGGTAGTCTCTTACACATAAAACATATTATCCTTCCAATCCTCAATCTCTATTCACTACTCTTTGAAGGTAGTTATATCCTCGATGTCCATATCACCCTAGGGGATAAAATGTGATTGTCATGCACATATAACCTCATTTATGACACATGGATGACATCATGCACATGATCTAACTATAGAGGTATAGATGATAAGTGAACCACCTAACCAATCGAATACAATATTCAGATAGGTTTTATGAATCTTAGAGATAAATTTATACACTATCAAAATCATAGTAATCCTCGCTAATGTGAGACATTCATGAACAATTGGTATCCCTTATTTATTTCCAAATTCATCTTTCATCAGTCATCATAAGACTACTAATAGCTTTGGTAAGTACTCATCTTCTCATTGATGGATTTCAACTTATCTTCTTTCAGTCACACTTACATTGGTCCTACTAGTTCTCACTTTCCTAAAATTTTCCAGCATAGTGTTGACCTGTAGGTTTTCCCATACAAATTATTTAATGGTTCCATACTAATGGTAGAGTAGAAATAATTGTTACACTTTAGAATTACCAATGATAGGGGATCATTACAAATACATCCAGTGTCTAACATGAAATCACTTGGAATTTCTTCTAGAACCTGAATTTTATACTCAGTATAGCCATTTTTCTTTGGGGGAAAAATTATAATCAAATAAAACTAACTCTAAAAGGCCTAATGAAATCCTCCCCATAATAATGATGTGAAGTGTACATCATGGTATAAAAATAACATCAATGGAACTAGGAGAAGCCATAATATCTCTGGTATGTAATGATATCCCATGATTTCTACTAAACTTTGCACTCAAATGGCTAGGAAGTTGTCCAATTTGGGTTGTTGACATATGATCACCCAGATAACATCATGTCATATAAATAATCATAGAATACCTATCATGAAATATTCAAAGATACCATAAAACATACATGTTATCATATCAAAGGCTCGAGAAAAACTTACTAGAACCCTGAGCCTAGCCAGCAGTTATAGTCGACTAAGTCATCGAGAAACAAACATAGCTACACAGTTCTTAATTCTTGTCCACCAAAACTAGTCTTGAATGTCTTGGTACATAGTTTACACTTATAAATTACTTTCTATGGTGGTCGTATATAAATACCTAAAAAAATACTATCTCAGATTCAGTTGTACCATTGTCCGTCCTTGAAGATGGATGAAATGCTCCTCACTTATAGAAAATCCATCAAGATCACATCCAGTGGATATTTGAACACACAAGATCTCATAGTTGGTATCTCCAAGATGATACTACCTAACATGCTAATGAATCAGTGGGGTAACAACCATTGACTAATGGTAATCCAATCCATCCTTGTCTACTTTGTACAACAACAATGTGTCTAAATGATCTGACATGTTGATAAAAAATTATGAACAAGATATTATACTAATTTTATCTTCTCCAAAATTCCCCTTTCTAGGAGTATAGACTATATCAATGTCATATTAAAAGAGGAAATCTATCTATATCCGTTTTAAAGTTAAAATCCATATATGAAATGTTATTATGGAGACTATATTTCTAGAATAGATTATAAATTGTTCACCCATAAGGTAGTTTTTCCACATCTGTAGGGTGAAGAAAAGTCCTTCCACATCTATTTTGTGGTCCACGTGGTTCTATTCATAGGGTCTCATCCACCACGAACCATAGACTATCACAAAATTCCACACCATTATAAATCATCAAATCCCAATTCCATATGAATTTAATAACACCACTTATACAAGACACTCATTTGATAGACTCGAGATGGGGGTACCTGTCAACCTCAGTCAAAATTACTAAAAATATAGTGGGAACCTCTCTTACCACATGAAAGGGTATGCATTTATGGTCCATGAGATCAATGGTGATGATATACTAGACAAATAGGGCCTAAATCATTTATTTTTTCCTACCAAATCAAAGAATCTATACACATCAAGCATGATTTTGGATGAATCCTATGCTAGTAGTGCCTCAACCATTGTAGGGTCCACTTCCAGTATTGATTATTAGAAGAAATGTCTTGGGAATTGGACCTCTCGAAGATAAAACTAACATATCAATACCATTCAATAAATATAGTGGTCTCGATGTAACTCCATAAAAATCCCTAAATGTATCACATGCTCCTTGTTAGAATATGGGGGCTCTAATATGTCATTGATGAAGATGGAAATGAATTGTTAAAAGAGGGAATGAGATATTCAATTCATAAGTACCATGAAAAATGTTTGGAAACTCTTCACACTGAAATTAATCAACAAGTAATTGTAGCTTCCATAGTGATATTAAAATGCCATCTTCATTATATCCTTGCCTCAATATATAAGATGTTGAAGCCTGACATATGATCAATCTTTGAGAACAAACCTAACCCATTAAAATAGTTGAAGTGATCATTGATTCTAAATAGGGTGTACTTATTCTTGACGGGAACCTAATTTAGACATTTATAATACAAATATATCCTCAATATCACTTCCATATTATGGGTGAAAAAAACTAGGGATGCCCAGGTGAAACACTAGGTCTGACAAATCTATTCCTTTGAAAATACTCCAATTTCATCTTCAAAAACCAATTCCCTATAGGATCCATCTGATATGAAAGCATAGATATCATGTAAGTCCCTCAATGAATGTCCATTAAGAATTTGATCATCTAGTGTGGAGGTATGCTCAACATGTCCTCGGGGAAGACGTCCTTATACACTTACACCACTGAAGGGAGCCAAAATCTATTAACATCTACATCTCCAAGGTCAATACTAGTAATTGGTTTTTAATCACATGTATCCTCCTACTTAAGAGTCTAACCTACTTTTACTTGGGTACCTTCTCACCAATGAAGAAAACCTCATACCATATATGTGGATACAAAACATCATTTTCTTGAAACAACCAATTTTTTTAGGAACTATGGGGATTAGGTCCATATTTAGAATATATTCATAAGGCCTCATTACTAATAAAAAATATTAACCAATGATTATATCCCCATTAAGAGTCAGATCACATTATCACCAAAAGTGTGAAATCACTTAATCTAATCCAGTAGGGGTCTCCAACTACAAGGGTTGATCCAAAGCTACATTAGAATCTCTATATCTCGAAAAAGATATGTGTAAAGAAGTGAGTAGATCACACATACATATATCAATGTTACATATAAAGTATATAAGACATATATCATACATATAATTATATACCAAGCCTCTAGGTCACATAACTCCACTTACTATAGCTATCCAGATCCCTAAACACTAGCTCTTTAAGCCAATCGTGGATCACCTAAGGGTGGTGGTGGAAACATATCAAATAATCATCCACATAATACTTCTCTTATAGGCCCACTTACAAATCCATCACCTTGTTTACCTACCACCTCTAATATCTTCTTATACTTAGGTGGTGTATCGATTGTAAACCTATCAACTTCATAGAGGGTAATACAATGTTGTGTGATATGGCCCAAAACATTACAAGAGTAGATCCACTTATCCATTGTTTGAATATAACCCTCTTGAGATCCATGATCCACATACCCATTATCAGGAGAATATTTAAAAAAAATCATTGTTCTCTTGCATAGCTATGTCCGACATTGGTTATCATATTCTAAAGTCTATGCTCATGGTTTCCCACTACCATCACTGACTATCCATGACTAGTCCACTGGGAATCTCTCCACCACCAAGGATCACATGAGCACTCAGGTATAAGTAAAATTTTAATGAGATATCTCTCCCTACATTATATCTATATGGAGCCTAAAATCAATGGTGTTTTCTCAAAAAATCTCATCTTAAACCAATCTGTAGTGTATCAAAAGAGGTTAGTGAACCTCTAAAAATACCCTTCAATAGTCATTCTACCCTTCCAGATCTTGAGAAGCACATAGATTTTTACTAATTATAACATGGATGGATAAAAATTCCCTGTGAAATTATTTTGGAACACTATCTATGAATGATTAAACTGATCACACATCTAATTCACTTGACTCCACCATCACCCCATGGATCATTGGATAAGAATTTCCACTAGTACCACCAGCTGATCTACATGGGTCCTTAATAAGAATAAAAATCACTCAATTACCTTAATATAGTCTTTACCTACTTCAGGTTTTTATTTAACCAATGCCTAAGCGGTCACTATCTCAGAAACACATTAATTGTGCTCTATATTTTCACATCCTCAGTGGGTATCACTGGTAAAACCTATTTCTAGATGAGTGGTGGTATGATAAAAACCCATCAGGAATTACAACCTCCTACAAAAGACCCTATACTAAATCCTCATCTCTAGGAAGGTCACCCTCATGATCCTGTTGTAAAATACTATATATTTTTCATTGTGAAAGAATCATGAAAAAGTCAATTTATACCATAATGAAAGTGTATTTCTAGTGATTTTACTCAAGAAGGATATGTAAACTTTAGCTAATTCATATATAATTAATTTTATAATGTTTTCCAAAAACTATATCTTATATAGAATACAAAAAAATAAGGTTATCAGAGTATCAATGAATGGTTACATCAACCACCACACTAACACTGAGTTCTCTATGATTAGAGGTGATCATGAGAAACTTTAACACAATTTACCAAGTTCACAAATCAAACCTCACAACTAGAAAAAATTTAGTCTAAGATACTTTGATAACATCCTTTTATACCACTCATTTCTGATCAAACTATTTAGGGCCTTCTTGGCTGGTGGTACTATGATATTGAAACCCCAATCCCATCTTCAATAGTCTAGGGGATGACGATCAACCAGAGTGGGTATATCACATGCATGGGATGCCATGGCCTAAAGTACCGATACAAATAAAAAAATATCCAAATACTCACATAATTTAGAAAGGTAAAATAAAATCAATAAAATTCATGAATATATCTATTACCCACACTAGAGTATGAAACATGTATTGGAGAGCATAAAGTACCAATATAATCTAACCAAAGATGAAAAATTTTCTAACATACTAGGAAGGATGGGAATACCATCAAATGAAACAACTAGAAATAAAAAAGTTATTTCTAGATCAAATATGATATACCTAATACTTTTCTACCTAGGACTTCATCAAAATCTTTCTCATTGGAAGAAGACATGTCATGTGTAGTCAGTTCCCATGAAGGAGTGAGTCTAAACATATATTGTAAGACATCCCAAAATTTCCAAACATAAAGAATCAATAGAGTAGTAAAATAATGATAAAAAATGAATTCCAATATGAACATGACACATAAAAATAATAACCATGATATACTCAAGATAGACACTAATTCCCCAGGTAAGGTCACAACCATAATTCGAGCCTATGATTGCATTCTAGGAACCATGGTAATGTTTATTTGAGAGAACTCACTCTATGATTTTTCTAACATGGAAGAAATTCCACTGAGAATTCACGACCATTTGGCCCCACCATGATGAATTAAATTATTTAACATTGAATATATCGATACATAGTTATGGGATCTCACCTAGGGCCTATTGGAGATTACTCACCCAATTTGGGAAAACCTGCTAGTAATAAGACAAAATGCCTTAGTATATTGAACATATGATTCCTGACCCTACCAAAGGAAGAATTAAATGATAGAGGACCAAATATTGGGAAAAATAGAGGGATTAAAAGACTCTATATAATACTAATACCATTGCGAGGATCACATCCTATACCCATGAAAATATTCCTCATTATACCCTCACTAGGATGTACCTTGGTAATGTTCCCTATAAAAATTAGTCTAAACTAAAGCGAACGGCCCCCCAAACTTCGATATAAAAATCAAAAGACATGTACATGATATAAATAATGTTTTTTTCTAATCCAGTTTGACTACATACTCTAGTTTATGCCCATGTACATTAGCCCATGCCTATGTACTTCATCCCAAGAATGTGTAATTCAAACCGTGCCTATGTACTCTAAAGATGGCCATGTAACAAGTCCAAGTTTGTGTACTGTAGATATGTATAAGTAACAATATATGCTAGTGTAGCAAGGCCATTCCTGAGTACCATGGTAATTCTTATATACTTAGTCTTGTTCATCCCTATATACCCATGGGTACATGTCGCTTTTCCAACCATAGGTCACGTGACATTTAATAAGACCACATGATGTGTGATATGTAATTTTTTTGAAATATAGGTACCTGATGAAGCATGAAATTTCACAAATTTAATAAAGTATTTAAATGTTATAATTCCAAAAAGTGTTTTATTTTATGGGAAATTTTCACATCTTTATGTTTTTCTGAAATTTTGAGCTCAAATGAAAAATTGGCTTAATTTTGGGATTTAATTGTTTTATTTGTATTATGTATTTAGGCCATATCATTTTCCACACTGAACCAAATTGTGAAATTGATTCATTGTAGGTTTCCTTGCAAGTTGGCCTCATTTTATCCTTCTGGATCCATAGCTCAATCAATCATCTGAAGGCACAATCTAATCTCACAATCCATGCCTCGAAAAAAGTGTGACGATTTGGAAGGTTTTAAAGATGATATTTTATCTCAAAAAAGACTAGTATATTGGAGATTAAATTTAACAAGGGATTGGAAGTGGAATTAATGAACATCTTTTATTAAGGATTCCACGTCTTAATCTGCTGATTACAAGGCCAAAATGTCATAGGAAGTTGGAGTTGTGGAAGAAGAAGAGTCACTTTGACAGATTAAATGCGACACAATAAAACAGACTTAACACATTAATACTTAGACCAATGAGGATGAAATCTTGGGAAGAATGAGGGAGAAATAATGGAACAATTTTCTAGGAGGGAATAGTTCCTAATTATTCCATTTAGTGGTCCTAAAAGTCGTGATCATCGGGTGGACAGGATTGAGCGAGATTTCTTCAACCCATTTTCCCTATAAATTTGTACATCATTCTTTTTACAAGAATAGCCATTTTCAAGGGGAAATGTTGAGTATTTTTTTTAATAGTTATTTTTATTTTTAATATATATTAATTATCTTTCTTCTTTAAACCTCCATTCTTCCATTTATTTTATTTTATGTAATCTCCCACCGTTATTCCCTTCTCAACTCCACTAATAACTGATAACTAACCTCAGTTCTTGATCGAGGGAGGTAATGGTGATTTGATTGAGTTATTGAGATTTAATTTAATTATAATTTATTCAATTCTAAGAATTTTGGTGTTGGTTAAATTGATTACGGTGAGAAGTCACCCTATTTTCTCTAACACCAATTTCTTCTTCTCATTTATCAATTTTCCTTTCCTTCTCTATTTGTGTTGTTCATATGGTGGAGTATGACATGATTAGTGATGGTCAGCGAAGAGGTATCCTAGATGAAATTAGGAAAATAATTACCCCATATGTTGAGGTCTCAGTATGGGGTGATGAAATTTCAAATGAGAAGGTGAGGTATGATAGGTCTTGATCACCTCATTGAGTTGAATATTGAGATTGTTTTTAAAAAATGATATAAATCACCACAAACTCCTAAGAAAAACCTCCTACTTTATTACTTATAACATCATTATATATTGAATATGATTAACATATATTTTATTTATATTTTATGTATTTAAATTTCCCCCCATTTATAATAATATTATATTTTTATATTTGTTATATTATAAATAGTGACAATTGGAAAATAGTGCGTGTGAGTGGCCTCCTTGTGATTAACCCTAGGTTGTGCCATGATGGTACATTATTAGGTTAATAAGAATTTAATTTAATTTTTATTTATGACAAACCACTCCCATCAGTACCACATATAGGGGACTACATAAAATGTGTTATTATGACTAAATTCATTGTATTTTAGGTTTTTTTTCATAACATGATAAAATTCAAATGCATTCAACCAATGATTTTATTATTTTGAATTCCCTGTGAATCACACTGAGGAAATATGGTATAGGGTTGGGCACACTCGATCCATCACTGGTGGTTATATTTTGGTAACATGATCTACTAATTGTTTGATCCTGTATAGTTTTGAATCCGAATAATGAAACCCAAAAATTAAGAATACATAATCTACATCTGATTGAAAACTGATCTCCCATCACCCAACATCATGCATTGAGCGTGCTCTAGAATATTTTTCTAGATCTGTATACATGATCCGTTTCACCAAATAATGAATGGAGAACCATAAATTTATGGGTATTCAACTAACCATTGGCCTAATAAATAATGATTATCAACACATGAATAACAAGTGGATAAAATCATAAAATAGGAAAATTAAGAATAAACCTCAATAATTTTCATTTATGAGCACAATCCATTGATACGAAAATGAATAATTGGGGGGAAAAATAAATGACCAATAAATATAATTTCCAAGATATTATTTCAACATATTTATATTAAAATCTTGTCCATCAATCAATTTTTAGATGGATTGATTAATTTTCAACATGGAAGAAAATCTTAGAGGATTAAACCACCAAAATAAAAAATACTAAATCTTGTTTAGATCTATCACTAATAAACAATGGCCCATTATTTTTTTCTTTGATGAGATCCAAGAACATTACATTTGATGATAAACTCTTTGGCACATCGATCTTGAATCCACAATCCAGTTTCACCCGTTAAGGGTTTATTCCAAAGTGTCATCTCAAATCCACAGGGTAATGTGAATAAACTTATAGATTTACCATAATTGAGTTTAAATAGATTATATTACTTTTTGGCTGAGTCAATCAAATATATATATATATATATATATATATATATATTCATCCACTTATGATTCCATTTAATCCAATAACCTGGTGTGCATAGAAGTTATGTCATTCCCAGAGTAATGCCTAGATTTATAATTTAATGGAGGTATAATATTTCTCATTTTGAGAACATTTTTGTGATTTATTCCATTATTTTAAAAAAAATAGAATGTGTGTCATATGATATATTTAAATTTTTTAATATATCACTGCTGATCCTCAATAGGCTCTAGATTATTACACTGACTTAGTTCACATCTTCATAAATATTCACTAGAATATTCAATGTTTTACAAGGGAAAAAAGAGTTGTAACATGTCATGTTTCTCAAGAAATGAAAAATAATTGATTGAGTGATGAGATTAGATCAAAAATATCTCAACTAATCAATTAGAATGATATTTTTTTACAACATTTCAATCTTTTTTACCTCTTGATTTATTACTTTTACCATTTTCTATTTTTCTGTTGTAACAAGATTTTACCTAATTAAATATTTTTATTCCTAAAAATAAGTCTGAACATATTTAATAATTTATACCTAATGATACAAAATTTTCAATTCATTAAATAAAATATAATTATTATTCTTAGGGAAAATAAATTTTAACATTAGATTATATAGAGCGTAAAAATCATACTTTTAATAAAAGTGTATTTATAAGAATTAAATTTATGTGCATAGTAAAATTATCAAATAGTTATAGTTTCATGTTATAAATTGGTTTACAATTAAATTTATGTGGCCTTATAATTCATAAAAATAATATTTTCATCAAAATAATATTTAATTAAAACAAAATGCCAAAAAAATTATTCGAAAATTTTACTAAGGTCCTTAAAATGTTAATCATATTCTTTCAAAATTTATCATATTATTTTTAAATTTATTATTTTTAAACCCTAAATAAATCGTCCTACATATAGTATATATATATTTTTTAAAAATATACTTTTTACTCTTCAAATAAAAATCAATTGTTTCTGAAAAATATGAAATAGAAATCTTATGTTAATATTGACATTAAAAATATAAAAATGAAGTAAATTTTATTAGATTAAAAATCATATTTACCTTTTAATAAAACTCACGAATAAAAGATCTTTAGGGTTTCAAATATTTTATAGTTATATGATATAGTTTTTATCTCATATAGTAGGGTCTCATGATTCATATTCTCCCCATATTAAATAATTTCATCTTGAAAATTAGAATCGGGTTGGCTATTAAAAAATGTGGGTATTCCTTCCATGTAAATTATTTAGGATCCCATGTGGCCTTATCTCGTTTTTTATTTCTCAAAAGTACTTTCAGTAGCCATGTTATTCAATGCAACAACAATTTCTCTCTAGTTACAAAAATCTATACTACCTTGACATTATAAGACAAGTCAAATTACAACTATATTACCATATATGTAAGTATATGTTTTCGATTCAACATGTATTTCCTTGATAATGAAACATGGAATTCTTCATGTACATTATACTAGTTGGGTGGAATAACCAATTAACAAGCTATATTGTTAATTCTATCAATAATCTCAAAGGCATAGTATACCTAGTGCTTAACATCCCCTTTTTACAAAATATTATAACTCATTTCCATTATAACACCATTAAGAATAAATGAACCCCACTTGAAATTCCAAGTATTTTATTCTATTTTCTGCAATACTCTTTTGTATGATTTAATATTTTCTTACATGACCTTTTATAATCTCTATATTCGATGTTTGCTCTTCAATAAGTTTTATGACTACTAACTTCCTTTCTCCAATAATTTTCCAAAAAGTTGGGGTTCAATGTTACCTCTCATACAATTCCTCATATGGTTATATCTAGATGCTCAAATGGAAGCTGTTACTATATTAAAATTACACCAGAGTTAGATATTGGTCCCATAATCCATGGAATCTAAGAGAACATTATCGGAACATATATGCTAGTGCCTGGATAGTCAATTAATATAATCCATTAGTTTGGGGAGGATAGGAGGTCCTTAAATGTACTTCAATGTTGAGATCATTTTTACAACTCTTCATGAGCGCAGATGAATTCCCCCCCACCTTACTAGAGGTGGGGAAGGGGAGGAGGTTCTGCTTCCACGACCTCTGAATCCATGGGTGGTGTTTGTACCTTTCCCTAACCCTAACTTTCTACTTGACTTTCCTTCGATCTCTTTGAGTCTAAAGGTTCCAAATCTTCATCTTGGGGACCCTCAACTCTTGATTTCACTTTCAGAGTTCTCCACGGTGTTGAATATCTCTAACATGACCCTGGTGGCTCGATTTAATCACCAAAGACCTTTAGTTGATGAATTTGATAGGTTTGTGTTTAGTAAATGGGACTTACAGGATCACACGGTGGTGGGCTTGCTTGACAAGACTCATCTGATGATATGATTCTCCTTGGAGAAAGATTTAGTGTGCGCTAGGTCTAGAGCTCCTCGCCACTGCAGTGGATGCCGTTTCTTTATCCTATGATGAACTTTTGATTTTTTCATGAATCATGATTCACCCTCAGATGCAACCTGGGTTAGTCTTCCCCATATTCATTTTCTATTCCAGAATACTTCTATAATTCATATGTTAGGAAATATGGTCGGCCAATTTCTCTACTCTGATTATCAAACCTCGTCTATAAGTCATCCTTCCAACCCACAGATCTATGTGGTGTTGGATTCTTCGAAGCCACCAGTAGAATGGATTTGGATTATAGTTTGTGAGGAATTCCACTGGAAGCAGTCAGTAGTCTTTGAATCTTGGGTTGATTATAGTCTGTGGTGCCATCGTCTGGGTCATTGGGACAATCACTGTTACGGTGGAGCAATCTCAGGACCGGTTAAGCGTCGTGTTAAGGATGTTGACCAGGGGTAGAAGATTGGTGATGCTTCTAAGGATATAAATGGCATGGGTGGATCGGCCTCGGGGAACCCATCTGTTGCGGTAGTGTTTGAGTGGATGAAGTAGGACCTCAGGTATGGTGCGTTCAAAGAGAATATAGCTGCTGGTATTCCTAGAGGTGGTGTAGTGCATAAAGCTGTAGTGGCACAAGGTGGTTGTGTTTCTAGTTCTAGAAATGAGGATAATGAAATTAGGCAGTGTGTTGTTAGTGTTGTTGAAGACAATCCTAGTCCGAAGGAAGATGGGTGTGCTGTTAGTGCTGTTGAAGACACTGTAAGTCCGAAGGAAGATGGGAGGCTATTAAATTCTGATGGTTGGAAGCAGCCCAAAGTTCCATCTTCTCCTGGTAAGGGGTCCAAGATGAAAATTCAATCTGGTATTTCTGGAAATGCTATTGAGACATGTAATCTGTTTCATGCATTGGCGACTGAAGAATTTTCTAATGGGGAGGTGGGTTCCTGAATGAAAGAAGATAAATCATTACATCTTATTTCAGTTGATGCAGTGAAGGAAATGAATTTTGGCCAAGATTTTGAGGGACAACCGCCCTGTTTGTCTATGGTTGACTGTAACAGCTATTCTGTAGCCTGGGCGATTTTTGATGGTTCCCATGATGTCATCGCTGGAAATTGGGGGGATGTCTCGGATAGTGACAAAGAAAATGGAATGGTCAGTCCGTCTTATAGTGAGGTCCTAAAGGATGGGAAGGGGACGTCCAGAAAGGAGGTGTCCGTCAAAACAAGCCAAAGGCCGAGAAAAGACTAATCTGATTTGCCGAAGCCACTTTCTACTCGGTCCTCCTTAAAGAAATATTTGAAAGATCTAATCTCGTTGGAGAAATTGAACCTCAGAAGGAAGTATTCCAAAATCCTTAAGCAATATGAAATCTTGGAATGAGAGTCAGCTGCTATGGAGGATTTCAATCATGATTGTGGTAATTGATATGATATGTATGACATGTAATCGGTTTTTTGACTTGCAGTGTGTGCTTTCTGTACTTTTCTGTTATTTTAATAAATAGTCAGAGGTCCACCTCTAACTGACTTTTCTGGTATTTTTAGAAAATTTTTCAAGGTTTTGGACTGCCATTATGACTCTGAAATGTGTAGACTTGCTAAAGTGAGCGATAATGACCCTTATAACACTATTTATCTAGGTTGTTTTATAATTTATAGTGATATAGTCCATTTTAATATTGACCAAATTCTATATAGGTATTAGTAGAGATTTCATGAAACACTCATGATATTTTTTTATCCTTTATCTGTTAGAATGCTGTGAATATTGACACAAAATACAAAATTTACCACGTCATATCATCCCACAAAAGGTTTTCTCTAAAATTACTATACATAAATGTGTTACTCAGGCTTGTAGATAAATATCATCTATATACTAGGTCTTGTATATCCCTCTTATGTTTAGGTATCAATAGAACACAAATCTTATTTCCAAACATCAGCAATCCATAATTATAAAAAAATTCGAACAATTTCCCAACATTTTATTCTTCAACTAACCATTTTAAATCCTTACCATAATACTATGACATTTCTATATATTTTCAATAAATATAGTTTAGAAATTCATTATAAAATGAGGGATGGATCCCCCTTCCTAAAAGTTACTATAACCGTCTTTACACGATCTTCGAATATTGGATCCATATTAATCCATATCATGGATATAACTCAATGGTCCCTCCTTCAAAATAAAACAAAAAACTTATTTTCATTTCTAATATGGTAGTATATTGGGAAATCATAGTCCTTGAGTAGCTCAAAAAATATTCTCTGCATCATGCTGTTCTTTTTTTGAGAGAAATCATACTTTAATCCATTTTAAATGATACTTATATATTTATGCTTTTTCTATAGAGATATTACCTCTATTTCTTCACTGCAAATATTATTGATTCCCATGAGGAGTATTGAATTTTATAATTATATTCACAGATCGTTAATTTTTATGATTCATAAGAAATAACTCTATCATTATACTTAAGGAAACAACTTGTCCTTTCTTTTATGAATTAATAAATATTAAAAACAATTCCTTTCCTAATTGTAATTTCAATACAGGTTAATTAACCAATCTCTTGTTCCTTTATTAAAAACATTCTTAACATTCATTGGACCATCTTCATTTACCCCTTTATTTGTTTACGTGTTTAAATGGTAGTACAATCAGGAATAAATTTGAACAAAACAATAATTGTAACCAATTAAAAAATGGAATCTATAAACCATGGTTATATTCATCAGTTAAGGGAATTATTTAATTACCATTTTTTTCTATAGATAAAAAATATTCAATCCTTGGAGACAATATAGACAATAAAATAAACTTCATAGATCCAAAATTCACAATTATTGAATTTCTCATAATATTCTATTTACATGAGGATCTCGAGAATTCTTTATATATGGTTCTCATGATATTTATATATTTTAGTGTATAAAAATATATCATCAATGAAAGACACCATGAAGTTATCGAGAATAAAAATGAATTCTATCTTCATCATCTCTTTAAAAAGAGATGGTTCATTAGTCAATATGAAGGACTTCACCATAAAATCATAATGTTCATATATCATATGAAATGTAATATTTTGTATATCCTCCTTCTTCACACTTAATATATGATAAAGTAGTGATTTATTTTTAAAAAATATTAATCTCTTTAATTTTGACCAAATAATTCATCAATGCATGGAAAAGGATACTTATTCTTTATAATAATGTTATTTATCTTCTTGTAATTGATTAATACTATCATAGACCTACCATTCGCTTTATGAAAATAAAATAGGAGATCCTTATGGTGAAACAACAGGGAATATAAATTCCTTGTCACCCAACTACTATATTTTTTAAGCCTACCAACTCCAATAGTTCAATTATATATGGATTTTAAGATATTAGAGTTTTAGGAGGAATGTGTTCAATGAAAAACTAAACCTCATGAATAGGTGGATGAAAAGGTAATTCCTCTATAAATACATAAATATATTTTGGTACAATGGGAATATTATTTATCTTTATAATTTCTCTACAATCAATTGATAGTGTTTTTTCTTCCACTTCTCCCATAATTTCATTAAGGTGAGAAACAAGAGGTTATTCTAGAATAGACACTAGAGGTGAAGTATCTCCCTTGAAAATATGGGATTATATATCCCCATCACAAATAATATTCTCTTCCTCTCTACAATAATTTTTCCATTATAAGTTTTGAGCGAATACATTACAATTATTAAGTCAAAATCAACTATAGGTATAAAAATAAAGTTTCCCACTATGTAATATCGATTTATCTTAATAGATTCTTCTTAGTAAATCCTCATTATAATAAGAATCCCATTAGGTTTATTATGTGACAAATTATTTTTTAGACTATAATGGGATGATTAAATGTTCTTAGAAAACATTCATGATATAATGGAGTACATGGATATGAAATCTAACAATTCAATCATTATCATTTATTTTTTTATTAATATACATGATATCATTCCATTTATAATTTAAATCTAAATTATAGTGACATCTTAATATTTTTCTTGATCCCTTAAATTTTTTTGGGATAAATTAACTTGTTTTTCAGGACATTAGATTTCATATAACCCTATATCTTTATAGTTAAATAATTGAACATCAAAAACGTTTTCCTTGCCGTTTTATTCACATGATTGATTGATTTTTTCACCATTCAATATGATATTTCTCTACATACTCTTTATTATTCTGAATTAGAAACCACCATTGATATGTATATCCCTTTAGATGATATACCCCATCTCTAAACGATTCACTGTCACTATTTCCCAAAATGTGAAATGTCTTTTCCAGGGAATTAAATCATTTCTCAACTATAATTTTTTTCTATTGAATGATGGAGGTAGTTTTTTCATAAAGTGATCCAATATTGTAACAAGATGTTTTTGATTGTAAGGTTTCTCTATGTGATAATAGTTACTTGTCATAACCTGGGTTACCTTCCCTAATATAGTTTTCATCTAATAAGATCCCCTTCTAGGCTCATTGATATTATTAATAAGAATAAACCTATATTGACTACGTGTGTTAATATGGTTCCCATTACTTCCATTAGTCATCATATTTAAATGATGTCATACTAATAACAACAGCATGATATTTAATCCTAATATAAAATTCATGTTAGGTTTTAAAGTGATTAAATTATTTAAACTATTAATGTTTTTTCATAATATTTTTGATAACTAATTATGTTTCTATTAATCTATCCACAATGGTTTCTAAAAAAGTTTATATGATACAAAATCTAACTATAGAGACTCTAGACACCCAAAGACGTCAGTTATATTAAATTATTGGAACATAATATAAGATTTCTCGAAGTATCCAACAACTATGTAGTTTTATAATACTATATACATACATATCTTTCACAGTACACTTACGAAACTAAATTAAAACATAAAAAACCCTTGATAAATTTATTATCTCTTATAGAATATCCTGGAAAATTATACATTGTTCTCTAACATGTTTCATAGGGAAAGGAAAAAAAGAAGGGTAAACTCAAATGATCAACAAAGAGTAGCGTACAATGAAAGTTATCATAACATAAACATGGAATAAATTGTATGAAAGAGGTAGATGATTAGAATAGTTCCACAATTATATGAAACTGATGGTATACTATATAAATTTAAATAAATATATATATAGATAACAATTAATGAACTTATACCATTGAAATGTACATTTTTAGACATCATAAAATACTCTTAAGGAATTATTCCATGTCATCACACATAAATGGTTAAGAAATATGCTAATACAATATCTAGTATGTCTCTTGAGACCTACTAATGCATCATGGGGCTACCTATATTGGTCCCCACCCATCACTAATTATGTCCAATACATTCATCAAAAGAGTCAACAAGATATTTTATAGAACTCCCCAAGGAACATGGAAATTAATCATTATAAGATAAAATAATGAATATTCAAATGATGGAAATATGAAAAAAAAATTATATTGAATAGAATAATTCATGTATCAAAGATAATATCTTCAAAATAAATTGAGAAACTATAGTGCATTCTCAATGTAATAGGAAGTACCATATTTAAATAAAAAAAGCTATGGAGACATAGATTTTATTTTCAAAGTGATGGGTGATGCATAAAAGATAGTAATAGTTTAACACCCCAATCTTCCGTGGTACTTTTCTCTTTGAATAATGAAATAGATTGTATGGTATGGAACTACGAGATTATGACACAGCACAACCTATCAAACTAGCTATTATGAATAGTAAAACCCACTTTTTGAAATCTTATAAATTTTATTTTTCAAAATGGACTTCATTTTTGAATTCATAATATTTAAATTATCTTAGGGTGAATTGTTGGTATTTTTTGAATACATTAAATTTTTGATGAATAGTGAAAAACACTACGATATTGGTTAAAACAGACTTTTAATTTAAATATTTATTTATTTTATTTAAATTTATTTTAGTTCGAAATAGATACATAATACCTATATAAGTTCAATGTAATTCATTAGAGTCATTTTATAATAATTGTAGATATATAAAATTTTTATTGAATTTTTCACAGTCTTTTACCCACCTCCTAGGAGCATTTTCAAATTTGAAAAAAACATAATTCTACCAATTTGGTGAGTTGAATTTCAAAAATCTGAGAGATAATGTTAATATCAGTATTAAAAATGTGGTTCAATAAGATGAATGTAATTTTTTATGAATAGTATCTTTTGAATTTTATTTACGAAAATTAAAAGTAAATAGGGTAATTAAGGGTAAAAATGATATCATAATTACCCTAACACATGTCCTAATTATATTGGATAATTATATTTAAACCAAAAACAACATTAGAAATAAAATATGGCCCATTTGGTCCACTTGGATTAGATTATGACATTTATTAATATTTTATTTAAAGAAGAGTTAAAAGAGTTAAATTTAAAGTTTAATAACTAAACCATTTTTAATATAGGTTTACGCACAATATAAATTATACTATAAAAATTCATTATAAATATAAAATTATTTCCTACATAATGGTATTTTATTTATACTTTTTATACATTAAATAATTTTATTTAATTATGGAATAATGATGACGCAATAATTACATTATTAATGAAATATTAACATAATTGATATTATAAATATCCAAATAAATGTAAATTGAGGATTATGATGAATTAAACTAATTTAATAATTAATATGACATATTAGGGTTGGTGAAATAAATTTTATTCGATGTGATAATGTTTTAATGGATTTCAAAAAAATCAGATAAAAAATAGTGTCAAAATTGACATAATTGAGTTTTAAAAAAAAATTCTATATTATTAGTTGATATAATTTTCATAAAAATATAAGGTTCGGAAAAAATACATATATAAGGTTATGTATATTCATAATTATCCACTTGGTTTTCTTTTGGATGTTTATAGTAACATTATTAACCATATAATATTTGAATACTATGAGACATGGTAAATGTCAAACTATTTAACTAAGAGTGAAATCTATAAGATAATATTAATATGGTGACCCAAACCTATATAACACCAATTGGTTGAGAGTTTTTCGACCCATTACCACCTTATACTCTAAATAAATCATTTTGGAGCCATTATAAACTGAAAATAAATTTATTATAAAATAATATTTCAATCATTTCCAAAAGTGACTGTCACCTCTCTTATAAATGGGCACATCCCCTTCTCTCAAAATCACACATTAAAATCCATTTTTATTGGAAAAACTCTACCCAAATATCCTCCCAACTCTACTACCTTAACTCTAGAGGCCTTACTTTTATAATAAATCCATCCTAATGAAGACTTTTGATCAAATCAAAAGGACGAACCCAAAGAAGAGGTAAATATTTCATCACCTCTTTCAAGTTCTTTTCTTCTTCCATTTCCTCTTTCTTTGTTGTTTCTATAACAAAATAATAAATAAAAACCTTCTACACACTGTGATGTTATTATAAATATAGTACAACCATATTAGTTATTTTATCCATCTTATAAATGACTATGTAACTATACATGTGTAGGCATGACTTACCGTCTCCACATCACGGTGTAGTTTGTTATTCAAACACATAATTATTTAGATGAGTATAATAATGAATATAACTTATGTAAAAAATAAATATAAAATGTTAATGATTCTTAAATTATGATATACCATTCAATTACATATTATTTTTCCATCAATATAATGATATTGTTGCTCGTTCATACATACTGATTACCGTCTCCATGAACGCGATGAGATTCATTTCCCCATCGTAACCATTCAAGAATAATTTTCATTTGATGACGAAAAATAATTTTTATGTACATAATATCATTATTTATATGATTTATATCATCTTATACATAACACACATGGATTAAGTAACCAAGAATATAAAGAAAAATGAATCAATTAACACCCGAAACGATGATACTACTGAAATATTATTAACAAAATAATATTAGAGGATCATATATGATATCATATTTATGTATATAGTTCTTTTATAATTTAATAAAAATGTTTTAAATATTATATAAGATGTTAAAATACCATCAAATAAGGAAAATTACAAGGTAAGGGTTAATTTCACAATCTCTTTATTATCCGAGGTTGTTTTTACATAAGTATCTACTAGGACCTCTTTATCATCCGCATTCGCGTTTTCATAAAAATGTATTTCAAATTTTTTTACTATTTAATAGACTATGGTTTAAATTCATTTAAACCCTTAATTGACCTTATATTATTTGGAAGGAATCTTTCCGTTGTTATCCAAACAAGTTACTTTATGACCTTTTCAACAAAATTAAGGTAAGGATGTTTTTTAACTTATACAGCAGGTGTATCTATTTTCCACCATTATAACATCATCGAAGCTTCCCTTACAAGATTATAAGAGTATTTTCAAAATAAATGTTTTCTTTTATAATTATGGGAATCTTAAATTATTTCAAAATAGAAAGAGATATTTCTCTCAAATATTTTTCATTTCATCTATGTCAACATCCATTAATAAATTGTACACTTGTGTGAAGTTAATTTATTATGATACAAATATTCCATATTGTATTTATTGTTTTGTGATATTTTTTACTGTGGATGAGTTATTTTTATACCATTCATGGTTTATGGTTAAAGTTTTGACATATCGTATGCTAGTTTCAATACAAATACTTATATTATGTCTTAACCATTTCTTATGAGGAATGTATTAGACTTAGTATATGATGGGTGGAGCCTGATATAGATCCTCAATGCATCGGTAGGTCTTATGAGACAATTAGACGTGGAAATGGCCAAGTCCTTTTTCAATTGGATATATGGTTTTGGATGAGGCCTAAATCAATTTTAGACATCTTGGTCGAGGCCTTGACACGATGTTTCAGAATGTCTACCGTTATACATTCCCTCATTATGAAAATAATAATTATGGTTCATATAGTTATTAGACTAGTAGAATATTCATGAATATTATTTATTATGGAATTATTTACTCAACTCATATTCCTACCATAAAGTGTTCATGTTTATTATATGTAAAGGCATGTGTTTTTAATTATTCACCATGCCTAATGTTTATGTTTCCTCTGCTGTATTGCTTACCATTACTGAGCATTTGAGCACACCACTTTCTTATGTTTCATTTTCCCAGGATATGAATAAGTTATTTATGAGTGACATGTAGGCATAATCTTGGAGACTTGGATGTTTCTAATGGAAAAAATTAGTGTTGTATTTCTTTTAATGTTATAATGTTGAACTTATGTAGTTATATTATTTCCTATAATACTAAACTAATCGGTAATTCGGGACATGATTCCTTGTATCATTCCAATGATATGTAATAAGTCACTAACTCTGGGTATCTAGGGTCGGGGAATTACAGTTGGTATCATAGGAGGTTTAGTACAAACCATAGAAACCATATTTAGAGAAAATATGAATAGAGAACATTACACTAATATAGACTTTGAGGGTTAGTATATAAGAACTTCCTTTAATTTTGGTACTGTAAGGATTTTTTTGAGTTTTCCAAGAAATAAATCCTTGTCTGGATATGAGCATGTAGAGGTGGCTCTCTCACAAATGTACCTAGGGGTAAAATCCGAAAACACCGCTTTGTGCCGATTCCAACGGGATCTAGTGCACGACAATGGGCTTGGATGCACTCTTGGTTACGACACTCCTAGGGGATATTTTTAGGATAATTATGATTTTATTTACAAACCACTATGATGTATTTATGAGTATATAAATCCTCAATGACTTTTTTTATGATTATGGATTATACTCATAAATAGTTCAATTTATGTTAAGTGTTTTACAAGTTTGGAATTATGTATTAAAGTTCATAAACTAATCTACTATAAACCATTATCTTGAAATAGATCTTAATGGAAGGAATGGAAACTGTATTAATGCACGTAATCTATGTTGGGATTTCCCTCCTTCTCTAGATAATTATAGCAGAGCTGGTGATGCAACTTGTGCTCATCAGCTTATCACCATACTGGGACAAATCACATAGGTTATGAATAATAACCATACCTGTATAGAGCACCCTGATCCACAACACAGAGGATCAATTTTAGACTGCTTCATGAGGAAACAAACACCAACATTAAATTGGTATACAAATCCATTTGTAACTAAAAATGGATATGTTCCATAGAGAAAATATTTCATTCTTTGGGGAGTATCGAAAGTGAAAAAGTGTTCATGGTAGTTTATCGCCTCACCGGAGATATAGATCAATGGTGGTCATTAATTCAAAATATAAAGGAGGATTAAGAAGTATCAAGTATGGAATGGAGGGAGTTTAAAGAGATTTTCATGGAAAAATACTTTCCTCGTGACCATCGAGCGGATATGGAAAGGCAATTTCTGAGTCTGAGACAAAAGGACGATGAGAATGTTGCAAAGTATAAATCTAACATTACTAGGTTAGCAAGGCAGGTTGTATATTATATACGTAACCCAAGAAGTATGATTGATTTTTTATTTTAGGGGATAAAACTATTTCTCCATCAAGAATTAGTCTCACAATACTTCATATCATATGATGATATTGTCTCATGTGCTATCAAGACAAAAAAATTCTCTATGTCTTATGACTTTAAAGAAAATCAAGAGAAGAAGAGATATGATGAACACTATGGGAAAGTAATTATGGAAAAAAGGAACAATAGAAGAGTTAAATTTCCACCCTTTTATAATTGTGGAAGGAAGCACCCTAGTTCCTGTCTAAAAGGAAATAGAGTATGCTAAAAATGTGAACAGAAATGCTATATTTCTAGTGGTTGTAATGGGAGGAAAAAGATATTAATGTCCAATGCTATAATTTCAAGGAGGTAGGACATAATGAAAATGAATTTCCAAGGAGTCAGGGAAACTTACATTAGAAAATTCCAAGGGATGAAGGCCAAGCTTATACAATCACTACTTCTAAGGTTGAAGCTCTAAAAGACGTGGGGGTAGGTAATTTAATGGATTCCTCAAGTTTAGCCACTGCTTTATTTAATTATGGATCATCATGTTGTTTCATATCTTCCTAGTATTATAAGATAATTAAATATTTCCAATTTTATTTAACAAGGGATTTTTCAGTCAAAACTCATAATGGAATATCATTGCAACAATGTTTTGTGAATCAGTCCCCATTAAGGCATATAAATGATATTTATCTTCTGATCTAATTATCAAACTCATGAATGAAATCGATATAATCTTCATTATGGATTGGAATATAGACTATGATGAGAATATTTATTGTAAGAAGAATGAGATTACAATTATCAATGATGATAAGGAGTACCTTATCTTTAGAGAAGAAATGTCACCATATTATTCTTATCTAGATCCACCCCCAGTAGCTCTACTAAATTCAATCATGGGGGGGGGATGAGAATGAAATAATTATTGGTGAGGAAAATAATCTTTGAATAGAGGATGTACCTATTATTCAAGAATATGTTGATGTGTTTCTAGAGGATTTACATGGACATCCTCCAGAACTAGAAATTGAGTTTTCCATTGATTTAATTCATTGTTCAAGTCCCTTAACGAAGACTCATTATAGAATAGAGACTATGGAATTAGTGAAACTAAAGAAACAACTAGAGGAATTTAGTAATAAGGGATTTATTCTCCCTAGTGTTTCTATATGGGGATCCCCTATCCTTTTTGTTAAGAATAAAGACAAATCTATGAGGTTGTGCATTGACTATTCGGAGATCAATGCCATAACAATAAAGAACATGTATCCCCTACCTCACATTAATGATTTTTTTGACCAAATTTAGGGAGCTCAATATTTTTCAAGGAATGACCTTCGATCTGGATATCATTAGTTGTGTGTGAAGAAGGAAGACATTCCGAAAACAGCATTTTGAACTAGGTACGGGCATTACAAGTTTACAGTAATGACTTTTTAATTGACTAATTCACCCTCTTTATTCATGGATCTAATGAATAGAGTTTTCATAGAATTTCTTGATGAATTTTTAATGGTATTTATTGATGATATCATGGTATACTCCAAAAGATACAATGATCATGAAAATCACTTGCACATTATTTTAAAGACTCTTAGAAGAAATGAATTAAATGGGAAGTTTAGCAAGTGTTAATTATGGCTTCAAGAGATTTATTTTCTTGGAAATATTGTCTCTAAGGATGGAATATCGGTTTATCCTTCAAAGACCAAGGAAATCCATGAATGTCCAGCACCGACGAGTATAACTGAGGTATGCGGTTTTATTGGTTTAGCATGTTATTATCGATGTTTCGTCCAGAATTTTTCCCGGTTGGCTAACCCATTTACAAAGCTCACATGTAATGGGGTTAAATTTGTTTGGAAAAAAGAATGTGAAGATTGTATTGATGAACTGAAGGGATGATTAGTCAATGTTCATGTCTTGACTCTACCATTAGAGAACGATGGGTTTGTTATTTATAATGATTCTTAAAATAAAGGACTTGGTTGTGTCCTTACGAAAAATGATAGAGTCATCACATATGCATGATGAAAAAAAATTCATGAGAAAAACTATCCCACTCATTATCTTGAGTTATCAGCTGTAATATTCACTCTGAAGATATGGAGACACTATCTCTATTGTGAAAAATGTTATATTTATACAGATCACATGATTTTGAAGTATATTTTCTCACAAAAAGAACTCAACATGAGGCAAATGATATGTCTAGAACTACTCAAGGATTGTGATTTCATAATAAACTACCACACGGGGAAGGCAAATAAGGTGGAAGATGCTTTGAGAAAAAAAGGTTAATGGATTTTTGAACAAGATGAGAGTTGAAAAGGATCTAATTTTCATGGATCTAGTAAAGATGGATATGGGAATAACCATGGAAGGTCAAACATCAATATTTTTTCAAATGGTTTCAAAACCATCCCTACTATAATGGATAAAATATTCTTAGATAGATGATGAGGAGTTTTAAAATAAGATTAAAGATATAAATTATGGGAGATTTAGTGACTTCGTATAAGACGATGGAATTTTGAAATTTTGGATGAAACTTTGTCTTCTATATATACATGATCTAAAAAGGAAATTATTGGATGATTCCCATATCTCCAATTTCTCTATACAACCTGGGAGTACCATGATGTTTATAGATTTCATGGAACAATTTTGGTGGGAAAACATGAAAATTGAGATTGCTGATTTTGTGTCAAGATGTATGGTTTTCAACAAGCGAAAGCTAGAAGACAACATACTAGAGGAGTCATGCAACCTATTCTCATACCTGAGTCAAAATGGGATGATATTACGATGGACATTTTCATGGGGCTACCAAAGACTCCTAGAAGGAATGATGAAATATGGGTCATTGTTGATTGCCTTACCAATTCAGAACATTTTCTTTCTATAAGAGAATATTTACCACTTGAACGTTTAGCAATACTGTATATTAATGAAGTTGTAAGACTTCATGGAGTACCCCCATCAATTGTTTCGGATCGTGATCCACATTTTACATCAATATTCAAGACGAGTCTTCAGAAATCCCTAGATACTGAACTTCTTTTGAGCATAGCCTACCACCCTCAAACTGATGGACAATCAAAACAAACTATTCAAACCTTAGAAGACATGTTGATATTTTTATCACTTGAAGTTAAAGGTATGTGGGATCAATATTTAACTATGGTAGAATTTTCCTATAACAATAGCTTCCATTCATGTATTCAGATGGCACCATATGAAGTGTTATATAGAAAGAGATGTCGCACACCAACTTGTTGGGATGATGTTGGTGAAAGAAAACTCGTAGGCCCAAAACTTATTGAGGAAACAATGGAAAAAGTTAAGATTATCCAAACCCACATCAAAGTATCCCAAAGTAGGCAAAAGAGCAATGACGATAACTGAAGGAAGGATTTGGAATTTCAAGAAAGACTCCATGTTTTCTTGAAGGTATTTTCCTGAAATGGTGTTATACATTTTAGTAATAAGGGTAAATTGAGTCCAAGGTACATCATACCATTCAAAATTCTAGAATTAATTGGAGTTGTAGATTATCATTTGGGAATTCCTCCAAGTCTCTCCAATGTTCATGATGTGTTCTACGTATCACTATTGAGAAAATAAATGCCAGTCCCAACAAAAGTACCGATCTATGAGGAAATTGAACTGGAACATGATCTATCTTATTGTGAAGATCCTTTCAAAATTGTTGGTACTAGGAAACAAGTGCTGAGAAATTGGACGACTTGTCTGGTAAAAGTTCTATGGAGAAACCATAAGATGGAAGAGGCTTCGTGGGAACCAGAGGAACTTATGATAAAGAACCACCCGAATAATTTTGTGAGGTAGTATTCAAGAAATTTCAAGGACAAAATTATTTGAAGGAGGGATGAATGTAACACCGTAAGATTCCATAGTACGTTTCCATGTGAATAATGTGATAGCTTACATTGTACGCAACTTCGAGATTTTAACACACCAAAACCAATAAAACTAGTTGTTAGGAATAATATTAACCACCATTAGAAATTTTATAAATTTTATTTTTCAAAATGGACATCAATTTTGAATTCAGAATAATGAAATTAGCTTATGGTGAATTTTTGGTATTTTTCTGAAAACATTCAATTTTTGATAAATAGTGAAAAACACTACATTGTTGGTTAAAACCAAATTTTTCTTTAAATAATTATTTATTTTATTAATATTTATTTTAGGTCAAAATATTTACATAATGAGTATATAAGTTCAATTTAATTCATTGGAGTCATTTTATAATAATTTTAGACATATAAAAAGTTTAGTGAACTTTTTACCATCTTTTACCCACCTCCTAGGAGCATCTGAAAAATTTCTAAAAACATAATTTTACCACTTATGTGAGTTGAATTCAAAAAATCTAAGAGACACTATTAATATCATTAAGTAAAATTTATTTCATTATGATAAAAATAATTTTTGATGCATAGTAATTTTTGACTTTTATTTACCACGGTTAAAAGAAAATAGGTTAATTAAGGGTAAAAATGAAATCATAATTACCCAAAGCCATGTACTAATTCTATTGGATAATTATAATTCATCCATAAACAACCTTAGGAATAAATTATGACCCCTTTGGTGTACTTGGATTAGATAAAGACATTTATTATTATTTTATTTAAGGAAGAGTTAAAAAAGTTAAATTTAAAGTTTAATAACTAAACAATTTTTAATATAGGGTTACACAGAATATAAATTAGACTAAAAATATTAATTATAAATCTACAAATATTAAATACATAATGGAATTTAATTTATAATTTTTAGACATAAAATAAATTTATTTATTTATTATACAATGATGATGTAGTAATTAACTTATTAATGAAATATTAAAATAAATGAGATTATAAATATCCAAATAAATGTTTATTGAAACTTATGATGAATTAATATAATTTTATAGGTTAATAAGACATTTTAGGGTTGGTTAAATAAATTTTATTCGAAGTGATAAAGTTTTAATGGATTTGAAATAATCATATACAAAATAGTGTCAAAAATGACATAATTGAGTTTTTAAAACAAATAATATATTATAAATTGATATAATATTCATAAAAATATCTGGTTCTTCAAAAATACTTAGATAAGTATATATATTTTAAAAATTAACCACCTTGTGTTCTCTTGTAAGTTTATTTTATGTTTATTAACCATATAATATAAAAATACAAAGAGACAAGGTAAATGTCAAACTATTTATCTAAGAGTTAAATCTAAAAGATAATATTAATATGGTGACCTAAACATGTCTAAAACATATTATTTGAGTGTTTTTTGACCCATAAGAACTTTATCATCAAAATAAATTATTTGTGAGCCATTAATAACTGAAAAGTATTTTTTTATAAAATAATATTTCAAACTTTTCTTAAAGTGACCCTCACCTCTCTTATAAAAGGGAACTTCCCCTTCTCCCAAAATCACACCTCAAAATCCATTTGGCTCGTCAATCCTCTTCCAAAATATCCTAAAAACTTTCCTCCCTTCTCCCTAGAGGAATTGTTTGGTCATAAATCCAACCTATGGATCCCTTTTGATCAAATCAAAAAGAAACACCCGAAGAAAAGGTAAATATTTCATCACCTCTTCCAAGTTATTTTCTTCTTCCACTTCCAATTTAATTGTTGTTTCCATATGAAAATAATAAATATAGTAACTTATACATACTGTTATGTTTTTATAAATATGGTAAAACCATATTAATTGTTCTATCCAACCTATAAATGAAAAAGTCACCATATGTGTGTATGTACGGCTTACCGTCTCCACGCCATGGTGTAGTTTGTTATGTAAACACTTAGTTATTTGGATGGGTATAATAATGAGTATAACTAATGTAAATAAAAAATATAAATTGTTAATTATTCTTTATATATGATATAACATACAATTACATACGATTTCTCCATTAATATAATGATATTGTCGCTCGTGCGTACGTACAGATTTCTGTCACCACGAACGCGATGAGATTAATTTCTCTATCATAACCACTCAAGAATAATTTTCATTTGATGACTAAAAATAATGACTATGAACATAATATAATTCTGTATATGAATCAAATATATCATATCCAAATCAAACATGGTTTATGTGACAAAGAATATAAAATAAAATGAATCAGCTAACACCAGAAACGATGATAATACTGAAATATTATTAACAAAGTGATATTAGAGGATCAAGTATGATATAATATTTATGTATATAGTTCTTTTATAATTTAATAATCTTTTTAACTATTATAAAGTAGTTTAACATACCATACACTAAATAAAAGTATGAGGTAAGAGTTAATTTCACAATCTCATTATTATTTGAGGATTTTTTTATGTAACTGTCTACTGAGACCTCTTTATGATCCTCATCCATGTTTTCTCAAAAATGTATTTCAGAACAATTTTTTTATTTACTATTCTATGGTTTAAAGTAATTTATACCATTATTTGACCTTATATATTTTGAAAGCTATCTTTCCGTCATTTTTCAAACAATGTACTTTATGACCTTTTCGACAAAAATAAGGTAAGAATGTTTTTTAACTTATACGACGAGTGTAGCTCTTTTCCATCGTTATAACATAATCGATGCTTCCCTTGCATTCTTATAATAATATTTTCAAAATAAATTTTTTATTTTATAAATATGTGACTCTTAAATGATTTCAAAATAGAAATAGATATTTCTCTCAAATAGTTCTGATTTCATCTATGTCAAAAAAACATTGATAAAGTTTACACTTGTTTGATGTTTATTTATTATGATACAAATATTCCATATTGTATTTACTGTATTGTGATATGTTTGACTATGGATGAGTTATTATTATATCATTCATGGTTTATGGTTAATGTATTGTCATTCCATATGCTAGTTTAAATATGAATGTTTATGTTATGTTTCAACCTTTTTATACAAGGAATGTATTAGAGTTAGTATGTGATGAGTGGAGCCCACTATAACTCCTCGATGCATCTATAGGTCTAATGAGACAATTAGATGTGGAATTGGCCAGCGAGTTTTAAAATTAGATATATTGTTTTGGTCGAGGCCTAAATCATTTTTAGATATCTTTGTTGAGGCCTTGAAAAGATGTTTTAGAATGTCCGACATTATACATTACCTCATTGTAGAGACCCGAAGCCTGATGTACATTGACATTACATTACATTTGCGGAATACTTAGTACATAACAAAAACACACACACAAGGACCGTAATAGTTTAGTGTCTTTGGAAACTCGGAAATAATCTTCTAATCGTGGTGAAATATCTTCAACATCTCTCATAAAGATCTTACTTTTTTATACATAAAACCTTTCTTTATATCCTGGGGAAAAGAAAACATAAAAGGGTGAGGTCAAATGCTCAGTAAGGGTAAACAAAAGAAATATCAATCACATCATATACATAAGTACATAGCTTTTGGAAATCTTAACCTACAAAAGAGCTCATAATATCATAACATGGGATAAATCATAGAAGTGAAATGTAATCCCAATAATCATAACTTACAACATGAAACTTTCTGGCATACACACATATTCATAGAGAATCATTTCATGTTAGTCAAGACTCATTGCCAAGACTATCTTAGTGGACAAAGTCCCTTTCTGAACCGAGTCACCCTCGTTTCAGTCCTGTTTCACTGAACCGGTATATCCTACCGTTTCAGCCATGTCTATCTCATGAGATATAAAATCTTTACCCAATGCATTGGAGGGAGATATAGGTCCCACCCATCTTATAATGAATCATTTCTTATGTGTGCCACATAATCATAAAGCATACATCGTCGCATAACACATGTAACAAAAATGGAATTCTTAAACAACATGACATCATAAAACAATTCACATAAGATAAAGAAATTCATAAAAATATTTCCATCACAACATAATCAAATCCATGTAATAATAGGGATAAAAACAGAACCCTTTTATTATCTTAGATGGAAAATAGTTTTGATAAAATACTTGAACTCCAATCTTGAGGAAAATATCCTTTCTACTTCAAAAACATTTTTCCTTTCATAACATGTCATACGACTTTAAAATAAAATAAGTTGATTAAAAATAAACTTGAAAACTTATAAAGGAAGATTCTTGGAAATAATGTTTTAAAAATCCATTCTTGCCGTATAAGTTAAAAAAACATTCTTTGTACTTTTGTCGGAAAAGTCAAAAAGTACCTCGTACGAAAAAGGACAAAAGATTCCTTCCATTTCTTTTACTAAAAACTCACCGAAGGGTAAAAATGGATTTAAACAATTGTAGGTGGATGGAAATAATATTACATATTGATGAAACATGGATGTGGATGATAAAACACACCCCAGTAAATGCCAATGTATAAACAATCTCGGATAAAAATGAGATTGTGATATTTCCCTTACCTTAGGTCCAACTTGCTTTGTAAGTGTCCGAACCTCCTGTATAATGATTTAAATAATGTTATTGACTTATTCCAGAATCATATTCATTTTTATTATATCATATATGGTCCACTTATGACTATATATTACCTGTTATTTTGTAAATTCATGTTAAAGTGGTGTTTTGGGTAAAATAGTCTCATTTGTCGTTCGTGTTTTTAACTTGTAATTATTAATATGATTACTTGGATCAGGATTACTTATATCCAGAATGTAAAACAGGATTTATATATAATATATATTCAGAATATATATACATATATAATATATCGATAAATGGAATGAAATACACCGTTCATGGAGACGGTAGTCCGTACGTACGCATGAACGCTGTTTTCGTTTCCTTATTGAAATGAATGGAATTAAGTAGATGAAATACATATAAATATAAATGAATCCAGTATCATTATTATGTCATATATTTCATTAGTACTTATTATATATAATTTATAATCATTTATGAATGGTTAATCATTGAGAATGAATCTTATCACGTCGTGGAGACGGTAGTCCGTACGTACGCACGAGCGATGATATCGTTCCCATGGTCGTGGAATTGTGTTGAAGTGTATGTATACTATTTCAGTATCAATATCACTTAATAATAATCATATATAGTTACTCATTACACCATTATACCCATCCTATTAAGGTGGCGGCGGAAAATAGATTACACCACGGCGTGGAGACGGTATTCCGTGCGTACGCACGCGCGGTGATTTCATTTTTTCGTAGGATGGATAGAAGGTGAATTATGGTTGTTTCATATTTATAATAACATATCAGTATGTAAGTAATACTGATGTTATTACTTTATCATGAAACAACTAAATAAGAAGAAGTTGAAGAAGAAAGAAATTGAAAAGATCGGTAATGGATATTACCTCTTCGTTGAAACACCTCTTTGAATCCTCCACTTAGGGAACTAAGATTGGTCATTGAAGAAGACCAGGACCTCTAGGATGATACTAGGGAAGTGGAGAATGGATTTTGGCAGGGTTGTTCTGAGCTTGAAGGCTCAAGGTTGTGTAAGGAAGAGAGGGAGGAGGTGCCCTTTTATAAGGGAGGAGAGGGGCACCTTAGGAATATCTCAAAATATTATTTTATATTAAAGTCAAAATCGGTTTATAATGGTTCCAAAGGGTCTTATTTCGAAGCTAATGTGTGGATGGGTCGAAATCCTATCAACAAATAGGATTTAGACAAGTTTAGGTTATTATTTTAACCTTATCAATTAGATTTAACTTTAAGTTAAATAATGTAACTTTTACCGTGTCTTTTTGTTTTCTTAAACTATATGGTTAATACACTTACTATAACATGCCAAACGAACCCCAAATTGTTTATTATTAATATATATATCCTTATCTAAGTAATATGGCCGAACCTTAGATTTTTAGGAATAAAATAACAATTAATAATATAATATTTGATTTAAAATCTATTTTGTGTCAATTTTGACACTATTTGATATATGATTTTTGTGAAAGTCATAACAGAATTATATGTTCGAACCAAGTTGATTAAATCAACAAACATATATCATAGTAACCTAGAAAATTAGTAGAATTCATAAAAAGTTTAAAATTACATTTATTTGAACATTTATAACATCGACTAGGATAACATTTCCTTAAAAGGGTAATTACTGCATCATCGTTGTGTCATAAATAAATTACTTTATTTAATGTCCAAAAATTATAAATAAAATATAATTATGTAGGAAATATTTTTATCTTTCTAATGAATATTTATAGTCGAATTTATCATATGTATAACTCCATATTAAAAATGTTTTAGTAAATAAACTTTGATTTTAACTCTTTTAACCCTTCTTTAAATAAATTAATAATAAATGTCCTAATCTAATCCAAGTGGGCCTAAATGGTCATATTTTATTCTTATGTTTGTTTTTGGTCGAATTACACTTGTCCAGTAGAATTAGGACATGTGTTAGGGTAATAATAATATCATTTCTACCCTTAATTACCCTATTTACTTTTTACCGTGGTAAAAAAAAGTAAAAAGTTACTATTCACCAAAAATTATTTTCATCTCATTGAACCACATTTTAGTCCTTGATATTAACCGTGTCTCTCGGATTTTCAAAATTCCACTCACAGAAGTGGTAAAATTAAGTTTTATGAAAAATTCAGTTTTTTAACTACCACTTAGTGGTTTCACTATTCATCAAAAATTGAAAGTTTTAAGAAAAATGCAAAAAATTAGGCCTAAGCTATATTTGATATTATGAACTCAAAAATTATTTCTATTTTACCAAATTCAAAACATATCAGTTGCATTAATTAATTTAAAAATTAATTCCCGTCGTCAAAACAAAAGGCATGTTTTTAAGAGATAATAACTATCAAAAGATTGACACTTGTTTATAACTGGTTTAAATGTGAAATTATATCCAATGAACAACATTTTATTAAATTGTAAAAATATATTCTAAATATACTATAAAACCACTAAAATTAATAATTTATCACTATTAATTAATTTGATTAAAAAAGTTGTTTTTAATTATAATTTAGTAATTTTCACTATTTATCAGAATATGAAAGTTATCCGAAAAGTACCAAAATTTCACCTTAGGCTAAATTCGATACTCCGAATCCAAAAATGAAGTCCATTTCGAGAGATAAAATTTTTAAAATTTTAAAAGGTGGTTATTACTATTCATAACGCCTAGTTATAATAATATTTTAATAGCATATCGTTGTTTAGTGAAACTCGATATTGCGTACTACACACGCTATCGAGGAAGGTCGCGATTGCGTGTAATTCAAGGCAAGTCAAGGATGTGTGTTGTGAAAGCTCCTTTTGGTGTAGCGTACAACACAAGACATTAATAAAATTAAAAAGAATATTTTTTATAAAATCTCGGGCTGTTACATTCTACCCCCCTTAAAATGAATTTCTCCCTCGAAATTCTTCGGGGTTATAAATGGTTTACTATTCAAAAGATTCTTTAATAGAAACCCACATCATAAAAAAATACCAAAAAATGGCTTTAAAAACTAAAGTATGAAATGTAACGATTACCCAAATAAACTAATCACTGGGTTTCCACATAGGTGAAAATATGGATATGGAAGAAAAATCTAACCATCATGTTCTGATGGAGAGTGGTAGAGAACATGGCTATGGAAAATCCAGTAATCACAAATCCATAGATTTGTGTTGATATAAGGTACCATATCATTCATCAGTTATAAGATCACTAGGACAACATTTTTGGTTTTCAAGATCATTTCCCTAAAGTTGAAAATTTGCATTAGAATAAATACTTACTTTATTTTGGTACAATCTCACTGTTGTTCGTGCCTTGAACAACTTCCACTTCATCTCTTAAATAAATGAAGTTGAATTTGTTATTCGTGAAGTGTTAGCAGATCATGTGATAGAATGACGGGTCATTCCATCTGTCTCAAACAAAAGGTTAGAAAAAGTTATTAAATATACATAAGTCATTCTATAGTGAGATTAATCATATATGGTTCCTAAAATGGACTTATACTTCATATATCATACTTCTTAATATAATAAAACTAGTTTCTACTAAACAGGGACTTCCTGTGGGCCAGTGGTAGGCGATAAAGGCCAGTCGCACTTCGGTTATGGTTCGATTCCCACAGGCTTGTCCGACGCGATGGGCTGTCGCCCGTCCTGCAGGTTGTCCTTTTTCTAAAACTACATTACTATAACATCCCATCAATAATATCGAAAATCTTATATCCTTAAACAATACTAACTTATGTCCAACATAATCCATTCTAATCTTTAGGCTTATCCATAATACTACAGTCCACTCTCATTATATAGTGAAAACAATTACCAGAGATTTAATACTGTCGTTAATCCCCATATATCATAAGATATGTCTTGTTGGTCACATTCCAAACATTCAAAGGCCTTAATCATGTATTCTCTTGAATACCTTAGTGAAAACATGAATGCAGTTAAAATTTAACACTTTCCACATACCAAAATCCTCAAAATTCTATATACTCAAACCATGATATCACTTAGTCCTTATATCAATCATGAGCTCATGAATACTGTTAAACATTTCGTTTTCTCGTTTTTCCTTCATTATGCGCATATCAACTTATTTCCAAAAATATCTCAATCACTTTGAATACCACATTAGACCAATACATAAATATTCCAATACTTTATGATACAACATTATTTTGGAATCCCATTACATAAACACTTAATCATTCTACCACATCGTTGTCATATTCAACATCGCCAATAGTAATCGCATGTGACTTCCCTTTGTCCTTTGCCTTAAGCGGTTGCTCATGTCGATCATCACTAACCCTTGGATTAGGGCATTTATTAGCATAATGCCCCATTTCCTTGCACTTGAAGCTTTGAAGTGTTGATGGTGCGTTCTCTGCAGTGTTTGCTTTGTTCACATCATTAGAAACCCTTTTTCCATTACTTCGACACTCAGCTGCTCGATGACCTTCTTTTCCACACTTATAACATTTTCTAGTCCCTTTAAGACAATCTCCACCATGCTTCTTTCCACACTTTGTGCATAAGGAAACATTCATCTTTTTTTCACCATTATTCTGAGATTTCTCCTTGAACTCCATCTTTCGTTTCTTGTCAAAACCATGAGATGGATATGTAACACCAACTTCCATTTCTACCTTGATAGCACAATGTACAATTTCTTCATAGCTACTGAAGTCTCTTATAGCTAATTCCCTTCGAAGACTTGGTTTTAAGCCACTGAAAAATCGATCAACTTTACTTTCAGGTTGGATGATAATGCCAGATGCATACCTTGCAAGTCTTGTAAAATTCGCTTCGTATATACCAACAGATTCATCATCCTTTTGCTTTTGTTCAAGAAACTACTTTTCCATCTTTGTTCAGAGAATACGAGGGAAGTACTTATTGAAAAATAAGTTCTTGAACTCGTCCCATTCCATGGAATCAATTTCATCCCTTTGCCTCGTATTCTTAATAAGATCCCACCATTGATCAGCATCACCTTCCAAACGATACACCGATAAGATGACTTTATCATGCTCAGAAAATTGAAGAACTGAAAATATCTTTTCAATGGTACTGATCCATTGTTCAGCAACATGTGGATCGGATGTCCCACTGAAAGAAGGTGGACGTTGCCTCATGAAGGACTCAATAGAATACTGTTCCTTTCTCTGCTCATTTAGAAGTCCAGAATGATTCATATATTGTCTAAGGATAGCAATAATATTTTGCACTCCATCGCCCATAACATTTGTTTGTTCAGGAGGACAATCATTGCATTGTCCATTGCATTGATCAACACAGTTTCTTCGGGTTCCAGCCATCGTCTAAAACCCAAAAAGAATAGTGTGAGAGGAAAAAATCATGATAGGGAAAACAACATAATAAAGGGGGAGTACCATCAATATCTAACATCTTAGGTTAAATTCTAATATCGTTAGTGCAATTCTAGGACTATAACGTATACGTATACTTAACCTTAGGGACATCCCTAGACATACCTTAGAAATATCTCTAGGGATCTCACTAACGTTTTCGCATCCTAGTTTCCAAAGGTTGACTAAAACTTTCCTCTGATACCAACTGTAGAGACCCAAATCCTGACGTACATTGACATTACATTACATTTTCGGAATACTTAGTACATAACAAAAGCACACACACAAGGACCGTAATTGTTTAGTGTCTTTGGAAACTCGGAAATAATCTTCTAATCGTGGTGAAAGATCTTCAACATCTCTCATAAAGAGCTTCCTTTTTTTTATACCTAAAACCTTTCTTTATATCCTGGGGAAAAGAAAACATAAAAGGGTGAGCTCAAATGCTCAGTAAGGGTAAACAAAATAAATATCAATCACATCATATACATAAGAACATAGCTTTTGGAAATATAAACCTGCAAAAGAGCTCATAATATCATAACATGGGATAAATCATAGAAGTTAAATGTAATCCCAATAATCATAACTTACAACATGAAACTTTGTGGAATACACACATATTCATAGAGAATCATTTCTTGTTAGTCAAGACTCATTGCCAAGACTATCTTAGTGGACAAAGTCCCTTTCTGAACCGAGTCACCCTCGTTTCAGTCCTGTTTCACTGAACCGGTATATCCTACCATTCCAGCCATGTCTATCTCATGAGATATAAAATCTTTACCCAATGCATTGGAGGGAGATATAGGTCCCACCCATCTTATAATGAATCATTTCTTATGTGTGCCACATAATCATAAATCATACATCATCGCATAACACATGTAACAAAAATGGAATTCTTAAACAACATGACATCATAAAACAATTCATATAAGATAAAGGAATTCATAAAAATATTTCCATCACAACATAATCAAATCCATGTAATAATAGGGATAAAAATAGAACCTTTTTATTATCTTAGATGGAAAATAGTTTTGATAAAATACTTGAACTCCATTCTTGAGGAAAATATCCTTTCTACTTCAAAAACATTTTTCCTTTCATAACATGTCATACGACTTTATAATAAAACAAGTTGATTAAAAATAAACATGAAAACTTATAAAGGAATATTCTTGGAAATAATGTTTTAAAAATCCATTCTTGCCGTATAAGTTAAAAAAACATTCTTTGTACTTTTGTCGGAAAAGTCAAAAAGTACCTCGTACGAAAAACGACAAAAGATTCCTTTCATTTATTTTACTATAAACTCACCGAAGGGTAAAAATGGATTTAAACAATTTTAGGTGGATGGAAATAATATTACATATTGATAAAACATGGATGTGAATGATAAAATACACCCCAGTAAATGCCAAAGTATAAACAATCTCGGATAAAAATGAGATTGTGATATTTCCCTTACCTTAGGTCGGACTTGCTTTGTAAGTGTCTGAACCTCCTGTATAATTATTTAAATCATGTTATTGAATTATTACAGAATCATATTCATTGTTATTATATCATACATGGTCCACTTATGACTTTATATTACCCGTTATTTTGTAAATTCATGTTAAAGTGGCGTTTTGGGTAAAATCGTCTCATTTGTCATTCGTGTTTTTAACTTGTAATTATTAATATGATTACTTGGATCATGATTACTTATATCCAGAATGTAAAACATGATTTATATATAATATATATTCATAACATATATACATATATAATATATCGATAAATGGAATGAAATACACTGTTCATGGAGACGGTAGTCCGTACGTACGCATGAACGCTGTTTTCGTTTCCTTATTGAATTGAATGGAATTAAGTAGATGAAATACATATAAATATAAATGAATCCAGTATCATTATTATGTCATATATTTCATTAGTAATTATTATATATACTTTATAATCATTTATGAAAGGTTAATCATTGAGAATGAATCTCATCACGTCGTGGAGACGGTAGTCCGTACGTACGCACGAGCGATGATATCGTTCCAATGGTCGTGGAATTGTGTTGAAGTGTATGTATACTATTTCAGTATCAATATCACTTTATAATAATCATATATAGTTACTCATTACACCATTATACCCATCCTATTAAGGTGGCGGCGGAAAATAGATTACACCACGGCGTGGAGACGGTATTCCGTGCCTACGCACGCGCGGTGATTTCATTTTTCCGTAGGATGGATAGAAGGTGAATTAGGGTTGTTTCATATTTATAATAACATATCAGTATGTACGTAATACTGATGTTATTACTTTATCATGAAACAACTAAAGAAGAAGAAGTTGAAGAAGAAAGAAATTGAAAAGATCGGTAATGGATATTACCTCTTCTTTGAAACGCCTCTTTGAATCCTCCACTTAGGGAACTAAGATTGGTCTTTGAAGAAGACCAGGACCTCTAGAATGATACTAGGGTAGTGGAGAAGGGATTCTGGCAGGGTTTGGCCGAGATTGAAGGCTCAAGGTTGAGTAAGGAAGAGAGGGAGGAGGTGCCCTTTTATAATGGAGGAGAGGGGCACCTTAGGAATATCTCAAAATATTATTTTATATTAAAGTCAAAATCGGTTTATAATGGTTCCAAAGGGTCTTATTTCGAAGCTAAAGTGTGTATGGGTTGAAATCCTATCAACCAATAGGATTTATACAAGTTTAGGTTATTATTTTAACCTTATCAATTAGATTTAACTTTAAGTTAAATAATTTAACTTTTACCGTGTCTTTTTGTTTTCTTAAACTATATGGTTAATACACTTACTATAACATGCCAAACGAACCCCAAATTGTTTATTATTAATATATATATATCCTTATCTAAGTCATTTGGCCGAACCTTAGATTTTTAGTAATAAAATAACAATTAATTATATAATATTTGATTTAAAAACTATTTTGTGTCAATTTTGACACTATTTGATATATGATTTTTGTGAAAGTCATAACAGAATTATATGTTCGATCCAAGTTGATTAAATCAACACTAATATATCATAGTAACCTAGAAAATTAGTGGAATTCATAAAAAGTCTAAAATTACATTTATTTGAGCATTTATAACATCAATTATGTTAACATTTCCTTAAAAGGGTAATTACTGCATCATCGTTGTGTCATAAATAAATTACTTTATTTAATGTATAAAAATTATAAATAAACTATCATTATGTTGGAAATCGTTTTATCTTTCTAATGAATATTTATAGTCGAATTTATATTATGTATAACTCCATATTAAAAATGTTTTAGTAAGTAAACTTTGATTTTAACTCTTTTAACCCTTCTTTAAATAAATTAATAATAAATGTCCTAATCTAATCCAAGTGGGCCTAAATGGTCATATTTTATTCCTATGTTTGTTTTTGGTCGAATTAAACTTGTCCAATATAATTAGGACATGTGTTAGGGTAATAATAATATCATTTCTACCCTTAATTACCCTATTTACTTTTTACCATGGTAAAAAAATGTAAAAAGTTACTATTTACCAAAAATTATTTTCATCTCATTGAACCACATTTTAGTCCTTGATATTACCCGGGTCTCTCGGATTTTTGAAATTCCACTCACAGAAGCGGTAAAATTATGTTTTATGAAAAATTCAGTTTTTTAACTACCACTTAGTGGTTTCACTATTCATCAAAAATTGAAAGTTTTCAGAAAAATGCCAAAAATTAGGCCTAATCTATATTTGATATTATGAACTCAAAAATGATTTCTATATTACCAAATTCAAAACATATCAGTTTCATTAATTAATTTAAAAAATAATTCCCGTCGTCAAAACAAAAGGCGCGTTTTTAAGAGATAATAAATATCAAAAGATTGACACTTATTTATAACTGGTTTAAATGTGAAATTATATCCAATGACCAGCATTGTATTAAATTGTAAAAATATATTCTAAATATACTTTAAAACCACTCAAATTAATAATTTATTACTATTAATTATTTTGATTAAAAAATTTGTTTTTAATTATAATTTAGTAATTTTCACTATTCATCAAAATATGAAAGTTATCCGAAAAGTACCAAAATTTCACCTTAGGCAAAATTCGATACTCCGAATCCAAAAATGAAGTCCATTTTGAGAGCTAAAATTTCTAAAATTTTAAAAGATGGTTATTACAGTTCATAACAGCTAGTTATAATAATATTTTAATAGCATATCGTTGTTTAGTGAAACTCGGTATTGCGTACTACACACGCTATCGAGGAAGGTCGCGATTGCGTGTAATTCAAGGCAATTCAAGGATGTGTGTTGTGCAAGCTCCTTTTGGTGTAGCGTACAACAAAAGACATTAATAAAATTAAAAAGAATATTTTTTATAAAATCTCAGGCTGTTACACTCATTATGAAAATAATAATGATGGTTCATGTGGTTGTAAGACTAGTAGAATACCGATGCGTAAGTTTTATAATGGAATTATTTACTAAGATCATATTCCTTCCATAAAGTGTTCATGGTTATTATCTGTAAAGGTATGTGTTTTTAATTATTCACCATACCTAATGTTTATGTTATCTTCCGCTCTATTGCTTAGCCTTACTGAGCATTTGAGCTCACCCCTATCTTATGTTTCATTATCCTAGGATAAGAAGAAGTTAGTTATGATTGACTTATAGGAATAATCTTGTAGATAAGGTTTTTAATAATGGAAAAATATGTTTTTTATTTCTTTTCAAGTTTAAGGTTGAACTTATGTATATATATTTTATCCAATAATACTGAACTAATCGGTCTTTCGGGACATGATTCTTTATATCTTGACAATGTTATATAATAAAGCGCAAACTCTGGGTAACTGAGGTTGGGGATTTACAAATTGAGTTCACTAGTTTTATTTTAGGATACTAAATCATTTTTAGGGTAATTATTGAATATTTATTTCAAGGATATTGTGAAATATCACATGATTATCCTTCAAGTGTTTCTATCACGATTTGTTAACTTATTCCCACTCCTCTTGTATAGTGTGAATATTTTGATGACACTCTACCTGAATTAACTCGTGTGTTTACCCCTAGGTGTATATATGTCACAACCACATCTGCCTTCTACTATCTAGTATGGGATGGAATTTCTGGTAAAACTGCACTAACATTACTTTCAAAAAATTTGGGTTTTTATAAATATGATAGATTTGGTAACATTTCAATCAGAATCACGTGAAGGATAAAATTTAAATTGGACATTAAATACCATGAATAATTATTGAATCAAGATATATTTTTCAAAGGGGGTATTAAGTAAATAATACAATATGAAATATGGTTTATAATATAATCATGTCTGAAGGAATTGAAATTGGAGATAAAAAACCCTTACATTTATTCCCACTTAACTGGATGTTCTCTAACATCCTATATAAAACAATTAACTATAATAATTATCTATTACAAAACCTTACTGACACCTACATTTATTTTATAAAATTACTTTATAATTATTCTCTATATGTATATTATCAAATTATTACCTTCAATATCAGGTGTGAGCAATCTTTATCATTTTGAACTAGTTCCATAATAACAGAGTTATTCATTATTATCAAATATTTATCATTCCTTGATCATAAAAGGCTCCAAATATGATTTTTAATTATTTATAATGTTAAATTTTCATTCTATGGGTTTTTGGTTATGATCCTTAACTATGAAATTAACGAGGAGCGCATTTTAGTGAATTTTAACAAACATACCTTAGTATAGTAACTAATATGTTTAATATTAATATTCCCATATCAAAAATAAAATAAAATTATTTTTCCTTATTTGAGTCCTGTATTAGAAAAATTAAACTCTATAGATATCCATGATTCAAATATAATTCATTATTGACGTTAGTGGCTAAACCGGCCAAAACACAAACATACTAAAATTAATGGTTTAATTTTGTGGGATTCATTTTTAATATAATTAAAATAGATAATAATGAACATATTTAATTTTTAGTAGTGTATAATATTGTAATTTTAAATAATTTAAAGAATAATATATCACATACCATGTTATTATATAGTATGATGAAATCATTTTTTCTCATAGAATAATCTTATATAGGGTTGAATTTTTTGTGGTTGTATATTTATCGTATCATTAATTGGTTTTCCAATTACCATTAAAAATCGTAATAGTTTCATAAAAATAAGTTTCTTTCAATTAATCTCATTCTCATGACTATCTATGAAAGGATTTTAGGAAAATAAAAAACAAAAACCAATGTTTTTATGGAGGTAGTTGTCCTCACATATGCAAGTTTTATGATTTAATTTTTCATAGAACATGATATATTTGTTATATTTTATTCATTTTAGATTATAAAATAATTTGTAAATATTATAAATTTTTTATTAAATTAAAAATTAGGATTTTCCTTATATGATGGTGAAGGAAAAAAATGTGACACTTTGTAGAGGTGGTAGTTCCCACACCCACAAATATCATTTATTTTTTCCTTAAGGGTAAAGGGGAAATGTGGTTAATAGTTATTTAAATACTATAATAAAATTATGTATAAAACATATATTATTTCATTATATAGGAATGTGAAAAATATTTTTCGAAAATAATATAGAAAGGGAAAGAAATTAGGAAGTATTAGTACTCATATTGAGGAATTGAGATTTTCCTGGGAAGACTCCTTAGAAAGGGATGGATTAAGGTGATATCTTATGAATAGATGTCGATGATGGTGTAATAGGTTCATTTGGGATGTTAGAAATTATATTAAAGTGTGAAAATATTTTTTAGATCATTTAAGTGGTGGTTATAGGGCCATTTTATAGTTGTTGAGAATGATTTTTTTTTGTAAATAATTTTACTTAATATTAAGATGGAACCTGTTTCACATGTAAAGTGAATAAAACTAGAAATTAATAGATTTTGGGATGATATATGGCATTTAAAATAAAAAAAGAAATCAAAAAAATGTTTTAACATCTCGCAGGAATTTTTACCCCTATCTTTATTACATTCATACTTATTTTATTTTAACATGATAAATAGTTTTTACCTATGTTAATCATATTTTATGCCTAATAAAATTTGTTCCTAATTAAAAATTTTATACAAAATTATTAAAAATGTGAGATTAATTTTATAAAAGATGCATTCAATATTTAATAAAAATAAATTTTTAAATTTTCGCATGTAACGCATAAAAACCCCACTTTTATAAAGAGAATATTCTTTAAGATTAAAATCTCACAGTTGGTTAAAATTATCAATTTGTTTTATTTTCATGTTATAAATTAGTTTATAATAAATTTTATGTGGCTTAAAAATCATGAGAAATATCATTTTTAACCAAAAAAATATTTAATTAAAAGAAAAGTCCAAACAAATTAATTAGAAAATTTTACATATGTCATAAAAATGTAAATAACATGTTCCATAAGTAAAATATAGTATTATTAAAGTATGTAGTTATAAATCATGAAAAATTAATTATCCAATTAAAAGGTTTTAGAAACTTCAAATTGTTATTTAGAAAATTCATAGTTTTTGTAAAAATTGCATTTTAACTATTCAACTACAAATCAATAATTTTAGAAAATTCCCAAAAATACATATTAAAATAATATTGACATTCCAAATCCTAGAATGATGTTAATTCTGTCAAATAAAAAAATAAATTTATATTATAAATGAATTCAAGAATAATGTTTCTGTCGAGTGAACACTATGTATTTTTCTGGTGATGTAGTGTTTACCTGCTACAGTAGGGTCTCTGCTATTAGAAGTCACATGGTGGGAAGCGTGATTATATATGATTTGTGGGATCAATGTGAAACTATTGATAAATTATATCATATAATAGGAATTACCAATTGATGAATTTTCACATATGAATCAAACTTTATTGGGCTAAATATTTGATTTAGAATACAGTTTTTATGTCGATCGATGATGTAATTTAGGTAAATTAATGTGTGATGACATTTTTTTATTTAAATTGGTTTTGTGGTGGGGTAATCATAATGTCTCTCTAATTTTAAAAACATTATAATCCTTTACTATTAAATATTTTTTTAGTATCATGTGATTACAGGACCAAACCATAGGGAATGACTTTACTGAGTGAAAATATGTTTGAAATTAATTACCATGTGATATAAATTCATTATTTTGGATAAATAATATGTGAAATTGAAATTTAAAATGATTAAGAAATATTAGGAGAAGTGTGATGTTGGGGATTCCAATTCCCCTCAATGTCTTATTTATTTTTGAATTAAAATAACTCTTTGATTATAATTGAGAGATTCACAAATAAATGTTTACAAAGAGACAATGGGGGGTATATTCCAATAGTATTGATGACATTAAAAAACCAAAAATAAATTCCATAGTATTTATTTGTTACTATATTTGAGGGATATTATGAATTGATATAATCAAGATTTTTAAAAAATCTATATGAAAGTAAAAAACAATATATCTTTAATATAATTTATCAAATCAATTTTTATCATGATAATCCATAATTCATCAATATTTTAATGTAAGATAATAATGTTTTATATTATCTCAAAAATAAAATGGATTTTCTAGGATTTTTTCCCCTGAGAGGGATTGTATCAAAAATTAAAGGTAGAAAACAAATTCTTCCCTTTATTTAGATGTTTTCATGCTAAAACAGATTTTCTCCGTCATTTCATCCCATTTCATTACATATTTTTTTTAAAAAAAAATCTTATTCCAAACTATTTATCAAAATCCACAACTAATTATCATCTTTGTTATAATTTATTAGTTTTAGAATGACTTACTGCCTATATGGAATTACTATATACAAAATTACATAGAAAAATTTGAAATCTATTTTTTATTCTATGATCAATAAAAATTTAATGTATTTTGAATTGTCCTTCACAATAATGGAATGGAATGTGTGTGAATTATCTCCCCCTTTAATCCTTATCCTATTTTTATAAGGATGAGTTGAAAAATTAAATATTATGAATATAATGTTTTCCAATAATGATCATTTTATTCACTTTCAATCCCATAATGGAACTTCTTAATAATATATAAAAAACTAAAAACACAAAAACTACTATCTAAAATGAAAATAAATAATAATAAAAACTCTTCAAAGGTAATAAATAATATAAATAAATAATACTCATTCATATATAAAAATTTTAATTTCTATGAAAAGAAATAGAAAAACACATCAAACACAATTAGTTAGGTCAGACAATAAAAATACGAGTTTTAAATTTTTTTGATACAATAACCTAAATATTTATTCCCCCATTTAATATCAAATCATCATGAATAAAATAGTCAATATTTTCTTAGTTTTAAAAATTATTTACTTTTATAAATTATTTATTGTGACCTAACTCACCTTCAATATCATATAAGAGTATTTAATAAATTTTTATGTCATGGAAATTTCTTGTAAACAATAAATATTAATATTGGATTTCAATGAATTTTTCTTCTTAACTAAAAAAAATTATAAACTATAATCAGTGATGAGGACTCTTCAAGATGACTAATATTTCCACATGTATCTTATGGTAATTGTGTTTAAAATTTATGGTCATGCATTCAAATAAATAATGAAAATTAATTGATTCCCATATGTCTAAATAACATGTGCTTTAATATTATCTTGTCTCTAAGAAAACAATGAATCCTTCTTCAAAAGATATCAATAGTATAAATAAAAATACCAAATTTCCTTATAATGATTCAAATAAAACTCCATATCTCACAATGTAATGTGTTATTACATTTACAATCATCTATAAAACATGATATTAACCACTATATGTAATTAATGTTTGAAAAAAAATAATTATACTCCTCAATGATATTTAAATACTTGGAATCAAAAATAAAATTATTAGATTAATCAAATCAGACACTAGTAATAAAACATTTTACTAATATATAATCACACCTCGAAAAAATGGGATAATGTTGAGGGAAAACAATATTAGGCCATTTTAACTTTATCTTGAAAATGTTGGATTGTTCATAGTGGGTTTAATTTATTGAATTATTCATTAACATACATATCTTAAAACAAAAAATAATTTTCTAAAATAATACCAGAATGTTTTCGAAAACATATATTATTCAAATATTTTTTATATAATAATATTGAATGAAACTTGTAACATGAGTCTATAATCCCCTAACTTTTGGAATTTTAAATTCAAGACAACATGGATATGTATTTACACAAATAGAAGTTCCAAACATAACCAAAAATCATGAAAAACATTCCAATGTAATTTAAATTTATCAGAATGGATTTATTAATGGGTAAGATAGATCAAATAATTTTTAAAAATTAAGCAACTAAAATATTTTAAATAATGGTAAGAGTTTATGTTCTTTTTTTACCTTATCGTAAAAATGATATACATTTTTGTGTTTCTTTAATTTCCAAATTTTTTAGTTTTTTAGGTCATCAAATTTTTATACAATTAAAACAAATGATTTAATTAAATTATAAATAATTTAAAAGTGGATAGATGAAGACCTTTCCCAATTCAGTTTATTTTCTTCACGTGGACACTCACTTTAATTGTGATGGTAGTGGTGATACTATAGTATATACATTAAAATATTCATAACAATTATTCCATAGTATGTTTAATTATAATGAAAATTATAGTTGATTTTACCCAATCCTCTATAGTCACTAATACATTATATGAGAATCTCTTCTCAATGTATGGTTCTCATAGAGAATTTCCTCCCTCATGGACCATGATAGAACATTAATTGAAATTTTTTTGTGGACTCTATAAAAACTAGATCGTACTCACTATCCTAACGAGAATGGGTGATTTATCAAATGATCTTTTTGTAAACAATGATATATGTGGTGATATTTTATGATGAGTAGGGTACTCTTCAAGTGGTGGAATCGTAAGTTTATGAAACTCTATGTCCTCTTATTGATCTTATTTCTCAAGTGTATTATATATAATTAGTTTTTGAATCCTGATGTTGTGTGTAAAATCCTTCTTATTACCTTCTAGAAGACAAATGGAAGTTAAATTTTATTTCTCTAATTTATATCAGAATGCCTCAAATTTTTAGGTGATAAACTACTCAACTAATATATATCCTTGATAATATGATTCAATAATAATCCTGTACTATAAAATGAAAAGGTTTTATTGGATGGGGTACTTTTCTGCATGTACTAAAGAAACTCAATCTCTCAACATTATTAAAATCCCTTATAATATCCAATCATGAAAATCATCATCATCATCAGCTAAATAAGTTAATCGTGTATGGACGATATCAAACTTTGTGAATTATAATTTAAGTGTTCATACATAACATGGTCAATTAATATCCCTTAATTTTCCAAAATAATCAGCATGAGTGGAATTCCAATTATACCTCCATGAGTTAGATGAATCATGTATTCAATTATATCTATAGAGATATTTTTTTATCAATAAAAATTCTGAAAGAGATAGTTAACTTCTGTAAGTTGGGTTCCTTCATATTTTCATCATCACCATCATCTGACTCAGTGAATGATTCTTATAGGTAATATAAAAATCACAAATTTCAATGTATAAGATTTAAGATCTCATAAAATCATCAAATTAATCCTTCCAATAGTAGTGAATTGATGAATTTTTATCTCATACAACTCAAATGTAACAATCAGCATGAGATTAATATTTTATATAAGTCCTAATAGCCAGATCATCATGTAATATAACTCTTTCTAGTTTTAATTAATCATTATTATAATATATTTCAGTTAAGTAATTTTCAAATATGTTTGACCAATATAAATGTAAGTAGAAAAAAATAAAAATTTAAAATAATAATAAATAAAATTAAACATAAAAAATTAAAGAATGAAAGAGGGAAGAAAATAAAAATGGAAATAAAATAGAAATGAAACAAATAAAATAATATAATATAAATTAAAGGAAATATTAAAAATAATGATATATGTTTCAATGTTGATTAATAAATTACAATAATCTTAATGATTAAAAGAGAGAGAATGAAAAATAGTTGGATTTTTGTGTATAAAAAATAGAGGTGAGATATTATTTTATTAGTTGAGAGTCTGCATGTCCTCAAAAAAATTGGAATGATACCATAATATATTTTGTAGAGGTTATTAGTTTTGTTTCTTATGTTACCAATCTAATTTCATATATCCTTATAGATGTGTCATGTCACTCTGTCGAAAATGGATCATTCCTTTTTATTTTTATAGAATTTTCTATAAAAAATGTATTGGGTCATGTAATTTAATTTGGGTCTCATGAAGCTTTATATAAATATTTAACCTAAGATCATGTGTCTTGGGATAAATTTTTCTAATAGTGAAACAATACCATCAAATATTTGGAAAAACCCAAATATTGCTTTATTTGATACTATGTAATATAAAAATTTAAACTAAAAATAAATAAAAACTAACCATTCATTTCAAGTAACCTACCATAATGTTTATATTTATCTGGACTTTTTCACATGGGTTTATCCATTATCTAAACGTGTCTCCCATGATTACCCTTATTTAAATTCTATTTTTTCCTTTACCCATGATTTCTTATTCCTTTTTTTCATTTTCCCCTTCTCCATATCAGATGAAATTTTCAATACATCTTCATATTTTTTCATCATGACATATTTATAATAAACTAATATAATCAAATAACATTAAAAATTAAATAACTTCATCATTATTTTCTTCCCCTTAGAATAGGGTTCATAATCAATTTTTCTTAAATAATTACTCAGATATAGATATTTATGATCATTCAACTTCTTAAAAGTATTAATTTATTTCTTTAAATAGGTTGATTTTATCAATATATAATTAAACAATTTCAGTTTCCTCTATATGAGGGAAAATTGGAAATATTTTTTTTATTTCATCACCTAAATAATATTCCATTTTATCTCTACAATATTTCTCCTCTACCATAAAGATCTTAAAATTATATTTCTCCAAATTTTATACATATATTATTTTATCTAAAATAAATTTCATCTACAATAACATGGCATAAAATCATTCCATTGTTAAAATTGATGTGTAATTTTCTAGTTTATAAAGAGGGTCTCTTGAGAATAAGTGTAACTACAACATCCTCCTTAATTTCAAAAACAAATCATATAATATGATAATATTGTTCATATTTTTTTATAAAAAAAATTCTAAAATATAATAGTGATAATTGAGTACCCATTCATAATTTTATATATCCATCCTTATTGAAATCATATCTAATATTAAAATACATTAAAAATACTTGGATGATTTCAAATTTATGCTTTAATAGAGATGACATAGTTCCTTTCCAAATTAAAATTATCCAATATTTTAAGGTGTTGTAAGTTTTTTTGGATCACATAACTATTAGGGCAGTTTCTTTTAAACTATTTTCTGGAATGCATCACTTAAGGATAACCTACCCAGTTCCAAAATATTTTTTATATATGAAATAATTATTCTTAAAAACTGGTATAGGATGGAATCATATACCAAAATTTAATAAATTGACTATTAATTCATAATTTCATCAATAACATTAATAATTTTACTAATTATATAAATAATTTTATTTCATTAACCTATTAGAAAAATACAATGATGTTTCGTAGGGATCAACTTATTCTTACTTCTTCGTCCCCTCCTCCCACTCAACGTATTCTTTTATTTTAATATTTAAATGTACCATACACTCAATCCATTTCATTTTCCTTCTTTTCATCAATTTTTTGTTTATTTTTGTAACCATGAACAATATTTTTATTAATAAATTTCTATATTCATAAATTTTTTATTCTCATATACCCTAGGTTTTCATTCAATTTTTTCAAGAATTCTATGTTTTTCTTTTTCATTATCGAATTCACTATTTTCTAAAATTGTATATCAAAATTATGGATGGAAACTTTTTGAATTTTAAGGATTAATGTAAAATCATTACATCATGGTTATTTTATCTTTTTAAAATTTTAATGAAAATAATATTTTGACATCTTCCCTATATGAATGTTTTATTTACACTAAAATTAACCTAGATTTAGAAATTTTGATATACAAGATATTGAAAACCAATATGTGGCAACCCAATTTCATTCTATTGAACTATGAGCTCTAAAACCTAAAACTATATGATTTTAAAATGGTTTTTTTATAAAAGGCATAAATTATTATTATTGGATCTATCCATAACACAATAAGCTTTGAAATTAAATATCTAAAGTTTATAGAGCTTGAATATACAAATAATCTACTTAGAAACGGACTCCAATACATTATTATAAGTCAACTAGATAATATTCACATACCCATTTGGGATAATATTCGTATCATTTACCTATTTTTACATTGCCTATATCATTACTTATAATATCTTTCTTTGATCTACAGGATAGAATCATCAGTTATGTGACCTTATCTCTATACTCTATTGAAAAATAATCTTGTCCATATCAATAAGAATGTAAAAAATCCTCTCTATAAATCTTTTTATAATGATTTAAATATAATATGAACAAAAAAGACAAGATATGAAAATTTTTTATGAAGTTATTGGAATATATTCTAGTATTTATAAAATGATTAATCATCATGTTGTTTAAAATTATTAATCTCATCATCACCATCCTATAGGGATGAAATTACATTGGATGAAATATCTATCAGATATCTTCCCATGTTTCTATTAATTATTATAGTAGGTGATTCAACCATTTATTAAACTTCCCAATTAAAGTAAAGTAAAATATTAATAACTTGATGAAATAATTTAAATATATCTTATTTAGAAAAGTGTCACATATTTATATAATTATTTAACTAAGTGAATTATAATATTTTCTCACAAATCATCTAAATTTCGATTTTTTATATTTTATTAATGATACCGAGATTTATCTTAAATATACGTAATTAATGTGAAACTATATAATGATATATTCTTCCTTTTATCCAATCCAATGGTAATATATCAATATCCTTTATTTTTATTCTTCATTTAATTCTATACCATAAAAGGATTGAGCTTTTGTACCCCTATGTATACTATTATTTCATTGAATGTTATTATCATGTTTTTTCAATATAAAGTACAAACTCAACTGAGAGGTGATCTCCTTGTTGTAACATACATTATTTTTGGGATGTAAACTAAAAATATTTTCTTAAAATTCACAAATAAAAAATACTAAGTCTAATTTTAACTATAAATATTATAGATTGAAGAATAAAACAGACATTTCCACCATAAATAAATTATTTTTTAAACTCGAGTTCAAACATCATTTTTTGAAGGAAATGTGTTTCATTTAGTCTTCTGTGATGATAAAAATATGAGTATCACATGGATGACATGTGTTGGATTGATGATAAAGGAATGTCGAACTCGATGAATATGACACAAATGGGGTCTCTATGTTTAACATGGATTCAAACATACTCATGGGTGGATAACCTTAAAAAATGATTCACTATCTATTGACATGGTGGTGAAAACCATAAACAAGTAGTAGGGCATGTTATTCATATATTATTTATGAAAATTATTATCCATCCTTAAGATAAATAATTAGACTTTGGGGACCTTTATTAGCCTTAGAAGATAAGAATTATTAAAAAATATGACATCTAGGACCAAATTTCACTCAAAAATATTCCATTCAATAGCTCAAAAGACTAAAATATAATTATTGATAAAAGGTATGGTCATTTGAATTTTTATTTTTTTTAATATTCTAGTAATTTCACACATAGAAGAGGTCTCAAGTATGCCAATTTGGCACTCAGCCTCATTCCCAACATTAATAACTCTACTCTTTGTACCATATTACTATGGTACCTATTTATGAGTGTCCTTATAAAGCTATATTGTTATGTCTCGGACCAGGTGCACCATACTAGTGCCCTGAGATGGGCCACCACATGACCTTAGGCACACTCCCCGTAAGTGAAAGGTTGTCGACAAATTGCGATGGTCTAGTTAGTTAGTAGTGGTAAGACTATACCCTCTTTTATTAGTGTAAAACACTTGTGGAAGTTGACAAGAAATAGAGGAAGAGTATATAATCATGAGAAACAATAATATATGAAGATAAACAATGTAAGAACAAACAATATCCAATAAATCTAAAAACATGATATGCCAAAGTACACGCCAAATTTCAATATGGGGAAAAGAATAAATACTCTGACGAGTCCCATGTGGGTCCCAAACCACTTATGGTTCCTTAATCAATGCTCCATCCCGACCAACCATCTAAAACCGGGACATTTCCCTTAATGTTTCTTGAAACCATTTAGTCTATTTGGGTACCAATCAGGAAGCCCGAATAGGGTGCAATTATAACTCATTAGGCCACCACCAACGATTTATAAACAAATCTAGTCATTAATAGTGAATGTAGTTGTATAAGGAATAAATAACGAAATAAAGTAGAAAATTTACATTTATTTAGTTACTCTTTATTCATCCACATTTTCTTCTATGTTCCCATGGAAAACTGATCCACAATACATACTTCATCCCACACTAAAGTCTGAACCATCCCCAAGGGATGTCACAAATCACAATTTTATTGTTACCATTCATTATTATAATTCATATAGCATTTATTAAATAGATAAAACATCTAAATCTAAAAGGATTGAGTAATGTTCACTCTAGGTTCTAACCCTAAGGGTCTAAAGAGATTAATATGAAACAAAGCATATATTCTAACTAAGAATAATTGTAATTCTCTCACGATCGTTTCCATTGAAGGGTCACAGAGTCCATTTAAAAACAAATTGAATCTTACAAAGTATTCTTCCCCAAAGTCTCACACAATACTTTGAAAAGAAAATATATGCTTATACAGTCTTCTTCCTCAAAGGCTCATAGAGTCCTTTGGAAAATAATAATAGAATCTCTCTCATTCTTCCTAGTTAATCCCTTCTTAACACCTCTGTTATCCCACTGTGCTCATCCGTACAAACCTAATCACAACCGATATCCATTTCACTAATCATTCCATTAATTAATTCAAAATTAATTAATGATGTATAAATCATTAAATTAATTAACTAATTAATTAACCATAATCAATCCTTGAATCAATCAATCAATTAATTTGTCATTTAAAATATGTTAATTGATTTGAAAATTATTTAACTACACTCATTCCATTAATTATTATCTGATTATTTAATCATAACCCATTTCTATTAATAAATAGAATTATTAATTAATCAAATCAAGTTAATTAATTAATTTTCACAAATAATTAATCTGACATTATACTTTAATTAATTTAAAAATTAATTAACCATGTCTGCCCCATTAATTAATTAAGAAATTTATTTATCACAACCCTTCCATTAATAAGTTCATCAATTAATTAACCATATAAAGTCCATTAATTAATTCCAAAATTAATTAATCATTTCATAACTCAACATCCAAGAATTTATTCAAAAATTAATTATTCAAAATTTCATAATTCAAACCATTCCCAAAAAATAATTATATAATTAATTAATAATGTTCAAAAATCTTAATAAATCTATAAATAATTTAATAATTAATTATTAATGATATAAAATTCTAAAACCCCAATTCCACTTTCATTTAATTAATTTATTCATTGATTAAATTAATTTAATCCATAACAAAATTTATAAACATCTAATAATAACTATTCAATTAAATACACATCATTTTAATCAACACTATGGGATTCAAATTTTAGAATACCTACCTCAAGATTGGTGACATACAATTCTCTCCAAAAAATATTCCCAAATTGAGTGTAATCAATCAAGAACACATAAAAACATGATTTAGATCCGACTCCTTGAAAGCATAGGATTTAGTGACAAAATCTCTATATGTTCAATAGAAATCATCTTCTTGATTCTTCTCAATATGAACCAGATAATCCATTTGTAATGGATCTATAAACAAATTAATCACTAGAAGGCTTTCCCTAAAAATCATGTTTCGGATATCCGAGATCTGATGTGACATCACATTCAGATTGATGCACACTTCTAGAAATCGATGGAAAAACACCCTCAATATGGTGGGAGGTGCACATAGGTTCTTTGGTAAAGGAATTTAATGTGTAGAGGTGTTTTGGTCCATGTAAGAGGTGTATAGAGATTTTTTGGTCCAAAATAGTGGTGTGTGAAGCATCAATGGTAAAAAGGGGGGTTCATAGGTTTACGTGACACTGTAGATGAGTATTTAAAAATTTAAACAAAATAATTACATGTTATAAATCATCATTTCACCTCATTTGAAAATCAAAACCCATATCTTTTTTCCCATGGAAATCCAATCACACCATTTAAAGAAGATACAAAATACCAATGGTGTAATATGGTATTGTGACATATCGGAACATCCTGAAAATGACTTACCAGATGTTTAATTATGTTTTATAACATATCGACACACAGTGAATAACATTTATAGGGTGTTTAATTTTTCATGGTTTTGAATTAATTGAATCAATGCATTAAATTATAATGGTCTACCATAAACAATTAAATGGATTTATACCAGATAAATGATGAGATCATATAATCTCCCCACCATATAACAACTCATCCTTGAGATTAACTCCAATGAATCTATAAGATTCAGTGTAAAAAATTACTATCCCTTAAGGCCAAATTTCTACCTATCTGTCCTAAGTATCCTCATGAAATCATCCAATTTTTGAAAAAAAACATCAACTATCAGCATGGTTTTTCCCCTCGTCACATTCTCATTGTGACCCATCACACATATCAGATTCTTTTCAAAGGTATCATCTATCTCGAGCTCAACATCATCCACATAGATTATATGAAATGGGACAAAGTGATAATGATGAAGTTTTAATACATGGAAAACATCATACATATCATTGTATTTATGAGTAAGAGACAATTGGTACACCAGTGGCCTGATTCTCTCCACTATCTCAAATGGTCCAACCAACCTAGGCACAACATATCATGTGGTGATCCAACCTATGGGACACCTGATGGAATACACAATCACCCTATATAAACTCTAGGGTTTTTCTCTATATATGATCAAATGACTTTTTCCTACTCTAAGTCATAGCAATACATTTCCAAATAACCTACACCTACTCTAACGTCTCATGCACGATACTCAGTCCCAATAATTCAGACTCACCTACCTCCATCCAGCATAGTAGTGATCATCAAACTCTACCAAAAAGGACCCTCATATGGTTCAATTTTTATAGTTTCCAGATAACTATTTTTGTATTTGATTTCCATCAAATCTCAGTGATTCTCCCCTGACCCACCCAAGTCAATCACACAAGCGCGCAACATATCCTCAAGCACCTATATAGTGCAATATAACTACCCATCTATTTGTGGGTGGAAATCCATTCTCCATAATGAACATATACTAATCATCTTCTACAAGGCCTTTTATAATTGTAAAGTAATGTGTGAATCGAAGGATGAAATAATAGTCTACGGAACCCCATGAAAATCAACTATCTCTCACACATATAGTTCTCCATAATCTTCCATTGAGTAAGTATATCGTATAGGAAAGAAATGTGCTACCTTCATCAGTTATTAAACAAATACCCAGATAACATCATTCTTCCTAAGCATCTTCTGAAGACCTACCACAAAATCCATGGTCACATCATCCCAATTACAATCTATAATAGGACAAATTATAGCAATCCTCTAGGCCATTAATGCTATGCCTACACCTACTGATGGCTATAGATCATGTCACTGACCCTTATATTTCATTATTAATACCCAAACACCAAAACTATCATCATAGGTCATGATACATTTTTTTCACACCTAGATGTACTACCCACTTCAAGGTATGAAAATCCCATATGGGATACTTTCACATTCTCATAGGCACAACAACTCGATTCTTCTTGTAGATGATCTCATCCTCATCTATCAACAAATATGAAGTAATCTCTACACCATCAATGTATTCCCTAAAGGCAAAGCACATTAGATCCTAATATTTTATATCCATTATTTGTCTCAAAATAGTAGACTACATTGAAACTGATATGAGATTCATCTTCTCTAATCTCTTTCGACCCACCACATGCATCTCAACAAGTAAATTCATCATATTCCACTCATCTCTAGACTCTTGAACCACTTGAGTTCGAGTCTTCCTGATCAAATCATCAACAACACTATTTCTTTATCATGTGTAAATGTGAGCTAAATATAAAATGATGGAATATACTCTAACCATCTCTATTTTAGAATATTCAAATCCCTCTAGGAGAATATATACTTTAAACTTTTGTGGTAGGTAAACAACATAACATACTAACAAAAAAGATAATTCTACCAACACATCAATTCATAAATAACAGATGTTGACTCAAAATCATGTATAATGTAATTTCATTCATGTGGCCTTAACTTATAATAACTATAAACTACAACTCTATCTCTCTGCATCATCACACCTCCAAGACAAATCCCAATAGAATCAAAATACACCGTTTAATCTTCTCTTGACTCTGGTAGGATCAATATTGGGGCTAATGTAAAATTATTTTTAAAATTATATAAATAATTATCACATGCTTACAACCATTCATAATTAATCCCCTTATTGGTCAACCCTAAAATTAGAACTTCCAAATAATACAAATTCCAAGACAAAACGCTGATGATATCTAGATAATACCGAAAATCATTAGATACTGAACATGTTCTTGGACTGCTACCTAGAAACCATTACTTGAAAAATATCTGAGTCCACTTACATTCCTTCTTCTAAGATTATTTTTCCCATGAAGTGTACCTGGTCATTACAAAACTAGCATTTAAATATCGTGTCGTATAACTGATTCTCTCTCAGTGTACATAATATCAGGTCAAGATGTTAGAAATGATCATCATGAGTCTTGGAGAAAATCGTGATTTTTTCATTGAAAACAATAACAAACTAATCCAGGTATGAGTGGAATATTATGTTCATCAGGGCCATAAACAATGTGGGTGCATTATTCAACCCAATAAAATTTATGAAAAACTCATATAGGCCTTACCTTCTTCTAAAAGTAGTCATTGGAATATCAAATGTCCAAACTATCAACTGATGATACATTCATATTATGTTGATCTTATAGAACAAACAATATTTCTTAAACAAGTCAAACTGACCATCGATAAATGAAATAGGATACTAGTTCTCCATAGTCATATTGTTTAACATCCAGTAATCCATGTAAAGGAACAATCTCTATTGATCCTTCTTTTCAAACAACATCAGTGATCCCCAAGGTGATGTAATAGAAAGTTTAAATCCCTTATCCTCCAAATAATCTTGTTGATTTTATATTTCTTGAATCTCTTTTAGTGACATTATGTACGGTGGAATAAATACTAGATTATCCCCCACAATGAGATCAATGTTAAATAACACATCTCTTTCTAGTGGTAGCTTGGAAATGTTTTTTGGAAATACATCATAAATCCTTTCTACTATGGGTGGAAGTATTTTATGATTTTCTCCTCCATCATTCATCATTTAACTTGAAACATGGATTGTGATCTCTCACAGTGGTTGAGTAACTAGCCCTGCATATCCTTCTAAGATATCCTATTATCCATGTTGAATCTACTAGTCACCCATAGGAGACACAAAATTCATTCTCCTTTGGTAAAAATATATATTGGCGCGGTATGTAACTTGATAGCCCAAACCATAATTATTTTGGAGCTTATAATATTTAGAATATAAAAATCCCATAGAAATCTATATTCCTCAACTTCGAGAGAACATCCCTTGAAAAAGTAGATGCCTTTAGACCGTACTCACAATGGTATGTATATAGTCATTATTCATCTTATATATTCCATTGTCATGCTCAAAACATAGAAAAGATTTTCATATAGAAAGGAATGATCAGAATCATTATCAAATAAAGAACTAACTAAAGTGGAGGCACCGAGAATAGTACAAATAGCTATATATTGTCAATCCTCTCTATCCATAAGTGTAGGTTTCACCACATGAAACTGTCCTTTCACACATCACTGTGTTGTAGTCTGACTCCCTTGAGCTACACCACTCTATTGATTCTAGCCCAATTTCCCATAATAACCACATCTACTGCCTCTAACACCTCTTCCAATAGAACTACATATACTCACCTAATATGGGGTGGTATATCCCCTTACATCACCTTGATTTTACCTAAATATACTATCACTGACTATATGCCCCGGGTTCCAATAGAGCCTCTTTGTATGTCCCATTTTTCCGCAACTTCAGCACTCCATTGAGGTTCAGGGGAATTTTTTTTGAAAATTCCATGTCCTACCACACTGGTCAAAAACTACCTTGGTAAGGTATTCAGTAACAAATACTTGCCCCTAGATACTCTTCTTACCACCACTCTGATAGGATGTTCCATAATGATGTTTCTTGCTATTAGAATATGTACCTCTATACTAACTAATAGAAACCACCTATCCACAATTGCAATCCTACCTCAAGTTCCCCTTATAAATGAGTGCATGCTTTTCCACTTACTTAATCTTATTCCTCTTGGAGATATTCACCTAGGAATTAATTTGACACTTATTTCCATACTATAATATTTTTTGATGATGTAGCCACATCCACTGCCAATTCTAGAGAAAAATTATAAATATATATAAAGAATCCTACAATGTCCATCCGGAACATATTTACATGATTCAACCACTTAAACTCAACTACTTTATCCTGCCTCTGCATCTCGGGGTAAAAGTTCTTGAAGAAAATGTCTTGAAAGTCCTTCCTTTAGATTTCTTCTAGCTTTCCATCTAAATAATGGACATCCCACTAACATTTCACAAGACCATGAAACATGTAAGCTACTATCGTGTCTCTCTTCTCAATATGTGTCTCATAGAGGTCAAGTATAGTATGGATAGACTCAATCTATAACTCATCCCTATCTGGTCCAACCACTCTATTAAAATTTAGAGGGTGCTACAAATGAAACTCCCTCATCAGATTAGACATGCCTTTAAATACATACCATGGGTATATTTCCATCAATTTCATGAATATGAGTGATGTTCTCTTGAACATCTCTCTTGGTTCCTCCCCCAACACTATTGATGCCTCAGGATCAACAACCAGAGGATCATCCATAGGCATGTCCTCCAATCATACCCTTTACAAGTATCATCTTGGAGTCATATATCTATAATTAAATACACAAATATTATGACACATAACACAATTTTATCAAATTTATGTTAGGGGAAAACCACAACAATCCACAAAAAGTCTTTTCACAAACCCCCACCAGATGGTTAAAACCACGGTAGAATTACTACAATTAATCATCTTACACATATGTCATGGTCAAAAAGGATAAACACATTACCATTAAGATAGTTTCCCATTTAGACACTAACTTATTCTTATTTTCAATATTTTACTATTCTATAATTCATATTATTCCCCATATTTTATTAAATTTCACAGGAAAGGGAAAAATAGTCTATGTTGAACAATATACCCAAAACATGTTTTCCCGTGCATGACTAAAATGATGAATGTCACAAAATAATCTTGATTTCATAGAATGATGGATGTATACTCAACTATACTACAATTTTAGTCCACAAGTAAATTCTAGGAAATTTCCATAACAATTATCACAACATAAAACAATTGTGTAACCCAAGGTAAATAATATTCAACAGCAATAGAAAACAATAATAACAAAAATCCCATCATGAGTACTTGAGTTTCCCCCATATATGGGTTAGAAACATCCAATCATGAGACCATTACAAAGATAATTATACATCCTAGTATCATTTCCACCATTCAAAAAATGTAAGACTAATGAAGAAGAATAAAATAAAACTACCTCTAATACACTTTATAATGGTTCAATCCATACCATAATCATGATATTGTCCGCATTGGACCTAGCCTACACAATTTTTATTTCCTTGGGCTCTAGAGCTTAGGAATTCCATGGGAAAAGGCTCATTATGGGGGATGTATCCACACCATCAATTAAAGGGGTGGGCCATGCTCCTCCACATTTGATGTGGGATGTTCATAATCTATCCCCGTTGAAGGACCCAACATCCTCTCTAGCACATAAAATGGCACCAAATACATTTTCCATTGGATGTTCTAGTGTGGACATTAGGCCCTTGTAGGGGGTGTATTATGGAAATACCATACCAAATGAGGAGGAGTGCAAGGCAGCCCTTTATAAGGTGGTGTAGAAACATCTCCCATCATGAGTACTTTTCCTCGGGGATTCCTGAGGGCTATATCATAGGGAAAGAAAAACTATTCAAGCGAGGCCCAAATAAAACAATATCACGATAACAGACTGGACTGGTCCATTACATGCATGAATTTCCAAAAATTCCACTAACATGCCAATTCGTAACCTTTTATTCACATAAGCCATACCTGGGTGTTCGAAGTGGTTACTTGTGGTTACCAACCATAGCTGAGTACATAGGTACGACTTTTCTTATAAAAATACACCCTCACCTCCCATTTAAATAGTGTAAATTAGATCGAGAGAACTTGAGTTCAAAATATTCGATCTACAAGAACAAGTATTCTACAATACTTGCACTTTACTATTTTTTTAATAAAACCCTAATATCAGGGATGAAAATGTTTATGACCAATCCATTATTATTTGAGTCATTCCCTAGATACCTGACCACCTAATATCTGATCCCCTAGTGAATTAGAGCACTTAGGAAATGACACAAATTAACATTGGGCCATATGAGAAACATACCACCAAAATAAGTAGTGAAGTGCATAAATTCCTTGTTACAACCCACTTGAGTGAAAATTTACCAATGAAAAAAATTTACACCATTAACCATTCATAAAGGGTATAAATGGTTTCCATATCTCCCAAGCGACCAACATAAAAACCTTACAATCCATGATAATTTGTACCATGGGGCACCACACTTGCATGCCTTTTTTGGATCACTGATGGGATACAGACCTGGGATTTTATCTTGATCACATCACTTTGGATTGGGATAGTCATGGAAAATTAAAGGAACACCGTAAATTATTCAGGATGGGTCAAATAATTGATAATTTGGGACATTCAAATTATCCATAAATATCATCATCATTTACTACTTCCATTAACATATTATTTAAATTTTATCTTCTTATTTTAGACATTCCATCCAAAGAATGTTGGTTCGAGTGAACCATTGTAAAAAATTTATTTTTTCATCTAGAAATACCTTCAATATCCTAATGATTTTCATTTTCTATTTTCCTATTTTTACCACCATCAATATTCTTAAAAATAAACTCTAATTTAATTTTTTTCAATAAAACTATATAATACGTTGTAAAAATTGAAAACATAGGTTTTTTCTACATAACAACTAACTATTATAATCCTTATTCAAACACATATCTAACCTTATTTTACAACTGGTTCCTTATATATACATAATTTGTTTATTGTTGTATTGTATATTGATGTATTCCTTTTCCACTTATCTAAATATCAATATTTATTATCAAATTCATTTCTATATTATACTTTATCATCTTGATACACCTCATTATACATCTATACAAATTTTCAAGTAATGTATCATCATGTAAATATATATTTTTCTCAAAAAATTACACTGATATCACTTTTTTATAAAATAATACTATTTCACAATTAGTGATTCTTAATATAGATACAGATAAAAAAAATAATGTTTCCATGATATAATTTACATGTACAGATATTTATCTTTCATCTCCCGGAATGATAATTTTAATTCCTATATTATTTTTCTAGTGAAGTTACAAATAATCAATATTTTTAATACTAAATAAATAAAAATAAAAATTTTAATAATAATATTAAGGTCCTATAAATGAAAATTACTTTATAAAACTCAAAAAAGATTAATTTATTCAAACAAATTCTATATTCATAGTTTATAGATATATAATTTACATCTTTATAAATTAATTCTCCAAATAGAATCTTTTTTTATTTTCAATATTTATTTATAACATAATAATAGATCACTAATACATGAATGGATCTCTATATATTTTTATAACAATAGAAAATATGTGATCTTTAATCTATATGTCAATCTCATGAATTCTTCAAAAACCCTCTTTCTATGAAGTACTTCACTAAAAATAGTGTTCTCAAATCTCAATGTTAATTGAGTTCTTTAGTAACACCCATACAGATTACTAGTATTACTCATTTAATTAATTATTTAAAAGTTTTACTCATAGAAATAATACTGATAAGAAATAAAATTATCATCATCAAAATCAATTAGTCTATTTAGAATCATTTTTTATAGCCCCTATGTATTGAAGTTCTAAAAAAGTGTATGAAAGAAATATAAAATAGAGATCATATGTTATATATCTTGTTTTCACAATAAAATATCAGATCTAGTAAATTTATTGATATATTTATATTTTTTATTTCACTAAATTTATACAGATATTTTAATAAGCCAAATTATATTTTTGGTTTAAAAGTTATTCTCCTATCATGGTCTAGTTAATTATATGTGGAGCAATAACTTGTAATTTTCTTTGAGGTCCCTTAATTGAAATTTTGTTCCTTGAAGGATAGTGATTCATTATTATATTAAACTTTAATTTAAGTGGTGCAATTATATAATTTTTTAGATAATATTTATTCTTCTTAATATGAGTTTTTTATAGAATGGTATGGAAAAAAAATGTGATGCACGAAGCTATTTCATGTGGAAAGCACATTAGTAATAATATTTCATGCATCCAAGTTATTTTATTTATACTAACCAAAACATGAATCTAATTTTTGTATAATATTTTAATATGGTATTAACGAAGTCATATTTACCATTAAAAATTACTATAATTCCAAATTTTTGGTTAGAGTAAGATTAATTTTTTTGGATGTTTATTGATTTAAAGTTAATTGTTACTAGGTATTTGGAATTTGTTGGTGGATTATTTCCACTAATAAATTTACAATGAATATCAGGGATTTTGATATCATATATACTTATAAATATTAAGAAAAAACTATTATAACATGGTATAATCCTAAGAAAAAACTAAAACATTATTAAAGATCATTACTCACTCTAAGTGGAATATGGAGATCTCCTATACCAAACATGCATTAAACATGCCACGTTTTATGAAATTTTCACTCTTATGGTGATAAGTGATTCCAAAACCATTATATTACATTTTAAGAATATAGTGGATAATGAAAATAGGGATTTATTTTTTTTACATGTTGAATATTATATATACTTGTGAAGAAGAATTTAACGGTTTTGTTCACTTATGTTATCAAGATGATTTATATTTTCTTTTAAAGATGATTATTTTATTATGTGAATCATGTTCATGAAAAATTATCTTCAAAAACCATAATAATGTGTTTATATATAGAAAAAAATATTTTTATGCTCATTCTATCATTGAGATGATGAAGTTATATTTAATTCATAACACTGTTTATTAAAATTGATGAGGATGAAAATCCTACCAACTATAATTTGAATGTAAAGATTTACATATCATAGAAACTGATTAGAGATGATTTATCATTTTAAAAAACATATTTAATAGCATTATAGGAAAACTATAAATTCTATATATTATTGTATATGTATAATATTGTTTATAATTTGTGAATGTGTATAAAAGTAAACAATTATTTGTATTAATTCCATGGAAATATCCTTGATCAAAGGCATTGAAGAAGATAGTAATAAAATTACAAGAGAAGAAGGATATTACACATTATTCACTAATTACTACCCAAAAATCACAAGTTACAAATTATAATAAAAATATGATTTCAAATTTTTTATTTTTCACTTGCATGTATATGAGTGCGAGAAGAATTTGTAGAGGGAGAAGTAATTGAAATAATACTTAACTAAAAATTAATCACTTGTGTTTATAAAACTTTTAAGGGTAGAAAAATTAATTAGACTATGAATAAAAATTAAACCCCCTCTTGATAGTTGTTACACATCCAATTTGACCCTCATTTTGGTAGGGCTTAAAATAAAATTATGATTTTTTATAAAACTAAAAATGAAAAAAGAGATATATTGTGGGGATAATTCCACTCAAATATTAATAACAAATGTAAAGGGTTTTAATACATTCATTTGTGGAAAAAAAGATGAAAAAATCTTGTAAAATAGATGTGAATATAGGATTATATCATTTAATTGAGATATTCAACAAACACAAAAAGAGTTAAATAGAAATAATAAAAAGGATTAAACATATTGAGAATTATCTATGGAGGGAAATAAAATATTGTATGTGTATTATCCTAGGTTATAATGTCATTTAATAAAGATAAATTGTTTTCAATCAATCTAATGGGATGTAAAATATATAGTTTAATTTTTTACCATTACAGTAATAGAAGAATCATTATTTATATATTGAAAACAAAATATAAGGTACATTATTTAATTTATATTGAATGAGTAAATTATTTTTGTACAATGATTTTACTCAAAATTAGTATTTTATAAATGGATTATTATAGTGTTCTGATTGAGATATTAAAGAGTAGTTACTCTTTCCTTTACATAGTCTTTGCATGAAAGGAAAATCAAGTAAATCCAACTCTACTTTATTCTCTTAAATTACCGTCTTAAGAAATGATATAATTGACAATAATCTACTTGTTTTAAATAATCATATATAAATGACATAAAATGTAAAAAGTGTTAATGGAATCATATCCAATACCATAAATCTCCCCCTCACAATGTTTTTATATTTAGGCATTATATTTAGTTATATTTAACACAATATTTTAGAATGATAATGGTCCCTATGTTATATTTTTTTTGTCAGGAGGGGAATGTGTAACATCCATACATTTGATGTGTTTGATTAAAATGTTAAGGCCATATTAGTTTACATGTGACACATATATCAATTTTAGTTTGATTTCCCATTAGATACCAATAATAATCCTATATAAATACTTATAATATCCAAATTTCATACTCATACACAATATTGGTATACACAAAAGTTAAATGATAAACATTGAACATATTCATTGATTATATCAACCTAAAATTCATATTAATATGATTCATAATAATTATAAATTAATTTCAAAATTTTTATGAATACTATAAAATTTATAAAATTTGAATATTGATTTTTGTAACTGAAAATTATATTTTCCAACAATATGGTACCATAATGACATTTTATTAATTAATATAAATCATATTATTAAATTATATTATTAATTAAAAAATTAATATATAATATAAAATATATAGGTATTAATATTTTAATTAAATATGTTTCTTTTATATGACACAATTCATCATATCTATATTCTCATACTTCTGTCACCCACATAACGTCTTTAATGAAATATCATAACTACATATTAAATAATGTTGTAAATATGATGAGTAATGTAAAATTTCCTACACTTGAACATTTTTAAATTTATTTTTATAATAAATTGGAATTGAATGATGGCTTTAGAAACCTATAAATATAGAAAAATTAGGTCATTAAATTCATAAAATATAAATTATTATAGGCTACTCTCTATATTATTTATTCCCTTTATAATGCTTTTCCACCTAGAAATGATTTAATAGATTCAGAAATTAATGTTTTAACACCTTTAGTCATTATATAATGATATAGGTTATATGTTTTCTTATTCCTTATATAATTATATAAGTGATTCATTTTTTTCATTAAATAAATGACACATAGAGTTTCATTGAATTCAAATACGGTTTTTAGAATAAATATAGTGGAAATCTATTTTAATTATTATAATTTTTTTTGAATTTTTATGATTTCTTGGAACCATATAATAGATATTTTTAATACATTGAAGGTATACTAAAGAAGAAACATTTTTGAATAATCCTAAACATATATTAGTATAAATAAACTCATATAATAAACCATATTATGTATATAAACTGAGCGGTAAATTTCATGAAGATCTCTTAGGCTCATTTATGGAGAAAGTACTAATGAAGACTTAAAGAAGTTCCCAATGTATAATTGAAGAAGAAATGAAAATGTATAAGGAAAATGGTGTACAATTTTTTTATAAGAGATAAAATATAAAAGGAATTCCACTCACTTATTCCTACTTACAACATTTCCCCCTCCACCATCCACCAACTGAATTAATCGTCATCCTCATTACCCACACACTTTCACAACCTCCAATAGATAAATAAAGTAAAAAATCACAGGAAAATTAAACCACGTAGTGATCAAACCTCCAAATGGGTCTATTCAAAATTCTTGTTTTACTAATCAACCAACAAGTAATTCACTTTTTATTTTATAATATTAACTATGTAATTTATTAAACAAAATTAATATCATTAAAAATAGTTTTAGTAAAATTAATTAAGGAATACTTTATTAGATAATTAGTTAAGATATTAATAAAATATTTCTAACTAATTTATTATATAATATAATAATAGATCCAAATAAATTAAAAAGGAATAAAATGTTAGAGTCTATCATATATTTTCCAACAATACTTTAATCATTATTTTAGTTCTTTCTAAGACTTTAGAAACCCTAATAATTATGGATTTTAAATGGATACACATAATGATATTGTGAAGTAATATGAGACATAAAATAATTAATACTGTCTTATAGAATATCAATTTTCATTATTTTGGCACTATTTATCCCAATTATATCATATTTTGGTTATTTTAGCTCTAATTAATATTTTTTAGGTCCTATGGGATGTTTGAGACCTCTCTAAATTTTTAGACCACATTGTTTTATTTAATTAAACTTGTTTACATAATTTTAAACCAAATATTAATTATGTATAAATTTCAATAAAAAATGGATTTCACATAATTCTTGTTTTTCTTTATTAATCATTAATAGAATATCATTTAGATGATTTATTGTTTCATTCTATTAAATTATAATCTTTTTAAGAAAGATTTATATTTTGGTTTTATTTAATTTTTTAAAAAACCCAGTTGATATTTTTTCAGTTCCAAGGTCAAAAAAATTAATATATTAAAATATTTATTTTATTCAAAATTACTATATAAGAATATAATTTATTTCAAATAACCAATATGAATTTTGGATCATTTTTTTAGAAATAATGTTATACAAAAGGGAATAATTTTGAAACACATATAAATATAAGGGAGAAGGATACATAATTTTCTGAAGGGAGTTTCATTAAGTATTGTTTTTGTTTACCATTCATAGAAAGATATTGACAGTATATGTCTTTAAATGTTATTATAAGATAAATAGATAACCAAACAGATATTCACTATTATAATTAAGTTGATTTAGGTAAGATAGAAAATAAAATTACATGAAATGTGGTGTCTTTGTTCCTGTGGTTCAGTCACATTAAAACTAGAAGAATATTTTAATAATTATCCAAAATAAGAACAAAAACATTAAACGGTCAATAATACTAAAACATGGAGAATAATACTCCATGTTTTTTTATGTATTTTAAAAAAAATTAAAATAGAATTAGACGATGAAAACCATGTGTGGAATGAATATTTTATATCTAGATATGAAGAATCAAAATTTTATTGAGAAAATAATTCAATAGTGTAAAATGTATCATGTCACGGAGAAAGTTATCTATAAAATCTATGAATAAGTAAATTTCAATGATTTATAAATTAGGAAGAGATATAGATCTCAGATTTTGGATTCAATCCATTGATTAAAAAATAATGTTGTGGAATTAAAAAAATATCATATAGTTTTGTGGAAATTGAATAATATGTTTCTTAAAATAAAATTTTATTTATGAAACATTTAAGAAGATATTACAAGATTTAAGTTGAAAAATGTGAATGGTTTTAATATCCCTTTATTTAAAAATAAATGGTTTAATTTAATTAGATATTATTTTTTGATATTTTTTATGTTATAATGAAATATAAAAACATATTAGTAGTATTTAATGTAAATAAATAAAGATAATACTATTAAAAAACATGTGGTATGTTTCATTAATACATCTATAAAGATCCTATGATAAGTTAAATATAAAAAAAGGAGGAGATAAACTTGATGTTGATATAGTTGAATAGAACAATAAAATTTTTTTTGGTTTGTTTATAAATCTTGGATGCATTCATTATAATATTCTGACAACCAATCATTTATTGAACCATTCTAAAATCATTGAATAGAGCGATTAAAAGAGGTACATAATTGTGGGATATTCCTAAAACCATTAAATTCACATGTATATATTTAAGTAATTATTTGCACACTGAGATATTTTCATCACTATGCATATTGGATAAAGAATAATTGGGTGAAAAAAAATAAAATAATCATTTTAATGTTTTTACTTATTTTACATGGATAATATTCTAATACTTTTTCATGAAATATTCTTAAATTTTTATTAAAATTAGAATAAAATCCATCATGTGAGATAAATATAAAAAAACTAATTCACTTAAGAACTTAATTATATTGATACCTTATTAGTTATAATAAATTTTTTATAATAAAATTTTTATCATATAGTGAATTTTTCTAAAAATAGTATAAAAATTGTTAGTTATATCAATATGAAAGAAGTTACTATCATTGATAGGCATAACTATCAAATATAATGAAATGTAAATATATATTTTTTACTTATATTAAATCAATAAATTATAAATTCAAATCCAATAATGTTTTTATTTAATTATTCATATATGATGTTTCGTAAATCATATAAAAAATAATAATGTTCTTTAGTTGAATATTTATAAAATTAGATTTATTTGAAAGTGATGAGAATAAATTCCTCTGATGAAGCATGGAAGAATATTTCAAATAATTATAAAGGATAAATAATGTTAAAGAAGCACATGATTCAAATTTTACATAATAAATTTAAAGAATTTTGGATATATTCAAATGAAGGAATTAGTGTTTTCTTAAGTTGAATCATCGATGTATTGAAATATATGGGAGGAAACTATATAAATATTAAGGAAATATAAATTATAAATATGATCCTATAGAGGCTTACAAATTTTAATAATTAATGTGTACGAATATTTGAAGCATTTATTCTTGTTTAAATTGCTCTATTTTTAACTTCGAAGTCGTTGGATTAGTTTAATGAATATTATAAAATCTAACAATTGAGTTATTGTGGGATTCAGAGGCCCATGTGGTTCAATAATTGATATTATAATTTCTTAAATATATTATTTCATGCACAAATAATTTTTTTGGATTAATAGAATAAATTTGAAATTAATAATCAGATGGGGAATCTTATACCACCATTAAATCAAGAATACAATTTTTTACAAGGCATGACACAACCTTTGTTTATGTTTGTTTTTGGATTAAGTGAAATCCTAAAAAGATAAATAAATAATTAAATAAAATTCATGTATTTATTATTTAGTAAATGAACCAGAACCCATCCACCTCTATTTAAACCATATTATGGAAAATATTTATGGTTAACTACATTACATAATGGATTTTAGGGGATTTTTTGGGGGAATTCTTGACGAATGGAAATGAATCATGGATTCATGATTAGTGTGCTAATAATTTCTTCTTCACAAAAGGAGTTTATGGATATTAGTAAAAAAGAAATGAAAAACCATTATCCATGGGTGATCAATAAAAAGTTGAGGTAGGATTTATGATTTTTATGGCCCGACCTCATATTTTATTTTTCAATATGGAATGTGAATCAATCATTAATTTTTATTGTGACATGAATTTTGATATTTGGTTGATGAATATTTATCTATAAAATTAATATTTGGTTATAATTGTTTCTTCCACCTCATTTATATTATCAAATCAATATATTGAGGCCAACCAAAAATAATGAATGAGATTTGTTCCACTAGTTTGATTTTATTTATTTTCTACACTTTTTAATCATGTGTTCATCATCAATATCCATTTGGATAGTGCATTTATGAATACTTGGAAAACAATCATTCTACATTTGATATTTTTCAAAACAAATCATTTACATGGGTTTATATTTAGGATCAAGAATAAGAACATGTTGTAATATGATATTATAGATAGATTAAACGTGTACCAGGTGTTTGTTCTTCATGTGATTAATAATTTAGTGGTGTGGAGTGAAATTATTAAACCATTAGTATATTGAGAAACCATAATATATTCACTAGTGATATATTTTGTAATTTCATCCATATATCATATTTCCTTAGCAGGATTCATGTTGAAATTTATAGTGGTGATGGTGTGTGAAAGACTTATTGAATGAACCTGAGTTTCATGAAAATCCCAACATACACAATATGTAATGTGAATAAAAAAACTTTTTAGTCCATTGGATGTGGTGTCTAGGGTTTCATGAAAAATAAATATCACACACAATGTATACCCCCTAGACACACCATATGACCCAATTTAGTGGCTTTTTATAGACCCCTAAGGTACATGAGGTGGGACATTGGGTGGTACATGGGCATGACTGTGGTCTATGGGCATGTCCAAAAAAACTAATATTGGCTAAAGTACTTTAGTATGACTAGAGTACCCCTGAATGACCAGATTAAATGGGGAAAAAAATGAAGAATCAGATAATGGGATGATGTACATGTTCATGGTTTGAAGTACATAGGAAGACCTTGGGTATCAAAGACACATCGTGTATACCCTATAAACTCCATTTAATTTTTAAAATGATGTATAAGGTCATTTTTATCTTTAGTATAGACCAGTATCTATTGAATTTTTATCTTGGTCCATCTCTATGAGGGTATAATTAAGCATCATGTTCTGAGTATAGGATGTGATCCCCTCTATGAGATTAGTCTCTGATAGAGTCATAGATTCCATCATTTTGGCCTAGATTTATATCCTCTAGAATTTAAATCTTCCCTATGTAGGTCTAGGAATCATGTAAATGACATGGTAAGGTGTTTGATCTCTTACTTATCAATTTATCCCAGTTAGAGGTAGGAATCCTCCATAGGCCCTGCGAAAGGTCCACTATTCGTGTATCGAGATGTTCTATGTTTCAATGTGTTTTTCTAAATGGAAAGGCCTAAAAGGAATGAACTATTTGATGAGAAACAATAGTATTAATAAACACTTGGTCTGAGTTCTCTAAGATGAGAATTTACCTGAAGTCTCTAGCTAAATCCTAGTTTGGAAGTATGGTTGTGACCTCGCTATCCAACTTAGTTTCAATATTGAATATATATGGATTGTTATTTTTATATCTCAAATTATGTTTGATATGATACTTTTATTATGAGATGAAAAAAATATTGATTCTTTATGTTTGGTGATTTTCGGGTGTCATACTAAGTATGTATATACTCACCTATATGTGGGATCTATCTGTACATGTTGTGTCGTATGAAGATGGATGGCCTTTTAACATAGCTAAATGAACATTAAGATCTATAAGAGAATAGTTGAACTAAAAAAACAATGGTTCATACTAGGTGTTTCAATTGAATGTTTTCCCCTCCTTTTGAGTATGTTGAAATATTTTTATATCTTCTATGGGATTTAAGTTTGACCTTTATTCCCTATAGTACATTTTCTGTACACTTCTATAGGATATAATTATATTCATTAATTTCGTATCTATTTTATATTACCATTAATCGTTATATGTGTTTTTAGAGATGTGGGAATGTGTATTGTTACTTTAGACTAAGGACTCCCATGTGTGTTATATGCATACTAGGAACTGGTCACTATCCCCTAGCCTATTGAACGTAGGATTATGGTGTCAAACTCAACTTATCAATCACCATGACGGACCTAGTGGGTCATTTATTGACATAGTGGTAACAAAGGAGGTCATATTAAGACTAATGTTTAGTAATTTTATAGATATGAGGTTTAATTTTGGAGAAAGATAAAATATGTTAAAGTTTCTCTTATTTAGCTCTTAGGTTAAGGGACTGAGTGCTGGTGTAGAGGATAATGTATACCTTCACTGGGACTCTGATAAATTTCTTGTTGACTCAATAAATGGAGGCACTAGTTATAGGGAATACATAAGAACTTGCATCATATATGAAGGATTGTGGATTCCATTTTCTTCTAATGTTATCTCCCAAAATATACTCACGGAAAATTGTACATATAGACTGTGTATTGATTCCTCCATGATGACATCCAAATTAGGATCCTACATAAGGATCATGGGGATGATCCAACTAGTTATGATGACATAGTATAGGGATCTATATATTAGGTGACATCTCTGGGTGGTTTTCTAATCTTACAACCACACATTGAGTAGTATGTTGCACTATAAACCTTAATAGATTATGTACATAGGATTTCATCACATCATTAGTTTTTAGGTTGAAACCCCTCATGTTTCAAGGAGAGACAATCCCCCTTGTATCTAAGGACTAATTTTATGTAATTTTTTGAGTTTTTATCCTTTCTATGATCCCTCATAACAATATAGTGGTCCATGTGTTGAGACATATGCATGGTTCCAAAAAGAAGAAATTGGATTTTGGTGACTCAAACATATTATGAGGATACACTATCTTTGATAGAGTCAACGTGTCACATCATGTATGAGTTATATCCTATTAGTTTCCAGAAGTATGCATCTTGGACCATATGGATCTGCAGTAAAGAAACAAGATTATATAAGTGTATTCATAATGGTTCACAAACCACTTTCGATACTCTATAGATATGTTTTGCGATGGATGTTTTCCAAGAGCATACCATTTCTTATTGAGTTGTTAAGGATATTAGAGAAAAAGTGAAATCTCTTCTCATTAATACTTATTCTAGAGTGATTGAGTGAGATTTAGAGTTTGAGTGATTCTTAGCAGAGTAGCCACGAATAATTATTTTTGGTAGTCGGAACCCTAGAGCTGATACTTCATCATCTGGTAGACAAAATTAAACACAATGATCTAGGTGATCTATGTATTTCCATAGATATTCTCTGGAATTGGGAACTATAGTTCATGGCTTTAAGGACAATTCTAGTCATTCGTGAGAGAGGTGATTAAACTATGGAAATGGTTGGATATATATTTAAGGGGATTCTTCCACCCACAGTGTAGCTGATAGAGAGATAGTAGATGGGCCACCTAGGAAAATTAAATGGTTTGTATAGGGAGTTTCATATGGTAAAAGTCTCAGAAGAGGATATTGAAGAGTCCTATAAGGTGACCAATGAATTTTTCAACCACTACCACCACCCTCAGGACTTGAATTCCCTGCATTGGTAGTTGATGATTAGATATGAGGATTGCTATAGGTTGTGGATTCCAATGACTTAGAGGATCTTGTAATTAATCAAGGTAAATTTTTTACTTTCTCTAATTTAACTACATCATTTATCGAAACATGTGTGATATACTCATTCCAAGACACACACATTGTTCAATATCAAGATAATTGAGTTCGGAATTTGGATTAATCTTTTTGGTTGGATTCTCCTACTGAATGATATTTAACAATTATACAATTCTGTCGATAGTGTGATCTAACTGCTGGAGGAGGTTTCTTCACTAGATACAATTTTATAGAAGCGATGGGGCCTTATGTATTCATTCTGGGTATGGAATTTCTCTCTATATTTTTTTCCTGAAGATCAACTATTTTAGGTGGAGAATTTATTGGGTCTATGGGGATTGGATGCGGGATTCCATTTTGGGTGAGAAAAAACCCAAGTATAGAAGTATTGACTCATGCATAAGAGGATATGGTTGATGACTCACCATTTAGATAGTATTATCATTTGTGAATCCGATGTATTTATATTTTAGTTACCTGCAGTGGTGGAGGACTGTGACGATGTCTTCTCTAAGGATGTTCTTAGATTACCTCCCCACTGGGAGATTGTCTTCTATATATAATTTCACCTAGTAACTAATTTTTTTCAATCATATCACGTGGATCCCATAGTGCTTCAAGATCCGAAGGTGCGATTTTAGGATTTTAAGAGGAATAAATTGTTCAGATCCAGTGTTTTCCCCAATATAGTCCCAATGTTATTTTCCAAGGAGTATGAGATCTTGAGTCCATGTTTGGAATAACATCACCTAAATTTGGTGTGTATTAAGAATAAGTATCCAGTAAAAATAATTAATGGAATTTTTTACTAGGTGAACAGGGCGTGGTAGTTCTCTAAAACTGACCTCAATTTAGATTATCACTTTCTCCAATTTTGAGATGAGGATATAATGAAAATATAATCAAGAGTTCTCAATGGTATTTAAGAGTACTTGGATATTCCTTTTAGTTTGAAAAATTACCCAGTAATGTTAATGGGAATCATGAACCTGGTCATTCAGTGCTTCCCAGATCAGTTCAGGGAATTCATCATCACTGACATCCTAATGTACTAGGAATATAGGGAGAATAACCTAAGTGAATTGAGGATAGTTTTGGACATAATTATAGAGCATAATATTTATGGGAAGATCTATAAGTTATAGTTTTGAATTCAATAGGTTTACTTTGTTGAACATTTAATCTTAAAATTGGGTGTAGTAGTGGAACCATCAATGGTTGAGGCTGTATTAGCTTAGGAGTCGCCCAAGACCATGTATGTGGTGTTGATATTCATTTATTATATAGGGTATTATTTGAGATTCAAATCCTATTTATCTAGGTTATTGAAACCCTTGACTACTCTGACATTAAATGGGTAACCATTCTTATGGATAAAGAGGTGACAAAAAACATTTTAGGAGTTGTAGAAATGATTGATGAGTTCCCCTAAATTGAGACTAACAATGGAGAGTGTTTACTATATTGTGTAATGTGATGAATCTTGATCTAACCATGGTTTTGTTTTGATGCATACCTCAATGATGATATCCAATGGGTCCTTAGAGATAAGACCCCATAAGTAGAACTACATGACCCATGATCTTTAGCTGACAGTAGTGGTATTCACCCTGAAGGAATGGTGACACAACATTATGGGTGAGTTTTTTATCATCTATTCAGACCATAATACTCTAAATTAAATATTCTCAAAATAATTATTATATATTGAGACAAAGGCAGTGCATATAGTTCCTCAAGGATTATTACTTCTTTATAGTCTACACTCATGGGTAGAGAAACCTGGTCATAGGTTCTCTTAGAATGAAATCTTGTTCGCAATACTTGAGTGAAGCGCTAAATAGGTTGGCCTCATTTTTGTTTTCTATAATGGATGAGGATGGTATAACATACCTCAAGTTGATGCTTTTTACTGTTATACGTATTCATCATCTCTAGAAGTCTTAACATAGAGATATGGTCTTTGAGACATTGTTTGTTAATTTATCAACAAAATATGCTCCTGATGGATTTTATGAAAGTGTGGAGAAAACCACTCCTTTATAATAGAGGTTTATATTACTAGTGATGATTTGAGTGGTGGCTTGGAGGAATTTTCATAAAACATATTAATGATAATTCTAGGAGTTCTATAAATGTATTAAGAAATTCGATGTCAGTTCTCATTGCCAGTAATGATGCATTTTATAGATAATTTTGTATCTTAAAGCCCCAATTAATAGTAGGTGAAATCTAAGAACTTTGATCTACTGGGTTTTGGTAAATCACTTGAGGTGCATGAGTGAATGTTGGAAGGTATTTCTATAAACATCATGAAATGGATCCTATGAACATCTAGAGTACAAAATCATATCTAGGTGGTTGTAGAATGAATCACCATGTCATTCCAATTCATAACCATATGAGAGTAAAATTCATTAAAAAGTGTTGAAAACCTTTACATGCATGAGATATCCCATCTTTATAGAGTTCCCTCAATGATATTTTTACACCATGATTCTTGTTTCATGTCACGATTGTGGGGAGGATTGCATGAGGCCTATAAGACTCAATCCCATTTGAGAATGGCGTTTCACCCCCATAGAGATTGCTAATATTAATAGTTTATTCAATATATGAAGGAATTACTTTAGGAATGAGTTTTGAACATTAAACAGACTTTTGTAGATCACATACCCTTGGTGGGATTCCTATATAACATCTTTAAATACTCCAACATATGTATAGAAATATTTCAGGTCTTTTTATGAGAGACCCTATAGGTAACCACTATACTGGACTGATCTTTGAGAGTTAACACTTATGATACCAGATTTTGTTTGAGTTTTAATAAATTTTTTGGTGTTCAATGAGGGGGAGATGAGGACTATATAGATTTATCAATATTCTCATGAAGACTGATTAAAATGGAATTTTGAGTTCAACAAGTGAGACTATGTGTGATTTAAATTATCAACATAGTGAGAATTGGGGATCAAACTAACTTTTTATAGATTACCCAAAAGTGATTGAGGATCAGGAGGAGATCATCCTCAATTGGTGAGTGATTCTCTTGGATCATGTCTTAGGATATCACATAAATATTCAGAATAACATTTGTGAATGTGATAATAAAATGTGAGTCTGGTACCATCAATTTTGTGTATTTGTTTTTTATTTTTTACTTTTAAAATCAATGAGGTGTTGATATTATAATGAATTTGTTTTTTCATTTAAAAAATTTGTAATAATTTTAAGAATATCTCAAAGCTAGATGTGGATTTAGTATAGGATTCTAAGGCCCATGGATCCTTGGTATTGATAAAATAAAAATAAAAATAATATTATGACATGCACCTGGAATGTTTAAGAAATAGTGGAATAACACAAGACATGAGAACCATATAGAAAATCCAAGACATCTGCTAAATTGGGAATATAAGTTTTATAATATGTGAATTATAACTGTCAGATGTGTTAGATGTTTGGTGTAAGTGAAATCATGGGAGGATTAATAGATAAATAAAAAAATTTATTTATTTATTTTTTATTAAACAGAAAAAACATGAGATTCTCTATATAAAAAATGTTATGGAAAATTCCTATATTCAGCTTCATAACCATAGTTATTTTTGAGGAGCTATTTTAGGAATCTCTAGATGATCAAAAAAAGATCTTGGGTTGAGGATTAGTTTGCCGAGGAGTTCATCATCAATAAAGGAGTTCATGAATCTTACCAATAATAGCAACATCGATTTGTTCTTTATCACCATTAGATCCAAACATGAGGTAGTATTTTTTAATATGTTGGATTAATTCTTTTTTTATTCCATGTCGAACATGAATCAATCCTTCCAAAAAATTGATTTGTAGGTTGAATGTTGATTTATGTTTAATAAATATTTATCACTAAAATTATGATTTATTGGTCATTTCATATACCTATTTGTTCATCATTTTCATATCAATAGATCAATTCCAACCTAAAAAATGGTTTATATTCTTTAATCATGTTTTTATATTGTGAATCTTAACCTTATTTTTCATGAGTGGATCAATATTATTCCTTTTGTCGGAAATTCAATGAATAATGAAAAATCATTAATTACAAATTCATTTTAAAGAACAACATATCATTTTAGGTGGTTAAGATTAAGGATCAATATCATGAACAAGGTGTGATGTAGTGATATGGGAGTTCAGAGACACATTAGATATGGATAAATTATTCTTTGTTCATGGGTTTTGACATTCGGTGGAGAAGAGAGATGGGATTGAACTAGATTTGATAAAGTGATTAGAATGGAATAAACGATGAGGGAAGTTCCCTTGAGATAGCAGTAGTGCTGTTTGGGGTGACACTGGATATCAGAGAAGTGAACGATGGTCAAGAACAAATGAGGATGAAGACTATGGTTATGTGTAGAAATTATTGAGAAGAAAATGTGATGTGATGATGGGAGATGATGTGATGATTCATAGGTATGCATTTTGATAATGGAGGTGTCCTCATTAATGGGTTTCATGGTCAGCACACTTCGCCTGCATTTTTGAGATTTCTACTCATTGAATTTTAACATTGAAATTTGAATGTTGTTTTGGGATCAGGTATGGTTGTGTAATGTTTTTCATGTGAGGGATTTGTGAATTTGATATCAGTTTTTTTGAGGATCCCACTCATCCAAAAAGTGGATTTTTGAAAATAAAAAAAGAGATATTTGTAGAATATAGCCACTAGTTATGTATTTGGTGTGGTGAGCCCAAAATCTATGTTCCTAGATGAGTTTCCTGACATAATTGGTGTAAATGGTGTTTTGTATGAGGAAATTTCAAATTAATTGAGTTTTTGGAAACTACCAACAAACATTGTGTGTAATATTGAGACAGATTCCCTATAGACCATGGTTATGATGGATAGGATTTAAAACAATGAAAATATCACATGTAGTGTATTTACTCTATACACACCATGTGACTCTATACTGGTCTCTCAATGTGTACCCCTGAGGTAAAAAATCAGGTAAACTACTAGATACACATGGGTGTCCGTGTTACATGGGAACAACCATAATATCTGTTTATGACCAGAGCACCTAGACACTACTAGAGTATAGGGGAAGAGATGGAGTACACATGCATGACTAGAGCACATGGGAAAAAACTGAAGTACATAGGAACTGGCTGATGTACGTAGACATGAGTCATAGTTTTCAGTTTGATATAGGGTATCCAAGAAACATCATTTCTAACCAATACTTTCCATTTACATTTGCTATAGAAGTTTTATGACCTTTTTCTCACAAAAAAATAATAGTATATGTAGTGTGTGTACCTTTGGTGCATCCCTGCAATGGTAAAATGAGGCAACAAATTATGACTTTGGAATGTGATTACCTTTATAGGATAAGTAATTTAAAGAGTCAAATAATCCTTCTCTATGTCCAATAGTGAGATCCTCTATTATGTAATTTTTTCTTATATAGGGTCACGTATTATGTGAAAAAAATTCCAAGGCGATCAATCCCCAATTTAGTGGGTTATCCCACTTAGGGTTTGGAATTCCCCAATAAGCCCTGGGTGAGATCCCCTATTTTTTTATTGAGATATAATGACTTCCAACATGTATTTCCTCATGTTGAGGCCTAACAAAACACGACCTATTAAAATATGTACATTATTATTAGAAGACACAAAAAATTAGTTATTTGAGATCAGAATTACCGTGAAGCCTCGAGTTGAATCCTTCGCCTCCAGTATGGTTGTGACCTTACATTTAGACTTAATTTCTATCTTGAGTGTATCTGGATTTTAATTATTATGGTACATATTATTAATGGAATTAATTTTTTTTGATAAGTTGACTACTCACTTGATGTATTTTTTTGGTGATTTAGGTGTGTCGTACTGGGTATGTATATACTCACACTTATATGGGATGCACCTGTACATTTCTTATCTTATGTAGAAGAAATTCATTTTGATGGAGTCCTATGTGTGTCAAGGGTAGGTGAATCATATTTGATCTAGAAATACCATGGTTTATTATAGATATTTTATTTTATAGGAGTCCCTACTTTCCTAGTAGGTTGGACTCTTTTTTCATCTTTTTGGGTTTGTCTTTGGCCATGTATACTTTTCAATAAATATTTCATACTCTGATGTGGGATATAAATTTATAAATTCAAGTTGGTATTAGTTTTTGTTTTACCTCTACAAATAATGTGCGTATTTAGAGGAGTGTGTGAACATGTGTTTATGTACTTTTGGATAAGGCCTCCCATGTGTGATATATCCCTACTAAGTGCTAGTATACAACAACATGGCTATTGGAGGAGTTCTTGAGAAAACATAATCATCTTATCGTTGGCCAATCATGAACTTTTAGGTTAGTTCTTATCATTTTTAAATTATATATATATGATATATAATGTTTTTTTGTTTCATATATCATAAAGGGAAAAATAAAATGAATTAAAATTCACTCATCCCATGAGATGAATTTCAATGTGATGAATAATTTTAAGGTGTATCTTGAAAAAGGAGAAAAAAATAAAAAAAATGAATTATGAACACTATTAGATTGTAAATTAAAATGGATAAGGGATGTATTTAATGAAAAATTACTATTTGAATGATTTAGGTTTGTAAAATTTTCCCACTTCATAGTAAAGTTTCTAAGAAGAAAATATGGAGAATAATAAGAGTTTGATTTCTCAAAAAAGAAATAAATGAAGTTCCCCATGAGAAATTCATTCTATGGTCTTCAAAATAAATCTAAAACAATGTTTCAATGAAATATTCATGTAAATAAGGAATAATAAAATGTTGAATCTAATATTTATGTGGAATAAAAAAAATTAAATTTAGAATATTTTATCATGAAAATAATTAATGAGGTTTGAAATAAAAAATTAATATCAACAATATGGTTTTGTTGGCCTTAAAGAGAAACATAAAATAGAACATACGAGATTTAATATCTAAAGAAGGATGATTAGAAATATTTGATGATTTTTTAAGAATTAATCTATGCATATTTTTGGGGTAAAAGTAGACAATACCTTTATAAAACATGTTATTTAATATAAAACCACTATAGAAGAAACTATAGGTGGAAAAGTTGATTAAAATGTAAAATAAACAAACATCTAGGGAAAAAATGATATTAATTCACATAAGAAAGATGAAGTTAAAAATATTGAATCACTTGAAGAATATGTGGACACATGGAAGAATAATTTTAGAGTAGAGTTTAACTCTAGAAAATGAGATAAGAATGTAATGTTTCTAATGATTAATAGTGAAACTATAAAAGAAAAATATGAGGAATCTTCAATATAACACGATATGAGTTTGGGAAACTAAATATATATGATATGGTCAACTATGGAAAATAAATGTTTAAAAAACAACTGATGGACACTCTCAATCATTTAATGGGTGAGTATTATAAAAATTAAACACTTATGCTTATGTAAACTAAAATTTATAATATATAATTCCTGTTGATGAAATATTAATGTTTTTAAAAAAATTAAGTCACAACATAAATTATTTAAATAAATAAAGGTACAATATATAAGGTGAAGTAGATGTAGGGAAAAATTATGAAATGAATTATCTAACAAAATAAAAAAAATTCAATATATGAGTATTTTTACATTATTCAACTTATTTGTAAAATGAATTTGATTACAGACAATGAGAAAAAAATTAAATCCATAAAACTCATCACTAAGATTAAAATATTATCCCATAAAACTATACTATTTATGAATAAATTATCCTATCATGAAGAATAAATATATTTTCTCATTACAGTAGTGGTGAGTAATGAGGAGAGACCCAAACTTTTCTCAACTAAGTAGAGATTATAATAAAATGAGAAAATATGGATGAAAAGGTGATATTGGTTAATATTTAATTAAAAATAATAAATAAAACCTAAATAACATGAAAAAATATATTAACGAAGATAATTGAAAACATAAAAAACAACTTAAAAAATAATTTGGATGACATTTTTCATTTTGGAAATGATGTAATAGTGATGATCAAGGTTAGTTATGATGACCTTGGATTTTTATGTGATTTATGACTCTTTTTCAACATTTATTAATATGTTTTTGAAATAAAAAATGTTTGGTTTGATTTTATGTGGTCTTGGTGAGTTTTAGAGGCAACTATGAAAGAAAACAGTTAGATCATAGTTCTTCCAAACCATTCCAGTCCTCTAGAAACTATGAAGCTTGAGGATGAAGCACTTGGGTTAGAGCACAATTATGGTGAACAGATTGTCAAACCATGAATCCTCACTATAAAATACCTAGACCATGTTCTAGTGTATAGATTTATTGTTAGTGTATTGTTTGAAAAAACATATGACCCAACCATACAAGTTTCTTGGAGAGGATGAAATCCTCACACATTTGGCGCATGGGTTGGAAAACCCTAAGTCCAAAACAAGTGTATGTGATTTAGTAATTTTAAAATTCTCTAAAATAGATTCAAATTACCCTTTTCATGCATTCGTGTTTTTAATTATATCTCTATCGATCATAGAGACTCTAAAGCCTTCTATAAATTATATAATCTCAATCCATGCTCAATTTCAACCGATCTATGTGGGTTGTTGATTGGGAATAATAGTTAAGTAATCCATGAACATCAATTTTCATGTTTCTTATTGATATACCCTCAATACCTAGAGATATGTCAAATATACAACATACAATGATTGTATTTATGTATTCCATTTCAATCAAATGAATAATCCTTCGTTCATTTATCTAAAAGGGGTGAATCTAGAGTGTTGGTAGCCTTACATTTACTATTCCTTCATCTAAAGACGATTGAAAATATTGATAGGTATGTTGGTTTTGATGATGTCACTTAGACATATAATCTTCTTGAATCTCATTCTCTATCCTCGATTTTTTTGTTGGGATTAGTTTTATACATTCTTGGAGTGGATGCTCTGTCCAATTAGAGATTAGGTTTTAGTCAATTATTTATTATCATCAGGTTTCATATTTTTTCATCAATAATATAATGGTAGAGAGTTCATTTACATTTAGGGACATTGAATACTCATATTACATTTTCATGATTCTAATGTTTCCCTGGATTGTTTGACCATGATTGATAGATATCACAAGATTATGTGTATAACAAATGATATCCATATGTAATTCTTAATTCTATGACTATGCTACTGATGTTTTTAACCATGTTTGATGTTTATATCATGTACATGTATATTACTACTGATTATCATGATGACATGTTATGTTATTACATTATATGATCTTCCCTATTTTGTGTAATTAATATGAATATGGATATACTGTTCATCGTTTTCAGAAATGGTGGACCATATTAATATAGTTATCCCTTATAAGGGGAGTTCTCATGAAATAAGACAATGATATTGACAGACCAGAACATATGGAAGGGTCATGATATACTTGAGTTTTGAAATAAAGTAGTGATAATAAGGGAATGAAAATCATGTGGCATGAACTAAGGCTTAAATAGGGTACAAAAGTCATGAGGACTGACATATTACCAAGATAGGGCATGATGGTCTTGAGGAAAGAACCATGTTGAAAATGACATGCAACAAACTTGTTAGCACAGAGATACAAGTTCACCACCCATGCAGGTATCCCATGATTACATTTGATATCCTATACGGATATCTTTATGACATCGATATGAAGTATGTATAACCAGGTCCATGAATTCTTGTTTAGCACACAAGTTCATAATATATGACTGTTGAATCTTTCTTGTGTATATGTGTTTATCATGAAATACTATTCTCATTCTTGTTCCATCATGTTAAGTACACATTGGTGTTGATATATAGGTTTTTATTAACCATATCTCTAATGATCATCTAGATGCACATATAGAATTCATGAATATAGATTTAATTAAGATCATGAGGCTCCTGAGAGATGTTTTATATGAGGAGTACAAAGTTTGTAGTGGTAACAAGATGGAATCTCTGGGACTATCAAAGTGTTCATTTAATTATCAACTACACTTTTATACTCTACGATGGATTTCCATATTTGGATATAATTTCTTTTTACATGTATTACATGTATGTTATATGTTATTTAAAAACATTATCTTGATCTTTATACTATGGGTTGTTATATTTTATTTAATTTTATGGAGTGTAGACATTTTTGTTGAGTTTAAAGTCTTCTAACTTCACCCTTAGACAATCACAACAAGTCCATAATATCATGCATATGGGGAGGTGCACTTGGAATCATGTGGGAGTATTTACCAAATAGGGTTATTAAAGTTGGGGAATTGTAGTAGTGATATGAAAGTGATTGTAATAAACGTGTATAAAAATATGTAACCACCATTCATGTAAGGAATTTTATATAACCTTTTGAGTGGGAGTAATCTTTTTAACACACGGATAGAAGTTAAAATTTATTATAGTAGATAATTAATCAATGGAAATTATAGTGATGATTCAATGAAAATTGTAAGGACCAATTGAAATCTTTGTCATGTATATTGTTTTATAGTTAAAGAATAAAAAAATTAATTGCATATATTATTTGGCCATGTTTATTAAAAAACAAGGAACATATTTTTCATATTAAAGAGATAATTGAAATTCAATAACTAAAAATGGAATGAAAAAAGAAATGTTATTCTGTAATGATAGGGAAGATGGTTGGTAACCTCTAAAAAAGGAATAAAATATATTTACACTATCTCATCTTGATACACATATATGTTTTTGACCCATTGAAAAATGAGACCATAGAGAATGGATATTTTGTATTGAAACAAGAACCTATTTCGTGGAATGATTTACTGTATTCCTTTATTAAGAATAAAATATTTATATTACGTGTATTATATCATAATATGTATGTTAAATAATCTAAAAAAGACCAATTTATGGTTGTTTACTATGTTGAAAACAATATATTTGGTGTTTAAGATTTGAAATTAGTTGAATATTTCACATGGTTAATGATCTCATATTTTAAAATGAGAATTATAGTGGAGTATAAATTTTTTCAATAGTTGAGAATAAATACAAATGAGGGATAAAATTTGTTTTCTCATGTTGTAGAAATGAGACAATTGTTGTCGAAGTTTTAAATACATCATTATAAACTAGTTTCTACAATAATGGTTCATAGAAAAATTCATAAAAATCATCAAGAAAGAAAAGTTGTTCATCCAAGCCATTAATAGAGAATAATTTGATGTTTATTGTTTCTCATAACAACAAGATCAGTTATTATTTATGAAATAATACTACTTTCATAATTTCATGGTTTTCTAAAGGAATTACACATCTCAGTGATAGAATAAATCATATGGTTCCCTAAATGAACACTTGATTATTTCTTGGTATGTTTTAAATAATATAATAATTTCTTATATGGGTATTAAGATGTGGATTTGGATAGATATATTGTAGATAGAGAATATTTATTTAGAGGAGTATTTTTTAGAGCAAGTGCATTGACCTACTTTGCAATAACTACACTTCACTAAGCAAGGATGAAGAAGAGTATATTTCACACAAAAAATATTTTTACCCTAATATTATGGGTAAAAAATCAACTATTGGATCTTCTATTTGATGTAAATATTTTTATGGTAGTAAATTGTTACACAAAAGATCTATAAGATAAAAAAATAATCCAATGAATCATTCACACATGAATATTTGTGGAGTAAAATATGATTTAGTTATGGAGAAGGTATATTGTGTAATAATTATGATGGATATTGTTTGAATGTCTAAAAAAGTGTTAGATATACTCACAAAACTATTGGATACCTATAAATTATAGAAGTGTTGGTTAAAACTTGTTGTTCATCAACCTCCCTTAGTTAGAGGAGTTTTGGAAAGCCCCCACATCATAAATTCAGATAATGCATAACTTGTTTTTTATTTTTTTAGTATATTTAATTTTTTTTATCTGGAGAGATGAAAGGATAGATGAAAATTATTGAAAAATATTTCCATTATCAAGATAAATTTGGATCATGGGGGATACATTCCCTATTGATATATTCAAATTCTGAAGGCGAATTTTGAAATTATTTATATTTTTCAACAGTGGTTTAAGCTATTGTTTTAAGGTGAGTATTGTATTTTATAATGATATATTTATTATATAGTAATAATGAATAATTTGTGATTAATTTATTTGATTATTTTTTATTTTTCAATATTTTCTGTCTCTAACTTTTATTTATTGGAAGACACTTTGTCTAAAAAACACAAAATGGGAGATTATTGGAACCAATATTTTTTATTGAATTGTGTTTATTAGGGAGTATATTAGAATTAAGAAACCATAGTTCTAGGATTTAGGGAATTTGTTTAAGATAAATTTGTGGTTGAAAATTTTTTTTTATGTTTTTAGGAAACTTAGATGAAATTGGAGGGTTTTTAGAGTTGGTTCTACCAAATAGTGGAAAATAACGTTGCAATATTGATATTTATTCTAAAAAAGGAATTAAATGAGATTAATTATATGTTATATAAGAGTTAATTAGGTTCATAATTGTTTTGATAGATTAATCCAAGTTTAAAAAATAGTACATAAATTTATGAGAGTATATACCACCACACAACGTAATCTATATAAGAATAAATAATGTGTACATAAGAATTACTAATAGAGTGTCCTAGATTAGGATCTATAAAAACTAGAGGAAAACCCATAATGATATATATTTCTTCATTATGATAATTGATGTATAGTAGTGAATAAACTATGAAAATTTTGAATGGAACAGGAAATTAAAGACTAATTTGACCAAGTTTTGATCATGTCAGATATGAAAGAGAGGGGAGATTTCTCCATAATTTAATGAACACCTAGATAATTAAGAAATATGAAACCAAAATAAAACTAGGAGACAACACTATAAATGTAATTTTTTTCTATTTAATTTCATAAGACCGTGGAATTATATTTCAGGAATTTTAATAATAGTTTAAATCATGAATTCAAGGATATTTCTATTGAATGAGGATTATGCTACTATAGAGATAATCACATTAAAATTTGATAATTTTTATTAAAATTTGTTTCGGGGCGGATGTGCGTCGGGTTACGCTGTTCCGCCAGGACGCGTTCGCGCGTGCACCCGTCAACCCGAGGGGATGGGCGCGCGGCTTGTGGTCCCGCAGTCCCGCTTTCCAAGGGCGGGCGGCATCCGTCCCTTATTCAGGGGCGTCTGCTCCTTGATCGAAACCGGGATGATGGGATGTCGGCTCCTCCTTCCTTGGACGTCTCCTCGGAACTCGTCACCTAATCCGGGTCTCCCTCATAGACTTAAGAATGTTCGTGAATCTCGTTCCTGGCGCCATATCTTCATGGACACCGGTTAATTACGCTGCTTCCGCCCGGACGTTCCAAGGAGTCTGGGCGGGGCAGCAACCTGCGGTGAGAAGGCCGGGTGGCTCTGGGTGCTGGGGGCGGGTCGTAACACTGCGGCTCTGCACGTCTGTCTTCCGTCCCTAATAGGGCTTCTCGAAGGCATGATGGCCTGAGGCATCCCGTACTGGGTGCGGGGAACTGTGTCACCTGAGGTTTTCCTCAGCTTCCCATGTTTAACACGGGGTATGCCGCGAGTTTAACGTCCAGCGGGGACGTCATCGGACCGATCAACACGAAAAGTGGATCAGATGACAGAACCCCTTGCGGGGAACCTCCGACGCTGGGGCCAGCACATGGGCGGCTTCCCAAGTAACATGGAGTGGAGTGAAGTGGCATGACCCCACCGGGATGTGGCGGCCCGGGTAAGGATCAGGATGGATGATGGAGTGAAGAGCTTGGACCCCGGAGGGGCTTCCTACGTACCGCGCGTTAGCACGGATCAAAGTCAACGTAGTTCGGGTATACAGTTTAACGTCATGCTGGACGTCAGCAAGCCGACTCACGAAGAGATCGAGGCCGCCGGGCGGAGGATTGAACTGAACCACCTCGCACAGAGGGGGATGGAACGGCCGGGTGGATCACAGTTTCACATCATGCTGGACGATAAAAGGAGAAACGGAAAAAGGGGGGGCTGTGGGGAGGCACCGTGGAGATACACACGGGCAGTCTCCCACAGGAGCGGATTCATAGGTGAATCGACGCAAGCGTGAGCCATGGAGGGGTCCACTGATGGACGAACCGATGTAAATACGACCGGGACGACCAGGTGGTGGGCTTGGACCTCAGGGAGGCTTCCTACGTACCCTGTATAGAAGACAGGGATCAAAGTCCACGTAGTTCATTCTGTCAGGACTTACGCACATGGGGCAGCCCGGATGGCAAAACTCAGTTGGAAGGGACTTGGGCCGAAAGCAGAAGACACCTCGATCCCAGTCATACCCTCTACTGGCTTCAGCCGTGGGGAGGCGCAATGGAGATACACATGTGCAGCCTCCCATGAGAAACTAGGGGTTTGTAATACCCTGCCCCCGTAGGGAAAAGCCACTCCCATTAAATCGTCCCAAAAGCGGGACAATCCCGACATCCCTACAGAGACGAGCGGGTGGGGGCCACGTCCAAACCGGGGGAGACCCTGCGTGCGAGGCACGTGATCGAATGATGCGGACGGTTTAGCGTCTTGCCAGACGAAGTACAGTTTAACGTCGTGTGTTGAGGACGAGGCGGACGGTTTAACGTCTCGCCGGACGAAGTACAGTTTAACGTCGTGTGTTGAGGACGAAACACTTGGCAGTTTAACGTCTTGCAGCGCGGACGATGGGGGCTAGGCAGTTTAGCGTCGTGCAGCTTGGACGTATGCTGAACAGTTTAACGTCTTGTAGCTCGGACGAGGTACAGTTTAACGTCGTGCAGGACGTATATGCAGTTTAACGTCATGCTGGACGAATATGCAGTTTAACGTCATGCTGGACGTATGCGCAGTTTAACGTCACGCGGGACGATTGTGCAGTTTAACGTCATGCTGGGCATAGGTTGCCGGACGATGGGTGCATGTCACTTCGCACGAACCTGGAGGGCCGCACGGGAAGACAACGCACGGTGCGGGCACCCAGGATGAGGATCATCGGGCGCCACGCAGGCGGGTACCCTCAGGGGGTCAAGGGAGGCGACCCTGGCGGATTGCGCGCAAAAGAGGAGCTTTGCGCGCAAAACCGCGGGTCGGCGCGCAAAAATGGCGGGCTGGCACGCAATTGGGACAGCCCTTTGCGCGCGGATGGTTGGGATTGCGCGCACCGGGCTTCGGATAGCGCGCGGGGGCAACGACTCATTCTCTAACGAATGGCCACTTTGAAAATGGGGGTGTGCGCGCAATCGGGTCGGATTGCGCGCACCCGAGGGCAATTGCGCGCAAGAGGCTTCTTTTGCGCGCAAAGGCCTTCGGGTTGAAATTTATTCAAAGGAAATGAGCCAAGGGGATTGCGCGCGAAGGCGGACCCCAAGGCTCTATTGCGCGAAAGAAAGGAGGTTACCTGAAGATCGGCATTGCGCGCGGAGGGGGTTGGATTGCGCGAACGAGCGACGCTTCGGATTCTGGCAACCTTCAAAACGTCGGGGGTCGCCTTATATTTATAGGCAACCCCGGGCGCGAAATCCGGTCTCGGGCGCGCAATTCGCTTCGCGGGCGCGGAATCAGGACCCAGTGCGCAAAGGGCGCCGCGCAGGCCGTGGGCGCGCAAAATAGCGCGCCGGCCCAGCGCATTGCGCGCATCCCGGGAGGATTGCGCGCCGCGACTCGACTTTGCGCGCGAGTCTCTGAAATTTCGCGCAAGTCCTCCGGGCCCTCCGGAACGTGCCTCTGACTCCAAATATCACTTCGCTTTCCGCATCCGGAGCTTCGTTTGGGAACAACGGACTTTTCCGGCGTCTACAAAAGCCCCCCCTCGGAATCTGATCGGCGAGAGGTCGCAACGATCGGGTTCCGAGGGAGACACCGGAATGCCGAAGTCCTGGGCTGCGCGGGACTTAGGCGCGCAAAAAGGGGTGCCGGGCGCGAAATTCGCCGCTGCGGTCGCGCAAAGCGCTTTCCGCGCAGCGCGGACCCGGCCTCGCCTATAAATAGGGGCGCTGGGTCCCGCGTTCCGTACTCTGGCCTTCCGCGCGATAAGCTCCAAAGCTCTCGTGCGCGAAATTGCCTCTTCCGGTCGCGAAATTCGCCCGATCGGCGCGCAAAACCGTCCGGATTTCGCCTGTCTTTGCGCGAAAACCCGGGACTTTGCGCGACAATCTTCCCAATTGTGTGCCGTCCTCTTGGATTGCGCGCCGGCCTTCAAACTTCTCTACCAGCCTCGTCCGATCCCGCACGCTTCATCCCCTAACCCGCACGACTCCCGAAACTTCCGAGATGGCCGCGCACAGAGGAAATGAGGGGGATGCCGCCACTCGCAGGGCTGAGATGGCGACGAACGAGGAGGTTTACGGAGCCAAGGAGATTGTTTCCAACAATCAATCCTTGTTCGACTTACTAACGCCGGCCCAGAAGACATATCCACTGTCGGACAACCTGCCGCTCTGGAACTTCGGCATCCTAGATGAGGTTCTGGTGCCAGGGTTCGAGATTGATGCGCCGCGGACCTGGGTGACCCGGGAGGACGAGCTTCTCCGCTATAACATCACCAACAATGGGCATCCTGCCAGGGAGACCAGGCACTTGGACGTCTACGTCCTGAACCCGAGGACGCGAACCATTGACGGGGGTGAGCCTACTGCGGAGAATTCTCCAGCCCTCTACTCGAGCATATACCGCCAGAGTGTCACGGACGACACCAAGGGCTGGCTGAAGGACTGGGACTTGTGGTCTGGGGGCAACTTCACCAGTGAGTGGGCCTGGGCGTTCTGGGTACGCCACACTTGCGATCACTTCGCAGAGGAGTTGCGGTACATCGGCCTGTTCGAGGCGGTGTGGACGTCGCAGTTCCACTTCTACCAGCAGTCCGAGCTCGGGCCGGAGTTGTTCACCCGATGGTCTCCGGATACCAACACCTTCCATCTTCACCATGGGGAGGTCGGCATCGGTCTCTGGGACATCCACTGCATCGGAGGTATCCCGCTGGAGGGCTACCAATACGATGAGTTCCTGCCACCGAAGAACACCAGGGAGGACAGGTCACAGACTCCCATCCTGACCTGGCATCTGCTTGACCTGGCTACGCAGCGGCTCGGGATCAAAGACTTCCAGAAGGACATAGCCTACAAGGAATGGTTCGTCCAGTTCTTGGAGCATGACCTGGCGGTCAAGATGCCAGGCAGGGGGAAGCGGTGCCCGACCGCAGCTCAGAGGAGCCGGAACGGGTCGTACTGGCGGGTCCTGGAGACGGGTGACTACCGCTCATGGGGGTACCGCGTCATCGAGGCCCGGGACCCAAATGTCCGGTACGCGGCGTTCCTGGCCGCCTTTCTGAGTGGGTGGCTCCTGCCAGTGCGGGACGCGAGAATGGGCGTTCGCCCGGCGACTCTGGCGATGGCGGGCGCTATGGCCGCCAACAAGAGATACAACCTCGGGGTCCCAGTGCTGGCGAGGCTGTATGCCATCCTGGGACGCATCTCACGAGGGGGGTCGCCACGAAGGATCTGTGGGCCCTTTCAGTTCTTCCATGGCTGGGTGGCTGCTCACCTCGGTGGGTACACGTTTCCGAACGCCATCATTCCTCCGGGCAACGGCCTGCGACCCTCCCTGCTGAACATTGCGGGGGTCGCTCCGATGACCCTAAGTGAGGAGGGCGTGCGGATCCGGATTGGCAATCATGCCAACTTCAACTTCAGTCCGTTCCCCACTCCCGTTGGCCAAATGATCGACAACGGGCAGGGTCCGCTGGAGCAGCATGAATACTTCCTGAACATGCGGGGCGGGGTGCTCGTGGCTCGGATCGACGGGAAGGTGATCTGCGAGCCTTACGTGCCGACCCGGTTCGCCAGGAAGTTCGGGTGCCTTCAAAGGATGCCGAAGAGGGTATTCACTGCTGTCCGGGAGGAGACGAACCCTGGCGTCCTTCGCCAGATGTGGCTGATGTTTGCCGCTTTCGGCTCAGGCGACGTCATCACTCTCCCTCCTACCGGAGTTGACGCAGGCTTGGCAATCGAGTACGCCGAACACTGGGCCATCGCGTACCCCGAGGGGCTTTTGCGGAAGCTAGTTCGGCGGCTCGAGGTTACCCGTGCGGAGACCGGGCGTCAAGGAAGGAGGCAAGGCGCCGCCACACGGGGGAGAACGGAGGCGCGCCAAGCAGCGGAGCCGGCGCGAGCAGGGACTTTGATGGCGGGCACATCGCGAGCTGCCGCCACGACCTCAGCGCCCAGAGAGGGGGCACGTGCGGTGGTCGACGAGCGGCCCGGGAAGCAGGTGAGACGTCTGCTCGAACCTTCCCATGATGCGGTCTTCCCGGCGCTGTGGTCGGCCTGGATGACTCTGCGGCAGTCACTGGGGACCGATGCCATCTGGCGAAAGATACTCAGAGAAGGAATCTATCTGCCAGAGGTCGGGCGCCTCCAGATTGCCGACAGAGTGGACTTCAACCGGCAGTATGCGTATCTGACGGCCATGGACGAGTACGCGCGCCAACGTGGTCAGCGCGCGGAGCCATCCCTTCTGGTGAAGGTGATGCTCGGTCTCGAGCCCGCTCCGGAACAGATGCCGCCGGAAGAAGATGACAGTAGCGACTCCGAGGAGGAGGAGGAGACGGGGGAGGATGAAGGCTCCGAGGGAAGGTCCCATCGGGGGAGCCCACGGGAGAGCGGTGAGGTGGCCGGCTCTGACAACGTTGATGTCACTGAGCTCCTCGAGGTCCGCTTCTATCCCTACTCAACCTGCTTCATCCATTCTCTTATGCAGCTTCTAACCCGTTTCTCCATCCTTCTCAGGAGCACACGGATGTCGGTCAGGCGTCCTCAACAGGAGTAGGAGAGGCGCCAGCAGGACAAGGCGGGGGCCAGGCACCCATTATCGAACTGACAAGCGCTAAGGGGTCCCCTGCTGCAACTGTTCCTGCGGCGACCGGGATAGCGGAAGATGACGCTCCGAACTCCCGTAAGTCTCCTTACTTTACTGCTGGTGCTTGCCGTTGACGATCCGTGACTTACCATGGCATGCCCTGCGCAGTGATCTCAACACTGGAGGCTCATCGGGTTGCCGAACCCGGGCCATCTACGAGTGGACCAGTGGTGGACATGCCGCCTGCTCCGGAACAGGCTTCCCAAACCGAGCCGGCCCCACCAACTGCTGATCAAGGGGCTGCGGGCGTCGGCGGTGCTACCACCGGAGAGAGGTTGGGGGCTGACGAGGGTGTCAGCGCCGCTGGGGAGAGAGAAGAAGGTCGCCCGGATGTTGGGGAACCTATCCCTCGTGAGGACCTCCCAGGGGCGGACCCTGCAGCAGACCTGCTGGCTGCCTTCCATGCCTACCGGCCTGCCGATCCCGAGGAGATGGACGACTCAGACACGGAGGCGGTCGAGGAGAGCCGGATAACGCGCCGTAGGGGGTGGAAGTGCATCCAGCGCTTCCTCAAGCGAGACCCGTCGGAGTGGCTGGGGCGCATGGGATCACTTCAAACCTGGCTGCGCTTTCTGTGCGCCGGGGGAGCTGATGCTCAACGCCTCCATCTAACGGTCCGTGATTTCATGGCCGAAAAGATGCGCGAGAGCTGCCGGCGTGCCGACGTCACACAAAGTCGGGACATGTCGGAGAGCACGCGGGCGCTCCTCGCGGCGGAGCAGGAAGTCCGGCGCCTCGAAGGGCAGGCGGCAGAGAAGGAGGCCTTCATCGCAACGTGTACCGAGCTTGTGGAGCAACTAGCAGCCCAGCTGGTTGACGCTCAGGTACAGCTGACGGAGGCGGGCCAACAGATGGTCACAATTCAGGTCGAGCGGGAGCGTGCACAGGCCAGAATCGACGAACTGCGCGCTGCGACCGCCGACGAAGAGAGGGCACGCAGAGAGCGAGAAGCAGCCCTAGAGGCCACCAGCCAAAGGGTAGCGGCATTAGAAAGACTCATTCAGCACGCTAATCCCTAAGGGCTTTGTTTTGCCATTCCCAAAACATTTGCTTCCGCTACTTTGATCCATCTGTATGAATCAATATATTTATCTGCATCTTTTGGTTTAGCATGCTCAACCACAATTTGTTGTCTTGCGGGAGTGTTAACCAAGCATCAGGCATCCATAATTGGGCCCGGGTTTCTGGAGAAAAGAGGGAGGTCATTCCTAGGAAAAGAGACCTCAAGCCTAATCAATATATCATCCCCCCAACTTGTTCCAACACACGGGCGGGACAACGCTAGGGGCGTTGAGATTTTATCCGAACATAGGGAAATGAGAAAGGGTGAATCGCGTGTCCCGAATCCAGACACCCACAACGGTCGGCCTTCCAGGAAATGCCCAAGACGGTAGGCGGACAGTGGATCGACCATAACAACTGCAATAAACGGACCGAAAAAGGTCATCATTCATATTGCAGGAGGCGGACCACATGTCATCATGAATACCGCCTTGGGGTTCCTTCAGACACAAGGGTGGAAATCCAGATCAACAGGGCATGCGAAGCGTGGGGCGAAGTGACGATTTGTTCGGACAGAATCCAACGCTCTCAAAATTGTGCCACCGTGGAGAAAGCGTATTAGGCGGACGCACTAATCTGGCCGTGAATCACCTCAATCCTCAGACAGCACCTCTCTGACGAGGAAACCGTCGCTTCCCATCATTGTGATGGGCCATCCCGAGCTGAATCGGGGAGAATATCACAACTGCACCACTCTACCAGAAGCTAGGCCAGACGGCCGGCGACGAGGAGGGGCGGGACTTAACGATCCCTGAGGCTGGACCCGAGTCGGAATGCCCGGGCGTTCCTACGTACTCCATCAGGCTAGAGATCATGCCACGCGTAGTTCTGAGAGTGCAGTTTAACGTCATGCAGGACGTAGGACCCCATTTGGGGAGATCTTAGTTTAGGGTCGTAGAGCTCGGACCATAGGGGTAGATCTTAGTTTAAGGTCTTAGAGCTCGGACCATAAGGGCTAGATCTTAGTTTAAGGTCTTAGAGCTCGGACCATAAAGGCTAGATCTTAGTTTAAGGTCTTAGAGCTCGGACCATAAAGGGAGATCTTAGTTTAAGGTCTTAGAGCTCGGACCATAAGGAGAGATCTTAGTTTAAGGTCTTAGAGCTCGGACCATAAAGGGGGGATCTTAGTTTAAGGTCTTAGAGCTCGGACCATAAGGCTAGATCTTAGTTTAAGGTCTTAGAGCTCGGACCATAAGGGGAGATCTTAGTTTAAGGTCTTAGAGCTCGGACCATAAGGAGAGATCTTAGTTTAAGGTCTTAGAGCTCGGACCATAAAGGGGGGATCTTAGTTTAAGGTCTTAGAGCTCGGACCATAAGGCTAGATCTTAGTTTAAGGTCTTAGAGCTCGGACCATAAGGGGAGATCTTAGTTTAAGGTCTTAGAGCTCGGACCATAAGGACCTCAAAGTACGCCGCATCGTGGTCCTATCCCCTGGATATGCGAAGATGCACTGAGGGATAGCGTCAAGAGTGTCTAGGTTTCGCCTGGCCGGAATGAGAGGTGGAAAATGTGAATCATGCGGCCATTAACTCAAGGACTGGGGGCACCGGCGTAACGATATGGGAGTACTGCCGACCGTGGCGGAAAAGCAGCATCAATATCGCACTAACCGTTGGTGGAATGAGGCAGCAAACGAGCATCGACCGCTCAATCGCAGGATTCATATCGATTTGCTGCCCGAGGCCATTGAGGGTACCGGCCCGAGTCGGTGGGAGAGCACGGAGGCATTGTGTCCGAACCATTCACGGGGGCTCCACCCAGGGCGTAGACGATGGGTCCGAATGAAAGGGAGCACGAAGCCTGAAAAGTGGAAGGAACCTGACCAAGCTGAACCTGACACTCCTGGCAATAAACCAGAGTACTCTTGACACCGGTGGACCACGGAAAGGGGTCGGGGAACACGCCCTGAGGGTGACCTGAAGGCGGCAGATTCCCCAGAGAAGGGGGAATCTCTAAGAGGTGGGGGGCTGGACCCGAAGTTTCAAACATCCGGGCGTTCCTACGTATCCCATAAGGATGGGAATCAAGCCGCACGTAGTTCTTGAAGCGCGGCGCAACACAATCGGGCACCAGCGCGGGGAAGAGTGCGGGTCTGACCCTCGCACACAGAAGGAGCGGCATTTGATATTTCTTGTTTGTCCTTAAAGATGAATGGTTTTTCTTTGTGCGGCGACATGCCTGTGATTGAGAAATCTCTGGCGTCGCCACAATAATCAAGCCATGGAAGGCATTGACGAATGGCGTGGTCATTAACCAGCGCCCAACATGAGTGTCCCCTGAGGAGGACATCACGATGCAGTGCCGTTTCTCGTAGGGCGGCCAAGACGATCACAGTTTACGGTCGTGTGGTAGGACCAGACAACACAGTTTAAGGTCGTGTGGTTCGGACCATGGAGGAACCCGCTTATCGCGGTATGGCGGACACGGCGGAGGTGGGAACATACCCAGCCCTGCGGTCACGCACGATTCTAGGAGAAGAGTCTTGGGATAGGGGTCTGCGTATGTCCATCACCCAAGGGGCAGAGATGCTAGCCTCCAGATATACTGGGCCCAGAACGCAATTGTTCGGGCGACTCCCTCCTCCTTATGGGGACGAGGGTCCAGCTACGCATGGCCCTTAGGGAGGATATCCACATATATCCTTGGTGCTCAGATCATGGGAGCCTCGAACGACATCATTACCTTGGTTGGTCTGTCTAACGTGTAGAGGTGTACTGGAGGTCAGTATGAAGAGAGTGTCGAGATTCCACTACAACGCACAAAGGCGGAGTGTGATGAGGACTGCGCAACCAATGTTCAGAGCCTGAAAGAGCCGACATGGCGATCAAGGATGTTGCTGACGCATTCGCAACACAACATCCGATCGCGTCAGCCTAAGACGGGGCAAGCAAACGAGCATCAACCGCTCAATCGCAGGATTCATATCGATTTGCGGCCCAAGACCCGCCGGTAAATCGACCCGGAGCGGTGGGAGAGCACTGAGGCATCGTACCCAAACCGCTAACGAGGATCCCTTTGAGTGAAGGCTCAAACAAGAGGAAGCGCGAGAACCGACAAGCAACACAGGGCTTGTCGGGATTGAATCTGACACTACGAGTCATAGACCGAAGTACCCAAAACATGTTACCAGATCTCCGGAAAGGGTCGGAGGACTTACCCTGAGAGCAACCGAAGGGGGGCAGATCCCCGTGATCAACCAAGAGACGGGGCTGGACCTGAAACATAAGCGTCCAGGCGGTCCTACGTATCCCATAAGGATGGGAATCAAGCCATACGTAGTTCTGGAGAGGCAGTTTAACGTCATGCAGGACGATGAGGGGTGTGAGGTAGTCCCACACACGGGGGAGGCGTACGGCGCGGCCAGTAGACCAACGCGAATGAGGACATAATCCCCCGCTCACGCGATACGCCCCGCACAAAAGAAGGGGAACTTGGGCCAGAGGGCCGACGCGGGATAGAGATTCCCGGGAAATGGGGCTGGGCCTGAAACATAAATGTCCAGGCGGTCCTACGTATCCCATAAGGATGGGAATCAAGCCATACGTAGTTCTTGAAGTGCAGTTTAACGTCATGCAGGACGATGAGAGGGAAAAAAGGAAGGGGGGAGCAGAAGGCATCCCCAAACGTGGGGGGGCGTACAGCGTGACGAGCAAACCGACGTGAATGAGGGTATAGCCCCGCGCTCACACCATACGCCGCACACCCGGGGGCAACTGGGCCAAGGGCCCGAGATGGGATGGAAATTCCCAAAAGATGGGGCTGGGCCTGAAACATGAAGGTTCAGGCGGTCCTACGTATCCCATAAGGATGGGAATCAAGCCGCACGTAGTTTATGAAGGGCAGTTTTACGTCATGCAGGACGAATGCTGAACAGTTTAACGTCTTGTATCTCGGACGTAGTGCAGTTTAGCGTCATGCAGGACAAAGCACTTGGCAGTTTAACGTCTTGCAGCACGGACGAATGCTGAACAGTTTAACGTCTTGTAGCCTGGACGAATGCAGTTTAACGTCGTGCAGGACGTAGGCACACTCAGACAAAGTACTGCTTGAGGAACCTAGCGTTGGTGGGAGGAGTGACACGCTCACCATCCATAGTCGCTAGGGAGTACGCGCCATTGGGATAGACCTTGTGGACAACAAAAGGTCCCTCCCACTTGGGCTCCAACTTGGGCGGCTTCCTGCCGGGGATCATTGGCGCTCTTAGGGCTAGCACTAGATCACCCTGCAGGAAGGAGCGGAGGCGAACCTTCTTATTGAAAGCTCGAGCCATTCTGCTTTGATGCCTCTCCAAGTTGTGCAAAGCGCGAAGTCTATTCTCATCCAGTGCTTCCAACTCGACTAGACGGGCTCCAGCGACTATGTCCGGCGCTTGCTGGTCGTAGACCGCAGTGCGCAAGGACGGCAACTGGATCTCGATGGGCAGGACGGCCTCAGCTCCATACACCAGGGAATAAGGGGTCATCTGGGTGGAATTGCGAGTCGTCGTCCGATAAGCCCAGAGGGCGTTGGGGAGCTTGTCCGGCCAACTCTTCTTGTTCTGACCAACCATCTTTTGCAGAATGTTAGAGAGGGTTTTGTTAAACGCCTCGATCTGTCCATTCGCCTGCGCATGATAGCGAGATGTATGGTTCGAGCGAATGTTATACTTGGCGTACAACTTCTTCAACTCGGCTGCTCGGAAATTGGTTCCGTTATCCGTGAGGATAGCGTGAGGCACTCCAAATCGATAGATGATGTTGGAGGTCACGAAGTCAGCGATCGAACATGATTTGACCTCTCTGAGCGGAATCGCTTCTGCCCATTTGGAGAAGAAGTCCATGGCGGTCAGAATGAACCGGCACTGGCGAGCTGTCGCCGGCGGGTAAGGTCCCACAACGTCCAGACCCCAGACTGCAAAGGGCCAGGAATACCTTGTGGTATGGAGAGGCTCCGGCGGCCGATGCACAAAGTTCGCATGAACCTGGCACTAATGGCACCTCCTGGCATACTCGATGCAGTCATGGATCATAGAGGGCCAGAAGTATCCCAACCTCCGAATCTGGTGGTACAGCTTCGGCCCAGTCTGGTGGGCGCCACACGAACCAGCATGAACCTCTTGCATGACTCGTGGGATCTCAACTCCCTGAAGGCAACGGAGGAGAACACCATCAAACCCGCGTTTGTAGAGGATCTGCTCCAGACCGGGACTGCTCTGGAGGACGAACTGCGATGCGCGGCGTCGAACTCGCTCGCGCTCGGCCCGATCCGATGGAAGAGTGCCATGTTGGAGGTACTCAACCAAAGGCGTCCTCCAATCAGGGGCTGATCCGACTGTCATATCTGGGGTACTCGGGACTCCGGGCAGAGGGGCAACCGTGGTGAGATTACTTACCAACGGGCCGCGATCTTCTTCCGGGATAACGGGAGCGATGAGCCTGCGGCGCGTCACGCGGACGATCAGGTTGTCCTGTTCAGGTTCCGCAAGTGACGCAGCAAGGCTGGCCAAAGCATCTGCTCGACCGTTCTGCGACCGGGGAACATGGACAATTTCCGGCCGAGAAGGGAACCGGGCCATCAGAAGGAGGGTGCACTCCAACAATGGCACAAGTTCCGGCTTCCTGACAACGTAGTCGCCATTGATCTGCTTAACGACCAGCTCGGAGTCCCCTTTCACGTACAGACGGGGCACGTCCATCTCGAGAGCCAACTCGAGGCCGGTGATGAGGGCATGGTATTCCGCCTCATTGTTGGTACAGCCCTCTGACAACAGGAAAGAGTATGGCAGCACGGCTCGCTCCGGGGTAATGAAGACGATGCCCAAACCCACTCTGTTGAGCTTAGGATTATCGAGTCTTCTACCGGTGGGGCTCCGGGATGCACCGTCAAAGTGCATCTGCCAGCATGGATCGGCTCGATCAACCGAGAGAATGGTCTCATCAGGAAAGCCTAGATCCAGCGGCTGATCCGCGGAGGTCGGGTGAGCGGCCAGAAAGTCTGCCAACGCTTGCCCTTTGATGGCCTTCTGAGACACATACCTGATGTCGAACTGCTGGAGAATCACAGCCCACCGCGCTAGGCGGCCAGTCAACATAGGCCGGCTCAGGATATATTTCAACGGGTCTACCCGAGAAACCAACTGTACCTCATGGTGCTGCAAGTAGTGCCGTAATTTCTGTACGGCAAATACGAGCGCCAGGCAGCTCTTCTCAATGGGGGAATACCTAACTTCCGCATCGAGGAGCATGCGACTGAGGTAATAGAGGCTATTCTCTGTTCCCTCGTTGTTCTTCTAGGCGAGAAGGGCACCCAGGGACCGTTCCAGGGCGGTCACATAAAGGACCAGCGGCTTCCGGATACGGGCGGCATCAGGACCGGAGGTTGAAGCAGGTACTGCTTGATTTCCTCGAAAGCGGTCTGACACTCTTTATCCCATACATAGGTGGCACCTTTCTTCATAAGCCGAGAAAAGGGCTTACACTTGCCGGCCAGATTCGCGATGAATCGGCGTATATAGGCTAAGTGGCCTTGGAACCCTTGCAGTTCCCGGACGGTACCCGGGGGAGGCATCTGGCTAATCGCCCTGATTTTCTCTGGGTCGATCTCAATACCCCGGTATCTTACCACAAATCCAAGGAACTTTCCGGAGGTGACCCCAAAGGCACACTTCAACGGGTTCATCTTCAGGCAGCGAGACCGGAGGAAGCTGAACACTTTCTCAAGATCTTTGAGATGGTCCCGACGCTGGCGCGATTTGACAACCAAGTCGTCGACGTAGCGTTCCACTAGCGTGCCGAGGATTGGCTTGAATATGCGGTGCATCGCCCGTTGATAGGTGGCACCTGCATTCTTCAGGCCGAAGGGCATGACCCGGTAGCAAAAGGTACCTTGGGGGGCCCTGAAGGCAGTGAACTCCTCATCCTCAGGGGCCATCCGAATTTGGTTGTATCCGGAGTATCCATCCATGAAGGAGAGGGCTTGGAACCCTGCCGTGGCATCAATCAACAGCTCTGTCACTGGAAGGGGAAAATCATCCTTCGGACAGTGGCGGTTGAGATCGCGGAAGTCGATGCAGACTCTAATCTGCCCGTTCTTCTTCCTGACCGGCACAATGTTGGCCAGCCATTTGGGGTACTGAACTTCCCTCACGAAGTTGGCTTTGATAAGCTTGTCAACTTCGGCCTCAACCATGGCACCGTGGGATGGGTGCATCTTCCTGGGAGGCTGCTTGAACCCGCGATGGTTCGCCGGGAGACCAAGGCGGTGGACGGCTACCTGAGGATCTAGCCCCGGCATCTCGTCATAGCCCCAAGCGAACACATCACGGTGCTGCCTGAGAAAGTCCACGTACTGCTGCCGCTCCTCAGAGGGCATGGCGGCACTAACCAATGTGGGTCTTGGATCGGCCTCGGTTCCAAGGTTCACCTGTATTAACTCATCGACCGTGGAGGGGACGCCCTCCTCAAAGGCTGGGGGTGCGTCTTCCATATCCTCTCCGCTCGGGGAGGGATCGTCCACGGGAGAGACTGCGTTGGAAACTGCATTGGGGCTACCAGATCCGGCTGGGCCACTGGTGCCGGCGCGGGCGGTCGCGGCCATCTCATCAGGAGACTCGCGGACCGTCAAGAGCATGGCGACGTCCAACCGGTGAATCGGGAGGACGTAAGCGTCATCCAGACTTGCCCAGGGATCGCTTGCAACAGCGACAGGCTCAACCTCACCTGCCAGGATCTGCTTATCCTTGCTCTTGTAATAGTCCGCGTCCAGATAGCGGGCTTCACATGAGGCAAAAGGAGAGGCATCTCCTTGAAGCACGCCTACTCGACCATTAAGGGAGTATTTGAGGCATTGGTGGTATGACGAGGGAACCGCCGCGTGAAGGTGAAGCCATGGCCTGCCCATCAATGCGTTATACACAGTGTCCTGAGAGACTACCATGAATTCGGTGTTGGCAACCAAATCACCGAACTGGGTCTTCAAACGTATCTTGCCGACCGGGGTTTGCTCGGTGCGGTCGTACCCCTGGATCCTGATGTCGGAGGGAATCAAGTCATCCTCAGACAACCCCAATCTCCGGAGCGTCCGAGTTGGAATCAGGTTAATCCCGGACCCCGTGTCGACGAGACAACGCCGGACTTCAAGGCCATTGAACTGGCCAGTGACATACAGCGGACGAATGTGTCCCTGTATAGGAGGGTCCTCATCCTTACCAGAGAACGAGATAACTGCCTGACATTCGGCGTCCTCGATCGTTTCGGCGTGAAAGGCCTCTGCAGCCGCAACCTCTGTCTCAAACTGGAGGGGGCTTTTCAGGGCTTCATCGAGTGCCTCGCGCATCTCAGATGACATGCGCAGAGCCTCAAGGATGGAGAGCCTTGCTGGGATGTCGGCCAAGTGCTTCAGGACATCATACTTTTTGGCCAAGCGCGAGCCCCTGGTTGCAGGAGGTTGCTCTGCGGTTGGTGGCATGACGGGCCTTGCCGGTTGGATCGGCGGCCGACTGGTACTTGGCGCATCTCGCTGTTCACTGGTCGCAGTCCGGGAAATGGTCACCGTACTGGAGTCAGGAGGCCGGGATGGACTTGTGGCAGGGCGGAGCTGGTCGCGACGCGGCTGAGGCGGTTCTGCCTGGTCCCACACCACAAACAGTGGCGGAGGCGAATCCGTCATCCCCGAATGGGGGGCCTGCGCACGCTGAGCTCGATTTTGAGCCTGCTGCCTAGTCTCAGTGGCGTGCACGGCCTGGCTGGAGGTACCAACGGTTGTGCCCCGGCGACTCATGTTGCTGAGGTTCTTCCGACGGTGGCGACGACCGGGGACACTAGGGAGGTCCACCTGGTGTTCTTCAACGTCGGGAACTGAAAAGGGATTTACCAGCTCGACGGTGTTAACCGAAGCGTACCCAATACCGTCATCGGACGAATCATCCATCACCGGGCGGATCCGAGGAGGGACCCCCATCTCCGGGGGCATGAAATCGCCGAGAGTACGGGATAGTGGCGGAACTGGCGGGGCGCGCTCTTCTTTCTTGCGCTGCCGCCGTTTGCTCCTCTTGGAGGAGGCAGACTGGGACGACGATGCCGAAGCAGCACCCGCAGGTTCTGGGGGCTCAGGCTGATTCAAGCGCGCACGGATGATTCCATGGGCGCGAATGGTCGTCTTGCGGGCCATCCAGTTATTGTACTTCTGGGGTCCGCGGTTGGAGACCAGCTGCCATTCGTCCTCGTTGCCACTATCGTCATCTGATCCCACGAATACGCCCGCCACTTGTGCTGGAGCTGGGCCCAACCTGATTATATTGTTGTTAATCTGGTCTTGGAGCCAGTCCTTAAACACATAGCATCGCTGGATGGTGTGCCCCAAGGCCCGATGGTAGGGGCAGTAGCGGGGGTTATTCGTAAGATGTGCCTCCTCTGGCTTCCAACACTCAGGCAGTCGCACAATCCTCTGCTCCAGGGCGCTCCGGAAGTAACCGGGGACCTGATCCTCATGAAATGAGTAAGTCAGGTGTCGCGGGCCCCTGGGAGCGTGGTCTTGACGAGGGGCTGGAGGGGCCGGCCGAGGAGGTGGACCCTGATTATCTCGCCTGGGTTGCGGCGGTACATTACGCGGAGGGGCCGGCCGGTTCTGGGGCTGCCGCTGCTGGGCCGGGAACTGAGCCCGTGGAGGCGGATTCCTGTGAGGCTGTGGAGCTGGCCTCACCGGCAGCAGCTCCAACGGCCTGGGGGCCTCTATCTGGGCAACAGCAGCGGGCTCAGCCCTACTGACTCTCCTTGCAGGAATCATAGGGGGCAGCGGGTGTGCCTGGCTGGCCTGTTGTAGGGCTTCCTCAAGACGTTGAGCTTTGTCTGAGAAGTCCCTGAACCCTCCGGGGTAATTCTGAGTGATCAGGGAAGGGACCAGCTCGGTCTTGACGTTCCCGACGCACATTGTCAGCAATTGCTCCTGAGTCAATGGCATGTCAAGGGAATACGTGAGACCCTTCCATCGGGCGACAAAGTCCGCGACTCGCTCATCAGGCCTCTGCTTGCACTTGAAGAGGTCTGCGATACTTGTCTTCCGGGTCATGGAACTGAACTGGTAGAGGAACTGTCTACGGAGGTCCTCCCAGCTGGTTACCGACCCGACGGGGAGCTGGCTGTACCAGACAAATGCTGGCCCTTCCAGTGTCTGAACAAAGCAGCGAAGCTTAGCGGCCTCCTGCTGCGCCGGAGTCCCCAACATAGGCCCGCACCTCGAGTTGAAGTGGGCTAAATGCTGTGGCGGATCTCCAGTTCCGTTGAAGGGGGCGAAAGTGGGATTCCCGAATCCCGGAGGCGCCGGCATGTCATCCACCCATGCTGGGTAGGGCTTGCCGTCCGGTGGGATCGCCACCTGCCGAGTCTCCAAGGCTTCCAAGCGGGCAATGAGTGCCGCCATCGGATCGTCCGGACATGGGTTCCAGTCCTGGCGAGGATCTCTAACCACGAGCGCATTGCATGGCCCTTCAATCGGGTCGTCGACCGGGTCGTCGAACTCGGCAGCTCGTGGGATGGCGGGCGGAGCGGCCCTTGGGGCAGCGGGAGGAATCCGAGCGGGATCTCTTAGGTAGTCACGCCGCTCGGGAGGGTGTGGCGAAACATACCGCGCCCTCTTGCCGTAGGCAATGGCCTCTCTCCTGTCGGCGAACACGGCGTAATCACGGTTGCCCGGGAGAGTCTCATCGAGGTGTGGTTGTTCCGGTCCCTGCTGTCCCGGCCTGGGATCACCGTAGTAAGGCCACCGTTCTGCAGCGCACTCGGCGAGGAGCTGGTCAACTAGCTTCTTCTGTTCGGCGAGCTGCTGACGTAGCGTAGCCTTCTCGGGATCCTCCTCTGCCCTCTGCATGGAGGCAGATGGGTCGGCGGGCCTTATAGCCTCGCTGTGCTCTTTTCCTTTGCTGACGTTTCGGCTCAACGTCAGTGCTTCAGTGGGTGCAGGGAGCCCCAGGAGGTTCCTCTGATGATGAGTAACTCTCACTGATGGATCTGACGACGGCTTGTCTTCGGGGGGGAAGCCCCCGTCGAGAAGTTCCAAGTCGTTCCCCTCTCCCGACAGGTCAGCCATATTGACCGTTCCTGTCCCTGGGGATATACCCTCAGGGCCACCCAGCGAATCGGGCTGTCGGCGGATCACATTGAAGCGTAGGGCAGCGTACTACCCCCATCCACGAATATACACGTGGGGAGTGGCTTCCTCAATAACTTTGCGGAGTACTTGAAAACACTCAACGCATCGTTGTTGGAGGGCCTCGTGGTGCCCAAATGACCTGGGGTGCCGAACCGCGGGGAGCATGGCCAGGTCAATTTGACGGCACTGCTCACCAATATCCTCCAGGTGCGCTTGACTCCCGGGGTATGGCATTTGTAGGCGGTGAAGACAGGAGCGAGTCTCCCGGAGAGTTCGGCGGAAGCATTCGAACTCATTCGGGGTGAGCGATTCGGGTGCATCAAAGCCCGGTCCTGCAACTGGCCAAAACTTCTCAGGGAAGTGGCCTTCTGCAAGGACGGTCCAGAAGCTCCACGACTCAGACTCGGGACCCAGATCTCCTTGGTCCTCTTCAATGGCTGGGAACGGACGGGAAACTGGTAGTGGTGCCGAGGCGGGCCGCCGGGCTGACGGGCTGGCCGGCGGTGAATACGGCGAGCAGGCCGATTGGCCTCCATATCCCGGGCCACCCTCTGAGGGTGGCGGTGCCCTGGCTACCACATCACGATAGGACGGGCCGGCGAGCGAACATCCTGCCGTAGCATCGGTGCTCGCCGAGGGCGCACCAGATCGTGGTTCGACCGTCGGTCCCCAGAAAAAGTCTCCGGCTTCTTCGATCGAGGCGGAAGGCACTTCCGGAGGGGCCGGTACCAACCGCAAGTATGATCCTTGGGGGTCCACCAGGCCCTCGTTACTCCGGATATACCTTCGGAGAGAAGCGGGGATCACATCGATCTCGCTCTCGGGGAGCACGAGGCTGACGTGCCGCATTCCTACCCCTGCCCTTGACTGGCGGGATTGGGGAAGGGGCTCTGTCGCCGAATCGTACTCCGCCTCTGAGTCAGAGAAGCAAACCGGTCGGATATCTGTCCGGAATTCCGTAACATTCTTCCCTCGGCGTCGACGCCTTGCCTTCCTGCCCCTGGGTGGTTCTTCGGGGCAGGGCTGATCTCTGTCCTGGCGTCCTCCGGCCGCACTGGTGCTGGGGCCAAGAGGACTGGGAACCAAGGTGCGAGGGGCACCGGGACAGATATCAAAGGGGACGCGGGGAGAGATGATTCCGGGCAGGCCTCCGGGCCGGGATCGAAAGGTGGGATGACCCACGCCTCCTGGATCGGCCACATAGAGTAGGTCCTGCCGGTGAATAGCGCTACCGCGAGGTGGTCCGCGGTGGCTACTGCCAGTGCCAGCAACCGGGATAGTCGACCCAACCTTCCTTGGGGGCGGTCGGGGCCTCGATCCAGGTCGGGCATAGGAGTTCCCCCGCTCAGGATGCACAGAGGCCTGGCGACTGGAGCCAGCAGTGGCTCGGGCCAATGCGGCCGCTGTTGCTAGAGCCCCAAGGTGGGCATCCTCTTCCGCTCGTGCCCGACGTTGGCGTCGAGACAGACGAGTCGGGATGAGCGGCGCGGGCAGGTGGAGAGCCCGCTCTTCGACTGGGGAGGCCTGGCGGCGGTGTCGCCGTGGCCTGGCGGGAGTCCTTACCGTAGATCCCTGGAGCGAATCCCGGATAGGGTGATCCCGGGAATCTTCCACCTCATCCGCATAGGGAAGGGAACTGTCAGAGCGCTCCGGGGATAAACTCCCGAAGCGATTGGACGTTGAGGTAGGTAGCGGTGCCTCCCTGCGCGGCCCTCGGGGGCGGCGGTGGTGGCGAGGCGCAGCCTCCTCAAGGTCTAGGCGAGCCATTTCCCTAGTGGGGATGACTCCCTCTTCCTCGTATCTCCGCACCAGGGTGTTGATCACCCTTCTCTGGATGACCTCCGAGGGGGAGAGAGGGCGTGGTCGTCCTGCAATTGCGGCTGATGGGACGACTGTGGAACGGGCGGGACCGCGCGGAGTAGCCGCGTCGGTGTTTCCCCTATCCCTGCGCCAGTGGGCGGGTGGCGATCGGGAACTGGATCGGGCGACCTGATTTCTGAAAGCAGGGAGAAGAACCCATTAACACTGACAGGAAAAAGGAATCGTCAACCAACCATTAGCGCCACGACGCCTTCCGTGGGGGGAACCCAGGCCCTCGACGTTGCGAGACGGAGTGCCCGATTTCACTTCCCCAGCCCCTGGTGGGTAAGACTGAATGCTTGGCCGGGCAACATGCCGGTCTTCCAACACCTCTGAAAGCCATCGGTCTTCGTATCGAGGAGAAGAGATTCACGTCGGGTTCACCATTTTTCTGTTTCGGTGCAGATGTGCGTCGGGTTACGCTGTTCCGCCAGGACGCGTTCGCGCGTGCACCCGTCAACCCGAGGGGATGGGCGCGCGGCTTGTGGTCCCGCAGTCCCGCTTTCCAAGGGCGGGCGGCATCCGTCCCTTATTCAGGGGCGTCTTCTCCTTGATCGAAACCGGGATGATGGGATGTCGGCTCCTCCTTCCTTGGACGTCTCCTCGGAACTCGTCACCTAATCCGGGTCTCCCTCATAGACTTAAGAATGTTCGTGAATCTCGTTCCCAGCGCCATATCTTCATGGACACCGGTTAATTACGCTGCTTCCGCCCGGACATTCCAAGGAGTCTGGGCGGGGCAGCAACCTGCGGTGAGAAGGCCGGGTGGCTCTGGGTGCTGGGGGCGTGTCGTAACACTGCGGCTCTGCACGTCTGTCTTCCGTCCCTAATAGGGCTTCTCGAAGGCATGATGTCCTGAGGCATCCCGTACTGGGTGCGGGGAACTGTGTCACCTGAGGTTTTCCTCAGCTTCCCATGTTTAACACGGGGTATGCCGCGAGTTTAACGTCCAGCGGGGACGGCATCGGACCGATCAACACGAAAAGTGGATCAGATGACAGAACCCCTTGCGGGGAACCTCCGACGCTGGGGCCAGCACATGGGCGGCTTCCCAAGTAACATGGAGTGGAGTGAAGTGGCATGACCCCACCGGGATGTGGCGGCCCGGGTAAGGATCAGGATGGATGATGGAGTGAAGAGCTTGGACCCCGGAGGGGCTTCCTACATACCGCGCGTTAGCACGGATCAAAGTCAACGTAGTTCGGGTATACAGTTTAACGTCATGCTGGACGTCGGCAAGCCGACTCACGAAGAGATCGAGGCCGCCGGGCGGAGGATTGAACCGAACCACCTCGCACAGAGGGGGATGGAACGGCCGGGTGGATCACAGTTTCACGTCATGCTGGACGATAAAAGGAGAAACGGAAAAAGGGGGGGCTGTGGGGAGGCACCGTGGAGATACACACGGGCAGTCTCCCACAGGAGCGGATTCATAGGTGAATCGACGCAAGCGTGAACCCTGGAGGGGTCCACTGATGGACGAACCGACGTAAATACGACCGGGACGACCAGGTGGTGGGTTTGGACCTCAGGGAGGCTTCCTACGTACCCTGTATAGAAGACATGGATCAAAGTCCACGTAGTTCATTCTGTCAGGACTTACGCACTTGGGGCAGCCCGGATGGCAAAACTCAGTTGGAAGGGACTTGGGCCGAAAGCAGAAGACACCTCGATCCCAGTCATACCCTCTACTGGCTTCAGCCGTGGGGAGGCGCAATGGAGATACACATGTGCAGCCTCCCATGAGAAACTAGGGGTTTGTAATACCCTGCCCCCGTAGGGAAAAGCCACTCCCATTAAATCGTCCCAAAAGTGGGACAATCCCGACATCCCTGCAGAGACGAGCGGGTGGGGGCCACGTCCAAACCGGGGGAGACCCTGCGTGCGAGGCACGAGATCGAATGATGCGGACGGTTTAGCGTCTTGCCAGACGAAGTACAGTTTAACGTCGTGTGTTGAGGACGAGGCGGACGGTTTAACGTCTCGCCGGACGAAGTACAGTTTAACGTCGTGTGTTGAGGACGAAACACTTGGCAGTTTAACGTCTTGCAGCGCGGACGATGGGGGCTAGGCAGTTTAGCGTCGTGCAGCTTGGACGTATGCTGAACAGTTTAACGTCTTGTAGCTCGGACGAGGTACAGTTTAACGTCGTGCAGGACGTATATGCAGTTTAACGTCATGCTGGACGAATATGCAGTTTAACGTCATGCTGGACGTATGCGCAGTTTAACGTCATGCGGGACGATTGTGCAGTTTAACGTCATGCTGGGCATAGGTTGCCGGACGATGGGTGCATGTCACTTCGCACGAACCTGGAGGGCCGCACGGGAAGACAACGCACGGTGCGGGCACCCAGGATGAGGATCATCGGGCGCCACGCAGGCGGGTACCCTCAGGGGGTCAAGGGAGGCGACCCTGGCGGATTGCGCGCAAAAGAGGAGCTTTGCGCGCAAAACCGCGGGTCGGCGCGCAAAAATGGCGGGCTGGCACGCAATTGGGCCAGCCCTTTGCGCGCGGATGGTTGGGATTGCGCGCACCGGGCTTCGGATAGCGCGCGGGGGCAACGGCTCATTCTCTAACGAATGGCCACTTTGAAAATGGGGGGGTGCGCGCAATCGGGTCGGATTGCGCGCACCCGGGGGCAATTGCGCGCAAGAGGCTTCTTTTGCGCGCAAAGGCCTTCGGGTTGAAATTTATTCAAAGGAAATGAGCCAAGGGGATTGCGCGCGAAGGCGGACCCCAAGGCTCTATTGCGCGAAAGAAAGGAGGTTACCTGAAGATCGGCATTGCGCGCGGAGGGGGTTGGATTGCGCGAATGAGCGACGCTTCGGATTCTGGCAACCTTCAAAACGTCGGGGGTCGCCTTATATTTATAGGCAACCCCGGGCGCGGAATCCGGTCTCGGGCGCGCAATTCGCTTCGCGGGCGCGGAATCAGGACCCAGCGCGCAAAGGGCGCCGCGCAGGCCGTGGGCGCGCAAAATAGCGCGCCGGCCCAGCATATTGCGCGCATCCCGGGAGGATTGCGCGCCGCGACTCGACTTTGCGCGCGAGTCTCTGAAATTTCGCGCAAGTCCTCCGGGCCCTCCGGAACGTGCCTCTGACTCCAAATATCACTTCGCTTTCCGCATCCGGAGCTTCGTTTGGGAACAACGGACTTTTCCGGCGTCTACAAAATTACACCATAAAAAGGAAATAATTTTATAATATATGTATTTTAAAATGTTTTAGATAATTTAGAACAAAATAAATTTTTGTGGATATGGAATAATTGGGAAAAACATTATTAAATCAAAATGAGTGTAAAAATTACATAATTAATCTATGACATGTGGAAAATTTGCGAATTATTTCTTGGGATGTTGGAACCATAGATATTGGATTGATCATAAATGATATAGAATTAGATTATGAATGTGTGAATTGAATAAAATAATTATTTTATAGAGAATCAACAGTTTTGATGAATTTCAATGATAATATGGAGTTGATGAGAAATTAAAAATCCCAAGTACAATATCAATGATAGTTTGGTGTTTATATATTTTAAGGACTTATTATGAGAAACAATTGAATATTATATTCTATTACAAATATATTTTAAATTAGTGAGTGGATATAGATAAATAGAGAGTTACCCTAGAATCTATAATGTATCTTTCCAAAAAGATTTAATCATCTATAGTGAGTAATAAAATTTGTTGGAACATTAACAAAATGATGGAAGATGTGTGACACCCCCATGTTACTATAGTGTAGTACACAATATTATTACGAGGTATTGAATATTTTTGGGACATTTGAATTTAAATATTTAAAAATTAACAGTTTGTTTTTTCATTTCATTATTATGACATAGTTAAGGGAATCCATATGTGAAAACCATGCAGGGTGCTATAGTTTTTAATAGTATATTTTACATGGTTAGCGCATGGTTTAACGAACTGTGTGGGGTACCTAGATTACAATGAATTTTTGTTTTTTTACAAAAGTGGCCCTCATGGTTGGTTCATGGTTAGGGGAAACATTGCATGAAAACCAAATAAATTATTGGGGTTCTATGTCATGGCTTATACATGGTTGGTATAGGGTTTTAACAAATTATTTATACTAAAAAATCATAAAACTCAGTTCATAACAAATGTTTATTTTTTTTAAATTTTATATTAACATCATAGTCTTAATTTTCCTCCCAAATCATTCAAATGGCCATGGGTAATAAAAATATAATTTATTTCCTCCATTTGACTTCTATTTCAATCATTCCACTTTGATCTAAAAGGAAATTTCGAAGGAACTCTTCTTTTCTATTCCTATCATATCCCTTCACCCATGTAATTAATACCCTATATCCAAAAAAAATTTGACCACTATGGGGGTTATTTTCAGATTTTGGGATGTTTTTCATGATTGGTTTTACAGTTTTTGGGATATAAAAAAGTTGATTTCTCGAATCACTCGATGTTCACCATGGAATGTCATATTTAGTGAATTATTTCTACATGAATTAGGTAGGTATTTATATTATCTTACTTTATATTATATAATATGAGGATCAGGGATATTTAAAAAAAATATTTATTTATTTTACAAATATACATTACCCATGAAGGTTTTTAAATGGGTTTTAAATCATTTTTTATACTTGGCATGGGAGGGATTTCAGTGATCTTTCTATTATTGTTTAAAAACAATTTTATTTTAATGATATGTGTTTCTAAAAATGATTAATATTATATTTTAAAAAAAATAATGTATTTTATATAGGTTATTAACAAAAATTATTTTCTATGTAAATAATTTTATGTTTTACAATGAGCTTATTGATAAATAAGTCATGTTTGAACCATAATAAAGTATTTTGAAACTTGTTTCCCTGTTGAACAATATGAATGTAGACATAAAAGAGAGGATTATTTAAAAATTGATTTTAAAGGGTTCATTAAAATAGATATTAAAATTGGTGTAAATGTTTGTAAATCTTGATCTTGTTATGAATGTCATTTTTAGAACTTTTTAATAGTTTTATTTGATATACATGAAACACTCCACTATCCCCATTAGTTGTTTTATATCTTCTTGTGACCTCTTGTGAGAAAAATTATCTTGAGATAGATTCTTGTTAATGAATATGAAGATAGGATATTAAAATCAATGGTGTTTGATGTTATATGAGGTTTACTTGTTATATTTAGAATAATTATATATATATATATATATATAATTGAGATGCTCACATGATTCAATTGTTTTGTCATATAGATTGATTGATATCATGAGAACACAAGTAGATTAATATAAAAATTATATGAGTTCTAAATATTCATTAATTACAAACTAGTTAGTGCATTAGGTATGACTATGTGATAAAATGGGTTTCTTCCCATTGATAGCAAGACTATAATTAGGTGTTGAGTACTGTTGAGTCCACCAATAGTAAGTTGATTCAATTTTAGGTTTTCTATATGTGAGACCCAATGTTCTTATATTTAGAACTAAGGAGTAACCCAAGATGAAAACATACTATTGAGTATTTGTTATAAAAAACATTCAACTCCTAGTTTCTATCCCTTAACCGTAGTTAATTTTACACCATCATTTATTAGTTAAATGTATTACACATCATTGATATATTTGTGACTGTTTATGTTTATATTCATGGAACACCCTAGGATTTTAGTAGAGTAAAATTCTGTTAGATATAGTATATTATATGAAACACTAATATTAAAATAGAATATAACACTCTTTTACTTCATTATATATTTTTTAAAAAAATTAATATTTTTGATATATTGTGATACGCATAATACTAGAATTAAACGAAACATGATAATCTACTAAAATATTATTATTTAAACAAGGACAATATAACCTAGTTAATAAGTTGGAGGGTTTGAATAATTATAACTAAATTACGAAAATTACATGATCAATAAATATATAGAATGAATTCCATGTTTTTTTATTTATTAGAATATAAAATAAGAATCTTTTAAAAGAAAGGGAAATGTTTTCTAAAACACAGTATTCTTCTAAAAGTCTGTTTAGTTTCACTTTTCAACCATAATTTAAAAGTAGTTTATAATTGTTTTTGGAAATTTATATTTAAAAATGAACTTAATTTTTGATATATACAGTTCAAAATTATATATCGGTTAATTTTTAAAAAAGATTATTTTTGATGAATAGTGAAAATAGTGATTTTTATTTAAAAATGTATTTTAATTTAAATTATTTTAAGAGATATAAAATATTTTAAATTGGATTTAAATTAATATTATTAAAATTATATTTATATTTAATAAATTAACGTAATTGAAATCATTTTTTACTCAAAATTATGATATAAACTCTTTTAAAATGTTAGGCTGATCTTCTTTGGGAAAACTGGTTTTTAGGCATATTTATAAAAATAATTTTAAATAGAATTATACCAATTTCATTAATTCAATTTCGTAAAATGGATTCGATATTTAGTTTCATAAAAATTAATGTTATATAAAAAATATGGACATAATATTTCTTCAAAATAATTTTTTAAAACAATAAATAAAAATTACTACGATTAAGGTTACACCACGATTTTGTGTCTTGCATACTATTATGATAAAATAAATTTTCCACACACATCAGTTTTAATTTAGTAAATTTTATTTAATATTTTTAATAAATTGGTACATGTTTTATTATCATTTTTTCTTTTTTCATAAATTATATATTACCTTTGTAAATAAAAAGATACATTTACTATGTAGAAAAATAAAATAGAAAAATTATGTAAGCTTAACGGGTAAGGATTAACTTGTAAAAAACAAGTGTTTTTTGGAGGTATGTATCAATATTATATTCCTTAATATATGATGTTTTTATATTTTTTTAGGTACCTAGTATGAGAGTGACCCCTCATTATTGAATAGTTTTGTATATTTACAAAAATACAACCACTCAACTATAAAAGGAAACTCACTCCCTTACATATTCACACCTCTAGAACACATTTTCTTGAAAAAAACCATCCAAAATATATCTATGAAATTATTTATTGACATTATAAAGGTTCTAGTGTTCCAAAAATATCAATTGTAGGAACCATAATAGAAGATCAAATGATGTTTACTACAATAGAAGGTAATAATATTAATAAAGTTCTTTCTTTTTCATTATTCATTTAAAATCTTCAATTGTTTCATAAAACATACAATATAATAAAATCTGTATCTCAAATATACCAATATGTATTTATGTTAATGGAATAACCCATATCTATCTTATATTCCATTAAATAGAAAACAAAATTTTATGTCATATGTACGGTGGACTATCACCTAACGAACCGATGTAATTAATTTTCCATTACTACCATTCAATGATAGATATAATGTGTTATTTAATGTGTATATATAAATTTTATTATATAATTATACTTATGGAGTTATAATATCAGATATAACTTCTTACATTCCATTATGTTTATAATATCACAACATCGATCATGTATGTGGTGGACTACCGTCACATGAAGTTGTGAGATTCATTATTCACCTATGATTTACATGGAAGGTAATGAGTATATATTTAATTAATATGTGTGATTTATATTAATTTATATATATTCAAGAAAACTAACATATTATTCATTTCCTTACAATTTCACCTGTTAGGGGAATGATATTGTCGCTCATGCGTACATATGACCTATCATTTCCATGAAGCGATGTGATTTGTTTTCAATGACCAATTGTAAATAATGGATATAAGGATAGATCTATAGAAAAAAATTTCAAGAAATTAATATAATTCTATAGATAATTTAACATATCCAACTTCTAGAAACTGGAACTTTCATAACCAAACATACCCACGAAAACAAGACAATTAACACATGAATGAATGAAAATAATGAAATATTATTAACAAGGGGAGGTATGAAGTTATCATATGAATATATATGATATGATATATATGTTTATGTTTCTATAATTGATTTATAATAAACCTATATTTAGTATACATGCGGTTTAGACACATTTAAAGGAATTCAAACATGAGGTAAGGGTTTCTCATCTCACATTTACTTTCGTGAGACATATTCCATATTCAGTAATTATTTATTTTTTATGGTGTATAGAATTCAAATTTGATATCTTATATTTATAATATCTTTATATTCATGGTATTTTATGTTTCATTTGATGTAATTTATTTTATAGGGAATATAATCAAGAGGTAACCAAGGTGGTAAGGGTTTATTTAACAATCTCATCATTATTTGGGATTATTTATATTTAAGTATCCCATTGGGGAATTATTTTTTCTCTACATATTAAATCCAATAAAATTAATTATACTATGGTTATTCATTTAATTTTAGTGTTATAGTAATATTTTATCACAAATTGGAACTTAAAATGTCTGAGATAATGTTTTTAAGAATATTTGACTTTATTTCTCCCTTCGGTCAAAAATCCTTATTCTTCTAATTTTTTTTTCAAGAAATTGATTCATAAATATTTTTATTATTATAAAAATGATTTATTAAACACATTATTACAAATGTATTACATTTTCTTTTTTTAATTTAATCTTCATGTTTCTTTCGATCAGAGACTGTTAAGAATTTATAGAAAATGTGAATGTATTTTTTAATCTACTCAACAAATTTTTAAGTTTCCTACCATCAATGAAAATAAATTTTTTTAAAACATATTTAATAAATTTATAAGGATTTTTTAAATAAATTTATTCTGAAAATGTTTTTTGAAATTTGAATTTTAGAAATATTTCAAAAGTAACGGGTTATTTTTTCCAAGAAAGGTTTTAATTAAAATTTTAGGGAATTTATATTAATCAATGTTAAAAAATATTTATTTAAATGAGGCACCACTAGGGATATTATATATTTATACCATTATTATTATTTCCTTTGATTTGTTTATGATCATTTTGATTAATGATGAAAAATGTTATTACCATTCACCATATTACTCTATAAGGTTTATGATTATGTTTATTTTATTGGGGTAAGTATTAACATTATATATGTTAGTTTTTAAATAAGAATCATAATTCTTATTATATTTCACCCCTTTCACATGAGTAATTATGTGGAATTATTATGTGATGGGCATCAAATAGTTTTATATAACCCCTTAATGCATGTATAAGTCTTATTGGACAAATTAATTGGAAGAATTATATGAGTTTTTACCTAGAGTTTTAAACTATCTTTCAAAAGATCATTATTGATGCCCACAAAATAATCATAGAAAAATATAAAAGGGAAAAAACATGAATATGGGGATTATTTTCCCAAAAAAATAAAATGATAAATGGTTTAAATACACACAAAACACATATCCTTCATCATGAGAAATGATTGAATGTCTATTGCAATGTCATCAAACAGTCATGCGCAACACAACACCATTTGGAAGATCTTGCATAACCCTTTTCAAAATAAATCCTTATTCTTTTGAAGGCATCCAAGACACTCATTGATCATCTGGAGGATTCTATATGGGATTTATCAATAAAAGTGACTCATTAGGTGAAAGGCACGAAACAACCATTCAAAAATCCTTGTAAAATAAGGGGTTAAAATATGAAATATATGGGTACCACATGGGTGGGTAAATATTTACACGACATGACCATGCTACTGTAAAGAAAAGAATGAAGCTTTAGAGACATGACCATATTATCAAGCAAGAACCTGATGACATGGATTAGGCTCTGAAGAAAATAAAAATGGAATTTCCATGAAAATGATCACACATCACCAAGGACACTTTAGAAGTCATGTGATGTTTCATTGACTAGGAGAAAGGTTATCTTTGAAATGAACCATTATGTAATTAATCGACCTAATTTATCATCAAAAAAGAACCCTACCCAATCCTTCACACACCTTAAGGGCATTCCCAATCCCTAAGGGCTGGAGAAAATCACCCAGTCATCAGATAACAAACCATAGGGAATGATTTCTACTAACCTTAAAAAACACATGGAATATATATATGGGATGAAAGAAAGAATAGTAGAATAAAAATAGATATATACCATAACTATAAAAAGGAGATCAAAAAAATGACTATAAATGTAGAAAAAACTGAAATATACAATTCCAATGTTAAATGACCACAACCAAACACCTATTATATGTGATTTCATGGATGAACTCCCACCATACCACCACCAGCTTCCTAACTCCTCTGAAATTAATCCTTATAGACTCACTCTAGCACCTTGCCTTTCCCTCAATGTGAAGATAAACATAGGTATACAGAACACTAAAGAGGTGTGAAGGGTGTGATCTAACATGATTAATAAGATCCCACCCAAGTGTTCCATAAAATTTCTCTATATAAAATTTCTTATATGTTGATTTTAAATCAAAAAAGTCCTGATAAAAAGTTAATTAGTTTTATAGAAAATGTGGTAATGGTTTTCCCTTTATCGTAGTTCTAAAAAAAGCTGATATATCAATATCAATGCCCATTTTCCATATAATTCTTTTAGAGGAATAACCATGAATATCAAGTCTAAAATATAAAGATAATAAACCCAAAATAGAATAACATGTATCGGCACTAAGGTAACTATAGGCCAGACTATTGGACTACTTGTACCAAAATCAGTCAAGTGAAAAATAAAGTTCCTAGAACACATGCCTAGGATGTAGAGGAATTAACCATTAGTTGACCACCCAAATTTCAATATTAGTCCCCTGGAACAAATGGCCAAAGAAAAAAAGGATATCCCATGAGAAATCCTCTCGATAATCATAAAAGTAGGACAATGGGCTCAAGATAAACCTTCCATATAATTACCCAAGGAAAACAATATGCTCATTCTCACATCTCATTCTAAAACATTGAAAACAATTTGAAACCCTTTTCATAAATCCATTTATAATCATTGAAAATACCCAGTTTATTTCCATTTATCCACTCCCAGAGAAAAAACCATTTTCATTTTAAGATCTTTTTTTAACCTACACAAAAAAAATCATGAAAATTACAATATAAATCAGTTTATAAAGAAGAAATAATATGGTTCCTCAACATAGGATAGATATTAAACCACCTACCTAAAACTCAGATTACACAAGCCCACAACGGTACCCACAAACAATAAAAACACAAAAAACCAATGAAGGACATATAAACAAATAAAAATATCAAGATTTATCCAATTTACGAAACAAAGGGTCAGTGTAAATGAGGAAACCCACATACCTCAAGAAAGAAAACACACCAAACCTCAAATAATAATGGAACATCCTCTAGAACTACATCACACAACTAGTATAGAATAATACATGTAAAAAAATTCCATAGCAATGAATATGATAATGAAACATGTGGGAACTACCGTGATCAATGGAAATTAAGTAGAACGATCACTCACATAGAGACTCTCATTACAACTTTAATGAAGATCAAACACTAAATAGATTGACTGAGAAGAAACATTCACTAAAAATTATTCTAGTAGAGCTCTATTTCGAGATAAATGGAGAATATGAGGTTGAATGGACACACACAACCCAAAAGGAACAATAAAAAAATCCTTTATCTAGGAATTAATTGACCTATAAATCCATTACACATCATGAAATACACGATGTTAAAGTACGATGAAAAATATATCACATCAGATTAATAATACAATATATAAATAACTTAAAACATGAAACAAATCATCACATCGAGTGACCATTCAAATATTGAATCCATTTCACGGCTTACAACCATCAACTATTACACATCCTATAACAAAGTTACATGATGTGAAATTCTCCTGTAGCTTGTAGAAACCATCGGTTAAATATGAATGTCCACCAAATCTATGACTTCACCATCATAGATATTCTCCCAATTCCTTATTTCCCATATATAGAAAAAATGGAAAACCATGGTGAGGTTAAATATTTACCTGGTAGATTGGTAACAGGTTTTTAGAAACTCCTCAGCATAAATATTTTATATCCCTGTGAAGTCTTGTGGATGTTTTGATCCCTAGAAAAATATGATTCTATTGGTCCCTCATCAAAACATAAAGTTCTCATGTATCATGAGAATATAACCAATTTTTTCATATATTTATAAACAATATAATCATCTTCCCATATAGGAATTTTACTTGAGAGTTAATGATCTCAAATGTTTCTTCTAAATAGAAACATCTGGTTCTGACTCAATTTCTTCAGAACTCAGAACATGAGAAGGATTAAGATAATACATCCGAAATTGAGTCATCTAGAAAATTCATAAATACATGTTAATTGAATGACCAATTATAACTGATTACAAACCTTTCTAAGCTACTCAGTGACCATAAATGATCCAACAAATCATAGAGCCAACATTCCTTCATTTCAAAGCCGATGATGACCTAAACTCGGAGAAAAAACAGGAAGAAAAATACGCCAATTTATAACACTAGAGGATGATGCCACTGATGTGTATACAATTTCTATCAAATCTAGGTTTTTACTATGTGTCGATGTAAATAATGTATCTTTAATAACATATCCTTGAAAAAACTATGTCAAACAAAAGCTACTTCTCCAAACACATCCCAACAAAGTCAAAATCCGCATGGAAGATCAAACAAAACCTTAAAGGGAGCCATTCAAATCAATGATTGATAACTACGGTTAAAGAAAAAATCAATAAATCTCATAGGGCTATACCATGACCCACAAAAATCAATGACATAGGAACGAAGCATATCCTCCTGGCTCTGAATCACTTTCTCTTTTTGATTATTTGACAGTGGATTATAATTTTTTCTCATCTTGACCCAATTTCTCATCACCTCTTAGATAATCCTCCAAATACTATAGGTAATTCTGGTATCCCTGTCCGAAATAATGGTAGAAGGACTCCCATGTAACCTCACAGTCTATAGCACATATAGCATACCTAGATCGTCAAACATTATGGCATCCGTGATTTAAATGAAATCATAATACTTCATCAATCCATCCAAAACTACCGTGGTAACATTCCTCCCTCATGGAGTTCATGGTAATCCAACAAAAAAATAAATGGGAACCTTGTATAATTTCCAAACCATCATTGGATGTTTTTTTTGAAAACTAGAGGATTCTATTTTCCCTACCATTATCTACTGGTATGTGTGAAAACAAGACACATAATATACAATGTCATGCTTCATACTCAGGAACTAGAATCATCAACACATTTCATAATACATATTCATTTTACTATGATGAATGGACCATGATGAACTATGTCAATTAAAAAGTCTAAATGCCTCAAAGAAGTTAGGATGGATACCCTCTTCCTAAAGTGTATCATACCATCTGAAGAAAGAGACCATCCAGAAATAGTGTCCCCACCATAAATGATTTCATAAATTTTACTAAAATCAAAATCATACTACTAACTCAATAAAATAGACTCCAGGATAGAATATGATAACTGAATACTAGTTGAAGTATACCCAAAGAATCCTCTTGAAAATATAGGTTCAACTTAGGGAAAATCATCATAAGGTTCCACTTATCCTTTGACTCTACAATATCCGATGACATTACTTTCCTTTTAAGAGTGTCTAAAACAAAATTTTCTTTCCCCGAGGTGTAGGGATTATCAACGTAAAATGTATGAAGGTATTCTACCCATCATCTCTTCCTAAGATAGATTTATTTCTAAGGAATGATATAATTCTATATATTATTATTAGAGATGACTGAGTCTCTATCCCCTAAAATACAGTTCTTCTAATATTTAAGCACATGCATAATTATGACAAGCACTAAATCATGAGTGTGGTAATTCTTATCATGATACCGAAGCTGACAAGAGCTATAAACTACCACATGGTGATGTTACATAAGAATTTATACCAAACTAAAACCATAAGATTCAAAAAAGACCACATACCCCTTACTGGGCTTAGATTATATCAACATAGGATCTACTATAAAAAGTAGATTTAGTTCAATGAAATAATTCTAACACTTCACATCCCATGTTAATTTCATAGATTACATTGTTTATATCAATAAAATGTGACCCCAGCATAGATAAATCATTAATGAACTGTTAGTAGTGTCCAAAAATAACAAGGTATATCCATATATAAAATGAATTTTATGGTTTTATCCATAAAAAGAAACCCTACAACTTCTGAGGATAAACTGATAATCCATGTTTATAAATATCATTCCATAAGAACATCACTTCCAAAATCCAAAAACTACATTTCAAATGTTTTAAATACAAATATTGACTTCTCAAAATATCAAGAACCAAAGACTGATAGTTCTCATGGTCAGATTTTGAATAAACCATAATATCATAAAAAACACTGCCAAAAAAGTGTCAAGATATTGATGATGGTTCTGATTCATCAAAGACATAAAAACTGAATGATATTTCTTCAAACCAAAAGGCAAAAGAAGATATTCATAATGTTTATACCTTCTCATGAAAGATTTATTCGGTATATCAGACATCTGAACTCTGTGATGGAGATAAATCAACTGAATATCAATCCTTGAAAACAATTTCTCACTTTAAATGATCAGAATAATCATCCACATGAGGAAAACTATATTGTTTCTTAACTATTACCTGATTCAACGCCCGATTGTCCACACACAACTGAAGTGAATCATATGAATTCTAGGAAAAGTGCATAGGGGATTCCCATAGTGAAACACTAGGGTGAACAAAACCTTTTTACAATTGGTAATCGAACTAAATATTGAGTTTTTAAGCTCTAATGGTGCCATTGAATTTGAAGGTATCAATATTGATTTCCTACCTAACATCAGTTTGGTTAAAAAATGTACCTCTCTCTCTAGAGGATGACTGGATAAGTCATATGAAAACCATCAAAAAAATATCGAAAAATAATTGAAATATCAACAATAGTATAATGGTCATTAGGAGCGATCATAATAGTAGATAAAAAATTATGTGCTCTGGGTGGGAAGGTCCTGCATAACTAGAAAATAGGTCCCACTCCTCCAGAATGACACAATAGATCCCAAAGGAACCAATAAACAAATCAATCTGATGTTAACAATCAACCTCAAATTGATGAGGTACAAGTCAATACATACCGATGATGAATTCAAACAGATATAAATCATGAATTATAAAATCTAAGACCAAATTCATGACATTTATAATTAACGAATAAGAAAGACACTGAAACCCCTGCTCTTTCCTCTTACAAAGAAGTTTTTATAACCTTATTACAAAAGACATAATATTTGTTGAATGTTTAATAATATCAACAAAATGTGTTGATATAAATGAGTGATAGGTACCAGTTTCAAATAAAACAATTGGTTTGGAAGATTAATTAAAGATATTACATCTCACTATTGCTGGACCTACATTGAACTCCACTGGAAACGTGTACACTGCATGAAATTGCATTACTCTTAAAGATTGTGTCTATAACCCTTTAATTCTCAAAGAATATGACTTATTCATTGTATGGTTTGGAGATAATGAACTCTAATCACAAATAGGTATAATCATATTATGACAGACGTGTTGTAAGTGACCAACATGTCCACAATTGTTTCACATATTCCTGAGCATAGTACAAAAACTCCTTGTGTGTTTCACCTTTCCACACTGATATAAAGTATAAGAATCATTTCTAGATGTAGTAGAAAATGTGGAGGGGGTAGGCTGTTGAGGCCCAAAACCACCACTTCTACGATGATCTTTCCACTTCCATTTCATCCCATTAATTCCACTAGAGCTACCATTATATGGAAGAGAAGGGGTGAAAATCCAATATTATATTCCATGGTTTTCTCTTCCATCATAGATTTTTCAATTATCTCCACATAGGTATAAATATTTAACATATGTTCCTATGATCTGATAACCTATTGTAGAACCTGTAGATACCTATGTGCCTTCAACTAGTCATCAGTTACCATGTTCAGAGGAATACGAGAAAGCTCAGCAAAACTATTAGTGTATGACAACACTGAATGCTCTCCCTGGTGTAATGATTGAAACTATAGAGGTTTTTCCAACATCATCATCATTAAAAAAACCTCTGGAAGAATAGGGTTTTGAAACCACAAAAATCTAAGACCATGTGTTTGTCTTCCTAGAATATGTAATCCCACCATCGGTTACCAGAACCCTTGAGTATGAACACTGAAAACATCACCTTGATTTTCTAAGGTGTCTTTGAGAAGTTTATGATCTTATCGATAGTATCTAGGAATTCATCCGCCACTTGATGTTCATTTTTTTAAAATATGGTTTGTTCTCACACAATAATTCCTTTGATCGATCTCCATCCCCTCTAGCACTTGTATGTACTTGAAAAACTATTTTATGAACTCGTTGAATATTTTGATCAACAACACAAATTTACGATACTATAGTTTCAATGAGATTATGATCTATTGGATTATTCCCTTGAGGTGCATCAACTACACCTTTCTGAATAACTCTTTGAAGATGTCTCAGAGGAATAATATTGCACACTGAAACATAATAATGATCAGACGACAGAACAAATCTCAGTTCAAACCAGAAAATTCATAAGAAGAAACTAAAATTCAAAATAAAACCCAAATATAGAGGCACATACCCAACATCCCATGAAAAATTGAGTCACAAAATGAAAATAGATGGCCAGACACTTATCACAACATACTTCTCATGTTCCAACAATCCTACCTCTAGTGCAACAAAAATCCAATGGCAAGGAATCATGGGGATAGACTAACCATTTCTACCATTTTATCATAAAATGAATCAATTTTCCCTTAAACATAGAACCCAAACTGATCTGTCACATACCCGAAGGGTGTTTCGGATCCCCACAGGTCGGATATAAGAACTCGGGCATCAGAAAAACCATAGGGAATGATTTAACACAACCTGAACAAAAACATGACATATATATACACAAAAAAGGAATAAACAGCAGAAACACAAAAAATATATTCTATAACTACAAGAAAGACTGCAGCAAAAATGACTGTAAAAGTAAAAAGAAAAACCAAGAGATATGTCTAACATCAAAGGACCAAAACCAAACACCTTATCCTTATGATTTCTTAGAAGAACATCGAAATTGTCACTACCAACTACCCAAATCAGCTGATTGGAATCCTCACCACCTTACTATGACACCTTGCCTTTCCCTATATTGGAAGACATATATAAGTCATCAAACAAATGAAGAGGTGTGAAGGGTGTGAGATAACATGCTCAATTTGACCCCAACATGGTTTTCCATAATAATTGATTGCATAAAAATTCATACCTGATCATTCTAAATAACACATGGCAAGATAATAATTAAATCATTTTTATATAAAACATGGTAAACTTTTCCCCATTATCATAGTTCTAAAAAATCTTGTAAATCAATTTCAAAGAACATTTTTCATATCATCAATTCACCAGAATAAACATGCATATCAATGCTGAAAAATAAATCCAAGAAATACAAAATAGAAGTACAGGTTTCTGCACTAAGGAACACTATAAGTCAGGATAGAAGGCTACTCATACCACAATCAATCACATGAAAAATTGGTTTTGTTGAACAACAGATTGGTAATTAGGGGAATACCCCATGATTCTACCCCCCAATAATTTCAATATGATTCCCCTAGAATAAAATTCCTAGAAAATAGAAGAAATCACCATGATAAAATCTCCCAATAATCAAGAAACATGGAAAATGACCTCAAGATAATCCTTCCACCTAATTACTGAAGGTATACCATGTTCTTTTTTTAATATAATTAAAAATATTGGAAACACATTTCAAAACAATATCATTAATCCATTTCAACTCTTTGAAAATACCCATTTTCTTTCCATTTATCAACAAATAGGGAAAAACCATTTCCCTTTCAAAATATCATTTCAGAAGAGGCACAAAAAAATCATGTCTATTCTATGTATAAATTAGTTTATAATGTAGAAGATATGGAATTCATCAATTTAGGTTAAATATGGAACCACCAACCTGAAAACTAGGGTCACACACACCCACAATGGGTTCCGACAACAACCAAAACAAGACGAAATCAACAATGACCCTAAAATCCAATCCACATCTCAAGATTGATACAATTTTGAAAACATAGGGTCAATAGAAATGAGTACACCCACATACCTCCAGAAAAAAACCCTGATGCACTACAACTATCAAAGGAACTTCTTTCATAATGGGATCACAAAAAATATATTGAAGAATACATAAAGAAACATGAATTTCAGACCAACGAATCATAAAACGCAACCCATGGGTGATAGAATGATCAATGGTAACGATGATCCAAAAATATAACTCACCCCAAGAGAATCAAAGATACCAAAAAAATGATCGAATGCCAAATTTATTTATTAGGAAGGAATGATGTATCCAAAAATCACCTAACAAGAACTTTAGTTTTAAGGGAAAAGGAGGAGAGGCTATTGAATGGACACCCAAAACTCAAAAAACTCCCTAAAACTTCCTTTTGCATGGAATTACATGATGTGTACCTCTTACAAATCAGAAAAATCCATAACGTTCAAGTAAGATGAAAAATAAATCATTTCTATTAAAAATATGATATTTATATAACTCATGATGTGAAATATATCTTCACATTAGGTAAGATTTTACATCTTGAATCCCTTTAATGGATTGCACCCAAAAACCATTACATTTTTCTAACATTTTTACATGATAGTAAATTCTTCTATAGACTACAAAAACCACTGATTAATGATGAGAGTCCAACAATTATTTTACATCAACATCATAGGTATACACCCAATTCCATCTTGGGCCTATATAGATTGAATAAATGGAAAACCAAAATGAGGTTCCTTACATACCTAATAGATTAGTAATGGGATGTTATATCTTCCAATTCACAAGATCCCAATCCCTTGGAAAATAAATAAGTAATATTAAATTAGAATTGATAGGAACGTCTTGTGAGGGGAAGATATGATTATTTTATGAAAATATAGATTTATTCCTTCGATGATCATCATTGATCATGTGAGGCCCCACTTGATATTCCATCTTGGTCCTATAAGGCTCCCTAGAAAGCCACATTTGTCTCAGGGAAGATCCCATAAAAGTCAACTAATATCACAGACAATCCATTCCATCAGAATACTGATCTTACGAAGGCCCCTAATCATGTCATCCTAACATTGTGGAAGCTCCTTATAATGATAAAATAGTTAAGAAAGACCTCTTCGATTGGCCAATGTCTAATAGAAGGAAAAATGAAAAGATGGTTTTACCATCACTAAATATCATGTGACACCTATGGTGGAATCATTTGAAGAGTATAACATAATATACCACCACTAACTCCATCATGAATCTATGAGATACACACTATATAGGGAAGTGTGTAGATACGGTGTTGAGGTCTATAAATAAACCCCATGAAAAAACATGCACCCATGGATCCACACACTGAAACACCCAAGAATCTGAGCAGAACTCTCAGAGAATTAAATCTCAGGATTGAAATGTCTTACACTATGCAATGATCTGGGGAATGACCTAAGGTATGTTGAGGTATGGATAGACACTCCATGTTATCACTTGAGATCATGTAAAGGAATTATACCATATCAGCCATATTATAAAAACTATATCCTGTATATCATCTCAGTAACTTGAGAACTAAACAGGTTAACACGGAAAAAATGTAAAGCATGTATTAAATAAAAGGATGGGAAAAGACTAAAAAAGGGAGAATTATGAGAATGACATTCATGTTGATCCTCATTTTCTTAGCATGAATCACCCTGGTCATGCAACCACATTGAGACATGTCTCTCAAATTACAAGGCATTCATTTATCATAATATATGGATCATTTGATGACCCTAGACATGTCAAATAAATCACAAACCCCCTCTAGGTATACCCACAATTACCATGAAACCCTTCCGGATCGACACATAGACCTTACGATGTCCTCTATACATAACACTGAAATCATGTTGTGGAACTAGTGTTTGTTAGTAGGGTCTCTTTATAGAACTAGTGAATGTCAATCGGCTCTCACGATGTCCTCTAGACAAATTAGCCAGATATTTTGTCACCCTCCAAGAATGTCAGCCAGATTTTGGGATGACCCTAGGAGAAGTTAGCTGGATCATGTGATATACTCCAAGTATATTAGATGAGATCATGTAATGTACTTTATAAGAATTCATCAAAGTGTTATGATTTTATCTATACAAGGAATACTTGGTTATGTTATGGAATTAAAAAATTACATCAAAATTATGCGACGTCCCTCAGAAAATTAAAAATTGATCATGTGATTTTATTTGGAAATGTATGAAATACAACCCGACATGTATAAGAGTGCATCTACATGTAATGTTAGACAATTAATACATTTCAGGGAAACAATCAATCATGTCATATGGGAAATCATGCCATGTCAAGTAGGACCCCATGATATGATAACATTATCCAGTATCTATATTGTGACAACCTTATTGTGTAAGACCCAATCAATGGAATAATATGACTACGCCCATACTAGGGAAACCTCGATTTTTATGCCTCTATCAATGGAATAATTTTTCAATATCCATAATAGGTAAATGTCATTGTGTAATAACCAATTAGTGGAATGATATGACAACCTCCATACTTGGAAAACCTCATCTTGTAATCCTCGATCAACTGAGCTATGATGACTCTAATTCCTACAATAACTAGGAAACATAGGACACTTTTCTATGGTATGATCTCAAATGGGTATCCACTTCTGTGTATGTTCCCTCATGTATCTGGCACTTCAACAATCAGAACTCCATCATTTCCATGAGCTTATCATTATACCTCATCCATTAGTGGAATGAGAATCCAAATGAACTATAAGAAATCGAATTCCTATAATTATTAGGATATATAGGTTTCCTTCTTAAGACCCAAGATCTATATTAAACATCCAAAGGGTTTTCCAATCACATATGTAATGAAAAAAAATGTAATGTGACCAATTACATTTTATCCCTTATTTATAACACTTAGGATGGATCATGTGGGAATAGGGTTTCTCAATGGTCATATAATTCATACAATGAATATCCACTAGTTAGGTAATACCTTGTGTGTAAACCCAAATCATTGTCATGATATTACAACACCCTACACAGGTATCCACCTTAAGGTCAGTTCAAATGGTATAATTCAACTACAATGAAATAGATTCTTTCCATAAACAAGATGTGTAGGACATCTTCATGAGGCAGATGCTAAAATTTCCTATTCTAAATTGTATACATGTATGAACTTTATACATGATGTTAAACTGCACATGTTTAATAAAAAAATATGGTTTTTGATTACTGCAATAAATATGATACATGAGATGATTCATAAAGGCTAAATCTCATCCTCAAAATATTAAATTCCTCTATGAAAGCCCCAAAATTCCAATGTTCTTCGATATATGGATTCATCGTATATGAAGTTATCCATCAATGATAAATTAATGAATAACCATGGATATAAATACATTAATCCACCAATAAAATTCTTTTTTAATATAACAAGATTTAATCTATGATCATAGTGTTAGGGTAACCAATACCGTATTTGGATTAGGAAGATATTCTCAATCATATATTAAATCTATAAGAGAGTCTCAATGTAGGGAACAATTTACCCTAAAAGGGTGTGATGTGCCTGACATCCCATCCTCTTGACCAATGTGAGTTCCAAAGCATCATTGGATCTGAAACCCCAATTGAATACCTTCCTTTGGAAAGAATGTTTTTACCCAATTATTGATATGGGAACCATTGAGAGTTTATATGAATGATTTGAATGACTGGTGAATCTGACATGAATGATTGTACATACATCAAACCCCACAATCAAAGCATCAGGCTATTTTCTCCTACCACATGAGTGATGAGAATATTTATTTTTCTTCTTGAAACAAAAATGGTGAACCCAATGTGAAATCATCTAATTATGGTATCTATTTTTCAAGATAAAAAAATAAATTTACCAATTATCATCATACCATTGTGTTCTCATCATATGGTTGATCACCATAAACATGTGATTTATTTAAAGAAAAAAAAGTTGTGAACCAAACATGAATCTATCAAATAATGGAATGGTTGGTTTTCTATATGGTCTGCCATTTTCATTCATATCCCAGGAAAACATGGAAAACCTAACATGAATCTTATATTTTCCTCTATGTATTTGGGGTTCTCATGTAATAATTACTTCCTCGCATTGATATGTCTTCAGAAGAAAAATAGTCATATTAGGAATAAAGTGAATATTATCTATCCCATATATGTATGATTGGGAACATACCATGCCTACAATGATACACTGATTGGTGACATGGTTTCATGTTGTCTTCATGACTGTAGATACTGCTCTCTAAAACAACAGCATAATCTAAAATTCCTTCATCCAGTAACTATTATAGAAAAGAATCTATGGCTACATCCCCCATGAGACTCATAGTGACCTCACATTACTGAAAGCTTCATTATTAGGTGGAAAATTCAATGGAAAAGGAATAAAATCAACATAGAATGATCCAAATCCCTGAGGATTCCAATGAGGGTCTCCAAAATCTAGAATTGGCCAGTTTTTTCTATCCAAAGAAAGAATTACTAATGCTTGTGGCACTCATTTCCACCTATATCATTTTTGGGATCTTATCCCCAGGCACAAAAATCACTACCTTTAATATCTGATGAAGGTGGAAAAATGAGTCAACTATGGATCCCTTCTAGTTTGGGGGAAACCAAGGAGGGAACTTTTCCACTTCTATCCTTAGAACTATCCCTCTAGTTCCCATATATCTCTTGGTGATTTTACCACCTGACACACTACCACATATAATCCCCGCACATATGCATTAATACAGACACATTATACATGGAAAGATATGGATAACTGTGAGTTGGATCTCATTAATTGTCCCACTGATGAAGTATTGTATAATATTATGAAAATAACAAGAGAGATGGATCATATCCCTAAAAACTCATAATTAGGATGTGTCCATACTCATAAATAATTAATGGGGGAGGTTCATATTCTTAACCTAGTGCATAAATCCCAAAGGAATATTCTGGTGGAACAAGGAGGGAAAAATATGGTTATAGCCACATATTAATAAAATATATGTACAAGAACATTATTGATTTAAAAAATTTGTAGGCTTACATTCTTGTATGTAATTTTCTAAAGTGTCATTACATCTATGTAATAAATGAAGAACTCCACAAAAGTATTCTAGCACCAGTATAATTACATGTACAATGGAATATACCTAACCAAACTTCTAGGGTAGTAGAACACTCTGATTAGACAGACATAGTGGTTACTTTGGAGAAAATGTACATTCATGATCCTATATATGATGGTTATAATGATATTATAGTAAAGGATGAGGAACCAGACTAGGATCATATTCTCATTACAATCAGGGATCACCATGTGAGATTGTATCATGCCATGGGAAAAGGGAATAATCATTTCAAAAAAGAACTATGGAATATTACAAAGGACAATGATCCGGATCATACCCCCATTATGGGTGTGGATCACCATATGAGAGAGACACATGCTTCTTGACTAGCACATAATCCTATCGAAGAAGACCTATGGAATAATCCGAAGGCCCAGTATAGATATCGCATCCCCATTCTAGTTGGGGTTCATGAAATCAGAGTGTCACATACCTCGAGGCAGTCTCATATTCCTATCAGTGAATCTACGTACCATATTCCAGTAGATCAAATGATCCATGCTCAAAAACATACTTATTCAGATGAATGACTACATCAGCATCATTTTGAAACTATGAATGAGAGGGGTCATATTCCTTCTCCCACTCTAAGGGGCATTTTTTTATATTCCCACAAGCAATGAATATTCAAACTCATATCATATTCCTGCTCCAATTGGGGCTCTATCACACCCCTACCTAGAAATTTGCATTCATGGTTAATGTGCGATAAAGGTTTTGTACCGGGTTCCATAAATTTCATCACCAATGTAGGTGGTCCCATTGCACAATAATTTTATAAAGTAATTTATTATTCTTGATTGAATTTATAAATGTGTTATTTTGATTAATTATGTGGTGAAAATGATTTTTTAATGTCGTTAGTGTGCTAATATGTTAGATTTGAGTTTTAATGATGAAAAAAACTATGTTTCAGGTGTGTTACAATGTATTTATTCTTAAAATAGGGTTTGGGGTTGTTTTGAAGGTGAAAATCAGATTCTCAAAGACACATGTGTTATGGTGGAGTTTTTTGTGAAACCAAGAGTGTTTTAAAGTGAAATAAAATGTTATGAAATTGATGTGAGAGGTTTGAAATTGGATTCTTATTTGAATGATTTGTATTTTTATGAAAATATTTTGTGATATTAAAAATGATGTTTGATTTTGTGACTACTGATTTCCTGAAAATGGAAGTGTGTGTTGAATGTTTTTTTGGAGGTGAAAATGGTTTTCTCTTTACCTTTCGTACTATCATGAGTGACCATATTCATGGAATATATGTAGAAAGTGGTGAGGTGCTTAGATTAACATGAGTAGGGGAATGTGTGATACTTCATGATGTACCATTGGTGAATGTGCATCACACCCATCCAGTTTTATTATCAAATGTGTTTTTAAAGAAAATATGGAGTACATGGTTGTCTATATTTTCATGGTGTGTTTATTTTTTATTTCAGATTGTTACCTACAAATTATTTCACATTTGAATTCTCTTTCTATTGGGATATGTTTGATGTTTCATTTTTTTGGTCAGTTGTTTTGATATAATGGTTAATGGGGTTTTCTAAAAAAGTGTATCAGATACCTTTGAGTAGGTTCCCTTTTGTGCGTTTGGTGTCTGTTTGGGGTATGTTTTGTCCAGTGGTCAAATTTTACTTGGTCCTTGAATTTTTCGTGTTGGCTAGTGCATTAACCAATAATTAATTGATGCATATTCAAAATCTGGACATGGGTGATTGACTATTGGAAGGTCCTCTAGTTGATAAATGTACAGACTCTATGATTTTTTGGATCAAGAAGATCCTCTCAGAGAAGAATAGAGGATGATGAAGGAGTTGAAATAATCATAGTTTCTTGATTGTCTTGAACCACCAATGGCGAAGCATAGAATCTTTAAGATTGAAGGCCCTATCTAGAAGTGGTGAAAGGAACTATAAGGATGGAAGTGGAGAGCAGTATGGGTTGTTGGTGTATGATTTTTTCTTAAAGGTCCTCGGGAAATTTCATTTGTTTCATTTAATAATGGTTTAATTTTCATCCACTAGTGTGGCATGTTTGGTCATAATATGCAATAATGGACGTATGCATCAGTCGTGTGCTACTTGAGACTCAGTTTATGGTCCTTCTCCTTGTAATGTTTATAACAGTATAAAGGGTCCTGTATGATGGTTTCTTGTAGAGTTATGTTAAATTTAATATGAAAACATGGATATTGTGGAACCCTTCGATAGCTTCTGTTTTAACAAAAGTGTGTTCTTCGTTCGGGAATTCCTAATGTTTTTTTCTAAATAAAGGATTATTCTAAGTGAATATTCTTTCATTGCTACATATTCAAGGTGAAATGTATGATCCATTAAGTTCTCATCATGGTTATGTATCATGTGGTAACCAAGTGAGTCTTTGGATGTGTTTGTTTCACTGGTGTTGTCTGATTGAGGTCTAGTTTCATGTGGAATCCAAAGGAGAAGTTCAATAAAGGAGTCTTCAAGGCTTAATTGCGAGGTAAGAGATATTTCAAATATAAGGGATCCAGCCATAGGCCCTAGATTGAAGCTGACGCATAGGCAGGAACCCCCAGGGGTGCAAAATATCTTGGATTAAATTCTGCCTCTGGTGTGTTAGGTGGACACAGTTTGAGAGTTTGTTGTGGAATATCTATTTTAATTGTTCTGTTTAGTGAAAAGATACAATGGGACTTCATCTCCAAGTCATAATCCTCACAGTTAGAGGGTTTCAACTATAGTTTGGAAGAGATTTATTTATATCATTCAATCGAAAGTGTATTATTATACCCTTGTGGATGCGACTTCCTGTGTGGTTGTATATGTATGATCAGCCTTATTAGTCCATTTTGATTTGAGTTTTGATTTGGGATCTTCTAAGAAAGTGAATGACATGGGAGTGATAGAAAGTGTAGTGTCTTCTATTTGGCTTAGAGTTTCGTTAATTAGGTCTCTTATGGGGAGAGATTTGGAATTCAGAATGCTCCCAAATTTACCATGTCGGGTTTTTCATGTCGGTGTACGCTAGTCAGTAAAACCTTCTTAACTTTATGGAGGAGACACTGACCATGGGTTTTGGGAAAATTCCACTGTAATGAATTGATGTATCATATTCCTTATGGTGGGGAGTCCATTCGGGGCTCCATATATCAGTAATTTGGATATGTTCATGGTATCGACACGGTGATAGGTGTTGACTTTGGACCAAATCACACCAAATTGTTTTGATGAATTATAATCTTGGGAGTATTTATCACGTTGTGTTTTGATTCAAGTTTATCATTTCAGGCTAGTGGAATAAGTATCATTTAGTGATGTTGGGGGTGTTTGACTTGTGATGTTGGATTGTGCATTGTGGGAAGATATTTTCCTTTGATTGATCAATTGGAGGTTTTTTTACTTTTGTTGGAGGGTGGCACATAATGAAGAGTCCACTTTTAGTCTCCTGAGTTTGATTTGTAAGTCTCTTTATTTGTTGATAATGTTCGGTCCTTTTCTTATATGATATTATTTGGGAATACCGTTGGATTGTAAAGGGGTATCGGTTTTTATATTTGGGTTAGGACTTGTTGTGGATTTATGGGGATGGAAAGCATAATTTTGTTGAGAATTGTCGCACCCCATCCTGACACATTGTGGTGGTGGTTAGTTTTATATATTTGAGTGTTTTTTGTTTAATTTTTTTTAAAATTAAAATCAAAACAGAATTTAAAAAAAAGAATTAAATTATTTAATAAAAATGTTGATGATTATATTTTTATTATGTTATTATTATTATCATTATTAATGTTATTATTATTATTTTTATTGAGATTATTATTATTATTATGTTTGTAAATATTGTTAATATTAATAATATATTGTTTATTTTTTAATGGATTTTTTGTTTTCCCCCACCCACCTCTTATTGCATCTCACCCCCCCCCCCCCACATCCTTATTCATTCACATGACCCACTTGCTAGGTGCACCTCCCCTACCGGCGACACTCCTTCCGGTGACCTCCCTCCATCGAGCACGCCTCTGGCCTCCCTCTCTTGCATGACTCATCCCTCTCATCCATTTTCTTATATGAGCATGAGACCCCCACCAGTCAAAGGAACCCCAACATGCATACCTTCTTCCACTGAGCTCCTCGTTGACACCTCCCAAGTGCACAACCACTCCCTCCAGTGGCCACCCCTCCAAGTAAGTTTTTATTCTGGTTTTCATTAGGGTTTATATTTCTAGTGTCTACAGTTTTGGTTTTTGGGAGATTGATCTTTTGAGTTTGAGTTAGATCTTCTTTTGAATGGGTAAATCTTGTCTTTATAGGGTTTCTTTGTGGTACCGTTGAGGTGAGAATGAGGTTCTACACTAGATTCTGATAATTTCCTCACCAAGGTAGGTGGTTCCATGCCCAGGAAATTTTAAATGAATTTATTATGATTGATTGAATTTATGATGAAGTTATTTGGTCAAATTATGAGGTGAGAATAATGTTTTGGATGTTATTGGTGTTCTTATATGTTAGAAATGAGTTTTAATAAAGGAAATGACGATGGTGAGTGTGTGTGTTATGAATTATTTCTTCTTAAAGATGGGGTATAGTGTTTTTTGAAAGGTGTGAATCATGTTTTTAAAGACACTTTCAGGGAGGATGAGTTTAGGTGCATGTTTTAAAAAGGAAATGAAATGATTTGGAGAGTTTTATTTGTTGTTCATTTATAAACATAAATTTAAAATTATTTTAAAATTTAGAAGGAATGTTTTAAAAATTGTTTTCAGTTATGTGTGGGTCTTTAATGTGGTGCTTATGGTCATTGGTAAATTTTCCCAAAGTGTGTTTGGTACCGTTGACGTAGTTTCGTTCTATGAGTATAAAGAACCCCAATATGTACACGCATAGAAAAGGCATATATATATATGCCCTCTTTGTACATATTCCCTCATGGCGTGGTGTGGAGAATATGTGAAATTATGCTAGGGGTATTTATATGTATATATATATATATATATTCTTATACCTGTTAGTGAAAATGGTTGGTCCAGGTGTTCTTCATCAACGAGAAGCATGTTTGAGGTAGGATCGCTATGGATATCCCTTTAATTTGAAATATATAATTGTATGAGTGGTTTAAAATTATCTTTTAAATTTATATAGTATTTTCATTACTATTTGTTCTTAATGTGATTGATAGAAATAATTATTTATTTGTTTTACATAATTTATCTAAGCTCTAATGAATGTTTTTAATATTGAAACATGTTTCTGAATTTGTTATAAATAGTGGTGTATTTCTAATTATTAATTTATCTTTATTGTTTAATATATATAAGTGTCTCCATTAATGGTCTTAGTGTGTAATTAGTATTTCCAATGGGTTTCTTATATTGAAGCATGTTTTCTAGATTTCTTTTAAATGTGTGGTTCCTGGGTTGTTCAAGTGTTCTTTTAAATGATAATTTGAATATGAAGTTGTAAATAAATCATTTTTTCTAAAATATTAAAATTACATATAATGCAATGAGTCTCATTTGGATCATTGATAATGGTTTATGAAACTAAAAACCCCTCTTGATTCATTCCCCCAATTTTATGAAATGGTATGCAACTGTTAATGTGTGATTCATTATATGTGCCTATTGTAGAGGCTTGTGAAATGTTGTGTGGAATAAAAAGGGGAATGTTCTTAAGGATAGAGATTAGTGGTTGGAAGATGAAACGTTTTTTGGATAGAGAAGTTGATTTGTTCATATGTGTTTCCCTTATAAATCATAACAGCTATTTGAAATAGAGCACATGGGTAAACCCAAGAACCTAGGTGGGAAGGCTGGGACTAGTACATTGGATGATACAGTAGTGTTTTATCCTAGTTTAGTGTATAATGATTTACAATTACAAAAATAACTAAATTATTATAATCCTAGAGACCACTAGGTTATGGTGGTGTCCCCTACTAGTGGATCATTCATGAGATTGTTGATGGTCGTGCTTTCTAGCCCACATTATACTGAGGTATGAGGATTCAAGGTCCCAAAAAAACACTAGTTACATAGGTATTTTCCATAGTGATTGTGATGTGATTTTCATTTTAGTTTCATCATACTTGATGCCTCATTTGTTGAAACCATATTTGAAACTAAATTGGGTTTCCTTCATTCTGAAATGGTAAAGCATGCTTGGAACCTATTTTGAAAATGTAATGGAAGTGAAATGATTTTTTTGAAAATGAAAATTTTTTACTTGAATGTGAAAATAATTAAAAACATTATTTTATTATGTATTATTTTAAAACAACAATTTTTTGGGTTTCTTTTTAAATGTAATGGTATAGGGTGTTTTTTACCATTGGAATTCCTACTTAGAATCTCAGTGCTCATTCCTACAATATCCTTTCAGTTTAAGGTTCTTCTAGTTTCATCTCTCTTGGAGAGATCATTATTCTGAGGTTGGGGGTGACCCACGAGGTCACTTGAGGTATGTTTCATTGCCTATTTTAGTTATTTTCCCATTTCTAGATTGTTCAATTTATTTTTATTTGTTTATCTGTATATTAGTTTTGGGAATACTCATTCTCAACCATCTTTCTGTGATTCCCAAAATTATTTTCCAACCCATGGGTATTGGGAACGCCCATAGGGCCTTGTCGCATGCCGACTCAGGTGACCGGTTCAGGGTTGAACCAGGTTGGTTTGTGACAGGCTCAATATTTGAGAGTGACACATACCTTTGTATAGGCTCATATTCCTATAAAAACATACTTCTTGAATACTTCAAAGGTTCAGGATCAGGCTCATGTCCCCATTATTACCAAGGCTAACTATGTGATAGTAGGACAAGTCATGGTGATGGCTCATATTCCTTACAATAAATAATATTATTATTAGAATATTCAAGAACGTATTAACCGTAGGATCATACTCCACAAAACCTTATGGTTATCAACATAGTCTACTAGTATTCATGTAGCTGGTTGATATCCCTGCACAATTTCAAAGGAAGGTTGACATATTATAGCCATGATGTGGAATGGAAAATATATCCCTAATCATCCCAATTCTAGTTTCATTTATCTTGTTTAAAACACATTATCAACACCTCAAGGGTCCTTGGACACTTTAAAAAATGTATAAGGAAACCATTACGTAGATAGTCCTCCTCATGGACATTTATAGATGGATCAAATGGACTCTACTCTTAACATCTTCCATGGTAAAACTACCCAAGGTGATATCTCTAATGGAAAATAAAATCATCTAATTTATCAAACACCTCATTATAGAGAGGTTTTTGAAATTATGTTTCTTTGAAATAGAGTGGTGATCGAAATATCAGTGTCAACCTCATATAGATTCCATTGAACCTCTATCTACACTCTACTCTGGTTACTAGGTTACTATGAGAAGAACCTTTTATGGTCTAACTAGATGGAGGTGTGTATGTGTGATGAAAGGAAGTCTGACGCTGACATATGGAGAGAGATATATGGAAACAACCTCCCCACTATTTTCTGTCCCCTTACCACTTAATAGTATTATATCCCCGAGGAGTTATAAATGTATTGCATGGCTTATCAACAGCAAAATATATGGGATACTCATCAATGAATGAAGGAGAGATATATCTATTATCTAGGATATGAGTATCACCTTAAGACCATAAATAAACTATATTTTCAGCTGGATATGGATACATTTTTAGTATCACGGAACCTTTGAAAGGGGGAGCATGAAAAGCACCTATGTTGTCTTTGTCTCTGCATTGTGACATTGTTTGATGATTAATTCCTAAATAATTTCCATACATAAATATATGATGATGGAAAAAATATAAATCATTTCCCGTGAATATGATCCCAGAACAATAGATCCTCTCTGATATGATATCATGTAATTTCATAACCTCTAGTGAAATTTGAGGGCCAGGTAACACATAAGCTAGACAGTATCAACAATATAATTCCCCCACTTCATAGATGCTATGAAATCAAAAACAGGAGGACATGGAATCCCATATATCTTATAACTTGCCCCCTCAAAATAACATGTATTAATTTCAGACACCAATGCCTAAGTTGGGACCAAATTAACAACATACCATATAAATGGATTCCCGTCATGGGCATCCATTACAACCAACTCATACATCAGAAAAATTGGGCAACATAAAAAAGGTCATAGTATTAGTTTCCATAGCTAATGTTTAGGAGAAAACCAATCCCATAGAGTCTGGGGACTAACTACCACCACTCATATCATCAATTATAGATTGAATTTTGGACATATCGATAGCATGTACAAAAAAACCCGACCCACCGGGATCAGAGCATTTATATCTCAATTTCCATAAACTGGTTCATCATCTTTTGAGGGTGTCCTAGTAAAATCCAAACAAGTTCTAGATCAACCTCAACTACTATAAAGAGAATATTTATATATAAATTTCTATCCTAGGAGTCATCAAATTCTTGACTAAATTCATTAAATCCTTAACAATAGGATCATCCAATGCCAATCCTGGCCATGAATAGTCCTTAATCCATAAGGATAAGGGTATTTTTGTTATCATCATAACTGTAGAGGGAATTAATATTCTCTTGGTTGGGAGGTAAATATTCACCATTGTCATCCCATATGTTCCTCTCTCCATATAAAAACCACTACTATTTAGTTGTAATTCGAATGTTACTACCATGAACTCACTCTAGGTACCTACTCATAGGCCAAGATGGGAGGAGCGTAGAAAAAATGCAATAAAAACTGGATGTGGTCGCAAGAAAAAATAGATAAATATGACCAAGGGTTCTCATACTGACCCAATTGTAGGATGTGAAGAATTATCTTGTTCTATTTAATGTAATGGTATAACTACCATTTCCAAATACACCCCTATAAATGTTTTCCCAATAAAAAAACAAATAATGTGGTTCAAGAAACAAATGCAGAGAGTTAGAATGGTGAAAAAATTATTTTAGAGGAGGATCAGGAAGCACCCACTAAGGCTGCACATACCCAGAACAAGAAGTGACTCCAGAATCTGTCACCTCCAAATATCGAGTTGCCACCTCAATGGTGAAAAACATCCTCGGTAAATGGAAAGGAGTTGATACATACCAATCACCGCCCATGGGAACAAAAAAATCCTTCTATGGGGGACCAATTTTCAAAATATTAGAATGATATTAAAACCATCAAAAAACTCAATGAGGAGCTATTTAGTTGAAAAAATCTCATCGAGTATCATATTTTAGAGGAGATGAATATTTCCCTCCAAGAGAAGATCATCCTGAATGATCACCATTTGAGGGTGAGTATGGAACTAGATCTGAGAAGCTAGTCTATATAATTGAGTAAGTCGAAGATGATAATGATTTACCTCTATTATGTCGACAAACTCTACCTATCCATGCTAATCATACTATCTTCACAAGAATTGAGAATCATGGGATTTGAAAACCGAGCTACCTCATTAGGTCCTTCCCACCCAATATAGATGAGATACTACATAGATAGATGTATCTTTTGAATTTCTCAATTCCATCTAGTCCTTAACAACTCAAATAGAAGCTATAGTGGTGAGATATGCACATGTGTAAACTAAGAATAATAAATAACCTCAATGGGTGGTTGAAATTTTCTCTCCACCAATTTTTTTTAAATCCTTAATTCGCCACCTTTGATGGAACAAGAGAAACCGAAAAACATCTCACTCACTTCATATCCTAAGGTGGTCTACGGATGGGATCTTGAGATCAACCATAGGTGATAAGGATGATATGTTTTATACAAAAACGGGTAGGTACAACCTATGTTTGGTATAGAATCCTTCAAACAAGATCAGTTACGTGATAGGAATACCTTTATCATCACATACATTATAGGTTTATCTCTATTCTAAGGAACTTAAAAAATTTCAACCTAATGAACTAATTAAAATGTGAAAATTAGAGGGGTTTTGACTTCATAGCTATAATTATGGGTTTAAACTATTTGCTCAACATAATTCTCTCATAAGATAATTTTTTGGATCATTGTGATGAGTATATTCAGGATAAGAAATAGACAGATCTGATCAAAATGAAGTATTCAAGTGGGATAAATGGGTTCACCGAAATGACACAACATTTGGAAGATTCCAGTCAACAAACGTGGCATAAATCTTGACTCATTCCCTAAAAACATGGGAAAAGGCTCGGAAAGGAAGAATTTTTTTTTTGTTACTATCAAACTAGTAATAGTTCCCATTAAATCACTTAGTAAGGTATCCAAATACCTAGTGCCGCATATTGAGTGTTAATTACCCAAAAAAATAACCTTCATCAAGATGCTAAAATATATTTGGGTTTCCAGGGATTTATGGAATGGATGATTAAAGTATACTCATTTCTAAGTGAGAAATTCCCTAGTTATTACATTGTAACAAGGGAAAATAACCTTCTCATGCAACTACATCCCAAGAATCCCAAATTGGTCAACCTTACTGATTATCCCAACTATATACCTTTCCATCAAAAGCTGGTTCACAACATCCAAGATTTCATCTCATTCAGATATGTCATCCAATGAATGGTTAATTCTAGAGAGTTTTATTTGGATAACATAAAATAATAGGTGACCCACATAACCATTTCCTAATAAGAAGAACAAGGTTATAGGAATAATTTTCCAGACGGGCATGGGAAAAAGTTCAACAACTAGATGACACCAAAGAATGTTGACCGAGCTCTTGACACCCTGAGAGCACCGCTTCGAAGACCAATAATGATCTCATATCATATGAAGGTTACATAAACCATAACTCTTTAAGGTGTAATCATCAAATTTCGGAACATTCCGAAGAGTATGAATCAGATTCTTCTCCAATGCAATCTACAACTCTTACACATTTTCTACCTGAAACTTATGAATCATGGGAACCACCCCACAAAATATAACCCTCATTAGATGAAGATATCATATTTATATATATTAATGTGATACTCTTAGAATACCCCCTATCTAATTATGAATATTACTATATGTATGATTTCTCTACACCTAATCAGGGGACATGAGGCTGCATGTGTAAGAACTAAGGATACATGGGACATCACGAACATGGTGAAAAAATATATTTCATTCAAATCCCCTAAGAGAACATATATGAAACATATATTCGTGGAAAATCACTAAAACATTACAAATAGATTCAAGGAGGTTTCCTAGAACCCCCACAGTTCATCCTCTCTTAGTTGTCTTACATTACTACTTAGCATTGGTGCAATAATCAGATCATCCCATGAAATGGGAAAGTCTAGAATGACCTATAGGACTATAAGTAGACCATCCATCAAAATCATCACAAGAAATAGACTTGTCTACATTAAATAATATATCTTCTATGAAATATAATAAAGAGAACCCCCACCTTGGGAAGCTCCAGCAACTGGAAAAAATTATGACATTCAAAAAAGTTATAATTTCCCACATCTAAGATCTCAATCCTAGATACACTACATCATTCAAGAAAACACAGTGAGGCTCTCATTGAATCCCTCTATAGGTCGAATGAGTGTGTGATAGAAGTTTGTGTATCTAAGGTCTATCTACTGGAGACCGTTATAGTACAGTTCCGTGTCACCACCACATTCATAGACTAGGATCAGGAAGAGGTTATACATTGACACATCATGCCTCTATATGTTTCTCATAGACTCAATAATTTTATCATAAAAGGAGCTCAAATTTGGAATGTTTTTGGGATATAAGTAACCCCGATTCAGATGGTTTTGGGATAAAACTCACCCCTATTCAAATTTTGTGATGCCTAGGGTATAAAGAAGTGGATTTTTCTCCCATCAAGATGTCTATTCAAGTGTCTGAAAAGAGTGATAAAATAACTCTTGGGAAGATAAATCTCAAAGAAATATCTAACACTGGGTTTATGTTTATCTGAAAATTAACTACATACAATGTCCTTATTCAAGTTCCCTTCATCCATAACTATGTGGTGGTTCCTTAAACATTCCATCAGTTATTGAAACATCCATTCTGTGGAAAGGTTTGAATATTTCATGGTGCTAGTTCCCCCTATAAGGCCTAAAAGTAAACATATATTGAGGTAGGTTTATACAAAAGGGAAGTCAAAAAACCAAATGTGGATGAAAATATACAAGTTCCAACTACCAATGGATCATGAACCACACATGAAAATCCCAGAAATATACTGGACAATGAGTATGTGCTCCCCATTATTCTAGTTGAAACAATAAAAATGATCCTAGATTTTCACTCCCATTACAACCATCGTAATAGTTTTAAATAATCATCCCCATAATCTATTTACATCAACTCTAGAATTTGGTGATGATAATACCTTTTCTTATATCCTCCCCAACCTTAACAGTGACAAGGATACCCCCAGATTCTTGACTTCATCCAAAAATTCCACCATAGACTCAAAGGTAGAATAAGTATAGGATGACCCTAGGATCTCTTATCTAATATTAGTGGAATGTGTCTCTACCACTATTTATGATCTTAGACATTTAAATATAGTAATATAAATGACCCATGGCCTACACTAATTTGTGCCCTCATGCTTCTCTAGGATAAAGGGTTGTACATATTACTTTTAAATATACATTGATATGTGATCACTTGAAATTATATAGAAATTACTTTATTGAATCTTGATGTGGCTATGCACCATCTGGTATAATAATGACCATGAAGGCTTCATGAATGTATAAAAGAGTATGAAATCCTCTCATTCAACTACGGTAGAGGAAGAATTTACCAAATTTATCACCGAAAACTTTGTCTGAGAAGTGCAATACCTTAGACAGCTCACCAACATAATCCATTTTAAGAAGAAAAAGGGAATATTAGTTTCTAAATTGATTTTATATACCTTAACTGACCATTACCAAATGAATGTTTCCCATTTTTGATCACATGACTCTTGATCAAGGAAACAGCTAGATTTTGGGCCCACTCTTTCATGGATGTTTATTCATGGTAAAATCAGATAACAATGACCCATGATATTGAAGAAGACACTACATTAAGATCAAAACAGAGGATCATTTTCTATCACGTCATCGCCATTTCCTTGAATAAATTTGGTGATACTTACCAACACCCCCTGAATCATATCTTTAATCCATTACGGTGACTGGAAGATAATTATTGTGTCGATGACCTGGTTGTCACATCCCTAAATAAATGTGATCACTTCATGGATCTTCAAACACTCTATGAAAAGCCACAGAAGTACTATCTCAATATGAATATGTTGAAATTCTCTTTCAAAGTAGCATTAGGGAAGTTCCTTGTATTTTTGGTATTCCACTATGTCATCAATGCCCACTAAGAAAAGACAAAATATATTTTAGTAATTTCACCAACTAGAATCTTAATTAACTAAGGGGGTTCCAAGGGAACCTCATCTATATTCATTTTTTCAAAACCATACTAACCAAAAAATTCATCCCCTTCCTAATGATAATGATGAAGGGAATATCCTTTCAATGGGATGATCAATACTAATAAGACATCAAGAGTCTCAAGTAGTATCTCATACACCCATGAATCCTGATTCCACTGGTGGAAGGAGTGGAAATAATAATATATGTGGCTGCTATGGAATGATCAAATGGTTCCCTCATCACATAGAAGAATGATGTGGGTAGTGAGAGAATTCTCTAAAACCTAGTCTGAATGATGATAGGTACTAAGACCGACTATTCTGATGTTGAGAAAAATTTCTCATACTCATCTTTGTTATAAAAAATGTGAGGCTTTACATGCGACACCTTTAAGTGATCATGACTCTCATTTTCATCTAATCTAGAACATCCATGTTTTTACCATGTTGGATGAGAATTTAGATCAACGATATATCATTCTATAATAATAATATATATTTTTCATGTCACATAAGTCAGTGAAAGTGTAGGCCATAGCAGATTTCCCCATAGAAAACCCCACCCAAGAAAATACACCAGTGGACACTAAGCTTTTGGATGTGGAGGTTTTCTATAACTATGACACCCACTAAGATGTGATATGTATTTAAATGGTTTCTCCAAAATATCTATTGGAAGTGGATGGATAATCCAAATCTCAACCAGGTTGGCCTAGGGATTATATATGTTTCTCAATAAATAGAAAATTTTACCTACTCTACAACACTATCCGAAGGATACATGAATAATGTGACCGGATACCAAGACCTCATCAATTTTTTGGAACTAGCACTATAGCATCAAATATCCTACATAAATATCAAATTGGATTCAAACCTAGTGTTAATGAAAATAAATGGAAAATATGACATTAAAAAGGAAGAACTAGCCCCTTTGACTAGCTATGTTAGGAGAGTAATGGGAGATCTCCCTTTTTATCCAACATTTTATTATGTTCCCCAATTATATAGTGTTTATGTTGACTCATTAACCAATGTGGCTGTAGCCTTGGATAATTCTGATCATGGGGAAGAAATCTTCCACATCATGCATTGAAGAATGGTCTCATCAAACACCATATGTGTTATGAGTGAAATAAATCAGGTCATCCCCACCATAGAGCATTATGATCTGATATACTCTCCTAGATGGATAGAGCCAACAATTATTTATCTCCAAAATGAGATCTCCAGATAGAACAAGCCAGAAGGATATAGATTTGATGCTAATAAGTGATCTTTACTATATAGAATGGTCGAAATAAGAAGAAATCCCTCAATAATCAAGGAATCAAATATATCCTCATTTGATGCATCATACAAAGAGATATTCCTTCAATCATGGAAGAATTACATGTGGTATCTTGCAACACTAATCTATCTTAGACAAGGCTTTACCACCAAATTAAATGTCTTGGTTAATACTGGAAAACCATGATACAAGACCATGTAGAATTCAATAATAAATTTCATGCATTCCATATCCTTTAAAACTTCATCAATCAAACCCTATAATTTCAACATACAATTAAATACTTCTTTCCATGTACCATATGTGGATTGAATGTTGTGAGGAAATATCACCCAAATATAGTTAATCAGTTTAAGTATATCCTCACTTCTGCCGACTTCTTCTCCAAATGGTAAGAGGAAATACCCCTAAAGGAAGTTAGGGTGAATAATTTTCTCAAATTAATAAGGTGAAAAATCAACACTAGGATTAGGGTACCTCACACAATATTGACAGAGAATAGTACCATATTCTATTATATATAGTTTAAGGAATTATACCAAGAGTACAACATCAATTCAAATCACTTATCTCGATATCATGAAGAAGAAAATGGAAAAATATAGGCCTTAAAAAATTATACGAGGAATATAATCTAGAATATGGTAAATAAAGATAAGAATTTTTATCCAGATAAGAGCCTCCATGATTTATGGGCCTATCGTACCACCACAGAAACTACTACAAAAGAGAGTCCATACTACTTGGTGTATGAGAAGGTCCTTAATCATATCATACATAAGTTATATCAAAATGGAGTTTAATCACTAGAAAAAATAGATGGGGAAAATTCCACACCCCCACAAATGAAATATTTTTTAATAATTTTTTTTCATAGCTTCCATAAGAAATCTATCCTATGGATAAGATAACATTAAACAATACAAAATTAGTCTTTGTTACAAGTCATTAAACTATACAACATATTTTATCCTAACCACATGATCTTTAAAAATTATGGTGCCCATCCAAGAAACAATAAAAAAACTTCACATATCCTTCATCCAAACAACATCACATTAAAACAATATAGATTTCATCCCTGTAGTTTGATGTTAAATTTCACAACGTTCTTTGTACTATTTGTATGAAACTAAATTGAATGGTTTCCAACAACTACCTTTTTATTGATTCCTGCCATCACTGGATACATAGTGATGCTAAGACCTTCATTCATTGTCCCATCCACAATATTCCTCCTCTTTCACATCGAGTCACCCATGTATTTATAACAAGATGTTAAATTGTATAGATGATGTCCTTTCCATTTGATATTAAACTTCACTAGATTCTAGAACTATGTATAGTCTGATTCTTATTCAAATAAGATATTTGGGGATTCTTGGATCCCATATCTTGGCCCGACCACAACATCATAAAAAATAACACTGTCCTTTATCTAATTGAATCCATATCATGAGTGACCTTTTACATTACTATTTATCACACTAAGTATAGATCACATGAGATTGGGAATTTGTTAAGGGATCCCATCACACGACCAAAACATATAAGTTCCTGATAGGATCTCCATGGTCTAGATTTAAAGAACCTAAAATGAATACTATGAGTCCATACCACACTAAATTAAATTGGATGGTTAATGAATCATTCATGACATAAAACTGCACATTCCTATGGACCACGCCTGATATGAACACTATTGATTGGTGTTGGCCTCCCACCACACCTCCATTCAATAACTACGTGTGACATGATTCTTATCATCAAATGATATGTAGTGATTTATAGTTCTTAAACCCTTGTTAATGTCACAAAAAATTAACATTGAAATTCCTCCTCCCAGTGTATGGGTTTTAGCTACATAGGGAGCTTCCCATAATTGAACTATGTGTTACTTGATTTTAGCCACCAAATGATATGTAGTGATGCCCAGACCTCCATTGTTGGGCTCATCCTCAATACTATATTTCCATGTTGAAGTACCTACATCCATGCTGCATGAAGTTAAGCTGCATGGTTTCTCGATAACTACAAGTATCATGATTGCTTCTATCACGTCATATAAAGTGATGACTGAAACTCTAATTATAGGTCCCACTAAAAAATCAATTGGAAAATAAACCCCATAGTGTATGGTTTAGATCTGTGTAGAGATTTTTCCATTGGATAAATATGTGTTACTTGATTCCTATCATCACATGACACATAGTGATTCATGGATCTCAAATTTTGGGGTGGGCTATAGCATAAAATGAAAAAAATATACCCAAATACATAAGGGGATTTTTATACAAGCTAATTTTTTCTACGTACTAGTCAGATATGCATTTAGATTCCTTATGCATGTAATATATCTTGCCCAAAAATAATTCTTCACAACATGTTGTTAAATGAAAAGGATATAGTTCTGGTCACAAGACATTAAAACAAGACATAAAATATGTCCCTACAACATGCCATTAAAATGTGTAGACCATCATCCTTCATCATCCCTTATCAAAGGACCACAAGAGTCTTATCCCAATCAACCATATTATGGAGGGATTCTATCATTCTCTAAGCCTCTAAATCTAAAAATCATAATACATGTATCGAGTGCCTCAGGTTTCCACAAACCATCCACAGTGCTTGAAAAAGGATATATAGCTTCAAGAGACCCTTTTTTTGACTATGCATGTCTGTATATGGATCCATCATATGTGCCTACAATTTTCAACCAAATACATCATAATATTCAAAAAAGTATTTCTAATCCTTATGTGCTTGACATCTCCATGGATGAACTCATCACCTTATGGTGTTCTGGGGAATCTCCATCATGATTGTACCATATCATTGCTCACGACCAAAGAACTCAATCCATTTTTTACAACATTTTCATCTCAGGATCAAGAGGATGTCATAGTACAGATGGACTTGGGTATTTAATTAGGTTCTTGTGTAACATTACCCTAATATTAGTTCTATTTTCATCACAACCATAATATTTATGCACTTTTTCATAGCTATATGACCTTAATCTCCATTCTATGATGGTACAAATCTTAATAACATAATAATCCAGTGAAATAGACACAAAACATGGATAGTTGAAAAAATAGAATGGAAGGCCTGATTAAAAATCAAGTCTTCAATTACTAAATTATTCATATCTAGAGTTTAGAAAAAAAATATTAGGGCCTAAATAAATGAGATATAAATCTCATAGAGCTGATTTTTTATCCCTTGTAAAATCAAAGATATTCTCAATGGACCCCCCTTTTTGAAGAAAAATTATGAATAATGAATTATCACACCTCCTTGTCATGATAACATGTTCACCTATCAATAACACAACATTCTGGGTGATTGGACCCTTCTTGAATGTTACACTTAAAAAAATAAAATTATATGTTTTGAGCATCTCAGATCACCAAAAATCTTTCATGGATCATGGAAAAGGATACATGGCTTCACGGGGTGCATTGTTTGACATTAAATGTACGTTCATGGCTCCTTTATATGTTCCTACCATTGCCAAAAAAATGTTTTAGTATGAAAAAAGGGTTCCTGCTCATTGTGAGACCTGCCATCATTGTGGTAGATCCTAGTTCATTAGAGTGTGTAGTCCATTCTTGACATGATTTTCCTATACCATCATCATGACCGAAACACATTTTACCAAAATTTACAATTCCAATATCCAAACCATTCTATAGGATTTTACATCATCAATTTCACATAATAGTGTTCTATACCCGTTCTCAAAAAATGAATTTGAAACTCCATTCCAAAACCTTATGATTTCCCACATCTCATGGCTAGAAACCAATGGGTGTTGGGGATGATATTCTCAATTTAAGAGTAATATTTACCTAGGGTTATATAACCCATCATGGATATATTTTCCTCCATAACCAAAATTATCATCTGGACACTTGAGTATTCATGATTATTTCAATTCCCTTGGAAAATGGTAGATAAACATCTGTTTGACATTCTATCAATGCATAAGGACTTAGAACTACCTACTAGAGGATCCACTCCTTACATATAAGGAACCCCAATCCCTATGAGGCCCAATAACACTATAGTAGAACCCATCACCTCATGTTGTTATGGGTCATTCCCAAAAAGTCTAACTCATACCATATTCACTTAATCAAATGTATAAGTTATGAATTACATCACCATTGTGTCGAATGTCTTGTTGAGACTCATCTTCTATATTATTTCACGCTGATTCGATATTACACCCAAAAAACTTATATAACCCTTTGAATTGAGTAGAGATACCTTCATTTGAAAAATATACTGGCGTATAAGGTCTTTGACCTAACAACCGTTGGAATCTCCTTCTTATTAGAATGGAGCTCAATTACTGTTGTTCCCGGAAAACAACATAGTGGAACTTATCATAAAAAAGTGTTTTGGGTCATCCCTAGAATGTCTTCCCCATATCCCATATTCATCAATAATGTCATGGTAAAAAGAATTTAAATTAAAAAACATATATATGTCTTTGTTGTATGATGATAAAATGCACGATAAGTTCCCATACCACATGACATTAAACTACCCGGAGAGAGCTACATTACAAATAAAATATTACCATAAATAGATGGTTCGAGCTAAAAGAACCTAAAAATAGTAAAAAAATAATCAAGCTAAAAAGACCCTAAACTATAGTAATAAATTTTCAAAGCTAAAAGAACCTAAAATATAACAATAGGATTTTCTTTCTAAAATTAACCTAAATGGGAAAAAATCCTCTAATATACAACAATTGATGTTCTGTGCTAAATAACCCTAAACCAATATTTATAGGGTATTTTTTGGGAATGCAAATAATCTCTTAAATAACCAAGACACACCCAAAACACCGATTGGAGAAATCTCCAAAGCCTAAGACTGGCATTTAAATTCCTCAAAACCGAGGCCTTGACCCCACAAACGTCACACCATAGGTGGGGAATATTTTAATGGCCACTAAGTAAGAATCAGTAAATATAGAAGGTAATAAATCCCTAAATAAGAATATTATTTTCCCTATAATGAAAATTAATAAAACAATGAAATACATGTAGATCACATAACCTACAATAGGAAATGCGATCAGATGACCTTCAGGGAAGTCATGAAAATGGGACATTCATAACCCATAACCTATAAAAATATCTTTTAGATCACATTTGGAAATCCCTCTCTATTCATAGGAAGGCACCCAAGACTATCACTAATAATGAGGTGACTGCTAGATGAGCACCCCCATGTCACAAAGATCAGTAGCTAGCATGAACCTGAAAACCATCCAACCAAACCAACTAAAATAAAGGATTAAAATAAGTAAAAGTTTAGAGGCTCTTGTGGTAGTAAATCTTCACAAGATGCTTCATTATGTTCACAAGACATCACAAAACCCCTAACAACACACCCATTGTACTGTGTATGAACCAGATGGAATTCTATTGGTTCTGAATATAATCAGACTGGTTTATCCATAACAATGCTTGAACTTCTTCACAATATCGTTTAGTAGTCAGATAATGCATCACCGATGGGGATAATTTTTGTTCTTGAAAACATTCATGCCAAATAATGATATCACTAGACCTTGTCAAATAAACAAGAAAAATTAAACTAGAAATGATTGGAGCTTCTTTCAATGGGAAGATGCAATGATTTCATGTGAATGGGGACCTACATGCTGGGCGATCACCAATGATCAAGCAATCCCCCCTTGATAAGCCATCGTGATCCAGCAAGGCACCAAGGAAAGCCACATTTATGTCACAAAAGATCCCAAACAAGACATATGTGGTCACATAAAAGCATTTCCATAGGAATCCTAATCTCTCCAAGTCCCCAATACTAGTTGAAATGTCATTATAGAATCTACATGGCATAAAAAAATGGATATGAAATATCTATTTGATTTGATAACATACAATTTATGGAGTACATACATGATGATCTTATGGTCACCAAAAACCATGAATCACTAATGAAACATTCATGAAAATCATGTAACATAAAATCCTTCAATAGATTATAGCCTAAATCTATGACATATGCACTGAAAAATTAATCAAATAGGTGGGGTAGAGGGGACTAACCCCCCACATATAGAAAAAACCGCATCCTTTGATCCACTCACTGGCACACCTAAGCATCATATCCGACTTATCAGAGAAGACAATATCTTGATCGTATGGTCTTATGATAGATAAAGATCTGGGGAATTAACTAAGGGATCATGAGGTATGCATACTATCTCCATGTTATCATTTGATATCACATGAATGACTTCATTCATTTTGGAAGGATTATGTTAAGGATATACTATGTATCTGTTGAGTCACACATGACCTAATGAAGATAAAATTGAAAAAAATCTCATCTACATATGTAATAAAAGTATAGAATAATTTCTAAGAAGGATATGATACTTATACATAGGACAAACACACTAATCCTCATGAACTTCTCATGAGCCACCTAGGTAATAAGATAACACTAGGAAATGTCTCCTAGATAATGATACATTCCAATGACATAAAATTTGGATCAAGCGATGTACCACAGACATATCAAAGAAAGTCAAGAACACCATATAGGGATACCCAAATGTCTCATAAAATTATATGGTCTCTCCATACAGACATTATGATGTCATCTAGACATGTCGCCCAAGTCATATGAAAAAACTAGTTCATTTAATATAGCTCTCATGATGGATCCAAGGAATGTAAACTAGCACTCATGAGGTCCTCTGGACAATTCATCTAGATCTCATGACACCCTCCATGTATGTCATATGGACTTCATGATAACATGTGGAAAAGTCAACCAGATCGTGTGAAACCCTCCAAGTATGTCATCTAAGATCACGAGACTACCTCAATGAAAATTCAATTAGGTCTTGTGATGTTATATGTACACGTCAACCTTGGCCATACAATAGACTTCAGACATGCCATCCAAATTAAAAAAATCCTTAAGATATGCCAATAGATCATGATATTTCCTTAGGAAATGTCTGCAATACTACCCTAAATGTCAAAGAACTATTCAAGAAGTCAAGTCATAAAATCAATACAAGACATGAAGATATTCAAGAAGGTAAGGAAGACAACCGGGATAGGTCAAGAAAGTTATCCAAGACATGATAACTTTGTCCGGTCTCTATACTATGGAGACCTTGGTTTGTATGCCCCTGTCAGTGGAATAATATGACTATCTCTATAATAGGTAATCATATGCATGTAATCCCTAATGATTAACATTATATGATTTCCTCCATACTACAGAAATCGTAGTGTGTAAGATAGAATCAGTGTAATGATATGACTGCCTCCATACTAGAGAAACCTCTTTATGTTTTCCATGATCAATTGGACTACGATGACTTTGATTCAAATAATTACTATTATACGTAGAATTATTATTAGGCCCAAGATTAAATGGGCATCCAAATTAGTGTAATCTCCCCATGTCTTCATGATTTAAACCATTAAGACACCGTCATTTCCAGGCGATGATCATTCTACCTCATCAATTAATGGTATGAGAAGTCAACTAAACTACACAAACTCTGATTCCTATAATAATCATGATATATTGGATCCTGAACTATGGTATGAGATACATATTAAACATTCAATGGGGTTTCGATGAAAATAATTCCCACATCCATATGTAGTGAGAATAATTACTTTATATCCCCTTTTTATCAATCTAAGAGTGGATTACATGGGGTTAGAGAGTTGACATGGTCATATCATTCACTTCATGAATCTCCATTATCTAAAGAAACATTATTGTGTAAGCACCAATCAGTGGAATGATATGACTACCCCATACAAGGTTATCCACCTCAGAGTGAGTCCCAAAGGTGTGATTGAACTATAATGTTTGTAATTCCGGCCATAACCAGGATATAGAGGACATCTCCCTAAGACATGTGCTCAAACACCCACTACCTATGTTTCCACATTCTTGACCATTATTTATGACGTTAAACATTATTAGTTTAAAAATATAGGTCTGTTTTGATTATTTCTAAAAACATGATACATAAAACGCCTCATAATGGCTTAATCCAATCCTTGACATATTAAATGACTCCTTCAATGGAAAAAAATTATGATGTTACTAGCTATACATTTTAAATACATAAGAATCTACCCATCAACAAGAATTTAATGAACAACATCAAATACATATAGATGAATCTACAAATAAGATTCCCCTTTTCATATAAATGGGTTTAACCTATGATCATTTTTTGGGTAGTTAGTCATGTATTAATATTAGGATGAGATTTTCAAACATATCATAAATTTATAAGAGAGTCATGAGGTATGATATAATCCCACCCCCAAAGATTATGATGAGACTGACCTCTCATCCTCTCAACCAATGTGGGTTCCTAAGTGTCATTGGGTATAAAAAACAAACTAACTATCTACCTTTGGAAATAAGGGCTATTCCAAATTATAGATGTATGAGCCTTTTTTATTTTTCAAAAAATATGAGAATCAATGTTGAATATTACATAAATGATTTTATATTCATGAAACCATCACAATCAAGACATAGTTCCATTTTTCTCTTACCACATTGGTGATGATCATATATATCATATCTGTGAAAAACAAAAATAGTGAAACTAATATGAAATCATCTAATTTTGGAGTCCATTTTTCAAATTAAAAGGAAAATTCTTCTTCATTATGATCATACCATTATGTTCTCACCACATGGGTGATCACCATCAAAATGCATTTTTTCAATGAAATAGTTTTGATAGTATATTTCAAATGTTCAAAATTATGAATTCCCACATTTTAAGAACAGTTATTTATGTACATGTGATTATTCAATTAATCAGAATATCTATTTATAATTTTCAATATCATATGATTATTCAGATGGATTTATTTAATCATCCTTTATTTCTACAATATTATTCTCATGTTATTATTTAAATGGAATGATCTTATATTATTTACCTTTCCATATTGATTATTACTATTTATTCAAGATAGATTCCAATGTACACTTACCCTTACAAAGCATCTAATCTATCCCCCTTCTTATATTTTATTTTTTTTCCATGATACCGGGATGTGTTTTCTTGTTGATATATAGGAATACGCTAAGGGGAATAATGTAATTATCAAATACAATACTTTGTGTATTTAATATTTTAAAATATAATTTTAAATTTCATGTATTTATCTAGTTTACTAGGACTACTAAATTATTCATTCCATTGAGATGAAATTGCTTGAATCTAGATCAAATTTAATATTTTATACATCAAATTCAGGTTACTAGAGTCAGGTTCATTAATGTTGGCATCAGATTAGGTTTAGAAGATCCCTTGAGAACTATATTTAAGAAAAAAAAGATTAGGGAACATGACCTTATGATATAAATTTATTATGTGTGTATTATAACATCCTGAAGTTTTTCTAAAGAAGTGTATATATAGATTTCCACGAAATAAATAACTCTCTGGACACTACAAGGGGATGTGGTTCTAGCATAAATGTACCAATGAGTAATAAATCCAAAAAAATGTGTGTGGGGACTGACATGAGTTTTACCAAATACACCAAAAACATTTCCTTAATGCGCACATGGTTTGATAATATCAGGTGGCATTCATTGGTTAATTCACATTTTCATAAAAACTACTATGAATGATTATAAAATTTTTGATGAATTGGAAACATTCCAAAATACACCATCTTTATGAATATTATATTATCCATGCAATTTTTTTCTATTTATGTTATCGGTTTCAATGGTTTTAGGATTATACATTATGATACTTAATGTTATGATGTAATCAAGTGTTTTCCATTTCTTGGATGTGGAACGTAGTATAATGATCATGAACTCTATCAATGAATGTTTATCCAATGAATAAGGATAATAATTTATTTGATGGGATTAATCTGATCATTTAAGGGGAACTAGTCTCCCAAACATTATCATCATTGAAAGACATAATATTATGTGTTATCATCATAGAGAAATAATTCTCTATGTATCATGGCTTTAATGGGAATCCGGAGATGAAAAAGACGATAAAGGAAAAATTAGGTAAGGGGAAGAAGGGAAATAAGAGTTTTTTGACATGTGATAATTCTGTATAGAAACACCCTAATACATCCTTTACAAGAATGAGAGTTTACTATAAATGTTGAGGTAAGGTTCACTATGCTAATTATTTCAAGGGAATGAAATGATTTTTCAATTTTCAGTGTTTCAATAGTAAGTAGATGGGGTCATATGAAAATTAATTCCCTAATATTCAAGGGAATATACCTCAGAAGAAGATAAGGGTTGAAGGTTAAGCTTATGCTATTACTACCTGGGAAGTGAAATGATTTCTTTTCTTTTTGTATTCATGAATTATTTTATCAGATTATTTTACCAGTGATATTATTATTATAAGAATTATGAAATATATAAGGATTGCAATGTTGTACTTTTTTATTATGGATTTTTGAGAATATGATTAATGGTACTAGTGAACAAGAAAATTGATTTATTTATAAGCAGATATTCTTGAAAAAAACCATGATCGAGTTAATATAATCTTTAAAATATTTTCTATATTGAGAAAATAATGATAAATTCATCTTTATGGGATATTATTGGTGACTGGAAATTCATTATTCATTTGATGGTTTATGTTTTCTTTCCAAGAGTTTACTAAATGTTTGAATTAATGTAATATATTCAACTTCATGGGATTTTTTTGGAAGCATAAAATTTTAAATTGATGTTTTATGATGATCAAGGAATTAGAAAATTTGGTATGTTAAAGTAGGATATAAATTATGTAGTTTGGAGAATTTAATGCTATGTTGATATTGGAAACTTAGTGATCATCCGTAAAAATTAGGTTAGAAATATTTTGGATGATTATTAATGTAATTCCCCAACCCCAGTTACCCAGATTTAGTGCATTATTTTAATACGTTGTCATGATTACAAGGAATCATGTCCCGAAGAAACAATCAGTTTATAAATCTTGGAAAAATAGTTTACATACATGATCATTACATTACACACAACATAAATGATCCTTTGAGATTGCCATTAGTACCTAACCTAAACCCTACTTGTCAATCATAAAATACTTTTTCACATCCTGGGAAAAATAAAACACAGATAGGGGTGATATGATATGCTCAGTAAGGATAACAATACAGTGGAAACTTTCATAAAAAAGAATAAACATTTAAGGAAATGAATTATAATAAATCAAAATATTTTTAAACTTAAACATTAACACAATATGGAAATGATAAAATAAAATAATTCCATTTACTTATTCACATGGAAATTCTACTAGTCGAATAATCACAAAAAACATCAACAGATACCTTCATAATGATGGAATGCATAATTTCAGATGTTCATTTCTATGTAAAGGCCTCGTGCCAGGTCCTAAGGGCTAGAAGTAATCGGACACCAATCCGAATAGCCTCTGTAACCAGACTCTAACCCGGATTGCATCTTTAACCAGACTCCAACCAGAAAAGCCTCTGTAACTGGACTCCAACTCGGAGAGCCTCAGTAACCGGACTCCAACCCGCAGGATCTGCTATAACCAGAACCCAACCCAGAGGGCTTACATTTACTGGTCCCCAACCCAGAACAAACTACTCCAACACATTCATCTTAAGAAGAGATTGAAATATAAACATTCATATTAAAACTAGAATACAAAATATCAATACTTTAACCATAAACCATGAATGTCAAAAAAATAAATCATCTACAGTCAAACATATCACAAAACACTGAATACGATATGGAATATTTGTATAATAATAAATCATCTTCAAACAAGTGTGAAGTTTATCAATGGATGTTTACATTGAAGAAATCAAAACTATTTGAGAGAAATACCTCTTTCCATTTTGAAATCATTTAAGAGTCAAACTATTTAGAAAGGAAGAGATTTAAAGAAATTTTTGAATCAAAGTGTCCTATAACACTTTGAAACATTTGAAAGGTATTAACATTTTAAAAACATTCATGTCCATATAAATAAATCCTTAAAATCTTTTTGAAAGTATGGACGTAAATGAGAATGGTTTAGAAGAATACATCTTTAAAACATTTAAAATGATGTTTTAGTAAAAGTGCCCCTTAAAAGGATATCTTTGAAAACTCATTTATGAAACATGGACAAGTATAATAAATATGTCCCTGTAAAAACTTACCCATAAACAATCTCATGTAATACTGAGATTGAGGGATTAACCCTTACCTTGTACTTTCCTTTAGTCGAGGATACATTTAACCTCTTCTTCTTTGGGTTCTTCCTTTTTATTTGATAAAGGGTTCTTTATGATGGATTTATGACCAAAAGAAGGCCTCTAGGATGAAGGTTGGAAAGTTGAGAGGATATTTGAGTAGGGGTTGGCCGAGACAAATGGCTTTGGAGGTGTGAAATTAATAGAAGGGTAAGATCCCTTTTATAAGAGATGCGAGGGTCACTTTAGGAAAAGTTGGAAATATTATTTTATAATTAAATCAATTTCGGTTTCTAATGGATAAAAAATAATTTATTTTAATGATAATGTGGGTATGGGTTTAAAACCTATCAACCAATAGGTTTTAGACAAGTTTAGGTTAGAATTTTAACCTTATCTTTTAGATTTAACTCTTAGTTAAATAGTTTGACTTTTATCGTGTCTTCTTGTATTCTTACACTATATGGTAAATAAACATACTATAACAATATAATAGAGCACCAAGTTGTTAATAAATGACATATATATTATTATATAAGTCTTTTGGACGAACCTTAGATTTTTAGGAATACTATATAATTTTATAATATAATATTTGTATTAAAAACACATTTATGTCAATTTTGACAATATTTGGTATTTGGTTTTGGTGAAAGTAATCACGGATTGATTACTTCAAAAAAGATATATTGAATTCATACCAATATGTCATATTCACCTATAAAATTTGTTTTTCATAAAAACTTTGAAATTATATTTATTTTAATATTAATAATTCAATTTATTTGATTATTTCATTAATAAGGTAATTATTGCATCATCATTGTGTCATAAATAAATTAAATTATGTAATATCAAAAAATTATAAATAAAATACCATTAGGTAGGAAATATATTTATATTTTTAATGAATATTTATAGTCAAATTTATATTGTGTGTAACCTTATATTAAAAATGGTTTAGTTATTAAACTTTGAATTTTACACATTTAACTCTTCTTTAAACAAAATAATAATAAATGTCCTAATCTAATCCAAGTGGACTTAAGTGATCATATTTTATTCCTAAGATTTTTTTGGTAGAATTAAACTTATCCAATAGAATTAGGACATGTGTTATGGTAATTATAATATCATTGTACACTTAATTACCCTATTTACTTTTAACAGTGGTAAATTCAAGTTAAAAGATACTATTCACCAAAAAATTATTTTCATCTTATTGAACCATATTTTACTTACTAATGTCATCCGTGTCTCTCAAGTTTTTTTAATTCAACTCAGAGATGTAGTAAAATTAATTTTTAGGCAAATTTTCAAATGCCCCATGGAGGTGGGTAAAATAGGTTAAAAAGTTCAAAAAAAATTTATACAATTAATTTTATTATAAAATCACTCCAATTAATTAAATTGAACTTATATAGGTATTTTATATACATTTTTACTTAAAATAAATTTAAATAAAATAAATAATTATTTAATTCATAAGTCGGTTATAAATAATAACGTAGTGTTTTTCACTATTGATAAAAAATTGAATGTTTTTAGAAAAATTCCAACAATTCAGCCTAATATAATTTTCATATTCCAAATTAATAATTTAAGTCTAATTTAATAAATAAAAAATATATATGTTTCATTTATTATTTTAAAATTAACTCCCGTTGTCAAAACCAAAAGGTGGGTTTATAAAAAAGTAATAACTATAAAGTGATTGACATGTGTTTGGGTCAAATTTAAAGGGAAATTAATTATAACAACCAACATTGTATTAAATTATAAAAATATTATCTAATTATACTTCAAAACCATTCAAATTCATAATTTAACAATATAAATCATTTCTATTAAACATGTTGTTTTCAATTAAAATAAAGTATTATTGACTATTCATCAAAATATGAAAGTTATTAGAAAAGCACTAAAAATTTATCTAAACTAAATTTTTATGTCCCAATTCTAAAGATAAATTTAATTTCATTAAATTGACTCTATAGAAGTGTAAAATATTGGTTTTAAAAAGGGTTATCCATTAAAAGGTGGTAAAATTTCATTTTTTGAAAAATACTTCTTTAATCTGAAAAAATGAATATGTTCTTATATTATGTCTAAGAAACACATAATATGAATGTTAAAATTATATAGAGTATATAATATTCAAAATGTATTTATTACTCTTCATAACCTCTTTTTGAACGGTTAGTTTAGTAAGTTGTGGTGTGCTCGAACTCGGTGTTCCATGTAGCACAAGCTATCGAATTACTCTAATGAGATAACGTACTAAGAAATATTGGAATGTTACATTCTCCCATACTTCAATAAATTGCGTCCTCACAATTTGAAATTGTTTTTCGAAATGGTTAAAAATAGAAAAATATCTTTGTGGAAAACCCACATCGGAAATTTGTTTAATAAAATTTAATCTTAATATGAGGGAAAGGGAAATGAAAATGTCACCACAAAATTATGATCCCTATTAGCAGAAAATTGGTGGAAATTAGAGAAACCTAATTGGAGGAAAAATAAAAAATATTTATATAGGAGTGGTTGAGGTCATCAATCACAAACTAGTGTAAAATTGAGGGCCTTAAAGCCATCAATCTAAGATGAGGTAAAATATTATCAGTTCAACAAATCATAAGGTGTTAGGATAAAACATTTTTGGTTATATGATCAATTCCCTAAATTTTAATGATTAATTTATTTATAGAATAAGAGGAAAAAACATACTTGACTTGTAGAATTTCATCCTTCAACTAATTCCTACAACAAAATCATCTTTCATTCCAAAAGATATTTTAATTCCAAAATATTCTATTTATCCTAATCATATAGTATTACAAAAATGAATGTATATTCATTTGTTAGACTATTTAAAAGAACTACATTATACAAACCGGGACATCAAGTAGGCCAGTGGTAGGCGATTCACCCTTGTCGTCCTTCAGTTGTGGGTTCAAGTCTCGCGGCCTTGTCGAACGTGATGGGTTGTCCCCTGACCTCAGGGTTTTCCTTTTTCTGATAATCCAAAAATAACATCAAGAACTTATTTTACCTTAACAATAGTATCCAATGTCAAATTTAATTGATTCCATCCTTTAGACTTATCGAAAATACTTCTATCCAAAATCGCATTCCAAACTTTATTAAGACGGTTAGCACAATGAAGATCCTTTTTTTCCATGTAATAATATGTGAATACCTACATCATGTATTAATTTAAAACAATTTAACACCCTAAATTATCATATAACCGTATTGGTTACATTCAACCTCCCTTATTACTTCTAAAATACTGGATACACTCATTATATCAAAAAAAATGTTATAAACTCCAACAATGATGGAGTAAACAAACCATTAACCAGTTACAAGGATGTCAATAATATCAAATATAATAAATCAATCATCTTTTATTACAAAATCAATACCTCAGTATTCGGACCATATTGAAGTTTTTTCTTTCCTTCATCCATGTATTTTCCTAAAATTTTAACTTTCCATTGAGTCACTTTTCTTGGTTCAACACAATCTCAAATCCTTAATGAAATAGTACTGCAGTACAATCCTTATATACTCTATAATACTTATAACATATACATCATTAATACAATACTCAAATGACACAATAATTTAATAACCACATAATGACTATTAATCATTCCTCTTCATCTTCGATGGTATCATAACATGATTATTATCCAATATCAGAATTTGGGTTATACTCTGATGATTTGGACATTGATTCATATAGTGTCCCAACTCATTGTTGATGAAGCATTGTACATTTGAAAACTTTTTATTACCCTTTCAATCACATACTTGGTGTCCTTTTTCTCTATACATATAACAAACTACCAATCCCTTTAAGCATTTACCAAGGTGATTCTTTCCATAGTTAAAACATATGGGAAAATCCTTCTTTCCCATATTCCCTTTATCCATATTTCTCTCTACCATCTTTTTTCTTCATTATCATCCCTACAAAGCCATAGGACTCAGAAAATTCTTTACTTATCTTATTAACACATTATACTATTTCTTCATATGATGATAATACATGGGAGAAAATTTCCTTTATAAATGTTGGATTAACACTAGGAAAGATATGATCCTTCTTACTCTTTGGATCATGCGTATTTTTGGAGGTCTGATTCCATATATTGGGTGCCGTTTCTAAACAATTTCATACACTATGTTAGATTATGATCACAATGCATCATTACAAACTTGTAAAATAGTTAACATAAATTGAACAGTTCATGGATATAATCCATAATCATAAAAATGTTTTCTTTAAGGGGGTATATACTCATAAACCCATCATAGTGGTTTGTAAAGAAAACTTGAATTATTCTAAGCATATCCCCCAGGAGTGTCATAACCAAAAGTGCATCAAGGCCCATTGTTGTGCACCATTTTTCGTTCGAGTCTAGCTCAAAGAAGTGTTTTTGGGTTTTACACTTAGGTGCATCTGTGCTAGAGCCACCTCTAACTACTCGTATCCAGACAGGGATGTATTTCTTGGAAAACATACAACATCTCTACACTACCAAAATTATAGGATTTTCTTCCATACTAATCCTCAAAGTCTATCAGGGTAGTGTTTTCTAATTACAGTTTTTCTAAATCTAGTTTCCAATGTTATTACTAATCTTACACAGATACCAACTGTAACACCCGAATCCCAGTTACCCAGAGTCGGTGCATTATTTTAAAACATTGGCATGATTACAAGGAATCATGTCCCGATGAACCGACCAGTTTAGAAATCATGGAAATATTGATTACACAAATGAACATTCCATTACACACAACTTAAATGATCCTTTGAGAATGCCATTAATCCCTTAGATTAACCCTACTTATCAATCAAAAAATAATTCTTCACATCCTGGGAAAAATAAAAAATAGAAAGGGGTGAGCTCAGATGATCAGAAAGGATTACAATATAGTTGAAACTTTCATAAATAAGCATAAACATTTAATGAATTGTATTCGAATAAAACAAAAGCCTTTTAAACTTAAGCATAAGCATAATATGGACAAGATAAAATCAAATAATTCCATTTACTTATTCACATATATATTCTACTAGTTGAATAATCAAATGTAATAACAATAACCACCTTCATAATGATGGAATGCATAATCTATAACATTAATTTCTATGTCAAGGCCTCGTGGTAGGAACTAGGGGTTAACTGTTACCGGACCCCAACCCAGAGAGCCTATTTAACTAGACTCTAAACTGGGGAGCCTTTGTAACTAGAATCCAACCCATAGAGCCTATGTAACCGGACTCTAACCTGGAGAGGCTCTGTAACCGGACTCCAACTCAGAGGGTCTGCTGTAATCGGACCCCAACCTGAAGGGCTTATTTTTACCAGTCCCCAACCGGGAACATACTAGTCCAACACATTCATCATAAAAAGATGTTGAAAAACAATCATTTTTATTAAAACTGGCATACAAAATTTCAACACTTTAACCATAAACCATGAATGGAATAAATATAAATAATCCATACACAAACATATCACAGAACCATAAATACAATATCGAAGATTTGTATCATAATAAATCAACTTCAAACAAGCGTAACATTTTTTAAAGGATGTTGACATATATAAAATCAAAACTATTTGAGGGAAATATCTCTTTCTATTTTGAAATAATTTAAGAGTCACACTATTTAGAAAGGAAGGCATTTAAATACAATTTTGAATGAAAGTGTCCCATACAAAATTGAAACTTTTGAATGGAATTAACATCTTAAAAACATTCATGTCCATATAAATAATTAAATAAAACCATTTTGAATGTGTGGACATTAATGAGAAGGGTTTAGAAGAATAAACTGTTAAATCATTTAAAATGATGTTTTAGTAAAAGTGTCCCTTAAAAAGGATATCTTTGAAAACACATTTATGAAACATGGACATGGATAATAAATATGTACCAGTAAAAACTTATCCATAAACAATCTCGAATAATAATGAGATTGAGAAATTAACCCTTACCTTGATGATTTTTTTAGTCGAGGATACATTTAACCTCCTCTTCTTCAGGGTCTTCCTTTTTATTTGATCTAAAGGGCTCCTTAGGTTGGATTTATGACCAAAATAAGGCCTCTAGTATGAAAATATGATATTTGGGACGATATTTGGGCAGGTTTCGGCTATACCAAATGTCCTTGGAGGTGTGAAATTAAGAGATGGGAATGTTCCCTTTTATAAGACAGGTGAGGTCCACTTTAGGAAAAACTTGAAATATTATTTTATAATAAAATCATTTTCGGTTTATAATGGCTCCAAAATTATTTATTTAGAGTATAAGGTGGGTATGGGTAGAAAACTTATCAACCAATAGGTTTTACACAAGGTTTGGATACCATTTTTACCTTATCTTTTAGATTTAACTCTTAGTTGAATAGTTTAACTTTTACCGTGTCTTCTTGTATTCTTACACTATATGTTTAATAAAATTATTATAAAAATACAAGAGAAACCCAAGCGGTTAATTAATGATATATATATTATTATATAATTATTTTTTATGATCCTTATATTTTTAGGAATATTATATAATTTAATAATATAATATTAGTTTTAAAAACTCATTTATGTCAATTTTGACACTATTTCGTATTTGGTTTTTGTGAAAGTCATCACAACTTTATTAATTCGAAAAATAGACATTGAATCAATACTATCATGTCATATTCACCTGGAAAATTTGTGTATGTCATAAAAAGTTTTAAATTATATTTATATTAATATTTATAAAACAATTTAGTTGATTCTTTAATTAATAAGGTAATTACGGTATCATCATTGTGTCATAAATAAATTATATCATTTAATGTCTAAAAATTATAAATTAAATACCATTATGTATGAAATCTATTAATATTTATAATGAATATTTATAGTCAAATTTATATTGTGTGTAACCTTATATTAAAAATTATTTAGTTATTGAACTTTGAATTTCACTCTTTTAACTCTTCTTTAAATAAAATAATAATAAATGTCCTAATCTAATAAAAGTGGACCAAAAGGATCATATTTTATTCCAAAGGTTGTTTTTGGTCTAATTAAACTTATCCAATAAAATTAGGACATGTGTTAGGGTAATTAAAATAAAAATTTTACCCCTATTTACCCTATTTACTTTCAACTGTGGTAAATAAAAGTCAAAAGTTACTGTTAACCAAAAATTATTTTCATCTTATTGAATGAAATTTTACTTAATTATGTCAACCATGTCTCTTGGATTTTTTAAATTCAACTCACAGAAGCAGTAAAATTATGTTTTATGGAAATTTACAAATGCTCATGGGAGGTGGGTAAAATATGTTAAAACGTTCAACAAAATTATATATATATAATATTATTATAAAATGAGTCCAATGAATTACATTGAACATATATAGGCATTATATATCCATTTTTACTTAAAAATAATTTAAATAAAATAAATAATTTTTAAAAAAAAGTTGGGTTTAAATAATAACGTAGTGTTTTTCACTATTCATCAAAAATTGAATGTTCTAAAAAAAAATCCAAAAATTCACCCTAAGATAATTTTGAAATTCTGAATTCAAAAATGATGTGTATTTTACTAAATTAAAAATATATAAGTTTCATTTATTAATTTAAAATTAACTCCCATTGTCAAAACCAAAAAGAGGGGTTTTAAAAAAGTAATAACTATCAAAATATTGACATGTGTTTTGTCAAATTTAAATGTAAAATTAATTATAATGACCTAAATTGTATTAAATGATAAAAATATAATCAAATCATACTTAAAAACCATTAAAATTCAAAATTTAACAATATAAATCATTTTGATTAAATATTATTTTTTCAATTAAAATATAGTATTTTTATTATTCATCAAATTATGAAAGTTATCAGAAATGTAACAAAAATTTATCTAAACTAAATTTTTATGTCCCGATTCTAAAGAAAAATTTAATTCCATTAAATTGAATATATATAGAAGTGTCAAATATTGGTTTTAAAAAGGGTTCACCAATAAAAGGCGGTAAAATTGCATCTTTTAAAAAATACTTCTTTTTTTTTCTGAAAAAATGAATTTGTTCTTATATTATGTCTAAGAAACACATAATCTGAATGTTAAAATTATATCGAGTATATAAGATTCAAAATGAAGTTAATACTATTCATAAATTCTTTTTGAACGATTAGATTAGTAAGTTATGGTGCACTCAAAATAGGTGTTCCGTGTAGCGCAAGCTATTGAATTACATCAATGAGATAACATACTATGATATCTTGGGGTGTTACAATTAAGGATAAATATTTAGGGAATGGATAAATTTGAACTATGGGTGTTATTAGATATCTTGTTCAAACCATTTTGGTCTTGGAAAATATGTATATATATGAGGAAGGACTCTTGATTTTTTCATTGAGATAATGACATATAAAATATTTATTTTTTTGTTCCAATAATGAAATTTCATCATGAATAATGATCATTTAGACTAAAGATGATATTTTGATCCGAATTGTTAAAGAATGACATTATACTTTCCAATAATGTATATTTATTTTTCTCCCTAGTTTATAGGGTAAATTAAACCCCTAACATTAAGAAAAGGCTCTTAAAACAAAAATGTTATCCTATTACCTTCATATTTAATAATTCTATGGTTTTTTACTCATCATAGATTTATGTTTTTGTAATTGTAGAATTTCATCGTGATCATTTACATAATTTTTATCAATTACCTCTCTCACCCTACATATTCATTTTGGAATTTTGATTCTCTTCCTTGTCCATATCTTCACTTCACATATATATTTTCCTACATGTAATCATTGTAATTTGATTATTCAAGATTACTATTGGCACTAAATTCAATACGTAAATAGAAAAGGAATTAAAATTCCCCAAAGGGCCTACCTCACAACGCTGCTTCAAAATGCCCTTCTGCACCACAAATAATGTGAAGCTGATAGGAATAACTTCTCTGTTAATGATGAAATTAAATGATGGAATCCTATAGGATATCGATGAATATGTTCTCGACTAATACAAAGAAATGATGGAATCCTCTGTGAGTCTAACATAGTAGCCTTTGATTACAAAACACTATTTCCTTTGGAGTGCTCCCTCAGAGCATCGTGATACCTGAGGCTTATAAATATGCAGCTCTCAACCCCCTAAAAAGATCAATACCATGACCTTTCACATTCCAAGATCGTGATTCATGAAGAAACATTATTTTACAAATCACTGAGAAAATGTATCACCCAAGATACCTGAGAACTACCAACCAGATTTTTCATTACTTCAATTTTATACCGCTTCAATTGGGGATGAATTTTGAGAATCCCTACAACCATCATGAATGTAGAATTCCATTTTTGGTACTCAGGTATTCACATAGCATTCAACCTTCACAAAGAACTATCGAATCACATTTTGACTCCATGCCTCGTCTAGGCCATAATTATTCATAAATATCTTTCCATAACAAAGATCCTTTTCGTTGTGCTTCATGAAGCACGTTCATAAGAGAAGACACTTCTCTTCCTGAAGCACCTTTACATCATGAGGCCCATCTATACGAGCCTTTTATTTCATGAACCCTTCTCCCATGTAGCCCTCCAGGCTTATTCGATGTGAATTCATGGTTCCATGAGTGGTGTTTCATATAGAATTGACCTTCCATATGTTTCTCTGCATTTAAACAGTAATGGATATTACTTCTTCCCATAGCCCTGCAACTGCAAGCCCCTTGAGTGAAAATTACTCCACCACATCGTTTCTAGAAATTTCTTGTGCCTTCCTTCCCCCAATTATGGGTTGGTAAATGTTTTGTATGTCTGAGGGTTAAGGATTGAGTCCTCGTCATTCGAGCTATATGAAATTAAAGTGAAAATATCCCACATCCCAGACACATGACAATACACTCTATGTTTTCAAATGACTATAAATCCAGAGTAGACCTGATGGAGAATGAGCCTCAATGCTCTTCAGCTCTGTTCTATATTTAGGCTTTGTCTCCATGTTCACCATGGTAGCTTTCACATAATCCTCGACACACTCTGATGGGGTGTTCCCTGCAAAATGGACATATCGACCTCGTATATCAGATCAACCTCATGGGGATTCCCTCATGGATTAAGTCCCAATATCCATTTCCCTAGGCTTCTAGCCACATGTATTCCACACACCATCCCTTTTGGATTAACCTTTATCAACATGATTGTTAAGTCTGTTGCAACCTCTTTTTTCCCACACTAAGAATGACTCGCATTGTATTATAGTTTAGTAGTGACCATGACATCCACCGGGCCACAAACAATGCATAATAACCATTTATGTCATCCCTCATGATGTTAAATGACACCCTTATAACTATGTGGACTTTGATCCCTGTATCCTAGACATGGTATGTAGGAAGCCTCTTCGAGTTTCAATCCCTTCACTCCCCATGATCCATCTGTTCAGTGAACTTTTGTCAGTTCACCCCCATCCTACATGACGTTAAACTATATGACATTTTGAACAACATGGGGTTTGATTCCCAGCAATAGGCATATATATTGTAATCCTTGTGAAGTCCAATACCAACCTATGGTAAGATATGATAATTATTCCTTAGGGATGTAAACTCATGATGCTATACATTATCTTTTTGGGACACATCTCTCCGATTTGAGTATAGGGTTTTTTGATTCTCCCTGGTAGCTAAACATGCATAAGCCCCAAAATTCTCCATAATCCTGAAACCAAGAGTATACCTATAGCTATTTGATACAAACCATGTATAATACCTAACATTCCTCTTGGTCACTATCCATTGTGTATAGTCTAGCCCCTTCACCATCCATGAACTATGTGGACATTGATCCCCATATTCTACTTGGGATAATTATGAAGCCTCCCAGAGGTTAAATACCATCATATATCTTCAATCATGTTCTCTTTCTTGAGTCTTCTTGTTTTTGGAAGATCATTCCCCAACCTAGAGTTTTTAATTCCTTCAGGTCCCCACCCATGAACCCATTATGAGGAGCTACCTCCTCAGGTGTCTCATCGCCCCATCCTGAACTATGTGGTCTTTGATTCCCAACCATTGGGATATGTAGGAAGCCTCCATGAGGTTCTATCCCAACATTGTCATCTTAATGTTGGTTCCATCTAGTTCATATTCAACTTTCAACATCTCCTCCATATGCATCCTTATTTTTCTCAGGCCACCACATCCTAGTGAACTCATGCAATTCATACGGGTAGCTAACCATGCATAACTACCAACCATCTGCTTCGTCACCTTGAACATATGATGGTATGTTCATTAATCCCATTACTACGTTTTGCAGCACCCGAGTAGCTAACCACATATAATCTACAAATCACCCATTATTACTTATTGGGGTTTTATGCTCATATTCTAAACAGGGTATGTAGGACACTTCTTTAAAGATTAATCCAAGCCAATAGTAAACCTATGTGTCCCTTTTTACCGGACCCACTTTCTTTGATATGCCCATTCTGGGGTCCCAATCAGCCTTCTTGGTGTGAAACCATCCCTTTATGGGACATACCAGCAAGGTTCTGTCCTCGTGTCATTTTTACCCATCCACCATGTGAAATTTCTAGGTGATCCCTCCTTAATAAGTACAACTATGATCCACTCTCATTTGTGTTCTGATCAGTCTTATCTGTATCTTCTAGATTTTAATCTTGTGAAATTCCCCATGTTAAACATGGGATGATGAGGAAAACCCCAGAAAAATTCCTCTTGCTTAAAATTACCCTCATTTTATGTGGGATGCCTCAGGCTTACACACCCTCGATAAGCCCTATCATAATTGAAAATTCTAGTTTCGCAAGGTTCCAACATGTTGACATGTTAGTGATTCCCCACATGACTACTTCCCTGAATAAAGGTTTCTTCCCCAACATGACCCTTTGGAATGTTCTGGTGGAAGAAATGTAATCAACTGGTGTCTACAAAGAGAGGAAACTAAGAACAAGATTCAGAGACAATGTGTCAATATATAAGAGTCCCATAATAGAAAATGAATTCTGAGGAAAAATACATGGAAGGAGAGACCAACATCCCATCATACCATTTCGATCAATGATTAGATAACATTGAGGATGTGATGAATACTGATTTCCATTAGAAGGAATGAATGCAGGGAAATGTAGGTGATAATCACTATCAGCAATAATGTGAAGCAGTGTGCCCTAGTGAATGCATCAGAAATAGAAATGAAGATCCTAACATTAATATTTTATCCATTCACCATTTGGATTTTTATCTTTTGATACATCATCATACAAGAGTGTCACCAGAAATAGTCATTCAGTTCTAGGTCCCACCAATAAAGTGGTGTGTCTTGTATGGAACTCACCATTAATTTGGGGAAGTTAATCATTGGGAAGTTCAGTCTGCAACATCGTCAGTGTGGATCTTTCTATCCATCCATGGATGACTTAATGGTGGTGGGGAACAACTTTACTACCATCTGTGTTAAAAAATGAATCATTACGCATTATAGGACCTAGGTTAAAAGAACCCATTCACCTTCCATCCATAGACGTTGGGGCAGGGGAAATGCTAATACATGAATCCCACACGACTCCACCTCTACAATGATGTCATCCACTACCACAGATACCAAGTTCCCATGACCTATCCCACCCTAAGAGTTTATCTAGAGGAGGGTGATTGATAATATTATTCAATGGTATCAACAGTAGGTATTAATCATATCCGTGGACAATGCCCACCATGATTTATAGGCTTTTATGCCCCTCTTTCATCACACCCCCCAAGGGACGTGTAGGGAGACATTGTTCCCCACTTCGACATCCTACCATTTCAGGATCCTCTCCCTAAATCATTCTAATGATTTGATCCCCTACACAAATGAGGTAAGGGATGCTTGAGTCATCTCACCTTTGACCATCCCCTGAGAGACACCAATGAGGGATCCCACCCGGCTACGTCAACAATGATAGCTGGTATCTTAGGTCGAGGAATTGGTGGCATATACTCCAGCTTCGCCAGCCCCAACTCATCTAACCCGAATCCAATATCAGTCCCAATCTCATGAAGAATCCCATCAGGGGGCTTCATCGTCTATAACATCAATTTCTCATGCCATCACTGACATGTGATATCATCTCCCTATTATTAGAGATCATAGGAACTTCTATTCCTAATATAAATTAATTCCCCACCCTCTTATTGGGTGGGATGGGCTATCTCTCCTTTTTTCCAGCACAATAAGTTGTCATCGTGGCCCAACCAATGACATCCAGATCCAGTACGGAGGCCCTCCTCAAATTGTTGATAGCCCGGGAGGAGGTCCTCCTTTTTCATTCATCGAGCACGGGGATTCCCTGCATCCCACCTTTACCAGTCCTTGATAATGTCCTTCCCATCATTTTGATATTTTGAATGTAAGCACTCACTATTCCCATGATCCAATGTATGGATTGTTTCCTTATATTTCAGGTTATCATGGAAATGGTTCTCTTAACCCCATATCCCATTAGCATAGAGGCCCTCCCCATGTCCATCTTGATCAATACAGAGGCCCTCCTTATACCACCACATCCATCCGGCCCAGAGGTCCTTCCCGTGCCATAGGTGGAAAGCATAGGGGCCCACCCATTGTTTTAATCTGCTCTAGCAGAGGCCCTCCCCTCTCTAGAACTTCTAACCATATTGGTCCTCCCTGTATGTCTTGTACATAGAATAGGGGTCCTACACTTATTTTCTTTGACATATAACCATGTGAACCTCACACACTAGTGCATCCAAGTAGAGGTCATCCCCACCCTCTCACCCAATATGGAGGCCCTCCCATGTCATTATCTTCACTTAGAGCGGAGGTCCTTCCCGCTCGGATGACATCATGATTAAAGGCTTCCACATATTCCTACCAACTCTAGTAGAGTCCCTCAATACTCCAACACCATCCTGAATGGAGGTCCTCTACATTTCAATGATTTACCATACCTTATGGAACCATCCCTGGGCCGAAGGGAGAATTATTTCCGCCGGAGGAAGAATCTAGTGTAGCTCCAGGTCACTGTTATTCCAGTCAACTTTTTAGACTCTAAATAATAGTGTGAATTTATGATAATGCATTTTCCTCGAACCATTATATCATAGTTTGTGAAAGGAACCATCTTTGAAATCCTGATCCTCTCATATTGTGGAATTCACTATATCCTTGAATACCTTCATAGAAATATATTGGAGGAGAAATAATTGGTTACCTTTCAGGATGTGTCGAGGTATTCCAATATTTCAGCACCAAGATCATTATTATCCTCAACAAGAGATCACATATAGCTATTATGGGGCTATGTTGGTGATGCGGACCACCCATATTCACCACCCGAGATCACCCCCTGATACAAAAAGCTACAGCCTATACCCCATTCTATAGGGATGTGGTGATGTAGTCAGTACAGTCCCCAGGTGAGTGATTAGTATGAAGTGGTTTTTCAAATCATGCACCATACTCTCCAGAAATCATCCCACCACCACAATAGTCTATATCAGTACCATTATCAGTTTTTTAGCTGCCCCTAGTTGAAGAATTGGGAAAATAATGTCTAGAACCTGATTCCGAATGAAGGATTTTGTGGGACATTCTGGTGGAATATCATTTTCCTAAGATGTTCTAGCCAATTGTTTCTTCAGACTTCAACATTCTAGAGACACTTACCCATGATGAATTCATGATTTTTTGGAAAACCCTAGGGACAAATAACTTCTTTCTATGCCATCATCAATTTTATTATAAAAAATCCATGAACATTTTGATGACATCAGCCAAAAATTACAACTTGTTGAGTTAGCCATGATTCATGTAGATTAGCACCTGGTGTCATCCAATCATCATTGAGCTCTTAAACGTCAGTCTGTTTTGAGCTTCACTATGCTCCACCATGTTATTGAGAAGGAATCTCCATATGTATAGATCTATGGTTGCAGACATTCTGTTTTCCTCCACATCGTCCTGATCCGACAACAACTAGACCTACTCGCTGATATCATGAATATTCCCCCCATAGTTGTCACTGTAAATATGATAAATCTCACAAAGAAGGTAACTTAGACACATACATGGCCTTGCAGACCCTGCCAAGCCATTACCATTCATCTGGGACCCCAGTAAGGGAAAGGGGAACACTGAGACTATTTTTCCCTATGACCCATCCAGTTTAGTGCAAAAAATAGAGGATAATCATGAGAAGGCTACATTGCTCAAACATATCAAAAAAATAGAATAAATTTATTGATTAGATCCCTATTAAGCATGTAGAATAGCGTTGACAAGACTATGGTTATACCAGGTATGATCTCAATCATCCTCCATCAAGGCTACATGTATAGTTACAGGATCCCCCAGTTAAGTTGCCTCCAATTTATCTTGACAATCCTGCATATCCCGTACGAATATGGGCCACAGATTATGGAAATATTGTATGGTATGCATCACCAAATACACCCAGGCTAAGCGAAAACCTTCCCCTACCTACTCCCCTAGCTATTACCCCTATATCCCATCACGTTTATATCTATGTTGTTCCACCAGCTGTTCCACTGGTCAACCCTCCATCAGCATCTTGGGTCGTTTCACCAACCTCTCCATGAGCCGATGGGACCTATTATCATGTAGAATAAACCTCCAATAAACTTTTGGTTAGGGATCCTATACATGGAATTATTCTCTACAAAGATGATCTAATGGCGCATTTCAATTCTCACATCGAGGTCCTTGAAACTTGATAGGTGGAAATCCCACTTGATTGAAAGCCATATCCGGCAAGGGTGGATGATATAAAAGTGTCCCAGGGATTTGTGAATCCAACCTTCTCCCCCATCAATGGGACTAGTGACCCCTTGCAACATCTGGTCCACTTTATCTCAAGGTGTGGACCCATGTTGGGAACTCTAGGGTAGTAAGAGTATTCCAAGATCTGGTGATTCGTACAAACACTATAAGGGTCCATGTTTGTTTGGTACTACCAACTTTCTGTCAGGTCTATAACTGGTTGGTAGGGACTTCATATGATGTTTCAGTGTGAGTTTAGCACCACTACTCGCAAGACTAGTATCGCTCACCTCTTCAAGCACAAGAAAAGTATATATGAGAGCATGACAAAATTTTTCACTCGGTGGAAGTGTGTCATGTATTCACATGATATATCATTGACTTAAGATAATAATTTGACGATATGTATGGGAAACATCAAGAATGAACTTTTTCATTCTCATATCATGTAGAAATTCCCAGGAGGATTATGGGATTTCTCTGATAATTATCATAGCCTAGATGTAGCCTTATAGTAGGCCAATCATGAAAACATGTTGTTTCCCACAGACCGTACAAGAAGATCAGACAATTCTGATACCACTGATATTGCATAGGTAGAGGCCCCCATGCAACTAGAGTCTGTGCGAGAAAAGCCACCTCCACGACTTCGCTGAGCGCCCCAACCTCAGGCTCAGCCTCAGGTTCAGTATCTCCCAACTTAGATATAGAGAACCTCATTTTACAAACATAGAAATTACATAAAATTTTCTAAATACTTAAAAATTATCCACAAATACACCCAATGATCATAGTTGGTATATTACCTTTGAAAAAATGGAAACAAAAACACTAGTACATAAGTGAGCTACATTATTTCCCACTAGGTTCATTCTGACTAGCCCCTTCATAGAAACATCATACATAATTCATATATTTATAACCTGTCGATGGAAACATAAAAAGGTGTGATCTAAAACTCTCAATAAGGGTAAACAAGGGATACATGTGAGAATAAACATGAGAATAACAGTATGAGAACATGATCATGAAAATATAAGACCATACCCTTCATAGAAAAGATTGCATACATGAACCATGACAAAAATCATGGATTTTTATAAGATATGAATCAAAAGGATATAAAGGACAGAAACTGTGAAATAATAACATAGGAGTACGACATGGATTTGTATAAACACATAAACATATACTTATTTCCATTGTATCTAAGGCATTAATTCCAAGACCATCTTAGTGGACAAAGTCCTTTATTATACAGGGTGAACTTCTCTTCTAGCTTTGTATTACTGAACCGAGTAAACCCTTATTCTAGGCTGGTATTATTTAACTGACTAAACCATCATTCCATCCTTATTATGGAACTGAGTAAACCATCATTCCAGCCACGTATTAATAAACAAAGTAAATCCTCATTCAAGCCCTATGTTACTAAACCGAGGAAACACTTGTTCCTTTCATATATTACTGAACTGTGTAAAGCCTTGTTGCAGCCTTGTATTACTAAACCTAGGAAACCCTCATTCCTCCCTATCTATCTCATGATATATAAATCTTTACCCAATACATTTGAGGGAGATATAGGTCCCACACATCACATAATGAAATCATACATGCACGTGCCACATGGTCATTAATAACATATCACAACCCATTAAATGAAATGAATATCATAAAAATGTAAACATATTATAAAATATAAACAGTTATAGGTTGGATAATCATTTCATCATTTACATAACCCGTAAAAAGAAGAGGGTTTCATAAGAATATATCCCCTAAAAGAGAAAAGGGTTTCATAAAAACATTACTCATGAAGGAGAAATGGGTTTCATAAAGAAAATGGAATTAATATTAACACATTCATATAAATGATATAAATTAATCCTTTGGATCATTTCATAGAAAGGATTGAGTAACATCAATAGATTTCATCTTATATAGAAAATAATTTGGAAATATACTCTAAAATCATTTCTAAAAAAATATCCTTTCTTGTTTGAACAGTTAATTTTAATACATAAAAACATTTGAAAATAATTGTCTTAGAAAATACATTGAAAACTTACAAAGAATACCTGAAACCTTTTTGAAAAACTTTTCCCTTGAAAGCATTTAAAATAAAATTTAAAAATATTCAAAATCCTTTTCATTGAAAACACTTTAATGTTTTTAAAGTAATATTAAAAATGTTTTGAAAATCATTTCATTGAAAATACTTTGAAAACATATAAAGAAAGCTTGAAAAAGTTTTAAAAATACATTTCCATAATAACTTATAAATCAATTTTTATTTTTTTTAAAACCATTTAATTGAAAATATTTTGAAAATATTTAATGAAATCATGAAAATGTTTTGAAAACCATTTAATTGAGAACACTTGGAAAGCTTATAAATTGGGATAGAAAACATATTGAAAAAATTTTCCCATGAAAACATATAAAATAATTTAGAATCCATTTAATAAAAAGACATGAAAATTACATTAAAAAAATCTTAAATATTAAAAATTTTAACACAGAAAATGTATATTTGAAGAAATTATGATGGGTAAATTCGTACAAGTCGTACGAGGTCAAAAGAACATTCCTTTTTCATGGTAAAAGGATAGAAAATTGCCTTGTTTGGAAAGAAAAAAATACTCTTTTCAAGTGATTGGTAAAAAGAAAAAATGTTAAAAATGTCTTCTATATATTAAAGGGAGATGATATAATATTCTTGGAATCTATTTCAAGAAAACATAGATTTTCGACCAAAGAGAGGGAAAAGTCATGCTCTTAAAAAAACATTCTTAACAATATTATGTACCAAGGAGTAGAAAATGGTACCAATACATGAGTAAATAATTAAATAATAGAATATAAGGAATCTCATGAATATTTCTTGGGATATAGTTAATAATATTTCATCAATGGAATCATAAACATAATCAATCTCCAAAAGCAATGAGATTTCCTCAATAAACTCTTATAATGTGGTATCATGGGATAATTCTCTCCATATAAGTAAAGGTAATTAATTGAATCATATAATATCATGAAAATATTTCGATTCATGATATTTCATGTAAAATGGAAGTATATTCAACCTACAAAATTGTTTAGGTGCACAAAAAATGTAACAACCCGAAACATGGAATAATTTTTGTTTCCATATTTTGGTGTAATTTTATTTTATACTCAATAAAACTATTTTCATTAATTAACGAAGAGAGTAGAATTAAATAAGACTATTGGGTTTCTAATATTATATGAAATTTGGAAACTAAGCTCTTAACATTACAATTATTATTTATAAATACAAGTGATCTTGGTTAATTAATATAAAAAAAGATTTGATTGCCTCATCCAGTAGACTCATGCCATTTGAAGTCAATATGACGGGACATGGGAAAGAGGTAACATCACTGGGCTTTACTCTGGACCAAGCCCAAGATGAACTTCATCATGTGAAGCTTGAACATAATCACCTACGAGAGAAGTTCAAGCTGATAGAGGTCACTACTCTGGCAATGTTGGCCGAGCCGCCCAAAGATTCTGTCACTTTAGCACACCTTACACTTAGGTCCTATACTGGTATTATAAAGGGATATCTAACAAGACCTTAACTGATTTGTGCAATCCTTTGATATAAATAAATTTTTTACTTCTTATTAGGGAAATGTTTTTGAATTTCAGATATCCGGATAAATATAAATGTATATTATTGATTAAATTTGAAAAAATGGATATTTTAAAATATTTATGTAAACCTCAAATAATTAAAAATGTGTAATGATTTTCAAAAAATAGTATTCTAGAGTTGTGTTCAGTAAAAAATTTATAGTCTAATAAGATCATCTTAATTATTGGTGAATATTAAATTATGAATAGTAATTTTGTGCTTATGAATAGTAATGTGACCAAATTGAATTGTAAACTCACTTAATAAAGTATTAATATGATTTAGGCACCTTGATTAGGTAATGTGATTCAATAAAATAAGTTAATAACTATTTCAGAAATTATTAGTTAAGTATTAGTTTTTTTCAAGAGAATAGTGTTTTTATTTAAAAATTAAATTAAAATTATTTATAGAAATATTTTTATAAAATGGAGTCCATTTATGAATTCAGAGCATCGATATTAGGTTAACGTGAATTTTGGATATTTTTCTAAAATAGTTGAATTTTCAGTGAATAGTGTTTTTAATTTAAAATTAAATATCTCATTATTGGAAAATTATTTTCATTTAATGGAGTTCATTTTTGAATTTGGAGCATCGATATTAGGTTAAGGTGAATTTTTTGGATCTTTCTAAAATAGGTGAATTTTTAGTGAATACAAAAAAATAGTTTTGAGTTTCGGATGTTTAATGATATCATTAAGGATGTAATAATTATGTAACCATTCTGGTCTACTTATGACTAGTAAGATATGCTATGATGTGTCCCATGATTCCAATACAATGGGAAAATACCATGGGAAATCCCACGGTTTTTCCAATACCACCGATAAGGTGTCCCTGGGAAATTAATGATTTGTCCCCTCACTTATCCTATAAATACCAAGCCATTATCTCATCCATTTAATTCCAAAATCCACCTAAATGATGCTCTGGTCTTTTTACCTCTCATGGAGTACTCCAAAGGTGCCCTCCATCCTCCCATGGTCTCGAACTTCATGCTTTTGAATTTACATTTCAAGGTAAGAGAAACTTTCACCCTTCTCTTTTAAGTCATGACTTCCTTTATGTTATGTCTTATAGTTCTATTTTATTATGTGGGGTATTTTTCTTCTATTTCCTTAATACATTCCATTTCATTTCAAAATTATGAGAGACCCTCTCCGCTCTCATCAATTTATTTTATGAATTTTTAGGTGACGCTGTTAGGCTGTCGAATTTTTCGTAAAAGGAATACCATCTGCTCTTTCCGTTTATGTTCCCTTTTCATGTGGCATGTCATTAAAATTTCCATGACATGTTTTTATATCTATGTTATTCTCAATTTATACATTATTATAAGTTATTTATGTGTTGTTTACTCTTGTACCCTCTCTTTTTATTATTTTCCAAAACTATGTTAAAAACTGATATGCTACAGAAATTTCGTCTCAAAATTTATCTCTCTATATCACAAGAAATTTTCTTAATATATATATATGAATACCCAAAAATATTTAGTTTCTATGGGTTTTCATATTCATACAAAAATGATATATTTTATTCTGGAATTGTCATACATTTAACCCTCACTCCCTTTCCATGGGTTATAAATGACATCACGATCTTATTTTAAAGAACTTTTAAAACGTCACGATTTTGAAATGAACCCATTTCCTTTATTATCTATGGGTTATTTAGGAAATTTTTGATTATGATTTATGTGTATCACATTAAAGAAAATACATATTAAGGGTGCACCCTGATAGTTATCCAATTCATTGGGTAAAGAAATTAATCTCTAGAGATGACAAGTTTCACGATACCTTGGTAAATAACCTTGGTAAGTTTTATGACACATCAGGGATAAACCTTGGTGATATGTTCATGTTTGTCTAAATGAAATTTTGTATCCAAATATTCAAGTGATGATTCATTTTCTTTTTATTATGATATGCCTCGTTTTCCATTTCTTCTGTCTTCATATCTTTCATGATGTTCTTATTGATATCACAAGTAAACTGATTCCATTGTATAACCCTTACTAGGCCTTCTGCCCGCCCTTTCTTTTGATGTTTCTCTCTAGGATATGAGATGCAGTAATTGTACATCGGATGAACCTATTTTGAATCCTTAAAAGTGGTTTAGAATAATTTTTTATGTTGTTTTCATGTAATATGTTCCTGATTTCAGAGATACTAGAATTTAAATATCCAATGTTTGTAAAATGTAATGAAAAGTTATGTAAAAAAAAGAAAGATGTCATAGTTGGTACCATAGGATAGCTTAGTTATTTTTTGAAAATATTACCTGAAAACGTTAAGAAGAACCCTGTAAAAAAAGATTAAATATAGGAAAACATCTTGGTATTTTAGTGAGTATTGAGTAAGTGGTTTATCAAGACAATACATCCCTGTCTAGATATGAGCAGGTAGAGGTGGCTCTAGCATAGATGTACATAGGGGTAAAACCCAAAAACACTGCTTTGAGATAGACTCCATTGGGAACTGGTATATGACAATGGGCCTTACTGAACTCTTGGATATGACACTCTCGGGGGATATGTTTAGTTAATCACAAGCGTTTTATGAATCATTATGAAGGAATTATAGATAAATGTAATTGTTTAAGCATGATGTTTTAAGACATAAAATACTTTATAATTAAAAGATTTTTAAATGAAATAAGTTTCTTAGCAAGGTTTTTCTATTTTAGAAAATGGAAGGTAATAGGGGGAACCGTGCAAATGGTGACCGCGATGGACCATGCGCTGACGACCCTCCGAAGGAAGCTATAATGGAAACATTCATGCGAATGATGAACCAACTGACTCAAGTTATGGGAAATAACTTGAATCAAGATGAGAGACTGATCTTACCATGAAGGGAACAATATTCTATTGAGTCCTTTATGTGCCAACGTCCACCAAACATTAGTGTATCAACTGACCCAGTGATTTATGAGCAGTGGATCAGCTCCATTGTGAAGATCATTTATGTTCTTCGTTGTTCAAAGAAAGAGAAGGTCACCCTGGTTATCTATCTCTAAGATGGATAAGATGACTTGTAGTGGGAACTGATTAAAAATATGAGGAAAAGTGGGAAGGTTGAAGCTATAGAGTGGGAAGAGTTCAGAGGGATCTTCTTCAGTATGTCTTTCCCTCGTTCCATGATAAAAATAATGGAGAAGGAGTTTCTCGAGCTGAAGTAGAATGAGAATGAATCTGTGGGAATCAACAAGATGAACATCAAAAGGATCTCACATTAAATCATTAACATTTTTATGGATCCTAGTGGTAAGGTTGATATATTTTTCATTGTATTGAGACCTCGTATGTGGAAGAATCTAACCGACCATGACAATGGCACCTATGAAGAGATCATGAAGAGGGTGATGAAAGTCAAATTGGAGTTTGGTGAGACGCAGTGGTCTCTTAAATTAAATGAGAAGAATAGATCGATGTAGCCTAGATTAGGGAGGACCTTTGATCAAAAAATAGTAGGCAAGAATGTGCAATATTCCACATGTAATAAATATGGAAAGAATCATTTGGGGAACTACCTGCTCGAGAGTGGGAAATGCAAAAAGTGTGGAAGAGATGGCCATATTTCAAGGAATTTTCATAGTGAGGTGAAACCTAAACTTCCTAACACAAACTACAAGGGGAAGATAGTGAATTCTGTACCTGATTTCCGATGTTTTATGTGTGGAAAACTTGGGCACTATTCCAATCACTGTCCAAATCCGAGGGCAGTGAAGGGGAACCCCCATCCGCCTCAAACAAGTCCAAGGGAGCAAGGCCATGATTTTTCTATCATGAAAGCTGAAGTTGATGCTCCAAATTATGTGGTGACAGGTAATATTATTGTTCTCTCAAAGCTAGAAAGTACTTTGTTTGATTTTGGTTCTACACATTATTTTATTTCCTCTTAGTTTTCAAAGAATTTAGAATCAACAACCAATTTTCTAAAAGTAGAGTTATCAGTCAAGTCATGTGGTGGGATTATCCACGCATCGTTAGTGTTTAGAAACTCTAGTATTTACATTAGTGAGAACAATGTTATCGCAAATCTAGTAGTCATTCCCATGCTAGAATTTGATATTATACTAGGGATATACTGGCTCTCAAATAATAATGCTAAAATTAAATGCAGGAGAAAGGAAATCTCAGTAGTCTTTAATGGAAGACCTACATTTATCTTACAAGGAGATATATCTCAACCTGATATTTGCCTAGAATAACCCCCTATACCCTTATTTATGTAGTTGATTGGGGAAGAAGAAGGAGATGAGAGTCTAAGGATTGAAAATTTCCCCATATTCTAGAAATACGTTGATGTATTTCCTAAAGAGTTTTCCAGAACTTCCTCAGAAATAGAGGGAGAGTTATCCATTGAACTCATACCTGGATCTCATCTGATATCAAAGACCCCATATTGGATGGAAAATGTGGAGCTAGAGGAATTAAATAAACAACTCTGAGATCTTTTGGATAAGGGTTTCATCTGAACGAGTGTATCTCCTTGGGAAGAACATGTTCTTTTTGTGAAGAAGAAGGATGGATCCATGCAGTTGTGCATTGAGTATAGAGATTTGAATGTGATCAAAGTGAAAAATAAATACCCTATTCCAAGAATTGATGACTTATTTGGCCAACTTCGTGGGGCTCAATTATTCTCATAGATTGACCTTTGATATGGTTATCATCAGTTGAGAGTGAATAAAGAAGATATTTCAAAAATTGCCTTTCGATCAAGATATGGGCATCATGAGATTGTTGTTATGCCCTTCGGACTGACTAATGCACATGCTATTTTTATAGATCTGATAAATAAATCTTTAAGGACTACCTTGATTACTTTGTGGTATATTTTATTGATGATATCATGATATATTCTAAAAGTCATGAGGAGCATGAAGATCATATAAGGGTTATTTTACAAACTCTACAGAAGGAGAGGATTTTTGGAAACTTTAGAAAATGTGAATTCTGGTTAAAACTTGTTGCTTTGTTGGGGCACATTGTTGCCGTTGAAGGAATCACAATTGACCCGATGAAGTCAAAATTTATAGAGGAGTGGCTTCAACATACAACAATAACTAATATTCAAAGTTTCCTTGGATTAACAGGATATTATAAGAGGTTTGTGAAAAAAAAATCCACGAATATCTAATCCACTAACCATGTTAACTCGAAAAGGGGTCAAGTTAATCTAGAAAAAGGAGTGTGAGGAATGTTTCCAAGAACTAAAGAAGTGATTGGTTACTGCATTCATGTTAGCTCTTCTATCAAGTGGAGAAGGATTTGTTGTTTTTAATGATGCATCCCTCAAAGGTCTTGGGTGAGTTCTCATAAAAAATGACCAAGTTATTGCTTATGTATCTCGACAGTTGAAGACTCATGAGTAGAACTATTCTATACATGATATGGAGCTGGCTGCAGTCATTTTTTCTATGAAGATATGGAGGCACTATATTTATGGGGAGAAATGTGATATATACATAGTCCATCAATGTTTGAAGTATATTTTCACACAAAAGGAATTGAACTTGAGAAAATGGAGATGGTTGGAGCTTATTAAAGAATATTATTATTCAATTCATTATCATCTTGAAAGAGAAAAAAAGTTGCCGATGCATTAAGCAGGAAAGATCTAGTTGTTATTTCCATGACGAGGATTCAAGAAGATCCTTTGATTAATGAACTAGTAATGCTAGACATAGGAATTATAATTGAAGGAACATCATAAAACCTAAACAAAATTATTTCTCAACAATCATTACTATAGATGATCAAAAAAGATCAGAAAGAAAACCATTTGATATAGAAGAAGTTTGAAGCTGTGAAAGATGGGATGTTTATAGATATCAATGTTGATCAAGAAGGTGTACTAAAATTTCATACAATACTATCTATTCCATATATTCTGGAAATAAAGGAGATGATTGATTAAGCCCATTGTTATACATTATCTATACGTACTGGAAGACCAAAAATGTATAAGGACCTTCATGATCATTTTTGGCGGGATAATATGAAAAGGGATATTGCTGACTATAATTCAAGGTGCCTGGTATGTCAAGAAGTGAAGGTAGAGTGACAAATTCCTAAAGGGGTATTGCAACCACTACCTATACCAGCATGAAAGTGGGACAATATCACTATAGACTTTGTTACTTGTCTACCGAGAACTGCCAAAGGAAACATTGAGATATGGGTTATTGTGGACCGTCTCACCAAGACTACCGATTTTATCTCAATTCGGGAAGATTTATCTCTTGATCAAATTGCCAGGATTTATGTGAAGGAAGTGGTAAGGCTGCATGGAGTTCCACTTAATATCGTATCTGATCATGATCTAAGGTTCACATCAAAATTATAGGAAAGTCTCCAACATGCTCTGAGCACTGAATTGAATTTCAGTATTTTCGTATCACCCCCAAACTGATGGCCAATCTGAAAGGACTATTATAACACTCGAGAAAGTTCTATGAATATGATCAATTGAATTTAAAGGTGGATGGGATCAACATCTCTTGTTTGTTGAGATATCTTACAACAATAGCTTCCACTCAAGCATTCAAATGGCACCCTATGAAGATCTATATGGGAAGCTATATAAAACTACGATGTGTTGCAATGAAGCTGGTGAGAGAATGCTTCTTAGGCCTGATCTTGTGAAAGAGATGACAGAAAAACTTCATGCCATCCAACAACCCATTAAGACTGCTCAGATTCAGTAAATTAGCTATGACAAAAACTGTTTAATGGACTTGGAGTTTGATGTTGGTGATAAGTTCTTTCTTTTAATTTCACCTTATAAGAGAGTCACGAGGTTTGGGAAGAATGGGAAACTTAGACCTAGGTACATTGTCCCCTATGAAATCCGTGATCGCATAGGAGCGGTGGCCTATCGGTTTGCACTTCCTCCAAATCCAGAACAAGTTCATGATGTCATCCATGTATCCTCTTGAGGAAGTACATACATAACCATATAAATATACTAAATCTAGATTCGGTACAACTGGAACATGACCTCTCTTATGGGGAGTAGCCGGAGGAGATGTTGGATCATAGAGACAGGGTTCTACGCAACAAGACTACCCACCTTTTCAAGGTGCTGTAGAGAAACCACAAATGCGAAGAAGCCATGTGGGAACCATAAGAGTCTATGAGATAAAAGTCCACACTACTTCTCCCTTCATATGGTATAAGTTAAAATTTCAGGGACAAAATTTCTTAACGGGGGAATAATGTAGAGACCCAAAATTTTGAATAATTTTTGTTTCCTAATTTTTTGTGTTATTTTATATTATACTCAACAAAACTATTTTCTTTAATTAAATAAGAGAGTATAACTAAATGAGACTATTGTGTTTCAACTATTATATGATCATTGGTTAATATGACCATTGCAAACTAAACTCTTAACATTAAATTATTGTTTAATAATACAAGTGATATTGGTTAATTAATATATAAATAAGATTCTATGGCCTCATCCAGATGACTCGGGCCGTTTTAATCCCATCAGATTGATCTTGGGAAATAGGTACCAGCACTGGGCATTGCTATGGACCAAGAACAAGCTGAACTTCATCATGTGAAGCTTGAATGGAATCTCCTACAGGAGAAGTTTAAGATGATAGAGGTCACTACTCGGGCAATATTGGCTGAGCTGCCCTAAGATTCTGTCACCTTATCACAACGTACACCTAGGTCCTATGATGGTATTATATGGGGATATGTAACAAGACCTTAGGTGTTTTGTGTTATCCTTTGATATAAATAAATTTTTTATTTATTCTTATGGTAAATTTTGTGAATTTCAAATGTCCGAATAAATATAGGATGTATATTATTGAACAATTTTGAAAAAAGTATTATTTAAAAATATTTATGTAAACCTTAAATAATGAATAATGTGTAATTATTTTCAAAAAATGGTCTTCTATAGTTGTGTTTAGTTGGAAATTTAGAGTCTAATAAAATCAACATAATTTTTAGTGAATAGTAAATTATGAATAATAATCTGGGCTTATGAATAGTAATGTGAACAAATTGAATAGTAAACTCACTTAATAATGTATTAATATAATTTAGGCACCTTGATTAGGTAATGTGATTCAATAAAATAAATAAATAAATATTAAAAAATTATTAGTTATGTACTAGTTTTTTTGGGCGAATAGTGTTTTTATTTTATAATTAAATTAAAAATATTTAGAAAATTATTTTCATAAAATGGAGTTCATTTTTGAATTCAGAGCATCAACATTAGGTTAAGGTGAATTTTGGGGATTTTTCTGAAACAATTGATTTTTTAGTGAATAGTGTTTTTAATAAAAAATTAAATTTCTCAAAATTAGAAAATTATTTTCATAAAATGGAGTTCGTTTTTTAATTCATAGCATCAATATTAGGTTGTGGTGATTTTTTGGGATTTTTATGAAGCAGTTGATTTTTTGGTGAATAGTAAAAAACAGTTTTCAGTTTCGGGTGTTTAATGACATCATTAAGAATGTAATAATTTTGTATCTTTCTAGTAGACATATGAATAGTATGATATTATATGAGGTTTCCCATGTTTTCAATACCACCAGAAAGCCCATGGTTTTTCCAATACCACAGATGAGGTGTCCCTTAAAAATTAATGTTTTATTCCCTCACTTCTCTTATAAATACCAAGCCATTCTCTCAAACATATCATTCCAAAATACTCCTCAACGAAGATCTAGTCTCTTTACCTCCCAATAAGTCCTCCCAAGGTTCCCTCTAGCCTCCCAAGGTCTCTACCTTCAATATTTCAACGTTACTTTTCAAGGTAAGGGAAACATTCACCCTTCTCTTTTAAGTCATGACTTCCTTTATGTTATGTATTATTGTACCATTTTATTATGTGGGGATTGTTCTTTTGTATTCTTACTAATGTCCATTTCATGTAAAAATGATGATATAACATCTCCGTTCTCATCAATTTATTTTCTGAGTTTTTATGTGACGCCGTTAGGCTGCAGAATTTTTCGTAAAAGGAATCACATTATCTCTTTTCATTCATGTTTACTTTTCAAGTGGTATGTCATTAAAATATCAATACAATGTTATTATCTTAATGTTATTATGTATTTATATTGTATTTTAAGTTATGTATGAGTGGGTTACTCTTATACCCTCTCTTTTTATTATTTTCTAAAACCATGTTACATAACCATTAAGCTGTAGAAATTTTTACTCAAAATTTATCTCTATTTCTCCCAAGAAATTATCTTATTTTATATATGTGAATACCCATAACTATTTCTTTTATGTGGGTGTTCGTATTTCTAAAAAAATGATATATTTTTTTCTTTAATTTACATACATGTAACCCTCACTCCGTTTCCATGGGTTATAAATGACATCATGATCTTATTTTAAAGAACTTTTAAAACGTCACAATTTTTAAATGAACCCATTTCCTTTATTATCTATCGGTTATTTATGAAATTTTTTATTATGATATATGTGGCTCAAATGAAGTTAAATAAATATTATGGTTTCAAGCTAATATTGCTTCAATGCATTGGGTAAGGAAATTAATATAAAGAGATGACAAGTTTCAAGATACCTTGGTGAATAACCTTGGTAATCTTTATGACACCTTGAGGATAAACCTTGGTGATATGTTCATGAATATCTAAAGAAAATGTTGTAGCCACATATTCAATTTGTGATCAATGTTCTTGTTATTATTATATTCTACTTTTTCCATTGCTCATGTCTTCATATTTTTCATCAACTTCTTATTGATATCATAAGTAAACTGATTCCCTTGTTTACCCCTTACTATGAATTCTGCTCACCCTTTCCTTTTATGTATGTCTCCCAGATAAGAGACGCAGAAATTGTACATAGAATGAACGTATGATGAAGCCTTACAAGTGTTTTATAAGAATGTTATATGTTTTTTTCATGTATTATGTTCCTGTTTTTGAAGACACTAGACTTTAAAGATCTTCTATTTGTAAAATGTAATGACAAATAATGTAATAAAAAGGCGGGATGTCATAACAAAACATGAGTCTCAAAAAAGGAAAATTGAGATAATAACATTTGTAACAATTTGTTATCTTTTGAAATATATCCCCATGAGATAAGGATCATAAAATAAAAATGTTAATACCCATAAATGTAATTTAATTATACATATAATACAATCCTGGGAATTACATACACCACACAAAAGGAATGAGTGGTGAACGTGGATTATATCTCACAAAAATTTAAAGTGAAATGAAATCCCCTTACCATGTGTCTTGACACTCTTCATACTTGTACAATATTCCTGAATATTAAATATATTTTTATTATAAATAATTTATATAATATTATTATTATACATAATACCATATATGGGTTGATGACGATCTTATATCACCCTCTCATTAATGATAATATGTTAATGTTTCACTTCGGGTAATATTTTCTTTGTTCTTCACATGTGTCTTAATTTGTTATATCATTTGTAATTATACTTATATCATGATTCCATAATATATATAATTATATAAATATCATTTATTTTCTTGTATATTCATAGTATAATAATATATATCATATAGAAGTATTAAATGGAAGACATTGTTCATTGAGATAGTAACTCGTATGTATGCCTGAACGTTGTTTCAGTTTTAATTGTCATATTGAAAGAATGTGTGTAAATTAGATATGTATATATATATATATATATATCATTTTTCCATTATAATTAATATATCATATATATCATATATTTTCACTAAATCCATCCTCAATACATTCTATGTGGTTTGTGAACGAATCACATCACTTTGAGTGGGAGATAGTCCACACTTCTTCAAACACGATTATCATATTAACACCAAATAAAAGGTGAAAATATATTTGTTATAAACAGAATATATAAGAATAAATAAATAATAAATATAATATATTATATATATAAACTGAGTTTCCATTTAATGGCAGTCATGATTAGTGGTAAAGGAGAAATGAACAATGATCATTTCATGAGGCAACAGTTCGTCGTACACAGAAACAATATGTTCAACATCCATTAGCTAGAGGTGTCTGTAATTTTAGGTCATAAGGTTTTCATAAAAACATAATATTATATGTTGGATACCTTTTTTGTTGAATAAGTAATAAATATAGCGTAGGGGGTGGAGAAGGAAAATAATGGAAAGGATCTGGAAAGAGTACATTACTGCTAAATTGGGTAACTCCTTTTGGATTGTTCCAAAAGGATTCATTGAATGGGTTTCTTAAAAAAGGGATGATTCAAAGTAAAAGGTAGGATTTCTGGGAGGCTACTTTTTCATATCATGGACGATCATAAAGGGTTTGAGATGTGTGAGGAAGGGGTAGAGGTGGTGACCTTTTATAGGGAACGAAATAAGATAACATGGAATTTTTCGAAAAAAAATAGGTGTGAAAAGGTTTTTACCTTAAAAAAGTCTTAAAAAACCAGAAAAACATATGAATGTAAGACTTATAGAGTAAATATAAAAATCCAATAGGTTTTTGATAATTTTATGGGTCATTTGGCCCCTTAATTTTAAGGGTTTGTCCCTAAATAAGCTTAATTTGCCCAAAGTTTTTGTGATTAATTTTAATCACTTACTCGAATAATTTTGGTTAAAAATTAACATGGTCTTATTATAATAAATATATAAAAATGAATAAAATTGTGTATTTTATATTTTTATAAATTCCGATCTCAAAAGTGGATAAATTTAAATTAGTTTTCATCCCACATATGGGATGAAATAATGGTGTTTTAAAGTAGGAAAATGGTCAAAAGTTTGTTAATATTATACAATCAGATTCAAAGTGAAATTGATTATACAGAATTAAATTTTATTAATAGATCATGAATTCATCTAATGTGACCTATAAAATATTTATATTTTATTTTATCATTAGTAATTAAATATTGAAAAACACAGTTTTAACAAAGAAAGAGTAATTTTCACTATTCATAAAAACAAAGTTTCTCAGAAAAATAGCCAAAATTCACCCTTAGATATTTTTGATGATATTAATTAAATATAGAAGTTTATTTTATCAAATTAAATATATAATTTTTTCAAAAATTACTTTTATTAATAAATGTGATTCAGTCAAGAAAAAAATACTTTTAACAAAAAAGGTCTTTACCAAAAATACATTCTTTCATTATCAATATGTTTTATTTATATAAAAAAATAAGAAATAATATATTTAATTTAGTTATTACTATTAATATTACTATGTTAAATGGTTAGGTTATAATTGTCATATTTAAATATATAAAACAATAGAAAGAGATGTTTTATAGAAACTTAGTGTTGTGTGCATCGTACACCAAGCCAGTGTTGATTCAAGCGCAAGACGAGGTTGTATTACGTGTGAAAGGAATGTTTGAATTAGTGTTTCAATATATATATAAATATAAATATATATTTCTATTGTCATTTGAAATAAGAAATATTGAAATTTTAAATTAATTCAAGAAAAACATTTCTCAAAATATAGGGGTTTTACATTATAAATGACTTGCACCACCCCATAATGCACCACTTTCCATATCCAAGATAATTAGGTTTTTCATTCTCACCAGGATATAACCCCCCATCAGGGCTAGGCTCTTATTGTCTATTTCCTAGATAAGAGAAATCAGAACTAATTGTTTTATGAGGATCATGTCCCTGTCTATTTTTGGAGTACTGTGGATTAGAGTATCCTACAGTTTCTAGAATATAGAAGACCCCAAGAGGATGATCTCACTGATCACACAACATATTTCCCCAATAATTAATTCCTTGGAAATACCCTCAAGAAGTGCTATGTGTTCAAGAACAATTATCAATACCAGTTCAACAACAATGTGGTCAGGTTTTGTCAAGCCCCAATACATGTGGCGTGTGTATCCGAAAAGATAGACAACCATACTGAGGGTGAATGACAGTAGGTCTCGATCCATGCATCCAAAAATTATGATGATTCTATGGATCATAAAGTATTTTTTCACACCCATAACATCATTAATTCCCTCCTAAATAGACCCAAGTCTCTTGAATCTACTACACCTTCCCTATCATCCCCTAATTCATCCACATCTCAACCTTCTACCTCTTAGACAAATAGACACAAAATACCAAAGGGAAAACAAATCCCCCATCTAATAATGAAGCTGTATCGTACGCTTGGAGAATTAATACCCCTAGAAATGTAGATTGCCTGAAGAAATATCCCAGTATTGTAGAATTACTCACGTGATGACTATGATGATGACTTGGTAAATATAGTCGAGCAGGTGGACCCATAAATGCTTTCCAGTGATGGGGAGTGCTAGGAAGGTCCTTCTATTTTTCTTGGTCGACTCCATCATCGATGTAACTGTTGATACATGAATCACTAGAATTATAAGGCTAGTGCCTCTAGACATTATGTGAATGATACAAAGACTAGACAACAATTTCAACGCACTACTCAACATGCACAGTACTCTCATCCCATCTCATCAGATTTGTGGTTGCCACAATTTGTACTCATTTATTAGGTAGATCCCCCATGACTAAATCATGATTAGCTGCATTCAGCTATGGAAGGAACTATGACATATGATAAGAATACAATATTCATATTTCATTGTTCATCTAGTGATAAATGGGACATTCCCATCACCATCCATAATCCATCGGTTCGACCAGTAGTGCATGCCATACCTCCTGCCGCATAGAAACTCTATACCTGATGAAATGTGTTCCTAACATGAATATATTATGTGAATAAGCACCATTATAGCATTAATGAAAATCTATCAATCCTCAAGCATGTCCAAATGTTGAAAGTTATGCATGAAGCCCTCGTATAGAATTTATGAATCCCTCTTCGGTTCAAAACGGATGAAGAAGCTTCATAAATCTTCCATAATAAGGAAATAATGTGTGTGGAATGTTAAGATGCCATATTTTTCTCCAGGGAATATGAATTCCCTACTATACGGGGGGAAAATTCACCACTTATACATCATAGGACAGTTTAATGGCATAGATTTCCACCACTGCCTTTTTGACATAGGTTTTGGGATCAATCTCATCCTTACCCAGACGCTCCACAAGATAGGGATGTCAAAAGGAGATCTGGATACCTCTCAACTAAAGATTATGGATTATGATCCCACCAAAAAGAAGATGTTTGGCCAGATTCGTCTGAAGACCTAGTTTGGTGGTCTAGTTTACAGCATATAATTCATGGTTGTCTCATAGGACATCTCTTATAATGCATTTATGGGTAGACCCTGGCTCTATATTTAGGCAGTTATTTACTACTCATATGACATGTTATTCCAGTAATCCATTAATGGTTGAGTGGGGGTACTTCAGGGTGATGCATATCCCATTACCTCATTTGAATTCCCATATTAATATGTCAATTATTACAAGAGAAAGGACAAGAAAGATCAAACTAATGAATTTGATCACAATACTCCTTCAGACGACCGTTGGACATACATAAATGATGAATTCATCCCATCGATTCAGCAGTTGGAGGCCACCACCCCAAACATAGGGAATTTTTTTCCTTTTTTAGTACAATGGGTGGACACATTCATAAATATATGTAACTCTAGAGAATAATATCTTATTTTTATATGAACTAGGATTATATGATACCAGAACACCATGTCCCTATACAGTATCAGGATGCACACCACATAGAAACAACTATACATAATATCTCTATGTTCTATCAAGTTTTGTTGAACCAACTCAAATCGATTCATCACTACTACTTCGATATAATCTAGGGTAGCCCCATGAGTCGATGGCCAGATGGAATTGGATTGATTGCTTTTGTCACCATGGTTTTAGTGGTGTAGGTGTCTCATGATGAAGATTCCACTTCCACTCAGGCCGATACCAGCATTACATCATGGTGTGTTAACACAGAATAATTTCCCCTTGTTGATGATCCTCTTTAAATATAAAATAATGTGTATTTGGCAGATAATCCTATAGCAGTTGTGGAAGGATCCTTTAACATCATTGATGAGTTGGTATAGCTGAATCTCAGTATATATGTAGACCCAACACTGAAACTAATTATCACAACTATGCCTAGAGAAGAGAAAAAAAGTATGTCAATTTATTGAATCATCATAAGAATGTATTCTCCTCAAGATATTATGAGATTACATTATAAGATTCCTAGGTCATCGTCCACCATCTCAGTCTCATGGTAAGTCGTCGTGGGTTCAAACAACCTCCTAGAAAGATGCACCCTTATAACAGTGCAATGGTTGAGGCCAATGTTGATAAACTCATTAAATCCAACATCATCAAGGAAGTCATGTAACCCAGATGGTCATCCAATATCATTCCCTTATGGAAGAATAATGGAATGATCAGGGTCTACATCAACTTCTGGTATCTTAACCATCACTGTCAAAAGGATGATTTCCCCCTTCGTGTGATAGAGTTATTGATCAACACCACTACTAGATTATAATATCTCTCCTTATTGGATGGGTATTACAGGTATATTAAAATCCAAATTGCCCCTGAGTATGAAGATTAGACCACCTTCAGAGTACCGCAAGGTACCTTTTGTAATGAGGTAATTCCTCCTAGTCGGAATAGTGTAAGATCCACTTATTAGTGTGCTATGAACACATATTCAAAATGATTATCATGAAATTAGTGGAATGTTATGTGGAAAATCAGGTGGTCAAATCATACCAGTGTCATGACCATCTCAAAAAACTTGAGAAGGTGTTCATATTCTTCCACTCCCACCATCTGAAGATGAACCCCTTGAAGATTTCTTTTGGGGGTTTCCTCTAGAAAGTTTCTCAGCTTTGTCATCAGATGCAAAGGCATACAGATCAATCTACAGAATATCAGGTCCATCATTCATATGCCTCATCCATGAAACATTAGTAAGATACATGTTTTTCGAGGCCAAATCACCTACATATGTCGGTTCATGGAGAACATGTTTTTAATGTGTACTCCCTTTTCTCAGCTCATGAAAAATAGTGTTGTGTACTGGTGGCATGAAGAATGTTAGACTGCTTTTGGTGGAAATAAATCAGTATCTGTCTGAGCATTTGGTTATGATTCCTCCCTTCATGTAACGCCCCGACCCCAGCTACCCAGAGTCGGTGCATTACTTCGTAACATTGGCATGATCACAAGAAAGATCAAATCTCGAAAGACCGATTGGTTTAGTTTCCTTGGAAACACTAGATATATTCATAGGTTTTACATTACATCATAAAATGAAAAACTACTGCAACAACATAATGTCTCCATAATCCACACTCATATCCCCACATAATATCCCTGCAGGTCATTCATAATTTACTTCTTCACTTCCTGGGAAAAATAAAACATATAAAAGGGGTGAGCTCGAATGCCCAGTAAGGATAACAAAATAGCGGAAACTTTCATAAATAAGAATAAACTTTTAAGGCAATGTATAACTAAAACAAAAGCCTTTCAAACATGAACTTTCAACATGGTATGGAATAAATAAAATGAAATAATTCCATTTACTCATTCACATGGATATTCTACTAATCGAATAATCACATGGAAAAATCAATAACCACTTTCATAATGTTGGAATGCATAATGCCAGACTATCATAACCACATAGCCAAGGCCTCGTGCAAAGACTAAAAATAAGATTTTGTCAAGGCCTTGTGCCAAGACACTAGTTTGTCTCATGAGACCTACCGATGCATCGAGGAGCTATAGCGGGCTCCACCCGTCACATATTAAGTCCAATGCATTCCCATATGAAAAGGTTTAAATATAACATAAACATTCGTATTAAAACTAGCATACGAAATGTCAATACTTTCACCATAAACTATGAATGGTATAAAAATAGAACATCCACAGTCAAACATATCACAAAACCTTCAATACAATATAGAAGTTTTGTATCATAATAAATCAACTTCAAATAATCTTAAAATCCATCAAAGGATGTTGACATAGATGAAATCAAAATTCTTTTTAAAGAAATATCTCCTTTTATTTTGAAATCATTTAAGATCAATATAAAACATTTTCTTTGGAAATAATCTTATAAGCTTGTATGGGAAGATTTGAAGATTTTATAACGGCGGAAAATAGCCGCACCCTCCGTATAAGTTAAAAAACATTCTTACCTTAATTCTGTCGAAAAGGTTAAAAGGGACCTTGTTTTGAAAATGATGGAAAGATTCCTTTATAAACCACTTATAAAAGTCAAAAAGGGTATAAATGACTTTAACTCATATTCTAGTATATAGTAAAAATGTTTTGAAATACATTTTTAAGAAACATGGATGTGGATGATAAAGAGATCCCACTAGATTATTACATATAAACAACCTCAGATAATGAAGAGATTGTGAAATAACCCTTACCTTGTACTTTTCCTTGGTTGGGGTAGGTTAACCTCCTGTATAATGGTGAAATAATTGTTATTAAATTATACAAGAATTATATATATTAATATGATATCATATATGATCTTTTAACATTGATTTGTTAATGATATCTTAGAATTATCGTCATTTCGGGTGTTAACTTACTTGTTTTATTTTATATGTTTTGTTACGTAAGACATGTTTGTAAAGGATAGGTTGTATATTATTCATATACAGAATGATATCAAGTCCTTAAACATCATTTTTAAATCATCAAATGATAATTATACTTGAATGGATACGATGGAGAATGAATCTCATCGCGTTCGTGGAGACGGTAGTCCGTACGTACGCACGAGCGACAATATCATTCTTTTGATATTAAAATAATATATAAATGGATGGTATATCATATATACAGAATCATTAACATGTTATATTTATTATTTACATGAGTTACACATCATTATTATACCCATCCAAATTATAATATATTGAATAACAATTACACCACGACGTGGAGACGGTAAGCCGTACGTACGCACGTATGGTGACATGTTATTCAAAGGGTGGATAGAATACTGAATATGGTTGTACCATATTTATAATAACATCACATTATATGTAAGATACTGGAGTTATTATTTTAGAATGGTAAGAACAAAGAAAGAGGAAGTGGAAGAAGAAAGGAACTTGGAAAAGGGTGGTGAAATCATTACCTCTTCTTCGGGTTCTTCCTTTTGATTTGATCAAAAGGGATCCTTAGGTTGGCTTTCTGATCAAACTAAGGCCTCTAGGTTGTAGTGAGGGATGTTGGGAGAGTATTTGGGCAGAGTTTGGCCGAACCAAAAGGCTTTAGAGGTGTGAAGAAATGAGAAGGAGGAGTGCCCTTTTATAAGAGGGGTGAGGGGCACCTTTGGAAAAGCTAGAAATATTAATTTATAATAAATTCATATTCGGTTTCTAATGGCTCCAAAGTTGATTATTTAAACATTACGGTGGGGATAGGTCGAAAACCACTCAACCAATAGAATTTAGACAGGTTTGGGTACTTATATTAACCTTATCCTTAAGTATTAACTCTAAGTTAATTAGTTTCACTTTTACAATGTCTCTTTGTATTTTTATATAATATGGTTAATAAACTTACTATATACATCCAAGAGACCCCCAATTGGACCATTAATGATGAACCTATCCTGATATAAGTCTCTTGGCCGATCCTTAGATTTTTAAGAATTTAATATCAATTAATAATATAATATTTGTTTTAAGAACTCTTTTATGTCAATTTTGACACTATTCAATAGTTGATTTTTGTGAAACTCATAACAGATTGATTACTTCGAAAAAAGTCAATTATATCAATCCTAATATATTATATTATCCTAGAAAATTAGTTTAATTCATTAAAAGTTTCATATTATATTTTTTTGGGTATTTATAATATCAATTATTTTAATTTTGCACTATAATAGTAATTACTGCATCATCATTGTGTCATAAATAAAATACATTATTTAATGTCTAAAAATTTCAAATAATATATCATTATGTAGGAAATCTTTTTATATTTCTAATGAATATTTATAATCTAAAATCCAACTTATATAACCCTAGATAACAATTGTTTTGCTAAAAGATATATGCTTGTGTCATTTTTGTATTCATTTTGACTTAATTAAAATAAAGTGTCATTATCACTTACAAGTGGATCCATGGGGTCCCAAAATCGACCCAAAGATTCCCATGGTCGACCATGTATCAACCAATAGGGTTAAGACACGTTTTAGGGTAATTTAGTATTATTATAATATTATTTTTTAACCCTTATTTACCGGATTTACCCTTAACCATGGTAAATAAAATATTTACCGCAGTAATTATTCAAAATGTCTAAAAATAAAAGTTACCTATTTACACAATTTGAACATCCTGATTCCAAATATGGAATCCATTTTCCTAAATTCTATACACAGAAGTGGCAGAAATTAATTTAAAATTAATTCCCGCTGTCAAAACAAAAAGCGTGTTTTTAAGAGATAATAACTATCAAAAGATTGACACTTGTTTATGTTCGGTTTAATTGTAAAATTATGTCCAATGACCAAAATTATATTAAATGGTAAAAATATATTCTAAATATACTTTAAAACCACTAAAATTCATAATTTATCACTATTAATTATTTTGATTAAATAAGTTGTTTTTAATTAAAATTTAGTAATTTTCACTATTCATCAAAATATGAAAGTTATCCGAAATGTACCAAAATTTCACCTTAGGCTAAATTCGATATTCCGAATCCAAAGATGAAGTCCATTTTAAAATATAAAATATATATAATTTCAAAAAGTAGGTATTACTATTTATAACGGCTAGTTTGATTGGTTATGGTGTGTTAGAACTCGGTGTTGCGTACAATAAATTGCGTCCTCGCAATTTGAAATTGTTCTTCGAAAATAAAAGGTTGAAAGTAGAAAATATATTTGTGGGAAAACCCAAATCGGAAATTGGGTTACTAAAATTTAGTCTTAATATGAGGAAAATAGAAATGAAAGGGTCACCACCAAATTATGATCTCGATTAGGAGAACATTGGTGGAAATTGGAGACATATAATCGGAGGAAAAACGTAAATATTTATAGGTAGTGATTGAGGTCATCAATCACAAACATGTATAAAATTGAGGTCCTTAAATTCATCAATCTATGATGAATTGAAATACCATCGGTTCAACAAAACATAGGGTATTAGGATAATACATTTTTGACGTTTCAAAGTATCCTAGATGAAATCCCACATCGAAAAATGAATTAATGAGGCCTCTATTTAAAATAAAGAGTCGAAAGTATGAAGATTACCGAAAATAACACATACTAGGGTTCCATGTAGTAAAATATGGATATGGAAGAAAAATCTATCCATCAATTATCTGATGGAGAGTGGTAGAGAACATGGCTATAAAAAGGCCAACAATCCCAAAGCCAAAAATTAGTGATGATTTAAGGTACCATCTAGGAAAACATTTTTGTTCAAAGTTTATTTTCTTAATATTGAGGAATTTATTTATGAGATTGGCTAAGATCATAAGGAGATATACTTACTTTATAATTAGTGTTTTATCCATTAATAAATTTCTACCACAAACTCATCTTTCACTCTAAAAGATAATAGAATGTAAAAAAAATTCTATTTACACTATTTGTATAGGGTTCCAAAAATAAACGAATTTATAATTCATCTACAAGATCTCTTAATAAAAACTACATTATTTAATCCAGGACATCTCGTGGGCCAGTGGTAGGTGATACACCCTTGTCGCCCTTCGGTTGCGGGTTCAAGTCTCGCAGCCTTGCCGGACGCGACGGGCTGCCGCCCGACCTCCGGGTTGTCCATTTATGGAAATCCAAAATAATCCAAACTAGAACTATCCAAAATAATTCTATCCAAACTCACAGTCCAACATTTATAAGGAAGGTAAACATAATATAGATCCTTTTTACCCCGTAATAGCATATCAATACCTTCATCATGTATTACAATATTCCTTATTGATTACATTCATGTTCCCTTATTCCATATAGAATGCTGGATATACTTCATTAATCCAAAAATGTTTTAAACCCCAACAATGATGGAATATACAAATCATTAATCAGCTTCAAGGTAGTCAATAATATCCAATATAATTTATCCAAATCAATCATGTATTATTCTAAAATCACCACCTCAGTATCTGAACCATATTATGGTTTATCTTGCTCTCAACCATATATTTTCCAAACATTTAACCTGCTACTGAGTCACTTTTCTTTGTTCCACACCATCTCAAGTCCTTAATGAAATAGTACTACAGTACAATCCTTATATACTCCATAATTATTATAACAAGTACATTGTTGATACAACACTCAATTGATATAATCAACATAATAACTCTAATCATTCATCTTCATCTGTGGTAGTATCATAACTTGATTATTATCCAATAGCATCATTTGCGGCATAGTCTGATGACTGGGACATAGGTTCGCGTAGTGTCCAAACTCCTTGCAAATGAAGAATTGTACATTTGAAACCATTTTCTTACCCTTGCAGTCACGTACTTTGTGCCCTTTTCCTCCACACTTATAACAAACTCCCATTCCTTTCAGGCAAGTTCCCTGGTGTTTCATTCCACAGTTACCACATATGGGAAAATTCTTCTTTTCCCTCTTCCCTTTATCCATCTTTTTCTCTTCCATCCTTTTCTTCTCTTGCATCCCTTCAAAGCCATAGGACTCAGTAAACTCTTTACTTATCTTATCAACACATGATATTATTTCTTCATATTATTATAATACATGGGAGACTATTTCTCTTATAAATTCTTGCTTAAGACCATGAAAGATATGATCCTTCCTTCTCTTTGGATCATGTGAATTTCTGGAGTTCTCATTCCTTCTACTGGGCGCCATTTCTAAACAATGGAATACACTAGATCAGTTTATGAATCAAAATACATAATCCCATACTTATAAAACACTTAACATAAATAGAACTATTTATGGATATAATCCATAATCATAAAAATGTCTCATTTGAGGATGTATATACTCATAAACCCTTCATAATGGTTTGTAAAGAAAATGAGAATTATCCTAAGCATATCCCCCGGGAGTGTCGTAACCAAGAGTGCAGCAAGGCCCGTTGTCGTGCACCAGTTCCCGTTCGAGTCTAGCTCAAAGCGGTGTTTTCGGGTTTTACCCCTAGGTACATCTGTGCTAGAGCCACCTCTACCTGCTCGTATCCAGACAGGGATGTATTGCTCAGAAAACTCACAAAATCTCTAAAATACCAAAATTCTAGAAGTTCTTCTATACTAATCCTCAAAGTTCATCTTAGGTCTACGTGCTCTAATCAGAGTTTATCTAAATCTAGCTTCCAAGGTTTGTACTAAACTTCCTCTGATACCAACTGTAACGCCCCGACCCCAGCTACCCAGAGTCGGTGCATTACTTCGTAACATTGGCATGATCACAAGAAAGATCAAATCTCGAAAGACCGATTGGTTTAGTTGACTTGGAAACACTAGATATATTCATAGGTTTTACATTACATCATAAAATGAAAAACTACTACAACAACATAATGTCTCCATAATCCACACTCATATCCCCACATAATATCCCTGCAGGTCATTCATAAGTTACTTCTTCACTTCCTGGGAAAAATAAAACATATAAAAGGGGTGAGCTCGAATGCCCAATAAGGATAACAAAATAGCGGAAACTTTCATAAATAAGAATAAACTTTTAAGGCAATGTATAACTAAAACAAAAGCCTTTCAAACATGAACTTTCAACATGGTATGGCATAAATAAAATGAAATAATGCCATTTACTCATTCACATGGATATTCTACTAATCGAATAATCACATGCAAAAATAAATAACCACTTTCATAATGTTGGAATGCATAATGCCAGACTATCATAACCACATAGCCAAGGCCTCGTGCCAAGACTACAAATAAGATTTTGTCAAGGCCTTGTGCCAAGACACTAGTTTGTCTCATGAGACCTACCGATGCATCGAGGAGCTATAGCGGGCTCCACCCGTCACATATTAAGTCCAATGCATTCCCATAGGAAAAGGTTTAAATATAACATAAACATTCGTATTAAAACTAGCATACGAAATGTCAATACTTTCACCATAAACTATGAATGGTATAAAAACAGAACATCCACAGTCAAACATATCACAAAACCTTCAATACAATATAGAAGTTTTGTATCATAATAAATCAACTTCAAATAATCTTAAAATCCATCAAAGGATGTTGACATAGATGAAATCAAAATTCTTTTTAAAGAAATATCTCCTTTTATTTTGAAATCATTTAAGATCAATATAAAACATTTTCTTTGGAAATAATCTTATAAGCTTGTAAGGGAAGATTTGAAGATTTTATAACGGCGGAAAATAGCCGCACCCTCCGTATAAGTTAAAAAACATTCTTACCTTAATTCTGTCGAAAAGGTTAAAAGGGACCTTGTTTTGAAAATGATCGAAAGATTCCTTTATAAACCACTTATAAAAGTCAAAAAGGGTATAAATGACTTTAACTCATATTCTAGTAAATAGTAAAAATGTTTTGAAATACATTTTTAAGAAACATGGATGTGGATGATAAAGAGATCCCAGTAGATTATTACATATAAACAACCTCGGATAATGAAGAGATTGTGAAATAACCCTTACCTTGTACTTTTCCTTGGTTGGGGTAGGTTAACCTCCTGTATAATGGTGAAATAATTGTTATTAAATTATACAAGAATCATATATATTAATATGATATCATATATGATCTTTTAACATTGATTTGTTAATAATATCTTAGAATTATCGTCGTTTCGGGTGTTAACTTACTTGTTTTCTTTTATATGTTTTGTTACGTAAGACATGTTTGTAAAGGATAGGTTGTATATTATTCATATACAGAATGATATCAAGTCCTTAAACATCATTTTTAAATCATCAAATGATAATTATACTTGAATGGATACGATGGAGAATGAATCTCATCGCGTTCGTGGAGACGGTAGTCCGTACGTACGCACGAGCGACAATATCATTCTTTTGATATTAAAATAATATATAAATGGATGGTATATCATATATACAGAATCATTAACATGTTATATTTATTATTTACATGAGTTACACATCATTATTATACCCATCCAAATAATAATATATTGAATAACAATTACACCACGACGTGGAGACGGTAAGCCGTACGTACGCACGTATGGTGACATGTTATTCAAAGGGTGGATAGAATACTGAATATGGTTGTACCATATTTATAATAACATCACAGTATATGTAAGATACTGGAGTTATTATTTTAGAATGGTAAGAACAAAGAAAGAGGAAGTGGAAGAAGAAAGGAACATGGAAAAGGGTGGTGAAATCATTACCTCTTCTTCGGGTTCTTCCTTTTGATTTGATCAAAAGGGATCCTTAGGTTGGCTTTCTGATCACACTAAGGCCTCTAGGTTGTAGTGAGGGATGTTGGGAGAGTATTTGGGCAGAGTTTGGCCGATCCAAAAGGCTTTAGAGGTGTGAAGAAATGAGAAGGAGGAGTGCCCTTTTATAAGAGGGGTGAGGGGAACCTTTGGAAAAGCTAGAAATATTAATTTATAATAAATTCATATTCGGTTTCTAATGGCTCCAAAGTTGATTATTTAAATTTTAAGGTGGGGATAGGTCGAAAACCACTCAACCAATAGAATTTATACAGGTTTGGGTACGTATATTAACCTTATCCTTAAGTATTAACTCTAAGTTAATTAGTTTCACTTTTACAATGTCTCTTTGTATTTTTATATAATATGGTTAATAAACTTTCTATATACATCCAAGAGACCCCCAAGTGGACCATTAATGATGAAACTATCCTGATATAAGTCTCTTGGCCGAACCTTAGATTTTTAAGAATTTAATATCAATTAATAATATAATATTTGTTTTAAGAACTCTTTTATGTCAATTTTGACACTATTCAATAGTTGATTTTTGTGAAACTTATAACAGATTGATTACTTCGAAAAAAGTCAATTAAATCAATCCTAATATATCATATTATCCTAGAAAATTGGTTTAATTCATTAAAAGTTTCATATTATATTTTTTTGGGTATTTATAATATCAATTATTTTAATTTTTCACTATTATAGTAATTACTAGATCATCATTGTGTCATAAATAAAATACATTATTTAATGTCTAAAAATTATAAATAAAATATCATTATGTAGGAAAGCTTTTTATCTTTCTAATGAATATTTATAATCTAAAATCCAACTTATATAACCCTATGTAACAATTGTTTTTCTAAAAGATATATGCTTGTGTCATTTTTGTATTCATTTTGACTTAATTAAAATAAAGTGTCATTATCACTTACAAGTGGATCCATGGGGTCCCAAAATCGACCCAAAGATTCCCATGGTCGACCATGTATCAACCAATAGGGTTAAGACACGTTTTAGGGTAATTTAGTATTATTATAATATTATTTTTTTTAACCCTTATTTACCGGATTTACCCTTAACCATGGTAAATAAAATATTTACCGCAGTAATTATTCAAAATGTCTAAAAATAAAAGTTACCTATTTACACAATTTGAACATCCTGATTCCAAATATGGAATCCATTTTCCTAAATTCTAAACACAGAAGTGGCAGAAATTAATTTAAAATTAATTCCCGCTGTCAAAACAAAAGGCGTGTTTTTAAGAGATAATAACTATCAAAAGATTGACACTTGTTTCTGTTCGGTTTAATTGTAAAATTATGTCCAATGACCAAAATTATATTAAATGGTAAAAATATATTCTAAATATACTTTAAAACCACTAAAATTCATAGTTTATCACTATTAATTATTTTGATTAAAAAAGTTGTTTTTAATTAAAATTTAGTAATTTTCACTATTCATCAAAATATGAAAGTTATCCGAAATGTACCAAAATTTCAACTTAGGCTAAATTCGATATTCCGAATCCAAATATGAAGTCCATTTTAAAATATAAAATATATATAATTTCAAAAAGTAGTTATTACTATTTATAACGGCTAGTTTGATTGGTTATGGTGTGTTAGAACTCGGTGTTGCGTACAACACACGCTATCACATTATTCAAAGGGAAACGTACCGTGGAAGCTTGGGGTGTTTCATTTTAAATTTTTGATGTCCCCATTTAGTCAAAAAGTTTAAAATATTGTATTTAAAAAGGTTTCACTATTAGAAGTTGATAAAAGTGAAATACTGAAAATGAATCTGTTCTTGCATTATGACTAAGCAACTCATAATAGGGATTCTAAAATTATAAGGATTATATAAAGTTCAAAATGTAGTTAATACTATTCATGACCTCTTTTAATGGTGTGATTGAACTCGGTGTTGCATGTAGTGCAAGTTATTGAATTATTTTTAAGAAATAACACACTCTGAAATCCTGGGGTGTTACACTTCATCGGTAATCTTTTAGTAATTTATGTGACCGACCTAGAATGGTACCTCATAACCCTTCTCAATAAAAAAATTATGAATGGACAAAGAATATTTTATTCTATCTCAGTTGCATGGTCCTAAACACTAAGACAAGATATTCCTCTATCAAGAATAACTGCCTCAAGCTGGTTTTTACAGTGAGAATGTTACGTCATTATCTACAACACCACAATATATAGCTAATTTCTTGTGTGGATCTAGTAAATTATATTTTAAAACACCATATTCTAACAGGTTTTCTAGATTAGTGGGTAATGATCCTTCATTAGTTCAACATCATGTTCTTTCCATAGAATGATGTCAAGGGGCAGACAATAGTAGATTGTCTGGCCTCTGATACAACCCCTACAAAGTAGTCTCTTCATCATGAATTCCTAGACGAGACCATCCTATTAATGGATCAGGATATTTCATGTTGGAATATGCACTTTGATGGTGCTTCATAGAGACCCACTGGGAGAAGTCTCAACGGCCCCAGACTCAACAGAGTAAGTCTATGTATCATCTTCATTATTCCCTCATAGGTGGTATTTCCCTATTATTTTTTATTATTGGAATGATTCAAAAAAAATGAAGAATAGTATTAGGATCTTATCACTGGTCTCAAGTTGGCCCTTTAGATTCATCTTCCCCACCTACATGTGAAGTGGGACTACAAGATATTCATCATGAAAATCAATGGTGACTATGTCGTTAGAAATCTAGAGATCGTGCCCTTGTTAGATTTAACATGACATATGATATCCCAAATCCAATATTTTCATATGTTCAGTTACATACCGAGCTCACAAAATGGTCATGATGATGCCTTGGCTAGCCTTGCGCCATATCATACAAAGCCTGACCAAAATTTCATATTTATCCATGTGGTACATTGAAGAGTTATCATACCCATCACATAAAATGATGATGAAAATCATCCATTAGGCTATATTACCCATGATGCCTCTGCATTGGCACCTCCAAATCCCCCTACCATAGTAGAATAAATATTTGGTTGGATGAATCCATTTGTCAAGTACCTCCAACACAGAAATCTCCTGATAGACAGAGCCGAGCATGGGAAAATCCATCAATGTGTAGTTCAATTCACCCTACAGAGTGGTCCAATCCTTGAATAGAGACTCTAATAACATGGGTTTTATGGAATGCACATCTGCTTCATCCATGGAGGTGAGATCACCTAAATCATGCAGTAATTCCATACTGGTTCTTATAGAGCTCATCAAGTTGGGTCGAAACATTCCCACTAGATCAGAATGGTGGGGTACATCTGGACCACCATGGTCTACTATTGAATCATGTTATCCAAGAGGTGTCACACATTTCATAAAATATAATTTTTTTTATATTGGCTTCCAGAACCCCACCACCCTACTAAGTACTCTTCTCCCATTGCGGTCTGGGGGATTGATGTCATGAGAACATATACACCAGCAACAATTATTCATTAAAGATTCATTCTGGCTACAACATATTTCCTCTCCAAGTGGGAATAAGAAAAATCAAGGGTTATTCCATCATTGATTTCATGAGATCCAACATCATCCACAAATTTGGAGTCCCTCATGCTATCCTCACTAATAACGACAACGACATTTGAGAAGTTGAGATGAAGAAATTGTTCTCCAAGTACAACATCCGATTTAATCACACCAATTACTATCATGTGAAACAAATGGAAATATAGAGTTGCTCAAAAATACCCTCTCAAAATATTTTCAAAAGATGGTTGGTGAAATTAATAAGAGTTTTTCGAACATTCTCCCCATCACTCTTTAGTATTATCAAACAATGAATCATAATTATACCTAGGTAACCCCATATTCCATAGTGTACCGAGAAAAGGAAGTATTAACCCCAAATATTTATTTACCATCACTCCACATAGCTATATATGATCAATAATCAAAGAAAATGATAGTGAAAGTCCATCGGACTGAGCAAGAAGTGCTTAATGAGAATCAACTTCAAGACCTACACAATCTAGAGAAACACTAAAACAAGATATCCATGGAAGTAAACAATAATATTTTTCTCCATGCCTTCCTTTAGGGTTCTATAGTATTGTCCATATGAACACTGATGATACTCTATAGAAAAACAAAGAAGATGGATTCCATGTTAGAGGGACCTTATATCGTTCACAAGGAAAAACCCTACGGTGCGTACTCTATGATCACTATGGATGGAGAGAGTATCACTCATCCCACCAATGCTAAAATCCCCAATTTGTACTATTCATGAGGATCTCTTCCATCCTGCATGACATTAAAATAATCCATCCAGGCTTCCAAATGTAAAACATCCAAACAACATCATCTTATTGATGATAAACTATATCAGATGACCTACGTGATGTTAAATTGCAAGCCCCATGTTATTTTTTGTCATCTAACATGATGTTAAACTATCCCTCTATCATTACTGCATGATGATAAACTGTATGACATTATAGAAATAATATGGCTTTATTCTTTCACTAAGAGGATATGTAGGATCTCCCAGACATTACATATTTGGTTCCAGCCCCAAATTCTTCCATTTTTTGCCTCACAACCTAAGGTTTATTTAGGGATCTCATGGTGTGGTATGTGACCTCTTTGTTCCCCATTCATTTCGGGTTTGAAACATCCACATCGTGTGCCTCTGTTAAGAATACTTCTTCTTCCACCTTCATCCTTACCACATGACGTTTAACGACATGACACTCCATAACTACTTATGTCTTGATTCCTTCCCTCATATGATATGTAGGAACACCTATATGTTTTCTACCTAGGTCTGTCCCTAGTTAACACAAATCCTATCATCTTTCTAGCCACTCATCCTGAGTTTTTGGGGATCATGTGATGTGGTGCAGACTTCTATTTTCCTCATTCACGTTGGTTTTAACACTACCACATCATGTATCCCCCTTCAGGGACCTTTCCAATTACCTTTTTCAAAAACACATGACATTAAACTATATATAATTTTAGAACTACATATGGCGTGATTCATTCCCTCTAAAGATTCATAGTAACACCCAGAAATTTTGTCTCCAGTTCCATCCCTATTTTCCTAATCCTTTTTCTATTCTTGACCTTACCTTAGTGTCTGTGTTCGATGAACTTAAACTAGTAAATATCTCATCCATCATGATGTTAAACTTATCTGTCCTTCTAGTAAGACATTAAAATACATATCATTTATGGTCTTTCCTTCAGGACCATAAAAAGTAATTTCCCCTTTTATTCTAGTATTGTGAATGGTGCGGTAAGAGACATATTTGGTCCTCATTCACGTTCGGTTACCCTACCATGCCAAACTCAACCCCCTTAAGGTAACATCCTTACCACATGATGTTAAAAACATGGAATTTTAGAACAATGAATGGCTTGATTATTTCATTTATAGGATTAATAGGAATTCCTAGAAATTTTATCATCAAGTACAGCCCCTGGTAAATCAAATATTTTCAACCTTTCGACCCGATGTCCAGAGTGTCTTAGGATCACATGGTGTGGTGTGAGACCTCATAGGTCCTCATTTATGTCGGGTTTTACAACATCCAAATCATGTAATATTTCCTCATGGACCTCCCCATATTATCCTTCAAGGATACAGAATGTAAAACAACCCAACATCATCATCCCACTTGACACTAAAATACACCAAACATCATGCATGATGCTAAAATTCTCATTCATCCTCACCACATGATGATAAACTACACTGAATTTTGAAACTACATGCCACATTATTTTTACCCTCATAGGATACATAGGAATGCCCAGACATTTTTCTATCACGTCTATCCCATGTATTGAAAATATTTTCATCTTTTCAACCTCTTGGCCTAGATGTCTCATGGGATCACATGGTGGGGGTATGAGACCTCTTTCTTCCTCATTAACGTTGGATTTTCAACAGCCACTCCATGTACCTCTCCTAAGTGGGTCCCTTACATTTATCCTTATACCATGAAGTTAAACAATAGGGCATTCCAGAAATACATATGGCCAGACTCCCATCATTGTGCGATACATAGGAACTTCTGGACCATTTGTTTTCAGGTCATACCTCAGGTTCTTTAATTTATCTTCTGGCCCCTTGTACCAAATTCTCTTTTAATGTTATTAATGGTGTGGTTTGAGACCTTCATGGTCCTCATTCACATCAGGTTACTTTACCTTGATGTACACATTTCCCCCTTTAGGATACCTCTCTGCTATTTGTCCTTACTACATGACGTTAAACTGCAAGACATTCCAGAACTATGTGTGACATGATTCTTACCCTCATAGGATTCATAAGAACAGCCAATCATTTTTCATTCTGGTCTAGCCCCAACATCATCAACCCACATTGTCCCTTTGAATTAATCACTTTTTAGTCATTTTTCTTTAATGGAGTCCCCACAACTCTTTTATTTCTCATCAACATGCTCATATTTATTGTGGTGTAGGCTTTTGTGTTAAGGTTCATGAATGGACATGCTTTTATTCTATTTCCATGCTTTATGTATTCCTTTTTTTGGGTCTCCATCATCATTCATATCTGAAAGTACCCCTGAATGGTATGAATTTCATCCTTATGGATCACCATCAATTTTGGGACAACATCTCAGAGGATCTTGAAAGTCATTTTGAGCTAGGTTCCTCATTTCGAATATTTTCAACGGTTGACCCTCAAGTGTTTACTCCCATCCCAGGATATGTAAAATGGATACTATGTATCGAACATGGTAAATAGTTATCCTCCATCATTTTTCCACCCTCGTGTTTTTCCCAAATATCAAATCCCATGATTCAAATACCTCTTTACAACGTCATATCCATATGTAATTTTAACATTCTCTATTTTATCCCTCTGTTCACATTTGCACATTGAGTGGGTGGATTAGTGTCATTGGGTCATTCTTGACTCAAAATATATATTCCCACAATCACGTGATTCTCTGTTGTATAAGATCATATATTCTCTATTTTTCCCACACTGAGCATGGTTCACACGAGCTTAGGGGCCTTGGTAAGATTTGTAATCGCATGGAATAATTGTACCACCTTTCAGTCTGAACCCAATGTCCTTAATCTAGGAGTTTACATCTCAGGGTCCAAGAATTATGGCCCAAAATCATATCTATTTTACCTTAGGAATTTCTGGGGTGTATGGTACCTATTTGGTCCTCACTCATGTCGGGTTTCTTTATGGTGCCACACTACACATTCCCGTTTTAAAATCCTCTCTAATGCTATAAGCTCAATGACCATAAACTACATTCTCCTGCATCCTAATCATATGAAATTATACTAATTATTTTTCATATGATAAGTATGATGAATAACTACCTAGGACTATGATGTATTCATATGAGAAGTTTCTACCATTTTTAATTTTTTTTCGTCTTCCATTTCATCTTCCAGAACTACGTGTGGCTTGATTTTCACTCTAGTGGGATACATAGTGATGCCATAACATGTTTTCCCCATGTCCATATAATGATTTATGAACCTTTGTTATCCCTTATTGGCCTAGGATTTTCTTGGAAGTATGTGGTGTGGTATGTATACTCTATGGTCCCCGTTCATGTCAGGTTTATGATAAACATCACCATGCACCTCCCTTGAGAGCATGTTTCCTCTTCTCCATCCATACCACATGAAGTTAAACTACACAGATATGTTCTCACTTTACACATTGTCTTTATTTGGGTCTCATGTTTCACATCTGAAAAGTCACTTGAATGGTATGGATGATCGATCTTATGGCCTGCCTACCATTTTGGGACAATATCCCAGAGAATATTGAACAACATTTTGAGCCAGGATTTACATTATGAATATGGTCAGCTATTGACCCTTAGGTGTTTGTTCCCATACCAGGCTACATGACATGGAAATTGTGTCTCAATCACGGTCACAAATTTTCCTTGGTCTTTATGCCATCCATATTGAGTCTTCAATATTAGGCATAATGATTTATATTTTTCCTTCCCTTCGGTTCCTCTATACATTGATATACATCAAGTAGTAATGTTGGTCTAGTTTGTATATTATCACACTACATTTCTATTTAACTGCACTGCACTCTCATGTGATGTGGGAATACTAAAACCCCCTTGTTTCCTAAACCAGGCATTGATCATGAGGGATTAAGGGTTTGGGTAAGGTGATACCCACACATAAGATGGTGGAACCTCATTGTCCGAGTTTCATGACCATAAAATAGTATATCTCTTATCCCACATGACATTAAAATGTTTCTTCCTAACTGTATGATGTTAAAGTAAATGGATTGATCCTAAAATAGAACATTAAACTATGACATAAATATCTTAGATACATGAAGAAAAATGACACTTCATTGTTGTGTTCTCATTTGAGAGGGGATCACTCTTGGAACTGGTCACCACCATGCCACATGTTAAGACCAAAATACATCTCGATTCCCGTAGAGACAGCCAAAATATCCATCCCAGGATGGTTTCTAAAAAACTAAAAAAATAATATATATCAAATGCCTCTTTTTATCTATGCATGGTTCAGAACTACCTAGTGTAATTGCTATATTAACTACATGTTTATTAATTCCTACTTTCGTAGCATATGTAGAGACACCCAGATGTCTCATCTTTGGGCCAAGTCGCAGAATTATAAACCTAAATTTCCTCATTTATTGGCCTCAACACCCCATTTGAGGATTCATGGTGTGGTATGAGGCCTCCTTGGAATTCATTCAAATCAGATTATGTACCAAACAACACATTTCTCATTGGCATGTCCATATCCACAATGTATGAAATTACACAACAACCATACCTGGAACATGTTATGGATGTCCCATGATAATTATGGGAAGCTTCATACTCCGCAATAGAGAGGATTTTACCCACCAGTGTTAGTCATTGAATACGTTGTATTTCAAGAACTACATGCATCCTAATTCCCATCCTTATGGGATATGTAGTGATGCTCACAAATTTTCCCCGGGCCCAGCCACAGATTCGTCAACCCTACTAGTCCTCTATCACCAATTATGGTTCAGACTCTATGACCTTATACTATAAGACTATAGTTAGGGTAACATGACATTACAATATTGTTCATGCTCCATGCAGTATGACCTTAAACTATGTGAAAAATCTCAATAACATGACATTAAACTATTAAATGTGTCTTGATAAAACAATGTAAATTGTACCATGGATCTTCCCCAATGAATGAAACTAATAAACATGCTCACCATCCTTATTGTAATGATGTAAAACTGAAAGGAAATCTCGGTCCTCAGTATATAGGTTCTTTAAGGAAATGAGATTGTTCTTTGTTTACAAAAAATAACTCAATCCAATGTGAACTAATCATGGTGGAATAATTTTAAGAGTCTTGGAATCCGTTCGAACCTTACATAACTCTATCACCTCACTTTTTGTGACCCTTATTTGAATACGCATATCCTATCTAATCAGAAGAAACCCCCTGATGGTATGGATGCTTGGCCTCATGGATCACCTACCACTAAGGGAATTTTTTTTGGAATACATCAAACAACATTTTGAGTCAGGCCTGGTGTTTTTGAACTTGGTAAATGGTTTTCCCTCATTTTTTTTCTCCCATTTTCGGCTACTATGATATGGGTTCTGTGTCTCGAACATGGTCAATAGTTATCCTCTATCTTCATGTCACCATCACTGCATTCCAAATATTTGGTATTGTCATTCACAATTATCATTACCCATTGTTTAGTTTGATTCTAACCACTTTGATGTTCAATCGCTAGTGCATTAGCAGACATTGGGAAAAGGAAAATGGTTTCTCTGAGTGCCATGTTCTCTAGTCACGCCCCTATCTTATTTCAAAAACACTGAGTATTCGGTCAGACCCAAGCGTTCAATGATTGGTTGACACTCTCATATCCAAAGTGAGAAATTACATGGTCATACCTTGTTTCTCACACCTGGAATGACCGCTGTGTGCTTAGAGATTGATCATTATTTGATTCAAAGATAAGATCTATGATCAATAATCAATGAAAGAAACAATTATTTCCATAAACACAGATTAAGTATGAAAACAAGCCTAAAAATGTGTTTCTAAACTTGAAAAAGAAAATTCCCTAGGGTTTGGACACTTCGACGGAGTGTCTTAGCTCTACCGCTATTTGGTATGTGGAATCCATGATTTATTTTCACCATATGAGCTCCCTTATTTTTTCATTGGCCATGGAGTGAAGTACATCTGATCTGATACACACTCAATCTTACATAGCTCAAATATCAGCCACCTCATAAGATTCTCACCATAACTACTCTTCAGCTTCCACCAACTGAACCCGTAGTCATGATATTAGATCCAATTGGGATTTGATGAATGAATACTGTTAAATCATCCGTTTTTATATGAATTGGATCTCATATTCCACCTATTTATTATTTTTAATGCTGACAGACTTCTTCCATAATAAGAGACATTGAAATCGCAGTTTCTCTCCCTATCTTCTCGAAAAAGGTAATCTTGGATGAGTGTATATATAAATATTTCATATATCCCTCTAGAGAATATGTCATGTAGATGAGAATGAAGTCTCCCCATCTAACTTATCCACTCCGATTGAGGGGTTTCATCAATGAAGCACTTTATCAGCTTCCATGACTAATGATGGATTGCCCGATTCTCCTCCAAATCAGAGCACTTCATCCAGCGCTTTTGGGTCAGCAGGTTCATATTCCAAGAACACATCCAAAAATATGGCAGTAGGGTCCTCTTATGTAATTTCATCAGATGAGTTGGGTGACATATAGCATGGTTGATCTTCATCATCATATTCCATCTCGATGGGTTCGGGTTCCACCCTGCTAGCTGTTCTACCTACAATCATGATTGTCACCGTCTGTTTAGCTTGGGAACTGAATTCCTTGTTTATTAGTGTTACCATTAGGAAAGGATATCTAGGATCCCCAACCATCCTCTTTAGAATTACAACCAATCCATAAAGAACTATTCAAATAGGGATAAATTCAGTTGGTATAATCAGGAGGATGAATGTTATAAATATATAAGGAAGAAATTAAAAAGGTAAAATAATTCATCTCATGTCCAATTTGTTACCATAAAAACCCCAAGACATGACCCATGTATATGGTTGGGAAATATGAAGATTCAAAAATTGTTTCCCTAGTTGCCACATCTCTACTATAAATTGTGCTCTCCATCACTCCCAAAGTAGGCCCCATAGCTTGTCCCATTACTTTTTTTCACACAGTAGAAGGGTTCGTTTCAATGAGGCTCCCCTGAATTAAGAATTTGTTTATTGAGAAACTTAGATAACCTATGTAAGTAGCACCAATGAATTGTTTATAGCTTACATCAATAGTTTTAGTGAATTATCCCTTCTCAGAGTTAGTGACCTCAGCTTCCTCCAAATGGTTCCCCTACTCTGAAATCTCTCCCAAAGAAACCTATTATTCTTCAGGAAAAGGGAAAAACTCCCTCATTTCAGTAGCAGTCATATTTGATGGGGATGTTTTTCCAAGTAGTAATTTCACCTGATTCATCATAAAACAAGATGTTCCTCACGAATACACAATTTATTTCAGGTTAGCAACATATTTCTTCCCCTTATCCTGAGATACACAAGAACCTTCCCTGAAATCTCCAATATTCAGATGATCCACCATGAACTAATTAAGATGATCCCACATCATGGAAGGACTAAAGAATTTTCTATTAATGTCCCAGGTTTCCAAAGCCTCCATATAGACAGAATCCTGAAGTATGTCCACACAGTGAAACCGCTTCCTAGGAGCCTAGGTAGGTATTCTTCAGAATCCTCTTTATTTACATCCTTCCTCCATGATTTTCCCAGTTGGAGCCACTAGATTTTCTACATCTATTCCTCTTCCACTCTGGCCCAGAGTGGGCCTTGGAATCACTAGCCTTACCACTGTCATGACTCAAATACCACCATGATGTAAACCATATATACCACAAGGTAATTTTCTTTCCACTGTCTGACCGTGACCTTAGGGTTGAGGTTCTACCCCATCATCAACACAAATAGTCTGTTACTTCATCATATCTACTGGGTAGGCTTTCTTCTAGATTTTTACAAACTAATCAACTATCCCATAAGAAAAAGTATGTTGAAAAAGCTCTTTTTTCAACGTCCCATTTTCCTCTGAGAATATGATCCATATCTACCTCATCACATCTGGATGATCCTCATGGAATACCCTGAGGTATACTTTTTGACTTAACCTCTGTATTCATCAGAACTGCCTCGCAAAGAGATTAAAGGTATATGGATCATATATAGTCTCGTGATCAACCTACGCCACTATAACTACACTTCATAAGGCCAGGAGATTTAAATGATGTTCCTTAGTTCCCTGAACATCATCGTTTAATACTCCCATTAGCGGTGGGAATGGATGAAAATTTAATTTTTCTGCCTTCTAGAATCTATTCAGTGCCACCAGTGAAGCCAGTTTCTTAGGGAAACTCCACACACCCTTCAGAATAGATGGTCAAAAGTATGACCCATGAGGGTAAATGGGGTTCAAATATTAGTAAACCCTCATGTTCCCCACTATATATCCATAGAAAAAGTGAAACAGTCTCCATAAATGTTGTCGCTTATTCCCCTAACAGAGGTGCCAAAACACCTTATACAAATTGTCCAATACTACGATCCAAAGGTTGACATGATATCCCAATGATAGTAGGGACAGCATGATAAATTTTCATAGCCACACTACCATGTTCAAATCCATGACTAGAAACATCCTTCTACAAATGTGTGCAGAAATGAACCCAACAATCCTTACAACAATTTGTTTCTCAGTGTTAATGTTGTACCCCCACAGCTTGCAGTGTCTGTCGTCCAGAATTCTCCTATAGGAACCTTCCATACTACATTGAGGATCCCTTGGATATGTGGGGGTACTTTTTCTGAAGATTAATAGGTGTCTATTATCACATAATATATGATTTTTTGAGATGTTAAGGAAATATACAAACATCTATTTGAAGTGGACATCCCTCACGGACTGCCTATCATCTCCTGAAACTAGGTCCATCAATGACTTTTCCAGTTGTGGAATCTTCTTCTGTTCTTCCATGTATTCTCTGAAGGGAATTATTCATCATACATTGCCCCTATGATAGGAATACCTAAAATTTGGTGGAGGTCTTAGAGGTATATGTCAACTTCTCTGTGGGGAAAATGGAAAGTGTTCATCCTCAATGACAACATACTCATCCCCAGTAGGCCAATGACTGTTCATTCATGAAGTTTCCACACTGGAAAAAGTTCCAAATACCGGTACAACCTTTATATGGGTTAACTAAGCCCACCATAAAAATGGTGTGGTATTTCAGTGGAGATAAGTCTAGTTATAGATCCTTCCCATCAATAGTATTGACATGGTTGTACAGGGAGTCTGAGAAAATAACTGTATGGTCCTTCCATGTATGCCCATCGGCATAACTGAACCACTGATTTTGGAATGAAGTTCCCCTTAACTAGTATACTAGTTCATCTCTTCTCACTTCAGGGATAAATAAGTCCCCCATTAGACTTAAGCTGTACAATTGAAATCTCTCATAGAGAGGGTAATTCTTATTCCCTTCCTTCGGCAGCTTCACCAGAGACTCGTGATCAGAATGAATCCTCACATATCCTCTGAGCTTTGAATTGTTTCCCATGTCATCCCTTTGAGCGGAATCTACAAGGACCTCCCGAGTAGATTTTTATTTGGGTATTTTGTCTGAATAATTTAGTGTTTTTATTATTTTTATCTATTTATCAATCTGATTTTTGAAACATGTTCACAAAGCACAACTCGTGGTTCACACATGCATGGAGCCTTGAAGGATTTAGTACACTTTTCCGACCAACAATGGATTGTGGTACACTAGTTTTCTATGAATTGTTTGCGGAGCACTGATCTGGGGATCCTAGTTTGAAAAGATAATTCTTGGGGCATGATGGAGCATCATGATTCAAGAGATCAATACCAAGTTTTCAAATAAAGGATGCAGACAAAGGGGGACCACATATTGAATTTATAGGTGATGGCCTCCTAAGCTTCATAGATCCCTCAGCCACCCTGAGCTTCACGATGATCTCAACATGTGCTCCACTAACCATCATCATGATCCATCATTGGGATCGACATATTTTTGGTGATATACCCTTATAATCTAACCCTTGTTTTCTCTTATGCTCCCATTTTGAATGGGGGATTTCATGCCATCCAAATCGATGTATAAATGGAAAAGTCATATGAAATCACTAGAGGGACTACCACATTAATCTCCATCACAATGACTGTTATCATAGAAAATGATGCGAAGATAGAGTGATTAAATCCTCTAAGACAAAAAAAATGAATAAATCCTATGTTATCCTGAGAGATATGTTCCTAACTGATGAAATGAAATGACAGAAGCCTCTGTGAGTCTTATGAAGTGTTATCTAATTATAATGCTCCATTTCCTTCTTTGTGTTCCCTTAGAGCATCATGAAACTCGGTGCCTATGAATATATGTCCCCATATCAAAGGATCGATACCCTGACCATTCAACTTCTAAGTCTCAATTGGATATGAAACCATTGCTTTGTGAACTATTTAGAAAATTTATCACCCACGTCCCCTAAGTACTGTGATTCATATTTCCTTTTTCTCCAATTATCCTTTAATTCAAGTGGATATTCCCATCACAAATCCCTAAGAACATCACAAAGGTAAGTGTCCCTTTTGAGTACATGGGTCTTCACAGAGAATTAAATATTCACAAAGCACCCTCGAAGAACATGTTGACTCCATGCCTCAGCTGGGTAATCATGATTCATGAAGATCCTCCCTTTACAATCCTTTTACCCATGATTTATGAAGAACCTTCTCTTATGAAGCCACTTCTATTAACAAAGCTCCTTTACTTCATGAAGACTATCTCTATCATGTCATCTACTTTGCCAACCCTTCTCATGTGCATCCCTCCCGACCTATATGATGTGATCTCATGGTTCCTAAAGTGGTGTTTCATATTGTGATGCCCTGCCTTATTCTTCCTCACATAGTAATGATAATGGATATTTTTTCTTCACATATCCATGCTAACATGAGCCCCTCAGGTGACTATTACTCCACCCTATCATTTCTTGAAATTTATTGATCCTTCTTTTAGCCAATTGCGGGTTGGTACAGGTTTTGTAAGTCCCAGTGATGAGGATCAACTCCTCATCGACTAAGCTGGAGGATGATAAACCTTTGACAACCCTCATACCTAAAACATGATATTAAACAATCAGTTTTTTCATTCATATAATGTTAGGGTAGACTCAAAAGAGAATGACCATCAACACTCTTATACTCTTCTCTCCCTTTCAGCTTTGTCACAATGTGAACCTCGTTCAACTTTCAGGTATGTACCGAGACACATTGATATGGTGTCCCATGTACGCTGGATATATCTTCATTCTACATTGGATCACCCTCCTCAAGCTTTCCACCTAGAGTATGTCTCAATCTCTATTTACCTGGGCCACTAGCCATGCATAAGCCATACACCATATCTCATGGCTCCATCTTTCATGACATGATTTTCAGTTCCACCCTTACCTCCTGTTTCCCACCCCGAGCATGACTCACATGGTATTTGAGTTTAGTAATGACCATGACATCCACCGAACCACTAACCATGCCTAATCCCTATGCCCATCATCCTGCATGACTCCAAAATGAACCCATTTGAACTACATGGTATTTTATCCTTATCTTTTAGAGATGGTACATAGGAAGCCTCTCTAAGGTTTATGCCCTTAATTTCCCATGATCCATTTGTTCTATGCACTTCATGCTAGTTCACGCCCATCTTTCATGTCGTTAAACTATATTCACTTTATAACTATCAGGTTTGATTCCCAGCCACATGGATTCCTTGGTTGCCTCTATGGGGAACAACCTCAACCTATGGTATTCTCTGGAACTCCATTCCTAGGGATATACCCTCATGCTGTGATACATTCCATTTCTGGACACATCTCCCATATCTGCCTCTTTGGGGTGTTTTGATTCACCTCGGGAGCTAACCAAGCATAATCCCCACACTTCACCATACTCCTCGAACCAATAGAACCTCTCTTATGATGGTATTCTAACCATGAAAAATCCCAATCATGTATCTTGGTCACTATCCTTTGTGTGCACCCCAATCCCATGCTCCATCGCTGAACTACATGGACATTGATCTGTGTCTTCTACCTGGGGTACGTAGGAAGACTATGTGAGGTTCAAGACCATAATCCATTTTAAATCGTGGTCACTCCCTTAAGAATTTGTGTTTGGGGAAGATCATGCCCCATTATAGAGGTTCTATTCTTTTTTGGGTCCCCATCCATGTTCCCATTCTCATGAGCCACCTCCTCAAATGTCTCATCTCCCCATCCAGAAAAATGTGAATTTTGATACCAAACCATTTGGATACAAAGGAAACCTCCTTGAGGTTCATGCCTAAAACTATCATCTCCACATCAGTTCCATCTAGTTTATCTTCACCCTCCGAAAGCTTCTCCATAACTATCCTAATTTTACCCAGGCCACGACATCCCGGTGAACTCACGCCATTCATAAGGGTAGCTTACCATGCATAAGCCCCAACAGTTTCCTCCATCACCATGACTTCATCACAGTAATGTCATCAATCCAATTTCTTCTTTTTGTGGAAATTGGGATGCTAACCCCATGTATGCACCAAATAACCTCTTCAAACTATATGGGGTTTGATCCTTTACTTCTAGACAGGGTACGTCAGACACCTCTCTAAGGTTCAATCCCAGCCCAATGGTAAACCTTGATTTCCCATTGGCCTGGACAAATTTCTATGATCCTATTTTTGTGGTGTTCCAATTATTCTTCGTGGTGTGAAACCTTACATTTCATGAGACAATACATCAAGCTTACTTCCTAACAAATATTTTTACCCATACACCCATCAATCTTTATAGGTGCTCTCCACCACAGGGATTGTAAGGACCCGACCCCAACTGCCCAGAGCCAGTACCTTTTTGGCATAAAAATAAGGAATATGAATCCCGAAGGACCGAGTAGTTTAGTATTATTGGAAACATGTTACATACATATGTTTAACATTACAACAATAATGAAAAAACAACACTAATTTATTCCACTAGAAACATCACGTCTCTTAGATTATGCTCGGAAGTCATTCATAAATTAATTTTCATCTCCTGAGAAAATGAAACAAAAGAAAGAGGTGAGCTCAAATGCTCAGTAAGAGTTAAAAATACTACGGAATATATAATAAACATAAGACACTATTCATAATTGAAAAAATGTTCCCTTAATAGTAAACTTAAACACATTATGGCAGAAATATGAGCTGAGAAAATAATTCCATAATAAAACACATTCATGGGTATTATACTAGTCGAATAACCTCAAGAACATTAAATTACTAGATTCAAAATGAGGGAAGTGCATATACCATATATTCTGATACATTTTTTCAAGGAATCATCCAAGACATCTAATGATTAAGGCCTTGGCCAAAATCCTTACAACACATTGGGAAGGCCTCGACCAATTCCACTTCTATTTGTCTCATGAGACCTACCGATTGATCGAGGGGCTATAGAGGGCCCCACCCATCACATAATAAGTCCAATTAATTTTTCATATCTGTGGGGATAAACATAAACAACATATACATTCATATTGAAACTATCACAAGAAATGTAACTGTATTTCCCCAATCATTAAATATAAAACACAAACCATTCTGAGTAATATGGTGAATGGTTTTAGGATATATCATCCAAAATATATTTTTTCATAGACCATTAAATAAAATATGGTTGATGAATTAATAAATTATTAAACCCAATATTATCATGGAATCAACAAGAGTGCTGAATTCGATGAAAACACTCTTATAAAATCATTAAGCAGTTCTGGAGATAAATACACTTTTTGTAAAAGAAGAGTTCTTTGGGAAAAATAATTATGTAAAACCATAAGTTAAGTAAGATATTATTTTTATAATAAAATTTGTTATTTTATAAATATAATGGTTTCTGAAAATAGATTATAGAGTGCCCTTGAAAATAGGTAAAAATTTGATAAATTCTCTTGAATTGGGCTTGTATTTTGGAAACAATTTTGAAAATTCTTTTTAAAACGTGTAACTATCCATAAAATAAGGAAGGTTTATGGTTTTTAATCATATATATGATACTAGAACAGAATATATGAGGAGTAAATGACAATATATAAGAATTTTATTGAGGTAATTTTACAATGAGAGTAACCCGAATGAAAATGGAAGTTCAGGTGGAAAAACTCTTACCTTAACTCCAAACGTGTTCCGCTCTTGAAATTATGATCCTAGAATATGAAATTATACTTATTAATAACATATTTAAGAACCTATTAGACATGTATTTAGTTTATCATACTTCTTTTTAGTTCATTTATACCCTTATTTCTAAGTTATTATAACGAATTTCATTTTTACGGTGTGTTCGTTTTCTTTATATTCATAATGGGTTCACTTGTTTTTAAGTAACGGGGTTCATGTGGAATGGTTATAAATCTCCAGGATTGGAATTATTTTTTATTTATGAGCATAAATAATTGATAATGTTAATTTCTGTCATTTTTTACATGGAATGAGTATGAATCATTAGATGAAAACAACTTCAATTATTGGACGGTGTTTGGATTATAATGAACTTGTTTGGTCATATAACTTAATTATATGTAAATATTATGGTTCATGAATATTAAATATGTTTTATTACATATATTATAGTTTGGTTAAACCATAAATATGGTTTTATGACCAGTAATGAAGAATAAATTGAAGAAAAAAACTTCATCATCCACAAAGGCTATAAATTGGAACCTCATGGACGTTGATTTCATTTATAAAAATAAAAGGGAGGGAGTAAGAATATTTATTATGGTTCTTAAATTCACATTATATAGTTCCAGTATATTTATGATACTAGAGTTAACATAATTATTTGGACATATGAGGTTATTTGAGGATAGAAAAAGAAGATAAATTGAAATGAAACCAAATGAAAAACAAGGGTGCTTTACCTCTTGAAATAACCTCCTTGAGAATCTCCTTAAGAAGAGGGGTTTTGGTCTTTTGGAAAGAAAAAAATCTTCTTGGTTGTAGGGAGAGACTAGGAAAGGGTAATTGGTCAGATATTTGAGGAGCATAAAGGCTTCGAAGAGTGAAGAGAAGAGAGAGTGGTGAGGGGTTTGTATAGTGGAGGAGAGAAATAAATTTTTAATATTTAATTCACTATTTTATTATATCCCTCAAGACAACCAATTGTGTGGTTTCATGTGACCCCTAATAGTAATAAGTGCATGTGATTTTGAACCATGTGGCCTTAAATCACTTATGATGTCATAAATAGTGTATTTATCTAATAATTTGTCTATACGGTATTTTATCGTATTTCACTATTCATAAAAAATTCAATAATTTCAGAAAAATCCCAAACATTCAACCCTACCATTTATCAACATGTATAATTCAAAAGTGAACTCCATTTTACAAAAAAAATCTACATATTTTTAATTTAATTTTTAAATAAAGTCATAGTTAATTCGAAAAACAACAATCTTAGGTGTATAATTTGTTTTATGTGACATTGAAAAATTAATTAAGATCCCATTATCATATTACATTATTAAAATATAATAATATATTTATTTACTATTCATAAAGGTCATATTACTAATAATATTATTATTCATAAGGTTATGGTACTATTCACCAAAAATCAAGTTTGTTCTATTAGACTCTAAATGACTAACACAAGTCTAGATGACCATTTTTTGATATTAAAAACATAGAAGAGGAAAAGTTGTGTTTAATGGCTAGATTATAAAATTGAATTCTATATTTATTTTCAAGACCTTGGGGTGTTACATTTTCCCCTCAAAAAACTATCTTCCTCGATATTCACAAAATATTACCTAAAAATATTTGGGTATGACTTTAACATAAGTTCCTTAGGCTCCCATGTTGCTTCCTCCATCTTATGGTTCCTCCCAAGAACCATTACCAGAAGAGTCATCAGATTTCTCAATACTTGTTCTCTAGTATCAAGAATCTTGACTGGATCCTCACAATAAGATAGACCAGGATAAAGTTCTACCTCTTCATAAGTGAGTACATTTGTTTGGTATGAAATGTAATTTCATAAAATTGACACGTGGAACACATTGTGAACCTTGGAGAGACGTGGCGGTATTGCCAAAAGGTAAGCTACGACTCCAATTCGGTCCAGAATTTTAAAAGGTCTGATGTACCTGGGACTTAATTTTTCCTTTATACCAAATTGTATAATACACCTCCATAGAGATACCTTTTATAAAATGTGTTCACCTTCTTGAAATTCCAAATCCTTCCTTCAGTTATCATCATATCTCTTTTTCCACTTTGAGTTTTTTTGATATGGTTCTAGATAATCTTATCCTTTTCTGTTGTTTCATCAACAAGTTCTGGTCCCACGAGCCTTCATTCACCTACATCATCCCAACAAGTTGGTGCACGACATCTTCTCCCATAGAATGCTTCATAAGGGGACATCTGAATACATTAATTGAAGCTATTGTTGTAGGAAAAATCCACGAGAGGTAAATATTGATCCCACATGCCCTGAATGTAAAGTGAACAAGACCTCAACATGTTTTCTAATGTTGGGATAGTCCGTTCAGATTGTTTATCAGTTTGTGGGTGGTAGGCTGTGCTCAAATAATGATTAGTATTTAGGGCCTTCTGAAGACTCTTCCAGAATCGTGATGTAAAAGGAGGATTACGATCGGAAATATTTGATGAGGGTACACCATGAAGTATTAAAACTTCATTAATATATATTCTTGTTAAACGTTCAAGTGGTAAATCTTTACTTATAACAGTAAAGTGTGCAAATTGTGTAAGATGGTCAACAATGACCCATATCGTATCATTATTTCTTGGAGTCTTTGGTATCCCCATGACAAAGTCCATCGTAATATCTTCCCATTTCCACATAGGCATAGGAAGGTGTTTCATGACTCCACGAGGAGGTTTTCTTCCTGCCTTTGCTTGTTGACAAACTAAACATCTCGATACATAATCAGTAATCTCCCTATTCATGTTTTCCAACCAAAAATGTCCCTTTAGATCTCTGAACATATTTGTGCTACTCGGGTGTATAGATAAATTATAGATATGAGAATCATCCAATAGTTCCCTATTTAGACTGGGAATAGCAGGAACACAAAGCCTTTTTAGGAATTTCAAAATTCCACCTTCACATGTGAATTTCGTCAACCTCCCATCATTTACAGATTTAATTCTCTTTTGAAACTCCTCATCATCATCCTAAGAAAATTTTTTCTTTTTCAATAAACAAAGTTTAGAAAACATTTGACAAATTAGTGATGTGTTACCTTCCTTGATAATTCCCATATCCATCATTACTAGATCCATGAATAGAGGATCCCTTTTAACTCTCATCTTGTTCAAAATTCCATGGTCCTTTCTATTTAATGAGTCTTCCACCTTCTTTGCCTTCCCGAGGTGGTAGTATATTGTGAAATCATAGTATTTTATTAGATAGATCCATATTCTTTGTCTCATGTTGAGTTATTTTTGTGATAATATATATTATAAACTCTTGTAATTTGTATATGTCTCAAATTTCTCACCATAGATGTAATGTCTCCAAATCATCAGAGCAAAGATTACCACTGATAACTCAAGATCATGAATTGGATAGTTTTGTTCATGAATATTTAGCTTCCTAGATGTATAAGTAATCACTCGATCATTCTGCGTAAGGACACAACCAAGTCCTTTCTTTGATGCGCCACTATAGATAACAAACCCATCATTCCCTCGTGGTAGGGTTAGGATAGAAGAATTCACTAAATTCCTCTTAAATTCTTCAAAACACTCTTCACATTCCTTGGTCCATATGAACTTAGCCCTTTTTAATGTGAGATTTGTCATTGTGTTGCCTAAACAGGTGAAGTTTTGAACGAAACACCGATAATAACCTGCTAAACCAATAAAACTATATATGCCAGTTACGTTCGTTGGAGTAGTCCATTCTTGCACAGCCTTTGACTTCACAAGATCTATAGATATACAATCCTTAGATATAATGTGTCCTAGAAAGGAAACTGATTGGAGCCAAAACTCATACTTGTTGAACATCCCATATAATTCATTTCTTCTCAGAGTCTTCAGAATGGTGCACAAGTGATTTTCATTATCTTCATATCTCTTAGATTAAACCAGGATGTCATCAATAAACACCACTATAAAGTCATCAAGATATTCCTTGATGTCTCTGTTCATGAGATCCATGAAAACATATGGTGCTTCGGTTAGTCCAAAAGGCATTACTGTAAACTCATAATGCTCGTACTTGGTTTGAAATGTTGTTTTTGGAATTTCTTCATTTTTCAAAAGCAACTGATGATATCCAGATCGAAGATCAGTATTTGAAAAATATTGGGATACATGAATTTTATAGAATAAATCATCAATCCATGGAAGAGGAAACTTATTCATTATTATAATAGCATTGATTTCCCTATAATCAATGCACAACCTCATAGACCCATCTTTCTTCTTAATGAAAAGAACAGGGGCTCCCCATGGATAGACATTAGGGCGAATAAATCCTTTATCACTCAATTCCCTTAGTTGTTTATTTAGATCCTCTAACTCCACAGTGGCAATTCTATAAGGGGTCTTTGATATGGGCCTTGAACCAGGAATTAAGTCAATAGAGAACTCAATTTATCGCTCTGGAGGATGTTCAGGTTAATACTCTAGAAATACATCAATATATTCTTGCACAACAGTTACATCTTCTATTTGAACATTCTTTTCCTCAACCGTAGTTATTCTGTTCTCTTCCTCCCCAATAATTGAACTTAGTTGAGCTACAAGGGGTGAGTTTAGATTAGAATTAGGTGGTGACATTTCTGGTCTAAAGATAAGGTACTCCTTATTATCATCGAAAAGTGTATCCTTCTTCTTATTACAATAAATTATCACATCATGGTTAGAAAGAGAATCCATACTGAGGATTATATCAAATTCAATCATGGGTATGTCAATGAGATCAGCTGATAAGGAACATTTTTATGCCCTAATGGGAACTGGTTCACAAAACATTGTTGCAATGATACTTCCCTTAGGATTTTTTATAGAAAACTCCATTGTTAAATAAAATATGAAATATCTAATTTTATTAGAAAACTGGGAAGATATGAAACAATTCGATGATCCAGAATCAAATAACGCAATGGCTAAATTTGATGAAAGAATCCAAGTACCTACCACCACATCATTATGAACTTCAATCTCTGCAGTTGAGATTGCATAAGCTGGTCCATGATCCCTTGGCCTTTTCTGTTGAATAATTCCATGAAGCTTTGGACAATAATTATTATAGTGTCCCATATCTAGACAATTATAGCATTGAACATAATTGGCTTCCTTCATCCCTTTTCTATCACTAGAAAGATAGCTTTTCTAACCACATTTTCAGCATACTCATTTTACTTTTAATCATGCACCAGGGTGTTTCCTTCCATAATTTTCACATAGTGGAAATTAAACTCTTCCATTCTTCCCCATTTCCTTATTTTATTTCCCATGGTTTTTAGTATCCCACTGCTTTTCTTGCTTTCCATTAAAGTCATAAGACTTAGAGAATTCATTTTTTGTCTTGATAGCACATGAAACTATATCCTCATATGATGAAAAAATTTGGGAGACCAGTGCCCTCCAGAGGAATGGATTTATTCCATCAAAGAATAGATCAATTTTACTCTTGGATTTCATATGTAGTCCAAAACATGTCTTGATAACCTTGTGAGGTTAGCTTCGTAATTTTCATCATTCTCAACATCCTCCGACCACAGATTTAATAATTTTATCTCTATATTAGCTCTTTGTTCACGGGGAAATTATTTCTCCAAGAATATTTCCTTAATGTCTATCCATTTCATCTCCTCTATTTCCTCCTCCTCCTTTGTGTTTTGGATTAATGACTACCACTGATCCACATCGCTCGATAGACGATAGACTACCATGATGACCTTATCTCTTTCATTATATCCCAAGGAGAGAAATATCTTCTCAGGGGAACGAATCCACTTCTCTGCTACAAATGGGTTTGTAGTCCTGTTGAATGATGGATATTGTTGTCTCATAAAGAGATCTAACATAGCTCCTCTATGTGGTGGATCCTGATGCTCCATATGGGTACATTTATTATTCATAACCTGAGCTAGTTGTTCCAGTATAGTTATAAGTTTCTCATCACCCTTCATAGCACTAGATCCAACATCATTATCTTGCATCGGAGGTAAAACCCTATGCACGTTTGTGTAGTTTCAATTCCTTCCACTAGGTGCCATTTCTAAATAATGGAATGCACAATATTAGGGTATGTATCATAATTTATAACCATAATGTAGAAAAATACTAAGCATAAATTGAAATTCTACACATAGCTAATCTTTTAATCATAAACATGGTATCTTTGAGGAAAAATTTACATTTAAATCCTTCATAACTGATTTTAAAGAAATCACGAATTATCTTAAGAATATCCCCCGGTAGTGTCATAACCAAGAGTACAACAAGACCCATTATTTTATATCAGGATTCCCTAGGTCAAGCCCAAAACTCCTTGTCAGAGCTTTCACTCCTAGTTATATCTGTGCCAGAGCCACCTCTACCTACTCATATCTAGACAAGGATGTATTTCTTAAAATATCTAGATAATCTATTACTTACCAAAATACCAGGAAGTTATTGTATGTCTATCCTCAAAGACTATCTTATGGAATCTTCTATAATCTACATTTTATAAATCAAGTTTCCATGTTTTCTACTAAATTTCCTCTGATACCAACCGTAAGTACATGACCCTATCTACCTGGAGCCAGTGCCTTATTGGCATCAAAAAAGGAATATGAATCCCAAAGGGCTCAGTAGTTTAGTATTACTGGAAATAAGTTACATACATTAGCTTAACATTACAAAATTAATGGGAAAAAACACTAATTTATTCAACTAGAAGCATCATGTCTCTTAGATTATGCTTCCCTGTTATTCATAAATTACTTCTTCATGTCATGAGAAAACAAAACATAAGAAAGGGGTGATCTCAAACACTCAGTAATAGTAAGAAATACAATGGAAGATATATTAAACATAATACATGTTTCATAATTGAAAACATGTTCCCTTAACACTAAACTTGAACACATTATGTCAGGAATATGAGGTGAGAAAATAGTGCCATAATAAAACATAATCATGGGTATTCTACTATTAAAATAACCACATGATCTATAAATTACGAGCTTCATAATGAGGGAAGATCATATGCCGGACATTCTGAAATATTTTTTCAAGTCCTCGGCAAAGACATCTAATGATTAAGGTCTCATCCAAAATCCATATAACACATTCTGAATGGACTCGACCAATTCGACGTCTATTTGTGTCATGAGACCTACTGATGCATTGAGGGCCTATTCCAGGACCCACCTAACACATCATAAGTCCAATTAATTCCGCATATGAGTGGGGATAATCATAAATAACATATATATTCATATTGAATCTATCATATGAAATGAAACAATATTTCCCCAATTATTAAACATAACGCACTAACCATTCCAAGTAATATGGTGAATGGTTTTAGGACAGATCATCCACAATAGAGTTAGTCCTAAACCAATATATCAAATATGGTATATGACATCATAAATTATTAAACCCAATAATACCATGGAATCAAGAAAGTGTTGAATTAGATGAAAATACTCATATAAAATCATTAAGCAATTCTGGAGATAAATACTCTTTTATTTTGAAAAGAATATTTATTTTGGAAAAATCATTTCATAAAACCAGAATTGAAGTAAGATAGTGTTTCCATAAAAAAATAATTGATTTTATAAAGATAATGGATCCCAAAAACAGATTATAGTGTGCCCTATAAAATAGTTATGACTTTGAAAAATTCCCTTGAATCGGGCTTGTATTTTGGAAACAATTTTGAATGTTCCTTTTAAAACATGTAACTATCCATAAAATAAAGAATGTTTATGGTTTGTAAACATATATATGATACTCAAACAGAATATATTAGGAGAATATAATAGTACATAATAATTTCATTGAGGTAATTAAACAATGAATGTAACCCGAATTGAAGTGGATGTTTGGGTGGAAAACCCCTTACCTTAACTCCAAACGTGTTCCGCTATTGAACATAAGTTCCAGGATTATGAAATTATACTAATTAATAAATTATTTAAGAACCTATTATACATGTATTTTGTTTATAATAATTCTATTTAGTTTATTTATACACTTATTTATAAGTTGTTATGTTAAATTTTGTTGTTCCGGGGTGTTCGGTTTCTTTATTTTCATAATCTGTTCACTAGTTTTTAAGTAAATGATTTTATGTGGAATTGTTATAAATCAACTGGATTGGAATTTTATTTTATTTATGAACATAAAAAATTGATAATGGTCATTTCTATCATTTGGTTACATGGAATGTGTATGAATCATTAGATGACACCACTTAGATTATTCAACGGTATTTGGATTATTATTAACTAGTGTTGTCATATAACTTAATTATATGTAAATATTCTGGTTACTAAATATGAATTATTTTATAATACATATATTATTGTCTTTTTAAACCATAAATATGGTTTCCTGGCCAGTAATGAAGAACAAATTTAAGAATGAAACTTCGTCGTCCATAAAGGCTATAAATTGGAACCTCAAGGACGTTGATTTCATTTATAAAAATAAAAGGGAGGGAATAAGAATATTTATGATGTATCTTGCATTAATAGGATATAATTTCAGTATATAGATTATAATGGATTTAGAATGATCATTTGGATAGATTAGGTGATGTGAGGACAGAAAAAGAAGATAAATTGAAATGAAAATCAAATGAAAAAGATGGGTGCTTTACCTTTTGAAATAACCACCATGAGAATCTCCTTAAGGAAAGGGGTTTTGGTCAATTTGAATGACCAAAAGCATCTTAGACGTGGGGAGATACTAGGTAAGGGTAAATGGGAAGAAATTTGAAGAGCTTCAAGGCTTAGAAGAGTGAAGAGAAGAGGGAGTGGTGAGGGGTTTTTATAGTGGAGGAGAATAGTAAATTTTGAATATTTAATTCATTATTTTATTATATCCCTTATGACAACAAATAGTGTTGTTTCAAGTGAACCCTAATAGTAATAAGTGCATGTGTTTTATAACCAAGTGGCCTTAAATCACTTATTTTGTCATTAATTGTTTATTTTATTTATAATTTGTATACACGGTATTTTATCATATTTCACTATTCATTAAAAATTCATGAATTTTAGAAAAATCCAAAAAATTCACTCCTACCATTTTTCGACGTGTGGAATTCAAAAGTGAACTCCAGTTTTCAAAATTAATTTTCTAAATATTACTAATTTAATTTTTAAATAAATTCATAGTTATTTTAAAAATAAAAAACCTCGAGGTATAATTAGTTTTATGTGACCTTGAAAAATTAATTAAGATCTCATTATCATATTACTTTATGAAGGTAAAATAATATCATTATTTAATATTCATAAGGGTCATATTACTATTCATATTACTATTCATAATGGTATGTTACTATTCACCAAAAATCAAATTTATTCTATCAAACTCCAAATGACTTACTAAACTCTACTCTAGATGACCATTTTTATAAATTCAAAACATAGAAGAGGAAAAGTCGTGATTAATGAATAGATTATAAAATTGCATTCAATATTTATTTTCAAAACGTTGTAGTGTTATAGGGATGCACTGATATTATCCACTATTATCGGTGTTTTGATTTGTATGATCCATCTCTGCTAGATGATAAACTTGTGTCATACCCCATTTTAAACATACAAAGACAAGGAAACCCATAGATTCATGCCTCATGCATAAGATTCCCCATATTCAGAATGAGTTTCCTCAAGATTTTGTGCCTTATAGAAGCCCTTTCATATGGGAAAATTCCGGTGTACCATGTTTCTAACATCTAGAAATTACAACGATTACCAACATGAATACTACCATGACTGAAGGTTACTACCCCAACATGAAAGTTTATAATAAATTGGTGGAAGTAACATAATTAACTATTTTAAAAAGAGAGATGGCATTGGGAAAAAGATTCATGAACAACATCTTAATCTATACGGGAGACCAAGACGTGGATATTAATTCCAAGGAGAAATCCACAAAAGGAGAGACTAACATCCCATCATCCCATTTTGATCAGGGGGCATACATCTATGAAAATGTGATGAATGAATCCCTTAATTAAAAAGATATAATGTGTGGAAATAGACATGAATATCACCGTTGATGATGGCGTGAGGTGGAATGACCCAAAAAATTGTCAGAAAAAATTACCTTTATACCTCCCCGTCTCACTTATCAAAAATATTTTTTAATTGTGATTATAATAATTTTGTATCTTAGGAAATATATTTTCAAATATAAAACCCTTGATTACCCTGATAAATATTAAATTATGAGGAAATAATTTATTTAAGGGGGTAAAATGTAACAGTTTGATATTTTAAATTACAAAAACAAGTTCAATGTTATATATGACATGAAACACCAAGATTAAAAGGGAATCTGACACCCATATAATTTATGATACACTTTTAAATAAATTTAATATCATGAACTGATTTTGTTACACACAACACTAGCATTAAAAACATGGTATTCTGTTAAAATATTTCTATCTAAACATGACCAATATAAGCAAGCCATTATGTTGGAAGGTATTGTAATATCAAGAATTTTTTTTTAAGATAAAAACCATTCTTATTGATATATTATAAGTGATATGTTTTTAAAATGAAATTTAACAATGAAAATCACCTAACACATTTATTAATGGATTTTTTTTGAGGATAAAATCCATGTTAAACATTAGAATATTCAATAGAATTGTTTTAGAGTGAGATGCTATGTTAGTGTGAGATTTTTTGGCCCGTAAAAACTCAAAATAAAAATAAAAATATTTGAATATATAATATGAACATGCATGATTTATCTAAAATAATAAAATATCTCCAAGATAGTGCATATTTTGAGAATTGTAATACCATCGATAGGTCTGAGATATGGTTTTTACCCTAGATAAGGTATAAAAATTGTGATCATCAAACGTTTGATTAGGTCGCCCGATATAAAAAATTATTTATTATTTATATTATATTATTTTTTTAAAAAATAAATATCTTAAATAAGGTGCATCGTATACAAATATGTGACCATTGTTCGGTCCAAAACACGGTCTTGCACCATATGGGGTATAAATTTTATGTGTATTGGGTGTTTGGAAACAACACACATGACAAAACCCAATTTTAAATTTAATTAATTATTTATTCAAATTTTTAAATATCAAACCATTAATATCTCTCATAGGGAGTATCATATGAGAATACTGATACCATCGTAAGGTACAAAAGGTTGATTTTACCCAATATAGGGTATAAATTTTATGAGTAGTAAGGGTTTTTTGTTATTTAATTTTTATGTTAAATAATTAGTTTTTATTAATTATGAAAAACATTTAATCTCTTAATTATCTTCCATAAGATGTGGGAATATTAATTTTCACATATGAGATGATTTAATAGCATATAATTTTCGCTTTTTGACCCAAAGACGATTGTAATACCTTATTTAGGTGAAATAAATGACTGCAAATTAAATTTTCCCTTCTGGAAAACCCAAATGCCTTTTGGGGTCTTTAAATAACTGAATTCCCTTCCTTGGAATCTAACCAATGATTTAGTGAAAAAATTTCCCATGCATTGGTGAAGCCATTGATCCATTCACAATATCTCATGTCCATGATCGAAGATGGAATTAGGAAGGGTTCTCTAGGTGGGGCGCATCATGGTGAATGTGTTTTTTTTTTAATTTTCAGTTTTCTATATTTTTTATGCACAGTTAAAAGTAATAATTTTAGTAAAAATAATATGTTATGATCACTAATATGATGATCAACCATAAAATTAGGAGAAAATAATTTCATTTATTTATAAAAAATTTTTTTTAAAGAATATCATATTTTAAAAGCATGTAATTTTCCATGAATTTTATAAATAAGTATCAAGAGATCACTACATCATTATTTTCTAAGGATAATTGCATGGTATTGTCGAAGATATAATTATATAATTATAAAATTATTATTTATGAATAAAAATTGCTATATAATTACCAATATATAATTTCACTAAAAAATAATAATTATAAATAATTATCATACTATAATTAAACTAAATTATCATGGGTATTCTATAAAAATTTTCAGATGATATTTTTTGTGAAATTACTAAAGGATAATTATAAATAGTTATAATGTGATAATTAAGAATAATTATAATAGATTTTGTAATTAAAGTTATTAATCATTAGTTGCTAGATTATGAAAGGATGATTTATAGAAGAGAAATTATAAAAGGATACTAAATTATCATAGATAATTATCAAATGATAATTCTAAAAGGTTAATTTTTATTAAATTATCAAAATTAAATTATAAATAATAATTTATAATAAATTATCAAATGAAAATTATAAATGAAAATTTAGTATTGAATTATAAAATATAATTATTAAAATAAAATTTGAAATAAAATTACCAAAATATTATTATTAGGGAAAATTTACACTAAATTATAAAATGTTAATTCTAATAAGATAATTGGATATAAATTATGAAATTATAATTATAAACGATATTTCATAATAAGTTATTGAAAGATAATTATAAAAGATAATTTTGGAAAAAATTATCAAATATAATTATAAAAAGATAATATGTAATAAAATTTGAAAAAAATAATTATAAGGGATAATTTATAATAAATTATCAAATGATAATTATAAAAGTTTATATTTTATTTATTTATCAAAAGATAATTATAAAGGATTATATATAAAATGTAATCAAAAGGTAATTAAAAATAATAATTTTGAGTAAAATAATAAAATATAATTATAAGTGGATAATTTGTAATAATATTATAAAAAATAATTATAAAGGATAATTTATAATAAATTATTAATATATAATTATAAAACATAATTTCAAATGGTAATTTATAATTACATATCAAAAAATAGTTATTCTGGAGGAGAATTTAAGAAGAGGATACGTTGAACTAAATGATATTTTGGAAATTATCTAGGAGAGATAATGTATCATCATCTGTGATATATTATTTATTTTTGAAGTAAAATAACTATTATTGGTTCTAGGAACCCTTGATGTACCTCGATATTTGAAGTGTAAATGTTTTCAACAATAAGGCTGTGAAGAGGGAACTTGATAGGTTTATTCCTTACTTTTTACATCTTCAAATTTTGAGCTAAGAAGTTCATTATCATCATGGGCTCTTATTATTCACATATTACCATGTTATGATTTATGTTTGGCTTCATTAATATTCAATCATGGATTGTGATCTAATGCCGATGTGTATGTAGCCAATGAGATATGATGTGATAATTATAGCCATTAAACTATGTTGATTGAAAAATTATGATTACGCATTTTGATATGATTTAAACCATGTTGTATTTCTTATATGTTTATGTATAACTTCTCTCACACTCAAGACATGTTATTTTTTATTAAAATTTTTCATTGTGATATTTTGGTATATGATATGTTTTTGTGTTATAAAAGGTATAAATGTGACGAACAGACCTATAATGGATCAGTAGCCCAAGAGGGGGAGTGTGTTCGTACACTACATGTGAGCTAATAATGAGACAAATAAGGATTATGGGGCATGATTTACTATTGTGGGATGAGTTGGGGGAGTTAAAATCATGAGTTATTAGACTAGTGTATGTTAAACATGGGACCTGACGGTCATTAGTGAGTAGACATGTATGGAAATAATGGGGCATGAGGTTATATGTGACTTGACCTAGAGATAGCACTGGGGAATGACGGACTACAACAGTCTGACCTAGAAAAATGGGGCCTATATGACTATTGAAAAGCCTAGGTATTTCTCTAAAATTGATATTTTTTTCGTGACTGTTCTGATATTTTATGGAAAGGAGACAAATTAAGTATGACTGGGGGATTGTGGCAGATTGGTTAGCACAAAACTGTTCGGTTTGGGATTGTACTTTTATTCTTGTAACACTTTGATCATTATTATGGATCAAAAAATTATAATTGAGAACATTAAGTTAGTGGAATAGTGGTGGTGTCTTATGGAGTCTTGAACTAACACCCAACTCATACATTTCGATGTGCTTGTAGATTAAATAAGGGATTTAGTAAAAGGAAAGGTCCTTATGATGGATATATTATAATAGAATCATGGAGTTATTAGAAATACCTGATGGAATTCATAGGATTCAATGTTTATTTATTTCATTTATCTTCTTCCTTTACCCTAGACTTGTCATCAACTTAGGGGTGCTTCTTACATGTTATTATATGTATGAAACATTTACTTTTTCCTCTTGGTTAATCTGACTAGTTATTACATTATTTATTGTTGATTATTGAAAATATGATAAGATATTGAGGTTATAGACTTCCCACTAATAGACTCATCCCATCACTAAATTTTGGCATCCACTTATGAGTAGTGAGTTGTTCAGGATATCATGTAGAATTCCGGCTCGAACTCGATGATACAAATCAAGAAGCTATAAAATTGTATCAAAGGCTCAAGATTCACTAACTTTTTCTTCTCTTTTCATTTGCATGTGAATGATATAAAATAGATATTATGGTTGTCATATGGGAAATTGAACTAGGAAAGTGTCTTTTCAGCACTGTATGGTGGACATCCAAGTTTCTATAAAGTGGGGGATTTTTTTGTTGTTGTTACCATTGATTAAATACACATTAAGTGATGCACATGATGTTGATATTTTATTTATTTTATTTTAGTTGTGTTAATTCATATTGACTAGGCACATAGGTCTATATTCCATATATATGTTTGTTGTTGTTCCAGAAAATAGTTCATTAATTAATTTCCTTGATTTGTGATATATTTTCAGCATAGTTTTCCTTTTTGAGATATCTATGTATTGCATGATATTTAGATATATCATTATTATAAATGATTAGTTTATCCAAGAATATTATTGTGTTAGTATATATATGAATATTGTGACTAAAATTTTGGGATGGAGATAAGAGTTAGTTCTAGGAGGGTTATACATTGATTTGAGGGAAGACTCGTAGCGAAGCCTTTGTGTGACCACATCGCATATTAGGGACCTATTTATGTTCCTAATGTTCTCTGTGACGTAAAATATACCACATAATAGGTGTTTAATGATACATACAACTGAGGAATTATAGGATATCCCACTACCCCCAGCTGTGGTACAATAGGATATACCTCAACACACTCCTATAATGACACTTGTTATTCATGTTGTAGTTCCTGGTTAACTTGGACTATTACAGATAGTTCATTTCCAAGGTAGACCCACAAAAATGATTATGACCAATCATGCTTGGGATTTATAGTTCGATTACCCTCCATCATTCTAGGGAACATGGGGCCCCCAACATGCTGAGGAATGGACAGAATATATCAAGATAATTTTCAAGATGGTCTAGAACCCTAATAAAGAGTGAGTAATTATAAAAACCTTTATATTCCAAGGACCCTCTAGGAGATGGTGGAATGCCATGAATTATGCTGGGAGACCAAAAAATTCATACATGGACGACATTTATGGAGTTTCTCATCAAACTGTATTTCCCAAACATGATGAATCTAGACCATTCCCAAGAGTTCATGATATTATGACAAGGTTATATGATTGTCTCTACATACTCTACTCACTTTACAAAATTAATTTTAATTACTTCATTGTTATCTTGGAATGAGTCATAAAAATCTAGAAAGTTTGAGATATGATTATTAATGGAGATTAGACATCTATTTAATGGATTTTACCTGATGACTTACTATTAGGTACTTCTGAAGGCCCTAACGCTTGATAAGGGACTAGAGGAGGATACGTAAGCTGAACTTCATTCTGCCTATGATGGATTAGTTACTGATATTTATCTCACATTCCTCATTATAGTAAGAATAGGATTGAATATGCCTCACATAAATATATTAGCACACAATTATTATTGATCTGAGGTTCAACAATGCCTCATGGGGAGGAGGGAGGTCCTTAGAGTTACAATTTTTGGTTGTGGGAAAATTATCTCACTTCATGCCAAAAACCATTGATGTAGTTACATTGATGTTGTAATATAGGGATTCTAAAACACTTATTATCAAAGTAATTATGATCAAGCTCTCATGGGGGTACAAAATAGAATTATGTATGAATCCATGGGAAAGGATAGTTCCCTCAATGGTTTGCACAAACAAGTGGGACTCAAGAACATCCAAGAGAGGGTCCTAGTTCTAAGACGTACTTGGTCTATGAAGTGGATAAAAACCCTATAGATGGTGATGAGGAACTTTTTACTCTATGAGGTATGTTCTTGAACATGTATGATTGATATTTTAACTTAATTGATGTTTTTGAATTCCTTTTATCTACAAACTATGTCTATACATTACATACATATAGAGTTATGTTTCAATGACTTATCTTTCAGGGAATATGTTATTGTGTGATGATGTAAAAACCCTAGTTTAGAAGGGAGTGGTATTCACTTATTCTATTGGTGAGAGATTGATGAGGGACTTACAAATGACAAGGTGGAAATACAATACAATGAATGTTGTGATAGGGTAATCTAGGACCCTAAGGATTCATGATGTAGTTTGGGTGATGATATATTGGTTAATGAAGTCTCTTTCAATTTTTACTAATAAAAGAGACTCATTTAATGGAGGAATTGCAAAAATTTATAGGTCTGAGAGAATGTACGAAAACATGAAGTTTCATTGAGAATTGTTTCAAATAGAGACAAATGTTTTACTACAAAATTTTATCAAGGTTCGTCGAAAACCCTATGGACTCAGCAAAGATTTAGAATGACATACCATCCTCAGACTGATCGATCGTCAGATCAAACTATATGAATATCAGAATATATGCATCGAGATTGTGTGATAGACTTTGGTAGATCATAGGATGATAAACTATATTTGATTGTGTTTTTTTACAATAACATTAATTATGATTTATTTAAGATGGTTCCCTATGAGCCACTTTATGGGAGGTCGTGTCTCTCACTACTGTGTTGGAATGAGGAGGGTGAGGCAGCAGATGTTGGAACCATTTTGATTCAATGGACTTCAACGTAAGTGTAGCTCATATGGAAGAGATTGATCACTACATAGAGAAGGCATATATAAAATGTAGACCATAGGAGGAGGCCCTTGTATTTTTCTATAGAAATCATGTTTTCATGAGAGCGACTCCTCATTTAGAAAATAGACTTTTGAGGAAGTAGGGAAATCTAGATACATGTTTTGTTAGACCCTTTAAGACCAATGAGCAGACTGAAGCTATAACCTATCGTTTAGACCTCCCTCCTCGCTATCGAGGTATGCTCAACATATTCTGTGGGTCATAGATTCAAAGGTGCATACATGATCCTATGCATGTTATTGATTGTGAGGGAGTTGAGATGAAGAACAATTAAAATTATGAGGAGCACCCGATGAAGATCCTTGATCAAATAAAGAATTTGTTGCTTGGAAATAAGGTACCACTAATATAGATTTGGTGGAAGTATGAACTATTGTAGGGTGTTATGTGTAAATGTGAGTATGATGTTCAAGCTTAGTGTTTTAAGTTTTTTTATCAAATACCACTAGAGATACCTATATAGGATGACAAGTATATTAAGGGGTAGATATGTAATATCTTAATTTTTTGAAAGATAATAAAGTCCCTCATATTGATAAATTATTAGTGTTTTTATGTGAAAAAGAAGTTTTTTAATAAAAATAAATTAATAAGAATATAAAAGGTATTTTATATGGTTAAAAGCCTAGTTAACACATTGGAATGATCAATTGAATATTTTCAGAGTCTGGAAATAAGTTAATGTGGAATTTCAACGACCATAAAGTCTCATCAGATATAGAATAAAAATATTTAGAAATATCATATTATGCATCACCAATTTATCAAAAAATAATAATATCCCTCAAAAGATGCATTGTGTGAGAAATATTATTCCACCATTTGGTCTGAAACAAGGTGTTTACCCTAGACGAGGTATAAAATTTTTGAGCATCAGAAGCTCAGTCAATTAACCCACAAGGACATGTTATTTAATATTTATATTATATTAATTTTTTCATATATAAATTAATATCCAACAAACTGTTCATCCTATCAGAAACATGATACCATAATTTGTTCTGAAACAAAGGGTTTACACCAGGAGGGGTATAACTTTTATATGCGTCATGTGTTTGAAAAAATTCCTCGCAATAAAACCCATTTTTATATAATTATTTATTTATTTTATTATTAATTTATAAATAATTTTTATCTCTTAAACAATTCATTGTTTGAGAAATATAATACCACCATTGGGTAGATAACAAAGGTTTTACCCTAGTCGTGGTATAAAATTTACTATCAATGAGTGTTTTGTGTTATTTAATTTTAATGTTAAATAATTAATTTTAATTAATTTAAAAACTTTTATACTTTTCATTGTCCTCCAAAGACGTGGAAAACCCCATTTTCCCACATGGAAAGATTTAAACCTTCATATGTACCTTTTTTTGTACGAAAATGATTATAACATCGTATTTCGGTGAAATAAGCGACTATGTATTGAATTTTAGATTTAATGAATTATCAATATCAGGTATTTAATTTTCCATTTTGGAAACCGCAAACATGTTTTGGGATCCTTTAAATAGTCATCCACTAAAACTTGGAATCTCACCGATGTGTTTGTGAAAACATCTTCCCAAAAATTGGCGAAACCTTTGATCTATTCCCAGTTTCTCTTGACCCAGAAAAAAGTGGGTAATGGGGTGGGTTCTCCAGGTGGGGTTCATCACTCTCAAGGTTTTCATCCTTTTTTTTAATTTTTAATTTTATTTTATTTTCCTTATCCATGTTATAAAATTTGAAAAATAATATGTTTTGATTTTTAATAAAATCATAAACCCAAAAATTATTAGATGATAATTTTTTATGTTATTAAAAGGAAAATTTCATAAAATTATATTTGATGGTAAATGCATTGAATTTTCCATGAAACTTCTATAGAAGTATCCTGCGATGACTACATCATTTTGTAAAAGGTTAATTAAATGTGTTTTTCAATGATATAATTATATAATTATCAAATGATGATTTATGCATATTAATTATTATATAATTACCAAGAGGAAATTTATTTGAAAATATATTAATAAATAAGTATCCAATGATAATTAAACAGATTAATATTGAGAAATCATTAAAAAATTATCAAATTATATTTTCTATTAAATTGAAAGTGTATAATTATAAATACTTATCTTGTGCTAATTATAATGAATTATTATGGATTTTATTAAAAAATTATATATTGGTAGTTACATGATTATCAATGGATAAGTTATAGAATTATAATTATCTGTGGATAATAATTTAACAAAGATAATAAACAAAATTTAATTATCAAAGTTTAATTATAAAAGGATTATTTTTGTTAAATTAAAAAAATTTAATTATAAAGAATAATTTTTAACAAACCATGACACAATAATTATAATAATTAAATTGCGATAAAATATCAATTATAATTATATAGGATAATTTGAAATAAAATTGTCCAAATATAATTATAATGGAGAATTTATAATAAAATTTCAATAGATAATTATAATAGGATAATTAGTATTAAATTTATAACATATAATTATAAAATATAATTTACAATAAATTATTGAATGATAATTATATAAGATAATTTAGTATAAAATTATCAAATATATTTAAAAATGGATAAATTATAATTAAATTATAAAAATATAATTATAATGGATAATTTATAATTAATTATAAAATGATAGTTATAAAGGATTATTATTATTAAATTATCAAATGTATTTATAAAGGTTAATTTATAATAAGAGATCAAAAGATAATTATAAAAGACAGTTTAAGATAAAATTTTCAAATATAATTATAAACAGAAAAATTATAGCCAATAGAGTATATTTTTTAATAAATTATTGGAATATAATTATAGAGAATAATTATAAATGAAAGTTTATAATTAATTATCAAAATATAATAATTCCTGAAGAGTATATTGAAAAAATTTCTGTTGAACTAAACAATAATTTAGAAAATATTCAGAATAGATAATGTATCATCATATGGTATATTTTATTTATTATTGAAATAAAATAATTGGTATTGGTTCTAGGACCCCTTAATGAGAACAGATCTTTGACATGTTATAGTTTTCAACAATGAAAATGTAAAGGGGGATATCAACTAGTTTATTACCACCTTTTTATATTGAAAAATTTTGAGGTAGGAAGTTCCTTACATTTAGGGGAACTCGTTATACACATATTTTGATGTTATTATTTCTATGTTTCATGAATTATATTCCAGCATGACATGCGATCACACATGGGTTTGTTTGTAGCCCTAGAGTCATGTTGTGATAATTGTAGAAAAGAAGCTTCCTTGACTGACATATTGCAATTAAATGTGTTGATATACTTTAGACTATTTTGTGTTTTTATATGTGTTTTTATAGATTTAATCATACTCATTATATGTTATGTATGATGGAATTGTTTCCCTTTTTTATTATGGTATATTATATGTTGTTGTGTTATGAATGGTACCAAAGTAACATGTGGACTCGTTGTGGCTCGGTAGCCCAAGAGGGGGAGCGTGTTTAGATGATATATGTGACATGATGAAGAGACTAGAATAGAGATGGGGCAAGATGTCCTAGTGTGTCCTAACCTAGGTTCATGATGATAATTATTGACCAGACACGTATGTGATGACTGTAGGGAATGGAGACCTTGAATGATCAGGATTCCATGTAAATAGTGGTCCATGAAAGTCTATTTGACCTGAACTGAAGACATAAATGAGGAATGATGGCCAAGTGTGGAATGACCTCGAGGACTAGGGCATGTAATTTTATCAATAAACTTGAGGATTTGTCTTACATTGATACATTTCCATGATTTCTTCTGATATCTTCTTGCACGAATCCAATGATGGTATTACATGAGGTTTGGGGCGGCTTGGTCAGCGCATGAATGCTCGATTTTGAACCACGTTTTTTAATTATTATGAATTGATAATTATTTTGGAATACAATATTACACTTGATAATATAATGTTAATGACACATTGGTGGTTTCGTACTAAGACTTGTACTCACACACTCCTCTGGAATTTCGATGTTTTTGTAGATTTCATGAGGAATTTGGAAGAGGGAAAGGTCCAAATATTGTATAGCTGAGAAGAGAAGCATAGAGCTAGTAGTAGATTAATATGGACACCAAATGATCCACTATTTATTTATTTACATTATCTAAATTATTTCCTAGGGACATTATTTTCACTTACGAGAGATGCATTATTTGTATTATATGTTTTCCAAAATTACTTCACAATATGTTTATTATGATTATTCATCATATTACTTAATTTTGATTATTTATTATAGAAATGATATTGACTTTACAATCTTCACACTGATGGACTCAGGCCTTTGATACTAGACTATAGGCTCTTACAGATGAGGAGATTCACATAAGGTCATGTTTCATTCCATCTTGGACCTGATGATTCATGTTGGGATGTTACATAATTCTATGAGAGTGTCAGGAATCCCTATCATTTTCTTAATGTTTCCTTGGTATGGGAGAGGATATATAGTATATAAGATAGTTGGGACATGGGCAGCGATACAATTCTAATGTCTAACCCATATTTTATAGTCGACATCCTAGTTTTCATAAAGTGGGTAAATTTTGATTTGTTGTTACAATTGATTAAATTCAAGATAATGTATGACAATGTTTCTGAAAATTGATTTATGGGATTTCAAGTGCCTTTATGCATCCAGAATAGGAACGTAGGTCGACATGGCTTATATATATACTTTTTATGCTTGATAATATTTCGTTAATTAAATTCCATATTTTACGGTAATTTTCAGGATAGTTTATCTCTTAATGATATATATTTGATTAATTATATTATGATATATCATTATTGGAATTAATTGGTTGATATGAGAATGATTTTGTGTTAGTATACATATGATAATAGTGACTAGCATGCATGGATTGAGAAATGGGTTTGTGTAAGGAGTTCTATACCTTGGGTTATGGGTAGACATCTTGGAATGAATTTTTGGGATCCCAAAGGCTAGTTTGGAAATTTTTATATTCCTAATATTACTTATGTTGTTGAAGATTCCACCTCGGAGGATTTCAATGATACTTCAAATTGAGAAGGCATGAGATATCCTAGTTCAAACACTTGTGGAAAAGGGGGATATACCTCTGCAAACTCAGGTACATGCATTGGATATTCAGGATGAATATCATGTTCAACTGGGACTCTTTAGGATAGTTATTTTCCAAGGAGAAGCAAAATAAAGGATCACGATTGATCATTTTTGGGATTTCCAACTCTAATACCCTTTGATATTCTAGGGACCATATATCCCACAAGATGAATATGACTGGCTAGACTATAATGGGGGAATTTTCATAATGGTCGATACCTCTGAGGATGAGTTAGTAATTTAGGAAACCTTTATGTTTCAAGGACCTTACGGGATATAGTGGACATCCATGAATCAATCCTAAAGACAAAAAAGTCCTACATGGATGACCATTATGATGTTATTACTATAATAGCACTTCCCTAAACATGATGAAGATGTAAAATTCCAAGGAGTTAATGGTGTTAAGATAGGGTTCTATTACTTTGTATAAATACTATTCTCAGTTTTTGGAATTGATTTTTGTTCATGTTTTGTTAGCTGGGAATAGGGAACTGAGAAATTTGAAGCTTGAGATATGATTACAACTTGAGCATAGATATCCCGTTGATGTTTTTGACATGATGACATACTATTAGGTTCTCCAAAAGGCCCTAATCATTGAGAATTGACTAGATGATGATAGGGAATTAGGATTATATTCATCCTTCTATGTCCTACTGAATAAAATTTATCTCACTACCGGAGTTCCTCATGATAGTATGAAGAGGAAGGTAGATGACTAACATTAGTATAATCAGAGACAACTAAAATTGAGAAGAAGCTCACCAACAACTACTATATAGGAGGGAGGTATGTGGTGTCAAAACTGTGGGAAGTGGGAGCATTATAACAATTAATTCTCAAATGTAGAGAGAATGTTTACAAAAAATAGTAAAACAAAGAATCTAAAACACTTATTCTCAATGAAATCATGATAAAAGTATCACGGGGTTTAAAAACTAACATAGACACCACATCATGAGTATGTAATGGTCCCTCAGTAGGTGGACACAATAATTGGAACCCATGAAATTTGTGGAGAGGGTCATGGAGATATGGAGTACTGGGTCTATTAAGTGGATCAAAACCTATTAGATGGTGATGAGAAACATTTTACTGAATGTGGTATGGTTCTAAATGAGGCTATTTGATCTTTTTAACTTGTTTCATTCTATTTAATTCCTTTTATCTACAATCCATTTCTAGACATTTATTATTAGTAGAGTTGTATTTTCCTAAATTACATTTCATTGAACACGTAATTGAGTGACAATTTGAAAACCATAGTATATAAGAGAGCATTTGTTAGTGTTTCCATTAGTGAGAGATTGATGGGGGACTTCCATATTACAAGGTAGAAGGACGTCACATTGAATGTTTTGATGATTTTATCAATGAACCTGATGATTCGTGATGCATTCAAGGTGATCATTAATTGGATAATGAATTTTGTCTCACTTTTTACTGATTAGAGACACTCACTTAGTGGAAGATCTAGGAAAGATCTAAATCTGATAGATAGTATGCCTACATGGAGTTCCCTTGAACATTGTTTCAAATAGAGACACATGTTATAAATTTCTATTTTTCAGGGCTTATAGAAAACCATATGGACAAATATGTTATTGAGAATGAAATAACATCCTTAGACGGACAAAAAATCAGAGCGGACTTTCTGCATATCAAAGGATATACTTCGAGCGTTCTTGCTTGACTTCAGAGGAGCATATAATGGTTATATAGACTTGATTGATTTTGAATAAAACAACAATTATCAAAATTTAATTTAGATGGATCCTCATGGAGATCTTTTTGGGAGGATTCATCACCCACCACTTTGTTATCGTGAGGTGGGTGAGGTATCCATTGTTGGCCCACGAATGGTTCAAGAGACCTCAAAGAGAGTTATGTTGATATAGAAGAGATTAATCATCACTTAGATCATGAATAGAACATATGGCAACCATTGGAGGTGACCCCAAGAATTTTTTCTTTGGAGATTAATTTTTATTGAGGGTGAATCCTTGTTTTGGGTACAAATATCCGGGGAAGTAGGGAATGCTAGCTCCATGTTTTGTTGGACCCTTTGAGATCACTAAGTGGATAGGGGTTGTAGCATATCATCTGGACCTCCCTTTCCACTATTGTGGTATGAACGAAATTTTCCTTTTGTAACAAATTTTACAGTATATACCCAATCATATGAATGTTATTGATTACGAGAACATTGAGTTGGATATCGATACATCTTATAAGGAGCAACCAGTATGGATCAAAGATTGATGAAACAAAGTGTTGCGAGGAAATATGAAATCAATAGTGTAGATTCAATGTTATCTTGTAGTGGTCAAATATGAATCATGGGAACATGAGTATGATGATCATGCTCAGTGTCTCTAGTTGTTTGATCAATGATTATAGATATAATTATCATCGATGAGATGTTGATAGAGGGGTAAAATTGTAATATCCCAATTTTTTAAAATATAAAAAACCCCACTTAACGAAAAATAATATGTTTTTAATGATAAATTGTAATTTATAAAAAATAATCAGTTAATAAGTTTATTAAAGACATTTCATAATAGTTTTCATATTAGAATAGTCAATTAAATATTTTTGGAGTCTTACACTTAGTTAGTTTGAGACTTTGTGGCCCATAAAGCCTCAACACTGACGGAATAAAAATATTTATATATATTATATTACACAACAGTGATTTATCCAAAATTGTATAATAACTATCCAATGGTGCATCATATGAGAATTATGAGACCACTAATAGGTCGAGATGTGGTGTTTACCATATGTAGGGTAGAACATTTGTGATCATCAGATGTTTCCCCAGGTCACTCAAAAGAATATGTTATTTAATATTTTTATTAGATTATTTTTCGAAAAAATAAATTAATATGCCCCAAATTGTGCATCATATATGAAATAAGAGAACCTATTTAAATCTAAAATGTATGTTTTACCGTAACGAGTGTATAATTTTTATTTTCATTAGCTTTTATGCAACATCACACATGATAAAACCCTATTTATATTTAATAAATTTTTACCATTTTTAATTAATAAATAATAAATATCTCTAAAATGGTGAGTTTCATGAGAAATATGATACCATAGTTAGGTCCTAAATGTGAGGTTTACCTTAGAAGGTGTATAAAATTTGTGAGCATTGAAGTTGCCATGCTATTTAATTTTGATGTTAAATAATTAATTATAATCAATTAAAAAAATGTTTACACTATTAATTGTCTTCCCCCAAATGTGGGAAACCCCATTTTCCAACATGATAAGATTTAAAATCTTTTTATTAACATGTTTTTGACCAAAAAATGATTGAAACAAATTATTTAGGTGAAATTAATGATTCCTCATTTAATTTTAGATTAAATAACGGATCAAAATCTAGTATCTAATTTTATATTTTGGAAACCCCATACACATTTTATGGTTTATAAAATATATTCCTTCTATTTATTAGAATCCATCTTACGATCTTGAAAAAAAAATCATCCAATAATTTAGTGAAGACTTTAATATTTTCACTAGTTCACATGTCCAAGATAAAAGCAGGTAGCTGGGCGGGTTCTCCTTGTTGGCCACATCCCGTTGCATTCCTTATTCTTATTATTCTTTTTATCATCCATATTTACATTCAAAAAAATGTCAAAAAAGGATAATTTGTGATATTTAATATAATTATAACCCTAAAAATTATCAGATGACAATTTTATTTGTTTATAAAATGATAATATTCTTAAAATAATATCATATGATAAATTCATGATAATACGAATGAAAATTATAAGGATGTATTAATCCATGAATACACAATCATTTCAAACTATAATAGAACATGTTTTTGGGGATATTGCTGTATAATTATTAAAGTCTGATTTAATATAATTAGCTATAGGTAATTTCATTTAAAAATAAATATGAATAATTATGAAATGTAAATTATACAAATTATCATGGTTAATATATTAAAAATATTAGATGATAATATTTATGAAATTACTATAGGATAATTAAAAATAGTTAACATGACATAATTACAAAAAAATAATCAAGGGTTTTAAAAAAAATTATTACTTAGTAGTCTCTAGATTATTATAGGATAGTTTATAAAATAAAAATTATCAGAGGATAATCAATAATCAGAGATATTGACAAAAATATAGTTCACAAAAGATAATTATAAAAGGATATTTCATATTAAATAAAAAAAGATAATAATAATTAATAATTTAAAAATAATATTCAAATGATAATTATAATGGATAATTTAGGATAAAATTATCAAATATAATTGTAAAAGGAAAATTGGAAATAAAGTTTTGAAAATATAATTTGAAGGGATGATTTATAATAAATTATATAATATAATTATGAAAGGATAATATATATGAAATCATAAAAATATAATTGTAAAGGACAATATATAATAAGTTATCAAAATACAATTAAAAAGGACAATTTTGGATAAAATTATCACATAAAATTATCAATGGATAATTTTTAATAAAATTCTCCCAAGAGATTTATAAGCTTTAATTGATAATAAATTATTAAAGGATAATTTGTATTAAATTATCAAAAGTTAATTATGGAGGATAATTTTAAATAATTTCTTAAAGTATAATTATAATGTGTAATTTAGGATAAAATAATCAAATATAATTATAAATCAATAATTTTTAATAAATCTATCATGATATAATTATAATGGAAAATTTTGAATAATTTATAGATTGATAATTATAATGGATAATTATAATGGATAATTTATAATTGAATACAAAAAGATAATTATTCTTGAGGAAAATATAGAAAGAATATGTGTTGAACCAAAACATAATTTGAAAATTAACTAGGAGAGAGATTATGTCATTATATTTTAATATTTTATTCATTTTGAAATAAAATAATTATTATTGGTTTTCAGAACCCTTGATGAACCACAAAATCTTATGTGTTAATGTTTTTGATAATAAGTCTAAAAAGAGAGTTCCTTACTATTTTATTCCCTCCATCTTACATGGACAACTTTCATTGTAGGATGTTCCTTACCTTCATGGGCTCTCATTATACACTTATTTCCAAATTATGATTTATGTGTGGCTTGATTGATATTCAATCTTGACTTATGATCACATGTGGTTGTGTGTATACTGGGAGACATGTTGTGATAATTGTGTGGATATAACCTGTTGGACTAACATATAATGATTTTATATGTTGATACGATTTAGGACAAGTTGTGTTTCTCATATGTGTATGTATAGATTTTCTCAAAATCATGATACGTTATGTATTATTCCACTGTTGGATTGTGAAATTAGGATTCATACTATGTTTTTGTGTTATACATGCTACCAATGCGACATGTAGAACCATCGTGTTTTGGTAGCACTAAAGTGGGATACTGTTTAAACGCTACATGTGACTTGATGACGAGACTACGATAGACAATGGGGAATGATGGTATATTGTTCCCTTACCCAGGGTCATGGCGATCATGAGTGATCAGATCCATATGTGATGACCTTGGGGCATGATGATCGTGAATGATTAGACTTGCATTGAAATATTGGGGCTTTAATGTATATGTGACCTAAGCTATAGATAACATTGGGGAATGATGGCATAGTGTTGTATAACCAGGAGGCCAAGGGAATGTATGAATATAAAGTAGATTAAGGTTTTTTCTAAGGCTGAGATGTTTCGATGATTGTTTTGATGTATTTCATCATGGTGATGAATCATGTACGATCGGGGGATTATAGTATCTTAGTTGATGCACAAAAACATGATTTTGGATTTTATATTTTTTTGCTACACATTTATCACTATTATTGTATACACTATTATATATGAGCACATCAGGTTTATGGTACATTGTGTTGTACTGAGTCTTGGACTCACATGCTACTTGTGAATTTCGATGCACCTATAGATTTCATGATGGATCTATCAAAGGGAAATGGACCAATGATGGATAGATGATTAGAGGAGTATGGGGGTAGTAACAAATAGGTACATACATAGGAGGATCATCTATTTGGTTATTTACTTTATCTATTTTATTTCCACTGGACAAGATTTCTATTTATGAGGATTTCTTTATTTGTATTACATGTATGTCTCCTTTACATTTCCACATGTTTATTATGATTATTTATGATATTTTTTATTGTTTAATATTAATCATATAACAAGATATTGATGATATAGTATCCCCACTGACAGAATCTGGACTTTGCTACAAGTTGGTAGCATCCTGCGTATAGGGGGCGGCACATGAGGTCACGCTGCATTCTGACTCAGACATGGTGATTTGAGTAGTGATGTAGTGGGTATGAATAAAACTATCAATATTTATAAAAATATATGGGTTACATATTTATAAAATAAATTAAATGTTTATCTATTGATTACAAATAAAATAATCAACATTTAAAGGGAAAATAATTATTTTCTAGAAAGCTATTTTTATTAATAATATCGGTTTGTCACTCGTTGAAAAAATAATTTATAATTAATTATTAGAAGGTTTAGAAAATTTAAAAGAAAAAGTAATCATTATTTATGAAATTTACTTGTTAAAATTTTCTTTTGATAAATTTTTGATAAGGTTTTATGAAATTATTAATATTTGTTATGAATAGTGAATAATATTGATTCTTATTGTAAAAAGACTCTTTATTTAAATTATATACCTAGAAAAATAACATTTTAAATAGGTTTTAAATTAAAATTTGTGAAAATATATTGAATATTAAATAATTTGTGTCATTAAAATCAATTTCATATTGACTTATGAAATGAAAACATTTTAAACTTTTGTAGGCTTTTCTTTTTAAAAATTGTTCTTCCGACGTGCTTATGGGTTTAATTTTAAATCAAATTATTTTAACTATGTGAATATTATTTGAAATTATGAATTATATATTTTCAATATTAATAATTATTATTATATAATAAAGTCAAAATATTCTTTTTCATAATAATTATGAAAAGGAAAAAAATTTATTTTTCACGATTAACTTTATAACGGGGTTTTTCCCATTACATGTGCTTGTGTTTAAAATATTTTGACAAATACATATTATTTTATTTAATAAATTGGATTAATATTTATAATAAATAGTTTAAGACTATTTAATAAGGAACATATTAATTTTATTCATAATAGATAAATTATATCGTTAAAAAAAGTTACAAACTACTATGGTGAAAAATGAAATGGTTAAAGGATAAGGGATCCCAGATTAAAAACAAAATTTGGTGTAGGTATTAATTGAAAATACAATAAAAAAAATACATTATTTTTCTATTTTGGAGGCACTTTTGTGAGAGTGACTCCCAATTATGGTACAGTTTCAACATTTATGTAAATACCACTCCACCTCAACTATAAAAGGGCACTGACTCCCTCACTTATTCACACCATTCATGGAATTTAGATCAACCAAATACAGATAAACTATCTCCCCAACATCATTATACACACTATAGAGGGGTTTTTTCTTCCCAATGGATAATCCATAGGGTCCTAAAAATGATATCAAAAGATGGCTTCTCTTAGAGAAGTTATTCATCTTAATGATGATCTTTATTTTTCTTAACTTGTTCCCAACATTCAATTATGTATTAAAAATTACAATATAATAACACCAATACATAAAATATACCCAATTTTAATTATTTTAATGTAATATCTTATATCATTCACTAGTTCTATCAAATGGAAAACTAAATAGTTGATCTTTTGTATGGTGGACTACTGCCTTGTGAACCGAGGTAATTTGTTTTCATTCACTACCTTTAAAGAATGGATATAATGATGTAATTAATCAATATACATAATAATTATGATATATTTAGACATACGAAGTCACAAAGTCAAATATAACCTCTTTGAATTATTTTTAAAATACAATAACGCCGCTCGCTTATACAGAAAACGACCGCCTCACAAAGCGATGTGATTCATTTTTCACATACACTTTACATTGAAGGAAAACTAGATATATTTAATGAATATATTATATATATATTACATGATATAAATTATTTAAAATAAATTAATTATAAATTTCCTTACCATTTCACCCATTATGGCTATGATATATTCGCTCGTGCAAACATAAGACCCCTTGTCTCCCCGAAGTGATGTGATTCATTTTACCTATCAAATTTCCTATAATGGTTTCAAAGATGTGTGTAGAGAAAAATAAAATTTATAAAATTAATATAATCATAGAGATTATGAAACAATATCCTATGTGTAATAACTAGAGATTTCATGACAAAATACATATTAGAAAACAAGGAAATTAACACCTAAATCAATGAAAATAATGAAATATTATAAAAAAATGGAGGTAAAATGTTATAATATGATTATATATGGTATGGTATATATAAATTATTCACTTTAATATACATATAATAAACCTATATTTATTATATATTTGTTTTTGACACATATAATGGAATTCAAATCTGATGTATGGGTATGTCATCTCACTTTTACATTCGTGAGACATAATACATATTCACCACTTTTTTAATGTACTCTATAGACTTCGCCTTTGATATGTTATATCATGAATCTATTTATATTAATTTTATTTAATGTTTCATTTGATTATATTTATTTAATAGGGTTTACTGTTCCTTGGTTACCTATGTGGTAAGATTTTATATCACAATCTCGTCATTATTCATGATTTTTTATGTTTATGTATTTCTTGGGAGAATTAAATTGTATTTCTATATTAAAACAAATTCATTTAATTATCCTATGGTAATTTATTAATTTTTCAGGTAATAATAACTTTTTAAAACTATGTGGTACTTAAACTTATTGATAATTTTTTTTATAAAAATCAAACATTAATTTTCTATTTTAATTTAATACATTTTTGATTTCAAAAAATATTTTTTATATTTGTTTTCATAAAATATGTTAAATTTTTTAAAAAAATTTATTAATGATTTTTTTTTTCTAATTTTTCAAAATTTTCAATTTTTTTTGAAAGGAATTTTCATTTCGTTTTCTAAAGGACTATACATCTTTTACCTTAAATATCAAAGGTCATTTTTTTGATGTACTCAAAATTTATGTTTTTTATTATTGTCATGAACACTCAATGTTTTAATAATTTTTGATAATTTTAAAATGTAATTTTTAAACAAAGTTATTTTTAATTTTTTTGTCAACTATTAGTTTTAATAATATTTTCAATGTAAAAAATGATACTTTCCACATAAATGTATTTAATAACATTTTTTTAGTATTTCTATTCATTAATTTCATTTACCATTAATTTTACTTACGATATGTTGTGGATATACTGTATTGATGTCATCATTATTATTATTTTGGATTTTTCTAATATGTTTGATTCATGATATAAAATTTTATTACCATCCACTATTACTCTAGATGGTTTGTGATTATGTTAATTTGATTAGAGTAAGTTTTAACTTTTAATATATTAGTTTTTTAATAAAAATATTATAGTTAATTAGGATTTTACCATTTTAAATGAGTAATATATTGGACATATTATGCAATGAACATGAATTGGATATAGATATCCCCTCGATGAATTGATATATCTCATAAAACAAATATATTGGATAAATTAGATAGGGTTTTTTCCATAGTTGTAAAACATCTTTTGAAAGGTCGTGAAAAAATGTTTCTAATATCAAGAATTATAAATTGAACCATTATGAGATCATTTATTACTGTCTATTTTATTTATTGTTAAGTTATAATATCCATGTATAAGTTTCAATCTCATGTGATTATTTATAGGGATTAATTTAATCATAATTTTTTCATGCCATATTATGATCATATTATTTTTTAGATGATATGTTTTTAATTAATTTATAATTTCATATTGATTATTATTATACATTAATGATAGATTCCACTATAGGATTATCCTTATTGAGCATCCAATATCACATATTCTATAATCCTTTTCTCCAAGATACTAGGAATTATTTTTTGATTGATATGTTGGGATACACTAAGGGGATTAATGGTTCTCTCAAAAAAAATATGTATCTAATGTTTTTAAATGTATTGTTGATTTAAATTATGTTTCTTGAATACCAAAACTACTAAACTATTTTTTCCATGGGATGCGATTGTATATATCTAGTTCCAAGTTAATAATGTAGACACCGAATTTTGGTTATCGGAGTGGGGGTTATTACCACTCAAATTGAATTATGTGTAGAATTATTTTCATATTTCTTTGGAAATTGGTTTTAGGAGGGTGTGTTCTATTGAATGTAAATATATATTTCCCTAAAAATGATATTTGAAAATATTTTTGAAAAGATAAATAAAAGGAAATAATTTTTCTTTGTAATTAAAATGTCTTATTTTTTTTGATTTGAATGTAACTTTTAAATATATTTTTTTAATTTAATATTGGTTCGAAATCCTAGTTTTACATTAGAAATTCATTGATATTATAAAAAGGTTTTCCTTGTTTTCGGAATGAAAAAGGTAAATAATTATACTTTTTTAGTATGTGTGATCGCATGAAAAATCTATTTTATAAAATATATTCAAACTCAATTTTATGAAATTCATTATAAAAGGTACTATATAGACTCTGTAGTCGAATCCTACTAGACATTTTTCATTTCAACCCTACATATACCTATGCATGTATGTATATTTATCTTAAATGATTCATTTCATATGCCCAGTTATTGATCTAATTTTATGTTTATTATTTGGATACCTTTATAGTTGTTTGATAATGTAAGTGGATGTGGGTTATTTGGAGGTGTTGTTGTTATTGACTAGGTTTCATTTTATTTTGGAATTTTTATGTATTTGAAACTCCATCATGTTATTTTTTTTGTAGTTTAATTCCCCTTCAATTTTTTAGCATTATGATTTATTATTATTATGATGTTCAATGATTTACATTATTTATTTTCCAAGTGAAAAAAGTAGTTTTTATTGATTATTTATCATTGTGGATATTTATATGTTATATAGTGACTTTTATAGTGGTAGTATGATTTTATATTTGTCTATATTCATTGGAATCTAATTTATCAATGATGAATAATAGATTCTAAAGAGTTTCCACCAATTTTTATAATGTTTTCATATTGGTCAAATAATTTGCAAGTGCATCTTATGGATATATAAGAACTACTTTCTAGCTCGTGGGGATTCAAAACACCCTTCAAGACTAGTGGTTGATCAGTTTGTATAGAATTTTAGGTAAACATAAAAATTTTTGTTACAAATGCTATCATATTTTAAGACCACAATGGGGTGTATTTATTAGATACACACACTTTTTATTTTGTAATATTGATAGTCTGGACATAGTAATGTCATATATTTAGAGTTAGGTACAAGGAGTTTCATTTTAGATTTTTCTATCCCTAGGCATGGATTTGGAATGGGTAGGTAGGATTTGGTTTTCATTTAGAAAATTTTGGTTAGAATGATGTTTTTAATGAGGTTATTTTTATCTTAATTAGTATTATATTATTTTACATAGGGTATGTTCTTATAATTAAGCAATGAAAATGAAAAATGAATACACTACGGGAAAAATGAGCAATTGCGACGGGTTATTTGCGACGGGAATAAATCCCGTCGCAAATAGTCATGTTAAAAACTTATTTGCGACGGGGGTATTTCCCCGTCGCAAATAAGGAGGCATTTGCGACGGGATTGCTTTCCCCATCGCAAATAGTTTTCCCGCGATGCGCGCCAAATCGCGGGAAACTTATTTGCGACGGGGGAATATTCCCGTCGCAAATAACCGACGGCGGTAAAAGGGAGTTGCGACGGGAATATTCCCCCGTCGCAAATACTATGTCGGCAGGGGTTATTTGCGACGGGTACCGTCGCAAATAATACTATTTGCGACGGGAATCCCGTCGCAAATAATCTATCCTATAAATACCCCCATCCGTTTTTTTCATTTCATTCTCATTCCTTATCTTCTCCTTCTCTCAAAATTATATTTCTAGAATTGAGTTTTTCTCCAGTTTAATTTTTTTCTCCGGAGCTGATATTAAAGTTTTGAAGAACGATCAGAACAGATCAATTTTCAAGGTATTTATCTTCATTTTAATTTTTTATTTATTTTTAATTTGTTATTTATTTTTAATTTTTTATTAGTTTCAATTATTATTAATTAGTTGTAATTTAATTAGGTTTACATTGTTTTATTACTTAATAAATTTAAATTATTAGTATTGTTTATAGTTAATGGTAATTAGGAATAATTAGTAATAATTTTTAATAATTAAGAATAAATATTAATAATTAGTAATAAATACCAATAATTAGGAATAAGAACATTATTACATTATTAGTTTATTTTATTATTAATATTAAAATAATATAATTTTTTATATATATACAATTCTTTTTTGATCTGTGTGTTTGCTGTCTTCACATGTATTATTTGTATGTGGAGATAGAAAACGCACAGATCAAAAAAGAATTGTATATAAATTAGAAAATTATATTATTTTAATATTAATAATAAAATATATTAATAATGTTATTATTTGTAATTATTGGTAATTATTTCTAATTATTGATAATTATTCATTTAATTACTAATAATTAGGAACAATTATCAATAATTATCAATAATTAAGAATAATTAGTAATAATTAGTAATAATTACCAATAATTAGTATTAATTACCTATAATTAGTATTAATTACCAATAATTAGTATTAATTACCAATAATTAGTAATAATTAGGAATAATTAACAATAATTAGTAATAATTAGGAATAATTAGGAATAATTAGTATTAATTAGGAATAATTAGTAATAATTACCAATAATTAGTATTAATTATCAATAATTAGTATTAATTAACAATAATTAGTATTAATTACCAATAATTAGTATTAATTACCAATAATTAGTATTAATTATTAATAATTACCAATAATTATCACTATTTAGTAATAATTAACAATAATTGCCAATAATTACCAATAATTAGTAATAATTACCAATAATTATCAATAATTACTAATAATTATCAATAATTAATAATAATTAGCAATAATTAGTAATAATTAGTAATAATTACTAATAATTAGCAATAATTAGTAATAATTACTAATAATTAGCAATAATTAGTAATAATTAGAAATAATTAGTAATAATTAGATATAATTAGTAATAATTAGAAATAATTAGTAATAATTAGTAATAATTAACAATAATTAGTAATAATTAACAATAATTAGTAATAATTAGGAATAATTAGGAATAATTAGAATTAATTAGGAATAACTAGGATTAATTAGGAATACTTAGTATTAATTAGGAATAATTAGTAATAATTACCAATAATTAGAAATAATGATTATTAATTACCAATAATTAGTATTAATTACCAATAATTAGTATTAATTACCAATAATTAGTATTAATTACCAATAATTAGTATTAATTACCAATAATTAGTATTAATTACCAATAATTAGTATTAATTACCAATAATTAGTATTAATTACCAATAATTAGTATTAATTACCAATAATTAGTATTAATTGCCAATAATTAGTATTAATTACCAATGTTTAGTATTAATTACCAATGTTTAGTAATAATTACCAATGTTTAGTAATAATTAACAATAATTGCCAATAATTAACAATAATTAGTAATAATTACCAATAATTATCAATAATTACTAATAATTATCAATAATTACTAATAATTATCAATAATTAATAATAATTAGCAATAATTAATAATAATTAGCAATAATTAATAATAATTAGCAATAATTACTAATAATTAGCAATAATTACTAATAATTAGCAATAATTAGTAATAATTAGAAATAATTAGTGATAATTAGAGATAATTAGTAATAATTAGAAATAATTAGTAATAATTAGCAATAATTAGTAATAATTAACAATAATTAGTAATAATTAGGAATAATTAGGAATAATTAGTATTAATTAGGAATAATTAGTAATAATTACCAATAATTAGTAATAATGATTATTAATTACCAATAATTAGTATTAATTACCAATAATTAGTATTAATTACCAATAATTAGTATTAATTACCAATAATTAGTATTAATTACCAATAATTAGTATTAATTACCAATAATTAGTATTAATTACCAATAATTAGTATTAATTATCAATAATTTGTATTAATTACCAATAATTAGTATTAATTATTAATAATTACCAATAATTATCACTATTTAGTAATAATTAACAATAATTGCCAATAATTACCAATAATTAGTAATAATTACCAATAATTATCAATAATTACTAATAATTATCAATAATTAATAATAATTAGCAATAATTAGTAATAATTAGTAATAATTACTAATAATTAGAAATAATTAGTAATAATTAGAAATAATTAGTAATAATTAGAAATAATTAGTAATAATTAGAAATAATTAGTAATAATTAGTAATAATTAACAATAATTAGTAATAATTAACAATAATTAGTAATAATTAGGAATAATTAGGAATAATTAGTATTAATTAGGAATAATTAGTATTAATTAGGAATAATTAGTAATAATTACCAGTAATTAGTAATAATGATTATTAATTACCAATAATTAGTATTAATTACCAATAATTAGTATTAATTACCAATAATTAGTATTAATTACCAATAATTAGTATTAATTACCAATAATCACCAATAATTACCAATAATCACCAATAATTACCAATAATCACCAATAATTACCAATAATCACCAATAATTACCAATAATGACCAATATTTTCCAATATTTTCCAATAATTACCAATAATTACCAATATTTTCTAATAATTACCAATATTTACCAATAATTACCAATATTTACCAATAATTAGGAATAACTACCAAAAATTAAGAATAACTACCAATAATTTGGAATAATTACCAATAATTTGGAATAATTACCAATAATTTGGAATAATTACCAATAATTTGGAATAATTACCAATAATTTGAAATACTTACCAATAATTTGGAATAATTACCTTATTACATTATTTGTATATTTTATTATTAATATTAAAATAATATAATTTTCTATATTATATACAATTCTCTTTTCATCTGTGTGTTTTCTGTCTCCACATGTAATATTCGCATTCTTTTTCAAAATTATCAACCTACTCGCCAATGGAGAGGTGAAAGTGAATGCGAATATTACATGTGGAGACATAATGTTAAACACACAGATGAAAGGAGAATTGTATATAATATAAAAAATTATTCTATTTTAATATTAATAATAAAATATACTAATAATGTAATAATGTTATTATTATATAATTAATGTTTATGAAAAAATTATATTAGTATTATTAAAATAATAAAAAATCAATATAATATTAAAATTATCAATATTTGTAACATGTTTTCCTTTATTCTCAATATATTCAATCTTTACTTGAGTGTTTTTTCTAACAAATTATTCAAAACCAGTAATGCTTTTATATTTTATAGAGAAATATGGAACAACGAGGTCGTCAACAATCATTATTAGGTGACCGCATATGGATAAATCAACGTAGAAATCCAAACGGTTCTGGTTTAAATCCAGTATATGTTGAGGGTGTGGAGACTTTTTTATCATTTGCGGAATCAAATTCAGAATTTGTTTCAGAAGGAAAAATAAAATTCCCTTGCAGAAAATGTGCATTGAGAACGTTTGACACGTTTGACAAAGTGGGGGAACATCTCTTGCGTTTTGGTTTTCAAGCAGATTATGTTTTTTGGTATCAACACGGTGAACGCAGTTCCAGAGCAGGTGATACCAACTTGATTCCGGATCTATCCCAGTTTCAAGATTTAGTACATGATGTTGCAGGTTCATCTGTTCAACATACAGAAACTCCGGCTGATATAGCTTCAAATCCTGAGTTGGGACCGTCTGAATTTTATGAGTTGTTGAAGTCTGCTGAGGATGCATTATATCATGGCTGCAAGATGAGCAAATTAGAAGCAGTTGCAAAATTTATGGCTATCAAATCAGATAACGGAATGTCAAACACCTGTTTTGACCAGATATTTTCTTTGCTGAAAACACTGTTACCCGAAGGAAATGTTTTACCTGCAAATTACTATGAAAGTAAGAGGTTGGTTCGAAATTTGGGACTTACTTGTCAGAAGATTCATGCATGTTCAAATGACTGCATTTTATATTCAGGGGAAAATGAGTCGTTGGATAGTTGTCCCACATGTGGGCAACTGAGATATAAAGAAGAACAACACGGGAAGTCTGGTTTGATTCCTGTAAAACAGTTGAGATATTTTCCGCTTACATCCAGACTTCAGCATTTATTCATGTCTAAGAATACAGCGACAATGATGTCATGGAATAAAGAGAATAGTTCAACCGATAAAAGCTTGAATCATCCAGCCGATGGTGATTCATGGATACATTTTGATAGAGTGCATCCATCATTTTCTTTAGAAGCTAGAAATGTTCGACTGGGCCTTTCCACTGATGGTTTCTGCCCATTTGGATCTTATGGTAGTCAATATTCATGTTGGCCTGTTTTTTTAACTCCGTATAATTTACCTCCATGGATGTTGATGAAGGAGCCATATAACTTTTTGACTTTACTAATTCCAGGACATCCGAAGAAAAATATTGATGTTTATTTGAAGCCATTGATTGATGAATTAAATTTATTGTGGAGTACTAGTGTCAGTACATATGATGTTGCAACGAAACAGAATTTCATACTGAGAGCAGCATTGATGTGGACAATAAGTGACTTCCCGGCTTATGGGATGTTATCTGGCTGGAGTACACATGGTCAGAAATAATGTCCTTACTGTATGGGAGAGAACAAAGCATTTATGCTCATTCATGGAAAGAAACCGTGTTATTTTGACTGTCATCGCAGATTTCTTCCAGCTGATCATCCTTTTCGCAGAAACAGATCTCATTTCAGAAAAGGAACAGCTGAAAGGGATGGACCTCCAAAAATGCTATCAGGTTCGGAGTTAAAATCATTTGTATTTAATTACCTCCCATCACTTTTGGTCCCACAATAAACCAACAGAAAATTTCTGGTTTTGGGAAAGAACACAATTGGATTAAACGTAGCATATTTTGGGATTTGCCATATTGGTCTGATTTGTTGGTCCGAAACATGTTAGATGTCATGCATATTGAGAAGAATTGTTTTGATAATTTGTTTCATACAGTTTTGGATACGCCAGGAAAGAGCAAAGACAATGTAAATGCACGTTTAGATATTGCCCAAATTTGCAGGCATCCAGAATTGGAACTATTTGAGAATGTCAGAACAGAAAGGTTACTGAAACCAAAAGCAGCTTATACACTGTCTAAAGAAAACCGTTTATTATTTTTTTCAGTGGATTGCAGATTTGAGACTTCCAGATGGTTGTGCTTCCAATTTGGGTAGATGTGTAAATAATGGTCATATTACTGGAATTAAAAGTTCATGATTGTCATGTTATAATGGAGAGACTTCTACCCATTGGATTAAGAGGTCTGTTGAATTCTGTGATTTGGGATTCTATAATAGACATGTCTCATTTTTTTCGGGAAATTTGTGCGGCTACGGCAAATTATGATGCTCTAGGCAAACTTGAAAAAGATGTTGTTGTAATTATATGTAAACTTGAAAAAATATTTCCGCCGTCTTTCTTCGACTCAATAGAACATTTGATGTTACATTTTCCATATGAAGCCAAATGTGGAGGTCCGGTACAGTTTCGATGGATGTACCCATTTGAAAGATGCATGCAAAAATTGAAAAGAAAAGTACGCAACAAAGCATCTGTTGAAGGATCTATTGCAGAAGCTTATTTTCAAGAGGAAATATCTTTTTTCTGCTCCCATTATTTTGAATCTGAGTATCCTTCAAAACACAACCGAATGGGACGGAATGAGAGGAATATTGATGAAATCGACAATCAATTATCTGTTTTCAACCAGTCAGAGCTTGGTTTTGGTGGAGTTTCTGAACGCTGGCTTTCAGATGATGAACATCATAGAGCTCATACGTATGTTCTGCTCAACTGTGAAGAGATGACATCAGTTGTACTGTAAGTGTTTATATCACTTATTCTATCATTTATGTTACAGTAAATAACTTTGGTTTTTATAGGTTGTATGATAATCATATCAAGAAACAAATTCCACAAATTACAGCAGCTGCTCTCGAAGAACGTCGACTGAAAAATTTCTCTCAGTGGTTTCAAAAACTGGTAACATAAATTCTTTATCTTTTAGAAACTCATTCAATGTATAGTTTACTATATTGATAATTATTTCACAAATCTTCAGGTGTCTCGACATGCTGATAAAATTGACAAATGGCTGTGTGTATTGAGTAACCCAGCTTCCAAACTTGTTAAAACTTATAATGCATATGTGGTGAATGGATTTCGATTCCACACACATGCATATGGGGAATCGAAAAAAACAATGAACAGTGGAGTTAGCTTGAGAGGATCTCATCATCGAGAAAATGAAGTTGACTTTTATGGCATACTTGATGAAATCATTGAACTCTGTTATCTTGGACAACATTACATAACCATGTTCAAATGTCGGTGGTTGGATACAGAGAGAGGCGTGCGTGTTCATCCGACTCATGGAATCATCGATATTAAATGTAAAAGTGTTCTCGCAGTAAATGAACCATTCTTATTGGCTCAACAGGCATATCAAGTTTATTATGCAAAGTACTGTGCAACATCAAGAGACTTGACTGATTGGTGGAGTGTAATAAAAATCAAAATTCGAGACAATCAGTTTAGTCAAAGTGAATGTGCTTTCACTGATGTGCAAAGAATTGAAGTTTTTCAAGAGAGTACTCAAAATCAATCTTTTTTACAAAGAGACATGAGTATCGATGACGACACCCCACATTTAAGAGTCGGTGATGACGATGATGTTAATGCTATCACACATGAATTTGAAATGGTAAGAGATGAAGCAACTGCAACTCGAATGGATATCGATGATGTTGAGGAGGAATATGAAGATGACATTGACATATATGAAGATGATGATGAAGATTTACACTTATAGAATTCCATGGTATTTATATACAATCATAATATGTATATATGTATATATAATAGTATTTATCAATTATTTGCTAACATTAACATTTTCTGTTTCATATGGATGAGGCCACATTTCGTGAGTTGGCGGAGGCTGACCTGCCTTTCGATGCAGATGAGTTGCTGGCAGATGACCCTCAGCCTGCAGGCGCTCCAGGGAGTATGCAGAGGGGGCGCGGTCTTGCACGATTGATGATTCCTGACCCCGTCCCTGAGCGACGTCCACGTCTTGGGTTTGATCCGCGCACCCGGAGGTGTGATAACCTGTGTGATAACCTGTGGATTTGACTAAGATTTCATTAATCTATTCACATAATAAATGTTTATTATTTTTTCAGTTTTCCGCATATAGCAGTCGGACAGGGCAGCGCTATTTTGTGCAACTATTTCTCTCAGCCGTGGACCACATGGGAGCAGATTCCCATTGATGTGAAGCAGGCCATGTTCGGCCATTGGTTGGTACGTACGTAAATAAATAATTTTTATTTTGAAAATTATTTCATTTCTAACTTGATATTTTGATTTATTTGTAGGGTTTATGGTATCCGATCGAGGATACCATGCGTGACGCCATCCACGAGGCATGGGAGGTGGCCATGTGTGATCGTCTTCGTCAGTTTTTGCACAATTTAAGAAAAGTTGCGATGAAGAAAGCAGGAGTGTCAGATTTTGAGGAGTCATGTAGAGCACACCGACCAGAGTATATTTCATCCCATGTATGGGATGGATTATGTGCGCACTGGTTGAGTGGTGCCTTTCAGAGGAGATCATCGGTGGGGAGGCAGAATCGGGGGAGACAGGAGGTGACTCATCGAGCTGGGAGTCGTTCTTTCAGTACTCATAGACAGCATCTGGTACGTACATTATTTATAAATATTTTATATAACTATAAATATTAACAGTTTATTTTTTATTCTTATAGGCTGTCGAGCACCCCGATATTACAGAGTACGACGTATATCGGAGGATGTACAGTGATCCTGCTACTGGGGAGCTCAGAGGTGATCGTCAGCATCACATCGTGGTCAGTATTATTTGTTTTCAAGTTTAAAAATTAACTGCATATAATATATTCACAATTTTAATTTTAAATTGCAACTATAGGAGTCATATGAGGCCGCAGCGGCATAGGCCCGGCCTGAGAGTCAGGCCGAGTCATCAGATCAGACCACTGCCCATCAGTTTGATGAGGCGGCATGGATGCAGGCCACCCAGTATGCCTTCGAGAAGGGCCGGGTAGTTGGTATCGGCTCTCGACTGACTCCCGGAGATTATTATGGCAGTGCTGCGATGTCGGCGTCTAGCTCGAGAGGAGCTCGTGCATCTTATTCTACACAGTATGAGGATCAGTTGCGATCTCAGACTGCACAGATAGAGTGTCTCCGACAGGAGCAGGAGCAGATGCGTCAGTAGCATGAGGAGGAGCGTCGACGCCAGCAGCAGCTGTACGAGGAGCAGACGAGTCGGTGGCAGCAGCAGCATCAGGAGCAGATGGAGTACATGCGCCGACTCACTCATGCTTTAGGGATGGAGTTTCCTCCACCACCATCTGCAGATCCCCCACCTCCCCCCTCCCCCCTCCTTCAGATTAGAGTTTGTATTTCTGTTATAAAATTTGTGAAATCAAATTTTTTTTTTCTATTCGTAGTTTCTGTCTCATTATAAAATATTAATAATATTATATTTTTAAATAACAATATTAATATGAATAATAATATTATTTATAGTTTATAATATTAAATTTTATATATATATTAAAATTTTATATATATATTAAAATTTTATAATATTAAAATTTAATTATTTTTTTTGTAATACTTGAATTATTTTAATATTTGAATGTAAAATAATTCTATTATTTTTATATTAATTAAAATAACTTATTAATATTTTTTTATTTATGAATTATAATTGTAATATTATTATATTAATTAAATTATTTATTAATATTCTATTATTTTTATTTTTGAATTATAATTCTACTATTATTATAGTAATTAAAATAATTTATTATTTTCATTTGTAAATTTTAATTCTATTATTATATTAATTAAAATAATTTATTAATAATTTATTTTTTTATTTTTTTTATAGTATTTGCGACGGGATACTATGCCCGTCGCAAATACTAGTATTATTAATAGTTTTTTATTTTTTTTAAAAAGTATTTGCGACGGGTCCCGACTCCCGTCGCAAATACTAGTATTATTAATTTTTTTTATTTTTTTAAAAAAGAGTTTTTGCGACGGGACCGTCGCAAAAGCTATTTGCGACGGGTCCCGTCGCAAAAGGTATTTGCGACGGGTCCCGTCGCAAAAACTGTTTTAAAAGTTTTTACAAAAATACGGAATACTATTTGCGACGGGGAGAATGCCCGTCGCAAAAACAGTCTTTAGCGACGGGCCCGTCGCAAATAAGTGTAGTTGCGACGGGCCCGTCGCAAATAAGTGTAGTTGCGACGGGATCCCATCGCAAATAGCCCATCGCAAATACCTGTTTTTCTAGTAGTGATAATAGGAGTGCAACTAGATTGCATATCCATAAAAAAGATATAGGGTTGAAGAGCTTATTTTGGAAATGTTTTGGAAGATCATTCCTAACTAAATTATGGACCATTATACATTAATGCCAATTATTGAATAGTTTTTTATCCTATTTAGTTTTTTAATTTATACAATTTGATTCTTATATTTACATTAGATGTTTTGGTAATGATAAAAAAATCAATGTGCATTTTTTGGTAAATTTATATGGGTTGATGAGATTTTGGTCTAGGTTTGTAGTGTTATTTTACTTATATGATTGTTATAAAACCAATTTTGTGTGTGAAAATTGGATTTTACAATAAAAATTGGTTTTAAATGAATATTCAAATATTTTATTAAAAAGATAATTATTTTTTATGTAATTGTTTCAGAAGTTATTTTTTTATAAATAAATATATAGACTATTTTGGTTTTTAAAATTTGACACTGATTTATTTTTAATGAATTTTGAATATCTGAGAGTGTTTATCCAAGTCGGTAATGTTTTAAAATAATAATTTGTATATTATAAAAGTGTTTTAGAAGATAAGATGTTTTGAAATAAAATATATCATTATAAAGTCCAATGATGGTAGTTTATCATAAAATATTCCAGTTACTTTCAAACAGTATTCTATGTTTTCCTTGTTTTTTACCATTTATAAGGTTTTTAATGATGGAAATTTTCCAAAATTAATTGAATAATTATGTTTTTTGAGTTAGGGATGTTAGGTTTTTTTATCTTTCAACTGCAACAATGAAATAATTTTATTTTGGTTTTCTAAAATAAGGTGGACAATTTAAAAGTTTATCATATTTTAAAAATATATTTTTCATTTAAAATTAGTATTTTTATTATTTAAATGGGTTATGTTTTTTCAATATGATATTTTTATAAACTAATTTTATTATTAATTTATTTTTTCATTATATTTGTCCGTTGATTACTGTTGAGACTATTTGATGTGATTTTGGAGACATGATCATGATGGGTTCATGTTTTTTACTAAATTTAAATATACTAGAAATTTCATTATTATTTATTTGGTTACTATAATTGATTTCAGTCCAATTATGTTTATTAAAACTTACTAAACTCTAAATGGAGTGAATGGTGTTATATTCTGCTTCTAGTGGTGTAATAGCCAATCTTGGAATTGATCATTGACATGTTTTTTCTAGAGGATTCATGTGATAATGATATTTGAACATGTTGTCATTAAAAATCAACTTTGTTATGATTTAAATGTCTATTTATAAAATAGGGAAGACATTCTGTCATCTCTCAAGGAGTGTTGGATTTTTAATGTATGTATTTTTAATAAAGATTACTAAAAGAGGGGTGTGGTTTTGAAAATAGTTTTAAGAAAATAATATGACATAATTTAAAGAGTTTAATAGAAAAAAATGGCTTTTAAAAAATATGAGAAAATGGGTTCATTGGTTGTTCACTAACCACATATAAAAGTCATCATTCTTGGATTTTAATTTATGTTTGATGTATGTCTTTGGTTGAAATTAATCGAAATCCTAATTATATTAAAACATTTTATATCAATGCACTTTTAGCCAAACCAAAATATAACAATTGTATATCCATGTTCTATATTTAATCCATGATATAATAATATATTATGAAAATTTTATTCTCAAATAATTTGGGGTGAAAAGGATTATTGTGTTGTCCTATCAGAAGAACAAAAGTCACACACGCAAAAATCACACTGATTGGTTAAAAGTAAAGATCATTTCATTTGATTCAATCAAAAAAAAAAGAATAAAAAAAAGAATAAAAGTAATATAATAATAAATGAAATGTTTTCAGACCCAAATATATAAAACCAATAGTAGAACATGATATTGATCTCCCTTAACAAGATGTGTAGCTCCCTGACAGCAAACAACCACCATTTAGCCCAACATTGAGAGAGGAGGAAAATCAGGAAAATATTGTTATTAATTTCATCTCTACCTATAGGGTTACAAAGATCTATATCCTCAAAGGGGATGAGATTACTCCTCTAGAACTTAAAAATGGAAGCACTTCACTAATTGGATGAACTTGCAAATAAGGTACCCATGGTACGTTTTTATAGCCAATATGAAAAGAGGTTTGGAGAAATATTGTTTGAGATACCCCTTGTGTCTTAGTTTTGGGTTAAGAAAAATTCTATATAAAGACTTATAAAAAAGTGGAAAGTTGTTTTTTGGCTTCATGACTACTCCCTGTCGAAATTTACATCCTTCAGAAACCTTTAATGGGAGATATTGTCAAACTACCTATCCTATATTTTGAATTATGGCGGATTCTGTCCCCTAGATAGATTGGTTCATATGGGCCAAATAATTAATGAATTGGAGTTTTTTTATTGAGATTATTTGTATAACATGGAAATTTGGGTAGTCTCAAAAAATATCATCACATTTTAATTTCTATATTTCACGTAATGTGCGAAAGGTGGATAGTTTTCCTTGGTATTCAATGTAGTTTGACGCATTTTCCTATTGGATCATCTTTGGTTCCTCTAAATCACCTCCACCTACAATGAAAATATAAAAACATGTATAACATCCCATTTTAATAGTGACATATATTAAATAATGGAATTAATCATGATGTTCAATTTGATATTATATTTTAAATTTACAATACAAAATCAGTTTAATATGATGGAGTAAGGTTAAAATAAAACATAGAATCATGGTTCGATTATACCCCCACTCCAAAAAAAATTCACTTCTGTGAAAAGTCACATTTTAAAAAACAAAGATGCGTGTTGATATTCCCAACATTATGAAAATTCAACATTCAATGGAATTTAATCAATGAATGAAATCTGATCAATGAAAAAATCACACCAAGGAGTTATTCTCTGTGATTATTGGAATAGGTGTCTCACAAATTGTAATAGAATGAAATTATAAGATATTCATGATAATAATATAAGAAAATAATTCACAAGTTAACCATGTCACTAATTCTCCATGTGTTTGTGAAACCCATTCAATAAAACTCATTCCACTTTCAATCTAGAAAATATAGGTTATTTTAAAATTTATCAGCCTAAATGATTATGGCCACCAATCCTACTCTACAAAATTTTTAATAAAATTTCATGACCCACTCACTTAATTATTCAAAAAAGACAAGTCTTATTCTCCTTATCTAGATATCCCTATATGATTTATATTTTATCATTCCCCTCATTTTTTTCAAAACTTGAACATTGAACAGATGTCAAACTCATCTTTCAATTTTTTTATATCCTCAAGACACTAATAATAATAGTTATAACATGATTAAAATATAAGGAAGAGTGTATTTGGAACTTCCCATGACACAAAACATATTTTTTTTATTTTTTTGTTTTTAGGGAATAAAACAATAAGATAACATGTACACCTATTTTGGTCAATCCCTTACAGTAAATTAAAGGATCAGATGAGGAAAAAATGTTTGAAAAAAAAATATTTTAGTAATCTAATAATTGTTAATCATACTTATATTTACCTTCTATTAATTAATATATATTCTCAATTCATTGTTGGGTGCAAAAAATTGTGAAGATATCTAGTGACACAATTTACCAAAAACTACTTAGACATAGGATTCCATTTTTCTAAAAGCCTTTACAATGATACAACCATTTTAATCATCAACAAATAACCAGTTTTGAAGAGAAATTCACACAAAATTATTGAATTCATGCTGAAATTTATATTTGATGCGAGATTTCTTTTATTAATATAAAAAATTGAAATAGGTAAATTTCATAAGAATGTTTAATAATATCCATGATTAACTAGAAATAATTTTCCAGGATAATGTGGGTGTGAAAAAAATATTCAGGAAAATATATCTAGGGGAAAATAGGGGGAATGTTACAATACTATTCAGAAATCTAAAAAGAGAAATATATGAAAAATGAAAAAAATTCCTAACTCACCTGGGAATGTAACCACCACCTCACTCCTAGAGCATGTAGTGCCCTCATTATAAAATTGAATGTGAAAAGGAATGATAAAACATGGTGAGTTTTATTGGTAGAATTCTTCTTGAACATGGAGTTACTACATCAAGGACACCATAATGTCTTTATTAAAGTTTTGATGCATGCTCCCCTTGAATGTAATGGTTTTTTGGTTTCATCATTTTGAACCTGAACAACACCAAATGGATAGATATTATTAGAAATGTTGGGGCTGAGCCAGTGGGATGAGGCTTATCTGGATGAAACTTCTGCCATGTAGTGTAAAATACGACCTTCCGTCAAATGTGGAATTGACTATGAAGGATGAGAAGATTGTGGGAAGCCTTGGTTTTTTGCAAATAAATCCCTGAGTTCTCATATGAATATCTATGTGTTTCCTCCAACTCATGAATCTGTAAATTAATTTGATCACCTCTACTAGAATGATTAGAATTTCATTGTTTAATGGCCTAGTAGGCCCGCTGCCCAATCTCAACACGTAGGTGACAAATCCTTCTAGAAATAAGCTAGTATGGTGATATGAAAATGGGTGTTTTAAAAGCATCATGGTAGGCCCATAATAAATTATCAAGTCTAAGAAACCAACATTTTATATTTGTTTTAACCATTTTTTCAATAATCTATTTTACCTCTCTATTTAACACCTCAACAAAACCATTGGTTTGGTAGTGATATGTTGTAGACATTCGATGCTTGACCCTATACTAACATAAAAGATATTTCATTTCTTGGTTATAGAAATGAGAAACCTAGACACTGATAATGAACTGAGGTAATCCAAACATACAGAAGATTTGGGTTATCAAAAATCCCATAGCTGTCTTGGAATTATCTATCCTTGTGGATAATGTCTCTACCTATTTTGAAACATATCCAACTTCTAGAAGAGTGTAAAAAGTAAAAAATTTATTGGTGAATGGTCCCATAACTACAGTGCCCCAAACATAAAAAATACCATGAAAGAGAAAAGGATATTGAATAATTTTATTTCATTTAGATACATTCCCCATTATATAAAAACAAGGAAAAGATTGTCATAAATCATGGGAATCCTAAATAAGTGTTGGTTAAAAGGAACAAGAATTAAGGACCTTAAGAGCAGTTTACTGGTGACCAATGTTTCCCCTACAAGAAAGAGTGTGATAGATCCTAAGGATGGACTGAAACTCACTATTGGGAGAACAATGCCTACAGAAATGATCACTACATGTTCGACAATGGTAGGGGTCATCCCAAATGTTTCAACGAGACTCAAGTTTTAGACGGTCATATTTTTTTGAAGTCATTAGAAATGCCAAATTCTAGTGAATAATTTACAATTTCAGCATACCATGGAATATAAATATGCACTCAGTACAATTGTTCATCTGGAAACAAGCCATTTATGGGAATATAGGGGTTGAGTCCATGTCTATGGATGGTTGGATCCTACTGATATAGTCAGCCACCCCATTCTCTACTCATTTTTTATCTATAATTTCTATATTGAATTCATGAAGGAGGAGCTTCCAGTGAATGAGGTGTGGGCCAGCTTCCGGTTTCATAATGAGATATCACAGGGTTTCATGGAAAAAGAACACAATTTATTTAAACCCTAAATGATATGACAAAAATTTATCCAAAGAAAACTCAATAGTAAGAAATTATTTTTCAGTTTTGGTGTAGTTTTCTTGGGTAGGGTCAATGTACGTGAGGCATAAGCAGTGGCATGTAGAGGTTAATCCACTATTTGTGATAAGGCAACCCCAACTACATAGTTGGAGGCATCACACATGAGCTCAAATGGTATATCCCATCAAGGTTGTTGGATTAACCAAGGTTATGTGTGGATCCATTTTAATTTGATAAATGCTTCATCACACTCTTTATAAAAAAACACTTTTTCTTTTTGGAGTAATCGTGAGAGGGGGAGTGCAATTATAATAAAGTCACGAATGATATGATGGTAAAATCCAGAATTAACTAAGAATGATTGCACATCCAACACATTTTAGTGGAATGTTAGGAATGGAATTCAATCATAATTTGATTTATCTACTTGGATACCATCCTCAAAAATGATATGTCCCAAAACTATACCTCATAAAACCATGAAATGGAATTTCTCATTATTTTATACGATATTATTTTCAATACAGTGACATATGAATGAAAGATGTCTACTTAAACATTCATCAAAAGAGGATCCATAAATAGTGAAATCATCCATGAATACTTCCATGAAATTTTCCATGTAATCTGAAAAATACAATCCTTGCATCAATTAAAGTAATCGAAGCATTGAAAAGACCTAAAGACATTTACCTATATGAAAATGTTTCAATGGGAAAGTAAAGGTTGTTTTTCATGATCATTAGTGAAAATATGGATATGAATGTATCCAAAATACCCATCATGATAATAGTAATGGAACTTCCCTACTATCCTCTCTTGATTTTTTTTAATGAAATACAATGGGAAATGGTCCTTCCATGTGTGTTGGTTTAGTCAGAGATAATCCATATAGACACGCCAACTATTCTTCACATGTGTTGGAGGAAATTTATAGTTTTCATTTTCTGTGACCATTAGTCCTATTTTTTTAGGAACTAATTGAACTATACTAAACCATTGGATATTAAATATGGGATAAATGATTCAATGATTCAATAATTTTGGTTCCTCATTTTTAACAACATCCAGGAGGTTTTAGTTTAGTTGATGTTGTGACTGCCTCAATAGTTTATCCTCATCGTTTAACAGTATATTATGAGTGAAAATTTATGGGATAATACTATAAATTTATGCAGGTGTCCTTCCCAAATCTTGTTTGTATTCTCTCAAAAGTCGAAGTAATCATAATTCATGCCCAGGATTGAGTAAACTAGTAATGATGATAGGAAACAAGTTTTCATTCTCAAGATAAGATTATTTCAAATCTTGTGGAAATTGATTTAGTTCCAATTTAGGGGGATTTTGGATTTTTGTTAGTGTGGGTGAATGTGAGATGTCGCTAATCTCGTCAATCTTATCAATTGTATCATCCTTAGATGATTTTAAAAGAATAGAAGTGTCATATATTGTCATGTGATCTTATGTGTTCATGAAATAATCAATTTAAAAACATGCATGACATATTTTTAGATAGGTACCACATTCTAGGGATGATTCTTTTCCTAGCATTACTATCAATGATTAAAACAAATAAAGGGGATCAATGGAATGAAAAAAAAAATTCATGGGTAGGGAGTACATCAATTAAATTAACTAAGTGGGGTGTATGATCTTATAAGTGGTGCTTCATTACATCAAGGTTATTGAAGTAGAAAATGTCACCATTAAACTCCATAGATAATGTATCATTGTAAACAATAGTTATGGTTTTTGTTTTTTTTCAAGAAACACATTATCAATATAATTAGGCCATGTCCATTCATTCAATGATCTTTTATTTTTCGCATATAAAAATTAGTACGAAAAATTAATATTTTCACCCACCCACGAACATCCTCTAACACACCAGAGGGGTGTGCAGACCCTTTATTTTTGAGTTGAACAAAAATTTGGGTGGGTTTCAGTTCTCCGAACTATAATGAAGAGTAAATGGAGAGAGGCATCAAATTTATAAAATCACCAAAATAAATCATAGAATTGGAAAAATAATACTACAATATGGTGATGGAAATTGAGAATGTTCTAGGATCATTTCATTTTGTGGGTAGTTATGTATCAATTAAAGTTGATATGTTCCTCCAAAAGATAACATTTTCATCATGATGAATTCACCTTCAGGGTGTACACGTCTCTTTTGCATATCGTGTAATTTGATCAAAAATAACAATCCAGGGGATGTTGATGTGATTTTTTTAAAGTTTAGAAGATTTATTTTTCATGTTCTATTTATTTTTTTTCTTGGTTGGGTTTCCCATTGTGTAAATATTATAGGAATGTTTTGGTTAGTTGACTTACTAACAGACACACTCATTCCTTTATAAGGGCAGCTCTTAAGGCAATGTTTTCCAAAATATACACTAATTTCAATGGTTGGTAAGGAGTTTTACTATCTAGAGGATTAATTTAAATGAGGTTTTATATGGATTTTATGTTGAGTTCTACTCTGAAGGGTTGTGGAACGAATAGTTTCCTTATCCTTAGGGGTGACAAGATGTTGAGAGGATAGTTCACCTCACTAATGACATTGGATCCCCCCCCACCACCACCCACATAGAGTTGGTTAGATATCCTAATTGGGTTTTTAGATATTGTGTGTTAGGTTTGGGTGTTTTTTTTGAATTGTAGATTGTTGATATAATTTTTTTAGAATGGATTCTTGGATAGGCTCAGTATTTGGAAAGAGATGTTTGAAATGACTTTAGGGTGGTTCATGATTTCTGGGTGGTGGTTGTGGATGAATACACTATCCTGGTTAGTTTCAGGGTTTTTGAGGTTGGTTTGAATACCCTGTTCCTTATAGTGGTTGTTTTCTTTCCTTTAAGGATTGGATGAATTGTATGTTTCTTGCCTAAAGAGTTGGTTATAGGGGTGTCATAGAAAGATAGAATCATAGCTCTCAGAAGTCTCTCTCAGTTGGGGGTATTGATAATAAAAGTGGGTGTCATAAGAACATATACCACAATAGATAGGAGGATGTTATTGGGATATCCCTTGGGAAAGAGAGATTTTTCGAATAAGGGTACTTAACTCTTCAAATACCTTGTCCAAATTCATCTCAAATTCAGTACTCTACACCTCATGGACACCAAAAATGGAAACACTACACCCTGAACTAGATTTTTGAGTAATATATTCCAAGTTCTCAATTAGGGTTCTTGCAATAATTGGGGTCTTATGAACTAGTGCACCACTTGGAGTAGCAACAATCATGTTTCAATCAATAGGAATCAAAACTTCATAAAAAATGTATTTAAAGTTGATCACTTATTTGGTGTGTGAGGAACTTGACCAAATCCTTTGATATCTTTCCCAATATTCATTAATTGTTCCCCATTGCGATTTCCTAATACTACATATTTTTTTTCTTATAGTTGTAGATCTAGAGGCAATGAAGTATTTTTTTGGAAAATGGGTTTCGTGTATTCCCAATAACTAATTGGGTAATTAACATAATATAGAATTTTTTTTCAGTATCATATAATGAAAATAGAAATTCCGTAATATTTACTTATTCATAATCCATATTATGATGTATTAATGTTGAAAATATAGTAATTTTTTTAAATTCTTATGTGGGTATTCTCCAGTAAGTCCTCAAAATCAGGGTAATAAGTGAATTAAAATGGATTTTAGTTCAAAATTGGGTGCCTATCCTTGTATTTGAATGTATGTTGGTTGGATATCAATATCAATAGATGTTAGTTATTTTAATGTCCTATTATTTTCATCCATCTTATGAATGTTTATTTTAGTTTACATGTTGGTTCAACAAGAAGAAGAATAATGATCAAGAAGAGTTTCAAGATTTGATGTGTCCTCATTTAAAGGTTTTTCTTGTGTGTCATTATGCCTCTAATGTAGGATCCTCTTCAGTTTGGGTTGAAAAGGAGGTAAATCTATAACATCCTAGGTAAATAATGAATAAAGCATTTTCATATATATTAATCTTAGTGAGTTAAATATTACTTTGAATTTAAATGGTAATCCATGTTTTATGGCGTACCCAATACGCAACAACTGGTTTCTATTAAATCTTACGTCACTCACAATGATAAGTTATACCAGGAAATAATATAATAATATAATATTACTTTAAATGGTATTTAAGGCCTATCCATTGTGTTGTTAGGAATGAACAGAACTAATTAGAATATGATTATACATGTTTGCTAATTTTTTTTACATTTATCCAATAAATGTTAAAGGATTAAAATATAAATGAATATAATTTTAAGCATTCATACTTTAATATTCTTCAAATGGTCGATTTACTAACTTTTTATGGAGAACCCTCCTTATATTTAGTTCCTGGATACTTTTAAATGTTCTATATAAGAAAATATAATTCTTAATTAAATTTGGGGCATCAAAATTTACTTTGGGTAAATTTTTTCTATTTTTCTGATAAAATTCATTTATAACGAATTGTGACAAATAATGTATCTTAATTCAAAACTTCCTTTGATTATAATTTATTCATAGGTTTTTATTAGATTTTTAATTGGGTTTAAAGTGTTATTAAATTATATTGTTAACATTTAATCTAATATTGGTCATTATAAGTAATTTTACTTTGAAATTTGACATAAACAAGTGTCAATATTTTGACAGTTATTATTTCTTAAAAACACACTTTTATTGAAAATGGGATTTAATTTTAAATTAATTAATGAAAATTACATGTTTTGAATTTGGAAAAATAGACATCATTTTTGAATTCAGAATATAAAATATAGCTTAGGCTGACTTTTTGGTATTTTTCTAAAAACCTTCAATTTTTGATAAATAGTGAAAACACAGAGTAGTAGTTAAAACCGGATTTTTTCATTTAAATGAAAATTTACCACTTATGTGAATTGAATTCTGAAAATCTGACATACATGGTTGTTATTAGTAAGTAATATGTAGTTCAATAAGATTAAAATAATATTTGGTGAATAGTAACTTTTGACTTTTATTTTTCGTAGTTAAAGATAAATACGGTAATTCCATGTAAAAAAATATTTTAATATTATTAAATTATCTTAACATGTGTCCCAATCCTATTGGTTGACACATTTCTGACCATTTTTATCATTGTGTTGATTTTGGGACCTCATGGAGCCACTTAAGAGTGATAATAAAACTTTATTATAATTAATTTAAAGTTATGACAAAAATGACATAAACATATATCTTTTAGTAAATAAATTCTTACATGGGGTTTGTTAGTCGGAGTGGATACTCAAGAGGGGGGTGAATTGAGTTCCCATTAAAATTTCTATTAATGATATTTCTATTAAAATCCCCCTATTTAAAAACAATGTTAAACTGTTGTGAATTTATAGAGAGTGTAAATGTTCGATCAGTTTCCCAAAGATTGATTAGGTCTCATATAACTTAATCAGAAGATGAAATTAACTTTTGAAACTAACTTACTGGTTTATAATAAGTATAAACAATTGCTAATTTAACTATCAAAGTAGCTTTAAAATAGTTTTGTATTTCAATGTAGTTAGTAGCAGAATATGATATATATATATATATATATATTTTTAGTATACTTATGATTTAAACTAAAATGCACAACAAATGTAACCAATAGGTTTAGTATCAAGCTACGACATAGTCCTCTCAACAATTTATATAAAATGATCTAAACCTCGGATCGGGGTTAACAACAGTGAACACACTGTCCGGGTACAAAGACCTCTACCACAGTTCTACGTAGGAAACCAAACAACAGCTCACAGCTGTCCAGGTCTTACTGGACCTCTACCACTATCCATAGTGAGAAACAAAGAGTTATGGAGTTTGAGTGAGTATTTAAGAATCCACCAGTTTACCTCAGGAGACAGTGTGTGTGTAAAATAAATAGGTTACACACACTGCTCGAAATGTAAGGAAATAATCACTAAAGAAAGTGAGAACGAGTTTAGAAGAGCATTAGTGATTGGAAGTGCAGCTCTGGACTCGTTTGTTTGGTCATAAAAGCTTCTGATTCCTTCTCTAGTTTTTCTTTAAAAAACGGATTGTCGTTTTCTTCCTTGCTCTGGGTACAGCTTATCATCTTGAGTGCATGAAGTGTTTTTTTTGTAGTTCATCACTCAAGATGCAGCTTTTTGGTTTCCTTCAGAAGAGTGTCTTTAAGTATATCCATGATTCATGGAGTATGGAGGAAGCCTTGTGTGAATGCACCATGTTTGAATTTTTTTGATCCCTCTTTGTTTATTGTGTTATATGTATACAACCACTTTACTTTCTATTTCTGTGTATGTCTCGGCTAGGTATTTATCTTCCCTGTTATAGCTTTCAACTCCATCAAAAAGAAATGATAACATTTTGCATGGGTACTAGGTACGGTTCCCTGACATGTAAACAGATATCATTAAATAGTATTAAATGCATTAAAAATATAAAATGTAACCATTAGCTTAATAAATAAATAGTATTGAAAGTATAGAGTTTAACTGGTTGGTCAATCATTAGTGGCCTTCTATTGGAAGATGTGTATGGTGGACTATGTAATGGTAACCTTCCATCAGTAGCTCTTTGAACTTATTGGTAGCTCTTTGAACTTGTATCGGTAACTCTTTGAACTTGTACCAGTAGCTCTTTGAACTTGTATCAGTAGTTATATATATCGGTGACTTCATTCTATCGGTATCGCTTGTTATCGGTAGCTCCTAATCCATCGATAGCTCTTGGGATATCGGTAGCTCGATGTATCAGTGACTCTGTACTTGTATCGGTAGAGTATGTCAGTCGCTTTATATCAGTTGTTGGTCTATGTATCAGTAGGCCGGTCGGTAGCTCGTATCAGTAGACATACAATATTGGTAGACTTCTTCATATCGGTAGCTCTGTACATATCAGTGATCAAGTGTATACTAGATGACTTAAGCATACCGGGAGACCTGTTCTATCGGTAGGTCGATTTCTGTCAGCAGCTCGGTACATATCGATAGCCTTAGATTATCGGTGACTCTATCTATCGGTAGGGTAAGTACCGATAGCTTTGTTTTTAGTAGCTATATGCATATCAATGACAAAGACATATCTGTTTTATGAAAAACATATCTGATTGGGTTAGAATTAATTTATAATTTATATAAACATGGATAACCATTGATTAACATATATCAATGATTATTTTAACATTATTATCATCTTGATAACTGAATATCATATATTAAGTGAATTGGAATATAGATAAACATTAATTGGGATTATCAAAGTATGTGAAGGAATAATTGGGATTATCAAAACATGTGAGGTCAACAATCTCCCCATTTTTTATAATCACCACTTATGATATTATTATTTCAAAATAGTGAGTAATTATATTAGAGGATATGGCATTGAATTCAATTTTCTCAGAGAAAGATGTATATTATAGAACATAATGTAACATAGATATAATTTAAATGTGATAGTATTAGAGGTAAAATTAAATGTAAAGGTATCAGAGAGTGAAGAGTAACAATATCATAGGGGAAAAGTAGGATAGCTCTTCCTTAGAAAATATTTCTCCCCCTTTGATACTTTCTACCCAATGTGTAAGTTACCCCTTTATATAATCTTTGTAGAATATTTATCCCCCTTTGTGATAATCAAAAAGTGCGAAACACCAAAGAGAAGCATAGAAGAAAAGAATAAAAAAATTAAATAAATAAATGAAAGCCAATTATATTAAATGTTACAAAAAGGTACATGGACTGAAAACCAAATACAAAGGATTCCTATCGAACATCTTAGCCACTTGATCAATCCACATCCTTAATGTGAGATTTTACCTTGGGATCAGAAGAGGATTCAGGTGGTGTGGATGCAGGTGAAGGCTTAAGAACACCATAGATGATCACATGAGGCTGAGCCACAGAAACTGTGCATGGCATGTACTGAGGAGTTCTTTGAGTGATCATAGGTGTGAGGCTTAGAATTTCTTTGGTAGGAGTCATCTGAACAGGAGAAGCAGTAGAGGTAGAGGCAGGTAAGGCTGGAGGTACAATCACTGGCCTAGCAGCAACATGTAGGAAAGGCAGAAATAGATTTCTGAAATCCATAATTATTCCACCTCCTCTCTCCATAAAAGATATGAAGTCATCCTTGTTCTCCATATATTTTTTCAACGTTGGAGTCAATTCTCTTAGTTTTCTGACTTTCTCTCTGAAGCCTTGATTGACAGGAGGTAACTTCATATTTTCCAATAGATGTTTGATGTGATTTTTGAGTTGATGCTTTGTGTAAATATTTTGGAAATAGGATTCCACCTTATCTGTCACTTCTTTCTAAGAGGCATATGCTTCTCTCATGTAGTCATGGACTATCTTCATTATTTCTCTAGCTGAATATCTAGTATAAAACACTACATTGCTCAGTTCGGATGAGTCCACAGAGCCACTGGTTGAAACTGAACTAAGCTCCTCCTTCATTATAGCTCGAATATGATCCATATCCACTGAATATTTATAAGCAATATAACCAATAGAGAAGGTTACTTTTTCCATGAAGTTTTTGTTCAACCAACTAATAAGATTTTGGACTTTAGAACCCTGGGTTTTAACATGATCGTTCATGGAGGTTTTAAAACCTTCAAACACTAAAACCATCTGACATACAACACTCTTTACATAGGATAAGTCCTTGTCTACTTGGGATTTTGAGCTCTTGTATGATTCCAATGATATAACCAATTTCTTTAATGCTTCGTGATCTACTTCTAGTATAGATATTTGAGTTTGGAAATCATTAACTTATTCAACTTTTTCTATCATAAAGGATGAAAAATTACATCCTAGAGAGAGTTCAAATTATTTTTCCAACATACTTATCTCTTCAGAAAAACAGTGCTTCATCTCAGCAACTGAGGCACTAAAATATTTTTTCAGCTCATCCTTTAAGGAGTCAAGGTCAGCCCTGGTGATCATATCAGTAGGACCAACTGCAAAAAATACTTTTTCAGAAGCTAAACTGACCACAGAGTCATTTATGATCGATTGAATTGATGACACTAGAGAACCTTCCATCTTCTTTACTTCATCCACAAAACTGTCCTTAAGGTTTTTCTTCAAAATATCCAGGTCAGGCTTTCTGACCACATCTTCAGGTAACACATATTCATCATCATAAAAGATTTTTGGTCTATTTAGAGGTGCTTCATTCTTAGAATCAAGATAATATAAACCACAGACCACAAAACCTGGGACTTTTTCCCAGTCCTAAACATCAACATCCACTGTTACACTTCCAAATTTGGTTTGATGATCCCCCTCAACTGGTGCATCATCAAGTAAAACAACAACATTCTCAGCAGCATTCCAAACAGGTCTTCCCTTTTCAGGATAATCTTCTACTATCAATTCTTTCTCTGCAATAGCTGGAGGGTCTACCAAAATAGGCAAGGTTATGTCAACTACACTTGCATCCTTAGCAGTAACATAAGATTGTCCAATCATTGGACTAAGACTCAAATCATATGACAGATATTATTCACTTTCATGAACATCTTCTTCATTCTCTACAACATCCACTTCAACATCCTCTAAAGCAGCTTCTTCCTTATCTGATTTATGTTGATCTAGATTTTCAGGATTTGGGAAGGAGGTTAGTCAGTGTCTCCTCCTTCATCAGCAGAGGACTCTTCCTCTTCTGAATCATCACTATATTCTGGATCCTCCTCATCAGGTCCTAGACCTAGATAACTCACATCCCTCAGTCTTGAAGGATGATCAACATGATTGAACTTATCATACACCTTCTTGTGATCAGTGACCCATTCTCCTCTCCATGGGTTCCAATATATTTTCATGCACTTGAAAACTGTACTGGTGAAACATAAATTGTTCCTTACTACCACTATCTCATCTTGAGATTCAGAAATACCTTTCACTTTGATCATTATTGAGATCAATTTGGAAAAGAACAAGGCATTAGTTTTTGACTTGGGTCTAATCATATCCTCCACTTGAGTCATCAAAAATCTGTATAGATTCACCTTGACTCCATGTCTCAAAAGATGCAGGAGATAGATATCTTGATATATTAAATTTGAAAAGTATCCTCTCCTTGGTATTAAGACATGCTAAACAAACTTGAACATCAATCTGTTCTCTCCATCCATTTCAGCAGCTACTACTTGTCTTTGATTTCCATCACCGGTGAGTTCCTCCAAGGCAGTCTCATAATCAAAGATATAACTAGTAGGTTGAATATCTATAGAGACATATCCATATACACCGTCATGTGGAACATTTATACATTCAACCCACTCGTCGATTAAAAAGAAAAATCCTTTCCATTCAAAAACATTGTTACTCGGTTCTCATCTTAAGATTTCTCGAAACGTACATAGTCATAAAACTGTTTCACTATCTTTGGATATTAGGGACCATTGTTGTTCTAAAAACAATCTACCCTCTTTTGATCTTTCAGCACTTCGAGCACTAATGATTTACTAGTCAGTAGCCATTCCATGCATAGCTCTTTTTCGATCACAATAACTCTATTCTAAAAATGAGGATTTACTGGTCATCTTCCTGATATTTTTTTTCTATCACTGCCACTTTCTTCTGGGTCAGACTTCTACTTCTTTGCCTTAGGCTCATCGGCAACATCTCTAACAGAAGGAAGTTTGGTTTTTACCATCTCCGATTCGAGGGATTTAGGTTTCTCAAATGATTTGGGAGTTCAGGTTTGAGGGTAAATGGTTTGAGGCTTGGTGGATTGAGAAGTAGCTCGTACTTTGTTTTTATCATTTAGGCATTATAAAATAAATAAATAAAATAAGATAAAAAAACGATTCAGATTCTGGCTGTAGATAGTAGTTTAAAATAGCACACTCATCGGTAGTGTTTATTGGTGAGAATTCACATCGTTGAGGATTACATCGGTGAGGTTACATCGGTGAGGTTACATCGGTGAGGTTACATCGGTGAGGTAGCTATTGATCAAGGTTAATCATTCCTAACTCATTTTTAATGTTAGTTAACCTATGCGAACTCAAAGGTTTGGTGAAAATGTCCACTAATTGATGTTCAGTACCTATAAAATGAAGAATAATATCACTCTTTTGGTAATGATCTATCAATAAATGGTAACTTACATCAATGTGTTTGGTCCTAGAGTGAGACACAGGGTTCTTAGAAATGTTTATTGCACTAGTGTTGTCACAATTTATAGAGACATGCTGAAAATCATATCCATATCCAAAATACTGTGTTTCATCCACAGAATTTTTGCACAGCAACTACCAGAAGCTATGTACACTACTTCAGTATTGGACAAAGATACAGAATTCTTCTTCTTACTACACTAAGATACTAAGGATTTTCCCAATAAATGACATGTTCTTGATGTGCTTTTTCTATCCAATTTTCAACCAGCAAAGTCAGCATTTGAATATCTCATTTAATCAAAGGATTGTCCTTTTGGGTAAAATAAACCTAAGTTTGCAGTGTGTTTAAGATAATTAAAAATTCTTTTAACAGCAAGAAAATGAGATTCTTTTGGATTAGCTTGAAATCTTGCACACATACATACACTAAACATAATATCTGGTCAACTAGTAGTAAGGTATAGTAAGATTTCAATCATACCTCTGTAATTGGTTTGATCCACTAGTTTCCCAGTTTCATCTACATCCAATTTACAGACTATAATCATAGGAGTTTCACTTTCCTTAATACTATCCAGACCATAACGTTTTAAAAGACCCTTTGTATATTTAATTTGATTCAAAATACTACCATTTTCATTTTGAAAAACTTGAAATCCAAGAAAATATGCGAGTTCTCCCATTAAACTCATTTCAAATTCATTTTGCATACTTTTTGAGAAATCAATACATAATGAATGTTTAGAAGATCCAAATATAATATCAACAATGTAGATTTGAACTATTAAAACATCTTTAGAAATTCTTTTAATACAGAGAATTGGATCAACAATCCCTTTAGTAAAACATTTTTAAATAATAAAATTACTAAGTATATCATACCAAGATCATAGAGCTTGTTTTAAACCATATAAAGCTTTAGAAAGTTTAAAAACTTGACATGGAAAATGAGGATTAGAAAATCTAGGTGTTTGTTCAACAAAAACATCTTCAATTATAAAACCATTTAGAAAAGAACTTTTAACATCCATTTGATATAACTTGAAATTCAGATGAGCAGCATAGGAAAGTAGAATTCTTATATCTTCTAATCTTGATATAGGGGAAACGGTTTCCTCATAGGCTATACCTTCCTCTGGACTATATCCTTGTGCAAGTAGCCTAGATTTGTTTCTAATTATATTTCTTGACTCATTAACATTGTTTTTAAAAACCCAATTAGTGCCCATTGTCAATGTATCCTTAGGTCTGTCAACTAATTCCCAGACTTTATTTCTTTCAAATTGATTTAACTATTCTTGCATATCCATTACCCAAAACTCATCATTGATTGCATCATCGACATTTTTAAGTTATAGCTGTGAAAGAAAGGATTGATGTTCATCCTGGTTTCTTAGAGAAGATCTAGTCTGTGTCCCTCTATCAAGATTACCAACAACAGCATCCAAAGGATGGTTCTTTATAATCCTTATTGATCTAGTAAAGGTAGGACTAGATATTTTAAGTTTATCTATATGTTCGGGTTCTATAGTAGCAGATTCTCGAATATGTCCAGAACTGGATGTTTTTACAATAGGTTCATTAGTTTTATCATTAAGGTCCAGAATAGTCAAAACCTCTTCAAGATTATCAAGAGAGGTTTTAGGCTCATGTGGATTAGTTTCATCAAACTTGATGTGAACAGATTTTTCCACACATTTGGTTCTTTTATTAAATACTCTATAGGATTTTCTAGTTAAAGAATAACCAATAAAAATTTCTTCATCACTTTTAGAAGAAAACTTGTCCAGATTATCCTTTGTATTAAGAATAAAAAAGTTTTGGCCAACGAATCTGAAGTAACTAACTTTAGGTTTTCTATTATTTTATAATTCATATGGGGTCTTCGAAAGAAAAGGTCTAATTAAGTCTCTATTAATTATATACCAAGTTATATTTACAGTTTCATCCCAAAAAAATAGGCAGGTCATACTCATTATGCACGCTTCTTGCAATTTCATGAAGGGTTCTATTCCTTCTTTGTACTACACCATTCTGTTGAGGAGTCCTATGAGCATAATAGTTGTGACTATAGCCATTGTGTGATCAATAAGATTTAAACTCTTGATTTTCAAACTCATGGACATTATCACTTCTCAGAGTCTTAATCTTAAGTCCACCATGTTTTTCTACAGATTTGGAGTATTTGATAATGTACGAACAAGATTCACTTTTGTGAGATAATAAGTATACCCAAGTATATATAGAAAAGTCAAATACTAGGAAATATACATAGTTCATCTCATTTAGACTAGAAACTCTAGATGGTCCAAATAAATCCATGTGAACCAACTTGAGAGGTTGAGAATTTGAGACTTCTTTCTTTGATTTAAAAGAAACATTATGTTGCTTTCCCTTTGGACAGGGATTACAAAATTTGTCATTTGGGAAATAAATTATAGGTAGTTCTATAACCAAGTTCTTCCTAGTCAGTTTTATAAGTGAGTGGATGTTGCAATGTCCTAATCTTTTATTCCAAAGCCAAGACTCTTTATGAAAAGCATTTAAACAAGTAACATTTTTCTTAGCTAAAGAATTAAGACCCATAGAATAAACATTTTCACTTCTTAAAGAAGAAAATAATAAAATATTTTTAGAGTTAAAAACATTACAAGAATAATTTTCAAACATAACATTAAATCCATCATCACATAATTAAGAAATAATTAAATATTTTAATTAAGTATATCAACAAATAAAACTTTAGAAATCGAAACTGAATCAGTGTTACCAATCTGGCCTAAGCCGATGATTTTTTCTTTATAATTATCACCAAAGGTGACATGACCTCCATAAATTTTATTAAGCTTCTGAAGCATGAATAATATCTAGACATGTTCCTTGAACATCCACTGTCCAAGTACCATACCTTCTTGTGAGAACTCTTCATGCAGGTTTCCTACAAAATAGATTTAAATTGGAAATGATTTTGGTACCCATATATTCTTGGGTCTAAAATGGTTAGAAAGCAAATCTTTAGGTATCCATATTTGTCTTATGGGTCTCATATAATTCACTGACTCAATATATTTTTAAAGATAAAATTTATTTTATCTATAACCATATGAATAACTAGTTGAAGCATAGGAATTTGCAGAACTGCAATAAGCAGAATTTTGTCCATACTTAGGAATAAATCGAGTTTTAGTGAACTGTCTCTGTCCAGGTTGGTATCTCAAACCAGTAGTGTACTTTGGTGCAACCTGTTTGCCTAAAATTTTAGTAACTGTATCTTTTCCTTTTGTGAACATCTCTAAGTCCTTTAAAAGTTGATCATTAGGCATTTTCAGTTCAGTGTTCTCCTTTAACAGTTGACCGTTCTTTTCCTTCTCTATATCAATGTCAGATTTAACATTGACAGTGAGAGCATGATGTTTCTTTAATGACTTATATTTGTCCTTAAGTTCATTACATATTTCTTCTAGAATATTAAAATATTCAAACAATTCAGGTTTATACATATTTTCATCATGTTCTGAATCACTATTATTTCCAAAATAATAATCATTCAGCATAGGGGAAACAGGTAAATCAAAGGTATATGTCATGAAGCACATGTTGGCATGATTATATTCAGAATCAGAAACATCATATTCACTTGTTCTGTCCTCCAAAGCACTCCTTGTATCTTTCATGGATTTCATGTACTTCTTGTCCTTATAATCATGTTTCTTCTTGAATTTTAATTTTGGACAGTCAGCCTTGATGTGCCCTTTTCTCTTGCATTCATAGCAGACTATATCATCTTCTTTATCATATTTCTTCCAATCTTTCTTCCAATGACCCGTGTTGTCATACATTCCTTTGTAGTTAGATTTTCTAAAGAACTACTTCTTCCTATAAAACATCATGAATCTCCTGGCTATTTGAGCCATTTCAGCATCACTGTCAGAGTCAAAATTTTCACTGGTAGATCGTTCAGTAGGTACATGCATTTTATCCTTATCTTTGATCTTAGAAGCAGTAGACTTGATTGCCACATATTTTCTCTTGGGTTCATTATTTTCTTATATATTTACCTTAAGTTCTTCCTCATACATCATTAATTTACCAATAATATCTTTTATAGGGAGAGAACCAATGTCACATGATTCTCTGATTGAAACAGAAGTGCCCCTCCATCGATCTGGTAGACATCTCAAGATTCTCAGGATTTGTTCCTTTTCTGGAATGGACTTTCCAAGTGAACTCATAGTGTTGAAAATCTCATTTATCCTGAGATACATTTCAGAAATAGATTCACCAATTTTCATTTTAAAATTATAATAATTAATAGTATAAGTATTTAATCTCATTTCATTAATATTGGTTGTTCCTTCAAGAGAAACACCCAAAGTATCCCAAATTTCATAAGTAGTTTTTCAAGACAAAATTATATTAAATTCTTCATCTCATAGAGCACAATACAAGGAATTCATAGATTTATAATTATTATTTTAATAAGTATTTGTTGGTTCATCCCAATTTGTTCTTTCAGTCTCTGGAATATTATATTGAGATTCTATATCAGTCCAGATATCAATACCCGTACACTCTAAATGTATTTTAATTTTCAGTTTCCACTGGTCATAATTGGTACCATTGAAGAAAGGTGGCATGTTAGTAGAAGCACCCCCTAGTCTATTGTCCATAACTAGATTTTAGAAAATAGTTTTAAAGAGATGAAATTTAGAACTAACAAAAAGTTAAGATCTTTAAAGATGAAACTAAAATCACAGTTGAAAAATAGAATGTTTTGAAAATTTGTATAAATAAACAGACCTCTGATAACAAATGTTGGTTAGAGTGGATACTCAAGAGGGGGTGAATTGAGTTCCAATTAAAATTTCTGTTAAAGATATTTCTCTTAAAATCACCCTATTTAAAAACAATGTTAAAATGTAGTGCATTTATACAGAGTGAAAATGTTCGATCAGTTTCTCAAAGATTGATTAGGACTCAGTTAAATTAATCCGAAGATGAAATTAACTTTTGAAACTAACATACTAGTTTACAATAAGTATAAACACTTTATAATTTAACTATCAACGAATCTTTAAAATAGTTTTTTATTTCAAAGTAGTTATCAGCGGAATATGATATATATATATATTTAGTATACTTATGATTTAAACTAAAATGCATAGATTATTTAACCAAGAGGTTCAGTCTCAAGCCGAGACTTAGTCCTCCCAACAATTTATATAAAATGATCCACACCCTGGATCGGGGTAAACAATAGTGAACACACTATCCAGGTACAAAGACCTCTACCATAGTTCTACATGGGAAAAAAATAATAGCTCACAGCTTTCCAGGTCTTACTCGACCTCTACCACTATCCATAGTGGGAAACAATGAGTTATGTAGTTTGAGTGAGGATTTAAGAATCCTCCAGTTTAGCTCAGGAGACAGTGTGTGTGTAAAATAAACAGGGTACACACACTTCTCGAAATGTAAAGAAAGAATCACTAAATAAAGTGAGAATGAGTTTAGAAGATATTTAGTGATTGGCAGTGCAGCTCTGGACTTGTTTGGTTGGTCAGAAAGGCTTCTGAGTCCTTCTTTGGGTTTTCTCTAAAAAAACAGAGTGTCGTTTGCATCCTTGCTCCAGGTACAACTTATCAGTTTGAGTGCATGAAGTGTTTTTTTGTAGTTCTTTACTCAAGATGCAACTTTTTGGTTTCCTTCAGAAGAGTGGATTTATGTATATCCAGGATTCGTGGAGTATGGATGAAGCCTTGTGTGAATTCACCACTTTTGAATGGTGTTGATCCATCTTAGTTTATTGTGCTCTCTGTATGAAACCACTTCACTTTTTATTTCTATGTGTGTGTCGGATAGGTATTTATCTTCCCTTTTATAGATTTTAGTTCTGGTAAAAAGAAATGATTACTTTTTGCATGGGTACTAGGTACGGTTCCTTGACATGTAAACAGATATCATTAAATACAATTAACTGCATTAAAAATATCAAATGAAACTGTTAGAGTAATAAATAAATAGTATTGAAAGTATAGAGATTGACTGGTTGGTCAATCATTAGTGGCCTTCTGTTGGTAGATGTGTATGGTGGACTATGTAACAGTAACCTTCCATTGGTAGCTCTTTGAACTTATCAGTATCTCTTTGATCTTGTATCAGTTTCTCTTTGAACTTGTATTGGTAGCTATATATATCAGTGACTTCATTCTATCGATAAATGTTGTTGTCAGTAGCTCTTAATCCATCGGTAGCTCTTGGGCTATCGGTATATCGATGTATCGGAGACTCTATACTTGTATCGGTAGAATATGTCAGTCACTTCATATCAGTCGCTAGTCTGTGTATCAGTACGCCGATTGGTAGCTTGTATCGGTAGAGTTACTCTATCGGTAGACTTCTTCATAGTGGTAGCTCTGTACATATCAGTGATCAAGTGTATACTAGATGACTTATGAATACCTGTAGACCTATTCTATCGGTAGATTGGTTTTGGTCGGGAGTTCTATACATATCAGTAGCCTTATCTTATCGGTGACTCTGTCTATCGGTAGGCTAAGTACATATAGCTTTTTTATCATTATCTATATGTAGATTAGTGACAAAGACTTATCTGTTTTATGAAAAAACATATCCGATTGGGTTAGAATTAATTTATAACTTATATAAAAATATATAACCACTGATTAACATATCTCAATGATTATTTTAACAATATTATCTTCTTGATAATAGAATATCATATATTAATCGAATTAGAATATAGATAAACATTTATTGGGATTATCAAAGTATGTGAAGGCATAATTGGGATTATAAAAATAGGTGAGGTATACAGGGTTACATAAGTTATCTATTCAACTATAAATAATTATTTGAAAGTTAAAACGATTTCCTACATTATGGAATTTTTTTAATTTTTTGAAATCAAATAAATAAAATTATTTCTGACACAATAATGATGGAGTGTTTACCACATTAATGAATGATTTAAATTAATAAAATTCTAAATATTATAAAAAATATCCAAACCCTCTCAAATTTTTATTAGATGACTTTATTTAGAACAAGAGTCATATTATCTTATACTTTAATATGTTTTTGACCTTTAAAACCCGAATATCATTATATAATAAAATAATATGTTCAAATATTCCTAAAGAGCCCCTCCTCCCCATTATAAAAAATCCGTCACCTCTAATCCATTACTCACACCTCTAAATCCACTTGGATTGTCCATACTCTACCAAAATAAGCTCTAAAGATCCAACTCATCCACCTAGAAGCATTACCTTAGGCATAAGGAAATTTAAGAAATCCATTTGTTTCAAACCAAAGGGAGTTTCCCAATTTAAAGGTAACATATTCTCTTGTGTTATTTTTTTTACTTCTCCAACCCCCTAAACACTATTTATTCCATTATTTTATAACCACTCCATTATCTTAAATATACTGGGTTGTTTTTATAAGAAGTATTCTAACTTCACTTACACACACCATCCTCTAATTGGTAAGAACATACTGTTTCTCTGGACAGCGAACTACTGCATCATGAAACAGTGATTGTTCAATCCTCTCCTACCTCTTCTTATGGTGGCCGTTAATATGGAACTGTATTTATATGTGATATATATTATAATTATACTATCTTTGTACTTCTATATTTTTAATTTATAGAAAACCTTTATGGTTTCTATAATGGGAAAATATGATAATTTCATTTGAGAAAGTATGGACTACCTCCCCCTCGAAGTGATATGACTCATTCATGCCATATGTGGAACAGATAAAATATGAACATAATGAAATTATATATAATATTATATTGGAATAATAATTTACCGATGTATCATTATGTTTTTATTCCATTAAATATGAAATAGAAATGAAAGTAGCATTCATGCGTACATAAAGCTTACCGTCTCCATGAACGGTGAATTTCATTTATTAACTCCAAATATTAGGTACTATTATAGATACATATATATAATGGATATATATGATATATATGATATCTAAATCATGAATATAATTCTAGAGATAATAGAATTTTGACCACATGAACAACTTGTAATTATAAGAAGTTCATTTTTGACTCAAGTACCAAATATCAACAGAACAACCATTGTTAACTTAAATGATTGCATAATGTTTATAAAATGGTAATAAGTGATATAACAGTAATAATAAACTTGAAAAATCTTCTTAGGAATGTATAAATTACATTTAGTTTATTATTCAGGAGATTAAAGAATGAACAGGTCTTGTCGGACACGAGGTAAGGGAGTTCATCTCAATCTCCATTAATTGATGCATGTTTTGTTTTATACATGACCTTCTTTCATACAGTGTATAAAAACCATTAAATTTTCATTTCATTCCATGGGATTCTTTTTCTATGAGGAATTTTAATAAATTAAAAAAACGTCTATTTTTAACGTAATTGATGACAACAACCTTTTCCGCCACCACGAGTATTAGTTGATCTTTGGCTATATAAGTAACTCGCAATGTTTTTAAAAGGAATATAAATACCATATAATCTTTTATGTATTTTGGTGTTGAAAATGTTTTTGAAAATGGATATGTTTTGTAAATATATTAAAATGATATATTGTGATTGGGATGTGTAAGTATTATCTTTCCTCTATATATTGGTTTAATGTGTTATGAATATGTTATAGTTCTTTGGGAATTGTTTATGTTTATGGGTGGTTCCCTGATAAACCTAGGGTGAGTTAGCCTAAGATAGATCTCCAATGTATTGGGTAACATGAAAGAGGTAAACATAAACGTTTCTCCTAAGATATTTAGGTAATATATGGTGGTAGATATTCCAAATGTAACTCCCTATGTAGCTTTGAAAGCTATAACATATGTATGTTATGGATGACACTACTTACCTTTATGATTTGTGATTACTATGTGTTATTCATAAATATTATGGATTCCTGAGGTTTTTTAAAGGGCTTATGTTATGTATGTATTTATCAACTACTATTTTATTTCTTTGTTTTATAACCCTTACTGATCTTTTAATCCTCATAAAAAGTTTTGGAGTGTTTTTGATAGGACATAAAGATGAATAGGGTCAAGTATGGCATTATGTAAAAGTCACACTGTCTAAAACATGGAACTATACATGACTATTTTTTGCACGATTTTTTATTTTATGAAAAAATAGAAACTGAGTAAAAGTGTCTACTTGTAATATCCAAGTTTTTATGTATATGTTAAGAACCAATTCACTAAAACACTAAACATAAAAAGATCCTCATTGTGAATTATCCATTTACTTCAATATTTTGTAATGTTTTAAGGATGGGTCCTTATAGTTGGTATCAATGGTCAGTTCAGACAACTTTAGGAGTTAAAATATTTTTTAAAAAATGTCCATAAATTAATTTATGGAAGTATTGAAATGATATAGCATTTACGGATTACCATGTTGCTTCACCTAAGATATTTCCATGTTCATAATGATTTTTCAAAGAAGAAACATAAAAGCAATGATGGGATGATATCAGGAGGTATACAACCTTCCAAATTCAAAACATAAGATAGTTGGAATTAGATCTGAACAATTGTTTGTCATGATGGCACAATTCACTCATGATATAAATTGTGGTAGTATATATGCAAGAGATAATATGGATCAACCACAGAGGAACATGTTAGTATTAGATAATTTCATGAGGCAATATCCTCAATCATTCATAGGATCATCTGATCATGTTATAACAGAAGGATGGATTAAATAACTGGAAAATATTTTTGATATCATGGGGTGTTTAGAACATCCAAAGCATAGTCTTGATGTTTACCCTTTTTAAGGTGAAGGAAATCAGTGGTGGTCGATGGTGAAGAATATCAGGGATGGTGAGAATATTTATGCTCTTGATTGGGATGAATTCAAAGATATGTTTCTTAAGAAATACTTTCCTAAGGAGGGTTTTTTATTGAAAAAAAATCCTAGAATTGAGGTAGGAGGATGACTTAGCTGCTGCTTATGAAATAAAATTCACTCGAATGGCATGGTATTATCCAACATTCATAATAGATATTGATAGAAAAATCAACTATTTCTACTCAGAATTAAACCAAATGTATCAAAGAGATTTATCTTCTCGTTATTTCAAAAGTTATGAAAAACTTGTGAGATGTGCGGAGAAGGAGGAAATGGAGTTTTCCAACAATCAGGTTTTCTTTGAAAAAGAACAGAATAATATGTATAGGTGGCATATGAAATAGAATAACTCTTCAAAAATGTATTATGGTAAGAAAAATACATTTAGAGTTTTTATAAATTGAGGTAAAAAACACACTGGGGAATGTCTTTTGAATTATGGTAAGTGCTAACGATGTGGTAAAATGGGACATAAGACTTGTAATTGCACTGAAAAAGATATGGGAAATGGTAAGACAAAATCATATTTATAATCAGTAAATTGTTTTAAGTGAAATAAAATGGGTCATTATGAAAATGGGTATCCCACAATGAACTCAACCGATGGAAAGCAACTATAATACAAGATGAAAGTGGTGGTAAAATCCTTTGAAACTAATTCATTTGATTTTGGGCCATCAAATGAAGTTATATCAGGAACAATACTTGTTTGTTCAGACTATGCCAATGTGTTGTTCCATATAGGGTATACACATTCGTTCATTTCTGGGAATTATTCTATTAAATTGGTAATTCCATCTCAAGATATAAATCCTAAACATATGGTAAAAACTCTGGGAGGAACTATTGAGACAAAAATAAACTATAAGAACCTTCCATTCCTTGTGTGCAGAAATAATTTATCTTCAAACCATATTGTTTTTACTATAGTAGTGTTTGATGTTATATTGGGTATAGACTGGCTTTTAATTTATCATTCTAAGAATAAATACAAATCTAAACTGGTTTCTTTCTAGAAATATTTTCAATTTGTGTACAAGAATGTAACAATATTTTTGATAACATATCAAGAAGCTAAGAAACATGTAAAATATGTAAATAAATGTTACATTGCACATATTGTTTAAAATACAGGAACTATTCAATTTAATTATGTGCCAGTGGTAAATGAGTACATTAATGTTTTTCCTGACGCTTTTCCTAGTATTATTCATAATCGAGAAGTTTAATTTACTGTTGAATTAGTTCATTATGCTAAGCCATTTTTAAAACCCCTCATATCGAATGGATCAAATTGAAATTTTTTAGTTGAAGAAGCAATTTCCGAAGTTATTAGATAAAGGTTTTCGTTGACCTAGGACATCACCATGTTGTGATCCTATCTTGTCTGTTAAAGAGAAAGATAGTTAAATGAGACTTTGAAATGATTATAGAGCATTGAATAACATCACTGTTAAGAATAACTATCCTTTGTCTCATATTGATGATTTGTTTGATCAATTCCAGGGAGCTTAGTATTTTTCGAATATTTATTTGAGGTCGAGGTAGCATCAGTTGAATGAAAAGGAAACAGAACTTCTGAATACCAAATTTTATACCAGATATAACAATTATGAATTTTAGTTATTCCTTTTGGGTTATCTCATACACCTACTGTATTTATGGATCTAATGAATAGAATATTCCATGAGTTCTTGGATAAGTTTTTAGTCATTTTTGTAGAAGATATTTTGGTTTATTCTTAAAGTAAATAGGAACATAAAAGTCATGTAATGGTTGTCTTGTAAACCCTAAAAAATAATACTTTTGGGGAATTCAGCAAGTGTGAGTGTTGGTTAAAATAAATTTCACTCCTTGGTCACATTGTTTCAAAAAATGGCATAATTGTTGATCCTTCTAAAACAAAAGTTGTTTAAGAATGTCCAAGACCCACAAATATATATGAGATCCATATTTTTCGTGGTTTAATAGGTTATTACTGTTGGTTTGTTGATAATTTTCCACTGTTATCTAGTCCAACTACTAAGTAAACTAAAAAATGTGTTAAGGTCATCTAGAAAAAAGAATGTCATGATTGTTTTTAGGAATTGAAAAGAAGATTGGTGGTTGATATTGTTTGGGAATTACCATCTAGAAATAGATAGTTTGTTATCTATAGTCATGATTCATTGAAAGGACATGGCTACGTCCTTATGCAGAATGATCAGGTAATTGATTATGCTTCACTTCAATTGAAACCTCATGAGTTAAATTACCCTACACATGATTTGGAATTAGATGCTGTTGTTGTGAATTTAAAAAACTTAAAGGCATCATTTTAATGGAGTAAAATGTGAAATATATACTGATCAAAAAAAATTTAAGTATATATTCACCCCTAATGAATTGAACATGAGACAAATGAGATGGATGGAATTAATCAAGGATTTTGATTACACAATTAATTACCATCTAGGAAAGGAAAATTAAGTGGTTGGTGCTTTGAGTATAAAAATAATAATACATTAACCATGTTTTAGTTGGAATAATGTCCTTTGATTAAAGATTTGATAAACATTGACATAGAAGTTGTTGGTACAGGAAATTCCTCTATTTTGTTTCAGGTGTCAGTGAAATCATCTCTATTAGAGAGAATTAAGAAGCACAGAATGAAGACAGTGAGTTGCAGAAAAAGGTAGAGTTGGTTTAGAAGGGTAAGTTGTTAGATTTTAACATTGATAATGAATTTATTTTGAGATTTTGAAAGATATTATGTGTGACTTGTGATTCAAAGTTGAAGAATGAGTTGTTATGTGATGCTCATAGTTCCCCGTTTTCAGTTTATCCTAGAAGTACTAAGATGTACAAGGATCTTCAGGAGTATTAAAGGTGGGATGGAATGAAAAGAGATATTAATGAATTTACAATGAAGTGTTTTACAGGTCAGTAGGTTAAAGCATAACAGCAGTTACCAGAAGGGATTCCTCAAACTTTACTAGTACCTTGTTGTAAATTAGAAAATATAACCATTAACTTTGTTGTGGGATTAATAATGACATCTTGAGGTAATAATGCAATATGGGGTATTGTTGGTTGATTGACTAAATCTACTATTTTCCATATTATTCGAGATACCTTGTCTCTAGGTCAACATAATTTGTTGTATATTAAAGATATAGTCAGGTTGCATGGAATTTCCTTCTCCATTGTATCTGATCATGATCCTAGATTTACATATAACCTTTTGAGAGGCCTTTAGAAGTTGTTGGGTACTAAATTAAATTTTAGTAGAGCTTTTCATCCTCAATCTGATGGGCAGTCAGAACAAACAATTTTAATCTTGGAAAATGTGTTTTGTGCTTGCTCAATGGTTTACTAGGTTATTTAGGAAAGACATCATTCTTTGGATGAATTTTCTAATAATAATAGTTTTCATTCCAATATACATATGGCTCAATTTGAGGCATTATATGGGAAGCAGTGTTGAACCAAAACTTTTTGTGATAATGTAGGTGAAAGGAAGTTAATGGGACTAGAATTTGTAGAAGAGATAGTAGAAAAAGTTTAGTTGATTCAATAACACATGAGAACAACTCAGAGTTGGAAAAAATGTAATGCGGATAACTGGAGGAATGAACTTTCTTTGGAGGTAGGTTATCCTGTCTTTCTAAAAGTTTATCCATGGAAAAGTGTGATGCATTTTAGTAATAAGGGAATGTTGAGTCTATGGTACCTTGGACCTTATGATATTTTAGAGAAAGTTGGATCTGTTGTGTACAGAGTGGATTTATCTCCAAGTTTATCCGAGGTACAAAATGTTTTTCATGTTTCAATGTTGAGAAAGTATATGCCAGATCCATCTCAAGTGTTGAGCTTCGAGGTTGTTAAATTGGAATATATTCTCTCTTATAATGAACAACCAGTCCAGATTCTTGACCAAAGAGATAAAATGTAACAGAATAAAGTAATTTATCAGGTAATAGTTTTGAAGAAAAAACTATATGGTTGAAGAAGAAATGAGGGAATCTGAAAATTCTGTGATGGATCAATACCCCCATTTATTTGATAAGTGAATAAAATTGCAAGGAAACAATTTCCAAAAGGGGGAATGATGTAAAATCCTAGGTAAATATAGAACGAACCATTTTCATATATATTAATATTTGTGAATGATATATTAATTTTACTTTAAATGAGAATCCAAGTTCGATGGAATACCCGATACACAACAACGAGTTTCTGGAAATCTAACGTTACAAACAATGATAAGTTATTCCAAAAAATAATATAATAATATAATATTAGTATAAATGGTTGTTAATGCATAGCTGTTGTGTTGGTAGTAATGAACAGAACTAACTATAATGTTATTATAATGTTTGCTAAATGTTTTTACTTTAATCCAATAAAATTTAGAGGCTTAAAATGTGAATGAATCTAATTTTATGCATAAATACTCTAATATTATTTAAAAGGTAGATTTACCGAAATTGGATGGAGAACCCTCATTAAATCTTGTTTTGGTCACTTTTATATGTTTTATTTAGCAAAAATTAATTTTTTCTTTGGAATCGGGACATCAAAATTTACTTTGGGTAAATTTTAGGTATTTTTCTGATAAAATACATTTTTTAATGAATAGTGAAAATTCTATATTTTAATTCAAAAAATTATTTTAATCTAATTTATTTATATGGTTAGATTATATTTTTAATTGGTTCTAAAGTCTAATTAGATTAAGTTTTTACAATTTAATCCAATTTTGGTCACTGGATGTAATTTCACTTTGAAATTAGACATAAATAAGTGTCAATCTTTTTATAGTTATTATTTATTATAAACACGCTTTTTTGTTTTGACAATGGGAATTAATTTAAAATTAATTAATGAATATTCTATATTTTGAATTTGGTAATATAGACATCATTTTTTAATTAAAAATATCAAATATAGTTTACACATAATTTTTTGTATTTTTCTGAAAACCTTCAATTTATGATGAATAGTGAAAAAAATGAGTGGTAGTTAAAAAACAGAATATTTCATTTAAATAAAATATTACCATTATTATGAATTTAATTATGGAAATCCAAAAAACATGGTTCTTATTTGTAAGTAAAAGGTGTTTCAATAAGATGAAAATAATTTTTAGTGAATATTAACTTTTGACTTTTATTTATAGTAGTTAAAGGTAAATATGGTAATTCATGGTAAAAATAACATTATAATAATATTAAATTACTATAAAATGTGTCCTAATCTTATTGGTTGATACGTTTACATCTATGGGATTCCTCGTGTAGATTTGGGGACCCCATGGAATCACTTAATAGTGATAATGACACTTTATATTAATTAATTTAATGTAATGACAAAAATGACAAAAACATATAAAATTTAGTAAATCAATTTTTATATGGGTGTATATAAATATATCTTCAAATATAAATATTCATTTTAAAGTTAAAAATATTTCCTACATCATTGTATTTTTTTAATTTTTACACATAAGATAAATAAAATTATTTGTGACATAATAAGGATGCAGTGTTTATCTCATTAAAGAATAATTTAAATAAATAAGATTATAAAGATTAAAACAATATACAAAACCTATCCAATTCGTATTGGATGATTTTTTTTCGAAATATAGTACTCGTATCTTCTACTTTAATATGTTTTGGATGTTTAGAATCTGAAAATCATTATATAATAAAACAATATTTTCAAACTTTCCTAAAGATCCTCACCTCCCCTAATAAAAAGATCTCAACTCTAACCCACAAATGACACCTCCAAAGACCATTGGATAATCCAAAATCTTCCCAAATAAGATCTCAATATCCCAATATTCCTCATAAAATTATTACCTTTGGCATAAGGCTCTTCAAAAAATCCTATTGGTTCAAACCAAAGGGAGTTACCTGATTTAAAGGTAACATATTCTCTTGAGTTATTTTATTTTAATTTACATATACAACCCCCCTAAACACTATTTATTACTTTATATTATAACAAAATCATTATTGTAAATACACTGGGTTTTTGTTATAATAAGGATTCTAACTACACTTACACATTCCTCCGTCTAATGGGTAAGGAACATACTGTTTCTGTGGACAGCAAACTACTACCCCACGAAACAATGATTGTTCAATCTTCTCATACCACCTTTTATGGTGGTCATTAAGATGGAATTTCATTTATATGTTATTCAAATTATATTTATATTTTAACTATACATATATATTTTTCATTTATATTATAACTTTATGGTTTCCTTAATTGGTAAATACGATAATTTCATTTGAGGAAGTGTAGACTGCATCCCCCTCAATGTGATATGGCTCGTTCATGACATACGTGGAACATATAAAAGATGGAATTAATGAATTTATATTTGATATTATACTGGAATTATAATCTAACTATCAATAATTATGTATTAATTTTGGTAAATATGAAATAGAAATGAATGTAGCATTCATGCGTATGTACGACTTACTCTCTTTCAGAACAGTGCATTTCATTTCTTACATCCAAATGTTATGTACTATTATAAATACATATATAAACTATATATATATATATATGATATATATGATATCTAAATCATGAATATCATTCTAGAGATAATAGAATTTTGACGACAGAAACACCTTGTAATTATAAGAAGTTCATTTTTTGACTAAAGTACCAAATATCGAAAAAATGACCATTAATAACTTAAATGATTGCATAATGTTTATAAAATTGTAATAAGTGATATAAAAGAAAAAATAAACTTGAAAAAGGATTTTAAGCCAGTAGAAATTAACATTATATTATTATTGTTGAGATTAAAGAATGAACGGGTTAAGTCAGACACGAGGTAAGGGACTTCGTCTCAATCTTCTTTCATTAAGGCATATATTGTTTTATACACGACCCTCCTTTATATGGTGAATAATCACCTGTGACATTTAATTTAAAGAGAATTTTTTTTCGAAGAGTAATTTTACTAAATGAAAAATAGAATGTTTCTTTTCAATGTAAGTGACGAAAACAATCTTTTCTTCCACTGTGAGTATTTTTTGATCTTGGGCTTCCTTCACAAGACGTAATGTTTTTCAAAGGAAAATAAATAGCATGTACTATTTTATGTATTTTGGTATTGAAAATGGTTTTGATAGTGTATTTTTTAAGTCAATATATTTAAATGATATATTGTGACTGATATATGTAAATATTATCTTTCATTTATATTTGTTTTATATGTTATGAATATGTTATGGTTCTTGGTCATTGTTTACCTATATGAGTGGTTTTATGATAAACCTAGGGCGGGTGAGCTCAAGATAGCTCTTCAATGCATTGGGTAACATAAAATATGTAAACGAGAATGTTTCTTCGAAGAGATTTAGGTAATATACTATGATGGGCATTCCAAATGTAACTCCTTTTGTAGCTATGAAAGCTATAATGTAAGTATGTTATGGATGCCACAAGATACCTTTATGATATCTGATTACTATGTGTTATTAATAAATCATATGATTTCATGAGTTATGTTACAAATATTTTTTTATGTATGTATTTATGAGCTAATGTTTTCTTTCTTTGTTTTATAACCCTGACTGAGATTTAAATTACCATCCCATGTTTTGAAATGTTTTTTCAAATGACTTAAAGATGAATAGGGTGAAGGATGGGATCAAGGAAAATCCATGATGTCTAAAACATTGAACTATATATGAATCTATTTTGTAGAGTTTTTATTTTTTGAAAAAAAAAATGGAATCTGAGTATAAGTTTCTACATGTAATATTTAAGTTGTTAAATATATGTTATGACCTATTTCTCTAAAACTCTAAACCTGAAAGGATCCTCATTTTGAATTATCAATTTAATTCAAAATTATGTACTATTTTAAGGCTAGGTTCTTATAAAATCTCTAATAGTAGAAAACATCATGCACAAAACCCACAAAAGATTAATATTTATAAATAAACTAAAAATGAATTGAGGTTAAAAGAAAAATAATAATTACAAAATTAACTGTATTTTTTTAAAAAAAGACATAATGAAACCAAAATAACTCTCCTGTAACGCTGCAAACATCTAAACATTATGTCCTGAAATTTCATATTTATTGTGAATTTAAGGATGATTTGTAGTATAGGGAAGACCCCAGGTAATCTATGAAGGATATTTGGATGTTTAAAGTGCATATTTGAAATATAGAGTACTAAAAGTGGGGGTGGTTTTGAAAATAGTTTTAAGAAAATATAATTATTTAATTTAAAGACATTAATAGTTTAATAACAACTGGATTTTAAAAAATATGAGAAAAAATGTTCTTTATGAGTTCACTACACACATATAAAGTTCATCTCTCTTAGTGATTAATTTTGTTTTAAAGTATGAATGTTTTGAAATTAATCAGAATATCAATTAATTTCTAAGATTTTATATCAAAGAACGTTGATCTAAACCATTACATAACAATTATGTTGATAATGTCTAGACATGAAGAATTATATAATAACATAGACAAAATATTGAAATCTCAAATAAATGGGGAAGAAAATTATTCTTGTGTTTTCCAATCAGAACAAAATAACTCTGTCACTCAAAACATCACACCGATCAGCTAAAGGAAAAGAAAGTTCCATTCAATTAAATAAAACAAATAATTTATACATGAATCAAAGTAATATAATTCAAAATTAAATTTTCTCAAACCAGAAATACATCAAAATAGAAATATAATAAGTGATAGAACTCTCTTTACAAGATGTGTTGCTCTCACACATTAAACACCAATCATTTAGCCCAATATCAAGAGAGGGAGGAATATCAGGTGGAGCTACTTCTTCATTTCCGCTCTCCCCATGAGGAAAGGGATCACCAAAACCTCCAAGGGTATGGGAAGACTATAGAAGAACTAAAAAATGATAAAACTTCACTCCTTGACTGAACATTAAATTGTGAAACACTTTTCTTATAAATTTTGTGACAATAATTGGTCACCCAATTCATGACCCAAGAAAATTATTAAAAGATAAAATATAATTACAACCATGAGGTGTAAATAAAACACTAATAAGAAAACAAGTTACCCATTGTGCCTTTTTTATTTCCAAAATGAGAAGATGTTTTGGGCACACATTTTTGAGATACAAATTGTGTCCTAGTTTGGGGTTCGTATAGGGTCATATCAGGACTTTGAAAAAAGGGAAGAGTTGTTTTAAGTCTTATTTACTATCTCTCTGTAAAATTTGGAGGCCATTGGAAAATTTTATTTGTTTCTATTGTCCAAATACATAATCTAATTTTTGAATTCAGGAAGACTCTATCCCTTGGATAGATAGGTTATTATGGGCCCCTTAATGGAAGAATTCATATTTTATTTCTTATCATGTGTTGTATAACATGGATTTTTTGATAGTTTCATAGAATTTAATACCATTTTTATTTAATAATTTTATTTAATGTTAAATATAGTGGACTTGTTTCCTTGGGCTTCTATATAGTTTAGCCCATTTTCCTTATAGATTATATCCAAGGTCTCCAAATCACCTCCACCTACAATGAAAATATAACAACAAGTATAATTTACCATTTTCAATGGGATAAATAATAAATAATTGAATAAAACATGATGTAAAATTTTATATTATATTTTGAATTTACAATACCAAATTTGTTTAATATCCTAGTGTAAGGGTGAAATAAAATAGTGAATCATTGTGCGATCAATTTTGGTTGAGTGAGGTTGAATGTCCAATGAATATTGATTGGATATTTTAATTAGTGGGGATTAATATTAATGGAGTTTTAGAATAAATCATAAGAATATTATTATTCTGTGTAAATCTTTATTTGGGTGATGATCTGTTTTTGGAATTTTTCTGGTTGAGTTTTGAATTTTTGGTATTGCGGGGGATTTCATTTGGAATTTTCTGTGGGTTCCATTATAGATTCTCTTTTAAAAGGTGTGGTTTCATTGGGTTTTTAATATCTCATTATGTTTTTGTGTTGTATTTGTTTTTATTTGGAGGAATGATTTGTGGTTGAAGACTTGTTGTTAGTTTAGGTTCGATGGATTGAACATTGGGAATCCCTGTGTGTGTGCAATGTTAATAAATGTTTTTTTGTTATTACAGGCTATACCATTGAAGATGACATAATGGTACATTATATTAAGATCAATATGAAATTTTGTTCCATGTGCATAACATCTTGTTACCCTCAGATGATGTTTCATGTCCCATGGATATAACCACGTGTTTTCTTGATGAGGCATATTGATTGTGGCTTTAATTTTTTTCTTAATGTTCGAAAGTTATGTTGGTCATATTTATGGTTTTGGTGAATTTATGTTGGCTTAATTGGATGTTACTTGCAATTGGTATTGGTTTCCTACGGTTTGGTTATATTTAGTGGAAATTTGGTGTTCCATTTGATGATTTTTGGAATCATTGGTTTCTAGTTAAACCCTTTTTTATTGAATAGGTATTCAATTAATTCACAATTTTAGATAAATTATATATAGAGGGGATACATATTATATGTATTTATCTTCATAAATCATCATTTTAAATTATTTTGGAATTGGTATTTATAGAGGTTATTTTATTTTTTTAGTGTATTATCAATTATTTTGAAGAAATGTTTTTATTATAGTTGGATTTCTTACATGTGATATATTTTAGTTATGCACAACTATCCAAAAATTTATAAATGGGCATTGAGATTAAAATATCAGTTTCCTTTTACCTTGAGAAAATAATTTATGGGGAAATAATGTTTCATGGAGTGTAGAATTGGGATAACCTAGTGTAACTATGGTATATTATTTTATATAATTTTTAGTCATCTTTTTGTTGTTTTGGATTTTAAATTTTCAATTTAAGTGTTTTTCAATTGTTTCATGGTTACCACACAATTAGATGAAATAGTATGAGTAAATTCTGTGAGGTGGTTCTGTTTTAGGAAGTGTTTTTTTCATGGATGGAGCACAATTTATCAAATTATATAGGGTCCCTTGGTAACCATGTAAATTATTTTTGTATGTAGGGGTGGCCCAAATAATTTTCACAAGTTTTTGGGAAACTATGTGGCCAAATTTTGTGAGTTATGGAGGGTTCAATATAGGATCTCCTATATATTTGTATTACAATTTTCCCAAAATTACCATATTAACCATGCAGACAAACTAGTTTCATAAAAAATAATATTTTCCAATTTTTTTACTTCATTAATTTCAATCCATTTGCCTATATTCCCCCTTATCATTTAGATAACCTATGTGAATGTGAAGGTATATACTCTCCTCCATCCTACTTTGACTTCAATCCTTACTCCTTTGATTCAAAGTAGATTTATAATGTATCATCCCTCTATTATCTTCCTCTATACTCTTTTCACCAATTACCTTTGACATTCATTCTCCCACAAACCCAAACTGATTTGTGGTTTTGGTTTAGGGATCGGGATATAATTAAAGATGGTGCTTTGTATATTTCAGGTTTTAATAAACTTTTTCCTCTCTTGTTTGTCTGTTCTCTATCAAAGGTGGAGTGTTGTGACTTTTATATGATTAAATGAGTTAAGAGTTTCTATACTATTCATTTATATTATATTTTATGAGATTATAAAATTATCTAAAGGTATTTCTTTCCAAAATGATACATATTTTAGTGTCCCATGATGGATTGTAAATGGTTTTTAAATGGATTTTTATATGTGGGATGGGATTATTTTAAATGGAATTTTTATCATATCATTGAAATGATTTAGTTGCACTTCTTGTGCTCATAAAAATCCCAAATAATATATTTTAAATGAAATGATGGATTATAAATAGTTACTTGTAACCAATTGGTTTCCATGTAAATAATTTCATGTTTTCCAATGTATTTTTTTAACAATGGTTTATTTTTGGCCCATGATAATGTATTTTGAGTCATATTTTCCATTTGAATAATAAGAATACAGGTTTAAGGGAGAGGATGATTAATAAATTAATTTTAAAGGGTTATTTAAATAGTGATATATAAATGGTGTAAAAAGGAATTTCATCCAATTATTTTTCTTGATGTAAAATTTGGAACCTTATAAAAGTTCTTTAATTCAAAAAATTGGAACCCTCTATTATGTGCCTAGGTTATTTTATATTTTATCGAACCATCACGTGTGATGAATTTTAATATAATTTATTATTATGCCTTGACATGAGAAGGGTTTCTTTCAAGAGAGGGTATTGAAGGTGAATTTTGTTTAATAATTAAGTTTAAAATGATGATTATATATATATATATATAATTGTGATGATATCATTATAAGATTGTTTTCACACATCTATTAATTTATATAATGGGATACTAGTTACCTATGTATATTATATATGTGATTACTACACTATCATGCAATATCCTATGGAATGTTCTATAGGTATGGTTATGCTCTACTAGTGGTTTTCTCCTTATGAGACCAAAAGGGTATATCGATGTTGGGTGTCGTTATGTTCACATAGGGTTAGCTAAATCCATTTTCGGTTTTCCATATTAAAGGTAAAGTATCTTTTCTCTTACTTCCTCAGGAGTTTATCAAAATTCCTAGTTCATATTGATGATTGTTTAGGGGATCCATTTTCTTGAATTTTTCATATCCCCTAACCCTTTTTAATTGTGTGAGAACATTTATTTTCTAGAAGTTTTACAACTAATATATTGATTTTTCCTTATTGTGATTATAATTTCATTCCATTATGGTAGACAACATTTAAAATCATTTTGAAATATAATTTTTGGAGGGTGAATCCCTTTGAAATTAATTTTATGCATCTCTCAAAAAGGTATTTGGGAATGTTTTTCAGAATTGGGAGGTGATGGTTTGGTTTTTATTATAAAAATTAAAGCCATATTTTCAATATTTGAAAGGTTTTTTTAATGTAAAGTTTTTAATTTATTATTGGTTTGAAATCTTGTTACTATGTTGGAATCTGTTATTTCTATAAAAGTGATTTTCTATGTTTTATAAATAAGAATGAAATAAATGATATTTGTTTTTTTATAAGAATGAAATTTTTAAAAACCTATTTTATAAGTCATGTTCATACAAGAAAATATGGAGGACATTGTGAAAGGAAATCTATATACACTTTTTTGTAATAATATTGTAAACTATTCAATCACGAAAAATATATAACCTGATGTGTGTGAATATGAAACATCCATGTTTAATATTAGGTTCACATAGAAATATCTCATTATATGTTAATGTATAATTTTTTTAATTGATTCCTTACTGTGATCATATTGTAGAATACCTGAAAAGAATGGATGAAGAAACACATCCCACCTAATATTCTCATGATGCAATTAATGAATTAAATTGAGTTTCAGTAAAAAAAAATTATAGTACATATTACTAAATCAATATTTTTTAAAATGAATTTTAATTTTACAAATTATATTAGAAGAATATGAAAGGAAATAAGAGGTTATGTGGTTCAATGGTAGTTAATAAAATACATTTATTCCACCGAAATAAAATTTATCCTATTGGATATTTGGTGTTAAATATTGAACATTATGTGTTTTTTGCTAATTCTATATACTAACCCAATAGTGAATTATTTCTACCACAAGATTAATTATCTCAATACGAGGTCCGATGTAAAAGATGTAATTTTAATAAGATTCTATTCAATGACTATTTAACACAGAGAGGATATAATATGAAATAAGTCTTTTATTGGACCAAAACATATATTAAATTTATAATATATTGTAAATAACACATTAATTTGTATCATAAGTTTCCGTAAAAATTTGTAAGATGTTTCATCTCAATTGGATTATTCATTCTACTATTCCATGTAATCAATTGTAGTCAAATTAAGAGTGGGGGGTGAATTAGTGTGAACCATTTTTTCTGAATTTTCCCACACTTTAATTATTTTAACATCTTCGCCTATTATGATAAATGTATCTAATATACATTAATGCACATATTCACAACACATGAGGATAAAATGTAAAGAGATCCCAACTCTCTATTTTTACAAGGATCACCCCAATCTTGGTGAACTTGTTATTTCAATGTTTGGTTGGGTATAATACATATATTCTATCGCTGGTGTATAAAAATGTGTTCAATAGTTTAGAAGGTATCATATTTATCTCAATACATACATCATGTGGTAAAGTTCCATCCTTTACCCAAAAAACTATTCCCAAAAATTTATTTGTATCCCAAAATGTTCATTATACTAGAATCCCTCCAGTCTTAAATGGTATTACAGTCCATACGAATAAACAAGAAATTTTTATTTAGTGGATAATTTTATAACATCGATAGGATATATATTCTTACTTAATAGTTGGGCTTCAATAACTAGCTAATGAACATGTTCACGAACATAACCATTATCCATGTTCTCCAAATATGAAAATAATACACTAATGAATTTGAAAGTATCGTAAAATTATCTTCATCTTCATCATTATGAATATTCAAATGTTTAATGTAAGTTTCTCTATATTAAACAATTTTCCAACCTTTAAATTAACTCATATTTCTAACTTGTTCTACTATTGAATCCATTGGACTCAAATTATATATTCATTCAATTGTTTTTACATAAAGAATATATAGTTCAAATATCACAATTATTTTCCTAAATCAAACGGTATTTTAGATCATTTAGTTTAAACTCTGATTTCTTCTTCAACATTAAATAATCCTTCCAAACTAGTAATTTATACTCACTTCTTCCATGATACAAATGAACATTTGATAGTTGTATTCCAACATATATGTATCTTTTTAGCCTCACATAATACATAGAATAACAAAAAATCTATCAAATAACTAATTCTCATTTCACACCATGTTTATTGTATTAAATCATTCATGAAAATTTACACTGTTGGATCCAAGAATTATTCAGTTTATATTTATCAGTTTCCAAAATATTGTATTTCCCTCTTTAAATATATTGTAAAAAATAACTTTTTCAGGAACACCTCTCATTAAAATATTTTCAAATATTCTATATTTCTTCTTTAAATACTTGCTATCATTGTGAATTATAACTTAAAAAATATACATTTTAATTAAAAATTATTATCATGAAATTATATTTGTTACATCAATAAGTCATTCTTCCATATTTTCAACCTAGCATATAGAAAAAATTATAGTACTCTTATCTATACATTTGATTTTTGTAGTTAATACAATTAAAATTATAAGATATTATTTGCTTTCAGTATTCATAAAATTCCAATTTCTTCAATTTCATATATTCTCTTGCTTCTAATTTCATTATTCCTTGCATTAAATAATATATGTTAAAGCACTATCCAATCTAACTCGTGATTATTATTCTATAACTTTGGATATTTTTTATTTATAAATACCGTTTAGTGAATATTAATGAATTCAAATTCAAAATTCACTTTTAAAACTACTACTATAATTCCAAATTATTCTTTTACTCAAGTTATAATTATATTATTTAAATTCATCCAAAAAATACATTTCTACTTTGAATATTTTGATACTTTCAGACATTCAGATTAGTTGAAACCATCAGTATCACTATCGTCAAACATGGGCTTCTAACTCATATCATATATTATACATATAGACTCACATTTTAAAATATAATTCATCAAAATATTTCTGATAATTTTTTTTTATTTCATTTAGAATTACCTTAATGATATTTATGTCTTCCACTTTCTATATTCCTCCTATTGTATTTTTTAATATTCTTTAATCTTTGGACGTCTAAAATTTCATATCACATTGATATTAATTAATATTAAATATCAATGTCAATAATTAGTCAGTATTATATAGGATTTTTAAATTCATATAATTCTTTAAAATCATCTCTTGCCTTATTCATCAACTATTTATATATCTTAACATATAGAACAACCCCTTTTAATAACTACCTTGTAGACTATTGTATGACAATATCAGTTATCAAAATCTCAATATAGCTTCTCAAAAATTTTATTACCAGAACATCACCATCTAGATGAACCTAATCTTATACCCATTAATCAACTTCGAATATTGTATCAACATGTTATAAAATATCATATCCAAATTATTACATTTAAATAATCACTTCCTCAAATACTTTGATTTCAAAAATCCATTATTTTAAATGCATATCTCGATACACACATTCCCAAACCCATAATTTAACTTCAATATGTATAACTTTTTGATTAATTATTACAAATTAATAATATAATTCCTTTAATAATCATCTAAGTGATGTTCTATATAAACTATTTTTTTATACATGATTACAGGAGGAAGGATTCTGAAAAATTTCAACAAGAACTTTTGTTTAACAGTGGTATAATCAACCATCAATATTTTTCATTGATTAACTAAAAATTCAGATACATAATTTTCCCCTATATCTAATTTTTTCTAAGATATCATGAAATAAAGTATTAAATAATACATTTTATCAATATTAATTTCCAAAAATATAAATATATCTACAATAGATAAATGTATCTATACCAACATAAATAATGATAAGATGTATGTAAACTCTTAGTTTAATCTAAAACTCACAAAAAAAATTATACCCCTTACCACACATTACTTTATTAGACATGTTGATCTTAAATATATTCATTTTTGGGTTCTCTAATAACACCCAATTCATATTAATAGTCATACTCATTGACAAATGGTTAATTAATACAATCATTGTCTTCAAAATATATTGGTATCATAATTATCCCTTTGTATTTTTTATCAATTAAGTGTTCACTTAAAAATATTATATAAATCCATGTTATTATTTTATTACTATTTCTCCATTTATATTCCCAAAATTAACAAAAAATATAACTTTTCTAGAGTATTGTAATGTCATAATGTCATCACCCGGCATTTTATATTTTCTTATATTACATTTAATTGAATGTAAAAGCTAATTTACTTTGGAAAAGGTGACTTAACTTTTATTATTTAAATGAGTATTAATTAATAAAATATAATCCTAAATAAAAATCACTTGATGTAAATAACAAGAAATATTTTTCTAGAGATCAATGTTATCCATAAATAATCATACTTCTGAGACCTACTAAGAATTATTTCATGGGGTTTTAATAATATTTTTAGATAAAATCATATATTCTATTCTTCTTAAACTTCAATATCCACACAATATGGGTTATATAAGAATGTAGGTCTTTATCACTATATTTGGAATCCCAACATCCATAAGAATAATACAACTTATATCAAGTTATGTTTTTATAATCGTTAAATTATAAATCTCCCTCTCCATTTTTAATTGGATTCAAAATATACCAAACGATAATAGAATTTAATTAAAACAAATTTTTTGTAAAAAAGTCATACAATTTCTCTAATTTCATATTCTCAGAAGAAAATGATATATTGTTTCCCTTTAACTCACCCCCATCATAGGGTATACTCCACTGTTCGTAACATCACTCAAAATACTCCTAGATACACAACCAATTACATCATCAAGAGAAAAAGCTACAATGATTTTAGATTACAATAGTAGATCCAAAAATTCCATGGTCATGAATGATATCTTATTTTTGAAATAATATCTTTAAACCTCAATCCATTTACAGTATCATGTATGGTTTTCTTTAAATATGATGATTCTTTTGATTTTTTTGATATCATATTCATTATTTAAAGAAGGAAATATGATATTGGCTAAATCATTATATCATGTATATCATATCTACATGTAATATTTTGATAGATTTTTAGTTCTTCCATAATAAAATGCACCACCACCAATTCCATACACCATAAAAATAAATACAACATATATCAGAATAATAATGTTTGTCCTTATCTTATTAAAGGGTTGAATATTACATATCAATCAAGAAAAACTAGTCAAATTAATTCCGTATTATGGGAACTATTTATTCTTTCTCTACTATTTATTTTCCATTAAAAATTCTATTATGTATCATGGTATTGTTCTTTTCTTCCAAACTATTATTATGTGGAATAAATCATTTCACAAAATCCATAAGGGAACATGTATCCTTATGTGTTTTACCCATATTTATTAATAATTAATTTTTTTCATAAAAAATCATTAATTTTATAGAATTATTCCTAGATTTCTTAATTCATCTTCTTGTATTATCACGATAATTTAAATTTCCATTTTTTAGAACAATCTCATGATATTGGATAACATTTTTTTATATTTATTCCCTAAAACATTCATTTTCTTTATTTATCATGTTAAAATTAATTTTTGTTAAAATAAAATTAATTTTATAGTAATGTTTGTTGATTTGATATAATTATACTTGATGTGTCTGTTTCTTTCATAAAATAAGAATATCTTTTTATTGGTGTTTCATCCCCCTTAATACTAATATTTGTTTTTTTTTGATTATTATGTTATTTTTACATGCCTCCAAAGGTGAACTCTGAAACCTTCTTCCATTTATTATACTTCATCTTTAGTGTTATTATTTATTCAATTTTAAATTAACCATTCTTGGTATATATAGATGACGAAAAGTTTGTAACTCCTAAAGGAAGTATCAAAATGAAAAAGAGAAGTCATATTAGGACTTGGGGAGAAAGTCTGGACGGCCCAAAGGTGTTGCGAGAAATAAATGAGTATGTTCGCGATAGAATGATGGTCGCACGAAAGGAGTCCAGGATTCGTGAAAGGTCCCTGGCCCTAGGGCACAATATTTGTGCGCCCACACCCATGTGGTTCATTTTCCATGCCGCTGTCTCTGGCATGAAAAATTTCGCACACCGCCTGGATTCCGCAATGATGGAGGCCAATAAATATAAGGGTACCCCTTTAATTTCGGGGTTGCAGAATTTCAATTGGCTCACGTGCACGAAATAGGACTTCTACGCACGCAAGATGGCCTCCAGGTACTGACCCTTTTCACGCTGCCTCGACTCAGGATCCGCATTTGCCCGCAATACCTCTGGCTTATATAAAATTCCAAACCCATCATGGTTCCTCCCTTGCACGCAATTCCTTCCAATTACGCGCAAGAAGGTCCAATTGAGCACAATCTCGTCGTTGGGTGTGGCCTTGCCTTAGGGTTCGGCCTTTGCAACTCACGCGCAATTCGCTTTCCTCGCGCGCAATTACCCTACCCCAAATACGCGCCATCCCGGTGTTTGGCATGCAAACCATCCCTTTGTGCGCAATCCCTAGGACCCCTCACCTCGACGCCCCTCGAGCGCCTCCCTGTGTAGACGCCTGATGTCCTCCATACCAGGCATGCATGTCATGCGATGTTTTCCCGTACGACCATCCAGGCTCGTACGATGTAACCTCAAGGTCCCTTGGGTGGTGTTTCCTATTTCATTTCTTTGCCTCGTTCTTCTTCACATAGGCACGCTAACAGCTATTTTTTCTTCGCCTATCCATGCTAGCGTGGACCCCTCAATGGTTCACTCTACAACCCCCTTCACTACAGCCTTGTCGATGCCTTCCCTCCCACCAGGGGTAGAGTGTACCGATTATGTAAGACCTAGGGGAGTAGAGAGAACCCACCACGTCCAAGCTACAAGACGTTAAACTTACAAGCACCTCATCCTCAAAACATGACGTTAAACTATGATCCATCCCTGTGCCTCGCATACAGGGTCCCCCCAGATTAGACATTCTGTACGCCGCTCGTCTCCACAGGAATGGAATGTTTCTGACACTGAATGATATCCTCCCTCATGGAGTGGAGTTTTTTCAATGGGGGAAGGGCAGCAACCCTGGTGTAATCCCCTATACTCTCTTTCGGAAGGTAACACCCATGCTTCTTCGTACTTCCCCACTGTCAAGGAAAGTGGAGGGCATGATAGGGAACCGGGTATCTCTTTTGTTCGGTCCCAAATCCTTCTCCCTATATGCTTTGTTGCACATAAGGCCTCCATCCTTCTGTAAGTCCTGGCACCATGGGCCACTCAACGCGTAAGCCCCTCTTTGTTTCTCATGGATGCACCCTTTGCGATGGGATCGTCAGGTCCCTCCAACCTCTTGTTTCTCAAAATGAGCATGACTCACGTGATCTTAGAGTGAGCACCAACACTGACCCCACAACCAGTGAACTATAAGGAAATTGATCCATGCTAAGGTATTGTACATAGGAAGCCTCCACAAGGTTCAAGCCTACCACTGGTCATTCAGACGCCCTTCACATCGGTTCGCTGGCATCATGGGCCGCCTCAGAGCATAAGCCCCTGATGCCCCCGTCCAGCATGATGATAAACTATATGTCACCCCGCATGAAGTTAAAATATATTCTCCCGTACCGCACGACATTGAACTGTATTCTCCCATCTAGCACGATGTTAAACTATCTTCCCGTCCCTCATGACATTAAACTACACCATACGAACTATTTTGACTTTGATCTGTGCTAAGGAATGGTATGTAGGAAGCCTCCATGAGGTTCAATCCCACCACTCAGTCATTCCGACCCCTTTGGGCCAGTTCTCAAACTCCTTGGGCCACCTCATAGCATAAGCCCCATATCCACTGTGGGCCGCCTCAAAGCCTAAGCCACATATCTATCGTGGGCTTCCTCAGAGTGTAAGCCTCGTATCCACTGTGGTCATCCTTAGAGCGTAAGCCCCATATCTATTGTGGGCCTCCTCATAGTGTAAGTCCCTTATCCACTCTGGGCCGCCTCAGAGCGTAGGCCCCATATCCACTGTGGGCTTCCTCAGAGCGTAAGCCCCATATCTATTGTGGTCCACCTGAGAGTGTAAGACCCATATCCACTATGGGATGCCTCAGAGCGTAAGGCCCATATCCAATGTGGGATCCCTCAAAGTGTAAGCCCCATATCCACTGTGGTCTTCCTCAGAGCATAAGACCCATATCAACTGTGGGCCGCCTCAGAGTGTAATCCCCATATCCATTGTGGGAAACCTCAGAGCATAAGCCACATATCCATTTTGGGCCGCCTCGGAGCGTAACCCCTATATCCAACCATTATGGGCCTCCATAGTGTGTAAGCCCCAAATTCCTCATCCCACATGACATTAAACTATATACCCGAACTATGATGACATTAATCCATGCTAAGGCATGGTACGTAGGAAGCCTCCATGAGGTTGAAGCCCAACACCCACATCCCATCTAGACCTCTCCCTCGAACCCACGTGCCTCCGAAAGCTCATGCCCTAGCCCAGAGGTCTTACTCCCTCTAGGTCTCATCCATGTGTTCATTCTCACAGGTCACCTCTCTGGGTGTCCCACCGTATCATCGAACTACAAAGACATTGATTCTCTTCCACGAGGATATGTAGGAAGTCTCCTCGAGACTCAAGCCCAAAGCCATCACCCATCCTGATTCTTACCCGGGCTGCCACATCCCGGTTGGATCATGCCACTTCACTCCACTCCGCAGCATCCAGGAGGCCACCCACATGTTGGCCCCAATATCGGCGTTCCCTCCCGGGGGTTCTTCAATCTAATCCACTCTCAGTGTTCTGATTAGTCCGATCCATCTCTGCAAGACGTTAAACTCATGGAATACCCCATGTTAAACAAGGGAAGATTAGGAAAACCTCAGATACATTCATATGAAAAACAATTCCTCATGTTCGATATGTGATTCCTCGGGCTTTCGCGCCCTCGAGAAGCCCTATAATAAGGGACAGAAGAAAGACATGACAATCCCCCAGCATCAAGACATGCCAATGACACCTCAACATGAAGACTCTCCTAACCGAAGGTTGCTTCCCCGACCAGAACACTTGGAGCATCTCATAGGAAGCGGCGTAATTAACTGGTGTCAGTGAAGATATGGCTCCATGAACGAGATTCAAGAATACGTCTAAATCTATGAGGGAGACTCGGATTAGGTGACGAGCTCCGACGAGGAATCCAAGGAAGGAAGAATCGGCATCCCATTATCCCATTTTCGATCAAGGAGCATACGTCCCTGAATAAGGAGTGAATGCCACCAGCCTTTGGAAAGCGGGAATGCGGGGAAACAAGCCACACATCCTCTATGTGATGGATGCACGCGTGCGCCCCTGAGGAAATTATCAGAAACAGAAAATGGTGAAACCGATGTGAATATATTCTCCTCAAGATGGAGACTGGTAGCGTTTGGGGTGTCAGAAGATTAGCATGTCACCAGGTCCGGGCACCCGACACTCGGATGTGAATCCCACCAGGGGTTGGGGTGGTCAGGACGTTGAGCACTTCTTTCAGCAACGTTGTCATCGTGGATCCCTCTTACCGACCACGGACGATGGAATGGCGCTGAGTTATTGGTTTTCAATATCTTTTCCAATTAGTTTTAATGGGTTCATCTCCCGGCTTCCAGGAATCAGATCGCTACATCCAAAGCTCGATCTCCACCTTCCCACCGGCGCAGAGGAAAGGGCAGTACCAACAAAGCCACCCCATGCGGTTCCACCCCTTCCACAACTTCTTCTACCGCCATGACTGCTGGGCGCTCATGCCCCCTTTCCCCATAATATATTATCCAACGAAGGGTGATCAGCAACCTTGTGCGTAGGTATGAGGAGGAAGGCGCCATCCCCACTACGGACATGGCTCGTTTGGACCTTGAGGCTGTTGTGCCTCACTGCCAATGCCACCCTCGAGGGTCGTGCAAGTTTCCATCACTCCCCACCCCGATGTTCAATCATTTTGGGAGCTGATCCCCGGAACACCTTGACACCTCCCTTCCCTACGCCGATGAGGTAGGGGATTTTTGGGTTCACCGAACCAGAAACCCACTTCACGGGTTCATGACAAGGGCCCCCTCCAGGCCACGTCAATGCCGCCGCCCGACTCCCCGAGACAAGGAGCAGGCAATCCATGTGCCTGCAACACCTGTTTCAACCCACATGACCCGACGCCTGTGTCGGCCATGAGTAGAAGAGAATTCCCGCCCCGGGGTATCAACGTCAGCAACCACTGTGGCCTGATCCATTATTGAATCCTATCACTAATCCCCCACGCACGTTGAGCAGGGGCAGTTATATGCCCGATCCTGATCGAGGCCCTGGCCGCCCCACGGGCAGGTTATGTCAACTCTCCCTATCTCTGGCACATGCAATGGCCACCGCAGACCAATTTGCGGTAGTTCCATCAAGCGTGAAGGCCTAATCTATTCCACCGTTATGGAAGGTATGGACCCTCCCTCCTTCAAACCTCGGCTCGGAGGACTGCCTAGTGCCACCCTCGCCGCAGGTAAGGGGCTTCCCCATGTCAGGAAGACTCCGGGTGGGGCTCTCTCCAGCGTCCCCTACATGGGGTATGGGTTCACTCCACATACCGTAGACCACGAGCATGGAACTATTGCATATCCGGTCACTCGCCCGCATGGAGGTCCTCCCTATGTCCCTTTCGACATTTTCCCTAGTGATCCCCGCACCCCGGCCCTCATTCCTCTCGGCCCGACACCAGTGCGGCCAGAGGACTCCATGACCAAAATCATCCTCGCCCCAAAGAGCCACCCAGGGGCAGTAAGGCGGGACGTCGTCGGCATAAGAGAAGTCCCTGGGAAGGCCGGGCGGAAGTCAAACGAATCTGTTTCTCAGACTTTGAGGTGGAGTACGACTCGGTGATGGATCCCTCTCCCCAGTCCTCTGAGTCAAGGGTTGGGATAAGGATGCGGCACATCGGCATCGTACTCCCTGAATGCGAGATACATACAATCCCTGCCTCCCTCTGAAGGTATATCCAGGATGAAGAGGACTTTGCGTACCCCCAGGGATCAAACATGCTATCACCATCGTCCTCTCTGGAACCTCTTTCCACCTCAGCCAGAGACGATGGAGACCTTTTTTGGGAGTCGATGGAGAAAGAGCCGTGACATAGAACACCCTTGACAAGCCCCAACACTAGGATAGGAGGCCCGTTCACCGGTCCATCCTATCATGACGTGGAAGCCAGGACACTGAAACCCTTACAGGGCATCTTAGGATTCGGCGGCCAATCGGCCTGCTCGCCCTATTCTCCACCATCCAGCCCACCTGCTCAGCAGCCTGCTTCAGTGCCACTTTCGGTTCCCCAGCCACTCCTAGTTGATGAGCAGGGATATCAAGGGATTGATCCTACACCTGAGCCGTGGAGCTTCTTGACCATCCTCGTAGCAGGACACTTCCCCAAGAAGCTTTGGCCAGTCATAGGGTCGGATTTTGATACACTAGAATCACTCACCCTGGGAGAGTTTGAATGTTTCCTCCAGACCCTTCCGAAAACTCACTATCATCTATGCCACCAGCATGTTACCTATCCTAGGATCCAAGCACACCTCAAGGATATCAGCAAGCGATGTCTCCAGGTCAACTTGGCCACGCTCCCTGTGATTCGACACCCCGAATCACTTAGCCACCACAGGGCCCTCCAATAATAATGCGTTTAGAGCTTCCAATTACTCCACAAAGTCATCGAGGAGGCCACCCCCACATGCACATCCGTGGATGGGGGTAGTACACTGCCCTTCTCTTTAGTGGGATTCACTGATAGCCTGACTCACTGGGGGACTCTGAGGGCATGCCCCCGAGGTTAGCAGCTGTCAATTTGGACGATCTGTCTGGAGAGGGGAACGGTCTGGAACTTCTTGATGGGGACTCACCCCCGGAGGACAAGTCGCTATTGGACCCATAAAAGAGGATTACTCATCAACAGAAAAACCTCCTAGGTCTCCCCGCACCCATTGAGGCGTTAAAACTGAGCCGGAATATCGGCAAGGGTAAAGAGCATGTTGGTGCCGGTCAAGATCCCCGACCCATATACCTCAGTGCATAAGGTAGAGGACGATCCTGAGAAGGCCTCACTACGCCAACAGCTTGCTAAGCAGAAGAGGTTGGTCGATGAGCTTCTGGTTAAACACATTGCAGAGTGGTGACCCAAATACGATGATCTTAGGCTGGGGAAGCAGGGGCAGGAACAACTACCCCTCGGTGAGATTCTCCTAGGAAACCTCAACCATGTCATGTTCGCTAATAGAGGGTAAGCCAAAGCTCATGGGAAGAGGGCGCGATATGTTTCTTAAAAACACCCTGAGCGGCATGATGACCCAAGGGATCCTGCTCAGGTTCCTCCCGATGCACCACGAGTCACTCCACCAGCTGATCCACGTGCTGCTGAGCTTGTATACCGAATTGAAGAGACCGACAATGCGCTTGTGGTTAGGGATCCCTGTCAAGACATGAACCCGCATCCAGATGATCTGATGGAAACACTCATCACCCGCTTAGAGGATTTGGAGACTCAGCAGGTGGCTATCCCACTGGACGACAAGCCATACCCAGCATGGGAAGATGATATTCTAGCACCTCCGGGATTTGGGAATACCACCTTCTCCCCCTTAAATGGGATAGGAGACCCGCCACAGCACCTGGCCCACTTCAACTCGAGGTGTGGGCCTATGTTAGGGACTCTGACACAACAGGAGGCCCCCAATCTCTATTTCTTTGTTCAGACACTAGAGGGTTCGACATTCATCTGGTACAACCATCTCACTGTTATATCTATGACAAGCTGGGAGGACCTTAGTAGGAAATTCCTCTACAATTTCAGTTCCACTACCCAGAAGATGAATATCGCATTCCTCTTCAGGTGCAGGCAAAGTCCTGATGAGTGAGTCGCAGACTTCGTCACCCATTGGAAGGGGATCACATACTCTCGTTACATTCCGTTAACTCAGTAGCAGTTACTGACAATGTGCGCAGAGAATGCCAAGGCAGATCTGGTTCCTTCTTTGGTCACTAAGAATTACCTCGGAGGGTTCTGGGACTTCTCAGACAGGGCTCAGTGCCTTGAATAATCCCTGCGACTGGATAGCCAGGCACGCCCACTGCCTCCTGCAATCCCATCATGGAGAGCTACTAGAGCTGAGGCCACTGTTGTGGCCCAGATAAGGGCCCCCAGGCAGCTAGAATTTGTACCAGGGAGGCCATCTCCACAACCCCATAGGGGTCCGCCCCCATGGGCACATCTCCCTGCCCAGTTGTAGTCGCCTCAAAATGGGAAAGCTCCTCCACGTAACGCGCCACCACCACCTAGGTGAGATAATCAGGTTCCACCTCCTCAGCATGTTCCTCCTACCCCCTGTCATGGTCAAACTCCTAGAGCCCCATTTCCGGATAGAAGGAATCATACCTACTCATTTGATGAGGCTCAGGTCCCCGATTACTTCCACAGTACCTTAGAGCAGAGAATCATGCTGCTTCCTAAGTGCCAGAATCCATAAGAGGCACATCTCACTGATCACCCCAACTACTGACCTTATCACCAGACCCTGGGTAACACTATCCAACAATGCTAAATGTTTGAGGAATGACTCCAAGACTAGATTGAAAACAATATAGTCATGTTGGGCCCGACCCTGATATAAGTGGCAGGCGTCTTTGTGAGATCAGATAATAGTAGTGGTGATGAAGGTGGATGGTAGCAGGATCCCGACCGTGGGTCCCAGAAGTATAATGACTGGACGGCCAGAAAGATGGTCACCCGTGCCTATGATGTCATCCGTGCACGCCTGAATTATCCAGAGTTCTCAGATGCTACAGTTACTACTTTGGCATCATAATCTCAGCCAGCCTCTTCCCAGAAGAGCAAGTAGGGGTGGCGCTAGAATAAAGAATGCACCATGAAAATGCCGTCGTCGTCCCACACTCTTGGAGACTTCATGTCCCCAATAAAGGGGATTCCACATAGAATTAACCCAGGGGTGGAGGACTCCTCAAGTGACGGTCAGGGGTACGCTTCGGTAAACATCGTAGAGTTGGTAAATCCCTTTTTGACTCCCGACGATGAGGAATGCTAGGTGGACCTTCCCAATGTCCCCAACTGTCGCCAGCATCATCGTAGTTGTGGTTACATGAACTTATATGGCACGACAATTGGCACACCTAGCCAGGCCATGCATGCTGCTGAGACCAGACAGCAGGCGTAGTATAGATCTCTGCACACGCGCCCCCTTCATCTGGTGTCGACCGGTTCGCCTCCACCGCCATTTGTGTTGCTGGATCAAGCAGAACCACCTCGGTCGTCCCGTGACAAGTTTCTCCATGCTATCAGTCGACCCCAGCGTTTCAGTATTCATTCGGAAACAACTCTCTAGGCTTAGACTAGTGATCAACAAGATATGCCTAGTACCAGTCAGCTGCTAGCCCAACCAACAAGACCCGTCATACCCCTAATCACAGATCAGCCTCCTGTAGGCAGAAGCTCATGTTGGGACCAAAAGTATGATGTTATGAAGCCCATGGACATAATTCCAGTGAGGTTTTCTATCCATGAGTCTCTTCCCCTTTCGTCTAAAATATGTGAGGCGCTCATTGAGGCCCTAAGTATCCCCCTCCGGTTTTAGATGGAAGTAGTGGCTGAGAAAGCCTTCCACACTGAGGAAATTGAGAACACCAAATTCCAGGTAGTTATCTCATTCTCCAGTAAAGATGAAGACCCTCCTATACAAGGTCACATTCTCCCACTGTACATCACTGGCCAGTTCAATGGTGTAGAAGTTCGTCGCTGTCTTGTTGACACGGGTTCTGGGATTAACCTAATCCCGACTCGGACACTGCGGAAGCTGTGTTTGTCTGAGGATGATTTAACTCCCTCCAACCTCAGAATCCAAGGATATGATAAGAACGAGAAGACTCCAGTTGGCAAGACCCTCTTGAAGACCCAGTTCGGTGGCCTAATTTCAAACACTGAATTCATGGTTGTCTCCCAGGACACCGCATACAATGCATTGATGGGAAGGTTGTGGCTCCACCTGCATGCAGCGGTCCCCTCATCGTATCACCAATGTGTCAAATACTCCGTTAATGGTCGAGTAGGTGTGCTCTAAGGAGATGTATATTCTTTTCCCTCTTGTGAATCCCATTATCTTAACACCGACTATTAAAAGAGCAAGGATAAGCAGATTCTGGCAGGTGAGGTTGAGCCTCCCACTGTCACAAATGATCCCTGGGCAGGTTTCGATGACGCCTACGTCTTCCCAATACATCGGTTGGAGGCCACAACCCCCGAAATGGGGCAGTGTTTTGTTGTTTTAGGTACAATAGGATGGAATATTCCCAGGTCCAAGAGACAAAAGAAAATCACCTCGTACTCCAACACCAACCAGGCTCCGGTGATTCCGGAACCTCCTACCCATGTACGTTATTGGGGAATCATGCTCATGGAAATGGCGGTATGTCATAAGTCTCTCTTCCGTCGGGCTAGAAATAACTGGCTCAAGCCAACGTGCCACTACTGCTTTGATGTCATCATGCGTAGCCCCTTGGGCTGAAGACCAGATGAGATTGGATCAACATCCTTCATCGCTATGGTCTTAGTGGCACATCAGTCTCTTAATAGGGTAACCACTGCCACCCAAGACGGCATCAACATCCCATCGGAGTCCGGTGCCCCAGATATAACTCTCCCTGCAGAAGATCCCTCCATAGGTGGAGAAGGGGATATAGAATATGCACCCACCGCCTTTGAGGAGGGCCTCTCCACCACGGTCAACTAGTTGGTACAGGTGCACATCGGCAACGAGGAGGACCCAAGACCCACATTAGTCAGTGCCGCCATGCCCCCCGAGGAGCAGCAATGGTATGTGGAATTCCTCAGATAGCACTGAGATGTGTTCTCTTGGAGTTTTTACAAGATTCCATGATTAGATCCTCAGGTAGCTATCCATCGCCTTGGACTCCCGGCAAACAATCACTGGTTCAAGAAGCCTCCCAGAAAGATGCACCCTTCTCACGGTGCCATGGTTGAGGCCAAAGTTGACATTCTTATCAAAGACAACTTCATTAAGGAAGTTTAGTACCCCAGGTAGCTAGCCAACATTGTGCCAGTCAGGAAGAAGAACAGACAAATCAGAGTTTGTATCGACTTCTGTGATCTCAATCGCCACTGTCCGAAGGATTATTTTCCCCGTCTAGTGACAAAGCTGTTGATTGATTCCACAAATGACTTCCAATCCCTCTCCTTCATGGATAGTTATTCTGGGTACAATCAAATCAGGATGGATCCCGAGGATGAGGAGTCCACTGCCTTCAGGGTGGCCTAGGGTACTTTCTGTTATCGGGTTATCCCCTCCGGCCTGAAGAATGCTGGTGCCACCAACAACCGGGCCATGCATCGTATATTCAACCCAATTTTGGGAATGTTGGTGGAATATAATGTGGATGATCTGGTAGTAAAATCACGCATGAACTAGGACCATCTCAAGGACATTTTAATAGTGTTTGGTTTCCTCCATTCCTGCCGCCTGCAGATGAACCCGTTGAAGTGTGCCTTCAGGGTTACGTCCGACAAGTTCCATGGCATTATATTCAGATACAGAGTCATTGAGATAGACCCAGAGAAGATCAAAGCCATCAGTCAGATGCCTCCGCCGAGCAATATTCAAGAGCTTCGAGGTCTCTAAGGACACTTAGCCTACATACACCGATTCATTGCGAATATGGATAGAAAGCGTAAGACCGTTTCCTGGCTCATGGAGAAAGGTGCCACCTATGAATGGGATGGATAGTGTCAGACCGCCTTCGAGGAAATAAAGCAATACTTTCTCCAACCTCTGGTCTTGATGCCACTCCTCTCCGTGAAGTCGTTGGTCCTTTACGTGACCACCCTGGAATGGTCCCTTGGCGCAATTCTCTCCCAGAATAAAAATGAGGGAATAAAGAATATCCCCTACTACCTCATTCGCGTGCTCCTCGACACAAAATTTAGGTATTCCCACATTGAGAAGAGCTGTCTAGCGCTCGTATTTGTTGTGAAGAAATTGTGGCACTACTTGCAGCACCACGGGGTACAACTGATCACTCGGGTAGAACCATTGAAGTACATCCTAAACCGACCTATGTTGAGTGTCTGACTAGTGTGGTGGGTAGTGATCCTCCAGCAGTTCGACATCAGGTTTGTGCCTCAAAAGGCTATCAAAGGCAGTCATTGGTGGATTTTCTAGCTGCCCACCCAACCTCTGTGGATCAGCCGCTGGACATAGCTTTTCCTGATGAGGCAATACTCTCAGTCTATCTTGTCATCCCATGTTTGCAGATTCACTTTGACGGTGCCTCCCGGAGCCCCACCTGTTGGAGACTCAATGATCCTAGGCTCAATATAGTAGGCCTGGGTATCATTTTCATCACCCTGAAGCAATCAATTCTAATATAATCATTCCTCTTGTCAGAGGGCTGCATCATCAATGAGGCAGAGTATCATGCCCTCATTACTGGCCTCAAGCTAGCCCTCGGGATCTACATGTGAAAAGGGGATTCTGAGCTGGTCATCAAGAAGGTCAATTTCCACTATGTTGTTAAAAAGACAGAACTTGTGCCATTTTTGGAGTGTACCCTCCATCTAATGGCCCTGTTCCATTCTCGTCCGGAGGTCGTTCATATTCCCCAGTCACAGAACGGTCGAGCAGATGCTTTGGCCAGCTTGGCCGCGTCACTTGTAGAGCCCGAACAGGATGACCTGATTATCCACGTGGCACATAGGAGAGTTATTGCACCTGTTACCCCAGAGGATGACCTTAGCTCGTGGGTAAACCATCTTACCATTGCTGCCCCTATGTTAGGAGCCATGGGTATTTCATATGTGGTGATTGAGATAGTTCCTGGGTGGAGGACACCCTTGGATGAATACCTCCAACATAGTAATCTCCCGGCAGACAATGCTGAGCGCGAGCGAATCCGACACTGCTCTCTACAGTTTACCCTTCAGAGTGGTCCCAACCTTGAGAAGATCCTTTATAAACATAGATTTGATGGTGTTCTCATCCGTTTCCATCAAGGAGTCAAGATTCCACAAGTCAGGAAAGAGGTTCATGTTGGTCCCTATTGCTCCCAATAGGCCGAGTCAAAGTTCTACCACCAGATACAGAGACTGGGGTACTTATGGCCCTCCATGATCCATGACTGCATCGAGTTTGACAAGAGGTTCCATGCATGCCAAGTTCATGATATCTCTGTGCATCGGACACCGAAGCCTATCCACACTACCAAGTATTCTTATCCCATTGTTGTCTGGGGGTTGGATGTTGTAGGACCTTACACACCAGCAATGGCCCACCAATGCTGGTTCATTCTGACCGGTACAGATTTCTATTCCATGTGGGAAGAGGAAATTCTGATCAAGGAAGTCAAAGACCATTATATCGCTGAGTTCATGAGTTCCAACATCATCTATCGATTTGGAGTACCTCATGCAATCCTCACTGATAACAGCACCAACATCTGAGTAGCCGAGCTGAATAAATTGTTCACCAAGTACAACATTCACTCTAACCACACCTCTCTCTATCATGCACAATCAATTGGATAGATCGAGGAATTTAACAAAACACTCTCTAGAATTCTGCAAAATATGGTTGGTCAGAACAAGAAGATTTGGCTGGATAAACTCCCCAACGCCCTCTGGGCTTATCATATGATGACTCGTAATTCCACCCAGGTGAACCCGTTTTCCCTGGTGTACGGAGCTGAGGCCGTCCTGCCCATCAAGATTTAGTTTCCTTCATTGTGCAGAATGGTCTACGACCAACAAGTGCCAGATAGAGTTTTCGTAATCCATCTAGGTGAATTGGAAGCGCTGGAAGAGAATAGGCTTCGTGCTTTGCACAACCAGGAAAGTCATCAAAGCAGGATGGCTCGAGCATTCAATAAGACAGTTTTCCTCCGCTCCTTCCTTCAAGGTGACCTGGTATTGGCCCTCAGGGAACCAATGATCCCCGGTAGGAAACCACCCAAGTTGGAGGCCAAATGGGAGGGGCCTTTCATCTTCCATGTGATCTATCCCAAGGGTGCGTACTCCCTGGTGACCATGGATAGTGAGCATATATCTCGTCCAAGCAATTCTATGTTCCTTAAGTAGTTTTTTTCCTGACCCTACGGGGTCCCCAACGACCTTAAACTAGATGTCGGTCCCATATGACCCTAAACTGCATCTGGTCAAGCATGACCTTAAACTGCATTTGGCCCTACATTTGGGCACCTCCAGTCCCACATGACCTTAAACTGCATGTTCGTCCCCCAAGACATTAAACTGCAAGATGGTCAGGCCTTCTTGACCGAGGCCCTGCCTCGGTCCCCCGACCTAGGCTCTCTCCAGCGGGATTGCACAACGTGGTGTGGGATTATGTCCTTATTCACATCGAGTTAGTCGCTGCACCACATACCGCCCTTATTTGAGGTTTCCTTCTATTATTATCTTCCTCACTGTAAGACGTTAAAATGAAAGCTAGTCAGGCCTTCCGGACCAAGGCCCAGCCTCAGGCCCCCATGGCCTTCTCGGGCCCCTTAGCCCAAGTCTAGTGTGCGGTACGGTGTGGGATCATGAACTCATTCATGTCGCATTGCCCGTCGTGCCGTAAACCTCCCATGTCCAAGTAATATTATTCCCTGACGCTCATCTTGTATGTCATTAAACTGAAATCCGGTCAGGCCTCCCTGACCGAGGCTAGCCCTGGGCCCTTGGCCTAGGATCACTCATGTGGGATTGTACAGTGTTGTGTTACTCGTCGTTTCATACACATTCCCAGATTAAATGCCTCTCATCATCCTACATGACGTTAAACTGTTCTTTTAGAAATATGTGTGGCTTGATTCCCATTCTTATGGGATACGTAGGACTGCCTAAACACCTAGATTTCATGTACAACCTCGTCTCTTAAGAGATCCCACGATCTCCCGGTCACCTCGGCCACTTGGTATGTCCCGCTACATGAGGTGGATATATAGGTGTGGTATAGGGATTTAAAAACTATGCCCCCTTCTCCTGGGGATCCGCCATCTTTTTGCCGCTCTCAAACTGAGCCCTTCGACCATTTCTAGTGGTCTGCTAATATGATCAGAGTACTTTGGTCTAGGACCTGGAGTGTCAGATTCAACTTAGGCAAGTTCTGTCCACTTGTAAAGCTTCGTGCTCCCCTACCCTCAGGCCCCCAATATCTTTCACACCTGGAGGGACCCCCAAGAACAGCCTAGATACAATGCTTAAGGGCTCTCCCACCCTCATGGGACAATGCCCCCGATGGTTTCAAACAACAAATTGATACAAATACCGCTTTTTGAATACGGTCTGCAGTTGAAGCTCATTTGTTTGACCCCAAGGCTAACACGATAGGATGCTGTGTTGCGAACATGGTCAGCAGTAATTCTCCACCGTCACGTCGACTTCTTCAGGCCTTGAATGTTGGTTTCATGATTCACAATATGTTCCACCCCATCGTGTCATGGTGGAATCTCGACACTCCTTGCACTAACCCTCAGTGCTCTTCCACACGTCAGGCAGATAAAGCTATGTTATGGCGTCTCTTGGGGCTTCTGCGATCCGAGTGCTAAGATTATAGCATTGAGTCTTCTCTGAGGGCCATGCACAACTTGGTCCTCATCCCCACGGGATATGAGGGGTCGCCCAGACATTGCGTTTCAGGCCCAGCTCAGCTGGAAGCTAGTGTCTCCTGACCCTTGAGCTTTAAACCCTCGCCGACCCTTTGGCCCAAGGATCCTCTCAAGGTACCGTGCGGTGTGGTGTGGGATTATGTCCCCATCTGCATCAAGTACATTTTATCGTATCATGCACGTTCCCCCAGGTCTAAGCCATATGACCTTAAACTATGCTGGTTGGTCCTACCACATGACCCAAAACTGTGATGATATCGTCCCGGTCGCATGATGAAAAACGGAACCGCATTGTGATGTCCCCTCCATAGGGGACATCACGTTGGGTATCGGTCAATCACCATACCATTTTTCAACACATGTATACGGTTAGATTATTATAGAAATTCCAGGATTTTCTACCCTAGGATGGTTGTTCCACAAAATAAAAAACCATTCACCTTCAAGGAAAAACAAGATACAGCAAATGCCACTTCTTTTGGTGTGAGGGTTAGACCCTCATTCCTCCTTCAACCTTTTCACAGGTACCATGTCGTGATGTTCCACTATTTCCAAGAACGAAGTGCAACTTGATCCCCATTATTATAGGGTACGTAGGAATGCCCAGACCTCTTGTCTTTGGGTCGAGCTTGAGGTCTTCCAATTCATCGTGTTTGTCTCGCCTTGGGACCTTGACTATGGGATTGTGTGGAGTTGTCTGGGATTATGTCCTCATTCAAATCATGTTTTCAAAACCCACCCCACGTACACCATGTTATGAGAATTATCCCTCATGTTTTCTGTCCTTCACGACGTTAAAAGGCACCTCTATGAACTACGTATGGCTTGATTCTCATCCTTATGAGATATGTATGAGTTCCTGGGCACTTCCCCACAAGCCCAGACTAACTTCCATGTTCGTTTCTTTGGCCTAAACACTTCTCCAAGGAGCACATGGTAAGTAGGACCTTTTCCTCATTCACGTCTGGTTTTGCAACCACTTTTCAAGGTGTCTCCCACTCTCCTTACTCTTTGGGCCGAGTTGTAAGACCTTAAACAAAGATCATTTACAGAACTATGTATGTATTGATTCTCATACTAATGAGATACGTAGGAATTCCTAGACATTTAGTCTTGGGTCCAACACTGGGGATCACCAATCCCATCCCACCTCACTATTGGCCCCTTGGACGGACTTCTTGGGGAGTGGTGTAACTGCAACACCTGCACCGAATGAGTTCGGGATGCCCCATAGTAATTGGAAAGTGACAATTCTCTCACCAGAGATGTCTTGTCTAAAATTAGGGATGATCCATGACTAGATTAATATGTCTGCCTAATGTGCCTCCACCACGGTGGCGCAATTTTGGGAGTGTTGGGTTCTGTTTGAAAAAAACTGTCACTTCTCTTTCCACTCTTTTAATGCCCCTTTATTCGGATCTTCATCCTCTTTCATGTTTGATGGGACCCCCTAGGAGTATGGATGCTTGAATTGTGGTCCACCTACTCTAACAATACGGATGATTGACCCATGGTCCGCCTGTTGTGACATTATGGATGATTGAACCACAGTCCGCCTGCTGTCTTGGGCCAACGTTCGGGAAGACTGATCATGTTTGGTGGGACCACCTAATAGTATGGATGCTTGAAGTGTGGTCTGACTGCTGTAACAATATGGATGATAGAACTTTGGTCTGCCTGTAGTAACAGTATGGATGATTGACCCATGGTCTGCCTACTGTTTTGGGCCGACGTTACGGAAGACTGATCGATGATATTTGAGTTAGGCCCCGTGTTGCTAACATGTTTAGAAGTAAGACCTCATTTTTTATCACCATTTCAGGCTAATGTGTTATAAATACTACATTTTTTCTATGGTAAACAGATATCCTCCATCGTTATGCCCCCCATAGTGTTCCGAATTTTGGTAACGTGATTCACCTTTTTCATCTCCCTATGTTCGGATTGAATTCAATACCCCTGACATTACCCCACTCATGCATTGTAGCACATTGAGGAGGCGTTACATTGATCATTCTGAGGTACCCTCCCTTCAGATGGACCTCCCACTCTTCCTTAGAAATCCAGGCTCGATTTTGGATGCCTGAAGTTTGGTTAATTCCCCCTAGTCAGAAGAAATGATAACACGAGCATCCTTTGTTTATCACATTGGGTACGGCCCTTACGAGCTTAGGGGTGAATTATTATTTATTTATGGATTATGGTTGAGCATGTTAATAAAAAGGGTATGGATAAATGGATTCATCAATTCATTGGTTCTAAATGGTGAGAAGTAAAACAAGAAGTTCATGAGATAGCCAAAACAGGTCCCTTAAGGGTCATCCTTTTGGATTTATTTTTTCAGGATTGGAGTGATCCCATCCACCTAAGCCAATTCGTCTGAGGCTGCCTGAGAAAATGTTGGATGCACTTCCACCCTTTGTGTCGTGTCATCCGGCTCTCCTCGGCCGCCTCCGAGTCTAAGTCATCTATCTCCTCAGGATCAGCGGGCCGATATACAGGGAAGACAGCCACCTGGTCAGTTTCAGGATCTGCCTCAGGGATTCCCTCACATGGAATAGGATCCTCAATGTCTGGGTGACTTTTATCTCTTTCCCTGAAAACAACGGTTCTTTCGTCAGCTTATGGCCTCACTCCAAAGTCATCACCACTGATGTCTGCCGCCCCATGCTCACCAATTTTAGGGGCTGACTCAGTATGGGAAGCATGTTCTAGAGGAGGCAGTACATCTACCACTAGTTCGCTCGCAGACGGCCTGGGCTCAGCAGACCGATGGGCCTCCAACACCGATATCACTGTACATGGATCATCTTGATTAGTTGAGTTCTCTAACAGTAATCACCAGTAGCGAAGCAAAGGACTTAAAAGATCCCAAAGTGTCATCCTCTGGTGTTCTGGCCACTGTAATAGCTATCGTGGTAGGAGACCCCTCATCACTTGTTAGTTTGATGATCGGCGTCGGGGCCCCACCCTGTCCCACCAGAACCTCTTCACATTCCTCTATTAGGGAAGCATGATCATGGCCTATATGCTCCAGAATGAGATAGAGAAATGGGTCAGAAATTGCAAGAGATAATGGAAGAAGAAGGAGGATGAATAAGGATATAGACATACCTCGAGCAGCTCAGTTATGTCCATGTTGGAGCCGACGATCTCGCCAATCTCTTGCAGGATACCTTGGCAGGACCCTCCGTGGGATAATTCACCCTATCATGTCTCCTAATCTCCCTCTGGCACCTCATCATTGTCGCCTTCTCCCAGCGGAATCACATCTGGGTCATGCTATTGGTTGAGCATCACTTTCACCAGGAAAGGTGGCTCCACACGCCGACCCCTTTGGCACGCGTATGTGTCCATGGCTGCTAGATATGCATTTCGCCAATGAAAATTCCCCTGGTCGGTAACCAGGATGACCCCGACCTCTGGCAGTTGGATCCCATCTTGCATTATCTTCTACCAGATGTATTCAACACTCATTCATTGCCGCAGTGTCATCTAGGCCGAGCACAATGCCAGGAATAATGCATCATGGGATGGATCGAGCAGGATTCTTATCTGCTTCCTGGGATGTTCTTTGGCCGCACCATGCGACCCCCCGCGCAACGAGGTCGTAGCAACACCATGCGATGTCCCCACTACTGTGGTCCCGACCTTCGAAGGCCTCACCACCTGGTGCGCCCCTAGACCCCCCCCTTCTGAAAGCACCTTGCCTGCTCTCTCGTCACCCAGGTTCCACTCGGGTAGTCTTGATTTTCCGAACTCACTTGCATAAAAGCCCCTCAGGGTACGCAATAGCCCAATGCTCAGCATACTCGGTTGATAGGCCTGCGTTGACCACGATGGGAGGAAGGGAAATAATGTCACCAGAGCCGTAAGTGGTGAACATTAACAACATCTTGTGAAAGACGCAGGGATTCCACTCCTCCCAGACATCCGTGAATACCCTCTTCAGCATTAGCTGGAGGCACCTGAACTGTCTATTGAATTGGGACGGCACGTAAGGCTCACCGATGATCTTCCCATCAATCTGAGCCACATGCACCCCACCTCAGATGCTCTGGAAGTATTCTTGCTGCTCTAGTGAGCCTTGACCATTTTCTACCATCTGGCCGATCAGGGTGAGGAATGGGATGAAGTTAAAGTTGGAATGGTTGCCAATTCTGATCCTTACCCCCTCCTCGTTGAGCATCATCAGCGTCACCCCGACAATGTTCAATAGAGATGGTCGTAGGCCATTGGCTGGAGGACGAACGACGTTTGGGAAAGTGTACCCGCTAAGATGAGACGCCACCCAGCCATGGAAGATTTAGAAGGGGCCACACACCCTCTGAGGTGACCCCACTCTTGATATGCGTCCCATAATGGCTTAAAAACTTGATAGCATGGGGACCTGCAAATTGAACCTTTTTTTGGCAGCCATGGTGCCCGCCATCACCAGGGATGCTGGACGGACACCCATTCTTGCGTCCCACACCGGCAGGAGCCACCCACTCAGGAAGGTGGTGAGGAACCCTGTATATCAGACATTCGGTTCACGGGCCTCAATGACGAGTAGCCCCACGATTGGTATTTCCCCATATCCAGGATCCTACAGTACAATCCATTCTTGCTCCTCTGAGCCGCGGTTGGGAACCATTTTCCCCATCCCAACATCTTGCCCGCTGGGTCCATCTCTAGCAATAGGCTGAACCATTCCTTATAGGTGATGTCCTTCAGGAAGTCCTTGACCTGTAGCCTCTCTTTGGCCAAGTCTAGTAGGTTCCACGTCAGCATGGGGGTCCTTGATCTTTCCTCCCAGGTGTTCATTGAGGGAAGGAGCTCTTCGTATTGGTAGCCATCCAGTGGGATACCTCTGATGCATTGAACATCCCAGAGACTAATTCCAAACTCCCCATGGTGAAGATGGAATGTGTTGGTGTCAGGGGACCACCGGGTGAACATCTCTGGCATGAGTTCAGTTTGGCGGTAGAAGTGGAACTGCGACGTCCACGCTACCTCAAATAGACCAATGTGCCGCAGCTCGGCTCCGAATTGGTCGCACGTATGGAAAACCCATTATTCCTAGGCCCACTCACTAGTGATGTTGCCCTCAGACCACAAGTCCCAATCATGAAGCCTTCCCTTTGTGTCGTTCCTGATGCTCTGACGGAACGTGTTTGCGTAGAGGGCCAAAGACATCACCTCACCGGGATCATCCCCAGCAATGGTCCTAGTCCTCGGGTTCAGGACATACACATCCATGTGTATCGTCTCTCTGTTAGGATAACCATTGTTGGTGATATTGTATTGGGGAAGGTCATCATCCTTGGTCACCCATGACCGCAGTGTGTCCACCTCAAAGCCCGGTAGTGGAAACTCGTCCAAGATACCGAACTTCCAGAGCGATAGGTTGTTGGACAGAGGATACTCCTTATGGGTGGGGTTTAACAGGTTCAACAAGGTAAGGTTGTTGGAAACAACCACCATAGTTCCATAAAACTCCTCATTCACCTCCATTTCATCTCTATGAGCGGCAGATTCTCCCTCATCAACTTGCTTTGTGGCCATCTCAAGTGCTTTGAGAATTACACGGAATCTGGATGAGCTGCGTGCAATCTGGATCTGTTGCGTGAAATTCAGGAGTTTGGTGCGCAATCAGAGTAGTCGGCGTGAAATATCCTAGGTTTGTGCATAAATACAGATGCAGCTCGGAGGGAATTGTGTGCTGCCAAGGTTTGTTTTACGCACAGGAGAAGATTAAATTTCGTGCACGGAGGATTTGAGCTTATCGTGCGAGAAAGATTGGGTTCGGACCAAGGGACCCAGGGCCCATTTTATAGGTGAGGCTGGGGGTTCTGCGCCATGCGAAAAACAGATTCTGTGCTGAAACATCGTTTTGCGCGCTGTGGTAGTTTTTGTGCGCAAAGGGCCCCCGTGGTTCAACACTTCGGCATTTCGGCGTTTCCCTTGGAATCAGATCATTGTGACCTCTCACCGACCCAATTCCAAGGGGGGGAATTTGTAGACGTTGAAAATTCTGTAACTCCTAAAGGAAGTTTTGAAATGACAAAGTGAAGTCATATTTGGAACTGGGGAGCTAGTTCATAGGGCCCATAGGTGTTGCGTGAAATAAAGGAGGATGCACACGAAAAAATGTTGGCTGCGCGAAAGGAGTCTGAGATTCGTGAAAGGTCCCCAGCGGTGGGGCGCAATATCTGCGCGCCCGCACCTGTGCAGATCATTTTCCATGCCGACGTCTCTAGCACGCAAAATTTCATGCACCACTTGGGTTCTGAGATGCCGGAAGCCTATAAATATAAGGGTACCCCTTCCATTTCGGGGTTGCGGAATTTCAATTGGCTCTCCTGCGCGAAATAGGACTTCTGTGCGCGCATGATGGCCTCCAGGTACTAACCCTTTTCACGCAACCTCACCCCGGGAACCACCTTTGTGTGTGACCCCACTGGCTTATATAAAATTCCACACTCTTCAGGGTTCCTCCATTGCATGCAATTCCTTCCAGTTGCACACAAAAAGGTCCAATTGCATGCAATCCCTTCGTTGGGTGTGGCCTTGCCTTAGGGTTCGGCATTTTCCACTCGCGCACAATTCACTTTCATCATACACAATTCCCCTGCCCCAATTATGCGCAGTCTTGGTGTTTTTCTCCCAAACCTTCCCTTTGCGCGCAATCCCCAGGACCCCTCACCTCGATGCCACCCGGGCGCCTCCCTGTGTAGATGCCCGATGACCTCCATACCGGGCATGCATGCCATGCGCTGTTTTCCCATACGACCATCCAGGTTCGTACGAAGTAACCTAAAGGTCACTTGGGTGGTGTTTCCTGTGGTTTTTCTTTGCCTCATGATTATTTGCATAGGCACGCTAATGGCTATTGCTTTTTCGCATAGCCATGCTAACGTGGACCCCTCGATGGTTTTCTCTGCGACCCCCCTTCACTACGGCCTTGTTGATGCCTTCCCTCCCACCAGGGGTAGAGGGTACCAGTTATGTAAGACCTAGGGGTGGGGAGCGAACCCACCACATCCGAGCAGCAGGATGTTAAACTACCAAGCACCTCGTCTTCAACACATGACATTAAACTATGATCTTGCCCCGTGCCTCACACACAAAGTCCCCCCATCTTGGACACTCTTTACGCCGCTCATCTCCACGGGAAGGGAATCTTTCTCACATGGAGTGATATCCTCCCTCTTGGAGTGTATTTTGTCCACGAGGGAAGGGCAACCACCCTAGTGTAAGCCCCTAGCCACTCCTATGGAAGGTAACACCCATGAACCTACGTACTTCCCCAGTGCCAAGGCCAGTGGAGGGCGTGATAGAAAATGAGGCATCTCCTTTGTTCGGTCCCAAATCCCTCTCCCTCCATGATTTGTCGCACATTGGTCCTCCATCCTGGAGTAAGTCCCAACACCATGGGATGTTCAATGTGTAATCCCCTCTTCACTTCTCACAGACGCATCCTTCGCGACGTGATCGTCAGGTCCCTGTAACCTCTTGTTTCTCACACCGAGCATGACTCACGTGAACATTGAGAGAGCACCGACATGGACCCCACCACCAGCGAACTACGAGGACTTTGATCCATGCTAAGTCATGGTACGTAGGAAGCCTCGATGAGGTTCAAGCCCACCACCTGGTCGTACCGACCCCCTTCACGTCGGTTCGCCAACATCATGGGCGGCATTAGAGCGTAAGCCCCAGATGCCCCCGTCCCGCATGACGTTAAACTGTATGCCATCCCGTAGGACGTTAAACTGTATTCTCCCATCCCGCATGATGTTAAACTATTTTATCCCATCCAGCACGGCATTAAAATGTCTGCCTCGTCCCGCACGACATTAAACTGCACCATCTGAACTACATGGACTTTAATCTGTGTTAAGGCATGGTACGTAGGAAGCCTCCACGAGGTTCAAGCCCACCACTCAGTCATTCTGACCCCTTTGTGTAGGTTCACCAACTCCTTGGGCTGCATCAGAGTGTAAGCCCCATATCCATAGTGGGCCACCTCAGAGCGTAAGCCCAATATCTATTGTGGGCTGCCTCAGAGCGTAAGACCCATATATAATGTGGGCCCCCTTAGAGTGTAACCCCATGTCCACTATGGGCCTCCTCAGAGCCTATGCCCAATATTTAGTGTGCGCCGCCTAAGAGTGTAATCCCCATATCCACTCTGGTCCGCCTCAGAGAGTATGCCCCATATCTACTATGGGCTGCCTCATAACGTAAGCCCCATATCTGTTATGGGCCGCCTCAGAGGGTAAGCCCCATATCAACTGTCGTCCGCCACAGAGCGTAAGCCCTATATCCTGTGTGGGCTGCCTTAGAGGGTAATCCCCATATCCACTATGGGCCGCCTCAGAGCGGAAGCCCCATATCCACTATGTGCCGCCTCAGAGCGTAAGCCCCATATCCATTGTGGGCCACCTCAGAGCTTAAGCCCCTTATCCATTTTGGGCCACCTCAGAGCGTAACCCCTATATCCCACCATTATGGGCCGCCTCAGAGTGTAAGCCCCAAATGCCTTGTCCTGAATGACATTAAACTGTATACCCAAACTATGGTGACTTTGATCCGTGCTAAGCCATGGAACATAAGAAGCCTCCATAAGGTTCAAGACCAACACCCACGTCCCATCTTGTCCTCTCCCTTGAGCCCACATGCCTCAGGAAGCTCATGCCCTAGCCTAATGGTTTTACTCCCTCTAGGTGCCATCCCTGCGTTCATTCTCACGGGTCACCTCTCTGGGTGTCCCACTGTATCATCGAACTATAAAGACATTGATTCCCTTCCACGAGGATACGTAAGAAGTCTCCTCGAGACTCAATCCCAAAGCTATCACCCATCATGATTCTTACCTGGGCCGCCACATCCCTGTGGGATCATGCCACTTCACTCCACTCCGTAACATCCGGGAGGCCGGCCATGTGTTGGCCCTAATATCGTTGTTCCCTCTAGGGGGTTCTACAATCTGATCCACTCCCAGTATTCCGATCAGTTCAATCCATCTCTACAAGACATTAAACACATGAAATTCCCCGTGTTAAACATGGGAAGCTGAGGAAAACCTTAGATACATGCCTATGACATAAAATTCCCCGTGTTCGATGTGGGATGCCTCAGGCTTCCGTGCCCTAGAGAAGCCCTATAATAAGGGACAAGAAATACATGCCAATCCCCCAGCGTCAAGACACTCCAACGACACCTCAACATGACCACTCTCTTAACCGAAGGTTTCTGCGCTGACCAGACCACTTGGAGCATCTCAATGGAAGCAGTGTAATTAACTAGTGTCCATGACGATATGGAACCGGGAACGAGATTCACGAATACATCTAAATCTATGAGGGAGACCAGGATTAAGTGATGAGCTCCGAGGATGAATCCACAGTAGGAAGAACCGACATTCCATCATCCCAGTTTTGATCAAGGAGAATAATTCCCTAAATAAAGAGTGAATGCCACCTGCCTTTTGAAAGCTGGAATGCATGGCAACAAGTCGTGTGTCCTCTACATGATGGATGCGCACGCACGCCCAAGCGGAAAGCATCGGAAACAGTATATATAAACAGGTTCATCAACACAATGAACAACCTTATTAAAATTTTCATTGAATTTATCAAGATATTAATATGTATGTGATGTTTATAGATTAGAATTTTTCTATACATATTTTTTGAACTTAGATAGAATTATATTTAATTTACATTAAATCTAACATAATTAATTTTATCAATTTTGTCCAATGATTTACATTTTATAAAAACAAAATCTGTAGATTTGAGTGAAAAAAATATCACAGCCCTAACAGTTTCTGATAAACATTTATTTCATCCTCTATGAAATAATATTGTCAATCAGAATATCATGGTCTTTTTATATAAATTCATCTTCATTAAAGGATCTTCATAGGTAACTAATCATTATTCTATTTCTTTATCCCACCATTTATGAGATTGTTGATTTCTCATAACTTTCTAATACACTTGTATTTCTAAAATTTAAATCATAACCTACACATTCAATAGAATCAATTTTATTGAAAATAAATTAATTTGGTGAAAATTATACAATTTTTATTTGATATTGTAATGAATATACCCTTATATGATTAAAAAATCATTTCCATAATAAATATTTTTTCACAGAAGTAATACTCTTATAAAATACCTTTATAGAATTAACTATTCCTTTAGAATCTCAGAAAGAATTAATTAGTGTTACAGAATTCTTATTTCTACCTTAATCTGAAGAAACCTTTTTTACGGTGGTATTCTAATCCTTAATGAATCTAATAATTTCCTAATATCATCTCTTAGTTTTTTCCATAAGGTATTTATATATCATACTCATTTTTTATTTTTTATTTTCAATATAATTTATACATATTGACTTGATATAAAATTGGTTATTCTTAACACCAATGATATCTTTATGAGTATTTTCTAATGAATGGTTGTTCTACTAACAAAATTTTTATCTGAACATTGTACTATGATTCATTTCTTTTCAATTAACCCTCATCCAAGTAGTTTTTTTATTTTTAAAACTATAAATGTTGTTCAATTGCATCCATATCATTGATGATGGTGTTACACATTTGAAAAATCTCAGGAAAAAATTCTTCAATAAAATCTATATCGATATCAAGATATAGATTTTTTCCCATATACCTTTGATAAAATCATGTATATATCTTACCACTTGAATTGGATTTTTTTTTAAAATTCCCCTAAAATCAATGTAAAAATTAATAAATGAATCAATATGAATACTTTATATTAACTTAAATAGACTCATTACGAGGATAATTATCAACAGATTTGAGAGAAATATTAACAGTTTCATTGCCTAAAACTAGTGATGTATCCCTTCTCACATTTCTTAAGGTAGTAATGTTCTCTAATTTGTAAGACTATTTTTTTCATATATATTAATATTATATAAGAAAAATATATATTTATATATATAACATAATTATTTTCCAACTAAAGTATCTCAATTTATTCCTTAAATATGTTGTTAATGGATGATAGATAAAAATCAGATTGGAAAAAACAGATCCAATTAGTGGTAGAACCGTGGTATCTAATAGAAATTGATCATTCCAGTAATCTAGTGGAGTTACACTAAGATTTGTAAAGAGGGGTGTGGATGTTGAATTAGTATGAAATCATTTTAATTAATTAACTTCTCATCATAATTCTTCGAACTCTAACACTAGTTAGGATGAATTAATCTCAATTTTTTCACAACCCCTCCCCACAGAGCATACCCCTCATTAGCTAGAAATGGGATAAAAGATATATTGACCCCCGAGACCCACCTCCAGTAGACCTTGGGATGGCTACTAGCACCGAGGGTATAATGAAGTTGCGGATGAGAAGTAGTAACCTCTAAGAAAAACCCAAGGAGAAGATATATTAAAGGAATACAAGAACCAAATCCTGATCATGATACAATATAAAAGATATCCCATGTACATATTTGTAATGTAATGAAAAACTACTAAAACTGAAATATAAAACTACAAGTTCCAAAATAAAGTAAAGCTGACAGTGACTGTGAATTCCAAACAGCTCCTACCGTACCTATGACAGTTGTAACAATATTGATATCCAACTTCACAAATTGACCTGAAAAACAGTTTATATATATGTTGGGTGAGTATAATAGTATACCCAATACATCTCTCCCCAAATCCTCTCATGAAAGAGGAATGGAAGTCACACTAAACCACAATAAACAGCATGTGAAACTAATTTTTCACCTAAATTGGTATACTATATTCTGATCTTCATAATGGATACTCTCACCATGTATCGCATACAAGAGTATATATTATAATAATGATTATCAAGGGTACCTTGCTACTAATTTCCCTTAAGTTCTCCTCTCTACCCTAACATCTCACGTCCTGAGAATATTAATAAAAAATGTCTAGCCCACAAACACCTAGGAAAAGCACCACAACATGAACATTTTGCAATAAACCACCATGTCCAAATATCCAAAAGTAACAATATATTTTCTAGGATCCACCACAACTCGTATAACATGTACCATAAATTAGGTATTATACATCAAGCCATTGCATACCATACACTGTGTAATGATCCTAAATCCATAACATAATATACAATTTATAACTATAGTAGTACATAGAAAAATATATCTAGAGTATATGTGCGTGAAACAAACACAAGCCATTACATACCTCTACACACATATATGGGTAAAACTAACCATCGTGCATACCGGTATAATTAACTACCTATAGAAGAGAGAGGAACCAAAGGGGGTATTTATCCATCCATTGTCCCACTTGGATGTTGGGAAAAACACCCCCAAGGATCAAAATACCTAGATTTTAGTTTCCCTAACTGAAAGGGTAATGTAGAATATAGAAACAAAAAATGTACATCATATAATAACTCTCACAACCACACTATGGTCAAATCCTTTTCTAAGAAACAACTTCATCTAACACCTCTCAGACTCCCAACTACCACTTTTAAGATCAGATATCCTATAAGCACACAACCATTTATAAAGATAAATTAAATTATCTCGTCACATTTTTTCAGTTTCAATTTATGTTAATTCATTTTTAACGATGAATTAACCATTATCAATTTCAACATTAAATTTTGTTAGAATTTAGACAAAGATCCATTCCCCCTGGAATAATAAAACCAAGTCCACATATTCTCATAATTTCAACGTCATTATTGTATCCCTACAACCTACAAACCCATGGTTTAATCATTATTCATTTATTAACCACATTACATTCCATTTAACTACGTATTCTAGGAAATAATACCAAGATCCATAAATAGGCATATGACCAAGAACATGCATCTGCCTCATGAAAGAAAGGAGGGACACATTTCCCATGAAAGGGGGGATCGACAGAGTGAGTAGGTGAACAACACATCGAATCATGGTCACCCATAGTAGGAGAGTGAACTCATACAACTGTGAGAATCTAAACATAGAAATGACACAACATAACTCGTGTGTCTTCTCCTTTATTAGAAATAGACAAACCAAAACCATCTACAACAAGAAGTGGGGAAATGAATGCAGATAAACAACTATATGGTCATTATCCATGAAACTAATTGATAAAATAATCCATATTCCATATCAATGGGTAATCCTTGTATCAACCCGTTCCATAATCTCTAGTGTCCTCCATGACACCCACCTCCGTATATCGATGCATCTCACTACTCTATGCATCAATTTCTGTCACCGAATCTGGGCCTCCCTACACCTCAAACCATAAAATCCCTCCAGGTTTATCTATCTAAGGATCACGTCACATCTTAGCTTCCCCACCCCATACTATAATATCCCTCTAGGATCAGCCAACCCATGATCTTGTCACATCATAAGAAGTTTTTAACAACTGTAGAAATGATAAATCGGCCCTTAAAAGAGGCATCCAAACTTCATACACAATGATCTCTCATGGCTCCAGATCACAGGGAATGCATCCTCTATAAGAAAGAGGTACACTCAGGACCCAAAAAGGCATTATATTTTATCACACAAATAGTTTGTATTCCCTCTTGAACTAACATATTCATTATTACAGATTCCAAACATATTAAACCTATAAAACATATATCATAGCTATCACAAAATAATTAAACAATTAATTTTACATTCCCTTAATTTATTTATGAAAAATAGACAACATGATTCAACAGCATTAACCAATTAAATTATACACTCACACTTGCATCAATTTGATGAAAACCAAATTTGACTAACAACTGGATTCCTCAAACATTCATCTATAATTCCATTATAAAATTAATTTCCAATTATTTCTTTCTTTATGTTTTCTAAAAAAATTTTATCAAGAAAAACGTGAAAATCCTATCAAGGCATAGATAACTAATTATATAGAAAATAAATAGGCCAACCGTTATCACGATACAATGTACCAACATCGCTATGTAATCAATACCAATTATTTAATCTATTTTATGTTTTTAATTTGTGCAAGGTCATTGTGATCCAAAGGGATCAATAAATATAACACTACAAATTAGAATAATTAAAGAGATAAGAAATGAATCCCTTATGTTGAAATATTATCAATGTTCTTTGCACCAGAACGGACCCTGCAATAGATCACAAACCACACATCTCATATGATCTACATCCATATGGGGATTCCATGGGACCACCACATCAACAAAAACCAAGTGAAACCCCATTTGAATCATGGTTAATAAACCACCAATGAAAATGGAGAAGATAAAAAAGGAAAGAAGATCGAAATGGGACAAACCACATCAAAACAAAAAAAACCCTGGAATCAAGTTGGTCACCACATATTGATGATGGATGCCTGAGATCGATTCCTATTATATGTATCACAAAAGGACAAATGAGGGGACTTACGAGTTTCCTAGGACAATAGAGAGGGAATTTGAAGCCATTGGGTTTAACAACCTGAGGGCATTGAATGTTTTAAAGAATTATTGTAGTGAGTAATTTCAGGACATGTAATCCCCTTTCATGTCATGTAGTTCCTCAAGGTTTGTTTCACCTTAATAATAAACTACCTATTAATTTTACATTCCTCTTTAAACCCAAATATATTACATGAAATGAATCACACTTTCACATTATGAAACTCCTTACTATGTGAAATCCTTGCCTACTTCTAGTTCTCTATACTTGAACTCATCCAGACTTCCTCCAAGACTCCATTGAGCTCTGTAAGACTTGGTAACATGAAAAGGGTAGATCCAAGTGGATCTAGTCACTTACATTAGATACCTATCTAAGCATTATGATACTTCGGACTCCAAAACCTTCCTAGAGAAGAAAAAAATGGGGGTTTCCCAAATATCCACCTTGCGTGATACCTCGAAAAACTATCGCTTACACATTAGCTCAACCACAAAAAAAGATGAATATCAAAGAACCACACAATGATCACAAAGAAATACTAATCACTATCTCGAGGGAGATACCTATCAAAATATAGATGGGGAAAAAGTAACAAGAAAAAACCATCGCACAACCAGAGGAGGTCTACTACCACAGAAAAACAACGTTATAATAGATGAGATAAAAAATAAATATCTCAGTGTATTGAGAATGTATCTATCACACACATTCATAGGTACTCTCCTCAACTCCATCATTCCTCCACAAAAAATGAACCAAATTGATAGTAGCTCTTGAAAAAGCTTCTCCAGGTAGTCTGGGATCCCATAGGCCCCTCCTCAAAGGTCGAATCATCATCAATATTGATCTCACCCCTGTTGATGATGTGAAAGATGTCATGAAGGTAACAAAAAATATATGGGACAAGAAAAATATCATGTATATTGATCATATATAGGGAAACCCTATCTAATATTCCATGAATCCAATAGAAGCTAACTCCTCTAAAGCCCCAACAAACTGGGGTGAAATATTACTCTTACAACCAAAACATCATTGCCCATAAAAGGTAGTCACATTCAAAAATACATTATCCCAAACTTCAATCTCTAGAGGTATCCACCTACAATCATCATATGATTTATAATGATCCTAGGCAATATTCATCTTCTCACAAACCATTAGAACCATCTCTATTGTATTCTTTACCAATTCCTTCCCGAGAATTGATGAATCTCCAACCCCATTCCAACACAATGGATAATGTAATGGTTGGACTTGAAATGATTCCAATGGAACCATACTGATGGTGGAGTGAGAAATATTATTATAAGAGAACTCTAGAATGGAAAGGTTTCTCAACCACGAACCATCAATATTTTGGACCTAAGAGCGCAATATATATTAAAGTGTCTGGATGGTCCACTCTATCTGATCATCCGTATGTGGATGAAAAGTAGGACTTAGATATAGATGAGAAGCAAAAGAATTATGGAGACCTCTACAACCTCTAGAGGTAAAACAAGGATCTCAATCAAAAATTATAATACTTAGGACTCTATGGAGTCCCACCACCACCTCCAGACACTACCTTGAAAAGACCACCCTTGATATTGACTCCATGATCATTATAAATTGGGATGATTTTTGTCAAACTATCAACTATCAACCATATAGTGTCATAGACTCCATGATCTTGTGGTAAACTAGAAACAAAGTCCATCAATATGTCCTCCCACTTCAACTACGAAACATCTATCAGCTTAAAGAAACCATTGGGATCATGGTTCTCAACATTCACCCTATGAAATACAAAACATTGAGACACAAACATTGAAACATCAGGCTTCAACCCATGCCACCAAAACTAACTCCTCAATTCTCGGTAAATCTTTTTCATTAAATTGTAATGCTAAAGAAAAAATATGGAACTCTATGAGAACTATATCATGCATTGAAAAAGGAACAAAAATCATTCCTCGAAACAACACTCGACAATGTTGTTCTTCAAACAAATAATTATGGTCCATGGAAAAAAACTTTATCTCTCCAGATATCAACCTCAAGATCCCAAATTGGGACTCATTGATGTTCTACACGAGAGATGATTGCACCATCATCAGAAAAATACAACCTCTGGCCCCAACTTCTCCCATATCTAGGTGCAATAATGAAATTTCTGACATCACTATCCAAGAATCACTAGATTCCCACACTACATCACTACACGGCTTAATCCCCATCACATCAACCATTAAATTCCCCTTTATAGGTGTATACCCAATATCGAGGATGAAATACTCTACGAACACTATTCACCGATGCTGATGGAAGTTTATGTCGTGTTGGTAGAAAATATACCTCATGATCTTATGATTGAGGAGGACCACAAAACACTCACCAATGAAGCAATGTCTCCCAAACAACATGGAAAACACCACTAATTCCAACTTCATGTCATGGGTGTCAAATTTATGCTCATTAGGGTGTAACTACCGATAACCATAAAAAATGACTAATATCTGTAGCATCAGAACACAATCACACCAAAGACATGATGCATCATTGAAAACATAAAACCAAACTCCTATTAGAATACAATGAACAAGTGAACTGATCTAATTCTCCTTAAATTACTCAAAATATATGTGACACTGATCAATCCACAAGAAATCCTCATTCATTCTGGTAAACATTGTTAGAGGATTCAAATCCTAATAGAAATCAGCTATGAACCTCTTGTAAAAGCCGAAAAGGCCAAAGTAAATACACACATTACCCACTTTCTTGGGTGATTCCGAAGACACAACTACTTCAATAATTGGATTGTCTACAACTACTCCCTACTGGTTTAAAACATGACCCACGAAATAGTCTTCTTGTTGAAAAAACTCCTACTTCAACAGATACCCAAAAAGTTATTCATGATGAAGAACACCAAAAATGGAAGGCATATGATCTACAAGCTTCTCCATAGATTTAGAGTACACATGGATATAATTGATTAAAAACAAATTCAACATATCTAGGCACTCACGGAACACTACATTCCTTAACTACAAGAACATAGCTAGGTCATTCAGCACGCCAAACGATATTACAATAAAATTGTAATTCCCGTTACAATAATAGAAAGAATTCATCGGGATATCCTCATCCATTACACACATATGATGATATCCAAACCTCAACACGATATTCAGGAATCATATTTTCAACTTTCAATTGATCAACTAAATTATCAGTCCATGGAAGAGCATAATAGTTCATCGTAGTCACTTTGTTCAAGTGAAAATAATTGATACACAACCACACCCTATCATTATTTTTCTTCATGAAAATATAGTTCCTGCACAGTGACATACTCAACCATAAAAAAACTATACCTCAATTGTCTATCAAGTTGTATAAGAATTTATCTCCACTCATAAGGCACCATCATATATGGATAAATATAGATTGGAAACACACATGACTGTAGTTAGATCCCAAACATGATCTTTCATCGATGTGGTAATGCTAAAACCTCCTTTGAAAAGATATCAGGGTACTATTATATAACCTAGGGAAACACCAATTGAAAAACATCTGAAAAACTCATCATCAACTCAACCATTAAGGATGATAAATAATAAAACATGCCACTGATCCATCTGGGGGTCTCCCTCACCAAAAATAACTTTTGGATATCTATTAGCATCAAAGAACACAAAATATCTCCTAAGGAAATACATGACAACCGATACAAAATATAACCAATCCATGCTGAAGATGTGGTCATGTGGTTGTATCCGTAAAAATAAGAGATCCCTGCAAGAGCAGTACTGCCCCCACACTAGCTCATATTTTCTAAATAATTCAAACAAGTCAACTAAACCTCCCACTAGTGTAGTCAACCCCAAAGGAACTAGAAGCCTCTCTACATAAAATCTCAATGCATGGAAAAGGTTAGGTTATATAAAAGAGTACTTCACTCCTGCATCAAACAAGGAACACACCCAAGTATAAAACAAGAAAAGAGTACATCGAATGACATCTAGATCACCTGTAACTGGAAACACTAAAGCATGAAGATAACCAGGACCTGCTCCCCAACATCTCTACCCTACTAAAGACCGCCTCTATGGACGCACTCTGATCTATGAGGATGATAAGAAACTATGAGCTATCCTCTACCTACCCCATCAACTCTATACTGATCCAAAATTAGAGTATCCTAATATTCTTACCTCGACTGGAACCACCTTAATGGAGGAACCTATAGTGTAACAACTGACTCACACTAGCTGCTTTGAAAGGCCAGTGACTCTCACTTCAAATGAACTTGGAATCCATATGAAAAACATTAGTATGACCCCTTGGCATAGGAATGAGAGCCACTACCCCTGAAAAAACGAGACATTGAGGGATGGTACCTATACCAGACTAATCAGACGCTCTTATCCCTGAACAACTTGTAAACCCAGACCACAACACTGATTCATGAGGAATCCTGATGAATCCCCTCATGATGATGAAGTTATGGATAACTTCCACTCGATGGCCTATTCTCTTTCCCACACCTCGAGATACATCTTCAATACAAATAGAGTGACCTAGAATTATATCTCTGGATGAAAATCCTTCTCAAAATGCCTCACCCTATCCACCTCATCCGACAAGAGGACAAAATCCTATTGCATAAGGTTTAGGAAATGGATACTAAACTATCGCACACTGGACCTCCCTTATATAATGGTATGAATATCATAGTGAGTGGACTCCTTCACTCTCAAAGATTGAAAATTAGCGCTGAACATGTCTAAAAAATCCTTCCATGAGAAGATAGACTCCTCACGATCCCTGATTAATATGATCCACAACTTACTCTCTACCCCACACAACATCTTCACAACCAATGACACATACCTATCTTTTTAGAAGAGATAGAACTGAAGGCTATCTCAACCACCTTCACTAATATTCTATGAATGTATCTAAAACATATCCATAAAACCTCTGTAGACATTGGAGATGAAACTCTTAGAGTGTCATCCAACACCTATCATCGTAGTCAATGTCTACCGAATGACATTTTGCTATCCCAACTAGTTGAACATCTTCTTCATAAACTCGATGAGGACATCGAACTGGATCTATTCCTATAATAGAACAGTCAATTATAGACCCAAACCTAAAATATAGAAGACTTTAATTTTAACTAATTGTTTTTTCGTTAATATTTTTAAACTATCCCAAGGTCTACCTATTCAATCATAGACACAAAGAATAATGATTGATTGTCCTTTTCTAAGTCTTTACCCTACAACCAGTATCACCTCATTTGGTATACACTATCTGCTTAATGGTACATGAATCATATCATAGGGGGACCAATATACAGATGTCTTAGTATGTCTTCCATGTTTATATCACTTTCTAACCTTATCATACACCATTTCTCTACCAACCCATGAGACCTGAACAATTATTTACTCCACACTTCATCCTATCCCTAAATCTGACCTCTAATGACCCTCTATCATAGACCCTTCCCATCAATGTGTTCCACTCATGGGAAAGAAATGGGAGAACAGAGACAGTTACCCACTGATTCCTACCTCCTGCAGGCCCCGGGATGGCAACTAGAAATGAGGGTATAATGAAAAAGTAGATAGGAGGCATTACACTCTAAAAAAATAGATTCTTAAGAGATAGATAATATAGATTCCAACCAACTCTTGTTTAGGCTAAAAAATAACATAAAACCCAAATACACAAATTTAATGTTAGGAAAGTACCATTACAAATGAAACCAAAAACAGCAAGTACCAAAAGAAAGTAATGATGGCAGAGACCGTGGAGCCTAAATAGATTCTGCAACCCCAATCTAGTAGTAACCATCCTAATCTCCATCCCGATCAAATTTTCCAAAATGTTTTCGTTTATTTCTAAGGTGATTATTACAGTATACTCAGTTGGAGCCTCTCACGCAAAAGGTAGGGAAGGAATGCTAAATAACAGTGAACAACAAGTGATGCTAACTATTCACACAAACAAGTATAATAAATTCCCTACCTCACCCTGGCTACTCTCACCATGTATCACATACAGGAGAATATAATATAATAAATAATATCAAGGGTACCCCACTACCACTTCCCCACTAGTTTTTCACTCTTCCCCAAGATCGAACGTGGTGATCATCTCCATCCAAAAACGATAGCTCACATACACTTGGAAAAAACGCCACAACATGAACCTCATGAAACACACCAGCCAATCCACATAACCAAAATTAACCATGTAGATTACGAGATCCACCCTAACCAGTATAACATAAATCATATATCAGGTATTATACTACAAGTCATCACTACCCATACGTAGAGTAAGGATCCTCAAGCCATAATATCCTATAAATGTTATACCTTATATTATTACTTAGGAAACTATATCTAGAATATATGTAGGTGAAATAACAACAAGACATTACACCCCTCTAAACACAAATGTGGTGAAAACTAAACAACATGCATTCCATCACATGTTACTACCCGGAGAATAGAGTAAAGCCAAAGGGGGTAGTTAGCCATTCATCCTCCCATCAGGATGATTGAAAAAAAAATCCCTAGGATCATAATCCATGGGGTTTTAGTTTCCTTAACATATAGGGTAGATTATCACATAGAAATAGAAAAATAACATGATATAATAAATCATAAAACCACACTATGTGGATATCCACATCTTAAAAAAGATAGCAGCTAACACCTATCAAACTCCAAACATCCACTACTATGATTAGATATCCCAAGAAGTACACAACCATTTAAAGTGACACATCAAATTATACTTTTCTTTTTTATCATTTACATATTACATTAATTCATTCTTAACAATTAATTAACCATTTTCAATTTCCACATTACATTTAGTTATTTTTTCAACAATGATCCATGAACTCTAGGCATAATGAATCCAACTCCACAAATTCTAATAATTTAAACATCAACATTACATCCCTACAAGATTCAACCACATGGGTTAAAAAATATTTATTTATTAATAAAATCCCATTCCATATTAATAGTTATTCTAAGAAAACATTCCATGATCCTCAAGAATGCATATGACCAAGCATATATATCGTCCTTGAGAAAGAAAATGTGGTCACCTCATCCATTAAAAGTGGTCTCAACACAGTGTGTATGTGAAATACATGTCTAATAATCACCACACATAGTAGGAGAGTGAATTAATCCAACCATGAGAAGATAAACAAGGAATTCATGTGGCATAACCTATATGTATTCACCTCTCTCAGAAGAACAGTAACCAAGACTATCATCCTCGAGATGTGGGGAAAGTAAACCAGATAAATAAAAACCTAGTAGTAGGCCAAGTAAATGATTCCAGAAAGAATCCATCTACCATATTAATGAGTAATCATAGTTTAAACCCATTCTCTCTTCTCTAGTGTCCTCCTTGACACCCAACTTCATATACTGATGCTTATATATACTCTATGCATCAACTACTACAACCGCAACTACACCTACCATCCCCTCATAAAATAAAAAAATCTCCAAGATTAGCCATCCCAAGACCATGTCACATCCGAGAGTTACCACCACACATACCAAAACATCCTTCTAGGTTTATCCATACAAGGTTCATGTCTCATCAGAAGTAGCATGAGAAAAATGTTGCAATGGGATCTCATCCCTAAAACAATTGAGATCTCATAGCTCCAAAACACAAGGAACTTTTCCTTTAAAATCAAGCAGGAAACTAAATTCCTATAAAGGAATAATATTTTTTCACACAATGTATTCTTACTTTATCCCAAATTAACAAATTCATTATCACAATTTCCTACTATTCGAAAAATAAGCCTCCAACTATGAAAGCTATCATGAATTAATTAAAAAATTAATTAAAAAATTAATTCAACATGAAATTAATTCTTTTATTAACAAGAATCAACATGTTTCATGTTAATTAAAAAATTCAATTGAACATGACCACTTGAATCAATTTGATTAACATCAAATTATAACAACAACCAGATTTATCAAACATGACTCTTTAATTCCTTTATCAAGTTAATTAAGTCTTTACATTATTAACCATTTTACATAAAAAACGTGCTAATCCCATCAAGGAATAGATATCACACTATCAATCAAATAAAGAGGCATTCCTTTATCATGGTACAAAGTAGAAACATTTTTATGTGATCTATATCAATTATTTAATCAGTTTTTGTATTTAATTAGGTCAATTTCATTATGATGCAAGGGGAGAAATAATGCTTACTATAATAATGAACATAATTAAATGTATAGAAAATGAATACCCTTCCTAAAAATTTCATCGATGTTATTTATATGAGAAAATATCATCAAATAGACATCCCATCACCTATCCTATAAGATATACATCTATCAAGGGAAGCCGCAACACCACCCCATCAACAACAACTGAGAGAAAACCCATTAGAAACAGGTGTAAGAAACCTCCAATGAGTGAGGTGAATATAAGAATGAAAAAAAAAGATTAAGATGGGATAAATTGATAGAAAATGAATTAAATACACAACTTCGATCATGACAGGTCACCATAGATCAATTATGGATGCTAGAGAATGATTCTCAATGAAGGGATCTCAAAAACATCTAGGAGGGGACTGTCGGGTCACTTGAGATGAGAGAGAGGGAAGATGAAACCATAGGGTTTGAAAACCTAGTATAATTGAATGTTTTAAAACATTATTACCATGAGAAATTAAATAACATGTTATCTACTTTAATATTTTGAAATTCTATGAGGTAATTTTCCACAGAGAAAATCATCGCCACATCATTTTATTTTATTTTTCAAAGACGGAAATATTACACAATGTGAATCACAGTTTCACATTGTGTAACTCTTCATGATTTGAAATCCTTCCATGATAATAGTTCTCAGTAGCCGAACTCCTCCAAACATCCTCTAAAACTTCTCCAAGATCCAAAATCCTCAAGAAAATGCAATGGGTCAATCCACATAGATCCAATACATTAGAATATTCACAAATAAATATTTTAACAACAAATTCAATTTAGAAATTATATAAAGTAAAATGAATAATATCATAACAATGTTCAATATAAATTTGGGTGATTATCTTATATCTATTTTCGGGTTGAGTCTGGGCCACAAATATTATCAATGATATATAATAGAAATATTAATAGGTAAAAAGAAATCATTCATAACTGAACACTTATATCATGTGGGATGTTATATTCCTTAACACTAAAAAATATCCCCTAATAGATTTATATATCTAAATAGTTTAATTATTCTATTATACGTCCAGTATTATATTATATTTCAATTTATAGTAATGAAAAATATATTGTAATTTTCTCTAGGATGTCATTTCATAAGTATGATAGATCTTCTATGTCAATTATAGGTCTTTAAATTTCTGAAAAATATTTATGTTTTCCTAATCCAATAAACATTAGAATTATCAACTAAATATTTTAAAAAGATATACATGTTGTATTCTTCATCATTTTATGGAATAATATGATGATTCTTTTAATTTTCTACCTTTTCAATAATACCTCCACTACTAAATCAACTCACCTTCTAAATATTTCTATTTTTTGAATCCTTTTATTAAGAATCCAAACTAATTATTGTTTTTAAATTCTATAGAAGGTGATGTTAATCCATGTTAATATCATTATAAAATCAATCAATATTCAAAAAAATGTATTTCCAATCTCACTTATTCTTTTTCTTAAAATGAAACTCCATTACATGAAAGTAAGACTCATTTTTTTGACATAAATAGTATTTGTGTATATTCTAGTCAATTTGTCTTTATCTCTTTAGTGTCTTTTCATTTTGTGATTTATTATAAATATAAAATGAATATTATATATTCCTTTTTTACTTGGTATAATTTATTTAAATCTTTGTGGAATGTGGAATCGATGGATCTAGGAACACTTAATAATAAAATCCCAACATTCAATTCTATGAATTCCTTATTTAGTTTTTTAGATAACTCATATTGATAAAGAAAACATATTTTTAAAATAGTAGTCAATATTAATTATTAATTAATAAAAATTTATCTGGAATAATATATTATGAATCATTATTTTGACATCATTATTAGAAACTCGACTTTATCACAATTTATTATAATTTAATTAATCATTCATCTCTATCTTCAGGATTGAAATATTTAAAAAATATTTCTTCTCTTATGTATCCCTTAGATATTATTAGTTTTTACTACAAAACTTATAACATTTTATTATCTTAAAATTATATTAATATTATGATCTCATAATTTTTTATTATTTGTCTTCCACTAATAAATATTAGTAATGTGGCATATTATCTTTTGAAACGCATTTCAAGCTAACTAAAGATTATTATTTTATAACTATAGTTCTAATAATGTTAGTATTATTTATCAGTGATATTTATAGAAAAAATATTATATAATTAATCTATACCTATAATTAATTGGTTTAAAACCACCATTATACCCTTCTACTTGTTTTCATCAACATCACCTAAAACAGTCTCTATTACATTCAACATTTTGATATTCTGAATATTCACTTCAACCAAAATAATCACCATAATTGAATATTTATAAGAAATTATTATTCATACTATCTATAATTATTCTATAATTTCATTGTAAATAATTATTCTCCAAGATAATACATACAATTTGTTTCCTTTTTCATATAAACTTATTTTAAGAATAAAGATGATTTCATGTTTCATTATTCCTCTGATAGCCTTCATCAATGTTCTCTAAACTCAAGACATCACAAATTTCTTTTGACAGAAATATTATTTAATATTATGTTATTATTTAAATGAATATTATTGTATATGTACCATTTTTAAATTATCACCCTCTCTCAAACTCATCTCTAGTATTTTTCAACAACATATTCTATATCCCAACTTCTTGAATAACACATTCCTAAAAATACCTTATATATTGTTTTTTTTCTTTTAATGTTATATAAATATTAAAATGAATTTTAAATATTTTGATTCACTATAATTAAAATTATATATATACCTCCTCCCGTATCCATAACTTGAAATGTGATAATGTAACAACAAGTAATTGCATCTCCTTATAGAAATATTAATTCTATATGATATATTTCTTAAATAAACCTCTTTTAGAAATAATAATTCTGAATATATATATGGATACACATATGGATGCAGAAATAATTTATCATTAATATGAATATTTTCTAGATTCATCTTTTAGAAATTTTCACCTAATTTATTTAATCATCATCCAAGTGTTGTTCCAAAATTATAATATATCATAATTCCAAGGTATATTCGTCATTAAGTATCAAGTTGAACCACTTTATGTTTTGTTTAATTTCTTTAAAAAAGGAAACAAAGACTAGTTTAATATAAAAAGTGATAATTTTTTTGGTATTTGAGGGATCATGCAGCCAATATAGTGGTGGCTTGTTCTGGTTTTCATGATCGAAGAAACTGAAGTACAATAATTTAGTTAGTGGGCTACCCAGAAACACAGTGATCATTTAGGGTTTTCAGCAACACAACAGTAAGACCCACTTGAAATATTTCGGGATTAGATATAATGTGTACCCTATAAGAGACCCACTGAATAACTGACTGAGTTCCCATCCATGCAGCCACACTGGAGAACACCATCAGTTAAATGGTGACATCGAGCTATGATAGGATTATAAGGGGAAGAATCATATTTCTTCCCCTATAACATAATTTTAATACATATTAAACTCTAATTAAACTATAAATAAGGATTCTTGTATTTTTAACTCTCTCATAGGATCCTGTTTCTTTTCTAACACCACTCTTTGTTCTAGCTCTCCTTTATTTAATCTGATGATCCAAAAGCAGCGAGTTCATATCAAAATTTATAAATTTCTCTTATATTACTATTGAATCCTATTATTAAATACATTATAGAATTTATATTCAACATTAAATGAGGGATAATTGTATTTAATAATGATATAACACTCTATCGTGGTTCTCTTCTTCTTTATTTCTTAAGGTCGGTGGTAAAAAAAGTCCCTAAATTCTGTTTTTCTTCTCTAGTATGTGAAACATGATTGATCACAATAAAATGAATCTAATGTGATCTATACTAATGAATAACACATGGATATTCATGAAGAAAATATTCTTATACGACACTCATATCTCATTGGGGCCATTGGTGTTGATATTGGCACATGCAACCACCTAAGAGGTGTGCAAATACATGAACCTATATTTTAACATAAAACCTTTGAACCTATATCCTTTAGATGAATAAGAAATTTGTTTATATAATGAATTAAATTTTTAATTATACTAACATGTGAATTGTGGACCCTATATTTATAAACAATCAATTTTATTTAAAGTGGTTTTTTGGCATGTTATTGGAATTATCATGACAAAATAATAAGATATGGATATAATGGGTTTAGAATAGTAATTGGTTTTAATTGAAATGTGAAATAGAATTGTTATTATTATATTAGATAATTGGTAACAAAGATTATTATAACTTAACTGATAATAATTTTTAATTTAGATAAATTGACCATAATAGAATATCATCACATTTTTGTAATTTTTGATGAATTGGAATGCAGTAATTTTGTTTTATATTTGTTGATGAATTCTAGAATCAGTCTTACCATGTGAATTTGAATAATATAAAATATACTATTAACACATAACTGACCCCATATAGGTACTTTATATTTCATCATATGATATTCGTTACCATGTGCTACTATGACTAGGGAACATGTAAGAGGATCTAGAAAGGTAATTCATATTGATTCAGGTATGACGTGGTTACATAATCACTTTTCATGGTTTTTCACTAAAGGAATGTATATGTGGATCTAGCATGAGAATTAATAGAGATACCAATATTGATTAGATATATTATTATTTAGAGTATGATATCTGTTTAATTAAATATGATAGATTCATCCTTATTAGGAGAATACACTAATGGTTTGGTTTATTCATACTATGAGAGAGAATCTGCCACATGTTATAGATATTCCGCATTATGAATTAATGTCTCTATTTATTATAATATCTCATAAAGTATTTATTCATATTAGATTGTTTAGAAATAGTGGGAGTCAGCCTATTGAGTTTTACTCACACCCTATTTTGGACACTGTTTAATACCTAGGAATAATTCCTGGATGCATGTATAGAAATGGTAATGGGGTCATGTTCTTTATTCATTACATTTCTAAATGGGATTGGATGATTGAGATGGGATCATCAACAAGGTTTGTGGAAAGGGTTTTATGAGTATTTATTATGGAGATATTTTTTATTTTTAACATGTATGGAACTCAACAAAAATATTAGTTCTATAGATATTAGGGAATGAAATTGTTTATTATTATTTGGGTTTTTATAAATTATTCTATAATCTTATTCTTTTATATTTCATGATTTATTTATCTTATTTCAGTTTTTATTGATACACTATTTTATAGGGTATAGACTCCCAACCATATTCTTCAGACCCCTACTATTAGTTGGTAGCCGCTGGTATGTGGTTAGAAATTCTTGAAGTCATATAAATATCTATACCATTTATGTGAGGGAGTAATGGGTTGGGAACATTACCATTTTCTAGAAATATTAACATAAGTATGGATTCACAGAAGAATCATTAAGATGTAGTAGTTGACAATAATTTCATCGTTAATTAAAACTTTTCATTGATTTGAACTATTTATTCCAACATAATGATCATATATATAAGTTAACCCCTAACATATTTATTCAACAAGGATAATAATTTTCAATTTTTTAATATTCAACTATAATACAAAAATAAAACTGAAATACATGAATTAATCTATAGAATAATACTAAATGTAATAAAACATGGTGACTCTATGCTATATATAAAAGTCAAGAACTCCATAATCCCCTCTACTTATATTACTTTACAAAATATTGAGTTATCCAATATCCTCATTTATTTGGTTCTTCAGTAAAACTGAAAACTTAATAATAATCTCACATATTTAATTACTTATTGAAAAAACTTATTCATCAAATTAATTATTGAGAAAAAATACAATCATCGTCATAATAATGAATTTCTAACTTTAGATTAAAATATTGTGGATTATACATCTTGATTATCATAAAAAAATATTGGAAATAAGGTAAAAATACATATAAACTGATCTATGATTTTTTAGACTAAAAAAATAAAATTCAGTTATTTTTTTATTTATTCAAATTAATTGTTCTTCTTAAAATATATAATGATCATTTAATCCCACAAAAAATGATGTTGGAAATTTGTTTCCCTCATACAGGTTTTGATACATTAGAAGTGAAACAAGAATATGTAATTCAGTTATGGTGAATTAATTTGAATTTTTTCTAGCAAGGATAATGATTTAGGATTAAATTAAAATTTAATTAATGTTGCAAGATTCCATATTCTTCAAAATTTATTTTGATCACTTTAATTTGAGTTCTTTTAAGAATATTATTTCCAAAACAATGTGATTCCCATAATCTTTTGTAAGAGAGAAATATATTGTAATGAATTTTGGAATAATATGACTTATTATATTTATAACAAATGATATATGAAAATAATTGGAATTGAATCAAATAATAAGATTATAGTTGAAGTATATTTATTATTTTATGTTAGTAAAATAAAAACTGATGGGTTGGAGTTAACTCATATTATTTGAATGATGATTCACTTGATGTAAATGGTTGGTGTCTAGAGTCTTATTTCTATTTATCCATGAATATCATAGCATTTACCATAATTTATCATTTTATATATTAATAAGAAATAATGTTAATAAGGGTGAATGAAGGAAAATAGTATAAACATTATTAAAGGTCATTACTCACTAAAAAGGAAGGTGGTGGTCTGTTATACTTCATATGTATTGAGCATTATTATTTATAAGTGATTTAAAATCCTATGGTTATGAATAATTTGACCACTATTATAATAATTTTTATGAATCGATTGGATATTGATAATAAGGTCCAAATAAATGGTAAACATATTGAATAACATTTTAATCTTATGAAGAAGAAGTTAATAGTTTTTTACCACTTTTGTTTTGATGTATTTAATTTACCATCATCATCATCAATATTGAATTTTTATAAAAAGGAATAAAACCCAAAAATAACATGCCATGGGAAAACACAAACAATATAATGCGGTCTGAAATAGTGAAGGCCTAGTTGGTCTCCCCTAATTAAGCCCACCCCTTCCGGTTCAATTTGAAGAGAACTAGACAAACAAAGAATATTGGTACCTTAATCGACCACTGTCAAAGAAGCTAAGTAGTCTTCTACTTTGTTACCTTCTTACCATGTATGGAAAAACTACGTATTGTTGATGTCGAGGAGGCCTCTACATTTCCTGATTATATAAGCAATCGACCAAGGAGGATAAATATTTCCACTCATTGAGTCATGGATTATTTTCGAATCAGTTTCAATCTTCTGCAGATATATGTTCCTTTGAGAACACAATATTATCCCCATATACATCGCCTCAACTTCAGCCTGGATAAAACTTCCCCTCCCATAAAAATTAGTAAAATCAAGATGAATACTTGCATACCCATCCCGTAGAAAACCTCCACATCAGATAATTCCTACAAATGCATGAGCCATCAAAATTAAGCTTTAGACCCATGCTTGGAGGAATCCAGTGAACCCAATTACCCCTTCTTTTATAATCTGATTGAATAAAACCAGGACTGTATATATGGATGCTCCTCAAAGAAGGATTATCAGTAGAAATCATAGAATAACGTACCAAATCAAGCAGCATGCATCTTATCTTGATGATAACTGATCTTTTAGTACAATGAATGCCATTAAAACGGGCTTTGTTTCTTGCTTGCTAAATGCACCAACATCCTGCACTGAAAATCACAGCTCTTTCAGTTTTTTCAGGACATGAATCATTCAAGCCATAAAACCACTTTTCCAGAAAAGAAGTACCAGTAGGATAAGGTTCCAAGATTTTTTTGAATTCACCAAAAAACCTCAAAACAGCCATGGCCCGTCAAATTTAAAGAAAAGATTGTTGGAATCCTCCTCCTTATTAAGGATACAACAATGGCATTTGGAAACCGAGTTAATACCCCTTCTTTTAACATTTTCATCCGTAGATATAGCTTGGATTCTAATTCTCCATGACAAGAAATTAAATTTTGTGGGTATGCTGTTACACAAAACCGTATAATTCCAAATGTTATATTGAGCCTGTGAAACAAAAATACCCCAAAAGTCTGTAGAATAAAATAAACCAGATTTTGAAGTAGTGAACACACACCTATCCAACTCCTGATTCAAAAAAATAAGGTCAAAAGTTCTGTTTTGATCCTTATCCAGATCAACTTTGATAAAAATTGGATATCTACTGGAATCCCTGAATGAAATCAAAGGAGCTGGACAACCTTGGAAACCAATAGTCGACCCTAGCCAATTATTATTCCAAAAAGTTGAATTTAGGGACTATGTGCATAATGCTTCCTATTGAATTATATTCCCATTATATAGGAATAAGGTGATAGGAGTAATGTTCATATTGTATGATTTACCATTATATTTTGGCACTAATAACATCTAAAGATAGAGAGTACCATATCTCATACCTAAATTTAATATTGGTATACACAAAAAGAAATGGTAATAATTAAACATATTTCTTGATTGGATAAAACATGATATTTAATTACATGCATTCAAAATAACAATGATTTAAATTAAAAAATATTATGAATACTATAAAATGTTTAAATATGTGACAAATATTTTTAAAATAAAAAAATATATAGTCTAGTATGATTGAGCAATATCAGTAAATTTGATCATTAAAATCAAATTAAATAATAATAATTTAATAATTTAATTACTTTATATAGTCATAATTTTACGGGAATTAATATTTTAAACTAATATGTTAATTTTTTATGATACAACACATCATATATAAGATTTTATACCTCTCCTGTAAAAATCACGACTTTAATGAAACACCATCACCACCTATTAAAAGGACATGAAAATATGAAAATTAATGGAATTTCACTACCTACCAACTTCTTTGATTTATTTTTTTACACAGTTTTAATTGAGTGAAGGATTTAAGAACCAATAAAATAGAGAAGTATTTGATCATTAAAACATAAAATATAAATCTATATTCAATACTCATTATATAAATTATTCTCAGTATTGGGATTTTTTCCTAGAAACTTTTAGTGGATTTAGAAATAAATGTTTGAATATCATTACTACCAATAAAATTTTATAAGTTTTTCATTTGTTAATTAATTATATATACACAAGTACATTTTTACATGATATTAATTTTTCATTAAATTTAGAATTTATAGAGTTTATTTGAATCCAAACAACAGTTTTAGTTTAATTCTAGCACAAATATATTTATATATATATGTAAAATTATTTTATTGATTTTAAACATTAATTGTTTCCAATCAACATGGATTTTTATTACCTTGAAGGGGGAATCAATCTAATCATGTTTGAATAATCTGAATACTAAATTGAATGATGAAAAGTTGGATAATAAATATTATTATGTGGGGAAACCAAAGGGAAAAAACTTTTAGGGATCCCTTATGCCCATTTATGGATAAAGCTATATGACCGATTTAAAGAAGAACTTAATTTACAATTATAAAAGATTTGGTAACATATATGGATACCTTTATAGACAATTGGACCAGTCCCCATTTTTTATAGAAGATATCAATTAGAGATTTATGTCTACATACTTATGCCATCCAACACATTTCCCCTTCCTCCATATATAACATAAACTACTCCACATCCCACTAAACCACACACCTAAAAAATTTCCCCCAATAAATACATATAATATTGAGTATAAAATTTATATGGGATAATATGAAAAACTTTCTAGGTGCTAATCATAGATTAAGTTTTAATAATTATGTTAAAAATAATTCGTATGTTATTTTATGGAAATAATCATATGATTCGTTTATCTAATTTAATTTCATTAAAATTAGTTTCAATGAAAATATTTAAAGAATACTACATTATATATGTTTTTATGTTATCTATAGGATACTTTAAACTAAATTATAATTGTATAAACTCATAAAAACAACAGAATTTATGATAAAAAAGGATTAGAGAGAACTTTCCAGCTTCTAACACCATTTTTTTGTTATTTTGTTTCATACTAATCCTTAAAAAATAATAAAATGTATATATCCTAAAAAGGATTGACATTAGGATACAGAGAGTCAGTACTAGAATTTAAATAATTAAATTTAAATAGTTTATATATATTTATCAATATTTTTAGCATATTTTCCCATTTTATATCATATTTTGGTGATTTTAAAACTCCCAAAATCTATTTATCTACTATCAGCTGTTTCTTAACTCTATAAAATTTTAGATGTCAAATAATATTTTCATATTTAATTAATGTTGTATAATCAATTTTAAAATTTTTTTATCATGGATTATTTTCTATGATATTATGGACTTTCCTTAATTATTTTTTTGATTTATTAATCATTAATAAATAATAATTTTGATTCATTATCATTCCATTAAATTTATTTCTTAACATTCAATCTATATTTTTCATATATTTTATTTTAATCAATTTAAAAAAATTATATAGATTCTTTTCCAGTTACATGGTAAAAACATTTCAATATATTTAGATATATATTATATTTAAATATTTTATTTTATAAAATGATTTTTAAAAAATATCAAATATTAATTGTTATTATTGATGGGAACCTATGTATGGATAAAGGAATGATTTTTCAAACTCATAGATGTATATAAGACAAAGATATAGAGTTTTCCAAATGAGGATTAATTAAGTGTTGTGCTTTTTATAATTCATGAATCATTATATACATTCTTTTTTTCTTATAGTGATTAGAAGTTAATGAGATGCCTCTAGAAAGATTTAGGAATAAAATTAATATGACTTAGTGATTATGGGTAAACAGTATTTTAAAATAAGTTTCCTTTTTTTGGGGGGTTAAATATTGTTGGCACACGATGAAGATGGTTTTCACTATAAAAACAATATAATAAAACATGCCATTATTAATATATGGAATGATATTCAACTAATTCTATATTGATAAATTTTATGACAATTATTAATAGGTTTATTTTATTAATTAATATAAAAAAGAACAATGTTGTGGAATGTTGACATGGTTGGGGTTTTTTGATGTATCATTATCTAGAATTCTTATTTAGAGAATGATATTATTGGTTTAAGAAGATTTTTTTGAGAATTTTCTAAAATATGTTATTTCAAGGAAAAAAATTCCTTGATAAATGTTTTCATATCTATATTTGAAGGCTGAATATTATTTTGTGAAAATTATTCCATGGTGAATAATTTTTTATGTAATTTTGATGGTTTTTATTAATGTTTTGAAGAAGTAAACATGAAACAATCATAATGGAATAGAATATATAAACCACGATTTTATAGTCAGTTAATTGATTAACTGACAATTTTGTGTCATTATGATAATTTTCAATGAGATACTTTAATAAACTAAGGATATTTGAAAACATAAGGAGATTAATATGATGTTCTTGGTCCTAAGAGATCCATGGACTCTAATTTGTTGTATTGGTAATTATTTAATCCATTTATTGTAATTTTTTAATTGAAAATATTTTAATAGGCTTTTTTAATGATAAGTATGAAGAGATAATAAGAGGTATTAATCCTTGGACTGAGTTTGGGCCTATTCATAAAATCATTATAAACAAATTTAGTATTTTTATAATTATTGGAAAAGAATCACATTATACTATGTACTCTCCTTAAATATAAAGCATGTTGATGAACTAATAAAAATACTTAAGTAAGTATTCATTAATTTCAATATGTGTATTATATTTTTTCTATGTTTTTTATGAAATATCGTAAACTTCTTACTCACATGAGACCAATATCCTTATAGTGAAAAAACATGACACTCTAATAAAACTACTTGCTTACTAAATTTGAGACCCTAGAGGTTACAATAAATAGTACATGAAAAAATGTTTAACAAGGTGAATTTATATAAAAGAATTATAAAAATGGAAAATATATCAATTTTAAATGATTAAATATCCTTGACAGGGATAACAATAAAATATTGATTGAATGAGTGACATATTAGTTATAAAAAAATATGTTTTCTCCAAAAGAGATTAGAAAATTATGATTATAAATCCAATGAATATGTAAATTAATAAATAATTCTCGAACATATATAGATTGTGTAAGGAAATAAAATACTTTGAATAAATATCTATCAAATTATATTTATATGAAATTTTTGAGTTACATTTACAATAAAAATATATTGGGAAAATTTTCCAATATTTACAATGGAGAAAACATGGTGGTGGAGTATAGGCATTACATTTTATGTAGGATATTTGAGGAATTTAGGATGTACCCATATGAAGGAATAAATGGTTTATCCCATTGAATAATAGGTGTATTGTGATTTTTGAGAGGGATTAGCAAGAAGATATATGATATAGAAATTTTAATGATGTTACTATAAATTCATCCACGTTATTATAATGAAATGGTCAGGATATTTGATCAATTTTGTCGTATTTAAATATTTCTAAATAAAATATAAATTAGTTTTGTAGTATAATTTATGAAGTAAATATTTTAAGGAATTTAAATTCACTTATAAAAGGTAAAAAATTACAATATTTTTAATAATGCTAAGCTAAATCATGAAAAAAAAGTGTAAAATACACAAAATGAATTTTAATCACTAATGGATATTAAATTAAATGAGAAAATGGTTGGTTGAAATGAAATATTCCATTTTCTAGATTTATTTGTGAAAAATTTCTTCATAACATAAGGAAGTGTAATATTATAGAATATCGAGAAAAATGTACATTTGGTTTTGCAAAAATTATAAAAATGCATCACCATAGATAAATTACTAATGTTGTATTGAAACTAAATATTCAATAAGGTTAATGAATATTCCATGTGACCATGTAGGAAGATAATGATGATTTAATTTTAAGAGTGATAATTCAGTATTAAAATTAAATTTAGTATATGTGATGACAGAAATGATAAATAAAATTGAATCTAAAAGGATTACAATCGAAGAAAAGTTTTAGTTAGACACAATGTAAATAAACTAAGTAATACTTAACAGTATGGATATCCAGGGAATGATTAAAAGAAATATGTGTGGTCTGTATATAAATTTCAATTACTGTGTTATTGGGAGAAAAGTTGGAATTACCTATATAGAAGTTGTTGTTGAAGGGGAAATTACTACACATGACAATCTATGATAAGAGATAGATTAAAAACATAAATACGAAATAATAATCTATTTAAATTAATGAAATTATTGATTATAATGGAGAAAAAGATTAAAGGATTGATTCATTTAAAAAATAAGTGATATACTTTAAGAATAATGTTGATGTTAAGTTAAAATCAATAAAATCAAAAAACATTGTAATATTTGGGAAGAATAATAGTAATGTTTCCCTATAAAAATATGATAAAACCTCAAAATTAATTGATGAGTGTTTGAGAAATTAAAATCACTATGTTAAGGGAATGTGTTGGTTAAACATATTTGATAAATTTATAAAACATTATAGAGAATTTCAATCAATTTCTTTATCTGAAATCTATAAATATAATATTTTTTATATAAAAAAAGGTATAATAGGGAGGTGTTCCCATTGATTAAATGACATCGTTCAGGAAAAATATGTGTCACTATGAAATATAAGTGAAATTAATGGTTCTATATAGTAGTTGAAGTGATAGAAGAAATAATAAGACAGAAAAAATTATATTACCAAATAATGGAAGAATTATTTAAAAGTGTAATTATTATATTACTATAAAAATGTATATAAACCATTTTATTGAAGAAAAAAATATAGAAATAAAATCCATATAGTCCTCAAGAAATATTATATGATTTATCCTGAAACCTATTTCACTAATGAATATATTCTCCCAACATAAAAATTAAATGTATTATGTCATTGCACATGTGATGAGCAATAAAGAGGGAACCCAATTTATATAAATCAAATAAGGAATCCCTTTAATGAAATAAAATATTAATTAAAAGTTAATTATGGTTAAAATTTCAAGAAAATAGAAAACAATTAAAAAATTTATTTGATATTGGGTTTCTATTCGACATCAGAATACATGTGAAAATATTAAAGAATATAAAATATAAAATGGATAAGACAATTATTTTTCATTGATGATGCCCTGAAGAGGAATGGTGTTGATTTGAAAATGATATTTTGAGAAGATTTAAGAAAATATTGATACAGACATCATGTAATGTATTTGTAGGAATATTTTTTGTGGGAGTAAAATTTTTAAATTAAGGAAAAATGATTAATTTAATAATAGTGTATTGTTATTAAAAATATATTATGGTGATGATTTCATTATGAAAATATAGGAGACACTAAATCTATTTAATTTGGATAGAAAATATTATATTTTTATTCTTTAATATTAATATGTAAATAAATTTATTACCTCAATGAATTTGTCACATTGATTAAAAGAACATGGATTATATTTAAAATATTAAAGGGTTAATTGATATTAATATACTAAAAAATGAATTTTATAAGATATGTGGGGAATATAAGATATATAATATGGTTCATAACACATAAAATTCAATGAATAACCTAAATTTACACTTATATAACTTGGTGAAGATCGATGTCTATAGACTGATTAAAAAGGGTGACTAAAAGATTAAGGATTTTCATTTTTTATCAAATATTCTAGTAGGATAAATTACATCAAATTTATACATTAAAAAAGAAGTTAATATACTAAATCAAAATACATTAGACATGTGTTGAAAATTAAACACTAAGGATTGTGGAAACATTTATAACCCAATAATAGCTTATATTTTATCACTAATGATGTTAAGAATAACTAATAAAAGAGAAAAATAAATGTGAAAATTCATGAATGAGAAATAATTAACCAATAAAAATCATCATATAATGAATCATCCTTAAAATGTAACATAATTCTGAGTTATGTCATTTTTTTCATTCCTTCACATTGAGGATCTTCTTAGATTTATATTTTTTGAGAATTAGGCCATATCAAATATATAAAAAACAATAAATTATAATGTGTACACGTCCAATAAGAATACATGTTTCTATATTATAAATCATTTAAAATAATTCATGAATTCTTTTTTATGAAAAATCTCAATTAATTCCATCTTGACAAATTCCATTCCCTTACCGATCCTTAAACACTATGAGAACATTTTAAAAAATCATGGGATGTGAATAAAAGTTCTGTAATATGTATAAAATATAATAAACTATTCTTCCATTTTTTATCATTAAAACTCATGAAAATGTTATAAAAAAGTAATATTTTAAACCCTAATAAGTAGTAAACAATTTCCTTTGAAAATAATCAAATTTTATACATTTTTTTAATCAACAGATTCCCATAAATCCCATAGAAATAATAGAAAATATCGAATGGTACCATGATATATAATTATACTTGTAACTATTTTAAATATAATAACAATGTGGTCAACTTCCACACATGTCACTTTTAAAAATGTAATAAACAAATAGTATATATCATTAACCAATTCATTAGAGGTTATCAAAGAGCTATCCAGCCTTGTTTATCATTAAACGACACATCAAATGTACAAGTACCATTATATAATTATGAAAAATAAAAGATTTCAATTTCCACCATTTCACTCTAAAATTCCATTTTTACTCATAAGAAAACATTTCATGTTATAGAAATAATTAATCAATTTTAAAAATACATTTTAATAACAAAATACCCTGAAAAAAGACATGTTTCTTTAAAAAATCATGAGTGCTTCTAAAGGACTCCAAATCTTGAAATTGAAATAAAATAATTTTTATAATGATTTTATATTAATATAAATAAATATGCAAAATAATACCATCAATATTCACATGATGAAAAATATATAAAATTTTAAACACTAAACATTTAATGTGTCTTATTCCAGTTTGAACAATTAAAAAATAATACACATGGAACTATAAATTTTTTTAAAAAATTATATAACATGATAATTTACATAATATGGATATGGAATTTATATGGGACTTTATATACACTTTATAAAATAATAAAGATTCATATCATTAAGAAATGTCTCAATGAAAGGAGATTGAGATGAAATCTCATACCTTGTGTATGATTTTTCATGTATGATTTTTATCTACTAGAATAATAAATTTAGGTTAATTATTTACATTATTTAAAAAAAATTAATTTGTTTATTCATATCATGTAACATGTTATAAAAATTACTTAATTATTTAGGCTCATGTTGGACATTTTGAAAATATTCAGTACATAAGTCCCAAATTATAGTGGTTTGAAATATACAGTCAAAGTGGTCATATGTAAAATATCTAAATAATAATATAAAAAAATTATAATAAAATGAATACATTAATTATTATTTTAAATCTGTCCTTCACATATGTTTATGAAAATTTAACTATGTTATAATTCTAGAGATGGTAAGTCGTACGAACTCATGAGTAAACATCCAATTTTTCATTAATCACAGTGTAAAGAATGTAAGTTCTATTTTATGAACCTATTATGATAATAATACCATTAGTACCATACAAATATTTTTAAATGTAATAATATATATTATCCATGTGATGTGGTGATTAAAAACGAATCACATCACTTTGTGGAGGTGATAATTCAAACGTATGCACGAATGACGATATCATTTTTATGTGAATGTAATGTAAGAACATACATGATATATTATTCACATATAATGATAAATATGTCATTAATATGATATATAAACATTCATTTCATCTTTATAAATAATTTTTAGAGACGCTAATGGAAAATGAACTATATCGACTCATGTAGGTGATAGTTCACACATAGACATGAAAGATTAATTATTTTTCCATTTAATTGAAGTAGAGAATCATTTAGGTGATTATATTATCATAATAACATATAAGTATATTTAGGATTCAATAATTATTATTTTAGCATGGTTTAATAATTGTTTATTAATTGGAAAAACAAATAAAATAGAAACACTTAATTAAAATAATACCTCTTCTCCGGTCTATTTCTATTGATAATTACCTTAACACCACTAAAGAGTGTGTTATTCCTAAAATAAGACCTCTAGAATGTGGGGGTGTATTCTAGGAAGTGTTTTAGGAATATATTTTTTGATTAAAATTTGTTTCTTTTTTTATGAATAAATGATAATATGTAGTGCAATTTTATAAGAGAGGGTAGGGGAACTCTTGGATGTTTTTAATGTATTGAATTAATATAAATTTATTTTCTCTTAAAATTGTAACAAATTTGATTTATTTAACTTATATAATTAATATTGGTAAAAATAAATTAATCAAATGAAAACTATACATAATTTGATTATTTTTTTAATCCTCATATTTTTGTTTTAACCCTTATTTTACCATTTTATCTCTTATTTTGTTATCATGTAATTTAAAGTTTAAGGGTTAATATAATTACTATAAAAAACCAAAAAACTATTAAAAGAGTAATTTATGAAAATTTAGAAGTTATAACAAATATTTATCCAAACATTACATTTTTTATGGATTTTAAATCATTTAAAAAAATATTTAATATTTCAGAATACTATTACTGTCAATTTTGACACTATTCATTATTTTACTTTTGAATAATACCATTACAACTTGATATTATTGAACAAACTATATTAACTCATACATAACATTTTACTTCCATCCATAAAACTCTTGTGTGAGATTAGTTATTTAAATTACATTAATTTTAATATTATTAATATTATTTATTTGATTCTTCTATTAATTAAACAATCACTATATCATCATTATGTCTCCATTTGATTTAAATATTTATTTCTTGAAATTTATAAATAAATTGAAATTATATATATAAAAATTTTATTTTTAAATATACTATATATAGTCAATCATATCCCATATTTAACACCATAAAAAATATTTCACATATTAAAAAGAAAAGAATGACAAAAATAAATTTTCCTTGAATATAATATTAGAAATGTATTAATGTCCTCTAAGTTGATCGAAGTGCTAAAAAATTATAAAAAAGATTATTTTGGTAAAAAAAACTCATCCAATAAAAATTGGATAAGTGTTAGGGTAATTTTATTATATTTTATAATATAATTTTTACCCTTAAAGACTCGATTTACCATTTACTGTGGGAATAATTATAATTACTAATATTACAACTAATATTTTCCAAAATTTAGCATTATCTTATGAGAATAAATAAGGTATTCTGATTTAATTTTTTTTTTAATTTTTCTTTTTTAATTCAATGGTTTGGCTAAATTATGTTTAATATCAATCATGCAGACATGGCAAGAAGCCTGGATAAAGTAAAATTTTCCAAAATCTCAAGAAGTTTTATATATTAAATTTCAATGTGAAAATTGTTTCCAATGACTTAAATTGGATTAAATGATAAAACATGTTTTAATTATACTTTTAAATCATTCAAATATATAATTTTACACTATAAATAAATTTGATGAAATTGTAGTTTTCAATTATAATACATTATTTTTTCACTATTCATCAAAACATAAAATTTATCTGAAAAATAGTAAAACATAAACCAAATTAAATTTTGATAATAATATTTAAATTAAGTGGTTTATTTTGTCAAATTTAACTTCTAAAAGTGTCAAAAACAATATTTAAGAGAAGTGTTCCATCAAAAGGCGACAAAAACATCCTTTTTCAAAAAATACCACTTTTTTTCATAAAATTGTATTTTTTATACCATGTCGATAAAATACATAATATGAATATTAAAAATTAAATTAGGTTATATATATATATATATTTCATTAATATAATTAAATAAGAGTTATTTTTTAATTTTTCAGTATAAAACACACTTTTTCACATTTCAATATTTTTTAGAAAAACGTTTAATTTTATTCTAGAAAGTGTTTCAAAATAATTTATAAATTATTTGTAAAAAAATATTTAATTATATAAAAAATTTTAAATCATATTTTAATAATACAATTTATATTATTAATTCTTTCCATTATAACAACTAGGTTGTAACAGTTTCATTTAAATTAAAATATTCAGTTGTTTAGTTAAGCTCAATGTAGTGTATCTTGTAAGCTATCAAATATAGTATTTAATATAAAAAACTACGTATTTTAAATTATCATCAATATGGAAATTTCATCCTCGTAATTTTTAATTCTAGGTGAGTAATAAAGGTATGACCTTTCAAAATACCTTTATTGAAATGTGACTTAGGAAACACTATAAATGAAACATCCACTTTAAAATAATGAAATGGAAGTAAGAAGGTCAGCATTTATAACACATATGAGGGTTCCACATAGTAAAACATGGATATGGATGAAAAATTAACTACATAGTTTTTATGGATAGTGATACAGAATGTGTTCATGAGAAAGTTAACAATCCCAATACCATAAATCAATGATGAGTTAAAATCTTAATGATTTCTTAGTAAGAAAAAAAAATAGATAATGTTTTTGTGTTAAGACCCTATTTATAGAGTGGAGTTATTATTTTAATACCTGTAAAAAGAACATAAGTAAATATACTTACTTGATAAGTGGGGTTACAATCATTTATCAATTTTCATTAAATACTCAACTTGTTGTCCAAACAGTGTGTTTTTAATATTAGTTTTTTACACCTATAGCTCTTGAATCAACATCTAGAATCTCAGATAATATATAAGAGATAAAAATTATATTTATCCTACATTGAATCATTAATAAAAACCAAAATGTTTAGTATAGGATAAAATTACTTCCAAAAATAATAAACCCTTATATGATGAAAAAATATATTAGTCTCCAAAATTCAATAGTGATACCAAATGTTCAATATAGATCATTAAATAAATAAAAATATTTAAAATTAATAAAAAATTCCATAAAATTATATCTAACTTAGTCATATAGGTTTCTAAAAATATTTTATGCCTTCAAAATTAAATATCCAATCCTAATGTTATCTATTTAATAAATATATGTTCCCAAAATCAACATATTATTAATCAATAAAATGATTTAACTGAGAAAAAAATTCATGGTAAACTTGAATTATCATTGTAAATTGGTAGGTGATTCTCTATTTTATCCCTTTGATTGTGGGTTCGATTCCTGTGGATTTTTTGAACGTGACAGTTTTTCATCCATCCTCTGTGTTGTCCTTTTTAGAATACTATATAATTCATAAAACATTCAAAAAATATTATGAAATCATCAAAATGACCATAAAAAATTTCAACCTCAATTTTATCCCATATAATTCAATTTTAATCCTCAAATTTAATATAATTTAATTACGTCATGGTCTCACCCAAATTTACCCATGATTTTAGGGTTAATAGGTCTCTTGTAGTTTAACATGGGTTGTAGAATCCTCAGAGACCTAATAAGTAACCTACATACATGTACATTATATAAATTGTTTTTGTATATGAAGTGGCCATAGTGGGTTGATTATATATTATTTTAAATGATCACTATGAGAATTATGTGAATTCAAATTATGAGAAAATTATTTGATCATATTTTATTTCTTGAGGTGTATTAGATGAAATCCTTTTTTTTACTATTTCAATTTCATTTACTCGAGAAGGATTCATTCAATTAATTCTAATTAATATCAACACATATTGGGTGAAATCCTTAAAAAACATATTCTAATCACCTATACACTTGTAGTATCATTTTCATGATCACTCCAAAGTAAAATATCCCATTATCAGATAAAATTGGGGAGAATAAATTCCATAATGTAGAGGAAGTGAGGAAATCATTGAATAAATGGAAGTCAAATATAATAAAATAATAAAAATTTATATAGAGATAAATAAAATCCAATACATCCCCTTTATACTCCCTTAGACTAAAACATAAATTATTTAACACTTCATTAACAAAATGTTCTCAACGAAAGTGGGTAGTAGACTCATAAGGGTGGAATTGATAATGTAAAAACAACAAAATAATGATCACTACACCATTATGTGAAGAATATCACAGGGTTTGGTGTGAATAAGTTCACAACATGAGAAAATAGTATCAATGTGATATAAAGATGAACATAATAATATAATAAGAAGAACATTTATTAAAAAAATAAGGTTATTCTAAAAACTTTCATGAGAATGTAGAAGGCTACAATGTCAAATTGGAATAATAACATTACTATGAAAACAAAGCTCCAAGATGATCATCAAATCCACCACCACATTATTAAATATGAATATTTGAAGCCTTGGGTCGAGCCTCCAACAGTGAATGTCATAACACTTTATTATAGTAGTCGTAGAGTGGTGTAAAGTTTGTGGAATTTGATCTTTTCCACCATTGAACTGAAGTGGCAGCCAACTTGTATATGACGAACAGAGGTTCCCAAATGACCATCTAGGTGGCCGAATTTGAGGGGAAAATAGAAGAATTAACTAGAACCCAAGTGGTCTCCTAATATCTTGAAACATTTCAACCCAACTGGAATTTTAGTTTGTGAGATATATTATAAATGGTTGTATGTCTTTCTAGGCCGTGGAATTTGACCCTTAATTTCATCATTAAATTGGGCCGCCTGAAACTCCATTAAAACATTAGAATTATATCTTTTGACAATTTTATGAAATATCCCCCATTATTCAATCTATCTTTAGTTATCTTTTTATAATCCACGGGATTGAATCTTGGCTTCTAATATACTTTTATTGGGCTGTTGTCCAGTTTACTTCTCCCAAAATATTGTTGGTTCAAGACCCACTTTGGTGGTCTTCCAATGTGAATCTTCAAGTGATCCAAAATTATGAATTTTTCTTTATATAATTGAGAACCTGAATATTAAATATTAAAATAAAATGAACATCCTTAATTATTTTATATGCTGTTAAAAAATTTACCATGTACTAGTGCATTTTAAAAAGACTTATAATCACAATGTGAAATGATGGTCAAAGTGTATTATGCACTAAAATGGTTTTTACGAATAATAAATAACATGAATAATATATATATTAAAAATAAATATTATACTAATTAAGTGGATAATAAACTCAAAAATAAATGTCAGCAAGAATACCGCTAGTCACCATAAAATTACATAACAAAAATTCTCCATTGCGCTTCTAAGAAATTAAACTTATCATCAAACTTAATGTAATAAACTAATGATGATATCTCAAAATATTATGAAAAAAATCCTTATCTTTCTTGTTTTCTAAAACATACATTGATTCAAATTTATTGTACCTGACCTTTAAACATATATAATATTGAGTTAAGTCAGGAATTTTATTTTATTTTACATTGAGTATATTTTCATACATGGAGTTTAAGATAATTAAGTCATAACTCAAACATAAGAAAAAAATAAAATAAAAAGTGTAACTTCTGGTTAGTATCAATCTTTCATTATATAAAACTTTTAAAATAAAGCAACAATTATTCTCATAGAAAAACTCCATGACATCGAACATGACATCTTCCATTCCCTTACCCATACTTAAACCATATGAGAACATTTTAAAGAAACGTTGTATGAGAATAAAATCCCAATAAGGGATATAAAAAAACGTCTAGTACATTTATAATCATTAAAACACAAGAAAAAAGTATCATAAATTAATACTTTTCAGCATTAATTAGTAGTAAAATAAATTCCATTAAAAATTATCTCATTTAAAACCATTTTTGTAATCACATGATTTCATGAAAACCCATATAAATAATAGAAAAATACATAAAGTTACCTTTGGAAAAAAATTCATGTCGATATTATAAATGGAATAATGATGTAGTCGACTTCTATACATGTCACTCTTATAAATGGAATATTCAAATGAAAATCTTTCATACCCAATTAATTGGAGGTTACAATGTATGCACCTGTCCTTGGATTATCCTGGAACCACCCATCCTTGGGTTATTAGGTAATCATCGTCAAATGTCAAATAACCATTATATAATCATTAAAAAAAATATTAAAATTTCTATCATGTCTCGATGAAAATTTAATTATAATTCATTAGAAAAAATTCAGGTTGTAGAAATAATCATTCCATTTTAAAACCCCATTTTATTAACAAAATACAAAGAAAAAGAGAAGAGGGGTTTTACTAAGAAAGACATAAACACTTGTGTAGGAATCCAAATATCGAAACAGATATAAAATTTCTTTTTTCATCATTTTAAATGAATATAAATATATATGTAAAATAATATCTTCAAAATTGACATAAAGAAAAAGTTTTGAATATTAAATCATTTATCATTCAAAGCGTCCTATGCCACATTGAACATTTAAATCATAAACCACACGATATAATAACATTAAAAAAACATTAAATAACATGATAATAGATATATCATAGCTATGGAATTTCAAAGGGTATATATATAATCTTTACAAAATAATAATGTTTCATGCCATCATAAAATCTCTCAATGAAAGGATATTGAGATAAAATCCCTTACCTTGAGTCTGATTTATCACATATGAATTTATCTTCTAGAATAAACAACATACATTAATTATTTAATTTATTAAGAAATATTTTAATGTTTTTTATTACTTTTATATCTTTTGTTATCATGTTATAAAAAGTATATAATTATTTATGCACATGTTGGATATTTTGATGATATTTAGTACATGATTCCAAAATGAATTCGGTATGATATTTATAGTCAAGGTTTTCATAATTAAAAAATCTCTATAATAATATTAATGAAATAATAATAAATTTTATATATTAATTATAATTTTAAATACATCACATACATATGGATATGAAACATTAACCATGTTACCATTATGCAGAGAGTAAGTCGTACGTACACATGAGTAATGTTTACATTTTTCAATGATCATTATGGAATGAAGGTAAGTATTATATTATCATAATAGAATGATAATAATTTAATTAATATCATATTAATAATTTAAATATACTTTTATATATTATCCATGTGATTTGGTGATAAAAATGAATTACATCACTTCATGTAGGTGATAGTTCACAAATACGCACAAACGACGTCATCATTTTTATGTTAACGGAAAGTATGAATATTATTGATATATTATTCAATTATAGTTATAAATATGTAATTAATTTAATATGTTAATATTAATTCCATATTTATAACCATTATTGAGATATAGTAATAGAAAAAGAATTATATCGGTTCGTAGAGGTGATAGTTCACACACATACAGAAACAATTAATTATTTTCCGATTTGATTGAATCAGAGATGTATTTACACGATTATATAAACATAATAATGTCTTATTATAATTATTATACATTAAAAATAATTTTATCTGGATTAAGTAATATTTTAATAAAGTGGAAGAATAAATAAAATATAAACACTTAATTAAAAACAGTACCACTTCTTCAGTCAATTTCTGTTGATTTATCACATTGACACCTATGTGAATGGTTTTATGTCTTATTAATTCCTATAAAGTGTGTTTATATATTATAGGAATGTATTTAGGATTATATTCTCTAATATAAATTGTCTTTGATGTTTGAAAAAAATATAATATTTAGTTCCCTTTTATAAGAAAGGGTATGGGAACTCTTGGAACAATTCAAAATATTAAATTTATATAAATTAATTTTTTAATAAAAATATCTCAAAATTTAGTTATTTATAATATATTGTGATTTTATATCTAAACACATTCAGTTATTAAAAATTATCCCTATTTTTATTATATTTTAATCCTTATATTTTTTGTTTTAACCCTTAATTTTCAATTTTAACTCTTACCATATTATCATTTAATTTACACTTTGAGGGTTGGTATAATTAATATAAAATGAAAAAAGAACAATTAATGAGTCATTTATGAAATTTTAGGACTTATACAAATTATTTTTACAAATATTAGATTTAAGGAAATTTTATATCATTTAAAAAATTATATAATATTTTAAAGTACCATTAGTTTCAATTTTGATAGTATTCTTAATTTTACATTCTGAAAATATCATAAAAACATTATATCATCAAAAAAACTCAATTAAAACATCCATAAAATGTCTATGTCAACTAGAAAAATTTGTTAATGACATCATTTATTTCAAATTATTTTTTATTTTAATAACATTAATATCATTTAGTATTTTTTTCCATTAATTAAACAATCAATACATCATCATTTTCTCACCTTTTAATTTCATTATTTTTTTACTAAAAAGTAATAATAATTTACTATGATGAATATAAAAATTTTATATTTCAAAATACTATTTATCGTTTAACATATCCTTTATATAACCCCATATTAAAAATATTTATCTTGATAAAAACTAAAGAATTGCAAATTTGACCCTGCTTGGAATATAATATAATAAATGTCTTAAAGTCATCCTTCTGGCTCCCAGTGCTCAAAAAAATAAAAAAAATTATTTTTTTGGTGTAAAATAACTCATAAAATGAATTCTGGAAATGTGATAGGGTAATTTTGTAATATTTCATAATATTATTTTTACTGATAATTATCTGATTTACCACTAATCGTCATAATAAAAATAATTAAAAAAGTTACCATTATTATATTACAAATATTAAATTGAACATATTAGAATATAAATATCATAATTATTACAGTCATGTATGTATATTTTTCAAAATTTAAGTTATATAAGTGGCCAAATTAGGGTAAGATGGCTCCTTTCTCTCCTGGTTCACTCTCCCGAGCGTAGTTCCTCTCCTTTTAGGGTTTCTTCCCTAGGGATGTAGCGGCATCCTGCTTGCTCCGTTCCTCCTCATCGGCTTCCTCCTATTCATGTTCATTCCTGTGCTACTACTTGATTTTCGTGAATCTCAGAGTCGCGGCCTCTATATCCGACATCTCTTCTCTCGACGTTCGCTCTTCAGAGTGTGTCTTCTTCCCTTGTTCGTGCAGCGACCTCGGGGTAGGATCTTGTGCGTGGATTTTGCATCTGGACTCAGATATATCACTGGGTTTCTTCCTCTCCCCGAAAATCCATTCTGGATCTAGGGAACTTTACCCTCTTTCTCGGGTTTTATTTTCCTGTCATCCTTTCTCTTCTTTCGTTCCTTTCTTCCCCCTGATCTCTCGCTCCTCAGTATGCAGTCATGTCTCCTTGTCGAAGCCCCATCGGTTCTCCTCTACTCTTCCCTTCCGGTTACCACATTTCTGACCCCACTTTGGTTTGGTGCACTGGTTTTCGTGGGGGCGGTTGGGATGTGTTGGTTGAATTGTTTCGGTGTCCCAGGAGCTCGACCATGTTCACGGTGGATTCGACAGTCGGGGTTTGTGGTTCCGGGTGAGGATGAGCTTCTTCGTGGAGACTCTTCTGCTACAATACCTACTATGGATTCTTTTTCCCTCGCTTCTCTCCCTGTCGGTCTACATTAGTGGATTCAATAGGCTTTTGGATGTGTTTCTTGTTCGGTCGATGACTTTACAGGAGGCGTGTCCTTCATCATCCTCAATGTTTGATGTAGCTATACTTTTATTGTAGTTTATATTGATGGATTGGTTTTTTTATTCACTAGTGTGCTTGATGGTCGATTTGTTTAAGGATGTTAGGTCTATACTGGTAATGGCATTAGAGGGTTCTCTCAGTGGCTTGGTTTTGTTTGCTTTTTGTGCCAATTGTTTGTTCATATGGATTGATTCGGAAGGAGTTTCTAGTTTTTGGATTTCTATCTGATTCGAAGGTGATTTCATGATTTGATTATGGTAAGGTTGAAGTTTGAATCTCCGGTTGGACATTTCTTGTGGTCTTCGGAAGGGTGTGTCGAGGCATGGAGGATGTAGTACTTGATGATGTGATGTCTTTATCGGGTGTTTTGGTGTTTGTTACGGCTTTTCGTGGTGGACGGGATGATGGCGACGCAGTGCAGATAGATGCATTCAATGCAGTTTCCTCAATCAGCTCGCGTGATATACAGTGACGATGGTTTGAATTTCGAAACAGGTGCATGATGACGGTCTTAGTGCGATGATTTGGTTCTTTTTTATCATTTTGATATTTGAATACTGTAATTTGGGTTTTGTGAGTGTGACTTGAAGAATTTGGAATCGTTTGTAGGTTATCACTTACCCTCAAAGTGAATTTTCAATAAAATAAAACAAATCAATTGTGTGGTGAAAAAAGTGGCTAAAATACGTTTAATGTTAATCGAAAAGAAATGTCGATGAAGAGTGTTAAAGTATAATTATTCAAAAGTTCAATATGTTTTTTCCACCAATTTTAATGTTAAATTAATTAATATCTACTAAATATTATATAATGATAAAAATTGATTTAATTATACTTTTAAATCATTCAAATATGGAATTTAACACTTTAAATAAATATGTTTAAAAGGTATTTTTCAATTAACATGCATAATGTTTTCACTATTCATCAAAACATGACACTTATCTAAAAATACCAAAAATTTAACCAAAGTAAATTTTGATACTCCTATTTCACAAATAAATTTTTTTTAAATATAACTTATAAACATCTCAAAAAAATATATTAAAAAAATCATCAAAAGGTAGAAAAATTCATTTTTTCGAAAAATACATCATCTATTCATAATAATGGATTTTTTCTTATATCATATCCAGAAAGCACATAATAATGGTGATAAAGATTAAATTAAATATTATATATATATATATATATATATTTCATTAATATAATCAAACATGAGTAATTTATTAACTTATCATTATAAAACAAACTTATTCACATTTAAATAGTTTTTCATAAAAACATTTCTTTTTTATTTTGAAAATGGTTTTGCATTACTTTATAACTAACTTGTTACTAAATAATTAAATATATAAACATGTGTGAAATATATTTTAAAATTTTAGTTAATAACCTTCATTCCCACCATTCTAATAGCTAGGTTGTAATAGTATCAGTTAAATAACAATATTCACTTGTTCTCTTAAGGTCTATGTGGCGTATCATGTATGCTATTGAACATAGCATTTATTTTTTTTAAATCAGGATGATACAAATTTAAAGGATGATTCACATGGTAAACAAAAGTGCATATAAAATACTAATTAATAGTAGAATTCTAATGTCTTATTTTAATTAGGGAAAAAAGTATATATGTAGTCTCAAAATAGTTATTTTCCTTATCTAAGAGAAAATATGACACCATATGAAATGTAAAATTAATGTAAAACAAACCTAAATCACTAAATAATTTTTATTGGAAAAAATTTCATTAATAATATTTAATGAATTAATTAAAAATATAGAGCTAAAATAAATTACGTGACATCGATTCATTCTTAAACTAAGAGTGTGGTCTACAAATTATAAAATACAAGGATTAAAATATTGATGAGTATATAAATGTGAATAAGATTGATTCAAAATATCTAATTAAATAAAATGGATCAAATTAAGATTAAACCCATATAGGTGATGAAGATAATGAATCATTATTTATATAACCTCACTATATATATCAAATGAGGTTATTACGATTCAATAAACAAAGGAACAAATACATTATTTAACAACCAATGATTTTTAAATTATATTTTTTACCAAAAAAATCTATACTATATTAAAGTATATAGTATTATATACATATAACACATAGAGAAACATAGAAAACATTAATTCATTTATAAATATCCTTACACTATCCATAACTTAATCCCATTAATATTAAAAAAATATTTCAAGGGAATAACGAATTAAAAATAGAAAAACTACAATGGGAAAATTTTGATAAACACAATCAACTAGAATAATCTAACTATTGAAAAATACTATAGAAAAAAAAACAGAATATTAGTAAACCAATTAAAATTTTAAAAAATGAAAATTTAGAATCATTATAGGAATTGGGGTGAAAATTTAATTAATGAATGGATAGGTATTTATAGGAGTTAATGTGACCATTGGAATAATAATTTGAACAATAGTAACCTGAATATTTATAATAGTAACCGAACAATTGGGAATAGTAACCAGACTGTTGGGATTTTACTTTCTCAAAATAACCAAATGTTATATAAATAATCTTTAAAATGATTAATTTATGTAGATATTAATATCGTAATTCTATATAAATAAATATCTTGATGAAAAACTAAAAGTATAGAAAATCACATTATTTATAAACTATATTTCACACATGAGCCTTAGCCTGGTTGGTGAGGAATCGACATGTGCATCCAAGTGACCTGAGATCAAATCTGGGTGGAGACATATTTTACGGTTACTATAGAAGTACTATAGTATGAACTATTTGGTACTGTAGTAGTCATAAATATTCACCCATATGGGCCTTCGGGCCACCGGTTTGGTCCTTGGGATCTGCAAGTCCTTCAAGCTACCCAAGGCTTTTAGGCCACTTGTATATCATGGCCTTTGGGCCACCTCAAGGACTTCGGTCCACACCACGTACTTTAGGCCACATGAAATTATAGATGAAACCAATCAAGATTATAAAGGACCAGGGTCCTGATGATGATTCAGAGTAAATGAATCCACAAGAGAAGAGCTAACCAAAAAATAAATACTGATAGGGGATTAAATTTCCATCAGAACCAGGCCTATGCAGCTCTTCATTGTATAGCTATCTGACTAACCTTGTTAAGGTGGAGTGCTGGTATCATGACATTTGATGGGGAGGGATGTTTGAAGTTGTATTGTGTGGTTGATTAATCTAATACGTACAGGTCATGTAATATCAGAATTCCTTCAGGAATTGTAAGGGTTCCACCTCATCCCATTAATGGTGTATTATTATAAATAAATAAAAAATAAAGTCCTTGAGGTAATTCAGGTAGGTAGGTAATAAACTATATTTCAAAGTATTTATTTAAACACATATTTTTTATATTAAAAACTAAAATTACCTATTTTAGGAAATTATTTTGATAAAAAAAATATTTTCTTTGAATCATAAGGTATAAATTTTCCATGGATGATTTTTTGTAATTTTATGAAATGCGTTATTTGTTCTGGTGAATCGTAAAAATACAATTTTTCTATAATCGGTGTATATTAGAATTACATCACCCATGATTAATTAATGACCTATTAATTTATTAATATTGATGTTAGATCAAATCATATTAAATTTCATAAATAAGTCATTCAAATACAATAATCATGTTTTCAAAACCAAAAAAATTACATTCCAAAGACTAAAGCGAAAAGTATTCCAAATAACATTTTTAGATATTTCACATTTCTTTTTAATAAACTAATTTAATTCATGTTATATAGTTTTTTAATGTACTAAAAACATTATGTTATATTAATATGTGTCTTATGTTGTCTAAAATTCACTATTACAAAATTTACCTTTGATATTGTATTTTATTCAATATTTTATTCTAAAAATACCATCGTCCTCAACTATAAATAACCACTCTCCTCCCCTTGTAAAATTTTTAATCCCATACCTAAAAAATACAAATATCAACCCAAATAATCTACAATTAGTCTCTTATAATATGTAAGGATAATTTGGATCCATTCAACACCACACATCAAAGGATTTTATATCTATAGAAAAGAAGAAACACTGAGAACAGGGTAAGCTCTCAGAAATTGTTCCTCCCATCCTCCTCTCTTATTTAAAATTTTTTACAACCCTTTGACAGCCAAATAAAATAATGATGATTAATTATAATTTTATAATTATAATAATTATGTTATGTTATTTGAATTATTATGTATATAATATGTTAAAATTTCAAACCTCCCATTACTATTATTTTGATATTGTGTCACTAACAGTTGGTTAATTTCTAATGAGGACATTGTGAATTATATTATTATCACAAACACTATGGATGGTTATAATAAATTATTTATGATATATAAATTTATAAATATATTTAGTTTAATCTTCTGTAATTGATTATACTATAAAAAAATTACATTGAACAAAAATAGTGAAGTAGAAGAAAAATGAGTAATTTTTTTAAGAAAACATGGTATCAAAATGTATTCCCCATTAAACAAGGTTATTAGGATACATAATAAAATGAATATAATTTATAAATATTGGTAAAAATTAAAATCATTAAATTCTGAATAGTTTTTTTAACAATCCCATGTAAATTATTTTGATGGTAGAAAATGGATGAAATAAGGAACGTTTTAAGGAATGAAGATTCTCAAACCCAGCTCCCATTACTTTGGTTCTCCCTCTTTCATGTCATATTTTATACAAATATATATATTCCTATAATTATACTCAAATTCCATTTCATTTTTATTAAATTTTACTTTTTGGTATATTAATCTTTCCACCTATATTTTTTACCTAAATACGATTTTTTTTTCAAAAAAGATTTTCATTCAAAAACACATACATGAATAATCCTGGGTTTTTTTCCTCACCCATAAATGATGATGGTTATAAAAAATATGTTTACATTATTCATTTTGGAACCACAAATATTATTCATTAAATTATTTGTTATTAAATACTTATAAAACCCATTCATTTCTTTGGGGAGTTTAATTACTATGATGATAATATGTTCTATGTGGTATGCATGATAAGGATCATTTATGATGTAATAAGTGGGAATAGAATTCTATATACCAATATTTAATTGGTTAATGTGATATATCTCAGGAGATTATGTGAAATATCTATGAACATGATGCTATATTGTTTTCAAAAAAATTGATGTTATAAATTATTTTCACATGCTCGGTATGAGAGTGATTGTATATTTTTTTGAAACATTTTATCGTATTTGACAACTATGGGATGATGATTCATTTTTTTCTTCACCACATTCTATGTATTTTTCAAATTTCATCCTCAAGATTATAATTATGACCCCATTATTATTATATTACTATGATTATTAATCTCACCCATGTACTATTGATTTCATGTCTCTTATTTCATCCTTGATACCCTTTCCCTTACCAGGATTATAGATCACCCCTTTGTTTAATGTACATCCTACAGTGTATACATGAACTAATGATAATGTGATTTATTTTATGTGGATAAGGAATATGGAACTAAATAATTTGTGTGCTTTATTATATATAAATGATTTATTAAAATACTTTTCATAGATAAAAATTTTTTAGTCCATGAATGTATAACTATAAGGATGTTTATATTTAAAATAATGTAATATTAATGTAATAAAATTTTTAGTTTCTATAGTTCAAATCTGAGGTAATGTGTAATTAATTTTGTAATTAGTATAATAGAACATTAGGGACTACCCTTAGAGTAATTCTGTGTATATGTAAAATCCCAGAATGATTGTTTTAGAAAAAGGATAAACATATGATTCTAATAAGATATAAATTTAGTGCTAATTATGAAAAAGAATAAATTATAATTTAAAATTTTTTGAATTAATTTTTTTCCCAAACATCGTTATTTTTGAAAATTGTGGGAAAGGAGAGAAACTAGGATAAAAACCTTCTATGAGGAGAAATGAAACATTTTTCTGAATGATATCCCAATACCATGAAAGGTGGAGTTTTAAATTTTATGGTGATGGTTACCCAATTATCTTAGTCAATGGATAATAACCTAAAACATGTGAAATGTCTACCTTCACCCAATAAATATCAACTGGATCTTGAATCTGTTGTGTGGAAATGACAACAAACATTTAGTGGGTTTTTTGATCCACTGATTAATGAATAATAAGATAATTCAATAGAGAATATATTTTTTATTCCTCTCTTTTCTATGTATGTTAATTTGGCTATGATAATCTATAATTTAGATAGATAAGCTAATCACTGGTTGGAATTGATAAAGAACACTAAGATGGGGGATGAAATAGAACAGATTGAGTGGGGAGACTTTATGAATTTTTTTCATAATAAGTGTTTCTGTAGAAATCTTTGAACAAATATAGAGAGATAATTATTATATATGAAGAATAATTATGGTGAATATTTCATGAATTTCTAGTAAAAGAGCACATGGATTGAAATATATTCCTTAGTTTTATTCAACAATGATAGAAATATAGATAGATATATTAGTGGATTAAAACCACACCCTCCAAAGGAGCTATCTATTTGAGACATTGACAGTTATGAAGATTAAATTTTATTTTCTCTTAATGAATAGACAGAGTTTGTTGAATGCTCCCATGGTTATAGGGATTAAAAATAAAAATGGAGTTTCAAGATTGAGGGCAAAATGAAAAATGAGAAACGTGGATCTAACAACTAGCTTTCCAAAATTATGGAAGGAATCATCATGAGAAATAGTTAAATGAGATTAGAAATTTCTTCATGTGGGGGAGATAAGTACACCAAGATCATGAATGTCGATGAGATATGAATAATCTGGACAAAATGATATAGTAAAGAAAGAAACCTCCTAATATAGTACATATTTTCCATTACTTCCACTATAGGAAGAAAGGGCAATATGAATACCATTTCACAAACCCACGGGACATTGAGGCTAATTATTGTCAGAAATGAACAAAGACACATGAGAATGAGAAATCGTATTCTATCACTACAATTTAAGTTCATCATGAAAATGAATTCATAAAATTTACATTTTCTATTCACTGAATAATGAAAAATATTTATTTTATTCTAGTTCTACACATTCCAATATATTATGTATGTTTTATAGAACTGTTGAACTGAATCGAAAATTCATTGATGTAAAGATATCTAAATAAAAACATAGTGGTATAATCATTTCAACTGACCTATTAGACTCTTATCCTATTAGCCTTTATGTGAAGATACTTCCAAAAAATCTTTTAATACATTCCATAGTGAAATTTGATTCTATACTGAGCATGGATTAGTTTTCTTTATATAGAGAACACAAAAAAATTAGGAAAGTAGAAATATATTTTTGTATTATAAACCATCCTATTCTCTTATAAAAATGAAATAAGGATCATGATTTTTATTTGGAGAATCCTAAAGAGTGAGGGTTATGATACAATATGAAGAAGCATACCTAGACCAAATGGTTGGATTTGAGGAAAGAATAAAATTTATAGAAATTCCCATTGTTAAGAAATATAATAATATATTTCCTGAATATTTACTCGGGATACCACCAGATTATTTGGTAGAGTTCTCAACAGAGCTTATACCCAGATCCACACCTGTATCTAAATTCCCCTATAAAATGGATCTAATTGAACATGCAGAGTTAAAGAAGAATATACTATATCATTTTGAAAATGATTTCATATACTAGAGTGTATCATATTATGGTTCTCTAATTCAATTTTTATATAATATGGGTTGATCAAAGAGGATGTGTATATATTTACAAGTGGTTAACGCGATAACTATAAAGAACAAGTATCCCTTCCAAGTGTTAAATAATTGCTCGACCAACTATGAAGATATTAGTACATCTCAAAGGTGGATGGTAATTTTTGATATCAACATCTGATGGTGAAAAATAAATATATTCAGAATATGGTATTCTATTAAAGGAATGATTATTATGAGTTCAAATTGATTCCCTTTAAACTTACTAATTCATTTAAAATCATTAATTATTTTATAAATAATGTCTATAGATATTACATCAATAAGTTTTTTTAATTATATATTGATGATATTTTCATTTAATCCAATAGAAATGAGAACAAAGATGTGTATATAAGGATTGTGATGGAGACATTAAAGAAGGATAAAATGTACACTATTTTTAGAAAGTGTGAAGTTTTTATGATTCATGCCACATTCTTAGAGTAAATGATCACAATTAGGGAAATTGTTTTTAATCTAAAAAAATTAAATTAAAGTGTGAAACAGACTCTATATTGTTATAAGAATCCATATTTTTCTTGTATTAGTTGAGTAATACATAATTTTTGTGGGAAATTTTTTATGAGTTTTATCCCACTTACTATGTTAACATAGAAAGGGGAAATGTACAGTTAGAAATAAAAATGTGAGGAAAGATTTAAGGACATCATGAAGAGGCTATTCACTATACCTATAATCACACTACCATTATGAAGAGAAGTTTTTGGATTAAACAAGGGGTTTTTCGGGAAAATCATGGTTAGTGTATACATTAAAATGAAAATTTTATTGCCTATGTCTCATGAAAAATGATTATCCATGAGATGAACTACCAAACACATGATCTAGAGTAAGCACGTGCAATCTTTACCTGGATGATTTAGAGGCCCTTACATTATAATGAGAAGTGATATATATATTCATATCACAAGATTTGGAAGTATATATTGATATCAAAGAATGTAAAAATGCATCAAAGAATATGATTAGAGATAATAAAGAAATAATATTTATCTATTGACTAACATATATGAGAGGCAGAAAAGGTAGTTGATGAACTTAGTAGAATATAACAAGCTACAATAATCATGACTTTACTTGAAAAAGTCCCTATCTTCATGGATATATAAAGAATTGATCACGAAATCATAAATGTAGGAATACAACATCATTTTTCTTGAATATTTACAATCCATCTATCACATAGAAGACTAAGAATATATAAAAGAATGATTAGAGATTAAAAAAATGGGAACCAGGAAAAGGAATGGAATATTCATGTGTTCCACATCATTGAAGATGGTGTGATATTATTTAGAGATCATCTTTTGGTACCATCACCGACTAAGATAATGGAGGGATTAGAAAATGGAAGAACTAATAATTTTCCATCCATCACAGATGTATCAATATGTACGATGATTTTTGAGTCCTCTTCTAATGGGACAACATGAAGAATAATATTTATGAGTTTATCTCAAGCTCCTTAAAATTTTAGAATTTATGTCTAAGTGACAAAAGTCCAAGGGGGTGATGAAACAATTTGATAGAACCCCATGTAAATAGGATAAATTCACCTTGGTCTTTGTCCCTAGTCTCTTGAAGATATATAAAGGATACAATATAATATGTTTTTGGTGGATTGAAACATCAAGACTTATCAGTTCATCATTATTTGGGAATATTTATAATCCAAAAACATTCTATGATATATATAATGGAATTGGTCTTTATATCATGATCCTAATCCTTTAAACATAACATTACATGATTTTAATAATAGTAAAACATCATATTATAATCCAAGATTCATAAAGTCTAGTGACATGGATGACTATGTAAAAACACAAAAAACCTAAAACATGGGATTAAAAAACACTTCATTATTTAATCTACATAATGAGATCCTTACAGACTTTTAGATCTTAAATCTATAAAGGGTACCTTGGGGATCACAAGAACGAAGGGATGACCAAAAATACCTATAAGGGTAAAACATAGTAAAAATTTTTTTGAACTTGGGATAAAAGTCATGGAATAATGATATAAAAAGGCATGGAACATGTGGAATCCAAACATGTAAAAATGGAATTATATAAACATGGATTCATAATAATGTTGCAGAAACATAAAACATTACATTATCATGAGTCAAGACTCATTTCACATAGAGGATCACTGGTTGGGGTTAACCACCAAGACTGTTGACCAGGTAGTACGAGTCAAGGCTAACCGCCAAGACTATTTCACAAAACGTCTCATGAGAATCACCTTTTCTCATTGCATTGGAGCTCTATCTGGGTGAACCCATCTTTATATGTTCACGAATATACATGCCTCATATAGAATTATACATAATCAAACATAAACATAAGGGAACCCAGGGAAATAAATGTGTATCATAATCATGTCATAATGCATATGGAATGGGTGCATCATAAAAGTATCCATGAAACAAAGGTATTAGAAAATAAAGTGTTATTAATATGGTAAAATAGAAATAAATAATTGTAAGTGATATCAAATATAAGTGACAACATGTAAAAATATCTTTTATGAATTTTTACCTATACAATGTCTTAGTGCAGTTTTAAGGAAAACACTAACAAGCATTATAAATAGAAAAATGAATCATGTTTTTTATAAAACCTGAAGTGAACGAAGAATGTTTTCATAATTAAAATACTGATTTTATAAAAAAGATAGTGTCATAAAATAGATGATAGAGTACACTTGAAAATGGGTAAGAATTAAGGAGGTTCCCTTCAAACATGTTTTCTTATTGAAAAGTATTGAGGTGAGAATCATTTAAAAACATGTATATCCCAGAATGAGAATGGGGGATGGATTTGGAAACATGATTTTGGGGAATATAAACAATATGTATATGTGGTAAATTAAAATAATTTTTTTGTTAAAATGAATGATATAGCATACCGAAAGAATATAGGATGTTCATGTAGAATCACTTATGGAAAATTGAAATGGTATCAGGCGTACTTAAGAGGGCATAATGAAAAAGAAAAGAGTTTCTCATCTTTTATACATAATGAGGGAAGTATGGGGATAGGTTGGAATCATAACCCATCATTATGAATTACACATTAATGGGTATAACATAGTTGATATTCTTGAACAACTGTGAGAAAGAGAGGATCTCATACCATAAGTCTGATAGAGTTTTTCGCTTGATCTTAATGACCTGAATTATCAAACAGGGTTCATTAATTAACAACACATGAACGTCCAACACATGTTATTAATTAAGAATAACCAAATTATGTTTATCCATGTCCTTTTTGATTAATTAAGTGTTTCAATTTCACTTTTTGGGATCATTTTTATCCCATGTTTTAATGATCGGTTCACTTATATTCATGTTCGGATACACATGTAAGAAAAGCCTGGTTGTCCATATTTGAAGATATAAGACATTTGTGAACTTGATATTGATTACAAGGTTATAAAACTCATTTTCTTTTTGGTATTTAAGGTGGATCATTATATAAAACTTTATTGGTAAACGTTCAGATTAATTTAGTGATTTTCACATAAATAACTTCTTTTTTATTATTAATTTACATCATGTGAGAAAATGGATTCCAGAAAAATTGAATAAGATAAAATAAATATTCAATAGTCTATTTGAGTTATAAAATTGTTTTACTAACCTCAATTTAATATGGTATTACTAATTGATAACACATCGTCATTGAATGTGATAAATTAACGCATCCCGGACAATGCTTTCGTTTCTTTTGTATAAAATAAGTGGAAATGAGAGTTGAAAATGAATTATTCCATTAGGAAAACAAAATTCTATTTCATGTATGGTGCTGGATTTATCATAACATTCACATGAGGAGTGGTTAGGAAAGAAAATAGAACAAAGGAACATGAAAAGAAAATTAACGAAATGAAAAGTGAAATTTTCCTTCGGATTTTATCTTCCTTGAGAACCTCTTAAGGGGAGAGAATCTAGTCTTTTGAGGAGACCAAGGGTTTCTCAACATGGGGAAAGATTTTGGGGAGAGATTTGGGAGAATTTAGGGAAGGCACACGGCTTTAGAGGAGCTAAGCGAAGAGGGCAGTGTGAGTGGTTTTTATAGTGGAGGGGAGGAGGGTTTTCTTAATATTTTAATCATTAGTTTATTATTTCTCAATATGACATGAAATAGTAATGATTCTTGTGAAGAAAAAAACTAATATGTGAACGTGAGTTCGAACAAATAGCCATTTACACCATACATGACTCAAGCATGATATAGAAATTCAGGTCATAGCATTTATCATGAATTATCAAATTTTACTATTCATCATAAATTCATGTATTTGAGAAAAATCCCAACAATTCACCGTAACCATTTACAATGTGTGGAATACAAAAATGAACACCTTTTTTGAAAAATAATTTTCCAAATATGATTAATTTATTATCTTTTTTAAAATTATTATTTACTTTAAAAATACATATTTTAAAACATTAACTAATTTTTTAATGCTTTCAAAAATTACATAAGGTCTTATAAAAATATTTTAAAGCAGAAGATATAAAATTGTTAATTTCTGATCACCATTTAGGAAAATAAAATTTCTTTTAAATTAATTAATTAATTGTAAATAATTATTTATCACTTATAAAAACAAAAATCCTTTCACTATGGTCAAATTATCACTTATAAGATGCCTATGTTTTATTTTTACATTCATATGTGAGGTTACTATTCTTTTGGACGATTTACTGTTAATAAAAGTCATATTAATGTGACAGGTTATTTGTAGTGGGAAGATTTCCCAGTCACAAATATCCATTTTTTGCGATTGGCACTTACCCCCCCCCCATCGTCGCAAAAGGTTTGGCGCAAAATACAAGCCTAACAGAGGGTAAGGTTATTTGAGATGGGTTCATATTTCCATCGCAAATAAATGGAGATAATTTTTAGTATTTATAACGTGATACTTGCCCCATTTTAAATAAATTGTCAGCAGGTACTATTTGCGACATGGCCTGTCCTAAATATGTTTTTAACGACCCACTGTAATTATTACGGGCTGAGGTATATAAGAAAGGTCCCGTCACAAATACCCCCATCGCAAATAATGTAACCTACATATACCCCCATCTGTTTTACTCTTACTTCACCCATTACTCAAATTCTCTCTTTATCTCTACTGAACAATGTTCTACAAAAAATTTTCATAGTTTAAACATTCAATGCAGATCATTATTTGAAACTTTAATACTCAGAAAACATTAGTTTCAAGGTTTTTATCTATTTTTTATTGTTTAGAATATATTTTTTTTAAAATTATTTATTATTTTTTAAATTAGATGTAAATTAATTAAATTAGAATTAGATTTTTTTATTATTTATTTTTATGAATAGTTATATATAAGTGTTAATTTGCAATAAATCGCTATAACTAGTAATACTTTTAAATAGTTTTTAATAATTATAAATAACAAATAATAAATTGTACTAATTAGTAATAAATTGTAATAAATAGAAAAAGTAGTTATAATTTGAAGAAACTAGTAATAAATTGAAATAATTCGAAATAATTAGTAATAATTAGAAATAATTAGTAACAATTAGAAATTATTAGAAACAATTCGTCGCAGGTATGAATAATTAGTAATATATTGTAATAATAATTAATAATTAGGATTAATAAGTAAGAATTAAGGTTAATTAGTAATAATCAATAAAAATTAATAATAAAAATTAATAATTAGAAATAAATTGTAATAATTACTAATAATTACTAATAAATACTAATAAATAGGAATAATCTTTAATAAACAGTAATAAATTATAATAAACAGTAATAAATAGTAATAAATAGTAATAAATAGTCATAAATAGTCTTAAATAGTAATAAATAGTAGTAAGTAGTATTAACTAGTAATAAATTGTATTAATCTGTAATAAATAGTATTAATTAGTAACAATTAGTAATAATTTGAAATAATTAGAAAAAATTAGAAGAAATTAGAAAAAATTTGTAATGAATAGAAAAAATGACAATAACTAGAAAACATTAGAAAAAATTGTAGTAATTTTGAATAATTATTAATAAATTATAATAATTACAAATTAATAGGATTAATATGTAATAATAAATATTAATTAGTAATAATTATTAGATAACTATTAATAAAATGAAATAATTAGAAATAAATTTTATTAATTAGTAATAATTAGTAATAATTAGTAATAAATAATAATAAATAGTAATAAATAGTAATAAATAGTAAAAAATAGTAAAAAATTATAATAAATTGTATTAAAAACATAAAAATAGAAATAAATAATAATAGTTGATAATAAATAGTACTAAATAGTTATACATTGTAATAAATATTAATAAATAGTTATAAATATTAATAAATAGTAATAATTTGTAATAATTTGTAATAATAAGTAATAATTAGTAATAATTAGTGATAATTAGTCATAATTAGTGATAATTAGTAATAATTTGTTTTAATTAGAAATACATAGTAATAAATTGTAATAAATTGTAATAAATAGAAATAAATAATAATAAATAGAAAAATAATAGTAAAAAATAGTAAAAAATGATAATAAATACTAATAAAAAGTTATAAATAGTAATAATTAGTTATAATTAGTAAAAATTAGTAATAATTAGTAGTAATTAGAAATAATTAGGGTTAATTTGGATTAATTATAAGTAATTGGGAATAATTAGGAATAATTAGAAATAATATGGGTAATTATGATTAATGAGTAATAATTAGCAATTATTAGGAATAATTATCAATAATTAGAATTATATATCAACAATTAGGATTAATTAGCAATAATTATGACTAATTAAAAGTAATCAGGATTAATTAGAAACAATTAGAATTAATTACAAATAATTAGCAATAATTAGGATTAATAATGATTAATTAGTAATAATTAGAAATAATTAGTAAAAATAGCAATAATTAACAATAATTAAGATTATTTCGCAATAATTAAGATTAATTAGGAGTATTTCGAAAAAATTAGAAATAATTATGATTATTTAGAAATAATTTTGAATTATTAACAATAATTAGAAATAATTAGCATTAATTAAGAATAATTACAAATAATTAGGAATAATTGCAAATAATTAAGAATAAATACGAATAATTAGTAATAATTAGTTGTAATTAGAAATAATTAGAAATAATTATTAATAATTAGTATTAATTAGTAGAAATAATAAATAATTAGTCATAATTATTATTAATTAGTAATAATTACTAATAATTAGTAATAAATTAAAATAAATAATAAAAAATTCTAATAAATTGATAAACTGGCTAAATTTACAGTAGAATGGCAGCATTCCATTTGATCAAAGCCTCAGTTTCTTGCAACCATTTCCCCCAAAATTTATATGAAAATTATACTCAAACATGTGGTGGAGATGATTTTTCATAGTGATTTATATTAGAGAAAGTTGTAGAGAGGTGAGCGGTCGAACAAAACAAGCTCGTTTTCCCAATGACTTATCCCCTTGCAAATTTCTATGAATAAAATCACTATTAAATGTATTATTAGATGTATGAATACCCATTTTTGTATGAATTTGTTCATGGAGAGAAGTGCTACAAGTCCTCACTGCTCTCCATCCTCGTGAAAATGAAAATGGATATTCGTATTTTATAGAAGTTGTTTCTTTGGGATTTTATTCGCTGAGATTCACAAAAGAGATGAGTCTTCATGAAAAAAAATTATAGCCAATATATTAGAAACTATACTGCTTATAATTTAGACTAATAAGTAAAATTTCCCGAAATTAATAATAATTAGTGGTAATTAGTATACATTTATATAAATGGGTTAAATTAGTATAAAATCATAAAAAATAGAATAAATAAATATAAAATAATTAAAATTTTATAAATTTATAGAAATGGTAATATATTTGTCTTCTCTTTTTTGGATAGTGTTAAATTTTTATCTAATTATACAAAATAACTAATTATTTCATATCATTAAGAAAAATATGAAACAAGGAAGTCGAAAATATTCAATTTTAGATGATCATGCTTGGAAAACTCAGCATAGAAATCCAACCAGTTCGGATTTAAATCCATTATAATTTGAGGGTGTTTAAGCCTATTTATCCTTTTTATCATCAAAACCAAAATTGTTTTCAGAATGAAAAAATAAGTGTCATTGTAAAAAAATTTCCCTAAGTATTTATGAATAATTTGATAATTTTTATGCCTTTTATTATGTTTTTTTATTCAAATAGATTATTATTTTTGGAATCAACATGGTTAACATAGTTTTAGAGAAGATATTAATAATTTGGTTCCAGATCCAGAACAGTTTCAATATTTAGTACATGATTTAGAAGTTCCTTCTATTCAAAAAACTAAAACTCAGATTGATATTGATTTAACTCATGATTTGGAACTATCTCATTTATATTAGTTATTGAGGTCCATTGCGGATGGCTTATGTCCATGTGGAACAATAAGAAAGTCCGAAGTGTTTGATAAATTTATGGCCATTAAATCAGATAATGGAATATCAAACAACTATTTTTATTAGATATTCTCATTGTTAAAAAATATCTACCATACAGAAATTTGTTTCCTGCTAATTTTTAATAGAGAAATAGGCTAGTTAGTAATATGGGACATAGTTATTAGAATACTAATGCATGTTAAAATGAAATCATCTTATATTATGGTGAAATTAGTTGTTTGATAGTTTTTCTACATATGGGCATTCAAGGTATAAAGAAGCTCAACTAGGGATGTCTAGATTTGTTCGTCTAAAACAATTGAGACATTTCCTGATCACACCCGTATTTTTGCATTTATTTATGTCTCAAAACACAAAATCATTGATGTCATGGAACAAAACAAACATTCTAACCATTAAAAGCATAAATCATCTCTCTGATTGTGATTAATGGAAAAATTTGACCAAGTTCCTCTGTAGTTTTCTTTAGAATCTAGAAATTTAAAATTAGGTATTTATAGTGAGGTTTTCTTTCCATTTGGTTCTTCCAGTTGTAAGTATTCATGTTATCCTATATTTATAATTGTGAATAATTTTCCTCCATGGATATTGATGAAGGATCCATATATCTTTTAGAACTTATTAATTCAAGGTTATCCGATAAAGAATAATGATGTTTATTTGAAACCATTGATTGATGATTTGAATTCAATATGGAGTAATGATGTCAGTACATATGATGATGATATGAAAGAAAACATCTTAAAAAAGTTGCATTAATGAGGAAAATTATTGAATTATCAGAAAATATAATATTATTTGGCCAAAGTACACATGGTTCAAAATCATGTCCATACTGTTTGAGATATACCAAAACATTGAGGCTTATTAATGAAAAAAACCATGTTTTTTTACAGTCCTCTCATATATCTTTCAACCGATCATCCTTTTTGAGAAAACAAATATCATTTTAGAAAAAGAAAAGTTAAAAAAAGATGATCCTCAAAAAATGATCATAGGTATAGAGTTGAAATCAACTGTCTCTTTAGTACATCCCATCACATTTGGACCAAAAATATATCAATAGAAAATGGATGGGTTTGGAAAAGAGAAAAATTAGATAAAATGAAGAAAATTTTGGGATTTTTCATATTGGGCTTATTTATGGTCTGTCACATGTTGTATGTGATGAATATTGAGAAGATTTTTTTCGATAATTTATTTGATGAAGTTTTGGATACTTCAGGAAAGATCAAAGATAATTTGAAGGCACGATTAGATCCTGACCAAATATAAAAGCAACCAGAACTTGAACTGTTTGAAAATATCAGACCGAAGAAGTTAATAGAAGCAAAAATTAGATTATAAACTATCCAATTAATGTCACTTATAATTTTTCCCAGTGATTTCATATTTTAGACATACATGTGGTTATGCTTCCAATTAGGGTAGATGTTTTAGAAATGGTCATATTACTGGATTGAAAAGTCACGACTTCCATGTTTTAATAGAAAGACTTTTACCAATTATATTAAGAGGATTAAAAAATCCTATTATTTAGGATTAACTAATAGAAATATCATATTTTTTTAAAGAAATTTTTGAATCAACAACAAACAATGATACTTTATGAAAACAACAAGAAGATGTCCTTTTAATTTTATGCAAATTAGAAAAAAATATTCACGCTAGGATTGTTTGACTCAGTGGATCATTTGATATTACATTTTCCTCATGAATCAAAATTTGGAGGACATATAAATTTCTGATTGGTGTAACCATTTGGAAGATGCATGCAGAAATTGAAAACAATGTATGTAACAAATATCGGTTATAGGCTCAATTTTAGAACCTTATTTTCAAGTGGAAATTTATTTTTTTCTTCTCTCATTACATTCAATCTGAATGTCCTTCAAAACATAATTGCACGAGCCGTAACAAGTGAAATTTTGATGATGACATGATCAATCAATTAATAGTTTTCCATCATCCCAAAATGGTCTTCAGTGGAGTTAATGAATGATGGATTTTAGATTATGAAACTAACAGAGTACATTAAAATATTCTTCTCAACTGTGATAAAATTACATTGTTTATTCATAAGTGATCATATCACTTATTCTAAAATTACATTAACAATAATTTTTTTTAGGTTATATTATAATAATATTAAGATACAATATCCTCAAATTATAGTAGCTACTCTTGGAGAACGACGTAATTTTTTTCCTAGTGGATTCAAAAATTGGTAACATAATTTATTTTCCATTTCATATTAAAAAAAATTAAATACCTGTCATACTGATAAATGTTTTACAAATTTTTTGGTATCTAAAAATGATAATAAAATTGATAATTGATTTTCTGTATTGAGTAATCCACCATAAAAAATGGTTACATATTATAATGCATATGTTGTTAATTGATCTTGATTTCATACACATGCATATATGGAATAGAAAAACAATAAATAATGGTTTTTCATGAGATGATCACATCATAGAAAAACTAATGTTGACTTTTATGACATGTTTAAAGAAATTATTGAACTGTGTAATCTTGGAAGACATTACAAAATGATTTTTAAATGTCAGTGGTTGCATATTGAGAAGGGCATGTGTGTTCATCCGATCAATATAATTTTTGATAATAAATATAAAATTATTCATGTAGTAAATGAACAGTATTTATTATCTCATATTAAAAATAAAATTTATTATGAAAATTAATGTTCTATTTCAAGGGTGTTAGGTGATTGGTGGAGCTTAATAAAAATGAAATCTTGAGATAATTAGTTTACAGAATGGGAATATGGTTATACTAAAGAGCAAGGAATTTAAAATTTTAAAGAGACTTCTCAGAATCCATATTTTTTAGGATTAGGTGTGAATATAATTGATGACACACAAAATTAATGTGAGGATGGTAAAAATGATGCTAATAATGCTACAATAGAAATTGATTTGAAAATATTTAATGAAAATGAAGCGAATATAGAAATTGATGATACTGAGGAGGAATTTAAAGAAAATAACATCAACAATAATAATGATGAGGATGAAGATGGACAATGACACAATAAAATGATTATTAAAATCATATATAGCAAATATCTATATATAATAGTTTTTTTCAAATATTTGATAACTATAATAATTTGATGTTTTATATGGATGATGATCTGCATTGTATGTTATAAGATGATGATCTACATTTAGATGATTAGATGGTCGGTTCAGCTAACCCTCCGACTGATTGAATTTCAAGGGACACTCAGAGGGGGCATGGTCTTTCCAGAATGATGATTCCTGACCCAACACCCAAGTGACGTCAATATCTTGGGTTTGATCTATGCATGTAAAGGTATATTTACCTGTAAAATTTAGTTAGTTTTCATTAATTTTTTAATATTCTTATTTTTTGATTAATTATTGTTTTTTCACAGATTTATGCATTTAGATATTGGATATATGATCTCTATATTAAGCAATTATTTTTTCTAATGCATGGGTTTCATGGGATCATATTCTTATTATTGTTCAATGGCACATGTTTGAGCATTGTCTAGTACGTAAATAACAAATTACTTTTGAAATTAATTTAATTAATAACACGATATAAACAATTATTTGTGGTTTTTATGGTACCCCATTGAGGATAGCATGCATGAGGCTGTTTGGAAGTAATGAGAGGGAGATATGAATCTGCATTGCCCTCAATTTTTACAGAATTTGAAATGGAATTCAATGGATAAAGCATGAGTGTAGGAGTTTTGTGAGACATGTCGCATCCACTGAGTTGATTATATTTCATCTCTGGTTTGGGATAGATTATTTACACTCTGGTTGAGTAGGCGGTTTTAGAGTAGATAATCAGTAGTTCAACAAAATCAGGGGAGTCATGAGGTGACACATCGAGCTGGTAGTTGTGTGTTTAGTACTCAGAGGGAGTATATGATAAATATATTTTATTATATATTATATAAAAATATAAATATAAATTATTTATTTTATATTAATATATGCAGTCACACATGTCGATACTACGAATTATGACATTTATAGGAGGATGTGAAATGATCCAAAAACTAGGGAGATTACAGGTGCTCACCAGCGTCATATTGTGGTCAGTAGATGTTTTTTTTGAGTTTCAAATTAAACTAAAAATAATATTTTAACTATAGTAATTTTAAATTGAAACTGATGGAGTCGTACGAGGCTACGACGTCTCAGAAAAATGTTGAGAGTCAGGGCGAGAAGGATGGTCAGAATAGTGCCCCCTAATTTGATGAGGCAATATTGATGCAGGCGACCCAATATAGCTTCAAGAAAGCCTATGTTATTTGTATCGACTCTCGAGTGACCCATTGGATTTTTATGGCACCTATGCAATGTCAGTGTCCAGCTCGGGAGGAGCTCTGTGAGAGTCATCATCATCTCATGTATAGTATCAGTAGTAGTTACGAGCTCAGAGTGACAATATATTAACTATTCATAAGGAATATGAGGAGAGGCATAAGTGGAAGCAACAACAACAAGAAGAGTTACTATGATAGTAGCAGCATCAAATACATGATGAGATGCATCGATAACGACATGAGCATGAGTAGGAGATGGACTACATGTGATGTATGACTCACAGTTTTGGGATGGAGTTCCTTGCTCCATCTCCTCTATCTCCATCAGATGACCCCCTCAGTAATGTATTTTTATTTTATGATGAAACATTTGAATGTATAATATTTATAATGTTAACTTTTTAATGTTTTAAATAGTCCATGTCTTATATTGTATCAGAAATTACTATTTTATTTATTTATTTAATTTGTTATTTTATTTATTATTTTATGAAATAATATATTATTTTATTTTTGTGAATACTCAGTTTTTTATTATATTACTAACATTATTAGTTCATTAATAATTACAATTATAATATAAATAATTATTTTAAAGTTAATTTTAATTTATGAATATTAATATTATTATTTTATATATTTTAATATTATATTTTTTTTATTATTTTATAAATAATTTCATTTTATTAATATTAATATTATGAATGTATTTATTTTAATATTATTTAACTATTATTATATTTTTTTAGATTATTTTTTTTAAAATTTCTAATCTATTTTTAACAGAACATCGCCCAAGGTGATATATATATTTTTACATTTCAAAGAGTAATTGCAGCAATCCATTGCAAAAAAGTAAATGGGAAACAATTTGAGATGGGTCACTGGTCTATCGAAAAAGTTTCTTAAAAAAATTTCCCAATGTTATTTTTGACGGGTCTACCACCCATCGGAAATAATAGGTTTTTGCAATATACCATCGTTAAATGTAATATTTGAGATGCTATTTTCTACAATTGGTCATTTGTGATGGGACCCCGTCACAAAAGACTATTTGCGACCAGATCCCATTACAAATGGCTCGTCGCAATAATCTATTTTTCTAGTAGTTTATAAGGGTTGGTTACTATTCATACGGGTAGGTTACTATTAACAACAAATCATGTTTGTTCTAACAGACCCTAAAAATTAACCGAAACGCAACCGTGAATGTCATATTTTTTAAATTCAAATCATAGAAGTGACAATATTATGTTTAGAGGTAACATATTACTAATTAGTTCTTTGTTTTTTGATTTCATGTGAATATATGACATATTTATATGAATGGAATTTCCATTGATGAAACATTGGGAGATTAATTTTCTCCCATTATGATATTTCACCCCTGAAATTTCATTTTACATTCTAGTCCATAAATAGGTGTAGGTTCTTTTCCTTCATTGCATCCTCCAATTACCATGTTGCCTCTTCGTATTTATTGTTCTTCTATAGTACTTTGACATGCTTAGTAGTCTTGTTACGTAGATTATTATCTTTACGATCAAAGATCTTCACATCATTTTCCTTATAAGAAATCTCATTATCCAACTATACCACCTATTAAGTGAGTACATGTGAAGTATCTGTTATGGTCTTCCATGAGAGGGATATATAGAATACATTGTGTACATTAGACATGGTAGGTGGAAGTGTCAGTAGATAGTCCATAAGACAACCCTGCTCTTTTATTACACAATTAAACATAATTTATTACATAAAAATCACATGATACAACATAAATGATTGATATTTCTAGTGTATTTGGGTCTTAGGATCATTACATAAAAACATAAAACATCAAATACAACATATTTTTTGAAAATATCCTTTAAATGACCACTATATTCCCTCGTACTTATCATTTCATGGGAAAACCGGAGGACGTGCAGAAAAAAAGGGCGAGCTATAAAGCCCATTATGGGAATAATCATAGAATAACATGAGTAGTACAATACCTGTTAGAAAATAATCATATCTATAGAGCACAATAGAATCATAAACATAAATTCATGATAAAGTAATAAAATCATAACATGGAAATGTGGAAAAAACACTTAACATGGAATTAGCATGGGCTCTGCCTCATTGCACACGAAGCATGAGTAAATCCTCATTGCACATGAAGAATGAGTAAAACCTCATTGCACATGAATTTTCATTATGTTACACCCTTTGCACATTACATATCATGATACTATACTTTACCCAATGCATTAGAGCGCTATAAGTGTGAACCCTTCTTAAACATTTCATTTCATGCATAAGTGTGCCACATGGATCATATAAAATGAATTCATAAAACAACATCATTTATTCAAAGATAATGTAATGTGGAATTCATATATGAAACTTTATAATCAATAAGTACATTTTCATAAAGGTTAATACCGTTGATAGATAAATAGGAATGGTATTCACTACACAATGTAACTGGCTTGGAAAAATCGGTGCAATTTCGGCAGCGTAACTGCGTGACTTAAGAATTCATAAAAATGGTTGATGAGGGAAAAAGGGGTATCTCATTATATGTATATGAAATGAAATGTAATGGAGTCATATAAATACATTTACCAATAATTGTAATGTAATTTAGATTCAAGATACAAAATAATTTCTTGACTGTAAATGAGGAGAGAGAAATTCCTTTCAGAATTTCAGTATAGTAATGAGTGTACATGGGAGGAATTTATTGAGAGATAAAGGGGTATCCCATTATTAAAACATAAATAGTGAAGTATGGGAGAGGTTAAAAACCATACCACAACATTTATAATTTAAATTAAAAGGTCATAACAATTTAGTGAATATTGTACAAAAATGAGAAAGGAAGAAAACCCTAACTTTGATGTGTGTTTCCAAAAGATTGAGAGAGGCTTGAGAGAGGCTTTATTGGAGTTTGAAGAAATTGGGAGGATTCTAGAGAAAGGAGGGTAGAGGTTGGACGAACTGAAAAGGCATTGAGTGAGGAGGAAGTGGGAGCTTGGGTTGGTTTATATAGGAAAGGTGAGGGAATTCTTTATTATTTAGGTTTTGGATCCTCACATTAAACTAATCCAAACCACAAACCATCCAATGGTTTTTTCCCATGATTTTTTTGAAAAAGGGAATTTTAAAAAATATTTTATAAGATCAACGTCCTAAATTCTTAAAATAATGAGGTTGATTATGTGTAGGTGAGTAACACTCCCAAGGAAAACAATTTAAAATGACAGGATTCTTATTAAGCCTTGAAGGGTCCATTAATGATTTGTAAAATAATTCAAAAAAACCCAAAATTAAATTATTTAAATCATATATTGGCGGGACATAAAGCTTATAATATTTTATTACATCACTATTTGGTCATTATGATGTCATAAAACACATTTTATATTTAAATAATATTTAAATTTTACCCAAAAATTTGACTGTCTCAGAAAATTATGAAAAATTCACCATTGGATAATTTCAACATCCTGATCCCAGAAATAATATTTATTTATCTAATTAATTTTCTAAATATCTTAATTTTTACTTTCAAAATAAAAACCATCATTTATAAAAAATTAACGGGTTTTGACAAAAATGGATTTCAAACCTTAATAAAAATTACAATTGCATTCCTAAAATTATATGATCATTTATATTTAAAAAATAGTTAATTTAATAATAATTATTATATTTTATTAAAATATTATTTAATTCAAAAATCCATTAATTCATCAAAATATCTTTCTTAGATGAATATTAACTAAGAATAATATCTGTTCTATAAAAACATTTAATAAGGTAACAATAATAAAATGAATATATATTTATTATTATATACAAAAATTATGTACATAACCATAGTGCTATGGTCTTGTTACATAACCCCATATAAAACCCACATAAGACAAAAGAGTAAGGTGTGCGATGGTAACATACTCTAGGGGTGGCTCGGATAACATTGCTTGGGTGATAATCTCTATCAACTTTCATTTCTTTCGTAGGCTGTCCTGCTCGAGCTTAACATATTAATGCCCAACTTGGGCTTGGTTAAGAAAAAATCTCAATGATTCCACCTCCTTTCCGAGCTCTGACAAATGGGCTTCGTATGGGGAATGTCTGCTGGATGAGGCCATCACTTCCTTTTTCTATGTAAATTAAATTTGTAAAAGCCCTATATTTATACTAATCATGTTGTAACTATTCAACAACTATATTAGCAACAATCAAAATTCATAACATAATTCCAAAGAATTTGAAATTTTATATAAAAAATTTACAAAAAAAGACATTTACTTAGATCAAGAGGGATTTACATTAATTAAAGTTTGGGTCATTACAATCTTCCCCCATTAAAAAACATTTCACCCTAGAAATTTCCTTTCTCCACTCTAAAAAGGATCTGGGTAACTCTACTTAATCATTTCCTCAAATTCCCACATCACTTCATCAAACTTGTGGTTTCCCCACAACAACTTGATGAGGGACAGTGTCTTATTTTGTAGAAATATTTCTCTATGATCTATGATCTTCACTGGTTGCTGCTCATAAGAATGATCATCCACTAAATATACCAACTATAAAATGAGTACATGTGAAGGGTCTCGTATGTACTTCCTTAATAGGGATACATGAATGACATCATGTACTTTGTCTATCGTAGGTGGAAGCGCTAGTCGATAGGCCACTTCCCCGACACAATCAATAATCTCAAAGGGTCTGATATACCTTGTACTTAACTTACCGTTCTTTCCATAGCTCATGACCTTATTCTATGGAGATATTCGAAGAAGAAGCATGTCTCCAAATTAAAACTCAAGGTCTTGTCGATGGTTATCTGCATAACTATTCTGTCGACTCTAGGCTTCCTTGATATGCTACTGACTGGTTTCCACCTTCTCTACCATTTCTTTGACCATTTTTTGTCTAAGTAGCTTAGTCTCACCAACCTCATCCCAACACACTGGTGTTCTTAACATTTTCCCATAAAGGGATTCAGATAGTTCCATTTGGATGCTCTAGTAGACATTTTTATTATAAAAGAACTCAACCAGAGGAAGATATTGATCCCATCCTCCTTTAATGTCCATTGATAACACTCTAAACATGTCCTAAAGTGTTTGGATAGTCAGCTTGGATTGACCATCAGTTTAAGGATGATAGGCCTTACTGAAATTATATTTAGTATTCAGATCATGTTGAAGACTCTTCTAAAACATATAGGTGAATCTTGGATCCTGAGCAGACACAATAGATATTGGTACTCCATGCAACCTTACCACTTCCCTGATATATATCTGTGCCAGTGGATCCAATTAGAAATCCTACCAAATATAAATGAATTGTGCAACCCTTTTAAGATGATCCACAACAACCCAAATTTCATTATTGGCTTTGGATGTCTTTGGAAGTCTGGTATCAAATTCCATGGTGATGTTCTCCCATTTCAATTTTGGTATCGGCAATGGTTACATCATTCCATTAGACTTCTACCTCTCTACCTTCACTTGATAACACAAAAATCACTTTGATTTATACTCAAGGATCACCTTCTTCTTATTTTCCCACCAATAATGCCCTCGAAGATCTCGATACATCTTTGTGTTTCATGGGTGAATAGAGAAGTTTAACTATGTGCATCATATAATTTTTTTAGCTCTAGACTTGATGGAATAGATAGTTTTTTTTCCAAATCTCAAAATACCTTCTTCATTAACATTAAACTCTGAGGATTTCCCTTTTCTGATAGCTTCCACTTTTTCCTCAATTCCCACATCATCCTTTTGAGCATCCTATAAACTTTCCAAAACTGACGGTTGAACAACCATTTGTTAATGGATTGATTATGTTCCTTTCTTTTTTATTCACATTTCCATCATTATCAAATCTAAGAATATTGGATCCCTTTAAATTATCATCAATGATATAATCAATTGGTCCTTTAAACTTAGGGAATCCTCCACCTTGATCGCTTTCCCATGGTGGTAACTGATTGAGTATTCATAGTCTTTGATCAGATCTAACAATCTTTGTGGTCACATGTTCAAATCTTTTTTTGTTAATATATATATGAGGCTTTTTTGGTTTTTATATATTTCACACATCTCCCAAAAGAGATAATACCACCAAATTTTCAAAGCGAAGATCACTCTAGCCAACTCAAGATCATGTGTTAGATAGTTCTATTCATTAATCTTCAATTTCCATGAAGAATTGGCAATGACTTTTCCAGTTTGCATCAACACACATCCCAGGACCATCTTCGAAGAATCACTGAATACCAAAAAAAATTATCCACTTGTGTGTAAAGTGAGCATGAGTGCAGTGATAATACTCCTTTTTAACTCCTTGAAGCATTCTTTACATTCATCAATCCAAGAAAACTTTACTCCCTTTCGAGTTAGCATTGTAAGAGGGTTGGACAATCATGAAAAATTTCTCACAAATTGTCGATAATGTCCATCTAACCCCAAGAAGCTAAAGATATTTATTACCGTTGTTGGCCTCAGCCATCCCTCAATTGCATCTAGTTTGGAAGGATTCATAAATATCCCATTTCTTGTGATGATTTGGATGAAGAATGAGACCTCCATCTACTATAACTCACCCTTGCTATACTTTTCATAGATCTTATCCTTCTACAAGGTCTCTAGTAATGTTATTTGATGCTCCTCATGATCCTCCTTGGTTTTGGAGTGTATTAGAATATCATCTATAAAGACTACCACAAATTTTTCTAGGTAATATATAAATTCATTATTCATCATGTCCGTGATGATTTATGGAGCATTAGTGAGTCCAAAAGGCATTACTATGAATTCATAGTGCCCGTATCTTGTACGAAAAGCAGTCTTAGGGGATATCTTCCATCTTCACCTTTACTTGATAATATCCCAACCGAAAATACACCTTGGAGAAGTATTGTGCTCCACGAAACTGATCATACAATTCATCAATTTTTGGGAGAGGATACCTGTTCTTTATCGTGATTTTTTTGAGCTCATGATAATTGATGAAAAGGGGAATTGACCCATCCTTTTTTTGATGAAGAAGAATGGTGCACCCTATGGTGAAGCACATGGGTGTATTAACCCTTTATTCAGATTCTCCTGTAGTTCATTCTTAATCTCCTCAATATCCACAACATCCATTCTAGACGGAGTCTTGGAAATTGGAAACGCACCAGGTATAAGATCGATTAAGAATTCAACCTCTCTTCTAGGAGGAAGACTAGGAAATTTCTCAGGAAACACTTCAGCTAATTACCTCACTATAGGCATGTCTTCTAGGATGTTTTCTTCTTTAGACTCAATCATCTAATCCATATACATATACTCATAGGGAAATAATATCCACGCTTGATATGATGGAGATAAGAAATATTCTTCTTCCTCCTTGCACATGTAAAGAATTGGCGGTCTATTCTCCATATAGAGAGTGATTTCCCTCTAACAGGAATTTATGTTGGCTCTATATAAGGAAAGCCAATCCATGCCAATAATTGCATCAAATTCTACCAGAGGGAGTATGAAGAGGATATCTAGGATGTTTAATCCAAAGATTATAATATGGGAGGTGTTATATTCATGGGATTTAATGATTTCCCCATTTTCTGTACTCACCGACATCTTCACTTCCATGATTTGTGGTGGTGCTAGGATTGTTCTACCAAACTTTAAATATATAAAAGAATGCATAGAACCTGAATGAAAAAGTATGTTTGCTATTCTGTAATGAATAACTAACGTACCTATCACCAGTTCGTTGTCAGGGTTAACTTCGGCCGTAGTGATTTCAAAAGATCGCCCTTGCTTCCATGGAGGTTATTGGTTGCCTGCAAAAATACTTACCTTAGGTCACTGATTTCCAAGATGCCCTGGTTCATTGTAGTTATAGAAATGAAAAACATGATGAGGTTCGAATGGAGCGTTCCTCTCTTCTATTGTAGCTGTGGGTTTTGCTTGTGGGCAGTTAACAGTTAGGTGCCCTTCTCTTCCACAACTAATTATTTCATTTCCCCATTCATGCAATTCTTGGGGTGCTTATTTCTGCACCTTTGCCAAGTGAGGTGTTATATCTTCTTAGCACCATTGGATTTATCCATAGGACCACCAACATTGAATTCCACCATATGATTCTTATCCACATGAAACCCATGAGATTCTCTGATCTCTATTTCGACCTTGAGGGCTTATCGTACAATTTTCATCATAGCTGTCAAAGTCGTGGATTGTAAGTGCTTTCCACAAGCTAGGTTTTATCCCACCAAAGAAGTGGTCAACCTTGCATTCGTGGGTAACAGCAAACCGGAAGTTTATCATGCAAGCCTTTGTGATGTTTTCCTCGTACACTCCTACAGATTAATCATATTTTTTCATGAGGGCAAGGACGTACCATTCCATCTTATGCCAGAGGGTGCATGGAAAACATTTATCAAAAAACATATTTTGAAAATACATCCATTTCAAAGCCTCAATATTCACCACATTCTTCATATTTTTTATCAATGTCCACCATTTATCATATTCACCCTCCATACAATATGCAGCTAAGAGAACCTTCTCTTGTTCAGAACATTGAAGAATGGAGAAGATCTTTTCAATGGATTTGATCCATTGTTCAGCGGTTAAGGGATCAGATGATCCATTAAAAGTAGGAGTCCTTTGTCTCATGAAGCTCTCCATAGTGACTTTTCATATATTATGGGGGATTGAACGTTCCACTTGACCCATGTTTCTATTCAATGCTTTATTTAGATGAGAGAGAAGCCTGAAAAAGTTTGCGATTCCCGCTCCCATTGGTTTCGACATCTCATTAGTACAGTTATCACATTGATCTCCACATCAGTTGTTAGCCCAAGTCCTCCTATTATCGACCATTGGCTAGAATAAAAGGAATGTTAAGGGTTACACATAAAGGGTAATACAAGGACAAAACTGAAGACTTATAAATAAATTTTATTTCCTTAACATATGAATCTATTGGATTCTGTCTATGTTATCCATGGTCTACTTTCTGACATACATTCTTTAGGAATTGTTTTTCCTTAATAATGGTTCATACTAAGCTTGTGAATTTACCAAAAAATATCCCCTGAGAGTATCTTAACCAAGAGTGAAGTAAGGCCTGTTGTTGTGCACCAGTTCCCATTCGAGTCTACCTCAATGTGGTGTTTTCAGGTTTTACCCCTAGGATACTTCTATGGAAAATCTGCATCTACCTACTCATATCCAGATAGGTATGTATTTTCTTGATAAACCACTTACTCAATACTCACTAAAATTTCGGGATGATTTTATTATATTTAGATCTGTATCTAAGGATTTACTAGGTTTTTCTAATCCTAATCCCAAAAATAACTAATCTTATCCTCCAATACCAATTATGACAACCCTGCTCTTTTATTACACAATGAAACATAATTTATTACATAAAATTCACTTGATACAACATAGAGGATGAAGAGTTATTGTGTATTTGGGGATTACGATCATTACATGACAACTTAAAACATGAAATACATCATATTATTGAAAACATCCATTACATGACTACTATATTCCCTCATACATAGCATGCCTGAGATAATCTGAGGACATGCATAAGAAAAGGGTGAGCTATAAAGACTAGTAAGGGAATAATCATGGAATACCATGAGGAGTACAATAAATATTAGACAATAGGCATATCAATAGATAATAATAGAAGGATAAACAAAAAGTTATGATAAAACAAGATAATCATAACATAGAAATGTGGCAACAACACTTAACATGGAATTAGCATGAGCCAAGGCTCATTGCACATGGAGCATGAGTAAATCCTCATTGCACATGAAGCATGAGTAAAACCCCGTTGCAGCTGAATTAGAATTAGTTATCACCCATTTCACATGATGTATCCTGATACTATACTTTACCCAATGCATTGGAGCGCTATAAGGGCACACCCTTATTAAACATTTCATTTCATGCATAAGTGTGCCACATGGATCATATACAATGGATTCATAAAACATCATCATTTATTCCACGATAAAGGAATGTGGAATTAATATATGAAACTTTATAATCAATATGTAAATTTTCTTAAAGGTGAATAACCTTGATAGATAAATGGGCATGGTATTCACTACACAATGTCATTGGCTTGGAAAAAACGTTGCAATTTCGGCAGCTTAACGACGTGATGTAAGAATTCATAAAAATTGATGATGAGAGAGAAAGGGGTGAATCATAATATGTACATGAGATTCATTGCAAGGGGGTTATATAAATACATCTACCAAAAATTTCAATGTAATTTAGTTTCATGATACAAAATAATTGCTTGAATGTAAATGAGGAGAGAGAAATTTCTTTCAGAATTTCGGCATAGTAACGGGTGTACATGGGAGACATTTAATGAGAGAGAAATGGGTATCCCATCATTCAAACACAAACTGGGCCATATGGAGGAGGTGAAACACTGTACCCCAACATTTATAATTGAAATTAAAAGGTCATACTAATTTAAATAATATTTGAAAAAAGTGAGATAGGAAGAAAAACCCTGACATGGATGTGTGCTTCCAAAGACATGAGAGAGGCTTGATAGAGGCATCATGGGAGCTTGGGGAACCTTGGTAGGATTATAGAGACACGAGGGAGAATGTTGGACGAACTAAAAAGGATTTGAGTGAGGAGGAAGTGGGATCTTTGGTGGGTTTATAGAAGAAAGGTGAGAGATTTCTTTATTATTTAGGTTTCGGACCCTCACATTAAACTATTCCAAACCAAAATCCTGCCCATGGTTATTTTCCATGTGTTCTGGCAAAGGGAAGTGTAAAAAAAAAATATAAGCACAATGACTAAACTTCTTAAAATAATGGGGTTGCTTATGTGGAGGTGAGTTACACTCCCAAACATAATAATTTAAAAAGACAAGATATTTAATAAGTCTTGAAGGGTCCATTGATGCTTTGTAAAATAAGTCAAACAAACCCAAAATCACACTATTTAAATGTTAAAACAAATATTGTCCAAACAAAAAGCTTATAGTATTTTATTACATCACTTTGGGTCATTATGAGGTCATAAAACACATTATATATTTAAATAGTATTTAATTTTTATCCAAAAATTATAAAGTCTCAGAAAATTATGAAAAATTCAACATTGGATAATTTCAACATCCTAATTCCAGAAAAAAATATTTATTTTATCTAAATAGTTTTCAAAATATGTTTATTTTCACTTTTAAAATAAAAACCGACATTTATCAAAAATTCATGGGTTTTGAAAAAAATGGATTTCAAACGTTAATAAAAATTACAATTGCTTTCCTAAAAATATAAGATCATTTATATTTAATAAAAAATTAATTTAATAATAATTATAATATTTTATTGAAATATTATTTAATTCAAAAACCCATTAATCCATCCAAATAAATATCTTAGAGGAATATTAACTAATAATACTATTTGTGCATTAAAAACTATTTAGAATGTAACAATAATAAAATAAATGTATATTCATTATTATATACAAAAATAATGTACATAACCATTGTTCTATGGTCTTGTTACACAAACCATTATAACACCCTCATAAGATTGAAGAGTAAGGTATGCGATGGTGACAAACTCTTGGGGTGGCTCAGATAACATTGCTCGGGTGGTTATCTCTATCAACTTCAATTTCTCTCATAGGAATTCCCGCTCGAGTATAACATATTCAATCTCAGGTTGGTCTTGTTCAAGAAAGAAGTCCAATGATGCCACCTCCTTTCTGAGCTCTAACAAATGGGCTTCCTATGGGGCACGTCTACTAGATGAGGCCATCACTTCCTTTGTCTGAGTAAATTTTATTTGTTAAATCCATATATTCATACTAATCAAGTGATCACTGTTCAACAACTATGTTAGCAATTTTTCTAATTCTTAACATAAAAAAATTTGACATTTTATATAATCATTTTACATAAAGATACATTTAATTTGATCAATAGGGATTTCCATTAATGAATGTTTAGGTCGTTACTGTCCACAACCCTGACACAATTAAGAATCTAAATGGGGATGATGTACCTAGGACTTAGCTTTCAATTCTTCCCAATCCTCATGAACTTATTCCATTGAGATTAGCAGAGAAATACCATTTCTCCAAAATTGAACATCGGGTCCCATTGAAATTTTACGCATAACTCTTCTGTCTAATTTGTGATCCCTTGATGTTCTGCAGAATGGTTTTCACCTTCTCCAACACTTCTTTTACCATTTCATGTCATATCATATTTCTCACATTGAATTCATCCTAACACACCAGTTTTCTGCATATTTATTCATAAAGGGCTTTATATAGTGTCATTCGGATGATCGAGTGGTAACTATTATTGTAGGAGAATTCAACCCATGGAATATGTTGGTCCCACCCTCCTTTGAATTCTATAGAATATTCTCTCAACATATATTTCAATATTTGAATATTTCTCTCAGATTGGACATTGGTTTGATAATGATAGGATGTACTAATGTTCAGTTTAGTTCATAGAGTATGTTGATGAATTTTCTAGAATGTTGAGGTGAATCTCAGATCTCGATAAGATAAAATAGATATTGGTAGTCCATGAAGCCTTACCAATTCATTGATATATATATATATATATATCCATGTTGATTCAATGATAAGTCCTTTCAAATCACGATGAAGTGAGTTGTCTTTGAAAGAGGATCCAAAATGACCCATATAACATTATTTCCTTAGGATGTTATTGGAATTCCACTAAAAAATTCCATGGTGATGTTTTACCACTTTCATGTTGGTATGGGTAGTAGTGGAATCATCCCCTTAGACTTATATCTTTCAGCCTTCCCTTTTTGACACACCGGGAACTTTGATGTATACTCAGCAATATCTTTCATCATATTGTCCCAAAAAAAGATCTCTCAGAGATCTCGATACCTCTTTGTGCTCCGTGGGTGAATAGAAATTGTTGAGCTATGTGAATCATTCAGACAATCCTTATTTAGTTATGGATCTTATGGTACACATAATTGTGAACAAAATATTACAAATCCTCCATCATCAATCATAATATTAGTTGATTTCCTATTTCAAATTGATTCCACCTTTTTCTGAATTTCCACATCTTTTCATTGAGAATTCATTATTTTCTCCACGAGGGATGTTTGAAAGATCATTTGATAAAGTATTGATGATGTTCCTCCCTTAATTATTACCATGTATATCTTCTAAAAATAGACTAAGATCATATCATTTTCAATTCTCATAATTGTTAAAGATGTAGGATCCTTTCTTCTCAGAGCATCTTCCACCTAGTATTACTTATTGCGGTGGTAGTGGATTGAGAAGTCATATTACATGATGAGATAAAACCATCTTCAATGATTCATACGAATCTCTTTTTGTGTGAATATATAGTTGAGAATCTTTTGATTAGTATATATCTCACACTTCCCCCTATAATGATAATGTTGTGAGATATTTAACATAATGATCACAATTTCCAACTCCCGATCATTCGTAGGACAGTTTGGATCTTGGATTTTATTCTACCTTGATGCTTAGGCTATTAATTTATCATTTTTCATCATAAAAACACCAAATTACAAAATTTAAGAATCCCTATACACCCTAAAGAGTTCTACACTTTTTGGGAGTGTTAGTATTCTCATAGTGATAAGGCTCTTTTTCAACTCCATAAAGTTGTCTTCACATTATTGAGTCCTGAAAAAACACACTCCCTTCCTTGTCATGTTGGTCACAAGGCTTTAAAATAATGAAAAGTTCTTCAAAAATCATCTATAATACACGGTTAGACCCATAAAGCAGCGGATCTCCGTTAAATATTTCGTATGGGGCCACTGTTCCATTGCCTTTGTCTTGGAAGGGTTTACAGATATCAATTTTATGGTGATAACATGCCCCAAGAATGATACTTCCTACCTAGAATTTCATACAAATTATCCATTAAAAATGTAATTAGCACAATATTCACATAATCCTTGTGTTCGTCCTTGCTCTTGGAGTGTATCAGAATATTGTCAATAAATAATTCCACAAATATTTCGAGGTAATATCTTTAGAATCTATTAAATAAATACATAAATACTTCTACAGCATTAGTGAGTCTGAGGGGAATCACCATGAACTCATAGTTTCCATACCACTTCCAAAAGGTAGTCTTGGAAATATCTTCCTTCCTCACCTTTAATTCGGGATATCACGATCGACGGTCCACCTTAGAGAATTAATTGGCCCAATAAAGATGATTGAACAATTTATTTATTCGTGGAAGGGGATAGTTTTTCTTTATCATGATTTTATTTAGCTCGTGATAATAAATGTAGAGGCGCATTGATCCATCTATCTTCTTGATAAAGAGGACAAGTGCAACCCATTGGAAATTTTCTCCATATTCTACTATAACTGCTTATTTATCTCTTCGAACTCTATAGTGGCAATTGTATATGGTTTTTTTGATATTGATAGTGATCGAGGAAAATTTTCAATTGTGAACTCAACCTCTCGATCAAGATGAATTCTAGGAATCTCTTTAGGGAATACATTAGTGTAATCCCTCATGATGGGTATATATTCAAGTGAGATTATCTCATTCATCTCAATCATAGGGTTAGATATTCTTGCTCATAAGGAACTAATACCCACACTTCAGATGATAATTCTAATAGAGATTCCACTTCATCCATACATTTGTAATGACTTGGAGGATGCTTTGGGATGTGGATGGTTATCTACCATTCTTGACATTTAATGTTTGATTTGTATAAGGATAGACAATCCATGCCCATGAAAACATCTAACACCACTAATGGAAGTATGAAGTGATTTTTTGGGATGTTCAGTCCAAAAAAATTTGTCTCTGAGGAGTCATAATCCTTGGACATAATAATATCCCCTTTCACTATTCTCATAGGTAACATATCCACTAAATTTTGAGGGGATGTTTGAATATTTTTACTTAACATGAATGATATGATAGAATGTGTAAAACCATAATCAATTAGTATGTTCACTATTCATTAATGAATAAATACAGTACATGTCACCACATCGTTGTCTCGGTCCACCTCATCGATAGTGATATTATAACCCCATCCTTGTTTCTTTGGATGTTGTTATTTATTTCCACCGAAAACCCTTTGATTAGTTATATTTATCACATAATACCAATGTTCCTTGCATTTTTTACAATGCACCACTGGTTGAGCATTTATTCGAACCTTCCATTCCTCTTCCTCATTAGTGGGATTCTTCATATCCCATTGTAGATTTTGAGCCACATGTCCCGCCGATCAACATTTGAAGCAATTCCTTGTTACCTTTAGATAGTTCCTATAATGCTTCTTCTAAAAATTTTGACACATGTGATGATCAATCTTCATTCCATCAAAGAATTTATTTTTGTAATGACCCAAATTATATCCCATTTTCTGATTTTTGTGGATGAGCTTATGATACAATAGTGAGTCTCCGATATCAATTTCTACCTTAAGGGAACAACATAAAATATCATCATAGTTTTTGAAGTATCAAATCACCAATAGTTTTGGTAGAATCAGATTTAATATACTAAAGAATATATCCACCTTACATTTAGTGTTCATTAAAAATCTAGAGCCGTACATTGAAATCCATACACCCCGATTGAATCATTTTCTTTTTAGTTGAGTTCTATGAACTCTTGTTCCATCTTGAAACAAAGGGTTCAGAAAAAATATTTATTAAACAAAATCTCTTGAATTCCTCTAAAACCATGGAATCAATTTCCACATAGGGATTTATATTCTTGATCAGTGTCCACCACTAATCATATTCCCCATCAAAATGATAGACTACAAGTACAACTATCTCTCATTCATAGTACATGAGGATAGATAATATATATTTAATTTTGTTAATCCAATTTTCCATGAGGTTGTGATGAGAAGATCCACTAATCATTAGAGTCATTTTACACACAAATAATTCAACAAAAACATTCTATTTCTTTAGAGGAGGAGGTATTTCCACATGATTCATGTTATTATTCATAACTTGATCTAGCTGAGAAAGTAATGTCCTGATGTTCTAAGAATCCATTCACATCATATTTGTAATATCATTAGGGAAATCATCAAATTCCCTATAACATTTATTTTTGGAACATGTTCTTTTATTTCCCACAATTAACTCTGAAATAGAATGTAAATTCAGAGGGCTTGTATACTAATCTGTTGAGCACAAAATTAAAATTTTAAAATAAAAGGATAAACTTGAAAAGTGAAGTATATCGTGACTTGTGATTCCCTAGGTTTAAATCTAGGTTGTCCTTGATTTATTTCATGACATATATTGTTAAAAGATTTTTTATCACCTTAAAAAAGGGTTTTAAAAATCTCATGATTTTACCAAAGCATATCCCCGAGGATTGTCAAACCAAGAGTAATTAAAGGACCATTTTCATGCACAAGTTCCCATTCATGTATAGCTCAATATGTTGTTTTTTATTTTTTACCCATAGTTATATCTTTCTTAGATACACCTCTAAATCTTTTTATCTAGACATGTATGTATTTTCGTGATAAACCACTTACTCTATACTTAACAAAATTTTGTTGGGTTTTCTTATACATAGTCCCATCCTTAAAGTTCTCACTAAATTGCACTATTCATAATCTATAAAATAATTGGACCAACCTCTGATACAAACTATCATGACCCTAACCATTAACACATAACATTAAATTATTTTAAGAATAATAAAACATCATCTTACAAGCCAAAGATAATAAAGTATAGTTTCTTTCAATACTAGGTACATAAATTTTAAAACATGGCACAAAAAACGTTTTTAGTATTATATTTATAAGGAGATCCTAACTTCTTGGGATCCGATAAATCTGTATTGGGTACCCTGGGGATCACATGAATCAATGAGACGAGTTAAAATCCTAGTAAGGGAAAAAAGGTAGTAATAATTGATTAACACATCAGTTAGACTGAATGGAATAATGACATAAGAAGCTATGGAACATGTGAAATAAAAACATGTAAACATGTTATCCAATAAACATGGAGTCATAATAATATTTAAGAAACAGTAAACATGAATTTATCACGAGTCAAGTCTCATTTCACATAGAGGAGCACATATCAAGGTTAACCACTTAGACCATTGAATATGGTAGCAAGAGTCAAGGCTAACCACGAAGACCGTTGCACATAATGTCTCATGATACTCAAACTTACCCAATTCATTGGATTTCTATCTGGTTTCACCCATCTTAACAAGTTAATAAATATTCTTTGCATATATATAATCATAAATAATCAGTCATAAACATATGGAACCCTTTGAAATAAATGGGTATCATAATCATGTCATAACATATAATGACTGTGAGTATCATAAAGGTGTCCATGAAATAAAGGAATTAGAACATAAATGGACATTAATAAGGTTAAATAGGAATATATCATTGGAATTTATGTCAAATATATGTGACAACATGTAAAAATACTATTTAATAATTTTTATCTTTAAAACATTTTAGTGCGGTTTTAAGGAAAACAATAAAAATAATTTAAATTAGAAAAGAGAATAATATTTTGTAAAAAACCATAGGTGAACCAAGAAGTTTTTCATAATAAAAATAATAATTTTATAAAAAAAATTTGTCTCAAAATAGATAATATAGTGGACTTGAAATTGGTTAAGAATTCAGGAAGTTCCCCTTAAACCTAATTTTCTTATCGAAAAGTATTGAGGGGAAATCATTTAAAAAGTGGTATATCCATGAAAGAGAATGCTGGATGGATTTTGAAACATTTTGTTGGATAATATACACATTATATAAAAGTTTCACATGAAAATAAAAGACAAATTCATTTTGGAAAAATGAAATATGCTGAAACAGGAAGGAATATAAGAGGATCATGTAAAATCCCTTAGAGAATATCAGCATGGTATTATTTGTACTTAGGAGGGATTAATGAGATAAATATGGGTTTATCATCTTTTATAAATTATGATGGAAGTATTTAGAATGTGATAAATTACACCCCATCATTATGAATTACACAAAAAAAGGAATAATATAGCAGAGATTCTTCAATAAGTGTGAGAAAGAGAGGATCCCTTACCTTAAGTCTGATGGAATTATTAGCATGATTTTAATGACCTAAATAGTGAAATTATGTTCATTTATTAATAATTATAGAACCTCCAATAAATTTTATTGATTTTTATAAGATTTTTGTGTGTATCCATGTCCTGTTTGATGAGATAAGAGGTTCAATTTCATTGCTTGGGAGCATTTACTTCCAATGTTTTAATTATCGGGTCCCTTATATACATATTGGAATAAACATATATGATTAGAATAGTTGTATAGAATTGAAGATATATGAAATTAGTGAACATATAAAATATTACATGGTTATAAATTTCACTATGTTATTTATAGTGAAGGTGAATCATTATATAAAAAATTAATGACATATACTTAGATTAATTTGGCGATTTGTCTCATAAGTTACTTGTTTTGTGTTAAAATTTTACATCATGTGAGTAACAATATTACAGAATTTAACATATGATAATATACATATTTAATATCCACATTAAACCATAAACATGATTTCATGACCATAATTTAATATGGTAATTGAAATTTACAACCTTTCATCCCTGAATGTGATAAATTAACACTTCTCAAACGATGCTTTCATTTCATTCTTATAAATGAAGGGGAAAAGAGAGATGATAATGAATTATCCAATTATCATAACAATATTATAGTATGTGTATGGTACTGGTGTTTTAATACCATCTAGATGGGGAGAGGATAGGAAAGAAAAGAGAATAGATGAACATCAAATGAAAATGATAGAAAACAAAAGAGAAATCTACCTCTTGACTTAATCTTCCTTTAAAGCATATTAATGAGAGATGATTTGGTATTTTGAAGATACCAAGGGTATATGGACGTGGGGTAGTATCTAGGTGTGATATATGGGAATATTTTAGGGAAGTCACAAGGCTTGCTAGGATTTATGAGAAGAGGGGTGTGTGGGTGTTTTTATAGTGGAGGGGATAGTTTTTTAATATTTTATTCATTAGTTTATTATTTTCTCCAAAAAAATGAATCGTAGTGATATTTGTGTCCCAAAATAGTAATATGGGAAACTGATATCAATCCAATGTCCATTTACATCATCCACGACTGAAGCATGATGCAGAAATTCATGTTTTAGCATTTTTCGTGAATTATCATGTTTTACTATTCATAAAAAATCAAGCATTTTAAAAAAATCCAAAAAAATGTACCTAATTTTTTTAACAAAAATTTATAATAAAAAAATGAACTTCATTTACCAAAATTAATTATCTAAATATAGTTAATTTAAATTATAACTAAAATTATAATTTACTGGAATAATATTGAGATTAAAACTATAACTAATTTTATAATGCTTTTAACCATTAAATTAGGTCATATAAAATTATCTTAAAACCGGATGACCTAAAAATTTTAATTTATGAACACATATTATGAAAATATAATATCTTTTAAATAAATAAATTAATTATAATAAAATATCTATGACTTACAAAAATTTGAATACATTTACTATGGTCAAATTTTCACATATAAGATGCCTAAATTTTATGTATATATTCAAGGGTGAGGTTACTATTCTTTTGGATGATTTAATTTTCATAAGGGTCATATTACTATTCATAAGGTTTGGTTTCTATTCATTAGTGTAGGTTACTATTCAACTTAAATTATGTTTGTTCCAACAGACCCCATATATTACCATGAACGCAACCGTGTAAATAAGATTCTAGAAATTCAAATCACATAAGTGACAATATAATGTTTAAAGGTCACCTAGTACTTTGCAGTTCATTGTGTTGTGATTTCATGTGATTATATGACATAATTATAAGAAATAAATTTCCATTAATAAAACATTTGGTCATTACAATGTCTACATGGGGTGGCACTATCAATCATCTTTGATCGTGATCCAATTTTAATTCAAAATTTTAGAGACGTCTTCAAAATGATATGAATACTGAATTGAATTTTAGTACGGCCTATCACCCCAAAAATGATTGTAAATATAAAGGGACTCTACAGACACTCATGGAAATGATGTGGGCCTTCTGAATATATTTTGTAGGAGAATGGGATCAACATCTCCCATTTGTTGAGTTCTCTTACAATAATAAGTTCCACTCGATTAATAAAAATTGATTTATATGATTATCTATATGGGAAGTGTTGCTGAACTCATAATTTTTGGGATGGGATTGGTGAATGAAATCTTCATGGACCTAATCTTGTCTATGTGACAATAGAGATGGTTTTATCCATCTAAAAACATATAAAATATGCATTGAGATGCTAGAAAGGCAATGATGACAACAATAAAAGGGTCTTAGAGATTTAAGTTAGAGATAATTATTTCCAATAAATATCACCATGGAATAAGGTAATACAATTCAGAATAAAATGGAAGCTTATCTCTAGGTACATTATCCCCATTTAGATCCTTTATTGCAAAGGATCAGTTCCCTCATGTATGAAACATCAACCAATAATAGTTAAAGATCGTGATTTTTTCCACATATTACTCTTGAGAATGTACATACCTGATACATCACATATCTTTAATTCTTAGGCAACATAGATATATAATGACCTATCATATGAGGATAATCCTATTAAAATATTGGATCATAGTGAAAAATTTCCATGCAACAAGACAAGTAAAATTAACAATATATTATAGAGGAACTGTAAATACGAAGATGATACATGAGAATAATAGGAAATAATGAATGAATATTTCCCTCACATACTCTCAAACTAGAATAGAAATTGAAATTTTAGGGTCAGAATTTCTAATGTGGGTAAGAATATAATATACCATATTATATAAATTATACTTGTTTTATTAAATAAACGTTTACTATAATATAATATATTTTATTATGCACATAAAAACACATAGTGAAATCAAGAACACATTATTTCATTAACAAAAATCCCCACATTAGTAAATAATAGGTTAGACTACTGTTATAAAAATTACAATGGAAAAAATAGAAAATAGAACATTGTTATGGGAAATTTTGGATAAACCCGATTTGCTAAAATAATCCTTTTGATGAATATTAATATAGAAAAGAAACAAAATATTGATAAATAAATCAATATTTTAACAAATGAATGTATAGAACCATGAGATGAATTGAGTTGAATATTTAATAAATGAATTATTACGTACTTATTGGTGGTAATGTGACTATTGTAATATTAATTTGACCATTGGAATAGAATTATGATCTTTGCGAATAGTTACCAGACAATTGGGAATAGTTAACTATCTATTAGAATTTTTATTTAAACTCAATATAATAAAATGTGACATGTATAATATTTATAATGATTAATTTATGTAAATATAAATATTATAATTCATAAAATACATTCATGATTAATCAACATAAATGAAATGTAAACACATTTTTATAAATTGTATTATAAAATATTTACTAAAATTTATCTTTTATATTAAAATTTAAAATTACATATGATAGGATTTTTTAGTAGAATGAATATTATTTTTGAAATAGTCATATTGATATTTTCTATGGAATATTTTTTTGTTAATTATCTGAAATTCTTAAATTTTCATTTGAATAGTAAAAATTCAGTTTTCTCCCTAACTGGTGTATCTTAATATAAATCACTCAAGATATAATAATTACCTAATAATTTATAGAATATAGATCTTATCCAAAACATGTTAAATTAAACTAACAAGACCGTAAAATTCAACAAATATTTTTTCCATGCATAAAAAATACTTTCAAAACCCTAAAGATAAATGTATTCCTTTTAAAAAATAGTTTATTATTTATCAACATTACATTTTAATAATCTATGTTAATTAAAATTATATTATTGTATAAGGTAATAAACCCATTTTATTATATTTATATAATATTTATATTGTAAAAAAATTTCAATTTGAAGTTTTAACTTTGATGTATTATTTCATTTAATAGTGTACTATAAAATAACACATCTCTTCATGAGTAAATATCCCCTCCCCCTCCCCTAGGAAAACAACTTATCCCTCATATAAAAAAGCCAAAGATAAACCCATATCACTTATATTATGCATAATACAATACATATTAATGATATATATAAATTCAATTTAATAACCAAAGATCTTAAAAAAAACTAAAATTATTATCAATTTCATAAATGACACACAAAACATATTTTATCATTCATTACAAGCAATGCTCAGTTTAACTTGAGTTCTATGAAAACCTGATATTTTTAGGTTCAATAGCCTATTGAACATGAAGCACCAATTATAAACAAATGATGATTTATATTTCCATTATAAACTAGATGTTAAATTAGTCGGTATGAATAATACTATCCAATTTTTGAAATATATCTATTTATATTCCTCAATAAATATAAATTAGTGATAAGTTATTATAAAATAATAAATCAATTTTTAGTAACATGATTTTATTCTTCACAATAGGTTTTCTTTAAAAATGAATTTTATTTCTTATCATGAACAAATTATTATTATAATTTTTTGGCTATTTTTGAAAATTTATTTGATAAAATAGGCTTCATTTTTGGAATTGAAATATAAAAATTTACTTCGGGTACAATTTTAGAATTTCTGATGAATAGTAAAAATTACTGATTTTTGAAATAATTATATTCTTTTTGGTAAATTAATTATTTCAAATTACCAATGTGTTTTGAATATGTCATCCTGAATCCAAATTATTACTAAGTCATATTTATAAAATTTTAAAAATACATTATGTTTTTTCCATGTATGTTTGTTTTTGGATTTAAAAATGGGCTTTTTCTTCTAAAAACAGTTTTAAAATGCATCATTTTTATCTTTTTTAATTCATTTAAAAGATCCGTAATAGGATTTTTTAATAAAATATACATATTATATATCAAAAAAATTATGGTTTGTTTTATAAAAATATTTTTATTGGTCATTGAGTTAATATAGTATAATAATTTTTTTAGAAAAAATACACTTCTTAAAAACTCATTGTCTCGCCACATTTATGAGATTAATATTAAATAAAAAATTTCAATTATATCAATTTAATATGGAAAAAATTTATTAATTATTACGAATCATCATAATTTATAATTTGGAATAAGTCCAACATAATTTTTAACTAATGTAATTATTTAAAATAGTAAAATTTAATTACAAATATTAGTGTAAAAACGAGTTTAACAAGAGATTAAAATTTAATCTTACAAAAATAAATGACATAGAAAAATTTAAAAAACACATTTTATAGACATTTATATAAACATTGGACATTATTATATAATTTTATTTGTAATTGGACACTATTCCGTGAAAGTGACCCATATTAGAAGTTATGTTAACAAAAATACAAAAAATACAAAAAGCAATCTTTTTCCCATTTAATTTTCTTATGCTTTGGGATAGAAAAAAAACATAGGTCTAGTTATAGATATTATTTTGAATGATAAATTATAATTTTTAAAATAAAAATTTATATTTAATTTTTATATATTGAATAATTACATATTATTCTTAAATGCCAACATAATAAATATTTATTTAGCAATAAAATAAAATAAATTATAATAAAAATATTTAATGTTAAGTAAAATTAGTGAATTTTCGTGTTAAATTATTTTTGTAGATGAATATTTCATATATAAATGTTATAAAATTAATTAATTCTCACTCCATCATTGAATGGATATTTTTTTAAGTTCAATTTAATTTAATAATTTCAAAATTGATAGTAATGTAATGTGATTATAAATGATATTTTATTAAATGTTTTGAAATTACTAAAACGAATATATTATAAAAAGTGATTTTTAAATGTTAATAAATATCATAAATTCTACTTTTACAGACTAATTGATCATTTATAACTAATATATTGACCCCTTAATGAATAAAAACTATGTTACCACTGTCAACAGTAAAATATTTTTTTTGCACATTACTTGAGCTTGTGTTAAAACTAATATCCAAAAGAATAAGATTATTTTTATAAAATATATTTAATATATAAAATATTTGGGTAAAAATTATCTAATAAGGCTCAATTTAATTTAGTTTTAATGTATAAATTACTTTTGTTGAGTAATTAGTTACTCGAATGAAAAATCAAATAGAAAAAAATCCGAAAATATAGTAGGTAAGAAACAAATTTCTTAAAACATGAGTTTTATTATGTGTTGGTGGTTTGTATAGACCATATAATATATCCCCAACAATATCTTTGGACCCAATTAAGGAAATTTTGACTACCTAATAATGAATACTTTTGAGTATTTACAAGAATGCAGGTCCTCAACAAATATAAATTTGAACTCACTCCCCTAACCTATTCACACACATGAAACAATTTTAAAATAAAAAATCTAAGATAATAACAAATAAACTAATGTGATATCACACTATATATATCAGTTTTTTAGAAGGTAATCTCAATAATTCATTTGATTAAAAAAAGAGTTGCCCGAAGAAGAGGTAGCACTAATCAACGTGTATTTTTGTTTTATGTATTTATATTGTAACACCCCAGGTAAATAAAGAATATGACATTTTCATATTTATCCATATTTGGGAATAAAATATTAATATGACTTTAAAGGGGATGCTATGCATGATGGCATACCCAACACGCAACATCGAGTTTCTTGGGAATCTTACGTTGCACTCTAATAATAAAATAATATTATTTTAAATGGTATTTAACATGTAGTCGTTGTATTGGCGGGAATGGATAGAAATAACTAAAATATGATTATATATGTTTTAAATGTTTTTACACTTATCCAATAAAAGATAAAGGCTTAAAAATGGAATGAATTCAATTTTAGGCGTATATGCCCTAGTTTTCACTAAAGGTTCACTTATCACCTTTTAATGGCGAACCGTCAATAAATATAGTTTATATCACTCTTATACATTCTATTGGACCAAATAAAACTCTTCTTAAGAATCGGGACATCAAAATTTACTTTGTGTAAATTTTTGGTATCTTTCTGATAAAGTTCATTTTTTTAATGAATAGTGTAAAATGTTGTATTTTAATTCAAAACCAATTTTTAATCTAATTTATTTATATGATTAGATTATCTTTTGAATTGGTTTTAAAGTGAAATTAGAATATATTTTTACCGTTAAATCCAATAGTGGTCGTTGGAATTAATTGCACTTTGAAATCAGACTTAAACAAGTGTCAATCTTTTGATACTTTTTGTTTCATAAAAACACGCTATTTGATCTGACAGCGGGAATTAATTATTAAATTAATTAATGTCACTTATATGTTATGAATTTTATAAAATAGACATCATTTTTGAATTCGGAATATCAAATATAGCTTAGGTTCAATTTTTGGTAATTTTCTGAAAAACTCCAATTTTTGATGAATAGTGAAACCACTAAGTGGTAATCAAGAAAACTGATTTTTTAGTTAAATGAAAGTTTACCACTAATGTGTGTTGAATTTTTAAAATCCTACATACATGGTTGTCATTAGTATGTAAAATGTGGTTCAATGGGATGAAAATAATTTTTTGGTGAATAGTAACTTTTTTTCATTAATCGCGATTAGAGGTAATTAGTGTAATTTAAGGTAAAAATGATTTTATAAAAATGTGAAAACACCATGAAACATGTACTACACCTATTTGATGAGTCATGGCCGACCAAGACAACCCATGGTTCAACCTAGGGACCCCATGGAGCCAGATTGGTTGGAAAATGACATTAATATATATTTATTTAATGTTAAAATTAAATTGACACAAACATGAGTTGTTTTACTAAACCTGTTTTTAAGTGGGGTTACACAAGTCCAAATTTTGACTATAAATAACAATTAGAAATCTAAAAATATTTCCTACATCATAGTATTTTTTTTATAATTTTTAGATATTAAATAAATTAAATTATTTATGACATCATGATGATGCAGCGATGACCTCATTATTTAACGATTTAAATAAAATGGAAACATAATGTAATATCTAAGACCTAAACTTGTCCAAAAGCTATTTTATGGGAATATTTCGAAGCCTTATCATCTTATATTCTAAATATATCAATGTGGGACCTTAGAAATTCGAAACAGTTTTGAAAATAAAATAATAGTTTCATGATTTCCAAAAGTGCCCCTCCTCCCCTCTTATAAAAGGCCCCCCAACTCTACCTCATTTCAGACACTCCTCAAGCCTTTGGATCAGCCATACCCTGCCCATTTACTCTCTCCACATCCGTCTTCTCATCATAGAGTATTCCCTTTCGGTAGAATCCTTTCAACGGAAGCCTTTAGGCTCAAATCCAAAGGAGTTACACTTTTAAAGGTAATTGATTCTCTCATGTTCATTTGTTTTATTTTGCTTCTCCAACCCCATAAACTCATTTTATTTACTTCTTTTGTAACAACACCAGTATCTTAAATATACTAGGATGTTTTTATAAGATTTATTCGAGCTACACTCTCACACAACTACATCAAATGGTTAAAGAACATACAGTTTCCGTGGATGGCGAAATTCTGCCTCCCGAACCGATGATAGTTCAATACTCATTTAACACCTTCAAAGGTGGCCATTATGATGTCACTATTTTTATATATGATATATAATATGTTTATTCTTTCATTAATCTTATGTATTTTTCATTTATGGAATACCATTATTGTTTCCATTACGGGTAAACACGATATCTTCATTTTAGGAAGTGCGGACTACCGCCCCCTGAAAGTGATTTGATTCGTTAATACCATATGTGGGATGTGTAAAGGATAAATTTAATGATATTATAAATTTTATTATACTGGAATTATAATATAATCTTATATCCTTATGATTACAATCCAGAAAATACGAAATAGAAATGGAAGTACCGTTCATGCGTACGTACGACTTACCGTCTCCATGAACGGTGCATTTCATTTCTTACCTCTAAATGTGATGTGATATTATAAATACAGGTATATGCTGAATATATATGATATTTATTTTATCCAAACCATTAATATCATTCTGTATATAACAAATCGTTGACCAAATTAACAACATGTAAGTGTAAGAAGTCTATTTTTGACTTAAGAACCAAATACCGACAAAATGAACATTATTAACTTAAATGATTACATGATGTTAATAACATGGTATAAAAGGGATAATGAACTTGAAAAAGGTTATTAAGCAATTAGATATTAACTCAAGTTTATTATTCAGGAGATTAAAGAACGGTCGGGTCAAGTCAGATACGAGGTAAGGGGTCCTACTCCTCTCTTTCTTTATTAGTACACTCTTTTACATCATTCCTTTTAAAGATCATATTTCTTGTTATTGGGATGTTATTTTATATTAATCATACTGTAATTTTTAGGTTCATGTGATGAAAAACCCTATTCTCTCTCATAAATCCATTTTGGAAGTTTTGAGTGGCGCCGTTAGGCTGCCGAGTTTTCGTAAGGGATTTTTCATCTCACTTTTATTCCCGTGAGATTTATGCTACATTTGCCACAATTTCCTTTGAGTGGTGTATGTACTGCCCATTATTTAACTCAATGTGTAAAATACATTCTTTTATGAGTATTTAAATCAATGATGTATTGTCCTTCTTTCACGAGGTGTATGCCTCGAAAGATACCCATGTCGGTAAGGGAACCTTTCACCCTCATCTTTTTAAAAGACTTCTTTTGTTGGGTATTTTAATTTACATATTGTTATGTTGGGATATGTTCTCATATATCCTTATTGATGTAAATTTTATGTCTATGTGATGAGATACCTTTTTTTATCTCTCATCAACTCATTTTGATGTGACGTCGTTAGGCTGTCAAGGGAACTTCTTAACCCAATTTCGATTTCTTTGGGTTCAACATGTAGTTATTGAATGTGTCATCCTTTGAATATGTGTGAATGACCTTTTATTATTTTACAATTAATATCCACTTATATTGGGTGTATTTATATTTGTCACACATAAATATGAGATTGAGTTATCCTTAATTTAAGGATACCTTCTTTATAATGGATTTCATCTCATTTTACATTTCTTTTGAGACTTCATTGTTGTTATGAACCAACTCACTCTTATATGGTGTGTATACTATCCTTTGACATATTATATCATGAATCCTTTTATTCTCATGATATTATAAAGTTAGGATTAAATGTTATTCCGCTATTATTTGTATTCCAGAGTCTCTCATTTTGTTAGAAACTCTTTAACAAAAATATCATTTTAAATGTTTTAATGATTTATTATTCTAAATATTTAACTTTAATGTCCATGTTTTCAAAATGGTTTTCAGTATTTATTTATATGGACATTAATGTTTTAAAATTATAATTCCATTAAAAGCTTCAAAGTGTTATGGGACACTTTGATTCAAAAATATCTTTTAAATGGTTTTTGAAAATGGATTGATTAATTCAATATTTGGGAATTATTTATTGTGATTTCAAATGAAATATTGTTATTGAAATTTTTATATTTTCCATATTTTATGTGTAATAATGGTACTTGGACATTATGAAGGGTGGTGTCGTGAATACCAGGATGGGTGGTTACGTTATAACCTCCAATGCATTGGATATGGAAGTGGGCCGTAGGGCTATTCCATTAAGTATGTATGGAAATTGGCCGTATGGCTATTCCATTAAGTGATATGTGTGGAAGTCGACCGTATGGTTATTCCACTTAAGTATGTTTATGTCCCAAGTTACCTTTATATATGTTATGTGTTCTTTATATGGGTTTTAAGGTAATCCTTTGGTTACAAAAAGGTAAGTAATGATACTTTATTAAGTGAAGAGTTTTTACTACTTCATGAAGGTGAATGTATTACTTTGATAGAGTATACATGGTTTACTTGATGTTTGAAAAACTAATAGTTTTCATTCTTTGTGTATCCCTTACTGAGCTTTTTATGCTCATCCCAAGTTTTTGAAATGTTTTTCACAGGTCATGGGGAAGGTAAATGATATGATGATAGAGTCAAGGATGTGTCAAGAAAGAATCCAAGTTTTATTTTAAATATGTTTCCGTTGATGGGAAGATCAAATCCTATCTTTTATGTAACCACTTTGTTTAAAGGTGGAATGTAATGAAAGTTTCATGATCTAATTCTCTAAAACCCTAAACCCGAAAAGATCCTCAACGTGTAATCTTGTCATAACTCAAGATTATGTAAGGTTTAAGGTTGGGGCCTTATAGTTGGTATCAAAGATCGGTTTAGATAACTTTAGAGGTTAGGGTATTCTCTAAGCACAAGTGACATTACTATAATGGTTAGGATTTCAGAAAGAGTCCTAGTTTTAGATAAAGTGAATGGGTTAAGTATATATTAGTGTTTATCTTCCTCATTAGTACATGATGGTTATGTTGATATACTCACACTGACCTTTTTGGTTTTAGTAAATGGATGGATCTAGCAGGCACCAAAGTGACAATGGGTTTGAAGGAAACTTTGGTGCTTCTCTGATTAAGATACTGGATGAGATGGGGGATTCAATGAGGAATCTCATGGTTGTTCTAAACCAACTATCAAAGAGTGATGATCAACCACTTCAACCTTGGTGAGTTATCTAATGCATCATGTACGAGATGGCTAACTCGATGTGGAAATTTAGTTAATAATTATTAAGGTAACCATTAGGGTTTATATGATCCTTACTTTTTAGGTAATTATGGGTTACTCTATTATATGATGGAAAATGGAAGGAATGAGATAAAATTGAGGTTAAAATATGTTATGATCATTTTTGAAGATTTTATCTCGTTTTGGGGGTTTTTTCAATAATTTTATAGTTTTGGAAAAATGAAAACACGTAGACCGTGTGACAACCCGTCGCATCGGACAAAGCTGTGGGAATCGAACCCACAACCAAAGTGTGACTAGTATTTATCGCCTACCACTGGACTACGTGAATTTCCTGGTTAGTTTGACTGATTCTTTCTAGTTATATGATTTTATGAATTAAGAGTAAGTTGATTTTGGGTTATTTATGAAAATGATTAACCTATCATGGATGATATGTGATTAGGTTAATTACTTTTCAATACGAGACTTTAGGAGCAACAGATGTTGTTTGGAGATAAATGTTACGATTTAACTTGGAAGACTATGTGACTAAATCCTTCAAATATTTGGGTTTCAACCATAGTTTGGTTTACTTTGAAAATTTTATGGACAAATTGTTTATCTAATGGTCCTCCTTGAACTTTGGGTTTTGTTGGATAAATTTTGGAGATTAAGCATAGATTTTCTTTTTATAAAGGGTTACCCTTTTCTGGTTTATCTGATCTTGTACTAGCATTTTTTGTTTTTGTTATGGTTAAGGTCTAAAGATATGGGAAGTATATAGTTCTCTTTTTTGGGTTAGGTGATTCTCTATAAGTTGATTATAGTACTCTTAATGTGAAAAAGTCTTCCTAAATACTCGCCTTTTGAAGAAAATATGAGTTTGTGTAAGGAATCTAATAAAAGTTGAAAGTCAACATGATAAGTGATTATGTTTCCTTACGAATAAATTCCTCAATAAAAAGTAACATAAAACAAAAATGTTGTCTATTTACTTTTCCTAGTGGGGAATCGAATACCGTTTAACCCATCACAAGTTTGTGATTTTCTCATGGTTAACTTTCTCCTAAACATGTTTTCTATCACTCTCCATCAGAACATGACCCTTTGTTTTTTCATCCATGTCGATATTTTCATACTTGGAATCCTAGTATGGGTTAACTCGGGTGACCTTTGTACTTATCATTCTTTATTTTAAAGTGATTGTTTTACCAACTCTTGTTCCAATGTGGGACATTCAAGGATGTTTCCAAGCCCAATTTTAAAATTGCGAGGATGCAATTTCCAAAAGGGTGGAAGGATGTAACACCCCAGGTAAATAAAGAATATGACATTTTCATATTTATCCATATTTGTGAATAAAATATTAATATGACTTTAAAGGGGACGCTATGCTCGATGGCGTACCCAACACGCAACAACGAGTTTCTTGGGAATCTTATGTTGCACTCTAATAATAAAATAATATTATTTTAAATGGTAGTTAATATGTAGCCATTGTATTGGCGGGAATGGCTAGAAATAACTAAAATATGATTATATATGTTTTAAATGTTTTTACATTTAGCCAATAAAAGATAAAGGCTTAAAAACGGAATGAATTCAATTTTAGGCGTATATGCCTTAGTTTTCACTAAAGGTTCACTTATCGCCTTTTGATGGCGAACCGTCAATAAATATAGTTTTGATCACTCTTATACATTCTATCAGACTAAATAAAACTCTTCTTATGATCCGGGACATCAAAATTTACTTTGTGTAAATTTTTGGTATCTTTCCGATAAAGTTCATTTTTTAATGAATAGTGTAAAATGTTGTATTTTAATTCAAAACCACTTTTTAATCTAATTTATTTATATGATTAGATTATCTTTTGAATTGGTTTTAAAGTGAAATTAGAATATATTTTTACTGTTAAATCCAATAGTGGTCGTTGGAATTAATTTCACTTTGAAATCAGACTTAAACCAGTGTCAATTTTTTGAAACTTTTTGTTTCATAAAAACACGCTATTTGATCTGACAGCCAGAATTAATTATTAAATTAATTAATGTGACTTATATGTTATGAATTTTATAAAATATAAGTCATTTTTGAATTCGGAATATCAAATATAGCTTAGGTTGAATTTTTGGTAATTTTCTAAAAAACTCCAATTTTTGATGAATAGTGAAACCACTAAATGGTAATCAAGCAAACTGATTTTTCAGTTAAATGAAAGTTTACCACTGATGTGTATTGAATTTTAAAAATCCGACATACATGGTTGTCATTATTATGTAAAATGTGGTTCAATGGGATGAAAATAATTTTTTGGTGAATAGTAACTTTTTTTTATTAATCGCGATTAGAGGTAATTAGTGTAATTTAAGGTAAAAATGATATTATAAAAATGTGAAAACAGAATGACACTTGTCCTACACCTATTGGATGAGTCATGGCTGACCAAGAAAACCCATGGGTCATCTTAGGTACCCCATGGAGCCACTTTTGTTGGAAAATGACATTAATATATATTTATTTAATGTTAAAATTAAATTGACACAAACATGAGTTGTTTTACTAAAACAGTTTTTAAGTGGGGTTACACAAGTCCAAATTTTGACTATAAATATTCATTAGAAATCTATAACTATTTCCTACATCATAGTATTTTTTTTATCATTTTTAGATATTAAATAAATTTAATTATTTATGACATCATGATGATGCAGCGATGACCTCATTATTTAACGATTTAAATAAAATGGAAACATAATGTAATATCTAAGACCTAAACTTGTCCAAAAGCTATTGGATCGGAATATTTCGAAGCCTTATCATGTTATATTCGAAATATATCAATGTGGGACCTTAGAAATTCTAAACACTCTTGAAAATAAAATAATAGTTTCATGATTTCCAAAAGTGCCCCTCCTCTCCTCTTATAAAAAGCCCCCCACCTCTACCTCATTTCACACACTCCTCAAGCCTTTTGCTCGGCCATAACCTGACCATTTACTCTCTCCACATCCCTCTCCTAATCCTAGAGGATTCCCTTTGCGCATAATCCTATCAAAGAAAGCCTTTAGGCTCAAATCAAAAGGAATTACACTTTAAAAGGAAATTCATTCTCTCATGTTCATTTGTTTTATTTTGCTTCTCCAACCCCCTAAACTCATTTTATTTACTGCTTTTGTAACAAAACCAGTATCTTCAATATACTATAATGTTTTCATAAGATTTATTCGAGCTAAACTCTCACACAACTACATCAAATGGTTAAGAACATACGGTTTCCGTGGATGGCGAAATTCTGCCTCCTGAAACGATGATTGTTCAATACTAATTTAACACCTTCAAAGGTGGCCATTATGATGTCACTATTTTTATATATGATATATAATATGTTTATGATTTCCTTAAGCTTATGTATTTTTCATTTATGGCATACCATTATTGTTTCCATTATGGGTAAACACGATATCTTCATTTTAGGAAGTGCGGACTACCGCCCCTTTGAAAGTGATTTGATTCGTTAATACCATATGTGGGATGCGTAAAGGATAAAGTTAATTATATTATAAATGTTATTATAGTGGAATTATAATATACTCTTATATCATTATGATTCCATTCTAGAAAATATGAAATAGAAATGGAAGTAGCGTTCATGCGTACGTACGGCTTACCGTCTCCATGAACGGTGCATTTCATTTCTTATCTCTAAATGTGATGTGATATTATAAATACAGGTATATGCTGAATATATATGATATTTATGTTATAAAAATCATTAATATCATTCTGGATATAACAAACCTTTGACCAAATTAACAACATGTAAGTGTAAGAAGTCTATTTTTGACTTAAGAACCAAATACCGACAAAATGATCATTATTAACGTAAATGATTACATGATGTTCATAACATGGTATAAAAGGGATAATGAACGTGAAAAAGGTTCTTAAGCAAGTAGATATTAAATCATGTTTATTATTCAGGAGATTAAAGAACAGTCGGGTCATGTCGGATACGAGGTAAGGGATCATACTCCTCTCTTTCTTAATAAGTACACTCTTTTATGTCATTCCTTTTAAAGCTCATATTTCTTGTTATTGGGATGTTCTTTTATATTAATCTTACTGTAATTTTTAGGTTCATGTTATGAGAGACCCTATTCTCTCTTATCAATCCATTTTGGAAGTTTTGAGTGGCGTCGTTAGGCTGCCGAGTTTTCGTAATGGATTTTTCATCTCACTTTTATTCCCGTGAGATTTATGCTACATTTGCCACAATTTCCGTTGGGTGGTGTATGTACTTCCCATTATTTTACTCATTGTGTAATACACTTTCTTTTATGAGTATTTACATCAATGTTGTATTGTCCTTCTTTCACGAGGTGTATGCTTCGAAAGATACCCATGTCGGTAAGGGAACCTTTCACCCTCCTCTTTTTAAAAGACTTCTTTTGTTGGGTCTTTTAATTTACATATTTTTATGTTTGGATATGTTCTCATATATCCTTATTGATGTAAATTTTATGTCCATGTGATGAGATACCTTTTTTTATCTCTCATCAACTCATTTTGATATGACGCCGTTAGGCTATCAAGGGAACTTCTTAACCCAATTTCGATTTCTTTGGGTTCAACATGTAGTTATTGAATGTGTCATCCTTTGAATATGTGTGAATGACCTTTTATTATTTTACACATAATATCCACTTATATTGGGTGTATTTATATTTGTCACACATAAATAGAGATTGATTTATCCTTAATTTAAGGATACATTCTTTATAATGGATTTCATCTCATTTTACATTTATTTTGAGACTTCATTGTTGTTATGCACCAATTCACTCTTATATGGTGTGTATACTATCCTTTGACATATTATATCATGAATCCTATTATTCTCATGATATTATAAAGTTCGGATTAAATGTTATTCCGCTATTATTTGTATTCAAGAGTCTCTCATTTTGTTAAAAACTATTTAACAAAAATATCATTTTAAATGTTTTAAAGATTTATTATTCTAAATCTTTATCTTTAATTTCCATGTTTTCAAAATGGTTTTCAGTATTTATTTATATGGACATTAATGTTTTAAAACTATAATTCCATTAAAAGCTTCAAATTGGTATGGGACACTTTGATTCAAAAATCTCTTTTAAATGGTTTTTGAAAATGGATTGATTAATTCAATATATGGGAATTATTTATTGTGATTGCAAATGAAATATTGGTATTTAAATGTTTATATTTTCCATATTTTATGTGTAATAATGGTACTTGGACATTATGACGGGTTGTGCCATGAATACCAGGACGGGTGGTTACGTTATAACCTCCAATGCATTGGGTATGGAAGTGGGCCGTATGGGTATTCTATTAAGTATGTATGGAAATTGGCCGTATGGATATTCCATTAAGTGATATGTGTGGATGTCGACCGTATGGTTATTCCACATAAGTATGTTTATGTACCAAGTTACCTTTATATATGTTATGTGTTCATTATATGGGTTTTAAGGTAATCCTTTGGTTACAAAAAGGTAAGTAATGATACTTTATTCAGTGAAGAGTTTTTACTACTTCATGAAGGTGAATTTATTACTTTGATAGAGTATACATGGTTTACTCGATGTTTGAAAAACTAACAGTTTTCATTCTGTGTGTATCCCTTACTGAGCTTTTTATGCTCATCCCAAGTTTTTGAAATGTTTTTCACAGGTCACGGGGAAGGTACATGATAAGATGATAGAGTCAAGGATGTGTCAAGAAAGAATCCAAGTTTTATTTTAAATATGTTCCCGTTGATGGGAAGAATGAATCATGTCTTTTATGTAACCACTTTTTTTAAAGGTGGAATGTAATTCAAGTTTCATGATCTAATTCTCTAAAACTCTAAACCTGAAAAGATCCTCAACGTGTAATCTTGTGATAACTCAAGATTATGTATGGTTTAAGGCTCGAGCCTTATATATATACTCCCTTAAATTATTGTTATTCCATTATTTAAATAATAAAATATGTATCATAAATATAATTAGTTGTTTTTATGTTTATGGTATGACTAAAACCACACACACTTCCATTTTATGGGTTACAAAATCATTTCTTTTTTGTATGGCAGACTACCGCCTCATGAATTGATGTCGTTCAATTTCCAACTACCACCTCTCATGGATTCAAATAATGATGGATATAATTTCTATATATATATATATAGAATTTTTATAACATAATTAAACATAATATAGTCATTATATATTTTATACGGTTTTTACATTCCACACCATATGGGATATAATAATATTGATCTTATGCATGATAGTCTACCGCCTCACGAAGTGATGTGAAACATCTATCTCTAATGTGTTAAATTGAATTTAATAAGGGTAATTATAATGAATATATATGACATAAATGTAAAAATTACAGTATTAATGACCTAATTATTTGTCATAAAATATAATATATCATTTTTTGTTACCTTTTCAAAAACTAAAAAAGTGATAACATTGTTTATTGATGTGTGGGATACCACCTCTTAAAAGGAATTAATTTTATTCACATCAGAATAATGATATATATTAGTACATATTATTAAATAATATGATATTTATATCATAATGAAAATTATGTTATTTTAAAATATTACTTACAATCATTGAATATTGACCATTGAAAATGGAATCATTACTCCAGTATACGTACGACCTACCAACTGTATGATCATAACATAGTTCAATTTTCATAACCATATTTCATGATGGGTTCAAAAAATATAATTTATTTATATATTTGAAAATTATTTAATTATTATTATTTGTGATATGTTTAAGTGATTATCTATTTGACTACATTCAACCAACATAAGTCATTTTTGACAAATAAGATGAATATGGACAAAACATATGGTGAAAATTTAATCTATTAAGTAATTGAATAAAAAATTGATAATAATTTAAAAAATAATAATATCATTATTTACAATTTTTATTAATAAATTAAATAAATAACATTTTTTATGTTTATGAATTTATAGACACACCTGACAAGTTGAACTCATGGTAATATTTTTTTCTTCTCACTTTTATTTTTGTGATAGACATTCTATATTCAGCACATATTTTATTATAGTGTATTTAATTTCGATGAATTTATTTGAATCTTATTATAATTAAATTTATGGGGATTTACATATCCATTTTATGATATATATTTCATGTGGTTAATGGGTTAAATGTTACCGAAGTGGAAATGAATTTTTGTCACAATTTCTATTCTCTTAGACTTATACTGTATTATTAAACAATATTATTTTAGGAGGTGTATATAAATTCATTAATATATATGATATATTTAATATAATTCTTTTAATGTGATTATAAGTTTCATTTAATGTTATTCTTTCACAGATATTATGTTTCATATTACTAATGTGTACGAGTCTTTAGTTAAAATTTAATCATTTATCGAGATTGTATATGATTAATTAATTGATGCTGAAATATTATAATTCTTACTAATTATCTTATCCTTTGTTTATTCATTTTATTTTCATGTAATATTACCATTTTCCACTATTCGGTACTTAAATAAAGTAGGAAAATGTCTTTAAGAAAATATGACTTTGTTTATATATTTTATTATAAATTTGTTTTCTTCTAAAGCAATTTTATTCTTCGAAAACCATGTTTTCTATAAATTTATTCATGAATGACCTTAATTATTTTAAAATAATTTACTAAAAGAATTTTCAACTTATTTTAACTTAAAAAATTATTTTTACGGAATATTCTTGTCACTTTCAGATTGAGTGAATTTTCTAACCCTTTTACCAAGAAAAATGAATGTTATTTGTAGAATGTATGTAATTACCCAATGAATTGACCATAATTACTTTGAATATTCCTTTTAAATAATAGAGTTTTATTTTAAAGCAATATTATTTCTTAATATTTTTAAAAATAGTGGTTTCCTAAAAAATGATATTCAACGAAAAGAATTTTTAATATGTTTTTGTTTTTAAAAAATTGCTTTCAAAATGAAAATGATATCTTCCCCAAGATTTGTTTTTGGTATTTTAATGGTATTTCCATTGATCCACATATGAAACCATTGTTCTTTCCTTGTCCTGCACTATGGATTTTTTACTGATATCATCCTCATTATTTCTATGGATTAATTATGATTGTTTCATTGATATTGTTATCGAAACTATTTATTTTCCACTAGTTAATCATTTTTTTAAAGAATAAATTTTTTTCCAACGAGTTTTGATGAAATGAATTAATTATTAGTATTATTCATTATATAGTTCTGGGAAATTATAAATGATTTGTTTTCCCAGATAGTTCTCCAATAAATTTGGTAATGATTATGTTCTCTAGAGTATTATATTGAATGTTGGACATATGGTTATTCTAATTATATGTGTTCAATAATAGTTTTATAATGGTTCTATCAGATGAATTTCCAAAATACCAGTATGATTCATCTATTATTACCATGGGTTTATGATTCATCATTTCAGCAAGATTGACACCACATGGAACATCATTGTTGATTCTTGTGAATTTTACCATGGTAACGACTTATTCAATTTTTTCATACCCAATGATACTAGTATTGATGGGTATGAATATTCATATGTCAGACTCATTCACATTGATTATGTCATTATACCATTATTCTCTTCTTATTCTCAATGACGACATTCATTTATTAATCATTTTTTACCCCTACGGATCATTTAAACTGAAACTTATTATTTTTTCCTTTCCCTTATGTTTTTAAAAATGTTGTTGAATATGTTATGTGTAGAAATGTTATTTTATGGATAACGATAATTTTTTAACACGATAAAGAAAAATGGGTTAATTAGATGAAATGATCCTTTAATTCTTGGTTAATTATTTATGTATGAGTTTCCCCTAATTATATAAAACTCTAAACCTAAAAGGTCCTAATGATTTTAAGTGATCGGTTTTTTTATTTTCTAGGATTTATAGGGAAAAAATCGGGCCACAATTATTTTCATAAATGTATGAAATGTTGATTTTACAATGTCAACCTTGAATCTGGTATTACAGGTTATGAGATATTATAGTTGGAATCATGGATGGTTTAGATAGATTTACATAGTAAGATGTTGTCATGTGAGAATATTTTATGAGTTATGGATACCATCACGTGTTTATAATATTATGTTTGATCATATGTTCAAAGTGTTTGACACCCCATTTGATCGTTTTAAATAATAAAAATATGTGGTTATTAATGAAATTTTGTGAGACATTCTTTTGGGTTCAGTTATTTTTTTACCCTATGATCAACCAAAATTGATATTTATGGAGGAATTCTGTTTTCATGTATAAAAATGGATAATATGTGGGCTACGTAACATCATATCTCATCCAGAATGGTCGCTTGGCTTAAAAAAAACTGAAGGGTAACAAGGGTGTAACATATACCACTGGCTTACATGATGTCCATGGTAGTATGAGAATTTTATAGGTAATGTCATGAACCCGCCTGGGTACCCTGGTAACCTGATAACTGAGCTGACCCTGACATATCTCGAAGGGTGTTCTGGATCTCCACGTGTATGTTGCTCACACCTGACATCATAAAAAATGAACGTGGGAATTATTTTTTCACAAATAGTGTGTAATAAAGATAAAAAATCAGTATGAATACAAAAGAAACTCCACTAGTAGTAATGTACCATATGTCAAATAGGTATAAAACCCCAGAGTACTGAACCAATACTATAAAATAGAAAAAATTTAAAAGTCCAAGGGGAAACAACATTACAATTCCACAAAACAATATTTAAAACAACCTCTAGGTGATGCTTTACACCTTCTCTAACATTAAAGGAGATGATCTACAAACACAAAAAGGCATGGGTAGGGTGTAAGCCATTTTACAATATATTTTCACCAAGGATTCCATAACAAAATTCACATATCAAATTAACCAAAAAAGTGATTTTAATTTAAAATAAATAGTTTTTTCATCTCAAAATAATATTTAATCAAATGATGACTTATATATTAAAAGATGGAAATAAATTTTAAATTCATGATTCACAATTAATATTATAGAAATACATGTCACAAACAATGGAATTACCTTTAATGAATTTGTTTACCTAAATGGAACTTTTAACAAATGGCCTATATAAACTCTTTTATGTAAAAAGGATTAATTTATTTTAACACATGTAACTTTTTTACAACAATGTAATTTATTACTTGAAAATATAAAAAATTGAGAAACATGGTAATGCAACTAAGAAGGTATGAGAGTTTTATTCTATAAGAACCCAAACATAAATAGAACAATAGTACGTACATAATTCACTTTAAAACAATACCAAATATCACTCATCACAACTACCTAATGGATGTTATGTGATGATATTAGATTTTAGAACATTTTAAATCGTTTTGTCTCATACAAATTACCCACTAATAATATGAGGATTTCATGTTATCAATTACTAAACAATGATCAAAAATTTATTTCAATCATCCTTAAAATAAAATTCATCTTATTCTCCATTTAAAATATTATAATTTTCCCTCTACAAACCATAATGGGTTTTTAATCATGAACATTATTTTACCAAATTAAAACCTATGGTTTCTATAAAAACGAATTCAATTAATTTTCACAAATAGGGATTTTAAATTAATGAATTCAATGTCATAATCCAAAGTCATAATTAAATATAAAAATATATATTTCGAACAAATTAAAATAATTTAATAATAAGAAACCAAATCAATTCAGTTTGTACTTTTCACAATATACCATAATATTAATTATGACAATTAAATTCAAAATTTTAAGGAAATTTTTTATTTATTAATCAATTTAAATTAAAAAATTTAAATTTCCACAATTTTTAAAAATATACCCCAATTCAACATAAGTGATTTTTTTTCCAAATTCCATCCCAAAACAATTTCTAAAATCCCAAATTTAGTGGAATTGTATTTCTAATCAAACTATTTAACTAAAATTGATTTAATCAAAGAAATTATAATTAAATCAATATCTAAAATTAATACTGAAACATAGGGTTATTTAAAATTGATAGTTGTAACCGAATAACCTAACTCAGGATCAATAGATCATGAATAAGAAATTTGTACCTGGAAAAATCCAATGGAAATGGTGGTAATAAGGATATCTGGATCAAAACTAGGTTTAGATCCAAAATAGTGGCTATTAGATCCATAAATCATCACAATGATCCACAGATCCCTATGGAGGAGAAGAGAAATCATAGGTGATGGAGAACTGAAGCAGGAAACTAACCATGAGAACATCAAAGGGTGTTCTTTATGCATCAAATTTCAGTTGGGAGGGATTATAGGGGCTAAAAACATCTCTTGGGAGCTCCAAGGATCTTAGAAATTTATCTGGAGTTATACCATTCTATTAGAGCCTAAAATATGGGTTCAGGAATTTTTAATTAAATTTCAGATCAATTAAAATTGTATCTGTATAGTTTCCTGGGTGGAGTGCATAGTTTGGAAAAAGCATGCACAATTAATGCACCCATTTTAAATATTCCACACATTTTCATCTTTGAGTGTTCATGGTGTATAAATCATGTTCCAAACATGAAAAATACCACTACCTTGGTTTTCATGGTTCTTTTTCAAAGGGCACACAGTTTGGGAAAACTATGCACCAACCATGTAGTGGGTCTGAATATCCCAAACACATAAAATTTCATCCCAAAAAACCCCAAATTAATCCCAACCAAAAATTTATAATAGGGAGTGGGGTTAGGAATACCTGAAAACCATGCCATGATTTTTTATATTCTCCACCATAACAACTGTTTTTTCTAGAAAGCCAATGAAGAAGCTCCCATGCCAAAAACGTTCAGGCCACTACTCTATCATCAGTTACTCCCTCTACTATACCTCATTATTATCAGAACCATGATTTCATATCAATAAAAAAATGGTATCATCCTCCCATGAAGTTACATGGTTTATGAATCAACTATCCTTACTAGTCATTCATTCATGGATAAATCATGATCAACTTCAAGAATTACAACTCAAAGCATGAGATGGATTTGATAGATACTTTCATAGCTGAGATAGATGGAACATATTATTTATCAATGGAAGATGTGGTGGAAGTGATAAATAGTATGAAAATTTCACCACCTTATCAATAACATTCAATGGTCTTACAAAATGATCCCAAGACGTCGATGACCCAACCAAGGTGAAACGATTTTAAGAAACCTAGCCACCAAATAAAAATTCGAAAGTTATATAGTGACTATCAACATAAGACATATATCAGATCTATGTCATCAATATTATCTAATGAATCTAATAAATCTGTGTTGTCATCTCTTTCCCCAACCATGGTCAAACCAATCAAATTTTACCAATCTCCAACCAACACAATGGATATGTACATGGGTAGACATAAAAGGCCTTATAAGGAGTCATTCTGATCATGAAAGAGTAACTATAATTAAAAAACAAACTGCACCAAACAGAAATTTTCATCCGAGGCCCCACTAAAGTTGATAACACAAGCATGAATCTAATCCTTAGATATATTTATTTCTCTTTTCATCCATACATCATACTATGGATGGTATTCAATATTCAAACAAATTTGGGATCCAAATTCTTCTGGAATTCCTCTCTAAAATTGATAATATAAACAAGTATCCATATCATAGACTACAAAAGATGGAACTACATGTAATCAAACAATCTATTTCATGTTGAGATTTTCAAACTTATCATCTTTTTTTGTATCAAAAATGTGTATAAAGTTATCCATATTGGTTAGCCAATCGATCTCAACCCATTTCACATTATTTATTCTCTAGGTACATAGAAACCCAACCATGTATTTCATAGATATATCATATCACTTCCACATAGGCAATTGATGCGGCTAAACAAAACCAAAAGGTTTCTGGTGCGTGTTCCTAACTTTTTGGCACATATAAAAATGAATGGAAAAATATGTAATTCCTAGTCTCATACATGGCCACAAAAACCACCACTACATTTAATAGAACTTATTCATAGTACCTAGGAGCACAACCCATTGGGAGTTATGTAATCCCCCAATAATAGATTTCATTATCGAAGACATAACACTATAATTGTTCCAAAATCATGGAATTCCCATTTTTGAGAATGACCAATCAAGAATAGTCACCCCACCATTAAAAGAGCCTCTAATGCTACAAAACTCATCATCAAGGGAATGTTCTATAATAGTTAATTTGGGAAGAAAAAATGTCTACAGAACAGTAGAGAAAGAAACCTCGACCCTTGATTCAGGGACTCTAATATGCACCTGTTCCAAGACTGTCATCATGTTCTAATCCTCTGATGATTCTTTCTCATATTGGATTAGATGTTTCCTTCACAAATAATCTAAAAATGATATTCTCATTCCTCAAGATATATGTGATGTCAAAATTGAAAAACTCCATGTATTCCACCCAATTCCCCTGGAAGAGAATAAAATATTTTTGAGATGATATATACCAAAAGATATTGTGGTTAAAAAACACATTAAAACTCTCTCTAAAAAGTTAATTCCACCAATTCTTCATAATGGGAATCAGATATTCATGCTCCAGATTAGGGGTCAAATAAATCCTCTTCCGGTGTCCTACGCTAAAAGGATCCATAGGCAACAACATAATAGCCTTTTAAAAGGATGTTTCTTAACCCTAACCACGATGAATAAAAAAATACCGCATCCCCCTACATGAAATCTAGAGAGTCAGCACAATATTAGTAGTTAAAATAAGTCTCAGACGAAAAAAATAATTATGAAATTTCTCATTTGAGTCAATATTTATTCCCTTTGAGATAGTGTAGTCATTGGAGAATCCGACTCTGACAATTTATTAATCAAAAAAATATATTACCCAGCTAATACCAAGAATCTTCAAAGCCTGCAAGAACGAAGTTGTTTCTCCCATGTTATAATAGATTTTATCTTCTCAAGATAAACAAAAATTTCTTTCCCCTCCACCATGATTCCCAATAATTATACATCCTTAATCTAGAATTCACACTTAAAAATATTTTTCATAATTTCAGTGTTTTTTCATCAATTATGGAACTATTATTTTATGATGCACATGATACTCCTTAAAACATAGAGTAAACATGGATTTCATCTGTAAATACCACAAAAAAAATTATCTGGATACTCTTAAGAAATTCTATTAATTAATGAAATAAAAACTGTTGTAGCATTGGTTAGGCCAAATGGAATAATAAGATACTCATAAGGGTCATACATGTTCTGAATGGAAATTTTTTGAATTTTGGATTCTTTTATCCTCAACTAATGTTAACCAGAGTGAAGATCAATCATTGAAAACCAGTTTTCCCATTTTAACTGATCAAATAAATCATCAAAATATCTAAATAAAAATAGGTTCTTCTACTTAACATGATTGAGTTTTTAAAAATCAACACACAAACGAAGTGAAAAATCAACTTTCTCAGTGTTGAGAACCTATACCACCCAAGGTGGCATAATATGGCATATGAACCATTTAAATAAAAGATCATCGCAAATGGACTTCAACACATTCATTTTATCTGGTTCCATGTGGTAAGAAGGAATATATACTATTTGAGTACCATGAACTATGCGAATAGAGAACAAAACCTCCCTTACCAGTGGAAAACTAGTGATGTCTAGAGGAAACATGTTTGAAAAAATGATGAATACCTGATAGATAACACCACTCAAATATTATAAGTCAAGAAAAAATTGAAACACTAATATTGCTTCCCGAATCACTGGATATGGTGGTCCAATTCTACTTGACATTGGGTCCCATTCACCTTGAATGATTTGAAAGACACCATCAGGTGTACTTAAAAAGACACGTCAAATATGAAAATCAATTTGGAATTTATTGGAACTAATAAAATCTATCCTGATAATTGTATCAAGATATTTCATGTTGGGAATTAGAAAATACAATGAAAAATCAACATCAGACAGAGAGAAAATAAAAGAGGGAAGATAAAGACCCTTCCCTCTCTTCATTCCAAGGGGTGTAGTAATATCCATTGCCCCAAATAAAATCATCAGATGAATATTTAGAATATAAAAAATATGGGGAGAAATAAATGAATGAGATTCACCAGTATTAAATAGAAAAATCATTAATAATGATTTTATAGTAATAATATCTCTCACCATCACTGGACCCATATGCTCTTCCTCTAGAGACTCTTCCACTCTATAAAGTAGATTATTTTCAAGAGATTGTGGATAGAACCCTTTAATAGGTGAATAATTTTATTTCCCATTAGTTTTAGTAAGAGATTATGATCTCGTTCCACTATGTAGAATATAATAAACATGGTAAAATCGCTCTATGGTCTCAGAATATCAGCATAATCCATAGTTCCTAGGTGCCTTTGTGAAAACCTTATTTGAATTCTCTAATTTTTCACATTATAAATACACTATATAACATTTTACAGGAACTACATGAGTCCTAGAATGGCCCTGCTATCAACAACCACCATGAGAATCATTATTTATACTCATTCCATTAGAGGAATGAAAACTACCACTAGAAGAGAATGAAACTCCCGATAACTATAACTTTCTAGACATCTCCATATCACACATAAAATTTCTATTCAATTTATCAGAATAAAATTGAAATCAATGTAATAAAACCTGATTAAAAATATCTTGAAGAATTTCCAACGAGAACCAGTGAGCCTTCATCCTCTCATTCTTTATAATCTAATGTGTGTAGTGCATGATCTCAGCAAAAGAGTTTTCATTTTTTATCATGGTCATTTCAGACATCTCATGTTTTAAAAACTTATTATACTAGTCTAATAGCATCTAATATAGATTGAAATGGTCTATGGAAATAAAATTTATGTCTTTCAACTCCATTCCATTATTCTTCTTCACTGTCACCATGGTATTGCACAATCTCTAGATAATTACATCTAGAATGAAGGTGGCACATTGAACTTTAATTTCATTAGGTGTGTCCAAGAACCCAAACTAAAGCACTCTACTGCACAAAAACACCTCAACATCATGTGGATAATTGGAGAAATTGAAGGGTTCATGCTTTTAATAAAGGAACTCTTGATAAAAAATCCTAAGAATGCACCTATAAGGTTCCATAACTAGTGCCTAAATTGGAACAGTACTTGGTGATGGTCATAGAGCATGGAATTTGTACACAATCACCTCAAATAGTCTTGATTCCATGAAAGGATTAACACCCAATTGTTTAATAGTGGCTTCCTACTGGATCTGATTCACACATCTTCTCAAATTCATGATTAGAAAAAAAATATAAGAAGAGAACAAGGAAGAAATTATATTGACTCTCAAATGGATCAATAAGGGAAATCATTACCCACAGATATAAAAAACAAGATTCTTAAATCACCCTACCCAAATAAAATTGTAAAAACACTAGAACTAAACCCCATGTAATCATCCCCTAACTAGCCCTAGTGACATAATGTTTGTTACGACGAGAGATTGTTAGACACTCAATCCAAACTGACTCATAAGTCCAGAAACGAATATAGAAATGAATTCTAAAATCATGGAATGATTTATGAACCTTTACCTCTGATAAAACATTGGCACGAATTAGCCCAACTACTCTGGTAACCTGATAATTGAGTTGGCCCTAATATAACATGAAGGGAATTCCCAATACCCATGTGTCGAAGACTAGCACCAGGAATCATAAAAAATGAATGTGAGGACAAATTTTCTACAAAAAGTATACAAAAGAAATATAACAAATCTATATTCATAAAAAAAATCTCTACTGGGAGTATTGTATTAGAAGTAAAATAGGTATGAAATCCCAATGTACTCCAGCCAATTACCATAAAATAAGAAAAATTTTCTGAATTACAAACATAAACAACTCACCTTGTCCACATACCAACCACTAGAACCACCTCCAAGTGGTGCATTACCCTTGCTCAATGCATGAAGAGGATAATCTATAAACACCTGATGGCACATGTATGATGTGATCCAATGCCTTGGAGGGTATCATCTAGGATTCCATAACAAGATACTAATATCAAATTTACCAATTATTAATTTCAATTTAAACCAAAAAGGTTTGGAATTTCAAAATAAAATTTAAACAAATCATGCATTACATTTTAAATGATTGATATACAATGGAAATACTATCTTCAAAATTCAAATAATATAAATAAATTTAAAAAATGATGTAATTACCTTTAAAAAAGATAATTAACACAAATGGAACATTTCATAATGGTCATAAATTAACACATTATATAAATCAATTTATAAAAAGCATAATTTATGTAAAACAGTTTACAAAAATGGAATATATTCATTTGAAATACAAATAATATAGAAAATGGTCATATTTATAAGAAGGAATGATAATTCCTGGCTATAAGGACACTCACTCAAGGTAAAATATAATATTTACATAATTCCATTTGAGTGAATACCAAAGAGTACTCATCACCATTTCATAAGGGATGTGATGTGATGTGATGTTAATAGGTTTTAGAACATTGTAAATAATAATGATCCATCCAAATAACTCACTAACTAACAAAGTATATCATGTGATGAAGTAAAAAACAACGACAAGCTATATATTTCAAAAAACATTATAATATAATTCATCCCATTATCCACTTCAAATATGAAAAATTTCCCATATAGAACAAGAATTGTTTTTTAATAAAGAACATTCCATTTTCTATGATAAATCCATAGGGTTTCTATAAAAACCATTTTTATCCATTTTCTCAAATAGGAATTTAAAATAATTTCATTCAGGTTCAAAATAAAATTTCATAAATAAATTTAACATTTTAATTTTCAAACAAATTCCATCAGTTTCATAAATGACCCACAATTCAATGGAATCAGGGTTTTTTACAATTTTATATCAAATATATTTACACAATTAAATTAAATAATTTAAATGAAACAATTTTTATAACAAAAATAATTTAAATTAAATAATTTAAATTTCTACAATTTCTATAAACACATCCCAATTTAACAAAATTTGGGGTTTTCCAAAATTCATGCCTAAAATAAAATCCAAAAATCCCAATTCAATGGAATTGGATATTTTTCATTAAACCATAGAATGAAAATTCATTTAAACCAAGAAATTGATATGAAATCGAAATTTTAAATTAAAACAACCATTTAGGGTTAAAATAAGATATGAATCAAAATGGAATCACTAAACTCAAGATCAGTAGATCTTCGATCCCAAATCCATGCATGAAAAACTACAATGGATAAAAATAAAATAGGTATATATGAATACAAACATGGTTTATAGAAAAAATAGTGGCCATTAGATCCATAATTCATCAATGGCGATCCATGGAACCATAGGGAGGATAATACTCATCATGATAGAATGAGAAAAAAAAGAATGAATCTAGCCATTAGAAGATTGAAGGTCATTATACAAGATTCGAATCAAATCATTGAGTGATATAGTGGGCCAAAAACATATTTTGGGAGTTCCAAGGATGGGAGAAATCAGTTTGGCGTAATAATGGTGCATCCTAGAGGGCCTAAAAGAGGGGTTCATCAATTATTAATAAAAATTAATATAAATTAAGAACATGTCTATAAAGTATCTTGGGTAGAGGCTCATGGTTTGGATAAACCATGAACAAGCAGTGAATCTATTTTAAATGGGAAGCATGTTTTCTCCTTTTTGGGTGAAAATTTTGTAAACCATGTGAAAATCGTAAAAAAACCCACTACCTTAGGTTACATGATTTTCTATGAAAGGACACACTATTTGATAAAACCATACACCGGCTGTGCACTAGTCCTAAAATTCCAAAAAAGTCTTAAAGCATAAACCCATAACAGCAATAAATAAAACCCCTAAACATCTTAGTAAAAATATAGGTTTATGCAAACATGAAAATAGTGGTAGTATTTTATAGGTAAATAATTAATTTATTTTGAAAACATATTGGAATTTATTTGAGGAATAAAAGTTTATTTATTGTGGAAAAATATAGGATCAAATAAATCTAATCTTTTAGTTTCAAACATAGTCGAGATATGTTTGACGAATTTTAATGATATCTATTTATGGAATTATTTATTTTGAAATTTATGTGTTGTTATTGAATTTTGATGATTAGTGTATAATATGATAGTTTATTCGTTTTGGGAACTATAAAATCATTTACTATCTATTTTGGTTTTGGTTAATGTTTAAAGATAAGAGGAATAACTTATTATCAATTTTATTTGTATGTGGTAGTTAAATTCTAATATTGGATCATTAGGCATTAAAAATACATCTTGAATAGATACCATTGGGTGAAATAATATTCTATTTGGGTGTAATTTAATTAAATGAAAAAAAAATTTACATAACATATATAAATATCCATATTTTATTAGTATATATGGTAAGAGAATTACTTCACTGTAGGAAAATGATCTTAATTTGTTTTCCTATTAGATTCATTTTTTATGAATCGATGGTCATTTTATTGTTGTATATTTGTTGTTTTTTGGACATTAACATTGCATTGATCATTCACTTGATTTTGATCACTGACCTCAATTACACACTATACTTATTAATAGTTTTACAACATTACCACTTATATTATACATTTTGGAAACCTTTTTATTTGATATTATTTATTAACATCTCAATTCTATTTCCAGAATATTATTGGTATGCTTCATAAATCCTTTTTATGATGTTGGTTAACAAGAAAAGTATTTTCAATATTCAATCCTTTGATTACTGGAATAAAGTTCAAATTGTTAGGACATAACATAGTAAAGGGAGAGGATGTAAAACCCTGATATTTTAAAAGAATAAAATCATATTTTATAGAATAAAAGACAAGAATCAATGATTTCATCTTTAATTAAATAAAGTTTTCTGTTTTGGTTGTGTTATACGCAACCATTATATTTTTATATTCGATAATATATTCAACACGCAACAATAAATTTAAATGACCCATGATATATATTTTCATAATAACATAGAAATTAAATTGTTGGGCATGAATAGTATTAACTAATTAAGACATATATATATATATTTCAAACTCATTATATATTATGGATAAATGATTAGGAAATAAACATTCAATTTTTAGTAAAGAGACTTTATTCTTCCAAAATACACTTTCATCAAAAATGTTTTCATTCATTTTCATAGACAAAATAATTTTTTTTGAAATTATCATTTATTAATCTAATAAAATGAAAGTCATTTTTGAAATCATAGTATCAATGTTTAATTTGGGAGAAATTTTGGATTTTTCAAAAAATTGTAAAAAGAAATGATTTTGGTAAAAGTCTACTTCTTCGAAAAAATTAAATAATATAAAAGTAAAAATATGTTTATTATATATTTCAATTTATCAAATTTAATATTTAGTCATGTTAATTTTCTTCTTAATCAACTATATATTTTATTTTTGTATAAATGTTTTTTGGGTTAATAATGGGTTTATCTAAAAACTATTTTTGAATGCATAATATTTCCCGTTTTTAATTAATTTAAATAAAACATAATTGGAAATTTTTAGTTGAAATATATATATTATATGTCACTAAATATTAATTTATTTTCATAAAATGGTTATTATTTTCAATTTTGTTAATATGGGACCATGTTTTTAAAAAAATACACTACTATAAAACTCGCTGCCTTGGTGCATCGGTGAGATTAATATTAAATTAGAATTATTCACATATTTGAATTGAATTTGAAAAAATGGATTCAATATTTGAAATTTAGAATAATTTATAATTTATAATAATTCAAACATAATTTTTTAGTAAAGTGATTAGTTTAAATATTATATTTAATTACAATGATTAAGTTAAAAATAAGTTTACCAAGAGATGAAACATCAAAATGAAGAAAAAATGTCCTAGAAAGATGTCCCAAAACAATTGGATGGAACCATTTATTGCATTATAATATAATTTTTTTTTAATTTTTTAGGAAACAAGTCCTTGAAATTAACACATATAATAAGTCAAGTAACAAATAAGAAAATATAAACAATTTTCCCAGTTAATTTCTATAAATCATTGGAATTAAGAAAAATGTATGTTCAGTTATAGATATTATTTATAAATTTAAATTATATTTTATTGAACATAATAATTTATCATTAATTTTTAGATATTAAATAATTACAATTAATGATTATGAAATTCCGACACCATAATTCTGTAACTAGAAATTAAATTAAATAAACGATACAAATAATATTAAAATTGAACTAAATTGAATGAATTATTGTGTTACATTATTATTTAGATGAATATATCATGATGCATAGGTAATAGAATAACATATTCAATTTATATATTTGTATTTCTATATTAAAAATTCAATTTAATTGAATAATGATGAAATTCACATTAATATTATATTATTGTAATTGATATTTTATAAAATGTTTTGAAGTTAATAAAAACTCTATATTCTAAAAATGATATTTGTAAATTTTAAAAAATAAAAAATATGGGATCTTAATGGAATAATTAATCTTTTATTATAAATATACTGACCCCCTAATTTACAATAACCTTGTTAGCATAGTTAAACTTAAAAATCTAGTTTAGCACATTATTTATGCTCATGTTAAAATTAATTTTGAAAAAACCTAATATTTTTTAGATTTTATTTAACACTTATAATAAATATTAATAAATTTTCAAATATTTCTCAATTTATTCTATTATAAATGTATAAATTACTTAGGTTAGAAAACTATATACCATAATGAAAAATGAAAATGAAAAAATAAATAAATTTGGAGTTAAGGATTCAAAGGATTAAAAAAAGAGTTCAATTTTGTGGGGGAAGTTTTTATAAACAGTATAATTCCTCACAATATTTAATTCTCAATTTTGGAGCCACATTATGTAATATTTATCTCTCAATAGAGAATACTATTGAGTATTTACATGAAGGACACTCCTCCTCAACTATAAAAGGGAACTCACTCTTCTCACTTCTTCAAAACTTGAAAGACATTTGGATGTTCTGAATTGGGAAAAAACTTCTCAAATCCCCTCATATAATAATAGAATCCAATTTTTTTAAATAAATCAAACCAGGGAAGGCATTTTTTTAAACCAAATGAAGTTACTGGAAGGAGAGGTAACATTTATCAGAGATCAATTTTGATTTATTTATTTCACAACCCCATTAAAATGTTATTATTACATGATTATAAAATAAAATCATTATCATAAATATATTTATATGTTTTTATTTTTATTTTAATATCCAAAATCATAGACACATCAATCAAATGGGTTATAAAACCATCATTCTTGTTTACGGAAGTCTACCACCTAGCCTACCGATGTTGTTCGTTTTTTTCATTTTTACCTCTCAGGTTGCGAATAACGAAGGAGATAATGTTTATGTATGGTATTTATAATTTAATTATAAATATAGAGTTAATATATCATATGTAACATTTTTAAAATTTTTATCATAAGGGATGCGATAATGTCACTTGTGTGTATAACAGACTACCGCCATGCGAAGCGATGTGAAACGTCTTTCACTAAAACGTTACATGAAATGTAATAAGTGTAATTATGATGGATATAAATGATATAAATGATATAAATGATATAATTATTATATTAAATTAAAAATTATTTTTATATAAGTAGTATATATATTTTTATTTATTATCTTTTCACACACATAAAATGTCCTAAGTTATTTCGTGGATGTGCTGACTTCCACCACCATAATAGATTGTGATTGATGTTGAATCAAAATAATCATATATATAAGTATATATAATTAAATTATATTTTGCTTATATTATATTTATCACTATGAAAAGATAAAATATTACTTACCATTTGTTCATAATGATCATTGAAAAATTAAAAATTACTCATGTGTATGTACGACCTACCATATCCATGCTTACAAAAATGTTCATTTTTATAACTATATTTCATTATTTGTTAAAAAAGTATTATTTGTGAATAAACATTACAATTAGGACATTATAATTATTTTTTATATGTAAAAATAATGACCACATTGACCATAGTCAACCTAGCTAAGTCATTTTTTATACTTAAGTTGAATATCATAGAGAAAACTGATGTAAACATAATTTATCATGTAATTTTACATAAAATAATAATAATAATATTGAAAAAAATTCTCATGAAATTAAATAATTGACATAGTATTATTATTCAAGAAGAAAAATTCACACAAAAAATTCAGACCCAAGGGATGGGGTTTTCTCATCTCACTTTTATTTATGTGATATACATGCCATATCCACAACCTATTTCTATTACGTGGTGTAAATAATACCCATTAATTTATAATAATTTTTATATACATAAATATATGGTGATATAGATTACCATTTTTAGATATATATTTTATTGGGTATATGGTTTCATGGTAAACAAATTGATAATTGTTTATCATCACAATTTTCCTTCTTTGAGACATATTTCGTGCTATAAATATATATTATTTTTGTAAGGTTTGTATATATATAACATTTGACATGTTATATTATGAATATAAATATTTAATGTTTTTATATGTTTAATTTAGTTTTATTACTTAATAGAGATTATGATTCATGTTAGCAATGTTGTAAGTGTCTTTTGTTACAATCTCATAATTTATTAGGATTATGTATGTTTACGTTTATTAAGTTGAAATATTAATATTCTTAGGAATTTTATTATCATAAAGTTATAAAATTTATTTTAAAATAATTATACTATCTTAAAACACTTTAAAAAATAACATAATTGGGAAGATGTTATTATGAAAATACGATTATGTTTTTCTCTTTGATCAGAAATATATTTTTTTCAAAGTCTTCTTTCAAAAAAAAACGTTTTCAAAATAATTTCTAAATATTTTTAAAATTATTAATTAGTGAAATTTTTATTCTAATTTTCATTTGAAAACGGTTTTCAGAGGAACATTCTTATCAATTTATGATCAAGTCACTTTTCTATCCTTTTTACTATTCCAAAAGAATGTACTTTATAATGTCTACCAAATTACCAGATGACATGGCCATTATTTCTTTGAAGCATCGACTGAATGATTAAGAGGTTATTCAAATAGAAAATAATTTATTAATATTCTCTAAATTCATGGTTCTTAAAAATAGTTTGAAGTAAAAATATTTTCCAAATGTTATATATTTACAAAAAGATTTTTAAATTTAATTGGATATTTTTCTCCAAAATAGATTTTGATATTTTAATGGTATTTACATTCATCAGCATCACAAAAAATGTTGTTACTTATCCTCTACTGGGGATATTTTTTCATTGATAATATAATAGTTCTTTTTCAATTTGGATTATTTTTGTTTTAATGACATTTTTAGGGAACACATTTATTTTCTATGAGTCAATAAGTTTCTAAAAATAACAATGGTTGTGTCAAAACGTTATGACGAAATGAATTCCCAATGAGAATTATTCATTATTAGGTCCATAGAAATTATAAATGATGGGTACACAAAAAACTAATCAGGTGAGATCAGTATATCTTATATGAGGAGTTTTTCTTGATATCACTCTAATGAATTGGGAATTGATTATATTCTCTTGAGAATTATATTTGAAGTTGAACATATGTGACTTTTAATTATAAGGGTTCTGTATGTTTTTTATAAGGGTTATCTGAGATGATGTTCCAAGATAAAAATATGTTTTATCTATCCCTTATATGGGTTTATGAATTTTCATTTGATCAATACTGATATCACATGGAACACAATTTTTGATTATTATGACATTTACCATTGTTAATTATTTAATACATGTTTTCATGTTTTATTACCCATTTATTGATTGGTATAAATATTTTCATGTTGTACTCATGAAATATTATTACTTCATCATACCCTTATTCTCTTTTTAGGGTCACCAGTTACATTTATTTTTGAATTATTATGTTTATTCTTAAAGAGAATTTTATCTTACCCCACTTCTATTTCCTTTTACATAGGTTTTAATAAATTATATTGAACTTGTTCTATACAGAAGTGATTTAGTACAGATGATGATGATGTACAAATGAGATCAATAAAATCTGGGTTTAGGGAGAGAAATTATCATTTAATGTATGTTGATTTTTTTTATGTAGCATTTTTACTCATTTTCTAAAACTCTAAACCTAAAAGGTTGTTGAGGTTGTAACTGTTCAAATTCTTCCTATTAATGATTTATGGTCTAAAGGGAAAAGTGGTTCATAATTATCTTCATCAATGCGAAAAACATAATGATTATGATTTCAGAACAAAATTTGGGATTGTGGGTTCTATGAAATTATATTCCACTCTGTTAATCAAATGATTTTATAGTCAAATATATGAAATAACATCGAGAATAGGGTAAGGTCTCAATGAACATTCCTCTCATTATCCACTCCTATTTCAATTTTTCTATACCACTTTCAATCATAGATATTATAAAGATAATTAAGTATTGTTTTAAAATTATAATAATTATTTTAAGAAAATAATTTTTATATTTTATTCATGTTAAATTTTCTTAATTCCAATTAATAGCCTTTTGGAAATGTATCACTAATGGTCTGTTAACCAGAAATGTGGACATTGATACTTATGTTATAATCAAAAATTACATGGATATTAATACTAAATAGTTTATGATATATAAATTTATAAATAAATTTATGTTATGCTTATTTAATTAGTTATACTAATTTATATGTTAAATTTACTAAAATGGTGAAAACAAAGAAAAATCAAAAAATTTCAATCGAAAAAATGATATCAATGTCATCCATTTTTTGAGGAAATTATGAAATATAATTAAATAATTCTAATTGAAAAATATTTGAAAAAAATTATCTTCTAGATAAATTTATTAATAAACCTATGATAATTTTTGTGGATTCATAATGGAAACATAATAAAGCAGTATTAAACATAAGGGTATTCTCGAAACCGAGTCCCTTTATTTGGTAATCCCAATTTCACATAATTTTAGACATTTTTATTACAATAATATTGCTTAAATATATTTTCCCTATCATTAGTTCCCATTTCATTGATATACATAATTCCTCAAGAAATTTTAATCCAAATACAATGTTTTTTTTACATAAGGATTTACTTTCCAAAACACATCCTTGACTCAACATTTGTTGTTTATTGTTTTCTCTTGAATGAGACCATATATACCAAATTATTATCCCGTATTCATTTGTAAACCTCAATGTTTTTTCATGATTATTTTTTATCAATCTATATTAGGATTGTTAAATTAAATGGGTTATTTCATGGATATTATTGTTTTATGTTTTATATGGAATGAATAAGTAATTATGATGTGACATGATATCCCAAAAATATATATTTCCCACCAATGAAATAGGAAATTTTATTTGTCTCATATGATTATGCTCACTATGTGTGATCATGATGATTGATTGTTTCACAATGAAATGTTATGATTCATAGACATATGTTGGGTGAGAATTTGATGATATCTATCCATAGAACAATGTTTGGAATTTGTCCATTATGATGATGTTGCATTTTTATGCATTGACACATTACATTCCTTTTTCAAATGTCTTCCTCATTCTTATGATGACTATCCCATTCTTATGAAATGATTATTATTAATATGTTCACCTAGGTTTTATTTATTTCATGTTTATTATTTCCAATATTTTACCCTTCCATTGATTGTGATTTTGGATCATCCATTTCTTTTATTAATATCTATAGGTGAAAATATGTACTAAGGGGAATATTAGATCTTTTAATAGACAATGAATAATTATTTTAATAATGTTCAAGTTTTATAAAGTATAAGTGAAGTTTGATCCAAATTTTCAAAGGGTACTAAACTTTTAAATCCTTTTATGTAAAACTATCAAAATATTTATCATCATTATGATGTAATAATATTCTAAAATGATATAGGATCACTAAAATTGAAGTAATTAATTACCATACCCAATGGAAAATAAATTGTAATGAAGTTGATGAATTAAAGTTTTGTGAACATAGTAACACCGAATCAATCCTAGAGGATTTGAAATATAATGAAAATAGTTTTATTATAATAATTATATCCCACATCTATTACAAAAGTAACAATGGAATACTCATGGATTAGATCCTTCAAAAAAATCCATATCCATTTGAAAATTAATTGTCCTGAGTCCTTTTGAAGAATGAAAAAAGCTATAACCTCATTAGATAAATGTTGGTGTTCAAAAAATAAATATGATAAATCTAGAAATCTTCTTCTAAATAAGTAATAAAATATTTAAAAAGTGTATACTGATGTTGAGGGAATTGATGTGTAAGAAAAATTTTCGATGGTTGTGTGTCTTGATTCAATCGACATATTCTAAGTATTAGATAAAAAAGTAAAATAACGACTTATCAAATGGATGTGAAGATAATATTATTTAATGGAGGGATTAAATAAATGTTTTATAGAAAATAAATAATTGGATTCTCACCCATTGATGAGGAAATTGATAGAGTTGATTTATTTCATATATAATTTTTTTAGGTAATAGTGACCCCTTATAATTTATAAATATTTTGTGATTTACAAATCATCTATAGTTGAGTTTCATTATGTTTTTTTAAAAAATTGGGTTCAACCTTATATTTTATTATAATTTAATAAATTTTCAATATTTTAATTAAAATTATAATAATTATTTTTACAACATTATTTATATAACACATTCATCGAAAATTTGAAGAATGCATAATGGCGATGTATAAAATTAAAAGGTTGTACAATTTTTATGAAATAGTAAACATTCTATATAAGTATATACAATAAAATATAATTCCTCTAGAAAATTTAAATGAAAATTATATGTTATATGAAAAAATTGATAACCATTGTGTAATTGAGACTGTATGTTTATGAAGATTGTGTAAGTGCTAATCATGTACAATACCACTGTATAATAGATGATTGGAGAATGAACATACTTTTTATAAGTATATTTTCATTGTGTAATGGTATTTAAAATCTATGTAACCATGAAACCAGAACTAAACAACTTACACAAGCTTTATATTTCCACTATGTACTTATTTCAGTATAGCTATATAACCATTGAATACATGTTGTATTGCAGTTAGAAGTACTCTAAAATCACTAACTCACTAATTCATGATAATTAATAAAATATATTTGAATATTATTAATAATGTAATTATCAATTAATTTTTTTATAAGGAATTATTGTTTCTATAATGTTTTTCCAAAATTTCAAAGTGGGTAATCCTTATCCCTAACTCTATTTAATAGGAAATTAGAAGTGTTTATAGAATAAATAGTGGGGGAGTTCAATTATTACATTTTGAAGTGGACCATGGATTTTGTTTCATTATGTATTGATTATATTAGGAAATATAATAGATTTATATGTGTTTTTATGATAACAATAATGTAATAAAAGATATAATGGTCTAAGAGAAAGTTATATCCAAAGAGGTTATATGAATATGATAAAAAATATATCTCTATTTTTATATTAGTTTACTATTTTTAAATTTTAATGGATAACTAACCTTCATGTAATATATCCAAAAGGTAAATTACTATATATATTTTATATTTCATGTTTCAACTTTCAATTTATTTATTGTATTATTATTCGAATATGTTTATTTGTTTAAAGAATGAATGTTGATGATTATTTTATTTATCATTCATTCATTAATATAGAGTTCATATTTTTTTATATTCATTTATTATTTATTTTTTGTTGTATACATATTTTATGAAGTGAACTAAATATGGAAATAAGTTACTAGTGATTATGGTCACATGTATTGGGATGAATAATGGGGAATTTTTTCATGATGAATGTTTCTCACAAATGAATATTATATTGTTAATATTTATGGTGATATTTTTTCACATATATATTTAATAATAATTATAAATGTTTATAAAATAAATGATAGGGAAAAATATTTGTGATTATTTCCTACAGATATTAAAAATATAATATAGTAGATGGTTATGAATTTTAATTGTTGTATTTTAATCATTTAAAAGGTAAAAGGTAAGAGATAAAAATAAGTTGTATATGATATAATTTTCAAGGTTATATCTCAGGTATTAACTCATTATTAGACCATTTATAAAGTAATGTTTATTGTCTCTAATTATTTTTTATTAAATATAATCCAAATATGAAATCAATATTTTTATTACTTTAATACATTTTTTTAAAAAATAAAAAATTAGAATAATAATGACAAGGAAAATTTTGAGTCTGAGTAAGCCTCATTGAGAGGTCCTACAAGGTTCATACTATTTTTCATTCCCTTTATTTCATAAATTTTATTATTTATGGGATTGGTATGGAATATGATAATAAATATTTTAATTGTTTTTTTGATATTCTAAATATTATAACTTAATTTTTATTATTTTAATCATTTTATTTTTTTTATTTTGGTTTTTTATCTTTTATTTTTATTTATTTTTATATTTGTAATGAAAATTAATATTTTTACCAATAAAGTAATTATGGCCCCTTTTTAATAGATTTGGACATTAATAAACATATTTGTCTTGATATTAGTATATATAGTAATGAAAGAATGTCTAGAGTGAGGGTTTAGTAAATATTCCTATTTATGAAATATATAAAAATATAATTTATAATATATAAAATTTCGAAAACATGGATGAAAATATAGAAAATATAGATCAATATATATGTTGTATTTTAGGTAATCCTTTTATTTATGAGTATAATCTTTTTAGATATTTTACATTGGATGTCTATTTTGAACCAAATCATAGATTTATTCAACAAATTCATAAATTTTAGTTTTTCTTAAAAGAGAATACAAATTATAATTTAAATTATTTTTGTATTATTTGTTATATAAATATACCATAAATATTTATATAAATATGATATATATGACAACCCTGGTCTTTATAACACATTAATTCATGATCCATTACATAAAATTACAATTAATAAATCCCATACGATTGATATTTATAGTTTCATTAGGAATTGAGTACATTTCGTAAAAATGTATAACATATGATAAAAAAATATTAAAAACTTCCATTACATTATCATAATATTCCATCAAACATAAAACCATATGGGATAACCTGGGGACATGAATAAGAAAGGGGTGAATTATAAATCCTTGTAAGAGAATAGATAAACATAACATGAATAAGATAATATGTTCTAGAAAAAATTCATGTCAGTGGGGGGTAAAAGGAACATGAATAAAAAGGAATGATATATAATTATAATCAAAACATGGGAAATTCAGCGACAACTTAAAACACTACCTCAAAAACAATGGTCCGGGCTAACTACTAAGACATAATGATGGACAATGTCCCATAAAGTAATTATGTTCACTCCATCACCCAACATGATGTATCATGATATTAATCATTAAACAATGTATTATAGTTCTATATAATTTATGTTCCACCCATCACATACATTTCATTCTCATGATTATGTGTTCCACATAAATCATACAACAAGGATTAATTTTTTTCATATATTATTCCATGATAAAGGAATGTGGAAAAAATACATGTATGTACCTAATTGAATGATTATATGTAAATAAAGTCAAAAAACCATGTTAGTAATGGGGTATGGGCATTCAAAATAAATTATTTTTTTCATGTATTACCAAAACGAAATTTTGGCACTACAATGGGAAGATGTAAATTTTCATGGGATGGATAAATGAGAGAGAGTATCACTTGTGAAATTTCAATAGCATTAGAGGGTCACAAAAAATCATAAATTACATTTATCATTGGGAAAGGGGCCTCTCAAATTTTATAAATAAAATATCAAGTAAGGAGGTTATCTAATAATATATAAAATATTAAGAAAATTATGATAATATAGATAAGATAAAGAAGACACTTTAATAAAGAGGAGAGTATAAAAGATCCATTACAAAAGTGTGGGGTTAAAAATATTTAAAATTTTATTTTTTAGAGCTTGGGGTGCCTTGAGAGGATTTTAGATGATGGAGTTCTAGGTATGTATGTGTTTCAAGTATTTCTACTGATTATAAATGAGAGCTAGTGTGGGTCTATATTGGAAAATAGATGAGAATGGTTTAATATTTCACAAACTTAGGTTTTGGAATCTGTATAAACAAATAACCAAATATAAAAACATTACCATGGTTCTTGCCCATGGTTTATGACCAAGGGAGGATTTTTTTTATTATTTTATTACCTGAAGGGAGAACTTATTAAAATAATTCACTGGATTATGTGAAGCTGAGACACACTCTTAAAGAAATTATTTTTAAACCATTGAATATATTAATGGTTCTGGAGGATTCATAAAATAATTATAAAATTAAAAAAATTAACAAAATATAAAATACATTTAATGGGAAAACATGTATTTGGTCATAGATACCCTTTATTAAATTTTTTACAATAGTTTTATGTCACCATTATGTCCTAATACACAACATATATTTATATGGTATTAAATTTCTTCCTGAAAATTTTACTGCTTCAAAAAATAATGAAAAATTAACAACTGAAGTTTTTAATGATATAATTCCTAAAATAATATTAATTTTGAGTAAATAATTTTTTAAATACTTGAATTTTTCTATTTAAAATATAGTTGACATTTATTGAGAAATGTCGGGTTTTTTTACAATAGTAGTTTTTGAAACCTTATAAAAAGAATGCTTGACTCCATAAAAATTATATGACCATTTATATTTAATAACAATTATTAAATAATAATATTTTATTATATATTACATATTTTAAAAATCCAGTAATTCATCATAAATAATTCCTTTATCTAAATTGAATATTACCCAAAAATGTTATTCTTGTTTTATAATATCAAAATAGAAATCATTTATTACGTAATAAAAACATGATTATAATATAATTTTTATTATATAAAAAATAATTTACATGATTATTTTTATAGGGTCTTGATACATTAACCTTTATTACACTAGAAGAGATCCTAAGAGTAATATGTATGAGTATGAGATTTTATAGGGGTGGTTCAACGTACATAGATTTGGTCATGATCTTGATGTGCATGAACATCTCCTACGAATGGTTTCTATCATGCATAATTTATTGAATATAATCATGTTATTTGTCAAGAGAAAATCTCATAGATGCTATATCCTAATGAATCTATGATAATTGGGCTTCATATCATATAATCCTACCCATTTATGCCATTACATCCTTTTTCGAGTCAACTGGATATGTTAAATCCCTATATTATTAATAATCATTTTATCATAGTTAAATAAATATATTATCAATGGTAAATATGCATGATGATATTTTAGATCCACTTGGATATAAAAGATAGAATGTGTTTTCTATAACTATATTACATAATAATACATTAAATTAAATCAAAAGGGAAATTTTATTTATAACCGGTCATGTCTTTAGAATCTTCCCCCATTGAGAATTTTCTCCCTAAAAAATTTATTTTTCCACATTATAAAAAATGAAGGAAAATCTATTTAATTACATCCTATGGTTCCCTTATGCATTCTTCAATCTTTTGGTTTATCCACAAAACATTAACATGGTTCATTGCCTTATTTTGTAGAACATTATCTCTACTATCTATGATCTTCACCAGATTTTCCTCATATGAGAGGTCATTCTCCAATGGTACCACCTCGGGATTGTATACATGTGAGGGGTCAGTTATGTACTTTTTCATTAGTGATACATGGAATACATAATATACATCATATAGGTTTGGTGAGATTGCATTTTTTTATGCCACAACACCTATTTAATCAAGAATCTCAATGGGGCCAATGTATCTTGGACTAATATTACCCTTCTTCCCAAATGTCATCTCTTTCACTTATAGAGATATTTTGAGGAATACCATGTCTAAAACATAAAACTACAGGTCTCATCATGTATTGTTAGCATATAACTTCTATTGACTTAGAGTAACCATGATGTACTTCTAAATGTTCTTAACCTAGTAGACAATTTCCTCAACCATTTTAGGACCTAGTGTTTTTTGTTCCCCTACTTCATCCCAATATGAAGGTGTCGTACACATCTTCTCATAAATAGATTCATATGAAGCCCTTTTTATGATATAGTGGAAACAATTATTATAAGATAACTCTACTAGAGGAATTTTATGATCACATTCTCCTAGGATGTCAATTGAGAATTCTCTCAAAATTTTCACTTGTGTCTGGATAGCCCACTCAGATTGGCTATAAATTTGGGAATTATCGACCATACTAATGTTCATCTCATTGTTTAGTGCATGTTGTAGAATTTTATATAACATAGAGACAAATATTAGATCTTGATCAGATATAATTGATAGTGGTACTCCATCCGGACATATGAATTCTCTTATGCATATCAGTGCATGTTGATCTAGTGTGAAATTATCTCAAATTTCAATGAAGTGTACAGTCATTGTATGACTTTCCACCGAAACCCATATGGCATTGTTTCCTATGTATCTCTTTTTAAGTCTATTGTAAAAGTCCATGTGGATGTTTTCCCATTTCCATGTAGGTATGGGTATTTGTTTCATCATCCCCTTATACTTCTGTCTTTTAGACTTCACTTGATGAGATACATGAAATATTAATTTATATTCTACAAAAAATTTCTTCATATTGTCAAAATAAAAGTGTTCTCATAGATATTGATACATCTTTTTTTTCTTCTAGGATGGATAGAATGTTAAAATTATGTGAATTATCCAATAACTTCTTATTTAGAAAAGGATTTGATAGTACACATAACTGTGATAGAAATATTACAGATCCTTCTTTATTAACAATTAATTCTACATATTTCCCCTTACATATAGTTTTAACATTCATAATGAATTCTGATATCATCTCATTGACCATCCTTTAAAATTTCAAGAAGAAATGGATTATACATCATTTTTTATTTGATTTATTGTGTTCCTTCCATGATGATTCCCATGGCCATCCTTCTTCAAATCTAAGAATACCAGATCCTTTTCAATTCTCATAAATGATAGAATTGTTAGATCCTTTCTAATTAGAGCATTTTGAGATTATTCAAATTCCCTGGATGGTAGTGAATTGTGTAGTCATAGTCCTTAGTCATCTTTAACCATCTTCATTAGAAAATAATAATATCTTTCTCAGTGAATATATAAATGAGGATTTTGTGAACTGTATATATATCCCACTTATCCACAAAGAGATAATGCATCCATATTTTTAAAGTAAATATAACTAAATCCCACTCTAGATCATTATTTAGGAAGTTATATTTTTGAACATTCGTCTTCCATGAATCATAGGCTATGAATTTTTCATTTTTCATTAACACACCACCTAATCCCCTCTTCGAAGAATTAATGAATACCATGAAAATTTCTACACCAGTCGGTAGTGTGAGCATAGGTGAAGCGGAAAGCCTCTTCTTAAACTCATTAATTATCTCTTGACATTCATCAATTTAGGAAATTTTGACTACCTTCTATGTTAAATTGGTTATATGGTTTCAAAATTGTGATAAATTTCACAAAAATCAATGATAATACCCATCTAACCCAAGGAAACTACAAATATATGTCACATATGATTACCTAATCTATCATTCAGATTAATTTTTCATTGAAGGGTCAAGAAATATACCATATCTTATGATGATTTTTATAAGGACTCGACCTTAAACATTACATAATATTGAATTAAATGAATAATTCACATTGAGGATATTTTCGGGTTTATAGTTTTAGAGAATTAGGACATTACATTTAATTAACAACTGGAATATTAAATGTAGAAAATTCTACCCAGTATCCATTTTTTTCTATAAAATAAAAACTCTTGAATAAAAGATTCATGTCTAGTTCAAGGCTGTAGAAAACATGACTTTTCCTTGTCCCAATCCATGAGCCTATTCATCTTTAAGTCCTGTGAAAACATTTCGAAACATGGGATGAGGCTAAAAATACCAGTTTGGGTTATAAAACAAAGGATGAAGACATTTGTTTATAAATACATAAAAATAATGATCCCTCTTAATTACATCATGAAATCATATGATTTATGAAAGACATGTAGAAATCATGTATCATAAAGTTATCTTGTGGCATCCATAACATAATTACATTGTAACTATCACTGATAAATAGGGAGTTACTTTGGAATACCCATCATAGTATATTCCTCAAATCTCTTTGGAGAAGCATTCAATTTTACCTCTGTCATGTTACCTAACGCTTTGGAGAACTATATCAGGATCTCCCACATTAGGTTTATCATGGAACAACCCGTATACATAAATAATGCCCAATAACCATAACATGATCATAACACAAAACATATGCATAAAGGAAAGATAACATTTCCACATTGCAATAACAAAATATCATTTCATTATATTGAAATAATAAATCCATTATCAAAATAATTTTCAGTACCAAAATATGTAAAAAATAGTATATGGTATTTATTTTTAATTTAAAACAAAATTACGACTTGTTATAGAAGGAAAAGATCAAATAATACTCATGGTAGAGGAAATCTCGTTTTCACCGCTTACGTAAAAAACATTCTTTTTTCTCATTTAGTAAAATGATTCGTATAATAAGATTATATTTGAATGAAATGAAAATTCAATAGGATTAATACATCGTATATAAAAAGTCATTTATTAAAACGAAATATTCCTCAATGAAAGAAGATTGAGACGAAGTCCCTTAACTCGTGTCCGGCTTGACTCGATCATTCTTTAATATCCTGAATAATAAACTAAAGTTAATTTCTACTTGATTAAGAACCCTTTTCAAGTTTATTATTCCTTTCATATCACATATTACCATGTTATAAACATTTTTTAATCAGTTAAGTTAATAACATTCATTTTTTCGATATTTGGTACTTGGGTAAAAAATGAACGCCTTATATTTACAAGTGGTTCACATGGTCCAAAGTTCATTATATCCAGAATGATATTCATGATTTAGATATCATATATATCATATATATCCATTACATTGAGATGGTGAATCGCGATGGTTCTCTCAAAGGTGAATGTGGGAACCCTAACCGGGGTGATGTTGCCGAGACTTCCATAGAGAAGGATTATATGGTGTTGAATGATGAAGATCGCATTGGTCACACTGATCTATTCAGTGTCTGTGCGAAGCAATGATCTGAGAAAGTGGTGTTCAAAGAAATTTCCAATCATGGAAAAAGCATTGGGGATGTCACTAAACAATCTAGAGGTTTCACTTTCTTGGACTGTGAAGCCGGTGGCTCGGGGAGAATTATATGGAAGGGAAACATTGAACATGTATCAGCCAACCAAGCCGCTGTCGAGGAAAGGGCTTGCTGAGATTTGGGGCTTCAGAAACTAGAATATGACAACCATTGGGAGAGGATTTTATCAAGTGGTATTCCCCTCTAATGAATTCAAAAGGAACACATGGAGCCTAGGATCTCGTCTTTTACACCCTCGATTCCTTCGGATTCATGAATGGGACCGGAACTTCGATCCCAGCTTGGTGAAGAACACCATTGCCCAGGTATGGAAGCACATTCATAAGCTAAGTTGTCTTTATTGTCATCCAAAAATAATATGGGATATTTCTTCTTTTGTTGGGAACCCAATAAGACTTGATAAAAAACAGACAATCCTAGCATTGGCCATTATGCCAGGATTCTAGTGGAGGTTGATATGTCAACCACCTTAGGGGAAGAGGTAGTTTTTACCACTAGAGATGACAGTATCAATCTTGAAATAGGATATGAGGGAAAGAAAAAATTTTGCCTCAATTGTCAAATTATTGGTCATCTAATTTCTGAATGCAATAGAAATAAGATCTGTTCATCTTGAAACTATAAAGGTCATGATGTCGGGAGTTGACGAAGAAAGATAGCTGAACATGGTCACCCAAAAACTGATGTCAACATCAGTAATGAGCAGGAAGTGATTGAAAATGTAAATGATCAGAAACCCAATGATGATGTTTCCCCCCCTAACAAGGACCAAAATTGGAATCAAGAGAACCCACCTTAGGTGACCATAGTGGACCCACAAGTGTACAATGTGGATGGTGACACCCTTAATGAAGGGAGAAAATGTGAGGCCACCCAGATTTTTCTGGGTGATATGTCTGCTGGTCAGGTGGCAACTCATGTTCTTGTTGTTAAAGTGGTATCACCAGGGAATGATTTTCTTAATCCAACTATGGTTGAGGGATCTAGTACTCAGGTGATATCTGATCCAGTGATTAATGATCCATTAGGAGGAAGTCAGAGTGACAACCCCGTGAAGACTCAGAAGAAAATTTCTCACATGTACCTTTATCTAAAGTTGCATGAAGGAAGTTACCTCCAACTTTAACAATTCATATTTATTCAAAGAATACATTTACCTCTCTCTTGGATAATGAAGCTGGATCCATCAAGGATGGAGTATCTTCTAATGAGAGTAAGTCAGATTCCGTCGAATGCCTAGCCCCACGCTATGCTGGACCCTGCACCAGACAGCGGTCCTTTAATCAATTAAGATATTATTTTGGAACATCCAGGGTCTTGGGAACTCTCCCATGGTCAGAACCCTGATGCATTTCATCATGGCCAATAAACCTATTCTACTTTTTATTGCTGATCCAAGAATGAATTTTGAAAGATGGATGGATTTTAATTGGAGTACTCTAGGTTACTCACTTGTCTCAGCTAATCAGAAAGTGAATGGGAATGAATACCAATGGGTTATAAAAAAAATACTATCATCATTGATTATTTTCAAAATTATCAGTAGTCAGTAACCTAATCTTGTTGATTTCAGTACAATAATTTTTTTGTTACATTTGTGTATGCTTTCAATCAATATATTAGAAGAAGGATATTATGGGAATCCCTTCTTACTATCTCTGATAACATGTCTACTATTTGGATTTTGATTGGTGATTTTAATAGTATTCTAAAGCCAGAAGAGAAAACTAGGATCATCTTTTGTAGAGCCTAAGCCAAATATTTTTTACCTACATTCATCATTGAAAGTTATGTGAAGTTCCAATTTTAGGTGCAGAATTTACATGGAGTAGATACACTTTGAATGGGAGGCAGGCTAGTAAGTTGGACAAATTCATAATTAATATGGATGACATCAGTGATATGATAGCGGTTTTTGGAATAAATCTTCTCAAGAATCATTCGAATCATAGTCCCATCGTTGGAAATAATACTAGAGTCTTGGAAAACTGATGTCATAGGTACCTCTTTGTTCATTCTGTCTGCTAAGCTGAAAACTGTTAAAGATAGACTCAAAGAGTGGAGTAAAAAATCATTCTACAACATTACTAATGATATTAAAGAAGCTTAATCTCACCTCTTTATTTTACAGAAAATAATTATGCAACGGGATACTCCATCACAAGAAGAGATGGATGCTGCCTCAAAGCTTGATATTTTTTTGACTCTTAAAGAGAATCTTGACCGAAACCAACTCAATGTGAAGTGGCTAAAGGATGGGGATAGGAACTCAAAATTCTTTCATCTTATGCACAAGGAGAATAAGGTTAGAAGAAATCTCTGGGCTTTAAATATTGATTGAAATATGTTGACATCGGAAAATGACATTTTTAATGCTGTGACATCATATTTTGAAAATCTATACTCTAACTCTAGTGAGAACAATCTTGAAAAGATTATTAGATATGTTGAACCCACTGTTCATGATAATCAGAACAGAAAGCGTACTGAGATCCCTTCCAAAAAATGAATACATTATGCACTTTTCTCTTTAAATGTGGACAATGTTTCTAGTCTTGATGGATTCACAATCAAATTTTTAATGTTCTACTGGGATATTTTTCACAATGAATCCATTAGATCTTTTAGGGAATTTTTTCTACACTCCTTTATGCCATTTGGGATGAATTCCAATTTTATTGCCTTGATCCAGAAAAAATACAATGCCTTGGATATTAAATATTTCAGGTCGGTTGCCATTTGAAACTCCCTTCCAAAGGTAATCAGCAAAATCATGGAAATCCGGTTATGAGATGTTGCTAAAAGCCTTGTCTCTGCAAATCAGTTAGGATTTTTACCTAGGATAAAGATTCATAACTTCCTATTCACTCTTTCAGAGTGCATTAACATTTAGAAAAATAATGTTCACCATGGTAATATGGCCCTGAAGATAGATATATCCAAGGCCTTTTACACAATAATATAAGACTTTATCTTTTCAGTTCTTAAGATGCATGGATTTTTAGAAAAAATTATTGGAATGATTTATAAAATATTGAAAAGTTCTTGTTTATCCATTCTCATCAATGGGTCTCCCATGGGGTTCTTCCAATGCACTAGAGGGGTCAGACAAAGAGATCCTTTATTTGGGATTTTGTTCTCTATGTCTGAGGATTATATTTTTGTTTGTCTTCATGACTTTTTCAACACTGGTATTTATCAAAGAATGAGGGCTGTTAGGAACCTTTTTTATCCCTCAAACTCATTCTATGCTGATGATATACTTCTGTTCCGCAAGGGTGACATGAAAAAAATTCTTTTCCTCAAGAGTATCTTTTAACATTATGAAGTAGTTGTCAGCTAGGTTATAAGCAGGAACAAATACTTCTTTGTATTTGGGGATGGCATCATAATTATGAAGCAAATCAGTGTTTCTCACAGATATGGTGTTTAGAGAGGTACATTGCCCTTTAACTATATTGGGGTTCCCTTGTTCTGGGGAAGGGTGAACCATGCCCATTTAGAAGGTATTTATCTTAAAATTACGAATCAGCTTTCAAGTTGGAAAGGGAGGACCATGACCCTGTATGGTAGAGTTTTCCTTGTCAAATCTGTGATAATATCTATGTTTGTCTATTCCTTTTCTGTGTATAGATGGCCAGCAATTCTATTAAATGAGTTGACTGGAATGATTCTAAATTTCATTTGGACTGGATCAATTCATCAGAGAAAACATCTAACTATTTCATGGAAGTATTGTATAAATACAATAGATATGAGAGGAATTGTAATTAAGGATGATAGAATCTTCAATAATGCACTTCTTCAGAAATTTACTGGGAGACTTCTCTCTAAGCCTAATTTTTCTATGGAATTTCTGGTTGGCAGATTTGTGGATAGACTTCACAAAAGTAAATGAAATTTTTTTGAAATCTTCTGTGTGGCCTTCAATTAAAACTACTTATTCATCAATAATGTCTCAGTCAATATGGTTGGTTTCTCTGGACTCTCATCTAAACTGCTGGTACACACCTTGGATTTCCACCTTATTAAAGGATCATGTTGATATCCCCCTACTCTAGAATCACTTTCCATTTCTGATCTACAGGGAAACATGGTTATTCATGAGATCATTCTTAGAAACCATCGAATGGAAATGGATAACTATGTTTATGTTCATTCTAACATCTTGAACTGGAAATCTATTCTCACTGGCTCATTTACCAATAGGGATTTCTATAACATGTAGTGTGGGGTTTTTTCTAGTATTCCTTCTTGGATGGCAGTTATTCGTGAGCCATATATCTCACCTAGTGATGTTCTGCTAATCTGGAGGGTCTGAAAAAAGGATGCCTTTACCATGTGTGCTGCAGCGCACTAGAATCAACCATGCCTCAGTATGTCATTTCTTTATCAACATTGATGAATACCTCATGAATATATTTCTTCATTGCACTTTTTCTGTGCATTTATGGGATTATGTACAGTCAATTGTCAATATATGTATTAATTGCTTCTCTTTTCAATCAGTTTTATGTTCGACCTTGAAGAATGATTTCAATGATCAACTAAAATCCCTATTTACTGCTGCCGTTATTTCGGTATTTTCATACATCTGGAATGCTCGGAATTTTATTATTTCTAACAATGTACAGACCACCTTTCGGGATGGTGTTCTGCATATTCACCGAAGCATTACATTAGCTTCCAATAATCAGACTGGATCCATGAACAATGACATATTTGACATTCTTATTTTGAGATCCCTTGGTGTCAGTGGTAGGGAAAGAAGACCTAGAATGAATAAATATATTAGTTGGATTCCACCAATTTTAGACTGGCTGAAAGTGAATGTTGATGGGGCAGCCTCTAGTGCACCAAGCCCTACTGGGTGTGGTGGGGTTTTCAGAACTCGGCACGACTTTGTGAAACGATGCTTCTTCCATTATATTGGTTGTCCTCAAGTTATTGAAGTTTAACTATGGGAAATGATCAAATCCATTAGGTATGAGGTATGTTATGGTTGGCATAGAGTATGGTTAGAGTTGGATTCGTCTCTTTCTATGCATATTATGAAAGAGAGATCTCGAAATGTTCCTTGGAGGATGATGTCTGCATGGATCTCCTGTCTTCGACTTACTGAAATCTTGTTTCTCGATGTCTCCCATGCATATCAAGAAGCTAACCAGGTTTCCGGTGTTCTTTCTAAAAGGGATATTATGGAGGTCAGTTCCAGTTGGTCCTTTGTCCCGCCCTTCTATTATAAAAATTTTCTTTCCAATGAGAGAAATGGGGCTTTGTACACAAGGCTTTTCAAGGCCTACAGATCATGAGTTGTATTGTACCATTTAATATTTTTCTTAATAAATTTTTTGGGAGCAGGTTTTTTCCTGTCTCCTGAATCTTTTGTCTATATTTCCATTATATTCATGTATTTATAATAGTACATAACATTTGGAGGTATGAAATTAAATGAAACTTTCAGGAAAACAGTAAGTCGTACGTATGCATGAATGCTACTTTAATTTCTCTTTATTATTTTAATGAAATTAAAACATAATGATACATAGGTATATTATAATTCCAGTAAATATCATATATAATATCATTAAATCCATCCTTTATACATCCCACATATGGAATTAACGAGTAATATCACTTTGAGGGGGTGGTAGTCCACACTTCCTCAAATGAAATTATCGCATTTACCCATAATGGAAACCATAAAGGTATTCTAAAAAAGGAAAATATAGAAGCATATAGAGGCAGTATGAGATAATCGAACAATCATCATTTCATGAGGCATATTTTGGCATCCATAGAAACGGTATCTTGTTCACCCAGTAGATGGAGGTGTGTGCAACACCCGAGAATTTTATGAGAAATATTTTGTTTTCATGTTATATACATCATCAAAGGAATCTTTCACTACACATAACACTATCTTGGCTTGCTTTACACGAAATCTCGTCCTTCCTCGATAGCTTGTGTTGTATGCAATACCGAGTTTCACTAAACAATGATATGCTATTAAAATATTATTAAAACTAGCCGTTATGAATAGTAATACCATCTTTTTGAAATTTTATAAATATTTTCTTTCAAAATGGACTTCATTTTTGGATTCCGAATATCGAAATTAACCTAGGGTGAAATTTTGGTATTTTTCTGAAAACATTCAATTTTTGATGAATAGTGAAAACACTTGGTTGCTATTTAAAAACCGTCTTTTTATTTAAATAATTATATATTTTATTTTAATTTATTTTAGGTAAAAACTGATACATAATACCTATATAAGTTCAGTTTAATTAATTGGAGTCATTTTATAATAATTTTAGATATATAAATATTTTATTGAACTTTTCACCGTCTTTTACCCCCCTTCTAGGAGAGTTTGACTATTTATATAAAACATAATTTTATCACTTCTGTGAGTTGAATTTTTAAAATCCAAGAGACAAAGTTTATATCAAGGAGTAAAAAGTGGTTCAATAAGATAAAAATAATTTTTGGTGAATAGTAACGTTTTACATTTATTTACCATGGTTAAAATTAAATAGGGTAAATAAGGGTAAAAATGATATTATTATTACCCTAACACATGTCATAATTCTATTGGATAAGTGTAATTCGACCAAAAAAAACCTTAGGAATAAAATATTACCATTAAGGTCCACATGGATTAGATTAGGACATTTATTATTAATTTATTTAAAGAAGTGTTAAAATAGTTAAAATAAAATTTATTAACTAAATCATTTTTAATATAGGGTTATAAATAATATTAATTCAAATATAAATATTAATTATAAATTTAAACATATTTCCTACATAATTTTATTTTATTTATAATTTTTATACATTAAATAATTTAATTTATTTATGACACAATGATGATGCAGTAATTATCTTACTAATGAAATATTAACATAATTGATGTTATAAATACCTGAATAAATGTAATTTGAGACTTTTTATGAATTAAAATAATTTTCTAGGTCAATATGACATGTTATTATTTATTTAATTATGCTTTTTCGAACTAATCATGCTGTTATTATTTTCACAAAAATCAATTACCAAATAGTGTCAAAATTGTCATAAAAATGTTATTAAAACAAATATTATATTATTAATTGTTATTTTATTCCTAAAAATCTAAGGTTAGTCACAATGACTTAGATAAGGTGATATATATTAATAATAAACATCTTGGGGTTCTTTTGGCTTGATATAGTATGTTTATTTACCATATAGTGTATAAAAACAAGAAGACACTGTAAAAGTTAAATTATTTTACTTAGTGTTAAATCAAAATGATAAGGTTAAAATATTTCCATAAACTTTTATAAAATCTATTGTATGAGATTATTTAGACCCATCGCCACCTTAGTTTAGAAATAAATAAATTTCGAGCTATTAAAAACCAAATATGACTTTATAATAAAATAATATTTTTTGTTTTTCCTAAGGTGCCCCTCTCCTCCCTTATAAAAGGACACCTCCTCCATCTCCTCCCCACACCACATTGATCCTTCCAACTCAGCCAACCCCAGCCAATATCTATTATAAACTTCACTAGAAACATCCTATAGGTCCTGGTCTTCTTCAAATACCATCTTTAGTGGCCTAAGAGAAGGTTAAGAAGAGGCACTTCAAAGAAGAGGTAATGTCTGTTACCGATTCTTTCAAGTTTATTTCTTCTTTTACTTATTCTTATTTAGTTGTTTCATTATAAAGTAATAACATCAGTATCAATCATATATTGATATTTTATTATAAATATGAAACAACCCTATTTCACCTTCTATCCATCAAACGGAAAATGAAATCACCAAGCGTGCGTACGTACAGAATACTGTCTCCACACCGTGGTGTAATCTGTTTTCCACCACCACCTTACCTGGATGGGTATAATGGTTTAAATAATAACTATATATGATTATGGTAAAGTGATATTGATTCTTAAAAAGTATACATACATTTCAATACAATTCCACGATCATGGGAACGATATCATCACTTGTGCGTACGTATGGCCTACCGTCTCCACGATGTGAAGTGACTCGTTCTACATGATCTTCAATGCTAAATGATTATATAAATGAATTGAATGAGTAAATATGATATATATTACACTAATTCCATTCTGGAATTTAAGTATCTATATCCTAAAATAAGAATAAGAATTTATTCTACAAAACACGCATAAGAACAAAAAGCAATAAACATCCGAATAACAAGTAACAATGAAATATTATTAATAAGAATCTATGAATATGACCATATATGATATCATAACAGTGAGTATTATTCTTGAATAATTCAATAACCTTATTTATATCATTATACAATAGTTTCAGACACATACGATGAAAATCAGACCTAAGGTAAGGGAAAATCTCACAATCTCATTTTTATCCGAGATTGTTTATACATCAGAATTTACTGGGGAGTATTTATCATCCACTTCCATGTTTCCTAAATATTTAATATTATTTTTATCCTCCTAAAATTGATTAAATCCAATTTTACCCTTTAGTGAGTTTTTAGTAAAAGATATGAAACAAATCTTTTGTCGTTTTTTCGTACGAGGTACTTTTTGACTTTTCCGGCCAAAGTATGAGAAGAATGTTTTTTAACTTATACGGTATGAATGGATTTTTAGAAAATTATTTCCATGATGCTTACTTTATATTTTTTCAAGTTTATTTTTAGTCAACGTCTTTTAGTTTAAAATTATATGACATTTTATGAAAGGATAATGTTTTTGTAGTAGAAAGGATATTTTCCTCAAGAATCGAGTTCAAGTGTTTTATCAAATTTATATTCCATCTAAGATAATATAGGGTTCTTTTTATATCCCTATTTTTACATTGATTTGATTATGTTAGGATGAAATTATTTTTATGAAGTCCTTTTATCTTATATGGATTATGACATGGTGGCACGATGTTTAAGAATCCCATTTTTATTAATGGGTTATGCTATGATGTAAGATTTATGATTTTGTGGAACATATAAGAATGGTTTGATTATAAGATGGGTGGGATATATAAATCCCTCTAATTCATTCGGTAACGATTTATATCTCATGAGATAGACATGGTTGGAATGACAGGTTAATCCGGTTCAGTGAAACAGGACTGAAATGAGGAGTTAACTCGGTTGAGAAATGGACTTTTTCTGCTAATATAGTCTTGGAAATGAGTCTTGACTACTATGAAATGATTCGTTATGATTATGTGTGTATTCCACAAAGTTTCATGTTTTATGTTATGATTATTGGGATTTCATTTCACTATTATTATTTATCCCATGTTATGAAATTACGATCTCTTTTACAGGTTAAGATTTCCAAAATGTTATGTTATTATGAATATGATGTGATTGATATTTATTTTGTTTACCCTTACTGAGCATTTGAGCTCACACTTTTGTGTGTTTTCTTTTCCCCAGGTCAGGAAGAATGGAATTATGTAAGATATGAAAAAAGGGACTCTAGATATGATAAAATAAAAGGGAAACAATATAGATGTTTTATGAACCAGTTGTTTATGTTTCCCAGTTTCTAAAGACACTATGCCTATACGGTCCTTTAATGGTTTTGATATATGTCGTAATAAGTGTGATTCAATTTTAATGCAATAACAATTTTTGTAAATTATTTGTCGTTATAGTTGGTATCAAAGGAAAGGTATAGTCAACTTTTGGAAACTAGGATGTGAAATCCTTAGTAAGAACCCTAAGGATAAGTCTAAGCATAGAACAAAACCTTAGTGTTCAAAAAATAGCCATGAACAACCTATGATATGACCTTAAGTGTGAAATTTTATTCTTGATTATGACGTTTTACTATTATGATTAATTTTTCTCACATTATATTTATTGGTTTTAGTAAATGGATGGAACCCAAAGGAACCATGTTAATGCGGAATGTGACGGGCAATGCAATGATTTTCCCCCAGAGAAACCAAAAGTAGTGGGAGCTGAAATGGAAAATCGTGTAGCCATGCTCACACAACTTTCTCAAGCTATGAATAATATAGGACTTCCAAACGAGCAAAGGAAGGAGCAACATTCTGTTGAATCCTTCATTAGGCAGCGTCCACCCTCATTCAGCGGGTCTACTTATCCATTAGTTGCTGAAAAATGGATCAGTACCACTGAAAAGATATTTTCAGTTCTTCAATGCTCTGAACATGATAAATTCATCTTAGCAGTTTATCATTTGGAAGGTGAAGCTGATCAATGGTGGAATCTTATCAAGAATATTAAGCTAAGAGATGAAATTGAGTCCATGGAATGGGAGGAGTTCAAGGACTTATTTTTCAATAAGTACATCCCTCGTATTCTTCAAACAAGGATGGAGAAGAAGTTTCTTGAACTAAAGAAAAAGGATGATGAATCTGTTGGTAGCAACGAAGAAAATTTTACAAGACATGCAAGGTACGATTCTGGTATTACAATCCAACCTGAGAGTAAAATTGATCGATTCTTTATTGGCTTAAAACCATGTCTTTGAAGGGTGTTATCCATACGGGACTTCAATAGCTACGAGTAAATTGTTCGATGTGATCTCAAGGTTGAGATGGAGATTGGAGTAACCCATCAGTCATATACATTTGATAAGAAGAGGAAAATGGAATTCAATGGAAAATATAAAGAGCACACTAAAAAGAAGATGAGTTTTACCTTATGCTCAAAGTGTGGAAAGAAACATGGAGGGAATTTCTTTAAATGGAAAAGAAAATGTTTTAAGTGTGGAAAAAAGGTCATCGGGCAGTTGAATGTCAAAATAATGGGAGGAAGTTGTCTAATGGTGGGTACAAAGAAAGGGATACACAGAATGCACCTCCTACACTTCAATGTTTCAAGTGAAAGGAAATGGTGCATCATGATAATCAATTCCTTAATCCAAGGTTTTTTGATTATGATCGACGTCGACAAACTCTTAAGGATAAAGACAAAGGAAAGTCACATGCAATTTCTATCAGTGATGTGGAGTACGATAACGAAGTGGTGAAAGGTACAATTACCATCCACTCTAAAGTAGAAATTTTTTTATTTGATTCTGGATCCACCCACTCTTTTATTTCGGAAGAAATTTATAAGGGTATCGGTGTATTACCTCAACAATTAGCTGTTGAGTTAGCTGTGACAACCCCTTATCGCACAACAGTCCCATCAAAAGGTTATAATTCTTCTTCGACTGAATTTTGTGGGAAAGTGACTCCTACAAATCTTGTGATCCTTCAAATAGATATACTTGATGTTATTCACGGCACGGATTGGCTTTCTTCATATGGATCTCATATCAATTTCAAAAGAAGGTAATTCACATTACTTATTCCAGATCAACCTATGATCGTCTATCAATGCAAGGATGAACATAACCATCCAGTGTAAATTTCTTCCATCTTATGGGTCATGATTCCACTAAATGATGGTTATTTATCTCAAATGGATGGTGAGAAACTCATGATTATGAATATTCCCATTGTACGAGAGTTTGATGATGTCTTTTCGGTGGAATTACCAAGTCTTCCACCAAATCGTGAAGTTGAGTTTTCAAAAGAACTCATACTGGGTGCTATGCCCATTTCAAAGACACCTAATAGAATGGCCCCAATTGAGTTGCATGAATTGAAGAAGCTACTCCAAGAGAATATTGATAAATGATTCATACTCCCTAGTGTGTCACCTTGGGGATCACCTGTTCTATTTGTTAAGAAGAAAGAGGGATCAATGAGACTCCGTATTGATTATCAAGAACATAATAAGATCACTATCAAGAACAAATATCATCTCCCGCGCATTGATGACTTATTTGACCAACAAATCCGAGCTCAATACTTTTCCAAGATTGATCTTCGTTAAGGGTATCATCATTTAAGGGTCATAAGGGAGGATATACCAAAGATGACTTTCCGTACAAGGTATTGACACTATGAATTTATAGTGATGCCATTTGGTATTACTAATTCCCATGGTATCATCATGGATCTATTGAATAGAGTCTTTAAAAACTATCTTGATCAGTTTTTTGTAGTCTTTATAGACGATATTCTTGTCTATTCAAAGGGAAAGTAATAACATGATGATCACTTTAGAATTGTAATAAAGACCTCGAGAAAGGAGAAGATTTATGCCAAATTTATCAAGTGTGAATTTTGGCTTAAAAAAGTTTCATTTTTTGGTCACATAGTCTCAAAAGAGGGGATATCTGTGGATCCAGCAAAGACAGAGGTTTTCGAAAGATGGTCGAGACCAACAACAGTAACTGAGATCCGACGATTTCTTGGTTTGGCTAGATATTATCGATATTTTGTGAAAGATTTTTCCCAATTATCTAATCCACTCACCAGGTAGACTTGTAAAGGAGTTAAGTTCGTGTGGACATAGGATTGTGAAGAGAATTTCAAGGAGTAGAAAAGAAGGTTTTCCAGTCCACCTGTGCTCACACTGCCTTGTAGTGGAGAAAGGTTTGTGATCTACAATGATGCATCCAAGAAGGGATTGGGGTTTGTTCTCATGAAAAACGATATGGTGATAGATTATGCCTCACAACAGTTGAAAATCAATGAGAAAAATTACCCAAATCATGATTTGGAGTTAGCTGCAGTAATCTTTGCATTAATGATTTGGAGGAATTATCTTTATGGTGAAAGGTGTGATATTTATACTAATACTAAATTTTTAAAGAATATTTTCACACAGAAGGAGCTGAATATTAGCCAAAGAAGATGGTTGGAGCTGATTAAGGATTATGACTGCCTAATTCATTACCACCCTGGGAAAGAAAACATGGTGGCAGAAGCATTAAGATGACCAGACCATGCTAGCATATCCATGATGAGGATCTAAAAACATCGAATATTTATGGATTTACAAAGGATGGATCCTGGAATTATAATGGAAGGGGAAAAATCTTATCTTTCTCAAATGAATGTTCAACCATCTATACATGTGAAGATTAAAGAGGCACAAAAAGAAGATGTAGAGTTACAAAAGAAGGTGAGAAATGTTCCAGAATTAAACCTTGATTGTGATGGGATAATAAAGCTCAGGAATCAGGTTTCTGTTCCTCCCATCCCAGAATTAAAGAAGGATCTGCTGAATGAGGCTCATAGTTTTTCATTCTCTATTCATCCTGGAAGCACGAAGATGTATAGGGACCTGAAAGAGTACTTTTTGTGGGATGGAATGAAAAGAGATGTTGTTGAATATGTCTCTCGATGCTTGGTTTGTCAGTAATTTAAAGCTGATAGACAGAAGACTAAGGGGATGTTACAACCATTACCCATACCCGAATGGAAATAGGAAAACATCACTATGAAATTTGTCACCGGACTTCGTAAAACATCCAAAGTCAATAATGATATCTGGGTCATATTTGATCGTCTTATAAAGTCGGCACACTTCCTTGCTATTATAGAGGATTTATCACTGGATCAGCTTGGCAGGACATATGTGAAGGAAGTGGTAAGATTATAAAGAGTACCAATTTCCATTATATCTGATCGGGATCCAAGGATTACCTCAATGTTCTGGAGAAGTCTTCAGAATACTCTGGATATATAGTTGAGTTTCTGCACTTCTTATCATCCTCACACAGAAGGTTAGTCTGAGATAACAATTCAAACTCTAGAAGATATGTTAAGAGCTTGCTCTATGTATTTCAAAGGTGGTCAGGATCAACACCTACCTTTGGTGGAATTTTCTTATAATAATAGCTTTCACTCCAGTATTCATATGTCTCCTTATGAAGTTCTCTATGTAAAGAAATGTAGGACTCCATCTTGCAGGGATGAAGTTGGCGAAAGAAAGCTATTAGGGCCTGATCTTGTTGATGAGATGGCAGAAAAGGTCAGATCTATTCAACAACACAAAAGAGCATCATAGAGTCGACAAAAAATTTATGCCGATAACCGAAGAAAAGGCCTAGAGTTTGAAGTGGGTGATAATGTGTTCTAAAGAATATCTCCTTGTATGAGATTAATGAGATTTGGAAAGATGGGAAAGTTGAGCCCTAGGTATATCAGTCCTTTCGAAATACTAGATCGTGTTGGGAAAGTAGCTTACTGATTGGCGCTTCCACCGAATCTCTCTTAATTTCATGATGCCTTCCATGTATTGCTCCTGAGAAAGTATATATTTGATCCTTCACATGTACTTAGCTCTGATGTTGTACCGCTGAAGCAAGATCTTTCTTATGAAGAACAACCGATAGAGATTCTAGATCATAGCAAGAAAGTCTTACGGAACAAGACCACTCGATAGGTGAATGTTTTATATAGGAACCACCAATTATAAGAAGTTACATGGGAGCATGAGGATATGATGAGGGAGAGGTATCCTAATCAGTTCGTTACAAAGTGACGAATTTCAAGGGAGAATTTCCTTTTAAGGGGGGTAGAATGTAACACCCGAGACTTTTATGAGAAATATTTTGTTTTTAGGTTATACACATAATCAAAGGAATCTTCAACTACACACAACACTAGCTTGGCTAACTTTACAAGCAATCGCGACCTTCCTCGAAAGCTTGCGTTGTACGCAATACCAAGTTTCACAAAACAATGATATGCTATTAAAATATTATTAAAACTATCCATTATGAATAGAAATACCCACATTTTGAAATTTTATAAATTTTATCATTCAAAATGGACTTTATTTTTGGATTTGGAATATCGAAATTATCCTAGGGTGAAATTTTGGTATTTTTCTGAAAACAGTCAATTTTTAATGAATAGTGAAAACACTAGGTTACTATTTAAAAACTGACTTTTTATTTAAGTAAATATTTATTTTTTATAAATTTATTTTCATTCAAAATTGATACATAATACCTATATATGTTCAATGTAATTTATTGGAGTAATTTTATAATAATTTTAGATATATAAAAATTTTACTTAAAGTTTCACCGTCTTTTACCCACATCCTAGAAGAGTTTTAAAATTTATATAAAACATAATTTTACCTCTTCTGTGAGTGGAAGTTCGAACATCTGAGAGACACCGTTAATATCAAGATGTAAAATGTGGTTCAATAAGAAAAAAATATTTTTTGGTGAATAGTAACTTTTTACTTTTATTTACCACGGTTAAAAGTAAATAAGGAAATTTAGTCTAAAAATGATATTATTAATATCCTCAAACATGTCCTAATTCTATAGGATAAATGTAATTCTACCAAAAACAACATTAGGAATAAAATATTACCATTTAGGTCCACCTGGATTAGATGAAGACATTTATTATTAATTTATTTAAACAAGGGTTAAAATGGTTAAAATCAAAGTTTAATAACTAAATCATTTTTAATATAGGGATATACATAAGATAAATTCAACTATAAATATTCATTAGAAAGATAAAAATATTTCCTACATAATGGTATTTTATTTATAATTTTTATACATTATATAATTTAATTTAATTATGACACAATGATGATGTAGTAATTATCTTATTAATGAAATATTAACATAATTGATGTTATAAAAACCCAAATAAATAATATTTGAGACTTTTTATTAATTTAAATAATTTTATAGGATAATATGACATGTTAATATTGAGGAAATTAACTGTTTTAGAACTAATCAGGTTGTTATGATTTTCACAAAAATCAATTACCAAATACTGTCAAAATTGACATAAAATATTTTTTAAAACAAATATTATATTATTAATTGTTATTTTATTCCTAAAAATCTAAAGTTCGGAAAAATGACTTAGATAAGTTTATATATATTAATAATAAACAACTTGGGGTTCGTTTTTCTTGTTATAGTTTGTTTATTAACCATATAGTGTATGAAAACAAGAGGAGACGGTAAAAGTTAAATTATTTAACTTAGAGTTAAATATAAATGATATGGTTAAAATAGTAACATAAACTTGTATAAAACCTATTGTATGAGAGTATTTCGATCCATCTCCGCCTTAGCTTTTAATTAAATCAATTTGGAACTATTAAAAACCAAATATGACTTTATAGTAAAATAATATTTAATGTTTTTTCTAAGGTTCCCCTCTCCTCCCTTATAAAAGGGAACCTCCTCCCTCTCCTCCTCACACCAATTTGAGCCTTAAAGCTCGGAAAACCCCTGCACAATTATCTTCTCCACTTCCCTAGAAAAATCCTAGAGGTCCTGGCCTTCTTCAAAGACAATCTTTAGTGCCATAATAGAATGTTAAGAAGAGGCACTTCAAAGAAGAGGTAATGTCCGTTACCGATTCTATCAATTTTATTTCTTCTTCTACTTATTATTATTTAGTTGTTTCATTATGAAGTAATAAAATCAGTATTACTAATATACTGACATATTATTATAAATATGAAACAACCCTATTTCACCTTCTATCCATCAAACAGAAAATGAAATCACCGCGCGTGCGTACGTACGGAATACCGTCTCCACACCATGGTGTAATCTGTTTTCCACCACCACATTACTTGTATGGGTATAATGGTGTAAATAATAACTACATATGATTATTTTACAGTGATATTGATTCTGAAATAGTATACATACACTTCAATACAATTCCACGATCATGGGAATGATATCATCGCTCGTGCATACGTACGGCCTACCGTCTCCACGATGTGATGCAACTCGTTCTACATGATCTTCAATGATTAATGATTATATAAATGAATTGAATGAGTAAATATGATATATATTAGACTAATACCATTCTTTAAATTTGGTATCTATAACCTAAAATAATAATAAGAATTTATTTGACAAAACATGCATACGAACAAAAAGCCATAAACACGAGAATAACAAGTAACAATGAAATATTACTAATAAGAAGATAAGAACGTGATCATATATGATATCATAATAGTGATTATGGTTCTAGAATAAGTCAATTACATTATTTAAATAATTATACAGGAGGTTCGGACACATACAAAGAAAATCATACCTAAGGTAAGGGAAAATCTCGTAATCCCATTTTTAGCCAAGATTGTTTATACTTCAGAATTTACTAGGGAATATTTATCATCCACATCCATGTTTCCTCAATATGTAATATTATTTCTACCATTGTAAAATTGTTTAAATCCAATTTTACCCATCAGTGTGTTTTTAGTAAAATAAATGAAACGAATCTTTTGTCATTTTTTCGTATGAGGTACTTTTTGACTTTTCCGGCCAAAGTACGAGAAAAATGTTTTTTAACATATATGGTGGGAATGGATTTTTAGAACATTTTTTCCATGACTCTTACTTTATAAGTTTTCTTTTTTATTTTTAATCATCTTCTATTAGTTTAAAAGTATATGACATATTAAGAAAGGAAAATCTTTTTGAAGAAGAAAGGATATTTTCCTCAAGAATGGAGTTCAAGCGTTTTATCAAAATTATTTTCCATCTAAGATAATATAGGGTTATTTTCCTATCCATATTTTTACATTTATTTGATTATATTATGATGGAATTAATTTTATGATGTCCTTTTTTCTTATATGGATTATGTTATGATGGCATAATTTTTAGGGATCCCATTTTTATTACATGGGTTATGTTATGATGTATGATTTATGATTTTGTGGCACACATAAGAATGGATTCATTATGAGATTAGTGGGACCTATATCTTCCTCCAATTAATTGGTTAATGATTTATAGCTCATGATATAGGCATGGCTGGAATGGCAGGTAAATCTGGTTCTGCGAAACAGGACTAAAACGAGGAGTGATCTCGGTTCAAAAATGGACTTTGTCCGCTAAGATAGACTTTGAAATGAGTCTTTAATACTAAGAAATGATTCTCTATGATTATGTGTGTATTCCAAAATGTTTCATGTTTTAAGTTATGATTATTGGGATTACATTTCACTATTATGATTTATCCCATGTTAATAACTTACGATCTCTTTTGCAGGTTAAGATTTCCAAAATGTTATATTATTGTGAATATGATGTGATTGAAAATTCTTTTGTTTACCCTTACTGAGAATTTGAGCTCACCCTTTTGTATTTTTTCTTTTCCCCAGGCCAGGAAGAAGCACATTAAGTAAGAAATTCCAAAAGGGACTCTAGATAAGATAAAATGAAAGGGAGACAGTGTAGATGATTTATGAACCAGTTTTTTATGTTTCCCAGTTTCTAAAGACACTATACCTATACAGTCCTATCATGGTTTTTATATATGTTGTAATAAGTGTGATTCAATTCTGAAGTAATAACAATGTATGTAATCTATGGGTCGTTATAGTGTGTGTAAGTGTAGTTCAAATCATTATCATAAAAATATCCTAGTATATTGAGGATATTGGTGATGTTATAAAATAAAGGAGTAAAAAGAGTTTGGGGGTTGGAGAAGTAAAATAAAAGAAAACAATTTAATAGAAATGGTTACCTTTAATTTGGGAAACTCCCTTTTTTTAAAACCAAATGTCTTCTTGAAGTTCCTTCTGCCTAAGGTAAGGATTCTAGAAGGAGTAGATGGATGTAGGGAGCATAATTTGGTAGAGTTTGGATGAACCAAAAGGCTTTATAGGTGTGAGGAATTGGTTAAAAGTGGTCTCTTTTTATAATGGAGAGGAAGGGCTCTTTAGGAAAGTGTGAAAACATTATTTTATTATAAACATATCCTTGGTTTCAAAATGTCAAAAAATATTTAAATTAGAAGATAAGATGACTCATATTCAAAATAAAATCACCCAATTAGAATTGGACATGTTTTGGATAATATTTTAATCATTATAATCTTATTTATTTAAATCATTTATTAATAAGGTAAATACAACATCATTATTGTGTCATAAATAATTTGATTTATTTGATGTCTAAAAATATTTAAAAAATTCCCTGATGTAGGAAATTTTTTTAGCATTCTGATTAATAATTATAGTCTAAAACATAACTTATAATACACTATGTAAAAATTAATTTACTAAAAGATATTGGTTTTTTTCATTTTGTCCATTACATTATATTAATTAAGCTAAAGTGTCATTTTTATTCATAAGTGGCTCCATGGGGTCCAAAAATAGACCCAAAAATGACCATGGTCGTCCAATAATCATACAATAAGGTTAGTACAAGTTTTAAGGTAATTTTTAATAATTATAATATTCTCTTTACCTTGAATTACCTTATTTACCTTTAGCCGCGGTAAATAAAAGTCAAAAGATACTATTCACCAAAAATTATTTTCTAATTATTGAACTACATTTTACTAACATATAACATTCATGTATGTCGGATTTTCAAAATTCAATTCACATAAGTGGTAAACCATTATTTGAAAGAAGAATTCAGTTCTTTTAACTACTACTAAGTGGTTTCACTATTCATAAAAAATTGATGTTTTTTAGAAAAATACCAAAAATTCAGCCTAAGATATATTTGATATTCCAAATTAAAAAATGTTGTATATTTTTAAAAATTCAAAACATAAAATTGGAAGTAATTAATTTAAAAATTATTTCTCTTTGTTAAAAGAAATAGTGTATTTTTATGAAACAATAACTATCAAAAGATTTACACTTGTTTATGTCCAATTTCAAAGTGAAATTAATTTCAATGACCAACATTGGATTAAATGGTAAAAATATATTCTAATTAAACTATAAAACCAATTAAAAAGATAATCTATCCATATAAATAAATAAGATTAAAATGCATTTTTGAATTAAAATACAATATTTTCACTATTCATTAAAAAATGACCTTTATTAGAAAAATTCCAAAAATTTACACAAAGTAAATTTTGATGTCCCCATTCTAAAAAATATATTTATTTGGTCATATAGAATCTATTAAAGTGAAAAAAACTAGATTTAAAGAGGGTTTACCATTAAAAGGTGGTAAATCGAACTTTTGAAGTAAATTATGCTTAAAATAAGATTCATTCACATTTTAAGCCCTTAACATTTATTAAAAAAATGTAAATAAATTTAACAAACATGTATAATCATATTATAGTTGGTATTGTTCATTACCTCCAATACAATAGCTAGAATTTATCTACCATTTAAAATAATAATATTATATTATTAGTGTGTAATGTAAGATTTCAAAGAATCCTGTTGTTGCGTATCGTTTGCGCTATCGAACATTGTAACCCTTTTAATGTAAAATTAGTTTTTAATTAACAAATATTAATAAATATAAAATATGTGTTATTCTTTATTTACCTGGGATGTTACATCCTTCCCCCCTTTTGGAAATTGCATCCTCACAATTTTTATTCACTTATTAAATAAGTGGGGTTATTTATCCTTCATAGAATTTTCAGATTCCCACATTTCCTCTTCAAGCATATGTTTTTTTCACAAAACCTTTACCTGGTGAATTTCCTTATTCCACAACACTTGCTCTCTTCGGTCAATAATATGGACTGGTTGTTCTTCATAAGAGAGATTCTCTTTCAACTGAACTACCTATGGAATCAAAACATGAGATGGATCTGGCATATACTTTCCCAACATCGAAACATGAAAAACATTGTGTACTTAGTATAAACCCGGGGGGTAAAGCTTCTCTGTATGCAAAAGATCCAACTTTTTCCAGGATTTTATAAGGTCCAATGAACCTTGGACTCATCTTTCCCTTCTTACCAAAATGCATCACACTTTTCCATGGAGAAAATTTGATAAAGACATGATAACCTACCTCAAAAGAAACATCCTTCATCCAGATATCCACATAACATTTCTGTCTACTCTGAGCTGTTCTCATGTGCTTCTGAATGAACTGAACTTTATCTGCCATATCTCCTACCCATTTTTGCCCCATCTGCATCCTTTCACCTACTTCATTCCAAAAAGTAAGAGTTCGACAATAATTTCCATATAATGCCTCAAATGGAGACATCTGTATACTGGAATGAAAACTATTATTATATGAAAATTACACCAAAGAAAGATGTTGTCCCCAACTTCCCTGATAATTAAGTGAAAATGAACGTAGAATATCCTCCAATGCCTGAATTGTTCGTTCTGATTTCCCGTCTTATTGAGGATGAAAAGCTATACTAAAATTTTATTCAATTCCCAATGACATATGAAGGCCTTTTTAAAAGTTGGAAGTAAACTTGAGATAACGATCAGATACAATGGAGAGGGTAACTCCATGCAACCTGGATATCTCTTTACCATACAACTGAGAAAGTTGATCTAGAGACAAAGTATCTTGAATAGGATGAAAATGAATTTATTTTGTCAATCGATCAACTGTAACACATATTGCATTATTACATTGAGATTAGTAATCCCACAACAAAGTCCATGGATATATTTTCCCATTTCCACTCTAGCACTATAAGGCCCCAGCCTTAAACCTTACTTAATTTTGAGTTATTACAATATTACACATTGAGGATCTTTTCGGGTTTAGAGTTTTAGAGAATTAGATCATAAAACTTGCATTACATTCCACATATAAAAAAAGTGGTTATATAAAGATAGTATTCTTCATTCCCATCAATGGAAACACATTTAAAATAAAACATGGATTAATTCTTGACACATCCTTGACTCTATCATCTTATCATGTACCTTTCCCTTGTCCTGTGAAAAACATTTCAAAAACATGGGATGACCATAAAAACTCAGTATGGGTTATAAAAAAAACATGGAAAGGAAACATGATTTCATATATACATAAGAATGAAATCATACTTTACCCATAAAACATTGGCACTTTAACATACCTTATAAAATCATGAATAAATCATAGAAATCAAAAGACATAAAGGTAACTTGAGGCATTCATAACATTCTTACGTAGGGAGTAACCCTCTTGGTTACGTTTGGAATACCCATCACAGTATATTCCCTAAAATCTCTTCGGAGAAACCTTAACGTTCCACTCCTTCACGTTACCCAATGCATTGGAGAGCTATAACGGGCTCACCCGCCCTTAGTTTATCACGGAACCACCCGTCTTCATAATAATGCCCAAGACCATAACATAATCATATCACATAAAACATGCATAAAGGAAAAATAAAATTTCCACATTTCAATCACGAGATATCAATACAACACATTGATATAAAAACATTATGAAAACCATTTTCAATACCAAAATAACAGAAAAGTAAAACATGGTATTTATTTTTCTTTTAAAAAGAAGGTATGGCTTGTAGAGGAAGCCGAAACTCAAATAACGGTCACGACGGCGGAGAAGTCGTTGTCGCCGCATACGTACGACAAAAAAATTCTCTTTTTTCATTTAGTAAACTCTTCGTATAAAAAATATTCCTTTTGAATAAACGTAAAAGTCAAAGGGGTTTATACACCGTATAAAATAAAGTTGTGTATAAAATAAAATATGCCTCAACGAAAGGAGATTGAGACGAAGTCCCATACCTCGTATCCGACCTGACCCGACCGTTATTTAATCTCCTGAATAATAAACTTGAGTTAATCTCTACTTTCTTATGAATCTTTATCATGTTCATTATTCCTTTTATACCATGTTATGAACATCATGTAATTAGTTAAGTTAATAATGTTCATTTTGTCGGTATTTGGTTCTTAAGTCAAAAATAGACTTCTTACACTTACATGTTGTTAATTTGGTCAAAGGTTTATTATATCCAGAATGGTATTCATGATGTAGATATCATATATGTCATATATATCCAGTACATACATGCATTTATAATATTACATCACATTTAGAGGTAAGAAATGAAATGCACCGTTCATGGAGACGGTAAGCCGTACGTACGCATGAACGCTACTTCCATTTCTATTTCATATTTTCTGGAATGGAATCATAATGATATAAGAGTATATTATAATTCCAGTATAATAACATATATAACATCATTAACTTTATCCTTTACACATCCCACATATGGTATTAACGAATCAAATCACTTTTAGGGGGCGGTAGTCCGCACTTCCTAAAATGAAGATATCGTGTTTACCCATAATGGAAACCATAAATGTATGCCCAAAATGAAAAAAAAACAGAAGATTAAGGAAAACATAAACATATTATATATCATATATAAAAATAGTGACATCATAATGGCCCCTTTTGAAGGTGTTAAATGAGTATTGAACAATCATCGTTTCGGGAGGCAGAATTTCGCCATCCACGGAAACCGTATGTTCTTTAACAATTTGATGTCGTTGTGTGAGAGTTTAGCTCAAATATATCTTATAACAACATCCTAGTATATTTAAGATACTGGTGTTGTTACAAAAGAAGTAAATAAAAAGAGTTTAGGGGGTTGGAGAAGCAAAATAAAACAAATGAACATGAGAGAATGAATTACCTTAAAAAGTGTAACTCCTTTTGATTTGAGCCTAAAGGCTTCCTTTGAATGGATTCTGCCCAAAGGGAATCCTCTAGGATGAGGAGAGGGATGTGGAGAGAGTAAATGGGCAGGGGTTGGCCGAGCCGAAGGCTTGAGAAGTGTGTGAAATGAGGTAGAGGTGGGGGCCTTTTATAAGAGGAGAGGAGGGGCACTTTTGGAATGTAAAGAAATATTACTTTATTTGAAAATGTGTTTCGGTTTTAAAAGGTACCAAATTGATATAATTCGTGGATAAGGTGATAAGGGTTTGAAATCCACTCATCCAATTGGTTTTGGACATGTGTAGTTCATAGATTTTATATTATCTTTCCATTTTATTTAAATCGTCAAATAATGATGTCATCGCTGCATCATTATTATGTCATAAATAATTTAATTTACTTAATGTCTAAAAATCATAAAACAAATACTATGATGTAGGAAATATTTTTAGATTTCCAATGACTATTTATAATAAAAAATCTGACCTTTATAACCCCACGTAAAAATTGTTTTTGTAAAACATCTCTTGTTTGTGTCATTTTTACATTAACATTTAATAAAAAGTTATTTATGTCATTTCCAAACCAACGTGTCTCCATGGGGTCCCCAAGTTGACCCATGGCTTTTCTTGGACGGCCATGACACAACCAATAAGGTTGGGACATGTGTCTAGGTCATTTCCTATTATTAAAGCATTATTTATACCTTAAACTACCCTAATTACCACTAATCGCGATTAAGAACTTAATAAGTTACTATTCACCAAAAAATTATTTTAATCTCATTGAACCACATTTTACTTCTTAATGACAACCATGTATGTCGGATTTTCAAAATTCAATACACATTATTGGTAAACTTTCATTTCACTGAAAAATCAGTTTGCTTGATTACCACTGAGTGGTTTCACTATTCATCAAAAATTGAAGTTTTTCAGAAAATTACCAAAAATTCACACTAAGCTATATTTGATATTCCGAATTCAAAAATGAAGTCTATTTTACAAAATTCAAATCATATAAGTCACATTAATTAATTTAATAATTAATTCCCGCTGCCAGAGCAAATAGCGTGTTTTTACAAAACAATAAGTATCAAAAGATTGACACCAGTTTAAGTCTAATTTCAATGTGAAATTGATTCCAATGACCAACATTGGATAAAATGGTAAAAATTTATTCTAATTTCACTTCAAAAACAATTCAAAACATAATCTAATCATATAAATAAATTAGATTAAAAAGCAGTTTTGATGTAAAATGCAGTATTTTTCACTATTCATTAAAAAATGAACATTGTCAGAAAAATACCAAAATTCACACAAGGTAAATTTTGATGTCCCAATCATAAAGGATAAGTTTATTTTGACAAAAATAGTTTATAAAATTGTCAAAATATAGATTCAAAAATGGTTTTCCATCAAAAGGCAGTAAAACAATCTTTTAAGAATATTAATGTATTCCATGCATAAAATTGTATTTATTTTCATTTCAAGCCTCTATAACACTATCTTAATTATTAAAAGACATAGATAAAAATATCTATTATTCATTAATTACTTGGGATGTTACACCCTTCCCCCCTTTAGAAAATTGCGTCCCCGCAATTTATTTACTTATCAAATAAATGAGGGTACTTATCCTTCATTGCATTTTCAGATTCCCATGTTGCCTCTTCAATCATGTAGTTTTTCCACAAAACCTTTACCTGCTTAATCACCATATTCCGTAACACTTGCTCCCTATGGTCAAGAATCTGGACCGGTTGTTCCTCATAAGATAGGTTCTCTTCCAGCTGAACTACCTCTGGACTCAAAACATGATATGGATCTGACATATACTTTCTCAACATCGAAACATGAAAAACATTGTGTACCTGAGATAAACTCGGAGGTAAAGCCACTTGGTATGCAACTGATCCAACTATTTCCAGAATTTCGTATGGTCCAATGAACCTTGGACTCAACTTTCCTTTCTTACCAAATCTCATCACACTTTTCCATGGAGAAACCTTGAGAAAAAACATGATCACCTACCTCGAAAGATAGATCCTTCCTCCGGTTATCCGCATAACTCTTCTGCATGCTCTGAGCTGTTCTCATGTGTTTCTGAATCAGCTGAACTTTTTATGCCATCTCTTCGACCAATTCTGTTCCCATCAACTTTCTTTCACCCACTTCATCCCAGAAAGCTGGAGTTCGACACCGCTTCCCATATAATGCCTGAAATGGTTCCATCTGTATACTGGAATGAAAACTGTTATTATATGAAAACTCAACCAAAGAAAGATGTTGGTCCCAACTTCCCTGATAATCCATAGAACAAGCTCGTAGCATATCTTCCAATGTCTGAATTGTTCGTTCTGACTGCCCATCTGATTGAGGATGAAAAGTTGTACTAAAATTTAATTCAGTACCCAACAACTTCTGAAGGCCTTTCCAAAAGTTAGAAGTAAACCTGGGATCACGATCTGATACAATGGAGAGAGGAACTCCATGTAACCTGACTATCTCTTTAAGATACAAACGGGAAAGTTGATCAAGAGAGAAAGTATCTCGTATAGTAAGGAAATGAGCAGATTTGGTCAAGCGATCAACAATAACCCAGATTGCATTATTACCTCGAGATGTCTTTGGTAATCCAACAACAAAGTCCATGGATATATTCTCCCATTTCCACTCTGGCACTGGTAAAGGCTGAAGCATCCCTTTCGGTAACTGCCACTCTGCTTTAACCTGCTGACAAGTCAAACACTTCACAGTAAAATCAGCAATATCTCTTTTCATTCCATCCCACCAGTAATACTCCCGCAGATCTCTATACATCTTAGTACTGCCCGGATGAACTGAAAACAGAGAACTATGAGCTTCACATAACAACTCTCTCTTCAACTGTGAATCACAAGGCACACACAATCTCTTCCCAAATCTCAAAACGCAATCATTATCAATGTTGAATTCAGGCAACATACCTTTCTGAACCAGCTCTACCTTTTTCTGCAACTCACTGTCTTGCTTCTGTGCTTGCTTGATTCTATCTGATAGAGAAGATCTCACTGATACCTGAAACAAAACAGAAGGACTTCCTGCACCAACAACTTCTAAGACAAATTTCATCAAATCGTTAACCAAAGGATCACGTTCCAAACGCAACATTGTTAATGAAGCATTACTTTTTCGACTCAAAGCATCAGCCACTTTATTTGCTTTTCCCGGATGGTAATGAATTGTACAATCATAATCGTTGATTAATTACAGCCATCTCCTTTGTCTCATGTTTAAATCGTTCTGAGTGAATATATACTTTAAACTTTTGTGATCGGTATATATTTCACACTTTACTCCATACAAATGATGCCTCCATATTTTTAAAGCAAAAACAACAGCAGCTAATTCCAAATCATGTGTAGGGTAATTTACCTCATGAGTTTTCAACTATCGTGAAGCATAATCAATTACCTGATCATTCTGCATTAGGACGCAACCAAGTCCTTTCAATGAAGCATCACTGTATATAACAAACTCACCATTCCTGGAAGGTAGTGCCAAAACTGGAGAATTCACCAATCTTCTTTTCAATTCCTGAAAACAATCATCACATTCTTTTGTCCAGATAAACTTAACACCCTTCCGAGTTAGCTTAGTCATTGGAATAGATAACCGTGAAAAATTTCTAACAAACCTTCAGTAATATCCCGCCAAACCAAGGAAGCTACGAATCTCGGTTACATTTGTTGGTCTTGGCCATTCTTCCACAACTTTTGTTTCTGCAGGATCAACAGTTATTCCATCTTTAGAAACAATGTGACCAAGGAAAGAAATTTGTTGCAACCAAAACTCACACTTGCTGAATTTCCCATACAATTTCTTTTCTTTTAAGGTTTGCAAGATAACCCTTAAATGTTTTTCATGCTCCTCTTTACTTTTAGAAAACACCAAAATATCATCAATGAAAACCACCACAAACATATCCAAGAACTCATGGAAAATTATATTCATTAAGTCCATGAATACAGCAAGTGCGTTGGTTAGCCCAAAAGGCATTACTACAAATTCATAATGGCCATATCTCGTACGGAATGCGGTCTTCTGAATATCTGCCTCCTTTACCTTCAGCTGATGGTACCCCGATCTCAAGTCAATCTTTGAAAAAAACTGAGCTCCCTGGAGCTGATCAAACAAATCATCGATATGAGGAAAAGGATATTTGTTCTTAACAGTGATATTATTCAAGGCTCTATAATCAATGCAAAGTCTCATAGAACCATCTTTCTTTTTAACAAATAAAACAGGAGCACCCCATGGTGATGTGCTAGGTCTAATGAAACCTTTCTCTAATAAATCTTGCAATTGCTCCTTCAACTCAAAAAGTTCAATTTGTGCCATTCGATAAGGGGGTTTTGAAATTGGCTTAGCATCAGGAACTAAGTCAACAGTAAACTCAACTTCCCGATCTGGTATTATTCCAGGCAACTCATCAGGAAAAACATCAGGATACTCATTTACCACTAGCACATCATTAATCTGAACAGTTCCTTTATTTTCAACGACGTGTGCAAGGTAACATTCATTTCGATCTTTTACAAGTTTCTCAGCCTCTTGATATGTTATCAAAAGTAAGGGTTCATTCTTGTAAACAAACTGAAAGTATTTCTAAAAAGAAACTTCTTTAGCTCTACAGTCAATCTTAGCATGGTAAATAGAGAGCCAATCCATACCCAGGATAACATCAAACTCTACTACAGGTAGATCAATAAGGTTTGCATGTAGGTTCTTTCCACAGATAAGGATAGGGGGATTCTTATAAATTCTTTTTGCCTCAACATTTCCCCCAGGTGTTTTTACCAAAAGTTCAGGAGTCATTTCTTGAGATGGTATTCCCATTTTACTAGAAAAGGTTTCAGAGATGAAAGAATGTGTAGACCCCAAATCAAACAACACACTGGCATAATCTGAAAAAACAAACAAAGTACCTGATACAACTTCATTTGATGGCCCGACATCTGCTGAAGTAGTTTCAAAGGATTTCACCACCCCTTTCTGCTTGTAGTCTAACTGCTTCCCATCACTCAAGCTCCTTGTCGGACACTCGTTTGCATAGTGACCCATCTTATTGCACTTATAACATTTCACTAACTGTAAATCAAATTTGTTCTTACCTTCACCTTGATCCTTTTCAGTGCAATCACGAGCCTTATGTCCCATCTTACCACATCGGTAGCACTTCCCAGAATTCAGAAGACATTCCCCAGCATGCCTTTTTCCACATTTATCCCAAACTGGAAACTTAGTTCTCTTACCATGAGACTTTTTTGAAGAATTCTTACCTTTCTCTTGCCACCTCGGTCTCTTCTTCTGCTGGTTGTTATAGAAAACTTGGTCATCGACAAACTCCATTTCCACCTTCTCAGCACATCAAACAAGCTTTTCATAACTTTTAAACTCACGAGAAGCTAATGCCCTTCGATATTTTGGCTTTAATCCTGAGTAAAAACGATTTATTTTACTATCAAGGTCCCGGATAAAATTTGGAGCATACCTTGCCAATCGAGTGAACCTTTCTTCATAGGCAGCCACTGAGTCTTCTTCTTGCCTCAATTCCAAGAATTGCTTTTCCATCCTAAGTCGAACAGCCTTAGGAAAATACTTCTCAAGAAACATACCTTTGTATTCATCCCAGTCAAGAGAATCAATCTCATCGGCATCCCTGATATTTTTAACCATAGACCACCGCTGATCTGCTTCACCCTCCAAACGGTAAATAGCAAGACTAACCTTTTGATTGTCTGAACAACCCATGACATCAAAAATATTATCCAGTGCTTTAATCCACACTTCAGCTAGCAAAGGGTCAGATGATCCTCTGAATGATGGTGGATGTTGCCTCATGAAATGTTCCACCACTGACATGTTCCTCTACGGTTGTTCTGGCTGATCTCGTGCATGGATACCACCACCATTTATCGCTTGATTCAACTGCGCCATTACTGCAACAAACTGTTCAGTTCCAATTCCGACCATTTCTGGATGCTGATTCGGAAGGTTATTTCCTTTTGTATGCCTTCCTAGCACTGCTTCCCTGTTTCCTCCGCGGAAAACCATTCTGAACAAACATGTCTTAGATGAAGCAACACGGTAATCTTTATATTCTATATCATTTCGAAAAAAATATATTTTTGGATAATCATTTAATAGAATTATAACTCCTAAAGTTATCTAAACCGACCTCTGATACCAACTATAAGGCCCCAGCCTTAAACCTTACTTAATCTTGAGTTATTACAAGATTACACATTGAGGATCTTTTCGGGTTTAGAGTTTTAGAGAATTAGATCATAAAACTTGCATTACATTCCACATATAAACAAAGTGGTTACATAAAGATAGTATTCTTCATTCCAATCAATGGAAACACATTTAAAATAAAACATGGATTAATTCTTGACACATCCTTGACTCTATCATCTTATCATGTACCTTTCCCTTGTCCTATGAAAAACATTTCAAAAACTTGGGATGAGCATAAAAACTCAGTATGGGTTATAAAAAAAACATGGAAAGGAAACATGAGTTCATATATACATAAGAATGAAATCATACTTTACCCATAAAACATTGGAACTTTAACATACCTCATAAAATCATGAATAAATCATAGAAATCATAAGACATAAAGGTAACTTGAGGCATTCATAACATTCTTACGTAGGGAGTAACCCTCTTGGTTATGTTTGGAATACCCATCACAGTATATTCCCTAAAATCTCTTCAGAGAAACCTTAACGTTTCACTCCTTCACGTTACCCAATGCATTGGAGAGATATAACGGGCTCACCCGCCCTTAGTTTATCACGGAACCACCCGTCTTCATAATAACGCCCAAGACCATAACATAATCATATCACATAAAACATGCATAAAGGAAACATAAAATTTCCACATTTCAATCACGAGATATCAATACAACACATTGATATAAAAACATTATGAAAACCATTTTCAATACCAAAATAATAGAAAAGTAAAACATGGTATTTATTTTTCTTTTAAAAAGAAGGTATGGCTTGTAGAGGAAGCCGAAACTCAAATAACGGTCACGACGGCGGAGAAGTCGTTGTCGCCGCATACGTACGACGAAAACTTTCCCTTTTGTCGTTTAGTAAACGCTTCGTATAAAAAATATTCCTTTTGAATAAACGTAAAAGTCAAAGGGGTTTATACACCGTATAAAAGAAAGTTGTGTATAAAATAAAATATGCCTCAATGAAAGGAGATTGAGACGAAGTCCCATACCTCGTATCCGACTTGACCCAACCGTTCTTTAATCTCCTGAATAATAAACTTGAGTTAATATCTACTTTCTTATGAATCTTTTTCAAGTTCATTATTCCTTTTATACCATGTTATGAACATCATGTAATCAGTTAAGTTAATAATGTTCATTTTGTCGGTATTTGGTTCTTAAGTCAAAAATAGACTTCTTACACTTACATGTTGTCAATTTGGTCAAAGGTTCATTATATCCAGAATGGTATTCATGATGTAGATATCATATATGTCATATATATCCAGTACATACATGCATTTATAATATTACATCACATTTAGAGGTAAGAAATGAAATGCACCGTTCATGGAGACGGTAAGCCGTACGTACGCATTAACGCTACTTCAATTTCTATTTCATATTTTCTGGAATGGAATCATAATGATATAAGAGTATATTATAATTCCAGTATAATAACATATATAACATCATTAACTTTATCCTTTACACATCCCACATATGGTATTAACGAATCAAATCACTTTTAGGGGGCGGTAGTCCGCACTTCCTAAAATGAAGATATCGTGTTTACCCATAATGGAAACCATAAAGGTATGCCAAAAAAAACAGAAGCTTAAGGAAAACATAAACATATTATATATCATATATAAAAATAGTGACATCATAATGGCCCCCTTTGAAGGTGTTAAATGAGTATTGAACAATCATCGTTTCGGGAGGCAGAATTTCGCCATCCACGGAAACCGTATGTTCTTTAACCATTTGATGTAGTTGTGTGAGACTGTATCTCAAATATATCTTATAAAAACATCCTAGTATATTGAAGATACTGGTTTTGTTACAAAAGAATTAAATAAAAAGAGTTTAGGGGGTTGGAGAAGCAAAATAAAACAAAAGAACATGAGAGAATGAATTACCTTAAAAAGTGTAACTCCTTTTGATTTGAGCCTAAAGGCTTCCTTTGAAAGGATTCTTCCCAAAGGGAATCCTCTAGGATGAGGAGAGGGATGTGGAGAGAGTAAAGAGGCAGGGTTTGGCCGAGCCAAAGGCTTGAGAAGTGTGTGAAATGAGGTAGAGGTGGGGGCCTTTTATAAGAGGAGAGGAGGGGCACTTTTGGAAAGTAAAGAAATATTTATTTATTTGAAAATGTGTTTCGGTTTTAAAAGGTCCCAAAATGATATAATTCGTGTATAAGGTGATAAGGGTTCTAAATACACTCATCCAATTGGTTTTGGACATGTGTAGTTCATAGATTTTATATTATCTTTCCATTTTATTTAAATCGTCAAATAATGATGTCATCGCTGCATCATTATTATGTCATAAATAATTTAATTTATTTAATGTCTAAAAATCATAAAAAAGATACTATGATGTAGGAAATATTTTTATCTTTCCAATGACTATTTATAATAAAACATCTGATCTTTATAACCCCATGTAAAAATTGTTTTCGTAAAACATCTCTTGTTTGTGTCATTTTTACTTTAACATTTAATAAAAAGTTATTTATGTCATTTCCAAACCAAAGTGTCTCCATGGGGTCCCCAAGTTGACCCATGGCTTGTATTGGTCGTCCATGACACAACCAATAAAGTTGGGACATGTGTCTAGGTCATTTCCTATTATTAAAGCATTATTTATACCTTAAACTACCCTAATTACCACTACTCGCGATTAAGAACTTAATAAGTTACTATTCACCAAAAAATTATTTTAATCTCATTGAACCAAATTTTACTTCTTAATGACAACCATGTATGTCGGATTTTAAAAATTCAATACACATTAGTGGTAAACTTTCATTTAACTGAAAAATCAGTTTGCTTGATTACCACTTAGTGGTTTCACTATTCATCAAAAATTGAAGTTTTTCAGAAAATTACCAAAAATTCACCCTAAGCTATATTTGATATTCCGAATTCAAAAATGAATTCTATTTTACAAAATTCAAATCATATAAGTCACATTAATTAATTTAATAATTAATTCCCACTGCCAGAGCAAATAGCGTGTTTTTACAAAACAATAAGTATCAAAAGATTGACACCAGTTTAAGTCTAATTTCAAAGTGAAATTTATTGCAATGACCAACATTAGATAAAATGGTAAAAATTTATTCTAATTTCACTTCAAAAACAATTCAAAACATAATCTAATCATATAAATAAATTAGATTAAAAAGCAGTTTTGATGTAAAATGCAGTATTTTTCACTATTCATTAAAAAATGAACATTGTCAGAAAAATACCAAAATTCACACAAGGTAAATTTTGATGTCCCAATCATAAAAGATAAGTTTATTTTGAAAAACGTAGTTTATAAAATTTTCAAAATATAGATTAAAAAATGGTTTTCCATCAAAAGGCAGTAAAACAATCTTTTAAGAATATTAATGTATTCCATGCATAAGATTGTATTTATTTTCATTTTAAGCCTCTATAACACTATATTAATTATTAAAAGACTTAGATAAAAATATCTATTATTCATTACTTACTTGGGATGTTACAAGCACTGGTAGAGGCTGAAGCATCCCTTTCGGTAAGTGCTACTCTGCTTTAACCTATTGACAAGTCCAACACTTCATAGTAAAATCATCAATATATCTTTTCATTCGATCCCACCATAAATACTCCCTATGATCTTTGTACATCTTAGTACTACCAGGATGATATGAAAATGGATAACTATGAGCTTCACATAACAACTCATTCTTCAGCTTTTAATCACAAGGTACACATAATCTCTTTCCAAATCTCAAAACACATTAATTATCAACATTAAATTCCAGAAACATACCCTTATGAACCAACTCAACCTTTTTCTAAAACACACTGTCTTCTTTCTATGCTTGCTTCATTCTGTCTAATAGAGATGATATCACTAACACCTGAAACAAAATAGAGGAATTTCCTGCACCAACAACTTCTATACCAATGTTTATCATATCTATAACAAAAGGATTTTGTTCCAAAAGTAGTATGGATAATGATACCTTACTTTTTTGACTCAAAGCATCGACCACATTATTTTCATTTCCCGGGTGGTAATGGATCATGCAATCATAATCTTTGATTAATTATATCCATCTTCTCTATCTCATGTTCAATTATTTTTGAGTGAATATATAGTTTAAACTTTTGTGGCCAATATATATTTCACATTTTACTCCATACAAATTATTTCTAAAAATTTTTAAATCAAAAAACAACAACAACCAATTCCAAATCATGTTTAGGGTAGTTTAACTCATGAGGTATTAATTGACGTGAAGCATAAGCAATTACCTGATCATTCTACATTATGACACAAACCAATCCTTTCAATGAAGCATCACTGTAGATAACAAACTCACCATTTCTGAATGGCAGTGCCAAAAATGGACCATTCACCAATATCTGTTTCAATTATTGAAATCAATCATCACATTCTTTTGTCCAGATGAACTTAACACCTTTTCGAGTTAACTTAGTTATTGGACTAGATAACTGTGGAAACTTTTCAACATACCTCAAGTAATAACATCACAAACCAAGAAAACTATGAATCATGGTTATATTTGTGGGTTTTGGCCATTCTTCAACAACCATTTTTTAGCAGGATCAACATATATGCCCTTTATTGAAACAATTTGACCAAGAAAAAAAATTTGTAACCAAAACTCACACTAGCTGAATTTCCCAAACAGTTTCTTTTCTTTTAAGGTTTGCAAGACAACCCTTAAATGAATTTCATGTTCCTCATTACTTTTAGAATAAATCAAAATATCATCAATTAACAGAACCATAAAATTATCCAAGATTAGATGGAAAATTCTATTCATAAGATCCATGAATACAGCAGGTGCATTGGTTAAACCAATAGGCATAACTAAAAATTCATAATAGCCATATCTAGTATAAAATGCAGTCTTCATAATCTCGTCATCCTGGACATTAAAATAATTGTACCCCGATCTGAAGTCAATCATCGAAAAATACTGATCTCCCTGGAGCTGATAAAAAAACCTCAATTTGAGGCAAGGGATACTTATTCTTAAAGGTGATGTTATTCAATGCTCTATGATCAATTAAAATTCTCATTGAACCATATTTATTTTTACCAAAGAAGACATGAGCATCCCATGGTGATGTTCTGGGTCGAATGAAAAAATTATCTAATATCTCCTGCAGTTGCTTCTTTAACTTTAAAAGTTCAATTTGAGCCAATCGATAAGGGGGTTTTGGAATTGGCTTAGCATCAGGAACTAAGTCAATAGTAAATTCAACTTCCCGATTAGTTCTAATGCTAGGAAACTCATTATGAAAAACACCAAGGTACTAATTTACCACATGCATATCATTAAACTGAACTATTATATTATCTTCAACAATATGTGCAAGGTAACATTCATTTCCATCTTTTACCAGTTTCCCATCTTCTGGATATGTTATCAAAGGAAATGGTTCATTTTTTTTATACAAACTGAAAATAATTCTGAAAAGAAACCCCTTTAGCTCTGAAGTCAATCATATCATGAGAAAGAGAAATCTAATCCATACCCAAAAGAACATCAAACTCTAATAGAGGCAAAAGAATAAGGTTTGCAGGGAGATTATTTCCACACACAAGAACATGAATGTTATTATGTTTTCTTTTGGTCTCAAAATTTTCTCCAGGTGTTTTTACCATAAGTTCGGTATTCATATATTGAGATGGAATTATTAATTTACTAGAACACTTCTCAAAAATTAAAGAGTGTGTAGACCCTGAATCAAACAACACATTGGTATAATCTGAACCAACAAACAGTGTACCTGATACAACTTCATTTGACGGCCCAACATCTGCTGAGGTAGTTGAAAAGGATTTGACCACCCATTTCAGCTTGTAGTCTAGTTGATTTCCATCATTTGAGTTCTTTTTTGGACACTTAATTTCATAATAACCCATTTAATTGCACTTTAAACATTTTACTGACTGTAAATAAGATTTTTTCTTACCATTAACCTTATCTTTTTTAGTGAAATTACAAGCCTTATGTACCATTTTACCACAATTGTAGAACTTACCAGAATTCAAAATACATTCCCTAGCATTCTTTTTACCACAATTTTCATAAATTGTAAACTTATGTTTCCTTCCATCAGACCTTTTTGAAAAGTTCTTTCTTTTGACCTGCTACCTCGACCTATTATTCTGTTGTTTGTCAGAGAATACCAGATCATCGAAAGACTCCATCTCCACATTATCTACATGATGAACATGTTTTTAATAACTTTTTAGCTCAAAAGAAGAAAAATCCCTTCGATACATTGGATTTAATCCTGAGTAAAAATGGTTGATTTTATATCAAGATCTCATATAAAATTTGGAGCATACATTTATAGTCGAGTGATTTTTTTTTTCATAAGCAGCCACTGGGTCATCCTCCTGCCTAAATTCTAGGATTTGTTTTCCATCCTAAGACAAACCACCTTAGGAAAATATTTCACAAGAAACATAACTTCGAATTTGTCCCAATCAAGAGCATCAATCTCATCATTGTCCCTGATATTTTTCACCATCAACCACCACAGATCAACTCTAGCTTTAAAATGGTAAATAGAAAGACCAACCTTTTGATGTTCTGAACAACCCATGAAATCAAAAAATTCCTCCAGTTCATTAATCCACCATTTAGATAGAACAGTGTCAAAAGTTCTTCCAAATGATGGGGGATGTTGCCTCATGAAATGCTCCACTACTTACATGTTGGGCAAAGCAACATGGTAATCTATAATTCCCATATCATTTCAATAATAGCATAAATTAATTTATGGACATTTATTTAACAATACCCTAACTCATAGAGTTATCTAAACCGACCTCTGATACCAACTATAAGGACCCTTCCTTAATCAATACATAATATTGAATTAAATGAATAATTCAAATTGAGGATTTCTTCAGGTTTAGAGTTTTATAGAATTGGGACATTACATTTAATTAACAACTTGAATATTAAATGTAGACAATTCTACCCAGTATCCATTTTTTCTATAAAATAAAAACTCTTTCATAAAAGAGTCATGTCTAGTTCAAGGTTGTAGACAACATGACTTTTCCTTGACCCAATCCTTGACCCTATTCATCTTTAAGACCTGTGAAAACATTTCAAAACATGGGATGAGCCTAAAAATATCAGTTTGGGTTATAAAACAAAGGATGAAAACATTTGTTTATAAATACATAAAAATAATGATCCCTCTTAATTGCCTCATGAAATCATAAGATTTATGAAAGACACATAGAAATCATGTATCATAAAGGTCTCTTGTGGCATCCATAACATAATTACATTGTAGCTATCACAGCTACATAGGGAGTTACTTTGGAATACCCATCACAGTATATTCCCTAAATCTCTTAGGAGAAACATTCATGTTTACCTCCATCACATTACCCAATTCATTAGAGAGATATCTCAAGCTCACCCACCTAAGGTTTTTTTACGGAACCACCCGTATACATAAATAATGCCCGAGAACCATAACATGATCATAACACATAACATCAGCATAAAGGAAATATAAAATTTCCACATAGCAATAACTAAATATAATTTCATTATATTGAAATAATAAATCCATTATTAAAATCATTTTTAATCCCAAAATATGTAAAAGAGTATATGGTATTTATTTTTTCTTTTAAAAAACATTACAAATTGTTAAGGAAGCCAAAGATCAAATAATACTCGGGGCGACGGAAAGGTCATTGTCACCGCTTAAGTAATAAAACATTCCTTTTTGTCATTTAGCAAAATAATTCGAATAAAAAGATTCCATTTGAATGAAATGAAAATTCAAAAGTTTTTACTCAACTTATAAAAGAAAGTTGTTTATTAAAACAAAATATTTCTCAATGAAAGGAGATTGAGAAGAAGTCCCTTAAATCTTTTCCGATTGACTTGAAAGTTCTTTAATCTCTTCAATAATAAAATAAAGTTAATGTATACTTGATTAAGAAACATTTTCAAGTTTATTATTCCTTTCATATCACTTATTACTTTGTCATAAACATTATGTAATCAGTTATGTTAATAACGTTCATTTTGTCTATATTTGGTACATGAGTCAAAAATGAACACCTTATATTTACAATATGTTCACATGGTCAAATTTTCATTATATAGATAATGATATTCATTATTTATATATCATGTATATCATATATATGCATTATATACATGTATTTATAATAGTACATAACATTTGGAGGTAAGAAATGAAATGCACCGTTCATGCAAACGATAAGTCGTACATACGCATGAACGGTACTTTCATTTATATTTATTATTTGAATGATATTAATACATAATTAAAAATAATAATATTATAATTACATATAATATCATATATAATATCACTTACTAAATCCTTTATATGTCCCCCAAATGGAATTAATGAGTCATATCACTTTGAGGGGCGGTAGTCCGCACATCCTCAAATGAAATTATCGCTTTTACCCATAATAAAAACCATAAAGGTATTATATAAAAGAAAAATAAATAAGAATAAAGAAAACATGAACATAATATATATCATATAAAAATATAGTGTCATCTTAATGGGCACCATGAGAAGCGGTAGGAGATAATCAAACAATCCTCGTTTCATGAGGCGTTAGTTTTCTATCCACAGAAACAATATATTTTTCACCAATTAGATGGAAGTTAGTGTATGTGTTGATCAAATAATTCTCATAACTATATAATATTATATTGAGGATACTGGAGTGGTTATAAAATATAGTAATAAAAAGTGTTGAGAGGTCGGAGAAGTAAAATAAAAGAAAACAATTTAAGGGAAACCATTACCTTTAATTTGGGTAACTCCATTCGGTTTGTACAAAAGGACATCTGGAAGTGTCTTATGCATAAGTTAAGGCATCTAGTAAGAGGATAGGGATGTAGGGAGATCAATTTGGTAGAGTTTGGACGAGCCAAAAATGCTTTAGAGGTGTGAGGACTTGGTTAGAAGTGGTCTCCTTTTATAAGATGGGGGAGGGGCTCTTTAGGAAAGTGTGAAACCATTATTTTATTATAAACATATATTAGATTTAACAAAGTCCAAAAATCATTAAATTTGAAGATAATTTGACTCATATTCGAAATAAAATCATCCAATCAGAATTGTACATGTTTTGGATAATATTTTAATCATTATAATCGTATTTATTTAAATCATTTATTAATGAGGTAAATACTACATCATTATTGTGTCATAAATAATTTAATTTATTTGTTGTCTATAAATTATAAAACAAATACCATGAGGTAGGACATCGTTTTATCTTTCCAATGAATATTTATAGTCGAAAATAAAAAATATATAACACCATATAAAAATTAATTTACTAAATGATATATGTTTTTGTCATTTTTTCCCTTACCTTAAATTAATTAATCTAAAGTTTCATTTTCTTTCATAAGTGGCTCCATGGGGTCCAAAAATAGACCCAATGATGCCCATAGTCATCCATTACTCGTTAAATAAGGTTAGGACAAGTGTTAAAGTAATTTTAAATTTTTATAATATTCTTTTTACCTTTAATTGCCTTATTTACCTATAACCACAGAAAATAAAAGTCAAAAAGTTACTATTCATCAAAAATTATTTTCATCTTATTGTACAAGATTTTACTAAATAATAAAAACAATGTATGTCAGATTTTTAAAATTCAATTTACAGAAGTGGTAAAATTTCATTTAAATGAAAATTCAGTTCTTTTAACTACTACTAAGTGGTTTCACTATTCATGAAAAATTGAAGTTTATCAGAAAAATACAAAACATTCAGCCTAAGATATATTTGATATTCCATATTAAAAAATGATTTTTATTTTTCCAAATTCAAAAACATTAATGTTGCACTAATTAATTTAAAAATTATGTCCTATTGTTAAAACAAATAGCGTGTTATTAAGAAAAAATAACTATAAAAAGATTCACAGTTGTTTATTTCCAATTCAATGTGAAATTAATTTCAATGACCAAAATTGGATTAAATGGTAAAAGTATATTCTAATTACACTTTAAATCCAATTAAAAAGATAATATAACCATATAAATATATTATATTAAAATGTGGGTTTGAATTAAAATACAATATTTTCACTATTCATTAAAAAAATGAACTTCATCGGAAAAATTCAAAAAATGTACACAAAGTAAATTTTGATTTCAAAATTTTAAATAATGATTTTATTTGGTCATATAGAATGTATTAAATTGACCAAAACTATATTTAATGAGGCTTCACCATTAAAAGGTGGTAAATCGACCATTTAATGTAAAATATTCTTAAAATTAGATTCATTCACATATTAACCCTTTAACATTTATTGGATAAATGTAAATAATTTTAACAAAAACGTATAATCATATTTTAGTTAGTTTTGTTCATTCCCATCAATACAATGGCTAGGAGTTAACTACCATTTAAAATAATAATATTATATTATTAGTGTGCAACGTAAGATTTCAAAGAAACCCATTTTTGGGTATCTGTTACGCTATCGAAAATAGAAACCCTTTTAATGTAAAATTAAGTTTTAGTTCACAAATATTAATAAATATAAAATATGTCTTAATATTTATTTACATGGGATGTTACAATTTTCCCTAATGAAGAGACTTACTTTTACTAGGACTCACATTTTATGTAATTTAGAAAAATTATCTCCTCTATTAAGGTCATTATCATAATACTGAGATTCCCCTCTCGATCCTCCTTGAATTTGGAGTATATTAGAATATCATAAAAAAAAGACTAACAAATTTTTATCAAGGTATTCTCTACAGACTATATTCATAATGTGTTTGAATATTTCTAGATAATTAGTGAGCCTAAATTGAATAACTATGAACTCATTGTTCTCGTAACATTAAAAAATAGTGGTCTTGGGTACATATTCCTTATTCACCATTTCATGGAAATATCCCTACTGAAGATCCACCATGGAGAAGTATTTTGATCTATGTAGCTAATCAAACAATTCATTAATTCAATAAAGAAGATAATTTTTCTCTATCATGATATTGTTGAGTTCATGATAATTGATAAAAAGGGGCATTTACCCATCCTTCTCTCGACAAATAGAACTATTGAACCCCCTAGTGAAGCACTTGGGTATGTGAAACCATTATCCAGATTATCATGTAGTTTTTTTAGATATTCATGTTCGGAAAAAACCATTCTATATGGTGTCTTGGATAATGCCAATGCCCCCGGTATATGGTTGATTGAAAATTAAACCCCACAGCATGGTGGAAAACAAGACAATCTATCAGGAAACACAAAAACATATACCATCACAATTGTAATGTCTTATAGTATAGTGATTTATTTAGATCAAATCACTTTAAATAGAAATGTTTGATCATTCGGAAATAATATCCTTGCATTAGATGATGGTTTTAATGAAGATTCATCCCCCTCCTTGAACTTGAATTAAATCAATGGTCAATTAAATTATGGAGAGGGATTTAAATTTCATGGAAATTTATGTTTGATATATATGGTGAAAGAAAATCGAAGCCCATAATTGCATTAAATTACACCAAAGGGAGTATGAAATTTTTTCCTAGGAAGTTCATTCAAATCAATTTGATTGAGGATGAGTTATATACTTTTGAGGAAAACATTTCAATATTTACAAATTTCACTAACATATATAGTTCCATGATCCTAAGTGGTGTCTAGGTAGTTATCCTAAACATTCATTATATAAAGAAATGTAGAAAAATGAAATAAAAAAATATGTTCTCTTTTATTGAATAAATAACTAACATATATAAAAATACCTCATTACCGGGATCTACTATGGTGGTTATGAAAAAAATCACAAACCTACTACCATGGAGGTTGTTGGTTGTGTAAAAAAACCCTTGTATTAGTGCATTTGTTTTCAAAGTGCCTGGGTTCCATAGAGTTATAGCAATGAAAAGTGTGCTGATGGTTGACCAGATCATTCCTTTCCCCCATCTTAGTACTATGTTTCTCTAGTCAACAATAAATAGATATAGATCCTTTTTCCCGCACCTAATTCACGTACCCATCCCCTTTTGTCAATTTTTTGGGTTCTTATTTTAAAAAATTTGATAAGTGGTGTGTTGTAATTTCTTGGCACTGTTAGTTTTATCCATCATACAACCAGATATAATCACCACATTATGCTCCTTATACCCATAATTCCCTTGAGAATCACCAATATCTATTTCTACATTGAGGGAACACTAATCAATTTCCTTATATCTATTAATGTCACTGATCATTAGAGATTTCCATTGACAAGGTTTTACCCACAAAATAAGCATTCAACCTTACATTCATAGGAATTGACTAATCCAAAGGAATACCGTGTAATTATTGAGATATTTGAATCATTCACACTAGTACATTTTTTGTGTTTTTTCTGGATGGTAAAGAAATCCATTTCTATTTTAATATATAGATTATGAGGAAAATATTTATTGAAAACGTTTTCCATAAATACTTCCACCCCATCACTTTGATCTATCACTAAATCATTATATTTTTTATCAATGTTTGATACCGGTCATCTTCAACCTCTATATGATAAACAAATAGTGGAACCATCTGTTTTTCTAAGTATCAATGTATGGAGAAGATTTTTTCAATGGACAGTATCCACTATTCCGTGATTAAGGGATCAAATGATCCCTTGAATGTCGAAGTCCTTAGTAATATTAAACACTCAATCATAGGTTCCTCACTCTTCCAGGGGTTTGGGAACCCCTCCTAATCAAGGTTTCTATTCAGAAGCCAAGTAAGATGAGTGAGTATCACCGTTATGTTCCTTATTCATACTCTCATCGAGTTGGTCATCTCATTTAAGATAGTTCTCATTTTTCTATTCACATTGTTTTTTTACTCAGTTCCTCAGATTTTTGTCCATTTTCTAGAAAGAAGGAAAATATTATGGATATGTATATTTAAAATATTAAACACATAAAGATTAATTAAATGAAAATAACCAGATAAATTAAGACATATATTTATTTCCTCAACATATGAATTTCAATACATCAATTTATTTTATCCATGATCTATTTCCTATCATATACTTTATGCACATTTTCCCTTAGTAACGGTTCATAATGAGCTTATGAATTTACCAAAGTATATACCCTAGGATTGTCAACCTATGTGCATTGTATGGCCTGTTTTTATGTACTATGTTTCCCTATGGTAGGCTCTGGACACCTTATTTTAGTTTTTACATCTAGATAAATCTCATCCAGAACCACATCCACTTATAGTTTTCAGACAGGGATGTATTTTATTGATAAACCCCTTAATCTATAATAACTATAATTTAGGGATGTTTTATTATACAAATTCTTATCCATAAATATTTATCTAGAGTTTTAACATCCAAATCCAATGAATAACTAAACTTTTAAATTGATACCGACTATAACAACCGAACACATTATTACACATTAATTCACAATTCATTACATTAAATTTCACATAACATAACCCATAAGATTCAGAAGTATATTGTCTTTAAATATTGGGTAAATTACAAAACAAATTATAACATGGGATATAAAATGAATCATAAAAAACTTCTTTAACAAGTGCATAATATTCCATAGAACATAAAACTACATGCGATAAACTGAGGACATGCATAAGAAAAAGTTTAGATATAAACCCCATTAAGGGAATAAAACAACCTAACATGAAAAAGATAATACATGTTCGACAATAAGTGTATCAATGTGAATTAAAAATAACTTGAATAATAAGACACTATATAGTGTGAACATAATACCATGGGGAATGTGGAAACAACTTAAATCTCTATATCATAAAAAATGTATAGGATAACTACCAAGCCATCATGATAGAAAATTCCTCATAAAGGAATCCAGTTCACTCCCTATCACAACAGGAAATATCTAGATACAAAACATTGACCACATAATTCAAGGACTATATAATTTTGGGAACACCCATCACATACAATTAATTATCATTATTAAATGTTCAAAATATATTATTAAACAAGGATTCATTCTTCGTCAAAGTTATTTCACGATCAAGGATTGTAAAAGAAATACATGTAAGTCACCAATAATATGATTATAGGTGAATAAATATGATATAACCTAATATTAATTGGTTATGGGAAATCACTACACATTATTTTTGGAATGGATTCATATAGTGAAATTTTTGAATTATAATGGTAGCACATATATTTTAATTGGAGGACTAAATAAGATAGGGGATCACTTACAAAATGTCGGCCGCATAACAGTGTCAGGTAACCAGTCATAAATTAGTTTGATGAGAGAGAAAGTGGTATAACAACATATGTTCATAAAATAGGTTATAAGGAGGATATGTAATAATATATCCCATAATATTTAAATAAAGATAAAATAGAAAATGTAAAGAAAATACTTCAACAATGTGGAGAAAGGTAAGGATCCCTTACTTTAGTGTTTGGGACCAAAAGTTTGACCAGATAATTTTCAAGAGAATGTGAAACCTTTAAGGGATTATAGTGAGGGGAGGGTAAAGTAAGAACATGATAAATGTATTTTCACCAAATAAAAATTATATCTTTGAGGGTTTATGTAGGAAAATAGAGGAAAATTATTTAATATTTTACAAACAATGATTTTAGAATCTATATAATAAAATAATGAAAAACAAAAAAATATACTTTTATTTTTTCCAATGGTTTCTTCTAAAAAGAATATTTTTTGGGTATTTCATTATTCAAAGTTGTGAAATAATTAAAATAATTCCCATGCTTATGTGAAGGTTAGTCACACTCAAAAAATAAATGATTTGAAAACCATAAAATATTGTAATTGTTTTGAACGATTCATAAAGGATTTATTAAATTAATAAAATAAACATAAATCACATTATTTTAAAAGAAAAAACATGGATTTAGTCATGTATAGACCGTATTTTATTTATTACATAACTTTTGTGTCATTATGATTTTGTAATACATACAATATATTTATAGTGTATTTAATTTTTACATGAAAATTAAACTATTACAAAAATAATAAACATTCACCATTGGATAATTTGAGCATTCTTTATCCAAAAATAATATTCATTTTTTATAAATAATTCTCTATATTTTCGAATTTTCAGTTTTATAATACATTTGTCATTTATTGGGAAATGTTTTGTTTTTTTGACAATAACAGGTTTTGAAACCTTATAAAAAGTAAATTTGACATTATAAAGATTTTCTGAACATTTATATTTAATAAAGATTATTTAATATTAATATATTATTAAAATATTATTTATTAAAAAAATACATTAATTTATCAAAATAAATTCCTTAATTATATTTTAATTTTACCCAAAAAATTCTATTTGTGTTTTATAGTATAAAAATAAATATAATTTATAAAGATAGAATAATATGATGAAAATAAATCAACTATTCAATAAAAAATATTGTACACAATCATTTTTTTGGGTATTGATACACATCCATTTAATACACTTGAAAAATCCCTATGATTATGGTGTACAATTCTAATATTTTATTTGGGTGGTTTGGCATACTTGGTTAGGGCAGTGATCATGATGAGCATGAAATTATCCCGTAAATGTTTTTTTATTATTAAATTGTAAGATCTCATCTTAGGCTTGGAAAAGGTAAAATACTAATGATTAAATATCCCTTAGAATATTTGATAAATGGGATTTATAGGGTATGATCTTATCATCGATCCATCAATGCATTTTTGTGTGCCAATTAGATTTGTTAAAACCATAAATTTTTACTAATCCTCTGATCTATTTTCAACGGCAATATTAACAACCAAAAAGAAACATAAAATCATTTAAAATAAACTTTTATATAAATGAGTTCATCTATTTTATGAAACCTTATTAAATAATACTAAATTTACTTAAATAAAAAAGTTAATATTATTTATACCAGGTTAGGTCGTTAAAATATATTTTTTCTATATCTTATGAAACGATATATTTTATGTTGTGTTTTTAGATATATTTGAAATGATGGAATATTATATGCATTGTTCTGAAATATTTTAAGGATTGGTGTAGATATATCACACAATTAAATTTATATATATTGTATTGTATGATAATTTTACAACCTAATTGGTGTGATACAGATTAATCATATTCAATGAATAATAAAGTCCGTCAAATGCTAAATTTTAACATTATGATATCTTCCATATAAGGATATAATTATTATTATTTCTTAATATTATTAGAAAATTAGTATAATTAATGATACATATATGTTTTAAATGTATGTATGACTTAAGAATAAATTGTATTTTTAACCAGAGGTATTACACGAACCCTTAATAACATTCGGCTAAATTAATTATAGCTTTGGAAGAGTTTATAAGACCAATATAAATAATGGTATGGACCTGAAAATAGTTATTTGATCTTGTGTCATTCATATCAATTATATATATACAAATATCTATAATCCTACTTCCCTTATTTTGAGAGGTATTATCGTACTTCGGTAAAATAGAGAATACATCCCATGTGTTCAGTGATTGATCAAAACAAGAATATTTTATGAGGAACGTTTCCTTTGAAAATATCAATGTGATCTCCATTAAGCTTGTGATTGAGGATATGAGTCTTGAAAAAAAATCTTCTTACTAAATTCTCTATTTTAAATTATGTTAGGTTTTTGTTTCAAATTATAGTGAACATGGTTTAAGGTTTCTTAATGTCTTATTTTAATTTAATAAGTGTTTTCTAGAACTAAAAACCCTATTAAATAATTATATACATTCTATTCTTAAATTTTCTTAGGGAACTATTCATTAAATTGATGAATAATTAGTATCATATTGGATATCATTAGATGAATTATATATTTCCATTGTAAAATGGTTATCATATTCAATACCATTACCCACCCAAAAAATATATGATTTCATAACATATAATAAAGAGTAGTAACTTTATTTTCTATATCTAAATGTATCATTTTTGTAATATTATTCAACGAAAACACCATTTTTAGAAATTCATGTTATTGAAAAATTGGGAAATATATCACATATGTTATATAATGTATATTAAATAATATATTTCCCAAGAGTTAAAGGGTTTTATTGTGGGAAATTTATTCCTTTCATAAGATATAATATTTATTTTGAACTATTTTCTATATTAAAAAAGGTTTTAAAATTAAGATTATTTATTCCAATTTTTAATGGTGAATTGATTCAGATTATTTATATTTTTTTTAAATTTACTTAATTTATGAATTTCATACAAATTTTAAAATATTAAATTTTATATGAGTAATTATTAAATATTTATGAACCATTTAAAAAATAAATTTACTTAATATAAATAGTTAATGTTAAAACACCATTAATCTATATAACATGAAATAATTGTTTCAATTAAATATTCATATAATTATTATAAGGTAATTTATATTGTGTTTGTTAATTTCTTGCAATGGAAAATTTAAAAATAATTTATATTTAATTCATGAGTTTTTGATAACTATTAATTAAAAATGTTCAAATTAATGGTCTTATTGGAGAAATTATTTCAAACATATGAAAAAGAGTTTTGATATCAATTATCTATATTAAAATAGGCTTTCTCCATGCTAACGTGTCACCTAAAAAATCAACCATGTCACCAGGATTTCCAAATTCCTCTTACCCATTCTTGTCGTCCCATGATGGGATTCGAATATCCTCGCACTACCGCTTTCTCTCCCTCCAGCTTAGGGTTTCCCCTACCTTGTTCATTATTTAGCTCTCCTCAAGCTAGGGTTTCCACAGAACATCGTCGGTATGCTGCTACCTTTCTTGGTTTACCTCCAATACTCCAACACTTCCCACTGAGCAGCACCAACTACGAAATCCCTCAACCCTCCTGTACATCATTCCCCATTCATTCGTGACCCATTCACCACTGCCTCTACCTTTATCTGTGTTCCCAATTCCCCCACATTAACCTCAATTATTGACCAACAACTTCTATAATATGCAATAGATAGAACCACTCTTTGCATCACATCATCCCAAATCAAGCTCCTCCTATAGGAATTAGAGCTCTCGCAGTACATCGCATAGACAACCATGAATTTAGACTCCGACGATGATCAGTCTATCTCAGCCCACTTTTGGTCCTTAAAGAGTGAATATGGGAGTAGTCTTGATGATGAACAATAGTACATCGATGCATTCTCAGCTACACCCTCCATCTTAGGGCCTCCCTGCATCCGTCTTGACCCATTCGCCTCGAATTACGTCTCAACATCTTCCTACTTCGGCTCCGTCCTTACTGACTATTCGGTCTGCTCTTGCTCTAGCTCCGGCTCCTCTGTAGCTCCAAATGTTTCCTCCTCCACCTTGGGGTCACGATTATTATCGCCGGCATCTCTGTAACTCTTTATTTACACAATTGTAAGCTCTAGGCACTGCAAATCCATCTCTATCTTGCGATTTTGGATCCCTCTACCTACAGTAACCCCTTATTTTTTAAAACGGTAACCCCTCTAGTTATCTATCTGTCTTTCCTCTTATAATTTCTCATAGAAAGGTTTTATTTCATCTTTGTTGATATAAAGTGACTTAATTTGAGTTCACCCTTCTGTATATTACCTTCATCCCAGATTTATCTTTTTATTTTGTAATGTTTTTCACACTGTTAACTATGTTTTAATTATTATTTTATGTAATGATGACTCTGTATGGTGTGATTTCAAATGAATAAATCTATGTAACCATTTATTTTTAGTTTTATTGATCTCAAATCATCAATGCGGTTGATGGAGAATGATGGAACTTCTGAATGATTTCCATCAAACTGCATTGATCATATCCCTGATTGAGGTAAATCCTGCACCAATTAGATCCTTGGATGATGAGATAATCCTTGAATTGATTAGAGCTCTGAATATATATCCCTAATGTTATTATGTTTTATATTCCAACTATGATTTTAGGTTTTTCCATTATTAGGGAGGATAGAGTACTCTTGCTAGGTGAGTTTTAGTAACAAACATTACACCTGTTTCTGTGGGAGCTCCATTATACAATCACGTAATTGATGATCATTTTTCAGAAATATTATTTCCCCATATTCTAATTTTTATTAATATAGACCATTTACTATTTCACTATTTATTTGATAAATATTTACCATTATTAAAAAATTTTCTATGAGAGTGGCATTAAACTGAAATTCGATGAAAATGGGTGAAGTGTACCACAACATGAAGGTTATTTTTGTTTCATATGCATTTTTTAATATTATATATTATCTTATATGTAACAGGTTTATAAATATAAATATTTTAATATTGTTTTTGTAAGTTATATTTATTCATAATTGAAATATACAAGTTCATTTTTATTTAAAAATTGAAATATGAAGGTTCAGAATTGAAATATGCTAGTTCATATTTATTTCAGAATTGAAATATGCAGGTTCATAATAATTTCAGGTTTATACACATTAATGTGGGAATATTATTTATGTAACTTATATGTATTCATAATTGAAATATGAAAGTAATCTTACTAACTCTAAAATTATGATTATTTGAATGTATTAATTCTTTTTCTAATTTTTATTTTCATTTTACATATTCTGTTAAAAAAAATTCAAAACAATTTTTTTCAGCACATAATTTACTATTTTTAATCATCATATTAAAATTTTTTATCTTTGTAAATTCATACCTATCGAGTTTTTTTTGGATTTTATAGATGTCCATTCATTACTGTTGTACTATTACCCCCATTCTGAAAATGTTATTTGAACAAAGTCCTGCTTATTTAGAATTAGATCATTTCAATCAAATATAATTCCATACTCACATTGGTTTACAACAACTAGTATTATAAAATTTTTCCATCACATATTTCTGTTATGTATCTTGAATCACTGACATGAATTCACCACCATCATCATGAAGAAAGAATTATTCGCAATTGCGGCATGGTATGTCATTCCAAACACTTGAACACTTTCATTCATTATCATCATTAATATCAAAGTAACATATACAAATTTATTTTTATCTAAAAATGTGGAAACTGAATTTTATATCAATCAATAGATCATGTTAATAATACGTATTCAACATTCTGTAATAAGAAACATTTTTCTTTTACCTTCAACCACTTGTCATGCGTTTAGGTAGGGATAAAATTATTTTTGGTGAAAGGGTTTCATAACATGTTCTTATTGACAGAAATGTTTCCAATTGACTAGGCTTTTGAAATAACATCATAAGACTGATTTATTTCTACTACAGGTTTCTTCCGAATGGGGGCATGATAGATGATTTATTCAGTTACAACTTTCTTCAGACTGGGGTATGATAGAAGCAGAAATCCTAGCCTGGAATGACCCCTCTCCATCCCATCATTTCACTTATGCATGTATCTACTTCATGTTATTTTAAAACCTTCTCTACTTCTAACTATTAATTGAAGATGTTTATGTTCATTGATGTCCACTACGTTGTAACCAGCATGTCACTTATGTGGTTTCAAGTCTGTGAAATGTCACTGCTCTATGCTTTAGAAATAGAACACAACATATAATTGCAATGTATTTCTACCTGATAAAATATACTGCTCTAATTAATTGCATTGTCTAGAATCATGGGATAAGATTATAGTTCTATAATTATCAAATTAGTTTGGATGCCACATAATTTAAGTGCACTCTGATCCACTTATGACTCTTTTTTTCTTTAAAGTATATTTTCTAAGCCATGTTTCATGTTTGTAGATAAAAGTTAAATTTACATGGTTTATGACTAGCCACCTTCTTGGAGCATCAGGTGGTGTAGAAGTTATTTCAGTAGTAAAGGTATTCCATATATCCCTCTCTACCTTAGAATTATGATGAATGTTTATTATGTTGAGGGTATCTGATAACATGCCATGTTTTTCACTAAAAATATCCAATCAACAATATAAATTAATAAAAAACTATTTATAAGTAATTAAATAAAACAGTTATAATCGAATAAACATATAGAATTATTCATTATTTTTTTACCTTAACATTTACCTTAAATTATATTTTCTAATTAATGAATTCTGTTTGTGGGTAAATAGAATTGAATCAACTAATTGACGGAGTTTTCTTCAAATTAGTAACCAATCTGGTTAGGCTACTGCTTAATAAAGATTCCTCAATAGTTGTCTGATTTCAGTTTAGGAGTGTGGGATGACTCTATGCCAATATTTAAACACAATGTAATTTTGATCATTTATATGAACTGTATGTGCCTTGAAGATTTATTATCTTCTTTCGATGAATTGGTTATAGTGTAAACTATAATTGATATTTTAGATTGTTTTTAGTGAAGTGGAAGCATTTCTTTGAGTAGTGGATATTTTCTTATTTAATTGACCAGTGAATCAATTTTTATAGCATTCTACAATATGTGTTGTTTGTTATATCTGGTTAGTGGGTAGGGGAGGGGAGGGGAGGGGAGGGGAAGATGAAGGGAGGGGGGAGGGGGCTAGTGGGGGAAGAGGTTGGGTAGGGGGAGTGGTGGGGGAAGGGGCTGGGTTGGGGGAATGTCGAGGTGGGAGGGGAAGGTGCTGGGATGGGGTGGGAGAAAAGCAGAGGAGGTGGGGTGGGGAGGGGTAGAGTTGGGTAGGGGGATGGAGGAGGTGTTGGGATATTGGGCGGGGGGTCACAAGGTGGGCATGGTGTGGGGGAGGAAGGGCTGGGCAGTGGTGGGAGGACAAGAGAATGAGTGGGGAGGGGAGGGTAGAGATGCGAATGGGGGTAGGAGGAGGTGCTGGGAAAGGATAAGGTGACACACATGGCATTGGGGGGAGGGGAGGGACTGGGAAGGAGGGAGGGGAGGGGCTGGGGTCGGGGTGGGGGGGAGAGGAGGGGATATGGAGAGGTGAAGGATGAAATGCAGGGAGAGGATGGATATTATGTCTTATCCTTGAATAAATTTTGTCTCTATGAATCTGATGTGAATTATAGACCTTACTCGATTGATTTATTTTTCATAGAAGGAAAAGATTGATGTTTACAACAGTCTGTAGTCATTAATTGGTTTATTTATTTTTAGTTGGTCAATTTTCTTTGCCTCATTGTGTGATGATGTTTCATTTTTACTCTCTTTAGTTGACTTTATTTCATCATGAAATAACAATATCATATGTTCATAAATATTTATATTGTTTTGGTCTTCCAGTTCAGTTTAATTCTCATTGCAATATATTTTGTTTTATTGTTTTACTTCATGGGGAGTTTACATTTCACATGGTTTTTTAATGTTTAAACTGAAGTCTAAAATAATGTAATCCCATTCCAAGATCCTCCTGTATCTTCAATTCATTAAGGGGATAAAACACCAGTAAAAAATGAAGTGGTTGTGAAGTCCATGTTCACTGTTGGATCCTTTCATGGCATCATGTTTAAGTAAGGCATCCCATTCTCTCTCCACTTTTATCTATCATTTGAACATACAATTCAATAATTTCATTATTTATTAGTATTCACTATTAATTATAAACATTTTTTTGTATCTATAGAGACATTTTCGATGATTTTTTAGGCCGTGAGATCCTGGGTTATTGCCTCTTATTCCACCATTGAAACTCAGAAATATAATTCCAGGTTAAACGATAGCTATATTTTGTTGAACTGGTTTTAGTTTGGATATGAATTGTTTTACACCCATTATTTTTGGTTTTTTTGTCTCCATTGCATCCTTTAATTAGATAATACTGATTTTCTTTCATCTAATTTACTTTTTTTCCTCAAAATAACACACTGCCTTTCTTCCTCTATATTTCCGATTATTAAACGTCTGCATTTTGCTCAATGATCACAGTTGTCAGAATTTGCTTCTACTTATCCATTAAACTTATTTCTTTATGTGGAAAATCTGATGATTGAATTTGATGTTGATGATGTGTTCCAACAGTTTTTTACATGGTCTCGAGACTCTGTAGCAAAAATAAGCACTACCGAGGAATTGCATCCCTGTATAAAGGAAACTGTTAACCAAAAGGATGAAAAAATTGACTGATATTTTGTGATTCAATTTCCCTGTATCATTTCACTACATATATGTTTATATTATTTCAAAATGATGTTTTAATTTTTTTTCAGTTGTAACTAAAATTATATATTTACTCAACTAATAAAATGAATAAACATGTTCAAGTGTAACCATTTTCTTTTCTGATTCCTATATAATTTACACTAAACTGAATTCCCATTTTCAATTTTCACACCTGAATTATCTGTTGTAGGGATCGTTGTTTGTGTCAACCCTTCATTCGGAAGTTCTGCTATGCTATAACAATGTCTACTATTTGGGAATGCATGAATTTACCTACATGGATGTCTATTACACTACTAGTACGATTGGGAACAAAAGATGAATATAAAATGTCATGGCTTCTATTACTTCATATCCCCTTCTGTTCACAACATAATGCTTCTATGTAAACAATCTGTTATATTTTCATTGTTAACAAATTATTTCCATTATGTTGAAATTCACACATAATGTGTTCTTGTTTCAATTTTTATTACTATTGATTGTTATTTGAATAATATGTCACTTTATATGTATGATTTCATAATGGTAAAAATAAATTTGAATTCCTTTCCATATATATATTTTTTAATTAAAAAACGTGTGATGACGTTTTATTAACTTGTACAAGTATTCCAATATTACCTATCATTATTTTGTAAAGTTGTTATTTCAATATATTATTTAGAAATTTTCATTCTATTTAACCAATGGATCCTTCTTTGTTAATTTTATACTGAAGGCTACTCAATATCTACCTTTTTTCCCTCAATTTCTATAACTTTTATTCCACATTTTGTTTATCATTTTATTTTCAAATATATTCAATATTAATATAAACTATTATGTTTTATAAATAGTAATCTAGAGTTAATAATAAGAATTATTTTATAGTGTCGTGCATCGCACGAGCGGAGTACTAGATTTATATAATCAAGGATGAAATAATATTGAATATAAGATATTTTGATTACATTAAATATTTAATATATGAATAAATTAAGTATAATATAAAATGTTTATATTTTTGTAAAATATCAAATATTAATATAAAATTTCATATATAATAGAAATATGAAAGAGATAACATTTGATTTAAAAATAATGTAATATATATATATATAAATATAATATTTCATGAATTATAAATTAATATATATAATATTTAATATATAATGATAAAGGATCATGTCATTTCTAAATTTATGTAATATTTATTTATTTAGTTTATTCATATATTTATTTTTTATAATGGTTTTTAACTATTTTTAAAATTTCAATCATTTATTTATGGAGTGACATGCTTTGTATTATAATTGATTTATATTTTCCAACCTCAGCTCTATATTTTTCATGATTTACATTATTGAATTTAAAAGTTAATTATAGTTTATAAATATTATGTGTTGTAATTATAATTGAATGAAAGGAACTATTGAGCACTAAACACTGGTTAGTAAGATGAGGAACCACGTAATTACATTGTATAAATAAATTTTATGTTATTCGAATTATTGTTTATTTTTAGGGAATCAGGATTTTTTAGGAGTTGACAACGACTAAGGGTTAGTTTCAAAGAAGTCAGAATTAGTGTTGGATGACTTCACATGGTGGAAGAATACAACATGCACCTAGTTTAGAGAACCAAATACCTAATGGATACAGACAAAGAGGGGGATCCCATGGGAGACCATTTACTAGAATGTGGTCCTAGAGTGAGTTTCTATTAGGCCATCAGAAAACCACTAATAGTGTATTAGTTACATGTTATCCCCATTTATTTTATTAATATTAATTAATTTAAATTATTTATTATGATTATTTCAAAATGAGTATACCATCATTTTCTTCTTCTTAGTAGTATGTATGGTGCCACCCATGTCTTAATCTCATATATTCTAAATAACGAATCATTAGAATCCAGGATTAGAATCTCATTTCATCAATCTAATAGGATTTCTGGAGGTAATTCTATAAATAAACATATATAAATTTATAATTTAAACTTTTTTAATAATTCATCACTTTTTGCACAATAATTTTGGGGTTTTTCATGTTTTCTAGTTTCTTCCATTTGATAATGAGTCATTTAGTGATAATAAATGGGGGGGTCTTATAAGATGATGTAGGTGGACTCTAAGCTTCATTGTTTTTTATATTGGTTTTTAGAAGTGTTATGATGTTCATGAAAAATAAATAATCAATGAATATTCAAGTATAAAATTGCATGAGTGTTTTTCTTGTATTTAATAAATAAAATAAATATGTTTAGGAATATAAGAGATATTTTATTTTTCATGATTGATGTTGTGGTCACCTATGAACACATTCTTCAAAAAAGAGTTATGAAAGAGGGATTTAGAAACCCATGGGAGGTACATTATATGTGTTATAACATAGTGTATCTTAACATGTTCTCAAAATTATATATTGAAGTTATGAATAATTAGAATTTGGGTTTAGCATGATGGTATCCATGAATGAGAGTTATAAGTTGTAAGAGGGTTGTTTGTGAGTATGAAAACATATTTTAAAGTTTTTATTAGGTTGAAATAAATTCCAACCAATATATATTATTGTGAAATATATTTAATTTGTAACATGTTTTGTTATCATTAATGATTTATAAAAATTGGACGATACATTGAGGGTATTTATGATGGAATATTATGATATTTTCATATATAAAACATTGTTTGGTTTAGTGAAAATATATGGTATTTTTTTCTATGTCATTGAGTGTAATTCCATCATAGATATATTCTTAACTTCTGGTTGGGGGTAATTCCAACTAGGGGTATTGTATGGTATGTGGTTCGGATTAATGATCCCCTAGGATATGTATGTCATGTGGTCAATTGTAATTATATCTAGGGGTTACATTTGGTATGTGGATGGGTTTAATGTCACCCTAAGATTTTGTTGGGATACTTCTTGGTATAATTCCATTAGTATGATATGTGTGGTATGTGGTTCCTCCAATGGACCGAAGGACTTCATTTTTTTATTGATTTTGATAATCCAGATTTCAAGGGGTGAGGTGGAACCCTTACAAGGCTCGTAAGCATATGTATTACATGGCTCGTAGGCCATAGAGGAATTTATGTCCCGTAGTCTTCAAACATTATATACAACCCAGACTAACTACATGGAATTGCTCCTCTCCAGCATCTTCATCAGGAAATAAGATATCCACCTTCGAATGACTGTTCTCTTTGGCTTTCCCATGCATTCACAGGCTTGCCCCGATGGTAGGTGCCACACCCTCTCATTCGTGAAATCTATCTCTCTTATTCTATGGTTAATTCTCCTTACTCATCCTCCTTATGAAGCTTGTTCCTTTTAGGATATCATGTTTTCATCTGCACTAAATGTGGCCAGAAGGCCTTGAGGTTGCTCGAAGGCCTTACTAAACCGAAGGACTGGTTGGCCTGAAGGCCTTTAAAGGACATGAGGACCAAATCAGTGGCCTAAATTCCCAAATGGTGGAATAGTCCCGGATACTACAGTGCCAAATAGTACTTGGTACTGTACCTTATACAGCACCTACTACAGTGATGTTTATGTTGTGGATAGGATGTGTTATTTTTGGGAAAAATCTATCCTTGGGACTTTTTTTGGATATGGGCTGTGTTTACTTCCAACAAAGGCTACATTGTAAGGATGAATTTGTGTATCAATAAACTAGGATAATTTTTTAATTTTTTTGACATATTTCAAAATACATATGGGGTGATGATGTGCTATAGGAAGAATTCATACCGACCCTTGATATCATTGAGTGTCATGTTCAGACATGTTCATGAAACTACATGAAATGTTATGGTCAATCACATGTGTCATATTGGAGAAATATGAAATTATTTGATTTTAGAATCCATTTTATTATATCTATTTTACATTAACATTTAGATTTGTTTAGATACAAAATTTATTTGGGGTCTATTGATTTTTAATTACACATTTCTTGAGCATCTTAGTTTGTAAGTAGATTTCATAGTTATTGACACATGTAAGGGAAATGACCCAATATTAGATAGCTAATGGGGTGTTTCATGGTCAAAGTATAGAGATGATACTAATTGTGGACTCAGCATAAATTTATCTAGATTCCAGTATTCTTTTTTTCATTTTTTTATGATAAATGTGATAGACACTTGAGAGATATTTTTTATTTAATTTTTGATTTGTGTGACATTTTAGTATATACTTTATGGTAACATTGTTTACTTTTGGTCGGTGAAAAGATATAATGTCCTTATTCTACATTTATATTGGGATATTTATTTCTTATCAATACTTTTACAATTATTTATGTTTACAAGGGATAATATATGTAGTCTCCCAAATTTTTTTTATTAAACACTTTCATATAGTTTTAAGACTTTGGAATAAGTGGAGGTATTCTTGAGGATAGATGGCACCAATTTTTCGGCCATGGTTCAAGTGATATGGGACAAGATGGAAAAAACTGGTATCAAAGACTTTTTTCTTTATACCTTACTATTTAATAATGATAACTAGATATATGATATTTTTAGGACTTGGGGAAGACCTTATGTTAAGTATTAGATCAACCACATATTGGGAATTTCCATTTTACGATTTATTAGACTAGTGTTTCTTTTTTTTTGAGTGTTATGATTTCAAATTTTCAAGGAATATTATGTATATTTTATGGTTTAATGATTTTTCTCATGTCATATGATGAAATATGGTGTGCATTTATTAATTATATTTAGTATATAGGAATAAACTAAAAATGTTATGCTTGAATATGATTGAGTGCCTTGATTATGATATGGGGTTCATTTATTTTATGTCTCAAAAATAATATATATTAGTTTTACTATATATTTTAATTAGTTAGTTTTATATTAAAGATCCATGTTTATATTATTTTTTTAAACATATATGGTTGATTATGAAGAACTATATAGTATTGTAAACAACAGAGAGAGGGTATAATGGGCTTGAGTGAGCACCTAAGTTGTGTGAGACCCTTATATAATAGGGTGTAAATATTTTCAGCGAGACACAATGGATGTCACTCCTTAGCCAAAAATATTATATCATGAATTTTTCATTAAATGCGATCTTATTCATGTTATTTTATTTATAGTGACATTTTATCAGGGATACCTCTAGTTTTGTGCCTGAAGGGTATACAAATGAATACCCTATTGATTCATAATATGAAACCCATACTTTTTTGGTGTCAACTATAGATAGTAGTGTTATTGGAAATATTTTTCATGTTGTTTAGTCTTTGGATAAAGATGCATAAAATGTTGAGCCTTCTATGTCTGACATGACATGAGAGATTTTGATGTCGCATTCACACCACATCATAAGAGAGGGTGACATGTTAGCTATTGATTTCGTGGGTGATTATATACAGGCTATATTTGTCAATGTTGACACACCTCTAGACATGATAGTGATTCTTGTTACATACATATTATGAGGACAAGATAAAAATAGTTTGAGGTTGTATTAGAATAATTAAAAACACAAAATCTATGATCATCTAATTACAAAAAAATGGTGGTAAATTAAACTCTTACAATTCATATGTCTTACATAGAGGGAGATTAATGTTAGTGAACATTTATCATGTTTCACCTAGTTTCTTCAACATTATTTTATATTGGCAGGATATGCGACCACTATATTTATCTGATTTGAGGTTAGTTTTTTATATTTAGTTTTAATTTATGTGACTTTGGTTTACCAAAAATATCATTTTGAGGTTTTCTATGAAAACCAAATTGTTACAGGATTTGGATTAAGGGAAGAGGATTTGGAATGTTTTCTTATTTGATAGGGACATTTTGTGGGTATTCATGAATAAAGAAGTGTAGATATAGTGGTTCTCACTTTGGAGTGCTGAATAGGCTACCTAGAGTCTTTGTTCATTTTTCCACTTCTAATAAGGGGATCTGTGATGTGTTACTAGAGAAACAAACTCATAATATGTGATCATAATTCCACTGAAAACTTATATTGTGTTGAATATGCGGGAATATGGTGTATAGATAATATTTTTCCTTTACTAATCTATAGTCACCTGGTGTTATTGTATTCTATAAAATATCGATACCTAGTGTAGGTATAGATGTGATATAACATAGTGGTAGTTGGGGGTTCATCATTAGATTGGGACATATAGAATGATGTGGTTCCCAAGGTAAAGGAATAAAATGTCATCATGGTGATACCCATCAAATAAGTCTGTCTACAAGGGCCGAAATTCCAGGATGGGTACAGTTTGAGGATATTTGGATAACAATTGATGATCATGGAATTAAACCAATGAAATTTCAAGGTATTATTCATAGTGAAATTATCATAGAATCTCTTTTATTTGATATAGTTGATTCACAGTCATTAATATTTTTTTAGTATACTATTGATTTTATTCTGAATATAGAGAATCTATAAGTGGTGATATCCATTGATATTCCATTAGGGGTGTTATCCAAGGGAATCCAAAGATGCATAGAGTGTTCTATGGTGTTTAGTCATTGTAGGAGCCTTCAAGACTACATCATATTAGAGATGGCAAGATTCAATGGGATCATTTGGATTTATTGTTTGAGTTAATATCTAGAACATGTAAACTACTTTCATCTATGGTTTTATTTTATATTCATCGAGGGATATCTTTATAACCTCCTAAAATAGTAGTATTTATCTTCTTTTCATTCAAGATATGAACATTGGTTATTATTGATGATCACAACTCATTGTTCTATTGCCTTATTTAGAGATGAGTAGTCCCAAAAACAAGTATTAACTACTATTCATGATCAGTTCAATGAAATAATTCTCATATAATTATTAGGATTTCCTCCCAAGAGGGAGGTCGAGTTTATAGTTGAACTGATGACGAGTAAATAGAATATTTCAATTATACCATATAATAATTATCCTATAGATCATATAGAGTTAAATGTTTAGATTGAGAACTATTAGGTAAAGAGAATAATTCAACAAAGAATGTCCCATTTTGATGCTCCCATTTTGTTTGACATGAAGGGAACTGATTCTATGTGTTTTTGAATAATTTATAGACCAATAATGTAGGAAATAATAAAAAAAATTCTATCTCATGAATATATAATTCTTCCTTTCAGTTGAGTTGTGCTAAGTGGTTCTCCATGATTGAATTTAGATTGATATATCCTCATCATGTATTTTCCATATGATATTCCTTATTGGAATTTAGGGGAAATTTAGAGTTGTTTGTTTGTAATGTGATGCTTTCAAATTTTATGAAAAATCTACTTTTGTTTTTTTCCTTGAGGAATAATGTCTTCCATACTTATTTAATTTTTCATTTTCAGATTGGTAGATGATATGATATGGAAATATCAACTGAGGGAGGACCAATATCATAATATAGATATTGTGTTGAAAAAACTGATGGATCATAATTTATATGCTAATATCATGATATATCATTTCTATATTATAGTGTTCTACTTATTATTGTATTAAATATATAATTCAATCATATTATTGGACCCATAAATTGTAGAATTTTTTTTCATTGGGATTGGTTACATAGCATATTCAATATGTCTAGTTTCATAATATTCATATAATGCAATAAAGGATTTATTTAGGAATTATAAAGATGTTCATAATGTATGAATGGAACAACCAAGAAATGGGTGATGATTTCTTGGTTTTGAGCAATAAAATTTAGTTTTCTAGGAACTAATGTATATGTTAACATTTAAGTCTATTCTAGCCTTTTTAGAGTCAGATAAGGATTATAACCTATAATATGTTCGATCAAGGATTATCATTAGAGAGTTTATAATGTCTAAAATATATTTTTTTCAATTATTTCTCTATGATGTTGAAGCCACATAATTAGAAATACATGATGTATGACATATATCTAGTATGTATATTACATATGACAATTTATTTTCTTCCTTACCTTTTGTGAGAAATGTTCTTGATATATACTAACTTTAGGATCCTTAAATAAATCTATTATTAGTATAAATTTAACCATTAATAGTGAAGGTGGGTCAAGTGCCTCTTGTTGTTCAGTATTAAAGAGACTGATACCCCACAAAAATAAAATTTTACTAGTCATATACATATCATGAAGACTTATTAATATACAGTGCCAATAGATAGTAGCATGTGGTAAATAATGATCCAATTTATTGAGATTCATATAGATATATTAGTTTACAAGGGAATACACACCCTTACATCTCAAATTGTGACATACTCACAACATGATTAGTTGAATTATATTCATCTATCTAAATCAAAAACACCTGTTATAGTGGAATCACTATAGATTAGGGAGTCACATGATTATTAGTACTAGGACGACGATGTGATCTTATATGTTCACGGTCAGGCTAAGGTCCATACATGTATACTGAAGTATGTGATATAGGATTCATAATCCAGGATGAGGTATATTGACTTGGGTACTACCATTTTTCATTATGATATCCTTAATTAGTATTAGAAACCTAATATAAATAATAACATTGTGGAGTTCATCTATTTATTTGACATATTCTTGTAGGTGATGGTCTAACATTAGTGACCCATAATACTTCATCAGATGTTAACCATTCTTATATGGATGTGGGATGATGTGATAAAGAATTTTGGAATGGAGTTACTGAGTTTACCATAAATAATTAATGCATTATTATATCACCCCAGAATGGTATGACTTAAAATGATAAATGTTACAACCCATGGGAACAAGGTGCACCATTCTTTTCAAGATAACACATAATTAATACTATAAAATATATAATTATTGAATTATAATGACGTAAAGGATGGGTGAACATTTAGGAATTTTCCAATGGCTTCTGTGAGTGAGGAAAAAGTACACTGAAAGAACATGCATTCACCTGTTGAGACAACTCTTAGTTAGATTAGTGTGCACAGTGTGTAATTGACTATGGGGTTCTAGGAAGGGTACCGATGTTTTAGAGTAGAACCATGTGGTCAAATGAGCATAATTGTGGCATAGAGAGATGTTTCATGAATAATTTTACCATATCTAATACCCATCCTAATTTGTAGATGGAATAACTATGTTGGATTTTTAGGGATCTCAAAGGGGGAAATTTTCATTAAAGTCATCGAGAGTGTAACACCACTAGAAAAGTGAGATTTAAAAGGATAAATTTTACTACCCATATCAACAAGGTGAAACCTTATTTTTGGGATCCTACCCGAGTAGAATAGTACAATTAAGTATTCTTTGTCTAGACTAGTCTCAAGGATTAGTGTGCTCTTGGGATGTTTCCCAAGTTGTTTTTGAGTTAGTAAAAATAATGTTAAAATTTCATGTGTTTACCTATGAGGGAAATAATTAGTTAAATAAGTGAAATTATAGGATTATATATTATAGAGTGTTGGGAAGAAAAATAAGGTATTATATGGGATCAAGGAGGCTAGATGACTAGGTTCATGGTCCTAGGATTATATTCATGAAAATTATGGATAATTATAGAATCATTAATAAAGGTAAATAATTTCATACTGATCTAAGAGACTTTATATATCAATGAACATGGAAGGTTTTATGTTTGTGAGATACTGTATTTATATGATGCACTTAAAATTATTGTATTATATCGGGTTGAAAAATTTATATCAAGATTCATTAATGGATTAAAAAATTTGTTGGATAATATGGTGAATTTGAGTACACAATTATATCCTCAAAGTGATGGGTTGTTTGATAATATTTTATGGGTGCTGGAGGACATGATCAGAGCATGTATTTTATAACATGGAGGGTTTGAGACAGATATATGTTATTAAGAGATTGTTGAATCTCCTGAGGTATAAGTTGAAATGTGAGGAAGAGTTGAAGTGGATATATTTATTGTGTTATATTTTGACCCCAATTAATAAATCATAATCAAACTCACATAATATAATTTATATTTTGTGATGTAAATTTTTATGTATGTTTAGAGATTTCTAAATTATGATTGAAGAGATTTATAGAGGAATTTAATGTGTTATGGAAGATGATATCTTGGATATAGAAATGGTTAAAATTATAGTGGTTATATATGAGTCATCCCGTGTAGTATATATTAGATATTTGAAAAATAAATGACTATATAAGTTTCATTTTATAGAAAAATGTTTCTTTGCATGAGTCATTGGGACTCTATGTATGCATCATTTAGAATATGTATTGGTGCTCTCTTTGAGTCAATAAATTTTTGTCAGATCCATTTGGAGCCATATCCAAGTCATTGTGAACATTTTTGAGTCATTACAATGAGTAAGATTAATTTTGAATAATGCATGATTTATCGAGACCTATGTACAAGTCATTGATGTTTTATACAATTAACTTTCACATTCATCATTTACGGACTACATATGAGTCATTGGACGCCATGTATAGGTCATCTATAATCACCATATGCATCATTTGTGGGAAATGAATAGTGAAAATAAGAATTTATAGAATATTTATTTTGGATATAATATTAAATTAAATGAATCTAGTAGTGTTCATTCATGATTTAAACATCCCAAATAAGGATTTTTGATTTACTTAAATGGATAAGATTGTTCACTACAGGAACAATACATTTATTATAATGAAAAGAGGTAAAGTTATTGAATAACTAATCAGTAAATTTATATCTAGTTATTATATACCATAGTGAATATAAGAAAGTTATAAAATAATAATCATAATTGGGGAACTCTAGAATAATAATTTATATATTGTTCATGATAGTTATTTATATATATTTATAATTTAAAAATAAAAATAAAAAATATAAATCACTCCAAATAGAATAAAATATATTTTATATTTCTAAAAAAGATATATTTTATTATGGAATAGAGAGAGTAGTATTAGTAACAGTGCCGTTAACAATGAGATAAGAAGATGTGACTTGGGTAGGATTAAATAGAATAAGTATCTTGTGATACTACAAAAAGAAGAAGAAATAATTATATCACAATGAAATCGTAAGGTAGTCTCATCCGATTGATGTCACTATTATTGTTAGAATAATTTCATATTGTTAAATATATGTGGTGATCTCTAAACAAATTGAGAGACATATTACAACCACCACTATATGTATATTTTCTTCTCTCAATGTAACCAACATCTTGATATTATTGAGTCATACGATCTCGGTGAAATCCAGATAATTCTAAGGATTAATATTCTCTTTTTGGGAGGTGAATCTTTTCAATCTATTGGGACCATCATGTGTTCATTTTTGTAATAGATCTAAAATGAATTTATTTTTAGATAATTTCTTTTACAAAAATTAAATAAAAAAATGAATATCTAATTCACCTCCGTTTTTTGATTTTCACTTATTCAGTGGGTTTATTTTCATGTGGTATCAAATACTTTTCCCCCTCATTTGGGATCTACTATTTGGAGTTTAGAGGATTTGAATTTCTCTCTAGTAAAAGTATTTGGAACTGAATCTCTTATATCTATGATATAAAACCATATTTCCTTTAACATTATGGGATTACCACTCCCATTAGAAATACCTATAACATATAAAATGAAAATATTTATAATTATCTTCTATATAAATATATGTTTATGTTTTAGATGATTCTTCGTTTATGATTCAACCAATTTCTACGATTTCTTCTTTGATTGTAGTTGATTAATATAATTATGAAAATTATTGATATTAATGGAATTATATATTATTTAATATTGTATAGTATTAATTTCTTAATGTGAAATGTATAAATTGGATCCATGTTATATTGGATAAATTATAGAGTATTTATAGAGTATATTTTATGAGGAATATGGATTATATTTTTTTGGAGGTTAATGTATGAATACAAAAATACACAAAAGATGAACTATAGTATAATTCTTTAAAATGAAAAATGATAGTGATATGAAAATACATAGTTATTTTGGGAGGTTTTAATATTCAACATTGTTTGGGAAGATACATCACATTTTACTAAATATGTCTGATGCTAAAGTATCTGATCTTGACGATATGGATCCATGAATACTCCCTTTGGATGACTTGTATGAAATTCTTACTATATATTAAATGATTTTGTGAAGTGTGTTCATGAAAAAGAAAAATTATAAAAAACATATTACTCAAAAATACTAGAATGAGGAGAAATATAGGAAGATTTTTTCTGAAAATTAAGATGGATGTTTAGATTCATATATAGATGTTTATTTCAAATTATATAAAGCATGGTCTCTTATGTCAATAAATTTACAAAAATGTAAGGAATAATTATAGGGAAATATTCCACTAAAATGTTTTATATTTAGAACCATTGAAACTATTTTGTGAAGGTTATCCAAAGATAAAACTATAAGAATCCAATTATGTAACAGAATAATGGATAAAGATATGATTTAAAAGTAATCATCAAAGGATAAGAAGTCATGTTTTTTATTTAAAATGAAAGAGAAGTAATTTTACAAAATTCATGAAGTCATATTTTTTATCAATGTCTGAATTTTGTGAAATTAGTAATGAGAACAATAATTTGGATTTCTAGTGATATGGATGAAAATTTTCTAATGACAAATGTTAATGAAGAATATGTCACTAGAGGTCTATGAGGTAATGTTGAAACATGTAACGAACCACATAATGTTTTCCAATTATGTCACCTAATCTAGCTCACCATAAGGCCTCAAGGACCCCTCGTCAACTGATAGTGTATTTTAACCATCGACAAGGGTCTAAAAAGTTTATTGTGGAGACTATACCTTCTTTTCTGAGTGTAATTATGTTAGAAAAGTATTGGAAACATACATAGAGATCCGAAAAAAAATATTCATAACAAATAACATTAAATTAAGAATTATAAATCAAATAAAATGAGGTGTACATTCATACAACCTCATAGAATAAAAAACATGAATCATTCAGTAAATAATTAGGCTGAAAAAAAAATAAATATTTAAAAGTATATACAACAATATCTATTGCAAATACTGATCTGAACTATATTCCCAATCCCCACGATGCTTGAGATACACCTGCTAGATCTTAAGACTACGCATGAGAGACTCTGATTGATATATAATCATTGTCAGTAAACCCTATCCAATGCACAACCTATGATCCTACCTTAATGAAATCAATTGATTTTCACACTCACACCGAGGTTCATGTATAGGGGGTGAGAAATAAATATTAGTAGGCCCCCCTCAATACTAGACCTATAATTTACTATCATAAAAAGTGAGTGAACATGTGATATATTCATCCTAGTTGAATACCAACAGAAACTGGCATAACAGATACACATTGTAAAGGGGAAAACACAAGAATGAATCCAAACTGTTAGTTATTGCATGAAACCCATGGTAACATTACCATTACTCTATCCCTTACCATAGGTTTTAAATCACATGTCTCACATAGACACTAGGAAACTATATCATACTCCATATATAAGTATAAGATTTAATATATATAAATATAAGAAGAAGAAATGTTAGACCACAAGGCATAACCACATAAATTCACATGAACAAAACGCATTGCAGGGCGTAAGGAAACCAATATAATGATTTGAACTGGTGTTATTAACTTCTTAGATAATAGAAATAGAGAACCTATCAGTCCCAAAGGCCACGTAGAACAAATCAGTAACCATCTATGGACCCAAAAAATGTCACATGACATCAATAAATGTGTAGGAGTACATAGAATCCACTGACCTAAGAGCTAAAAGGCGTCCATATCACATAAAAATCACTCCGTGAGTGCCTCAAAACCTTTCAATCCTATTGACTCACTAGTAAAGTATAACACTCAACATGATTGGTGTTTCGCTCATTTAGATCATCCATTAGCTCCCTATCTAAAAAATCCAATAGTGGAGATAACCATATAAAAAATACGGCCAGTGTACAATCAATGATTTCCTAATTCTCCCCTCTTTAAACCATTGTCCTGAGAAAAACATCCTCAAACATCATAGTGAAAGTCCAAATAAACATGAGATGATCCAACCTCTAACACACTATAAAAAAAACTAAATTTATAACAATTTTTAAAGTACATCCAAAAATGTGTGGGTCCTCTCACAATATCATAGATATCAACACCCCAAAAACATCCCCATCTGGCTCTCAATTACCCACCATTGGGCCATACCAAAACTCATGGCTCTTATAATATCTGGGGCCACAACATAAAAGAATTTCCTTCTTGGGAATCACCTAATACACCCAATATCTCAGGCCATCCCTGATAAAACAACCTCACCTAGCCCAGTGGACATAGAAAGAGTATTAATCCCAATGATGGGTTCTTATAGATCTTCTATGAGCATGAAACACACCCAGTGAAAAACCATATTATGTTTCCCTCGGTGACCAACAACAAATATTCAATCAACCACACACCCAAATGGGAATCCAAATGAACAATCCCTCCAATAGGGGATTTTACAATGGTCGTCAGGACCACCATAAATGTAGGATACCCTCCATAATGGATCCTCATCAAAAGATAGAATAAAGCATTCCATAAAATAATAATAGAAAAAACTAATGATAACCAATAATCACTAGATCAGAAATATATCACAAGGGAATCCTTAGAAGTCCCTTAGTTAAATAAAATGATCTCAACAAAACCTTGTGGTATTCTCTATCCATGGGTGTCAACCCAACCCAACGGAACAAATATATATGGTCTAGAAACAAAAAATATTGAACAAAACTACTATAACATTGAGAAATTGGTCCTCATACATGGGTACAAACAATGACCTCCTCAGAGATACTACTTGATTCCAAATACTGGAATTTTTCTAATGGAAATCAAATTACAATGGATAACATACACTATCCTATATGAACTGACAAGAACACAACTCTAAATTATGTTCTCTAAACACCAAACTGATACCTCCATAGTGATATGTGTGGAAAAATGTTCAAAATGTACTCATCAAAAGTCTAATTACAAAAAAATGTAGGTGAACAAGAATAACTGACAAGGGTATGAAAAACGTACATGGCGTGCACATTGGGAACATAGTGTGTACCCATAAGGGCCCTCCATGGTTTTGCTCCTTAGGCCACTCATTGTGTATTATATAAAATAAAGGGTGTGTGGACCTTGTATACTGCATGTACCACAACATGGGTACCGGATCATGTACCTTATCTACATTCATCCTGTGACATGCCAATTGAAGTGACATGCATCACCTGCACACAACATGTAACCCCACATGGGTATTATCTAGTGTAAATTTCTATATACCCTTCAAGGGGTTGTACACTTTCATAACATGGACCCCACATTGCTAGTAGATATATACCATATATTAAAAATGTACCATCAAATGGGTTGTCTGGACAATTACTCAACCGCACCCCAGAATCCCACTTTATAGAGTATACCCCCCAAGAACATCACAAGTAGCCCCAAAATCTTCTTCCCTGAATATGTAGAACACATGATGTTTGTTGAACAACACTACTAAAAAACATGCCTTCAATAGAGTTTCTGTTTATGAACAATTTTTAGTTTTTATAAAGGTCATAAATATGTAAATAATTAGACAAATTCAAATTAAAAATGATTAAATTAAAAAAATATCAAATTTTTTATTAATTAAATAATTATTGATAAAAATGAATAAATTTCATTTACATATATATATATATAATCTATACATTTTAATAAATGGTATATATTAAATATATAGAAATATAATATGAATAAAATGAATCAATTAAACAAATAAAAATGAAAAATGATGGAATTATGAAAAATAATTAACATTTTATTTATTAAATATTTATTGATAAAAATGAATAAATTTAATAAATATATATAGATTATAAATATTATTAAATAATAAATAATATATATATATATTAATTGTATAGATTGTAATAAAAAACGAAAACAATTAAAAATGACTAAATAGTAAAAATTATTAAAAAAGTAAAAATAAATAAATTGTAACTATTATACAGAAAATTAAAAATTAATACACTACCAAATTATTAAAAAAAATTAATAAAAATATTATTAATAAAACCTAATAATTAAAATATATATATATATATATTATAAATATTAATAAATAAGATTAGGTAAATATAAATATGGAAAAATAATAAAATTTAACAGTTAAAAACATATTAATATCATATTCATTTTTAATGGTTTATATACATAATTATTCATCAATACCTTTAAACTAGATATATATTCATATATATGTATATAGTAATGTATATAATATCTCCTAAAATATGATTTATATAATACAAAATATTAATGTATTTCTATAAATAAGTCCAATAATTAGTTGATGTATTGTTTGTAAATAAAAATTAATATTAATTAAAAATAATGACCAACTTCATCAAGTAATAGAAATAATTTAATTTCATTTAATCATTCAATTTAACATATATAAAATTTGGGTTACATTGATTTCAAATACATTTTTGAAATTAATAAATTTTTATATATAACACACACAAAAAGAAATTAATGTAATTACGGAAATCATATATTGAAACATATAAAACTCATATTTATTTAATTTATTCATGATATAATATATCCATTTTAGAATTTTTTTTTAACATAATAAATTTAATATGTTTTTTTAATATGTAATTTTTTTTAAATATTATTACTGTAAGGTATTAATTCATTACTAATATTTTTATTTTTAATTTATTAGAGAATTTAATCATTTCTTATTATTTATTTATATTTATTTAATATCATTGAATATTTTAAAATTTTATTTACCATTATTTCAATATATATCAAATTTTTTAATATTTTAAATTTATTAACAAAACAATTGTTTTTTAAATATTTATAACGAGTACTCTTTTTAAATTTTTTAGTTGAACTCAGTTTTATCATACATTTATTTAAGATTATGTAATTATTAATAATGTTAGAAATAATTTTTTTAAAATAAATATATTATTAAATATATATTTAATATATTTATGAATTTATATTTTTATAATTATATTTAAAAAAAATGATTTTTTTATATTAATAAAAAAATATAATTTTAAAATTACTATAGCATTATTTAAATAATGAATATATTTACAATATTTATATATATTATTAATATATGTAATTTTATAATTATAAATAATGATATAAATATATAAATATAATTTTTATAAAAGAAGTTAAATAATTATAAATTAATAATTTTATGTTTAAATAATTATAAAATTATAATAAATATATTTATAAAGTGAAAAAAATTATTTATTTATAATTTTATATATTTATTAAATATATATAACTATATAAATATACAATGATATAAGTATATTTATATTTATAAATAAATAATTATAAATATATTTTAAAATTTATTTATAAATTTTTTAAAATTATTAATAAGATAATATATATATATAGATAATTAAAATTAAATAATAGATTTTTTTAAAAGTATTCATATAATTATAAATAAATATATATTTATTTAAATATTTGTAAAATGAGAATAAATAAATATATAACTGATTAAATAGCTTTACCATTTTTTATTTATATTTAAAATTATAAATCCTTTACTAGTGCTAATGTTTTCATTCTTAAAATGATGATATTTATCTGATGTTCTTTTGTTCTGATAAAAATTCCATTTATCATCGTTTAATAATTTAGTGCTAATAAAATGTTACTTTATCAGTCCATTTTTTGGAAGGCAAATAAAATTATCCACGGTTTATTTAATGAACCCTTACCATGAATGCATAATTTTGAAACCTCCAGATTTCCAAAGAAGCCTCTTTCTTCTGGCACTTCTCTTCATCGAATCGAACCTCGAATCACAGATCAAATCATTGATGGAACAAATCCAAATCTTGAGTCGACACAACTTTTTTCATCCTTGAAGATGGTTTTTTATGTACTCCACTATAGTTTAAATAAAAAATTGTAATTAAGTAAAAAGTATACATTATCAATGATGAAAGAATGATTCAATCCTAGTTATGTTAATTTATCTTCCTCCCCAACCATTGATTACTTGTTTGGAGATATCTTTTTTTTCATTGTCTCTTTTTATTCATTACATTTCTCTACCGTGATTTGATTACCACATTCCCTTATTCTTCAAGACTTCTAGTTGTTTTATTGAAGTTTTTTCGTTATCTACGACATCCTAAGGAATGTGTATTTAGGCTTTATTATTTCCCAAAATTGTTCATGTTATTGGGTGTTTGAAATTTTTTTCTCTTATGTTATTATTATTATTTCAGTTTAATTGTATTAAAATATTCTTGTAACTCAATATTCATATGGTATTATAATTTATTTACAATTGGTTTCTAGTGAATTTGGCATTTTTTATCTCGGTTCAAAAGAAAAATTATATTTTTCACTAATAAAGTATTGATGATGGTTTTCATAATGTAATTTTGTTTTTTAAATTATTTGAGGTAGTTTATGAAATCTAGTTGGGCCTTGTTGTCAATGGCTCACTAAGACTTGCATATTGGGGAGAGGCATTGCGAGGAGTAGCTGTAGCACCTCACCCCTATCAAGTTGTGGTGATCTCATTGAGGCACGCTAAAGGTACATTCCTCGCATTCCACCCCTTTGAGAGATTATGTTTGAATTTCAAAAGTGGTGTGGCCCCCAAAAATATTTTATGAAATTTATTATTCTTTTATAACCATGTCACAAATAATTATAATATTAATTTCATAATGTTCTTTTAGTATTAATGAATTAACCTGATTTTAATTCATAAAATTTTTTATAATGGTGTAAAAAAGAAACAATTTATGATGATATATAGATATTTAGTGTTACAAGTTATATCATTTTATGTATATGATAAAAGTTTCGGGGATCCGTTGTTGGGATTCGGTTACATGAGGCACTGGTCCGGTGTTCCGGGTTTTCACCAGGTAGTGAGAGAAAGCTGGGAGGATCCGATCCAGGGACATTTATGGGTTGTTCTGCATGGGAAGTTGAAGAGAATCATGAAGGCTCTATATACTTGGGCCAGGGGTATTCCTCCCATTGAGCATAAGATGGATGAGATAAAAAAGGAAGTTGAGCGGCTTGAGGCAAGAATTGAGATGGTTTGGGATGATGATGTCTTCAGTGAGCTCTCGATGAAGAAGAAATATATGGAGGCTTTGTTACTCTCTCAGGAGAGCGGGGAAATTGATTACATGAGGGTTAAATGGACTAAGGAGGGCGACATTAATATGAATTTTTTCCATGCCTTCATTAGGGAGAGGCGGTGTACAGTCAATCCAAATCTGGCCCTTGAGGATGGTTCCTTCACTAAGAAGAGGGATGTGATTGGGGGAATGGATTTCTCACATTTTAAGGACCTTATGGTGGGTCTTAATTAGGTTAAGCCTCAAGTGTACCCTGCAGGGGGTGAATATTTCTAGGTGAGGGTTCCATCTCAGGTTTCTCCCCAAGATAATGAACAGTTGGAGAGAGTCCCAGAGGAGGAGGAGATCAAGGTGTCCATGAAAAACCTTAATCATGAGAGTGCAGCAGGGCCCAACGGCTTCCCGAGATATTTGTATAGTCATTACTGGTAGGTGGTTAAGGGGGATATAATCAATTTTATTCAGGACTTCTTCAGAGGGGATAGACTCCCAAGGATTTCCTCAGCCATGAACCTAGTTCTGTTACTAATGATCAAGGCTCCTTCACCCCTTTTACATTATTGGCCTCTAAGTATGTGTACTTTCACTTACAAAATTCTGGCTAGTATCATCATCATGTGGTTGGCCGATAATTTTTATCGATGGATATCCAAGGAGAAACACAGTTTTATGAGAGATCTCTCCATTTATGGTGCCATAGCGATGGCACAGGAGATGTTAAAAGACCTCTCCTTCAAGTACCGAGGTTCCAATTTGGCTATTAAGCTTGATATGAACAAGGCATATGGTAGTATTGAATGGGGTTTCCTCAATAGGGTCCTGAAAAATATGGGCCTCTCCAGCTGGTCTTGTTACATCATGTTCAGGTTTTTTATTTCTGTTTGGATGACAGTGTCCTTTATGGGTCGTACTCCTGGTTTCTTCAAGACGGTGAGTGGTCTCAAGCAAGGTGATCTGTTATCCCCGAGCATTTTCATTCTTATGCAGGACACCATGAGAAGGTTGATCGACCATGGTCTTGCAAGAGGTGATGTTTTTCCTCACCAGAGGAGACTGAGGCTTCCTCCCATTTCCCATTTAATGTTTGCGGATGATACCCTTAATTTCATTAATGTGGGTAAGCGATCTGTGCATGGCATGATTATGATTCTTGAGGAGTACTGCCACTAGAGTGGTCAGCAAATTAACAATGAAAAGAGTGGCTTCTACGTGGAGGACACATGCACTCCGAGAAGGGTGGGTGATTTTGGTTATAGATTGGGAATGTGTCTTGGCCTATTTCCAATGGAATATCTGGTTACCCTTGTGTCTATGGGCTGTATGTGCATCAGAGACTTTGATCGAGTTGTGATCAATATTTCTAGTCGAATTCGTAATAGGTATAATCACTTTCTATCCTTTGGTTGTAGGATCACTATCATGAATAGTGTCATCTTAGCCATTACTGTGCATGCTCTCTCAGCCTTGAATGTTCCAAAGGGGGTCATTAGAGCCATTTATAAACTCTTGGCCCAGTTCATTTTGGATGCATCGTTAGAGTGGAAGAAGTATTGGGTCTCCTGGGGGACGATGTCTTGTCCCATTGCAGAGGGAGGGGTCAATGTAAAATGTCTTGAAAAAACCATAATTTACATGCATGTGAATCTGTCTTGGGAGGTGATTGAAGAGCGTACCATGCGGGGAAAGATGATGGCTATTCGGCATGGGTCCAATGCTGATTTTTTTCAAGGAGGGAGTCCCCGCTTTGGACTTCGATGGGTAGCATGATCCCAAGCATAATTAATTACTTGAAGTGAATTATTGGGGAGGGGAATGTCCTCTTCTGTCATCACAATTGTTCGAGAAGAGTCCTTTTCTATCCAGGCTGTCCATCCCCAATGATCTCTTTCAGGGTGGCGAGCCAATTCCCTCTTTTCATCAGGGGATTTTTGGATGTGAACTAGCTTGAGCTATTTGACTCCATCATATTGAGCCCGGTCGCAGATTGATGTGTCTTCACCCCTACTACTTGGGTTGTTTTAATTCAAAATACATCCAAAGGCTCGGCCCTACCCAAGGTCAGCAAGGCGGATGGTTTGGTCAGGTTTGGTGCAAGACGATTCCGACTAAGTATAACTTCCTTACGTGGCGTATTCAGCACCAGGTCCTTCCAACTGATGAAAATGTTAAAATGCATGGTATAAGTATGGAGTCTAGCTGCCATTGATATGAGAACAGAAGAGAGGATAGCATCGATCGTCTGTTCTTCGAAGGGGAGTGGGCCATGCTGGTCTGGAGTTTCTTCGGGAGATTTTCTGGTTGTGCCCCTACGACACAAGCAGTGGTGCCTTTCTGGAGATTTGGTTTTAGGGGGAGGTTTGGAAAGTGAAGGAGAACTTGGTGCAGGCATTTATCTTTCGAACTGGGTGCTGCAGTCTGTGGACAGCACGGAACCGGTCCATGTTCGAGGGGTTAACAGCCTTGGGATACCGTATCATCACCAACACGCGTGCTCGACTGGTGCGGGTTTGAGGGTCTCTGGTCGGATGATCCTTCTCTGCAAGGACTGAACATGCATCGTGATCCCACCCAGAAGATGGGTCTCCGGCAGTAGGGGATCTGGGTGAGGTGGCACCCTCTTATTTTCTTCCTCAAGCTAAATATTGATGGGTCATGTGTGTCAGGTGACATGCGCAGTGGAGGTGTGGTCAGGGATTGCAAGGGCAATGTGTATTCAGCATTTATGGCGAATTACAGTGAAGGTTCCTCTCTGCAGGGAGAGGTAAAGGCTGTTCTTTCAGGCATCACCTTATGCAGGCAACGAGAGCTTAATATCACCCATGTGAAGACAGACTCAATGACCATATGTGAATCCTTACATGGAACGGGTATGATACCTTGGTCCATTTTTCACACAATTCAAAAATTTAGGGCTCACCTCGACAGTAATACCCAATTCACTCACAAGTGGAGGGAGGGGAATAAGATGGCGGATCATTTGGTTTATATGGAGACCCCAGGTAACCTGTTTCAATGTATTTCCATTGTTTCTCATCTCAAACCTGCGGGGGTGAACCTGATCCGGGGGGATTCCCTTGGCCTCCATTATTTCCACCCTCCTTAAGCATGTCGTTCCTTGTTTGCTATTTGTTTTTGTTTTGTGTCCCTTGGAATAAAAATTGTAACGTTGGATGGTAGTAATTATTATTATAGTATTATTGAAAGAATAATAATATCACTATTTTGGAATCATGATTTTAAAACTATACAAGGGTAGAGATTTGGTATTTTTGGGCAAAATAATAATATATGCTAATAAATTGGTGAAATACGATGATAAACCATATATAGGACATGATAAAAATGTAACAATGATCTAATTTCACAATTTGTTTATCTATTTCATTATCTTTTTACTAAAAATTTTAGCAAATCATTATCATAGGTAATGGGGTACTACGAGTGGAGTGGATAACATGAGATAATTGAAGAATAAAATTCTATATAATTAATTTAATCGAATTCCACAATCTACATTTATAAATAAACATCCCTTGTTCTCATTTATTCAAAGACAATGCTCAATTTTTCCCTCTGTTAATATATAAAATGTCATCTCCCTTGTATTTCTATTCAATCGTTATTATTTTTGGTGGTTAGAAGGTCTCATATTAGACAAGAATTTCGTGAACATTATGGGTTCATATTCATATACCTTCTATTTCCTGTAGACACTTTTTTATTGAAATAATAAATAAATTAAAAATTAACAAGATTATATAATCATAATGTAGTACATTATATCTATATTAATTTTTTTTTTCTGAATTATTTGTTACTCACTATCACAATTTAGTTTTCTTTATCCACTGCAACTCCAATTATGGATTCATAATCATTCCAAATTCATTCATGTTTACAGATCCTCAGTTCTTTTATGTTTTATACATAATTTTAGAATGTTGAAATGGTTCTATATTTTTTATATCATCATACATTTATTTTACTTTATAGGATATATTATTCAGCCACCTTTAATACCATTTATTGATCAATTACCTTGTGGATGTAATGGTACAATCTTTTCAATTCAATCCAAATAGAATTTATATTGTTATGGTATCTATTAAACATCATTTCAATTATATTCTATAGTTATAAATCCATTATATTATCATCCATTTGATTTATTTAACATTATATATGAATTAATTATTCACATCATTCTCATTCCATAATCCATTACCATGTAAATGTATAGAATTTTTAATACTATTTTTAATTATAAATAAAATTTTATTTTTTAAAAGAGTTAGAAAATCATAATTTAAATGATTTAATAAAAAAAATATAATTTTAATATCTTCCCCATAATAATTTAGCCATTAGGGATCATATGTTCACTCTCTTTATACAATTTTTAAAAGCTAAAAAATATAAAATTCAAATATAAAAGTTCATTTTTATTTAAGTTAAATTTTCAATTACATTGTTAGAAATGATTTATTTTAATAATAATTTATATGATTATAAAATGTTATATTAGTTATTATAAAATAATATTAATATATTATGAATGTTATATTAACCATTTTTTTCTCAATTTTACTTCTCATAATCTGTTAATATGTCAATGTTTTCAAATGAATTGAACATCATTTCCCTTGTCCTTATACACCAATGAAACTATAGAAATGAGACCACTTTAAATATATTGACAGAAATCAAACATTTTATTTTAATCCTCAAAATCATTTATGATTATAATTTTTTCTAACAATACATTCCCATGTAATTCCATCATATGAAAAATCATTATCATTTAAATTTCCTCATGTCTCTTCGGTAGAAGTTGGGGGAATATAGTTTTAAATGGTGGTGTCATGGTAGTGTGGGGGTAACTCAACATTTTCGGATTCCCCTAGAAATATCACATGTATATAGAATTTTATATTTTGGTGCCAATTATATCATGACATTAATGTCTGCATCTATTGTTATATTCTTAAAGAAGACATAAAAATTCATTCAAACGACATGATTAAGTACACTATTATAAAGGTTACCTTCAGAATATTTCATGAAACACAATTTTAACATTTAATTTAATGTTAATGGGTTTTAATTTGATTCTAATATTTTTCAATTGATACTAATAGTTTATATTAAAAATTTGGCTTAAAACTCATTTTTTGTTATTTAAAAAAAATTCTCCATTTTCACATGGAATTAAATAAATCGAATTTAAGTCATGTTTTAAAAATTAAAAAGTATCCTTTTTAATTAAGAAAAATGGTTTTATATGATATTTTAAATTTTAAATTTCAATCTGTTAATTTTAAATGTTATAAGGTGAAAAGTTTCATCCTCATAGGCTTCATCTCCCAAACAGTTAATATTGCATTTTGTTTCTAGATACTCACGCCATATCGTCTATACATGAACCAATGTTTCTTGAACTACCCTAAGAAGTAGTCATCCTATATGACATAGCAGTGATCATTTTGAATGAATTCAAAGTATAAATCCTACTATAATTGAGTAATTAGTTTCATAAATTCAATAACCAATTTCATTCAAAGAATACTGAAATTATTTAAAATAATAATAAGATAGGTACTCCTTATTAGTGTTATCTATAACTATCACATTTGATAATGAATATCCTATATGTATTTATTTATTACTTTTATATAATAAATATGTTCTGAACCTAATATCATTGATATGAATTGAAAATGGATGCATGCTAATAATTTGATAATATAGTACAAAGATAGACTTAAAGATTTCATAATGTTTACAATCGAGTATCAATATGAACCTTCCTAAATCCTTTTCCCATGTTTAAATTATTAAAATTCAATATAAATAAGACTATAAGAGTTATAATAATATTTTATTAGTTATGGAATATATTAGAGTTAAAAAATGGAATAAGCCTGGGGAAAGAAATATATGCACACTAATTGGGATGATACAGTGGTTTATGGGTCATTTGAAATGAATACGAGGGTAAATGATGATAGAGATCAGATGGAATAAATGATAATTGAAATTGAATATGACTTTAATGAATTTCCAATTATTTTTGAGAAGTGAAATAAATGTTTTAAAAACCATTATATACTGGTTTTACTAGATAAATTTCATTTTCACATATATTGATGTTATTTAATTTGAATTATTTGTAGAACATGGAGTGAATCTAAATTTATAGAACTACATGGTATCCTAAATGATATGATACTAGAATAAAATGAACATCCATTGTAAAAATATGATTCTAAATTAAGGTTATGTTCAATGGGAATGATGTCTAAAAATATATTGCTTGTCCAAATGATTTCATATTTTTTTTCAAGGACAAGGAATCAATCCTAAAATTCCCTATGTATGGAAGGGATCAATAAATGAAAATAGATCGTGTACATAAAAGTTTATATGGTGAATTCCTATCATTACATAGTTTATAAAGAAATATGGATGTCTATAAACCATGAGATAATTGAATTGCCACGTAGATTAAAAAACTAAATATTAGAACCTAAAATATCCAAAAGATTGTCCTCAGTGTATGAAAATTGATATGAGTATCCTTAATTTGGAAATGAGCTAAGAAAATTTCAATTTGGCTTATCTATTGATGGAATGATTCCTTTTGGTGTATAGAGTAGTAGTCTCACTACATGGCCGATCATGTTGTTAAATAATAACATGCCTCCATTGTTATTCTTGAAGTGAAAATACATTATGTTGTCTCCACTTATATCTACACCAACAAAACCTAGTAATGATAATATGTCTATTTATATCCACTGATTGATGATTTTAAATTTATGTGGGATATATTTGTTTCACTATATGATGATCATAGAAGTGAATAATTCACAATTGGGGACATGTTTTACATGAAGATAAATGAATTTCATTTTTATGAAAAAATTTCAGAATATAATAATAAAGGAAGGTTATGGTGTCCCATTTATGAAGAATGCAGAAACAAATTTCTGTTGAAACATTCATATTAGTATACATTATTATTACATCATTTTTATCCCAAAAACATAAATACAATTCCTAGAAAAAATAATTTGTTGAATATTATGTAACACTAATGATTAATCAACTGTTGTGTATTGTTAAATATATTGAAACTATTTTCTGTAAAAAAAATTTCTGAAAATCATATTAAATTAGATTGCAAAAAAAGATAAATTTTATTTAAATTCTTATATTGGAATTTTTATTACAAAAAAAATTTTCTTGATGTCATTCATGTAGAATAAAATAAGTTTGATAGTGTTATTATACCACTTCTAAATTTTACTGAGAAAATTAATGCTGGCATCAAGGTTTGGTTAGACATGACTTACATTGGTATTAGGCGATAGTTGGAACCAGTGAAGGGGAAGGGAACATTTTCCTTACTCTAGCATCTCACACTCTATCCTAATAGGAAAAATTGAAAATTTTCATTTTCTATAATGGTGTAAAAGTTAGAGAGAGGTATTAATCAAATATGAAGAATGTTGTTTGAACGAATAATTTGATGATAAAGGATTAAAAATCACACAATTTTTATCTTTCGATGCAAGATTTGATGCCCATTTAATTTCATTTAATTATTTTTAAAAATTCATGACATACCATTACTAGACACTCCTTTATAAAATCTATATACTGTCAACTTGTATACCCAACAATGTTTCTCATCATGAATAAAAAGGTTGTAGTTATATTATTTGAATTAGAGGTGTTATTTCAACCACAATTCATTGATATCATGGTCATCTTGGTGGTTCACTTGGTTAGAGTTATTCAATAACATGGTCCAATCCATTATATATGTATGTCACCCATTGAATGATATATGAATATTTTGAAAGGGCATGTCAAGAATCAAAGTCATCTAAAAGGTTTTATTGAAGAATTCTATATTGGTGAAGAAGTTATTAAATTCTGTACCAATTACCTTTCATATGATTACAACATCAGTGTAATGCCCCTTGATTTCACAGTATGTTATTTCATTAAATTATTTCAATAGCTTATACTACTTGTAACACTGACTAGTCATGCGTTATACGCAAGATGGAGTTTCCACAAGATAACACATTAGTATTATAATTATTCAGACAATGTACAAATTTATCAATTAAATATTGTAATACGAAACGAACCAAATAAATTTTTATTTTTATTTATAATGTTTTCACATTTTTAAAAAATATTTATAATTAAATGAATATATTTTGTTAAAATAGTTATATATTTAGAAAAACTATTTTCTTAATAGAACTACTTTTTATGTAATTTTTTGAATAGTAATAAAATTAATATTAGAGACTCATAAAAATTGAATTTTAAAAAATAGACTTCATTTCTGGATTCTGAATATTAAAATTATCATAGAGTGATTTTTTAGTATTTTTCTGAAAAGTATCAATTTTTTATAAATAGTGAGACATATTCCATTGTACATAAAAACCGACTACATAAATAAAATAAATATTTTTAATTAAAATTTATCTAAATGTAAAAATAGATACATAATACATATATTAGTCAAATATAAGTCATTTGAGTCATTTTATAATAATATTAGATATATAAAATCTTATTGATGTTTTTAACGTCATTTACCCACATTCTTGGCACATTTGCAAATATGCATAAAAAACATTACTACTTCTGTGAATTTAATTTCAAAACACTGATATACACAGTTGTCATATATTAGTAAAATGTGGTTCAATAGGAAGAATTTTTTGGTGAATAGTATCTTTTGAATTGTATTTACCACGATTACAAGTAAATATGGTAATTAAAAATTGAAATATTAATATTATAATATAAAGATACCCCAAAACTTGTAATAATCTTATTGGATATGTGTTTCTTTACAAAAATAAACCTTAAAAATAAAATAGTATCCATCTTGATCCATTTGGGTTAGATTAGGACCTGTATTATATTTTATTTAAGGAAGAGTTAAAATTTTTAAATTAAAATTTTAATAATGAAAACATTTTTAATATATGGATATAAAAAATATAAATTTAACTATAAATATTCATTAGAAATATAAAATTATTTTCCATATCATGGTATTTTATTTATAATTTTTAGACCTTAAATAATAAATTTATGTTATGACACAATGATGATGTGGTAAATAACTTATTAATGAATGATCAAAATGAATGATATTATAAATATTAAAATAAATGTAAACTGAATGTTTTTATTCTATCCATTATTTCTATATGTGAATATGACATGTTTGGAGTTATTCAGTGTATTTGTTACGTAATCATATTTTTATGACTTTCACAAAAACCAAACACTAAATATTGTCTAAATTGACATAAATGATTGTTAAAAAATACTATTTTATTAAATTAAACAATTGTACTAAAAATATAAGGCTTCAACAAATGACATATATAATGTCATAAATTTCATTAATAAACCACTTGAGGTTCTCTTGGAATTTTATAATGACTATATTAACCATATTGTACAAAAATACAAGAAAAATGGTAAAAGTTAAACTATTTAATGAAGAGTTAATTCTAAACAATATGGTTAATATGGGGACCTAAACTTGTCTAAAAACTATTGGATGAGAGTATTCTGATCCATAACCACCTTAGACTCAAAATAAAACCATTTTTATCTATTAGGAATAGAAAATAATTTTATAATTAATAATTTTTTCAAGCTTTTCCTAAAGTGTCCCTCCCCTCTCTTATAAAAGGGTACTTCCCCTTCTCTAAAATTGACACCTCCAAATCCATTTGGATCGAAAAAATCATTCTTAAATATTATCAAAATAACCATAAATTAATCATATATCCTTACATTGATCATAAATCCAACATAAAAAATCTTTTTAGTTAAAATCAAGAGGAAGAACCTAAAGAAGAGGTAATTATTTCATCACCACCTTCATTGTTTTTCTTCTTCATCTACTTTTCTTTTATTGTTTATTTAAATAGTTAAATAATACCTCTAGTACCTTATACATACTCAGATGTTATTATAAATATGGTAAAACTAGATTAATTATTCTATCCATCCTAGGAATGAAAGTCACCATACATGTGTACGTAAGGCTTACCATCTCCATGTAATGGTGTAGTGTGTTATTAAACACATCATTATTTGAATGGTTATAATAATGAGTATAATTAATTTAAATAATTAATATAACATGTTAATGAAACTGTTTTTATACTATACCATCCAATTGAATACCTTTTCACCAGTAATAGAATGATATTGTCACCCGTGTGTACGCAGAGCTTAACGTTTCCACAACGCGAAGAGATTCATCTACAATGATCAATGTTAAAGAATTATTAAATATATGTATATATTTATTAAGTGTGATATATATGAAATAATATTTATATTGGAAATATATATATTTATTTTGATTAATATATGTCATTTACATATATACTATACGATAAGACAACCGAAACAACGTTAATGCACACATACGAACAACCGTCTCTATGAATAGTGTTTCCATTTCATATATCTATCTATTATACATATTTATATTCTGAATATATATGATATATAAAGCATGTATTATATTCTCTAATTATTTAAATAATGATCTAGTTGACACGATCAAGAATAATAGGTTAAAACATGTACGATAATGAAGGCGATTATTACCCAAAATGTTACTTTAACATTGAGATTTTTATTAAATGGGCAGTATAAATTCATAAATGAATCATATATCGTATCATAAATAATAATATGGTTCTTTTTGTAATTTAATAACATACAATGGTCATTATATAAAAGGTTAAAAGTACCCTTTACTAAAGGAATGTACAAGGTAAGGGTTAATTCCACAATCTCATTATTATCCGAGGGTGTTTATGCGTATGTATTTACTGGGAAAAAAATATCATCCATGTCCTTGTTTCATAAAAAAAAATTCAAAAAAAATATTTTAGTGGTTTAAGGAAAATAATATTTAACCAGCTCATCATTTTATATGTTTTAAAGATTTATTTGTTTAAATCAGTTTAACTAATGTCCATGTTTTCAAAAATGATATTAAATATTTATTTAAATATGCATGATTGTTTTGAAATATTAATTCCATTCAGTAGATTCGAAATTTTATGGGAAAATTTTATTAAAAAATCTCTTATATATGAATTCCTTTATAAATTGTGTGACATTTATATGATTTCATGAAAAAAGGAATATTTCTATAAAAGAGTTTTATTGTTCATTTTCAACTATGTCAACATCCTGTAATGGATATTATTCCTGATTTTAGTTGATTTATTATCATAAAATATTCCATATAATATTTAATGAGTATTTATATGATTTACTATTGATGTTTCATTTTTATACCATTCATGGTGTATGGTTAAAGTATTGACATTTTTTTTTGAAATTTTTAATACAAATGATTACGTTATGTCTCACCCTTTTCATATGAGAAATGAATTGGACATATTAAGTTACAGGAGGGTCCCAATATAGACCCTAGATGCATTGGTATGTCTCATGAGACAAAATAGTGTCTTGGAAATAGGCCTCAAAAGAATATTTGTGAATGGTCTTGAGACAGGGCCTTGTCATAGTAGTTATTATGTATGGCATTATGCATTCCATCGTTATGAAATTAGTTATTACATGTGATTATTCGACTAGTAGAATAACCATGTTTATGTTTATATGGTAATGTTTGATTTATTTCTTCCATATTATGTTCATGTTTATGTTTAAAAGGCTATTGTTTTTATTTTACATATTTCCTTAAAAGTTTATAGCTTCAACTGAATTATTTACCCTTACTATGCATCTGAGGTCACCCATTTGTAATGTTTAATTTTCCTAGGATTCCAAGAAGTGTATTATTATTGATATGTAGTGTTATTAAAAGAGAATAATGAAAGCTTTAAAGGGTTATCTATGATATATTTTATGTTATAAATTTTATTGGTATGTTCCTTTATGTAATTTATTTTCCAATATTGCTAAACTGATTATTCCTTTAGGACTTGATCTCTTAGGATCATGCCAATGTTATGTAATAATTCACCGAATATGGGTAACTAGGTTATGGTGTTTCATTTGGTATCATAAGAATTATGTAAAAACCTTGGGAGCTAGATTTAGAAAAACCTTGATTATATATCATTACACTAAGATAGATTTTGAGTATTATGATAAAAGAACATCTTAGAATATTGTTAATGAAGAGATTTTGTGAGTTTTACAAGAAATACATCCATATATGGATACAAAAAAGTGTACATAGTTTTGTAATAGTTTTACCTGGGATTAAAAACTCTAAGAAGGATCCTCAGGCTTGACTTGGGGTATCCTGGTACACAATGATGGGCCTTAATGTGCACATGGTTTGACACTCCATGGGGATATGCTTTAGATAATTCACATTTTCTATACAAACTTATTTGAATGATTTTAATAGAATATAAGAATAAATAACCTTGTTTGATATTAATGTGTTTTATATTGAAAATACGGTGTAATGATATTCAATAAATGGTTTTATTACTATTGTTAGTCGCACAATGATTTTTGGTTTTTGTCAATGGATGGATTTCAAGGAAGTCATAGTAATATTTAACATGACATACAAGTGGGAATGGTGGTGGAAATAAGAAACGAAATGGAATTTAGATAAGTGTAAAATATATCATGTTCATGAAAAATATGTTTTCCAAAAATATGATCTACAACATATTCATAAATCAAATTCCAAACACAACAAAGATGAGAAAGGCAGAGAATGATAAGTGCTATAGAAGTGTAGACCATGGAGAAAAAAATCTCATTTTCCATCATGCAGTAAATGTGGAAGGATACACCTAGTAATGTGTCTCAATGGATCAAATAAATACTTTATTTATGGGGAAGAAGGATATAATGTAATGAATTTTCAAGAAGAAATGAAGAGTACTATAAAAAAAATAAAATGATCCTAAGAATACATTTATAGTCATTGTTAATAAATGTATGGGACATGGGAATTAATAGATTAGATGTCCTATTTTATAGGATAACCACTAGGTCAAGTAAAACCCTATGTTGAATTAAATGGATAGAGAATTGTTTAAAAGTATTAATACTCTTTTTTATGGGATTACATTAAAATATTTTCTCTCATATGTGTAACCCTGTAATTTTAATATGAAAATTCTATTTGAGAAAGAATTATCTTTTCATTTTTGGATATATTTATCAAAAACAATTTGGGTTTATAAGATCCTTGAATTTGAGGCAATTATAGGTTATTACCTTTTAAGATGAAAATTTGTGGTATTAGATAACATTTGTGGTAAAAATATGTTATAATTATTTTTCAAGAATTTATCTTATTTTCTAGAATGTTATAAAATTATATAGTTTTTTAAAAAGGACAACATGAAGACCGTGTAACAACCCGTCACATAGGACAAATCTGTAGGAGTCAAACCCACAACCAAAGCGTGACTTGGATTTATCATCTACCAAAAGAATACAAGATGTTAGTTGTTAGTATGACTAAGTATTTTTAGTTAAATGGTTATATGGATCACAAATATGTTGATTTTCAGAACATAGGATTTATAAAATAGATATCCTTAGTGTAGGAAAATGATTTGGTGAATAAGTTATAATTTTTATTTTGGAATAAATTCTATGTTTTGGGACCACTATATGCCAAAGGAAAATTGAATACAGTGGGATTTCATTTGAGGAGTAATGTGGTATTTTTAATTTAGAAGAATATATTTTTTTATTGTGGAATTATAATGATTTGGGTTAATTTTGTAAATGATTAACCAATCATAGAGAATATGTGAATAGGTTAATTACATTTAAGTATTTGACTTTAGGATTAGTTATGTTATTTGGAGATAAATGTTTAGATTTATTGTGGAAGAATATGTTATCAGATCCTTCTGAATTTTGGGTTTCAAACATAGTTTCGAATATTTTGAATAATTTCAAGGAAAATTGTTTATCTGATGGTCTTTGTTGATATTTGGGTATTGTTTGTTTAATTTTGGAGATTATGATTAGTATTTCATTATATAAAGGATTATACTTATTGGGGTTCATAAGATATTGTATTAACCATTTTGTTTTGTTAATGTATAATGAGAAAGGAAATATATAGTTCATCTTTTTTTGAATTATGTGATTCTGAAGAAGTTGATTCTAGAACTTTAGGGGTGACCAATTCATCTTGAATTCTATTTGATTGGAGAAAAGATGATTTTTTTCAAAGAAATTTATTAAAGGATAAAATTATACATTAAATGTAAGTATATCGCCTTCAGTTCTATATCAATTTCAGAAATAAATTCTTCAATATTATGACAAGGAATCTAAAACAAAAAAATTTCATTTTTACTATTACTATAGGGTAATTAAAGACTGTTTAACCCATCAAAATATTATGGTTTTTTGGTAGTTAACTTTCTCATGATCATGATTTCTATCATTCTCTATCAGCACTTGATGGTTTTTTTCTCTCCCATATCCATGTTTTTTACATGGAAACCTAGTATGGGTTATCATGGGTAACCTTTGTACTTATCTAACATTATATTATACTTATAGTTTTATAGAATATTATTCCAAAGAGGGACTTTTAATGATATTTCCAATCTAAATTTTTAAATTTAGAGGACACAATTTATAAAGGTATGGGAGGGGGAATAATGTTACAACCCAACATTATATAGTAAGTCTTTTCACTAAATTAATTAAATATCTTATAGTATACGCAACAATGAATTGGCTTGCGTTATACACAAGATTGAGTTTCTGCGAGACAACTCATTAGTATTATAATTATTTAAACAATATTTATATTTATCAATTAAATATTGTAATATGAATAGTAAAAAAAAGAAAATTAATATTATTTATTATGTTTTCACATAAATAAAAAATATATATAGTTAAATGTATATGTTTTGTTAAAATAGTTATATATTAAGAAAACTATTTATATAAAAGAACTACTTTTTTTGTCATTTAGTGAATAATAATAAAATTATTATTAGACACATATAAAAATTTAATTTGGTAAAATAGACATCATTTTTTTATTTACAACATCAAAATTATCTTGGGGTGAATTTTTTGTATTTTTCTGAAAACATTCAATTTTTGAATAATAGTGAAAAATACTACAAAGTGCAGAAAAATTGACTTTTACATTTAAAATTTTATTTTTAATTAAATTTTATCTAAAATTAAAAATAGATAAAAAATACATATATTAGTCTAATATATGTCATTTGAGTCATTTTATAATAATATTAGATATATAAAATTATATTGAACTTTTTAGTGTCCTTTACCCACCTTCTAGGAAAATTTGCAAATTTGGATAAAGCCTAATTTTACTGCTTCCATGAATTGAATTTCAAAAATCTGACATACACTATTTTCATCAGTATGTAAAATTTTGTTGAATATTATGCAAATAATTTTTGGTGATTAGTAACTTTGGAATTTTATTTACCAGGGTAAAAAGTAAATAGGGTAATTAAAGATAGAAATAATAATAATAATATAAAATTACCCACAAACATGTATTATTTATATTGGAAATGTTTTTTTACCAAAATCAACCATAGGACAAAAATAATATCCCTTTGGTTCCATTTGGGTTATATTATGGCATTTATTAATTTTTTTTTAAATAAGAGTCAAAAGCGTTAAATTCAAATTTTAATAACCAAACCATTGTTCATATAGGGTTATAGATAAGATAAATTAGTCTATAAATATTAATTAGAAATATATAGAGATTTCCCACATCTTGGTATTTTATTTATAATCTTTATTCATTAAAAAATTATATTTATTTATGAAACTATGATGATGGAATAATTACATTATTAATGAATGATTAAAATAATTTATATTAAAAATATATAAGTAAAAGTAAATTGACACTTTTGATGCCATCCACCAATTTTATAGGTGTATATGACACTTTAGGGTTGATTAAATGTATTTTATTCTATGTAATCACGTTTTTATACCTTTCACAGAAACCAAATACTAAATAGTGTCAAAATTTACATAAATGAGTGTTTAAAATAAATACTATTTTATTAAATTATATAATAGTATTAAAAATCCAATGTTTTTCCAAATGACTTATATATTGTTATATATGTCATTAATGAACTATAATTGGATTTCATGGAATATTATTGTGAATATATTAACCATGTATTATAAAAAAACAAGAAAACATGGTAAAAGATTTACTGTTTAACGAAGGGTTAAATCTAAAAGATTAAGTTAATATGGTGACATAACCATGTCTAAAACCTATTGGTTGAGAGTATTTCGACCAATCCCTATCTTATCCTCAATATAAACTCATTTAGATATATTTGAAACTTAAAAATAATTTTATATTAAATTAATATTTCAAGCATTTCATAAAGAACCTCTCATCTCTCTTCTAAATGGGTACATCCCCTTATCTTTAATTAACACCTCCAAATGGATTTGGCTCAGACAAACCCTAGAAAAATATTCTCCCAACTACCCTAACATCATCCTATATGCCTTAATTTGATCAGAAAACCCACCTATAGATCCCTTCTATTCAAATAAAAAGTATGCACCTGAAGAAGAGGTATTTTTTTAAGAGAACGATGACTTGGAAAGAAAACGTAGGTACAAATAATATAAAAGAAAGAGATTAAAAAAGTCTTAATGATGAAAAAATATTACAATGCATATTATAATGGGGGAGTAAATTTGTAAGATGATCTTCCGGCCAAATGATATTTTGATTGATACCATTTTTGGAAAGTTCATCAACAGCCATGTTGGCTTCACAATAAATATGATTGATGATGAAGCTGATGTCAAGAAGCGAGCGAGTGCAATCCAACCAACATGTGGTGATATTCCATGCAAGGTGAATCACACCATTCTATATCACCTGCATGGTGGTGGATGATTCACTCTCGATCCATATTTTTTACCAACCATGATGCTTGGAAAAAGCAACGACATGAATCATACTCATCATCTCTGCCCCCAAAGAAGAAGCTAAACCACAACTACAAAAAAGAAACTAAGTATCTGACTAAGATGGTTCCTGAATATGGAACCATGTCCTTCAGAGACGGGATTTATTTTTGATTCACCATACACAATTTCCATAATCCATCCATGGAAAGTAGCACGCCAGACAACTTCAAAGGTACATCGGGGTTGGAAAAAGTTTCCATCCACACGAAGATGTCGTAGAATGCAAAAATCATTCACTGTGTTGTTGCAATGAACCTTTTCGATTGAAGCATCTTCACATATAGAAATTCAGATTCTTATTGAACATGAATTATATAAAATTGATCAATGTTTTTGAATAATAAAATTTCTATCATAACATATCACATGAACAAGCTTAGAACCCACAATAAGAAAAAGGTTCTTAATCGGTTGAGAGCTATCCATATCTGCACATCTCTCCATTTTTTGTTTCCATAATAAAATAATAACTCCAGAAACTTCTATATACTATGATTTTATTATAAATATTGTACAACAATATACATTATTCTATCCATCCAATGAATGATAAAGTCAACATATGTGCGTACGTACAACATACCATCTCCACATCATGATATATTAGTTATTCAACATTTCATTATTTGGATGGGTATAATAGTGAGTATAATGACTGTAAGTAATGAATAAAACATGGTAATTATCCTTTATATATAATATACCATCCAATTAAACTTTATATTCCCATAAATTTAATGATATTGTCACTGGTGCATACGTACGACTTACCGTCTCCACAACGTGATGATATCCATCATCAACGGTCACTATTCAAAAATTTATTTAAAAATATATATATTGATTAAGTAGTATATATATGAAATAGTATTTCTAATGGAATTATTTATATTTATGTAGATAAATATATGTCTTTTACTTACTTTAATATCATATGATAATATAATGGAAAAAACATTCATGCTTACGTACAGACTACCATCTCCATGAACGGTGTTTCAATTTCATATATCTATCCATTATACATATTTATACTCTAGAAATATATGTTATATAAATATTTTAATATATTATAGAAGTATGTAAATGATGATCCAAGAAATATGATCAAGAATTACAGGTTAAAACATGTACAATAATGAAAGTGATTATTACCGAAAATGTTACATTAAAATGGAAATTTTTTTTATATGGGTTTTATGAAGTCATAAAAGAATTATATATGATATAATAAATATGAATATGTTTCTCATGTAATTTAATAACATACTATGGTAACTATATAGCAGGATAAACATACCCTCAAATGAAGAAAAGTTCAAGGTAAGTGTCAATTCCTCAATCTCATTATTATCTAAGATTGTTTATGTGTAAGTATTTACAGGTAAATATTTATCATCCATGCCCATGTGTCATAAATTTTTTTTCAAAATAAATATTTTATGGTTTTATGGAAGGGAATCTTAAACTTGATCATCATTTTTAAAGTTTGTAAATATTTATTTTTCTAAATCTATTTAATTAATGTGCATGTCTTCAAAATGATTTTAATGATTTATTTATATGGACTTGACTGTTTTGAAATGTTAATTCCTTACAAAATAATCTAAGTGGTATGGGACACATTGATTCAAAAATATATTTTATATAAATTCATTTATAAATTTTGCGACTTTTAAATGATTTCATGAAAAAAGGTTATTTCTCTCAAAGGGTTTTAATGATCATTTTCAACCATGTCAACATCCTTTACTGGATATTATTATTCATTGAGATTGATTTATTATAAAAAAATCTTCTATGTTGAATTTAATGAGCATTGATATGTCTGATTGTGGACGCACTATTTTTATACCATTCATGGATTATAGTTAATGTAATGTCATTATGTATGCTAGTTTTAATATGAATGATTATGTTATATCTCTCCCATTTCATATGAGAAATGAATAAGACATAGTAAGTTATGGACGGGGCCCTATATTGCCCCTCGATGAATCAGTAGGTCTCATGGGACAAACTAGTGTCTTAGAACAAGGCCTCGATAAAATATTCGTAAATATTCTTCGCATAAGGCCTTGACGTAGTAGTTATTATGTCCAACATTATGCATTCCCTCATCATGAAATTAGTTATTACATGTGATTATTCAACTAGTAGAATATCCATGTGCGTGTTTATATGGAAATGTTTGATTTAAGTTTTCCATATTATGTTCATGTTTATGTTTAAATGAATTTTTTTATTATTATAAATCTTTCCTTAAAAGATTATAAAATGTGCTGAATTATTTACCCTTATTAAGAATTTGAGCTCAGGCCTTACTTATTTTTTATTATCCTAAGATGCCAATAAGTGTATTATGATTGATATGTAGGGTTATGCTATGGGAATAATGGAATTATAAAAGGATTATATATGCTATATTTTATGAAATAAATTGTAATGATATGTTCTAGTATGTAATATATTTTACAGGACTGCTAAATTGATCGGTCTGTTGGGACTTCATCTCTTGTGATCATTCCAATGTATTAAAATAATCCACCGACTCTGAGCATCTTGGGTCAAGGCTTTACAATCAGTCTCCCAATGTCTCGTTATAGTGGATTGCTCATGGGAAAAGGAATATTAGAAGAGGTTTTTTATAATTACCATCACAGAGTCGAGGAAGGAACACCTTAACATTTTAAATAATAGTTAAGATGATGATCCATAAGTTGAAGCACATAAAGAAGTTCATAGATATCAGAATCCAAAAATGGATGGAGAAATGATATCAAATACACAGAATTAATAGTTTATATGATGGTTCAAAGATCAAATTTATAAGGAATTATCTGAAAATCATAATTAATTTGCTGAACTAATTCAATGGCTATCCATGGGGAAAAATGGAAATGTTGTATCTTACTCTAGTTTTGTTATAAATTATAATAATTTCTTTATAAAAGAACACAATTACTAAAATATGATGGAAAATATTGGAGTTACACTTATGGAATAAGTGATGTACAAATTTGGTTCTATGTAAAGAAATCAAATTTATGGAGATATTTCATATTTCTATATTACCAAACATATATATGAGTTGGATTACACTATATATCAATTACTGATTTGACATTGCAAATTGTTTGAAAATATGAGTGATATGAATGTTGATGAAATGGGATTTATGAGGTTGAATTTCCTTATGATATGGGAAAAAGATTAGTTATTCATAGAGGAATCACATGTAGTGAAAGTATTTTATTTCTCATAGCCCAAATAAAATAATTGGTAAATTTTTCTATTATGGACTAAAATAATAAGGTCAGTTGAATATTAAATCAATGATAACCCTTTAATTGGGATATTATCATTAGTTCATGTCAGTCTCAATGTAGACAATGGCTTTTATGTTAGAGGGGACCATAAAGATGATATTTAAATTCTCAGTAGTGAATCCAAATCCCATCAAACATTTAGAAAAAGGAAATAGTGTTTAATTATAAATTTAAAGTGTTTTTAACATACTATGATTTTTCTCATAATATTATCATTTATGTATTCAATTAACATAATCTATGTTAAATTATTGACTATTCACACATAGAATGTCTTCTAAACATGATGATGTATCCAATTCCTTGGATGAACAAACTCTTGATGTTGAAAGTACCAAATTATATTGGGATCAACAACATGTTGATGATAAAAATGAGAAAAGTGCAACATCATGGTGCTAAATAATTTTTTCAAGCTATGAAGTATGGGTATAAAATTTGTTGTTGGTAAGAATCAATCTAACAAACCTATTTACCCTGACAAGTATATCATCATTGGTTATGTTGTGGTCATAATAAGGATGATATATCTGATTGATATGGATTAATGGCACAAATTCTATCTAATAAAAAAGGAAACCCTTTTTAAAGGTATAATAGTAATGCTACTATAATAATTCCATATTTTATCGAAAAATAAAATTATGAAACATTTATATTATTTTAATTATTCCACGAGTTTATTTATTTTTTAATATTTATATACTAAGTATCTATTTATGGTTACTAGAAAATACCATGGAGGATTCTAGAATTTTCTTACCAAGTAATATCTTAGTTATTATATGGGAAAAGTGAAGCCACGCCCACAAATTAGTTATGAAGAAATTATAAAATTTGAAACACGGAATGATTTCATAAATAATCGTGAAGAGACATAATTTCAAGAATATTATGTTTGATAATATTATATTTTTTTTATTTTATCCCATTTTATTTAGAATTTTTAATTTATGAATCCACAAAGGGGTGATGAAAATAAGTAATGTGTATCAAAAAAATTTACCCCTATCATAATGAAATGATGAGGCATGCTTCATAATTGAAGAAATTTGAATGTATTTTAAAAAATTATAAAAATTTCTATCATATAACGCAACATATGTTCCTTTTTTACTATAAAAATTAATGAATCAAAATCTGAAGCCACTTCAATCCCACATCATTTGTAGTGGAAATAGGACCACATAAATGAATAGGGTAAACTAGTTGATGAAAAAATAATAATACGGTAAACATATGTATGTATGAAATAATAGTGATTAGTTATAATTTATAGTTTTAATACATAATATATTTATATATATGATCATTTTTATGGGGTTTATACATAATAATCAACAGCTACCCTAGTGGAAGAAATACTACCTTCAATAAAACTAAAAAAACCAGAACAATATTTTGGGGTCATGTGATTTGGTTTTTGTATACCTTCATGAATATATTTTGAGAATATAGAACTAAAAGAAGATTCATATAATATTATGAAATAACTAATGAAAAAATCATAATTGTTGAAAGATATTATCGTCTAGGTTACTCAGGAAGATTAATGCATTAGAAACGATTGAAGCCAACAGGCAGTGGAATCAAAATACATAGATAGAGAAACAAATGACCCTAATATATTTGAGGCTATACATTACCATAAGACACATAAATTACCAATGATAATTAATTTTATCATCATTATTTCTCTTAAAAGTAAATCCAAAAATATACAACAACATTATATTACTAAAATTTTTCAGGGTCAAGCTATATGTGATTTTTATTTCTCAACACCCATTTACTCCTTTGTTGTGATTTTTATAGTTTATAGTATCATTGGAGACGTGATAAAATATAATGAACTCCTAAAAGATCACATGAGAGTGGGTATTAAGGTAGTTCAGGAGATGAAGACTTGATGATCTAAATATAATAATGATCAATGATGCTATTGGAACTTTCATAGAGTGACTGTATAATCTTATAAAGATACAAAAGTCATGTATTTAACAAATTGTTTCTAATAAACAATCTATAACAGTTGATGAAAAAATTTATTATGGGAGCTATAGTATTATAGATATATAAAGAGATAACTAAATGGATTGTTTAATCAATCCAATCTAGCGAGTCGACCAAAAATTCAAATTGACATTTTGAGAGTACCCTCTCCACAAAAATTCCACATGAACATTTATTATCATAAAAAATTAATAGAGTGTCCAACTTTGATGATTAATATAATAATTACTTTTAATATGAAGAAGAAATACTTAAAACCTTAATTACATACATTGTTATTCTCATGTGTATATATTATATTATCAAGTTTTAATGTGCGGGATTATCCGTTGTGAATACATACAAAAGGTACATTTTCATAATATGCCTATCTAAATAGTGATATTATATGTTCATTAATGTTAATATATATTAATATTTTCTACAAGAGTTTATATCACTACTTTATAAAGGTAAAACTATGATAAGAATGATTTGGAATCCATAATATTGATATAATTTATATGAAAAAAAATTATCTGGGACAGAAAAAATTGATAAAAAGAAAGATGTTCCATATGATGCATTCGCAAAAACCTATATCTGAAGACATATAGTTTTTCCTTCCTACAATTCAAGGGTAAATCTATGTAATGTAATCACCTAAAATATATATATTTTTTATTACTTATTTTATTTTGTTTTGTTATGTAGAATTGGATGTTGATTTCAGTCAATATAGATAACAAAAAATTACTTTTTCAGATCCAATGAATGGATATCCAACACAATGACATCACAATATGTGTATTGTGAATTTTAAATAAATTAGAATCTACATTTTATAGATATAATTAATATTATATGTTTATGAATGTGTTTTAACAATAATTTAGTTATTATTGGAAGGTCATTAAATATTGGATACTTCATGGCATGAGGTTGGAGAATAAACATAAAACTAATTTGGATTACTTGAAATGGAAAAACATAAGGTATATATTCAAATATATAATAATAAAAAAAATATTTCTAAAAATATTATTAATTTGATCAATGTTTCAGTAGTGAATAAATAAAATAATGGAAGTAATTTTGGATAATATTTTTTTAAATTTTTGATAGATACCATAAACCATGAAAATAGAAACAACCCCAAAGAAGTTATATAAAAAGGTAATTATAATTTAAATAAAAATATTTATTAATCATTTGTTGTCTATATTTTATTATTACTATCATGATTTTAATGAACCTTCAAATTATAATGAAGAATTAATTTCATTTATAGGTGATTAGGAAACATACATGATGTAGAAATGTTTTACAACAACAAATTTAGGTTATTACCTACTATGATTGTGATCGAGTATGGGTGATAATCTTATAAATATATTTGGGGTCTGAATAATTAGAATCAGAATTAATAAAAAAAATTCTGATCTATTTATCAAGGAGAATTGTAACAGATGGAATAATTTTTTATTTTAAATGAAATAGCCTACAAATAATAAAATTTTTACGGAAAGGATTAGGTGGAGGAAGAGTTTGATGTACAGGTAGAGGAAGAGGTAGAGGAGGAGGAGGAAGGGGAGGACTAATTGGAGGAGTAGTTAATGGTGATGGTCGAGGCTAAGGAGGGGACAAAATATTTTCCTGAAAATAGTATAATTTGTTAGAAATAGAGTATAATGGGGATCATACAAAGGTTGTGTTTGATAAAAATTATTGATAATTACGCACAAGAATTTTTACTTAATATTAGAGACATTTTTAAGTTGATTGAAGTTACTTATGGAAAGAATGTTTCTGCCACTTCTTTATGTAATTTTATATAGGTACGTAAGTGGAGGAATTTTTTCAGGAATATAACAAAAACCACTTATTTTCTCATATTTATTATCATAGGCTAGAATTTATTTTATCACATTCCATTTACAATAAAATGTTCCTAAATTATGAAATCAACCCATCACCAAGAAAAAACGAAACAATAATAACAAAATAGGTGTAGTTACATTCCCATGGTTTCTCTACCATATTAATAAATCGTATTAATGGCATAAAATATCCAAAATAAGAACCTACTCAAAATTCTTATAATGAAATGGTCGCTAATAACATATTGATTCATAATCTTTAAATTCCATAATTGATTAAACTTCTAATTTTTTAGAAAATAAATAATTGGAATATTATTTATAAACTTTTTTTGAATGAATTCATACAAATACTAATGGAAGGATAGCTCCTTATTAATTTCAATATTCATTTCTTCTTCTTGAGGACAAATAGAAATATGAAACATTAATGAGCTTACAGTATCCATCTTTAAAGGATATAAATATAAATTAATCCAATAATTAAACATTATAAAAAGTTAACATATACCTACCATATAGAAACCATCCATGTATTAAGTAGTAGAGCAAATGGTAACTTGAGAGTCATGAAACACCAATCCACTCATCAAAAATATATATAATCTGTCTCAATGTTCTTAATAAATATGTGTGTAATAAAAAACCATATCCATAAGGTGTTTGGGAGAACTATTTGAAGAAACCATAATTTAGTTATCATGTTCATCAATAAGGGATTGTGTCAAAGTAAACATGAAATTAATTGAAAATAAACATCATTATGATTAAAACCATAAAAATGAAATGGCCGCTAAAAATGAAATCGTGATGTACCAAAAATACAAATGAAGACCCTGTCACGACCCGACCTCGGGGCCCGTGCCGTGACTACCCCAAGCCTGCCTTCCATAGGCCAGGGGCTGGCGACTAGCACCAAGGCGTAAAATCCCGGTAAACAGGGAAGGCATTACCTTTATAAGTAACAACCACCACAGAAAAGTAAAGGGGGCCGGAATACAAGCCCAACTGAAAGTACAACTGAAAAGGTAAAGAACAGCAACTGAAGAAAAGATGGCGGCCTCGTGTCGTCCACTGGTAATCCCACCTGAAGGGTGGGTACAGATAGCCTCCAGGCTCCTCAGGTCCCACGTCCGCTCCGAGCACGTCCCGCCCAGTGGTCCGCCTCCAGGTACCGTCCTGCTCCACGCCCCAACCGAGATCAGCGCTGTCCATCGTCTGCATCCAACACAACAAGGTGCGGGAAAAGCCCGTGTAGGGGTGAGTATAAACTACTCAGTAAGGACCCCGAGACCCCCGAAGGTCTCCCGAAATCCACAAAGGATATAGCACAAAAGAAAGGGGCAACCACGAAGAAACAACTGACTCGACTTAGGTATATGCCCATACATATACCTAAGTCCCCATTTCTAGCTCTGCTCTCGAGCTCAAGGTCAACTTGATCCACACAGGAAAGCAAGACTCAAATCCACCAGGGAGAGTAAATAGTAAATCCACATAGGATAGTTCAACACAAACACAAAGGAGTGTAACATAAGATTCAGCTCAACCAGGTATACTTTTTCAGATGACGACAAGATGATCACCGAACCATCTAAGTCGTCGGACCCACGAAGGATCGATAGGTACTAACCTCGGCAATGACCCACACAGGATCAGGCCCACACAGGACCTGTAGCAATGGCTCACACAGAACCGTAAGAGATGACCCACACAGGATTGGGCCCACACAGGACCGGTAGTCAAGGCTCACACAGAATCGTAAGGTGATGACCCACACAGGATCGGGCCCACGCAAGACCTGTAGCACTGATCCACGTAGGATTGCTGAGTGCAGTAGTCGACGCAGTCCACTGAGGATCTCTGCACAGTCGTCGCCGCAGTCCACAAAGGATCTCTGCTCTGTCGTCGTCGCAGTCCACGGAGGATCTCTGCTCTGTCGTCGAAGTCACAGCCAGCGCTAGGGTTCCCGCACACAGCGAGCTCGTTTAGGAGGGTCCGCTCCACGAGCCGAGAGGCTGATACATCAACTGACACGTATTCCGAAGTTGATGTATCCAAAAGTTCCGTATCGACAACAGGATCTCAACGCAACAGACGGCGCGTCAATCGGATGCTCGGTCCGAGAGTTATTGGCATTTTCGTTCCAGGGGCCCGGTTGGTTTTTAGGGAAAAACCAACCCGACCGTACTCCGCCTGTGTCCGATCCTTGGGCGGAGTATGCCAAAAGTTCCGTCTCACTTAGAGGAAACCTCCACAGCTGACGGTACGTCGATCGGACGTCCGCAGCTCGAGTTATGAGCGTTTCCGCTCCGAGGGCCCGGTTGGTTTCGCGTACGATCCAACCCGGCCGAACCCAAAGTCTTCCGAAACCTTGAGTGTAATATACCGAAAAGACAGTCTCGATCCAAGGATCGCGTAGCCGCGGACGGTTCGTCAATCGGAGGTCCCAGGCCCAAGATATGGGCAAAAGACCGAAGAGGGCCCGAAAACGGTGGGTTCTGGGCCCGGGGCGACCCTGCCCGAACCACCCTTGGGTCGGCCGAACCGGGTCGACCCGACCCGGCCCGACCCGGCTAGGCCAGGTCCGGTCCGGCCTGGGCACGGCCCGGCCGACCGGACCGGCCGGCTCGGCTTCGGCCGAGCGGCCGAAGAGGGCAGCCGCGGGGCGCCGCCCCCGCGGCTCGGTGGAAAACCCGGCCCCGCGGGGGGCCGCCTGTCACGCGGACGCGGCCGGGCCGCCGCGTCCCTCCCCGGTTCCGCGCGGCCGCGGAACCGGCCGCCGCCGCCGCGGCTTCAGCCGCGGCGGATTCCTCCACGGCGGCGCGCCGGGCGCCGCCGCCTCCGGCCGTCGGCGCCGCCGCGCCGGCGACCCGTGCCGCCGTCGCCTTCCGCGGGCCGCCTGAGTTGCTCCGGTGGCCCGTTTTGCCTCCCGTCTGCGCCATAGCTCCTCCCGGGGGCCGATCATCACTGTGGGATCAACGGATCACCCCTGCCGCACGGTTCGTCGTCGTCCGCCAAATCCGCACAACAAAAAGATTGGAGGAGGGTTGCCGGGTCTTGTTCGTTAGACCCGCACCCTCCGCGTTAGTCATAAAATCATCGGGAGGGATTAAGGCAGCCACAATTTTATCCAAAAATAAAATTTTTCAAGTTTGGTTCTTTAATTAAAAAGAATTAGATCACGGGAACGAATCACCAAAAAAAAAATCCCTACCTCGATGTCGCCGTCGGACGTGAGGTCGTCGCGGAATCGCTCGTCGCGGAAGGAGGGGATCGTCGCGTCGTCGCGGAAGAGACGTTCGTCGCACCGCGGGAAAAACGTCACGCCGACGATCTCCGGATCTAGAACAAACGGATTTAATTAATTAAATCCGTTGTCATTGAAATTAAAAGGGAGAATTAAACGATCCGTTTCTCACCTTAGTTGCCGAACGAGGATCGGCCGCGGAAGAAGAGGCGTCGCCGAAGAACGTCGCGGGTAGAGCTCGTCGAATTCCGGTCGCCGGCATTCTTCGCGTTCTTCGCGTTCTTCGCGAGGAGGGTGGAGGCTCAGAGGATTCGCACAACAATAGCAATCCTCCAAAATAGACAAGTTTGTCTATTTTTTTAATTTGCCATCGAACGCAAACGCGTAAGTAACGACCCATTAAATTCGTTGAATTAATTCAACGAATGAAACAACCCATTTAATTCACGAAATAAACCGCCCAATTAAATGGTCTGTTAAGAATTAAGGAAAACGCGTCGGTTGACTTTTCAGTTACTTGACGGGTTTTCGCGGGTGCGTTACTTAGCGAAAGAAACGGCGGGGCTCGTGCGGGCCCCACCTCACAAATATCCTACCAAGGGGTAGGGTATTTCCGGATAGCACCCTATCCGCTTTAACTCAGTTCATGTGGCTTCCAAGTGACTTCCAAGCGGCTTAAGTGAAATAAAATAAAGTTGTCGCACAACCTTTATTTTATTTCCGACTTAAAGCCCAAAATTTTTAAAACCACGGTTGAGAAAACGCAACTCCGGAAGAGGCGTTTCTAAGCAAATACCGGCGCTGCGATTTCATCGGTGCCCTCAGAATTCGATTCCGGGCACCGGTTCAAAAGGTAGAAAAACCCTCTCGTCCGTTCACTGAACGTACCCGAGCCAAACATCGGAAATTGATTCCGGGCACACCGGGCCTCGGAATCAGGTGCCGTCTGAAGCTGCGCTCTTGTAAAATTCCAAAGAAAATTAATAAAAAAATTTCCTTGAAATTTGAGGGTCTTTACATTACTCCCACCTCAGGGCTTTACGTCCCCGTAAAGATACATCAAAACTAGGGGAACAAATGGGGGTACTGAGCACGCATCTGAGCCTCCCGCTCCCAAGTGCTCTCCTGGAGGTTCCCGTACTGCCATCTGACGCACACAAGAGGAATCGACCGCCCACGTAGGACCCGCTCCTGTCGATCCTCGATCTCCACTGGGACCTCCGCAAAAGTCGCCCCATCGTCCACGTCCAGCTCCCCAAAGTCGATGATGTGCATCGGGTCGTGCACGTATCTCCTCAGCTGAGACACGTGGAAGACGTCGTGCACCCGGTGCAACTGAGGTGGTAGAGCCAGGCGATAAGCCACCTCTCCTATCCTGCTGAGGACCTGGAAAGGCCCGATGAAGCGTGGAGACAACTTGCTGCCTCAGCCTAATCTCTGTAAACCACGTCGAGGTGAGACACGCAAAAAGACGTGGTCGCCATCCTCGAACTCTAGTGGCCTCCGCCTCCTGTCAGCATATGACTTCTGCCGGCTCTGAGCTGTCCTCATCCTCTCCTGGATGATCTGGACCTTCTCTGTCGTGGCTCGGACCATCTCTGGTCCCACGAGTGCTGACTCCCCAGGGTCTGTCCAGCACAACGGTGATCTGCAGGGTCTGTCGTACAACGCCTCGTATGGTGCCATCCCGATTGTGGAGTGGTAGCTGTTGTTGTACGCGAACTCCACCAAGGGTAGGTGGTCCTCCCAGCTGCGACCAAAGTCGAGAACACATGCACGGAGCATGTCCTCGAGTGTCTGTATGGTCCTCTCCGTCTGACCATCCGTGTGAGGGTGGAAGGCTGTGCTCAGATGGAGCCGCGTCCCGAATGCCTCCTACAACCCCTTCCAAAGCCGGGAAGTGAAACGGGCATCTCGATCAGAGACGATAGACGATGGCACACCGTGAAGCCGTACGATCTCCTGGACGTAAAGACATCCCAAGATCTCCATTGAGCCCTGCTCTCTGATGGGTAAGAAGTGTGCCGACTTGGTGAGTCGGTCGAAAATCACCCAAATGGAGTCGTGACCTCTGGAAGTGTGTGGTAGTCCAGTCACGAAGTCCATAGATATCTCGTCCCACTTCCACTCCGGGACCTCCAAGGGCTGTACCAAGCCTGCTGGTACCTGATGCTCTGCCTTCACCTGCTGGCAGGTGAGGTATCGTGAAATGAACTCTGCCACAGCTTTCTTCATGCCCGGCCACTAGTGCTGCCGACTGAGATCCTGGTACATCTTCGTCGCTCCGGGATGTACCGCCAAGGGAGAAGTGTGAAACTCTCTCAGCACCTCTTCTCGTAAAGCGACTGGTACGAAGGTACGTCCTCTGAAAAGGATGTCGTGCTCTGCTCCAAGGGAGAAACCATCAGGCGCCTGACCTGAGGATATCAGTGCATGTCAGGTCTCACAGTCAGCATCCCCACACTGAGCCTCTCTGACCCGCTGTAGAAGTGGAGGAGAGACTGTGAGAGACTGAAGAAAGGCTGCTCCGTCTCTATCCACGAAGGATATCTGTAAGGAGGCTAGCTGCTCCGTCGCCTCCTCAAGTAGCTGAATGCCCATCCTCCTGCTGAGGGCATCGGCTACCACGTTCCCCTTCCCAGGAGTATAGACTATATCAAAGTCATAGTCCTGGAGGAACTCAAGCCATCTCCGTTGTCTCAGGTTCAGGTCCTTCTGAGAGAAGATATACCTGAGACTCTGGTGGTCAGAAAAGACTGTGAAGCGCTCGCCCATCAGATAGTGCCGCCAAGTCTTCAGAGCGAAGACCACTGCTGCTAACTCCAGGTCATGAGTGGCGTAGTTCTGCTCATGCGGCCTCAACTGACGTGATCCGTAGGCGATCACGGCCCGCTCCTGCATCAGGACGCACCCGAGTCCAGTCCCTGATGCATCGCAGTAAACTACGTATCCAACTCCCTCCTCAGGCAACCTCAAGATAGGTGCGCTGGTTAATCTCTGTCTCAGCTCCTGGAAGCTCTGATGACATTTGTCTGACCACACAAAGGGTTTCCCCTTCTTTTTCAAGGATGAGAGTGGTGCCACAACTCTGGAGAAGTCTGGCACAAATCTCCGATAGTATCCGGCTAGGCCCAAGAAGCTCTGCACCTCCGTCACGCTCCTAGGTGGCTCCCAAGCTAGTACTGCCTCGATCTTCACGGGATCCACTGCAACTCCCGCCTTAGAGATGACGTGCCCCAAGAAATCGACCTCACGTAACCAGAACTGGCATTTTGAGAGCTTGCCATAAAGATGGTGCTCTCGGAGTGTGATTAGCACAACTCGCAGGTGGTAGGCATGCTCCTCCTCAGTCGTCGAGTATACCAAAATGTCGTCAATGAAGACCACGACAAATCGGTCGAGGTATGGCTGGAAGATCCTGTTCATGAGGCTCATGAACACTGCTAGAGCATTGGTTACGCCGAACGGCATAACCAAGAACTCATAATGGCCATACCGACACCTGAAGTCCGTCTTCTGCACGTCCTCGTCTCGAACTCTGAGCTGAAGATAGCCTGACCGGAGGTCTATCTTCGAGAACCACCGCGCTCCCTTGAGCTGATCGAAGAGGTCATCAATCCGTGGCAGCGAATACTTGTTCCTCACTGCCACCTGGTTCAGGTGACGATAGTCGACACACAGTCGCAAGCTCCCGTCTGCCTTCTTGGCGAACAAAATCGGGGAAGCCCAGGGTGAAACACTGGTTCGAATAAACCCCTTGCTCTGCAAGTCCTCCAACTGTACCCGCAGCTCTCGAAGCTCGGCGGGGGCCATCCGATATGCTGGAGTAGATATCGGGGCTGTCCCGGGGTACAAGTTGATGTAAAAGTCTACCTCTCTACGAGGAGGTAGCCCTGGAACGTCATCGGGAAAGACGTCCACGTACTGGTCCACCACTGCAGGAAAAACTGGACTCCGCACGTCCACTGCTCCTAGGATGATGCTAGCCAACTGATGAGAGATGGGATGCACTCTCCTCCGCGGAAGTCCATCCTGTGCTGCAAAGGTTCCCTTCTCGCCGGTGAAGGTAAACCTGCTCCCGTCGGTGTGAACACATCGCACCTTGCGCCTAAAACAGTCGATCTGGGCATTAACCGTGGATAGTCAATCCATGCCCAAGATGACGTCGTATGGCCTCGACGCCACTACAAAGAGATCCCAGCCGAAGCTCTCGCCTCCTAGAGTAAGCTCACACTGCCGGCACTAGTGCGTAATCGTCGAGTCTGCTCCCGTAGGAGTCTCTAGCCGTAAGGATCGAGCCAACGGCTCAGTCGGAATCTCCGAGCTCCGAACAAGGGCAGAGGCTATGAAAGAGTGACTCGCTCCTGTGTCTATAAGTACTGCAGCAAGGGTGGAATAGACACAGATCGTACCTCGAATCATCTCTGGCATGTCGGGGTCGTTGGCCTCCACTGCCTGGAGCTGGGCCTGTCCCTGCCCGCCAGCTCCCTGCCTCGTCTGCCTCCTCCCTGCGGACCGCCACGGTCGACCCTCTGCCTCTGCCTGGGTGGCCCCTCCACCGTCTGCTGCTCCTCTGGTCGGCGAGTCGGGCAGTCACGAGCCATGTGACCCTGCCCGCCGTAGGAGTAGCACTGCCTGCCTCTCGGAAGGATGGCACTCCGTTGTGTGCCCCGCACTGCTGAGCCGGTGTCCTGAGGCCGTCTGCGTGGGGGTCTGGTCTGCCTGGACCCGAGAGTCAACTGTCGGCTACCTGCTGCCGAAGACTCAGCTACCTGCCGCCCTACGCTAGGTATCGCCGCGGAAGAAGGCTCTTCCAGGAAGCTCTCGATCAGGAGGGCTCGCTCCAGCACTCCCGCCTGGGTCGGAATGCTGAGGGAGATCAGCGACGCCCGAATCTCCTGCCGCAAGCCCTGCTCGAAGGTCCGGGCCCGAAAGAAGGGGTCCTGTACCATGTCGGTCGAGTAGCGAGATAGGTCAGTGATCCTCGCCGCTTACTGAGCGACCGTCATGCTGCCCTGGCGCAGCTGGAGAAGCTCCTGGATGCGCACCGCTCGGAGGGTGGCCGGGACGAACTCAGAGAGGAAGAGGCTCTCGAAGTCCGTCCAGAGCAAGGATGCCTCATCGTGAACCTGGAGAATCAAGCTCCACCATCGTCCTGCCGCCGCATGCAGGAGGCTCACCGCGAGAATCACCATGACATCCGCTGGTGTCCTCACTAGCCTAAAGATCCGTACCACCACCTCTAGCCAGTCCTCGGCGGCCTGGGGGTCCGCCTCACCGCGAAACCTGGGCGGTCGCTGGCTCTGAAACTCATGTAGTGCCCTGAGGTGATGTGCATCGTCAGCGTTTGGTACTGGTAGCATCGGTGGCTCGGCGGGTAAAGCTACCGCCGGTGCCACTGCTGGCAAAGGGCCCTGCACCGAGGCCTCGTCGCTCGGTGGGCTGCCGTCGTGCCCTACACTCGGAACCCTAGCTGGCTGTCGTCGCGGGGCCATCCTGAAAAGGAGAACAAGAGCACCACAGTCAGAACAGTATACCTGGTGAGCTGGCACAAGTAATCACAAGGAAAACTTGAGACTTTCATGAAGCAGATCAGTATACCCGGTGAGCTGACACAAGTAATCACAAAGAAAACTTGGAACACACACGCAATCAATGTTTTCATGCATTAAGTCGGAAATCAGGAGTCAGGGTCCTGGTGTACGGATACGTCGGCCGCCGCACCAACACTGGGCTCCCTGAACTGATAACCACACTCAATACACTAAACACTATTGCTTCATATAGAAAGAAAAGACGATCAGAGTCTGCAGTAGAACCGACCACCTCTGATACCAATTTGTCACGACCCGACCTCGGGGCCCGTGCCGTGACTACCCCAAGCCCGCCTTCCATAGGCCAGGGGCTGGCGACTAGCACCAAGGCATAAAATCCCGGTAAACAGGGAAGGCATTGCCTTTATAAGTAACAACCACCACAGAAAAGTAAAGGGGGCCGGAATACAAGCCCAACTGAAAGTACAACTGAAAAGGTAAAGAATAGAAACTGAAGAAAAGATGGCGGCCTCGTGTCGTCCACTGGCAATCCCACCTGAAGGGTGGGTACAGATAGCCTCCAGGCTCCTCGGGTCCCACGTCCGCTCCGAGCATGTCCTGCCCAGTGGTCCACCTCCAGGTATCGTCCTGCTCCACGCCCCAACCGAGATCATCGATGTCGGTCGTCTGCATCCAACAAAACAAGGTGCGGGAAAAGCCCGTGCATGGGTGAGTATAAACTACTCAGTAAGGACCCCGAGACCCCCGAAGGTCTCCCGAAATCCACAAAAGATATAGCACAAAAGAAAGGGGCCACCACGAAGAAACAACTGACTCGACTTAGGTATATGTCCATACATATACCTAAGTCCCCATTTCTAGCTCTGCTCTCGAGCTCAAGGTCAACTCGATCCACACAGGAAAGCAAGACTCAAATCCACCAGGGAGAGTAAATAGTAAATCCCCATAGGATAGTTCAACACAAACACAAAGGAGAGTAACATAAGATTCAGCTCAACCAGGTATACTTTTTCAGATGACGACAAGATGATCACCGAACCATCTAAGTCGTCGGACCCACGAAGGATCGATAGGTACTAACCTCGGCAATGACCCACACAGGATCGGGCCCACACAGGACCTATAGCAATGGCTCACACAGAACTGTAAGAGATGACCCACACAGGATCGGGCCCACACAGGACCTGTAGTCAAGGCTCACACAGAACCGTAAGGTGATGACCCACACAGGATCGGGCCCACGCAGGACCTGTAGCACTGATCCACGTAGGATTGCTGAGTGCAGTAGTCGACGCAGTCCACAGAGGATCTCTGCACAGTCGTCGCCGCAGTCCACGAAGGATCTCTGCTCTGTCGTCGTCGCAGTCCACGGAGGATCTCTGCTCTGTCGTCGAAGTCACAGCCAGCGCTAGGGTTCCCGCACACAGCGAGCTCGTTTAGGAGGGTCCGCTCCACGAGCCGAGAGGCTGATACATCAACTGACACGTAGTCCGAAGTTGATGTATCCAAAAGTTCCGTATCGACAACAGGATCCCAACGCAACAGACGGCGCGTCAATCGGACGCCCGATCTGAGAGTTATTGGCATTTTCGTCCCAGGGGCCCGATTGGTTTTTAGGGCAAAACCAACCCGACCGTACTCCGCCTGTGTCCGATCCTCGGGCGGAGTATGCCAAAAGTTCCGTCTCACTTAGAGGAAACCTCCACAGCTGACGGTACGTCGATCGGATGTCCGCAGCTCGAGTTATGAGTGTTTCCGTTCCGAGGGCCCGGTTGGTTTCGCGTACGAACCAACCCGGCCGAACCCAAAGTCTTCCGAAACCTTGAGTGTAATATACCGAAAAGACCGTCTCGATCCAAGGATCGCGTAGCCGCTGACGGTTCATCAATCGGAGGTCCCAGGCCCAAGATATGGGCAAATGACCGAAGAGGGCCCGAAAACGGGTGGTTCTGGGCCCGGGGCGACCCTGCCCGAACCACCCCTGGGTCGGCCGAACCGGGTCGCCCGAACCGGGTCGACCCGACCCGACCCGGCCGACCGGACCGGCCGGCTCGGCTTCGGCCGAGCGGCCGAAGAGGGCTGCCGCGGGGCGCCGCCCCCGCGGCTCGGTGGAAAACGCGGCCCCGCGGGGGGCCGCCTGTCACGCGGACGCGGCCGGGCCGGCGCGTCCCTCCCCGGTTCCGCGCGGCCGTGGAACCGGCCACCGCCGCCGCGGCTTCAGCCGCGGCGGATTCCTCCATGGCGGCGCGCCGGGCGCCGCCGCCTCCGGCCGCCCGCGCCGCCGCGCCGGCGACCCGCGCCGCCGTCGCCTTCCGCGGGCCGCCGGAGTTGCTCCGGTGGCCCGTTTTGCCTCCCGTCTGCGCCATAGCTCCTCCCGGGGGCCGATCTTCACTGCAGGATCAACGGATCGCCCCTGCCGCACGGTTCGTCGTCGTCCGCCAAATACGCACAACAAAAAGGTCGGAGGAGGGTTGCTGAGTCTTGTTCGTTAGACCCGCACCCTCCGCGTTAGTCATAAAATCATCGGGAGGGATTAAGGCAGCCACAATTTTATCCAAAAATAAAATTGTTCAAGTTTGGTTCATTAATTAAAAAGAATTAGATCACGGGAACGAATCACCAAGAAAAAAATAAAATCCCTACCTCGATGTCGCCGTCGGACGTGAGGTCGTCGCGGAATCGCTCGTCGCGGAAGGAGGGGATCGTCGCGTCGTCGCGGAAGAGACGTTCGTCGCACCGCGGGAAAAACGTCGCGCCGACGATCTCCGGATCTAGAACAAACGGATTTAATTAATTAAATCCGTTGTCATTGAAATTAAAAGGGAGAAATAAATGATCCGTTTCTCACCTTAGTTGTCGAACGAGGATCGGCCGCGAAAGAAGAGGCGTCGCCGAAGAACGTCGCGGGTAGTGCTCGTCGAATTCCGGTCGCCGGCGTTCTTCGCGTTCTTCGCGTTATTCGCGAGGAGGGTGGAGGCTCAGAAGATTCGCACAACGATAGCAATCCTCCAAAATAGACAAGTTTGTCTATTTTATTAATTTGCCAACGAACGCAAACGCGTAAGTAACGACCCATTAAATTCGTTGAATTAATTCCACGAATGAAACATCCCATTTAATTCACGAAATAAACCGCCCAATTAAATGGTCTGTTAAGAATTAAGGAAAATGCGTCAGTTGACTTTTCAGTTACTTGACGGGTTTTCGTGGGTGCGTTACTTAGCGAAAGAAACGGCGGGGCTCGTGCGGGCCCCACCTCACAAATATCCTACCAAGGGGTAGGGTATTTCCGGATAGCACCCTATCCGCTCTAACTCAGTTAAAGTAGCTTCCAAGTGACTTCCAAGCGGCTTAAGTGAAATAAAATAAAGTTGTCGCACATCCTTTATTTTATTTCTGACTTAAAGCCCAAAATTTTTAAAACCACGGTTGAGAAAACGCAACTCCGGAAGAGGCGTTTCTAAGCAAATACCGGCGCTACGATTTCATCGGTGCCCTCAGAATTCGATTCCGGGCACCGGTTCAAAAGATAGAAAAACCCGCTCGTCCGTTCACTGAACGTACCCGAGCCAAACTTCTGAAATTGATTCCGGGCACACCGGGCCTCTGAATCAGGTGCCGTCTGAAGCTGCGCTCTTGTATAATTCCAAAAAAAATTAATAAAAAAAATTCTTTGAAATTTGTGGGTCTTTACAGACCCATCTCAAAAATAAACTTGCATCTTGATCTAAAACCTATAAAAAATATATATTCAAAATTTCATCTGATGAATCACGATTTCATAGAAAAAAAATAGTGGTTTCACTTTGGGGGGTGTGTAATTGTTTGGGATATTCAGTCATTAGTTAGATGCATGATTATTGAATGGGATTGAATAAAACATTTTCTTTTAAATTCACATTATTTGAAATTAAATCATTCCACTATTATATCACAAAAAATAAAACAATCATTATATTATTATTGGTGTTTAACTTATCTTTATTATAAAGATTTATAAATTTTCACTAGCTCACCAGCAAAATATTTGTCCATTGACTTGTCACTAATATTCATGTGCACATTTATTATGTAAAATGATCTATTTGGAAAGATAATTAATAAATAATTAATCATTATTCTCACTAAAAAATACATGAGTATAGGGATATTAACATTTTTATGAACAAAAAATGATGATGTTATTTTTTAGTTTATCATCACCGAGAATATCGAAAATGTTATACAAATCTATCAAAAAGTACAAAAACACTTAATATATGCTCTATATTTTTGTGTAATTTGTATACTATAATGGGATATAATGATTTTTAATAGTATCAAAAATTGGTAAAAAATTTATAATGGAGTTTAATATATTTTAAAAATTAACTATTAGACGTAGTTATATATAAACAGAAAAAAATTTGGACTTTCTCCAAATTTATTCAAATTTTTACTTAATGTTTTCATCATTTTTATGTAATCCTAATTTTTTTTAAAATATTCATAAATATCAAAAAAAAAATTAATTCATTAAAAATGATGAGTCCCTTATTTACATGATCATGAAAAGGTAAATTCCTAATACTTATTTAAAAAAAATATTCTGTTTTACATGCTTACCAATATTGAGGTTTCCATGGTGAAATTATTGTCCATAGAAATAATGTATTATTTCATATTTATGATTAATTTTTTTCTTTTTGTTATGAAAAACAAATGATTTTTTATTATAAAAGTGGATTATTTTTTCCGAGTTGGGGTGTTTTCTTCTAAATGGCTCATGATCATTAGATATTGGACATTGAAGCTACGACATAGATAATGGCTAAAATGAAATTTGTCAAGAATGTATACAACCATCAAGAAAAGTGAATTCCTACTAATTACCTAAAAAAATTATTCTCATGCACTTGATATCCAATATTGATGTTTTCAACGTAAAATCATTTTACAGATATGCAATATATGGTTTCATATTTATTTTTATTTTATTTCATTTATGTATTACTAACATAATATTTTTCTAATACATGTGGATTATTATGTTTGAGTTGGGGTTTGTTCGGAACTTCTCTTTCTCAAGAGATATTGGACATTGATCCTGAATATTAGATAATGATAACAAGGAAATGTGTCAATATTGTATACAACCATGATTAAAATTTGAATTCCTACTACTTTTTAAAAAAAATTAATTATTTTCTCTATTATTTTACGGTTTATTTACTCATTATTTTTTATATAATAATTACATATATATTTTTATAGATATTTTTTTGATGTTATATTTTTTATCTATTGGAAACATGCCAAAAAGGATAGAAGATCTTCCATTTAGATGGAAGAGGAAACCCCATGATTTGTGAAATGTAATGTTTTTTAGGAAGCATGGATTTTCACATCATTAGAATGTATTATGTTATTTATTTTCTTGGTTTTCTCAGATATTTTATTGAAAAAATCTTTTCAAATACTCAATAATGCATTCCTCAATCTGATACATAGTGTTCATTGTATGACTCAGACTACATGTTTGTAGTTTATAAATTATAGTTTGCTTTAAAACACACATGCTCATAGATGATTAAAAATAATTTTTATTGATTTGATACTATTGTTAAACAATCCATAAACAAATTTTGAAATCTAGGAATCATCCACACCAAACATTAATGCACAATGTGCCTGGTATGACTCCGACTATGATTATATATTTAACATTTCCTATAATTTTACAAGAAAAGACATGTGACATACTAAAAACTATGAAAAACACTCATATTGTCTAGATATTTTGTTAAAATGATTGATAATTAATTTATGAAATGTATGAATTAGTCGCATCTTCATTGGACACATTATGTGACTAGTGTGACTCATATTGCATGTTTCTGGTTTAAAATGACATTTATAAAAACAAAAGTGACATAATCAATAACAATAATAAAACATTCTGATTTTTATTATACATTATTAATATTATACACAAGTCATTTTTAATATGTATGTATCAGACTCACCATAATCCAACACACAATGTGAATGGTCTGACGTCAATTGATACTTTTTATTTAAAATTGACATTAATTTTTGAAAGAAGACATGTTATGTACAAAAAATTGATCCAAACCATTGATGTTTTTTATACATTAGGAAAATTATACGTATTTAATTTTCCACATGTATGAGTTTTTTTAACCACTATCTGATACACAATATGCCTAGTATGGATCAAATCGTCTCGTATTAGTTTAAAATTGATATTTTATTTTAAATGGACTCAGTCATTAAAAAGTAAGAAAATGTTCATGGTCTGTCTTTATAATTTAGTAAAATGATTAATATTTATCTGTAGATGTGAAATAATCAGTCCCACATAACACCAAGATATTATCTGACAATTATGACTTAATGTGAATGTTTCTAGTTTAAAATGATTTTTAGTCAAAAAAACATAAGTGACATTCCAAAAAATATAATTGTTTTTTTAATTTATTAAAAAGATTGATATGTCATTTTCGAAATATATGAATCATCTACACCTCAATCTGATGCATGGTGTGGTCAGTATATCTCTAAGTGTGAATTTTTATTTAAAATTCTCATTAATTTTTTTAGAAATACAACTTACATACTCAAAATTGTGAAAATCCATTTGGATTATTTTGATACTTTAAGAAAACAATACATAAGTCATTTTAACATATATTAATTATCCACACCTCTATCCAATACATGATGTTCCCATTATGATTCAACATATCTGTTTTATGTTTGAAATTCACATTTTATTTCAAAAAGTGTCACCCACTGAAATATAAGAAAACACACTCGGATTGTCATATTAATTTATGAAAATTAGTGACAAATAATTTTTGATGAATAGGTATATTTTTCACATAAAAATGACACTAAATATAACTGGTTTGATAAAATGTGCATGTTTTTGAATTAGAGTGAAATTTTAGAAAAACGAAAAGTGACAAACTCAAACCCAAGAAGAAACATTCATATAGTTATGATACTTTAGGAAAAAAATACATAAGTCATTTGGACCTTATGAAATTAGAAACACCTCATTATAACATATGATGGGATTGGTATTACTTAAAGTGTATCATTTTATTTAAAATTGAGATGAATTTTATTAAAAAAGAGATGTGACACACTCACAAAAAAAAAATTCAGATTATTTTTGATACATTATTAAAATAAAAAAACAATAATTTTGGAAATGTTGTGATCATCTACACCAAAATTTGATTTGGGATTTTTCAAATATAACTCAAAGCATCTGTTCTCTGTTTAAAATATATTTTTTATTTTGAATTATACCAGTCACTAAAAACCAATAAAACACACTCATATTTTCTTGAGAAATTATTAAGATGACTCAAAATTTATTTTTGAAATGTAGGAATATTTCACACAAAAACCCTACACACGATGTGACTAGTATGACTCAATATGTGTATTTCCTATTTAATATGACATTTTAACCAAAATTCCATGAGATAGTAAGAAAACCTGCACCTAAGAAAATGTATTAAATAAAAAAAATGGACCAGATAATAGAGTAATAGTACAAATCAACAAAGGCAGGTATATACATCACCACAAAGGTCAACCTAGACAAGAATATTACCAAAATCAAGTAAGACATAGGACCAACAGGAACTGACCTCAAAAATATCTCCCTTAGAAATAGAATCTAGAACCCAATTCGCCTAACGATAAACATGTGTAACTTCAATGGAGGGAACCCCCACATGAAGAAGACATTCAATCCAAGATAGTAGGCTCTTCCATGGAACATTCTAGGATAAATCTTTAAGAATTTGGTAATAGTCGAGTCAGAATCCAACCATAATTAATGCCAAATAAAATGATTAGCATATTTAATTGATTTATTCATGTCCCAATTCTTTGATTCAAATTAAAGACCATTTCTAATAAAATGGAAGAAGAAACCTTTCCCAAAACCTTATAAAGATTAAAAAACACCACAGCATCCAGTAGGGCACATAGCACCCAAGGATACTCCATCAACATTGACATTAATCCATCAGGAGATAGGTGGAATCTATCGAACATACTTCATCATTAATAGTGTCTGGGACCTACCATTAACCCCATGTGATCTCGAAATAACATGTCTAGAAACGTCATTATCCATCTAGCTTGTTTAAATAAGGGAGGCAGTCTGAATTTCACTATGTATGAATAGAACACCATTGTGAAAGGATGGATTTATGTTGTTAAAATCTAAATCATTTCTTTCCTTCCAAATGAAAGATAATACACTCACAGAAGCATCCAACAAAAGGGAGTGAATCTGCTCACTTTTCTTCTTTCTACATATGGATTGTAAATGATCCTCCATGAACGAAAAGTTCAAGCATCAGGTGAAAAGATCGTGTAGATACATCCAGAACATGCATGTGAATCTATCGAAAAGGAACATATTATGATGAGTTTAATTATACTCTAAGATAAGAAAATAGACCAGCACCAACTGGACATCTGTGCGCCGTAAAAAATTCTGCAATGGAAGGCGTTGTTTCTAAATTATCTCAACAAGGAATACTGAAGTAGGTGGGATAAAATAAATCTACACACCCTTGATCTGTGAGGGTTGGTTGAAGGGGGTGAAAATCATCCTCTGAAAATAATTGGTTGAAAAGATCCCCTTAAAATTTTTAATTCAAACTAGAGTATCATAATCCACACATATGTATCATGAGATCATAAACCAAAGGTGTTAAGGTAATGAGATTTTCACATTCACAGTATTACAAATTTCAGCAATAGAATGGTTCTTCAGAGATGGAGGAATATCAATGTCTTTACAAATGTGTTGGGACCACCAAGGGGATGCCCAACTATTCAGGGGAGAGTAGTTACCTACCAACGATCTAGAGTTTTCCATAAGACCAGCATAAGCCTGCTCAAGGACAAGCCAAACATAGGACGTCAAATGATAGCCATATCCATGGTGTAACTTACCCTCAAACATGGAAGATAAAAACTCTGTAGTGGGGTTATATATGGAATGATGATTCCACTCAATCTTTTTAATCAAATTATAATTGAATAACCTTACGTCTTTCAACCCCATTCCCCCTTTATGGGGTGGTTCAATAAAGTCATTCTAGGCCACTATGACTAACTTTCTCTCATTAATTAATCTTGTCCATATAAAATTTCTAATCATACCAATCAATTCTTTAACAGGTTTCCCTAGCCATCTATAAAGAGAGAAATAATTGATAAAAATTTAGTTAATCATTTAATTAACCAGAAAATTATTCCAACCAGAGACATATTCTTACCTATCCAGTTCATCAGTTGATTTGCAATTTTTAGAGAAATATTCTAACGATAGGAATTCATCAATATTACAAAAATAGAGGCACACCAAGATAAATAAAATGTATATTTTCCCTCTTCATGTTATGATTCAAATAAATTCATTCATGTCTCTAAATGGTCATACCTTCCCCTAACATAACTGAAGACTTTTTCTAACCAACACCCAGGCATGAAACCTCCTCATAATGTGAAAATAGTCCCTTGATATAGTAAATGGTCCCTTTTGTTCCTCTACCAACATCATAATGTCATCAACATGGAACAAGTGAGAGGGAGAAAAGAGATTCCTCCCAATTTTTATATTCTGATACCAACCAAAATTACCAAGGTCAGTAAGGCACCCACTCAAGTAGTATTCTATAATTACATAGTGTAGTCCAAAGAGAGGGTCTACCTTCCGTAATCATCCTGTAAATCGAACTAATCTTCTAGGGGATCCATTAATTAGAACACATAGCATCACTCTTATAACTATTCTCACATCATGTCCAATATATCTCTATGAAAACCCATGGATTTGAATAATTTTGAAAAGAAAAAACTATATAATAGTTTCAAAATCCATATAGTTTCCAATATTCAAATCCATGTTACCAATATTTTTCCTCCTCTTCATGGCATAGAAAAATTCAGATGCAGTGAAAAGGATGTTTTGAATGTTCTGCCCTGGGACAAAACCAATTTGATTTTTAGAAATAAGCCCCATTACAATTTCACCCAACCATTGTGTCATTATGTTTCTGATAATTTTGGGTATATAATTTCAAATACCCACAGTTTTAAATTCTTTAATATCACTAGGACACTATTTCTGCTAAAATATAGAAATAATATTAGAGTTCATCCCAAAAGGCATAAAAGAGGATTTATTAAAATCTCTCATTGCATTAATGTCAAAATAATGGATAATATCCTAGTAGAACATAAAAAACATGTTGGTTAAACCATCAAGACCAACCACACTATCAATATTTAATGATATGATAGCATCATAGATCTCCTTGGAATTGGAAATTTCAATAAGCCTATTATTATGAATACCAATAATAGAGGGATCAAAACAATGAACAATTCTATTAGAGTTGTCTACTCTATTATCTGAATAATGCATCTGAAAGTAGTCAGTATCGGCTTTGTCAGTCTCACTTTTAGTCGAGAACATATTCCCATAAATATTAATGGCATCAAGACTCCTCCCAAATCTCTCTTCCTTGTACATATAGTGGAAAAGTTTACTATTCCTATCTCCCCCCATTATCCATCTCATGTTAAACTGATTTTGAGCTAATTTATCTTTAACAGTAAAAAGATTATCTAGATTTGAAGTAGAATGTATATCCCCCAGGGAGGGTATATAATGAATCATATTATCTTTTTGATAGTTTATCAAGAAAATTTCAGCGTCATTAATTTCATTATCAAGGGAGAAGAAAGCGTCTTTACTCCATTTCTTTAATCATTACTTGACTTCCTTTAATTTACAACACATAATATGAGAAGGACTTCTTAAGAAATCAGATTTCCAAGCATCCAAAAAAATCTCCTTGCAACCTGAAATGACCATACAAGAATTATTGAATTTAAAAGGGATCAGGGATGACCTCACTCAGTTGTCACAGATTTAGACAAGAATGGAATTATGATCAGAATTTATCCTTGACAGGGGGACACTAGACACATCCAATGCACTATTGTTGTTATCCACTTGCACAAAACATCTTTCCAGCTTGCCTGCCTGTAGTCCGTTGATGGTGTACAAGATCCATGTTCCATAAAATCCAGACATGAGAATTTGTGTCAAACCACACATTACTATACAATGGTAAAAATCAGAGGCTAAAGTATGACACAAATTCTCTCTCGTTTTTTCCTCAGGTCTCAATACAGTGTTAAAATCACCATGTAAAATGAAACTATTGTTCATAACCTCAGAAATATCTACTAGATTCATAAAAAATGCTCTTCACATTGTGTACAGATTGAAAGTATAAAAAAAGGTTACCAGAAGAGTGAAATAATTTATGCTTCCTAAGATAGTCAAAAACTGCATATCATTCTTGTAAGAGTTAATAGAAACACTATGATGCTTATTGACCCATAAGGATTCATCATTGTCACCAACATTGTCATTAGAAACAAAAGAGTAACCCAATAAAGACCACATAAATGAACACAAATTCTCAAATTTCAGTCACGACTCTACGATACAAATTAATAAAGGTTTATTAGTCATAATAATATGCCAAAGGGACTTGACCAAGGGAGAGATCCCAATCCCGTGGCTGTTTCAAAATAAGATCATCATTTCATTGACCTAATCGTAGTTCTAGGCCCATAATCACATTATTTCATGTTTTTATTAGATAAAATAGTACCCAACTCATCAGGGAGAAGAGAATATGTATCCAGATATAGAGTATAATATTCATCACTATCCTCACAGAAGGTCTTAAAAATGAGTGATGAATTTTTTTTCAAGGAATAAACAGGAGAAAGTAAACTGGGAGTCTTCTCTTCGCAACCTTGTCTGGATGGACCTAGATAAATTACCTAAGATGTTGTCCATGATTCTAGAGAGTAAATGTAGTTTAAAAAATATCACCACTTTGTGGGAGTGTCATACCCTTTGAGGCATTGGATAGAACATTAGATTTGACATCAATCACCAACACAACTCAAGAAACAAGCTCAAAAGTAGTAGAATCAGACTAATCAGTCGGGCCTGTTAACTTAGCTGAATCAGGATCAAGGATTTTAAAAGAATACATGTGATGTAATTGAGAAGCTGGAAAAACTTCACAAGTTGAAATAGTGTGTTATACAAAATATTTATTAGTATTGGACATTCCCTCCTGAGCAGGGTCTAAAAGAGGGACCTGGTGTGAAGAACATGGTAAAGTCGAAGGGGCAAATGATTGAGCAGCCAAATGTACAAGTGCTGCATCAAGATTCTTAAGCTGAATGGGATCACCCACAGTGACCTAGATCGAATTCCCCATGTTAGAGTCCTTCTAATAATGATTATCTGAGGCCCCATTAGCGTTAGAGGGATATGGTCCTGTATCCTTCTTCTTATTTCTCCTATAAGTTGCATCATCGTGTCCTCTGATTCTACAGAAGCTACAGATTTTATGCATACTGATGTACAAGGACACATGTCTAAATAAATGATAGTTAGAACAAAACATAGGATTCCTCTCATATATAATCCCTATATTTAGACTATCATCCATAGTTGTCATCACCACTTCTTCCACAAGGGTGACAGACAAGTCAACCTCAACCAAAATCCTCGCATAATGACCAAAAGATGGATTGTCAGTTTTCCTATCTAGCCAAATCAGATTACCAATAGTCAAAGAAATATCTAATAAAATATGGGGGTTACAATATAACCTATTAAAATTTCATCACTGTATCCATAATTGATCATATGTGTTCTTGATAGAGTTCAGATCAAAGTTCCTATCCCATTCATAAATTTGATGGAATCCAGGCTTTAGAGATACTGAGAAAAGACTCTAAGCATACCTATTGAGTTCATCATTTCGAAAAAATAATATAACAAAACCAGTAACCCATTTTCATCATCTTCTAATCATCAAAGCCCCAGTTTTCAGCAATCCTATTAGTAAGTTCATTAAACATCCAAGGTTCACCCCGTTAGGAATCAAAACACGAGAAATTATGTAGAACTTATATAGATTTTCCCTCTCCGCTAAAACATTTTGATTCACCAAAAAATTAGCAATGCACCGATTTCTAATGATCCTAGTTTGTGGAGTAGATTCACAATCCAGAATAGAGATACTACCTATACTCTTTGCTGCATCTGCAATGATTTTCCTTGATCCATCTCCATCCTGAATAGCACCTGATTTCGAGTGACCATTCACACAAAATCTAAATAATTTTTATGTCCAAGTAAATCTTTCCCCACTGTTACATGACTAGAGGGCCTTTCAAATTCAAAAATATTCGATATCAGAGCAATATCACCCTGATTAATGTCATCTCTATGTTCCGCGTCACTCTCCACTATCTCCACCTAAGATGACATTTTAGTAATAAAGAAAAATGAAAAACTATAAACTACGAAAATATATTCATATTGTTTTTATACATAATTGAAATTATCCATATGTAATTTGGTATGTGTAAGAGTAAGATACACCCCAATTTGACGCACAGTGTGACTCTTTTGTATGCAATTGCAAATTTTTATTTACAATTGACAATAAATTTACTAATAAAGAACATTGACATTCTCAAAAAAAATGAAAACAAAATATGAATGGTTTGATACATTAGGAAAATCATATATATGTCTTTTTAAAATGCATTAATTTTTATAACCTCAATCCAATACATGATGTTCCCTGTTTAACTTAGAATGTTCGTTATTAATTTCGAATTTAGATTTCAGTTAAAAATGTTTCACTCACTAAAATATTAGAATACAAAATCATATTTCATTTATAATTTATTAAAATTATTCATAATTAATATTTTATGTTTATGAAATTTTATCACATCTTAATGAAACACTATGTGAACGATACGACTAAAAGTTGGTGTTTCATGTTTAAAATGACATTTTTGTAAAAAATAAAAGTGTCATACTAAAAAAAATGAGACAATATTATTATTGTTTTGATATTTTTTTAAACAATACAGAAGTTATTACGGATGTCTATGAATTATCCACACCTATATATGATAAACAGTGTGACCAATATGAATCTAAGTGTGTCTGTTTAATTTAATTTGACATTAATTTTAGTAAAAAAAAGTGAAATATTAAAAAACAATAAAACACTATAATATAGTTTTTAAACCTTAGGAAAATGATGATTATTTTATTTGGGTCATTTAACAAATATTCACACATCAATATGATACATGATGTTCCCGGTAAGACTCAATGTGTCTATTATTCGTTTAAAATTGGAAATTTAGTTCAAAAAGTGAAACTCATTGAAAACTAAGGTAATAAGGTAAAATTTTCATCATAATTTAGTAAAAAAATATCATATTTAATTTTTTATGTGTTGGAATTGGTCTCACATCAAACATACACATGATATAACTGGTATGACTCAATGTGTGTGTTTCCAGTTTAACATGAAAATTCAGCAAACAAGTTAAGTAACATACTCAAAACTGAGATTTTCATTTATTTTAATACTTAATTAAAATGACTCAGAAGTTATTTGGGACGTTTATAATGATTTATCACATAAATTCAATTAATTTTGTGATAGACATGACTTAATGTGATTCATTTAATTTGAAATTGACATTAATTTTATTAATAATGAAAACTAACCAACTCAAGACTGATAAAACAACTTACGATTGTTTTTATAATGTAGGAAAATGTTCCATATGTTATTTTTGATTTATATTAATCATTAAAACCACAAAATACTGCATGATTATCCTGTTATGACATAACGTATCTGTTATCATTTTAAAATTGTTAATTTAGTTCAAAAAAATGTAACTCCCTGAAAACTGAGAAAACACACTACGATTGTATTCATAATTTAGGAAAATGATTTTTAATTCATTTTTTATGTGTAGGTATATATATCACATCCAATATACACATGATTTTATTATTATCTGTTAATGTTTATGTTTCTAGATTAAAAAGAAATTATAGTAAAAAACAAAAGTGACATACTCATAACAAAAAAAGACATTAAGATTGTTATGATACTATAGGAAAATGATCTATATGACATTTTTTACATGTTGGAATAATATGCATTTCAATCCTTCACATGGTTTTATCATTCTGAACCTATGTGTATGTTTTCAATATATAAGTGTCATTTTAGTTTAAATCACATATCACATTGCCAAAACTATTAAATTGAGCCCAAATTGTTTTCCAACCATTCTATATGATATTAATTAAATAATTTACATTTCATTTTTATCTTATAGATATTTATTTTATTTTTTGAAACAAATGGATTGAATTTAATCAAAAAATTGGGTGACGTGTAAGAATAAACTAAAACTAAATTTGATACACATTGTTTCTGATAAAACTCAATGTTTATATTAGGATTAAAACTGTATGTTTATTTTAATTATTTATATTATTACCGACAGATGTATTTTTTCTTATACAAGTGCATTCATTTTCTAATGAAGGGGCAGTTTTTTAGTAATAACATGAGTTTTAGTCAGGGGAAAAATAAAATGAAATATATGTGTTTTTAAATGTATGTTATAATTTTTACATTCTCATGTAATTTTATAAAAAAATGTTTGAAAAGTATGTAATATATTATTTTCTTTAATATTATTGTCTTAAATTTTATTTCATTTTAAATATATATTTTTACTTGACTTTACTACTTTCTAGTGCTATAATGTGATATTATTGATCACTTCTTTATGCCCCTTTATCATCTCTACTAAATGCACTGATAATGGAATCATTATTAGTGCCCTTAAAAGGGCTAATAATGGGTTCCTCTATCATCACTTTTAAAATAGAGGAAACTTAGTTCCTTTATCGGAGAAAAAAGAACTAATAAAGGGGACAATTATAAGTTCCAAATAAAACCAATGATAAATCGGATCAATTATCATAATTTCTAAAAGAACTAATAATTGGATTATTTATCAGGGATTTTATTATCATAAATAAATGACACCTTTATGGGTTTATTTCTATCACTGATAAAAGATTAGGGATTTTAATGATGCTCACATTGTCAATGCATTTATAGAGTAGATAAAGGCATACCCTATCTCTATTAGAGTGATATTTTAGTAGTGTGAGAAACATTAAGCGTACATGGGTTTTATTTAATTGAAACCCTTGAAAGCAACATGAACCCCTTTTTATCCAAAAAAAGCTACATATCAGACCACTAGGGGTGCCCCAGAAACCATATATGGATTTAAATAAAAAAAATTAAACTATGGAGACTTGTGGGAAAAAATGAAACACATTCCTACTTCCAGGAGGAAACCAAAAACCCTTTGGAATGATCTATGGTCTATTTCTTCCCCATGAAGATTTGACACATCTTTGGATCCACGGAAACAACTCCACCATTCCATCTCTCTCTCTCTCCCAGATGAAGACCCATAATGGGGTGGATCCTCACATGCATAAATGGAAAGGAATTGGAGAAAAGAAAAATCAGAAAAATGAAAAAGGAACATGGAAAAAAGGAAATGAAGAACCAAATAAAAAGAGTCATAGCCTAGTCCCAACACTGGACCCATTTTTATGATACACATCAGAAAATCCCCATATTTTGGACTGATCCATGGAGATAGATTTCAATCCAAAATAACATCATAATTTTATCAATGTCAAAAAATTATTGAATAAAGTAATATTTAATTAATTAAGTACTAAATATTATATTAAAATTTTAATGGGTCAGATATCCACCATACTCCTATCATAGGGTAAAAACATTATTTTGGGACAAATGGAGTGGTCAAAAAAATTTATGAGATCATCTTATACGATAAATTATCATATTTCCCATGAACAAACCCACCATGGAAAAGGGTCAAATTTCCCCTTGTATTTACAACCTCTAATGATGTATGTCATCATAAACACCCCACCATAAATTCTTCTCACCCCCAAGAAGCCATAATGGAAAAATAGTTTCGATGCTTTCACCCATGGACCTGCATAAAAAATGCTATCTTGATGATCCAAAGACTAATCTTATAGAATCCCAAAATCTCTAACAATATGATAAAAATTAGATTGTTACCAATATGATGCTACATTCCAAAATAGTATCTTACGATATCTCCTCTCGCATAAGGAAAACCAAATAGAACACACTACATTGATCACTAAATGTAATAGATACACATGGAAAAAACGATCTCACCAATCACAAGCACAAAATCCCACAACCTCCATGACCAAAAAACCACTTAATTGAGTCTCATGTCCTCCCAAATCCTATAGTGAACACCCCACCACAATGATTTCATGAAACCACTATCAATCAACTGGCCAGACTTTCTGGAATATTCTAATTCTTAAAAAAAGATTACATACCTAAATTCACTAACTATAATCGTCACATAGGTCCTTTCCATTAAACCAGAGAACCCTTATCACAACCCTTAAACATCAAGGTATTTACCACACGCCATGATCAATGACATGAGCACCTACCATATCAGAATCAATTCAAATAAAAAAACTTTTTTCCATGGTCTCACTATGTTACCCAAGGTGCAACAAAAAAGAAACATAGCCAGAGAGACAACCAATCCTTTACTCTAAGGACAATAATGATATAAGGATCCCTATCTACATGATAAATCTAAAACACCTAGAATTATCATGCTTAACCACATCTGGTTGATTTTAGACCTCATTGAAACCACAATGGATGAACAACCATGCCCACCCAAGCCCTCTGTGGTAGCATGAATATGGTCCCCACTGTAAGACAAGGTACAAAACACATGGATCGAAAAATTGACTCCCATATTCCATGAACATGAGTCATTGGGGGAATACCCATTATAGGGAAAATTGAGCCCAATAATAAGATATATTATGAATCTTTTCCATCATTATCCCATCAATATGGAACATAGAGCCCAATTCTGACCTATAATGTTATCCAAGCATCCCTCATAGAATGTATTGTATCTTCTACACCAGGGAAACTCTCAACAGACAATCTTCGGGAACTATAATTAGAATAAAAAATATAGTAAAAAACAATATAATGCAATATTTCATTTGAATCATATATTGCTAAAATTATGATTCACCACTGGGAACTTTTCCATGGGATAAGAGCCAGAATCTACAATAAACCATAAATCATAAAATCCATGTTCATCAAGCTAGGTGAAATAAAATAACTTTGAAAATGAATTCCCAAAATAGTAATACCATGGAAATATAAATTTTACTTTATATGACAAACGGTTTTTATGATACTCCAATCTGATTTGCATCATATGTTATGACACATTCCCAGAACTCTGGTATACCAACTCTGATAATAAAAAATGTAAAACCTTTGAAACCATTTCTTGAATACCCATCCATGTTCAACCTATCATGTCACCCAATTAGGCTCACTAAAATTACTCATGTACACCTCTCCAAACAAATGAGTCTTTCAACTAGTGGCATGGGATAAATGGTGTTGTGGGAAAACTATACCCTCTCATTAGAGTACGTTAATAGTGAAAAATAACCAGAATCATACACAAGGATCATCAAGAGATTAAAAATTATGGATATAATGAAATATAGAATTATATAATAATTTTATTTTAAAATATAGTCATAAAAACTCAAAGCATGAAAAATATGCAATACCCAATTTCAAACTGGGCTGACCACATATACAAAATAGATAAACTGAACGTAAATTCATTCAGATATACTTCAAATATGAAGAAAAACCAAATACCCAGATTCCGGGATTCTTTGACTATGCCAACCTAATATTATGTCTCCACATGAGTGACTATTCTCAATCAATAAACACAAGTACTTGGCACCATCGATCTCACAACATGTTCTCCATCCTCAAAGAAAACATATGGTCTGCATGAACACCTATGTCTATGTACATGGGGAGATAAATAAACTTTATTAGGCCACAAAAATTGTGGACCTATAATTTTATATCATGGGAATAGATGAACACATGATATACCCAACATTGAAGAAAAAAAATATGGAATTCACTATGTCCATAACAAAACACAATAGAATGATATGGAAGAACTACTCACTCCACATCACCAACCCAAAAATCAGTCATCTTTATGCTCAAAAAACCACATAAATAAGGCTCTCAACCTTTGGAAGCATATGTTGAACTCCCCACCATAAGAATTTTCATAAACCAATATTTTACAATAAACATGACTCCCTCTCATCAAACATTTCTTAACCAAACTAGTCTTACATTCTAAATGGCACTCACCATGATCATCATGCCGGTTAGTTCCAAAACGATGGAGCTCCCTTAAAACTCCCATTCAACATCAAGGTATTTTCCTCATTCCATATTCAACCACTTCACCACACACCAATAGGGTATTAATCTATAACAAAAAATTTATCACCACACTCTCCCCACAATAATCATGAAACTACTAAAATGGACAAGGGGCATGGGTTTGTCCAAAACATCCTACTCAAGCTAGCAATTAGACTGGGAGGTGTCCCAACACTCCAATAATAAAAAACTGAGAATCTTCATTCCTAATTTTTTCTTGGTGATAAGAGACATCAATGGTTCCATAAAGAAGGGAAAAAATTCCCACCCAATACATTATTGATATCAAGAACTGAATCCTCAATGTAAGAACTGATAGACAACATGTGGAATGAATAGTTCTCGAAAATGGTATACAAACCTAGGATTTCATGGGAAATAAAAACATAGAGAAAATATAGTCTCATCATAAAACAAATCAGGAATCCTATCCCACTTTGATCCATCAACATGGAACATGGATCCCAATTCTGAACCACATGAGTCTCTATGAATCTCCCATCGAAGGGATTGTATCTCCACCACTAGAGAACCTCACAACAACAAGAAACACTTGACCAATCATGAGAATAAAATATACAATAAAACAATATATTGTTGCATATGTCCTTTTAAACCTATATTCCTAAAATATGCCTAATTACTAGCCACATTCTAAAAGTAAAAGATCATAAAACTTGGATAAACATTAAATATAAAAATCAAAGTGTATCATGCTAGGTGACATGAAATAACCATACAAAAAATAACAATGAAAAAAAATATCATGCCCTAATAATTTGGAAATTTGATGGTAAAAGGTGTTCATGAAACACTACCATTATATCTTTCACATGTTTCAACATATTCTCAGACCTCTTTTCCATCAACATCCCAAATCCAAAACCCAAAATATTTGATAACATTTTGTAACAAACCATCAATAGTCAACCTATCAGTTAACTTGATATAGGTCTCCACAAGGCCTCACATACACCCCGTATAACACTATAGGTGGGAGACCTATGGATAGGGTATAAACTATGTGTTGGGGAGACTATACCCTCCTATTAAAGTTTAAAAACAAAAAAGATGTTCAGGCTCATACAAAGGAATTAACACTATATTATTCATAATAAAAAAAATGAAAAATGATGATATACTGGATTCATGGTCATTAATAGAATGATACCAACTTAGGACAGGAACATCTAGGTCAACATAATAAGATAACCTTTCAGTCCATAAGGTTATAAGAAGAAATCGAAAACATTCTATGAACTTAAAAAATTCCCTATTTGATCTATAAAAAGTTAGGAGCTCATAAAATATATGGACATAGAAGGAGAATGGAATATATGACACCTAAAAACCATCGAATGAGTTCCATGAATCATAATTATCCCAAAGACATATTATTCAAGGATAACGCTAAAAAAGTTGAGAGATACACTCATATAGTTCATATTTTAATTCTCTGATCACATCTTACCAACCAATGGAGGGGAGAATGAAATAAAAAAACTTCGACAATTAACAATCCATGATATATCAAGGTTATTTTACTCAAACTATAGAACATAGAAGAAACTTAATCATACCACATTAAAATATACCAACTTAATATGGGATGATCCACCCTCACATGAACTCTACGAATATCTAAACTACTATCATTAATCAACTATTAGAAAACAAATTACATGTCCTCTCACAATACCATGTATCTCAAAATCCAAAATATAGCAACACAAGGCTCTCCAGGACCAACCTCATGGCCAAACCAAAACATGGGGGGTCTCAAATCCATAGGTCCATAACATAATGTGATTTACTAGTAGGGAATTACATGATACTCCATGGATCAATTGACAAACCCATAATAAAAAATGGAAGCATTCCCAAAGGCCACAACAAGTTTCAAACACACTAAAATGGGATCCTCTATATCATCCAAGTACACCTGACATGCCTAGTGAAGAAATATCTCAAATGGCCTTCAATGGACTATAACTGATCATTGGTTAACAATTCATCCAAAGGGGAATCCAAAATCCCAACCTATGAATAGGGGAATTGAAAATGGACCCCATGACCACCTCAAAAAAAGGATACCCTCTATAGTATTTTGTTACAAAAATACAAAATAAAACATTCCACATGGGAATTATCAATACAAAACAATGAAAACCATTGATCACATTATCCGAATATAACCAATAAGGGAATCATCAAGAGTCCATTAGGCTCATAATATTATCTCAATAACAATAGATTGTATCTACCATCCTTGTGAATCAACAAACCTCAAAGGATCTAATAAATGTAGTCTCCAAACATAGAAGATAGACATCATATACTTTAAACTTAATCAACTAGTCTCAACAGGTAGGAAAAATATATATATATCTTCAAAGATACTACTCGATTCAACCTAACAAAATATTTCAAAAGAACCTCAAATAATGTTGGAGGGTATCCAAAATCTATGAAAAACTAACAACTTCCCAACCCTATCCCGAACCTTACAAATCACAACCCAACCCACTAGAATATTATGAAACAAAACCAAAACGAAATCCTCATACTAATTTCTCAGTGTCCAAAACACAATCTATAAGGTATGTAAACACCAGATGGAATCCACCATCATGATCTTCATTGAAATATTATTAAAATAGATTACTTATAAGTCTAATTCTGATAGTAGGTATAAAAATAGAATAAAAAAACAATGCTATAAATAATATATGGATTTCACTTTGGGTACGTGGAATGCATGAAAACATGTCCTCCATATCCATCTGACTCATCCCACATGGAATTTACTTTCCCAAACTATACAGTGTTTTGATTCTGTACACATCCTTTATCATTGCATGAGTATTTTCCCATGTACCTCAGCCTCACTCTTCATGTAACACACCTAAGGGCATGATGTGTACCACTTGTACATAGTGTGTAACCCTACAAGGGTACCATATAATGTACATATAATCATTCAAGGCCAATTCAAGTAATCATACTTGACATTCACACCACATGGGCACTGGTTGTGTACCCTACACGGCCATGTACCCCTATATGAGGTGTTTGGAAGAGTACACTTCCACACTCTAGACTATTAATAAATAACATGTACCCCCAAAGTGCATTGTTTTTAGTCCAGACAGCATTATATTACCCAATTAGGAAGAAATAATGACCAATTTTCCCTAAAAACATGTCGTGTACATGGGTTTTCTAAATGTAAATCCGTTAAAAAGGCATAAACCCCTTGATTTATCTAAAAGAACCGCATATCTCCCAACTAAGGGTCCCCAAAATCCAATAAATGATTTAAAACCTAAAAAAATTAAATTAAAATATTTTTGTCATATTAAAGGTCCTAAATCGAAGAAAAAACCACCAATGCTTCAGTCTGATCCGTGATCTATAGCTACCACATGATGATTCTACGCGAGCTGAGCTCCATAGTGGTGCCTCATCCATTCCCTATCCATCTATTATATATCTCTACCTTTATTATATTAAGAACAAAAATAAGGTATCCACACATGTGTACATGGAAGTATGTGGGAGAAAAGCTAAAAAAGAATAGAAGGAATATAAAAAAGGGGAAAAGGAAGAAAGAAAAAGAAAATAAAATGGCTCTGGAACTGGCCATATCACCCAAAAAAGTGTTATACCTCACCTTGTAACTCCCATATTCTATTTCAAATAGTGGAGATAGATTCTCATTTCAATTATTCATCTAAAATCTATGACCAAATGAACATGAAAGATTAAATATATATATATAATTAACTAACAATTAAATATTCCAAAAGGTTGAACAACTTAATTATACACAAATAATATATCTAGGTTAAACACCCTATTCTAGGATAAATGAAGTTATCAAAAATATTATATAATATAATGTTATATTATAAAGTAAAATTTTCCCCTAAACACATCAGAGAACAAAGAGGATCAAATTTCCACTGATTTTCACATCCCGTGAATGGGGGGTTCATCAGAAAACATAAATATTGTTTATGATTATAATGGAACATAATGAGTTTCTCAAAAGGATATATTTTACAGTGAAGGAGGTCAAAAATTTGGTGTAGGTTATTCAATATTCTAGTTGTAATGAATCTATTAATGTATAATAAAAATAAAATCTACAAAAAGAAATATATGATTTAAAGAGACTTCATGATAATGTGAAGATAAAAAAATAAATATAAATGAAATATATAAATATAAGAGAAATTATATTTATTTTTATCAATAGAAATATATTGATTTTAAAATTGAAGTGAATTTTTTTTATTAAACTTTAAAAATTATGTGCATGAAGTAGGAGAATGATCTAAACAAAAGGTAAAAGGGAAATATTCAAAGGGTGATGAAAATCTTATTTTCCATAAATTATTAAATAAAAATGGTATAACATATCATAACAATTTATGGAGGGATCCTTAAAATTATAATATAATGAAGAATACATTGTTTCTTTAAAAATCTGGTGAATTTTAGAAATCTGAAAATTCTAGGAACTTCAAATTGAAATAAAAATGTATTAATACTGGTTAATCTAAGAGGTAAGAAAACAAATATAAATTAAAGAATAAGTTTTTAATATTTTCTAATGGTTATGGATCAAAAAATCTAAAAATTACTAAGGACACAAAGAAGGGATGAAGAAATATTTCTACTTATGTTTAAATATCTCTTTTAAAATAATAAAATTTCATTAAATCACTATTTTTATAAATTTGAAGTTTTAAATAATTTGGTAATAATTTTTTGGTTTAAATATTAAATATTACCTTAAACTATGAGTATTGGGAGAGATTTTTTGTTCTAGATTAAACCTTCTGAAATGATACTTGATTATAAGTTAATTTAAATTTCAAGAAAAAATGAGGAGAAAATTTTCATATATTAGAAGATGTGTGTGGAATATGTGACTAGATATATTATTATGTTAAATATTTTATCAATATCCTACCATACCAATAGAGTACGACTTTCAATACTCATAAATTATAAAATAAAAAATATAATGGAAATGAAAAATATTTTATAGTTAAAGTGGAATAAAGAGAATCTAAGAGGGAATGTAAACATATTCTTGATAGTGGATGATTTTCCCACATGTTAGGGAGATTTATGAATATAAATCATTTTTAATTTTTCAAATATGTATCATTGACCTTTTGGAATGATTGTTAACTAAAAATAAATAGTGTTTGATTGAATTTGATGGGGGTAAAGGATAATTGAAATCCAAAAAACATTTTTTTATTAAAGGAAAAAAACATAATATGCTTAGAATGTCATAGTAATGTGATAAATAATTGAAGTGATCATTGAAATGGATGGATTTGTGCAATAATATTGAAGTATTGATGTATTTTTTAATTTTAAAATGAACATCGGGTAATATATTTCAATATTATAATGCTATATATTCATCTTATTTAGAATAAATGTATGAAATAATTTGTGGAATAGAAGTCTTGGTTTGTTATTCCAAAAGAATATAAATAATATTACATGAGGAAATAATTTTTATGATGTTATTAAGATGAAAAGTTAAAGGAATTAGATGTTATATATATATATATATATTAAAAATAAAATATTTTTAATTCTCCACACTAAAGGATTTATATTCATTTTACGTATCCATTATAGTTTATCCACTCTAACATGTGTGAGATCCACTGAAAAAAACACATGTATAGATATATATTTCATTTCATTTATTAACAAATTTACTTATTTAAAATGTATTATATTTATGAAATATAAATAAGGGGATCCAAGAACAATGAATAACATTATAAAAAGTGAAGAAAAAATTGCGAGGTTCTCATTAAAAATGAAAAATATAGAAAGTTATGATGAGTATAAAAATTGAATATTTGAGTATTATTTCTAGAATCATGGCATTTGTTGATCACACTTTGGGATTATTGTGTATGTATTAAATTTTTATAGAGTATCCCTGTTGTTTAATGATAATATAATAACGAGGAATATGAATGAAGGCGGTGATTTTTTATTTAATTTTAAATATCAATATATTTTTAATGAGGTTTTTTCATTGATGTTATATAGATACATTTTAACTAATGGTAGATGATGTTTTGGATATTTGATTCATGGATCCTTGGAGAATTAAATTTATCATGAAAAATTAAATTTTAATATGATGCATTTTTTAAGGTTAATGGAAAATATTTTAAATAATTTTCATTCATATGGGTTAGAAGAAGTTTTTAGGGTAAAAAAGTGAATAAGATAATAATTAAGGATATGAGTTGGAATGTGTGTATTTATAATTAAAATATTTTTCAATGGAAATGTTAATGTAGTTTGGAAAATTTTTAAAATCTCCTGACTAATGTCCTTGAACCTCCAAGGTATCCTATAGGTTTGTCTGACCATACTCACTGGAGATCTGACCACTATTGGCCCATATAATGTAGAGCCTCTATAGAGGTTTAAATGAGCTAAAGGAGTTGGGGGATCATGAATTGGTTCTTATCCTATACATTATATTGTGGCATGATTTTCCATTAGAGAGAATAATCTATAGTATAATCTATTAAGCCTATAATAAGGATAACTTGTATATAAATGTGATTCATCATAAGACTCAAATAAAAATTGAATGAAGTATCAAGTTACAATATTCATCACATAAATGCTTTTGATATCATGATTTAATCGATCCATGTACTATTACTTCCTTCATTCTACATCATTGATAGATTTTATGATATTATTTATAAGAAATTTACTTCCATTAAAACATAATTTAGATCATGTTGTGATCTCACAAAATTTATAGATATGTGTGATGATCATTTGAATAAAATTTATGCATACAGTAACAAAATATTGGATGCTGATGAATGGTTCTATAAATTTCATAAAATATTAGAATTACATGAGGAGATGATTCATTGGATTTTACAGAAGATCAGAAGATCATAAAAAATAAAAACATAGATGAGTGTATTAATTCAATCATATTTATTTATAACTGAATGTTTTCGGATGTATAATTGTAACATATGGATTTCACATACAACTTCTATAAATACAAGACTATGAAAGAAACACTTGGATATAAAGGTTCACGATATCTTCAAATCCTTCGGTATTTAAATTTATCCTCCTTATCAATCTAGATGATTCTATGAGTGATGATATTTAATAAAAATAAATATCATTATAATTTTTATGGAAATTAATGTATATGGAGATATAAGTAATTTTAAGATCATTTTTATCCAAAAATAATGTTTCAGTGAAAACTTTAGATGTATTTACACATACATAAATGATGTTTTAATGTCGTTAGTTATACAAGATAGAAAGGTTAATAATTCTAATATTATGAATAATATTCTTGATGTAATTTAATATATGTTTAATGTAGTTACAGATAGTTAAGGGAGAATGTTTTTGTGTGGGAATTTTGGATGGACAGCCATCAAGTATATAATCTTGGAATTTTTCAAAATGATAATATTTGTGAATATATATTAGAGGGAAAAAGAGATAAAGAAGAAACAAAGACTACTATATTTTTTCTTATATATATATATATATTTAGGTTGTTAATGAATAATTAAAAATACACTTTACACTACTTCAGTTATTAATATACATTTTTGAGTATCGAAGAAAGAGGTTCCAACATGAAGATTCACTTTGTGTAGAAGTATAAGTGAAAAAGGAGATCAAGGGCATTTGTTTTGAACATAACTAGAGGAAGTACATATAATAAGAAGAAAAGTGTACTATGTCATTCAATAAACATATAGTAATAGTACACAATATAAAGATCATTCCACAGAAAAAATTATAATCTTCTAGATAATTTCTTCCATTTTAGTATGTAATAGAAGAAGGGTTAAAGATATAAAAACTAAAAAAATTTACTAAAGAGAAAGGTATTATTTGATTAATTTTTCTTATAAAAATAATTTCTTTTATACTGATTCTAAATTAAGATGGAGGATTAGAATAAATCATAATGCATTGATAACTAATAGATTCTTAATTTGTTAAATCGTTATTCTTTAATCCAAACATATTATAATTTATAATTTGGGAGGACTGTGAGAATATTATTCAAAAAATCACTATCTGGAGATCTGAAAAAAATACATTCATGGTAATACCATACTTCTGTGTACCTAAATTGTGATTCTATTGTTTAGTGTGATTTTTGAGGAATCTATATCACTTAAAAAACTTGACTTCTCACATTATAAGATTATGATTGTACATTTGTGCGTTTTTTATTTGGGTGTTCTCCGTTTTTTTACTTAAAATAAAAAATATATATAGATAGATGAAGAGAAACATAAACCATAATAAGTGAAATTGGTTAAAAAAGTGGATAAATAATATTAATGTGTTTTAAAGTCAGCAAAAGAGATTCACCGCAACTCTCATTGTTAATTACATCATATGGTTGTCCCATACATTGGTATCAAATTTAGAATAATCTATGAGTAGTATTTACATTATAATGTTGTTCTATTTGTATGATTTGAGTATTTCATTAGAAATATTCATGGATGTGTAATTTTTATGAAGGAAAATTTTTTTCAGATCAAAACTACATCTCTACAAAAATATGATTAATGGAATAATAGATGATGAGAAGAGATTGTTTAATTTTTTCCTCTAAAAAATATTAATAGGATTCATGTTATGTAATTCATATAACGAAAGATGATAGAAGTATCCTTTATATTGGAAAACAGATAGTTTAGTCTTCCACTATAGTGTTATAAAATCCTTCCACCTCAATCAGGTTTGGGGATTCAAGTGATGTTGATATATGTGAAAATTCATGATCATGCTATCCTATATATGATCCATGAAAAAATGGGAGTGAAAATATATTAAAATGTTTATCTAAAAAATTATTAAATTCTATTTTTTTAGGTCCTCCCAATGAATTAGTTTTTTTATTCTGGGGATTGATGAAATAATGTGGGATGAAATCGTAGAACATGAATAAGATTATAATAAATTTGAGAAGTATTTTGAAAATTAATTTCAATCATGATAGAATACCATAAAAATGTTGGATATATTGAAGTAATAAACTTGGTTCTTAGTGAGATATTTTCTGTGTTTGAAATAAAATGGGTAATAAAATCTTAATTTAATTATGAAACCAAAAAGACTCTTAAATATAATGTCTTTGCATCTGATAATAATTAGAAATAAAACTTCGATTTCAATAATTTTCAAATGGAATTTAAATTCAAGAAGATAAAATATATGTACCCATTTCTTCATATAATGGTAAAAAACATAATGATGGAATTGGAAGGATGATAAATGGATACTTAGAGAGAATGAGTATCACTGATGGTCAAAATAATTCTCTTAATATGAAATGTATATAATTGGATGTAAAATTGGATATTCTATAGATATCACATATAGTGTATTTATAATTAAATGGGATATTATACATTTCCCAAAATTGATATAATGATGAGTAAACTGTAAAAAGATGTATAATTAGTCATAAAATATCATTACCTTATTTGATGATCTTTTTAAATTTTTTCCAATAAAGAAGGTGCCATTCATTAAAAATTATAATGCTTGTTATAAATCAATTTCTTTATATAGAACATGATTAAATTAAAAATATATCAATAAAGATAAGGAAAAATTAAGGGACTCATACCCCAATGTATATAGTGGATAAAATAAGTAGTATAGAAGTTGGTTCCTGAGGAGGAACACAACTAGTGATGAAAAATTCCCAAAAAATAACAAGTTAAATTTTTTTAAAATTCCAGAGTCTAGGTAGATGTGAAAATATGATCATAGTTTGTTGGAAAATTATGGTGGCTCATTATGTTCGGGTTTTTTTAATTGTAATTTATTGTGTAATCTATTAATTTTAAAACAACAATTAACACACATTTCATGGGGGAGAAAGTCATTATGGAAAAAACATCAACAAATTAAATTGAATCAATATATCGTAGTATATTTGGAATAGTTGAATATATATATGCTTTATTAATGTATGTCGTAAAAAATGGTATAATTCTAATCTCTCCAGGTATCAAATATAAATTGTATATGACTAACAACTAAGGTTATAATTAAAGAAGTAATAAACATGGTTTACATGTTTATGAATTAATCAAAAACATTACAAACAAAAATAGTCAAAATAAGAATGAGTTACCATTAGACAATAAGATTAATGAAAATTATGATAAAATAAGGTCCATGAAATTCAATAGTATTGTTACTTCTAGAAGAGTTTCTATGATGAAAATCACCCACGAAACTTTATATGGATTTCTTGAACAATATTACAATATATCAAAACAAAATTATGTAACATAGATAATAGATTTTGAGAGGGAAATGAATATGGGGAAATCACAAGTAAAAGATAATTAAATAGAATGTTGGTAAAAAATCCCTCAAGGTAACATTGCAATATTTTTGGGTTGATTGTGTTTGTTGACAAAGCCGGTTTCCATGGAGAATTGTCGAGTTCCCGAGAAGTTGTTGACATTCCATGTTGAAAAAGAACTATGACAAAGGAAAGGACAATCTGGAGGCGGTACAAAAGAGCAGTACAAGGTGGCGCCGTTTCCCAGTGTTTGCCAAATTTATGAGCCTGAAAATCGCAAATGGAAAATGGAGTGATATGTTGTTGGAAAAGGTTGAGGAGAGAGAAATGAAAGGGGTGCGCGGAAAAAGGAAGCGTGGCGCGCAAAAACAGCGGGTTGTGCGAAATCTTGAAGTGTGGCGCGCAAAACAGCGGGTTGCGCGAAATTGTATTTCGCACAAAAGATGTTTCAAGGCCGAAAGCTTGAAAATCGGTAAAGGCATGAGGTGTGCGAAATTATGGAGCAATGCGCGGAAAATGGTTGTGCGCAGAAGATTTGTTTTTCGCGATCAAAGCGGATTACGCGCTCAAGGAGGGTTTTTCGCGTGGGGTCGATTTTGCCTATAAATATGAAGTGACCCTCCTCCATTCCAGAGAGTTCAAGACATAGAAAATACCCGAGCTCTGGTGCGCGAAATTGAAGTTTGAAAGGGTGTTGCGCGTAAACTGAAAGTTTGCGCGTAAAGTCAGATTGCGCGAAAAGCAAAGGCTGTGCAGAAAGTTGGTGATTGGCGCGTAAAAGGAAGATTGCGCGAAAAGTGGATTTCGCGCAAAAGTAGTGGATTGCGCGCAAGGCAGTTTCTAGGCTGCGCGTAATATTTGGAGGTTGCGCGAAAAAGGAATTTCGCGCAAATCATAGAAATTACGCGCAAGACACCGTAAGGGTTGCGCGTAAAAATTGAGGTTGCCCGGTACATCCGGTGCAAAGTGAGATTCATCTGCGGGTGAAAGTTGGACTTCAACAGAGTATCTACATACAGAGGAAGATGCATTCCTTCATGAAAATGAAGAGACCTACAGGTCTAAAAACTGTGAGTGGATTCCTTCCAAGAGCAGTGAGCTTAGGAAGAGGAAAAAGGTGATCCTCTCCACCGGCAGTGAGCCAGAGAGAGAGAAACAGGGAGTGACCCTTTGGAAAGCAGTGAGCTGACCCTAAACATTGTATAGGCAGTGAGCCTGGGCATAGAAGTGATCTAGCCCGAAAATTGTAATCCACAGCTAGTGAAGTTTAGTGGACTTGGTACGACCGGCAACCTGTCAGCGTATGCTCCTTGGACGTAGCCCTTAGCGGTGAACCAAGTAAAATTGTTGTGTCCTGTGCTTGCTTTACTTTCTGTTTATATTGTGCAGCAGGAAAGAGAGAGAAGAGTGTTTTGCTTAACAGTGAAACAAGATCATAACGGGCTTTAATTTTTAATTAGTCATACCCTGATTCACCCCCCCCTCTCAGGGTATTCGGCCTAGTGGACCTAACAAGTGGTATCAGAGGGAAAGGTTAACAGTTGGTATTCTCTCAATGGAGGTCACTAGTCATAGAGGGATTCCGATCTTTGACGGATGTAATTTTCAGATATGGAAGAATCGAATGCAACACTATTTCCGATCTTTGGGAATAGATGTGTTTTCAGCAGCTATGCATGGTATCACAGCTGATATTACTAGTGGTGCATTATCAAAAGCTGAGCACAAAGAGCTGGATGCTGATTCCAAAGCAATAAACACCTTAGGGGGAGCCCTCTCTAATCCCATTTATACAAAGGTGATGTCATGAAAAACGTCACATGCCATGTGGGAAAAACTTTTGAATATTTATGAAGGGGATACAAAAGTCAGAGAGGCAAAGCTGCAAGTGTTGTGGAACAAGTATGAAGATCTCAAAATGAACTCGAATGAGTCTGTTGATGCATTCTTTGATAGGGTAAATGCTGTGGTAGAAGACATGCGGGGTCTTGGAGAAATTATCAATGACATTAAAATCGTAAAGCGCATCTTGAGAAAGCTTCCACCTCGGTTCAATCCGAAAGTTTCCGTGTTGGAAGATAAAGATCCGAAAGAGCTTACATTGGATAACCTACACAACACTCTTGTTGCATATGAAATGAGAAATGATGACAACGATGCTATGGAAAAGGGGAAATCCAAAGAGGTGGCATTTAAGGCCATGAAGAGGCTCACTATTGAAGATTCACAGGAGGAAGAAGAGTCAGATGAGGTGATGTCGTTCCTTTCTTCAAATCTGCAAAGAGGAAAAGGAAAGTTTAAAGGGAAACTTCCACTAGCATGCTTCCGATGCGGAAAGGTTGGTCATCTTACTGCAAGATGCCCCAAAAATTTTCAAGAAGAAAGCGAAGAAGATGAAGTTGAGATTCCCATGAAAAAATCTTCAGCCTATGTGAAAGGGAAGAAGCAGTTCAAGAGAAATTTCTTTAAGAAGAAGAATCTTCTTTCCCAAGAAATGGACAGTTCAGCTGAGTCTGAGGGTGAAGAAGTTGAAGAGATAGAAAACTGTAGAGATCGTGGTCAAAATGTGATGGTGGCTGTTGCTAGTAGTGATCTAGAAAAGAAAGAAACAGAAACTGATGAAGAAGAAGAAGAAATTGAAGGGAGAGTTGACATGGAAGCTGAATTAGAAGCATCTCTTGAAGAGATAGATGTTTGGCGAGCAAAAACAAAGAAATCCAATAAGATAGTACGTGATGCCAAACTCTACATGAAACAACAAGAAGAAGAGAAGTCTGAGCTTGAGAAAGAAATTGAAAATCTTAAGTCTTCCATGCCAGAGCGCACAGACAAGGTTGATGAGCATAAGCTCAAGATTGAAGAGCAGAAAAGGGAGATCGATTTCTTGAGTCGAAAAGTGAAAAATCACTTCAAGAATATTGAAGAGCTTGAAGAGGAAGTTGTCAGTCTGCGGAGAAAAGTTAAAGACTAGGAAAAACCTTTGAATCCCAACACATTCTTCGGAAATCAGGTCGTTAGGAAGACGGAAAAGAAGAAAGAAGAGCCTAGTAGTTCAGCAAAAAAGAAGCGGCAATTGAACTCAGATGTTAAGGCTGATTCATGGCTTAATCAGAATCAAAAATCTACCGCAGTTGAAGTTAGACCGCAAGAACATGTCCCGAGATTGAAAGTGGATTTGAGTACAATGAAGAATCAGAATACTCAGATATCCAAAGGGGAATCTCATAGTGCTGAAGTAACACGAAGGAATGCACCTTATATCAGGTGTTATTGTTGTGGAAAGATGGGACATTCACAGTATGTGTGTTCCATAGCCAAAAGATATCGCAGGGAACAAGAACAGAGATGACATACAAATAGAGAATGTTTTTCCAGAACATTTTTTGAAGGACACTGTTTTTGGTGCGGAGGATTTGGACACATGGCTAGGTACTGCACTCCGACCATTCAGAAAAATGTGCCAAAGGAGAATCAAAATGATCGCAAACAGCAGATCAGTAAACCGACAAGTGAGTTAAAAGTTCAGAACAGATTTGCAGTTTTGCAAGATGAAGCTGGTCCATCATACTCTGAGAAAGAACCGAAGCCTCAATCCTTGCCGAGTATGAAAGAAAAAGTATGGACTAGGAAGAAGAAAACTGAGAAAGCCGTAGTTGCTGAAATTTCCCTTAAAGCATCATATCGTTCTGGTGTTTGGATCCTTGACAGTGGAAGCACATCCCACATGATGGGTAATAAGGATCTGGTTACAGGCATAAAATATGACAAAGAAGGAGTTGTCAAGTTTGGAAATGATGAAGGCCTGAAGATTGTTGGCTCTGGAAAAGCCAAGTTTGGGGGCAAAGAAATGAGACATGCTGATGTCTTGGTGGTAGAGGGTCTCAGTCATAATTTGCTTAGCGTCAGTCAACTATGTGACTCTAGGCACTCTATACTATTTACCAAGAAGATGGGTATTGTTAAAGGAAAAGATGGAATAGTCATTCTTCAGGGAAAACGAACAAAGGGGAATCTTTACCTTGTAGGTGGGGAAGAATATTCATGCCTTTTATCCAGAGAAGAAGAAAATCAGCTGTGGCATAAGCGACTTGGTCATCTATGTCAACCATCTATGGAAGATCTGGTAAAGTGTGATGCTGCTAGAGACATTCCCAAACTATCACGTGATCGCACTCATACGTGTGATTCGTGTCAACAAGGGAAGATCATCAGGAAGACATACAGGCCAAAGGAACAAAAAGCAACTCGAGTGCTCGAATTGGTGCATGCTGATGTATGTGGACCTATCTCACCACGAGCTATAGATGGGCAAAGGTACTATGTTCTTTTCATTGATGACTACAGCAGAATGGCCTGGGTATTCATCATTACCCATAAGACAGAGGTGTTCAGTTGCATAAAGCAGTACAGGAGGGAATCAGAAAAGATGCTTGGGCAGAAAATTCTGAAGTTTCGTACTGATAACGGTACAGAATTTACAAACAGTCAGGTTGAAATCTATCTCGAGAAACATGGGATAAGGCATCAAGTTTCATCAGTGAGAACTCCCCAACAGAATGGAGTGGTAGAAAGGAGGAATCGGATCATTAACAACATGGCCAGAACAATGCTTATTGATAAGGACCTACCAGAGAAATTTTGGAAAGAAGCAGTTTTGACATCGGTCTATGTTTCAAACAGGTCCCTGATATGTCCGAAGCAAGGGAAGACTCCGTATGAACTGTGGTACGGAAAGAAGCCAACGTTGAAATACTTTCGAATCTTTGGAAGTAAGTGTTTCATTCTCAACAAAGAACATCATAGGAAGTTTGAGGCACGAGGAGATGAAGGGATATTCCTTGGCTATTCAGGGAAAAGCAAAGCATATAAATGCTTCAACAAGAGGCTGGGAAAAATTGTTGAGAGTAATGATGTCACTATAGTCGAAAATGAACAAACTGCTCAACGACCCAGTGAACAGTTCCTGGATGAAAGTGATGATGAGGTAAGAAACCCAGGGGGAGCAGAAGTGGCAGATGCTGACTCAGAAGAAGATACTGATGATGAAGAGGAAAGTGTCAAGTCGGTGTCTGCGAGGAAGCCAAAGAGTCGAGCTGAGATTGATAGGCAGAATATCATTGGTGATCAAACAGCTCCAGTTCAGACTCGAAGAATGAAATCATCACAGCAAGCATCGTTTTTGTCTCAAGTGGAGCCGAAATGTTTTTCTGATGCAGCTGAAGATGAAAACTGGGTTCAGGCCATGAACGAAGAGCTTGATCAGATTGAGAAGAACCAGACATGGGAGATTGTTTCGAGGCCAGCGGACAAGAATGTCATTGGGACCAAATGGGTCTATCGCAACAAGATGAATGAAGATGGCACAGTGATTCGGAACAAAGCACGTCTAGTGTGCAAGGGGTACTCCCAAATCGAGGGAATTGATGTTGATGAGACATTTGCACCGGTTGCAAGGCTGGAGACAATAAGATTATTCCTAGCCATCGCAGTGCAAAGGAATTTCAAAGTGTTCCAGATGGATGTCAAATCCGCATTCTTGAATGGGGTTCTGGAAGAGGAGGTGTATATTGAGCATCCAGATGGTTTTCTCATTCATGAGGATAAGAAAAAAGTTTGCAGGCTAAAGAAGGCATTGTATGGGCTAAAACAAGCACCAAGGGCATGGTACTCAAGGCTTGATCAGTACTTGAAGAAGCTTGGTTTTCAGCGTGGAGGAGTTGATTACAATCTCTATTTCAGTAATGACAGTAATCAAAGGATGATGGTGTTGGTTTATGTCGATGACATAATATTTGGTGGATCAGATGAAGCTCAGTGCAGACAGTTTTCCGAATTCATGAAAAATGAGTTTGAAATGTCAATGATTGGAGAGCTAACGTTTTTCCTTGGTCTACAGGTAACACAAGGAAGGAATGGAACATTCATTTCTCAATCTAAATATGCCAAGGAGGTCCTGAGAAGGTTTGGAATGGAAAATTCCAAGGAGATGAAGACTCCGGTGGCTACCCGGATGAAATTATCAAAAGATGAGGATGGCAAGGCAGTTAATATCACAGAATATAGGAAAATCATTGGAAGTATGTTGTACTTAATCGCAACAAGGCCTGATATTGTTTTCGCCACATGCCAAGCAGCGAGATATCAGAGTAATCCCAAGTAAAGTCACATGCTCGCAGTGAAAAGAATACTTCGGTATATTAAGGGCACGGTGGACTTCGGCTTGACATACAATGACAAATCTCAGACAGAGTTATTGGGGTACACTGATGCAGACTGGGCCGGTTCAGCGGATGATAGAAAATCAACGTCCGGTGGTGCATTCTATCTTGGTGGATTGTGTATTTCTTAGCTAAGCAAGAAGCAAGATTGCATTTCATTAAGCACCGCAGAAGCTGAGTATATTGCGGCCACTCAAGCCTGCACACAGTTATTGTGGATGAAGCAGCAGCTTGAAGATATGGGAGTTGAAGTGAAGTCTCTGATCGGAATCCAGTGCGACAACTCAAGTGCTATAAATCTTAGCAAAAATCTCGTCCATCATTCAAGGACAAAGCACATTGAGATTAAATATCACATTATCAAGGAGAAGGTTGAGCAGGGGATCGTGAAGTTGGAGTATGTGCCTACAGAGCTGCAGGTTGCAGACATTCTGACAAAGGCCTTACCCAAGGCCGCATTTGAGAGGCATCGACTGGCTATGGGAGTTCAATCGACTCCCCGCACTTGAAATAGTGTGGATATGGGACCCCCCCTCTCCCCGAGGTATGATGTGGTTTCCCTAATGTGCTGATATGTGTTCTCTACTATGTTACAGACTACAAAGGAGTGACCTTTGGGTTTGTTGACAAAGGGGGAGAAAAGTGTTTGATAATGGGGGAGAAAATTGTAATTGTTCAAGGGGGAGACAGTGCGGAGATTTGATAAATCATAATTGATACGGGGAGAAGCTGACAGGTGGAGCAGCCAGAAAGGGGGAGCAATGAGAAAGGGGGAGTTTTTAAATCTGACGATGCTAGAAGTGATCGATCACAGAATAGAAATCACGACATCTGAGGATCGTGATAAAAGCAGTACAGTGGTGTTGGAATGGTGTGAGACGGTGTCCAGCTATCAACAATTGGTATCAACTTAAGAATTCACCAATTGGTATCAGTGTGGTTCAACAACTGGTTTTATTTTAAGAATTGGTATCAGGGTGGAATCGACAATTGGGGTCTGACATGAAGTGATTCATTGATGAACTTTTCTTACTACTCTTGTTTCTCATGCCTAGCATTGCTCATGTGGGCTTAGATTACATGTTAAGTGAATCCTTGAACGCTATCATAATCGCAAGAGGCGAATGGTGGTAGCAGCTGGAAGAAGTCTCAGTGAGGTATCAACGTGCTGAAAATAATTCTGATCAAATTTGTGAAGAGTTGTCAACAAACCCAAAGGGGGAGATTGTTGGGAAAAAATCCCTCAAGGCAACATTGCAATATTTTTGGGTTGATTGTGTTTGTTGACAAAGCAGGTTTCCATGGAGAATTTTCGAGTTCCCGAGAAGTTGTTGACATTCCATGTTGACAAAGAACTATGACAAAGGAAAGGACGATCTGGAGGCGGTACAAAAGAGCAGTACAAGGGGTGCGTGGAAAAAGGAAGCGTGGCGCGCAAAAACAGCGGGTTGCGCGAAATCTTGAAGTGTGGCGCGCAAAACAGCGGGTTGCGCGAAATTGTATTTCGCGCAAAAGATGTTTCAAGGCCGAAAGCTTGAAAATCGGTAAAGGCATGAGGTGCGCGAAATTATGGAGCAATGCGCGGAAAATGGTTGTGCGCAGAAGATTTGTTTTTCGCGATCAAAGCGGATTACGCGCTCAAGGAGGGTTTTTCGCGCGGGGTCGATTTTTCCTATAAATATGAAGTGACCCTCCTCCATTCCAGAGAGTTCAAGACATAGAAAATACCCGAGCTCTGGTGCGTGAAATTGAAGTTTGAAAGGGTGTTGCGTGTAAACTGAAAGTTTGCGTGTAAAGTCAGATTGCGCGAAAAGCAAAGGCTGTGCAGAAAGTTGGTGATTGGCGCGTAAAAGGAAGATTGCGCGAAAAGTGGATTTCGCGCAAAAGTAGTGGATTGCGCGCAAGGCAGTTTCTAGGCTGCGCGTAATATATGGAGGTTGCGCGAAAAAGTAATTTCGCGCAAATCATAGAAATTGCGCGCAAGACACCGTAAGGGTTGCGCGTAAAAATTGAGGTTGCCCGGTACATCCGGTGCAAAGTGAGATTCATCTGCGGGTGAAAGTTGGACTTCAACAGAGCATATACATACAGAGGAAGATGCATTCCTTCATGAAAATGAAGAGACCTATAGGTCTATAAACTGTGAGTGGATTCCTTCCAAGAGCAGTGAGCTTAGGAAGAGGAAAAAGGTGATCCTCTCCACCGGCAGTGAGCCAGAGAGAGAGAAACAGGGAGTGACCCTTGGGAAAGCAGTGAGCTGACCCTAAACATTGTATAGGCAGTGAGCCTGGGCATAGAAGTGATCTAGCCCGAACATTGTAATCCACAGCTAGTGAAGTTTAGTGGACTTGGTAAGACCGGAAACCTGTCGGCGTATGCTCCTTGGACGTAGCCCTTAGCGGTGAACCAAGTAAAATTGTTGTGTCCTGTTCTTTCTTTACTTTCTGTTTATATTGTGCAGGAGGAAAGAGAGAGAAGAGTGTTTTTCTTAACAGCAAAACAAGATCAGAACGTGCTTTAAATTTTAATTAGTCATACCCTGATTCACCCCCCCCCTCTCAGGGTATTCGGCCTAGTGGACCTAACATAGAATATAAAGGGATTTTATTTGATGATATATAATTTCATGGGAATTTGTTAAGAAAAATAATCTTATGTATTGAAGAAAAAAATTATGGGAGATGAAAATAAGGGAGGCACAATGAAAAATATATATAAGTACAATACCCACAAAATAAAAATCATTAAATAGTATTAAAGATATATTGTGATTAATATATGATCAAAAATATGAGATTCAACACAATGTTAAATATGATAAGATTAGATCCATGATTTAAAAATCCAAATCTGATATAAAACCAGAATATGAAAGAATGAATAATATAGAAAATTGATTTTTAAAAAATATACCAAAAATACTATTGACATTGAGGGAAGATAATATTCAATATATTCCCTTGTCTAAATATATTTAATCTGTGTCTAAAATTAATGAAATATTAGTGTAAGCATGGTCTTATGAGTGAACCTTATGCGGGGAGATCACTATAAAAATATATAAAACAAATATGAAGAAGAAACCATCTGAGATTGATTTATAAAATAGTGTTCTTATAAAAATATGATGGTGAAATTAATGTTTGTGAACATTTTAATGTAGTTTAACTAGGATGGATACATGTTTTATTATAAAAGGGTTAATGATATATTGATTAATAATTAATTAATATAAGCCTCCCTCAAGAATTATTTTATTCTTTTAAAAAATATAGAGAGAGAAAAATGGGGAAAAATATATATGTGGAAGGAGGAGATAAGAAAAGATTAAAGGAATTGTTGAAATAAAATATTCACATATAAATTTATATATGTATTAAAAAAATAAAATGGTGGGTATTGTTGATCCCATATTGTGTGTGACTTATTTATTCTTAACATTTATGGTATATCATTGATGGTTGATATAAATATATTGAATAATTATTAGAATGATAGGGAATATATTAAATGTAAATTGGATAAAATAGGCATGTTTTATAGAACTTATCATCTTTGATGTTATATAGATACATTTATATTAATGGAAAATGTTTTCATAAATATTTGATTTAGAGTTCCACATAAAATAGAATATTACATTAGAAATTAAATTTCTCTATAAATAAGTTTATTAGGAATACAAGGAATATTTTGGAAGAAGTCATATCCATATGTTATGGATGATGATTGATGATTTCAAAAAATTGAATAGGATAATAAAAAAGGATTGGAGTTGGTTTCATAGTATTTTTCATTACTGTATTTTTATAGGATAATGAAAAGAGAGTTTGGAAAAAGCCATTTCTCCTTGAAACATTTCCTGATAATATAGGGAACCCAATATGGATTATTGAGCTATCCCAAAAGAGATCCATCATAGGGCGGAGTAGAGGTGGAAGGGTCCCTATGCTTGGCAATGCATGAGAAAGGTGTTAAAGAAATACAAGTTGAGGATTTTCTTACACCTTATAGAGTAGCACAATAAACCATTAGGGAAAATAAATATTAATAGAGTTCATGGATCAACTGATTAGAAGATCTTATATATAATGGAGTGGAATTAAAGGATTAAATAATAATATGATACAATTTTAGGTGACATAATAAATCACTTAAAACATGCATGATATAATTCTTTAATAATCTATATACTTTTACTATATTCCTCATGCATCACTCATACATTCCAGATATTATTTTTCCAAGACATTTAGTACAATAAAAATAGAAGTGAGATTAAATTATTATCTCATAAAATTTATATTATTATGTAATGATCATTTGAATGAAATTCATGTATATAGTTATTGAATTTTTAATGATCAAGAATTTTTTTATTAATTTTTAATGAATATTTAAAGGACTCAAGGAGATGATAATTTCATGTTTTTAAAATCACATTAGATCAAAAAATTACAGTGGATGAATATAATATGAAAATAACTCTTCTATTTTGTGATTATAAGTATTTTCTCTATGGTTTGAGTGTATGGCTTTAATTATGTAAATTGTGAAAATGAATCTGTATAGTATAGGAATTTTAATTTATTAGTCAAATTTAATGTTTCATCAAATTGTTTTGTCCAATGATATTTTATTTTTTCCTCTTAATATATTTACAAAATAATAGTTGTGATGAACCATAATAAAAATTAATTTCATGACAAATATTATCATGATTAATATGAAATAAAGTAAGATGTATTTTCAAGATCATACTATATTCTAAATGGAGTTTACATGATCACAAAAAAGTATTAAAACATATTCAAATGAAATTTTAATGTACCAATGCATCACAAAATAAAAGGAGGAAGAAATTATGTTTATAGAAGAATATCAATGATATTTTTGGAACAGTTAGTATAGTTACATAAAAATATTGGAAAATTTGTATTTATGGTAATTGTGGATGGTTCTTATTTTGGATAATAATCCTAGAAATTGTTGAATTTTTTTTAATATGTTGGATAGGTAAATACGGGTGAATTATAAGATGATATTATGGTATTTTTTTACAGATACATATATTTCAGATTGTTAGAAAACAATTTTCCTGACAATACTTCATTTAAGAATAACTTATTTTAGTGTAAATGATAGATCTTGTAATGAAAAATTATACCTAAATAATATCTGTGTGTGAAATCATAAGTGAAGTAGTATATCTATTTCATTATTGTTTTATATAGATAGAGAAAATGTAGATAGAAATAGAAGAAGAGTGTACTGTGTGATTTCATTTTCATAGAGTAAGATAAAGTAGTATTACAAGATAACATTGTTAAAATGAAAAATAATTAGTGATTTTTGTGATTTTTTTTTCATAGGAAGAAGTGAATATGGTGAAAAAATAGATTTTATATTATGAAGAAAATGGTAGTTTTTAAATCACTATTTACATATAAAGAAGTCATTGCATGTAGCTGTTAAAATAAGAATAATAATAATGAGACAGTGTATCACATAAAAATCTAGTAGTGTTAAAAATAGTGAAATACATTTTGTTATTACCCAAAACATATAAAAATGAAATATGTGGGAGACATCGTAGTTTGGATTACAAAAAATCATTATATTGATATGATAAAACATAACTTTCAAGGTTATACTCTAATTATTTTTACCAATATCATGATTCTAGTGGATAGTGTAATCATGGAGTAATCAAAATCACACCAATGACTAGACTTGTCACATTTAGAGGATTATTTTTTAAATAATTAGGTTTACTATGTGGTCATTCTTATGTGTTATCATTTCATGATCAATGGTAAAAGAAGAATGAAGTAGAATTATACACTTTAACCTATGAAATAGGTAAAAATTAAAAGGGATAGTGATAATTAAATTGTTTTAAAAGACATCAACAAATATTTACCCCGCTCAATGTTCAACACACCCTTAACTATTCCCCCCGGTGTTCACCCTAATATCTACACACCGTGTACACCATGAAATATGATGTTTATAAACAACCAAATATAAGCATACTGTATGTGGATTCAGCTATATTAATCAATAATAAAATATCATTTTTATTTGGGATATATGAAATATAAGAAATATTTCATATTAAAAATAGAATATTATACATTCCAAAAAATATATATTTCACCAAATGAGATATTTTTTAAGAATATATGTTTAATGTTCATAATAGTTCTTTATATCCTTTTTATTGTCAATGATAAAGGGAAAAATCTTGGAATTTATAAAGAAAGATGTATTAATGGTATGTTCTTAAGTTATTATCAAAATAGAAGAGAATATTTCCATTTCAAAAAATATGTATGGAATATTTAGGTTTCTGTAATGGTTAAGGTTGTATGACATATAAAGCAACAAATCACACATGGATAATAATGTTCTAGACAATATGGAGTTGAATCTATATTTGGTAAACAATATGGAGATGTTTCTAAAAATATTGAATATTTAGACGTTCATGATGAATAAAATGATTCTTCTAGTTCATTTGATGATGAAAAACCTTGTACATATTAAATAATTATAAGAAATATAGTTTAGGTAAAAAAAATTATTGAAGATCATGGGAAATAGATTAAAATATGAGTAAGTCTAATTAAAACCACACACACCTCATTGTTTTCTCAAATTAAATGAGGAGAAGCAGAAAAATCAATGGGGAGTCAAGATATTATTGACTATATGAACATAGAACTGTATTAGAAAGGGAAAAATTAAACATGGTTGTATATTATAAATAATTAAATAAAAAATTTCATTAGATCTAAATTTGTATTCTGAAGCGTGTTAATGAAAAGGTTGAAGTTGTGAGATGAAAAGATAAAATTTTGTGTGAATTGAATGGTCTTATATATGGAATTTTTTTGACGGGGCCTTTTCACTAGTGGAATGTCTAAAAATCAATATGTTTTTTTATATTATGGAAAAAAAGGAAATATATGATATTTCAAATGGATATTAATTCTACCTTCCATAATATTGATTTAGATGAAAAGGATTATGTCGAACTGTCATATGATTTATTTAATTTGAAGGAGATAATTTTATTTTTATTTTAGTGAAGTATTTATATAGTTTGATGAAATCAACCGTATATAAATATTCCATGTTATATGAATACATAAAGTAGTTGAAATTAATGAAATTAGGAGTGGAAAAAAATAATTACATAAAAGATAACAATGTTCTAAATCTCATTTTTATTATTTATCTAGATGATATTAAATTTTATGTAAATGAAAAATTTTGGAATGTTTTATTTAGAGATAAATATGTTATTTTTAATTTCCATTCATGTGCATAATATATATTTTTTATATTTAAAAATATCCCATGAGGAGCACCACAACATTATTTATCGATATTTTTATTCTCAAGCGAATCTAGATATGGATTTCATGTAGGAATGAAAGCTATTATACACTCCTAGTTATGTGTAAACTATATTGTATATTGATATAGAATAAAATAATGTGGATTTTATATAATTAACAAATATTATAAGTTGTTTATCATACTTGAGAACATAAAGGATAAATGTTTTCTATATCATTACACAATGTTTTAGGTATCAATGTCCTCAGGGGTAAAGTTTTATGCTTGCAAGGAAGATAATTAAACATGTTAATAACATAACTAATCATAGGATAAGATATTTAATAAATTTAAAACATGATATATTTGGTTATAAAAATATATATTTGGAATAAAATGTTTATAATAATATATATACATAGGTTATAGTTTTTTTCTTATGAGATATGGGTACATGTTTTCACACTAAGATACAATTTTTGTGACCTTGATCACTTCTAAAGCAGATTATATATCGACCACTAAGAACTAATTAAGTTGATGGGGATGAATACTCAACTAAAATTGATCAAGGTATATGTGAAGTAAAAACTACTTATTGGATGTGATAATAAATATCATATACATATTTCAATAAATATTTATTTTATGTTCATGATAAAAGAAGAATAATTTATATATCAAATTATCAATGTGTTTTGGATAAATAATGATTTTTAGATCTAATTTATTTTTCTATAGTAGCTAGTGGAAGATATTTTGACTAAACCTTTTCAAAAAATATATTTTCAATAATTATGGTTGATGATGGGAGTTCATCCCCATTCATATCAAGGTTAATGTTTGGTAAACTATCCACCTATCTAATATTTTTCTTTGGGTGTTTTTTTCAAAGGGGGAGGAGAATTAGGATTTAAATATATATATATATATACATATACATATATATATATTTCAAAATATCATAAAATATTTTGAGATTATTTTTGAGAAGAAAAATTGATATTTTTTTAGATAATTGAGGAGAGGCCTTTAATTTTTGGGGACATTTAGTTAGAGAAAATTTTCAAATGGGGAAACCTATTAGGAACATCATATATGTGATTTGTTAAAAGCTTAAATATTATTCAATGAGTTTGGATATAAAAATATATCTTACATTACATCAAGGATAGTTTTTTCATGATAAGGGTGACATTTTTTCAGTTGATTTCGTGTTCTATCTATCAGTGGGATTCAAACAAAATCAATTAATTTGAGAAATTAATAAGTAAAAAAACTGTATCATGGGATTTGAAAAGTTAGTTTATATTGAGACTTCATGTAGATCATGTTCTATTATGCTCTAAATGTAAAATATAGTTTTATGGACATGATAATATTAATGATCAATGTTATTGTATCATATACAATGTTATATCATGTTGGATTTGAATTATTAAATTATTATTATTTTCAATGTTTTAAGTATTGGTGTAATTTATGTTCCCTATTTTCTGAAAAAATCAATAATGGGGGATTATTGAGCCCAAGATATGTTTATGTAAGATTGTTTATGTTAATGAGGAAGAAGGTCAAAATTTAGGAAATGTTTTAGTGAGTATGTTTATAAAGTGTTATTTTATTATAAATACAAAAATAATATTTAACATAACATTATAAAATGTTAATTTTTGTAAGGTGAATCTTTCTAAATGTTTGGAGATGAAAAAATTAGGTTTGAGTAGGATCGGAGATGAATATACAGTACTCTTGAATTTTATGTTTCAGTGGTAAAATAGATAAGTTTCAATATTTTCATACAAGATATACAACATATATGTCATTGAAAATTTAAAAAATGAATGATTCTGAATGATTCATTTTAGTGGAAAAGATTTATGCATATGAATCATATATCATCTATGTATTTGTCATTTGAAATAAACATTGGATTGATCTATGAGTTAAGAATTTTTTCTCAGAGTCATCTAGAGCCGTGTTTGTCTTGTTTTGATTTCTTATATGTAATTTTTAACTAGGTATGAGATATTATGACATAAATATGAGTCATGTAGACCCAATCATGACTCATTAAAATTGTTTACATGTTATTTAAGCACATGTCATTTTAAATATGAACATGAATCCTTGAACTCGGTAGACATGTCATTAGAGGTCACCATATGCTTCATTGTAGGAAAAAAATATAGAGAAATTTATAGATTAAAAAATTATTTATTATTAAAAAATATATATCAAATGATGTTGGAGTTATCTTTTCCTTATTTAAACATCCAAAAATGGTAACTGTGATTCACACAATGGGAGAAGAGTATTAACTTAGTAAAGAAGAATTTTTTATATAAAAAAAATTATGGAAGTTAAGGAATAATCTATTTATAATGATATAGATACTTCTTTTATACCATATTCACCTAGAACAAAGATGAAAAAGAATAAAAATAGTGTTGGAAAATGAATATGAAGAATAAGTTAGTTGTCATTGTAGAGAAACATTATTTTATATTTAACATTTTATATTAAATTCAGAACTTGTAAATAAATGTTCCTTGAATAAAATATATAATTTTATTGTTATGAAATATATATTATATGATATACTCTTTAGAAAAGTAGATACATCTCTCAATTTCTCAAAGAGAGAAGAATAATGGAGTTTTGATTAGTCAGGTTGAATGAAAATAACTACATTGTGAAAGTACAAGAGGGAAAAAGAATATTACGATAATGAAAACATAACAGTAGTGTAAATTTATTAAAGAAACATCTATTATTAAAATATTTTAACAATATTTTTATTAATTAAGGATGCACTAAAAAATATTTGGGAGGGTGGGTGTAATAAGTTTACATGTATACCCCATACTAATTGTAACATTCAAGTTGATTCTTGTGGGTTGTACAATTTTGGTTAAATATGAATCATGAATAGGGCCACCCTTCCCTTATTGAGTGCTGGACCTTGCTATAATATTATTCCCTTTATGTTTGTGTTTTTTGAATTTTTATAAAATCACATTAATATGTTGAAGGGACTGTTTCATAAAGAAATTCTAAAAAAATTAAAAACACAAATTCATCCCATATTAGTTATTTTTACTGATACAATGAATGTATATTCTTGTGGTTTATCAGATAACCAATTATATTTCATTATGTTCACATATAAAAATATTTTTCAGGAATTTATTCATATGTAAACATTGCTGGACTTGTAAAATAGTTTGTTTTAATCAATTATTTGTAGATTAGTAGTATGGAGTCCACTATTATCGAGTCGTGTATCAGGTTTAACATAGTATAGAATATTTATTCGATCCAAAAGTGTTTAGTGATTAATAAATTCTGAAAAATATAATTTTCAAACCATCACCACTGAAATATGGAGTTTGAGGTGGGTGATTTAGTTTTCTTTAGTGTATCACACTATTTTGGCACTAATAAATTTAGAGGTAGGGGATGTTAGAACCCACGTATATTTATCTATTCGAGGTGGTGAAGATTAATGATACAATGAAATACCAATAGGAACTTCTTATGTGATATAGTAATTTTCATGATATTTTCCATATATATCATGTTCAAAGATATCATCCTGATCTGTCCCACATGATCAATGTTTTCATTATCAAACTATATTTTGATTAGTTCCTTGAGGAATTATTAGTGGATATTTTAAACTTTATAAATGATATTATTTATCTAAATGAGGATACCCTTGATATGAATGCATTTGTAACATGATTAGATCCGATAGTATAGTTTGGAATGAGCAATTGATTTACTGGGAGAATGGCTGGATAATTTCACTATTGATTCTCGGGGAATCAACTTATAGATAATCATCTATATAGAGTGGGGGATGTGACACCCTATGTAATTCTAAGGACCGGATTTATTTTAATTAATGCAAAAAATAATTTATTTTCATCATATTAGTAATTTAGTGGAGTCGAAAGATGAAGACGGTATGTTTTTGAGGAGTTTGACCTAGTAAATTATTTTTTTCCATTGTGATGGACTTAAACATGTAACTATTGTGTGGGATTAGGTACTTAGTAGCTATAAACTAAGAGTGGGGTCCTATATGGTAGAAAAATGCGGTCAGTGACCCCCGAGAAAGTACATGATGGGGTATCAATTACCCAATGACTGTTAAATGGGTACCCAATATCCCCACATCTTGTTCTTTTAAATATTAATTAATTTATTTAAATAGATAAAATTATATTAAATTAAGTCTCCCCTCATTTTCTTATTCCCATCCACATAGACCTACCTTCTATCTCTTTATCTCACATATTCCAAATCAAAGATATTTCTCATTTAGGTTATGAATTGTATTCTAGTTCTCCTATATGATCTCTAGAGGTAAGGTTATGAATCCCCATTCATTTAATCTTAGTTTATCTCATTCTTTAATCATTTATCACTATTTATTTCCTAGATTATTCTTTTTTTGGGGGGGGTTTTTTAATTTTTTTCTCCAATTCCGAATAGTTTGGTGATAATAAATGGGATGGAATATTCTATGTTGAGTAACGTGTTAACTAATATTTTCCATTAGTAAATATAGATTTTTATGAATGTTATAATGTTGAAAACCTATAGGCTATGAACGAATCCTATAATATGAAACCATGTTATGTTTTTTGTATTTAATAAATTAATGAATATGAATCTAAGTGGCTTTATTCATGTTAATTTTTATCCTATGGCCATCATTGACCACATCATTTCATAATGATATATTAATACGAGACTTCAAAACCCATGAGGGTGTCATTGGATGTGATATAACATAGTAAACCATAATAGTTTCCCTAAATTCCATCTTGATAATGGGAAGGATTATAAAGTCAAGCTATTATGAAGAAATCCTTCAATGAAATAAGTATGTGCCAAAAATAATCATTTGTGCATAATCCAACTTAAAATAAAATGTATATATATTTGGATGTGGACTCTACCAGTATTGGTTATCATAAAATATCATTAATTATATTAATTTTTTTACTATAGTAGAATTATTTTATGATTTTAATGTTATAATATAGGTATTTATGATTGAAATATCATGTGATTTCATATATTATAAGTCGTTTGGAAAAATTATATCTATGGTTTTTGTATGGTATGTTGTTGGGTGTAATGGAAAGAAGAGACATTTTTCAAGTGATATATTGAAATTATAAGGAATGGAATGACTCCCTTATCCTGTATATTTCCCCTACACTCTTGGGCTTATCTAGAATTTCTCTTGAAACCCTTCTCTATCTTGGTTGGGGGCACATCAGAGCGCTATTTCCCTTCCTTCTCTTCCTCTCTTCCTGGATTTCATTATTTATCTCACATCCTTCGTACTTTTATCAATTAATTTATTCATGCACTGATTCAATTTAGAGGTGTAGTTTTTTATACTTCTATTAGAGTAAGGTTATCAATCCAAACGATGATGGTTTTTGAATCCCCCGACTGTAGTGTCCCTTCTCTGACCTCACATTCCACTGCTCTTATCCATATCATATATAGAGCTATGGTTACTCAGTTGTTTTGGGATAAGATGAATGGTGGTCAATGGAAGTTTAGGCACTCCTTGGTCGACATGATTTCGGTTTTGGCTTCCAAATTATGTTCAGGTGAAATCTATTCGCTTGGAGGCACCGAATGGTCTTTTCCCTACCATGACCCTAAGGCTTTCTTCCCCTCTCCGAGTTGGATCTAGAATGGTGGATCCTCAATGTTTTTGGGATATGGGATCGGGAGGTATTTGATACTTCTCATGCGACTTTTTTCATTTATTTTTAATGAATATTTATACATTCCTTCTATAGAGGTGGATTTGTAAGTGGTTTGTTCGGTGCTATTTTGACTTCTGTATCTTGTATGTTATTTTTATGGATTAGTCACACCTCGATGATAGTGTTGTGTTCTAACAAGGACAATGATGTGGATGTATATTTTGGTGTGATGTTTCTTGATTCGAGTATGGTTGAGATGATGATTCTTTTTTCTATGGTGACGACAGACATAGGTGGAGCTCGGTGGTGAACCTATTTTATGTGGACATGGCAGCTATCACATCTGTCTGTGACATGAGGGGAGGTTAGAGACTCATGGAAACACATGAATCAAGATGAGACATTAATTAGGATTAATGGTTATGTCTTGTGTTTTGATCATTTAATTTTTTATATTTTTGGATTGTAGTAGTGGCGGTAGGGTTTTCATAGAGGTGATTTTGAATTTTGAATATTCTAGGTCATATGTGGATGATCTAAGTAGGTATGTATGGGTGATATCTGAAGTTTTTTTATTGTTCCCTCATTACCAAAATGTGCCTTCTTAAATAAAAAATGGTCTCTCTAATGAAAATCAGAGATATGAATAAATTTTTTCAGGAGTGATTCCAACTATAGGTGTTTTTTTGTGTGAGTTTGGGTGAAATTACAACATTGGGATATATATGAAAATCAAATAGGTGTAATGACAACCTAAAAATATGTTTAGTATGTGATTTGGAGTAACTCTAAAACATATTGTTTCCAAATGGACCATCCACAGTCGAGACATACCATTCCTTGGGTCATCCAGTAATAAGGTATGAGGAAATCCCTAACAACCATGGGAAGGGAAAAAGTATGAGTGTATAAAAATGTATCTTTTTTAATGTTTTCAACCCAAAAATAATAATAAACAACATATAATTTATCTCCAGAGCTCTGGATTTCCCTATCAAGAGATTGTATACCCAGAACCTACGAATAAAAAGTATTAAAAATGTATGTAAAATTAACAAGGTATAAGTAAAAAAATTACCATAATTCATAAAAAAATATTCTATAAGAATAAATAAACAATATATTACATCTATAAACAATTATTCCAAAACCCAGGTAAAATATGGATAATCCAATACAAAATAACCCAAGGACTCACCAAGGATAAAAAATGATCCATAAGATCCCACTCATCATGTTACATTAAATAACCATTAGAAACATTATGAAAAAGTATGGTGATTCTCAAGAAGTGTCAGCATAAAAATATTAAACATTATATTACATGTACCCTTCAAATAAATTATGCATACACCAAATGAAATATGTAGGTTATGAGGTAAATCCTAGTAGTATACCATAATGAATTTATGTAAACGACTTTATCCACAGATACCATTTATTCATGTTTGAGAAAAATAATTCAAAGCCATTTTTTCATTTTAAAACAGTTTATATAAAATAATTTAATTACCCTTAAAATAATACATATTCCAAAAATATAAAGAGAATTGAAATAATAAATAAATTTATAAGATAGATCGACAACTTGAATAATATAAAACCAATAAATGATGACAAATAAATATCAAATTTCAAGAAGTAGCATCTGTGTATCATTATATACATAACACAAGAAACCAGAGGGAAGTCTAAATTATATGTTCTAAAAAAACATTGACACTCTCACAAAACTCTAATTTACATATTTTATCTTATACTAGTAAGTAAACATAGTCCCCTTAAGAAAACCATAATGATCCAAAGCTAGAATCATCCTAAAAGTTAATGACACACTCACTAACTCACCAACATACCGAAGATAATGTATATACAATAAAAAAACCTACATAACCATATACCAATACAAATACAATCACATTACAAAAATTTTTCTAATCCACGACCTATATTAAAAAAACATCATTAAAATAAATATTTAAAATTACCTTAGTGTTTAATCTCCATTGAAAATAATTTATCAAATATAAATTCAGGATATAACTAATATTCAAGGGAAATAATTGAAAAGAATTCATTAAAACATTTAGAATTCAGATTTCAGGTAAAAATACACTTCCTTTATGAAACCACTTGAATTTACACTTTTTATCCAAAAACTTCCATAATAATATCAAAATAGTAATAACAAGTAACAAACAATATAATTAAATGAAAACATAACAAAATAAACCAAATAAATACAATGAAATTATGATGTTCTAACATAATGATCATAAAATAAAGATACTCACATCAAATTGGTGTTAAATTCCCATTAATTGATGAAAATAATAATAAATGGAAAGAGTGGATCCTCACAAGCATTACCAATGATAAATCTCATTTGATCCCAAAAACTAACACTATTTTAAAAATCCATATATTTTTAGGGTTCCCAAACCCCATTGAATAATAACAATAAAGGTTTAGAGGTGGAAAAGACAACAAACCAAGAGAAAAAACACTTTTCCATGAAGAAATCCTCTAAAATCAGTGGGAATTCACCATAATATATAGGTAAAACAAGTTGTCAGCCATGGAGGAGGATATTCATGTGAATAAGGATATCACTAAAAGAAGTGGAGTTAAAATCATAATGGTAAAAAGGCCATTTCACTATTTTTTTTATCTAAATTGGAAGAGCACATGATTTGGCACCACATTTATCAAAACCATTTCTAATATTTCAGACCACTCCCCATCCACAAAAAAACATAGTTTCCTAGAAGTTCCAAAGTTTTTTAATACCCATATGGGAACCAAAGAAAACAACTATAAAATCTCTTACCCACCTATTTCATTTTGGACACATGGTTTAAACTAACCATGTGATAAATATGTTCCCCATAAGATTTCACCAAATATTAAAATTTATGACCAATGACATTGAAAATATTTAAATATAAATTTAATATAAAGAAAAATCATGTAAATACACTCTAGTGACCTGAATAGTGACCCAATTATCAACACTATGCCATTATATACAACCAAGAAGTTCATGCTTCCCTTTATAAAAGTGGAGGAATGTTCACCACTCTTTCATCAAGGTCTATGATTTCATAAAAATCATAGATATCATAACCCCTCCCCTAATCATTAATACTAATTATTCTAGAGCCATATACTGATTGATCAGTAATGTAGATATATGATTTTTGTTTATAATCTCCTTACTCAATAATGAAGGGCAGGATAACAGTAAAAATCACCTCTCATGTTAGCATAAAACTGAAAGGTACAAAAAATCATTACCTAACCAAATTAATGTGGATCCTAAAAAATCCTAAAATGGGGTTCCAAATAAATGATAATAATAATAAAAACATGATTAGGATAAAATGAAGTAAAATCATAAGCATTCCAATGAAATATTAAATCCTATAAAATCAACTAAAATTTATTGATCTTATATATAATAACAATTGGTCTCAACCAGTAGCGTTCATCAAAAGAATTTATTAATAAAGTTATTATTTTTATAGCCACCTTAAAAGACTTCTAGGGAATAATCTACATTACGGTTTGATAGATTCCAATGGAAACATTGAACATAAACATTAGATTCTTCATCATATAAGTTAGAAAATGAATTATAAATTTTTAAACCATATACAATAATGAATTTAGAAGGTCAACCTATTGAAACCATCCAATGGATGAGTCCCTCAATATTCAATTAGAATTTGTTCATGTCCCTATAAGTCATATTTCTAATCCCAGGGAATCATATGAAATTTTCATGAGAAGAAGTAACTAATGTGAGGCGGTAATCAATTAGCATTAGTCTCTCAAAAATTTAGAATTCACCTATTATAGAGTAATAAGATAGAAAATCCTCAAAACCATGTTTTAGTGAAAAATGTTAGGTCACTACAGTATCCCCAAACTAGGGTTTTCCCCTTCGAGCACTATCCACTCTTTCCAAGAAAAATCAAGACCCCTTAGATGAAAATAATGAAACATGAGAGAAAACCAAATGATTACATGAATTGGTTCAGCAAAATAAACTAAACGAAATGAAAGGCAATGGAAACATAACAACACAATTAATCATGAACTTTTTAAGACTTATCATTCATTCACGATTTGAGAAAATACACACTGGGATTTTACCATGTTGATTCCACCAATGTCAATCTTATTTACCCCCATCCACACATACCAAAACCCCAAGAAGCACAGCTGATAGAAAATAAATGTACAAAAGTAGATACTTCCCCATTCACTAGGTACACCCATGGAAACCGAAACCATTATCCCAAGGGAGTCACCTTGAATAACTAGCCACTATAAAACATCAGTATTATATAACAAATCATTTATTTAATATATCATAACTATCTTGAAGAATAGTTGGTAGTATCAATAAATCATAAACCTGTTATTTTAAATTTACATATATTATGAACCGAATAGTCAAAGCATAATGTGAACAATCCTCAACAACATACTCACATAGACGAGGTCTTAAAATTTAAATAGTTCCACCCCATATCACTACCATTTTTGATGATCTATATTAATAAGGTTCTCAATACATTCTATCAATTTGGGGTGTTGATAGTGTTACCCTAACTATACTCATCCCCCTCATCAAGTAAAACCATTAGGATATACTCTTTCTAAGGGTCAACTTGTTTAAAGAGAAATATATATTTCCCTTATCCACTATTATCACCTTTCAACGATAGTACAAAACTATTGATTTCTGAATGAGTAATATTTTGATTTAGAACATCTTAGAAGATGTATAACAAAAATAGGTCTACGACTCTACCACACAAATTGGAATTAGTGAAATGTCCAAAAATAAAGGGACTACTTCTACATAATAAGGGATGTTTTCTAGAGGATAATTCCTTGACACAAGATCATAAGCTTCCATTAAGTAAATTTTGGGTATCATACAGAAAATAAAAAAAATATGAAGGCATTCAATTTAAATCTTACCACACCAAATTGAATAGTTATTTCATAACCAAAAATATAAATTGAAAAGAACACATTACCCATAATAATGCATCTATGAAACACCACTTTAATTCCCATGACCTATTAAAATGGTCTTCCAACACCTTTAGCAATGGGAAAACTTTTTTAAAATAGTTGTCCTTAAAAAACCAGTTCATAACATACTCTTAAAATTTGAAATTACTTTCTAAACATGATTACCAAACTCATTACAATTAATATGTTAGTTGTTAAATTGAAAATATTCTTACATTAAATTCTTATACAATAATCTTCAAAGCTAATCCAGGGTAAAATATGTACTTAATTAAAACAATCTTGAGAAATTCAAATATTTTTAACATTGAATTATAATATTTTATTTCAAAAATTTATATTCTAGGGATTCACATTTTTATAGGATATAAATCTCTGGACATTTGATCATTGAATCCATTATTAACCATTTAGAAAACATGAAGGATCTAATTAATGACCCTATCAAAAATATAAAACATTACATTCATTTAATAAATGTAGACCAATATCTTATAAAATGCATTATGTTTTCTAAAATTCATTATGAGGATAACCCATTAAAAAAATTACCGAATATTGAAAATATTTTTATAATAAAACCATTAAATTTCTTTTAAAAATATATTAGAAACATTTATTTAGTATTAAAATATTATATTTATTTGAAAAATTTTTAAAAACATGTTACAAATACCAATTTTAAATTGAACTAATGTTAAATATCCCTTTTTATAAAATTAACTAGGAGTCATATCACAAACATTTATCATATTTTAAAATTAAAACACAAACATAATAACAATTTAATAGATGACCCAAGATATTAATACAATACTCATAGTATAAAATTATTTCAAAGTCACACTAAAAAAATCATTTTATTTTTTAAATTTATCGTAGAACATTTTTAAAATAAAAAAATCATTCTATTCCTCTTGAAACATAAAATAAATACTCACAACACATATCTAAATAATTTTCATGTAAAACCACCCAAAATAACTAATTCTTAATCACTAATATGTCATGAAACACAAATCAAAATGACTCCAATATCATAAATTTTAAAAAACCACATTAAATTACTCTTAAACCACCACTAAAAATTCACAATTATTTCAATTACAAAATATGTGAAGTAACAGAAAATTAAATTATATTCCCATTGTGCAGGGTTTGTCAGTACAATTTGATAAATCAAGTGCCAACTGTGAATAATGGATCTGGTAGGATTTTTCACATAGATATATGGGGTATTCATTCTTTATGCTAAGCAAGAATATAATTGGTATTTATCATCGTTCTCTGTGATTGACATCCATGAGCACAATCAACCTCTGGGAAATATACATTAGTTCTCTAGAAAACATAAATTGCATTGATACATACATGCAGAACTGACCAATAAGCACATATGGTTATTCTGGAACCGAATTTCCTTTATAACTCTATCCCCGGAAAGGGTCTAGTTCATCACTGTGAAATTTACACAATACCCTCATTCCTTATTCATTTCCTTCATTTATGGAAGTCGTGGCTCCAATCTTCTGGAGTCCCTATGTAGTGACCTCAATTCCGTTGATCTTGGTAATCATCCTTAGATTGTAGGGGGATTTCAATGTCATCATGAATCCCAAGGAATGTTGGAGAAGTGGCCCATTTAACAGGATGTACCACCTCATATTTTCCCAATTCATGGCTTGTAAATGTCTCATGGATTTTGGTTTCTCCTGTGACTGCTTCACGCGGTGCATCAACTATCGGGGCCCTCATAGGTCCTGGATTCATTTGGACCGATGCCTGGGAAACATGTTTACAATCTTATATTATTAAATTAATTAGGTTACGCACTTGGAATGCAGTAATTTGCGTCACTCCCTGCTCCTTATATCATTATCATCCATTCAAGACCATCATAATAATTTTCATTTTTATCATCACTAGACTAAAATCCCATGCTATAGCGATCTGGTTTATGACTCTTGGGACACCCATCTTCAGTTCTACATGTGGTGTACTCTCCATAACAAGCTAGGATGACTCTAACAGAGTCTTTAGACTTGGGTGATGGATTTTCCAACGTCAGATAGATCCCTAGAAGCATTCATACAGGATGTTGATCGCCATGAATGGTGTTTTGATGTGTATTGGAATGACAGACTCTTAGAGGATATTTTAAACATAAAGGAGCATCTCTCGGACATGTTTCTAAAGAAAGAATTCCAGGCCAAGGAGGATCCTAGGATAAAATGGCTTAAAGAGGGTGATAAGAATACATCGTTTTCCACTCTTGCATCAAGGAGAATAAAAGGTGGATAAAGATGAATACTTAGTTAGGAGATGACTCATTCATATATGACAGGGAGTTCATCGAGGCTCTTCCGTACTCACACTTCCACGCCTTGCTAGCTGGTCCTAGAACCACCTTTCCTAATGGGTATACAGGGGGTGACATGGGGCTCCTCGATAGTCTCTAGACTATCTTCTTAGACTATGAAAATGAGTTCATGAGTGGTATTCTTCAAGAAGATGAAATATATGGATCCATGATGGCTCAAAACCCCAATAGTGTGGCGGGTCTTGACGGCTTCACTGGAGGTTTATATAGGGCTTCGTGGGATATCGTGAAAGGGGAACTAATTATAGCTATCCAAGATTTCATCAGGGGAGGACCTCTTACTATAGTGCCATGTGCATCAACTGTGGTTCTCATTCCCAAATCTAGGTCTCCCACATCCATAGAAAATTTTTACCCAATCAGTATGTGCAACATTCCGTACAAAATCCACATAGTTATCATTAATTCAAGGATTTCCATTCATCTTTGGTGGTGAATCTCTAAGGAACAACATGGCTTTGTTAAATAGAGCTCCATATAGGGGGTGATCGACTTTGAATATGAAATTATCGGGGATATTGACTTTAAAACAGGCGGCTCCAACATAGTTGTTATGTTGGATATGAGCATGACCTATGACCTGATGGAGTGGAGCTTCATAATCAAAGTTATCACAGGTATGTGACTCTCTCCATGGAATAATGATATCATCATCTACTACTATAGTTCATCCAGGATTTTGATCTCTTTCATAGGTAAACTTTTCGTCTTCCATAAATAAACACGTGGGAATTGTCAAGGAGACTCTATAAATCTGAGGATATTTATCATCACTCAGGATGTTCTCAGGTGCCTCATCAATTGAAACCTTTCCAGAAACACTATCATACATTTCCGCAGAAGTATGTGCTACCCATCTGTTTCCCATCTCGTGTTTTTCAGATGACTCCATTATTTTCCTCAATGCATCCAGTAGGTCTATGAACGACATGAAGAGAGAATTGGAGGTGTATTTTCATTTCAGTGGACTGATCATCAACTAGAGTAAGAGAAACTTCTATATGCCCAATACATTACCAGACATGAGTATCCTCAATGAGGGTCGTATCTTGGGCATGAAAAAATAAAATATTCTCGTGCTGTATCTGGGAGCCCCAATCTCATTGAGGCCTCTATGTATTTTCGATTTTGACTCCTTGGTTTGTAAAATCATGGAGATGGTCCTTAACTGGAAGAGCTGGTACTTTTCCTTCAGAGGCATGATCACCTTGGTGAACACCTTTCTCACGGCCACCCTGATTCATTCCCTTTCTACCATTAACCTCCCTAAGGGGGTTACCTACAACATGGCCAAGAGTTTTTCTAAATTTATTTGGGACCACATGAACGAGGGTAGAAGGAACTAGGATTCTTGGTGTAAGATGGTGTGACCTGTCAAGGAAGTTGACGTCTGAAATATTACTGATACCCTCACCTCCTCCAATGGCCCAAAGGCCTTCAATTTTTATTGATTTTTGATAATCCACCATTTAAGGGGTGAGGGGGGAACCCTTACAAGGACCATAGGCATAAGTATTACATAGCTTGTAGGCCATATAATAATTCATTTCCTATAGGCTTCAATCGTTACAGGCAACCCCAAATAACTACTTGGAACTACTCCACCCCAGCATCTTCATCATAAAATCAGCTCTTCACCTTCGCATGGCTGTTCGGCTAGGCATTCCCTTGTATGCACATTCTTGTCCCGATGGAAGGTGACATAACATCTCATTATTTCAATCTGTTAAGCTTCTTCATTGGTGAAATCTCCTTTCTCCACCTCCTTATAAATCTTGTTTATTGTAGGTTATCTTGTTTTCATCTGAAATTATAGTATCCCGAAGGCCTTGAGGTGGCCCGGAGGCCTTGCTGACCTGAAGGTTTGGGTGGCCCAAAGGCCTTAAAGTACATGGTGACCAAATCGGTGACCCGAAGGCCCAAACAAGGTCATATTACTAGCTGCTACTGTGCCAAACAGTGCCTGTTATAGTTCCGCTACAGTAATTGCTACAATACTACTATAGTACAAGAATGTATCCCCCACCTGTATTTTATCTTGGGTATCTTGGATGCACTTAAGGAGTCCTCACCAACTAGGTTGAGGCTCATGTACATGTTTCCCTCACCTTCATGCACGCGAAAATGGTCTGTGAAGTGCTGGAGAAGCATATGATATTGGGAATAACCATGTATGCTTGCTATATTGGGAATTGGATTTTAGGGACAGGTATGCCTCCCCACATTGGGGCAAGATTTACCCCTAGTGAACTCCCTCATACTCTACATTCACTAGATCATCAGAACAGGGTACACATCCTTTTGCCATGGCAATTGCTGTCTGTGTGTGGGGGGGGGGGGTTACTGGGTACCCGGGTTTCCCTATCACCAGCATTTGCTTCCACGAGGCTATAAAACACCCGCCATTCATCTATGGCGTACTTATCCAAAACCAGGAGGACCTATTTCAACTCATTGATATAAATATGGATTCTGATTACTCTGTGTTCACCCCATATTCATCTAGACTATTCATGTCCAAAGACTACCATCATGTGACTTTCATACAAGTGGTGGAGGATTCTTGGAGCGATGTGCAGTGGGATAAAGCTATCCCCACAAAATTTAACTTCCGAACCTATAGATTCCATAAAATATCCTTTCATACTAATGAGAAAATTAAAAGGTGCGGGGGTGATCATGGCCTTGAAATGTGTTTGTTGTAATAATCACAAGGAGGAAACCTCATATCATTTGTTGTTTGAAATTGACTGCGTGAACAGGGTGCAAACATTTTTTGGTGATTTAACGGGATTTTTTATTCCAGCCATGGGGGAACAGTACTTCCATACCTAATGGCTTCAAGGCTTGGGTGATGGGGCTCGGAGAGAAGAGTGCACTCATTAGTGCTTCACACATGATGTTGGTGTATGTGGTGGGCACAGAATGAGTACCTCCATAAAGGGGCGGCCTCTTCTATTATCAAGATAATTTTTAGAACTAAGAGCCTGTTACTTGATACAATCCATTTCCTCCACGACTGGAGGGTGACTCCCACCCTTCAATGAACTCTTCCCACTATGAGTAATCCCTCTGCAACCCTCACTTGGCCTCTAGAAATTAGGTTTGAGGATCCCCCCTCATCAGGGTTCCAAGATCTACACAGAGAGCTCCTGTATTGCTGGAACCATGAGTGGCAGGGGTCTTGTTAGTGATTACAATGGGTCAGTTATTTTCAACTTCTCAAACAAATTGGGACATGGCTCACTGATTCTTGCAGAGGTGAAGACCATGCTGGTAGGTCTCTATGTGTGCAGCCAAAGAGGTGTGGCTCCAGTGGAGGTGGAAGCTGATTCCATGCTCATCTCTAATGCTCTCCAGGGCGTAGGTAGTGTTCCTCGGCCTAATGAGTATATCATCCAGAAGTTTTAGTGTATCCTTGGCATCATCACCAAAGTTCCCCATACCTGGTGTGAGGGAAATAAATCCATAGACTACCTTTCCTTAATTGTTTGTTCAGAACCAGGGGTTCTTCTCTTTCACAACCCTCAATGTCTGAAACCAATAGGGATCTACATTATTAGAGGGAATGACCTCAGACTCCATCATTTTAGACCCCCATATTCTCTTTCCCATGGCTTCTATTGCAGATACTAGTGTGTTCCATTTCTTACTTTTGAAAAAAAAATTGCATGATTATATTGATGATGTTGTGAAATTAGCTATTTAATCCCCTTTCAGAAGTTTGAAAACATAATTTAAATCTCTATTTTCATTTTAATTTTTATGATCAAATCCTTTGAAAGAATATAAAAACATGATCCAGAAATATAACAATCCTAGAAATAATTAAAATAATAGTAGGGAATTAGGAAATGAATAATGAAAGACTTGATATATGGAGAAGAAGTAATATCACATCTGAAAAGAGTACCATTAATATAAAATTAATAAAATCACCCATGAAACATGGGGGATTTGTGACCTATTGTATTCAAAGTAACTTGGAATATATCATGAATTACTAGACAACTTTTGTGATAATAAAAATGAAAACCCAAGCCACCTGAGGAAAATAGAATTTACCATAGCTGTCATCATTCGTAGTGTTAGATAATAACTAGTCCCATCCACCTTATACATAACGTCACCCATGTGCAATGAATAACCCATCCATAAAAATACACATATATATAAAAACACATTCAAAATCATTCTTATAAATCAAAATCAATAAAATAAATGAAACCCATAATTAAAATCTCTATCTAAAATCATATTGGAGTCAACAATGCCTTGAAAATAATTTTCAAATATACCTTGTGCATGAAAATATTTTTCAAGGTAAACCATTTTAATAGAATCATTCAAAAGATTTATCAAACGCATTAAATGTAAAAAGCATTTTCCTTTTGAAAATGACATAAAATCATCCTTCTAATAAAAATATGGTCTAGAATAATATAAAATAATATATCCCTAAAATATATAATTCAATAAAAAATTATCAAATTAATCTATTGGGATTATATAAAAACATCATATGCTTTGGGAGATACCTGTTATGTAAATTCACCTACCACAAACTAGAGTTAATTTAATTTCATTGGTAGAAGCCATAAAAAATATAAAGAGAGGATCCTTAAAATCTAAAACAATAATAAATTTCATTAAATTACCAACTCTATGCCTAGGTTCAACCCTTATGTCATAGGGTTCTAAATATCCATAGAAAATGGTAGGATACGGGGTTAAATGCAGGATAAGAGGAGAAAACCAAGAGAAAACACACATTAACTTGTATAAAACCACCAAAATGGAAGGTAATCCACCATGAAGTAAATGAATAATTAAATCATATATAAATGGAGGCATTATTCACATGACTGGGGGGAAAAACAATAAAGGGGAGTTAAAATCATAAGGTAAAAAGGGTTATATATCTTTTCATAAGAGAAAGGTGAAGACAAAAAAATTATCTACATGGTTTTACAAACAACCCTTTAATAGTTAAGATCACTCCTCCTTTAGAGAAATGGATGAATGGTTTCCAAAAAGGTATAAGAGTCCTGAATAGATGACTGGGAAGCCCCTATTACACTCTTACATGATGGGTAGTGTGGTAAAAACTATCCATGTGATAGACATGATCCTGGAAATGTTATTGATTTTTTTCTAGTTTCTAACCCACCTATCAAATATTCAAATTATAAATATAATAAAATAAAAAACGAAATAAATACTCATTAGTTACCTAGTTGGTGTAACATATTGATTGGTATTCAATTTAGTGTAATGTGGAAAACAAGATTGATTAGGATGTGGTTGGGTGTTATATTATCCATAGGGATTCGTTGATATATATTTTGGTGTAATTATATTTTTGGGATTGGTTTGTGATAGGGTTTGGGTGTACTTCAGAACCCAGTTAAGTTGTTAGGTCTGTTAAGAGTACTTACAACCATGGGTTTTTGGTTTATAAATGTTTATAGTATTTACAACTATTCCTAGAGTGGTGATTTATTACAATTGGGAATAATTATGATCATTGATATATTTATGTGACATGTTGAAACTCAATAGTTTCACTAGATAATGATAGTATAGTTGACCATGGGTGTGACATTTTCCTCTAAAATATGAATGGATTTTATAACTGATGTCATTATTTATATGTCAGTTTGACATGTAATTTTATATACTGTATTTCGATGGGATGTTGTTGGTGGTGGACTATAGAATTTCACCCACACATTTTACATGTATCTCAACGATCCAATAGATTTCATTGTTTATTACATAGGTTAGAAAAATGGTGTTTCTTATATTGATATTTTTTTATTTTAGAACCTAGTTATTGTATTTATCTTAAATCTCATATATTGTGATTCTAATATGTTTAATGTTTTATTATTATTAACTAATTTCTTTATAAAATAATAAAATTAGAAATGTCTTGAACCTACCATAACAACAAACCAGTGGTTAAATCAAGCTACCGTTAGATCAAATTAGTTACCACTGAGTGGAATCACAACCTCTAGATAAAATGGCTACGGGTTGGTGAAATTAGTTACTTTCTAGATCTACTACTACTGCTAGTTCACATATATACTTCTGGATGATACTACTACCAACAAATTCATATACCACTAAATGGTATTCCACCATTTGAATCTATTTAAATTATATGATAACATTAAAACAACTACCTCCAGTCATACATTCTATCATAGATGGTAGAGATTAAATGAAAAATTTAAATCTCATTGAATCTAGATTATAGAATTTAATGCAATTAACAAGACTTGGATTTACGAAACACTATTCATAAAAACTGAATATACTCATTAATGAAAAATTAAAACCTTCTATATATATTAGTCAGTATGCAGATGTATATATTTATTATTATCTAGTAATGGATAACATGAAATTTTAAAATTCTATAAATTTATAAAAATATCTCATTCATGTTAGGATAACGAAAATTGTAATAGAGTATGACCACAAGAGTATTACATGTAATAATGATAACAGGTTTTAAAATATAAATTAATGATACTCTATTTTTCTTTATTTTTTGTACTAAATTTTTTAAGCCCTTTCAATGATAAATCCCCAAACTACTAGACATCTGAAGTTGATCAAAATTTGTTGTATAAATTATTATTATTTTCTATTAGTTTATTTCTCTATTATAGATTATATATTAACCTGGGATCATTATACTATATTTATCCATTAACAAAAACTCTTTTATTGTACTAGAGTATTATATAAACTCCCTTTAAAATCATTTTAATTTTATTCGAATGTAAAACTATATAACATGTTGTGTAGCATGGACTGGCCTTCTGATGTTGTTTTTCGATCAACTCTCCCACATAGAAAATTTGAAGAGGCTCTTTGTATCCTAGATAGACTTATTTAATATTTTTTAATACCTGATATCGGTTATGAATTAGTTTATCTTATAATGAAATTCTTTAAAATAGTTGATTCCCATGTGATGGTGATTAATCCTCCGATTGAATCTGAATAGCTTGTTTATTTGTACAGTGTTTTAATCTTTTTTTTACTTTGTTTCTAAAAATAATTATATCTCTATTTAAAAAAAATTATTATAACTATATTTAATTTATATTTATCTATAATTATTTTATATATAGTAATTTATTCTTATACCATAATGTCAATAGTTATTTCCCTTTTAAAATAGTTTTATCTATGTAATGATTAAACATCAAAGAAGCTTTTTGAAAAAATAAAAATAGAAAAATCTTGTATAATTTCTAGGGGTATTTTATAAATTATGGTATTAATGATTCTAAATCATTTCAATAGATATATTGAATTCAAAATTATTTCACCCACACACTCATGAGTTTACCACTAAAACCAAAAATTAGTATCAAATATTATGAGAATACATTTTTACTACGATCTGGTTTTACAAAATAACCCCAAATTTTATATTAATTATAAATTCATATATTTATGATATATCATAAAAAAGAATGGACTTACTCTTACTACAATCCTTATTTTAATGGAAATAATTATTCTTCATAGAAGTTAAAAAATTAAAATCTATATAAGGAGAGTATGTTCTTTGCTATTTAGATTGTTATCGGTGATAAATATGCGAAAACCAAGACTACTATAGATGAATGGAGTGGTCCCACTAAGGCTGCATATGACTAAAATTATAAATGTATGAAAACATTTTATTATTCTTTTTTAGATGAATATTTTAATAGAATAATTTCTTATTCTATAACTTTTGATCTTTGGGACACACTAGCTATTTATAATGAAGGAACTTCCAATGTTAAATATTCTTTTTTAAATAATTTCACGCCCAAAATGTATATAATCCTGATGAAAAAATATGATACTAATCTGAATATATATCTAAGGATTAAATACATTTTTAACATTATGAATTCACTTGGGAAGAAAATAAAAGATAAAGATCTAGTGAGGTCATTTTTGAGATTCCTACGTAATTGGTTGGGAGGAATCAGGGGTTCTATCAGATTATTTTATAACATCAAAGATTTACTAGTAAAAGATATTATCAAAAATAATATGATGTATCTTGGGGAAATTATGTTTAATAAATAAAAATAATATGATCTAATTGTGAATCTCTTTCCTTTATGATATCCAACTAGAGAATTAATAATAATATTAAAGATGATAGTTTGAGTGATGGTGAATCATATGTTGACAATAATGAGGAAATGGATTATCTACCCATAAGATTAAAAATATTGTAAAATAATAATAAATTATTCAAGAAATAAATTTTCATAGGAAAATATGAAAATAGAAGAATTGGAGGATATATTTAAAAAAGGTTGATTCTGCTAATGAGATAAAATATTGTTAAATTAATTTAAAACGAAAAACTATGGAAAATTTTACATAGATATAATATAATAAAAAGTATGATGACCAGTAATATTGGTACAAAATGCTATAAAAGTCACATATAGAGCCTTTGAAGATATTTGAAGTTACTCTGACATTGATATATAATAGAATGTATGATAACTAGTAATAATGATACAAAATACTATAAAAGTTTCATGTAGATCCTTTTAATAAATTGGACATTACTCTGACTTTGATATATAAGAAAAAAAATTTAGGGCTAATATGTGTTTCAGGATAAACACATTTGAGGTACTAAATAACACTTCCAAAATAAATGTTCATATTTAAAACCATTATAGGAATAAAAAAGTGATGGAAAAAGATTAGTGGTGAATTATTTGATTACTATAATATCATAGAAGAATAATTTAATGAACTTAAAAATAAATAAAAATGTTTAAAGAAATAACATTCCCTAAATGTATATTTTATATTTTTATATTTCAGTAGAGAAGGGAAATATTTCTCGATAAATAATATAGAAAAATTAATTTAATATGACCAATTATAACATTATTAAATAACACAAATCATTCCAAAATTTTATAGATACACTTAATATGATACTTTAAAAACAAAGAAATCATAAAAAATACCACTAGGATTGGATTCCAACCTTGATTAAGAAAGATTTCATAGAATAAATTAGTTCCTAGATCTAGTTATACCATTTTGTAGAAGATTATGGCTCTTATTAACATTATAATGTATTTATTTTTAAAATTTCTACCATATTTTGAGGAAAAAAATTAAATAACTTTTTATTACTAAATATAATATTACATTAATTTATAGACCCAATAAAATATTGTAACACAAATAATTTATTGTTTAAATTTTTAATAGGAAAACTTACTGAAGAGTAGATGTAAACGTATATGGTATACTGGTAGTGGATGTTGAAGACACTTTATTAGGGATAAGTCAATTATTAAGAACATTACGAATGTAGATGGTGTACATTTCACTTTTAGTAAAAATTTGAATTAGAATATAAATAATCTCAGTAAAATAAGTAATTCAAAAAATATTTTGATTTTAAATGTTTTTTGTAAATGTATTAAAATATAATATAATTATTTTCTTAAAATTTATTTATTTATGGTTTTCATGTCTTTTTTGAACAATTATTTTATAATTTAGGATTATATGCATGTTTCAGTTTTTACTATTTTCATATAATTACAATTTCTATTCATAGATTTGTTTCTTTTATTTTATTTAAAAACAATCTTGACTATATTGATTTCTTAATGTGTATTGGCTATGGTATTAATGAATATGTCCCTCAAACCTTCATTTACTTAGAAAAAAAGGAGTGACTTTTTAAATATCCTAAAACATTATAATTTTTTATATACATAGTGTGTACTCCTATGAAAAAGGGAAAATAAGAAAGAAAAATTGATTCTAACCAATGAAATATGTATCAACATCTCAACTAATTTATTTTTTAACAATAAATTTTAGACCCTAAAAAGTTTCTAGTATAATGGGATAAACTATATGAATCTTTTCATAGATTAGTTTTCTGAATACACTTAGTTATTCATACTAAATTAAAAAATTGATCCATGTTCCAATTTTTCTAAGAGTGTAATATATATATATATATATATACAACCTTATTGAACATACTATTAAGACTATAAGGAGCCATATTGTCCTTGAGTTTGAAAATAAATACTTTGAATCCTTATTCTCAAAACATTGATACAATCAAAAATTATCTAATCGAAAAATAGTACAACATAATGGTGTTCTCGAAAGTAGTTAGAGAACTCTTTTATTGATTTTCTATTACATTATCAATGATAATGACGTTCCTATTTGTTTTGGGATGATTTTGTGAATACGGACCACTATATTATTAATAATTTTCTAATTAGAAAATATTTTGTGAAAAAACCCTATATGAGTTATGCAATGAATTAAAAAAAAGGACAATTACATTATAATTTATATATATAAAGACTTTATACCAAATAAAATATATAATTTTGATAAGTTTTCATCCAAAATTGAGGAATTCATCTTCATTAGTTATTCAATTTCAAGTAATTCATCCATTATAATCAATTATATGTGAAAATTGGGGTTGAATCATTACATTTCAAATTCCATAGAAAATATCCATATAATAAAAATTATTATTTATAAATAACGGAGGATTATATTTCACATTATATTATTAACCCCCCAACCAATATTAGTAATTATTCTATAAAACTTTTAAAAATAATCAATAAGATAACAATATAAATAAAACTAGATAAAAATAAATTTATAAATACATCAATCCCAAAAACTATTTGGAATAATAAAGGCCATCCCTTAGATGTTATTATAGTATATATATATATATAAAGTGGTAATAAAATATAATATTATCTTAGAAATAAATTTTAAAATGAATTGTTCTTGTCCGATATATATCCTAATAATATCATTTATGTAATAGATAATGAATCATGTGTAATGGAAATCAAGAAGAATTAAATTGGTTTAAAGGAAAAATTTCTACAAACCATTAGAAAGTCCTATATACATTCAATCCATTTGAAATAAGTGCGTACTGATGAATAAATTTGATGAGTCATGAATTATAATTATAAATAAAGAATGACTAGTTTCATAAGGTTAAAATCTTGAACAATGTATCGACAATAGGGAAAAAATCACTAGTATCAAGAGATGAAGCTATCCTAGGTTTTATTATATATTCATACAATTTTAACATCAAAATATATCAATTTGATTTCAATATTTCTTTTATAAATAGTTATATTATTGATTTTGTTTTTTTAGAATAACCCGTGGATTTCAAAAGTCTCATTTTCTAGATAATTTTTTAAAATTATAGTAATCACTATATGGTTTAGAACAAGCTCCTAGATCTTGGTATGATAGTATCAACTAATTTAACATTTAAAATAGTTTTACAAAAAGAGTTACATACCCTACACTATTTATAAGAAAAATATCCATATATATTTTGGTTGTATAAATAGACACTGATGATATTATTTTTTCGATATTCAAAAAATTATTTGTGTACTAAATTTTAAAAACCTATTCAAAATGAATTTGAAGCAAGTTTAATGGTTGAGGTGAAATTCAACCTTGTTTGTAGGATTTTAATATATGTGGGAGTAATTTTTTAAATTTAAAGAAAGTGTAATATATATTTTTTTTTTGGTATGGTTAATAGTAAAGTTAGTGATACACCCTTGGGTACAATATAAAAAAATACATCTTGATAATACTATGAATACAATTCATAAAACCACTTGAAGATTTATTATTGTATGTTTAATAAACATAACTATAAATTTATTTGATAAAATGGTCAGTGTGTGAACGTTTTCATGTTTTCAATAAAATCAAAATGAATCACATTTAACTTATTGTAAAACGAATTTTTTACATCCCTTAAAAGTATAACTAGTTTATGATTATTTTATTTAAGGGGAATTGAAATTTATTTAATAAATTATTTAGATATGGATTATAATAGTATATGTTAGTTAAAAACTAACCTATATAACCTTTAAATATATTTGTAAAGTCTCTTGTTTCATTGTATAGTAAAAAATAGAATTTTTTTTCATTATCCACTACTAAAGATGAGTATATAGTTGTAAGATGTTTTTGTGCCTATATTATGAAGATGAAACATACATTACTAGACTATGTATATCAATTTCTACAATTACACCTAAATTGTGATTATAAAAGTGATATAAACATTTCAGAAAATGATGTTTCTCACTCTAAGAATAATATATTGTTATAAGGCATCACTTTTCAAAAGGTTGTTTTTTTCAAAATGCTTATAAAAGTATTGAATCTATTGATATTGAGAATACGTTTTAAAACTTCTTTTACCAAGGCATTAAATTTTGAGATAATGCAATATATCATACATGAACATGAAATTATAAATTTTACTTATCCTTTTTATTATAATTATTAATTTATGTTTTGATGGATGAAAATCTAAAAATTTGTTGTTATCAATTTTTGTGCTATTTTTTTGTACTTCCAATGGATATACTACTAATAGAAGTTCTATGATTTGTTTTTCTACCATTAGAATGTTATAATGTAATGTTATTATGTATTTATATCATTAATATTGTACTATTTGGACTTGAAATTGTTATGGTATAGCTCTAAATGTTACCATTTAGGTTCATTTTCTAACTAATGTAATTATTTCAATAAATTGTTTTTATTAGTACGGTATTAATTTACATTAAATGGTTTAATCAATTAATTATAAATTTAATAAATAAGCTCATAAATTGGAATTGCATCTGACTTCCACATTTTTAAAAACCATCAATTTTTATCAACATATAAATATTAAACTCCAACCACTAACAATAGAACCTATAGAAGGATTGAAATAGTGAATCATACTAGGAGATCTTGTAACAACAAAAGAATTTACAAAGAAAATTAATATAGAATGAACGAAACATTGAGTCTCTATGAACACCACTTTTTTATAACCTATCCATGTAAAATAAATTTTCCACCTGTATGTTTTTATTTTTAAAAAAATGATAAACATGGTTTCCTTCAGTTAGATATTTAGATTCTGATAAGACAAAATTATTTTTTCTCGAATAGTAACATATCCTTATGAATAGTAACATACCCTTATGAATAGTCACATACCCTTATGAATATTAATGAATAGTGAACTGGCCAAAAAATAGAAACATCACCCATGAATGCATAAATACAATTTAGACATCTAAAAAGTGAAAAAATGATCATAGTAAAAGTATTGGTATTTTTGTATGTCTTAATTTTTTAATTAAAATTATATGATTAATTTAAAATTTTAAAATGTAAAAGAATTTTCATAAAATGTAATAATACATTTTTATTTTATTTTATTATAGTTATAAGATAATTTAATGGGACCTTGATTAATTTTCCAAGGTGTTATAAAACGCTTTATTGTTTAAATGTTGATTTTTGGAATAAATTATAAATTTAATTCAAAATTAAATGAAAAATATTTATAATGTTATTTTAAAAAATTTGACATCACATTATAATTCTAAAAATTGAAAAAATGGTTAGGGTGAATATTTGGGTTTTTTCTAAACTACATAAATTTTTGGTGAATAGTTAAATACAATAAATTATGATAAATGACAAATACATGAATTATTGGGTTATAATTGATGTAAGGTTGATGTAAGACAACATGGATCGAAATTAAATGCATTTATTACTATTATGGGTCACCTGAAACAACACTATTGGTTTTCTAGTGGGAATTAACAAAATAATGAATAAAATATTTAAAATTCACTCTTCCTGTCTATAATAAAACCCTTATACTTCCTCTTATCTTTACTATTCTAAAGCATTGTACCTTATACAATCTATGAAAAAATACCCACAATTATCCACCCCTTATATCCAAGATCTCTTTGTATTTCCAAATGACCAAAACCTTTCCACTAAAGAGGCTCTAATGAAATATTACTTCAATAGGTAAAGACCTCGTTTCATTTCATTCTATTCAAGTTCTTTTTTATATGGTTTGTATTTCATGTTTTCATACCATGTTATTATTTAAATATTATTCTCTCACTATAATATTTTATGAGTCTTTTATTAATGGTTTCCCCTTTTCCCCTCTTTTTTTAATTTTTTCTAAAACTATATTGCATAGACCTTATACTGTAAGGTTTTTATCTCAAAATCTTTCTATTTTCAATAAATCTTATTCTGTTATTGTATTTTCCTTTAAATAATATTATGTTGGGATATTTCATTCCATATCACCCTTAGTTTCCAGATTATATATGTATGATGAGATGCCCTTTTTCTGTCATCAAAATATTTTATGAAATTTTAAGCGACATTGTTAGGCTGCCGAATTTTCTTAAGGGATTTCTCAACATTGTTTTTATATCAAGTTCATTTTTTTATTTTCCTTTCCTCACATAATTTCATCTTAATGTTATTCTGACTCCATAATATTACATGTATTGGAATATTTTCATTATAATGGAATAATTCATCATCATCTCTCCTTTCTTATTCATCAATTAAAAACAATGAATACACCATCTGATATGTGATAATTTACCACACTCATGGATGATGGGATTTCAATTTCTATTACCGTAATAAATTATGGTTGGGACATATTTATTTTTGTTTAAAAAAAATATTATATAATTACTATGTATCATCTATGGTTTTGGAATCTTTTTAAACATATAGTTTTGATTAATAAAGAAAAATGATTTCGTGGTGTTCACAAACCAACAATTAACACAAATAGTTATCATGAAATAATATATATAATGATTCAAATTAACTCCAAATAACTATATGAAATTTACAACCACGTAACCTTATGTATGTTCAATAATAAAATAAAACATCAATTTTGGAAAACAATACTCATTTTACATGATTCTCTATTCAAGTATATAAGTATACGGATCCTGAAACAAACAGACCCGAAAAATAAAATTGAACCTCTTAACACTTAAAAAATTCCATTAATTAACTTAATAAGGGTATAAAAAATAAATTAAATGTACAATTGGTTCTGTAAATCATAATCAATTAATTTAATTTGGTTATCCAAGACACTATGACTGAGGTGAAAAATACCATCGGACTAAAGGTAAGGGTTTCTTCATCTCACTTACATTTTTTTGATATTTTTTTATCCACTAGTAATACTTGTGTATGGTGTATTTATGCATACCATTGATGTAAAATACCATTAATATATTTATTTTCATCATATTAAATTTATAATTTTAATATTATTATTTTTGGGGCATATGGATCGATTAATTACAAAGTGGTAAGGGTTTTTCTACCCGAACCTCCATTTTCATTCAGGATACATTTGTTGTCTAATTAACCCAAAGAAATTTTTATGTACTGTTATGTACTCCTAAAAAATTCTGTGTGAGTGTTCAGTAAATGATTTCAAACCATAATTATTATTTATTTTATTGATATTTACACATTTTAAAAAGGAACCTTCAAAATTATTTCTGAAATAGAATCCTGATTAAAGGGAATTTCTCAAATTCATAACTATTAACAAGGACTCTCTATAATATGTTTGTTTGAAACCATTATCTTTATAAAATCACTCATTTTATTACAAAAATACTATTATACTTAATTTATAGTTTTATACAATGATTTTTTCAAAATAACTATTCTTTTCAAGGTAATAATATTTTTATCCCATGAATTACTTGAATATTTTATTAGAATATATTCATCTATTTCAACACTCTTCTTGATTATTATGTATTTTGGGGATTAATATTTTATTTCATCGTGTACCATAATTAATTTAATGGTTTAAGATTATTATTTCTATTTATGTGTAATCATAAAATCATTCACAAATTTAATTTGAATGTTTAGTCTTTATGCTTAGTGTTAAGGGAATGTTATTTACATTTCATTTATTATATTCAATATGAATTTATTTGTTTTTTATATTGATAACCATTCATATGAATAATTAATTGGACATAGTTTTTGTTTATTGCGCCCATAATACCCCCTCGGTACATCGGTAGGTCTCGTGAGACAAATTGTGGTCATTGCACAAGGCCTTGAAAATTTATTTATTTATGTTCTTGGCATGAGGCCTTGATGTTATGGTTATGATGTCATGCATTATGCATTCCCTCTAAATAAAAATTTTATTGATTATTATTTTGGTTATTAGAGTAGTAAAATACACATTATTATGGAATTATTTTTTCATCTATTATTCATACCATAATTTGATCATGTTTTTGTTAAAGGCATGTGTTTTTAGTTATTCAACATTCCTAATGTTTATGTTATGATAACTTCTTCTATATTGCATAAAATTACTGAGCATTTTAGCACACACTTTTCGTATGTTTTATGTTATCATTACATGAAGATATTTATTTATGATTGACCTACAGGGATAATCCTAAAGGGGTGGATGTTCCTAGTAAAACATATATGTTATATTTATTTTCAAGTTGTAATGTTGAACATATGTATGTATACAGGTTTCCAAAAATTCTAACTACTCAGTAATTCATGATTCTATTCCTTGTAATTTACAACATATTAAAATAATGTACTGACTCTAGGTTTCTTGGGATGGTGATTTACAGTTGGTATCAAATGAAGTTTAGAAGAAAACATGAAACTAGATACTGAAAAAGTAGATTAGTGAAAAAAACCTCAGATAAGATTTGGGGATATGAATATAAGGACATCCAAGAATTTTGGTAAGGAATAGATTATTTTTTTATCATGAAAATTAATCCTTATCTAGACACAAACAAGTAGAGTTGGATCTAGCCCATAGTTATCTAAGGGTAAAACCTAAAAACACCGCTTTGAGCTAGACTCAAATGGGAACAGATGCAAAACAATGGGTCTTCCTGCACTCTTGGTTTGACACTCCTGGGGGATATTATTTGGTAAATTCATAGGCTTACTAAAAACTATTATAAATTATTTATTCCGCCAATGTAACTTGAGTATATGGTCCTATGATTTATGATGCATAATTTTATGTTATGTTTTATACCATGTTTAGGGAAATAGAGATTCCCTAATTTTATGAGCAAATATACAATATGGAATTAATTTGAAATGTATCCTAGATAATGAAATGGGAATGTCACCAATGCATGTGATGCGAAGAGTATAAAGGACCAAATCGCTAATGGTAATAAGACATATTTTCAATGGGAGATTATCTCCCAAGTATCCTCATCAGATGAGGAAATAACATAATGTTTTAACAGGGTATCTAAAAACTTATCAGAGTCCTATGGATTTGAAGGGAAGAAAAAGATTGAGGGTATGGTAGAGAAATATAGGGATAAAGGGAAGAAGGTAATGAATAATTTTACAACATGTGATAACTGTGGAAAGAATTAACATGGTAAATTCATGAAGGGAATGTGAGTGTTTTTAAGTGTAGAGAAAAGGGACATGAAGTTCATGATTCTAGGGGTAAGAAAATGTTTTCCAATATGAAATTCCTCAACTGAAAGGAGATGGAACATTATGTGAATAAATTTTCCAAGTGCCAATAGAATATACCCCATATGATGATTTTGGAAAATTATCAAGTTATGATGCTACCATTTAAGAAGTAGAATGATTAAAATTCCTAGTCAAGAATAAAGTCATTTGAATATTTTTTGAGTATTGTACTGGTTATATGAATTATGAGATATGTAATGATTTTACTATTGTACTATTTCATTATAGTTTATAGTCCATATGATGATTGGTATAAATGAAAAGTTTTTCAGTATAAAGTTAAAATTTTTAGGAAAAATGTGATTTAGGGAAAGAAAGCCCTTAATATATATATGATGTTGAGATAATGATGAATACATGATTTGTTCAGATAAGTACTAACTGCCGTGGACTTGATTAATAACTTTTTGAGAAGTGGTATATTCTATCATCGATGGAATATACACCACATTTTTTATTTATGGAATATATCCAATAACATGTATCTTACATCTAAAATATAGAAGAATGAATGTTTCCAATATGGTTTTTATGGTAATTCATGTTATTAGCATATTTCAATAGGATGCATGATGAAGTTATTCACATTTATAGAATGTGAATTTTAGTGCTGCTACATGTTGATTAAGGTTTAAAGACCCGGAAATTCCATTGAAATTTTTTTCTTAAATACATGGGATTTTTATGAGTCTGTAAAAATTTATAGCACTTGATTCTGAGGACCGGTGTGCCAAGAATCAATTTCAAAACATTTGTTTGGGTACATTCAGTAAACTTATGGGCGGGTTTTTATAAAATTTTAACCTATTCTCAAAATTGAAATCTGAGGGCACCATTGAACTCGCAGCACCTATATTCGCTTAAGAAGACATTCACCTCAACAGCACATGGCCGAGAATAAAAGTTAGTTTTTGGCTTTTCAAACAAAAAATATAATAAAATAATGTGTGAAACACTTTATTTTATTTGAGCCTCCATTTGGTGTGTGGAAGTTAAAACATCCTCATGGAGGTTGGAGGTGGGACCACCGTACCTTATCCTCCCATGAGAGGTTATGGTGGTGGGCCCAACTAAACATATCCTCCCATGAGAGGATTAAGGTGGTGGGGACCACTTGGGGCTTAAACCCCCTATTAATGAGAGGAGAGGAAAACCTCTCAACTCTCCCTCATTAATGAGGGAGAGCCTATTGATTTCCTCACCTCCCCCTTAAATGGGGAGAAACACCTTGACCACCCCCACCATAATGGTGCCACCAACTCCCCTAATTAAATGTGCCAAATCCTCCTCTTTAATTATTGAGCCAACACTTTTAATTAAATGTTCCACCCTCATGAATTAATTAGGTGGGGCCATTTAATTTATGTTATTCTTTTTGAATTTTGTGCCAACACCTAAAATAATAGAACTATTATTTTTGTGGGCATTGTTCATTATGGTGGAAACCTTGTGACTTTTTAGAGGAGACCATGGGAGGATTAGAATTCTCCCAACAAAGAACGAATAATGATGAACGCGTTCTTCCAATGAAGAATGCTGGAGACGATCTTTCATTGGCTTCTTCCCCAGAATCCTACCGACATGGAGCTTCTTCCATGAGCCGACATAGCTCGGGAATGGAAGTGTGTGGCTGGTGCGAGGAATGACAATATTTTACGTCTACCTTCCACGACTTCATCAACGAATGAAGAAAGTCAAATAAAATGTAGGCAGTTTACTTTGAGTTTTAGTCTTTTCTATTTTCTCATATTCGTTTAAAAGGAATGGATGTGATGTATTGTAAAAAATTGTTGTTCAACATTATTCATTTTTTTAAACAATTTTTGAACCAATTTTTATTGAACCAATTTTTTCAACCAATTTTTATTATCCTTAAATGTGGAGGGTGTGGGGAAAACTAACATGGCCCGACTCCCTCCGCGGATCTATTTGTGATGTTTTTTTCAGCAAGGAGACGAAGCAGCAATGAGGTGACGATGCCGCTGACGACTAAGGCCATGCCACCCTCGACTTCCATGAATCACGCTGCCCCCGTGGTGCACCGGTGTTCCCGGCCAAACACCACTGGCCCGTGTCGGTCAAATGCGCACCAAACTGGCCAGTCCGACCGCCACTGGCCGCTGGCCTGCCAGCCCGTTGCCTGCCTGCGCCCTGGCCAGCACCTTGTCGGCCAGCCCGCGCCCTACCCGGTGCCCCTCCGGCATACCCGGTGCCCTATTGGCCTTCCCAGTGCCCCGTGTGGCCTCCTGGCGCCCTTCCTGGGGACCCGTCGGCCTGCCCTCACCCAACACAGCCTCTTGTCGCCCTACCTGCACCATACCGACCACCCGAGCTGAGCCGCCGAGCTGCACCCCTTACGGTGCTGACCCTGGCCTCCTGGCTAAGCCACCTACATGGCGACATTCGGGCCGCACCGCCCCCGCAGTACACTGTGCTGGGGCCATCGGACCAGTCCGAACCGATCGGGATGACCGGGTTGACCCAGACAAGGTCAGCCCAGTCTAGGTTGGGCTAAGTTGGTCCGACCGGGTCGGACTGGGCGCAGGCCAATTACTGACCCTTTATATCCTTTATCCATATCTTTGGTACCGGAACTCCATTTGAAAAACTGTTAGCGACACTGGTAATCATGAAGCATGATGGTCCCTTGATTATACCCTATTGGAGTTCAGAATAAAGTTGATTTACGGTCAGGTTGGATCGTACATGAATCTAACAGGCCCCCCTAGACTGAAAAACTAAAAAATCACGAACCAGGCATCTGATTGACACATCGTCAGTTGAGTTGAGACCTATAGGACAAGGAAGACCTTTGAAATACTTATATATGGGACTTTGTGAATGTTGGAGTATTGACATGTTGTTCCTGGTGTGGATCCTCTTAAAGACGAGAGAGCATAGTGCAGAGACCCAGTAGCTGGATGAGAACTAACGACTGCTGAACAATTCGACTTGGATTGATTTGACTAGCCCAGTGGGAAGCACCTTGGGGTCATAGCAGACCCGTAGTGGTCAGTGCCTCTATGTGACCACGTAAGAACCACAGTACTTGACACATTTAGTACCTCAATAGGCTACAAGGGGGAGCGCCTCAGTGTGACGCAGCAGACCCACTGTGGAGAGTGCCTCTGCGTGACGTGGTAGACCCACAGTACATGACAAGAGGAGTACCTCAACCATCCAAGGAAAGTGGAAGGCACCTCTGTGTGACACGGAAAGACCACTGTACTTGATAGAGGAGGTGTAATCCATCAGTCGAGGTTCTGACAGTGTGACTGGGGATTTTACTTGATGTTAACCCTAGAATAAAATCCTAGTTTGAGCTGATTCAATAACATTGCGTTTTCCTCGTGATTGAGATGGATTGCATGGTAACTTAGGTAAATTTATGGGAATATACCTATGTGAGGTTATCTGTTGATTTCATACTTTGTGATTTATCCATGTTGGATTTGAGAGACCTTGAGGGTCTCGGGGTCCCTACTGAGTATCGTTATACTCACCCCTACATGGGCTATTCCCGCACCTCATTGTGTAGGATGCAGAAGACGGACAATGTTGACCGAGGCTAAAATCACCCGTACTGGATGGTACCCGGAGGTGGACCACACGGTGTGATGGTACACGGATGAGACGGACGGACGTGGAGTGTTGTGGAGGCTATCTATACCAACCCTTCAGGTAGGATCTGTGGTGGATAAACCAGGGGCTTCTTTTCACTTTTCAGCTATTTTGTCATTTTTATTTGAACTTGTACATTATAGTTGGGATTTATTTCCAGCCCATTTACATTTCATCACTCTCTTTATATATTGTTTTATTTAGAGTTTTGTTTCTAGCTCATACTATGTTGTGTGTTTTTTCAAGTTATAAAGTTAATGCATTCATAGTATAGGTATTTACGCCTTTGATGCTAGTTGCCATACCCATGCCTATGGAAGGTGGGCTCGGGGTAGTCAAGGCACCGACCCCGGGGGACGGGTCATGACAAATTGGTATCAGAGGAGTTGATTCTACCATATAACTTAAGACTCTGATTTTTTCTGAGAAGCAATAGTTTTATGTGTAGTGAGTGTGGTTTTCGGTTTAGGGAGTCCAGTGTTTGTGCGGTGAACGATGTATCCAAACACCAGGACTATGACTTCTAAATTCTGACTCAATGCACAAAAACACCGATTGCATGTGTGTTTGCTTTGTGATTTCATAAGTCATCTCACCAAGTCATCTCACCGGGTATAATCTTTTGACCGTGTCACATCTGTTTCATTTAGGATGCCTCCATGAAGACAGCCAGTTAGATTTCCGAGAGATTACCCTATGACGGACAACTGAGCGACGAGGCTCCAGTGCAGGGCCCTCATACTATGATGGCACCTTCGGGTTGTGTACCAGTAGCACTGCCACCCATTGGGAAGCAGATTCCCCCAGCCGCACTAGCGAATGGTGCATGACGACTGAGCATGTTTTATGAGTTCTAGAGGTAGAGGCCTCCGAGGTTACGAGGTGAGATAGATTCCCAGGAAGTAAAGGAATGGCTGGAGGGGATTACTAGAGTTCTCCACCTAGTTGAGACTCCCTTAAGAACTGATATTGATCATAGCTACTAGTTTATTCAGTGAGTGAAAATGTGGTTGGTCATTATAGTGATGAGGCTACAGTATGTCGACAGTTGCCTGATGTTGTACTTTCAGGTACTGTGCCAGCTATATCGCTACCCGTTGGTCAGCAGTTACAACCGGCGTTACTAGTAGATGATACTTGTAGTCTTATTTCCTTACACGTGTTTCAGCATCAGGTAACCCTCAGGTTACGAGGTGATCTTGACTCACAAGAGGTTGAGGACTGGCCTGGGGAGGTGGCTGATGGTCCTTTAGAGCTTGTACATCTTCGTCAGGACAACATGTCTGTAGCTGAGTATTCATCAAGGTGTACCGATCGTTCCTGGTACTCGATGAATACAGCACGATCAGTGCTTTGGGGCTCGAACTACCGATCGAGGTGTGTTTTAGAACATCCGAGCCAACACCTTTTCTCTAGACTCTATGGATAGCCTTTTTGGTTGAATGATCTTTGGATGAAAGGATAAAACCAGTGAATGTTAGTAGTGGGAAAGAAGGAAACTAGTTCCAGTCTCAGAGACTTAGGCGTGCAAGATGTTTTCAGAAGAGGATGTGAGAGGGGCTAATTATTCTACAGGGAATCAGACGTGGAAGCAGAGCTAAGAGAGAATCATGAGGTGGTGTACTTTTCGACAAAGTTACAACCACCCACCCTTGTAGTCCCCGCCAGGCTCTAGGAGCTGGATGGAAGGGGATGAGAGTAGCTACATGCGGTCAAGTAGTGTGACCCAAGGGCTCTTGAAATGATTGAAGGTATGGTTTATGTCTACTAATAGCTACCGTATCAATAGACATAAGTACCAATCAGTCATTTCTTCCATGAATCATGTACCATACCTACAGTTTCTGGTTAAAATGATGACTTGAACCTCACGTCTAGAGATACCTTTTTGTAAAGAATCAATAATCACCCTTATACCAATGGTGTTATCTAAACCTTGAGGTGATAGTTTCGATTGGAACCTCTAGGTGGAAGCGTTGAGGCCTAAAAAATTAGTTTGAGTATGGAATGTCCAACCACAGTTCATAGATAGATTGACTATATTAGTCATAAAGGTTGTGGTGTATCTACAATTTAGGGATGAGGTTTTCCTTAGTCTGTGAAAATGGAAACCCACACAGTACAGGTTAAACTCACGCATAAGAGGGTGCAACTGATCACTCTTGAGTTGGACAGACTTACCCTCATGGTAGTAGGAGTTTTTAGTTTTTAGTTCCAAAAATGAGTGATAGAACATGCAGACATATTTTCAAATGTTGTTTCTATGATTACCCCCAAAGGGGGACGGACGTCTTCTTTGGAAAGATACAACTGAAGGTTCGTTCCAGACTTTTCTAGAGTTTCAGCACTACTATCAGGCTTGACAAAGAACGGGAAACCCTTTGTGTGGAAGGATAGATTCCAACAAAGCTTTCAATAGATGATGTAGAGGCCTACCAGTGCCCCATTTTTGTGGCTTCCAGAGGAAGGAGTCAGGTACGTAGTCTACTGTGACACATTAGGGACTGGACTCAGGTGTGTGCTGATGTAGGAGCGAGCAGTGATCACATATGGTTCTCAGCAGCTGAGAAAACATGAGCAGAACTATGCTACCCATGACTTGGAGTTATCAGCAGTGGTATTCACCTAGAAGATGTGGTGACACTATCTGATGGGTGAATTTTTTACCACGTACTCTGATCACAAGAGTCTCGGGTATATCTTATCTCCGAAGGACTTGAAACTGAGACAACAAAAATGACTTATGTCCCTCCAGGACTATGACTTCGAGATAGTCTATACTCCTGGGATGGGTAATTTTTTTGCAGTTGCACATAGCAGGAGGTATGGTAAAAAACTGCTATGAGAGGTGACAGAGCAGCTAGCTTCTTTACAGATATCCTTTGTTGATAGAGAGGGTGTAGCTATCCTTCAGTCTCTTACAGTTATTCCTCTACTTCATCAGTGATTCAGGGAGGCACAGCATGGGCACGCTGACTGTGAGACACGACGTGCTCTAATATCCATAGGGTAGGCACTTGAAGGATATTTTGAAGGTGGGGAGCACGTAATCCTCTTCAGATGACGTACCTTGGTAATAGTGGCACCTGACGAGAAAGTGTTGAGGGAGTTCCACACATCCCCTTTAACGGTACATCCAGAAGTGGCGAAGATGTACCAAGACCATCGACGATAGAACTGGTGGACAGGAATGAAGAAAGTGGTAGAGAAGTTTGTCTCTCGATGCCCCACTTGTCAGCAAGTAAAGGCGGAGCACCAGGTGCCAGTAGGCTTTGTCCAATCTTTCGAGGTACTAGAGTGGAAGTGGGATGAGATATACATGGACTTCGTGACGGGTCATCCATTACTTCCGGGGGTCACGACTCGATTTGGGTGATTGTCAACCAACTCACCATGTTGACCCACTTCCTACTGATCAGAGAGTAGGGTTTAGTAGAGAGATTGGGGAAAATCTATGTGCAGAAGATTATGGGTTTACATGATATACCTTCGACGATTATCTCCGATCGTGAATCACAATTTACTTCTCGTCAATGGAAGGGGTTGCAGGAGGATTTTGGGACACATATTCACCTGAGCACCGACTTCCCTCCTCAGATAGATGGTCAGAAGGAATGGACCATTCAGACCCTCAAGAACATGCTATGTGCTTTTGTCCTCGAATACAGTTGCAGGTGGAAGGATCAGTTATCATTGGTGTAGTTTTCCTACAACAACAGCTATCACTCCACCATCATGATGAAACCTTTTGAGGCCTTGTATGGTCAACCTTGCAGATGGCCACTATGCTAGACAGACCCAGGGGAGTCAGCACTATTAGGACCAAAGATGGTATGGGCTACCACAGAGAAAGTATATATCATCTAGGAGTTGAAGAAGATTGTATAGAGCATGCATAATTCATATGCCAATGGGAGATAGAGACCTATGGAGATCGTGGATGGTGACCATGTCTTTCTACAGGTCTCACCTCGACTAGGTATATGGAGACGTGGCTGAGGTGTCAAGTTATCTCCGAGAGTAATCAGACCTTTCTAGGTCCTCAGTAGAGTAGTAAAGGTGTCTTACTGCTTGGATCTTCCACCTCAGTTGCACCGGGTGCAAGACGTCTTCCATGTATCCCATTAGAGGAGATACGTGCATGACCCTTCTCACATCATCGACCATGGGGATATGGATGTCGATGATGGGGTGACTTTTATGGAGGTTCCACTGGAGATTAAGGATCTATAGTAGTGGGTCCTATGTGGACGGTCGATACCTCTAGTGCGTGTTTGTTGGAATCATGAGAACCTCCAAGAGAGCACATGAGAGCGGGAGGCCCGGATGTGTGCTCAGTACCCCCATTTTTTCCCATAGTTCAAGTTGTCGCTTATGGGGACGTAAAGCCATGAAGTGGGGAGAATGTAAAGATAAATAAATACTGTGGAAAACTTTTTCATAAATACATTGGATTTTTTCGAGTCTGCAAAAATTTACGGTGCTTGATTCCGATGCCCGGTGTGCCCGAAATCAATTTCCAAAGATTTGATCAGGTACGTTCAGTAAATGTACGGGCGGGTTTTTATAACATTTAAACTTGTTCTCAAAATTGAAATTTGAAGGAGCTCTTGATCTTTTAGCACCGATATTTTATTATGAATACTTTCACCATGATGACAGATGGTAGATAATAAATGTTAGTTTTTGGATTTAAAAAAAATATAATAAAATAAAGTCCACAACACTTTATTTTATTTGAGCCGACTTTTGGTGTGTGGAGGTTAAAACCTCATCATGGAGGTTGGAGGTGGGGCCACCGCACCTTAACCTCCCATGAGAGGTCATGGTGGCTGGGCCCACCTAAACTCAACCTCTCATGAGAGGATTAATGTGGTGGGGACCACACGGGGCTTAAACCCCTATTAATGAGAGGGGAGCAAAACCTCCCAACTCTCCCTCATTAACGAGGGAGAGCCTCTTGATTTCCTCAACTACCAATTAAATGGGGAGAAACCCCTTGACCACCCCCACCTTAATGGTGCCACCAACTCCCCCAATTAAATTTTCCAAATCCTCCACTTTAACTGTTGAGACAACCCTTTTAATTAAATGTGTAAACCTCATGAATTAATTAGGTAGGGCTATTTAATTTATTTCCTTCCTTTAGAATTTTGTGTAAACAACTAATATAATCAAACTATTTTTTTAGTGGGAATTGTTCATTACTGTGGAAACCTTAGGTGTTTTAAGAGGATAGATTGGGAGGATTAAATTCTCCCAATGAAGAACAAAGAACGAAGAACACATTATTCCAACGAAGAATGCCAACAACGATCCTTCGTTGACTTCTTCCCAGAACACCTACCAACATGGAGCGTCTTCCACAAGCTGAATCAGCTCTAGATTGGAAGCGTGTGGCAGATGTGATGAATGATGAACTTCTTCATCTACCTTCTGTGACTCCATCAACGAATGACGAAAAACTAATAAAAAGTAGGGGGTTTACTTTGAGTTTTATCCCTTTCGTTTTTCTCATCATCATTTAAAAGGAATCGATGTGATGTATTATAAAAAATTGTTATTCAAATTTCATCATCATTGTTGATATAATTGTTATCATCCCTAAATGCAGAGGGTGTGGGCAAAATTAAAATGGACCAACTCGCTCCACTAATCTCTTTGTGAAGATTCTTTTAGCATGGCAAAAAAGTGGAAACAAGGAGACGAAGTTGCCGACGACAAAGTCATGCTACCCGTGGCCTCCGTGAACCGTACCACCCCCACGGTGCAGCACTGTTCCCAGCCGAACACCGCCGGCCCACGCCGAACTGGCCTACCCAGCCACCACTGGCCGTTAGCCCGCCTGCCTGCAGCATGCCCGCGCGCTGCCGGGCGCCATGCTGGCCTGCCCGCGGCATGCCCGCGCATTGCCCATGCAGCGACGGCCTGACCGTGCCCTGCCCGGCCCCCAGCCGGCCTGCCCGGTGCTCTGCTGGCCTACCCCGTGCCGCGAACGGCCTACCTGCTCCCCACACGGCCTGCCAGTGCCCTGTCGGTGCCCTGCCAGGGCCCTACTAACCTCTCGGGCCGAACCGCCGAGTCGAGACCCTCGTTGTGCCGACTCCGGTCTCCGGGTCGAGCTGCCTATATGGAGACCTCTGTTCTGAACTTCCCTCGTAGTCCGCTATGCTAGGCCCATCAGATAGGGAAGAAAATAGCGGGAAGTCCCGCCCAACGGGCCTGGTTGGACCCAGCGGTTCAGAGCGGGCCAACCCAGACAGGGTGGACTTAGTCTAGGTTGGGCCGAGTCGGTCTGACTAGGTTGGACCAGGCACATGCCCATTACTGACCCTTTAAATCCTTTGGCCTTATCTTTGTCACCGTACGGGCATTTGACGAACCATAGGTCACGCTGGTAATCTTGGAGCATGAAATTCCCTTGAATATACCCCATTGGAGTTCGTGGTAAAGTTGAGATACGGTCAGGTTGGATCGTACCTGAATCCAACTGGGCCCTTGGGGATAAAAAGCTAATAACTCACAGACTAGGAGTATGATTGACGCGCCATCAGTTGCGTTGAGGCCTCTATGATGAGATGGACCTTTGAGATACTTCTACATGGGTCTTTGTGACAGTTTTAGAATCGACCAACAGTTCATGGAGCAGATCCTCCCATAGGTGAGTGAGCATAGTGTGGAGACCTAATAGCTGGCTAAGACCTGATGACTATTGACCGATAGACATAGAGTGATTTGACTAGCCCAGTGGGTAGGGCCTTGGTACTACAGTAGACCCATGGTTGGGAGCGCCTCTGTGTGAGGACAGAATACCCACGATACTCGACACGTGGACTACCTCAGCAGGCTACAAGGGGGAGCACCTCTGTGTGATGCTATAGACTGACGGTGGGGAGCACCTTGGTGTGGCTTGGCAGACCCCTGGTACTCAAAAGGACGAGTACCTCAGTAGTACAAGGAAGGTGGGAAGTACCTCTGTGTGATGCGGAATGCCCATAATACTAGATAGAAGAGGAGTACTCCATCATACGATGTTACGATAGTGTGATTGGGGATGTTACTTGGTACTACCCCTATAATAAAATCTTGTATTGAGCTATGTCAGTAACATGGTGTTTTCCTCATGATTGAGATGGATTACTCAGAAACTTTGGTAAATGTATGGGCATATAACTGAGTGATGTTATCTATTGATTTCATACTTTGTGATTTATCCTTGTTGGATTTGAGACACCATGAGGGTATCTGTGTCCCTACTGAGTATCATTATACTCACCCCTGCACGGGCTATTCCCACACCTCATTGTGTTGGATGCAGACGACCGATAGCATTGATCGAGGCTGAGAGCACCAGGACTGGATGGAACCCAAAGGTGGACCACACGGTGTGATGGTATACTTAGGAGAAGGATGGATGTGAAGTGTTGTAGAGGCTATCTATACCTACCCTTCAGGTAGGATCCGTGGTGGATGACCCATGAGATACTTTTCACCATTCAACTGTTTTTTCCTTTTTAGTTGTAAATGTACTTTATAGTTGGGATTGTATTTCCAGCCCCTTTACTTTTCAGGACTCTCTTGTTATACAGTTTTATTTAGTGTCTTGTTTCCATCTCATACTATGTTGTGTGCATTTTCATGTTATAAAGGCAATTCCTTCCCGGTTTATGGTTTTATGCCTTAGGTTCTAGTCGCCATCCCCTAGCCTATGGAAGTTGGGATTGGGGTAGTCACGACACGAGCCCCAAGGGATGGGTTGTGACATAAGTGTTAAGGTTATGTTCATCATGGAAATTTAGAGTCCTTCATTATAATGTATTTAATCATTAATATTTTGTATTTAAATCATTTATGAAATGGTTTAAGTTGATCATTATATGGGTTTTTAGAGTTTTATATCACTAAATGGTGATTTGATTATTTTCTCTAACCATGTTGTCCCATTAGAGTGAACTATTTTTTAGAAACTAATGAATTTTTCTTTTCTATTATTAATAGGATATTTTAACCATATTCTTGATGTGGGTTTCCTAAAAGAGGATTTTAAGTATCAACCATTCACTTTCGATGATAAATTTCAAATTTAGAGGATGAAATTTTTATAGGGAGGGGATAATGCAAAACCCATAGAATTAAAAAATCAATTTAGTATAGAATGCGAGAAACATTGAGTCATCAAAAACAACACTTTATTATAACCTTTCCATGTAAAATTAAATTGTCCATCTATTTTTTTTGAATTTTGAAAAACTAACATACACGATTGCCATCGGAAACCTATTTAATATCAGATAAGACAAACATAATTTTTGGTGAAAAGTAACATACCCTTATGAATAGTAACATATCCTTTTGAATATTAATGTATAGTAAATTTGATAAAAAATAGAAACTTCACCCCTGAATGTATAAATACAATTTAGACATTTTAAAAATAAAAAACGATCACAGTATATATATTAGTATTTTTTTATGTCATGTATATTTTAAATAAAATTTAATGATTAATTTAATAAATTAAAATGTAAATGTATTTTCATTAAATTTAATCAGAAATTGGTATTTCATTTTTTTCATGTTTATAATATATTTCTATTGGACCTTGATTAATTTTTCAAGGTGTAATAAAATGACTTATAGTTTTAATGTTGTTTTTTGAATAAATTATGATTTTATTTAAAAATAAAATTAAAAATATTTAGAAAATTATTTTCAAAATTTTGAATTTATTTTTTAATTATTCACGTTGATAAATGGTTAGGGTGTATTTTTGATATTTTTCTAAAATACATGAATTTTGGGTGATTAGTAAAATATGATAATTTACGAAAAATGCTAAATACATGATTTATTGGGTTATAAGTAATGTAAGGATGATTTCAGAACACTATGTTCTAATTAACATTCACTTATTAATATTAGTGGTCACATAAAACAACACTATTGGTTGTTTTTATGTAATTAATAAAATAATGAATAAAATATTCAGAATTCACTCCTGTCCTCTAATACCACCCCCCTCAATTCATCTTCTATTCCATCCTCTCAATCCTTGTTCCTTATCTACTATCTTCCAAAATACCAATACATAGTCACTCCCCATGTACAAGAGCCCGAGTTCTTTCCAAAAGTCCAAAACCTCTCCCCAAAAGAGGCTTTCAAGGATGATTACTTCAACAGGTAAACACCTCTTTTTATTTCACTCCATTGAAGTTCTCTTTTATGTGGTATGTATTTCAAGCTTTCATACTATGATTTTATTTACATATTTTATTGTAACTATACAATGTTATGAGTCTCTTATGAATCGGTTCAACCTCTCCCTTCTCTTTTTAATTTTATTCTAAAACCATATATCATAGCCATTATAATACAGAAGTTTTGTCTCAAAATCTCTCTCTTTTCAAGCACTCTTATTATGTTATTGTATTTTCATATAAATTTTATTATGTAAGGATATGTCCTTCCATATCCCCATTACATTCCATATTATGTTTTAATTATGATATTCCTTTCTTACATCATCAAAATATTTTATGAAATTTTATGTGATGTCATTAGGATACTGAATTTTCGTAAGGGATTTCTCAACTTTTATTTAATTTCGAGTTTCTTTCATTTCATTTTATTTCCTTACCTATATTCAACCAAATGTTTTGATTAATATAATAACTTAAATTTACTATTATATTGTCATTATAACAGTATAATTATTCATCATATCTTCTTTCCTATCATTTTATACAAAAAAATGAAACATTATTCGAGATGTACTAATTTACTACATTCTAGGACAATTGGATTTCAATTTCTAATACCATATTAAATTATGGTAATGAAAAATTTAATATTTTTGAAACAAACTATAATATATTTAATATATATAATTTATGGTTCATGAATCTTTTTGTACACATGGTTTTGATTTATAAAGATAAATGAGGTCATGGTGGTCAAAAACAGCCATTTAACTCAAACAGTTATCATTAAGTAATTTATATAATGATTCATCTTCACTGCAAGTAACCAAATAAAATTTACCAAAATTTAACCTTAAGTATTTTCAGTAAGGAAATGTAAATTCAATTATGTGTAATAATACATATTTTACATGATACTCCATTCAAGTTTATAAAAATACCGATCAAGAAACAAACAGATCCGAACAATAAAATTGAACATCATAATCCAACAAGATAGCTATGAATAAACTAAATTTGGTAATAATAAATAAATTACATGTATAATAGGGTCTATAAATATTAACTAAGGAATTTAATTTGGTTATCTAGGACACTAAGACAAATTGAATAACACTACCAGATTTAAGGTATGAGTTTCTTCGTCTCACTTACAATTTTGTGAGATTTTTCATATTCACTACTAATACTTATGTATGGTGTTTGTATTCATCACATTGATGTAAAATGTCATTAATATTTTTATTTTCATTTCATTAAATATATCATTTTAATATTATAGATTTTTGGGAATACAGATTGATTGATTACAAAGTGGAAAGGGTTTTTTCTACCCGAACCACCATTTTCATTTGGGTTACTTTTATTGTTTAATTACACCTATGGAATTCCATTGAGATATCATTTAATCCTCATAAATTATATTTGAGTGTATTATATATGTTTAATAACCATAATTATTCTTTATTTTATACATATTTACACATTCTAAAAAGGAACTATCAAAATTATTTTGAAAATACGAACCCGATTCAAGGGAACTTCTCAAATTCATAAATATTATCAAGGACACTCTATAATATATTTATTTGGAAACCATTATCTTTATAAAAGCACATAATTTATTATAAAAATACTACATTAAATTAATTCGTATTTTATAAAATCATTTTTCCAAAGTAATATTCTTTTCAAAGTAATAGAGTGTTTATCTAAAGAATTACCCAATGATTTAATAAGAATATCTTCATATATTCTATAACTATTGTTGATTCTTATGTATGTTTTGGATTAATATTTCATGGTATTATCTGCCATATTTAATTCAATCTTTTATGATTATTTTTTATTTTTATGTCTTATCTTAAAACAATTCACCAATTTACTCCAAATGGTTAGTTTTTATATTTAATGTTCAGGGAATGTTAATTTCGTTTCACATATTAGTTTCAATATGAATGTATATGTTGTTTATATTTATCCCATTCATATTAGGAATTAATTGGTCATTTTTTGTGTTGGGTGGGCCCTCCTATAACACCTTGGGGCCTCGGTACGTCTCATTAGACAAACTATAGTCCAGGCCCAAGGCCTTGAATAATGATTAATTATGGTCTTGGCCCAAGGATTTGGAAAAATGTTTATTTACGATCTTGTAAAGATGCTGTGAAATTGTGGATATGATGTCATGTATTATAAATTCCCTCTTTATGAAAATATTATTGAATGTTCATGTGGTTAATCTACTAGTAGAATAACCATAATTATGGAATTATTTATTAAGCTCTTATTCCTGTAATAACGTGTTCATGTTTTTGTTAGATGTATATGTTTCTAGTTATTCAACATGAATAATTTTTATGTTATGATATATTATATTTTATTAATTACCCTTACTGAGTATTTGATCTCACCCTTTTTATATTTATCACTTTTATCAGAACATAAAGAAGTTTGTTTATGATTGACTTACAAGGATAATCTTAGACGACTGGATGTTCCCAATAAAACATATATGTTGTATTTATTTTAATGTTATATTGATAAACTTATTTATGTATATAGATTTCCAAAAAAACTATACTTCTCGGTCCTTCATGATTGTATTCTTTATAATTTCATATTTATTAAAATAATGCACCAACTTCAGGATTCTGGGGTTGGGGCTTTACAGATCTCATGAGGAGTCGTTCCCTTGAAAGAAATATAATTGATAATCGAGTCGGTCTAGAAAAAAAAACATAGCTTCTATCTCAATTTTTTGTTTTGAGAAGTAATTTAATTCATCTTAGTTGTATTATTGAAATTAAATTCTTTATAATGAAATATTGGATGAGGGAAGGGAATAATGGTTCTATAGGAATGAGAAACCTTTCTACCCTAAAAATATTCTCGATATCTTCATATTTTCAATGTTTTTGTTCAACCATAATAAGGGTGTTTTAATTATAGTTTTGGATATAAAATATCTTATATTTTCATAAAATAAATGTGCTAAATTGGTTAGAGATTATCATAAAACAATATATACCTATAATCAAGGTTCATTTCATGTCAATTTGGATATTTTTTTTAGGATTATTTTATTAAGATCCCAAGGATACAATTTTTAGAAGACCTGCTATAGTTGAGATGAATCAGAGTGTCTCTTTATCATAATGTTCATAAAAATATTCTATTTACCATGAAGGGGTATATAATAATTTTGAGTTATCAATAACACTTGTTTTTTCTTCTTATGATAATTGGATACAAAATCAACATCTTTTGGTATTAAATGTTGAAAATGACATATTTCTCGAATAGTAATTTGAGATATAATTACCTTGATTATCCAAATATGAATATGATCAATCGTATGATATAGGAAATTTATTGGAAAGAGAATTAAATGTAACAAACTGTGATGGATTCCACCTTAGTCAAGTCACATATAAGAGGTTGAATGTAAAATTTAATCATTGTATGAAAATATGTGTAGTGGATAATGATAAATTGTATGATATGTTAAAACCCATTCAGAAAAACTCCATACTCTAAATTTTCTATCATTTTCTTGAAGAATTTGTGTAGTATAGTTTTGAGTATGGGGATTAGGATATAGTTAGTGTTGATGTTTATAAGAATGGATTTATAGATAAGTTAGAGGAATATTTTTTTTGTTTGATTAGGAGAAGAGAGTTAACCAAATATTTTCAAGAGTCCAAATTTATCCTCAGTACCCTCTTACTCACATCATTCCATGTTTCTAGAGAAATCTTATTAGAATAAAAATATGAAACAAAAGATACTAATGCTTTAAAAAATTATGATCTAAAAGGTTCTAATTTAGAGAGTCTATAATATGTTATTTGATTTACCAAATGATTAAGATATATATGTTTATTTTTGAGACAATGATGATTAATTAAATCATATGTTAAATATTTCTGATTCTACATCCCCTTGAAATGGATATTGTGATAGATTAACCAAATATTATTTTGTTATTTAGGCTTCTAGAATCCATGTTGATCTAGAAACATATGATAATGGTAAGGATGGTGCCCTAACATAGGGAAAAAATCCCTACGATCTTTGGTGGTGGGTAAAACATACTCTAACTCAGATAGTGGTGGTGGTGATGGTAATGACAATAGAAGTACACCTGATCATGGTGAACCACCAATCAATGATTAATATTAATATTCTATGGTCTCTTTAGTATATTTTATATATTATGTATTTCTTATGGATTATTTTGATTTTGGAGGATAATTAGTGGATATAGGTCAAGAGGATGCACCTGTACCTAGTTATGAGAGTTTTTCACCTCCTCCTCTAACTTCTACTTATACCTACTTCCCAAACCAAGTTTTATAAAACTCATTAAAAATAGATCTTGTGTATATTATCATTTGAATGATCATGTCTTATTTCATCCTAGATAATAAAGTCAATGATGAAGAAATACCTATAAATGATTCCCTTTTTTATATCAAACATCCAACCCAAATTATTTATATGGATTGAAAAAATAATGATAGAACATAAGAAGGAATTTTAAAAAATTGTTTTATTTCATTCCAATTCAAATTCCATGAGCAATGACCGGACTAAGAGAGACCTCTATATTCCAGAAGGGTTGGAGTCTTTATTTAATACTGGAGATTATTCTTCAAATATCCACCTCCTTGTACACTTATCTCTATTAATGTTGAACTAATCAGATATATTAAATAAAAAGAGTTTCAGGATTTGTGGGGTGATTCATATACCACTCATCATGATGAACATCCTCAGAACAAATCCAGTGGCCATTATATTTAAAATATTTTTGAAGAATTATTGAAAGAAGTTAAATGTGATAGAGTAAATATCACCAATATAGCAAGTGTTATGTTTCTATTTTCTTACCAAATATGAACATAAAACACATTTTATGTTCTCATTTAAGACTCTAGGGATTCCTACTCCCACTAATGCCTTAAATAAATAAGTGAATCAATTGGACACATTAGCATCTTTAATCAATTATTTTATAGAATATAATATATATTTTTTATATAAATATAGGAAGTTAATAAGTTTACTACCTATTTTATTGGTCTCATGATATATTTTTTTCAATATTCAAGGGCATCAATTATTGATCTACAAGCCATTACAATTACAATATCAATGTTTAAAGCCTTATATGCACCTCATCAAACAACATTCATTACATATTGTCAATTTATACTTAAACGTGTTGAAGATATGAGGCATGTTAGGCATGTTTCTTCTCTTATAGTGTTCAGGAATCCTAAAACGCCTCATGAAACATAAAATAATCCTACTATTATTAGAAAATTATAGGAATCAATGGATTTGGTAGGGATTTATTTATTGATTCACTATTTTGGATATATTGTATTGGAATTATTCTTTAATTACATTCTCTTAAACATTACAATTGATTCATTTATTTATTTTAATGTTATTTATATTTTTTAATAATCCCAAAAGGGGTGAAATATTACTATTCATAACTAAACAACTTATTTTACTATTATATAGATTGTATTTACTTGTTATTTTTTGTATGGTTATTAATGGTTATTAATTATATTATTTTTTATCATAAAAATTTTAACAGTTTTGGATTATTCTAATACATCCATATATTAATAATCCTAAATCATATTTATTTTGTTTCAAATAATTTTACTTTTTTTGTGATAGTTAACTATTCTCTATCAAAAATAATAAAATTGACACGCTCTTGAATATACTATGACTAAATACCCGTATTTATATGAAGATACCATTAGATGAAATCCTCAAATTCTATGAGTTAATTATACTATAATTTCAATTAGACACTATTAGTTGAAATCATCTTCCCCCAAGAGATAAAATTACTACTAGTAAAAATAGTTGTAACTAGAAGCTATTACTGTATATAAGGGCCTCTACCACCATGTGATGATTGATCTAGGTCAATCTACCATCATGATATTATACAGTCATATAATATACCTCTTTTCATATCTTCCACCATAGTTATCATAAATTAAATTAAAATTTAATTTTCATAATGGATATATCGATTAAATCAATGAAAGTAATAATATGTAGATTTATAAATAAATATTCATAAACAATAAAATATATAATTTATAAAAAAATCATTACTTTCCATATTTTTTTTATTTTAATAATTATTTAATTTGATTTATAATTATCATATAATGAATAATTTTTTGATCGGGACTAAAATAAATTTTGATGAATCACTCATTCTTTATAGGATGATGAAAAATGGATGAATACCAGAGTATGGACATTAGAAAATGAATATTAAAAATTAAAAGAGGACTTACACTATGCGTCCATTATACACCATTTTAAGGAAATTTATATATAAACATGGTTTATCCCTTTGGAATAAAAATACCAAAATTATTAAAAATCCAAAAAAGATGAGACTATGATGCATAAAATATTCTTATATTCCATTCTTTTCTCTTCTGTTTCAATAATACAATTGAATTTTTTTTCATTATAAAATGATTATTATATAACTTATATTTTTATATTTTACTAGAGAGTTATAGACACTATATGTCAATTTTTTGATATGTATTCCCAGGTAGAAATTTAGAGGAGGTCTTAAATCATAGACTACTTATGTGTAGTTGTTTTCCTCTATTTATCTCATGATGAACTATGGAATAGGATTGATGTAAAGTGGAAAACCTTGTGTGATGTTGTGTAAAACCAGATGTAGGTTGTGGATCCGTTAATTTTATAACAAATTACTTGGAAGTTGGTGCCTGTTAACTATAGGGGATTAAGTCACAACCTATGATGAAACCCTTTTTTTATTTCCACTATTTTAATTTGTTTTTTACTCTATTTCTAAAAACATATATGTATTTGTTTCCAAAACATTAATAGAAAATCCAATCATTTATTGTAATATTTAATATGTTTTTATATTAAATTTTTTATTCATGTAAATTATCTTAAAAAATAAATGTGTTTTAAAAATTATTTCAACTGAGTTTTTATAAAACTCTTAATAATATTTTTTAAAATTTAAAATTATTGAAATCTACTAATTATGTTAACTGTTTAATTTTTTTTAAATTTTTGGAATAGTTTTTGAAATCATTTATAATAGAAAATTTTTACTCTATACTCAACTATTCACCCTCTTTTGAGTAGTCCACAAGGGGAGGAATTAGATGATATTGAGTGGTTCAATAAGAGTTGGTGTAAGAACCCAAATCTTTTTTTCAGGTATGTTTTTCTTTTTCTGGATTTTTTGGTAAAATAGGAGTTTCTGAAAAAAAAAAATTATGTACACGCTATGTACTTTATCAATACACGTCATGTACTCAGTTACCACGAGTAACTGTGTGGCAGATGTGTAGCGGCCTTGAACATGACTAGGTCGGATGACCTGAAGGCTACTTAATGTTGAGTATGGAAAAGGTGCGTACACGGCGTGTACTTCAAAAGTACACGCCGTGTATTTTTTTCATTGAACACATCAGTGTTGCGTCTGACGGGCAGAACAATCATCTTCTAGGTATCATTTGTCCGAGAGGGTCCATTTTACCACAGATATTTGATGAGCCCCTGAGCCTTCATACGTCCTCCGAAAATAACACTGTTGGTTGCGTTGGAATCACATCGGTGAGTGATCTCTTCTGCTTGAGCCTCGATTTATGATTTATCTTCTTTAATGAGTTATCATGGGTTAAAAAATTTATAATTTTTCATAGGTATATGGATTTCTAAGGTGATTCAAGACTTGTGGTTCATGTATCTTTTTCTCCCAACACTGAGGTTCATGGTTTGTTCCTTTATACAGATATTCCATGAGTTTTATGTGCAGAATTTTACAATACCCATGAACGAGATATTGATCATTTACCGTTTTTTCCCTATTGTTCTCTTTCTATGCATGTATTCTTGCGGAGAGGGTAATTTTTTGTAAATATGGTTGATTTTTGTGTTTTCAATGTATTTCCATGCATTGTTTTTCTATTTGGACCTTTGTTTCTAGATTGCCTATTAGGCTACTATTTATCTTTTCCATGCCTAGTATTATAGGATGGTGTGACTGTTGTTATTTTATACTGTTGTGTTATAGAAATCTAGCAATGTAGTTCTTGATGTTTACCTTGGCCTTTATGCACTGCTACACTTTCTTGACTTACACTGGGCCAAGATAAACTGGTGTATAGACCATAGGGAGAATGGACGTTGATGGCTTCTCTAGAGTGTCTTTATAGTTTATGATGCTAGACCACAGGGGGAATTGACATTGAGTGATTCCTTAGAGTGTTTTTGGTTCCTAGAAGCGGGACATAGAGGGAATGTGATATGAGTGCTTCCCTAGAGTGCCATTAGTTATGATACGAGACTATAAGGGGAATTGATGGTGAGTTCTTCCTCAGAAAGACTATTCTGAAGCTGAACCTGAGGGGTTAGACTATGTGTACTGCCCAGAGGGTTTCTTGTTCATGTTAGGTTGGACTAGAGGGGTTAGACCGAGAGTGATTTCGAGAGGGCTACTTGTTTTTTTACATACTAGTTAGTTATTTCTTGATATTGAACTGTGGATTGATTACTGTTGAGTTCCTTTTTTTACTGATTTCTGTACTTTTTCCTTCTATATACTCATTGACTATTATGCACAGATCTCGTGGTGGTTTCCTTCTGGGATTAGTCTCACGCCCTGTTTGGGCCATGCATTTGGGGCCAAACAGATTATATTGTTGTAGGTCTAGATAAGGGAAAGCGCCCTCCTACTTCAGGTACTTCAGATGTTGTGGAGCTGGAGAGCATGGGACCGAGCATAGGCTTCTGATGCTATGGAGATGATAATACTTTTCTTTTGTACTCGGTTTAGAACTATATTCCATCATTGAGCTCTATTTCGCTGTTTTACTAGACATATGTATCACGATTCATTTAATATATATGTTCTCCAGTTTATACCCTCAATTTTCTATTATATGTCATTATTACTACTTCCTCTCTTGTATGTATTTGTTTACCTCTACTGTGTACTATGCCAATGAGGGATTAGTTTACCCACTATCACACCCAAGGCACTCTCTGCTAGTCGGTAGCCTCTGGCATTTGGGGAACTGCACTTGAGGCCATGTGACCAACTGGGTACATGGAAACCTTAGGTGGCTTCCCCAACTGGGATGTTACAAGGTGGTATGAGAGGAAGGTTTTTTTCTCTTGACTTACTGTTTGGAGCCTTTATCCAGTGATAGAATGTAATTGGAACTTCTTAATAGGTTGTTCCTGGGAGTAGAAACACCGTATAAAGGTAAAATCCAACCTACCTAGTTTATTGAAATTTTCTAGTTTTGCAAGATTACAGTTGATTTGATTTCACCATGAGTGATTCACATGATTTTTTCTGTTATTGTTGATGTTATTGAGGTTCTATTATTGTCGCAACCTGATGAGATGAGTGTATTCCATCTCATGCATCACATAGTCATTTGTTAAAAATTACATTTTAGGCATTTTTTCCATTCCATTTATGGTGTATTAGAAATTTCATGTTGTTTTGGTAGATTTTATGTAGAATATGCATGATGTTGTGATATATGACTTGATAAAAATACCTGCCATTTGATTGGGTATCATTTTGTGCAAATATTTTCTTGAATGGATGCCAAGGATTGGTTCTTGATGTGTTATTGGCCCTCATGGACCAGAATTTGGTGGATCACTGACTCGTTACATTGTTATAACATGTTTAAGATGCCAAGATTTTATTCCTGGGGAGTATGGGCCCTCATAGATCGTAATATGGCACTTTCAGTGTTAATTTCAGTGGTTTCTAGGTTCTGAAATAGTTTTGAGGCTTACAGTCCAGAAAAACCCAGAATACAAGCCATGTAGTGTTAAGTACATTCCATGTGTTCTTTTATTTGGGAAAAACTATTTTTTTAAGTACACATAGTGTACTTTATGTACACTCCGTGTAGTCTCAGTCTATGTTGTAGGCCGTGTGGGGAGAGTCATGGGATGGGGAAGGTGTGGTGGGAACACGCTGTGTACCGAACGAACACTCTGTGTAGTGTTTACCCGGTGTCCGCCCCTATAACTATCAACACTGATGGATAAGACCTTAAGCTATACACATTGTGTCAGTATTGAACCATCCATGTAGTCTGACCAATGTAGCCGACCGTGTGACCAACAATACGGGTCAGTGCAATCCTTTCACTTGCACGCCGTGTCCACCTTGAACATGACTTGTAGTTTGAGCCATGTGTCAGGCCGTGTCACTAACTACATAGGCCAGGTGATGCTTGTCTAGTACACGTTGTTTCTATATTGAAAACTCCATGTAGTATTTCCTTAGGAAGAGTTGTGTGGGTTAACCATATAGGAGGACTCAGGCATGGGAAGAGGATTTAAGTACACGACGTGTGTTAAGACAACACGCCGTGTGTTATGGGTGTTACACGACAAGTTTAGGAAGGATTACATGCCCATGTGAACGACTGAAGGGATCTTTCCTTGTATGGGACATACAAACTATGTAGTCATGTTGTGTAAAACATTAATGCTTTCTTTCTCTAGTTCCCCTCATACACTCCTTGTTTTCTAGTCCTTGATAACCATGACCTAATTGTGTTCTTAAATTTGAAGAGTCATGCCACCAAGACGTCTTTTAGTTCTGTGCCAGTTTCCAAACGGCGATCAGACACCAGACATGGCTGATCAAGGACAACATGCAGATCCTACAGTTCTGCCAGCCTTGTAACTAGCTGTTTTACCTGACATATAAGCGAATAAACAGTTCTAGGAGGGCTTTATGAAGATGATGAAGATATTTCAGGGAGTGTTGCCTCCTGCCCTGTCGATTGCTGAATTGATGTGGGTATTCCAGTAGCAGCATCCTCCCACATTCTCTGGGGATGGAGGACCCCAGGCTACATAGTCATGGATAGACGCCATGCTGACGATCTTTGAGCATCTAGATATGACTCTAGAATAGAGGTTCAATCTCACTACTTATATTCTTTGGGACTCCTCCAAGAGGTGTTGGGATGTGATCTCACAGGTGGGACGCCTGTAGGGTATGGCATGGGATGAGTTCCTTCTCATCTTCCATGAATACATCTACCCAAAGACCATGAGGGCTGATTGATCCTGAGAGTTTATGAGTCAGGAGCAAGGTACTCTTCCTATTATGGTGTATTCATCCCACTATACCGAGCTGCAACACTTCATTCCTATTTCAGGTGATGATAAGTTATTCATGGAAAGGAAGTTTGAGGGTTGTCTAAGGCATGACATTTGATCTCAGGTGAAAATCTTCTAGTTGACTTCTATCACTTATATCGACAACTAGACGCTGATCACGGAGCATAATTTGAGGGATTCTGGAGTTGGGAGCTAGGGTATCTTGGCATCTGGAGTCATCATCCCTCCTACTGACAGTAGGATGCACCATAGGGTGTCTTCGTGTGGGGATTCAAGGAGGCGAGACACTTTTTCTGGTAGCCAGGTGGTGTGATACCAATCTAGAAATAGCAGGCATACCAGGCCACACTTCCTGAGAAACCCAGTGGAGTGCCGATCATGCAGCATGTTGGGTCACCTTCAATGCTTTGGTTAGATCTTTTCACCCTCATCTGATGATAGGGGTTCTTCTATGACTCCACTTTCAGGAGCATCACCACTAATTTCTCAACTGTCAGGGAACTGGAGCTTTTCTTGCCGTTCAGGCCGAGGTGGAGGCCATGTTCATGGTGGTCAATCGACAATATTTCAGCGACAATATAGTGGATCGGCTCAGAGTGGTCAGGCAGGGTCACAGGGCCACAGTGCAGGCCATACATTTGCAGTGGAGCAGACCTAGCAAGAGAATGATCTTGGACCTTCTACATTTCAAGGTATTATCTTAGTTTCCATAGTTTTAGCATCTTCTTTTTTCGATACAGGGGCTTACCATAACACTATATATTTTTTAGTTGTAGAGATCCTTGGGTTTTGCATCTTTTCTTTTGCTGACATCTTGACACTAGACACCCTGTTGGGGACTAGAACGACTAGTGTAAGTTCGTGCAGTATGTTTCTTCTTGATGTTGGTGGGTGTCACTTTTTATATGACCTCTATGTCCTACAGATGACGAGATATGATGTCATTATCGGGATGGACATGCTAGTTTCATTCAAGGCATTCGTCGACTGTTATCGTTGAAGGGTGAGTTTCACATCACTAGAGGGCATATCGTTTCTTCATAAGGATGAGTGGGATGTCTAGACGAGTAGAGCGGGTCTAGTGCATCATGGGTTAGGAGAAGTTACAGACCATATTTCTAGTTTATATTTGGATGACAAGGGGAATTCACAGTAAGAATTTCTCCATGTGGTGGATCTTTTTAGGGATTTCTTTCTAAAAGGATATTCAGGTTTTCCTTCATAGCATGAGGTAGACTTTTCAATTGAGCTTGTGCTAGGACTGGCACCAGTGTCCATTTCTCCTTATAGGATGGAAACACCTAAGTTTCATGAGATCAAGAAGCTGTTGGAGGAGTTTAAGGAAATGGGTTTCATCCAACCCAGTACTTCTTCTCAATGTTCACCTATCCTATTTGGGAAAAATGTAGATGGAACCCTTAGGATTTGTGTGGATTATCGGAAGTTGAAGCAGTTGATGGTAAAGAACCAATATCCTTTACCAAGGATTAATGATGTATTTGATCATCTTCGAAGATACCATGTGTTATTGAAGATTGATATGAGGTCCGATTATCATTAGTTGTGTGTTAGACCATATGATATACCTCTTACAAAATTTCAGAGTAGGTATGGTATATACGAGTATATGGATAGATTGTTCGGTCTAACGAATGTGCATGCAGTTTTCATGGTACTAATGAACCAAGTATTCCATCCATACATGGATTCCTTCATCATGGTCTTCATGGACGTTATCTTGGTGTACTCTCACCCTTGACATGACCATGATACCCATCTTGAGATAACTTTGAGTAAACTGAGAGAGCATCAGTTATATGCTATGCTCTCAAAATTTCACTTTTGGATGGATAATATTCACTTCATGGGTCATATTATCACAGAGACAAGAGTATCAGTAGACCCATATAATGTGATAGTTGTAGTTTCATGAGAGTATCTGAAGAAAATATTTTAGATGGAGAGTTTTCAAGGGATGGATGGATACCATTTCATATAAGAGTTTTCACGATTAGCAGAACAACTGACAAGTCTGACTAAGAAGGGTGGGAAAATCTCATGGTTAGATTCTTGTGAGCCAGCCTTTCAGGAGCTGAAAGGGAGGTTGACTTTAGCACTGATACCAGTCTTTCCAGATACAGGAAAGAGCTATATAGTTTTCTGTGTTTCTTTAGTTATCGGGATGGGAGTTGAGATTATGTAGGGAGATGGAGTCATTGCGTATGGGTCTCTGATGTTGAGGCCACATGAGAGGAGCAACCCGACACACGATCTGGAGTTGGTAGATGTTGTTCATGCCTTATGTTGTTCGAGACATTATATTCTAGGAGATAATTTTGTGGTCTTCACCAACCACAAGAGTCTCAAGTACATATTCAGTCATCGTGATCTAAATTTGAGACAACGTAGTTGGGTTGAGTACCTACAACACTTTGAATTTGAGCTTGCCTATGCGCCGGGGAAAGGAAATACAGTGGCTGATGTGTTGAGATGGAGACTCAAATACATGTAGTTTAGGAGACCATCAGGGAGTGGAAGCTTATGGATCTGTTCTCTATGATGCATTTGGAGGTGCACGACTGACAGTTGAAGACTTTTCTCTCTTCTGTATCTATTGACTCTACTCTCTTTGATTGAGTTTAAGTTACGCATCTATCAATTTTTAAAGGCCTAGTCTTCAGGGAGAGTGTGACTGGAGAGGAATATATTTCTAGATGGACCATATGTGTGGATGAGGGCTTTCATTTCTAGGGTCATGTATGGGTGCCAGTAGACATACACGAGGAGCTGATGCAGGAATTTCATTCCTATGATTGGGAAGTTCATCCTGGTGTCACCAAGATGTTTCGTGACCTACATCGTCAGTATTGGTGGCCAGGTATGTAGAGGGATGTTGTTGGTTTCATCATGATGTGTTCCACTTGTTAGGAGGTGAAGGCGGAACATCAGCGATCAACATGGCTTTTACAGTAGTTACTCATTCCCTAGTGGAAGTGGAATGACGTTGCAACTGACTTCATGACCTGATTTCCAAGGTCGCCGTGGGGAAATGATGTAGTATGGGTTGTCATTGACTGACTCATGAAGGGTTCTCACTTATTTCCGATGAAGGAGACTTTCAGGGTTGATGAGCTAGGATGGATTCACTTATGAGAGATTGTATGTATGCATGGAGTTCCACAATACATTATTTCAAATTGGAAGGAATGTTTTACTTATCAGGTCTGAAAGGGGCTTTAGAAGGCGTTGCATACCCAGATACTTTTGAGTATGACTTACCACCCCCAAACAGATGGCTAGTCCGAGTATACAATTCTGGTGTTTTAGTATATTATCCAAGCATGCATTCTATATTTTGGAGGATTTTGGGAGAAGAACATACCTCTTGTGGAGTTTTCCGAAAACAATAGTTTTCATGCAACAATTTAGATGGCATCTTAAAATCTTTTTATGATAGTCCATACTGATCACCCTTATATTGGCTGGAGGTAGGAGAGGTAGCTTTTCTGGGACCTCGTCTTGTCTAAGAGACCACATAGTAGATATAGATGATTTGGAAGAGGATGGCTACTGAACAGTCTCGACAGAAGTCTTATGCTGATCAGAAGAGATGATTGTCGGAGTTCAAGGTTATGGGTCTAGTTTTACTCTGTGCCACACCGAGGTTGGGACACATGATGATCAGGAGACAGGGTAATATTTCGCCAAGGAATTTTGGGAAGTTTGAGGTGTTGGAGAGTGCTGGTCTGGTTTCCTATCATTTGCAGTTACCTTAGTGGTACCGAGCTATGAATGACGTCTTCCACGTTTCTCAGCTTCGATGATAATTCTCAAACACATTTCATGTATTCCAACCCAAGGAGGTTTAGATGGAAGTGGAATCATCCATTGAGGAGAATCCTATCTAGATCATCGATCGTAGTACGAAGGTTCTCTATGGCCGGCTTGTTATTCTGGTATGGGTTTTTCGGTAGCACGAGCGAGTATAGGACGAGACATGGGAGAGGGAAGGACACGTGCGATCATAGTGTCCAGAACTGTTCGGGGTTTCTTCTTCCATGTCTCCTTGATAGGGAAATTTGAGGATAAATTTCATTAAGGGAAGAAGTTTATAAGAACCTAGATCTTCTTATCAGGTATATGTTTTTTTGGAGTTTTTGGGAAAATAGGATATTTTGTAAATTTTTGAAGTACACACCATGTACTTTATGAGTACACATCGTGTAATTGGTTACTGCGGGTAACCGTGTGCCCGACATGTAGAAGCCTTGAACAAGGCCATCTGGGATGACCATGAGGCCCCATAAAGTGGAGTATGGAAAAGGATAGTACAAGTCGTGTACTAAAAATGTACAAGGTATGTACGTTTTTCCAGCAAATGCACTGGGGTCATGTCTGACGGACAAAACACTCATATTTTAGGTCTCGTTTGTCCGAGAGAGTCTGTTTGGATACGGATATTTGACGATCCCCTGAGCCTCCATCCTTCCTCTAAATCGAACACAGTTTGTTGCGTTGGAATTGAATAAGTGAGTTCTCTATTATTCTTGAGCCTCGATTCATGATTTCTCCACTTTCATGAGTTATCATGGGTTGAACGTTTTATATGTTTTTGTAGATCTACGATGTTCTAGAGCGATTCAATCCTCGTGTTTCATGTATCTTGATCTCCCAACACTGAGGTTGGGGGTTTGTTCCTTTCTTCAAATAGTCCTCGAGTTTTATGTGAATCATTTCCCAATACCCATGAACGGCGTATTGCGCGTTTACCGTTTTAGCCCTATTGTTCGTCTGCTATGCTTGTATACTTGTATAGAGGATAATTTTTTGTAAATAGGGTTTATTATTGTGATTTGGATATATTTCCATGCATGTTTTTCATGTCTGGACCTTTGGGTCTTGATTTCCTGTTAGGCTGTTCTTTATCATTCCCATGTCTAGTATTTTTAGATGGTGTGACTATTGTTTTGTTATGTTGTTGTGCTGTAGAATGCTAGAAAAAGTAGTTCTTGAGTTTTACCATGTCCATTACGCAATACTACACTTTTTTTACATACATGGGGCTATGAGAACCTGGTGTATAGACCATTGGGAGAATGGGCATTGAGGGCTTCTCCAGAGTGTCTTTATAGTTTACGATGCGAGACCACGGGGGAAATTGACTTTGAGTGCTTCCTCGGACTGTATGTAGTTCCTCGACGCATGACACAAAGGGAAGGTGAAATAATTTCTTCTCTAGAGCACATTTAGTTACGATAAGAGACTATAGGGTGAATTGGTGGTGATTGCTTCCTCAGAGAGTCTATACTTAAGCTGAACCAGAGGGGTTAGACTGAGTCTACTTCCTAGAGGGTTTCTTTTACTTGTTATATAGGACCAGAGGGGTTCAGCTGAGAGTTTATTTCAAAGGGTTACCTGTTTTTTTACCGGCTTGTTAGTTATTTCTTGATACTAGATTGTGGATTGTTTATAGTTGAGTACATTCTTTTTTACCGCATTCTGTAATTTTTCCTACCATATACTCATTTATTATTAGGCACATATTTCCTTGTGGTTTCCTATTGAGATTAGTGTCACACTGTATATGGTCCATGATTTTGGGCCCAAATAGTTTTTATTGTTGCAGGTCTAGATACTGGAAAGGTCCCTTCAACTTCAGGTACCTAACATATTGTAGAGCTAGAGCGCATGGGACAAAACATAGGCTTGTGATGTTGTGGATATGATACTACTTTTATTTTTTAATTTTTTTACCATCGTATTCCGGAATTGTTCTATATTTCGTTGTTTTACTAGACATATGTGTCATGCATCATTTTATATATATGTTCTCCAGTTTGTACCCTCAGTTTCCTACTGTATGTCATTATTACTGCTTACTCTCTTGTATGTATTTGTTTACATCCGCTATGTACTCTTCCAAAGATGTCATAGTTTCTCCAATATCACATCCAAGACCCTCAAAGCTAGTCAGTAGCCTCTGGAAATAGGTGAAATGCTTTTGAGGCCATGTGACCAATCAGGTATGGGGTGCCTTTGGGTGGCTTCTGGAACTAGGACGTTATAGTTGGGATATGGGAATTGGTAGAAAATAACATCCATATTTATAGTATTGTTGATACAATTGTTTACTTTTGGTCTATTTGAAAATTATTAACCAATGTTTAATATTTTCCACTTATGTATGAATTTTTTGTAATTCCCATACCTCATTTTAGAATATATTATAATGTAATTTACATATGGTTGTCTCTTGAGTAACTTTCCATATTTTTTTAATATATTAGTATGAAATATTCAAATAATTTAATCTAGTATTATTTATTGTTACTTTATCCATAGTTTATTCCATACCTAAATGGAATTATTATATCATTGTCACTAATAAATAACCTTTGTGTATGTAATGTGCATCATAGGATTTATTATTCCAATAGTTAATCCATTGTTTCATTAATCTTGTATTGTAGTACATTGTGTTAGACTACTAATTATTCTCATGGATTATGCCTTACCCCAAAAAATATGTGTTATCTATATGTTTCAACATTCTTTCTCTTAGTTTCATTTAATTATAAAAACATTTATGAATGTTATCTTTATACCTTGTGTGTGGGGTTTATTTTGATTTTTTAAATATATTTGGTCATTAATTTGGTTTAGTAACAAAATCTATGAGCTGTATAAAGTTTAATACTTTAATATTGTTTAATTTAAATTTTTTTCGGTGGAGTACTGATTGAGAAACAAATTCATTAAAACTATGCATGTAATATCTACAAACCTAGTAGCCATAAGTCAGTGGTTCCTTTATTACATTGGCTTAATATGAAAGGAATCTAATCCCAATGAAATAAATTGTTTATTATTCTTGGAAAATATATTGATACATGAAATTAAAATTATTATTGAACATATAAAACACCCAATGTGTTTGTTTGTGAATTCCATTATTCCTCATTGTGTATCCTTGTAGATAAATCAAAAAACACTTCCCGTTATCATCAGGAAAATACAAAAGAGTAACGGTGTGATCTCAAATTATTAGTAAGGGTATGAATATAGAAAAATAAATCATGAATAAATAATAATATTCAATATTAAAGGTTAAAATCCTTTTTATCTCTCTGTTTAATCAATAAAATAAACATAATACTGAATAAATAAATTATGATCAAATAAGTCCATAAAAATAATAACATGAGATTGAAACTTATACATCAATATTGTTACTAATGAAAAATCACATTGAAATCAATAAAAAGTATCATAATTATGTAATTAATACACTCATATATCTTAAACATAAGATCAATACCATTATTAATAAAGATTAAATTTATTGAAATAAAACCATCTAATTTCTTTAACATATTTTTCACATGAGACTACCCAATACATTGAGGAGATATATATATAACAGGGCCCACCCATAACATAATAACTCTAATGAATTTATCATATAAAATGGGTAAATAATAATCATAAAAAATTTCTCATTTAAAAAATAACATACAAAATTTTAATACCTATGAAAATCTAATAAACATAATCCGAAATTAGGATGAATAGAATGATGAATTGAAGTAAAATTTTATATCCTCATTCAAACTAATTAGAAACGACCCTCCAAAATAATAAATGTCAAATTAAAACAATATATTCTTTTTTGGGTCATTATAAAAATAAATGGATGATGCTACAGATGAATATAAATTTCAAAAAAATATCATTAACAATATTCATGTGGAAACTAATCATTACACTTTAAAAAAAAATTAAACTAAAACTTCACACTTTTTAATGATATTATTTTCATTTAAAATATAAATTTAAAATTTAAAATAATAGTTATCACATTGTTTCATTGTGATGGTGAAAATTTACATTAATTAAATACATGTTAAAAAAACCATTGTCATTTTTTGTAAAATATAAATGGGGAATTTTTGGAAAATAAAATGAATATTCCAACCAAAATAATTTTCAAAATTCCAAAATCGGTAAAATTTTCATTAATAAATCATTTTTATACTTCTAAAAAAAATTTGGGACAATTCTTTTATAAAATAATTGTTTTGAAAAAATAGTTATTTTCAACTGAAGATGGACCTGAAATCTGATATTCTTAAAAAAACTTTTTCTCAATAATTTTAAGGACTAAATAGTGGAAAATATATAATATTACTTTTAATTTTCATGAAAAAATATATATAATGAAAATATAATAGTTTTAAGATAGGAATAAGAAATAATTCCCCTAAAGAGAATGATATATAAACTAACTCAAATAATGTTGATATTGTGAAATAGACCCTTAATATTTTGGTGAATACTAAATCCTAAGACCCATAAACCAAAATAATATAAAATAAAACATTAAATACAATGAATATTAATTTATTTGTGATATAACATTTCATATTCAAAGTATATACACCCCACAATGGAAAAATATTTAATGCACAATATGTCTCACAGAAGTAAAAGTGACACGAGAAACCCTTACCTCATGTTCTACTTATTTTTTTGAATCCAAAAATTATATATAGTAAATATAGGTTTAATTATACTTATATTAAAAAAATTAATTTTTTATTCCATACCATATATGGCTTACTAAAATTCTTTTATCTATCTTTTGTTTACAATTCTATATTAAAATCATTATTTAATAGGATTATTGTTTAATTTGTCTTGTATTTTTCAATTCATTAAATTTGGTTATTTTAATTTCATCATATATACATCATATCCAAAAGGTTAAATGAGATTAAAATATGATGTATATTACTTATATATTTATTTATATTAATATATCAAATGTTTATATATATATATATATATAATGGATTACACCATTCATTGAGATGGTATGTCTAACATACGCATGAATAATGTTTCTATATTTCATGATGGATTTAATGAAAGGAAAATAAATATTAATTAATAGATATAGAATAATTATTATTTACATATGTAATTTATATTAATCAAATACGTCCTTATTATCATCCATGTAAAAATTGAATGAAAAACATTTCACATCGCAACTTCGAGGTGGTAATCTAGAAGTACACATGAGCAATGTTATTATATTACAATATATTAGAAGTTAAGAAGTAATATGTGATATCATATTTAGATAAATATTTATAGATAAAAAATATAACATATATTCATTAAATTTTACTGTACTTCCTTTCTTATAATGTGTCAGTGAAAAATGAATCGTATCGCTTTGTGAGGCGGTTGTCCATCGCACACATGAGAAACATTACCATATCCACCATGGAAGTAAAATTTGTATGGTATATGAAATATAATAGTTCCATAAGTATGAAAAAATAATATATATATATATATATATATATATTAACATAATAAATACATTATTATTTCTAATCTTGAAAGGTGGTGGTGGAAAATTAAAAACATCAGTTTTGTGGTTGTAGCACGTCGTACACACGATGAGCTATTTTATTTCCCATATGTTAGAAGTGGTGATAGATTTTGGTTATTAAATTAACATAATAACATATAAATATATATTATATATATTTTTATTATATTTTAATTTTTTTAATATTGTTTGGCAGAGGTAGAAGGTGAAATTAAAAACACAAACATTTAATAGTTTTATGACTTCTTTGGATATCCTTTTCGTTTTTCGAATAAAATAATTCATATAAGGGATTATTAATCAAAATAAGGCCTCAATTAGGTGGGTCTGTAATTACGTCAGGTATTTTGGTCGCTATTGGGTTATAATTTTTTTTTGGTTGTATGTAATGGGGAGAAAAATGGGTGGCCTTTTATAAATTAATATAATGATATATGGTCACTTGTTTCTCATGTGTACGACGTCATGTATTTTGGTAGCTACATGGTTTGATGATCCTTTTTACTAAAAATGAATATAATGATATATGGTCACTTGTTATATTTCAAATTTATAAGAATACTTTCATCCTATGGTTGGGATTCATTCAATATCCAATTAATCTCTTACTATAAGAAATTATTATCAAAAAAGGAATATTTTATTTTCATTAAACTAAAATTAAAATTTTATAAATATTTATATAAAAATAATAATAAAAAGTTATTCCTTTGATATCTTCCGAAACCATAATTTTTTGAAAGAGTTATAGAAATAAAACAAATTTTCAATTAATCTTTTTCATAAATATGTAACCTTAAGACCATTTGAAAATATCTCAAACCAACTTCAAAGTACCAACAATTAGACAAAATATCACTAAATTTCCCAATCCTACAAAACATTATATTCCCAAAACAAAATAAAAAATCATTCAATGTCACACAAAAAATATGAAAATACCTTGTTCACCATAAAAACTTAATTAAAACATGCTTTCTTGAAAAAATAAAATCATATATTATTGATTATAATCTAGAAATCCTAACGTACTAGCAAATTTTGCAATTAAAACATAAACCATAAAATCACTAAGAAATTTTATTGTAATTAATAATAAACCATAAAAAAATTATACTCCTTATAATGTAAAAATATAGGACATATCAATAATTATCTTCCTAAAATCATTTTTTACATGAAGCTCATCTCTAAACTAAATCTATTTTCTTGGTCAATGGTACCATTCAAATTATTCTCTCATACTATAATAAAAACACATTATAATGGAATAATTATACATTTTATAATTATTATAATCATAATTTCAATGATAAAATACTCATAATTCAAAATAATTGAATCCAAAAACAACCACATAATTATTCCACATCTTCTGTTGTAATAACAAATTCATGACCATGATACCTTAAATTCTTCTATGGTATATTCCCTGAGTGCTTGGGGGATTAGTTTCTATAGTTCCCAATATTATTATAGTTTATTAATTGAAAATTTAAAACGTCTTTCTTACCTTATTTTCATGATCATGATACTCATTCTCTATAAACTTATAGAAAATTATCGTTGTCTTCAAGAAATAACTAAGGTGTTTATTTCCTTAATTATCACATGGGAGAAAATATATTATTATCTTCATACTGTAATCCATATTTTTTGTTTCCATATATTTCTATAATTTCTTCCCTTAAAATCCATTATTCATGGCTAATTATTTATCTATATTTATACCTCATGATAATATTTCCTCGTATGATGATAATTTTTTGGAGACTATTTGACTTTAAATAATTGTCTTAATCCACTAAAAAAATGTTCAACCATTATCTACGGATTATGTATATATTCTATAAAATGATTTACTGATAATGTATTGATTTCATAATGCTTATAAATATTTTCTTCATCCTTTTTTTATAGTTATGGATTGTCTCTCCATATCTGCTCAATGGTCATGAGGAAAAATCTTTTCCAAGAAGATTAACTTAAATACTTCCCTTAGAATTTTTTTTTTATTTTTAATCATAAGTGTTTTTAGTCAATAAAAAACATTGATCTAAATATCTTAACAGATTATAAATTACCTTGAAAACATATTCCTTTTCAATAAATCATAATGGTAGAAATATATTCTCAATATAACATATTCATTTATCATTTATAAATGGATTTTTAATACCAATGAATGACAAATGTTGTTGTTGAAAAAACTTTTCTAACAATATTACACCACATGGTGGATTTATATAATTATAAAAATAGAAAATTATATTAATCATAAACTATGTCACATTCAGAAATATGATTATAATTTAATCTTTTCCATTTGTCTCTCAAACACAAGCTTCATTATACTTCCTTGGATGGAAATCCCAACACGAGGTATGTGAATTAATAAATCTTCCATTTCTTCTACTAGGTTCCATTTATAAATAATGAAATAAAATAGATTATATAAAAATTCTAGGAAACATAATGTATAATTTTAAATTTTTTTAAAAACATAAATTAAATTATTTATTCATGTAAAATCTCATAATAAAAAACATGGTTTCATTAAGAATGTTTTTAAATAATAGAAATATTTTCAAACCCATCATAATGCATTGTAAGAAAAAGTTAATTTCCAAAATTTATTCCCCCTTAGTGTCAAACTATGTGCATTGTAAGGACTACTTTCATATAACAGATAATGATTAAGTCAAGTATGACATGCCTTTTCAGGGTTATTACTACTAGGTATATCTATTCCAAAACCGAGTCCATCTATAGTATCTGGACATGGATGTATTTGTAAGAGAAACCACATAATATATACCTCATAAATCATTAGTATGATTCAATACATATCTTTAATGTATATTATAGGTTTATGTTCCTTAATATATGTTATTTATGTCTAGTTTATATAGATTTTGGTAAAATTCCACTGGTATAAACCGTAACACCCCGAACCCAGTAGCCCAGAGTTAGTGGTTACATTATTACATTAGAATAAGATATATGAAATCAAAAAATAAAGGTACTAACAACATTCTAGTATTATGAAAATAGATACATATTTTAAAATCACATTAAAATAGAATAAAAAATAAATATTCAATGATTTTTCTTTGAAACTTCCATTATTACTCATAGTTTATCCATATATATCAATCATAAAACACTTCCTGGTATCACGAGAAAAAAAAGAAAGGGGTGAAATAAAATAATCAATTAGGGTAAATATACAGTGAATTATACCATTAATAAATAACAATAATTCATATGTAAAGTTATATTGATGAAACACAACCAATTTAGTTAATAAACTATTCATAATAAGGTAAAAATAATTGATTATCAGATAAAGAAATATAAATAATCACATGAGATTGAAAATTATCCTTGGATATTAGAACTAATCCAATAATCAGATTCTCATCAATAACTAATCTTATAATAAACAAATTCATAATTTTGGGCATCTAAATATATTATCAAGACATCACATTAGAAAGAATAAATCTATGGTAACTGTCTTGTCTAATTTTAAAAATAGAATTATCGTATGAGACATGTTGATGAATTCAGGGGCCATATAGAACTTGTCCCCACCCATAAAATACTAATTCCAATGCATTATTCATATGAGAAAAGTTAACCATAATAAGTATAAACATTATTGTTGAAAAAATAGCATAAAAATGTAAATACTTAACCAAATCAAATAAACATAACCCCAAAAAATCGAGAATAATATGGTGAATGGTACTAAAATTGTACATCCTTATAAAAATAATCCTTTATCTTCCAAATAAAGAATAAATATTATATCAATAAAACATATCCCAATTAGACCATAATTATACTAATTATCTGATGTCATTGAGGAATTGAAATACCCTAAAAATTTTATTCAAAATATATTTAACAAAAATAACCTTTCACTATGAAAATAACATTTAAAAATAGAATGATCGAAAAACATTTTGAAGATAATTTTAATTTAAAATAAAATTTAAAAAAATGTAAAATAATATTTTAAATTATGAGTGTTTATTATAGATTAAAAATTCTATCATTTTGTACATGTTAAAAAAATATTTATTTTATATTTGCTGTAAATTCCAGAGTTGTATTGTTTGGATAATGAAATGAATCCTACCTTAATTTTTTCAAAAACAATAATGGGTAAAAAATATCTTCAATAAATTATTGAATCAGTGTTCAATAATTTTTTTTTGGAAAAAATTATTTCGAAAGAAAAAAATGAATTTTTGCCAAATAGAAAAATGTAATTATATTTTCATATAATACATTTCATAATCATGGTAATTACCAATGTTTTGGAAAATGATAGTACTATGTAAAACATCATGACTGCCCATATCGAATCAAAATATATTTGTTTTATTTTAGGATTACTAAATAATTATCCTTAAAGGGATGAAATCAGTAATAATTGATAATAATAATGATATGTTGAAATAAACACTTACTATATTAGTAACATGTGATTTGAAAGACCCTTAAAATAAATAACATTAATTAAATCATTAAATAAGATTATATATTATAGATTAATTAATTTTAAATATTAAATTGTTAGTATATGAAATACATAAAGTAATAATTGGTGAATATTTCATATGTCTCATGAAAGTAAAAGTGAGATAAGTAACCCTTACAACATGTTTGAATTCCTCTCTATGTGTCTGAACCTATTTAAAAATAAATATTGGTTAATTATATATATTTATATATATTAAATAATCATTATAAAATATATCATACCATATATGATTTATTTATATTATTACATAACCCATTAATTAATAGGACATTATTAAAATCACTATTTTGTGTGATAATTAGATTATTTTTCAAGTTTGTTAAATAAGATAATTTTTTCAAATTTTAATTTTAACATAGAAAAATAATATAAATAATTTTAAAAAAAGTCAAAAATATCATATATATTCATTATATATGTATTTAGGGTAGTCTATTAATGTTACAGATGAAAGATGGATTTCATTGTTCATGGAGGCGACACACTATATATATGCATTAGTATTGTTTCCATTTCTATTAATCAGAAAAATGAAAGTGAACCATTTATTAATTAATAATTACAAATTCATTTTTATAACTTATATATCAATTAAGTTAAATAATTAAAATTTTACCACCATCCATGTATAAATAAAATGCTAAAATGTGACATCATTATAAAGAGGTGGTAGCCCACATGTTTGCATGGAAGCCAATATTGCATTCCAGTTTATTTAAAGGTAAGAATATTGAATTTATATTAAATATTTATAGTATTTTTAGATAATAAATATCAAATATATTTATAAAAAATATCATTACATCCTTTCAAGTAATGTCTAATAGAAAAATAAATTGCATCGCTTCACAAGTCAGTAGTCCACCGTAAATACAAGAGATGTAATTGTATACCCCAAAAAATGGAAGGTAAGAAGTCCTATATAATATCATAATTCCAAAATTATAAAAATTTATTAATAATTAAATTAATATATTAAATATATCAATATATATTCTCTGGAAAGGTGTTTATGGAAAAAAATTACATAGTTTCAAGAAGTAGTAGTCCTCCATACATTGAATCAGCGATTTCATTTCCCACTTGATGGAAGATGAGATAGATATGGAATATGAAATTAAGATAGTAAATCTCATTATATAAGATATAATGGTTTTATTATATTATCGTACTATAATATGGTTTTAATGAAGTTCTCAAATAATTAATATAAATACCCACATTTAATAATTTTACCTCTTCCTCAAAGAGACTCTATGATTATAACTAGATAATTCATAAGTCTGATTCCATATAAAAATAAGTCCACTAGTATTTGGGTAATGATTTATATAAGGTATATTGATTTCTATGGTCTGATCCAAAATGTTTTGGAGGTGTAAAGAGGGGAGGATAGGGGTGGCCTTTTATATGTGGGGGAGATGTCACACATGAAATTGTTGAAATGATATAGTGATACACACATTTTTATCAAGAAAAAACCCTCCAAATGGGTCATTATATAACCATAGAAATGATAGGGTCAAAATATAACCATAAAATGGGGTTTGTAAATGTTTTGGGTCATTTTTGAGCCTTATCTTCTTAAATTAACACCCCCATTAACAAATTTTTATCTTAACTATGATAGTTAATATTCACTATTTTTAGAATTGATTATTTTTAGAAATTATGTTAAAATAATAAAATAATATAATGTATGATAATACCAATTATAAAATACATTTTTACAAATTTTAAATATATAATTTATTGAAATTAATCTTACAATAAACTACTGATGTGATGAAAGAGCAATTTCCCATAGAGAAAAATATCATAAGAATGAAATCTTTTAGAATAAACACTTGATATTAAATTATTTCCAACTAAATAATTATTTAAAAATCAACATATTTAAAGTAATTTTACATTAAAATAAATTTAAAATATTACTTACTTTTTTAAATTATATATAAAAAAGTGATTTCAAATAAAAATCATCACTTGTCAGCATTCATGAAAAACATTAAATTTCTATAAAATTATCAAAAACTAAATAAAGATAATTTTTACATACAGATATAAAAAATAAATTTTATTTCAAAAAATAAATTCCACAAAGGATTTAAAAATATATTTTAAATTTTGTGATCAAAGAAAGAATATAACACCTTTTTATAAAATATAGTTTTTTAAAAACAATTATTTTTATTTAAAATTGTTATCACTTCATTTGTAATAAATAGATTAGACATGAATTTATCTAACACATGTATAAATTATTTATTTTTCAAAATATAATTAGTACTAATCATGCCCACTAACTTAACAACTAGGTTATATTTCTCATGTTTAACTAATTATATTTTAATTTAGTATTGTGTTTCTTTCAGTCCTTGTGTTGCATGCATTACATGATATAAATGTGATTAATGTTATTTAAAAATAAATACTTTTTAATGTCTTGGGCTGTTAAATTCTATTCTAATACTGCTATTACGTGTCCTATATGATATCTTATATGACGTTTATATTTTTAAATCATGAGGTGTCACAAAAATAACTATAAATGAAATATATGATAAAAGAGAGAGGGATATTAAATAATTCTCAAGATTATGAAATGTTATAACACATTAAAATGGATCAAAAATAAGGACTTGGTCATCCAATCAAGTAGTTTAAAGATAAAACTTGGTGCTCTTGAATTATCTTATATATGGAATGATAAAAATAAATAATCTTGAATGTTGGAAAACTAAATCAAACATTGAATATTGAGTTATAATTAGTTGTGAAACCCTATGTAATAGAAAAAAAAATTAATAAAATTTAATATTATTCTTTTGAATTATTTGGGAGAATATTTTTACACTCATCAACCCAATAGTCTTAGAATATATGATTAACCTGACTATATACCAAAATATATAATTACAATGTTCAACACCATATTGGACACAAATCATAGTGATATATATATATATTACCACTAATGGATATGATGTATAAATAGAGGGGATATTGTTTTAGTTGAAGAAAATATAATAAAAGTACATATTAAATAAATGAAAACAATAATACTCATATGATAAAATCTTATGTTACATATATCTTGGATTTATAATATTCAAACATAAATTTAAGATAAAAAAATAAGATAAATAGAAGAAATAATAAAGAATAGTACAAAAACATAAGAATTAGTCTTTAGGTGGAAGAAAAATTCTATATATTAAATAAACCATTTATAAGAATATAATTTGTTATTTTATTCAATTAAATATATATATTCTTATGATAAGATTTTAATGAATTTACATGATGTATCCATTCTTATTTTGGTATATTTGGATTCAATGTTTCCAAAAACATTATGATATTATTGTTGTATTCATGATGCTTTTGAAACTAAAAAGTTTCTGTCACGAACATGAATTTTATCAGATGTATGATTTCTTAAAATATTTATTTGGAGTAATTATGTGTATAGGAATTATAGTCTCTTATAATGTACACAACATTATTGTTAATCTTAATGAAATAGAGAGTGTGGGATCTTCTCTAAGACTTTATTTGGCTACAGAATTCATTCCATCACATTTACTATAATTTTATTAATGATTTTTATAAACAATAATGGTAATTATTTCATATTTTAACCATTGTCCATATGGATTTTTGGACAATTAATCAGGATATTGAATGTATAGATTAAAGATCATTATTTAAAGCTTATGACTACTATGCCCAAACTGAGAAAAGAAATATTTATCTCTAATAAAAAATTTTAGGGATTCTAATGAAAAATATTTTCTTTATCTATGGGAGGAGTTGGGAAAGAAGGTAATTTCATCTATTATGGAAATCATATCCATTTAATAACGTTCTTATTAGAATACATAAAGGGAAAAATTAACCAAATAAAGAGTCCAAAAGATATAAAATATTATAATAACCAATTTTGGGGTTTTAAAATTTCTAATATAAGGACTATATATTTGAATTTTTTTGATTATGTATATGTGATGAAAATTTATGAAGAGTTACTTGATAGAGTTTATATGATTAATTAAATTTATGAGACAATTATTTTCTATATCGAATATTTAGATATAGTGAAATACATTATAGCTATAATGGATCAAACTATGGATTTTTATTGTCATCATTAATTCCTCTTATATGATAATATGTGATATTAAAAACAAGGGATATTATAAATAAATTTCATGATGATCATCAAAATGGGAATGATTTTATCAAGTCATATAACATAATTTTAGAACTTATGGTTATGATCAAAACATTAGATGCTGTGATGTTAAACAAGATTAATTATTTTTGAAAAGAGTAAGTCACCAAGAATATGATTAAAAATTTCACACTTAATCAAATAATAATTCTTAACTATTGTTTCAAATTATATTTCTTTAGTAATTGGTTCAGTTAAATGATCACATAGATATGTGGTGGTATATATATATATATATAATATGATTAAAAAACCATAAAAGGGTAGTAAAAATATTGGTACTCCAGTCATCTATTACATGTGATATGATGTTATGGGAATATATACATAGTTTTATTATGTATTATCAAATATATTTTTTGAATATAATATATTTCATGTTATATAAATGAAATATATTTTTACCATTGTTTCATGTTGTCTATTTGTACTCCTGATGTTCCATGATAATTAATCTCTCAAATTGTGACATTGAGTAATCCATAACCATTTTTTCCATGTTTTGTTGTAGAATATTCAAATTTGTTAGGTTAATAAGTATATTAATTTTAAGAGATCTATAGAATATGATCATAATACTGAAAACATGTATTTATGTTTTCGATGACATTCCACTTATTCCACTCCACATGTCATACATAATGTATTTACCATTAAAAGGGTGCATGTATCATATTAAACCCATATAAATGAGGAATTTGATAACTATAATTAGATGTTTCATTCATTGAAACATTAATTACCCTAAAAATTATATTGATCTAATCAAGGGGTTGTTGGGTATGAAAATGATCGTATCATTGTTTGAGTTAAATAATGATGGAATTTATTCACATGTTCGAATAATATAACATATGGGACCTTAAAAAAGATATGATAAATTATTTTATAGTCATACCTTGATATCTGACATGTGATGTTCTGGTATACTCGGTGAGGGTCAAGTGACGTGCTTATCCATTTGGATGAATGTGATGTAATGTGTTCATCCAATTTGATAGTATATACATGGATAATAATAAATATTTGATTTTAAAAACAAGATTTACGTACATTGCTTCCCATGGTAATAAGAGGTTTTGGAAAACATGAATATATTATTGTTAATAGTTATATATATGAAAGAATTTGTGTAAATTGTTATAGTGATCTATGTTCTAGATAGAGGTCACAGAAGTTCACTATAGATATTTTGTAGCTCTAGTTATTTTCCATGGGAAACTCTTCTTTTTCTATTTATGGATTGGAGAAATAATAAAAGTTTTCAATGCTACATAATCTGATGGGGTAAAATATTATGATTTACTAAATGTAGATTATGTATTATTAAAATTAAATAACTACTATAAAAGTATTTTTGAGTTCATTTAAAATGATTTTTCGATGGATATTGAAAAATAATTTCCTATGATGGGATACATGGTAATGTAGATGACAAATTTAGGAAAATGTTTCAAAAACAATTCAAAAGTCATTTCTGAAATTATATATATGGTTTTATATGATATAATATAATTTTATTTTGAGTAAATTATATATAACATTTGTATGCACTGGTTACTAAAGGAGATATAATCCTCAATGTAATATTCAAATGATGTATTTCAGTTATATTATGTAGAATAATATAGTGTAAGTTTTATATTATAATGTAGAAGATTATATGGAAATTAGAAACCCAACTTTATGGTATTTTCAATCCATTTTCTTGTTTATATTGATAATATTTTGTGATTCATCAATTTGTGATTTACTAAGGATGGATGAAAAAATTGAAGTGTGTTATCTGGGATTAATTCATGTTATAATGTACAAATTTTATTTTATTTATAATAATAGAGGATTGGGTGTTTACCCACACAATGGAATCATTGAAATAAAATATTAAATTCTTCTTGAAGTAAAAGAACCATTTATGATGGCTCATTAAGAACATATATTTATATGAATATTATTACATAGCTATAATAGATTTAATTGATTGGTAGATTATAACAAAAATGGAATGTAATGAAAATCATTTTATATAATGTGAAAGTGGTTTGGATTAGTTGTTATAAATTGATATTTTACAATTTATAATACTAAATAGATCCTTTATATGAGGTTATAGAAATTTTGATGATGAAATCCCACTGTTATGGGTTATTAGTATTGATATTTTTGATGATGTAAAAACTAAATTTTAAATAGTAAGAGGTAATTAATTTGAAGCTCATATAGATATTTATAACACTGGGGAAGAATATAATTATATTCATGTCGTCAAATTAAATTTTTTGGATGAATATGAATATTGAATTAATTCAATTCTAGTTACAGCCAAAATTGATATATAATTCGTATTTTCAATTATTTACAAGAACAGTTGTTTTAATGTTATGAATGAATAGGGATGATATCAATGAGATGCTCCACACTCTCTCATATACTAATCTTCCTAGAGATCAACTGGATGAATCATTGTATAACCCTTAGGTCTCTACTAATACAAATTTTGTTTCACAATGGGTCCTATTCTAGACTGATTGATAATTCTCGGCATACTCCTAAGAAATTTTAGCCACATGGATTCAACCCATAGATGTAAAAATATATTTAGTATTTATTTTATTTTCATTAATTATCATTATTATTTTTAATTACTTTACAAACTAATCAAATTTAAAACCCAATATATTTGGTGCTCCAACTCAACTAGAAGTTGAAAATTATTTGTATAAATCAAGTAGTATGTTCTCACACATAAAAGTGTTTTTTATGTTTTTTTTTGGAATTCCAATAAGGTTAAATCAAGACATTGGATCTAATACTTGTGGTTTTGGTTAACCATTTTATCCATAATACCTTTAATCACTTGATTAGACACTTCACCATGTATATTTATTTGGGTATGATAAGGTGAATATGTATTTTTGTGCACCCCATAATTTTTATTCATAACCACCATCTCTATATTGTAAATAATTGGTACCTTTATCTCTGATGATGGCCCTATGAACTCCAAAACACCAAAATATATTAGTCTTGAAAAAATCTCATGAAACATTATAATCATTATTATTGGTGGCCATTGATTCCACACATTTGGTGACTATTATATGACATGTAAAATTTAATAATTCCCAAAATATAGGGGAAAGGGTCTCATAAAATAAATTCCCCATACATTAATTATATTGCAAAAACTTATTGGTGTCTGAGGCATATTCTTCATTTTCAAAATATTTCTAGAATATTGAATCTTATAAAAAAAATTACAATATTCATGAGAAATTTTAAATATAGTTTTCAAATATATTCTAGATTCGAAGTGATTTTTATATTATTTGAGGTCCAATGTGGCTAGCATAAAAAAAAATATTAAAAAATTTGAATATTTATTCAATATGACTTGTCGGTAAGATCCTCCTTATGAAATGATCATTGTAAAATATTATAGTGAAATATACCTTCTTAAATATAGGATCTAGATTTAGCCTTATGATTTTTATTTTAACGATTGTTCGGGTGTGAAGGTACTTAAGAGGTGGCCAAAGAATTCATTAAATACACATTACTTATTACATCACATTCCACCAGGTAGAGTTCCCCTCCACGTATGTGATCATTGAGCAGGATCAATTAAGGAATGTCTATTTTATTAGTGTTTTTGAGTCTACTGAGGTTATTTGCCATCTATTTTTTAGCTCCCTTTCTTATTAGATATCTCTAGGATAAACTCCTTCAAGAGTATTTTCCATCTAAAAATTCATGGGTTGGAATTTTCTTTCTTTGTCTAGTATGTATGTTCTACACGATCATAATATAAAACAAATTTAGTTCCTAGTAAATAGTACCTAATTTTTATAAATAAAAGTAAAAATAAAAAGAATAATTTTTCTATAGTTTTGTAATTAGGCAGAGTTGTATCCATGTTTCTCAAGGAATATATTATAAATACTGGTATTACATAAATTAGTTGGGAGATAAATTCTCTTACATCTTGATTTGATGCATCATAGAGCGACTCAAGTGGATGCTCCTAGTCTCTGGGATTCACAATTGGTGTGGTAATATTTTTTTCAACAAAGTCATTAAAGGACTCTATGCAATTATAATTTAAAACAATGTCATTCTCATTTAAAATTAATCATGAAAGGCGAAGAGAAATATTACTAAATCCCTTGAATAATCTAATGTTAAACCCCACATGAACCAAAAATGATCTAATATCTCTCACATATGTGGGAATGATCACTATTTTAAATTAATGCATTTGTGATGGGTTCCCATCACAATAGTTAATTTGTGAAGGGGTCCGATCACAAATCACCTATTGTGAAAAAAGGCATCCCAAATATTTTTTTTGTGATAGACCATTTCAAGAAAACATATTTGTGAAGTGGGCCCTTACAATTGCAAATGGTTCTGTCCAGTTTTAAAAAACCCTATTTGTGATGGTCCCATCGTAGATATTTGTTTGTGATTGGCCTATCGTACAAAGCTGAAATGATTAAAAAATAATAATAAATAATATTCATAAAATAGAATAAAATAATAATAAAAATAATAATAATACATAAAAATTAATAAATTATTTAAAATATAATTAAAAATATAAATTAAAATTTTAATAAATTTATCAAAAACACAATATTGACGAAAATATTAAATCATATTATTAATAATAAAAATATATAAACAATAATATATTAAAATAATAAATAAATTATTAAATAATAAATAAATTATAAAAAAATATAGAAAATATAATAATATAATAAGACATTAAAGACAAAAAATTCACAACAATATAAAAACTCACTATATAAAAATGTAAATATATTGATTAATAGAATTACTACTAATTTTTTTACATTAAATAATTATTTAGAACGGTTATATAAATCATTGGTGGTAATTTGGAGGAGCTAATAGAAGGAACTACATCCATATATCATGAGTCAAACATCTCATGTAATCCATCGTCTGTTCATATTTCAGCTGATACGATCGACGTATCTCCTGTTATTGTTGTTACTACTACTATTGACATAGATCTTCTTACTCCACATGCATGGTGTCTCTATGATCACCCTGAGATCACATCTTCTCCACATATTGTGCATCAGATTACGATGACTCTACATGAAATTCCCTTGACCGACACAATGACATAACATCAGTAATATAATTACTCCCAAGAGTCAATCGAGAACCGATGCAAATAACTTGGCCTTTCTCAAAGGCATAATGAGTCGCCTACATCCATGCGGCTTTATAAAATCCAGTTAAACACTAGTTATGATCCTCATTTTCAGCCTAACTCTTATGTTTGGACTTATAAATCACTACCTCAAATGACCCCTTGATTTGAAATTAAAAATTATAATAGTTAAAATAATATTTTTAGTTCATTTGTAAAATAAAAAAATTATACTGACCACAATATGACATTAGAGATCACCAGTAGTCTCGTCATTGATAGGATCCTTATAAATCATCCCATAATCCTCTAACACCGTAATATGGGGTCATTCAATAGATAATACGAGTATAAAATAAATATATTACATTTAATGTTATATAAATTTTTTAAAAAGGACTTACTATCTGTAGTCAATGTATACTGAATGTACGACTTCTAGCTCAATGCGTCACATCCTTTATCCTAATTCATTAGACCTAAAGAGGCCCAAATATTAAAAGTATCTCTCTTCAAGTATGAAAATAATCAATACCAAACTTGAGGTGAGATATAATCTTTTCGGTGGGTGGAACAATACTAATTAAATTCTATGACGCAAACATTCCACATGAGTTTTCTACTCAGATTGTTCAAGAATTTATGGAAATTTCCACACATACAGCCCTCAAATTCCCCATAGATAGAGTCCCAAATAAAATCATCAACATGATACCATAAAACCGACAAAAAATTAATAATATCAAATTATTAATGAAATTAATTTCTAAATAACAATTATTTATTTATTTACCATCCAATGTTCAAACATGTGGCGCTGAACATCAATGATAATGTGATTCCATGTAATCCATACATTAGAAAAATAACTCCCCGATATTTCTATTACATTTCCAAATACTATATGTATAAATACTTGAAAATGGGAACAAATAATAAAAAAATTCGTCCATAAATAAATTAACAAAAATCAATGAAAAATAACAAAAACACAAAACTAAAAATACCTCTCCATGTGTTGATCGGATTCAAGATGTAGAAATCGTTTGTGTTGGGTTAGGAATAATGATTCTCAGAAGACTAACATCCTTATGAGTCATCCCTAAACCACCAATAGTTTAAGGGTTAGAAAAATAAACATCATTCTAATCACTGGGTAGATCAGCCACCTTCATCTCATGAAATAGATCACACTCGATCTAAATAATGAAATGATTGTTGATATAAAATAGTTTAAAATAATTATCATAAATACATATATATTATATATTATTATAAAAAGAATTTAACTATTTTAATCTTAATATCCTCCTCATCTTCATACTAACTCTATCATCAACGCTTCACATCCAACATACCCCGGGTCTAGAGAAAACATAAAAAATTTGGACTTCGATGGCACAAATTGGTCCTTTCTAGTCACATGATGATTGAAAATTATATTATTTAATCAAAAATTAAATCATATATTTTTCAACATTCAGTTGGTGAAACCAATTTAGGCCATCAATTTCCAAATTTTTCATTTTTCCAATTTCAGTCAACCATATCCTATCATTGACGTATCTCCTCCTTTTATTTCTACTATTTCCATCAACGCAACACATCATATTTGTCTCAGTTCTAGAAAGATAACGAAAAATATGGACATGGTTGGCATAGATTGGTCATTCTAGTCACTTGAAGATTAAAAAATAAATGATTTACTAAAAGGTATAAATCATAGACAGTACAATCACAAGATGATGAAACTAATATATGTCAACAATGTCCAAATTTACTCTCACATCGATTTATATCAATTGTGCCATGTCATCAGAGTATCTCCTCCCCCTTCTTTAGCAACCATCAACTCGTCCCATCATATTTATCCAAGTTCTAGTGACCCAATGATAGATTTGGAGATAGTTGGTGTAAATCGCTTATTACTATTTTGTATCAACCAAGTATTTAAAATTTTTTGGTAGGTGTAAATAGGTTCATACTAATTTTTGTCAACCATGTTTGTAAAAAATTATTATTTCTTATGGGATGAAAATTATTACCTCTTATTACTAATTATTATTAATTTGTACAAATTATTATTAATTATTAATAATATTTACTAATTATTAAAAATTATTTCTATTTATATTAATTTATTACTATTTGTTACTTGTTAATTTGTATGATTAATTTTATATAATAATCATATGATCTAAAAAAGAGTAGATAATAAAAAAAATTAGAACTGAATTGTAAATATTTTAAATTTTATTATTTACAATTGTTTTCTTGCAAATTATATTTAATATTTACATATTTTTTATCAATTAATAAAATTTATTTTAAATTACATTAAATTAATAAAAATATAATACAAATTTCTAAAAACGTGCAAATCATAGAATTTAAAATATTCAGGCCATGAGAAAAAACAAATTTTTATCAACCATATATGTACAATTTTGATATCACTCATAGATTGAAAATTGATGACCTTTTTTAGTTTCAACTTTTTAGTAGTTTATAATAATTTTTTTAAAGGTTAATCTAGAAGCAAAGCTTATGACCAATTATTATTCAAAATAAGAACATAAAAGTGGCGAAAGGGGTCAAACAAACAGAATTTCCCTCAATCAAAATACTAATAATCATAATATGACATATAATCATAATATGACATGTCATTTCCATAATCCGAGTCACCAGAAGACTCCCACTCAGATTGAGACTTCTCCTTGTTGAACATCTTATGAAGATTTGCATCAATCTTTTTTGACACCTTTGAAGATGATCTAGATGACTCGATCATCGTAAGATGGGAAAAAACCTTGCAAGGTCTCCTCTTTGGTGGAACAGAGGTAAAATCTTCACCATCATTCATCCTTGCCTCACCATGTAAGAAAACCTCATTGAAAGATATAGGTTGAACATTTCCCATATCAGGGGTTTTGTTGTTTCCCTTTTCATCATCAGAGACAATACCCCATTTCCCAGAAACATTTGAAGACTAGAAAAGCTTCTAAATTTCCTGGTGACAATCAGCATGCTGCGGTGTATCAATTTGATTAGAGACACCAACCAGGGAAGGCACAATAATTATTTCCTCTGTTAAGGTAACCTCCTAAACCAAATCATCATGGAGATTAGAAGGGCCACTATGAACTCTTTTAGGGGAAGCATCAATCATCAAATCTTTTGTTAAAATATGTGACCCAGCACTACCCCTTTCTCAACCACAAAGTGAGACGTTTCCTTATTCAAAATAATATTTTCTTCTATATATGTTTTCAAAATGATTTCTATATTCCCTATGAAATTATTGAAGGAGTTTCCAAAAATTGTAATGTCATCCATCTGTACCTCCAGATAGCCTCTATGTGATATGAGGAAATAATTAAGCATAAATCATAGATATATATATAGCACTATATAATCTGAATGGAATATTATTTTAAGCAATGGTCCTAATAGGGTTTGTCAATGTTGTCTTCTCATGGTCTTATGGGGAAATGTGTACCTTAAAATAACTATAAAACCATTAAAAATTGTAGCAATGTGTCATACCAGCTAACCATTCCAAAATATGATCAATGAATAGGATTTGGAAATTGTCTTTTTCAGTGACTTGGTTTAGTTACATGTGATAAATGGATACCCGCCAATTATTTTGGACTCTCATTGGATTTAATTTACTATTATCAATTTTCATTATTGTCAAACTTGTTTTTATAGGAACCACATGGATGGGGTAACTAATTGTGATTCAGAAATAGTTTATATTATTTTGGCTGCAATAGATTTTAATTTCTTTAATAACAACCTCTATAATGGTGGGTTTTTTCCTCCTCTGGGTTAACTTAATAGGTTAAGAGTCCACTTGTAGAAGAATTTTATGGGAATAGACCTTGGAGTTTTTTAGAGGGAATCCTACAAGGATCCAACATATGGATTCAATAATTATTTTCAAAAGTTAAATTAAAATTATCTTATAGTCTTGAGATATGTCATTACCCACGATCACCAAAAATATTTCCCTAAACATAAGATACACATATTTCAAGTCACATGAGAGATTATTTAGTTCCCGAATTCGGATTTTTTTCTAGATATTAGATTGAATTCAAATGTCCTACTTTAAAATCATGAATCTATTAAGAAAAGGGAATCATATTAGTTTCTTTATAAAATTATCAAATTTTTCAGATGTTATTTATTCTTGATCATTTACAAGAAAATTTATAGATTTTTTACTCACTTGTTCCCTGGTGTTTTCAACATAATTGTTATCTCTTGAGACTAAAAATTATATAAGTATACACGAGTCTTCAATGGAATCAATACCTTATTCATAGATAATTTCATAGAATGAATTATTTTTTAGGGGTTACTCATGGAGTAATGAACATCGATGTACTCATTTCTATCTCCCGAATTTATGGTGATGGTTCTTTCATGTACATTATTGACTAGTTTTTCCATATTTTGAAAAGGACTTCCCTTGATAATGGGAGAAAATCATATTTTCTATCTTATTCCACGACGAGCACATAAATGTCTATAAAAAAACTAATCATTATACTTATAATAGAATATCAGAATGGACTGAAGGCCTTAATTTTTTTATTATTTTGATAATCATCCTTTTAGAGAGTGAGGTGGAACCCTTATAAGGCCTGAAGTCTTAGAGAAAATTACATGCCCCATAGGTCTTAGAGGGAATCACCCAGACAAGACTTCTTGTAACTTCTCCTCCCCAGCATATGTCATGAAATCAACACTCCACCTTCATAGGGCTAGTCAGAATGATTTCCTATGCAAAGATTCACGGTCCTGGTACGGAAAGCAAAGCCATACCCTCTCATTCATCCAATTCTGGTTAGCTTTACTCTGGTGAATGTGTTTTCCCAGAATCCTTATCTAAAGCCTTGTCCCTTGTAGACTGAATGGTACTTCTTCATTCATGTGGATCGAAGTCCTTGGTGTTGACCGAAGTCATTACGGTGTCCTTAATGCCTTGAGAAACAACTGGCCCGAAGGACATGGGTGGCCCGAATGCGTTGTAGGACCCGTGGATCATACCGGTGGCCTAAAGGCCCAAATGGATTAATTGTTGTAGCTGTAACAGTACCGAACTTGGTGAAGAGAACATGGATAAAACAATTCTTCCTAGGATTATTCTTTCAAAACCATCCAAACTTTTTATCTTTGTGAACATATGATTTATATGTTTAGTGTATTTGGGAATTTTCTAAATAGATTCCCAGAGAGGTATGTCAATTTTATCCTTTTGAAATGTATCTTGGATATCCCAATGATGTCTATGTTCCATGATTTATCAGATTCTGTAAACCTGGACGGGAATAGAATGGGGATGTCCTTATTCACCCTTTTCTATCTTTGTAATGGATTTTTTGGTCATTCCCACCAAAATATTGTCTATGGTTCTTCATTAATATTATTATCTTATTTTTCTAATGTAGTGACTCTCTCTTCCAAACAATTTCTATAATTATCATAATATCTATACTCAAATTCTTCTTTTTCATCTAGAGATTTTAGGGGTCCTTGTGGTGGACATCCATTACACTCCTTTTGATTATCATCCTAAAATTTTCATTTAGGGTTGGAATTTTTTGAGTTAAGAGTTTTCTATGGTTTTTCATAGCCTTTCCATCAGATTCTTAAATTTATTTTATAAAAACGTCACAATATTTTTCGGCATTTCAGACTCTATTAATTAATTATATTTGAGTGATATTACACTATATAATGGTTGTTCATAGGAATTTTATTAAAAGGATATGGTTGTTAGGATTTTTGTGGGTGTTGTTACTTGTATGTTTGTTGGAAACTGGTGGAATTTTGGAATTACTTCAAGAAAGAGGGTAATGTTTGACATTGTTGACCTCCAAACCCTAATTGGGATTTCCCTACTCTCAGTATTTGATTATATTAATATTTTAGTGGTTGGAATGCAGCTTGACATCTCCCCATATGCTGCACCTCAACACACCTATCAGTGAAGTGATGGGGTGATGAACCTAAAAAACATAATTTATGTGGAGTGGGTTGTTCAATCAGTTGTTTTACTACCATATGTCTTACTGGTATCATTAATTGATCAAGTTTAGTTTCAATAAATTTTGATGAGTCAAATGTTATTACCTCATAGATGAATTTTTTGATTATAAATCATGATCCAAACTATTATTAATTCAGTGCAATCATATCAATTAGGATCATTGATTCCATGGGTGATTTATAGATCAAAGATCCTCAAGATGATTCATCTAATAGGTTTCTATGATTTTCTAATATCCAGTAGTATAAGAATACTCGAAAGTTGTGATCTTCCATAAATTAGTGAGGTTATCATGAAAACATATATTTGAATCTTTACCAATAATCATAGAGGGTCTCTCGAGTATCTTGTCTATTGGCATAGATATCCATACATATTTTAGTGCTTTGGGAAGTTATAAATAGTCTCAATATGTTACTTATTTTTGAGATCAACAACATCTTGTATACCTCTACGTATTAGGCTAAAAAAGAACTTTATGGAATCTTCCTCTAGTGAAAATGGGAATTCCCTCAAAATGATTTGTTTCTCGACCATTATTAATGGATTTATGCTCAAAATATTCATTGATGAAATCCATAATGTGTATGTTCAGATATTCTCCTATGAGAACATGAAACATTGGTAATATGGAGATCATATTATCTCATAGTTCAAAATTAATTTTACTATACATTCATTGTCAATTGATTATTCTCATTAGAAAATTGAGGGGCACAATGTTATCATAGTTATTGTTGTGTGTTAAGGTCCAATTTTACTAGCTTCGAGTGAACAATTGATGTTTCATTTGAATCCTTTTATTTTATTTGTTAAAATTGGTTTTTAGGATTTTGATTCCAAATACTAATTAACAAAGTGTTCACTATCTTGTGGTGAAGATAAAATAATTCCTCATTGGAGGTCCTAATCAGGAATGATGTGGGTTTTATTTGAAATATAATCCCTAGTAGTAGTTCCAAGATTTGATACACTATAGTTTTGGGTGCGGAAAAATATAATTATTTCCCCTAAGGTTGTACTTGGTGTAGGGACCAATGTACAATCCACAAAGTAGTTTTTTCAATATATATGTGAAGATTGAGAATTTAAATTAATGAATTTTAATTAAATGCAAGTCATAAAAGAATATTGTTTCAGATGATCAAATTAGAAAAATATATTGGGATTACGATTAAATTCCCCTTTTTAATGTTATTTTCGTCCTTTTTAAATTTAATCATTATCATTATTATTTGGTTTAACGAATGAATTTACCGTTGTTTCCTAATTTGCAACCACTATTAAGATTGATTGAAAATGAAAAAAGACAACATAATTTTATTGGATGGAATATTTTCCATCCAGAGTGTGAAAGTCATAGTGATCAACATTTTTTCATCTAGGAAATACCAAACTATATATTGATGATTCTAAGTGTCCAAATAAGTTATCTTTTTATTCCTGATGTGTTTATTTATCACCAAAAACATATCCATTTGACCCTAGATCACCCAATTAGGGTGATATTGAATGTTGTAGAGGGATAAAAGTTTTATTAATAATGTAAATTTTAGAATAATAATATTTGAAATTAATATATAATCGCATCTCATTAAAATTATGAAATAAAATATAAAAAACCCCTATGAAAATAAAAAATATATAATATTTTGATAAATATTTGGACTCTATTATTACATAAGGTCACCTCCCCTTCTCCTGACAACAAAAAGGAATACACCACAATTAAAAAATAATCATAGAGGTAGAAGTGGAAGATGATAAAATAAATTTAAATGGAAATCAATGTAGTAGAAATATCTAATAGCAGCAGTGGTTTTCCACTCTTGATCCTCCGATATTACACTCATGTGGTGAAACATTGTTTTAATTATTATGGGAGTTATATTATTAATATATCTTGTCTGACTCATTTCATATATTGATAGATGTTGAATATATCTTTTTAAAGATATTCAACAATGATTCTACACAATTCTCATATATATCAAAAGTTTAGAACTGAGATGTAATTTCATAGTGATATGAAATAACATCAACCATTTCAATAATGGTAGGTCTACTCTACCATTGAAATCAACTAGTATAAAAAATTCCCTAGCTCATACCAACATCATCTCCCTTATTCGTACAACATGAAAAGTGAGGTTTTCCATAGCCAAGGCCGACCTCCATTGTTGATAGAACTACAATAGGTGATTTGAGATACTCACACTACTACATGGGTTTTATGTCATGTGACGGTACCCATGATTATTATTTTCAAGTTGATCATGCACAGAATCAAGCATGGTAGATGTGGATCAGGAGGTCGTGCATGGGTACTTGCAAGGTGAACATGGAAGTCGTGGATCCTCATTGAAATTGAGCTTTCAGAGTTAAAATGTTCTTGAGTTGAGAGTGGTGAATTAATTTTTTATATTCCACAATTGGAATAATGGTAGCACATGCATCTATTGACCCACTGATAACACTTGATACCATTGGTGCACCAAAATCACATGCTACCATTGACACACCTTTATCATGGGCTACAATAGGTTCCCCAGTGGTTCTGTAAGAGGATCCAATAAGGATTTTTGGTTGTCTTATTATTTTGTTCTTCACATTGATATGATCTATAGATTTCTCGGTGGTGACAATGTTAAGGCTACCTCTTCTATGGATTTCATTCCTCACAATGTCTAAAAATAAAAATTGATCCTCATTAATGATGTTTTTCACTCTTGAAAAGGAATTCCAGAGGTAATTTGAGGGTTTGAGAGTGTTCATTGTTGATCCTCAGAATTAAAAGCGCATTTTGGTTCAAATCGATATTAAGAGGTGGTGTTCATGGTGGACGAACCCTTCATCAATTTATTCGGTCATCACAAAAGTTAATGGTATCTTATTTATGTGTGATTCATTATATACCCTAATAATCAAAAACATGGGGGTCATATTAGTAATGGAGGTGATCTATGATAGAAATGATCTTTTGTGGCGGTCTCTAGCTAGATCTCGAGCACATGTAGTGTCATACATGGGGATTCTATGACATTTTCTGATGATGGTGGCGTTGAGTGAGTACGGAATTCCATGGAGCTCAGTGGTGTTTTGTGTCCAAGAGGGGACCATGATGAAAAGGATGGGATTATTTCATTCTATTAAATGATGAATAGAAATCATCATAATACTAATCCAAAATTCCAAGTGTTAGAGGATTCAATGAATACATAAATGATCTTTTGCAACACCATCACCATAATGAAGTCAGACGGGGGTCAGAGGAGTGAATCCAACTATCATGCACTAGACTATGTCAGAAATACCTTCCATCCATCACCTCCTGGTATTATGCATTATAGGATGACAAACTTAGATTTGGCATACTTGAATATCCCAAGGGATCCTCTCTTCGAGAAGTTCCATGGGCCTAATCCCTTGGGTGGCTCTTCCTTTAATGAAAAATTTTCTTTAGGCTAACATGGTTGGGTGGCCCTTTTATATTACCTTTTTTTCATTCAGTCCCATAGTTAAAGGGATTCCCCATGCTGGCCTTCTATTTTTTATGAACTCCTATAATTTAAAACACCTATTATGTAATGACATGGGAAAATTTTCAAAACACTTAAAGAATATTTCAAACTATATTATTTCATCTTAAAATTCATCAAATATTTCCATTTAAATCAATTAAAAAAATTTCTATTTGAATTCCCAAAAATTTAATAAAACAATGATTTTCATGGATAGATAGATTAAAAATCAATATGAATTTCTAAAAATATGAATAAAATTTTCATGATAAAATGTTTCTATCACATTCCCAAAGCATATTGTCCTAAAAATGAATGGTTCGCTTAACAAGGACCAACCACCCCTATCTGAAGAGTACTATCGATGAAAAAAACCCATTTACAACCTTTTCACATAGACTGACTTCCATAATATTCAATACTCGAGTGGTTGATGTACTCCCCACCTTCAGAAAATCTATCAACAACCTGTCTAGTGGATACATATTATTGAAATACCTCACAATAGAATCTATTAACTACACATATTTTCCAGGAAATAAAGAGGATGTTTAACAAAAATCATCTACAAATAGGCCACAATATCCTCAATAATAAGGGTCATCTATAAAGAGATAAACTACTCTATTACATCACTCATATAGTGGACTGATACCCTCACAGTGAGCATTTTCAACAATTAACATAACCTAAGGCAGCACTCAATCTAGAATTATCCCAACCTTTTCTAGGTATGATATCACTCCCTTGTATAGGAATACATAATACATTAAGTTGACCTCCAAAAAATAATACATGTCTTTATGAAATATCCCTAAAAAATTGTACTCTAAGAGCATGTCTAGAATTTATTACCAAGTTCCAAATGTTCAAATATGGTTATAAGTATACATGTGAACAAAAAAAGAAAACTATAAAATACCAATCAACAAGGGTGAACGACTTGATCCACGAGTCTCTCATAAATCTATTAACTAAATATACAGGTGCCCATATGTAGAAATTGGACCTTACCAGGACAACCATATTAAATCCTCAAACTACACCATATCTCAAAAATCTCCGTGGGAGTCAACCAATATACTGATGAAAATATTGTGATAGTTTTTGTGTGCTATTATATTAATAATTGTAACTCTCAGTTTGGATGTAAACCTATCACCTATTCAAATTGACATCCTCAAAAAATCAACAACTATAGGAAACTAAAAGCTCATAGCACTACTTATCTAGGGGTCACACTATCCATATGATACTATTTGGTTGTATCTTCCCACAAATTAGCTCATACATCTCTTCCTGGGATCACACCACTATAATAGAAGAAAAACGCCACCCCAATGGCCAAAAGCACCGCCCCAACCCCAAGCTTAAACCATCTAAGCATTGATGGTATGAAACTAATCCATAATTAAGAAAAAAATTATAGGTTATCACTCTATTTAAATGAGAAGGTTATATGAAAGAATATCCCTCAACATGAGTTGGTTCAATATATATATATATATATATGAGTGAATGAAATCTGATTATCTCGGATGGAGTATCTAGGCATAATGATTAGGCTGAAAGGCTTCACTAGAATTGTTAATCATCCTATAGGGGATAATCTTAAGGAAAATTGAATTATAACATAGTGATACTATAGCTAAATATGTAATAGTTCTAACCCCAATCCACAGTTGAGTTTCTAGGATACATTCTCATCCTTTCCCTATCATACATATCTTCCACAACCATTTATTACCCCAAAATGACAACATCAACTACCCTGAACAAACAAGTCAAAGGAACTCTTCCAACACACCTCATCAGTATCCTATTTGGGTGGAATTGGATCTCCCACATGATTTTTTATCATAGTTTAAAAATATTTCTATATGGGGGAAGTGAAATTACTTTTTATGTGTTAGGAACCACGTCCAAAATCATCATTACAGAGCCCTAACAACTCCCCATGTCACCCTTTATAATACATGACCATAAAGTGTCATTAAAGGGATATGGAACACATGTATCTACCAATAATACTAAAAATTAAAAATGGATATAGATAATATATGTAATCAGCCTCATGTATTTTGGGTTATAGGCCTCTGTATCCTACATCTATCCTCCCCCTATCCTTTAGATCATTGTTCATGGTGTGGACCACCAAATAGTGGTGGTGGAAATAGATCTAATGGTATTTCACCTCCTACTACTCTCCACTCTCCTCTGCCACATGTTCTATCATGTAGAACTCCATTCAAATTTCCAAATATTTTTTATGATGGTCCATTTACCATTTCCCTATCAGCAATATGACATGTTGTAAAATCTCTCGTATGATGTCCTATTCCATCATATGAAAAAACCCACATCTGTCGTGACCGAATAGATCCATCCCAGTATCCATATCCACAAACCCTAAATCACAGTATTATCTCAGGAAGCATCTCAGAGTCCTGGATCCCTGAGCCATTTGATGTCTACCAATATCTGAGTTCTCATCTGCTCAGTGCCCACCACCAATAGTCAGAGTCTACTCATCCAAAAATATGTCCACTAACAAGATGTTCTAGAGAACTTCATCATATTTTTTAATGCATATCTATAACATTGAATTCTTGATATATACATAAAATACCTACTCAAATTACCATGTTTAAAAAAAAACAAGATCTTGAACCACATAAAACGATTATTGTGAAATTATAGTCATCCTCAAAAAATACTCGGCCATGATCGTGATATTGTGACGACGTTTAAGAATATCTTATAGACACAACGATTATACCATGGATGGATAAAACTATTCATTGAAGGAATTATCAAAATATATCAAAGAGGGTGTCAAAATGTTTTTTTCAGTGTCATTAGAATCCACCATCACCCAAATGATCCATATAGAGGAATCACCACTATGACTACAATCTGACAAAATGGTCCCCTCAGAATGTAGAAAACACACATAACTACCTCAATCTACTCATCATCTTGTTAGGTATCTCTCTCAACCTTATATATTTGAGGTCTATACATATGAAACTCATGCAGTGCACACAACCTATGAGAATCATCATCCGGAACCACTGATACCAAATACTTCTCAATGGGTGTTTGAACAAATATTAAAGCACTTAAAGATATCGCCTTCTATGAAGAACCCAACATCGAAACCTCATTACTAGGTGGTTCATCATCATAATCCCTCCATGGAACCCTATCATTCTATAGTCACGATGTTTTCCTGATATAGAATCAAGATGAACCTCTGTCGAATATTATTTCTATGAATCTAACTCAATAATTCCATGGAAACCACATCATATGTATATATGATGAATTTACCAACATTTCACTACAACCATTGTCTACATGAGCTGAGTCAACAATAAGGGCATAAATATCACTATGAATGGATACATCGACTACCACCATAACAATGGTGTCCATAAAATAAAATACAAACTCAAGAAACCATTAAAATATTTCAATAATTCATAATTCGATATCAATGTTATACATTCTCAACATTATGGTCCCAATGTGGAACCTATCTCTATTACCAATTTTTACTAAATCAAACTACTAGGTCCTAATTGGAATGTGGAAGTATGAACATTCACATCCCGAAGATTGACTCTAATAGAAAAGGGTCTAGAAAACAGAACATATTTGGCATATCGAACACTTGGGAGGCCATATAATATAGTACTTGTATGAATTCACACTCATCGATATCCATGAAATAGTTTTGAGATAATAATTTAATAAACATAAAAATGAATGCATACATATATCCCAAAATAAGATAAAAAAAATTACTGAAATAATAAAAAAATAAAAAATAATAAACCACTAATAACTAATTAAAGTATCCAATGTACTCAGTAGGATGAGACTATTTTCAAATTCATCTATTGCTTCCCCACATTGTCTGTTTATATATTTATGCTCTACATACTCTAGGAAGTCATAGAGATCCTCTAAAAAACATGTTGTTGGTTTAAGACACGACATGTGTGCTGAAATTAAATATAGGAGTGATAATAACAATACCTAGTTGTCACCAAAATGTCCAAAAACCAATAGAGAGAAAAATTAAGGAAACAGTCTTCTCATCACATTGCAAGAGGGTACATAAAACCAAAGTGAGATAGAACATAAATCTCTATCTCGACCACTCATAGATAGTAAATGGATAATAATATCATAAGCACATTTAATTTCAACCCGTATATGAGACATAACCCCACATGATCATAGAATAGCCTAAATATACTTGTATTAGACTCAATGTCTCAGGGTCTCAACCATTCAAACTGCCACTAGATTCAACTTAAGTCTCAAAGGAATCACTGAACTAAGAGTACATATTCCATCATCCATTATATCCACCATGGAACAGATATAAGTGATCTCAGTCATTGAGTATAGCTATTTCACCAAAAATTGATCCCTTATGATATACCTCATTCATCAGGTATATTTCTTCCATCCTATATGTAAATCATCAGATAAATCCCATTCATTTGGTACAGTAAGCCGATGGAACATACTTATTATCCATGATGGTGTACGTACAATAGAAAAAGCTCATTAGGTCTCCCCATAAAGAAATTCATGATATCACCCATAAGATAATGATACTTGGCTAGGGGATCTCACCCATATCTCTACATTGACTCCACAAACATTATTGGAATCTCAAATGATATCAACACATAGATAGAATATCAAACAAATAACTACTATGGGACACCTGAAACCCAATTTATAACTCTATTGACCATAATGTTTAGATAATGGATTGAACCTATGTTTTCTAGGGGATTCTGAAAACCCAAAAAAATACTCTTATCCACTATAAACAATTATGTTATTATACCCTGGACCATTGGTTGATACCTCAAAAGAAAATATGGAACTATTAGACAAGAAGTGAATCATAAAACATATGATATATCAAAACCCAATTGATCATCCCAATAAGTGGGGATCAATGCTCATTCATGATGGATGAATTGATAACCAGAACCTCACTCATGAAAGAAATAGTGATAGAACACCACTCCTCAGGATCTTAGATGGATGCACAAACTCTATCAAAACTAACCCAATCGAGAGGATCACAATCTTTTGTATATAATATAATACCTCATTATACCCTCATAAAGAATAGATAAAGGTAACAGACACACTGATTCTTGTCTATACATTACAAAAAAATCCTACAAGAATAACCTTGCATCACATATCTCATGAAAGTACCAGGGACACCATTTTGTTCTACATTGAAAAATACTCAAGTTGGGATATTCATTTTCCTCCATTAGAGTATTGAAGATAGAGATATATCTGGTAAAATTATCTAGGGGTAGAACATGGAATGTCTCTACAATAATTGTTGTGAATCTCGAACCCGTCCCATTAACATGTCTCCTCTCATGAATCAGTGTGTATAAGAAGAATACATGGTGTGTTCTCCATGTCACACATCATGTGACCTCATTCCATCACATAGGACTTTCCTCACATTCACATGGATTCGATGAAATTTTCACCATACATAGTGTGTACCGTTATCACAAGTTGAGTTCCTACTAGCCTAGACTATTCTAGTGTCTTTTGTCATGCCCATTTACAGGATACCATGCCCGCATACCATGACCCATGTTTGTGTGCTTGGTAATTTACTAAATCCTATGTATAAGAGCTTGTACCCATCTACCACATTACATGTCTGTCTACACAGTTAAGTCCTCTATATTGTGTACATCCAATTATCTGCTCGTATACTTCCACACGACCATCTCCCGTTACGTGGAATGTCTTTGCATGCCTTGTCTACACACCAAGATATCACTACACGGTGTGTACCACTAATACATGAATTGTATTACTAAAAATACCATCTTCAATAAATGGTATAAACACATGGAATGTTATCGTGAAATAGACACCATGTTATTTGGATTACCAAATAGGAAATCCCTATGTGGCTCCCAAACCCCATGTTCCCACCTAAAACCCAAATATCTACCATCGTGGGATCTATTATAGTCATTTTAGGGATATAAATCATTTAAAAAATTAATATACAATTATATGGATGTAAAGATCATCAATATTCCATCCTCATAGTTAAATTCCAAATCATCAGGTCCAACGCTATGCTCGTAAGCTGCTCCACCTCAATATAGTGATGATCAACATAAGAAATTGGTTCTGGTGAAATATTTTCACTTTGGTTCTTCATTGGTCCATATGTTGAAATGGGAGAGAACCTCCCATACCACTTATATATACATGAATCCAAATGGGAGGTAGGTTTATTTAATTATTATTTTTAAATTAATAAAACTCTATTTAACATCCCGCCAACGATCACATCTAATCGAGTTCCTAACGCTGACAAAAATTATTTCACGACTAGCATAAAACCCACATTATGATCCCACCATAGTATCATATTTGTGGTTTTATACATTGATCAGGAGTTATATGACATTTCATGAAAATTAATGCAGAAATGATATAAAATATTTACTACTTTTAATATAACCACATTGAGGCTCTCCATTACCCGAATTCCACCCTGACTCAGTTCTTGGCCTTGGGCATATTCCAAGAAATTTTCCAAATTCTTTCAAAAAAAAACTAGTGTCACTATATGAATTAATTGTCCTATTATAATTTAAATATTTCAATGATGAAACTTGTGTATTTTCCAACCCACCAAATCTAATTCCACCCAAAACAACTGGCCAACCCCCTCTAACCAACCCTTATTATGAATGATTAAATTACTACCTCAACAAATCATTAAACTACTATATCATGATTATGTGATCATTGGAGTTATTCCATTATCATATTAACACACACTGATGTCTAAACGTGACTTATGAATCAATTCCATGACAAACCCACCAACCACCAACACTATTCACCTTCTAGTCACCCGAGCACCAGTAATCCACCAAACAAAACCATTTTTGGATCACATCATTTTCTCCTTAGCCCAATGATATCACTCATAATCAATCAAAAACTATATTATATATTAGATATGGAATTCCCTATGGAGTTAATATTATGTATAATTTACATGTGCACCAACATTTAATTCCATCCCCACTATCAATGGTCAGGACAAATCCTCAAAACTGATGTGACACTACCAAATCTAGACGTGTCCTTATTTCCACTCTATGAAAATTGAAAATATATCACCATGGAACAAAATCTACCCATCATAATATTCATTGGATGTACATTGTTAAACCACTCATACCTGAGCTCCAGTTATAAAACATTAGTAATTGCAAGTTCTTGATTCATAGGAACATAACCATCAAAATTTAATTAAACACAATCCCAAACATGGGACATTCTCTCACTTACTGAATGGTTATCTCCCCAATATAGGGATTTACCTCATTCTACTCCATTTTTGTTCCATAAATTCCAATATCACTGAAGGTGTTCCACTACTTCCAGCCATGCTCACTATACCTCATCAACCCCAATTACATCATTAGGCTAAAACATGGGACATTTGTTTCATCACACCTAAATCCATACCCAATGTCATCATTATCATATATAAATTCTACACAATAATTATTAATTAATTGGGCCTCCATGATTTCAAGAATCTAACACCTTATAGCCACCCTATTCCAAGGGTAATAACCAATCAAAACCCACTATGGTCCCATAACCCTATGACAAGTACTCGTGAATAAAAACTCTTCATTAAAATACTTACATCACATTAATCAAGCTACTCTAAGACCTGAATGATTCAAAAAAATATTATAGAACCCATTCCATTAATAAAATACTAAGAATATATATCCATACCCACTCAGTACCATCTAAACCAATATTTGTCAATTCTCGCACAAACCAATCATAACAAAACCCATGTGTTTCATTCTTTACTGCCCCTGAATTTCAAAATGAGACTCATCATCATATACCTAAATTATCACCAAAAATTGGATTACACACATAAACAATTAAAATAAAATACTCCATGAATTCAAATTTAACTGACCATAGGCATTCTAAATTCATTTGTACAATAGATCTGACACATTTCATGTATCCTGGATAAGAGGACAACCATATATCAACTCCATTTATATTTAAAGGTGAAAATAATTTAACAATTCATCCACTGCATACCAAAATTAGGTCAATATATAATAGGACTAATAATAATAATGTTAATAACTTTTGAATCCAACCTAGATTCAAGGCACTAGCACTCCATGTGCATAACCACAACTACAAAAATATTCAGAATCCCAAAAAAATAAACCTAGTGCATAAGATGAAGCATATACCTTGCATTACATCAGTAAAAGAATATATAAGACAAGTAAAAATCCTCCCATTGGTTATTTTTATAGGTCACAAGGCACTAATACACCAATCTAGGGTCACATCTAAGCATCACTGGGATCTCATTCCATGTCCATAGATACCGCCATATGTAGGTCACAACTCACTGGTTACATTCTCATTCCTATTTACAGGTCACATGACATTTTGAATACTATGAAACTAGCTCAGAGGTATCACATATAATTATTATCATAATTTATCCTACCGATTCTAGGGTCATACATAAACAACAAGGATCATATGTTTCCACTACTCATCATAATCCCCAAAGTTCATAACTCAATCAAAAAACAAAATAGTTACAACATTCACTATTCAATACACCATACATCAAGAAAGGTATTAAAAATCATTCCATCTCTCTAGCTCTATATACCCTTACTAGGATCAATACAAAATATACCTATTTTCCATAACCTGCAAAGGGTTTACCTCAAAACAATTCATTGGACCTTTTAACTCAAGCCCTCGTAGATGACAATTTATCTATACAGAGGTTACATACCTATTCATAAGTGTTCCAAGTCCCTATGGATAATATTGATTTCCATCATTATCAAGGGATTTATCAATATTCATTATGGTATAGGATTCAAATTTTATTATTAATCACATTCATTTAATTTTAGGATACATATTGTTATCGTTTCCCAATACATCAATTTATGTTTCATTACAAGGTTTTGATTTATTATTTCTAATAATTGTCATTATTTCCATGATCTAAAGGATTTTTATACTAGGTTTTATTCACAATATATAAGATAAAAACATTATATGTTTCATAATATAACGCTTTTTGACTAATAACAAAATTTAAAAATCTATTTACATCTATATTTACCTTTTGATTTCATTTCTGGGATTTTCCAAATAAGATAATACCATAGCCTTATATGGGAAGAAAATCAAATATGATGTTTCTAAAAAATTAAATAAATGAAACCCTTTTATGAAATGGCAGTAATAAAAACAAGTTATGTAAATCAAACTATCCTGGCCATGGACTTATATAAATCACAAGATGTATACGATTGACATCTGAATCCTATGTCACTAAGATGATGCATGTCAACTGATTTCATATATGACTAAAATAATGAATGAATATGAACAATCCATATATTTATATCAAACCAATACTACATATCTCATGAACAATTATCATCATTATATTGTGTCTCACTCATGGATAAAATCAAATACGATTGTAAAAAAAGTACAAAAATAAAAAGACCCGTCCATATCCACTTGGGATTCCTCATGAATGTGTTGATCATTCCTAGGAATGTTTACATTAACATGAAATGAAATATCATATCTTCCTTTATACTATTCTAAAATAGTTTAGATAAAAAAACTATTATTGATACAAATTTATAATTCCATACTACACTGAACCAATAATCAGTGTTGGTCCAACAGTCGCTGTATCACCTCACGGACACCTCCTCATACAAAAATGGTCGTCGACTAGTGGAAGCAGTCTATGAAGAATCTATAAGAAGACTATACCCTCCCATCAGAGTATAAATAATAATGGAAATAATATAATAACATCTCAGAAAAATAATTACCATAGACAATATAGAGAATGTTCTATGAAATAAAAGAATCACCATAGTTCCATAACAAATGGAGCCTTCCAAACATGTTTGAATCGCTACCCATAGGGTAGATAATATACATGGATAAAAATGAAAAATAAAACTGAAAATAAGAGACAACCCCAACTAGTCCCTTGTCCGGCTAGGTACCACCATCTATACTCCTCTTGATAATGGAAATGAAACCCTAATGTAATGGGATCATTCCACAATAATGGAACATGCAACCATATACTGATGTCTGGTCAGGTACCCAAGTACTATGATGGCTTAAGTAAGGTGTCAATCCAAATTAGTAGGCCACCAAAATTGGAATTTTAAAAAAATTACCTATCTTATAATAATGTGCATGAAAAGTATTATAAATTAACAATTTAAAAAGTTGGAAGAGTTTAAAAAATAAGTAAACAACCACTAATGCGCCAGGTTCACGGTGACACCCAATGTTAGTTATTCCACTATAGATCCATAGGACTATAACCCTAATATACCAAACCTACTTCATCCATCTCTATGGTACCTCTGAGAGCATCACTATTACCATTACTGTTAATATAACAAAAACAATGTCTCTAAAATATTAATTTTAAGGTAACAAACCCCATCTATATGATCTTTTTCTCATCCAGGTGATAACAAAAAAGATAAGATAGAACATTCATACTAGTGTTTTCTTATCCATAACCTGAGACAATAAGTAACACTGACCTCCCCTAATTGATTTTCTTATTCTAGGAATATTAAATAATTTAACGTACCACAAAACACAATTTACATGTTCTTAAAACCATATCAAATTTCATTACTCAACTATTTGAAGGAAGAAGTCAATTTTCATATCCATAAAACCCGTCACTAAAATATTACTATCTCTAATGTTTTCCATATATAATAAACAAGTCCTCCCTAAAAGGGGTTTTTCCCATTAAATTAAAACATTTTAACACAGATCACAATTTCGATGTCATGTTTAAAAATTCTCTTACAATTTTCCAAAATAAAACACCACATCAAATCATTAATTTTCCATTTTACCAAATACAAGACCCATCACCATAGGCCATGTCAATATATAATTCCATTTTTCATTTCCTAATACATTAATAAAAAAAATATTTTTCCACGGATACCAGTAATATTTTTTTAAAAAACACCATATATTTACTTCCATTTTGAAAATATTAATTAAGAACAAATCATTCAATTTCATTAACTCTATACTGAAAAACAAATTTTAACCATTTTACAAAACCATGGTTACCCTTATTTAGTATTTAATCAAGTTCAAATATATTTCATGATAGCTGATGATTTTGAAATTCAATTTCACAATCTTTGATTCAAAATATAACACCAATTTGGAACAATTAAAACATGGATTAAATATTTATTAAATTTGATATATGTTGATGATGGATATCTAAATTGGAATTTTATTTAGGAAGGGACCAAAGGTAATTAAATTTAATAACTTATAGGTCAATACCTGATTATTTGTCTAACTGGATAACATATACCCATGAGAAAATACTCAATATAATGAGGTAGGCTTGGGGACAACCTACCTCATGCATAAAAAAGATCACCCTTATAACATTATATTATTGTTCTACCTTAAATTGAATAAATCATGAATCCAAAAAAATACCTAAAAATTGGAAATATTTTATGAAAAAGGAGATAAAGAACCATCTGATGAAATAAATGATGAAGGGGAACAAGATGACTATGAGAATCTCCCTAAGATGATGATCTCACTTGATGAAAGATGATATTGTCCTCAAATATGATATCCACCATAGATAAGAGGAAGGGAGAGTGATACCACATTTGTGGGTTCTTGGTGAATGGGTGAGGACAAACCTTAGTGAATGAATATAGGGGTGGACCTTGTAGAAATTACATGGATGAATGTAATTAAAAAAACATGTGATTCCAATAGTTGGTTGGTGATACCTATTATTATGTAATGTCACTTTATAGGTTATCAATAGGATGGAGGGAATAGTGGTATCCATTCTTTCTTTAACCATCCTCTAATAGTCTCCAAAGCACCTATGTTCCCTATAATCCCTCTCCAATGTATAGAAAAACACTTTTAGAAGGTACTATTTATTATAATTCCCTTTATAATTTTCTTAAAATTCAACCCCTTAATAAACTAATAATATAGAATATAACAAAAATAACAAACTCATCTATAAAATTGGGGCATCCCATGAAAATTTTATAGTTCTATATACTGATATCATAGGGGTTTCATAGTAATCAGAACATACAACTAGCCTTATTCCATGTTATCTACTTTAAAAACAGCTCATAAAAATAAGAGTTAGGTTCTTCTAAATCATCAGTTCTAGAGATTTAATTTTATGATGGTGGAGTATTTTCCTTAAAATAGTTGATGTTATAGTATCTAATTTCCCCTAGATAATGTTATTAGATGTTATTTGAAAATAATATCTTAATAGATTTATTATATCTCAAAAGTAGATATTGGTTTAAAGAAGGATGGGTTTCCCTATTTTAGGGATTTACTATGTTTTCACAAGGGTTTCCCTAGGAAGATAATGGTGCAACAAGGGGTTTCTAGGTTTATCAAAGTTACACTATAAATATTTGTTCTTATATAGTTTTACATCATTAAATTGAAATAAAATCATATTTAGAAAACAGATTAATACTTTTGAAAGATTGTATCAGACACTTTTTCTTTTAGTAATCAGTATGATTACATTAGTATTGAATGATAGAATTTCATGGGTATGGTCTTGATTAATGTTTGAAACTAGATGATTTGGAGGTTGTATGATGATAGTTTTATTTTACTATAGAGTTATGAATCCCCATTGGCTGAGATTTAGGTAAAATTAATATATTTGATAGAATAAGAATTCATGACCACATGAAAATTGATTTTCAAGGAAGTTGCTTCCATTAATGTTGGTACTAGATCTAGAAGATGGTTGTAGTGGTAATGTTAAATTAATTCACATTATATAATTCAAGAATGGATGTTTTGGTATAAGGGTTATTGAATATAGTGAGACTTCATATCCAAGAATCTTAACTATAGATGGGTTCCCAAGTCATATAGCTCGTGGGTGTTTTTATTTTTCTACCATGTGTTCACTATCCCACCCTATGATTGGTAAGTTGGATCTAGTTTCTTCATCCAAAAATGTCCATGAAAATAGGAGCATGTTTTTATTTTTGAAATATATACATAGAAGAATTCTATTAAAATTTTGATAAATAGTTTTTTCCATCCATATAAGGAATAGAAGTAGAAATTGGCATGGTCCCATTCTATCAATAGTTATCTTTTATGATTATTTAGGGAAAGGGGAGAAGATTTATTTATGGATTTAGACTCAAAAATAGGAATACAGGATATCTAAAATATTTTAATACATATTTTTATATATATGAATACTTTATAAATGATAATTACATTTTTGAAATGTCAAATACATAAAAATAGGGTTATATATAGGGTGTCTTAATCACACAGATGTGAGAAGTAGTGGTGAAGCACATAGTTATTTAATGGATTCCTTGAACTATATATAAAGGGTTTTAGAACATATATGGAGTAGACTTTTTGGAATCCATGAAGGTGTTATTGTTTTCTAAGGATAAGAAACGAACTAATATCTAGTTTTCCGAAAATATTCTTTTCTTATAAAAGACTTAGATAATGTAGCACATTAGTAGAAGTGTTTGTCTCCCTCAAAGGAAAAATTTAGAGAGTTTCAAAAACTCCATTGAAGAATAACAATGATACTTTTTAATTAATAGAATATAGATGAGTGGATTAATGTTTTTATATAGAAGAATGAGAGTTCTAAAATGTATTGATAGTTATGAAAGATATATTAGAATTTTTTTCTTGTAATTTGATGATATAGAACATGGAACACTAAAGATTAGCATCATGGAGTAGATTTTTAGAAACAGAATGAGAATGTTTAGAGTATTGGGAGGATACATGGGGTGTTCTTTTTAATAAATTAATCTGTATTTGTAGTCAAATTTCAATCTAGTGTTAAGGTCATAGTACTAAAGGATGATGATCATAGTCCAAAATATTGTAGACTAAAATAATTCAAACCAAATGATGGTGAATTTTATACTAGTTTGAGAAAGATTTCATAACCTTTTTCCCTTGTAACATAGGTTTTTTATTCCTCATATAAAATGTAAAGATATTATTATTTGGATATATTACTAATATTTAAACAACATAATCATCTGTAATGTAAATAATTTATCACATATATTATTATATACTTATTATTATTAACCATTTGATTTTTTATTAATATCAAGAATGAATGATAGGGAACTAATACTAGAGGATGAAGAACCAATGTGGTGGCACAGTTGGGATTATTCTCTATTATATATTGTGTTTCAAGATGGTTACATAGAGATAAAAATATTCAACTGGACCTTTTATTTATTTTTAGGATTGTAAGAAACTTTTATAATTTGGGATTCTAGTTCCTCAAAATCATAGGTTTTTTAGTTTTTACATCCAGTAGTGGCATGTCTATTTTAGAGCTACTAGCGTTTCGGTCTCTAATTCCACCAATAACACTATATATATAGTTGTAAGAAGTGTTTTGAACATGCATAGTTTTAAATAACCATACACTATATATGGATATGTTTTTGGAATAGTTTTGTATGTGTAAAGTTATTCTTGATGGTTTTTTAGAAAATCCAAATATATTGCATGAAAACAAGAGTTAGACACGCTATGATTCCAAATTGTTCATAAACCACGATGATTTTTCTAGGTAAACAATGAATATATAAAAAACTATAAATGGAAATGTATTTTCCAAAATTATGTTCCAAAAATTTTCAAAGACATCTCATGCCCTAAAACACCCAAATTAGTGACGAATTTTATTTTTTAATACATTTTAAAAGGGGGGTAAACTATTAAATGACTTATTTATTTATATAATTTCACAATGTTTCTATAATATATAATTAATAAAACAACTCAATAAACAAAAATCATAATTCATAAGAAAAACCTATCGAAATAAGTCCCAACATGGATACTTAGGTGTATAAAACAAGTTTAAAATAAAATTTGATTTTTTTGAATCCATGTGATATTGAAATAAACCCATTATATTCAAATATTATGAATAAACTATGAAACATGTATTTCCCTAAAAAATTACCAACAAATCATTTATTTAATTAATTACATATTATTATCAGTAAAAATAAAAATAAAAAATCCAATATAAACATAGACAATCATAAAACAATACACCCACATACAATTTAATTAAATTCCGAAAACATGAAACTATAAAATTTTATTATAAGAAAATTTAACAAACCCAAATAAGAATTTATTTTAACAAATAAAGATAATGCTATTAGAAAACCATTAAAAACTCTAAATAAATTCATTGAAATATCAAAAACCATTTCCATAAAATCAAATAACTCATAACATATTGTTAAAATTAAAAAAAAAGATATTTTTAATATTAAAATTTCTTAAAACAACCCTTTAAGAGAAATCAATCCCCCAAAAGGCCACAGACCTCAAATGGGTCATGATTGTTAATGTAAACACCAATAAAATATTATAAAATGTAAAGAAACATTCGAAACATTTTTATTTAAAAATCACATTAATTTCAAAACTGTCTCAATGATAATGAGATATCCATTTTTCACCATAATTTAAAAAATTATTTTAATATAAATAAATTCATCAAAGAAAAACATTAAAAACATAAAATCCTTTTAATACATTAAAATATTATTTATCCAATTCAAAATAATGTGACTGAATAATTTTTAAAATACTTCAAATGAAAAAGTTATATTTTTTTGAAAAAATACAAACATGGAAACAATAAACACAGTTATTTAAATTTCAATCATAAAAATTCCATTATAAAATCACATTTAAATAGATATTAATGATAAAATAATTTTAAATATCATAATATATCAGTATTTAGATTATTTCAAATGTCATGAATGAATAATATCATAAAAAAGGATCTTATAAAATACTTGTTTTTTTAATTGAGAGCAATGTATCCAAAAATTCCAACACCAAATATTTATTATCAAAATTTATAAATAATACATCAAAATATACTTCAATCATTCACTATCAAAATAATGAAATAAAATTTTTAAAAAATATATTTCAATAGTTTTTAAAAAATTTCCACTTGAGATCATTTTCTCTCAAATGAGAAATAATATTTTAAAGAACCCAAAATAAGAATGAAGTTATAAATAATATTTTTTCAAAATTACCGATTGATTCATGTGATAAGAATTTATAAATAAATATTTTTATAATAAAAAAACATATTTAGATATATCAATTAACTAAACATGGAAGATGTTCATGAAAAATTCGTTTCAAAATATCATTTTATATGTAAAAAACCTATGTCATTCATGTAATGAAAATAATGAATAAAACAATACAATTTAAACTAGATTAACCTTTCAAATCCAATTATTAAAACACACTAATATAAAAAATTAACTTCAAACACCTTTTAAATTAGGTATTAACCCAATTAATTGATATAGTATAGTCTATGAAACTTATTTGGTGACATTTATATTTATAAATGTTTCATTCAACATTATGGAATCCTAACAATATAAGGAATAATTTACTAAAGAAATAAATCAATATAAAAATAATTATACCAACATGACATAAATTACATAATAGATTCAAAAAAATAAAATTATTCTAAAGGAAATAAAATAAATTGAATCATAAAATTAACTCCTTAGACAATTAAATACAATCATCATTAATTTTTCAATTCTTTAACATTGAAAAAACATAACGATTTATATTTAAAATACATTATTTTATAATTTTTAAAATATTTTATAGCATAAAAAATATATTTGAAAAAAATCCAAAAAATATAGTTTAATTTAAAAAATAATAAAAAATTTAAAAAATTTTCTTTTTACGAAATTTTTTTAAAAACAGAACATTTTTAAATCACTCATCTCAATCAAAATTATATAAATTAAATTTCTAGATTTTTTATGAGATATTTTTTCATTTAATTATTGAATTCCAATTTTTTCTAAATATTTATTCATTATTATATATTAATATATATAACAAAACCACTAAATAAATAAATATATCAAACATAAATATCCTAATATAACTAGTGAAATTATAAAAAAAAGTCATCAATAGATATTTTAGTCAAATACACTACCACCCATAATCATTTGTGAAAATAAATAAATTCTCATATGAGATATCTAATAAACTACAAACAAATTATGATGTTCAAGAAAAATAAAAAAACCAACTACCTGTATTGCACAATAAATCCCAAGACACCTCTAAATAGTAAAATAAATGGGAAGAAAACTCATTGAAGTGTTTGTAGGAAACAAACATTCCCAAACATCCCACGGTAGATTGAGTTTCCCTCGAGAATGGGTTGATCTAGACCATTCATGTATTAAATCAAAAGTTCCAAAACAATAACTTCACCAACCATCAAATTGACTACTCTTACTATGATATCATTTTGTAACATCATAGTCAGAATACTATACCATCCTATTCAAACCAGTTTTCATCAAACCTAAGTCATATCTTGGATCACCATAGGCTAACTCAGGTGCCTATGAAAACCACACGTTTACTTTGGTAATGATTTACCCTTTATTATTTGTATAGAATAATTGATAGTATAAATGAATCAACCAACTAATCCTATTTAATTTTGTAATAATTCTTAGTATAATTAGATTGTGTCTGAAATTAGATAGTTCAAACATATACAATACATTACTACAAGATAAACCAGCATTATCCCTTATTTGGGACACAACAACATCAGTTTTCACTGATTATATAGTGTAATCAGCTAGTACAAGGTCCATAAAGAATAAATAATAAGATAATCCGAATATAGAAAACAAATAAAAAAATGATTTCTATTATCATTGTACGAAAATGGGGAATTGTCCGTAGTGTGATGGCGCATGATTTCGAACTAGAAGATGGCCAATGGCATGAGAATCAATGATGAAACTTTTTTATCTGGTGAAACTAAAAACCAAGAAAATCGGGCTTAATTTAGAGTGCCATTTGACCAATTATATTTCCTTGATGAAGGTCGAGAGTTGTTAGGTATTGGTCTTGGTCATTTTTCTAATACCTTTAACTCATGAAGTGAAGTTATGAATATCTAGAAGAAATATTCAACTATATATTTTGACCTGATATTGGACGTCATCTTTGACAATTTGAAAAGTGACCTGGAGGGGGTGTGTGCTCTAGGGAAAATGTTGAGTCGGCATAATTCAGGGGGAATGGGATTTTAATGCAAAGGATTAATGGTATAAAAACTATCAAAGCTCTATAATATCTCAATGAGGATTAGGTGGTGCCCATGTTAGTGTGAAGGCCATGAGGGTGTCTCGAGAAGGTGGTTCAAGTGGAGGCAGTAGCGAGCGGGTGAAGGATACACATGGGATGTGGTCAGGAGGGAGTAGTTTAAATTTTAATTGGGTCGATGAGTGAGGATCTATTTGGAAAATCCCATGAAAATTGATTCCAATTATTGAGCTTCAAAATTTATTTAACGGATTGGTGCATGAAGACATAGTTTAGGAACATGAAGCGGTTTGAGTTGGGCTTTATAAAAATGTGTAAGGTATCCCTGGGTATGTGTCTAGAGTGGAGTCTTCTAGACATTTTTCGATTGATACTATAGAATATTTTCAGGATAGTAGGATTCCCAGTCTGAGGAAGAGGAATATCTAGAGAGGTAATTAGAAAGGGAGAAAGGACGAATCATACTTAATAGCCCCAATGAAAACTAGATCTATCATGAATTTGAAATACAAAATGTTGGATATTAATTATAAGGCCCAAGAAATATCTATTTGGGACAAGTATGTGGACAATGGTGGTTCGTTCTTCCTCTTTTTCCCTACTAGTATGTAGAAGGATATTGGGGTAACTCGTAAACAATCTATGGAGCTATATTTCCCCTTAGAAGAAGAAATGGTAGAAATGTTTCTGGTAATTAATAATACTAAGGGTAAAGCATATAGGATGATGTGATGGCAGTTAACTGTGATTACCATTGATGAGTAGATTACATAGATTGGAATGAATTATATTATTTCTATATATGGATTTAATTAATGGAAGATCAATCAAGAGGATTATATGAGGACTTGAAAAAGGATGGCGTATCAATTTGAATACTTTATAAAGGAATTTCTAGATACTCATGATATCACTACTTCCTATAAATTATGAATGGAAATTATCTCTAGTAGGATTAAGTTGTTTTCCAATGGTTTTAATATATCCTTTGGGGTTTGATTCATTTGGGTTCTCACATTTCATGTAAAAAGGTTTTGATAACAAAAAAGGTAATTTTCAATATGTATATTTTTATTTCAAGATAATACATTGTAAGATACCCCCATGAATCTTTGTATTTTTTATAATCAAAACACAAGATTTTAGTTTTATATACAATTATATTATACTTTTTTTACTATTCAATTTAGGAAAAAATAATATCCCATTACTCTATAATAGAATAATTTTTTTAATATGAGTGTATAAAATATAAAAATTAAGCATAAAATAATAGAATCATACAACATTGGTAAAAAAAATTCTAATTTATGTAATATGATTCAACCTAGGGAAGAACCACTCTAAACTACCTACAATCATGGGTATATTAAATATCCAAAACAATACTAGAAGGAACAAGGAGGATTGAGACCACTTTCTCCTCTAGGTTTTATTAGTATAAGAAATCATTTCTCTACCAACAAATGTTTGAAACAAAAAATTACCAATATCAGGTCAGGGTAATTTTCTAGTATTTAATACATATGTTTAAGTAATGTAAGTTCAAAATAATTTTTAGATTGAAAAAATATTTTCTATGTTGAAAAATATAGAATTTTTTTGGGGTAGTTAGCTAGATATATTTCTAGTAGAGAGAAGGGTAAACTACCAATCACAACTATTCTAATAATAGGGAGAATCTAATGGTTGTACTAAATAATATTGGTCATAAAACCAATAAGGAAGCTACGATGGATCCACAACCTTCTCACAAATAATATTTAGAGTAAAATGAAACAAAAAATCTAGAAAATCAAGAATCTAGAAATCTTTAAAACCCTAATAATTTTTTTTGAAAAACATTATCCAAGTGGAAAATAAACATGAATGTTTCCTAAAGATATAGATAATAAAAGGGAAGAAGAATCTATAGGATAATGATTTTGGGAATTAAAACATTAATTAAAAATTTACCCTATCCTTCCCATTCCCAAAAAAAAATATGAATAATGAAGAGACTGTACTTTTTTTTCTAAGACATTAAATGAAGCATTAAAACGCTATACAATTTAATGAATCCTTATCTTAGTTTCCACGATAAAACAAATTTGTCAAAAAAATTAAATGAAAAAAATAATGGAATATTTTTACACATACAATCACAAATAGGATTGTAGTACTTTTAAAAAAAATCAGACACCTCTCTTACCTCAATATCATAGATGTTTCATCATTCGATGCACATTAAAGGACAATAGTGGATAATATAACTATTTTACTCACTTTGGTGATAGTATTAAACACATTTTGTTGTCATTTTTTTCATAATTTATGGTTTGGAGTTCCACATCCCACCATTATTGTCTTATAGTAATTTGACTAGTATATTATCCACCTAGTTGGAAGAGTTGATGACCTACTAGATGGGGTTGGGAAGCTATTTTTACCTAACGATTTACTTATCCTATATAGAGAATGTTACAAGACCACATATCATGATTTATACCTCATGATCAATGATTATATTAATTATTTATATTTTACCAATCTATGCCATCTATAAATTAATAAAATAGAGGTTGTTTGGGGTTGAATCCAGAAGGAAAAGATGCATGACCTATTAACATAGCTATTATGACTAGATGTATGGATTCCTCACATGAATCTCATTGTATTTTTTTAATAATTATGTAGTTTGATTTTACTTCATGAGAAACATAGGGATCATGGTTAATTTTAGGGCTTATACAAAATGTATTTCTATGTCTAGCCTGGGATTGGCCTATGACTTAGGTTACAAAGGAGTGAGAATGACACAAAATGGATATGGTTAAACAAATTAAATATACATATTTTGAAACCTACTCTTTATTCCATAGGTTTTAGAATATAGGTGTAATAGTCTTAGATACAACATAAGAAAGAATCATATTCTATTAGTACTAGAAAATCAACTCTGACTTGGTTAGAGTCCCTCTATTGAAATTCCATAGATTGAGTTATTCAAAAAAAATGTGATTGATAATAATTAATAACCTACATACTAACCATATGGTAAGATATGTTTTTTTAAGGATTATTTAATTTTAAAACACAAAAACTCTCATCCCCTAACCCTAGAAGATTATCCTCACAAGGTATTGATGTTATTAGATGAATTTAAAAAAACAAAATTCATTAAATAATTCTTAACAATTTCTATTTTAAAAAATCCAAGGTTAAACCAATTAAAATTAATCAAACACATGATTACATGAAATAATAAATAATTGGAATGAAACAATTTAGGTTGAAATAGTAATAAAAGAAATAATATCATGAACATGCAATCCAAAAGTCTCAAGATGATGTACAATTGAAAATTATATTCCAATTAATAGAATAAAAGGAACAAGAGTAAATCTAGAAAGTGTAAAGAAATAAAAAAATAAAATAATGAAATAGTGTGTGTAACACCCCGAGCTTCCACGATATGCCTCTCTTTCAATAATGCAATAGCTTGCATTGTACGCAACTTCGAGTTCTAAAACATCGCGACAAATCAAAGTAGCCGTTATGAATAGTAATAACCACTTTTTAAAATTATAGAAATTTTATATTTCAAAATGGACTTCATTTTTGTATTCCTAATATTGAAATTAACCTATGTTGAATTTTTTGTAATTTTCTGAGAACTTCAAAATTTTTATGAATAGTGAAAAATACTTAAAACAACTTTTTTAATCAAAATAATTCATAGTGATAAATTATACTATTGAGTGGTTTTAGAGTATAATTAGAATATATTTTTACCATTTTATCCAATGGTGGTCATTAGAATTAATTTAACATTGAAATTGGACATAAACAATTGCCAATCTTTTGATATAAATTGTTTCTTAAAAACACGCTATTTGTTGTGACAGCGGGAATTAATTATAAAATTAATTAATGCAACTAATATGTTTGGAATTTTGTAAAATAGACATCATTTTTCAATTCGGAATATCAATTATAGCTTAGGGTGAAATTTTGGCCTTATTCTGAAAAACTTCAATTTTTGATGAATAGTGAAACCACTAAGTGGTTGTTAAATAACTGATTTTTCGTTTAAATGAAATATTACCACTTCGGTGATTTGATTTTCAAAAATCCGACATACATGGTTGTCATTAAGAAGTAAAATGTGGTTCAATGGGATAAAAATAATTTTTTGGTGAATAGTAACTTATTAAGTTCTTAATCGCGATTAGTGGTAATTAGGGTAGTTTAAGGTATAAATAATACTTTAATAATATTAAATGACCTAGACACATGTCCCAACCTCATTGGTTGTGTCATGGCAGACCAAGACAAGCCATGTCCTAACTTGGGGACCCCATGGATCCACTTTTGTAGGGAAATAACATAAATTACTTTTTATTTAATGTTAAAGTGAAAATGACACTAACATAAATTGTTTTACTAAAACAATTTTTAAGTAGGGTTACACAAGTCCAAATTTTGACTATAAATATTCATTAGAAAGCTAAAAAGATTTCCTACATCATAGTATTTTTTTTATAATTTTTAGACATTAAATAAATGAAATTATTTATGACATCATTATGATGCAGCGATGACCTCATTATTTAACGATTTTAATAAAATGAATAGATAATGTAAAATCCAAGGCTTACACTTGTCCAAAGCCAATTGGATGAGGATATTTCGAAACCTTATCACCTTAGCCTCGAATTATATAAGTGTGGGACCTTTAGAATCCGAAAAGCATTTTGAAATAATGTAACATTTCAATCTTTCCAAAAGTGCCCCTCCTCTCCACTTATAAAAGGCCCCCACCTCTCCCACTTCATTTACACTTTCAAGCCATTTGGCTCGGCCAACCTCTGCCCAAATACTCTCCCAACATTCCTCCCTTACTCCTAGAAACCTCACTTTGGGCATAACTCTTCCCAAGGAAGCCTTTGGATCAAATTAGAAAGAGTTACCCGATATTGAGGTAATGTCTTCTCTAATGTTGTTTTGTTTTATTTTTCTTCTCCAACCCCCTAAACTCTTTTTATTTATTTCTTTTGTAACAACACCAGTATCCTCAATATACTAGGATGTTGTTATAAAAAGTATTTAAGCTACACTTACACACACCTACGTCTAATGGTTAAAGAACATACGGTTTCTGTGGATGGCGAATTTCTGCCTCACGAAACGATGATTGTTCAACACTCATATAACACCTTCAAAGGTGGCCATTATGATGTCACTATTTTTATATATGATATATAATATGTTTATATTTTACTTATGCTTCTGTATTTTTCATTTTTGTCTTACCTTTATGGTTTCCATTATGGGTAAACACGATATCTTCATTTAAGGAAGTGCGGACTACCGCCCCCTCAAAGTGATTTGATTCGTTAAATACCATATGTGGGACGTATAAAGGATGTAACTATGATATTATATGTGATATTATACTGGAATTATAATATACCCTTATATAATTATTATTCCATTCTATAAAATACGAAATAGAAATGAAAGTAGCGTTCATGCGTACGTACGGCTTACCGTCTCCATGAACGGTGCATTTCATTTCTTACCTCTAAATGTTACGTAATATTATAAATGAATGTATATAATGGATATATAAGATATATGTGACATCTAAATCATGAATATAATTCTGGATATAATGGATATTTCACCACATAAACAACTTGTAATTATAAGAAGCTTATTGTTGACTCAAGTACCAAAGATCGACAAAACGACCGTTATTAACTTAAATAATTACATAATGTTAATATCATTGAAATAAGTAATATAATAAGGATAATGAAATTGAAAATGGTTCTTAATAAGGTATATATTAACTCTAGTTTATTATTCAGGAGGTTAAAGAACGGTTGAGTCAAGTCAGACACGAGGTAAGGGAACTTCTTAACCCAACTTCATTTCTTTGGGTTAATCTCCTACTTTCAAATTATGTCATGATATTATTATGTCATATCCTATATTTGTACATTATTTATGTGTACTTGTAGTGAATACACATAATAGATTTATTTTATTTTAAAAATGCTCTTTGTAAGGGAACTTCTTAACCCAACTTCCATTCTTTGGGTTAATCTCCTACTTTCAAATTATGTCATGATATTATTATGTCTTATTTTGTATTTTTACTTTCTTTATGTGTACCTATAGTGAATACATATAATATATCTATTTTATTTTAAAAATGATCTTTTTAAGGACTTCGTCTCAATCTCCTTTCATTGAGGCATATTTGGTTTTATACACAACTTTCTTTTATACGGTGTATAAACCCCTTTGACTTTTAAGTTTATTCAAAAGGAATCTTTTTATACGAAGCATTTTACTAAACGACAAAAAGGGAATGTTTTTCTTTCCGTACTTATGCGGCGACAACGACTTCTCCGCCGCCGTGAACATTATTTGAGTTTCGGCTTCCTTTACAAGCCATACCTTTTTTAAAAAAGAAAAATAAATACAATGTTTTAACATTCTTTTATTTTGGTATTGAAAATGGTTTTGAAAGAATTTTTATTATATCAATGTGTTGTATTGATATCTTGTGATTGAAATATGGAAATGTTATGTTTCCTTTATGCATGTTTTATGTGATACGATTATGTTATGGTTTATGATATGTTTAAACCTATTCATATGAGGAATGCATTGGACTTAATAAGTGACGGGTGGAGCCCGCTATAGCTCCTCGATGCATCGGCAGGTCTCATGAGACAAACTAGTGTCTTGGCACAAGGCCTTGACAAAATCTTATTTGTAGTCTTGGCACGAGGCCTTGGCTATGTGGTTATGATAGTCTGGCATTATGCATTCCATCATTATGAAAGTGGTTATTGATATTGCATGTGATTATTCGACCAGTAAAATATCCATGTGAAGAAGTAAATGGCATTATCTCATTTTACTTTTGCCATATTATGTTGAAGTTCATGTTTAAAAGGCTTTTGTTTTAGTTATACATTGCCTTAAATGTTAATGTTTATTTATGAAAGCTTCCGCATTATTGTTATCCTTACTGAGCATCTGAGCTCACCCCTTTCAATGTTTTAATATTTTCCAGGATGTGAAGAAGTATTTTATGAATGACCTGCAGGGATAGTCAGAAGAGGATATGAGTGTGGACTATGAAGACCATGTTATTATAGTTTGTTTACTTTTTGATGTAATGAAAGACTTATGAATGTATCTAGTGTTTCCAAGGCTACTAAACTAATCGGTCTTTCGAGACTTGATCTTTTGTGATCATGCCAATGTTACGAAGTAATGCACCGACTCTGGGTAGCTGGGGTCGGGGCGTTACAGTTGGTATCAGAGGCAGTTTAGTACTAACCTTGGAAGCTAGATTTAGATAAACTCTGATTAGAGCACATAGCCCGAAGATAGACTTTGAGGATTAGTATAGAAGAACTTTCTAGAATTTTGTTATTGAAGAGATTTTGTGAGTTTTCTGAGAAATACATCCCTGTCTGGATACGAGCAGGTAGAGGCGGCTCTGGCACAGATGTACCTAGGAGTAAAACCCGAAAACACTGCTTTGAGCTAGACTCGAACGGGAACTGGTGCACGACAACGGGCCTTGCTGCACTCTTGGTTACGACACTCCCGGGGGATATGCTTAGGATAACTCTCATTTTCTTTACAAATCATTATGAAGGGTTTATGAGTACATACTTCCTCAAAGAAAACATTTCTTTTTATGATTATGGATTATATCCATAAATAGTTCAATTTATGTAAAGTGTTTTATAAGTATGGAATTATGTATTTTGATTCATAAACTAACCTAGTTTATGCCGTTGTATAGAAATGGCGCCCAGTAGAAGGAATGTGAACTCCAGCAGTACGTATGATCCAAAGAGTAAGAAGGATAGTATCTTTCACGGTATTAAGCCAACATTTCGAAGGGAAATAGTCTCCCATGTGTTCTCAACATATGAAGAAATAGTATCATGTGTTAATAGGATAAGTAAAGAATTCTCGGAGTCCGATGGCTTTGAAGCGAAGCAAGAGACGAAAGGGATGGAAGAGAGAATGATGGATAAAGGGATGAGGGGAAAGAAGAATTTTCCAATATGTGGTAATTGTGGGAAGAAACATCATGGAAGTTGCCTAAAGGGAATGGGAGTTTGTTATAAGTGTAGAGAAAAAGGACACAAAGTGCGTGACTGCAAGGGTAAGAAAATGGTTTCAAATGTACAATGCTTCTTCTGCAAGGATTGGGGACACTACGCAAACCAATGTCCAAATCATCAGAGCATGCCCCAAATGATGTTATTGGATAATAATCAAGTTATGATACTACCATAGATGAGGAGTAATGATTAGAGTTCTTATGTTGTTATTAAAGATTTTTTTTAATTTGAGTGTTGTATCAATGATGTACTGGTTATAATAATTATGGAGTATATAAGGATTGTACTGCGGTACTATTTCATCAAGGACTTGAGATTGTGTGGAACCAAGAAAAGTGACTCCACAGTAGGTTAAATTTTTGGAAAATATATGGTTGAGAGAAAGATAAACCATAATATGGTTTTGATACTGAGATTGTGATTTTGGAATAAGACGTGATTGATTTGGATAAATTATATTGGATATACTTAACTTCCTTGAAACTGATTGATGTTTTGTATACATTTTTGGATATAAGGAGTATATCTAGTATTCTATATGGAATAAGGGATCATGGTAATTCAGTATGTTTAAAAAGAATACATGATGAAGGTATTCACATGTTGTTACGTGGGAAAAAGGATCTTCATTATGTTTACCTTCCTTATAAAATTTGGACTGTGAGTTGGACAGAAGTATTTTGGATAACTATAAAGGTTGGAATGGATTAAGTTGATCTCTGGATAGTATTGTTTAAGGTTAAAGCATTTTTGAATATTATTTTAGGAATATTATAATACTATAGTTTTAGGAAAAGGACAACCTGCAGGGTGGGGCATAACCCGTCGCGTCAGACAAAGCTGCAGGAATCGAACCCACAATCATAGTGCGACAGGCCTTTATTTCCTACCACTAGCCTACAGGAAGTCCCCGGTTATTACAAAATAATTCTACTAATCTAAATGGTATGTGTTAACATTTGGAACCTTATACAATTAGGATAAGTATAATATTTTTGAGTTCTATTATCTTTTTGAGTGAAAGATGAGTTGAAGGTTGAAACTCTAATTGTCAAACATAAATATATATATACCTATCTCTTATTCAATGAATAAATTAATTCTTAAACTTTAGTAAAGGGATATTAAAATAAAAAAAAAGTGTTATCCTAATACCTTATGTCTTGTTGAACTGATGATATTTTAAATCAACATAGATTGAAGGCTTTGAGGCCCTCAATTTGACAGTTGATTGTGATTGATGACCTCAATCACTCCCTACAAATATTTACGTTTTTCCTCCAATTATATGTCTTTAATTGCCACCAATGTTCTCCTTATCGAGATCATAATTTGGTGGTGACTTTCTTATTTCCATTTTCCCTCTTATTAAGGCTAAATTTTATTAACCTTATTTCCGATGTGGGTTTTCCACAAAGGTATTTTCTATTTTCACCCTCTTATATCAAATTGCGAGGACGCAATTTATTGAAGGAGGGGAGAATGTAACACCCCGAGCTTCCACGATACGCCTCTCTTTCAATAATGCAATAGCTTGCATTGTACGCAACTTCGAGTTCTAAAACATCGCGACAAATCAAAGTAGCCGTTATGAATAGTAATAACCACTTTTTAAAATTATAGAAATTTTATATTTCAAAATGGACTTCATTTTTGTATTCCTAATATTGAAATTAACCTATGTTGAATTTTTTGTAATTTTCTGAGAACTTCAAAATTTTTATGAATAGTGAAAAATACTTAAAACAACTTTTTAAATCAAAATAATTCATAGTGATAAATTATACTATTGAGTGGTTTTAGAGTATAATTAGAATATATTTTTACCATTTTATCCAATGGTGGTCATTAGAATTAATTTAACATTGAAATTGGACATAAACAATTGCCAATCTTTTGATATAAATTGTTTCTTAAAAACACGCTATTTGTTGTGACAGCGGGAATTAATTATAAAATTAATTAATGCAACTAATATGTTTGGAATTTTGTAAAATAGACATCATTTTTCAATTCGGAATATCAATTATAGCTTAGGGTGAAATTTTGGCCTTATTCTAAAAAACTTCAATTTTTGATGAATAGTGAAACCACTAAGTGGTTGTTAAATAACTGATTTTTCGTTTAAATGAAATATTACCACTTCGGTGATTTGATTTTCAAAAATCCGACATACATGGTTGTCATTAAGAAGTAAAATGTGGTTCAATGGGATAAAAATAATTTTTTGGTGAATAGTAACTTATTAAGTTCTTAATCGCGATTAGTGGTAATTAGGGTAGTTTAAGGTATAAATAATACTTTAATAATATTAAATGACCTAGACACATGTCCCAACCTCATTGGTTGTGTCATGGCCGACCAAGACAAGCCATGGTCTAACTTGGGGACCCCATGGATCCACTTTTGTAGGGAAATAACATAAATTACTTTTTATTTAATGTTAAAGTGAAAATGACACTAACATAAATTGTTTTACTAAAACAATTTTTAAGTAGGGTTACACAAGTCCAAATTTTGACTATAAATATTCATTAGAAAGCTAAAAAGATTTCCTACATCATAGTATTTTTTTTATAATTTTTAGACATTAAATAAATGAAATTATTTATGACATCATTATGATGCAGCGATGACCTCATTATTTAACGATTTTAATAAAATGAATAGATAATGTAAAATCCAAGGCTTACACTTGTCCAAAGCCAATTGGATGAGGAGATTTCGAAACCTTATCACCTTAGCCTCGAATTATATAAGTGTGGGACCTTTAGAATCCGAAAAGCATTTTGAAATAATGTAACATTTCAATCTTTCCAAAAGTGCCCCTCCTCTCCACTTATAAAAGGCCCCCACCTCTCCCACTTCATTTACACTTTCAAGCCATTTGGCTCGGCCAACCTCTGCCCAAATACTCTCCCAAAATTCCTCCATTACTCCTAGAAACCTCACTTTGGGCAGAACTCTTCCCAAGGAAGCCTTTGGATCAAATTAGAAAGAGTTACCCGATATTGAGGTAATGTCTTCTCTAATGTTGTTTTGTTTTATTTTTTTTCTCCAACCCCCTAAACTCTTTTTATTTATTTCTTTTGTAACAACACCAGTATCCTCAATATACTAGGATGTTGTTATAAAAAGTATTTAAGCTACACTTACACACACCTACGTCTAATGGTTAAAGAACATACGGTTTCTGTGGATGGCGAATTTCTGCCTCACGAAACGATGATTGTTCAACACTCATATAACACCTTCAAAGGTGGCCATTATGATGTCACTATTTTTATATATGATATATAATATGTTTATATTTTACTTATGCTTCTGTATTTTTCATTTTTGTCTTACCTTTATGGTTTCCATTATGGGTAAACACGATATCTTCATTTAAGGAAGTGCGGACTACCGCCCCCTCAAAGTGATTTGATTCGTTAAATACCATATGTGGGACGTATAAAGGATGTAACTATGATATTATATGTGATATTATACTGGAATTATAATATACCCTTATATAATTATTATTCCATTCTATAAAATACGAAATAGAAATGAAAGTAGCGTTCATGCGTACGTACGGCTTACCGTCTCCATGAACGGTGCATTTCATTTCTTACCTCTAAATGTTACGTAATATTATAAATGAATGTATATAATGGATATATAAGATATATGTGACATCTAAATCATGAATATAATTCTGGATATAATGGATATTTCACCACATAAACAACTTGTAATTATAAGAAGCTTATTGTTGACTCAAGTACCAAAGATCGACAAAACGACCGTTATTAACTTAAATAATTACATAATGTTAATATCATTGAAATAAGTAATATAATAAGGATAATGAAATTGAAAATGGTTCTTAATAAGGTATATATTAACTCTAGTTTATTATTCAGGAGGTTAAAGAACGGTTGAGTCAAGTCAGACACGAGGTAAGGGAACTTCTTAACCCAACTTCATTTCTTTGGGTTAATCTCCTACTTTCAAATTATGTCATGATATTATTATGTCATATCCTATATTTGTACATTATTTATGTGTACTTGTAGTGAATACACATAATAGATTTATTTTATTTTAAAAATGCTCTTTGTAAGGGAACTTCTTAACCCAACTTCCATTCTTTGGGTTAATCTCCTACTTTCAAATTATGTCATGATATTATTATGTCTTATTTTGTATTTTTACTTTCTTTATGTGTACCTATAGTGAATACACATAATATATCTATTTTATTTTAAAAATGATCTTTTTAAGGACTTCGTCTCAATCTCCTTTCATTGAGGCATATTTGGTTTTATACACAACTTTCTTTTATACGGTGTATAAACCCCTTTGACTTTTAAGTTTATTCAAAAGGAATCTTTTTATACGAAGCATTTTACTAAACGACAAAAAGGGAATGTTTTTCTTTCCGTACTTATGCGGCGACAACGACTTCTCCGCCGCCGTGAACATTATTTGAGTTTCGGCTTCCTTTACAAGCCATACCTTTTTTAAAAAAGAAAAATAAATACAATGTTTTAACATTCTTTTATTTTGGTATTGAAAATGGTTTTGAAAGAATTTTTATTATATCAATGTGTTGTATTGATATCTTGTGATTGAAATATGGAAATGTTATGTTTCCTTTATGCATGTTTTATGTGATACGATTATGTTATGGTTTATGATATGTTTAAACCTATTCATATGAGGAATGCATTGGACTTAATAAGTGACGGGTGGAGCCCGCTATAGCTCCTCGATGCATCGGCAGGTCTCATGAGACAAACTAGTGTCTTGGCACAAGGCCTTGACAAAATCTTATTTGTAGTCTTGGCACGAGGCCTTGGCTATGTGGTTATGATAGTCTGGCATTATGCATTCCATCATTATGAAAGTGGTTATTGATATTGCATGTGATTATTCGACCAGTAAAATATCCATGTGAAGAAGTAAATGGCATTATCTCATTTTACTTTTGCCATATTATGTTGAAGTTCATGTTTAAAAGGCTTTTGTTTTAGTTATACATTGCCTTAAATGTTAATGTTTATTTATGAAAGCTTCCGCATTATTGTTATCCTTACTGAGCATCTGAGCTCACCCCTTTCAATGTTTTAATATTTTCCAGGATGTGAAGAAGTATTTTATGAATGACCTGCAGGGATAGTCAGAAGAGGATATGAGTGTGGACTATGAAGACCATGTTATTATAGTTTGTTTACTTTTTGATGTAATGAAAGACTTATGAATGTATCTAGTGTTTCCAAGGCTACTAAACTAATCGGTCTTTCGAGACTTGATCTTTTGTGATCATGCCAATGTTACGAAGTAATGCACCGACTCTGGGTAGCTGGGGTCGGGGCGTTACAGTGTGGTCATTTCTTCTTATCTCACTAAATGATAGTATATTTATATGCTCATGAATCTCACGATGTATAATCATTTCATGTCATGAGTTTTATAAAAACTAATTTCCCTTTTATACTTTCATAATGCCTAATATAAAATCACCTCATGTACTCTGATCCAAAAATATATCTAGAAATCATGTATCTCTCAGATTTTATGGGTTAAATATTCAGTGGGTTCATAATTAAAAACAATAATGTCATGTAATTTAGTAACATCATGTATTTCTTTGGCCCTTATGATTATTTACTTGTAATAGTTTTATAGGAAATCCTTCGACTTGAATTTGTACTATGGACAAGTAATTCCAATATCAAATAAGATTCATGATGTGTAATATATGAAATTATTGAATTTATAGTAGCTACTCATTTGATAATTGAGTTACTATTTCCAAAAAACAAAACAAATTCAAATTAATTATTAAAAAATAATACAAAAATAACTTAATGAAATATATCCAATAAATATTATATAAAAGTAGACCACACTTGGAAATTTTCTTTTCTTCAATACAAAACTATCTCAAAAAGGATTCATGATGAAACAATTTTTTACAGGAAATGTTCATTTCAACTACTAAAATAAATAAAAGTGTTAATTGGAAAATGATTTATCCCAAATTCACTCATTCATAGAAAATTAGTCATGCATCATGGCCATGTTCATTATTCATATCTATTATTCTTCAATTAAAATTTCTCTACTATTTCATAGACTCTATACCCATATTGGAATTTAACTCAGCATTAATTATTTCTCATCATGAAAGGTAGAATGAAATTAAAATACTGCTAATAACTTAAATACATGTTCCTAACCATAGGCTTTCATTGTTTCTAATATATCCACTATGTAAATAAAAATACCAAATTATTCCTAATATCTTTAGAATTAAGGTTCAAAACAACTCTATGACTATGTTTATGTGGGTGGATGATCAAAATAATGCTAAAAAAAGAGGGTAACCTCTAATGTATAATACATGATCATAATGGATAATGAAATAAAAAATATCCTCTATAAATCATCATCTCTACAATCCCAAAAATCATAGGTCATGGCCCAAAATGTGTGATAAAAGTTTAATGAATGTATCCCTTTCCCCCTTTTTTCAAAATTAACATCTTGTATAGATCATACATCCATCACCTAACTAATTATGATCCATCGTAAGATTTATCGGTCTGATAATGGTGATTTATTATCTTTCTAATGCACAAACTATATTATTATTATTTATTTTAGTTATTTTTTAAAACATGATAACCAGGAATGTTATATATGAGGAACCATGGACCACTTCCCTTTGATCGTGGGATAAAGTCATTGAACATCTTTAAAGTAGAGATCATCTTCTATCTATTAGTAATGACTGTCTCCCATATACTTATTAAATTTAAAATGTAAAAGTGGTGTTTAGGATAAATGGATTAAAAATATTTTCTCAGTCATTTTAATGTTCTATTTATAATTTTTTATCCTCTATTAGAGTCCAATTACTATTTTTTAATGTTTACATGCCCCACGTATCTCTAGTGAAATATAATCTGAAATTAATATAAAAATAAAGGTTCAGAATCAAATCATTAAGATAATTATAAAAGTAATAAAATCACTGAAAGTATAAAAACTAGTAATAATTCAATCAAATCCATTTGAATTAAAAAAACTAGAATTAATTTTCACAACTCATAAATCATGCTAAAATTTTATATAAAAAAAATAGTTGATATCATTTTCCAACAAAAATTTATCTTTTATTATAATTGGTGTGATGAAATTTCAACTGAAATAATGATTTTAAAGAAAAATGTCTGATATACTAGTGAAGGTAATAAATAATTAAAATTAATACACAATAAATATCGTTAATTCCCCTCCCACATGTATGGAAAAAAATTTAATACACTGTTGTGGAATGTGACTTGGGATAAAATGAATTAATAGAAAAATTAAATTGGATATTAAAATTATAAATTTTGAAATAAGGAATCGAGAGATCCTTGTAATGAAGGTCGTTCTATTGGTGAAAATGTTGGATATCAATTGTAATATATGATCCTTCAAAAATTGTTATAATGAAACATTCCATCAATAGATAATCAATTATTACACATGATAGAACAAAAAAATAAGTCATTATGAAGAAGTATTACATAGTAGTCAGAAATAAAGATTAGTGAATATCATAGTTAGAGGAGAAGAATACAAAGGTGAAACAAATGAAATATTAATGTGTAAAAAATAATTAAATAAATAATAAATCAATAAAAACAATAATATGGGATGTATACTAGAATGAGCTAATAAGATGTCACCAATGAGATAGATATATAATGATCATGTGGAGGGGTCCATCAGCTTCTCTATCCAATGAATATTTTTGTAATTATTATTTGTATCCTCCAAATCATGTAAGATATTTGTTGTATTTAAAATCATAGGTATGGTCTATATGAAGATCTCATGTGGTAACTAGAGCATCTGTGTTGGTCTTAAAGGGGACTCAAATATAGAAAAAAATGGAACTCCTAAATTCATCCCCTTCAGTTAGCCACTCATGGAAATATCTCATGTGAGAGGCTATATGCTATTATTACAGACTCATCAATAACCATGGAATATGTAGTAGTGAAATATACAGCTAAATGAAATAATAAGTAAGAATGATAATGTAATAAATCTATGTAGGAAGAAATCATATCACACCCATTGGATTAAATAATGTTATAATCGTGAATATGGAATATAGAAAGTACCAAAATTCACCAAAAATAGTGTATATTAGGAGGATGTGTATGGATTGGAAAAACAAAAATAAATGGGAATAGACATCATTTTCAAATTCCCCCTACTGAACACTGAGTGTTTGGATTTATCCCACACAGTCTATTGAAGCTATAGAGGCAGATAAAATCATATTTACTACCAATGAAGGCGTATTAATGATATAAGATAGCTCATCCATATTATTTATAGGAGAATTACCAATCAAAACTAGGTTTTAATGATTCTTCGATGAAACTATGAAAGGAAGCCTATATGGAGAAGGTAAGGTGAGAATATTTCTGCAACATGCATGACCTATCAAAATGATATAATCGTCAGAAATATAAATAAGCTATGTGGGATTATAGGAAGGTCTTGATGATGAGGTTGGAAAGGAGTCCAAAGGGGGACTCAGGAAGTAGTTGGATGGTGGGTTGATGAAGGGGCTAGTGGTGGGGATGCAATGGTAAACTAGGAGGGATAAATTAAGGGGATGGTAAATTAAAGAAAATTCATCTCGGGATCTCTAGAATACATTGGATAAGATCCTAGATATCTGATGGGAATGTTGGGGTTGGTGTAGAATTGGAAGGGATAGTATAGTTGTGGAAGAAGTACTATACGAGTGGGATAGTGTAGTGGTAGTATCTAGGGGGATATGCTGGAGTAATGGTGTAGGTGTCATGTGTGAAAATGGTTTAGTGGGCTCAGAAGATAGAGTATATGGAGATAGCTACGCATCATCCACAGTATAATATTAAGGCACCCAAGTGCGGTACCCACTATATTCTAGAGAATCCATATCTTCTGGATAAATGAGAGATCAATAGACTATATATAACCCAGATAGAAAACTGTTTGATTGGCATAAAATATGGTAATATTATGTGCCATATTATTTATAAATCATCCCCATTCAACTAAAAAGAAGAATTCCAATTTTCACCTCATGTATCCAATTCATGTTAGGAAAAATATTAGATATAAAAATTTTCAACCCAAATAGGTTCATGTTTTATAATGTTTACATCCCACAAATTAAGAAATTTGTTCCACTTTTCCCCAAGAACATTTGACATACTACAATCATTTTTCTTCCTTCCAAAACTTTAGAAAATCTATTATATTATATGGAAACTATCATTGGGTTCCACGCATTTCACCCATTCTTTAATGTTATGATCTAGAAAATATTCAAATCTAATAATGTTTTGTAGAAATAAAACATACAACATAAAATGGTTCATGATGAATTTTTAATCATTTCCAATTAAAATTAAATAGGGTCACTTACCCTATTTGTATCTAAATTAAAACATAGGGTAAATCATTGAATAATTCCAAAGTAGTTGACCATCATAATTTCAGTTTCCTAAGACATAGTTTTATACATGAATAAAATATTAGAATCTTATCAGATGATATGATGACCAATCACAAAATGCATTATTCGTTTCATTTCTTTGTTTATATACTCCATAAATTTTGGAATTTTTAAAATCATATATTCTTATCTATTCAAGACCAGCCATTTTCTTATGCTTTTTTTTCATATTTTTTTGTGTCCACGATTAATTGTTTCCCAATAAGGATAATGACTTAATTCCAACAAAAGGTGATAGAGATTCCCAAAAACAAGTTAGAATGGTGTGGTTTTGATGGTTGTTATATATTTTTTATGACACACTCTAAGTGAAACATCAAATTTATAACTCCAATTGTTCTTACTTTTACTCACATTATTTTCCTAAATTTGATTGATCTTCCAATTAGAAAAATCATCTGTAAAGACCCGCAAATTTCAAGGAAATTTTTTTCTTAATTTTCTTTGGAATTTTACAAGAGCGCAGCTTCAGACGGCACCTGATTCCGAGGCCCGGTGTGCCCGGAATCAATTTCCGAAGTTTGGCTCGGGTACGTTCAGTGAACGGACGAGCGGGTTTTTCTATCTTTTGAACCGGTGCCCGGAATCGAATTCTGAGGGCACCGATGAAATCGCAGCGCCGGTATTTGCTTAGAAACGCCTCTTCCGGAGTTGCGTTTGCTCAGACGTGGTTTTTAAATTTTGCGGCTTTAAGTCAGAAATAAAATAAAGTTTGTGCGACAACTTTATTTTATTTCACTTAAGCAGCTTGGAAGCCACTTGAAGCCACTTAAAGGTGGCTTGAACTAAGTTGAACTGGATAGGATGCTATCCAGAAATATCCTACCCCTTGGTAGGATATTTGTGCGGTGGGGCCCGCACGAGCCCCGCCGTTTCTTTCGCTAAGTAACGCACCCGCGAAAACCCGTCAAAGTAACTGAAAAGTCAACCGACGCGTTTTCTTTAATTCTTAACAGACCATTTAATTGGGCGGTTTATTTCGTGAATTAAATGGGCTGTTTCTTTCGTAAATTAAATGGGTCGTTTCTTTCGAATTGATGGATCGTTTCTTAACCGGTTTCGTGTGTTGGCATGTTTATAAAATAAGACCAACCTAAAAATCCTTGGAAAGGATTTGAGAGAATCTTCGTTCCTTCATCTCCCCGCGAAGAACGCGAAGAACGCGAAGAACACGAAGAACGCGAAGAACGCGAAGAACACCGGCGACCGGAATTCGACGACGCACGCCGTGATCTGCGACGTCGACGAGCCCTACCCGCGACGTTCTTCGGCGACGTCTTTCTTCCGCGGCTGATCCTCGTTCGACAAAAAAGGTGAGAATCGAATCTTCTAATTCTCTCCTTTTTATAATTCGATATCAGCGGATTTAAATTAATTAAATCCGTTTGATCTTGATCCGGAGATTGGCGACGCGACGCGGGATACCGCGACGACGCGACGATCTCTTTCTTCCGCGACGAGCGATTCCGCGACGACCCCTCGTCCGACGACGACAACAAGGTAAGGGTTGATTGGATTATTATATTTCTTTTCCCGTGTTTATTCTTTTCAAATAAAGAACCCGATCGGAACAATTTTAATCTATTTAAAATTGTTGATTTGGTTGATCCTTTTCCCTCCCGGTGACGTTTATGGCTAACGCGGAGGGTGCGGGTCTAACGAACAAGACCCGGCAACCCTCCGCCGATCTATTTTTGTTGTGCGGATATGGCGGACGATGACGAACCGCGCGGAAGGGGCGATCCGTTGATCCCGCAGTGAAGGTCGGCATCCGGGAGGGGCAACGGCGCAGACGGGAGGCAAATCGGGCCACCGGAGCATCTCCGGCGGCCCGCGGAAGGCGGCGGCGGCGCGGGTCGCCGGCGGCGCCCGGCGCGCCGCCGTGGAGGAAGACCGCCGCGGCTGAAGCCGCGGCGGCAACGGCGGCCGGTTCCGCGGCCGCGCGGAACCGGGACGGACGCGGCGGCCCGGGCCGCGTCCGCGTGACAGGCGGCCCCCCGCGGGGCCGCGGTTCCCTCAAGCCGCGGGATCAACCCGCGGCGGCGGCGGCTCCCTCGGCCGCTCGGCCGAGGCCGAGCCGGCCGGTCCGGTCGGCCGGGCCGCGCCCAGGCCGGACCGGACCCGGCCGAGCCGGTTCGGGCCGGTTCGGGTCGGCCCGGTTCGGGCCGACCCGGTTCGGCCGACCCCAGGGGGGGTTCGAGCCGGGTCGCCCCGGGCCCAGTACCCCCGTTCCGGGCCCTCTTCGGTCTTTCGCCCATATCTTGGGCCTGGGACCTCCGATTGACGAACCGTCAGTGGCTACGCGATCCTTGGATCGAGACGGTCGTTTCGGTATATTATTCTCAAGGTTTCAGAAGACTTTGGGTTCGGCCGGGTTGGTTCGTACACGAAACCAACCGGGCCCTCGGAGCGGAAACGCTCATAACTTGAGCTACGGACGTCCGAACGACGTTCCGTCAGCTGTGGTAGTTTCCTCTAAGTGAGACGGAACTTTTGGCATACCCCGCCCGAGGATCGGATACAGGCGGAGTACGGTTGGGTTGGTTTTGCCCTAAAAACCAACCGGGCCCCTGGGACGAAAATGCCAATAACTCTCAGACCGGGCGTCCGATTGACGCGCCGTCTGTTGCGTTGAGATCCTGTTGTCGATACGGAAATTTTGGATACATCAACTTCGGACTACGTGTCAGTTGATGTATTAGCCCCTCGGCTCGTGGAGCGGACCCTCCTAAACGAGCTCGCTACGTGCGGGAACCCTAGCGCTGGCTGTGACCTCGACGACAGAACAGAGATCCTCCGTGGACTGCGACGACGACAGAGCAGAGATCCTCCGTGGACTGCGACGACGGCAGAGCAGAGATCCTCCGTGGACTGCGACGACGGCAGAGCAGAGATCCTCCGTGGACTGCGACGACGGCAGAGCAGAGATCCTTCGTGGACTGCAGCGACGACTGTGCAGGGACCTCAGTGGACTGCGTCGACTATTGCACTCAGCGATCCTACGCGGATCAGTGCCCGATCCTGTGTGGGTCCTACTACCGGTTCTGTGTGAGCCACTGCCTACCGGTTCTGTGTGAGCCACTGCCTACAGGTTCTGTGTGAGCCCGATCCTGTGTGGGTCTTTTGCGGGGGTTAGTACCTATCGATCCTTCGTGGGTCCGACGACTGAGACGGATCAGTGATCGTCTTTGACGTCATCTGAAAAAGTATACCTGGTTGAGCTGAATCTTATGTTACTCTCCTTTATGGATTGTGTTGAACTATCCTTTGTGGATTTACTGTTTACTCTCCTTTGTGGATTTGAGTCTTGCTTTCCTATGTGGATTGAGTTGTTCTTGAGCTCGTGAGCAGAGCTAGAAGTAGGGACTTAGGTATATGTATGGGCATATACCTAAGTCAAGTCAGATGTTACTTCGTGATTGCATCTTTCTTTTGTGCTATATCCTTTGTGGATTTCGGGAGACCTTCGGGGGTCTCGGGGTCCTTACTGAGTAGTTGTACTCACCCCTGCACGGGCTATGCCCGCACCTTGTTGTGTTGGTTGCAGACGACGGACAGCACTGATCACGGTTGGGGCGTGGAGCAGGACGGTACCTGGGGGTGGACCACTGGGCGGGACGTGCTCGGAGCGGACGTGGGACCCGAGGAGCTTGGAGGCTATCTGTACCCACCCTTCAGGTGGGATTGCCAGTGGACGACACGAGGCCGCCGTCTTTTCAAAAGTTGCTGTACTTTAATTTTCAGTTGTACTTTACAGTTGGGCTTGTATTTCCGGCCCCCTTTACTTTTCTGCACTTTACTTTCCGCTTGCTGACTCTGTGTGGTTGTTACTTATAAAGGCAATGCCTTCCCTGTTTACTGGGATTTTACGCCTTGGTGCTAGTCGCCAGCCCCTGGCCTATGGAAGGCGGGCTTGGGGTAGTCACGGCACGGGCCCCGAGGACGGGTCGTGACAAATTGGTATCAGAGGCGGTCGGTTCTACCGCAGACTCTGATCGTCCTTTCTTTCTATGTGAAGCAATAGTGTTTAGTGTATTGAGTGTGGTTATCAGTTCAGGGAGCCCAGTGTTGGTGCGGCGGCCGATGTATCCGTACACCAGGACCCTGACTCCTGATTTCCGACTTAATGCATGAAAACATTGATTGCGTGTATGTTTCAAGTTTTCTTTGTGATTGCTTGTGTCAGCTCACCGGGTATACTGAACTGCTTTATGAAAGTCTCAAGTTTTCCTTGTGATTACTTGTGCCAGCTCACCAGGTATACTGTTCTGACTGTGGTGCTCTTGTTCTCCTTTTCAGGATGGCCCCGCGACGACTGCCAGCTAGGGTTCCGAGTGTAGGGCGCGACGGCAGCCCACCGAGCGACGAGGCCTCGGTGCAGGGCCCTTTGCCAGCAGTGGCACCGGCGGTAGCCTTACCCGCCGAGCCACTGATGCTTCCAGTACCAGACGCTGACGATGCACGTCGCCTCAGGGCACTGCACGAGTTTCAGAGCCAGCGACCGCCCATGTTTCGCGGTGAGGCGGACCCCCAGGCCGCCGAGGACTGGCTAGAGGCGGTGGTACGGATCTTCAGGCTAGTGAGGACACCAGCGGATCTCATGGTGATTCTCGCAGCGAGCCTCCTGCAGGCGGCGGCAGGACGATGGTGGAGCCTGATGCTCCAGGTTCACGATGAGGCATCCCTGCTCTGGACGGACTTCGAGAGCCTCTTCCGCTCTGAGTTCGTCCCGGCCACCCTCCGAGCGGTGCGCATCCAGGAGCTTCTCCAGCTGCGCCAGGGCAGCATGACGGTCGCTCAGTACGCGGCGAGGTTCACGGACCTATCTCGCTACTCGACCGACATGGTACGGGACCCCTTCTTCCGGGCCCGGACCTTCGAGCAGGGCTTGCGACAGGAGATTCGGGCGTCGCTGATCTCCCTCAGCATTCCGACCCAGGCGGGAGTGCTGGAGCGAGCCCTCCTGATCGAGAGCTTCCTGGCAGAGCCTTCTTCAGCGGCGAGACCTAGCGCAGGGCGGCAGGTACCTGAGTCTTCGGCAGCAGGTAGCCGACGGATGACTCACGGGTCCAGCCAGACCAGACCCCCACGCAGACGGCCTCAGGACACCGGCTCAGCAGTACGAGGCACACAGCGGAGTGCCAGCCTTTCGAGAGGCAGGTTGTGCTACTCTTGCGGCGGGCAGGGTCACATGGCTCGTGACTGCCCGACTCGCCGACCAGAGGAGCAGCAGACGGTGGAGGGGCCACCCAGGCAGAGGCAGAGGGTCGACCGTGGCGGTCCGCAGGGAGGAGGCGGACGAGGCAGAGGAGCTGGCCGAGCAGCGGGTGGTGGGCGACGCTCCCAGGCTCTACCCCCACCACCACCAGGAGGGCCACCTCGACCACAGGGAGCTGGCGGGCAGGGACAGGCCCAGCTCCAGGCAGTGGAGGCCTACGACCCCGACTTGCCAGAGATGATTCGAGGTACGATCTGTGTCTATTCCACCCTTGCTGCAGTACTTATAGACACAGGAGCGAGTCACTCTTTCATAGCCTCTGCCCTTGTTCGGAGCTCGGAGATTCCGACTGAGCCGTTGGATCGATCCTTACGGCTAGAGACTCCTACGGGAGCGGACTCGACGATTACGCACTGGTGCCGGCAGTGTGAGCTTACTCTAGGAGGCGAGAGCTTCGGCTGGGATCTCCTTGTAGTGGCGTCGAGGCCTTACGACGTCGTCTTGGGCATGGATTGGCTATCCACGGTTCATGCCCAGATCGACTGTTTTAGGCGCAAGGTGCGATGTGTTCGTACCGACGGGAGCAGGTTTACCTTCACCGGCGAGAAGGGAACCTTTACAGCACAGGATGGACTTCCGCGGAGGAGAGTGCAGCCCATCTCTCATCAGTTGGCTAGCCTCATCCTAGGAGCAGTGGACGTGCGGAGTCCGGCTTTTCCTGCAGTGGTGGACCAGTACGTGGACGTCTTTCCCGACGACGTTCCAGGGCTACCTCCTCGTAGAGAGGTAGACTTTTACATCGACTTGTACCCCGGGACAGCCCCGATATCTACTCCAGCATATCGGATGGCCCCCGCCGAGCTTCGAGAGCTGCGGGTACAGTTGGAGGACTTGCAGAGCAAGGGGTTTATCCGACCCAGTGTTTCACCCTGGGCTTCCCCGATTTTGTTCGCCAAGAAGGCGGACGGGAACATGCGACTATGTGTCGACTATCGTCGCCTGAACCAGGTGACAGTGAGGAACAAGTATCCGCTGCCACGGATTGATGACCTCTTCGATCAGCTCAAGGGAGCGCGGTGGTTCTCGAAGATAGACCTCCGGTCAGGCTATCATCAGCTCAGAGTTCGAGACGAGGACGTACAGAAGACGGCCTTCAGGTGTCGGTATGGCCATTATGAGTTCTTGGTTATGCCGTTCGGCGTAACCAATGCTCCAGCAGTGTTCATGAGCCTCATGAACAGGATCTTCCAGCCATACCTCGACCGATTTGTCGTTGTCTTCATTGACGACATTTTGGTATACTCGACGACTGAGGAGGAGCATGCCTACCACCTGCGAGTTGTGCTAGACATACTCCGAGAGCACCAGCTTTATGGCAAGCTCTCAAAATGCCAGTTCTGGTTACGTGAGGTCCATTTCTTGGGGCACGTCATTTCTGAGGCGGGAGTTGCAGTGGATCCCGCGAAGATCGAGGCAGTGCTAGCTTGGGAGCCACCCAGGAGCGTGACAGAGGTGCGGAGCTTCTTGGACCTAGCCGGATACTATCGGAGATTCGTGCCAGACTTCTCCATAGTTGCGGCACCACTCTCAGCTTTGACAAAGAAGGGGAAACCCTTCGTGTGGTCAGACAGATGTCAGCAGAGCTTCCAGGAGCTGAGACAGAGATTGACCAGCGCACCTATCTTGAGGTTGCCTGAGGAGGGAGTTGGGTACGTAGTTTACTGCGATGCATCAGGGACTGGACTCGGGTGCGTCCTGATGTAGGAGCGGGCCGTGATCGCCTACGGATCACGTCAGTTGAGGCCGCATGAGCAGAACTGCGCCACTCATGACCTGGAGTTAGCAGCAGTGGTCTTCGCCCTGAAGACGTGGCGGCACTATCTGATGGGCGAGCGCTTCACGGTCTTTTCTGACCACCAGAGTCTCAGTTATATCTTCTCTCAGAAGGACCTGAACCTGAGACAGCGGAGATGGCTTGAGTTCCTCCAGGACTATGACTTTGAGATAGTCTATACTCCTGGGAAGGGGAACGTGGTAGCCGATGCCCTCAGCAGGAGGACGGGCATTCAGCTACTTGAGGAGGCGACGGAGCAGCTAGCCTCCTTGCAGATATCCTTCGTGGATAGAGACGGAGCAGCCTTTCTTCAGTCTCTCACAGTCTCTCCTCCACTTCTACAGCGGATCAGAGAGGCTCAGCGTGAGGACGCCGACTGTGAGACCCGGCGTGCACTGATATCCTCAGGTCAGGCGCCTGATGGTTTCTCCCTTGGAGCAGAGCATGACATCCTTTTCAGAGGACGTACCTTCGTACCAGTCGCTCTACGAGAGGAGGTGCTGAGAGAGTTTCACACTTCTCCCTTGGCGGTACATCCCGGAGTGGCGAAGATGTACCAGGATCTCAGACGACAGCACTGGTGGCCGGGCATGAAGAAAGATGTGGCAGAGTTCGTTTCACGATGCCTCACCTGCCAGCAGGTGAAGGCAGAGCATCAGGTACCAGCAGGTTTGGTACAGCCCTTGGAGGTCCCGGAGTGGAAGTGGGATAGCATATCTATGGACTTCGTGACTGGACTTCCACGCACTTCCAGAGGTCACGACTCCATTTGGGTGATTGTCGACCGACTCACCAAGTCGGCACACTTCTTACCCACCAGAGAGCAGGGATCAGTGGAGATCTTAGGACGTCTTTACGTCCAGGAGATCGTACGGCTTCACGGTGTGCCATCGTCTATTGTCTCCGATCAAGATGCTCGTTTCACTTCCCGGCTTTGGAAGGGGTTGCAGGAGGCGTTCGGGACGCGGCTCCATCTGAGCACAGCCTTCCACCCTCAGACGGATGGTCAGACGGAGAGGACCATACAGACACTCGAGGACATGCTCCGAGCATGTGTTCTCGACTTTGGTCGCAGCTGGGAGGACCACCTACCCTTGGTGGAGTTCGCGTACAACAACAGCTACCACTCCACCATCGGGATGGCACCATACGAGGCGTTGTACGGCAGACCCTGCAGATCACCGTTGTGCTGGACAGACCCTGGGGAGTCAGCACTCGTGGGACCAGAGATGGTCCGATCCACGACAGAGAAGGTCCAGATCATCCAGGAGAGGATGAGGACAGCTCAGAGCCGGCAGAAGTCATATGCTGACAAGAGGCGGAGGCCACTAGAGTTCGAGGATGGCGACCACGTCTTTTTGCGTGTCTCACCTCGACGTGGTTTACGGAGATTTGGCCGAGGCGGCAAGTTGTCTCCACGCTTCATCGGGCCTTTCCAGGTCCTCAGCAGGATAGGAGAGGTGGCTTATCGCCTGGCTCTACCACCTCAGTTGCACCGGGTGCACGACGTCTTTCACGTGTCTCAGCTGAGGAGATACGTGCACGACCCGACGCACATCATCGACTTTGGGGAGCTGGACGTGGACGATGGGGCGACTTTTGCGGAGGTCCCAGTGGAGATCGAGGATCGACAGGAGCGGGTCCTACGTGGGCGGTCGATTCCTCTTGTGCGCGTCAGATGGCAGCACGGGAACCTCCAGGAGAGCACTTGGGAGCGGGAGGCTCAGATGCGTGCTCAGTACCCCCATTTGTTCCCCTAGTTTTGATGTATCTTTACGGGGACGTAAAGCCCTGAGGTGGGAGTAATGTAAAGACCCGCAAATTTCAAGGAAATTTTTTTCTTAATTTTCTTTGGAATTTTACAAGAGCGCAGCTTCAGACGGCACCTGATTCCGAGGCCCGGTGTGCCCGGAATCAATTTCCGAAGTTTGGCTCGGGTACGTTCAGTGAACGGACGAGCGGGTTTTTCTATCTTTTGAACCGGTGCCCGGAATCGAATTCTGAGGGCACCGATGAAATCGCAGCGCCGGTATTTGCTTAGAAACGCCTCTTCCGGAGTTGCGTTTGCTCAGACGTGGTTTTTAAATTTTGCGGCTTTAAGTCAGAAATAAAATAAAGTTTGTGCGACAACTTTATTTTATTTCACTTAAGCAGCTTGGAAGCCACTTGAAGCCACTTAAAGGCGGCTTGAACTGAGTTGAACTGGATAGGATGCTATCCAGAAATATCCTACCCCTTGGTAGGATATTTGTGCGGTGGGGCCCGCACGAGCCCCGCCGTTTCTTTCGCTAAGTAACGCACCTGCGAAAACCCGTCAAAGTAACTGAAAAGTCAACCGACGCGTTTTCTTTAATTCTTAACAGACCATTTAATTGGGCGGTTTATTTCGTGAATTAAATGGGCTGTTTCTTTCGTAAATTAAATGGGTCGTTTCTTTCGAATTGATGGATCGTTTCTTAACCGGTTTCGTGTGTTGGCATGTTTATAAAATAAGACCAACCTAAAAATCCTTGGAAAGGATTTGAGAGAATCTTCGTTCCTTCATCTCCCCGCGAAGAACGCGAAGAACGCGAAGAACGCGAAGAACGCGAAGAACGCGAAGAACGCCGGCGACCGGAATTCGACGACGCACGCCGTGATCTGCGACGTCGACGAGCCCTACCCGCGACGTTCTTCGGCGACGTCTTTCTTCCGCGGTCGATCCTCGTTCGACAACAAAGGTGAGAATCGAATCTTCTAATTCTCTCCTTTTTATAATTCGATATCAGCGGATTTAAATTAATTAAATCCGTTTGATCTTGATCCGGAGATTGGCGACGCGACGCCGGATACCGCGACGACGCGACGATCTCTTTCTTCCGCGACGAGCGATTCCGCGACGACCCCTCGTCCGACGACGACGACAAGGTAAGGGTTGATTGGATTATTATATTTCTTTTCCCGTGTTTATTCTTTTCAAATAAAGAACCCGATCGGAACAATTTTAATCTATTTAAAATTGTTGATTTGGTTGATCCTTTTCCCTCCCGGTGACGTTTATGGCTAACGCGGAGGGTGCGGGTCTAACGAACAAGACCCGGCAACCCTCCGCCGATCTATTTTTGTTGTGCGGATATGGCGGACGACGACGAACCGCGCGGCAGGGGCGATCCGTTGATCCCGCAGTGAAGGTCGGCATCCGGGAGGGGCAACGGCGCAGACGGGAGGCAAATCGGGCCACCGGAGCATCTCCGGCGGCGGCGCGGGTCGCCGGCGCGGCGGCGCCGGCGACCGGAGGCGGCGGCGCCCGGCGCGCCGCCGTGGAGGAAGCCCGCCGCGGCTGAAGCCGCGGCGGCAACGGCGGCCGGTTCCGCGGCCGCGCGGAACCGGGACGGACGCGGCGGCCCGGGCCGCGTCCGCGTGACAGGCGGCCCCCCGCGGGGCCGCGGTTCCCTCAAGCCGCGGGATCAACCCGCGGCGGCGGCGGCTCCCTCGGCCGCTCGGCCGAGGCCGAGCCGGCCGGTCCGGTCGGCCGGGCCGCGCCCAGGCCGGACCGGACCCGGCCGAGCCGGTTCGGGCCGGTTCGGGTCGGCCCGGTTCGGGCCGACCCGGTTCGGCCGACCCCTGGGGGGGTTCGGGCCGGGTCGCCCCGGGCCCAGTACCCCCGTTCCGGGCCCTCTTCGGTCTTTCGCCCATATCTTGGGCCTGGGACCTCCGATTGATGAACCGTCAGCGGCTACGCGATCCTTGGATCGAGACGGTCGTTTCGGTATATTATTCTCAAGGTTTCGGAAGACTTTGGGTTCGGCCGGGTTGGTTCGTACACGAAACCAACCGGGCCCTCGGAGCGGAAACGCTCATAACTTGAGCTACGGACGTCCGAACGACGTTCCGTCAGCTGTGGTAGTTTCCTCTAAGTGAGACGGAACTTTTGGCATACCCCGCCCGAGGATCGGATACAGGCGGAGTACGGTCGGGTTGGTTTTGCCCTAAAAACCAACCGGGCCCCTGGGACGAAAATGCCAATAACTCTCAGACCAGGCGTCCGATTGACGCGCCGTCTGTTGCGTTGAGATCCTGTTGTCGATACGGAACTTTTGGATACATCAACTTCGGACTACGTGTCAGTTGATGTATCAGCCCCTCGGCTCGTGGAGCGGACCCTACTAAACGAGCTCGCTACGTGCGAGAACCCTAGCGCTGGCTGTGACCTCGACGACAGAACAGAGATCCTCCGTGGACTGTGACGACGACAGAGCAGAGATCCTCCGTGGACTGCAACGACGGCAGAGCAGAGATCCTCCGTGGACTGTGACGACGGCAGAGCAGAGATCCTCCGTGGACTGCGACGACGGCAGAGCAGAGATCCTTCGTGGACTGCAGCGATGACTGTGCAGGGACCTCAGTGGACTGCGTCGACTACTGCACTCAGCGATCCTACGCGGATCAGTGCCCGATCCTGTGTGGGTCCTACTACCGGTTCTGTGTGAGCCACTACCTACCGGTTCTGTGTGAGCCACTGCCTACAGGTTCTGTGTGAGCCCGATCCTGTGTGGGTCTTTTGCGGGGGTTAGTACCTATCGATCCTTCGTGGGTCCGACGACTGAGACGGATCAGTGATCGTCTTTGACGTCATCTGAAAAAGTATACCTGGTTGAGCTGAATCTTATGTTACTCTCCTTTGTGGATTGTGTTGAACTATCCTCTGTGGATTTACTGTTTACTCTCCTTTGTGGATTTGAGTCTTGCTTTCCTATGTGGATTGAGTTGTTCTTGAGCTCGTGAGCAGAGCTAGAAGTAGGGACTTAGGTATATGTATGGGCATATACCTAAGTCAAGTCAGATGTTACTTCGTGATTGCATCTTTCTTTTGTGCTATATCCTTTGTGGATTTCGGGAGACCTTCGGGGGTCTCGGGGTCCTTACTGAGTAGTTGTACTCACCCCTGCACGGGCTATGCCCGCACCTTGTTGTGTTGGTTGCAGACGACGGACAGCACTGATCACGGTTGGGGCGTGGAGCAGGACGGTACCTGGGGGTGGACCACTGGGAGGGACGTGCTCGGAGCGGACGTGGGACCCGAGGAGCTTGGAGGCTATCTGTACCCACCCTTCAGGTGGGATTGCCAGTGGACGACACGAGGCCGCCGTCTTTTCTTCAGTTGCTGTACTTTACTTTTCAGTTGTACTTTACAGTTGGGCTTGTATTTCCGGCCCCCTTTACTTTTCTGCACTTTACTTTCCGCTTGCTGACTCTGTGTGGTTGTTACTTATAAAGGCAATGCCTTCCCTGTTTACTGGGATTTTACGCCTTGGTGCTAGTCGCCAGCCCCTGGCCTATGGAAGGCGGGCTTGGGGTAGTCACGGCACGGGCCCCGAGGACGGGTCGTGACATCATCTTTCCTCTTATTAGGTGGATTAAAGGTATATCAAGTGTTGTAACGAATACAATATTTTTCAAAAACTACTTTTACATATGTATTTGTAAATTAAGTTCCTCAATTAATAATTAGTAATCAGTGAATTTCAAATATAGAGATAATGGTTTCCCTTAAAAACCCAAGGAAACCATGGCTATGTCATGGGTGGTGGCATTGGATTCAACCCACTTTGAAACCTAGTCCATCCAAAATTGGACATAATAAATTCTATAAGAAATATGGGATGGTCCCATGAAATTAATTCCTATACATCAATGATTTCTAAATCATGTATAGGGTTATATGGAATTTCATTTCATTTCCTAATAGTTCATGTCTACTATAAATGATCACAACTCTGTATAAAGCTCCACACACCATAATGGGTTGTGGGAAACAAATTCAAAATTGTAGGATCTCATCCATGATCTATTAAAGTTCACTATTTCCTATAATTACAGACATGGGACAAATTTGGAGGTATTTTGAATTTCATCTTCTTGGATGCAATGTCAAATCATTCGATCAACATCATTCTTAAATAATAGTGGCTCATCTTTATAATATCATGAAGCATTGTTGAATAAAATATTACTATATTGATGTGAGATGTGTGGGTAAAGATATCCCATGGTAATATAGTTCATGATATAATAAGAACACCTTTATTATTGTGTATTTATATTTAAAATTGATTCATCAAAAAAATCATCAACAACACATAGATATTTTTCATACTCAATACATGGTAGTGGATGCCAAGATAAATGGTTAGAAATGACATTTTCAATCTTCATCCCATATATAAAGAATATGTATAATATTTAAAAATAATTAGATCCAGCAAATTATCCATGGTTTGGAAGCCTATTTTTTAAATATCTAATTTAGTGAAGCAGGATCAGTATACACCACCAATTTGGAAAGAACGGGGTATGATTTAAATTTTTCAAAATAAATTACCACTACCATAATATCAATTTCTATGGTCATATAATTGAATTGAGCTTCATTTATGATGTGGTTGACATAATATATGGGGTTTAAGAATTGTGAAACCCACCGTCCAAAAACAACACCCCCAATAAAATGGATGGTATCACACATCAATTCAAAATGCAGATCCCAAGAAGGTAGAACTATGATTAGAGTTCCCATCATACAATTTTTTAGTCCGTAAAATTCCCACATACAATATTTAGTTAAATCTAATGGGATGTCCTTAGATAATTGGTTTTTCTTTGGAAGGTCTATTATTTCATAATATGGGATAATGTGATGATTAAATCTCACATATCCAAGAGACTATAAACTTTCACTATCAAGGGTTTATGTAAATAATTAATCACATTAATTTTTCTCATGGGAAATTCAATGTTATGAGTTGATATTTTATGTTTGAGTAATACACATCCATGGAGCCTAAAATTAATGTTTTCTCAATTTAACATTAGGTAATTCTATTCACATAACTATAGAACTAACTATTGTTTTCTTAGTTGTACTTCGATATAGTGTCCATTTACGAAGAAATCATTCTAGAAAATCATTGGATACTCCACCTCCAAATCATAATTTTTTTTCCTGAACCACTGAAATATATCATTTACATTTTATATTACTAATTCCATCCTTCATTATGTGATGGTTTCTTATGTACATGTGAATGTGGTTTGAAAAAAATATCATGCGTGAACTGCAATTTAATTTTATATGAAATATCCATCTATAAATAATTAAATTTATGCCCAAATAGTCTCTCCCATATATGATCCCTAAATGGGTATATAAAATAGTATTTTATAAATTTTTTGTTGACCTTTTTATAGTCAAAATATACTCAATATCAATTGTTGGTTTGATTGAATATTAAATCATGATCATTTTTTTTAAGAGAAGTCAATCCATCTATCTTTGGGATGACTTGTAGCAGACTCTCCCACTTGGTATCATAGAATGAAAATAATATAAATGTATCAATAATCAATAGTGGTAACCTCCTGACTTCTTCTTTCATTGGTGGAGTCATTTTCCTTTGGGGTTGACATTTTGGTTTAGTAAATTTATTTAACAAAATAATGTGTTTAAAAAACATGTGGCTAATCGCATTGATGTCATCGTTGCACCAAGAAATTGAGTTTATATTCCTTTTAGATTCATCAACTAGTTTTCCTTCATACACATGGTTCAGATATGAACTGATGATAACCATAATTATAGTTTCATTTTATAAGAATGATTACTTTAATGTGTTTAGAAGAGGAATCATTTTGAAAATCGGTGGACTGAAGATTAAGGGTATGAATTGTGGAATATCATTTCCTATAATTGGTTCATTATAATTCACATCTTTATAATTACATCACCTATAAATTTCTGTAGATAGTTTCTCTCAGTCAACCTCTATGATCATGTAATAATATTATTCAATTTCTAGAAAGTAGTATTTAACAATCAAATGAATCACTATGTTTTTTGGTGGATAAAAAATCCTAACATAAATTATTCACTACTAACATTGAAAATTAGCCTCCCATAATTCAAATAAATCAATTCATTTCTAGTGGTGAGAAATGGCCTCCCTATATTGATTGGCATATATCATTCTTCCTCCATATCGAGAATAATGAAATATAATAGAAAAATGAATTTAGAATATTTGACTAAAACAACCTCTAGAAATCCTTCAGGCCAAAAGACTAATATTTCATCTAGTTTATGGGAAAATATTTTTAGTTTAATATATTTTAGCCCTATATTTGGGAATACACTAATCATCATGATATTGATTCTTGTATTGAGGTCACACTAGTATTTTCATAATTCATGATTTCTTATCATGGAAGGAATCAAGAAGACTATAGGTTCTCACATCATTTGGGGGATCTTCCACTAAATTATTGAGATGATATCTTAAATCAAGGATATGAATTAAATTTATTCCATTTCATTTTATTAGAGAGAATGTGCTTCAATAATTTTTCATAATTAAGAATTTAGGTATTTCTTTTTAAAAAGGGGATAGAGATGTTTAACTTCTTGAACATATCTAATAACTTTTTATACTTCCCCTCTACCTTTCCATTTCAAATTACCAATAATAATTTAGTAGCATGTTTTTTTTGTGGAGGAACCACATAATTTTTTTTTGTCTGGGTTAACTTTTATAGGAGATTCATTTATTGGATCAAAATATAAATTTCATATCATAGTGGTAGTGCATGGTCTAACCCACATGTACATACTAGAAAAATTGGTAAACTATATATTAGGACATGATGTGTGTATTACTCATGTGACTCTCATAGTGTGGATATTTTAGACTTATGGAGTTTGGAATTAATTCAGACAAAAGAGTCGTATCAAGGTCTATTTTTTGGGATTATGAAAATGTTATTCTTGAATCAATCTTGATATAGTCCTATGTGGTAGGATGTGATTCAGTGAAAAGGTCACCAATTTGATTTGGTCGAACAAACTTGATGTATATAATCTAGAATCTACACATTTTAATAGAGGTTGTTAACAAACTAGTTGAAATAATCATAACATTCTTGGTAGAATATTTTAAATTCTATTGAACGAAAAATATTCACCTCAAACTAGGTTAGGACCCTTCTATTTAAATTACCTAGATTAGGATTATACAATATAATTCCATTAAAAATAATTATTAGCCTAATTACTAGCCACATTTTTACAAATGTTTAGATTTATGTTTTCAATATGTATCAAGAACCCATACTCTTGACCATATAGGATCATACAGACATGATAATGGTTATTACAGACAAATTAGAAATCGATCAAATTCATTCCATGTATATTAATAAATTCATTTTAATGTAATCCATGATTACATAAATTAATATTAAACCAAATACATAATTTAATGAATGAATAAGAAAGGGAACCCATCAATTGAGGCTAAAAAGTAGTTGGAATTGAATCAACAATTCAATCATGAAAAATAAATACTTGAGTCTCAATATGATGTGAAAAAACCAAAGATAAATTAAACTTTGGGAAAAATTAAAAATTTAGGTATTGAAATTGCGGAGAAAGAAAAATTTGTAATAAATAAATATTACAAACACATCCTTTCATCTCATCTATTATTGGTATATTTGTATGCCCGTGAATATCAAGATGTGTAACTATTTAACATCATGAATTTCATTAAATTACTTATCCTTCCAAAATTTATTAACATGTAATATAAATTGACACTTGGAAATTAGTTACCGATAAATCTCATGAAATATTGTATCTCCTTGATTTCATGGCATGAATGTTCAATGAGTTCAGAATTTAAAAACATTAATGCAATGTAATGTCTTGACATATGATATTTCGTTATCCTAGAGGATTCACATCATATAACAACCGCATGATATAACCTCCATATTTTCTTCGTCCTATGGTCATGGATTTTAAATAAATAGCAAGTTCCATAATGTATAATATCTAAAATTTCGGAATTTAATGTAGCTCCTCTTTTTATAATTAGGTAAAAACTTCATGAAAAAACAAACAAAAGAAACTTCATTTTGCAATAAGGCACTAAATGATATTAAATAAATGTATCCAATAGACACACACATATAAATTTATATTATCATATTGTGATAAGGAATAACCTATCATCATTGGTAGGTCTTTCTTGACCACTAGGGTATATTTAATTGATGTGTAAAAGGGTAAGATAATTTGTCATATTATGGAATTAACATAGGAATTAATTTCATTAAAACAATATTTCAACCCATCTATATAGGAAATTTATTAATATATGGGATTATAGAGTATTAGAACCCACATTTACATGAATAACCACATAAAAAAAATCGTAAATGAAGAAATGAATTTATACTCATAAAATAAAAATTAGACTATGGATATTAATGTTTTTTTTAATGAAAAGAATTTTTTTGAGGATGAACACTATCTTTCTGAGATAAGAGAGTTTCTAATATGATTTATGGAACATATGACTTCTGTAAATGAGTAGTATCTCTGTAGAAAGTATGAGGGAGGGATTTTTAAATCCATTGATTAATTTATTGGACAATATGTTTAAATATATGGTCTATGTTTAGCAAGAAATGAGTTTCACATTTTGATAATAATAATAAAATTCCTAATTTTGGACTCAAAATTTAGAAACTATCCAATTTTCACACTCACTTTAAGAAACACATTGATGAACATGGGAAACCTCGACCTAAGAGTCTATCTTCTAGTGAGAAAGCACCAAAATAATAGCTCAATCCACTATCATCTGATTTGAAATATATTCTTTGGATGATTCCCTATCACTGCATATTATAATTTCTTTCAAGTTAATAAGGTCAAAATTAGAGTTTTGTTGTTTTGTTTATAATGTTTAAAGAATTCATTTTCTGTCCCATAAATGATATTAATAGTATAAATCAATCTTAAAGCATTTATAAAATTCTCATCGAACTAGAACACATACCTAGAGTCATAGTACAGAGAATATAGAACCCAAACAAGAAGGAAGTGATTAAAGTGGAATTTGTTATATCATTTAATTCTATAATAAAATTTCCAAACATTGATATTCCACGAGGCAGTCCAATTCATGTGGTCCCAATGAATATTGGCTTAAAAATTATAAAAAATTTAAAGAACAGACAAGTTCATGATAAGATATGAAACAAATACAATGTTTGTATATATTATAAGAATCATATTTCTGCCACTAGGAAAGAGTATTTATTAATGAATTTATAGGATCATATACTTGAGTGGATGGCTTGAAATTAGTTTTTGTACTATCTTGATATAATCCCTAGTTAAAAACAAATTGTTTTATCATATTTATATGTATAAGACCTCCTTAAAATTTTTATTTGGTAAATTTACCTATCATTAATGTCCCACTAGATAATGTGGTGCTGCCAAAAATTTCAATGATATATTATGGTCATTTTATCTGACATGATTGGTATAGTAATTGATTTTTTAATGGATGATTTATTAGTTTGGGTTAGTGACTATTAAGAATTCATTAAAAATTTAGTGATAGTTTAGTGTAGATTATTGAAAAGAAATATTGTCTCAAATGAGGAAAAGTGTTGGTTCATGGTTAGTGAGGAAAGTTTCATCAGTAAAATGTTTTATATAAGGCTAATTTAGGAAGAGAATTATAAAATTGAGATTATTCCAAATATTCCCATTTATAAAATTGTGAAGAGAAATAGTAGTCTATTAAGACATGTCAGATTTTAAAGTTTATTTGTCAAAAATATTTCCAAAATCACAATTCATTTTTCATACCTTTTTAAGTATAAACCAATTTTCAATGGTAAATGATTATTTTAAATTAATTTTTTTATGGAAAAATTCACATATTCCCCTATTATCATTACCCAAGATCAAAATTAACATTTTGAGGTTATGTGTGATTCTAGTGATGTTTTTTTACGTGATATATTGGGGAAAATGAAGGAAAATATGTTGTATGTAATCAAATATTATAAAAAGAACAACATTATTCTTGGAAACATTATTTCACAAATAAAAAATATTTATCTAGTGTTATGTTTTCCCTAGAAAAATTTATAATATACTTGATGAGAAACAATGTTTTCATTTTCATAGATCATTCAACAATAAAAATACATACTGGCCAAGATTATCTTTAAACAAAGGGTAAATATAAGGAATGTATAGTTTTATTAGTTCGATTTGGATATAAAGGATAATAAATAGTCCAAGAATATAGTTCTTTTATACATTCCATGGTCCAGCTTGACCTAATTTATGAATAATGGGAGATAAACACCCCATTCCCAAATGAGATAATTTTTTCTTTTTTTGACATTATATGCCTGGTATATAGAATATTTCAATTAAACAATTATAGGTTTATGCCTAATGACATTTCATAGAATCAATGGAGGCATTTTAAATCTATGTATATGTAATAATTTTATGAAAATGGTATCCTTTATAAGATATCTTTTGATTGTACTTTGAGTAGGTCTTTATTTGAGGATGAAATTTTACTCGTCCATGAGATTTTTCATCAATATCATTGGGGTGGAAACCATAATGTAGATGGAATGTCCCAAAAAAATTTATATTATAGTTTATAATGTACAAAAATTTTCAACGATATAAGGATTCTTGTGATTGGATATAGAAAACATCAAATTCTATAATGTGTTTGCAGAATGAAGTATCTAACAAAAAAATAGATTTTGTTGGTTTATGTATTTTTTGAATGGGGAATGTATTTGATAGGAAATTAAATATTTTCTAATAGAAATCATTTTATTATTATCATTATAGACTATGTTTCAATTTGAGTTGAGACAGTGTCTACTCTAAACAATCTTTATTCTAGTTTTTTTAAATTCATCAAGATGATTATATTTTCTAGGGTTAGAGTTCGCAAATAATCCATTTTTTATAATTCCACAAACATTAAGAAATTTAAATTTAAATAAATGATGGAGAAATTTGGGTGCTCGCACAGGATAAAAACTATATTCCTCCCAGAGACTCCTAGGTAGGCTTATGTTTATAATAGAGAGATAAAATAGTTTTTATAAAAGTCATTTTATATCTCATGGAATTATTGGTCTATTATGATATATAATTAGTTTAGAGCCTAAAATGACTACATAGAAGTCCTAAATAGATATTTACCCATGAATGCTTACTTTTTCAATGACTTTTCATCTTCCTCTAGAGTTGTATCACAAGAACTTTTAGAATGTAAATGACCTGAAATTTTAGAAAATGTTAACTTGTGAGAGGTGGTTTCCTCAATAAGAGTGAGATCTAGGTAATAAGGAGGGAAACATATGAAATTATAAAATTTACAAGGAGATAAAATCCTTTCATAACTCAATAATTCAGAATTGGTATTTAAATTTTGTTCAAATGGAATTTGTATTCAATTCTAAACTGAAAATGTTTTAGAGAAAATTGAAAACAATGTGCTTGGGACCCTTAACCTTTATTTGAGTTCTTATTAATGGGGTTTTATAGCAATTCAGAGGGGATAATATATTATTACAGTCAATTTTAATTAATGAAAACATTATTTTATATGGTATCTGAAGTGATGTTCATTCATCCCCTTGCTCGAAAATTGAATATATATGAAGTTTAACTAATTAATTTAAACTCAATGTTTCATTGGAATGAACCCATGATTAATGATTTATTTTAATTTCACTTATTTAATAAATATATCTCCTATTAGTTTATACATAGTTTGTAATCTATTGAAATATTATTATATTTTAATAGATTATTACTACACTATGGGACTTATACAACTTCTCATGCTATAAAATGGATGAAATCAAGGTAAAAGAGAGAAATTCACTATATTATTTCGATAAAACCCCTGTAACATAATAATTAGTTGAAATTTTTCGTTAAAATAAAATTCTATAATCTCATGTATATCTATTTTCCTTTTTTGTAAATGGAAAGGGCCAACCAGAGGACTTCATTCATGTTTATAAAAGAGATAATTTTGAATGAACTTCAATGCAAAAATATACCATATTCATGGAAGTTTTTTACTACCGTTTCATTTAATTTATACTGAAAAATAATTGAATGGGTTATTATATTTCATATATTCAGTGTTTTTTAAATAAATCTGGGCCATAATATTAAAATTTGGATTGTACACCAAAAATTACATTCCATACAAATGATGTTTTTTCATTGTTCATCATGATTGTATTGTAGATGAATTGTTAAATGATATGTATTTCTTTTAAATTAAAATCCCAAAATGATGTAAATTTTTTAATATTTTTATGGATAATGTTGAAAATGTGAGTTTTGAACTTTTGTGATATTTCAACATACTATAAATTACTGAATAATAAATTTTTTGGAATAAAATTTTTCTCCCATCATGAGACACAACACTAGGGAAAATTTAAGATTTAATTAATGGGGTTATTTATCCCTACTGAGATATGATTAAATGATTATAGACATCCAAAATGCCCTAAATAATTTATATAAAAAATATATAATTTTTTTCAAATTATTCAAAACCGACGGTATTAGGGAATAAATTTTTAGATTCATGATTCTCTTTTTAGTGTATAATTTTATATTGCTTTTGAGGTTTCATTGATTCTAAATTTTTTGGCTTTGAATTATTGTTTAATGAAGTTGTTCAATGATTTTATTGAAAATATATTTATAAATTAAGAAAATGAGTGTGATTGGATGTAGAGACCCGAAGCCTGACGTACATTGACATTACATTACATTTGCGGAATACTTAGTACATAACAAAAACACACACATAAGGACCGTAATAGTTTAGTGTCTTTGAAACTCGGAAATAATCTTCTAATCGTGGTGAAAGATCTTCAACATCTCTCATAAAGATCTTCCTTTTTTTATACCTAAAACCTTTCTTTATATCTTGGGGAAAAGAAAACATAAAAGGGGGAGCTCAAATTCTCAGTAAGGGTAAACAAAAGAAATATCAATCACATCATATACGTAAGAACATAGCTTTTGGAAATCTTAACCTGCAAAAGAGCTCATAATATCATAACATGGGATAAATCATAGAAGTGAAATGTAATCCCAATAATCATAACTTATAACATGAAACTTTGTGGCATACACACATATTCATAGAGAATCATTTCTTGCTAGTCAAGACTCATTTCCAAGACTATCTTAGTGGGCAAAGTCCCTTTCTGAACCGAGTCACCCTCGTTTCAGTCCTGTTTCACTGAACTGGTATATCCTACCATTCCATCCATGTCTATCTCATGAGATATAAAATCTTTACCCAATGCATTGGAGGGAGATATAGGTCCCACCCATCTTATAATGAATCCTTTCTTATGTGTGTCACATAATCATAAATCATACATCATCGCATAACACATGTAACAAAAATGGAATTCTTAAACAACATGACATCATAAAACAATTCATATAAGATAAAGGAATTCGTAAAAATATTTCCATCACAACATAATCAAATCCATGTAATAATAGGGATAAAAACAGAACCCTTTTATTATCTTAGATGGAAAATTGTTTTGATAAAATACTTCCACTCCATTCTTGAGGAAAATATCCTTTCTACTTCAAAAACATTTTTCCTTTCATAACATGTTATACGACTTTAAAATAAAAGAAGTTGATTAAAAATAAACTTGAAAACTTAAAAAGGAAGATTGTTGGAAATAATTTTTTAAAAATCCATTCTTGCCGTATAAGTTAAAAAAACATTCTTTGTACTTTTGTCGGAAAAGTCAAAAAGTACCTCGTACAAAAAATGACAAAAGATTCCTTTCATTTCATTTACTAAAAACTCACCGAAGGGTAAAAATGGATTTAAGAAATTTTAGGTGGATGGAAATAATATTACATATTGATGAAACATGGATGTGGATGATAAAATACACCCCAGTAAATGCCAATGTATAAACAATCTCGGATAAAAATGAGATTGTGATATTTCCCTTACCTTAGGTCCGACTTGCTTTGTAAGTGTCCGAACCTCCTGTATAATGATTTATATCATGTTATTGACTTATTCCAGAATCATATTCATTGTTATTATATCATATATGGTCCACTTATGACTTTATATTACCCGTTCTTTTGTAAATTCATGTTAAAGTGGCGTTTTTGGTAAAATCGTCTCATTTATCGTTCGTGTTTTTAACTTGTAATTATTAATTTGATTACTTGGATCATGATTACTTATATCCAGAATGTAAAACATGATTTATATATAATATATATTCATAATATATATACATATATAATATATTGATAAATGGATTGAAATACACCGTTCATGGAGACGGTAGTCCGTACATACGCATGAACGCTGTTTTCGTTTCCGTATTGAATTGAATGGAATTATGTAGATGACATACATATAAATATAAATGAATCCAGTATCATTATTATTTCATATATTTCATTAGTACTTATTATATATACTTTATAATCATTTATGAATGGTTAATCATTGAGAATGAATCTCATCACGTCGTGGAGACGGTAGTCCGTACGTACGCACGAGCGATGATATCGTTCCCATGGTCGTGGAATTGTGTTGAAGTGTATTTATACTATTTTAGTATCAATATCACTTTATAATAATCATATATAGTTACTCATTACACCATTATACCCATCCTATTAAGGTGGCGGCGGAAAATAGATTACACCATGGCATGGAGACGGTATTCAGTGCGTACGCACGCGCGGTGATTTCATTTTTCCGTAGGATGGATAGAAGGTGAATTAGGGTTGTTTCATATTTATAATAACATATAAGTATGTAAGTAATACTGATGTTATTACTTTATCATGAAACAACTAATGAGGAAGAAGTTGAAGAAGAATGAAATTGAAAAGATCGGTAATGGATATTACCTCTTCTTTGAAACGCCTCTTTGAATCCTCCACTTAGGGAACTAATATTGGTCTTTGAAGAAGACCAGGACCTATAGGATTATACTAGGTAAGTAGAGAAGGGATTTTGGCAGGGTTTGGCCGAGCATGAAGGCTCAAGGTTGTGTAATGAAGAGAGGGAGGAGGTGCCCTTTTATAAGAGAGGAGAGGGGCACCTTAGGAATATCTCAAAATATTATTTTATATTAAAGTCAAAATCGGTTTATAATGGTTCCAAAGGGTATTATTTCGAAGCTAAAGTGGGGATGGGTCGGAATCCTATCAACCAATAGGATTTAGACAAGTTTAGGTTATTATTTTAACCTTATCAATTAGATTTAACTTTAAGTTAAATAATTTAACTTTTACCGTGTCTTTTTGTTTTCTTAAACTATATGGTTAATACACTTACTATAACATGCCAAACGAACCCCAAATTGTTTATTATTAATATATATATCCTTATCTAATTCATTTGTCCGAACCTTAGATTTTTAGGAAGAAAATAACAATTAATAATATAATATTTGATTTAAACACTATTTTGTGTCAATTTTGACACTATTTGATATATGATTTTTTTGAAAGTCATAACAGAATTATATGTTCGAAACAAGTTGATTAAATCAACAATAATATATCATAGTAACCTATAAAAATAGTGTAATTCATAAAAAGTCTCAAATTACATTTATTTGAGCATTTATAACATCAATTATGTTAACATTTCCTTAAAAGGGTAATTACTGCATCATCGTTGTGTCATAAATAAATTACTTTATTTAATGTCTAAAAATTATAAATAAAATATCATTATGTATGAAATCTTTTTAGCTTTCTAATGAATATTTATAGTCGAATTTATATTATGTATAACTCCATATTAAAAATGTTTTAGTAAATAAACTTTGATTTTAACTCTTTTAACCCTTCTTTAAATAAATTAATAATAAATATCCTAATCTAATCCAGGTGGGCCTAAATGGTCATATTTTATTCCTATGTCTGTTTTTGGTCGAATTACACTTGTCCAATAGAATTAGGACATGTGTTAGGGTAATAATAATATCATTTCTACCCTTAATTACCCTATTTACTTTTTACTGTGGTAAAAAAAGTAAAAAGTTACTATTCACCAAAAATTATTTTCATCTCATTGATCCACATTTTAGTCCTTGATATTAACCTTGTCCCTCGTATTTTCGAAATTCCACTCACAGAGGCGGTAAAATTAAGTTTTATGAAAAATTCAGTTTTTTAACTACCACTTAGTGGTTTCACTATTCATCAAAAATTGAAAGTTTTCAGAAAAATGCCAAAAATTAGGCCTAATCTATATTTGATATTATGAACTCAAAAATGATTTCTATTTTACCAAATTCAAAAAATATCAGTTGCATTAATTAATTTAAAAATTAATTCCCGTCGTCAAAACAAAAGGTGTGTTTTTAAGAGATAATAACTATCAAAAGATTGACACTTGTTTATAACTGTTTTAAATGTTAAATTATATCCAAAGACCAACATTGTATTAAATTGTAAAAATATATTCTAAATATACTTTAAAACCACTCAAATTAATAATTTATCACTATTAATTATTTTTATTAAAAATGTTGTTTTTAATTATAATTTAGTAATTTTCACTATTCATCAGAATATGAATGTTATCCGAAAAGTACCAAAATTTCACCTCAGGCTAAATTCGATACTCCGAATCCAAAAATTAAGTCCATTTTGAGAGCTAAAATTTCTAAAATTTTAAAAGGTGGTTATTACTATTCATAACGGCTAGTTATAATAATATTTTAATAGCATATCGTTGTTTAGTGAAACTCGGTATTGCGTACTACACACGCTATCGAGGAAGGTCGCGATTGCGTGTAATTTAAGGAAAGTCAAGGATGTGTGTTGTGCAAGCTCCTTTTGGTGTAGCGTACAACACAACACATTAATAAAATTAAAAAGAATATTTTTTATAAAATCTCGGGCTGTTACATTCTACCCCCCTTAAAATGAATTTCGCCCTCGAAATTCGTCAGGGTTATAAATGGTTTACTATTAAAAAGATTCATTAATAGAAACCCACATCGTAAAAAAAAATACCAAAACTTGGCTTTAAAAACTAAAGTATGAAATGTAACGATTACCCAAATAAACTAATCACTGGGTTTCCACATAGGTGAAAATATGGATATGGAAGAAAAATCTAACCATCATGTTCTGATGGAGAGTGGTAGAGAACATCGCGATGGAAAAGCCAGTAATCACAAATCCATAGATTTGTGATGATATAAGGTACCATCTCATTCATCTGGTATAAGATCACTAGGACAACATTTTTGGTTTTCAAGATCATTTCCCTAAAGTTGAAAATTTGCATTAGAATAAATACTTACTTTATTTTGGTACAATCTCGCTGTTGTTCGTGCCTTGAACAATTTCCACTTCATCTCTTAAATAAATGAAGTTGAATTTGTTATTCGTTAAGTGTTAGCAGATCATGTGATAGAATGACGGGTCATTCCATCTGTCTCAAACAAAAGGTTAGCAAAAGTTATTAAATATACATAAGTCATTCTATAATGAGATTAATCATATATGGTTCCTAAAATGGACTTATACTTCATATATCATACTGCTTAATATAATGAAACTAGTTTCTACTAAACAGGGACTTTCTATAGGCCAGTGGTAGGCGATAAAGGCCAGTCGCACTTCGGTTGTGGGTTCCATTCCCACAGCCTTGTCCGACGCGATGGGCTGTCGCCCATCCTGCAGGTTGTCCTTTTTCTAAAACTACATTACTATAACATCCCATCAATAATATCGAAAATCCTCTATCCTTAAACAATACTAAATTATGTCCAACATAATCCATTCTAATCTTTAGGCTTAACCATAATACTACAGTCCACTCTCATAATATAGTGAAAACGATTACCAGAGATTTAATACTGTCGTTAATCACCATATATCATAAGATATGTCTTGTTGGTCACATTCCAAACATTCAAAGGCCTTAATCATGTATTCTCTTGAATACCTTAGTGAAAACATGAATGCAGTTAAAATTTAACACTTTACACATACCAAAATCCTCAAAATTCTATATACTCAAACCATGATATAACTTAGTCCTTATATCAATCATGAGCTCATGAATACTGTTAAACATTTCGTTTTCTCGTTTTTCCTTCATTATGCACATATCAACTTATTTCCAAAAATATCTCAATCACTTTGAATACCACATTAGACCAATACATAAATATTCCAATACTTTATGATACAACATTACTTTGGAATCCCATTACATAAACACTTAATCATTACACCACATCATTTTCATATTCAACATCGCCAATAGTAATCGCATGTGACTTCCCTTTGTCCTTTGCCTTAAGCGGTTGCTCATGTCGATCATCACTAACCCTTGGATTAGGGCATTTATTTAGCATAATTCCCCATTTCCTTGCACTTGAAGCATTGAAGTGTTGATGGTGCGTTCTCTGCAGTGTTTGCTTTGTTCACATCATTAGAAACCCTTTTTCCATTACTTTGACACTCAGCTGCTCGATGACCTTCTTTTCCACACATAAAACATTTTCTAGTCCATTTAAGAAAATCTCCACCATGCTTCTTTCCACACTTTGTGCATAAGGAAACATTCATATTTTTTTCACCATTATTCTGAGATTTATCCTTGAACTCCATCTTTCGTTTCTTGTCAAAACCATGAGATGGATATGTAACACCAACTTCCATTTCTACCTTGATAGAACAATGTACAATTTCTTCATAGCTACTGAAGTCTCTTATAGCTAATTCCCTTCGAAGACTTGGTTTTAAGCCACTGAAAAATCGATCAACTTTACTTTCAGGTTGGATGATAATGCTAGATGCATACCTTGCAAGTCTTGTAAAATTCGCTTCGTATATACCAACAGATTCATCATCCTTTTTCTTTAGTTCAAGAAACTCCTTTTCCATCTTTGTTCAGAGAATACGAGGGAAGTACTTACTGAAAAATAAGTTCTTGAACTCGTCCCATTCCATGGACTCAATTTCATCCCTTTGCCTCGTATTCTTAATAAGATTCCACCATTGATCAACATCACCTTCCAAACGATACACCGCTAAGATGACTTTATCATGCTCAGAACATTGAAGAACTGAAAATATCTTTTCAATGGTACTGATCCATTGTCCAGCAACAAGTGGATCAGAAGTCCCACTGAAAGAAGGTGGACGTTGCCTCATGAAGGACTCAATAGAATACTGTTCCTTTCTTTGCTCATTTGGAAGTCCAGAATGATTCATATCTTGTGTAAGGATAGCAATAAGATTTTCCACTCCATCTCCCATAACATTTGTTTGTTCAGGAGGACAATCATTGCATTGTCCATTGCATTGATCAACACGGTTTCTTCGGGTTCCAGCCATCGTTTAAAACCCAAAAAGAATAGTGTGAGAGGAAAAAATCATGATAGGGAAAACCACATAATAAAGGGGGAGTACCCTCAATATCTAACATCTTAGGTTAAATTCTAAGATCGTTAGCGCAATTCTAGGACTATAACCTATACGTATACTTATCCTTAGGGACATCCCTAGACATACCTTAGAAATATCTCTAGGGATCTCACTAACGTTTTCGCATCCTAGTTTCCAAAGGTTGACTAAACCTTTCCTCTAATACCAACTGTAGAGACCTGAAGCCTGACGTAAATTGAAATTACATTACATTTGCGGAATACTTAGTACATAACAAAAACACACACACAAGGACCGTAATAGTTTAGTGTCTTTGGAAACTCGGAAATAATCTTCTAATCGTGGTGAAAGATCTGCAACATCTCTCATAAAGATCTTCCTTTTTTTTTATACCTAAAACCTTTCTTTATATCCTGGGGAAAATAAAACATAAAAGGGTGATCTCAAATGCTCAGTAAGGGTAAACAAAAGAAATATCAATCACATCATATACATAAGAACATAGCTTTTGGAAATCTTAACCTGCAAAAGAGCTCATAATATCATAACATGGGATAAATCATAGAAGTGAAATGTAATCCCAATAATCATAACTTACAACATGAAACTTTGTGGCATACACACATATTCATAGAGAATCATTTCTTGTTAGTCAAGACTCATTGCCAAGACTATCTTAGTGGACAAAGTCCCTTTCTGAACCGAGTCACCCTCGTTTCAGTCCTGTTTTACTGAACCGGTATATCCTACCATTCCAGCCATGTCTATCTCATGAGATATAAAATCTTTACCCAATGCATTGGAGGGAGATATAGGTCCCACCCATCTTATAATTAATCCTTTATTATGTGTGCCACATAATCATAAATCATACATCATCGCATAACACATGTAACAAAAATGAAAATCTTAAACAACATGACATCATAAAACAATTCATATAAGATAAAGGAATTCATAAAAATATTTCCATCACAAAATAATCAAATACATGTAATAATAGGGATAAAAACAGAACTCTTTTATTATCTTAGATGGAAAATAGTTTTGATAAAATACTTGAACTCCATTCTTAAGGAAAATATCCTTTCTACTTCAAAAACATTTTTCCTTTCATAACATGTAATACGACTTTAAAATAAAAGAAGTTGATTAAAAATAAACTTGAAAACTTATAAAGGAAGATTCTTGGAAATAATGATTTAAAAATACACTCTTGTCGTATAAGTTAAAAAAACATTTTTTGTACTTTTGTCGAAAAAGTCAAAAAGTACCACGTACGAAAAACGACAAAAGATTCCTTTCATTTCTTTTACTAAAAACTCACCGAAGGGTAAAAATGAATTTAAAAAATTTTAGGTGGATGTAAATAATATTACATATTGATGAAACATGGATGTGGATGATAAAATACACCCCAGTAAATTCCAAAGTATAAACAATCTCGGATAAAAATGTGATTGTGATATTTCCCTTACCTTAGGTCCGGCTTGCTTTGTAAGTGTCTGAACCTCCTGTATAATGATTTAAATCATGTTATTGACTTATTCCAGAATCATATTCATTTTTATTATATCATATATGGTCCACTTATGACTTTATATTACCCGTTCTTTTGTAAATTCATGTTAAAGTGGCGTTTGGGTAAAATCGTCTCATTTGTCGTTCGTGTTTTTAACTTGTAATTATTAATATGATTACTTGGATCATGATTACCTATATCCAGAATGTAAAACATGATTTATATATAATATATATTCAGTATATATATACATATATAATATATCGATAAATGGAATGAAATACACCGTTCATGGAGACGGCAGTCCGTACGTACACATGAATGTTGTTTTCGTTACCTTATTGAATTGAATGGAATTAAGTAGATGACATACATATAAATATAAATGAATCCAGTATCATTATTATGTCATATATTTTATTAGTACTTATTATATATACTTTATAATCATTTCTGAATGGTTAATCATTGAGAATGAATCTCATCACGTCGTGGAGACGGTAGTCCGTACGTACGCACGAGCGATGATATCATTCCCATGGTCGTGGAATTATGTTGAAGTGTATGTATACTATTTTAGTATCAATATCAATTTATAATAATCATATATAGTTACTCATTACACCATTATACCCATCCTATTAAGGTGGCGGCGGAAAATAGATTACACCACGGCGTGGAGATGGTATTCCGTGCGTACGCACGCGCGGTGATTTCATTTTTCCGTAGGATGGATAGAAGGTGAATTAGGGTTGTTTCATATTTATAATAACATATCAGTATGTAATTAATACTGATGTTATTACTTTATCATGAAACAACTAAAGAAGAAGAAGTTGAAGAAGAATGAAATTGAAAAGATCGGTAATGGATATTACCTCTTCTTTGAAACGCCTCTTTGAATCCTCCACTTAGGGAACTAAGATTGGTCTTTGAAGAAGACCAGGACCTCTAGGATGATACTAGGGATGTGGAGAAGGGATTTTGGCAGGGTCTTTCCGAGCTTGAAGGATCAAGGTTGTGTAAGGAAGAGAGGGAGGAGGTGCCCTTTTATAAGGGAGGAGAGGGGCACCTTAGGAATATCTCAAAATATTATTTTATATTAAAGTCAAAATCGGTTTATAATGGTTAAAAAGGGTCTTATTTCGAAGCTAAAGTGGTTATGGGTCTAAATCCTATCAAAAAATAGGATTTAGACAAGTTTAGGTTATTATTGTAACCTTATCAATTAGATTTAACTTTAAGTTAAATAATTTAACTTTTACCGTGTCTTTTTGTTTTCTTAAACTATATGGTTAATACACTTACTATAACATGCCAAACGAACCCTAAATTTATTATTATTATTATATATATCCTTATCTATGTCATTTTGGCAAACCTTAGATTTTTAGGAATAAAATAACAATTAATAATATAATATTTGATTTAAAATCTATTTTGTGTCAATTTTGACACTATTTGATATATGATTTTTTTGAAAGTCATAACAGACTTATATGTTCGAACCAAGTTGATTAAATCAACACTAATATATCATAGTAACCTATAAAATTAGTGGAATTCATACAAAGTCTCAAATTACATTTATTTGAGCATTTATAACATCAATTATGTTAACATTTCCTTAAAAGGGTAATTACTGCATCATCGTTGTGTCATAAATAAATTACTTTATTTAATGTCTAAAAATTATAAATAAAATATCATTATGTATGAAATATTTTTATCTTTATAATGAATATTTATAGCCGAATTTATCTTATGTATAACTCCATATTAGAAATTTTTTAGTAAATAAACTTTGATTTTAACTCTTTTAACCCTTCTTTAAATAAATTAATAATAAATGTCCTAATCTAATCCAAGTGGGCCTAAATGGTCATATTTTATTCCTATGTTTGTTTTTGGTCGAATTACACTTTTCCATTATAATTAGGACATGTGTTAGGGTAATAATAATATCATTTCTACCCTTAATTACCCTATAGCATTAGGGATGTACTTTTTATTACAAAATACATCAGAGAGAGAAATAAAATAATAATCATATAAGTCACTGTAATCTAGAGTAAAATGGTAAATTGTGATCTAATAGTGAATCTCAATGAAATTGAGAACCTAAATAAGTCACTCGTGTATTAATGAAGTGTTTCCGTAGTTATAAATAAAATTTCAAAGATTTAAAAATACCAATTGAATAAATTAAAAAAAAATGTTCATTATGATATTGAGAATATTAATCCTATATTAATAAGGACACAATTGAGTACGATTAATGTCATTTGGGTTGTATTAATAATCTTTCAAATGAATTACTCATTCAAGAAACCTAGGGAAATATAATATTTGAATCTTCCTGTTGTTAAATTTTTAATTCCATGTGAATCTAAAATGTATGCACACTTATTAAAAGAACAAAAATTGAAATTGTTGTAATATTTCGGGTCTACTCATGTAACAGTAATGAAATGTTTAATGGTTAATAGATTTTTCTTCATTTGATTTTTGGTTTGTATTTTAATTTGGGTATGAATTATAGTAAAAATTATTTTAAAAACATAGCCCATCCCAAAATCATGTTCATTGTAAATAAATAATTTTTCATGCATAATTTTTATATATTTGTAAAAATTTTTGATTTTTAATTTTAAACTATATGCTTATATTGCATGAGGTTAACAAAAAATTCATGTGAGTGGGAGTTTTATGTGTCTTGTGTTTAAATTTTTTTTCACATATATTACTGTTGAAATAATGGTATTTTGTTTTTGAATTTTGATTGTAAGGAATATTTTTTATTATTTTCTAAACATAGCTATTAATCCATATTCTTCAAAAATATTTTTAAAAATGTGTGTATTGGGTGTTTTATTTATATAACCTGACTCCACAATGTCTCGATATTTTTTATGAAAACAATCATTTCAATGTGATATTGATGAATATTAATTTTCTAAATCAATTATTTCATAAATTTCATGTTTTTATTTTAGTCATTTTATGTGGAATAATTTAAAATTTGTAACACCCTGACCCTAGTTACCCAGAGTTAGTGCATTATTATATTACATTGGCATTATCACAAAAGATCATATCTCAAAAGACTGATTATTTTAGTTTCCCTGGAAGTACTGGATACATTCATATGGTTTACATTACATCATATAATGGAATACTACAACCACATTGTTTCCATAGACATCACTAAGATCCCATATACTATCCCAGATGGTCAGTCATAATACACTTCTTCGCATCCTAGGAAGAATAAAACATGTAAAGGGGTGAGGTCAGATGCTCAGTAAGGATAATAATATAGTGGAAACTGTCATAAATAAGCATAAACATTCCAGTTAATGTATAGAACAAAAAAAGGCCTTTCCAACCTAAACTTCTCCATAATAAGGAAAATATAAATCAAAAAAAATCCATTTACTTACTCAAATGGATATTCTACATGTCGAATAATCACATGAAATATCAATATCCAATTTCATAATGATGTAATTCATAATGCCAGACTTTCATAACCAAATATTCAAGGCCTTGTGCCAATACTACAAATAAGTTTTTGTCAAGGCCTTGTGCCAAGACACTAGTTGGTCTCATGAGATCTGTCGATGCATCGAGGCGCTATAGCGGGCACCACCCATCACTTACTATGTCCAATGCATTCCTCATATGAAAAGGTTTAAACATAACATAAACATTCGTATTAAAACTAGCATATGAAATGTCAATACATTATCCATAAACCCTGAATGGTATAAAAATAGAACATCCATGGTCAAAAATCTCACAAAACCTTCAATACAATATAGAAGTTTTGCATCATAATAAATCAACTTCAAATAAGCTTACAATCCATCAAAGGATGTTGACATAGATGAAATCAAAACAATTTTTTTTGAAAAATATCTCTTTCAATTTAGAATTCACCTAAATGTCATAAAATTATAAAATAAACCATTTATATTTGAAAATATTCTTATAAGCTTGTAAGGGAATCTTTGACGATGTTATAACAGTAGAAAATAGTCGTGCCGGCCATATAAGTTAAAAAACATTCTTACCTTAATTTTGTTGAAAAGGACATAATGTACATTGTTTGGAAATCAATGGAAGGATTCCTTTATAAAAATCTTATAAATATAAACAATGGTATAAATTACTTTAACCCATAGTCTATAAAATAGTAAGAATGTTTTGAAATTAATTTTTTAGAAACATGCATGTTGATGATAAAGAGGTCCTAGTAGATAGTTACATACAAACAACGTCAGATACTGAAGAGATTGTGAAACTAACCCTTACTTCATTGTAATCAATCAAGTCTTATGACCAAAATTTAATTACCTTCAAATTAATCACAAAATACCATCAATATAATGAGGATCATGATAATATATATCAAATGGCAGTACACAATACACCAATTGCAATAAAAAAGTGGCGAGCAATGTAAATCTCACTGAATTAAATGTGAGATAAGAAACATCATACCTTGTAATTTTCCTTGGTTGAAGGAACATTAATCTCTTGTATAATGGGGAAATTATTGTTATTAAATTATACAGTAACCATATACATTAATATGATATCATATATGATCTTCTAATATTGATATTTTAGTATTATCTTCGTTTCAGGTGTTAACTGTTTCGTTCTCATTTAGATGATCGGTTAGGTAAGGCATATTTTTTATGGATGGGATATATCTTATTAATATTCATAATGATATTAATTCTTTAAAAATTATTTTTAATCATCAAATTAAATTTATTATTGAATGGATACGATGGGGAATGAGTCTCAACATGTTCGTGGACATGGTAACCTGTATGTACGCACGATCGACAATATCATTCTTTTGATATTGAAATCATATATAATTGGATGTTATATGATATATACAGAATAATTATCATGTTATATTTATTATTCACACCAATTATACATCATTATTATACCCATCCAAATAATAATGTATTGAATAACAACTACACCACGATGTGGAGACGGTAAGCCGTACATACACATGTATGGTGACATGTCATTCAAAGGATGGATAGAATAATGATTATGGTTGTAACATATTTATAATAACATCACAGTATATAGAATATGTTATAGTTATTATTTTATAATGGAAACAACAAATAAAGAGGAAGTAGAAGAAGAAATGAACATGAAAGTGGTGATGAAATATTTACCTCTTCTCTGGGTTCTTCCTTTTGATTTGATCAAAAGGGAACATTAAGTTAGATTTACGACTAAATTAATCCCTCTAGGATTAATGTATGAGATTTTTGAGGATATTTGGGTAGGTTCTGGCTGATCCTAATGGCTTTTAATGAGTGAATTAGGGATAAGTGGGAGTTCAATTTTATAAGAGGGGTTAGGGGAACCTTAGGAAAAGCTAGAAATATTATTTTATAATAAAATCATTTTCTGTTCCTAATTGATCCAAAATGAATAATTTAATGTATATGGTTTTTCTTGGTCTAAAAACACTCAAATAATAGGGTTTATACATGTTTGGGGCAATATATCAACTTTATCTTTTTGATTTAACTCTTAGTTAAATAGTTTGACATTTACCATGTCTCTTTGAGTTTTTATATTATATGGTTAATAAACATAATATAAACTTATAAGAGAACCCAAAGTGGTTCATTAATGATAAAAATATCATTATATAAGTCTTTTTTCCGAATCTTATATTCTTAGGATGAGAATATCAATTAATAATATAATATATGTTTTAAAAATTATTTTATGTCAATTTTGACACTATTTGGTATTTAGTTTTTTCTAAATTCACAACAACATTATTAAATTGAAAACAAATTCATCTAACCAACCCTAACATGTCATATTAACCTATAAAAATATTGTAATTCATAAAAAGTCTCAAATTAAATTTATTTTTATATTTATAATATCAATTATCTTAATATTTTATTATTTATGCAATTATTGCATCATCATTGTGTCATAAATAAATTAAAATATTTAATGTCTAAAATTTATAAATAAAATACCATTGATTAGGAAATATTTTTATATTTCTAATGAATATTTATAGTCGAATTTATCTTATGTGTATCCCTATATTAAAAATGGTTTTGTTATTAAACATTTAATTTAACACTTTTAACTCTTCTTTTAGTTAAACAATAATAAATGTCCTAATCTATTACAAGTGGACCATAAGGATAATATTTTATTCCTATGTTTGTTTTTTTCTGAATTACACTTATCCAATAGAATTAGGACATTTGTTAGGGTAATGAAAATATCAATTTTACCCTTAATTACCCTATTTACTTTTAACAATGGAAAATAAAAGTAAAAAATTACTATTCACAAAAATTTATTTTCATACTTTTTAACCAAATTTTACTTATTAATATCAACCATGTCATTGGATTTTTGAAATTAAACTCACAGAATCATTAAAATTATGTTTTATGTAAATTTGTAAATGCTCCAAGGTGGTGGAAAAAAGACGGTAAAAAGATCCATAAAATTTTATCCATCTAATTTTATTATAAAATGACTCCAATGAATTATATTGAACGTATATAGGTATTATATATCTATTTTTAATTAAAATAAATTAAAAATAAATAAATAATTATTAACATAAAAAGTTGGTTTTAAACTATAACGTAGTTTTTTTCACTATTTATCCAAAATTGAATGTTTTTAGAAATATACAAAAAATTTACTCGAAGCTAATTTTGATATTCTGAATTCAAAAATGAATTCTATTTTACTGAATTCAAAACATTGTAGTTTCAATAATTAATTTAATATTAATTCCCATTGTCAAAACTAAAAAGTTGGTTTTTCAAAAAGTAAGCACTATCAAAAGGTTGACATGTGTTTATGTCTAATTTTAATGTGAAATTACTTATAATCACCTACATTGAATTAAAGGATAAAAATATAATCTAATTATACTTCCAAACCATTAAAATACAAAATTTTACACTATAAATTATGTATATTAAAAAAAATCAACTAAAATTTCCTTTTTTTCAGTGTTCATAAAAATATAAAATTTATTAGAAAAGTATCAAAAATATATCCAAAATAAATTTATTATGTCCGGATTCAAAAGAAAAATTAAATTAAATTAAATATAATATATAAAAGTTTTAAATATTGGTTTTATGAAGGTTTTTTCATTAAAAGGTGTTAAAATTGTATTTTTTAAACACTTCTTTTATCTACAAAAAATAATTTGTTCTTATATTATGTCTCAAAAACACATAATATGGATTCTAAAATTAAAGAGAATATATAAAATTCAAGATCTAGTTAATACTATTCATAACTGCTTTTGAACAGCTAGTTTAGTAAGTCGTGGTGTGCTCGAACTCGTTGTTGTGTCTAGCACAATCTATTGAATTAAATAAAATAACATACTATGGAATATTGGGGTGTTACAAAATTTGACTAATTTTTGTAATTTATATTATAATTAGGGATATATATTAAAAAAATATTAGGGATTTTTTTTCAAAATTTAATTTTTATGGGACTTCACTGAGTAATGATCATATTGTAAATTTTTAAAATATTTTATTAATTATTATATATTGAAATTATTATCATATTATTATTGGAATACATATTTTTGTAAATTTATATTTATAATTTTAGTTGAATAAAAAATTTCATAAATTTTAGATATTTTTATACTATTTCAAATTTGATATATAATTCATTGAAATATTCATAACTCAATTTTCTATTACAGAATTAAATATTTTATTAATGAATGAAATGACATAGATTCTTATGTGAAATTTTAATAATTGTCTTTTAATTTTTTGGTTTTAGGCATCCTACCATCAATCTTCTACTGCTCTAAATTTATCTACGGCTACCTCTACACCCTTCTACCATTTTGGGCCTTCTGTCATTGATGGCATGCTACAACTGATAATTCATCTATCATTACCACCATCCCCAATTTCATTAAGAAATAATTACATTCTACCACTATACTCACATAATAAAATCATGTCATTGAATCTACTACCATAAGATTAAAAAATTGTTTTACTGCCTGAAATTTTTTATTATTCCGGTATTATTATATTAAATTATCCTACAAGTACACTTTATTATACCTAAATTTTGTTTTTTCTATCTTACACCATAATTATGGTTGAGAAACCTACCAATAATCAATCCAAAATCCACTACTAGTCACCCCTAATTCAGATATCATCCCTTCTCTATCTTCCACAATAACATAATCTAGCTACAAAGATCCACTGAACCAACCTAGATATACCTGTTGAAAAAATATATTATTCCCAATATATAAATTAATTATGTTGAGTCATGTGGTGATTTTGTGCACAAAAAATAAGATCAATAATGACGATGATATAGGATAATGACCATATTTTATCAAAATGATTATTCAATTAGATGAAATTCATAGAAAAAATTTAAGAACATGAATATGATGGTCTAGTTTGAAGGTGATTGACCACATTTTTGGATTATATTTAGTTGAGAAAACTATAATCCACTTCTATAGATGATGAATAATTAAGGAATTGTTCTTGAGTCACTTAAATAAAGACATAGCATAATAGTGGAAAATATTTCATAGGGTGAATAAAAAAACTATCTCAGACCAAGACACTAACCAAATCTATATAGTGGATGGTTTCATGATGTGTAGTGGAAAATAACATGCTAAAAAGTTCATTTTCACAAATATTGGATCTGACTGGGGTGTTTGAAATAATGATTCCTGAAAATGCTCAATGTTTTATCACTACTTTCTCTTTGAATGTGAGATTAAAAAAGGTCATGGACCTCATCATACCCTTTTTTTGTTTCCTGAACCAACAAGGAAACATATAAGATGTTTTTTGAATTGTGAAAATGAAATATCAACATTAAGGTATAAACTTAGAAAATTTCATGACATGATCTTTTAGGACCCGAAAAAACCCTGAGAGGAGAGGGGTGAAATAGGGTGTAAATTTTTTCTTTTAATTAAATTGATCATGTTCATATGTTATTAGAAACATGTTTAACCTATACGTCAAAATCATGGATTAATCACTCATTCAGCTGAAAATAACACACAATGTTATTTTACATGGGTCACCACTAAGGGATAGTCATAGTAGAATACAACGAACATGTTTCGGTCATACCAAAATATTTTAATATTCATTATTTGGGAATATACATGTTTATATATAGTCACTATGTGCTAAGAAAACATATATTACATGATTCTAATGACATCACAGTGCCTCCCTGGGAATATTTTTGTCAAATCACCCAAGCTCACTACATTGGGTGAAGTCTCACCCAGTTTATCAACATGATGGTTGCTTTATTATTTTAGTATTTATGTCTTTTTCCTTGACAATCACAACACACTTATTACATAAAATACCTAAGTTGTTTCTCTTTAATTCACAATTCACTTTTAGATGATGTTCAATACATCCATTTGTGAATATCCTTTCTTAAGCGCACTACCATTTGGAAGAAAACTACCTTCACAAAACAAAGTACCTTTGCAAAACTCATCGAGTCATCACCGAATACCACACTATTATAAAACTCATTTTTCACAGATACCTAAGCATTGGTCATGAAAAGTTAATTATTTTCATGATGCTGAAGCTCACATTGAATGCATTATTTTTTAATCTCATATCCTTAATGAATTATGTGGAATTTATCGTTTTCAAAACTTATTTACATACCAAATGAAGTTTGGGTAGACTCATATTTACAGGAACAACATTCATAATTCTCTCTTTCCTTGAATGAATTTTCCATGAAACCCCAAAACACTATTTACAAATCTCCTTCACTCATGATGAAATAGTGAAATTCAACATGCTTGGGATGCTTCTCGTAGTCATGGAGAATAGCTATAACCCTTAATTAATTTCCTGAGTCTCCACTTCTTGTATTCATTGAGATTACCATCAACCCCACTAGCCATTTTTATGCTTCTTCACTATGCTCCATATACTTTTAACCTCAACTTTTTTAACCTATTCATTGTGAAACCCATTAATTTACTATAATTACGAAGAGTCAATCCAAGACTACCACCTTTCATGATTCATGCCTCTTACACCATAAATTCACCCAAAAAAAAATTTGTAAACAATGGGAAATGACATCACCTTCAATACTATAGTAAAATTGTACTATAAGATCTATTTCCATGGAATCTCTTTAATCATCCCAACGTTGTTTAAAAATTGGAACCAATTATTCTTTATTTTTAGCAATTTAAATCCTTGGATGTAGCAGATCTTGTATTTTTAATGATTTGAAGATATTGACATATGCAATTAAAAGTATAGTGATTGGGTTTTCATGATTTTGTAATGATTAAATATTTTAAATGATATGATTCTGAGTTATTATTAAATAAAATATATTTATTCCTTGTTGAGAATCTCAATCGAAGTGAATTATTAAGGATGTTCAAATATCAATTATATAGTGATTTTGTTGTTTTTTAGAAAATTCAAGAATCCATTCCAAGATGAATATATATTTTCTGCTCACCATCTTCATGGATGAGAATTTTTTATCATTTATGTTTTATGATTCATCATACTAGTATATGATGAGATAGAAAATTTATTGATTCTATGAAACCTTGAGGTTCCATATTCATAAATCATTATAGTAAATAAAAGATAAGCATGAATAAGTCAACAGAAATAAAATGATTTCCAATATACTTTTCAGAAAAGGATAAATAGGCCATTTATATTTATCCGAATGGGATGGAAAATGTGGATGATCAAGTTCATTCAATGATGATATGTTTTTTCAAGTTTGGGGAATTCATGTTCAATCATGGAAATGTCAGCGTTGACTAAATATTTGGGAAGAAAATCTATTGTGTTTTATTTAGTTTATAATTTTAATCCAGATATGGGAGCTCTAATTTCTATGATTTTGATAATTTTAAGATATCCTAAATATCATGTAATATTAGTGGAAGTCTCTATAATTTTACCATATTGATCTTAGAGATAGATTTTATTTTTAATGACCATTATTGGTTATGTGGAGATATAACAACTTGATTATTGAAGATATTATTCATTTTTTGGAGTCTGGATTCAGTCACCTATGAGGATATTGAACTATAATGGTAGTTTTATTTTTTGGCAATAAAGATCCCCTTAGAGATATAACTTTATTCTCATACTAGGTTTTGGAATTTAAATGTTTTTATATTCAAGAGGATTCATATGGGATGAAATTTAGGGTGATTAAAAATGTAATGGAAAGTGTATTATATACATAAAATAATTTAATCATGAAGACACCATCATGAAAGAATAATTCAGAGACCACTTGTTTTGGAATCAAGAGATTTCTTGGGTGAATTGAGAAGGGGTTTCAGCTACTGTATAGATAAAATTTAACTCGAATTCACTGCATTATTTTTTATTATTTTCTCATGTATTCTATAATATTGAAATCATGTCATATTCATTATGTAATTATGATCATGAAATAGATTCTACTTCTGTAAATTGGTCATTTTGGTTAATTATTTTCACTTTATTCACACATCAATCAATTTAGATGACACTACCAATTCATTCTAGACTGTAAATTTTCCAAATCATGAAGTATTAGTGAAAACTGATCTGGGTCAAACAACATTATAAACTATTTTATAATCAAATAATTTAACTAATAAGTAAATCAATATCATTATATAAATAAATTATGCTGAATAGAAAAGTTAATATTATTATTTCTGTGATTTCATAATTTAGTGATTAAGTGAATTATATATATGAAGAATAATATGAATAATTAGATCATATGTTTTATATTCTTTTATATTGTATAGCCTCACTAAATCAATTGAAATGTTTATATCGAAATAATCATTTGAAGGAAAATACATATAAAACCCACCAATCTAATTTTAATTTTTATAATCTTTTTTTGTATGATTTTTCAATAATGTTCTCTTGGATCAACTACATCGTTTCTATGAAGTTTTCGACTATAAATATAATTACTACTATTATACAATTTTCTTTTAGTTTTCTTGGTTTTATTTTCTATCTTATTAAAAAACACATTATGTGAATCCTTTCATATATATCTACACATTCGCACAACTTAACTAGTAATATGTATTCCTGTAAATAATTAATTATACTTGATCCTATTCAATGTTCTTGGTTTTGGACTATTCATGTTTTAAAATTTTAATTTTTAAAAATAATTGATATTATTGCATTAGTAGTAATGGACATGTTCATCATGGCTTTTTTTTCATCATTCTGTAGTAATTTTAATTTTACAATTATATTGTTGTATGACTCATCGGGCAATAGGTTGGGAACCCTATAATTTGGTTGGACTCCTTGAATCAATTCTAATAATTTCATTTAAATTCTTGGATGAAGGAAAATATATATAAAACAATCAAATCAAATTCCATTATTTATAATATGTTTGTTCATATTATTCCATGATCTTTTTTTTTGTATTCACATCCTTGTTTCCACATTGTTTCCCACCATCACATAAATTACCACTATTTAATTGTTTTCTTCTCTAATTGTTTTGTTTTATTTTGTTTCTTTATAACATAAACACATTCTTTAAGTAATTCCCTATGGATGGAGACCTTCTGACAGCTAAAATATTTCTATATAGAGCTATAAATAATTAATTTTACCTAATCATAGTCAATGACCATGGTTTGGAATGATCAAATTTTGGTGTTGCTGTTGAGGTTCGAACCCCGGTTACCCTCCTTTTATGTGGGTGACTTGGGTTCGATTCCAAGAAACGATTCCAAAATATGACCAGAAAAAACCTAGTTTTTTTTAAATTGGTTAAATTTTATTATTTATAGCTCTATTAAAATAATATTTTTGTGGTTAGTATGAGATAATATAGAGGTAAATACCCATAGTATGTGTTTTTGTGACCAAGAGACAAAATAAAATCCATAAAAATATAAGAAAAAAGCAGTACATTTGAAACTCAACTGATGGTGGGAAAAGTATGGAAGTATGGAAGTTTATCTAGGAGCACAAGGATAAGAAATTACCAGAATAAAAATATTATAATTATAGGACTTAGATTATTTTGTTTTATCTATATTTTACATATTCCATGTTTTTAAATTAAAACAGTGAAACTTATTAAAAGTCTTTAACTAACTTATAGGATAGCCAACATCTGATCAGATGTGTTATATAGTTCTTAAAACATATGAATTACTTAATTAAAAAAATTATGGAATATAGGAATCACTAAAATCAACATGTCCAGTATTCCAGTGTTCTACTCTCATGATATTTATTTACATGCGATTTAAATCCTCTAGTGGTAAAACGTTTCATAATGATGTTTGGTCAATAACATTTTTTATTGATACTCAAAGATATGGAAAATTTAAAAACTAAAAATAATTCAGAGTATCATTAAATTATATTGATGCATGTATGAAGTAAAATTTATCAACTAGAACAATGTATTACGCCAGGTATAATTCATCCAAATATCATAATTGTATTAAAAATATTCCATGATTTGAATATGAAATTATGCATGAAAATATGGAATATAAATCAAAGGAAAAGTGAAATTAATATTTTATATCCAGTAGATCCAACTATTTATGGACTCCCCCAAGGATCTTCAATAGCCCAGTTAGTCTCATCTCAAATTATTTTACCATGATGGTTTTTTCAGATCTTTCTATTTTCAATATATTATATTTTTTCAATACTGTTGAAAATATAACTCTATATAATTAAAGAATATTTTTCTAGAGTATAATGTATTTTTCATGAAAACCCCCAATATAATCATGATGTCATTTCCCTAAGTGGATCTCTATGCACTCCACATGTCACAATCAATACACATAAAGCTCCTCATAGGTGACCAATTTTAAACTCCAAAAAATAAATATGAATCTCAATACTCATGTTTTTATCTCCATGTGGAATATATGGATAATTATAAATCTTCAATTAATATCCATGATAATTTAAATCATATTATAGAAACATTTAGGTTCATTCCCTAGTCTTTATATCATCTTAAAATTACTGGAATCTTCGACATTAGAGCAGTCATATCTGAATTAAGAATTATCACTTGATCCACACATAATATTTTTATTCCAATTATTTAGTTAGTACTAAATTTAAGAAGATCAAAATCAAATTCTCCATGTTAGAAAAAATTTACTTCATTGACCGGTAATAATATTATTTAATGTTATTCCCATTTAGATGCAAACAAATATCCCATCTCTAGACATGGACAACTGATTTCATTATATTTGAAAAAAGTGTTTACTTATTCATATTTCACCAATATAACCCAGACTAATTTATGATATATGATACTTGTGGTTTTATATCATTAATCACATGTTTATCATAACTTATACATGAATGGTGAATATTTTTAATCATAGGATAAAAAATTATCATGCTAGTGAATGAATACTCATAAAAATATTCATCTTATATTGGATTCATTAATTTTCTACAAAAAAACACCACTATGGTAGAATTATGATTCAGTATTTTTTACTGATATAGTTTTTTAAATCTTATCATTCTTCAATTCAAGGTTTATTATTTAGTTACAGTTCTCAATCCTTTTATTTCATGATAATTTATCATTCAATACTTGAGAAAAAATAGTCATTTTATTTTTTAAATTTTATATCATCATCTTGATATGTTCAAAAATATAAGAATTGAATTTGAAATATTTAGAAGACATGTATTTTCGATCATATTTTCTTGTAAAATTACAACAAGCTCCTAGTGTTCATGTATGGTTTGCTGATAATCCAAAATATTGGGTTTTTTGGGATCCAAAACCATATTCAATATTTCAAATTGAGATTAACCCGTGATGTCACTTCAAATATACTCATGAATATTTAATTAGAACACCCCATTCACATCCATTAGTGTATAAAAGAATAAATATGTAGATCATTTTCCTTTACTCATTTTGAAACCTCTCACCATGAAGACATGGTTTGTATCTTGGTCAGAGAGAGTTATTTTTCTTTACCCAATGCAAATATATCAAATTTTTGTCTGAATTTTCTCAAGGTACTCATGAATTGTTACACAATTATATTTCATATTTAAAATTATATTCTAATTTTCTAGTACAATTCTTCTCAAATAGCATGGTTGATCAACTTTGATATTCCCCATCTGATTCATATTCTTAAATTTGTTATGTGATTTTTAGGTTCTTCTTTTCAATCTATGTTATCTTTTATCCTAGATCGACATCAAACGTAATTATCTTTTCTATGTGTAGACTCACCATATGAATCAACATCAATCAGTTCTACTACAGTATTGATATATTTTTTCAACCAGAAGATATTGTTTGTTTAAATGGATCTATATAGGTGGATAGTAGTACAATAGGACATATAGGAAGAACGATATAAGAACTAGTGGTGAGGTGTAGTTCAATTAGGGGTGTTTGGTTGTATTGTTCATAATTGTAGGAATTAGGGAATGATAGTTGAAGAAAGATAGAGTAGTAGATTAGTGTAATAAAAATATAAATAAAGGAAATGTATGTGAAGGGAAAAAATATTCAAATAGTATCAATTGGTTTTTATTCCAAAGGGTATTAGATGATATGACTTGATGGTAGCAAGTGAGTGTTGTAATAACAAGGTGGTATTTTTAAATAGAAGTATGTTTTCTGATAATGATAGAGTAATTATTAATAGAAGCATGACATTAATGGTATAATTCTTTCAGTGGTAGTGGGGGATTGTATTAGTAGTAGAAAAATGTACAGTGCTATAAGATTGATTATAGTAGTCCTAAAATTCATAGAGTGAAAAGAAAATTATTCAAAGGGAAAATAAGAATCAATGTGATTTACTTATTCTATAAAATAGTTAATTACCTAATAAAAATTGAATTATGGATATTTGAAATAATCAATTTTAATATTTTAAACACATTAAAAACTATCAAAAATTAATTTAAAAAACTATTCAACTAAATTTAAAATATTCAAATTTTCATTAATAAAATGTATTCCAACAATAAGATATTTATAATTTCAACATGGAATAAGGAAATAATTATTTAAAAAAATTATGACATCATAAATAATTGATGATATTTCTTTATAAATTAAATTTAAAATATTTCCCAGAAAATTAAAAATAGAAACATGGAATTTATGGATTGAATTTTTTAAGAAATAAAATATCGTCAAGTTCTCTTTAAAAATATTGAAATATTGAGAATTTTTTTGGAGAATAATTAAGAAGTTAAAACACAAAATACACAAATTTTTTAAAACATTTTCAATGAATATGGTCTACAACTTCTTAATAATAAAATAAGAAATTTCCTTTGTAAGAACATTTCATTATCAAAATTCAATTACTTCGTAATGATTTGATATAGTAAATGTGTAAAAAATTTGGATCATTAAAAGATATATTATAAATCATGGTGAAAACTTTCTCTCTATATAATTTAAATATTAATATAAAGATAAATAGGGAATATGGTAGAAAAAAAATCATATTCATATAAATTAAGACCATTCTAAATGGAATAACTTATCATCATATATTTCAAAACATTTTTCATTGAAATAACATTTCCTTATGTACTTATCATGAAATAATAAATTACTCAAAGTAAAACTATTACCAAGTATCTGATATAAAAGTAAATCACAACTCATTTACCACATATTCTTTACATCCCACATAGTTACACGAGGCTCCTATATAACTACAAAATCTTGTATCATAACCCCATTATGAGTTCCATATCATGAAAATAATTATAATATGATAAGAAATATAATAAACTTAATCAATTATCAATGAAATAAGAACTATGTTAAAGAATACCTAAAATATCCATTAATTGAAAAATATCACAAACATAACATTATAATCCTCTCCATAGCATAAATATTTGTGAAACAATTTATAGCATAGAAAGAACAACAATACCATTATTTATATGTTCGATTGAATTAAAATATTATTTTAATAAATTTCATTAAACACCATTAGTAATTTTTTTTATTAAAATAAAACATAGGTACCATTTTACGTACCTGTATAAAAATTAAAACCATCAAAAAATACCCTTTTTTAAAAAAATTACGCAAAATAAATCTGGAAGGAATTATTTCAATCACATTAATGGTTTGAAAAATAGGATTAGAGAGATAAATCATGCATCTCAATGAAATCCCATTTATTTAAAAAATTAAATTGATCAAGACGTATCAAATTAATAACAACATAGATAAACAAAACTCATATATTTAATAATTTTATTATAAAAACTCTTTGATATCCCCAGAATCCATAGTTTTTAAAATACTAAAAATTAAAAATAAATATATACCCAAATATTGAAAAGGTTTTGGCACCATCATGAATTAAAGAAGAATCATAGATTGAAAATATCTTCATAACATTTTGATAATAAAATTACCACATGAATATTGATATTTCCCTTAATATAGAAAATCCTATTCTAGGAGAAGAGAAAACAGGAAATTGTAATGGAATAGATAAGGGGAAAGGATGAGGAAACCCTACCTAGAAACATCTAGTGGGTATCACCCATATTTTATCAAATGAGGAAGGATGGATGAGAAAATACCTTTCATGGAATGTTTGAAATATCATTTCAAGTTTTATATATATATATATATATCTAGATGATGTACCTCCAAAACATGAAAATCATAATCACATTGGAAAAAACAAGAAATATACTTTTAGAGGTAGATATATTTCAAATTTTATGTTATATAACTATGAGTACATGTGGTTATGTCTGGATGATTGTGTATCGAAGAAATTGTATGTTGGGTATTTTTTGTAGCCATGTTAATTTTACTTGTGGTTTTCCAAAGTCTATGTATGAATGACTTGTATAGTTAATTATAAAAAAATTATTTAGAAAAAAAAATTTATATGAAATGAGAGGTGTCTCCGACCAATTGTGGTTTTATTGTGAATCATTAATGGAAATGTTTATAGATGGACGAATGAGACCCACAGTTTTTTTTTGAATTAGGCTTATTTTACATGTGATCTATTAGTGATATAATATCAACTTATTTTACTAATAGTGATTATAATATTTTCTTCTTTCATATAATAAATTAATGCAATAGTTATTTGTTGTGAATGTAGGACTAAATTCTTAAAAATATAAAATATTTTGTTTAAATTTCCTTTCTAATTGTTTTTCTCGGGTGTCTTAATTCTAGGATTATTATTATTTATTATTGCGTGATCCTATTAATCTGAGATGGTGAATTGGGTGAGTTTCTTTATCTAATTTAAGAGGTAGTGGTTTTAAGAGATTACATTAATTATTGTTTTTTGGGTCATTTTTCACACCTGAAACACTGAATAAATTTCTTCTAGAAACTAGTGTTTCTAAATCTCAAAAAAAATGTATTAGAGATTGTTATTTAACAAAGAATTACACAGTCTAATGAAGAATCTTAAGGTAATAATGTTTTATTTATAGTTTCTAAATTTAGTGGTAGTCTACTATTTCATGGTGAAAGAAGAAGTAAATTTGGTGATAAAAATATTTGATGGATCATAATTAATTTTCTATTGGATGTATATGGATGATTATTTGTTTCATAAAAGTATTCAGGATTCATTCAAAGTAGTAAAATTATAGGAAAATTTAAAAATATGAATTCAATGTTTTGGATCAGATGGGACTTTGAATGACATGGATCTCACTATCATAAAATATTATTTATAACATCTACTAGGTGAAGATCATAGTGGAGATAATGAAGCACCTAGTTGACATGTATGATAATCCAATAGTGTTGAAAAGTTATAACGAAGATAAGGTTATTAGGTAAGAGAATTTAAAAAAGATGACTATAAATTGATCATTAAAATGACATTATATGATTTAAATTCATCTCTAATCCCTTATAATTAAGGCTATGAAATATATGTAGCAATTATAACTACTATACTTTCATTTACAATAATTTTATTCAAGGGTGACTATTGTATTTTATTATAATAAAAATACCAAATTAGTGTTTTAGTTCATTCATGATCTCATTCTAAATGAATAGATTAAGTGGAATGAATTCATGAAACCTGGTAGAACCATGATCAATGAAAAAGTGAGATAATTTTTTTTCAATGTAAAGGTAAAATGGAATGAAAATATTGACCAATGGAATGAATTCAAGGAAAATTAGGTGTGCATAATTTTGCACATTAGAATTTAAGGAAGAAGGGAATCCTTAAGAAATATTAAAATTATCACATGCTGAATTCTAGAAGTACATATCTTCAAAGATTATCTTCCACATCAACTAAAGATAAAGTTGAGAGACATTCAAAATTCATTGTTAATATTTCATTAGAATCATGGATCAATGTATTTTGAACTTAATTCCATTGTATGGAAGATATTTGATGCATGGTTAATTCTTCGTCAATATGGTTTAGTAGAGCCCATCTACTTGATGATGATTCTATCATTGTTTTGGATATTTCCAATATTAATGTTCAAAAGAAAAACAAGAATCTTCCATGAGTTAAAAAGATTTCTGCACAAACCATGCCTATGAATGATTCAAATTTTCATTTCCCAGTTAGATGATATATATTTTTAAACATGTTTTTTGAATTTAAATTGAATATTACATAGGTTTATAGGTTTTTGGAAAAAGAATTAAAGTTGGAATGTTTTGTCTAATGGGATTACCAGGATGAGTAAAAGTTTTAGGAAATAAACCATTTGAATGTATGGTGTTATGGTATAGCCATCATGGTAACCTAATTGGGAAGAATTTTTTTGTTTATGGACCAAGCATTTTGGATGGTGGGGATCATACCATGATCATGAAAAAGGATAAATATATGTATTCTAGTTTATTACTATATGAGTTGATGGGTAATAAGGTTATAACTACAAAAACATTAATTGAACAGTGCCATTAGATAGATTTTACTGATTGTGAAACATGTAGTGAGTTATCAGTTTCCTCAGACATTTATGATTGGATATAGACCATCAAACAATGTTCACAATGATTTTATTAATTGAGGTAGGTCACTCAATGAATTGGAAGTTTTCATTTCCACTTGCAATTGTATATTATAATAGATAAAAAATAGCTTATTAGTTGTTTCCTAGGTCAAAAAGATGTTTACAACAAATATATGAGGTTAGTGCAACTGTTTGACAAGAAATATATCTCAATAATGTGGTGTTGTGGCCCATATCATATGTGAATATGTTATGTTTGATGATTATTATAAATAATTGAAGATTATAAAGATTTTTTTTATACTTTTTAAATTGGATAGGAAGTTAGTTAGTGTGTTTTATTATTTCGTGCCACTTAAAATGAATTTTTTTCTGGGTAATCCCATACGTGTAATAGATTTATCTGAACCAAATAAATCTAGTCTTCTGTTATTATTATTATTATTATTAATCTTTGTGACATTTTTCTATGATGTTTCTTGGGTGATTATGTGTATTGTCATACTAGTTCTATAACACAAGGTTTTAATTCAGGGGTTATTTGGATAACGATTTATTCAGAAACATTGTGAATATTTCATACAGTAAAGGCTGAGAAAATATGAATAATTTCTTTCTATGGTATGTGGTTCGTTATAGTTCTATCCATTAGATTTAATGGATGATTTGTTTTTTGTGTTCTTCTTTTTACAAGTGATATCAATGTGTTGGATATACATCACTCAAAACATTTAGGATATTTCTCCCACTGTATTTCAAGTTCTATTTATTTCATATGGTTTTATTAATATCAAAAAGATGACATTGAGGAAGGGGAGGTTTGTATTGATATTTTTTATACACTATAATTTTTCTTTTGGAGAATTTAATAGAAGAATATTTTAATCTAAAAATATCATGTTGCTCCATTATCCAATAAATGTCCATAAACAGATGAAAAAATAAAATGGGGTCAATTGTATAAGAAATATTTGGCTTTGATCAGGATTTCTTCACTTAATAATATTATTTTAAAAAATTAGAGATAAGAAAATTAATGATTATGTTATGAATGTGTTTGATGAAATATATGAAAGTCAATATAATTTTCAAATTGTTTTTATTATGTGAATATTGTTTAAGATGTGGATATCCAATGAAATTCGTAAATATAATCATGTGAATAAATTCTATATGATCTTATGGAATATCATATCACTAAAGGTAATGTCCATAGATAATTTTGGGGATTTAATTATTCTTTCCTAACATCTAGACAAAAAGAAGGGAATGGTAATATTGATGAGAAACTCCAATGGGAAGGAAGATATCAGGTTTTCTGGCATTTGAAACAAGATATTGAATGAGTAGTTGTGATTGATGGATGTAGAAATACTTTTATAATAGTTCCATATAACATAATATAGGGATGGTAACCTAAACAAATGGACCATTAGAAGACTAATCTTCAGTAGATATGTCTTGTATATAACTTTGAGGAAAATATTCTATTCCATGTTATGTATGATATATTTATGCTTAAATGGTACGTATCAAAAATGGTTTTTAAGAAATGTATTAAGGATACAATTATTAGGTAGACAGAATCTATTAGTACAATGAATAGAGGGTCTAGATTGATACTGAGTATGATCATTATAGAAGAGTTATGGGTTATTTATTGAGGGGAATCTTTTCATTAAACTTGTGATTTTGGGTTCATGGTTGATTCTGTTTTAAAATATTATTGATATTACATCTAGTAGATGATGAACCTCTATATATTATCAGGAAATGTAATGTTATTATTTTAATGAAAAATAAAAAAAAATTAAGACCAAATGATATTTGTATATTCTATGTCTCTAGAAGAAACCCACACTAGTAGGACACGGAAATGACATATGTTATAGAATAAATTATTTAAATTGTTTTTGGAAGATCAAAAATTGGTCAATGGTCATTTCTCATGGATTAAATAATGGAACCTTTTATGTGACCATATGAAATAATGAAGTTGTAGCAATCGGAATGACTTCGTCAAAAAGACCATAAAAGTAGAAATGTAGGTTTGGTAACCTCATTAAGAATAATATAAAAGTTATAATATTTATGGGATTACTCAAAATCAATCTCATAGATAATGGAATATGTGAAATTTCTATATTATGGATGTCGAAATTATTTTACTTCAACATGTATAGCGTAAATATAATGAGTCAAAATGTATAATTTGATTAACCTTATTTCTAGGGACCATAATATATTCACTCAAATTAAGTATCACTATATATTATTACCTTCATTTATGATGGTGATTGAAAGGTATGGTTCTACTTCTAGAAGAATAAATTTTATGTGTTTTAGTCCCTTATCCAATGAGAAGTTTTTGTTTGAGAATGACTTTGAATGAAAAATAATATGTCTCCAAATAAAACATTGTCTGGAATACCCATGAAATAACATTCCAATTTTTTTGAATGGAAATAATATTACCTGAGAAGACTCTTCCAGGGAATCCAAAAAAATAGATTTGAAAAAAAGATGAATCACACTCTGGTAGATAAATCAAGGATTGTGAGTACTCACTCTATAATAAATAACAAAATATTGAAAGAGGCAATCAATACAAAAATCTATTTAGTAAATATAAATCTAGCTCTAGTTATGGGACAAGAAACCCCTTAATAATTTCTATCTGATAAGAGGATATAGTTTAACCACCACAATATATTTGGAAGTGTTATGTATATTCATATAAATTATAATGATAGTGATAACACAAAGGAAAAATACAAAGTGTGTTTTATTTTTGGTTAGGGTGGTGATAAAAATGGTAATAACCTATGGCATGTTGAAATGAAATAAATCACCCATATCCCTGATTTTCTATTCAATAAAGAAAATCTATGGAAATATTAAAAGTTTGATGAGATGTAAATTTATTTAAAATCAACTATTGATGTTTATGGAGGATCGGTAGTGGTTACCAGAAAAATATATAGTATGTAACATTTTGAGGAAACATTAAATTCTAATGATATGATAGTTTGGCCACTAGATAGATAAAGATCAAATAGATTAAAATTGGAAAGATAATGATTAGACAAACCTATAATAGATATATAAATATCAGACCTATAACTATTAGACAAATAGGTTAAAATAGATTAACGTGATGTGTTATAGAGGATATCCACTTATATTTGAAAATATATTTGAGTTTTTGTGTTAAAAAAATTCATTTCTTCTAATTAATTCATGTGAACAATATAGTTCAAAATAGACACATAGATTCAAATACTAAAAATAGTAAGAATCATTCATGAAAGTGGAAATGGTTTTCATAAATATCAATAACACATGAATGTTTTATGAACTAATGGAATGAAATATAGCTATATAACAAATGTGGTTTTTATATGAAAGTGAAAGGTGATAGAAGTAATAGAAGATAAAGTAATATCGGTTGAATGGGACTCAGTAAGAGGGGTCAAATGAATTTTATGAAATTTCTTCACCGGTGGTAAAGAACATAATAATTTAGATATTTTTCAAAGCAATTTAATATAATTATCTACAATTGGAGCAGAGGGATGTAATTTTAAAACATATTCAAGGTGTCTTAGAGGATGAAATTTACATGGTTCAAACCAAGGGTTTTGATTCTCATTATAAAAAGGAAATTGTTTGTAAGTTGAAATGATGATATTATGTCTTATATAATTCTCCAAGATAACAGAATGTGAATTTCAATCCATTAATGTGAGATTAATGTCTTAGTAAATGTGATTCCAATCAATGTTAATACAGTTACCAATGTGATTATAGAACAAATACATTCTACTATTATATATGGATGATATATTTATTTTTGGTCTTGAGTACCACTAGAATTTGGAAATATAGCTGATTTTTTCAAGATGGTTTGAGATGATTAATATTTTCCAAGTTAAGAAGATAGTATAGATGAGAATTGATAGAGATAGGAAATATGGATCTTTGTAAATATCCTAAAAAGAATACATTCGGACATTCGAAAAAATGTTCAGAATGTTTATTTATAAAACTATTATAACCCCCATTGTAGAACACATTAATCTTCATTAATCACAAGAACCATCAATAGTTGGATAGGTTTATGATGTTGGGAGGGTAAATTTTTATTTGAAATATATGATGTCTTATGTGTGAAATTGTTTTTACATAATCATATCTTTCATTTAAAGAAGCATTTTTTCACAGTTTCACATCACATCTTGTAAGGATGCATTTAGATTTTGTGAAATAGATAATTCAATACATTAACACGTTAATGTTTGTAGATATGTTTTATTGATGATTACAATATGATTTATTTTTTATATTAAAATATTTATAGAGACATGGACTCATGGAAATTTACTACAAGGATCACATTTAATTTTGGTGGGACAACACATAGTAAGATATATAATCTAAAAACTATTTTCTATAGTATCTATAATTGAAGTTGAGTTTTTTTATTAATGATATAGAGAGAGAATTTATAATGTTAATGTGTTTTTTGATGAATAATCGAATGGTTTTATATATAATAATTTTTTTATATCCATAGAACAATTCATCTATCACCTAATCCTTATTTTCATGTAATAAATAACAAATTCACCTAAAGTATCACATATTAAAAATTCAATCAGTTGAAAAACTATTTTTCCTCGGAAATATTATAAGATGTATATTCTTATATATATATATACAAATTTTATTGACCATGAAATTATGAATATGTATTATTCCTTAGTTGGAATCTATTAACAAGGAATAGTTGAGGAAACTACATACATCAGGTATATCATGCACTCTAGTGGATAAATAATAACATTTGGAATCATAATGAAAAATCCATGTGTGATATTATTGGGTATGTGGATGTAATTTAGGTTCTTAATACTAGTCCTTCTAGTTAGATCGAATTATACCCAGATCATCAAATTGACCAGATGAAGTTTTTCTTATTGATACGTTTGATATTATATAAGCATGAAGGTCATAAATGAACATACACCCATTAGATTGAGTCGTAATAAATAGAAAATGTGCTAGTTGAATCATGTGGTGTGGAATTTATATAATTAGATTATAATGATAAGATATAGACTATCTTATTGGGTTCACATAAATGGTGTTCATTAGTGAAGGTGACTCAACACATTGATTGATTTCATTTGGACTATTTTTTGGAAGTTTTAATTGATGGATAATCTATGTATCAGAATTTGAATAGGTCATTGGGAGGTTTACCATGAATATGAGAGGTTGGTACAACTATTTGACTATACATAGACCTCTATAAATAGCTATGGTGTCCTAACACTATTGTATATCTGAGATATATGATTTTTATTCTAAATAATGGATGTTTTTAATTACATTTTCTAAGAATTTATATAGCATGGAGTATGTGGGTGACAATTGTTTTTCGATTTTATGAAAAAAAATAAAATATATTTATAGTTTACTCCCATATATGTGTGAAAATTTTCCAAACAACAGAAAGATTTTTTTCTATCCTTTTTACTTTAATTTGATGTATGTTTTAATATTTAGTTTAGTGATGAGGTGGTATATCAACCTAGTTCCAATAAAAATCAATATAGGAGGTATTTCTCATAAAATCCATATATCTAGTATCGTTTTAAATATTTTTAACTGTACTTGCTATGGAAATCAAATTATCATATGTCTAGTGTATGTGTTGATTTCCCTGATTGATTATTGGATTGAATAAACACTATGATTCATTTTTTGTACTCTTAAAAAGAATAAAAAAATTATATATGTTAAAGGTTTATGGAAACTACATCAATGAAATAAAAAATATTAGAGGATTACTATACATGTAAAAAATTCAAATATGTCATTTATCAAAATTATAATGATACATATGTCTTAGAAGATGTATCTTGTGTATAATGACATTTGGAGGAATTTTTCTATCTATTATTATGTTGGATCATTATTATTTTTTATATTAAATGATGATTCAAAAAAGTAAATTATGGGTTTAATTTATTAAGTCTAAATACAAGGTTTTTGGTATGTTTTCTTTATAGAGGTCCATAATGGAAAAAGTGACAGGGAAGTCATTTAGTATTTAAGGTCTGATGATGGTGGATAGTATGTTATTATTGAATTAATATGGGGTTTAAATAGAAATATAACATGGTTATAATAGAATATTCTTGAAACAGAATAATAAAACAGTGTAGAGGAGATGATAAATTTGATGTTGATTTAGATGGTTTAGAGCATCATACTACACTCTGGAATTCCCAAGAATATTTCAATGGAAGAAATACATATTCTATCTTATCTTGTAAATATATTTTTATCAACATCATTGGAGAAGGATATTTTGAAACAAATATAGTAATCAAAATCTATTATATGTTTCCCACAAAAATGTTTTTAAAATTATCAACAACAATGATATTGATTCCAAAGTATTGAAAACTGTGAATAAAAATATAATGCATGTTTTTTGTTAGGTATTGTGAAGAATACATGGTATTATTAATTTTTGATAATGAAATTTAGAAGATGATTAGAATATAGAATGATATTTTAAATGATATGGTCTCATTGAAAGAAAAAATCTAGGAAGAAGATAGAGTTTTTTAAAAACAATTAAATTGGTAATATCTAGGTTTATTAGAATGTAAGTTACAAAAGATTATGGGTTCTAGAATTATTATAAAGAATTGAATATTTATAAGAATCATATGGAATAAAATATATATCAAAATTAATAAGAACTATATAAGCTAAAAAAGAAATATTCATAAGGAGAATTTCAGTAAGAAGCTCCTCTATAAATAGTATTACTACAAGTCAAATTTCAATGTCCTAATGGAATTAGATGATGGATTTATTGGGTTTCAATTATTCATAACAACATGTTTATTATGTATGAAGTAGATATTGAGAGCCTTGAGGGGTGTAAATATTAGCAGATTCTAGAAAGTGTGATATGGCTATGGAATTTTAAATGTATTTATTAAATTAAAATAAAACCTAAGATCTAATTTAATAATCATAAGGGAAGAAAGTGATTATGAGAAAATTTGTCATAAAATTGAAGAAATAAGAATACTATATAAAAACCTACATGTACATGATGTATATGATAAGGTTTTATTAAAGGAAATATTTTATTTATACAATATTTTTACACAAATTATGAAAAATAATGAATCCAAATAGTTTTGAGTTTGGGTTATTTTGAAATCTACATATTGGAGAGATAGATGTATTGAAAAAAATACTTTATTGAAATTTAGAGGACAAAATATTTATGAATCATTTTAAGGGTTTTTAATAATAATTTATTGAGGGTCTAGTTTTTATGATGAAGCGAAGCCTTTATTTTTTGAATAAGACACCAAGGCATTATAATTTGGTATTTTATTCATTTATTGATGAGAATAAGTTTATCAAATGTATCACATACCATTATATTTACCAAATATATTTCAATAATATGATTTTTATCCTTCACTTGTATTCATATGTAATGCTCTAGGATGATCCGAAAATTAAATGGATTCAAATGGTTAAAGATAAATTGTTTAGAAGGTTTGAGATAGATTATATTTAAATGTAAATAATATTTTCGTGATATGGATTAAAAATATAGAAATACCATAAAATTTGTTTCTTATCAAATGGAATACATATGAAAGGTTATAAAAATGTTTATAATGACCTAATGTAAACCCCTGTCAACCCAATTAGTTTGAAACTTCTGTTTTGAAAAGAGGAAAACCAAATATAAAATATGATTCTAATTGTATGGATAATTTTTTTCATTAGGGGTTGTATTCTTGATATATTCTATGATTTTTTGAGGATGGATATTGAATATGAAATATGAGTTTTCATTATTTTTGTGGTGAATACGAGAAATTATCATTGTGATTATGTGATGTGATTATTCTATTATGCCATAGGTTAAGAAAATTAATCCCTGTGTTTTTTAATACATGATTCATTATAAGTTTTGTTGATGAAAACATTGTTTGATATATCGATTCCTCCAAGAGTATGAAATTATTCTTTTACCATTAGATGTACAACCATAAGTTGGATTTCTAGGTTGTAGATAGTGGTAGAACTATCCACCAAATATGTTGTATTTGTGGACCTTACCCAAATAGAGAAGGAATAGATCTATATGATCTTTTTGTTAGAGGAACTTAAAAGGAATATGAATAGTAGTTGGATGTTATGTGATAGTCTTATAACAGTTCATTTGGAAATGAATTTTTTTATTTTACTAAAAAATATCAAATTGAGTTGATGTATAATTTAATATGAATGATTCTTGCTGATAGGGTATTTTACCTATAAAATATCATTTGTTGTATTATTCACCAAGGCAGTAGTATTAGAACATTTAGGGTATAATTTTGTACTTTTGGGAAATTAGTGAAGAAAATGTGGAATGGGGATAATGGATGTTGTTATGAAAGTTTAAATGATAAAATATGGGTATGTGTTTAATGAATATTTAATAATTAAATGTAGTATTCATGTTTTATGTTTTTACAAAAATATGATGACTATATTAATGTTTTGTTTTCTTATATGGAATACTAGATTCTTGAATTAGTATATCAGACTCGATGAGGCTCATTTAAGTAGTTGACTAATATGAGTCATGCATAGTCTAAATGTTATGTTTCAGAACATGGAGTCTGGGTGGTTATGTCTAAATTATACCGTATAGAATAAATTTTATATAGTGTGTGATCTATTATTGTGTTAAATAAATTGAATTTTTTCTAATGTATATGTATGAATTACTTCCATAGTTTATTATAATTTAGTGGTTGTGGAAGAATTGAATACATGTCATTAGAGATTTCTAGGACAAATTGTGGGTCTTCAATTAATCTCCAAAGGTGGGGGAACAAGTTGGACAAATGGATCCCACTATAAAATGTGTGGTGGGTACATTTATAGAAGTCACATTGTAGTGATCTAAATATAGTTAAATTTTATAATTTTTATTATAATCTTATCATATTCCATGAGATAAAAGGAAATAGTGGATGAAAAACTAAAATATGGACAATGTAAAATCGATTGTTTTTTATTCTTTTTTTCTTTTGTTTTTATATGTGAGATTTGATTCCAAGAGTTTTTTATTTATTAAGTTGTGTGGGTTTCAATCTGATGTGCTGACGTGGTTGAATGTTTTATTCTATATTCTGGTACATCAGTTTTGAGGAATTCTTATGATTATGAATGATATGGATCTTTGTTTCACACTTTATCCTTTAGATGTTTTCTTCCAATGATCAGTGGTCTTGAATCCCAAAAAACCAAAACTGTTAGTGTTGGGAATGGATAAATAGAGTGTATAATAGAGTGTTTCACCTTTTTTATCATGTTTTTTAATAACAATAATGAAAATAATAATAATAACAGCTAATATATAACCATTTTCATTCAATTCTTACTCAACCTATTCAAATATCTAATAATTTATATTTATCACCAATAATAATGAATTCCCAAAATTTTATGAAAGTACATAAAAAATAATTTTTTTTCAAATGAAATGAACTAAAATATAGTATCACCTTACATATATTTAATAAACATATTATAAATGATTATTACTATTCCAAAGTTGATGGGATGATTCTTAGAGATTCAGGACATAAAGAACCATATTTTTTACTCAAAAAAATTAGGATAGACAGTTAGCTTTCACAATTAATTAAAATGTTATATAACCATGAAATAATTACTATATAAACTATAGTGTGATTAATTATTTAATATACTATTTCTTCTAACCAAGCATAAAACATGTATCATTAATGTTGTTTAGAAATTTAAAATTTATTTTGTTTCAAATACAACAATATTCCTATAATAAGAATTTTTTGTTAAAATCAAAATATGGTTACTCTGTTTCAATATGTATAATGAAATTCATAATGTAAATAATTTTGAATATAAATTGATCTGATTATTGATTTTTTGGGGATTTCTTCTTTCTATCTCACTAAATAATTTATTTCCATATATCACATTTGATGGCCATTGTAAAATCCATAACTATCAATTTATCCAATGATTTAATAATTGTTTTTAATTTGTTTTTTTTACCCATCTAAAAATTCATTAATATGACAGGATAAATCCTGATTTCATGGATTTTAGTTTATAAAATATAATTGTTAGGGTATTTTATTTCTTTTTTTCATAAATTTCTTGAATTCAACTAAATATTAATTAATTCTATGGATTTTAATATTAAAAATGATAAAATACAGGACTAATAATTAATAATTCAAAATTATTATAGGAAATAAAAGTATTTAAATATTTTACATGAAAATTTATAACAAATTTTATAAACATGGTTGGCATGGAAAATGTTAATAAATTACATCGATGTTTGTAGATATTTTTTTTTAAATTTACATAAACTATTACTAAATTTATATCCTTATAATTTCAAATATTTCTCTGAACTTTAGTTACCTTTTTTTAACCATTCAGTATTATTATAATTACCCATAAATTAAATAAATTTATATTTGTTCATAATTGATGAATATTTATTACAAAATACAAGAAAACATAATAGGACTGTATAGGTATAATGTCATTTGAAACTGGGAATGACAAACAACTGGTTCATAAAATATATACATTGTCTACAATTTATTTTCTTGTAACTAGAATCCCTTTTGCAATATCATATATAATTCCATTCTTCCTGACATGAGAAAAAACCTATGAATGGGTGAGCTAAAATGCTGAGTAAGGGAAAATAAGGGAAATATCAGTCATATATAACATTTGAAAATCTTATCCTATATATAAGAGTTCAAAATATAATGGCATGGGATAAATCATAAAAGTGTAATTCAATATCAATAATCCTAATATAAGACATGAATCTTTGTATCATACACACATAATAAAAAAAAATCATTTCATAATAGTCAAGGCTCATTTCCAAGACCATTATAGCAGATAGTCCATTACTAAACCAAGATCACTCCATGTTCCCGCCTGTATTACTGAACCGTATTTACATTCCATTACTAACATGTCCATAAAATGATATATAAATCATTAAAAAATTCATTTTAGAGAGATATAGGTCCCACCTATCTCAAAATGTAATCATTCTTACACATGCCACAAAATCATAATAACATTCACTATAGCATAACCAAAGAAATAAAATGGGTTTCTTAAACATCAACCCATCATAAAATAATCCATAAATGGATATGAAGAAAATTTATTCATTTAAAAAATCAAATCAAATTAGTAATATAAATATAATCATTAACCATTGTAATCATAAATTGAAAATAATTTTGATAAAACACTTGAGCTTTATTTCTAAGGACAGTAGCATTTTTTGTTCAAAAATGTTATCATTTCTCAAAATGTCATGAAATTTTAAAATAAATTAATTTAGTTGAAAATAAACTTGTGAACATGTAGGGGAAACTTCATGTAAATAAGTTTCTATGAATATTTAAAATCCAATTCTTGTTATATAATTTAAAAAAACATTTTCCTCGTACTTTTGCCGAATAAGTCCAAAAGTACCTCCTATGGTAAAAAATGATTCCATCTAAACCATGTAGTAAGAGTTAAAATTATTAAAAATGACTTCAAGAATACATTGAATAATAGTAAAAATTTTATTTCAATATTTTTATAAAACATGGACATGGATGATAAATATATCCCTAATAGATACTTATGAATAAACAACCTCCAACAAAATGAGGTAGGAAATGGTATCCATACCTTATGTCCTACATGATTCATATGTATCCAAACCTCCTTTATAATGATGTAAATAATGTTACTGATTTATTATATATTCTTATTCATTTTTATGATAACATTAATGAATATATTTTCATCCGTTTGTTAGAAGAATTTCATTGTTACTCATTATTCAGGAATAATCTTCTTTACATTCTAATGAATGGTTTGTCAAATAAGATGTTATTAATTTTTTGTTATAGTTATATCATTTAAAGAATGGAATTATTATAAAATATATCATATTTATTTCATAAATTCTTTTATATAATAATTACTGAATGAAGATTATGTTGAATGAATAACATTGCACCGTGGAGACGGAAAGCCGTACGTACACATGAGAAATGATATCATTCCCATAATTGTTGAGTGGTGTTGTATTGGATGATTTACAATACATTAGAATTATTATCATGTTCTTTTGATCTTATATAATTTTTATTTACACAATTATACCCATCCAAGTAAGGTGATGGTGAATAACAGATTACACCATAGCGAGGAGACGGTAAGCCATACGTATGCGCGCGTAGTGATTTCATTTTTTATAGGATGGATAGAAGGTGAAATAGGGATGTTTCATAATTGAAAAAAAATATCAGTATATGAGTGATACATATGTTATTACTTTATAATTATACAACTAAAGAATCAAAATTAGAGGAAGAAATAAATTTGAATGAATCAGTACAAGAGACTACATCTTCTTCGACGTGCCTCCATTAAATTTCCTCTTAAGGCACTATAGTTGTTCTTTTTAGAAGAAAACAATATATAGAATCTGACTAAGTAATTTTAAAAAAAATGGGCAAATTTTGGCCAATCATGAAGTCTCAAAATGGAGTAAATAGGAGATGGAGGAGGATCCCATTTATAAGAGAGGATAAGGGCACTTTAGGAAATTCTAAAAAATATAAAATTTTAATAAATTCAATATCAACTAAAAAAAGTATAAAACTTATTTAGATAAATTTTAATATGGTATTGGTTTTAAAACAAATCATAAAATAATATTTAGACATGTTTAGTATATTTTTTTATCCTTATCATTTTCGTTTATCCCTTAGATTACCCTTTTTAATCTAACCATGATTTCATATTTTATATAGATTGTGGGTTAATGTAAATATAATATCATGTCTAAAGACCCAAAAAAGGTTATTTATTATATTTTTGGACTTAAATTAACCATTTTGTTAAATCTTTTTTTTTAAGAATATAATTTCCTTTAATAATGTATTCAATGTTATAAGTTAGGAATTCTGTCAATTTTTGACACTATTCATACACGACTTTTTACAAATTCCTAAAAACTACATTCCTTCAAAAAATAAGGAATTAAATAACATATAATATTTCAATTTCATCCAAAAATATCATGGATGACATCAAAATAACCAAATTACAATTATTTTAATATTTATAAATTCATTTATTTAAATCATTAATTGATGAGGTAATCACTAAGTTATATATGTTTAATAAATAAACCTATTTATAAAATATATAAAATTTATATAAAAATACCATGATGTAGAAAATATTATTAGATTACTAATTCCTTTTTATATGAATACATATCAGTTTTATAACCCTATATTAAAATTTATTTAATAAGAGATATATTTTTAGGTTATAGTTATCATTACATTAAATTAATTCTTATAAACTGTCTTTTTCACATCCATGTGATTCTGTTCAGTCCCAAAACTGACCCAAGGATGCCCATGGTTAGAAATATTAAATCTAAAAGGACCAGGACATGTTTTAGGGTAATATTATATTATCAAATTAATATTTCTTACCCATATTTACCATATCTACACATTAACCATGGTAAATAAAATAATTACTAATGTTTTTGTTAATAATGTTAAAAAATAAAAGGTACATATTCAACCAATTATAACAATATGATTCCAAATATAGAATCCATTTTTCCAAATTCAAAACAAATATGTTTCAGTAATTTATTTAATATTACTCTCGTTGTTGAAATGAGAATATGAGTTCTAAAAGTTAAAACATTACAAAATATTGAAATGTTTTTACCTATGAATTCAATGTAAAATTAATTTTAATGAATTAATTTATATCCAAAGGGAAAAATATATTCTATTTATAATTAAAAAACATTATATATTATAATTCTATCATATCAATTATCTTTATAAAAAATTCAGATTTAATTAATATTCATCGTATTTTTACTATTCATCAAAACATGAAAGTTATCATAAAAATATCAAAAATTTATCTAAATTAAATTATTTTATTCAACTTCAAAATAACATGTTTATGTTGTAATATAAAAATTATTAATGTGTCAAAATAATAATTATAAAATGATTTATCCAATCAAAGGTATAAAATTACCCTTTAATAAAATATGTTCTTATACAAAAAATATGTTTTTATTCATAATCTATGACTAAAATATCAAATGGATGAATATAAAAAATATATTTATTAATTATATAACACATATATCAAATTAACATCATTAAAAATTTTAATTCTCTCAAACAATACAAATATCTAATAGATTTATATTTTTCATAACTAAATAATTGACACAGAATTGATAATGTTTTTTCTTAAGTAATTTATAATTATTATTGATAACCAATCAGATACGGTATAAAGGTAATTTTATATTAATATAATATAATAATTTATTTAAACTCAAATTTCTGTTTAATGCAAGCTACTGAAGAATAATTTTTTTAAATGAAATATTTCATAAAAACACCCCGGTGTTACAATCGACCCTCATTAAACTTAATTACTCCCTCAAAATTTGTCTCATGGAAATAAACAGAAGAGGAAACCACTCCCTAATAATATCCTCAAGTTCCCATGTATGTTATTTAAATTTGATGTGCCTACATAAAACATTAACCAAGCATGTGGTTTTGTTTGGTTGAACTTTTTCACTATGATCTAGAATCTCTATCTATTGTTCTTCTATGAAATATCGTGATTCACCGGTCTGAATTATGAGAATAGTACATAGGAAGGATTGGGTATGTACATTCTTAATATAGATACATGGAACACATCATGAACATGATAGTGATTTGTTGTAAGAACCAATCAGTAAGATACATTCCCAACATGATCTGAAATTTCAATAGGACTGGTATACTTAGGGATCACCTTTCCCTTCTTTCCAAATCACATTACTCTCTTCCTGAGAGATATTCATAAGAAAAACTTATCAACCACTTCAAACTCTAGTTCTTTTCTTTATTTGTCAGAATAAATTTTTTGTCAACTATGAGTTGCACTTATGTGTTATTGAATAGATCTGACCTTTTCTACCAGCTCATCAACAAGATCAGGTTATAATAAATTTTTTCTCCTACATTATCCAAACAAGTTTTAGTTTTTCACTTATTTACATAGATGGATTTATAAGGTTCCATCTGAATAATGGAGTGGAAGCTATTATTGTAAGAAGATTTCCCCAATGGTAGGTGTTGATACCACCCACCATTGGAATCCATTGAGAAAGCTCTCAACATGTCTTCCAGAGTTTGAATTGTCCTCTCAGACATACCATCTGCCAGAGGATGATATGTTGTGTGGAAACATAACTCTCTATCCAGAGCATTCCGAAAACTTTGCTAAAACATTGAGGTAAACCTTAGATCTTGATCAGATATATTGTAAAGTGGTACTATATGAAATATCCCCAAATCCAATTCATATATACATGAAAACTAATCATGAGAGAAATCCTTTCTAATATAATTGATGTGTGACGTCTTATTAAGGTTATCAACTATATCCCAGATAGCATAATTTCTATTGGATTTCTTGGGATTTTGGATAAAAATATCCATAGTGATTTTTTAGAATTTCAATTTTGGTATAAGGAATGGTAGTAATATCCCCTTAGAAATATTTTTGTCAGCCTTAGCTTTCATAAAAACCAAGCATCGAGAGGCATATTCCGTGACATATCTTTTCATTCCATCACACCAGAAGTACAATTTATAGCCCCTCTTCATCTTTGTGCTTCCATGGTGAATAGAAAATAAATAACTATTAGCCTCAACCAATAGTTCCTAATTTAATTCTAGTGAGGGGTAAATAAAAATATGGTTCCTGAACCTTATTATATCATCACAATGAAGGTTTAATTCAGGAACATTTCTCACCATCTTTTGTAACTATAAAAATTCCTTATGTTCCTCTTTTATCTTCACTTCAATATATTGTTGAACATTCATTCAAGAAAGATAATATTTCACCACATCCACTATAATTTCAACATACAACCTTTGAGAATCCATAAATATTGGAACCTTTGTGATCCTCATCATGGAAAATATGGCATGGTCTTGTTGAATTAATATATCTACCACCTTGTATGATTTCCCAGGATAGTAATATATTGAGCAGTCATAATCTTTAATCAACAACCACCATCTTATTTGGCACCTATTCATCTCATTTTCTGTCAAAATATACTTTAATCATTTATGATATGTATAAATATCCCACCGTTTACCCTAAAGATAATGGCTCCATATCTTTAATGAAATGATTACCATAGCTAAACCCAAATCATGGGGTGGGTAATTTCTCTAATTGATTTTCAACTATCATGGGTTATAAGCTATCACCAAATCATTTTTCAAAAGAAGACACCCCAGCTGCTTCATGGGTGCATCACTATAGATCCCAAACCTCTCTCCACTACAATGCAGTGTGAGCATAGGTGCAATGGATAAACTTCTTTTTAGCTCTTTAAAATTCATTTCACATTCCATTTTCTAAATGAACACAACTCATTTCTGAATCAACATGGTGAGAGGATAATATAATCGTGGTAAAGTTTTCACAAAACATCATTAATATACAAAAAAAACATATATAACATCGGATATAAGTTAATATTTTTGGTCTTAAAAATCTTTGAATAACCTTTGTTTTTTTAGGATCCATATATATCCTTATCTTGAGAATATGTGACACAAAAATTAATCTTTTGAAGCCATAATTCAAAGTTGATAAATTTTACATATATCTTTTCCATTATTAGGGTCTTTAATACAATTCTCAAACAATATTCATGTTAATCGTTTCTCATTGAGAATACAAAAATATCTTCCACAAAGACTACGATAAACTAATCCAAATAGTCATTAAAGACTAAATTAATTAGATCCATGATGATATGAGGGGAAATAGTAAGATCAAAAGGCATTACAATAAATTCATAGTGTCCATACCTTGTACAGAATCATGTCTTTGGTATATCTTCCTTTTTCACACTTAATTGATGTTAACCTGAATGAAGATCAATCTTATAAAATTATTTATCTCTGCATAGTTGGTAAAATTAGTCATCAACATTGGGAAGATGATATTTTTTCATGATTGTGATCCTGCTACATTCTCAAAAAACAATGTCGAGTCTCATTGATCCATCGTTCATCTTAACAAACAGAATAGGTGCTCCCCAAGATGTCACAATATGGAATATGAATCCTTTATCAAGATTCTCTTGTATTTTCTTCTTAAATTATTGCAACTCAATCGGGGATATTCTACAAGATGTATTTGAAATAGGCATAACACTTGGTATGAGTCCAATTGAAAACTCAACATCATCCTTTGGTGGAAGACCTTCCAATTCATCTGGAGAGACGTCATCAAACTGCCATACAATGGGAATATTTCTAATTGTGAGTTTCCCCCAACCATTTGATATAAATATACTATATTCATTGTAATAAAGACCCATAAGATGAAAACAATTCAAATGTAAGGTTATATTTATACTTAAACATATAGAAGATCAGTGATTGATCTGGAATATGACATTCGACTTTAATTCTATGACAATTGATATGATATCCATATAAAGAAATACAATCCATTCAAAGAATCACATCAAATTACACTATATGAAAGATCATAATATTTTTAGTAATCACTTTCCCACAACCATCAATTAGAGAAGAATTGAAAACATTTGAGGTGATCATTCTTCCATCAGGAGTTGTCAAAACTAACTCAACGTCTAATTATTGAGGTTATACAGTGATACAATTATCAAATTCATAAAAAATAAACGAGACCGTGGATCCAAAAACAAATTAAACATTTTCTAATTTATAGTGTATTGTGTGTGTAACGTTCACCTCTTCATTATCGCAATCTATGTCGGTGATAGTAATTTCTTGTTACATTCCTTTTCTTTATCCTTAAGAGTTTTTTGAAATTGATCTGTATGAATAACCCTATGATTAAGGAATTGATTCTCATAATTCCCCATTTCCTGTCACTTTTATCATTGAAGTGTAAGAGGTGGATTATGTGTACAAATTTATTTGTTAGCATCATTGGAAATATTTTTCTCATCACTTCAGTATTCAATTGCACAATGACCTTCTATTATACATATAAAAATTTCCTCATAACTATTGAAGTTCGTTATGGCTAATGCCCTTCAGAAACTTGTTTTTAAACAATTAATGAATCCATAAATCTTACTCATAGGTTGGATAATAATTCCAAAAGCAAACCTTTCATGTCTTGTAAAATATTCTTCATAGGTACAAACTGATTAATCATCCTTTTTCTTAAGTTCGTGGAACTCCTTCTCTGTATTTGTTCAAATAATATGAGGAATGTACTTATTGAAAAATATGTTCTTGAACTCATCCAATTAAATAGACTCAATTTCATGACTTTACCTCATATTATTGATTAGATTCCAACATTGATTAGCTTTACCATTGAAATGATAAAATTCTATGATGAATTTATCATGTTCAGAATATTTTGGGACTGAAAATATCATTTTGGTGATACTGATCCATTGTTCAACCACTAATGGATCTGAAGACCCGTTGAAAGAAGGTGGATGTTGTGTCATGAATGATTCAACAAAATGATGCTATTCCCATTACTCGTTTGGAATTAATGCATTATTAATTGCTTGAGAAAGTTGTGTGAGCATGGATAAAATATTTTGAATTTTACCTCCCATAAAATTTGGTTGCTCTGGGGGATAATCATTTCATTTCTCATCACATTCGTCATTAACTAGGTTCATTTGGGTTCTATCCATTGACTAAAACCCAGAATCATAGTGTGAGACACACAAATCATTATTGGAAAAACACATAATCATGAATAAAATTTCAATTTAGGAAACATTAGGTTTAATATTAGGCTATTCGTGGTCATTTATAAAACACTAGAATTGAATCCTATACTTTGACACATCCTTATGGTTCTTACTAAGGAATTCTTATCTCAGTTTCCAATGGATAATTATACCCTTACATTGATACCAACTATAAATACCCATACCTTATATACATTGATATTACGTCATAATTGATGTAATATTTATTAAAACATATAACAAACCATAATAGGACCATAAAATTATAGTGTCTTTAAAAACGGGGAAACAAAAACCACTTGTTCATAAAACATCTACATTGTCTCTAGTTTATTTTGTTGTAACTAGATAAATTTTTGGAAAATCATACATAATACCCTTATTCCTAACATGGGGAAAAGAAACATATGAAAGGGTGATCTGAAATTATTTGTAAAGGCAAACAAAGGAAATATCAATCATATATAACATTTGAAAATATTATCCTTCATATAACAGTTTATAATATAATGGCCTGGGATAAATCATAGAAGTGAAATTTAATCACGATAATCATAATATAATACATTAAAATATGTGGAATACGCACATAATAATAGAAAATCAATTTATATAACTCAAGGTTCATTTCCAAGACCATAATAACAGACAATTTCCATTATTCAACACAGTTCAGTACTCATTCCAAACCTATATTATTGATCCATATTTACTTTCCATTCCATCCAAGACTCTGTAATGAGATATAAATCCTTATGCAATGCATTGAAAGGAGATATAGTTCCCAAAAATTTCATAATGAATCCATTCTTACATGTTCCACAAAAACATAAAAACATTCACTATAGCATAACCCATGAAATAAAATGGGTTTCTTAAACATCAATCTATCATGACATAATACATAAATGGATATAAATATATTGTAATAATTTAAACAATAAAAAAGTAATAGTATGGATATAAACATAAACATTAGTAATATTAGATGGAAAATTAGTTTGATAAAACACTTGAGGTTTAGTCCTAAGGAAAATATATTTCTTCATCAAAAATGTATTCTTTTCTAAAAATGACATGCTTTTTTTAAAAAAAGTTGAAAATTCCATTATTATCATGTAGAGGAATATTCCTGGAAATATGGTGTTATGAATATTTAAAAACATGTTCATGTCGTATAAGATAAAAACATTTTCCTCGTACTTCTTTCTAAAAAGTCAAGAAGTACCTCGTACGGTAAACAAAATAATGATTCCTTCCAAACCATGTAATTAATGTAAGGAATGAGTAAAAATGACTTTAATCATACATAAAATAATTTTAAACATTATTTGGGAATATTTTTGGAAAACATGGATGTGGATGATAAATATATTCCTAGTAGATACTTACGAATAAACAATCTCAAATAAAACGATGTTGGAAAATTTATCCCTTATCTTAGGTCTAATATGCTTTGTATGTATCTGAAACTCATGTATAATGATTTAAATAATTATACAGATTTATTCTAGAATATTAATCATTTTTATGATAACATTAATGATTATATTTTCATCCATTTGTTTGTAACATTTTATTGTTACTCGTTATTGGTGAATTAACTGCCTTTTGTGCTTAGGTATGTTTTGTCCGATATATTCTTATTCCTATTTTTTGTTATAGTTATATCATTTATATAATGGTATTTGTATAATATATATCCAATTAATTCATTCAATTCATTTATATAATCTTGATAAAATGAGATTATATAAAACATTTCACAACAGGCCGTGGAGACAGTAAGTCGTACGTACGCACGATAGAAAATATTGTACCCATAATTGTTGAGTGGTATTGAATTGTTTAGTATACAGTATATAAAAATTAGTATTATTTTATATTAACAATATATAGTTATTATTTTCTCCATTATACCCATCCAATTAAGGTGATGGTGAAAAATTGATTACACATAGCGTGGAGACGGTAAGCCGTACGTACGGACGCGAGGTGTTTGCATATTTCAAAGTATGGATAGAGGGTGAAATAATTTTGTTTGATATTTATAATAACATATAAGTATATTATTGATAATGATGTTATTAATTTATAATTAAATAACTAAATAATAGGATGTATAAGAACAAAAAATTCTGAATGAATCGGTAGAAGAGATTACATCTTCTTCGATGTGCCTCCATTAAATATCCTCGTAAGGAAATATATTTTGTCTTTTGAGAAAACCATATCATATAGAATGTAACTAGAGAAGTCTATAAGAGAAATGGTAAGGGTTTTGACTGTCATAATGTCTCAAAATGTAGTGAAGAAGAGCGGGGGGAGGTTCCCTTTTATATGAGATGAGATAGTCACATTAGGAAACTCTAAAAAATATTAATCTATAATAAATTAAATTCCAACTAAAAAAATTGGAAAACATATTAAATTAAAATATAAGATGATATTATTTAGAAATACATCATCCAATAATATTTAAGAAAATTTTGGAATATTTTTTACATTTATCTTTTTTTAACCCTTATTTAACCCTTTTTACTCTTATCGTGAGATCATATTATTTAGAAATTGTGGGTTAATTTAATTACCATAACATATCAAACGGCACAAAAAAATTTATTTATGACATGTTTGGAATTATATTAACTATTTTTATGAATCATATATTTTGTGGACTTTACTATAATTTTATAAAATATAATATATTTTATGTTATGAATTGGGTCAATTTTGGAAACTATTAATACATGACATTATAAAAATTCATAAAAACTTTATTTCTTTGAAAATAAGGAGTTAACTCACTAATAATATTTCAATTTCAACCATAAAATTCTTGGATTACATCAAAATAATAATATTACATTTTTTTTAAAATTTATAAATTCATTTATATAAATGTTTCATTAATGAGATAATGACGACATCATAATTATTTAATATATAAAATAATTCATATAATATTAAAAAAATATAAATAAAATAAAATGATGTAAGAAATATTTTTATATTTATTTTTAATATTTACAATATTCGATATCATTTATATAAACATATATTAACATCTATTTAGTAAAAGATATATGTTTAGGTTATAATTATCTTTACCATATTTTAATTCTTAGAAAATGTCATTTTCACATCCATGTGAATCCATGGTGTTCCAAAATCGACCCAAGGATTCCCATAGTGAGACATATTTCAATCAATATGATTAGTAAATGTTTCAGGGTAGTATTATATTATTAATGTATTAGTCTTTTAACCTTATTTACTAGATTTACCCATTTACCATGGTAAATAAAATAATTATTAATGATACTTTTCATAATGTCCAAAAATAAAAGGTAACTATTCAAAAAAGTTGTACCTTATGATTAAACATATGGAATCCATTTTTCCAAATAAAAAATACAGAATTTTCTATAATTTATTTAAAATTAATCCTCTTGATGAAATGAGAATATCAGTTTTAAAAGTCAAAACATTTTAAAATATTAAAATGTTTTTTACCTATGAATTTAATGTAAAATTAATTCTAATGAAATATAATATATTAAATTATAAAAAATTATTCTATTTATACTTTAAACCATTGAATATTATAATTTAATCATATTTATTATCTCAATAATAGAAATTTGTTTTTAATTAAAATTTAGCATATTTTTACTTTTCATCAAAACATGAAAGATATCATAAAATTATCAGAAATTTACCCAGTGAAAATTTTTATAACACACATTAAAATAACTTGTATCTGTTTAAATATAAAAATTATTAATGTGTCAAGTACAGAATTTTAAAAAAAAATCTCTATTCAATGGTATAAAATTAACTTTAAAAATTAGGTTCTTATACATAAAATAGTCTTTTATTCATACAATATGACTAAAATATCAATTAGATGAATATCATAAAAATATTTTATTCAATATATAATAGATATATTTCATTCTTTTAATAATCAAATGCAATTTACTCTAAAAAAATACAAATATCTAATAGATTTATAGTTTCCATAAATAATTAATAGTCAAAGAATTCATAATGAATTTTGATAAGTTAGTTATAAATATTCCCGCTAACATAACAGCTAGTCAATGAGAGTAATTTTATACTTTGGGCATCTCGTAGTTCATTTAAACTCAGGATTTCATGTAAATTAAGATACTGAGGATTAAAAATTATTTAAGTAATATATTTTAACAAAACTTCTACGTTTTATAATGATAGGTTTATTGTTCTTCAATTTCAGATATTATTATTAATTTTATTATTTAGCATGCAATTTTGGAAATATGTTCCTTATATTGAGTATTTATTTTACTTACTTTATATTGAACATATTTTTTCACAATATAACATGATTCCTACATTTCCCTATTTATAATTTTTTTAACACATATGTTTGATGGTATATAAACCCTACACAACAATATTATATATATATATTATATATATTCTTTATCAATTCCATTGGGTGGTAAACAGATGTATATTTATTAATAATTATAAACCCTATACAAAATTTGCTCCTTGATGATCTACACCTTCTCCGTGGTGGCCTGTATCATCTCTGGTCCCACTTGTGTTGACTCCCCTATGTTAGTCAAGCACAAAGGTGATCTGCAAGGTTTCCCGTATAAACGCATCCAAAGGTTCCATCCCAATGATGGAGTGATAGCTGTTGTTGTATGAAAACTTCACAAAATGAAAGTGATCTTCTCAGCTACGACCGAAATCGAGGACACAAGCACACAACATGTCTACAAGGGTCTGAATGGTCATCGTAGTCTGGACATTCATCTGAGGATATAAGGCGGTGCTCAAATGAAACTATGTCCCTAAAGCCTCCTGAAACCCCTCCCATACTCGGGAATTGAAATATGTATCACAATTAGAGACACTCGTCGATGGCACTCCATGTTGCAGCAAAATCTCTTGCACATAGAGGCGTCATAGGCTCTCTACAAAACCCTTCTATCTGATCGGTAGAAAGTGGGATAATATGTTTAGTCCATTGACGATTACCCAGATATAATCAAGAACTTTAGATGTACATGGATTTCATGTCATGAAGTCCATGGATATCTCATACTACTTACACTCTAGGACCTCTAAAGGGTGAACTAAGCCTGCTGGTACCTGATTCTCCACCTTCACTTGCTGACAAGTGAGGCACTGAGAGACAAACTCTACTACTTATTTATTTATTCCCATCCTCCAGTGCTATCATCAGAGATATTTCTACATATTCGCCACTCCTGGATGTACCACCAGAGGGGATGTGTGTAACTCCCTCAACACATCCTCCCAAAGTGACAATGGTTCCATGGTATGTCCCTTGAAGAAGATGATGTTCTCCCCACACTCAGAAAATCGATCAGGTACATATCCTGTAGATATATCAGCACGTCTAGTCTCACATTCAATTTCCCCACGCTGCCCCTCCCAGACTCTCTTTAGATGTGAGGGAGTGACTGTTAGAGACTGAAGAAAAGATGCTTCATTGCGATTCACAAAGGATATCAGCAAAGCAGATAGCTTCTCTGTCACCACGCCTAGAAGCTGTATACCAAACCTCCTAATGAGTGAATCTGATACAAAATTCCCCTTACCAAGAGTATAGTATTTCTCAAAGTCATAATCATGGAGTAACTCAAGCCAATGTCACTATCTCAGGTTCAGGTCCTTTTGAGAGAAGATGTACCTGAGACTATTGTGATCCGAGTAGACTGTAAAAAGGTCACCCATCAAGTAATGTCACTAAATCTTCATGGTGAAGACCAGTAATACTAAGTCTAGGTCATGATTAGAATAGCTATACTCATACTGTCTTAGCTTTAGAGAACCATATTTGATCACTTCTCACTCCTGCATCTGGACACATTTCAGCCCGGTCCCTGATGCGTCTCAGTAGACGATGAACCCTACAACCTCCTCTAGAAGCACAAATTTAGGGGCATTATTCAACCTCTACCTCATCTCTGGAAAGCTCTGATGGCATCTCTCTAACTAGATGATGGTTTTCCCCTTCTTCATCGATGTTGATAGATGTGCTGCAACTCTAGAAAAATCCGGCACAAATCTCCAGTTATATCTGACCAAACCTATGAAACTTCGTACCTTCGTCACACTCCTGGGTGGATCCCAAGCAAGTACAACCTAAATTTTCATGGGATTTATAAGAACTCCATCCTCTAATATGACATGTCCAAAAGAGTGAAACTATCGGATCCAGGACTGGCACGTTGAGATATTACCATTGAGTTCATGCTCTCGGAGTGTGTCTAAGACTATCTACAAATGACAGGCATGCTCTTACTCAGTAGCCTAGTAGATCAGTATTTCATCGATGAAGACTACTACAAAGCGATCAAGGTATTGCTGAATGATCTTGTTCATGAGTCCCGTTAATACTACTTGAGCATTGGTCACACCGAACGACATATCCAATAACACATAATGGCCATACCAACATCTGAAATATGTCTTCAGCACATCCCTTTCTTGCAGTCTGAGATGGTGATAGCCTAATCTAAAGCCTATCGTGGAGAACCCATGTGCTCCCTTCATCTAATCAAATTTGTTTTCAATCCCCGAGAAAGGGTACTTGTCCTTCACGGTCACCTGGTTCAGGCGCTGATATTCAACCCAAAGTATCAAACTTCTATAAGCCTTTTTAGCAAACAGAATTGGGGCTGCCGTAGGGGAAACACTAGGATAGATGAATCACATCCCCTATAGGTCCTCTAGCTATACATACAGCTCAAGAATCTCCACAGGAGCCATCTGAAACGATGGTGTAGATATCACTGTCATCCTAGGGTTCAAGTCAAGGTAAAATTCCACATCACTGTGAAGAGGTAGACCCAAAACATCATTAGGGAAGACATCCACGAACAGGTCCACCACTAAAGGATTACACAGACTCGCCACATAAAATGCTTCGAGGGTAAGGCTAGACAACTGATGAGTGATCAGTTGCACCATCCTCTAGGTAAGTCCATCATGTGCTGCAAAGGCTCTCTTCTTGCAGGTGAAGATAAACTTGGTCCCATCCATGTGAACACAACACACATTGTTCCTAATACAGTCAATATGAACATGGACTATAGATAACCATTCCATACCCAAGATGACGTCGTAAGGCCTCGACGCCACTATTAGGAGATCCCCGCCAAAGTTCTCACCTCCTAGAGTAATCTTGCACCACCAGCACCAGTTTGTAATCATTGAATCTTCTCCCGTAAAGGTCTCTAGCCATAAGGATCAATCCAACGGGTCCGTCGGAATCTCCGAGCTCCGAATGAGGGCAGTGGAAATAAAATAATGGCAGACACTTGTGTCTATTAGTACTAAAGCTATGGTAGAGTAGACATAGATTATACATCTAATCATCTCTAGTGCACCATGATCGTAGGCCTTAGTTGCCTGGAGCTGAGCTCGCCCCTGTCCACCTCCTTCCAACGGTCGGGGTGGATGTCCTTGTGGTGGTGGAAGAAACATCTCGAAATGTCTCCCACCACCAGTGGCATGGCCAGCTCCACTGCCATGTCTGCCTACTCTATGTGGACCTCCTCAATCGAACCTCTGACTCTGCCTGTAGAAGACTGGCAGCAAGGATCTCCATAAGATTAATGGCATTCCCTATCAATCAGAAGTCTCTCACCATGTCCTCCAACCAATCCCAAGTCGCAAGTTGGACCGTATCTCCCATGAACCTTGGTGGCCCTTAGTACTGGAACTCGGGAAATGCGCTCAAGTGGTGTGCACTCTCTACTACTGGGGATAGTCTCATCAGTGGCCCAACAGGTAATGGTACCGTTGGTGCCTCTACTGGTGCCTCTACTCAATGAGGGCCCCACACCAAGGCCTCGTCGCTCGGTGGGCTTTCAGTGCATACTTTAGCTAGAACCGTGGAAGGATATCTACATTGAGGCCTCCTAAAATGAAACAGGTGATCCACGGTAAATAAGTTGTACCTGGTATGATGACTGAATGATATCACAAAGAAAACTCTTTAAAAACACACACACAATCAGTGTTTTTGTGAACTAAATCACAAATCAAATGTCAGGGTTCTGGTGTATGGAAACAGCGGTTTCCATACCAACACTAGATTCCCAATACTGATAACCACACTCACTATACTTATCTCTATTACTGTTAAAAGAACAAATTCCTATGTTCTATGATAGAACAGACTCCTCTGATACAAATTTGTCATGACCCGTCCCCCGGGGACCATGCCGTGATAACCTGAAGCCCGCCATCCATAGGGAAGGGGGTGGAGACTAGCATCAAAAGGTGTATTCCATAAAATAGGTAAGTCATTCACAACTGGAAAAAAGGGCTATTTCCACGATTCAAAACTGTGGAAATATGCCCCAAAACCGTGCCCAAATGCTACGACCACGGTTTCAGCCAACCATGGCCATTATTGTCGTGGCAGTACGTTCAGGCCTATTGCCACAGTTTTAAAAACCATGGTAATAGGCCTCCAAATTTGAAACAGTGGAAATAGCCTTAGAAAAACCTAGAAATAGAAAAAATTATAAATTTCCCTAGAGAGTTTTAATCCTTCCACCTCCACTATGCAGTCCAGTGCAATTACCACTCCACTGCGCCACAATTTGGGTATATATATATATATTATGATATATATATATATATATATTAATAAAAACCATGGGAATAGACTCAAAACCATGGTGATAAGGCTTCCCGCCAAATATTTTGTGGTATTTTTTCCCGCGGAATCACGAGAACCCTATAGACCCGATTTTTGATAACCGTGGCCATACGGTAAAGAAAAAATTGGCCTATGGCCATTAGTTTTCAAACTGTGGCCATAGTCCACAATACCAAGGATATAGGCCACAAAAAATAATCATATATCCTTGGGTTCAAAACCGTGGCTATAGGCCACAAAATCATGGATATATCCACCTATATCCACGGTTTTAATACTGTGGCTATAGATCTATGGCAGTACCTCCATTTTCTAGTTGTCATTTCCTTTATAACCTATAAACACATTCATCCAAGAACCTAATAGGATACTAACACAAGTAAAAATCTATATAAAAAATATTTCTGAAATTAAGAGGGGCCAAAATACAAGCCCAACAGTAAAGGTACACGTACAACTGAAATACAATACAAAAAAACAAAGGGGGATACAGCTACTGAGTCATCCTCTGAGGTTCATACCTGAAAGGTAGCTACATATCACCTCCTCACCACTCCACATACTCCCGTATCATATGAATATTGACATGTCATATGTTCCACCTCTGGGCATTGTCCTGTCCTGGTACCCTCAGCCTTGATCAACGCAGTCCATCATCTTCACCATACACAACAATGAGTGTGAATAACCTGTGCAGGGGTGAGTATAACGATACTCAGTAGGGACCCCGAGACCCTCAAGGTCTCACAAAATACACAAAGGATAAACCAGAAATCATGAAATCAACTAACAACCCCACATAGGTATATGCCTATACATAAACCTATGTTATCAAGTATACCCATCTCAATCTTGAGGAAACACAGGGTCCAACCCAAAATCCAAAAGCACAACTATTCTACAAAGGTAGGAATACCACAAAGGTAAGTACCATAACTGTATGCCACACAAAATAATACCACCAATGTATTTCCACAAAGGAAAGTACCACATAGGTACAGACTCCGCTCACACCAGGTATATCTTATGTAAAATCGTAGAGATGATTAGATGTACCTACAAAATTATCTTTCTCTATTAAGAGGCAGACCCACAAAGGATCCTAAATCATTATCAGACCCACAGAGGGTCGTATAAATTGTCAGACCTACACAAAATCCTTGTACCTCATCAGAAACACACGGGATCCTAGAACATAGCCAGACACACATAGCATCCTAGGACATCGTCAATACATTGTCAGACCCACAGAAGAACCTAGTACATTTTCAGTACGTCTTTAGAGCCACACATGATCCCAGTACATCGTCAATATGTCATTATACCCACACAAGATCCTAGTACATCAGCAGGGCGCTATGGGGAAAAGGGGCAGGCGGGGTGTGGCAGGGAAGTCGCAGCCTTGCCGGATGGCCAGCCGTCCTCTCCGCATGGCGTGGTGGTGAGTCGCACCTTCACCGGCGGCCCGATCGGTTGTCATCTTCCTCCATTGCAATGATTTCAGCTAAAACCCCAAGGGATTTCGGAGAGGTTGAGCCATGTTCTTTTGGCCTACACACTCTACATTCGAGTGGTACCAACAGATTTACAACTTTTGAATCATGAAGAACATCAAGAATGGGTAAGTGAGGTATTTAAAACATCCCGACCAACCTCTAAGGATCATTGATTTGTCGCGAGATGAAAATGGTGAAGGAAAAAGGGTTCCAATGATCGTAAACCTCCGAAACACACTTCCAAAGTTAGGCTCATGCGTCATCCTCTTTATTGGATCCAAAGAACATTTTTTGATGGAGATGGATTTCTTCTTTTGGAGGAGAACTTCTTCTTAATGATGAGTTTCTCCCAGCTCTTCCAAACATCTCCCTTTTCCGAAAATATCTATCCCAGAAAAATGAGAGGTGACAACTTATTAAATTGTGTCTATTAATTTAATTTATGTTGGCACAATTAATTGTTACACGTTGGCATAATAAATTTTGAATATGTCCATGGGTTAACTCTTCATTAATGATGGATTTCAAGGGGTTTCTCTTATTAAGAGGGTCTTGGGGGACCCCACCTTTTGGAATTCAAAATTAGGGTTTTAGTTCAGGTGCTCCCCACCTCTTTAACATTAACATAGTAGGTTTGAACAAAAATAAAATAAAATTTTAATTTAATTTTAATTTTCATTTCCACTAAAATCATAAAATCTATATTTCACCCTCGACCTATTACAGTCAAGTTGAAGGTCTCTTTAAGTGAATACTGGTGCTGTGAGTTCAACGGTGCCATATAATTTCAATTCCTAGAACCGTTTGAAAAGTTAAAAACCCCACTCGTATGTTTATTGAACACATCCAAAAAAAGTTCAGAAATTCATTTTGGGAACATCGGGCCTCAGAATCATGCACCGTAAGTTTTTGCAGGCTCGTAAAATTCCCATATAATAAACAATTTACATGGAAATTCTGGTTCATTATAGTATTACTGGTGGGATGGAATTAAAAGCTAAATTCCTGAATTTACATTGAAGTGCCTGACTTGTCAACAGGTTAAAGAAGAATGATTATTACCAAATTGGATGCATCAGCCTTTTCCAGTGGTGAAATGGAAATGATAAAATATATAAATGGATTTAATAGTGGGATTACCAAAAAATCTCATGGTAACAATTAAATGTGGGTTATTTTTGATTGATTCACTAAATCTTCTTATTTTCATCCTATTATAGATACTATATCTATATATCAACTTTCCCAATTATATATTAATGAGATAGTCAAGTTACAAAGAGTACGCTCACTATTTTATCTGATCATGTTCCTAGGTTCACTTCAAACTTCTCGAAAGGCCTTAAGAAGTCATTATGAACTGATTTAAACTTCATTATTACTTTTCATCATCAATTAGATAGACAGTCAGAATGAACAATTCAAATGGTGTAGGATATTCTATATTCTTGTCCAATGGATTACCAGGGAAGTTGGGATTAGCATATTTTTTGGTTGAGTTTTCTTATAATAAAAATTTTCATTCTAGTATGAATATGTCACCACTTCAAGCATTAAATGGAGAGTGATGTTGAACTCCATCATTTTTGGGATGATGTAGGTGAAAGGATGTTGATGCGACTAGATTTGGTAGAAGAGATGGAAGAAAAAGGTCAATTGATTCAGAAGCACATGAGTAAAGCTCAGAGAAGGCAACCAAGTTAGGTATATTACCAGTGGAAGGATATTTCATTAGAGGTAGGTAATAATGACTTTCTCAATGTTTTTCTATGGAAAACTCTGATGCATTTTGGTAAGAAGGTATAGTTGAGTTTAAGGTTTATTGGACCCTATAAAATCCTAGGGAACATTGGACCAGTATCCTATAGGGTGGTTTTACACCCATGTTTGTCATAGATATACAATGGATTTCATGTTTCAATTTTGAGAATTTATATGCTAGATCCATCTTCTGTTTCGAGTCTATAGGTCATTTAGTGGGAATAGATTCGTTCATATGTGGAACAACCAGTACAAATTCATTCCCAAAGAGAGAATGTGTTACAGAATAAGGTGATTATTCTAGTTAATGATTTGTAAACATACCATATTGTTGAAAAATGAAATGTTTGAATTAGTAAATTATTGGAGAGAAAAACATTCTCAGATCTTTGATAAGTAGATAAAATTGTGGGGAAATAATTTCCAAAAGGGGGGAATGATGTAACATCTCATGTAATTATAGAGTAATACATTTTCGTATATATTAATATCTTTTAATAAGATATTAATTTTACACTAATGGTGATTCTTTTTTCGATAGCATACTCGATACGTAACAACAACTTTCTCCGAAATCTTACGTTGCACAGAACAATGAGTTATACTGAAAAATAATACAATAATATTATTTTTATTTAAAATGTTCTTTTTCATGTAGAAATTATATCAGATAAAATTTATTGACCTAAATAAAATAATATCACACATGTTTTTAATAGTTTTTACAATTATCCAACAAATTTTAGAGGTTTATATGATAATGAAAACAATTTATAGAATGGAACACTCTAATTTTTTTTTAAAAAAGTCATCTTACTGTCTTTTGATTATTAACCCCTTTTAAATCTTTTTTTTTCACTTTTATATGTTTTATTTGAAAAACTAAAATTCTTATTAATAATAGGAACATCAAAATTTACTTTGGTTTAAATTTGGCATTTTTATGATGAACTTCATATTTTAATGAATAGTGAAAAATACTGCATTTTAATTAAAAACTACCTTTTTTTATAATTTTTTTTATTAATGTTATCAATTAATATTTTATTAATGTTTAATTGGACTATTTTTTTTTATAATATAAACATATTTTGTTTGTTAGAAATTATTTCACATTTAAACCGGACATAAACACAGGTCATGATTTTGATAGTTTTGACTTCTTAAAAACCCACTTTCTTGTTTTAACAACAAAAAATAATTTTAAAGTAATAAATTTTTTTTTATTAATTTCAAAATCAAGTTGAATATTAGGAATCAGAGGGTTCAAATTGTATAAATAGGTACCTCTTATTTTTGTACATTATTAATAGAAACATCCATAATTTTTTTATTTACCACGATTAATGGAAAAATGAAGTAAATAACGGTAAAGAATTGTTATTATAATAACATAAATCTACAAAAAATGTATCCTATTCATATTGAATGAGATATTTCCAACCAACATCATCCTTATGCCAATACTTTGTCGTTTTGGACCCTCTTGGGTGTGAAAATGACATTTTATTATTTTTTAATTTAAATAATATTGATATATAACACAAACATGTATCTTTTAATAAAAAAATTTAATATAGGATTATATAACTAATATATTGTACTATAAATAGTTAACAGAAATATAAAAATATTTCCTACATCATGGTATTTTATTTTTTATTTTGAGAAAATAAAAAAAAATTATTTTTGATATAATGATGATGTAGTGATTACTTTATTAATGATATATTCAAATAAATGTTATTATAAATATTAATATAAAATAAATTTGAATCTTTTCATGACATAAACTAATTTTATGTATTATTATTACATATTATCTGTTACTTTAATCCTTTTTTTATAAGGAACCATGTTGTTATGACTTTATCCAAAATCAATTACTAAATAGTTTCAAAATTGACATAAATTAGTTTTTAAAACAAATACTAGTTTATTAAATGATATACTAGTTTTAAAAATTATAAGATTCTTCCAATTGTCTTATAATATGTTAAAAAAATCATTAATGGTCATATTTTGGTTCTATTGACATTTTCGTGCATCTATAGTAACCATATATTGTGAAAATCCTAGAAGACATGGTAAGAGTTAATGTTTATAACTATGGGTTAAAGCTAAACAATAAGTTTAATTCTCTGAACTAAACTTTTCTAAAACCTATTGGTTGAGATTATTAAACCCATATCCATATTAAACCCAAAACAAATCATTTTTTAACTGTTATAATTTTTAAATAAAGTTATTATAAAATTATATTTCAAGACAATCCTAAGGTACCCATCCTCTAGGTTATAAAAGGTCACCACCTATAATGACATAATCACAACTCTCAAGCCCCATACCTCATCCTATTTTTACTCAAATAGTCTCCAAACAACCATCCTTTTAACTTATAAGACTTACCTTATCCATAATGCAATTTAGAAAATCTTTTTGGCTCAAATCAAAAGAAGTTGTTTGATTTCAAGGTAACGTCTACTACAAGTTCATTTCTTTTATTTTGATTCTTCAATCCCAATTATCTTTTTATTACATGATTAAATAACAAAAAAAATATCCTTAATATAATAGGATGTTTTTACGAGATGTATTTGATCTAAACATACACACACCTCTATCTAATGGATACAAAAAATATAATTTATGTGTACGGAAAACTATTGCCTCACAAAATGATGATTGTTCAATTTTCTCTGCCACCTCTAATGGTTTCCATTAAGATAAAACTATATTTATATATAATATATATTATATTTATATTGACTCGATTATTCTGTACTTTTTTTTTAAAACATACCATTCTTCTTTCCATGATGTGTAAATTTGATAACTTCATTTGAGGAAGTGTGGACTACAACCCCCTCAGAGCGATATGACTCGCTCATGATATACATGGAATGCATAAGGGATGTGTTTATTAAAACTATGACACATAAATCTCATAAATATAATTATTTTATAATATTATTCACTTATTTATTTTGATTATTATTCTATTAATATGAGAAATAAATTATTGTAGAGTTCATGTATATGTACGACCTATTGTCTCCATGAATGATGCATTTCATTTCTTATCTCAAAATATTATGGAAATTATAAATACATATATATTGGATATATATGATATTTAAATCATGAATAATATTTTGAAGATGCTATAATTTGACCATATGAACAATTTATATCCAAACAAGTTCATTTTCAACTCATGTACCGAATGATGACAAAACGACCGATATGAACATAAATAATTGATAATTTTTATAAAATGAAATTAAGTAGTATAAAATGAACAAGAAACATGGAAAAAATTCTCAAGAATGTATAAATTAACCAATGTTTATTATTCTGGATCATAACAGTTGGAAATATTTTGGTCACAAAAAGGGCTTGTAGAAGTCTTATATTCAGACGAGGTATATTTACTACTTTTTAAAGGTGAAAGTACTACATTATGATAATGTATTCATGGTTCTAATGATTTCCCAAGACCAATAATTATTTTTATTTGGTTATCCATTAATGAGCTTTTTTATGATCATCCCATTTTTTGAAATGTTTTCCACAGTAATTAAAGAATATTTTTGTCAAGGATGGGATCAAGGAAATGGTCTGATGTAAAAACATAAAATTATTATACGTTTATTTTCAAAGATTTTTTTATAAAAAAATAGATAGTGAGTAGATGTGTTTACTTTTAATATTTAAGTTATTATGTATGAGTTATGACTTAATCTTAAAAAGTTATAAACATGAAAGGATCCTTTATGTAAATTAATTTAAAATAAATGACTTATCTCATGATTATGTAATTTTTAATGTTAGGGACTTATATATATTATAAAATTTGATTTTGAAAAAGAATTTAATTAAGAAAGGATCAATGTGTTTATTTCTATCTTTGAATATATTAAGTTCACTAAATATTATAATTAATAAGGAAGAATAGAAAATGAGTTAATTTTTTTGACTATATTCATTGTTACTAATGAGATCGTGTTAATAAAACCAGGCCAATGTCAATGATACTGTGTCAAAAGATATATGTTATATCAAAAACTAGTTTCTATGGAAGAAGAACTTTCATTATTGACACATCAGTATCCCAAAATACATTGAAGATCATCTTCAATAGAGGAAGGAGGATGATAATTTTTTATTTCTGAGATCTAGTATAAACAAACCTTTCTTTACATATATATTTATCAAAATATAGGTTTCTATGATGATATATTTGGAGTCTAAGGATGATACCATCTAACCTAGGTTAAAGATCATTATATTCCAGACCTTTTAAGTGTTTAGTATTCACTGATAAATTCCATCACTATTCCAGTCACACTAATTAATTATTTATAATTAATGTCTCAAAATAAAATCAAAAACAATAATGAGAATATACCCACATTGGGATAGAAACTTTTAAAAATATGATTCATTTATATCATTTATTTATTTATTCTTTTCATGTAGTGGTGTTTGTTTTTAATGAATAATTAGATCCGTATATCGTAATCATGACATAGGTTTGATTAATATTTTTAGAAAATAAATCTTATAAAAATTCATTAAGAGGGTCATGTTGATTCCCCCACCCCTTTTAGAGTGACTACATGATCTACACATCACATCAGGTCCAAGTCAATCAAGAAGGCTAATATCCAATTATATCTACATTAAATCAAACATACCATCTTGAGAATCATAACACTAAATAAATTTAATTCTTATAAAGCTTCAATTTAAAAAAATTATAATTACACCTCATATAATATATTTATATATTTATTAATTAATTATAATAATTTTTCCTTGAAATAAAAAATCCCTTCAAGATTACCAAACATATAAACTGAGGTAGATGATTCATTTTCATATCAATGGTGTCTTCATATAAAAATTATACAGTTATTTCACTTTCTTAATTAACATATTTTTTAAAAACAAAAAAAACAAACAAACATGTGGCCATTTGAATAATTTTTATGAATTATTTATTATTCGGTAGAATAAAAAATTTGTTATTTATACCAAAAATATACCCTTGTGAAAAAATTCCATTCCATGATAAAAATTTTATAAAAGATTTGCAATGTTTTTTACTAGGTTTATTTACAGTTTACCACTTGTGGAAGAAAAATAATAAAATGAAAATATTAAGACATAGAAATTTTATACCTTTAAAACTTACATACCAATAAGAATGCAACATTTTTATTGGTTCATTATATGTACTTATTTATGAGCATCTGTATTGGTCTCTCAATTAGAGTTCACTATTAATGTATATAATTTCTTCAAATACATTGTTTCATGATAGATGTTACATAATGGATTCTTCTGGACCTTTAAAATGGTTTTTACTAGTATTTAATGGAGTTGATAAGAATTTTGAAGTAGGTATGGAGGTTGAAGTGGATTTTACAACCTTTGAAGGAGAAAAACTGCAATTTTTTGCTGTAGTGTAGATACTTTGATGGTAGACGCCATGGAGGGATGGTTATATTTTATCATGAATAACTAGGATATACCCATTTGAGGAATTTTAGACATTTTGGATGAGATAGTTTTTGAAATTCCCATTATGGACTGGAGAGGTCAATTTTAAAGTGCGTGGTGTTAGAGAATATTTTGTTGTTGTCCCAATTTAAAATGGGGATGTGTGTAAGACTCATTTATGTGGGCGTGGTGGTTCTACACCATGATTATATGGTATGTTTTTTGTCATTTAAGATTAAATTTATTGGTTCTATGTTACTCATATACTAGTTAATATTATATGGGTTTTGATTAAATTCTTCATAATGGTTTGGTCTTTAGATTCTAATATTACATTAAGAGATCACCACACTGTGGTGATGGTCATTTTTTAGATCATGGTACCTAATTGTTTATGGTAAAATACATTTGAGAAATATGAATGGTAGAAACACTCATTTTAATAGTTTTATTTGTGTTACTCCATACTCATGGGGTTTCACTAGTGTAATTGAGTTATTGTATGTATGATGTAAATTGTGGGGATATATTATCTATGCTATAGCTATTCTTTCCATGTTACATATTAAATGTCTAAAATGGTCATTTTAGTTTCCCACATGACATCTTATAACACACACATGTTTATAAATATTTAAATAGTTGTCGATAGGGGGGTCTGTTATTTTAAAAACATGGAGTCTGGGATCTATAATTGACTGATTCAATCGTGTCTTATTGCATGTTTCCATTCCATGGTGGGGGTTAGTAATATTTTCTCTATAAATAAGGTTTAGTATTTCATTTTTTTACAATTTAATTATTATATATTTAACTATATCCAATGTTACACCATTCTTTGTGAACTCAAGTCATCACTTTTATCGATTTAAACCTCCTGATTCAGTGGGATTTGTCTCTTATGATCAATGGTACCCTCTTCTCCCCTGGTATATGACTTATTATATTTAATTATTATTTATTTGGATATTATGGCATTGAAGTTCCTTCAATTTTGTAGGTGTTTTGATTTGGGATCATTATTCATAGCTATTTTGGTAAATCATTTTATGTTTTTATGTTTTCATTGTTTGCTTATTCTATCATTGGGAAATGTTACATGGAGGTTCATACATGGTATGTGATTCGAGTCTTATCCCATTATAATATGTTCATGTTTGTAATTAACCTGATTTCGTGATAAATATTTAATTAGTGGGAATCAACATAATGATGTTAATGAACTAAAAAATTATTAGATTATAAGGGATAGAGGTATAGAGTCAAATTCATCTATGATTTTATTTTATTGTTATCTCTTAATATTTTGTAGTTAGTAAGTTAAATTAATTTTCTAATTTAAAAATATATATTTTAATATATTACTTTAATAAAACATATTAAACAACTTAAATATAATAATATAAAGAGTTAAATAAATTGGTAATTTACTATAAATTTCATTATTTTATTTATTTAAATTATATTATTGTGAGTTTAATTGTGAATGTTCATTGATACTTAATTTTACTATTATTTTTTGACATATTTGGTTTTTTATTAATATATCATAATCATTATGGATTGAATTATTTAACATGATAATAAGATATTATATTTTATTCAATTAATAGTTGTGGTCGACCAGGATTAATTTTTTATTACCTTAGGCTTATTAGTTTTGTTCAAAGTTGTGTTTAATGTATATTGATACTCTTAATTTACCAGTATGATTAGTCATTCTAAATATATATATATATATATATTATAGTGGTTACCATGTTTTTAATTTGAATTATGACTTGATATGGTTAGATTATATTTCATGTTTTATGTTATTAGTGATGTTATGGAGGTTTTATACTTGGTGGTAGATGGTGGGATGATGTGGAAATGTTGTAGTGAGAAATTTGTAGTGATGGATTGATATGAAAGAGTCGATATCTATTATTTCCAAAATTTCTTGATGTTATATTTTTTAATCTATGGTTATACCATTATTAATATCATGGTAGTTGTTTCATATCACCCAAAATTATGGAATGGTAAAATAAATTATGAGACAGTTAACGGGGTTATATTATCAGGGTTTAATGATAACCATAAGTACTATTATGTGTAATTATATTTTAATATAAAGAATTTTACCATTTGTTTTCATTTTTAAAGTGAAAATTAATCAAGAAAATATGATGTTAAATTTTAAATGGTTAGTTATTGATTAATAAAACATGTTAAACCATGTTAATGAAATATTTTTATGAATTGTTCTTAGGAGAGTATCAAATTCATATTTTTTAGTGTTGGCAGTTAGGTTTTCATTTGAGACAGTAGATTTAGTTTCAGTCTTATATTAGACAAAATTAATTAGAATTTTTGTGTTATAATATATACATTTAGTAAAAACCCTTATTTCTTAATATTTGTTACTAATGTTATATAACATTGATGATGACCATTATTTCAATTAGGTCATATTTATCATCCTGATATCAATGTTTTTGAGGATACTAATGACTAGAAACTCATGCTACACTTTTCTATATTTATATATGTAGCATGATATGGAAAAATATATTGTATATGATTAATTTTTGTTATAGAATGTCTACTCATGAGTCCTATAATGAATTATAGATATGATATACATTCATATTCAGGTTGTGATGGTTTGTAGTCATAATGTATACATGTATCTAGGTTGTAATGAATTACAGTTATTGTATATTTATGTATAAACAAACTATAATGGCCTATGGTATTGTGTTTATTTACATAGGTTTTATGGGATCTTGAGTTTATTGTGTGATTATGGAGATATGATTGTCGCATGGTTGTGATTTGTGGTTGTAATGTGGATGTAGATATGATACAATTTCATAGAAGTGTGATATGACTTGTAGTGGGGAAGGTCACACCATGATATATTTTGTTGATTTTAGGGTGACTATTTTATTGTAAAAGTTAATATCGGGTACCTTTATTTTTATATTTTACCAATTTTTGTTACCAACATTTATGGTCAATGGTGACTGATCCTTTGAAAGGTTTGAACCTTCAGTGGCCTTATTTAGGTAACGTATTATTTTCACAATTTATCCAATAATAAATTAGTTTGATTCTTCCAAAATTTCATTAAAATTTTATTTGGGATCTTACTCAGTATACTTTTTATGCCCACCCTTATATACATATACGTGTGTGTGTGTGTTTTAGGTCTATGAGTAGGTGTTAGTGATCAATCGGGACCTTATACGAACATGGTGATTGTTCATGGATTTTGGTGGTCACATGTAACTATTTTAAGAGTTTCTCCTGATATATCTATTTTTAGTATTTCTTTGTTTGGGGTAAATTGCATGGGGAGTGGTTTATTTTTATTACAGAGTTTATTAGTATATTATTATTCTTATCATGAAAAATTTGATGGAAATAATACCCATATGTGTCTACTATATACCATCAAAGGAAGTATCTAAATTATGGAATAATGACGATGGCATTTATGGGTCATTTCTGTCATAACATATTTCTTGGTAGGGGTACCAATGATGGATGTTTATGATAATTTGTTATCAATGCTTTTGGATGGGAGATATGATTGAGTTTGGGGATAATATTTGGTGAGGATTTTATGTTATTTTATATTAGTATGTGATGGAATAAAGCTGCTACAACTAGGTAACAAGAATTCAATGTGTCTTATTTTTTTATGAAATGGTAATAATTTTTATAAATATTCTATTTGATGTGATTCTACATTCATGGAAGATACATAGTTAATGATAATGCATCATAATTTATTGTGCCCATAATTAAATTTGGTAGATTATGGGAATAATAATGAGTATTGATTAATAAATTCTGAGGAATATGTATTATGATATTAGAAAGTTCCCTTTTTAAGAATGAATCCTAGATGACATCTCTATCATGAAAATTTCATAGATGTACAATATGATTTACTAGAAGCCCACCAAAGTGATGAGATTTATGAGGAATATTATTGGAGGAAGATGCTTCATGACTTCCATATTTATTTTCTATAGATGTATGGGGTATCTTTTTATTATTATGATACAATTTTAGGCTTAAGGGAGAGGATATCACATTCAATTAAATTTTTTTTGAAAGCGTAATAGATTTATTTTGGCTATAATTATGTTCGGAGGAGATTCTTTTCAGGTGTAGTTTGTATTCCTTGTTGATTACAAGTAGTCAAAAGTGTAAAGGGATAAGTGTTCTGATCAATTATAGGATGACCCCAATTATTTAACTATAATGTTGGTATATCAGCATGATATGATTCCAATTTATCAAGAAATATCGAACCTATATTAGTTTGATATTTTTTTCAAGAACCTTCTTTATTGTACATTAATCCTTCTTTTATAAGAAGAGTATAGAGAAAATAATTTATAGGTGTTTTTGTATTTATAAATTTATTTTCATGTTTTACAATTAACATTAGAGTAATTAACCATAGTGTTAGTTAAGAAAGAGGTTACATTGATGATTTGGTCCAGGAATGGATTTTTTTGTGATACATATCCACAAGAATTTTAGAGGGGTTGTATAGTGAGAATGTAACACCCCGAAATTTGATGAAAAATATTCTTTTTAATTTCATTAGTGTCTTGTGTTGTACACTACACCAAAAGGAGCTTGCACAATACACATTCTTGTCCTGCCTTGCATTACACGCAATAGCGACCTTCCTCGATAGCGTGTGTAGTACGCAATACCGAGTTTCCCTAAACAACGATATTCTATTAAAATATTATTAAAACTAGCCGTTATGAATAGTAATAACCACTTTTTGAAATTTTGTAAATTTCATTTTTCAAAATGGAATTAATTTTTGGATTCGTAATATCGAAATTAGCATAGAGGGAAATTTTGGTACTTTTCGGATAACTTTCATTTTCTGATGAATAGTGAAAATTACTAAATTTTAATTTAAAACAACCTTTTTAATCGAAATAATTAATAGTGATAAATTATTAATTTGAGTGGTTTAAAAGTATATTTAGAATATATTTTTACAATTTAATACAATGTTGGTCTTTGGATGTAATTTCACATTTAAACCAGACATAAACAAGTGTCAATCTTTTGATAGTTATTATCTCTTAAGAACACGCTATTTGTTTTGACGACGGGAATTAATTTTTAAATTAATTAATGCAAATGATATGTTTTTAAATTGGTAAAATAGACATCATTTTTTATTTCATAATATCAATTATAGATTAGGCCTAATTTTTTGTTTTTTTCTGGAAACTTTCATTTTTTTGATGAATAGTGAAACCACTATGTGGTAGTTAAAAAAAGAATTTTTCATAAAACATAATTTTACCGCTTCTGTGAATAGAATTTCAAAAATACAAGAGACACGGTTGATGTCAATAAGTAAAATGTGGTTCAATGAGATGAAAATAATTTTTGTTGAATAGTAACTTTTTACTTTTTTTACCACGGTTAAAAGTAAATAGGGTAATTAAGGGTAAAAATGATATTATTATTACCCTAAACATGTCCAAATTCTATTGGATAAGTGTAATTATACAAAAAACAACCTTAAGAATAAATTATGACCATTTAGGCCCACTTGGATTAGATTAGGACATTTATTTTTAATTAATTTAAAGAAGGGTTAAAAAAGTTAAAATCATTGTTTAATAAGAAAATTATTTTTAATATAGGATTATACATAAGATAAATTCAACTATAAATATTCATTAGAGAGATAAAATGATTTCCTACATAATTTTATTTTATTTTTAATTTTTAGACATTAAATAATTTAATTTATTTAAGACACAAAGATGATTCATTAATTATCTTATTAATGAAATATTGACATAATTGATGTTATAAATACCCAAATAAATGTAATTTAAGACTTTTTATGAATTAAACTAATTTTATATGTTAATATGACATGTTAGTATTTATTTAATGAACTTTTTTCGAACTGAGAATTTTGTTATGATTTTTACAAAAATCAGTTACTAAATAGTGTCAAAATTGACATAAATAGGTTTTAAAACAAATATTATATTATTAATTGTTATTTTCTTACTAAAAAACTACGGTTCGGCCAAATGACTTAGATATGTTTATATATATTAATTATAAACAAATTGGGGCTCTTTTGGCTTTTTTTAGTATGTTTATTAACCTTATAGTGTAAGAACACAAAAAGACACAGTAATAGTAAAATTATCTAACTAAAAGATAAATATAAATGATAAGGTTAAAATAGGAACCTAAACTTTTCTAAATTCTACTGGATGAGAGGATTTAGACCCATCCCCACATTATCTTCTAAATATATCAATTTGGAGCTATTAAAAACCGAATTTGACTTTATAATAAAATAATAGTTTTAGTTATTCCAACGGTGCCCCGCTCCTCCCTTATAAAAGGGCACCTCCTCCCTCTCTTCCTCACACCAATTTGAGCCTTCAAGCACGGCCAACCCCTGGAAAATTCTCTTCTACACTTCCATATAAACATCCTAGAGGTCCTGGTATTCTTCAAAAACCAATTTTAGTGCCCTAAAATGAGGTCTCAAAGAGGCAGTTCAAAGAAGAGGTAATGTCTGTTACCGATTCATTCAACTTTATTTCTTCCTCCACTTCTTCTTCTTAGGTTGTTTCATTATGAAGTAATAACATCTGTATCACTAATATACTGATATGTTATCATAAGTATGAAACAAACCTATTTCACCATCTATCCATCCTACGGAAAATGAAATCACCGCGCTTGCGTACGTACGGAATACCATCTCCACGCCGTGGTGTAATCTATTTTCCACCACCACCTTATGTGGATGGGTATAATGATGTAAATAATAACTATATATTATTATTGTAAAGTGATATTGATTCTGAAATAGTATACATACACTCCAGAACAATTACACGATCATGAGAACGATATCATCGCTCGTGCGTACGTACAGACTACCGTCTCCACGACGCGATGAGATTCATTCTCCACATTAACCATTGATGAATGATTATAAAGTATATATAATAAGTAATCATGAAATATATGACATAATAATGATACTTTATTTATGTGTATATATATGTATGTCGTCTACTTAATTCCCTTCAACTCAATAAGGAAACGAAAACAGCGTTCATGCGTACGTATAGCCTACCATCTCCATGAACAGTGTATTTCTTTCCATTTACTGATCTATTATATATAGGTATATTCTGAATATATGTTATATATAAATCATGTTTTATACTCTAGAATTAAGTAATCATGATCTATGTAATCATATGAATAATTACATGTCAAAACACGGATGACAAATGCAACGATTTTACCCAAAACGCTCTTTAACATGAAATTTAAAAAAGAACGAGTAATATAAAGTCATAACCGTACCATATATGATATCATAACAATGTGTATGATTCTAGAATAAGTCAATGACATTATGTAAATCATTATACAAAAGGTTCAGACACTTACGAAGCAAATCGGACCTAAGGTAAGGGATAATTTTTCAAATCTCATTTTTATCCGAGATTGCTTATTCGTAAGTATTTACTGGGGTTATTTCTAACATCCATGTCCATGTTTTAAAAAAGTATTTTCATTTATGTTTAAAGTAATTTTTACCCAAATTTGACTTTTACTACATGGTATGTAACGAATCATTATTCTGTTTACTTTACGAGGTACTTTTTTGACTTTTCCAGAAAAAGTACAAGAAAAATGTTTTTTTAACTTATACAAAACGAACATATTTTTACAGTTTTATAAAGCCTTATTTTCATGAATCTTACTACAAATGATTTCATGAATATTTTCAAAAAAATCCTTTTCTTTTAAAACTACATGACATTTTGTGAAAACAGAATGATTTTGAAGAGGAAAGGATATTTTCCTCAAAAATTCATTTCAAGTGTTTTATCAAAACCATTTTTCATATAAGATGACATTATTTCATATGTGTATGTTTCAATTACCATATATATATGATTTACATGGTTTCACTTTTCTTATTATGAAATTATATCCATTTTTTTATATGGATTATGTGATGATGGAATGATGTTTATGAAACCCATTTTATTCTTTGGGTTATGATGAATGATTTATGTTTGTGTTGTGGCACAAGTAAGAATGGTTTCATTATGAGATGGTTGGGACCTATATCTCCCTCCAATGCATTGGGTAAATATATATATCTCATGAGATAGACATGGCTGGAACATCAAGTTAAACAGGTTCAGTAATACCGGACTGGAACGAGGAGTGAACTCAATTCAGAAAGGGACTTTGTCCACTATGATGGTCTTGGCAGCAATGCCTTTGCTACAATGGAAATCATATCATGTTCTTAATGGTTGCCACAATTACATGTTTTATTCCCATGCTATTTTATCTTTCTTAATGTTTCTTTATGATGTATTCCTTACTTACTTCCATGTTTTATGTCATTGCTCAAGATTTTAATGTTTAAACATTATGTTCATGTTTTTAAGTTCAAATGTATATGGTATGTTTTATTCTATCCATGCTTACCCTTATTGAGCATTTGAGCTCACCCTTTTTATGTTTTCTTTTCCCAAGGATATAAAGAAATGTTTTAGGTAATAAAAAAAACGGATGATCATTATGGGAGATATTGGAGTTCATTCACCATGATTAGAATATTACGTTCCAAGTCTCCAAAGACACTAAACTATTACGGTCCTTATGTGTCTGTTTTTGTTATGTATTAAGTATTCCACAAAAGTAATGTAATGTCCATGTACGTTAAACTTCGGGTCTCTACAGTTGGTATTAGAGGAATGGATTAGTCATCCTTTGGAAACTAGGATGTGAGATCTTTAGTGAGATCCCTAAAGATAAGTCTAAGGTATGTCTAGGGATGTCCCTAAGGTTAAGTATAGGTTATAGTACTAGAATTATGGTAACCCAAGACGTTAGATATTGATGGTAGTCCCCCTTTATTATGTTGTTTTCCCTAGCGTGATTTTTGCCTCTCACACTTTTTTTTTTGGGTTTTAGACGATGGCTGGAACCCAAAGGAACCGTGTTGATCAATGTAATGGACAATGCAATGATTGTCCTCCTGAACCAACAAATGTTATGGGAGATGGAGTGAAAAATCATTTTTCTATACTTACACAAGCTATGAATCATTCTGGACTTCCAAATGAGCAGAGAAGGGAACAATATTCTATTAAGTACTTCATGAGGCAACACCCACCTTCTTTCAGTGGGTCTTCCAATCAACTTGTTGCTAAACAATGGATCAGTACCACTAAAAAGATATTTTCAGTTCTTCAAAGTTCTGAACATGATAATGTCATCTTAGCAGTATATCGTTTGGAAGGTGATGCTGATCATTGGTGGAGTCTTATCAAGAATACGAGGCCAAGAGATGAAATTGAGTCCATGGAATGGGATGAGTTCAAGAACATATTTTTCAATAAGTAATTCCCTCGTATTCTTCAAACAATGATGGAGAAGGAGTTTCTTGAACTAAAGCAATAGGAAGATGAATCTGTTGGTATATACGAAGAGAATTTTACAAGGCTTGCAAAGAATGCATCTAGCTTTATCATCCAACCTGAATGTAAAGTTGATCGATTCTTCAGTGGATTAAAACCAAATCTTCGAAGGGCATTATCTATAAGAGACTTCAGTAGCTATGGAGAAATTTTGCATTGTGTTATCAAGGTAGAAATGGGAGTTGGTGTTACTTATCCATCTCATAGTTTTAACAAGAAACAAAAGATGGAGTTCAAGGAGAAATCTTAGAATAATGGTGAAAAGAAGATGAATGTTTCCTTATGCTCAAAGTTTGGAATGAAGCATGGTGGAGATTGTCTTAAAGGGACTAGAAAATGTTTTAAGGTTTGAAAAGAAGGTCATCGAGCAACCGAGTGTCGAAGTAATATAAAAAGAATTTCTAATGATGTGATTTAAGAAAAGACTGCAGAGAACGCACCACCAACACTTCAATGCTTCATGTGCAAGGAAATGGGGCATTATGCTAATAAATGCCTTAATCCAAGGGTTAATGATGATCAATATGAGCAACAACTTAAGACAAATGACAAAGGGAAGTCACATGTGATCACTATTGGCAATGTTGAATACGACAACGATGTGGTAGAATGATTAAGTTTTAATGTAATGGGATTCCAAAATAATGTTGTATATAGTATCGTGGAATATTGGAATATTTATGTATTGGTCTATTCTGGTTTTCAATAATTTTATGGTACCGGTAACCATGGAAAGTGATTGAGATATTTTTGGTAAGCAGATGATATGCGCATAATGAAGGGATAAGAAGATAATGATATGTTTGATTGTATTCATGAGCTCATGATTGATATAAGGACTAAGTGATATCATGGTTTGAGTATAAAGAATTTTGAGGATTTTGGTTTGTGGAAAGTGTTAACTTTTAACAACATTCATGTTTTCACTAAGGTTCAATGAGTATTCATTCTTCAAGAGAATACATGATTAAGGTATTCACATGTTTGTAATTTGACCAAAAAGATATATCTTATGATATATGGGGGAAAAATGATGGCATTCACGTGATTGTTATGTGACATTTAAAGTAATCATTTTCTTTATACTATGAGCATGAACAGAAGTATTTTAGATAAGCCTAAAGATTGGAATGGATTACGTTGGACATAAGTTAGGATAGAACTTTTTTCGATATTATTGATGGGATGTTATAGTAATATAGCTTTAGAAAAAGGACAACATACAGGACGGGCGACAGCCCATCGCGTCGGACAAGGCTGTGGGAATCGAACCCACAACCGAAGTGTGACTGGCCATTATCTCTTACCACTGGCCTACAGAAAGTCCATGTTTAGTAAAAACTAGTTTAATTATATTAACCAGTATGATATATGATGTATAAGTCCATTTTAGGAACCATGTATGATTAATCTCACTATAGATGGACTTATGTATTTTTGATAACTTTTATAACCTTTTGTTTGATACAGATGTAATGACCCATTATTCTATCACATGATCTGCTAACACATCACGAATAACAAATTCAACTTAATTTCAATAAGGGATGAAGTGGAAATTGTTCAATTAACAAACAACATTGAGATTGTACCAAAATCATGTAAGTATTTCTTTTAATTCATCAACTTTAGGGAAATGATCTTGAAAACCAAAAATGTTGTCCTAGTGAACTTATATCCGATGAATCATATGGTACCTTAGATCATCACAAATCTATGGATTTGTGATTGCTGGCTTCTCCATATCCAAGTTCTCTACCACTCTCCATCATAACATGATGGTTAGATTTCTCTTCCATATCCATATTTTCATCTATGTGGAAACCCAGTGATTAGGTTATTTGGGTGACCGTTACGTTTCATACTTTTTTTTAAAGATTGGTTTTGTTATTCCTTTTTACTATGTGGGTTTCTATTAAATAAACTTTCTAGGAGTAAACCATTTATAACCCCGACAAATTTCGAGGGTGAAATTCTTTTTAAGGGGGGTAGAATGTAACACCCCGAGATTTTATGAAAAATATTCTTTTTAATTTCATTAATGTCTTGTGTTGTATGCTACACCAAAAGGATCTTGCACAACACACATCCTAGACTTTCCTTTCATTACACGCAATCACGACCTTCCTCGATAGCATGTGTAGTACGCAATAACGAGTTTCACTAACCAACGATATGCTATTAAAATATTATTAAAACTAGCCATTATGAATAGTAATAACCACCTTTTCAAATTTTTTAAATTTCATTTTTCAAAATGGAATTCATTTTTGGAGTTGTAATATCAAAATTATCTTAGGGTGATATTTTGGTAGTTTTCGGATAGCTTTCATTTTCCGATGAATAGTGAAAATTACTAAATTTTAATTAAAAACAACCTTTTTAATCAAAATAATTAATAGTGATAAATTTTTAATTTGAGTGGTTTTAAAGTATATTTAGAATATAATTTCATAATTCAATACAATGTTGGTCATTGGATGTAATTTCACATTTAAACCAATCATAAACAAGTGTCAATCTTTTGATAGTTTTTATCTCTTAAGAACACGCTATTTGTTTTGACGATGGGAATTAATTATTAAATTATTTAATGGAACTGATATGTTTTTAATTTGGTAAAATAGACATCATTTTTTAGTTCATAATATCAAATATATCTTAGGCCTAATTTTTGGTATTTTTCTGGAAACTTTCATTTTTTGATAAATAGTGAAACCATTAAGTGGTAGTTAAAAAAATGATTTTTTCATAAAACATAATTTTACCGCTTCTGTGAATGGAATTTCAAAAATCCAAGAGACACGGTTCATGTCAGTAAGTAAAATGTGGTTCAATGAGATGAAAATAATTTTTGGTGAATAGTAACTTTTTTCTTTTTTTACCACTGTTAAAAGTCAATAGGGTAATTAAAGGTAAAAATGATATTATTATTACCCTAACACATGTCCTAACTCTATTGGATATGTGTAATTCGATCAAAAACAACCTTAGGAATAAAATATGACCATTTAGGCCCACTTGGATTAGATTAGGACATTTATTATTAATTTATTTAAAGAAGGGTTAAAATAGTTAAAATCAATGTTTAATAAGAAAATAACATTTATTATAGGGTTATACATAAGATAAATTCGACTATAAATATTCATTAGAAAGATAAAACGACTTCCTAGATAATGATATTTTATTTGTAATTTTTAGACATTAAATAATTCAATTTATTTAAGACACAAAGATGTTGCAGTAATTATCTTATTAATGAAATATTTACATAATTGATGTTATAAATACCCAAATAAATGTAATTTGAGACTTTTTATTAATTAAACTAATTTTATAAGTTAATATGACATGTTAGTATTGATTTAATTAACTTTTTTCTAACTAATCATTCTGTTATGATTTTCACAAAAATCAATTACTAAATAGTGTCATGATTGACATAAAATAGTTTTTAAAACAAATATTATATTATCAATTGTTATTTTATTCCTAAAAATATAAGGTTAGGCCAAATTACTTAGATAAGGTTTTATATATTGATAATAAACAACTTGGGGTTCGTTTGGCTTGTTATAGTAAGTTTATTAACCTTATAGTGTAAGAACACAAAAAGACACGGTACAAGTAAAATTATCTTACTTAAAGTTAAATATAAATGATAAGGTTAAAATAGGAAACTAAACTTGTCTAAATTCTATTGTATGAGATTATTTATACCCGTCCCCACCTTAGCTTCGAAATATATCAATTTGGAGCTATTAAAATCCTAATTTGACTTTATAATAAAATAATCGTTTTAGTTATTCCAATTGTTCCCCTCTCCTCCCTTATAAAAGGGAACCTCCTCCCTCTCTTCATCACACCAATTTGAGCCTTCATGCTCAGCCAACCCCTGCCTAATTCTCTTCTCCACTTCCCTAGAAACATCCTAGAAGTCCTGGTCTTCTTCAATGACCAATATTAGTGCCCTAAAAGGAGGTCTCAAAGAGGCGCTTCAAAGAAGAGGTAAAGTCCGTTACCGATTCTCTCAACCTTATTTAGTCTTCCACTTCTTCTTTTTAGGTTGTTTCATCGTGAAGTAATATCATTAGTATCAATAATATACTGATATGTTATCATAAGTATGAAACAACCGTATTTCACCATCTATCCATCCTACGGAAAATGAAATCACCGCGCGTGCGTACGTACGGAATACCGTCTCCACGCCGTGGTGTAATCTAGTTTCCACCACCACCTTACTTGAATGGGTATAATGGTGTACATAATAACTATATATGATTATTGTAAAATGATATTGATTCTGAAATATTATACATACACTCAAATACAATTCCACGATCATGAGAATGATATCATCGCTCGTGCGTACGTACGGACTACCGTCTCCACGACGTGATGAGATTCATTCTCCACATTAACCATTCAAGAATTATTATAAAGTATATGTAATAAGTAATAATGAAATATATGACATAATAATAATACTGGATTTATGTGTATATATATGTATGTCGTCTACTTAATTCCATTCAACTCAATAAGGAAACGAAAACAGCATTCATGCGTACGTACGGCCTACCGTCTCCATGAACGGTGTATTTCTTTCCATTTACTGATCTATTATATATATTCATATTCTAAATATATATTATATATAAATCATGCTTTATATTCTAGAATTAATTAATCATGATCTATGTAATCATATGAATAATTACAATTCAAAACACAGACGACAAATGACCCAAAATGCTCTTTAACATGGAATTTACAAAAGAACGGGTAATATAAAGTCATAAGTGAACCATATATGATATCATAACAATGAGTATGATTCTGGAATAAGTCAATGACATTATTGAAATCATTATACAGGAGGTTCGGATACTTATGAAGCAAATCAGAACTAAGGTAAGGGATAATTTTTCAAATCTCATTTTATCCGAGATTGCTTATTCATAAGTATTTACTGGGGTTATTTCTATCATCCATGTCCATGTTTTATAAAAGTGTTTTCATTTATGTTTAAAGTCCTTTTTACCCATTTTTTACTTTTACTACATGGTATGTAGGGAATCTTTTTTTTGATTATGTTACGAGGTGCTTTTTTGACTTTTCCGGCAAAAGTACAAGAAGAATGTTTTTTAACTTATATAGAACGAACATATTTTTACGGTTTTATAAAGCCTTATTTTCATGAAGCTTACTCCAAAATATTTCATGACTATTTTCAACAAAATCCTATTCCTTTAAAACTACATGACATTTTGTGAAAAGATAATTATTTTGAAGAAAAGAGGATATTTTCCTCAAGAATTCATTTCAAGTGTTTTATCAAAACCATTTTTCATCTAAGATGACATTATTTCATATGTGTATGTTTCAAGTATCATGTATCTATGATTTACATGGTTTCAATTTTCTTATTATGAAATGATATCCATATCTTTTATATCGATTATGTGATGATGGAATGATGTTTATGAAACCCATTTTATTCTTTGGGTTATGATGAATGATTTATGTTTATGTTGTGGCACAAGTAAGAATGATTTTATTATGAGATGGGTGGGACCTATATCTCCCTCCAATGCATTGGGTAAAGATTTATATCTCATGTGATAGACATGGCTAGAACGGAAAGTTAAACCGGTTCAGTAATACAGGAATGGAACGAGGAGTGAACTCGATTCAGAAAGGGACTTTGTCCACTAAGATGGTCTTGGCAGCAATGCCTTGGCTACTATGGAAATCATATCATGTGCTTAATGGTTTCCACAATTACATGTTTTATTCCCATGCTATTTTATCATTCTTAATGTTTTTTTATGATCTATGCCTTACGTACTTCCATGTTTTGTGTCATTGCTCAAGATTTTGATGTTTAAACATTATGTTCATGTTTTTAAGATCAAATGTATATGGTATGTTTTATTTTATCCATGATTACCCTTATTGAGCATTTGAGATCACCCTTTTTATGTTTTCTTTTCCCCAGGATATAAAGAAAGGTTTTAGGTAAGAAAAAAAGGGGAAGATCATTATGGGAGATGTTGAAGATCTTTCACCGTGATTAGAAGATTACGTTCCAAGTTTCCAAAGACACTAAACTATTACGGTCCTTGTGTGTCTGTTTTTGTTATGTATTAAGTATTTCTCAAAAGTAATGTAATTTCCATGTACGTTAAGCTTCAGGTCTCTACAGAAAAAAGGTTCCCAATATCTTTATTAGTTGATGTTTTTGGATAACAAGGTATTGAATTCAGTTAACCTATTTTTATATTTTTAAATATAGTAGTTCATATATCACTACCAAAATATGGACCATTGTTTTATTTAATATTATTGGTAATGGAAAATTGAGTCATTAGTCTCAAAAATTATTCATAAATTAGTGTGTATTTGAATGAATATTTTAGGACTATCCACATTAAATATATCGATCATGGAACATTAATATTTGGTTTCTCTAGGATTTGGATAATAAATTAGAGATGGTGTGGTCAGAGGTAACCCTCATGATTCCCCTATTGTTATGGATTTTTGGAAAAGTGCAACCGTGGAGGTAGTTGACCTGTGGATCAGTGGGTAAATGGATTGAAAAATTTTCTAATGAACATGATTCAATTGAAAACTCATTGTGAGATAAATAATGTGTGAGTTAATATATATATTTTCCCCATTAGGTTATATTCATAATTTTATTTATGAGATATAAACTCCTTCCCTGATCTCACCTTAGTCGAGGATCTAGGACATGAGGTGGAGATAATTCTACTTCCTGTGGTGTTGACTATCCTAGTAGAAAGTCGAGTTAGCCTGTATGGTGTATGAAGAGATTGTGATATTATTCGAAGGAATAATCACTCTTGAATATAGTTATTATATATTGATATATAATGATTTTATATCATTCTCAACATGAACTAGATATATTCAGTGTATACCATTGTCGATTGATTTAGTAGGACATTTATATTTTTTAATGTCAACAGTGGTAATTTCATTTCAATTACCGCCAAATACCATTATATGGGTTGTCGATGTGTCAATAAATTATCTCTCATGAATATTGATAGGGTTTTGATTTTAGTATAGGTTTAGTTAATGGTTCTCTTCTTGTTGGTAAATGTGTATCATGAGTTTTTTTTCGAAAGAAGTTTTAACATTAACACCTTACTATGAAATATTGTTTTGTATATAATTAAAATTAGTTGTTTATTTGATTTCAATGTCTCTATATATGGGGATTCATTATAATTTTAGGGAGATATGGTTTATAATTGGTGATATTCTATTGAAGATTTTTATTCAAATTATTATTTACCCATAGAGTGAACCCATCCTATTCACAAAGAAGGTAGATACATTTTCTTGATTGTGTATTAATTATCCACCCATGAATTAAGTTATAGCGAATATCCATTATCTGCTTCCATATATTGATGATATATTTGATCAGATGAATGGTGTTAACTGCTTCTAGATGATTTATTATTGGACAGAGTATCATTAGATGTTGGTTAAGGATGTGGATATTTCAAATATAGCCTTTAAGTGTTATAAATAATATAAGTCTATCAAAATTAATTTTTCTTCCATTAATACACCATCCATGTCCACATGATTGATGAAATATATCTATTGAGAGTTCCTAGAATGATTTTTGATGTTTCTCACCAATTAATTCTTATGTATTCCTAGTCCATACAAGATCATAAAGAGTATATTTGATCAATATTATATATTCCATAGCATCATCAGGTGCTTGGAAATTTTATTATGTGTATTTTTTAGAAACATGCAGTACACTTATTGAGATTTTCTTTATATCTTATATATGAGTGGTTTTGGATCCTTTAGTGATTATTTTTTTGTTTCATATTTATAGAATGATATGTTTTAGAGTTATAGGGTTTTATATTCATTACAGTCTATTAAAGGAGGTTTGTGTGAAATTATTACTAGATTCTGACTCCTCTAAATGTATTATCAATTAGGATAAATAATTTATGTCAGTGAATTATTTTCATGATTCATTTTAATATCTCATTTAGAAGATGTTTAGTGCTCCCATTATCCATATTCTTGAAGAGGTAACTATGTGTTTGGTTTTTTTATTCCTTATAATGGAATTTTATCTACTTCATTATAGGGTAGTTATGTCCCATGGGTCTCAACAATTATGATCACATGAATATATCTATTTTATTGATGATTTGGATCATACAAGAAATTATATTTTTTTTATATTTTCTGGTTATTCTACCTCCTCTGTTATCAGATTTTATTTCTTCACAGATCATAATATTCTAATATATATATTTATGAGCTGTTTGATTGAAATTTATATCAAAAGTTGTGGATGAAATGATTAATGGGTTTTTAATTCAATATTTTCTATATAATTGGTAAGATGAATGTTTTATCTATTTTATTGAGTATTGAGTTACATGGATATTTGTTTCTTGAGAATATGGATGCATGGAGAGCGATAGAGGAGCCCATTATGTTAAATATTTAAATAGAAGAAATTGATCATAGACGGTGTCTCTACCGGAAGAGAGTGAATTCATCATTAGTGTAGTAGTTAGAAGAATATCAGTCAGTAGAATCTATTATTTATGTCTGTTGGGATCATATTTTTTAGGGGATGTATTAATGGGTGGCATGAGGATAGTTAGCACCGAGTGTTGTTCTAGGGTAGCCTCGTCATTTTCATATCTATGTATGTGGTGGTTATACATGTGTTTCATTGACATACTGTGGTTGTGAATTTTGCTGTGATTATGATGTATAAATTTTTTTACGATTTAGCTTTACTGGTTAGGGATATAGATGTCAGTCAGAGAGTTTATATCTTGATGTTTGGTCTTCCAATATGAGAATGTCCGACATCATGTTCTTGGTTGGTTACATTACCCAATGAATTCCCCTTAACAAAAGTGGGAGGAGGTTTAGGTAGAATTTTCAATTGTTTTACAATCCACTAATGGTGGATATGATGTTATATTGGAAATTTGGTACCACTTGATTAATCCTGATCTTTTTTAATGATAAAGGCGTCCAGCATAGTTGAGGTCTAATTGAAGCAGTATTTGAAATAGATTACGAGGATCTATTGGGTTACAAGATGATTATATTTAAACATTATCCTCACTTTACATTCCATGTATTTAATAGTATAAAATATTATTTTGTCTCTATGTTATGGCTCCACACATGTTTTCATCCACATATGAATGTTTAATCAAATGGGATGATGAAGAGTGTGGAAGACATATACCATGCATGTGTTCTATATTTAAGAGTTTTATGGGTAAATAACCTAAACATTGATGAGTTCACTTATAATAATATAAATCAATTAATAATTTGTATGTATCTATTCAATGTATTGTATGGAATAACATTCTGATCTTCAATGTGTTGGATCTGGCTCGGAGAGTTATAAGTTCACTAAGAATAATGTTGTACAGAGAATAGAAAAGAATTTATAATTGAGTTTTGAGTGGATTAATGAATATCAAGATCATTATAAGTATAATTGTGAATACATTTTGAGGCCTATGAAGTTAAATATTGGATATTATTTATTGTTGAAGGTATCTTCTCATCATGTTAATAAGTGTTTTGATCCTTAGAGTAAACTTTCTCTACAATTTTTTGCACGTTTCAAGGTGTTTGAGTGTTTCATGAAAGTTTCATATTGCATAAATCTTCAACCATAAATTTATCAAATATATATATGCTTTCTCATATTTTGGGTCTTCTTTTGTATCTCAATTATTACTCCCATGTAACAAATTGCTATAAATTAATAGATGAAGATGGTATGAATTTCATGGAGTAGATGGTTGAGATTCCAGACTGCCTAAAGAAGGTATTTATTGGAGTTGTATTCATTTGGATAATATTTAGTCTTTAAATAGTCTTTTAGTACAATTTACAAGAAAAAAGGGGTTATAGATTTTCACTCAATATCATCAGTTATTTGATGATCGATTTGTTTAAGTGATATGTATAACCTTGTGTTGATTTGTAAAATTTTGGTGACACTATGTAATTTTTTACCATTCCCTTATGTTTTTTTATTATTATAATATTATTGACATATCCAAATATAATAGGAATTTCCTATAGGGGTTTGGGATTTTTATACATTTTTTATATCTATATTGGGTATTGATTCTCTAGGATGAGAATTGTCTGTGTGGTATATCATGCAATGTTCCAAAATTATCAGTGCCTATAATTTTTATCATTGTATTTTTATGATTAAATATAATGTTTTTTGGATTTATGGAGGGAGTGCATCAAATTTTGGATTCATAAAATTAAAAGAAAAAAATATATATCACATTGTAGAGACTGATTCAAATATATAAGCATGGTGCATTAGTTATTTTGATTCATGGAGTAACCATAGTTTTAAATAATAATTTTTAGTGTCCTTTTCCATTTTAGGAGAGTCTTAATTTAAAACACCCATTTTTTTGGTGGACCCTTTTTATTGTTGTGTTTGCATGGGGAATTTTGGTGATGTACCTGTATAAAATATAGAGGGGTTTAATGCTCGTTTTAGTGGGTGGGGAGAATTTATTCAATAGATATAATAGTATCCTTGTGTGAGGTTGTATTAATCATATACGGGTTTATTTTAATACTACCTGGGATAATAACACATGGGTTTAATTTTTAGCCCACAAAACTAATGCTCCTCAAGTATCTAAGATTATGTGAGGAGATAACCACATTATAGTGAAGGTCATTTTTGTGAGTTTAATACCTGGCGGGTTGTGGTTAAATACCTTTAGAAAAAAGGTAATATATAAATTCTAATTTTATGATCTATATTAGTATAATGTAATCGTATTGATTTACCTTTGTAATGGTTACGTTTTTAAAGTTATGTTGAAAAAGGTAAGGAAAATTATTATATACCATAGTGGATCTTTATTTGTGTCAGGATCGAGGTTTGTAATAACATGTTTGGTTACAAACATGTTTTATTATTGATTAAAACCATTTGAAAAGTTATTAAATTCCCCCCATAAAGGGAGGATCAGTCATTCTAATGGCTTAGAGATTTTGGATCAATAGTTAATTAAGGCCACCATAGCTAATTTTAATTTCTCTACACTATTGTGTTATTTTTTCAAATTCTTTTAATAAATAGGGATGAAACATTCTAGTCCATTATCTTTTACTCTACTCCTTTCAACTCGATCTAACCAAGGTCCCTTATTGGGGCCCCAGATTCATCATTCATGACGATTTAAACCTATTTATTCATATTGACATATCAAAAATAATTCGAGGTAACCAATTATCTCACATTATCCATTTATTATTATTACATTTCATAATTATATCATTTGATGTTATATAAAGTAAATTAATGTTGCGTGGTTTTTTAGCATTAGTTATTCATATATCATGTGGTTGATCAATTTAGGTATGGATTTGTTTGATCTTTGGATTCTTTTTTTCTTTTGAAGTGTTCCAAGAAGAATTATTTATGGAAAGGGATTCAAAAAATTTTTATTATAAAATTAATATGTCTAGAATTAATAACACATATTTTTTAAGGGGTACAAATTTGGAATCAGTTTAATAAAGATAATAAAATTAAAATTAATGTAATTTTAAGGGATGTTTGTATAGATTCCATGTGTTTGTGATATTATTTATTTTATTGGATAAATAGATTTTTTTAGTTTTCTTGATAACTATTTATTTTTAATTCAATGTTTCTTTCATATATTTTTCTTTCATAAAACATATTAATCAATATAAATATGGTATGGAAAGGAGTTAAATAAACAATTCATTTATCATATTTTTAATTATTTTTCGAATTACATAATATGATAGTGTATTTCATTGTGCATATTCATTGATGGTTTTTGTTTTTATTAGTTTCTAATATATTAGGTATATTGGATACTTAAACCCTCTCAAAATGGATTAAATTAATTAATATGGTAAAAAAGAGTTTACTAATTTGGAATTTATAATAGTGTCCAAATAGTTTCTATCCTTTCCTTATTTAAGACTGTTGGTTTTCACTAAATTTGTATTTTGATTGTATTGAAATTGGTTACTGGTTGGTAGTATTTATTCCTAGTTTAATTTATTTGAATTTTATGCTTTATCACTTATGTTTCATTTAATTTTAAATATGTTAAGTCTTGATTTTATTATATTTTTTGGGGTGGTTTTGACATTTTTGAAGTTATGGATGAGGTTGTTGACTATTAGATATTGTGGTTGATTTTGAGAATTTTTGTGCTAGATTTTGTAGTGGTGGGATTGAGATTTTGGTTGTGATCATATTTTTATTCTCATTCCCATGTTTTTAATTCCTTGTATTATCAATGAGGCTACTTTTCTTTATGTCAAGGTAGTTGTGTCCTTTCACCCAAAAGTATGAAGTGGTAAACAAATAGTAAATGGGGATACATTTTGAAGGTTTAAAAATAACATAATAAATGATTATGTAGAATATTATTTCCATGATGATGCAAAAAACATAGATTTGGATTTATAATGTGATTATTAATCTAGTAATGATGATCAGATATTTCAAATGGTTGGTAATTGGTTAATGGTACCTAATAACTAATGGATAGGAACTTGTTTCTTGTTTTGTGATTATGAGTGTATTGGATTCTTAGTTTTTAGTGTTTGTAGATTTGTGTTCGTAAAGAACATTAGTTACATTTAATTTCTTAGAATGTATATTTTCTATTAGATTCATTGTGTGATAATATATATATATATATATATATATATTCTATTTTGTATATTTATTTCTTATACTACACCACCTGAGTCAGATATTGTAATTAAATCCCATAGTTCACCTTGTCTTCTAGGTGTCTTCTCAATATCTTGGTTTCTAAGGATATATATAGATGACTACTTCCTCTACCCCCTCCTCCATCTAAACATAGTATTGTGCGTAGGCATATCTGTTCCATGATGGCATGAAGTTAGAGGATGTGTACTCAGATGGGTTGTGGTGGATCGTGGTTAAGATATTCATCTATATGTAGGAAGTGTATGTTTATGGTAATACTTCATTCATGTATCCAGTCCATAATTCATGACATTTATTAAATTGCTATCAATGCATAGGTTATAATGGGTTAAAGAATAGTTTGTATTTATATGTGTTGTAATCAATATTTGTTTTACTATTAGATAATGGGGATGTGATGGTGATGTTCATATGATATTTTGTTGTAGATGTGATTTTGTGGATGTGGTTGTGATTTTCATTCACTGAAGTGTGGTATATTTCATGGAGGGGGTTACAGGAGCCATACATGTGATATTGGGATTTAGGGTGACAGGTTTAGTGGGAAATTATATATATTGTACCCTTATTTATATATGTTTTCAATATTTTAATACCTAATCATGTGTTATATTTTTTGAGTGAGCCTTTTTGAGACTGAAAACATGGATGGCCTAATTTAGGTAACTAGTTGTATTCATTTCTTATTCAATAGGAATTTATTATGCTTCATTCAAATCTTCAAAAGGGGATTTAGGGAATATCCTACTAATAATACTTCTCTTTTCATCCACATATATATATATATATATATATATGTAAATTTTCTGGTATATGGGAAGGAAGTTAGGATAAATTGAGGTTTACTTTGCCAGTGGATGTTATTCAAAGATTTCATATGTTCTTGTGTCACCGCAGAAGTTGTTTCTTAAGGTATTTACCTTTTTATTCTAACTTTTTTTAAAGTTACATGCATTAAGGATTGATTTATTTTTACTGTTAACTAGATTTGTTGATTCATTATATTTTTTATAGAATTTTGATGTTAAATTATACAAAATGTATATGCTCTGCATGAAACATTCTAGTCTAAAAAATTTGGCCAATTTGAAGTTGAATCAAAGGAATACTCAAGTTTTTTACTTCCATCCCAAGAGGGGTACTAGTGGATGTGGTTCCTGAATAAAAATACTGACTATTATTTGGTGGTGTGGTAGCTTTATTTTGTTGGATCATTGGTGGTATGACATTGTTAAACGATCAGTATATAATTTTTTTATCCAATACATTGAAATGAGAAATCATATAGCACTTCATTGAGATGTTATTTTCTTGAATAAATCCATTACCATGGTAGATGAAGTAGAACACATCCAATATAGAGAAAAAAAGGTAAACCATTAAAGGATGATGAAATATAGAATGCATTATTTTTTATAATATATCATAATAAAAAAAATATAATATTACAAACTAAGTGTTCGTATTCAATTTTTGAAGGTGTGTTATATCCATATCTTCATAGTGACTATTAAGTATTTCTTGATAACACCCTTGGACTATATGTATAAATCAATATTATTGAGATAGTGTCCTAGAGGGTCACACATAATGAGTCTCAATATGTTCAACAATTTTGAATGAAATAGATTTTGGGATGAAGGAGAGACTATGTGAGCCAGCGACTAAGAATTTGAGTGTGAATAATATGAAATAAATGATGTATAAAACTAAATCACATATTATTTATGTTCATAATAATGTTATTTTAATTTCCTCTTAAAGGTATATAAATTTAATCTATGTATCAGTGTCTAATTTGAGAAAATATATTTTTAGAATGAATTTTATTTATTCAAGGGTAATTAAATTATTTCGAGAGTAAATAATTGAGTGGATAGTTGTATCTCATTACAAGATATGACAGATTTCCCAATGTGAGTGGTGAAATATTTAGGAAATTTATGAAATGTTCAACAGGTCATTGAAATCATTTTTGGGTTCATTTTGTAGTATAAATGTAATGAGGACTAAAATGTAATTTCTAAAATTGTAAACCAAGTAATTAATTTAAATTCCTGACCAAAATTCATCCATGAAATTCCCTTGTATGAATTTTAGTGATCTAACCTTATCTATATTTTTATTGATAGGGAAACCAAAAAATAAATAATATCATATTTATCATTTCATCTTAGATCAATGCTCTAACATTCCCATGATAATGTGCCTATAATAAAGAACATTATTATTTCATTATTTCACCCAAGGATCACATAATAATAAATCAGGATTTCTGTTATGGTTTTCGATGATCTAGATAAATCAACATATAGATCCATTGAGTTACAAATTTTATTTGTAATGTCAATCGTAGATGTATATCATGAACGATATTTGAAAAAAAAACCTTCTTAAATAAAATAAAATTTCCAATGTTATTTGATTAGAAATGGTTATTGAATGTTCATATCAATGGTCTTATGATTGGAATCTTCCAAAAAAGTTAAATACCAATTTTTCATTATTTTTTAATTTACTCGGTTCCATGAAAGGGTATTAGATTGATTTTGTGAAATTTTAAATTTATGTTTAAATATAATATCCTTGAATTAAATTTAAGGGAATTGATATATTCCAATTGATATAAACAGTTGGTCGATTAGATGTTGGATGACCGAGAAATGGTGATTCAATTAGTGACATATTTTCTAGAATAAAAAAACTATATGTAAAAGATGTGGTTTTTCATGTAGAAACCATGTTTTCTAAAGAGGGGATGAGTAAAGGAATAAATTTATTTATATATTAATAAAAAAATGAATTTAAATTATATTTACTTAGTTGTTGTGCCACCCACCCCATTAAAAATGATCCTCCCATTTACAATGGGTGGGTATCATCACAATAATGTTCCATGATAGACACCTCACATAACTTTATAATTTTTTTAAATTTCATAGCTCTGTGCTTGGGGTAATATCACCATATACACCATTTCCTCTGCACAATATACAACAGGGTGCAACACAATCAACTGATTCTAGATAGGTAATGGAATTCCATGACAACCCACACAACCCAGACCAATTTAAAAATCATATTAGACCCTATCAATATTTGTATACAGTCTAAAAGAAAAAATATAATATAATAAATTATAGGATTAATTTTATTAATATGGAATTGGATATTTTTTTAGGAAACAAGATATATATAAAATTATTTACAAAAATTTTATTATATACATAATTCATTAAAAATACCATTTAGTGTAATATTATCATATAAAAAATTTATTTTATAATTCTAATGAATGATGATTGATCAAGAGTGGAGACTTAGTTGTTCACAATACAATTCTTATTTATTTAATAAAATTATTGAATAATTGTTTCAAAATATACTAATTATTTTTATAAATTTAATATTTGATTGTTTCTTAATCGACCAGCCTCCTTTAATTTTATAAGCTCATGTGTGTCTATATTTTTTATATAAAATAAAATTTATGTATCTTTAGTTTCCTACACATGTATGTAAGTATATAATGTAAATAATGGAGGCATTTAGAAAGACTTGGTTTCACACGATATCAGTCAGGAACCAAACAAAATGAAATTCATAGGAAAATGTTCGGGTATTGTAATTAAATTTATTATATGACCCATGTAATTCACATAGAGAATTAGTTTATTTATTATTATCCCAATAGATCAACCAATTTATTAAACCTCTCGATCTTGTATTTTTATTTTTTTCTAATTCCTGGTTAATTATTTTTTGTATTTTTCATTTATATGACAACTATAAATACTTAAAAAAAATGTATATATAAAATGAATAACATGTGATGATTCTTTATGTTCATGTGTGGTTAAATTTTAAATTGTGATCATATATCAACATGACTGATAAATATTTTCATATTTAAATTTCCAATAAATTTATAAGATTTTACAATTTGAAAATGTTAATATTAAATCAACACTACGGCAGAAAACATTTTTAACATCACCATTTTTTACATCAGTTATATATAACTGATGTGAAAATATCTAATATGTGGTTTTTTATGGCAGTTATTTTATAATAGACGTAAAAAATACTAAGAGTTAATTTTTTACGTCCGTTATTAGAATAACCGACTTAAAAAACCACCACGCGGCATTTTCTACATCGGTTATTTGATTACCGACGTAAAAAATTAACTATCTAACGAATTTCTTATGTTGTTTAGAAAATAATCGATTTATGAAAGGCGGCATCTGTGGCCTTTTTGACGTCAGTTATTTGATAACCGATGTAAAAACCCAACCCATAGAATATTTTACATCGGTTATATTATAACTGACGTAAAAAACCAACACACGACAGTTATGACGTCAGTTAAAAAATAAATGAAGTAAAAATTGTGGTTTCTGATGTGTTTTTTATGTCAATTATAGAATAATCGATGTAAAATACAAACACCTGGCTTTTTGTACGTTGGTTATTTTATAACCGACGTAAAAATTGCAGTATATGATACATTTATAACATAGGTTATTATAATAACCGACATTATAAATGTAATAAAAAATGTTTATAATATTGGTTATTAAATAACCAATTATTTAAAACATTTAAAAAATTTATCAGGCCCCGTGGATTGTCATTTCTGATTTTTTGATTGGCAATCATGTGACTCGTCTCTCTCATGCAGAAAACCTTGAATTGAATCTTCAATCACGTTCCATTAAACTCATTTTTACATCATCTTTTATCATCTCACCTCTCCTCAGATCTATCATCTCTACTCGCAGCACTCAGGTAAGACTCCCATGGCTTTATTTCATTCATTTTTTTCAGATAGTCTATATTTATGTTTTGCGCTTTTTTTTTAAACTAGGTAAGATTCTTTGATTTTGAACCCTCTTACCTTGTTTTTTCAACATCAAATTATTTATTATCACCAGATCTATTAGATTAACTCACAATATTTATGTGAGCCTCACTGACTTCTATTTCATTTGTTTTTTGTTTCGCGGATGCCCTACATTTATGGTAATATTTGTTTCCATTGACAACTAAAGATCTCATTCACCTATATTATTGAAATTTATATCTAAACCATTTTGATACACCCATTCCATGTACCAGTTTTATTTATTTTATAAGTATATATGAATTTTCATGGTGGAATTTTTGTTTTTGATCCTTGGTTGTTTGTATTTTGGGTATCACTTTTTCTTGTTCCATAAACTATTTTCGTTGCTTATTTTCGTGGACTATTATAAGTCTTCATATGCTATTAAAACCCAATTCATTGACAAAAAGATCATTTTAGACTAGTAGGACATAAAATTCATGGTTCTCATTTTAAATAATGCCATGAAACCAAAACTAGAAGCTTGAGGTTAAAATCCCATGGTTCTGGGGGGGCTGTACAGGGAGTTGGGGGATGTCAAGGGAGTTGTGGGCTATCTAGAGGGTTGGTGGCTGTTTAGAGGGTTCTGAGGGCTGTCCAATGGGTTGGGGGCTGTCCAGGGTGTCTATTGAGGTGTGTGTGGGGGGGGGGGCGTAGTCCAGGGGTGTGGGGGGGGGGGGGGGGTCCAAGGGAGTGGGGGTGTCGAAGGTGGTGGGGGGGATGCTCAAGGGGGTGGGTGGGGGCTGTCCAAGGGGGAAGGGGCATGTCCAAAGGGTTTGGGGGTTGTCTAGGGGGTGGGGTTTGTCCTGAGGGTTGGGGGTGTCCAGGGGGTTTGGGTGGGGGTGTCTAAGGGGGTGGGGGTGCTGTCTAGAGGGGTGGGGGTTGTCCAGGGAGTGGGGGGCTGTCCAGAGGGGTGGGGATGTCCAAGAGGGTGTTGGTGTCCATGGGGTGTACAAGGGGGTGGGGGTGGTGTCCAGATGGTTCGGGGGCTGTCTAGAGGGTTGGGTGGGGGGGTGTCCAGGGTGACCATGGAGGTGGGGGCAGTCTGGGGGTGTGGGGGGGAGGGGTCCAATGGGGTGGGGTGTCTAAGGAGGTGGGGTTGTCCAAGGGGATGAGGGAATGTACAGAGTGTTCGGGGGTTGTCCAGCTGGGGCTGCCCAGAGGGTCGAGGGGTGTCTAGGGGGTGTCCAAGGGGGTAGGAGGTGGGTGATGGTGTCCAGGAGGGGTGGGCGTGTCCAGGAGGGGAGGGGTTGTCCAGGGGTATAAAGACCCGTAAAATTCAAGGGAAATTTTTTCTTAATTTTCATTGGGATTTTACAAGAACACAATTTCTGACGGCACCTAATTCCGAGGCCCGGTGAGCCCGGAATAATTTTTAGAAGTTTAGCTCGGGTACGTTCAATGAACGAATGAGTGGGATTTCCTAACATTTGAACTCGTGATCGGAATCAAAATCAGAGGGCACCAATTAAACAACAGCGCTGATAATTTCTTAGGAAGACCTTTACTAAAGTTGTGTTTGCTCGAGAGGAATTGTTAAAAATTAGGGAATTAAATGTTAGGTAAAATAAATTGCGTGAAAATTTATTTTATCCGTGGAAGTTTAATTCTCTCATGGGAAGTTGTGGGTGGGGCCCACAACCACCCAACTTCCCATGTGAGGTTATCGGGGCAGTGGGGCCCACACAAGCCCCCATAATCTCATATTCCCAAACTCCTCTAACCTCCCTCTTAAGTGTGTAACCCTTAAAACTTCCCATTTATTTTGTGACCTTCCCTCTCCCCACATTTATTCCATGCCAAGTCATTAATTTAATTAAGTGAGTTATGTATTTGAAATTTTAATTTTGAAAGGCATGACATAAGATAATAAAATGAGGGGGATCTTATTTTATTAGGATGGCTTGTGGTGTAAGGGGATTGGGGAGAAGAAAACTCTAAGTCTTGAAGTTCTTCTTCTTCCTCATCGAAGAACATGAAGAACGTCGAGCCTTCGACGAAGAGCTGCATCACCACAAAGGGGAGTTCTTCATACCGTCTTCTTCCCTCTCCGCAACCGATGAGAGACGCCATCCTCATAGATTGACGACGCGACGCCATATACCATGACGCCGACGACTCTCTTCTCCTTGACGCCGACGACGCTTATGGAGTCTTCTTCAGCGATGATCTTTTCTGTGATGAAACTTCGTTCATCTCGTTATCAAGTTAGGGGTGTGGTTTTATTTGAGCAACACTGATTCTTCCTTACTTTGTTTATCTTGACCCACTTTCTACCAAACTAACGTGGAAGGACCGGGCCAAACGAACACGGCCCCATCCCTCTGCCGTTTTTGTGAATGATTGGTGGGATCTTCGTGTTCATCATTGGTGACGAACACCGGAATGTTGCGAGTTCGTTGTGTGACGCAAAGATCCCAATTGAAGACCCAACATCAAGTCATCCTAGCGAAGGTGCGATGATGATAGCGGGAAATGGATCAAACCAGAATGGGAGGGACCGTCCCTTGACCGTTCTTCGAGAGGGTGAATAAAATCGTGATTTCAGAGCCAATCAGAGGCCCAAAAACACAGGAGATGATTACAGGACATCGTAGCGACTTAGTGTCCTAAGTTTTGTGATAAATGGACCGTCAGAATGAAGAACGGACAACACGGGAGGCGCGCTGGTTGGAGGCATCAGTTCTGGAAAATTCCAAAATACACGGCGTGTACCTCTGACAAACACATCGTGTAGTGTGGGTGTACTACGTCTTGAGTTTCGGGTTTAGACAAGTAACACATTGCGTGTGACCCCGGCCACATGGCGTGTAATATCCATGCAGAATAGCAGAATCAGCTTCGCGAGACATAGTGTGTATTCTGAAAAATACACGGACACGGGCATCAATACAAGGCCAAGAGGCACGGCGTGTATTCTCTTCACAGAAGAGCAGAAGCGGCTTCGCGGGACTCGGAGTTTATTCCAGGGATACACGGACATAGAGTGGAGTACACGGGCATATACTCCACCACACAGCCATGCATGGCCAGCATACATGGAGCCAACCCCAAAAGGTTGGCCACGGCGTGTAACCATACCACACGCCGTGTACATACTTTTTTACACAAACAGCCCATCGACACGGGATGTGGTACACAGAAAGTACATGTGGACAGAAGACACGGCGTTTCTCCATACCACATGTCGTGTACTTTATTTTTTTTACACGACCATCCTTGCAACACGGTCCGTAACACATGGGAAATACCTCATGTCTGATGACACGGCGTGTATCGTATATCTACATGTTGTGTACTTTTGGAAAATGGTTGGGTCGTCTTGTTCTCGGTGAATTGGGAACGTTTTTATTGGTTTTACCCTAAGACGTGGGATGAAATATTGGGTTACATCATCCCTAGTCTTCCTGATGGTTGATGTATCCATCCCTTTGACTCGAGGAGAGGATCCTCACGAAACGAGCCTGCTATGTGCGGGAACCCTAGAGCTGGCTGCGTCTGCGACGACGATGACGACTTTACAGAAATCCTCCGGGGATTCGATGGTGACAACTAAATCACTTAGCGATCCTATGTGTATCAGTTTTACTGATCCTGTGTGGGTCAGCGCTCAGCTATCCTATGTGGGCCAACACCTACAGATCCTGTGTGGGTCCGATCATGTGGGGTTCATTACGGGGGTTAGATACCTATCAATCCTTTGTGGGTCATTTCGGGGGTTAGTACCTATCAATCCTGTGTGGGTCCGATGACTTCGATGAATCAGTAGCTACATCTGATCATCTCTATCGTCTTACGAAGAAGTATACATGTGTGAGCTGAATCTTGACTTTCAATCATTATCTTCGATATGATTGACTTGCTTTCCTATGTGGATTGTATTGTGATATCTTGTGTGGACGCTATCGAACATGGGCATGGATGTTGGAACCAAACTGGAATTGATGACTTAGGTATATGTATGGTAATATACCTTAGTAGTGTCGGATGTTACTTCGTGATTGTATATTTCCTTTGTGGTTTATCCTTTGTGGATTCATGGGAGACCATCAGGGGTCTCAGGGTCCCTACTATGTCGCTTATACTCACCCTTTCACGGGCTATGCCCGCACTACATTGTGTTGGTTGCAGATGACGGATATCGCTGATTGTGGTTGAGGCTTGCGGAGTAGGTCGGTACCTGGAGGTGGACCACTGGGCGGGACGTACGTAGAGCGGACGGAAGGACCCGAGGAGCTCTGGAGGCTATCTGTACCCACCCATCAGGTGGGACTTCTAGTGGACAGCTCGAGGCTGCGACTTTACTTTTCAGTTTTTGTACTCCCTTTTTCAGTTGTACTTACTTTCAGTATGGGTTTTTATTCTTGGCCCACTTACATTTCTTCACTTACTGTTGTACCAAGATTTTACTTAGTTCTTACAACTTCTTGCTTGCTCTGTGGTGTTTTTTTTATTTAAAAAGGCAATGCCTTTCCTTTTTACCAGAAATTAAGCCTTGGTTCTAGTCGCCAGCCCCTGGCCTATGGAAGGTGGGCTTGGTGTAGTCACGACACGGGCCCCGAGGGCGGGTCGTGACAAATTGGTATCATAGGAGTTCGGTTCTACCGCAGAACTATGGACTCTAATCTTTTCTATGTGAAGCAATAGTGTTAAGAGTATTGAGTGTGGTTATTAGTCCAGGGAGTCTAGTGTTGGTGCGGCGGCCGACGTATCCGTACACCAGGACCCTGACTTCTGATTTCCAACTTAGTGCACGAAAAAATTGATTGCATGTGTGTTTCAAGTTTTCTTTGTGATTAATTTGTGTCAGCTCACCAGGTATACTATTTTGGCTCATGACTGGCAGACCCGCCATGCTGAGGAGCAGCAGACGGTTGAGGAACCACCAAGGCAGAGGTAGAGGTTCGACTGTGGTGGTCCTCAGGGTGTAGGTGGACGAGGCCAAGGAGCTGGTCGAGTGGCAGGTGGTTGACGACGTTTTGAGGCTCTACAACCACCACCACTAGGAGGTCCACCCCGACCACAGGGGAGATCCAAACTTCATGTAGCTGAAGTATACGATCATGGAGCTCCGGAAGCGGGTGGACAAGTGTGGGACTAGCTCCAGGCATGGAGGCCTTTTCCCATAATGCCTCTAGCTTCGTTGTTTCTATTGCCCTCTGTCCTTGTACTTTGAGTTAAAGTAATAAATGACACTTGAAATTGTGACGTTTTCTTTCTTGTCTTTTTTATGTTAATACTAAGAGGCTCCAGTTAAAAACAGTTGACTTGACCCTCACATAGGAGATTCCTACTAGAGCAGACCCATTGACCACACACTGATGCCGACAGTGTGACTCAACCCTTGGAGGTGAGAATAACGGTTAGATCTCTTTGTAGCAGCGTTGAGGCCTTACGACGTCATCCATGGCATGAATTAACTAATCATGGTGGGATTGAATATATTAGGCAAGGAACGTGGTTCATCTAGGGGATGAAACTAGATTTCCATTTTCGAAAAAGGAGAAAGCTTTGCAGCTTTGCAGAACGTTAAGGAGGAAGGGGAAACCCTTCGTGTGGTCAGACATATGTCAGAAGAGCTTCCAGGAGCTTAGATAGAGATTGAAAAGTGCACCTTTCTTGATGCTACCAGAGGAAGGAGTTGGGTACATAGTTTGCTGCGATGCATCAGGGACCAGACTCGGATGTGTCCTGATGTAGGAGTGGTCGGTGATCACCCATGGGTCACGTCAGTTGAGGCAACATGAGCATAACTACGCTACCCATTACCAGGAATTAGCAGCAGTGGTCTTCACTCTGATGATATGGCAACACTATCTGATGGGCGGGTTCTTTACAGGATGAGGTGCTGAGGGAGTTCCATACTTCCCCTCTAGCCGTACATCTAGGAGTGGCGTATATGTACCAGGGCCTCAGACGATAGCCCCGTTGGAAGGGTATGAAGAAGGCTATGGAAGTGTTTGTTTCTCGATGCCTCACCTTCTAGCAGGTGAAGGTAGAGCACCAGGTACCAGCAGGCATGGTACAGCCCTTGGAGGGTCTGGAGTGGAAGTGGGATGGCATATCTATGGACTTTGTGACTGGACTTCCACGCACTTCCAGAGGTCATGACTCCATTTGGGTGATTTTCGACGGACTCACCAAGTCGGCTCACTTCTTACTCATCAGAGAGCAGGGCTCAATGGAGAGCTTGGTACGTCTCTACATTCAGGAGATAGTACTACTTCATGGTGTTCCTTCATCTATCATCTCCGATCGAGATGCTCTCTTTACGTTCCGGCTTTGGAAGGGGTTGCAGGAGGCATTCGAGATGCAGCTTCGTCTGAGCACCGTCTTTTACCCTCAGACAGATGGACAGATGGAGAGGACCATTTAGACTCTCGAGGACATGCTCCGCGCATGTGTCCTTGACTTTGGTCACACCTGGGAGGACCACCTACCCATGGTGGAGTTTGCGTACAACAACAGCTACCACTCCACCATCGGGATGGTATCATACGAGGCGTTGTATGGCCGACCTTTCATATCACCTCTGTGCTGGACAAACCCTGGGGAGTATGCACTTGTGGGACCGAAGATGGTCCAGGCCATGACAGAGAAGATCCAGGTCATCCAGGAGTGGATGAGGACAGATCAGAGCCGGCAGAAGTCTTATTCTGATAGGAGGCGGAGGCCACTGGAGTTCGAGGATGGTGACCACGTTTTCTTGCAGGTCTCACCTCGACGTCGATTACGAAGATTTGGCAGGGGTGACAAGTTATCCCTGCGCTTCATCAGACCGTTCCAGGTTCTCAGCAGGATAGGCGAGGTGGCTTATCGCCTGGCTCTACCACCTCAGTTGCACCTGGTGCATGACGTCTTCCACGTATCTCAGCTGAGGAGATATGTGCATGACCCGGAGCATATCATTGACCATGGGGAGCTGGACATTGCTAATGGGGAGACTTTTGCGGAGGTCTTGGTGGAGATTGAGGATCGACAGGAGCAGTTCTTATGTGGACGGTTGATTCCTCTAGTGCGCATCAGATGGTAGAATGGGAACCTCCAGGAGAGCACATGGGAGTGTGAGGCTCAGATGCATGCACAGTACCCACATGTGTTCCCCTAGTTTATGATATATCATTACGGGGATGTAAAGACCTGAGGTGGGAGTAATGTAAAGACCCGTAAAATTCATGGAAAATTTTTTCATAATTTTTTTTGGGATTTTAGAAGAACGCAGTTTCCGACGGCACCTGATTCCGAGGCCCGGTGAGCCCTGAATAATTTTCCGAAGTTTAGCTTGGGTACGTTCAATGAACGAACGAGCGGGATTTCCTAACTTTTGAATCGTTGCTCGGAATCGAAATCCGAGGGCACCGATTAAACCGCAGCACCAGTAATTGCTTAGGAATACCTTTACTGGAGTTGCGTTTGCTCGGGAGGAATTGTTAAATATTAGGGAAATAAATGTTAGGTAAAATAAAATGTGTGAAAATTTATTTTATCCATAGTAGTTTAATTCTCCCATGGGAAGTTGTTGGTGGGGCGCACAACCACCCAACTTCCCATGTGAGGTTTTGAGGGCGGTGTGGCCCACATGATCCCCTATATTCTCATATTCCCTAACTCCTCTAATCTCCCTCTTAAGTGTGAAACCCTTAAATCATCCCATTTATTTTGTGACCTTCCCTCTCCCCACATTTATTCAATGCCAACTCTTTAATTTAATTAAGTGTGTTATGTATTTGAAATTTTTAATTTTGAAAGGCATGACATAAGATAATAAAATGAGGGGGATATTATTTTTTTAGGTTGGCTTGTGGTGTAAGGGGATTGGGGTGAAGAAAACTCTATGTCTTGAAGTTCATCTTCTTCCCTGTCAGAGAACGCGAAGAACGCCAAGCCTTCGACGAAGAACTCCATCACAACAAAGGGGAGTTCGTCGTACCATCTTCTTCCCTCTCCGCAGCTGGTGAGAGATGCCATCCTCAGAGATCGACGAGGTGACGCCGTGTACCGCGATGACGACGACTCTCTTCTTCGTGTCGCTGACGATGCTTACAGAGTCTACTTCTGTGACGATGTTTTCTATGATGAACCTTTGTTCATCTCGTAATCAAGGTAGGGGTGTGTTTTTATTTGAGTAGTGCTGATTATTCCTTCCTTTTGTTATCTTGATCCTCTTTCTACTAAACTAACGTGGAAGGACCGGGCCTGTAACAGCCCGAGATTTTATGAAAACTATTAATGTCTTGTGTTGTATGCTACACCAATAGGAGCTTTCAGAACACACATCCTTGACATGCCTTTCATTACACGCAATCACGACCTTCCTCGATAGCGTGTGTAGTATGCAATATCGAGTTTCACTAAACAACGATATGCTATTATAATATTATTATAACTAGCCATTATAAATAGTAATATCAACCTTTTAAAATTTTAGAAATTTTAGCTCTCAAAATGGACTTCATTTTTGGATTCGGAGTATCGAATTTAGCCTAAGGTGAAATTTTGGTACTTTTCGAATAACTTTCATATTCTGATGAATAGTGAAAATTACTAAATTATAATTAAAAACAACTTTTTTAATCAAAATAATTAATAGTGATAAATTATTAATTTGAGTGGTTTTAAAGTATATTTAGAATATATTTTTACAATTTAATACAATGTTGGTCATTGGATGTAATTTCACATTTAAACCAGACATAAACAAATGTCAATCTTTTGATAGATATTATTTCTTAAAAACACGCTATTTGTTTTAACAGCGGGATTTAATTATAAAATTAATTAATGAAACTTCTATGTTATGAATTTGGTAAAATAGACTTCATTTTTGAATTTGGAATATGAAATATAGCTTAGGATGAAATTTTGGCATTGTTCTGAAAAACATCAATTTTTGATGAATAGTGAAACTACTAAGTGGTAGTTAAAAAAATTAATTTTTTCATAAATCTTAATTTTACTGCTTCTGTGAATGGCATTTCAAAAATCCGAGAGACACGGTTGATGTCAGTAAGTAAAATGTGGTTCAATGAGATGAAAATAATTTTTGGTGAATAGTAACTTTTTACTTTTATTTACGACGGTTAAAAGTAAATAGGGTAATTAAGGGTAAAAATGATATTAATATTACCCTAACACATGTCCTAATCCTATTGGAAAAGTGTATCTCGACCAAAAACAACCTTAAGTGTAAAATATTATCATTTAGGACCACTTGGATTAGATTAGGACATTTATTATTAATTTATTTAAAGAAGGGTTAAAATAGTTAAAATCAAAGTTTAATAAGTAAATCATTTTTAATATATGGATATACATAAGATAAATTCGACTATAAATATTAATTAGAAAGATAAAAAGATTTCCTACATAATGGTATTTTATTTATAATTTTTAGACATTAAATAATTTAATTTATTTATGACACAATGATGATGCAGTAATTATATTATTAATGAAATATTCACATAATTGATGTTATAAACACCAAAATAAATGTAATTTGAGACTTTTTATGAATAACAATAATTTTATAGGTCACTATGATATATTAGTGTTTATTTAATCAACATGGTTCGAACATATAATTCTGTTATGACTTTCACAAAAATCATATATGAAATAGTGTCAAAATTGACACAAACTAGTTTTTAAATCAAATATTATATTATTAATTGTTATTTTATTCCTAAAAATCTAAGGTTCGGCCAAATGACATAGATAATGATATATATATTAATAATAAACAATTTGGGGTTCTTTTGGCATTTTATAGTAAGTGTATTAACCATATAGTGTAAGAAAACAAAAAGACATGGTAAAAGTTAAATTATTTAACTTAGTGTTAAATATAATTGATAAGGTTAAAATAATAACCTAAACTTGTCTAAATCCTATTGGATGATAGGATTTCGACCCATCCCCACTTTATCTTCGAAATAAGACCCTTTGGAACTATTATAAATGTAACGACCCGATATTTTTTAAATAAATTTTGTTTCCCAATTTTATGTGTTATTGTTATACTCAACAAAAACGTTTTATTTGATAAACATGATTATAATTAAAATGAGATCAGTGGGTTTTGACTATTATATAACCATCGGCCAATATGACCGCTGTGAACAAAATGTTTTGATATAAGTAATCTTGGTTAATTATTATAGAAAGAAGATTCGATGGCCTCACCTAGTAGTCTTGGACCGATCGAAGCCCATCTAACAGAGCTTGGGAAGGAGGTAGAACCACTGGGCTTTGCTCTGGATCAAATCCAAGCCGAACTTCATCATGTGAAGCTGGAACGGAACTTCCTTCGTGAGAAGTTCAAACTGATAGAAATTACTACTCGGGCAATGTTGACTGAGCCGCCCCAAGCTTCTATCACCCTAGCACACCTTACTCTTAGGTCCTATGCTGGTATTATAAGGGGTTATGTAACGAGACCGTAACTACCTTGTGTAATCCTTGTTTTAAATAAAAATTGGGATTTCTTCTTATGATGAAGTTTATGAATTTTGAAATGACCGGATAAATATAGTATGCATATTTTTGATGAATTTTAGAAAAAGGATATTTTAAATATGTTTATGTAAACCCTAAATAATTAAAAATGTGTAATGATTTTCAAAAAAAGGTCTTCTGCAATTATGTTCAGTACTAAATTTAGAGTCTAATAAGATCAACTTGATTTTTGATGAATAGTAAATTATGAATAGTGATTTTATGATTAGGATTAGTAATATGACCAAATGGATTAGTAATCTCACTTAAAGAAAGTTTTAAAATAATCTAGGCACCTTGATTAAGTAATGTGATTCAATAAAATAGTTAAATAACGGTTTCATTAATTATTATTCAAGTATTAGTTTTTTCGGGTGAATAGTGTTTTTTATTTAAAAATTTAATTAAAAATAATTAGAAAATTATTTTTATAAAAATGACTTTATTTTTGAACTCAGAGCATCGATATTATGTTATGGTAATTTTTGGGGTGTTTTCTGAAAAAATGAATTTTCGATGAATAGTGTTTTTATTTAAAAATTAAATTAAATATATTTAGAAAATTATTTTTATAAAATGGATTTCATTTTTGAAATCAGAGCATTGATATTTGGTTAATGTGAAATTTTGGGATTTTTCTGAGAAAGTTGAATTTTCAGTGAATAGTAAAAATACAGTTTTAGGGTTTCGGTATGTTTAATGACATCATAACGGTGTCATGATGATGTCATGAGATCTTTTGAGGGTTGGCCGGCCAAGGGTGATGAATTATTGTTTTGGGGGCCCCATGTGGCCTAACTCCATGATAAATGACAAGGGAGAGCACATGGGTTTGAGAAAAGCACATGTGAGGTGTCCCTTGGCCATTAATGCCTTGTCCCCTCACTTTCCCTATAAATACCAAGCCCTCCTCTCATCCATTCGACTCCCCACTCATTCCCAACGAATTTCTGGTCTCATTACCTCCCAAGGAGTCCTCCCAAGGTGCCCCCAAGCCCTCAAGGTCCCAACCATTGAGGTTAAAGAGTAACATTTTAAGGTAAGGGATCCGACCCCTCTCTTTCTTTTCAAGTAATCTCTTTTATGTCATTTCTTTTATACTCCATGTTCTTATGTTGGAGGATGTTCTTTTATATTCATCCTACTGCCTATTTCATGTTCATATGATGAGAGACCCCCCCTTTCTCTCATCAATTCGTTTTAAGAATGTTTAAGTGGCGCCGTTAGGCTGCCGAATTTTTAAGGGATTCTTTCACCTTCCTCGTTTTCAAGTTCTATTTTCATTCAAGTCTTTCATGTTCCTTTTTATTATGTTGGGGTATGATCTCTAAATTATCATACTGATCTTTTATGATCATATGATGAGAGAACCCATTTGATCGCTTCAATTCAGTATTTTGAAGTTTTAAGTGGCGCCGTTAGGCTGCCGAATTTTTAAGTGGTTCTTCACCCTTCTCGTTTTGAAGTTCTACTTTCATGTCAATTATTTCAAGTTCCTTTTTGTTATATTGGGGTATGATCTCTATATATATCATACTGTACTATTATGTTCATATGATGAGAGACCCTATTTGATCTCTTCAATTCATTATTTTGATGTTTTAAGTGGCGTCGTTAGGCTGCCGAATTTTTAAGTGGTTCTTCACCCTTCTCGTTTTGAAGTTCTACTTTCATGTCAATTATTTCAAGTTCCTTTTTGTTATATTGGGGTATGATCTCTATATATATCATACTGTACTCTTATGTTCATATGATGAGAGACCCCATTTTATCTCTTCAAATCAGTATTTTGATGTTTTAAGTGGCGCTGTTAGGCTGCCGAATTTTTAAGTGGTTCTTCACCCTTCTCGTTTTGAAGTTCTACTTTCATGTCAATTCTTTCAAGTTCCTTTTTGTTATGTTGGGGAATTATCTCTATATCTATCATACTGATCTCTTATGATCATATGATGAGGGACCCTATTTGATCTTGTCAAATCATTTTCTTTTGAAGTTAAGTGACGTCGTAAGGCTGCCGAACTTTCATAAGAGAAATCAAAATTTTTTTTCTTCCTTCCATGTTTTTCATTTCAAATGGTATGTCCTTGAAATTTCATTACCATGATCATTTATCCTTCTTATTCTGTCCATGTACTATTTTATGGGTCATTTATGAATGTTTGACCCATTTTACCTCTCTTTTAATGTCTTCTAAAACCTCGGAACATTGCCGTTATGCTACAGAATTTCTGTCTCAAAATGTCTATCTCTTTTTCTAAAGTTCTTTTATTTTATTAAGTGAATACTCAAAGCTCTTTATTCTAAATGGGTATTCACATATATACCAAAATTTTCTATTTTAAATTCTGGGATTTACATACATGAGACCCACCTTCCTTTTCTGTGGGTTTTAAAGTGATATACAGATCATGTCTTTAAAGCAGTTTTTAAAAAGTTATGATTATGAAATGAAACCCATTTCCTTTATGCTATATGGGTTATTTATGAAATGTTTTATGATGATATATGTGGCTCACATGATAATAAAGGCAAATTTAAGGGTGCGCCCTGATAGCGCTCCAATGCATTGGGTAATGATGTAACCACTAGAGATTACAATTTTCACGATACCTTGGTGAATAACCTTGGTAATTTTAAAATGACACCTTGGGGATGGACCTTGGTGATATGTTCATGATTGTCTATGTTAAATGATGTAGCCACATCTTCAAGTTATGAAAAAGTTTTATTTTTATTATGATATGCCTCATGATTTCATTTTCATGCCTTAAAGTTCTTTTCATGACTTTATTGATGTATCTCAAGTTCATATGTAAAATGTTTCACTTGTTTCCCTTGCTGGGCCTTCTGCTCACCCTTCCTTTTGATGTATGTCCCCAGGTTATGGGATTCAGTAATGAGCCTAGGGTGAACATGAGGAGAAGCCTTTCAAGTGTTTAAGAAGAATTTTTTTTTCATGTTTTATGTTCCTTGTTTCCAAGACACTAAACCTTAAAGATCCTCAGTTCCGTGTAATGGAATGAAAAGTTATGTTACAAAAAGACGGGATGCTATAGTTGGTATCAAAGGATGGTTTAGTTATTTGTGGAAATTAGGATATGAAAACTCTAGGAGGAACCCTATAGAAAAGTTTAATATAGGAAATCTTCCTGGTATTTTGGTGAGTATTGAGTAAGGGGTTGCCAAGCAAATACATCCCTGTCTGGATATGAGCAGGTAGAGGTGGCTCTGGCACAGATGTACATAGGGGTAAAACCCGAAAACACCGCTTTGAGCTAGAATCGAACGGGAACAGGTACACGACAACGGGCCTTGCTGCACTCTTGGTTACGACACTCCCGGGGGATATTCTTTGGTTAATTCATAAGCTTGGTATGAACCATTGTTAAAGGAACAAAGATAAAATAAAATAAAGGTTCACATAAGAATATATGATCATTCATAACCTAGATGGGAACCTAGGAGATCACAAGTTAGGGTATACCTTTCATATACAAGTTATCCTTATATGATTTCAGTTCCTTTTCATGATTATTAGCTAAGTACTTAAGCCCCTAATTATGCCTTCTCTTCTTAGTTAATGGTGGGAAATGGAAGAACATGTTCCGACAACCAATGTGATAGGAAATGTGACGATTTTTATATTAATATGACAGGGATGATTAGGGGATTAAAATATGATTATTATTTTGGAAGACGTTCATTATTTTGGGAACCATATTTGATCGAGGTAAATAGATTACTACGGTATTTTCATTGAGGAGTAAGGTTGACTTATATTTTGAATAATCGATGAATTTAATGTGAACTTATAGTAATTTAGGTTACTTATGGGAATGACTAACCTATCTTGGGTAAAATATGTTTAGGTTAGCTACTTTTTTTATAAGATGTTAGGAGTGGTTGATGTTGTCTGGAGATGAACAATGAAGTTGTTTTGCAAGACTATGTTATCAAATCCTTATTGCATTTGGGTTTCAATCTTAGTTTGGTTTGTTTTGAGGAATTTTAAGGACCGTTATTTAGGGAATGGTCTATGATGAAATTTGGGTAGTACCATGGAACTTTGATGATTTAAAAGTAGTTTCCATTCCTATGGGATTCTTTCTTTTTGAAGAGTTGTTTTACCTTAACCTTTCTGTTTTTGGGATAATGTTTAAAGACAGAAGAAATAGATAGTTAATCTTTTGTAGATTATGTGATTCTATAGAAGATGATTCTTGTGCTTTTATGAGACCAAGTGTTTTTGAATTCTCATCATTTGGAGAAAAGATTAGTGTTGGTAGGGACTTGTTAAAGGATGAAACTCTACCTGAAGGTAGGTATATTTTCTTATGTTTTTGTTCTATGTAGTAAATGAAATCCTCAAAATTATGAAAAGAAACGTAAAACAAAAATGTTGTTGGTTTACGTTTCCTACTAGGTAATCAAAGACCGTTTTCACACATCATAAGTTTGGGATTTTCTCATGGTTAACTTTCTCCTAATCATGTTCTCTATCACTCTCCCTCAGAACTTGACCCTTTGTTTTCTCCTTCATGTCCATGTTTTCCTACATGGAACCCCAGTGTGGGTTAACTCGGGTGACCTTTGTACTTCCCTTTCTTTATTTTAAAGTAATAGTTTTACTGACTCCTTTTCCTATGTGGGACTTTCAATGAAATTTCAAAACCCAATTTTAAAATTGCGAGGACGCAATTTCTTAAGGGGGGAAGATTGTAACGACCCGATATTTTTTAAATAAATTTTGTTTCCCAATTTTATGTGTTATTGTTATACTCAACAAAAACGTTTTATTTGATAAACATGATTATAATTAAAATGAGATCAGTGGGTTTTGACTATTATATAACCATCGGCCAATATGACCGCTGTGAACAAAATGTTTTGATATAAGTAATCTTGGTTAATTATTATAGAAAGAAGATTCGATGGCCTCACCTAGTAGTCTTGGACCGATCGAAGCCCATCTAACAGAGCTTGGGAAGGAGGTAGCACCACTGGGCTTTGCTCTGGATCAAATCCAAGCCGAACTTCATCATGTGAAGCTGGAACGGAACTGCCTTCGTGAGAAGTTCAAACTGATAGAAATTACTACTCGGGCAATGTTGACTGAGCCGCCCCAAGCTTCTATCACCCTAGCACACCTTACTCTTAGGTCCTATGCTGGTATTATAAGGGGTTATGTAACGAGACCGTAACTACCTTGTGTAATCCTTGTTTTAAATAAAAATTGGGATTTCTTCTTATGATGAAGTTTATGAATTTTGAAATGACCGGATAAATATAGTATGCATATTTTTGATGAATTTTAGAAAAAGGATATTTTAAATATGTTTATGTAAACCCTAAATAATTAAAAATGTGTAATGATTTTCAAAAAAAGGTCTTCTGCAATTATGTTCAGTACTAAATTTAGAGTCTAATAAGATCAACTTGATTTTTGATGAATAGTAAATTATGAATAGTGATTTTATGATTAGGATTAGTAATATGACCAAATGGATTAGTAATCTCACTTAAAGAAAGTTTTAAAATAATCTAGGCACCTTGATTAAGTAATGTGATTCAATAAAATAGTTAAATAACGGTTTCATTAATTATTATTCAAGTATTAGTTTTTTCGGGTGAATAGTGTTTTTTATTTAAAAATTTAATTAAAAATAATTAGAAAATTATTTTTATAAAAATGACTTTATTTTTGAACTCAGAGCATCGATATTATGTTATGGTAATTTTTGGGGTTTTTTCTGAAAAAATGAATTTTCGATGAATAGTGTTTTATTTAAAAATTAAATTAAATATATTTAGAAAATTATTTTTATAAAATGGATTTCATTTTTGAAATCAGAGCATTGATATTTGGTTAATGTGAAATTTTGGGATTTTTCTGAGAAAGTTGAATTTTCAGTGAATAGTAAAAATACAGTTTTAGGGTTTCGGTATGTTTAATGATATCATAACGGTGTCATGATGATGTCATGAGATCTTTTGAGGGTTGGCCGGCCAAGGGTGATGAATTATTGTTTTGGGGGCCCCATGTGGCCTAACTCCATGATAAATGACAAGGGAGAGCACATGGGTTTGAGAAAAGCACATGTGAGGTGTCCCTTGGCCATTAATGCCTTGTCCCCTCACTTTCCCTATAAATACCAAGCCCTCCTCTCATCCATTCGACTCCCCACTCATTCCCAACGAATTTCTGGTCTCATTACCTCCCAAGGAGTCCTCCCAAGGTTCCCCCAAGCCCTCAAGGTCCCAACCTTTGAGGTTAAAGAGTAACATTTTAAGGTAAGGGATCCGACCCCTCTCTTTCTTTTCAAGTAATCTCTTTTATGTCATTTCTTTTATACTCCGTGTTCTTATGTTGGAGGATGTTCTTTTATATTCATCCTACTGCCTATTTCATGTTCATATGATGAGAGACCCCCCCTTGCTCTCATCAATTCGTTTTAAGAATGTTTAAGTGGCGCCGTTAGGCTGCCGAATTTTTAAGATATTCTTTCACCTTCCTCGTTTTCAAGTTCTATTTTCATTCAAGTCTTTCATGTTCCTTTTTATTATGTTGGGGTATGATCTCTAAATTATCATACTGATCTTTTATGATCATATGATGAGAGACCCCATTTGATCGCTTCAATTCAGTATTTTGAAGTTTTAAGTGGCGCCGTTAGGCTGCCGAATTTTTAAGTGGTTCTTCACCCTTCTCGTTTTGAAGTTCTACTTTCATGTCAATTATTTCAAGTTCCTTTTTGTTATATTGGGGTATGATCTCTATATATATCATACTGTACTATTATGTTCATATGATGAGAGACCCTATTTGATCTCTTCAATTCATTATTTTGATGTTTTAAGTGGCGTCGTTAGGCTGCCGAATTTTTAAGTGGTTCTTCACCCTTCTCGTTTTGAAGTTCTACTTTCATGTCAATTATTTCAAGTTCCTTTTTGTTATATTGGGGTATTATCTCTATATATATCATACTGTACTCTTATGTTCATATGATGAGAGACCCCATTTTATCTCTTCAAATCAGTATTTTGATGTTTTAAGTGGCGCTGTTAGGCTGCCGAATTTTTAAGTGGTTCTTCACCCTTCTCGTTTTGAAGTTCTACTTTCATGTCAATTCTTTCAAGTTCCTTTTTGTTATGTTGGGGAATTATCTCTATATCTATCATACTGATCTCTTATGATCATATGATGAGGGACCCTATTTGATCTTGTCAAATCATTTTCTTTTGATGTTAAGTGACGTCGTAAGGCTGCCGAACTTTCATAAGAGAAATCAAAATTTTTTTTCTTCCTTCCATGTTTTTCATTTAAAATGGTATGTCCTTGAAATTTTATTACCATGATCATGTATCCTTCTTATTCTGTCCATGTACTATTTTATGGGTCATTTATGAATGTTTTACCCATTTTACCTCTCTTTTAATGTCTTCTAAAACCTCGGAACATTGCCGTTATGCTACAGAATTTCTGTCTCAAAATGTCTATCTCTTTTTCTAAAGTTCTTTTATTTTATTAAGTGAATACTCAAAGCTCTTTATTCTAAAGGGGTATTCACATATATACCAAAATTTTCTATTTTAAATTCTGGGATTTACATACATGAGACCCACCTTCCTTTTCTGTGGGTTTTAAAGTGATATACAGATCATGTCTTTAAAGCAGTTTTTAAAAAGTTATGATTATGAAATGAAACCCATTTCCTTTATGCTATATGGGTTATTTATGAAATGTTTTATGATGATATATGTGGCTCACATGATAATAAAGGCAAATTTAAGGGTGCGCCCTGATAGCGCTCCAATGCATTGGGTAATGATGTAACCACTAGAGATTACAATTTTCACGATACCTTGGTGAATAACCTTGGTAATTTTAAAATGACACCTTGGGGATGGACCTTGGTGATATGTTCATGATTGTCTATGTTAAATGATTTAGCCACATCTTCAAGTTATGAAAAAGTTTTATTTTTATTATGATATGCCTCATGATTTCATTTTCATGCCTTAAAGTTCTTTTCATGACTTTATTGATGTATCTCAAGTTCATATGTAAAATGTTTCACTTGTTTCCCTTGCTGGGCCTTCTGCTCACCCTTCCTTTTGATGTATGTCCCCAGGTTATGGGATGCAGTAATGAGCCTAGGGTGAACATGAGGAGAAGCCTTTCAAGTGTTTAAGAAGAATGTTTTTTTTTCATGTTTTATGTTCCTTGTTTCCAAGACACTAAACCTTAAAGATCCTCAGTTCCGTGTAATGGAATGAAAAGTTATGTTATAAAAAGACGGGATACTATAATAAACCGATTTTGAATTTAATATAAAATAATATTTTGAGATATTCCTAAGGTGCCCCTCTCTTCCCTTATAAAAGGGCACCTCCTCCCTCTCTTCCTCACACAACTTTGATCCCTCAAGCTCGGACAACCCCTGCCAAAATCCCTTCTCCACTTCCCTAGAATAATCCTAGAGGTCCTGGTCTTCTTCAAAGACAAATCTTAGTTCCCTAAGTGGAGGATTCAAAGAGGCGTTTCAAAGAAGTGGTAATATCCATTACCGATCTTTTTCAATTTCTTTCTTCTTCAACTTCTTCTTCTTTAGTTGTTTCATGATAAAGTAATAACATCAGTATTTCTTTTATAATTATATGTTGTTATAAATATAAAACAACTTTAATTAACCTTATATCCATCCTACGGAAAAAGGAAATCACCGCGCGTGCGTACGTACGGAATACCGTCTCCACGCCGTGGTGTAATCTATTTTCCGCCACCACCTTAATTGGATGGGTATAATGGTGTAAGGAGTAACTATATATGATTATTATAGAGTGATATTGATACTGAAATAGTATCCATACACTTCAACACAATTCCACAACCATGGGAACGATATCATCGCTCGTGCGTACGTACGGACTACCATCTCCACGACGCGATGAGATTCATTCTCCATGTTAACCATTTAAGAATGATTATAAAGTATATATAAGCAATAATAATGAAATACATGACATTATAAAGCTACTGAATTTATGTATATATGTATGTCATCTACTTACTTCCATTCAAGACAATAAGGAAAGGAAAACAGCGTTCATGCGTACGTACGGACTACCGTCTCCATGAACGGTGTGTTTCATTTCATTTATATATTTATTATATATATATATATATATATATGATATATAAATCATGTTTTATATTCTTGAAGTAATTAAGTCATGTTATAAGTAATAATAATGTCAAGAACAACAAGTCCAAACACCTACGATAAATGAAACGATTTTACCCAAAACGCTTCTTTAACATGGAATTTACAAAAGAACGGGGAATATAATGTAATAAGTGAACCATATATGATATCATAACAATTAATATGATTCTGTAATAAGTTAATGACATTATTTAAATCATTATACAGGAGGTTGGGACACTTACAAAGAAAGTCAGACCTAAGGTAAGGGAAATATCACAATCTCATTTTTATCCGAGATTGTTTATACTTTGGCATTTACTGGGGTGTATTTTATCATCCACATCCATGTTCCCTCAATATGTAATATTGTTTCCATCCACTTACAATAGTTTAAATCCAATTTTACCCTTTGGTGAGTTTTTAGTAAAGAATATGAAAGGAATATTTTGTCGTTTTTTCGTACGAGGTCCTTTTTGACTTTTCGGACAAAAGTACGAAGAATGTTTTTTTTAACTTATACGGCATGAATGGATTTTTAAAGCATTATTTCCAAGAAGATTCCTTTACAATTTTTCAAGTTTATTTTTAATCAACTTCTTTTATTTTAAAGTCTTATGACATGTTATGAAAGGAAAAATGTTTTTGAAGTAGAAAGGATATTTTCCTCAAGAATGGAGTTCAAGTATTTTATCAAAATTATTTTTCATATAAGATAATAAAAGAGTTATGTTTTTATCCCGATTATTACATGGATTTGATTATGTTGTGATGGAAATATTTTTATGAATTCCTTTATCTCATATGAATTGTTTTATGATGTCATGTTGTTTAAGAATTCCATTTTTATTACATGGGTTATGAAATGATGTATGGTTTATGATTTTGTGGAACACATAAGAATGGTATCATTATGAGATGGGTGGGACCTATATCTCCCTCCAATGCATTGGGTAAAGATTTTATATCTCATGAGATAGACATGGTTTGAATGGTAGGTTATACCGGTTCAGTGAAACAGGACTGAAACGAGGGTGTCTCGATTCAGAAAGGGACTTTGTCCACTAAGATAGTCTTGGAAATGAGTCTTGACTAACAAGAAATGATTCTATATGATTATGTGTGTATGCCACAAAGATTAATGTTTTATGTTATCATTATTGGGATTACATTTCACTTCTATGATTTATCCCATGTTATGATATTATGAGCTCTCTTTTTTGCAGGTTAAGATTTCAAAAAGTTATGTTCTTATGTATATGATGTGATTGATATTTATTTTGTTTACCCTTACTGAGCATTTGAGCTCACCCTTTTATGTTTTCTTTTCCCCAGGATATAAAGAAAGTTTTTAGGTAAAAAAAGGAAGATCTTTATGGGAGATGTTGAATATCTTTCACCAGGATTAGAGGATTATATTCCGAGTTTCCAAAGACACTAAACTATTACGGTCCTTGTGTGTGCGTTTTTTTATGTTCTAAGTATTCCGAAAATGTAATGTAATGTCAATGTACGTCAACATTTGGGTCTCTACAGGGCCAAACAATCACGGCCCGTTCCCTCTTCCGTTTATGTGAATGTTTGGTGGGATCTTCATGTTCTTCATGGGTGACGAACACCGGAACGTTGTGAGTTTGTTGTGCAACGGAAAGATCCCAATTGAAGACCCACCAACATCATGACGTCCTAGCGAAGGTGCGATGATGATAGTGGGTGATGGATCAAACCGGAATGGGAGGGACCGTCCCTTGACCGTTCTTCGAGCAGGTGAATCAAATCGTGATTTCGGAGCTGATCGGAGGCCCGAAAACACAGGAGAAGTTTATGGGACCTAGGGGAGACTTAGTGTCCAAAGTTTCATGATGAACGGACCATCGGAATGAAGAACGAACAACACGGGAGCCGCGCTGGCTGGAGGCATCAGTTCTAGAAAATTCCAGAATACACAGCGTGTACCTTTGAAGAACACGCCGTGTAGTGTGGGTGTACTGCGGCATGAGTTTCAGGTTTATAAAAGTAACACACAACATGTGACCGCGGCCATACGGTGTGTAATCTCTACGCAGAATAGCAGAAGCAGCTTCGCGAGACATGGCGTGTATTCTATAAAATACACAGACACGGGCAGCAATACACGACCAAGAGGCACGGTGTGTATTCTCTTCACAGATGGGTAGAAGCGGCATTGCGGGACTCGGCGTGTATTTCAGGGATACATGGACATAGAGTGGAGTACACGGGCATGTACTCCACCACACGACCAGGCATGGCCATCATACATGGAGCTAACCCCAGATGTTTGGCCACGGTGTGTAACCATACCACACACTGTGTACATGCTTTTTACACGAACACCCCATCAACACGGGATGTGGTACATGGACAGTACCCGTGGAAAGAAGATACGGCGTGTAACCATACCACACGCCGTGTACTTTATTTTTTCACACGACCAGCCTTACGACACGGGTCGTAACACACGGTCAGTACCTCGTGTCTGATGACACGGTGTGTATCATACATCTACACGCCGTGTACTTTTTGAAAATGGTTTGGTCGTCTTGTTCTCGGTGACTTGGGCACGTTTTTCTTGGTATTCCCCTAAGACTTGGGATGGAACGGTGGGTTACATCATCCCTGGTCTTCATGACTATTGATGTATCCATCCCTTTGACTCGAGGAGAGGATCCTCCCGAAACGAGCTTGTTGTGTGTGGGAACCCTAGAGCTGGCTACGTCTGCGACGACGACGATGACTATACAGAAATCCTCTGTGGATTCGACGACGACGAGTACAGCACTCAGCGATCCTACGTGGATCAGTGATACCGATCATGTGTGGGTCAGATCCTGTGTGGGTCAGCGCTCAGTGGTCCAGTGTGGGCCAGCGCCTACAAATCATATGTGGGTCTGATTCTGTGTGGGTCATTGCGGGGGTTAGTTACCTATCGATCCTTTGTGGTTCATTGTGCGGGTTAGTACCTATCGATCCTATGTGGGTCCGATGGCTTAGATGAATCAGTAGCTATATCTGATCATCTCTATCATCTTACGAAGAAGTATACCTGTGTGTGTTGAATCTTGACTTTCAATCATTATCTTCGATATGATTGACTTGCATTCATGTGTGGATTGTGTTGTGTTATCCTGTGTGGACATGATCGAACTTGGGCTCAGATGTTGGAGCCGAACTGGAATTGATGGCTTAGGTATATATATGGGAATATACCTAAGTAGTGTCGGAGGTTACTTCGTGATTGTATATTTCCTTTGTGGTTTATCCTTTGTGGATTCTGGGAGACCTTAGGGGGTATCGGGGTCCATACTGATTAGCTTATACTCACCCCTGCACGGGATATGCCCGCACTACATTGTGTTGGTTGTAGACGACGGACATCGCTGATCGTGGTTGAGGCTTGCAGAGCAGGTCGGTACCTGGAGGTAGACCACTGGGCAGGACGTACTCGGAGCGGACGGCTGGACCCAAGGAGCTGTGGAGGCTATCTGTACCTACCCTTCTGGTGGGACTTCCAGTGGACAGCTCGTGGCTACGGCTTTACTTTTTAGTTGTTGTACTCCCTTTTTCAGTTGTACTTTACTTTCAGTTTGGGTTTGTATTCTGGCACACTTACTTTTCCACACATACGGTTGTACCCAGATTTTACTTAGTTCTTATTTCTGCTTTCTTGGTCTGTGGTGTTTGTTTACTTTATAAAGTCAATGCCTTCCCTTTTTACCGGGAATTACGCCTTGGTGCTAGTCGCCAGCCCCTGGCCTATAGAAGGTGGGCTTGGGGTAGTCACGGCACGGGCCTCGGGGACTGGTTATGACAAGGGGGGCTGTCCAGGGATGGGGGTGGTGTCCTGAGGGGTAGGGGTTGTCCAAGGGTTTGGTGGTGTCCATGGGGTGTCCAAGGGGTGGCGGTGGTGTCTAGAGGGTTGGTGGCTATAAAAGGGGGTGGTGGTATCCAGGGGGTGTCCGAGGGGGGGGGGGGTGTCCAGGGGGTGGGGGATATCCAAGGGTGGGGGTGTCCAGGGGGTGTCCATGGGGGTGGTCTAATGCCCCGACCCCAGTTACCCAGAGTCGGTGCATTATTATGTACCATTGGCATGATCACAAAAGATCAAGTCTTGAAAAACCGATTAGTTTAGTAGCCTTGGAAACACTAGATGCCTTCATAAATGTTACATTACAAAATAAAGTTAAAAACTACAATAACATATTCTCAATAGTCAACACTCATATCCCCTTCATCTTATCCCTGCATATCAGTCATAAAATATTTCTTCACATCCTGGGAAAAATAAAACATATAAAGAGGTGATATCAGATGCTCAGTAAGGATAACAATATAGAGGAAACCATCAGAAATAAAAATAAACATTTAACTAAATGTATAACTAAAACAAAAGCCTTTTAAACTTGAACATAACCATAATATAGCAAAAATAAAATGGAATAATGTCATTTACTTATTCACATGGATATTCTACTAGTTGAATAATCACATGCAATATCAATAACCACTTTCATAATGATGGAATGCATAATTCCAAACTATCATAATCACATAGTAAAAGCCTCGTGCCATGACTACAAATAAGATTTTGTCAAGACCTCATGCCAAGACACTAGTTTGTCTCATGAGACCTATGGATGCATCAAGGAGATATAGCGGGCTCCACCCGTCACATTCTAAGTCCAATGCATTCCTTATATGAAATGGTTTAAAAATATCATAAACCATAACATAATAATATGACATAAAACATGGATAAAGGAAACATAACATTTTCACATTTCAATAACAAGATATCAATACGACGCATTGATATAATAAATCCATTTTCAATACCAAAATAAAATAAAAGTAAAACTTGGTATTTGTTTTTCATTTAAAAAAATTTATGGCTTGTAGAGGAAGCAAAAACTCAAATAATGGTCACGGTGGCAGAGAAGTCATTGTCACTGCATACGTAAAAAAACATCACATTTTGTCGTTTAGTAAAACACTTCGTATAAAAAAGATTCCTTTTTAATAAACATAAAAGTCAAAGGGGTTTATACACCATATAAAATAATGTTGTGTATAAAAAAAAATATGCCTCAATGAAAGGAGATTGAGATGAAGTCCCTTACAAAGATCATTTTTGGAATAAAATTGATCTATTATGTGTATTAACTATGAATACACATAAAGAAAGTATAAATATATGATAGGACATAATTATATCTTTACATTATTTGAAAGTGGGAGATTAATCCAAAGAATGGAAATTGGGTTAAGAAGTTCCCCTACCTCCTTTTCGACTTGACTCAATTGTTCTTTAATCTCCTAAATAATAAACTAGAGTAAATTTCTACTTTATTAAAAACCTCTTTCAAGTTCATCATTCTATTTATATCACTTATTACCATGTTATGAACATTATGTAATTATTTAAGTTAATAACGGTCGTTTTGTAGATCTTTGGTTCTTGAGTCAAAAATAAACTTCTTATAATTACAAGTTGTTCATGTGGTAAAATATCCATTATATCAAGAATTATTTCATGATTTTGATATCATATATATCATATATATCTAGTATATAAATGCATTTATAATATTACAAAACATTTAGAGGTAATAAATGAAGTGCACCGTTCATGGAGACGGTAAGCCGTACGTATGCATGAACACTACTTTCATTTCTATTTCGTATTTAATGGAATTAAATCATAATTATATAAAGGTATATTATAATTCCAGTATAATATCATATATAATATCATTTACTCCATCCTTTATATGTCCCACATATGGCATTAACGATTCAAATCACTTTATAGGGGCGGTAGTCCGCACTTCCTAAAATGAAATTATCGTGTTTACCCATAATGAAAACCATAAAGGTATGACATAAATGAAAAATAAAGAACAATAAGGAATGTATAAATATAAAATATATCATATATAAATATAGTGAAATCATAATGGCCACCATGAAAGGTGTTAAAAGAAGATTGAACAATCATCATTTCGTGAGGCAATAATTCGCCACCCACAAAAACAGTATGTTCGTTAACCATTAGACGAAGGTGTGTGTCATTGTAAATCAAATAATTCGCATAAAAATATCCTAGTATATTGAAGATACTGTTTTTTACAAAATAAATTATTAAAAAGAGTTTAAGGGGTTGGAGAAGCAAAATAAAACAAAAGAACATAAGAGAGGACATTACCTTAAAATCGGGTAACTCCCCTCGGTTTGAACCAAAATGGTTTCTTGAAGAGCTTTCTAACTAAGGTAAGGCTTCAATGATGAATAGAGGGATTTGGAGAGATAAAATGAGCAGAGTTTTGCTGAGAAAATGTATTGAAATGTGTGAGTAAGGTGGTAGAGGTGGGGGCCTTTTATAAGAGGAGAGGAGGGTCTCTTTTGGAATGCCATGAAATGTTACTTTATTATGAAATGATTTTCAAATTTTAAAGGTCCCAAAATGATATATTTATATGATAAGGTGATTATGGTTCGAAATCAACCCATCAAATAGGTTTTAGAAATGTGTATGTCTTATATTTTACTTTATCTTTTCATTTTATTTAAATTTTTCATTATTGAGGTAATCAATGCATCATCATGGTGTCATAACTAAATTTAAATATTTAATGTATAAAAATTATAAAAAAATTACCATGATGTAGGAAATATTTTTATATTTCCAATTAATATTTATAGTTGAAATGTTAAATTATATATCCCCATGTAAAAATTGTTTTTGTAAAACAACACATGTTTGTGACAATTTTATTTTTATTTTAAATAAAAAGTTATTAATGTCATTTTCTTACCCAAGTGGATCCATGGGTTCCCCAAGTTGACCCATGGATTGTCTAGGTCGTCCATGACTCATCCAATATGGGTAGGACACGTGTAATGGTAATTTAATATTATTATAACATTATATTTAACTTAAATTACATTAATTACCTTAATCACGATAAATAAAACTTATAACTTACTATTCACCAAAAATTATTTTCATCCCATTGAACTGAATTTTACTTAATAATTACAACCATGTATGTCATATTTTTGAAATTCTATTCAAATAAGTGGTAATGTATCATTTAAATGAAAAATTAGTATTTAACTACCACTTAGTGGTTTCCATATTCATCAAAAATTTATGTTTTTCAGAAAAATACCAAAAATTCACCCTAAGCTATATTTGATATTCCTAATTCAAAAATGATGTCTATTTAAAAAAATTAAAAACTTATAAGTTGAATTAATTAATTTAATAATTAATTACCGATGTCACAAAAAATAGCGTGTTTTTAAGAAATAATATACATCAAAAGATTGACACTTGTTTATGTCCAATTTCAAAGTGAAATTAATTCTAACAACCACCATTGGATAAAATGGTAAAAATATATTCAATTTATACTTTAAACCCACTCAATAGTATAATTTATCACTATAAGTTATTTTTATTAAAAAATTTGTTTTTATGTATTTTCTTCTTTTCATAGAAAATTGGAAGTTCTCAGAAAATTACAAAAAAGTCAACTTAGGATAATTTCGATACTCCGAATACAAAAATGAAGTCCATTTTGAAATATAAAAATTATATAATTTCAAAAAGTTGGTATTACTATTCATAACGGCTACTTTGATTGGTCGCGGTGTGTTAGAAATCGAGGTTGCGTACAACACACGCTGGTCTATTATTCAAAGAGAAGCGTCCCATGGAAGCTTAGTGTGTTACATTCTCCCCTCCTTCAATAAATTGCATCCTCAGAATTTAAATTTTTCTTTGAAAATAAATGTTTGACAGTAGAAAATAGCCTTGGAGAAAACCCACATCCGAAATAAGGTTAATAAAAATATAACTTTAAAATAAAGAATGTGAAGAACAAAGGTCACCCAAGATATCCCATACTAGGATTATATGAAAACATGGATATAGAGTAGAAAAAAACCATCAAGGTCTGATGGAGTGTTATAGAAAATAGTTTTAGGAGGAAGTTATCTGCAAAGAAAATCACAAAATTGTGATTGGTTAAACGATATTTGATTCCCTAGTATGAAAAGTTAACCAAAAATATTTTTTTGTTTTAAGTTACCGTTCATAAAGTTGAAGAATTTATTTATGAGATTTACTAAAAAAGTAAGGAAATATACTTACTTATCATGTATACATCCATTCCTTTCTAAATTTTTACCACAAACATATCTTTCACTCCAAAAGGTAATAGAACTCAAAAATATTGTATTTATCCTAACCGTATAGGGTTCCAAAAATAAATTTATAATTCCTCTACCAGAACTAAAAAAACTACATTATACACTCCATGGACTTCACGTAGTCTTGTGGTAGGTGATAAATCCTAATCACCCTATGGTTATGGGTTCGATTCCCACAGCATTGTCCGAACACGAAGGGTTGTCACATGGTCTGTGTGTTGTTCTTTTTATAAATATCCAAAAATAACCTTAATAATAGTATCTAATTTAAAATATAATCCATTCCAACCTTTATAGTTATCCAAAATACCTCTGTCCAAACTTTATCTAAAAGGTCTCTAACTTCCAAAATCAATTGTAACATCATATTCCACAAACAAAGTAAATTTTATCTTATTGTCACATACTAAAAATAAGATTACCTTCATCATATTAAAACCTTAATGAAAACAACATGTACTGTAGTGAAATCACAGTACTCTTATAACCAGTACATCATTGATACAACACTCAAATGACATAATTCATTAATAACAACATACGAACACTAATAATTCCCCCTCATCTGTGGTCGTATCATAAGTTGATTATTTTCCAATAGCATCATTTGGGGCATACACTGATGATTTGGAAATTGGATTGCATAGTGTCCCCACTCCTTGCTGATGAAGCATTGTACATTTGAAACATTTTTCTTACCCTTTCATTCACGCACTTGGTGTCCTTTTTCTCCACACTTAAAACAAACTCCCATTCCCTTCAGGCAAGTTCCAAGGTGTTTCTTCCCATAGTTATCACATATTTTAAAATTATTCTTTTCCCTCTTCCCTTTATCCATAATTATATCTTCAATCCTTTTCTTCTCTTGCTTACCTTCAAATCCATAGGACTCAAAGAATTCATTACGTATCTTATTAAAACATGATACTATTTCTTCGTATGTTCAAAATGCATGGGAGACAATTTCCCTTCTATATTTCAGCTTAATACCATGAAAGATATGATCTTTCTATCTCTTTGGATCACACGTATTGTTGGAGTTCATATTCCTTCTACTGGGCGCCATTTCTATACAATGGCATAAACTAGGTCAGTTTATGAATTGAAATGAAAAATTCCAAACGTGTAAAATACTTAATGTAAATTGAATGGTTTATGGATATAGTCCATAATCATAAAGATTATTTCTTTGAGGAAGTATATACTCATAAACCCTTCATAATGGTTTGTAAAGAAAATAAGAATTATCCTAAGCATATCCCCTAGGACGGTTATAACCAAGAGTGCAGCAAGGCCCGTTGTCATGCACCAGTTCCCGTTTGAGTCTAGCTCAAAGAATTGTTTTCGGATTTTAACCCTATGTACATCTGAGCCAGAGCCGCCTCTACCTGCTTGTATCCAGACAGGGATGTATAACTCGGAAAACTAAAAAAATCTCTACAATACCAAAATTCTAGGATGTTATTCAATACTAATCCTCAAAGTCTATCTTAGGGCTATGTAATCTAATCCAAGTTTATCTAAATCCAGCTTCCAAGGATAGTACTAAACTGTCTATAATATCAACTGTAACGCCCTGACCCCAGTTACCCAGAGTCGGTGCATTATTATGTAACATTGGCATGATCAGAAAAGATCATGTCTCGAAAGACTGATTAGTTTAGTAGCCTTGGAAACATTAGATACATTCATAAATGTTACATTACATCATAAAGAGAAGAACTAAAATAACATAGTCTCCATAGTACACACTCATATCCCCTTCATCATATCCCTGCAGGTCAGTCATAAAATATTTCTTCACATCCTGGGAAAAATAGAACATAGAAAGGGGTGAGTTCATATGCTCAGTAAGGATAACAATATAGCGGAAAATTTCTTAAATAAACATAAACATTTAAGTAAATATATAACTAAAACAAAAGCCTTTTAAACATGAACTTCAGAATAATATGGAAAAAATAAAATGAAATAATTCCATTTACTTATTCACATGGATATTCTACTCGTCGAATAATCACATACAATACCAATAACCACCTTCATAATGATGGAATACATACTGCCATACTGTCATAACCACATAGTAAAGGCCTCGTTCCATGACTACAAATATGATTTTTTCAAGGCCTCATGCTAATACACTAGTTTGTCTCATGAGACCTACGGATGCATCTAGGAGCTATACCGGGCTCAACCATTCACATACTAAGTCCAATGAATTCCTTATATGAAAAGGATTAAACATATCATAAACCATAACATAATCGTATGACATAAAACCTGAATAAAGGAAACATAAAATTTCCACATTTTAGTCACAGGATATCAATACAACACATTGATATAATAAAACCATTTTCAATAAAAAAATAAAAGAAAAGTAAAACTTGGTATTGATTTTTCATTTAAAAAAATTTATGGATTGTAGAGGAAGATGAATCTCAAATAATGGTCATAGCGGCAGAGAAGTCATTTTCGCCGCATATGTAAAAAAAATTCACTTCTGTCGTTTACTAAAACACATCATATAAAAAATATTCCTTTTGAATAAACGTAAAAGTCAAAGGGGTTTATACACTGTATAAAAGAAAGTTGTGTATAAAACAAAATATGCCTCCATGCAAGGAGATTGAGACGAAGTCCCATACAAAGATCATTTTTTGAATTAAATAAATATATTATTTTTATTCACTATGAGTACACATAAAGAAAGTATAAATACATGATAGGACATAATTATATCATGACATAATTTTAAAGAAGGATATTATTCCAATGAACGGAAATTGGGTTAAAAAGTTCCCTTAACTCATGTCCGACTTGACTCGATCATTCATTAATCTCCTGAATAATAAATTAGGGTTAATTTCATGTTTCTTAAGAACCTATTTCAAGTTCATAATTCCTTTTATATCACTTATTACCATGTTATTAACATTATGTAATTATTTAAGTCAATAACGATTGTTTTGTCGATCTTTGGTACTTGAGTGAAAAATAAACTTCTTATAATTACAAGTTGTTCATGTCGTAAATTATCCATTATATTCAGAATTATTTCATGATTTAGATATCATATATATAATATATATCCAGTATATAAATTCATTTATAATATTACATAACATTTATAGGTAAGAAATGAAGTGCACCGTTCATGGAGACGGTAAGCCGTACGTACTCATGAACGCTACTTTCATTTGTATTTCATATTTAATGGAATTAAATAATAATTATATAAAGTTATATCATAATTAAAGTATAATATCATCTACCCCATCCTTTATATGTCCCACATATGGCATTAACAATTCAAATCAATTTGAGGGGGTGGTAGTCCTCACTTCCGAAAATGAAATTATCGTGTTTACCCATAATGGAAACCATAATGGTATGCCATAAATGAAAAATACAGAAGCATACGGAATAAATAAATATAATATATATCATAACTAAATATAGTGACATATTAATGGCCACCATGATAGGTGTTAAAAGAAGATTGAACAATCATCGTTTCATGAGGCAGTAATTCGCCACCCACAGCAACAGTATGTTCTTTAACCATTAGACGAAGGTGTGTATAAGTGTAAATAAAATAATTCTCATAAAAACATCCTATTATATTGAAGATACTGGTGTTTTAAAAAAATAAAGGAATAAAAAGAGTTTAAGGGGTTGGAAAAGCAAAATAAAACCAAAGAACATAAGAGAAGACATTACCTCAAAATCGGGTAACTCCACTCGGTTTGAACCAAAATGGTTTCTTGATGAGAATTATGCCTAAAAAAGGATTATATGATGAATATAGGGATTTTAAGAGATAAAAGCATCAGATTTTGTCTGAGCCAATGGCTTGCGAGGTTTGGGTAAGGTGGTATAGGTGGGGGCCTTTTATAAGAAGAGAGGAGGGGCTCTTTTGGAATGTCATGAAATGTTACTTTATTATGAAATGATTTTCAGATTTTAAAATCCCCACAATGATATATTTCGGGGAGAAGGTGATAAGGGTTATAAATACACCCATAAAATAGATTTTAGAAAAGTTTATGTCTTATATTTTACCTTATCTTTTCATTTAATTTAAATTGTTCATTAATGAGGTAATCACTGCATCATCATGGTGTCATAAATAAATTTAATTATTTTATGTTTAAAAATTATAATAAAATTATCATGATTTAGGAAATATTTTTAGATTCCCAATGAATATTTATAGTCGAAATTGTAACTTATATATCCTCATTTAATAATTGTTTTAGTAAAACAACACATCTTTGTGACAATTTTATTTTTACTTTAAATAAAAAGTAATTAATGTCATTTTCTTATCCAAGTGGCTCCATGGGGTCCCCAAGATGACCCATGGATTGTATGGGTCGGCCATGACTCATCCAATAATGTTAGTACAAGTTTAATGGTAATTTCATATTATTATAACATTATATTTACCTTAAATTACACTAATTACCTTTAATCGTGATTAATAAAACATAAAAGTTATTATTCACCAAAAATTATGTTCATCCCATTAAACCAAATTTTACTTACTAATGAAAACCATGTATGTCGGATTTTTGAAATTCAATTCACAGAAGTGGTAATGTTTCATTTCAATGAAAAATTAGTTTTTAACTACCACTTATTGGTTTAACTATTCATCAAAATTTGTAGTTTTTCAGAAAATTACCAAATATTCACCCTAAGCAATATTTGATATTCCTAATTCAAAAATGATGTCTATTTTACAAAATTCAAAACATATAATTTGAATTAATTAATTTAATAATTAATTACCACTGTCACAACAAATAGCGTGTTTTTAAGAAACAATATATATTAAAAGATTTGCAACTGTTTATGTCCAATTTCTAAGTGAAATTAATTATAATGACTACTATTGGATAAAATGGTAAAAATATATTCTAATTATACTTTAAAACCATTAAATAGTATAATTTAACATTATAAATTATTTTTATTAAAATATTTGTTTTTAAGTATTTTTTTCTATTCATATAAAATTTGTTGTTCTCAGAAAATACCAAAAAATTCATCTTAGGATAATTTAGATACTTTGAATACAAAAATGATGTCGATTTTGAAATATAAAATTCATATAATTTCAACAATTTGGTATTACTATTCATAACGGCTACTTTGATTGGTCATGGTGTGTTAGAACTCGAGGTTGCGTACAACGCACGATGCTCTATTATTCAAAGAGAAACATACCATGGAAGCATGGGGTGTTACAGGTGGGGTGGTGTCCAGGGGGTGGGAGGCTGTCCAAGGGGGTGGTGGAGTCGAGGGGGTGTCTAAGGGGGTGGGGGATAAGTGTCAGTTGGGATTGACAATTGCATCGTAGTTTGAGAGATTATGACATGATGATTATATTATTTCATAGATATTAGTGTTGCAATATGATTATATTTTGTTATATATATTTTGACCAATCATCGAATATGAGAAAATTGTGGGTTATGGGGGAGACCATGTCGTGGTTTTCAAATATTCTTAGTAATCCTGACCCCTTTGTGCCGTGATGATTTTATTTACATTGTCATTTTCTCCATCCGTGTTTTTATTTTAAATTTGATTTTATTGTCAGGTTTACACCATTTTCTCCAATTTTCTATCAACCATTGGAGGCCCCAGGGTTTTCATTGATTCCATGTAATTTAAAACTGTTATATCTTACTATAGTTTATTTTTAAAATCATATTCAAGCATATTTTTTTAATACGCATATATTTGATTTATATTTAAAAATTTGTTTACATTCAAATTATGAGTTTTTTTCATATAAAAATATATTTGTCTTATATAAAAAAGAAATATAATTTAGATATTTTTTATAGATAATAATGAGTCGATGTTGGATTATGAAACATAGAATATGAAATGAATATAGAGAAGGTGTTGATGAATTTTTAGGATTTGGTAAAAGAAATGTTCCAAGTAGCGGTATTTTTTTCGGTCCATGCCTGAAATGTTTGAATATGAAGAAGTTGAAAAGTAGAGAGATAAAATATCATATGATTTTTCACGGTTTTAATACGATTTACTGACCATGGATTTGACATGGTGAAATTGGATGGAATTTCATGAATGATGATGATTTTTAAGATGGTAACTAAGATGGAATTGAAGAAATAATTCGTGATATTGCAGCAGAACAAATTGAGATAGAACCGATAGTTGCACGTCTATATGGTGAGGCTGAAAAATCATTATATCATGGTTGTATAGATTTCATGGTTTTTTCAGGGGTGTTAAGATTGATTAACCTGAAGTTGAAACATGTATGGAGTGACATAAGTTTTATAGTGCTGCTACATTTGATGAAAGACATTCTTCCAAAAGATCACGATCTTCCAGATTATCATTATAAGGCCAAGAAAATATTATACCTGATGGGATTGGGATATTGGAAAATACATGCATGTACGAATGACTATATGATATATAGGAAGGAATATGAATTTCTGTCAGAGTGTCCGAAATGTGGGATATCACAGTATAAGGTGAAAGAAAAATCATAGGCTGTTGTAGAGATTACAAAGATCCCTTCAAAGGTATTTTGGTATCTTCCTATAATTCTTCATTTCAAACGTTTATTTTTTAATTCACATGATGCAAAAAGGTTAAGATGGCATACTGATGAGTAGTTATGTGATGGAAAATACGGAATCCAGCTGATTGTCCACAATGGAAGAAAATTGATAAGCAGTATTCTACATTTAGAAATGAAATTAGAAATCTCAGACTAGGGTTGTGCACAGATGGAATGAATCCATACCAAACCCTCAGTAGCCCACATAGTTCATGGCCTATTTTATTAGTAATATAAATCCTCTCTACTCATGTTTGTATGCCGTGCAAATATTTCATGTTGAGTATAATGATCTATGGCCCGAAGCAACCCGACAATGATATTTATGTTTACTTGTCACCGTTGATTGATGAATTGAAACTTGTTTGGGTGTATGGTATTAGGGTGCATGATTCTTATTAAATGGAATACTTTCAAATGAATGTAGTGCTTTTGTTAACTATAAATTACTTCCCTGCATATGGAAATTTGTCTGGATATAGTGTTAAAGGGCATAAAGCATGTCCATTTTGTGAACAACAGACGTCATATTGTCAATTGCATCATGGGAGGAAAAACAGTGTACTTGATTCATCGAATGTTTTTTCCTATGTATCACTCTTATAGAAGACTAAAAAAGGAATTCAATGGCTCACATGAATTTTATATTGCTTTAAAATCCTTGATCCCTGTATCAGTATATTGAGAGTGTGAAAATCCTTGATATGAAATTGGGAAAGACATAGAAATCTGGAAATGATAGACATATTTGGAAGAAAAGGTTAATATCTTTTGAGCTACCATATTCGAGATATCATGAAGTTATACATAATATTGATGTTATGCACTTGGAAAATAATATTTGTGATTGTTTGATTAGAACATTTTTATAAATTAAAGGAAAGACAAAAGATGGGTCGAATGAAATATTAGACTTACTATTAATGGGAATATGTTTGGAGTTAGCTCCCACTCTTAAGGTAAGACAAACATTTCTTCCCCCGGCTTGTCATACATTATCGAGGAGTGAGAAAATTAGCTTTTTTCAGTGTCTTCATGATATCAAAGTTCCTAAAGGTTATTCTTTAAATGTAAATTTTTTTGTCTCATTGAAGGACTTGTAGTTGATAAGTATGAAATCTCATGATTGTCACGTCTTGATGCAACAACTTCTACCGGTTGCATTACGTGGAATATTTCCCATCCATGTCAGAAATACTATAATAAAGTTGTGTTATTTTTTCAATTGAATTTGTAATAAGGTGATTGATTTGAATGCATTGAACATTTTGGAAAAGAATGCTATGTGTATACTTTATCAATAGGAAATGTATTTTCCTCCAACTTTTTTTGATATAATGGTGTATTTAATGATTCATCTAGTTCAAGAAATAAAGCATTGTGGACCTGTATATCTTTGTTGGATGTATCCTTTTGAAAGGTATATGAAAATATTGAAGGGGCATGTTAAGAATATATATCGACCTGAAGCCTCCATTATTGAATAGTATATTTCTGAGGAGGTTTCAGAGTTTTTTACGAGCAACATGGCTATAGCACAGCACATAGGTTTGCCTCCATCTCTCCATGAATGAGTTAATAATGAGGGAAATGGGACTTGTGGCTTGAATGTCAAATCGTTTTTAGCTAATCAGATGAAGAGGTTAGAATCATACATCTTGAATAACATAGCTGATGTTCAAACATATATCACATTGCATATTAATGAGTTGAAACAATGTCATACAAAGAAGAAAGAAATGTGGATTTTGAATGAGCACAACAAAAGATTTTTTTCATGGTTTAAAAAGACATTTTTTGATAGATAAGATGTATAAGAGTCATTAAAATGGATAGTGGGTGGTCCATGTTTAAATGTGATAACATGGTCTTGTTATGACATTAATGGCTATACATTTCATATGAAAGCTCAGGATAACAGAAGTGCAGTTCAGAATAGTGGTGTATTGATGTTTGAAGAAGCAATGCATTTTTCAAATGCTACGGAAAAAACCCAATTTCTGCATCAAGTGCATATTATGGAGTGATTGAAGACATATGGGAGGTTGATTACATTAAAATTAAAGTTCATGTTTTTAACTGTAAATGGCTTATCAGTAACAACAGTGTCAGACCCGATTAATTTTGAATGAAAGTTGTTAATCTGAATAGATTAGAAGACACAGTGGATTCTTTTATAATGGAAACACATGAAAAACAAATTTTCTATGTAGTAGATCAATCAGATATGCTGTGGGATGTTTTTTTAGAAGGGAGAAAAGAATATGTTAGTGAGGATGAACTTAATGAAGATGCCGATTTATGTGAGATCCCTACTTCCATGGAAAGATTAACAAAACCTAATGATGAGCATTTTGAGGACATAGTTTGTGCCATAAATAATGATCGCGATTAAGGAATTTGGGAAAACAATCCATTTGTACATTCCAAAAATTATAGGTAACTTTTGTTTATTTCTTGTTTGCATTTAATTTTTTCATAAAATGTTAGACATTGTAAGTTTTTTATTTATTAAAACATGTATTCAAAAAAAATAACTATAATTTTTTGTTTGTTTTATGTTTGTTTAGTTTACTCTATCATGTTTACCATTACATTAATTATATATCTATTATTTTCGTTCAGTGACAATTACATTACCATGTTTACCAGGTTTACCATGTTTACCATCTTGACCATCTTTACCATCTTTACCATTGTTTAACATTCTTACCATATTAACCATGTTAACTATTACGTAACTTAGTATAATTTTCTATTCTATGATTATAGTACTATTAAAATATTTGAATTTTTTTATTTGTGAACTAATGTTCATTTTTTTTATTTTAAGGATAATGACAAATCAATCAATTGATCAACCAGATGATTCTGAAGTTGCGCATATTGTTCATACCTCTGGGGAAGAACATTCACATGTTCCTCAAGATGTTACCCAATCTTCCTCATGTTCTACTATTACGACAAAGATTTCATGAGTTGGTAAACCTAGGTGCACACATTTACAAAAATTATCACTTTCTTGTACACAGGATTAGAGGATACTCGTTGAGTTCGATGAGGATAATATTCCTTGAGGTCCAAATGAAAATGATTTTAAGAATTTTATATCAGCTCAGTGTAAGTGAAAAGTAAGCATTTTGTATGATGACTGGAGTAGTGTGGATAAAAATATAATCTCTCAGTTGTGGGAGACGATTTTGGAATTATTTTTTCTATTGTTTGCATATTCTTTAAATGTTTCTAGTATATATAATATGTTCAACCTCTTCTTTATCAGATTAAATTTGATCTTCTTGATAGTAGATGAGTCATGATGAAATGCTTATCGATGGCTACCAGGAGATGGAGGTATTTCAAATCAACCCTCTCATCTAATTTCATTTTTTTCATTGGAGTCATGACAATCCATCTTGTATATATCCTTTTATAAATGAACACACATGGAGACAATTTGTTAAAAGTGGATGAAATGAGTCATGTTTGGTAAGTTAAATGTAAAATATTATAATCTTTATTATATTATTGATTTTATTAATGTGATTTAATGGTTTTTTATTCTTATTTTACAGAAAACAAGGAAAGCTCATCAGGAGATCCAATCTAAAAATGTAAACCCTCATTGTTTATCTTTGGAAGGGTATGAATTTTTGGAAGAAGAAATGATGGAAAAAAAATTAAAAAAACTAACAGTTGAGTATTCAAGCTCTAGAGAGGTGGCCCCTCCATCCCCACCATCTAGAAATGAAAAATGGAAGAGAGCTCGGCTGGGAAAAAAGGGAAATATATTTCAGAAGAATCGAGAATCTTAGCATAGAGTATTGTAAGATATCTATTTTATTTATTTAAGTTAAATCTTTTCTTCACATAATTTCAATCATTACAGAAATGTTCAATTAATTAATATAGGACTCTCTTGAGGAGCAAAGTTCATATGGGGTATTTATAGTTGCTGGGAGGGATGATATTTTTTCTTCGGCATTGGGAAAACCCGAACATCCTGGTCGTTTACAAGTATATCTGGAAGGTGTATTGGTAAGAAAAGTGTTGCTATGTTCTTCAACTTCTAACATTGAGGGTGTTTATAAAAAAATATAATCCTTGGAAGCTGAAGTTCATAATATTAATGTGACGATGGAGGAAAAGATTAGAGCCTTTGTATAGTCTAAGTTTGCAGACATGCACAGACAATTTCAGACTATATCTCCCACTCTTCCACCTCCCCCTGAAGACCCCATTATTTATCCTCCACCCCCACCAGTAGCTCCCACTCCCCCACCTTAGCCTGCAGACCCCATTTTTTATCCTAATACTTCTCCACTGCTTCTTAATTACTACAAGTTGTATGTTGATGATCTTCAACATCATATAGTTGCATATGGGTTGGTATATAGTATAGGAGATATATTTCATCATCAAAAATTAGAGGTAGAGAATCAGAGGGTCATTGTACATGATTTTATAGATAGATCAGCTGGAGTTCCATTACCTATAGATAAGGTGATGACAGTTGGACATAGTATCAGTCATTTATTAATTTGGCCATCTAAAATTCTTTGACACATTACCATAGAGGTATGTATGTTATATCTTATATTTTATTTTATTATTAATGTGTTTATATCATTTGAAAACTAATATATTTTTCTATTTATTTTTACAGGAATACTTAAATGGTAAAGAAATATTGTATAAAAACAACCAAGAAAAATGGCTATGACATCAGATACAAATTCTAGTAGTCTTGAAATATTGTCAAGATATTCAAATTTGTTTGCAGGTCATTATGAGTTTCCAATGGAATCTCATGTTTTTGGACATGCAATAACTATGGGGATTATGAAAACTGATATCATGGAGCTTGTTACTGGAGATAAGTTTGGCATCAACGTGGTGCTAATTTTTTCCATATAAGTCTTAACACCATTTCCCTAAGTTATATTTTTGTAATAATGTATACTTATGTCTGTTTTTTATTAGGTATCTTTATAACATTTGTGACATGAATGAGCAGACATATGGATATCGATTCATGGACCCACAATTGATTTCCCCCGATGCATGCACATTGGATGAGGAACAAAGAATGCTTTATATTGATGAAATACTTAAACAGAATATATTCACACAATGTTGGATGATGCCTTTTTGTGAGAGGAATGAAACACATCACTCTCAAAGAGTCCATTATCTTTTAATATAAAAACCCACTAACCTTAAATTTTCTTTTATCAGTGATCCTTGGATGTTAGGGGTTTTCACCCAAGGGAGAAAACAAATTATTAGATATGCTCTGTCCATGGTGATGTGAGGGAAAGTTTTATGAAAATGTTGGAAGAGTATGTTTCAATTTCTCAATAGTTTTATATATTATAATGAATTTTAAATTTACCCCATTCGTATTATTTTCTAACAGAGGATGGGTCTACATTCGAGAAAAACACAATGAAAATGAATGTGAAGATCAAATATGAAAATGTGAATGTAAATATCCATTTATAATTAGTACCTTTTGATTTGTTACATAAAAATAATATATTTAATTTACACTCATTCAAATACAATTTTCATGAAAAACATGTTGTCATCGAATGCGGATATTATATGTTATGATTTTTGTATGAAATAATAACAACTGGGACAGTTGTGAACTTTGACCTGGTAAGATTTCCTTTTAAACTTTTCCATTATTTTTCAATTGTATTTATTCATTATACATGTTAACTACTATCATTTTAATTTGTAACTATTTGATGACCCTCAACCATATAATTCTCAATACATCAAAAATTTACAAGTTGAATGGTCAAATTATTTTACAGGTTTGATTGAATTTTAGTAATTTGTAGTGTAAAATGTAATTTTGAATATTTTCGTTGTAATTTTGTATTCGGTAGTCGTTCAGGTTGGATTAAGTTTTTTTTAAAGTTGACAGTGTATGTTTTGAATGTTATATATGTGAATGTTCAATTTTTCTCTACTTCTTTTTTTGGTCTACTTATGATGGTTTTTCTGGTATGGATTCAGGTCTTGGGTGGAGGGGTTCCAAGGGTGTGGGGGTGTTCAGTGGTGTGGGGGGTGTCTAGGGGTGTGGGAGGGTTGTCCGTTGGGGGGGGGGGGGGGTTCTGGGTGTCCATGAGAGTGGGGGGGGGGGTATTCCAGGTGGGTGACAGCGTTTCCAGGAGGGTGGATGTGCTGTCCAGGGGAGTGGGAGGCTGTCCCGGGGGTTTCTAGGGGTTTGGGTGTGTCATGTGGGGTGAGGAGGGTTTCTAGGGGTGTGGGAGGGATATCTAGTGGGGGGGGGGGGTCCTGGGTGTCCATGGGGAAGGGGGGGGGGGAGTTCTGGGGGGTGGGAGAGGAGGCGCTGCCATCCCTCGTGGGGCTGAATGTCGCTGGAAGGTACACATCACTCCCACAAGTGAAACATTTTGAGAGCTTAAGCTTCGCATGTGGGAGTGATGAGTACCTTCCAGTGGCATGCCCCCGAGGGGGTGTCCATGAGGGTGTCCTGGGGTGGGGGTGTCCAGGGGGTGTCCAGGAGGGTGGGGGGCGTCTCAGGGGTGGGGGCTGTCAAGGGGTGTGGGGGTGTCTAGAAGGGTGTGGGGTTGTCCAGGGGTGTGGGGGGGGGGGTGTCCAGGAGGGTGGGGGAAGTCCCAGTGGTGGGGGAATTCCAGGGGTGTGGGAGGTTTCCAGGAGGGTGGGGGGTTGTCCAGGGGTGTGGGGGATGTCTAGGGGTGGTGGGGAAGTACAGGGTGGGGGTGTCCAAGGGGTGGGGGTTGTCTAGGGGTGTTGGGGCTGTCCAGGGGGGCAGTCTAGGGGTGTGGGTGTAACACCCGAGACTTTTATGAGAAATATTTTTGTTTTTATAAATCATAAAAGGAATCTTTCACTACACACGACACTAGCTTGGTTTGCTTTACAGGCAATCACAACCTTCCTCGATAGCTTGCGTCATACGCAATACCGAGTTTCACTAAACAATGATATGCTATTAAAATATTAGTAAAACTAGGCGTTATGAATAGTAATAACCACTTTTTGAAATTTTATAAATTTTATTATTCAAAACGGACTTAATTTTTGGATTCAGAATATCGAAATTAGCCTAGGGTAAAATTTTGCTATTTTTCTGAAAAATTTCAATTTTTAATGAATAGTGAAACCACTACGTGGTAGTTAAAAAAACTGAATTTTTCATAAAAGTTAATTTTACCGCTTTTGTGAGTGAAATTTCAAAAATCCGAGAGACACGGTTGATATCAGTAAGTAAAATGTGGTTCAATGAGATGAAAATAATTTTTGGTGAATAGTAACTTTTTACTTTTATTTACCACGGTTAAAAGTAAATAGGGTAATTAAGGGTACAAATGATATTATTATTACCCTAACACATGTCCTAATTCTATTGGAAAAGTGTAATTAGACCAAAAAAACTTAGGAATAAAATATGACCACTTAGGCCCACTTGGATTAGATTAGGTCATTTATTATTAATTTATTTAAAGAAGGGTTAAAATAGTTAAAATCAAAGTTTAATAAGTAAATAATTTTTAATATAAGGTTATACATAAGATAAATTCGACTATAAATGTTCATTAGAAACATAATAAGATTTCCTACATAATGGTATTTTATTTGTAATTTTTAGACATTAAATAATTTAATTTATTTATAACACAAAGATGAGGTCGTAATTATCTTATTAATGAAATATTGACATAATTGATGTTATAAATACCAAAATAAATGTAATTTGAGACTTTTTATGAATTAAAATAATTTTATAGGTTAATATGACATTTTAGTATTGATTTTATTAACTTTTATCGAACTAATTATTCTGTTATGATTTTCACAAAAATCAATTACTAAATAGTGTCAAAATTGACAAAAAATAGTTTTTAAAACAAATATTATATTATTAATTGTTATTTTATTCCTAAAAATATATGGTTTGTCCAAATGACTTATATATGGTTATATATATTAATAATAAACAACTTGGGGTTTGTTTGGCTGCTTATTATAAGTTTATTAACCTTATAGTATAAGAACACAAGAAGACACGGTAAAAGTAAAATTATTTTACTTAAGGTTAAATCTAAATGATAAGGTTAAAATAGGAACCTAAACCTGTCTAAATTCTATTTGATGAGATTATTTCGACCCATACCAACCTTATCTTTGAAATAAATCAATTTGGAGCTATTTAAAACCGAATTTGACTTTTTAATAAAATAATAGTTTTTGTTATTCCAAAGATGCCCCTCTCCTCCCTTATAAAAGGGCACCTCCTCCCCCTCTTCTTCACACCACATTGAGCCTTCATGCTCGGAAAAACCCTGCCAATTTCACTTCTCCACTTCCCTAGAAACATCCTAGAGGTCCTGGTCTTCTTCAATGACCAATTTTAGTGCCCTAAAAAGAGGTCTCAAAGAGGCGTTTCAAAGAAGTGGTAATATCCGTTACCAATTCATTCAACTTTATTTCTTCTTCCACTTCTTCTTAATTAGTTGTTTAATTATGAATTAATAACATCAGTATCACTCATATACTGATATGTTATTATAAGTATGAAACAACCCTATTTCACCATCTATCCATCCTACAGAAAATGAAATCACCGCGCGTGCGTACGTACGGAATACCGTCTCCACGGTGTGGTGTAATCTATTTTCCACCACCACCTTACATGGATGGGTATAATGGTGTAAAGAATGAATATATATGATTATTGTGAAGTGATATTGATTATGAAATAGTACACATACACTCTAATACAATTCCACGATCATAGGAACGATATCATCACTGCTGCGTACGTACGGAATACCGTCTCCATGATGTGATGCGACTCGTTCTACATGATATTCATTGAATAATGATTATATAAATGCATTTAATGAATTAATATGATATATATTACACTAATAACATTCTGTAAATGAGGTATCTATAACCTAAATAGAAGAATAATAATTTATTCGACAAAACACGCATAAGAACAAAAAGTAATAAACACCCGAATAACAAGTTTAAATGAAATATTACTAATAAGAAGCTAAGAATATGACTAAATGTTATATCATAACAATGTTTATGATTCAAGAATAAGTAAATAACATTATTTATATCATTATACAGGAGGTTCGGACACGTACAAAGCATATCGGACCTAAGGTAAGGGAAATATCACAATCTCATTTTTATCTGAGATTGTTTATACTTTGGAATTTTCTGGGGTGTATTTTATCATCCACATCCATGTTTCCTCAATATTTAATATTATTTCCATCCACCTACAATTTTTTAAATCCAATTTTACCCTTTGGTGAGTTTTTATTAAAAGATATGAAAGGAATCTTTTGTCGTTTTTCGTACGAGGTACTTTTTGACTTTTCTGAAAAAAGTACCAGAAGAATGGTTTTTTAACTTAAACGGCATGAATGGATTTTTAAAACAAAATTTCCAAGAATCTTCCTTTACAAGATTTCAAGTTTATTTTTAATCAACTTTTTTTAGTTTAAAATTTTATGACATGTTAAGAAAGGAAAATGTTTTTGAATTAGAAAGGATATTTTCCTCAAGAATGGAGTTCAAGAGTTTTAACAAAATTATTTTCCATCTAAGATAATATAGGGTTCTATTTCTATCCCTATTATTACATGGATTTGATTATGTTGTGATGGAAATATTTTTATGAATTCCATTATCTTATATGAATTGTTTTATGATGTCACGATGTTTAAGATTCCCATTTTTATTACATGGGTTATGCTATGATGTATGGTTTATGATTTTGTGGCACACATAAGAATGGTATCATTATGAGATGGGTGGGACCTATATCTCCTTCTAATTCATTGTGTAAAGATTATATATCTCATGAGATAGACACGGCTGAAACGGCAGGTTAAACCGGTTCAGTGAAACAGGACTGAAATGAGGAGTGAACTCGGTTCAGAAATGGACTTTGTCCACTAAGATAGTCTTGGCAATGAGTCTTGACTAATAAGAAATGATTCTCTATGATTATGTGTGTATTCCACAAAGTTTAATGTTTTCTGTTATGATTATAGGGATTACATTTCACTACTATGAGTTATCCCATGTTATGAAATTATGATTTCTTTTGCAGGTTAAGATTTCCCAATGTTATGTTCTTATGTATATGATGTTATTGATATTTCATTTGGTTACCCTTACTGAGCATTTGAGCTCACCCTTTTATATGTTTTCTTTCCCCAGGTCAGGAAGAAGGTTATTAAGTAAGATATGTCAAAAGGGACTATAGATATGATGGAATAAATGGGAGACAGTATAGACGCTTTATGAACTAGTTGTTTATGTTTCCCAGTTTCTAAAGACACTATACCTATATGGTCCTTTCCTGGTATTATTATATGTTGTAATAAGTGTTCTTCAATTCTGATGTAATAAAAATGTATGTAAAGTATGGTTCGCTATAGTGGGGGTATCCAGGGGTGTCGTGGGGGACTGTCCAGTGGGGTGAGGCGGTTCTAGTCTGTTTTTGTTAACTATTTGGTCTATTTCAATGGTGTGGGAGGGCTGTCTAGGGGTGTGGGAGTGTTGTCCTTAAGGTGGGTGGTATACAGGAGGGTGGGGAATGACCAGGGGTGGTGGGGATATCGAGGGATGTGGGGGTGTCCAGGGTTGTGGTGGGGCAGTCCAGTTGGGTGAGTGGGTTCTGGTATGTTTTTGGTCCGTTTTAGGGGTGTGGGATGGATGTCCAGGGGTGTGGGAGTGTTTTCCAAGGTGTTGGGGTATACATGAGGGTGGGGGTTGTCTATGGGTGTGTGGGGCTATCCAGGGGCTGTTGGGGATGTCCAGGGGTGTGGGGGGGGGGGATATCCATAGTGTCGGGGGAAGTCCAAGGGTGTGGGGGTGTGTCCAAGAGTGTGGTGGGGGATATCTAGTGGGGTGAGGGGGACTGTACATGGGGGGTGGGGCAGTCTAGGAGGGTGGGGGCTTTCTAGGGGTGTTGGTGGCTGTTCAAGGGGTGGGGGCTGTCCCGTGGTGTGGGGCAGGTGTTCAGAGGTGTGGTGTGGGCTATCTAGTGGGGTGAGGGGGGATGTCCAGGGGGTGGTGGGGAAGTCCAGGAGGGTGGGGGGGGGGGTTTCCAGGGGTGTTGGGGGCTATCCAGGGGGTGGGGGATGTCCAGGGGTGTGGGGGCGTCCAGGGGTGTGGTGGGGGTTGTCCAGTGGGGTAAGGGGGTTCTGGTTAGTTTTTGGTAACTTTTTTGTTTGTTTTAGGGTTGCAGGATGGATGCCCTGGGGTGTGGGATTGTTTTCAAGGGGTGGGGGTATACATGAGGGTGAGGGATGTCCATGGGGTGGTGTGGATGTTCAGGGGTGTGGGGAGGGGGGTTTCCAGGGGTGTGGTGGCTGCAGTCTAGTGGGGTGAGGATGTTTGGTCTGTTTTTGGTTACATTTTAGTCTATTTCAGGGGTGTGAAAGGGATGTCCAAGGGTGTGGGAGTGTTGTACCTAGGGTTTGGGGGTATACAGGAGGGTGGGGGTTGTCCAGGGCTGTGGGGGGATTTTTAAGGGGTGGTGGAGATGTCCAGAGGTGTTGGGGCGGTCCAGGGGGTCAAGGGGAAGTCCAGGGTGTGGGGGTGTCCAGGGGTGTGGTGGGGGATTTCCAGTGGGGTGAGGTGGCTGTCTAGGGGGTGGTGGGGCAGTCCAGGAGGGTGGGGGTTTCTTTGGGGTGTTGGGGGTTGTCCAGGGGGAAAGTCCAGGGGTTTGGAGGTGTCTAGGTGTGTAGTGGGGGATGTCCAGTGGGGTGAGGGGGGTTGTCTAGGGTGTGGTGGGGCAGTCCAGGTGGGTGGGGGTTATCTAGGGGTGTTGGGGGCTGTCCAGGTTGTGGGTGGGTGGTCCAGGTGTGTGGTGGGGGCTTTCCAGTGGGGTGCGGGTGTTCTGGTCTATTTTTGGTATCATTTTAGTCTGTTTTAGGGGTGTGGGATGGCTGTCAAGGGGTGTGGGGGTGCTGTTCAGGGGGTGTGGGGGGGAGGTGTTCAGGGCAGTGTGGGATGTCTAGGGGGTTTTGGGGATGTCCAGGAGTGTGGGGGTCTGTCTAGGGGGTGTGGGGGGCGTAATCCAAGGGTGTGGGGGCTGTCCAGGGGTGTGGTGGGGTTATCCAGTGGGGTGAGGGTGTAACACCCTAGACATTTATGAGAAATATTTTGTTTTTATGTTATATAAATCATCAATGGAATATTTCAATACACACAACACTATCTTGTCTTTCTTTACATGCAACTGTGGCCTTCCTCGATAGCTTGTGTTGTACGCAATACCGAGTTTCACTAAACAACGATATACTATTAAAATATTATTAAAAATAACTGTTATGAATAGTAATACAGACTTTTTGAAATATTATAAATTTTATCTTTCATAAGGGACTTCATTTTTGGATTCGGAATATCGAAATTAGCCTATGGTGAAATTTTGGTATTTTTCTGAAAACTTTAAATTTTTAATGAATAGTGAAAACACTAGGTTACTATTTAAAAACTGACTTTTTATTTAAATAAATAATTATTTTATTAAATTTATTTTAGGTCAAAATTTATACATAATACCTTTATATGTTCAATGTAATTCATTGGAGTCATTTTATATTAATTTTAGATATATAAAAATTTTATTGAACTTTTCACTGTCTTTTACCCACCTCCTAGGAGAATTTGAAAATTTACATAAAACTTAATTTTACCGCTTCTGTGAGTGGAATTTCAAAAATCTGAGTGACAGAGTTAATATCAAAGACTAAAATGTGGTTCAATGAGATGAAAATAATTTTTTGTGAATAGTAACTTTTACTTTTTTTACCATAGTTAAAAGTAAATAGGATAATTAAGGGTAAATATGTTATTATTATTACCCTAACACATGTCATAATTATATTGGATAAGTGTAAATAGACCAAAAACAACCTTAGAAATAAAATATGACCATTTAGGACCACTTGGATTAGACTAAGACATTTGTTATTAATTTATTTAAAGAAGGGTTAAAATAGTTAAAATCAACGTTTAATAACGGAATCATTTTTAATATAGGGTTATACATAAGATAAATTAGACTATAAATATTCATTAGAAAGATAAAAATATTTTCTACATAATGGAATTTTATTTTTAATTTTGAGACATTAAATAATTTAATTTATTTATGACGTAATGATGATACAGTAATTATCTTATTAACAAAATATTGACATAATTGATGTTATAAATACACAAATAAATGTAATTTGAGACTTTATATGAATTACTATAACTTTATAGGTTAATATGACATGTTAGTATTGATTTAAGTAACTTTTTTAGAACTAATATTTCTCTTATGATTTTCACCAAAACCAATTACCAAATAGTGTCAAAATTGACATAAAATAGTTTTTAAAACAAATATTATATTATAAATTGGTATTTTATTTCTAAAAATCTAAGGATCGGCCAAATGACTTAGATAAGAATATATATATTAATAATAAACAACTTGGAGTTCGTTTGGCATGATATAGTATGTTTATTAACATTATAGTGTAATAAAACAAGTAGACACGGTAAAAGTTAAATTATCTAACTTAAAGTTAAATCTAAATGATAAGGTTAAAATAGAAACCAAAACTTGTATTAATTCTATTAGATTAAAGTATTACAACCCATCCCCACATTTTATTTGATATAAATCAATTTGGATCTATTATAAACCAAATATTACTTTATAATAAAATAATATTTTTAGTTTTTCCGAAGGTGCCCCTATCCTCCCTTATAAAAGGGCACCACCTCCCTCTCTTCCTCAAACCACATTGAGCCTTCATACTTGGCCAAACCCTTCCAAATTATATTATAAAATTCCCTAGAAACATACTAGAGGTTCTGGTCTTCTTCAAAGACCAATTTTAGTGCCCTAAGAGGAGGTCTCAAAGAGGCGCTTCAAAGAAGAGGTAATGTCTGTTACCGGTTCTTTCAACATTATTTCTTCATCCACTTATTCTTTTTTAGTTGTTTCATTATGATGTAATAACATAAGTATCACTCATATACTGATATGTTATTATAAGTATGAAACATCCCTATTTCACCATCTATCCATCCTACTTAAAACGAAATCACTGTGTGTGCGTATGTACGTACGGAATACAGTCTCCACGCCGTGGTGTAATCTATTTTCCATCACCACCTTACATGGATGGGTATATTGTTGTAACTAATTACTATGTATGTTTATTGTAAATTTATATTGATTATGAAATAGTATACATACGCTATAATACAATTCCATGATCATGGGAACGATATCATCGCTCGTGCGTGCGTACGGAATACCATCTCCACGATGTGATGCGACTCGCTCTACATGATCTTCATTACATAATGATTATGTAAATGAATTGAATGAATTAATATGATATATATTATACTAATACCATTCTGGGAATGAGGTATAGATAACCTAAAAATAATAATGATAATTTATTCAACAAAACACACATAAGAACCAAACGTAATAAACACCTGAATAACAAGTAGCAATGAAATAAGAAGCTAAGAATATGACCATATATGATATCATAAAAATAAGTATGATTTTGGAATAAGTCAATAACATTATTTAAATCATTATACAGGAGGTTCAGACACTTATAAAGAAAATCGGACCTAAGGTAAGGGAAAATCTCACAATCTCATTTTTATCTGAGATTGATTATTCTTCAGCATTTACTGGGGAATATTTATCATCCACATCCATGTTTCCTAAATATGTAATATTTATATCCTTCTAAAATTTTTTAAATCAAATTTTACCCTTCGATGGGTTTTTTGTAAAATATATGAAAGTAATCTTTTGTTGTTTTTAATACAAGGTACTTTTTGACTTTTCCGAAATAAGTACAAGAAGAATGTTTTTTTAAATTATACGGCTTGAATGGATTTTTAAAACATTATTTCCAAGAATATTCCTTTACAAGTTTTCAATTTTATTTTTAATCAACTTATTTTAGTTTAAAATTGTATCATGTGTTAATAAAGGAAAAATGTTTTTGAAGTAGAAAGGATATTTTCCTCAAGAATGGAGTTCAAGTGTTTTATAAAAATTATTTTCCATATAAGATAATATAGGGTTATGTTTCTATCCATATTATTTACATAGATTTGATTATGTTATGATGAAATTATTTTTATTATGTCCTTCTAACTTATATGGATTATGTTATGATGGCATGATGTTTAAGATTCCCATTTTTATTACATGGGTTATTCTATGATGAATGGTTTATGATTTTGTGGAACACATAAGAATGGTATCATTATGAGATGGGTGGGACCTATATCTCCCTCCAATGCATTGGGTAAAGATTTATATCTCATGAGATAGACATGGCTGGAACGGCAAGTTAAACTGGTTCAGTGAAACAGGACTGAAACGAAGAGTGAACTCGGTTTAGAAATGGACTTTGTCTGCTAAGTTAGTCTTGGTTATGAGTCTTGACTACTAAAAATGATTATATATGATTATGTGTGTATGCCAAAAAGTTTCATGTTTTATGTTATGATTATTGGGATTAAATTTCACTACTATGATTTATCCTATGTTATGAAATTATGATCTCTTTTACAGGTTATGATTTACAAAATGTTATGTTCTTATAAATATAATGTGATTGATATTTCATTTGCTTACCCTTACTGAGCATTTGAGCTCACCCTTTTGTATGTTTTCTTTTCCCCAGGTCAAGAAGAATGATATTATGTAGGATATGCCTGAAAGGGACTCTAGATATGATGAAATAAATAGGAGACAACGTAGTTGATTTATGAACCAGTTGTTTATGTCTCCCAGTTTCTAAAGACACTATACATATACGGTCCTTTCATGGTTTTGTTATATGTTGTAATAAGTATGCTTCAATTTTTAAGTAATAACCATGTATGTAAAGTATGGGTTGTTATAGTTGGTATCATAGGAAAGGTATAGTCATCCTTTGGAAACTATGATGTGAAAGCCTTAGTAAGAACCCTAAGGATAAGTCTAAGCATAGAACATAATCATAGTGTTTTAAAAATGGCCCTGAAAAACCTATGATAAGACCTTAAGTGTGAAATTTTATTCTTGATTATGTGGTTTCCTATTATAATTAGTGTTGATCACACTATTATTCGTGGTTTTAATCAATGGCTGCAACCCGAAGGAACAATGTTAATGAGGAATGAGACAGGCAATTCAATGATTGTCCTCCTGAGCAACCAAATGTTATGGGAGCTGGAATAAAAAATCTTGTAGCCATGATCACACAACTATCTCAGGCTATGAATCATGCAGGACTTCCAAACAGGAAAAGGAAGGAGAAACATTATGTTTAATACTTCATGAGGTAGCGTCCACCTTCATTTACTGGGTCTACTGATCCATTAGTTGTTGAATAGTGGATTAGTACTACTGATAAGATATTTTCAGTTCTTCAATGTTCTGAACATGATAAAGTCATCTTAGTAGTGTATCGTTTGGAAGGAGATGCTGATCAATGGTGGAATCTTATCAAGAATATGAGGCAAAGAGAATAAATTTAGTCCATGGAATGGGACGAGTTCAAGAACTTATTTTTCAATAAGTAATTCCCTTGTATTCTTCAAACAAAGATGGAGAAGGAGTTTCTTGAACTGAAGAAAAAGGATGATGAATCTGTTGGTACCTATGAAGCAAATTTTACATGATTTTCAAGGTACGCTTCTGGTCTTATTATCCAACCTGAGATTAAGATCGATCGATTCATTAGTGGCTTAAAACCATGTCTTCGAAGGGCGTTAGCCATAAGGGACATCAATAGTTATGAGGAAATTGTTCAATGTTCTATCAAGGATGAGATTGATATTAGAGTAACCCATCAGTCATGTGGGTTTGATAAGAAGAGGAAAATTGAATTCAAAGGAAAATATAAAGAGCACACTGAAAAAAAGATGAGTTTTCCCTTATGCTCAATGTGTGGAAATGAACATGGAGGGAGATTTCTTAAAGGTACAAGTAAATGTTTCATATGTGGAAAGGAAGGTCATCGGGAATTTGAATGCCGCAATGATGGGAAGAATATTTCTAGTGATGCAAACAAAGAAAAGGCTACACAGAGTGCACCTCCTACACTTCAATGATACAAGTGCAAGGAAATGTGGAATTATGCTAATCAATGCCCTAATCCATGGTTTTTTGATGATGATCGACGTCAACAAACTCTAAAGGATAAAGACAAAGTAATGTCACATGCAATTTCTATTAGCGATGTGGAGTACGATAACAAAGTGGTGAAAGGTACATTTACTATCCACTATAAAGTAGAAAATGTTTTATTTGATTATGTATCCACCCACTCTTTTATTTATAAATAATTTTCTAAGGGTATCATTGTATTACCTCAACAATTAGATGTTGAGTTAGCTATGACAACCCCTAATGGCACAATAGTCACATCAGAAGTTTATAATTCTTCTCCGATTGAAGTTTGTGGGAAAGTGATTCCTGAAAATCTTGTGATCCTTCCTATAGTGGAATTTGATGTGATTCATAGCATGGATTAACATTATTTATATGTAGCTCATATCAATTTCCAAAGAAGGGAAGTCACATTTCATATTCCAGATCAATCTATGATCGTCTATCGAATCAACGATAAACATAACCTTTCAGTGGAAATTTCTTCCATCTTATGAGTCTTCATTCAACTTAATGAAGGTTATTTTTCTCAAATGGTTGGTGAGAAACTCACTATTAAGAATATGCCCATTGTATGGGAGTTTGGAGATGTCTTTCTGGAGGAATTGCCAGGTCTTCCACTAAATCATGAAGTTGAGTTTTCAATAGAACTCATACCGGGTGCTTTACCTATTTCAAAGACACCTTATAGAATGGCCCCAATTGAGTTGCAGGAATTGAAGAAGCAACTCCAAGAGAATCTTGATAAAGGATTCATACGCCCTAGTGCGTCACCATGTGGAGCAAATTTTCTGTTTGTTAAGAAGAAAGATGGATCAATGAGACTCTACATTGATTATCGAGAACATAACAAGATCACTATCAAGAACAAATATCCTCTGCCACACATTGATGACTTATTTGACCAACTACATGGAGCTCAATACTTTTCCAAGATTGATCTTTGTTAGGGTATCATCAATTAAGGGTCAAAAGGGAGGATATACCAAAGACGGCTTTCCCTATAAGGTATGGACACTATGAATTTATAGTGACGCCATTGGTCTTACTAATGACCCTGCTATCTTCATGGATCTGATCAATAGTGTCTTTAGAGACTATCTTTATCAGTTTGTGGTAGTCATTATAGAGGATATTTTTTTCTATTCAAAGTTCAAGGAAGAACATGATGATTACTTGAGAATTATATTGAAGACCCTCAGAATGGAGATGCTTTATGCCAAATTTCCCAAGTGTGAATTTGGGCTTTAAAAAGTTGCATTTTTTGGGTCACATAATCTCAAAAGATGGGATATCTGTAGATCCAGCAAAAACAGAGGTTATCGAAAGATGGTTGAGACCAACAACAGTAACCGAGATCCGATGTTTTCTTGGTTTGGTTGGATATTATCGATGTTTTGTGAATGATTTTTCATGATTATCTAATCCAATCTCCAGGTTGATTCGAAAAGGAGTTAAGTTTGTGTGGACGGAGGAATGTGAAAAGAATTTCAAGGAGTTGAAAATAAGGTTATCCATTTCACCTATACTCACACTTCCTTGTAGTGGAGAATGGTTTGTGATCTACAGTGATTCATCCAAGAAGGGGTCGGATTGTGTTCATATGCAAAATGATATGGTGATAGCTTATGCCTCACGACAGTTGAAAATCCATGAGAAAAATTACCCAACTCATGATTTGGATTTAGTTCCAGTAATCATTTCATTAAAGATTTGGGGGCATTATCTTTATGGACAAAGGTGTGATATTTATACTGATCATAAAAGATTAAGGTATATTTTCAGACAAAAGGAGCTAAATATGCACTAAAGAAGATGGTTGGAGATGATTAAGGATTACGACTGCTCAACTCATTACCACCCTGGGAAATCAAACAAGGTGACAGATGCATTAAGTCGACAAGACCATGCTAGCTTATCCATGATGAGGATAACAAAAGATCCAATATTTATGGCTTAAAAAGGATGGATCTTGGAATTACAATGGAAGGGGAAAAATCGTATATTTATCAAATGAATTTTCAACCATATATACATGTGAAGATTAAAGAGGCACAGAAATAAGATGTAGAGTTAAAAAAGAAGGTGAGAAATGTTCCTAAATTCAACCTTGATTGTGAGGGGATAATAAAGTTCAAGAATCGGGTTTTTGTTCCTCCCATCCCCGAATTAAAGAAGGAGCTGCTGGATGAGGCTCATAGTTCTTCATTCTCTATTCATCCTAGAAGCACGAAGATGTATAGGGACACGAAAGAGTACTTCTAGTGGGATGGCATGAAAATAGATGTTGCTGAATATGTCTCTTGATGGTTGGTTTTTTAGTAAGTTAAAGCTGAGAGACAGAAGTCTAAGGGGATGATACATCCATTACCCATACCTGAATGGAAATGGGAAAACATCACTATGGACTTTGACACTAGACTTCCTATAAAATCTAAAGGCAATAATGCTATCTGGGTCATAGTTGATCGTCTTACAAAGTCTGCACACATCATTGTTATTAGAGAAGATTTCTCTATGGATCAGCTTGCCATGATATATGTAAAGGAAGTGGTAGGATTACATGGAGTACCACTTTCCATTATATCTGATCGGGATCTGAGATTTACGTCGAAGTTCTGGCGAAGTCTTCAGCATACTCTGGATACAGAGTTGAGTTTCAGCACTGTTTATCATCCTCAGACAGACAGTCAGTCTAAGAGGACAATTCAAACTCAATAAGATATGTTGAGATCTTGGTCTATGGATTTCAAAGGTGGTTGGGATCAACACCAACCATTGGTGGAATTTTCTTATAATAATAGCTTTCACTCCAGTATTCAGATGGCTCCTTATGAAGCTCTCTATGAAATGAAATGCTGGACTCTAACATGCTTGGATGATGTTGGGGAAAGAAACCTATTAGGACCTGATCTTGTTGATGAGATGGCAGAAAAGATCTGATCTATTCAACAACACATTAGAGCTGCTCAGAGTCAACAAAAAAGTTATGCCGACAACCGAAGAAAAGACCTAGAGTTTGAAGTGGGTGATAAAGTGTTCTTATGAATATCTCCTTTGAAGAGAGTAGTGAGATTTGGAAAGAAGGTAAAGCTGAGCCCTAGATATATCAGTCTTTTTGAAATACTGGAACATGTTGGGTGGGTAGTTTACCGATTGGTGCTTCCACCGAATCTCTCCCAAGTTCACTATGTGTTCCATGTATCTCTCTTGAGAAAGTACATACCTGATCCTTCACATGTACTCATCTCAGAAGTTGTACCGCTGGAGCAAGATATTTCTTATGAAAAACAGCTGATAGAGATTCTAGATCGTAGCGAAAAAGTCCTACGGAACAAGACCACTCACTTGGTGAAAGTTTTATAGAGGAACCACAAATTAATAGAATCTACATGGGATCTTGAGGATATTATGAGGGAGAGGTATCCTCGTCTGTTTGTTACAATGTGATGAATTTCGAGGGTGAAATTCATTTTAAGGGGGTAGAATGTAACACCCGAGACTTTTTTGAGAAATATTTTGTTTTTATGTTATATAAATCATCGAAGGAACCTTTTAATACACACAATACTAGCTTGGTTTTCTTTACACGCTACTGCGGCCTTTCTCGATAGCTTGCGTTGTACATAATACCGAGTTTCACTAAACAATGATATGGTATTAAAATATTATTAAAACTAGCCATTATGAATAGTAATACCCACTTTTTAAAATTTTGTAAATTTTAACATTCAAAATGGACTTAATTTTTGGATTTGGAATATCAAAATTATCCTAGGGTGAAATTTTGGTATTTTTCTAAAAACATTCAATTTTTGATGAATAGTGAAAACACCGGGTTACTCTTTAAAAACCAACTTTTTATTTAAATAATTATTTATTTTAAATAAATTTATTTTAGGTAAATATTTATACATAATACCTTTATTAGTTCAAAGTAATTCATTGGAGTCATTTTATAATAATTTTAGACATATAAAAGTTTTATTGAACATTTCACCGTTTTTTACCCACCTCCAAGGAGAATTTGCAAATTCACATAAAACATAATTTTACCGCTTCTGCGAGTGGAATTTCGAAAATACAAGAGACATTGTAAATATCAAGGACTAAAATGTGGTTCAATGAGATGAAAATAATTTTTGGTGAATAGTATCTTTTTAATTTTTTTTACCACGGTTAAAAGTAAATAGGGTAATTAAGGGTAAAAATGTTATTATTATTACCCTACACATGTCCTCATTCTATAGGATAAGTGTAATTAGATCAAAATAAACCTTAGGAATAAAAAATTACCATTTAGGCCCACTTGGATTAGATTAGGACATTTATTATTAATTTATTTAAAGAAGGGTTAAAATAGTTGAAATCAAAGTTTAATAACTAAATCATTTTTAATATAGGGTTATACAAAAGATAAATTCGACTATAAATATTCATTAGAAATATAAAACTATTTACTACATAATGGTATTTTATTTTTAATTTTTAGACATAAAATAATTTAATTTATTTATGACACAATGATGATGCAGTAGTTATCTTATTAATGAAATATTGACATAATTGATGTTATAAATACCCAAATAATTGTAATTTGAGACTTTTTATGAATTAAAATAATTTAATATGTTAATATGACGTGTTAGTATTGATTTAATTAACTTTTTTAGAACTAATATCTCTAATATAATTTTCAAAAAAATCAATTACCAAATAGTATCAAAATTGACATAAAATAGTTTTTAAATAAATATTATATTATTAATTGGTATTTTATTCCTAAAAATCTAAGTTTTGGCCAAATGAATTAGGTAAGGTTATATTTATTAATAATAAACTACTTGGGGTTCTTTTGGCTTGTTATAGTAAGTTTATTAACCTTATAGTGTAAGAAAACAAGAAGACTTGGTAAAAGGTAAATTATCTAATTTAAAGTTAAATATAAATGATAAGGTTAAAATAGAAACCTAAACTTGTCTAAATTCTATTTTATGAGAGGATTTCGCCCCATCCCAACCTTATATTCCAAATAAATCAATTTGGAGCTATTAAAAAACGATAATGACTTTATAAAAAAAATAATATTTTTAATTTTTCCTAAGGGGCCCCTCTCCTCCCTTATAAAAGGGAACCTCCTCCCTCTCTTTATCACACCACATTGAGCCTTCATGTTCGGCCAACCCCTGACAAATTCTCTCCTAAACTTCCCTAGAAACATCCTATAGGTCCTTGTCTTCTTCAAAGACCAATTTTAGTGCCCTAAGAGGAGGTCTCAAAGAGGCGCTTCAAAGAAGAGGTAATGTCTGTTACCGATTCTTTCGACTTTATTTCTTCTTCCACTTCTTCTTCTTTAGTTGTTTAAATATGAAGTAATTACATAAGTATCACTCATATACTGATATGTTATTATAATTATGAAATAGCTTTATTTCACCATCTATCCATCCTATATAAAATGAAATCACCGCGCGTGCGTACATACGGAATACCGTCTCCACGCCGTGGTGTAATCTATTTTCCACCACCACTTTACAAGGATGGGTATAATGGTGTAAAGAATAACTATATATGATTATTGTAAATTGATATTGATTCTGAAATATTATACATACACTCCAATAAAATTCCACGATCATGGGAACGATATCATCGCTCGTGCGTATGTACAGAATATCATCTCCACCATGTGATGTGACTCGTTCTACATTATCGTCATTGCATAATGATTATATAAATTAATTGAATGAATGAATATGATATATATTACACTAATACCATTCTGGAAATGAGGTATCTATAACCTAAAAATAAGAACGAGAATTTATTCGACAAAAAACGCATAAGAACAAAAAGTAATAAACACCCGAATAACAAGTAGCAATGAAATAAGAAGCTAATAATATGACCATATATGATATCATAAAAATATTTATGATTCTGGAATAAGTAAATAACATTATTTAAATCAATATACCAGAGGTTAGGACACTTACGAAGCAAATTGTACCAAAGGTAATGGAAAATATCACAATCACATTTTTATCCGAGATTGTTTATACTTCAGAATTTACTGGGGAATATTTATCATCCACAGCCATGTTTCCACAATATTTAATATTTATATCCTTATAAAATTTTTTAAATCCAATTTTACCCTTTGTTGAGTTTTTAGTAAAAGATATTAAAGGAATATTTTATCATTTTTCGTACGAGGTACTTTTTGACTTTTATGATATAAGTACGAGAAGAATGTTTTTTTACTTATACGACATCAATGGATTTTTAAAAAATTATTTCCAAGAATCTTCCTTTACAAGTTTTCAATTTTATTTTTTATCAACTTCTTTTAGTTTAAAATTTTATGACATGTTCAGAAAGTAAAAATGTTTTTGACGTAGAAAGGATATTTTCCTCAAGAATGAAGTTCAAGTGATTTATAAAAATTATTTTCTATCTAAGATAATATAGGGTTATATTTCTATCCCTATTTTTTTACATTGATTTGATTATGTTATGATGGAATTATTTTTATGATGTCCTTTTATCTTATATGGATTATGTTATGATGTCATGACGTTTAAGATTCCAATTTTTATTACATGGGTTATGCTATGATGTATGGTTTATGATTTTGTAGCACACATAAGAATGGTATAATTATGAGATGGGTGGGAACTATATCTTCCTCCAATTCATTGGGTAAAGATTTATATCTCATGAGATAGACATGGAAAGAACGGCAGGTTAAACCGGTTTTGTGAAACAGTACTGAAACGAGAAGTGAACTCGGTTGATAAATGGACTTGGTCCGCTAAGATAGTCTTGGATATGAGTCTTGACTACTAAGAAATGATTCTCTATGATTATGTGTGTATGACACAAATTTTCATGTTTTAATTTATAATTATTGGGATTACATTTCACTACTATGATTTATCCCATGTTATGAAATTTTGATCTCTTTTGCAGGTTACGATTTCCAAAATGTTATTTTCTTATGAATATTATGTGATTGATATTTCTTTTGTTTACCCTTACTGAGCATTTGAGTTCACCCTTTTGTATGTTTTCTTTTCCCCAGGTCTGGAAGAAGGATATTAATTAGGATATGCCAAAAAGGGACTCTAGATATGATGAAATAAATTGGAGACAATGTAGATGATTTATGAACCAGTTGTTTATGTTTCCCAGTTTCTAAAGACACTATACCTATACGGTCCTTTCATGGTTTTGTTATATGTTGTAATAATAATGCTTCAATTCTGAAGTAATAACCATGTATGTATGGGTCGTTATAGAGTGGGGCTATTCAGGGGGTCGTGGGGCAGTCCATGAAGGTGGGTTGGTTTTCAGGGGTGTTGGGTGTTGTCCAGGGGGTGGGGGGTGCAGTCCAGTTGTGTAAGGGGGGGGGGGGGTCCAGGGGTGTGGTGGGTGATGTCCAAGGTTGTCAGGGCTGTCCAGGGGGGTGGGGGTAGTCCAGGGCTATGGCGTGGTATCCAGCATTGTGGTGGGTGCTGTCCATTGGGGTGAGGGGGTCCTGGTCTATTTTTGGTAACTTTGTGGTCTGTTTAGGGGTGTGGGAGGGTTGTCCAGGGGTGTGGGCATGCTCTCCAGGGGGTGGGGGTATACAGGTGGGTGGGGGTTGTCCAGTGGTGTAGGGGAAAGTCTAGGGGGTGGTGGGTATTTTCAGGTGTGTGGGGGGATATCCCAGGGGTGGGGGCAGTACCGGGGTGTGGGGGGCTGTCCAGGGGTGTTGTGGGGGCTGTCCAGTGGGGTGAGGGGGTTGTCCAGGGGGTGCTGGGGTAGTCGAGGATGGTTTGGGGGGTTGTTAAGAGTGTTGGTGGATGTCCTGGGGGTGGGGGCAGTCCGGGGGTGTGGGGGTGTCCAGGGGTGTGGTGGGGGAAATCCATCGGGGTGAGGGGGTTCTGGTCTATATTTTTGGTAACTTTTTGGTCTATTTTAGGGGTGTGGGAGGGCTGTCCAGGGGTGTGGGAGTGATTTCCATGGGTGTGGGAGTTCTTTCCAGGGGGTGTGAGGGCATACAAGAGAGTGGGGGTGTCCAGGGGTGTGGCCGCTGTCCAGGGGGTGGTGGGGATGTACAGGGGTGTGGGGGTGTCCATGGGGTGGGGGTTGTCCAGGGGTGTCGGTGGGGGGGGGGGGGTTCCAGGGTTGTGGTTGGGGGGGGGGGGGTATGGTCTGTTATGGTCTTTTTTGGTAAGCTTTTTCTCTATTTCAGGAGATTTTCATGGGAATAGAAGTGGTTGGGGTTTGTATTAGAAAAATTGTTTTTTACATAGTATATTTCATAACCGATGTAAAAAATGCATTGGTATGGGTTATAATGCCAGTTATATGGAAACTGACCTAAAAACCTCATTGGAGATGGTTTTTACGTCTGTTATTTCATAACCAACGTAATACATTGAAATGGAGAGTTTTTTACGTCAGTTGTTTTATAACTGATGTTGAAAATATGTTTTGACATCAGTTATATAACAACCGACGTTGAAAACCGCTTGGAAGACAGGTTAACAAGTCCGTTATTTTTAGAACTAACCTGATAAACACTTCGGAAGAGTGTTTTTGACATCTATTATTATATAACTGACGTTAATGGGTATATATAATGTTGGTTATTAAATAACTGACGTAATAAAGCACTCCTCCGAAGTGGTTTCCACGTCGGTTTTTTTATTAACAGACGTGAAAACCGTTTGGCAGACAAGTATATCACTCCGATTATTTTTATAACCAACATTGTAAAAACTTAGGAGGAGTTCTTTATGACATCGATTATTATATAACTAACATGAAAGGGTATATATCGTGTCATTTATTAAATAAATGACGTAATAAATCATTCCTCCAAAGTGTTTTCCACATCTGTTTTTTATCAACCGACGTGAAAAACGCTTCGGATTTGTGTTTTTTACGTCAGTTGTAGAATATACGACGTAAAAAAACTCTTTCATTAATTTATCCTGTAATAAAGTTGGACAAAATCTGACGTTAAAAATTAAAAATAACCGCCTTAAAAAACTTTTTTTTCACTAGTGGAAATTCTTTAAATCTATTGTGTTAGTATAAAACTATGTTTTAGGTTTCTATTCATCCAATTTTTTTGGTTCCTCCTTTTATTGGGATGTAATAATTATAGTGGAGGGATAATTTAACCAAAATTGGCATAAAAATGTATTCATATATATCTTGATTCAATTTTAGTGGTATAATGTTGAGAAGATACATGTTCATGATTCATTGAAGAAGATACTCCCCAAATCATACCAATGATTAGTGTGCTAATAAGGTTACATAGTGAAAATACTACCTCAATACTATATAAGTAACAATGTATAATTTTTTTTCAATGGGAAGAGGTTTTAAGGATCATTTATTACTAGAATATTAATATTAACAAATAATTTGAATCAAATAGTTGAGATATATTTGAATTTTAATAAAATAGTTGGAAATTTTTATAAATAATAAAAACATATTTTTTCTAAAAAATTACTAATCACAATAAAATTAATAATATTTGATACTTTATTTTATAAAAAATGGAATTTAATACCTTATAATCACTATAATCAATATTGGGAAACAAATTTCCTCACTCCTGATAATTTCTAAGAGTTATATTGAAAATTTTCATTGTATTATAATATAAAATGCTGATATATATTGGAGTCCTCATGACCTAATGATACAACATTGGATGCAATTAATGGTGAAAAATTGATTAGAGGAGGCTCATAGATGAATTATTATACATTTAAATAAAAATTATGTAACTGATATCTAATTAATTATAAAATATATCAGAAAAAATGGATGGGTACACCATTTTTTCCCATCATGGTCGAGTCTAACTCTTATATATTTATTTCAAACCTAAGAAATATTTTATTAAAAATTAATTTTTTATCCACAATATAGTGAATAAATAAAAATTAAATATTCTATAAATATTTTCAGTCAATAAAAAATGAATAAATTTATTCATTATTGATGTGAATAATATTTATTATATTAATTAAAATTCAAATATTATTTAATCATGTTCAATGGAAACACATAGTGTGTGAACGTAGAAAATTGTATCTGATGGTCTTTATGAAGGTTTACTAATGTTGAAGAATACTCCCTTGAAATGTGTTAAGGTAACCAACAAAAATAACAAAATTTCACAATGTCGAAAACCAAATACAAGTGCTCATTAAATAATATAATCTATTTCTCTCAATATCTCATCAAGTAGGTTAGACATCTATGTCATCAACCTATTTGATTGATCGACCATTCATTAATTATAAGAAAAAAAATATCATTACACCAAGAAAATAGAATTTAATATGATGGATCCATTCCAATAAAATGTCCAAGATATAAACTTCTATAAATTTGGAAGGGAAAATCCAACATCTACTTAACCATTAATAACATGGCATTCAGGACCCAACCAAATTTCTCTACTTCCTGTAAACATATTTTACCATTATTTTGGTTAGTAAATCTAAGTGTGTGAGTCATGTCATTTAATAATATTAACAACTAAGGATAATTACAAATTCTCATAGCTAAGAATTTTTCATAAAACATAAAATTGATTAATTCCTACTACTGGGAATATTCTTAAAATTTCCAATCACTGATATTACTATGTATGAACATCATAAGATTAAGACTCATCTTATTATGAATACTCACACCCAAATCCCTTCATTATATATTCCATACCATTGAATAATATCTAACCATATAAATATATTTAATAATATAATCATGGAACCTCACGATTATCATCATAGATGGGATATTCTATGATATTAACAATGTGATAGTTACTATAAGACATGATTACCTAAAATTTATGAAAAACAAAAGAAATATTTAAAAATTTGTTTCATTAACATTTCAATACATTAATATTAATATAATAATACAAATAATAGTTTCTTGAGAATATAAACTCTAACAACCATCATGATTCCCTACATAGAAGATCAATGGTCACATGTTCACATTTTCCTAGAAAGATTTGTTTTTTGGATACTAGGAGTGTAGATCTCAAAATAAATAATAATTTTTTTTCTAGTGATGGAGCCTCTCAATCACCATTCAAGGGATAAAATTATTTTTTTGGTTTGTGCGGTTATCAGGAGTGAGATCCCCCAAACATTTTGAGAAGGCATCAGGTAACTAGTGAGCCACTGCATGTTCTAGAATTGCGGTAGTTTCAACCATGGTATCAATAATAATGAGCTATATAGTAATAGGTTGGTCTCATGCTAGTTGGTCAGCCTCATGCAAGTAGGTTTGTATCATATTAGTTGTTTTTATCACTGTACTAGGAGGGATCATGGGAGTATATTGGTATCCATGTTGAAATTTAGTCTCACAATAGTATTTTGGCCTCATTATCATGTTCTTCAAAATTTAATTCTTTCCATAGAATGTAATATATATGAACTTTTAACATAAATATAGTTTTAATTTAACAATTAATGGAACATATGTGTTATTTCTAAGAGTGTATTTATATCATTGTGTTCATAATATATCAAATATTTTAGAGTTTTCCTTTCCAGATGAATTAATTAAGACTAGAATAATTGTTTGACTAACTAAAAATATTAATGGTTTTATGTCCTTAACTATGAAATAATGATATTTCCTTATTTAGAATCATCAATAGTTATCTTTGAGTACCAAATAATTAAAAACTTTTTATTGTACCTTGAACATCCATCTACACGTATGGGAGACACTATATTCATATTATAGGAATGTCCCAAAATTTGACAAACGCTATATTTTTTTCTAGTAGTGAGTCATAGTTAATTAATGATTTTTTTTATCCTTGGTTTCTCTTATTATATAAATTTTTTATGGTTTATAAATCACTAATATTTCAAAAAACTAGATAGGGACTTCATTATCTTAGCATTCCTACAGTTTTTTTGTTTCTTGTTTTGGAGATTCATGGAAATTTTGGTGATTCATTCCATTTTTAATTTTATGTGAAGTTATATAGATATCATGATTTGTCCATTTTGGTGATGATGGAATATACCATAATAAATATTAAACGAGAATAAATAATGAACATTGGTTTTGGTTATACAGATTACATGAGTTTTTTACCATGATAATGGTTCGCCTCATATTTTATCTAGATAGTGTGCTATAGATGTTTAATGTTTTATCATGTTGTTATACATTAAAATTGTTACAAAATTATTTTTGTAAATTATTTTTGTATTAATAAAATATACATTAACTATTCTTGGATAAATATAAAAAAATATAGAAGTTTTTTTAGAAAACTAATAAAGGGTATTTTTGATATTTTTTGTTCATCCATATAGTTTATTAAAATCTACATGATGATTTAAATCATTTTTAAACAATTATTATATATATTGATCAATGATTACATAGGTTATCTGTGGTTATATCTTTTGATAAATGAATTAGCTTATTCATGAATGTAATCAACCAGTATTCAATGAAAATAAATCGACGGGGATTAGACAGAACATTTTATAAAAATGGAAGATTGCCTTCATATTTAGTGAATATATCACATAGTGAAAAATTATTCCTTATTTTTGTTGTGTGTTTTATTTGGATGAGAATATTTTATTTTAGAATTTATGTGAGTCTAGGATGGTGGATAGTTTAGAGATATATAGTTGGGGGGACCATGGTTTTGGAAGTAGTTGATGATTTTGATAGGGGATGGATGATGATATGAATGTTGGGTCAGATAAATAATTGGGATTAATGGAACGGGTTGATGCTGGGCATGGCTATTTTTTTGTACTAAAATATGGGATGATACCATAATAATGAGTCTTTTAAATGACCAGATGACTAGCACTATTTTTTATGTATTTCCTTCCCCACTTCCTGAAACATTAGGTCAAGCATATTTTATGAATTTATTTTATGTTATACTAATAAAATCCCTATATTACATGTAATTATGGGATGATAATAAAAACTAAATTTTATAACTCATTTTTTTGTGCTATAATGAAATAAAAAATTATGAAAAATCTCCAAAAACTGTACAATCAGTTGGATTATTCAAGGAGGGAATAGACCTAGCAAGAAATTAATGCAATAAGAAATGTTTAAAGTAAAAATTTAGTTAATTATACGTATTATTTTTTATAATATTTAAATTCTTATCAGTGGAAATCACGTAAATAAGACATGATAACATGAGTTTAGGTTATGGCTATGTAGTTTTCCATAGTTTGGTTTCGATCAAGATGAATATTCCTATGGTATTTTATTTAATACACTACCCCAGCAATGTTATTTAGGTGACTGACACCCATTATACTCAAGGATCGGTGTTTTACCCATTATCTAGGTTGGTGAGGAACAAATAGATTTTAACCCCTCTTTCCCAACAATATTTCCTAGAAGGATTATTTTCTTGTATGAATAAGGATTATATTCTTAATATATATGTGTATAGAGGGATGTGATTTTTTGTGTTTATTTAAAAATCATTTATCTATAAATATAGTATCCTATGTATTACTATATGTCTATTGTGTGTGGGTCCTGAGGTATTGAAGTATATTCATAATGTATAAGATATAGTTGATCATATAAACTACTTATTTTGTAACTGTAGATTTGGATAACGTGATTCATGGAGTGTATTATATGTGATTTTTTGAGATATTGTGAGGTATGGGATTCATGATATGGTAAAATTGACAATGTTACTTCAAGAAGACATAATTTGGTAGATATATATCACAGGAAGATTGATGTTGGGTAAAAGTGGAAAACAATTGGAAAGTGGTAGTTGGCTGCCTTTTTTTATATTATTATTTTTATGATATGGTTACTTATATGACATATTTGAAGAAAGATCCACTATGTGCTTCGAAACATAGTATATCTTATTAGCTGATGAGTTAACATCACATTTTTTTCTCATTGGGATTTAGTATGATTCATTTATATTTGGTATGATAGGCATCAAGAAGGATCATACTTTGTATTTATTTTACTCTCACCCTCTGTATTTTTAATTTTATTAGGAACAAGGGGGCGTTTTAGTGATCAGGATATTCATTACATTCATATGGTGTTGTTTAGGAGATATTTGGGATTAGAGGTTAGTGAAGAGGATTTTATTTTGTAAATTACTTTTTATTTTATAGTTGTTTCATTTTTTATAAAATTAAATGAATATATTTAAGATCTGTTATTTTATGCTGATAATTGTTTTTATGTTGGTATAAATTATCTATCATTGAAATTAATTATTAGAGGTTAATGACTATTACATATGTGTATGATATACCCTCAATTATTTTCACAATCCAATGTCCTTTTGGAGGAGGGATTTTGGTGTTATTATCTATCTTCATTCACTACTATCATAGTAGGGTTAACATTTTGTGGAGGGGTCCTAAAAAATATACTATTATATTTTATACATGAAATCACTTTTTTATTACATATCATAGTGATTTTGAATGCAAATTTGATTAGTCATAAAATATTAATAAAAGAACAATTAGAGAAGGAATTATAATGGATAAGGATATTTTCAAGTCTGTTTATTATCATTGATATGTGTTTTTAACGATTGATCATTTTCCTCATTATTTCAATAAGTGTATTCTATTTTATATTGATAAATATTCAATTTTTATGTTTTTATATTTAGGTTGATCATTAATAGATATTATTATTTATTATTGGACATACATTACAAAGTTTACAAAATACATTCCCTTTCATATAATTATATAATATAAAATTTCAATTCTAAATCATTTCATGAGTGAACAAATTATTTTTTTATATGAATATATTTTGAATTTTATTAAAATATAATGATAAATGTTTTCACACTAGTTAATTCAATTGAATTATGTGTTTATTTCTGAAGGTATTCAACATGTGTTTATATATGAATTTTTCTAATGAAATTGGGTTTTTATTCCGATTAATCAATTAAAATATGTTTATATATAAAGAATAAGTTTTAATGTTATAGGTTATTAAATTTCATGATCCAACTAGTTGTACATTGACAGAAAAACATAACCAACTAGGTAATGTTTTAGTATTACACAAAGATATAAAAAGGTTTTAAATATCAATGAATTTTAATTTCATATCAAATGTGATAATGTGCATAAATAAATAAAAAATTGTGATTTAAAATTTCCATTTACAAATTTTGGTTTTTATTATGTTCAATTTAAATAGGGAATTAAAAATATACATGGTCACTGGAAAAAATATATATATTCAATGATCAACTATATTAATTTGGATTATAATAATATATTTGAGGTCTATAGTTTCAATTAGAAAAAGTTATCAATATTTAATATAGATATGGTTGAGTAAACAATTAATCCATTAAATTAGCATAATAGACATAACTAGTTTACTTCATTACCTTTTTATTTTATTTAATGTGGAATTTTATAGTTGAAATGTTTAAAAGTGGGTTATTATTATTGGAAGGATAAGATCCTAATATTAATTCATTTATTTATAAGACTATTCATAGAAATGAGTTATCTATATGTAGAAAATACATTCTTCTGTCTGGGATAGTTGTAGGGAACCGGCTATTTAGTTGCTTGATGAATGAAAAGTCGATATAATTTTTCAATTATTTGATTTTCAAAATTTATTTAATTTTTAGAAAATTTTTATGAACATAAATTTAATAGATTCAAAAATATAATATGTTTCAAATTTATAAATTTAGATATTTTATTACATGAGTTTTCTAATTCCACCCCATCGGAAGAGCTTTCACTCCCAACATCATTGATTAGAGATGATATATATGAGTTAATTTTTTTGTATAATTTTTATAGTGTTTTGACCATTGGTGTGTCTATAATATTATCAATAAAAATTTATTATACCTATTAATTAATATTTTATTGTAAAGTTTTTACCCCATGTTCATATATATTTACTAATTCATTATTAAGAAAACGTGCCTCAGTAAATGGATTTCAATATGTAATTATGTCCCCAAGAAGGATATAATATTTAAGGTTTTTTATAATCAAGAAATATAGGTGAAATTACACCTTTTATTCAGTTTTGGAATAGGATGTATTCCCTAATACCCCTCAAAATGATAAAAAATTGGGATTTCATACCTCTAGATAGAATATGATATACATTAGAGGGAGATTCATGTAAGAGTATAATTTTTTAGTTTCAATAAATTTATTCAAAATATTTAAGGCTTTTATTGTATTGTATAATATCATAAAATATATTGGTTAGTTTTGGGTACTCAAAATCACAATATTTTAAAAAATATTGAAAGATTACAGCTGTAGGGTCAAGAAAGGTTACTGAACACTATATGTGGGTGCCCCAAATATTCAATAATGAGTCTTGATGGACATTATTTCAATCCAGTGGAATGAGGTAGTTTCATATTTCATGAGTGAGGTGGTTATAGTGTTCTATATTGCTATAAATATTTCCATTAGTACTTAATATTTCATATTTATAACATCTAAATATATTGAATGAATGTTACTTCGGGTTTTCATTCAGAGAAATACTCACTTAATAGAGCTTCTCATAGAGTGAACACATAATAGTTGTCGTAGATTCAGCAAAAAATATGATTAAAAATCATTTTTATTGTTTTTTGATTAAATTTGCATGAATATGTGAATTTAGTTTTAGATAAATTATTGTTCTTATAATATATATCGACATAAAAAATATTAATGTTGGTAATGACTCATAAATCCACAAATCAAGATGTTATAAATGTTTTAGTGAGTAAATTTTATTTTATAATATAATTTATTTTTATATTATAGTAAATATTCATATTTTTTATTAATTCTTTATATATATTCCATAGAAGCTATATAAGGATAAATTGGAACAATTATTAAAGAATAAATATCCTTTTACATTTTATAAAGATGAGAAGATTTTGTTTTTTTATGTCAAGATAGACATGGATAATGAAAGATATTAGTGTTAATTTTTACACAATAATGTTTTCCATGTTTTGTTAATTTATTTAAAATATTTGTCATGATATATATATTAATGTGTAAATTTTATCATTCAATTATATTTGTTTCAAAGAACAAGGTAAATATATAATAATAACCCTTGAAACTTATGTATTAATAAATTATCATTTATTGATGGTCATTACAGAGGATTTTGGTAATATGTTAAAATTAGTCAGAGTGTGTTCAGTTTTATATAGATAGAACTATCTACTCATGATATATAAGTTTCTGAACATATGTATGGAATGAACTATAAAAACTAACCAACAATGATTATCATATATATTTTATTAGTGTTACTCAATAACAAATTGTATATATGTAATTCTACTTCAGGTTGTAAAATAGGTTCCCAATTTGTGGGGTTTTTTACATTGATGACTATCCAAATTCATTTAAAGATTGGATCATGAAAAGTTTATCAGATATATTAATAATCATGAAGATGGATTTGATTATCCAAGAGAGGATGTTTACTCCCATATGATGGGTTATAAATTCATGAGTGAATATATATTGTAGTAAAATGGAAAATGAATTAATTATATAAGATATAATCCTTATAGAAATTGAGAAAAAAAAAGACATACATGGTTGATTTTGTGACTCTATTAGGATTAATATCATTGTTAATGGAAAATGAACTTTTCTAATGGGAATGTGATGGATTAGATCATTCATATTCCATTTATAATGTTTTTATACTTAATGTGCCTGAGGATACCCTTGATAACATCTCAACTCACATTAATTTCTCCACCATTTTACCATTTTTAAATTGTACTTTAGTTATTAATTAAAAATAAATAAATGTAATAAACTTGTCATTTAATTCATTTGACTAGTCTAAAAATATTTTATATAATATATTATAGGTTATTTAATGTTTTCAACCTATTAAGTTGTGATTTTGGGATACCATAATTAATTAAATAATAATGATTCAAATCTATCTTACTGAAAATTAAATTTTTTATTTCAAAAACACTGTTGAGGAAAATGTGAGAAACCCAAAATACATTGATACAATAATTCAGATTAAAAATACAAGAAACTAATCCCCATAGCCACTATATCGATATGACTTGCCTCTATATCATAGGACCACTCAACATGTTGTCCCACATAGAGTTGCGCGGGCTAGTACCAGTGGCAAAGCCATACCCTCTTGTTCTTCAAAGTCTGAATTCCCATGTACAGAAAAATGCTTCCTGCTCTATCCTAATCTAGTGAATATACTTCTAGGCTGATGATTTATTTCACCATCCAAAATCATAATAAAATAAGATCCAAAAAATACCTCATATCTCATCCATTTCAGATTAAAAAAAACACCAGTGACAATTATTCAAAAACTCTAAAAGGCACCAAAAACCATCAAAACAAACTGCATCGATCTCCCTAAACCTACTATTCCATCTCACATCCCAATGGACCAAAAATACCACCAAACTACTTTTCCCTGAAGAGAATGGGTGAATCCTAGAACCAGAGCAGAGAAATAAGCAACGAGATGTAGTACAAAACATCGGGGATACCACATCTCACCACAATTGTGTCACATTCACCATCACCACATAAATCAAGAATAATAGTCTTAACTAGCACACTGGATAACATACAAAACAATTTCCAAATAAAAAAAAATCTATTAATGGTATAAAAACCAACCCCAATCCACCACAAGACCTCTTATTGGAAGGAACAATAAAAAGCCAATAGCGATCAAACTCAAAAGCTGAAGAAAGCATGATACCTCAAACAAATAACAGTTTTGTCGGTACCCACATCACCAGCCGATCACCAAAAAATCTTAGAAATGAATAAATTTTTTGAGAACAAAACAACCATCTGAGAAAACATAGCTGGATAAGAATCAACAACAATTTACAACCAAGGTGGCGTCGACTTCGTGCATCCAAACACAAACTCCCCATCGACTCATGCTGCCTCCAAAGTTGACATTTACACTAATATTCATATTATAAAAAATAATCCACTTCAATTAGGCTTAATTTATTGTTATCTTAGTAGATATATTGGATGAATTATTATATAATATTATGAAGATTAATTAACAATTCAAAATTATAAATGGTTGAATCATTATTATAACGATCATCTCTTTTCGTATATAAACATTACAAAACATTTGAAAAATACATATAACATTAAAAAAATAAACAACAAAAACCCATAATAGTATAGTTTATTTGAAAATATGTAAACATTGAAACCAATACATAATTGGGCTATATTATCTATAAGTCAGTTCTTCTTGAATATCACACTTTTGAGATACATCAAACATAATACATATCTTTATAAATTGGGGAAGGAAAAATTAAAGGGGTGATCACAAATGAATAGTAAGGGTAAACAATAGAGATATGTAAACATAATCATAATCATAGGGTTTGAGAACAAGATCAAGAAAATTGAATATCATACCATGCATATAGAATATCATACACATGAATCATGGAATAAGGCTTACTAATACATATTACATAAATCATTACAAAATAAATATCATAATCCATGAAATCATAACATAGGAATAAAACATGGAATTTTGGGAGACACATATGTAAATAATATTATTTCTATAGTATCCATGGATTCACTAGCAAAACCATCTTGGTAGAACAAGTTCACTCCCCATATCTTATTGGTAGTCATGGGTCACTCCCATGTTCATCTTAGTAGCATGTGTTCAATCCTCCTACCATCTTCTTAGTCATAGAACACTACCATGGCCATCTTAGGAGTCAAGGTTCATTCCCAAGACCATACTAGTCTATCTAATTAGATATAAATCATTACACAATTCATTGTAGGGAGATATAGGTCCCACCCATCTCATAATGAAATTATACATACGTGTGCAACATGATATTAAATAATCATCTCCTAGACTAAGAGATTAAATGAGTATTATAAACATGTAATCTTATAATAACATGTGGAAAGATACTTGTTTCATTATCATATCATCATAAACATAACCAATTAAAATAATAGGGTTCTAAAGGAATATAATATGTGAAAGCAAAATGAGTTTCATAAAAATGATGCCTTCAAAACATAATCAATTCGGGGAAAGAATATGAATAGAAACATCGAATAATTTACCTATAAAGTCATGAGTAACACCACAAGTAATTATCATAGATGGGAAATAATATATATATATATTTTAAAATTTATTCTTGAGTGAAATATCCTTATTTCTTTGAAAACTATTTTTAAAAAATTAATCATTTATGAAAAACCATTCTCTTTGAAAATAGTTTTTAAAAAAATATGAACGTGGAATTTAAAACCATTAAACGTTTTTGAAAACAATTTTCCATGAAAATGGTATTCGGATATCTTTTGAAAACATTTGGAAAACATTTTTGAAAACATTTTTGAAAACATGGTTGTTGAGTACAATAGATTTCTAAACGACGAGAGAGATGATCATATTTTACTTCAAAACATTACCTTATGTACCAAAGAGTGAAAAAATGTTACTAATAGATGAGGATATGTTGAATAAATATTCGATAAGGAATATCATATGTGTTTTTGAGATATGGTTCAAAATATTTCATCTATTAAAGTATAAACATGAACAATATCAAAAAAATTATGTGATTGTATCAATAAAATCTTAGAACTTGGTAACATGGGATCATACTCTCCATGAATGAAATGTAAATTATATAAATAATAAATTATGATGATATAAATAGAATTGTTTATAAAACATGTAAAATGGATGTATATACACATCAGATGTGGTTTGAGGTGCCTAAAAAATCATGAGTCTCAATGATGGAAAATTGAGACAAAACTATTTTAGTGATTTGGTAACTTTTAAAACAAAAACCAACTAACATAGAGATCATAAAATAAATATGTGAATACTCATGAATTTAAATATATGACTCATAGAATTAAATCATGAGCAGTACATGACCACAAAAAAATAAATAGTCCGAAACATAGCATGTGTCTCACGAAAATAGAAAGTTATTTGAAATCCCCTTAATGTGTGTCTTGACTCTCATCATACACATTCAAACAGCCTGTATAAAAAATATAAATTTATTATAAATACATTATATAAATATATTCTTATATATATTTATATCATGCCCATATATTAAATGATTTTTAGCATTCCTATATTATGTTTTTGATTTGATTAATATTCGATTTATTCTTCACATGTGTCTCAATTTGTTACCATGAAAGTCCAGTCAAAGGAAAAATACCTCTGGAATTTTATTAAGAAGAAAAGAAAAATACAACAAGATGTTAGAGTAGCCATAATTCCCAAATATAATTGAAAAAGGTTTATCGATCATAATAATATAAGTCATTCCCAAAACCATACTCAAAAATTATTACCTATTCTAGTGGAGAGTTACCTTGTTTGAAATACTTGAATTCCTTAGCATCATTATTTCCTAACAACACAAATCTCATAGTCAAGTTACATGGTGTGTTGGAGTAGTCCTTCATCTGAATTCTCATTAGGGGGTCATATATGATTCCTTCAATGTCAGTCATTTTCTATATCTATTTCAGAAAATATCATTAAATGAAACTTTATTGGAATTCAGGGACTCAAAGGGATTGATGTGTATCTCATTTTCATGATTCTAATTCTCAAATCCTACACATGAATCATAAAACATTACGGATGCAAAAATCTATAAATCCTGAAATTTATTTGAGAATTGGAGTCATCAAAAACTAAACATTGAGATTATCCATCATTGTTTTGACCATCAAATTCCTTGGATATTAGTTTCATGCAAAATGTAGTTTTTATTGGAAGTGGTAAATATGTGTAATCCTTTCTTCCTTTCTTATTGCCTCTTTTACTTCACTTCCTCCTTAGACTGGGGATCCTACTATCATGGAATTCATGAATGGCTTCACCTAATGTATGATAAGGAGAATCATAAATAGGCTCATACTCAAGGACTTATTTCCCATCCAAGGACACTACCTACGTTTTTTCCTTCTATAGAGCCAATTGTTCATTTACCAATCCCATGGATCGATTCCAATGATTATTACATGGATCCACTTTTCATGGACTCAAGATCATCTTATTTGTAATATTCAATCACTAGTCATTGCCACCATATAAGTTTCCTTCCATAAGAACATGCATGTAATTTTTGTGGACATGATTATTTCTACCTATTCATTGCAACCTTATAGATCTGCAATGTCATAGGGCCGATCCTTCAATTCCCAAACCCATTCCCATTATATTATATTTTTTCACCATTTACCATAGATTGCATTCCTATATGTCACAATTCAATCTTCCAACCAAATTTTCATGTTTTGGGTTCAAAGGTGTAACAATTATCTTTACCAAGGTGTCCTATGACGCACCATCAAGACTAGTAATAGACCCTATCCACACCATATCTTAAAGAACTTTATTCACTTATTGACTACCAAAACTATATGCCACATACGGATGAAAACCCTCTACCATATCCATGTTCATATTCTTACCTCATCACATTTCTAGTTGATGTCCTATTTTCAAGCATTAGGATCATTATTAAAAAAATGATTCAAACACAACCAAATATTTATACCTAAAATCATCACCAGTAGTAATAAAAAATTATTTCACTGGATTTTAGAAAAATCAAATTCAACATATATTCTTGGTGAAACTGGTTGACAAATTTATATAGTCCAATTGTTGGAGCATAGGTTCTAACTAACATGATTTCAAACATAAAGATAATAGATAGATTCTGAATGGGGATTAGGAGTTCTTGAAATCATAATTGTATTATTGTAGTCGGAGAATTTTGTTTCATGTGATATTCATATGACCAAATAAAGGGGAAAAACTAAGAACCATCACATGATTGAGGAATCGGTCAACCACACCAATACCAGATAATCTTCTACGAGAAACCCAATCCTGATGTGCCAGGAGTCGAGGAGACCCACATCAGAGAACTCTTGTAGACACAAATTACCAAATATCAATTAGATGAATAAATAAATTGATAGATTTAATTATATTAATTGTTATATCATATTTAGATTCAATAAAGTGGCATCATTAGTGAATAACCATGCCAAAATCAACATTTATGTAATCCCATCAAAAAGTATTAGAAACAATGGAGAAAATGAGATTATGGGGAAAGAGGGAATGAGGTTCGTATCTAAGATGTGGGAGAGGGTGGATTGTTGATATTATGAAAGTGATGGGGATGGTACCTCCCCTATAAATGGGAGAGGGCCTTCTCGGAGGTGATCACCTCCTAGGTAAAAGAAGGAGATCTAAATAGGCAGTGAACCATACCCATTGACATAACAAAATCGCATAATCAATATGTTCTATTTTAATATGATATATCTAGGGTATTTATACATTATATCATGATTTTTATAATTTTAACCATGATATAAATATCATGTATATATAATATATATTTATAATAATAATATAGTGAATATATAATTATGAAACAAAATATACCATTAAAGTAGATGGTAGTCAGTACGTATACATGAACGTTATTTCTATTTAATTATCGTGATGAAAGGTAGACTGTAATATATATATATATATTGTTAAAATTGATTTTTGATATCATATATATCTCAGATTTTCACAAAAACCTTCCTTAATATTGTAAACATAGTGTATGAATGAATCATTTCTCTTTAAGTGAGAGGCCATCCACACTTTCTCGAATAAAATAATCGTATTAAAAAAGATGGAGAGTAAAAAGATATGTGTTGTAAAAGAAACAAATGAGTATAAAAAATAATAAAAATATATATGATATATAAATATATTTTCCATCATAATATCCTTCATGAGAGGTGGTAGGCAAAATTTAACAATCATCATTTAACGAGGCGTTAGTTCACCATACACATAAACAGTATGCTTGTTATCCATTAGATGAAGGTGTGTGTATGTTTATGTTGAAACATTATCATAAAAACATCACAGAATATTTAGGATACTAGGCCTGTAAAACAATAATAGAAAAAAAAAATTGAGGTTGTAGAGAATGAAAATAACAGAAAGGACCCGAGAGATGATGTTACCTCTTCATCAAGTAACTCATTTTGGAATCTACCAAAATGCTTAATTAGAATTAATTATTCTCAATGGAAGGATTATTAGAGTAATTTACGATTTATAATAAGTGGATTAGGTATGTCTAGGATAAACATAATAGGATTGATAGCTTTTAATATGTGGGAGTGGTGGTGGCCTTTTATAGGGATATAAAATGACTCACTTGGTATTTTTGAAAATAAGTTAGATGTAAAATTGTTTTTATATAAAAAATTTTTTTTAAAAAAAAATATACCAATAATGTATGATTTATTGCTGATTAATTTCAAGAAAAAGGTTTTTGGAAAAGTTTCAAGGTCTTTTAAGCCAATAATATTATGTTTTAGTTCGTAATTAAGAAAAATTTGACCTTAACCACTATAATTAATATTAATTACTTTTACTAATAATTTTGGTAAAAAATCAGCATGATCAAAATAAAATATAAATATTTTTCTTATTAAAATGTGTTTTTTCAGGTTTTTAAAATTCAATTTATAGAATTGAAAATTTTAATATTAATTCTAAAATTGGTGATGGAACAAAATTACTTTTCTTTAACGTAGAAACAAGTTCAAATGTTTATTTTGTCTTTATATTAAATTTCAAAGTGGACTTGATTAAAATGACCTAAATTATATAAATATATCAATAGATTATCTAATTTAACAAAAAATTATTTAAATATAATCTAACCTTAATAATTTTTTAAATAAAGATTCATTTTTAACATAAAAATAACATTTTAACTATTTGCCAAAAAATTGTGTTTTTGAGAAAAATATCAAAAATTAATCCTAAGATAATTTCAATATTATAAATTATTAAATATATTTTATTTTATCAAATTCAGTTTCTCAATTGATATTAATTTAGTTTTATTATTAATATAATTTAAATCAAGAAATTGTTTTTAAACATAAATAGACATTACCAAAATTCGTATTCGTCATTACCCATATATTTTATTTATATAAAATAGTTCAAATAATATTTGAAAAGTAATTACTATTATTAATATTAATAATTTTGATAGAAATATTATAGTTATATAATTTAAATAATTATAACCTCAAAATTTTGTTTCGTAGAAACATCGTTGTTGTGTGTAAAGTAGGTCAAGTATGTCTTGTGTGTAACGTACACTGATTCAATGTTCCATGTAAATAATTCCATGTAGGTTCCCTATAAAATAAATTTTTTACAATTATAATTGAAACACATAAATTAAAATTAAAATTACTCCTAAAAGGAATTTAAAAGCTATTGGAATTACATAACCCTTTTGAAAAACCAAAAACAATATACAAAAAGACACCCAAGCACCATACATGTCAAGTGCCTTTGGAAACATGGAATCATAAAAACTGATATATAAGTGATCTTTTTTATCTCACAAAAATATATTAGGTTATATAACTATTCTTATTGAAATGAAACATAATATATATAAATATATATATATATTCATAACCTAGGGAAGGAAACATAAAAATGAGTTTACTAAAATGCTCAATTAGGGTAAAAAGGGATATATATAAACATAATCATGAAGGTAAGGGTATGAGAACATGATAATGAAAATAAATCATCCATCTTATCAAATAAAATACACAAGAATCATCGGATAATTCTTGGATGTCCATAATACATGAATTATAATGAAATATAGAACATAATCCATAAAAGAATAACATATGAATAAAACATTGAACTTTTATAAACTCATATTCATTTACTATTACTTCCATAGTACATAAGGAATCATATCCTATACCATATTTTTAGTATAGGTACACTACCTATACAATCTTGGTAGTTATGGGTCACTCCCATGGCCACATTAGTAGCATGAGTTCAATCCTCATTTCATTCTGGTATACATGGTTCACTCACATGGCCTTATTAGTAGTCAAGATTCATTCCCAAAACAATCATATTGTATCTCAAGAGATATGTGCTTTACCCAATGAATTGGAGGGAGATATATTTCACATCCATCTCATAATAAAATCATGCATACTTGTGCCACAAGATCATAAATAATCAAACCAAAACCCATGGAATGAAATGGGTATTATTAATATGTAATCTTATCATAAATTATATAATATTATAGGATTTATAAACATTTATTCATAAACATAACCCATGAAAATAAGAAGGGTAAAAAAGCATATAAAAATTTAAAGGAAACAAGATTCTTAAAAATCATTCCATAAAAACATAATCAGTTTTGAGAAAGAACATGAATTATAAAATTGAAAAATTTACCCAAAATGGAATGAGTAACAAAAACATATTTTATCTTATATGATAAATAATTTTGAAATATCTTATAAAAATAATTATTTAGGAGAATATACTTTATGCATTAAAAATGATTTTTGAAACGTAAAACCATTTTAAAAATATTATTAATTGAAAATGGATTAAAAACACATAAAAGAATAATTTAAAACCATAATGAATTTAAAATAATTTTTCCATGATTTTTTTTTCCAAATATCATTTTAAATTATACCAGAAAACATGTTTTAAAACATTTTTGGAAACATGGTTATCGAATATATTATATTTTTGACGAGAGAGAGAGATGTACATGTTTTACTTAAAAACATTATATTATGTACCAAAGAGTGGAAAAATGAAACTCATACATTATGATAGAATGAATAAATAGAGGTTATGGAATCTCATCAGTTATCCTGAGATATGGGTCATATGATTGCATAAAAGGAATAATAAACATTAACAATATTGAAAAAAAGTTAAGATTATATCAATAAAATCTTATAGCTTGGTAAATTGGGATCATAATCTCTGTATAAGGAAAAGAAAATACATGAAGATTAATAATTTATAAATTATATTAAATTCATGATATAATACTGAAAAGGGATATATATACCACTCGTATGAAAATTTATGTGTGTAAAAAAACATTAGTCTCACCAGAGGAAAATTGAAACAAAACTATTTCACCAAATTGGTAACATTTGAAACATTAACCCCATGAAATAAATATAATAAAATTTATATGATAATACCTATTAATTTATGTACATTTTATATATTATACAATCATTTGTATTACATACACCACTGAAATGAAAGCGTGGTGATCATATGTGGATATTTCTTTTGAGGTTTGGAATATATTAGAATTTGTTTTGAAAAAATTAATAGCAATAAAAAAAATATTTTATATATAACTAAATATGTCACTTGTGTAGAAAATGTTATTTACTTCACCATTATTTATGTCGGTTATATATAACCGACGTGATAATCTGTGAAACGTGGTTTTTTACGTCGGTTATAAAATAACCGACATAACAAATGTGGTGAGTAGATTTTTAACGTCAGTTATTTTAATAACCGAATCTACAAATCATGTGTGTTCGGTTTTTACGTCGGTTATAAATTAACGAACGTAAAAAACAAAAGTGCGGGGGTCTTTTATGTCGGCTATTTGATAACCGACATAAAAAATGATATATCTACGAGTTTTTTATGTCAGTTATAAAATAATAGACATAAAAACCCAATGTGTGGGGGGTTTTACGTCGGTTATTTGATAACCGACGTAAAAAACACATAGATAACTCATTTTTTACGTCGGTTATAAAATAACCGATTTAAAAAACGTAGCATTTAAGGCCTTTCTAACGTCGGTTATTTTATAACAGACGTAACAAAACAACCCACAGAATGTTTTTTAAATCTGTTATACAATACTCGATGTAAAAAACTGTGATTTTTGATGTATTTTTTACATTGGTTATAGAATAACCGACGTAATAAACCAACACGCAGATTTTTTACATCAGTTATAAAATAACCGACATAAAAAAATCTGTATCTGATACATTTATAACATCAGTTATTATAATAACCGACATTTTAAATGTAAAAAACGGTTTATGACGTCGGTTATTAAATAAATGACATTATAAAACATTTAAAAATTTAACAAGCCCCGTGGATTGTCATTTATGATTTTTCGATCGACAGTCCGGCGACTCGTCTCTCTCGCGCGGTAAACCCTAATCAACTCGTCTATCTCGCCACATTAAAATCATTTTTCCTTTATCATTTATCATATTTACTATCCTTGGATATATCATCTCAACTCGCATCACTCAAGTAAGCCTTCCACGAATTTATTTTGTTCATTTTTCTCTCGGATAGTCTATATTTATGTTTTTCAATTTTTGTGTTTAAACTAGGTAAGATTCTCTGATTTTGAACCCTCTTACCTCTTTTTCCCATCATTATCTTATTTATCATCCCTATATCTAATAGATTGACTCGCAATATTCATGTAATCCTCAACTACTTCTATTTAGTTTCTTTTTGTTTTGTGAATGCCTGACATTGATGGTAATTTTTGTTGTCATTGACTACTAATGACCTCATTCACCTATATTACTGCGTAGAATGGTTATTGATTAATTGTATGAATTTGGAAATGATATTTCATGTTTTTTTGCTGCTTATGTTTTTCCACTTTTATATGAGAATCTATTAGACATATAATGTAATGGTTGTTGACCAATATGGCCCTTCGATGCATCGCTATGTCCCATGAATCCAAATAAAAATGGTTTCTGTTGAGGGATTACCCTAGTATTTTTTGAGGCCTTGGCCAAGGCCTCGACAATATGTTGAAGATTTCTAGAATTATCCATTACCTCATTATGATATTTGTTATGGAGAAAACTTCTGATCATTTGAATATTTGAATATAAGTGGTTATTTTCTATTATAATACAATCATTTAAGTAGCCATATTTAATAATATTTAATTCCATCTATTTCATGTTGAAGTATATATTAAATTCATCTCTTTTTAGTTGTTCACCATGCCTATTTTTTATATGTAAAGCATTGTTTGGGGGGTTTTCCGGGGGGTGGGGGATGTTCAGAGGGTTGGGGGTGTCCAGGGGGGTGTCCAAGGGGTGAGTGGGTGTGGGGGGGCTGTCCAAGGGGGTGGAGGCATGTCTAGAAGGTTTTGGGGGTTGTCCAGGGGGTGGGGGTTTTCCAGAGGGTTGGGGGTGTCCAGGGGGTGTCCAAGGGGGTCGGGGGTCGGGGTGCTATCCAGGAGGGGTGGGGGTACTGTCTGGAGGGGTCGGGTGCTGTCCAGGGTGTGGGGGGGCTGTCCAAAGGGTTGGGGGTGTCCAACGGGGTGTCCAAGGGGGTAGGGGATGGGGGTGGTGTCTAGGAGGGGTGGGGGTGTTTTCTAGAGGGGTGGGGGCTATCTAGGGGGTTGGGGGCTGTCCAAAGGGTTGGGGGTGTCCAGGGGGTGTCCAAGGGGGTGGGTGGGTGTGGGGGGTTGTCCAAGGGGTGGACCTGTCCAGAGGGTTTTGGGGGTTGGTCGTGGGGTGGGGGGCTGTCCAGAGGGTTGGGGGTATCCAGGGGGTGTCCAAGTGGGTGGGTGTGTGTGGGGGTGTTGTCCAAGGTGGTGGGGCCTGTCCAGAAGGTTCTGGGGGTTGTACGGGGGGTGGGGGCTGTCCAGATGGTTGGGGGGTGTCCAGGGGGTGTCCAATGGGGTAGCGGTGGGGGTGGTTTCCAGGAGGGGTGGGGTGCTGTATAGAGGGGTGGGGGCTGTACAGGGGGTGGGGGGCTATCCAGAGGGTTGGGGGTGTCCGGGGGGTGTCCAAGAGGGTGGGTGGGTGTGGGTGGGTGTCCACAGGGGTGGGGGCCTGTCCAGAGGGTTTTGGGGGTTTTCCGGGGGTGGGGGGTTGTCCAGAGGGTTGGGGTGTCCAGGGGGATTGACTACTGCATCGTGGTTCATGAGATTATGACATGATGATTGTGCCATGATGATTGGATTTACCTTGTAATTTTCTCCATCTGAATTTTTATTTTATTCAATGGAATTTAAAACTGTTATATCTAACTATATTTTGTTTTAATAATAATATTCAAGCATATTTTTTTAAATATGCATAATTGTTTTTACATTTCAAAATTGTTTTACATTCAAATTATGAATTTTTTCATATAAACTTATATTTGTCTTATCATAGAAATATATATATTTTTTATATTTGTTATAGGTAATAATGAGTCAAAGTTGGATTACGGCACATTGAATGAGCAATGAAAATGAGGAAGGTGTTGATGCCTTTTTGGAATTTTATAAACGAAATGTTCCAATTAGTGACATTTTTTTTCCCATGCCTGAAATGTTTGAATATGAAGAAGTTAAAAAGTAGAGAGATAAAAGATCATTTGATATGTCACAGTTTTAATCCGAGTTACAGCCCTTGGATTTGTCATGGTGAAACTGGATGAAATGTCACTGATGATGATGATTCACAAGATGGTAACTCCGATGGAATTGAAGAAATGATTCGTGATATTGTAGCAGAACAAATTGAGATAGAACCGACAGATACGCGTCTATGTGGTGATGCTGGAAAACCATTATATCTTGGTTGTACAGATTTTACAGTTTTTTTTGGTAGTGTTAAGATTGATTAACCTGAAGGCGAAACATGGATGGAGTGACAGAAGTTTTACAAAGATGCTACAATTGATGAAAGACATTCATCCAAAAGATAACGATCTTCCAGATTCACATTACAAGGCCAAGAAAATATTATTACTGATGGGATTGGGATACAAGAAAATACATGTCTTTCCGAATGACTGCATTACATATAAGAAGGAATCTGAATTTTTGTCAGAGTGTCCTAGATGTGGGAAATAACGGTATAAGGTGAAAGAAAAATCACAGGCTGATGTAGAGATTACAAAGTTCCCTTCAAAGATATTTTGGTATCTTCCAATAATTCATCATTTCAAATGTTTATTTGCTAATTCACATGATTCAAAAAGGTTAAGATGGCATTCTGATGAGCGGGGATGTGATGGAAAAGTACGTCATCCAGTTGATTGTCCAAAATGGAATAAAATTGATGCGCAGTATTCTACATTTAGAAATGAAATAAGAAATATTTGATTAGGGTTGTGCATAGACGGAATGAATCCATACTGAACCCTCAGTAGTACACATAGTTCATGGCCTGTTTTATTGGTAATTTACAACCTCTCTCCTTAATTTTGTATGAAGCGCAAATATGTCATGTTTAGTGTAATGATCTCTGGTCTAAAGCAACCTGGAAATGATATTGATGTTTACTTTTCATCGTTGATTGATGATTTGAAACTGTAATGGGCTGATGGTATTAGGGTGTATGATTATTATAAAATGAAATATTTTCAACTGCATGCAGTGCTTCTGTTCACTATAATTGACTTCCCAGCATATGGAAATTTGTCTGGATACAGTGTTAAAGGGCATAAATCATGTCCATTTTGCGAACAACAGACGTCATTTTGTCAATTGCATCATGGGAGGAAAACAGTGTACATGTTCATCGAAAGTTTTTGCTTATGGATCACCCATATAGAAGACTAAAAAAGGCATTCAATGATTCACAAGAATTTGATACTACTCCAAAACCTTTATCCCCGGATCTGTATTTTGAGAGGGTGAAAAACCATGATGTGACATTGGGAAAGACACATAAATCTTGTAATGATAGACATATTTGGAAGAAAATGTCTATATTTTTTTAGCTACCATATCATAGGTATCATGAAGGTAAACATAATATTTATGTCATGCACGTGGAGATGAATATATGTGATTTTTTTGATTGGAACATTGTTATATATTAAAGGAAAGACTAAAGATGGGTTGAATGCAAGATTAGACTTACTATCAATGGGAATACGTTTGGTGTTAGCTCCCACTCCTAAAGTAAGACGAACATTTCTTCCCCCGGCTTGTCATACATTATCAAAGAGGGAGAAAATTATCTTTTGTCAGTGACTTCATGATATCAAAGTGCCTCAAGGTTATTCTTCAAATGTAAAAAATTTTGTCTCATTGAATGACTTAAAGTTGATATGTATGAAATCACATGATTGTCACGTCATGATGCAACAAATTATACCAGTTTCATTGCGTGGAATATTTCCCATTCGTGTCAAAAAGACTATGATAAAGTTGTGTTATTTTTTCAATTAAATTTGTAACAAGGCGATTAATGTGAATCCTTTGAACATTTTGGAAAAGGAGGCAATTTTTATACTTTGTCAATTGGAAATGTATTTTCCTTCAACTGTTTTTGATATAATGTTGTATTTAATGATTTATCTGGTTCGAGAAATAAAGCATTGTGGACCTGTATATCTTCATTGGATGTATCCTTTTATAATGAATATGAAAATATTAGAGGGGTTTGTTAAAAATCCACATCGACCTGAAGCCTCCATTATTGAAAAGTATATTTCTGAGGAGGTATCAGAGTTTTGTATGAGCTACATGGTTGCGGCGCAACACATTGTTTCGCCTCCATCTCGCCTTGAACGAGTTAATAATCCGGGAAAGGGGATTCATGGCTTGAAAGTCAAATCATTGTCATCTGAACAGATGAAGAAGTTATAATCATACATCTTGAATAACATAGCTGATGCTCAACCCTATATCACATTGCATATTAATGATTTGAAATAATGTCATCCAAAGAAGAAAGAAATGTGGATTTTGAATGATCACAACAAAACTTTTTTTCATGGATTAAAAAGACTTTTCTTGGTAGATCAGATGTATCAGAGACATTAAAATGTATAGTGGGTGGTCCATGTTTAAATGTGATAACATGGTCTGGTTATGACATTAATCGCTATACATTTCATACGAAAGCTCAGGACAATAGAAGTGTAGTTCAGAATAGTGGTGTATTGGTGTTTGCTGAAGAAATGCATTTTTCGAGTGCTAAGGGCAAAAGCCTAATTTTTGCATCAAGTTCATATTATGGAGTGATTGAAGACATATGGGAGGTTGATTACTTTAAAATTAATGTTCGTATTTTTAACTGTAAATGGATTATCGGTAAAAATAGTGTCAGACACGATGAATTTGGAATGACAGTTGTTAATCTTAATAGATTGGAAGACACAACTGATTCTTTTATAATGGAAACACATTTAAAACAAATTTTCTATGTAATAGATCAATCAGATATATAGTTGGCTATTGTTTTACAAGGGAAAAACAATATGTTAGTGAGGATAAAGTTGATGAAGATGCTGATTTATGTGAGATTCCTACTTCCATGGAAAGATTAACAGAACATAATGATGAGCATGTGGAAGACATGTTTTGTGCCATAAGGAACGATCACGACGAAGGAATTTGAGAAAAAAAATCTATTTTTACATTCCTAAAATTACAAGTAACATATGTTTATTTCTTGTTTACATATATTTTTTTCATAAATGTTAGATGTTGTAAGTTTTTTATTTATTGAAACATGTTTTAAAAGAAAATAAGAATAAGTTTTTGTTCGTTTTAAGTTTGTTTAGTTTTCTTTACCATTTTTACCATTACATGAATTATATATATATTATTTTTGTTCAGTGACAATTACTTTACCATGTTTACCAAGTTTACCATGTTTACCATGTTTACCATATTGACCATCTTTACCATCTTTACCATTGTTTAACATGCTTACCATATTACCAATGTTTACTATTACGTAACATAGTACACTTTTCTATTTTCTGATTACAGTAGTATTAAAATGTTTGAATATGTATATTTTTGAACTAATGTTTGTTTTTTTATTTGATGGATAATTACAGATCATTCAGTTGATCAACCACATGATTCTAGAGATGAGCATATTGGTCATACCACTAGGGAGGAACATTCACATGCTCCTATTATAACAAAGAGTTCAAAGGTTGGTAAACGTGGGTGCACACTTTTACCAAAATTATCAGTTGCCCATACACAGGATCAGAGGATAGTCATTGAGTTTGATGATGATGATATTCCTAGAGGTCCAAATGCAAATGATTTTAAGAGTTTTGTAGGAACTCAGGCTAAGTGAAAAGTAAGCATTTTGTATGATGATTGGAGAAGTGTGGATAAAGCGATAATCTCTCAGTTATGGGAGAGGATTTTGGTAAGATCGTTTGTTATTGTTTGAATATTATTTAAATTTTTCTAGTATATATAATATGTTTAACCACTTCTTTATCAGATGAAATTTGATATTCCTGACACTGGAGGAGTCAGGAAGAAATTCTTATTGTTGGATTCCAGGTGATGGAGGGATTTCTAATCAACCCTCTCATCTGATTTCATTTATGGTCATAGGAGTCATGACATTCGATGTCGAATATATCCTTTTATAGATGAAGACACATGGATACAATTTTTTGAAAGTAGAAGAAAAGTGTCATTTTTGGTAAGGGCAGTGTAAAATTTTATATGATTTCTTATATAAATGATCTTATCAACTTTTTGTTAATGATTTCTTATTCATAATTTACAGCAAACAAGGAAAGCTCATCAATAGATCCAATCTAAAAATGTATACCCTCATAGTTTATCTCGGGGAGGGTATGCATTATTGGAAGAACAAATGATGGTAGAAAAATTTCAACAACTAAGAGCTGAGTCTTCAGGCTCTGGAGAGGTGGCCCCTCCATCCCCTCCATCCAGACATGAAAAATGGAAGAGAGCTCGGAAGGGAAAAAAAGGGGAATATCTTTCGGACGAATCGAGAATCGTAGTTGAGAGGATCGTAAGATATATATTTTATTTATTTAAGTTAACCATTTTCTTCATATAATTTCAATCATTACAGAAATGTTCAATTAATTAATACAGGACTCTCTTGAGGAGTAGAGTTCACAGGGGACATTTACAGCTACTGGGAGGGAAGATATTTTTTCTGTAGCATTGGGAAGGCCCAAACATCCTGGTCGTGTAAGAGTATATCCGACAGGTGTATCGGTAAGAAAAGTGTTGCCACATTCTTCAACACCAAACGTTGAGGGGGTTTATAAAAAAATATAATCCTTGGAGGCTGAAGTTCATAATATTAATGCGACGATGGAGGACCAGATTAGAGTGTCGGTGTAGTCTATGGTTCCAGATAGGCAAAGACAATTTCAGACTGCAGCTCCCACTCCTCCACCTCCCCCTACAGACCCCATTATTTTTTCTCCACCATCTCCAGTAGCTCTCACTCCCCCACCTCAGCCCGCTGACCCCATTTTTTATCCTACTACTCTGCCGCAGCTTCCTACTTATTGTGAGTTGTATGTTGATGATTCTCAACATCATATAGTAGCATATGGGTTGGTATATTGTATAGGAGATACATCTCATCATCAACAATTAGAGGTAGATATTTAGAGGGTCACTGTACAGGATATTATAGATAGATCAGCTCGGGTACCATTACCTACAGATGAGGTGGCGACAGTTGGACATAATATCAGCCATTTTTTAATTTTCCATCTAGACTTCTTTGACTAATTACTATAGAGGTATTAATTTTATATCTTTTATTTTATTTTTTTTATTAAAGTTGTTTTATCATTTCAAAACTAATATATTTTTCAATTTATTTTTACAGGAATACATCAAAGGTAATGAAATACTCTATAGACAACAACAAAAACAAATGGCTATGACATCAGATATAGATTATAGTAGTCTTGACAGATTGTCAAGATATTCAAATTTGTTGGCTGGTTATTATGAGTTTCCAATGGATGATCATGTTTGTGGACGTGAAACAAATGTGGGGATTATGAAAACTGATATCATGGAGCTTGTTACTGGAGATAAGTTGGGCGTCAACGTGGTGCAAATTTTTTCCATGTAAGTCTTAACACCTTTTCCCTGCGTTATATTTATTAAAAATGTATACTTATGTCTATTTTTTATTAGGTATCTTTATAAAATTTGTGAGAGGAATGAGCTGACAAATGTATATGGATTCATGGACCCACAATTTATTTCCCCTGAAGCATGTGCATTGGATGAGGAACAAATAATGCTTTATATTGCTGAAAGGCATGAAAAGAATATTGTCACACAATTTTTGATTCTTCATTTTTGTGAGAGGTATGAAACACATCTCTCTCATAGAGTTAATTATCTTTTAACATATAAAACCACTAACGTTAAATTTCCTTTTATCAGTGATCATTGGATGTTAGGGGTTTTTTCCCAAGGGAGAAAGCACTTTATTGGATATGCTCTTTCAATGAGAATATACGGGAAATTTTTAAGAAAATATTGGAAAAGTAAGTTTCAATTTCCCAATAGTTTTATATATTATAATGAATATTAAATTTACAGCATTAGTATTATTTTCTAATAGGGAATGGGCCTACATTCGAAAAAACACAAAGAAAAGGAATGCAAAGATCAAATATGTAAATGTGAAGGTAAATATCCATTTATAATTTGTACTTTTTGATTTATTACATTAAAATAATATATTTAATTTACACTCATTCAAACAGAACTTTCATGAACAACAAGGTGTCATCGAATGTGGATACTATATATTAATATTTATGTATGAAATAATAACAACTAGGACCGTTGTGAATTTTGACCTGGTAATATTTCCACTTAAACTTTGCCATAATATTTCAATTTGATTTACTTATTATACACGTTAACTACTATCCTTTTCATTTGTAGCTTTTTGATGACCCTCAAACTGATAATGTTGAAGACATCAAACACTTACAAGTGGAGTGGTCAAATTATTTTATAGGTTTGATTAAATTTTAGTTATTTGTAAGGTAAAATGTAATTTTGAATATTGTCATTGTAATTGTTTATTTGGTAGTCGTTTAGGATGGATTTAGTTCTTTTTAAGTTGAAAGTGTAAGTTTTTAATGTTATATATGTGAATGTTTAATTTTTCTCTACATCTTGTTTTGGTCTACTTATGATGGTTTTTTTGTATGGATTCTATTCTGGGGGGAGGGGTTTCAAGGGTGTGGGGGTGTTCCGTGGGGTTGGGGGTGTCCAGGGGTCTGGGAGGGTTGTCCGGTGGGGTGGGGGGTATACATGAGGGTGGGGGTTGTAGAGGGGTATTTGAGTCTATCTAGGGGGTTGGGGGCAGTCTAGGGGTGGGGTGGGGGCTCCAATGGGGTGGGGGAGGGTTTTCTAGGGTGTGGGGGGTATACATGAGGGTGGGGGGTTGTCCTGGGGTGTTTCAAGCTGTCCAGGGGGTCGAGGGGCAGTCCAGGGGTGTGGTTGGGGTTGTTAAGTGTGGTGAGGGGGTGCTTTTCAGGAGGGTGGGGGTTGTATAGGGGTGTTTGGGGCTGTCCAGGGGGTCAGGGGGCAGTCCAGGTGTGTGGTGGGGGCTCCAATTGGGTGGGGGTTGTCAAGTGGGGTGAGGGGTGAGGGGGTGTCATTCAGGAGGGTGGGGGCAGTCCAAGGGTGTGGTGGGGGCCCCAATGGGGTGGGGGAGGGTTTTCTAGGGTGTGGGGGGTATACATGACGGTGGGGGGTTGTCCTGGGATGTTTGGAGCTGGCCAGGGGGTCGGGGGCAGTCCAGGGGTGTGGTGGGGGCTGTCAAGTGGGGTGAGGGGGTGAGGGGTGATGTTCAGGAGGTGGGGGTTGTCGAGGGGTGTTTAGTGCTTTCTAGGGGTCGGGGTAGTCCAGGGGTATGGTGGGGGCTATCAAGTGGGGTGAGGGGTGTGGGGGTGCTATTCAGGAGGGTGGGGGGGTTGTTGAGGGGTGTTTGGGGCTGTCCAGGGGGTCGGGGGCAGTCTACTGGTGTAGTGGGGGCTCCAATGGGGTGGGGGAGGGCTGTACAGGGGGTATACATGAGGGTGGGGGCTATCAAGTGGGTTAAGTTTTATATGTAATCAATGTAAATGCTTAAATTTTCTTTAGATCATTTTTTTATCTCCTTCTATTTTTGTGGTACGAATTATTGATTTGGTTTCTGGTTGATTTTGGGGGAGAGCAGAGGAATACAGTTGTTTTTTTTAAAAAAAAATCTTCCACGTCGGTTATTTTATAACTGATGTGATAATGAAATCGGGAAGGGTTTTTAATGTCGGTTTTTTCATAACTGACGTGATAAACACATGTGGCATGGTTTATCACAATGGTTATGTAATAACCGATATGATAAAGGACCTGGGAAATGATTTGTCACGTCGGTTAATCAATAACAGGCATGATAACCCCCCACCCCCGGACTGGTTTAGCACATCGGTTATTAAATTACCAACATGATAAACCATCGCCCAGGAGTTTATCACATCGGTTATTAACTAACTGACATGATAAACTCCCCCTCACGTGTTTATAAGTTTAGTTATTGTATAACCGACGTTATAACCCCCCCCCCCCCCCCGGGTTTATTCACGTCGGTTATTAATTAACCTACTTGATAAACATCGCGATGTTATGTTTGTTACATTGGTTTTTAAATAATTGATGCAAAAAACATTATTTATAACGTCGACTGTATTAACGTCGTCTAAAAACCGAAGTAAAAAATTAAAAATAACCGATTTAAATAACATTTTCATCACTAGTGTGGTATTTAAATAATGAAAAATTAGTGAAAACACGTATAAATATTTACATAAGTCATGGGGAGAAAAAAAGTTAAATAAGAAGAACACAAAAAATAAGGTAAGTTAGTCTAAGACTAATGACAAATATCTATCTAACAGTTTTTTATAAAATAATCTCAAATTTTAAATTTTATATTCCTTCTTAAATATTGATATAAACTGTGATTTTATGGAATTAGTGGAAAAACTATAATTTTTAATACATAGAATTTTTATACATCAATTGTGAAATCATCCAGTCCCTGAATGAGAAGGGAGATCAAATGGAAATCATTCATCAAGGGAGTTATACATTTATGGAATATAAATCCAACAAAAACAAAAGATTAGGGATTGTATATGTGACCTTTATTAAAGATAATATGACAATTGGTGAAAAGATGAAAGACATAGGAAGCCCACCTAAAAAAGTAACATATGATGTATAAAAAATTATGGGTATGATGATGTAAATGAATTAAATAAATATTTATCTAAAAAAATATCATTAATTAAGGAAAATTTATGCAAAATAATATAGATATAGGTTAAAATAAAATGTTTACCATTTGAAAGAGAATAATATGAAGATTCAAGAGATTGATATGATGTTAAAAAAATTAAATAAATTAAATTCCCCCTATGCTGCAATATTCATCTGGAGAGCACGAAGTGATAAATATTAAATCAGTGAATATGTATAACATTTATTCCAAATTTTGATGTGACTTATTATAAAGGATGATATATAAAAAGTGTTACTATTGTGAAATAATATAGCTTTCCATGATTGTGTATCTAGAAGACTAGGGGTTGAATGATGGAAGGAAATATACAAAAAATACACCTCTGATAACAAATTACTAAATGAGATATCATTTTAGTAGGATATGATTTATATGCACTAAAAATAAATGTATTCTTGGAAAATATAGAATGATAGTGACTAAATATTTAATAATTAATTCAATTGATCATATAAAAAAGAGAATAATGATTGAATTAGAGTAGTATATATATATTTTTAAAATATATTAACCACATTGGATGAAAATAATGGTGATAAATGAAGTTATCATCACTAACAAGTGTTGTTTTATTCATAATAACACTCTTAGAATTAATGGGAACAAATGGGGTAAAACAAGAAAGGAAAATATAGTTGGAATAATTATATATGAGCATGATAATAAAATTACACCAAGTATTAAAAATGATAAGCTGAATTAGATGGAAATCAAAGAGTGTTGACAAAATCTTGGCCTTTTTGGATTAACTAATTATAACATAAAGGAATATTTTATGTTTTCTGTAAAATCGGTCTTATAAAGGAGGAATCATGATAAATCTTATAATTAGCTTTCATCGAAAGAAACAACTTGTTAAAGTGGGGCTTGCATCATTATAAAATCAAATTCCAAGCAAATAATATATATTAATCTGAAACCTATACCCAAAATGATTTTTTCAGAAGTGTTACTCAATAAATAAAAACCACTAAGAAAGCTTGGATGTAAGTTCGTCTCAATGGGTTGGTTCAACAAGACCAACCATAATACTCAACTTGAGGATGGATGAGATGGAACCCTCTTCTGATTAATTTAAATGTATTTATGTATTCTTTGATGTGATGCAGGTTTAATGGGATGATATAATCCTTGGTCGATTATTGTGCTGAAATAAGATAAGTCTAACAAGTTTTCGTAATATTTATTGTAGTTCTTTAATAGTATAAGTGATACATGAAAAATTAAAATAGCATAAAGGAATTACATGAAACAATAAGTGGTGTTGAGTTAATATATTCTATTTCCAATATAAATATGAAATTAGATGTTGGTATGAATAATTATAAATGATATTGAGCTTGATCTGAAATAAAAGTATTATTATATCATTATCTAAAATTTCTAGTTCTATCAAGAAAACTATGGTGGAAAAAAAATTGTATTAACATATATCTCAGGTGGTAACAGAATGCTAAAATAAAATTAATATAACACAAAATAAGAACCAACAAAATTCATGAAAATAATATATATTTATTTTCAATATAATTAATATGAAATCTAATGATTAATTTCGTGATATAAAATGTTATTGGGATGAAATTTAAATAACAATAAATTTTATTCGACAAGCTAAAAATTTATCTCTATACCTATTGTAAAACCCTAAAGGTATTTTGGGGAAGCATGTGATGAGAATAATTATTTTCATTCTTATATGTAAAAGTATATTATTTATAAGCAAATAATAAACAAGAATATTAAAAGGTCTCTAGTGTTTAAAATGAAAACATGGTATTAGTGGCTTCAACATGTTGTGTGATTCACACAAATTATAATTTATAATTTATTAGATTTTTTTAATAAAATTGGTTATGATCATTCAAATTATTATCAAATTAATTAAAATATCAAACAATATATCTTTATATATTTGTGTGACATGAGAATCATTGACGTTATTAACATTTAATATTTTTTATTATACCAAATTTAAACATAGAATGCTTATATCTTTTAGAAATGAATCATTTTCAAGTTGTAAATTCACTCATTTATATTATTATAGTAAAATTAATCTAGAGAGTCAAAGTTGTTCTGATCTTAAAAAATTGAAAAATTATATTTTTTAATCAAATCATATAGAGAATAAAATGAAAAATATTGATTTACACTCTGTAAATAATCCAGTGGTTCAATCAATAATTGGTAAAAAGAGGCTAATGTTTTGAAGGCAGTAACCTAATATAAATTTTTACTGAATAATTTTATTTTGGAAGTGGTTAAAATAAATACATTTTTTCGATGTATCTTTCATATTGTTAGTAGAGACAAAAGTTTCTGACTTCAACTTGTGGAATAAAGTGAATTCTGAAAAGTTTTAAGTTCAAAAAATGAGTTTTAACTCTGTAAATAAATATTTTAAATGTTTTGGGTAATTATAATGCATCATTAATACATAGCTATAGATCCTTGTAAATATGGAGAATGTCTTGTATGGTTGGTGGGGAGGTGTATTTGTGATAATATACATTGTATAATTTTGATTAAAAATTATAGAGATTGAAAAAATGGATTATAATGAATTTTTAATTTATTTACAAAAAGTTATGTGGAAATGTACCATATACCATACTTGTTTTCGATAAAAAAATTATGTTACTTGATGGAGATATATTTAAATTAATATTTATAACATAATTAAAATGGGAAATTATTTAAAACCAATGGTTTTGAATTGGATTTTTTTATCAATTACTGTTATAATTTTGGTTCATTATGATGGATATGGATGTCTATGACTAATCTGGAGAATATATGCACATGGAAGTCCAATTTGGGGGATTAAAAGATACACTTTTATATATCAATATATTAGTGATATATATTTTGAATTATTGTGAGAGGGAATAGTGGTGATTACAAAAATTATAAGGGGTTTAGGAAGAAGTGTGGATATATTTGGTGCATAAGAAAGAAACATAGAAAAGTTGGTAAAATCTTCCAAATGCAATTTTTCTTGTGTAAATATTTGAAGGTTATTATGATTATACACAATATATATAGGTCACTATCATGATATATAAATGATACTTGGTCATGATATAAAAATATTTAAGGGTTTCACTACTCAATTTATTTATACATTATAGACTTTACTTTATCATAGAATATAATTTTAGTGAAACAATAGGGTCAAAAAAATTTAATGTATTTGATACATAATGGTTACCAAAATATCCCTATAATATGTAAGGGCTGATCTAGTTGATACATAAATGTTGATATATAGGATACAAAATTACTAATCTTAATGATTTGTGTTTTTTGTTTTAATTACCCAAAATATAAATAAGTTACAGTTCACAATATATAGTGATAAATATGGGTTACTTGATAATTAAGGGTAAATCCATATTTTTTAAATATTATGTGTGACTATAGAAGAAAAACCCATATGTAATAGTTTTATCAGAACCACGCTTTGGTTCCTAAACCATAGAAAAATATATTTATATAAAAGAGGAAATTTTTTTTAATATGGTGGTTTAACATTAGAGGGTGAATGTGACACCATGTGATTTTAAAAGAAGACTCTGTTCAATAGTACATACAACATGTAACATTGAGCTTAAACAACCAAAAAATATAATTATTTAGATACAATCATTATAAAATAATCAATTAATTTGATATTATAAATACTATTATCCAATGTATGATATATATAAATATATTTGACATACTCAGTACAAATAAATTAGTTTTATACTTTGTTAATAAGCACTTTTTTCGTAATGTAATATTATTCAACAATAATATGATTTATTTAATAATTCCATCTTCATTATTTTTATGAGTATATTTTATATTATTTCTATAGATTTTTTAAAAATATGAATCAGAAAATGAATTTTATTTTTGGTTTCATTCGGTAAAAAATTATCTTAGGATGGATTTTTGAGAATTTTATAAAATGTTTTATTTTTTTAATTTATAGTGAAAATATTAAATTTCATTTAAAACATTATTTTATTTTGATGAATTTCAATAGTAAAATAATATCTTTTATTATATTTAAAATTTAATCAACTACTTTTAAACATTTTTTTCTTCGAAATTAATTTGTTAAATTGATTTAGAATAAAGACATTTTATACATAAAATTGCATTTTTGTCATCTAAAGTGTTTTTTGTTTCCATTTCCCCTTTATTTTCAAATAAAAATTTGACAATTTTTTCTGTAGATTTTTTAAAAATGGATTCTTCATTTGGAATCAAGAGTTCAAAATTTACTAAATATACACTTTTTATTTTTTTTCTCTATATAAATAGTAACCATTGTAATATCTGTTACTAAGGTAAAGGGTAAACCGAGTATCTAAGGGTATAAATAATATGATAACGAATATAATGACCCCAATACATGTCCCAATTTTTTCTTAAGTAATTATCATCAATTATTATTCATGGTTCGAACATATTTCCGTTTTTTAAATTTTTAGGTTATTGTGATAGTTATAGTATATTATCTAAAGAAATGTAAATGATGTCAGTCTCAAGATTTTTATAACTATAATATTTTTTATACATTTTCATCTTAAGTATATCTTTATCTGTAATAATAATTATGAAATATTAAAGATTTTTAGACATTATGATAATTTATTATTAATTTTTATAGTATAAATATTTACATTAATGACTTACACAACAGTGATGTGGTAATTATGGAATATTAGAAAAATAAAATAACTTATATTAATAATATAAAAATAGATATTATATGAGATATTTAATGACATAAAATAATTTTAATTAGTGACTTGACATGTTAGGGGTATATTAAATATTGTTTATAATTATATGTGTCATCTTTATAATGGTAATATCAGTGAGATGAATAGTTATAAAAATTGACATTATGAATATTTTATAGTGAATAATATTTCAATAAGTAATTTTAAAAACATAAAAAAATAAAATACATAAAAATAATGGGATATGGTTAGTTAAAAATATAATATTCAATTTATGCATATTTTTTTATTTTATAGGAAATTTTATTAGACTTATAGAGTAGAATATTTTATTAGTATGATGATTTTCAGAATAGTTAATGTGTTGTTAAATAAAAAAGACATGTTTATAAAAAACACCCTAAATTTTCATTATTTTTTTTATATTAATATTATTATACACTTATTACATTATTGTTGAATTTTATTTATTTAATTGAAACTTATCCATGAAAATTAATTATATATAATTTATATCAATGATATGTACAAAATGTTACTCTCAATATATTTAATATATTCAATGCATCTACATTGGGAAAAAATATACAAATGAAAAAAAAATTATTTTCATATTAAGAAGGTTATTTTATTAATATAATTTTCATTCATTTTAATGATATATAACCACATTAAATACTTGATAAATATTAATAACATATTTATTTAATTAGATGAAAAATAAATTAAATGATTTTAAAAATATAAATTTTGATACAATTTGAATTATTTAATATGAGAATTTTTTTATAGATCTCTATTAATTATTATAGAGGTTTTAAATCATTGGGTTCTAGTTCCGAATTATTATTAACCTGTTTTATGAAATATAAAATGAATAGTGTCAAAATTTAACTTAATTATATTTAATAAAAATAATATTTTGTTAAGATATTTAAAATTCATAAATGATTATTATTTTTATCCATGTGAATTAAATATAATTTATAAAATCATTAATTTTAGATTTTTGAGACATTTTTTGCATTTATATTAATAACATTGACCATTTATGATTGAAATACATGTTACCACAGTTGTGGACAACATTAACTACCCATGGGGTTAATCAAAATGATAAGCTTTTAAATGATTACAAAACATGCCTAAATTATTTTGGATGATGGTTTAAAAACCCTAAAATATCTTATATTTTAATACATTGTCATTTTTTAGCATTGTTACTGATAAAATAATTTATTATAAATTAATCTTTGGTAAAATTCTAAAAGTTACTCTCAACTAAATTATAAATTGGAACATCATCTACCATATCTTTACACCACATTGAGATATATATATTGACATATTATTTCCCATTTATCATCCCATAATCATTATCAATGTTTTGGAGGTCCTTATATTCCACAATACGAACCCTAGTGGCACAAACAGTATTTCCAAAGGAGCTTTCTTTAAGAGAAGGTAATATTTATTATGAACTCGTGAAATTTTATTTCTTATTATACACACTATTAATGTGATGTAACAATTATAAAGTAATAAATATAGTATCATAAACACACTAAAATTATATTATTTTTATGGTGAAAAATATTATCCATTGATTCTCCATCCTATAATAATAATAAACATTGCTCGTACGGAAGTATGACTTACCGTCTTCTTATAGTGGTTTAATTCATTTTTCATTACCATTTTACTCATATGGTAATAAATAGGGAAATAATTAGTAAATACTATATTTATTAAGTAAATAATATTTTATAAATATAAATTACTTTTCACACTTCATTCATTCCACCAATCAAAAAATTGAAATAGCGTCCATATGTATGTATGACCTACCATCCCCAAGAACGATGTTAATAATTTTTACGTCTCTATAATTTATGGATTACCAAATATAAATATATAGTGAATGTATATTATATTAATTAAATGATTAAAAATTTTAATATTAATGAACCATGGTCAAATTAAATATACCGAGACATCTGAGTGAAAACATACATGAAAAACGAAGAAGTTACCCCCTATATAGTAATTTAATAATGATTTTTTAAATGTTTGATAAAAGGGAATATTGATATCCTATATTATATAATATATATGACAATGGTTCTATAGTAGATATATAATTAAACTATATTTATTACAATAGAAATTTGTATATGTATGAAAGAAATCTGATCTAATGAAAGGGTTCATTTCAAAATATTATTATTATTTGAGATTAGTTATATTTTTGTCTCCAGTAGGGAATATTTATCTTCAATACCCATGATTTTAATAAATTTTTTAAATTTTTTTATTATTATCCTATTAAAATTTAAATCTATTTTTACCCATTTTTAATTTTTTATTTTTTTTAAAGGAATCATTTTTTCATTTACTAAACGAGGTGGTTAGTGATTTTTCAACCAAAAGTAAGGAATGAATATTTTCTAACATATACAAATGGGATATTTTTACCACCTTCATGATTACACAATGTTTTAATATTTAAATTTTATTCTTAAAAGTTTATTTTCAATGAAAATGATCAATTTTAGAATTGTTTTTGGCATTAACAATATTTAATTTTCAAGGTAAAATTGTTATTTTCCACATGAAATTTTCAATGAACACATTTAATGTATTTTCATATATGTCAAAATCATTTTTATAATAGTGTTCTCTAATGTGTTTTATCTCTTATGATACCATCATCCATATATTATTGAATGTTTTATAACCCATTTCACTCGGGATGTACTATTTTACTATCATTCATCGTATTACCCAAGATGGTTTATTATAATGTTTATTTATTCGAAAAATTATTATAATTTCTTCTTATAGTTTCAATATGAGTATATATGAAACCTATGTTTGAACCCATTATTATAAATAATTCATTGGAATTAGTAAATGATTGATGGGGACCACAATATTCCCTCGATGCATTGGTAGGTCTCATGAGAATAACAATTTTGTTCATTGTATAAGGTCTTGCCTATTTTTTTATGGTCTAATTTCGAAATCCATGACAGTAAGTTTATGATATTATACATTATAAATTCCAAAATTATGAGATTATTGATTTCCATGAGATTAAATGATAAGTTTTATATCCATGGATAAGTATCAACTCATGTTATTATGTTATTATTAGATTTTCATTTATTACTATAATATTACAGTCAAGTTATTTATTTTAAGGCATTTTTTTAGTTATTTAAAAATCCATATTATTTATTCTTATTTATTTATGATAACATGGATTATATTCAAACCCATACTGGGAATATATTCCCACCCCATTCTTATGATTCAATTTTTCTCAAGATGTAAGGAATTTAATTATGATTAATATGATGGGATAATCTTTGAAAATTATGTGGTTAAAAAATGATTTACAATGCGGTCTTCTTATATTTTAAAATTTTATGTAAGATTTATGTTTTTATATAGTTTTTAAAAACATCTAACCCATTTAGTGCTTCAGGGTGCGATACATTGTATATTCTGGAAATGTAATGAAGTAAACACGGAATCCTAGCTACGTGGGTTGGGGTATTTATAGCGAAAATGTGCAAGATTAATAGAGTTATTTTTATAAAGCATTCTGGGAAATATAATACATGGGAGTTTATCATGACACAATTGGTTTAGAGATTGATAATATGTTAAGGGACATTCATTGTTATTTTAAGTAGTAAAATATATAATATTGTTTAGATATTATTGATATGCTATTTGCATAAGAACTATTTTATAATGAAGGAGGTCAGGTTAATGAATAGAATAAGTCCAGTAATGATACATCACAATGCATGTAATGAAATTATTATCTGGATATTTGTAAATTACCTCTAGATTTGGTTTGAATTTAATACTAGGATTTTTAATTTCAACTTTAGAGAGTTGACATGACCCTATTAGAAGACATTAAACACATTTAAATGTGTAGAAAAAATGAAAATATTATAGATAAATTGAATCAAACCCAACAATTAGTGTTATATGGATAAAATACATTATAAAAACTTCTTGTGATGTTATAAAATGTGCAATGAAATTTTGAAAAACTGTCTTACACAGGGAATACATGAATGATGCAATTTTTTATTGCTCTATTTTCAAATTAATTATGGGGTGTGAATTAATGGTATTATTTTATGAATTATATTAATTGAACATATTGATCATGTTATGTTTATATATCCACTTAGTACAATCTCACAACCTCACATCATGTGAGCTATTAATAAAATAATGAGATAAACAAACAATATTCCAAATATCTAGACATAATATCATAATCCTTACCATGATAGGTTGTCCCCCAAATCATGTATTTTTTACACTACCTTTGATAGTTACTTATAACAACTTTATTCTAGTGCGATCAATAAAGAGTAGTTTTTTTTATGTTTTCTACAATCCACTCGAAAAGATAGAAAATCATTGACAAAAATTGATATATAAAATAATGACTTTTGGATTTCTCTTGGTGCTATCTTCACCCATCTGTTTTGGTTCTTATCTATGAGACTATTTATTAGTGGTTATGTATGTGTATAGTTTCATTAATATCATTAAAAAAATAATATTGGATCCTTGTACTAGTTATGGGACTCTCTATGGATTCAGAGTGATGTTATTCTTCTTAGTACAGTGAAAACTCAGACGCGCATGAAATCTTCTACCACCAAAACTCCCAGTATTGTACAATATCTAATTCTCTGTTACTATACACTATAAATTTATAAATAATTATTTTTTATTTAAATCCATATTCATTAACTTCAGTTCACTTTAATAACTATAATAATACCAATAATAATATTTCTCATTTATTCATGGATATTATTTCATTTAATATTATTTTAATCTTATAAGGTTATCATTTTTATTTCTATATCATCCAATATCTTGTTTCATTATAATTTAATTAATCTAAGTAATTGATTATATATATACCCTGCTGTATTCGAATTACAATGAGTCAAAATCTACGTAAATAATAGACAATAATATTCAATTCCATACTCATTCATTTTTGGACATATAAACCTATTAATATTCAAAGGTCACAGCTGATATTAATTGAAAATATTATAAAATATTAATCTATATTAATGTACAAAAAAATAAAAATATACCCCCATGTGTTGACCTAACTCTGTTATAGTTCCAGCATAGATTACTTCTATGAAAGACCACAAAGAATGAACTATGGCATGGTTCCTGATGATTCAATACTCAACCATTCTTCCCTCATTTTAGATTCCAGGGGCACATCCAAGATATTTTTTAACTCGGTGTTTCTTTATAGGTGGTCTTCTCATTAGATACTCCCATTAAAACGACCATATAAAATTCATTACATTGTGGACTATTTCATATTAAATATGTATTTAGTTCAAATACCATTTCATCATTGTAGACTGCATTGGATTACCATGAAGTATATTAGATAGGAAATTATGTATCTAACAATGTTTTTAAGCTAGCCTTATATAGATCACAAATTTTTAGTGTGTCATTTAGAGAGAATGCATCTGACTGTTATATAGGTATAGCAACTTGTAGATTACCTTTACATAAAAAGCATTCTACATTTATACAAGGACTCATATATCTAGTTCCCGTTACATAGGTCCTAGTCATTCTCATTTGTTTTACACAACTTATTGAACTAAATTTATATATGTAGTCAAAATATCACATTAGAATTGTGATGTTGTTGGACTTAGTGTTACCTATATGATAGAGGCATAATATTAGAGTTACATTTACATAGGGATCTTAATTCTTTTTTTACCATTACTTGACTAGAAATTTCAACTCAGAATGGCTTATGGAATATTTAAATCACTTATTATGCATTAAATCTCCCAAATCAACTAGCTCCTCAATCCGTAATGAAATATAGTGTATAAAATGTATATATACGCATAATATTTTTATTTGATTCATTGAAGTTCATTTAGGAAAAACCATGACATTTTATCTTGAGGACACCAAATCTCCATCCACCGCTATCACATTCCATCACTGAACACGTATTTAAACATTAATAAAATTAAATTCTTACCTAGGAACATCAATTTAAATATTTGAATTTATAATTATTACAAATAATCACTAATTTTGGTATTTATACCGCAATGTATTATTTATTCTCCCCTTTTTGAAACAAATTGAAAAGTTATTATAAGGGGTCTTCACCTTATCTTCATTATTTTACAATTATCCAACAATATTACTCTTCATCCAATTAATATAAGAATATTATTCTTTTAATTATTCAGTTATGGGTGATACCAAATATTTTTTCATAGTAAAGAGTCTTTATTTTTTCTAATGGGAATCTATATTGGTTGAACCCGTTTAGAAAAAAAGAGAGAGATATAACCAAGGTCATCTATAAATTTTATAAAACTCCATAAATTTGTTACCATGATTATAAAATCATTCAATATTTTGATTTAAATAGATATATACTGAATGATAAATAATCCACACACATCTTAACAAACAGTAAAATAGCTCATGTTCATTTAAAAGAACCCTACATTTTCTCATTATTTTATCATCCAACACTAACCATTAATATATATGTTAATAAAAATCATGATATTTTACGTGTAAATTTTATACCGAATTGATATGTTTTTTAAATATTTCTTAAAATTTCATATTCACTAGAAGCTAGAATAATTCTAGATAGACCTCATACAACAGCCCCATAAGGGATGACTTATGTTATTCCACTTGATTATTTTTTTCAAAACATGAAACTCTTGGGAAAGTTCATTATTTTTTATACCTTGTAGTGAGAGCCTTAGTACCTATCACTGAAATACCAACTTGTTATATAAATAATATATAATAATAATGAAATAATGAGAAACCACTTTATTCTTTTAGAAGAATATTCAGACTAAGAGTTTTTTGTCAACCTTCTCAACTTATTTTCGTGATTAATAGGGAAGTATTATTCATAATACTTTATATATTGTTAAAATAAATAGATTTATTATTTTTTAGTATCCCTTGAACTTATTATATGTGTGGAATCGTTTACCCACCCTAATTACCATGTAATTTTCTTCATTTTATGTTTAGATCTTGTTCTTCATGAATTTCTATTGGGATAATAATATTATGAAATATTATTTGGTACCACAAATATTTTTTTCTCAAATATCATATAACTTTTCATGATTTTTATGTCATCTCTAGATTATTAATTCATATGTGCCTATACATTATCATTAGAACTCACTTCTATTACATTACTTGATAAATTATTTCTACATTATATTTTGTTTTATCCAAGCATAAATTTTTGGAAGAAAGTTTCATGATTTATATCATGACATGTTTGTTCTTCATGTGTCTTTAATATGGATTATATTTTGTTATATTATGAGTTTACCTATAATTAAAATCATAGGTATCTTATGTTATTATCTTATCCATGCATATCTCAACTTAGTGACCTTACTGTCAACATCTTATAGAAAACTATTCTGAAACATGAAATATATTTTCAATGGATTTATTTTTTACTTAGTTGGTCACTAATTTTTTAAGACTTTTATTCCTCATTTGTTCTCCATACCTACCCATTTTATCATTCAACTTTTCATTAAATTTAATATTATACCCACATAATTAATAATTGTCTTCATACCCTGTATATCACAATAAAACCATTAAAACATAGATTTATTATATTGATTTTGGTTAAATTAATAATTATGATGATGTTGTCATGATGCAATGTAAACCTTTATTCCCTGGAGGTATTTTTATTTTTATCCAATTTTCTTCTCCTCTAATTTTGAACAACTATTCTCTATTATTTTACCCAAACCACCCTAAATATATAATTAAAACCTACATACATAGAAATGTTTTTTTAAACTAAATAGTTTTTTATTTACCTTGATCCCTTGATGATATCTTATCAAAACCCTAAAAAGATTCAACTTGAACCAAAATAGAATTGATAATGTCATATCTTCTTCTTTTAGATAATTTTTAGTTTCTAGATAGATATATTCTGTCATTAAGAACTTTTACTCATTATATTTCAAATTTTAAATAATACAAAACTACATTATGTTTTTGCTATATTATATTTTTTCTTTTTTATCTCATCAACATTGGATTATTCATTCGTAATCAACAATTATTTTTCATTTGAAATATTATGTTTAACTTTTATAATATTCCACTTTTATTTCATGAGACACACAATATTCTAAATAAATAATTAAAACATAAATTTTACCACAAAACCATTTTTTATCTTTTCTCATCAGTCGTAAAAAATAATAAATTAATAAAATTTATTTTAAATAAAATTAATGAAATTTAATTCATCATATGAACACATATATGATTTATTTCAACATTGATTCTCACATAAGTTTATTTGAATCTAGAATTATCATTTTTATCTTTAACATTTTTATTTCATTTCTTCAGTCCTCCTCCTAATAATTTTATAACTTTTTAGCGTTCATCATTGGGAAATAATTTCTTATATGACTAATATAATCAAAATGTTAAGATATTATTAAATTATTAATTTTTACTGTATATTTTAACTTCTTTAATATCTTTGATTAAATATATACAAGTAATTTGAAAACTTAATCATCGTCAACATATGAATAATTATATTCTACAAAATCTTCTTCTTTTACATTTACTCTTTTCATTATTAAAGTAAAATCTCATATTTTTCTATGATTTTGAAATTTGGTGCCTTTATCATTTGATATTCTATGATAATATTTTTATTCTCATGTAGAGAAAATTAATTAATATCAACAAAATATAATACATTATGATCTAATTTTTCTAATAAATTTATCATCAGTTTCATTAAAATGGATGATTCCTTTATATTCCCACTGAAACCTAAAATATTGTTGAATAACTCATTTACCATTGTGAAATATCCATGAATGCATATATTATCATCAATTTATTTTCCTAAAATATGATCCTTTAAGATTGAATTTTTTATTTTGTAAGATTAACATTACATTTTTATATAATTCTAAATTTTTCTCATATATATATTGTTGTTAGAGGGTCCATTAACATTGTTTTTACCTTTTCTAATCGGAACACCATGATAGAATTTCAATCCCTTACAGCTAACACAATATTTTTCTTATCAACAATAATCATAGAATAACCTTCATCAAAACTCTCTATTAAAGTATCTACAACTTCTAGGGTAGGATAAAAGAGGTTGTTTTTGGTTCCATATAAGGATGGAATTATTTTACTATTCACAATTTAAAATTATATATTTCATAGAAACATCATTTGTGGGTCTTATGTGGAACACATATTCTCTGATGCAACTTATTGATCTAAGGTCCAATATATCATTTAGGGGGGGAGGGGTGATTCATTTGTCTTCTTTTTAAAATTATCATAATTCATTCTATTAAACATAATAATGATCTTAAAAAAATATAGACAATCTAGATACCTAAACTCATGTATAGAAGTAATAAATTATAGAGAGTCTTGTAATGTATTTACATGGTTTAGCCACTATATCATACAACATGACATGATTGATTATCCCCATAGTAAATTACTATTAAAATATATTTCATAATCACATAATACCATGGACAGTCCAGTACTATCAATATAGGGACCACTACATTCCTATAGATTATAAAATCTCTTAAGAGCGACAAAAACTCCAAAAAATTATCCAGTAAAGGAAGACCCTTGGCTTGATCTTGGGGGTCTCGGTAAACCTAAATGGTAGACATCTAGTGAAATTTATATAGGATCTATAAATAATTATTACATTTATACACCTTATTAAAATGCATTTTTATGTACTGAAAATATTAGTTTACCATTACCCAGTGCTGGAACACAGTGTTACCCTTTCTCAGATGGAATTATATTGAAGTTACCTTTACCTGAGTGTTGTAATTCATAGTTTTACTTTACAATAGAATCGATACGAACTCATAATTAATTTTTTCATTTTATATTTAATATCACGGCATCTAACCTCCCCCATCAACTAACTCCCAATCCTTCATGAAATAAGTATTTGATAGTGTTTTGATGCACATTGAGACTTTTTATTGATTCATTAAAGATCCTCTTGATAAAAATCATAACATTCCATCATGACGATAATAATACACTAATAATCAACATCATATTAAATCACTAGAAATAGATAGAATCATTTTAAAAATATCAAATTATAACATGGGAAAATCTAATAAATCAAGTTTTAGATATTAAAATATTGGATAACCATTGGAGATTCGCCCTAAAATATTTAAATTATTTAAGAATGAATGCTATAAGAGTTCCAGGGTTATTGTACTGCATGTGTCAATTGATAATGGAACAAAATAATTTCATTGTGGGATTATATTAACTTTAGTGATGATATTTTTGGGTGAGTATAATTTGAATTAATTTAATTGAAAATCACATTAACTAATAACTCACATAAGGCCCTAAAGGATTCAATGAGTATAAAATGTGTACTTTAATAGAGAATACATGTTGATGTAATGATGAATTTATAGTTACATGTAGAAAATTTAAGGACTGTTATTTCTATAACAAACTGAAGATTCCCTCACATCTATAAATTCACTTTTCCTTTAAAAAATATGCGCACCCATATTTATAATATGGGGTGATATATAGATTTATTGTATAGATCACTCTCTTAGAAGGCTTATAATGAATGTAAAAAAATTATTTTTCTAATAGTCCATTTTTAAGGTTTTAAATACTCATATTATATGCATTTTTTCCGGAATTTTATAATCCAAATTGTGCGATCACAAAAGGATGAGGATAATTATTTGTACCCCCACCTACATGTACCAGCAACTACATTGTGGGGTATCACACTATTAATAGTGGTTCCTAGATAGAACACCATTTTTTCTACATTACACTTGTTGGAAGTTGGTTCAAACTACTATTTTACTCGCCTTGTAATATAATAACATAGCTATATGAGGTTTTACACCATTATATTGTTTCACCTATCAACATCTAGAATTGACTACCTAGGTGTAAAAAACCCTTTTAAACCACAATATTCTATAAGTAAAACCTTATGGTTCATCGAAGGTAAAAATTATATTATTGAAATTTTGATAATAAATTTTTCCTTATCTATATCTATATTGAGCAGTTTTTTTATTCAAGATCACTATTAGATTTTTTATACCTAACTCTATTATATATATTCTCTTATTCATTGTAAATAGATAGTGGAGTGTCTGCTTTAATTGTATTATGCCCAATAAATCCACCTTTAATTTTTATTATGGTTCATACATGGTTATTATATCAAGGGATTCAGTACTCACAAAATAATTTGAGGGGATAGATTATCAAAACCTTTAAACATATGGATTAGTTTCTCACTACCATTGTGTGTGAGGGGATAAGTGATCGCATACATTAAACTGAGGTAGATTGTGTTTTATTTCATGGACCCTAAACCACGAAATTTGCTTTATAATTGGGTTTATTATATACTATTAAAGCCAATGGATTATAAATACTAAAATGGAATTGGGGTGATGAAATAGGCACATTTCTTGGGTGATTTCTAAACGTCACTATTATAATTTCACCAAAGTACTCATATAATAATAATACTTATTATTTATAACTCTTATTAAATATTTGTTCGTTTTAATTACATAAAAATTATTTTTAATTTCTATACAAATTAAAAATAAATCTCACCCATGCCTTTTTATATTTACTTAGAACAAATAATTGGGTATTAAATGGTCCCAATATGATATAACATTGTTATATATTGATGTAAAACCAATGATTTCCTTATGTTTTGGGTTAGATAGGAATGAATTAAACATAATTTATATGTGTAAAATATATCATGAAATTTGAGATTTATTATCAGTTACACATTAATGTACCAATAAAGTTATATATATTAGTTTTAATATGTACCACTAATATTTTTAAATATTCAATATTCATAATAATGATTTAGTTAATAAAATATTTACTATATTTTAAAATATTTTTCATATCATGAAATAAAATGCAGATGATCATATCTTAGAGACACTTGGAATGATAAACCTTTGGGTCTTACCATGTTAAGGGGAACTCAATGTGATGATATTTCAATAATTGAAGGGAATAAATAATAATCTAACTGAAGTGATCAATGGGTCACTCATGACCTATGATATTATATTTAATAGGTGAGTTTGGAAGGAATATGAAGGGTTCAAGGATAAAAAAATGAAAATTACCTTTAATAAAAGTGATATATATTCATCTAGAATTGGTTGTTATCTTAAACAATTGTCCTAAAATAATAGTATGTTCATTAAATGGAATAAGTCCTCTTATCATGACAAAAAGTAGAATAAAAATATTCAAACCATATTTATGGTAATATAATTTCATCAAAAGGTCACATAAAAATATTTTCTCCTTATCTGAAATAAAGGTGAATGAGAAGAATGAAAAAAATAATACATTAAAAATATCAAATTGATGTTTAAGGGATAAATCCCTCTCATATTCATCTAACTCGAGTGATAAAAGTTATAAATTTTTTATCAATCATGATGAGTTAAACTCTCATATTTCATTCCATTATTCTTTAGTTTATTTTTTTACATTATCCATATTGATTATAAACATATCAAATAAACTATAGAAAACTAATGTAAGGATTTTCTAAACACATAAAAAAGATTAATTGGTTAAAAAAAATAAATATACTCTTATTGTGAGGGATGAGGATAAAAATTACAAAATGATAGTTTATTTGTCATTAAAATTAATTGTGAAATGATATATTGAAAAATTGGAATCAACAACTCCAGAACATAAAAAAATATCTCCCCACATTTACCAAAGATGAGAAAAATTAAAATTAATCTTTGGGTAACAAATTAATATAAATAATAATATTATTTTTGGTTAAAATTATTACTTCTATCAACATACCATGAATTCAATTTTTTTAGAGGTAGACCTTAATATAAATTTTTAGTTGTCATAAAAATACCAGAAACATTATTTTTTATTTTTTTTACAAGGATTCCAGATATTTTTTTACCAAAATAATTCTATCTATATTAAAATATCTTATCTATAAAATAACATATTTATTATGGAAATATATATCCCATGAATATATAGGTTTGAAATTATTTATTGGTCTACATTTGTGCACCCAAATTTTGTTTATGAAAAACACCAGTTTCCTGACCATTTGTTTTGAAGCATGTATCCTGAAAAATTACCAATGACTAAATTGGATAATAAAAGGTGGATTCTCAATTCACTTATACAATGGGTTCTTAATTTTTTAAATACTTTTATAGTTTTATGTTTAAAATATTATTTTCCCCAATTTTAGTAAACCCCTTTCGGTAAAAATGTTTTTATTGGGGGATATTCTACCTTGTTTTTCCTTAATAATTTTTAGTGGAAACCTTTTTTTAGATATAAATTTTAATCATTTTATAATAAAAAATCATATAATATTCAAAATATTCTTTGAAATTTACAATATTTTCAATATATTTGAATGTGGGATATGTGTAGATATTTCCATTCTATTACCAATATTGTATAAAATTCTTTAAAAATAGATTATGAAATTTTTTATTGGGATCTTAAAACCATAGATATTTATGGGGGGAAAGTTATGTACCTGAGATGCAATTGGTTTTCCACTTGAAGTTTTCCCTAATAACATAAAATCCATATCTTTTTGTGGTGTTTAAAAATTTATACCAGTGTTAAATGATATTAATGATTAAAAATACCCATTATCATATAGTTTATTAGTTGTTCATGAATATATAATGAGATCAATTTTCACTATTTTATTCTAGTTCTAGAAATTTATTGTATTAATAGTAAACACAATCATTATATTTCTCAAATTAACAAGTATATAAAATGGAAAACTATGAACATATAATAATATATGAATGAAATTTACACTATAATGAATGTGTACCTAGTTTTGAAAAATTGGTTATCTGTAGCCTATTTCCGATATATTTATATAACCTTAAATTTTATTCATATATTTTATAATTTTTTATTAAGATTTTATCATTTATGCCATGCATATCCCAAATTTATGTCAGACCAGGTTTATATTTAGGCCTCTTTATCATCCACTCGGTGATGTTTGGTTTAAACCCCGATCCACTATTTTTAGGGTTATTACACAAAGGTAAATTTTTTCTAGAGCCAATGTCTCCATTTAGTATCCATTAAGGGATGTCATATCTAGGAGAAACACATACTTAATACTTTTCTAACACTCAATGGAGTTTTCATATTATTAAACCTATTCCAAAGGATTTTAATAAAATTTTATAATACTAATCTTAAAAAATAACTATAATATACTCTAAAACAAAAAATAGATACCTAATCCTTAAACATAAATTATTTCATAATTTTCTATATAAATTTCCAAAAAATACTAAAAATTTATCTACGGAAACAGTCTCTTTATAATAGTTGTCAGATAAATAACTTATATTAAATGTAAAAACATCATATATTTTTTTTAAAATGAACCATAGTGATCCTAACCCCTATAAATTTTATAAAAATACATACGATACCATAAGTAAAATACATAAGGGAATGGGTGAGCCATAAAGCCCCATAATGGAATAAATATGGGAATAAAGCAAAATAAGAGTGTCTGGAGTCCTAAAGTGATATCATAAGGAAAATGATAATAGTAATGGAAACATAAAACATAGTTTTTCTATTAAAGTACCATATAATAATAAACATTTTTTAGCAGAATCAAACATGAAATCATAATATTAATTCAATGGTCAGTCCCAAGATGATCATCAGAATATTGAAAAATTCCAAGGGTGGAATTTGTTTACTCCCAAATACTTTTTATAAAATATCATGAGATTAAATCCTTAGAAAAATTATTAGAAATAAATATAATTCTACATCCTCATATCATATAATTAAAATCAAATATGTGTATATGACATAAGGAAAGGAATCTATAATAAAATATAATCATAATCAAACCTTTGAACAGGAAGTGGGTTTCATAATTTTTATTCGTGACATAACTGAATACTAAATTACATGAATTCTAAAAATGATGGAAAAAATAACTTTTTATGTTACTTCATCATTGGAGAAGGGAAATTAATCTTGAAAATAGAATTCAAATATATAATATTCATTTTAAGGATCAAGAGAGGAATGAAAAAACTAAAATACTTGGGTGATGCTTTATGAAATAAGTAAAGTATATTTTTAATGAACGAAATTGCTTATTATTTTTATATAATAAAGAATGGAACAAATATGGTTCTATATAAAGTGATGATTACATTTTATGTACTATTTATTTTTTAAAATAATTATAAGTATGATTCTTGGTTTGCAATAAGAAATAGGAGTATTTAATGTAAAAATTTAAAAGGAAAATAATTACATGTATAAAACAATTATAATTATATTTAACTACGTATGTATTTTATGGGAAATTTATACAAAAAATGATTTATATGATAATAATATTAAATAAATGGGACCTATAATATGAAATTATTGAGGGTGATATGAATGATGCCTTAACTTATGTTCAAATTCATATCGAACTAGCACTTATATCCCTAAATAATTTAATTTTATTTATTAAATACATAACCAATAACCTTATTTGTAATTATTTAATTTTATATTTATGAATTATTTTCTTTATTTTTTGCTTTATTTTCTACATACAGTTGTTACTCATCATTTTTTAGTCAATTTCTTTATTAAAATATCAGTTTCATATATTGGAAAAATTGTGTTATAAAAATTATTTTGGTTCATTATAATTTTTTAGTTTTATTTCTTTTTTTATTCCATTATGAAAATACTTATACAATTTTATAATTTATCCTAATTGTTCCGAAAATAAGAAATTATTCTTAATAAGTCCTTTTAAGTTCATTGAGGATAATCACTCATGTATAAATAAAAATATTATTCTTCCATAATATTAATGGTGTCATAAATATCATTTTTACAAACTAAAAACATTTTTTTCCATGTGAGGTGGTCTTGAAATATAAAAATGTAGTTTCATGGTGGCAGTATTATGAAATATAAACAAACATGATTTTCATTGTCCTATAAATAAGTGTTTGTAAAAAAGGATATAAGTATCATTAAAGAATAATGATCCTATTATGAAAATAATTTATTTAATTAAATATCATTTTTACCCTGTAGTTAATGTAGTGATGAACAACCAAACACATTATTCATGTTGTTAGTGGCCTTCACACACAAAATATAACAGTTTCATTTTTATTTATGAATTTTGGAGGAATATATAAATGGATTATTACATTATAATTTGTACACTTCATAATATTAAAAATTATTTTATTATCATAACATTATATATTTATGGGGCTGGTGTGGTGAAAAGGAAGAAAAGAACCAGAAAACTTGGTTTGAGTGTATCACCTCTCCCATTGAAGTCCTCTATTAGGTAACTAATTAAGGCTCCCTGGAATAGTATTTTTGGGAGAAAAGGGAGTGAAGGGAATGGGGAAGATTTTTAGGAGAGACTACGTTAGTTTTTTGGTTGATCTACATATTTTGAATGGGTTGAGAAATGAAGAGGCAGTGAGATCCTTTTATAAATATAGTGGAATTTATATAGAATTTCAATAATATTCAATAATTTAATTCTATTATTCGAGTAAAATAGCTCAAAAAATTCATATAATGGTTTGGGGAAAGATCTAAACTCTATAAAACCTTTAGTATCCAATTTTATTTATGTTTTTATAATTTTGAATCCTTTTTCACATAGTTAAACAACTTTTAAACTAATTTAACCTTACCAAGATAACTATAAATTATCCCATTATAACTAATTTTAATGGATAAAAAATAAATATAAATTATTTAATTATTTTAAAAATATAATTCAAAATATAAAAAAAATAAAAATAAAATTTCAAAAAGCTGTATAAATTCGTTATAGTTTTAGAACACATAACACAAACAAATCGTCTCATTGAACATATCCTTTTTAGATTTAAATTTTTGTGTAGGATAAACTTATCAATGTTTCTTTGATGAAATAAACTTGTTTATTACTAAATATGTAAATTTTTTGTGGCATTTAAATAAATCTATAGCCGAATTTTTAAAAAATAAAAATTATGTATATGAAAATACCAAAAGGGTATTTTTATTAAAATTAAAATATTAATTAAGTACAATAATGATAAGTTTATTATTTCAAAATTCATCATAATATTTTAATATTCGTATTTTTTTATTTGTTAATAAAATAATTAATGATTATAAATATAAAATTCAATCTTATCATAAAAAAAATTACAATTTTCAAGAAAATAATATTTTTTCTAGTAATCATGAAAAACATATATTTTACTGAAATAAATCAAATTAATACTAAGATCATTATCACATGTTGAATACATTAATTTCATTATGTTAAAATTATATAATTTATAAATTTTATTTTTAGATATAATTTATTTACACACAAACAAATTGTTTTTTTAATATGAAATTTGGAGCTCAAAATATACCATCATTATTACTAAACCTCATGTTGAATTATAATTTGAAATTTAATATTATAGTAATATTATATTTTCCATTACGTATTAAGTGAAATTAGTTATTATCCTCTATGCTACCATATACAACACATGTATATATTCTGAAGGTAAAATTCTATATATATTTTTTGTTCATTACATATAGTGTACCTTATAATCCAACATTCCAAAAATATAGGCTAGACCTTTTATAATCTACAATTATAATAATATTTTTCTCTAACTAAATAAAATTAATTAGTTAGATTAAAATAAGGACACTTGTTAAAATCACACCCAAGTACCTTCATGAATCTAATTGATGTTACAAAAACTAGAAAAATATGAAGATATGTAGTAACCTTATAATAAAGACCATATCTTATTTCTCCCAAACCCTACATTATTTTACATGTAATAATTTTTAATTCTACTAAATTAATTTTATAAAACATTTTTCAATAACAAATTCTTTTAAATTTTATTTTTTATAATGTAAATAAAAATATATTCTATATACCTACTATAATCCTTGATATATGATCTATTTTTTCTCTTTACTCAATATAATCTTTTAAAATATAATTGACATGAATTTTCCTGACATCCCAATCAAATTAGATTAATTTTGGAATTTTGTGGTGGCATTGTTCACTTTAACATCCATAATGTCATGAATGACGCATAAAAATAACATTCCTCTTTGTAATCTCATTTAGTTAATGTTATACCTATCACCATAATAAAATTATTGTTTATCCTCAATCCCCTTATGAGTATTCATCATTGATATAAATAGTACATAATGATTATTTTATTATATATGTAATGGTATACAAATATATTATGCAAGTTTTTTAATTAATGTATGATTGTGAATAAAGTAATAAAATAAAATTAATTATTCAACTAATCATGTAGAATTCAATTACTCATTTAGTGATATTACCATTGAGTAGTTAAATGAGATCATGGACCTCCCTATTTATCATTATATACCATAAATATAATATCCCATACATTTTGAACTAAAATTACTACCTAAAATTTATAAATATTCCTCTCATTATAATAGAAACATGTTTCCAATATTCCTTGAAATTTCAAAACATATGGTGGATAAATTATGATTACAAGACATTTTAATGGTGTATAAACTATAATGGCGAAAAAATAATTACATTTATAGTATTAGAACCTAATTTAAAATTTATTTTATATTCTAAAAACAATGATGAAAAACTTTCTTGACAATAGAGTTTATTGTGTCTATGAAAACTATCATCAACTGAACAAGAATTATAGGATGGATCATTTCACATTTTCATTAATGATTTAGACTCTATAGAGGATAGCAGGGAAGTCCCAATACTATTTACATTATGTGTATTATATATATTTTTAGATCTATTTTCACCAAGGATCAGTAAAATAAATCATATACATGAAACTTATTTTCATTTAAGACTATTAAGTTGGACTGGGAAATTATCTAGGTTGTTCATAGGAAAGCATGGTTAATTTTTTATTATATAAATATTTGTATGGATATTTTCATTGACTATTTCACTGTCAGTGGGTCCAATTTTTATCTGTATCTAAAAAGTATATGTGTTTTACTTCATTATTTTATTTAAAATAAACTTTTTATTAAATTATTAGAAAAATAATTTCATGCTTCAATAATGGTTATTACGTGTACATATCATTTCTCTATGAGGTATCCATGTATATAAATAAAAAATTAATTTCATTTAGTATCATAGTTTCCCTATAATGTTATGTGATATTTCATATGTAACATGAGATTATATCACTATTTTATTTATAACATTAGTTGTATTTAACATTTCATCCCATAGATCCATTAAAATGATAAGGAATTTTTGTTAAATGAAAACAATGGTGATTCTTATAATAAACTTAAATAGGGCCTCAAAATACACTTTTAATATAATCTTCTTGGTGGGATTTACTATTTAATATCATGTTTATGACATCCAACTATGAATTTTGGAAAGTACTTCCACAATGTATCTATTGATCACCATGTGGTATTGCATATGACTTAGAAACACACATACCTCCCCAACCAAAAAATACACCACAATAGAAAAATACTTTCTAGATGTTCTGTATTCATTGGATAAATTCAATTCAAACATTCTAAGAAAAAAAATGAGATTGTGCATTCTAACCATGAAACCCTCAAGTATCTTTTTATAAAGTTGGAAGGTAGATAAAATATAATTACCCATATTATGAAATTTAAGTTTTTTAATATAGAAATTTGGGATAAAACATATCAATGAATATGGTGATATACTCTATTAGTAAGATATTATTATCCTCTGATATGGACTCACTCCCTTAAATTACCATAAATAAAATGATTCTTAATGAGTAATTAATCCGATTTGACAATTTCATTTCATGTAATGTTGTTGTTTTATATTATATAGTAGTTTCAAAATGACCCTACATATGTTTCACTCCTAGTCCGGTAGTGTTGAAAGGGAGTGACCATTAAATCCATCCCCTATAGGCCTTAGGTTGGTAACTAACCCAAAGGGTTTAAAATTCAGAATTAAATGAATTACCCCCAACAGTAAATGAAAAAAAAAATTACTCCACCACCTCTAAGTCTCCAAGATATTAATATAAAATTAACATAATCCTAAATTTCATTTCAAGTGATACAAATAAAAATATTCAAATGAAATACCAAATGAAAACCAATGGCTGTGATTATGTAGTAGCTTTAACTTCTAAGCCAGTATTTCCAATATTGCTCTTGGTATCCCACCAAAATATCTGAAAATTATTTTTTGTATCCATATGGTGAGTATAAAAAATATAATCATTTAGAACATACACATAGACTACCATTAATATAGGGAAAGATTATAATAATGAACTCCTGATTCAATAATAATACTATAAACCCAAATAGGCCAGTTAACAATCCCTACCATGATATATCTTACTCCCCATATAACACATCTATTATTTTAAAATAATAACGAATTTAAATAGAATATGGTCACCCATAGAAACTTCCCCAATGAGTTTACATTGCCACACCACAATGTTAAATGTTTTATGCTCATATCCCTTCCATACCTACCTGTTACATATCCTTTCCAAATCAATGTGGCTAGAACCACAACCCTACATATCCTAACCTACCTAATGTTATAGTATCATGTGATAGAATTAGTCAATATATATATATATAAATATATATATATGACATGACATAGACATATAATCAATTATCCCACAACATTACCTATCAAAATCCCATGACAAGGGCTATCGAGTAACATGATTTTAATGGATATAAAACTTGTTCCCTATTACAATGACATAAAACCAAAACCCATATAAAAATTCAATAATCACCACGAAGTATTCAATAATAATTTTTTACTCACAAAAAACTGGGAATCTCCACCACAAAATACTATCTTTGAAATTGTGGGGATAAGGAGGAAATCATCTATCTCTTCCCTCACCAACCTAGATGACAAGGAAACCCCACTTATAATTTTTTTAGCTGTTTTTATGTGGTAAATAAAGCACGTGGGATGCATATATAAAAAAAATAGAAATACAAGTATATATATATAGTCTCACACTCCAATTGACTAAAATTTCAATATAATAATGTATAAGAATATCCCATATCACAACAACCTCACCTCAAAACCTCTATCTCCAACTACTTACACAAATATACAAAATCCACCAAACTATAAAACCATAAATATACTACATTCATATATCATTAAAATGGTAACCATTTTATATATTTTACTATTTATTAAAATGTTCCATTTAATAATCCATATAATTAGCTATTTATTGAAAACCCACTTTAGCCATCAACCAAATTTATCACCACTTATTTATCAATGATAAATTAATTAAACAATTATAACTTATTGGATTTAAATAAAATTCTTAATTAATTATATCCATTACCTTACCAACTCATCATTTTTATCTGTATCAAATATGTACTTTGAAATTAACCTATGGATTCACACATAAAAACCTAACTTCCAAGCTACGAAAACCATTATAAAAGCACCATAACCATCCCTCAACATATCTAATAGACTGACCACAACTCGACTACCTCGAATTATTTTATATCTATACTAGTCACCACTCTCACTAAAAATACCCTCAATATCCCCACATTTTTAGTATAAACATAGGAATAACATCCACAAACATAAAAATGTATTCTATCTCAAATAATTACGATAAAGTTAAACTACTTATGTCCTTCATATCATTTCACCATCTCTTACAATGTTATTTTTGTAGGATTTTTATATTGAAATGAATATGTTTTTCTATATTTAAGTGATTATACTTTTATGAATAGTGAATATATATAATCAATGATAATAGGGGTTAATAATTCCTAGTTTTAGTAACAAACACATCACAACTATTCATTCTTATTCAAGGTATCAGAAAAATAAAAATTACATAAAACTAGTAATCATATGTGAATTCAACATTACACAAAAATTTATTTCATCAAGATCATTATATTATTTAAGTTGATTCTTACCATCCACTAAATTGTAAAAAAATTAAACAAATTTTACATATACACATAAATGGGAAAAAACCCCGATCTATTACCTCAATAAAGGACTTCAGAATTGATTAGAAATATCCATTTTTGAAAAATATGATCAGAAGAATAATAATTCCCCATGAAGTTGTCAAACACATAGAACATAACATCCCCCATCAAACTCCAGCCACAAAAACACCCAAAATAATAATTCCCTAAATAATATCCTTCTCTATATGATTAAGGATAAGAGAATAGAGAAGAGAAAGTATGTAAAATCATATTTGATCACATAGCATCAATCTCCCTTATTTAAGGGTTACTTCCAAGGAATATAGGCTTAAATACCTCCCAAAAATTATATTATATGACCCATGAGTCAAGAGAAATATTAAAAGATTGATGTGTTTCATAGGGGATATTTAATATAAACATAGAGAATTATTAATGAATTTTTCCATAATGAATAAGGTTTTTATAAAAACTATATCACAACCCCATTATCTATACCGTGGTCACCCTACGTAAAACCTCATATTGAATCCACTGGTATGGTCAATGATAGATCCCATATACAAGGGGTAATGATTCAGTTGTAGTAGTGAAATATAATTTAACCACTCTTGATAAGAAGAGACTCCAAAATTAGCCTATCTAGAACCCAATATTACTACTCCCCTTTATATAAAAAGGATTATATAATCTAAAAATCCACCAAAATCATCATCATGAGCCTTAAAACAATAAGACCTATATAACAACTTAGAAAATTCATCTACAAGAAACAATGACATATGAATATGGACATTCCAAAACATCCATCCATATAAAAAAACCTAAATACAACCTATATAGGTTTCCGACAATATTAGACCTCAACTACAATATCATATAATCCCATATACCACAATACATAACCCCAAGATGAAATATTCTTCTCCAAATTAAATTTCATCTCCATCGCCCATTATAAAAACTTGAAACTCTTCCTAATACCTCAATCAATGAAAGCTTCTCAATGTAAAGGGTTAGAAGTCCATAGTTTTTTATTTTTAATCATATATTCTTCCAATTTCTTAAAAATATACATTATAAATCTAAAATACGAGTCTCTTTGTAATATTTGATATTAACATAACCTTTGGGGAACCATTAGTGATCAATAATAAATTATTTGTTCTTTGGATACCAAATTTTATACTATCCGATTGTTTTCATGAACAATATAATGTAGGGTCCAATATGGTCCACAATAAACTGATTATAAGGTTCATAATTGTTTAATTTGTTTAATAAACTTGTTTTTTGGATTTTGATGATATTTTTATATTTTTTTTCCTAATTTTTAAAAGATACAGAATGTCTCTAAAAAATGTAATACGCCATAATAAACAATATTATTCAATAATTTTTTTTGGTTTTTAGTTAATTGAATTTTTTGGCAATTTCCTAATTTATTTATAATCTTATCCCTTCTTTATTATATGGATTATTTGTCATAATGTGTAGACGAATGTACCATAAAGACTAACCACACTATGGAAGATGCTAATTTCTTTAGAACTAAAATATTTTATAAGATTATATTTCTTAGGTAATTCATTAGTGAATAAGGTTCTCATTTATTTAACCAAAAAATAAAATAACATTTACATCATTGAAAATTAAATCATTAATTCTCCATAACTTATCAGAACCAAGCTATTTATAAATACAAGGTGTCAAATAAAGGGGTAAATAAAATTTTGAAAAATGGTCAAAATAATAATAAAACATTGGATTTTGATATTATACGATTCATTGTTGACATACCATATTGATTTTAAAATTCATATTGTCTGGTAACCATAATGGATTGTATATATATATATATATATTTTCACCTCCCTATTATTATTGAATATCATGAATGTTGGTCGATAAAAAATTAAATTATAAAAATTTAGGTTTGGGTGATCAAAATAAATGATAGATTTATGAGATTGAAGAAATATAATGAAATTAATATAAGAAATCATCAATATATAGAGTGTTAACCAAGTCTTCTTACAACAATAGCATCCTTCTCTATTAGTTTCAAATTTGTTAGAATTCCATTTTTACATTGAAAGGGTGAAATTTTCCCCAAATAAAATTCATTTTTACACATCATTTCAATACACTATTATAATGTCCGTACATTTAGGGCTATATATGATTAAAATAGAAAAACCCAACAAACATTAACTATATATGATAAATTTTTTAAAAAAAGTAATCCCCACTGGAACCCTCAATGGAGGAACTCCACCTTCAATAAGTCCTCTATCTATGACATTTTTAATTTTATATTATTTTGTAGAAAATGTTCTTTAACAATCAGTATAGTGGGGAGATATTAATTATTGGTGTATGGGGGTTACTTTCTAAATCCATTTGTACTATTTGTGTAAGAATTTATAATATTTAATTTTTTTTGTTATTTTATATTTTTTTAATTATATTATTGTATTAATAAGTTTCCTTCAACTTTCTTGTTTTTATCTATTTTTATCATGATGAATTGTATTTTTAGGTTTCATTCACTTTCTCCTATCTCTATAATTTTAGTCACCTTTTTACAAGAATAATCACATTAAATTCCCATCTCGTAATGGAAATTATTGAAAATACATGTCGAAATTTCCTATTTAATTTTATCTATCTTTTAAATAAAATTTATTTAACAAATGGATAATATGTAGAAATATAGATTTTAAATTATGGTGGAATTTTAGAAAAATTAGTCATTTTTCAATGATATATTCAGTTGTATCATAATAAAACAATTGATATGTCGACTCCCTATTTAAGAATTATTATGAAAAAATATAACTTATCATCCCCAAAAATTATTTTACATTGGCAGGAAATGTGAATCTTTTCATAATAATTGCTATTATTCATACGTCAATTTTTATCACTTATTTTAAAATGGGTTTTCCATATAACAATTTATCATCCAATTAATTTCATTACAATATCAAATTTACCTATAGTTTATACATAATGTTTTTATTAAAAAATAAATCTTTAATAAATGAAAACAATATTAATAACAAAAAAATATAATCAGAGACCTAAGGATTTATCCTTCATGAATTATTAAGTGAGTTAGTCAGGAAATTCAATTAAAAATGGTAATGATCTAGTTTAGTCGAAGGGAAACATGTAAATTGAATATTCATAAACTGAATTATATTTTCAAAATATAATGTTTATATATAAGAAAGTAATTATTGTCCCACAGACATATATAGATATGTTTTTAATGGCTGAACTATGAGTTTAATTGATTGAAATATTATCTTTTTTCTTATTTTTATTTTTTGATATAATTACGAGATAATTACATTTATTATAATGGAGACTAAATCCATGGTTTAGTAATTTTTTTATATAATATATTTTATAAATGATATTTCATTTTGATGTAAAATATTCAAAGGATAGAAACTATCGTTATGCATCATCATTTTCATGGATATTAATTTTCCTAATATATATTGTTTTAAAAGCGGGGGGTGTGATTTAATTATTATTCACATTACATATTATAATATTATACATTTGTTTTTAACTATATTTATTTTCAAATTATATAATACAAAAATAACATGACATTATCATTGAATTCATTTTATTAATGTAAATTACTAATTTAATGTGTAAATGTTACTTTTAATTTTTTTTATATTCAAATAAAGTGACTTGGGGAGACCATGATAATGTTGATGTGAAATGGATGAATCATTATTTAGGAAAATTATATATTCGTAGTAAAACACACATTAGGAAAATTTTCCAAATCTAATTATGATGAAATTTGGTGGATAAGTTCTTGAATATGTGTAATAAAAATTTTAGAATATCATAAATCCCAATCCATCCATTCGGTGGCCCAAATACTTGTATCATTGGATATAATCATTACATTTGTATTGTTAAGTGGTAAATTTTTTACATTAGATATATCATGTCTTACATACCACTTGTTTCCAACAAATGTTTTTCACATATATTCATAAGGTGTAGAAATAAATTCATAATGGTAAAAATAGGGAGATATGGATTTTATGGATTCAAAAAAATCAGAAAAGTTACAAAAAAGTAGAGGGAGCTACATATCATCATTGGACAAAAATAGAAAAAGTGCAGTTCCATACAAGCCTCTTCCATGTCAACATGGAGAGAAAAGTATTCAAAAAAACATTACAAGGAAGAAAAAAATATTAATTGAGTTTTGGAACACGAATTTAATATTAGTTTGGTGTAATTTGTGTTTACAAAAATTTTTTGTTGTCCATATATATATTTTACTATGTAATTATATTATGATATTTAAAATTAAATAACACATTTTATTAATTGATCTACACTAATATTATGAATGAGGAGAATGTATTTTACAATATACATTTCAATATATATAATAACATTATAATGAATAATGTATCGTATTTCACTCACACCATATTTTATTTTATAATTATATTTTTTAAATTTAGGATACTTAATTTATATTATTTATCAAATTTCACAACCCTTATTTTAGTTATTTTATAGAAATTATCTACAAATTCAATATATAACCCTTTAATGTTCCTTAAAATATAACCTAGGGTCTTCACTGTACTATATATAATCATTCAAAACATAATTAATTTTATTTGTCATGAAAACATAATAACCACTTTTAGTTTATGATTATGAATGAAATTCATAACCATTGAAAACATTACATAGGAATATAGGGTTATACATAATATAATTCAAAAAAATTAATTAATTTTGTTACTCCACCAATAAAAATGTTTATGTTTATTTTTAATAACAAATATTATATTCATCTTGGTAATTTTAACTATTTATTTAAATAATATATATCTAATTAAATAATTATTTAGGTGTTAAAATATAAATACTGTGTTATTTTTATTATTAAGAAATAAACATGATAAAATGATAAAAATGGGATTTGGGATTGAGAATGATGTAATGGTATTCCAAGGAAAATTACATGAGAAAATCTCATAGGAATACCAATATTGAGTATGTAAATAGTTCCTCTATTTGTTTTAAAACATTTATAGGGTATTTAATGAACCTCCCAAATATATTTTGTATTTTAACTAATGTTGAGGGCTTTTTAATACTCAATATTGACATTAAATTTTTTAATTTAACTGATGTTGGTATGCTAAATTTTTATCTTCGATAGGAGATATTGAATTCACCACCTTTTATAAATATAAATAAAGATGGGGTATTCTTCATTCCCTCATGAGAAATCAGATATGGTTGTTTCTGATGGTAACTCCAATGGATTCTATGATTATGATGGTTTTACATGAACATTGATGGGGATATTATTAAAAAGGTCATTTTGTTGTCAAATTTTATACTGAGGGGAACTTTGGGATGCATGTTTGTTAAGGTTAAAGGATGCTAGGATCATATGATCCTCTTAGGGGAATTATTGACTAATATAGGACTCTCATATAAATATGATATTTAATCTTGAATCCTACTAAAATACTAGTTCAATATTGGTTTCCCATGTTCCAATGATCTGATCAAATACATTTGCAGATGTGAATATTTGTGTTCATAATAGGTTCTCTAAATCCGACTTATTTGTTTGTGATGATTTGGTTTATATATACCTAGTTTTACCCACAAGATTTTATTAAAATCTTTGTAGATAATGGTTGTTATTGAGTAACGATATATCCCCGTAGAGGGATTTCAATATGTCCACAATAAGGGAACTAGAGGCCACATAGTTTATTTAAACTTGATACGACACAATATTCCTTTTATGTTCATGTGGGAAGGATAACTTCCAAGATGTTTAGTGTTATATAGGATGGATTGAGAGGTGAAATATGCCTATTGATTTTTTGTGTGGGACATAAGTAGGAGTAGACCCTTCTAGTATACTATATCTATTGGTAACTAATATACAAAAATTTTTTGGGACTATAGTTGAGGGGGAGTCCTATATATCTTCATCATGACTGTTTCTAAGGGAATATCATTACTATCACATGGAAGATGATTGATTATACCTAATTTACCACTTCCGAAATCTATGTCACATCAAAAGAGGCATTACTATATAATCAAAAAATGAATCCATATCTAGTAAACATAAAAAAATTAATTATCTTCCTTATATAGAATTCATATATTTTTTAAATAGATAGTACAAATATTGAAACTGATGGACGGTTGATTGTAATTTCCTTAAGATTCTCACCTACAAAAAACATGGTTAGTATCATGATTGACACATAGGTTTCTTATAATTTATATATAATTGAAATATAGTTGATCCTAGTGATTAAGCATAGTATGATGCTCAAATATGTGACAAAAGTAGAGCATATCGAATTATTGTATTCAATAAAATTTGGTCATGTAGTCGTCATCAGAAAATAGAAAATAGAAATTATAGGATGCTAGGTTTCAACCACAAAGATTCTTATTATATGTCCTAATTAAACAAAAATAAACATCTATGTAGATTTTGTGACACTATTCGAGGAATATGTGATGCCCATACCATGAAAATTAATATTAAGTCGAAAGGACATGTTCTATAATGTTTATCTTCATGAATATAGGGAATGATGATGATTTATACTGTATATATTTGGTTTTAAAACAAAAATATAAAAAAACATATAAACATATGTGAGTATTGATTGATTTTAGAAACATAAGATATGAAATCAGTTTCACTTCATTAGATAATAAATATGGGTTTGAGTGGGGCTTACATAATGATGGTTCTCTGATAGGATTCATGTCTCAGGAAAACTAGAATAATAAGGGATTGGGTGTGGATTATGAAATATTTATTTCATTTCAGAAAAAAAAAATGGGGCATAACATAGTTGGAGTCCAATTTAGGCATGAATCCAATGATATAAAAGATAAGGTTCAATAAGATCAATTGGGGATTATGTGTTATCTTCAATTTTGATACCCTACCAATAATATGATTCAGGTGAGGGATGGGTTTTGGGGATTACTCCAAGGGGGAGGTTCATAAAAGAAAATCAAGAGTATTATATCTAATCAATGAAATTTTGGAAACCAATAATATTATATCAACACTAGTAATTATGAAATTTTATATTGGGTTGTAGGTATTATAACAAAAAATATTCCATACCAAACCAAAATATTCCAGTGTGTGACTCTCAATTTTTCATGCGGTATGTTCATAGAGTGTTTTATTCACATAGTTGATTTCATGGAGTGGTTAATACATATATTTGACTTCATAGAGGGATTAATCATGGAATTTGAGTTAGATGATATGTGAATCCATGTTTTTTAGTTCACAAAGGGGTTTTTCCATGTAGTTGAGTTTATAAAGGGGTGTGTACTTATAGTAGAATTTGTGGAATTTTTAACTTTTCAATTTTATTTTTTATTGGGTTCACATATATATATATATATATTTTGGGTTTCATCCACAAAGTTGAATTCATGGAGGGGTGAATTTACATCGATGAGTTCATAAAGGAACCTTTTTGCTGAATCATTTTAACATATAACTCATTTTATTGGTTCTCAAAGTTGTACAAATCCATGTAATTGAATTCATGGGGTTACATCATGAAATTTTTTATTGTAACCCCATAATTAAATCTATGTCATTTTTATGGTTTGGTCATTATAATAACCTCAGTACTTTAGTTATATTATTTTGTGTGGAATCATAAATTATTAACTCCCATCTTCTTCCTTCCATTCATCTGTGTGAATTTTAGGAATAATATAGGTAATTATTGGCATAATTAAGCTGGTGGATTCATAAATTAAGTTTGATAATATAGGTACAATATGAATATAATGGTGTTAAGCATGTAATAACCTTATGGATCATCTAAAAGAACATGTCATCATTTTTATGTCAAACCACCAAGAGTGTCACAAAAGGATTCCCAAAGCTACACGGTTAGACGTCATGGTAGTGTGAGGGGACTAATGAATGAATATCTAATGGAATATAATGAAATATATTGCCTATAAATTTTTTGAGTGCCTTTGGATGGTCAAGGAAAAGGGGTCCACAAATGTTCTTTTCATAGGAGGATTCAGGAACAATATTTCATGGTACATAAAGATGTGTTCACTAACAGGATAGGTTTTCATTTATCATATACACCATGGAAAGATGTTTTTTGAGGCTAGAACAAGGACCTATCATCATAAAAATAGGGTTCTAGGTAGTTTACACTTTTTTATTAGAAATTTTAGATATCCTTGTCCACCTTATAAAAGGAGATTCTCACAAAAGCATCCTCATAAAAGGAGACATTTTTAAAAAAATTCCATAAAATAGTGTGTGAGAAATCATGTGGCACATATAAATATCATTAAAATCATTGGGAATTGAGATACAGTTCTATAAAATTCATATAATTTTTTATGAATATGTTTATTTTCCTGTAATTTGAGATGAAGGGCATATAATGAATTTCTCAATGTCAACATTTATGTTTCAAGTTGTCTAGATATTATCATGAATGTGTGTTCTCTAGTTCCCCTTATATTTTTAGTTATCTAGTGGTTTTATATAGTTTTATTAATATTTGAAATATATTTTGAGTGTTTTTATAATCAATAAAAATTGAATATTCTGCACTGGTATTCCAAATTCTATAGATACAATATTGGAGATAGTTGGTGATGTGAATGCTATTTTGATGCTTACATGGGCTGAGGTTGATGTCTTATTGTGAAAAATTACTAGAGTGGTAGATAATTTTATAAATAATCTATATATATGAGTAGATATATATAAATAGGGATATGAATGTCAGTAATATTTATATTGGAATTGGAGTAGTATTTCGGATATTGAACTTTTTGGTAGTGACATACCTCCATTGATAATGCATGTGTCTCAATACCAAAGATTAAAAACTGAATAATTAATATTTAAAATATAATTAATATTATTTTAATATATAATGATCCATTTTATAGGCCACATATAAATTTATTTGTCAGCGTACATAGTCTGTAGGGGTGATGGTGTACGATTCACCAAATGGTTGATGTGTTTTCCCTTATATTTCTCAAATTAAAATGTTAATTTTTAGATTTATAGTTTTTAAGTCATAATTGATGGTCACATTATTATAACATAATCAATATGATCAAACTATCAATATAATTGTAAATACTTATGATTGAAACATTTATATAGTTGGGGATTCTCCTGAGTAGAAATAAATCTCTGTAATCTATCATTATAGATGAATTTAAAAATAAAGTGGGGTGAATTTAAAAAGAAATTTTAGTAGTATTAGTGCACTTCAGTAGTGCATATAATCTAGTAGGTACTATACTGCGGTAATGTAGCACCAGTAATATTCACCTAAATTGGCCTATCAGCCCGTATATTGGGACTCCATTCTATTATGACTTTGGGCCATCATTATGGGGAAATTCAACAAAACAGGAGGAGACACAGGATTATAGATTATAAAAGATTAAATCACAAGGATAAGCTAATATATATATATAATACTAGAGGTATATGGTGGAAATTCTATAGGGTTTATGCACCATGAATATCTACATGGGGAAATGATAGATTGACTACATGATCAGGTGGAAATATGGGTATAAACATTGAATTGGTTCTGGGGAGGGGTTGTTTCAGTATAGTCATGTCAAATGTGTATGTAATTTTTTAATCTTGGCCTTCGTGATATGTATTCTTGGACATCAATTCATGTAAGGGATCTTTATCAAAGTAGATAAAAAGTGGACTCCTCAAAAAATTAATATATATTTAATTGAAGATTCTATGATTAATTTATGACCTGTAATTGAGATTAAAAACGTAATATATTGTATGATGTGGTCTGAAATATCAAAATTTTATTTTCATAATTAAATACTATTTCACATTTTGATGTGCAGTAAACCATATAAACTAAAAAAATCATATTATCATGAAAATTTAAGATAATCCCAATTACTTTATTTCTAAAAATATATGATTAATTCATGCCCACTATGATATATTAAAAATGATCCAATCTGAAATTTTAAAAATATACCTATTTTTTAATTTCTAATATGTATTGGTTACTAAAAAATTAAAAAACTAACATAATATAATAAATAATTTTTGTAATGGAATTTAATTATTTTTTACCTGATATATAAAATTGTAATTTAATTTGATGTGAAATGTTATCGAAATATTTAAAAATATTTGTTTACAAATATAACATATTTTTAACTTCTATTCATTTATAAAATGATTATCACCTATACCATTAGATAATACTATCATGGAATTTTGGACAATGATATTATATTAATTTATTACATTTTTGGATCAAACAAACATCTATTCTATGTATTATGTGATTGAATGGTTAAAATCGCATATTAGTAATTTAAACAATTTTTAGTAAAAAACATGCATCAAACTACAAAAATAAGGAAAACATTGTTCAAATTTTATGGAAATTTATGACATTTATCATCAATCATTTTTGACATTTTTTTATAAACTTCAAAATATTCTGTATTCATTCAAAACACATAAAATGAACTAATACTATATTAAAAAAATATGAAATACATTTTAATTTTTGACATTTTTTTATAAACTATATGTTAATTTAATTTGATATGTGGTTTAAATTAATTGAAATGAATTTTCCAAATTATAACACTTTTTAAGAATAAAAAAGTTTTTTACCAATCAAACCTCACTAAATGACCATAAATTGTTATTAATGTTTTGGAAAATGATTTTAAATAAAATTCTCACCATTAAAAACTAATTATATATTAATATCACTCAATAGTTTCCAATAGCGATAAAGATTTTATTCTAAAAATATTTCTTTTTTTAACATCCAAATGTGTATCAAATAATCCAAAATAATGAAATGCACTTGAATTGTCATTAAATTTAATGAAATGATAGTTGATTAAATTTTAACTCAAAATGAAAAATCACATATCGACATGATTTTTATTTTTGTTGAAAATAATAAAAAAATTATAGTTAAAATAATTATTTAACAAGAAATGAACTCAAAAATATTAAAATAAAGCCAAAGAGCTAGAATTTGGTGAAAATTTTAAATAATAATTTCTAATTAATTTTAAAAAAAATAGAATAAACCATGATTTAATATCATCTATGATTGTAGTAGAATGATTTAATGAAAATTTTTAAAATTACTTCTCTTTTATAAGTACAAAATGGCTGTTAAGCGATTAAAATGGTGAAAAAAACATTGAATGTTATAAATATTTTTGATAATATTCTGAGGATGGTTCACATGAACCAAAACTATTCAAGTAAGGTTTATTACCATACCACATTTTTTCATATTGATATATATATATATATATATATATTTTATTCTTATTACATGTTTTTACCCTTTTTCAGGCACATTTTTATGGTGTACAAATATTTTTCTTTGCATCAATATGTTATAGAAGTTCACTCTAAAATGAAAAATTGAGAATGAAATGATTTTTTAATCATTGTCTTATAGTTTCAATACACATATATAACTAGATACAATCAATGTATGGAAATCATATTTAATGATTCCATAATCATCGGGACTCCATTTTATTTAGTGATTACCAATAAGTGTAGATAATAAGAATATACTGACTATTAAGAATTCAATATATTATGTGTCATTAAAGATTATAATCTATGTGTGTGTGAAATGGTACTTAGGATAGATATTATGACTAATGTATATCATAAATTGTGTATATATATTTTTGATGACAATGTTGATGTATATTATAAAGGTGAGGTATTTTTCGTTATGTGTGTCCAAAATAGTATGATATATATAAAATTTTTAAGAAAGTATTTCTCCCTTCACAATAATTGAATTATATACCTCTATAAAATTGATTAACTTAAAAGAATATAACACAAAAATACAATAAATTTTGTTATTACATTTGTTTCTTGGTAATGAAAAGAAATATTGATCAGGTATTAATAGATGAAAAACATGATTTCATAATTATTTATGTAAATTCAATAAAAGAGGGATTAGAACAATGTTATAATTCATAGGAAGGTTAATTTTTTATGGGTTTTCAATTTCAAAATAGGTTCCATAATGTATTTCAATATATCCATCTTAGTATACGTGTTAGAAGAATAGAAAATTCAAAACAATTATTAGAATGTTTCAAACTAAGTTCATCTAAAAGATCATAAAATTTATTCAAATATAATTTTTAGTATTGAATAGGTCTCTGTTTTAGAATTTATGCCTATTAATGTTATTCTGGTAATTATTTAATCCCATGTTATTCTTCATCATGAATTAATTTAACTACATTAATATTTCACAAATTTATATTTTGAAATAATTGTTTGAGTTTTTTGAACAATTTAGCGTATGTTAATTAAGAGAGATAGCCCTAATTTTATTGTTTTGGTCTATGTATTTATTTAACTATATTAAGTATTACATGTGATTTAATTAATTAAATAACTTAAGATATTATTTTTTATGAAGTGATAAATTAAAAAAATGTTTAAAATTATATGCATTTTTTCAGTAGTCAAATAATAAAAATTAGTATTTAATCAGAGATTAAATAAATTTTGGTGACATGAGGTTCAATTTTAAATTATAAAAAGCATTGGGTAATATATGAAATTTAATAATTCAATAATGGTGGACATGTTATATCATTAAATTTTATCAATTAAAGTTAGTATTCATACATCCCTTTTATTTTAACAAATAAAATTGAGATGTATCCTAATTCAACTACAGATATTGAGAGATACACATGATTGATTCTTCTGAAATTAGAGCAAGGATGTCTGAGTAATTTTGATTATTCATTTGAGTATAAAATGGATCAAGACTAACATCTAAGTAATAATATGTCATTTGTGAACATACTTAGAGGAATTTATGTTTTAATCATTTAAAAACAATAATATATTCATCCAAAAAGACTCCATTCTCTTTATAATTACCTAATGCAATTTTTTTGATTTATACATTTGATCTAAAATTTTAAGGTAACCCACATTTTTTAGATCTCATCATCTAGATTTAAAATAATATTTTCATTGAAAATCCACTACCCAACTTCCACTATTTGTAACAGCCCGAGATTTTATAAAAAATATTCTTTTTAATTTTATTAATGTCTTGTGTTGTATGCTACACCAAAAGAAGCTTTCACAACACACATCCCTGACTTGCCTTGAATTACACGCAATCACGACCTTCCTCGATAGCGTGTGTAGTATGCAATACCGAGTTTCACTAAACAACGATATGCTATTAAAATATTATTAAAACTAGCCTTTATGAATAGTAATAACCACCTTTTAAAATTTTAGAAATTTTAGCTCTCAAAATGGACTTCATTTTTGGATTCGGAGTATCGAATTTAGCCTACGGTGAAATTTTGGTACTTTTCGGATAACTTTCATATTCTGATGAATAGTGAAAATTACTAAATTATAATTAAACACAACTTTTTTAATCAAAATAATTAATAGTGATAAATTATTAATTTGAGTGGGTTTAAAGTATATTTAGAATATATTTTTACAATTTAATACAATGTTGGTCATTGGATATAATTTCACATTTAAACCAGTTATAAACAAGTGTCAATCTTTTGATAGTTATTATCTCTTAAAAACACGGCTTTTGTTTTGACGACGGGAATTAATTTTTAAATTAATTAATGCAACTGATATGTTTTTAATTTGGTAAAATAGAAATTATTTTTGAGTTCATAATATCAAATATAGCTTAGGCCTAATTTTTGGAATTTTTCTGAAAACTTTCAATTTTTGATGAATAGTGAAACCACTAAGTGGTAGTTAAAAAACTGAATTTTTCATAAAACTTAATTTTACCGCTTCTGTGAGTGGAATTTCGAAAATCCGAGAGACACAGTTAATATCAATGACTAAAATGTGGTTCAATGAGATGAAAATAATTTTTGGTGAATAGTAACTTTATACTTTTTTTTACCACGGTAAAAAGTAAATAGGGTAATTAAGGGTAGAAATGATATTATTATTATCCTAACACATGTCCTAATTCTATTGGACAAGTTTAATTCGACCAAAAACAAACATAGGAATAAAATATGACCATTTAGGCCCACTTGGATTAGATTAGGACATTTATTATTAATTTATTTAAATAAGGGTTAAAAGAGTTAAAATAAAAGTTTATTTACTAAAACATTTTTAATATGGGGTTATACATAAGATAAATTCGAATATAAATATTAATTAGAAATCTAAAAAGATTTCCTACATAATGGTATTTTATTTGTAATTTGTAGACATTAAATAATTTAATTTATTTATGACACAATGATGATGCAGTAATTATCTTATTAATGAAATATTGACATAATTGATGTTATAAACACAACAATAAATGTAATTTGAGACTTTTTATGAATTCCACTAATTTTCTAGGTTACTATGATATATTATTGTTGATTTAATCAACTTGGTTAGAACATATAATTCTATTATGAATTTCACAAAAATCATATATCAAATAGTGTCAAAATTGACACAAAATAGTTTTTAAATCAAATATTATATTATTAATTGTTATTTTATTCTTAAAAATCTAAGGTTCGGCAAAATGACATAGATAAGGATATATATATTAATAATAAACAATTTGGGGTTAGTTTGGCATGTTATAGTAAGTGTATTAACCATATAGTGTAAGAAAACAAAAAGACATGGTAAAAGTTAAATTATTTAACTTAGAGTTAAATCTAATTGATAAGGTTAAAATAATAACCTAAACTTTTCTAAATCCTATTTTTTGATAGGATTTCGACCCATCCCCACTTTAGCTTCGAAATAAGACCCTTTGGAACCATTATAAACCGATTTTGCCTTTAATATAAAATAATATTTTGACATATTCCTAAAGTGCCCCTCTCCTCCCTTATAAAAGGACACCTCCTCCCCCTATTCCTCACACCAATTTGAGCACTAAATCTCGGCCAACCCCTGCCAAAATCCCTTCTCCACTTCCCTAGAATAATCCTAGAGGTCCTGGTCTTCTTCAAAGACCAATCTTAGTTCCCTAAGTGGAGGATTAAAAGAGGAGTTTCAAAGAAGAGGTAATATCCATTACCGATCTTTTCAATTTCTTTCTTCTTAAACTTATTCTTCTTTAGTTGTTTCATGACAAAGTAAAAACATCATTATTACTTACATACTGATATGTTATTATAAATATGAAACAACCCGAATTCACCTTTTATCCATCCTACTGAAAAATGAAATCACCGCGCGTGCGTACGTACGGAATACCGTCTCCACGCCGTGGTGTAATCTATTTTCCACCACCACCTTAATAGGATGGGTATAATGGTGTAATGAGTAAATATATATGATTATTATAAAGTGATATTGATACTTAAATAGTCTACATACACATCAACACAATTCCACGACCATGGGAACGATATCATCGCTCGTGCGTACGTACGGACTACCGTCTCCACGACGCGATGAGATTCATTCTCAATGATTAACCATTCATGAATGATTATAAAGTATATATAATTGGTACTAATGAAATATATGACATAATAATGATACTGGATTTATGTAAATTTATATGTATGTCATCTACTTAATTCCATTCACTTCAATAAGGAAACGAAAACAACGTTCATGCTTACGTACGGACTATCGTCTCCATGAATGGTGTATTTCATTCCATTTATCGATATTATATATATATATATATTATTAATATATATTATATATAAATCATGTTTTACATTCTGGATATAAGTAATCATGATCCAAGTAATCATATTAATAATTACAAGTTAAAAACACGAACGACAAATGAGATGATTTTACCCAAAACGCTACTTTAACATTAATTTACAAAAGAACAGGTAATATAAAGTCATAAGTGGACCATATATGATATAATAACAATTAATATGATTATTGAATAAGTCAATAACATGATTTAAATCATTATACAGGAGGTTCGGACACTTACAAAGCAAGTCGGACCTCAGGTAAGGGAAATATCACAATCTCATTTTTATCTGAGATTGTTTATACTTTGGCATTTACTGGGGTGTATTTTATCATCCACATTCATGTTTCATCAATATGTAATATTATTTCCATCCACCTATAATTTTTTAAATCCATTTTTACCCTTCGGTGAGTTTTTAGTAAAAGATATGAAAGGAATCTTTTGTCGTTTTTCGTACGAGGTACTTTTTGACTTTTCCGAAAAAAGTACGAAGAATGTTTTTTTAACTTATACGGCAAGAATGGATTTTTAAAACATTATTTCCAAGAATCTTCCTTTATAAGTTTTCAAGTTTATTTTTAATCAACTTATTTTATTTTAAAGTCGTATGACATGTTATGAAAGGAAAAATGTTTTTGAAGTTGAAAGGATATTTTCCTCAAGAATGGAGTTCAAGTATTTTATCAAAACTATTTTCCATCTAAGATAATAAAAGGGTTCTGTTTTTATCCCTATTATTACATGGATTTGATTATGTTTTGATGGAAATATTTTTAGGAATTCCTTTATCTTATATGAATTGTTTTATGATGTCATGTTGTTTAAGAATTCCATTTTTGTTACATGTGTTATGCGATGATGTATGATTTATGATTATGTGGCACACATAAGAAAGGATTCATTATAAGATGGGTGGGACCTATATCTCCCTCCAATGCATTGGGTAAATATTTTATATCTCATGAGATAGACATGGCTGGAATGGTAGGTTATACCGGTTCAGTGAAACAGGACTGAAACGAGGGTTACTCGATTTAGAAAGGGACTTTGTCCACTAAGATAGTCTTGGAAATGAGTCTTGACTAACAAGAAATGATTCTCTATGATTATGTGTGAATTCCACAAAGTTTCATGTTTTATGTTATTATTATTGTGATTACATTTCACTGCCATGATTTATCCCATGTTATGAAATTATGATCTCTTTTGCAGGATAAGATTTCCAAAAGTTATTTGCTTATGTATATGATGTGATTGATATTTCTTTTGTTTACCCTTACTGAGCATTTGAGCTCACCCTTTTATGTTTTCTTTTCCCCAGGATATAAAGAAAGGTTTTAGGTATAAAAAAAAGATCTTTATGGGAGATGTTGAAGATCCTTCACCAGGAATTAGAAGATTATATTCCGAGTTTCCAAAGACACTAAACTATTACGATCCTTGTGTGTGTGTTTTTGTAATGTACTAAGTATTCCGCAAATGTAATGTAATGTCAATATACGTCAGGCTTCGGGTATCTATAGTTGGTATCAGAGGAATGGTTTAGTCAACCTTTGGAAAGTAGGATGCGAAAACGTTAGTGAGATCCCTAGAGATATTTCCAAGGTATGTCTAGGGATGTCCCTAAGGTTAAGTATACATATAGGTTATAGTACTAGAATTACGCTAACGATCATGGAATTAAACCTAAGATGTTAGATATTGAAGGTACTCCCCCTTTATTATGTTGTTTTCCCTAGCATGATTTTTTCCTCTCACACTATTCTTTTTGGGTTTTAGACGATGGTTGGAACCCGAAGAAACTGTGTTGATCAATGCAATGGACAATGCAATGATTGTTCTCCTGAACAAACAAATGTTATGGGAGATGGAGTGAAAAATCTTCTTGCTATACTTACACAAGCTATGAATCATTCTGGACTTCCAAATGAGCAGAGAAGGGAACAATATTCTATTGAGTCCTTCATGAGGCAACGTCCTCCTTCTTTCAGTGGGTCTTCTGATCCACTTGTTGCTGAACAATGGATCAGTACCACTGAAAAGATATTTTCAGTTCTTCAATGTTCTGAACATGATAAAGTCATCTTAGAAGTTTGGAAGGTGAAGTTGATCAATGGTGGAAACTTATCAAGAATACGAGGCCAAGAGATGAAATTGAGTCCATGGAATGGGACGAGTTCAAGAACTTATTTTTCAATAAGTACTTCCCTCGTATTCTTCGAACAAAGATGGAGAAGGAGTTTCTTGAACTAAAGCAAAAGGATGGTGAATCTGTTGGTATATACTAAGCGAATTTTACAAGACTTGCAAGGTATGCATCTGGCATTATCATCCAACCTGAAAGTAAAGTTGATCGATTTTTTAGTGGCTTAAAACCAAGTCTTCGAAGGGAATTAGCTATAAGAGACTTTAGTAGCTATGAAGAAATTGTACATTGTGCTATCAAGGTAGAAATGGAAGTTGGTGTTACATATCCATCTCATGGTTTTGACAAGAAATGAAAGATGGAGTTCAAGGAGAAATCTCAGAATAATGGTGAAAAAAAGATGAATGTTTCCTTATGCACAAAGTGTGAAAAGAAGCATGGTGGAGATTGTCTTAAAGGGACTAGAAAATGTTTTAAGTATGGAAAAGAAGGTCATCGAGCAGCTGAGTGTCGAAGGAATGGAAAAAGGGTTTCTAATGATGTGAACAAAGCAAACACTGCAGAGAACACACCATCAACACTCCAATGCTTCAAGTGCAAGGAAATGGGGAATTATGATATTAAATGCCCTAATCCAAGGGTTAGTGATGATCGACATGAGCAACCGCTTAAGGCAAAGGACAAAGGGAAGTCACATGTGATTACTATTGGTGATGTTGAATATGAAAACGATGTGGTGGAATGATTAAGTGTTTATGTAATGGGATTCCAAAATAATGTTGTATCATAAAGTATTGGAATATTTATGTATTGGTCTAAAGTGGTATTCAAAGTGATTGAGATATTTTTGGAAATAAGTTGATATGCGCATAATGAAGGAAAAACGAGAAAACGAAATGTTTAACAGTATTCATGAGCTCATGATTGATATAAGGACTAAGTGATATCATGGTTTGATTATAAAGAATTTTGAGGATTTTGGTATGTGGAAAGTGTTAACGTTTAACTGCATTCATGTTTTCACTAAGGTTCAAAGGGTATTCAAGAGAATACATGATTAAGGACTTTGAATGTTTACAATGTGACCAACAAGACATATCTTATGATATATGGGGATCAACGATGGTATTAAATCACTAGTAATTTTTTTCACTATATTATGAGAGTGGATTGCAGTATTATGGGTAAGCCTAAATATTGGAATGGATTATGTTGGACATAAGTTAGTATTGTTTAAGGATAGAAGTTTTTTTTCGATATTATTGATGGTATGTTATAGTAATATAGTTTTAGAAAAAGGAAAACCTGCAGGACGAGCGACAGCCCATCGCGTCGGACAAGGCTGTGGGAATCGAACCCACAACCGAAGTGCGAGTGGCCTTTATCGCCTACCACTGGCCTACAGGAAGTCCCTGTTTAGTAGAAACTAGTTTTATTATATTAAGCAGTATGATATATGAAGTATAAGTCCATTTTAGGAACCATATATGATTAATCTCACTATAGAATGACTTATGTATATTTAATAACTTTTGCTAACCTTTTGTTTGAGACAGATGGAATGACCCGTCATTCTATCACATGATCTACTAACACTTCACGAATAACAAATTCAACTTCATTTATTTGAGAGATGAAGTTGAAATTGTTCAAGGCACGAACAACAGTGAGATTGTACCAAAATAAAGTAAGTATTTATTCTAACGCAAATTTTCAACTTTAGGGAAATGATCTTGAAAACCAAAAATGTTGTACTAGTGATCTTATACCTGATGAATGAGATGGTACCTTATATCATCACAAATCTATGGATTTGTGATTACTGGCTTTTCCATAGCCATGTTCTCTACCACTCTCCATCAGAACATGATGGTTAGATTTTTCTTCCATATCCATATTTACACCTATGTGGAAACCCAGTGATTAGTTTATTTGGGTAATCGTTACATTTCATACTTTAGTTTTTAAAGCCAAGTTTTGGTATTTTTTTACGATGTGGGTTTCTATTAAAGAAACTTTGGAATAGTAAACCATTTATAACCCCGACGAATTTCGAGGGCGAAATTCATTTTAAAGGGGGTAGAATGTAACAGCCTGAGGTTTTATAAAAAATATTCTTTTTAATTTTATTAATGTCTTGTGTTGTACGCTACACCAAAAGGAGCTTTCACAACACACATCCTTGACTTGCCTTGAATTACACGCAATCGCGACCTTCCTCGATAGAGTGTGTAGTACGCAATACCGAGTTTCACTAAACAACGATATGCTATTAAAATATTATTATAACTAGCCATTATGAATAGTAATAACTACCTTTTAAAATTTTAGAAATTTTAGCTCTCAAAATGGACTTCATTTTTGGATTCGGAGTATCGAATTTAGCCTAAGGTGAAATTTTGGTACTTTTCGGATAACTTTCATATTCTGATGAATAGTGAAAATTACTAAATTATAATTAAAAACAACTTTTTTAATCAAAATAATTAATAGTGATAAATTATTAATTTGAGTGGTTTTAAAGTATATTTACAATATATTTTTACAATTTAATACAACGTTGGTCATTGGATATAATTTCACTTTTAAACCAGTTATAAACAAGTGTCAATCTTTTGATAGTAATTATCTCTTAAAAACACGCCTTTTGTTTTGACGACGGGAATTAATTTTTAAATTAATTAATGAAACTGATATGTTTTGAATTTGGTAAAATAGAAATCATTTTTTAGTTCATAATATCAAATATAGCTTAGGCCTAATTTTTGGCATTTTTCTGAAAACTTTCAATTTTTGACGAATAGTGAAACCACTAAGTGGTAGTTAAAAAAATGAATTTCTCATAAAACTTAATTTTACCACTTCTGTGAGTGGAATTTCGAAAATCCGAGAGACACGGTTAATATCAAGGACTAAAATGTGGTTCAATGAGATGAAAATAATTTTTGGTGAATAGTAACTTTTTACTTTTTTTTACCACTGTAAAAAGTAAATAGGGTAATTAAGGGTAGAAATGATATTATTATTACCCTAACACATGTCCTAATTCTATTGGACAAGTGAAATTCGACCAAAAAAAACATAGGAATAAAATATGACCATTTAGGCCCACTTGGATTAGATTAGGACATTTATTATTAATTTATTTAAAGAAGGGTTAAAAGAGTTAAAATCAAAGTTTATTTACTAAAACATTTTTAATATGGGGTTATACATAAGATAAATTCGACTATAAATATTCATTAGAATGCTAAAAAGCTTTCCTACATAATGGTATTTTATTTGTAATTTTTAGACATTAAATAATATAATTTATTTATGACACAATGATGATGCAGTAATTATCTTATTAATGAAATATTGACATAATTGATGTTATAAACACCAAAATAAATGTAATTTGAGACTTTTTATGAATTACACTAATTTTTTAGGTTACTATGATATATTAGTGTTGATTTAATCAACTTGGTTCGAACATATAATTCTGTTATGACTTTCACAAAAATCATATATCAAATAGTGTCAAAATTGACACAAAATAGTTTTTAAATCAAATATTATATTATTAATTGTTATTTTATTCCTAAAAATCTAAGGTTAGGCCACATGACGTAGATAAGGATATATATATTAATAATAAACAATTAGTGGTTCGTTTGGCATGTTATAGTAAGTGTATTAACCATATAGTGTAAGAAAACAAAAAGACACGGTAAAAGTTAAATTATTTAACTTAGAGTTAAATCTAATTGATAAGGTTAAAATAATAACCTAAACTTGTCTAAATCCTATTGGTTTATAGGATTTCGACCCATCCCCACTTTAGATTCCAAATAAGACCCTTTGGAACAATTTTAAACTGATTTTGACATTAATATAAAATAATATTTTGTGATATTCCTAAGGTGCCACTCTCCTCCCTTATAAAAGGACACCTCCTCCCCCTCTTCCTCACACCAATTTGAGCACTAAAGCTCGGCCAACCCCTGCCTAAATCCCTTCTCCACTTCCCTATAATAATCCAAGAGGTCCTGGTCTTCTTCAAAGACCAATTTTAGTTCCCTAAGTGGAGGATTCAAAGAGGAGTTTCAAAGAAGAGGTAATATCCATTACCGATCTTTTCAATTTCTTTCTTCTTAAACCTATTCTTCTTTAGTTGTTTCATGACAAATTAATAACATCTGTATTACTTACATACTGATATGTTATTATAAATATGAAACAACCCTAATTCACCTTCTATCCATCCTACGGAAAAATGAAATCACCGCGCGTGCGTACGTACGGAATACCGTCTCCACGCCGTGGTGTAATCTATTTTCCACCAACACCTTAATAGGATGGGTATAATGGTGTAATGAGTAACTATATATGATTATTATAAAGTGATATTGATACTGAAACATTATACATACACTTCCACACAATTCCACGACCATGGGAACGATATCATCGCTCGTGCGTACGTACGGACTACCGTCTCCACGACGCGATGAGATTCATTCTCAATGATTAACCATTCATGAATGATTATAAAGTATATATAATAGGTAATAATGAAATATATGACATAATAATGATACTGGATTTAAGTAAATTTATATGTATGTCATCTACTTAATTCCATTCACTTCAATAAGGAAACGAAAACAGCGTTCATGCTTACGTACGGACTACCGTCTCCATGAATGGTGTATTTCATTCCATTTATCGATATTATATATATATATATATTATGAATATATATTATATATAAATAATGTTTTAAATTCTGGATATAATTAATCATGATCCAAGTAATCATATTAATAATTACAAGTTAAAAACACGAACGACAAATGAGACGATTTTACCCAAAACGCTACTTTAACATGAATTTACAAAAGAACAGGTAATATAAAGTCATAAGTGGACCATATATGATATAATAACAATGAATATGATTCTGGAATAAGTCAATAACATGATTTAAATCATTATACAGGAGGTTCGGACACTTACAAAGCAAGTCGGACCTAAGGTAAGGGAAATATCACAATCTCATTTTTATCCGAGATTGTTTATACTTTGGCATTTACTGGGGTGTATTTTATCATCCACATCCATGTTTCATCAATATGTAATATTATTTCCATCCACCTACAATTTTTTAAATCCATTTTTACCCTTCGGTGAGTTTTTAGTAAAAGATATGAAAGGAATCTTTTGTCGTTTTTCGTACGAGGTACTTTTTGACTTTTCCGACGAAAGTACGAAGAGTGTTTTTTTAACTTATACGACAAGAATGGATTTTTAAAACATTATTTCCAAGAATCTTCCTTTATAAGTTTTCAAGTTTATTTTTAATCAACTTATTTTATTTTAAATTCGTATGACATGTTATGAAAGGAAAAATATTTTTGAAGTAGAAAGGATATTTTCCTCAAGAATGGAGTTCAAGTATTTTATCAAAACTATTTTCCATCTAAGATAATAAAAGGGTTCTGTTTTTATCCCTATTATTACATGGATTTGATTATGTTGTGATGGAAATATTTTTATGAATTCCTTTATCTTATATGAATTGTTTTATGATGTCATGTTGTTTAAGAATTCCATTTTTGTTACATGTGTTATGCGATGATGTATGATTTATGATTATGTGGCACACATAAGAAAGGATTCATTATAAGATGGGTGGGACCTATATCTCCCTCCAATGCATTGTTTAAAGATTTTATATCTCATGAGATAGACATGGCTGGAATGGTAGGTTATACCGGTTCAGTGAAACAGGACTGAAACGAGGGTTACTCGATTCAGAAAGGGGCTTTGTCCACTAAGATAGTCTTGGCAATGAGTCTTGACTAACAAGAAATGATTCTCTATGATTATGTGTGAATGCCACAAAGTTTCATGTTTTAAGTTATGATTATTGTGATTACATTTCATTGCCATGATTTATCCCATGTTATGATATTATGATCTCTTTTGCAGGATAGGATTTCCAAAAGTTATGTGCTTATGTATATGATGTGATTGATATTTCTTTTGTTTACCCTTGCTGAGCATTTGAGCTCACCCTTTTATGTTTTCTTTTCCCCAGGATATAAAGAAAGGTTTTAGGTATAAAAAAAAGATCTTTATGGGAGGTGTTGAAGATCCTTCACCAGGAATTAGAAGATTATATTCCGAGTTTCCAAAGACACTAAACTATTAAGATCCTTGTGTGTGTGTTTTTGTAATGTACTAAGTATTCCGCAAATGTAATGTAATGTCAATTTACGTCAGGATTCGGGTCTCTACACTATTCATAGATCCAACACCCAATATTATAGTGGAAGGTTTTTTTTATTTATAATTTTTTTTGAAAAAATTCATTGAAATATATCTATCAATATAATTATCAATATAATTTTTAACCACGTGTATATATTTAGTTATATTTTTTAAATAATAAGAGAATTAAATCCTAAAAATCAAATTATAAGGGCTGATCTATTACTGAGATAAATTTCAACAGTCTTTTATCCAAGACCTAGGTATTTTGGAAACCACCCATTGCCCCAACAGCGCACCGCGCATTCTTGAATTGTCCTTTCCCACACCAATATTCAAAAAAATACCAATTATTAATTAAATAATATATTTTTTAATAAAAATATATATAATATATATTTATATATATTTTTGTTTATTTAATAAAGAAATAAAAATAAAATTTGTTAAATGATTATAAAATTAGTAAAAAATTAGAATTTATTTTAAAATTTCTACAAAATATTTTAATAAACAATTAAGATGTGACATAAAATTATTCAAAATTATTTACTCTTTAATTTTTTTAATTAGTTGAGTGTTATTTATATGTTTTTATTTTAGTCATTACATAGAATACTATCATGATCTTAATTATCACTTCTATATGTTTATATTTATTAATTTTTATTTAAAATAAAATAGTTTTTGAATTTTAAGATTTATTTTTATATTAATTATTGATTATTTATGTATTATCCACCCCTCCATTATTATGTTTAGGTTTTTATATCAATTATTTATTTAATTTGACCCCATTACCATAGAACCAACCCTTGTATGTGTGTATGGATTTAATAGAATGGGTTCTAATGGGGAGATGGTTCATGTAACGAGTTGATGGAATACCAAAAAAAGTATGATCATCCGAGAATATAGTATATTTCAACTCAATTCGAGATAAACCCAAGAAGTACCCCCCTTGGATAAATATTTGTTTATCATCACATGATAAATTAAATCAATAGTTCAAAAACCATTGTTCATTAAATAATGGAAATAATTTCTATGCATTATAAATTTTATTTATGAGATCACATAAATTTTTAAAACAATAATCATGTATAGATAAAAATGGATCATGTGTAAGATTGTTTGATTTTTTATAGTTAGTTATATATATAATTACTAACATAGAATATTTAATAAAAATCCTCAGAACAAATAAGATATATTTTTTCAAATAATTTTAAATATTAAAATGATAATATAATGTATATAGATAAAAAAAATAGAGCGTTAATAATGATTGAATGAGTAAATACTCCCTAAATACTTTTCAGTATTATAATGAACATAATATGTTATTCAAGAAGGGAAATATATTTTTTTTAATATTTTATTTGTATCCTGGAAGATATTTAAAATTAAATAAAAATGTAGTTGTGATTTTATAAAAATGGTGGAAAAATAATTGATTAGTCAATTAATAAAGTCATTAATATTATTATAATATAATTTTATAATATAAATTTTGTTTTATTTCTATAATATAAATATGAAAATGTGACTGTAGTATTTCATAAAAGTATTCTATAAAAAGAAAATGTCATCACTATCATATATTTCAAATATTTGTACAAGAACTTGTGTATGGTACTATGAATCATGAAGAAATAATATATGACAGAATACACTCTACCTGTTTTTCATAATTCATGAGTTTTTATGGAAACAAAATACAATACATATGGCACATCGAAGACTCACTTGATGTCCAACACATTTTATACTATTAAATTTTAAGTGAAATACATAAATATTTTGAGAAAATTATTCATATTCCATGTAATCAAAACACTAAGTTATATATATCGATAATGGTGGGGAAGAAATATATGATATCTATAATTAAATATTTTGTGTATGTTATGATATTGAATCTAATATTTACCTTTTGTACTCATTCTGACTAGGTAAAATATGTTCAAGGTGCATAAGAGGTTGAACATGAAGAAAAACTACAGAACCCCATTGACTATTTTATTTGAGTCGCAATTACTATGTAGATCATCAAATGAATTTATAGAATAAGGGATTTATTATTTTCTCATCCCTGAGGAAGGTGGAATGTAATTTTAATATGATTATTAACCCCTATCTTATTAGTTGTTAGGGATAATATAAAAATATATAAAATGGAAGGAATATATTATTTGAATAATAGATTCCATGTACCAAAATCATGGTTTAAATTTGTAGAATCAACAGTTAGAGTATGTAAAAATTATATAAAATGGATATCCAAGATATATAATGAAAATGAAGGTAAATTTAATTCTTATATGTAATAATATCTTACTAATGTTTTCATGAAACATCAGGTAATTAACAATCAAAAAATTTCCCATGTAAATATGAAAATATTTAATAGAATTATACATACTCTAGAATCCTATATTGATTATGAAATTTATCATATGGAAGTCAAGATAAAATTTCTAAACTGGAAGATTTTGGATGATATATATACAGAAAAACTAGAAGGGTTAGTGAAATCCAATTATTTATTTAAATAATAATGTACATATAGATCAGTTTACATATTGATATACGAATCAATATCATGGTATTTTATTTTTTGTGGGCCCATAAGATAATTTGTTTTCTTTATGAATTAAATTTCTATTTTTTCCAATAACAATATTAGTGGTTGTGATATCATTTACGGAGTAATATATGATTATAACATATTATTAATTGGAAATGAAATATTTGTCAAGTTATTAATAAACTCTTCATTAAATTAATTATTTTTCATAAATAATTTTAGTAAATTATTCGATGATCTTGAGATAAATATTTTATTACATATATCTAATAGGTGGTTTGGACTATGTAGTCAATAATAATTCAAGAAAATGTGTTTGTAAATTTAGTAAGAGAAATATTGAATGAATAGAATCCATTATTATCTATACATTAATTATTTTATATATATTTCATGATATGTACTATGCTTGATCTTATTAATAATATTCTGGTATATCTATCATGAGTATTAATGAAAACATTCCCTAATACTATAGAGGATAAATTCATGAAATATATAGAGGATACTGAATTATTAATCTTGGATATATATATATATATATAGGATCTAAATAGATTTTTTCCCTTGTATCATGGTAATTATATTGGAAGAGGTAAAAAATCTCAATGTATCCCATTGTTTACCATTCTAAAAATTTGATTATATTACAAATTCTAATTTGTTTAATGAAGTAGTATGATTATGAAAAATTATATCAAATATTATATTTTACATATTATTGGAGATGTTGAAAAATTAATCTATATTAACACTAATGTAATGGTTTTTAATAAAAAAACCTATATCACCCATATATAGAAATATTATACTTCAAAAATTACATTCGTTGATGGATTTTAAACAATTACGTGAGGTTGAAATTTATAGAGATTCGGTATTGGGAAATATTGTAAACAAACATACTAAATCAATTACTCAATAGAATATTGAGAATTGGGAGAGAGTTAGTAGGTTATGTATAGTTAGAAGTGGTCTCTAGTGAATTTAGGAGATTGTTTTCATTAGATCCTTACACTTTATATTCATTAAATAGTTTTTGATTACCATACAACATGTATTCAGTATTATGTATGAATATAATATTCACATTATATGATGTTTTCCTTTATATATGCCTTGTGTAATAATTTACTTTGAATATTTTATCATATCAATGAGTTTTACCAATTCACTCTATAATAAGAATCTCATTATCCATTGATGATATTCTGAATGTGAACCCATTGGTCTAAATATAACTATCTAACATGAAACATCAAACATATGGTTATCAATTGTCAGGGGATTATATGAATCATAACTTTTTCATCTATTCATGGCACATAGTGATCGTTAGTACAACAAAATCTTTTAGGTTTTTATGAATATAATTCATTGATTAAGGTAAATTGTCATGATCCCTTTCATTAATGGCACCCCACCTGGGATGTTAATTGAATAAGGGAGGTAATGATTCCTATATCCAACCTCCATGAGGCCATGGGATAGAGAAAATCACTTAGGGTATATTATATACACATATAGTAGTAATTTACCTCTAAGATATGAGAATTAATGGATAAGATAAAAACATCAAAAACACCTAATCATGATAAAATTAATGGATAGAGAATACATTTATCAAATGTAATAAAATAGAAAAAACGATGGAAAAATAAATTTCCAAAAATAAAACCCTATAAGTGGCCAAAAATCCCAAACACCACTTAAAAACCCCATTATAATGTAATGTTAAGTAAAATCACCAACAAACTACTAAAATCCAAAAAAAATTGTTTATATTTAAATAGGGTGAGAATAATTAGTATGCTTTGTATAATAATACCTAGATCCTATCATTAAAAAGGAAATAAAATCATGATAAAAATAAATTATCATTATGCGAAGGGGGCTCATCACATAAGTATGTATAATATGTTTCTTAGACTCATCTGGGCTATGTATCACCAAATATCACATATATGTGAAAATATAATATAATAAAAGAAATAAGGCACACCTCTTACACTTCCACACCAATTTATTTCTCATCCCCAACTATACATTTCATGACCAACATATCCCAAAATTTAATCCAACATATTAAACCTATGTGTTTCATTTTTTGTCAAAGTGTGCCAAATATTTGTTTAGTGAGTTTTGATGAAGTGGAAATCCGTGGATATTTATTATGGATCCATCTTATGAAATGGGATTTCATGCTTGAAAAATTAATCCTTGTATAACTATGATGATTTTTTGTGATGATATTAATTGTAAAATTCATGTTCCAAGAGCTTACGTGTTTCTTTAACAAGATTAATACAATATATGTTAACATGAAAAAAATAATAAATGCATGAGGAATAATTAAAGTTGAGGAGTTTGGAATAGAGTATTATATAAATAAATATTTTGAAATACATTTCAATACATAGATATTTTCTTGGTATTTTAATTGTTTGAATACCTAATAAATTAGTCTAACCCTATAAGAATGCCAAGGCCAGCTCAAAACATGGAACATGTGGGATTCAAAGGTCACCCAAGATTAAGGGAATCATCACGAGTAAATTAGAATGATAAGTTTGGAAATTTTTAAACCTATAGAAGTTACCATGAGTATTAGGGGATTTGAAATATTGGAGGGACATTTCACAAGGCTCGTATATCATGTGTCGGAATGTTCATAGGGTTTGGGAAAGTATCATGTTGGCCAAAGCTCATGTGGTTTGTGAAGTGTATCCGGGTCCGAAACTATGTACCTTTACAAAGTTAGATTAGTAATTGCACGAGTAATAAACAAAATAAAATATCACATGAAGGTTTCATGTAGGAAAACACTATGTGGGTAATGTTCCACAATGCATTGAAAGGACTATAATAACACTATCCTTCTAATCTGATCGATAGTTTGAATTTGACCCTTCCGATCTAGGCAAGAGATCATCATCAACATCATCTGAATGTGTACTACACAAAAAATGGCTTGTAGTATGGGTAATCACATACGAATCATTGTTCCGCTAAAGGTTTTTTACGAAAGGATTATATACAATTGTAAATGTTATGTGATATCTTCCCAATGTTAAGAGGAGTCGGGAAAATGGATATGGATGATTTTCTTTAAAGAATAATAATTATTTTTTATAATTATTTTGTTGATATTAGTGATACATTGTGAATATTGTATAAATAGAAACATAGTTAATAATATTATTTATGGAATATGATTTTTATGTTTAGTGTGTAGTGAATCACTACGTGAGTGAAAATACGGCGTTGGATGATGTTGGTTGACTGTGTGAATATTCTATGATTTTGTGCTTTAAAGAATGTATTTTTTCATAAAAATTCATATTTTTTCATAAAAATAGCATGTAGAAATAAAGTGTTTGCATCATGGTTAATTTTAAATGTTGTTTAAAGAAAATCAGGGCTATCATATTGTGCATGGTATGAGGAATGATCATTCTTCAGAGACTGATATATCAGTTTTTTCCATTATAAAGATATTTTGTAGATTATTCAATGGGTGAGGATTGATATACATGCAGTACATGGAGAAGCCACATTCATGATCGTGTATTACTTATTAAAATTATACATGAACTATGATCAACTGAAAATGAAATTTTAGGGAATATAATTTTTAGTCACGTGATGATTTGGAAGATGTTCTATACAGACATTTTTATTGGAATAGAATTTATAGTATCTAGAAAATTTATCAAATATCCTTATGGAGATGAATTAAATTTTATGTGATGAGTGATTTGTGGTGTGTTTTTGTGGTGAATAAATAGAATTGTCTACACACAATGAATAAATTTTTTATAGTGGTGATTAGAAATATATAGTGAAGATTCTTGTAGGAGACCATTAAAATTCTGTAAAATGCTTTCAGACTTCTCAGAATTATCCTGAGATAATTTTTTTAATAACTATTTAGTTTAACCCTAAAAATAAAGGGGAGATTCCAGTGATAATGGCGTGTGGAATACAAGGAGAGACCATTATTATGGTGAAGTGAGGAGACAATTTTTTGATAATTTGTTTACTTTAAGCATTGAAAATATCTATTTATAATGAAAGAAATGATTCTTATAGATAATTTGTCATAGTGCTATAAAAAAATTCATTTTTCACATTAGAATCATCTTAAAAAATTAATGACCAGTACATATTTGGGAAGTAAATTTTTTTATTTTGATAATTAACCAATTTAGTCATGTTCTTCCAAAACTGTGCATATGAGAGTTTATTTATCTTGATGTCTCAAAAGAAAACATCATCATCAGTTTTTTAAGAAGCCCCCAACATTCATAAGTTATCATTCTTAGTGATAATGTAATAATTGTTTTAAAATATTTTTTTAAACTAGTGTTCTAGTGAGAAAATATAAAGATTAGTTGGACTCTATTCTAGTAAAGAAATGTATGTTGTATCTTTTTGTTATTATAGTGGAAAATATGTGATTAAAGTGTTAAACTAATCACAATAAAAAGTAGTATCATATTGAGACTGATGCTTGTAAAAATATTGTGTTCATGTGCTATTTAATTTATACTTCATTTTAGAGATGTTGAGTTATCATAATTGTGGACTATATAATAATAGGACAATATTAGTTAATGTCAACAGAAATAAAAATATTAAAAATCACCACCGATTTAACCCCCTATTAGTGGGGAAACTCTACCATAAGAACACCAAATAGTATCAGAACACATGGTTCCCTATAATAAGATCCAATAAATATTGAATATACATAATATGAACTTATTAAAAAGTAGATATTTTCCTACTTTGAATTGAATAACTATCGTTGTTAGAATAATTGGATGTTTCCATGTCATCGAACTGTTTTACTTGAATTAAGGAAATGGTTTCTTTTCAATTCCCACCTATTTTTGAATATTATCTTGTTTGAATTAATGATAAGATAAATATTTATATTGATGAAAAAAAACAAAATTCAATTTTTATGTCTCATTCACAAAAGTTTTACAGAATGGTTGTCGGAATTGAATATTATATGGAAATTTGGGATAAATTGGAATGTTTTTATATAGGTAACATGAAATCCATGGATTACAAATTGAAAATTTAGAGGAAAAAATTAGAATAATTGGAAAGGGTGAAGAATAATATATTGACGATTACTTTAAAAGATTCATTGAAATTGTAATTAATATTTGGGTTTTGGTGAAAATCACATTTATTCAACTTTTTTCAAAAACCTTGATGATAAATTTTCCCAATTGGCTTGATCCAAAAGTATTTTATTGAGAACATATATATGATTTTACTCTTAATGAATTTTATAACATACTCATTTAATATAAAATGTAAAATATCTAGGTTTTCTAGAATAAGATCAAATATGATATAGATATTGAATTCATGAGAAACCTCAAAATTATAGATAATGAAATTTCAATATCAATTAGATCATATGACGAAAATGATGCTGATGACATTAATATGATCATTTATATTATATAAAATATTATTAAACTATAAAAATTATAGGGGGGGAATTAAATTACCACTTAAGTGATACAACTATAATGACATTGAACATTTTACATTAAGTTTTCTTAAAAAGTTGTCTATGGAATATGAGATAGGTGATAAAGAAGCACAATTTTTTTTCAAAGTTCACAAAAGGCACAACCAAAGTTTATGGTGGAAAGAAGAAATTATCTAAAATTAAAATAATAATTTTTGTGAAAATAGAATATGAAGTCAAATCGAATATAGTAATCCAATCAGAAGGTGCATCATACTTCATGGCTCATGTTGTAAAAGGTTTTGATACCTATGGTAGTAAAAATTATTAAAATTAATGAACATCAATATAATATATATTGATGAATGAATTATAATCCTATGTAGATACAACACAAATATTAACAATGAAGTATGAAAATTATTCATATAAAATAGAAAAGATAATTGAGGAAAAAGAATAATATGCAATTAATGTTGTTTTTTACATTGATGAAATCAATATATTGAATGTATGTTTGGATGAAAAGGTAAATATAGTGAAGGAACATGAATAAAAAAATAATCTAAAAAAAGAGGAATTGATGTCATAATCAATGTGTCTTAAAGTACAAAATGACCTAAAAATGGTTAGAGAAGATTTCAAAAAGGTTTAGGAGGTTACTGAAGAATCATCAAAATCCTATGAAAAGAGGAATTCAGTGAATAAGTTTAATTTACTACTCCATGAACCTCCAAATAAATCTATTATCTCCAAGAATTCAGGTCCGAAAATAAATTCTTGTATAGTTATGGACCATGAAGAATAGTGATAAATAATTTTAGGATTCAATGGATAAAATAAATTCTCTATGAATATTCCATCATGAATTGAGAAAATACTAGTATATGTAACATATGCAATAAAATATATAATACATAGTTATTATTAGTTAGAAATATCAATATTTATAGGACACTAATGGTGTGGTTGAGTGTTTGAGAAAAAACAATTATTTATTTCGGTATAACATATCCTTACAAGAGATTGGCAATGAAACAAGGGGGTCTATTTTGTGAAAAGTAGACCAAATTTTAAAATTTATAATGTAGTTATCAGAAATTCAACCTCTTCTCCAACACAAAAAAATATCTATTTAGAAGAAATATATAGAATATGTGACCATCAAGGTAAAATTGATGAAAATAGAATGAGTATTCTTCTTGAACTAATATCCAATATTATGAAAGTCACATGAGTACAAAAATTAAATGAAAAAAATATTGTTACATGGATTTTTATTTGTAATCTAGTAGATAAACCAAGTTAGGGATTCTTGATAGTAGATTTTAATCAAACAATAATGGTGTCACAAAATTTTGATAAATATTGAGAATCATGAAGGGGATAAATAGCCATTATAAATTATTATTGTATAAAAATTACGGAAGTTGAAAAAATAATAATTTTTGTACAAAATATAAATCAAATGGTTAATAAAATAGGAAAGACTATTCCTAACAAAAAAGTTTACTAAAAATAAGGAAAACATAGAATTACTAGTTGGTCTAAAAATATGGGTATACACATAACCACGTGCATCGTCTTGATGCAATGAATTACATAATTTATGTGACCTCAAATACCAGCTGGAAGTCCCCTCCATAATTGATATCTAAGAATGGGCATTCATAACCTTATTTTATTCACTATAATAAAGTGTAAAAATAATATCTTTCTACACTATAAGACCAAGAAAATCCATCCAATAATACCACATATTCCATATAATAGTCTGAGATAGACATCTAAAATTTTTGACTACCTCACTTGAATCTGATTCATCCCATAACGAATTCCAGGAAAAATGAACAGCGTACTTGAATGCCTTTATCATGGCCCATATCTCAGCCTCAATGGCATGAACACTTCCAATTATGTGATTTAACCAACCCTTAGTAAAGCCTTAGTATGTGAAAGAAAACTAAAACAACCAAAAGTGACCGGTCCACCCGAAGCTACCCCATAAACATTGATCTTTACCTCTTCATGAATTAGAGGTATCCGCCTGATGAATTTTGGAACTAGCTGCTTCTTAGTCCTACCAGTTTCAACAAGATATCACAAAATAATAATATTAGAAAAACCATTCTTCATAACATGAGTATATGTCTTAAAACATTAATAACAGACCTATGCATATAATTAATTCCATCATGAAATTCCAAGACATGATTTTCATAAGCCTGAGAATTTCTCACCTTCCAGATGAAGGAACTGATAAAGGCAACAAAAAAGAGTAGTTAGTCAGGTGTTAATTCGCTACATCCTTCTCGGATAATAGATAGCATAAGCTATTCAAATCCTATAGGATTGATCCTACAGTCAAAGACAACCCAAACATAATTCTATAACCTACATGTAGAATGAAAAGATATGAAAACATGATCAATGGAATCAATATCATTCATATATAGAAAATAGAACGATGTAATAATTATTCATGCACAGTGAAATAACCACGGTAATGGTAATAAATTTCTACAAATTATCCAAATTAGCAGGTATTTAGTAGGTGCTATGAAAAATGATCTAAAAGTAGATAACCAAGAAGGCATAGTACCACAATCACATTTTAGTTTATAGATAACCCTATAATTAAAGATTCTATTTAAATTGGGTTTCCAAAAGATTGTATCTATATCTATATATACATATATATAATTCTCTAGCAATAAATGATCTAGTAAAAGGTTATATGCAGTAACATGACACTACATTTAAGAAATTGAATTCAATTTTAAGTGATGATAAATTTCTACATCATCTACTATTGGCCTTGAAAACCAAGTTGAATTATAGAAATTATTGAATGAGTGTTTAGATAAAATTCATCTAGAACATTGAATGATCTATGTATAAGTACACTTGATGGAATTATAGTATCATAATGAAATATATAATTAATAAACATTTGTAATCTTACTCCCAAATCAAACCACAAGGAATTCCAAAGAAGTATCATTAGAAGTTAGCATATTCTAAGGGATATTTTTTAAAAGGGTTTCCTTAAAAATCTAAAGGTCCTTAATTCACATTCCATTCATATCCAAAGGTTTAACACAATATTTATATGAAACTATTATGAGATTCTTCTCATGAATATAACAAATCCACTGAAAATTCTGGTTTAAATTCTGCATCTCATTGAGAATGATTCTAGGCCATCTATATAGATAAAAAACATATACAAACACATAAGTGAGGGAATAGTTGATAAGTAAGATCCTCCCAAAGTGAGACATATTTGTTACTTTACATGTATACATTTTATTTGTAATTCTGATGAAAATGTTCTCTAAATGACATATTTTAACTCCACCCTAAGAAATAGGCAACCCAAGATAAATAATGGGAATGGACCCTCTCCTAACACAGAGTTTTCTAGCTACCCTGTTTTTCTTTGTAATGGGAACCACTTCACCAAAAATCACATAGGATTTATTCTAGTTAATCATATGGATAGCCACTTCTTTATAGTTCCCAAACACAACATTAATATAAGATATAGTGATTTTATCATACTTCCTAAAAAGGTATTTAATCATTATATAAAAGATTTGAAGTGGAAAATATATATATATTAGCCTTTATTTGACAATATAAACCAAAATGCACATAAACATTAAGGCATGTACTTACGTAGTCTTCAACAATAGAAAAGTGTAATCTAGATAATGAATTACCCTATTTCAGTCTTATGGAGCATTGAAAAAAAACTACTCGGTCACCCATTAACCATCAAATAATGTTTACCACTTTTTAAAATGAAATTTATCATCATTATGATATCATAGGAAAACCAATGCATACACATAATGTCAAATTTGAATATCCATTTTATTATGTCAAACGCATAGGAAATTCCAATACTAAGAGACATATACCATTTCATAAATCTCCTTTTCTTAATAATGACACACATTGATGTATTATAGGGACAATTCTAAATAAATCTTCCATGTACAAAGAACAACTGAATATTGGTAAACAATTCTGTGGAAATTTTACCCAATCTAATAGTAATTATCTTACAAATCACATTTGGAATAGAATTCCGAATTTTTACCTGCCTAAAATCCATAATATCAAGGGAATTTTCTTTTTCTAGGATCAGAGAAATGATATTATCATTAAAACCATACAGCCTATAAGTATGAATAAAAAATCCCTAACAGCATTATATAACTCCATGTGAACAAAAACCATTTTTAACATGAAGATATTATTGGAAAAACCATTCGGTCCTGCATCATTATCAATGTTCAAGGAAAAAAGAGACACTTTAATCTCCATCGCACTATGTACATGAGTCAAAAATTGATTTTTCATTTCCTCAGTAGTGTGGTTGATGTTGTTGATCATTTTTATGTTTTATCATCACTATTATCCTTGTACAGATAATCAAAATATTTGTTAGATGCATTAGAAATTTCAATCTCATAATTAAATCTTTTTATATTAGTTTCAAAGGCAGTGATTCCTCTTTTAGCCTTCTTATATCTATGAAAGCTATAAAATAATCTGGGATTTAAATCACCCTCTTTTAACCAGTTATTGTTATATGGACATCTTGAAAGATTTTCCTTGAGAGTCAACAAATCATAAAACATTGAAAGAGTTTTCATCCCTTCCCTCAAGATAACGACATGATTATGATTACATTTTCAAAAATTAATCAAATTATTTTTAGAATGTTGAATAACAATATCAATTATGGAAAAATAATCCATACTCCATTTTGTATTATTTTTGTTGACATTCTTTAGTTTCATGTAAAAAATATGACGTGGGCTTCCAATAATTGAAATCTACCAAGCATCAATGACTACCTCCTTAAAACCATGTACCACAAGCCAAAAATGGTTGAATTTAAGGGTAAAGGGGTATCTTTAAAGAATTAATTGAAACATCCATAACAATAGGAGTATTATCAAAATAAATCTTAGGAAGCGACATACAAGATAAACTGAAAACTTCATTTCTTTTATCCACCTGAACAAAGAAAAGATCCAATTTTATTTCTTGCCTTACATTAAGAGTATATCTAGACAAGGTATTGTTTTATCCAACAATAGGTACCTCAACTAGTCCACAATTATAAATAAAAGTATAAAATTAATGAGCATCCAACCTGCAGAAATTATACCTTTTCATTTACCCAAGCCTTAACATAGTGTTGAAATCACCATGAATTATCCTTCTTTGAGTCATATTTTCCGATAAATTTTCAGAAATTCCCAAAATTTCCTTCTTCTAATACCCTATTTATGATTATCTAAAAAAGTAGTATAAATATCAAATTCATTCATCCCCACTGTCATGTTTATTGGCTGTTGGTCTTGAGATAAGGATACTAGGAAAATATTTTCATGCATTATCACCCAAATGGATTATTCACCATCCTGATTACTATTATAAGTAACAAAAGAGAAACATAAGGTAGACAACGTGGAGGAATTCCAATTATCAAAGGTATTTTTGTATTTAAAATTCTAACAACCATGGGTTTTTTGTTTATAATTAAATGCCTAAGGAACTTGACCATGGGAGATGCCCCAATCCCATGGAAATTAAAATATAGAATCTTCATTGATGATGAGACCTGATCTATGTCGATGGACCATATTGCAGCTAATTTTTACATTTCTTAATATTAATTATACTTTTCTTCTTCTTTCCATTGTCATTTATAGATGTTACATTCCCATGAAACACCACTTTATAGATTAAAATAGATGATGGATCACTGGAAGAAGCAGTCACAACAGGCAATTTTCCGTTAGGGAAAATAGTCACATTAGTGTGATGTACTTCAGTGACATCAGACCAAAAACCAACATTAAATTGGATCAATTTAATTGAAGAATGAATCAACTCACGTGATACATGGACAGGGGTCACCATCTTCCCATCATTAGACGACGGTACTTGTGAGAAGTGACCATCACAATTATTACAACTAGACAAAACCATCCTAGGATTAGACTACTCTATAGGACCATTCTGATCAGAATAGTTCATAGAGATCAATTGACCAAAACTAGGTTTTTCAAGAATAATCTATTTAGATTATATAAAATATGCAAAAACTTCGTGAGTGACTACTAGTTAGATAAAAATATATGTTTTATCCTGTCATTTAATAGAATAAGTAGAAACCATATCCTTGGATTTTTTATCATATAAATTAGACCTTGAAGATTTTGGTTAATATTCCTTTATTGAAATATTTTTTTTCAAAGTGTTCAGTGAAAGAACCCTCTAATAAAGGCTATACCAGAGAAGTACACTCAAGAATATCAACAGTTATAGGCAGATTGTGTGTCTCAGTAATAATATTTGAATATTTTTATAATTTCATATCCTAATTGGGAATGGAAAATTCAACATGATCATTAGGTTTGTACATATATATGGGGTTTTTTCCTTTATTCAACTCAAAAGGATCAACTCCAAGATTAGATGTATTAGGGTCCTTCCATTCCTCCAGCTGCTACTACTATCATCACGACCCCTGATTTTATAAATATTACAAAATTTATTTCTATTACTTTCATAAATTAAATTTCTACTGTGGTGAAAGTTATGGTATAACATAGTCTTTATTTCATTATGAATCACATACATTATACATTAATCACGTATTGTTAGCAAAACCTCAACAACAAGTATTGAAGACAGATCATATAACACCAATATTCAATCATAGTGACCAAATATAGGATAGTATGTTTTATTGTCCATTGATATGGGGTTTCCATTAGAGTAATATATATTCCAAAGAATATATAGGGGCCACAATAACCAATTTAGTTTGCATATTCGAACCAATACTAGAGCATGAGTGTTCCAGATATTATAAGGACCAAAATAATAACACCACTAATGGATTCTATAGAATTCGAGCTTCAATGTGACATATCTAAGACCCCGGTCACTTTTCCTTCACTCCTTAGATGAAAAAACCACATGATAAAAAAAACATATAAGAAGAGTCATTTCCAATCATCTAAACCCCATATATCTGATATCCACATAGTATTCACATTTAATTTCCACATCGTAACCACTTTCAAAGTCAGAACACTAGCAACAATTGTAAATTTTCATAGGATATCCCACTCCTCGATTGTATCTTGGTCAGTAAAAACATGAGAAAACCACACCTTCTTGATGAAACATCTTTTGGTGATCATCAAAATCATAGAATTTATATCTCCTTATATTTTTAATAACATCAGCAAAATTTTTCTTTGGACCTGAGTCTGCACGCGATGGTGAGCCTTTCAACTTTAATTTGGAATTTTTTCAAAAGTGAAAAAAATTATTTATGCATTAAATCACTTTGAGACTTGGTAGATTCATAAAAAATCTAAGAATCTTCATCTGTAAGATAGGAAAATATTCATTAGTAATAGGGGTTTTCACATCTTCCCCTCATTTCTCCCCACCTTCTTCTACAATATCTTCCTAAAACTAAAATAAATAGTATAATGATGATTTATTTATTGAATGGATAAAGAACAAAATTCATTGTGTTAAAAATTTATTTGTTTATGAACATGATGTATTGTTCAAAAATTATTCACATATCATCAAAATTACAATGGATGGAAATAATATCAAACATGGAAAATGAACCATTGGAAATCTTTTTAAAATTATAGGTTCTATAAATTCATTTTACTTCAGTTCCAATGATGAAAATACTATATAACATTGAATTCCTTTCCATCTTTGTCAAAGGTGTATATGTAAAATCTAGAATAATAATATTGTGAGATATTTTAGAAGATAAAGAGGGAAAGGGATGAAATCATTGTAAACTATCAAAATGTATATTGGATCAATGTTCACACAAAGGGATGCATATTATATCTTATGGAGACATTTAACTTATTCATATTTAATTTTGAGAACAAATGGCAATACATAACTACAATGGTGATGTGTGTTTGATTACATTTATTTATCAGTATACATGGGTGACTAATTTCATGTTTAGCAAGAACATGTTAGAGGTAACTAAAATGATAGAAGTATTTATAAGGAATGCTGAGAAAGAGATGGGTACCTATATAAAAAAGATGAGATTAGATATTAATAAGTTGTTTACATTTGATTATTTTTATATTTATCCTTCCAAACAAGGAATCAATCATCATTAAATCACACCAAATACTCTGCAGAATAATTGTTTTATTGAATGAAATAAAAAAATCATAATTAATATGGGTATAAATATTTTAGTTTAACACAACTTAATAAAGTATATCTAAGTATATGATGTATGTACTTACATTTAAATACAAAAAAGTTGTTTAATGAGACTATAAACCAAAAATATTGCATATGAAATGTGGAATAATAAAAATCATTCTATTAATTAATTAACTGTTTTTTGTAATCCCTTTAGTTATTAAGATCTATAACATTAATCTACGATAATTTCATGAAAAATATATCAAATAATTTTCATGGGATTCTAATCTAATGGTTGAGGATATAAATTTTGGAAAGAATAGATAAATAAGTTTTTTGACTATTTTTATTTTAAAATCATTGAAAATAAGGAAAAATCAGATATCTCAATTGATAATGATTTAGAATACATAGCATAAAATTGTATAAAAATGGAACAAAAAAATTTTTATATGACATTGAAATATCAAAAAATCACTGATATCGATTTTGGTAATACCGGTTATGAAGATGATATTTATCAAAATATTATTAAATTGATCAATGTATTGAAGATACATGTTGAGTCTAAAAATATCATTAGAAATCAACATGATCTATTTAGAAATAGAAGAAGATTTACAATTGAATATCAAAATCAACCAAGTATTCAAATTTGACCTCACACATTAGAAGAAGTAGTTGATAATTAGTAATGGATACAATTTTTGTATTATGAACAACATGAAATTGAGAAGAAATACCCTTAAGATTTTCAATCAAGCGAAAAAAATCAAAATGTTATTGGAACAATGTGGGTAATCGTATATAAGATAATTGGGAAAGGTGGAGTATTGAAAAAAAATATATTATATGGTTTTCAAATGTTATTCTCAAATAGAAGGAATTGACATTGAAGAACATATTTCACCAATAGAAAAACATTAAATAATAAGAATGTTCATGGTAGTAGAAAGAGAAAATATATATATTCATTAAAAAATTGATGTGAAATATGTATTTATATAACATAATGGTTTTTTGTTAGAGTGTTATGGAATCATGGAGAAGGGATGACGGTTTCCACCAATCTCTCTAGGGTTACTTCTTCCCCCGCTTGAGACATCTTCAACTGGGTCTGATCGATTCTTGATAATGGAATGATTTGATCATAAATGCGAGATTAATCCAAAATCTGTAAAGACCGAGCCGAAGGTAGATGAAGTTTCCATTGCTGACTGACTTAATAGAAACACTTTTCTCGAAGCACTTAAAAGAGTGGATTTTTGCAACCCCACAGTGACGAAGCTTACTCTTTGTAGGAAGCTTGAAAATTGTAGATTTTCTGTCGATGCTGATCCAGATGATCTTCAGCACTGCATGCAACTCTTTAAATTCTCACTTATGGTTTTCTTTTCATACCTCAAGGGAAATAGGCCAAGGTCAAATCCGGATCAGAAAATAAAAATCTCTCATATTTGGCGGATAAGTGATTGGAAACTAGTGCCAATCAGAAAAGGATAATTTCATATTCTATTGGAATCCCAAGATGAGATTGATCGAGTTTGGAGGTATAGAATTCTGAAGCTCAAACAAGGTGTTCTTCACATCTCTGACTGGGATTATGCATTCCTTCTGCATACCACAAAGAACACCATGGTTCAGATATGGGTGCGTCTTCACAGGATTAACTGCTATTTATGGCACACAAAAATTCTCAATGACATGGCCTCTTGCATAGGTATGCTGCTCAAAATTTACCTTCGTACACTTAATGTTGAGCTCGGTCTCTAGGCGAGGGTAGTGATCGAGGTTGACATAGCCTCCAAGCTCCTGGAAGTCATTGTATTTAGGGATAATGAGTTCAAGACTGAGGATCGGGTTGAATGCGAACGAATTCCCCCCTACTGTGAATACTGCAAAATCAGGGGACACTCACTGCTGAAATTCCAGGTTTTCAAGAGTCAGGTCGCTCATACTAGTGAAGATGGATGGTCCGATGGAAAATGGAAAAAAGAAAATAAAATCCAAAAACTCATGCATCCCAGAACCATCTAAAAAACCTTCATAAGTCTAGGTAAAGCACTCGAACTTTCTGGTTGAGAACTCAGGTACTACCTGGGCTGACCAAGTGGAAGAGGAGGAAAATGTGAATATTTATCTCTATATTTTATAGGACATTGAGCATTTATTCATGGATTTTGTTAATAATCCAATAAATGGGGATCCGTAGGATGTCTCGGACTTGATGGCCCCGGATGTACAGCAGCAACCTGCTCCTACTGATCCCTCCAAACAGGACCCCATGCCAATGGTCCCGGTGAAAACAATTACTCTTCCTACCCCTCAAGTTGGGAGAATTAATGATGTTGTTCCAGACCAGCATGATGTTCATTTTCCTACTCGAGCAAACCAAGAGAGCAAAACAGGCTTGATATTTTCAAATGCTTTATATCCACTAAATAATCATCACATGACAATGTGCACACAAAAGATTACTTATTTATGCACTATCACCCCATTGAATCCTTGTTTGGATGGAATAAACTCCAAAATATCAGTCAATGAATCTATTAGGACAATAAGAAAATAGACCTCACCTGTTTGGCCTATTTCACTCAAGAATAGGGGTTGTTTAATTAAGGCTGAGGGTGGCTGTTTGAATACATCATTGGCCCATAAATCCCCTGACACTATAAAATCTTATTTATTAATAAATGTTACTAACATATTGTTTGATTATTGTATGAGTAATCAGGACCACAAGACTCCCCCAACCTCCTCTTATAATCATATAAGATCAAATAGGAACAAATTATTTAGTAGATCTAAGAAGAAAAATAGTAACTCCCAATATAAACACATGTCTAAATAGATTTTGTTTTATTGAATTGTCAAGTCATAACTAATGCTGATGCTTTATTGGTCATGAAAAGTATTGTGAAGAACCAAAAAACAATATTTTTTTCTATCGCTGAACCTAAAATCAATTTCCCTTTGAGGTATATGCATTTAACATCTCTTGGTTATAATTTCCTTGATTTTTGTAAGAATGATAATGCTATTGACTCTCTTTGGGTTTTTTCCACACCTCTCTTAGAGATGTTACTATTTACAATGTTTCTGATCAAATGATTACTTTTCATTTTACATTCAACAACATTTATTGTTGCTTCACCATGGTCTATTCAGAGAATAGATACCAGGATCATCGACCTCTCTAGAAATACCTATCTAACTTAGCTGGCTCTATCCAGGAGACCTGGTTAATCACTGGTGACATTTATTCCATTTCCTCTCACAATAAAAAGATTTGTCTCCTTCACTCTTCAATCTCTACTAAAGATGTTAGAGACTCGATTGAAACCTATAATTTTTTTGAAATCAACATCTCTGGGGAAAAATACACCTGGCATAGGAGACACTACAATAGAGTTGTTTCTAGTAAACTTCAAAGGGCCTTTGTTAACGTGTCTTCTTTGGGTGTCTGGGACACCATTCCCAGTATCACTTTACCAAAACTGAACTGGGACCACCTCCCCATCCTTGTTATTTTTCATTCCAAAAGAGAAAAACCCATCATTCCCTTCAAATTCAATAATGCTTGGTCTGTGAATTTGTAATGCTATCATCTCATACAAAATGGTTAGAAGTCAATGAATCATCACACAGAATCATTTTCTTATGACTCTAAGCTAAAGCACCATAGACATTGCCTTAAGGTTTAGTGTTGGGATAAATCTATCCAAATGGATAATGAGATATCCACTCTTGAAACTGAACTCAATCAAATTCAAAACAGCTCAACTTGGGCTGATTTTTTCTTAGAACCTCACAATGATCTAAACATCTCTATGAAACCTAACTCTCTTATAATTCACAAAGATAACATGTATAAACATATTTTCAAAACCAAATGGCTCTCTGATGGTGATAGAAACACTAAATTTTACAATTCCCTTCCAAGATTTAGGAAAACATGTCGTCCTTTATCCTTTCTTAAAGATAATGATACTCTTTTTTGACTCTGATGAAGCCATATCCAATGATGTGGTCCCCAACTTTCACAACACATTCAATGGCACTAATATCATTAAAGATCTCATTCTATGATCACTTCAGTTCTGATCAATGAACATGATAACCTATTTATTTTAAGCACCCTACTGGATCATGAAATAAACGATATTGTCTTCAGCCTTAACTCCAATAGTTCCCCGGGTCCTGATGGCTTCAATAATGGTTACTTTGAAAAAAATTGGGAGGTAGTTCACATGGATGTTTTCAAACTGGTTCGACACTTCGTTACTAACAGAATCATACCCCATGGCCTCAATTCCCAATTAATGACTCTTATTACTAATGTGGGTAATACTTCTGAGCAACACCTCTTTCGCCCCATTGACCTCATTAACTACCTCAATAAAATCATTACCAAACTCATTGCTAATAGGCTTTCTCCCCTATGTAACAAGGTCATTTCCTGGAATCAATTTGGTTTCATCAAGTGTAGATCCATTCAATATTTCATTTTCACTGCCTCGGAATGTATTAACTCTCTTAATAAAAAGTCCAGGGGATGGAATATTGAATTCAAAATTGACATTAAAAAATCCTTGGAAACCATTTATTGGAACTTCATTTTCAACGTCCTTAAGGATATTGGGTTCAATGATACTTTTATTGGCAGGATAAAATATCTTTTCAACTCGGCTATTATCTCTATCCCTTTTAATGGTACCCTAAGGGATACTTCCAATACAAAAAATGGCCACATCAAGGTTACCCTCTTTTTTATATTCTCTTTGCCATTCCGGAAGACTACCTCAGTAGGTATCTTTCATCCCATGTTCACCAAAGTAAGATCAAAATCATTCATGCTGCAGAAATCTTGTTGTTCAGAACCATATATTTTATGTTGATGACATTATTATTTTATATAATGGGGGTATAAAATATATCCATAACCATAAAAATTCCATGTCTCACTATGAAGAGGTCTCTGGTTAATCCGTTTTCTATAATACATCCTATATCTTTTTTTAGAAAACCTTCCCTCCTTCTAGAAATGGTTTTATCATAGAAACTATTTTCATAAAAGAGGTATCCATCACTTTTACCTATATAGGAGTTCCCCTCTTCTCAGTTCGGCCTAAATCTATGTATTTTAATGATGTTGTGGACCAATTTACTATTCAACTGGCCTCCTGGAAAGGGAACTCCCTTTCCATGGCTGGAAGGATCTACCTTGTGAAATCCACAATTATCTTCAAAATGGTTTACTCCCTCTTGATTTATAAATGCCCTAATAGTATTATTAATAAAGTTAATTCTATATAAAAAATAGTGTTTGGACTTGACGTATTCTTGAAATAAATATTATTACTTTCACCTAGTAAAAATGATACAAACCCCATGAAAGAGGCGGCCTTGGTATTAAAAATATCAAACTTTTTAATGAGGAACTTCAAGCTAAGATCACTTGGAGGTTGATCAACAACCAATCTGACTCCATAGAATTTATTCGTAATAGGTTCCTGCAAAAAAATAAAAAAGTTCAATATAGTTACCTTAGTTCATCCCTTTGGCCATCAATTAGAAATACCTTTATTGACATCATGCATAAATCAAGATGGATGGTTAGTTCAGATTCCACTATGAACTTCTGGCCCGATAACTATATCGGCACGCCTCATCTCCATGATATCTCTAGATGCTTCTCTAGATAAAACCAACCTCACCATAAATTATGTAATGCACTCTAGTCCATCTAATATCATTGATCACTTTATGCACATTATAGATAATTACCCCTTTATAATTGGGGATGATTTCCTTACTTGGGATCCTACTCACAACGGTATTTTGGAATCAAAAAACATCAATAATCATTATTTCACAAACTCTGGCCCCATTTTCTGATGGATGATGTTTTTTTATAGACGTTGGAAAAATAATTCAAGGCTTAACCCTGTCTGGTTCATTTCCAATAAATGCATTCCTATAGAGGCTTGTCTTCAGTATTTTGGTGTCTAGGTATGCTCTAAATGTAAATTAAGACATCTACACAGGGAGGACACCAATAATCTCTTCTTATCTTGTGCTACAGCCTCTTCTCTTTGAATTATGTTACAGTCCTATGTGACTGCATATTATTATCCTTTGACTCTATTTTCTCTTAGCTAAAACTATGTGTGGAAGTTGAATATTCATGGAAAATCAATAATCCCTTCCTTTACATTGTTGTCTTTCTCTTATATGTGATCTAGTATGATAGAATCCCAATTATTCACAACAATTAGTCATTTAATCTTAAAGCATGTTGGGGGAGGATCCTAATTTCTATCAGGGAAACATCCCGGCTTCAGGAAGCCCACTAAGACAATTTTTTTGGGGACTTTGTGATACTCTGACGTCTCAAAATCGATGGAGTTTACACTAAACCGATGCATTAACATGAGGTTTTTTTTTTGAAAGATCCGACTCCTGGATGGATCAAGATCAATGTAGATGGATCTTCCATAGGAAACCCGGGCCCTGTCGGGTGTGGGGCCATTTTCAAAGATTATCTCAGTCGATGACATGGATGATTCTTTGGGAGTTTTGGCAATGCCTCTTCTCTTGAAGAGAAAATGATGGCAATGATTAAGGCAATTATTTCTATCATGCTAAAGGGATTGAATAAAATCTTGATAGAAATTGACTCCACCACCATTGTGCATGCTCTTTAGAATGGGGTGATCCATCATGCCTGGCGTATCACTACTCGCTGGATGAACTGCCTCAGCTCTCTTCTGAAAATCTGATAAAATTCTACCCATATATTTCGAGAAGAAAACAAGGTGGTACATGGACATTCCAATAAAGGAGTAAACCAAGATATGACATTGAGTGATACTTTGCTAGTTGATCTTCTCCCTCACATAGTAAGATATTATAATAAGATACCATCTTTCTGATTTATGTAACCCATCTCTCTCTTTTTTTAATAAACTTTTATTGATATTTTAAAAAAATGTTGTGGAATCATGGTATATAGATTGAGGAAACATTTGTATGGTTAGAATGATGCCCACTATAGGATGTTTTCCCAAATTATATGGATCTTTAAGGAATATATAAAATGTAAAAGTTAATGTTGAGTGTAACAATCATGTGGTTGAAATATCCAAAGCTACTCACAATGTCATTCAATATGTGGGTGGAATCATATGTTATGGTGAAAATAGTGGTCTATGTGATGATTTTTTTAAGAAAAAGGAAAAGGACATTTGAGATCTCCATGATTATCTAGATGAAATATTTTTGTGATTTAAAAAAATATGAAACCAAATTTTATATTTCTATCCCAATAATAGTACACTATAGAATTGATGAAATAGTTTTTAATTGAAAATAAAATCTATGTTTCAACTTGGATTTATGTTGGAACTAAATTATGAAAATCCAAAGCTATTAATATTGTTAATCTTAAATAATTATGAATAATTATTGTAATTCCTCTTTATCTAACATCATCATGTCCAGATATAACATATGTATAACTCTATGTATGAGATCAAAGTGAACCAATGGTGTATCACTTATTTTATTCCAAAATAATTCTAAGACATGTTAATGGAACTTTGATCTATAGGATTATATATATATATATATATAGTGAGGATTTAAAATTTATTGGTTTTACAGATGTTGATTGGGAATGATATTGTATAAAAAGTTGATCAAATTCAAGTTAAAATTTTTTCCCATGAGAATTATGTATTAGATTGTAACACCCCCAAGATTTTATGAGATATATTATTTTAAATTTATTTTATATTCTATTATACACTACACCAATATTAGCTTGTACTATACACAACACCGCATTGGCTTGTAGTATACGTAACACTATTCATGGACTGTGTTACAAACCATTTCAAGTTCGCAACAATGAGTGAATATATATATGTATATATGTGTATATTTATTCAATGTATAAATGAAATATGGTTGGATTCTGTTATACGAAACAACAAAGAAGTCTTGCACTACTGGAAACTCTGACATGGCTTGCATTACACACAACCGCGACCTTCCTCGATAGCGTGTGTTGTACGCAATACCGGGTTTCACTAAACAACGATATATAGTTATAATATTATCACAAACTAGCCGTTATGAATAATATTAACTAAATTTTGAATTTTATAACATTATTATTCATCTTTCATATTTTCAAGAACATGGTATGAGAACAAAATAAATCTTTTGTGTCAAATAAGTATTTTTAAAAGAAATGCAGTTTTGCGGCCTTTTGATGGCGCATCCACATTAAATCTAGTTTTTGACATGTTTATAAGTTCAATTTGACAAAATAAAATTCTTATTTGGAATCAGGATATAAAAATTTACTTTGGATAAATTTTTCATATTATTCTGATAACATTCATATTTTAATGAATAGTAAAATCACGCTATATTTTAATTAAAAACAATTTTTTTTCATCGTAATAATTTTTGTGGATAAATTATAATATTGAATGGTTTTAAAGTATAAATAGAATATATTTTTACCATTTAATATAATTTATGTCATTTGCATTGATTTTACATTTTATTCGTAGGTTAAATAAATTCAATCTTTTGCAATGTTTTAAACAAAAACCCGTTTTATTTTGACAACGGGATTAATTTTAATTTAATTTCTGAAAATTTTGTGTATTGAATTTGAAAAAAAAGGATTCCATATTTGGAATCAGTGGGTCCAAATTATGTTAATATGTTACTTTTTATTTTTGGGAATTATGAATAGTAAATACGGTAAATTTTATTTACCATAGTTAAAGTTAAATCTGGTAATTAAGGGTAAATATAATATTATAAAATTACCCTAACACATGAAAAATTTCTATTGGATGAATAAAAGTCGACCCATATCACCTAAGGGTCAGATAAGATTCATTTTATGGACTTTTGACCATAAAAATAATTTAATTATTATTTAAACCAAAGAAAGTGACAACATGTCGCTCTCTTAAATATTATAAGTATAATAATTTTAATTTATTGATAAACTTCATAAAACATCAAACATTAATAGTCTCCAGAATTTTAATAAAATTATATACATCATGATAATTTATTTATAATTTTTATCTATTAAATAATTGTCATTATTGGTGATACATTAATGATACAGAAATTATTTATTAAGTGAAAAATCAGTAATATAGTTTTTATTGAAATAATAATACCGATTAAAAGCCCCAAAAACCTGAAAAAAAATTATTGGTAGTGTATAGCGACACCATAGGAATCCAATGACATAATATATAACCGTTTTATGTTTTATAAAAGTTATTATGACACCTATATTATTTTATTTTAAATAATGTCAAAGTTGTCACCTTCATATTTTAATAAATATAACATTTTAAAAGTTGGGCGTTTTAGAAGATAAATAAGACTAAATTTATTCTTATGAAATATATAAGATTTATCATCATACTAGTATTTTATTTTTAATTTTTATGTAACAAATATGTATATTTAATAATTATACAAAAATGTTGTAGTAATTATTTTATTAAGAGAAATATCAAATAAATAGTTTTACAAATAGTAAAATAAATATTATATGAACTATTTGATGTTCTCCACTAATTTTATAGATTACTATGACATGTTAGAGACCTATTAAATATTTTATTTTGAATATATCCTCTGTGTGGATTTTATTTAAATTCAAATAAATGAATAGTGTCAAAATTGACACTATCGTTATTTTATAAAAATAACATATTATTTAATTGTTTAAAAATCACAAAAATATTTAAAAATTATAAATTGAAATTTATATACTCTAAAATGTCATAAATTATCAAATTATGGATAATTAACAGAACATAAGTAATTATATAAAACAATCTAAAATTTAGAATCTTATTATGACAAATAAACTTTAATAGATTAAATAAGGATAAATCAAGTTGATAATGTTTAAAATAATTTCCCTACATGTATAAAATTTATTGGTTGATGATATTACAACCCTATCCCTTCTAATATTCGAATATGACTCATTTTTTAGGTTTCTAAGTGGGGTTAGATTTATTATAAATTAATTTTTTAAAGATTTCCAAAAATGCCCCTCTTGCCCCTTATAAAAGGGCACCTCCTCCCTCTCATCTTTACATAACATTGAGCCTTCAAGTTCGACCAAACCCTACCCATTTCCCTTATCAAATTCCTTAGAAATATTATTGAGGTCCTGGTCTTCTTCAAAGACCGATTTTAGTGCCCTAAGAGGAGGTTCCAAAGAGGCATGTCGAAGAAGAGGTAATATCTGTTACCGATTTTTTCAAATTTATTTCCTCTTCTACTTACTCTTCTTTAGTTTTTTCATTATTATGTAATAACATCAGTATAACTCATATACTGTTATGTTCTTATAAATATGAAACAAACCTATTTCACCTTCTATCCATCCTATGGAAAACGAAATCACCGCGCGTGCGTACGTACGGAATACCGTCTCCACGCCGTGGTGTAATCTGTTTTCGACCACAACCTTACATGGATGGGTATAATGGAGTAAATAAATAACTATATATGATTATTTTAAAGTGATATTAATTTTTAAATATTATACATATGTTTCAAAACAATTCCATGATCATGGGATTTATATCATCGCTCGTGCGTACGTACGGACTACCTTCTCCACAACGAGATGAGATTCATTCTCCATGTTAACCATTCACTAATGATTATAAAGTATATATAATAAATAATAATGAGATATATTACATAAAAAGGATACTGGATTTATGAATATATATATATATGTATGTCATCTAATTAATTCCATTCAATTCAACAAGGAAATGAAAACAGCGTTCATGCGTACGTATGACCTACCGTCTCCATGAACGGTGTATTTCATTCCATTTATCATCTATCATATCTATGTATATTCTGAATATTTATTATATATAAATCATGTTCTACATTATGAAATTTTGTAAATCAGGATATAAGTAATGAAATCATGAACAATAAGTCGAAACACGTACGATAAATGAAATGAATTTACCCAAAAACGCTACTTTAACATGGAATTTACAAAAGAACGGGTAATATAAAGTCATAGGTGAACAATATATGATATAATAAAAAATAATGAGATTCAATAATAAGTCAATGACATTATTTAAATCATTATACAGGAATTTCGGATACATACGAGGCATATCAGACATAACGTAAGGGATAACTTTTCCAATATCATTTTTATCCGAGATTGTTTATTCATAAGTATTCACTGGGGTTATATCTATCATCCATGTACTTATTTTCTAAAAATGTTTTCATTTATGTTTAAATTCCTTTTTACCCATTTTTTACTTTCACTACATGGTATGTAATGAATCTTTCTTTTGTTTATGTTATGAGTTACTTTTTTGACTTTTCGGGCAAAAGTACGAGAAGAATGTTTTTTAAACTTATACGGCATGAACGGATTTTTACGGGTTTATAAAGACTTATTTTAATGAAGCTTCCTCCAAAAGATTTCTTGAATATTTTCAACAAAATACTTTTCTTTTAAAATTGCATGAAATTTTGTTAAAAGGGAATGATTTTGAAGAAGAAATGATATTTTCCTCAAGAATTCATTTCAAGTGTTTTATCAAAACCATTTTTCATCTAAGATTACATTATTTCATATGTGTATGTTTCAAGTATCATGTCTCTATGATTTACATGGTTTCACTTTTCTTATTATGAAATGATATCCATTTATTTTATATGGATTATGTGATGATGGGATGATATTTATGAAACCCATTTCATTTATTGGGTTATTATGAATGATGTATGTTTATTTTGTGGCACAAGTAAGAATGATGTCATTATGAGATGGGTGGGACCTATATCTCCCTCCAATGCATTGGGTAATGATTTATATCTCATGAGATACACATGGCTGGAATGGTAAGTTAATCTGGTTCAGTGTTACAGGATTGAAACGAAGAGTGAAATCGATTCAGAAAGGGACTTTGTCCACTAAGATGGTCTTGGCAGTAATGCCTTGGCGACTATGGAAATCATGACATGTGCTAAATTGTTGACACAATTAAATGTTTTATTCCAATTATATTTTATCATGGTTGATGTTCTGTTATGATATATGTCTTACGTACTTCCACGATTTATGTCTTTTCTAATGATTTTGATGTTTAAATTTCATGTTCACGTTTTTTGCTTTCAAATCATTATGCATTGTTTTATGTTCTCTATGTTTCCCTTACTGAGCATTTGAGATCACCCTTTTTATGTTTTATTTTCCCCAAGAAATAAATAAAGTTTTTAGGTAAGGAAACAAAAAGGGGAAGATCACTATGGGAGATGTTGAAGATCTTTCAACATGATTAGAAGTTTATATTCCAAGTTTCCAAATACACTAAACTATTATGATCCTTGTGTGTCTGTTTTTTGTTATGTATTAAGTATTACCCAAAAGTAATGTAATTTCCATGTATGTCAAGCTTCAGATCTCTATAGTTGGTATCAGAGGAAAGTTTTAGTCAACCTTTGGAAATTAGGATGCGAAAATGTTATTGAGATCCCTAGAGATATTTCTATGGTATGTCTAGGGATGTCCCTAAGGATAAGTATACATGTAGGATATAGTCCTAGAACTGCGGTAATGATCTTATAATTTAACCTAAGATATTAGATATTGAGGGTACTACCCCGTTACTATGTTGTTTTCCCTAGCATGATTTTTTCCTCTCAAACTATTCTTTTTGGGTTTTAGAAAATGGCTAGAAATAGGAAGATTCACGATAATAGAGGATTTGACGGACAAGGGAATGATATTCTTCATGAGCATCCAAATGAAACGAGATTTGGAAGTCCAAACATCATTATTATGATGAATCAAAAATCTCATTATATGATCAATAATCTCAACTTTGGTAAGTTTCCCGAATCAGATAATAAGAGAAAGATGGAGTTTCATGATGATCAAAGAGGAAATAAATTTCAATTTCCCTCATGTAAATCATATGGGAAGAGGCATCGGGAAGATTGTTTCAAAGGAACTAGAAGATGGTATGGGTGTAGAAAAGAAGTACACAAAGACAGTAAGTGAAAAGGAAAAGGTTCAGCTAACACCATTGACATGGATAATGGTATTGCTACAACATCAACAATGATTAGATGTTTTAAATGTGGAATGTATGGGCATTATGCATACCAATGCCCTAAGGGAAAATATCATGAAGAGATTTAGCATGGTCATATGAGTAGTATTTATGTGGATGATGATGAAGAGACTACAAATGAAATATGAGATGAAAGAAATGATGAATCTCAGTCAGTGGTTTAAGAAGTTAGTGGAGTGATTTTATGTTTATAAAGAATAATGTATGGTACTATGGAATAAAGAATCATCTAAGGATTATTAAACTATTTTTTTTCTAAAGTATTTGAAAGTATATATTGAATGGTACTGGTAACCATGAAAAGTGACTGAAATATTTTTTGAAAGAAGATGACATGCGTATAATGAATGGATAAGGATAAAATAATATGTTTGATAGTATTCATGAGCTCACGATGGATATAAGGACAAAGTGATACCATAGTTTGAGTATATCAAAATTTTGGGATTTGGTATGTGGAAATATTTAACTTTTGATAGAATTTATGTTTTCTCTAAGTTTCTATGGTAATTCATGTTTCAACAGAATACATGATTAAGGTATTCACATGTTTGGAATGTGACCAAAAAGATATATAATATGATATATGGGGGAAAATGAAGGAATTCACATATTTTTTAGATGAAATTTCTAGTAATCGGACAGAAGTATTTTCAATAATCCTTAAGGTTGGAATGGACATCATATTGTATTGGTTAAGGATATAAATTTTTATTTATGAAATGTTATGATAGTATAGTTTTAGAAAACGGATAACCTGCAGAATGGACAACAACCCGTCGGGTCGGACAAGGCTGTGGGAATCGAACCCACAACCGAAGTGCGACAAGCCTTTATCGCCTACCACAGGCCTACAATAAGACCCTGGTTAGTATAAATTAGTTAAGTGGTATGATATATGAATTATAAGTCCATTTTAGGAACCATATATGATTAATCTCACTATAGATGGACTTATATATATTTGATAACCTTTTCTAACCTTTTGTTTGAGATAGATGGAATGAACCATCATTCTATCACATGATCTGCTAACACTTCATGAATTACAAATTCAACTTCATTTCTTTAAGAGATGAAGTGGAAATTGTACAAGGGACGAACAACGGTGAGATTGTACCGAAATAAAGTAAGTATTTATTCTAATTCTTCAACATTAGGGAAATAATCTTGAAAACCAAAAATGTTTCCCTAGTTTCCTCATATACGATGAATCATATGGTACCTTATATCATCACAAATTTATGGCTTTGTGATTGTTGGTTTTTTCATAGCCATGTTCTCTACCACTATCCATCAAAACATGATGGTTATATTTCTCTTCCATATCCATATTTTCACCAATGTTCTCTTATGTTGAAACCCAGTGATTAGTTTATTTGGGTAACCATTACCTTTCATACTTTAGTTTTTAAAGATAAGTTTTGGTATTCCTTTTTACGTTGTGGGTTTCAATTAAAGAAACATTCAAGTAGAAAACCATATATAACCCTGAAAATTTTCGAGGGAGAAATTTATTTTAATAGGGGTAGACTATAACACCCCAAGATTTTATGAGATATATTATTTTTAATTTCTTTGATCTTCTATTATACACTACACCAAGATTAGATTGTACTATACACAACACCGCATTAGCTTGTAGTATACGTAACACTATTCTTGGATCGTGTTACACACAATTTCAAGTTCGCAACATTAAGTGAATATATATATGTGTATATATATATATTAAAAATATAAATGAAATATGGTTGGATTATATTATACAAAACAACAAATAAGTCTTTCACTACACGCAACCCTGACTTGTCTTGTGTTACATGCAATCACGACCTTCCTCGATAGCATGTGTTGTATGCAATACCGAGTATCACTAAACAATGATATATAGTTATAATATTATCACGAACTAGCCATTATGAATAGTATTAAATACATTTTGAATTTTATAACATTATTTTGGATCTTACACATTTTCTATAACATGGTATGAGAACAAAATAATTTTTTGGGTAAAATAAGTATTTTTCAAAAAATGCAGTTTTGCCGCCTTTTGATGGCACACCCACATTAAATATATTTTTTGAAATGTTTATAAGTTCAATTTGACAAAATATAATTGTTATTTGGAATCAGGATAAAATAATTTACTTTGGATAAATTTTTCATATTATTCTGATAACTTTTATATTTTAATGAATAGTAAAAACACGCTATATTGTAATTAAAAACAACTTTTTTCATCGTAATAATTTATGTGGTTAAATTATAATAATGAATTGTTTTAAAGTATAAATTGAATATATTTTAACCATTTAATATAATTTATTTCATTATCATTGATTTTACATTTAATTCGTAGGTTAAATCAATTCAATCTTTTGTAATGTTTTAAACAAAAACCCGTTTTATTTCTACAACAGGATTAATTTTAATTTAATTTCTGAAACTTTTTTGTATTTAATTCAAAAAACTATATTCCTTATTTTGAATCAGTGGGTCCAAATTATGTTAATAGGCTACTTTTTATTTTTGGTAATTATGAATAGTAACTGTGGAAATTTTTATTTACCATAGTTAAAGGTAAATCGGGTAATTAAGGGTAAATATAATATTATAAAATTACCCTAAGACATTCCAAAATTCTATTGTATGACTAAAAGTGGACCCATATCACCTAAGGGTCGGATTAGGTTCATTTTATGGACTTTTGACCATAAAAATAATTTAATTATTATTAAAACAAAAGAAAGTGACAACATGTCACTCTCTTAAATCTTATAAGTATAATAATTTTAATTTAGTGATAAAATTCATAAATCATAAAACATGAATAGTGTCCAGAAAGATAATAAAATTATATAAATCATGATAATTTATTTATAATTTTTAGGGATTAAATAATTGTCATTAATGGTGATACATTAGTGATGCAGAAATTATTTATTAAGTGAAAAATCAGTAATAAAGTTTTTATTGAAATAATAATACCCATTAAAAGGCCCACAAACCTAACCAAAAATTATTAGTAGTGTATATATACACCATAGGCAACAAATGACCTAATATATAACCGTTTTGAGTCTTATAAAATTGACTATGACACTTATATTATTTTATTTTAAATAATGTCAAAGTTATCACCTTCATAATTTAATAAATATAACATTTTAAAAGTTAGGTGTTTTAGAAGATAAATCAGACTCAATATATTCTTATTAAATATATATGATTTATCTTCATCCTAGCATTTTATTTTAAATTTTTATGCAATAGATAAGTATATTTAATAATTATACAAAAATGTTGTAGTAATTATTTTATTAATAGCGATATAAAATAAATGGTTTTACAAATAGTAAAATAAATATTATATGAACTATTTGATGTGCTCCACTAATTTTCCAGATTACTATGACATGTTAGGAACCAATTAAATATTTTTTTTTATTATATCCTCTATGTGGATTTTATTTAAATTCAAACAAATGAATAGTTCCAAAATTGACAGTATCGTTATTTTATAAAAATAACATATTATTAAATTTTTTAAAAATCACAAAAATATTTGAAAATTATAAATTTAAATTTATATTGTCCAAAAGGATATAAATTATCTAATTATGTATAATTCACAGCACATAAGTAATTATTTATAACAATATAAAATTTAGAATCTTATTACGACAAATAAAATTTAATAGATTAAATAAGGATAAATCAATTTGATAATGTTTAAACTAAATTCGCTACATGTCTAAATTTTATTTCTTGATGATATTAAAACATTATATCATCTAATATTCGAATATTAGTCAAGTTTTGAGGTTTTTAAGTGGGTTTAGATTTATTATAAATTAATATTTTTATGATTTCCAAAGGTGCCCCCTCTCCTCCCTTATAAAAGGGCACCTCCTCCCTCTCATCTTTACACAACTTTGATCCTTAAAGCTCGGTCAAACCCTGCCCATTTCCCTTCTCAACTTCCCTATAAATATTATTGAGGTCTTGGTCTTCTTTAAAGACCACTTTTAGTGCACTAAGTGGAGGTTTCAATGAGACGTGTCGAAGAAGTGGTAATATCTGTTACCGATTATTTCAAATTTATTTCTTCTTATACTACCTATTCCTTAGTTTTTTCATTATTAAGTAACAAAATAAGTATCACTAATATACTGTTATGTTATTATAAATATTAAACAACACTATTTCACCTTCTATCCATCCTACGGAAAATGAAATCACCGCACGTGCGTACGTACAGAATACCATCTCCACGCCGTGGTGAAATCTGTTTTCGACCATCACCTTACTTGGATGGGTATAATGGTGTAAATAAATAACTATATATGATTATTGTAAAGTGATACTAATTTTGAAATATTATACATATGCTTCAAAATAATTCCATGATCATGGGATTGATATCATCGCTCGTGCATACGTACGGACTACCGTCTCCACGATGTGAAGAGAATCATTCCCCATGTTAACCATTCATTAATGAATATAAAGTATATATAAGGAATAATAATGAGATATATGACATAATAATGAAACTGTATTTATGAATATATATATATATATATATATATGTATGTCATCTAACTAATTCCATTCAATTCAACAAGGAAATGAAAACAACGTTCATGTGTACGTACGGCCTACCGTCTCCATGAATGATGTATTTCATTCCATTTATCAATCTATCGTATATATGTATACTGTGAATATTTATTATATATAAATCATGTTTTACATTCTAAAATTAAGTAAATCAGGATATAATTAATGAAATCAAGAACAATAAGTCGAAACACGTACGATAAATGAAATGATTTTACCCAAAACGCTGCTTTAACATGGAATTTAAAAAAGAACAGGTAATATAAAGTCATAAGTGAACCATATATGATATCATAACATTGAATATGATTCTATAATAAGTCAATGAAATTATTTAAATCAATATACTGGAGGTTCGGATACATACTAAGCATATCAGACATAAGGTAAGGGATAACTTTTCCAATCTCATTTTTATCAGAGATTATATATTCGTAAGTATTCACTAGGGTTATATCTATCATCCATGTCCTTATTTTATAAAAATGGTTTCATTTATGTTTAAAGTCCTTTTTACCCATTTTTGACTTTCACTACATGGTATTTAATGAATCTTTCTTTTGTTTACGTTATGAGGTACTTTTTTGACTTTTCCGGCAAAAGTACGAGAAGAATGTTTTTTTAACTTATATGGCACGAACTGATTTTTACGGTTTTATAAAGCCATATATTCATGAAGCTTCCTATAAAATATTTCATTACTATTTTCAACAAAAAAAATCTTTTAAAATTGCATGATATTTTGTGAAAAGAGAATGATTTTGAAGAAGAAAGGTTATTTTCCTCAAGAATTCATTTCAAGTGATTTATCAAAACCATTTTTCATCTAAGATGACATTATTTCATATGTGTATGTTTCAAAGTATAATGTATATATGATTTATATGGTTTCACATTTCATATTATGAAATGATATCCATTTATTTTATAAGGATTATGTGATGATGCGATGATGTTTATGAAACCCATTTTATTTATTGGGTTATTATGAATGATGTATGTTTATTTTGTGGCACAAGTAAGAATGATTTAATTATGAGATGGGTGGGACCTATATCACCCTCCAATGAATTGGGTAAAGATTTATATCTCATGAGATAGACATGGATGGAACTATAAGTTAATCTGTTTCAGTGTTATAGGACTGAAACGAGGAGTGAACTCGATTCAGAAATGGACTTTGTCCTCTAAGATGGTCTTGGCAACAATGTCTTGGCTACTATGGAAATCATAACATGTGTTGAATGGTTTCCAAAATTACATGTTCTATTCCCATTATATTTTATCATGGTTTATGTTCCATTATGATATATTCCTTACGTACTTCCATGATTTAGGTCTTTTCTCAAGATTTTGATGTTTAAATTTCAGGGTCATATTTTTTTCTATCAAATGTTTATGGATTGTTTTATGTTCTCTATGTTTTACTTTACTAAGCATTTGAGCTAACCCTTTTTATGTTTTATTTTCCCTATGAAATAAATAAATGTTTTAAGTAAAGAAACAAAAATGGGAAGATCATTATGGGAGATTTTGAAGATCTTTCAACATGATTAGAAGTTTATATTCCAAGTTTCCAAAAACACTAAACTATTATGATCCTTGTGTGTCTGTTTTTGTTATGTATTAAGTATTCCACAAAAGTAATGTAATGTCCATGTATTTCAAGCTTCGGGTATCTACATAGATGGTATATAAATAAGAATAATTTAGTAACACTACACTTTAATAAGGCTGAATATATTATTGTTACACATGAATGTACACAGTTGATTTCGATGCAAGTACAATTGTATTATTACAAAATTGATACTAAGAGACCGATATAAATTTTATGTGATAATCAATATACAATTGGATTATAGAAATATAGGTTATAACATTAATTATCTCAGAATACTGAATTTATATATTATCTTATCAAAAGAAAGGTGGAAGGTGGAGATATCTGTCTAGAATGCATTTATACTAAAGATAATGTTGCATATATTTTCACCAAATAATTAATAAGGGAATAGATTGTTGAGTTAGTGATGAAATATCAGGTTCATCCATCTCATCTAACTTCATGATTATCAAGAGATATATTTGTATTCTCCATATTTGTTTTATAATTGTTCTAACAAAGTCTGTAATTATAATATAAGTGTAGTTCATCATGGATTTAATTTAATTACATGATGATGAAAGTTGAGGGGGAGCCCTTAGGAAGATTGTATTTACCAAATCATATAATCATCACCCATTATAAATTTTATCTATTTAAGGGGGGTTCTTGATTGATGAAATTCTATGAAAATGGAAAATTATTCATGTGCATATGAACCTTATAATGTTCTTGATAAAGGGTCCATAACACCTTGTTTTTAATTTGAGATTTTGTAATCATGATTTAAAATTACTGGATATCTAAAATGTAACTGGGATACCCTTGGTTAAATCTATCTTGTTTTATATATAGGGTATGCCTATGTAGAAATTGAAGTTATCAACTAAAGTCTCTTCTCCAAGTATCATGTAGTGATGTTTATATTTATAATATTATTTTAGAAGAGGTTATTTATAAGATATATGAGATAAGAAAACCCCAAGTACCCTTTACATATGATATACAGTAAGGGGGAGTAATCATTACACACACATACTGACATTTATGTGATGTGGTACAGAAAAAAATACATAGGGGTGTGATTGTTGAACCTAAGTGTTGAGTTTTTTATCAATGTGTGTCAATATGGGTTTGCAGACTCTGGGTGATGTAGTGAATCCAAGATAATTCTATTAGATCCATATTATGGAACTAAGTTTCATGCTTGGACAATTCAACCTGTTATAAGTGTGACAATTGTTTGTGATGATCCTAATTTTAAATTTCATGTCCAATGTTGTCTGTACATTTTTTTAAAAATTGTGATACCATAAAATTATTCATGAATAATGAATTTATAAATGCTAGAGGAATAATAGAAAATAAAGTATTTTCTTAATTGGTGTGAAGTAATGGTGAATGCTGATATGTGTGGTGTGATTCACTCTCGAATATATAATAACCCCTTGTAACTCTGGCTCTGTTTTTCTTTTTTTTCTTATATATTTTTATTGGTCCGACATTTTTCAGCTCCCACACTTTCTTGGTAATATAGGTTTTACATAAAAAATGTACATCCCACTAAATAGGCTAAGGATAGCATAACCCCTTCCCCATGTGGGACTTGAAAGTCCTCCATGAATGAATAGACACTCTCAAGCCAACTAGATGGTGGAAGGGGCATGTATAGGCACATAGATGTTCCACCATTTTTAAAGGGATAATGTATTCAAGAGTTCCGTCGAATTGATCCCACTATTCGCATGAAAACGTTGGGCTAGTATCTCATGGGTTTAAGCATAGGTGGTGTGTGTAGTATATCCGAGTTCCAATCCTAATTCTAGGTCGATAGTGCAATGGTAATTATTTGAGTAATACACTGAAGCTATATTCTGTTGAATGTTTTATGTGGGAAAACTCTATGTACATTTAGTTAATCCATCCATTAAAAGGATGAAAATAATGGCAGCCATATGATCTGATTGACTATTTAACCACGATTCATTTGATCCTAGAGGCAGATCATCTTCATTCTCCTACATAAGAACCCATCATAAATGAGGGTTTGTCGATGGAGGTAATGCATACATGTCCATATGTTTAAAAATTATTATCTTAATATGATCACATGCGATCTTAAGCACTATGTGACATATTTTAATGTTTGAGTGGAGTCAGAAAAATTTCAATGGATGATTCTCCACAATGAATAAAATATCATTTCGATGGTGAGTTTTTAATGATTTTTGATATGTAGTAAAGATAATATGAGAATTTATATATATCATAAAGATATATTAAAATAATTTTTTTCCATGTTGAGTGAGTGGTGATGTTATATGAATGTTAGAATGCTATGCAGGTTAGATCTAGTTTGTGTTGTGAATATTATATGCAACTGTGTTAGTGGCCATGCAGTCTGAAGAAGATATGAATACTTGTTTCATGGAAATAGATTTCATAGAATCTTTTATTATAGTGTGGCTATTTTCAAAGTGTGTTTACATATAATCATTCATTTCATGTGATGCATTCTATAAAGAATGTTATGTTTGAGAAGAATAAGATATCATTTTGTGACCATTACAATAATGCTTAGGGGATTCTACTACGTGAAGGGATAATTAATATATATGCATCATGTGGGAGAATCCATATGCATGCTTTTATGATGGGTTATAAAATTTCTATGGATGGTTTGATAAACTAGAAATTATATTGTGTAGAATATGCTTTATGGTAACATGATGAGTTTGTGGATGTGCTTTTCATACATGTTTCTTAATAAAAAATAATAGTATAAAGATGAGTATTGAAATTTCTTTGAAAAGATGAATTGAATTATTTGTTATGAGTGATTTTAGGCGAGTTTTTATGGTGAAAAAATAGATGTTTCTTTTGGACACGAATTCAAATTACTATGTCTAAATCATAAAAGAATTCACATGCGAATATTTTAAGTGGAGCCCATTAAACAAACATAGATGGATTAGAAAATTCTTAGTAGTACCATTTTGTAACTACTTCAAAAAGTGATAATATGATAATTAATTTATCAGGAAGGCTCAAAATAAAATATCACCATTAATTATTGAAGGATTCAAAATTAAAATGTGATACTACTTCTATTTTTTGGAATTATTTTCGTAAAACATAGTATGAAACTGTTATTCTAGTGAGACTCTGGAGATGATAATGGGACTCTATTCTCATGAAGAAATATTTGATATAAAATATGTAATTATATTGGAGAATCAATTATTGGGGTGTCTAACTGATCAATGCAAGAAGTATGATCAAATTGAGACTGAAACATGTAAAAATATAATGTTCATGTGTTATTTTTTTATTCCACTAGGAGAGGTTGACTTATCATAAGAGTTGATCAGATTATAATTGGTCAATAAATGTTATATTCAAAAAATTGATAAATATACAAATTCACCCCTAATTCAACCCCCACCTTCTTAGTGGATAAACTCCTCCCAGGTCAGTTAACAGCCTAAAGACACATGGGCTAATGTATCATAACATGAATCCCGTGTATCACATAACCACATCATTTCATGCCATTTATACATGAATCACATCATCTCATCATCACATTCCACATATCTAGATAGAAATATAGTTGTCTTAGGGACCCATGAGAGACTTTTTGTTTTGTATTATACCTCAAGACATCATATCTTATACGCGTCATACCTATAATAATCCACAAGATACTATATCTAGATAAACATGTTCCTAAAATAACCAAATTCCATTATAGTCCTACGTACACATATAATGTAAATTTTTACAACTATTCATAGAATAATATAATACTACCAAGATATGGGAGTGAGGAAATAGTGGGTAGTCTACCATCCATTACTCGTCAAACTAAATATTTAATAAAAAAACCTTCTAAGTTCCACTGATTTTTCGTATCACTACAAAACTAGGTATGGTATCATATGAAATAAAAGATCATGTAAGATATAATATATCTCACAACTAAACTATGGGAATTAATACTGTCTTAGTATAAACTACTATTTTCATCTCTTAGACACCCATCAACAATCACTAAGACCATGAGATCCTATAAGAACACAAGCATTAAATAAGACATAATGTTTTTATTTATTCCTATCAAAAAGTTCACATCACATTAATTTATCCAATTAACCATTGTAATTATTTTATCATTACATTAAAAATACAACCAGTTGATTTTCATTCCATCCCAGCATAAACAAACTAATCCCATGAATTCTCAATGTTATCCTTAATTTCAATCCAACAATCCATCAACCACATGAGATAAAAAATTAATTTATATTTATCATTCCATATTTCTATTTACTCTAGTAATTATCCAAATATACCATAAATGAGATTCATAACCAAGCACCAATTTTTTCTCCATTAAGGGGAATGGACTATAGGAAAACAATAATTATGGAAATACTACCTTTAAAGTAGTATACTAACAAGAAAACATATACCTCTTAACAGAACAAAATTAAATACCAGCGTAAAATCATTCCATCACTTCTTGGTTCGATCCCTATGACCACCATGTATATTAGCTTACTTCCCCCCATCACCTGAAACAACTACGACCACAACATCAAGCCTCACAACACACATATAGTACACAATCCTCTATCCTGTGTTCACATCATGTCATATAAAATTGTTAAAATACCTATAAAATATATATTTTAGTAAATAGAAAAGTAGAGTCAATAGGGAATCCAGTCCATAAAATCATGGAATATATAATCCAAATATTATTGTGTTCACATGGCCCCAAACATTTACATTTTAGATTAACTGATTCATTTTACACATGATACAAGTAAATGTATTATAATGTATCATATATTAACTGTTATAAATTATTTAAACAATTTCTGAATATTAAATTCTATTCTAAAAAATAAACGAAAATAAATTTAATTAATAATTAACCATTATTATTATCAACAATAATGTAACACCGATATCTTTTTAGGAAATAATTTATTTAAATAATTTTTATTCTACATTAGCTTTATATACACGAAATCTAAAGTTTAAATGAACTGTGAGATAACATTATTACAAAATTACCATTATATCCTAGCTATTGGGTTAGCAGTAGTAATTATTACTCACTTATGAAAATGGATTGTGAATTCTTTGGCTATCAATTATTTAAGAAAAATATAAATCAGTTATATATTTGTATTTCTGAGTGAATTACTTTTGATAATGAAATTAATGAAATATATATGTGTAAAATTCATATTTATTTTTTTTTGATATTCATGCAATGGATATTTTAGTCATAGTGTATGAATAAAACACTATTTGATGTGTAAAAAACACAATTTTTTAAGGATAGTTTTACACCTGTGAAAGGTGAAACCCTTTTAAAAAAAATATTTCGACACATTAATAATGTCTATATAACAAAATAATCATGTTATTTTGAAGAGGGATGTAAATAATTACTTTGGATGAATTTTTTTTATTTTTCTGATGACATTCATATTTTGATGAATAGTAAAAATATACTTATTTTTAAATGAAAATCAATTTTTTTTCATTGAAATAGATTATATAGTTATTGTATATGCATGAATGGATGCAATGTAAAAATAGAATATATATTTACTACTTAAAATAATGTATATCATAGAAATTAATTTAAAATTAAATTCAGATGTAGAAACATTTCGATGTTTTACAATATTTTAACTTTAAATTCTCATTTTTCATTTCAAAAAAAATATCATCATTAAATTAATTACTATAACATCTGTTTATATAATTTTAAAAAATTGAATCCATATTTGGAATTTTTCAGTCTAAATTATGTTAATAGGATACTTTTATTTTTGGGCGTTATGAATGGTATATTGGGGAATTATTTTTATTGCCATAGTTGAAGGTAAATCATGTAATAAATGGTACAAAAAATATTATAAAGTCACCTTAACACCCATAAAAACCAATTGGATGACTATATTAGACCCTTATCATATATTCCATGAGATGGAGTCACTAAATGGCCACATACTAATGAATATGGCATGAATATAATAAAAACTACTGAATGGGACAAAATGTCACAATCTCAACTAAATTAAATATATTATTTTTAATATATGGATAACTTGGAGATAAAATCAACTATATATAGTAACTATAAAGTTAAAATAATTACCTACATCATAAAAATTTATTTGTAATTTTTATACATTAAATTGTTACAATTAATGATGAATCAGTAGTGATGTATAAATTACTTAATTAATAGAAATATCAAATAAATGGTTTTATAAATTTGAAAAGAAAGATCATATGAACTAATTAAAGTACTCCACAAATTTTCTCAGTTCATATTACATGCTAAGAGTTTATTAAATATTCTGGTTTGAATTTATATTTTTTTTGATTATATTTAAAGTCAAATAATTGAATAGTGTCAAAATTGACACTTTTGATATTTTATAAAAATAACATTTTAATAAATTCTTTAAAAAGGGAAAAAATCGTTACAATCTACATAGTTCTAATTATAAGCACTACAATGTAATAGAATATCCAATTATTGTAAATTAACACCATATAAGTAAATATTTATATCCATTAAATATTTAGAATTTTCTTTCCACAATTAATATTAAATAGAATAACTATATGCTAATTAAAATGATAATTCCTAAATTGTCATAAACATGTGCCTAAAATGTTCTTGGTTGATTATATTACCACCATATCTTATATCATCTTCAAAATTAATACATTTTAGTGGTTTTTATTTGGAGTTTTATGTTATTATAAGTTAATATTTTTGTGGTTTCCAAAAGATCATATAGGTCTCTAACCCAAGTTACCCAATGTCGGTGCATTATTACTTATCATTATCATGATCAGAAGGGATAAAATCTCGAAATACTGACCAGTTTAGCAGCCTTATAAGTACTCTATACATACATATTTATTACATTACATTTTAAAAATAAAAAAAACAACAAAATTGTCTCTATTAACAAAGTCATATCTTTTAGACTATCACTTTAAGTAATACATAATATACTTTTTGCTTCCTGGGAAAAATAAAACATAGATAGGGGTGAGCTCAAGTGATCAGTAAGGATACCAATATAGTGTAAACAATCCTAAATAATCATAAAGATTTAAAGCAATGTATAAGACTAAAACACGAAACTTTTAAACTTATACTTCAGTATAATTTGGAAAAGATAAATCAAATAATGAAATTTATATATTCACATGGATATTCTACTAGTCTAATAATCACATATAATATTAATATCCAATTTCATAATGAAGGAATACATAATTCCAATCATCATAACCACATATTCAAGGCCTCATGCCAATTATACAAATAAAATTTTCTCAAGACCTTGGTCCAAGAATCTAGTTTGCCTCATGAGACCTATCGATGGATCGAGGAGCTATAGAAGGCTCCACCCATCACTTACTTAGTACAATGCATTCCTCAAATAAAAAGGACAAAACATAATAAAAACATTTATTATCTATACTAAATAAGGATTCCTCTATGCCTATGTGTCACCCTCCCACTTCTCCACATCACCTCCAATTAATTGAACCTCCATTCCATTTCATCCCACCCGCGACTGAAATCGTATTCCTCATTGGGATACCTCATACCCGCCCTCCTATTTAGGGTTTCTCCCATGCAGCACCGCTCAGCCAAAATACCTCCTATCTACTCCCTTCGTTGCCTGGTGACCCTTGAACAGCTTCCAATACTCTACCTGTGGCATCCAACCTTGACCGAAACAACCCTACCTCGCATCCTATTCTATCACTGTCTATGTTCCCTCGCATTCAAGGAAGAGTCGCATCCCCTCCATTGGTTATAAGTGATTCCATTCATCTTCTGCGACTCCCCTCGTTACATCCGTCATCGACCGAAACAACCCTATCTCACCACCCCATATATCGCAGTCTACGTTCCCTCAAATTCGGATATCAGACGTGTTCCATCCCTTGGCTTTCAGTGAATCCATCCGCCTTCTGCGACCCTCCTCCACCAGAGCCTGCTCCGCTGCCGCCTGTTCCTCCTCAGTCACTTGTGGTCTCAAAATATCCATTAGGTAGGGTTTATTTGATTTTATTAAAATTTTATGGCATTTCCTTCCTCTGTTCATCCCTGTAGCTTTGCGAATCTCTTCATCCTCTATTCCCTTACTATAGAAGACCTCCATTACAATCTGTACTTTCTTCATCATCATCTACAAATCCTTCGACTATAGGTATGTTCTTATTGGCTACAGGTACGTTCCAATTCCCTCACTCCTCTTATCAAATGTTCCAATATTTAATTTTTCAATCATATATGATGTCTATAAACCCAAACATTCTTATGTCAATGGGAAAAGGGTTTATATCATGGAAATTTTGAATGTAAAACCTCATCTTCTAGATATGTGATAAGATAACATTCTAGATCCTCTTATCCAAAGTAGGGTTTTGGTTTCTTCATATGTTCGTTATTGTTATTTTTGATTTATAATTCGTGTTCACCAGTTAACTATTTTGGAGTTTCCACACTATCATTCCTGAGTTTCACCTTTCTTTCTGATATTTGGATGCTTCGCTCTCTGGTTCATCAAATGTTTTTAATTCTTATCAGACCCATTCCGTTGAAGCAACATTTCTTTTTAATTGTTGCTGCATTAATTCTATGTATCTTTCACTATGATTTATTGATATTGAGCAAACACTGGAGAAATTTTACATGTATAATAAATTGTTTTTTTTTCAACATAGAGGATTTGAATTAAATCTATATCCTTCAAATGCTGGAGACTTTGATGATCCTAAAAACCATTAATTATATTTGAGTGTGATTGCATCCCCAATGAACATCTAAGGGACTGAGTTACGTTCTTGAAAAAATTTCTTATCCCCTAACTATTAGTTATTTTCCATTAGTTTTTATATTTTTTTCTTTTGTGATGGCCTCACATCATCTTTGTTACCAGATCCTTGGATTTACAACCAATTTTGATTGTATTACAAATCCAAAAAAATGATCCCCTCGCTATCTTCTGATGTTATCGTGTGTTGCAGTTTGAAATAAGGGAACTATATCTCAACCGTAAATTTTCTTCCAAATGAAATTAACCGAGTCATGTTTCCCTCTTTTCAGTACTTGATATTTTAGATTTCGATATAGCTTATTTCTCATAAGCAGGAGGTGAGTACTTCATGTTTCCTTGAAAAGGTTAGCAATCCCAATGAAGTGTTTTTATTCACGGTTTTATCATATTTTATGTTTTAGGTAGAATATTAGATTATATCAAGGATCCAAATTATATTAAAAATGTTTCCCAACTGAAATCCATATTATATTGAGTAGCCGACATAATTTTCCAATTTTTATGGTGTAAAATTTGATGTTTTCATGATTTAGTACAAAACTGTTTAATGATTTGAGAATTTCACCCCAATGTACTTTGTCTTTTTTAAATGATGCGTGTACTTATTTGATGTTGTTATAGTGAAATAAGTTAATGTTTTCATGATTTAGTACGAAATTGTTCAATGTTATGAGTGTTGCACCCCTACGTACTTTGATATTTTTAAACGCTTCTTGTACTTATTTGATGTTGGTATAGTGAAATAACTCATGTGATAGCTTCAATATAGGTAAATGCTCCACTCGCTTTCCACTGCAGCTTTCGTGTCAACCAGTTGGACGATGGGTAACTATATATCATCCTTAAATTTTCATCCTAATGAAATTAACTATGTTATATTTCCCCCTTTTTAGTACTTGAAATATTAGATTTGGGTATAGCTTATTTATCCAAATAAGGAGGTGAGTACTTGGTGTTTCCATGAAAATGTTAGTAATCCAAATGAAGTGTGTTTATTCACAATTTTATCATGTTTTATGTTTTAGGAAGAATATGAGATTATATCAAGGATTAAAATTATATATGAAATGTTTCCCAACTAAAATCCCTATTATATTGAAGCTCTGACATAAATTTCCATTTCATATGGTGTAAATTTTGATGTTTTCATGATTTAGTACGAAATTGTTCAATGTTTTGAGTGTTGCACTCTTATTAGATCACAATGTTTGGTTTATTCTTGGGTTAGTTGGATGGATCATGAGGCGTTGTAGAAGGAATCCACAACATGATTTTTAATGGTTGTTAATTAAACTCTGTGTCATTCTCAGAGAAGGTATTCTTGTGCAGTTTTTGTTGGTTAATTAAACTTTGTGGAATTTTCATTCTACTTTATTCCAAAAATCTCCACAGTAGGTGTGTTCTCTTCTCTTCTTCTCTTCTATCTTATTTTATTTATTCATTTAAAAACCAATTATTATATGAATAATCCTAATCTATAGAGTATATTTTGGTTATCCATAATCTGAATAATATATATTTTTATATGAATATTTCATATCCAGGACATGCATATTACATATCCATCGTTGAAAATATATTCCTTTTAACATTTATCAATATCATAATTCAAAATCAATGTTATCTATTACATTTTATTTACTTAATATGTACTCTAGCTCCCTGAATTATTCCACGCACTATCGATTTTTTATTTGTTCTATTAATCGACAAAATTTTTCATCACATTCCATTAGTTCTATTAAAATATGTCCATTATAGACATTATCTAAGCATGTTATGGTATTTGTATTCTAGTAATACTCCCAATATTATATGTACAAATTTTGAGGCATTGATCCACCAAATTTTCTATGAGACTTGGGACCCTAATAGAAAGTTTCCAAATAGGTGTTTCTGTTACTGTTCAACGACACGTCACAATAGTTGAAGGGTGTACCGATGGTGCTGGTGAATTTTTTTACAGCGTGTTGTCTAACATTGATTTATTTTTTAATTCAATTATTGTTCTGAATCATATGAAGATTTATTATGTAAGGTCCCCCATTCTTCCGCCTTCACTGCCGCTGCCCATAGTACATGTATGTTTTAAACCTTAAACAATTGAATTAGAGTAATGTTTTTAATTAATCAATGATGTCTTAATATATGGATGGTCAACATGAATATTCATGTGTTGTTTGTTATATAAAGGTTGTTTGATCATTGATAGTGATTGATGTTCACTTATCCATTTATTTTAGGACTCCCTTATTTTAACTTCTGTGTGATCGTTCAATAGAATCTTTGGGTGGGGTTGTATTGCAAGGAACTCTATAAAGATATTCAAGGTACGTTCTTATGTTATGTAATGCATTATGTTTTCATTGTCTCATCGGATGGTTTATATGAATGAAAATGCACAACACATGAAGATTGGATATATTAGACTTGATTTTATGACTGCAAAAACCAATCATGTTAGGTTATTGGTGATATTCTCTTATGCATATTTCATATTTGAAAGAATGTATTGCAGGGTGTTATTGCTATTAAAAGGTAAAAAATTATAAACTATTCCATACTATGTGGTACATTTAATTAATGCACATGTATTTATGATCTTGCAGGACGGCTACCACTTAGCTAGACCTTAGGGATTTTATTTAGTCTATTGTCTACTCAGTTTCAGTTCAGTTCATTTGTTGAGTTCATGTTGTGTTATGTTTCAGTTCAGTTCCTATGTTACGTTCATTTTTGTTTTTTTTAAGTTCAATTCATTATACTATCCTTACATCCATCATTTTATTCTGCTCAAAATGTTCTGTTTTACTGGTGAAAATTTAGCACATAGTACTGGGCATGAGAGGGAGGAGGAGGGGGGATGAGGAGGTTGGAGGAAAGGGTCGGAAAAATTTTTGGTTAATGGGTGGGGGAGGGGAGGGGAGGGGAGGGGATGGGAAGGTTGGAGGGGAGGGGAGTGGAGGGGAGGGTAGGATGAGGGCAGGGGGGGAGGGGGATGCGGGGGATAGAGGTTGGGAAGGGGGAGGAGAGGGTTTGGGGAGGGGAGGATGAGGGGATGGGAGGTGAGGATGAGGGCAGGGGGGCTGGGTAGGTTGAAGCGGAGGGGAGGGGAGGGGAGGATGAGGCCTGGGGGGAGGGGCTGGGCAGGTTGAAGGGGAGGGGAGGGGAGGGGAGGATGAGGTCAGGGTGAGGGGCTGGGTAGGTTCGAGGTAAGGGTAGGGGAGGTTGAGGGCAGTGGGGAGGGGCTATTGGGGGAAGATGTTAGGCAGGGGGAGTGGTGGGGGAAGGGGCTGGGAAGGGGGGAGGTTGAAGTGGGTGGGGGAGCTGCTGGAATTGGGTGGGAGCCAAGTAGAGGAGTAAGAAGGGGAGAGGTAGAGCTGGGTAGGGGGGTAGGAGGATGTGCGGAAAAATGGGGGGGTGATAAGCTAGCCAGATTAACCGCTTTTTCTATTTCAATTATTAATAATTTTTCTATTATTTAAATTAGTAGTGATTTTTCATTTTCATATTAATAATGGTTTTCATTGAATTTTTATCAAGCTTTTTTTCATAGGTGACTACTGTAAACAAATAATCCATTTCTTATGACATGTTTTTTTCACTTAACTATATTACCAAGGTTTTTTATCATAGTAATATGTTGCAATAAAACAATGGTATTTGAATCCTTGGGTTTTTCCCTTACTATAAGTGCCATGGCCCTCTTATTGATAATTTTTCATGGCTGACTCCTCCAGGATTTCTGTCGACAACATCCACCCCATTTTCTGATTTCACTGGAGCAGATGCAACCAGCCAATAAGGCACATATTGATGGGTATGCTGCTTCCAGGTTTTCTGTGACTCGATCTAGCAATGATAAACTGGCAACCCAAAGTGACTAGAAGCCCCTAATGGACTATCCTCCTTGTACACATACATTGGTACAAGATTCAAACGCCTTATCTTTTTATGGGACCTCACATATAGCCAAATATGTATGTGGTTATCCTCTATCTATGAATGGAATCACATGTACATATTAAACTCACTTCTCTATTAGTTACTGCTTCATTAATATTGGAGGGGTAACCACAAATTTTCGAGATGGAGAACTTACCAATCAGTGAAATGTTTATATTGGCTGCTAAGGAAGTTATAGTTTAGAGGAAGGGTAAAAGACTGAATAAAACTATTTTAACACGTTCTGTATGCTACATTACTAATTTATTTTGATCTCTTATATTATTTTCTGTTATTTGTGTTGGATATATTTTAACCGATTGAAATGTTTTTCTTTTTTAGTTATGATACATTAGGAAGTTTATCTTTACTATAGGACTACAATTTTGATGTTTTGAGGTTACAAAAAATCAACCACACCAGCACATCACCGATGGTAGTGCATCGTTTTGGTGCAAGGATGATGATGGATTGCGGCAATGGGAAATATCTTCTCAAACATGACAATAAAGTATGTTATGGAGACAACCCCTCAACTCAAGTGCTGCTCAATGAATCATTTTTCAGTTGTATAAACATTTTTTATTATCAATTTGTACCTTTCTAAATGCTTGATCTACATATTCTAGTACATTGATTTCTTTAAATAATCTATAAAAGCATATACATATAATCAGTTTCTTACTTTTTCTATATAAAGTTGTTTCTATATGCATTATATTGTGTTTCAATTTATTTTAATGTTTCATATAGGTAAATTAAGTACATTTCGTTTTGGACTTATTTGTATATAGATTTTTTAAATTATATATTTCAAATAAGTGCCCTCATGGGTACCTGTATTTAGATTGAAGAAAGTGGATTACTGTTATTGGAGACACTCAATGCATTTAAATAATTAAATGAAAGCAAATGACGATGGGCTAAGCAGGGGGGAGAGAAGGGGAAATGGATAGGTAACTGCTGCAATGCAGGGATGGGCTGGACGGGGGGGGGGTGTTGGAATGGAGGGCGGAGGGAAGGGGAGGGGAAGGGCGGTGATGACGGGCTAAGAGGGGGATAGGTAATGCCCTAGGAAGTAGGTGCGGATTATATTTTTTCTCTATGTAAATAGTATTCAGTTTTTTAATTATGTCATTATTGTTTTTTGATAGATTCTACCTGGTTACCATTTTCTATTATTTATTTCAATTATTAGTGATTTTTGTTTTCCATATTATTTATTTCTTTTCATTGAATTTTTGTACATTTTTTTATAGATGAATATTGTAAAAAAATAAGAAATTTGAATATGACATGAATTTTTCACTTCAATGAATTAACCAATTATTATTTCATAGTAGTATGTCTCATTTACTCACATTAATTTATAATTATAAATTGTAGGGATCAATATAACTATCAACCAAAATGACAAACTGCTACTCTACATCAATGATGCATTTTGGTACTGGGAGGCTTTTGACTGCACATTTTGATGACATGAATTGTAATGTGATCTACACACCTGCTGTTGTTGAAAATCATGGTTCTTGTTTATGTTGTCAAACATGTATCTGCTACTGAAATAGTATTGATGTTATTTTATCATTGTAAAATTACATTCCATAGTTCTATGTCAAAGGTGAAACTATATTGATGTTCTCTTACAATGATTTTGTTTCACTGTTGACCTATTTCAAGTATCTACGAATTAGATTTTCATACTTTTTTTCTATGAATAAATTTATAACATCAATATATTATTTATTAATTTTCATTCTGTTTCACCGTTGGTTCCTATGTTGTTAATTTTATATAGAAGGTTGCTCAGTATCTAAATTTTTTTCCTCAATTTCTTAAACTTTTATTCCTCATTATGTATGTCATTTTCTTTTCAAATATATTAAATATTAATATAAACTATTATGTTTAATAAATAGTAATCCATAGTTAGTAATAAGAATTATTTTATAGTTCCGTGCATCGCATAGGCGGAGTAATAATTTGTATTAAAACAATCATATGAAATGTGAATACATAAACCATAAACCATGAATGGTATAAAAATAACACATCCATATTCAAACATATCACAAGACATCAATACAATATTGGAGATTTTATCATAATAAATCAACTTCAAACATGTGTAAAATCCATCAAAGGATATTCAAATAGATGAAATCAAAAACAATTGAGGTAAATATCTCTTTCTATTTTGAAATCACTAAAAAGTAACATAATTATAAAATAAAACATTTATTTCTAAAATAATAATATAATCCTATAATATAATCTTTGAAGGTGTTATAATGAAGGAATATAGATGCACCCACCATATAATTTTAAAAACATTATTTCCTAAATTTTGTCAAAAAGGTCGTAATGTAGGTTGTTTGGAAATTGAAGGATGATTACTTTATAAAAATTTTATAAAAATTTAAACAGGTGTATAAATGGAATAAAATCATAGTCTAGAAAATAGAAAAAATGTATTGAATTAAATTTATATGAAACAAGGATGTGGATGATAAAGAGGTCCCAGTAGATAATCACGTATAAACAACCTTGGATAATGAAGATATTGTTGAATTCACCCTTACCTTGTAAGTTTCATTGATGGAGGGTATGTTAACCTCCTGTATAATAGATAAATAATTTTTATTAAATTATAAATGATCCAAATACATAAATATGATATCATATATAATCTTTTAATATTGCATTGTTAATAATATTTCAGAAATATCATTGTTTTGGATGTTAACTAATTAATTTTATGTTTTATGTTTTGTTACATAATTAATATTTGTTATAGATAAGATGTATATGTTTCATATACAGAATGATATTATGTTTTTATTCATTATTTATAACCAGAAAATGAAAATTATTCTTGAACAGTTACAATGGGGAATGAATTTCATTGTGTTCATGGAGACAGTAATCCATGCGTACGCATGAGCGAAAATATTATTCAATTGAAGGTGAAATTGTATATAATTGGATTTTATATCATTTATAAATAATCCTTATCATGACATATTTATTATTTACATCATTTATACTCATTATTATACCCATCCAAATAAGGAAGTATTTGAATAACAAAATACACCCCAACATGGAGATGGTAAGTCGTACATACACATGTATGGTGACTTTTCATTCATAATATGGATAGAATAATTAATATGGTTGTAAAATTTGTTTAAAAAAATAAATTTATGTATAAGGTACTGGATATAATATTTTTTTATGGAAACAACAAAGAATGATGATGTGGAAGAAGAAAATAACTTTAAAAGAGGTGGTGAAATTATTACCTCTTCTTCAAGTGTTTCCTTTTGAATTGATCAAAATGGCATTTTAGGTTAGATTTATGATCAATGTAAGGTCTCTAGGTTAAATAGAGGGTAGTTGGGAGGATATTTTATTAGGGTTCGTCTATTCCATATGTATTGGGAGGAGTGAGTTTGAGAGAATGGTTAGTACCCTATTATAAGTGAGGTGAGGGTCACTTTTGGAAAATCATGAAATATTATTTTGTTATAAAATCATATTCGGTTTATAATGGATAAAAAATGATTTATTTATATGATTAGGTTGGGATGTTTCGATAACATCTCATCCAATTAGGTTTAGATAGTTCTTATGTCATTATATTAACCTTATCATTTAGATTTACCTCTTAGTTAAATAGTTTAACTTTTACCATGTATTGTGGTATTATTATAATAAATGGTAAAATAATTTACAATAAAAAAGAAAAAAGAACCCCATGTATTAAATTATTGATATATATAACCATATCTAAGTCCTTTTGGTGATATTTATATTTTTAGGAATATTATATCAATTAATAATAAAGTATTTGTTTTAACAACTCATTTATGTCAATTTGGATACTACATGGTATTTTGTTTTTGAGAAAGTCATAACGAATTTTTCAATTAAAAAACATTTATATAATCAACCCTAATATTTAATATTAGTCTATAAAATTAGTGGAATTCATAAAAAGTCTCAATTTACAATTAATTGGATCTTTATAAGATAAATTATTTTAATCATTAATTAAGAATATAATTACCGAATCATCATTGTATCATAAATAAATATAATTATATTATGTCTAAAAAGTATAAATAAAATTAAATTATTTTTAAAATATTCTTATATTTTTTATGAATATTTCTAGATTAATTTATCTTATGTATAAATCTTTATTATAAATGGTTTAGTTATTAAACATTGAATTTAACACTTTTATCATTTCTTGAAATAAAATAATAGTAAATTACAAATTTAATCCAAGTGGACCAAAGGGATCATATTTTTTTCCTATGTTTGATTTTTGTCACAATAAATTTATCTATTAGAATTCTTACATGTGTTGGGGTAATTATAATATCATTTTTACCTTTAATTACCCTATTTACTTTTAATAGTGGAAACTAAAAGTCAACAATTACTATTCACCAATAATATTTTTCATTTTATTGAACCACAATTTATTACTGATGTTAACTATGTCTCTCGGAATTTGGAAATTCAATTCATAGAAGCGATAAAATTACGTTTTATGAAAATTTTCAAATTCATCAAGAATGTGGGTAAAAGAAGATAAAAAGTTCAAAAATATTTTATATATCTAATTTTATTATTAAATGACTCCAATGAATTATATTGAACATATATAGTTATTATGTATTTATTTTTAGTTAATATAAATTAAATTAAATAACTAATTATTTAAATAAAAGTTATTTTAAAACAATAACGCAATGTTATTCACAATTCATCAAAAATTAAATGTTTTCATAAAAACACCAAAAATTCACCCTAAGCCAATTTTGATATTCCAAATCCAAAATTGAAGTCCTTTTTTAAAAATAAATTTTTATAATATTTCAAAAAGTTGATATAACTATTCATAATGAATAGTATTATTGTTTGTGGTTTGTTAAAACTTTATGTTGCGTACAACACAAGCTACTACATCAATCAAAGAGAAACATACCATGTAATATAGGGGTATTACATTCTTCCCACCATCAAATAATTTCCTCCTCAAAATTTCTAGGATATTACTACATAAAAAGATTTGGGTGGTTCTTCATCATAAGTTTCTTGGGATCCCACATTTCCTCTTCCATCTCATGGTTTATCTATATAAATTTTACATTATGAGTCGTACTGTTTCTCAATACTTCTTCTATGGTATCAAGAATCTAGATTAGATCTTCATAATAAGAGATACTGGGTTCCAATTCAATTTCTTCATAGGTGAGTATATGTGTTGGGTGAGGCATGTATTTTTTCTTCAATGATATATGGAACACGTCATGAACGTTAGAGAGACTTAGAGGAATTTCCAAATGATAATATACAACTCCAATTCATTCTATAATTTTGAAAATTTTGATGTACCTGAGACATAATTTACCCTTCTTACAGAATCGTACAACTCCCTTCCATTGAGATACCTATACGAAAACATGATCTCCTACTTGAAATTACAAATCCTTCCTTTGGTTATTGACCTAACTATTTTCCCTATATTGAGATGCTTTGATGCGAGTTTAGATAACCTTCACATATTACATTGTTTTCTCAATACGTTATGGGCCTATGATATTTCTTTCATCAACAGCATCCCAACAAGTTGCTATTTGAAATCTCTTTCCATATAAAAATTCATAAGATGCTAACTGAATACTTGAATGGAAGATATTATTGTAAAAATATTCAATTAGAGGTAAATATTGATCCCACATACCTTGAATGTCATGTGATCCAGATCTCAACATTTCTTCTAAGGTTTGAATAGTCTGTTCTGATAGTCCATCAGTTTGAGGGTGGTAGGCAGTTCTCAAACAATGTTTAGCATCTGTGTTCTTATGATGTCTGTTTCTAGATTCATGATGTAAAATAGGGATCATGATAAAAAATAATCAATAGGGGGACACAATGAAGAATTACATCTTCATAAATAAATAGTCTTGATAGATGTTCAAGTGGTAAATCTTCTTTTATATTAAGAAAATGTGATGACTAGGTAAGATGATCAACAATGGGCGATATTGAATCATTACTTATATGAGTCCTTGGTATTCCCATGATAAAGCCCATCGTAATTTCATCCCATATCCCCAAAGGTATGGGAAAAGGTTTCATGACCCCTCTAGGATGTTGTTTTATATATTTCACTTTCTTACAAACCATACATCATGAAACATAATTAGCAATCTCTCTCTTCATGTTGTCCCGCCAAGAATGTTCCTTCAAATCTCTATACATAGTAGTGCTACCAGGGTGTGTAGAGAAATTGGAGCTATGAGCATCATCCAACAATTCCCATTTTAGATCAGGTATACTGGGAACACAATCTGTTTTCCCAAATTTTAAAATTACATCTTCACATATGATGTCAATCAATCTCCCATCATTGACAGCTTTAATACTTTTTGAAACTTCTTATCATCAGTCTGAGAACTTTTTATCCTTTCCATTAAGGATAGTTTGGAAACCATTTGAAAAAGTATTGATGTTTCACCTTCCATGATTTTCCCCATATCCATTTTTATAACATCCATGAACATTGGATCCCTTTAAAATCTCATCTTGTTCAATACTCCATGATCATTTATGCTCAAAGAATCTACCACCATATTGTTCTTCCTTGAGTTATAGTGTATAGTGAAATCATAATCCTTCAGTAGTTAAAGACATTATATTTTCCTCATGTTGAGTTTTTTCTGTGAGAAAATACAATTCAAACTTATGTGATCAGTATATATCTAACATTTTTCACCATTGAGACGGTGTCTCCATATCTTCAAAGAAATGATTACTGTGCCAAACTCACGATCATGAGTGGGATAGTTTTTTATGAATTTTTAGGTGTCATGATGCATAAGAAAAAACTCTATCATTCTATATAAGGACACAACCTAGTCCTTTATTGAAGCACCAATATATATATCAAAACCATCATTCCATAATGGTAATGTCCAGATAGAAGTGTTGACAAATCTTATATTCATTTCATCAAAAAATTATTCACACTCTATTTTAGAAACAAATTTAACCTATTTATGTGTGAGATAAGTTAATGGGTTAGCCAATCGATCAAAATTATGAATGAAACATCGATAATAACTTGATAAACCAATAAAACTGCGTACCTTAGTTATACTCGTCGGTGCTGGCTATTATTGTATTGCCTTAGTCTTTAAAGGATCAACATAGATTCCATACTTTGAGGCAATATTGACAAGAAAATAAATCTCTTGATGATAGAATTCACACTTTCTAAACTTATTTTATAATTCATTTCTTCTAAGGGTTTAACATATAGTACAAAAATTAATTTCATGATCTTTATAGCCTTTTGAGTATTCGAAGAAATCATTAATAAATACCACTACAAATACATCAATATATTCCGTCAAAACATTATTAATTAGATCCGTGAAATCAAATGGTGAATTATTCTGTCCAAAATGCATTACAGTAAAGTCATAATGACATTCCTGGTTTGAAATTCTTTTTTGGAATGTCCTCATTTTTCACACACAACTGATGATATCCAGATCAAAGGTCAATCATTGAAAAATATTGAGCTCCTTGATATTGGTCAAATAAATCATCAACGAGAGTTATGGGATACATTTCCATTATTGTTATAGCATTGATATCCCTATGGTAAATACATAACATCATATATCCATCTTTCTTCTTAACCAAAAGAACAAGGGCTTTCCATGGGTAAACACTAGGGTGAATAAATCCCTTATTACTCAATTACTATAGTTCTTTCTTTATTTCCACTGATTCCACAATGTCCATTCTATAAGGGTTCTTCGATATGTGCCTAGAACCCGGAATTAAATCAATGTAATACTCAACTTCTCATTTTAGAGAATGTCCAGATAAATACCTTGGAAATAGATCAACTTGTTTTTACATAATATGTATATCCTCTATTTGAACATTTCATTCATCACCAATAGTTATTTCATTCTCTTCCTCCCCAATAACTGAATTTAGATGATCTACTAGGGGTGGATCTAGATAAGAATTAGGTGGGGAAGTTTCTACTCTAAATATAAGGTACTCTTCCTCATCCTCGAAAATCATAACCTCCTTCTTTTTAGAATAAATTTTGGCATCATTTTCTGAAAGACAATATATTCTGAGGATTATATCAAAATCAATGATGGGTATAACGATGAGATCATCTGATAAAGAACATTTATATTCTCTAATGAGAAATAATTCAAAAAACATTGATGCAATTGTACTTCCCTTAAGAGTTTTTATTAACCACTACCCTGTTAAATCGAATTGGAAAGATCTAATTTTCAATGAAAACTAGGATGATATGAAACAATGTGATGATCCAAAATCAAATAAACCATTTTCTAAACTTGAGAAAACCATTAAATTACCTTATAATAAGTTTTTTGGAGCTTCATCCTCAGCTATAGTGATCGTATAAGCTTGTCCTTGCTCCCTTTTCCTTTTTTATTGTAATATTCTTTGGCGCTTAGGACATTTATTTTCATAATGCCCCTTTTCTCTACAATTGTATCATTCAACATTGACAGACTATTTTTTCCCTTGAAATCATGAGTTTGGTGGCCTTTTTCACTACACTTATAACAGAATGTCATTCCCTTCAAGAAAGTACCTGGGTGTTACATCCAATATTTACTATAGGATGGATATTCAAAATTTCCATTCATCCCATTTTTTCCATTTCTATAGTGTTCTGCAGAACAATTCTTCTATTGTTTTTCTTTAATTTCATAAGAATTAAAGAATTCATTTTCTGTATTGATATCACATAAGACAATATATTAGTATGATGAGAAATATTTTCAAACAAATTTTGGATGGATAAATTATTTTAACCCATCAAGGAATCGATCAGTCTTACTCCTTGGGTTATGAATATAATCTTCAACATGCCTTCATAACCATGAAAAGTTAGCTTCGTATATTGCGACATTCTCATCCAGCTTTTTACTCAAACACAGAAATTGTATTTTAATACTCACATGATGGTCTCGAGGAATGTATTTTCTATTAAAATCACTTTAAACTCCCTCCATTATATACATGATACTTTTTTATCCTCCTTTGAATTTTGAGTTAATGACCACCATTGATCTTCATCTCATGTGAGGCGATAAACATCCACGACAACATTTTCCTTTTCCCTACTCCCCAAATCATGAAATATTTTCTCTATGAAAATTATCCATTTCTCAGCATAAAATGGACTTTCAGTCCCATTGAATTTTTGAGGTTTTTTCCTTATGAGGTGTTCTAATATTGATCTTCCATGTTGTGGATCAGGGTGCTCCATACTGGTAAGGTTATTACTCATAACCCAATTGAGTTGCCCTAATATGTTGATAAGATGACCAACACCGGTTACCTAACTAGCTACACTATAATTATCTTGAGTAGGAGAGAAATACCTACATATATTACATGAATTAATACAGTTTCCATTCATTACACTTGGAAAATTTTATAAAAAATTTCATATAATGGATTAGTTTATGAATCGTAATATATAATTACAAACTTGTGAAAAACCTAACATAAAGTGAACAGTTTATTGATATAATCCATGATCATAAAAATGTTTTATTTGAGGAGGTATATACTAATAAATCATCAATAATGGGTTTTAAGGAATATGTGAATTATCCTAAGCATATCCTCTAGGGGAGTCGTAACTAATAGTGCAACACGGCCCGTTGTCATGTACTAGGATACCCTAGGTCAAGACAAAATCTCCATATCGGAGTATTCAATCCTTGGTACATTTGTACCAGAGCCTCCTCTACATACTCATATACACACAAGTATGTATTTCCTAGAAAATACAAAAAATAATTATATTATGGAAATTCTAGGATGATGTTATATATTAATCCTCAACATCGATCTTATAGTAATTTTATCTAATCTGTGTTTTCCTAAATCTAGTTTCCATGGTTTGTACTAAACTTTTTTTAATACAAACTCTAATGACCCAAACCTAGTTACCTATATTTGGTAAATTATTACATATCATTGTCATGATAAAAAGGTATAAAATCCAGATAGACTGATCACTTTAGTAGCCCAGAAAGTTCTAGATACATATATATGATTTACATTACATTATAAAACAAAAAACAACAACAATATTTACTCCTTGAACACATTCATATCCAATATACTGTCCCTGCAAGTCACTCATAATATAATTATTCACATCCTGGAAAAATTATAACCGTGAAAGTGGTGATATTAGAAGCATAGAAATGATAACAATATAGCGGAAACATTCATACATATGCATAAACCATTAAGGAAAATAATAAGACTAAAACAATAGCCTTTTAAACATAAAAATCATCATAATATGGCAATGATAAATCAAATAATTCCATTTACTTATTCATGAGGATATTCTACTATTCGAATAGTCACTTGTAATATCAACATCCAATTTTATAAAGAAGGAATGCATAATTCTAGACTTCATAACCACATACTCAATGACTCATGTAAAGACTACAAATAAGATTTCCTTAAGGCCTAGTTCCAAGTCACTAGTTTGTCTCATTATATCTATTGATGCATCAAGGAGCTATAGAGGGTTCCACCTGTCACTTACTATTTCCAATGCTTTTCTCATATGAAAAGGTTGAAACATAACATAAACAATCATTTTAAAACTACCATATGAAATGTAAATACATTATCCATAAACCATGAATGGTATAATATAACACATCCACTATAAAACATATCAAAAAACCGTCAATACAATATTGATGATTAAATCATAAAAAATCAACTTCAAACAAGTGTAAAATCCATAAAAGGATGTTGATATAGATGAAATCAAAACTATTTGAGAGAAATTAAACTTTTTATTTTGAAATCATTTAAAAGACACATAATTATAAAATAAAACATTTATTTTGAAAATATTATTATAATCTAGTAAGGGATGCTTTTTAGGTGTTATAATGGTGGAAAATAACTTCACCCACTGTATAATTAAAAAAACATTCTTTCCTTATTTTAGTTGAAAAGGTTTTAATGTACCTTTTTTGGAAAACGATGGAAATATTACTTTAAAATAATTTTAAAAAAGTAAAAAAATGGTATAAATAACATTAATCCACAGTATAGAAAATAGTAATAATGTTTTTGAAATACATTTTTAATAAACACAGATTTCACTGATAAAGAGGTCTCAGTAGATACTCACATATAAACTACCTCTGATAATGAAGAGATTGTTGAATTAACCCTTACCTTGTACTTTTACTTGATAGAGGGTATTTCAAACACATTTATAATAGTTAAATCATTGTTATTAGACTATAAAAGAACCAAATACATAAATATGATATCATATATGATCTTATAATATTGCTTTGTTAATAATATTTCAGTAGTATCATTATTTTAGATGTTAAATGATCCATTTTCCTTTATCTATTTTATTACGTAAGAAATGATTGTTATGGATAGGATGTGTTTTATAAATATACAGAATGATATTATGTTTTTAAACATTGTTTTTAACCATAAAATGAAAATTATTCAGTAATGGTTACGATGGGGAATTAATTTCATCGTTTTCATGGAGACGGTAATCTGTAGATACGCACGAGCGATAATATCCTTAAATTGAAGGTGAAATTGTATGAAATTGGATATTATATCATATATAAATATTCCTTAACAATTTAAATTTTTTATTTACATTATCTACAATCATTATTATACCCATCCAAATAATGAAGTGTTTGAATAACAAACTACACCACAATGTGGTGACAGTAAGTTTTATGTACACACATATGGTAACTTGTCCTTAATAGGATGCATTGAATAAATAATATGGTTGTAACATATTTATAATAACATCATAGTATCTATAAGGTACGAGATATATTATTTTGGTATGGAAAAACAAAGAAAGAGGATGTGGAAGAAGAAAAGAACATTGAACGAGGTGATGAAATTATTACATCTTCTTCAGGTGTTTCCTATTCAGTTGATCAAAATGGCTCCATAGGATGGAATTATGATCAAAGTAAGTCATCTAGGTCTATGTGAGGTTATTTGGGTGGATATTTGAGTAGGGATTGGCCCTAGAAAATTTTCATTGGAAATGTGATTTTGATAGAAGGAGAGGTATCTTTTTATAAGGGTGGTGAGGGTCACTTTAGGAAAAGCATGAAATATTATATTATTATTCAATCATATTCGGTTTATAATGGCTCCGAAATGATTTATTTCAAATAAAATGTTGATATAGGTCTAAAAACTCTCAACCAATTGGTTTTAGATCGGTTTTAGGTCACTATATTAACATTATAATTTAGATTTAACTCTAAGTTAAATAGTTTAACTTTTAACATATATTCTTGTATTATTATAATAAATGGTTAATAATTTAACAATAAAAGCCATGAGAACCCCATTTGGTTCATTATTGATGTATATAATCTTATATAAGTCCTTTTTCTAATCAATACATTTTTAGGAATATTATATCAATTAATAATATAGTATTTGTTTTAAAAACTCATTTATGTCATTTTTTAAAATATTTTGTATTTTTTTGTGAAAGTTATAAAAAGGTTACCACGTTAAAAATAATTAATCAAAAAAACTCAAAAAATGTCATATTAACCTAGAAAATTCTCACAATTCATCAAAAGACTCAATTTACATTTTTTGTATATTTATAATATCAATTATTTTAATCATTCATTAATGTGGTAATTACTACATCATCATTGTTTCATAAATAAATTTAATTATTTAATGGTTAAAAATTATAAATAAAATACCACTAAAAATGAAATAATTATATATATATAATTAGTTTTTATAGTTGAATTTATCTTATGTATAATCCTATATTAATAATGTTTTAGTTATTAAACATTGAATTTAACACATTTAACTCTTCTTGAAATAAAATTATAATAAATGTTCAAATCTAATACAAGTAGGCAGAAAAGTTCATATATTATTCAAAAGGTTTATTTTGGTCGAAATAGACTTATCCAATATAATTATTACATGTGTTAGGGTAATTATAATATCATTTTATACCCTTAATTACAAATATTTACTTTAATCGTGGTAAATAAAAGTCAAAAGTTACTATTCTCCAAAAATTATTTTCATCATACTAAACCACATTTTACAAATTAATGTCAACTGTTTCTCTTGGATTTCTTAAATAATTTTCATAGAAGTGGTAAAATTATGTTTTATGCATTTTTGCAAATCCGCCTAAAAGTTGGGTAAAAGACGATAAAAAATGAATTAAATTATATATATCTATTATTATTATAAAATAAATCCAATGAATTAAATTGAACATATACATGTATTATGTATCTATTTTTACTTAATATAAATTTAAATAAAATAAATAATTATTTAAATACAATGTCTGTTTTAAAATAAAACGCTGTGTTTTTCACTATTCATCAAAAATTGAGTGTTTTTAGAAAAATACCAAAAATTCATCCTATGCTAATTTTGATATTTTGAATACAAAAATGAAGTCAATTTTGAAAAATAAAATTTTTAAAATTTTAAAAAGTGGTTATTACTATTCAAAAGGCTATTTTGATTGGTCGTAGTGTGTTAAAACTCCAAGTTGCGTATAGCGCATGCTATTGCATTATTCAATGGGAAACATATCATGGAAGCTTAGGGTGTTATAGTTCCCCTCACATCAATTATAAAAGGTAAATTCATCCCACAAATATTCACATAATTTAAAGACTTAAATCTCTACCATACCTTTTGGATTTACCTTTTAAAATTTCCTAAAACATTATTGAGGTGCTAGTCTTCTTAAAATACCAAATATATTGCTCTAAGAGGAGATTTAGAGGTCGCACATCAAAGAAGAGGTAATATCATTTACCGATCCTTTCTAAATAATTTCTTCATACACATCCTCCTTATGAGTTGTTTCCTTATAATGTAATGACTACAGTAGTACATATATTATGAGAGTTTATTATTATTATTATTTTGAAATAACAATATTTCACCTTCCACCCATCCTATGAAAATTGAAATCACCACGCATGCGTAGGTACATCTTACAATATCTACGCTGTGGTGTATTTTATTTTTCACCACCAAATTACATGGATGGGTCTAATTATTGAATTAATAAATATATATAAGATTAATATAAAATGAAATTTATTATGACATACTGAACACCATCAACTTTAATACCATTAATCATTTATGTGAATCATATCATCACTCATGCGTACATACGGCTTACCATCCCTAAAGTGCGATGTGATTAGTTCTATACAATATTAAGTAAATAATTATTATATAAATGAATTTTATGAATAAATATGAAATATAATAATATAATACAATTTTGTAAATGATTTAACTATAACCTAAATAAATGAATAAGATCTTATCAAGAAAAACATGCATACTAACATAAAGTAGTGAATACTCTAATAACGAGTAACAATGAAATACTACTAACAAATGGATGAAAATATGACCATAAATGTTATCATAAAAATAATTCTGATTCTGGAATAAATACAAAATATTATTTAAATAATTATATACGATGTTTTGAAACATATAAAGCATATTAGACCTATATTAATAGAAAACTTTTCAAGTCTCATTTTTATATGATATTGTTTATTTGTAAGTATATACTAGTGTATATTTATCATCCAAGACCATGTTTCCAAAATATGTATTTCAAAAAATTTCTTTATATCCCAATATAATTTTACGTAGTGGTGATTTTTTTCAAAATGGTATGAATGAAATCTTTTGTCGTTTTCGGTATGAGGTACTTTTTGACATTCAGAGAAAGTATGACAAGAATGTTTTTCTATGTTTTATGGAATGAATTTATTTCAAAGAATTCAATTTGGATTATTTCCTTGAATCACCCCCTATAACATTTTAAAGTTATTTACAAAAAAATTAACTCGTAAAATTGTATAGAATTTTGAGGAGGGAAAACATTTTGCAGAAGAAAAGATATTTTCATCAGAAATTAAATTCATGTGCTTTCTCAAAATTATTTTCCATCTATGATGACACTCATCAAGTATGAATATATTTATATCCCTATTATTTCTAAGATTTTATTTTGTGTTATTTATGAAATCCAATTGTTTTATATAAATTATGATGGAATAATATTTAAGAAACCCATTTTATTTCATGGGTTATGATTTGGTGAATGTTTTTTTGTTTTTGTGGAAGATGTAATAATTTTTTTATTATCATATTGGTTGGACCTATATCTCCCTTTAATATATTGGGTAATGATTTATATCTAATAAGATATAAATTTTTGGAATTTCATGTAAATCGGGTTCAAGCACCGATAGATTGAATGAGGAGTGAACTCGGTTCATTAATGGATTTTTCTGCTATTATGGTCTTGGAAACGAGCCATGGATAATATGAAATGGTATTATATGCTTATATTTGTATTAAATGAAATATAATATCTTATATTATGAATATTTTGATTATATTTAACATTTATGATATATCACATGAGAATATATTATTATTTTTATATGTAGGATATGATTTTCAAATGTTTTGTTCATATGATTATGATATGGTTTCCATTGTTTACCCATAATGATAATTTTAGTTCACCCATTCAAATGTTTATTTTCCCTATTTCATGAATAAGGGTATTAAGTATGATATGTTAAAAAGTGGTCTAGTAATGAAGAAATAAGTGGGAGACAATATATATGTTTTATAAACCAGTTATTTATGTTTCCCAGTTTATAAATACACTAAACATATACGGTCCTATAATGGTTTTTGTTATGTTATGTAATAAAAATTCATCATTGATGAATTAAAATCTATATATAATGAATAAAAAATTAGAGTTGGTATTAGAGTAAAGGTATAATTATCCTTTGGAAACCAGGATGATAGAACCATAGTATGAACCATAAGTATAAATCTAGGAAAAGGTTATAATACTATCCTTGTGTTTTAGAGACCTCCATGAATAAACTATGATAAATCCTAAAGTGTCCTTAATTGAAATTTTATTCATTAATTATGTGGTTTTATATTTATTATTAATTTTCTCACAAAGTGCTTATTAGTTTTATTCAATGGATGGATCCCAAAGGAACAATGTTAATATTGAATGGGGAGGCCAATGAAATGATTGCCCCCCTAAGTAACCAAGTGTAATGGGATTTGGAATGAAAAATAATATAGCCATGCTCACATAACATTCTCAGAATATGAATCATGATGGAATTCCAACGGAGCAAAGGAGGAAGAAAAATTTTGTTTAATCCTTCATGAGGCAGGATCCACCTAAATTCCACGGGTCTTCTAATCCATTAGTGGATGAAAAATGGATTAGTACCACTGAAAATATATATTCAGTTCTAAAAAGTTATGAAAAAGATTAAACCATATTAACAGTATATCATTTGGAAGGTTAAGTTGATCAATGGTGGAATCATATCATGAATACTTGGAAAAGTGATGAAATTGGGTCCATGGAATGGTACGTGTTTGTGAAAATATTTTTCAGTAATTAATTCCCTCATATCCCTAAAAAAAGATAAAGATGGAGTGAAATGAACATATAAACAAAGGATGATTAATTTTTTGGTATATAAATAGAATATTTTACAAGACGTTTAGGGTACGCTTCTGGAATTAGTATCCCACCTGAGAGTAAAATTGATCGATTATTTAGTGTCTTAAAAGCAATTTTCCAAAATACATTATCCATAAGGGACTTCAATAACTATGAAAAAATTGTTACATGTTCTCTCAAGTGTGATATGGATACTAGAGTAACCCATCAATCTTATGGGGTAGATAAGAAGATAAAAATGTAATTGAAAGGAAAATCAAAAGACTAGACTAAAAATAAGATGATTTTTTCCTTATATTTAATGTGTTGAATGAAACATGAAAGGAATTTTCTTAAAGGGGCTAGTGAATGTTTTATGTGTGGAAAATAATGTCATCAGAAACTTGAGTATTTAATTTATTGGAAAAGGATGCCTAATGATGTGATCAAAGAAAATTCTACATAGAATAGACCTCTAACACTTCAATGTTACAAGTTCAAGGAAGTGGGGCATTATGCAAACAAATTCTCTAATCCAAGGGATATATATGATGATATACGTCAACAAACTCATATGGCTAAAGACAATTTAAATTCACATGAAATCACTCTCGATGACAAGGAGTATAATAATGAAGTGGTAAAAGATACACTTTCCATCCACTATAATGTAGAAAATGTTTTATTTTGGATACACCCACTCTTTTATTTCTAATGAATTTTTAATTGTATTGTTGTATTACCTAAACAATTATATTTTCAGTTTGTGGTGACAACTCCTAATGGAGAAAAGGTCACATCAATGGTTTATAATTGTTCTCTGGTAGATTTTTGTGAGAATGAGATTTCTGAAAATCTTATGATCCTTCCTATAGTGGTATTTTAAATGATTCGTGGAATGGATTGGCTTTCCCTATATGGACATCATATCAATTTCTTAGGAATGGAAGTCAAATTTCATTTTCCATATCAATCTATGATCATCTATTAATGCAAGAATTAATATAACCTTCCAGTATAAATTTATTCCACCTTAGGGGTCTTCATTACTATAAATGAAGGTTGTTTATATCTAATGGTTGGTGATAAACTCACGGTTAAGAATACACCCATTTTATGGGAGTTTGATGATGTATTTTTGTTAAATTGATTTTCCTTCCACCAAATCATGATGCTGAGATTTCAATTGATCTCATAATAGGTTTTATGCTTATTTAAATGAAATTTTATATAATAGCATTAGTTGAGTTGCATGAATTGAAGAAAAACTCCAAGAGAATCTTGATAAGGGATTTATACGCCCTCATAAATCACCTTGGAAAGCAGATGTTCTGTTTTATAAGAATAACTACGAATTAGTGAGACTTTATATTGATTTTTAATAACATAAAAAGATAACTATCAAGAACAAATATCATCTACTACAAATTGATGATTGAATTGAAAAACTACACAGCGCTCCATAGTTTTCCAAGATTGATCTTTTTTCAGGATATCAAAAACTACTGTAATAAAAGAGGTTATACCAATGACAACATTCATTACAAGATATAGAAATTGTTCATTTATAGTTATGATTTTTTTTTCTTACTAATTCCCCCACTTTCTTCATGGATATATTTAATAATGTTTATAGAGACTATCTTAATTAGTTTTTTGTAGTCTTTATATATGACAGTATTGTATATTCAATGAGAGATGAATAACACGAAGATAACAAGATAATTATACAAATGATCCTGAGAAATGAAAAGATTTATGCTAAAATTAAAATGTGATAATTTTGGTTTCATAAAAATTAATTTTTGGGACACATAATATTAGAAGATTGGATAACAGTGGATCCAGAAAAAATAGAGGACATTGAAAGTCAGCCGAGAAAAAAACGGGAACTGAGATCTGATGTTTTCTTTTTGTGGATGGATATTATCAATGTTTTGTAAATTATTTCTCACGATTATCTAACATACTCACCATTTGTACTCGGAAATTTGTTATGTTAGTTGGGACGTACGAATGTGAAGAGTATTTCAAAGAGCTAAACAAAAGGCTAGCTAGGGCACATGTGCTCACTCCTTTTTGTTATAAAGAATGGTTTGTGATTGACCATGATGTTTCCAAGAAGGGTATGTGATGTATTCTCATGAAAAATAATATGCAGATTGATTATGCCTCATGATAGTTGAAAATTAATGATTAAAATTTCCCAACACATGTATTGGAGTTAGCTAGAGTAATATTTTCCTTAAAAAACATAGAGGCATTTTCTTTATGGTGAAATGTGTGATATTGATACTAATCGTAAATGTTTAATTTATATTTTCACACAAATGGATATTCATATTTACAAAAGAAGATGGTTGGAGTTGATTAATGATTATAATTGATCAATACATTACCAACCTGGTAAAGAAAAAAAGGCAGAAGATACTTTGAGTTCAAATGACCATGCCATATTATCCTTGACGAGGATCACAAATGATCCAACATTTATTGATTATCAAATTGATAATTTAATTGATGTGGAGGAATCATATATTTTCCAATGGATTTTCAAGCATCAATATAAGTGAAGCTTAAATAGTTCAAAAGGAACATGTAGAGTTACGAAAAATGGTTAGATTTATTCCTTAATTCAACATGGATTATGAAGGAATAATAAGGTTTAATAATCACATATTTATTCCTCCAATAAAAGAATTAAAAAATGATTTATTGGATGAGGCTCATAGTATATTATTCCTATTTCCTACTAGAATAATAATGACTTACAGGCACCTAAAAGAGTATTTCAGGTGGGATGAAATGAAAAGATATGTTTTCAATATGTCTATCAGTGTTTGGTTTGTCATCAGGTTAAGTATATGAGATAGAAGTCTAAGGAGGTGTTACAACCTTTACCTATACTAGATTGGAAATGATAAAACATTACTATGGACTTCTTTATAGGACTTCTCAAAAAATCTAAATTCTATGATGCAATATGGGTTATAGTTGAAGGCCTTACAATGTCATCAAATATCATTTCTATAAGAGATTATTTATATCTTGATAAGATCAACTGGATATATGTAAAGGAAGTGGTATGATTTAATGTAGTAACACTTTCCATTATATCTGATCAGGATTCGAGGTTTACCATGATGTTTTTGCAAAGTATCACATATTCTCCAGATACTGAGTTATGTTTCATAACTTCTTATAATCCTCAGACATATGGTCAGTTTGAGTGGATAATTTACACTCCGGAAGACATGTTGATAGGTTTCTTATTTTATTTCAAAGGCGGTTGGTATCAACACCATCCTTTGGTGGAATATTCTTACAACAATAGCTTTCACTCTTTTATTCAAATGTATCTTTATGATGACCTATATTGAATCAATTGAATAACACTAAATTATTTAGAATAATGTGTGGATATAAATCTATTAGGAATTGATATTGTTGATGAAATGGTAGAAGAGGTCATATCTATTCCAAAGCAACATAAGAACAGCTCCAAGTCGAAAAAACATTATGCTGAAAACCAAATAAAAGACCTAGAGTGTAAATTAGGTGATAATTTTTTTCTACTAATATCACCTTGGAAGAGAATAATGTGATTCTGTGAGAAATACCAGATGATCCCTAGGTATAATAGGCCTTTTGAAATTCTGGATCGTGTTTGGAAGGTATCTTACCGATCGGCATTTCTATATAATCTCTCTCTACTTAATGTTTTGTTCGATGTATCCCTCCTGAGAATGTATATACCTGCTCGGTCACATGTACAAAGCTCAAAAATTATACCACGGGAGGAAGATCTTTCTTATGAAGTACAACTAATTGAGATTCTGGATCCTAGAAAAAAATTATCTATGAAACAAGGCCACTATATTGGTTAATGTTTTTGAAGGAACTATAAATTTGAAGAATCTACATGGGAACTTTAGGAAATAATTTGAGAGAGGTATCCTTAAATACTTTTTCCAAGTGATGAATTTCAATGTTGAAATTCAGTTCAAGGGGCGTAGAATGTTATACCAAGAATTTTTTATGAAATATTTTCTTTAAATAGTTTTTTTCATTAGTTTTATCCACACAATAATGTGTTTAAATTAACCACGAGATGATATTTTTATAAAATTACAATTATATCCTAGTTGTTGGTTTAGTGAGAATAATTATATCTTACTTATGAAAATGTATTGTGAATCCATTGGCTATCAACTATTTATAAAAAATAAAAATTAATTTGATATTTTTAATTTTGAGGGAATTAATTTTTTTAATAAAATTAATGAGATATATATGTGTTGTATACATAATAAAATAGTTTTTATATTTATCAAATAGATATTTTATTCATAGGGTATGAATAAAACCCTATTTGATGTATAAAAACATGTTTTTTAACGGTTAATTTTACACCGTTGAATGGAGAACCAGTTTTAAATTAGGATTATGACACATTAATAATTTTTATATAACATAATAAACATGTTATTTTTAAGAGGGATATGAAAATACTTATTATATGAGTTTTTGATATTTTTGTGACAACTCCAATTTTTTCATGAAGAGTAAAAATATGCTAAATGTTAATTGAAATATAAATTTTTTTCATTGAAATAATTTATATAGTTAAATTATATTATTTAATGGTTTAAAAGTATAAACAAAATATAGTTTTACAATATAATATAATCTATGTTATTGGAATCAATTTGACAATAAATCCAGATATAAAAACATTTCAATTTTTTTCAATATTTTATATTTTGTACCCTTTTTTCTCATGTCAAAAATTTGATTAATTTTAAATTAACTACTAATAATTATGAGTTTATAATTTTAAAAAATGGACTCCATATTTTGAATCATTTCATCTAAATTATTTTAATTGGCACCTTTTATTTTCAGGTATTATGAATAGTAACTTTGATAATTATGTTTAGTACCATGGTTTAAGGGAAATATGGTAATTAAAAGTAAAATTATTATTATAAAAATACCTTAACAACTATAAATATCCTATTTGGTAACTAAATTAGACCCTTATCAACTATTGTTTAAAATTTAATCACTTAATAGACACTTTCTGTCGAATATAAGATGAATATAATAAAAACTATTGAATGTGACCAAATGTCAAAATATTATTTTATATACGTATGTTATTATTAATATGTAAATAACAAGTTGAAAATATAGACTATAGATCATCAATAGAAAAATAAAAGAATAACATAAATCATATAAATCTATTTATGTTTTTTAATTAATAAATGATTACTATTAAGGATGAAAAAATATTGATATAGAAATTATTTTATTAATAGAAATATCAAATAAATGGAATTAGAAATATTAAAAGAAATAACATTTGAACTAATTAATGTTATCCAAAAAACATATATGTGACTACTAAATTTAACGAGTGTATTATATATATTTTTTGAATTTATCATCAATATGGGTTTTACTTAATGTCAAATAAATGAATTTTCTCAAAATTTAATATATTAATATTTTATAAAAACAAAATTTTGAAAAATTATTTAAAATTGATAAAAAAAATTAAAATTTACAATGTGATTATTAAAAGGTCTAAAATGTAATCAAATATCCATTTATGGTCAATTAACAAAATTTAAGTTAATATTTATATCCATTAAATATTTAGAATGTTAATACCACAATTTTAATTAAATAGAATAACTAAGTGTTAATTAAAATAAATATTCTTAATTTGAAATAAAAAAATGTCCAAAATTTATTAGTGGATGATATTACTACACTACATCTTATCATATTATAAATTTGGAAATTTTAGGTGGTTTTTATGTTGGGTTTGATTTTATTATAAAATAATATTTTTGAGGGTTCCAAAAGTTCCCCTTACCTCAATTATAAAAGGGAAATTCCTCCATATACTCTTCAATTAATTTTGAGCATCCCTTATCAACCATAACATAACCATTTTCCATTCTAAAATTCCCTAGAATCATTCTATATATCCAGGTATTCTTCAAGAACTATGACTACGGCTCTCAAAGGAGATTTAGAGGAGGCATAGTAAAGAAGAGGTAATATAATTCTACCAATTGTATCAAACTTATTCTTTCTTCTACATCCACCTAATGAGTTGTTTAATTATAAATTAATAACTACATTTGTAATTATATACTGAGAGGTCATTTTTATTATTAAATATCAATATTCCACCCACTAACCATCCTATTAAAAATTAAATCACCACACATTCGTATGTACAACTTAACATCTCCACAATGTGGTGTTAACCGGTTTTCACCACCAACATACATGGATGGGTATAATTATGAAATTAATTTATATATATTTATATACAATTAAAATAAAATGATATTTATTTTTGAGATATAATACACCATCCACTTCAATACGAATCAACAATTAAGGGAACAATATCATTGCTCGTGTGTACGTAAGACTGACCGTCTCTATAGTGCGATGTGATTCATTCTTCATATTCATCATTAAATAATTATTATGTAAATGAATTTATTGAATAAATGTAATATATACTATAAAAATAACATGTTTTAAATGATTTAACTATAACCTAAAATGAATTATAAGAAGTTATCCAACAAAACATACCTATGAATTTAAAGAAGTGAATACCCGAATAACGAGTAACAATGAAATGTTACTAAAAACAGATGAAAATATGATAATAAATGTTATCATAAAAATTAATATGATTCTTAATAAAATTAGCAACATTATTTAAATAATTATACAGGAGTTTGAGATACATAAAAATCATATCTGACCTAATGTAAGGGATAACTTTTCAAATATCTTTTTTTTATACAAGATTGTATATTTGTATGTTTTATTGGGGTATATGTATCATCAACATCCATTTTTCCTATATTTTTATTTTAAAATATTATTTATACCCTTCTATAATTTTACACTTTGGTTAATTTTTATTAATGGTATGAGTATACTATTTTTTCATTTTCAGTATGAGGTAATTTTTGACTTTTCTGGAAAAAGTATGAGAAGATTGTTTTTTTAAATTGTATATCATAAACATATTTTTATGATTCCATAATTTTATATTTACATGAAAATTACTTTACATGAATACAAGGTTATTTTCAGATAAAACTATTTCATCTAAAATTGTGTGGCATTTTTAGGAAGGAATACAATTTTTAAGAAGAATAGATATTATCATCTGGAATTAATTTCTAGTGTTTTCTCAAAAAAAATTCGTCTAATATAACACACAATAAATAAGGTTATATTAATAACTATGTTATTAATATTATATTTTTTTGTGTAATTTATTAAATATATTTATTTTATATCAATTATTATGGAATGATATTTATGAAATCCAATTTATTTCATGGGTTATGTTATGGTGAATGATTTTATATTTTTGTGGCACCTGAACGAATGGTTTCATTATGAGATTGGTGGGATCTATATGTCCCTAAAATGAATTGGTAGAGATTAAATATAACAATATATAAATGAATGGAATTTAAATTAAATACGTTTTAGTATCCTAGGGCTAGAATGAGGAGTGAACTCATTTCAATGATGGACTTTTTATACAATTGTAGTCATTGCAATGAGCCATGATTAATATGAAATTATTTTTTATACTTATGTGTTTATTTTATAAAATGGAATTTCGTATATTATGACTATTAGCATAAAATTTACCATTAATAATTTATCCATTATCATGATATTTTGATCTTATATATGAAGTATATTATTTTAAAATGCTATGTTCTTATGATTATTATATAATTTCCCTTGTTCACATTTACATTGAATTTGAGATCACCCTTTCATATGTTTATTTTCTTCAAGCTATGCAAAAGGGTATTAACTATGATATGTCAAAATGGGGATAGTTGTGAAGAAATAAGAAGGATAAAATGTAGATGTTTTATGAACTAGTTGTTTATGTTTCCACGTTTCTAAAGACACTAAACCTATACGGTTCTCACATGGTTTTTTTGTGATGTAATAAATGTTCTTAAATATTGAATTAAAATCTATATATAATGTAAGGGAAGTTTTAAATAAGTATTTTTTACAAAATTTTATTTATCGAATTTCATTAATATTTGAGTGGGTAATTTCAATTAAACGTCAATTAGACAATATTTTATTTCCATAATATTAAAAGAATCAATGAATTCCATATACATGACTCTATAATTATTTATCCAAAAATATTACTTAAAATATGACCATAATAATTTCAATCAAAAAAATATACTAATCCCAATGATAAAAACATACTAGAAAAATTATAAACATAGAAATCATACTATATAGTATAATGCATAAAAATTAATATCACAGTGGTAACACATTTGATCGCATAAACTATAAATAATTTCCTTTTGTTATTTTGTTTGAATCTTTATTATGGTTACTTACACCATCAAACAAAGATATAAAGTACGATTAAATTATTATTTCATAGAAAATAATTGGGAAAAAATTAGATCCCATACCTCAATACTTTAAATGATCTCAAATGAGAAAAAAATAAAAATATCGATATCCAATCTACTCTCTTCTTGGAAACTACATCCCTTAGATAGATACATTCCACAATTGTTCCAAAAAACATCATAACAACTTAATAAAAAAAATTATATCAACCACCATGGAATGAAGAGAAATAATAAATCTACAGATGATTGACCAGTAAAGAGACAATAAGAAAAATAGGAAAGTATCCCCTTGAATCATAATAGATATAACATGGGAATATGAGGACAATGAATTTTGAAGTGGATTTAAAAACACCCTGAAAATGAACTTCTTTCCACGTAGGGTTGGGATATAATTTTACTTTTTAATAAAACAACTAGTGTAAAAGAGACATTATTTGTGTAGTTTAAAACAAACATTCATCTTTTTAATGGGAATTCACATCATGAATGTCAGAGTATATGTCCCATTGAAGAATATATCACCCGGATACAAAAAAACTAGGATTCGTTCAAGTCATGAAATAAATATTTAATCCATGTGTTTATAGAGACATATTCTGTAAATCTAACCCCCCATCCTTTTATATCGTTAACTAATTATGCATGTCATGAATTAAACAATTTTATGATCTCCACTCATGTCATGAATTCATAAATGGGTTATGAAAAAAACTCTAATGTTATGAACTATATTTCACTTCTTGTACTTATCCTTTTCCATATTCCAGCTTCCAACCTCTACTAATCTTACTCTATGATTTTACCAAGAACCATGGTCCACAGAAATATACAATTGAACATTCTACAAGGATCCATGAATTTATATATATATATTTATAATAATTATTTGTAATAAACATAAATAAAAAATAAAAAATTTATCTAATATATGTTGTAATTAATTTTATTTCCTATGGTCCACTAAAAATAGTACATGATTAAATATTTTCATTCTGGTGTTTGGATTCCAACCAAAAATATTATGATGATCTATTTTTAATGATGACTTTTATATTCCATACAAAATATTATATAATGAGATATAATTGTAGATGAATAATTTAATGCATACTAGAATGATATTTTCATTAAAATTAATAGTGAAGAATACATTTATCATATAATATATTATAATATAAAATAGAACAAAATTAAATGTTATTAAAAAAATATAAATATGATTCATACATAAAATAAAAAAGAAAACATTTTTACATATAATGTTTAATACAGCAATGAAAATAATGAAATCACTTTAGAGAGGGTGTAATATCTATTGGAGCATTTTCAGTCAGTGATGAAGGGAAATCCATCTAAAAATATAGTGAGATTCTTGACATATACCCAAACGTATAATATGTATTCTACTATTGACGATGATGACACTCTCCCACTCTCAGATACCATTCTTCATTGTTTAAAAATATTCTCTAAGAGTATCCTCATTACAATAAATACAGAATGGTGAATATATTATAGGATTTATTTATTATGTAGTTGATCATGATATTATTTCATTAACATAATAACTGATCAACTCTGATCATGAAATAATATGGATCACCTACCCATTCTTAAAACTAAACAGAAATTCTTAGAGATATGCATCCTCAATAATGTTTGATAGGAATGATATTTAACCATCATCATATATTCCATTAATATTATCATATCTCTCCATTATATTATAGGGATATGATTCAAATCCCTCTTTCAAAGTAAATGCAATTAAAATATTATATTAAAAGTAACTATATTTTTGTAAATAAAATAAAAACAATTTACTAACCATGATTTTAACAACCTCTAACAAACAATCTATCTAATATTACAATGATTTCACCATTCTTGTACACATTAAATTAATTAAAATAAGGATCAATTATAGAATGTGTGTATTAAAATTACATTTAGTATCAAAAACATATATAAATAAGTAAAATATCACTTATCATCTATTATTTTTGTAGTATAAAACTATGACTCCCATATTATTGAGTTACAACCTATCTTTCTTGATTATTTATCCTAATGATTATATCCTCTTTACTTTTTCACCAATATAACATGTATATAACCTGTATGATATACGTGAGGGAATCTAGTTGGATAAATGAGCTGAAAACTGGTCCTAAAAGATAGTAATTGAATCTATGTTTATATATATCCTGTAAATATTATATTAAATCTGAATGAAACATACACATATACAATCCTATCATGCCTTCTTGAGGGAGGACCTCATGCAACCCTAAATAATAGAGTCTAAACCCCATATATAATTAATAAAATAATTTCTAAATTATGTATATTTTAAATAATATTAAATAAATATTTATTCATCATATAGTGATCAAACTTATTATAATACATATGGATTGATACCTGATACCTTGAAAACCAAGGAAAAAAACAAATATTTCAATGATATTATAACTACATGACCAATAAATATATGACAAAAAAATTAAATAATAATCTAATATAAAAAAATGATTGACAAAATAAATTGTAGATTTTTATGTGAAATATACAGTTCAAAATAAATCCTCAAATGGGGATGGAAATCAAGAGTTGGATGCCACTCAAGAAAAGTTTTGTGAATCATCAATATGATTGGTCCTCAAACCCCCTACATGATGATGAAATGATAAAGTCACCACCATGACGATCAGATTATAGAAAAAGTGTTTATCACCAAGTTATTGATCCACAACAAATATATAAACTAGATCATCCAATTCATCTCAAAAAATATCAATCATTACAAATAAATTATAGTAAATGTTCATAATTATTAGAAATAGAATAAATAAATTATTACTACTAAAAAATAAATGATTGAAAGAAATATATACTAAGTGTAATTTCATTTACATATAAAAACTAATTCATTATTTACATCACCATCAATTCTTCATCATCTTATAAGTAAAAAAACCAGTGATTGGACATAATATTTAGCCATGTTTTCTAAAAAATATGTCTAAATTTTAATTTAGAACATTAATAAAATGATGGTTAATTTATCTATTTTTATCTATGTTATAACATGTAAAAAATGTTTTAATTAAGGATGGTTTTTATCCATGTTTTAAAATGTGTTTTACTTTTATCATTTAGTTGTGTTTTAGAAAAATGTTTATAAATTTAAATTTATCTTGGTTTTTGAACAACACAAGTTTAAAAAATATAATTTATGTAATATATAACCAAATCAAATTTTAATCAAATTTTAAAATTTAACAAAATAAATTAATTTATAATATATAAAATAATATAAAGTAAATATTTAATTGAAAAAATAGTTTAAATAATATATGTGTGTCTGTGTTTGTGTATGTTTAATGATTATATATATATATATATATTAATATCAAAAATATTATAATGAATAATTTTTTAATATACATAGTACATATATAATAGTATTATATAATAATAAAAATAAATGTTGTATATATAAATCTAATATATATGTATATATAAACACACACACAAAAAACATATAAATATATACAATTAAATATAAATATATCATTTATAAATACATATCCCTATATAAATATGTATGTATTCCCACATAGAAACATACATATATAATTTTATAATAATTTAAAACTAAATGATCATTAATAAAAACTATAAAAATAGAAATTCACGTGTATATATATATATTGGTAACTAGTTTTTAAATTACTCATTAGTATTATTATATTATGTATTTATATATGTATATTATGATTTATAATTATATTATTATTTATATATTTATATGTATTAATATATGTATATTATTTTACAAAAATACAAAAAGAAACATATTTGTATTAACATTTTATAATTACATTATCATGTAAAAATACTAATACATTAATATATATATTATAATGTGGACCCTTAGGGAGTTGGATGAGGGGTTCACTAGTTGTGCCATCTTTGTGTATGAGGAACTGGAATTGGCACGAGACCTGACAAACTTAGTCACTGTTCATATAAAGAATATAGATATTCAATGTCATTTTCATTCCAAGGGATTGTGTGACACATGTGAGCATTGTAGAGTTTCCAAAGGTCCTAGATGTGAAACCCATACACACATTTTGAATTTGGGGTGTGCCTCAATGGTAGAGGTTCTACATGATTCTGCATCAGACCCGAGTTAAAATTTGGGTCGAAACAATTTTTTATGGCAGTTAGTGATTAATTCATGATGCAGATAGGGGGTGACACAAGCCTGATGCAGTTAGGTAGTGATGGGTGCATGACGTTTGTAGACAGTGACACACACATGAGGTAGGAAGGATGCTGAACTGAGTCTTTGGGATAGATTTTCAGCCTTGGTCAATGTAATGAGATTCATCCGCACTATGACATTTGGTAATTTACTAAATAAATAATTCTAAATGGTTTAGTTATCCATTGGGGGATATGGACTTCCTTTCAAGAATATATGTGTGTTTAATTTAATTCCACCTATATGAACATAATATATGTTATTATGTGTAACGATGTTATACTGATACAATAAATCATTAGAGGGGGGAAGTGTTCGGTGGGAGTCATGTGATTCAACACTTGACATTAGTTATGTCAAGGGGGATCATGTAGTGGGATATAAGAAAGAACATTATTTTTCATTGAGAAAGAAAAGGTTCATGTTATTGGATTTTTTATTTGGAGCACAGCGAGAGACATTTGGGTGGAGTAGGAAACGAGGACCATGCATTGGGGTATCTTTTTAAAATTTTCTGAAAAATTCTTCAAATTATTCACAATCAATTTAATCAAAATTATATAAATTATATTTTTATTATTCATATTTATAAACATGGATGATAAAAAAAACATGTTTAACTACATTTCTTTATGTTTTTTCCCCTAAAACCATGAGTATCCATGGGTTCCTTATATTCATTATATTTCATTATTTCAAATTTATTAGAGGTTTCACCATCAAAATTTAACCAATATTTAAAATTATCATCAATGATATCTATATCTCTTTATGTAAGAGATTTATTTCACAATATCTCTAAAAAAGTTCATAATTTTATTACTCAAAAGGAAAATTTTAGTTTCATTATACCAATTTTCACAAGATATCATTTTTAAAACACAACATAAAATATATAAATATCCCACATAATCAAAATTATTCTTATAATAAACCTAATGTTCTTCATCATACAACATCAATTGTTTATTTTCTGCAAGTTATAGTCTATGCATTATGTTACTAACTCTATTCCATGTGTGAAAAAATTCGACAATCTACTTTATAAAATATGTTTCATATATCATGATATTGTTTTATCTTAGATAGGATAACACAATTATTACATAAAACAGGACATAAAAATTAATTTATCATTTGAAAATTCATCATTTTTCAAATAATTTTTACCGTCTATATCTATGTGTATGAAATAAAAATGAATTGACCAAAAAATTGAATATTTTTACAAATTTATTTGCTGGAATACAAAATTTTATTTAACATCTATTAATTCTATTTTAATATTGAGATTCATGAAAAAAATTATATTAATTATTATTTCTATTAATTTCATATTTTTTTGTGACATATCAAGTTTCCATACTATGACAAAATTTGATTTAATTCATATTTTGGATTTAATGTTTATTTCATTTGATTTAATATTGTTGAAAAATTAATAAATAAGGCATCTTCATTGTTTTTTTGGGTATGAGGAGATGTTTGAGAAAACAATATAGTAAACCATTATTCTGGTCCCATTAAGTGTAAAATTATTGTTTTCTATTAATTATGGTATTAGATTATAACACATAAATTTTCATTTATAATGGAATGTAATATTTTTTTAAAATATTTTGTTAATTTTTAGATATCACTATGTTGGTTGGATGTAATGATAAGTCATAAAAATTTATTTTCAAAAAAATTATTTTTAACATTAATTCATCTATATATTAATCATTTAGATGAATAAAGAGAGAATATTTTTTATAATTATTTAAAGAATAATGGTTGATTATTTCATAAGAGAATATTGAATTAAATTTCAATGAGTATGTTTTTTGATTTTATCATCCCATTTATGTTAACTATAGTCCAACATATTACATTAATATACCAATTCTTCAATATTTTAATTATGGAATGATGATCATATTTTATAAATATTTATAACATAAAATATGAATAAAATTGAATGAAAAAATCTGAGTTATGAAATAGGATTGTTCATAGAGGGATGTTTGATATTCTAAGAAATATCTATAAAATATAATGGCTATAAAATACAATTTAAAGACTCTGAATTATATCATCGGATTTCTTATCTCAATTTTTTTTGATTGAAATATGGTTGGAAATTTTTTTCATGAATATTATTAAGAAAACATTTATTATATTTTTTTGAAAATTTTCCAAAAAATCATTAAATAGGATGAGTAAATTTTAAAATTGTTTATAATTGATTAGATAGTGAATTAAACAAACCAAATCAAAAAAATGATTAAATATAATATATGATTTAGGAATTATTGAATAGAGAAACTTGATATTATACACAAATTTTTATAGACATAATGTTTTTTTATCAGTTTGAAGGTTATATTATTCTAATATTCTCATGGAGATTAATCCAACTATAAATATTTTTCACTATTCCTCCAAAAACTTTTGATAAAATATGATCATATTTATTAGAAATATAATATTTTCCATGAACTTCCTAAATAAAAATGAGAATATTGATTTGAAATAGAATAGAAAATAAATTAATATATTATATTGAGTTTAACCCTACATTATGATAACAATCTAGTTTATATTTTTTTATATGTTTATTATATTATATAAATAATAATTAATAATTTGATCCTTCTCAGATATGATGGCATAAAAACACCCCAACTAAACCAAAACAAACTAAAATATTGTTTTTTATGAGGTATTGTTTTTGCATTGGATTAAACTATTATTTTTGGTTCATAATTCTATTTAAGTTCCCAATTATACAGCATCAATTAAATCAAACCCCACATGTTTTATAAATTTTATGACTAAATTATCCTTTTTGGATTTTAATGATTATCGTAAATTATTGGAATAATATTATTATACAGGAAGAAAAATTTATTGAAATCCAATGATGATATTATTTCACCATGTTAAAGATTATGTGTAAATTTAATTCAAAATACCATCCAATCATTATAAAATATCATGGAACCTTATTTTGTTTGTTTGAAAAAAATAGTTTTATCTATAATCTGAAAAGAACTGGACCACTAATTAAATGTTTATAAAATTTTAAATCTGAAATAAAACACTATTAAATAATTTTCGTTTTTATCTATAAAATATAAAACACATATTTTGGTATCATTTTTAGTTAAAAGTGAACCAAATCAATCAATAACCACCCATGATTGAAGTGTGTTTGAACCATGTGGTTCCTTAAAGATTCTTGTAAAAATTTAAAAATATTTATTATAATAAATGTTTTTTATTAAAAAAATTTACAATCATCTTATAATATGATGTTTATAATTTAAATAAAAAATTTATATGTTAAAAAATATAATTTTAATATTTATATATTTTGAAATATATATTTTTTGAATTATGATAAATTATCAATAACATAATGTAAAATGAATCATTTTAATTATTACCATTAAACTAATTTATAATTTCAATGTTTTCTATATTTGTATAATTTATAATGTTATATAATAAAGATAATAAAAATAAAAATAAAAATAATATATTATTATTATTACCATTATTTATTTACCAACAATCATTAATATCGTTTTGGTGTAATATCAGAACCAAAATCTATTTGAAAGATTATGATTTCCACCCAATGATGAATAAATCAATATAAATAAGTGATAGATACTTTTGAACCCTCTCATGGGTCTTAGGCATTCCATTTGATATTTTATGTGACCTTTCCTAGATGATTGTTTTTCTTTCACATGGTATTTTTTTCAATATCACTGTCATGATTAGAATGTGGTGAGTTATGTGACGGATATCAGCATCAACCCAATGTATGAAAAATGTGATATCCAAACTTTTTAGGTAATTAAATTACAATTGATGCTGCCAATATACAATGAAATAGAACTTTGAGTAAAAACTTATATATTGATGATTGGATGAAAAAATTATTTGTAAATCAAGAATTATTTTGAAGGATTTATTCCTTTAGTTTATATAACAATACCATAAGAATTTTAGTGTTAGAAAAAATATACATCTTGAAGAGCTATTATATTCAGTTTTTAATGGCTAGATGACTGGAGGTTTTTATGAACTATGAAATGGGAGGAAACCACCATTATATTCATGGAATAATAAATTTTTTATATTCATTTCAATTGATTTTATACTCATGGTTGTGTATTGATATTGTGAAATTTTATGGTAATGGAGCAAAGAAGTTTATAGAAACTACATTTATTCCCATTGGTGATTTAAGAATGTCTGGTGGTAGTTTTAATAAGACCAACATATAACTATAAATGTGTTAGGGTTGGAATTTTATGTATATAATTTGAAAAGGTCTCGAACATTATATCTAATCCACTAATTTAGTGGTAACCTTATAAAGTGGACTATTCATTAAGTCAAATGGTTTGGGTAGAGACTCACTATCATTTGACATTTTAGTGTGTAGTTAATCCACTAACAACATAGTTGAAAACTCATATTGTTCATCTATATCCTCATGATCAATCAACATGGTAAGAACATGGTGTGTGTGATCGATCAATATCCATGTTCAATTTCATAAATTTACATCAAGGTAAGAATAATGTACATGTATTTGGTCCTCATATTTATTTGGTCAATTCATGTGATGCACGACGTCGATATATTTTTCCGGTAGTTGAACAATCAATTGTCTCCTATCTACATTATTGTGTGATCAATACAGTACCTTGTGAAAATTTACAGGATTTCAAAGAAAAAAAACTGGGAAATCCATATGTTTTATTTTAATAATAAATTTAATGGTATGATTATTTAGATATTTTTATATAATAAAAATGTTATAAAAATGGATATAATAATTGAAATGACAAGTTATGATATTAAAGGTTACTAAAGGAAGAAAATATCAGGATGTATTCTCAAACATTTTAAAAAAATTAATGAAGAAACCCTACAATTTGGTGGAGATCATATTTATTAATTTGGAATCAATCCAACATGTTTCAAATAACATAATGTAATAAAGATGAATTATTCATGTGGAGTTGAATATATTCAATGTGCATGATTAGTTTATGGAAAATGAAATTAATCATAATTAATATATTAATGATTTATAAAAAGTAGAATTGGGGAGAAATATAAATATTATTGAGTTTTCCTTTATTGTTATATTAATTAGAAAGTGATTTGTGATCCATGTTTTAGGTGAAGATGAGAGATAAAAATGATTTGTTATATGAATTAGAATATGAAATTAATGTCATCATAGGTTTTAATAGAATATATATAGCTTGGATAAACTGTTTCATGAATTATGTGATGTAAATTTTACCATATACATTCATGGATAGATTCCAATGTGGATATATAGTGATATAGTTAAAGAAGATATAAAATATTGATCCAGGTGTTGTATAATATGAAATATCTATGAATTTTTTAATACATTAATATTAAAATATGTTTAAAAATATATTTTCCAGAATTTTTAGTGAAAAATATGAGTATTAGTTTTAAGGAAGATTAATTTTCTATTAACAACAATGAAGATAAGGTAAAGAAAAATCTCTTATATCTATTGGATTTATTTGTATCCATGAAAAATTAATTCCCGATATAAACATCACTTGGGTTCTTTAACAGTTTAAGAAAATAATATTAGGATATATAAACACCATTAGAACTTTCTAGAAGATTTATAATTCATACTAAAATATATAAGAAATAAATGATAAATGAAAAAACAAAGGTCACTCCAATAAATATATATGATACATATGTTGAAAAGGAAAAAAATGTCGAGATTTATAGGGGATCCATGAAATTGAAATGTTAAGGAATTAAATGGGATAAAGATGTATGATTACATTGACAAAATAATCATCAATATAATTATATAATTTGGTTTCTTTTGATATTTTATATTTCAAAATGGTGAACCAAATTCCTAGGTAATATATATATATATTAAAAAATAAAAAGTGGGAATCAAAAATATTATGAGATCACTCCAGGTGAATCATTTTATTGAAATTTATATAGTTATATATAAATATAAAAAATACTAATAATTCCAACCTATTATTATGCTAAATATCACCTATGAATTGTATCTAAATAAAATAAAGATGTTTATTTGATATCTATTATGGAATATTTCTAAAAGACAAAAAGGACAATTTGTACATCATACTATGTAATGGTTATCTATTAGTGTTGATGCACATGAACAATTAATAGTGGTAATAGGATTAAATAAGATAAAATATCATTCAATGAAATATATATATGATATAATCCATCTAATGTTCTGTGAATATGATCTATGATTAGTAACTAAGATGTCTAAAATTATTTAATACATATGCATATTAAAATAATTTGATAATAAAAAGTAGAAGATCAATATTATTGATAAGAATAATCCAATTTATATCATTCGATATACTTATAATACATAAATTAATTGAACTCTTACATATATATTGTGGAACTCTATAGCTCCTATGTGACTTAGGTTCTGATGGGAGATCATAGTGGGGATCGGTTAATAAGGTATGTAGGTGTTCGACGATGTTCTATGAGAATTAGGAATTTGAAGTCCAGTGAGACTCCAGCACTAACGATTCTAGAAACACCAAACACATTGTAGTGTCTTTCATTATAGTGGATAATCCTTTCTTAAGTAGAATAACCAATCTAGTAATGGAGTATATATTAGTACCAAATATTGTCAAAATACACTATTATTCTATATTTTTTAGTTAAATTGCATGTTGTTGATAATTTCTTGGTTATAATATTATATTTTCATATTAAATAAACCCAAATAAAGCTTAAATTACATAGTTATTTGAGGAATGTTTTGAATTTAGATAACATTAGTCAACACATTACCCCTTATGTGTTTCTCGAGGTCAAGTGTGAGATTTCAATTTTTATTAGTGAAATGGTTACACTTTCATTGGATCAATTTTTAAAGAACCAATTGATATCATTAGAATTTTTTATTTTAAAATTTGTTAAATTTTATGTTCCATATATATATATATATTAGAAAATATTTCTATTACACTAAGTTGTGATGACTCAACCATGACTACAGAATATAAGAGGATGAAGTATGAAAATATGTTGATAAGTGATATGAGATGGAAAAATATCCACTAACTAAATGTTTCTAGACTGGTGTTAATAATTCATTTTGTGATAAATTTGAATGTATTGATGTTTTGGATTATTATAATAAGAGGTTAGGGACTATAATTAAGACATTCCTGATAAAATTTTCACTCATTATTTTAATTTATTCTAGAGATTGATGATGAAAATCCCAATTGATGGATAATGTTGAATCCATAAAATATGTAATTTCACAACAATTGAGAAAATATAACTCTGTCATCAAGTATCTGTAATATAAATAGAAATACCCATAGAGATATAAATAATATTTTTAATAGTATAAGAGAATATATAAATACACTATGAAGAGAATGTGAGTTTATTAATGATTATGAATAAATAATCCATGCAAAGAGAGAGTGATGTCGAATTATTATTTTTGCCAATAATACATTGTTGTAGATTAAAAATGTGTAAAGTGATAGAATGTAACTTCTCAAATTTTGTATATTTGTATAAATAAAATATAGAATATATTAATAAATAATGGGAATGTAAATTAGACCTAATTACATTTGATAAAAATACATATAGTATATAGTTCCTTGTAAAATAAATTGAAATGAAGAATCTGAAATCATCCTAACATTGACCTTCCCAAATAACTAAGAGGAGGTTTGTGCCATAGATACATAAAATAAAATAATATTTACAAATAATTTTATATTAGTGATAGTTTTAGGTTGATAAAATCTACAGATTATTTTTTTAGTTTATTAAGGAGTGAGATAACTCAAATCCTAGTTCATTCTATGAATAAAAAATATATTTTTATTCAATGTATAAGAAAAAATAAAATAGCACTAAAATAAGAATGTAAAAAACTAGGTGAAACCCACTATTACCTAAATGCTTAATTTGACAAATATTCATGTTTTTACCCTAGTAATTTTATAAATAAAATATGATATTTCACAAAATCTATAACCATGTAAATATGGAAATACCTAACAAACCACCATGGATGATAAAATAAAGATGTTTTTAGGAATATTTTTTTTCTACTGAATGTTTGGATTCAATTTTATGGGTTGATGTTATAATAATACATTGTAATAAAATTATATAATTAACAATAAAAGGGGAGTAAAACTAATGGAAGGGAAACATACTATTCAAAATTTCTGAGCATAGAAAAATTAGAATCTCTCAAAGAAAATTAAAATTAAATATAATTAAAAATGATTTGAAATTTGTAGTACTAGAGAGAGTTTCTATATGAAATGTTGTCATAACCCTTCTATGTGTTACACACTAGAAAAATAAAAGAATGGATCACCACAGATTGATGAGAATGTACATATATCCAATGTAAGGTAGATTACAATAATGAATGATATTTAAAATCAAACTCTTAATAAGAAAAAACTTATTGCTGATAAGTTTACATATATTCAGGAATCAATAAATATGGGTTTGTTTTGAATTTTGAAACATCCAAGAAAAACTCCAATGATGTGTATATGAGTTCTTTTTTTTCAACAGGAGTTGGAAAATGAAAAAGTTAATGCATTGAGGACACATAGTTCTAAATCCATTCCTTTAAAGAACCATCCCAAATAAAAAAGGATTGAGGTGCATATCCTGAAGGATATATTGATTATATTTCATGAGTAGTTGGAAAATTTAGTGAATATATATAATGTATTAGAATATAAAACTATTATGTATGATTAACAAAATAATGGTGATACAGGTAAGATACAAGTTGAGAATGTAATATAGTTCAAAATATCTCATGTTTTCAAAATATAGAAACCTAAAGTAGGTGAAAGAATAATGAAAATCTGTCATTTCATAGCTTCAAATAAAAATAATACTAGGTTTAGAAAGATTTCCCAAATCCAATTCCAAAACAAACATAGTGATGAATTCCACCTAATTCCAAAATTTTTATCTTTCTTTTTAAGGGGGAAATAAATAGTGATTATATAATAAAATCAAACCATAATGAAGTGAAATTTAAATTGGTATTCCACTCCATTTTGTATAAGTTTTTAATTGTATTACAATTTTAGGAATTTTATATGTATAATAAAACTATAATTGTGATGGATTATAGGAAACATAATTTGTGGGGGAGATAATGAATAAGTTAAGACTTCTATAGATTTCTTATATTCTTAAAAAAATTAAATCTAGATTTCCCCATCATTACTAATGTGTGAGGTATGATATTCACTGTATTTTACTATTTATTACATATAAATTTTTTATTGGAATTTTCTCACAAAATGGAATTGTTTTTTACATTCACATAATGTTTCTAGTGTTTTTTTATTATATGTGCACATTTATAAATGATTTTAAAAAATTTCTTGACAAAGCCTTTTTGAATTAAACATAAATGTTGGAACTTTACTGAGATATGGATTTTAAATTTTTTGAATCAAGGTTATAATATATTATTTTCTATATTATTTGTTCCCATGTATACTTCCTGTGATATTCGGATGGATCACTTCTACGAATTATATGGTGCATACCTGGTCTATGAATATTAGAAGATCATGGGAATAAGAAGATGTATTTTAAGTAGATGAGATCGGCCTTACACTAAGGGGTTAAAATTTTACCTTAATTAAATTCGTATATAACTAGGGGAGACTAATAGAATTTGGTGATATAGTATATTTGGAATATAAATAATGCACAAAGGGGAGATTTAATTTCCCTTAGGTAGATGACTGATTTTTTTCATGTGGTCTTTTTAACACTATCAATGTAATGATGTAGATGAGATGTGTTGGGTGATTGGATTATGTATCTAAAAAATTTATGAATAAGGTTATTTTCAATACATATTATGAATTTAATAGGGAATATTTCTACTAAATGTTGTGATTTTGCTACATTGAGTAGAGGAAAAAATCATACAATTTGATGAGTTGTTCTTAATAAAATCATTAAATGTGTTGATGGGTTGATTTCAGTTATGTCTATAATAGTATCATAAAAAATAAGATATGTATTTAGTGTAAAAAATGGAGAGATATTAACATTGGTGTTCACTTGTTATTTTTTTGATTGTTTTGAAGAACCTTGCAATGGGAGAAGACCACCCTTAGATTCTTAGAGGAATGATCGTGTTTCAATTGTTGAGAAATTGAGCCAATAATCATGAAAAAGTATTCATATTATATAATTACATAGGAATGGGATAAATATTTTGAGAAATTTCATAAATTTCTAGTTTTAATTTAAGACTGGGTAGAAGTAGTTTGAAGAAGAAAAGCTCCTGACTGTAAATGTTGAATAAAAATATTTATAAGTTCAAATTTTTACTATAACTGTTAACTTATAGATGTTACCCTAAATATTCAGTTACTTTTCCATATGATAAATCATGTAAGTCATTTTTCCATTAAAAAACTCTTCTTTAGTTTATATTTGAACATTTACTCAATCTACTAACCACATAGTCGAATACTCATGCAGTCAATCCACAGCCTCACAGTTAAATGACATAGTACTTACTATCTATGTGAAATCGATCAACATCCATGATCGACTATTAGCAATATACATGGCGTTTATTGAGTGTTTTTAGGAAAATTTATTATATTCAATAGATTTATCCATGTGTTTTATGTTCTTGATAAGTTATTCATATGGTCAAACCATCCCTATAAATTTATTTACCTCAATGTGTGGTCTATTCGATACATAGAAAAAATTTGGAGGATGCGTCAGACTAAAACATAGTGGCAGTGTAACACCCGAGACTTTTATGTTATATAAATCATCAAAGGAATCTTTTTCTACCCAACACTTGCTTGGATTGCTTTACACGCAATCACGACCTTCCTCGATAGCTTGCGTTGTACGCAATACCGAGTTTCACTAAACGGCGATATGCTATTAAAATATTATTTAAAATAGCCGTTATGAATAGTAATAACCACTTTTTGAAATTTTATCTTTCAAAATGGACTTCATTCTTGGATTCGGAATACCGAAATTAGCCTAGGGTGAAATTTTGGTATTTTTCTGAAAACTTTCAATTTTTGATGAATAGTGAAACCACTAAGTGGTAGGTTAAAAACAGAATCTTGCATAAAACTTAATTTTACCGCTTCTATGATTGGAATTTCGAAAATCTGATAGACACGGTTGATATCAGTAAGTAAAATGTGGTTCAATGAGATAAAAATAAATTTTTGGTGAATAGTAACTTTTTACTTTTTTTTACCGCGGTTAATAGTAAATAGGGTAACTAAGGGTAAATATGATATTACTATTACCCTAACACATGCCCTAATTCTATTGGATAAGTGTAATTCGACCAAAAACAACCTTATGAATATAATATGACCATTTAGGTCCACTTGGATTAGATTATGACATTTAATATTATTTTATTTAATGAATAGTTAAAATAGTTAAAATCAAAGTTTAATAACTAAAACATTTTTAATATGGGTTTATACATAAGATAAATTCGATTATAAATATTCATTAGAAATCTAAAAAGCTTTCATACGTAATTATATTTTATTTATAATTTTTAGACTTTAAATAAATTAATTTATTTATGACACAACGATGATGCAGTAATTACCCTTTTAAGGAAATGTTAACATAATTGATGTTATAAATGCCCAAATAAATGTAATTTGAGACTTTTTATGAATTCCAATAATTTTCTTGGTTACTATGATATAATAGTGTTGATTTAATAAACTTGGTTCGAACATATAATTCTGTTATGACTTTCAAAAAAATCATATATCAAATAGTGACAAAATTGACACAAAATAGATTTTAAATCAAATATTATATTATTAATTGTTATTTTATTTCTAAAAATCTAAAATTCGTCCAAATGACTTAGATAAGGATATATATATTAATAATTAACAACTTGGGTTTAGTTTGGCATGTTATAGTAAGTTTATTAACCATATAGTGTAAGTAAACAAAAAGAAACGGTAAAAGTTAAATTATTTAACTTAGAGTTATATCTAATTGATAAGGTTAAAATAATAATCTAAACTTGTCTAAATCCTATTTCATGATAGGATTTCGACCCATCCCCACTTTACCTTCGAAATAAGACCCTTTGGAACCATTATAAACCGATTTTGACTTTAATATAAAATAATATTTTGAGATATTCCTAAGGTGCCCCTCTCCTCCCTTATAAAAGGGAACCTCCTCCCCCTCCTCCTCACACCAATTAGAGCTCTCATGCTCTGCCAACCCCAGCCAAAATCCCTTCTCCACATCCATAGAATAATCCTAGAGGTCCTGGTCTTCTTCAAAGTCCAATCTCAGTTCCCTAAGTGGAGGATTCAAAGAGGCGTTTCAAAGAAGAGGTAATATCCATTACCGATCTTTTCAATTTCTTTCTTCTTCAACTTCTTCTTCATTAGTTGTTTCATGATAAATTAATAACATAAGTATTACTTACATACTGATATGTTATTATAAATATTAAACAACCCTAATTCACCTTCTATCCATCCTACGGAAAAATGAAATCACCGCGTGTGCGTACGTACGGAATACCGTCTCCACGCCGTGGTGTAATCTATTTTCCACCATCACCTTACAAGGATGGGTATAATGGTGTAATGAGTAACTATATATGATTATTATAAATTTATATTGATACTGAAATAGTATAAATACACTTAAATACAATTCCACGATCATGGGAACAATATCATCGCTCGTGCGTACGTACGGAATACCGTCTCCACGATGTGATGCGACTCGTTCTACATGATAATCATTACATATTAATTATATAAATGAATTGAATGAATAAATATGATATATGTTAAACTAATACCATTCTGGATATAAGTTATATATAACCTTAAAAGAAGAATAAGAATTTATTCGGCAAAACACGCATAAGAACAAAAGGCAATAAAGACCCGAGTAACAAGTAACAATGAAATATTACTAATAAGAAGCTAAGAATATGACCATATATGATATCATATCAATATTTATGATTCTGGAATAAGTCAATAACATTATTTAAACCATTATACAGGAGCTTCGGACACGTACAAAGAAAATCGGACCTAAGGTAAGGGAAATATCACAATCTCATTTTTATCCGAGATTGTTTATACTTTAGTATTTACTGGGGTGTATTATATCATCCACATCCATGTTCCATAAATATGTAATATTGTTTTCATCCACTTACAATAGTTTAAATCCAATTTTACCCTTCGGTGAGTTTTTAGTAAAGAATATGAAAGGAAACTTTTGTCGTTTTTCGTACGAGGTACTTTTTAACTTTTCCGACAAAAGTACGAAGAATGTTTTTTTTTACTTATACGGCATGAATGGATTTTTAAAAAATTATTTCTAAGAATAATCCGTTACAAGTTTTCATGTTTATTTTTAATCAACTTCTTTTAGTTTAATGTTGTATGACATGTTAAGGAAGGAAAAATATTTTTGAAGAAGAAAGGATATTTGCCTCAAGAATGGAGTTCAAGTTTTTAATCAATATTATTTTCCATCTAAGATAATAAAGGGTACTGTTTTTATCACTATTATTACATTGATTTGATTATGTTGTGATGGAATTATTTTTATGAAATCCTTTATTGTATATGAATTGTTTTATGATGTCATGATGTTTAAGATTCCCATTTTTATTACATGTGTTATGCAATGATGTATGATTTATGATTTTGTGGAACATATAAGAATGGTATCATTATGAGATGGGTGGGACCTATATCTCCCTCCAATGCATTGGGTAATGATTTTATATCTCATGAGATAGACAGGGCTGGAACGGTAGGTTATACCGGTTCAGTGAAACAGGACTGGAATGAGGGTGACTCGGTTCAGAAAGAGACTTTGTCCACTAAGATAGTCTTAGCAATGAGTCATGACTAACAAGAAATGATTTTCCATGATTATGTTTGCATGCCACAAAGTTTCAAGTTTTGTGTTAAGATTATGGGGATCTCATTTTCATTTCTATGATTTATTCCATGTTAAGATATTATGATATATTTTGCAGGTTATGATTTTCAAAAAGATATGATATGATTTTTATTTCCTTTATTTGCCCTTGCTGAGCATTTGAGCTCACCCCTTCTTGTATGTTTTCTTTTACCTAGGTCAGGAAGATGGATATTAAGTAGAATATTATATAAGGGACCCTAGATATGATGAAATAAATGGGAGACACTGTAGAAGATTTATGAACCAGTTGTCTATGTTTCCCAATTTCTAAAGACACTATACCTATACGGTCCTTTGTGATTTTGTCATATATTGTAATAAGTGTGCTTCAATTTTGAAGTATTAACAATGTATGTAAAGTATGGGTCGTTATAGGCAGTAAATGATATTCTATCATAAGAATAAATTAATTGGGATAAAGTTTGAGTAGGTTTTCTATATTGAAAAAATCACATAACTAGTGTGATATATTCATGGAAATTTTATATTTTTGTCTTTCAGAAGATTAAAGAAACACTAAAGTTATAGGTACTCTAAAACATTCTAAATGATTTTCCATAAAGAAAATATAATAATTATTTGAAATCATATATATTGATTATTGTACTATTTTAAAATGTTTTTAATATCGTGATATTATTTAGATTAATGATTCATATTGAGTTTAATAGAATCTATGTGAATGATTCATTTGCGAGAAATAAATTATGAAAGATATTTTTCATTCTTATTTATAAAAAAAATATAAATGAGGATAAATAAAATGGTGATTAATATATGATGTCTTTTTTACTCATAAAAATGTAGTTATGTTTCATCCTGGATGAGAATATGAGACATGACGTTCAGATGATATCCAAATGAGTATATCACATTAATATTTTAATTGATTTTAATAAAATATATATATAATGAATTCAGTAAATTTAAATCTAATTATTTGTAAATCTTATACATTTATGCTAATTTTATATGTAGATTTATAGTGATATATTTTAGAAGAATGAAAATCTCAATCATAGTGATATATTTGTTGTGGGTGTTATATGTAAAATTATATATGTTTTTTCAACAGTTATGATACGACAAAGAAGTATCATTGTTTGGTGTATTATTTATCTACATCCATAAATTTTTTTCATGATATATATTTCATTTGTGTACATTGATGGTATTAAAATAGAATATCTGGAGATCTCCCTCTTCTTGGAACTATATATAATATCTAATATATTATAGAGAGAAAAATTATAATGAAATGAAAAATGGAAAAGTTCTGGGAAATTATTCAAACATAATATAAAAACTGGTTGAGGAGGAAAAAATAGAGATTATGGGGGGATGAAACATATGCAAATATTGAAGAATTAAATGGGATTATTGGTTATGATTCAAATGATATAATAACTGATAATAAAGAGATGAAAATTGGTTTATTGATTTTATATATCAAATTGGTATACAAAATTTCCTAGTGACCTATGTATAAAAAGGAAAAAAAAGATAGAATATAAAAAATATAATGAGTTAATTAAAGACTATAAATAGAAGAAAAATATATATATATCTCTATTATAAGAAAAATAATAATGACAATATAATCCTATAAAAATGATTAATATCATTAAAGTATCGAATATAAAGGACTAATAATAGTTTCATGTGATATCTGTGGTTTTTTATTTTTTGAAAAGAATAAAAATATAAAAAGGTTAAACTAATTTTTAATATTTTAATAATTAATTTTCAGTCACATAATGAATGAGGTAGATATATCTGGTTTTAATATAAAAATATATAATTTACTACTATGAACAATTTACATGGCTTAGAAGATGTTATGTGATGATAAGTTATGGGTTACAAATGAGTTGTAGAGTACTCTTGAAGACATATTAGAAATCAGAGAAGCTACTTGTGAGAAGAAAGAGATCTATCTTATTGATTCCAATGATTTTAGTGTAAATCTGTAGATCTACATCCAAGAAAAAAATTTAATTTAATATATTAAAATATATGTTGGATTCTATAGATCCAATGTGACTCCGGGTATTTAGGGAGATCATACCATGATATTGGGAACATAATATGAAGAAATTGGATTATTTAATATAAGAAATAGAAATTTCTAATACTAGTGAGAATCTATTAGAAATTAAGTGACAATCACCAAACCCATTATATTCATATTGATTATAGAATAAAATTTTTGATTGGAGTGAGAAACCCATCAAGGAGAGGAGTGGGTATATATACCAGACCATATAAATATATGTTGTGATTATTTATTTCTATAATTTATTACATGAAACTGATGATTTGTAAGTTAAATAAAAAATATATCCATATTCACCAATTGGAAACAATGGTTATGTTACAAATGTGTTTCATGATATTGTGTAATTTGGCAAAAATTAGTCAATAATAGATTCTCCCACTCATGAGTTTGTATAGACCATGTTGGAAATTTAAATATATATTTTTGAATGATTAATTAAGAGATTGATATTAAAAAAACTATAAAAATTATTGAACATAATATAATAATATTAATTAAATTTACATTACGGCATGATATTTGACAAATAACATCCATTATATCATTACGAAGTTATGATTAAGTTAATTTGGAAAAACATTATTTATGAATAATAATTATATTACATGATGACATAAGTGTTTAGAAATTTATGATTTATTATGTATTATAAAGATTGATATTCCTATAATTATAGTGAAAATTAATTAAGATGATAAGAAATCTATTAATGATAATGTTATGTAAATACATTAAATAAATTTTATGATATATAATACATATTAATTATATATAAAAGAAAAATCATTAAAACACAAATGATTTTTCTTCATTATTATCTTCATATATTGAAAAGTATTTATTGTTATCTAAATATTTAAATGGAAATCAATTACTCAAGGATAAGAGGGAATATCTAATTCATTGTTCAAAATATTATAATGAGAAAAAATATATCTCTCAAAAAAGGACATTAATCATTAAAATGAAATAAATATTTACATAGTAATACTTTAATGACTTTAAATGTGTTTATATAATTTAAATTTTTCAAATTTATTTTATGTGATTTACTTTCATGAACTACAATGAAATTATTAATGAGTTTAAGTAAAACATTAAGAAATATGACTAGGTTAATTTAAATAGTGGAATATTAAGGAAAAACAATAAAAATTAGGTGATTATTGTGAACCAATGTGATGATACTTCATGAAATCTATATGGATATCTATATAAATGTTTTCATCATGGGTAAGCTAAATAAATCAATAAAAACATTTAGCTTTTATTGGATTACAATTATCATATATTGAGTTAATAGAATTTTTAATTTTTGAGGATAATGTAGTAGCTCTATATTAGTATGTGGATTTTATCTTGAGATTGATAAGTGGATAATGGATTTGTGTGATGTGATTAGTTTTGTATGAGATAATTGATTATTATTTTTCATTAAACTATGATTGATTGCAAATAATATCTAAGGATATATGTAAAGCATCTTTTTAGATGATGATAAATAATGTTTACATTACATTTCTTTATTGATTATTATACTCCTATAGTAATATATGTTAGGGAAAGATTATAAGATTTGAGAAACACTTATTTACTTTCCCATTAACATGGTTGATATTGAAGACAATGTTTGAAAAATGAGTCCTCTTTTTCTTTTCATTCATTTTCATAATCATAAGAGTGTGAAGTATTATGAGAACGTACAAGGTTAGGTACCCACATTATCAACTTTTCATTAACATGGTGTGAGTCTCACATACATTAGATAATGTTATGCTTTTACACATGGTTGTATTGTGAGTCCTCTGCGTTAGTCATATGTTATATATTGGGACTAGTGAGTTTTTACAAGAATCATGAGGCACTCTAAGAGGGGGTGAATTAAGGTTTTTTCTTAATAAATTTTAATTGACCTAAAATATCTAAATCTCACCTATCTACACATATTATTCATATGTTATAAGGAACATGTTTAATATATCAGTATATTATCATCAACCATGATGAATATAAAAAACAAATTAATGAATTAAATCACACATGGATATATAAATTTTAATTAGTTCTTCAGTATAGGGTTTTTTCCAAGGTGTATATGCATAGTGATTTGCTGGAGAACTAAAATCAACAATATTCATTGATAAATCATCAAAAATTTATATCCTGGACTTAATATTAGAAGGAGAACTAAATATATAATGATTTCAAGATTTTTCATTACTCACCCATGGGTATGTCCCATTAACCCCTTCCATATATAAAAATTAGAAGAAATATATCAGTTTACATATGGTTTTATTTAAGATCATTATATGAAAATGGTACATTATGAGTCATAAATTATATATTATATTCTCTATTTAAATCCACCTTGATCTGTTTATTTTCCATGTTATGATATAATAAATTTCTCAATGGGATAATTCATTTGTAGTCTCCCACCTAATCATAAAAAAAACAAAAAATCATCATAATTAAGGAAAATTTAGCACTGTAATTTAATTCATTGTGTTATGTATTATTAACCAACAAGTCATATATGATCTATGATATTAAAAAGTTTATATCTTTATTTGTCAAATCAATTATATATGTCTATGGCACTCAATCATGGATCTCTTTCTCTTGAATCCAAATCAATCTATTTAATTTTTTCTCTATATTGAAGTGTCCTAACTATATACATTTGAACATTCACCATTGGGACGTTTATTAAATAATTATAATCAATAATCATCTACCAATGATTGGAGATCATGCAATGTTTCACACTGCTTAATGTGTAATAAAATATTCCCAAATGTGTTGTGTAAAACTCCAAAACCTTGTCTCATGTATTTCCTATCTTAATTTAACCCAAAAATGTTTTCCACATCAATAGATACGATAACATGTTCAGGATTACACCTCATCAACATGATATTTGAATCACTCAAATAACTCTATAGACGATATCATTAAAACATCCATATCTTTATAAATCCATCAGTTTTAGCTTTAAAATATAATAATCACGAAGAACCATGACATAGAACTCAAAAAAACATGAAATAATATATTTATTCTCAAATTTATAAGCTCTAAAACATCCACCCTGATTCTTACCAATTTATAGTTCATTTTAAAAAAACCATGATACTCAAAATAACTTCCATTATGATATTTCTATAATTTATCTACTTTTTTTGAAAAATAATATTTGATTAAAACCAAGGAATACATGGTGACCATTTTGAGACTTCCCATTCCACAATGGGATTTTATAAACCACCATGTATTTTACTATAGTGATTTCATAACTAACTCTTTGTTCAATTTCATATTTAGATCCAATGATTATCAATTATATAGCTACTATTTTCTATGATCTCTGACATCATCTCATTTGACTAGTAAAACCACTATTATGTTATTGTGAGTCATAATATTCTATTTTAGTATTCGAGTCACTAAGACACCATGAGTTTTTTTCCTTCCTAATGTTTTATAGGTTAACCTAAAATCTCATATTTATAATATGAGGACCACAAATGCTCAATTAAAAATTCATTCTCCTATTTTGGCTTCACTAGATTATTATATATCCCCCTCCACTATATTGTGGTATCATACATTATAAAATAACTTCGAAACAACCTTAAAAAATTATACATGCTAAAAATACATTATTTTCATTAAAAACTATATAATATATTTTTAACTCATGTAAAACTCATTAAATATATATTTATTAATCATTCGTAAATCATATTCATTTTGACTTATGGAACTATCTATGAATACTTGTTTTCACATTCCTTTCCCAATACTACACTACATTTGATTTTTCAATTATTTCCCATTTAGAAGTTGTTCAGGTTATCAACATGTTCATTTTCATATTTCAATTATAGGTTTGTCTATGAAATTTCTATATTTACTATCCACCATGAATCATTCTATACCCTTCCCCATTAAAATACATTTCTTCACAAAACATCATAGATGAAAAATTATCTTACTATAAAATAATTTAAAATTTAATTATAAATTTTCACTATTGATTATCAAAAAATACATTAAATAATTTAATTATTAAAAACTCTATCACATTCTATATTTTATACTATACTTCCATTAAAATATCTTCCGAATCTAATACGTTCCATTCCACAAATCATGTGTGGATTTTATGTCTGATCTCCTCCTGACATTAAATTGTTGCGGCCTTCTACTCTAAATTATCTGTTTTTTAAATCCCATTATATTTGAAATTTATAGGGGTCTTTTTATCAAATATTATAACCTTTTAGAACAAAAATATGTACATTTACTATTAAATTCTATAAAAAAATATTTAGAGATTTTATAATCCCTCGATGAAATATAAATTCTTCACATATTCTATCTGTTTTAAAAAAATTATATTCAAAATATTTGGGAGTATTAAACCATTTAAATAAATTCATATTTAACTACCATTAGGTAAATCTATAGTATTTATTAATTGCTTATCCAACTTAGTAAACACTCTATTACATCTCATTATTTCTATATTTGACACCATATGTTTTTATTCCAATGGATCTAATAGTACATATTCAAATAGTGCTTCATTAGTATTTTCAACACAAAAAATATTTAAATTTCACGTACACTGTATAATATTTATATAATGAACCTAACACATTAAGAAGACTCATAAATAAATCCCTTTGTAAGACTAATTATAAACTCTATATAAGAAAGAATGATTTATGTTAACAATATCCATGTTTTACACCATGCTCTCATACTTCCATAATATCATAAAAACAGATTTTCTAATTTAATTATGTACACATATTACAAATAAAAAATTATAAAATTCATCAAAAAAGAAACAATGCACACAATGTGGTGGATCCTACAACTTATCAGATAAAAATCATTGAGAAATTTTCACCTATTATTTACAAGTTATTTCATTTTCCAATATAAGGTTAAAAATAATTTGAAATATAAAAAAAATAACATTAATTAATTTAACTCTATTAAAATTTAATATGATAGTTCTCATATAAATAGTCTCCTTTTAAAATCTCTGAATATACTGAAAATAGTTAGATGATATTACATGTTAGAGAAAAAATAATAGATATAATTACATGTTATTATCAATTCAACATTTTATTCATGTCTACCGTTTAATGATATGAATTGAAATGTTCTTAAAACCAATTTTTATTAGATTTAAAAATATACTATTTTATTTTTAGGGTATAGAGTCAATTATAATTAATTTTTACCAAGATATTCTAAAAAACCAATTAAATTAATCTAACACCACTAATATTTATAAATCATTCCATGATAAAATTATTAATATATCAATCAAATTTTCATTGTTTTCATCCCATGGATTGTATCTCTCCCCTTAACATAAATCACCTTGAACATTGATATGATAGTTAAATACATAAAGAGAAGAGAGCATCCCAAACATCATCAAGTTGATTAATGTGGTCGTTCATGATGAATAAACTATTTACTTCTTATTTCGATCAACGAATTTTTAATTATTATCCATTGATAAATAAAATGTTTAAATTTTTTTATTTATTTGTTTTGTAATCCTATATATTTTATAGCATATTATTATACAATATTTAGATAGAAATCCCACTTTTGAATGTTTCATTATTTGGTTTTTCATTATTACAACCCTAATCATTCGTCCTCTTATGTATAATGGAACTTCAACCTAACTTCATCTCTTTCTATATAGTGGTTTTTTAAACTTTGTCTGTATTATTAATTATTTTCCTATTCAAAATCCTTCAATATTATAATAGATGTGTTTTACTAAGTGATCCCTTTTTTGAGTTTTCAGAACACTTCTAGAAAGTAATGTAATATTCTATTGTACATCACTCTCTTAGGTGTATTTAATGATCATGGACTCCCATGATATTTTAACACTATAATTTAATGAATTTAATTATTTATATTTTATTCAAATTAATATGTAGTTCTTATACGAAACATGGGAATAAGAAGAGAATTTAAGACATTTTTTGCCTCCACATCCATTATGGACAAAGTGCTACCCAGTGGGACACATTGGTTAGAAAATGGAATCATTTATATTACCATTTATATCTAGGTCCCCTTTTCTAGATGGTGACATCCACCTGATATATGGTGGTATCATGATATACTTAAAAACAATACATTTGTAGAGGGTCCCATAATTATAAATTTGACCACTAATGACTATTTATGACTCTTAAAGGGTATTTAATGATTATAAAGATATTGGAGGCTATGAATACACCCCCAAGTAACCTTTTATGGTACCATCCACCATAAATAAAAAAATTTTATTTTTTTTATTTTATATATCTTTATCTTAATCTATGAATTTTTACTCAAATCCTCCATCTATTTCTTAATATAAATATTTTTGTAGTCTAATGAGTGGGACGATAAGGATTCGTATAGAAAACCTATTTTTTATTTGGTTCACACTACCATTGAGTGTGATTGTTTGGTGATTACTACCATTGTTTAGGATGTGTTGGTGCACCCTTCAGGTAAAAGTGTTTGGATAGGGGTTCTATCCACAACCACTAAAAGTGTTGTGGGTACCTCTATACAACCACAGAAAAATTAAGGTAATTACTACCAGTAAATGAATTTTTTGGATATTGGTGAAGCTATGTGAAAATGAAAACTCTAAATTAATTAATAGAATAAGATATACATATCCATTTGTTAATTATTTCCAAAGTCATTTATCAAATTATATTTCATCAGATTTTGAATTTATATTTTTATTATGCATATCTATTTTAATTTTATATAAAATATTTAATTTAATTTAATTTCACCTCATTTAGTTTTAATTTCACCTCTTTTAATTTTAATTTAACCATATGTGTTTCTAATTTTAACACCCATCCCCACATTAAAACTTTATTTGAACCAACAATTGGTATCATAGAACACCATTATTTCAAAACCCCAACTAGTTTTGAAAAAATATCAAATAATTTTAACCTATATGTCATATTTATAAGCTGATTAATAATGAAGCATTATGTGTGAATATACATAATTTTATGGACGAAACTATGGTTATTAAAAATTGAAATATATATATTTCTTAGAGGAATATGTTATCTGGTATATTAAATTTTAACTCATGAGTATGAACTCACGAAAGATGAATGAAGAAAAATAGACCACCAATGATTTAAGAGATTTTGTTATTGATCGTAAATACATGAATGATACAAATTGTAGGTTAGATAATAATAAATTTAAAAAAATTTCCATGTGTAATACTACACATTAAAATTAGAAATTTTTACATGTTCCCCATCATGATACCGATAATGTAAATGATACAATGATTTTTATGTATCAGTAAGACATGGAAATATATAGTATTAATATTAAAGAGTTTGTTAATTAAATGTTCATTTATTTCACTTATATTTGTAATGAATGTAAGTCATTATGAAATTTCTTACCATGGAGACGCTTTTGAAGAAGAAACATTGGGTATTTCTTAGTTCTTGGGAACAATAATGGGTTGAAATACAAGAATATATGGGCATACATATATGTTTGTTAAGGAGATAATAATGTATACCATGTCCTTTAAGATTGCAATAAAGTGAAATTCCAAGAAATATGAAAAATAATATTAGCAGAAGAATATATTTTTTTTATACTCAATAATGTAGCATCGTCTATATGTGAATAAGAGATCTCCCATCATTCCAAGAAGTTAAACATATTCTTCAAGAAGAATAAGGAATACCACCATCCAATGATAAACTATAAACAAAGTAAACCATAGGTAAATTGATATGTGTACAAAAAATTGGTAACCATAAATCATGGTGACATACTCTTAAAAATAACACAACAAATAAGATAGAAAATAATAAGGCTTTCAAGCTGTCTATATAGGGTCAAATTGATGACTCACTCTCCTTGTCAAACCTATGTGATGTTTGTTCCAATTTTTATATGGCTGACATTGAGGTTATTCAATTAGTAAATTCTTCCATGTCTTCTTATTTTATTGAATTTTAAATGATAATTATATATGATATCGTAGTGTTTGTTTTAATGTATTTTTTTTATAAAATTAAAAAAACATAAAATTTATTATAAATAATTAAAAATCATATTTATTAAGATTAAATTATCAACCAAAATTGAGAATATAAAGGCATATAATAAAAAATTGAAGGATTATCTCTCAAAAATAATGAAAACAAAGAAATAAAATTAATTTTATTATTAAAGATAAATAAAGATTTGATAAAAGAATTAAATAATTTTCAAATTTGATGGATTAATATAATGGAATAATCAATTTTTTAAATAAAAAATAAAATATATTTAAATAGCTTATGTTATCTATTTTTATATTCTCCCAATGTGAGTAGAATTTAAATTTCATTTTGGGTTCCCATTTGCATGGTAAGGGTACTTATAGTCTTGGTTACTCTAATCCATCACACACATCTAGAAATTGCAAAAATATAACTTTAATTATGAAGGACCCCAGAACACCCTGAGAGGGGAGGGGTGAATCAGGGTGTAACATTTTTTTAAAATTAGTGGATATTGCTCCCACATTGGTTAGAACTTGTTAAACCTGTCAAACAAAAGAATTAGGGACATTGAAATGACACTTTTACTTGGTTCACCACAAAGGGATATGTCTATGGAGTATACGTCGACAGGTTGTTGGTCATACCCAATTACACTAAACATCACTAGCTATGGATTACAATGTTCGGGTACAATCACTCTGTCCCATGCACACTGCCCTTACAAAAGATTGGGGATAGCTCATTGCGTCCCTCCGGTCACTCCTGTTGAATCCCCCTAGCTCACTACCTTTGGTGAAGTCCCAGTCAGTTTATAGACGTGAATTTCCCATTAATATATTTTCATTGAAGTCATTGCCTCTACATAGCACAAGACTCTTCTTGATTCGAAGTCCACAAATGATGCACTTGAATGCACTGAACCGGATAATCAGAAATTCGCAAACATGTTATACTAATGATTTCACGAAACTCCCACCCTTTACACGAAATATCTAACTTTGGCATCAAATACTTTATTTTTGTGCGGAAAATATTTTGTGAAAAAACCTCATTTACGTGCAACCTTACGCACCACACCTTTTTTGCACAGATTATCCTTCTTCGCACAGTTTATAGTTTTTCACAGATCCTCAAATTTTTCGCGCAATGTCAACATTTTTCCACAGTTGAATGCTTTTTGAGAAACTACAACCTTTTCATGCAACACCCTTTATGCGAACCTTTTACGTGCATCAGACCTTAGATCTTCTCTAAGTCTTCAACCATACAAAATGAGGGGGGTCACCTCTTATTTATATTTGTATTAGACCCATGCATGAAAAACTCCAAGTGGTGTGAAAAACCTCTCATTCGGCGCCTAATATTTCGCGTAGGTACCATTTTTCGCACAAAACTCTATGTTTTTCACACATCCCATGACTTTTCTATTTTATGACATTCTGATTCCAAAACACCTCTTGCGTGAAAAATATCTCTTCATAATTTCATGCACTGTGCTAATTTTCGTCCACACCAATGCTTTTTGCGCACGCCACTATTTTTCACGTACACCGCTGTTTTTCACACACACAGCTTTTTTTGTGGACACAGCTGTTTATCGCACAGACTACTCTTATTTCACGCACCACTTCCTTTTTGTATGCACCTCCTCTTGCCAACAACCTAGGACTTCATTTTCTGATTTTTGGGTCCCAAAATTTGGCAATCACTGAAGAATAGTGCCATAGTCAATACTGTTGTCTTCTTGAACTGTATGATCAATTTACTGGCACACATTTTGAACATCCACTGAGGATTGAAAAAAAAAACAAAACATACTCCAATTCATGCATTGAATGACCATGGTTCCAACAATATCTCTCTTTGGGATTCTTGGAAATAAGTAAATAAATTCAATAGAGCACCAGCCATATGCAAACCAAAAATGAAATAATCTACTTAGCCAAAACTATAAGTCTGCATGATCAATGATTGGTGTAGAAAACAAGAGGGAAGTGTGAATTGTGATCCCATGTTTTGGAATTCTCAATGACAACCAAACAATTATCTTAAATTTTCCTAGAAGCATTACATTTCCAATGTATTTCTTCTTATCCTTTCACCGAAATCTCATCGTGATACCATACACATCCTGAATTTATTTCTTCTCCCCCATTGGAAATAAACCCAATGATCGGTATTTTCTCACTGAACATCTCAATACACCCCCTGGATAGAATCTACCCCATAAACCTACATCATATCCAGAAAAAGATTAATAATAGTTAACATAACTGAGGAGAGGGGTATTTCAAGACTTCCTTATACACTGGGAGGTGGCTGAACACCGAGGTTCAACCGATGCTTCTCAAACATAGCCGCTGACAGTGGCTTGGTCAGGATATCAGCCACTTTCTCATAAGTTCCGACATGATCCATTCTAATCATTCCATGCCCAACATTTTCTTTGATAGAGTTATACCTGATTTCAATTTGTTTTGTACGAGAATTCTGAACATGATTCTTCATAAGATCAATTGCGCTCTTGTTATCACAGTAAATCACCATTGGTTGTTTCACCTCATCACCAATATCTGTCAGTTGTCTCTTCATCCACATAAGTTGAGTGTGTGCCTTGGTAGCGGATATATACTCAAATTTAGTTGTACTATGATATGTACTTTCTTGTTTCTTTCTCAACCAGCCAAGACATGTTTTCCCAATATAGAAGGATCCCCCACTGGTGGACATTCTGTCCACTACATCACCAGCCCAATAAGCATCAGAAAACGCTGATAATTCAATATACCTGCATGCAGCCAAGTATTATCAAATGTTATGAGTACCTTGAATGTATCTCATGATTCTTTGTACTGCCTCCATATGTTCCCCCTTTGAATTACTCGGAAAGCATGCTGCTATACATGTTGCAAAGAAAATATCTGACCGTGTCACTGTCAGGTACATTAGGGACCCAATTATCCTCCTATAAATAGTAGGATCTACAAAGGTCCCATCCTCATTCATTCCAAGTTTTCTTCCAACTGTAATTAGAGTTGAAATTGGATTGGATTCATGCATATTAAAATTCTTCAGCAGCACTCTTACGTAATTTCCCTAAGTGATGAATGTGTAATCAATCTTTTGAGTCACCTGCAACCCCAAGAAATATGTGTGCTCCCTGATCATTGACATTTAAAATTCTCATTTCATGTGATTGGAAAATTCATCCACTGATTTTTGCCTACTGCCACATAATATAAAGTTATTGACATAAACTAAAACCATGAACTGATCTTTCAGAAAATTATTCACATATTGATTGTGATCTACTCCTCCTCTTTTGAACTTCAGTTTCTTGATATAACAATCTAGTCTAGAATACCATACTCGTGGTGCCTGCTTCAAACCATATATAGATTTCTTTAGTTTGAAAACATTTTTTCATCAGTACCAAGGAGAAAACCCATTGGTTGTTCAATTTAGATTTCTTCTTCAAGTACACCATTCTAGAATGATGTCTTGACATAAATTACATATATGTTATATCTTCTTTGGAGTGCCATGGGATAGAAATGCCTAATTGACTCTAGTCTATCAATGGGAGCAACAGTTTCTTCAACATCAACACCTTCAATCTGGGAGTATCCTTTACATACTCGTCCTACCTTGTTTATAATAACACTTCCATGCACATCAAACATTTTCTTGAAGATCCATTTTTTACCAATCACATTGTGACCATCGGTTCTCTACAATAGATCCCATGTCTGATTCTTATCAATCTGATCTAACTCTTCATTCAGTGCTTTCACCCAAGATTCATCCTTCGCAGATTCATCAAATGGGGATGGCTCCACAACTGACAGAAATGTAGATTGTGTGTTATTACTCATCATATTTGTTTGTGTGGGTGCACTCTTGTCCCCAGTTATGTTAGATAGATCAATATTGGCTCATCGATTTCTCCTGCGATGTTCAGTTTGATTTTCTCCAGCCAAGGTTTCATCCTCAGATTCTTCTTCTAAGTCAACATCCTGATGTCACTACTGAGTTTTTTTACACCTTCCTCTATTCTTTTATTTGTATTTACTCCTTGTTCATTTTATTCCTTACTTTCTATCACATCAGAATATGAAATCATTGAAGAATATGTGGTTTTCTCTTCAATGATGTTAGCATCACTTCTTTCCACAATCCTTACTAATCGCTTGTTGAAACACCTGTAGGCTTTTCTGTTCATTGAGTATCAAAGTAAAAGTCCTTAATCTACATTTTCACCATACATACCTTGATTTCCTTCTTTATTCATGATGTAGAATTTACTTCCAAAAACATGAAAGTATTTCAAAGAGGGCTTCCTTCCATGGCACAATTCATATTGTGTCTTCGTCTTACCAATATAAAGTCATGTTTGATTTTGAATATAAATTGCATCTTGAGTAGAATCATTCCAGTAATGTCGTGGAATACGACTCTCAATTAGCATAGTTCTTTCCATGTTGTTCACCTATCAATTCATGTGTTCAAAAAATCCATTTTTTTGTGGAGTTCTCACAGCTTCTACCTCATGTTGTATCCCATACATATGCAGGTAGTTTTCAAAATCAATGGATGTGTATTCTCCTCCACTGTATGATCACAACACTTTGATTGTTCATCTAGTATCATTCTTGGTGATTCGATGATATGTTTTTATGTAGTCAAGTATTTGTCATTTCCTATGTATAACCATTACACATTACATTATGTTGTAATCATCAATGAAAAGGATGAAGTACCTTTTTACATGGGTTCTGAAAACATTTATCGGGCCACATACATCTGTATGAATGAGATCAAGAAGATACAATGACCTTTTCTTCTTTGGCTGATATGAACTACAGACCGACTTCCCATGAATGCAGGCATCAAAAGGCTTTCCACATTCACACTTTATGTCGGGAATGTCCATGACAATCCATAATATGGTATTTTCTCCATGTCTTTTTGATTGATGTCCCCCAGTCTCCGATGCCACAAATTGTTTTCTTCTTCAACAGTCATGTAACAAATGTTTTCTATACTATCAACTCGATACAAGTGGCCTTCTTTTCTACATCCCTTCATAAGTGAATTTCATGTATTTCCCTTGATAGTGTATCATTTCTAATTAAAATTAACTATAAGTCCTAATTCACATAGTTGACTCACACGGAGGAGGTTCTGACGTAGGACATCTACATAGAGGACATCAGTTTTCTTTAGCTAACATTTAGCTAGTTCAGTACTTCCACTACCTTTTATTTTTAGACCACCATCATTACCAAACCGTACTGTTCAATCGACCCTCCTTTTGATATCAGTTAATAGGCCTACACTACCTGTCATAATATATGAACAACCACTATCTAGAATCTAGGTACTATTTCCTTTTTTAGCTTTGAGGGCCACCTCTGTAGGGTTGGATTTCTCAATTTTCTTCTTTTCATTCCATGAGACATTGGATTGAGTATAGAGCACTGATGGCCATTCTATTATCTTATCCATGTACATTGGTTCTTCATAGTGTAAGTCTTATTCAAGAGGAGAAAACCTATTTTTAAGAGCAACACTATCTTGTTGATGAGATTTGACTTTTCTCGAACTCCGATATGAGTTTTCCATGTCCCTTATCTGCCTGCAATTAACAGCCTTATTACCAATGTTAGAACAACAAAAACAATATCCATAGAAATTGATTATTCAAAAAGAATTAGGATATGAATTTTTTCTCCTCTGTTGAACTCCCATATCTTCTTCATTCAGATAGTTTCTTTCTACTTCACAATAAGACATAGTATGGCCTAGATATCCACAGAACTGACACTTCATGAGAGAAAATGTATTCTCACTTTTGTTTATCCTCATTCCTTCTTCTGTGGGATAATAGTTTGAATGCCCCTTATTCATAGAGGCATGACCATAGTCATTAGCTATTATTTTAGATTAAATTATAGGTTTATTTTTCAAAACATCAGGAGAATTTTCTCCATTACGCACTTTTATCTTTCCTTTATTTTGGTCCCCTTTGTTTGTAGCATTTGGAGATTCAGCATCACAACCGATTCCACTATTTCCCATTGAAGCAGGTCTTTGATCACTCAAAATATTTATAACTCCATTAGAGCCATATTTTCCTCTCTCCAACAACTCAGCATCTGACATCCTTCCAAACTGTATTTTCTTCCTTTATTCTTTTGAAATTGAATCGGTTTCATGTTTAATCCTAATAGTGACAACCTCATCTTCAATATTCTTAGCAGGCTTGGACTTTTACTCTAGTCTGGAGATGAGGTCATTGATGACCTTTTCCTTCTATTCAATTATTATCTTTAGATCCACTGCATTATCATTTCTTTTATGTATTTTAGACTATACATCCACCAACTATTCCAGTCGTTCAATTTTAGCTTCACGTTGATCCAAATATTCAGTTGATTCTTCTACAATTGTTTTCCACATACCATAACTCTTACATTAAATCTTAATCATACTAACAACATCCTTAAGTTGAAACTCGGGATTGGAACTAGTTTTCAACTAGTTTTCTCCACCAATATCTTCTGATTTTTCAAAAGTGGCCAACATGGAAGGATTTGTTTCTAGTTTTAAATCCTGGATATTCTTCATCAAAGAGTTAATTATCATCATCTTCCTCTTCATAGACAAAACTCATCTTTGGTACTTTCATTATATATTTGAATTCACCCTTTATGAAAAAAAAATTCTGAGGCTTATCAATGTTTCCTGCATCACTATTCTCACTATAGATCTTTCTTAAGCACTGAGAGACAATGTGACCCACTTTTCCACAAAAAAAGGAAGCTAGAGGTAACTTCCCTTTGAATTCCCCTTTTCCCTTCTGTAAGTTCATTGCAATCAGAGAATGAATTTCTTTTTTTAAATTATCGTCACCACTACTATCTTTTGAGATTTTCAGTTTCTCAATGGATTTGAATGCCATTTCCTTTATCACTCAAGTCGTAGCATTTTCTGGTTTGACTGTAATTTCATATGCCACCAGGCTGCTTAGAAGATCATCCAGAGAATGTACGGAAAGATCTATTTCCTCAGGGGCTAGCAAATTATCATTGTACATGGGTGGAAGTCTTCTAAATATTTTTTTCATAATCTCAACATCTTCGATTTCTTCTCCTAGACCCCAAATAGCTCCAACCACTTCCGTAATTTTATTGAAGAATGAGTCTGCATTCTCATCCGGATGCATCTTCAGATCATCATACCTATTTTGTAGGACTTTTAGTTATGCCTCCTTCACTTTTCTATCTCCCTCATGAATATTTTCATGTTTATCCCACATGGATTTTTCTGAGGTTATACTCATCACCTTTAGATAGATCTAATCAGAAAGAGCCACGGTTAGAGCATTTTGTGCTTTAGCATCTGCATCAAGAATTTTCCGGTCTGTGACAGTCATATCCAGGCATGATGGATCAGTGACTTGTAATCCTTGAACAGTAAAAAAAATGAATTCCATTCCAAGAGATCTTAGATGAGATCTTATTCTGTTCTTCCATATTTTGAAATTACTTTCATTGATGAGAGGGACTCCCCTAACATTGGATGAATTGTCCATAACAGTATATAACAGATTAAACATCATTTAAATTCTTTCTGATACAACTTGAAGGACACAAGAACATCTTGAGAGGGGAGCAGTGAATCAAGGTGTCAACGTTTTCTTTTTTATGTTTTGGATCGTGTTCCCACATTGGTAGGAAATTGTTAAACCTTTCAAACAAATGAAAGCAGTAATTTGACACAACACTTTTACTTGGTTCACCACAATGTGCTATGTCCAAGGAGCATATGCCAACAGGATATCGGTCATAAATAATTCCACTAAAGTTCAATAGCTATGGATTATAGTTTTTGGGTATAGTCACTATATCCCAAGCACACTGACTTTACAAATGTTTAGGGATAGTTCACTGCGTCCCTCCGGTCACCTCCGTTGACTCCCCCCAGCTCACTACCTTTGGTGAAGTCCCAATCAGTTTATAGACGTGAAGGTCTATTCAATAGATTTTCAATGAATTCATTTCCTCTACTTAGCATGAGACTCTTCTAACGTTGATGTCCAGAAATGGTTCACTTGAATTCACTGAACCACTAGACCGGATAATCAGAATCATGAAAATAGGTTACACTGAATATTTCGAACAACTCCCACCCTATGCGTGAAATATCTGACCTTGGCGTGAAATACATGATTTTTTTCACAGAAAATATTTCGCGCAACACCCTCCTTTACATGCATCTTTACATGCCACACCTTTTTTGTGCTACTTTTCATTTTTTTCACTGTTTTTAGTTTTTCATGCAACCTCATGTTTTTCATGCCATGCCTTACTTTTCGCACAGTTGAACACTTTTCACACAACTAGAACTTTTTCATGAAACACCCTTTATGAGAAACTTTTATGCGCATAAGACCTTTGATCTTTTCTAAGTGTTTAACCATATAGAATGAGGGGGGTTCACCTCTTATTTATAGGAATCTCAGACCCCCTGAGGCATGAAAAATCTCTCATTTGTTGCATAATATTTCACGCAAGTACCGTTTTTCGTGCACAACTCCTTATTTTAAGCGCATCCCATGCCTTTTCCATTTTCTGACGTTCTGATTCCAAAACACATCTTGCACGAAAAATAACTCTCCATTATTTCGTGCACCATGCTATTTTTTAGGCACTCTGATGTTTTTCATGCACGCCGATGATTTTCGTGCATGCCGCTGTTTTTTCACGGATGCCGCTTTTTTCACGCACACAGTTGCTTTTCGCGAACTCCTCCATTATTTCGTGAAAAACTTCCTTTTTTCAAACACCTCCTCTGGCCAACAACCTAGGTCGTTAATTTTTAATTTTCATGTCCCAAAATTTGGAAAACACTGGAGAACAACACCACATTCAATACTATTTTCTGCTTGAACTATAAGATCACTTTACTGGAACACATTTTGAACATCCCCCGAAGATTGACAACAAACAAAAACCATAATCCAATTCATGCATAGAACGACCATGGTTCCAACAATATCTCCCTTTGGGATTCTTGGCAATCAGTAAATAAATTCAGTAGAGAACCAGCCATATGAAAACCAAAAACTCAAGAATCAACACATCCAAAACTCTAAGTCTACATGAGCAATGATCGGTGTATAAAACAATAGGGGAAGCGTGAATTGGGATCCCATGTTTTGGAATTCTCAATGAAAACCAAGAAAATATCTTAAATTTTCAAAGGATCATTACATGTCCAACGTATTCCTTCTTATCCTATCACCGAAATCTCATCGTGATACCAAACATGTCCTGAATTTATTCATTCTACCCCATCGGAAATAAACCCAAATATCGGTATTTTCTCATTGAACATCTCAATACACCCCCTGGATAGAATCTCCCCAATAAACCTACATCATATCAAGAAAAAAATTAAAATAGTTAACTTAATTGGGGAGTGGGGCATTTGAAAACCTCCTTGTAAAATGGGAGATGGCTGATCACCAAGGTTCAGCTGATGCTTCTCAAACACAGCTGCTGACAGTGGCTTAGTCAGGATATCAGCCACTTGCTCATCAGTTCCCACATGATCCATTCTAATCATGCCTTGCACATCTTTTTCTTAGATAAAGTGAAACCTGATTTAAATATGTTTTTTATGAGAATGGTGAACATGATTATTTGTAAGATCAACTGCGCTCTTATTATCACAATAAATCATGATTGGTTGTTTCTTCTCATCACCAATATCTGTCAGTTATTTCTTCATCCACATTAGTTGAGTGCATGCCTTTGTAGTGGATATACACTCATCTTTAGTAGTACTAAGAGAAGTACTTTTTTGATTCTTTCTCAACTATCCAACACATTTTTTCCTATTATAGAAGGCTCCCCCACTAGTGAAATTTCTATCCACTATAGCACTAGCGCAATCAGCATCATAAAACGCTAATAATTCCCTATCCTTGCCTGCAAAAAAGTATAATCCAAAGTTATGAGTACCTTGAATGTACCTCATGATTCTTTTTAATGCCTCCATATTTTCCACCTTTGGATTACTCTAAAAGTGAGCTGCTAGAAATGTTGAAAAGAAAATATTTGGCCGTGTCACATTCAGGTACAGTAGGAACCCAATGATCCTCCTATACAAAGTGGGATCTACAGAGGTCCCATCTTCATGCTTTCCAAGTTTGGTTCCTACTGCAATCAGAGTTGACATTGGATTGGATTCATGATTCATAAATTTATTCAGCTACTCTATTGTGTTCTATTCCTGAGAGTTGAAAGTGTAATCTTTCTTACCTACAGCCCCATGAAATATGTGTGCTCCCCAATCATTGAAATTTAAAAAACTCATTTCATGTGATTGGAAAATTCATTCACTAATTTCTGCCTGCTGTCACCAAATATAATTTCATCGACATAAACTAGAACCATGAACTGATCTTTCAAAAAATTCTTCACATATAGATTGTGATCTACTCCTATTTTGATTTCCAGCTTCTTGAGATAAGAATCTAGTCGATAATACTATTCTCGTGGTTCCTGCTTCAAACCATATATAGATTTCTTTAGTTTAAAAACCTTTGTTTCATCAGTACCAAGGGGAGAACCCACTGGTTGTTCAATGTAGACTTCTTCTTCATGTACACCATTCAGTAATGTTGTCTTGACATCCTTTTTATATGTTTTATATCCTCTATGGAGTGCCACGGCACGGAAAAACCTAAATGACTCAATTCTAGCCACAGGAGAAACAGTTTCATCAATATCAACACCTTCAATCTGGGAGTATCCTTTACATCCTAGTAGTGCCTAGTTTTTTATAACACTTTCATGCTCATCCAATATATTCTTGAAGATCCATTTTGTACCAATATCATTGTGACCATCGGGTCTCTGGACTCGATCCCATGTCTGATTCTTATCTAATCTGATCTAACACTTCATTCATGGATTTCACCCAGGATTCATCCTTCACAGCTTCATCAAATGAGGATGGCTCCAGAACTGATAGAAATGTATATTGTGTGTTATTCCTCATTTTATTTGTTTTTTTGGTGTACTCCTAGCCCCAAATATGTTAGATGGATCAATATCATCTCTTTGATTTCTCCTGTGAGGTTTAGTTGAATTCTTTCTAGCCAAGGTTTCCTATTCATATTCTTCTTCTGAGTCAACATTATGATGTGACTGCTGAGTGTTTTCTCCACCTTCCTCTATTCCTGTATTTTTATTTACTCCATGTTCATTTTCTTCCTCACTTTATATCACAACAGTATATGAAATCCTCGAATAATTTGTGATTTTTTTCTTCAATGATCTTAACATCACTTCTTTCCACAATACTTCTTAATCGGTTGATGAAACACCTGTTCTATTTTATGTTCATTGAGTATCCAACGAAAAATCCTACATCTGCATTATCACCATACATCCCTTGATTCCATTCTTTGTTCCTGATGAAGCATTTACTTCCAAAAACATGAAATTATTTCAAATAGGGCTTTCTTCCATGCCACAATTCATATGGTGTCTTTGTCTTACCCATATAAAGTCGTGTTTGAATTTGAATATACACTACAGCTTGAACAGCCTCTTTCCAGTAATGTCGTGGAATATGACACACAATTAGAATAGTTCTTTCCATGTTGTTCACCTGTCAATTCATGCATTCAACAAATCCATTTTGTTGTGGAGTTCTCACAATTGCTACCTCATGTTGTATCCCATGCTTCTCCAGGTAGTTTTCAAATTCAATGGATGTGTATTTCGCTCCATTATATGATCGAAACAATTTTATTGTACGTCCAGTGTCATTCTCAGCGATTCAACGAAATGTTTTTATGCAGTCAAGTACTAGGCGTTTCCTATGTATAACCATTACACAAGACATTCTACTGTAATCATCAATGAAAAGTATTATTTACCTTTATCCATGAGTACTAAAAACATTTATCAGGCAATATACATCTGTAAGAATGAGATCAAGAAGATGAAATACACTTTTCTTCTTTGGATGATATGAACTGCAGGCCAGCTTCCCACGAATTCAAGCATCAAAAGGCTTTTCACGTTCACGCTTTATGTTGGGAATGTCTATGACAATCCATAATTATGATATTTTCTCCATTTCTTGTTGATTGATGTTCCCCAGTATCTGATGCCACAAATTGATTTATTCTTCAATAGTAATGTAACAAATGTTTTCTTTACTATTAACATGATACAAGTTGCCTTCTATTCTGTATCCCTTTATAAGTGAATTTTCTGTCTTTCCCTTGATAGTGAAAACTTTTTGATTAAAAGTAACTATATATATTGAGTCACAGAGTTGACTCACACTGAGGAGATTATGACGTAGGCCATCTATATAGAAGAATTCAGTTTTCTTTAGCTCACCATTAGCTATTTCAATACATCCACTACCTTTTATTTTCAGAGCTCCATCATTACCAAATTGTACTATTCCATCGACCCTCCTTTTGAAATTATATAATAGGCCTACATTACCTGTCATATGTGATGAACAACTGCTATCCAGAATCTAGGTACTATTTATTTTTGTAGCTTTGAGGGCCACCTCTGCAAGGTTGTATTTCTCAATTTTCATCTGTTCTTTCTTTGACACATTTGATTGAGTATAGATCACTGATGGACTTTCAATTTTTTCATCCATGTACATTGGTTCTTCATAGTCAAAGTATTCTTCGAGAGGAGAAAACAAGTTTGTAAAAGCTACACTATCTAGTAGATAAGATTTGACTTGTCTTGATCTCTAGTAAGAGGTGTCCTTGTCCCTTATATGCCTACAATTAATAGCCTTATTACCAAATTTAGAACAATGAAAACAATATCCATAGAAATAATTTCTTCTAAAATAATTAGTATATGAATTTTTTCTCCTCTGTTTAACTCCCATATCTTCTCCATTTAGATAGTTTCTTTCCTCTTCGCAATAAGACATGGTATGGACTAGAAATCCACAGAACTGACAATTCATGAGAGGAAATGTCTTCTCACTTTTTTAATCCTCATTTATTCTTCTGTGGGATAATAGTTTGAATGCCCCTTATTCTTGGAGGCTTTAGCATAGTCTTCATCTCTTCATTTATATTGAATTGGAGGTTTTTTTTAGAACATCAGGAGACTTTTCTCCATTACCCACTTTTAGAGTTCCTTTATTTTGATCCCTTTATTTGCAGAATTTGACGATTCAGCCTCACCACCGATTCCACTATTTCCCAATGAAGTGGGTCTTCGATCACTCAAAATCTTTTCAACTCTATTAGAGGAACATTTTTCTCTCTCCAGCAACTCAGCATCTGAAAACCTTCCAAACTATATTTTCTTCCTTGATTCTTTTAAAATTTAATATGTTTCAAGTTTACTCTTAATAGAGTCAACTTCTTCTTCAAGGTGATCAGTAGTCTTGTTATTTTCCTCTAGTCTGGAGGTGAGGTCATTGATGACCTTTTCCTTCTCCTAAATTCTCAACTTCAGATCCACTTCATCATCTTTGCTTTCATGTATTTTATAATGTACGTTCACCAATTGTTCTCGTCGTTCAATTTTAGATTCTTGTTGATCAACTTATTCAGATGATTCATCAAAAATTTATTTACACTCATTGCAACTCTTACATTTAATCATAATCTTAGTAACAGCATCCCTAAGTTGCAACTCAGGATTTGAACTAGTTTTTGACTAATTTTCTCCACCATTATCTTATGATTTTTCAAAAGTGTTCATCATCGAATCATGGTTTCCAGTTTTAAATTCTGGTTCTTCTTCATCAAAGAATTCATTATTACCATATTCCTCTTCACACACAAAACACTTCTTTGGTACATTCTTTCAAGATTTGATGTCTCCCATTTTGAAAAGCATTTTCTGAGGCTTATCAATGTTTTCATCATCACTATTCTCTTCATCGATCTTTCTTAAGCTCTAAGAGGCAATGAGACCAACTTGTCCACAATGAAAGGAAGCTAGAGGTAACTTCCCTTTGAATTTCCCTTTTCCCATCTAGAAATTCATTGCATTCAGAGAAAGAATTTTTTCCCGTCATCATCTTCACCACTAATATTTGTTGAGATTGTCATCTTTTCAATGGATTTGAATGCCATTTACTTTTTCACTCGTGTCGTAGCATCTTCTAGTTTGACACTCGGTTCATATGTCACCAAGCTACTTAGAAGATCATCCAGAGAAAGTTTAGAATGATATCTTTTTTCAAGGGCTAACACAATTGAATTGTATAGGGGTGGAAGCATTCTCAATATTTTCTTCACAATGTCAATGTCTTTGATTTCATCTTCTAGACCTCGAATAGCTCCAACAACTTCACTAATTTGATTGAAGAATGAGGCTTCCTTCTCATCCAGATGCATCTTCATATCTTCAAACCTATTGTGTAGGAATTGTAGTTATGCCTCCTTCACATTGATATATCCCCCATAAATATTTTCATGTTTATCCCACATTTATTTTTCTGAGGTTCAACTCATCACCTTTAGATAGATCTGATCAGAAAGAGTCGTGGTGAGAGAATTTTGTGCTTTAGCATCTGCATCAAGAATTTTCCTGTCTACGACAGTTATATCCAGGCATGTTGGATCAGTGACATGTATTCCTTGAATAGAAGAAAAAAGGACTTCCATTCCATGATATCATAGATGAGATCTCATTCTATTCTTCCAGATCTAGAAATTACTTTCATTGAATAGAGGGACTCCTCTGACATTGGTTGAATTGTCCATAACATAATATGATAGATCAAACAATAATTAACCTCCCTCTGATACAACTTGAAAGACACCTGAATATCTTGAGAGGGGAGGGGTGAATCAAGGTGTCAAAATTTTCTTTTAAAAGTTTTGGATCATGTTCCCACATTGGTAGGAACATGTTAGTCCTGTTAAACAAAAGAAAGCAGTAATTTGACACAACACTTTTACTTGGTTCACCACAAAGGGCTACGTCCAAGGATCATACATCGACAGATTTTTTGTCGTACCTAATTCCACCAAAATTCACTAGGTATGGATTACAATGTTCGGGTAAAGTCACTCTATCCCAGGAGCACTGCCTTTACAAAAGTTCAGGGATAGATTACTGCGTCCCTCTGGTCACTCCCATTGACTCCCCCTGGATCACTGCCTTTGGGTAAGTCCCAGTCAGTTTATATATGTAAAGGTCTATTCAATAGATTTGTATTGAAGTTATTACCACTGATTAGCATGAGACTCTTCTTACATCAATTTCTGGAAATGATGCACTTGAATTCACGGAACCAATGAACCAGATAATCAGAAACACGCAAATAGGTTATACTGAAGATTTCACACAACACCCACCCTTTGCATGAAATATCTGACTTTGGTGCGAAATAATTGATTTTTTCATAGAAAATATTTCGTGCAAAAAACCTCCCTTACGTGCAGATTTATGAGCCACACCTTTTTCAAGAAAATTTTCCTTTTTTGAACAGTTCGGAGTTTTTCGCGCAACCTCAATTTTTTTGCACAATGTCTACATTTTCGCGTAGGTGAACCCTTTTTGCGCACCAAGAAATTTTCTCCCAACACCCTTTATGTGAACCTTTTATGTAACGCCCCGACCCTAGTTACCCAGAGTCGGTGCATTATTACATAACATTGGCATGATCACAAGATAGATCAAATCTCGAAAGACCGATTGGTTTAGTATCCTTGGAAACAACTAGATATATTCATAAGTTTTACATTACATCATAAAATGAAAAACTACTACAATAACATAATGTCTCCATAATCCACACTCATATCCCCACATAATATTCCTGCAGGTCATTCATAACCTACTTCTTCACTTCCTAGGAAAAATAAAACATTGAAAAGGGGTGAGCTCAAATGCCCAGTAAGGATAACAATATAGCGGAAACTTTCATAAATAAGAATAAACATTTAAGGCAGTGTATAACTAAAACAAAATCCTTTTAAATATGAACTTTCAACATGGTATGGCATAAATAAAATGAAATAATGCCATTTACTTATTCACATGGATATTCTACTAATCGAATAATCACATGCAAAAATCAATAACCACTTTCATAATATTGGAATGCATAATGCCAGACTATCATAACCACATAGTCAAGGCCTCGTGCCAAGACTACAAATAAGATTTTGTCAAGGCATTGTGCCAAGACACTAGTTTGTCTCATGAGACCTACCGATGCATCGAGGAGCTATAGCGGGCTCCACCCATCACTTATTAAGTCCAATGCATTCCCATATGAAAAGGTTTAAACATAACATAAACATTCGTATTAAAACTATCAAACGAAATGTCAATAATTTCACCATAAACTATGAATGGTATAAAAATAGCACATCCACAGTCAAACATATCACAAAACCTTCAATACAATATAGAAGTTTTGTATCATAATAAATCAACTTCAAATAATCTTAAAATCCTTCAAAGGATGTTGACATAGATGAAATCAAAATTCTTTTTAAAGAAGTATCTCCTTTTATTTTGAAATCATTTAAGATCCATATAAAATAAAACATTTTCTTTGAAAATATTCTTATAAGCTTGTATGGAAAGCTTCTACGATTTTATAACGGCGGAAAATAACCGCACCCGCCGTATAAGTTAAAAAAAACATTCTTACCTCAATTCTGTCGAAAAGGTTAAAAAGGACCTTGTTTTGAAAACGACGGAAAGATTCCTTTATAAACCTCTTATAAAAAGTCAAACAAGGGTATAAATGACTTTAACCCATATTCTTGTAAATAGTAAAAATGTTTTGAAATACATTTCGAAGAAACATGGATGTGGATGATAAAGAGGTCCCAGTAGATTATTACGTATAATACAACCTCGGATAATGAAGAGATTGTGAAATAACCCTTACCTTGTACTTTTCCTTGGTTGGGGTAGGTTAACCTCCTGTATAATAGTGAAATAATTGTTACTAAATTATACAAGAATCATATACATTAATATGATATCATATATGATCTTTTAATATTGATTTGATAATAATATCTTCGTATTATCGCCGTTTCGGGTGTTAACTTACTCATTTTCTTTATATGTTTTGTTACATAAGTCATGTTTGTTGTATCTTATTCATATCCAGAATTATATCAAGTCCTTAAAAATCATTTTTAAATCATTAAATGATAATTATACTTGAATGGATACGATGGAGAATGAATCTCTTCGCGTTCGTGGAGACGGTAGTCCGTACGTACGCACGAACGCTACTTCCATTTAATTTTTATTTTAAAAGAATCGAATCCAAATGATACATAGGTATATTACTATTCCAGTATAATATAATATTTTATATATGTTACTTAAGTTCATTAACACCATCCTTTATACGTTCCATGTGTGGTATGAACGAGTCATATCATTTTAAGGGGGCGGTAGTCCGCACTTCCTCAAATGAAATTATCGTATGTATATACAACATGAAACGAATAATGGTATGAAATAAAATAGAATTACAGAAGCTTATATATAAAATATATATCATTAATATCATATTTAATTATAGTTCCATCATAATGGCCACCATGATAGGCGGTAAGATGTATTTGAACAATCATCGTTTCGTGAGGCGTTAGTTTGCCATCCACAGAAACATTATGTTCATCATCCGTTAGATGGAGTTGTGTGTATGTGTAGTTTGAATACTTCTTATAACAACATCCTAGTATATTGAGGATACTGTTGTTGTTACAAAAGAAAGGAAATAAAAAGATTTTGGGGGTTGAAGAAGAAAAATAAATGAAAATAATTTAAGAGAAATCGTTACCTTTAATTTAGGTAACTCACTTTGGTTGGAACCAAAGGACTTGTTGAAATGCTTTCTGCCTAAGGGGAAGCTTCAAGGAGGAGGAGAGGGATTTGGGGAGCTTAGTTGGGCAGAGTTTGGACGAGCCAAGTGGCTTGAGAGGTGTGAGGAAAAGAGAAGGAGGAGTGCCCTTTTATAAGAGGGGTGAGGGGCACTTTTGGAAAAGCTAGAAATATTAATTTATAATAAATTCATATTCGGTTTCCAAAGGCTCCAAAGTTGACTATTCAAAGGATGAGGTGGGGATAGGTCGAAAACAACTCATCCAATAGAATTTAGACAGGTTTGGGTACTTATATTAACCTTATCTTTAAGTATTAACTCTAAGTTAATTAGTTTCACTTTTACAATGTCTCTTTGTATTTTTATATAATATGGTTAATAAACTTACTATATACATCCAAGAGACCCCCAAGTGGACCATTAATGATTAACCTATCATAATATAAGTCTCTTGGCCGAACCTTAGATTTTTAGGAATTTAATATCAATTAATAATATAATATTTGTTTTAAGAACTCTTTTATGTCAATTTTGACACTATTCAATAGTTGATTTTTGTGAAACTCATAACAGATTGATTACTTCGAACAAAGTCAATTAAATCAATCCTAATATATCATATTATCCTAGAAAATTAGTGTAATTCATTAAAAGTTTCATATTATATTTATTTGGGTATTTATAATATCAATTATGTTAATTTTTTTACTATTTTAGTAATTACTGCATCATCATTGTGTCATAAATAAAATAAATTATTTAATGTATAAAAATTATAAATAAAACATCATTATGTATGAAATCTTTTTATCTTTCTAATGAATATTTATAATCGAATATCCAACATGTATAACCCTATGTAAAAATTGTTCTTCTAAATGATGTAATCTTATGCCATTTTTATTTTTATTTTAACTTTATTAATATAATGTGTCCCTACCACATACAAGTGGCTCCAAGGGGTCCCCAAATTGACCCAAGGATGCCCATGGTCGGGTATGTGTCCACCAATAAGGTTAGGACACGTTTTAGGGTAATTTTGTATTATTATAATATTATTTTTTAACCCTTATTTACCGGATTTACCCTTTAACCATGGTAAATAAAATATTTACCGCAGTAATTATTCAAAATGTCTAAAAATAAAAGTTACCTATTTACACAATTTGAACATCCTGATTCCAAATATGGAATCCATTTTTCTAAATTAAAAACACAGAAGTGGCAGAAATTAATTTAAAATTAATTCCCGCTGTCAAAACAAAAAGTGTGTTTTTAAGAGATAATAACTATCAAAAGATTGACACTTGTTTATGTTCGGTTTAATTGTAAAATTATGTCCAATGATAAACATTAAATTGAATGGTAAAAATATATTCTAAATATACTTTAAAACCACTCAAATTCATAATTTATCACTATTAATTATTTTGATTAAAAAAGTTTTTTTTAATTAAAATTTAGAAATTTTCACTATTCATCAAAATATGAAAGTTATCCGAAATGTACCAAAATTTCACCCTAGGCTAATTTTGATATTCCGAATCCAAAAATGAAGTCCATTTTAAAATATAGAATATATATGATTTCAAAAAGTAGGTATTACTATTCACAACGGCTAGTTTAATTAGTTGTGGTGTGTGTTAGAACTCGAGGTTGCGTACAACACACGCTATCGCATTATTCGAAGGGAAACGTACCGTAGAAGCTTGGGGTGTTACATTCTCCCCTCCTTCAAATAATTGCGTCCTCGCAATTTCTAGGGTATTACTGCATAAAAAGACTCAGGTGGTTCTTCATCATAAGTTCCTCGGGTTCCCACGTTGCCTCTTCCATCTTATGGTTTCTCCACAAAACTTTTACCAGACGCGTCGTCCGGTTTCTCAATACTTGTTCTCTTGTATCAAGAATCCTGACGGGCTCTTCGCAATAAGACAGATCGGGTTCCAGTTCTAATTCCTCATAGGTGAGTACATGCGTCGGATCAGGCATGTATTTTCTCAACAGAGATACGTGGAACACATTGTGAACTTTGGAGAGACTTGGCGGCATTGCCAATCGGTAAGCTACAGCCCCAATTCGTTCTAGAATTTCGAAAGGTCCGATGTACCTGGGACTCAATTTACCTTTCTTACCAAAATGTATGACTCCCTTCCACAGAGATACCTTCAAGAAAACATGATCACCGACTTGAAATTCCAAATCCTTCCTTCGATTATCGGCATAGCTCTTCTGCCTACTTTGAGCTGCTTTAATGTGATTTTGGATTACCTTCACCTTTTCCACCGTTTCCTCCACCAGTTATGGGCCTACAAGTTTTCTTTCACCAACGTCATCCCAACAGGTTGGTGTACGACATCTCTTTCCTTATAACGCTTCATATGGTGCCATCTGTATACTCGAATGGAAGTTATTATTATAGGAAAATTCTACCAGTGGTAAATATTGATCCCACATACCCTGAAAGTCAAGTGAGCAAGATCTCAACATGTCTTCTAAGGTTTGAATAGTCCGTTCTGATTGTCCGTCTGTCTGAGGGTGGTAAGCAGTGCTCAAATGAAGTTCAGTATCCAGGGATTTCTGAAGACTTTTCCAAAATCTTGAAGTAAAACGGGGATCACGATCAGAAACAATCGATAGGGGTACTCCATGAAGTCTCACAACTTCATTAATGTATAGTCTTGTTAGACGTTCCAGGGGTAGATCTTCTCTTATAGCAAGAAAATGTGCTGTCTTGGTAAGACGATCAACAATAACCCATATTGCATCGTTCCTTCTAGGAGTCTTTGGTATCCCCATGACAAAGTCCATCGTAACATTGTCCCATTTCCACTCCGGTATGGGAAGAGGTTGCATGACTCCTCCAGGCTGTTGCCTTCCAGCTTTCACTTGTTGACAAACCATACATCTTGACACAAAATCAGCAATCTCCCTCTTCATGTTGTCCCACCAAAAATGTTCCTTCAAATCTCTATACATTTTGGTGCTCCCAGGGTGTATAGAGAAATTGGAACTATGAGCATCATCCAGCAATTCCCTTTTTAGATCAGGTATATTGGGAACACAAAGTCTCTTCCCGAATTTCAGAATTCCATCTTCATACACAAAGTCTCTCAATCTCCCATCATTCACAGCTTTAATCTTCTTTTGGAATTCGTCATCATCGGTCTGAGAACTCTTAATCCTTTATAGTAAAGATGGTTTGGCAACCATTTGAAAAAGCATTGATGTTTCACCTTCCCTGGTTATTCCCATGTCCATCTTCACTAGATCCATAAAAATTAGATCCCTTTCAATTCTCATTTTGTTCAAAACTCCATGGTCTTTTCTACTCAAAGCATCTGCCACTTTGTTTGCCTTCCCTGGGTGGTAGTGTATCGTACAATCATAATCCTTGAGTAATTCAAGCCATCTCCTTTGCCTCATGTTGAGTTCTTTTTGTGAGAAAATATACTTCAAACTCTTGTGATCAGTATAAATCTCACAATTTTCACCATAGAGGTAGTGCCTCCATATCTTCAAAGCAAAGATCACTGCTGCTAACTCGAGATCATGAGTAGGATAGTTTTGTTCATTAATTTTCAACTGTCATGATACATAGGCAATAACTCTATCATTCTGCATAAGGACACAGCCAAGTCCTTTCTTCGATGCATCACTATAAATAACGAACCCATCATTCCCCGATGGTAGAGTCAATATAGGAGCATTGACTAATCTTCTCTTCAGTTCTTCAAAACATTCTTCACACACTTTTGTCCAAACAAATTTAACCCCTTTACGTGTGAGCTTCGTTAATGGGTTAGCCAATCGGGCAAAATTATGGACGAAACGTCGATAATAACCTGCCAAACCAATAAAACTACGTACCTCAGTTATACTCGTAGGTGCTGGCCATTCTTGGATTGCCTTGGTCTTAGAAGGATCAACAGAGATTCCATCTTTAGAGACAATATGTCCAAGAAAAGAAATCTCCTGAAGCCAGAATTCACACTTGCTAAACTTCCCATATAATTCATGCCTCCTCAGAGTATTCAAGATAATGCGCAAGTGATTTTCATGATCTTCGTAGGTTTTGGAGTATACCAAGATATCATCAATAAATACCACCACAAATCCATCGAGATACTCCTTGAAAACTCTATTCATCAGATCCATGAATACAGAGGGTGCATTAGTCAATCCAAACGGCATTACAGTAAACTCGTAATGCCCGTACCTGGTTCGAAATGCTGTCTTCGGAATGTCTTCCTTCTTCACACACAACTGATGGTATCCAGATCGAAGGTCAATCTTTGAAAAGTATTGAGCTCCATGCAGTTGGTCAAATAAATCATCAATACGAGGTAGGGGATACTTGTTCTTTATCGTTATAGCATTGATCTCCCTGTAGTCGATACATAACCTCATAGATCCATCTTTCTTTTTAACAAAAAGAACAGGGGCTCCCCATGGAGAAACACTAGGGCGAATAAATCCCTTATTACTCAATTCCTCTAGTTGTTTCTTTAGTTCGACTAACTCTACAGTGGCCATTCTATAAGGGGTCTTCGATATAGGCCTTGATCCAGGAATCAAATCAATAGAAAACTCAACTTCTCGTTCTGGAGGATGTCCAGGGAAATCTTCTGGAAATACATCTACAAATTCTTTCACAACAGGTACATCCTCTATTTGAACATTCCTTTCCTCACCCGCAGTTATTTCATTCTCTTCCTCCCCAATAATTGAATTTAGTTGAGATATTGAGGGTGGATCTAAATAAGAATTAGGTGGTGACGATTCTGCTCTAAAAATAAGGTGTTCCTTATCATTATCATCAAGAATCGTAACCTCTTTCTTCTTACAATAAATCTTCGCATCATAGTCCGAAAGCCAGTCCATACCGAGGATTATATCAAACTCAATCATAGGTATGACGATGAGATCAGCAGATAAAGAAAATTTATGTGCTCTAATGGGGACTGATTCAAAAAACTTTGTTGCAACGATACTTCCCTTAGGAGTTTTAACTGACAACTCCCTTATTAAATCAAATTGGAAATATCTAATTTTCTTAGAAAACTGGGAAGATATGAAACAATGCGATGATCCAGAATCAAATAATGTATTTGCTAAACTTGAGGAAACCATTAAATTACTTGCCACCACGTCTTTCGGAGCTTCTACCTCAGCAGTAGTGATAGCATAAGCCTGGCCTTGATCCCTTGGCCTTTTCTGAGGTAAGTTCTCCTGACTCTTAGGACATGCATTTGCATAATGCCCCATCTCCCTGCAATTGTAGCACTAAACGTTGGTAGCTTCCTTCTTCCCCTTGCAATCATGAGCTTGGTGGCCTTTTTCACCACACTTGTAACAGACTCCCATTCCCTTCAAGCAAGTACCAGGATGTTTCTTCCCGCATTTACCACAAGATGGATATTCAACCTTTCCCTTCTTCCCCTTATTTCCATTCCCAGATTGATCAGCAGGTCTCTTCTTCTCTTGCTTTGCTTTAAAGTCATAAGACTTAGAGAATTCCTTTTCGGTCTTGATAGCACATGAGACAATGTCTTCGTACGATGAAAAGGATTGTGAGACTAACGCTCGACGGAGAAATGGTTTTAACCCATTAAAGAAACGATCAATCTTACTTCTTGGGTTACGAATATAATCACCAGCGTACCTCGCTAACCTTGTAAAGTTAGCCTCATACTTTGTGACATTCTCATCCTCCTTTTGTCTCAGACTCAGAAATTTCCTTTCCATATCTGCTCGATGGTCGCGAGGGAAGTATTTTTCTAAAAACAGCTCTTTGAACTCCCTACATTCCATATTTGATACTTCATCATCTTCCTTTGTATTTTGAATCAATGACCACCATTGATCAGCATCTCCAGTGAGGCGGTAAACTGCCATGATAACTTTTTCCCTTTCACTGCTCCCCAAAGCCTGAAATATTTTCTCTAGGGAATTTATCCATTGCTCAGCTACTAAGGGATTTTTACTCCCATTGAACGTTGGTGGTTGTTGCCTCATGAATCGATCTAACATTGATCCTCCACGCTGCGGATCAGGGTGCTCCATACGGGTAAGGTTATTATTCATAACCTGAGTAAGTTGTCCCAGTATGGTGATTAGCTGATCGGCACCAGTTGCATCACTAGCCCCACTATAATTATCTTGAGCAGGAGGGCAATCCCTACATGGAGTGCGTGCATTGATACGGTTTCCATTTCTTCCACTAGGCACCATTTCTAAACAATGGCATAAACTAGATCAGTTTATGAATCAAAATACATAATCCCATACTTATAAAACACTTAACATAAATTGAACTATTTATGGATATAATCCATAATCATAAAAATGGTTTCTTTGAGGATGTATATACTCATAATCCCTTCAAAATGATTTGTAAAGAAAATGAGAGTTATCCTAAGCATATCCCCTGGGAGTGTCGTAACCAAGAGTGCAGCAAGGCCCGTTGTCGTGCACCAGTTCCCGTTCGAGTCTAGCTCAAAGCGGTGTTTTCGGGTTTTACCCCTAGGTACATCTGTGCCAGAGCCATCTCTACCTGCTCGTATCCAGACAGGGATGTATTGCTCGGAAAACTCACAAAATCTCTACAATACCAAAATTCTAGGAAGTTCTTCTATACTAATCCTCAAAGTTCATCTTAGGTCTACGTGCTCTAATCAGAGTTTATATAAATCTAGCTTCCAAGGTTTGTACTAAACTTCCTCTGATACCAACTATAACGCCCCGACCCTAGTTACCCAGAGTCGGTGCATTATTACATAACATTGGCATGATCACAAGAATGATCAAATCTCGAAAGACCGATTGGTTTAGTAGCCTTGGAAACACTAGATATATTCATAAGTTTTACATTACATCATAAAATGAAAAACTACTACAATAACATAATGTCTCCATAATCCACACTCATATCCCCACATAATATCCCTGCAGGTCATTCATAACCTACTTCTTCACTTCCTGGGAAAAATAAAACATTGAAAAGGGGTGAGCTCAAATTCCCAGTAAGGATAACAATATAGCGGAAACTTTCATAAATAAGAATAAACATTTAAGGCAGTGTATAACTAAAACAAAATCCTTTTAAATATGAACTTTCAACATGGTATGGCATAAATAAAATAAAATAATGCCATTTACTTATTCACATGGATATTCTACTAATCGAATAATCACATGCAAAAATCAATAACCACTTTCATAATGTTGGAATGCATAATGCCAGACTATCATAACCACATAGTCAAGGCCTCGTGCCAAGACTACAAATAAGAGTTTGTCAAGGCCTTGTGCCAAGACACTAGTTTGTCTCATGATACCTACCGATGCATCGAGGATCTATAGCGGGCTCCACCCGTCACTTATTATGTCCAATGCATTCCCATATGAAAAGTTTTAAACATAACATAAACATTCGTATTAAAACTAGCATACGAAATGTCAATAATTTCACCATAAACTATGAATGGTATAAAAATAGCACATCCACAGTCAAACATATCACAAAACCTTCAATACAATATAGAAGTTTTGTATCATAATAAATCAACTTCAAATAATCTTAAAATCTATCAAAGGATGTTGACATAGATGAAATCAAAATTCTTTTTAAAGAAGTATCTCCTTTTATTTTGAAATCATTTAAGATCCATATAAAATAAAACATTTTCTTTGAAAATATTCTCATAAGCTTGTATGGAAAGCTTCGACGATTTTATAACGGCGGAAAATAACCGCACCCGCCGTATAAGTTAAAAAAACATTCTTACCTCAATTCTGTCGAAATGGTTAAAAAGGACCTTGTTTTGAAAACGACGAAAAGATTCCTTTATAAACCTCTTATAAAAAGTCAAACAAGGGTATAAATGACTTTAACCCATATTCTTGTAAATAGTAAAAATGTTTTGAAATACATTTCGAAGAAACATGGATGTGGATGATAAATAGGTCCCAGTAGATTATTACGTATAATACAACCTCGGATAATGAAGAGATTGTGAAATAACCCTTACCTTGTACTTTTCCTTGGTTGGGGTAGGTTAACCTCCTGTATAATAGTGAAATAATTGTTACTAAATTATACAAGAATCATATACATTAATATGATATCATATATGATCTTTTAATATTGATTTGATAATAATATCTTAGTATTATCGCCGTTTCGGGTGTTAACTTACTCATTTTCTTTATATGTTTTGTTACATAAGTCATGTTTGTTGTATATTATTCATATCCAGAATTATATCAAGTCCATAAACATCATTTTTAAATCATTAAATGATAATTATACTTGAATGGATACGATGGAGAATGAATCTCTTCGCGTTCATGGAGACGGTAGTCCGTACGTACGCACGAACACTACTTCCATTTAATTTTTATTTTAAAAGAATCGAATCCAAATGATACATAGGTATATTACTATTCCAGTATAATATAATATTTTATATATGTTACTTAAGTTCATTAACACCATCCTTTATACATTCCATGTGTGGTATGAACGAGTCATATCATTTTAAGGGGGCGGTAGTCCGCACTTCCTCAAATGAAATTATCGTATGTATATACAACATGAAATGAATAATGGTATGAAATAAAATAGAATTACAGAAGCTTATATATAAAATATATATCATTAATATCATATTTAATTATAGTGCCATCATAATGGCCACCATGAGAGGCGGTAAGATGTATTTGAACAATCATCGTTTCGTGAGGCGTTAGTTTTCCATCCACAGAAACATTATGTTCATCATCCATTAGATGGAGTTGTGTGTATGTGTAGTATGAATACTTCTTATAACAACATCATAGTATATTGAGGATATTGGTGTTGTTACAAAAGAAAGGAAATAAAAAGATTTTGGGTGTTGAAGAAGCAAAATAAATGAAAATAATTTAAGAGAAATCGTTACCTTTAATTTAGGTAACTCACTTTGGTTGGAACCAAAGGACTTGTTGAAATGATTTCTGCCTAAGGGGAAGCTTCAAGGAGGAGGAGAGGGATTTGGGGAGCTTATTTGGGCAGAGTTTGGACGAGCCAAGTGGCTTGAGAGGTGTGAGGAAAAGAGAAGGAGGAGTGCCCTTTTATAAGAGGGGTGAGGGGCACTTTTGGAAAAGCTAGAAATATTAATTTATAATAAATTCATATTCGGTTTCCAAAGGCTCCAAAGTTGAATATTCAAAGGATGAGGTGGGGATAGGTCGAAAACAACTCATACAATAGAATTTAGACAGGTTTGGGTACTTATATTAACCTTATCTTTAAGTATTAACTCTAAGTTAATTAGTTTCACTTTTACAATGTCTCTTTGTATTTTTATATGATATGGTTAATAAACATACTATATACATCCAAGAGACCCCCAAGTGGTCCATTAATGATTAACCTATCATAATATAAGTCTCTTGGCCGAACCTTAGATTTTTAGGAATTTAATATCAATTAATAATATAATATTTGTTTTAAGAACTCTTTTATGTCAATTTTGACACTATTCAATAGTTGATTTTTGTGAAACTCATAACAGATTTATTACTTCGAACAAAGTCCATTAAATAAATCCTAATATATCATATTATCCTAGAAAATTAGTGTAATTCATTAAAAGTTTCATATTATATTTATTTGGGTATTTATAATATCAATTATGTTAATTTTTTACTATTTTAGTAATTACTGCATCATCATTGTGTCATAAATAAAATAAATTCTTTAATGTCTAAAAATTATAAATAAAACATCATTATGTAGGAAATCTTTTTAACTTTCTAATGAATATTTATAATCGAAAATCCAACATGTATAACCCTATGTAAAAATTGTTCTTCTAAAAGATGTAAGCTTATGCCATTTTTATTTTTATTTTAACTTTATTAATATAATGTGTCCCTACCACATACAAGTGGCTCCAAGGGGTCCCCAAATTGACCCAAGGATGCCCATGGTCGGTTATGTGTCCACCAATAAGGTTAGGACACGTTTTTGGGTAATTTTGTATTATTATAATATTATTTTTTAACCCTTATTTACCGGATTTACCCTTTAACCATGGTAAATAAAATATTTACCGCAGTAATTATTCAAAATGTCTAAAAATAAAAGTTACCTATTTACACAATTTGAACATCCTGATTCCAAATATGGAATCCATTTTTCTAAATTCAAAACACAGAAGTGGCAGAAATTAATTTAAAATTAATTCCCGCTGTCAAAACAAAAAGCGTGTTTTTAAGAGATAATAACTATCAAAAGATTGACACTTGTTTATGTTCGGTTTAATTGTAAAATTATGTCCAATGATAAACATTAAATTGAATGGTAAAAATATATTCTAAATATACTTTAAAACCACTCAAATTCATAATTTATCACTATTAATTATTTTGATTAAAAAAGTTGTTTTTAATTAAAATTTAGAAATTTTCACTATTCATCAAAATATGAAAGTTATCCGAAATGTACCAAAATTTAACCCTATGCTAATTTTGATATTCCGAATCCAAAAATAAAGTCCATTTTGAAATATAGAATATATATGATTTCAAAAATTAGGTATTACTATTCACAACGGATAGTTTAATAAGTTGTGGTGTGTGTTAGAACTCGAGGTTGCGTACAACACACGCTATCGCATTATTCGAAAGGAAACGTACCGTAGAAGCTTGGGGTGTTACATTTTACATGAGTTAGACCTCGGATCCTCTCTAAGTCTTCAACCGTATGGAATGAGGGGTCACCACTTATTTATAGGCATATCAGAGCCCCGTGCGCAAAACCACCTGTGGCACGAAAAACCTCTCATTTGGCGTGTAATATTTCGCGCAGGTACCATTTTTCGCTAATAACTCCATGATTTTTTTGCATCCCATTCCTTTTCCATTTTCTGACATTCTAATTCAAAAACACCTCTTGCGTGAAATTTCTCTCTCCACTATTTCGTGCACCATGGTGTTTTTCTTGCACGCCGATGTTTTTCTCGAACACGGCTGTTTTTTCGCGCACGCCGCAGTTTTTCGTGCATGCCGCTTTTTTCGCGCACCTCCTCCTGCCAACAACCTAGGTCTTCATTTTCTGATTTTCAGGTCCCAAAATTTGGCAAACACTGGAGAACAACATCACCTTCAATACTGTTGTCTGCTTGAACTATATGATCAGTTTACTGTCACACATTCTGAACTTCTAGTGAGGATTGACAAAAAACACAATCCATAATCCAATTCATGCATTAAACGACAATGGATCCAAAAAAATTAACGTTATCAATAAATAAAAATTTTTAAAATTATTCTAGAAATCCTAAAAAACTAGCTTATGAATGAAATTTAAAAAATGATCTTTTTGGAAGGCCAAAATCCATTCAAAATTCATTAAATATTTATTCAATAAAATATTTTCTATGAAATTATAGTGTCCAAAATCTATTTTGGATAACTTTTGAGAACCAAGATTTATGTTTTTAAAATATTATTTATTTTAATTATTTTACTAGAATAATGTCAGGATAGAAATTTTGATGAACTATATAGAACATGGATAAAGGATGATCAATGAATATGTTCTGTTACTATACTATGATCAATAAACTTGATTAAATTGATGTTGGGAATGTTAATTTTGGGTCCAAATCAAGAAGTAACATAATTAGTATAGGTACCATTGGATTTAGAAACTCCACTTTCAATAATTTGTTTATATGTTATAGGATTTGAGAATAATTTTTTTAGAATTAATTTTTTTGGTTGTGAAATATTTTCATTTGAATATGATGTTTTCAATATTTTTTAATTCTCATGGAATGATTTTATTTTCATCTTCAAGATATAAAAATATATATGTTTTTTATTTGAAATATCTTTAAACAAAAAATGATAAATATTAGAGTGTGAAAGATAGTGTGTAATGGATATGAAATAGATTATAAGGTTAATGTATCACACAGTCACATGTGAAACTAATAATGAAACTTCTAGTATATGATTTATGAAAATTATATTTCCAAAGTGACATTATGTGAAAACCATAATAACTTGGAAAAAATAAAATGTATCCTTTAACCAATCCATTGAGGTCATTTCTATGATACTTTATGTTTCTTCATCTAATCATCTTTTTTTCTTGTTTATCTAGGTTCATGTAAGAGGTAAGGGGATTTTAAAATCTTTTGAAAAATAAAATATTGGGTTTTGAAAACATTTTACCAAATTTGGAGGTACCATGATAGAACATTATAGAACAGAATATAGAAGGGATTGGATTCACCATAGAGTTATTTTCTACACAATAGTGGTATTATATATGTTGAGGGTATGCTGTAGAGATAATGGTTGTGTTGTGTTATCCCCAACCACTATAGGCTATTATGTATCATTCATGTAGTGTAATTTTTTAAAATGGATGCACCTTAGTGTATTTGACTATGCAGTAAGTCATTTTTAATGTATCTTTTATGTAGCAACAGTCATTCAGTCTTTGAGGGTTACACTATTATAATAGTCTGTTACTAAATGTTATTTGAGTATTCAATTTTAGTATTAATTTTTATATTTTTTTATTTGTTTTAGTTTGTTAAATTAGTAGTTTTCCAATAGGAACCAAACCCATAGAAATACCCAATAATTCTATTTACACTGTTATGTTCCAAAGCACTAATGGACTGCTAAAGAGCTAGGTTGATATCGTAGTTCACAAGCTATGATTTATGGGCTCTATTATAGTTCGTTTCCATATTATTGTCCCTCTACTTGTGATTTGGTGGTATATTTTAGTGAACCTCTATGTTATAATGTTACAACCAATTATTTAGTGGATTTAATCATTAAGACTCCCAAATTTATATAGGTTTCCCTCATCAAGAACTTATGGAACTATTATCATGGTAGGTAGTTTCATAAGTATTTCTATTTATTTAAAAAAAATTCTTATACAGTAAATTTTTTTAAATAGTTATTAAATATCCATTTTTGTTTTTTATAAATTGAATTTTAAATGGAATGGTATGTAATAAAAAATTATTGAATGTGATTAATTACTAATTTTTATGAAAAATCTTCCTGAATTAGAAATTTTTACTATTGAAATTTTTTTTATACAAATAGATGGTATGATATGTTAATGAATTGAATGTGATATTTTATTTATTTTTAATGAAAAACATTCGATATTGGTTTCTGAAATGAATGGAATTAATTTTTATGAAAAGAAATTGATGTTGTTTTTTGTGAAGAAAGGCATGAATTTTGATGAAATAAATTTTATGTTCGTATATCAAAACAATTGAATCAGTTGTGAAATTTTGGATAAATAAAATTATGTTTAATTTTTTTTTGAAATAATTATTTCCCATTGTATTTTTTTACCATATTGTACATGGGGGATTGGGTAGTTGATTGTAAGAAAACATTATAGACATGTATTAGATATACCCCAAAATGGATTTATGATGTTAAACATAACTAAAATAATTTAAGTTTGGGTAATTATTCTTTAGGTATATTCTCCTTTTTCATTCATAGGGATGTACCTTTTCAATGTTGGAATCCAAATTTCCCCATGATGTGTGAGAATCCAAATGAATCCTACACCTAGGTCTCTTAACCAGGGTTCTATGATTGGAAGTTTATTTTCATTCATCATGATATAAATATTTCTCCCCTGTCATATTTTATAATTTTGATTATCCATGATCTATTTTGATAAATAGTTTATTCATGTCTATTTGACATAAATGCTTGATTTTGTGTTTATTGAGGGAGAAGTTGTGGTTCTTATTTTCTAGTAGACATTGGAAATGTTTATTAAGTAATGTTTTGATATGGATTGTGAAAATGTTTCAATTTAACGATTTGACTACATTACACATAAATGGTATATCTTATTTGGATTTATTTTGAAATTATTAGTGAAATCCTAGAAGGATTGTATTTTTGACTAACCCTTTACCATCGGGAATCTAAATATTTCCTTAAGCTACGTCCTGGTAAATTGAAGTAATCAATTGAATATATAGGTTGTACATATCATACGGGGCCTTAACAAGTTTCCAAATTTGATGAATATTTTGATACCTATTTATTCATGGTTTTAGTTTTGTTTTTGGGACTTTTATCATCGTGTTTGGGACCTTTTTCTACCATGTATGTTCTTGTCATGTATACCATTTTTATCAACTCTGCTTCATCTTTTCACTCTAATGGTGTGATCATTCCCTCTATAATTTCATTGATACCATGGAACTTATCATAATCATATGAGGATCTGAAACACCATTTCAGTAATTTTAGGTGCATCTTGGGTACTAATTACGTGGGTTACCCAGGTTGGTTCATAAAAAATTGGCAGTATAGGTTTTTGTTATCCTTGTCTTTGATGCCATTAAGAATTATTGGAGGGGTTTTTAGGTAACAACGGGTATGTTATGAGATATTTTCTATCCAGATCTCCTTATAACCATCCTTATCTTACATTGGGGTATTGGGGAATTTTTTCGATGGAAAAAACTATGTTTTTCTTATAGACATTTATTTAATGATTATTTGATTGTGAATTTCCAAGTTGAATTGTGCTTGATAAAAATGACCATATCATGTCTCTTGATTAATTATTTCCTTTATTTTTTTAGTACCATTCCTCTAGATGTAGTTTGAATAAATATTATGAGGGAACTAAAAATAAACCCCAATAAGAAAACCATCAGGATGATTAGTAGATTATTGATGTTATAGTTCATGTGGTGTAATCTCTGGGCTATGTAATGACACATTTTTGAAATCATTTTATAGATTTTGTACCTTTGAGGGAAAATAGTTGAAATAAATTCCATGAGTTTCATCATATCCATCCATTATCGTTCCAAAGTATAAATTTTATGGTGGAGTTACTAAATCTGTAGAATAATTCCTAGTATATATTTGAGTTTTTATAGGTGACTTATTCTATTATGGTGACATATGTAACCTTTAAACGTGAAGGGACTATCATAAGGTGTTGGTACTCAAATTTTGTGGCATAGAAGAAAGTGGTTTATGGTGGAATGAATTCATTATAATTTTCATTGAGTAGTTTAATAAATATTTAGTAATGTTGTATAAATTTATGGAGTTCATTAAACTCGATCGGGGATGTTCAAATATGAATTATTCTGGTAATTAATTTTATATCTTGATTACTTATTTCCTCATATGGTGTCAAATGATAATCTAAAATCCTATATATTTTATATGGGTCTTCTAAATGATATTTGATCATATTTTTTTACACTAAAATCCACCTCAAATAGTAAATTTTTGGATATATATTTCATGGCTTATCATAACATGGATATGAAATCAGGGTTGATTGGAGTTTCTAGTACTTATAGTGGTTGGTGTAGTGGTTCCTTCAAAGGAAGTATAAAGATTCATTGATATCCTGATAAAAACTATAATGTTGATTTAATTTGAAGAATTTTTCAAGTTAATATAGAATATTCATAATAGGCCCTCTGAATGACTATCAGTTGGGTAATTTTGGGTACATGATGTGTGGTTTCTTAGAGGAAATAATTAATTAAATCTCTTATAGTGGTTCACAAAAATTATAGAAGTTTTTTCATGTTATTACCAATCCATGTAGTGTTTTATGATTTTCAATATTGAGGAGAACTATGTCACTCTTGGGTATTTCATGAAACAAGTTGTTCCACCCATTTGAATTGGGAGGAAATATTTCTTATGTAGTGAACTAATATCCAGTTGAATATAATACATGTCCAATTATAGTGGGAAGTACAATGATAATTTATTTATATATAATATCTTTTTTATTTGATATATGTACCTCTCATTCCTTTGTATCCAGTAGTATCATATAATTTAAAAATATTTTTATGTATCTCATTCATTATTTTAAGTAGATTTCTACACCACTCTGGGTAAATAAAGTGCAGGGTCTTTGATTCCCTTTTTGAGCACTCACTTTATAAAAAATGATCTTTCTTGGGAATTTTTAGATCTTAATATAAAACCACTTTAAATCATTATTGTTATAGATTGGTTGATTTCCTGTAATCTTCATACCGAATGTTATCATCTATAGGTTTCCTTTACCCACAAATATCGATTGAATCATATATTTTTAGACAGAATGGGACCCGATGTTATGTCATCCCCATACTCCTCTTCCAAATTTGGGTAAGATGACTACTTAAGTTTCATTACAACTATAGAATAAATCATAAAAATGGTTTACTTTCTTAATTAGTCATTGTGTTTCTCAATGTTTTTCCCCTTGATTTTTTCATTTTCCACTAGTGAATGAGGTATAATTTTGTATGAACATTGTAATAGGTACCAATTAAATATCTATTAACATATATTGTATGGAACCAAAATGTTTATGGAGTTTAAAACGTACATGGATGATTTATTTTCCAAAGGACTCATCCCACCAAGTTTTTCAATATGGGAAAACCATTTAATTTTTTCAAAGAAAGCTAATGTGACCCTTACCTATTTCTTCACTATTAAGAGATCAATGTAGTCACATTAAATAATAAGTTTACATTCCCTTATAATGATGACTTTTCTAACCAACTGAAAAAGTTCAAGTGTTTCTCATTGATTAATCTTTGATATCATGATCTTCGTCTTAGGAAGAGAAGGTCTTATCATTCCATGAAATCCTTCAGAGGTAGGTATGGACATTATGAGTAGATTATTCTATTTGGACTAATAAATTCTTAAACAAGGGTCATAGAATTGATTATTGTGATTTTCCATGTGTACTAAGACTCCTATATTTTGGTTTTTATGGATGACATATTTCTTTACTCTAAGAATGATGTGGACTACATACATCATCTTATAATTTTATTAGATATATTGAGAAAACATAAAAATTATACATGTATTTCTATATGGGACTTCTTGATGTGATATGTATTGTTATTGGGGATTTTGGTTTCTAATTGTGGGGTTTTAGTTGATCTTAAGATGGTGAGAGAAATTATGACATAATCGGAACCATATAATGTGTTTGAGATTTGTATCTTGTAGGGTTTGGTATGTTTTTATCACCATAGTATGATATAATTATCAATTTTGGATTCATTTATTACCACTCTTACATGGAAGTGAGTAAATCTCCTTTGTGATTTGAAATGATCATTTTCCATTGATGAGTTGAAGTGTCGATTCAATTCGACTCCCATTTTTTCTCTTCTAGAAGCCAGTCTTGGAAATGTGATCTAGTGTGATGCATAATTTTCTATATTAGGTTATGTTATTATATATGGTGATCATGTAGTATCATATCGTTCTCTCCAGATATGGCCTCATGAAATGAAACATCCTACACACAATCTTGAGCTCATTTCCATGATCCCTGCATTTTAGAGTTCGAATAATTTCTATCATAGTGAATTATTTTCCCTATACTACGATTAACAAATCACGAGTTATTTCTCATCAAAAATGGATTTGATCCTTCAACAGAGATAGTGGGTGGAGTACCTACAATATTAATATTTTGACATTTCCTACACTCCAAGTTAAAGTGTTTCAGTATCTATTCCCTGAGAAGAAAACATTCATACCATGTCAATAAATAGTCATTTATGGAGGGATTGTTGACAGACCAATTATTTTAATATGAATTTTTGAGTCCATGGGGATGGTTGTACGATTACATTAGTGAGTTCTTAGTTTAAAACAACACTACATGAGATGATTCCTTCAAATTAATAACTCAATGAAAAGTTAAGGAGAATTAGGGGTTCTTTATATGTTGAGGTGACCATCAGTGAGTGGTCTTAATCCTCAAAGAAAATTATTTACATTCACAATTGTTTCATCATTCCTATAAGGTCCCAACCTTAAACCTTACATAATCTTGAGTTATCACAAGATTACACGTTGAGGATCTTTTCAGGTTTAGAGTTTTAGAGAATTAGATCTTGAAACTTGCATTACATTCCACCTTTAAACAAAGTGGTCACATAAAAGACAGGATTCATTCTTCCCAACAACAAAAACATATTTAAAATAAAACATGGATTCTTTCTTGACACATCCTTGACTCTATCAGCTTATCATGTACCTTTCCCGTGACCTGTGAAATACATTTCAAAAACTTGGTATGACTATAAAAAGCTCAGTAAGGGATACACAACGAATGAAAACTGTTAGTTTTTCAAACATCAAGTAAACCATGTATACTCTATCAAAGTAATACCTTCACCTTCATGAAGTAGTAAAAACTCTTCACTGAATAAAGTATCATTACTTACCTTTTTTTAACCAAAGGATTACCATAAAGCCCATATAAAGAACACATAACATATATAAAGGTAACTTGGGACATAAACATACTTAATTGGAATAACCATACGGTCGACTTCCACACATATCACTTAATGGAATAGCCATATGGCCAATTTCCATACATACTTAATGGAATAGCCATACGGCCGACTTCCATACCCAATGCATTGGAGGTTATAACGTAACCACCCATCCTGGTATTCACAGCACCACCTGTCATAATGTCCAAGTACCATTATTACACATAAAATATGGAAAATATAAACATTTCAAAAACAATATTTCATTTTCAATCACAATAAATAATTCCCAGATATTGAATTAATCAATCCATTTTCAAAAACCATTTAAAAGAGATTTTTGAATAAAAGTGTCCCATACCACATTGAAGCTTTTAATGGAAGTATAATTTTAAAACATTAATGTCCATATAAATAAATACTGAAAACCATTTTGAAAACCTGGACATTAATGATAAAGATTTAGAATAATAAATCTTTAAAACATTTAAAATGATTTTTTTGTTAAAGAGTTTTTAACAAAATGAGAGACTCTTGAATACAAATAATAACAGAATAACATTTAATCCAAACTTTATAATATCATGAGAATAAAAGGATTCATGATATAATATTTCAAAGGACAGTATACACACCATATAAAAGTGAATTGGTGCATAACAACAATGAAGTCTCAAAAGAAATGTAAAATGAGATGAAATCCATTATAAAGAAGGTATCCTTAAATTAAGGATAAATCAATCTCATAATTATGTGTGACAAATATAAATACACCCAATATAAGTGGATATTATGTGTAAAACAATCAAAGGTTATTCACACATATTAAAAGGATGACATATTCAATAACTACATGTTGAACCCAAAGAAATCGAAATTGGGTTAAGAAGATCCCTTGGTAAAATTCGACAGCCTAACGGCGTCACATAAAATTTTACATAAAGGGTTGATGAGAGAGATAAAGGGAATCTCATAACTTGGACATAAAATTTAAATAAATAAGGATATATAAGAACATATGCCAACATAATAGTATGTGAATTAAAAGACATAACAAAAGAAGACTTTTAAAAAGAGGAGGGTGAAAGGTCCCCTTACCGAGTTGGGTAACTTTCGAAACGTACACCCAATGGAAGAAGGGTCATACAATGAAGATGTGAATACCCATAAATGAAATTATACTACAAAAAGTGTATAATAATGGGAAGTACATACACCACTCAAAGGAAATTGTGGCAAATGTAGCATAAATCTCACGGGAATAAAAGTGAGATGAACAATCCCTTACGAAAACTTGGCAGCCTAACAGCGCCACTTAAAACATTCAAAATGGATTGATGAGATCAAATAGAGTATCTCATCAGATTACAATAAAATTTATAGAATGAGGAATATAAAAGAACATCCCACATCATAACAAAGAGGAGCTGAAAAGAAATTACATAAAAGAGTGTACTTATAAAGAAAGAGAGGAGTAGGATCCCTTACCTCGGGTCCGACTTGACTCGATCGTTCTTTAACGTCCTGAATAATAAACTTGAGTTAATATCTAATTACTTAAGAAGAGTTTTTCAAGTTCATTATCCCTTTTATAACATGTTATGAACATCTTGTAATCATTTATGTTAATAATGTTCATTTTCTTGGTATTTGGTTCTTAAGTCAAAAATAGACTTCTTACACTTACATGTTGTTAATTTGGTCAAAGGTTCATTATATCTAGAATGATATTAATGATTTGTATAAAATATATATCATATATATTCCGAATATACATGTATTTATAATATTACATCACATTCAGGGGTAAGAAATGAAATGCACCGTTCATGGAGACGGTAAGCCGTACGTACGCATGAACGCTACTTCCATTTCTATTTCGTATTTTCTGTAATGGAATCATAATGATGTAAGAGTATATTATAATTCCAGTATAATAACATATATAATATCATTAACTTTATCCTTTACACATCCCACATATGGTATTGACGAATCAAATCACTTTCAGGGGGCGGTAGTCCGCACTTCCTAAAATGAAGATATCGCGTATACCCATAATGGAATCCATAAAGGTAAGACACAAATGAAAAATACAGAAGCTTATGTAAAGCATAAACATATTATATATCATATATAAAAATAGTTACATCATAATGGCCACCTTTGAAGGTGTTAAATGAGTATTGAACAATCATTGTTTCGGGAGGTAGAATTTCGCCATCCACGGAAACTGTATGTTCTTTAACCATTTGATGTAGTTGTGTGAGAGTGTAGATCGAATAAATCTTATAACAAAATCCTAGTATATTGAAGATATGGTTTTTGTTACAAAAGAAGTAAATAAAAATAGTTTACGGGGTTGGAGAAGCAAAATAAAACAAAAGAACATGAGAGAATGAATTACCTTTAAAAGTGTAACTCCTTTTGATTTGAGCCTAAAGGCTTCTTTTGAAAGGATTCTGCCCAAAGGTAATCCTCTAGGATTAGGAGAGGGATGTGGAGAGAGTAAATGGTCAGGGTATGTCCGAGCCAAAGGCTTGAGGAGTGTGTGAAATGAGGTAGAGGTGGGGGCCTTTTATAAGAGGAGAGGAGGGGCACTTTTGGAAATCATGAAACTATTATTTTATTTTCAAAAGTGTTTCGAATTTATAAGGTCCCACATTGATATATTTCGAATATAAGATGATACGACTTTGAAATATTCACATACAATAGTTTTTGTACAAGTGTAGGTTTTAGATATTACATTATCTTTCCATTTTATTTAAATCGTTAAATAATGAGGTCATCGTTGCATCATCCTGATGTCGTAATTAAAATAATTTATTTAATATCTAAAAATTATAAAAAAATACTATGATGTAGGAAATAGTTTTATATTTCTAATGAATATTTATAGTCAAAATTTGGACTTGTATAACCCCACTTAAAAACTGTTTTAGTAAAACAACTCATGTTTGTGTCAATTTAATTTTAACATTAAATAAATATATATTAACGTCATTTTCCAACCAAAGTGGCTCCATGGGGTCCCCAAGTTGACCCATGGGTTTTCGTGGTCGGCCCTGACTCATCCAATAGGAGTAGGACAAGTTTCATGGTGTTTTCATATTTTTATAATATCATTTTTACCTTAAATTACACTAATTACCTCTAACCGCGATTAATGAAAAAAAGTTACTATTCACCAAAAAATTATTTTCATCCCATTGAACCACATTTTACATACTAATGACAACCATGTATGTCGGATTTTTAAAATTTAATACACATTAGTGGTAAACTTTCATTTAACTGAAAAATCAGTTTGCTTGATTACCACTTAGTGGTTTCACTATTCATCAAAAATTGGAGTTTTTCAGAAAATTACCAAAAATTCACTCTAAGCTATATTTGATATTCCGAATTCAAAAATGAAGTCTATATTACAAAATTAAAAACATATAAGTCACATTAATTAATTTAATAATTAATTCACGTTGTCATGACAAATAGCGTGTTTTTATAAAACAATAAGTATCAAAAGATTGATACTAGTTTAAGTCTGATTTCAAAGTGAAATTAATTCCAATGACCACTATTGGATTTAATGGTAAAAATATTTTCTAATTTCACTTTAAAACCAATTAAAAAGATTTTCTAATCATATAAATAAATTAGATTAAAAAGGGGTTTTGAATTAAAATACAACATTTTACACTATTCATTAAAAAATGAACTTTATCGGAAAAATACCAAAAAATTACACAAAGTAAAATTTGATGTCCCGATTCTAAAGAAGAGTTATATTTGGTCCAAAAGAATGTAAAAGAGTGATCAAAACTATATTTAATGACGGTTCTCCATCAAAAGGTGATAAGTGAACCTTTTGTGAAAAAATTAGGGTATAAATGCCTAAAATTGAATTCTTTCAGTATTTTAAGCCTTTATCGTTTATTGGATAAATGTAAAAACATTTAAAAACATATATAATCATATTTTAGTTATTTATATCCATTCCTTCCAATACAATGGCTACATGTTAACTACCATTTAAAATAATATTATTTTATTATTAGAGTGCAACGTAAGATTCCCAAGAAACTCGTTGTTGCGTGTTGGGTACGCCATTGAGCATAGCGTCCCCTTTAAAGTAATATTAATATTTTATTCACAAATATGGATAAATATGAAAATGTCATATTCTTTATTTACCTGGGGTGTTACATCCTTCCCCCCTTTTGGGAATTGCGTCCTCGCAATTTTAAAATTGCGCTTGGAAACATCCTTGAAAGACCCACATCGAAACAAGAGTCGGTAAAACAATCACTTTAAAATAAAGGAAGATAAGTATAGAGGTCACCCGAGTTAACCCATACTAGGATTCCATGTAGAAAAACATGGACATGGATGAAAAAGCAAAGGCTCATGTTCTTGAAGGAGAGTGATAGTAAACATGTCTAGGAGAAAGTTAGCAATAAGAAAATCACAAACTTGTGATGGGTTAAACGGTGTTGGGTTACCTAGTAGGAAAAGTTAATAGACAACATTTTTGTTTTAAGTTACTTTTTATTGAGGAATTTATTCATAAGGAAACATAATCACTTATCATGTTGACTTTCAACTTTTACTAGATTCCTTAATCAAAGTCACATTTTTTTCCAAAAGATGAGTATTTAGGGAGACTTGTTCGTATTAAGAGTACTATAATCAACTTGTAGAGAATCACATAATCCACAAAAGATAACTATATACTTCCCATATCTTTAGACCTTAACCATAACCAAAACCAAAAAGGTTAGTACAAGGTTAGATAATCCAGAAAAGGATAACCCTTTATAAAAAGAAAATCTATTCTTAATCTCCAAAATTTGTCAAACAAACCCCAATGTTCAACAAGGATCATTCGATAAACAATTTGTCCATAAAATTCTTCAAAGTAAAACAATCTAAGATTGAAACCCAAATGTTTGAAGGATTTAGTCACATAGTCTTCCAAGTTAAATCGTAACATTTATCTCCAAACAACATCTGTTGCTCCTAAAGTCTTGTATTGAAAAGTAATTAACCTAATCACATATCCTCCATGATAGGTTAATCAATTTCATAAATAACCCAAAATCAACTTACTATTAATTCATAAAATCATATAACTAGAAAGAATCATTCAAACTAACCAGGGACTTCACGTAGTCCAGTGGTAGGTGATAAATACCAGTCGCACTTTGGTTGTGGGTTCGATTCCCGCAGCTTTGTCCGACGCGACAGGTAGTCACACGGTCTGCATGTTGTCCTTTTTCCAAAACTATATAATTCTAAAATCATTCCCCAAAAAGGGATAAAATCATCAAAAATTATCATTACATATTTTAACCCCAAGTTTATCTCATGCCTTTCATTTTCCAGCATATCATATAATAACCCATAATTACCTCAAAAGTAAGGATCATATAAACTCTAATGGTTACCTTTATAATTATAACCTGAACTTCCACATCGATTGGTCATCTCGTACATGATGCATTACAGAACATACCAAGGTTCAATTGATTGATCATGACTCCTTGATATTTGGTTTAGGACAACCATGAGTTTCCTCATTGAATCCTCCATTTTATCTAGTATCTTAATCAGAGAACCACCACAGTTTCCTTCAAACCTGTTGTCTCTTTGGTGCCTGCTAGATCCATCCATTCACTTAAAACATAAATGTCAGTGTGAGTATATCAACAAAACCATCATGTACTAATGAGGAAGGTAAACACTAAGATACACTTACTCATTCACTTTATCTAAAACTAGGACTCTTTCTGAAATCCTAACCATTATGGTAATGTCACTTGTGCTTAGAGAATACCCTAACCTCTAAAGTTATCTAAACCGACCATTGATACCAACTATAAGGCCCCAACCTTAAACCTTACATAATCTTGAATTATCACAAGATTACACGTTGAGGATCTTTTCAGGTTTAGAGTTTTAGAGAATTGGATCTTGAAACTTGCATTACATTCCACCTTTAAACAAAGTGGTTACATAAAATATAGGATTCATTCTTCCCAACAACGGAAACATATGTAAAATAAAACTTGGATTCTTTCTTGACACATCCTTGACTCTATCATCTTATCATGTACCTTTCCTGTGACCTATGAAATACATTTCAAAAACTTCGGATGAGCATAAAAAGCTCAGTAAGGGATACACAAAGAATGAAAACTGTTAGTTTTTCAAACATCAAGTAAACCATGTATACTCTATCAAAGTAATATCTTCACCTTCATGAAGTAGTAAAAACTCTTCACTGAATAAAGTATCATTACTTACCTTTCTGTAACCAAAGTATTAACATAAAACCCATATAAAGAACACATAAATATATAAAGGTAACTTGGGACATTAACATACTTAAGTGGAATAACCATACGGTCGACTTCCACACATATCACTTAATGGAATATCCATACGGCCAATTTCCATACATACTTAATGGAATAGCCATACGGCCGACTTCCATACCCAATGCATTGGAGGTTATAACGTAACCACCCGTCCTGGTATTCACGGCACCACCCGTCATAATGTCCAAGTAACATTATTACACATAAAATATGGAAAATATAAACAATTCAATAACAATATTTCAATTGCAATCACAATAAATAATTCCCAGATATTGAATTAATCAATCCATTTCCAAAAACCATTTAATAGATATTTTTGAATAAAAGTGTCCCATACCACTTTGAAGCTTTTATTGGAATTATAATTTTAAAACATTAATGTCCATATAAATAAATACTGAAAACCATTTTGAAAACATGGACATTAAAGATAAAGATTTAGAATAATAAATCTTTAAAACATTTAAAATGATATTTTTCTTAAAGAGTTTTTAACAAAATGAGAGACTATTGAATACAAATAATAGCGGAATAAAATTTAATCCGAACATTATAATATCATGAGAATAAAAGGATTCATGATATAATATGTCAAAGGACAGTATACACACCATATAATAGTGAATTGGTGCATAACAGCAATGAAGTCCCAAAAGAAATGTAAAATGAGATGAAATCCATTATAAAGAAGGTATCCTTAAATTAAGGATAAATCAATCTCATAATTATGTGTGACAAATATAAATACACACAATATAAGTGGATATTAATTGTAAAACAATCAAAGGTTATTCAAACATATTCAATGGATTACATATTCAATAACTACATGTTGAACCCAAAGAAATCGAAATTGGGTTAAGAAGTTCCATTGGTAAAATTCGACAGCCTAACGACGTCACATAAAATTTTACATAAAGGGTTGATGAGAGAGATAAAGGGTATCTCATACCTTGGACATAAAATTTACATAAATAAGGATATATAAGAACATATCCCAACATAATAGTATGTGAATTAAAAGACATAACAAAAGAAGTCTTTTAAAAAGAGGAGGGTGAAAGGTCCCCTTACCGAGTTGGGTAACTTTCGAAACATACACCCAATGGAAGAAGGGTCATAAAATGAAGATTTTAATACCCATAAATGAAATTATACTACAAAAATTGTATAATAATGGGAACTACATACACCACTCAAAGGAAATTGTGGCAAATGTAGCATAAATCTCACGGGAATAAAAGTGAGATGAACAATCCCTTAAGAAAACATGGCAGCCTAACAGCGCCACTTAAAACTTTCAAAATGGATTGATGAGATCAAATAGAGTATCTCATCATATTACAATAAAATTTACAGAAATAGGAATATAAAAGAACATCCCCCATCATAACAAAGAAGAGCTTAAAAGAAATGACATAAAAGAGTGTACTTATAAAGAAAGAGAGGAGTAGGATCCCTTACCTCGGGTCCGACTTGACTCGATCGTTCTTTAACATCCTGAATAATAAACTTGAGTTAATATATACTTTCTTAAGAACCTTTTTCAAGTTCATTATCCCTTTTATACCATGTTATGAACATCATGTAATCATTTAAGTTAATAATGTTCATTTTGTCGGTATTTGGTTCTTAAGTCAAAAATAGACTTCTTACACTTACATGTTGTTAATTTGGTCAAAGGTTCATTATATCCAGAATGATATTAATGATTTGGATAACATATATATCAAATATATTCAAAATATATATGTATTTATAATATTACATCACATTCAGAGGTAAGAAATGAAATGCACCGTTCATGGAGACGGTAAGTCGTTCGTACGGATGAACGCTACTTCCATTTCTATTTCGTATATTCTGGAATGGAATCATAATTATGTAAGAGTATATTATAATTCAATTATAATAACATATATAATATCATTAACTTTATCCTTTACACATCCCACATATGGTATTGACGAATCAAATCACTTTCAGGGGGCGGTAGTCCGCACTTCCTAAAATGAAGATATCGTGTATACCCATAATGGAAGCCATAAAGTTAAGCCAAAAATGAAAAATACAGAAGCTTAAGTAAAGAATAAACATATTATATATCATATATAAAAATAGTTACATCATAATGGCCACCTTTGATGGTGTTAAATGAGTATTGAACAATCCTCGTTTCGAGAGGTAGAATTTCACCATCCATGGAAACTGTATATTCTTTAACCATTTGATGTAGTTGTGTGAGAGTGTAGATAGAATAAATCTTATAAAAACATCCTAGTATATTGAAGATACTGGTGTTGTTACAAAATAAGTAAATAAAAAGAGTTTAGGGGGTTGGAGAAGCAAAATAAAACAAATGAACATGAGAGAATGAATTACTTTTAAAAGTGTAACTCGTTTTGATTTGAGCCTAAAGGCTTCCTTTTAAAGGATTATGCCCAAAGGGAATCCTCTAGGATAAGTAGAGGGATGTGGAGAGAGTATATGGGCAGGGTATGGCCGAGCCAAAGTCTTGATGAGTGTGTGAAATGAGGTAGAGGTGGGGGCCTTTTATAAGAGGAGAGGAGGGGCACTTTTGGAAATCATGAAACTATAATTTTATTTTCAAAAGTTTTTCGAATTTCTAATGTCCCACATTGATATATTTCTAAGATAAGATGATAAGGCTTCGAAATAGTCCCATAAAATAGTTTTTGGACAAGTGTAGGTTTTAGATATTACATTATCTTTCCATTTTATTTAAATCGTTAAATAATGAGGTCATCGTTGCATCATCATGATGTCGTAATTAAATTAATTTATTTAATATCTAAAAATTATAAAAAAAATACTATGATTTATGAAATATTTTTATCTTTCTAATTAATATTTATAGTCAAAATATGGACTTGTTTAACCCCACTTAAAAACTGTTTTAGTAAAACAACTCATGTTTGTGTCAATTTAATTTTTACATTAAATAAATATATATTAATGTCATTTTCCAACCAAAGTGGCTCCATGGGGTCCCCAAGTTGACCCATGGGTTGTCTTGGTCTGCCATGACTCATCCAATAGGAGTATGACAAGTGTCATGGTGTTTTCATATTTTTATAATATCATTTTTACCTTAAATTACACTAATTACCTCTAATCGCGATTAATGAAAAAACGTTACTATTCACCAAAAAATTATTTTCATCCCATTGAACCACATTTTACATACTAATGACAACTATGCATGTCGGATTTTCAAAATTCAATACACATTAGTGGTAAACATTCATTTAACTGAAAAATAAGTTTTCTTGATTACCACTTAGTGGTTTCACTATTCATCAAAAATTGGAGTTTTTCAGAAAATTATCAAAAAATTCACTCTAATATATATTTGATATTACAAATTCAAAAATGATGTCTATATTACAAAATTAAAAACATATAAGTCACATTAATTAATTAAATAATTAATTCCCACTGTCATGACAAATACCGTGTTTTTATAAAACAATAAGTATCAAAAGATTGATACTAGTTTAAGTCTGATTTCAAAGTGAAATTAATTCCAACGACCACTATTGGATTTAATGGTAAAAATATTTTCTAATTTAACTTTAAAACCAATTCAAAAGATTATCTAATCATATAAATAAATTAGATTAAAAATAGGTTTTGAATTAAAATACAACATTTTACAATATTCATTAAAAATGAACTTTATCGGAAAAATACCAAAAAATTACACAAAGTAAAATTTGATGTCCCTATTCTAAAGAAGAGTTATATTTGGTCCAAAATAATTTAAAAGAGTGATAAAAACTATATTTAATGACGGGTCTTCATCAAAAGGTGATAAGTGAACCTTTTGTGAAAAAATTACGATATAAATGCCTAAAATTGAATTCTTTCAGTATTTTAAGCCTTCATCGTTTATTGGATAAATGTAAAAACATTTAAAAACATATATAATCATATTTTAGTTATTTATATCCATTCCCTCCAATACAACGGCTACATGTTAACTACCATTTAAAATAATATTATTTTATTATTAGAGTGCAACATAAGATTCCCAAGAAACTCGTTGTTGCGTGTTGGGTACGCCATTGAGCATAGAATCCCCTTTAAAGTCATATTAATATTTTATTCACAAATATGGATAAATATGAAAATGCCATATTCTTTATTTACCTGGGGTGTTATAATTCCATTACCTTTAAGAAATCCTATTTTAGATGATTTACATGGATCATAGTGGGAATTAAATCTTAGAACCAAAATAATATTATATGATATGAGGAGATGTTTTTGGTGGTAAGGTAAGAGATATGCCATTTTTTATTTCCTATTTTTATAGATTTCAATTGATTAGGAACACGAATCAGAAGAATTTGGTTCTCCATCATCCCCTTCCAATTCAAATATTCAAGTGGGATACGATATCTATGGACTTTCTGGTTTTATTTAAACATAAAAATGAAATTAAGAATGAAATCTGTATTTTCATAGATAGGTTTTCCATATATGGTCACATAATTGTTTTTTATGATATAACTAAGGTTGATGAGGTTGTAAATTTTTATCTCTAATAAATTATAAGAATTCACAGAGTTTTATTTGTAATAATTTTAATAAGGATACCTAGTTTACCTCTCAATTTTGGAATGGCCACTTTGTGGGGATGGGAGCCCATGTGATGTTGAGCATGGCATACCATCCTCATGTAGATGGATAGATAGAATGGGTAATTTAGATTCTTCTGGACATTCTATTTGATTATATCATTGACATTAGAGAGTCCTTGGATTTATCTTTGTCATTGGATGAGATTTTGAATAATAACATCCGGAATTCATCCATCAATATGGAACCCTTTGAGGGTTTATACGGTTTACTATGTATGTCACCTCATTACTAGTATGACATTATTGAAGCTTCCCTATATATAATAAATTTGGTCTAGGATACTGTAACTATGGTTTGGTATATTCATTATGGAATGGTAATGGTGAAGAGTTGTTATTAATACTACGATGAAATTAAATTAATCCATATGGATTCAGGTATTGGTAATTTTATTTTCCTGATAATTTTACCATGGTTAGATCACTGATGTATTGGTAAATATAGAACATTGCCACCAAGATATGTGGGACTATTTAAGGTTGTTGAACATTTCGGTATAGTGATATACAACTTTGTATTTTTCTCATAGATGATATATATCCACAATGTTTTCCATGGGTCAATGTTTAGATAGTAATTCTATAATCCATTTCGTGTATTAATATAGGAGAATCTATATATGGAACCTATAATATATTTGACCGAGCATCCAGTTCAAATTTTTGATACTCATATAATGGTTCTTCATAGAAAATTAATACCCATGTTTTGGGTATTTTGGATGATTAGTTATGATTAACATTATTGTTTGGGGAATGATATATTTATGAAATAATAATGTCATTATCTCTTTGATGTGTATTATTATTGATTGGTTTAATGGGGGAAGATAGATTTTATGGTGTGGATAATTGTAACATCTTGACATTTTCTTTTAGGTGAATTCTCCAATACATTATGTCTATATGGTATTATTTTTATCCATTTTTTAATTTAATATGGGCATCAAACGGACTATAAAAGATTTAATATGGGTTTTATAAACGTTTTACCATATTAGGTGGTACTACATTGCAGATCAAAATACAATATGGTAGAAGGCGTTGGTTGTGGAATAGAGTTAGTGAAAATGTCATTGTGGAATTGTAGGGGACAAGGTCATACCACATAGTGTTTTTTTCAATATTGACCCCGATATCCAATGTCTATGTGAAATCCTTCATCAAGGAGGAATTTTTGGGAATAGTTACATCATGGTGTCTTGGACAACACCACATGACTTGTTTTGCTGTGGTTTTATACAACACTGACTGGTTAGTTTTCAATGGTTCTTTTATTTTTGTGGATTTTAAAAAAAATAATTTTTTTATACTATTTTAGTATTAACTCATTCGGTTTGATTTAGTTTTTGAGGTGGTTTTATAATGGTTTTTTGGGGGATTAAAACCCATAGAAATACATGGTAATTCCTTATACTAGGGGTAGTAGTCCAAAGCTGCAAAGGAAACTTACAAATAGGATTCCACATCATGGTACTAGTGAAACCTCATATGGGTTGTATACCAGTGTGGGTTCATGTTGCAGTGCCCAGCTCTATGCCATGGAGGAATATTTTAGTGCACCACAACACCTTGACTTTCCTCCTTTTTTGATGGTGCCTTTCTCTATGGAGCCGTGATAGTAACTAATGGTTTTCCTCATCAGATTATTGTGGTATTATTATCAAGGAAGGTCATTTTTATAGAAGCTAAAATAATTTATAACCCTTTATTATTATACATTAAATTGTTATAAACTATTTTTTAAAGCTTCCCTTAGATTTTTGGTAAATTGACATTTAAATGGAATTTTTTGTGATAAAGAAATAATTGAATGAGATTGTTTGATGATTTTCAATTAAATTATTTCATAATTTCATATTTTTACTCTTTATGTGGTTTTCATGAAAAAAAATAACGAGATGTTGATGGATTGAAATATAATGTTTTGATTCTTTTTATAAAAATCATTTTATGATGGTTTTTGAATAGAATAACATGATTTTTTTGGAATCAATTGGATTTTTTTATATAATGAAATTAATTTTTATGAAAACAATTTTAGGCTTTCTATTTCAAAGAATGGAATAATTTTTACATTTTATTTGAATGAAAAAATGGTTGAAATATATTTTGAACCAATTTTTTCCCCTGGAAAATTATTTGGTTTACCTTGAAACACATGGGATATTTGGTAGTTGGATATAAAAAACTCATACTAATAATATATTATCATTGCCTATAAATTTATTGATGATGATAGATGTAGGTAATCTACTTATTGGAATGGAGATTAGTACTTATTGATCTAATCTTTTTCATCCATAGGGATGTTCATTGTTGATATTGAATGATGTATTCTACCATGATTTTTGTGAATCCTTAGAAATTCCACCCCTCAGTATCTGAATCATGGCTATTTGATATGAAATTAATTTCTATTCATTATGATATAATTTTTTTATCTATGTAACATATGATGTAAATTCTTTTTTATAATTTATTACGATAAATTTTTTATTCATTACTATTTTAAAAAGACACATAATTATTCTTCCATTGATGGAAAATCTATTTTACATATTTTCTATAATTCCTTGTAAATGTTTTAGAAAGAATTTTTGGATATAAAATAAGAAACATTTCCATACTATGTTTAATTTACATTATTCAAATTTGGATTGTCTAATATTTAATATTAATGAGATTATTAGTGAAATAATACTAGTCTTGAACTCAAACCCTAACTTTTCCATCACGTGTTAGAATATATCCTTATTATAAATCTCTATAATTTGAGGGAACTATGTTGATAAGGAGGGTGTACTTTAAATACGTGACTTTTGATAGTAATGAAACATGATGGTGTTTACGATCCCTAGTAGTACCAGGTCATATTATCATTTTTGAGACTCATATCCGGGTGTGGTTGATCACTTTATCCTATAGAGTTTTTTCTCATACTAAATGTTTTATAAAAATCACTTTTTAGCTTATAAATCATTTGAAGAATTAATTACATATTTAATTTCATTAATTTTATGGTTCTTTTATTAGCCCATGGGGATTTCGAATTAATCGAAGATCAATTTAAGATCAACTCAGAAAGAATTTTTGTTTGTTATATAGGATGGTTCATGATATTAAGTATAATAAAGAAGTGTTGACCTCAAAGTACCTTTTTCTTACACACCTAGTTATCTCTTGGCTATCCCAAGTTGTTTGTATAGGAATTAAATACTATACCATACTAATTTTTTTGATTGTACAATATTTACTTTGGTCTATTTTTTGGAATATAATAATGAGGCTTCTACATTCTTCATTAAGTATACCAATAATTTTTAATATTAACATGGATATATGATCATTCCCCTTAAAAATTATAATGTTTAGGATTTTGAAAATAAATATGTTTATGATTTTAATGTTTCATTTGGTTATAACCATTATTTTTGTGCTCCTAGATCATTTTATAAACTTTTTCTACTAAAATGTGGAATCCATATTTGTATGAATTATGTTGAAATATACCTAATCAATTAAATTTTACTCAATATACTAGGGATGATATGGTCAAAATTAAATTATATACAATTAACTGTATTCTAAAAAGAACCATTATTATGAAGATCCCTAATGAGATTCGGAAAGCTACGTTACCTAATGTTGTATTTTTTAATTTTTTTGGTTGTAAGTGTTTTATTCTGAAAACCAAATATAAAATTATTATGTTTGGACATAAATTGGATTTAGTTATCTTTATTGTGTTCTATAACTCATGTAATGATTATCGGTTTTTCAATAAAGAGACCACGATATATGAGGAATCAATTAAAATAAAATTTAATTAGAATTTTCCTAAACCACATCCTCAAATTAATAATGATGAAGAATACATGGAAAATTTAACCTTAAAACCCTAGACCACCTAAATAACATGAAGTAAAAAATTATATTTGTTCCTTTTCCTTTAGAATATTGTTATTTGAAATACGGTTGTCATGAAAATGTTATCAATGATTTTAAATCTTGTATTAATACTAGGAGATATGTAATAAATTACGTATAACATCCTGTTTTTGCATCACGGTCAGAGATCCGAAATCATAAGTGTCATTTTAATGAGGAAAACTGGGTTTTTTCATTATAGATGAATCAAAAAAAATTAACTAAAAAAATGTTTTCACTCTAGTGGAAAATTATAATGATCATCCCATTATTTCTTCAAATAGGGTCTTCATAAATAAATTTTATGGTAAAGGTAATATAACCCTTAATGAGGGATAAATTATTTCTAAAGTCGTTAATAAATAATAATGACTTGATTATGGTGATATCTTTTTCTCATTCACTATGCTCGAATAAAATAGAATTAAATTTTCATTCACCCTTTATTTGAAAATAAAACAATTGAAAATGGATTTTAAAAGATCATTTTCAGATGGTTTTATTTTAGAAAATATGTTTATGAAATTCCACCAAGTATTGAGGATTCTAATTTTCTGGATCATATTATCAAGTTAACCAAAGAAAATTATGGATTAAAAAATACCATTGGGATTATTTTAAAAGGTTAATAAAATTATGTTAATTTGGGTAATGATTATTCTACTTTATTTTTAAAGTATATTTCAATTGATCATTTGATTCTTAACATTTATGATCGTAATATCATTTTTGGGTCAACCAAATAATCCATTTTTATTTATTTTTCAAATTTATTTTTTAAATAATTTTAATTATGTTTTATGGGAAAAGTATCATTTTCTTGATTTTTAAATACCAAAAAAATATATTAATGGATCATATTTTATAATTAAATATTGCACTAAATAAATTTTAAATTACTTTTAAATTAGATCTTGTTACTAATTTTAATAATTCAATGTGTTCCTCTTTTATCCTGACATTAGATAAATCTTGTAAACATGAATATTCTAATATTTATAGAGGTGTGATTTGGAGTAATCACAATATTTTCAAAGTGCAGATATACATTTTATTTATTGTATGACTATTTTTCAATTTATAATCCAATCAGAAGGAATCCAATTTAAATATCGAAAAAATAATTTTTATTTATTGAAATGGAAAAAAATATGATTAGATTTGTACAATAAAGACCTCTTTTAACCTTATTTTTTATGATATGGATTTTTGAGGGTCCCAGCTATATAGTAAAAATTTAATTTGGATTTTACACCTACTTGAAAAATCCCTTTTCTCCTAGATTTATAAGAGACAAAATTTATCTTTTATGTTTTCTTGAATACGAATATATTATTGTGGGGGAGTTTTTTCTCCCATATAATTGGGATGAAATATACTCTTTTAGATCGTGACTTAAATTATTATCATTTTATTATTATGTTTGATAAAATAGGTTTAATTTATATTTCAATGTTCTATCACAAAAGCAAATAGATATTTTGTTCGATTTACAAAGATACCATTTTCAGAAAGTTTATATATTTAAATTTTTTTCTTCACTAATATCATATTAGATTAAATCTTCACTAAATCCCTTATAGTCAATTGTTTTGATTTTATTATGATGGAGTTTTGAATGGAATGATTTTAATTTCTATATTTTAATTGGAAAGAATATAAATTTTACTTTAATTTTTACCTTGATGTATTTTAAATAATTTATTTTACTTTAAATATTAAAATCTATTAATCATGTTCATTAATAATGATAAAATTTATCCTTTTAAATCCATTATTTAAATATTTAATTGATTGATATATTTCTTTCACTCTCTTAGTTGTATATTTTTCATTATTTATATAAATATTGAATTAAATATTTTTCTTGTAACCTTATACTCTTAAAATAACGCATAATTATAGGGCGGAAAACCCTAAATCTAAATTATCTAATTGGGATACTACATCTTCAATTATAATTTATCTTTTTGAATTTTAGTGATCTATATTTATGAAAAATAACGCATTGTGTTTTTTTTTTGTTTTCTAAAAGTGTATTTTAAAATTTCGAAATAATCCAATTCTTGATTATTTATATTTTTTTATTAAAATATTATTTTTATATTTCTATATAAATAAGAATTATTCTTTTTCTAAAAATAACATTACATACAGTCTTAATAAATATCAAAAGTTATTCATTTTCTCTTATATGTATCTCCTATAAAGAATTAATTACCCTTATTTCTCTAACCATTATCCATGATATTAATGATATTCTGAAATAAAGAGATGAATTTTATGATATTATTGGTATGTTATAATATAAGGGGTTTTTTCAAATATTTATTTATTTATGGATTCATTTTTGAAACTTTTTTATTTTTAATGAATTTCAATGATTTTGTGATTTTAAGATATTATTAATATTTGATTATAACAATGGGTGTGAGGATATTAATAATAACATATATGGTGTATTTATATTGTTTTTAAGAAAAATTTGGAAAAATGGGTCAAATGTTATGAAAACATTGATGCAAATTTTGGAAGAATGTTTTCAAATTGGGAATGATTTAAAAATATTTTGAACCAAAAATCATATTCCTCTTAAAAATTGATAATTATATTAAAATATAAGATTAATTTAATTAATAAATATTGAAAATACTTTATCTTATATTAATTACAAATTTTTTGATCTTATATTTTTATTGATTAAGTATTCGTGGTCATTAAAAATGTGGTGACTTTTGTACCTCAGTCTCTTGGGTGGGTTTATTGATAAAAAACTCCTAAATGTGTTTGAAATATTTTCCATTAAGGAATTTAAATTATCTTATCTTATATATTTTAAAATGGTGTTTCTATAGCAATTATAGGGATCAGTATAATCCTGGAAAACATTTTTGGAGTCTTCCACTTATTGGTTTCAGCAGATAATTAGTATATGTCTATAGAATATAGGTTTTGTCTTTGCACCACAAGTGAGCTAGTGTCACCCACTAGCTATCCAATGGAATCTAAAATTACTGAAAAAATAACCTTTCATACATGTCACCAAATTCCTTGATTTTATATCAAACGTATCTCTAATTTATATTCTCTAAAACATTATTATATCTAATAGAGGTAATAAATACACCCCCTTGGGTCCTTAGATAGAAATGTTTTCCTAAAATATAATTTTATAGATCAACAGTGACATTTTTTTCTCTTTATATTTCTCCCTTGTAAGTATTTCACAACCTATCACTATTTATTATTTTTAATAATTCATAGGGTATTTTTAGTTGGATTAAAAGGATTTGTTTTTGAAAACATATTTTTTTTAATTATTTGGGTTTTTCATGGCCATTGAGTGTGAACAATTGGGTTCTCACAAGCCTTGAGAGTGATGGGGTAGGAGTACACATCCATTAAATGTGTATGAATTGGTTTTCCAGTCACAACCTATAAAATTATATCTTGTTCATTGAGATAACATAAAAATTAAACATTATTACTTCTATTAAATAGATTTCATAGCTATCATTGAAGCCAAGGGGTAATTAGAACTTAAATGGAATTGAGAGGAGTAGAAATAGGATTTTCTCCATGTATTATTGTCAGAATATTTTATCAAATTCTGTTAATTTTAATATCATATTTAAATTTCCATTACACATAACACATTCTATTTTAGGTTATTTCATTAATTACAATTAATTTAAAATAATTTAATTTAAATTTATAAAAAAACATTACAATGAAATTGACCTCTATCTGGTAATAATTACTCTAAGTAAATATATTAATTCTTTATTTTTCATATCTTGTAATATTTCTTATATGATAGCATTTATTAGTAATACCATATTGGTTCTTGATGCACTATCCATTGTTTTATATCATCACAATTATCCAACACCGTAAATCTATTTTTTAAAGTAATTATTTTTATATATTCTATAATTCAACCTCCTTTTACCTAGGAATATAGATTTTATTCTGATCAAATCATTCATCATTATTTTCTTTACTTCATTTAATCATGTCCATTATAAGATTATAAGAAAAATCTCCCAAAATAATAAAAAAATTATTTATTTTTATTTGGTTGATATGGTGCATTATATATTTTATAATTGATGATATATTCATATTTTTTCACACAAATAAATGGTGTGTCCTATAATTACATGACCAAATCATTTCAATTCCTCTTTTATTTGAAGACCTTTCATTCAAATTTTGAACTAAAAATCAATAGACTTAAGAGTTATATATTTTTACTTTTTAATCATTATTGAACCTTTCATTAAAGATATATCTAACATTACCATTACCTTTGAGGATTGCATATTTATTTCATCCACTAATGAATTTAAATATATATCCATAAATTGTTAATCCATGTTCTCTGTTTACAAACATGACTATTTTATGATGATTTAAATCTCATCATATATTTTTGAATGAATCATCTTTTATAATTATCCCATTTTATTTTTCTGTTGTTCTTAGAAATAATTTTTAAATACTCTGAGTAAATATCATTAGTTTCTCACCTTTCCACCCAGCCATGAAATTTATATATTCAAGGAAAATTCATGCTACATGAATATATGTATCACTATATATAATGTATATATGAATGTAATATCCACTTCATAGATGATTACCAATTAATCCTAATTTTTTTTATAATGACTCAATATCCCCTTGATTACAATATGAAAAAAACTGGTTAAAGAATATTTTTCTATGAATCTTATTTCATGAAATAATCAATATTTTCAAACACAATTTTGAAATTTTATTTCAAAATGAATAAGGTATTCCAAAATAGTATTATTTTTAGATATATTATGTTTATTATAAACAATAACCATGATTGGGTTTTAATCTATGTCGGGGTCTTCTTATTATATCTCCACTTCTTATTGCCTTTTTCAATAAGATAATTTCTGTATAGTTATCCTTATAAGCACATATTTTTTGATATATTATCAACTCATGTACATGGAGTTAAAAAACATTCATTTTTTAAACATTAATAATTGAATTCATTAAATTTTACTTATACCACAGTACATAGAACAATGATGATAAGTTTTCTTGAATAACAAGTTTTTTATAGAACTAACCAGGATTCATCTTTTACACCAAAAATCTAGTAACCAAAACCCTGATCATACATTTTTCATCGGTAAAACGTATAATTGATCAATCCATGATGGGCCAATAAATATATCAGTCTAGGGAGATTAGATACATACATGATTTCAATATTATATATGAATAATAAGTAATTTCATGAGAAACATTATTGCATAATTAAAGGTCATTTAAACATTTATTTTTCATATTCTTTATAAAGGAAAACATAATAAGGGGTGAGAAAAATTCACAATAAGGGAAAGAATACAAAAAAAGAATCATTAGTAGATAAGGCAAGATCAATACGACATAGTGGATAATTAAAAAACATGTTATTTTAATAAAAAACATGATTTCAAAATATATACATGGAAAATATCATCATAATAATCAAATTGATAATGAATAAATAACGCATAATAAATAAAATTAATATCATTAAACACTCATGAACATTTTATCAATTCCCCATCCATGTTATTATTAATCATACAGTCAATAACTCTTTACAAAGATATCATTCTAAAAAATGGGTAGGTGAAAACCAAATACACATCTAATGATGCAACATGATTTTTCTCCTGATACATATCGATGAATCTATAGTCTATATAACCAACCCCCATATTTAAATTGAATGTACTATGTATTACATATATTTTTAATGATTAATACAATTCAATGTCAAAATTCTTAAGTAAAACTTTATCTGTATTGATACTCAGTATATGAAATAAAAAAATTAATTATTTTCCTTAACATGTTTTAAATTTGAAAGATTATAAATTTAAAAAAATATTAATTAATCATGAATATAAAAATATGTACATGAATGAGAAAAATAATTTCTAATGAGTAATTAATAATAATAGAAAAAAACATCTTCTACAATTGAATGACCTAAAAAAAATAATGAATAAATTAATAATATATAATGATAAAGGACCATTGAATCAAAAATAATATAGTTTTTCTAGTCAAACCCATACATTATAAAATATGATAGAAAAAATAAATTAAAAATTATTTATTTTTATATTGATGTATGAAAGGAGTTAAAATATAGATTTTTAAAATATGTTTTATTCATTACACAAAATAATACCCTTTATATTTTAATATAATTAGAAATAAAAATTCCAAAAATATTGGGATTGTTTATTTTTTGAGAATAACATGGTAAAATGTTAGAGAACTATTCAATGAAAACAATAGCCATGAAATTGGGAAATCCATTTCAGTGGAATATATTATAACAAAGATTTTGTTCACACATTTGGTATACAGAACCACATTTGAAAAAGGACAAGAAGATTCATTTAATGACATTTTATAGGAATATAAAATTTGTAATGATCAATTGGATTAGTCTTCTGAGAATATTGAAAATATTTTTGAAACCAATTTCAAAAAATAAGGAAATTAATCAAAAATGGTTAGAAGGAAGACATTAAAAAGTGTTTTTAAAATAAATCCCTTTATATATTATTTACATGATGATTTTTGATACAATGTGTAAATAAATGTAAAATTAACATATAAACCATCAAAAAACAAGATGATACCCAAATAAATTGTATTTAATGATTATGATCATATTATTTTCTCAATGAAAATCTGAGCATAAACAATCCTGAAATAAAATGATATTGTAACAAAAATCCATCATTACATTGGTAATTCCTAAATAAAAACATCTTAAAAAGATAAATTTAATAATAAAAATTAAATATAATTAATAAATTGTGATTCATGACATAAATTCAAAATAGGGAATTATATACACCCTTAAAATTAAATTATCTTCATAGTGTAGAACATTTCTGAATAAAATGAAAATGATTCAAAATAAACCTTACCTCATGTCCAATACGACTCACAAAAAATCCTAACCTATCTTATAATAATTTATATTTATTATTAATCTAAAATAGAAAAATATTAATTGTTATAAAACTATAAATGATTCAGTTATAAAATTATATCACATTTTTTAATAATTCTATACTAACATTATCACTTCATATGTAAATTGTTCAATTTTTGTTGATTATTATGCTTGGTAGTGTTGGTACATAAATCATTATCATGGTTTAATCATATGTTGAATAAAAATTATGACCTTATAAAAATTTTTATACATTAAAAAAATATTATTAATCATTTTCTAGTGTTATACATGAGAAACAAATCAGATCTATTTTAGGAGGAGGTAGTCCACATGTATGCACAAGGGATGTTATCACATTCAAAAAGATGGAAATATAAAAATGTTGATGTTATTTTACATGTAAACAAATATTAATTATTTAATAATTATAATATATATTTCTTAATTAAATATTAATTAACATAGCATAAAATTAGTTTTGAGAAACTAATTACAACAGCTAAATGGAGATAGTAGTTTGTATGTATGCATAAATGATGTTTTCATTTTCCATATGATTAAAGGTGGTGTAAATATTTGTAACTATAACGCCCTGGCATTAAAAATTACTTAATCTTGATTTATTTCAAGAATACACATTGAGGATCTTTTCAGGTTTAGAGTTTTAGAGAATTAGATCATAAATCAGGCATTACATTCCACATTTAATCAAGGCGGTTACATAAAAGACAATATTCTTTTTTTTCCATCAAAGGAGAAATATTTAAAATAAAACTTCGATTATTTCTTGACACTTCCTTGAAACTATCATCACATCATTTACATTTCCCTTGACCTGTAAAAAACATTTCACAAACTTGGGATGAGTATAAAAATCTCAGTAAGGGATATAAATGTATGAAATGAAAACATTAGTCCATGTATGAAATCATACTTTACTCATAAAACATAATCACTTTAACATACCTCATCTAATCATGTATAAATCATAGAAATCATAAGACATAAAGGTAACTTGAGGCATTCATAATATTCTTACGTAGGGAGTAACCCTCGTGGTTACATTTGGAATACCCATCACATTATATTCCCTAAATACCTTCGGAGAAACCATAGCGTTTAACTCCTTCGTGTTACCCAATGCATTGAAGAGATATATCGGGCTCACCCGCCCTTATTTTATCATGGAACCACCCGTCTTCATAAACAATTCCCATGAACCATAACAAAGACATATCACATAAAACATGTATAAAGGAAACATAAAATTTTCACATTTCAATCACAAGATATCAATAACACATTGATATGAAAAAAATATTATCAAAACCATTTTCAATAACAAATTGAAATAAAATTACAACATGGTATTTATTTTTCATTTAAAAACATTTATGGATTGTAGAGGAAACTGAAACTCAAATAATGGTCACGGCGGCATAGAAGTCATTGTCGCCGCATACGTAAGACAAAAACATCCCCTTTTTTATTTAGTAAAACAATTCATATAAAAATATTCCTTTTGAATAATAGTAAAAGTCAAAGGGTTTTATACACTGTATAAAAGAAAGTTGTGTATAAAACCAAATATGCTTTAATGAAAAGAGATTGAGACGAAGTCCCTTACCTCGTATTCGACTTGAATCGATCATTCATTATTCTCCTGAATAATAATTTTGAGTTAATTTATACTTTCTTAAGAACCATTTTCAAGTTCATTATTCCTTTTATATCATTTATTACCATGTTATGAGCACTATGTAATTATTTAAGTTAATAATGGTCGTTTTTTCGATCATTGGAACTTGAGTCAAAAATAAACTCCTTATAATTACATGTTGTTCATGTGGTAAAATATCCATTATATCCAGAATTATATTCATGATTTAGATATCATATATATCATATATATCCAGTATATAAATGCATTTATAATATTACATAACATTTAGCGGTAAAAAATGAAATGCACCATTCATGGAGACGAAAAGCGGTACGTACGCATGAACACTACTTTAATTTCTATTTCATATTTAATGGAATGAAATCATAATGATATAAAGGTATATAATATTTCTAGTATAATATTACTCCATCCTTTATATGTCCCACATATGGAATTAACGAATCAAATCACTTTGAGGGGGCGGTAGTCCGCACTTCCTAAAATGAAGATATCGCGTTTACCCATAATGGAAAACATAAATTTATGACATAAATGAAAAATGCAGAATCATAAGGAAAAAATAAACATAATATATATCATATATAAAAATAGTGACATCTTAATGGCCACCATGAAAGGTGTTAAAAGAAGATTGAACAATCATTGTTTCGTGAGGCAGAAATTCGCCATCCACAGAAACAGTATGTTATTTGACAATTAGACGAAGGTGTGTGCAAGTTTAGCTCTAATACATATCATAAAAACATCCTACCGTATTTAATATACTGTTTTTGATTCAAAATATTGGAATAAAAATACTCTTGGGGTTGGAGAAGAAAAATAAAACAAAAGAACACAAGTGAAGACATTACCGTTAAATCGGGTAACTCCTCTTGGTTTGAACCAAAAGGGGTTCTTGAAGAAATTTCTTCCTAAGGTAAGGCTTCTAGGATGAATAGAGAGATGTGGAGAGATAAAATGAGAAGAGCTTGGCCAATCCAATGGCTTGAGAGGTGTGGTAAAGGAGGTAGAGTTTGGGGCCGTTTATAAGAGGGAGGAGGGGCACTCTTGGAATGTCAAGAAATGTTACTTTATATTAAAATGAGTTTCAGATTTTAAAGGTCCCACATTGATATATTTCAAGGATAAGGTGATAAGGGTTCGAAATATACTCATCCAATAGGTTATTTACTAGTTTATGACTTAGAGTTTACATTATCTTTTATTTTTATTTAAATCGTTCATTAATGAGATAATCGATGCATCATCATGGTGTCATAGAAAATTTAATTTATTTAATGTTTAAAAATTATAAAAAAATACTATGATGTAGGAAATACTTTTATATTTCTAATGACTATTTATAGTCTAAGATATCATTTACACATACAATACTAAAATTGTATTACTTAGGTGTTACATACTTTTGTGATATTCTCCTTTCATTAAAAATAAAATGATAAAGTGTCATTATCACCCAAAAGTGATTCCATGGGGTCCCTAAGTTTGGAACAAGGCATCCCATGGATGTCCATGACACAAAAAATTTCATTAGGACACATTTTGGGGTCATTTTATATTATTATGATATTATTTCAGAACCCTTAACTACCCGATTAATAATTAATAACGATAATGAAAGATAATTATCGTCGTTACTATTCATAATATCGAAAAACAAAAGAGTATTAATTACATTATTTGGACCTTATTATTTCAAATATGGAATTCATTTTACCAAATTACATACACATAAATTGGAATAATTAATTTAAAAATAATTTTCGTTGTCAAAACAAATAGTGGGTTTTTTTGAAACAATTTCTATCAAAAGATTGACAATTTTTTATGGCCAATTTCTAAGTAAAATAAATACCAATGACCAAAATTAAATTAAATGGTAAATATATATTATATTTAAGCATTAAAACTAATTAACAATATAATCTATCCATATAATTAAATTAGATCAAAAAGGTGTTTTAAAGTAAAATGCCTTATTTTTAACTACTCATTAAAAAAATGAACATTGTCAGAAAAATACCAAAAAATTATACAGTGTAAATTTAAATGTCCCAATCCTAAAGAATATGTTTATTTTGAAAAATAGATCTTATAAAATTTTCAAAAGATAGATTTATAAATGCTTCTTCATTAAAAGGCGGTAAAACAATCTTTTAAAAATATTAGAAAATTCTATGCTTATGATTGGATTTATTCTCATTTTATGCCTCTTAAAACACTTTCTAATTCATTACTAGACATAGATATTAAAACCCATAATTCTTTACTTAATTGGGATGTTACATTCTTCCCCCCTTTAGAAAATTGCATCCCCTCAATTTATTTACATATCAAATAAGTGGGGGTATTTACCCCCTCATTGAATTTTCAGATTCCCATGTTGTCTCTTCAATCATTTAATTTTTCCACAAAACCTTTTCTTGATGAATCACCTTATTTTGTAACACTTTCTCTATATGGTCAAGATTCTGGACAGATTGTTTCTCATAAGATAGGTTCTCTTCCAACTGAACTACCTCTGGACTCAAAACATGGGATGGATCTGCCTTGTACTTCCTTAACATTGAAACATGAAAAAAATTATGTACCTGAGATTAACTCAGTGGTAAAGCCACTTGGTATGCAACTGATCCAACTCTCTCCAAAATTTCATATATTCCAATGAAGCTTGGACTCAGCTTTCATTTCTTACCAAATCACATCACACTTTTCCTTGGTTTAACTTTGAGAAAAACATGATCACCTACCTCAAATGAGAGATCCTTCCTCCTATTGTCCGCATATCTTTCCTGCCTGCTCTAAGATGTTCTCATGTGTTTCTGTATCAGCTGAACTTTTTCTACCAACTCTTCTACAAATTCTAGTCCCATAAACTTCCTTTCACCAACATCATCCCAAAAATCTAGAATTCGACACTACTTCCCATATAATGCCTCAAATGGTGCCATTTGTATACTAGAATGAAAACTGTTAATATAAGAAAACTCAAACAAAGAAAGATGTTGGTCCGAAATTCCTTGATAAACCATCGAACAAGCACGTAGCATATCCTCCAAAGTCTGAATTGTTCATTCTGACTGCCCATCTGATTGAGGATGAAAAGTTGTACTAAAATTTAATTGAGTTCCCAACGACTACAGAAGGCCTTTCCAAAAGATAGAAGTAAAACTGGGATCATGATCTGATAAAATGGAGAGGGGAACTCCATGTAACCTGACTATCCCTTTAAGATACAAATGAGAAAGTTTATCTAGGTAAAATGTATCTCGTATAGAAAGGAAATGAGTAGATTTAGTCAAGTGATGAACAATAACCCAGATTACATTATTACCTCGGGATTTCTTCTCCAATCCTACAACGAAGTCCATGGATATATTCTCCCATTTCCAATCTGGTACTAGTAAAGGCTAAATCATCCCCTTAGGTAACTTCCTCTCTCCTTTAACCTGCTTACAATTCAATCTCTTCATAGTAAAATCAGTAATATCTCTTTTATTTCTATCCCACCAGTAATACTCCCGAAGATCAATTTACATCTTAGTAATACCAAGATGAACTGAAAACGGAGAACTATGAGCTTCACATAACAACTCTCTCTTCAACTGTCAATCACACAACACACATAATCTCTTCCCAAATATCAAAACACAATCATTATCAATGTTTAATTCATGAAACATACCCTTCTGAACTAGCTCTAACTTTTTCTGTAACTCACTGTCTTCCTTCTAAGCTTGATTAATTCTGTCTGATAGAGAATATTTCACTAATACCTGAAACAAAAAATAAGAACATCCTTCACCAACAACATTTATTCCAAAGTTCATCAAATCCTTACCCAATGTATCTCATTCCAAATTTATCATGGTTAATGAAGCATTACTTTTTTGACTCAAAGCATCATCCACTTTATTTTCTTTTCTCTGATGGTAATGAATTGTATAATCATAATCCTTGATTAATTTTAGTAATCTCCTCTGTCTCATGTTCAATTCATTCAGAGTGAATATATAATTTAAGATTTTGTGATCAGTATATATTTCACACTTTTCACCATACAAATGATGCCTCTATATTTTTAAAGCGGAAACAACAGCAGCTAATTCCAAATCATATGTTTGGTAATTTAACTCATGAGTTTTCAACTGTCATGAAGCATAAGCAATTACCTGATCATTCTGAAATAGGATGCAACAAAGTCCTTTCAATGAATCATCAGTGTAGATTACAAACTCACCATTCCTCGAAGGTATTTCCAAAAATTGAGCATTCACCAATCTTCTTTTCAATTCCAGAAAACAATCATCAAATTCTTTTGTCCAGATAAACTTAACACCATTCCGAGTTAGCTTAGTCATTGGACTAGATAACAGTGAAAAATGTCTATCAAACCTTCAGTAATAGCCTTCCAAACCAAGAATACTACGAATATCAGTTAAATTTTTGGGTATTTTCCATTCTTCAACAACCTTTGTTTATAAAGGATCAACAGTTATTCCATCTTTAAAAACAATGTGACCAAGGAAAGAAAGTTGTTGCAACCAAAACACACACTTGTGGAATTTCCCATACAATTTCTTTTCAATTAAGGTTTTCAAAATAACCCTTAAATGACTTTCATGCTCCTCTTTACTTTTAGAAAATTCACAAATATCATCAATGAAAAAAACCACAAACTTATCCAAGAACTCATGGAATATTTTATTCATAAGGTCCATCAATACAGCAGGTGCATTGGTTAACCCAAATAGCATTACTAAAAATTCATAACGGCCATCTCTTGTACAAAACGCAGTCTTTGGAACATTTGCTTCCTTTACCTTCAACTGATGGTACCCTGATCTCGGGTCAATCTTTGAAAAAATATTGAGCTCCCTAGAGCTGATCAAACAAATCATCGATATGAGGAAAAGGATATTTGTTCTTAATAGTGATGTTATTCAAGGATCTAAAATCAATGAAAAGTCTCATAGAACCATCTTTCTTTTTAACAAATCAGACCAGAACACCCCATGGTGATGTTCTAGGTCGAATTAAACCTTTCTCTAATAAATCGTGCAATTGCTTCTTCAACTATAAAAGTTCATTTTGAGCCATTTGATAAGGGGTTTTGAAATTGGCTTAGCATCAGGAACTAAGTCAACAGAAAATTCAACTTCTAGATCTGGTATTATTTCAAGAAACTCATCAGGAAAAACATCAGGATACTCATTTACCACTGGCACATCAGTAATCTGAACGGTTCCTTTGTTTTCAACAATATGTTCAAGGCAACATTCATTACCATATTTTATAATTTTCTCATCCTCTTGATATGTTATCAACATTAAGGGTTCATTCCTGTACACAAAATAAAATTCTTTCTAACAAGAATCTTCTTTAGCTCTACAATCAATCTTAGAATTGTTAACAGAGAGCTAATCCATACCAAAGATAACATCAAATTCTACAATAGGTAAAACAGTAAGTTTTGCAAGTAGGTTCTTTCCATGGATAAGGATAGGAAGATTATTATAAATTATTTTTGCCTCAAAATTTCCACCATGTGTTTTTACAACAAGTTCATGAGTCATTTCATGAGACTAAATTCCCAATTTACTAGAAATGTTTTTAGAGATGAAAGTATGTGTAAACCCTGAATCAAATAACACACTGACATAATCTGAAAAAACCAACAAAGTACCTGATACCACTTCATTTACTGGCCCAACATCTACTAAATTATTTGAAAGGATTTCACCACTCCTTTTTGCTTGATGTCTGACTACTTCCCATCATTTGAGCTCTTTTTCAGAAACTCGTTTGCATAAGGACCCATCTCATTACACTTGAAACATTTCACTAACTATAAATCAAATTTGGTCTTACCATTACCCTGATCTTTTTCAGTGCAATCACGAGCCTTATGTCCCCTCTTACCACATCGGTAGCACTTTCCAGAATCCAGAAGACATTCCCCAGCATGACTTTTACCAAATTTATCACAAACTAGAAATTTAGTTTTCTTACCATCAGACCTTTTTTGAAGAATTATTCCATTTCTCATGCCACCTCGGTCTCTTCTTATGTTGGTTGTTATGGAACACTTGATCATCGGAAAACTCCATTTCCACTTTCTCCTCTCATCCAAAATTCTTTTCATAACTCTTGAACCCACGAGAAGCTAATTCCCTTCAATGTTTTGGGTTCAATCCTGAGTAAAAATGATTGATTTTACTATCAATTTATCGGATAAAATTTGGAGCATACCTTGCAAATCGAGTGAACCTTTCTCCATAAGCAGCCACTGAGTCATCCTCTTGCCTCAATTCCCAGAATGTTTTTCCATCCTAAGTCGAACTGCCTTAGGAAAATACTTCTCAAGAAACATACCTTTGAATTCTTCCCAGTCAAGGGAATCAATCTCATCAGCGTCCCTGATATTTTTAAACATCGACCACCACGGATCTGGTTCACCCTTCAAATGGTAAATTGAAAGACTAACCTTTTGATTGTATGAACATCCCATGTCATTGAAAATCTTCTACAATGCTTTAATCCACCCTTCAACTAGCACAGGGTCAGATGATCCTCGGAATGGTGGGAGATGTTTCCTAATGAAATGTTCCACCACTGATATGTTCCTTTACGGTTGATTTGGTTGATCTTGTGCATGGATACCACCACCATTTATCTGTTGAGTCAACAACGCCATTACTGCAACAAACTGTTCAGTTCCAATTCCGACCATCACAGGATGCTGATTCAGAAGGTCATTTCCTTCTGTATGCCTTCCCAGCACTGCTTCCATGTTTCCCTATGGAAAACCATTATAAAAAAACATGTCTCAGATGAAGCAACATGATAATCTTAAAATTCTATATCATTTCAATTTGACCATAAAAAAATTTTGGATAATCATTTAATAGAATTTTGTAACACCCGAGACTTTTATGAGAAAATGTTGTTTTTATGTTATATACATCACCAAGGGAATCTTTCACTACCCACAACACTGTCTTGGCTTGCTTTAAACACAATTGTGACCTTCCTCGATAGCTTGTGTTGTACAAAATACCGAGTTTCACTAAACAATGATATGTTATTAAAATATTATTAAAACTAGCCACTATGAATAGTAATACCCACTTTTTAAAATTTTATAAATTTTATCATTCAAAATGGACATCATTTATGGATTCAGAATTTTGAAATTAGCCTAGGGTGAAATTTTCTTATTTTTCTGAAAACATTCAATTTTTGATGAATAGTGAAAACACTAGGTTACTATTTAAAAACCGACTTTTTATTTAAATAATTATTTATTTTAAATAAATTTATTTTAACTAAAGTTTGATAAATAATACCTATATAAGTTCAATTTAATTCATTGGAGTCATTTTATAATAATTTTAGACATATAAAAATTTTATTGAACTTTTCACCGTATTTTACCCACCTCCTAGGAGAGTTTGAAAATTTATGAAAAACTTAACTTTACCGCTTCTGCGAGTGGAATTTCGAAAATCCGAGAGACACGGTTAATATAAAGGAGTAAAATGTGTTTCAATAAGATAAAAATTATTTTTGGTGAATAGTAACTTTTTACTTTTATTTTCTACGGTTAAAAGTAAATAGGGTAATTAAGGGTAAAAATGATATTATTATTACCCTAACACGTATCCTAATTATATTTCATAAGTTTAATTCGACCAAAAACAACCTTAGGAATAAAATATGAACATTTGGGTCCACTTGTATTAGATTAGGACATTTATTATTAATTTATTTAAATAAAGGTTAAAATAGTTAAAATCAAAGTTCAATAACTAAATAATTTTTAATATAGGGTTATACATAATACTAATTCGATTATAAATATTCATTAAAAATCTGAAAATATTTCCTACATAATGGTATTTTATTTATAATTTTTAGCCATTATATAATTTAATTTATTTATGACACAATGATGATGCAGTAATTATCTTATTAATGAAATATTAACATAATTGATGTTATAAATACCAAAATAAATGTCATTTGAGACTTTTTATGAATTAAAATAATTTTATAGGTTAATATGACATGTTGGTATTTATGTAATAAACTTTTTTCTAACTAATCATGCCATTATGATTTTCACAAAAATAAATAACCAAATAGTGTCAAAATTGACATCAAATAGTTTTTAAAACAAAAATTATATTATTAATTGTAATTTTATTCCTAAAAAACTAAGGTTTTTTTGAAATGACTTAGATAAGGTTATATATATTAATAATAAACAACTTGGGGTTCTTTTGTCTTTTTATAGTAAGTTTATTAACCATATAGTGTAAGAAAATAAGAAGACACGGTAAAAGTTAAATTATTTAACTTAGAGTTAAATCTAAATGATAAGTTTAAAATAGTAACCTAAACTTGTCAAAAATATATTGGATGAGAGGATTTCAACCCATCCCCACCTTATCTTTGAAATAAATCAATTTGGAGCAATTAAAAACCGAATATGACTTTATAATAAAATAATATTTTACATTTTTTCTAAGGTGCCCCTCTCCTCCCTTATAAAAGGGCACCTCCTCCCTCTCCTCCTCACACCACATTGAGCCTTCAATCTCGCCCAAACCCTGCCAATTTCTCTTATTCGCTTCCCTAGAAAAATCTTAGAGGTCCTGGTCTTCTTCAAAGTCCAATTTTAGTGCCCTAAGAGGATGTTTCAAAGAGGCGTATCGAAGAAGATGTAATATCCGTTACCGATTCTTTCAACATTATTTCTTCTTCTACTTCTTCTTATTTAGTTGTTTCATAATAAAGTAATAGCATCAGTATCACTCATATACTGATATGTTATTATAAATATGAAACATCCCTATTTCACCTTTTATCCATCCTACGGAAAACTAAATCACCACGCGTGTGTAAGTACGGAATACCATCTCCATGTCGTGGTGTAATCTGTTTTCCACCACCACCATACTTGGATGGGTATAATGGTGAAAAGAATAAATATATATGATTATTGTAAAGTGATATTAATTCTGAAATATTATACATACAATTCAATACAATTCCATGATCATGGGAACGATATCATCGCTCGTACATACGTACGGCCTACCGTCCCTACAATGTGATGCTACTCGTTCTACATGATCTTGAATGATTAATGATTATATATGTGAATTGATTGAGTAAATATGATATATATTACACTAATACTGTTATAAAAATGAGGTATCTATAACCTAAAAGAAGAATAAGAATTCATTCGACAAAACATGCATAAGAACAAAAAGTAATAAACACCGGAATAACAAGTAACAATGAAATATTACTAATAAGAAGCTAAGAATTTGACCATATATGATTTCATAACAGTGATTAAGATTCTAGAATAAGTCAGTAACATTATTTAAATCATTATACAGGATTTTCGGACACTTACGAAGCAAATTGGACCTAAGGTAAGGGAAAATCCTGCAATCTCATTTTTATCCGAGATTGTTTATACTTCAGAATTTACTGGGGAATATTTATCATCCACATCCATGTTTTCTCAATATGTAATATTATTTCTATCATCCTACAATTTTTTATATCCGTTTTTACCCTTCGGTGAGTTTTTAGTCAAAGATATGAAAGCAATCTTTTGTCATTTTTTTCATACGAGGTACTTTTTGACTTTTCCAGCCAAAGTACGAGAAGAATGTTTTTTTAATTATACAGCATGAATGGATTTTTATGATTTCATAGAAAATTATTTCCCTGAATCTTCCTTTACAAGTTTTCAAGTTTATTTTTTAATCAAATTCATTTAGTTTAAATTTATATGACATTTTAAGAAAGGAAAACAATTTTGAAGTAGAAAGGATATTATCCTCCAGAATCGAGTTCAAGCATTATATCAAAATTATTTTCCATCTAAGATAATATAGGGTTATTTTTATATCCCTATTTTTACATTTATTTGATTATGTTATGATGGAATTATTTTTATGAAGTCCTTTTATCATATATAGATTATGTTATGATGGCACGATGTTTGAGAATCCCATTTTTATTACATGGGTTATTCTATGATACATGATTTTTTATTTTGTGGCACACATAAGAATGGTTTCATTATGTGATGAGTGGGACCTACATCTCCCTCCAATGCATTGGTTAATTATTTATATCTCATGAGACAGACATGGCTGGAACAGTAGGTTAATCCAGTTCAGTGAAACAAGACTGAAACGAGGAGTGAACTCGGTTCAGAAATGGACTTTGTCCGCTAAGATAGTCTTGGCAATGAGTCTTGACTACTGAGAAATGATTCTCTATGATTATGTGTGTATGCCACAAAGTTTCATGTTTTAAGTTATGATTATTTGGATTACATTTCACTATTATGATTTATCCCATGTTTTGAAATTATGATCCCTTTTGCAGGTTAAGATTTCCTAAATGTTATGTTATTATGAATATGATGTGATTGATATTTCATTTGTGTTCCCTTACTGAGCATTTGAGCTCACCCTTTTGTATGTTTTCTTTTCCCCAAGTGAGGAAGAAGGATATTATATATGATATGCCAAAAGGGACTCTAGATATGATAAAATAAAGGGGAGATGGTGTAGATGATTTATGAACCAGTTGTTTATGTTTCCCAGTTTCTAAAGACACTATAACTATACGATACTTTCATGGTTTTGTTATATGTTGTAATAAGTGTGCTTCAATTCTAAAGTAATAATAATGTATGTAAAGTATGGGTCGTTATAGTTGGTATCATAGGAATGGTATAGTCATCCTTTGGAAAATAGGATGTGAAATCCTTAGTTATAACCCTAAGGATATGTCTAAGCATAGAACACAATCTTAGTATTTTAAAATGGCCATGAACAACCTATGAGAAGACCTTAAGTGTGAAATTTTATTCTTGATTATGTGGTTTTCCTATTATAATTAGTGTTTCTCACACAATTCTTCATGGTTTTAGTCAATGGCTAGAACCCAAAGGAACTATGTTAATGTGGAATGCGATGGGCAATGCAATGAATTTCCCCCTGAGCAACCAAACATTATGGGAGCTGGAATGAAAAATATTATAGCCATGCTCACACAAATTTCTCAAGCTATGAATCATGCAGGACTTCCAAACGAGCAAAGGAAAGAGAAACATTCTGTTGAATCCTTCATGAGGTAGCGCCCACCCTCATTCAGCGGGTCTACTGATCGATTAGTGGCTGAACAATGGATCAGTACCACTGAAAAGAAATTTTCAATTATTCATTGTTCTAAACATGATAAATTCATCTTAGTATTTTATCGTTTAGAAGGTGAAGCTGATCAATGGTGGAATCGTACTAAGAATACGAATCCAAGATATGAAATTGAGTTCATGGAATGGGATGAGTTCAAGAACATATTTTTTAATAAGTACATCCCTCATATTATTTTAACAATAATGTAGAAAGAGTTTCTTGAACTAAATAAAAAGGATGATGAATATATTGGTACCTACGAAGCAAATATTACCAGACTTTCAAGGTATGCTTATGGTATTATTATCCAACCTGAGAGTAAAATCTATCGATTATTTAGTGGCTTAAAAACATGTCTTTGAATGGCGTTAGCCATAAGGGACTTCAATAGCAACGAGGAAATCGTTCGATGTGCTCCCAAGGTTGATATGGAGATTGGAGTAACCCATGAGTCACATGCATTTGATAAGAAGTGGAAAATGGAATTCAAAAGAAAATCTAAATATCACATTGAAAAGAAGACGAGTTTTCCCTTATGCTCAATGTTTGTAAAGAAACAAAGAGGGAGTTGTCTTAAAGGGACAACTAAATGTTTCAAATGAGGAAAGGAAGGTCATCGAGAATTTGAATGCCGCATTGATTTGAAGAAGATGTCTAGTGATGTGAACAAAGAAAAGGCTACAGAGAGTTCACCCCCTACACTTCAATGTTACAAGTGCAAGGAAATGGGGCATTATGCCTATCAATTCCTTAATCCAAGGGTTGTTGATGTTGATCGACCTCAAAAAACTCTGAAGGCTAAACACAATGGAAAGTCACATGAAATTTCTATCAGTGATGTGGAGTACGGTAACGAAGTGGTGAAAGGTACACATACCATCCACTCTAAAGTAGCAAATGTTTTATTTGATTCTGGATCCACCCACTCTTTTGTTTCTGAAGAATTTTCTAAGGGTATCTCCATATTACCTCCACAATTAGATGTTGAGTTAGCTGTGACAACCCTTAATGGCACAACAGTCGCATCAAAAGTTTATAATTCTTCTCCAATTGAAGATTGTCGGAAAGTTCTTCTTGCAAATCTTGCGATCCTTTCTATAGTGGAATTTGATGTGATTCTTGGCATGGATTGGCTTTCTTTATATGGATCTTATATCAATTTCCAATGAAGGGAAGTCACATTTCATACTCCAGATCAATCTATGATCATCTATTGATGCAAGGATGAACATAACATTCCATTGGAAATTTCATCCATCTTATGGGTCTTGATTCCTCTAATTGAAGGTTATTTATCTCAAATGGTTGGTGAGAAACTCATGATTAAAATTTTTCCCATTGTACGAGAGTTTGATGATGCCTTTCCGGAGGAATTGTCGAGTCTTCCACCAAATCGTGAAGTTGAGTTTTCAATAGAACTTAAACCAGGTTCTTTTTCTATTTCAAATACACCTTATAGAATGGTCCCAATTGAGTTGCAGGAATCGAAGAAGCAACTACAAGAGAATCTTGATAAGGGATTCATACGCCCTAGTGTGTCACCTTGGGGAGCACATGTTCTGTTTGTCAAGAAGAAAGATGAATCAATGAGACTCTGCATTCATTATCAAGAACATAACAAGATCACTATGGAGAAAAAATATCCTCTCCCGCACATTGATGACTTATTTGACCAACTACGCGGAGCTCAATACTATTCAAAGATTTATCTTCGTTCAGGGTATAATCAATTAAGGCTAAAAAGGGAGGATATACCAAATACGACATTCCGTACCAGGTATGGAAACTATGAATTTATAGTGATTCCATTTGGTCTTACTAATTCCCCTATTATCTTCATGGATCTTATGAATAGAATCTTTAGAGACTATCCTGATCCGTTTGTGGTAGTCTTTATAGATGATATTCTGTTCTATCCAATAAGCAAGGAAGAACATGAAGGTCACTTTAGAATTGTATTAAAGACCCTGAGAAAGGATAAGATTTTTGAAAAATTTACCAAGTGTGAATTTTGGCTTCAAAAAGATGCATTTTTAGGTCACATAATCTTAAAATAGGGGATATATGTTTCCATCAAAAACATAGGTTTTCAAAAGATGGTCGAGACCAACAACAGTAACTGAGATCCGAAGTTTTCTTGGTTTGGCTAGATATTATCAAGGTTTTGTGAAAGATTTTTCATGATTATCTAATTCACTAACCAGGTTGAATCGAAAAGGAGTTAAGTTCGTGTGGACGGAGGAATATGAAGAGAATCTCAAGGAGTTGAAAAGAAGGCTATCCAATGCACTTGTGCTAACACTACCTTGTAGTGGATAAAGGTTTTTAATCTACAGTGATGCATCCAAAAAGGGATTGGGGTGTGTTCACATGCAAAACAATATGGTGATAGCTTATGCCTGACGACAATTGAAAATCCATGAGAAAAATTACCCAACTCATGATTTGGATTTAAATGCAGTAATCTTTGCATTAAAGATTTAGAGGCATTATCTTTATGGTCAAAGGTATGATATTTATACTGAACATAAAAGTTTAAAGTATATTTTCACACAAAAGGAGATGAATATGTGTCAAAGAATATGGTTGGAGCAGATTAAGATTTCTAACTGCTCAATTCATTACCACCCTGGGAAAGCAAACAAGGTTGAAAACGCATTAAGTCGACAAGACCATGCTAGCTTATCCATGATGAGGATCACAAAAGATCCAATATTTATGGATTTACAATGGATGGATCTTGGAATTATAATGGAAGGGAAAAATCTTATCTTTTTCAAATGAATGTTCAACCATCTATACATGTGAAGATTAAAGAGGCATCGAAATAAGATTTAGAGTTACAAAATAAGGTGAGAAATGTTCCTGAATTCAACCTTGATTGTGATGGGAAAATAAAGTTCAGGAATCGGGTTTGTGTTCCTCCCATCCCAGAATTAAAGAAGGTGATGCTGGATGAGGCTCATAGTTCTTCATTATCTATTCATCCTGGATGCACAAAGATTTATAGGGACTAAAAAGAGTACTTCTAGTGGGATGGCATGAAAAGAGATGTTGCTGAATATGTCTCTCGATGCTTGGTTTGTTAGCAAGTTAAAGCTGAGAGATAGAAGTATAAGCAGGTGTTACAACCATTAACCATACCCGAATGGAAATGGGAAAACATCACTATGGACTTTGTCACCAGACTTCATAAAACATCCAATAGAAATAATTCTATTTGCGTCATAGTTGATCTGCTTACAAAGTCAGCACACTTCATTGCTATTAGAGAGGATTTATCTCTTGATTAGCTTGCCATGATATATGTGAAGGAAGTGGTAAGATTGCATGGAGTACCACTTTCCATTATATCTTATTGGGATCTGAGGTTTACCTCAAAGTTCTAGAGAAGTCTTCCACATACTTTGGATACATATTTGTGTTTCAGAACTAGTTATCATCCTCAGACAAGCGGTCAGTCTGAGAGAAAAATTCAAACTCTATAAGATATGTTAAGATCTTGCTCTATGGATTTAAAAGGTGGTTGGGATCAACACCTCCCTTTGGTGGAATTTTCTTATAATAATAGCTTTCACTCCAGTATTCATATGGCTCCTTATGAAGCTATCTATGGAAAGAAATGCAAGACTCCAACTTGCTGGGATGAAGTTGAGGAAAGAAAGATATTAGGACCTGATCTTGTTGATGAGATGCCAGAAAAGGTCAGATCTATTCAACAACACATAAGAGAAGCTCAAAATCGACAAAAAAGTTATGCAGATAACCGGAGAAAAGACCTAGAGTTTGAAGTGGGTGATAAAGTTATCTTAGGAATATCTCCTTGGAAGAGAGTAATGAGATTTGGAAAGAAGGGCAAGTTGAGCCCTAGGTATATCGGTACTTTCAAAATACTGGATCATGTTGGAAATGTAGCTTACTGATTGGTGCTTCCACCGAATCTCTCTCAAGTTCATGATTTGTTCCATGTATCTCTCCTGAGAAAATACATACCCGGTCCTTCACATGTACTCAGCTCAGAAGTTGTACCGCTGGAGCAAGATCTTTCTTATGAAGAACAGTCGATAGAGATTCTGGATCGTAGAGGAAAAGTCCTACAGAACAAGACCACTCACTTGGTGAAAGTTTTATGGAGGAACCACCAATTAGAAGTAGCATCATGGGAGCTTGAGGATATGATGAGGGAGAGGTACCTCATATGATTGTTACAAAGTGACGAATTTCGAGGGAGAAATTAATTTTAAGGGGGGTAGAATGTAACACCCGAGACTTTTATAACAAATATTTTGTTTATATGTTATATACATCATCAAAGTAATCTTTCACTACACACAACACTAGCTTGGCTTTCTTTATACGCAATCGAGACCTTCCTCGATAGCTTGCATTGTACGCAATACTGAGTTTCACTAAACAATGATATGCTATTAAAATATTATTAAAACTAGCCGCTATGAATAGTAATACCCAATTTTTGAAATTTTCTAAATTTTTTCTTTCAAAATGGACTTCATTTTTGGATTTGGAATATCAATATTATCCTAGGGTGAAATTTTGTTATTTTTTTGCAAACTTTCAATTTTTGATGAATAGTGAGAACACTACTATTTAAAAACCGACTTTTTATTTAAATAATTATTTATTTTATTTAAATTTATTTTATGTGATGATTGATACATAATACATATATAAGTTAAATTTAATTCATTGGAGTTGTTTTATAATAATTTTAGACATATAAAAGTTTTATTGAACTTTTCACAATCTTTTACCCACCTACTAGGAGAGTTAGAAAATTTATATAAAACTTAATTTTACCACTTCTGTGAGTGGAATTTCTAAAATCCAAGAGAAATGTTTTATATCAAGTAGTAAAATGTGGATCAATATGATAAAAATAATTTTAGGTGAATAGTAACATTTTACTTTTATTTACCACGGTTAAAAGTAAATAGGGAAATTAAGGGTAAAAATGATATTATTATTATCCTAACACATGTCATAATTCTATATTATAAGTTTAATTCGACCAATAATAACCTTAGGAGTAAAATATGACAATTTAGGTCCCCATGGATTATATTAAGACATTTATTATTAATTTATTTAAAGAAGGGTTAAAATAGTTAAAATCAATGTTTAATAACTAAATCATTTTTAATATAGGGTTATACATAAGATAAATTCGACTATAAATATTCATTAGAAATATAAAACGATTTCCTACATAATTTTATTTTATTTATAATTTTTAGACATTAAATAATTTAATTTATTTGTGATACAATTATGATGCAGTAATTATCTTATTATTGAAATATTAACATAATTGATGTTATAAATACCCAAATAAATATAATTTGAGACTTTATATCAATTACAATAATTTTATAGGTTAATATGACATGTTAGTATTTATTTAAGTAACTGTTTTAGAACTAATCAGGCTGTAATCATTTTTATCAAAATCAATTACCGAATAGTGTCAAAATTGACATTAAATACTTTTTATAACAAATATTATATTATTAATTGTTATTTTATTCCTAAAAATATATGGTTCCTCCAAATGACTTAGATATGGATATATATATTAATAATAAACAACTTGGGGTTATTTTGGCTTTTTATAGTAGGTTTATTTACCATATAGTGTAAGAAACCAAGAAAACACGTTAAAAGTTAAATTATTTAACTTAGAGTTAAATATAAATGATAAGGATTACATCGTAACCTAAAAATGTATAAAATATATTGGATGAGATGATTTCGACCCATCCCCACATTATATTAGAAATAAATCAATTTGGAGATATTAAAAACCGAATATGACTTTATAATAAAATAATATTTTAAGTTTTTTTTAAGGTTCCCCTCTCCTCCCTTATAAAAGGGAACCTCCTCCCTCTCCTCCTCACACCACTTTGAGCCTTCATGCTCGGCAAAAACCTGACCATTTATCTTCTACAATTTTCTATAAACATCCTAGATGTCCTGGTTTTCTTCAAATACCAATTTTAGTGCCCTAAGTGGAGGTTTTAAAGAGGCGTATCGAAGATGAGGTAATATCTGTTACTGATTCTTTCAACTTTATTTCTTCTTCAACTTCTTCTTCTTTAGTTATTTAATTATGAAGTAATAACATCAGTATCACTCATATACTGATATGTTATTATAAATATGAAACAACCCAATTTCACCTTCTATCAATCCTACATAAAACAAAATCACTGCGCGTGCGAACGTATGGAATACCGTCTCTACGCCGTGGTGTAATCTGTTTTCCACCACCACCATACATGGAAGCGTATAGTGGTGTAAAAAATAACTATATATGATTTTTTTTAAAGTGATATTAATTCTGAAATAGTATATGTACACTTAAATACAATTCCACCTTCATGGGAACAATATCATCGCTCGTGCGTACGTATGACCTACCGTCTCCACGATGTGATGCAACTCATTCTACATGATCTTAAATGATTAATGACTATATAAATGAATTGAATGAGTAAATATGATATATATTACACTAATACCTTTCTGTAAAAGATGTATCTATAACCTAGAAGAATAATAAGAATTTATTTGACAAAACATGCATAAGAACAAAAAGTAATAAACACCCGAATAACAAGTAACAATGAAATATTACTAATAAGAAGCTAAGAATATGACCATATATGATATCATAACAGTGAGTAAGATTACGGAATATGTCAAAAACACTATTTAAATCATTATACAGGAGGTTCGGACACATACGAAGAAAATCAGTCCTAAGGTAAGGGAAAATCTCGCAATCTCATTTTATTCTGAGATAGTTTATACTTCAGATTTTAGTTGGGAATATTTATCATCCACATACATGTTTCCTCAATATGTAATATTATATCTATCCTCCGCAAATTTTTTAAATCCAATTTTACCCTTCGGTGAGTTTTTAGTAAAATATATTAAAGGAATCTTTTGTCGTTTTTTCGTATGAGGTACTTCTTGACTTTTCTGAAAAAAGTACGAGAAGAATGTTTTTTTAACTTATACAGCATGAATGGATTTTTATGAATTCATAGAAAATTATTTCCATTAATATTCCTTTACATGTTTTCAATTTTTTTTAATCAACTTTTTTTTAGTTTCAAATTATTTTACATTTTATAAAAGGAAAAAAAATTGAAGTAGAAAGGATATTTTCCTCAAGAATGGAGATCAACCGTTTTATCAAAATTATTTTCCATCTAGGATAATATAGGTTTCTTATTATATAACTATTTTTACATTGATTTGATTATTTTATGATGGAATTATTTTTATGATGTCCTTTAATCTTATATGGATTATGTTATGATGGCACGATGTTTAAGAATCCCATTTTTATTACATGGGTTATGCTATGATGTATGATTTATGATTTTGTGGCACACATAAGAATGGTTTCATTATGAGATGGGTGGGACTTGTATTTCCATCCAATTCATTGGGTAATTATTTATATCTCATGAGATAGATATGGATGGAATGTCAGGTTAATCCAGTTCAGTGAAACAGGACTGAAACGAGGAGTGAACTCAGTTCAGAAATGGACTTTGTCTGCAAAGATTGTCTTGGAAATGAGTCTTGATTACTAAGAAATGATTTTATATGATTATGTGTGTATTCCACAAAGTTTCATGTTTTATGTTATGATTATTGGGATTACATGTCACTATTATGATTTATCCCACGTTATGAAATTATGATCTCTTTTGCAGGTTAAGATTTCCAAAATGTTATGTTATTATGAATATGATGTGATTGATATTTCTTTTGTTTACCATTACTGAGAATTTGAGCTCACCCTATTTTATTTTTTCTTTTCCACAAGTCATGAAGAAGGATATTTAGTAAGATATTCCAAAAGGAACTCTATATATGAAAAAATAAAAGGGAGACTATGTAGATGATTTATGAACCAATGGTTTATGTTTCTCAGTTTCTAAAGACACAATAACTATACAGTCCTTTCATGGTTTTGTTATATGTTGTAATAAGTGTGCTTCAATTATGATGTAATAATAATGTATGTAAAGTATGGGTCGTTATGAATTCTAACTCTTAAAGTTATCTAATCTTACATTTGATACTAACTATAAGGCCCCGGGCATAAACATTACTTAGTCTTGAGTTATTTCAAGAATACACATTGAGGATCTTTTCAGGATTTGAGTTTTAGAGAATTATATCATAAATAATGCATTACATTCCACATTTAGACAAGGCGGTTAAAAAACATACAGTATTCTATTTTTCCCATCAAAGGATACATATTTAAAATAAAACGTATATTCTTTCTTGACACTTCCTTGACACTATCATCACATAATTTACCTTTCCCTTGACCTGTGAAAAACATTTCAATAACTTTGGATGAGCATAAAATTCTCAGTAAGGGATATAAAAGTATGAAATGAAAACATTATCCAACGTATGAATTCATAATTTACTCATAAAACATAATCACATTAACATACCTCATCAAATTATGAATAAATCATAGAAATAATAAGACATAAAGGTAACTTGAGGCATTCATATCGTTCTTACATAGGTAGTAACCTCATTGTTACGTTTGGAATACCCATCACAGTATATTACCTAAATCTCTTTGGAGAAACCATAGTGTTTAACTCTTTTATGTTACCCAATGCATAGAAGAGCTATATCGGGCTCACTCACCCTTAGTTTATCACAGAACCACCTGTCTTCATAAACAATACCCAAGAACTATAACATAATTATATCACATAAAGCATGCATAAAGGAAACATAACATTTCCACATTTCAATCACAAGATATCAATAACCCATTGATATAATAAAAATATTATCAAAACCATTTTCAATACAAAAATGAAAGACAAGTAAAACATGGTATTTATTTTTCATTTAAAAAAAGCTATGGTTTGTAGAGGAAGCTGAAACTCAAATAATGGTCACGGCGGTGGAGAAGTCCTTATTGCCGCATATGTACGAAGAAAAAATTACCTTTTGTTGTTTAGTAAAATTCTTTGTATAAAAATATTCCTTTTGAATAAAATTAAAATTCAAAGGGGTTTATACACCGTATAAAATAAAGTTTTGTATAAAACAAAATATACCTCAGTGAAATGAGATTGAGATGAAGTCATTTACCTCGTATCCGAATTGACTCGATGGTTCTTTATTCTCCTGAATATTAAGCTTGAGTTAATTTCTACTTTCTTCAGAAACATTTTCAATTTCATTATTCCTATTATATCACTTACTACCAAGTTATGAACACTATGTAATTATTTAAGTTAATAATGGTCGTTTTTTCTATCATTGGAACTTCAGTTAAAAATAAACACCTTATAATTACAAGTTGTTCATGTGGTAAAATATCCATTATATCTAGAATTATATTCATGATGTAGATATCATATATATCATATATATCCAGTATATACATTCATTTATAATATTACATAACATTTAGAGGTTAGAAATGAAATGCACCGTTCATGGAGATGGTAAGTCGTACGTATGCATGGATGCTACTTTCATTCTATTTCATATTCAATGGAATGAAATCATAATGATATAAAAGTATATAATAATTACAATATAATATCATATATAATATTATTAACTCCATCCTTTATACGTCCCACATATGTCATTAACGAATCAAATCACTTTGAGGGGGCGGTAGTCCGCATTTCCTAAAATGAAGATATCGTGTTTAACCATAATAGAAACCATAAAGTTATTCCATAAATGAAAAATACAGAATAATAAGGAAAACTTAAACATAATATATATCATATATAAATACAGTGACATCTTAATTGCCACCATGAAAGGTGTTAAAAGAATATTGAACAATCATCGTTTCGTGAGGCAGAAATTCTCCATCCACTGAAACAGTATGTTCTTTTACCATTAGATGAAGGTGTGTGTAAGTGTAGCTCGAATATTTATCATAACAAAATTATAGTATATTTATGATACTGTATTTTTTACAAAATAAATGAACAAAATGATCCTCTGGGGTTGGAGAATCAAAATAAAACAAAAGAACACAAGTGAAGACATTACCGATAAATCGGGTAACTCCTCTTGGTTGGAACCAAAAAGGGCTCTTGAAGAGATTTATGCCTAAGGTAATGCTTCTAGGATGAATAGAGGTATGTGTAGAGATAAAATTATCAGAGCTAGGTTGATCCAATTGCTTGAGAGGTGTGGGTATGGAGGTAGAGGTGGGGGCCTTTTGTAAGATGGAGGAGGGGCACTCTTGGAAAGTCTAGAAATGTTACTTTATATTAAAATGAGTTTCGGATTTTAAAGGTCCCACATTGATATATTTAGAGGATAAGGTGATAAGGTTTCGAAATATACTAATCCAATATGTTTTTTACAAGTTTATGTCTTAGATTTTACATTATCTTTTCATTTTATTTAAATCGTTCATTAATGAGGTAATCGCTGCATCATTATGGTGTCATAACATATTAATTTTATTTAATGTCTAAAAATTATAAAAAAAATACTAAGACGTAAGAAATATTTCTGTATTTACAATGAATATTTATAGTCTAAGAGATCATTTACATAGACAAAACTAAAATTGTATTACTTAGGTGTCACATACTTTTGTGATATTCTCCATTCTTTAAAAATAAAAGGATAAAGTGTCATTATCACCCAAAAGTGATTCCATGGGGTCCCTATGTTTGGCACAAGGAATCCCATGGTCGGCCATGACACAACCAGTAGAATTAGGACACATGATGGGGACATTTTTTATTATTATGATATTATTTTAGTACCCTTAACTACTCGATTAATTATTAATCATGATAATTAAAGATAATTACCATCGTTACTATTCATAATGTCCAAAAACAAAAGAGTATTAATTACATAATTTGGAAATTCTGATTCCAAATATGGAATCCACTTTACCAAATTTCAAACATAGAAATTTCAATAATTAATATTAAAATAATTTCCATTGTCAAAACAAATAGCGGGTTTTTTTGAAATAATTTCTATCAAATGTTTGACAATAATTTTTGTCCAATTTCAAAGTGAAATAAATACCAATTACCACCATTGGATTAATGGATAAAATATATTATTTTTACACTTTAAAACTAATTAAGAATATAATCTATCCATATAATTAAATTATATAAAAAAATCTTTTCTGAAGTAAAATGCATTATTTTTCACTATTCATTAAAAAATGAACATTGTCAGGAAAATACCAAAAAATTATCCAATGTAAATTTCAATGTCCCAATCATCAATAATATGTTTATTTTGAAAAATAGAGCTTATTAAGTTTTCAAAATATAGATTTAAAAAAGGTTCTCTATCAAAAGGCGGTAAAACAATCTTTTTAAAATATTAGAAAATTCTATGCTTAAGATTGGATTTATTCTCATTTTATGCCTCTTAAAACACTGTCTAATTAATAAATAGACATATATATGAAAACCCATAATTCTTTACTTAATTTGGGATATTACATTATCATATTAATAATTACATATTAGAATATTTTTTATATTGGATTAGTTATTTGGGGATGGATAAAATAGATTTAGTAGAATTATAAGAAGAAATAAATGTTGAAACTTTTGAGTAAGTTGATTACCTATTATTTGAGAGAACTCCTTCAGTATATAAATTAAGAATTATTAGGATGGAAGTAATGTAAGAAAATGATTTCATGAAATAAGGGAACGAATCTAGAAAAGGATAAGAATATTTTTATTTGATTCATAAGGATAAAATGAAGCATCCCATTCATAAATGAAGAGAGGAAACACTAGGAATTATATAAAATATTTATATAAAATCAAATACTTTCTCAAGTAAAATGCCTAAAAATATACCTGTATATAAATATTAAGCATTTAAAGTAGAAATATAAACATTAAAACAAAATTATAATTATTTTTTATTATATCCCTTTTTTGGGTTTAAACCCTTGGTTACCCCATTTAATATTAACCATGGTAACACATGATTAACTCATTTAGGGTTATAAATCCACATCGATGGTTTCAAATAGATAAAAAATATTACATGTAGGATTTTTTAAACTATTTGTCAAACTAATATTCCTCTTAATATATATATATATATATATATATTATTTATAAATTATATAATAAAATATTTATTATCATAAAATATAATTTCACTCATTTTAAGGACTATTTATTTAATTTAAAATTAATGTGATCAAGGAAAAAGGAAATAAAAATATAAAAAATATACATTTAATTATACTTTATTATTTACTATAATATTCTTGGAATACCCAAATTCATCCAAAACATATTAATTTGATTATTTTTAAAATCGGTTGCCCCTATTTTTCTTCTCCTTGCACCTACACCGTTTTAGTGTTACTTGAATATTTATGTTAATTATACTATTAATAAATAATATTAATAAATTATATATAGTAAAATATATATTTTTAAAAACAAATTATAATTAATATTAATTTATTTTATACCCTAATAAAAATATATTCGGTTTATTAATAGAAATAGAGTGACATTTTGTATTTATTTTTTACTTAAAATAATATAAATGTCGTCATCAAAGGGATATGAAACCAAAATGAAATATAATATAATTTTTTGTTGATATGGAATAATTATAGTCCTAAATTGAAATTAAGTAATTTTATCAATGATTTTGAGATCATACCCCATATTTTCAAACTTACATAACCAATTTGATCAATTACTTAGTTGACAAACTTTTACAATAGTTACTATTCATTATCTCAAAATATAAAACGGAACTATTTACCAAAATTGAGAAAAATAATTCTAAATATGGAATAAATTTTTTTAATCAATTTCTATAGGTAGAAGACATAAAAGTTAATATAAATATGTAAAACACAAAGAAAAATACTATTTAGATAAATGTGTTTTTAGACCAAAAAATGAACACGTAACACATTAATGTATAGTGATTCTTCTTATGTAATTAACTATAATATTTATAATTAAATGAAACCTATGAAACAATAATTTCATCTAAAAATTTATTGGACTTCTAAATTACTTGATTTAATGAAATTAGACTTCAATTTTATAAAAATCAATATTTTTCACTATTCACTAAAAAATTAATTTTTTAAAAAAATCTCAAAAATTCATCCTAAAAATATAATGAATATGTTATTTAAAAATGTTGTTTGTAACATCACAGGTAAATAAAGAATTTGCATTTTTTTATTTATTTATATTTGTGAATTAAATATTAATTTTACATTAAAGGGGGTGCTATGTTCGATGGTGTACCCGATATACAACAATCGGTTTCATTGAAATCTTATGTTGCACACTAATAATATAAAATTATTATTTTAAATGGTAGATAACACCTTGACATTGTATTATAGGTAATGAACATAACTAAATAAAATACGATTGTACATGTTTATTAAACGTTTTTACATTTATCCAATAAAAGTTAGAGGCTTAAAATGAAAATTAATCTAATTTTAAGCATAAACACTCTAATATTCATTAAAATGTCAATTTACCACATTTTGATAAAGAACCCTCATTTAATCAAGTTTTGGTCACATTTATATGATATGTTTGACAAAATACATTTATTCTTTCGAATTAGTACATCAAAATTAACTTTTTGTAATTTTTTGGTATTTTCCTGATAAAATGCATTTTTTATGAATATTAAAAAATTCTGTATTTTAATTCAAACGTTCCTTTTAATCATATTTGTTTATATTGTTATACTATATTTTTAATTGTTTTTAAATATTAAATAGATTTTATTTTTATTATTTAATTTAATGGTGGTCATTAGAATTAATTTCCCTTTTAAATTGGACGTAAACAAGTGTCAATTTATTGATAGTTATTGTTTCTTAAAAACAAGCTATTTGTTTTGTCAACGGGAATTAAATTTAAATTAAATAATGTGACTTATATGTTTTGAATTTTTCAAAATAGACATAATTTTTCAATTCATAATATGAAATATATCTTAAGATGATTTTTTGGTATTTTTCTGAAAAACATCAATTTTTGATAAATAGTGAAACCACGTATCAGTAGTTCAAAACCTAATTTTTCATTTAAATGAAATTTTACCACTTATGTTAATTGAATTTCAAAAATACTAAATTAATGGATGTTATTAGTAAGTAAAATTTTGTTCAATAAGATTAAAATAATTTTGGTGAATAGTAACTTTTGACTTTTATTTACCGTGGTTAATGTTAAATAGGATAATTCAAGGTAAAATGAATATTATAATAATACAAAATTCACATAACACACGTACTAACCATATTGGTTGATTCATGGACTATTATGGTCTTCCTTGGGTCAATTCTATGACTCCATGGATCCATTTATGATTGATAGTGACACTTTATTTTAATTAACCATAAGTAATGACAAAAATTACATTAACATATATCTTTCTATAAATTAATTTTTACATGGGGTTATATAAGTTATCTTTTAGACTATAAATATTATTTTAATGGATAAAAATATTTCTTAAATCAAGTAATTTTTTTACAATTTTTAGACATGAAATAAACTAACATTATTTAGGACACAAAAATGATGCAGTATTCACATCATTAATAAATGATTTAAATAAATAAGATTATAAATATTAAAATAACATCCAAAAGATATCCAATTATTATTTTATGATTTTATTTCCACCATGAGTCTTCTTATCTATGTCTTTAATGAGTTTCAGACTTTTATAAACCAAAAATAATTATATAATAAAATAATATTTTCACACTTTTCTAAAGAACCCCTCCTCCCCTTTATAAAAAGTCCTCACATATAACACATTTCTCAAACCAGTAAATCCCCTTTAATTATCTAAAACCTTAAAAATATAATATATAAAAATCCCTCTCTTCCATCTAGAAGCCTTACTTTCACAGAATCCACTTCGAGATATCCTTTTGGTTCAAACAAATGTTAGTTACCTGAAATAAAGGTAATAGTTTCACTTAAATTCATTTTTTATTTTACTTCTCCAAACCCTAAAATATTTTAATTCCTTTATTTTATAACAAAAAAAGTATCCTCAATATACTAGTATTTTTTTATGACAATTATTCTAACTACACTTACACACACCTCCACCTAATGGGTAAAGAACATACTGTTTCTGTGGATGGTAAACTAACGCCTCATGAAATGAAGATTGTTCAATTATCTCCTACCATCTCGTATGGTAGCCATTATGATGACACTGTATTTATATATGATATATATTTTGTTTATGTTTTATTTATTCTTCTGAATTTTTAATATATAGCATACCTTTATGGTTTCCATTAGGAGTAAACGTGATAATTTCATTTGAGGATGAGCGGACTACCTCCCCCTCAAAGAGATATGAATCATTATTACCATACGTGGGATATTTATGGGATTTAGTCATTAAAATTATATATTATATTAAAATTTAATTATAATATAACTATGTATCATTATGTTTTCATTCAATTAAAACATGAAATAGAAATGGAAGTAGTGTTCTTGCGTATGTACAGCTTACCGTCTCCATGAACGATACAATTCATTTATTATCTCCAATTGCTAAGTACTGTAATAAATAAATATATATACTAGATATATATGATATATATGATATATAAATAATGAATATAATTTTTTAGATAATTGACTCTTGACCACATGGACAACATGTAATTATAAGGTGTTTTTTTTACTCAAGTACCAAATATCGAAAAAATGTCCATTATTAACTTAAATAATTACATATTGTTTATAACATGGTAATATATGATATAAAAGGAATAATAAAATTGAAAAAAGGTTCTTAATCATTTATAAATTAACTTAAGATTATTATTTATGAAGAACAAGGAACAAACAAGTCAAGTCGGACCCGAGGTAAGGGATTTCTTATCTCACTTTTAATTCTATGAGATTTCCATTGTTTGCCACTTATGTACTGCATGTGACATATTGGTTACTAAAATTTGATATATAATATCATAATTATCTTTATATTCATGTTATTATGTGTTTAATTTGGTGGTTATTAAATTTTGGTCATTCGACTTGATTAAATTACAACGTGGTAAGGGGTTTTCATCTCACTTTTTATTCCCGTGAGATTCATGCTATATTTGAAACTATTTTTTTTGTGGTGTATGTAGTGCCCCTGATTGTATACCTTATGGAATATAATTTAATATATGTTTATTTACATCTTCATTGAATGATCTGTCTTTCATGGGGTGTATGTTTCGTAAGATACTAAATCGTTAAGGGAACCTTTCACCCTCCTCTTTTTAAAAGAATTCTTTTTGTTTTGTCTTTTAATTTACATCTTATTCACCCAATTACAATTATTTGGGTTAAAGTTTTACTTATTCATTATGTCAGGCGATGAATATGTGTGAATAACATATGATTGTTTCACACAAAATATCGACTTAGCATATTCTTAATTGTCACACATTATTATGTAATTGATTTATCTTTAATCTATGGATATAGTTTTTATATGGTATTTCATCACAATTTACATTCCATTGATAATTCATTGTTGTTGTTCACCAATTCACTTTTATACTGTGTATATAATGTTCTTTATCATATTAAATCATGAATCCCATTATTATCATCATATTAAAATATTTTGACTTGATTTTATTCCTCAATTTTTTGTATTCAAGCGTCTCTCATTTTGTTAAAAACACATTAACTAAAATATTCTTTTAAATGTTTTAATGATTTATTCTTAAAAATATTTCTCATTATTGTCAATGTATTCAAAATTGTTTTTGGGAATTATTGGTATGGACATTAATGTTTTTAAAGGATTATACATTTAAAAGCTTCAATGTTGTATGAGACACTTTGATTCAAAAATATCGTTATTAAATGTTTTAAATGGTTTTGAAAATGCTTTGATAAAGAAATTTTTATTTCAATATCCTTATTTGATATAATTTGATTGGAATTTTGAAATGTTATATTTAATATATGATTGTGTTATGTGTTTTGATTATGGTTATTAAGCATTGTTTATGTATACGGGGGGTTCAAGGACAAACCTAGGGTAGGTGAGCCCGAGATAGATCTCCAATGCATTGGGTAACATGACAGAGGTAAACATTATTATTTCTCTAAAGATATTTAAGGAATATACTATGATGGGTATTGAAAATGTGAATCCCTATGTAGCAGTGATAGTTAAAATGTATGTATTTTTGGAATTCAATAAGTTACCTTTATGATTTATGATTTCTGTGTGTTATTCATAAATATTGTTGACCTCACCTGTTTTGATAATCCCAATTATGTGTTCATATATTATGCTATTCTCAATTACTGATGATTTACATTTTAATTCTTTCAAATCAGTGATCAAGTTAATAATAATGTTTAAATAATCTCTGATTTATGTTAATCTCGATTATCCTTGTTTATAATAGCTTTGAAACAATTCTAAGTCAAATAGATGTGGTTTGCACGATAGCTAGAGCTACCGATAGCCAGAGCTACCGATAGCCAGAGCTACCGATAGCCAGAGCTACCGATAGCCAGAGCTACCGATAGCCAGAGCTACCGATAGCCATAGCTACCGATAGCCAGAGCTACCGATAGTCAGATCTACCGATAGCCAGAGCTACCGATAGCCAGAGCTACCGATAGCCAGAGCTACCGATGCACACAGAGCTACCGATAGCCAGAGCTACTGATGCACACAGAGCTACCGCTGCACAAAGAGCTACCGATGCACAAAGAGCTACCGATGCACAGAGAGCTACCGATGCACAAAGAGCTACCGATCCACACAGAGCTACCGATGCACACAGAGCTACCGATAAGATCTACCGATAAGAGCCACCGATAAGAGTTTGAAGAGATACCGATGGAAGATCCCTACACCGAGTGAACTATACACGTCTACAAATAAACGGCTACCTATAATGAACTGCGGAGTCAAATCCTATATCCTCAACCCTATTTTTTTATTATACTAATGGTTACATTTGTTACTTTTGATGCATTTAATGTTATTAAATGATTTGTGTTGCCATTTCAGGAAACCGTACCAAGTACGATCAAAAAGCATAATCATTCCTCCTTAAAAAAAGGACATCGTGTATGTATCAAAAGGAGTGAGAGACAGTAGACCAAAAAAAGAGATCAAGCACACAGAACATACTTGCGATCAAGCTAAAAACGTGCCAAGAACAACTGGAGAACTTGCACTCACGAGACTACTACTACCAGCCTCCAGAACATAGAGCATACATCGAGCAATCTATGATAAAGAAAAACCACACAAAACTCATCATTTTTTGAGCCGATAAGCAAGCTGAACCTGGAAGTCAAGGAAGCATATGGTACTCTGTTTTCCAGACAAAAACCAGAAGAAGACTCAGAACGAATTCTAATCAACAAAAGGAGTCGAGAGCTGCACGAAGATCACTAGAGCCTTTTCTAATCTCTAAATCTTTATCTCTGTGATTTACTTTTTACATTACGAGCAGTGTGTGTTATCTGTTGTATTTTACACACACACTGTCTCCTGAACCTTAACTGGAGGATTTGAAAATCCTCACTCACTATCTTTTCATTCTTTTTCCCACTGTGGATAGTGGTAGAGGTTGTGTGTGACCTGGACAGCTGGTTTCTGTTGTTTTGTTTCCCACGGATAACAGTGGTAGAGGTCTTGGACCTGGACAGTTGTAAACTGTTGAACCCCGATCCAGGGTGTGGATCATCCTTATATAAACTTTTGAGAGGACTAAGTCTCGACTTGAGACTGAACCTCTTGGTTAACTCCTCTGTGTTTTTAGTTAATGTTTATATCCATACAATACATATCTATTTCATATTCCACTGCTATTACTTTGAAATATAATTTATTTTCAAGGCTACTTTGATAGCTAAACTCGCAAGTGTTTATATTTATTGTAAACCAGTAAGTTAGTTTCAAAAGTCAAATTAATCATAAGATTAAGTTAACTGAGAACTAATCAATCTTTGAGAAACTAATTGAACCTTTATAATCTGTATAAATTCACTACAGTTTAATCTATTTTTGAAATTGGGTGTTTTTAATAGAAATTGTTTTTAGCAGAAATTTTAATTGGAACTCAATTCACCCCCCTCTTGAGTGTCCACTCCGACCAACATTTGGTATCAGAGGGTTTATTAATACCTTCTAAATTACTCTGTTTTCAACTGTGATTTTAGTTGTATTTTAATGTTCTTAAAATTTCTGTTATTTCTAAATTTTTATCTCTTTAAATTTTGTTTATAATGGATAATAGACTTGAGGGTGCTGCTACTAACCGGACACCTTTCTTTAATGGAAATAACTATGCTCAGTGGAAACTTAAAATGAAAATTCATCTAGAAAGCATGAGTTTTGATATTTGGACTGCTATTGATTCTGAATATAAAGTTCCCACTACTGATAGATCTACTTGGGATGAACCTAAAAAGACTGCTTACAATAATAATTGTAAAGATATGGATGCTCTATACTGTGCTCTAGGAGATGAAGAATTTAATAGAATTTCTGCATGTAAAACTGCTTTTGAAATTTGGGATACCTTGGCTGTTTCTCACGAAGGAACAACTAATGTTAATGAAATGAGATTAAACACTTATACTATTAAATATGATAATTTCAAAATGAAGCCTGATGAACCTATTTCTGACATGTATCTCAGGTTCAATGAGATAGTAAACACAATGAGCTCACTTGGAAATATTGTTCCTGCAAAAGAACAAATTATGAGAATACTGAGATGTTTGCCAGATAGATGGAGAGGTACATCCGTTTCAATTAGAGAATCCTGTGACATTGGAACACTGCCTGTCAAGGAGTTAATTGGTAAGATGATGATGTATGAAGAAGATCTTAAAGTAAATAAAGAAGAAGATGAGGAACCCAAAATAAAATCTGTAGCATTTAAAACTACTGCCTTTAAGAGTAAAGGCAAGGATAAACTACAAATGGAGACTGAGAGTTCAATGAGTGAAAATTCAGAATCTGACAGTGATGCCGAGATGGCTCAAATAGCCAGGAGATTCAAGAAGTTTTATAGGAAAAATAAATTCTTTAGGAAAACGAATTACAGAGGAAATTATGATCAACAAGGCAAATGGAAAAAGGATTGGAAGAATGCTGACAGGACTGATGAAGTTGTCTGCTATGAATTCAAGCGAAAAGGACATATCAAAGCAGACTGTCCAAAGTTAAAATTCAAAAAGAAATATGATTACAAAGACAAGAAGTACAAGAAATCCATGAAGGCTACCTGGAGTGCTTCAGAATACAGCACTAGTGAAGCATAATCTTCAGACTCTGAAAGAAATCGAGCCAACATGTGTTTCATGAAAAATACTTCTGAGGTAACATCTGACACTCCTGTTTTAAATTCATATTATTCTGGAGATGATTCTGATTCAGAAAACATGTCAAAATCTAAACTATTTGAGTACTGTGATATGTTGGAAGAAACCTGTAATGAGCTTAAAGACAAATCAATGTTTTAAAGAAACAGTATTCTTTAAGTGTTAAGCATAAATCTGATCTTGATATAGAAAAGGAAAATAATGCTCAACTACTAAAGGAAAATACAGAACTGAAACTGTCAAATGAGAAACTTAGAATGGAATTAGAAAAATTCACAAATGGAAAGGATGCGTTAACTCAAATGCTAGGAAAGAAAGTTGAACCTAGATATGCTACTGGTTTGGGATACCAACCTGGACAGAGAGAGTTCACTAGAACCCGATTTATTCCTAAGTCTGAAAAAAAATTCTACTAGTTCCAGTTTTGGAAATTCATATGCTTCAACAGGTTGTTCAAATGGCTATAGACCAAATAAAGTTTATCTTTCAAAATCTGTTGTTTCTGTTAATTGTATGGGACCCATAAAACAAATTTGGGTACCTAAGTCCCTGATTTCTAACCTATCTGGACCCAAGAAAATCTGGGTACCAAAGTCATTTCCTGTTTAAATCTGTTTTATAGGAGACCTGCTAGAAGAGCTATCACAAGAAGATATGGTATTTAGACAGTGGGTGCTCAAGACACATGACTGGAGATTATTCTTGCTTCAAGATCTTAATAAAGGTTGATGGAGGTCATGTCACCTTTGGTGACAACTCTAAAGGAAAAATCATCGGCCTAGGCCAGATTGGTAACACTGACTCAGTATTAATTTCTAAAGTTTTATTCGTTTATGGACTTAAATATAACTTGCTTAGTATATCTCAATTATGTGATGATGGTTTCAATGTCAAGTTTGAAAATGACTCGTGTGATGTTTTTAACTCCAAAAACTCTTTAGTATTTTCTGCTCTAAGGAATGAAAATGTTTATGCTGTTGATTTAAATTCTTTAGCCAAACAAAATATTTCTTGTTTGAATGATTTTCATAAAGAATCTTGGCTATGGCACAGAAGATTATGACACTAAAACATTCACTCACTTAGAAAACTGGCTAGGAAAAACTTAGTTAGAGACTTACCAAAATTAGAATTCCCAAATGACAAAGTGTGTAATCCCTGTCAAAAGGGAAAACAACACAAAGTTTCATTTAAATAAAAGAAAGAAGTCTCAACTTCTCAACCACTTGATTTGGTTCACATGGATTTGTTTGGACCATCAAGAGTTTCTAGTTTAAATGGGAAGCATTATGTCTATGTCCTTGTAGATGACTTTTCTAGATATACTTGGGTATACTTTCTAGATCACAAAAGTGAAGCTTGAACTTACTTTATTAAATATTCCAAGTCTGTAGAGAACCTTAGTGGACTTAAGATTAAAACCCTAAGAAGTGATCATGGTCGTGAGTTTGAAAATCATGAGTTTGAATCTTATTGCTCACACAATGGCTATAGTCACAATTTTTCTACCCCTAGGACACCCCAACAAAATGATGTAGTAGAAAGGAGAAACCGAACCCTTTAAGAAATAGCTAGAACCATGCTCAATGAATATAAACTGCCTATTTACTTTTGGGTTGAAGCTGTTAATACAGCTTGTTATGTTATCAATAGAGTCTTGATCAGACCTGTTCTTAAGAAAAACCCTTATGAGTTGTGGAACAATAGAAAGCCTAAGGTCAATTACTTCAGAGTTTTTGGTTGCAAAGTATTTATACATAATACTAAAGATAATCTGGATAAGTTTGCTCCCAAAAGCGATGAAGGAATTTTTCTGGGTTACTCTATTTCAAGTAAAGATTATAGAGTTTTCAATAAGAGAACCAAATGTGTGGAAGAATCTGTTCACATCAAATTCGATGAAACTGATCCACATGAGCCTAAAACCTCTCTTGAGAATCTTGAAGAAGATTTGTCTATTCTGGAACTTAATGATAAATCTAAAGAACCTGTTATAAAATATTCCAGTTCTGGACTTTCTCTAGAATCTGCTTCTGTTGAACCCGAACCTATAGATGAACCTGAAGTTTCTAGTCCAACCTTTACCAAATCTACTAAGATTCTAAAGAATCATCCTTTAGATGCTGTTGTTGGTAATCTTGATAGAGGAACACAAACTAGAGCTTCTCTAAGGAACCAGGTTGAACATAAAGCTTTTCTGTCACAGCTAGAACCCAAAAATATCAATGATGCTATCAATGATGAATTCTGGGTAATAGCCATGCAAGAAGAGTTGAATCAATTTGAAAGAAACAAAGCCTGGGAATTAGTTGACAGACCCAAGGACACCTTGACAATAGGCACAAAATGGGTTTTTAGAAATAAAGTTGATGAATCAGGAAACATAGTTAGAAACAAAGCTAGACTAGTTTCATAGGTATATAGTCAAGAAGAGGGTATAGACTATGGAAAAACTTTTTCACCTGTAGCTCGACTGGAAGCTATTAGGATCTTACTTGCATATGCATCACATCTGAATTTCACGTTATATCAAATGGATGTCAAAAGTGAATTTCTAAATGGTCATATAATTGAAGATGTTTTTGTGGAACAACCACCTGGATTTACAAACCCTCACTTTCCAAATCAAGTTTTTAAACTTTCTAAAGCTTTATATGGTTTAAAACAAGCTCCAAGAGCTTGGTATGATAGACTCAGCAATTTTCTTATTTCAACAGGTTTTACTAAAGGGATTGCTGATCCATCTCTTTTTATTAAAAGAATTTCTAAAGATGTTTTATTTGTACAAATCTATGTTGATGATATTATATTTGGATCTTCCAAACACTCTTTCTGTACTGATTTTTCAAAAAGTATGCAAAATGAATTTGAAATGAGCTTAATGGGAGAGCTTAAGTATTTTCTTGGTTTTCAAATTTTTCAAACTAGAGATGGAATTATTTTAAATCAAAGTAAATATACAAAAGATCTTTTAAAACGTTTTGGATTGGATAGAATTAAAGAAAATGATACACCTATGAGTACTACCTGTATGTTGGATACAGATGAAGCTAGGAAACCAGTGGATCAAACCAATTACAGAGGTATGATTGGGAGCTTACTTTATCTTACTGCTATTCGACCAGACATTATGTTCAATGTATGTATGTGCGCTAGATTTCAAGTTAATCCTAAAGAATAACACTTACTGGCTATTAAAAGGATTTTTAAATATCTTAAGCATACTTTACGTTTAGTTTTTCTTTATCCAAAAGGACAATCATTTGACCTAACTAGCTATTCAAATGCTGACTTTGCTGGATGTAAGTTAGAAAGGAAGAGCACATCTGGAACATGTCATTTACTTGGGAAATCCCTAGTGTCATGGTGTAGTAAGAAACAGAACTCAGTTGCATTGTCTACTGCCGAAGCAGAGTATATAGCTGCTGGTAGTTGCTGTGCACAAATTCTGTGGATGAAACACACTTTATTGGACTATGGATTTGAGTTTAAACATGTTTCAATTAACTGTGACAACACTAGTGCAATAAACATATCTAAGAACCTTGTATCTCACTCTAGAACCAAACACATAGATGTAAGACATCATTTTCTGAGAGATCATTATCAAAAAGGTGATATTACTCTTGAATTTATTGGAACTGAACATCAATTGGCTGATATTTTCACTAAACCTTTAAGTTCTGATAGGTTAAGTTACATTAGGCATGAGCTGGGGATGATAAATTCTCACCGATGATCAATTCTCACCGATGTTGAAATTCTCACCGATGATCAATTCTCACCGATGTTGAAATTCTCACCGATGATCAATTCTCACCGATGTTGAAATTCTCACCGATGATCAATTCTCACCGATGTTGAAATGATCACCGATGATCAATTCTCACCGATGCAATGTTTTAAAACTTCTGTCTGCCACCAAGAATATGAATCGTTTTACTTGTTTTTTGTTATTTTACTTTATTCATTTATTTATGATTCCTACATGATAAAACTAAGCCTAAACCGCTTCTCACTCCACCGGACCCAAAACCTTTCACCTTTGAATCCTAGCTCCCTAATCGACTGAGAACCCTAAATCCGCGATGGCAAAAACCAAGATTCCTGCCAGAAGAGATGACAGTGTAGAGCCTAAAACAAATAAGCAGAAAGTGCAGCAATAAGCTCGTGGAAGTAATGTCAGAACTAGGTCGGGAAAGCGACCAGTAAACCCTCATTTGCAGAATAGAGATATTGTGATTGAAAAGGAGCTATGCGTAGATTGGCTGCTACCAAGCAAGTCGTTGGTGCTTGCAATTCTGGAAGATCATAGATGGGTAGATTGTTTTTCAAATAACAATGGTCCCTACTACCCGAAGTTAGTGAAACAGTTCTACGAATTCGTAAGCTTCGAGAAGTCTGAAAATGAGAATCGGGTAAGTTCTTTTTTAAATGGAAAAAAATGTCGTTTTCTTCAGTAGAGTGGGAAGAATGTTTAAAAGTCCCACATGAAGGCGTATCCGGGTATGTATCAAGAGCAATTCCACCTTCCAGTAACATCTTTGACTATGAGACCGCTTTAAAAGAACTAACGGGTAATGGAAGTCAAAGGCAAGTGGTTGCTACTGAATTGGATGGAGAGAACAGACTGCTTTTCAAATTTGTTCAACATGTTTTGATACTGAGGAGAGGAGATTTTTCTAATCTAAGATATCATGATATTTATCTTCTACATCTGTTAAGACATGGTGTGAAAGTTAATCTGTGCAGACTACTGTTGAGTCAAATGGAAGACATGATTAGGCCGAAATCAAAGACTAATGCTTTATTCTTTGCCAAAATGATCTCTGTGATGATAAAAGTGAAAGGGATAGCTGAGTATCAGGATGAGACAGTTGTAGTTAAGAATAACTTCTGTATCACTACTACAGTTTGTAAGTTCATGAAAATCAATTGGAACCCGTGGAAAGGAGAATGGGTCAGTGATGACCAGAAGGTGTATGATAAATTTAATCCTGTGAATTATCCTTCAAGGCCAAAGGATAAAAGAGATCCAGGTTTAGGATCTGATGAAGAGTAACCCAAGTACAGTTATGAGTCAGAAGAAGAAGAAGAAGAAGAAGAGGAAGAAACTCCTATGGATATTGGAGGAGATCCAGACTTGCCCCCAAGTCCTGTTACTGAGTTTCTATACTCAAGAAAAGGAAAAGTAGGGGAAGTGTTATCTATTCATGAGGAAGACCAGCCTGTTCCACAGAAGGAAGGAGAAAAAGGGAATGTATCTGAATCATCTGATTCTGCTAGGTTGAGTCTGAGTCCATTGATTGAAAACTCAGTTGTGCCTACTAATGAAGTAGAAAAAGAAAGAGAAGAAGTTGTACCTATTTTAGAAAATCTCCTTACTGCTGCTGAGATGGATGTTATTGTGGAAGATTCCGATGAAGAAATACCAGCAGAAAATGTAGTTGTTGTACATAAGAATGCACCCATTGAGGGGGAGCATCATTCCGATCTTGGAAATGTTACAGTGGCTGTTGAGATTGAAGACTGGGTAGAAGACCCAGGTTTTATAGTCTGTGGTTTGGATTATCCTGATTCGGATAATGAAGTATCCTTGAATAGACCAAAGATCAGCTATGACATCAATTCTGAGTTATTACCTAATGATGTTGTCCGAGTACATGATTTATATGTGCTGAAAGAAAATCTCAAAGTCAGTTTTGTAGAAGATGTAAAGAAAATGGAATCTTTTTTAGTTTCCTCGATTCAATCAGTCATGAATGCTTCAGTAGTCAGCTTAGCATCTGCAAGAGTATCTACTACAGTTGCTCCCACTGATTTTGTTACAAAGTCTGATCTTGAATCCCTGAAGCATGAGCTGAAAGAATCCTTCAGTACCTCAGTGACTGAGATGAAGCACTGTTTTCTTGAAGAAATGAAGTTGTTAGAACAATATCTTGAGCTTTCTCTTGGTTTCAATCTGTCAACGTTTATGGGTGAGCTAATCGAAGCAGTCAAAGAGTGCCCGACCCAATCTTCTAGAATAGAAGTAGATCTTGAAGCCTTAAAGAAGTATGTTACTGCTTTACATTCTTACATGAGCTCAAAGCCTCAAGCTGATAAGGATTTAGCCTATGTGAAAAGTGTTGTAAGCCAAATGGTCTCAGTATTTGAAGATTTCAAATCTTCTATAAAGGATCATGTTAAAAATCCGGACTCTCAACTGCAAACTCTGATTAGTGGTTTGACCAAAAGTTTCAAAGAAACTGTATCTTTCTCGGTTGGTCCTCTAGCTTCAAAACCTGCATTTGATTTGAATCAATTACGAGCTATGATGAAGGAGGAGATTGGTTCTATTTCAACTAGTGGCTCTGTGGACTCATCAGATCTAAGCCGAGTAGTTCTCTCTACAAGAGATTCAGTCAGGGAAATAGTGACAATCGTCCACAACCATATGAAAGAGGCCTCTGCCTCTCAGGAGGAAATCAAGAACAAGGTGGATTATTTTTTCCAAAGGATTTTTACAAAGCAACAAATCACCCATCATTTCAAGCTGATGTTGGAAAACATGAAGTTACCCCCTGTCACTCAAGCCTTCCGAGAACAAGTGAGCAAGCTAAGACAGCTGACTCCTGCCTTAGAAAAATTTATGGAGAACAAATATGATTTTATATTTGCTATGGAAAGAGGGGGAGGAATCATTATGGATTTCAAGAATCTGTTGCTGCCCTTTTTGCATGTTGATGCCAGACTAGTTATTGTCCTTCCTGCCTTGCCTGCCTCGGCCTCTACTGAGTATCCAGTCCAGATGACTCCTTCTCAGGCCATCCGAAGCCTCACACCTATGATCACTCAACAAACTTCCCAGTATAGGCCTGGCACTGTATCAGTGGCTCAGCCTCCTGTGATCATTTCTGGGATTCCAAAGCCCTCACTCACATCCTCACCACCTGCCTCCTCTTCTGATCCAAAGGGAAAATCTCATGTTGAAGATCCGGATTGCTGAAGTGGCCAGGCTGTTTGATAGGAATTTTTTTTTCTTCTTTTCTATTCTGTTTATGTAAGTTTTGTATGGTCTAATACAAATGCTTTTCTTTACACTATCTTTGTTTCTCAGTTTTCTCTGTCTGCTTTCCCACTTTTTGATTATCACAAAGGGGGAGAAAATTATAAAGGGGGAGAAAATATAAAGAGAGGGGGGGCAATATCAAAGGGGAGAAATTTTGAGCCTTTGCTACTATTCTTACATTTCCTTCTTTAGTACCAACTCTTTCAAAGCTTATCTCTGATACTATTGTATTTATTACTTCCTATGATAATTTTTGATCTATTTCATTCTATTACTATTTCCTCTATTTCCTCTGATTGCTTTCTTTGAGAAATTAGAATATAAACGTTATATTCTCTTATACTATATTCTCACTATTTTTGGTCATATCATAAGTTGTGATTATCAAAAAGGGGGAGATTGTTGACCTCACCTGTTTTGATAATCCCAATTATGTGTTCATATATTATGCTATTCTCAATTACTGATGATTTAAATTTTAATTCTTTCAAATCAGTGATCAAGTTAATAATAATGTTTAAATAATCTCTGATTTATGTTAATCTCAATTATCCTTGTTTATACTAGCTTTGAAACAATTATAAGTCAAATAGATGTGGTTTGCACGATAGCCAGAGCTACCGATATCCAGAGCTACCGATAGCCAGAGCTACCGATAGCCAGAGCTACCGATAGCCAGAGATACCGATAGCCAGAGCTACCGATATCCAGAGCTACCGATAGCCAGAGCTACCGATAGCCAGAGCTACCGATAGCCAGAGCTACCGATAGCCAGAGCTACCAATAGCCAGAGCTACCGATGCACACAGAGCTACCGATGCACAAAGAGCTACCGATGCACAAAGAGCTACCGATGCACAGAGAGCTACCGATGCACAAAGAGCTACTGATGCACAGAGAGCTACTGATGCACAAAGAGCTACCGATGCACACAGAGCTACCGATGCACAGAGAGCTACCGATAAGAGCTACCGATAAGAGCCACCGATAAGAGTTTGAAGAGCTACCGATGGAAGATCCCTACACCGAGTGAACCGTACACGTCTACAAACAAACGGCTACCTATAATGAACTGCGGAGTGAAATCCTATATCCTCAACCCTATTTGTTTATTATACTAACGGTTACTTTGTTACTTTTGATGTATTTAATGTTATTAAATGATTTGTGTTGCCATTTCAGGAAACCGTACCAAGTACGATCAAAAAGCATAATCATTCCTCCTTTAAAAAAAAGGACATCGTGTATGTATCAAAAGGAGTGAGAGACACTAGACCAAAAAAAGAGATCAAGCACACATAACATACTTGCGATCAAGCTAAAAATGTGCGAAGAACCACTGGAGAACTTGCACTCACGAGACTACTACTACCAGCCTCCAGAACATAGAGCATACATCAAGCAATCTATGATAAAGAAGAACCACACAAAACTCATCATTTTTTGAGTCGATAATCAAGCTGAACCTGGAAGTCAAGGAAGCAGATGGTACTCTGTTTTCCAGACAAAAACCAGAAGAAGACTCAGAACGAATTCTAATCAACAAAAGGAGTCGAGAGATGCACGAAGATCACTAGAGCCTTTTCTAATCTCTAAATCTTTATCTCTGTGATTTACTTTTTACATTACGAGCAGTGTGTGTTATCTGTTGTATTTTACACACACACTGTCTCCTGAACCTTAACTAGAGGATTTGAAAATCCTCACTCGCTATCTTTTCATTCTTTTTTCCACTTTGGATAGTGGTAGAGGTTGTGTGTGACCTGGACAGCTGGTTGCTGTTGTTTTGTTTCCCACGGATAACAGTGGTAGAGGTCTTGGACCTGGACAGTTGTAAACTGTTGAACCCCGATCTAGGGTGTGGATCATCCTTATATAAACTTTTGAGAGGACTAAGTCTCGACTTGAGACTGAACCTCTTGGTTAACTCCTCTGTGTTTTTAGTTAATGTTTATATCCATACAATACATATCTATTTCATATTCCGCTGCTATTACTTTGAAATATAATTTATTTTCAAGGCTGCTTTGATAGTTAAACTCGCAAGTGTTTATATTTATTGTAAACCAGTAAGTTAGTTTCAAAAGTCAAATTAATCATAAGATTAAGTTAACTGAGAACTAATCAATATTTGAGAAACTAATTGAACCTTTATAATCTGTATAAATTCACTATAGTTTAATCTGTTTTTGAAATTGGGGGTTTTTAATAGAAATTGTTTTTAGTAGAAATTTTAATTGGAACTCAATTCACCCCCCTCTTGAGTGTCCACTCCGACCAACAAATATTTTGATTGAAAAGTATTGGTTTTTTTTATTTGTATTTATTAATGGTATAATGTTTTCCAGAACCCTTACTGAACTTTTTATGCCCATCCCATGTTTTTGAAATGATTTCCACCTGACATAAAGATGAATAAGTTTAAGGATGCTATTGGAGAAAAGTCATGCAGTCTAAAAAAAGGAACTAGACATGTTTTGTTTTATGAGTTTTTATTTTATGAAAAATGGATACTGGTTATTAGTCTGTACCTGTAATATTCAAATTTTTATTCAATAGTGAGGGCCATATTCATGAAAACTCTAAACCTGAAAAGATCCAAAGTTTGAATCCTTGACATAATTCAAGATTCTATAATTTTTAAGGTCGGGTCCTTATAATGTTAATTGATTCAAATACTATTAAAAAAATTTAATAAATTAATTATATCATCCACTAAACAATGAAATAAAATCCGTTTTTGAATAACATTAATTTCAAAGCATAAACTGAATTTATTCTTATTATTTTTCTTAAAAAAAAATTATAGATGTTAAATTGATTTATTGAGTTACATAACTTTATTATTAAAATAATTCAAATTAAAATTTCATAATTTGATCATAGAAAGTCATAAAAGATAACATGTGGGGTTCTTTACAATAGACATATTTAAATAATATTTGTTTCAAGGTTCATTTTATATGAGGGTAGGGGTGTTGTATGATATAATACATAATGTTCATTAAAAAAATATAAAAAAAATATTTGGGTATTACATTCTCCCCACCTTAGATAAATTGTATCCCCTAAATTTTAATTATTCATATTTTATGTTGAATATATAAGAACATAGTAATAAATTCCTATATATATTTTACCATGACCACTAATTTCTAGGTTGTGACCAAGAAATATATTATTCATGTACGTATATATTACTCTACATAGAAAATGATTTGCTAAAAAATATTTTTGAATTTTACTGCTAATGTTTATATAAAAATTATTCGATTTATTTCCAGTTTTTCAATGTCTAATAAATTCCATTACCATTGGTGTAGAAAATATGAGTACATCCACATTATTAATATTTTCACATTCCATAATAATGATTTCATAGTTTAATGTGTATCATTATAGTGATTAATGTTTCATACCTGACACACTAATATCAACATTTCATCAACAATAATATCTATAAAACAATGAAAAGTTATTCGGCAAGACTAAAAAATTAATTATCAAAATCTAAAATAATATCTAATATAACTTAAAAACCATATAAATTTATATGAAAAATCCTAATACTAACCGAAGAATAATTTAAAACACAAAAAAAATGTTGGAGTAAATTTTATAATATAAATCTAAATTTTTTGATCACTTATTAATCTTTAATCAAATCAATTTTCATCCTTGAAATCTTTTACCTCTTATACACACTCAAATGTGTATGTTCCCTATATTCTAAAATAATGTTTCTCTAAAATAGAAATATAAAAATACAATAGGCATCACCAAGGATAACATTTTAATATCCCATAACAAGATTAATTTTCATTGAAACATTATTTAATAAATATTTACAAAAATATCTAATCACATTATAGGGTGAATGATACCATTTAACATATGTTTTCAATATTTCTATTTTATAAATTTTCCATAAAACTGGATATTAATAGAATTATAATTGTATGTTTTTTATTAATTTACATACCAAACAACCATTGATAAATAACATCATATCATATTCATATATTCTCTAATTTAACAATAATTATTATGAATTAAAATCCTTCAACGATAAATCCATCCAAGAAAGGGAATTATTTGAATTAATTTTATATAATAAACACCAATAAATATTCCATCCACGGTCACAATATTTGAATGAAAATGATGTTTTTGAAAAAGACAATTACACTTTAGAAAAATTTTATATAAAACCTTTTCATATAAAATAATTAATAATTATAACCATGTTATTATTACTCTTAAGAATCCTTAGTTTATTTTCAAGATATCATCAATAGAAAAATTATCAGTGTTATACTTTATGATTGATGAATTGTAATCATAATGACATATCTCTTACTAGTTAAAGTAGAAGTGATTAACATATATTTTCTTTATAAATAATGATCATGATGGAGTTTTTCTCAAAAATTGTAATAAACCCACATTCCATTTCAGAATTTACAAAATTGAATATTACCACATACTTAAATGTGATATATTGAATCCTTTTTATTTTATTGTTTTTACCAACTGATCATTCATGAAGTAGAAATTTTCTCTTAAAGTTATAAAATTCAACTAGGTTTATATTAGTTATCAAAACATGAGATAGTTAGATATGAATAATAATAAGATCATTCACTATATATTCACTCTTTGTTTGTTTTACCAATTATAAAATAATATTAATAATATCCTGGATTATTTTACCTAATATATCTATAATCTACCCATCTATAACACCTGATATATTGACAGTCTCAGTAGGGTAATCCATACACAGACCATGGTTATTGATCCCCATATTTTCTCTAGGATTCATCCATAAACAATGTAAATAACCTAATCATACTAACATCATCATAATTATTGATCCACATAATAATAATTTATAAAAGTTTCTCAAATACATTAAGGGTTATCATTATTCTCATGTTAGGTATGTTAGTCTAAAATCTTGTTTCAATAGTTCCTACTAAACATCCTTTGATACCAACTACAACATCCCAACTCTAATAACTAATATCTATTGCTTACATATTTTATTTTTTTAAGATTCAAGATATCACACAAAAAATTAGTGATAGGTTTAATAGTAATTCAATAGAAGATATATACCTAACATCTATATTAAATTGGAAAAATAAAATATATAATGAAAAAATTTATTGTTTCCTTGAAGATCATTAAATGATTAATTATTCATATCCATGATAAAATAAATGATAATATTGGATGGGATAAAATACTTCTTATGGTAATAAAATAATATTGAATCTATCATTTAAAAATAAATCATAATCAGTATGGAATAGTGAATAATTGGAATAATTGATTTTAATCAAAAATATTGGTTTAAAATACATCTATAACTAATATAAACATAAAAATCGCATTGATTATGTAAAATGAAATATTAATTTTAATAAAATACATAAATTTGCACTTTCATTAAAATTACACCATGGCCTCAACCATGTTATAATGAATCTTATGATAAATTTCTATCATATGAGATATAATCCTTAATAAATGTATAGGTGGAAAGACAAATACACATCTAATATGCCTGTATGTTTTGTATTATGACACATATTAATGCGTAGAGTGGTTATCTATAAATGGTTCCCATATCTCACTTTGAAAATAAAATAATTTCTCATGTTTTGAAAGATCAAAAAATAAATTCATAAAATACTTATTATTCCATAATTCTCCATTTCTAAACATGAATACATAACATTAATATTTCCCCTTTAAATTAAATAACTTAAATAACAATATTTTATAAACTCATACCAAATATAGATATAGTATATAGTTTAAGAATCATCGAATTTATATAAAATATTTTGAATTCATCCTTGTTATTAAAAATATGGACACGAGGGATAAAAATAATATAGAAATGTATAATGGATAGTGATAGAGAACATGATCACAATAATTTGAATGATCTCAAAATATGGTATAATAAATTATTAGTAGTTGATGATAAAAGAAAATTATTTCATCTTAAATTATTTTTTATTATAAAAATAAATTATTATAAATAAATATTAAATAGACACATTAAATATAGATTCCTCACACATTTATGTATGAGAAGTGTTATAAATCTATTTTCAAATTTCATTTCATTATTTTATGAAAATAATATCCTTCTATTTTGATATTAATGAAATATAAATTCCTAAAATATTGAGAAAAATGCATTCAATAAAATATTAGTGGAAATATATAACGTATAATTAAATGAAAATAATAATCACGGTTATTGAAATATATTTTTTTAATGTGTATGTTAACACAAATATTTCATTCACAAGTTTACTAAAATTTTCCTCATTTGTAAAATTATAGAAATATTCTTTATAAAAACCTTTATAATAATATAAACATTGGAAAAATCTAATTTAATTTTTTTTCATAATATATAAAAAAATCATCGAATGTTTTTAATGATAATGATTAATTTGAAGGAATATATTTGGAAAGAAAACTACAAAAATGTATTTTTAAAGGATGTCTCGTATGTGCAATTTAAATCTTAATTTTTGATTTATAAAGAGAAAAAAAATTCAAAATAAAATTTTAATACCTGAAATAATTTGAGGAGAAGAAAATATTTATGGTTCAAAATATTTTGATCCTTTAATTTTTTTCAAATGAAATATGAATATAAGAAATCCAAAATGAAATTGTGATTTTAACATAAATACCTTTCCACCTTGTAAAATTTAATTAAACCCCCTTTAATAATAAAAATTAAATCAAATAATATAAATTAAATTAATAAAAATGGATTTAGGATATAATGTGTAAATGGTTCAGTATATACACCACATTATATAAATTAGGTTCATAATGTAAATCATTTTTCCTTAAAGTGGAAAGGGAAAATTTTCTTTAGGACAAGTCCAACATACTTTCTTCACTCTTAACCTATATTAAAATAATCATATATATATATTATAAATCTATAAAAGATAGATATTAATATTTTCCATGACATATATGACTAACATATATCATTAAATCATCCATTTGTTAATAATTCCTTATTAACATTATTATCCCATGTGTTATATGTTGTGTTTTCCATTCATGTTTTGGTTCGGTAATTCCAAAAAATTTATATTGTTCATGGTTTTATAATATCTAGAATATTAAACAAGAAATAATTATAATTTTTAAACATTAAATAAAATTTTATAACAATTTTTTGTAAAGAAAACATAAGAAACAAATCATATCAATTCATGGAGGTGTTAGTCAAGATGCATGCATGATCGATGATATCCTTTTACAATATATAGAAAAATAAAAAGTCAGATGATATATCATATTTGTAGAATCATTATTATTTCCTTAATATAATATATATTTAGTAATTAAATATATAAAACTATCCAATATAAAGGTGATAAAAACAAACAACACCACCACGTGGATACTATTGGATGCAGGTACTCATAAGCATTGTTTTGGTTTTATATAGAATAGAAAAAATGTGTAAAATGGTTTTATAATAATAATTATAAAATATAATTATATTTTTTATTCTACAATAAATATTTTTTGATTAATATAATATAATTATATGAATTATAATAAAAAAATAAACTTTCAAGGTGTCATGTAAGGCAATTACCTCTTTTTTAAGAAATCACTATTGGCATACACCTTATGGTTTCATATAATGGTATTACGGTAACCCTAGGTGATCAATAATAAAATTAAAAAATATATTAAGGTATTATAGTTGTGATTATATGGTATAGAACAATAAAACATTGCGAATAAATAGGTAAATGAGGTTCCATTTTAAAAGTGTGGTGAAGACAGATTTAAAAATATAAAAATATTGAAATATAATTAATGTACATATCAACTAATGTACTTCTAAATGGGCATGGATTAAAGTAAAAATAATTATAGTGATAAATATAATAATCCAATAATTTTTTTTAACAATTTTGGTAACATTTTATACTGTATCCTTTGGTTTAACACCTTCTTTAACCCTTTTTTGTCTAAATCATAGTAACATGTTTTTCACTCATTAAGGTTAATAAATGTACTTCTATAGTATAATGTTTCCAATACATTTTCCATGAATGAAATTTTAGACCATTTAAAAATAAAAATATCAATTTTAAATGTTTATTTTATTATATATAATTTATTAAAATATATTTTATTATAAAATATCATTTAACACATTTTGAAAACTATTTATTTAATTTCAAATCATTGTCGTCACAATTGTTATGGAATATAAATATAAAAAAATTTAGCATTCATTATAAATTTTATTTACATTTGATATTATTTTTAAACCAAAATTCATGCATTTTATATTAATATTATTTATCCTCAAGTCACTAACCATGATTTTTTTATTGTGTGCCTAAGAATTGTGTGAGCATTGCATAAGTGTTTTTGGTAATTATAATTTCACTAAAATTTAAAAATAATTATATAATAAAAATAATTATTTATTCATAAAAATTAAAATTTAATATTGATCTTATATTAAGTTTCCATAATGAAAATATATTTTATATATTAAAATAAAAAGAGTGTAATTTTGTATTTACTTATTAGTTAAATTTATATAAATGACATTATCAAGAGGAAATTCCATCAATATGCAATATAGTGAATTTTTTGTTGTATTTGGTAAAAAATAATCTTATAAAATAAACAAAATTAAACTATTTTCTAGTAATTGGAAATATTATACCACTGTTTTATCATTAATTAAGACATTTTACCCATTTCATTGGTGATAAACATTTATCAGGGTTACTATTAATTATAGTAAAAATTAGTATAAAAATATTTTCCAAATTTAAACCTTCTGATTCCATTTAAGTAATATATTTTTATTTATTAATTTGATATTTTTTATATAATTTCATTTTAAAATAAATGTGAACAATGCAAGAAAAAACAGTTTTTAGAAAAATGAATTTTAAGATAAAAATGAACTTATACCAAAATTAAGTATAATGGTGATGTGTATGTGTTTAATTAAATTATTTATAATTAATTAAGGATTATTTTACTTTAATCTGTAATTAAAAAATAATGGGATATTTGAATTAATTTATTTATTATAAGTAAATACCAGTTAAAAAAGGTATTTTTTATCTATTCACTCAATAATCATCCTTTTTAGAAAAATCACAAAAAATCATCATAATCCAATTATGAAATTATTATTTAAAAAATTACATCCATTTTTTAGATAATATAATTATCACTAGAAAATTAATTATTATATCCATTAACAAAATGTAATAAAACCCATTTTTTAAGAAAAGTAATGCTAAATTATATGATTAATTAATTCTTTTTCTTTTTCTAATAAAATTTTTTGATGTATATGAAATATATTTATTGAATTTTTCATTCTTATTAAGGAAATAATCCCAATATATATTTTAAATTTTAGTAATTTCGATTCATAAATGTCAACCTAACAACTTGGTTATGATAGCCATATTTAATAAATGTTATTGGATGATTCGTTTATGATATGAGTTGTTATAGTGTACATTATTGAATATAGTGTTATTTTAAAATAAAAATATTAACTAAAATCTATTTGTATTAAACTGTATAAATTTTTTAAAGATTTGTCCTAGTGTATCCTATTAAGAAATCTAGGTTTTGTTTTAGAGTACTTGAGGCATATTATCAATTGTTAAGGGATATAAACTAGTGCATAGAGTTTTAAATATAAATTTTTACAATGATTTATTCGAGAAACCCTGTGAAAAATAAATGTGAGGAAAAAAAATAAATGACATGACTTCTAATTAAAATTATATGTAAGACATGATGAATTATCTTAGATTTTAATATGAGAACCACAAAACCAGTAAAAATATATAAGACTGTGAATGAATAAAATGAAATACACAACTAACCCCCTATGATGAAAGTATAAATTCATATTAAACTACATTAGTTGTTCCATTTTATCCATTTTACTAATACATGTGGAGGAAATATTTTCTAACAAAAATTAAAATACAAATCAATGAATGATAATGTACATACAATCAGGGTTGTATATAGGGTCAAAATGAACATTCCCCAAAAAAACACCAACACATTATCTAGATATATAAATAATAAAATAAAAATTAAAATGATGGTTTTTAATAATAAGAAGAAATTAAAATTTTAATTTAAAAAAATTGTTAACATGTTAGAATTTATTTTAGAGAACGAATTTGATGTCAACAGGTAATAAAAATTTAATGTGAAATCTGAAGGAGAACGAATGAAAATGGAAATAAGAAACAATTAATTAATAAGTACAAACAAATATAATGGGAGTGGACCTATATAGGGTATGTAAAAGATTAATAGGACCATTTTTTATTATAATATCTGTAATAGTATAAAAAATATTCTAGGAGGAGTCTCATCATGAACTTGTTTGTTCCTTGGGGATAATAATATAATATTCATTATCTATGGTTTTATCATGAACTAACAAGGTCCCATATTGGGTTGTATAATGAAATCCTATAGGTCAATTTTTCATATATTATTATAATGGTATGTATCATAGGTTACCACATAAGTATCAAATGTTTCCCATATAGAAATTACCAATAGAAAAGTATTCAGTAATTCAAAACACAACTCATGAAACAACCGTTTTATAAAAAACAATTGAGATTTATTTTAAAAGTGATATAAATGTACATTTATCGAACACATAATAAATTTTTATCTAAAAATTATACATATGATGAAAAAATGTTGATTTGGCTAAATTAAAATTTATTTAATGGATTCCCATATAAAAACATTTCCATAAATCACTATAATTCAAAACAAAATGTTCCATTAAAGCATTAATAAAATTCATAATAATACAACTGTGGTATTTTAGAAAAAAATTTATATGTATTCTAAAATTTAAAATAAAATTTATACATTTTAAGAAACCCCTTCACCAATTTTTTTTTAAATAAAAAATAAATAAATATAAATTCAATAAACACAATTACAAATATCGTATACCAGTTATTTTTAGATGAAAACATAGATTAATATAATGATGAATTAATGGGTCATAGGATTATGGAAAAAAAGATCCACATACATCTCTATGATTCATTAATAATATCAACTGGTAAGAATTACATAATACCCTCAATTCAAACCCAAATATTCACTAAAATAAATGAAAAATTAAAAAATAAATTAATTTTAAAATATTTCAATTCCTTACCAATGCATAAAAATATTGGTATTCCAAAATCTGAGGATAAAACTTCAAATCAGGTGTGGTATACAAAGAAAGGTCCACAATAGGACTAATTATATAAAGAAAAATAATCTTATTGTGTTTTCTGGTGAAATATTGAAACCCACAAAAAATAAGTATGTGGATATAATAATATCCAGATAAGAAGACAAGAAAGATATTAGGAGTAAGATAAATAGAGTATTTAGAAGTGGATTGTGTAAAAAAAACCTTATTGTTAGGGATTATGGTTAAGGAGTCCCTTTATAGAAAAGGGATAAAAAAGTATAAATAACTCTCCCTCTTTGGGAGAAATGAGAATGAAATAATTAATATAAGGTTTCCACTTTATATTACATGTTATCCTAATATATAAAAATGATATTCACATTATAATTATAAGATAAAATTTTATAACAATTTATATAATCTAACTACCATTTTCAACTGAAATTTTAATAAATCAAATGATAACATTAACCATACTTTGTCATGAATAAAAATTTAATATTAATAATTAAATAACAGTATCAATAACCAAAATATATATAACACTGAATAGCACACATATATTTTATAAGGAAAAAATGATAATCTTTTGAAGCACTATTAATAAATTCCATGCACAAACTGCACTGCTAACATTATATAATAACTATCTAAGATATAATTATTACATGTCTCGAATTTTATTCACCTAAAATATGAGGGTTATGTCAAGTTGATGATATGTAAGGTTAACTTTCATGATCACTAGGAATATGATATATAATCAATCACAACCCAAATATTATTATAAAATTAAAAACCTCACTATTTTGATACTAAGAATACTATATAAATTTAATACATATTAAATATAAAAATTTTGGTGTTATAATTCCACCCACCATAATAATTTATAACTATTGAGATCCCACCATATGTTTTATAATTTCAATAAAGACAACAATTTTGGTAAATAAAATCCTAACATTTTGAAAATATCATAATATAATATACATTTCTATTCCCTTTACAAAATGATTCTATGATAAAATAATTTTTTACTAAAAATATTATAATTATAGAAATTACATAACATTTATACACAATGGATCGATGAAATTATACATGGTGACTCAATAATCTCAATTATATATGAAAACCTCTTTAAGGAATATTTTATCATTAATAAATACAATATATTATATAGGAAATATTAATGATGTTAAACAAGTTGAAAAAAATTAATACCCATCATAAACATTTAAAGAATCCATATAGCATGGAAAATTTCAATATCTATCTTAAACATTATTTTTGGAATCAATTAAGTCCTTTTTTCGATAACAAAAAATAGATATCCCTTTATTGTATGATTTATAGAGCTTGAAATGTGCTTCGATATGAAATATCACAGAACTCAAATAGACACCAATTTTAAACATTATGATTTTTTAAGTTTTATATAAATTTAAAAGATAGGTTTGGATGTTATAAACTATTTATTATTTTTGTGAATGATTTAAGGACCATTCATGCTTCACATAAAACTCACTATTTCCAATATATGTCTATTTTTTAAATTGGTACAATTATATGAACAACCGTGGAAAAAATAATTTAACTCAGTACCTATAATATTTTTTCTTATAACATTTTCAAGTGAATATTACTCATGCACCACACCCATAAAACATCCATGTATGTACTAAAAATGAACATTTCACAGATTGTTTCATAAATTTGACACAGATCTATTCTCAGACATTTTCAACATCCAAATACATCCTTTGGAGAAAAATTTATTCTTTTAAAAATAATTTTTTATAATTTTTTTTCTCACCCCTCCACTTTTTATTCATTAAATATTAATTATTTCATAAAATTTCATTTATTTAACATTCCATTATTGTAATGTGTGATCAAAATAAATCAATCAAAAATACAGTATGTTTACATAGGAATATTACACATTTCTTATTCATCAATTGTAATTTTTTTAATCCTTGTGTAAAATTAGATAATACATAACATACAAATATAATATTTTTTAAAAAATAAATATTTTCATGAAAAATCAACCAATGAAACAATTATTTATTTTTGAAATGTCAACACAATGTAAAATTAATCAAAAAAAAAGGTATTTAATCATATAATTTGACATAACTTAAAATGATTTAAATGAAAATACTTATGTCCCAATACACTAATAATTTTAAATAAATTAAAAATAAATTAACACATTAAAAAGAAACAAATTTAAAAGAAACCAAACCAAAAAACATGCCCCATTATTGAGATATCACTTTACATAATTAAAATAAAATAATATCCAAATATATTAATGATATTTGTAACAATTATAAAACAATTACAATGAAATAATGGAATTCAATAATGAAGATAAAAATTCAAGGAAATAGATTTATAAAACTTCAAAACCATAAAAAACACTTTAGAAATTAAATATCCACCTAAACAAGATATTAGGAATCATGTGTGACAAAATATTGTTTACATGAACATTTTAATAATTAGATAAATATTTCTAATGCTTTGTTATCAAAATTTACATTATTTGAAAACCACATAAATTATATTTTCATTTTAATTTTATTAAACCATTAAATCATTTTATTCAATTTAAAATCAACCAAACACCACTATGAAAATTAATTAAATATATTTTGTCTCAAAAAAATAAACATTATTGTTAAAATCATCAAATAATTTTTTTTTAAAATTCTATAAATTGAAAAGTATAAGTTTTTGAAAAAACCATACATGAAAAATATCCAAAATAATATATTTATATAAAAACTATAGAAATATGCATAATTAAACACTAAAAATCATAAAAATTAAAAAAAGATAACCTCAAAACCATAAAAATATCCCATTATTGAATATTTTAATAATGTATGATTTAAAAACATTATTATCTAAGAACACACATCATCATGAGTTCATGAACATACCAAAAACAATAATACAATTATAGGGCAAAACACATGACATGAAATTTTCTATAATTCGTCCATTATAGAAGGTTATATGAAATATATATTTTTTTCCAACAAACATAATTCTTTATGAATCTTATATAATGTAAAACAGATCGTGATTTTTTTTAAAATACAAGGATTTAAGAAAATATATTAGCATCAAATCTTAAAATCTAAATAAAATATGAAAAAAAAATTAATTAATCCCATTAACTAATCTTATATTTTAATTTTTTTTTTTAAAATGAACAACCTAATTTAAAAAAATGTCAAATATAATGGATTCAACCACATGATTTGACACACAAAAATTCCTACCCTAACCTATTGAAAATGGTTTCAAACAAATATAGAGTTTCCATGAAACAATAAAATTGGAAATAATTATCTCCAGAACTGTACTTGCAAACTATAAATATGTGGTCATAATAACATATTTAATTTAATATCGATATACATAAATTACAGTATTCCACAAATTGAACCAGTAACACATTTGTAATTTAGTCACACAAAAATAAGTCATTTAACCTTATCTATGCAACCAGTTTAGTGACTATAAAATTGAGGTAATATTTCTTCCCATTTATGGCATATTATATAATAAATAAACAAAATGTACTAAATACACTTCAACCGAACATAAAGAGGGATCAAACATCAAATAAGAGAACACCATTTGTTAGATATAATTTATAAATGAATTCAATTTAATTTAATCAAATAACATAAATTTTTTTTAAAGGAAATGGATATGTGCGATTAAAATATGTTCAACCAATTTAATTATATTTTATCTGAATGTAATTTTATTAATACCCCTTTGAACTATATATGTTCAGTAAATTTAAAAACATTTTAGGATAAACCATTTCTATTTAGTAGTCATGTTAAAAAAATTTAAATAAATCCTAGTGTATTACTATGAATTCATAATCTAGTCACTTAATATCAAAAATCTATGGAATATTTATGTGAGAATTTTGTTTTATATTTTAGTCATGAAAATACATTTTGTTAATAAATGGAGTATGTTTATGTGGATGTAAAACCTTAGACATTAATAAATGAAAAACCTTATTTTGAAACAAGTTTACAACATGAACTTTTAAATTTCAATCATTATATTACATTAAGTTAATTAAAAATTCACCACATGAAAATATTATTCAAAAATCTATGAAAATTTAAAAAATATATCAAAATTCACCGTTAAATTAGTGTTAATTTTACCACTAATAACCAATCAGAATACAAACAGATTCCATTAAAATTATCTTATCAATGAACACAAGGAATGATTAATGAAACAAAATAAGAAATAACATCACACACCTAGAAAAAAAAATTTTGAGACATCTATATATATAAAAATTAAAGAAGATTCATCCAAATAAATGGTTTAATAATTCCACTCACTCATACAATCCATTGGTAATTTGATATTCTTATAAAAAGAGGGTGATCATGCCAGTTTTTTATTTATTTATCATTGTTTTATGATTCTCCTACCACTTACCCTAGATATAGATTTTCTATAAAGAATCAATATTATTTTTTTTAATGAAAAACCTTTGTTATCCTATCTTGACACTTGATTCAATCCACCATAAACTCATGGCACTTTACTGATCTCCATGAGATGGAAAAAAGTTCCATTGTCTTTTGCTATTAATGTGGGTATTGATTCTTCCCTTAAACACAATGTTAAATTAATGAGACTATAGTAAAAATTCATTATTTCCAACATAAATTTAATTAGAAGAAAACATTAATTCTAAAAAATGTGAACCAAAATACAAAATAACAAATACAAGGATATAATTCTATATATGGATAACATGAAATATGAAGCTAAATTCTGGTGAAAAGTAATTTTCTTTATATTCCACCACCTCAATTGATCCATATGGGTCAATGTATTATCCCTTTTACAAGGTATATGTATTTTCAACACCTGGAAAATAGATTATAGTAAGAAATTATATATATATATATATATATATATATTGGGAAATATATAGTGTTTGTGGAAACATTCCTGTTAGGATTATACTATATGATCTTCATATAACCTCAGTAAAATAGACCACAACATGCTAATTTGAATAAAAAATATAGAAAATTAATTTTCTTCTTAATAGAAAATATTATCAAAGAGAAATTTAATTTAAAAAATGAATTTAAATAAAATATATTATGAAATTTTAATTTTAAATATATAAGTGTTAGAAAGGACATGCAAGAAAGAAAAAATTGTTTAATGAAACCAACCATGCATCATGAAATTTGAAAAAGGGAAACTAAGGTCATGAGAACTAGGATGCTCCCATATAGTAATATATCTAATGATATTGAGAATACATTAGGTAGGGTCTCATCATGGGACAATATGGACACTAGTTATAATCACCTAATATATATTAGCAATGATTTGACTATCCACCAACATTGTCCCATAATAAATATTATAATGATATCCATTAAGTCGAGTATCACTATAATATTTTTGTGGTACATAAATTGTGGTCACACCTAAGAATCCATGATTTACCATGATGAAATTACCATCATCAAAGGATTAGGTAATTCTTAAAATAAATCATGATACCCCACATTTATAATAATAATTAAAGATTTACCAAAATAGTGGTATTAATTTTTATAAATGAATCCCATGGAAGTTTTTAATATAAACTTGATAAACATGATAAAAGTACATAGAATTAGATAAACACCAATTTAACCCATGTATTACCCAATAAATAAATTTCCTTAAATCATTATAATTCATAATAATACATTCCATCAAAACATTTATATTCAATTCATAAAAAAATTCAATAAAATTTTATACATCATAATATATTCATCTCATAATTCAAAACCAAGTTTATTATTTTTCAAGAATTTCACCCCAATAAATTTTGAATTCACGGAGAAAAAAAATAAATTCAATCCCTGTGATCATAGATATCATTTATTAATTTATATCATTTTTAATCATTGATTTAAAAAATCATCATGTCATTGTTTCTAGAATAAAGGAAAACACATTTATCCACATACCTCTTTATTCCATCCTTTTAGATAAAAACGTTTATTATAAATATATTATTAATCAAAAATAAAAATAATCAGGTAATCCTTTAATAAATGAAATTTAAATACAATTACCAAGAATCAATATAATGAGAATGAAACATCTAACCAGTTGATGTGGAAATGGAAAGGTCCACTATAACATATTAGATAAAAATTAAAATTGTTTTTTGGGGGTTTTCCTTGAAATGGATAAACCATAAAAATCCATCAACTCTATATATATATATATGTATCATGATAATTTGAATTGAATTATAGGAGGAAAATGATTATAATATGTTTGGTGAGAGAAGAGGTTAATATTACTCTAATTCCCATGGATGAGTGTGATGGAATCCTAAGGTGTAGAATAGATAAATAGTATGATGACCTCATATACATGGGGGTGGGGGTCAAGTACATGGTAAGGAGAACAGGGTGAGTACCACACTTTTACAATGGTTCTTATTAAATGATAAAAATCATTATATTTTTTTATATGATAAAATTCTATAACCATAATGTTTACCTATCACCAATTTTCATGAAAAAATTTAATCAACCAAATGATAATTATTATCATAATACATGATAAATAGAAATTTTAAATTTCTATTTATTTAGTTGTACTAATAAATATAAATATATATATATATAAATCATTAAATTATAAAAAAATTATAATAAAAAAATTAATTTTCTATAAAAAATATAATTAGTTACCTGATCACTATAAACATAAAATAAAATAATATAATAATATAATAGTTAATTATAACTTGTATCGAGACGTTATGACATTAGAGTTGATGCTTTGGGTGAAATTCAAGATATTCAAATTTGACTTACATGGTCTCTTGGAAAATACACGCCCACATTGCAATAAAAATTGTTTATTAAAAACATTTAAATCAAAAATACATTCATATTGAAATTTATATTTATTTTAAAATATTTTTGATAAATAAACTTTTCTATTACCCTTTATATCATGAATCTTTCGGAATCTATCTTACAGTTGGAATCAGATTCTATATACTCATTTTTATCATCACTAAAATCATTTAAATGGAAAAACTCCCCAAATTTCCAACTATAAAATTTTACACTCATAAAAGTAAGAGGATTTATAATAAAACTCTTATGAATAATAAATAAAAAAAATATAATTCAATATATAATTCATTAATTAATAGACAATTCACATTGAAAGCACATAACAAGAACAACATGTTATGAAAATGGTACTAATACACTCAAGGTGGAATGAATCATAGTGTTGTGAAAAAAAACGCTTTCTTCATTTTAGATATATAACACTCAGTCATATTTATATGTGGTTACTGTGATAGAGAATTAGGGTTCAACATATCAATACCTCATCTTATCTGATATTATATGTCAATATTATTTTATAAATTATAGTACACAATCAAATGAGAATTTTATTTCCTTCACCTTGCCTTAGCTAGGTCTAATTATCATAAATAATATGATATGTTTGTACTAATAATTCTGGTGTAAATTTATTTTAGTGTATATAAATTTCTATTATTTTAACTCTATTCCAAGGTTAATTTTCCTTTTCTATTATTTAGGGATTTCATAGTACCCACCCATGGGTCTCTCCCTTTTCTCAATTCTCGATGAACTAATTAAAATAAAATACTGTTCTATAAAATTGAAGGTCATTTTAATATAAATATAAAAAGTCTATAAACTATTATTCATTATGTTTTTATTTAATGCTCAATTGAAATATATTTCACTATGATTATTTTCCACGAATATATGTCATAAAATTCGGAATAAAATTGTTTATTTAGTTCCTTCTATGAGATATTTACACAATACTAATATCTCCTCTATATTAAGAATAATTACACAATGGTATTAAATTTATTTCACTCTTTATACTTTCTCAATAAGACAGAAATAATTAGTTATATTCCACATGTATATAGCCTTTTTCCTTAGATAAACATGATCAGTCAATGATTATCAATCATAGATCTTCTTCTCTCTAATCCTGATCTCTCAATTTCATTATTCACATCCCTATAATAATGATGTAATTTTATATATGAAATTCTGCCTCTTAGACTATAATTAATTTAATATAATCAACAATCATTCCTCCAATACAATGAGATTATTCGATGTTCCAAACTCATTGATTTCAAAAAAATACATCCAAATAGTCCATGTAAAACTCTAAAACAATATTTCATTTCATTCCCCATTAAAATATTACAAATTATTTTATTTTATCATACCAATACACACCCTAGTGTGTTCATTAATCACCCATAGTGTGTCATTTTCCAAATAATTCCATGTTTTATGAAGGCCATAATATTCAAACACACACATCTCAATAAATCTATATGTTTTATATTTAAAATATCTATATCTTCACTAACCATGACCTAATAATCTCAAAACTATGGAATAAGTTATTTTTCTCTGAACACTGATATGCATGGATTCTTCTATGACTTCTATCCCTTTTCTAGATCATTTAAGAAAATTTGATTATTGAATAATCTTTCATCGTATAATGGAAATAATCAAATCCCTTATTTTGGATAATAATTTATTAGGACCACCCAAACATAATTTTTACATGTTTCAATATTCCACATAGAAAACAGGGAATTTTTAAACCAATAAAACATCTTATAAATTGAGGTGATATTTAACTCTCTATTTCATATCAACTCTCTATACCATGATCAACTTTTGGTGATCCGCAATGTTAAAATTCATAGATAGTCATACTATTTTCCACTATGGAACATTGAGGTTGAATATACCATTTTTTCATTTATTTTACTCAAATGTAGTACAACCACTACTATGATAATTTTATCCTTCCACATTATATACATTGAATACCTCAAGCTAATATTACCCCCAAAAAATCTAAAGTGTATTAAACAATTATTTATTTTTAGATTTTACTTCCCTATTGTGTAGACTTTCCACCACCATTTTTGGATACATTCTCCTCAAATATAATCATCTATCCAACTAAAAATGAATCTTTTCATAATCTTACATATTATAATTCCTTAACAAGATAAAAATGGAAATGATTAACTCATTTAACATCCTTAAAATCTAGATTTATATATAGTTCATCAATCATACTCATTTATCCTATACATGAAATGTATAACTATCACAATACACATTTATTCACATTCCATTAATTTTATTATTCAACCATTGAGTTTCCACTCTACTCTCCCTTTGGATTTGGAAATAGTAGTGGTAATGATCATTATAATATTATAATTCAATTTATATAAAATTAATTACTCTAATCCACTTTCACCATAATTATTCATGGTTTAATTACATTTACAATTTTTTCCTTTATATAACATCTTGACTACAACATTATCCCATTATAAAAAAACTAAAAACTCAATATTGACTTTCACCAAATGTATTGAATAAAATATTAAAAATAATCATAGTTATAAAATTATGGGTACTCCCTTGATCATTACATTAAAAAACATGTGTGGGTCCACCATTCGATTAATAATGTTTTCTAATGTCACATGAGATTGGGTGTAGGACCTCCACCAATAGATTTGACACTCCCTTGATAAATGTACATCCCCTTGAGGAGGTATGGGAACTATATACACAAGGTCATCACTCTATATACATTTAAACATTCCCACAACAAGATAATGGTCCCCCAAAAAAGTAATAAGATTAATGTGAGTGTTCTATTATGAGGAAAATTCAATTATTTTTCATGTATATTGATGTGAACCTGAATTTTTTGAACAATATATATGATTTACCATGTCATTATGGGTGATAAAGATTATAAGAACTTTTATTGAAGTTTTGTTCAATGAAGAAATATCATGTAATATTTATATTCAAGGAAGATGAATTTTTTGGATTACATTAAATGTGAAGGATGTACATGCTGTGTAGTAGTGACACACTGTATTTTGATCACACATGGTTGTATAGGTTTTTTGACTATGAATCAAAAAAGTTAAACATATAGTGGTTGTATATAATTATTAGTCAAAACCCATGTGGGATTAAATGGAAAGGTACATAGTTTGGGAACCCATGTGGGGTAAACACTATGCATGAGGAGGTACACACCCTATAGTCCAATATTGTACACCCCTAGTGGGGATTTAATATATTATAACTTTTCCTTGTGGGGTCAAAAATCACGTACAAGAAACACATGCTATGTAATTTAGGAAATTACACACTGAGTGGATCATGGAAAACACCATGTGTTGACCTTTGGGGTTACACACCATGTAACCAAAGTATACACTGTTTATATTTTCCTTCATTGTCTTGTTCTATCCATTTATCACATTAGTGTCATAACATGACTTTTATTTATTTAATTTTGAGAATTTTTCTAGATATATCATAATTGATGTATCCTTTCAGTGTTTAGAGTCGATATGGATAATTTTTTTGGTCAGTGACAAATTATAGGATGATTTCTTTAAAGTTTGGTTATAGGATACGTCAGGGGATGGGTTATGAGTTATGATGCCTAGGTGATGGTTGTGTTCTCATTGGTTATCCTTGAATTATTAATTATATGCTACTGTTATTGAAGGTTCGTTGAATAGATCCTATAATGTGAGATAAAGTATTATATCTGAGGAGATGTTGGTACGTCCCTACATATCAGGACCAATTGCTTGAGGTTATATAAATTGAGTTTTTTCACTTCTATTTTATGATTGAAGCTATTGAATCATTTGTCCGGGATTGATGTCTTGGTATAGTGTTTATGGATGGGTTTTTTTGAGATATTGTGATGATTCTAAGAGACAATTGAGGATTCCATTTTTGTATGGTTTCTAAGAGTGTGATTGGTGGTTGTCGTAATCAAAAGTTGATAAATATCATGTGGAATTGTTTACCTTTTTAGGGATCCTTTATAAAGGTTATTTCTTTTGAAGATTTCATGAGGACCATTTGGAATTCCCCTCTTGGGGGGATTATGCTTTTGATTGTATTAGGTGTAATATTGACTAAATATTAGTTGGAGGCCATTGAATGTTATTTGTTTTTTTACACAAGGTGTGTCCCATTATTTTTTATGATCTAGAGGAACCCATAAAATGGTTTCCTTCTCTTTAAGTGTCCATTTTTTGGTTTAATTTTTTATCATGCATGGAAAAGGTGATAGGGGAGTCCAATGGTGGATGTTTCCGTATATTGTTTCCTCATGGATTGATGGAGTCTCAATTTTGGTTTAGAAATTATATAGTTCCTTATGATATTATGGTGGATATTTTTTGGATTTTGGGATCCTAGGTACTCGAAGAGGCCCAGATATATTTGGTCTAATATTAGATCAGTTCTTCTAGTTCAGTTGTCATTATGGTGGGTCTGACATCCGATCATACCATGTCCAGATGGACATTTTTTGTGTTGTTTAAAGTAGTTCTACGTAGAAAAATGTTTGATGAGGATACCGTTGGGTTATCATTGATTAGACATTGGCTAGGGTTTTTGATCTACATATTTTATTTGTAGTCTCCCATTGCTATGAATGGATTATGTCACTAATGGAAAACATGGATGAGTGAAACCCCCATCTAGTTTAGTCTGACAGCACAGCATGTGTGGCTTCCTGATCATGAGGTTTAGATAAGCAAACAGAGAGGATCTTATGTGTTATGGATACTATTTTACTCTAGATCCAAATGGATTTCATGTTCTCCTAGGGTTATTTTAGATCCCACTATGTTTGGTCCAAATATGTTTCCCAATTAATTATTTCCTGAAAATCGAGACCCACATGTTAACTACTAATGTCAACCTAGATATTGCTATATCTTTTTCAAATCATGTTATTTTAGTCCTATATCCATATAAATGTTCTTTGAGGTTATGGAAAACAATGGCTATTACATGGGGTCTAGTATTTATGTATGTTTTATTTATTTATATCATATAACTTTTGTAGATCTCGTAGATGCACCTACTGCTCTGTGGATATTTGAGGTGAATACTATAAATCCTTATGTGGAGGCCAGAATAGGGGTAGATTTACCTCAGGTTTTATGATAGAACATGTAGTTTTCTATTTTACAAATCTTATTTAGCATAGTTTTTGTAATTTTTGTTTAAATATAGGTGTTATTAGTTTTGAATATGTTGGGAATATCATTTTTTTCTTAAACTTGTTACGAAATAAAATTACAAATTCACTATTAGTGAGGCCTACATAGATTTATTTATCCATCATATACATGAACCTCTATTTGTGTGTGTAAACCTAGAGTTAGCATTAATGTTGGATCAAAGGTTTCTTGGCTGAGGGGGGTTAGGTACAGTATTTCTAGATCAACTAGGGCTTTTGGTGTGAAGTCTCACGATTTTGATATAGTAGCTTCAGGATCACAATGAATAGGTATAAGGTTTGACTATGTGTTGGTAGTGGAAACAAGTATATTTATTTTCAGTTTTTTTATATGTGGTTATCATATTGGGAAACCAACAGGTTTATCCTTTTGATTAGCTAGATTTGGTGATGTTCATGGTTAATTGGGGATAGTTAGTTACAAAATGTTATCAAATATTATTTTTATAGTTTTGTGATTAATTATACAGAAGGTTGGGGATTTTTTTAAAATTGTGATGGGAATCAAAATGGTCTGTTATAAACATAATTGCTAATTAAAAGTCCATTTTTCTCAGTATTGGAATTTCATTTGTGTAATTTATTATAGTTTTGTGATTTCAAATAGGATTATTAATTTGGGTTTTTTAAAATATTGATTTATTATGTTTTATAAAGAATATCCTATGGTAAATATGCTAGTTTTCATGCATCATTCTAGGATTGTAGTATTCATATTATATATTCTTATATGTGGTTTTATACTAAAGATGGAGGTTCAAATCTTTATACTATCAGAATCTTCTCATATGGTGTTTTATCATATATTTATATGGTGTATGTATACTCAGGTAAACCATATATATATTTTCTTCAAATGAAATGTCATGTGAATCTTGTGTCATGTTGTTCTCCAGTGGTGGAGGTGTATCCCCTTAATCGAGGGATGAATATAAACATATTTGGGTTGGTAGTGAGTTATGAGAACCCAATTGGTGGAACAATTATATAATGGCTGCATGAGGTATTTCATTAATTGCATAAATATTCCATATGTTTTTGGTTATCATTAACATTAAGGTTTTTGTTTCTTGGGAGGGGACTATTCCTACATTATTTTGTCTATCAGATAGTGTTGTAGGCCATGTGTTCCTTCTATAATAACAACATTGGTGGGAATGTATATTATTAATTGGGGTGTAAATTGAGGTATTAAATGAAAAGAATGGGATTAGGGATGATAATTCATAGTGCTTGAGATGTTGAATACTAGTATTTATCTTTATATTTTGGCTAGTTTGAGAGGGAATGTTTAGTTGGACAATAGGCTCTACCCATTTAGGTTTCAATTTGGGTAACCCAATGAGGCCATGATTGGAATCATGTGTATTTGATTCTATGATCATGTCGGGGTGTTCATGTTGTAGATCATGGCATGATGTAGAAGCCACGATGTTGAATAACGGTGAAGAGGTTGATCTTATTTTTGAAAATGTCATATGTGTGGACCATGATATATGGATTTTTGTGTGTTTTCATACTCTCATTAGTAATTATCCTTCAGAATAATGATCTATGTTCTAATATTCAAAAAACATTAATGAAATTATTGAGGTGGAGAGAGCACTAGAGGCTATTGTAGGTCATGAGACTCAATTTTGGTATCTTACTGATTTCTTAGGTTGTTGGAGTTTTTTTCTGGAACACAGGTGTAAGAAATTTTTCCATGATTATAAATTTAATTTGATGATGGATATATTATGGGATGTTCTTTTTTTTTGTTGGTTTGTGGTTTTATGATAAGAATACACATATAATGAAGACAAGTAAATCATTGATTGTTTAATTTATCTCATTTTTTTGAGGAGTTAAGGATATTGTAACACTATTGCTGGATGTTCAAGATTGCATCCTTTATGCTAGTTCTTGGGGAAAATCATGGTTATTTGTTTTACATCAGCCATTATAGAGGGAGGAATCATTTTTAATGGGGATTTTGTGATGACCCTTGTCCACTTAGTTTGTGAAAATCAAGGGAAACTTTATCCTTTTAGTTCCCATTACTGTTTATGCGAAAAATGTAAATTTTTTCTATAAGATGGTCTTGGGTAACTTTACTAACCTCTTTGATAGTTTTAGAAATGGTGTTTACCCTATAATAAGAGTTTGGTGTAAATAAAAATTGTATTAATTTTTAAATAATAGTAATTAATTTATTTATTAAATTTTCATTAGTTTTTACATGTTCCATTATTTTCACATGTTTAATTATTGATATTTTTTAAATGGGGAATAAGATTGAGATTTTAACCCTATGTTTGAGAATAAATTTTTTTTTATAGGGGATTCATAACCTTTCATCTTGTGCTAGGCTCAACCCCATTTATTTTTCCTTTTCCTTTTCCTTTTATTTTTCTTCATTTTTCTTTTTTACTTTTTTCTTGTCTCTTCATTCTCTTCTCTCTAAATTAACTTGTATGCCCACTGTGATGCCTATATTTGGGTATTTGGTCAAGATAGGGAAAAGAAGAGATGAGAGTCATAAATAGATGTTGGTGAACCACCACAAAACTCTGGTCATGTAAAGTCATTTTACAAAATCTGAGGATTGTGAATCTGATCAAATCATTGGTGGTTTCCACCTTTTGATTGGACCATATTATATTTTCACCATAAACACACAAAATATATTATTATTTTTGTTTTAATTACTTTTATAGATTTATGGGGACCACTTGTGGGTCAATATGTGGACTTTGGGAATAAATTAGGTGTTTTAGGATGCTTTTATGGGTTTTAGTTTAGGATTACTTTTGTTAAGAGTGTGTGGTGTATAGAAAACACACCATGTGATCTTCCTATTTAGGGAATATTATGTTTTGGGACTACATGTTGTGTTCATAGGGTTCACACCTTGTATTTGTGAATTAGGTTTTGTCAGGGTCACATGGATTTCTAGGGTACACTAACTTGACTCATGTAAGGTACATGACTAGTGGACATGTTCTATGCCAAGACATACCCTTTTTCCGGGTACATGACTAGGTGGTTGGATGGGAACCCCATGTAGGGTACACTCAATGTATGGGGTGGTATACATAATGTACTCTGGAATTGCACACGCCAGGCAACGTTATGGTATATGGGATGGTAGCCATGTAGAGGTACACAACATGTATATGGACCACATTCCATGTTATTTTGGAATGTAATCAATAGATGTCTTGAGGCCCAGAACTAGGGAGGACCATTCGGGTTACCTGTCATATACACAAAGTACACTCTGTGCACTTTTTCCTTCCCTGGTATATTGTAATAATTTTTCCATGGATTCACAGTTATATATGTGAGTGGTGATTTTTTGAGTATCTTTTTATATAAATTATTTTATTGGAATAATTTTAGTGTTTATAGGCCAATTGCATAGTGTATTGGATGAGTGGAAATTATTTTGAGTATTTCATTGAGGATTGGTTTTTGAATCCACATTGGGGTTGGGTTGTGTGTTTTTTGGTATATATGGGTGTTTCGAACTTATTAGTTATCCTTGCCTTGTGAGTTATAAGATTATATTGTTTAATGTTCATCACATGTATCCCAATAGGTGGTATAAATTAGTATCTCTTAGGATATCATGGTTTGTCTCTGTATATAGGGATTGGTCTCTTGAGGTTAGAAATTTTGCAGTTTAACTCTTAAGTTTTAGTATCAAATTTGTTAGAGCCTTCATGATGGGTTGACTACATGGGATGGGGGTTATAGATATGATACATTACTATGTTGATATGAGTTTTATGGACTTTTGAGGATTACTTTATGATATTTTTCTGGATCATTTTATCAGTGGTTATTGTAGTTGATGATTGAGAATGACATTGTGGTATGGTTTGGCTTGTGTCGAGGAGACCTTATTGGGGGTCATGATTTTGATGTCATCTTGAGTACTATTGTGAATTACCCTATAATAGGAATTATACATTTGAATGTTGATTAGGTGTGTTGTTCAATGAGGATTAGTTGGAGCCAACTGAGGTTTTTTTGTTAGTTTCTATACTGAGAATGTCCAATAATTTTAGATGGTCAAAATGAACTCTTATAAGATCTCTGAGCATTTTTTGGAATTTAAGATACAAAAGGATGTTTATGCCAGTGTGTATGGAGATATTTGGTGTTGTAATGTTGTCCCATTGAGGAATTAACATTATTTTGTGACCTAGGGGACCCTGGGAGTCCCAACATCGATTTATCCATGAGGTGGCTTTTTGTAATCCTATATTTGTTATCTATTAGATGTTGAGATCTAAGGTGTTAGAGTATATTAGGCTATTTTTTGTCTAATAGTGGATAGAAACTACTAGTATAGATCATTCGATGGTGGGTATGAGGTTATATCATTGCATGTTCATCTAGTCATTGGATATGTTGTCTGAGGTAATTTATTTCTAATTAACAATTTAAGGATGAGACACTTGGGATATCGTGGATCAGTTTTCACTATGTTTTGATTTTTTTTCCCTCCTATATTGGAAATTTGTGTTATATTTTCCTAAATAATTAATATTTGATCTAAATTAGTAAAACCCCCATCTAGGATATTTTTATACCCTGTCTACTGTGGATTTGGTATCATGATGTTTTGAGGTACTCAAAGAGTGGATTTTGGGTTCTATGGATACTATTGGGTTCCTCGTACCCATTGGTGTCTTGGATCATAGTTTTATTTATGTGTTCCTCCTTTTTAGTTACATAACTACTTTTTGATTCATTATACAGGTCCTTAGAGACATATTCTTTAGTTATGTCAATCTAGTTGTTCTTGTATCTATTTCAAATCAAGATATTTGAGTCTTAGAGCCATGTTGATTAACTGTTTGGTCATGGATTCCTATGGATATTCCCTAGGGTCCGATATTTCTTCATGTTGCATTAATATGTCTCTAATATCGTGTGTATATTAGGAAAATGCACTAGTTTTTGTGTGGATGGGAGATCTGGATGCTATTAATCCTCTGGTGGGGGCTAGAGGGGTGGATTTACCTTAGGTGTCATGCTAGTAACCATGGATTGAAATTTTACATGTTTTATCCACCTTTTTAGTCATATTTTGTTTAATTTAAACCATTATTAGTTTCAACTAGTTTTGGTATATCACATTTTCATGAAATTATCATAATAGAGGATCGTTGTTGGGGGTGTCGTACATGGATATATTTATCACCCCTTATAATTGATCCTCACTGTGTGTGAAACCATATTTTTTACTTGTATTTTAGAAAAAATGATTCATAACAGATGTGGATGAGGATTAGTATTTCATGATTGAGCAAAGATGCTCTCGTTGAGTCTCATGATTAGGATAGAGGAGATTGATTGTCTCGGAGACCAAGTATGTGAATTGGATCAGTGTTTCCGGTGGATCTAGTTATATTTATTCTATGTTTATTAATCTTTTATATGAGTTTGTCCTAGTAGGTGAGAGACTGAATTTTTTCAAGATTCTGATTCAGTAAATCTTTCTGCTTCATTTCATTTATTATAAGATTGTTTTGTTTCATTTTTCTTATGCCTGCACTGATGATTACTTTTGTGTATGAGTATGGTTATTTTAGTTTCTATTTCACTATACCATGAAGGTATAGTTTCCCCACAATATCATTTAGACCCTCATTTTTGGTTATCAAAAAAAAGAATTTATGTATCCCTTTTTATGTCATTGCAGTGAGATAGATTGGGTGGTGTTCCACATCAAACCATGTTGTTTCATTATAATATATAGATTTACCTACATTTGAACATTCATTTAGTTGACTGGATGGTTTATAAATGTACTTTTCATGTACATAGTTATTATCTCATTCATTAATATAAATATAGTCTTATATAAGGACTAATTTACTTCATAGGATAACCAAATTGAGTTTCATCTTGATAGATGACTTATAGTCTTCATGGAGGTACTCTGATAATATTCCCATATTTATAGTTTAAATTATACATCCCGAATTTGGACTGATATTTATAATTATGTATGATATTTTATAGTATTTTTTTTAGTTTTATAGTGTTATGATATAAAATTATTCTATATTTTGAATTGTTTTGATTTCTTTTCAATTACTTTGTGAGTAGAGATATATGTTAGCAGTTGATATGATTCATATAGTTGTAATGAATCTTGTTTCATTGTGTTCAAACCAAAGTGTGAGTGTAACATCCCAGGTAAATAAAGAATAAGACATATTCATATTTATTAATATTTTTTTAAAATATTAATTTTATTTTAAATGGGTTGCTATGTTCGATAGCGTACCCGATACACAACGATGAGTTCCTTTGAAAACATACGTTGCACACTAGTAATATAATAATATTATTTTAAATGTTAGTTTACACGTAGTCGTTGTACTGGCGGGAATGGATAAGAAATAACTAAAATATTATTATATGTTTTTAAATGTTTTTACATTTATCCAATAAAGGATAAAGGCTTAAAATACGAAAAGAATTCAATTTTAGGCATATATACTCTAATTTTCACTAAAGGTTCACTTATCACCTTTTGATGGCGAACCGTCATTAAATATAGTTTTTATCACTCTTATACTTTATTTTGGACCAAATATAACTCTTCTTTAGAATCAGGACATCAAAATTTACTTTGTGTAAATTTTTGGTATCGTTCCGATAAAGTTCATTTTTTTAAATAAATAGTGAAAATTGTTGTATTTTAATTCAAAACCTCTTTTTAATCTAATTTTTAATATGATTAGATTATCTTTTGAATTATTTTTAAAGTAAAATTAGAAAATATTTTTACCATTAAATCCAATAGTTTTCGTTGGAATTAATTTCACTTTGAAATCAGACTTAAACTAGTGTAAATATTTTGATACTTATTGTTCCACAAAATGATGTCATGCTTTCTGTTTCAATATGACCATTATGATGCCAGGTGTCCAAGTCCCTCCGAGTTTTTTGGAAAAATATGACCGTTGGAGGAGATGTGACCGTTGGAACCCAAGGCCTATAAATAGGAGGTCATTTGAAGCTGAGAGTACAACAGAAAGTAATAACAAGCGTGATACAAATGTGATACTTTACTTCTATCAAGTTCTAGAGAGAGATGTTGTGACTTCTCTCATGCTTTGTGCTTTGTGCGTCTGATCATCGTATCGAGGGCTTTCAAGTGATTGAAAGACAGAGGTTCCGATTACCTACAAAATCGAGGGCTGCCGGGGATACACAGACAGACGGTCCGATCATCGTATCGAGGGCTACCGGGGATAGGCAGACGGACGAACCGATCATCGTATCGAGGGCTATTGGGGATAGGCAGACGGACGAACTGATCATTGTATCGAGGGCTTACCAAGGTGTTGGTGAGACATACCTTTTATCCTAGGTGAAAGGATAACCCTTCTCTTTGGGTCAAAAGAATTGTAATACTTTTACTTTTCCGCTGCTGCTTGTATTGGAAAGGAATTTGTATTGTTTCCTTTCTTCTTTACATATTCATTTGTAATTGTTTCAATTACATCCATTCTATTACATATTGTATTGATTGATTCTATACGCTTTAAGCTAGAATCATTCATCTATTGGCTCCTGAGAATCAATAATCCAATATTAAAAAGGGGGAATATATAAGGTGTGGGGTCCGGATTTAGTTCCTAAAGATCATCAAAAAATAATTATGGTTCCTCTACACACCCATTCGATTATTTGTTACCCATAACTAGTGTAAAAATCACATAATGCAGCGAGGAACAAACATTCTATGATGGTGGTTAAAAAGTAAGTCAACAACCAAATCAACAATGAAATTCTAGTATTAGATATGTTATACCATATTTTAGGCTAGCTTAATTGGGCATGGCCCCATTCAAGAATTGTTGAATCATTTAGGGTCTTATAAGGATGGATCTTATCCCATTTGGGAGGTAATGAATTTATCAATGACATCAATTACAAGGCTCAAATTTATGCATCATTTTCAAATAATTTATGTTCTGAGGTTAATATTTCAATGTGAATGGGGTATTTATAACATGCTGAATTACTATACCAAACTAGAATGATAGTGGATATTGTAACCAAAACTGAAAAGCATCACATGTGTATAATTACACTAATATAGGGTGTTTTGGTGACCAAAATTGATAAGGATAAAATTTGTGATGCATATACACCATATTGACTAATAGAAAAAAAAAATATGTAATGCCAATACACAACTCTTACCTAAAATCCTTGAACTAAGTGGGGCCATGTTATCAAATTACAATTCTAGATAATTCTCAAGTAGTAAGATATGGTTACTATGGTAACTATTTTTCTATATAACTTTCCCAAATCATTTTTTAATGATTATAGAAAAGTATGGATTTCTTCATATTAAAAGGATATACTGATTGGTTTTGAATTATAAATCAATGATTCATCCTTTCTTGAGTGTGATGATTATAGAATGTACCATGTAGGACTGACATGCTACATTCTATTCATGAGGCTCACACCAATGAATCCCTATGTTATTAAATTACTAGTAAGTAGTTGAGAAAGGTGGAATCATATGATTACTCTGACAAACCAGCCTCTCAACCAATCATTCCTTTCATTTATTTGTTATTTTTAGTTTGGGAATAGTGGGATTATTTAGGGGATAATTTCCCCCTTTCAGGGAATTTGGTATGACCTATATATGATGTAAATCCTTGTCACAAATCAGCCCGGGTCAACCATGATGGATTCGTGACAAAATAGTATCATAGGAGTCCCTTATTATTAGTGGTATTTGGTATATGGAGATTAGGACTCTCAGGACATAAGAGGAATGTACAAGAAGGGCGTCATGAACCCTCAATCGTTCCAACCCTCGTGTATCTAAGGTTAGTCTGGGAATTGTGTCCTCATCTTATTTTAGATGGTTTTATACTTGGGGAAGAAAAAGGAGGAACAATGGTGTCATATTTTGATTTTTCATTGATTAAAGGAAAATGTGATATCCAAGTTTGTAGTTCAAGTTCTTCTTAGTCATATTTCCTACTTGGGACATTACACACTATCATGTCACCATGTTGTGAATAAACATTGGTCCCTCTCACATATATTTTGGTGTATGTTATGTTTTTTCTTGGTTCTAGTTGGTGTAAGTTTTTTCTATTAAATGAAAAAGGATTTTGAAAATGATGATGTTTTCTATTAAAAGTTTTTGGGATTGCTAATTTTTTTAATGGAAAATTTCTGTCCCGGTAATCTAGTAATTTTTTGAAATTAGTAAAGAAATGAAATTTATTGAAAGATATGTGACAACTCATGGGATGTTAGGTGTGTTTTTGTTAAATTATAGGCCTAAACATGTTTTCAAAAGGTTGTTTTTGAAAGGGATGATTTTTTATATGTTTTTATTTGTTTGGTTCTAAGATGGTTGTTTTTTGATGAAGGCACATTCATTGATTTTTCATCGTATTTATATTAGTTTTGGATTGGTGTTTATATGTTGTTCATAAAACACTTCCCATAAAGGTCCCCAAGGTTTCTGATTAGTCATGCCTAGTTTTTGGTCTTTCTCAGACATTGCATATATTTTATAGTGATCAATTTTTGTTAGAGGTTTTAGAGTGGGCTAAAGTGGTCGATCACATCATGAGGGTATTGGGAACTCCTGAAGCTATCAGAGTTCATACCATTTTGGATCTATTTGAAGGTCCACTGTGGATAAATGGGATTTTTTCACCCCCCACAATCAATGAAAGTTGCGATGATGTGATATTTCATTAAATAAATATTTATTCGATGGTTCATACCTGAAAAGGTGAATATAATTAAAAGTGTAAAACATGTGTGTATTCAATAAGTTAAATGGATGATGAAAGCATATGTTGACCATTTCAAGGAACATGTATCCTTTTACATTGATGTAGAGTCAAATGATTTGATGAAGACTTCCCTCTTTATCTATGTACTTCATCAAGAGATCATGGATCGAGTCCTCCATTCTATGGACCATCGTTTTGTAAAGCTTGTGGATGATTCATTCCTAGATGAGTTGGTATCTGATGCACAAACTATTAGAAATCTATCATATGTAGTTTCTTATGAAGGATACCCATCTAGAAAGCAATGTGTGCTAGATGAACCTTTTTATAAACAGACCAATGCAATGGTTCTGGCTTCCAGTTTGTCAGACCATTCAATGGTGTTCCATCAGTGTGGACGATTAGGGAACATGAAACCATCATGTAGCTTTCCTCTGAAGAAATACCATAATTTCGGGAATCTGGGACATCTGGATATGTTATTCATGAAGGCTCTCATGATAAGGACATTGTGATTGGAGGATTATAGTGCCGGACTGGAAGGAAGGAGATGCATTAGCCATCAAAGACCTAAACACAGGTCGTGGTGTGAATCTCATGTATAGTCAAGAGTTACAAGGGGTGTAAAGCCGTTGTTTTTATTTTGTGTCTGATGAGGGTAATGGAAAACTTAAAGAATTTTTGTTCTTGTTTCTCTACTGTTAATATTTTAGTGTTACTGGGAATTAATTGCTCAATGGGGGAATGTTATGAACTTGTTCTATTGTATTCCAATAGTTATGTTTTGTGGATTACGGTTTTCTAAATCATTTTTTTCTTAAAAGTGTGTTTGGACCATGTATGGGTTGATCTCAGTTTAACTGAGATCATTTGGATATGTAAGTGCTTGTGGAAGAATCACTATTTTTTGTTATACTCGGTTATACTTTCTGGTTTATGTTCTGATCGAAGGTTTTTCTGTAGTGTTGGGATATTTTTTTTCTTGGGTTGAGTGTTCCAAGTTTTAGAGGTGGTGATGTCCGCTCATGCTATATTTTTTTGGTTTGGATCGGTAGGGGGTTCTTATGTCTCCCCCCATCCAGTGGTGGTACATTGGGAGTTAAATGTTTTCCTTAGTTGAGTTATCATGGTGGGGGAACCCTCTTGTGTTATCTAATTCTCTTGTGTTATGGTTTCTTTCAGTTTCATTTTGGGAAGGATTCAAGTTCTATATATCGCTCAACTGGGTGACCTTCTAGGTGCATAAACTATCTATGGTGGGGATAATTGTTACACCCCAACATTTAAATTTAAATTTATTTTATTATTTTATAGATTCAGTTAAAATAGTCATGTTGGTGGTTGGGCATGTGTCTAAATTTTTTTATGTATAATAATTTTACTTTGTTTTAGACCAATGTGAGGTAACTATACAGTGGGAGGTAGGCTCAAGGTTAGCCCGGGTGCCCACACCAAATACTATCATTTAAAGTAAATAATTTTTTATGTATATAAAATGAGTTAAATATTTAGATCATAAATATAAAAATGTTATTGTTTTTATAATAAAATTATAATTAATAATGTGTTATTGTTTATATTTTTATTAATATCAACATTTTTTTTATATTGTTATAATGAATCATGACAAGAATATTTTGTTCTTATAAAAATAAAAAAACTGCCTTAATTAATGTTTTATTACTTTTTAAGAAGTTTAATAATGTAATTAATATTTTAAATCAAATGAATAAAATTTTGATTATTATAATTTTTATTTTTGGTGTTATTATTATTATTAATAAGGTTATTTTTAGAATTAATTTATTATTATTTTCATTTTTGAAATTAAGGATTTTGTTATGGATATATAAATATTAATAACAGTTTAAATGTCATCAATATATTTTATTATTATTATTATCAAAATTATAGTGATAATGATAATGATAATGATAATAATTATTAGTACAATTTTTATTGTAACAAAATGAAAATAAAAGAAAACCCATAATCTATATAACACCCCCCCCCCCTTCCCACTGCGCATAGTGGAACCCCATACCTTTCCCCTTATGTGTGTGACTGCCCCAAGCAGGAAGTCTCCCTTCTAGCTGGCCCCCTCACCCCTCGTCGCTCTATACTTCTAAGCTCACCCTCTGCACTTCAGTCAACCTTCCTTGCCTTAGATGCTTCAGTTAGGAAAACCCCTCCTCTCCATTTCTCCAGCCATTGACACACCCAACCCCTAGCAGCCTCCCTCTCCTTTTCTCTAGCAAGTGGCGTACCGACCAAACCTCCCATAATTTTCCCTTTTCAGTGCACTCATACTCGCTGGAAAGATTTCTCTAGTCTGACGACCTAAATAATGATATATCTATTTTCATCTTTGGTGTTTTTATTTTAGTTGGTTATTCCCTAACTCATTGGGTTTTTGTTTCACACATGTTTCTCATTTTATTGGGGATGAAATTTGTCCTCGAGATATTTTTAGCCCACACTTTGAAGGTTTCATCACTTTCTCACAAGCTTGAGGTAGCAGAATGCATAATTTTTCCTTTTTTATGCATTCATGTGGGACATGGTTCTTTCAATTAATAATATTTTTATTTTATTATTTTATTTATAGCATCACATTATATCAAATTATATTAGAAAATAATATATAGGTTTTTATAATTTGTTTATAAATGGATATTGATTTTACTCTTTAGATATGGCTTTGTATTGACACATTTAGTGGGTTTCATTTAAATGCAAATATGTTACCATGATGAATTTTTTTTATTTTGGTCCCCAATCATGTTTTGATAATTGTTTAAATATTATTTTCAAAACTATTATGCACACAATAAATTTTTTGTGGTGTTTCCAAGTGATTGAATTTATTAAAAATATGTTTTAATGACTTTAAGGTGTAATTTTTAGGACTATGGAAACTATGTTGTTGTTTTTAATTGAAATTGTTTCATTAAAGTGATATTTTAGGTTTTCATGAAATTCGTAACACTTATGTTTTTGTTGAAATGTATATTTGGTCCTAAAATTTGGCCCATAGTGTATGGTTTTGAAATTTTATGGTTTGTTAAATGTTTTAAAATGTATTAGGAAGACTTTAAGGATTCCCTAGGGGATGGTTTTTTGTATTTTTAAATAAGGGGTTGGTTGGTCATGGTTTTCGTGGAAATGATATTTTATTAGAAATGGGTTTTAATTCTATTATTGGTTGTTGGTGTATCCCTAGATATTGGAATATCCATGGGTGCACTGGGTACATGCCTGGATGTGTCAATAAATGTAGAAGATGCCTTAAGATGGTTTTTTCTTGAAAGATTAGTTTTATAAAGGGTTGTTATTTTTATAAATGTGTTTTATACTTTTTGTGGGTTCTATGAAATAGATCTAATGGTGTTCCTTGGGATTGGCCCATTTTACCTTAAATCATAATTTTGAGTGTGTTAAAAGTGTAAAGATTGTTTGGTAATTTTGAAGAGATTTCCTATGTGGTTTGAAACTAAAGATAATATTTTTATTTTTAAATATAAATTTAGTGTTTCATAAAATGGCCTCTGTAAATCTATTATACATGTCAAACTAAGTTCCCATTTTTCACTTCCATCTCTAGTGCAATGTTCATGTTGACTGGTTGAAATTATTTTGTTTTGGAGATTGAGTTTCTGTTTGGAAACCTCAAGGTTTTGTGAAATGTTTTAAATGGTTATATATATGTTAGACCGGTTGGAATTTTGAATGATGTGGTGTATAAATTATATATATATATATATATATATATATAGTGGTAACCACTATATGAGGTATATACCTTTATGAGTTATTTTATAGAGTGTCTGTGATTGGGGTAGGAAAGTGTTGTGGAAATAGGTAAGAGGAGTCCCACATGTGAGTGCCTAATAATTACATAGTATTACTTCCTCTATGAGTTCCTTTGATTATTTTATATGATTGAGTGATGGTTACTAATCAACCGTTCTCAGATAGGTTAGTAGGCCATGGATTTTTTCTTAGGCAGTGCGGGATTTACCACTGGATTTTGTCAATTTTAGGGTGGAAAGATGGTTGAAGACATAGGACCTCCACCATAATCATATATATAGTTCCAAAATGAGTAAGATTAGTGTCCATTTAGGTAAATTTAAGATCACACATAGTTACTTGATCAATTATATTGTTTTCATACATTCTGTAGTACTAGTTTATTTCCAGCACAAATTGTTTACCAGTTTGATTTTAGCACATCTTTAGTGTCACCAATTTTGGTTTTCTTTTCCAAATAGAAAAATTGTTAAGTAGATGGTATGTAGTGTGTATTAGGTTTTTTAAATAGAAAAATCATTTTTTTATGTTAAAATTTGAAAAAATTAATTTATATTGGTATTCAAATCATGTAACATTAGATTGTTTTGTGATGTGATATTCTTGGATTATGTGGTTCATCTTTGTATCGTGATGGAGAATTTTAATGATATTACCTTTTTCTTATCCTTTCAGATATAGGATCCATTTTATTAGGTTCTCCTAGATGATTTTCTCATCATTGTATCATGTTTGGTCTTGGATTGGGAGGTGACCTGGAAGGTCACGTAGTGTTATGTGTGATTTTATTTTTTTCTGCAGATAGTTTTTATTTTTATCTCTTATATGAATTTATTTTGTTATCATTTGTTCATTGGAAACATTGTTTCCAATAGTTAAATTATAATCCCTTGAACTAGTTTTCAGCTCATGGGGATCAGTAACACCCTTCAAGCCTTGTCGCTGACCAGTTTGGGTGACTGGGTTAGGGTTGACTGAGGCGGCTCGTTACAATACTCATGATAGACCATGGTTAAATCACATCCCACCTCAAAATTACTTTTAAATATAATCCAAATAATGTTGTGGTGCATATCAGAGAACTATAAGATATATTTTAAGTCATTGGTTGTTTATATTTTTATTCAAATTGAATACTAAAATTGATATAACTCACGTAAGGCTGTTATAATAATAATAATAAAGTTAATTTTGAAGAACAATTTAATTACCATTAATCTAGTAACCCAGATCTAATATGACCATTATTACATTTTTTGAATATATAAGGGATCATGAAATTGAGAATGTATTTCATATTAAGTATGACCAACATAAATATAACATCATTTTAGATGAATATTCAATATATATCAATATTTGTTTGACATAAGGATCGTAATGGTTTAGTGTATTTAGAGACTAGATAAAGAATAAATTTATTTCATAAAATAAATTGAAAATATTCCAAAAAATAATAATATTATTAACTGTATAAATGTATAATACTCAAAACAATTGACCAAAACATTGAGAAGGAATAAAATAAAGGGGGGTCATAGAAGCATAATAAGGGTAGTATGAGAGATATAAATTATAAGAATAAATATGATAATAATAAGCATGTGATAACATAATCACATGAGTGTTATCAAAATAAAATATTCATACCCACCAAAAATAGATCATATACTCCAAAATCAAGTCATATATATATGAATGATGAATTAGGTTCTCAAATAATTAATCATAATTCAGGAGTCATAAAACAAGCACATGGAAACCTAAGAATAGAAAAACATTATACTATGAGAATTTTATTCAAAATCATGTATGTTCATAATATCATTTTCATATATAGAATAAATCAAAATCATGAATCTAAATTTAAACATAGTTATTTTCAATCATCTCAATCTATAAACATGGGATCATAGATAGAAAAAATAATACTAAAATATTAAAATGTGAAAAAAAAAATATTTGACATCACATTGATTATTATAATCATCGCCTCATGATATATAAATATCACATTACCCAATGAATTAGAGGGATATAATGGTCCTGACCATCATATAATCATAATCCATTTGAATTTATGTTACAGGATCAAGAAAACGATTACCATTTCTTTATAGCATAAACCATGAAAAATAAAATTGGTTTCCTCATGAAATATTCATTATAATTAATAACCATATAAAGAAATTATGTTCATGTTATCATTGGATTATGTCCAAAATTAACTTAATGAAATATTGTTGGTTTCTGTCCTAGATGAAAATACAATTAGAATATCACGGCATCAATTCTTGAGGAAAACACCCCTTTCATTTTGAAATCACTTAAATAAAATCAATTTTTTAGAATCATAGGAATGTAATTTTTTTTTAATGATAAATAAAATTTTTTAATAAAACCATTTATTCAAATATAATTTTTAATGGTAAGAAAATATATTCATGTCAAACACATTTAATGAAAAACATTCTTGTCACAATTTTGTGAAAATTTAAAAAAAAATACAAGTTCGAGAAATTTTAAATATTATTGAATTTTCAAATATTATAACTAAATTTAATGCAAATAGAACATATCACAATAATAAATTTCATGTATAGGTATGAATAATCAGAATTTCGTTTTGAGAAAGGACAAATAAGATTTGTTTCATCGAACAAATAATAAATTCAGTCTATTTTTCCTACAAAAAATCATAATCAATTTATTTATTATAGAAAAAAATGGAACTACAAATTTAAAATTGATTGAATGTCTAGAGTATAAAAAAATATACAGGGCTTGAAGGATATGGTCCTGATAATTTCCATCAAATAAAATATAGCATATAAAATCATGAAAATATATGGGACAATAACACAAAGCACTTTTATTTTGTCCCTTCATGCTTTGTACACATTCAAATATCATGTGTAGTAAATATATACATATTATAGATATATTAAATAAATAATAATACATTATAAAAACATATATATTTTTTATAATGTATAAATCCTTTAAAATTTCATATTATCCTTTTATTAACAATACCATTATTAAAATGATCATTCTAGTGAAAAAACGGCCCATTTCACATATATTCATCAGTTTTATGGTTCTATTACATGAACCCTAGTCATTCATTCATTATATATATAATATTTATCCTTAAATTATAATCATATTTATTTATTATATAAACATTTATAAATATTTATATAAATAATGGATGAAGAACAAACACCTCATTTCATAGAGGTTGTAGTCCCTACATATGAAAAAAAGCATTTGTTACTCATTATATATAACTATTATATTAATCACAACAAATATACATTAATGTTTGTAATGAAAAACAAAATACATCACTTTGTGAGGTGGTATTCTGCATATACGCATGAGTAATACTTATTTTTCCAATTTAATGGAGAATGAGATTAATAAATGTTACTACATATAAATAATAAAATATTAGGGTATTCATGATTCTTTTTTCATCATGTTTTATAGAAAAAAAACGGTTATAGAATGTAGAGGAAGAAATAATATTGAATGAACTTAGTTAAGAGTTGTACCTCTTCGTTGAGAAACCCCTTTTCGATGGAACCTTATGAATCAAAAGTGTGATAGACATATATGATGCAGGGAGGGATGTTAAGAATCTATTTGGATAGGTATTTAATAATATTAAATTCTCATAATGTGTAGTTAATATAGGTTATGGGATTCCCTCTTAAATATGAGGGAGATGACACACTTGGAAATTTTTTGAAGATTAAAATGTATTACTGTTTTATTTTAGAAAAATGATTCCAAATGACTCATATTAAAAATAATATGATATCTGATAGAAATATTACTATAAAAGATGATTTGGACAAGTTTTTTGGTCATTTAAACACTTCTTATTTTTGTTTTACCCCCTTTGACTTGTTGTACTTCTTTCTTAGGTAATTGACTTTTTACTATAGTTACTATTTAAAATAACCAATAATGAACGTGAAATCACTAAATAGTAATGAAATTAGGGGTAAAAATATGGATTCCATTTTATCAAATTAAATTTCAAAAATCGGAATATTAAATTTAGACAACTCTTTTATATCATTTTGATAAACTATTTTCCATAAAAATGCAATTTTTATTAGAAAAGTGTCTTTTCTAAATAAAAGTTATCTAATTGCTAGTTGCAATGAAATCAATAGAAATATATTTAGTAAAAAAATAAAGAAATTTTAAATATAAATATAAATAATAGTAGTTTTTAAATAGTTATATTGAAAAGATAATTTGCTATATAATATGTAATTTTTGAAAATTCATTGAAAAATAAATTTTTTCAAAAAATACCAATAATTCATTTTTTATAATATTAATAATATAAATTTTAATATCATATAATTATTATAAAAGAAAAATTATTAAATTATAACAAATTAACTATAATATCAATGTTAAAAATATATTGAAAACCATTTTGGAAGAAAATAAATTTCTGAATTATAAAATGATTTTTATGATAATAGAGAACAATTTTATTATGCATTAATGAATACAATATATAATAACTGTATATATATTGTAAAGACCCATAAATTACAAGGAAATTTCTTTTCTTAATCTCTTTTGGATTTTATGAGTACGCAGTTTCTAACGGCACCTGATTCTGAGGTCTGGTGTGCCAGGAATCAATTTTCAAAGTTTAGCTCGGGTACGTTCAGTGGACGAACGAGCGGGTTTTTCTAAATTTTGAACCGATGCTCAAAATCAAAATCCGAGGGTACCGATGAAACCACGGCACTGGTAATTTCTTAACAAGACTTTTACTGGAGTTGCGTTTACTCTAGAAGATTTCTTTAAAAATGTGGTTTAAGTGTAAGTGAAATAAAATTGTGTTATAAATTTTATTTCTCCTTTCTAGGTGGTTTATTCCTAGGTTTGGGAGTTAGGGTGGGACCCACTAAAATCCTAACCCCTCTTGATTAGGATATTTGTGAGGTGGGGCCCACCTGTGCACCACCCCTTCAAATTCTTCTAACTCCTCAAACCCCTCAATAAATTTTGTCAACTTGTCATCCAATTAATTAGTATATTCAAGATTAATTAATTAAGTGAATTTAACTTTTGAAGTTTGAAATGTTGGCTTGTGTTAATAAAATAAGGGAAAGCCTTATTTTATTTTCGGGTTGTTGTGTTGTGTGGAGAATTGAGAGAGGGAGAGTTCTTTACTTTGAATAACTTCATCTTCCTCATTGAAGAATGTGAATAATGCCGACACGTCGTTCCATATTCTCACCACGTCAAAGAAAGAGAGACGCTTTTTCCTCCTCGGACGTTCTCCGTCGAAATTTACGGAGCCTTAACCCGCGACGCTGTTTTCTGTGACGCTCATCGTTTGTCAACTTCTTTGAGGTAGTGGTTGATTTTTCGTTCGAGATTAATTTGATGTTCTTCATTAATTTTGGTCGCCTGTTATCAATATAACGGGAGGAGGACGGACCGCACGAACACGGTTGAACCTCCTCCCCATTTTGTTGTTGATTTTATTCTTGGCTTGAAATGGAGGTGGTGTCGTTTCACCGCGGGAGGTCAAGAGAACCACTGCCGGAGTGGGCCGTGGTGAAGGAGCGCGGCGTCGCCGCGCCACACCGGTGAGGCCGAAAGAGGCAGCGGCTGGATCCGGGCCACGGCGGAGGAGTGCGGTGACTTCATGCCATGTCGAACCACCAAAGTGGGTCGTGGTCGGGGCAGACCATGCTAGACAGAAGAAAGTCGCGGCCCTAGGCCACGGCGGTTTAGTAAGGGGGCGGCCAGACATCCGACCGTCGGGGCTCTAGGAGGCAGGACCGGTGCGTCTCGCGGCGGCTCTCCGGCCAGCCATTACGTCTGGCCGTTTTTCGGGAAGTCCGGGGGTTGTAACCCCTGGCAGCTGGCAAGGGTTGGCCTCACAAAAAGGGGGCGTCTGTTTCAAAACGAGGGCCCCCCTTCCGTGTCCGCCCGCGTTGGGTCGGCCGCCCGCGTTGGGTTGGACCGCCCGTGCCAGGCCGGACCACCCGCGCCGGGCCGGGCAGCCCACGCCGGACCGGACCCCCGCACCGGGTTGGTACACGCCCAACTAGGCCGGACCCGGACTCAGGTCGGGTCGGCCCAATTCGGGCCGACCCAGGGGGTATTGGGTCGGGTCGGACCGGGCCCAAACCCCCTGTTTTCAGATAGATCTGTTCAAAAGCCCATAATTTGGGCAACGGACCTCCGATCGACGCATCTTTAGTTGCGTTGGGATCCTTGGATTGAGACGGTCGTTCTGGTATATTACACTCAGGGTTTCGGAGAACTTTGTGTATGGATGGGTTGGTTCGAACACGAAACTAATCAGGCCCTCGGAGCGGAAACGCGTATAATTTGAGCTCCGGACATCCGATTGATGTTCCGTCGACATTGTTGGATTACTCTTAGTGATATAGTTATTTTGGATTACTCCACTTGATGTTTGGACGTAGCTGGTGTATGTTTGGGTTGGTTTTAGCTTAAAAATCAACCGGGCCACTAGGACGAAAAAGCCAATAACTCTCAGACCGGGTGTCCGATTGACGCGTTGTCCGTCACATTGAGTTCATTTTGATGAGACGGAATATTGTGATACATCAAATATGTACTTTGTGATAGTTGATGTATCGAACCCCTTATCTCGTGGAGCGGACCCTCCTGGAATCGAGTGTGTTGTGTGTGGGAAGCCTAGAGTTGGATGCGACTACGACGACGATGACGACTGTACATGGATCCTCCGTGGGTTCGGCAGTGATGACAACCGTTCTGGGATCCTCCATGGGTTTGATGGCGATAACTACTATTCTTGTATCCTATGTGGGTTCGGCAGTATTTGACTCTATGCTTGTATCCTATGTGGGTCCGACAGAGTAGCTGGTCTTGTATCCTTTGTGGGTCCGACAGCTTAGCTGGTCTTGTATCCTCTGTGGGTCCGACAGATTAGATTAATCAGTGGCTACATCTAATCATCTCTATCATCTTATGAAGTGTATACCTGTATGAACTGAGTCTTGACTTTCAATCACTATCTTCGATATGATTGTTTTGCTATCCTGTGTGGATTGGGTTGTGTTTTCCTGTGTGGATTGTATTATGCTTTCCTGTGTGGACTGGGATAAACTTGGGCTCGTGAGTTGGAGCAGAACTGGAATTGATGACTTAGGTATATGTATGGGCATATACCTAAGTAGATTTGGTTGATACTTCATGATTGTATCTTTCCTTTGTGGTTTATCCTTTGTGGATTCTGGGAGACCTTCGGGAGTCTCGGGGTCCCTACTGAGTATTGTATACTCACCCCTGCATGGTCTATGCCAGCACTACATTGTGTTGGTTGCAGAAGACGGATAGCACTAATCGTGGTTAAGGCTTGTGGAGCGGGACGGTACCCAGAGGTGGACTATCAGGCGGGACGTACATGGAGTGGACAGCCGGACTCAGGGAGCCAACAAGACTATCTGTACTCACCCTTCAGGTGGGAGTTCTGGAGGATGACTTCGTGGTTGCTGCTTTACTTTTCAGTAGTTGTACTTTCTTTCCAGTTGTACTGCACTTTCAGTTGGTTTTGTATACTGGCCCATTTACTTTCTAGCACTTACTTGTATATACTGTTTACTTACTATTTACTTCAGTTTGCATACTCTGTGGTGTTTGTTTTCATTTATAAAGACAATGTCTTCGCTCTTATCGGGATTTACGCCTTTGGTGCTAGTCTCCACCCCTGGCCTATGGAACGAGGGCTTGGGGTAGTCACGGCATGGGCCCCAAGGACGGGTTGTGATAAATTGGTATCAGAGGAATTCGGTTCTACCGCAGAACTTAGGACTCTGATCTCTCTTCTATGTGAAGCAATAGTGCTAAGGGTATTGTGTGTGGTTATCATTACAGGGAGTCCAGTGTTGGTTTAGCAGCTGACGTATCCATTCACCAGGACCGTGACATCTGATTTCCGACTCAATGAATGAAAACATTGATTGCATTTGTGTTTTAATGTTTTCTTTGTGATTACTTGTGTCTGATCACCAGGTATACTATATTGACCGTGGTGCACCGGTTTCTTTTCAAGATGGCCCCATGACAGAAGCCAGTTAGGGTTTCAATCTTTGTGCGAGACGGAAGCCCACCGAGTGACGAGGCCTCAGTGCTGGACCCCATTACAGCGGAGGAACCGACGGAACTTCTACCCGCCGAGCCACCGATTCCACCATCCCCAGTAGCTGAGAGTGCACGTCGCCTGAGTGCACTGCATGAGTATCAGCGTCAGAGACCACCCAGGTTTCGCGTGGAGACGGAAGCTCAGGCAGCCGAGGCCTGGCTGGAGGCTATTGTTCAAGTTTTCAGATTAGTGGGGACACCAGCTGACCTCATGGTGATCCTTGTAGTGATTCTCCTGCATGCGGCAGTAGGTAGATGGTGGAGCCTGATGCTCCAGGTGCAGGATGAGGCATCACTTCTTTAGATGGACTTCGAGAGCCTAATCCACTCGGAGTTCGTTCCAGCCACCCTCTGTGCAGTACGCATCTAGGAGCTACTACATCTGTTGTAGGGCAGCATGAAAATGGCCCGGTACTCAGAGAGATTTACTGATCTCTCGCGCTACTACACGGACATGGTACGAGACACATTCTTCCGGGCTCGGACCTTCGAGCAGGGACTCAGGCATGAGATCAGGGCTTCGATGATCTCCCTCAGCATTTCAATGCAGGAAGAAGTACTATAGTGAGCCCTTCATGTAGAGAGCTTTCTTGCTGAGCCTACACCAGCAGTGAGACCTGCTGCAGGGCGGCACGTAGCGGAGTCTTCTACAGCTAGAATTCGATGTATGTCATAGGGGTCCAAGAGGAACAGACCATTAGGCGCACGACCTCAGGATACTGGCTTAGAGGTGCGGGTAGCACGGCTCAGAGCTGGACTTCCGAGGAGCAGACAGTGTTATGCATGCGGCGGGCAGGGCCACATTGCTCGTGACTGCCTGAACTGCCATGGAGAGGAGCAGTAGATGGTTGAGGGACCACCCAGCCAGATGAAAAGGTTCGACCATGGCAGACTGCAGGGAGTAGGCGGACATGGCAGAGGAGTTGGCCGAGCGGCAGGTGGTGGACGACGTTTTGAGGCTCTACCACCACCACCACCAGGAGGTCCACCCCGACCACATGGATATAGCGGACAGAGGCAGGCTCAGCTTCAGGCAGTGGAGGCCTACGACCACGGTGGACCAAAGATGATTCAAGGTACTATCTGTGTCTACTCCACCCTTTCTACAGTTCTTATAGACATAAGAGTATGTCATTCTTTCATTCATGTTGCCCTTGTTCGGAGCTCGGAGATTCCGATGGAGTCGTTAGCTCGATCCTTATGGCTAGAGACTCTTACGGGAGCAGCCTTGACAATTACACACTGGTGCTGGCTGTGTGAGCTTACTCTAGGAGGAGAGAGCTTCGGCTGGGTTCTTCTTTTAGCGGTGTCGAGGCCTTACGACGTTATCTTGGGCATGGATTGGTTATCTATAGTTCATGCTCAGATCGACTGTATTAGGCGCAAGGTGCGGTGTGTCTGCACCGATGGGAGCAGGTTCACCTTCCCCGATGAGAAGGGAGCCTTTGCAATACAGAATGTACTCACGCAGAGGAGAGGACAATCGATCACGCATCTGTTGGCTAGCCTTATCCTAGGAGCAGTTGACGTGCAGAGTCCGAGTTTTCATGTTGTGGTGGATCAGTATGCGGACGTTTTTCTTGATGACATTCCAGGACTACCTCTTCATAGAGAGGTAGAATTCCACATCAACCTGTACCCCGTGACATCCTAGATATCTACACCAGCATATCAGATGGCTCCCTCCAGGCTTAGTGAGCTACGGGTACAGTTGGAGGACTTTCAGGGCATGGGATTTATACGGCCCAGTGTTTCAACCTGGGATTCCCTGATTTTGTTCGCCAAGAAGGCGGACGAGAGCTTGAGACTGTCTGTCGATTACCGTCCCCTAAACCAGGTGACCGTGAAGAACAAATATCCACTTACGAGGATTGACGACCTCTTCGATCAGCTCAACGGAGCACGATGGTTCTCAGAGATCGATCTCAGGTTAGGTTATCATCAGCTTAGAGTTTGAGACGAGGATGTGTAGAAAACGGCCTTCAGGTGTCGGTATGGCCACTATGAGTTCTTGGTTATTCCCTTCAACGTAACCAATGCTCCAGAAGTGTTCATGAGTCTCATGAACCAGATCTTCCAGCCATACCTTGATAGATTTGTAGTAGTATCCATCGACGACATATTTATATACTCGACCGCTGAGGAGGAGCATGCCTACCACTTGCGGGTTGTACTGGACACACTCTGAGATCACCAGCTTTATGGTAAGATCTCGAAGTGTCAGTTCTAGATACGTGAGGTCCACTTCTTGGGACATGACATCTCTGAGGCAGGAATTGCAGTGGATCCTACGAAGATCGAGGTAGTGTTAGCTTGGGAGCCACCCAGGAGTGTGACAGAGGTGCGGAGTTTCACAGGTCTAGCTGGGTACTATCGGAGATTTGTGCCAGACTTCTCCAAAATTGTAGCACCGCTTTCAGCTTTGACGAAGAAGGGTAAACCCATCGTGTGGTCAGATAGATGTTAACAGACCTTCCAGGAGCTAAGATAGAGATTGACCAATGCACCCATCATGAGGCTACCGGAGGAGGGAGTAACGTACGTAGTTTACTGAGATGCATCAGGGACCGGACTCGGTTGTGTCCTGATGCAGGAGCGGGCAGTAATTGCCTATGGATCACGAGAGGTGAGGAAGTATGAGCAGAACTATGATACCCATGACCTGGAGTTATCTACATTGGTATTAGCCTTGAAGATGTGGCAGCACTATATGATGGGAAAGCTCTTTAAAGTCTACTCTTACCACCAGAGTCTTAGGTACATCTTCTCACAGAAGAACCTGAACCTGAGATAGTGTCGATGGCTCGAGTTCCTCCAGGACTATGACTTTGAGATAGTCAATACTCATGGAAAGGGGAATGTAGTAGCCGATGCTCTTAGTAGGAGGACGTGCATTCATCTACTTGGAGAGGCGACAGAGCAGTTAGTCGCTTTATAGATATCCTTCATGGATAGAGATGGGGAAGACTTTCTATAGTTGCTCATAGTCACACCTCCACTTCTTCAGTGGGTCAGAGAGGCACAGCGTGGGGATGTTGACTGTGAGACGCGGCGTGCACAGATATCCTCAGGACAGGCACCTGATGGATTTTCTATAGGAGGAGAGCATGTCGTCCTTTTCAGAGGATGTACCATGGTACTAGCTGCTTTACAGGAGGAGGTGCTAAGAGAGTTTCACACATCTCCATTATCAGTACATCTAGGGGTGGTGAAGATGTACGAGGATCTCAGATGACATCACTGGTGGCCAGGTATGAAGAAGGTTGCGGCTGAGTTTGTTTCTCAATGCCTCGCAAATCAGTAGGTGAAGGTGGAGCACCGGGTACCAGTGGGCTTAGTACAGTACTTGGAGGTCCCAGAGTGGAAGTGGGATGGGATATCTAAGGATTTCATGACTGGGATTCCATGTACTTCCAGAAGACATGACTCCATCTGGGTGATCTTCGACCGACTCACCATGTCGGCCCACTTCTTACCCATCAAAGATCATGGCTTAGTGGAGAGATTGGGACGCCTCTACATTCAGGAGATCGTACGGATTAATGGTGTGACATCATCTATCGTCTCCGATAGATATTCTTGTTTTACTTCCCAGCTTTGGAAGGGGTTGCAGGAGGCATTCGGGACGCAGCTAAAACTGAGCACCACCTTTCACCCTCAGACGGATGGTCAGACGGAGAGGACCATTCAGACTCTCGATGAAATGCTCCATGCATGTGTCCTCAACTTTGGTCGCAGCTAGGAGGATCACCTACCTTTGGTAGAGTTTGCGTATAACAACAGCTACAACTCCACCATTGGGATGGCACCATATGAGGCATTGTACGGCCGACCTTTCAGATCACCTCTGTGCTGGATAGACCCCGGGGAGTCAACACTTGTGAGACCAGAGATGGTCCAGCCACAATAGAGAAGGTTCAGGTCATCCAGGAGCATATGGGGACAGCTCAGAGCCGAAAAAAGTCTTATGCTGACAGGAGGTGGAGACTACTACAGTTCGGGGATGGCGATCATGTTTTCTTACGAGTCTCACCTCGACGTGGATTACGGAGATTTGGATGGGGTGACAAGTTATCTTCGCGCTTCATTGGACCGTTTCAGGTTCTCTGTAGGATAGGTGAGGTGGCTTATCAGCTGGCTCTACCACCTCATTTGCGTCGGGTGCACGATGTCTTTCCACGTATCTCGGCTGAGGAGATACGAGCACGAAGCGACGCATATCATCGAACATGGGGAGCGGACATCGATGACGGGGTGACTTTTACGGAGTACCAGTGGAGATCGAAGATTGAAAGGGGAGGGTCCTACTTGTATGGTCGATTCCTCTAGTGCACATCAGGTGGCATCACGAGAACCTCTAGGAGAGAACACGGGAGTGGGAGGCTCAGATGCGTTCTCAGTACCCTCATTTGTTTCCCTAGTTTGTGATGTAACTTTACAGGGACGTAATGCCCTGAGGTGGGAGTAATGTAAAGACCCATAAATTCCAAGGAAATTTTTTTTTCTTAATTTCTTTGGGATTTTACAAGTACGCAGTTTCTGACAGCACCTGATTCTGAGGTCTGGTGTGCCCGAAATCAATTTCTGAAGTTTAGCTCGGGTACGTTTAGTGAAAGAATGAGTGGGTTTTTCTAACATTTGAACTGGTGCTCAAAATCAAAATCTGAGGGCACCGATGAAACCGCGTCACCGGTAATTTCTTAAGAATACTTTTACTTGAGTTTTGTTTACTCGAGAAGAGTTGCTTAAAAATTTGATTTAAGTGTAAGTGAAATAAAATTGTGTTATAAATTTTATTTCTCCTTTATAAGTGGTTTATTCCTAGGTTTGGGAGTTAAGGTGGGACCCACTAAAATACTAACCCCTCTTGATTAGGATATTTTTGAGGTGGGGCCCACACGAGCCCCACCCCTTCAAATTCATCTAACTCCTCAAACCCCACAATAAATTTTGTCAACTTGTCATCCAATTAATTAGTCTATTCAAGATTAATTAATTAAGTGAATTTAACATTTGAAGTTTGAAATGTTGGCATGTGTAAATAAAATAAGGCAAAGCCTTATTTTATTTTGGGGTTGTTTTGTTGTGTGGAGAATTGATAGAGGGAGAGTTCTTTACTTTGAATAACTTCATCTTCCTCATTGAATAATGCGAAGAACGCTGACACGCCATTCCATATTCTCTATACATGAAGGAAAGTGAGACGTCGTTTCCTCCTTGGACGTTCTCCATCGACGTTTACAGAGCCTCACCTCGCGACGCTGTTTTCTGCAACTCTCATCATTCGTCAACTTCTTTGAGGTAGGGGATGATTTTTTGTTCGAGATTAATTTGAAGATCTTCGTTAATTTTGGCCGCCTATTATCAATATAACGGGAGGAGGATGGACCGCATGAACATGGTGGAACCTCCTCCCCATTTTGTTGTTGATTTTCTTTGTGGCTTGAAATGGAGGCGGTGTCGTTTCACTGCGTGAGTTCAAGAGAACCGCGGCCGGAGCGGGCCACGGTGGAGGAGCGTGGCGTCGTCGCGCCACTCTGGTGAGGCCAAAAGAGGCCGCGGCTCGAGCCGGGCCGCAACGGAGGAGCGCGGTGCCGCCACGCCATGTCGGAGCACCAATGAGGGCTGCGGACGGGGCGGGCCGTGGCGGAGGGGCGTGGCAAAGTCATGCCACGGCGGTTCAGCAAGGGGGAGGCCGAACATCCGGTCACCAACGCTCCAGGAGGTGGGAACGGCAGGTCCCACGGCGGCACTCCGGTCGGCCGTTATTCGAGAAGTCCGGGGGTTGTAACCCCTAGAAGCTGGCAAGGGTGGGTCCCACAGAAGGGGGGTGCCGTTTCAAAATGAGGGGGGCCACCCCCCCCCCCCTTCCGCTTCCACCCACGCTGGGTTGGCCACCAGCGCTGGGTCTGACCGCCCACGTCGGGCCGGACCTCCCGCGCCGAGCCGGGCTACCCGCTCCGGGCCAAACCCCCGCATCGGGCTGGACCACGCTGGTTGTGCTGGGCCACTACAAACCGGGCCAGACCTGGACCCGGGTTGGGTCGACCCGGTTCGGGCCAACCCAGGGGGTATTGGGCCGGGTCGGATTAGGCCCTAACCCCATGTTTTCGGACAGATCTGTTACAATGCCCATAACTTGGGCTACAGACCTCTGATTAATGCACCGTCAGTTGCGTTGGTATCCCTGGATCTAGACGGTCATTTCTAAATATTACACACAGGGTTTTGGAGAACTTTGTGTATGGAAGGGTTGGTACAAACATGAAACCAACCAGGCCCTCAGAGCGGAAACGCTTATAACTTGAGCTCCAGATGTCCGATTAACGTGCCGTCAACTTTGTTGGATTCCTCTTAGTGAGACGGTTCTTTTGGCTTACTCCTCTCGAGGTTTGGACATAGATGGAGTATGGTCAGGATGGATTTTTCTTAAAAACCATCTGGGCCCTTGGGATGAAAAAGCTAATAACTCTCAGACCGGGCATCCGATTGACGCGTCGTCTGTCGCATTGAGTTCTTTTTAATGAGATCGTAATTTGTGATACATCAACTCTGGACTTCGTTACAGTTGATGTATCTACCCCCATAGATCGTGGAGCGGACCCTCCTATATTCGAGTGTGTTGTGTGTGGGAACCCTAGAGCTGGCTGCGACTGCGATGACGATGACGATTGTACTTGGATCCTCCGTGGGTTTGGCAGTGAAAACGACTGCACTAGGATCCTCTGTGGGTTCGATGGCGATGACTACTGTTCTTGTATCCTATGTGGGTCCGGCAGTATTTTCCTTTGTACTTGTATCCTATATGGGTTCGGTATAGTAGCTGGCTGGTCTTGTATCCTTTGTGGGCCCAACAGCTTAGCTGGTCTTGTATCCTTTGTGGGTCTAACAGATTAGATGAATCAGTGGCTACATCTGATCATCTATATCGTCTTACGAAATTTATAACTGTGTGAGATGAGTCTTGACTTTTAATCAGTATCTTTGATATGATTGTTTTGCTATCCTGTGTGTATTGGGTTGTGTTTTCCTGTGTGGATTGGATTGTGCTTTCTTGTGTGGACTGGGATGAACTTGGGATCTTGAGTTGGAGCAGAACTGGAATTGATTACTTAGGTATATGTATGGTCATATACCTAAGTAGAGTTGGTTTATACTTCATGATTGTATCTTTCCTTTGTGGTTTATCCTTCGTGCATTCTGGGAGACCTTCGGGAGTCTCAGGGTCCCTACTGAGTATCGTATACTCACCCCTGCACGGGCTATGCCCACACTACGTTGTGTTGGTTGCCGAATATAGACATATCTGATCGTGGTTGAGGCTTGTGGAGTGGGACGGTACCTGGAGGTGGACTATCAGGCATGAAGTACATGGAGTGGACAGCCAGACTCGGGGAGCCGACGAGACTATCTGTACTCACCCTTCAGGTGGGAGTTCTGGAGGATGACTTTGTGGTTGCTGCATTACTTTTAAGTAGTTGTACTTTCCTTCCAGTTGTACTGCACTTTAAGTGGGGTTGTATACTGGACAATTTACTTTCTAGCACTTACTTGTATATACAGTTTACTTAGTGTTTACTTCAGTTTGCGTACTCTGTGGTGTTTGTTTCCTTTTATAAAGGCAATGTCTTCCCTCTTATCAGGATTTAGGCCTTTGGTACTAGTTGCCAGCCCCTGGCCTATGGAAGGCGTGCTTGGGGTAGTCATGGCACGGGCCCCAAGGACGGGTCGTGACATATATATACACATTTTTCATAATTTGGTTATTCTTAATCACACAAAAAATTCAAATTTCTATGTTATAATGGTATTTTGTATCACAGTTCATTTGGACCTATGGTTTCATGTAATTCATGCTATAAAAAATTTATTTATGGAGAAATATATCCTAAAATCTTGAGGAGGATCTAAATCAACCAGTTTATAATTTCTAGGATAGTATATACATACATGATTTCCATGTTACAATAGAAAAATAAAACATATCATCAATAATAATTATGTATCCTTGAATATCATTCAGGGATCCATTATTCATAAAATAGGGAAAGAAAACATAATATTGGGTGTGTTGATATGCTTAATATGGGAATGATTATAAAATTTTAGATTTTGAAATAATAAGGACTAAATAATATATTATATTTTATAATCAATACATATGATAATTTATTAATAAATTGAGGTTCAAAATACGTCCATAGAAAATATCAACATAATAATCACATGGATAATAATAACTAAAAACATAAGGAAGGAAATGAGTAACGTCTGATGTCATTGTATTTACATTAATTCCTTCTTCCACAACATCATTAAGCTTACAATCATGGCCTGGATCTCGTACATTTTACATACCATGATTTCCTTATGCCAACAAATTTCATACAGTTGTTCTTGTTCCCTATTAGTTCCATTGTATGGGCTAATATACATCATTTAATACACATTCTTTTTGGACTCTTGAGACCTATCATTGCATCAAGGGGCTATCTATAACTTAGAACCACTAATCACTTAAATATTCCAATGTATTTCTAAATATTTTCTAAGTTAAAAAAAATAAAATTATGATAACTGGTTGAAGGTAATTTTAACAAAAATTCAATTAATTGAAAGATAACATATTCTTCGAAAAATTCAGGCTTATTCATAGAAATGATTTTATACAAATATAATATATAATATAAATTTGCAAAATATTAATTATATTTTTTTAAATTTAAAGTGATTAAATTTAATTTATACCAAAATAAGACCAAAAAAGACTTTTCAACACATGATTATAACTATTGAACTAGATATAGTTTTTATTTAAATAAAAAAATTACATATTTTAAAAAAAAAATTAAAAATAGATTTATATGTATGCTCACAACCATTTTTGGAGCTATGTTTAAGATTAAATTTTTTTGTAACTAAATAAAAAGGTTAATTATATGTTTCCCATGAATATGAGGGGAATTGGTGATATCTTGGGGGTTTGGGATGTGAATGATGAGGAATATAGGCCACCTAGTGCATGTTAGATTATTGGTTCATAGTTAGTGCTAACCATGTTTCAGAACAATGCACCCTATAGAGGGGTGGGTCACAATTGGTAAAACCATCCATGAAGGTGTAAAATGCTGTCGAATTGGATAAATCAATCCCGCATGTCCACCACATAGATTTTCAAACCATGAATTCTTCCCAAGAGATATTGTGACTCATGACCCATTTAGATAGAGGGTTATAGATGGTTGGTGCAAGGACTGGCCAACCACAAGCCTCGTTAAAAACGGGAATTTTTCCATTTTTCCCCTTTGGAATATTTTAATCCATGCCTGCATTTCCTCCCATTTCTCAGTACAAAAACAAGGGTTATGAACTATTCTATCCTAAGATTCCAAGAGTATTTTTGCATATATTCTTATCCATTTCATATGTTATTAGGATAGAATCAATGATATAGGTTACTCCAAAAATCGTATTTAATTTATTTTCTAGAAGAAGTATTTTTAATCATTATTCTCCTTATGAATCTCTAAAACATTTATTTTTTGGTAGATCTATGGTGGGTATTTAAAGGATGTTATTGGTCTAATCAAAGGTTAATGATAATTAATCACTCATCTACAACCATGAGGAAGGTGGTCTATAATATTTTAACCACAATCTCATTATTTTATAACTATATATGGTTGTTCCAATATAATAAATTACTATTTTTTAATGAATTTTATTTGGGAATATATTTTGGTCCACAAATGGAGGTGTGATACCCCTCACAGACCCCATTAGTTCTGTTGAAGATTTGAGACCAGACGGAGGGCAACCCATAGGATATGACAATCCCATGTGAATATTGGAATTGTATGGTAAAAATTTGTATACGGTATTTATTATTATGGAGAGGTTTTGAATTTTGATTTGTTATATATTCATGGTTAAGGGGTTAATTCAAGTATTTCATTATTGTATCATGTGAAATTCTTAGGAAGTTATTTAAATGATATAATTTATTTGTTTTTTATTTTTATATATTATAGATTTAAATGAATTAAAATGATGTTTTGAAAGATTGTAATGTTTTAAAATAACTTGTTCACCTAAAAAAATTAAAAATAGGTTTTTATTGGATTGAAAATGGTATATGAATTCAATGTGTTGTTTTACACTTATAAAAATTTACTGGTTGTTTCTTTTAATGTATTGAAGGGAAATAGTTTTCAATGGACCTATATTGATGTTTATGAGAAATTCTATTTTGGAAGGGTCTTTTTTAAATGTTATTATTTGGATAATGGTGTTGCTTATGATCACAAAATGTCTTCATTTGTGTTTTATTAAATTGTAAATAAGAGGCTGGGTATTATTGATACGTGTTGTTTTTAAATGGCCATTGGAACCTTGGTATATAAATAATAATTAAAGATAATTGTTTTACAACAAATAATGTGACAATGATGGAAATCATTAGTAATGTAATGGTTGTTTATAGTTGATCATGGAATTCTGAGTCCTTGTAGAATTTATGATTCGATGCTCCATGTTTTCAGACTGATGAATAATGGTTTGGGATGTCAGATTTATACCCTACTCCATAGTTTTGAGTGGGAAAAAAATATGTCAATTTTGATTCAACACGCCATAGTTATTCTAGGAAACAACTGATTTTCCTAAATCTGAGGTTATAGACAAAGTCTTCCATATAAATATTGGAATGGTAAGACATGATGTTTTGAGTCCAAGATGGATTCATGGACTAATTCTTAATGTTTTTTGACATGGTATCTAAATTTTGGGATGGACATACATGATGTTTTGATTCCTATTAACATCCATGGACTGATGCTATGTGTTTTACATCATGGAATCTAGTGGTTAGCTTGACCAGACATGACGTACTAGATCTCGGATGGATTCTTGGACTGAGGCTTGAAGATTGATGTCTTGTAACCCCTAAAATATTTGGTCTGGGTTCCTAGAATGATTCCATGTGGTAAAAAGGATTTATGTAATTGATAAATGAATTACGTTGTGATATAAAATGGTATAATATCTAGTGAAAATAAGAAAAAAAATGCAATTAAATAATTAGTAAATGTTTAAATATAAAAACCATTTTTCTAATGTTTAATATTTACTTATAAAACGTGATTATATTCATAAAATATAGTAAAAGATGCATATTTATTTATACGACCTCAGTAGTGACCTAATAATCTTAATCACACCCTTCTTGGGTTGTTTTTCAGTTATGTTCCCAAGAAGATGCTACTTGTTTTCTATCAGAGGTTCAGGATAGGGACATATTGTGGATTTATGATTGTTCTAGTGGGTTGGATCGTGCATTGTTAGGACTGGGATTGTACTCAAAACCATGTTGTTTATTTTTTATGGATTTAGTGTTTTTATATATGAATTCTTGACATATAATGAATTCATCATATTATTATAGAATGTGTTACTTGGTGACTAGTAATATTGTTCAATATGCTATCCATTTATTGATCCTTATAGTTATTATATATTTTGGTATTATTGATGTCTTGATTTTTCTTGGATAATCTAGTGTAGTCTCCTTATGTTTTCCCTTAAATATATTTTTCTAATCAGCAGTCTCTAAAGTACGATGAGTTATGCAGAAGGTTATGTGGTGACCCAATTTAGGGAAATCATTCAATGGTTACCAGTTTGGGTCAATGAAGGTTTCATAAGAGCTATTTTAATTTGTCTTAATATTTGGGATCTGGTAGACATGATTCTAGAATATTTTTTGGTGTATAGAGAAATGTTCTTTCATGGGTGCCTACAGTGCCATTTATAGAGGGAAACCCCAAGTTCAAAGTGGTGGGAATTGATGTTCAACCATATTATTTTATAGTGTATTGATATTTAAACCTTGATTGGTTCACATTGATATGATGTTATTGTTTTAATTGGTTTTAAAACTTATTATATTATAGAAATATGGGGTTTCTATGTTCAGAAATCTAAATAGACACATATGATTGATATGTCATTTGTATGTTGCATGTGATTTATAGTTTCATTGGAACCATATTTTAGAAGAGTACATTTTCTTATTTTGGTTTATGATTTTTTATCTTATTTAAAATGTTTTCAATGAAAATTTTTCAAAATGTGAATTTTAATAAAGAAGGTCTATATGGAAATTTTATCTAATAAAAGGGTTTTAAAATGTGTAAATATTCGAGTTTTAAAAATGGTATGTTTTTTAATTTGAATTAATTGAGTTTTAAAATACTAAAGATTGAATTAAAATGTAACCATGAAATTATGGAACCATTAAATAATGAAAAATAATGATATTTTTTATCAAGGCTTTTTATGGATGTTGTGGCCAGTGAGAGTGACTCTTGAGACCTTATCTTATAGTTTGTGAGACCACGAGGGGTTTGGATGTGCCATATAGTGGAATGATTCTTGTTATAACAGTAGTTATTCTATAACCTAAATGTTCTGATAGGTCATATGTTAATATGGATTTTAGGACCCTTATTGGTTGAGACCCTGTAAGTGGTTTTTTGGACACTAGAGTTGATGATTGGATCATAGTGCTAGATTGTGTGTGCATGTATATTTTGTGTGGGACCTATAATAAATGGAATCTTGGTGAATTATCCATAGTGAGATTTGGGATGGGGGTAACAGTGTCACGCATGAGTAGTGGATTCATTGATGTGTGATGTGTAAGGATAAGAGGGGGAGCATGTAGTTTTTCATACATGTGACTCTATTTTAGGGAGTTTGAATCAATAAAACTATTAGGGTGACCTGTGAGAGGGGTCATCTACATTTCTAGTGATTTTGGGATTATTTTGCACTGGAGTACTTTTTTGAATTTAAAAGATATGAAAAATAATTTCTACGTATTTTGGGGTTGCGATATAGGGATAAGTGAGGATGTCAATGTTTTTAGAGAATTCAACATGAGTTGTGTTCATGTGTAGATGGTTTTTCATAATATAGGGTATCCTCGATAGAGTTTATCCTGATTTTAATGTTGCCTTTAATGTGAAACATTGGTTGTTGCTTCAGATATATAATTGATGAATTGTGGGTTCCATCGAATTTTGATAAAATGATGGGTTATGACATTGTTTATTACCCAAGGAAGAACTAGAGTTATTTTTTTGTTCATAACATTGGTCATGGAAGGAAAAAAATTGTTTGAGTAATTAATCCAACTGTTTTGGAAATGTTTAATGTGGGGATCAATTTAATCTATATATGTACATATTGATATGGAGGTGAATCACATAGGGATGAGTGTTCATGTGGTATGGAAAGGTTATTCAGAAGGCTTGACTGTTGGATTGTAATTCTGATAATGCCTTGAGACCAATGAAGCTGATAGAATAAGTGGTATGGATCATTATATGAGTGAGATAATGGGTCTAGTATAGGTGACATAGGACCTGTTGGATCTACAATGGAATTGATGAATGATATCATGAATGTGTGGGACCTCGAGTGTATTTATGTGGCCTGTATATTGTGAATGTTCAAGAGATATATGATTCCATTGGGGACATGTGAATAGGTGGATCAGTAATAATCACATATAGTTTAATTGATAACAATGTGGGATGTTCTGGTTATGTGAGAAATATGTTTGTTTCAAATTGTTTGTGGTTTCATTCGTTAATGAAATCGTGGTGTACTTCCAGAATCAATATGATCATTCCCTATACCATGACATTGTTCAGTTCACACCAAGAGAGAATTATCGATATTCCATGAAACATATGGTTTTCTTATGATTGGATAAAATGACTTTTTGAAGGTTTCTCCACAAGATAAATTTAAAGGGAAGCCATGGTTGATGGGATTTATTAGACAATTTGTGACAAGAAAACTCTTATGTTTGGTGTGAAGTGTTTGTAATGGGATTGTGACCATCATGGTGGTAGGTTTTTTATGTATGGAGAAAACCATGGTTGTTATGTGGGGATTCAGTATGATAATAATGAAAATATGGGGAACATTCTTGGATTCCTCTTGATGGCTAGGTTGGGCTTGGATGTGGGGGATGTTCGAGTCAAGCATTGGATTTGGGCTGGAGGGGGTTCTGAAAGTAATGTGAATGTTTGTTTCAATTATGTTTTAGTGGTTGCAGTCGAAAATGATGAGGGATTGGTGAGTGGTGGATTCATTAATAGTGGAATTCAATAGGAGTCAATGATTTTGACTGGTAGGTATGTCAAATAATGGTGATATGCCAAAAGTTACATGTCCTTATTGCCATGTAATGTTGTTATGAAATGACATTGGGAGGCATGAATTTTTGGATAGTGTCTGTTTGGAATGTTCTAACACAGTATTATAAAAATTATAGAAATTAGTGACTTGTAAACAAGATTTTATTTGTATATGGAATAAAAAAGTTTGTTTCTAGAATTAAATAGATATTTGATAAAAATATAATGTTTATTCAGTTTATGAACTTATTAATGAGGAGAATCCATTCTAGTTTGTTTCAAATGCTAAGACGTGATCCAATATTGTATTGTGTTATCATGGATATTTGTGTGTAGTGAGTTGGGAAATTCATCGTGTATGTTGAGGATGTTGATTTCGAGGTTCGACTGGTATTTCCAGTGATGGGAGTTTTAAACTCTTAATGATAGTAGTGATGCATCAAATCATTCATATTGGATCGCCATTATGGGAAAGTTTATAGATGGTGTAGTTATCAATGATATAGGTTGTATTGGGCAAGGTTAAGTTCCAACTTGGTGTTATAGTTTTTATAATGGGTGTTATCTGAGTTGTTGATTTGTTTAGGGCTGTGAGTTGAAGGTTGTTACATGGTTGTGTTTTGGGAGTTGTATTTCCAATGGGGATATTTATCCTTTGGTTGTAGAAATATTATTCTTATTCTTTTGACTCTAGGTGTGTTGGGAAATTTGAGAGTTATGGGGAGAATTAGACCGTGAGTGTACCAATATACCCTCCAACTTACGATTAGTGATCACTTAATGTTTTATTGGGATTTAGTTTTAGTGGTATTACCATGTATGTCACATGTAGTTTTTATTATTTGTTTTCATAACAATGAGTTGGGGTAGATGCATCCATTGAAGAGTATCAGGTTCGTTTTTTGGGTCATAGTAGGGAAATTATTTAGGGCGGGATAAGTTCATTAGACTTAGTATTGTGATGGTTTAGCCATTCATAGGGGAAAATTGAGAAGTTGGAATTTGTTTAGTGGACCATGTGGTATGATTGTTTGTCCTAGAAGCTCTGTGATGTGTGGGATTATAGCTTAAGGAAAAGCTGTTATATGTTTAAATCCCATAAAATGTTTAATGAAAATTTTCTATATAATAGGAGGGTCCATATGGGTATCTTGGGGATTTGGGATTTGAATGAGGATGAAAAGAGGCCACCCAGTCTAGGTTACATAGTTGGAACATAGTTTTTGCTAATTTTACACCATAAGAAATAACCCCAAGGAGGGGTGGTGCACAATTGGTAAAAATATACCTGTAGTGGTAATAAACAATTAAATATGGAAAGATTTATCCTGAAAAAAACACTACATGGGTTTTCAAACCATTTTGGATCTTGAAGAGTTAGTGTAACTCAATACCCCTTTAGATATAACTCGAAGCATGGTTTGTCCAACCGTGTAGCCAAACTATACGGTCCATTAATAAGGGGAGGAGGGGTTTCCCATTTTTCAGTGTCTTGATTTTTGAAACCAAATCCAAATTTCAGCACATTTTACCATTTATCATAAATGTTTGTTATCTATTCTCTTCCAATATTCTAAGTGTGAGTTTTCTTTCATTATTATTTGTTTCGACTATTAATTTGTGAGGCTCTATGATTCAGGTGACTATAACACTCAAATTTCCACTATTTTATGTAATATGTCTCATGGTATTATTCTTCACCAAATAATGCCCTAAAACATCACTTTTATATTGTATTTTATCTTGGGTCGTTAATGGGTGTTTGATATAAAATCAGTGGTTAATATTAAGTGGGCGTTCATCTACAAGAATGAGGTAGGTAGTCTATAAGAGTTTATTCCATTGTCTTATATATTATATATGTATTTGGTTTTTCCAATGTATTGAATAAATTAGTTTTCATGTATTTGACATAGAAAATTATTTTGGGCTCTGAATGATGTTGTGAGACCCCTCACAGACCCTATTGTGACAATTGAATATTTGATATTGGATTGAGGGAAACTCATGGGGTATATCAAACACATGTGAATAGTGAAATTTTTTTGTAATCATCTAGATTGAGTAATTGTAAAAGTGAATGGGTCTTGATTTGTGATATAGTGTGTTGGAATGGTTAATTCGATAATTCAGAGGATTGTATATGTTATTTTAGGAAATTCATATAAGGCTACTAAAAATGTTTAAATTATTTTATCTAGTTATGGTTTTGAAAGAAATAAAATTATGTTTTCAATATGGGTAATTTTTTTAAATTAGGTTTCGACAAAATATAATTTAAAAATTGGTTCTCACTGTATTGAAAATGGTTCTCCAATTGTGTGTGCGGTTTTACAATTTTGATAATTCTTTGGTGGTTTATTTTAGATAATTTTTGTTCAAGTATGGATAATGGTTTTTTTTGGATGTTTATGATAAATAACCTTGTTGAAGGGTAGTTTTTCAATTTTTCTATGAAGTTAATGGTGTTGTTAATTCAATTAAAATGTTTTTAAGTGGTGTTTTAGGAAATTTTCAAGAAGAGGTTGGGTCTCATTAGGAAATGTTTTTTCTGAAATATAGTTGGGACATTGGTAAATGAAAAAAGATTAAGGTTAATGTGTTTTTGAAAAATTATATAGATATGATTCAAATTATTACTAATTGAATGGTAGAGATGGTAAAATGGGGTGTTTTGAGTCCCAATTGGATTCATGGACTAATGCCTCATGTTTACAACTAGTGAATAATGCTTTGGGATATTGTACTAAAAACGTATCCCTGATTTTGGAAAGTCAACAATGATTCTCCATGTGCTAGGGTTCACTGTAGCTATTTGAATGAAGGGATTATTCTCGTGAACCCAATGGAAGGGACAAGGAATTAAATAACACGATTGGGATGAATAGAGTATATGATTCATGTCTCAGTTGGATTCATGGACTGATTCTCTATATTTTATGACATCATAACTAATGGTTGGGATGGTCATATATGAAGTTCAAATTCCCAGTTGAATCCATGGATTTATGCCCAATGTTTTCCGACATGTGACATAATGGTTGGGATAACTGAACATGACGTATTGGATCCCTATTGAATTATTGGACAAATGATCATTATTCCCCAACCAAAGACCCCTATGATATTTAGTATGGTACCTAGAGAAATGATATATGATAAAATGGATTAATGTAAATGAAAAAATTAATACTATGTTGAAATAAAATGGTAGATTCTAATGGTGATGATATGAAAAAACATAAATATGTTACTAGATAATTAATAAATGTATTAATGTAAAACATGTTTTATATTATTCTATATTTATAATTGAACCTTGTTTATCTATATACACTGTCATACAAACCGTTTGTTGATTTATACACCATTGGTAATGGCCTACTGATTTTTACCCACGCCCTAGTTGGGTTGTCCTGACACTTCGGAACCCGATTCGATTCTAATTGTTATCTATAATAGATTTTTGATAGAGGCTAGGTGTTATATTATAGAAGGCTAGGTGGGTGGAGCTTGTGATGTTAGGACCGAGTTGGGACTCAGGACCATGTTAGGGATATTTTATAGATTTGGTATTTTTTGTATGACTGCCTATCATGTACTGTATTCGTCATATTTTTATATCATGTGTTACTTGGGGACTTGTAAACATTTTCCGTATGTTGTCCTTTTATGGTTCCTGGGTTTTATTACATATACTAATATTATTTATACTTTGGTTTTACTCTGATAATCAAGTATATTCTCCCCATGTTTTTCTTTAGACAAATGTTGCTAGTCGACATCATCTAGTGTATGGGGAGGTGTGCCTGAGGTCATGTGGGGACCCAACTCGAGATAACAATTCTATAGATATTAGCATGGGATGTCACTTATAAGTTCGATAATATATTTTTAAATACAGTATCTAAATTATTAAATATATTTTTGTACTATAACATGGTTCCACTAACATTGATGTTGTTATTATATCCATGTAATGTTCTAAAAGTGTGAGTATTTACAAAATCATAAATTTTCTTTATTCCCAAACAAAAAATAATTTATAAAATTAATTATTAAAAATCACCCTAGGATAATTATTATATAATGTAGCAAAAAATGAAATAATTTTTTCCAAATTCATTTTCAAGAATTTATAAACATAATTTATTAAATGAAAAAAATTTATAGAAAAACTACTTTTATAGGAAAATGATCATCTAACATTAACTATTCTTTAATTTATGTGATTTAATTATTATCATTAAAACTTGATTACTTATTTAATATGAATTAATCAATATATTTCTAATTAGTAAAATTTTCTACATATATTTCATAATTTTGATACTTCTATTCATTCCCACCAATCCTACAACAATGTTATAATGGTATTATTTAAATACTAATATTTCGATCATATATCATGGTATTTAAGGATTGATGTTGTGTGTATCACATACTAGTGTTCATAGAATTCATAAACTAAAAACATGGGGTTTTACATTGTCCCCTATAAATTCTATCCTCACAAGTTTAATTCATTTTTATCATATTGTGACATAATAATAATTTTTTTAATGAATTTTATTTCAAAGGTTAAGACTAGTTATGTTATTATTTCATAAATAAATATATTTCTTATATACGTATTACATTTTTAAAAATTTATTTGTGGATATGATTTTATAATTATAAATTGATTATTTATGATATTATCTTCATAATACATTATATAATTGTATTTCAATACACTAGTTTGATTAATTATAAGGAAATTTACATACATGATTTATTTCCTTAATCAGAGTTAAATCTGTTTTCAACCTTTATGTAATATGATATTTAAAATGTTAAATGAAAAATATGAATATAGAATGATGAATATAGAAAAATTAATGCTTAAGGGATCATGATATCCATTAAAACATATTGCTCTCTATTGCAAGAATAATTTTATGAAGGACAATTACTTATATTTCAAAAAAAATACTAAAAAAAGTTCTAATCATAACTATGAAAAATAAAAAAAAAAGTTATCCTTAAAATTAATGATAAATATTTCTAAAACGTCAATAATAACACCCAAGTATTAACATTAATCATAAACCACTAAATCTCAAAAGAAAATTCTAGAAACAATTTTCATACATCATAATCATATAATAACTAACATTTACCAGAATTAACCTTACATAAAAAAATAATAACCCTAAAGGTTATATTTTTATATGAGGTTATTCATAGCCTAACAAATTATAATAAATATTCCATCCTAAGATATACTATTTATATGAATAGAAATATTCTGAAGCCAAAAACAATGTCTGAAAAATTTCTCAAATAAATCCTTTTCTCAATGAGTTCTAGGAATGATTCAAATTTAATTCCCATAATATTCATCCATTTTATATATTAACTAGATGACATAAATACATACAATAATAAAGTTACCCAGGTAATAGTAGGCCATTCTAGAGAGGATTTGAATAGTTCCTCATCTCTATAAAGTTTAAGTAAGGGATATTGTTGGATTTTTTATTACCATTATAATCATGATACTTATTTCCTTTATATATAAACTTATAATAAATTCTAATAAACTTTACACATTTATTAGGATGATATTATTAAAAAAAATTCACAAATGGATGCTCTAGTCTATTTTTATTAGATACATTTTTATTGTGGTGCTCAGTTATCCTATTCTTCTCTTTATTTCCATTAAAAATATATGTCTTGGGTAATTATTATTATATATTAATGGAAAATTATAAAATATAATTTATTCTTAAATTTAATATAATAATAATTCCATTAAAAGGATCTATATAAGTCCATTAATGAAGAAATCAATATTTCATTTGGTATTATATATATAATATATATCATGAATTACTCATATCATAATATTTTAATCATAATAAAAAATAATTTCCATTGTCTTGTATATTAAATTGAAAAATATTAGTTAGATATCATCTGATTTATCTTCAAGGAATTATTTCCCCAATTAAAACACTATAATGGCATTAAATTCAATTCCCAATATCTCCTCCTCCTCCTTAGCATTCTCAATCAATGGCCAGTAGTGATCTATACCATTTTTCAAATAGTATACTTATAGAATGTCATTTTCCATTTCATTATATACCAAAACCAAAAATATATTTTCAATGGACTTGATCCAATTCTCTCCTACTAATGGATTACTAGTCCCATTTAAAGATATAGGCTTCTACAATATGTTGTTGTCAAACAAAATTGTAGAATTGAGACATGAAATCATTTTCTCCATATGGGTATGGTTGTTAAAAAAACTGTGAGACAATGACCCTAATATATTTATAGTTTATTCAACTAAAACACAATCCATATAGATTATCTATTGTTGAAAATCTCTATAGTAACTATTGTTTATGTTATGATATCACTTCCTTATATTAGGAGCCATATCTAAACAATTCCATGGACATAATTAACTCAAAACATCATCAATATTATCCCAAAATGTAATAATTCCTATAATTCATTAAATATTATATGGGATTATCTTAATGAAAATTATAGCCGTGTTATTTTAAAATATTTTTCCCAGGTGTTTTACTAAGCAACCTTTAATAAAAACTAAAACAACCATGACTCTAGTAACCCAGATCCGGTGTTTAATATATTACAATGGTTTAAGATACATGGTATCATAACATGAAATTTCGATCAGTTTAGCAGTCTTGGGATACTAGATAAATGAATTATTTCCATATTAAATTTTCAAAATAAAACATAGAATCTAAAAATTTCAAACATACACAATAATCATTTAATGATCCCTTTGTTATATCATCTGGAAAACATAATAATTTGGGAGAATAGATAACCCATTAGGGAAATCATAAAATGAAAGCTAGAATGAGTAGATAAGGGAAAAAATATATGGAAGAGTTGATATTAAATACATATTATATTTAATTAATAACAAAATATTCAAAATATATCCTTGTAAAATATAAACATAAAAATCACAAGGATAAAAATAACTAAAATTATAATGAATAAATTAAATAATTTCAGATGACATGATCTTATAACCAAGGCCTCATTCTAACACACCATAAAACATTTCATTCAGGCATTGATCAAATACTTTAGATATACCATCAAGGACTCATTTAAATACATTTTAAGGCACTCATATCTTTATTCTATGAAATTTTCATTTTATGGTTTTGTATACACTATGAAATACCCATTTCAATTTATCTCATGAGACATGTTGATTAATTTATGTTCAATTTATAAATGGGTCCCCTTAATCACTCACATAAAGTAATATTTTTTCTTATATATTGAATAAAAAATTATAATTCATTACCAATATTACTTTTTATTCAAAAAAATATTTTTTATGATTTAATAATAAATAACATCAATATTTCTCAAGTAAAAATATCATACTGAATATAATTCTGTGAAATAAAACCATATATTGAAATAGTGTCTGATTAAGTAATTATTGAAATAAATTAAAGGATATTGAATATCTCCTTGATAAATAAAATAAGAAAAAAATAGAAAATTAATGACTAATGAATAATGTAAGCTAATGAAGAGAATAATAATAAGAATGTAAATGATCTCAAAATAAGGTATAATCCATATATAAGTAAAGGGTGATAGAGGATCATAAAATCACCATAATCTATTTTTTTGAATTAAAATAAATTATTTTTAGAATTGGGGTGTAAAATGGAAGTGAAACATTAAAAATAAATTTTCTTATGGGTGTTTAATTTTTTTTATAAAAATGATGTTATAAATTTTTCCAAAATTCTATTCATGGTTTTATAAAATAATGATTATTTGTTGAATATAAAATATATAAATTCCTGAAATAACGAATTAATAATTTTCATTACAAAAACATGGATAATTTTAGAAGAATGGAAATAGAGAATGATGTTCATTGTGGTGGAAAAAACTACCCCATATATGTTTTTGAAAAATTAGATTCAAACTTTTGTAAAAATTTTAAATACTACATATTACAAAAAAATAAGAATATTCATCTTAAACTATTATAGATAAATTAAATTTTGAAAAAAAATTATACTATCAATAATTGTATATTAAATAAAAACATTCATAAAAAAATTCAAGAATATGGATATGGAATTGAATGATTCCAAAACATAAAATTGAAATAATCTCATTTTTTTTAAATAATTATTTTCAAGATTGAGTACCAAATATTGGAAAAGGGGGAATTAAAACATACAAACTCCATAAATTACTATAGAATATGAACATATGTTGGTTTCAAGAAATAATGATCCTATAATTCTTCCCCCATTATTCTAAACATGAACAATTCAAAATAAGTGTGATATTGTAATTTAAAAATTTACATCTTTAATCATTTTTAAATAAAAATGACCTAAAATAAATACCTAAATTGAAAAATCAAATAACATGAATAATGGGAATTACATGATATAATAAATAAATGAGGAATTATATATATTGTGTAAGAAAATTATTGTCATGTTATAAAAATTGTCTCATTAGAGTGGAATTGAGATGAAAAACCCCTAACCTTTGATTCTGTTTTTTTCGAACACATTATAGCCTACACTTATTTGTAAAACCTATGTTAGATGACACCTTAATCATAATTTGGTTTTTTTGTTGGAACAAGACCTATATGTCTAATAATGTAATTTTTTAAGGTATTTGAGTAGATAATGGTCATGGTTTATTACTCAATAATTACTGAGAAGAGAGGATATAAGGTACACTATTATAAGTGAGGTGGGTCAAAAACAACGAAAACATTGAATATTTATAATATAATATATTTATTAATTAAGTAAAGTGGATCAAAGCTATAATATATTTGATTCTAAGGATGTTAATATCCAAATTGAACCAACCAATGATATTTTTTAAGGTTTTTTTGTTACATTGATGGCTTATCACTTTATTTTTAACCCTTTAACAGATTTTATACTTAACAGAGGTCATGTATTTTTGTCATGGTAACAATTCCTTATGACAAAAAATAATTTTAATTCATTAACAAATATTAATTATTCAAACAAAAAATTTGAAATCTATTTTATAGTCATGGTAACAATTCTTTATGACAAAAAATAATTTTACTTTATTAACAAATATTAATTATTCAAACTAAAAAATTGGAATCTATTTTATAAAATTCAATACCTATAAAAAGAAAAAATTACTTTTAATATAAGCTCATAACACACAATGTAACACTATTTTTTGAAAAATTAACGCTTATGCATAAAGATAAATTTATACCATAATCATATATAATACCGATTCACGTAAAAGTAATTGGATTTTTTTAAAATAGCCAACTTATTTTTATTTGAAAGAAAATAAACCCAAAAATAACCATGTGAATAAATAATTAAAATAGAATAACCTAAAATATGATGTTTAGAATAAAAATGTTACATAGATTTCCAAAAAAGTTAAAAAATATTTATATTATAAAAATTATATTTTTAAATGAATTATATTAATATATAAATATATATATATGAATGTTTGGACTACAAAATTATTTTTATACAATTATAATTTATTCCTATATATTTATAATGTAATAAAAGTGATGGCATTTTTAAAACTAGTATTTTTTCCATTCACCAAATAACATGAAAGTTATAAAAAAACTAAAATTCCCCTAGATATGAGTCCAAAAATGAAATCATTTTTAGAAATAAAATTTATAAAATTTATAAAATTATCATTAAAATTAAAATACCAAAATATAGAAAAACAATTTTATAGACAAAATACCCCATTAAACATTAAATTTTCTTTTACTTTTGTGATATAATTATTATAAATCCCAATTTAGTACATAATTCAATTTAATTAAAAAATGTATTTTTTAGAAAAATATTTATATGTAAATTTAATAATATGGCTACTAATAAAAATGTCCTCTAATCCAATGGCTTGGTTTTAATGGTCATATTTAAATAATAATATTTTTATAGTATATCATCTTTTGATTATGCTTAGCATAGTGTGTAGGAAAAAATATTTTTCATAGTATCTATAGAAGAAAATCTCTATGTGGTAAAAATAAACCCTAAAACCATGGGATACAACTAATAAAGAAAGGACTAATTGGAGCACTATTTCAGAAAAGGTTATTGTATGATGCGTTTTACTCTACATGCTATCTGAAACATTATAACTACTTTTTTATGTCAATACATTTTTGGAACCTTGAGAAATATTCTAATCTATTAGGTTCCCATAATACTCCCAAGGGTCAACTTTTGTTAGGAGAAATTCTGATATGCATCGAAGTACTCAAGAAAACCTTTATCTTGCAAATATGGAATAACTAAATGCCATGACCCTTCGGAGGTATTCATGAGGCCACCACTAATGGTCCCCTTGATAAAGCATTAATCAAAGGATCTCAATATGTGGGGAAATATGATACAAATAAAATACATATCTACTGAAAACTGGTATCTAAATCTTGTATCAATACATTTATTTTTTAAGCCTCTTCAAACATTCATTTAAACATTCTCATTTTATCATATCTCAAGGTAATATCCTTTGGGTTGGGAGTGATGAATTCCCAATATAACTCAATCCTAATTCATTAATAGGTGATTTCATCTAATACAATGACTATTAGTGACAATTATATATCATAATTAGTCCTTTACTTGAATGTGTCAAATGATACATCGACTCTCGCCAAATCAATGAGTCACTTTACACTGGATATTATAAAATTTTCTAAACATCGTGACATTTTTATCACTCTACCCTATATGTCCATGGAAGAGGGTATGTTTCCTTAATATTTTACCTCACCATTCAACCAAGATAATAAAATTAATATATATATATATATATATATATATATATGAGAAACCCTTCAGGGAATAAATTACAGAATATAAGTTAATAATTTGGTACCTAAGTCTACCTCTCTAACACTGAGTACAGTACCCTTAGAGAAAGACATGTCCCCCCAGGGATTCTAGACAAGGGTCATTGAATAGAGACCCAAAATGATGCATTATGATGAAATGGTTTCAGCGATGGAATATTCTCCTTAAAAATCAAATAAACAGGTAATAAAAGTTGGAACAGACTCCCATAATTCTCAATATAAGATTATAATAACAACAAAATGTTAGTTCCGTGGTGGGTGGAGGTTAGAATTCATTATTTTTTTATATTTATAATTGTATTAACCAATGTATATACTTATCTCATCACATGCAAGAGTTCCACCAAAAAATAATGGGACAAGTTTCATAATTTTTCATAACAACACATGAATAACTATACCATACAGAGGGTTGAGTAATTATAGAATAAGAATGATTGGGGATTCATGAACATGGAAACACTTTGAGAAAGTTGTCCCCAAATAATATTTATATTTTGGTAGCTAATTATTATTAAACAATGAGTCTTTATTTATTAGATTTCAGGTAACGTAATATTGAATGACGACATGATTTTGATAAAAAAAACCATGTAGAGGATATATGTAGAAAACCGAATTGAAACAACCATAAGTTCATGACCATCTAATACAGTGTGTTTCACTAATAGACCAATCATGGAACTATAAAAGAGATCTTTCATGTGATAGAGTGAAAGAAAGTGTTATAATTTAGTCTCTCATGGGTGGAATCAGTGTATTGATCAATGAATCTTCGGGATATGTTACTATAAGAATAAATTTTATTATGTGACAGTTTTAGTGAGGCAACAATATATGACTGATGAAGAAAAGAATGTGATAAGAAACAAATCTCATGAATTTGGTGAAACTGATAGGACGATGGTGGAACATCAAAATATACTAGAATAAAATAAAATCTTAGAAGATTGTTCTTCTTCAAATATGTAGAGTTTTCTTGCTATTAATGATAGTGATGATGAACAGCTAGAAAAACATAAATATAGAATTGTTGAATCCACACTAACTAGCAATAAAATATGAACATCATTATAGGACTACTTTTAATATAGTGTAATGACCCAAGATTCTCATAGACAAAAATTGCATCTTTTTAGAATAATATTCCTTACAACACAAAAATACATGAATGATGATTTTATTAATTTTGAATCTTTGGAAACTAGATACACGATATTATTAGTTCATAAAATATCTTCATTATCTACCACATAGACCTTCCTATTATGAACTCCTCATAGACACACAAAACATAAATATTTTCTTTATAACTGATGTGGCCTAAAAAACACATATTTTCTACATCTTTTTCAATTATTTTCAATGTTTTAATTTGTTATTTTTGTAATTTATACTAAATATTAACACTTTTGTGTTTTATATTATTAACATTAAAAATTAATCAATTTTTATATTTAATAGTGTTTTTAGCCTTAAATTAGTCAGTTTATCTCTTAATTAAATTTTATAGACTAATAACATTTTATTTATATTGTTTTTTTTTGTTCTGCATATTTAATAATTTTACATTTTTTAGCTAATTAATTAATTCTACTTTTTTACTTAGATAATGAAGCCTTTATTTAACATTGGATGTATTAAATATTAATTGATTTCACGTAACATAATGTTTTAGTCATCTTTTAACAATTCATTAATTATAATATAAGATTATATAGTTATTTAAGTTTAATTAAGACTCTTCAAATTCTATTTCATTAAATAACATAATGGTTTAATAATATAATAATTATCTATCTACTTTAGATTATTTAAATTTTCTTAAAGTAACTAATTTAAATAATTTTACTTTGTTATATAAATGTTTAATTTTACTTTAATCTTTAAAATGTCAGTTTTTTTAATGTTAGTTTTATTTCTGTATCATTTTAAAATTTACTGATTGAATTTATTAGTAAATTATCTTATGTTTAATTGGTTTTATAAATTTATTAAAGTTTACATTATATTTAAATTTTCAATTGTTTAATTGGATTCATTTTTATTATTATTTTATTTAAGTTTTAATTTAATTTCATTGTTTATTTTTGAAGGTTCATGTTTTCATTCCGATCATAGTGTCTCCATGCACCATATCTCCTACTGTCTCACCGTATTCCTTTTACGGTGACACAACCACCTTTAACCCTCTTTAAACTCTCACCGTAACTCAGGGCACTGTAACCTTTGCCACTGGTTCCATTTAGGTGTCTCACAAAAACACCATGCATTGTTTTGTACCGTAACGGTCTCACCGTGTCTCTACCAAAGGTTTCTCATAGACTCACAGTCACTATTACCCCTTGCACTATACCATCACGGTTCCCCCATAAAATTACCATTGTTTCCTTCTTTTTCTTATCCACCGTAACTCATGTGGCACCGTTTCTATCCTCACACCGAAGTGGAGTTGGAGGGAGATCCACTGGATCCGAGCCGCACACCACCACCATCATAACTATTGTTTCACTGGAGGATTCCACACCTTCTTGCATGAGGATGATTTCACCTGGAAGAATCCCCCTTTGCCGAGGCTGAATCGAGGAGGCGGGATGTCTGAGTTCCCCCATTGCTGAACCACATTATCACCGGGGAGTCGCAGCAATTTGGTTTTAAGTGTTGTTGTCACCACTAGTACATGAAGCCGCAGACAGGTTTGGAAGATGTTGAACTACAGAAGATATCGTGAGCTGAAGGAGGGATTCATCATCATTTTGATTTGAGTTCATGTCCTCATCCGTTGAAGAGTCTTTCTGCCGCAGGAGGTTTCATTTACCTGGAGTTGCTGCAAGTTCACGCCACCCAGATCTGAATGAGGAGTCGAGACCGAGCGAAAGCCATCATAAACAGAGATCTCAACCCGCCATCATAAATCCAAGCCAAGGAACATGAAAGAGATTACACACTAGTCACTGGATTTAGATCCGTCGAAACTCAATAATTGCTCATGCTGGTGCCGCCATGTTTCAAAGTTGAACCAGAGCTGACTCCATCTGAACATGAATATTTCACTGGTTTCACTGGACCCATCATGCTGGAAGGAGGAGCTGTGCGCAGCATTTACAAAGAGCCGCCACTTATTGAGATTTCTGCGGGTTTCGTTCGCCGCAAGGAAAAGCCACAGCCTGCATGCTGCTGTTAGAGACACGGAGATCCTTCCCCCTGTAGGGCCGAAATTGGGGGAGAAGATAAAAGTAAAAAAATAATGTAGTTAGTAGGACTACAAATTTTATACTTTGACCAAATTCAACGATAGTTTAGGTTATGTTTTTGGTTCCGTTTCTGGGGAGGGCACGAGCCATTTCTCTAAAAAACTCTAAAAACATATATAATAAAAAATAATTAAAAAATTGAAAAACATGAAAATTGTAACTTTTCATTCTGAATTTTTACTCTTGATACTTTCTATTGTTGTTTTCATTACCACAAGAACTTTTGGTGCTAGATTAGAGCCCCTTAACCTTGAATTATATAAACATCTCCGTGCTCTAAGAAAAAACAACAAAATTGAAATGGATAACTTAGATAATTGATTTCCTGCACCTAACTACATTCAAAACCATCGAGAAATCATAGAATAAAATTAAAGGCCTAGGATGAGGGAGTTTCTACTTCTTCATGTTTCAATCAATCCTTCTTGTATTAGGTTATCTCCTAGGGCCAGAAACATTGAATTTAAAAATTCACACATTTCACTACTGTCTCCTTTTAATGGGCTCTCTAATGAGGACTATCTAGCCTTCATTAGAGACTTTTGTAACACTGTGTATCGATTACCTATTCTACGAATCACAAAAAATTAACTTAGAATGAGAGTCTTTCCATTTTTTCATAAAGGGAATGCTAGGAATTGGTTTCTGATTCTAGATGAGAACGTTTTTGAAAATTGGGATCAAGTGTATAACTCTTTCATTATTAAATTTTATCCTCAAAGACATAATGGTGAATTTAGAACTAAAATCACTAGTTTTTATCAAGAGGATGGAGAAACTTTTCATTAATCTTAGGACAGATTTATGGATCTTCTTAGGTAGTGTCCTCATCATCAAATCTCATCTCACATTCTTATGGATACATTATATAAAGGGAAATCCTCCTTTGGGAAGAATCTAGTTGATCAAGATACTATGGGTAATTAATATGATAAAATAGATGAAGAACATAGAAATAATTTTTAATAATCTTGCTCTGAATTCAAAACATAAAAATTCAAGAAGAAAGATAGTCAATAGAAATGTTAATTCAAACACCGGAAAAATGAATGAAACTCAAGCTCAACTTGCTAAAATCACCAACCAACTTTAATATTTAATGAACCAAAATTCTAAACAAATTGTTAATCAACTTGGATGTCAAAATACCAACTAATAATTAAGGGAATTGTGTGTCTAATGTAGTATGTTTGGGCATACTGAATTTTTTTTCCTAACTTTGATATACCAGCTCAACAAAAAAAAATCAAACTCTGTTAAATATAGTCCAAGGTTGACTCCTAAAGAAGATCCATTTTCTAATAATTATAACCAAGCCTATAGGAACCTTCCATATCTATCCTAGAAAGATCAAGGCTTAATTAAACAATCCACTACCCCTAATTACTCTAATCAACCAATACCAAACATTCAGAATCAATATAGGGGTGAGTCTTTAAATGTACAAGGAACCAATGATAATCACATTTCTTTTAAGCTTGATCTAATCTTGAACAAAATCAACTCTCAAGAAGAAATATACATGACTCAACTGTCCAAACATCAAAATAAATATGATTATGATAAAATAAAAACTGATGTTAGAATGAAAAACATGGAAACACAACTTGGCCAACTTGATAGAGATTTTTCATCTATGGAAAGAGGTATAATTCCATGTACCGTTGAGCTGATCCCTATGGAGAATTCTATGGTTTTTTCACTATAAGTGGGATTAATACTAAAAAATTTTCTAAATAACTCACTAAAAATGCCCAAAATGAAAATAAGCTTCAATTTGGAACTAAAAATATCCTTCGCACACATGCTGGAAATTCACAGAAAAGTATTGAAAATGATATAAATCTGAATTTGTCTCCTGAAACTCAAGCTGAAACTTCATCTAAAAAAGTATAAAGGAAAAGAATAAGTTGAGGAGGAGGTGATTAATATGTCCACTGTTCTGAAAAGTTTTCCCCCACCCATCCCTTTCCCTGAGAAGCTGAATCCTCAAAGTAACACCAGGTCTTAACTTCTTCAGTTCCTTGGTCTCCTCTCTAATCATCAGGTGAACATTAGTTTCATTAAAACTTTAATTAAAATCCCATCTTATCTGAAATCTTTGAAGAAAATTGTTTCAAGAAAATACCTTGGAAAAATTTGCTACTTACAGTCTCACTGAAGAGTGCAGTGATGTACTTCAAAAGAAAATTCCACCTAAACTGAAATACCCAAGGTGTTTTTTATACCTTTCACACTAGAAAACTATGACCAGCTGAATTGTTTGTGTGATTTAGGTGCTAGCATTAATTTGACCCCATACTCATTGTTTCAACAGTATAGGTTGGGTGACCTTCTACACACCACAATCATACTACAGTTAGTTGATAGATCATTCACTCATACTATGGGTAGGGTGGATGATTTGCTACTTGGGGTTGGGAAGCTATTTTTTCCTATAGACTTTTTTGTCTTGGATATGGAATGTGATCAAGAGGTGCCCATCATCTTCATTAGGCCCTTCTTGGTTACAGGTGGTGCTGTTATTGATGTCTCTAAGGGTCAATTAATTTTTAAAATTGGAGTACAACAAGAAGAGTTCAATGTGATTAAAAATTTTAAATGACCAACCTTTTCTGAACACTATTCAATGCTAGAGTCCTTAGAAGATGAGAACTTAATTGGGAACTCTTATGAATATAAATATCAGTCCTCTAATGAAGAAGATAATTTTGAAGCTGAAAATCCTGTTGAATTTGTTTTAGAAATTTAAAATTCTGCTCGAACACTAAATCTGGAAAATATTTCGTAACTGGAAAAATGTCTAGTTTCTACTGTGGAAGAGTCCACCATTTCAAAACTTACAAGATTTTTGAGTGAATTTGAGGGTGTTTAGGTTAACACAAACCTTTATGAGCACTTTGATGATATTAAGGGACAACTTATAAGACAACTAGATGATTCTGCTATGATAACCTTGCTGATATCTGATTTACAAAATCTGGACAGTGTACTGCCCACTCTGGACAATGGCACTATTACTTCTGAATTTGAAACTGAAATTGAATATATTTTATCTTTCAATACTCCTTTACAGAAATATGATGAAGATCTTGGACCTCCTAGGCCTAAGAGTCTTCTTTCTAGTGTAGAACCACCCACTCTTGAACTGAACCCATTCCTGCCCATATTAAATATTCATTTCTGGGTGCGAACTCCACATTTCCTATAATAATTTCTACTGAACACAATGAAAATCAATAAAAAATATTGTTGAATTTTCTGAAGAAGTTTAAATCTTCCATATCATGGACAATAGCTAATATCAAGGGTATTAATCCCTTATTTTGTATACACAAGATTCCTAAGAAGCCTGACCATAATCCTAGGGTAGAATGACAAATAAGATTAAATACAAACATGAAATATGTTGTGAGAGAGGAGGTGATTAAACATTATGACACTATAATGATATATCCCATTTCTGATAGTGCTTGGGTCAGCCCTGTCCAAGTTGTCCCCATGTATGGAGGTTTCACTTTAGTTAAAAATGAAAAAAATGAAGAAGTCCAAGTTATTGAAGTCACAAAATGGAGAGTCTGTATTGATTACAGGAAGCATAATGCATCCACTAGGAAGAAACATTTTCCAATGCCTTCTTTGGATCACATGCATGAGAGGCTTTTTGGAAATGAGTTTTTCTATTTTCTGGATGGGCATTCTGGATACAACCAGATTCCTATTGCTCCAAAGGATCACGAAAAGACCACTTTCACATGCCCCTTTGGAAAATTTTCCTACAGGCGGATGACCTTTGGGTTGTGTGGAGCTTCAGCAACCTTTAAATGGTTTATGATGGCTATCTTTTTAGATATGACTGAGAGAATAATTGATGTTTTCATGGATGAATTTTCTGTTGTGGGTAGTACTTTTGATACTTGTCTTGGAAATCTTGAGTTAGTCTTGGAGAGATGCATTGAAACCAACCTTGTTCTTAATTGGGATAAATTTCAATTCATGTTTATATAAGGAATAGTTATTGGTCATAATGTGTCTAAAAAAGGTCTAAAAGTTGATATTGCTAAGATTGATGTAATTCAAAAAATGCCACCTCCTGTTAATGTTAAAAAATTTAGAAGTTTTCTTGGGCATGCAAGTTTCTACCGGAGATTCATAAAAGTTTTTTCTAAAATAACTAAGCCCTTGTGTTCTTTACTGGTCAAGGATGAACCTTTCAATTTTGATGAAAACTATTTGAAATCATTTAATATTCTTAAAGAGAAACTCAATACATCACCTATAATTACTGCACCTGACTAAAAAATACCTTTTGAACTTATGTGTGATTCTAGTGACATTGCTGAAGGTGTTTTCCTTTGATAGAGGAAAGATAGAAAGCTTCATGTGGTGTATTATGCTAGTAAACTGCTAGATGATCCCCTAAAGAATTATACCACCACTGAGAAAGAATTTTTAGCTATTGTGTTTTCTCTAGAGATGTTTAGACAGTATATTTTTGGTTTATATGTTATCATTTTCACTGATCATTCTTCTTTAAAGTATTTTTTTTCTAAGAAAGAAACTAAACCCAGGATGATTGTATGGATTTTGTTGTTACAAGAGTTTGATCTAAATATTAGGGATTAACAGGGAGATGAAAATTTTTTTACTGACCACTTGTCTAGGCTTCCTCTTACTCAATCTGAATCTGAAAATCCTATGGAGATTAACTCTTCTTTTCTTGATGAAAAGCTACTTACTATTTCTATCAGGCAATCTGTTTGGTTTGCATATTTTTCCAACATCTTTGTAGCAGGTGTCTTTCTCAAAAATCTATCCAATAACCAAAGAAACAAATTCATTTATGAGATTAAATATTATCTTTTGGAAGATCCCCTACTATTTAAGAGGTGTGCAGTTGGTATTCTTAGGATATGTATACCCGAGGAAGAGATGTTTCATGTTTTAGAAAGTTTTCATTTCTCTCCTTAGAGAGGTCACCATGGTGGTGAATGAATTACTCAAAAAGTCCTACAATTTGGTTTGTATTGGACTTCTCTTTTTAAAAATTCTAGGAGCTTTTTGGTTAGTTCTGATAGATGTCATAGGATAGGTAATGTGGGTAGGAAGCAGGAGTTACCTCAAAAAGGATTTCTAGAAGATGAAATTTTTGATGTTTGGGTTTAGATTTAATGGGTCCATTTCCATCATCTCATGGGAATGAGTATATTCTTGTTGTTGTAGATTATGTTTCAAAATGCGTTGATGAGGTGGCACCGCCCAACAATCAAGCCAATTCTGTAATAAAATATGTGAAAAAGAACATCTTTAAAAGATTTGGAGTTCCAAGAACATTTATCACTAATATTGGAACACACTATACGAACTATAAATTTAAAGATTTGATCGAGAAATATGGTTGTGTTCATAAAACTAGAACTCCTTATCATCCATAGTCTAGTGGACAGGTGGAAATTTCTAAGAGGGAACATAAACGAATTCTTCATAAAACTATGTCAAACTCTAGGAAAGACTGGTCGCTTAAACTGGATAAAGCCTTATGAGCTTATAGAACTTCTTTCAAGACCAAAATAGGTATGTCTCCTTACAAGCTATTGTTTGGGAAATGCTGTTATTTACCTATGGAGTTGTAACATTAGTCTTATTGGGAATTTAAGGCTCTAAAAATTGATTTTAAGAGTGCTAGTGAGAGGAGGTTACTTGATCTGAGTGAACATGATGATATTTGGAGAGAGAGTTATGATATTTCAAGGATTTATAAAGAGAGGACTAAAATTTTTCTTGATTATATAATTCAAAACAAAGTGTTTAAAACTGGAAAAAAGGTCCTCCTATTTAACTCTAGACTAAAACTCTTCCCTGGAATGCTAAAGTCCTAGTGGTCTGAGCCTTTTTTTGTAGTGAGAGTTCTGAAAAATGGATTAGTTGAAATTGTAGGTGAAGAGAATAAACCCATTTTAGTTATTGTGCAGAGTATGAAACATTATTTTGAGGGAAAACCAAAGGGCTTGGCTGCTTTCAATGCTCTTGAAAATTGTTCTTAAATGAAGTCTGGCTGGGGAATTTAAACCTAGAGCTACATGAGAGGCAACTCATGGTGTTTGTTGTTTTAATAAATAATAATTTGTAATTAAATAATGTCTAACTGAAGACATTAAAATCAGTTCTTCATGGGATTCAACCCAAGCTTCTTTGTTTACATTTTTTTACTGTTTTGTGCTAAATAATGTGATGCATTACTTCCAACTGTATGTTTTGTATCTTCTGGTTATCTGTACCTAGATTACATGCTCTATTTTGCAGGATTTTTCTGTTGGTTTCATGGAAGAGTTGAATTACCGTATTGAAGTATTAAAGGTTAAAACATTAAGTTAGGGAAGTACCTTATTCTTAAATTATATTACATCTATATAGTCTTTAATGCTTTAGAAAAAAAATTTACAGTTTGTGTTTCTACTGAACTAAAAAATCTACTTGTTTATTAAATTTTGCAACATTTGTGCTGAAAATTTGATTCATATCTTGCATATACTAAAAAACTATTGTTGCATGTCACTGTGTGAATAAAAAAATTATGCATGTACTTCACTGGTGAAAACTGAATTTCATTGTTATTAAAACAATTAATTGCATGAAATTAAGTGTGGGGGAAGATGCTACTGGTATGTTGAATCTGGTTTATGTTGGGGTGTTTTTATCATTCATTTATCTTAGCTCGGGAAGATATTATTGACTCAATATTTTAAAATTCTTACACCCAGTTCATTGTGCACTTCCAAGTTATATGCCTTGTTCGTACTTTACTGAAAGATATTTTCACTGGATTTAGTGTTGATGCATGTACCTGGATATGAACCTTCTATTAATATATTTTTTTTTTGGTGAACATTTTTTTTGAACTTTAATGTGACCTTTATACATGTCATAAATCTACTTAATTGAAAATCTGTTTTGAACCTTAATTTATTAATTTTTCTTCTCCATGTTTGGAAGTAGACTTTGGATACAAAGTTCGGTTTTAGTGTGGGGTAGGGGGTCAATTCTAGACTGTGTATAACTATGCTTTAATAAGCTGGTCAATTTCCATTGGAACATAAAACATTTTGTTACAAATGGTTAAATTTTTTCAAAATTCTTGCATAATTTTAGGCCTTACATTGTTCTAAAATGGGTATTGCCTTAGGAAAAGTACCTTGAAGGAAGTTAAGATTTTTTTGAATCTGAAATTTGTGATAATGGATGATTTGTGAGTGGTCAATCTTAGTGATCTAATGGAAATTGTGGTTTAGGAATTACTTCTGAGATGGACATGGGTACCCTTCTAATGGAATTATGATAATAACTCTTAGAATTAAAAATTTGATTTTGATCATAGGTGACTCATTTTTTTTAATTTATAAAATGTAATTACCTTAATGATCCATTGGAAATTATTTTTAAATAATACTTTTGAAACTGGAGTAGTTTGGGGATCTGGGATCCCACGGTGAGTCGCTGAGACCCTAGATTATGGGTGTGTTTTCTGTTTACTTTAGGCCCTCTGTTCACTTTTAATAAGTGCATTGCACAATGATTATCACAATGATACATGGATTGGGAAAAATAAAATAAAGTGTCTAGGGTAAAAAATGAGTTCATTAAGGTGAGGGGGATGACAAAATCCAGATGAAGAATGGGTCAATTGGTTTTTATGTGTAACACCCCAAGATTTCATAGTGTGTTAGTTCTTCAAAATAATTCAATAACTTTCACTACATGCAACACCAAGTTCAAGCACACCATGACTTACCAAACAAGCCGTTCAAAATAGGTTATGAATAGTATTAGATAAATTTTAATGTTTATATAATCCTTATAATTTTAGAATCCATATTATGAGTTTCTTAGATATAATGCAAGAACAAATTCATTTTCAGTATTGCACTTTTATCAACTTTAATAGTGAACCCTTTTTAAATACTATATTTTAAACTTTTTGACTAAATGGGGACATCAAAAATTTAAAATGAAACATCCCAAGCTTCTACGATACGCTTCTCTTTGAATAATGTGATAGCGTGTGTTGTACGCAACACCGAGTTCTAACAACTAATTAAACTAGCCGTTGTGAATAGTAATACCTACTTTTTGAAATCATATATATTTTATATTTCAAAATGGACTTCATTTTTGGATTCGGAATATTGAAATTAGCCTTGGGTGAAATTTTGGTACTTTTCGGATAACTTTTATATTTTGATGAATAGTGAAAATTACTAAATTTTAATTAAAAACAACCTTTTTAATCAAAATAATTAATAGTGATAAATTATGAATTTTAGTGGTTTTAAAGTATATTTAGAATATATTTTTACCATTTAATAAAATGTTGGTCATTGGACATAATTTTACAATTAAACCGAACATAAACGAGTGTCAATCTTTTGATAGTTATTATCTCTTAAAAACACGCTTTTTGTTTTGACAGCGGGAATTAATTTTAAATTAATTTCTGCCACTTCTGTGTTTTGAATTTAGGAAAATGGATTCTATATTTGGAATCAGGATGTTCAAATTGTGTAAATAGGTAACTTTTGTTTTTAGACATTTTGAATAATTACTGCGGTAAATATTTTATTTACCATGGTTAAGGGTAAATCCGATAAATAAGGGTTAAAAAATAATATTATAATAATACTAAATTACCCTAAAACGTGTCTTAACCCTATTGGTTGATACATGGTCGACCATGGGAATCTTTGGGTCTATTTTGGGACCCCATGGATCCACTTGTAAGTGATAATGACACTTTATTTTAATTAAGTTAAAATGAATACAAAAATGACACAAGCATATATCTTTTAGAAAAACAATTTTTACATAGGGTTATATATGTTGTATTTTAGATTATAAATATTCATTAGAAAGCTAAAACGATTTCCTACATAGTGATATTTTATTTATAATTTTTAGACATTAAATAATGTATTTTATTTATGACACAATGATGATGCAGTAATTACTATAATAGTGAAAAATTAAAATAATTGATATTATAAATACCCAAATAAATATAATATGAAACTTTTAATGAATTAAACTAATTTTAGAGGATAATATGATATATTAGGATTGATTTAATGGACTTTTTTCGAAGTAATCAATCTGTTATGAGTTTCACAAAAATCAACTATTGAATAGTGTCAAAATTGACATAAAAGAGTTCTTAAAACAAATATTATATTATTAATTGATATTAAATTCCTAAAAATCTAAGGTTCGGCCAAGAGACTTATATCATGATAGGTTCATCATTAATGTACCACTTGGGGGTCTCTTGGATGTATATAGTAAGTTTATTAACCATATTATATAAAAATACAAAGAGACATTGTAAAAGTGAAACTAATTAACTTAGAGTTAATACTTAAAGATAAGGTTAATATAAGTACCCAAACCTGTCTAAATTCTATTGGTTGAGTGGTTTTCGACCTATACCCACCTTAGACTTTGAATAATAAGCTTTGGAGCCATTAGAAACCGAATATGAATTTATTATAAATTAATATTTCTAGCTTTTCCAAAGGTGCCCCTCACCCCTCTTATAAAAGGGCACTCCTCCTTCTCATTTCTTCACACCTTAAAAGCCTTTTGGTTCGGCCAAACTCTTCCCAAATACTCTCCCAACATCCCTCACTACAACCTAGAGGCCTTAGTTTGATCAGAAAGCCAACCTAAGGAGCCCTTTTGATCAAATCAAAAGGAAGAACCCGAAGAAGAGGTAATGATTTCACCACCCTTCTCCAAGTTCATTTCTTCTTCCACTTCTTCTTCCTTTGTTCTTACCATTCTAAAATAATAACTCCAGTATCTCACATATACTGTGATATTATTATAAATATGGTACAACCATATTCAGTATTCTATCCACCCTTTGAATAACATGTCACCATACGTGCGTACGTACGGACTACCGTCTCCACGTCGTGGTGTAATTGTTATTCAATATAATATTATTTGGATGGGTATAATAATGATGTGTAACTCATGTAAATAATAAATATAACATGTTAATGATTCTGTATATATGATATACCATCCATTTATATATTATTTTAATATCAAAAGAATGATATTGTCGCTCGTGCGTACGTACGGACTACCGTCTCCACGAAAGCGATGAGATTCATTCTCCATCGTATCCATTCAAGTATAATTATCATTTGATGATTTAAAAATGATGTTTAAGGACTAGATATCATTCTGGATATGAATAATATACAACAACCATGGCTTATGTAACAAAACATATAAAAGAAAATGAGTAAGTTAACTCCCGAAACGACGATAATTCTAAGATATTATTAACAAATCAATGTTAAAAGATCATATATGATATCATATTATTATATATGATTCTTGTATAATTTAATAACAACTATTTCACCATTATACAGGAGGTTAAACTACCCCAACCAAGGAAAAGTACAAGGTAAGGGTTTACTTTACAACCTCTTCATTATCCAAGGTTGTTTATACGTAATAATCTACTGGGATCTCTTTATCATCCACATCCATGTTTCTTAAAAATGCATTTCAAAACATTTTTACTATTTACTAGAATATGAGTTAAAGTCATTTAAACCCTTTTTGACTTTTATAAGTGGTTTATAAAGGAATCTTTCAGTCGTTTTCAAAACAAGGTCCTTTTTAACCTTTTCGACAAAATTAAGGTAAGAATGTTTTTTTGTTAACTTATACGACATGTGCGGTTATTCTCTTCCATTATTACACCTTTGAAGCTTCCCTTACACGCTTGTAAGGATATTTTCAAAATAAAGTTTTTCTTTTATAATTATGTGATTTTTAAATGATTTCAAAAAAAGAGATATTTCTCTCAAATATATGAAAATCCAGTGCAAATGTATACGTATTTAACGCAAGCTTAAAAATGTTTTCAGAAAACCCGACTCTCGAGTTTGGTAGACAGGAATGGATTGGGAGTGGACCCATCATGGCCTGTAATTAGTCGAGCAGTCTCAGAATTAGTTATTTTGTTTTCAGAAGCTTGCATAATGTTTTCAGAAAAACACTGGAGTGTATTTTAGCAATTTTAAACGTAAGTATCTTCTAAAAAAATTGCATCGGTAGGTCTCATGAGACAAACTAGTGTCTTGGCACAAGGCCTTGACAAAATCTTATTTGTAGTCTTGGCACGAGGCCTTGGCTATGTGGTTATGATAGTCTGGAATTATGCATTCCAACATTATGAAAGTGGTTATTGATTTTTGCATGTGATTATTCGATTAGTAGAATATCCATGTGAATAAGTAAATGGCATTATTTCATTTTATTTATGCCATACCATGTTGAAAGTTAATATTTAAAAGGATTTTGTTTTAGTTATACATTGCCTTAAATGTTTATTCTTATTTATGAAAGTTTCCGCTATATTGTTATCCTTACTGGGCATTTGAGCTCACCCCTTTTCTATGTTTTATTTTTCCCAGGATGTGAAGAAGTAAGTTATGAATGACCTGCAGGGATTTTATGAGGGGTTAATAGTGTGGATTGTGGAAACATTATGTTGTAGTAGTAGTTTTTCATTTTATGATGTAATGTAAAACTTATGAATATATCTAGTGTTTCCAAGGCTACTAAACCAATCGGTCTTTCGAGATTTGATCTTTCTTGTGATCATGCCAATGTTATGAAGTAATGCACCGACTCTGGGTAGCTGGGGTCGGGGCGTTACAGTTGGTATCAGAGGAAGTTTAGTACAAACCTTGGAAGCTAGATTTAGATAAACTCTGATTAGAGCACGTAGACCTAAGATGAACTTTGAGGATTAGTGTAGAAGAACTTCCTAGAATTTTGGTATTGTAGAGATTTTGTGAGTTTTCCGAGAAATACATCCCTGTCTGGATACGAGCAGGTAGAGGCGGCTCTGGCACAGATGTACCTAGGGGTAAAACCCGAAAACACCGCTTTGAGCTAGACTCGAACGGGAACTGGTGCACGACAACGGGCCTTGCTGCACTCTTGGTTACGACACTCTCGGGGGATATGCTTAGGATAATTCTCATTTTCTTTACAAACCATTATGAAGGGTTTATGAGTATATACTTCCTCAAAGAAAACATTTTTATGATTATGGATTATATCCATAAATAGTTCAATTTATGTTAAGTGTTTTATAAGTATGGGATTATGTATTTTGATTCATAAACTGATCTAGTGTATTCCATTGTTTAGAAATGGCGCCCAGTAGAAGGAATGAGAACTCCAGAAATGCACATGATCCAAAGAGAAGGAAGGATCATATCTTTCATGGTCTTAAGCTAGAATTTATAAGAGAAATAGTCTCCCATGTATTATCATCATATGAATAAATAATATCATGTGTTGATAAGATAAGTAAAGAGTTTACTGAGTCCTATGGCTTTGAAGGGAAGCAAGAGAAGAAAAGGATAGAAGAGAGAAAGATGGATAAAGGGAAGAGGGAAAAGAAGAATTTTCCCATATGTGGTAACTGCGGAAAGAAACACCCTGGAACTTTCCTGAAAGGAATGGAAGTTTGTTATAAGTGTGGAGGAAAAGGGCACAAAGTACATGACTGCAAGGTTAAGAAAATGGTTTCAAATGTACAATGCTTCATTTGCAAGGAGTTTGGACACTACGCGAACCTATGTCCCAGTCATCAGACTATGCCGCAAATGATACTATTGGATAATAATCAAGTTATGATACTACCACAGATTAAGAGGAATGATTAGAGTTATTATGTTGATTATATCAATTGAGTGTTGTATCAACAATGTACTTGTTATAATAATTATGGAGTATATAAGGATTGTACTGCAGTACTATTTCATTAAGGACTTGAGATGGTGTGGAACAAAGAAAAGTGACTCAGTAGCAGGTTAAATGTTTGGAAAATATATGGTTGAGAGAAAGATAAACCATAATATGGTTCAGATACCGAGGTGGTGATTTTAGAATAATACATGATTGATTTGGATAAATTCTATTGGATATTATTGACTACCTTGAAGCTGATTAATGATTTGTATATTCCATCATTGTTGGGGTTTAAAACATTTTTGGATTAATGAAGTATATCCAGCATTCTATATGGAATAAAGGAACATGAATGTAATCAATAAGGAATACGGTAATACATGATGAAGGTATTCATATGCTATTACGGGGTAAAAAGGATCTATATTATGTTTACCTTCCTTATAAATGTTGGAATGTGAGTTTGGATAGAAGTATTTTGGATAGTTCTAGTTTGGATTATTTTGGATTTCCATAAAAGGACAACCCGGAGGTCGGGCGGCAACCCGTCGCGTCCGGCAAGGCTGCGAGACTTGAACCCGCAACCGAAGGGCGACAAGGGTGTATCACCTACCACTGGCCCACGAGATGTCCTGGATTAAATAATGTATTTTTTATTAAAAGATCTTTTAGATTAATTATAAATTTGTTTATTTTGGAACCCTATACGAATAGTGTAAATAGAATTTTTTTACATTCTATTATCTTTTAGAGTGAAAGATGAGTATGTGGTAGAAATTTATTAATGGATAAAACTCTAATTATAAAGTAAGTATATCTCTATATGATCTTAGCCAATCACATAAAAAAATTCCTCAATATTAAGAAAAAAAAATTAGAACAAAAATGTTTTCCTAGATGGTACCTTAAATCATCACTAATTTATGGCTTTGGGATTGTTGGCCTTTTCATAGCCATGTTCTCTACCACTCTCCATCAGGTAATTGATGGTTAGATTTTTCTTCCATATCCATATTTTACTACATGGAACCCTAGTATGTGTTATTTTCGGTAATCTTCATACTTTCGACTCTTTATTTTAAATAGAGGCCTCATTAATTCATTTTTCGATGTGGGATTTCAACTAAGATATTTTGAAACGTCAAAAATGTGTTATCCTAATACCCTATGTTTTGTTGAACCGATGGTATTTCAAATCATCATAGATTGATGAATTTAAGGACCTCAATTTTATACTTGTTTGTGATTGATGACCTCAATCACTACCTATAAATATTTACGTTTTTCCTCCAATTATATGTCTGAAATTGCCACCAATGTTCTCCTAATCGAGATCATAATTTGGTGGTGACCCTTTCATTTCTCTTTTCCTCATATTAAGACTAAATTTTAGTAACCCAATTTCCGATGTGGGGTTTCCCACAAATATATTATCTGTTTTCAACCTTTTATTTTTGAAGAACAATTTCAAATTGCGAGGACGCAATTTATTGAAGGAGGGGAGAATGTAACACCCCAAGATTTCATAGTGTGTTAGTTCTTCAAAATAATTCAATAACTTTCACTACATGCAACACCAAGTTCAAGCACACCATGACTTACCAAACAAGCCGTTCAAAATAGGTTATGAATAGTATTAGATAAATTTTAATGTTTTTATAATCCTTATAATTTTAGAATCCATATTATGAGTTTCTTAGATATAATGCAAGAACAAATTCATTTTCAGTATTGCACTTTTATCAACATTAATAGTGAACCCTTTTTAAATACTATATTTTAAACTTTTTGACTAAATGGGGACATCAAAAATTTAAAATGAAACATCCCAAGCTTCTACGGTACGCTTCTCTTTGAATAATGTGATAGCGTGTGTTGTACGCAACACCGAGTTCTAACAACTAATTAAACTAGCCGTTGTGAATAGTAATACCTACTTTTTGAAATCATATATATTTTATATTTCAAAATGGACTTCATTTTTTGATTCGGAATATTGAAATTAGCCTTGGGTGAAATTTTGGTACTTTTCGGATAACTTTTATATTTTGATGAATAGTGAAAATTACTAAATTTTAATTAAAAGCAACTTTTTTAATCAAAATAATTAATAGTGATAAATTATGAATTTGAGTGGTTTTAAAGTATATTTAGAATATATTTTTACCATTTAATAAAATGTTGGTCATTGGACATAATTTTACAATTAAACCGAACATAAACGAGTGTCAATCTTTTGATAGTTATTATCTCTTAAAAACACGCTTTTTGTTTTGACAGCGGGAATTAATTTTAAATTAATTTCTGCCACTTCTGTGTTTTGAATTTAGGAAAATGGATTCTATATTTGGAATCAGGATGTTCAAATTGTGTAAATAGGTAACTTTTGTTTTTAGACATTTTGAATAATTACTGCGGTAAATATTTTATTTACCATGGTTAAGGGTAAATCCGGTAAATAAGGGTTAAAAAATAATATTATAATAATACTAAATTACCCTAAAACGTGTCTTAACCCTATTGGTTGATACATGGTCGACCATGGGAATCTTTGGGTCTATTTTGGGACCCCATGGATCCACTTGTAAGTGATAATGACACTTTATTTTAATTAAGTTAAAATGAATACAAAAATGACACAAGCATATATCTTTTAGAAAAACAATTTTTACATAGGGTTATATATGTTGGATTTTATATTATAAATATTCATTAGAAAGATAAAAAGATTTCCTACATAGTGATATTTTATTTATAATTTTTAGACATTAAATAATGTATTTTATTTATGACACAATGATGATGCAGTAATTACTATAATAGTGAAAAATTAAAATAATCGATATTATAAATACCCAAATAAATATAATATGAAACTTTTAATGAATTAAACTAATTTTAGAGGATAATATGATATATTAGGATTGATTTAATTGACTTTCTTCGAAGTAATCAATCTGTTATGAGTTTCACAAAAATCAACTATTGAATAGTGTCAAAATTGACATAAAAGAGTTCTTAAAACAAATATTATATTATTAATTGATATTAAATTCCTAAAAATCTAAGGTTCGGCCAAGAGACTTATATCATGATAGGTTCATCATTAATGTACCACTGGGGGGTCTCTTGGATGTATATAGTAAGTTTATTAACCATATTATATAAAAATACAAAGAGACATTGTAAAAGTGAAACTAATTAACTTAGAGTTAATACTTAAAGATAAGGTTAATATAAGTACCCAAACCTGTCTAAATTCTATTGGTTGAGTGGTTTTCGAACTATACCCACCTTAGACTTTGAATAATAAGCTTTGGAGCCATTAGAAACCGAATATGAATTTATTATAAATTAATATTTCTAGCTTTTCCAAAGGTGCCCCTCACCCCTCTTATAAAAGGGCACTCCTCCTTCTCATTTCTTCACACCTTCAAAGCCTTTTGGTTCGGCCAAACTCTGCCCAACTACTCTCCCAACATCCCTCACTACAACCTAGAGTCCTTAGTTTGATCAGAAAGCCAACCTAAGGAGCCCTTTTGATCAAATCAAAAGGAAGAACCCGAAGAAGAGGTAATGATTTCACCACCCTTCTCCAAGTTCATTTCTTCTTCCACTTCTTCTTCCTTTGTTCTTACCATTCTAAAATAATAACTCCAGTATCTCACATATACTGTGATGTTATTATAAATATGGTACAACCATATTCAGTATTCTATCCACCCTTTGAATAACATGTCACCATACGTGCGTACGTACGGACTACCGTCTCCACGTCGTAGTGTAATTGTTATTCAATATAATATTATTTGGATGGGTATAATAATGATGTGTAACTCATGTAAATAATAAATATAACATGTTAATGATTCTGTATATATGATATACCATCCATTTATATATTATTTTAATATCAAAAGAATGATATTGTCGCTCGTGCGTACGTACGGACTACCGTCTCCACGAAAGCGATGAGATTCATTCTCCATCGTATCCATTCAAGTATAATTATCATTTGATGATTTAAAAATGATGTTTAAGGACTAGATATCATTCTGGATATGAATAATATACAACAACCATGGCTTATGTAACAAAACATATAAAATAAAATGAGTAAGTTAACTCCCGAAACGACGATAATTCTAAGATATTATTAACAAATCAATGTTAAAAGATCATATATGATATCATATTATTATATATGATTCTTGTATAATTTAATAACAACTATTTCACCATTATACATGAGGTTAACCTACCCCAACCAAGGAAAAGTACAAGGTAAGGGTTTACTTTACAACCTCTTCATTATCCAAGGTTGTTTATACGTAATAATCTACTGGGATCTCTTTATCATCCACATCCATGTTTCTTAAAAATGCATTTCAAAACATTTTTACTATTTACTAGAATATGAGTTAAAGTCATTTATACCCTTTTTGACTTTTATAAGTGGTTTATAAAGGAATCTTTCAGTCGTTTTCAAAACAAGGTCCTTTTTAACCTTTTCGACAAAATTAAGGTAAGAATGTTTTTTTGTTAACTTATACGACATGTGCGGTTATTCTCTTCCATTATTACACCTTTGAAGCTTCCCTTACACGCTTGTAAGGATATTTTCAAAATAAAGTTTTTCTTTTATAATTATGTGATTTTTAAATGATTTCAAAAAAAGAGATATTTCTCTCAAATATATGAAAATCCAGTGCAAATGTATACGTATTTAACGCAAGCTTAAAAATGTTTTCAGAAAACCCGACTCTCGAGTTTGGTAGACAGGAAGGGATTGGGAGTGGACCCATCATGGCCTGTAATTAGTCGAGCAGTCTCAGAATTAGTTATTTTGTTTTCAGAAGCTTGCATAATGTTTTCAGAAAAACACTGGAGTGTATTTTAGCAATTTTAAACGTAAGTATCTTCTAAAAAAATTGCATCGGTAGGTCTCATGAGACAAACTAGTGTCTTGGCACAAGGCCTTGACAAAATCTTATTTGTAGTCTTGGCACGAGGCCTTGGCTATGTGGTTATGATAGTCTGGCATTATGCATTCCAACATTATGAAAGTGGTTATTGATTTTTGCATGTGATTATTCGATTAGTAGAATATCCATGTGAATAAGTAAATGGAATTATTTCATTTTATTTATGCCATACCATGTTGAAAGTTAATATTTAAAAGGATTTTGTTTTAGTTATACATTGCCTTAAATGTTTATTCTTATTTATGAAAGTTTTCGCTATATTGTTATCCTTACTGGGCATTTGAGCTCACCCCTTTTCTATGTTTTATTTTTCCCAGGATGTGAAGAAGTAAGTTATAAATGACCTGCAGGGATTTTATGAGGGGTTAATTGTGTGGATTGTGGAAACATTATGTTGTTTTAGTAGTTTTTCATTTTATGATGTAATGTAAAACTTATGAATATATCTAGTGTTTCCAAGGCTACTAAACCAATCGGTCTTTCGAGATTTGATCTTTCTTGTGATCATGCCAATGTTATGTAATAATGCACCGACTCTGGGTAACTGGGGTCGGGGCGTTACATTATGAGAGTCAATTATGTTGTATCATTGAGGTGATTCATAAAAAAATTATTTATTTCGGAACCACGGTGAAAAATTCAAAGTATAAATTTTTTACTATTAATTTCTTAATTTAAAATAAATTTTACCTATTTTCACACTTGGACTTTGGACATGAGGTTCTACTGATGTTTTTCACTAAGTAGTGCCACATTTGAGGCATGAAACTTTCATTTCTTGTTGATTCATTACACTCTTGACTACCATTGAGTATTTTTTCTATGTAAGATTTATTTGAGCATTTTATCTTCAAAAAGCCTAATGACAATTTTTAGTCCTCTGTTTAATGTTCTGGACATGTTACATTTTGATCTGAATTATAAACATACCTCTGTTTTCAAGATAATAAAACATGAGATTGTTTGAGGACAAACAATGCTTAAGTGTGGGGGAATTTGATGTGGCCTTACAAACACATATTTTTCCACATCTTTTTCAATTATTTTCAATGGTTTAATTGGTAATTTCTATAATTTATACTAAATATTAACACTTTTTTGTTTTCTATTATTAACATTAATAATTAATAAATGTTTATATTTAATAGTGCTTTTAGCCTTAAATTTGTTAATTTATATCTTACTTCAATTTTATAAACTAATAACCTTATATATAGATTATTGTTTTTGTTCGGTATAATTAATAATTTAACATTTTTTTAGCTAATTAATTAATTCTACTTTTTTCACACAGATAATAAATCTTTTAATTAACATTGGATGTATTAAATATTAATTTATTTTGAGTAACATAATGTTTTAGTCATCTTTTATCAATTCATTAATTATAAAATAAGATTATAGACTTATTTTAGTTTTATTAAGTCTGTTTAAATTTTATTTCACTAATTAACATAATGGTTTAATAATATAATAATTATCTGTCTAATTTAAATTAATTAAATTTGTTTAATTAACTAATTTAAATAATTTTACTTTGTTATATTAATGTTTAATTTTACTTTAATCTTTAATAACTTTTTTTCTTTTTAAATTTAGTTTTAGTTTTGTAGAAATTTCAAATTTACTGATTGAAGTTATTAATAAATTAACTTATGTTGAATTGGTTTTATAAATTTATTAAAGTATACATTTTATTGAAACTTTCAATTGTTAAAATTCATTTTTAGTTTTGATTAATTATTTTGTTATTATTTTTTAAAAGTTTTAATTTAATTTCATTGTTTATTTTTTAAGGTTTATGGTTTCATTCCGGTAACGTTGTCTCCACGAACCGTATCACTTACGGTCTCACCACAATCCTTTTACGGTGACACAACCACCTTAAATCATCTTTACAGTCTCACTGTAACCCATGAATCTGTAACCTTTTCCACCAGTTTCATTTAGTCGTCTCACCAAAACACCATGCACCGTTTGTACCTTAACGGTCTCACCGTGTCTCTGCCACAGGTTGCTCGCGAACTCACAATCACTGTTACCCCTTGCACCATATCATCATGAATCCACCGTAAACCTTCCATCGTTTCCTTCTTTTTCTTATCCACCGTAACCCATGTGGAACTATTTCTATCCTCACATAGAAGATGATCTGGAGGGAGGTCCACTGGATCCAAGCCGCACACCACCACCATAATAATTATTGTTTCACCAGAGGAGTCCACTCCTTCTTGCACGAGGATGTCTTAACCGGGAAAATTCCCCTTTTCCGAGGCTGAATCGAGGAGGCAGGATGTCTGAATTCTGCCACTGTTGAACCACATTATCACCGGGGAGTCTAAGCAATTTGGTTTTAAGTCTTGTGGTCACCGCTGGAACATGAAGTCGTAGACAGGTTTGGAAGAAGTTAAATTACAGAAGATGTCGCGAGCTGAATGAGGGATTCGTCATTGGTTTGAGTTGAGGTCATGTCTGTGGGGGCCACTCCCTATTTAGGAGTCTTCATTGTCGGCAGAACCTACCCAGGCGGCTGCAAGGTCTTTCATGGTGGGCAGCCGATGCGGTGGGTAGCCAGCGGCAGGAGGAAATTCGGGGTAGATGAGTTACCCTCCAACAACTGAAGAAAGATGGTTTTTCATTCTCTATTTAAACGGGATCAAATCCCATTGTTTGTAGGTGAAGAGAATATGTGGTGTGATTCTTTGTGTTGTAATCCTCTGTTGAGAACCGGATAGACGTAAATAGAGGAAGAGGCCCTGTTTCTCCTGTGGATGTAAGCAACTCGCCGAACCACGTAAATTCTTGTGTTCCTCCATTCTTGCTCCTGTTTTGTGTGTTTGAGCTACCACGCACCTCTGTTGCGCCCCAACAAGTGGTATCAAAGGCGAGTTGGAGTGAACGGAGGTGAGACGGCGAGGCGACAACGAGTTTTCCGGTGACCGGAAAATTGAAAGTGGTCGGAAAATTTTTCCGAGGGCAGATTCGGGAAGAGGACGGTGAGACGATTCCAACGACGCAAACGGTGAGGAAAACGGAGTTGAAACGAAGGAGATATGGCCGGTCAAAGTTCGGTCAAACCCACGGGTGAACAGTAACCCCGTGCCGGAGAAGGAGGTACTGTTCACGCCGCCGACAAAAATTCCGGCAAAATTCTGGCGGGAATTCCGGCATTCCACGTCAGCGCCACGTCAGCACCACGTCAGTGGGTGATCTAGACCGTTGAACGTGTTTTGACCATATCTTGATCAATTAGTGTTCGATTTCGACGATCCAGGAGTCGATTTTCACTATTTCGACCGTTCCGGACACATCCGTACGGTTAGTTTCTGAATATTTTCACTCTTTCAGGTGGTGATTAAAGGGTGTGACATCGATGGTGGTGATCGCGTTTTTGCGACAACGACGATGGCGGGTGGCGGAGCAGTTCCAAGATTTGACATCGAGAAGTTCGATGGTCGAAACAATTTCGGCTTGTGGCAAAGCATAGTGAATGATCTTTTGGTGCAGAAGGGAATGATCAGACCGTTGATCGGAGAAAAACCGAAGACAACCGGCGCCGATGATTGGGAATAGCTCGAGATGCGGGTCATCAGCACAATTCGACTGTGTTTGGCGAATGAGGTAAAGTACTCGGTGTTGGATGAGACATCACCGAAAGAGATCTGGAAGAAGTTGGAGCAGCGATATATGTCGAAGTCGCTCACCAATAAGTTGTTCCTAAAGAAGAAACTGTACCAATTGCGCAAGGATGAGGGAGCGAATTTGTTGGATCACACCAATGAATTCAACAAGATCCTGACGCAGTTATTGGGGCTCGGTGTGAAGGTTGGAGAGGAAGATAAAGCTCATTTTCTTTTATCATCCCTACCAAGATCATTTGATGGGCTTGTGACTGCATTTCTCATGGGGAAGGAGACATTGAAGCTGGACGATGTGATGGCGTCACTTCAAGATTCAGAGGAATTCCGAAGACCTTCGACGCATTCAGGCGAGCAAATAATGGCGATGCGAGATGATCAGCGTGGGAGGAGCCGACATCGACAGTAATGAGGTAAAGAATGGCGGCCAAAATCCAGGGGACGTGATCCGAGTGAAATCACGTGTTTCTGGTGTGAGAAGAAGGGTCACTATAAAAGTGATTGTGGAGAGTGCAAACGGTACGTTGCTGGGAAGAAGAAAGTTGAAGAGGAGGATGTGAACATCATAGGGTTATATACAGATGATGAACTCTGCGTGACAATGGGAAGTGTGCACTCAGATGAGCGAGTTGAACAGGGAGAAGTGCACTGTCATTACTGCAAAAGATTCGGGCACATGAAGCGAGAATGCCAATTTCTTAAGAGGAATAACGAGCGGGCTCAAAATCCGAAAGAAGACGGATGGGTTCTGGATTCGGGGAGCTCGGCACACATATGTACGAAGAGAGGTATATTTGATACTTTTCAGCAGGTGCGAGACTCAGTGCGACTTGGTGATGGGTCAACATGCGAGGTTCGAGGAGTCGGGACAGTGAAATTGAAGACACCCGGTGGAGCAGTTCGTAAACTGGCAGACGTGAAATTTGTTCCGAGGATGAGGCGGAACTTGATATCATTGAGTAGGCTCGATGCGAGAGGGTTCAAAATTTCTATAGAAGGTGGAGTGTTAGAAGTCTCATGCGGGGATGCAGTGAAGCTTACTGGGAAGGAGTCTCAAGGGTTGTATCATTTGATGGAGACCGAAGTCAGCCCGAGATTGACTGAAGACGATGGAAGTGCCACGTCATCTGGTGTGAAGAAGCGTGTTCGATTTGCGGATGAAGTTTTCAGCACCTGCAAGGAGACTGCAGGTCAGGCTTCTACCCCAAATTGGTCGTGAGGGGGAGATTTGTGGGGGCTAATCCCTATTTGGGAGTCTTCATTGTCGGAAGAACCTACCCAGGCGGCTGCAAGGTCTTTCATGGTGGGCAGCCGATGCGGTGGGTAGCCAGCGGCAGGAGGAAATCCGGGGTAGATGAGTTACCCTCCAACAACCGAAGAAAGCTGGTTTTTCATTCTCTATTTAAACAGGATAAAATCCCATTTTTTGTAGGTGAAGAGAATATCTGGTGTGATTCTGTGTGCGGTAATCCTCCATTGAGAACCGGAGACACATAAATAGAGGAAGAGCCCCTGTTTCTCCCGTGGATGTAGGCAACTCGCCAAACCATGTAAATTCTTGTGTTCCTTTGTTCTTGCTCTTGTTTTGTGTGTTTGAGCTACCACGCACCTTCACTATGCCCCAACAATGTCCTCATCCGTTGAAGAGTATTTCCACCATAGGGGGTTTCATTTACTTGGATTTGCTACAAGTTTGCACCACCCAGATCTAAAGGAGGAGTCGAGACCGAGCGAGAGCCATCACGACCGGAGATCTCATCCCACCACTGTAAAGGCTAGTCGAGGCACATGAAATAGATGACACATTAGTTGATGGATTTAGATCCATCTAAACTCAATCATTTCTCATGATGGTGCCGCCAAGGTTTGAAGTTGGAGGCCAAGTTAAAGTCGTCAACAAGGGAGGAACCAGGGCCGACCCAATCTGAACATGAATATTTCACTGGTTTCACTGGACCCATCATAGTGCGAGGAGAATTGTGCATAGTATTTACATAGAGCCACCACTGATTGATATTGCCACCAGTTTTTTTCACCACAAGGAGAAGCCACCGGCCTGCATGATTCTACTAGAGATGCCGAGAACCACCCCCCTTTAGCGCCGAAATTGCGGGGGGAGAAGATAAAAGTTAAAGAAAATAACTTAAAAGGATATTTTAATAAAAACATAATTTAAAATAATAATAATAATAATAACTTAACTAAAATACAAAAAAATATTATGGTAATGAATAAATAATCAATATAAAATAATTAACTTATAAAACAGAATTAATAATTTAATTATATTTAATAAAACATTAATTATGATAAACTAATAAATTATAATTTCTTAATGAAATTTAAATTAATTATTTTCTAATAAAATTAATCTAATATTATAAACAAAAAATATTAAATGATTTAATTTTCATAATTAACAATAAAGTTTTTAATTAACTGCAATAACTTTTAATCAATAACATAATCAATAACATTATTAAATCATTTACAACTTTTAAATGTCTTTAATTATTAATTACTTATTCATTGTTTTATGTGTTTTTCTTGTGTTGGTTCATTCAAGAGACGTGTATATGTCCATATTCACACAACTAACTAATTGGGAGTTAGTTATGTGAGAAAGATTAGTGCGCCGTGCCTGTCGTGAAAAAATCCACGTGTGCAGTGAAATAGGAAAAGACAAGCCCAAGTTGTTGGAAGAAAGCGGTGACAAGCAGCAGATGATGGAGGATATAAAATAGAGAAAGCAGTAGAATTTGTGAGGGGGAAGGGTAATTCATACATCAAGTGATTGATTGATGATCCGAGAGCTTCTCTCTCATTAGGATCATAGGGAGTCCGGTGGGCGACTCTGGAACCTCTACCAGGAGCTGGAGAAGCATAGGAGCAGAGTATCTTTGGGGAGTTTGGCTTCTCTGTTTTTTGAATTTTTACACTCTATTTTCCATGTCTTCAATTATTGTTCTAAAAATATACAAGTTTTCGAACTAAATTGTATTTTTGGGGATATATTGAAGTTCTACTGGTTACTTTTTAATTCTCATTTCACTTAAGCTTTTTAATGAATTCAGTAATGATCGGAAAGATCAATACCGAGTTCATACAATTTCTTGTACCACTAGGACATAATCACAAGATTTCCCAGTCAGTTGGAGATATTGGTTGTGGAAACACTTTTCAAAAGAAAATATATTCATAAAACTTCATGACTTACGGTGAGTTTTTCTTGTTGTTAATTTGTAAAATAGTTCACGGTTGATTAATTTTGGAGTGGAAAACTCTTAAATTGGTTGGAATATGTGACTAAACCCCTGGGGAGGGAGGTGATTCATAATTTTGATAGTTGTACTTTTCAACAATCTTATGTGAATTGGAATAACTTCAAAACCAGTAGAATGAAAACTACTCCCCGAGCGTTTTAATAGATTTTCCTATTATCAGTGTTCTAAATCACTGTAATTCTAATTTTTCTACTATCTCTAGCCTCAATCCAGTTTAAATACATGTTTTACAATGTTCTGTCACTCTAATTCTTATTAAAAGTTAAAAGAAAATAAAAAAATGTAAAAAAAAAGAGAATTCACTACGTTGTTGACAATAGTGGAGCTTCCAAGAGTTTTTTAGAAGATTAGTGGAAAAATTTACCATCCTTGTGGTTTAGAAGCTACTTTACACATATATTGTAGTTAATAGTATTAAAAATCTTAAATTTTGATTGGCTTCAACAACGGTTTAGATCTATAAACTTGAGAAAGGAAACATAAAAATGGGTGATATCACATGCTCAGTATGGATAAAAAATGGAAATACATAAACATATCACGATCATAAGTGTATGAGAACCTTATAATAATGTAATATAACTATATCACACATATCATAAATCATAATCATGATTTATGGATAAAATCATTGTAGTTCGAAAGACATTAATAATAATTGAATTAATTAAAACTCATCACGGAATCATAACATTAACATATGACTTAGATTTATTTAATACACATATGTATAAAAAATATTACCTCTGGTATACCCACCAATACATTAAAAACATGTTAGTCATGGGGTAACCATCCATATATCTACTTTGTTCATGGAATAACCACCTATATACCCTCTTTTTGGATTGGGACAACCTCCTGTATATCTTATGAGCTCATATAACATTAATAATTACCAAATACATTAGAAGAAGATATGGGTACCACCAATCTCATGATGAAAATCATACCTTCATGTTCCATATGATCATAAGAAATTCATCATACTAGAACCCATGAAATGAAATAAGTTGCATAATCATTTTAAAATTTCCTCAAAGCATAACCCATTGAAAAATAAGCAGGGTTTATAAAAATTTAATCATGGTACAACCCATGGGGGATAAATGGGTTTCATAAAAATATTGTCATCATTAACATAAAACATCCATTGAAAGATAATGCCAGTACACTTCGTTCATATCCCAATTAATGATTAAATAATATTAATGTATTTCATATTATATGGAAAATGATTTTGAAATAATAATCACATGGAATGTTGCTCGTGGAAAATAAATTTTCTATGAAAATCAATTTTTATTATTAAAGTTTCATAAAATATTTTGGAAAACCTTTAGAGTGAAAATAAACATGAAAATTTATAAATTAACATTCAAAAAATATGATTTCGTGTCTTTGTAAAATTACATACAAGTCATATATGTTTAAAATATAGTCCTTTCTTATTTTTATTAAATATAAAACATGATTTTTTTTGAAAACAACATGAATATTCCTTTAATTTTTTTATAAAAATTAAATCATGGTTAAATTTCTTTTAGAATACTAATTTGAAGAAACTGAAAATCATTTTTTGAAAACACATTTATATAACATGTATTTAGAATAAAAATATTTTTTTAGTGAAGAGAGAAATAAAGATGAGTTTTATTGAAAAAATATTTTCTTATATTGATTACATAAAGGGATGAAAATGAGGGGAAAACATATATTATCATGACATTAATATACTATTAAAATTCACTATTTTATTGAGATATGGATAAAATTATTACATAATAATAATAATAATAATAATAATAATAAACAATCAAAATAATTGATTATATTGTAACATAAACCCTTTTACAACATATTTATCTTTTATAAAATTTCCCCATCATAGAATAAATTAAAATGAACATTAAATATCATTATATGATTTATATCCATAATATTACTTGTTAAATAGGAAGTACATATTCCTCATAAGATAATATAGGTTTCTAATATAACTATTCTCCCATAAAATTCAATTTTAGAAAAATATCCATTATCAATTTGAGAATTTTTGAACGGTAAACCCAAAGAAATAGATATCCATAAAAGGATATATATATATATCGCCATAATTTTGGGGATAATAATATAAAAATTAATTCATGGGTATTATATTCACCACATAAATTAAGAAAATTATAGATAATCTTTTTGTCTCACAGATTATAATAATAAGATGGAAATCCCTTACCATGAGTCTCGACTATCTTTATACATGCTAGAAGATTCTATATAATAAATATATACTTGATATAAAATTATTATCGAACAATAATTATATATATATATATTGTACCATATATGATTTAATTATGAAATTGTTTACATTTTTATTATAAATATCATGTTAAATTCACATTTCATGAAATAACTGCTTTGTTTTTCCTGTATATTTTTATTTGTTATATTTTTCCTAATACATTGATCATGGTTCAATCATCTGAAAAATTTTAACCATGATATAAATATCATATATAATCCGTATTTTTTAACTCATGGTATTGCATTAAATTTAGATATATAAAATAAAATACATAGTTAATGGAGATGTTAGGTTATATGTACGCATGGACAATGATTACATTTTCTAAAAGGATTTAAAAAAATATGGGTAAATAATAAAATTAAATTATATAATAATTTTTATTTAATGTATATAACATATTTCAGTTCTATCATATCCTTATTAACTTCCATGTAATGTTTATTTGAATAATGAATCACATCACTTCGTGAGGCGATAGTCTTCCGCACACATAAATATCATTATAATATTCCAAAAAATTGAAACCAAGAAGTGAAACGTAAAATAATTATTAGAGAAGAATAACAATATCATAATTATCAATTAGAAACAACAAATCCATCATATTATATATCTTTTAGATGTGTCAATTAAAAAATTAATGACATCAGTTTGCGAGGTGGTATTCTACTATACATAGGAATGATGATTTCATAACACATTGAATAAATTTTTAGATGGTTGTAGGTCATTCAAATAAAATAAAATGATATTATTATATATAATATATTTATGTTATTATGTTTTCAAGGGTAAATAATAATTAAAGTAGGTGGATAAATTAATAAAATATAAATTAATATTAAAAAATGTTACCTCTTCTTCCGGTAACCTTTTTCTATTTTCACAAAAATAATTCCTAGGTTTGTTTTAAGAAACAAAATAAGGATACTAGGGTGGTAGTGTGAAATTATTAACCTGATTTTGGATTGTAATAACCAAACCAAAGGGTTATGGATGTGTGAATAAGAGCGGATAGTTGGTTTCCATTTATATGTTAGCAGATAGGAATCCTTGAATATTTTTAAATGAAAAGGTTGTATCCTAATTTTTCACATTCTAAATGGGTTAAAAATGGGATATTATAGATTCTAGATACTATAAGTTTTAATTAATTGTATAAAATATGTGTTGGACCATTTTTTCTTCATTTTTAACCTTTACCATTTAGTCTAACCCCCTAATAAATCCATTTTAAGTTTAACTATGGTAAATATTTTATATAGTTTTTACTATTCATTATAGTAAAACATTAAGTAAAAATTATCTAATTATATAAATTTTTATTATAGTAAATATGTAATCACTTTTTTATAAATTCTATTCACATTAGTGGAAAATATTAATTTCAAATTAATATTGAAGGCCTGATGAAAATGTTACTTTTCAAAGATAAAAATATTTTAATATTTTTAAAAAATTATATGAAAATAAAATTTAGAAATGATTAAAATGACCTAAATGGGATAAATTGATATATAATTGAACTAATTTTACCATTAAAACCATCGTAAAACAATTTTATTTTTTTCGATGGTTTACTGGAAATGAAAATTCAAAATTAAAACTAGTATCATTCATTAATCATATAAAAAATTATCTTCTTAATGTGAAAAATATAAATTTCAAATTAATTTTAAAAAATTATTAAAAAATACATTTTAGAAAAAATCAGATTTATGGGTTAAATGTGATAAATTAGTGTATCATTTTCTAAAAAATATAAAACATTAATGTTTAAAGTTTTATTTAAAATATAATATATAAATTTCATTAAAATCATTCACCAAAAATGGTTTGTTTAATTTAATAAGGTAAAATGTATTTGTTTTCCAAAAAATATATTTTCTTAAAAAATTATTTCTTTTTAATAAATAGTGTTTATTTTCACTTAAAATTAATTGGTTACTAAATAAATCATTTTATATAAATTTTTTAACTATTTATATTCATTATTTTATTAATACTATTCATACCATCGAGTCCAACATCAAATTTGTAATTATTAAAATAGTAATTTAATAGTATGTCACATTTTATTAAAATTAAGTGGTGCTTTGGAAATGGTGTAAATTCGGTATTTTATATTTTGATATCTAATCATAGTGTTTCATGTATCCCAAAATATGAAAATTATTAAATTTATTATGAAAAATGTATTTTAATAAATTATAGTGTGTTACATTATACCCCCATTATAATGGATATAGACATAAAAATTTATCACTTTTGTACCAATAATTGAGGATAAATCTACCTCATTACATCCTCAGGTTCCCACGAAGCATTATAAAGATGGTGATTTCACAAATAAAAAATTGACCAAGGTTGTGGCCATTTTTATTACATTCTCTTTATGATCTAAAATCTCAATTGAGTGTTCCTTATAAGAAATATCATGCTCTAGTAGTACTACACTATTTTTTGTTTACCTGAAATATTTGATTTGTACATCTGCATGGGTGGTACATGGAAAACATTTTTATGCTGAGGGAGATTGTTTTGAAGCATAAAATGATAATATATTGTCCTCATGTGATCAGTTATTACAAATGTACTGATATACAAAGTTCTTACTTTTCCCTTATTTATTATATAGATAAATTAAATGAAAGACCTTATCATCGACTTCAATTTCTACATAACATCAATGATTATCATCATAAAATTTCACCCAAATGTTTTTCCCTTTGGTTTGGGGGAATGTATTTAATCTTATATTCCATGTCATTATCTTTCTTAGGTCCAAATAACTTTATGTTTTCAACTTCATTCATATATGTTGGTGTTCTACACTTATTTCCATAAAGTAATTTACTAGTATCCAGATGAATGATCAAGTGAAATATATTATTTCAAGAAAAAACATTATAAATATTTTGTGGATCCCATCTACCTTTGAAATTTATATAATAATATTTTACCATATCCTCTATGGTTTTAATTGTTCTCTCATACTAACCATAACTCATAGGATGATACACTGTGAAAAAAATAAACTATATATCAAGATATTACTGAATACATTACCAAAACATCATGTTAATTATCATCTCCATATTAAACACAATATAATTTGTTACCCCATTAATTATTATCACTTCATTAATTTATATTCTGGAAAGTGTATTTTGAGAGCGATTTCATGTGACAACAAAAAATTATGTTCACTTCATAAGATGATCAACAATAACCCATAATGGGATCAACATAAAAGATAAGATAAACACTAAATGATACCAGTAAGTTTATTCATATGTAAGTATAGTGTAATGGAATTAATCCTCAAATAAACTTATCACAAAAACATATGCAATATAAATGGGATTTATTCCAATAAAAGTATCTTAATGTATCATTAATCCTGATAAAATATTACCACATTAAACCACAAAATGGTAGTTAATGACTTTAAAATTATGATCATATGTAAACTAATAAACACATGATGGTATCAAAAACTATTAAGACAAAATTTCTTAAGAAAATATGTGCTTAAAAATGATAATTCTCCCTTTATTCCTTATATAATCTTGATTATTATAAAAAACTTCTTTTTGAATCATCGGTTCAACCTTGAACAGATAATATTTTAAATGAGATATCTCTATTGTTTAATCCATATAGATTCACTTATTAAATCCTTAAAATCACATGAAATTTAACTAAATTATAAAATACAATATTTAATTAGAATCATTTATACAAAATAGAACATCAAATTGTCGAATGGGAAGTGAGTAATATGTATTCCCTATTTATAATGATTTACTTGAACCACTATGATTTCACATGATTTTACTTTTTCCATTTTATTTAGAGGTATTTGTAGATTTCCACATTCATTATTCATTTAATTGGCGCATTGATTCACATAATTCTTATAGTCCATGAACATGAACCATTGAAATATGTGTGGTTCATTTTATGTAGAATTATATTTATTTTCATTAGTAGCGATGTTTTTTCCATCACAACATCATTCAACTATTAGATAATCTTCCCTTCCAAACATAGAATATTTAATAGTCAAATTAAAAGAATTAACTTCATGTTTCATCCCACAAATCATGAATAATGGAAAACCAACTTCTTCTCTTCATGGATTTTATATTTTCAGTTAAATTAATGAATTATATTCGTATCAAAACCATGAGATTAATATATAACTACAAATTCTATCTCGACTTTGATAACACAAAGAAAAATATATTCATATCTACTAAATAATTTTATTAATAATATTCATCATAGGATTGTTTTTAGCCACATAATAATAAATAAACACTACTTTTATGTTAGAATATGATACCAAAATTGTAATTCATAAGTGTTGTGAAATTTTTCACAGAAGTACCAACTGATTCATCATTGTTTTTAATTAGAACAAATAATTCCTTCTCTATAATCATATAAAAAATATGATTAAATTACTCATTGAAAAATATGTTCTTTAACTCATCCCAATCCATGGATTAAATTTCATCATGTTTCCAAATATTCTTAATAATATCCCACCATTTATCATTTTAACCTTCCTAATAGTAGACATCGAAAATAACATTCACATTCAACAAGTACTAATGTTTGGAAGAAAACTTTTTAGTGGTGCTGATCTATTTTTCATTAACTATAGGATATGAATACCAAATTAAGTATGGTATTAGTTTCCTCATTAAGTAATCAATATGATTTTATTCCCCCATTTTCTCATTTGGAAGTCCATCATGATTTCTAGCTTGAAATATTTTTGTGAGCATAGTAATTAGATTTTTCATTCTAGATCCTATAAGATTCACTTTATCAGGAAGAAAATCCTATAGTTTTAAAATTCATTCAGTATTAAAATGGTTTCATCAGTTTCCAATCATCTTTTACCACAAATATCATAGTGTGAACAACACTAATTAGAGTGGAGAACCACATCATCCTAGAAAACATATATGATTTCTATATCATAAAACCATATTGTTAATCTTTTATGCCTCCTATTTATACTATTTCATTCATAATAATCATCTATTTAAATATTCCACGACAGTTTATTTACTAACTTTTGATACTAGATATAAAATTATCATTTTTCATGAAATATCTTCAATAACTCCCCTAATGATTTTCCCACTACCCAACCTTTATTGACAAGCCCATCTTAAAACCATTCTTTACGACCTCAGTAATGGAAACATAATATAAGGTGAGATCAAATGCTTCATAATGGTTAAAAAGAGAAATAAATAAACATAACATGAGAATAACAGTACAATAACATTATCATCACATAATAAAATCATACCCTGAATATCATATTTTATAAAATTGAGTCATTCATTAAATTCTAAAATTTAATAAAACAAGAATCGTAATGGAATCATAGAACATGAATTTGGAGAATATAACATTTGAATAAGACATAGATTTGTGGCATACACATTAGCATGGAAAATATTATATCAAGGCTACCAAAAATAAATTTATTACATTTTTGTCTTAGGCTAACAACCCATGTACCTGCTTCGGGCTTGGGATAAACCCCCATGTATAGTATATTGGGATATTGATAACCTCCTACATACTAGTTTAGATCATATAGAAATAATCATTACCTAGTGAATTGGGGGAATATATAGGTCCCACCCATTAAATAATGAAAATCATACATATATGTGACACAAGATCATAAAAAATTCATCATATTAGAACCCAAGAAAATAAATTTGTTTTATAATCATTTCATCATTTTCTCAAAGAATAACCATGGAAAAATAAGTTGCTTTCATTGGAATGTAATCATGGTATAATCCACGGAAGAGATATAAGTTTCCAAAACATTTTTTCATCATTAAAATAAACCATATAGAGAATGAATAATACTGGTGTCCTAGGAAAATATCTATATCATTGAATAAATAATACCAAATGATTTCATCTTATATTGGAAATTATTCTTAAATAAAAAATACTTCAATTGTTTCTAGAAGAAGATAACTTTTCATTAAATGTAATTTTTCAAAGTTTAAAATTCCTTAAATATTGTGGGAATAATTTAAATTTCAAATAATTTTGGAATATTATAAAGGAGGTTTTAAATAATTGTGATGTAATTATGGTGATAAATTCTATACAAGTCATATACATTAAAATAAATATTCTTCTCGCATTTTTTGTAAAATACAAACATGTATTGTTTGGAAAATGACATGAATATTAATTTCAAAACAAATTTTTTACAATTAATCCATTGGTAAAAATATCATTAATAAAAAATTTATAGATTGATAAAATTTGTTTTTTGAAAATACTATTAAAAATCACGGTTTTGGGAGAAAAACGTGTTTTCCTACAAAGAGTGAAATAAAAATTATTTTTCATAATACATTATTTTGGTATATTAAGTACATAAAGTGGGGGAAATTAAGGTGAAACAGTACTATAATGGAATAATCAGAGTATAAGAAAATTAATTAGATTCATGAAATAATTATCATAATATTTAATCACTGAAATCATAATGAAGCTTCATAAATGATAAGATTGTTACATCAAAACCATACCGCTTTGGTATCTATTGAATCCAGTGTCGCATCAAAGAATAAAATCAAATAAAACACTGAATATCATGATAATAAGAAAATTAATTATATAATGTGTCAAATACATATTATATACATGTCATATTAGAATTTAGCTTCAAAATATAACTTTTTTTTTCCAAAGAAGGCAATTTGAGATAAAAATCCCTAATAGATTTGGTAACTTTTGAACTACAAATACCATGAAATGGATATAATAAAATGGATATGTAAATACTCATAATTTTAAATATAATAATAATCAAATAGAGTCTTTTTAATTATATACACCACATAAATGAAGAAGGTGGTGAATATGAATTGTGTCCCACTAGAAAAAAAAAGTGAGACAGAAATTCCATACAATGAATCTCAACTTCCTTAATTACCTCTAGAACCTATTATAATATAAATATAAGTTTAGTATAAATATATTTCATTACAATATCTATATATATAATACCATATATTATTTACTTGTGACCATTTATTGCACATTAATTGATAATTCCATGTTAATGTCATGTTTCAGGTAATCAATACTTTCAAATTTAATTTATGTTATTATTGATTATTTTTTTAGTCCTCTTAAATATATCATGTATACATAATATAAATAATATTAAACATGATAAAAATATCACATATATTCATCAAATATATATATTTATAGTTTTCTAAAAAAATTATATATTGAAATTTAAATACACAATTCATAGAGACAGTAGCTCGTACATAGGTATGAACGCTGATTCCATTTTAATGATGGACTGAAAGAAATAGAGATAAATAATATATTACCATAAAATATTCATTTATATTTCATATATATATAAGTTATTTCTATTTACACATTCCCTTATTAACTTTTGTGTAAAGTTTAACATCCTAGGTAAATAAAGAAATAATTAATTCTTTATATTACTTTAGAGGGTTTGTTATATTCGATGGTGTACCTGATATGCAACAACGAGTTTCTTTAAAATATTACATTCCACACTAATAATATAATATTATTATTTAAAATGGTAGCTAGATTCTAGCCATTGTATTGGAAGGAATGAAAAAACTAACTAAAATATAATTATACATGTTTGTTAAATGTATTTACATTTTTTCAATAATATTTAGAGTCTTAAAATGTGAATGAATCTAATTTTAAGGACAATTGACTTTAAAAGGTCGATTTACTGCCTTTTAATAGAGAACCCTCTTTAAATCCAGTTTTTGTCACTTTTATATGTTCCATATGACCAAATAAAATTCTTCTTTACAATCGTGACTTCAAAATTCACATTGCGTATATTTTTTGTATTTTTTTGATAAAATTCAATTTTAAATGAAAAATGAAAAATTGTTGTTTTTTAATGCAAAACTGCATTTTAATCTAATTTATATATCATGTTAGATTATCTTTTTAATTTGTTTTAAAGTGTATTAAGATTATATTTCTACCATTTAATCCAATTTTGGTCATTGGATTCCATTTCACTTTGAAAATGGACAAAAACAACAGTCAATATTTTGATAGTTATTGTTTCCTAAAAACAGGCTATTTGTTTTGACAAAGGGAATTAATTGAAAATTAATTTATAATATATATATTTTTTGAATTTTGTAAAATAGATGTCATTTTTGAATTCGGAATATCAAATATATATTGGGATTATTTTTTTTATTTTTCTAAAAAAACTTCAATTTTTATGAATAGTGGAACCACTAAGTAGTAGTTAAAAAAATGTCTTTTTCATTTAAATGAAATTTTACTGCTTTTGTGAATTGAATTTGAAAACTCATACATACCTTGTTGTTGTTATTATGTAATATTTGTTTCAATAGGATGAAAAAAATTTGGTGAAAAGTAACTTTTGACTTTTATTTACAGCAGTTAAAGGTAAATAGAGTAATCTAAAGAAACAAGAATATCATAATAATAATAAAAATTACCATAAAACATGTTCTAACCTTATTGAATGAGTCATTTATGACCATGGGAATATTTGGGTCTATTTTGGGACCCCATGGAGCCACTTAAGAGTAATAATGACACTTTAGATTAATTAATTTAAAGTAAAGACAAAAATGCCACAAACAAATATATTTTAGAAAATTAATTTTTACATAGTATTATATAAGATATTAATTAAAATATAAATACTCATTTGAACGATAAAAATATTTCCTAAATCATGGTATTTTTTATAATTTTTGTACATCAAATAAATAAAATTATTTTTGTCACAAAAATGATGTTGTATTTACGTCATTAATAAAAGCATTAAATAAATAAGATTATAAATATTAAAAAAATATCCAAACCCTATAAAATTCTAATTGGATGATTTTATTTCCACCATAAGTCATTTTATATTCGACTTTAATGATTTTTCGACATTTTGAAACTGAATATTAGTTTATAGTAAAATAATTGTTTCAAACATTCCTAAAGAGCCCCTCCCCCCTTATAAAAGGACACCACTTTTAACCCATTCCTCACACCTCTCGAGCCTCTTGAATAATGAATCCTCTACCCAGTTAAGCTCTTTATATCCCTCTCATCCTCTTGGAAGCCTTAACATAGGCAGAAGGAATATTAAGATGTCATTTTGTTTCAAACCAAAGGGAGTTTCCCAAATTAAAGGTAACAGTTTCTCTAAAATTATTTTCTTTTATATTACTTATCAAACCCATAAACTCTTTTTATTACTATCTTTTATAACAACAAAAGTATATTAAATATAATAGGATGTTTTTATGAGATGGATTTGTACTACAATTACACACACCTCCATCTAATGGATGAATAATGTACTATTTCTGTGGATGGCAATCTAACGCCTCACGAAATGATGATTGTTCTATTATCCCTTACCACCTCTCATGGTGGCCATAAAGATGAAACTATTTTTATATATGATATATATTATGTTTATTTTTTCTTTATGAATCTGTATTTCCCATTTATATCATTTCTTTCTGGTTTATGTTATGTGTAAACATGATAATTTCATTTGAGGAACTGCGGACTATGGCCCCACCAAAGTGATATGGCTCGTTCATACCATACATGGTACGTATAAAGGATGAATTTAATGATATTATATATGATAATATACTGGAATTATAATATATGTATGTATCATTAGGTTTTCATTCCATTAAATACAAAATTGAAATGAAAGTATCATTCATGCGTATGTATGGCTTATCGTCTCCATGAATGGTGCATTTCATTTCTTATCTCCAAATGTTATGTACTATTATAAATACATATATATATATTGAATATTTATTATATATATGATATCTAAATCATTAATATCACTCTGGATATAATGAAAATTTTACCACGTAAACAACTTGTAAATATAAGAAGTTCATTTTTGACTCTAGTACCAAATATCGACAAAACGACCGTTATTAACATAAATGTTTACATAATGTTTATTACATAGTAAAAAGTTAAATAAAAGGAATAATGAACTTTAAAAAGATTATAAAGGATGTATAAATTAACTTTAATTTATTATTCAGGAAATTAAATAACAAACGGGTCAAGTCAGACACTAGGTACGGATCTTTGTCTCAATCTCCTTTCATTGAGGCATATTTCAATAATATATACCTTATTTTTTTACACAGTGTATAATAAAACCCATTGAATTTTACTTCATTCAAAGGTAATATGTTTTCTATAAATTATTTTACTAAACGATAAATGGAATGTTTTTAACGATTGTGTGACAATGACCTCTCCGCCTCCGTAATCGTTATTTGGCTTCCACTATAAGCCTAAATGTTTTCTAAAATGAAAAGGAAATCCGTTATTCTGTTTTTGGGTGTTTTGGTATTGAAAATGGTTTTTCAAATGGATTTATTATTTCAATATGTTGAAATTATTTCTTGTGATTACAAATAAATTGTTATTAGTGAAATATTTATATTTGGGATATTTTATGTGATATGATTTTATAACGGTACATAGACATTTGATGGGTGCTTAAATGATAAACCAAATGACAGGTGGTTCTCGGATAAAACAGGATTGGTGGTTACGTTATAACCTCCAATGCATTGGGTTTAGAAGTTGGCCATGTAGCTATTCCATTTAGTAATATATGTGGAAGTCGACCATATGGTTATTCCATTTAAGTATGTTTATGTCCCAAGTTACCTTTATATATTATGTGTTCTTTTTATGGGTTTTATAGTAATATTTGGGTTTAAAAAGTGTAATAAGTGAACTTTTATTCAGTAAAGAGTATTTACTACTTTATAAAGGTGAAATGTATTACTTATGTTAAAGTATTAATGGTTTACAAGTTGTTTTAAAAAAAATAATAGTTTTCCTTCATTTTGTATCCCATGCAGAGATTTTTATACTCATCACAAGTTTTGAAAATGTTTTTCACAGGACATAAAGCAAAATAGGGCCATGTATGGGATCAAGGATATGTCATACTATCGAAAACATGGAACTAGACATGACTCATTTTTTCAAGTTTTTTAATTTAGTGAAAAAAATGGAAACTGAGTAGATGTGTCTACATGTATTATTCAAGCTGTCATGTATATGTTATAGCCTAATTCTCTAGAAAATTTAACCTGAAGAGATCCTCAATGTGAATTATTAATTTATAAAAAAATTATGTAATTTTTTAAGGATGGGTTTTTATAGTTGGTATCAGTAGTCGGTTTAGATAACTTTAGGAGTTAGGGTATTGTTAAATTTATATCCATAAATAAATTTACGATATGATTGAAGTGATATAGAATTTATAGATTACCATGTTGCTTTGCCTAAGATATATTTGTGTTCAGAATGTTTTTTAATAGAGGAATTAGGGAAGCTATTCGAGGAAGGCATACAGAGGTAAATGATATTCCAAATCAGAATCCTGATATTGTCAGAATCATAATTGAACAGTCTGTTTCAGTGATGGATTAGTTGAATCAGGTGATAAATGGTGGTTGTGATTATTGATAATATATTGGTTTATTCTAAAATTAAATAGGAACATGAAATAAATTTAAGTGTTGTCTTACAAACCTTATAAAAATGAAAATGAATGGTAAATTCAAAAAGTGTGTGTTTTGGTTAGAACAAATTTCATTGGTTACATTGTTTCAAACAAATGGCATAACTGTTTAACTTGCTAAAAACAATTGTTGAATAATGTCCAGGACCCACAACTATAACTTAGATTTTTAGTTTTCTTGGTTTGGAAGGTTATTACTAGAGGTTTATTGAGAATTTTTCATGGTTATCTAGTCTAATGACTATGTTAACCCGAAAAAGTGTTATGTTATTTTGGAAAAAAGAATGTGAAGATTGTTTTTAGGAATTGAAAAGAAGATTGGTGAATTCTCTAGTTTTGGCATTGCTTTCCAGAAATGATGAGTTTATTATTTATAGGGATGCTTCATTGAAAGGACTTAGTTGTGTCCCTAGGCAGAATGATCAGGTAATTTCTTACACATCATGTTAGTTGAAACATCATGAGTTAAATTACCCTACACATGATTTGGGATTAGCTCCTATTGTTTTGGCATTAAAAAATTTAAGGCATTATTTGTATGGAGTAAAATGTGAAATAAATAATTACCAGAAAAGTTTGATGTATATATTCACTCAAAAATAATTGAACATGAGATAGAGGAGATGGTTAGAATTAATCAAGGATTATGATTGCACGATCCATTACCACCTAGGAAAAGAAAATAAAGTGGCTGATTCTTTGAGTCGAAAAAGTAATTCTAAATTACCCTTATTATGTTTGGAACAAGATCCTTTGATTAAAACTTGATGAACTTTGGCATAGAATTTGTTGGTGAAATAAATTATTCAGTTTTGTTTCATGTGTCAGTGAAATCATCTCTATCATACAGAATTAAGCAAGCACAGAAAAAAAGATAGTGAGTTCCGGAAAATGGTATATTTGGTTCAGGAGGGTAATTTTCTTGATATTAACATTGATAATGATTGTTTTTTTGAGGTTGGGAAAATTATTATACGTGCCTTGTGATTCACAGTCGACGAATGAGTTGTTATATGAAGCTCATAGTTCATCGTTTTCAATTCATCTGGGCAGTACAAAGATGTACAGAGACCATAAGGAGTATTACTGGTGGGATGGAATGAAAAGAGATATTGCTTATTTTACAATGAAGTGTTTGACATTTCCGCAGGTTAAAGTTGAGAGGTAGTTACCAAAAGGGAGGCTTCAGTCATTAATAGTGCCATAGTGGAAATGGGAAAATATATCCATGGAATTAGTTTTGGTATTACCAAACACATATCAAGATTTACTTATAACTTTTGGAAAGTTATTTAGAAATCGTTGGGTACGGAATTAAATTTTAGTACAGCTTTTCATCCGGAATTAGATGGGCAGTCAGAATGATCAATTTAGACCTTGTAGGATATACAACATTCTTGCTCAATGGATTACTAGGGTTGTTATAACAAACATCTTTCTTTGGTTGAATTTTTATATAATAACAGTTTTCATTCAATTATGCAGATGGCTCCGTTTGAAGATTTATATAGAAAGCGGTGTCGAACAATATCTTTTTGGGATGAATTAGGTGAAAGGAAGCTGATGGGACTAGAATTGGTAGAAGAGATGGCCGAAAAAGTGTAGTTGATTCAGAATAACATGAGAACAGCTCATAAGAGACAGAAAAGTTATGCGGATAACCAGAGGAAGGATGTCTCTTTTGAGGTAGGTGATCATATGTTTCTCAAAATTTCTCTATGTAAAAGTGTGATGTGTTTTGGTGAGAAGGTAAACTTCAGTCTGAGGTTCATTGAACCTTATTAAATCCCGTAAAAAGTAGAATCAACTTCCTACAATGTGGATTTACCTTCAAGTTTATCCCAGGAACACAATGTTTTTTATGTTCCGATGTTGAGAAAGTATATGCCAGATCCATATAATGTTTTGTGCCCAGAGGTAATTCAGTTGGAAGAGAATCTCTCATATGAGGAATAGATATTCCATATTCTTGACCAAAGAGAGCAAGTGTTGCAAAATAAGGTAATTCACCAGGTCAAGGTTTGGTGGAAAAACCATATGGTTGAAGAGTCATTGTGGGAATCTGAAAATTCAATGAGAGATAAATACCCCCACATATTTGATATGTGAATATAATTTTGAGGATGTAATTTCAAAACGGGGGAAGGATGTAACATCCCGGGTAAATAAATAAATAATACATTCTCTTTTTTATTAATATTTTGTGAATTAAATATTAATTTTACTTTAAAGTGGTTTCTATGTTCGATGGTGTACCCTATATTCAACAATGAGTTTCTTTGAAATCTTACGTTGCACACAAATAATATAATATTATAATTTTAAATAGTATATAACTCCTAGACATTCTATTTGTGGGAATTAACAAGGCTAACTACAAGTATGATTATAAATGTTTTTTAAATGTATTTACATTTATCAAATAATTGTTAGAGGCTTAAAATGTGAAAGAATCTAATTTTAATAATAATTTACTATAAAAGGTCGAATTACCTCATTTTAATGGATAACCCTCGTTAAATCTTGTTTTGGCCACTTTTATATGTTCCATTTGACCAAATAAATTTTTTCATTAGAATTTGGACATCAAAATTCACTTTTGGTTAATTTTTGGGAATTTTCAGATAAAATTCATTTTTAATGAAAAATTAAAAAAATGTTGTATTTTAATTGAAAACTGACTTTTAATATAATTTATTTATATGGATAGATAATATTTTTAATTGGTTTTAAAGTGTATTAGATTATATTTTAACCATTTAATCAAATTTTGGTCATTGGAAGCAATTTCACTTTGGAATTGGACAAAAACAATTGTCAATATTTTGATAGTTATTTTTTTAAAACACAATATTTGTTTTGAAAAAAGGAATTAATTTTAAATTAATTTCAACCACTTCTATGTTTTTAATTTTTTAAAATAGAAATTATTTTTGAATTTGGAATATCAAATATAGCTTAATATGAATTTTTGGTATTTTCCTGAAAAAAACATCAATTTTTGATGAACAGTGAAACCAAAAAGTAGTAGTTAATAAAAATGAATTTCATTTAAATGAAGTTTTTCAACTTTTGTGAATTGAATATTTAAACTCCTACATACATGGTTGTTATTAGTATGTAAAATGTAGTTCAATAATATGAAAATAATTTTTTATGAATAGTAACTTTTGACTTTTATTTACGCCGGTTAAAGATAAATAGAGTAATTCAAGGTACAAAGATTATAATAATAATACAAAATTACCTTAACAATGTTCCAAACCTTATTGGATGAGTCATGGACGACCATGGGCATATTTGGGTAAATTTTGGGACCTCATGGGGCCACTTAAGAGTGATAATGACACTTTAGATTAATTAATTTAATGTGAAGACAAAAATGACAAAAACTAATATCATTTAGTAAATTTTTTTACATAGGGTTATATAAGTGATATTTTAGACTATAAATATTCATTGGAAATTTAAATATATTTCATACATCATGGTATTTTTTATATAATTTTAAGAAATCATATAAATTAAATTATTTATGATACAAAAATGATGCAATATTTACATCATTAATAAATGATTTAAATAAATAAGATTATAAATATTAAAACAATATTCAAAACATGTATAATTCTTATTAGATTATTTTATTTATACGATGAGTCATATTATATTTGACTCTAATGATTTTTGGACATTATGAAACTGAAGATAAGTTTATAATAAAATTACTGTTTCAAACATTCCTAAAGGGTCCCTCCTCTCCCTTATAAAAGGACACCACTTATAACCCATTACTCACACCTCTCATGCCTTTTGGATCATCCAAACTCTACCCAATTAATCTCAACACATCCCTCTCCTACTCTTAAATGCCTTACCTTAGGAAGAAGGCATTTCAAGAAGTCCTTTTTTTTCAAACCAAAGGGAGTTAACCAAATTAAAGGTAAGAGTTTCTCTTAAATTATTTTCTTTTATTTTACTTCTCCAACCCCTAAAATATTTTTCTTACATTATTTTATAACAAGACCAATTTCCTCAGTATACTAGGATGTTTTCATGGGAAGTATTAGAACTACAGTTACACACACCTCAATCTAATTGCTGAAGAACATACAGTTTATGTGGATGGCAAACTAACGCCTCATGAAATGATGATTGTTCCAATATCTCATACCGCCCCTTATGGTGGCCATTAAGATGGAACTATATTTATATATGATATATATTATGTTAATGTTTTATTTATGATTCTATATTTTCCATTCAAATCATACCTTTATGGTTTCCATTTTTGGTAAACGCGATAATTTCATTTTAGAAAGTGTGGACTACCGCCCCCTCAAAGTGATATGACTCGTTCATACCATACATGGTATGTATAAAGATAGATTTAATAATATTATATATGATACTATAATTTAATATAATATATCTATGTATCATTTTGTTTTAATTACATTATATACGAAATATAAATGAATGTATCGTTCATGCGTACGTACGACTTGCCTTCTCCAAGAATGGTGCATTTCATTTTTACATCCAAATATTATGTACTATTATAAATACATATATATACTGAATATATATTATATATAGGATATATAGATCATGAATATCACTCAATATATAATGAAATTTTTACCACACAAACAACTTGTAAATATAAGAAGTTCATTTTTGACTCAACTACCAAATATTGACAAAACGACGGTTATTAACATAAATGATTACATAATGTTTATAACATGGTAATAAGTGATATAAAAGGAATAATGAACATGAATTTTTTTTAGGAAAGTTGAAATTAACTTCAGTTTATTATTCTGGAAAATAAAGAACAAACGGGTCAAGTCAGACAAGAGGTAAGGGACATCGTCTCAATCTCTTTTCATTGAGGCATATTTCGATAATATATACCGTCTTCTTTTGAATGCTTTATAATAAATCCATTTGTTGTCTACTTTAATTTAATGGGAATCTTTTCACTACGAATCATTTTACTAAATGACAAATGGATTGTTTTTAATGATTGTGGATACAATGACCTCTTCGCCCCCATAATTGATATTTGGATTCTTATATAATCTTTAATGTTTTCTAAAATGAAAAGGAAATACCTTATTCTATTTTTGGGTGTTTTGGTATTGAAAATGGTTTTTAAAATGGATTGATTATTTCAAAATTTTGATTTTTTTTTTGCGATTTCAAATTAAATTTTATTAGTGAAATGTTTATATTTGCAATATTTTATGTGTTAGGATTTTATAATGGTATTGGACATTTGACGGGTGGTTACATGATAAACCAAATCATGGGTGGTGCCATGATAAACTAGGATGGGTGGTTACGTTATAATCTCCAATGAATTGGGTATAAAAGTTGGTTTTATGCCTATTCCATTTAGTGATATGTGTCGAATTCGACCGTATGGTTATTCCATTTAAGTATGATTATGTACAAAGTTCCTTTATATGTTATGTGTTATTTATATGGGTTTTATGGTAATATTTAGGTTACAAAAGGTTAAGAAATGGTCATTTATTCAATGAAGAGTATTTACTACTTCATAAAGGTTACAAGTATTACTTATGATAAAGTATTCAGGGTTTACTTGTTGTTTAAAAAACAGTTTTCCTTTTCGTGTATCCCTTACTGAGCTTTTTATGCTCATCCTATGTTTTTGAAATGTTTTTCACAGGACATAAAGTATAATATGGTCAAGCATGGGATCAAGAAAGTTTCATGCTGTCTAAAACATGGAATTAGACATGACTATTTTTTTCAAGGGTTTTTATTTTTTGGAAAAATGGAAACCAAGTAGATGTGTCTACATGTATTATTCAAGTCACCATGTATATTTTATGGATTAATTACCTAAAACTCTAAACCTGAAAAGATCCTCAATTTGAATTATTCATTTAATTCAATATTATGTAATGTTTTATGGCTGGGTCCTTATATAATGTGTATGTCAATGATGAATCACATCGATTCATGTTGTGCTTTCTTGTTATACACACGGACGATGTTATCATATTTATATAGGGTGGAGAGTAATAAGAAACATGTAATTTATTGATTTTGTAAGCATAATAATATCATTAATATCATATCTAAATAGTAAATACATCATCATATCTTTCTATGAGAGTTGGTATTGGAAAAACAAATGACATCTGTTCGTGAGGTAGTAGCCCTCCATACACACGAATGATGAATTAAAAACCCATTTGTTGGAAGTATAGAATATTTTATGTTATAATAATTAGTATAAAAACATTAATATATATATAAATAAAATATTCTGATTTTATAATATAATCATGTGTCAATAATTACTTATGTAGGTGTAGAAAGAAAAAAATAAGATTGCTCGTCAAATAATGTTTCTTACTCTTTAGGTAACCTCCTTAGTTTTTCATTTACATCCTATATAAGATGTATTTATGACCACAAATTTTATTGTATTATGTGAGGAGGGAATTAGAGGGTATATTAGGTAGGTATTTGTTTATAAAATGTTTTCTTGGATGTGTTAATAGGAGAGGAGAGTGGGTGACCTTTTATAAGAGAAGTGAGTGGAACACTTTTAATTTGTGAAAAGAAAGAGGTGTGCCCACATATTTCACTATTCAAAAAGATCCAAAATAGTCCTTTATCAAACCTATATGAGTAACGGTATAAATATTTCCATAAAATTTTTCTTTTTCCAGATTTTATTTATTTTTAGTCTATATCTTTTTAGTTTAACCCAGTAGTAAACCCATTTTTTCATTAATCATGTTATATAATTTTTACTATTTTTAATATTAATTTTGGAAAATTTTGTCTAACCATATTATAAAATAAAAATTATTTTGATTAAAAATATGGAATCCATTTTCCAAAGTTAATTTCACATAACTTGAAAATTTTAATTTAAAATTAATATGTCTAACGAGACTAGAACGATGGATTTTCAACGATAAAAAATGTTCAAAATACAAAATGCTTTAATATTAAAATTCAAGGTGAAAATAATTAAAATGAAATAAATTTTATTTATAGAAACATAATTGATATAGTTTTATCATTAAGTCCATCTTAAATCAATTTCATATTTTTTTTAAATTCATTAAATGAAATATAAATCCTTAATAAAATCAAGTATTTTTCACTATTGAAAAATAAATTAATTTTAAGTTTAAATTATCAAAAATTCACCCTAAGATAATTTTTGAATGGTAATTGAAAAATTGAAATATATTTTTTCAAATAACATTTCTAAAGTGTAAAAAATAATTTTTAAATATGGGTTCAAATGGTGATAAAATTTGTTTTTAGAAAAATACAATTTCAAGCATAAAATTGGATTTTTTTCATATCTATTATCTAGAAAACACATAAAATGAAGGTAAAAATTATTATTGACTATATAGTGTATTAAAATCATTAAAATAATTAATATAAAGTGGTTTTTTAATTTATTGATGTAAAATTCACCTGTTATCATTAAGTAGTTTTTCATAAAAAGATTTATGTCATTTTCATATAATTTTAATTTTCCTTTATAATTAATTAGTCACAAATTGATAATTTTATATATATGTTATAACCATGTATTTTCATAATTTATATAATCTTACTCATAACCACTATTAAAACTCTTATTTGATAACTACCATAAAAATATTTTAACAGCATGTCAACGCGAGCTAAATTCAATATTACATGTAACACAAGATAAAATCAGTGTTGTTTATAATGAAAAATATATAAATGGTTAAATTTGTTTCTATAAAAATATTTCCAAAAATATTTTTGTGTTACATATGGGATACATTATAATTTCTCTATTTTATAGAGAGGTTAGGGAGATTCCAAATTCTGGATAAACCTATATTTATTTATAATGTGTATTGATTTTTATTATGTCATAAAAATTTGTTATATCCTAAAAACTATGTTTCTTATTCAAAAATTAATCCATGATAACTCATAAAAATCACAAGATAAAACGCCAAAATAATTGAATAAATATAATTATTAAATAGATATTACAATATTAGATAAGATTCTAAAAATAATTGAGTCCAATGAGGAAAATTTTAAATCAATAAATCACCCTTGAGTTATATTCTCCAAGAATAATATAAGAGAGATGGATACTTAATCTCTATAAAAAATCATCATATATAGAGATGAAATTATTATATTAAATATTCTACTTTGGTATACATCTAAACAAGCACTCTCGTAAGGATATAGGTGAGCTGGATATGTAACACATTTACAATAATCACAAGCTAATGTTATCTCATTCAGATATAAGGGAGTGACTGAATCCTAATTATTGAAATCATGAAGGGGTTTTACATCGAAAAATTCAATGTTTAAATGGGTAAAAATATCCTAAAATTATATCCTTATATGTTATATAGTGGATATATAAACTAACATTGGTAAGGAATGAAATGGTGGACTAACTTTATATCATATTTATAGACTAAATGGGCACATATTGTATTTTTCTATTGCTAGTTGTTGGGCCACATAAGAAATTATATCATTTTATTATTAAACCTCTATTTAAATATAAGTTGTAAAATTGAATGTATTAATGCATATAAACCTTTCTCTTCTTGAGGATTCACTTTATTGTTTTTATAACCTCATAATATTCTAAAATTATTTTCTTTCAAATGCACTAAATTTACAATATTCATTACTAAGTATAAATAAGGTAAAAAGGCATCATATTTTGATTAGGCATCCCTTTTAATAGTATCATATCGGGGAGTACCATGTCTCATTACATTTTATGTTTAAGGTTACATAAGCTTGACCAATGGGGTTTATATTTAGGGTTGAACCGCTAGGATTAAAAACAGGATTATTTCTATTTTAATGAAACATTGAAAAAAACAAGTCTAATTATTAAGGTCGTACATATTTTACAAAAATTTGTAGTATACTATATAGAAATGAATATTAATTTTGTGTTAATATTAATACATAAACTAATAATGATGTATCTGAGGAGAGGTCCACATAGATTATGTTCATACTGATTAGACCAATGGTATTTGTGAAAACCCATATAGAGGGTTTTAGAGTTAGAATCATCTCAAGACTTTTTGAAATCGGGTATAATGTAATGTAAATCATAACATGAGTTATTTTAATTATAAATCTATTAAATGGTTATAGATATACTAGGGAAGCTGCTAACAACATTTAAATGTTGAGGCCATTATTAGACCATTAGAAATGTATATATTGGATGACCACTTACCAAATCCAAATAATGTATTCCTCTGCAAAGTTGTTAGGGAATATAAATTAGAAAGATCTTATCCATTGGAATAAAACATGCCTTAAGATAATTCAAGGACATCCAGTTGTAAAATTTAATTACCATGACCATCATAGGGTTCCATTAGTATTTGATACACTCTTATATAGTAGGCATGATAGATTTATGCTAATTTATAAAATCAATATAAAATGTATGGTATATGGGAAGATAATATTTATAAGGTAATTGGAACACTCATGTTTAGGATTAACCTATATAAGATAATTATTGAACATTATGGAGAGTATAAGTGGATGTGTATTTATTGCAATGTGTATGATAGGTGGTCCAAACATCACTATATGTCGTATGATAATAGGAGTTAGGATAAAATAGTTTTAGGAAGATAATTTTTATTCAATAATATACTGAAATATTAAAAGTCCTAAATTAATTATAAGAAACTATATTATTGGAGGTGTTTGATGGTAATAAAATTTGTGTCTATTACAAAACCAGACCAATTGGGCCTTTCTATCCCACAGTAAGGTGACTATGCCACCCCAATCCCACATTCAATATAACATGGCCTAGTAACCAGCACTGAGTAGGCAAATGAAAAATATGGGAAGCCTTATCCTAAATATGTTGTACATGAATATAGTTATATATCACTATACACATTAGATTGATTCATAAATAAAATAACCATTATAAAAAATTCAAGAAAAACCTAAAATATACTACAACTGAGTATGAAAGCTTATTATCATGTATATGGTGAAATATACAATCCCAAAAAATCGAATTTTGTCCAACCTAATAAAAATATGGATAATTATTGTGCACTCAACTATTAGATTGTTAATATACCAATTACCACTACAATACAATTATAGTATGCACCACATGCACATGGTGACCCCTGATGTCCATTTAATAACATATCACATATATAAGAAACAACATGTAAAATAATATTCCAAGAAAGTGTGATTAAATATAATCCTGGTAAGACAATATGAAGTCACTACAAAGTAAATGATCAAAGAAAGATTTAACATGAAACTATAAAAGAAGTTAAATGAATTGAAAATATAGATATGATCAAAGGATACACTCATCTCCTTCAGTATAGTATCAACTATCATTCATATGAAAAAACAAATCTTCTTATCATTTGTTCCATGAGAATCATGAAACCAACATGGTCATCCAATCATGTGATTCTAGAGGACCACTTCCCCATTAAGATGGGTAAAATAATTACATTATTGAAGTATACATATCTCATTAGATCTATATAAATATGATAAATACAAACTCTATAAATAAAAGAACCATCACTATAATGTGGATAAAATGTTGAATTTATATAATTCCTCAGATAATGTATCCTAATACCATGGTGATGTGGGAGATATACTAATTATATTTTATTATATTGGTAGAATATAAAATCCCCATTTAGAGATCATAGAAATACTTATTTTGCAGAATTATCTAAAACATAATGTATACGAACCCCAACTACGAATAACGTGTGTGTGGTGGGGGGATTCATATATGCCTGCACTATTCTAGGATAAAACGATGTAAATCCCCTTTTGATGGGTATGGAAAATTTTATCCCAAGTCCAAAACACGCCCATATTCTTCCACCCAACATGGTGTGAAAAAGTTAACTACACAGTGTGTGTGTGTGTCTGTCTAATCACATAGTGTGTGGTGTCAGGGATCAGTACTTGGTGAATGCCACAACATGAGTCAGGTCACGTCTAGTTGTGTATGGGGTATTTTTACAAACAACATGTCACAAAGGACCTGTAAATATTCCTAGGTTTTTAGTCCACATTTACTCCAATTTGATTCATCTATGGTCACATTGAATATGGGATTTCCACATGGATGTGTAAAAACTGTCTCCACTAAAAACCATATAATTGTTGAAATATGGATTACATGGAATGTACTCTTCCAAACTTCACACAATGTAGTTGGTAAATTTCTAGGATGTTGAATTCTCTCACAATATTAACCCACAACTTATCCTTTGTCATGATTTCTGAAAAAATACCATAAACATGGGATTATTGACATTGGTCATTAATATAAATTAGGTTTCATCCATTGATAATTGAGAAAAATAAATCAATTTCACCTTCTTTAAAAAATATGTAATTAAAAACTCCCCTAAATTTGAAAATATAATCATTTTATCATTCATAAATTACATTATGTCAATATAAATACTTTTTTATTCAATAATATGTGAATCTAAGCATGAAAAAGTGATCCCTAGAACATATTCATTATCACAAAATGAATTGGTTCGTAGAAACGGCTGATCCACTAGTGAAACGAACACTGATGACGAACACACATAGAATAGTTGGAGAAGAATAAAATATAGATGTGAGGATCCAATAATGTATTTTATTATGTTGGCCATCATTCATTATTTAAAAATGATGAGGAAATTGAGAAAAGATATTAAAAACATTTTGGGGATAAAAATTATCATATTCATGAATTCATATGAAAATATTAAATTAACTGAGTATGAATGTGGTCAATTATGGAATACATTATGATGATATAATTTATAATCAGAAAGGAAATAAAATAGGGGATTGATCCACAAAAAAATACCCCGTAAATAAATGGAACCCTATTTATAGAATAACACATCTATAAGTGATATAATTGATGAATCAATTGTGTTCATCATTAATTCATCAACATAGGATCCTATGTTAAATTATAAACAACTAGGGATCTCCTCGAACACTCTCTCAATTCTTTAGGACCATGTATGAAACCATATAAGTGATCTATTGAGAATTTTATATAAACAAATTCTTCTATTAGTGATAAATAAATATAATTAAGTGTTTTTATAATTTTTTATATACCACCATAGACTATATATCTGCTTGAAAGAAAATATAAATGAATCCTATGTCATTTTTGAATAAAGACTATATTTCTCATTCAATGGTGCTCTCAGTTTAACATCTAATGGATCCATTCAACCAGAAATAAATAAAATTTTGATTTATGATTTCATGTGATTTAATAAATTAAATATTTTTAATATATGAATATTGGGAACACATCCTAAAAAAATCTACATATAGTAAATGACTAGATCTGAAACTATTATTAGAAATATTCAAAGGAAATATTCATAAAAATTGGATCAATGACACTCTCCCCACCATTATGAATTTTTATCCAAAAAAGTAATAATTTCTATAAAAAAGTGAGGGTACTGAGCTTATATCTTGTTCTGTCATTCTGATGAGATCTCTTAAAGGTGATTATGATTAAATATAATGTATACTAGTGGAATAATCTACCCCCAAAGTATTAAATACTACCAATCCTAGATTCTTATATGGTACTTTGAAAAGTTTTTTATAACGTTGATGTGAGACTAGCCACATTTAATAACAAATAATAGATTATGTGTTTATCTTTTCAAATGTGACATGTGGAAGACATTATGAAATCATTGTAATTATAGAGGTAATTCCATGTGTTAGGAAACCTTTCCAACCCTATGAATAATATGAAATAGACAAATGAACATTGATGAAAACATTCCAGCCCTATCAAATCACCATAAACCACACTGAGGTAAGACCTTTAAGAACACATATTCCCTATAACTAAAATCAATGACTCCCTATAATTAGTTTTCATATTAAATTTTATGGATATAATATATTCTCATCATATCCATGATGATTTGTACCTTTCTAGTCATTATTGTAACTAACAATGGGCCTATAGGTGTTCTTTATCCTATCTCCAACCAGCATAGCGGTGACCAACATGGTCTCCCATAATGGGACTCGAAAGGAACCATATCAAAATAAGAGTAGTAATTTTTTTATGTAATATATAATATAGGTAGTTTATCCTCCCAGATTAGACCAATTTCCAACATTAAATCCTGAAAAATATCATTCATGAACCAAATAGCCCACTCAGTTTGTTCATTTATCTGTAGGTGGAATGTCATGCTCATCTTTAAATAAGTTCTAAAATCCTCCTCCAAACCTATCAAAAATTGATATGAGAAGAAAGTGTCACATCCCAAGACAATCATTGATAGTATAACATTGAATTGGATGATCATTGACATGAATATGAATTGAATTATTTCCACTAAACACTTCCCTTTAATGTTATCGAATCGAGATGACATAGTGATTCGATCTAAATTTTTTCAGACAGCATCCTTCCCTATCCTCATCAATAAAAAAAATTTCATGAACATCATGTATATGAATTCCCACAATAAGTATGACACCTCAATGTGTTTTTTCAAGAACATTAGCACATGATTATAAACCATTAATTACTAACAAGTCTAGCATCAAGTGTTGAACACTTCAAAACCCTTATTCATCTCCAACCACTAAAACATATATTGAGGGTACTTATGTATCATTTTAACCTTATGATATACATATAAGGGATATGTATAGAACTCACTTAGAACCTCCTCTCATCAAGAAAAAGTCCAAATTCCATATTTGAAAGAGGATTACTTGCTTCCCACCTTAAAAAATACAACAAAAGCATTTCCTCTGAATTTCATATCATGAAAGATCCAAAAACAATCATCACCATGTTTTGATTCTCTAATGAACTATAAATGTAGATGATTCAAAACAATCTATTAGAAGAATTTTGATCCTCCCCCATACACCAAGTTTATCTATAACATGTCTTACCTCTCTGATGCCTTATGAAGAAACTGGAAATGGGAATTTAAATCGAGTTAATCTTAATCAACATTACATTTCTTGAGAGTATAAAATATCATGATTTTAGATTATTATATGAATATTATCCACCAGTTAGTCTTAGATCACTTAAAGTAATGTCATACCTTATAATCTATTTTCTAGAATAAACAGTAAACCACTCACCCATAAGGTAGTGTTTCAAAGTCATCAAATCTAACACCATAGCTTCTAGATCTAATACATGGATTGTGTAGTTATTCATACGGGGACACAGCTCCCTATTCCTGTAGTATATCATCGCATACTTATGCATCCAAACACCCCTAAAACTAGCTCTAGAGTAATCATAACAAACTCTATTATCAACCACCAATTATAGAAACCTTAATATGGGTGTACTAGTAAACAACTAACCCAACTCTAGAAAGGCCTTTTGAAACTTCTATGATCATATAAAAGGATCCCCTTTCAGATGAAGATACTCATGGGAGTCTCAATTCATGAAAAATATGGTATGAATATTTGGTAATATATATCCAAAATAAGGAATGTAATGACCCAATAATGTATCAAATGAATTTTCCCTCTCATTATATAATTTTTTTATTCATAGTAATGTAGCATTAATAAAAGAACAAGCACCACAAGATAAATCCAATAAAATTATTATATTAATTTTTATACTATATTTAGAAAATAAACATGGATATAAGAAATGAAAATATTACAATGGGATAAAAATAGAAATTTACATAATTAAAATTTGAAATTTTGGGATTTTTTCAACCACAAGAATAACCAGACTCATAAATAGCACAATATAAATAAAACAAAATAATAAAATATTCATCATAGAAATCAATATATATATATATATATCTTTGAGAGAAAATAGAAGTAAATGAATGATTAATGTAATATGAGGTATATGTATGAATTAGAGACTCTATATGACCATTATAATTATAACCATTGTTATAGTAATATGTTCTTTGAAATCTGACCCCTAGAATAGTAATTTTATCATCAAGAATGGAAACCCAACTGTAATAATTATATTATCACTTTTAAAAGTGTAAAATGATAATTCGATATCATAAAAATTAAAAACATTACATATTTATGTCAAGATACTATAAAAAATGTTATAAAATTGATAAAATAATTGCTTGTAATCATGAAAATTATATATGATTTATATGAATTTTTATATCAAATATAATATTATCAAAGAAAGTTTAATTCTATAAAAAATCATATGTAAAATTATAATGTACTAAATTGCTAATATAATTTTATGAGACCATAAAAAAAATTTAAAGGGTTAAAAATTTTATCATAATAATAAATTTGGAATGTTTTTAAATAAATATATAGTCCATTTAATATTATTTTTTATCAAATTTAGAAAAAAAAAATAAAAAAATTGGTTTAATGTTTTTATATTTAAATGTTTTAAAATGGTTAGGATGTTTATTTTATTTTTCTAAAATATATTAATTTTTTTTAATAATATAATACAACAATATCTCACATTTGAAATTATAAGCTAAATAAATGAATTTTTTGTCATGGATGATGTAATCACCCATTATATCAAACTAACATACAATATTTACAATTTATAGTTACAATAATCTACCATATGTGTAGTCTTAAGCTGTAATAGAAAAATTATGAATATAATATTCAAAAAAAAACACCCCTTTCGTTTCCTTATAAATACAGCCTCTCACCGGCCCTAATCCTCACATCATATGTGCATTGGAGCATACTAAATTTCATTCCAATTATATTCTTAGTAATATCCCACAAATCTTACTTCTGGTGGACTCACTAAAATAGAAATTCTATGTTTTTTAATGAGTTTCTCAAGGAGATAACATTCATGAGTTATTATTGTAAAATGACTTCTTTTAAATTCACTTCTTATTCAAAATTATCCACACCTTTCACATAGAAAATGGAATAATAACTCTAGTGAAATATATATAATGTAATCTTATATTTTTAATGTCATATATGCAATTTTTCCTCTTCTGTTCACCTTTTATTCTAAAAAAGAATTTTTTTTCCATATTTGGTTGGTGCACCACCTGCATAGATGATGATTTCTCATTTACTATTACCAACATCATGGTTGGATTGAATTTTTTTATAATGGTTTAAAATGAAAAAAATGTTAATATTATATATATTTTTCAAATTCTGTTATGATTATATGTCTATAAAATGAAACAAAATGGAACTAGTTCATGGTGGAAAGTAAAACTGCCAAAATAAACTAACCATATAATATTATTGATATTTCTAAATTAGTCATCCATATTTGAGAAACCATATTGTTATTTGTGACCATATAATTTTATATAAAGAAATGAATATATTTCCATTTCAATTCAACAATTTTATTCCCCTTTCACATGAATCTCCATATGTATCCTTATGTGATTCATCCCTAGAACAATAAAATAGACACCCTCATAAGAGGGAAAATAAACATTTTATCTCTTTTAAATTCATATAAATGATCAAAATATAATTACAGTAAATAAAATATATATGACAATTTTTCTTAAATAAGTAATTATTGAAGTAAATTTCATTATATAGGACATTAATTTCAACTGTAGAATTATTCCGGAACACATGGAAAGGGAACTATTTGAACCACCCTATTTTATTTAGGTTATTATTTCAATCGTTATAATTAACTTTATCTATATATATTTATTATTTAGTTATTATATATTAAATATTTATTTCAAAAAAATATATAAATATTTTAACCCGCCTTCATTTTATTAGGATATACATGTTTTAAAATATCCCTTATTAATTTCATTTATTAAGAAAACCTGATTAAATGGAACATCTCTTTATCATAACCCATTTCTTGAAACACTCTATAAAATAATAAAAACCAAAATTAGTTTTAATGTTTCTATTTGAAAATGGAAATTCCTTCTTAGTTTTTTTATATTTTCATGGAAACTAAAACATTATTTCTCTTTTTAAACACATTATAACTTTTTCCTTAAAACACTTTCAAAGTGGTATATTCCCAATATTATTTTATTACTATATTTCAAGAATTCACTATTATTGGATATAATTTATGATTGAATATTATTATATTAACATAAATGGAATTCCAATAATGTTTTAATACTTTGTTTAATAGAGACAAATATCTTATTCCATCTTATTATTCTATAATATATGAATATGAAACCCAAATATATCTATAAATAATCATTATTTTTATGCATTATATTTGATTTCTTATGCATTAAACATAATAACATACATATTATGATGGGTGAATCCAGATGTCACTAAAACAAATTGGGTATCAGTTATGTCTCATGATATGATTTTTATAGGATTATTGAGATAAATAATACATGATGGAACATTGTCCACCATGTGATATTGTCTTGGATTTTAGCCTTTACGTATGACTATTTCAGGTTTTTTATTATTTCAAAATTACAATATTTACATGATATTATGATTCCATGATCCTCATGTTATTCTCCCATATAACTTTTCATTATCTGAATATTTCAAGATAGCATATTATTCCTTTTGACTCATATTATATATTGTATTGTCAGGTCTATTCCCTTAATCTTATTTGTATATCACCACATTTTATTATTTATTTTATAGGTTCCACTATGTAGTTTTATTATCTTAAAATGATTTGGGAGCTCATAATATAGATTAAAATAAATTATTTTTATTTTAGTTTTATATTGTTTTTTTTTAATCAATTCATCTAAAGTCACTCCATATCTCAATCCTTTGGTTTTCTTTATTAGATTTTAATATACAAAATCATTTAGAAATATATCTAACATATTGGGTTACTATAGTTGGTATTAGATGAAATTCCAAGTTATTTTTTATTATTAGGACAACAATACATTAGTGGTAACCCTAAAGATAATTTTATGTATATGAGAATGTCTTAGAATATTTATGAAGTATAGAGTGAGAGGTTTCCAAAAAATTACAATTTGGATACTACCAGTGGATAATATTATGTCACATAGTCTTACCTAGTAGTAATAACCCGGAAAATGATGTACTGGTTGATTATATCCTACTAAAAAACACAGAGACCTATATGTACATCCAATTTGATAATCCTCAGTAATATGATTTGGAAAAATCAAAAACTCATTAAGAACCATTATGATAATCCTAAAAAGATTATTAGATTAGAAATTTTAATAGGGAAATTACCATTGATATCGTATATGGAACCCTATAGAATCATAAGTTAGGATATATTTTATATATATAGGTTATTACATAAATGTTCATAGTTTCAATTTTTCTATTATTTTTAGTATATGTATTCTCATCCCTAATTTTTAATTATATTATTTTAGTTTATAGTGGGAAATAAAAAGTATCATGGAAACAACCAATGGGATAGGAAATGAGATTATTTCTATAATTCTATTCCAAACCTTATGGGAGTGGTATTTGTGAAATTGATGGTAGTATTGGCTCAACTAACTCATGTTATGAATAATATCATGAATTAAGTAGAACACCCTTAATATTTTGTGAAATAACATGTTATGGTTTATTCCTTTACGTGAAAAAAGAATCTTATATTTAGTAGATATTCTAATCCCCACATTATGTACTAATAGATTAACACTGTTGAAATGATATTTTATATCACCCAATTATTAGAATAATAAAATTTTTTACTTACCATTTTTCACATGGTAGTGTGAGATGATCAGTGGTTGATATTGATCTTGAACAGAAAGTCCAAAGATAAAATTTATTCCATAGAATGGGACGAACTCATGAAAATATTTTTCAGTAAATATTTTCCCAAAAGTATAGTTTTTAAAATAGAGAGTGTGTTCCTCAAACTAAATCTAAAAGAATATGAGTTTATCATGTTATATGAGTAAAACATCACAATTCATGCACAGTATTACTCCATCATTTTTATAACACTGAATGTATTTTGGACTACTTATTTAGTGTATTGAAGGGGATATTATAAAAATATATAGTGATTCAAGACATTTATATCTATGAAAATAATTTTTTTTGTTCCATTAATGATGATATAGAGATCAATGACTCTTAGTGGCCTCATGGGGAAAGTGATAAAAATCATGAAATATAGTTTAATTTTGGGGGATAAATATATAAATCACAGAGAGAAAAGAAAATACAAATTACAACTTGGAAAATATTTGGGAATAAACACCTGGTGACAATCTCATGGGAACTGAGATAAGTATCAGGTCTGGAAGGGACTGGCATTGGGAAAATAAATACCGAAGAGAGATGAAGAAATCCACTAACGTGATAGAATAAAACAAGGTTTAGATCATAACATAGAATCAAATATTGTTTTTTAACTACACAGAACATAGTAATTATGTAATATAGTGCCTTAAAAAAGGCTTTTTAGTGAAAATCAATGACAACAACCTCTAATGTCTTGTGAGAAAGGGGAGGAATATTATATCACAACTACTAAGGTTCATCCTAAAAATGATTTTGTAATAGGCATGTTGGTAATCCATTCAATAATAGTTATCACACTTGTATATTATGTTTATAATTAATTTTTTGTATCTTTCATGTTTATAATAACTATACAAACAACACCACAAAACATGGGGGTGTAAGATATCTATGAGAAAAAAATGAAATTATTTCATCCAAATTATATAAATCCCCTCATTAAATTTTTTTGTACTGATTCTACCAAAAAAATCATTTAATAATTCTTTTTGAGGAATTTTAAACTATGTTGGGAATGATTTTTTTCATATACAAATCCATAATCAACTATTATAAGGAAGATGATGAATCTCATTTAGAAATTTTATCTCATGTGTGGATTTATATTCTTTATAAAGAAGAATATCTTGATCAAATTATTGAGTCAATGGATAGAATAATTCTTGAATATGTTACCATTATGTGGGACTATACTAATGTATTCCCTAATGAATTTTCTATTCTTACTCTTGACCAAGGGGATGAGTTTTTAATTGAAATTATACTTGTATCTTGACCTAAATACTAGACTCTTTATAGAGTGACCACCATTTATATGGATGAACATAAGAAGATTTTATTAGAGAATATTGGAAAATGATTTTTTTCACCCCATCCTTTCCCAATAGGTAGTTCTAGTCCTCCTGACCCAGAAGATGGATGAGTCAATATGAATTTTCAATGAATATCATGAACTTCAAAAATCATGATAAATATAAATTTTCAACTTCCATAGATTGATGACTTGTTTGATCAACTTTGTGGGGTCATGTACACCTCTTAAGTGGAACATTAGTTTTCATGTTACCAATTGAAGATGTATAAGGAATATATTCCCAAGAACAACTTTCATAAAATGTATGGACACTATAAGTTCATTGGGATTCAATTTGGTATCAATAATACATTAATTATATTCATATATTTAATGAATTTTTTCTTTTGATATTACCATGAATAATTTTTTATAGACTATGTAGATGATATTATTATGCACTCCAAATGAATTTAGAAACATGAACATTATTTTAATACTATGGTAAAGTAATTATAAAAATTGAATCTATATGAAAATTATAGAAAATGGGAGTCCTCGATAGAGGAAGTTTCATTATTGGGGAATGTTATCACTTGAAAATCGTTATTTATGGACCTTTATAAGATAAATTAATTTGATGTGTGGTCTAGACCAATTAATGTAACGGATATACATATTTTCCTTTGACTGGTTGGGTATTATCGATGGTTTGTGAGAAAAGTATCATTATTGTCAAACCATCCGACAAAGGTGATGTGGAAATGTGAATAGTTAGTCTAGAATAGTGTTTTTTATTAGAGGATCACCTAATTAAAAAATAGGATTATCAATGCAATAATAATAAAACTACCCATAAGTGGGGAACTATTTTTTTATATAATTATGCTTCAAAGAGAGAAATTGGATATGTACCATTGAAAATTGATAAAATGATAGCCTACTCTTCAAGGAAATTGAATTTTAATGAGTGAAACTATACAATTCAATATATAAAGTTGAATATAGTAATATTCCTATTGAATATTTGAAATAATTATCTATATGGGGAGATGTTTCAAATATATAAAATTATATGATCCTCAATTATATATTTATGTAAATGGATCTTATCATGTGCTGGGGAGGATGGTTAGATATCATAGAGGTCTATGATTTTTCAATCCAATACTATCCTATAAATGAAAATAAGGTGGTATATGTTCTATGTATATAGGATGTTATGAACTTATTAATAAATTGAACTAATGCATCCATTTATTTCAGACTTGTAAATGATGGACATGAGAATTATCAATAATAGAACAATATAATTACTTTCTCAAATGAATTCTTTAATATCTCTTCATAGAATATAATGGATACTCAATGGGATGGTGTGGAAATTAAAAAGAATATAGATGCTATATGAAAAGGAAATTATTGGAGTTCAAAATTGAATAAGAACAAGTTACATGGTTTGGGTCAGAATAATGTGTACCATAAAATCCGGATATAATGAAATATTTTTTTTGAATTATGATCATACCAAGACCTTATTTATCCACCCAGGGGGCATGGAGATGTATTGAGATTATTGAGAGGACTATTGGTAGTACAATATTACAAAGGAAATCATAGATTATACATCAATATTCCTAGTATATCAGTAAGTGACGGTTGAAAGAATAAATTTTAAGGGGATGATGAAACTATTTCCCATAACAATATGAAAAATGGAAACTAACACTATGAATTTTCTCACTTGTATTATGAAGACATTTAGGGAAATTATATATATATTTATTATTTGGTAACATATTAAAATGAATTTTCACATCATTCTAATTTTAGAGGACTTCTCACTCGATCAACCTGCAATGATATACATTACATAAGTAGTGAGTATTCATGAAACACAACTATTAATAATATAACATTGAGATATTTTATCTACCTCCAATTTCAAGAAGAGTATATGACATTATATATACACTCTATTGAACATTATTTTTAATTTTCTCCCCTAAACAGATGGCCATTATGAGAGGACTATCGAGACAATGGAAGACATGTGTAGATCATGCTCGATGAACATCAAAGGAGGATGGTTGGTTGAGTTATAAAATAATAATAGATTATAATCAATTATAAAATTGGGGATATATGAATCTATTTATGGGAATATATGTTTAGCACCCATATTCTATGATGATTTTTTTGAACATAATAGTATGGGGCCTGAAATAATTTTGGAAATATTTGAAAAGGTACAGAACATTCAGCAACACATCATGATAACATTGAGTTGATAGATGATATATGATTAAATTCATCTATAAGAGTAGGATTTTGAGTTTTGTGCTAATATATTCCTCCACATATCTCAAAGGAAAAGGTTAATGAAATTTGGGAAGAATATAAAGCTAAGTCCTATGTACATAAACCACCTTGAGACTCTTGATCACTTAAAAGTCATAACTTATCGACCAGTACTCCCACTAACCCTATAACACTTGAATAGAATATTACATATATACCTATTGTGGATGTTCATAGAAGATACCTCACATGTACAAAATTTTTAGGAGGTATTGTTGGAAAATGATCTCTCTAATGAGGTTTAGTCAGTGAATATATTGAACTATAAAGATAATGTTCTACACAACAAGAAACTCATCGTATAATAATAAAATCTAAAACCATAAGTATGAAGAAGATACCTGTGAAATATGGTAAACATTATGTATATGTACTTGTAACACCATAATATTATATATTATATTTCTCTTTAAATAAATAGTAATTTTTCAGTATCTTTCTTGATGTATAACCCTGACCTTAAAGTGAAGCATGATATATTTTTACATAACCTTTAAATTAATGGATATGAATAGGATCAACAAAATTATAAAATATATTTAGCGACATTTTACTTCATTAAATTCATTTAATAATTAATAATATATAATTAACTAGTTTTTTATTATGGTATTTTATATTTAAAAAAGAATTGTTCTTATAAAATGGGTATTACTATAATTTTTGTTACAATATTATAATTAACTTCCAATGACTATATAAATTTAATTTCATAAAATTTAAATAATTTTTCAATTAATTATATCAAAAATTACCTACTGATGATTTTTTGAATTTTTCCAAAATGATTGACGTATTGGGGAATACTGAAAACTATAATTTTCTTTACTATTTTTATTACATTTCATTAAATAGTATAATTTAAATAAAACATTATATATTGGATTTATTTTTAATAGAGAATATGTTCCATTTTATTTATAATTATATAATTATTTTCATTTAAATTACCAAAAATAATTTTTTCTGATATAGGTTAATTTTTTTCTTAATATACAATTTTTTTTAAAAAATTATTCTTTATTTTGTTTTAATAATTATATTATAATTACAGTTTTCCACTTTTAGAGATTATATATTTATAAATTTATTTCATATTTTTAATTCTAATGTTCAAAAATGATAATTAGTTCTATTCATTATGAATAGTAACCATGGTAAACATTTATCACCTCAACGAGGTTAAAATGGGTAAAACATGGTTAAATCGATGTGATAAGCCCCCAAAATCAGCCCAACACTTGCCTTTATTTTTGATTTTATTGATTCAATTCATCCATGTAAATAAAAAATTATAATATATGTTATTTTTGTTCCATTGTTCCATGATATTAAAATTTAAATTATTTTAATAAATATAATTATAAAATGTCACCCTCTCAGAATTAATATCTGTAAAATTTTTACACAGTGATAAAAATAATATAATGTTGGTTATAATTTTTGTTAATATTAATTAAATTGTTTATCATTGAAATTTATTTTTAACCTTTAGTGATTAAATATAAACCTTCAATTCTTACACAATGTTGACCCCATGGTTCTACAATAATTATAAAAATCATATAATTGTTTTTAAAAACAAAAAAAAATAAATAATTTTTTAGAGATTTATATTTACCCAAGAATTTTATGTATTAACCTAATATATTAGTAATGGTTTAAAAATTAATTTTTATATTCATTATTATTTGCATGTTAATAATGTTAAATTAAACAAATTCTGTAAAAAATTACATTAATGATACTTTATGATATAAATTTTTTTACTGATATGTTGAAAAATAGAAAAAGTCATGAAATTGTATAGGTAGGATGGAAATGGACTAAAATTTCATTAATTTCCCATTTATGATATAATTTTTACATTATAAGTAAAATTATAGCCTGTAAATTTTAAAAAAATATTTATCACTATCAAGAATAAAATTTGTTTTTCAAGGGGTTATAAAAAATAAATGTTTAAAAATGTCAAAAAACCATTCAAAATTTAATTAGATGATTATATTTTACACATTTACTATTTTTATTTAAATCTATGTCCATTGATAATCATTTTTATTGACAATTTGTTAAATTTATCTTCATATTCATAGATAATTAAAGTGTGGCATTTTCCATCCTTATAAATGGAAGTCACATAAATGTTTTCTTTACACCACCTTAATACATGAATAAAACCAAGTCAATTTTCTACTAAAATTATCAATCCTAAAATCATTGTCTCATTCTTTTTTAAAATACCTTTTCTTGTTTCCTTAAAAAATTATGATAGGGAATTATTCTGAAGGAGTGGTAATCAGCTTACCCATCTTGTTTCAATTTCTTTTTTCTTATTCCTCATATATATCCAAGAAATCCATCATAAATTAATAAATTTAGTCTATAAACTGTACAAAAATCTTATTCTGATCATTAAACAAACATTATCTACCTATTTTCCATCAAAAAGTAAGTGAATGTATCATTCATGCATATATATGAAATACCACCTTTCTGTAGCAATACATTTCATTTTTCATCACCATATTTCATGGATGGGTATTAAGATGGATTTAATGTTTATGAATGATATTTAATAAATTTTTCTGATTTAGTAATTTCAATAACATTTCAACCTTTTACCATCTACTCTATTAAAAAATTATGATTCCACGTGAGTGTACATATGTACAACCACCTCCATGAAGTGTTGTGACTCTTTATTCATTTAATATTTTCATGGATAATAATAAATATGTATTTTATGAATATATAGGATATATAAAATTTGATATAATAGTGATTCTAGAAAGGTGAATTTGTTTCTACCTTTATGTTGTTACATCATTCGAATTATTAAAACATCAATCATTCATACGTATGGCCTACCATCTCCCTGAATATTGTATTTAATTATTAGTACATTAATTTTTTGTATATAAAAACCTGAATTTTTATTAAATTAGCAATACATTTTTTATGACAAAAAACTTAATAGTGGCCCAAATCCAGGATCCAATGGATTGGTGACTTAGTAAAATCTGGTTTATATATCAATTATACATAATTAAACATTAAAATTAATAAAATTATTATTATTCATCCTTATTAATCACTCATGATATCATTAATACATATAATCACATGAGGATTTACATCATGTAAAGGGAGAGCTTAAAGCATAATATAGGGATGAATAATGGGAATGAAATAATAAAACATGTGTGAGAATAATCAATATCATAATATAATAAGCATAATACCATCATTAAGATCATGTGGTAATGACTAGATAAATCCATGGAATGGTGAATATTCATGAAAATGAAACATAATTTCATATTTACCCAATACAACAAATATTGTGACAAATATAACATCAAGTCGACAAATAATATATGTGTATAAATCATAACATCATCATTGTGAAAAAATATAGAATATTTTTCCTGGAACCTATAAAAAATCATTTGAGATATATTATATTGAACAATGCATTATAGGGATATATAATTTTATTCCTACCCATCACATCTTAACTTATCACAATCATGCACGCCCCATAGAATGTATAACAATAATTATCATGAAATTATTCATGGTGATGTGGGAGATTCAAAATGATTTTATATGGAATATTTTAATGAATTAAATTTAGTGATACCGAAATAAATAACGAAATTTTTTTTTGGCATAAAATTATAATTCATGATTGAATAAGAAACAACATAATATTAGTCAAGGATGTGTCTTACAAAATTCATTTTTGAATAAAATTATATTTTTCATAACAATCATTTTAGAAAGGAATAAATTATGTATATCCCTCAAAGGAAAAAAATTAATAATAGTGAAATGATATATAATGAATATGATAAGAATGTACATATAATAAATTATGAGGAATATGGATAAAGTAATGAAAATAGAGTTGGGTTTGAGAATCCTCTTACCTTAAATCATGTTTAATTTCATTGCTTATATGCCTCTAGAATTGCATACTTAGGTTTTTTAAATAATTTAACAATAAGTGGATTAATGAACATTTGTAAATTTTTATGGATTATAATAGCATGATTATAATTATTAATTACCATGGTAATTTGGATAATGTCTTTGTGTCATGTTTTCTACAAAAAGTTCCAATTTTTTTTTTGTTTTTGAATATTTTTTGTCAAGGTAATTTTTATATAAATAACATTTTATCCGAAATAAAAAAATAAATTATTTAAAATTTTATATATCATAATTAATTTATTATAATCATCCATTGTGTTGATGATAATGAAAGAGTTTGTAAATTTTATCATTGGTGGTTAACCAACTATTATCGAGAACATTTTCCATTGGAGGAGAAAGAGTGGTATAAACTATAAATAATTCACAAATATTATTTATATAGTCGTTTAAGATAAATTATATAATTTTAATATAAATCCTATTTAATCTTAGAATATTTGGTATTTATATCAGTTAGGGAAAAATATTACAGTAAAACAAGAGAAGAGCTGATAAAAACATGCTCTTTTCTCAGGGTTTCTTCTCTTGTATGACAGTAGGCTTCCTTGATGAATGGATATTTCCTACTCTATAAAATACCAAATGTTTCTCTGTTTTCTAAACATTTTATTTTGGTATTTTTTTCCTTTGGTATGTGAGGGTTGAGTGGGTTTTTAATTGTAGTGAGGGGGTTTATTTAGAATTGAGAATATGGGTATTTTTGAGTTAAAACATTGAATAAAATACTATATCCATGTTAAACCTTGAAAATATGATATTTTTGACATAATGAATCACAAATTAATAAAATATAATTTCATAATGCTTTAAACCAATTTATAGTTCAAATAATAATTGTTTATTAAAATGGGAATCATAAAAATGAAAAAAACAATCAAAGGAATGAACTTGACTTTAGACTTTAGAATGTATTATTTTGGATCAGAAAACATGTTTATTTTATTTTAATGATTAATTTATCATATTTAATTATTTTTTATAAATACATAATTTTTATAAATTATTGGGCAATTATTACATCATGAATTATTCAATTGAAGATATATTATTTATATAAGAAACTGTATTTTTTCTATTCACCAGATCATTGAAGTTGTAACGTCCATGATCCGAGTGCCACTAAACAGGTTCTCCTGGCTGTAAAATTACACAAACTCAATCACGCATCCCTGTATACTAGAGGTTTTCGACTAGCAGTTAGGGTCCAATACGTCATGTGAGAGAACTATACCCTCATTACCAGAATGAGTAACAACAGATAATAATTGATATAGTGGTAAAATAAGAGATAAATCCATAACATGCATAATAACCAAATCCTAAAACTATGTACAATAATAACAATAATAAATATTTCATGTCATGCTACTATGTCAAGTGATCAATACCCAAAATAAATGAAATTGTATAATCCCCAAAATGGTTCAGACTCCATGTATGGAACCTCACCCAAAAATCATTCATGTCTAACTCATCTCCCTAACATAGGGAACTTACCGTTATCCTGACCTTCAAGCGTGAAATCTACTCGAGAACCCAACTGTGTCTTGAGCAGGGTGTGAGTGTAACTCAATATTACACCACTAATGGTGTCTAAAAATATACATCAAGGTAGATGGTGCATGAAAATGATAAATAAAGGCAATGTATGGTAAGCATTTCAATTGGTCAATCTAAACTACATTTGTTTAATTTATACTAGCAATGAATTTGAGATCACTACTTATTATTTTTATTATTCAATCTCCCTTTTCATGTGTTCAATTGATTTTGAATAGTCATCATATGGAAATACAATCAAGATCTATCTCACTATGAATCACAATATAACAATTCCAAATATCCCCACATCGAAGCCTCAGTCTGGGTGGAATGCAACCATTAGGGGATTAGAAATCCATCTCCTTCCCTAATATGTGCATTTAGTGGAGGAGCTATAACTTTGGTCCAAAACAACTTGTGGGAATAGATCCTCAAGTCAATACCCACTCATCCAATCCATTTGCACATGCTTATTTATCATTCACCACCAAAAACCATATCACAACAACATAGCCAACATCTTTTTCAATCAAAAAAATTAATAACAATAAAAGGTAATATATATTTTTCATAAATCAAATAAAAAATTCACAGTTCATATTAATTAACCAATTTAACCCCATACAAAACTTTTATTCCTATCTCACTAAGCATATTCAAGTATAATGATTATATATATGATTTTTTTATATATCCATTTAACCATTTTTCAAGCAAACCATACAAATTCTTGGGTGATTACCCAACCTAGTTGTATTATTAGAAACCAATTGAAATATCTTTAATAATATTAACATAATCATCAAGGTCACTACATTCTTTTACAATGGCCTACACTTACTTATCGAACTCTATGTCCGGGGAAATATCATTGTGCCCATTGGGTGGCCCTAATTCATTCGATTCAACCTCCTTACATCCAATGGGGACTAAGAGAGGTAAAATTATCCATTTATACACCACTACATCTCATCTTGTCTAGGACATCAAGAACTCTTTAAAATAGGGCAAGAACGAAAACCCTACATCCACAAATCTACAAAAAATCCAATTGATATAATTTTGTACACCACCTACCACGAATCCGCTAGAAAAAACACTCCCAAAAGAAGCCTTGGATCTCGATTCAACCAACCCTTGATGATTTTCCCTAAAACTCACCAAAAAGGTAGGGTTTGAGAGCTTCGTATGGAGAGGAATAATAATTGGAAACCCTAAATGAAAAAAAAAGAAAGAGGGGGATTAACCGTACCTAGATCATCAATCCACAACTGATGGCACTCCAAATGGCCAATAATCAAAAGAGATTTTTACTTGGGAACTATTTCTCCCCATGTTTTATTCTTAGGGATACAAAATAGGGGGGATCCCTAGTGGGTATGAAATCCCAGTGTGCATTTTTTGTAAATTTTTTCTGGTTTATAGGCCACACGGTTTTCCCACATGGTTTTCCAAATCATGTGCAAACTGTATGGATGATTATATCCCAAAAGAGTCCCTTTACCTGGTTTATCCACATAGTTTTCCAAACAGTGTTCAAACCATGTGGAGGATACTATCCTAAAACCTTCCTCTTTCACAGTTTACCTGGGCTTCCCGCCCGGTTAGCAATAACAGTGCGCAGACAATGCGACTAGCCTAGAAAACTAATTTTACTCTTTCTTCATGTCTTGAATCCTTGAAACACCCATGAGACTTGTTATGGACTTTTTAAATCTTTTAATTGACCAAAATAAATGGCCTAAAGAGAAATATAATTAAAAAAACTTTATGGTGAAATATGGGATCATATAACCTCCCCAACCTATAATGGATCTTCCCTGAGCCACTCTTCCCGAACATAATGAGATATAAAGGAAAGAGATTGACCCAATGGACTAGAACATATGATTTCTTCTCCCATGTTTCCTCCTGAATGTTTCCATGTTTTTATAGAACATGAACCAAGGGTATAACATTGCCCTACAAAACAATCTCCCCATGATCCACAATACAAACTGGTTTCTCCTCAATGGACACATCAACCTCAAGCTCAAAATCCTCATCATTTATCACATGAGATGGATCTGGGTGATAATGTCGGAGTTGTGAAACATTGAAAATATCATCCATCCCACTCAACTGTTGTAGAAGAGCCAATCGGTAAGCCCCTGGTCTGATTCTCTCACGAGTCTCAAATGGACCCACATATCTAGGTGCCAACTTGCACTACTTCCAAATTTGATGGTGACCCAACCTTGGCGAAACATGAAAATTCACACTATCACCCACAATGAACTCAAGAGGTCTACGACAGTGATCTTCATATGAATTAATCCTACTCAGAGCTGCTACCACGCTTTTGAATCAAACAAACCTTCTTCAACGTCTCCTGCACAAGACTCGGCCCTAATAGCTCAAACTCTATGGCCTCTAACCAACACAACTGTGATCTACACTATCTCTCATAAAGTGCCTCAAAATATTCCATTTATAATGCAACCTAAAAACTATTGTTATAACCAAACTCATCAAGTGAATAGTTATTTTCCCAAGAACCACTGAAATCCAGAACACATGCTCTCAAAATGTATTCTAATACTTGAATTGTATGTGGAAACTACCCATCAGTCTGTGGATGGGAAGCGGTACTCGGAAACACCTGGGTACCAAGTTCCTTTGGTAGTCATTTCCAAAATCATGAGGTTAAATGCAGGTCATGATATGAAACTATGGTTCTCAACACACCATGAAACCATACTATTTTTTGAACATACAACCCCCCAAGTAGTCAACTATATAGGTTTCCAAAATTGAAAAAACATGGGACACTTTAGTCAGCTAATCTACTACCACCCAAATGGAATCATTCTTCAATGTAGTCCTCATAAGACCCACTACTATGTCCATTGGGACATCATTCAACTTCCACTCTGGAATAGGCAATGACTGCAACAAACCACATGGGTGCCGATGTTCAGCCATTACCTTCTAACAGGTAAGGCACCATGCCACAAAACTCACCACATTCTTCTTCATTCCTAGCCACCAGAACATCATACATAGATCTATGTACATCTTAGTCTCTCCCAGATGGACTGCCCAAATTTATATGTGGTACTCTCTCCACTACTCTTCTTGTACATCTTCCACAACTGAAACATGACCATGATCATAAGAAATATTATAAGTGTCAAAGGTCTAAACAAAAGTCAAATCCCCACATTTAAGAAATTCCTTCATAAACAAGCACTCTGTATCTACCAACTGACTCTCTTTAACTTGGCCCAAAAGTGCAGACTCAACTACTATAGATGCAAGGGTCATCTGCATGTGCCCCTCCTGTACCTCAAAAAGCATCTCTGTAGACAAATTCATCATATCCCACTCCGAAATGGATTCCCAAACCACTTGATTTTGAGTATTCAAGCTCAAAGAATCAGGGAAACTATTCCTTTATTCTTGTGTGTAAACAAATTAAATATCAAAGAAATGTAAGTACTCGACCAACTTCCATTTTAAAATATTCAAATCCCGTTGAGAGAAGATGTATTTGAGACTTTTGTGGTCGGTAAAAAAAGTAAAGGGTTATCCAAAAAATAATTCCTCCAATGCTTTATGTCATGAACCATATCACCTAGCTATAGGTCATGAGTAGTATTATTGTTTTCATGTGGATTCAACTACCTCAACCAGAAAGCTACAACCTGATCATCCTGCATCAACACTACCACATGTCTATCACCAGATGCATCACAGAACAATGTATAATTGTTACCGGGTTTGGGTATGATCAAAATTGGTTTATTAGTGAACCGGTTCTTCAGTTCCTAGAAATAATTCTTAGAAGCCTCTGACCCATCAAACATACCCCCTTCTTGGTTAGGCCTATGTGTGGCGCTACCAAAAAAGGGAGATCTCAAATAAACTTTCAATAATAACTGGCCAAACCAAGAAATTTACGAATATCAAAGACATTCATGGGATGTTCCCAAGACACCACATCCTATACCTTTTCTAGATCCATGGACACACCTGACGTAGATATTAAATGTCATATAAAGTGAACATCATCAATAAAAAACCGAAATTATGTTAGCGTAGCATGAAGCCTATGCTCCCTTAGTGTACTCAAGATGATGTCATGATGTTTGGCATGATCTTCCTGAGTTCTAGAGTACAACAAGATGTCATTAATGAAAAAAACTAAAAAATGATCTATATGTGGGTGAAATATATGGTTAATCAAGGATATAAACACAATTGGTGTGTTTGTCAAGCCAAACGGAAATACCAGGAATTCATACAACTCATCCCTACTTCAGAAATACATCTTGGGTATGTCAGAAGGTCTCACCATCAACTAATGGTTTCCTGATCTCAAATCAATCTCAGAGAACACTAAGGCACCTCTGAGCTAATCAAATAGGACATCAATTCTAGGATGAGGGTATAGGTTTTTAACTATCATCATGTTCAGATTCCAATTATTTACACATTGCCTTTGTGATCCATCATCCTTCTTAGAAACTAGAAAAGGAGATCCCCATGGTGATTTACTAGAATGTAAAAACTCCATAGGTTCTTATTCCTCAAACTTGTCCATCAGTTCTTTGAGCACTAATGGCACCATTTGGTAAAGTGGAATGGAAACTGGCCATACTCCAGAAAACAAATCAATCGTAAACTCAACATCTCTCTTAGTTGGTAACCACGAGAAGACCTCAAGAAACACATCCTGAAACTATTCCACAACAAAAGGGAAAATTTTGTGTCCTTTATCCCTAAAATATATCATAATACATTTTACTTGGGCTATGAGTTTCCCTATAAGATGTCGTAGTGGTTTTTTATAGCCTTCTCGAGTATCCCACAAACTACAAATGACATGAGTGATCTTATCGAGAGATGTGAATGTTAACTGATGTTGGTAACTGTCAATATGGGTTAGATATAACACCAACCAATCTGTTCTCAGGATTAGGTAAAAACCTGACATATCTAGGACAAACATATCCCATAGAAAACTATACCCACTAACCTCTAGAGCACAACCCTTATATTAGATGATGTACTCAACTTTCACTCCTAGAAAAGTATCAAGAAAAAATTCCCCACATGCAGTCTATACCGTTAATCATGACACAACTAAAAACTGAGCATAAATAAAAGAATGTGTATCACCTATGTCGAATAATGTAATTGAAAATGTGGAAGCTATAGTAATCATAAAATGAACAGTAGACAGTCTTGCCTCAGCAGCTTCAGGTGTAGCCTTGACTGTATGGAGGTGACCTACCCATTTACTATGGGCTCCAGCCTGAGTACCCTGCATTGTAATGCTCTATTGGTAAGGGTGATCTCTCCCTAGAGTTCAAAATCCACTTCCCCTAAAAGTATCGCCTGTGGAGATCAAACATCTATCCTGATACAGGGTAACTGACCCCTTTATACACTCGGCATCTATATCTGACCTCCATCATTCTCGGACTTTTGTGGGTTCCTATAGAATCTTTGAAGTTGGTTTAGCCTGTCGCATGCTAGTCACACAACTGATGGGCGCGGACACAAGAAGCTCTTGTGCCTTGGCCTACCACACTTAAAATTGAAGACCTAGTCACTACCATAAGAAGATGACCCCTCATTTGAAAACTCTGCATGCTTCCCCCATGCATAAAGGATCAAATGTGGTGCTTCCTACTATCATAATCTACATAACTTTATTACCTATCCAACGCCACAAGTACAATACCTGAATCTCCCTTCATGTTTCCTTATGATATAAGGGATTGATCCACCACCTCATCAAACCATTTTAGTCAAAATATATTCACTTAATACTGATATTATGTCTCAACCCATCCTGGAAGCATTTCACCACAACTGCCTCATCTCTCATCAACGTGAGAATGAAGCATCTCAAATTTGGGAAACAGGTAGCATATTCAATCACCGACATTTTTCTCAGATTCAACCTCATAAAATCGGAATCCTTATCCTGCCTCAAGGTTTCTAGATAGAAGTTAACATGAAAATTCTCATGAAAGTATTTGAACATCATCCCCACATCATACTCTCTCTGAACCATATTGTTTCACCAAAAAATTTCATTCCCACTCATCATATTGGCTACTAACTTGACTTGCTTCTCGAGAGCAATATCTATATAAACAAGAATAGTTTTGATGGAATCTATGAAGAGCATTTCTATTTCTAGACCACACACTCCGGTAAAGGTTAGTGGTTGTTGCAGTTGAAACTCCATGGTCAGCTCAAACATGCTCAGTGGAACCCGGCCTAGGTCTCATTCCATCATCTTCGTAAAACGAGAAAAAATCTCATGGAACTGTTCTTCCATATCCCCTTGGATCACCTTGTTTTCTTGTTCCACTACTGGAGGGGAATTCTTGATAACATCCTCATGTCACCCAACCGGCACAAGTCTTTGAAGTGTAATTTATCTATAATTTGAAACACGATATATAGAAAAACACCATAATGATTCTCTGATAATGAAGTTGTATAGATAGGTACATCACTTGTGATAATGAGACATGTTCATTTACACTATTCAAAAGATCCCACTCACAACCAGTTCACTAACCTAATCTATCTTCCTATGTGCATGGACAAGATGGTATCTAATTATCACGGTTACAAGTCATATCTTTTACTCCCATTCGAACCATTTTCATATTCCATTTTACCCCTAAAAAAATTATTACACCTTTACATCATTATCAAAAACCATTTTTCAATTACTACTAGACATTTCACTTCCCATTTTTAATCATTTATACCATCTTATAAGGCATAATTCATTACTTTTAAAATAACATATGCATACTAACATTTACATCCCACAAACCCATCATGTGTGTGTGCCTATCATGATGCATGTCACTTTCCTACATAGGTTCCGAGAATGATGCATAAATTCACAAACTAATACCTTTCTAGAAGTAAGAAAAATATCACAAAACCATAAAATCACACAAAAAATGCATCACCCAATGGTGAGATATTATCAAAAGTAACAACACACAATAAGAACAAAAATACATTCCCAGGGTGACTTGGGTTTTTCCCCTGTGCGTGGGTTAGCTACACCTAAGAATGAGCTCATTTCCAAGGCAAAAAACATTTCTAATATCATATATGAAATCCCAAAATAGTAATAAAGAGAATGGAACCGCCTCTGATACCACATTGTAGTATCCCCAACCCAGGTTCCACTAAACCGATGCCTTGAGCCGGGTAACTACATGACCTCAAGAGCGCCTTCCCATATGCTAGAGGTTTTCGACTAGTAGCGAGGGTCCAATATGTCATGTGGGTAGACTATAACCTCAATAATAGAGTGATTCATAGTAGATAATAATTGAAATAGAGGAAACATAATAGAATAATCAATAACATACATAATAACCAAATCCTAAAACTAGGTATAATCATAACAACAATAAATATTCCATGTCATACTACAATGTATAATGATTAAAAACCAAAAGAATGAAAATGTTAGAATCCCAAAAATGTTATAGAATCAAATTCTAGAACCTCACCCAAACATTTCTCATGTCCAAATCATCTCCCTAACATAGGGCCCTTGCCCTTGTCCTAACCTAAAAGCATGAAATCTGCTCGGGTACCCAACAACGGCCCGAGAATGGTGTCAGTGTAACTCAGTAGGCCACCCACAACAGTGTCTAAAAAAATATATCTAGGTAGATAATTCATTAAAATAATAAATAAAGGCATGTTATGGTTAAGAGTTCAATAGGACATTATAAACTACGTTTGTTTTATTTATACTACCATTGAATTTGAGTTCAATACTTACGTATTTCATTATTCAATCTCCCCTTTTTGTGTTAAATGGATTATTCATATTCATCATTTGGAAATATAATCATACTATATCTCAATGGTCATCACAATATAACAATTCCCTATATCCTCACTTCGAAGCCTCTGTACAGGTGGAATGAAACTGTTAGGGGATTAGAACATTGTCACATTCCCTAACCTATGCATTTCAGGGAGAATCTAGAACCTCGGCCAAACTCGCCCGTGGGCATAGAACTTCAAGTCAATACCCCACTCATTCATTCCATGTTCTCATTCTTATTTATCATTCACCACCAAACACAATATCACAACAACATAGCCAACATCATTTACAATCATCACAATATTCTCAATAAATGGGAATTTACTTTTTCCCTCAATCCATTAGTAGTTTCATTGTCCATATTTCATAACCCCTTTATCCCTATTCACATTTTCCATGTCTATCTCACTAAGAATATTCATGTATAATGCTAATACCTATCATTTTCCAATTTATCCATTTAAACATATTTTGTTCCAACCAAACAACCTCTTGTGTAATTACCCAACATAGTTATATTACCAAGGAACCAATTGCTATTATTTTAAGAATATTAACATAATCATAATCTGATCTACATTCTTCCTCAATGGGGTAAACATACTTAGCTAACTGCATGTCTAGGAAAATATCGGCACGCCACTCTAGTGGCCCTAATTCGATCATGTCATCCTCCTTGCAACCCATAGGGATCAAGGTGGGTTAAATTATCCATTTAGTCAACACTAAAACACATTATGTAAAGTGCATCAGGAACGCATCAAAAAAGGGAATGAACAAAAACCATACATGAAAAAATGTACACAAAATCCAAGGGATATAATTTTGTAGACCATCTGCCACAACTCTATTGGAAAATAAACTCCCTAACAAAGCCTTAGGTCCCGATTCAACCAAACCTTGATGATTTACCCTAAAACACACCAAAAATGAAGGTTTTTAGAGCATCAGATAGAGAGGTAAAATAATTAGAAACCCTAAACTAAAAAGACAATCATGAGGGAGATTACCCTACCTGAATCTTCAATCTGCAAACGATGGCACTTCAAAGGTCCAAGAAACGGAAGAGATTCATCATTAGGAACACTTTTTAACCATGTTTTATTATTAGGATAGAAAAATAGGAGGGGGAGGAAAATACCAAGTGGGTTATGAAATCTTGAAGTGGATTTTTTGTAAATGTTTAATGGTTTATGGACCGCACAGTTTTCCCGCACGGTTTGGCTACCCACGCCCAAGCAATGCGGATGATTCTATCCCAAAATAGCCCTCTTCTAATAGTTTACCTTCACAGTTTACCAAATTGTGAACAAACCGTGCAGAGGATACAATCCAAAAACCTTCATCTTTCATGGTTTACCTTGGCTACCAGTATGATAAACAGTAATAGTGTGTAGACTGTGCAACTAGCCTAGAAAACTTATTTTCCCTTTTTTAGTGTTCTAAACCCCCAAAACACCCTTGATCCTTCATTAGTACTTTGTAATACCCTTAATTGACCTAAATCAAGGGCTTAATCATAATCGTAAATAAAACATTACTTATGGGGAAATTTGAGAACTGTCAGAAGTATTTGTAAAAAATACCAAACAAATCATTATTGTAATTTTTTTATATGATGATTTTGAATATAAAATTTATTTTAACAAAATAAATTATTAATGTTTGTTATTTTTTTAATATAATAATTATGTTTTTTAGGAAATGCCTTATAATACAGTTTATTAAAATATTTTTATATTTTCATTCTATTTTCATTATTGATATTTATTTAATGGAATTATAATATATATTTACATAAAAGACTCATGATAAATATTAGTTATATTACATTTCAATTTATTGAGGTAAAATTACTATTCTATTGATCAAATCACTATTCTTAATGGTAATGTTAGTCTTCCGAAGGATTGAGTTATTATTTCAATATCATAATACTATTACAACAAACACATTACATCATAAGATTAATTAATTAATTAATTAATCCCTTCAATTTATCTCAAGGTTATATATATATTTTTTCTAAAATGTTGATTAGATTAAAAATATTTTTTTATTAGTTTTGTTCATGGGAGTGATGATTTTTTTTATTGGGGAAATCCATATTTTTCTGTTGAAATTTTTATATTTTTTATTTTTCCATTATAATATTTTTTAATTTTATGCTATTAAATTATTGATTAGTATAATAGTTTTATATAATTAAATAAATTATTTTTGTTTTCTATGTGTCTTGTATGTGAATAATTCTGTATAATATAATATAATACACATTCATTTTGGAAAAACATATCATTTATAAAATTCTGGGTTGTTACATTCTTCCCCCTTTATAAATTTCATCTCTAAATGTTTAACTCATATTCTTAATTGAGAATAGATGAGGGTACTTCAGTTTCATTCTTTCCAATAATTCCAATGTTTTCTCTTCAAATTTATTATTCTACCAAAATACTTTGACATTGTGAGTTTTCTTTATTTGTAAAAAATTCATACTATGGTACATGATCTTTACAAGATGCTCCTCATTGGAGAGGTCATTATCCAATTGTACCACCTATGTATTAATATCTATGAGGGATTATGTATTCACTTCCTTAGGAGATAAATATGGAATAAATCATGATCATGATCCATATTTGGTAGAATTGAAATCCTATAGGTTACTGATCTTATGTGATCAAGTATATCAATGAGGAAAATGTACCTAGGGATAAGCTTATCTTTATTTTCCTATCACATGACACTCTTCAAGGGAGATATTTGAAAGAAAACATTGTCTCTAACATCAGAATACATACCCCTTCAATGGTTGTCAATATATATTTTATATCGAAATTGAATAGTTTTATATGTTGTTGGATGGATTGAATCTTTTCTATCGTCTATTGCACAAGATACATTTTATGTATTTTTTTTCTAAATTCATACCAACAAGTATTAGTTCTATATTATTTTCACATACAATCCTTTTTATGGATCCATTTCAATACTGTATTGGAATATGTTGTTGTATTAGAACAGAAATAATGGGATATATTGATCAAATACACCTTTGAATACAATAATAAGGATATCAACATGTCCTCAAGTGTATGAATAGCATTTTCATATGGACAATTAATTTCGGGGTAAATGGATGTCCTAAAATTCAATTCTATATAATGAACCAACATAGGACATATTTAGAATTTAGATATGAATCATGGATCATGATCATAGATGACTACATGTGGGTCCCGATTTAACATAACCACAATATATATATATATATATATTATACATTTGTTTTTGTAGGTTATTTTCATGAATAACGATGATGTTGAATGAATTGGTGAGCTGATCCACCACAATCCATATTGCGTTGTTTCATTTGGATTCCTTTTGGAGACCAATGAAAATGTTTCTGGTGATGTGCTCCCCTTTCAATGTGGGTATAGGCTATGGTTGTATCATCCCCTTATAATTATGTCACACTCCCATATAATTCTGAAATAATGAACATTTTGAGGTGAACTTAGCAATCTCTTTCTTAATGTTGTCCCACTGAAAGTGTTATCAGAGGTCATGGTACTTGTTGGTGACTCAAGAATGTATGGAGAAATACGATCTATGCCCATTATATAATGTCTCCTTTATTTATGTTGATAAAATCAAATAATTCATAGTTCTAAGCCAAATAACCCCATCTTCATCAATGTGAAAGACATGGTCCTTCCCTTCATTTACTGCTTTCACCCTTTTTGAGGCTCCAGATCATCCCTTTGTGACTCCTTGATCATATATTGGATAGATGGTTGGGAAATATATTTGGAATGTTATGATTTATTCAATATATTTATTATTTTTATATCCATCCTATTCATATCTATGAAGATAATTCATTTCCCAACTTTCATCATCGATAGAGATGTATGTTATTTTCTACTAAGAGCATCAGCTTCCTTTTTCTGCCTACCTTAATGGTAATTAATATATCAATCATAGTAGATTATTTTATCTAAATATCTTATTTAATGTATGTTGATCTCCTTCTATGTGAATATATGTATTAGACTATTGTGATCTATATATATGTCACACATTGGACATAGAGGTTGTTTTTCCAAATCGTCAATGTAAATATCACATATGCTAACAAGATTTCATGTGTTAGGTAGTTATACTCAACGATATTCAACTATTTGGTGGAATATGATATCACGATATTATTATTAATTAGTACACAACCCATTAATTCATTCAAATAATCACATTATATCATAGAACCTTCTAAACATAATGGTAGTGTGGGTACATGTCTTGTTATTAATCTCTTCTTGAGATACTTAACACTTTCCCCAAAATATTCATTCTAGAAATAATTTTCACCTTTACATTTTAACTTAGTTATTAGGATAGATAATCATGAGAAATTTCTCACAAAACCATGGTTGTATCTCACCTCACCCTTAAAACGATAGATATAAGTGACACTAGAGGGTTTGGGATTTTATTCAATGGAATTTATTTAAAGGATCCATATAAATTATTTCAGTTGTGATCACATAACCCAATAATGTGACTTAATTCACAAAAAATTCATACCTTTTCATCTTAGTGTACATTTTCCCTTTCCTTAGTTCATTTTCACAATCCAAAGTTTCTCATTATATTCTTATTTTATCTTGGACTAAATGTTAATATCATCGATAATGATGACCAAAACATTTTCCAGGTAGTGTCTAAATACTATATTAGTCGAATCTATGAATATTTTTGGTAAATTATTTACTCCATAGAATAACTATGAACTCTTAGTGTGGATACCTTGTATAGAATGAATTCATCTAAATATATTACTTCTTCACCTTCATCAAATGATATCAATATCATATTTTTACCTTTGGAAAGTACATAGATCATTTTATTTGATTCAACAAGTCATTAATCATTGAAAGTGAAAACATGTTATTTATGGTGATATAGTTGAGATCTTGGTGATCTATATACATCCACACCAATCCATACTTTTTTTATAGAAAGATCATTGGTAAACCCTAGGGCAATGAACTAGTGAAAATGAACCATTCTTTTATATTCTCTTGAAACAATTTCATTAACTTTTATAGTTCAATAATGCACATAATATAGAGTCATTTTGATATAGGAGTGGCTCTAGGTATGATCTCTCTTGAGAACTATACAACATGATCCATTTGAATTCATTGAATCTCTTCATGAAATATATAGTGTATTCCCTCGAAAGGTGCATTTCCTCTTGGTTGATATTTACTTTAACATAATCATTTTGCAATTGTATTATTCTACATGATGTATTATAACCCAAACTATTGATGGATTCCTCAAAAGATATTCTTCATCTCACGTTAATTTTTATAGTAGCATGGGATGGTTCAGAATAGAGAATGTACTTTTTATTTTCACAACAGTTGACGTGTTCTCTTTAAAAAAATAGAAAATCCATGCTAGTATAACATCTAATTCCAAGAATGGGAAGGATTATAAGATTCCCAAGAAGAATATTCCCTATACATTTATATGAGATGATTCAACCAATTGGTTTTAAATTATCACACAACTCTATGATTTTATAGATACCCCTAATTAAAGGTAACATTTATTTAATTGAGATATTCTAGAAAACATGTAGAATATATAAGAATGGATAGATAAATAATAAAATAATAAAAATTACATCATTGAGTGAATAAAAATGGTACATTGAAAGACATAATTTTCATGCTTCACTTCAGTAGTAGTGAGAGAATATTATTCACCTTTCTCTATTATCATTGGTTTTTACTTTCATAGATTACCCTCATAGACTCATGGTTTTATGCACTAGGTTTCATAGTTTTTTTGATCCATACATTTCATGAATTGAACAATGAGTGAGGTATTTGGTGGTTCCCTACATTTTCCATTATATTGTTCATATTTTTTATGTCCCATTGACATTCATGGGATTTGTGGAATTTTCTCCTGAACATGAAGAATTTCCATTCCCCTTTGAGGAAATTCACGTGATTATTCTTCTCACATTTTTGACATGTGGATGGTTGAATCCTCATTTGTCGTTTTTATTTGACCCGTCATCTTGACACTCCATTCATGTCGCCTTATCTCTAGAACCATGGTACCATTCATGAAACACCATCTCCACTTTGGTATAACATAGAACATACTCTTCATAACTCCAAAAGTTTCAGATATATATATCCTTTCAATGATGTTGTTTTAAAAACACTAAGGAATCTATCTATTTTTCTTTTATTTTTGATAAAAACCTAGAGGCATATCTTGTAATAAAAGTGAATGTTTCCTCATAAGACATTATAGATCCACAATACATTTTCTTATTCTCTAGGAATTATCTCTCCATAGTTTTTTAAAAGTTTTTTGGAAAATACTTGTCAAACAATAACATCTTAATGTTGCCACATTACATTTATTCAATTTCATCTTTCATCTTAGTATAATTTTTTAATTCCCTTCATTGATAGGGATCTACTTTTAGTCAATAAAAACACAGATACACCATATACCTCTCATAATTTTGGAGTACCTAAAATATCTTCTCCATTGAGTAAACCCATTGTTCAGGGACATGTGGATCAGATAATCAACTAAATGCTGAAGGTTTTCCACAATAAAATTTATTAATAGACAATTTATAATTATTGGGTGAATGTGGACATTCCAAATGGTTTATTATTTATTTCATTGCAATATAAAATATGGTAAGAAACACTATGATGTGTTTAACCCCATCTCCACCTGTATTGGGAATTTTCTTTAGAGAATCATTGCCTTGCCACTCACATGTTTTGATGGTCTTGTTTCTCCTTGTTCCAGCCATTTTATAAAATATAAAAAAATTTATAAATAATTACTCAACAAATCATGAAAAAATTGTATAGTTTTATGTGTATATTATGGGATCCATTTTTTGATCCCTCATATATAATGAGTCTTAAAGGATATTTACTTATACATAGACATATAATTGTTATTGTTTTTATACTCCAAATTCTATACTTAACAAAATCATGCTCTGACACTAAATATTGAGACACAAAATGTTCTTACATGACTGTTGAAGAATTTCTAAGATAAAAAACATAATAGTGATACAAATATAGGATCAGAAGTTTTAGTGTCATGCAAATATCAAGCTCATATATCAATTGAAAATAATAAAAATAATAACATGATTAAATTAATATTATTTATTCTTATTAAGATCTCAATATCCCTATAGTATATATAGTCACCTAAGGACATACATCAAGGAATGAGGTGAGCTAAAATCCTAGTTAGGGGAGGAATAAAGAGGATGAATCAACATAACATGGGTGAGAATAATCAATATCATCATATCATATGAATAATACTATCATAAAAATCATGAGGGAAATAAATGATAATGTAAGGGAATATTTAAAATGAATAAAAATGAAACATCATGATGTAATTTATAAACTACTACATAATGTTTTGAACAAAGGTGTCATCATTTAGACACATAATATATGTTAATAAATCATAAAAGCATCATTGTGAACAATGATAGAAAGATGTTCAGGCATGATACACAAAATATCATGAGATATATCACATTACCCAATGCATTTGAGGGTTAATTTATTTTAATAATATGATTAACATCGAAAACGATCGTAATCATTCACTCAACATAGAACACATAACAATTGTAGTCATGAAATAACTCATGTAAATGAGTGGGTTTAATTATGAATTTTGTAAATAATAATTTCATAAATAAACATTGGGGTTCCAAAATGAATAAGAGAAAATATATTTTCCATAAACATAAAAATACTTGAGTGAAGAATAAAAAACTCTAGATCAGTCAAAGATGCATTTTGGAAAGAAAATTATTTTTAAAAAATCATTATATTTTTTTAAATAATTTATAATGGCTAAAAAACATGTATATCCCTTTAAATAAAATATAATAATAGTGAAATAAATTTTAATGAATATTAGTGGTATATAAATATATAAAATTATGGGGAATATGGATATGAAATTGAAAAATGATTTTTTTTAAATCCCATTACCTTAAATCGCAATTTATTTCATCACTTAAATTGTTTACACTAGAAAAAACATCCACAAAATTTTCAAAATGAATCCATAAATTATCTCAGAGTGTATCTTGTTCCATAATATTCTATTTGGTAGGTCATAGAGTGCGAATGGAGTTATGGATTTGGAGTTATGGACATTTGAAGTTGGGATGGAAAACTAGTCTGTGAAGCCCACTCGTGAAGCTCCCTCTGCGATTGTGGAGCGCCACCACGGAGCAAGGAGGTGGTAATGCTCTGAAACTGCATTTGACATTCATGATCTGCCATGGATAAAGGAGGAGGTAACGCTCCACGATCCATTGGACGTTCACAGCCCGCCGCAGACCAAGGAGGCAGTATCACTCTGTGACTGCATTTAACGTTCACGAACCGCCACAAAGCTAACTATAACTTCACACCGAGAGAGCTCTAATTTGCGGCTCCTCTCCCCTATAAATACCCATATCATCCTCCTTCTCCAGACGGTCACTCCGCCACTTGGGTAGCCGATCACCCAGTTCATGGAGCTCTGCTTTCCTTTGCGAAGAGGCTCCACGAGTAGCTTCCTTCACAAAGTGGATACACGAGTCGTTTCTCTGTGAGTATCTTCTTTCGTGAAGATACTATGTGAGTCCTTTCTCCACGAGTAGCTTTCTTTGTGAAGCTGCTCCGCGAGTCCATGCTTCATCAGTGTATTCTCCATGAGTATCTTCCTTCGTGAAGATGCACTGCGAGTCTATGCTCCTCAAGTGCCATTTGTTCGCGAAGCTGCTCCGTGAGTCCAAAATCTGCGAGCCCCCCTTTGCTCCATGAATCTACTTATAGAAGACATATAATTTGAAAGGATCCTATCTTTGTGCCCACTACTTCATACTGCGGGGTATTTACCCCCGCTCCCCTGCTAGAGATCTATACCATTCCCTTCACTACTGTCACTGACCCCCATGAAAAATGTAGAGTCGCACCGCGAACTTTTAGGGCTGGGATGTCGTCATTTTCCATATCACCCTTAGGCACACCCACCTTCCACCTATGGAATACAATGATTTTAGATACTCCTCCACACACCATTAATCACCTTGAGTTGATATATTCTGACTGGTCTGTTTCCCATGTCGTGAGTTGAGTTTCTCATCATCAATTCCCCCCGAGTACGTTGAGTTGAATCATTCCTTAAGAAACTCATCCATACCCCCATCACATGACTTCTATGATAGGTTGAACCAGAAAGGGCCGCCCTTGCATAATTCCCAACTCCAACCATTTCTAGGCACCTTATGGCTAATAGTCATATCTACATGAATTTAAACTGTAGTAATCCTTATATGAAAAACACAGGATGCATATTACTCCTTATAAGAGATGCCTTGTGTGCCAAGCATGAGATGGAAAAAGTCCTTTCTACATGACTCTAAACTATAGTACACCCTATGTTCCAAACATAGGACGCCTTTTTCTCCAATAAAGAGATGCCTTATGATCAAATTAGGAGATTCCAATAGTCCAAACTAAATGACATTAAACTATATTATTCCATATCTTCTAAACATAGTATGTCTCTTTCTCCAAAAAAGATATGCCTTATGCTCAAATCATGAGATGCCAATAGTCCAATCTACATGACTTTAAATAGTAATAATACCTATATGACATCCATAGGATGCATCATGCTCCAAACAAGAGATGCCTTATGCTCCAAGAATGAGATTCCAAAAATACTCTCTATATGACCACAAACTGTAGGGAACCCTATGTGCCTAACATAGGATGCCTCTTTCTCTATTTGAGAGATTCATTATGCTCTAAGCATAATATTCCATTACTTCTCTTTACATTACTATAAACTATAGTACTCCCTATCTAGAAAATGATAAGATTCCTCTTGTTCTAAACAATAGATTCATTATACTAAAAGCATAAGATGCCTTTTTCTATGATTACAGTAGCGTAATTCCAAGAGCGTTGGAGTCCGTTCAAACATTCCATCACTCCACCTCATGCTTTGTGTGACCTTCATTTGGATCATCATTGAATTTCATGTCTAAAAGTACCCCCAACTGTCCTGGTCCTGTGCCTTATCGGCTCACCTACTGTCATGGGCCAACGCTCTGGATGACATTGGATGACACTTTAAGTCATGTCTTCTGTTTCGAGCACGGTCAACAGTTGACCCTCATTTGCTTGACCCCATTTCAGGCTAACGAGATATGGATGATATGTTTGAAACACAGTCAATAGTTATCTTTTATTTCCACAACACCCTCATTACATTCCAAATGTCGTGCATGTGATTCACACTATTCATCTCCCTTTGTTCGGACTGATTCCAATGCCTTTGGCATTATCCCTCCTGTGAACTAGCGCGAAGGACAAGGCCTCAACCCTCCAGTGTTTTGGGATGCCCACATGGCCATACATGAGGAATATATTACGTGATGCTACCTTGGGTAAGCCCCATTGACCATTGGTGCTCCATAGTGGCACTCGGGCAGCTCCCTTTCATAAGTCCCATTCACCATTGCTACTCCATAGCAGCACCCGGGCAACATCCTTATGTAAGCCCCATCCACAATTTCTGCTCCATCGCAGCACCTGGGTAACTCCCTTGCATAAGCACCATCCACCATTGTCGCACAATAGCACCACCTGAGCATCTTCCTTGTGTAAGCCCCATCTACCATTCCCGCTCCCTAGGGGCACCCGGGCAGCTCCCTTGCATAAGCCCCATTCACTATTGGCACTCCATAGGGGCACACAGACAGCTCCTTTGCGTAAGCCCCATTCACCATTGTCGCTCCATAGAGGCATGCATGGAGATTCTTTGCGTAAGCCCCATCCACTATTGCCGCTCCATAGCAGCACCCAGGTAGCTCCCTTGGGTAAGCTCCATTCACCATTGTCGCTCCATAACGACACCTGAGAAGCTTCCATGCTTATGCCCCATCCACCATTGTCTTTCCATAGCGTCCCCTGGGTAGCTCCCTTGCATAATCCCCATTCACCATTTCTGTTCCATAGCAGTACCCGGGAAGCTTCCTTGCGTAATCCCCATCCACCGTTGTCGCTTCATAGTGGCAGTCGAGCTCCTCCCTTGCGTAAGCCCCAGTCCTCATTGCTGCTCCATAGTGGCACCCATGCAGCTTCATTGCATAATCCCCATGCACCATTGTCACTCCCTAGCAGCACCCAAGAATCTTCATTGTGTATGCCCCACGCACCATTACTACTCAATAGTGGAACACGGTCAACTTCCTTGCATTATCCCCATGTACAATTATCGCTCCATTACGGCACCCATGCAGCATCCTTGCGTAAACTCCATCCACTATTTCTGCTCCATTGCGGAACCTGACCAGCAATTCTTGTGTAAGCCGCAACCACCATTGCCACTCCATAGGGGCACCCGTGCAACATCCTTGCGTAAGCTCCATCCACCATTGCCGCTCTGTAGCAGCACCCAGGAATCTTCCTTGCGTATGTCCCATCAACCATTGGTGCTCTATAGTGGCACCCGTGTAGCTTCCATTCATAAGCCCCATCCACTATTGTCGCTCTATAGCGGAAATCGAGAATCTTCCTTGAATAAACACCATGCACTATTTCCACTCAATAGCGACACCCAGGAAGCTTCCTTACAGAAGCCCATTTCACCATTGCCACCCAATAGCGACACCCGGGAAGCATCCTTGCGTAAGCCCCATCCACCATTGCCTCTCCATAGTGTCACTTGGGAAACATCCATTTGTAATCTCCATCCACCATTTCCACTCTATAGCGGCTCCCGAGAAGCATCCTTGCATCAACCCCATCCACTATTTCCACTCCATAGCGGCACCTGGGGATCATCCTTGCGTAATCCCCATCCACCATTACCCCTCCACAGTGGCACCCAGGAAGCATCCCCACGTAAGCCCCATTAACCATTGTCGCTCCATAGCGGCACCTGGGAAGAATCCTCATGTAATACCAATCCACAATTACTGCTCTATAGCGGCACACGGGAATATTCCTTGCATAAGCCCCATTTAAAACCCTTCATGGACGCACCATTGCCTTGGTACTGTAATGTCCTTGCTTCCTCATGTTTCTCACTCCAAGAACGACTCAAGTGGGATTAGAGTAGTAAGCATCGACCATGACATCATTTATGGGAATCCAAGAGTGTATGACCCACACCCCACCTGATCTACCTGATCAATGATCCCTGCCAATGCGAGGTACACTCCCTGAGGTTCAATCCCAACACCCAGTGGTTCTGACCACCTTCACATCGGTTTTCCCACACCATTCTAAACTATGTGATCTTTGATCCTTGCCGAGTCAAGGTATGTAGGAATACTCCTTAAGGTTTAATCCCACAATTCATTGGTCCCGACCATCCTCACACCAGTTCACCAACCCTTTATGAACTACATTGTCTTTGATCCTTTCTAATGCGAGGTATGTTGGTAGCCTCCCTGAGGTTCAAGCCCAACACCCGGTCGTTCTAAACATCTTCGCGTTGGTTCAACAACACCTTGGGTATCCTAGAGTGTAAGCCCCATAGTCATACATGAAGTATGTGGTCTTTGATCCTTGCCAAGGTGAGGTGCGTAGGAAGACTCCCTGAGGTTCAAGTCCAACACCCGTTCATTCCGACCCCCTTCATGTCGGATCCCACACCACCTGAACTATGGGGTTTTTGATCCTTTCCAAGGCAAGATACGTAGGAAGCCTTCATGAGGTTCAAGCCCACCATATATCTGGGCCCCAGGTCCTCTTTCATATCGGTTCACCCCCGTCATGCATGATGTTAAATTGTGGACCTCAATCAGCGGTAAGTCATTGTTCAACCATTCATCAGTAAGCCATTGTCAACCTCATACGGCGTTAAGTCGTTGAAGTCTCCAATCAATGGTAAGTCATCATCAGATGAACTACGCAGACATTGATTCTATGCCACATGGATACGTATAAAGCCTTCATGAGCTTCATGCCTAGAACCCATGTCTCATCCGGATCTATCCCTCGATCCCATGTGTTTTGAGAAGATCATTCCCTGAACCTGAGGTTATACTTCCTCAGGGTCCCATCCATGTGTCCATTCTCATGGGCCACCTCCTCAGGTGTCCCATCATCCCACCGAACATCGCAGACTTTGATTCCAGGCCATGGGGATAAGTAGGAATTATCTTTCAGGCTCAAGTCCAACACTAGAGTCACCTTCATGATGGTCCCATATCATTCCGCCTCAACTCTATTCAACTCTCCATCATCCATCTGAATTCTCACCCAGTCTGCCACATGCTGGTGGGATCATGTCATCCACCTCCTCGCATCTCATAGTAGTACTTGGGATGCTTTCCATGTGTAAGCCCCAACATGTATCTGGGTTTTTGTGCTTTCTGTACACCCCAATTCATCACACCATTGAACTATGTGGGTTTTGATCCTCATCGTCTACATAGGGTATGTAGGAAACCACCACGAGGTTCAATCCCAACTAATGGTAAAACATGGTGTTCGTCCCATTCTGGGGTGCACATTCACTGATTCGCCCATAGTGGTTTTTTTCACACCCTGACCTATCTTTTATATTATTTTATAAATTTCTTTGACTTTTAAAATTTTTTTGGGATCCGGGATGAGTCCCAGATGGAAAACTTTTGAGTTGTCACAAAAAACGCATGTTTTTGAGTTAACGTAGTTGGGAACATGAGCAGTATGCATTTTTCAGTTGATGTCGTTGGGCGCATAGGTGGGGAGAATTTTGAAAACCCCACGTTGCTCCACCCAGGCTTATCCACAATTCTTCTATCTACAACGAATTTAAATTGAATAAACGTTGTAATTTATTGCATTTGTTAGAATTTTCATGGTTACTAAAAATTTTAATTACTATTATTAAAACTAAATGATTATTTCTATTATTTATATCCATATAAGTATTATAATTATTATTCCTATTTGTGTTATTATTAATAAAGAATTATTACCATTATTATTATTGTAATTGAGGTATTATTATTATTATTATTACTTGATTGTTTTATAGGTTATTTATATTATTATTGTTATAATTATTTTATTATTATTATTCGTATTATTATTATTATTTCTATTATGGCCATTTCTATTATTTTAGTTATTTCTGGTTTTATTGTTATTATTATTATTATTATTATTGATATTATGATTGTAATAATATTATAATAATTATTATTATAATTTTTTTATGTAAATCTAAACCTAACCACCCCCTTCCCCTTACCCTCGTTGTGCGCAGACCCCCTCTGCGCATTCCACCTCCTCCCATCATCCCCTCCCTTCTTTCGGCCACCACCCTACCTTCTTCTTCCACGTACCTGGCTCCCGCGCACCGCCTCCAGTGATCCGGATGCACAGACCTCACCCCAGCCCTCCGCCTCCTTTCTTCGGCACAACATCTCCCCTCCCACATGTCTGCTGCGTGAACCTACACCCTCATTCGACCATGTCTATGCACAGGGCTGCAGATCCCCCCTATGGCGGCCCTCGCCTCCTCGCCGTCGCAACCCAGCGGCCGACATCTTCCCCCTTGCTGGCGCAGCACCTTCAGACAAGCGTGTCTCCATATTTTCTGATCTACCCCATATTCTGCTCACCCCCCCTTCTTCATGCACCTCCCCACACAACCTGGACCCTCTTTTTCCCTACATCCCCGCCTTTAGCGCAACTCCCTGCCACCCCACCTCCCATCCAACCGACCTACCGACCGGCGCGACTTCTCTCAGCTGACCCCCCCCCCCCTCTAGTAGCGTGCCTCTAGCCAGAATGACCCTACTCTCCGGTAGTCTCCCTCCCACCTTTGGTGGAGTTTTAATTTTTTTTATATGCAAATATTAGATGCTAGTGTTTAAATTCCAAAATTAATGGTATGATGTTATTGTTTAGGGTTTTTTTGGTTCCTCGCTGGTGTTTTCATGGTGAGACCACTATTTTTCACTATTTTCAGGATGTTCTTCAGCATTTGAGGTGATTTTTCCCCTTTTCCCCAAAACTTCTTTAGTTAATAATCACTTGTTTCATGTTTTGTGCTTTGTTTGTGACAATTAATTGGTGACTTGCAATGTCTAGAATAATGTATTTTATGTGGAATTGGTTGAAAATGAATTTTCCATATCATAATTGGTATATTATGTGTGTTCAATGATTTCTGTTGTATTTCCTACATGTAGTTTATAATTATGACTAAATTATTAAATTAGGAAACTACAGCAAATCACAATTTGAGAGTCTTTGTTTGAGGTTTGGCTTAGGGAGAGTGTTTGGGTGAGTTTTGACATTAAAACCTTGCAGTGATATGTAAATTTTTTTGATAAACTTTAAACAGGATTATTAAATACTATATTTTGTGTGGATTATGATTTTCAAATATTTTTGAGGTGTGCTTAGTTTAAAAATTTATTTTTGACATGTGGATTGTTTTTTATTAAGTTGTGTAATTTGTTATTTTAATTGAGAAAGTGGTGTGCATTCTATTTTGGCGTGTTGTGAATACACGTTTAATTATAAGGAGGGGTTTGGAACATGTTTTGGGTGTGTAATGTCTTGGGTTTCTCTTTGGAGTTGTTTAATAAATTTTAAAGTGGATTATTAAATAGTATCAATGGTGTGAGTCATGATTTTAAAACATGTCGAGGTGGTTCTTTCATGTTGTTTTCTGATTTGGATTGTTTAATTCCATGTTTGTCTAATTTTAGTTATTGTGAGTTTGTTACGGTACGTTTGCAAGGTAACCCCACGATATTGCAGTCATTAGCTTTTTCTTTCTTGTACGCCAGTGCGAGGCGTGTCGCGCCATTGTGTTTGGATAGAGAGCCAAGGTAGGCCCCCCACTGCACTCGCCATTAAATTCAGAATTTATTAATTTCATGATATTATATTAATTTTAATAAATGGGAAATAATATAAGATAATTAATTTTTAAATGATTATTTGGTGTAAAAAGAGCTATTTATTTTATACATGACACTTGAAATATTTTTATGTTAAATGGACATCAAGTAGTAAAAGAATGTCTATTTGTCCTTTAAACATAATTCACGGAATTTCAAATGTATTTCTGGTTTATTAATAAATGATTTATTTTGAAGTGTGAACAACTATTTTGGTTCTCTTGAGAAATGAGGATTTCCTTTAAAATTGGTGATGGCCCGTTTGGCACTGTAATAAAATAAATTATACTAGAAAACACTCTTTTGGTTGACTCAAGGGTGATATTTGGTTTACATTGACTGCATGATTTTCGTGTGATGTTTTTCCTACATGATTCACTTTGTTGACTCACCCCACTCTTGTTTATTATATGTGTCGACAAGGGAACCTGGCATAATAAGTGAATCTTCTGAGAAACATTATTGCACCAGTTTAGATTACGCACTTCTTAGTGGCCCTTAGTATGGATTATACTCTTTTAGGGGATTGGGCCTCTTGGTTTGGCCATGTAGGGAAACCCCAGGTGTTAGGGCATTATGACGTCATCGAGAGTAGGCATGCCTTCAGGATGAGTCACATATATAGTACATTCTGGATTGTTCACAAGCTCCTAGGATCTACCCAACATTATTTTAGTGCTTATTTGTATATGGCAGACGATTGAGAGGGATAGTTCGGTTTCTAGCCTCTGTGTGCCACTTTTTCCATTGCCCTTATTATGTGTTTTGTGTTGCTTTTTTGGTTTTCCTTTAAAACTAACAACTAAAAATATGGATTTCTAAATTGTTCGCCTAAAATGTTTAAAAATGCAATGCAACTATTCTTTTCAAACATTAAACTTTTTTTAAAATTAAAAGGGGAAATGGACTATTACATGTTTTAAAAATGAAAGAGTGTGTGGAAAGAAATATTGTATATAATTTAGTTCAAACCTTGAATTAGTAAACACTTTATTTAAGGGTAGTTTATTGGGAATAGTTTGTTGGGCACGCCTACTGAGTTTTAATTCTCACGCCTATAGTGTTTTCCTGTTTTTAGTTTCTATTGTAGGTTTTTCTCGAGCATGATCATTATGGGAGAGACTTGGTTGTGGTTTGGAGAGTGACCCTCATGGTCATAAGGATTTTTGTTTGTGGTCAGGTTAGTTTGTTGTAGTTGGTCGTTCTTTTTTTTGTGTTGTTTATTTTCTTTACTTTGTTCCATTTTCTTTCTGTTGTTTTATTTATTTTATTGGAAGAAATCGTTCCTTATTTCTCTATTTTGATGCCATGGTGATTGTCTCCATCCTAGGAAGATCGGAAATGCCTCTTAGGCCATGTCACGGACCGGTATGGGGACCATTTCACGATTGACCCAGGTTGGTTCGTGAAAAAATGGTATCAGTGTTAGGTCGACTCTTGAGCAGACCTTGTTCTTCAGATTTCCCATTGTTACTTTGGGTTTTCATGGTAGAATGAGTAGAGTTATCTGGACTTCAGGTGTAGGAATGGGAAAGACGTCATGATCCCTTGCTCGTTCGAAACCTCAGGTTACCATGGGATGTCCATGAATGTTTGTTTCCTTTGATTGTTGTGAATTATTTTAAGTTGGTAAATAAAATGGGAGCCAATAAAGTGGCCTCTGTGAGTTGATGTGGTTTGGAAAGCCATGTGGAGTCGGGGACATTACCCTAGAGTGCCCTTTTTGATGGTGGCGTGACTGGAATATGGCCGGCAACCATATGTCTGAGTCACCCATCGACACTATTTCTCCTTGTGGATCATTTGGGTCTTCTTTACTTTTAATAATTGTTTTATAATGTTGCCCTTTGAAATGTGTGAAAAGCGTAGTTAAAAATGCTAATTACCACATTTTGATCATGCTCCTTGTTTTTTTTCCTTAGTGTTCGCCCCCACGAAGGTTAGATGGATGCCCAAGGTACAACTTCAGGTGGTGCATCCTTAGAAAATCCTCTGATTGATCTTCCAAAAGGCTATGTTCTGGAATTCTAGACGTTGAACCATCCCCTATTTTAGGTTCAAGTAGATCCATATCTGGCGGAAGAGTGGTTGAGGATGATTGAGAAGATCTTTAGTTTCATTGGGTTGCCTGAGTAATTGAAGGTAAAGTTGGATACCTTTATACTGGAAGGTCCAAATTATAAAAGGGGAATTCCATGTCTCAAATCAAGCCTCGAGAAGATCTCACTTGGGAATTTTTCAAGTCTTCATTCATCCAACAATACTTCTCTGAGTTGAAAAAGAAGAGGAAATGGATGGAGTTGTGTTGTCTTGAGCGGGGTGTGGAATCTATACTAGATATCTATCGACGTTTCTTAGACATCGTTCCATATGAAAAATTGTTTGTTGCAAACAATCTCGGGGAGGCTCAACAATTTGAGTCTAGAATCCGACCTAAACTGTGATCGAAAGTGGAAGAGCTCAACCTAACCACCTTCTTGGATGTTGTGGGGAAAGCCTTTCTTGCTGAAGCTGAGTTAACAGGAGGACATGAGGTGAGGAATCCTCCCCCAGCCTTGGGAAGTAGTGCAGAGGATGGCGAGAGAAAGAATGAGAAGCACCCTGATGCTGGTGGGTCCACAAGTGGAATTAAGAGGCCATTGGACCTGCAATAAACACCTCCAAGATGTAATGTTGTGATCTATCACTAGTGTTGTAGGTAGGGTCAGAAGAGGCTGACGTGCCCAAATGCTCTGAGACGATGCCACACCTATGGATGTCTAGGTCACTTGGAGCGATTATGCAGAGGTGTTTCTAAGAAGTTCACTGAAGCTAGAACTATCTCATCGAAGGATACATCAGACCATCAGTAGGAGTAGGGTGTTGTTTGGGGACCAGTTTGAGGTGTTCTCTTTCAAGTGCTTTTTGGGTGTAGTAATCGTCTCTTGTAACATTTTGCGTAGTTTCTTTTATTTCAGTTGTAAGAATGGTTGTGGTCGAACCTATTTGAATATTTTATTTTATTGGAAATGTGTTTGATAAAATTTTGGTTCATGTGTTATGTTTAATAATTTTTGAATCCAGACTGGGAGGTAGGAGATGATTCAATCATCGGTGCTCCAACCATAGGTCTCGAAGTGAAGCTAGCATGTAGTTAAATGAACCCCAATGGTGAAAAAGTTTCTTGGTTTAACCTTTTTCCCCAATGTGGAATTGTTTGTTTTCTTCTGAGGGTGTGATGTTGTTTATATAGTAATGGTGGTTTTTCTGATGCTCTACCAGTTCGTCCCTTCCCATATCTCCCCTCATGGTGGCGGTTTTTGGTCTGTTTTGAATGTTTACAAGTTTGGTAAATCTCATCGATTCTTATAGAGGGGAGTCCCACAACAGGTCTCACAAAGTTACACCTGAAGTAATTTAGAGTTAGCCCAATCCTTATGGTGGGGAGTCCATTCGGGCCTCCCTGTGTCAGTATCAGAGTTTGGGTTCAGGTATCGTTTAGTGGTGAGTGGTCTCGTGTGGAAACACTTAATTTTATATTCTTCCTCTTTGTTAAACGTCAAGATTGGAGTACACCGAACGGTTCTGTTGGACTAATATTATTGGGATAAGTCTCGAAAGTGATTTAACTTTGCTCATTCCCTTATTGAAATGGATGGTTTGGGTTTTGTTTTGGTGGTGTTTAAAGAGTTTATGTTTTGAGGATATTTTTCATGTCATGGGTTTTTAATGTATGTTTGGATCGATCAACTGGAGCTGCTTAAAAATTTGTTGGTGGGTGAAACTTGATAAATTTTATCTTTGGGTCTAGATCTTGTTGTGGATTTCTATGGGCGGAAAGCGTTATAGTGGGGAGAATTGTCACACCTTGGCCTATATTTAATTTTATTTTATAATTTTCATTGAAATAAAAAAAATTTGGGGTTCGAGTTAAGTCCTGGACGAAAAAATTTTATGTTATCCAAAAAAACATGGGTTTTTCAGTGGATGTTGTTGGGAACATTGGCAGAGAACATTTTTTTGTGTTGATGTTGCTGGTCGCATGGGCGGGGTGCATTTTAAAAACCCCACACGGCTCCGCCCAGGCTTCTCCACAATCCTCCTGTCTTCGAAGAATTTAATATTAATAAACATTGTAATTTATTGTGTTAGTATGAATTTTCATGGTTACCAATAATTTTAATTATTATTATCATAACAAAATGAGTATTTCTATTATTTATATCCTTATCAGTATGATTATTATTATTCCTACTAGTGTTATTATTAATAATGATTTATTACCATTATTATTATTATAATTGAGGTACAATTATTATTATCATTATTATTATTATTTAATTATTTTATATGTTATTTATATTATTATTGTTATAATTATAATTATAATTATTATTATTATTGGTTATTATAATTATTATTATTTTTATTATTATTTCTATTATGGCCGTTTTTTTAATTTTTTTATTTCTGGTTTTATTATTATTATTATGATTATTTTTATTATTATTAAGATTATTATTGTAATAATAATAATATTATTATTATTATTATACATTTTTTAAGTAACCATAAACCTACTTGTGACCCCCCTTTTTCCCCTTAACCTCGCTGCGCATAGACCCCCACCGCACATGTTGTCTCCTCCCGGTCTCACCTCCCTTCTTCCAGCCACCACCCTAACTATATCCTCCACGTACCCAGCTCCCGCACACCACCTCCAGTGATTCGGCTCCAAGGAACTCGCCCCAACCCTTCACCTCCTTGCTTCGGTGCATAAACCCCCCTTCCCCCATGTGTGTTGTGCGAACTCGCCCCCTTTTTGACCCTATATACGCACAGTGCTGTAGAGCCCCCCTATGGTGTCCCTTGCCTCCTCTCCATCGCAACCCAACAGCTGGCGTCCTCCCCCTCACTAGCGCAGCACCTTCAGACAAGTGTGTCTCTATCATTGTGCCCCTCCCCCATATGCTGCTCCCCCCTTCTTCCCGCACCTCCCTGCATAACCCAAACACTCTTTTTCCATAAATCCTCATCTCTGGCACAACTCCCTTCTACCACACCTCCCATTTGAACGACCAACCGACCGGCATGACTTATCTTGGCCGACCCCCCCCCCCCCTCTATCAACGTGCCTCAATCCAACATGACCCAACTATCCGATAGTCTCCCTCCCTCCTTTGGTGGAGTTTTAATTTTTTATATATCAAAATCCTAGATGCTAGTGTTTAAATTCCAAAATTAATGGTCTGAGGTTGTTGTTTAGGGAAGTTTTGGTTCCTCACAGGTGTGGTCGAGGTGAAAACATTGTTTCACACCATTTTCAGGATGTTCTTCATCGTTTGAGGTGATTTTGCCCTTTTTTCACAAATCTTATTGAGTTAATATTCATTTGTTTCATGTTTTCCACTTTGTTTGTGACAATTAATTTGTGACTTGCAATGTCTAGAATAATATATTTTTTGTGGAAATGATTGAAAATGAATTTTCTGTGTCATATTTGGTACATTATGTATGTTTAATTTTTTTTTGTATTTCCTGCCTGTAGTTTATAATTTTGAATAAATTATTAAATTAAGAAACTGCTGAAAATCACAATTTGTGATACTTGGTTTGAGGTTGGGCTTGTGGAGAGTGTTTTGGGTGAGTTTTGACATAAAAACCTTGTATTGATATTTAAAATTGTTTTATAAACTTTTAAATATTTTATTAAATATAATATGTAGTGTGGATTAAGCTTTAGAAATATTTTTGTGATGCGCTTGGTTTAAAAATGGATTTTTGATATGTGGATTGTTTTTTTATTAAGTTGTGTAATTTGTTATTTTAACTATGCACGTGGTGAACATTCTATATTGGTGTGTTGAGAATGACCTTTTAATTATAAGGGGGGTGGGTTTGACCATGTTTTGGGTGTGTAAGGTCGTGGGTTTCTATTTGGAGTTGTTTAATAAATTTTAAAGTGGTTTATTAAATAGTGTCAATGGTGCGAGTTGTGATTTAAAAACATGTATATGTGGTTCTTTCATGTTGTTTTCTTGTTTGTATTGTTTTAAGTCCATGACTGTGTGATTTTAGTTATTGTGTGTTTGTTACCGTGTGTTGTCAAGGTAACCCCATGATATTGTGGTCATCAACATTCACTTGCTTATATGCATGTGCGAGGTGTTTCACACCATTCTGCTTGGACAGTAAGCCGAGGTATGTCCCCAACAACACTGGCCTTTAAATTCACAAATTATTGATTGATTTATATTTTATTAATTTTAATAAATGCGAAATAATATAATTATATTAATTTTTAAATTATTATTTGGTTTAAAAAGATCCATTTATTTTATACATGACACTGGAAATATTTCCTTAGTGAACGGACACCTAGTAGTGAAAGAATGCACGTTTTTCCTTTAAACATAATTCAAGTAATTTCAAATGTAGATCTGATTTATTTATAAATGATTTATTTTGAAGCGTGAACATGTGTTTTGGTTCTCTTGAGAAATGAGGATTTCCTTTAAAATTGGTGAAGGCCCGTTTGGCACTTTAATAAAATAAATTATTTTGGAAAACTCTCTTTGGGGTGACTCAGGGGTGATATTTGTTGTACATTGAATGCATGATGTGTGTGTGATGTTTGTGCTACATGATTGAATTTCTTGACTCACCCCTTTCCTATTTTTATATGTGTTGGTATGGTAACCTGGCATAGTAAATGAATCTTCTGAGAACGATTACTGCACTAGATTAGATTACACACTGGCTAGTGGACCTTAGTACAGATTATACTCTACTAGGGGATTGTGCCCCTCAGTTAGTCCATGTAGGGAAACATCGGGGGTTAGAGAGTTATTACATCATCAATAGTAGGAATGCCTTCAGGGTTAGTCACATGTATAGTACATTTTAGATTGTTCACGATCTCCTAGGTTCGACCCATGTTTCTTTTAGTGCTGATTTTTATGTGGAGGATGACTGAGAGGTCTAGTTTAGTTGCTATCCCCAGTGTTCCATTTTTTCATTTCCCTTACTGTGTATTGTGTGATGTGTTTGTGGTTTTCCTTTTTAACTAAAAACTAAAAATTTGGATTTCTAAATTGTTTTCAAAAAATGTTTCAAAATGCAATGCACCTATTCTTTTCAAATTTAAACTTGTTTTTTTAATTAAAAGGGGAAATGAATTGTTACTTGTTTTAGAAATGAATGCGTGTGTGGAAAAAAATATTTAATATAATTTAGTTCAAACCTCGAATTAGAAAAACCTTTATTTAAGGGTAGTGCATTGGGAATTGTTTGTTGGGCATGCCTACTGAGTTTTAATACTCACGCCTTTATTTTTTTCCTGTTTTTAGTTTCTGTTGCTGGTTTTTCTCGAGCTTTCTCACCGTGGGTGAGACTTGGATGTGGTTTCGAGAGTGACCCTTGAGGTCACAAGGAGTTTTGGTCGTGGTCAGGTTAGATTGTTGTTGTTGTTCATTCTTTTTTTTCCTGGTTGTTTATTTACTTTACTTTGTTCTATTTTCCTTCTGCTGCATTATTTATTTTATAAGGAGAAATCATTCCCTCTTGCTCTCTTTTGATGCCCTATCATTTGTCGCTAGCCTGGGAGGATTGGGAATGCCTCTCAACCCATGTTGTGGACCAGCTTGGGTGACTGGTTCAGGGTTGACCCGGGTTCGTTCGTGGTAGGTTTCCAGATCAGCTTTCACGGTGTGACTTCTCCCCTCTATGGGACACACCACCTATGATCTGTCTCTATGGGAAGTTATTATCAACATCATTCTATCTCCACAATATATTGAACTCATGGCCTACCTCATAATAAACATGAGATGCCTGAGGAAAACCTTGGAAGACACACCCTTGGTGTAACCGTCTCTGCAAGACGTTAAACACGTGACATGCCCTATGATAAGCATGGAAAGTTGAGGAAAACCTCATAGACTTGCCTCCAGCATATAATACCCCACGACTGACATGGAGTTCCATGGGTTATGTGCCCTTGAGATGCCCTCTTATGAGGAAGAATATAGGTTCCCCAATGTTTACGCATCCAGATATTCCCTGACATGCCTGATGTTACCATCTACTCCGACCGAAGGTTATTACCATGTCAAGACCTCGTGGAATGTCCTGATGGGATTAGTGTAATTAACTAGATTCCACAAAGATATGGAACCATGAATGAGATTCTTGAACCACAACTTAAACTTTAAGGGAGACCCGGACTAGGTGACAAGTTCTACGGAGGAATCCATGGAGGGAAGAACTAACAGCCCATCATCTTGTTTCGATCAAGGAGAAAACGTCCCTGAACACAGAACAGATGTTGCCCGACTTTGGAAAGCGGGAGTGCCGGGAAATGAAACTACGCCTTTCTTCCTCAAACACGACGGACATGCGCTCCCCGACGAATGCGTCAAAAACAAAAATGGTGAACCCTACGTGAATCTCTTCTCCTTCAAAAGTCAGTAGACCAAATATTTTAGGAAAATTAAGGCATCACCCATGTGAATCCTCTCTCTTTAAAATGTGATAGGATGAGTAACATCAGGTGTGTTAAGACTACAGTCCATTGGATCCTCACTAACTCCACCATATCAAGAGGCCGTGTAAGGGGAATCTTCCCCCAACTCCATCGGCTCCTCTCCGAATCCGCCACCTCATGAGGCCGCGCAGGTGGCCACTACCACCTGACTCCATCGGCTCCTCGCCGACTCCCTACCTCAAGAGGTCGTGCAGGTGGAAACCGCCACCTGACTCCATCAGATCCTTTCCGACTCAGCTGTCTCAAGAGGCAGCCCAGGTGGCAACTGCCACCTGACTCCATCGGCTCGTCGCTGACTCCGCTGCCTCAAGAGGCCACAATGGTGGCAACCGCCACCCGACTCCATCATCTCCTAGTTGACTCAGCCACATCAATAGGCAACATTGGGGGCAACCGCACCCAACTTCCTCAGCTCCATGCTGACTCTGCTACCTCAAGAGGCCGCGTAAGGGTCATCCCCCCCCCCACCCCAACTCCATTGGTTCCTCGCAGACTCTGTCACATCAAGAGGCCACCCAGGTGGCAACCACCACCTAACTCCATCAGCTCCTTACCAACTTCACCCCCTCAAGAGGCTGTGTAGGTGCCAACCGACCCCAACTCCGTCGGCTCCTCGCTGACTCTGTCGCCTCAAGAGGCTGCGGAGCTGGCATCCGCCCATGAATCCATTAGCTCATCACTGACTCTGCCACCACAAGAGGCCGTGGAGGGGGTATTCTCCCTCAACACCATTGGATCCTCCCCGATTCTTCCACCTCAAGAGGCCGTGTAGGTGGACACCGCCACCCGACTCCATCGGCTCCTCGTCGACTCCGCTACCTTAAGAGGCCCCACAGGGGGCATCTACCCCTGGACTCCCTAGGCTTCTCACTGACTCCACCACCTTAAGAATCCATGCATGGGGCATCCTCCCCCAACTCCATCAGCACCTCTCCGACCCCTCTGCATGAAGAGGCCTGCATGGGGAATCTTCCCCCGACTCCATCGGCTCTTCGCTGATTCCGACTCCAAAAGAGGTCGTGCATGCGGCATCCGCCCCTGACTCCATGGGCTCCTCACTGACTCCACCACCTCAAGAGGCCATAAAGGAGGAAACCACCACTCGGATCAATTGGATCCTCATCGACTCTGCTGCCTTAAGAGACCGAGCAGGAGTAATTTGCCTCATGACTCCATCTGCTCTTCACCGACTTCGCCGCCTTAAGAGGCTGCACATGGAGCATCTGCCCCCGACTTCATCATCTCCTCACCAAATCTACCTCCTTATGAGGCGGCATAGGGGTCATCTACCCCTGAATCCATTATCTCCTCGCTGACTCCGATGCCTTAAGAGGTCATGCATGGGACATCCGCCCCCGTCTCCATCTGCTCTTCGCCGAATCTGCCGCCTTAAAAGGTCGTGCATGGGGAATCCACCCTCGGCTCCATCGGATCCTTGCTGACTTTTCCTCCTTAAGAGGCCATGTATGGGGAAACAATCCCCGACTCCATCGACTCCTCTCTGACTCTGCCGCCTTAAGAGGTCGCACAGGGGGCATACTCCCCCGACTCCATAGGGTCCTCACTGACTCCACTGGGACAAACAGAGGGCATCCTCCACAAATTATTTGGTTCCTCGCTAAACGTGCAGACCTCATGGGACATGTAGGCGGTATCCGCCCCCATTATTCATCGTCTCCTTGCTGACTCCACTACGCTCATAGTGCACGTCGGGAGAAACCACCCCCAATCAAATGGTGCTTCTTCAATAGCACCATCAACCGTCGCAGATGTCTTCCTCACACCACTACTATTCGGTGCGGAGGCTTCCACACCTCCTGGGCTCCATCGCCCCCATCGTATCGATGTCCAGGCTACGATGCCTTTCAGCCTCCATCACCCCCATCGTTTCAAAGCACCAGGCATCCATGCCTTCTGGGCTCCATTGCCCCCATCGTACCGAACCTCTAGGATTCCATGCATTTCGGGCTCCATCGCCCTAATCATATCATTTCTCGTGAATTCTACACATTCTGAGCTCCATCACCCCCATCGTAATGACATCCAGGCTTCCAAGCCTTCCGGGATCCATCGCCCCCATCGTACTGATGGTCGAGGCCTCCACACCTTCCGGGCTCCATCTCCCCCGTCATACCGATGTCCAAGCTTCTCCACCTTCTGGGCTCCATCGCCCCCATCGTATCAATGCTCCAGGCTTCAACGCCATCTGGGATCCATCGCCCCCATCTTACCGATCCACCAGGCTTCCACGCCTTTTGGGATCAATATCCCTCTTTGTATCAACGCTGGGTCTTCCATGCCTTCCAGGCTCCATCGCCCCCAACCTAATGACGTCTTGGCTTCCACAACTTCCGGGCTCCATCGCCCCCATCGTACCGATGTCCATAATTATATGCCTTTCAGGATCTATCTCCCCCATTGTACTGATGTACAGAATTCTATGCCTTCTAGGATCCATCTCCCCCGACGTAGGGACGCTGTAGGCCTACACGCCTTATGGGATCTAGCACCCTGTCATATATATACTCCAGGCTTCCACACCTTTTTTGCTCTATAGCCCCATCGTACCAACAATCCTAGATTCATCAACCCTCTAGACTGAGGGAATGTTGTCATCCCTACTACCCTTGTGACACTCTGTATCATCCCAAATACCACATTGCATCAACAATAGAGTTCCTCCCTATGGCCTTGAAACCAGCTTGTGGATGGTTCGCTGTTTGGTATCCCAACTCACGCACTAAGAACATCCATGCGTACGATCAAGGAATTTTTGGGAAATCCCATCATATAGTTTCCACCCTCATCCCAACCCACCATAATGGGGTACAGATGACCATCCATCAATAGACATAATCCTTGTGGAATCATCGTCCTGCATGATGTTCCATTGTTCATTATCATCATGCATGACATTAAACTGCATCATCATCCTGCATGATGTTAAACTGCTCATCTTCGTCTGTCATGATGTTAAACTGCTCATTATCATCCTGCATTACTTTAAACTGCATCATCGTCCTGCATGATGTTAAACTATTCATCTTCGTCTCGCATGATGTTAAACTCCATCATCATCCTGCATGACGTTAAACTGCATCATCGTCCGTTATGATGTTAAAATTCTCATTATCGTTCTGAATGACTTTAAACTGCAATATCGTCTTGCATGACTTTAAACTACATCATCATCGTACATGACGTTAAACTGTTCATCTTCGTCCATCGTGATGTTAAACTGCACATTATCATCCTTCTTGACATTAAACTGCATCATCATCCTGCATGACATTAAAATGTTCATCTTTGACTGTCATGACGCTAAAATCCTCCTTATCATCCTGCATGACTTTAAACTGTATGATCATCCTTCAAGGCATTAAACTGTTTATCTTCATTTATCATGACGTTAAATTTATCATTATCATCCTGCATGATAATAAAATGCATCATCATCCTACATAATGTTAAACTATTCATCTTTTTCCTGCATGATGTTAAACTTCTCATCTTAGTCCTGCATGACTTTAAACTGCATCATCATCCTCCATGATGTTAAACTGCTCATCTTAGTCAATCATGACGTTAAACTACTCATTATCATCCTGCATGACTTTAAACTACATCATCATCTTACATGATGTTAAACATCTCATCTCTGTCCGTCATGATGTTAAATAGTTCATTGTCATCCTACATGACTTTAAACTACGTCAGCATCCGTCATGACTTTAAACTGATCATTATCACCCCACATGACAATAAAGTGCAAAATTGTCTGAGCACAGTGACTTTAAACTAAGATCAAAACTGTTCATATCACATGACATTAAACTATGGGATCTGTCCAAACTAAAAGACGTAAAACCACTCAACACTTGTCCTGCATGACAATAAACTGCATGATGGCTGGAACTTCCCATCCTTGGCCCAGCCTCAGGTCCCTCGACCTTTTTGGGCCCTTTGGCCATGTTCTCATCAATGCTTGTGTGAGGTAGTGTGGACCTCGTGTCCTTATTCACATCGGGATATATTGGCCATGCCACACATCCCCCCTTTGAGATGTCCCTTCATTTATCACCTTTTCTGTGAGCATCGACCCTGTCATGCTTCGTGAGCCCCATCATTTGGGTTTCCGTCACATTCTATATCCAAAAGGACCCCTGAATGGAATGGATGCTCATTCTAAGGGCCCTCCTACCATTACAGGCTAACAACCTCTAGGATTGTGAGTGGAAAATTGAAACAAGTCTCGTGTTACAAATATGGTCAACGGTCGACGCTCAATTGTTTTCCTCGGATTCTAGTCACACAAGGGTGGATACTATGTTGCAAACCTGCTCAACAGTTTTCCTTTATCATCATTTCCACTTAGTGGTCTTCCATAACAATCATGATTCTCCCTATTTTCCCCACTCATATGACATTAAACTAGGAATACACAGTCCGATTTCTATATCCCTTAACTAAGATCATCTTCATCTTCACTACAAGACGTTAAATTTCAAACATGATTGGATTTTCTGTCAAAGGTCCAGCCTTAGGCACTTAGAATTTTCAGGCCCCGGGCCAATGTTCTCATTTAGGATTGTATGGCGTGGTTCGGGATCATGTCCTCATTCACGTCAGGTTACTCACTATTCCATACACATCCCCTGACAAGATACCATACCCCTACCTTCGTCCTCATTATAATATGTTAAATTGCAAACTCGCCGAGACTTTTCGTCCAAGGCCAAGAATCATGCCCTTAGGCCGTCTCGGGCCCATGGCCCAAGTTCACACTATGGGTTTTATGGTGTGGTTTTGGAGTACATCCTCATTCATGTTGGGTTACTCATCGTGTCATACACCTCCATCGTTCGGGTATCCTACCCCTATCCGTGTCTCTTCTAGAAATACGTGTGGCATGATTCCCATTTTCATGGGATACGTTGGACTGCCCAAAAGTATAGACTTCGGGTCTAGCTTCATCTCTTAGAAATATCCCTTTCAGCTTGTCCCCTTGGCCTGCACTTTCCCAAGGAGATGAGTATATTGTGTGGTATGGGACTATGTCCTCATTCACATTGGGTTTGCAACAGCCACGCCATATACCTATTTCCCCTGAGAGTTCTCTATCATCTTGTTCCAAACTCATTTTTCAAAATTAGATGCTCTCATGTTGAGCCCATCAACCCTCCTTGGTGATTCATCAATGTTCCCAAGAGTACTTTGGTTCAGCGTCTAGATTGTCGAATTTTACGTGGACATGTTTTCTCCCATTTTTCAGGCATCGTGTTCCCATTCATTTTGGTTCCCATAATCTTTCACACACAAAGGGACCCCCAAATTTCATGGATGATAGGCCTAAAGGCTCTCCTACCATTACGGGACAATGTACTTGAGGGTTTCAGACAAAAAATCGATACAATTCCCGCATTGCGAATATGGTCCGCGGCCGACGCACATTTGTTTGTCATCATTACATGCTAATGCGATTTGTATGATGTGTTTCAAACACGGTCAATAGTCATCCACCATCATCACACCAGCCCCTTTAATCTTGGATTGTTGGTTAAATGATTCACATTATTTTTCACCCCACCATGTACATGTGAAATTTTGAAACTCTTGACACCATCCATCAGTGCAAATTTTCACGTTAGGAGGACAAAGTCACGGTAAAGGCACCATTCTGGGCTCCGCACTAACATCCCTTTTTCGTGCATTCCATGCTTTGCAAAAACCTCTTCCACCCTTGTTTCCCACACCATGTTTGACTCACGTGGTCTTAGGGATCTGTTTGAGGACTGCACATGGAAGGGTTTCTCCTTTCCATGATCTGAGCTCTAAGGCCACAAACTAATATCTCTCTTAGAACTACATATGGATTGATTACCAACCGCGTGGGATATGTAGGAACATATAAACATCTTGTCTTTGGGTTCATCCCCAGGAATTTACAAATCTTGTCCCTTCTTTTTCAGCCCCTTGGCCCGAACTAATTTGGGAACATGTGTTGTGGTGACTACCTCTTAGGTTCTCATTCACGTCGGGTTTTTCAAAAGCCACACCATGTGCTTCCCATATCTTTTCACTACTTGGTTCGAGTTCTATTTCCCAAAACTAAGATCTCCCAATGGGAACTACACGTCACGTTTGGATATTTCTCCAACCAGTGCACAGTCCATTAAATCAGGCCCCCCTTAATGGTCCACCCTAGGACCTTAATTTGAAAGTGTGCGACCCTAGGAACATTGTCCTTGGGAAGGGACTCGACTACCTCTATCTGATGTGTCTCATTGTCGTACTCAGATGCGTTCGTACAAAGAGCCCGATGTGTGGAATTTTCATGGAGACATTCCCCTTATTCCATGAACAAGATTAATGAGACCGTTATTTGGATCCTCATATTATTCCACATCCGAAGTTACCCCCTTCATGGTCTAGTCTCATACCGCCTTAAATCACCTACCATATCGGACCAACGTCCCTAAAGACCCCGGATGACATTTGTGATGGGTCTCGTTTTTTGAACATGGTCAACAGTCAACCCTCATTTGTATGTCCCAATTACAAGCTAACGCGATAAGGATAATGTGTTTCAAACATGATCAATAGTTATCCTCTATCATCATGCCACCATCATTATGGTCCATATCATGAGCATCATGATTCACATATTTCCACGTCCTTATGTTCTAGTGGAATTCCAAAATACTCGGCTTTGCTCTTCAGCACATCTTGGCGCATTTTATAGGCGTGTCAGCATTAGTGGGAATTTATTCACCTAGTGTCCCATCATCCCTAACATGTGAATCCATATGCTAGGATTGTCCCATCACTACTTCTTGTTTCCCACATTGAGCACAACTCATGTGCGCTTAGTACTTCTGGTAGGATGTGTACTGGCGCAACTATGCCACACATACCTTTCCTCATCCTGTATTATGTTAAATTTCTCTCTAATTACTACGTGTGGCTTGATTCCCATCCTCATGGGGTATGTAGGAATGCCCGACCACTTTGCATTGGGCCTAGCCTAATTTGTACCTTTTTTCCCTTGACCAGAAGAGTTTTCTCTGGGGATACGTGGTGTGATCCGGACTCCGTGTCCTCATTCACTTCGGGTTTATAGCTATTGCACCATATACTGCCCTCCAGAGATCTTACCTTTCACTCCACGTCCTATCGTATGACGTTAAACTACATGAGTCCATATGTCCTCAACACATGACTCTAAATAGTGGTTCTACCCTACACAAGTTCAGGATACCCTATGTTAATGATGGGATGTGTCAGTTTCCTCTTTATAGAGGATTATCCCTACTAGTGTCGGTGTCTTACCACACCATGCTTTGAGAAGTACATTTGGCTTGATTCTCATATTTATGTGATACTTAGTGACACCCAGGTGTTTCGACTTGTGCCCAACCCCAGGATCATTAATCCTCTTTTCCCCTCATCCCCGATCATGGTCATGTCCCTACGACCTTAAACTATGAGCCTACAGTCCATGTACCATGACTCTAAACTGTTATCCTTGGTCCAGGAAATACGACCTTTAAACTATGTGCACCATCCTCAATGTATGACATAAAACAACATGTCATTCTAGGACCATACCAGAGAGCGCCTGTTCAGAAGTAGGTATGATCTCTGATCAGACCAATGCTCCCACCTAATGTGTTTCCACCATGATGGCATAATTTCTAGACTGTTAGACTCCATTTGAAAAATTCATCACTCCACTCTCTACGCTTTGTGTGCCCTTTATTCGGACCCTCGTACTCTTTCAAATCTAAATGAACCCCCTAACAGTATGGATTCTTGGCCAATGGCTCGCCTACTATCTTGGGCTAACGTTCTAGAAGGTTAATGGGTAGCACTTTGAGTCAGGCCCCATGTTTCGAACATGGTTAGCGGTTGTCCCTCATTTGTTATCCCCATTTCAGGCTAACACAATAAGTATTCTGTGTTTAGAACATGGTCAAAAATTATTCTTCATTGTCATGCCACCCCTATAGTGTTTTGTATTTATGGTATCATGATTCACACCTTAAAATACCCTATGTTCGGGTTAATTCTAATGCCCCGGGTGTTACCCCGCTGGTGCACCAGACCACAATGGGAGAAGCAGGTTGGCTGCCTAGAGATCCCTGTTCTCCGGCTGTGACTCCTCTCTCTATTAGGATTCTCCCAAATGGTGATCGATGTACCATTCTAATCCCTTCACACCTTCCATTGTTTAGCACTCTCATACAGGAGCTCCTATTATCTCTTGTTTCCCAAACCAACCATGGCTCACAAAGGATTAGAGATTTATTTTAAAATTTCTGCAATGTGATTGAGGTATAATGGTCCCCAATGTATGTGTTTTCTTCAATCGTCTCCTCAAAATGCAGTCTGCGTCTCTCTCCTAATCCTCATTTTACCCCTGTTCTTAGGGGTGGATTTTTTTACACCGGAAAATGCGTCCACAAAATTTTCCAAATGCACCGATTAATGATCCAAGAGTGTATCCCATTTCATAAGCATTGATTTTATAGGTCTTAGAGCCCTAACATAGTTACGTATTAGGAGTTATGGACATTTGAAGTTGGACTAGAAAACTGTTTCGCGATGCCCATATGTGAAGCTCCCTCTGTGATCATGGAGCGTCGCTCTGGAGCAAGGAGGCGGTAACACTCCACGACCACATTTTACATTCGAGATCCACCACAGAGTAAGGAGGTAGTAATGCTCCGCAACCCATTTGACATTCGCAACCCACCACAGAACAATGAGGCAGTAATGCTCCGCGACCTCATTTCAAATTCATGACCCACCGCAGAGCTATCTCCGTATTCACACTGAGTGAGATCTACTTCACAACACCTCTCCCCTATAAATACCTAGCTCAACCCCTTCTCCATACAGTCACTCCACCCCTTGGATGGCTGATCTCCCAGTTCTTGGAGCTCCAATTTCTTTCGTGAAGCGACTTTGTGAGTAGCTTCATTCTTGAAGTGTCTCCGTGAGTCCTTGCTTTGCGAGTATCTTCTTTCTCAAAGATGCTTCGTGAGTCCTTGCTCCGTGAGTAGATTCCATTGAGAAGCAGCTCCGCGAGTCCATTCACAACGAGTATCTTCCTTCACGAACCTGATCCATGAGTCCATGCTCTGTGAGTGCCTTTTCTTTTCGAAGCTGCTTCATGAGTCCACACTTTGCGAAGCTACTTCATGAAGACCTATCCTTTTTGATTATCCTACCTTTACGCCCACCAGTTCATACTGTAGAGGCTACCCCCCAATCCACTACTCAGGGTATGTGCTGGGCTCTAGTCCCAGTCCTCTGGGCTTGTCCTTTTTCAACCATCCCTAACCCCAATGAAAAAGTTAGAGTTACACCGTGAACATTTCGGGCCGGGATGTCGACATCTTCCATTGTGCCCTTATGCGCACCCACCTTCCACCTATGGAATACCATTATTTTAGATACTCCTCTACACACCATTAAATACCTTGACTCAACATATTTCTCTTTGTCTATTTCTAATGTTGTGTGTTTAGATTCTAATCATCAATTCCCCCTGAGTACCTTGACTTGAATCATTCCTCAAGCAACTCATCCAAACCCCCATCCCCTGACTCCTTTGACATGTCCAACCAGAAAGGTCCACCCTTGCATAATTCCCAATACCAACCATTTCTAGGTGCCTTATGTCTAATAGTATTATCTACATGACATTATATTATAGTAATCCTTATGTGACAAATATAAGACGCCTCTTACACCATATAATAGATTCCCTGTGCGCTAAGCATGAGATGCCAAAAGTCCTTTCTACATGACTAAAAACTGTAGTACACCCAATGTTCCAAACATAGGTTGTCGCTTGCTCCAAACAATAGATGACTTGTACTCAAAGAATGAGATTCCAATAGTCTAATATAAATGAATTTAAACTGTAGTAATACCTAAGATCCAAATATAGGAGGCCTCTTTCTCCAAAGAAGAGATGCCTTATTCTCAAAGTATGAGATGCCAATAGTCCAATCTATATGACTTTAAACTATAGTAATCACTATACGACAAACATAGGATGTCTTTTTCTCCAAACATGAAATACCTTATGCTCCATGAATGAAATTCCAACAGTCTTATCTACATGACTATAAACTATAGTGCACCCTATGTGCCAAAAATAGAATACCTCTTGTTCTATTCAATAGATGCCTTATGTTCCAAGAATAAGATGCCAACAATCCTCTCTACATGACTATAAATTTTAGTACTCCCTATCTAGAAAATAATAGGATGAATCTTGTTTCAAAAAAGATATGCCTTATGCTCCAAGTATAAGATTCCTATTTCCATGATTACAGTGGCATAATTTCCAGAGAGTTGGAATATGTTCAAAGATTCCATCACTCCACCTCACGCTTTGTGTTTCCTTCATTCAGATCATCAACCACTTACATGTATGAAGGGACCCCCTACTAGCCCGGTCCCATGCCGCATCAGCTCACCTACCGTCCTAGGCCAATTCCATAGAAGACATTGGACGATACTTTGAGTCAGGTCCTTTGTTTCGAACACAGTCAACAGTCGACCCTCATTTTCTTGTCCCCATTTCAGGCTAATAGGATATGGATGATGTGTTTCGAACATGGTCAACAGTTATCCACCATCACCACACCACCCTCAAAGCATTCTCAAATTTCAGGAATGTGATTCACATTTTCATCTCCCTTTGTTCAGACTGATTCCAACGCCCTTGGAATTATACTTCTTGTGCACTAGCGCAAAGGCGAAGGCCTCAACCCACCAGTGGGTTGGGATGACCTCATCGGCAGACATGATGAAGAAAATATAGGCAGCTCCCTTGCGTAAGCCCCATTCACCATTGGCGCCCTATAGGGGCCCCCGGGCAGCTCCCTTACATGAGCCCCATTCACCATCTTCACTCCATAGTGTCACCCGGGCAGCTTCCTTGCATAAGACCAATCCACTGTTACTACTCCACAGCAGCACCTGGGAAGCTCTCTTGAGTAAGCCCCATCCCCCATTGCCGCTCCATAGCCTCCCCTAGGTAGTTACCTTGCGTAATCCCCATCCCTCATTGTCGCTCCATAGTGGCACCTAGATAGCTTCCTTGCATAAGCCCCATCCACCATTTCCACTCCCTAGCAGCACCTGGGAAATGCCCTTGTGTAAACCCCATTCACCATTTTTGCTCCATAGGGGCACCCGGGTAGCTCCCTTGCGTAAGCTCCATTCACCATTGTCGCTCCATAGCAGCACCCGGGAAGCTTCCTTGCATAAGCCCCATCCACCATAGATACTCCATAGTGGATCCTGGTAAACTCCCTTGCATAAACCCAATTCACCATTGCCACTCCATAGCGGCACCCGGGCAACTTTCTTGCGTAATCCCCATCCCCCATTTCCACTCTATAGGGGCACCTGAGCAGCTCCCATGCGTAAGCCCCATTCACTATTTATGCTCCATAGTGGCACCCAGGCAGCTTCCTTACATAATCCACATCCACCTTTGCCTCTCTATAGCAGCACCCGAGCATCTCCTTTGCGTAAGCCCCAATCACCATTGCTTCTCCATAGTGGCACCAGTGCAGCCTCCTTGTGTAAGCCCCGTGCACCATTCCCACTACATAATGGCACCCGAGAAGCTACCTTGTGTAAGCCCCATGCACCATTGCCTCTCCATAGTGGCACCCAGGCAGCTTCCTTGAGTAATCACCATCCACAATTGCCACTCTATAGCGACACCCAGGCTGCATCTTTGCGTAAGCCCCATCCACCATTGTCACTCCATAGCGGCACCAGGGCTACATCCTTACGTGAGCCCCATCAACCATTTCTTCTCCATACAGGCACCCGGGCATCATCCTTGTGTAAGCCCCATCCACCATTTCCACTCCATAGCGGCACCTGGGCAGCTACTTTGCGTAAGCCCCATACACCATTTCTGCTCTATAGAATCACTTGGGAACTTACTTGCATAATCTCCATCCACCATTGCCTCTCTATAGTGGCACCCGGGCAGCTTCCATGAGTAAGCCCCATCCACCATTGTCGCTCCCTAGCGGCACCCTGGAATCTCTCTAGCGTAAGCCCCATTCACTATTGTTGCTCCATAGGGGCACCCGGGCAGCTCCCTAGCGTAAGACATATGCACCATTGCTGCTCTATAGCGAAATTAGGGCAACTTCATTGCATAATCCCCATCTACAATTGCCCCTCCATAGTGGCACCTGGGCCGCATCCTTGCATAATCCGCATCAACCATTTTAGCTCCATACCGGCACCCAAGTATCTTCTTTGGGTAAGCCCCATCCACCATTGCCTCTCCATAGAGGCACCTAGGAAGCATCCTCATGTAAGAACCATCAACCATTTTCGCTCCATAGTGGAACCCGGACAACATCCTCGGGTAAGCCCCATCCACCGTTGCCGCTCCATAGAGGCCCCCAAGAAGATTTATTATGTAAGCCCCATTCACCAACCATCATGGACAAACCATTGCGCTATGATCGTTAGGACCTTGCTGCCTCTTGTTTCTCATACTGAGTACGACTCATGCGGGCTTAGAGTTGTAAGAATCGACCATGACATCCTATACAGGCAGCCTAGAGTGTAATCCACACACCCCAACTGAACTACATGATCTTTGATCCTTGCTAATGCGAGGTAAGTAGGAAGCCTCCCTGAGGTTCATGCCCAACACCCCATTGGTTCCGACCACCTTCACGTCAGTTCAACCACACCCCACATAAACTATGTGATCGTTGATCCCTACCAAGGAAAGTTATATAAGAAGCCTCCCTGAGGTTCAATCCCACCATCCATTAGTCCTGAACATCCTCATGTTAGTTCACCAACCCCTTTTGAACTACATGGTCTTTCATCCTTTCCAATGTAAGGTACCTAAGAACCATCCCTGAGGTTCAAGACCAACACCTGGTCATTCCGGACATCTTTACATCAGTTCAACAACACCCCCGGCAACCTTGAGTATAAGCCCCACAACCGTACTTGAAATACATGGTCTTTGATCCTTGCCAAGGTAGGTACATAGGAATCCTCCCCGAGGTTCAATTCCAACACCCGGTCATTCTGACCCCCTTCACGTCGGTTCCCACAACACTTGAACTATGAGGTCTTTGATCCTTGCCATGGAGAGGAACATAGGAAGCCTCTATGAGGGTAAACCCCACTATCTATCTGAGCCCCAGGTCCTCTTTGACATCGGTTCACCCCTGTCTTGAATGGAAATTAACTGTGGACCTCAATTAGCAGTAATTCGTTGTTCCCCCATTTAGTTGCAAGCCGTTTTCAAACTCATTCGGTGGTAAGCCATTGAATTCCCCAATAGATGATAATCTGTTGTCAGTTTAAGTACACAAACTTTGATTCCCTGTCACGGGAATACATAGGAAGCCTCCATGATGTTCAAGCCAAAAAACCATGTCTCATCTTGATCTATCCCTCGATCCCATGTGTTTTGGGAAGATAATGCCCCAACCCCGATGTTCTACTTCCTTCGGGTCCCATCTATGCGTCCATTCTCATGGTCTGTCTACTCAAGTGTCCCATCGTCCCACCAAACTATGAAGAGTTTGATTCCCTACCCTGGGGATGTGTAGAAAGTCTCTTCCAGGCTCAAGACCAACACTATTGTCGCCTTTACAACGGACCCATCTCATTCCCCCTCCACTCCATTCAACTCTCCATCATCCATCCTGATTCTCACATGGGACGCCACATCCCGGTGGGATCATGTCATCCACCTCCTCACTGGTCCTAACAGTACTTGGGCCACTTTCCATGAGTAAGACCCAACATGTATCTCGGTTATGGTGATTTCTGTACACCCCAATTCATCACCCCATCGAACTATGTGGGTTTTGATCCCTGTCATCTATAGAGAGTACATTGGAAACTTCCACGAGGTTCAATCCCAACCAATGGTAAAACATGGTGTTCACCCCATTCTGGGGTGCATATTACCTAATCCTCCCTCAGTGGTTTCCATATCAGCTTTCACGGTGTGACATTTTCCCTCTACAGGACACACCACCTCTGATCCGTCTATATGATAAATTCAGATCACCCTCATTCTATCTCCACAAGACATTGAACTCACGACCTACCTCGTGATAAACATGAGATGCCTAATGAAAACCATGTAAGACACGAATTTGGAATAACCGTCTCTACAAGACGTTAAACAAATGACATAGCCTATGATAATCATGGGAAGCTGAGGAAAACTTTAGAGACATGCCTCTGATATATAATACCCCTGAATGACACAAGATGCCTCGAGTTCTGTTCCCTTGAGATTCCCTCTTATGTGGAAGAATACATGTTCTCCAATGTCCACTCATCATGATATTCCCCCACATGCCTGATGTTACCTTCTACTCAGATTGAAGGTTGTTACCATTTTAAGACCCGATGAAATGTCCTGAAGGGAGTAGGGTAATTAACCAGCATCCACAAAGATATGGCACCAGGAATGTGATTCATGAACCATGACTTAATCTTTAAGGGATACCTGGACTATGTGACGAGTTCCGAGGAGGAGTCCATGGAAGGAATAACCGACATCCCATTATCCCATTTCAATCAATGAGAATACGTCCATGAACAAGGAACAGATACCTCCCGCCTTTGGAATGAGGGAATGCAGTGCAATGAAACTGTGTCTTTCATCCTCAAACAAGATGGACAACCGCGCCCCGATGAAAGCATCAGAAAAATAAATGCATCTAGAATAATAAGAATATGTTAATTAAAAAATTGTACTCTATGTGAATTAATAAAAAAATTACTATATATAAATAATAAGTGTGGTATCATTTTTATTAATTTAATTAGTTACATGGAAAAAAATTTGATGTCTTCTTTTCTTTAAAAAAATTATTTTTCTTTTTTTCAAACATTTTTTTACAGATCATTTATAAATAATTAGAAATAATTACTAAATCCTAAAGTTATTATATATTATAATTATATATATCATATATTTACTATAACTAATTATATGTTTTCTAATATGAAACGAATTGGGGAATATCCTTATTGGTAGTTAACCGATCATTATCGGGATCATTGTCTTAAGAAGGTGAAAGAGTTGGATAATATATAAATATTTTTAAATTATTTTTTTATATTAGGACAACATAATTCATATAATTATATAATACCTTATAATTAATATTATACTATTTTTTAATGTAATTGGTTAAAAAGGATGATAAGATGAAATAACAAGAAAAGTTGATAAAAAAAGTTGTACTTATCAGTGTTTCTTCTCTTGTATGAAACTAGATTTCATGATTTATAGAGTTGGTTTACTCTAGAAAATAACTTTGATTAATATTGTCATAAAATATAGTATTTTGGAAAATATTGTGAATTTTATCATTGGTTTGAGCTTTTTTCCAATGAGAGGTGGAGAAGTTGTTTATACTTGAGAGGAGGGGTATTTTTTAGTTAAGATAAGGAATTAATTTTATATCAAAGGTAATAATTGTAATAGTGATATTTTTTACATAATAAATCATAAATTAATATAATATTATGGTTTTAGGAATATAACCTCACTTATAATCCTATTTCAATTATTTATGAAAAAGTATGTGGAAAATGACATTTTTTAAAGTAATACATTTGACTTTAGACTTTTGAATGTAATTTTTGGAAATCCTATTTAATGTATTATAATGAATCATTTAAATATTAATTAATTTTTTATTAAGGAACAATTTCAATAAATTATAATTTCATTATTACTCCACTAATTTTCTAATTCAAGATCTTTATATTGATGAAAATATTTATTTTTCTATTCATAATAAAGTTAAAATATTTGAGAGAATTACCAAAAACCGCTCTCAAAAAATTTTTACATTCAAATTTAAAAAATGGGAAAATTTTTATAAAAATAATTATTTATCATAGGTTATTTTAGTTTTTATTATAAATATTATTATTTTTAAAAAAATTCATTAATATATGAGTAATAGTTTTATGCATTATTGGAATATATGCTTGACAACATCAAAGAAGAAGAATTGTTTAATTGTTTTTTCAGAAAACAAATGTAATGAAAATCTATATACAATGTGAAAAAATAAATAAATATACTACTGATTATACCCCTAGAAAGGGTCCTGTTTCGTTGCACACCTATCATAGGTCATGGAAAATGAAAATTTCCATGTCTTCTCAGTGCAGCATAGTGGCTACACATGGTCGTCTCACTCGATGATATTTCTCAGTTTTTTCAACTAATTAGTATTATTCTCATATTAAATAAATATTTTTTATTGACTTTATTATCTATGTGAATTAATTGGTATTTAAATTAAATGATAAATGGAATTCTAAAAAAACATATATGAAATAAAAAATTATCTTAAATAAAAAGGATTTTATCCTAGAAGAACAGCAGGAGTGAACCTTCATAATCATTTCATTAGTTTTAAAATTTACTTAGTGAACATGTTCCATAATATTCATGAATATACTCTTCTACCTATGCTTTTGAAAATATATTACACACAACGATCACTAAGATAACATACATCCACCTCCTCGGTTGAGAAAAAATATTACAGAAGAGAAAGGTACACATTGGGTGGCATGTTGAGATGCAAAGGTGACTTACACACTTTGTACCCCTTTTACTCACTATAATAAAATAAAAAAAATAAGAATGAATTTGAAAGGAATTGTTTTCGACATTGTACTGATCCCCCAAGAACTTTCTCAGGTTAGTCACTCAAGATCATAGGTATTATAGATCATAGAGGATGAGAATAAATTGTAACGAGATTGAAATAGAAGAAAATAATAGAAAAATAAGATGTAGGGTACATAGAATAAGAGAAAAAATAAAAACAATAAATTAATTAGATCATATTTAAATGAAAATAAATTTAAATTACATTTATAAGGAAACTAATATAAAAAAATAAAATAAATTGGTGTAGATACTTTCCCTTAAAAAAATGTCTCTAAAATATTTAATCCTATTTGGAACACAATAAGTTTATATTTTCTCGAGGTCCCTTCATATTGTCTATTAGAAGTTAAATTTACTATGTGACCTCCAAATATATAATTAATTGGATTCTTATAGGGGATTTAATAGAATTTATGTTGACTAAGACTTTTTTTGATGAGAATTCTCAGAATCTTCTTTCAATGTATATTATTAATCTCCACCTAAATGGTTGAAAAAACTCCATGAAAATAATTTTTAAGATACCAATATGAGTATTATTTCGTATCTAGGTAAAATCACCTAGATTAGAGTTATTTTTACCATGTAATTCATCTGTTAGAGAGTTAGATTCCACACTATCCCTCCAAAATATTTTCCAACATCAATGGTTTTTTTATCCCCAGGTTGGTCGAATCAGATCTTGGTCCTATATAAAAATTTGATGAACATATATCAAGGAATCCAACAACAATGATCACCCATGTTAGATTAATATTTTAAATGATATTACAAAAATACCGTAGTTATTAAAACATATTAAATTTCTATAATTAATCTCATTTCACATTTAATCACAAAATAACCCATAAATATAGAAAAAAATATTAAAGGAGAAAAAATTGATATATTTGTTGGATTAAAATAATTTAAATTCATATTTAAAATGAGGAAAATATTAGCTCTATTAATCATACATATTTAATAACAAATTTGTTTATTGGGACCATTTGAATTTCAATATGGGTATAAATATTTTTTTTATTTCTACATATGAAGTTGTATTCCCATTTTATATAAATCTCTATAATTATCCTGAAGTGGTATTACCCTAAAACAGTTAAATTAATGCCCTTGGAATAGTTTAATTAAACATTATATCTCATTGAAATGGTTTTGATACAAAAAATATAATTATATTAAATATAAATAGATGTAAATTATTCTAAATTACATAATTAATGAATTTAATTTAATTATTTAAGATGTTAAGTACTAGAGAAGAAAATTTTATAAACACAAGATGAAGGATCTCTCTAAGCCAACCTATTTTATTTAGTTTACAATTTCTATCTCTTTACCTCACTTTATTTATCTATCAACATATTTTTATTTAATTATTAAATATTCTATATAAAAGTCACACATATATTTAAATATTTTAATTCATCATTATTTGATTAGGATATACATTTTTTAAAGTATCCCTTCTTAATTTCATTTGTTACGAAACCCAGATTAAAGAGAACTTTTTTTTTATTACCCTATTTAATGTACCACTCTTTAAAATGTTTTAAATCAACCTTGGTATCTAAAACTTCACATTTTATTGTAAAAAAAATTACAGTTATTTTAATAATTTAAAAATATTAATATTCTTTTCCCATTTATAAGTATTGATTAATGTTTTCCCTAAAACACCACCTTAGAGTTATGTTCCCAAAGAGATTTATCTACAGTTTTTAATGAATTCACATAACATGAAAATATTTTTTCATTAACTATCATTACATTTAACATATTAATATCCAAAAATGTTTTAATTCGTAATTTTATGAAAATAATTATGATATTTAATCTATTTATTCTATAAGATATAATTATGAAACATATTTCTTTATATGGGAAATTTTTATGTTTATGGCCTATGTTTGATTCTTTATATATCCCACATGTGAATGTTTATTTTATAATGAGTGTGACCCTATTTATCTCCAAATAACTTGGAAATGTTTATGTCTAGTGAGATTAAATGAAAGGGATTAGGGAGTCAAAAAAATCCATGATTAGACTCCGTCCACCATGTCATGTTATCATGGAAGCTATCCTTGAATTATACTTATTTCATATTTTATGTTTCTTCCATATTTCTATGTTTACATAATGTTATGATTCCATATTCATTATTATGGTCTCTCATATTATTATGTACAATATTGTTTCTTTATTGATTTTATATAATTACTTTTGAGTCATATGTTATGATTCATTATCATGTTTGTTACCCTACTATTATTTGTTGCTCTTCCCTTTTTTATGTATTACCTAGGGTTTCTATGAAATTTCTGGAGTTAAAATCTTCTTTGGGGACCATTATAAAAATTGTAAAAATTATTTATATTTTATAGTTTCATGTTGTAATTTTAGAAACCTATACTTCTAAATAACATCATCCACTTTTTCTTTTGGTTTTTTATATGATATTTACAGAAAATATCATGTAACATCATTTTAAAAAGGTTTGGGTCACAATATAGAAGCTGTGAACCTCTATAATTCTCATAGGATTCTCCTAATCTATCCCTCCATAACCCTTAGTGGGTTTACAGTGACTAGATCTTATGAAATGACATTTCAAGGAAAAAACTTCTTTAATCAAGAACGAAAACTGGGAGAATTTTTTATATAGCTCATGATCCAAATATACTACGAAGGCCATCTAAAATTATACAGTAGATATGAATATGATGTTGGGTATATAATAATATCATATATATGTAACACCCTAAACTATTCTAGAAAATGTCTATATTATTTTGTTCATAATCAATATAAACACCATAGGGGATTTTTTTCAAACCAAAGGGTATCATCCAATACTCATAGTGCGCTTATGACGCTGAAATTACATCAGAGGAATGTATTCATTATAAACCCAAAGATGATGATAACCTAATTTGAGGTCACTCATTGAGAACCATTGTACCCCATATAATTATTTAATGATTTCATTAATCATCATTAGGGGATACCAATTTTTCATGGTAACCTATTTCAAGCAACAATATTTGACATATAGAATGAGTTTCCTTATTAAATCTTAGAAAATAATCCAAGACATACATAAAGGAGACAATTTTTTCAGAAAACTCTTTGATTTTAAGGTACTCATATTTTACTCTCAGTTCTTTTAGCTCTATAGGATCCATCTGATATGATACTGAAGATGTCATATCTATACTATGATTAATTTTGATAAACAATTTGACCTCACAATGAAGAGGTAAATTATGTACATCCTCAATGAAGATATATGGTTAATACATTAATATTATAGAGAACCAAACATCCATTTACCTCTCTAAAACAATAGTTTATCTGGACATAATTTTAGATATTGGATACATTATCTTTCACATTATACTGACATTTTCTGTTGAAAAAAAATCTTATTTATTTTGAAGGAAACCCATGAACAATATTATTGGGTCTACCAAATAATACAATAGAAATATAAATCATGGAATGGATTGTGGATTGTTACTCTATACCTAGAATTACTTTTTACAATATCATGGTAGCCACAAAAATGAAAAATGATAAAATATCTCCATACAGAGTCATTTTATGAAATTGATAGAAAAGTGTAATCATTTAATCCCATTTAGTACAAGACCTTTTCAATAAGTGTTAGGTTATAGGATTTATTAGAATATATAGTCCTTAAAAATGGGAATTTATATAAAATAATTTATCCTTAATATTTCTCAAAAATGAATATAGGGACTAGAATACATATGTCATATATGAGAACATGCTGGGAGTATCTAGGTCATAAGTTTCAACATTCTATAATTATATTAATTAATTGATAGTAACTTTATGTGCCTAGAGGATACCAAAAGGAGGATGTGGTTGCATTACTAGATTATAAACCACCTAATTCTTTGACAACTCTTCTTCAAAGACTACCTTCTTGTGATTCATCCATATCCTATCGATGCCACCACCTTGAGGGAAAATAAAATGTCTACCTATCTACTATCAGATGTTTGGTCGGGTAGCCTCAGAATATATGACCTCAACCCACACTATAAAATCATACACTCTCTATTAGTTGATTGAAAACTCTATCTGAACCCTAGTATGTGAATAACCTATCTTGAGAATAGATGTAGTTATGTTTCAGGTTTCGTGATTATGAATTCCATCCTCATCCACACACCGCTGATGATTATTCTCCCAAGTGAATACAATTAGTTGTAGCTAACTATGATTTCATTTCTAAAAAAATTTATACAGAAAAGGATTGCTCAGGTGCTTTGACATAAGTTGGTATATATTGGGTAAAAACTCAATAAAAAACATTTCTATGCAATCCATGAAAGAATTTCATTTATTAAGAAAATATATATCACGAACAATTTCATGAGGGTAGTTTTTTAGGTCACTAAGCTATGGAACATACTTATACATTGAAATATTTCCATTCTCAAATGTGATAATCTCTTAGATTCATACTGATCATTGAGTTTCTAAAAAAACCTCTTGGAAGAGGTGCGCAAAACCGATATTCTGAAGAGTCCCATAATAATTAGTATGCATCTTAAATATTCATTAAAATACCTCAAATCCATAGTGAAGAATATTTGAAAGGGACACTATTTGATCTGAATGGTTTTGAATAAGAATATATTATCATTATATAAACACTAACAATTCATTTTCCACATTCTGGTTTGGATCACCCCAAAACACTGGTGATCAATACTGTTAAAAAATATGAAGTGTTCTCAACCTACACATATAATTATATTATATAATTGGAATTATATTATATATAATAAGTGTTATGAAATTTTATTACTCTATTATATGAAGGTCTATTTTGTACTCAGTGAGTGGAAGTACCACTCAATGCCCTCCCAGAAGGAATATAAAGACCCTGACCCTAGTAGATCAGAACCTCTGCACTAATTTATTAAATTGGCATGATTAAAAGGATTTAAATCTAGAAGGACTAATTATTAAGAATGATTAGAATATAGATACATATGTGATGCCAATTTTAACTTGGAAATAGGAAATTAAACATTATAAATAATTGAAAAAAATCCTAGTATCTTTGAAAACAAATTATATGAATTCATCTACATATCATTAGTAAAGAAACCAAAAAAGTGTAAGCTAAAATCCTAAGAAAGAGTTAATTAAAAAATGAATCTATAAAAAATTAATAAATAATCATCATCATAAAAATATAACTGACTAAAATATATTCCAATTATTCAATAAAATGATATTAATATGGAAGAAATGAAACATAATAAATATGTCCATATAAATAATCACACGGGCTTGAAACGTGAACATAGATATTCTAGATAATTTAACAACAACATGTAATAACAATAATGATGTAATTCATAATGTTGGATGGATTGAATATGAATACATATCTTTTATATAATTATTATCAGGACATATCCATGACACAATTCGAGTTTGTGGGTAAAAACAAGTCAAATTTCCCCAATAGATTCTTCTCATGAGACGAATGATGCATCAAGGGGATTAAATTAAATACTACAACACCCTTATATTTTATCTCTAATAAATTCCACATATATTTAATAACCAATTTAAATAATAAAAACTTGACTTATAAAATAACTAAATATAGTAAAGGATAAATATTTATCAATATTTCCCCAGTTAATCAAATAATATTCAACATAAATATAATTTGTAAAAATTTTATAAATTTTATAAAATAATCATACCCAACAAAAAATATATATATAGTTAATATAAAAGTACTTTTCAATGAAATATGACCATTCAAAACTGACCGTTTCAATATAAAGTTATAAATTACAAAAAAAAAAGTGATATTTCTAAGATAACTTTTACCACATGGTAATTTTCATGTAAAAACCCATGGATGAGATAATTCAAGGAGAAAAATAAAATGAATTGATTTTTTTTCAATAATGATATTAAATGTAAAATGGGTTTAATATACAATATTAATGTGATTTGGTTCCTAATAAATATTTATCAATTGAATGTAAATTGATAAAATATCACTTATATTACACTTCATTAATGATGAAATATATTTAAACTCATAAATAATGCGTTTAAGCATATTATTAAGTTATAACCTAAACATTTTAATATTTATAAGATCGTAATTGATCTTTTTATAACATATAATCACCCATTTTCTAATAATATTTTATTATTTTCATTGTTTTAGTCGTTAATTGTCATGTTTTTTTAGTATGTTTTGAATTTTTATTTTTTTATTTCTCTTAATTAGATATTAGTTTAATCATATCCATAATTTAAAAATATATAAATATAATATATATTTATTATAAATGTATTTATAATAATACATAAAATTTTTTGTTACTAAATTAAATATAACATTCATGGAGATGGTATGACATACGTACACATGAACGTTGTTTCCATTTTCAACTCGTATTGTAGTTTTTATTAAGCACATATTTAATGAATTCAATGTAAATCATGAATAAATCACATCGTTTCGTGAGGTGGTAGTTTGTCGTATAGATGAGTGATGATATTATACTCCAAAGAAATGGAATGTTAGAAGGTATGATTGATATTATAATTAAATAACCATAATAAAATCCTGAAAATTAAATATATTTATATATTTTATGTATAAACTATAAATCAATCATCTTTTCTAACAATTAAAGGTCATAATGTAAAAACAAATAACATCATTTCTTGAAGTGGTGGTCAGTCGTACACAGAAATGATTAATTCGTAACCTATATGATAGAAGAGTGAGATTTTTTAGCAAATACCCAAAACAGAAAAAAAATCATTATATGTAATATACTGAGACTCTTATATGATCACATAATAATAATAATTGGTGGAGGATGAGAAATAAATAAAATAAAAATGCATTTAGAAGAATAAACCTTTTCTTCGTGTTTTTTTATTATGTTTTCAATAAATCAAAGAAATGTATTCCTTATGACCTAAATAAGTTCTCTAGTATTATGGGATATGATAATGAAAGTGATTTTTTTGACATTGGTTGAAAAAATGGATCGACAGTTTTGATGAAGTGAGGGTGTGACTTCTTTATTATAGTTGAGGAGTGATATTCTTGTAAATACTAAAAACAATTCCCTATTGGGAGTTCTAAATTACCTCATGTAACTATAAAATGTAAAATTAAAACATTTTATTGGATTTAGGGTCTATTAATACCTCTAAAAATAAAAAATAAACACATTTTTATCAGATTCCCTTTAACTTCTATGTTTCCCTACTTTTACCATTTTGATTTTTATTAAGGTAACTAATTTTTTAGACAATGTAATTTATCCATTAAGACTAAATTAATGTTAGATGTTTTATAAAATTGAAAACCAATTATTCTAATTACTATAACTAATTTAATAAATAAAAAATCATGTGTGTTAAAAATTAATTTTAACTGAAGCCCATGTAGTCCGCATAAACGATGTTTTAACCCTAACTATGCTAATAATGTTTTTAAAATTAATGGGCCAATTTTTTCATTATAAAAGAATAATTAGTACACTAATAAACTATATATTATATTTTTTAACATTTAAAAATTATATATAAGAATATAATATTTTATTGTAATTTTAATTCATTAAATAAAATAACATTTATTATAAAATAATATTTATGTAAATTTTAACATTATTTATTTAATTTGAATTTTAAAAATATCAATAAAATAATGAAATTTAAATATTCTGAGTTAAAATATTTTTAAAATGAAATATTTATTTAATATATAGTGTAACATGATGATTCCATCAAATTAATTCACTTTTAATATTTTATGTATCATTTATTTCATTTAATTATTACACAAATAGTTACAGATTTGGATTTTATTAGTAATATTAAGTAACTAATTCATCACTAAAAATAAAATATTGATTATTATAATGACATAAAATAATTAATCTTTCAAAATAAAATAATATAAACTAACAAATTTGGTTTTGGAAGATATCCCAATGATTTATATAAATTTAATGTAAGGAAATAATCTTTTTTATCTATTTCCTTACTTATCATATTATGTGGGTAAATTTCATTGATTTATTTCCACAAAACTCATAAATATTGATCCTAAATTAATAATATTTAAATATTACTATTAATAGTGTGTTGGAAAAATTTTGGGTCAGTTTTACACCTTATATTATATGTTTAACTATAGAGTAATCTTGTTTTCTCCTATATCTCTGTCTTTAATTTTAACTATTTTTACTACTCGTTTTGGTAAAAAATTATGTTTTCCTCATTAGTACTTATAAATTATTCTTATTAAAAATATATATTATATTTTTTCAAATAAATTCACAATAATTTTATAAATTAATTTAAAATTAATATAACATATATGACAAAAAAATATGTTTTTAAAGTGAAAATATTTAAAATTTTAAATTTTTTTATATCAAAATTAAATTATAAAATGACTAAAAAGACCTAAATTATATTAATGTATTTATAAATTATTTAATTAAACTTTGAAAACAATTAAAAATATAAATTAAACATATATATTATTTAATACAATAAAATTATTTTCAAATAAAAATCAGTATTTTCACCATTCATCCAATAATTAATCATCTAGGAATTAAATAGATAAATTAAACCAGAGATAATTTTAAAATTTATATTCATAAAAATATATTATTTTTTCAAATAACATTTTTAATTGTTCCAAAATTTCTTTTGAAATCATGTTCACCAAGAGAAAGAGGAAATTACCTTTATAAAAAGACATATTTTTAAGCGTATAAAGTGAATTTTTCTTATCATATAACTATAATGTCTATTAGATAAATGTAAAATAAAATAATGAAAATATAATATATTAATTTTATTAATACCATCTACTAATATTAATTAATTCAATTTATTATGATAAAATTCATTTCGCATTTAAAAATAGTTTTTTACAAATACATTTCTTTTTTATTCATTTGGTTTTTATATTTATTTCAAATTAATTTGTTTCAAAATAATTCATCCATATATTTCAATAATTTAGATAATAAAATTTAATAATGGTAATTTAATTTGTAGGAGATAATTTTCATTTTAAATAATAACATTAATGGTATTTGAAAAAACACAGACTTTCATTCAATGCAATACAGCCAAACTCATTATTTCATATAATGAAATATATATAATAGAATAAATTTATTTTCAAAATAATATATATAATATATTATTTGGATTTTATATGTCATTATATTCTTGTTTTGGTGTTTCATATAGAAAACCTAAAAAATGGTTATTGTTTTAAAATTTTCATATTGTTACAATCTCCCCAACTAAAATATGTTTTCTCATAACCATTTAAACATGATCATATAAATATAGGGAATCGTGTTTGGAAATTAAAATTTTGAGAATCCCAATTCCTGAATAGGCTTTGTAAAACATCCTCTTAATATGAAAGAATGGTAAGTATAAATTTTAAATGGAAAAAAACATGTAACTTCTTTTCTATATATGAGAACATTATTGGAATGTGAAGATATCTCCATGGAGTGAAGGAAAAAAAATAATAGAGATTGATTGTGGACATTGATCACAATAAAGTGATTGATAAATGGAATGTTAAAGGCTTAAAAAACATAAATATTTGACGGTTTAGATAACCTTCAATTAAACATAAATGAAGTTATTAGGATAAAATTTTTGTTTCATAAACATTTTTCTAATATTTAGTAATTATTTTACTCTATAATAATATAAAAAAAACATAATTACATGATATGTTTCTGTTTCATAAGAATAATATTTTCATTTGGTTTTTAATTGAACTATTTATACATAATCTCATAGCATTGGATGCATAGTATGGAGAATTAATACATTAATCCTAAAAACCATATTCAAAGGTAAACCTAAACCATTTGATAAATAGATAGATTTTATAGAAGATTATTACCGAAAAAATTATAAACTAGGTCACTAAATTTTACAAAATGAACTTATCATTAATCCTCCCAACAAACTGTATTATCTTTTAACCATAACATATCAAACATTTGACTAAATTTATCATGTATTTTTCTAAATCATGGTCATAACATGAATTAGCTAAATACCTTATTGAAAACATGAATATTAATTTACTCATAGAGTAAAATATAGATTGTTGGATATATCCCTTAAATCAAAAAATTATTTAGACTCCATGAATGCGAAAATTAACCACTTTGAAAAGAAATGATTTATCTGTTCCATGGTAACCAGTAATATCAAATTTACATTATCTATATTAATAAAATCTTTGTCCCAGCATAATTAACACATCATCTTGAACATATTAATGGTTATATTTCTCTCAACCATGTGTTTTCAAAAAAGTTCAACCTCCTACTAAATCTCCATTATTATTACAACTCAACATATTCTCTCCAATCAAAATTGAAAAATTTATACACAAAAATTATTATAAATTTTATCATTCTTATAACAATAATATCATTAATAAAATACTAAAATGAAATAATTCTATGATATAAATGTGACAATATTATTTATTCCTCTTCAGTTTTATGAATAATATTATATTGACATTGATCACTTAAATATTTCAAATATATATTCCATTTATTATTGGGAAATTCATTTTAATAGTTCCCCATATCTCTATAGTTGAAGCATTGTACATTGGAAACTTATTTCTTTCCATTGTTATCAAAATCATAGTAGCCTTTCTATCCAAACGTGTAGAAAATTGCCAATCCTTTTAAGAAAGTAATAGGGTGTTTCATTTAACAATTATCACATATAGGAAATTACTTTTCCATTCTTCCCATTTTCTATATTTTTCCTACTAGTCGTTTCCTTCTCATGCTTCACTTTGAGGAGATAATGCATTGATAATTGTTTTTGTGTCATGTAAGAACATGATACAATTTCCTCATATGTAGAAATATTTTGGGAGACTATATCAATTTGACTTATTATCTTAATGCCATAAAATATATGATCATTATTATCATTGGGAATACGTAAATATACATGGTACCCATTACTTATGCTTGGATCCATTTATAAATAAGGGCATAGTTTCGAATAAGTAATATAATTATGAAAAAATGTATAATCCCAAAAATTTATGATGTTACCCTATAATTCTCCACAAATTATATCCTATATTTTTGTTCCCAAATTAATATATTCAAAAATATAGTTCTATTAGGTTATACTATTATTCCTCTAATACCAATTGTAATGCACCTAACATAGTAGCCTAGATCTGGTGGCTCAATTTATTTAATTGGAATTATTACAAATAAAAATATACCTAAGTAATGATTAGTTTAGTATTTTGGAAAACTTTATACACACATGATAATAATATTACCTTGTTAATATATAATGAGAAATAATATGTAATAAAATACAATACATGGCATAAATGAAAACTCATTCAAGGAATTCAACTACATATCCAGGGAAAAGGAAAAAAATAAGGGTGACCAAAAATTCTCTATAATGGTTAAATATATTTTAAAATATAATAAATAAAGAAATATAAATTATTAGTCTAAGTTAAATGATTATAATACATTTAAATTAATAAATAGCTTGAGCATAATGTCAATATAATACTAGATAATGAAATAAATTCATATAAATAATCACATGAGACTGATGATTGGGCATGAATATTCTAACTAATGAAATAATCAAATAGAATAACAATAATGAAGGAATTAATAAATTTTTTATTCTAATTTATCATGATATACACTCGACAATGTTACTCTCAATAACAATCCTTAATATAGTTTAAGTTTTTTGGTAGATAACCATCTGATTTGGCCAAAAGATTCATCTCATAAGACTACTTATGCATCGAGGGGCATACCATAACAATTTCGTAACCCATGTACTTCATGTCCAAAACAATACTAATATATTTAATGAAAAATTTAAATAATAATAAAAAATATTATTAAATATCACCATTGATTAAAGGATACATATTTGTCAATATTTCCCCAGTTAATCAAATAAATTTCAATATAATAACATTATATAGAAATGTTGTATGATATTGTAAATAATCATAATCATAAAACATGAATATTTATATTTATGTTAAATTTAACATCTAATGAAAAATTAATACAACGATGTATTATTTTCAAGATAATGTTAACATTCTTAATAGAAAAGTGAGATTGTGAAGATAACTTTTACCATATAGTATTTTTTTAAGTCCAAACCCCTTAGATGAGATAATTCATAGTGAAAAATAAAATTCCATGATTTATGATTGAATAAATATATTTAATAAACAAATTGAATTATATTTACTACATTGGATTGAATTGATATATGTTAAATAGATCTTAATGAAATGTAAATTAAGAACAAATCCATTACCTTACCCTTCCTTTTGGTTGAACAGTCTTTAAAATCATGTATAATTGTTTTAATCATGTTATTATATTATAATAGAACCATTTTAATATTTATAATACCATATAATGTCATTTTATATATTATTATCACCAATATGTAAATAATAATTCATTATTTCAATTTTTACGAGTGTTGTTTACTGTGTTTTTCGAGTATGTTTTGACTTGTTATTTTTTTATTCCACAAACATCGATGATGATTTTCATTATATAGAATTTAAAACATGATTTAAATATCATATATATTCAGTATATATGAATTTAGAGTATTACATAGAATTTGTGATATAAAAAGAAACACACCATTCATGGTGATAATAGGTCGTACATATGCCAGGATATTGTTTCTATTTTCATGTTATATTTTATTAATGAAAATAAAATTATATATATATATTATCATTATTGTTTCATAATTATGTCATTTATATTACATGGTTTTATGAAATCAATCATTAATAAATTGTACGTAATCTGTTGACAAATCACTTTGCTTCCTAAGGCGGTAGTCTGTCATACACATGAGAAATGATATCGTATTCTAAATAGTCAAAAACTATGAAGGTATATGTGATATTATAATTACAGAATAATTATAACATCACCAAAATATCATATATATATATATATATAAGATATAAATCAATTATTATTCGTAACCATGAATTATGGTAACGACAAAATGAATGACATTAGTTTCATGAGGTTGTATCTATTGTACATGTGAACGATGATTACTTAACCCATATAATAGATGTGTGTGAAGTTTTATGTCATAAAAATTACATAGAAATAACTTTTTATATGAAAAATTATTATCTTATTATATTATCAAGGAATAAAAATAATTATAGGATGTTGAGAAAGAAATAAAATAAAAATGCTTTTAAAATAATGTTACCTATTCATCTAATTTCCTCCCTAGGTTTTATCTAAAATGATGAAATGGTTTACTTTTTCCAAAAACATAGATTCTATTATTATTTTAGGTAATTTTTAGAATTATTTTTAATTTCATGGTTGAGAAAAATTTCTTGAGGGTTGTCAAAATGGTGTGGGTGAGTACCTTTTAAAGTTGATGAGAAGTGTAATTCCAGTAAATAAATAAAAGTATTCATTATTATATGGTATAAATTTCTTAATATGCCTCCATAAATGAAAAATAAGTAATTTATTGTGAATTAGGGTCAATATAAACCATCAACACACAAAACTAAACACATTTTTACCATTATATTTCTTAAAATTCAAGTTTCCCTTCATTTACCATTTTGGATTTTATTATGAACCTAATTTTCTAACTTAAGTAATTTATCCATTAAGACTAAATTAATTTGAAACATATTATAAAATTTATACCCAATTATTATAAATTTTTTATATATTTTATAAAATAAAAATTCGATGTTGGATGGATATTTATTTTAAAATAATCACATTTACTGAGCATAAATGCTGCTTTAACCCTAACTGTAGTAATAATGTTTTTACTATTTATGGTTTAACATATTAATTCTATAAGATAAATAGGTTCATAAATGGATAATATAATATATTTATTAACATTTTTGTTACTATCTATAAGGATATGGTTTTTAGTAATTTTAAATTATTTGATAAAATATAATCTATTATAAAATTACATTAATGTCAATTTTAACATTATTTATTAAATATGAATTTAAAAAAATATCAGGACAATAATATAATTTTAATATATAAATTTAACAGATATTTACCAGGAAATATTCATCAACAAAAATACATAAATATAATAATTTACTAAATTTGTTTCACTATTAATATTTTTAGTACCATTTATTTCTTTAAATTATAAATTAATTTTTTTCTACTTTGGTGGTTCTTAATCATTTTAAGGAACAAATTAATCTATAAAAAATTAAGAGAAACTATTATGGTTAAAAATAATAATTTATCATTCAAATTAATATATATAATTAATCTAATGTGGTTTTTCACTTATTCTAAATATCTATAAATTTTATGTCTGCAAAGAACCATTTTTGTATTTTTCATTACGTGGATTATTATAGGAATAAAGGTAATGTAATAGTGTCCAAAAAAATAATACATATAGATAATATAGTTTTTATTGTCAATATATGTAGAGAAAATGTTTCATTTTCAATATTTGGTTAATTTTTACACCTTATATTTTATGTTTAACCTTATGTAAATTAATATTCTCTTTATTAATTGAAATTAATTTTAACTATTTTCACTACTCAAATTTGGTAAAAATTTAGATTTACATCATTATAAATTATAAATTATTCTTATTTCAAATATGGAATCCATTTTTACAAATTCAAATCAAATAAATGGTAAAAAATTAAAATTTATTTTATAGACATGATGATAAATTAGGTTTTTAATGAGAAAATGATCAAAAGATTAAAAAAAAATTATATATAGATTTAATATTAAAAGGATTAAAATGATCCGAAATAAATTAATATATTTTTTATTTAATTAATTCATATAAAAATGAATATAAAATATAATTTATCTATATAAAATTCATAAATAAAATGTCTGATTTTAATAAAAATTCAATATTTTTTACTATTCATCAAAAAAGGAAACATGTCATAAAAAATAAATAAAATTCACGGTAAAATAATTTTTAAATTCAAATTTAAAAATTAATATTATTTTTTGAAATAAAATTTATTATATCTCAAAGTTTTATTTTTTAAATGTGCGCTATAAAAAGGCGAAAAAATGCCTTTTGAAACGTATAGTTTTTATTAGTAAAAAATATATTGTTATTATCTTAAAACTATCGAATACATTATATGAATCAACAAAATTAATGAATATAGAATTAATAAATTTCATTAATACCATATAATAATAGTAATTTATTTAATTTATTATTATTCAATTCATTAGTCGTATAGAAATTTATTTTTTTATAAAACATTTCATTTATATTATGTTTTTTATATTAATTTTTATTTAATTGATAACCAATTAATTAAACAATATATTATTATAAGATATTTAATCAAATTTAATACAAAAAATTTAATACAGTCGATATAATTTTCATTTTAAATTAAAAAAATTAATAGTATTTGTTAAAACTCAAACATGCATTTAACACAATCTATTAAAGAAACATGTTCTCTCAATAATGCATGAATTAAATGCAATAAAATATATTTAAATTATTTAAAATAGTAAAGATATTATAAATTATTCATATTTTATATTCCATTCTATGATTTTTGTTGTGTTTCTTACTCATTATTGAATAAAATGTTACTGTTTTAGAATTTTGGAGGTGTTATGGGGAACCGTTCTTCAATGGGATCTATAATAGAGGCCTCATCGATGAGATATTCCTCATCATGGTCCTATCACAAAATAATGTATTATTAATTAGGTATAGGAATTTTTATATAGAAAATATTTACCTTGGTCAAAATATGATATCTAGGAAGCTAACTTAATAAGAACATGGAAACCACATCTCATTTATATATGATTCATGATCCATTGTTTTTTCTTATAACTTTTGGCTCTGTGTACTATGTGGAAAAGAATGTAATCAAAATCCTAATGAATTTATTTTTTATCCACCACACCATCACAAGGGTCCCTGGATCGGTAACCAAATATGGGACACATTGGACACCCATTCACTAAATTCTAAACCAATCCTCAAAACTACTATATCTGCAAACCCAATCCTAAAATAAAATATCCTCTAATATAAATATTATATGATATGACCAACTAGGGCCTTATTGGTTAATTATACATTATGTGTGCCACCCTAATCCAGCCTTCAAGAGGCCACTAGCTGGTGACTAATCCCATGTTTATATATCACACAAAAGGAGTTTTATTCTAATGAACCTCTATATACCCAGAAGTATCAATATAGACACTAGATTTATGTGTAAAATATAAAAATATATAAATAAATTCATGATAAATATATAAAATCCAACAACCAATTATGATAGTAAGTAATCATCTATAGAATAAAAATACAAGCCTAGCTACTAGAAGTAGGTCTGACATGACAATAATAGGGAAAATAGTCTCAACACCCAACCACCATGCTATCAATGATCCTGCCACCATAACAACCATATTATATAAAGAACCACCCATGATAGGTCTCCCCATATCTACATCAAATATCTTATAATCATTATAAGACAGAAACAATGTTTTCAAAGACTATCCATGAATGATTATATATAAACACTCTAGAATGCCTCAAAATAACCCATAAGCATTGAATAAAATTAAATTTATCGTGAAAAAAACATAGTGGAAAAAATAATGTTTAACTGATGTATTATAAAAGAAGATACTCGAGTATTAGTGTAAAGTATCATCTCATATCCATCCAAACAAACTCTTGTCTCTCAGCTTTTCATGCATAAATTTAAAGAAACATATGCATTCATCCCCATATAAGTCTTTGTAGGTTCCCCATGATGGGTGAAACATGAATTCTAGTTTTGGATACATATCCCTTTGGAGATTTATAAATGGGAAAAATACTAACCCAATAGATAGAGGATACCTACCATGTAATTTAGGTGAAATAATAACTCTCTATGATTATAAAGGTATAAGATCTCAACCTCATGACTAGATGGGAGAAATATCAAATACCTAGGAGGATCCTCATCCCACCGGGTGAAATACCAACATCGAAAGGGAATAACGATGGTTGAAAATAGACATCTGAAAAACTATTCTACACTATGAGGTAATAAACTATGTTTTTGATGGGTAAGGAATATATAATCCAATGTCATCTACCTATTTATACAAATTTCGTCAACTATGGAATTAAAAATACAACTAAGTAGTCTGTAATTCTAATCTCACAATTTATAGCCTCAAGGCTCAAGACGCATCATGTTACAATTCTATATTTGTTTCTCATGGAGTGGTAGATGATGTGTGGCCTTAGCCTGCATGGTATGTAATCTACCAATACATCCCCATGTGTATACTTCATATACATGGTATGTCATACCATCTATAGTGACACAAATATTGGGACCAACTCAATGTCATGTGATATATTTCACCATTTGAAACCCTATTACTATGAAAATCCTAATAACATAGTCTGTATTCTTATGAACTACTCATCATGTTGTTGGGAAATTTATAGGTACAAAACTTCTCCCATTAGTTTTTTCTCCTCCATCTCCCTTATCTTTGTCAAAACCAAAAATACTCAAACCACATGTTGAATATCATCAACCCTTTCTATAAAATTTCTCCAGTATATCAATCGTTGATAAAAATAAAGCATCATTACATATAATGGATGATCCATCATCCGTCATTCCCCATCTTTTGAAAACATGATCATATTATCCCTATTCAATTACTCATCTTTAACATAATTCTTGTTTCATTCCATAACATATGAAGACAATCCCCCAAAAAAGATCATGGGAATGTATTCATGGTCTTCTAATTAATTTAATCTATAGAAATTGTCGAAGTAACAGCCAAAATAACATCAGTGATGAATATTTATAGAACAAATGGAGAAATACATAAGTTAAAAATTGAGGATCCAAAGATGTCCATTTTGGCCTATCCACTATTATATTTTGAGAATTAAAGAGGTGGGGATTAAATTATATAAAAAATTATTCCATGAATGAAAATTATTAAAGAAATGAATAAAAATAAATATCATATACTGACATGGATTTTAAATGGCCGATTATAAATTAAATTATTATTTTAAAATACATGTGTTCATCATTGATTCATCAATTTGGGATCATCATTCAAAGTATTCTCCACCAAGGTTCTCCTAAGTCTCTTTATAAATTCTATATGGATGTGTGGATAACCCTGTAGAATATATATAGAGAGTTTTATATAGTTAAATCCAAATTATATGTATAATATAGAAAACTAAATTAAAAAAAATTATTTTTTTCTTTTCCAAGACTTCACATCAACCTAAACCCAACACAAATGAAACAAATAATATTCCTAGTGTAAAGTCTATGTTTTGTGTTTTTATGTTTTCTAGGATTTTTGATCTGAGGTATTTTTCAATTATAAATCTATTATCTCTATAATTATTCTTTTGAGTGAGCTTACATATTTAATATTTTTAATATATATATATTGGGGACATATGCTACATAAAAAATTGCACCGAATCCATAACTAGATATGAAAATATTATTAACAACATTCAAAGTGTATAATGATAAAAACCTTATCAGTTATAGTTTAGTATCCAATATAGGTGATCAATATATTACTACATATCTTGGGATTATAAGAATGAATCAAATCATATTTCTTAGATAAGTATCTACATCAATGTAGTTAATAATAAGGGGAAATAAAATAATTCCTCACTAGAATTATGCAATTGATGTTAAATATAACATGAAATGACTCAAAATACAATGATTTCAGGACAGAATATGGGTTAGAAATCGAATTATTGGTTAGTCCTTAGATTAGAACTTTTGGAATCACTACATATATTGTAATAATAAAAAAACATGGAACATGTACTTCTTGATTAGTAAAATATCAATGTAAGAAAAAAACATAAAAATGGAAAAATGAAACGATTATGTTCTCATATGGTGATAATTAGGTAAAAACAAATTTAAATCAAGAAACATGCACATAGAAAATTAGAGTGAATGAAACCTTTGACTAGGCCCTGGATGAAGTGTGTGAGAATAAATATGTATACTTTGATAATGGGATTCATTCAAAACATAGTATTATGAATTCGAAAATTCATAGATCTAGAAAATACATATGGGAAAGGGTAATAAAATTTATGAGTCTCATAATGAGATAATGAAAGAAACCTGGTATTAATGAGTACCAAACATTAGAACAAAATAAAATGTTTTTCTACAAATACAGGTCATTTCAAGACTCAACATGAATGAGGTAATGACCTTATACACCAGAATGGAGTGCGGAAGCTTGAAAAGGATTAAATTTGTTACTGGGTATGAGGAAATAGATCTTTGAATTTCTATATATTCTATAATAATATAAATCTATCCACATATAGTTTGTAAGAGATATCTAAACTGACATCTCTCATCTGGAAGAGGAAAATAAAATGATTTTTCCTAGGGAATGTTTGTTGATAATAATCCCAAAAAGAACAATTACAAATAGTGGGATATGATAGAATTATTGAGGTTAATGAGATTAAATTCCTTTTATAGAGTATTAATCAATGTTTTCACTATATATCATGAAATAATGTGGGGGAGGGAATAAATAATTCTGATATTAGGGAAATTTTTATCAGACAGTAGGAATGTAAATGGATATCAATACAGAAGGAACTATTAAATTTATCAAGCTACAATGTATGGAAGTTAGGTAATATCATTTAGACCACTCCATGATGTTTAATGATCGTGTGGGAAAGGTTTGGTGTCATGAAATTTAACATCATGAGACAATAATAATATAACATGGATTTCACAATCTTGTATCAAAGACATGGCTTCCATTAATTTCATGCTTATATAATGAAAACCTATTCCAATTATTTTATTATTATTTAGAATGAAATTTTTGATAAATATATAACAATGTTACTTGGAAAAGCATTAATTGCTTACAATCATGATACACTCCCAATCTATTGTGATTTTGTAAATTGATCTATTAGAGTATAGAATATTAATTATGTGTGGACCTTACAATTCAATTCCAGCTTAAAGGTCTTATATTAATGTATAATTTTTATTCTCATGGATAATTAAAAATATATATATATATATTAATTCATGGACACAAATCTTCTAATTGAATGATCATGAGAGATACATTTTATGGAAATCATGGTAATGAGGTTTTTTTAACATTTTATATTCAATTTATTCCAAACAATCAACTTATATTTGAATCTATTAATACTCTAATAGTTGATCAGAAGTGGAATTGTAAAGTGATAGAAATAGTGATTTGATGGGGAAAACTACATTTGTTCTATATACTAATGATGACAGTGTCTCATGTGTTGTAATATGGATCCATGTGAAATAATACCAAAAATCAACAAAGATTTTTTCATAAAAAGAAATGTTATCTTTACTAACTATATTCAGAATATATTTCATATAGTCTTAATGAATTCATATATATGTCCATTTACCATCACATAATAGTGCTAAGAATTATTAGGCAAAATATTATAATCTTGTAATAGTTTATTTAGTTTAATGGAACATATGTTATTCTGATTTTTCATCAAGATTTTATGAGGGGCTAATTTTTTTTATGATATTATATTTAATAAAGTTAATGAAATATTGTTAATGAACCTCATCCACGGTTACATATTCTACCCTTTTGTAAAATATGTTTATAGTAGTATAGATGGGCTTGAATTTTTAGAGATAGTTAGATGGTATTGACCCATGACATATATCCCAAATATAGTAAATTGAAATGAATAATTACAATTAAAAATTTCCTTTTAGTGTTGATGAATGATGTTCAAGTGAATTTGACATGCTTGAAAACATTTGGATAATAATATTCCATTATGAATCATTTATTGAAATAAATATCCAACTATTATAATTTAGTGGAAGAACATCGACCATGACTATTGATAAATTCATGAACCAACATGTATATCCTATGTAATAAGTACGGTTTATCCTCTTTTATAGAACATGTGGAGGACCCTATAAGTTCTTCTCCTACAGATTTCATTCTAGGAATTTTAACAATCATATAATATAAAATTTAATACCCATTGATAGATTTTCTCATTCATGGAATTATATTTTAAGAGAGATTGATTTTAGATATACATTATTATCATTGATATACAAACAATTAATTTTTTAGTAGTATGAGGAATATATATGATTTTACATAGAATAAACACCATTGGATTTCTTAATATCATCTTGGATATGTCGAGATACCACCCTATAGTGTATGATGTGAATCATTATCCCGTTGTAATCAATATCTTCCAGGGTAATACATACATATTAGAATGCATTTGAAACTACATTATGTGAGTCTAGAATATGTAAAAAATTAACTCTAAAGGAAACTATGAGATTAAATTACCTATATATAAAATGAGGGTTATTGTTTCATCTATATTACTAGAATAGTTCCCATAAATGATTCTGATCAATAATTCCAAAACAACATTAAAATTTTTATATATAGATCTTATCAAAAACATGTGGCGAGAACATTGTATCATGTCTTGTTATTGGTACACACTTATGATAAATTAAAAGAACAGGGTTGAAATTCCATTATCAAGGTAATGAACACAATCCAAAATCCAACCCAGTTGAGTTATTAATTTTTGAACCTTCTCTTATATGGAGTGAAAGATGCACCATCGAAGTAAAATTATCATTTTTAATATGTATCATTATATGAGAGAAAATTTTAATAAGTGAGTTACATATCCAATTGTATATCTTCTAGGGTATGTTATGATATAAGAAAATATACACACACATTTCCTTTGATTAAATTCTTGGATAAAAAGTAGATTTCAAATTTATATATGATTCTTTCACATCTCACTGACCTTGATATCAATATGGAGAGTCCAAGGATTTATTAAAAATGATTCATATGAGAATTTAGGTTGGAATGTTAATGTTGTCGACAATATCGAGGTTTATAAATTATAGATGTTTTAATAATGTATTTTTTCAATCTCATAACATCTAATATCACCCGAAAAATTTCTCAACTAGAAAATAGAGGTTTTTGTCCATTTATTCATCATTTATTTAAAATTTTGAACATTATGTGACCACTCAATTTCTAAAAACCCAGAATTTCCATGTAATTCTTTTTAACTAAATGGTAATTTTATGAGTCCGTGAAAATTTATGTCGCATGATTCTGAGGCATGGTTTTCCCAGAATCAATTTCTGATGTTTTGTTCGGGTACGTTCAGCAAACATACGAGCAGGTTTTTATAACTTTTAAACCAGTGCTCGGAATTGAAATTTTAGGTCACTACTGAGCTTGCATCATTGATATTCTCTTAAATAGGCCTTCACCTCTAAGGTAGTTGGCCGAGATTGAAAGATGGTTTTTGGGTTTTTCGTGAATGAATAAAATAAAATTAATGTTGTGTAGCTTTAATTTTTATTTTTATTTGAAACCACCCATGTGGTTATTTTTCATATGTGGGGACCACCTGAATTGAAAACCACCCATGAGAGGTTATGGAGGTGGGAACCACCCTAGCCTAGCCTCCCATGAGAAGTTATGGGGGTGGGGACCACCTGAGGCATAAACCTCTTGAACTCCCCTCTTAAGTGTGGCATAACATCTTAAACTCCCCCACTTTAATGGTTCCACCCCCTTTTTAATTTATTATTCCAACACCTCTTGAATTAATGGTGCAATTCAAATTAAATTAATAAAACATAATTTAATTTATATAGGCCATTCCTTTGTTGGGAGTGGGGTTCGAAGATAACTTGGACGAACTTATTCTCTCCAACAAAAAGCACTCCTCCCAACGAAGAATGACCACCAGAGAATTAAGAATGAGGAAACCGACCCCAAGCTGGATCAGAAACACCATGTGGAGGCAACTAATGTAGGAGGTCTTCAGTCAAAGAACGTCCTTCCCTTCTCATCGACTTCTGTCTATCCCCAACGATGTCGTCTCCATCCTCGCGACCTCTGTTGATGAATCAAATAAGGTAGGAGTTCAAGATTTGTTAATTATTGCACATTCTTCATTTTACTTCAAGGATTACTATTCGAAGCCGCATGCTATCTCTCTAACACAGAGGGTGTGGGCCGAATGAACATGGCCCGACCCCTCTGCCTTACATTTTGGATTTTGATGCTAATCACCAGATCAGTTCAGGTTGAGAGATTTTCATCAACAATGACTGCGGATCAAATACAACATCCTAAGGAGAACGCGGCTACTTATGGAACAAGAATTGGGCCACCGAAACTCGCCCAGTGACCCACAGATAGTTCTCCTGTAGTTGAAACCGACAAACATCACCGCATGGATGGCAGTGGAACAACTGCACCGCCAGGTTGCTGAGGAATATGTGGTGTAGCGCACACCACACGATGGACCAAGGGGCCCGACCGTGGCTGCGGCGAAAGATGAAGGGGGGTCGGCTCTGCCGGTCGCCAGAGTAGGCGCAGTACAACCATGCCACGTGGAAGGCGGCAGGCCTCTCAACCAGCCTATAGAAGCAGGACCGACTGTGTCGATCCCGCGTGACACTGACCGGTGCCACGTGGTTCTGGTTTTGAACCCCCCCAAATAGCTAATCCCTTCAAGAATCCAGGGGCCCGGCCTCCTCCTAGACGCGGTTGGGGTGAACCCCACGGGCCCCCAGCCGCGGGCCTCGTGCAAGCCGAGCCCAGTGCATGTCAGCCCCAGCGCAGGACGGACCCAGAATGAGCCAGGTTGCCCCTGTGGTCCGGGCCACCCTCCGGGGATGGGTCTGACCTGCAGACCGGGTCGGTCCGACTGGGCCGGACTGGACCCGGACCTATTTGACCTATTTCCACTCTTTTGCTCATAACATGAGCTATGAGTGTCCAATTGACGAACCGTCTACAGCAATAGAAACCTTGGAAGAAGAAGGTTATTTTTTTATTCACCACTCACAGTTTGGATACAGTTGGATTATGGCCAGGTTGGATCAAACATAAATCCAATCGGGCCCTCTAAACAGAAAATCCAATAATTCTCAGACCGAGCATTTGATTGATGCACCATCTTTCGCATTGGGTATCTTATGCCAAGACAGATCTTTTGGATACATTTACATGGTACTATATGGAAGTTGATGTATCAACACTTGTCTTGAGGTGAGGACCATCTGGGAATCAAGCGTGCTTTGTGTGGAAACCATGTGGCTGGAAGCTTTGTGACTACTGTTCCTAGATCATATGTGGGTTTGAAAGCTCTGACTACTATTTCTATATCCTGTCTAGGTTCGACAGTTCTGACTACTTTTCCTAGATCCTGTGTGGGTTCGATGGTTTTTACTACTGTTCCTGGATCCTGTGTGGGTTCGACAGCTCTAACTACTGTTCCTGGATCCTTAGTGGGTTCGACAGCTCAGACTACTATTCATGGATCCGGTTTGGGTTCGACAGCTATGACTACTGTTCCTGGATCCTGTGTAGGTTTGACAATTTGGACTACTGTTCCTAGATCCTATGTGGGTTTGATAGTTTTGACTACTTTTCATGGATCCTGTGTGTGTTTGACACTGCTAACTACTGTTCCTGGATCCAATGTGGGTTCGACAGCTCTGACTATTATTCCTGGATCCTGTGTGGGTTCGATAGAATAGATGATTTAGTGGCTACAACAAACCATCTCTAACTCTCTACATAAGTTGTATACTTGTGTGAGATGAGGTAGAAACTTTTGTTTTTTCCTCATGATTGAGATGGATTACTTAATAACATATGTATATGTATGGTCATGTACCTAAGTGGGGTTATCTGATGATTTCATACATTGTGATTTATCCTTGATGGCTTTTGTGAGACCATGTGGGTCTCAGGGTCCCTAATGAGTAACTTTATACTCTCCCCTGCACGAGCTATGCCCGCACCTCATTGTGTTGGATGTAGATGACGGACAACGCTTACTAAGGCTAAGATCACCAGGATAGGATGGTACCCGGAGGTGGACCATACGGCATGATGATACACAGAGGAGACAGATGGACCTGGAGTGTTGAGGAGGTGATATTTACCTACCCTTTAGATAGGAACCTCAGAGGAAGAACCAGCGATAGTTTTTCTTTTCTTTAGTTGTATATTTCTTTTCCTTGTACGTTATAGTTGGGCATGTATTTTTTACCCCCTTTTTACTTTTAGTACACATTTTTATACATTTTTACTTAGTTTTTTGCTTCCATCTTGTACTCTGTTGTGTGAATTTTCAGGTTATAAAGGCAATTCCTTCCTAGTTTTAAGGATTTATAACTTTGGTGCTAGTCGCCAGACCCTGGCCTATGGAAGGCTGGCATTGGGTAGTCACGACATGGGCCCTGGGGGACGGGTCATGAAAAATTTGTATCAGAGGATTCTTTTCTGTAACACCCGAGACTTTTATGTTATATAAATCATCAAAGGAATCTTTTTCTACACAACACTTGCTTGGCTTGCTTTACATGAAATCGTGACCTTCCTCGATAGCTTGCGTCGTACGCAATACCGAGTTTCACTAAACAACGATATGCTATTAAAATAAAACTAGCCGTTATGAATAGTAAAAACCACTTTTTAAAATTTTATAAATTTTATTTTTCAAAATGGACTTCATTTTTGGATTCGGAATACCGAAATTAGCCTAGGGTGAAATTTTGGTATTTTTCTGAAAACTTTCAATTTTTGATGAATAGTGAAACCACTAAGTGGTAGGTTAAAAACTGAATTTTGCATAAAACTTAATTTTACCACTTCTGTGAATGGAATTTCGAAAATCCGACAGACACGGTTAATATCAAGGACTAAAATGTGGTTCAATGAGATGAAAATAATTTTTGGTGAATAGTAACTTGTTACTTTTTTTACCACGGTTAATAGTAAATAGGGTAACTAAGGGTAAATATGATATTACTATTACCCTAACACATGTCTTAATTCTATTGGATAAGTGTAATTCGACCAAAAACAACCTTATGAATATAATATGACCATTTAGGTCCACTTGGATTAGATTATGACATTTAATATTATTTTATTTAATGAATTGTTAAAATAGTTAAAATCAAAGTTCAATAACTAAAACATTTTTAATATGGGGTTATACATAAGATAAATTCGACTATAAATATTCATTAGAATGCTAAAACGATTTCCTACATAATGGTATTTTATTTGTAATTTTTAGACATTAAATAATATAATTTATTTATGACACAATGATGATGCAGTAATTATCTTATTAATGAAATATTGACATAATTGATGTTATAAACACCAAAATAAATGTAATTTGAGACTTTTTATGAATTCCACTAATTTTATATGTTAATATGATATATTAGTGTTGGTTTAATCAACTTGGTTAGAACATATAATTATGTTATGACTTTTACAAAAATCATATATCAAATAGTGTCAAAATTGACACAAAATAGTTTTTAAATGAAATATTATATTACTAATTGTTATTTTATTCCTAAAAATCTAAGGCTCAGCCAAATGACTTAGATAAGGATATATATATTAATAATAAACAATTTGGAGTTCGTTTGGCATGTTATAGTAAGTGTATTAACCATATAGTGAAAGAAAACAAAAAGACACGGTAAAAGATAAATTATTTAACTTAGAGTTAAATCTAATTGATAAGGTTAAAATAATACCCTAAACTTGTCTAAATATTATTGGTTGACAGGATTTCGACCCATCCCCACTTTACCTTCGAAATAAGACTCTTTGGAACCATTATAAACCGATTTTGACTTTAATATAAAATAATTTTTTGAGGTATTCCTAAGGTGACCCTCTCCTCCCTTATAAAAGGGAACCTCCTCCCCCTCCTCCTCACACCAATTTGAGCACTCAAGCTCGGCCAAACCCTGCCATTTTCTCCTCTCCACTTCCCTAGAATAATCCTATAGGTCCTGGTCTTCTTCAAAGACCAATCTTAGTTCCCTAAGTGGAGGATTCAAAGAGGCGTTCCAAAGAAGAGGTAATATCCATTACCGATCTTTTCAATTTCTTTCATCTTCAACTTCTTCTTCTTTAGTTGTTTCATGATAAAGTAATAACATCAGTATTACTTACATACTGATATGTTATTATAAATATGAAACAACCCTAATTCACCTTCTATCCATCCTACAGAAAAATGAAATCACCGCGCGTGCGTACGTACGGAATACCGTCTCCACGCCGTGGTGTAATCTATTTTCCACCATCACCTTACAAGGATGGGTATAATGGTGTAATGAGTAACTATTTATGATTATTTAAAAGTAATATTGATACTGAAATAATATATATATACTCCAATACAATTCCACGATCATAGGAATGATATCATCACTCGTGCGTACGTACGGAATACTGTCTCCACGATGTGATGCGACTCGTTCTACATAATCATCATTACATAGTAATTATATAAATGAATTGAATGAATAAATATGATATATGTTACACTAATACCATTCTGGATATAAGGTATCTATAACCTTAAAAGAAGAAGAATAATTTATTCGGCAAAACACGCATAAGAACAAAAGGCAATAAAGACCCGAGTAAAATGTAACAATGAAATATTACTAACAAGAAGCTAAGAATATGACCATATATGATATCATATCAATATGTATGATTCTGGAATAAGTAAATAACATTATTTAAACCATTATACAGTAGATTCGGAAATGTACAAAGCAAATCGGACCTAAGGTAAGGGAAATATCACAATCTCACTTTTATCCGAGATTGTTTTTACTTTGGTAATTACTGGGGTGTATTTTATCATCCACATCCATGTTCCCTCAATATGTAATATTATTTCCATCCTTCTACAATAGTTCATATCCAATTTTACCCTTCAGTGAGTTTTTAGTAAAAGATATGAAAGGAATCTTTTGTCATTTTTCGTACAAGGTTCTTTTTGACTTTTCCGACAAAAGTACGAAGAATGTTTTTTTTAACTTATACGGTATGAATGGATTTTTAAAAAATTATTTCAAAGAAGCATCCTTTACAAGTTTTCAAGTTTATTTTTAATCAACTTATTTTATTTTAAAGTCGTAGGACATGTTATTAAAGGAAAAATGTTTTTTGAAGAAGAAAGGATATTTTCCTTAGGAATGGAGTTCAAGTGTTTTATCAAAATTATTTTCCATCTAAGATAGTAAAGGGTTCTGTTTTTATCCCTATTATTACATTGATTTGATTATGTTGTAAGTGAATTATTTTTATGAAGTCATTTACCTTATATGATTTGTTTTATGATGTCATGATGTTTCAAGAATCCCATTTTTGTTACATGTGTTATGCAATGATGTATGATTTATGATTATGTGGCACACATAAGAAAGGATTCATTATAAGATGGGTGGGACCTATATCTCCCTCCAATGCATTGGGTAAAGATTTTATATCTCATGAGATAGACATGGCTGGAACGGTAGGTTATACCGGTTCAGTGAAACAGGACTGGAATGAGGGTGACTCGGTTCAGAAAGGGACTTTGTCCACTAAGATAGTCTTGGCAATGAGTCATGACTAACAAGAAATGATTTTCCATGATTATGTGTGCATGCCACAAAGTTTCAAGTTTCATGTTATGATTGTGGGGATCTCATTTTCACTTCTATGATTTGTTCCATGTTAAGATATTATGATCTCTTTTGCAGGTTATGATTTTCAAAAAGATATGATATGATTTTCATTTCCTTTATTTGCCCTTGCTGAGCATTTGAGCTCACCCTTTTATGTTTTCTTTTCCCCAGGTCAGGAAGATGGATATTAAGTAGAATATGCTAAAAGGGACCTTAGATATGATGAAATAAATGGGATACACTGTAGAAGATTTATGAACCAGTTGTTTATGTTTCCAAGTTTCTAAAGACACTATACCTATACGGTCCTTTGTGGTTTTGTCATATGTTGTAATAAGTGTACTTCAATTTTGAAGTATTAACAATGTATGTAAAGTATGGGTCGTTATAGTTGGTATCAGAGGAAAGGTATAGTCAACCTTTGGAAACTAGGATGTGAAAGCCTTAGTAAGAATCCTAAGGATAAGTCTAAGAATAGAACACAATCTTAGTGTTTTAGAAATGGCCATGAATAACCTAGGATAAGACCTTAAGCGTGAAAATTTTATTCTTGAATTATGTGGTTTTCCTATTATAATTAGTGTTGCTCACACTATTCTTCTTGGTTTTAGTCAATGGCTGGAACCCGAAGGAACCGTGTTAATGCGGAATGCGATGGGCAATGCAATGATTGTCCCCCTGAGCAACCAAACGATATGGGATCTGGAATGCAAAATCTTGTAGCCATGCTCACACAACTTTCTCAAGCTATGAATCATGCAGGACTTCCAAACGAGCAAAGGAAGGAGCAACATTCTGTTGAATCCTTCATGAGGCAGCGTCCACCTTCTTTCAGCGGGTCTACTGATCCATTAGTTGCTGAATAATGGATTAGTACTACTGAAAAGATATTTTCAGTTCTTCAATGTTCTGAACATGATAAAGTCATCCTAGCAGTGTATCGTTTGGAAGGAGATGCTGATCAATAGTGGAATCTTATTAAGAATACGAGGCAAAGGGATGAAATTGAGTCTATGGAATGGGATGAGTTCAAGAACTTATTTTTCAATAATTACTTCCCTTGTATTCTCCGAACAAAGATGGAGAAAGAGTTTCTTGAACTGAAGCAAAGGGATGATGAATCTGTTGGTACTTATGAAGCAAATTTTACAAGACTTGCAAGGTACGCTTCTGGTATTATTATCCAACCTGAGAGTAAGATCGATCAATTCTTTAGTGGCTTAAAACCAAGTCTTCGAAGGGCATTAGCCATAAGGGACTTCAATAGCTACGAGGAAATCGTTCGATGTGCTCTCAAAGTCGAGATGGAGATTGGAGTAACCCATCAGTCATATGGGTTTGATAAGAAGAGGAAAATGGAATTAAAAGAAAAATATAAAGAGCACACTGAAAAGAAGATGAGCTTTCCCTTATGCTCAAAGTGTGGAAAGAAACATAGAGGGAGTTGTCTTAAAGGGACAAGTAAATGTTTCAAATGTGGAAAGGAAGGTCATCGGGCATTTGAATGCCGCGATAATGGGAAGAAGATGTCTAATGATGCAAACAAAGGAAGGGATACACAGAATGAACCTACTACACTTCAATGTTTCAAGTGCAAGGAGATGGGGCATTATGCCAATCAATGCCCAAATCCAAGGGTTGATGATGATGGTCGACGTCAACAAAATCTTAAGGCTAAAGACAAAGTAAAGTCACATGCAATTTCTATTAGCGATGTGGAGTACGATAACGATGTGGTGAAAGGTACACTTACCATCCACTCTAAAAAAGCAAATGTTTTATTTGATTTTGGATCCACCCACTCTTTTATTTCTGAAGAATTTTCTAAGGGTATCACCGTATTACCTCAACAATTAGATGTTGAGTTAGCTGTGACAACACCTAATGGCACATCAATCGCATCAAAAGTTTATAATTCTTCTCCGATCGAAGTTTGTGGGAAAGTGCTTCCTGCAAATCTTGTGATCCTTCCTATAGTGGAATTTGATGTGATTCTTGGCATGGATTGGCTTTCTTTATACGGAGCTCATATCAATTTTCAAAGAAGGGAAGTCACATTTCATATTTCAGATCAATCTATGATTATCTATCAATGCAAGGATGAACATAACCTTCCAGTGGAAATTTCTTCCATTTTATGGGTATTGATTCCACTAAATGAAGGTTATTTATCTCAAATGGTTGGTGAGAAACTCGTGATTAAGAATATTCCCATCGTACGGGAGTTTGATGATGTCTTTCCGGAGGAATTACCGGGTCTTCCACCAAATCGTGAAGTTGAGTTTTCAATAGAACTCGTACTGGGTGCTTTGCCTATTTCAAAGACACCTTATAGAATGGCCCCAATTGAGTTGCAGGAATTGAAGAAGCAACTCCAGGGGAATCTTGATAAGGGATTCATACGCCCTAGTGCGTCACCTTGGGGAGCACTTGTTCTATTTGTTAAGAAGAAAGATGGATCAATGAGACTCTGCATTGATTATCGAGAACTTAACAAGATCACTATCAATAACAAATATCCTCTCCCACGCATTGATGACTTATTTGACCAACTACACAGAGCTCAATACTTTTCCAAGATTGATCTTCGTTCAGGGTATCATCAATTAAGGGTCAAAAGGGAGGATATACCAAAGACGGCTTTCCGTACAGGGTATGGACACTATGAATTTATAGTGATGCCATTTGGTCTTACTAATGCCCCTGCTATCTTCATGGATCTAATGAATAGAGTCTTTAAAGAATATCTTGATCAATTTGTGGTAGTCTTTATAGACGATATTCATGTCTATTCAAAGAGAAAGGAAGAGCATGAACATCACTTGAGAATTATATTGAAGACCCTGAGAAAGGAGAAGCTTTATGCCAAATTTACCAAGTGTGAATTTTGGCTTCAAAAAGTTGCATTTTTGGGTCACATAATCTCAAAAGAGGGGATATCTGTGGATCCAGCAAAAACAGAGGTTATCGAAAGATGGTCAAGACCAACAACAGTAACTGAGATCCGAAGTTTTCTTGGTTTGGATGGATATTATCGACATTTTGTAAAGGATTTTTCACGATTATCTAATCCACTCACCAAGTTGACTCGGAAAGGAGTTAAGTTTGTTTGGACAGAGGAATGTGAAGAGAATTTCAAGGAGTTGAAAAGAAGGTTATCCAGTGCACCTGTGCTCACACTGCCTTGTAGTGGAGAAAGGGTTGTGATCTACAGTGATGCATCCAAGAAGGGATTGGGGTGTGTTCTTATGCAAAATGATATGGTGATAGCTTATGCCTCACGAAAGTTGAAAATCCATGAGCAAAATTACCCAACACATGATTTGGAGTTGGCTGCGGTAATCTTTGCATTAAAGATTTGGAGGCATTACCTTTATGGTGAAAGGTGTGATATTTATATTGATCATAAAAGTTTAAAGTATATTTTCACACAAAAGGAGTTGAATATGCGTCAAAGAAGATGGTTGGAGCTGATTAAGGATTACGACTGCTCAATCCATTACCACCCTGGGAAAGCAAACAAGGTGGCAGATGCATTAAGTCGACAAGACCATGCTAGTTTATCCATGATGAGGATCACAAAAGATCCAATATTTATGGATTTACAAAGGATGGATCTTGGAATTATAATGGAAGGGGGAAAATCTTATCTTTCTCAAATGAATGTTCAACCATCTATACATGTGAAGATTAAAGAGGCACACAAAGAAGATGTCGAGTTACAAAAGAAGGTGAGAAATGTTCCTGAATTCAACCTTGATTATGATGGTATAATAAAGTTCAGGAATCGGGTTTGTGTTCCTCCCATCCCCGAATTAAAGAAGGAGCTGCTGGATGAGGCTCATAGTTCTTCATTCTCTATTCATCCTGGAAGCACGAAGATGTATAGGGACCTGAAAGAATACTTCTGGTGGGATGGCATGAAAAGAGATGTTGCTGAATATGTCTCCCGATGCTTGGTTTGTCAACAAGTTAAAGCTGAGAGACAGAAGTCTAAGGGGATGTTACAACCATTACCCATACCTGAATGGAAATGGGAAAACATCACTATGGACTTTGTCACAGGACTTCCTAAAACATCCAAAGGCAATAATGCTATCTGGGTCATAGTTGATCGTCTTACAAAGTCTGCACACTTCATTGCTATTAGAGAGGATTTCTCTCTAGATCCGCTTGCCAGGATATATGTAAAGGAAGTGGTAAGATTGCATGGAGTACCACTTTATATTATATCTGATCGGGATCCGAGATTTACCTCGAAGTTCTGGCGAAGTCTTCAGCATACTCTGGATACAGAGTTGAGTTTCAGCACTGCTTATCATCCCCAGACAGACGATCAGTCTGAGAGAACAATTCAAACCCTAGAAGATATTTTGAGAGCTTGCTCTATGGATTTAAAATGAGGTTGGGATCAACACCTACCTTTGGTGGAATTTTCTTATAATAATAGCTTTCACTCCAGTATTCAGATGGCTCCTTATAAAGCTCTCTATGGAAAGAAATGCAGGACTCCAACTTGCTGGGATGAAGTTGGGGAAAGAAAGCTATTAGGACCTGATCTCGTTGATGAAATGGCAGAAAAGGTCAGATCTATTCAACAACACATAAGAGCAGCTTAGAGTCGACAAAAAAGTTATGCCGACAACCGAAGAAAAGACCTAGAGTTTGAAGTGGGCGATAAAGTGTTCTTACGAATATCTCCCTGGAAGAGGGTTATGAGATTTGGAAAGAAGGGGAAGTTGAGCCCTAGATATATCGGTCCTTTCGAAATACTGGATCGTGTTGGAAAGGTAGCTTACCAATTGGCGCTTCCATCGAATCTCTCTCAAGTTCACGATGTGTTCCATGTATCTCTCCTGAGAAAGTACATACCTAATCCTTCACATGTACTCAGCTCAGAAGTTGTACCGTTGGAGCAAGATCTTTCTTATGAAGAACAGCCGATAGAGATTCTGGATCGTAGCGAAAAATTCTTACGAAACAAGACCACTCTCTTGGTGAAAGTTTTATGGAGTAACCACCAATTAGAAGAAGCTACATGGGAGCTTGAGGATATGATGAGGGAGAAGTATCCTCATCTGTTTGTTACAAAGTGAAGAATTTCGAGGGAGAAATTCATTTTAAGGGGGGTAGAATGTAACACCCGAGACTTTTATGTTATATAAATCATCAAAGGAATCTTTTTCTACACAACACTTTCTTGGCTTGCTTTACACGAAATCGTGACCTTCCTCGATAGCTTGCATCATACGCAATACCGAGTTTCACTAAACAACGATATGTTATTAAAATAAAACTAGCCATTATGAATAGTAAAAACCACTTTTTAAAATTTTATAAATTTTATTTTTTAAATGGACTTCATTTTTGGATTCGGAATACCGAAATTAGCCTAGGGTGAAATTTTGGTATTTTTCTAAAAACTTTCAATTTTTGATGAATAGTGAAACCACTAAGTGGTAGGTTAAAAACTGAATTTTGCATAAAACTTAATTTTACCGCTTCTGTGAATGGAATTTCGAAAATCCGACAGACACGATTAATATCAAGGACTAAAATGTGGTTCAATGAGATGAAAATAATTTTTGGTGAATAGTAACTTTTTACTTTTTTTTTACCACGGTTAATAGTAAATAGGGTAACTAAGGGTAAATATGATATTACTATTACCCTAACACATGTCCTAATTCTATTGGATAAGTGTAATTCGACCAAAAACAACCTTATGAATATAATATGACCCTTTAGGTCCACTTGGATTAGATTATGACATTTAATATTATTTTATTTAATGAATAGTTAAAATAGTTAAAATCAAAGTTTAATAACTAAAACATTTTTAATATGGGGTTATACATAAGATAAATTCGACTATAAATATTCATTAGAAAGCTAAAACGATTTCCTACATAATGGTATTTTATTTGTAATTTTTAGACATTATATAATTTAATTTATTTATGACACAATGATGATGCAGTAATTATCTTATTAATGAAATATTGACATAATTGATGTTATAAACACCAAAATAAATATAATTTGAGACTTTTTATGAATTCCACTAATTTTCTAGGTTACTATGATATATTAGTGTTGATTTAATTAACTTGGTTCGAACATATAATTCTGTTATGACTTTTACAAAAATCATATATCAAATAGTGTCAAAATTGACACAAAATAGTTTTTAAATGAAATATTATATTACTAATTGTTATTTTATTCCTAAAAATCTAAGGTTCGGCCAAATGACTTAGATAAGGATATATATATTAATAATAAACAATTTGGGGTTCGTTTGGCATGTTATAGTAAGTTTATTAACCATATAGTGAAAGAAAACAAAAAGACACGGTAAAAGTGAAATTATTTAACTTAGAGTTAAATCTAATTGATAAGGTTAAAATAATACCCTAAACTTGTCTAAATCTTATTGGATGATAGGATTTCGACCCATCCCCACTTTACCTTCGAAATAAGACCCTTTGGAACCATTATAAACCGATTTTGACTTTAATATAAAATAATATTTTGAGGTATTCCTAAGGTGCCCCTCTCCTCCCTTATAAAAGGGCACCTCCTCCCCCTCCTCCTCACACCAATTTGAGCACTCAAGCTCGGCCAACCCCTGCCATTTTCTCCACTCCACTTCCCTAAAATAATACTAGAGGTCCTGGTCTTCTTCAAAGACCAATCTTAGTTCCCTAAGTGGAGGATTCAAACAGGCGTTCCAAAGAAGAGGTAATATCCATTACCGATCTTTTCAATTTCCTTCTTCTTCAACTTCTTCTTCTTTAGTTGTTTCATGATAAATTAATAACATAAGTATTAATTACATACTGATATGTTATTATAAATATGAAACAACCCTAATTCACCTTCTATCCATCCTACGGAAAAATGAAATCACCGCGCGTGCGTACGTACGGAATACCGTCTCCACGCCGTGGTGTAATCTATTTTCCACCATCACCTTACAAGGATGGGTATAATGGTGTAATGAGTAAATATTTATGATTATTATAAAGTAATATTGATACTGAAATAATATATATATACTCCAATACAATTCCACGATCATAGGAACGATATCATCACTCGTGCGTACGTACGGAATATCGTCTCCACGATGTGATGCGACTCTTTCTACATAATCATCATTACATAGTATTTATATAAATGAATTGAATGAATAAATATGATATATGTTACACTAATACCATTCTGGATATAAGGTATCTATAACCTTAAAAGAAGAATAAGAATTTATTCGGCAAAACACGCATAAGAACAAAAGGCAATAAAGACCCGAGTAACAAGTAACAATGAAATATTACTAACAAGAAGCTAAGAATATGACCATATATGATATCATATCAATATGTATGATTCTGGAATAAGTAAATAACATTATTTAAACCATTATACATGAGATTCGGAAACGTACAAAGCAAATCGGACCTAAGGTAAGGGAAATATCACAATCTCACTTTTATCCGAGATTGTTTTTACTTTGGTAATTACTGGGGTGTATTTTATCATCCACATCCATGTTCCCTCATTATGTAATATTATTTAAATCCTTATACAATAGTTCATATCCAATTTTACCCTTCGGTGAGTTTTTAGTAAAAGATATGAAAGGAATCTTTTGTCGTTTTTCGTACAAGGTACTTTTTGACTTTTCCGAAAAAAGTACGAAGAATGTTTTTTTTAACTTATACGGCATGAATGGATTTTTAAAACATTATTTCCAAGAAGCTTCCTTTACAAGTTTTCAAGTTTATTTTTAATCAAATTCTTTTATTTTAAAGTCGTATGACATGTTATGAAAGGAAAAATGTTTTTTGAAGAAGAAAGGATATTTTCCTCAGGAATGGAGTTCAAGTGTTTTATCAAAATTATTTTCCATCTAAGATAATAAAGGGTTCTATTTTTATCCCTATTATTACATTGATTTGATTATGTTGTAAGTGAATTATTTTTATGAAGTCATTTACCTTATATGATTTGTTTTATGATGTCATGATGTTTCAAGAATCCCATTTTTGTTACATGTGTTATGCAATGATGTATGATTTTTGATTATGTGGCACACATAAGAAAGGATTCATTATAAGATGGGTGGGACCTATATCTCCCTCCAATGCATTGGGCAAAGATTTTATATCTCATGAGATAGACATGGCTGGAACGGTAGGTTATACCGGTTCAGTGAAACAGGACTGGAACGAGGGTAACTCGGTTCAGAAAGGGACTTTGTCCACTAAGATAGTCTTGGCAATGAGTCATGACTAACAAGAAATGATTTTCCATGATTATGTGTGCATGACAAAAAGTTTAAAGTTTCATGTTATGATTGTGGGGATCTCATTTTCACTTCTATGATTTGTTCCATGTTAAGATATTATGATCTCTTTTGCAGGTTATGATTTTAAAAAAGATATGATATGATTTTTATTTTCTTAATTTTCCCTTGCTGAGCATTTGAGCTCACCCTTTTATGTTTTCTTTTCCCCAGGTCAGGAAGATGGATATTAAGTAGAATATGCTAAAAGGGACCCTAGATATGATGAAATAAATGGGAGACACTGTAGAATATTTATGAACCAGTTGTTTATGTTTCCCAGTTTCTAAAGACACTATACCTATACGGTCCTTTGTGGTTTTGTCATATGTTGTAATAAGTGTACTTCAATTTTGAAGTATTAACAATGTATGTAAAGTATGGGTCGTTATATTTTCTATCGTAGAACTTAGGACTATTATCTTTTCTGTGAAGCTATTGTCTTAAGGGTACTAAGTACGGTTTTAAGTTCAGGGAGTCCGGTGTTGGTGTGGCAGCCAACGTATCCATACACCAGGACCCTGACTTCTGATTTCTGACTCAGTGCATGAAAAAAATGATTGCGTGTGTGTTTTCCATAGATTTCATTGTTATATCTAGAGTCTGATCACCATGTATAACTTATTGATCATGGTGCACCTGTTTCATTTCCGGATGACTCCACACAGATAGTCAGCTAGGGTTCTGAGAGTTTTTCTCATAGATAGCCCACCGAGCGACGAGGCCTTAGTGCATGGCCCTTTTCCAACGGAGGAACCAGCGGTACCACTCCCCATTGGGCCACCGATGCCACCAGCCCCAGTAGCAAAGAGTGCACACCGCTTGATAACGTTGCATGAATTCCAGCACCAGAGGCCTCTCGGTTTCAGGGGAGAGATAGACCTGCAGGCAGCTGAGGATTGGCTAGTGGCTGTGGTGAGGGTCTTCGGACTGGTAAGGATAGCAGCTGACCTTATGATGATCCTTTCTGCAAGTCTCCTTCATGCAGCAGCTGGAAGATGGTGGATCATGATGCTCTTGGTGTATGATAAGGCGAATCTACTCTGGGCAGACATCGAGATCCTATTTCGAGAGGAGATTGTCCCAGCCACCCTTCGTGCAGTGCGGATATAGGAACCACTTCAACTGTAGCAGGGCAGCATGACGGTGGAACAATACTCAGTGAGGTTCACCGACCATTCACACTAATGCACAGATATGGTAGGAGATCCATTCTTCAGGGCCCAACCTTTCGAGCAGGGGATCAGGTGAGAGATCAGAGTTCTGATGATCTCACTCAGCATCCCGACGCTGGTAGGGGTGCTAGAGAGAACCCTCCTGGTGAAGAATTTCTTTACTAAGCCGACTCCAGCAGCGAGATCCACCACCATTCATCATGTAGCGGAGTATCCTCCAGCTCGCAGCAGACAATTGTCGCTGAGTTCCAAGAGGACTAGACCTATAGGTAGACAACCTCAGGGAACGAGTTTTGTTGTGCGAGACACATGATACACATCTAGTCATATGAGGAACATGAAGTGTTTCTCATGCGGCGGGTATGGTCAAATGGCTCATGACTGTCTAACCCATCGTTCGAATGATCAGCAGCAAGTTGAGGGACTTCCAAGGCAGAGGAAGTGGTTTGATCATAGCGATCTGTAGGGAGAAGACGGATGTGGCCGAGGATCTGGCTGTGTAGTTGGCAGTGGACGACATTTTGAGGTGTCACAACCACCACCACCAGGAGGTCCACCCCTACCGAAGGGAGTAGGTGCACAGGGGAGAGCTCAACTCCAGCCAGCTGAGGCTTATGATCATGGCACTCCAGAGATGATTCGAGTTAAAATCTATATTTATTCCACCTTAGCAGTAGTTTTTAATGACACAGGTACTGGTCACTCTTTCATTTACACTACCCACATTCGAAGCTCAGAGATTCCAATAGAGTCGTTGGCTCAATCTTTAAAACTAGAGACTCCTACGAGAGTAGATTCGAGGATTACACACTAGTTCCTACAATGTGATATTACTCTAGGAGGCGAGATCTTCAGCTAGGATCACCTAATAGCAGCGTTGAGGCCTTACGATTTTATCTTGGGTATGGTCTGGTTTTCTATAGTCCATGCTCATATTGACTGTATTAGGCACAAATTGCAGTGTGTATAACAGATGGGATCAGTTTTACCTTCACCAGCGAGAAGGGAGCCTTTGCAGCATAGGACGGACTTACCTGGAGGTGGGTGCAGCCGATCACCCAATAGTTGTCCTGTTTTACCCTCAGAGCAGTAGATGTGGAGAGTCGATGATATCCTGTAGTTGTAGAACAATATGCAGATGTTTTCCCTGATGATGTCTCAGGTCTAACTCCTCATAGATATGTGGAATTTTATATAGACTTGTACCCCGTGATGGAACCGATATCTACACCAATATATCAGATGGATCCCGCAGAGCTCCACGAGCTGTGGGTATAGGTAGAGGACTTGCATGGGAAGGGATTCATCTGGAATAGTGTTTCTCCCTGGGTAGCCCCGATTTTGTTTGCCAAGAAGGCAGATTGGAGGATGAGGATTTTTTTGACAATCAGCACCTAAACGAGGTGATCGTGAAGAAAAGGTACCCACTCTCAAGGATTTATGACCTATTTGATCAGCTAAAGGGAGCACAATGGTTCTCAAAGATAGAACTCAGATCATGTTATCACCAGCTCAGAGTTCAAGACAAGGATGTGCATAATACATCCTTCAAGTTTTGGTATGGATACTATGAGTTCATAGTTATTTCATTCGGTGTAACCAACGCTGCAGCATTATTCATGGGACTCATGAACATGATTTTCCATCCATACCTTGATCTCTTTTTCTTAGTCCTCATTGACTACATTCTGATCTACTCGACTACTAAGGAGGAGCATGCCTACCATTTACGGGTAGTACTGGACGCACTCTGAGTGAACTAGCTTTATGGTAAGCACTCGAAGTGTCAGTTCTGGATCCGAGAGGTTCACTTTCTAGTACATGTCATCTCGAATGCTAGAGTTGGAATGGATCCGGTAAAGATTTAGGCATAACTTGCTTGGGAGCCTCCCACGAGTGTGATGGAGTTACGAAGTTTCATGGGGTTGGTTGGATATTACCGAAGGTCTTACCAAAATCCTCCTGAGTGGTCTCACCACTATCAGCCTTGACGAAGAAGGGGAAAACCTCTGTGTTGTTGGAGAGATGAAATTAGAGCTTTCAGAAGCTGAGGCAAAGGTTGAATACTTCCCCCGTATTGAGTCTTCTAGAAGAAGGCATTGGGTAAGTAGTCTACTGCGGCACATCAAGGTCTATAATCTGATGTTTTTTGATGTAGGGACGAGTAGTTATCACTTATAGTTCACATCCGCTAAGATAGAATGAGCATAACTATGCTACCCATGACTTGGAGTTAGCATTAGTGGCCTTATCCTTGATGATGTGGCGGCACTACCTGATGGGTGAGTGTTTTACCATGTGTTCTGATCAAAAGAGTCTAAGTTATATCTTCTCTTAGAATGACTTGATCCATAGACAATGATGTTGGCTTGAGTTCCTCAAGGAATTTGTCTTTTAGATAGTATATACATTTAGGAAGGGGACCATTGTTGTATATGTGCTCAGCAGAAGATCTGTTATATAGCTTCTTGGTGAGGCGACAGAGTTGTTGGTCTCTTTGTGGATATTCTTTGTGGATAGAGAAGGAGAAGCTTTCCTTCAGTCTCATACAATCACTCCCCCACTTCTTCAGTGATTCAGGGAGGCATAGCATGGGGACGCTGACTATGAGACATGACGTGCTCAGATATCCATAGGGAAGGCACCTGATGGATTTTCGGAAGGAGGGGAGCACGTCATCCCTTTCAAGGGACATACCATGGTACCAATGTCACTTTAGGAGGAGGTGTTGAGGGAGTTCCACATATCCCCTCTAGAGGTACATCCAGGAGTGGTGAAGATGTTCCAGGACCTCCGATGATAGAACCAGTGGCCAGGAATGAAGTAAGTAGTTGTAGAGTTTTTCTCTTGATGCCTCACTTGTCATCAAGTTAAGGCAGAGCACCAGGTACCAACAGGCTTGATTCACCATTTAGAGGTCCTAGAGTGAAAGTGGTATGGGATATACATGGACTTTGTGATAGGAATTCCACGTACATCCATAGGTCATGACTGGATTTGGGTGGTCATTGTCCGACTCACCAAGTAGGCCCACATCCTACCGATCAGAGAATAGGGTTCAATAGATAGCTCTGGATGCCTCTGCGTGTAAAAGATTGTGCAGTTACATGGAGTACCTTTGAATATTGTCTCTGATCATGAAGCATGCTTTAATTCCCAGCTATGGAAGGGGTTGCAAGAGGCTTTTAGGACGCAACTTCGTATGAGCACTGCCTTCCATCCTCAGATGGATGGCCATACTAAGCAAACCATTCAGACCGTAGAGGACAAACAACGTGCTTGTTTCATCGAATTCGTTCACAACTCGAAAAATCACTTAACATTGGTGGAGTCTTTATACAACAACAACTATCACTCCACCATAAGGATGGAACCTTTAGAGGAATTGTATGGGTGACCTTACAAATCACCCATGTGTTGGACTGACCCTGGGGAGTCAGCACTAGTGGGACCAAAGATGTTATGAGGTACCACAGAGAAGGTGAAGATCATCCAGGAGAGGATGAAGACTACACAGAGTAGGTAGATGTTGTATTCCCATAGAAGATGGAGACCTCTAGGGTTCTAGTATGGCTACCATGTCTTTCTATGGGTCTCACCTCGATGAGGTATACGAAGATTTGGCCGAGGTGGAAAGTTATATCCGAGATTCAACGGACCTTTTCAGGTCCTCAGCAGAGTTGGCAAGGTGGTAAACCGCTTAGCTCTTCTACCTCAGTTACAATAGTTTCATGGCATCTTCCATGTATCCCAGCTAATGAGATACGTGCACGACCCTTATCACATCATCGACCATGGAGAGCTGGACGTCGATGATGGGATGACTATTACATAGGTTCCAGTGGATATTTCAGATCAACGGGATTAGGTCCTTTGTGGATGGTAGATACCTTTGGTGCGCATTTGATGGTAGCATGTGAACCTCTAGGAGAGCACATGGGAGCGGGAGGCTGAGATGCGTGCTCATTACCCCCACATGTTTCCTTAGTTGTGAGTTATAGATTATGAAGATGTAGATCACTGAGGTGTGCAGAATGTAATGACCCAGAATTTCCATGTATTTTTTTAATTAAATGGGAATTTTATGAGCCCAAAAAAATTTACGGCCCATGATTCCGAGGCCTAGTGTGGCTAGAATCAATTTATGATGTTTTTTTGGGTACGTTCAGTAAACGTACGAGCTAGTTTTTATTAATTTTGAACCGGTGCTCAGAATTGAAATATGAGGGCACCGCAAAACTCGTAGTGCCGATATTCACTTAATGAGACCATGTTAGGTCAACAAGGCTGAATACCCTGAGAGGGGGGGTGAATCAGGGTATAAATAATTTAAAATTAAAGCCCGTTATGATCTTGTTTGGCTGTTACGCAAAACACTCTTCTCTCTTTTCCTGTTGCACAATATAAACAGAAATTAAAGCAAGCACAGGACATAGCAATTTTACTTGGTTCACCCCTAAGGGCTACGTCCAAGGAGCATATGCCGACAGGTTTCCGGTCATACCAAATTCCACTATAATTCACTAGATGTGGATACAATGGTTCGGGCTAGATCACTTCTATGCCCAGGCTCACTGCCCTTACAATGTTTAGGGTCAGCTCATTGCTTTCCCAAGGGTCACTCCCTGTTTCTCTCTCTCTGGCTCACTGCCGGTGGAGAGGATCACCTTTTTCCTCTTCCTAAGCTCACTGCTCTGTGAAGGGATTCACTAACAGTTTATAGACTTGTAGGTATCTTCATTTCCATTAAGGAATGCATCTTTCTCTGTATGTAGATGCTCTGTTGAAGTTCAAATTTCATCCATTGATGAATAGAACTTTGCCTCTGACCACTGGGCAACTACCTTTGGAAAGTACCTTCGCAAACCACCCTACTTCGTGAGGCTTCCAATTTTGCGAAGCTCAAACAAGCCTTCACGAAGCTACTGCCTTTTCGTGAAGCTCTCTCGCGAAGCTCTCTCGCGAAGAACTCCCGTGAAGCTCAACTCGTTGTACAACAACTTCTCTCGCGAAGCTCACTGAGCCAACGCGGAGCACACAACTCTCGCGGAGCTACAATAGCCGCCGCGAAGCTCCTCTTTCGTGAAGCTCACTGGCTCCGCGAACTACCTTTGAAAAATGAGAGCAAATGATCTTCTTTAAAATAACTCTCTTCTTCTCTCGAGGGGGTCGGCCTCTATTTATAGGCGACTCCACCGACCCTCGTCCCTTACACCCGAAGTCAACGCCACGTCATCTCAAATCATGAAGCTCCAAAGTTTCTGCTGTAATTCTGTCCAAATCTTGAAGCACCACGGAATTTTTCCGTTCGCAGAGCTTGACGTAGTCGCGAAGAATCACCATCAACATACCTTCATGCCTTCACCGCGAAGCTCCCTCGCGAATCCCTTCACCTCCGCGATGCGCTTCATCCTCTGCCATTCGCGAAGCTTGATGTAATCGCGAAGACTCACCGCCTCCATTCTTTTGGTCTTCGCGAAATCCAAAACATGCATCCTATCTTCGCGAAATTCATGCCTTTGCCATATTAAATTATGATCTTCATGGAAATCCACTTTTCGCGATGCTCACCAAACTCCAAATTTTGGAACGCAAAAATTTGTCAAACACTAGGAAACGGCGCCACCTTGTACTGCTCTTTTGTACCGCCTCCAGATCGTCCTTTCCTTTTTCATTGTTCTTTGTCAACAAGGTTTGTCAACAAATTCTTGGGAACTCGAAAAATATCCATGAAAACCTGCTTTGTGAACAAACACAATCAACCCAAAAATACTGCAGTATTACCTTGAGGGATTTTTTCCCAATAATCTCCCCCTTTGGTTTTGTTGACAACTCTTCACAACTCTGCTCAAAAAGATTTTCTGCACTTTGATACCTCACTGAGTCTTCTTCCAGCCACTACCACCATTCGCCTCTTGCGATTATGATAGCGTTCAAAGAATCACTTAACACATACTCTAAGCCCACATGAGAAATGCTCGGCGTGAGAAACAAGAGTAGTATGAAAAGTTCATCAATGAATCACTTCATGTCAGACACCAATTGTCGATTCCAACCTGATACCAATTCTTAAATTGATACCAATTGTTGAACCACACTGTTCCCAATTGGTGATAGCTGGAAACCTTCTCTCACCATTCCAACACCACTGTTCTGCTTTTATCACGATCCTCAGCTGTCGTGATATCTATGCTTTGATCGATCACTTCTAGCATCGTCAGATTTAAAACTCTCCCCCTTTCTCATTGCTCCCCCTTTCTGGCTGCTCCACCTTTCAGCTTCTCCCCGTATCAATTATGAATTATCAAATCTCTGCATTTTCTCCCCCTTGAACAATCACTATTTTCTCCCCCTTTAACACACACTTTTCTCCCCCTTTGTCAACGAACCCAAAGGTCATTCCTTTGTAGTCTGTAACAGAGTAGAGAACACATATCAGCACATTAGGGAAAAACACACCATACCTCGGGGAGATTGGGGGTCCCACATCCACACTATTTCAAGGGAAGGGAATCGACTGAACTCCCAGAGCCAGTCGATGTCTCTCAAATGCTGCCTTGGGTAAGGCCTTTGTTAGGATGTCTGCAACCTGTAGTTCTGTAGGCACATAATCCAACTTCATGAGCCCCTACTCAACTTTCTCCTTGATAAAATGATACTTTATCTCAATGTTCTTTGTCCTAGAGTGATGGACGAGATTTTTGCTAAGATTTATAGTACTTGAGTTATCGCACTGGATTCCAATCGAAGACTTCACTTCAACTCCCATATCTTCAAGCTGTTGTTTCATCCACAATAACTGTGTGCATGCTTGAGTGGCCGCAATATACTCAGATTCTGTGGTGCTCAATGAAATGAAATCATGCTTCTTGCTTAGCCAAGAAATACACAATCCACCAAGATAGAATGCACCACCTGACGTTGATTTTCTATCTGTTGAACCGGCCCAGTCTGCATCAGTATATCCTAATAACTCTGTCTGAGATTTGTTAGTGTATGTCAAGCCGAAATCCACTGTGCCCTGGATATACTGAAGTATTCTTTTCACTGTAAGCATGTGGCTTTCCTTGGGATTTCTTTGATATCTCGCTTCTTGGCATGTGGCAAAAACAATATCAGGCCTTGTTGCAGTCAAGTACAACAAACTTCCAATAATTTGCCTGTATTCGGTGATATTAACTGCCTTGCCATCTTCATCTTTCGATAGTTTCATCCGGGTGGAAACTGGAGTCTTCATCTCCTTGGAATTTTCCATTCCAAAACTTCTCAGGAACTCCTTGTCATATTTAGATTGAGAAATGAATGTTCCATTCCTTCCTTGTGTCACCTATACCCAAGGAAAAACCTTATCTCTCCAATCATTGAAATTTCAAACTCATTTTTCATGAATTCAGAAAACTGTCTGCACTGAGCTTTATCTGATCCGCCAAATATTATGTCATCGACATAAACAAACACCATAATCCTTTTATTACTATCATTACTGAAATAGATATTGTAATCAACTCCTCCACGCTGAAAACCAAGCATCTTCAAGTACTGATCAAGCCTTGAGTACCATGCCCTTGGTGCTTGTTTCAGCCCATACAATGCCTTCTTCAGCCTGCAAACTTTGTTCTCATCCTCATGAATGAGAAAACCATCTGGTTGCTCAATATAAACCTCCTCTTCCAGAACCCCATTCAAGAATGCAGATTTGACATCCATCTGGAACACTTTGAACTTTCGTTGCACTGCTATGGAAAAAAATAATCTGATTGTCTCCAGCCTTGCAACCGGTGCAAATGTCTCATTGACATCTATTCCCTCGATCTGCGAGTACCCCTTGCACACTAGTCGTGCTTTGTTCCAAATCATTGTGCCATCTTCATTCATCTTGTTGCGATAGACCGATTTAGCCCAGATGATATTCTTGTCTGCTGTCCTCGAAACAATCTCCCATGTCTGGTTCTTCTCAATCTGATCAAGCTCTTCGTTCATAGCCTGAACCCAGTTTTCATCTTCAGCTGCATCGGAAAGACATTTCGGCTCCACTGGAGATAAAAACGATGTTTGCTGTGATGATTTCATTCTTCGAGTCTGAACTGGAGCTGTTTGATCACCAATGATATTCTGCCTATCAATTTCAGCTCGACTCTTTGGCTTCCTCACAGACACAGACTTGACACTTTCTTCTTCATCATCAGTATCTTCTTCTTAATCAGCTTCTGCCACTTATGCTCCCCCTGGGTTGCTTACCTCATCATCACTTTCATCCAGGAACTGTTCACTAGATCGTTGAGTATTCTGTTCATTTTCAACTACAGTGACATCATTTCTTTCAACAATTTTTCCCAGCCTCTTGTTGAAGCATTTATATGCTTTGCTTTTCCCTGAGTAGCCAAGGAATATCCTCTCATCTCCTCATGCCTCAAACTTCCTATAATTTTCTTTGTTGAGAATGAAACACTTACTTCCACAGATTTTAAAGTATTTAAATGTTGGATTCTTTCCGTACCATAGTTCATACGGAGTCTTCCCTTACTTCGGACACAACAGAGACCTGTTTGAAACATAGACCGATGTCAACACTGCTTCCTTCCAAAATTTCTCTGGTAGGTCTTTGTCAATAAGAATTGTTCTAGCCATGTTGTTGATGATCCGATTTCTCCTTTCAACCACTCCATTCTATTGGGGAGTTCTTACCGATGAAACTTGATGCCTTATCCCATGTTTCTCGAGATAGTTTTAAACATGACTGTTTGTGAATTATGTACCGTTATCAGTACGAAACTTCAGAATTTTCTACCCAATCATCTTTTCTGATTCCCTCGTATACTGCTTTATGAAACTAAACACCTCTGTCTTATGGGTAATGATGAATACCTAGGCCATTCTGCTAAAGTCATCAATGAAAAGGACATAGTACCTTTGCCCATTTATAGCTTGTGGTGAGATAGGTCCACATACATCAGCATGAACCAGCTGGAGCACTCTAGTTGATTTCTGTTCCTTTGGCATGTATGTCTTTCTAATGATCTTCCCTTGTTGGCAAGCATCACACATATGAGTTCGATCACGTGATAGCTTGGGAAGGTCTCTAGCAGCATCACACTTTATGAGATCCTCCATAGATGGTTGGCATAGATGACCAAGTCGCTTATGCCACAACTGGTTTTCTTCCTCTCTGGATAAAAGACATGTATCTTCTTCCCCACCTACAAGGTAGAGATTTCCCTTTGACCTTTTTCCTTGCAGAACAGTTTCTCCATATTTTCCTTTCAGAACACACATCTTCTCAGTAAATCGGATAGAGTGCCCAGAGTCACATAGTTGACTGACACTGAGTAAGTTATGACTGAGACCCTCTACTACCAAGACATCATCACGTCTCATCTCTTTGCCCCCAAACTTGGCTTCCCCTGAGCCAACAATCTTCAGGCCTTCATCATTTCCAAATTTGACAACTCCTACTTTGTCATATTTGATGTCTGTAACAAGATCCCTATTACCCGTCATGTGGGATGTGTAACCACTGTCAAAGATCCAAACACCAGATCGATCTGATGCTTTAAGGGAAATCACCACCAACACAGCCTTCTCATTTTTCTTCTTTTTCGTCCATACTTTTTCTTTCACACTCGACATGGATTAAGACTTCTGTTCTTTCTTAGAGTATGATGGACCAGCCTCATCTTGCAAAGCCACAAATCTATTCTGCGTTTTTAACTCACCTGTCGGTTTATTGACCTGCTGCCTGCGAACGTTTTGATTCTGCTTTGGCACATTTCTCTGAATGGTCGAAGTACAGTATCTAGCCATGTGCCCAAATCCTCCGCACCAAAAACAGTGTCCTTCAAAATATGTTATGGAAAACCATTTTCTATTTGGCTGTCATCTCTGTTCTTGTTCCCTTCTATACCTCTTGGCTATAGAACACACATACTGTGAATGTCCCATTTTCCCACAGCAATAACACCTGATAAAGGATACATTCCTTTGTGAAACTTCAGTACTAAGATTTTCCCTTTGGGATCTATGAATATTCTGATTCTGTTTTGTGCCCAAATCAACCTTCAATTTCGGGACGGGTGCTTGCGTTCTGACATTAACTGCCACTGATTTTTGTTTCTTATCAAGTCCTGAATCAACCTTAGCATTTGAGCTTTCTTGCTGATTCACTCCTGCTGAACTACAAGCCTCCTCTTTCATCTTCTCTGTCTTCTGAATGGCCTGCTTTTCTGATATCACATTGGGGGTCAAGAGTTTTTCTTGATCCTTCATTTTTTGTTGCAGACTGAACACTTCTTCTTCAAGCTCTTTGATACGTCTGACCGGCTCCTTTACTGTGTTAGTAAAATAATCAATTTCCTTCTTTTGTTCCTCAATTCTAATCTTATGCTCAAAAATATTTTCTGAGCTCTCTGGTGTTGAGGATTTTAGTCTTTCAATTTCTTCTAACATTTCTGACTTTTCTTCATCCTGTTGTTGCATATAGAGTTTGGCATCATGAACTACTTTATTGGATTTCTTCGTTTTGGCTCTCCAAACATCTATCTCTTCAAGAGCTTCTTCCAATTCAGCTTCCATATCAACTCTTCCTTCAACTTCTTCTTCCTATTCTCCAACATCAGTTTCTTCCTTTTCCTGAGAACTACAGACGACCGCTACCATAGCACTTTGTCTATGATCTTTACAATTTTAAAACTCCTCAACCTCTTCATCCTCAGACTCATCTGAACTGTCTATTTCTTGTGAAAGAAGATTCTTCCTCTTGAAGAAATTTCACTTGAACTGCTTCTTCCCTTTCACATAGGCTGAAGATTTCTTCTTGGGAATTTCAACTTCATCATCATCATCGTTATCTTGAAATTTTTTGGGGCATCTTGCCGCAATATTACCAACCTTTCCACGTCGAAATCATGCTAGTGGAAGCTTACCTTTAAACTTTCCTCTTCCTCTTTGCAGATTTGAATAAAGGAATGACATCACCTCATCTGTCTCTTCTTCTTCATTAGAATCTTCAATGGTGAGTTTCTTCATGGCCTTGAATGCCACCTCTTTGGATTTCCCCTTTTCCATAGTCTCATTATCATCATTTCTCATTTCATATGCAAAAAGAGTGTTGTACAGGTTATCCAATGTCAGTTCTTTTGGGTCTTTATCTTCCAAAATAGAAACTTTCGGATTGAACCGAGGTGGATGTTTTCTCAATATGCGCTTCACAATTTTTATATCTTCGGTAATTTCTCCAAGACCCCGCATGTCTTCTACCACAGCATTTACCCTATCAAATAATGCATCAACAGACTCATTCGGGTTCATTCTCAGATCCTCGTACTTGTTCCACAACACTTGCAGCTTTGCCTCTCTGACTTTTGTATCCCCTTCATAAATATTCAAAAGATTTTCCCACATGGCATGTGACGTTTTGCATGACATCACCTTTGTATAGATGGGATTAGAGAGGGCTCCCCCTAAGGCATTGATTGCTTTGGAATCAGCATCCAACTCTTTGTGCTCAGCTTCTGATAATGCACCACTAGTAATATCAGCTGTGATGCCATGCATAGCTACTGAAAACACATCCATTCCCAAAGATCGGAAATAGTGTTGCATTCGATTCTTCCATATCTGAAAATTACATCGGTCGAAGATCGGAATCCCTCTATGATTAGTGACCTCCATTTGAGAGAAAAACAACTATCAACCTTCCCTCTGATACCAACTGTTAGGTCCACAAGGCCGAATACCCTGAGAGGGGGGGGTGAATCAGGGTATGACTAATTTAAAATTAAATCCCGTTCTGATCTTGTTTCGCTGTTACGCAAAACAGTCTTCTCTCTTTTCCTGTTGCACAATATAAACAGAAAGTAAAGCAAGCACATGACGCAACAATTTTACTTGGTTCACCGCTAAGGGCTACGTCCAAGGAGCATACGCCGACAGGTTGCCGGTCGTACCAAATTCCACTATACTTCACTAGTTGTGGATACAATGGTTCGGGCTAGATCACTTATATGCCCAGGCTCACTACCCTTACAATGTTTAGGGTCAGCTCACTGCTTTCCCAAGGGTCACTCCCTATTTCTCTCTCTCTAGCTCACTGTCGGTGGAGAGGATCACCTTTTTCCTCTTCTTAAGCTCACTGCTCTGTGAAGGGATTCAATCACAGTTTATAGACCTGTAGGTATCTTCATTTCTATTAAGGAATGCATCTTTCTCTGTATGTAGATCCTCTGTTGAAGTTCAACTTTCATCCACTGATGAATAGCACTTTTCTCTGACCACTGGGCAACTACCTTTGGAAAGTACCTTCACAAACCACCCTACTTCGTGAGGCTTCTAATTTTGTGAAGCTCAAACAAGCCTTTGCGAAGCTCCTGCCTTTTAACGAAGCTCTCTCGCGAAGATCTCTCGCGAAGAACTCCCGCGAAGCTCAACTCGTTGCACAACAACTTCTCTCGCGAAGCTCACTGAGCCAACGCAGAGCACACAACTTTCGCGGAGCTACAATAGCCGCCGCGAAGCTCCTCTTTCGCGAAGCTCACTGGCTCTGCGAACTACCTTCGCAAAATGAGAGAAAATGATCTTCTCTAAAAAAACTTTCTGCTTCTCTCGAGGGGGTCGGCCTCTATTTATAGGCGACTCCACCGAACCTCGTCCCTTACACGCGAAGTCAATGCCACGTCATCTCAAATCGCGAAGCTCCAAAGTTTCTGCCAGAATTCTGTCCAAATCGCGAAGAACCATGGAAATTTTCCATTCGCGGAGCTTGACGTAGTCATGAAGAATCACTGTCAACATACCTTCGCGCCTTCGTTGCGAAGCTCCCTCGTGAAGCCCTTCACCACCGCGATGCGCTTCATCCTCTGCCGTTCGCGAAGCTTGATGTAATCGCGAAGACTCACCGCCTCCATTCTTCTGGTCTTTGCGAAATGCAAACAATGCATCCTATCTTCGCGAAATTCATGCCTTTGCCATATTAAATTATGATCTTTATGGAAATCAACTTTTCACGATGCTCACCAAACTCCAAATTTTGGACCCCAAAAATTTGGCAAACACTGGGAAACAACGCCACCTTGTACTGCTCTTTTGTACCGCCTCCAGATCGTCCTTTCCTTTGTCATCGTTCCTTGTCAACAAGTTTTGTCAACAAGGTTTGTCAAAAAGTCTTGGGAAATCGACAAATATCCATGAAAACCTGCTTTGTCAACAAACACAATCAACCCAAAAATATTGCAATGTTACCTTGAGGGAGTTTTTCCCAACAGACCATCACCTTAAAAACAGTTTGTTGAGAGTGAAAGATTGTTTTGGGTTTTTCGTGAATGAATAAAATAAAATTAATGTTTTGTAGCTTTAGTTTTTATTTTTATTTGAAACCACCTATGTTATTTTTTATTGACAGGTGGGGACCACCTAAACTAAAAACCTCCCATGAGAGGTTATGGTGGTGGGGACCACCTGAGCATAACCTTCCATGAGAGGTTATGGTGGTGGGGACCACCTGATTCTTAATCCTCCTGGACTCCCCTCTTAACTGTTGGGGAGCCTCTTAAACTCCCCCACATTAATGGTGCCACACCACCTTTTTAATTTATTGTGCCAACACCTATTTAATTATTGGTTCAATACAAATTAAATTAATAAAAAATAATTTAATTTATATTGGTCACTCTTTTGTTGGAGGAGGGGTTGGAAGAGAACTTGGAGAAACTTATTCTCTCCAATTCAGAACACTCCTCCCAACAAAGAATGACCACCAGAGATCGAAGAATGAGGAAGCAGACCACAATCTGGATAAAAAACACCCAGTGGAGGAAACTAATGTGGGACGTCTTCATTCGATGATTGTCCTTCCCTTCTCATCGATGTCTGTCTATACACAATGACGTCGTCTCCTTCCTCGAAACCTTTATCGATGAATAAAATAAGTTAAGGGTTCAAGATTGGTTAATTATTGCATGTTATTCATTTTACATCAAGGATTAAGATTCGAAGCAGTATGCTATAACTCTAACTAAGAGGGTGCAGCTCGAACGAACACAGCCTGACACCTCTACCTTACTGTAAGAACCCATTTTTTGGGTATAAGACTTTGGAATATTCTTGATGTTATTCCAGAGTAGCTCTTTCAGACGGCGTGCGATTATGAGTCCCGGTGTGGCTGGAATTAAATTTTTAGTGCGTTCACACTGAGAACGCCAAATAAATGGGATAACACCTAAATGGAGTTTCGGATTAGAGATATGAGTGTATGGATGGGTCCGGAATTCATTTTTTACCCAAGGAACGACATAAAACATGTTGGCGCGGGACGTTTGGACCCCTCACTCGCTATCGGAAGGTGAAATCTATAAATTAAATAATTATTTTATTCTATTAACGTCTTAACTCAAGTATCTCTTAAACGGTCACTCGGATTGGAAAAACGACGGCACCGTTGAGTTCTGTGTGTGCCGTTTACCCTAGGAGGGGTGTAAGTTTTGCGGGCGCGGGCCGTTTGTGAAAAATGGCCCCAGGGGCATTTTTGTAATTTAGCGACCTTGGACGTTAAACCATATAACTTTAGAATGGGGCCTCAGATTAAAATTTTGAGACCTTAGTTGTGCTCGAGAGGAGGTTTTTTTCCTAGGGGAGGTTTAATCTTGACCCCACCAAGAGTTTCCAATGCAGATTAAATTGGGGGTTTAATTAATTAAAATTTTAATTAATTTTCTTATTTAAAAACTAACTCACCCCCCCCCCTCCTCCCCTGGATTCATTTCTCTGGTGGAAGAAGGAAACCAAGGAAGACCTCTCCTCCTCCATCCTCTTCTCTCCAAGGTGTTGCGAGCGGCCGGTGGATCATCGCGAAGCGACGGGCTACACCCAAGAGGTAGGGTTCTTGCTTCATATTTCAACTCCTACATCCCTCTTTGAATTGATTAATTTGAATCAAATCTCTGTCGAGTCTTCGGAAAAATACCATAAACACGTAGTAGATCCTATATGGTTTCCGACGCCTATTTCGGATCGAAATTCTGTGCTCTGAGGTAATCGCAGTTGTCCGCCGAAGGTGAGTGGGTTTTGGAATGTTTTCCAGCCAAAAACCAGAGTTTACGGGGGGTTCTGGTTAGTGACAGTCACGGGGGTCCTTTGAGTGAGTAGGTAGAGAGGCAGGCGAATGGTCGGGGTCTGGGTTTTCAGCGGAGGAAGGTGCTGGCATGCGGTACGGCGCGGCAGGCTGAGGCGATGCCCGTGTTGGTGAGGTCATCGGCGCGGCTCAGAGCTGCGCACGGACAGCGGAAGGGAAAGCTGGGGCCTTCGGTCGTTGGCGCGGTAGGGGGCTCCAGGCGCATCGGCTCTAGGTCAGGCGAGCGGTGGGCGACGGGGACCGCATGGCAGGGGGCTCCTCCGGGCGAGCACAGGGCGCCAGCGAGGCGCGGAGACCAGGCGGACCGGCTTTGCCGGTAGGCGTGCAGCGGGAGAAGACTGGGGTCGTTGGACCCTGGCTGGTAGAAAAAGGACCCACAAATGTGGGTCCTGTGGAATTGGAGCCGGACCGGCTCCAGCTGGTCTGGGTGAGGCAGTAAGCCAGCGTGAACCGCAGGCCGGTTCAGGCATGGCGGGCCGGCCGAACGGGCCCGGCCCACCAATTCTTGTCCATTAAAAATTAAAACATCCATAAAAGTCTGATCGGGTGTCAGATTTGTGTGCTGTCAATGGAGACACGTTCCTTGAAATGAGACGAACTTTTTGAGATGGTCTCAGTAATTTTTAATTCTTGAGATGAGGGGTTCGGTGGCACGACACGTGCATTATGTAAGTTAGCGTTTTTTCGGGGGTTTTGTTTTGGGCGGTGCAGACACACCTGATGTCTGTTTTGAGCACCGTCAGTGGCATTGAAACCCCGGATTTGAGCCGGAGTTTTCCATTGTGGTTTAGGTCATTGAAGAAGAAGTTGATGTGTGGTCCCCATGGCCCATCTTTCGAGCTACGTGCAGCGCTTTGTAACTTTTTCATCGGACGTCCGTTCGGGGCGTGCGAGTAGCTGATTTTGAGTGTTTTTCTGAGGGCATTGCATTGGTGCAGTCTTCCCGCTTTAATTCTGCATGATGGTTCAATACCGACAAGTGCCATTTTAGGAGTCGATGGTGATTTTACAGCTTTATCACCAGGTGTCCGTTTTGGACAAGTGATTAGTAAAACTTGTGTACTTTTTCGAGAGTATCGCAACGGTGCAATCCATTCGTTGTGTTTCGAGACTGGGATGTGGGTCCCACATAACACCGCTCGTGTGCGGTGTGCCAGAATAAATATTCTCAGGATATCTATTGCACTCAAGTGAGAAGTCTTCTAACGTTTTTTCCCGAGGGGATCGGAATGGTGCGATGCACCCGACTATTTTCGGGGCCAAGGCTCAGGATCACGGGACGTCGTTCAGGGGTAAAGCGGTGTTGGAAGAATTTTCCATCGGATATCTGTTTAAGGCGAGTAAGTAGTTGATCTCGTATGTTATTCCATGAGGATTACAATGGTGTAATCTATTCAGGCGAGCGGAGCCTCTTACGTTATCTTATTAAATGTAGAAATATGAATGGTGTACCGATGGTGGTTCCCTCTGCGGTGTTTATAGGTAACCCTTGGCATATGATCACGTGCACTCCTATGTAAATGATGTATATGCTTTAAGAGATGTAGTTGGTCGTGCCTTGGCCAATGAGGTGGCAAGTCAGAGTTGTTACTTTCACGCCTTCATGTTGACATTGGGTGATCTGTGCACGTTATCCTTTGGTTAGGAGAGGTGGTATACTCTGGGAGTATATGGAAATGCTAGGAGATACATGTGGATGTTGGTACCTGAGAATGTGTGTGTTCTTGTTTGGGGTTGACTTGGGGTCACACGTCATGTGGGCCCCATGTGTGTGTCGTGTTATACTTTATGTACTTTTGACCTCTCGCGATGTTGAGGGTTACCCAATTCTTGACTATTGACCATTAGGGTTGAGTCTTCCCTTGGTTCTGTTCTAGTTTACTGACTAACAAGGTTGAGTCTTCCCCTGGTTCGGTTCTTAGATTTTTGACCAGCAGGGTTCAGTTTTACCCTGGTTCTGTTCTTGTTTGTTGACCATCAGTGTTGAGTTTCCCCATTGTCTTGTTCATGATGGTTTCAACGAGTAGGGTTGAGTGGTTTTCCCCTGGTTCTGTTCTTGTTGGTTTGGCCGGCAGAGGTGCTTTGAGTTCCCTGGTAGAGTTCTTGTTGATTCTGTGTGAGTAACACCTTACGCGCAGGTACCGATCCTCTACCCAGGAGTTTGTTTCCAAAAGGGTTGGCCAGGAGGTTGTTTCCAACAGTGCTGGCTAGTGAGGTACCATCCAGTAGGGGTGGCCAGTTGTACCATCCCGCAGGGATGGCCAGTGCGGTTACCATCCAGCAGGGATGGCCAGTGGGTTACCATCTAGCAGGGATGGCCAGTACAGTGGTGTTCACCGAGTAGTACCATCCAGTCGGGATGGCCAGAGTGGTTTCGGGTTTACCTCCAGCGTGGCTGGGAAGTGGTCCACGATGAAGGGTTTACCTCCAGCTGGGCTGGGAAGTGGTCCCCGATGCCGGGTTTACCTCCAACTGGGCTGGGAAGTGGTCCTCGATACCGGGTTTACCTCCAGCTGGGCTGGGAAGTGGTCCCCGATGACGGTTCCAAGCCTCCCTCCAGTGGAGTACCATTTTATGGGAATAGGAATTGGGACTCATTGAAGAATTTAGTCGGGTCTCCCTCCAGTGGATTACCCTTTTGTGGGACTGGGTAGTGTGGCATCCATTAACTCTTGTCGGTTCTCCCTCTAGTGGGAACCCGTCGACTTCCAGGGATTACCCTCCAGCGGGGTTGGGCCGGGGGTCGCCTGTCGACTTTGAGGAGACCTCTCAACTACGGGGCAGTGACGAGGTGTGGATTGACGTTCCCCCAGAACTCTCAAGTATGAGGGGTGCTTTCCCCACCAAGACGTGTCCTTGTGACGCAACCTGAAACCGTGAGGGCGAGTCAGTGCAAAGCGGATAGTATCAAGGTGTGGTGATTTGAGCCCTTGATTTGCAGTTCGGGGCAGATGTGCAGGATGCTGGGCATCGATGGTGTTTACATCTGGGACTATTGGCTACTCGCTTTCTTAGGCTGAGCTACGGGGTGGATATCCCCTTACAATCTTGTTTGGGCTTCTTGTTTTAGAATATGAATATGTAAATACTATGTTACAGTACCCACTTCTTGGGCTTGGTTACTCTCCTTCCAGGAGAGGCGAAGACGCGTGGGGTATGCCATGTGCTTTTCGTGTCTATATTTTCGTGGTTGGACAAGTCTACTGTCCTACTATAGGTAGAGAAGACTCGATGATAAGTTCATCTTCTCACTGTTTCCAGCTCCTTGTGTCTGGATGAGTCTACCTTATTTCCTCTTGTTGGGTTGAGCTGGACTCTCTACTGTTACTCTTCTACACTCTCTCTATGGTACTCCTTTTCTATTCTTTCCTGTTCGATCTACTGCTCACCCTTCGGTACCTCCTTTGTTTCTCCCTTGAGCCTTCAGGGTATCCTACTGAGTATTTTTATACTCACCCCTGCTTGGGCTTTGCCCGCAGTTGGTGTTCCCTTACAGACGATGGACAGGTTGGTCATCACTTCAGCAGATCTTAGGAGTTTTGGTTCTTGGAGCGCGTGCAGTGGTCGGAGTCAGGTTCCATGTGTGGGACCCTTCTAGCTGTTTTTCTTTTGTTTACCTATTGTCGGGTTTTGGCACATTTTCTGTTTGGGCGTGTTTTTGCCCCTTTCCTTTTTTAGTTTACCTTCAGCACTTTCTTTGTACTATTATAGGTCAATGCACTTTATGGTTTATATATAGCAGTTTCACTTTTCTTTACTTTTATTTTTCTTTTACTTTGTACTTTTTCATTGAGTGTGATGCGTGTGTGTGTGTAAAGGTACTCAGGAAAATGCCTCCCTGAGTTGTTTAGCCTTCGGCGCTTGTCGCCAGCCCCTGGCCTATGGAGGCAGGCTTGGGGTAGTTGCGGCTCGAGCCTAGGTAGGGTCGGGTCGTGATAAAGTGGTATCAGAGGTGGTTCATTCCTTGTGAGATTGTCTGGACGTCCCTAAAAGGAATTGGTTGGGAGATAGGGCAACAGTGTTAACGTGTCTTGAGAGCGGCTCTCAGGAAAGGGAGTCCAGTGATGGTGCAGCGGCCGACGTCCATTAACCAAGATCCTGATAACCCTCTTTTCAACTCGGCATGCTGAGACACTTGTTACAGGGAAAATTTGTTTGTGAATTACATAGGATTGAGTTTTGACTATCCTTCTTGAGTCATATCTCCATCATTGTTGTTGTTTTGATATACATATATGCTCATCTGATCGCGACACTCCTTGATAATATTTAGGATTTCTCCATGAAAACAGCTAGTTAGGATACCGGCTTTGGTTCGTGACGCACGACCATGTGAGCTACAAGGCCATAGTCCAATACCCATCATGCGAGCCCCTTTCTATGGGTGGGATGGTAGCATCACCCCCACCTATTGAGTAGTAGACAACTTCAGCAGAGTAGGATGAGCTTGAGCCCAGGTTGAGCGTGCTCTGTGAGTTCCAACAGCAGAGACCGCTGAGGTTCAGTGGTGATCTAGACCCTCAGGTAGTAGAGGTTTGGCTAGAGACAGTGGTTCTCCTTTTCAGGCTTGTGCAGACCCTGAAAAATCTTATGGTGGCTTTGGCCACCAACCTTTTCTGTGGAGTAGCTTGGCGCTGGTGGAGTCTGGTGACTCAGTCTCTTGACGAGTCGTCGCTTTCGTGGGGTGACTTTCAGGTGTTGTTTCATGAGGATTATTTCCCCTCCTACTTACTCTCCATTATGATTCAACAGCTCCTACAGTTTTAGCAGGGAGGGATGACGGTGGCCGAGTACATGGCCAGTTTCGTAGACCGTGCATGCTTTTACCCGGACTTGGTCTATGAGGACAACACCCGAGCGCAGAAGTTTGAGAAGGGTATTCGCCGAGATATGCGTGCTGTCATTGTACCCTTTGGAATTTCCACATATGTCGGGGTGATAGAGTAGGCAGTGGTGACAGAGAGCTTCCTGTCACATTCTAGAGTTGGTGGTGGCAGCAAGCACGTTGGAGCTGAGACGTCCTGCCACAGCTAGCGGGCGTTGGCAAGCAAAACCTCTACGCAGGTGGATTTTTGACAACTGGAATCAGGGGCTTGGTCGTACACCACAGTGGTGTCGGAGGTCACCATTGCATCCCGAAGAGATTCGGTGCTATGCTTGCGATAGGCAAGGTCACCTGGCATGGAACTGCCTGACCAGGCATGCAGAGAGCTTCGGGTAGGCAGCTGGTGCACCACTACGATGTAGGAAACGCCATGATCGGAGTATTACCCAGAGAGGTGGTGCTAGCAGAGGAGTGGGAGGAGCTCTAAGTAGAAGATGACCTTATGAGGTCTTCCCATCACCACTAGGAAGTCCACGTCAGGCTTCGGGAGCTAACAGTTGGGACCGCAGACAACCGTGAGCTTTGGATGTCTACGATCCTGTAGTGCATGAGGTGATAAGAGGTATGCTATATAGCTCTTCTACTTTTTGTAGTAGAATTGTTAGACTCTTTGTGTGAAATACTTTTCTCTTAGCTCCTTGTTTGAGTTGTCACCAGGGTGGTTTGGGGCGTCGGTGTAACCCTTTGTTGGTAAGGTAAACGGCATAGGACCTTTCTCTTTAGTAGATAGTGTTGACTCATTTGCTTTCGAGCATGTAAGAGGGTCTTTGTTGTGGGACATCGACTGTGAAACCTTGTGTGACCAGATATCCTTAGTTGTTCCACCATATTGATATTCTGAAGGAGGGAATCACAGGGCCTTGATCTAGGTGTAGGCAGTGATTCCAGTCGCGGCATGCGACTTGGAGGTTCGAACGGGGATGTGAGATACCCTCGAGGTCTTTCGGACCATTTGAGAACATGTGAAGGGATGTAAAGGTTACCTACCTCCTTTCCCTAACCACAATGGATTGGTTGGGTGCATGACGTCTCCCACGTGACTCACCCGAGAAAAAGTGTGCGTGCTCCTATGGACGACATCGGCGAGGGAAGACCTCACATGAAAAGATCAAATCCTTTGGTCTGTGTGCAGTGGTGCAGAACTATGCATGAGTTCTTCTGGGTATGGGAGAGCCAGGTGCGGGCTTAGTACCCTGAGTTATTCCCTCGTTTTTCTTTTCGGGGACGAAAATATTGAATGAGGGAATTATGTAAGAACCCGATTTGTATCTATAAGACTTTGGAATATTTTTGATGTTATTCCAAAGCAGCTTCATCAGACGGCGTGCGATTCAGAGCCCCAGTGTGGCCGGAATTAAATTTTCAGTGCGTTCACACTGAGAAAGCCAAATATATGGGATAACTCCTAAACGAAGTTTCAGATTAGAGATCTGAGTGTACGGATGGGTCCAGAATGAGGTTTTTATCCTAAGAACGACATAAAACATGTCGGTGCGGGACGTTTGGACCCCTCGATTGCTATTGGAATGTGAAATGGATAAATTAAATAATTAATTTATTCGTTTAATGGATTAACTCATGTATCTCTTAAACGGTGGCTTGGATTGGAAGATTGAGGGTACCGTTGAGTTCGTAGCGTGTCGTTTACCCTAGGAGGGGTGTATGTTTCGTGGGCGCGGGCCGTCTGTGAAAAATGGCCCCAGGGGAGTTTTCGTAATTTAGTGGAATTGGTCGTTAAACCTTATAACTTTTTAACGGGGCCTCAGATTAAAATTTTGAGACCATCGTTGTGATCAGGAGGAGGTCTTTGCCCTAGGGGAGGTTTAATCTTGACCCCGCCAAGCGTTCGGATGAGGGTTAAATTGGGGGTTTAATTAATTAAAATTTTAATTAATTTTCTTATTTAAACACTAACTCACCCCCCTCCTCCCCATGATTCATTTCTCTGGAAGATGAAGGAAACCAAGGCAGACCTCTCCTCCTCCATATTCTCCTCTCCAAGGTGTTGTGGGTGGTCGATGGATCGTCGCGAAGAAACGGGATACGCCCAAGAGGTAGGGTTCTTGCTTCGTATTTCAACTCCTACGTCCCATTTTGAATTGCTTAATTTGCGTCGAATCTCTGTCGAGTCTTTGAACATATCCCATAAACATGTATTAGATATTAAATGGTTTTCGATGCCTATTTGGGATCGAAATCTTGAGCTCTGAGGTGGTCGCTGATGTCCACTGAAGGTGAGCGGGTTATGGAATGTTTTTCCGACCAAAAACAAGAGTTTTCGAGGGGGGGGGGTCTGGTCGGTGCCGGTCATGGGGGTCCTCCCGGTGAGAAGAGAGCACGGAAGGAGAGCGACTGGGGTTCGGGTTTTCAGCGGAGGCAGGTGCTGGCGGGTGGTGCGGCGTGGTAGGCCGAGGCGAGGCAGGTGTCGGTGAGGTCATCAGCGCGGCTCGGAGCAGCGCGCGGATAGCGGAAAGGGCAAGCTGGGGGGTTTGGCTGTCGCCGTAGCAGGGGGTTCCCGGTGCAGTAGCTCCAGGTCGGTGGTGAGCGATGGGCGATGGTGAGCGCGGGGCAGGGGGCTCCTCTGAGTGAGCACAGGGTGCCAGCGAGGCGCGGAGACCAGGCCGACCGACTTTGTCGGTCGGCGTGCAGCGGGAGAAGACCGGGGTCTTTGGACCCCGGCTGGCAGAAAAAGGACCCGCAAATGCAGGTCCTGTGGAATTGGAGCCAGACCGGCTCCAGCCAGTCTGGGCGAGGCAGCCATCCCCCCACGAACCGCGGGCCGGTTCAAGCATGGTGGGTCGGCCGAACCGGCCCGGCCCACCCATTCTCGTCCGTTAAAAATTAAAACATCCATAAAAGTCTGACCGAGTGTCAGATTTGCATGCCGTCAGCGGAGACGCGTTCCTTGAAACGAGGAAAACATTTTTAGATGGTCTTGGGAATTTTCAATTCCCGAGATGAGGGGTTAGGTGGTATGACACGTGCATTAAGTAAGCTGGCATTTTTCTGGGGGGGGGGGGTTGGGGCGGCGCGGACACACCCGATGTCCGTTTTGAGCGCCATCAGTGGCATTGCAACCCTGGTGTTGAGCCAGAGTTTTCCAGTGTGGTTTCGGGTGTTGAAGACAGAGTTGAGCCATGGGCCCCATGGCCTATCTTTCGAGCTGCGTGCAGTGCTTTGTAACTTTTTCATTGGATGCCCATTCGGGGCGTGCAAATAGCCAATTTTGGGTGTTTTTCCGAGGGCATTTCATTGGCATGGTCTGCCTGCTTTAATTCCTCATGATGGTGCAGGCCCCACAAGGGACACATCTTTTTCTCTAGTTATTCGTTGCAATCAAGTGAGCAGTCCTTTTATCGTGTTTTCCCAAGGGATCACAATGGTGCGATGTGCCTGACTACTTTCGGGGCCGAGGCTCGGGATCACGGGACGCTGTTCGGGCGTAAAAACGGTGTTAGACGACTTTTTCGTCAGATATCTGTTTGAGGCGAGTAAGTAGTTGATCTCGTATGTTTTTCTGTGGGGATTACAATGGTCTAATCTGTTCAGGCAAGAGGATCCTCTTACATGATCTTATTAAATGGGGAAATATGAAAGGTGTACTAGTGGTGGTTCCTTCTGCGGTGTTTGTAGGGAACCCTTGGCATATGATCACGTGAACTCCGGTGTGGATGAAGTATATGATTGAAGTGATGTAGTTGGACATTCCTGGGCCAATGAGGTGGCAAGTTGGAGTTGTTACGTTCATGCCTTCGCGTTGACATTGGGTGTCGTGTGCACATTAGCCTTTGGGCTGGAGACGTGGTATACTACAGGAGTATACAGGAATGTTGGGAGGTACATTTGGATGTTGGTTCCAAAGAATGTTTGTGCGCTTGGTTGGGGTTGACTTGGGGTCACATGTCGTGTGGGCCCCATTTGCATGTCATGTTCTGCTTTACGTACGTTTGACCTCTCGTGACGTAGAGGGTTCCTCGGTTCTCGACTATTGACCAGAAGGGTTGAGTCTTCCCTGGTTCTATTCTAGTTTGTTGACCAGTAGGGTTGAGTCTTCCCCTAGTTCAGTTCTAGTTTGTTGACTAGCAGGGTTGAGTTTTACGCTGGTTCCATTCTCATTTGTTGACCGGTAGGGTTGAGTTTTCCCCTGGTCTTGTTCACGATGGTTTCACTAGCATGGTTGAGTGGATTTCCCCTGGTTCTGTTCTCGTTGGTTTGGCCGGCAGAGGTGTTTCGAGTTCCCTAGTAGAGTTCTTGTGTATTCGGTGTGACCAACACCTTACGCAGGCGCTGATCCTCTACCCAAGAGTTTGTTTCCATTAGGGTAGGCCAGGAGGTTGTTTCCAGTAGGGCTGGCTAGTGAGGTACCATCCAGTAGGGTTGGCTAGTTGTACCATACAGCAGGGATGGCCAGTGCGGTAACCTTCTAGCAGGGATGGCCAGTACGGCGGTGTTCACCAAGAAGTACCATCCAGCCGGGATAGCCAGAGTGGTTCCGGGTTTACCTCCAGCGGGGCTGGGAAGTGGTCCCTAATGACGGGTTTACCTCCAGCTGGGCTGGGAAGTGGTCCCCAATGCTAGGTTTATCTCTAGCTAGGCTAGGAAGTGGTCCCGATACCGGGTTTACCTCCAACTAGGCTTCTAAGTGGTCCCCGATGACAGTTCCGAGCCTCCCTCTAGTGGAGTACCCTTTTACGAGACTGGGCATTGGGAATCGTCGATGACATTATTCAGGTCGCTTTCCAGTGGATTACCCTTTTGTGGGACTGGGTAGTGTGGCACCCATCGACTCTTGTCAGGTCTCCCTCCAGTGGGAACCCGTCGACTTCCAAGGATTACCCTTCAGCGGGGCTAGGAAGGGGGTTGCCTGTCGACTTTGTGGAGACCTCGAGACTGCAGGGCAGTGACGAGATGTGGCTTGATGTTCCCCCAAAACTCTCAAGTATGAGGGGCTCTTTCCCCACCAAGACGCGTCCTTGTGACGCGACCTAAAACTGTGAGGGCGAGTTAGTGCCGCCCAAAGAAGATAGTATCAAGGTACGGTGATTTGAGCCCTTGACTTGTAGTTCGGGGCAGATGTGCGGGATTCTGGGCATCGATGGTGTTTACTTCTGGGAATGTTGGCTACTCGCTTTCTTGGGATGGGATACGGGATGGAGATCCCCTTACGATCTTGTTTGGGCTTCTTTTTTGAGCATATGAATATGTATATACCTTGTTATAGTACCCACTTCTTGGGCTTGGTCACTCTCCCTCCAGGAGAGGCCAAGACGCGCGGGGTATGCCACGTGCTTTCTGTGTCTAGCTTCTCATTGTTGGATGAGTCTACTCTTCTAATATAGGTAGCAAAGACTCGATGAGAAGTTCATCTTCTCACCATTTCTAGCTCCTTGTGTCTGGACTATTATACCTTATTTCCTCTTGTTGGGTTGAGCTGGACTCTCTACTGTTACTCTTCTACACACTCTCTGTTGTACTCCGTTACTATTCCCTGTTCGATCTACCGTTGACCCTTAGATACCTCCTTTTTTTCTCCCTTGAGCCTTCGGGGTATCCTACTGATTATTTTTATACTCACCCCTTCTTGGGCTTTTCCCGAATTTGGTGTGGCCATGCAAACGACAAACAGGTTGGTCGGGACTTCAACAGAGAATAAGAGTTTGGGAGCTTCGACCGTGTGTGGTGGTCGGAGTCGGTTCTAGGTGGGGGACCCTTCCAGCTGTTTTTCTTTTGTTTACCTATTGCTGGGTTGTGGCACCTTTTCTGGTTTGGTACGTGTTATCCCCTTTCCTTTTCCAGTTTACCTTCAGGACTTTCTTTGTATTGTTAGAGGTCGATGCACTTTTGTGGTTTATATATAGCAGTTGCACTTTTCTTTACTTTTCTTTTTCTTTTACTCTGCACTTTTTCATTGAGTGTGCTGTGTGTGTGTGTGCACGGGTACTCAGGCAAAGGCCTCGATGAGTTTTTTATCCCTCAGTGCTTGTCGCCAGCCCCTGGCCTATTGAGGCGGGCTTGGGGTAGTTGCGGCTCGAGCCTGGGTAGGGTCGGGTCGCGACACTTACTTTGTGGATTTTGAGGCTAATCGATGAATGAGTTCAGGTTGAGATATTTTCCTCAAATATGATTTTGTATCTAAGAGGATGTCCGAAGGAGTGTGCAGCTACTTCCGGAATGAGAATCGGGCCACCAGAACTCATATGGTGAACCACATAAAGTTTTCATGCGGTTGAAACTGACAAACGTCACCATGTGGATGACGGCGGCACAACCATGCCACCAGAGGAGTAGGTTGTGGCTGATGGAACGCAGCGGCCAGCGCAAGGTTATCCGTGAGAAGAACCGGTAGCCTGAGTTGTCGGGTTGCCAAGAAAGGCACGACATAGCATGTGTTGCGCCATTCACCAAGGGTCTGCGGCGACGAAGGGCGGGAGGCCTGCTCTGCCGATCACCGGAGGAGGCACGGTGCAACTGCACCATGTGGGAGGTAGTTTCCTGATTTCCCATCTAGGATAAGTGGTACCCATGGTAGGGGTCCCATGTGACATGGACCGGTTCCACATGGCGCCGGTTTTGAACCCCCCGAATGGCTAAGCCGTTCGAGAATCTATGGGGTGCAGTCTCCCCCTAGACGTTGTGAGGGCGGACCCCACGGGCCACTAGCCGCGTGCCTCATGCTGGCCAAGCCCAGCGCGGGCCGGACCAAGTGCGGGCCAGACCCTGCGTGGGCTGGGCCACCCTGGCAGGCCAGGTCGGCCTCGCGGATTGGGTCGGACCCCAGTCCGATCCCAGACCCATTTGAACTATTTCCACTCTTTTGCTCGTAACATGATCTACTGATGTTTGATTGACGAAACGTATACGGCGAAAAAAACCTTGGAGGAAAATGGTAATTTTGGTATAACCCACTCGAGTTTTGGACACAATTGATGTATGGCCGAGTTGGATCAAATGTAAATCCAACTGGGCTGTCGGAACAGAAATGCCAATAACTCTCAGACTGGGTGCCCGATTGACACGTCGTCTGTCACATTGGGTATCTTATGGAAGGATGAATATTTTGGATACATAATCATGGGAAATCATGGAAGTTGATTCATCAACACATGGCATGAGGAACGGACCCTCCCAGAATCAAGCATGCTTTGTCTGGAAACCCTGTGGCTGGCTTCTCTCTGGAAACTGTTTCGGGATCCTGTGTGGGTTCGACATCTCTGACTACATTTCCTGGATCCTGTGTGGGTTTGATATTTCTGAATTCTATTAATATAATTTTTTTGGGTTCGACAATTTTGACTACTATTCCTGGATCCTGTGTTGGTTCGACAGCTCTGACTATTGTTCCTCGATCCTGTGTTGGTTCGATAGCTCTGACTACTCTTCTTAGATTCTATGTGGGTTTGACAGCTCTAACCACTATTCCAAGATCCTATGTGGGTTCGAAAGTTCAGACTACTGTTCGTGGATCCTATGTGAGTTCGACAATTCGGACTACTGTTCCTGGATCCTGTGTGGGTTCCACAGCTATGACTACTTTTCCGGGATCCTGTTTGGGTTTGACAGCTCTGACTACTGTTCCTGGATCCTTTGTGGGTTCGATAGAATAGATGATTTAGGGGATAAAACTAATCACATCTAACTCTCTACATCAGTTTTATACTTTTTCAAGAAGAGTAAGTAACTTTTGTATCTTCCTCATTATTGTGATGGATTATTTGATAACATAGTTATATATATGGGCATGTACCTAAGTGGGGTTATCTGTTGATTTCATACATTTTGATTTATCCTTGTTGGATTTTGTGAGACCATGAGGGTCTCGGGGTCCCTACTTATTATCATTATACTCACCCCTGCATGAGTTATTCCTGCACCGCGTTGTGTTGGATATAGACGACAGACATCACTGACTGAGGCTAAGAGCACTAGGACCGGAAGGTACCCGTAGGTAGACCATAAGGCGTGACGATACATGGAGGAAACAGACAGACATGAAGTGTTTTAGAGGCAATATATACCTACCCTTCAGGTAGGAACCTCAGAGGATGACCCAGTGGAAATTTTTCTTATCTTTAGTTTTACTTTCCATTTCCTTGTACTTTATAGTTGGGCCTATGTTTCCGACCCCCTTTTAACATTCAGTACACTTTGTTATACAGTTTTACTTATTGTTTTGCTTATAGATTGTACTCGCTTGTGTTCATTTTCTGGTTATAAAGGAAATGCCTTCCCAATTTTAGGGATTTATTCCTTTGGTGCTAGTTTCCAGCACCTGGCCTATGGTAGGCAGGCTTGGGGTAGTCACGACATGGGCCCCGGGGACGGGTCGTGATATAATTGTTTCCACATAGAGGATGAGTGGATTCTCGTGTACACATGGCATAAAAACTATAGTATGCTTTATATACTACTTCATGTTTTTAAATTCATTATTTAAAATTTTCATCCCACTAGTAATTTTAACATTTATTCATCAACTTCAATATGTGATGGTATTTACACTTGAGGATTTCAATATAACATCAGATGTAGGAAAAACGTACCTAGAATTATCTTAACCATCAGTGTTTTCTAGGAGGGTAATATAATCTATTTTTTAAAATTTCATATATTTTTTTCAATATCATGATGACATACCCCAAAATTAAGGAACATCCTTGATTATACCACTAAGGAACATTTCAGAAGGGTTATTTTCAGGCTATATTAAAATAATTTATTTAAAAAGACCTCAAGGTCAAAAAGGTGATCATGAAACATAGGGTTTATGACTAAAATATCATCAATATTGTATTTAATATTCATCCCTATAATGGAATAAAATATATTATTCATATAACATTGGTAATTAATTCATTCATTATTGAAGTGGAAGGGTATCACATAGTAGAAATATACACCTTGGGGTGCCTTGAAGGATTACACTACATTATCTTCTTAGGATAATAAAATGTTGGTGTATCTAGAATATATATCTATTAGTGAGAGGGAAGATAAACCAAAAATTACATCAATAAAAATATCTATAATTAGGACAAAAAAATAATCCTTGGGGAAATTTTCATTTTGATCTCTAATGTAAATATAGACTCTAATTTGTCAATTTTTTTTATTATTCATGGGGAGAATTCATATAATTAATTTCACATATTGATCATACTGAATAAATTTAGATATTAAAATTATATTAACTCCAACCAGCTCCTTGGTAGAATGAATCATATGAATTCTCTTCCCAACATGTTTTTAATTGTGGTAATTGTCTAGTAAATTGAAATGTTAATTATATATTTAGGTATTTCACTCAGGAATATATGTGTAATTCCAAGACAACAAATCTTCATGTTACTTAAATAATGATATATATTATTCATGTTTATCATGGTTCATGGACACATTGATTAGTGTTGTCCATGTGTCTTCCTCAATACCTAAATTCAACTATAGGAGTTCATCAAAATTGATAAAAATCCCTCCAAAATATATTATTTAGAATCCATGATATCTTCCAATTATTTGAAATTTTTTGGATAATCACTTGTGATATAAGATATGATGTATGTGTTTCATCATTTCTATCATGGTCACACCTATCAATGGAGTGTGAGTGTTGAATATGTGGTGTTAAATTCATATAAAGGATGTAAATGCTTCCAAAAAACATATTATTCATAAACGGTTCATATCTAACAAGTCATAATTCATTGGATACCATGAAGATGTGTTAGTGAATACAATGATTATGTAGTGACATTTGGGGAAATGATTGAAATTCATATAACTTATGTGAATCTCTAATTTCTTTACTATGGTTATTTTATCGAAGTTTCTATATTCAAATCATATGAGAGGAAGGAAATAAAATATTACACATTATTTTATTCTTAAATAAAATTAATCCTCGAATCTAGGAATATTGAATAAATTTATTTAATGGGGGACAAAAATCATCACTTATCTTATTCCATGGATTCATTGTAACAGTTTCCCAATCACCATGGGTAGTGACATGGGAAATTTCAATAACAAAAAACTAAGTAAATACTCCAAGATTCAAAGATTGATTTGGTTTACTAATCCAATTATGTGGAACATATGATTACCTTCCTCTTATTTGATTTCTAGATAGACACATAATCAAAATAACAACAGTAAAGAAGGGATAACATCCCATTAAGTCTATGAAATTAAATCAATTCCTAAAAAGTGGATATATAAAAATGGGACTAATTAACATGTATCCAATGAATCCAAGTAACTATGACTTTTTATAGATGAACCCTTGATGAAAATATGATTTATTTTGGAAATATTTACACCCTCCATTTTTTTCTAGCTAAACCTATTGAACCATCACACTCCACTAATAGGTGTGATCCTGATAGAAATGATGAAACACCTATATATTATCTTATATCACAAGTGATTATCCAGAATCATTATAAATAATCGAATGATATCTATAATGTTACATCAGATTTTTGGGTTATTTTATCATGTTTGGTGAACTCTAATAGTTGAATATAGGTATTGAAGAAGACACATGGACAGAACTAATCAATGTGGCATTGATCCTTGAATAACACGATGAATATATCTATTTTAATAAGTGAAATAATCATGTCCTCTCCTGGAAATGTACTTATATTCCTAGGTCAAATACCCACATAGATACTCATAATTTTTGTTTTGTAGAAAACTATCATAATTAAAAACAAGTGCAAAGAGAATGCATATGATTCATTACAACAAGGATTTAATTGGATTTCATATACTTTTCAAAGATAAATCAATTCCATAAGATCAATATGTTAAATGACATAAAATATTTTTCCTAATTAATAAGAATAAATCAAAAAACCATAGTCAATATTTACTTTAGAGACCAAAATGGTTTTTTCCCTCGAATAATTTTATTATCCAAATTATAGATATTTTTATAATTGTGAATGACACTATGCTTCAATGTATTTGGATTAAAATTATTTTAAAGGGAAGAAGTAACCATAGAGAACCCTAATCAAAACATCAATAGAGTATTTTAGGTATAAATTATATATGGAGGGAACTATAAAAATCATATTAAACAACAACTCTCCTAACGAGGTGTTGAAAGTAGTTACATGGGGGACCACTATGAAATTTCATTCAGAAATGATATTTTTAAATTTTCTCTCCAACATAATCATTTTAAGAGGAATCTACTCACTCTTTTCATACCATAAGATCATTAATTTAATGGAGACAAGGCATCTTCATTTTAACCTAAATTAAAGAGGGTCCAAATTGGGATGGGATTGATTATGGAACCATTATCAATTAGGGAAGGGTGAATATTGATATCATCAGGACTTCAAGAAATATATATATATGGGTATCATGTTATCTTGAATGGAAGTTTATCATACATGTTCAATGAAAAAAATGATTTTATTACATTTAATTGAGCATGTTTCTTCCCAATTGTTTTCTATTATTGAAATATCAATTTTGAACTCTATAAGTCTTAAAAGGGACTCAATAATATCTTCCATATGTTTCATGGAGATATAGAGGCTATTTAAGATTGAAATTTGGTGTGAACGATTGAGAGAATTTTAAAAAAATTATTCATTTTTTTTCAATATGACCTTTAATCATGCCATGTGATTTTTAGACAGTTTGGGGATGAAGAACTAACACTAAATGTTCTCGTAAATCCATTCATTGCACATAATTATAGGGTCGCTTTTTGTGGTTGTGCTGAGTTGGCATTTATTTTTTCTATGGATGATCATTTCATTACTTTTCTAATAATAAATTCATCGATTAGTTATATGAAAATGATTTCTAGAAGTCCAAGGGTCAATATTTTGTTTCTTTTTAGATTTATGGAGAACAATTATCTGAGTCAAAACACCATGTATGGTCTCATCAGTAATGATTCATGAACATCAAGGCATACTATATACTCTTTTTCCTCAGCCTATGAAACCCCATTTCATAATTTTTATTATGTAAATAAACTTCATATGATCCATCTGTATTAGTAAATGGATCATTCAAATTTATTATGTTTATAGAACCAAGATATAGATACATTCATAAAAAAATTCACTTTAATGAGGGTAGTTCCCATCCTCTCAGAGATGGGGGAAGTAAGACTAGTGGGATTTGCAGTAGATTGGGTTCCCATAGGGGATCATTTTATAGTTTTTTGTTTTATAATCATTGTTAATGTTAGAATTTATAATATTTTGAACATGAATAAATCACATATATAATTTTATGGGGTTATTGGGTTCATAACTACATTATTTAGTCATTCTCTAATGATGTCATGTACATAGTTGAATGAATTAATAGTCAAGAAACCTTTGTATCTCTATAAATTTTAATACAATGCATTTCATCACTCTTTTTTTGTCTTATAGTCAGGTACTATATTCATACATCATTCGAAATTGGAGAGAACCCAGAATTACAACACTTGTGTCTAACATCTACTAGATAAAGGCTTTGAAGATAAAGTAATTTGGGATATTATACCATAACATCTCAGGATAAGATAAATAGTAAGATCAATCATGCAAACCAACCCCATTTATTCTATTGAATTCTAGAAAGGCAACATGGTTCATTTCAAATGTGTTAATTAAAACCCTCTAGGGAAATATCTTCTAGGAAGGAATGAACTTTATTATTTGTATCCCCAATGATTAATTTGTTAGATTTTTTCAACCCATCATAATGATAGTGTTGTTGTTGATTCCGATAAGGATGAAATGTACTGAAATTTAAATTATCATGTTTGGGAGCATAAAACAATTTCTTATTTGAGAGTGAAAATCTCTATTTATTATTTTTGCATTTTATTTTTTTGGGATGAGGATACCGAAAGTGATTTGGGTTTGTAAGTATAAATGGAATATTATAAATATTGCACCACTATTAAAATTTCTTTGAATCCAAGAAGATAATTCAATAAGATGGGAGATGTGTATAGCTCATATCATAGATTCTTTATATAGATATCTAGTTACATATCTAGTGTGAACTAAAAATTCATGGAATATTTTAATCACTTCCATCAGGTTATGAAGTATGAAAAACTATCATTTTTTAATTTTTTTAAATTTGTGAGGCCTTGGATGGTTATCCCCCCCCCATTATTGAATTGAAATGAAAGATGAATTCTAACCAATGATTTTAAAAGCAATAAATGAGTCTAGTGGTTAGATTTTGATACCAGATAAAAGTGTTTCCTTCCAAATTATGGATAAAATACATGAGATTCACTACTTCAAAATATTTTTGTATCACCAATATAAGAATATATCATGAAGAAAATGGTAATATATTATTATATATCCCTCATGCCATTAAATGTAGATAATATTATATTCCCAAAATTTAGTGGATATTGATTTAAATCTACCCACTCCAGATTCTATTTCTTTCTGGATAGTCAAATTATCTTCAAAAATTTATTATTTACATTTGATAAATATGGGATTTAATTAATTCATCAATCTATTGTGGTATTACTACCAAAAATATTATTTGAGTTATAATATAAGATTGAACATAATATAGAACTTCTTTGTATATATACATATATATATATCTGATAACTAGTCTCAGTATTCCATGGATATCTTGTCCAAATTGGTGGGTTTTTTTCCAAAGTAGAATAAATTCTTCACAATAACCTCATGTGGGGGACAGGTAATCATGTTATTTTTACCAGGGGTTTTTTATATGGATTTAATCAAATCTTTCTACTCAATAAACATACTCTTTTTGAAGATGGTCAAATTAATGCGGTATAAAAACACTACATTAGGAGTTTCAAATAGGCAGTAGGTTTCCTCAAAGTAATTTTGTAATAAATTTCATTAACTTCTCTTAATATGATATAAATTGATAAATATTTTCATCAATGGAAATAATCTCATATTCTATGGGTGTCATGTCGGTTGTTTATGCAACTTCATTTTTATTATTTTTAATATAACATCATCGAACTGGTAGAAATGGTTTGTTTAGTGGAGCTCCCAATTCTAGATTATTCCTTTGATGTTATTTTATGAAACCCTTTTTTCATAAAATATAAAAAGACAGTATTGGAAAAAAATTCATCCTCATAATGTTTTTCAATATATATCATACTCAATGTTATCATAATTATTCTTATTAATAACATTCAATAATATAAATCCTTACATACTAATTAAATAACAATGTACATCTATAGAGTATGGAGATTCATTAATACATGAGGTTTCTTCAAGGGGTGAGTCATGGCATTCCTTTCATCATTCTCTACTCGAAAAAATTCTTATATTATAGTCCTTAAAGGATTTCATTCCCTCATATGGTAATCATATTGATTGAAATAAATAATTAATCCAATAATGGTGATATTTAGATAATCCACTTCAATTTTCACTGAACATGATCTTGAGAGAAGTAATGAATCAAAAAAATTAGCAGAGTAAACTACATAGGCTCTTCATTAGATGTTTCCCCTAATCTAGAAATGATAAAATTTCTTAAAGGATATGAAGATAAAAATTCCACCAACCCTATGGGATATGATTGAACCTATTCAATAATAGTCATGGTTATATTCCATTATTTATATAATGGATGTATGGTTGCAGTGGTGGTAAAAAGTTCCCAATCAATATGAACTAGGGATGCCTTGGTATTCTTACTAGAGCTTTTTTATGCATACTTATATTCCGTCTAAAGTCACACTCTAGCATAATATTGGTGAATTGTGTATTTTGGACACCCTATATGAGAGGTATCATCCATTGAATGTGTTTAATCTCTTTGATCATTTATTTTCATAAATTAGATACATTTTCAAGATTTTTGGTGGCTTGATGAAAGATTCTATCAATATATGATTCCAATTAATTTCACATTTTCTGATCTATATAGACAACAAGATTTTTGTGGAATAAAAAACTGTCATATTTAGACCGAAGACATGAGATTTTTCTTATTGAAATTATCTTACAAAATTCTTTGTATGAAGAAATTTTATGGCCCTCATGTGGATTTAAATTTAGATCTCAATATTCACCAACACCTCTAATGCATATATGAGATGAAACATCATCAATTATATAGAGATATGTATTTAAACTTGTAAGGTAAAATTTCTAGAGGATGTTAGTATATTTTCCTAATTTATGATTCTTATTATGTAAATGGGTAGTTGGTCATACAGAATATCAATAATAATTCAATTCCTTGAGATAACCAATGTATCCCTTATGTGGTAGGTTCTTGGGTGTTAGATGATGTAGAGTCACCCATATATTGTTTCGGGACAAGATATATATATTCCTATTTTAAGGTATTGGAAACATCATTTCACGATGTGTAAATGGGATTGAACATGAACACTATCTTTAAATTATCTACTTCCACTAAAATTAGGTTGTAATTTTACATATCTTCATTTAGTTTCTCTTTAAATAGATCTAATTTTAACTGTATATTTCCTATGATTTCATCATCAAGATTGTTATCATTCAGAATTTTGATATTCAAATCAAGGGTTTTTTAAAATGTGGGAGGGATCAATGATGATCATTTATCTATTTGTTGGAAAAAATACCATTAGATGATGATGGCGTTCTTGGTGTGGTTTAATTTAGATTCTTTGATACATATTTTTCAGATGTTATCTTTCTGATAATTCATACATAAATATGAAATTATTTCCAAGTACATATTCAAATATAATGAATACTTTTGTAATAAATTTCATGTAGGGGACCCCAATGGTTGTTGATTTCAAATTCACCATCATGTGGAATACCCCCACTTTGGTTGTTTAATTGATCTTCATGATCATAAACATCAAGGTTGAAAGTTTCTTTATTTCTATCAAGGAGATCACATTCAATTATATTATATATCTCTTATAAAGTAAAACCAATAAAACATATTCCATTTGAATGAATATAGATAAATGGGATTTATTTATTTGGGGAGGGCCTCCATGGTTATCTATATGCTTTTCATCGACATTTAGAAGTACTCTTTTTTAGTTTTTTTCTACTTATACACTATAGGTATGACCTCCATGGCAGTTGAATACTAATTTATTAATAAGGTAAGGACCTACCATCCTACTATGGTTTATAAAGTGAGGGAGAGCATTATAACACATATAATGGGGAGGATCCCATTATTAATAGTGCATGTTCCTCTAAGGAGAGGGCCTCTAATACTAATATTTATATGGCCATGAAATGGAACTTCAAAATGATGTATCTTTATAGGACCACTAAATATATTTTCTTATTTCTAACCATGAGAATGATATCTGTCGTTGGATACTTGTTAATTAGTATTGTGTATAATAGCTTCATGTTTTACATTTCCACTTTCATAGAGAGGACCATCCTGACAGGTGCTCTAGGGATAAACTATTGAGTTATTATAAACTATAGAAATATAGGAAAGATCTTTAAAATAATTATTTTATTTTTACATTAGTTTGTGGATTACTAAAACTACCACTAGTTTATTCATTAGAATGATGTATGTTTTTTTTCTTATAGTGATTTAGAATCCATAACCCCCAGAGTAAAAATTAGGATATAATATTAGGTGTTATGGATCTTAATGGACTTGAGAAAAAGGAGTAATCATTGGTTTATAGTGTGTTCATTTATGCATTTTACCACTTCCTTTGTTATCCTATTATGAATTACTATAGTAGTGATATATTCCTTCATAACCACTTGTTGAATAGAGGTCAAATGTTGATTGTGTTAGACAGGTTGATAGAAGGCCTCATATGTGCCTTCTAGGAGGCCATCAAGATACTATAAAGTTTTTCCTCTACCATCATAAGGTGAGTATTGTAGTTTTAGATTCACTCTAGTGAGTGACCCTAAAAGACTTTTAATATGTAAATAGGGTCTATTAGACTCCCATTATCATTTCATTAATTGTATTACCTATGAGACTTCAGTTGATATACTATTTTATGATCATTATTTATGGAAGGGATAAACACAATGATGTTTTATTCTAGAATAATTATGTTCACCAATTTATGATAACTATATTGAGGTGGTGAAAAAATAAGCATTATTTATGTTTCATTACAGTCATTATTTCTAATACATACTTCCAGGGATTTATTTTCTAGTAATTCAAAAAAAAACCCATGTAGATAAATCTTTTCCTCAGGAATGGATAAAGATTAGATATTTCTTGGTGTATTGATAAATGATTCCATGTATATTTTTTGTGATAGACCATAGTTAAAATCACAACTATGAAACCTTATAGTATATAATCACATGTAAATGAGTGGATAATCCATAGTTAATTTTCACAAATAATTTATTTCAAAATGGATTCACCATTTTTATTACCCATAGAATTATCACTTTCATTGTTTTACTATAGATGCACATTCAAAAGGTATGAGACTATTATAATGAACTAATAATGCATATAAAGTTACATAATGGTTAAGATAACCCGAGGTCATCTCATCCCCTAAAAAGGATTATTTCCAATTATGAGACCCTCTAATACATTTAAAATCTATTATTAAAATTCTTTATAGTAATAACTACAGTTGCCTTTGTTGTGGATTTAATTAAATTATATCATACACTGATGTGAATATCTATATCTAAGATTGGTTCCCCATATTATCACTAATCAGTTGATTATAATATGATTTAAATCTACATAGTTTGGATGTTTTGAATTTATCACAATCTTGGTGTTTTGTAGGAGTGAAGGGGTTAGGATTTCACCCATGAATGGTGTTACATATGTTTCCCTAGGAAGGTAATAAAAACACACAGAGTTCATTTCCATTTAATGTTATTGATACATATTTTAAGGGCATGTGATAAGTAATATCATGATTCCTTTTCTTATTATGTTGTTGACACACTTATTTAATGTTGGTACTAAATATAATTTTTGATTACTTAATGTAAAAGAATGGTTAACAAGAAAAATCACACTAGAGGAGGTTTCACAGTCATTCACTAACTATTCTTAACTCACTAATTTTTATTTTGGTATTTTATGTATTTGTGAAAATAGATGAAATATAGGGGTTGAATTATGGAATGATAAATAGAAAATAAACATGACAATGCACTGCATACAAAATGGATTCCATTAGAAATAATAAACATTGACCTAGGTATGGCTACTCGTGTTTCTTCATTATCAATTATTATTTTCTAAATTCTACTTGACAGTACATCCCATCATACATGGAATACTACCCCATAATGTAATGGTGAAATTTAGTATTCCTAGGAGATATCAAAGTCACATCAAACCCATCCTCTGAAAGTGGTCATGAATGATGAACACACATCCATATACTATGTAACACTTTTCAAGAACTAACTCCGTAGTATATTGATTAATCCATTGAAAACACTCAACAAAATAATATGAATATCTAACCAAATAAATGATGGAATGTTTATTTAGTAGAGATTTTGAATGAGTTTGAGAGATATGAAATGGAGTGGTGAATTATTACTTCACCTACCAGTGGTAATTATATCTCCCTCTTCACAAAGAGAACAAGAAAATTAATAATTAAAGAGAAATATTTCAGGATCATATAATACCTCCCCCAATGCCAATTCTCAAGGAATTCAAAAACCGCCATGAGTTTTAAAGAGGTGTGACATAATATCATAGAGGATAAAATAAAGAATTAGTGAATAAAAATAAAAATATATAGTAATTTTTTTATTACTTCTACATCATGAAAAACCACATTACGTATAGAAAATAAATTACTAAATTCATAAGACATGATAGGTAATTAAGGTAAAAAATTGTAGTTTAGGGTGAGGTAAATATTCACTCTACAATTTACCATTTGATGATTGAGGCATGATTAGAATTATAAATTACCAAATCAAAGTCATTAATATTCATTAAAGTTTGTTCTTTTATGTAATTATACTTCTCCATAAAGATTTTATTTTATTTTCACCTGTCAAATTGATGTTATGAAATGATTAATTGGGAAAAACTTTCTCATATAGAGACTATTTTAATCCACATGAAACATATTCCCATGTATTTATAACCTTGAAGAAGTATTAATATTGAGTATCCATAATTGATACAATTGTTTGTATCACTCTCTTATATCATCATGAAGATTTTTAGCTCCTTTTGACTAGATATTTTGATATATAGGACCACCATTAAAAGTCAAAAAATGGGGACCTTTTAAAAGTCCTGAATTATATACTTCTTTAATGCCTAATATAGTTTCACTTATCAAAATTTACCATTGAATAAAATGTATCCAAATAAACATAGAAGCCTAAAAATTGTATTTAAAAATTTTTATTAGTTATGAAAATTTTCTACCTGAAATACAAAACTGATTTTAAATAAATAATAATAAATAATATTTATTTTCATTATTACTCTTAATTAAACAATAAAAACTAAAAATGTGACAATTAACCTTACAATTACAATTTGGTGGTATTAATAAATTTATATTATAATATAAAATTTGGAATTATGATATTCATCAAACACATATACCTAATCATTTAACTCTCTGAAATAATATTATACAATAAATACTACATAATTATAACATATAACAAAAAGATAACATGCCTCAAACATAGATTAAATTTATCAAATTCCAAAATATTCCATAAAATTCAATCAATATTAGGCATGTCATCATATGCATATCAATCCTACTTCAAAAAAAATTAGTTTCCCTCTTTCTAATTTTTTGATATATAATTTTCTCGTTAAAAATGACTTTAATGATCTCTATATGCTTGATATTTTTTTAGAGTCATTGTAACACCCCGAGATTTTGTGAATTATTTTTTAAATTTAATTTTCCCTTTTTGATAATTTTCTTTTAACATAAAATAAAAAATAGATAATTTGATATTAAATCACCATGTTTGTATTGCATTACATGGATCACCAGGTTAATTGTGCACTATAAACCACATAAATTTTAGCTTTTTCCCTATGGACCGCCAATTATAGCTTGTGTTATAGTGAACAATTACTTTCCTTGATGTCTTGCATTACACACATGGTCGATTTTTACAGAACAATAATATATTATTAAAACATTTTTACTTAATATAATAATCAATAACATAGAAGTTAAATTAGATGTTATGAATATTATTACCCAATTTATTAGAATACATAGTTTACAAAAATATATGATGAATTCATATGTTATCAATTAATTAGAATAGAATATGAAAACGTTTTTAATATGGAAGAAAAGTATTTTTATTTTTACTGCCACAAAGCTATTTTTCCCAAAAAAATTAAATTAATGAGAGATATTAATGTCATACAAATTATATATATTAAATAAAATATTTTTTATTCATTCAATATATTTTATAGTCATAAGAAAAATAATAAACACAATTTCATGCTTAAAAAATATATTTTTATAAATGTTGTTTTACCAATTTTTAATGTAAACCCCTTTTTAATTCCAAACCATCCACCCTTTTATATATTTATTATCTCAAAATAAAATTTTTATTTGGAAGATAAACAGAAAAATTAGGTTAGTATATATTATTGTTCTTTTTATATATGGATTATTTTTTTAATGAATAATTAAAAATAATTTATTTTAAATCAAAACTACTATTTCATTTTATTTACTTAAAAATATAAGATATATATTATATTTTTTTAATTTTAATTACATAATAATTTTATTAATTAATAGATTTTTTGTCAATGTAATAAGTCTTAAATTCAAATTGGATATATAATTTTAGAAAACATTTGTCTATTTTTACTTAAAAACCCACAATGTCCTCCGATTAACATGATTAATTTTTAATTAATTTCTGAAAATTATGTGATTGGAATTTAGAAAAATAGAATATATATATATATATATATATATGTGAAATAATAATAATTATAATTTCAAATTATATCAAAACAGTTTGGCACAAAAAATATAAGGTAATATAATTAAAATTTAATACATCGATTAAGGTTTAATTAAGACTAATAAGGAGATAAGCTGTAACATTAAGCCCCAAAAAGAGTTATAAAATTGTCCAAAAACCATTTGGTGGCCTTTTTTAGACCCTATCATCTCTTTTATTTACATTGGATCTTTATTCAATCCATATGAAACCTAAAAAACATGGGTGTAATTCTCTATTAAAATATTTACAATAGTGTCACTCATCCACCATTGCAAAAGTAGATTTTTTTTCTACCTACTCTTTACACATATAAATCCCCATGCGTCGAAAATAATATTCTAAAATAATATACCATTTTCTCTACATTTCTCATTTATGTTTCCCTTTACGAATACCGTCTTACACGGAATCCTTTTGGCACAAACCAAAAAGACTTACTCGATTAAGAGGTAACGTCTACCCTCAGATCCATTATGTTATTTTCCTTCTTAACCCCCTCAACTCTCTTTAATATATTAATTTATAACAAAAATAGTATCCTAAATATACTAGTATGTTCTTATTCTAATGGTTTGACATACACTTAAACACAACTCCATCTAATGTGTAGTTAATATACTATTTATGTGTTTGATAAACTACCCCTGCACTAAATAATGATTGTTTAATTTTCCTTACTACCTGTCATGGTGAAAATTATGATGCCCACAATGTTTATATATGTCATATATTATATTTATTTGTAAATTAATCATGTTTATTTCTTTTTAGAACACATTTCTATTTTACATCCCATTATTTGTTAATATGGTAATTTCGTTTGAGGAAATGTGGACAACTACCCCCTAAAATAGATATGATTCATTGTTACACTAAATTGAATATATTATGGATGAATTTAGTGATTATATTAGATATATATGATATAAAAAATCTTATTTAAAATATATATATAAAAAAATAAAATATTTTTCATTATTTCAATAAGATATTAAAAATTGAAAAAACGGTCATGCATACGTACGACTTACCATCTTTATAAATAGTATATTACATTTTTTACTTATATATTATATAGATACTTATAGTACACATATAATGGATATAAATTTTATTTATATCATGATTTGTATTCTTGTAATCATCATATAGAATATAATTACAAATGATAAAACAAATTAACACACGTGTGAAGAATTGAGTGAATATTTCCCAAAAGGAAATATCAACAAAGGATTGTTAACAAGAGGGTAATATAAGATCGTAATAAAGCCAAATATGGTATTATATATAATAATATCAATCTATAAAATATTTATAACATATATATAATTATTATAAAGGTGTTTTTAATGTGTATAATGATTGTCATGACAAAATGTAATGGGATTTCATCTCACTTTTTATTTTTTTGAGATGCATTGTATATTTTCTGCTCTTTACTTTTGTAAGGGGTATTTATTGAAAATTATTGTACTCTAGGCATATTATACCTAAATAAATGTGTATTTAAATATAATTTTTAAGAAATTTATTTCATGTTGATTATATTTCAAAAGATACCAAGTCGGTGAAATAGTGTAGTCTCGATTTTCATTCATTGAGACTCAAGTTTTGTTATAGACCTCAATTAATTTTTGAGGAGTATATAATTAAGTTTTAAATTTTATATCATAAAAATAATTTATTAAATGTTGTTTTATGTTTCATGTGATTTTCTTTTCTTACATGGATATTATGATCCCAGTTTACCAAGATATAAGCATTTATTGAAACAATCTTGTCGCTTTTCAAGATTATTTAATTTTATCATTATTTTGGTAAAATATTACTTCCCATATATCAGGAACATTAATTAATTTTATTTTACTATAGTTATTAATTATTTATTCATATATTTTTACCATTTAGTTGACCCTTTTATTCACAGCTACAACCAGTAGAGGCTCATGATCTCAATGTCCTTGAGATGATACGAGGTATGATCTGTATCTTCTCTACTTTAGCAGCAGTGCTTATCGACATTGGTTCTAGACATTATTTCCTAGCCACAGACATAGTTCAAGAATTTATGATTTTGACTGAGATTTTAGCTCAACCTTCTCATTTGGATACTCATATGGGAGGAGAATCAATAGTAACACACTGATGCCAATAATGTGATCTTACTCTTGGAAGAGATAGTTTCAATGGGATATTATAGTAGTAGCATTAATGACCTATGAATCCATTATACACATGGACTAGCTATCAGCAATTCATGCACAAATTGACTTCTTGAGACATACAGTGTGATGTAAACGCTGAGATGGAGGCCAATTTTCATTTGTTGGTGTGAAGGAAAACAGAGAACATGGGATAGGCATGCACTCTGGAGGGTGTATCCGATTACATATAAGCTAGCTTGTATGTCCTTCGACACAGTGGATAAGGTGATTCCATAATTCCTAGGGGTGGTGGATGAGTATAAGGATATCTTTCAAGAAGATGTCCCATGACTACCTCTTCGTAGATAGATAGACATATGCATTGACTTGAACCGAGGAACAACATCGATATCTTCCCCATCATATCATATGGCCCCTGTGGAGCTCCGATAGGTGAGGGTACAGTTGGAGGACTTACAGAGGAATGGATTCATGATGACAATGTTTCTCAATGGGCATCCCCGGTGTTGTTTTCCTAGATGTCTGATGGATTTTTGAGGTTATGCGTTGTCATTCGGCACCTAAACAAGGTGACAGTGAAGAACAAGTATCCTCTCTCGAGGATTGATGATTTGATTGACCAGCTATATAGAGCTCATTTATTTTCAAATATGGTCCTCAGATAAGGATATAACAGCTCAGGGTACGAGACGATGATATACCAAAAATAGCCTTCAGATGTAGGTATGTCGATTGCGAGTTCTTCGTGAAGCCTTTAGGCATTCACAATGTTACAATTGTGTTGATGGGGATTGTGAATATGATCATTCATCCATACCTTGATTGCTTTGTTGTTGTCTTCATCGATGTTATCTTGGTGTACTTATCGTCTGAGTAAGATCACGTTGTACACTTATGGATAGTTCTAGACACACTCCAGGAGAACCAGTTATATGTGAAGCTCTTTAAGTGTGAGTTAAGTATATAGATGTTCCACTTCATGGGACATGTGATATTAAAGGCTAGAGTTGTAGTGGATCCAGCAATGATCAAGGCATTAGTTTCATGGGAGCCACCTAGGAGTGTTACTGAGGTGCAGAGCTTCCTTGGATTAGCATGCTATTATTGGAAGTTCATACCCGATTTCTCTTGACTAACATCACCTATGAATATGTTTTCAAAGAAGGGTAAACCATCCCTGTGGTCAAAGATATTCCATAAGATATTTCTACAGCTGAGGAAGAGCATGACCAGTGCTCCCATACTAAGGTTTCCAGAGGAGGGCATTGGCTACGTTGTTTACTGTGATGCATCATGGACCGAACTCGGTTGCATCCGGATGAAGGATGTTGTGGGGATTGATTATGTCTCAGGATAGATGATGCCTCATGAGATGAAGTATGTGACACATGGATTAGAGATAAAGCAGCAGTCTTCGCACTGATGATGTGGAAACACAACTTGATGGGCGAGCAGTTCATTGTTTAATTAGACCAGAAGAGTCTCAGATATATCTTCACACAGAATGTAATGAATCTTATACAATGACATGATATAGATTTCTTCTAGGTCTTCTACTTTGAGATATTCTAAAAACTTGGGAAGGGGAACATAGCGGCTGATGCACATAGCTGTAGATCGAGTTCACTGCCACTGAACAAGGAATCAGCGAACTTAGGCTCACTTCAGATATCCTATGTGGATAAGAGGAAGTACAGTTGTACCATTGGAGCTACGAGAGGATGTGCTAAGGGATTTCCATATATCTCCCTTGGCACTACATCCAAGCGTTATGAAGATGTATCAGGACCTCTGACATCCGTAACAGTGTCTAGGGATGAAGAAAGTTGTTGCAGAGTATGCATCTAGATGTCTCACTTGCGAGAAATTGATGGTCAAGCACCAGGTGCCTGCCGACTTGACCCAACCCCTCAAGATAATAGAGTGTAAGTGGGAAGGTATATCGATCAAATTCAAGATGAGGTTACAACGCAAATCTAGAGGGAAAGATACCATCTGGGTGATCATTTTACATCTCCCAAAGTCATCCCACATCCTTGCTATTTGAGAGAGGGGTTTGGTAGGGAGCTTGGGTCGTCTCTTCATTCAAGAGATCATGCGATTTCATAGGGTGAATTCGATGATAGTCTCAGACCTTGATACATGCTTCACATACCAATTGTGGAATGGATTGTTGGAGGCTTTCGGAGTTCATCATTGCTTGAGTACAACTTTTCACCCACAAACAGATGGTCAGACTGAGCGGGCCATCTAGACCACAGAGTACATGATTTGTGCATTTTCCCTAGAATTTGGTCATTGTTGGGAGGACCACCTATATTTGGTGGAGTTATCATACAACATAAGTTATCACTCTATCATTGGTATGACCCCTTTTTGAGGAATTTTAAGGATAACCATGCAGATCACCTTTGTGTAGGATGGATCCAAGAGAACCAACACTCATGGGCCCATAGATAGTATAGGCTACCACTGAGAAGGTGCAGGTCATCTGAGAGTGGATGAAGACAGCACAAAGCCGATATAAGTCCTACACTAATAGGCGATTGAGACCACTGGTGTTCCAGGAGAGGGACCATGTATTCATGGGAGTATCCCATTGATGGGGACTATAGATATTTGGCATAGGTGTCAACATATCGTCAAAGTTTGTTAGACCATTCATGATACTTTAGAGGATTGGCAAGGTGGCGTACCGCTTGGCACTTCCACCACAGTTGGAGAGGGTGCATGACGTCATCCACGTATCCCAACTGAGGAGATAAGTGTATGATCCATCTCATGTCCTCGACTATGTTGAGCTTGATTTTGATGATGGGGATACTTTTGCAGATTTCACGGTGGAGATAGAGGATCAACAGGAGTGGGTCTTTCATGGGAAGCTGATTCCCCTGGTGTGAGTTCGTTGGCAGTATGGTAATCTCTAAGAGAGCACATGGGAGCAAGAGGCTCATATGCATGCCCAGTACCCCTCTTTGTTTGTGTATCCTTGTTTTGATTTTGGAGATTTAAGGCCATAAGTTGGGAAAAATGTAAAGACATGAAAATTATATATATTTTTTAAAATTATTTGGTCTTTTTACAAGTCTGAAAAAATTTAGAGTGCGTCATTCTAAGGACCGGTGTTCCTGGAATGAATTTTTGAAATTTTTTTAAGGTACATTCGGTAAATGCGCGTGAAGTTTTTTTATCTTTTGAACTATTTCTAAGATTAAAAAACTAGAGGGCACTGTAGAATCCAGAATTCCGTAATTCTCCTAGAAATTATTAAATTCTTCCCGTAAGGGCTGAGAAGAAAAGTTGTGTTTTGAAATTTTAGAGAAAATAATAAATGAATTTAAAATAATTATTTTATTCTTTTCTCTCTATTACATGGAGGACAACGATGTTGTAGGGCATCAATGATGCATAAATGATTTAATTTAATGAATCACATAGATGACCCATATTACGCAATGTAACAGTGATTCTAATGGTGAAAAATAGCGACAATGTTTGATTTATGAAACAATGTAAAGACACGATGTCCCGACAATATGGAAATGCTATAGCATGGTTCTATAAATAGTTTGATGTGTTGAAAAAAATAAAAAGGAAGTATGTGGATAATTCTTGGGCGAAGCTCTGACAGACATCCACCCCAACAAAGAATGACGAACGAAGAATAATGCCTTTCGAAGGTCAGAATAGGGATGCGTTGTTGACGTCGTAAACCCTCGAGGATGAACAAGAGAAAATGAACATTATTAAAGGTATGGGCTTGTGTACATTGATGTTCCCTCTATTCTTGTTCTTAAAAAATATAATGAACATGGACTAAGAGAATAACGGGTTGATCCATGTCTCCTCTAATCATGAGGATGGTTTTTGTGGGATCTTAAATTTGATTATTATTCTATTTTTGTTATTATAAATTTTGTGACATGATTAAAATGCTTACACTGAGGGTGCATGTAGTAACCAAAAAGGATGAGACCCTCTGCTAAACTTGTCCTTGGTGATTTCTGTATGGCAGACCAATGAACACTACTAAAAGGCATTTGAGGGCCGTGAAATGATGGTGGAATTCAGGTTTGCTGTGAAAACAATCGCTAGTGGTCCATGCCAGTGGCAGCCGGCGGTGGCCGGAGGAGACCAACAACAACCAGCCATGGGCGGTGTTAGGTGGCGCACCATCCCATTCCGTGGTTTCCAGAGATAGCTGGCCTAAGCCGGCCACGTGGGAGATGGGTGGCGCTCACATGCGTCAACAGTCGTGGCCAGCAGGTCGCAGCAGGAGGGGTCATCATAGACTCCCCGCTGCATCGCATCACACTGGATGAAATGGCCACGCATCCACAAAGCCAGTTGGGTGAAGCTATATGCCTTTAGGTAAACTAGGATGGATGAGGGCTAGATGAATGGGTCTTTCCCACCACGTGGGTCGGACCAGACCCACCTAGTGGGCCAGACCGGACCCGCGACCCATCAGCCTAGCCCGGTGGGCCGAGCCCCACTTGGAGGGGGGACCACAGCCCGAACTTGCGAACTAGATAGGCTGAACCCAATGGACTGGACCCAGTAAATTAGGCTGAACCTGATTGGCCAGACCTATTAAACTTGGCCGGACCCAGACGAGGTCAGGTATACTTTGTGACCCACTATGTGTGGCCGGCTTGAACGAGTCAGACCGGGGCCTGATCCAACCTGCCCCCGAATAAAGAAACGCCTATAACTGATGAACAGTGTGTCCATTCGACACGTCTTCAATGGTTTTGGGACCCCTTTCGGGAAGCGGTCCCTTTGGCATATTCAACTGGTCTCGACTGATCTGAGCTAGACCAAGGTGCAATCACCCTCTTTCCATGGAAAGGTCTGTAACTAATAGACTGAGCGTCTAACAAACATGCCATCTATGGAATAAATACCCTTGCAACAAGTCTGTCCTTTGGACATAATATAAGTGAGCTTTGATGGAGTTTGACATGAAACCTGGGTTGGATCATATTTGAATCCAACTGGGCACTTTTTATGAAAGTACCCATATCTCATAGACTGGGCATCTGATCGACACTCCATCTATTACGTTGGGACCGCTATAGCAGAGTGGTCCTTTAGGTATGATTTTTACCGAACATCATAACGGTTGAAATATAACAGATGGATTAAGGAGTAAAATCTTCTGGAGATTAGGAGTGCTTCGTGCGGAAATCCAGTGGCTGGCTATGACATGAATATGAAAAGTGAACAAAGATGGTCTGCATCAAAAACTATAGATTGGGATGATCATGTTTTAAGACTAATAATCCCTACCTCTGTACCAGCGACCAATATGGGTCATCACCAGTGACCAATACAGGTCTGAATCAGCGACCAATATAGGTTAGCATGAGCGACCAATACAGGTCAACATGAGTGACCAATAAGGGTTGTCATCTATCAACCAATACGGGTCATCATCTAACAACCAATATGGATCAGCATTAACTAACCTATATGATTCATCAACGGAGTTACTATGGATAGGATGATATGGCTTTATGACTAGCCATCCCTATCCCTGTAACCATGAGGTTACACCGTTAGAGCGAGTTGTCTCTTTTTCTATGTGCTTCACGATTTATATCATGCTTGTGATATTAACATTGTTGTATTTATTGTTATGTTTTCCTTTGTGGATTACTAAGAGACATTCCGGGTATCAAGTTCCCTACTAGGTATTGTTATACTCACACAGGCATAGGCTATGCCCAGACGTGTGAGTTTGGTTTGGACTACTAATGCTCTGAGTTAGAATTTGGGCGTATGAGTCTTGGGGAGCTAGGTGCGACAAAATCAATAGAGATCCTATTCATCAACATCAAATTTACAATTACTCCCCTCTTGGTAGAGTTAAATGGTAGTTTAGATATCTATTTACATTTGTTTTAGTTTCAAGGGATTGTATTCTGGCCCACTATTTTCAATTTTCAGTTGTACTTGTGGTTGTACTTTACACTCATGGATATACTATATATTTGTTTTTTGTTTACTTCAGTTAAACTTTTTTAGTGTGTATAGATCTCTAAGGAAATGTCTTCCCTATCTCGGAAAACCCTTTGGGTTCTAGTCTCCAACCCCTAGCCTTTAGAAGGAGGGCTTGGGGTAGTCATGTATAGGCCCTGTGGGACTGGTCCTGATATCTCTAATTATCCAAAGGGGCATTCCACTGATTTAACCAATAGTTGTGTGCAGAAAATCCATAAAGAAAAGCTCTCAGACCTAGAGATCACTTCCTTCTCCAATAATGCTCTCATGGATGAGAGATATCCTCTTCCATTGGATGATGTAGAATACTTTGGATGTAACTCTCAAGGTGATCATAGTTGGAAATTGCAAGTACAAGGATCTTCCTAGCTAGCACCCAGAGACTACATCAGTGACATCTAAAGATATGGGGAGCACATGTGGATCACATATAGATGATTCCTATCCTTTTATTCTATATCTCTATGAAGTCACATAGTTCACCCATGTTCAAATGAATCTACGAATAAAGAACCACCTTGGATATATTTCTTTAATTTAATTAAATTTATTATAAAGAAAATTTGTTGATCCTCCCTTCTCAGTTATGATTCCTCTAATTTTTCTTTTATCTTTGATTTAATTCCATGGATTCGGGTGTTTATCGTCATATTCATGCCTGATTAATGTATGATCATGGAAATATTAAATGTTGGTTACACGCCCATCCTACGCTTCTAGTCCAAACTGAACCTACAGTTACCACGTTCCAAGAAAATTTACCACAAGGATATTCACATGTTTGGAATGTGACATCTAATAGATACTTTTTAATATATTAGGGAATTAATTTTAAGTGGATTTCATGATTATATTTCTATTTTTTTACATTCATCCTTGAGAACATTTCTAAGGTTACCCATTAATGAAATGTTTGTGTTAAGATTTAGAGGAATTATTTATTCACTGATTTTTTATTTAAAACCTTCGTTAAAAGGATACATAGTGATTAACCATGTTTTATGTATGTCCATCATATTTGGAAGTTATATTATAGTGGTTTTAGAAAAGGATATAATATATGTATGGTGACGACCAATCATTTTCGACAAGGCCACAAGTCTTGAACCCTTGACCAAAGGAAGATAGGGGTTTCATGCCTACCATTGGTCATTGTAGTATCCTTGTTAATGTATATTTATTTTTTATGAATAATTTTTTCTGGTGAAATGGACATGTTACTTTTCATGTTTGGGGATTAATGTACTAAACATATTTATTTTTAATTATAGTTATACATAAATAGTTATAATTTAAATTTTTTATGGGCCATAATATCTGCTAATATTATATTTTTAGTTTATTTGGAATCAATGTTAATTTCTAGGAATTCATTTCATAAAGTAAACAATGAATTAGAAATCTATAAAATTAAAAAAACAATTATTTTTTATAAAATTATATCATGTAATTGTATTTCCTTTTATTCTTGGTTAGAAAAAGAAATACTCAATTTTAGGAAAATGATCAAAAGAATATCTATTGTTATAATACCTTTTTTAATCGATTTACTTTTAAATCAACACAGATTTATGACTTTGAGACTATCATTATTTCATTGATAATTTAATTTTTTGTGATATGTGACCTCAATAAATCACTATAAATATTTAAATTTTTCATCCATGTCTAATATTTCCTCCCAACCTATGTTCTGTTATATTGAATCCATGTTATATGATTGTTTGGTTAACCATTATGGATCTAACATTTCCTTTTAATGAATGTTCTAGTATCCATTCCTTCAATGTGGGATTCTATGAATTAATATTTGAAGTACGAACCGTTTGATAAGACAGTTGAGTTTTGAGGGTGAAATTAATTTTAAGGGGGGTAAAATGTGACACCATAAGATTTTGTGAACAATTTTTTCCCTTTATTTTAACATATGTGATATTTTTCATTTCAAATAACACTGGAAATAGTTTATTTTATATTAAATCAGAATGTTTGTCTTGAGTTATATGAAACACCAAGTTACTCATTCACTACATTCAACATAAACTTTATCTTTCTTTACATGTAACACCAAAGTTATCTTATGTTAGATGCAATAACTAATTTCATCGATGGCCTATGTAACATGCCTGACCATGTTTTACCAAACAGTAATTTATTATTAAAATATTATTATTTAATATAATAATCTATAAACTAGAAGATAAATTAAAATTAATGAATAATATTAACTAATATATTAAAATATATGGTCTATAAAACTATAATAAGAATTAATAGTTTATTAGTTAATTAGAAATGAATATGAAAACCGATTGAATATAACAGAACATATTAATATTTTTATGTTCAAAAAGATATTTTACAATAATAAATTAAATTAATGAGTGATATTAATTTAATATATAAATATTATATATTCAATAAAATATTTTTGGTATTCGTTAAATATAATTTTTGGACATAAGAAAAAAAAACCTTTTTTCATGATTAAAAACATATATTTTTATAAATATAGTTTTACCACCATCTAATGGAGAACTCATTATAAATCTAAAATTTAACCCATTTATAGAGTTAATATTTCCAAATAAACATCATATTTGTATGAGAAACATGAAAAATTAGGCTATTATAATTTTTTTTTCTTTTTCTATAACATTCAATTTTTAATGAATAATAAAAAATACTAGATTTTAATTGAAAATAACTTTTTCATTTAATTTATATATAAGTTAAGTTATATTTTATATTTTTTAAAAATATTCGTTTGATAATGATATTATAAATTAATCCAATGTTTGTTACTGTAACTAATTTTACATTGAAATTGGATTAATGGCATGGAAAACTTTTGATCATTTTTATTTAAAAAAATTCAGGGTCATCCCATTAGTGAGATTAATTTTAAATTATTTTCCACTACTTATGTGATAGGAAGTTAGAAAAATTGAATAAATATTTGGAATGAAAATAATTTATAATTTATAATGAGTTCAAACTTGATTTTACTTAAAATAATTGTACATGCACTTAAAAATAATTATATTGATTCTGGTTAAATTATGCTTAATAATGGACTAAACCATAAAACGAAGGCTCAAAAAGACCAATAAGGTTGACCAAAATCCCTTTTATGGATGTATATACACCCTAAATTCCCTTATATTGACTTTATACAATTATTTTATCCACTTCAAACATGAATAATGTTGGTGGAATTCTCTCTTCAAATATTTACAAGAGTACCATTCCTCATCCTTTATAAGAGGGTTACTTTCATCACAATTCCTCATAGATCTCTAGCCTCTTGTTTCATCCCACCTTTAATCAAATAATTTCCCAATATCCCACCCCTACTATTTGAATCCTCACTTTGGTAATAATTTCTTCCAAGAAATCCTTTTGGCGGAAACCAAAAGGTTTTTCTGGATTAAGAGGTATCATCTTTCCTCAAGTACTTTTTTTTATTTTACTTCATCACATAACCAATAGATTTATTTCAGTATTGTATAAAAACTCAAGTATCATAAATATATTACTATATTTTTATTCTAATGGTTTTAACTTTACTTTCCCAAAACTCTATATAATTGGTATTGAATATTACGATTTCTATGTACGTCGAACTACATCCTCACTAAAGGATGGTTGTTTAATTTTCTTTACAGCCTATCATGGTAGAAATTTTGATGAAAACACTCTTTATATGTATTTTATATATTATATTTATTATTTATTTAATATTTTATATTCATTTTTGAAACACCAAACTTTTTACATTCGATTTTGTGTTAATATGATTATTTCTATTGAGGAAGTGTCGATTACCGCTAAATCAAAGTGATATAATTCCTTCATACACTACATCAAATTTATTAAGGATAGATTTAGTAATTATATATGAATAAATAATATCATAAATATATTTTAATATTTATATATATATATAATTTTTTTTGATTTATTTCTTTCTTCCAATACGTCAATAAAAAAGGAAACATCATTCCTACGTACATACAGCTTACTATCTCCATGAATATTGTATTCCGTTTGGTACTTATATTCTCAATAGATAATTATAATACACAGATAGAGGACATAATTGTAATTTATATTTTTTTTAAATTTTGTTAATCATGATATAAAATATAAGTACCAAAGTTATGAAAAACTAAGACACATGCGAAGAATAAAGAGAATATTACCAGATGTGAAAGCATTACTTAAGATTGTTAACAAGAGGGTAATATAATGTCTTAATCAGACCATATATGGTATTAGATATAGGAATATTTTACATTTAATTGTTTATAATAAATAATTATTTATATACATGTAGTTTTAATGAGTGTAATGAATGTCAACACTAAAGCTAAAGGGATTTCATATCACATTTTATTTCTATGAGATACATTCTATGTTCACAACTCTTTTCTTTTCTATGTTGTATGTTCTACCCATGATTTTATGATATGTATCATATAATTAAATTTATAGGTATTATAATATCCTTTTTAATATCTTTATTTCATGGGGATTATGTTTCAAAAGTTACCAAATTTGAGAAAAACAATTTTCTCAATTTTCCTTTATTGAGAATCATGTTTTGTTATTAACCTAAATTATCTTTCGAGGTGTATATACATCCAATTACATGTTTTATATTAAATATAATTATTTTCATTATGTTTTATGATTCAATTAATTTCTATTTATTAAATGGAGATTTTTATTTTACATTACAACAGTATAAGTGTTTATTCATACTATCACATCGCTTTTTTAGATTGTTTATGTTTATAATTACATTGACAAGATACAATGACACATATCTAAAAAAATTAATGAATTTCTTTTTAATCTAGTTATTTATGATTTTTATAACTATTGGTACCATTTTCTCCACCCATTAGTAGTTATTATATTTAATAAATTGTTTTCAATAAATCCTGACATTGGCCTCTCTTCTTTTATAAATATATGTTCCTTCAAAAATTGGTTTTCAAAAATGTGTTTCGAAGAATATTGTACTATTATCCTTCATTATTTAAAATAATGATTTACCCTATTTTTTTACCATTATTTTCAAAGGAATATTTTGGTCACTTTCTGAATGAGGAATTTTCTAACATTTATCGTGAAAAAATAAGGTATTTTTACCTTTTACGACATGTATGTATTTATCCTCCCCCAATACATTGAATTATTATTTCATTTTTAAAGTATTATTTTAAACTAAAAATTTTAAAATAGAATTTCTAGGAAAATGTTTTCATAATGATTTCATTCTTGTTTTATATTATTTCAAGGAAAATGGTTTTCAATATTTTTTCAATCTTACATTATAAGATTTAATTTTAAATTCTTTTAGAAATGTTTTCATGACTGTTTTGTATGCTTTAATGAAAATGGATTTATTTTTTTTAAATATTATTTTATATGATTTCATAGAAATGGTTTTGAATATGTTTTGAATCATATTTTATACGTTTTCAAGGAATTGTTTTTTTATTAATTTGTTTAATTATTCCTTATATGTTTTAAATGTATTTTATATAGAAATGTTTTATTAAATGATTTTATGTATTAAAAACCTTTATTAAATGATGAAATGAAATTTTCCTAATGATTCCTTTTTGAAAGACATTTCAAAATTATTTTCCATCTAATATGACATATTTTTATGTTACACGTTCCCTTATAGGAAATGATCTAATGTTTACATTCATATTTTTTCTATGAATTAGTTATGATTAATTTCATGGTCTTTATGAAACCAGTTTCACCTTCATAGGTTATATGTTTATGTAATCCACTTATCATTCACAGGTTATATGTTTATGAAATAACATCCTATTTCAATGGATATATATTAATGAAATCAATTTCTTTTTTTTGCCTATTATTTTGATGAAATAATTATGAAACATGTATTTTACTACAGTTTATGATATGATTACATTTTCATAATACCCACTTAAATTCATGGGTTATGATATGATTATTTATGATCTTGTGTATCATGTTCATATGATTTCATTATGATATGGGTGCTACATATATCTCTATATTAAGCATCAGGTAAATATTTATATCTCGTGAGATGGAATAGAATGGTCTTGGGAATGACTGTTGACTACTCAGATGGCCATGGGAGTGAGCCATGGTTACCAAGATTTTATGAGGAGTGACTAATGCTACTATGATGGCTATGGAAGTATAACATGACTACTAAGATGGTATGGTGAGTGAACCCATGCTAGAAAGATGATATTTGACTGTGATGCCTTGGTTACTATTAAAATCATATTATATGCTTATGTGTTTTCCACAAGCCTATATTTTATTCCTATATAATTATTTCATGGATTGTGTTCATTATTTCCATATGATTTAGGTCTTATGAACTGTCAATATTTATTATTGTCTCTAATATAAAGGGTGTGATCATATAAAGTTATTCTTAATTTCCTTACCCTTTTTCATGTTATGTTTATTAATTTTTTTTATTTTCCTTACTGACCATATGATCTCACACCTATATTATATTTTCATTCACCCATTATGAAGAAATGATTTAGTAGAAGTAATAATGGATCTGTTTCTATGGTAGATATTTAATATAACACACAAGGATATAATATTGTGTTTACATTTTTCCAAAGACACTAGACTATTACCATCATTGAGCATGTAATATTCTAATGTATTGATTATTTATATAATACGATGTAATATCCATATATTTTATGCCTGAGTCGCTATAATCACAATTTATATAGTAAAAATGTGTCAATCATGATGGATTTTTTCTAAGATAATATTATTTCTAAGGTTTGGAATGTTTTTAAATGCAAAACATAAAAATAACAATGAATAGGATTAGGAACTAATGTGATTTAAAATAAGGAAAATAGTTTTTTCTCATGAATGGTGTGCTTACATACACTCCCTTAAAAATTAGTTGTCCTAGAAACACTAATTTTTTTTTGTAGTCCAAACATTTGTATATTATCATCCATGATAAACTTATTTCACCATTTACCAAATTTATAGAGTGGTTTTATAGTTATTTCTTATGTATAATTCCCCTTCATATTCATATTTATGATGAAAAGGGGGGATATTAATCTTCATATAGTATTGAAATTCCAACACCAAATTGAATGAAATTATATGTCATCATCATATATTACTAGTAGGTATTTTCTTCTCCAACAATATTAGTGATGGTTCACATCACTCAAGAATCAAATTATTCAAAATAGTGAACCTCTCATTTTTTTCCTCCAACATGCTTGAGTTAAAGAACACTCATGAAATTAACATCATGAGAAATGTAGATAATGATTTTTTTGAAATTTGGATTTATAAAATTTTTGTAGATGGATACTATGGGCTTAATAAAAATTTTATATGTAAGGAATGTATTGAAAATACTATTTAATGATAATTGTTTTTGTCAAAATATTACCTTTATCATATTTAGGATAGTTCATGAATTATGAAAACATGGATAAAATTGAAAATAATATTTTGGATAAAAAAACATGACTCGAGAATCTCAATAAAAAGAAATATTTAATTAATGTATTAAATTTAACACCACAAGCTTCCACAATATCTTTTTTTACATATCTTTCACTGCACACAACAATGAGTTTGAGAGCACCATTACCTATCAAACTAGTTTTTTAAAAAGTCGTTATGAATAGTAAAAACAGAATTATTAAATTATTAAATTTAATTTTTACAAATTTTCTTATTTTTTGAATTTATAAAATTGAAATTATCTTATGCTTAATTTTCAGTATTTTTTTGGAAAAGATTCAATTTTTGAAAAATAGTGTAAAATACTGCATTATTATTAAAAACCAACTTTTACATTTAAATAATTATTTTACAATAAATTGATTTTAATTTAATAATAAATATATAATACTTAGGTTTTCCTATTTAGGGAATAATAATCATTATATAATAGAATTAAATAAAAAAATTTATTGATCTTTTGAATATCTTTTTTATGTGCCTTCAAGCCATAAACATGGGGTTTTCATTAAACGTAGTTTTGACACTTCTATGAATTGAATTTTGAAAATTGGACACACATGGTTTTAATAAGTATGACAATTTTATTCTAATAAGGTCATAAATGTTTTGTGAATTGTAACTTTTTGGAGATTATTTACCACTATTAAAGGTAAATTGGTTAATTAAAAGTAATAATAATATTAAAAAATATAATATTACCCTTAAACAAGCCCTAATTTTATTGGATTAGTGTTTTTCGTTCAAAATCAACCTTCGGTCGAAAATATGATCCTTTTAAGTCACTTTTGTATGATTATGACATTTATTGTAGTTAATATAAAGAAGAGTTAATGATGTCATCATTATATTTTAATAACATATATCATTTTTTATAATGAGGCTATAGAAGTGATATAGTTGAATATAAATTGTATTTAGAAATATAAAATCTTTATCTAAATAATTAATTTTTTTTATAATTTTTGGAAATAAATAATAATATTAAAGGTGGAAGAATAATGATTCATTAATTGGATTGTTAATGGAAGAATCAATTAAATTATACTAAAAATATTTGAGTAAATATAATTAGAAATAGTTAATAACATCCATGAATTATATATGTTATAAAGGCATGTTAGTCAATGGTTTTTGAAGCTCCTGTATAATTGTTAATGTATGTAATTATGTTATATTAGAACCATAACTATATTTATTATATCAAATATTATCTTCGTAGTTACATATTGGATATATTGGTTTGACTAACATAATATCGGACATGGTTAAAATTTTGAAATCTCATTATTATCTAAGGTTGTTTATTCATAAGAATCTACTGGGACACATTTATCATCCATGTCCATGATTTTTAAAATATTTTTCAATATATCATCAGCATTTTTTTAAATTCATTTTTACCCATGGTATAATTTTTATAAAAAAATTAAATTAATCATTCCATATATTTCTAAATGAGGTACATTATGATGATTTCATCAAATTAAAGAAACAATTTTTTTAACTTATACAGTGTGAGTGTCTATTTCTTCTTTCATGACACATTTACGTTTTTAAGAATCGCATACAAGAATAAAAGGTTCTTTTAAAAAATAAATTTTTTAATGTAATAATGAGAAAATTTTAAATGATTTCATGGTAAAAATGTTATATATCTGTCAAAGAGTTTTAATGATTTTATTATATTATTATACTCTATCTCATAATCCTTTTTTGTATTTTATTACTAATTAATGTTGTTTTCTTGTGATACAATCTTCCATATTATATTGAATTATTTCTAATATGATTTACTATTGATGAGTTATTTTTATACCATTCATTGTTTTGGTTAATGTATTAACAATTCATATGCTAGTTTTAATATGAGTGTTTAGGTTATGTTTCACCATTTTCATATGAGGAATGAATTTGAAATATAAAGTTATGGTTAAGGCCCGCTATAGGCCCTAAATACATTGGTAGTTTTTATTAGACAAACTAGTGTCTTGGCATGAAGCTCTGACAATATGGTTATCTACAGTCCTTCCATGTGGACTTGACATCATGGTTATGAAGTCTAGCACTATGAATTCTCTAATTATGAATTTAGTTATTGATATTTTATCTGATTATTGGACTAGTAGAATATCCATTTGATACTTTAATGGAATTATTTGATTTATTATTTCCATATTATGCTTAATATTGTGTTTAAAATGGTATTGTTTCAATTTTATACCCTTCCTTGAATGTTTATTCTTATATATTATAGTTTTGTCTATATTCTTTATCCTTACTAAGAATCTGATTTCTCCCCTTTCTTATGTTTAATTTTCCCCCAGGATGAGAATAAGTATATTATGACTGACTTGAATGGTCAAACCAAAGGATATTAGTGTTTTCAAAGGAGACACTATATTTTTTTTATTTCATTATGTAAGGTCAAACTTAAGTTTGTATTTCTTATTTATGAGGCTACTAAACTAACCAGTCCTTCAATATTTGATTTCATATGATCATGCTAATATTATAAAATAATGCACCATCTCTGGGTGTTGGGGATGGGGCGTTACATTAAAAATTTATAGAAAATTTTTATGTTGGGAATGATTATCAATTTTGAGAGTACTCATGAACCAAAATTTCACATTTGATCAAAAATACTTAAATAAAATGATATTAAAATGAAAAATAAAACATATTATAATTATAATTTAATCCTATAAAATTAAAATCAAGTATTATTATATATAAAAACATCATGGTTCGAATTTACTAATGTCTTAAATGAAGTTAAATATTCCTCTATCTAACTAAAAATTAAAAAAATTCATCAAACTCCTAAAATGATTTTATTGTCATCTCCACACTATATTTTACTATATGATTATTTATTCAATATTGATTAAACCAAATTTCAAGCATAAATTGAAAGGGTAGTGAAATTAGAGTAAAGGTTGTAATACAAATATGCATATTGGTGTGCATCCATCACTTAGTATTCTATAGTCCAACTACTAAAAACATAAAAGTAAAATAGGAAAATATAATAACCTCTTTACAGAATATATAAAATGAAGTGAAATATATAGAGATGAAATAATGAATGGTATGTTCTTTTCTTTAACCCCCAGGTGGTCCTTGAGTTCTAAATAATCTTAGAAATGAAACACTAATAATTATTTATAGTATGATGGTGGATTAAACATCTTTGATTTGAGCCACCACATCATGTTTCATCAAACTTTATTTACATCATTCCAGTAATAGATAATCCCTTATATGTAGTGCGTATATTCTATCCATATTTACATAATGTATAACATGCAAGGTTGGGGTATAATAAAAGAATGGGTCCTACTATTTTGTTTTAGCCTCTACTTCTCCAAAATCGTCCTTGAATTCAAGTTCCTTTATAATATATATTGCATCAATAGAGTTCTCAATGATTAATTCAATGAATTTTTATTGTGGAATTATATAAAAACATAAAAAATCATATAATAAAATTTCCATTTTATGTTCAAACCTTATGACATAGTACCTCTTGAAAAATATGTTTGGATCTTATTATGCACTCCATATAGAATTTTTTTAAATGATTTGTGGATTTTTATGTGTTCATCTTCAGGTGAAATTTATTGTTATTCTTACTTCTCCTGGTAAAACCTAGAGATGAAAATTTATGAAAAATTAAAATAATTATTGTTAATTCCCATTTTTGTTTCGATAAAATAATATAAGAATGAGTTTTAAAAATTATTATTCCTCATTGTTTTTTGGAATCAATTACTCAACAATATCATTATGCCTATCAGAGATGAGTTATAGTGGTTTGTTGTAGGTATTATGTATCATCCATATTTTTTTATATTCTTTAACTTGTGGGGTTTCATCATCTAAATTTCATGAAACATAAATAGTTGTTGTTTTTTAAATGATAACTAGATCATGTGACTCATTAATTTATAAAAATTATTTAAAAAATTCATCTATATCTTGTTTATCTCCCATTTGTGTATCAGTGAGAAATCTGTATTAACGAATACACTTTATAAATTGTTGAGTGAGGCATGGTAGTAGTTCTTAATGTGATTAATTATATATAGCCTTAGGTTCTTCAAACATGAAAAAATATTTTGGTTACTTCTTCCTCCAGGGGTACTGGTGCATGCTTATTTAATTGATACACCAGATATATAAGGATGTATTTTGATAAAAATATATATTATATTCTCTCAATTCTGAATGTCTTCTATGATTTCATTATTTCCTTTAGTGTTTAATTTATTCTTCTTCTTACACATGAGTTTAGTTAGACTATACAAAATATTTTGAACTAGATTACATCATGGAATTTTTTTAATGAATAAAATTACATTCAAATATAAAAAAGAAATATAATTTTTATGATAAATTGTGTGCCTCAAAGAAGATTCCATGTTTTGAAACACCTTTCATAGGATGGAACAAAATTTAATATATATTTTCGTAATTTATTATAATGAATGACCAAGTTAATAAAACTTGGTGATCTTACCTAAATAATCAATAACTCCTCCAAATTCACAAATTATTATTTTTTCTATAATTATGAAATTAAATGAAATATATATTTTTATAATCGAATTAAAAATTTAATATAATAAAGAAGATACAACATTGATATATTGGATGTTTTTATAAATAAATAACATTTCTTTAGGGTAGGTTATTGGGGTTCTTTCATTATTCATTATTATATTCTACATTCTATTTGATATCTCAACCCATTATACGTGGAATAATTTTCTTTAATTTGAATGTTAATTAATTGAATGAACAAGATATATCTCTGTACCACAAAACATAACCTTCTCTAAGGCTCAATGATTATAAACACACATCAATATAGGGAATGTATCCTTCCAACACCTCTAATCCATCATATTAAATTTCAACTTTCAAAGACACACAACTCAATCATATAAAGTTTATTCCCAAGAGAATGTTGGGATTGGTGGTTTGGTAGAGAATATATAGAGTTCATGAGTTATGAAAATGGGTTCTGTATTATCACCACCCCAATGCATATAACATATCTCTTATATACTATAAATAGAATGAAAACCTTAATAATTAATGAACTGTAATTCTAGAACACTGTGAGACCTCACCCTAGGCCATTACATGGGTCAGTAAATCACCATCAAAACTCATAGAGTTGTATAGTGGAAGATCAAAAAAATTTAAAAATATTGAATGGGATAATAATAATAAACTAAAAATTAAAAATGAATAATAATAATATAAGAAAAAAACATCTAAATATAATTAAAATAGATTACTATATTGATAAATCATGAAAAATAGTGGATGTACATATTTATATGGATGTAGCGAGGGAAATTTCCACTCCAATATTATTTCATCTAAATTTAATATTAATTTAATATTAAATTGAAAGATCTTTAAATAAGAACATATTAAATGTTTTCCAATATTTGTTTCAAATACTTCATAAAAATTTCAGCTAATTTTTATATTGTTATCCAATGTTATGATAAGATTACATGATAAAACTAATCTATCTAAGAGGTTGTTTGAGTTACTATTAACCATTTATGGTAGAATTTATTCCCACATAGAGGTATGAATCTTAAGTATACATGATTTAATTAATTTTTCCATTTACTCTCCTATATCTTCAACTGATATTTCATCTCATTTTTATAATCTATTTATGATATATGGGCCCATCGTTAAAATGATTCAAAACTTGGAATATATACTAATTCTAAACATGAATCCCCATTTTGGGACTCATATTTTTATATTTATCAAAATGTTATATTGAGTGAAATTATTCTAAAAAATTTAGAAAATAATAAAAATTAAAAAATTAAAATGTGGATTATGGTTGATTTTTTGGCTATAGAAGATAAAATAAGTAAAAATAATTAAAAAATCAACAAATAAGGTCATTTTCACAATTCTGTTGATTTTAAAACATAAAATTAAAAAAATTAAAATTTCCCTTAAAAACAATTTTATGGTTTTAATGTAGTTATATTTTTATATAGAATAAACTAAAATTAAATATTCATTAATATTAATGACTGAATAAGTGACTCTTAATGTTATCTGTTAGAGACTAAAGAGGTTCCTTTTAAGGTCATACATCCGTGACAAAAATGTTTTCTTTTATTTTTTCCATATCATACCATAATGTTCAATTGTTTATGTTTATAGTAATATGACCTATTTCAAGAATTTTAGTGTCATATAGAATTTAATTATAAGAGAATGATACCTATAAATTGTTTATATGGGACTTATGCATAAGAGGCCCTTTTTGGTTTACTATTCCCAATTATTAAGTAGATAGAGAAGAAAAAATGGTATCATTGGTGATGTGATCTAGTGAATAAAATTTACTAATTTCACCAAATTGATATCAAATGTATGTCTTTGACTCATTAATTGGGTACATTGGTTGTGGAAACAAATATTAACATGGAATCTGGTGGACAAATTTGTCAAAACCCATTGAAAATTAACTGTGTTTTAATTTTCTCAATATTTCAATCTATTGTACTGTATATATGTTATTATTTTGATTAATGATAATGATAAAATTAAATAATGTAAAATAATTTATTAGATAATTCTCTTTATAAAGGAAAATGACTTTTGTTGCATTGAGTTATTGGATAAACATATTTAAGGAATTATAACACCATATCTAATTACTAATGTGTCATGTTTTTAATTAATTTATTTTATGTTTTGAATGGATAGTGATTGAATCACTACCTAAAACACATCTTAGACAGGTTTACTAGAGAATTATGGTGGAAATGAAAATCAGAATCTCTAAAGAAGTTGAGAGGATAATGCGTGATGGTTCACATATCATCAATACATATGATTAAAATATATTTGGTATTTTAATAAATTAATGAACATTTATAATTGGATGAACAGATAATATTCAAATGAATTATATTTTTGTTTTTGAGCTATTTTTTTCAATTTATGAATAATTGTGTTTCTGAGTTGAAGATAAGTGTTTATAGGAAAATTGATTAACCTTACCCATGTTATCAAACATTAAATATTATCTTTATATATATATATACCAACAATCATGGATTACGGTATGAAAAATATGTTTTTGAAGAATTATTTACTACAAAAATGATTTCAGAGTATTTATTGATAGTTGTGACAAATGTTTATAAAATATTCAATTAAATTATGTTATTTTTAAATGATATAGAGTGGATAATGAATCTTTGGATAAAATATTAAAATGTCCTTGGTTACTTAAAAGAAACTCTATGATTAAAGTGTTTTAAATGAATAAAAATGTGAAAAAATGAATTATTATTAAGAGCAATATTTAATCTGAAATATTTATATAATAGTACCTTTATTGAATGGATAAAATTTTAGGGATAAGTATCTATGGATAGGGAAATTTGTATGGATTTTAAAAAACAAGAATACTGAAAATAGAAAATTTTCTCAAATCACACTATGATTTGGCAATGTATGTTTTTTGAATACATAAAAGTTTTCATTGGGATATATAAGTGTTATTATATGATAATTATATTTGATATAATTCATAAAAACCCCTAAGATATATAATAGTTAATTTTTTAGTTCATATATGTTATTTAATATGAGGATACAAAAGGGTTACCTAATAGATTACAAGGATTTATAAAGACATTCATATATATATATAGGAAAACCATTCATATCAAGATATATGTAAGGGTAAAAATTCCACATGTGAGGGTTACTAATGGAAAAAATGTTATGTTTTGTTAGATTTAAATCATACTATGTTGATATACTTCTCACTGATTAAAAATACTTATTTTAGCTTTATAGTAGTTATTCTAGAAGATCATGAAGTATGAATGATTTAGATGATGTCTTGTTAGTTTTTCATAGACTTTCATGTATGAATATTTTAAATTCCTTATTGGTGATAAATGATTTTGGATTTCTCATGAATACATTACCATAAATATTATAATTTTTTGGAATACTAGATCACATTAAGAAGAATAATATTCCATGTTTATGGATAGAGATACCACATAATTTTATTGAGAAATTCAAAGAGAATTTTGAGAATATCACTATGTCAAATATCCTTGAATTTATATATTCAATAAATTGAAACAAAATTCACGTAATTATGAGAATATACCAGATAATAAAGAAGTAACGAAATTTTAGGAATATGAAAATATTGAATTATGATACCATATGCCTTTGATTATCTTGTGTGTGGAGGAAGAAAAATAAAAGGAGAATAGGGAGGATAATGTGGTACTGTTAAAATATATAACCTATTTTTATAAAATATTTATGATAATTAATAATAAATAACAATATAAGTGTCTATAATGGTTGAAAAAACTTCTTCTATATTCATATTTGGCATTGAGGCTCTTGAAGAAGATGATTGATATTGAGGGATAAAGGCAGGTGATCATGATCATAAATATGTTTCTAATGCTAGGATAATGAAGACATCAATGTATACGAGAATTATAGTATAGTAGAATATATAGTGGTTTTTAAATACAATTTCATAAGCAATATTACCATATTATTTTCATTCAATAACATCTCACATTACATATATGTTCTTGATCAGAAGTGTTTTGGGAAGATCTACTGTAAATCGGAGGAATCCAGTATAATGAAACCAATCCTTGGTCAATAAAACAAATGTGAAATATTTTGGGATTTTTTTTGTGGGGTGGGGGGTTATTGAAAGTAATCAATTAATTATTATAGATTTTATACGTGTCATATAATTAACACGAACACCATGATGATTATATTACCAAATTGGGGTACAACATTTTAAAAATATAATGTAGGGATCATCTCTTATTTAATACTTTTCAGGATGGGTTTTTTATAACTAAATTAGTGTTTTGAATACTAAAAGGGGTTAGATTACAAAATAAAGATTATATTTAAAATAATTGGTTAAAATTGATTCTCACCAAAATACTTTATTAGTTATATGATCTAGCAATTTAATTGATCTAGAAATTTAATTTTATGGGATATGATGTCAATTTAGAATATCCAAGTCATGTAAAATGATATGATTAGTTTGGATAGGATTACACCTATCCATAAAACTAATATTTCTAATTAATAAAGGAATATATAATTAATTATATACTATATATTTTGTTGGCCAGGGATGGATATTGGAGGAGATCGCTCATAGGATCCCAAATTACCTTTATCAAGGGGATACATTATCGAAGGGAATCAAAAAGACTTTCTAGGTGACATGACCATTATAGGTGACAGAATTGGAGTAGGCCTTGATAGAATATTATTTGTTTTAGGTTTTCACCATGGTTAAGGGAGTCCAATAAAGTATTTTGAGTCAATAATTGGGTTTGAATACACATAGAGGGAATCTTTTTGGGAATCGTTAAACATTGGTCAAATTTTCTGTGGTGGTGTAAAATTGGAAATAGGGACATATAAAATATGAAAAATGATTAAACCAAATAAAATTTAAGTCCACATGTAAACTTTTGGGGACCATAAAAAATAAATGGGTTTAAATCTTGGTGACTACATGAGAATAATCTAGGAGGCCCTTCATGATGAATTCATGCAAGGTATACAAAATGGATTCACATTATAATTTTATATGGTATAGCCCATAATAATTTTTTTTGGTGAGACATAACAACAATGATTTTATCCAATAATTTATCCCCTATATAGACCAATATTTTTGGTCTGCATGATGTAATTCATCTTTAAAAACCATATCATAAAAGATTTACTTGTGAATGGTAGGATTTCTCAAACAACATTCCTCTGAAAATAAATTTTACCGCAAAATATATATCGATGGTTATATTTGTTGGTAATATAGATAACCATATATCCAATTTTATATAAAACTTCTTCAATATAAAAATCATTATCTACAACTTTGTGACTTCTCAACATTTCTAGATATGGTTGTGTTACCATTCACATCTATAAGGGAATTACTACCTTATTGTGTTAAATGAAATAATAACCACAATAAACCCACACATATATAAGGTAACCACCACATAATTACAATAATTGTTGCCTAAAATTCCTAAATACTAAACCTTTGAAATAATTTATTCATTTTTATTCCATAAATTTTGCCATCATGTTATTTGTAAATGTTTTTATCATTTCATTATGGTGGGGAATTTTCTAGTTTCCTACGTCATGTGTTTCTATTACTATTCTTAAAATCTTCATTCTTAACACTATATTGTCTTTTTTAGGTGTTTAAAATTATATGTTACATAGTTTTATAAAATAATATTTATGAATAATAGTAACTTTACAGAATTAAATGAATTATATAACATTTATTTGTAATTATGGATAATAAATTAAAATATTAGACTAATTAATAAAATGAGGAATTAATATTGTTGACACTCCATTAAATAAAAGAGTCTAAAAATGACAAAGGGAAATACCATAGAATAAAAGGGGGAAAATACAAGATGAAAATAAAGATTTGTAAAAAAATGAGTTTTGGGATGCCTTAGTCAGACAAAAAGGGCGTCATCACGTATCCTACTTATGCACCCCAATTTGTCGTGTATCCTACATGACACCCAAACTCCATTCACCCAACTTCCGATTTTTGCCTATAAATAGACCCTTGGGGGATTAATTTGTACGGACGAATTTCCCTGAATCCCAATCACTACTCTGGTCACACTAGTGCTTCACCCAAGTCTTCCTAAACCTTCAAGGTAGTTTTTCAACACCTAGATAGGAGTATTGAAAGGGGGGTCATTGGACATAATTCATTTTAGTGTTTGAAAACCACAACACTTGTTCACTTAAAGTGCCCAACCTCTCTAAATCCTAAACACTTGCGCACCACCCATTCTTTTTATAGGAACTTCAACTCCCCACTTCTGGGACCACCTTGGAATACTCTTGAAGTATTGATACAAGTCTCTCCCAAGTATTAGACTACAGGTTTTTCATCGCTTAGATGAATATCAGGTCGCCCATGTCAACTTGCACACCCCTACTTGTGTTCCCTTATCTAATTGAGAACCCCTAATTGATTCACTTACTCTTTTTAGTCTACAAGGCATCAATAAATCCTCAAATTCATTCATTGGAAGGATTCTTATTCCTTGGTACCCTTCTCTAAATGGGATTCTATTGAGACAACCACCAAAACCACCTGACTTGTCAAACCTTGGGGAAAGTCACATTAGCATGTCTCTTATTTGGATTTGTATATCCACAAACATAGGTTTACCATGTTTGTTTTACAATGGGGTTAGGGTTTATGGAGTTTATGTGGGTTTTTATATCAATAGTCACATGGAACATTCACCCAAGAATAGTGTTGGGAGGTTCCCAGTTTGGATGAGGGTTTGGGTCCTGACCTCTCCCTTCTAAAAGAGATGACCTAGAACCTGAAGTATTTGATAAGTAAGGTATGACTCAAACATAATTTTCTTCCATTTGAAAAAAAGAGAAGTATATGTCCCCAATCAAGATAAATTTTCGGGAAACCATATGGGTATAATCCCTTAAACCTCCATCCCTTAAACCATTCATTTGACCCTTTTCCAATGTGAAGTGAATATAAGGAGGGTCTTCACCTCACCCTCATCCACCCTCACCACCGTAGGTGCACCACCTTCCTCCATTGGAGGAGGGAAAGTGTTTTTGTCATTGATAAATCTTTTACATCCTCTTGTTTATCACACTAATCATGACACATGTGGGAATATATATTCATTATGATTACAAAATTTACACAAACACCCACTGGAATGATCTATGAGTATCTTGATTCCCACCTTAATTGGGATACGAAGGAAGCCCTCTTAGGGCCCGTGCTCACTGGAAATATGCTTCAGAAATCCAACCCTAATTCCCTTAATTTAGGCATAATCATTTGGAATAATCCCCAAATTAAACCCCTAAATCATCAAGGCATCCTTTTAAAAAAGTAAGACCAAACTTATTTCTCTCAAAGGATGATATTTTCCTATGAGACTTATAGAACTATGGGGGAATTGATTTCCATCTATATGGGATACATAGGAAGCCTCCTTGAGGTTCAAACCCAACACTTTAAATCAACCATGTCCTCTTTGGGCAATATTTCTGACCAATTCTAATCTAACTTGTACACCCATATCCTTTTCCTCTTTATTAGGATACTTTAGCATAAGTCCCACACCAAAATATGACTAAGAAACATTCATATAGATGTCCATACCACATGACAATAAACTATATGGGTAGGTCCTTATCACATTATATTAAAAGGTACGATGTGTCCCATTAAGTGGCACTATAATATGAGTGTCATGATTCCTTTCAAATGGACACGTAGGTGGCCCATTTTTTGGGTACGATTCCAATATAGAAACAAGCCTTCATTTTCTTTGATGAAAAAAAATTCTAGAGTGACCTGTAGAGTCTCTTAAAAAAAATGTCATCATAATGATTATTTAATAAATTTTTAAATATTATATTAGAGGATATCATTAATAGGGAACCTTAAATACATATGGATATCTCCATTAATGAATAACCTAGAATACATAATGACGATTCTAAATTTTACACATGTTTATATGTGATTGAATATTTAAAGGAAACTTATGTTATACTTTTTGAATTAATAAGGATTCAAGAAAATATCATAAATTTATAAAGAGAGTCCTAGAGTATACAATAATTCCTCCCAAAGAGGGGGTGGTGAGTCCGACCTCCCATCCTCTTGACCAATGTACATTCCTATGTATCGTAATGTTTAAACATAATGGATTCCTACATTTGGAAAGTATCCCCTCTTTGGATAATAAAATATTTTAAGTATCATGTTACATAAATAAATCCAATGGAAACCTCCTCGAACAGTGATTCTTAAAACTAGAACACATGTTTCAAGGAACTACAAAACCAAAATGCTGAACCAGACATGAATCCATAACCACGTTAATAATGTTACCCATATGTCAGACCCCTATCAATATATAAAGGATGTATATACAAAAGAATCAAGAACACATATATTTATCAAAAATATGGTGCTTTAATGGAGTTTATTGTGGTTTAACGTTTTTTTCATAACTCCTTCCAGTCCAAAATTGCTTCCTCAAGACGAAATCAGAGAACATCCCGACCACAACTCAAGAATTATCTTCATCCACAGGGACGACGTCATCACCCACCCAACATCTTCAATGTTGGGTCTCCAACATGTTGTTAAAGTATTATAATCAACACTATAAAATTCCAACATTGAATGATTCCCAACAGGCCCTCCAAGTCAATAATAATTCTCAATCATCTGGCCAATGATGACCGATGATCAAGAAGAAGATGGTCCCAATCACCATTTTCAAATATTTTCAGTCCTTATCCCATGACTGCAACAAAAAGTCCCTCCCATATTACAGGGAGGTGGATCTAGAGGCCACTCAGGGCATCAAATCAAAGATGCAAGTATCCTTCCTGAAGATTCCCACCGACAACCTCCACCAATAGAATTTTTCTTTAATGGACCCCCTAACATGATGAGGGTGTTCTTCTGGACATTCGGACGAGGCCTCTTGGACAAGGGAACTCATGAAAAACTCTCAGCGGATAACATCTGGTCAATAGAGACTGGGTTCTTACCTCCCCCCCCCCTCTAGAGAAGTCCATCAACCTAACATGATGGAAAACAAAGAGTGGGCACATACATGCATCCATCCGAATTTTTCAATCCAATAGACTCTTATGGCCTCAACCCACCAATATTACAAGATAAATTCAGTTGAGTAATGTTAATAAGATCATACACCTGCATACATGTCATTGTCTAGTCAACTGGCTCATCTGAATCCATTTAATGACGTTCTCTAGTCTAATGTGGTGGAAACTAGTAAACAAGGACATACACCATCTTACAATCCCAAATTCTACCAGTAGTCTTGTCTTACAGTATTGAAGGAAGTCCATAAGTGATAATAGATTGGAAACATCCAGTAGATAGATATACCTGCCAGCATTCTTCATGCTTGCCAACAGTCTCGTTGGGCAGCACCCGAAGAAGTCGGTCGGAATGCTCTGACAACAAATCTGGGGCACACCCAACTCTCTTCCCCCATGAATGAGTACATTCAATACCCATTTATAGGAAAAGTAGTATAATAGTAGGCACATACACCTAATTTAGATATGGAATGGGTGTATATTCTCATTTCGGCCACTGAATTCACCAAACACATCTTATCAATGGTGAAAGTTAAGACACAAATCCCGGCCCATATTCTGGAAGCAATCTAGGATATTATAACAACTAATTCCGCAGTAACAGTGAAAAAAATAAATAAATCTATCCCAACATATGTTTTGACACATTGGCATGCTATCCTAGAGCATATATACACCTCTGTTCTAGTCTAGGAGGTTCATGGGGCATACTCTCCCATATCATATTGACAAAAAAAATGGGAACATACACCCCTTCCAATTATAGGTAATCGGTCTGTTCTAATGGCCGCTTTAATTCATACACTTAAAATTCCCCATGATATCCACTTATTCCAGTATGTGACCCCAAAAATGTATAAGAGAGTATCCATGAATATGTCTCACCGAGCACTATATTAAAATTAATATTCAAACAAAAAATTGGATTCTTTTAATGCTACAGTTATTGAAGCCCTCAGACATTTATCCATTGCAGTTCAGGATCATATCCTCTCATTACCAACATATGAGAGTGGTAGTAGTAATTTTGAAGTTCCTCATCAGACACTTAATTAGGAAGGCTTGATTCATGATTATTCGGTCAATCCAGAGAGCCTATCTCTGGATGAGTGCCATGACAACCCTATGTGTAGATAGAAGAAAAAGGAGAAAGAGGATTCATCCCTTGTTGTAATCCCCCATGGTGGTCCTCCCCATGATAGAATATTATGAGAAATTATTCTCAGTTGTAGTATTTCGCATTTTCAAGATAGTTCTATAATTGGCAATGTACTGATGGGAAATCACTCCAATTTAGAGCCACGTGAAAACTTAATGCCACTCATGTATGACTCCTAGTCATTAATGGGTAGAACACATTCTCAACAAGAAAACATTTTAAGGGGAATTTCATTATCCGAACCTCCCTTGGTTCATTAGACATTAAATACAGAGCGTCCACTTTGGTCAGACCAAGTGGAGAATCCTCTAGTGAAAGATAATGAAGATATGTTAAACATGAGAAGACAATTGGCTAAAGGAGAAATAACAATCATTTTCTTTCCTTTGGAAAATTCACAGTATAACATTCTAGAATCGATGGTAGAAGATTGTATTCTTGATATCTGCCACAATTTATGGAAAAATCGTTGTAATTTGAAAACAAAAGTATTAGCATATGATAAATATCAAAGTCATTTAAAGTTAATATAAGGGTTTCAAAATTAAATTGACTTAGCATATCTCTTAGTTTCCCAACATCCAAAGGTAGAAAAATAGTAGAGAACCTTTCAGTGTGCATGCCTTAATGCTCTAAATATGATACACATGTTAATTTATGACACCCAATCTGGTGTTCGTATGAAAGGATGGGGTGCGCATGGGGTATTTCATTTCACCGAACTCAAGAATCAGCAATGTCCACCACATGTGGTCTCATGCAATGTTATATCCCTTAACCAGCTACAATTAACCAATTTTGTCTGTAATCAAATGTATGCTCTAGAACAGGCCTCAACTAGATCTCATCAGATTCAAGCCTAATGAAATGAATTTGTTGATTTAATTTTACATAAAAATTCTATGAATCTTCAGTAGGTGTCCCTCTTATTGGATTTTAGATTTTAAAGAATGAAACTATGTAAAATAGAAAAATGATCTTCCAAAACATGTGATTTGAGTGGTTGCTGGATGATTCACCCAGCAAATGTCTAAATCAAAATTTTCAAAATCAGCAGAGTAGTTTCAAGAATATCAGCAATGGAAGTTCATGATTCACCCCATATTTCATGGTTGGGTCTCATTTAATTCAAACATTAAATTCATTAAAAAATGTTCAGATTTTTGTAGAATAAAAAAAGAAACATCCCCAGCCTGCAAGGATGGGGGGATTTTTAACATCTATAATCCCATCTTCAATGGAAGTCATTTTTCTACCAATTAGTGATGAAGCTGCCAAGAGAGCATACAACTAAAATATAAAAGGATTACCTTTGGGTTACTTTCCATCAAATAGCTCCTAATAGTCCATCATATAGGATAATAGAGTCTCCTGGAAGATAAAAAGGGAGACAATGACAAAAGGATACTTATAGAATTCAATCAATGCATTATGATTTAATAATTTCATTTACACAATTACAGAATATCCTCTAGAAAATGAGTCTAGTTCAGGGAAATCATAATATTATGATCTTATCCACAATACAGGACACAGTAAGGAAAATGAAGAAGGTGTACATACCTGAAATCAGAGGCTTACCTTGAATCTAGGCATGCGTTCAAATAACCTACATCCCCCCCCAAAGGAATCTAACAATGGGAAAGTTAAAAGTCAGAATACATATCTATTTTCAAATAGAGAAGGTAAATCTCTTTCTCTTGATGATAAATTTGAACAACAAGAATAGGATATGAAGGAGTTTAAAAGACTAAATATAGAGTTACTTTGAAGTAGTATTTCTGCTAGACGTACACCCCAAGCAGTTACTCAACTTGAACATCCTATAGGATCTCCTCTGAAAATAGGATTTGTGGTAACTAAATATGTGGATAATGAGTTCCCTTCATTGGGTACACAACCAAGGTAGGATCAAACATATCTTGATAGGCCTATTCCCATGGGTTATACAAGGCTAATACTAGAACCATCACCAGTTTTTTCTTCACTCATTGCATCTGCTCAAGCTCCGGTTTCTTTACTTGAAGAGGTTCCACCTCATCAAGATATTCCCCAAATGCATATGAACACAATTGAGGCATTGAAGACTTAATTGGATGCTAGGGAGGAATAACGTGCACTAGTTCATTCAGAAATTAAGCTTACCCAGAATGGGATGACCTAATTAATACCCCACCAAATTTTGTGAATACCATGTTCCCAATCATTAATGGTACGGGAGATTCAAAACAACACTTAAAACGTTTTTTTTCTCATTCTAATCCCATGATGGGAACTCCTCGATAAAAAATTGGAGTAAAGATTAGGTTTTTGTGTAGTCATTACAGTGACAATCATTATTATGGTATACAAGTTTACAATCTTGATCAATTACTGGATGGGAAGATCTCTTCAAAAAGTTCCTTATTCAATTTAGCTCAATGATACTGAAGACGGTAGTTTTATATCATAACAATTTTTAATAAATGGAGAATGTAATAGTTTCATATTTCATTGTGTGATGGAAAGGATTGATATATTCTTTATGCGTGGCAATTATTTAGGAAGATTGGCTTCCAATTTGTGTGGAAACTAAATTTGATGAGTTACGTAAACCACTAATCCCTGTAAAATACACAGGAGGTCTACAAGGCCTTACTTCAATTGTTCAACAGATAAAAGATTATATTATAGATTCTATGTCTAAAAATATTGTAATTCCATCAACTCTGGGAAGGATAATAGGTAATGTAGATGTAACTACTGCTACACTCAATAAATCACATGTACCAGCTTCCACTTCAAAACCTCCATCCTTTTGAAGGGCTCTGCCTCCAGAGAATTAGTAGGAATGACTTACTATTTAAGATGATCAAAGAGATCAAAGTTATAAACTATTTGTGGAATTAAAATGAAAAATTTATTCCTTCTCGAATTAACAAGTTACCAGTTACTTCATCTCATTTCTAGCATACAATTTGGTTCAGTTATCAAGGCCAAAGAATCCAAACAAAGAAGGGGATAAAGAGATTTAGAATTATTGTCTCGTTCACCAAATGTTGGGACATCCCATATAGCAGTGTTTTGTTTTAAAGGACCACTAACAAAAAATTGTACACTCGGGACAAGTGAAAATAAAAAGTTTGCCAACTCAAGTAGCATGTGTTACTGCTACTGATCCTGAGGATGAAAGTGAATGGAAGGAAGTTAAAAGTACAAATGTGCAGAAATATGATGATTGGATGATCTGGAAAATGATCCACCAAACTCTTTACATTTTACATATACAGTTGATACAACCTATTATATCTTCCACCACTCTTTCCACATTAAAACCACTTTCATCAAAAGGTCTATCCTTAAAAAAATGAGGGGATTAGAATGACAAATAGAATCCAGAAGAAGACGTGATCAGGTTAAGAACATACTTTTCCATGACCCTGGTAGATTTAATTCCATCTTCTTCAAATGAACAGGCACTGCCCACCCTAAAATCTCAAACAGATCTAACCTATTAGGTAGAATCTTCATCAGATAAAGAATTGATCTTTGGTTCTGTTAACACTATCCACATAACAGATCCTTATTTCAATGGTGATTCTAATTATAATGAGCCAGAGTTCATTGTACCAAATTGGGGAACTAGAGGAATAGGAAATGATTGAGGTAATAGGGGAAGAATTATAAATAATAGAAACTACCATTTTAAATCTACCCCTGCTCGACCCATTTATGTTACAGAAACTCGTAGAAGAGCCCTTCAGTGGGATCAACAAAAAAAGGAGTTACATCCATGAAAGACTAGCTCAGTTATGACATGATTATTTTGGAGGACTGATTAGAAGCCAAACCATATTACTCTCAGTAAGTTTATAGACCTAGTTAGTCTAATCTACCAAAGTCAGAAGTATTTACTCCTTCTACTCCAACATAGGGTACATCTACCTTAGAAGCATAAACTTCCAAGACACTTGAAAAACTACATTACCAAGCTAGGAAACGTATAAATCTTGATCAAAAATACATTTTGGTGAAACAACTGGCCCAAGTACCAGAAAATTTATCAATTTTAGATGCCTTTAATCTATTAAAAGTACTTCGAGAAGCATATATTGAGGCATTGTCAATTCCTTAAGAGTTTGAAACTGCAATTGCTGTAGCTAAGGCTTACCGTAGAGAGAACAATACTAGAGAATGTCATGAAGTCATATCTTTTACATATGATGATGAAGATGATGTATTAAATTGAAAAATTAGAACCTTGTATTTATCTAAAAAGGTCAACGACATTGAATTCCGAAGAGCCTTCATTGACAATGGATACTGAGTCATTCTGATTTGCATTCATACACTTTTTTGATTGGGACTGAATAAATCTGACTTCTCTCCTTACACTTTAATGTCTCAAGGATATGAAAATAATGATTAATAACATCTAGGAGATATTACAGTCAGAAGTAAATTTGGAGATCTTATGCCTAATTTATATTTCATGGTTGTTCGTCAGGACAAAGCCTTCATCATTCAGCTTTGAAGGCCTTGCCTTCATCAACATGTGGCACTAAATTCATCATACGACCTTTGACTTATGTACTATTTCAATGGTCAAATATGGACATTGTATATTGATAAGGATCCATTCAAAATGAGTGAATATCAATACACTAAGATGGAGTTTTATTACACAAATTGAACAATGTCCATGAAAATAGAGATAACCATATTTAATGCTCTAAATGGACTAGAAAAGATCCCAGAAAACCCATTTCTATATTTGAGTACAAATTACATGGTTCCGATCAATCAAATTGAAAGTGTGAAACCAAATCCAGGAACATACCCAAATCATACATAATGTCAATTGTGGCAATCGAGCCTAGCATAATGGGAGAAATTATTGATTCACCTAGCAGTGATGGAATCATAAATGGAGATGTCTTCATATCATCTGTTGAACTACATGAAGAAGTTGTATCAATTTTAAAGGAAGATAGTTATGTTGATTCCCAATACATCAACTCCAATTTATTAACCTAGAAAGACCCTTCATCATCAGCAGGGTCAGAAATTGAGGCATTTTCTTCTGGATGTGTAAATACTGACTCCTCTCATAAATCAGAAAGTTTTGTTTCATCATTTACTATGAAATTAGAAAAAGATAAATTAACACGTAATGAAGAAGAGAGGAAGGTCTTAGGGATTATCCTATAGAATTTGGGAAAGGGGTCTCTACCTCTATAGATGAGCTCAGAAAAATAAATAAAGGTATATAAGAAGATCCACACACCACTCTAATTAGTGCAACCATGTTATTTGAAGAGAAATTTGTTCATACTTTATTTCTAAACAAACATCGAGATATATTTTCTTGGAATTATACAAAAATTAGAGGTCTTTATCCCGATGTAGCCACTCATCATTGGGGTTTTCTATATTGACATCACAAATTCAAGCCGAAAGCAAGAAGAAAACACCTAACTCATGCATCTAAAACTGAAGCTGAATTTGATAAGCTTATAAAGGATAACCTTTTTAGGGAAGATCAATATCCCAAATGGCTAGACAACATTTTCCCAGTGAAAAATAAGAATTGTAAAATTAGTGTTTTCCTTGATTTCCAAGATCTTAAGCGGCATTGTCTTAAAGATTATTTTCCAGTACCTATTATAGAGCGTTTTATTGACACAAAAACTAGTTATGAAGCTCTTTCCTTAATGTATGGATACTCTGGGTATAATCAAATCTATATGGCCCTAGATGATGAAGAATATACAGCCTTAAGATTCCCTCAAGGTGTTTTTTTCTCTTGGGTAATTCCCTTTGGCTTAAATATTCCAGGTGAAACATACCAACGTTCCATGCACCATATCTTAAAACCCTTTTAGGGAAATTTTTTTAATGTTTTTTGGATAATTTTGTGGTAAAATCCAGACAATGTTCCAATCACATGGCTGATCTGGGGATCATATTCAATAAACATCGGCAACACAGTTTGAAGAAGAACAACATAAAATGTGCTTTTGGGGTAACCTCGGTAATATTTTTTGGCCATATTGTATGCTGTCGTGGTACCAAACTTGATCTCTAGAAAACAAAATCAATACATAGTATGTCACCTTCTTGAAATTTGATATAATTAAGAGGTATCCAAGGACACTTCAAAAATATTCATTGTTTTACCAATTTGGAAAACGATTCTTTTCCCTTCACCAGATTAATGAAGAATGGAGTATCATATCTATGGATAGTAGTTTTCCAAGAATCATTTGATACCCTCAAGAAATATCTCTTGAGTCCATCAGTATTAATGCCACCCATTGAAGGATGGAAACTTATTCACTATATGTCTGCTTTAGAGTGATCACTGGGTACCTTTCTTGATCAAAAGAATGATGATGAGAATGAGAATAGTCTTTACTATCTCAGTTGAACTATGCTTGAGGTAGAAACTCATTATTCATGTATTGTAAAGTGTTGTGAGGAATTAATCCTTGCAGTTCAGAAATTGAGGCATTACCTTCAACATCAAGATGACCAGTTTGTATCTCACAATAACCAGCTCAAATTTATCCTCAGTTGTTTTATGATTACAAGGCATCTGGCATAGTGGGATGTTATTTTGCAATAATTTGATATCTAGTTTGTGCCATAAAAGGCAATAAAAGGCCATGAACTTCCTGACTTTATTACTGAACATCCGTCTAAGGAAGATATATCATTGAATATTGAACCTCCCGATGAAGTGGTTTTATATATTCAAGATAATTCCAAAACATGGGAAATGTACTTTGATGGTGTGCCCTGTAGTCCAACAGGGAAAAGAATGAAAAATAATAAAATCAACAATGTTGGGATAGGAATTGTCATTATTTCCCTAGAAATTGTATTATTTCCTTATTTTTACCTATTATTAGAAAGCGGTACCAACAATGAAGTAAAATATAAAGCTCTCATTGCAGGCTTGTAATTTTCCCTTCAAGTGAAATTGAATCACTTACATGTGAAAGGTGATTTAGAATTAGTAATCAAGAAAATAAATGGGGAATATTCTATCAGAAAATTAGAGTTAATCCCTTTGTGTGATTATGTCAGAGGGTGGGTGGATGAATTTCCCTCATATCCGACATTGTCTTATATCCCATGATCACAAAATGCCCATAATGATGCACATGCTAATGCATCTAGAGCTCTAGCAGATCCAAATCTGTATGAGAAAATCATTAGCATAGCCCATATTCGTCTAGTATCACATTTTATTCAACCCAGAATATATGAAACTAATGAGATTAGCCCTATTTCTGATCTATATGGTCATAATATGGGATGGAGAACACTCATTGAGGAATACACTAAGAATGTGGTACTTACACCATATTGGGATGAAAAAGAACATATCTGATGACAAGCAACATATTTTACTCTTTATGATAGTTCAGTCCACAAGAATATCCTTTAAAAATGAGGCTTTGATGGAATCCTCCTCAGATTTATTGATGGAGAAGAAACTGCAGCTATCATGAATGAAGTACCTTCAGGAGCTTGTGGGCCCCGTAAGTCTGGGAAAATACTCAATTATCAGATCTTAAGGCTCAGATACTTTTGGCATTCAATGACACAGGATTGTAAAGATTTCACTAAGAAATTTCATCCCTACCAAGTGCATGCCAACTTTCTACATACAGCTAAATACTCCAGGCCATTTTCCACATAGGGAATAGATATAGTATAACCATATCCTCCATCCAAGACTAAGAAGTACAAGTATATTATTAATTCTACTGAATTACTCTCTAAATAGGTTGAAGCACTACCTCTCAATGAATTCAAATCCAATAGCATTGTTAGTTTTGTTAAAACTAAAATCATCACAAGATTTGGTGTCCTACATACTATTTTGATGGAAAATAGCACCAATTATTATTCCTCGGAGGTAAAAAAAGTTATATCAAGAACATAATATCAAATCCAACAATTCATCTCACTATCGTGTTGTAGATAATGGGAAGAAATAGTCCTTCAATAAGACCCTATAAAATATACTCCACAAGATGGTGGGTAAAGATAAGAAATAATGTCCTGATAAAGTTTGGAATGCTTTATGGGCTTAGCATACTACTACCCATACTGCCACCAAGAAAACTCCTTATTCATTAATATATGGAACAGAAGTAGTTTTGGTAATTGAAATGAAATTTACTTCACTCAGAGTTACATTTTTTGTTTAGATATCTATAGATGAGAGGTATTAGAAATGGTTTAATGAGCTGGAATTATTATACAAGAAAACATTGCATAATTTACATCATTTAGAAGCCAATAAGAATAGAATAGAAAGATAATTTAACAACCATGTTCTCCCCTCGCTCATTTAGTCAAGGAGAATTGGTATTGGTACTCAAGACTCCAATAATACTAGGAATGAAACCTCCAAAGCTTGAGGCAAAATGGGAAGGACCTTATTCTATACATAATTTTAACTCAAACGGAGCATATTCATTAATCTCAATGGATATAGAGCTCATTACAACTAAAAATAATGAGATATTAATGAAAAAAGTAATGTGTGTAATTGCACAAATTCTTTGTCCTCACTGAAGGACAGAAACCTGCATAGCTCCCATGTCCTTACAATAAGACATAAAACTACATAGTACATTGTCCTCGATGCAAGGCTGAAAAATGCATAGCCCCCATGTCCTTAATTGATGACATAAAACTTCATAGTACAAAGTCCTTTTTGCAAGATGTTAAACTACATTATAACCATAATCATCCTTGCTGCTTGACGTTAAAATGGATAGCATCTTTGTACTTGTCTCATGACGTTAAACTATATGAAACCATTTTTCCTCATTAAAAGACATTAAACTATAAGATTAATGTCATCCTTATTTTAAGTTATGAGATTCCATAAGCAACTATCATTGACATCATTGCTACTCCTTAGTGGCACATGAATACCTCTCTTCCCTATGTCTGAGTCAGATTTTCATAGAGACCTTATTCCATGAACTATGTGTGCATTGAATCAAAACTGTTTGAGATACGTAGAGACACATAGATATCCAATCACGGGCCCAACTACAAAAAAAAATTTATTTCACCTTTTCTTCTCCAGTATATGAACTAGAACTATTCATAGTGCTCTTTTAAGATACATGAATTTATTTCCATACTCTCTTATGTCCTAAAAGTAATCATTCTTCTAGAATGTGTTAAATCCTTCGTCTCCCATGTCAAACTCTATTGGTGTGGGAAATAATTGTTTAAATAATATGTATAGCTTGATTATCATTAGTATTATATATGTACACACGCCAAGATCTTCAATATTGGGTGTAGCCACAATAAAAAAACAAACCCACTTTATTCTTTTTAAAAGAATCAAACCTGTATAGGGAATGATTAAGTAACTACTTATATCTTTATTCATTCCCTTACCATGACACGTACTTATAATTGGTTTTTTTTCCTTAGTCTAGCTACAAAAATTCATTCATTTCACATCATCTCATCTTCATACTTATTACATGACGATAAACATCTCGGAAATCAATCACCCATATTCATTTATTCTGTCAACCTTGTGATATAGAAGAAAACCTTATAGCCCATTGTTTCTCAAACTGAACATAGATCACGTGATCTTAGGAATTGGGTAAAATGGGTATTTATATAAATAAGGTGTCTCAATTACTTATGGGTCTATCAATGTCTTCACTGCATGAATTAATAGTGCACAGTATAATGTCCTCACTACATGACTTAAATCTACACAATAGAATGTCTATTCAAAGAGAAAAAAAAGAATGTCTCCATTTTACATGTGATTTAGATCTTTGTAAAGGACATCAAAGACATTGCCAATATTGATTCAAACATTTCCTCATATGCATTAAGCATTTCTCCTTCTATATTTCACACGCTTAATCTTGAATATTTCCAGATCATCATAATCATTTTTCTGGTTTTTGGTAACATATTTTATAATACATAAGAACACTTTTCATAACTATGAAACATGTTCCCTTAGGTTTCCTTTCATATGTGGCCTACATAACAGGCATGTCAATCAAAATATGCTACAATTTGGCTATGAATAATATGCCCTAGTTGGTCCTCCATAACGAAACACCCACAAAGGGTTTATCAACTGATTGTTATTTTTTTTGGTTATAGTGTGTTTTTCCCTTCAAACATGGATGAAAATATAAAAGAACTTGTATTTTAAAATAGTTGTTGAAGTATTTTTACCCAATTATTTTTCTCTTGATCTAAGACTCTTCAATACCATGGTTTACACATTTCCCTCTACATGTGTTGAATGAAAAATAAAATTACCTTGGAATCACCTGTCCATATATCATATATTATTTTAATTTATGGTCTTAGTTGTATGTCCTAAGACAACATACATCATACCTCTTACATTTGGGTCCTAACTTCATACAATTTTTTTCCTCCAATTATTTGGAAATATTGGTTGGAAACACCCTCTCTATATTCAGGTACCCATCTTCATAAACTGAACACTATGATTTTGAAAATCCAAATCTCCTTAAACATTTTTCATCTTTTAGATTTAGAATTATAAATTCCTAAGAGCACTTTTTTTCTTGATTATGTGTCACATGCCCTTATGTGGCCTTGCATATGTTGCCTACATAAAAGGAATTTCAGTCAAAAATGCCCCTATATGGTTATGAAACATATGACATAGTTTTCCGTGCATAATATATCCCATATAATGGGGTTATCAAATAATGGAAACTTTTCCATTTGAAAATACATCCTTTAATGCTTTTATCCATTTTCCCATATCATTCCTTGGTTCCAGAAATTCAAAAATCACAGTTTATAATTTTCCCTTCCATACCATAATATAGTCGTATGTTTCCAAACAATTTATCTTGAATTTGGTAGAGTCTAATACCTTTTTTCAAAGATAAATATCTTAAATTAATGCCACATAATATCCTCACTGCAGGACATAAAACTGCACAGTTTTATGTCATAAATTTCCCTTTCTGATAAATTTTAACCATTCTTTGGACACAAAATTTGTATAGAAGTGGTTTTCTGATTCATAACATGTGTCAGCTTAAAACAACCCTTTCATTATTAAAATTAATTTCCTTTGAAAAACAACCCATGATGGTCTTGAGTCATCCAAATCTTATTTTTTCCCTTGCCTACTAGCAGCAAAATGATAAACTCCTAGGAGCTCTTTTGCTTGACTATGTAGTACGTTCCCTTAGGTGGCCTTGTATAATTTTCGTACATAATAGGCATGTTAGTCAAATGATTACACTATTTGGATATGCATTAAATGCCCTAGCTGGCCTTGCATAAAAAACTCCAGCAGCGAGTTTGTCAAATAAATGTTATTTCATTCTTGGAGGAGACTCCCCTTATGTTGATACATGTTTAAAATTTGGTGACCATAAAAATTAAGGCTCAAGATTCACCTTGAAAATATTTAAGGAATATTAAATATATTCTTAACTACTGAGACTTGTTTGGGATCTAAATTTAGAATTTATGGTCAATGTTGTTTGACCATAAATACTAGAACTTTTTTTTCCAACATGATTGACTCTAAAATAAAACGAGACATGGTCCTCACTAGATTGAGAATTCATGAAGGGAATTCTGAACAAAAATTGAGTCAAAACTCACTAAATGTATAGTTTTCATGGTTTAGGTAATATTGTGCAATAAAAATTCAAAAGATATTATATTTGTGGGGTTGTCCACATAACCTTAGAAAAAATAATGTTATGCTTACTAGGAATAATGGCCAAGGTAAAATAAAGGAAGTTAGTGAGAATGAAAAAAAATGATTGAAGACAAAATGCTTTTCATTTAAGAAAATTTTCTTAGTGGGACATCCCAAAATTAGAGCCTCTCTCTTTTCAGAAATCAAAAATTATAAAAGGATTTCTACATAATTACTCATTTGATTGATATCCTCTTAAGCCCCATCAAATACCTGTTTAAGCTCATTTATTTGACGATCTCAGGTCGCTTCAACATGATGGAGTGCTTTATTATAATTTGTAATGTCTTTTGCGCCATCTTTTTTAGTTTCAACTAATAATATATGAAGCTAGTCCAGATCCCATGTAATAAAATCTAATTCTTGTTGAAGGAAAAACTGTTAAACAATATTTTATTTAATTTTTTGGTTCAGTCCCTTCAACTTTTTAGTGTGATTAGCCATATATTGGGACAACACTTCTTGAAACTCTTCAATGTTGGACGAAATTTTTGGATTTTAGGAAGTCTTTATGATTTTTTTTCTCTTGTTCCCTCATTTATATAATCACCTTCATCACAGGATGAATTTCATGGTATTCAAAACTGAGAAATCCTGGTGTAATAAATAGAGATGAATGTCATGGAATTGTTTAAGGAATTTACTCTATAGGCATCTAAAATATTTTCAATGATATATTCAGCCATGCTTTGTGACATGTAATATGAAGAGCCTTTTGTCGTACCAGGTCCGATTCAGAATCACTGTCATTAGGAGGGATGCATTTTGGGATTAATTATCTTAAAGAAGTTCTCTGTTCTATTCCTTTTTTAATAATGGATACATTACCTTCTAATATTGTTTGTGCTGATGCAGAGGCTTCACCTCCAGACATTACCATTGAATATGATATCCCTATATGATAAATCAATAATTATGGTTATATTTAGTTTCAAGAGATAACAAAAATGAGTACAATCATAGTATCATTATCTTTTACCTAATAGTAGGTCAGCAGCTTAAGATGACTCCTCCCCAATATTCTCAGTTTCAAAATTTATGTTTGATGTCTCTAGATGAAAAGTTCTATATATAATGTGCTCAGGATCCTCAGAATGAATCTCAGGAAGATCAACTATTTCCAGATCCACCTGAGCCAATGTCTCTGCAACGATGGGATTGACATTAATATTAATAATTCTTTCAAGTATCGTGGCAGTAGTAGTTTCTTTAGATGAAACTTCATATTTCAACCAACCACGGTTAAAAAGTTAATCATAAGAATATTAATAAGATGAATAATGAAAACTCACATCCAGTTGTTTCTATAAATGGAAATCCAAAATCTTTTAATGAATTTGGTAAATTAACATGTTCTAATACTTATTCAAAAGACATTCCATGGTGTATTATTTCATCCAATGATATCTTAGATCCCTGGTTAGTCTCACCCATGGGAGAACTTCACTTGTTTTCTTTGAAATCATCTTCTGGAAACCATTGACATCAAGTATCTTGCTCCAAAAATGTTGTCGGGTCAGCGTCAATTGTTTACAGATGTTCTGGTGAATGTGATGAACCTAAAATATCATAGGATTCATGTTAGTTGTTTTTACAATTGAGGCCTAATTAAGTATTGTTGATTTACCAATTCTTCCTCTCCTCTGATAGTAGTAACGTGAACTGTGTTGGGAATAGATGATAGTTCCTTTGGCTTCAATGCCTTTTTATGAACCACTGGATTAGTAAGAATTTGTGTCCGTTCACAAACAACATTCATGGTTCCTTGAATCTTATCAGTGGTTCCTTTCAAATATAAAACAGAAGAATCCCATGAAATCCATAAAAATTTAAACACATTTTCTAGAATAGGGACTAAAATTCATTATTATCAGGGAAGCTTACCACTACTAAGAATGTTCTTAACTATGGCTCTCTTTCTTTAGTGCTTTTTCTTCTTCTCCTTCTTGGGAGGGCTTGCAAAATTTTCTCCAAATATAGGTATTAAAGATCCCAATAACATCTCTATTTCATCCTCCATGGTCGGTTGGCCCAATGATATTTCTCCCTATTCATGGGGTAATCTGGTAGATCTCAGTGTAGTGCCTCCAGGGCTATACTATGGTGAAATAACTTCAGTTGTATTTCCTTTAACCAGTTGTAAGTTAATATGATATTTCCCCTATGTAACAATGTTTTGAATAATTTTAAAATTTCAAATAATAAGAGAATGTGGTAGAAAGGAAAGATACATCGTTAAGATCTAAAAATTCATGCCATTATTCATATTATGAAGTAATAATAACTTATTTGGTACTGAGATCTTTCATTTCCTTCACACACTTTATTGTAGGAATTGATTCATCGGTGGTATATATGAACATTTCCAGCTTTCAAATGTAGGTCCTCGATTTATTGGTATTATCCTTAAAAATAATATCAGAAAAATCCTATAAATTCCCTACTCTAGGAATATAATATTCTTCATATAGATCCATCCACAAGGATTCAGCATCAAAGTATATAATATGCCAGGTTTGAATAGCTTCTGGTCGTATATATTTAGAGTGTATGTCAGAGGGCTGGGAAGAGGATCCTGCAACAATGTAATTGAGTTTCATCCCAAACCCCATCATCACGGATGATGTACGAGAAAATGGAACTCTTCACTCTTCAGAATGATGGAGACAAGATCTCCTCAATACAGCTTCAGTAGTGATTGATGGACTATCTATCTTATATTTGGAAGGGGGTTATATCTGGCCCAATGTCCCTTTGATAAATTTGCAGCATCTTCACCTTCACCCTATGACTCTTGTGAGTCATCCCCTAATGATGAAGAGTTACCTTACAATATAAGGGTCTCCCTCATGATACTTCTCTTCACCCCCACTTGAGGGACAACATGATTTAATACCCCTTTAGGGTAAGATGCTACATAGTATTTATCATACTAGGTAGTTAATATGCTTTCTGTATCAGAAGAAGTTAAATTAAAAACTACCCCGATATTTTCTGCAGATTTCAAAAACCATAGTTGTCAGGAAACCATTGGGTGTTCTCTAATCAGACATGCATAGGAGGGGTTACAGTATTATGTTGCATACATTTGAATGGATGTTCAAATCTATAAGAATAATTGGCCTCACATATGATTTATCCATTGATTCTGGTATCCGACATGCAATCTCTGCAATCTGGCATGTATACCCTTAACTCTAAATTGGTCATATCATCATCAACAAATCACCCCATAGGTGGATTCCCATAAAGAATAAAATGGATCACCTTATGCATGATCAATCTATCTTTGATGTCATAAGCGTTTTGAGACAAGGGTGAGATACCAGAGAATCTTCATCAAATGGTCGAAAAAACTTCCAAAAACCTATATTCCACTTTGTACAACATATCTCCTAAAGTGAGTTGTGATCCATCCCTATAATACTTGGAATGTTCTAGATATTATAAAGGTAGTCTTCCCTTCATAATAGTGCAGCAAACACCTATGAATCTTGGAAAAAAATGATTGGCCAACCCTACCATCTTTTCCTCCACTAGCATGGCAACAATAAAAAAGGATCTTGGCCTCAAACCTGCATTAGAGTCTTGGACTAGTAATAAATACACACTGAGATAGATGGTGAAGAAACCTTCCAGTTGTTTTTTTGTAGAAATTTTTGGGTTGACTTCAACTCCCCATTGTTTAAATTCTCATTTCTCTAATGTTGGCCAAAATGTATTAGGAGTACATCTCTTATCTACTCTTGTACAGCTGGTTGAATGGGTGTATGTGGGAACATTTTCCTTCTTCATTATCAAAAATATTTCAATCCATTCCTCTGGATGAATATATCATCTCGTAAAAGACTTCATAGTGGTCTTGTTCTTGAGTTTGATAAATATTTTAATAAACTAATGAACCAAAGCTGGTGTCTTATCGTAGTAATTCCATGTCACCATGGGAGGAATAAACTAATCATGCAAGTCTCCAAGTATTGGAACCCCAGAAATCTTATAAACATCAAACAAGTGTATTCATATCTCTTCGTGTGTCAAATAAAAGGAGTTAGTCTATGGGATCCATCAGCTTAATAATTCTGGTATAAAATCATCATTCTTGTACACATAAGTATACCCAACCAAAACGACCTCATAAATCTCAACGCCTTTCAAGTGATCTGTAAATTCTACACAGGTCTTACAAGCCCAATATGCCCACATCCACGTTGGTTTTACACCTCCTCCTATGCAGAATTCTAATCTTTTCTTCCAACACTTGTACTGATCTATCAGTGAGTCCCAGAAGATGGATGAATAAAAGTGTGGCTATAGTTCGGGTGCATGTGCCTTCAAATCTAGAGCACACAAGCTATGACGCATAATATGAGCATTCTCTATTGTCCCATAATTTTTAAATGATCCCCCAATAGAATCATTAGCCCATGAGAAGTTTTCATGCTCTTGAATCCATGAATGTGGGAAGTATTTCTTTGGATCATGAATATCAACATCCTTCAAAAGGCCATAGTTATAAAAAGGTGTATAGGTTATTCCATGAATGTTGAGATGATACTTCTTCAAATGTTCTTCTATGTTTGGAAGGGTGTTGTTCCAAACATCAAAGTAATAATGACCAATGAAATTCATTATGTCACCAATCATCTTGATGGCTAGCTCATCAGTGCTTCCAATTCTTTTGGGAGCCATTGAACCTATAAAATGATAGGAATCATCTTTTATGTAAGTTCAGTTCTGGTGATTGAATAAAAAAATCGGCAAAGGAATCAAAGATCACATGTACAAACTTGGTGAATAACTATTAGTCTGTGCGCATGTATGGAAACCAACTTATAGAGGGAACCCAAAAAAATATTGAAGAAGAACATAAAAACAGAATCGCCTGAGTGAAAGAAGACATGAACATTGAGAGTTAAAATTTCATAAGTCACGAGGCTTTTTGTAGAATTGACACCACTATATATAGGTGATGCATGTCACCTTGTGCACCAAAATCATGCATACTGAAAAATTGTGTGACTAGTTGTCTCGCACAAATAACACTTGAGCACCCCCAGTACTCTCTTCTTTGTCCATCATTTACATTACCTCAGTATGGGATCCTCTTTTCATTCTAGATTGAATTCTAAGGGGGGGGGGGTAATTTGACACTTCGTTCTATCAAAGGGTCAAGAAAATGACAATGAGAAATACCTTATAATGAAAAGGGGAAAATACAAGAAAATAATATCATCATTTGCAATGGTGTGAGTTTTGGGTCACCTTAGTCAGAAAAAAATAGCATCCAAACATAGCCTACTTATGCACCCTAATCCATCACACAACCTACTGGTGTGCCCAGACTCCTTTTTCCCAAGGTCCTATTTTTTCCAAAAAATAGACCCTTGAGGCCTTTATTTGTATGGAAAAATTTCCTTAAAGCATAATTGATTCTCTGTTCACCCATGTGCTTTTCCCAAGTCTTCCTAAACTTTCAAGGTAGTTCTTCAACACCTTGAGCAGAGGATTTAAAGGAGGATCATTGGACTTATGTCATTTTAGTGTTTGAAAACCATAACACAGGCATGCCTAATATGCCCAACCATTCTAAATCAGAAACACTTGAGAGCCACCAATTTATTTCAATGGAACATGAGTTCCCCACTTTTGGGACCACCTATGAATACTCATGAAGGAATGAGCCATGTCTTTCCCATGTAATACCATACAGGTTGTCTGTCACTTAAGTGAATATCAACTCACCCATGTGTATTTGTGTGCCCATACATGTGTTCCCTTATCTACTTGAGTGCCCCTCTTTGATTCACATACTCTCTTAAGTATATAAACCATTAACCCTTCCTCAAATAAATTCATGGAAATTCTTCTTCATTCATGGATCCCATGTTTGAAAGGGATTCTATTGAGTCCTCCTTCAAAACCACCTGTCTTATCAAACCTTTAGGAATGGAAAATAGTGTGTCTCTTATTTGTGTTTGTATATCCATAGTTAGAGGTTTCCCAAATTTTATTAAAATTAGGTTAGGGTTGATGGAGTGTCTATATGTTTTTATATCCATAGTCACATGGACCTTTATCCTAGAAACAGTGTTGGGAAGTTCCCAGTTTGGAAGAGGGCTTGTGTCCTGACCTCTCCCTTCTAAAAAAGACAACCCATAACTTCAGGCCTTTTTTAGGGAAGTTATAATTCTCACCTACTTTTCTTTATTTTGGACAAAGGAGAAGTCTCCCTACCCTACCTAGATTAATTTTAGGGTATCCATCTAGGTATAAGACCCATAACCATTATCCCTTGTTCCTTTCATTGGACCTTTGTCCAATTTGAAGAAAATAGATAGAGGGCTCGTCGCCTCACCCTCGTCCACCCTCTCCATCATTAGCACAACATATTCTACCAGCCGATGAGGAATATTGTATGGGTCATTGTTGAATCTTTCACATCCTCTTGTTTCTCACACTGAGAATGAATCCTATAGGAATAGATATTCATTATGATTACAACATTTACACAAACACTCAGGGGAATGAACTATGAGAACATTGATTCCCAGCATAATTGGGATACGTAGAAAGTTCTCTCAGGGCCCGAGCTCACTAGACATCCCCTTATGGAAACCAACCCTAATTCCCAAAATTTGGGCATCCTTGTTAGGAATAATCCCCAAATTAAACCCCTAAATCATCACGGAATTCTTTTTAGGATGTAATCCAAAACTCAATTCTCTCAAAGGACTATATTATCCTATGAGACTTATCAAATTCCATGAGTTTTGATTCCCATACATTTGGGATATGTAGGATGCCTCCTTGAAGTTCAAACCCAACACTTCAAGTCAACCATGTTCTCCATGGTCCATATTCCTAACCAGGTCTAATCTAACATGGAAACCAATATCTCTTCCATTTTCATTAGGATGCTTCGGCATAAGTCCTACGCCAAACACTGACTTAGAACCTTTCACTTAGATGTCCTTACCAGATGAAATTAAACTATATGGTTTGATCATTATCACATGACCTTAAAAGGTATGATGTGTCCATTATGTGGTACCGAACTATGAGTTTTCTGATTCCATTTACATGTATATGTAGGTAGCCCACTTTAGGAGTACGATCCTAATATCAAAACAAGCCTTCACCTCCCAGGAGACAATAAATTCCAGAGTGCCACAATGTGTGGTTTAAAATACCAGTATCATCATAATGATTATTAAAAGTATCATGAAATGGTATATTAGACGATGCCATTGATAGAGAACCTCGAATACATACAGATATATCTATTAATGAAGAACCTTCAATACATACTGATGATTATAAATTTTACACATGTTAATAAGGGATTTTAAATTACATGGGAAACTTATGTTATACTTTGTGAATTAATAAGGATTCATAAAAATATCTTAAATTTATAAATAGAGTCCCAGAGTAGACAACAATTCCCCCAAAAAAGTGTTTGATGAGTCTAACATCCCATCCTATCAGCCAATACACATTCCAATGTATCATAAATTATAAACTTAACAGACTCCTACCATTGGAATGTAGGTACCCTTTGGATAAGAAACTTTTTGATGATTCTAGTTCCACAAACAAATCCAATGGAAACTACCTTGAAGTAGTGATTCATAAAACTATAACACACGTTTCAAGGAAATATGAAACAAATTTGTTATGTAATTAATCAATGAAATTGTTAATTGATTATATTATATAAATTTTATTATATATAATAAATATAAATAATATTCAATGGAAATTCATTAAAACTTTAACAATATTTTGTTGAGGTATTTTATTCAAAATATGGATATGAAAAAGGACTGATCATGGTTGGGTGGGAAAATATTATTTATCATTTAAATGACTATGATGAGATGATAAAATATCACTCAATGTAATGGATATAAATCAATAACAATAAATAATTATTTATCAAGTGATACTTTAACAATATTAATTGTGTTTATAATAATTATTATGCATTAATTAATTTTATGTGGTAATTTTATATGAACAAGAAAGATATAAATAATGGATTGAAATTAAAGATATTGGGTTTTATATTTAATAAATAAAAAAGTATTTTTAATATGGTTTATGAAAACATAAAATACTGAGTTAACAAACTGATTTAATTATTGAAGAAAAAATTAATTATATAAATAATCCTTATGAATTATTAATTCTATTAACGATGCTGAAACTAATTAGTGATATATTTGAATACATACATCAATTTATGTTATTTTTTAAACAATAAAAATGTAAATTAATGCCAAATAAAATGTTATTAATTTGAATAATAGTGAATAATGAGAACAATAGTTTTTAATGACGGTTTTATGAATGGAAATAACATTTTCTAATTAAAAAAATGAATACTCAATAGTTTTTTTGAGTATTATTTGGAATTAAGTTTTGACATATTAAAATAACCAAGTTTTTTTAACTAGTTTTAAATTCTTATTATTGATTTAGGTAGAGAATGTGATTATTTGTAAACATAGTGATAATATTTCAAGACATTTATATGGTTTCAAATATTGTTGTTTCTATGATGTTCTTAGAAGAAAAAATAAAAAAAAGATATTTTTATATAAATTTATTTTTATCATTATGGAACTATTATAGGATGTACAATCCATAAATTTGAAGAAATATCAATATTGAACATGGTTTTTAATTAGGAATGTATTAGCTTGTACCTGGGCTATGGAGTATCAGGTCCATAAAAGGGTATAATGGTAATTTAACTATATATAATGATCTTAAAAAACTATTTGTTATATAGATTTCTATATATAGTATTTACCGTTTGGTTTAATTTGTTGATGTTTGAAACTAATTTATTATATAGGTTATATAATATTTTTTTAATAAATAAATATTTATCCCACATTCCATCATGTCAATATATCCTAGATGGTGAACCAAATATGAATCCAGATACCGTGTTTTTTTCTAGAATGGCATGAATTACAAAAGAGAGGTATAATTAATATATCCATGTCTCATTACCAATACTAGTGAATTTATGGTCATTCGTATTACTTGACTCATTGATCTAATCCTCAGCTATAAATACTTCCTTAACCCCACTCAAATATAATTATCCCCCACCAATTTTGATAAAATCCAAGATAATTCCAGATATTTAGGAGGGAAGATCTAATAATTTGTGTGAACAGTGAAGAATTTTTGAAGCATAATTAAATAAAAGATTCATTTATAAAAAAAATCAAGAAAAAAATTCCCCATGATGCAGGACATTGATCCTTTTTCCTACTCCGTTTTTCATGAATATCATCTAGTCAAATTGCTTTAGTATAATTTTTTTTTTATTTTTTTATATTTTAATGATTGTGGAGAATTCATTCATCAAATATTATATTATTTAATTAATCACCATTCATGAAATTTAATTTATTTATTTAATTTTAATTTTTTAATATCTCATGGATTTTTATATATTTTTACTCCCACTATTTATTATAAAATAATTTCTTGATTTTTTTATAAATTTTAATCCATGATTTATCATAATTCATTGAATTTAAGAATAATTTTTTACTACTATTATCACTATAATCCCATGAAAATTCATGTTAGATAGAAATTTTTATAAATAAAATTATATATATTCATCAAAACATTCATCTTGTGGTTTCTTTTCCCCCCCTTCGAATGTACACTCACTACTATTCTTTATATTTGTTAGTAGTTCAACATCATTATCATGGAGCACTGAATCGAATTATAATAATATTTTAGTTTTTATTCAATAAATGTTATGAATAACAGAAGTACATTCAAATATGGTGTCAACTACATAAAATATATATATATATGGATCATGTTTTATTAACCTGAGGAAATTCGATTATGATCATAGGTGATAGGAATGGCCTTTAGAATTGTTCTGTAGATGTGGATCAACTTTATATGAGTGGTAAAAATTGGAATATGGTGTCTCGGGATTGATAGTGGTGTTGTTGATGGTTCGAATATTTATAAAGGGATAGATGAATAATAAACATGATTAATTTCAAGGCTAATAAAATAATCTAGTGGTGTTGAAGTCGGAGAAGAAATACAATTTATGGAACTCATTACTACATGATGTGTATTCTAGAAACTATACATCACATTAATTTTCACTTTTGGGTGATATTATTTCGCTAAAGATTTAAAATTTTCAGGATGTGGGACACCTCCAAATACACCATATCTATCCTTTAGTTGGAGGCTAGGAATTATACATATAGATAATAGAACATTTGACTGACTGAAAATTAACTTTTTTTATTATCAAAACACTTTTGAAGAAAAAGTGAGAAAGTACAACATCCTTAGAACCAAAAAGACCATTAAAGAGGATAACCAGAGAAATACTACATGATCGGCCTCTTCCCAATGACTACACCATGATTACAAGTCTTCACCATTGCATGACCGCTCAGCAAGTTGTCCCGTGCGGGGTTGCATGGGCCTGGTACCGATGGTAGAGCCATACCCTCTCAAACATACAAATATGAATGACATGCCCAGGTGGAAAATTCTTGCTCTAAACCTCATCCAAAACAGATCCATGTAGAATTCTGGTTGACAATACACCAAAGATTCATAGCCAATTCAGTCAGTAGATTCCCATCAAGAACTGTAGTAGCAAAAAGGGTACGCTCACATTCAACCAAGACCAGCGGCAGATTCCTCAAAGGTAACAGAGGATTCCTCCATAACAAAATCACCAAAACTCCCTGAATCAAAAAAATAACCGAACATCACTACAAAATAGAAACACACACAAAATTCACCATGAAAAATCACCGATTACATGAGGGATAAAATCCCATTTCCTCATCCATGTCGTCACCGCAACCCGACGACGCCGCTAAACAGAACGCCAGATAAAAACACCGAATCGCGAGCCCAAAATGAACCGAATAAAATCATCCAAAACCAAGAAACAAATGAAGACCACAGATTCACACTTCAAACCAACACCAGTGAACACATACACATATCCAAACCACGAACAAGAATCACTTGAACCGAAAACCCACCACTGCCTTCAAGCCCGCACACAGCGACAATATAAAATTTCATGTCCATGGGGATGCACAACCCAATGTTTTTGGTTACATGTCCCTCTACCCCTTATTCATTTCAAAATGTTAATATAGGATTTATTTTTAATGTTTTAATAAATTATATAACATGTTTTTTATAATAATTATATTCTTAGATTCACAAAAAGTCCCAATTACTATGTAACACAAGAAAAAACACCATTTATGTCGACCTCATGCAATGAAATACTAACGGTACATGCATCACTTTTCTATGTGGATCATAAACCATGTACAGTGAAGTATATTTTGTGTATTTAGTATTCTTTACTATTTTCCACATTCTCTTTCCCATGTGATATATTTAGATTAATGAATAGTCCATTCAAAGAATTGTTATACATGGAACATGATAGAGAATGTAACTTTCACAATAATGGGGATATACAAGGTATTCTAGGAAAGTGTATTTCTTTAGCATTGTAGAGATGATAATAATGCATGGGTGAGATGTTAAGAATAGACTCAATGTTTGTAACCCCCTAGAAAAATTGATACTAACACCTTGTTTCATTGTACACATTATGGAGTTAGTAAACTCCATTTTAATGGGGTAGGGATCATACACTTATAGATTAGGGAACATCCTTACATTAAGAACATTAAACATTATGAGGTATGTGTCCTCCATAGGGTTAGATTTCATCTCGACTAATATTCACTAATCAGTGAGGATTGAATCCCTTACTATTATTATATAGTTATTTTATGAGAATTTTGAATTTGATTACATATAGTTAAGTTACTCCCCATATGTTTCTGGTTATGGTCTCCTATAGGTAAAGGGATACCCTCAATTGATAAGTTTTTCATTAATGAGACATATTTCCCCACAAAACACAGAAAGATGTGGCATATTATTTATTAAGGATGTGAAGATTATAAGAATAAGGTTATTACATAAAACTTATATATATATTATATTAGGATATAGAATATTATTGGAATCATAACTATTAATCTTATAGGTTATACACTATTCTAAACCTTTTTAATCGTGTACAAGTAAAAAACATTAGTATAGTTGATTTATAAATTTTTATTGAGATATAATGATAGGAAATTACCTATTTACTTGGGTATTATATCTTTTAATCATAATTAGGATTCTTTTGGTTTCCCTAATGTTTTATATTTTTATGATGGCTTGATATTATATACATCATTTGTGTTCTTAGGGCATCCAACTAGGTATATTTATAATTACCTTTTCATGGGATTCATTCACATGCATTTTATGTGTGATTTGATAATACATAATATAGAGATTATTAATATGGATTGTGATCTGGTTGATCTCAGGTTGATATGATTATTTGTGTAAAATAATGGTCATAAATAGGGTAATTTTTTTCATGATCTTTTCTCAAGATTTCTTGTAGTGAAGGGGTATTTTACATTAATATTTTCCAATTATTCTTGGTGAAATTTTATTTTTAAAATATTTTATTTAAAATATTTCATATGTGGAATCATATATTTTTTCAATTATTCTGTACTTGAATTTATTACAAGATTGATTTGTCTTTACATGTTATCAGTGGCTATTGGATGTTTTCTTCATTAGAGATTCATATAAAATATATGATATTATAGGATAATTTCTCCATGTATTTTATTCCTTCTTTGTTCTATTCACCAACCCATGGTGTATTGATGGTAGTTTTAGTGTGAAAAACACAACTTTCCACTAGCCTGTATAGGGTACTAAGGGATTTTTCCATTTCAATATCAACAAAGGTTCACCCATCAGGTGTAGTTTGAATTAAATGAGTTTCTATGAATTTATTTATTTATTTTAATAATTTATTATATGGGATTCCATTGAAATATAAATCTATGATTTGGAGCCTTCCATTATTTATTTGGTAATCTTATCTACTTTGTTTACATTAAAGTATGAAATGATTTAAAAGTGGGATCCTAAAATATATCATTTTTTTATTATTTTGATTGAATTTTCTATAATTTATAATATTGAATTGTTTTCAATTTAATTATATTTTTTGGAATTCAGGCTAAATATGTATATTTTGTTAGAAAAATTCAAGAATATTACTATAAGGCCTTAGAAATTTTAGGGTTCTTGTGTTTTTTTCCATATAGTGCTAACATTTTTATGAGATATTGGTTATTTGGTTTTATATAATTTTCCAAAAATATTTATAATGTACTAAAAAATTTTGAAAGATATTTCTTTGTTGACCTAGTTTTATGTCATGGTAATGTTTATTATATCTTGTGAAAGGTGTCCATGAGTAAAAAAAAGCATTTTAAGTTGTGGTGGTGTAAATTATCATCTATAAAATTTCTTATAGATAATTATAAGAGTTTTTATATAATGGGAGAGGATTTTTGAGGAATAAAATGATTAATAAGGTATTTATATGGATAAAAAATGAAAATGTTGTGTCTGAGTGAGCCTGAATGAAAAATGTCTTGATAGTTTTGGTGATGGTCCTAAAGGGTATCGTAGTTTAGAAGTTGAATTAAATATTATATTATCTACATAACCTCAAAATAATATATTTTGTGAGGATCTTAAAATTTTATATTATCAATGTGGAGTATATGAATTACTATTATAATATTTTTTAGGTCTTTATGTGTTTTTAATGAAAATTGGGAGATATGGTATATTATGAAACAGTATAGGACATTTAAACATACAGGTATTCAAGAATGAATTTTAAAACATGAAATGTGTGATAGACCAATCCATGATTTATTGTTTCTTTAAATATTCATACTCTAGGTAATGGTCATCAAATTATTGTGCCAAGGAAATAGAATATGTGAGTAGTTTTGATGTTCAAAATGGGAAAATATAGGAGGACGTAGAATTATGATATTCATGGTATTTTTAATGTTATATAGATTTTTTATGGTCATAAAAATTCTTGGTTTTTAAATTATCTTCAAAGTGGAAGAAAATTCTAGAGGCCCTTAGAAACTCCAATATAGGCATTTTTTGAAACTGGGAAAGGGCTTGTTAACCAAATTGCTTCAAATTATTGAATCCACAACAATATATCTAATCCCCATTTTTATTATATTTGGAATATTATTCTCTTTCTTTGTAGTGGCGTATATCACTTAAGAAATTTATTCTCAATTTCTTTTCCTCTTTTAAAAAATGTAAAATTCTAATGATATCCAAATTTTTTGTCATGTGGCTCTTCTCAACACAATATAAAAAATCATTTGGAATATTATTGATAACAATATATTCATCATTGAAATCATTATTGTATCTTCAAATAAGTTTTTTTAATTAAAATTACAAACAAAAAGTATTGTATCATCAATACTTCAGAATATGTTAATATTCTTAGGCAAATCAACTAGGGCTAGAATTTTTTTTTGATAAATGATGTTAAAATATATTTTACATGATTTATTGGGGCTTTTTAAAGGACTTATCCCAATATTGTTTTGATGAGTAAGTAATTGATGTGTAAAAATACACTTGATCTCATCACATATGTCAGTTCTTATGAATGTCTCAAATGAAGGTTACATCATATGTTCCAGAAATGTCCAAAAATGTGATCGTATCACAAGCATTTGTCCTATCACTAAGGAATATATGAGTACACTCATCCATTAAATGGGGGAGAATCATCTAATGAAACTGATTAGAGCTTAAAGGGTCTTAGTTTACCCAACTAAGATTATATATACTAATGATATCATATTTTTCACTAATTGATACAAAAGTTATTTTAAGATCATCAAAGAAACTATTATTCAATATGAAAAAGTTTCAGGATAAGAGATCAGTTTGGAAAAAATATATACTTTAGAAAAAATATCAATGTAGTAAGAAATCTAGAAATTATAAAAGTGTTTGGAATAAAAAATTAAATTTTCAGTTAATCTAGTTTTGACGTATTTTCCATTGAATATTTATATGAATATATATGGATATATCATTAGATTCAGTGCATTTTTTTGTAGTCTTAGGGCCCCATAATTAGTATATTAAAAATATTTATATATTTTAATTCTTGTGGAAATATCATATAAATATTTTTTTCCATTTTAATAGACCTGATATTGAAAATTTAAGACTACTTTTTATTTTGGAATATGGGGTTTACCTATGTTGTGACCTAAGGTTGGTTGTCATTAGACAGTCTGAAGAATTCATCCATTGGATGTAGTGTTAATTTTGAATACATAAACAATTTTTTTATTTTAAATGAACTAAATCAAAATCACTTTAAATAAACCATTTAGAAAAATTACATCAATAAGATGCATAAGCGTGGGAGTATTTGAGAGGATTAAAACAATTATTTTTAGTTGATGGATCGAACCAAAGACCGACAAAATATCATATCAAGGTGGATAGAATGGATGTGATTTTAGTGAGTCTTCTACATCCCTGGAAAACACATTATTCACCAAATATCATTCCTTTTTAAGGTAGGACTCATTATTTGTTGAATTTCTTCCCTTATTAATTAATAAAATATAGATTTATTCATATGATTTAATTTCTTCAATTTCATAGTCTTCACATGACCCATTCCAAATTTTATTTATATTATGGATCCAATAATTCCTTATTTCATAATGATATCACCCCTTGATACCCTGATTTTTTTATCATTCATCATGATCACTTGGATAACAATGGATTCAAATTTTTAATGTGATTCCTCTCCAACAGTTGTTCACATTCTTCATCAATGGCCCTCAGGGTTATAGTTCAGTATTGTTGGGATGGTTTCGAACATGATAGAACAGTCAGATTGATGGTGGTTACACAAATGACGAATTTAAAGGAAAGTTTTTGGTTGATCGATATCGAGTTTTGGTTTTATGTGAAACATCCATGGATTTAAGATCCTCAGTAGTGACGACAGTAGTGTTGAGTGACTAAATAAATTTTGCTTTGTTCAGGAGCATAAAATATGGCCACTGAGAATTGATTAAAAATAGGTAAAACCAGATCTATGACCCCTAAAATGAGTTATAGTAGAAATAGAAACACCAGAAGAATGTGAAAAACATATATATCATCCTAGTTTTATTATAAAATATGACTACACACCATGTATCCTAGAAAACAATGCCATGTAGCCCCCTATCTATAGAAGTTAGGGTGTTGGGGATGATTAGAATCACACATTATTTGTAACCCATGAACACCATTTGAACTAATTTTAATAGATTGAATGTACTCGTGGAGTAGATAGGCATATGCACAACCAGACACACGAGAATGTCTAATTTAGATGGTCAAGAATTAAGGTACAAATGCTTGATATAGAAAGATAGGGCCAAGCCCCATGCAGTGAGGACATGACATGTCAACCTATATGTTATATTTTATATCCACATGGCCATTCATACCATTTTAGGTTAGTACATGGATAGATGAACTAGTATGTTCCCTTGTCATATGACCCATGGTACACAATGTGAAATTTTCTTGGTTGTTTCTTACTTGTGTACCTCGCCATTTTAGATTCATTTTGGACCGTGAGTAACCTATCATGAGGTTTTTTACATGTGTAATTTTATTATTTAATTTTTATTGTATATGATATATTATGTGAGGTGTTCTGTGTATGGAACATCTTTTGGTGAAGATTGATAATGGCAATGTTCAAGGTAAGATTTTATGAGAGATGTAGGGGTTGGAAACACCCATACAATACCAGGGAACATGTCCCCCAAACTCCAATTTATCTATTTAGTGGAACCCCATGATTCACTTTATATTGGTTCCTATGTTTACTGAGTGGTTATCCTGATGATGGACCGGGGTGTGGGTTACTATCTACCGGGTGGCATGGCGCTATCATACTAGGGAATATGTCCTCTATTCACTGAGTGGAACTCCTTTTCATACTATGGTGTGATTCCCTTATCTATCAATATAATGAGAGGTTCCCCCTAACTTTTAAGGTACTCGGACCTCTGTTCAATAAGTGTTTCCCCATATGGTTGTAGGGTGTCGGTCCTCTATTCACTATGTGGTACCACCTATCACACTAGGGAACAAGTCCTTTATCTATTTACTATAACCCCCTTATCATAATAATGAATGGGTCCTATTTTGAATATTTTCCCCCTAGGGATATGGTGTAGTGGATAGGTATGGGTCGTCCACATGGATTTCATGAATGAACATGAGATATGTTGGGCATTAGGATGGACGTTTAGTGATATAGTAAGACTCATCGTCCCGGGATAGGTTGTGAGATGGATATCCCATTTTTATCTCATGTGGGTTCCTTTTTAAGAATGTATATATATGATGGGTTTATTTTCTGAGATAAACTTTTTTTATATTAATATTTAACTATTTATGGTTTTTCAGGACTCTTACTAGGTAAGTATATTCTCACCCTAGCATGGGATCTTCCTGCACATGTCAAGTCTTGTGAAGATGATAGAATGTTCAGTGGTGTCGTTAGTGGATCATAGTGTTATATTGGTGCATTGAAAGAAAACATTGGTCAGACATATAGATCATGATTTGGGCACTCTCATTATTCATGTATTCTAGTTTTCTTAGGATGGGACATCATTACTTGTTGGGTGTGAGTTTTTCTCCTTCACATTTTGTCTTACTATATCTTAATTTGATGTATTCCATATAGTGTATTACATGTAGGGGTTTTCTTTATATTTTATAATATTTATGACATTCATATACAGTTTTTCATGGATATAGTTATCTTCATGCATACATGTACATATCCCAATACCTCCAGTTTCATTTATACCTTCTCAGTGGTTGTCTTTAACCCCTAGACTATTGGAGTAATGTAATTCCCTGACCCCAGTTACCCAGATTTGGTGCATTATTACATAACATTGGCATGATACAATCAGTTTAGTATCCTTGGAAGTAATGGATGCACTCAAAAGTTTTACATTACATCATGAAATAAAAAAAACTCAACAACATTTTGTCCCGTTTTTAAACACACTTATATCCCTATCCAATCCCTACATGTCAACCATAAAAGAATTCTTCACATACTGGGAAAAATAAAACATAGAAAGGGGTGATCTCAGATGTTCAGTAAGGATAAAAATATAGCAGAAACTTTCATAAATAAGCATAAACATGTAAGGCAATGTATAATACTAAAACAAAAGCCTTTTAAACATAAGCATCAAAATAATATGGAAAAGATAAAATCAAATAATTCCATTTACTTATTCCCATGGATTTTCTACTAGTGTAATAAACACATGCAATATCAATTGCTACTTTCATAATGATGGAATGAATAATCCAGACTTCATAACCACATAGTCACGACCTTGTGCCAAGACTACAAATAAGATTTTGTCAAGGCCTTGTTCCAAGACACTAGTTTTTCTAATGAGACCTACCAATTCATCGAGGAGTTATAGTAGGCTCCACCTATCACTTATTAAGTCCAATGCATTCCTTATATGAAAAGGTTTAAACATGATATAAACATTCGTATTAAATCTAGCATACAAAATGTCAATACTTTATCCATAAACCATGAATGGTATAAAAATAACACATCCATAGTCAAACGTATCACAAAAATATCAATACAGTATGAAATATTTGTATCATAATAAATCAACCTCTATCAAAAATAATAACCTATAAAGGATGTTGACATAGTTAAAAATGATCCGTAAAAATCTTTGATAGAAATATCTGTTTTTTTAAACATTTAAAAGCCTCACTGTTTATGAAGAAGCTTTTTAAAATAGATTTTTTAATCAAAGTGTCTCATAAAACTATGAATCTTTTAAAAGTAATTTTAATTTTAAAACACTAATGTCCATATAAGTAAAACCTTAAAACCAATTTTTACACATGGACATTAATGAGAATGATTTTGAAGAATAAATATTTAACACATTTAAATATATGTTTTAGTTATAGTTCCTAACCAAATGAGAGATGCTTGAATACAAATAATTGAGGTAATATAAACATTATAATATCATGAGAATAAATGGATTCATGATATACTATGTCAAAGTATAGTATAAACCCCAAATAAAAGTTAATTGATGCATAACAACAAAAAAGTCTCAATGGAATGTAAGTTGAGATGAATTCATTTATAAAGACTGTATCCTTTGGTTAAGGATAAATCAATGACATAATTATGTATGAAAAATATAAATACACTGAATATTATTGGATATTAATTGTAAATAAATCAGAGAATATTCACACAAATTCTTTTAAAAACAACACGAATGACATGGATGTTTAACTCAATGAATAGAAATTGAGTTAAAATTACTTTGATCATGTTTTATACCAATGAATTTAGAATTTATCAATGGATTTATTATGTGTATAAAAGTAATATCCACACAATGGGGATTGGAAATTACTACATAAGTAAATAAATAATGATTTCACACATAATCTTTGTGTAAATTAATCAATGAAGTTTGCATAAAACTGAATGAGTGGAAATAGAAATTTGAAATTCCCTTACCAATTTGGTAACATACAAAACATACAACCCCTGAAATTAAGATCATACAAGGATGATGTAAATACCCATAAATTTATTTATGTTACAAAAACCATACAATCATGGGTATTACATACACAACACAAAAGATAATAGTGGAAAATATAGCACAAATCTCACGGGAATAAAAGTGAGATGAAAACCCCCTACCTTATACTTTTCTATGGTCAAGGGTAGGTTAAGCTACTGTATAATGGTCAAATAATTGTTTTTAAATTATACAAGAACCATATAAATTAATATTATATCATATATTATCTTCTAATATTGTTTTGTTAATGAAATTTCAGTAGTATCAACGTTTCAGGTGTTAACTGAGTCATTTTCCATTATATGTTTTGTTACGTAATAATGTTTGTTATGGATAATATGTATCTTATTTATATTAATATTATTTTAATTATTTTAAAATATTATTTTTAATCATCAAATGAAAATTAGTCTTGAATGGATATGATGGGGAATGCATCTCATCGCGTTCGTGGAGACGATAATCCCTACGTAAGCAAGAGTTATAATGTAAATTTTTTGATATTAAAATAATATATAATTGTATGTTATATCATATAAATAATCATTATAATGTTATATTTATTATTTAAATCATTTATACTCATTATTATACCCATCCAAATGATGAACTATTTGAATAACAAACTACACCATGACGTGGAGATGGTAATCTGTACGTTCACACGTATGGTGACTTTGTCATTTATACGATGTATAGAATAATAAATACGGTTGTACCATTTTTATAATAACATAAAAGTATATATAAGATAATGGATTTATTATTTTATAATGTAAACAACAGTGAACGAGGTAATGGAAGAATAAAAAAACATGAAAGAGGTGATGAAATATTTACCTCTTCTTCGGGTTCTTCCTTTTGATTTGATCAAAAGGGATCCATAGGTTGGAATTATGAATAAACTATGGCCTCTTGGATTAATGTAGGTCATTTGGGAGGATATTGGGGCAGGTTTGGTTGATCCAAATGAATTTTACAGTGTGAATTTGAGAGAATGGAAAGTGCCCTTTTATAAGAGGGGTGAGGGTCACCTTTGGAAATGATAAAAATATTTTTTTATAATAAAATATTTTTAGGATTATAATGGTTCCAAAATGAATTATTTAAAGTTTAAGGTGTGGATTCATCGATACCCTCTCAACTAATTGGTTTTAAACATGTTTGGGTCACTATATTAACCTTTTCTTTTAGATTTAACTCTTAGTTAAATAGTTTGACATTTTTCATGTCTCTATGAATTTTTATATTATATGGTTAATAAATATACTATAAACTGAAAAGAGAACCCCAAGTGGTTAATTAATGATACACCTATCATTATGTAAGTCCTTTGGCTAATCCGTGGATTTTTACGATTATTATATCAACAAACAATATTGTATTTCTTTTAAAAACTCATTTAAATCAATTTTGACATTATTTAATAATTTATTTTTGTTAAAGTTCTTAAAATTTTATTAAATCAAAATAAATACATTTAATCTACCCTAACATGTCATAGTAACCTATAAAATTAGTTTAATTCATTAAAAGTCTCAAATTGGATTTATTTTGATATTTATAATATAAATTTTTTTATTCGTTCATTAATATGGAAATTACTACATAATCATTGTGTCATAATTAAATTTAATTATTTAATTTATAAAAATTATAAATAAACTACCATTATGTAGGAAATATTTTTATCTTTGTAATTAATATTTATTGTCGAATTTATCATATCTGTAACCCTATATTAAAAATGTTTTAGTTATTAATCTTCGAATTTTACACTTTTAACTCTTCTTTGAATTAAATAATAATAAATTTTTTAATCAAATCTAACTCGACCTTAAGGATCATATTTTATTTCTAAGGTTGTTTTTGGTCTAATTACACTTATACTTTAGAAGTAGGACATGTTTTAGGGTAATAATAATATCATTTTCACCCTTAATTGCCATATTTACTTTTAATCGATGTAAATAAAAGTAAAATATTACTCTTCATCAAAAATTATTTTCATCTTATTGAACCAAATTTTACTTAATGATATCAACCATGTCACTTAGATTTTTTAAATTGAACTCACATAAGTTGTAAAATTATGCTTTATACAAATTTGCAAATGCTCTTAGGAAGTGTGTAAAAGATGATAAAATGTTCGATAAGATTTTATATATCTAAACTTATTATAAAATGAATCTAATGAATTACATATAACATATATTGGTATTATGAATCTATTTTTTCCTAAAACAAATTAAAATAAAATAACTAATTTTATAAATAAAAATTTTATTTTAACCAATAATGCAATGTTTTTTCACTATTCGTCAAAAATTGAAAGTTTTCATAAAAATACCAAAACATTAAGTTTTGATAATTTTGATGTTATTAATTCAAAAATTAATTCTATTTTACCAAACTCTAAACATATAAGATGCATTAATTAATTTAAAATTAATTCCCATTGTCAAAACTGAAAAGCAGGGTTTTTAAAAGTAAAAACTATCAAACAATTGACATGTGTTAATGAAAAATTTAAATTCTCAATTACATATGATGACATAAATTGAATTAAATGAAAAAAAAAATATAATCTAATTATACCTCCAAAACATTTAAATACATAATATAAACTATAAATTATTTCTATTAAAAAAAATCAATTATATTTTAGTATTTTTCAGTATTCATCAAAATATGAAAGTTATCAGAAAAGTACCAAAAATTAATCCAAAATAAATATTTATGTCACGTTTATAAATAATAATTTAATTTTATTAGATTTAATATATAAAAGTGTCAAATATTGGTTTTAAAAAGGGTTGGCTAATAAAATGTGGTAAAATTGCATTTTTTAAAAAATTTATCTTTTATCTGTAAAAATTAACTTGTTCTTATATAATGTCTAATAAACACATAATATGGATTCTAGAATTATATGTAGTATATAAAATTCCAAATTCACTAATAATATTCATAACTTCTTTTGAACGTCTAGTTTGGTAATTCATGGTGCACTCGAACTTGGTGTTGCGTGTAACACAAGCTATTGAATTTAAAGAAAATAACTTAATATAAAATTTTGGGGTGTTACCAGGAAGGAATAGGGTTTTGAAGGCTTGTCCTTATATAGAATAGGAGGTACGTAGTGGGTATGTTCATTACATAGTGTTATCAAAGGAGTTTTTCCCTCAGGTTTATGTGGAGAGAAAACCATAGTAAGGGATAGTTTGGGTTTTTTATGGAAATAGTGTTAGAGTGTCTCAAGTATGGATTTCATACCATTAAAACCATTTTTTGTGGTTTCTGACATATCCATACACTAGTAATTTTATTCCTTACTTTTCACCTTAGAACATTAAGGCATTGATTGAAGGGATATATTAGTACATACATCATATTGTATTGATTCATTTGGCTATCATTCTTGAGTCGACAGACCATATATACATGGAAATATAACTATTGTACACCTTGATCACTTTTTGAAATAAATATGTGATGAAAACCATCTAGGTTACCAATATTGCATCATGGAAATCATTCTTTGATTGATAAGGCCTTAGTCGAGGCTCCATGTCATGAGTTCTTTCCTCAATGCAAGTTGGGAGAAACGCCTAACCCATTGATCAGTGTATTATACCATAATATAATGATAATGATTTATGTAGGCTCGTTGTACTAAAAATGTTCTTGTGTTAGAGGCCCCTAATGTTTCATAGATTTCCATATCCCTAGGCAGTAGTAATTGGATTGAGTCAGTGATCTGGGTATTTATTCTCATGAAGACCCTTTCTAATCAGATGGTTGTAATAGTATCTAGTCATTTTGGTGTAGAAGCATGGAAATGGTGGAATCTAGTCACATAGACACATGATGAAATGATGCTTTAATGGTTTTTAATCTATCAACTATTTTATTTGTTTTATCACCCAATGATCATTCCTTGAGTTTTGATATTATATCCTCTTGAGTTACAATAAGGTTTTATGATAGTCTATGAGTATTCCTCAAGGTTCTCATACCATATGCGACACTCCATCAACTTGGGGCATGATGGTGACATTTTGGTGTGTATGTATGAGCATGGTAATTTTAGATACATACATGATAGTGTTGTCCCCTTGTGCATTCCCACATAATCTAGAGTGATAGATAAGGATTTAGTTACTGATATCTTCCCTTCATAATCATTCTAGGAAACTTGACATGGCTATGTGTGTCACAGTACTAAGTCTTCTATAATAGATAGATGTCTCTTGTTGGGAGGGTCTCGATATTGGGTACCTTCTCATGGAAAAAATCAATCACATAGACATGTGGCGTAGAGTTCATATAGATTTATCAGTTATCCCAGAGAGGGTAGATTCCCTTATTCTGATAGGGAAGTTCACATGGCTTGTGATTGACTGACCAATCAAGCTGAGGAGGGTAGGAATGAAGGATATGGATAGCCACAATAGAGGCAATATCATGATCAGTGTTATCCCCGTTCTAGCTTGGAATAACCGTAGTGAATAGTTTCTATAATAAGATTATGTATATCCTATAATGGAATAGTTTCTGGTGGGGGTGATTCTATGAGATGTTCCCACCACCAACACTAGGCGACCTACGCTAGGATTAGGGAGCTAGTAGCTGGGTTATAGAGTAGTTTCTAGATATGGAGGGATATTAACATGTTGCACACATGGTGATCCATGGAATAACATGTTTTTATTATACGTTAGCTTCAGTATTGATAGAAATAGGTGACATTCATTCATTTATCATTATATTCATGGTGTAAGAGATAGATCTCCCAGTTGAGGTTTTTATCCTAGAATCCTGGGAAATTTGTTCCTAATTGGAACACTTATTTGATATCACTTATCATCTAGCATTTTGTGTCCTATATTGGTTGTAATAGTTTATAGTGGGACCTCTTATTCATCATGGTTAAACCTTATGATGTAATCCTGGGTATGGAATAGTCTCCTATGGTTTAGCGCCATATTGAAAGTCATCACATATTTGTTAGATTCATTTAAACAAATTAGATGTCATTATCATTTTTGAATGACAGATATATTGTGGATGTGTGAATAGGTATTGGAAGTATGTATATACAACCTATAAATAATCTGTTTTAGTTTTTATCCCTTAGTGTAGAAGGCTCTTCAAGCATATGGATTCTTTTGGTAGTGCCAGACATTATGGATGTCTTCCCAAAGGATGTTATGAAACTACCTTAGAAATAGATGAAAAACGTTTCCATTGACTTAAAAACTAACAGCACACTAATATATTATTTTTCATATTACATATCCCTATCATGCTCTGATAGAAGAGGGTTCAATTAGAGTACCTTCGGGATAAGGGTTTTATCAGGCCCCATGTGTCCCCATGGGTAGCTCCAGTTTTGTTTGAAAAAAAGGGAGAATGGGATCATGAGGAATTGTTCGTATTATCATCTCATAAAATAGGTACATAAATAAGGAAACATTATGATTTATGAGGACCTATTACCTCTTTTACTAGTTGGGAGGAATAATTTGGTTCTCATATATAGATCTCAACTCCTACTACCACATGTTGAGGGTTCATATTTATGATATTCTGAATATGGTGTTGCTATTTCACTAAGGACAATATGAATTCTTGGTGTAGCCTTTCGTAAACTAAATATTCACCAAAAATTTATGGATACTGTCAATTGGATATTTAGTACATACATAAACTAATTCATGGTTCCATCATTGATGACGTACTCATTTAATCTGTGTCAGAGGGGAAGAGTGCAGATCATATTAGGACAATATTAGACTTACTCTGGGAGAAATAGCATAATTTTATTCTCTAAAAGTTCTATATTTGAGTCAGTATGGTTATTTTTTTGGGTAATATCATATATGACCAGGGTTTATCAATAGACCCAGTGAATATTTATTCAATTATTTATTCAGATCCAACTTAGAGTTTGTTGGAGGTGTGGAGTTTTCTTGGTATGGCAGGGCTCTACATGAGGTTAATGTTATAATTATCTTGGATTGAATCCATATTGACCATTATAATTAATAAATGGAAGTATATTACCTATATTGGTCAATATTATAGATCTTTCAAGTAGTTTATAACAAGGTTGACTATAGGTATGATGTTTAAACTACTAGACTTCAGAATGGAGTATATAGTGTTTTTTGATGCCTATAAAGATAGTATTTTCTTTCTATTGATGCATAGGAAGATAGTGATCACATATGTGATGATGTAGTTCAGACCCCACAAGAATTAATACATGAATCATAACCTACGGTTTGAAAAAATTCTCTTTTATTTGAATATGTGGAGGTACTATATTCTAGATGATCATTTTTTTGTTTACTCAAAACACTATAGTCTCGGGTATACCTTCACATAAGAATATATGAAACTGAGATAGATGAACTGGATGGAGTTACATCTTGATTATGAATTTTAGATATTTTATTCCAGTTGAAAGTAGAATGTTGGGGGGTAGATTCCCTTATAAAAAAGATACATTCTAACAATGAGGATGCAGCATCAGAGTATTTGGATTCATTTTAATTGTACCTAATAGAGTAGAGGGGCGGATTTCTTATTTTTACGATTGTTGTTAGTCCTCCACCTCTTCATCAAATGAGATAAGATTAATTGGGGGGACATTGACTATGATGTTATTACTGATTAGAAATCCTCATGAGATTCACCCGATATATACATAGAAAGAGGGGATCACATCATCCTTTTCTAGAGATAGATGACTGTTCTGATAACATTGTGAGAGGAGGTGATGATGTCATTTCACATTTCCCCCTTAGAAGTACATTCTAATGTGGAAAATATGTAAAAGGACCATTATTTATAGTTTTTGTTGAATGGAATAATAGTGAGTGTTTCTATGTATGTTTCTTGGTGTCTCACATGTCAGCATGTAAACACTGAGAACTGGGTTCTGGAAGGGTTAATACAATATCTTGATATCCCATAGTGAAAATGAGACAATATATTCATGGACATTTTAATAAGGATTCCATATAAATTTAGAGGATATGATTCCATCAGGGGTATTTTTTGAATGATATAACCTATTGGCACACATCCATACCATCATGTAGTAGAGTTTGGTAAAAATCATAGGGTATTTGTATATGTGGGATATCATTCGGCTACATGGGGTAGTCTTACTGATCATCTCAGAACATGATGATTAATTCATGTTACATTTTGGGAGAGGCAAGGATGACTGTAAGGTTTCAACCCTATATGGATTCGTAGAATTAAAAAAATTAATAATTTGAGGCTATACCAAGAGCTTGTGTGGTGGAAATTAGCTAGTACTGGGAGAATCACATTTCATTGCTAGATTTTTCTTATAATAACAAATATCACACTACTATAGGCATGAAAACTTTTCTGGCCCTCTATAAGAGACTCTTCAGGTCACCCTTATGTTACAGTGAGAATAGAAGTACAACTATAGTTGGTCTAGAAATAATGTATTCAATGATGAATAATGTTTAGGTGATAAGAAAGAATATGAGGATAGCTGAGGGAATAAGAAACACTTATGAAGATTGACATCATATTCATGTGGAGTTGGAGCTGGGAGATCATGATTTTTTAAGAACCTACCCATGATGAGAATTTCCTAGGTTTTTTTGGACGAAATATTTCACTTAGGTTCATCGATTAATTAGAAATCCTATAGAGGGTTGGAGAGGTTTCTTACCACTTAGCTCAACCACCATAGTTAGATCGGGTTCCTGAAAACTTCTATGTGTTGCAGATGAGGATATATGTGCATGAACCTATTCACATTATAGATCAGATGACCTATACATTGAGGATTTATGCACTATAACCATGTTCTGAGTGATGATCAAGGATTTGTAGTAGAGGATCCTTTAAAGATAGATCATTCCTTTGGTCCATGTGCATTGGTAGCACATGACTATGTAGGGAAGATCATCAGAGTGTGAGAGTCTTATGTGGTCTTAGTAACCCAAATTATTCATTTATTTTTCAAATGTGTGTATAATATAGTGACCTGGGTTTTGATTTATTTTTCATTGAATATTTTTATTCATATATCAGGAATTATCTTCGATGTCAGTATGGGGATTGGGTGTAGAGACCCGTATCCTGACGTACATGGACATTACATTACTTTTTTGGAATACTTAGTACATAACAAAAACACACACACAAGGATCGTAATAGTTTAGTGTCTTTGGAAACTCGGAACATAATCTTCTAATCCTGGTGAAAGATCTTCAATATCACCCATAAAGATCTTCCATTATTTTTTTTGCCTAAAACCTTTCTTTATATCCTGGGAAAAAGAAAACATAAAAGGGTGAGCTCAAATGCTCAGTAAGGGTATACAAAAGAAATAAAAATCATATCATAACTTTTTGAAAATCATAACCTGCAAAAGAGATCATAATATCTTAACATGGAACAAATCATAGAAGTGAAAATGAGATCACCATAATCATAACATGAAACTTGAAACTTTTTGGCATGCACACATAATCATGGAAAATCATTTCTTGTTAGTCATGACTCATTGCCAAGACTATCTTAGTGGACAAAGTCCCTTTCTGAATCGAGTAACCCTCGTTTCAGTCCTGTTTCACTGAACCGGTATAACCTACCATTCCAGCCATGTCTATCTCATGAGATATAAAATCTTTACCCAATGCATTGGAGGGAGCTATAGGTCCCACCCATCTTATAATGAATCCTTTCTTATGTGTGCCACATAATCATAAATCATACATCATCACATAACCCATGTAATAAAAATGGGATTCTTAAACAACATGACATCATAAAACAATTCATATAAGATAAAGGAATTCATAAAAATGTTTCCATCACAACATAATCAAATCCATGTAATAATAGGGATAAAAACAGAACCCTTTTATTATCTTAGATGGAAAATAATTTTGATAAAATACTTGAACTTCATTCATGAGGAAAATATTCTTTCTACTTCAAAAACATTTTTTTCCTTTCATAACATGTCATACAACTTTAAAATATAAGAAGTTGATTAAAAATAAACTTGAAAAATTGTAAAGGATGATTCTTGGAAATAATGTTTTAAAAATCCATTCATGCCGTATAAGTTAAAAAAAACATTCTTCGTACTTTTGTCGGAAAAGTCAAAAAAGCACCTCGTATGAAAAATGTCAAAAGATTCCTTTCATAATTTTTACTAAAAACTCACCGAAAGGAAAAATTGGATATAAACTATTGTATAAGGATATAAATATTACATATTTAGGAAACATGGATGTGGATGATAAAATACACCCCAGTAAAAACTTACGAATAAACAATCTCGGATAAAAATGAGATTGTGATATTTCCCTTACCTTAGGTCCGACTTGCTTTGTAAGTGTCCGAACCTCCTGTATAATGATTTAAATCATGTTATTGACTTATTACAGAATCATACTCATTTTTATGATATCATATATGGTTCACTTATGACATTATATTACCCGTTCTTTTGTAAATTCCATGTTAAAGAAGCGTTTTGGGTAAAATCGTTTCATTTATCGTAGGTGTTTTGACTTGTTGTTCTTGACATCATTATTACTTATATCATGATTTACTTACTTATAAAATATGATTTATATATCATATATATTCAGTATATATATATATATATATAATAGGTAGATAAATAAAATGAAAAACACCGTTCATGGAGACGGTAGTCCGTACGTACGCATGAACGCTGTTTTCCTTTCCTTATTGTCTTGAAATGGAAGTAAGTAGATGACATACATATGTATATATATACATAAATCCAGTAGCTTTATAATGTCATATATTTCATTATTATTTCTTATATATACATTATAATCATTCTTAAATGGTTAACATGGAGAATGAATCTCATCGCGTCGTGGAGACGGTAGTCCGTACGTACGCACGAGCGATGATATCATTTCTATAAATATTGAATTGAATTGGAGTGGATTATACAATATATCAGAATCAATATGATGTTGTAATAACTATGTATAGTTATTCTTTACACCATTATACCCATCCATGTAAGGTGGTGGTGGAAAATAGATTACACCACGGCGTGGAGATGGTATTCCGTACGTACGCACGCGCGGTGATTTCTTTTTCCGAAGGATGGATAGATGGTGAAATAGGGTTGTTTCATACTTATAATAACATATCAGTATATGAGTGATACTGATGTTATTACTTCATAATGAAACAACCTAATAAGAAGAAGTGGAAGAAGAAATAAAGATGAAAGAATTGGTAACGGTAATTACCTCTTCTTTGAAGTGCCTCTTTGAGACCTCCTCTTAGGGCACTAAAATTGGTCTTTGAGGAAGACCAGAACCTCTAGGATGTTGCTAGGGAAGTGGAGAAGATATTTTGGCAGGGGTTGGCCGAGCTTGAGTGCTCAAATTGGTGTGAGGAGGAGGGGGAGGAGGTGTCCTTTTATAAGGGAGGAGAGGGGCACCTTAGGAATATCTCAAAATATTATTTTATATTAAAGTCAAAATCGGTTTATAATGGTTAAAAAGGGTCTTATTTCGAAGATAAGGTGGGGAGGGGTCGAAATCCTGTCAACCAATAGAATTTAGACAAGTTTAGGATATTATTTTAACCTTATCAATTAGATTTAACTCTAAGTTAATTAATTTAACTTTTACCGTGTCTTTTTGTTTTCTTTCACTATATGGTTAATACACTTACTATAACATGCCAAAAGAACCCAAAATTGTTTATTATTAATATATATATCCTTATATAAGTCATTTGGCCGAACCTTAGATTTTTAGGAATAAAATAACAATTAATAATATAATATTTTATTTAAAAACTATTTTGTGTCAATTTTGACACTATTTGATATATGATTTTTGTGAAAGTCATAACAGAATTAAATGTTCGAATAAAGTTAATTAAATCAACATTAATATATCATAGTAACCTAGAAAAGTATTGTAATTCATAAAAAGTCTCAAAGTGCATTTATTTTGGTGTTTATAACATCAATTATGTCAATATTTCATTAATAAGATAATTACTGCATCATCATTGTGTCATAAATAAATTAAAATATATAAAGTCTAAAAATTACAAATAAAATACCATTATGTAGGAAATCTTTTTATCTTTCTAATTAATATTTATAATCTAAAATCCAACATATATAACCCTGTGTAACAATTGTTTTTCTAAAAGATATATGCTTGTGTCAATTTTGTATTCATTTTAACTTAATTAAAATAAAGTGTCATTATCACTTACAAGTGGATCAATGGGGTCCCAAAATCGACCCGAAGATGCCCATGGTCGACCATGTATCAACCAATTGGGTTAAGACACGTTTTAGGGTAATTTAATATTATTATAATATTACTTTTTAACCCTTATTTACCGGATTTACCCTTAACCATGGTAAATAAAATATTTACCGCAGTAATTATTCAAAATGTCTAAAAATAAAAGTTATCTATTTACAAAATTTGAACATCCTGATTCCAAATATGGAATCCATTTTTCTAAATTCAAAACACAGAAGTGGCAGAAATTAATTTAAAATTAATTCCCGCTGTCAAAACAAAAAGCGTGTTTTTAAGAGATAATAACTATCAAAAGATTGACACTTGTTTATGTTCGGTTTAATTGTAAAATTGTGTCCAATGACCAACATTATATTAAGTGGTAAAAATATATTCTAAATATACTTTAAAACCATTCAATATTATAATTTAACCACATAATATATTACGATGAAAAAAGTTGTTTTTAATTAAAATATAGCGTGTTTTTACTATTCATTAAAATATGAAAGTTGTCGGAAAAATATCAAAACTTTATCTAATGTAAATTTTTACATCCTGATTCAAAAGAAGAATATTATTTTGTCAAATTTAACATATAAACATGTCAAAAACTATATTTAAAGTGGGTGCGCCATCAAAAGGCGGTAAAACTGCATTTTTTGAAAAATACTTATTTTACCCGAAAAATTTATTTTGTTCTTATACCATGTTCTAGAAATGTGTAAGATGAATAATAATGTTATAAAATTAAAAATTTAGTTAATACTATTCATAACGGCTAGTTCATGACAATATTATAATAATATAACATTGTTTATTAAAACCCGGTATTGCGTACAACACACGCTATCGAGGAAGGTCGTGATTGCGTGTAATGCAAGCCAAGTCAGGGTTGCGTGTTGTGAAAGAATCCTTCATTGTTTCGTATAACAGAATCCAACCATATTTCATTTATACATTTAATATATATATATATATATACTCAATGTTGCGTAGAATAACTATTATCAAAATTGTGTGTAACACGATCCAAGAATAGTGTTGCGTATACTGCAAGCTAATACGGTGTTGCGTATAGCGCAAGGTAATCTTGGTGTAGAATACAACACAAGACATTAATGAAATTAAAATAATATTTTTCATAAAATCTCGGGGTGTTACATTCTACCCCCCTTAAAATGAATTTCGCCCTCGAAATTCGTCGAGGATATAAATGGTTTACTATTTGAAAGTTTCTTTAATAGAAACCCACATCGTAAAAAGGAATATCAAAACCAATCTTTAAAAACAAAAGTATGAAACGTAACGGTTACCCAAATAAACTAATCATTGGGTTTCCACATAGGTGAAAATATGGATATGGCAGAGATATCTAACCATCATGTTCTGATGGAGAGTGGTAGAGAACATGGCTATGGAAAAGCCAGTAATCACAAATCCATAGATTTGTGATGATATAAGGTACCATCTGATTCATCAGGTATAAGATCACTAGGACAACATTTTTGGTTTTCAAGATCATTTCCCCTAAAGTTGAAAATTTGAATTAGAATAAATACTTACTTTATTTTGGTACAATCTCACTGTTGTTCGTGCCTTGAACAATTTCCACTTCATCTCTTAAATAAATGAAGTTGAATTTGTTATTCGTGAAGTGTTAGCAGATCATGTGATAGAATGACGGGTCATTCCATCTTTCTCAAACAAAAGGTTAGCAAAAATTATATGCATAAATCGATCTATAGTGAGATTAATTATATATGGTTCCTAAAATGGACTTATACTTCATATATCATACTGCTTAATATAATAAAACTAGTTTCTACTAAACAGGGACTTCCTGTAGGCCAGTGGTAGGTGATAAAGGCCAGTCGCACTTCGGTTGTGGGTTCGATTCCTACAGCCTTGTCCGAAGCGATGGGCTGTCGCCCGTCCTGTAGGTTGTCCTTTTTCTAAAACTATAATACTATAACATCCCATCAATAATATCGAAAAACAAACAATACTAACTTATGTCCAACATAATCCATTCCAATCTTTAGGCTTATCCATAATACTGCAGTCCACTCTCAGAGATTAAATACCATCGTTGATCCCATATATCATAAGATATATCTTGTTGGTCACATTCCCAACATTTAAAGGCCTTAATCTTGTACTCTCTTGAATACCCATTGAACCTTATTGAAAACATGAGTGCTGTTAAAAGTTAACTCTTTCCACATACCAAAATCCTCAAAATTCTATATACTCAAACCATGATACCACTTAGTCCTTATATCAATCATGAGCTCATGAATACTGTCAAGCATTTCATTTTCTCTTTATCACTTCACTATGCGCATATCATCCACTTTCAAAAAAAAATATCTGAATAACCTTTCATTGTTACTCATACCATTCATCATAAACTTTCAAAACTTAAGGAAAGACAACAGTGTAACAATCCTTAGATGTCTTTTTATTCTATAGTACAACATTACACTTGATAAACATGTAATCATTCCACTACATTCTTAAACCATTGACCGAGATTCAACAATTATTTCATCTCACATATCATTTGTAGTCTCTTCATCATCATCCACATAAATACTTCCCATACGACCATACTGATTATCTTCATGAGACTTTCCCGTAGGGCATTGGTTTGCATAATGCCCGTACATTCCACATTTAAAACATTTAACCATTGTTGATGTCGTAGCAATACCATTATCCTCATCCACGTTGTTAACTGAACCTTTTCCTTTGCATTTACTTGCTTTGTGTCCTTCTTTTCCACACCCAAAGCATCTTCCAGTTCCTTTGAAACATTCTCCTTGATGCCTCTTCCCACATGATTTATATAGGGGAAATTGAACTTTCTTTCCTCTATGATCATCATGAAACTCCATCTTTCTCTTATTAGCCGAGTCAGGAAACTTACCAAATTTTACTTTATTGATCATATTATGAGATTGCTGATTCGGCATAATAATGATCTTTGGACTTCCAAATCCCATTTCATTTGGTTGCTCATGAAGAATATCATTCCATTGTCTATCATTCCTCCATTATCGTGAATCATCTTGTTTCCAGCCATTTTCTAAAACCCAAAAAAAGAATAGTGTGAGAGGAAAAAATCATGCTAGGGAAAACAACATAATAAAGGTGGAGTATCCTCGATATCTAACATCTTAGGTTAAATTCTATGATCGTTACCGTAGTTCTAGGACTGTATCCTATACGTATACTTATCCTTATGGACATCCCTAGACATACCTTATAAATATCTCTAGGGATCTCACTAAAGTTCTCGCATCCTAGTTTCCAAAGGTTGACTAAACCTTTCCTCTGATACCAACTGTAGAGACCCGTATCCTGACGTACATGGACATTACATTACTTTTTTGGAATACTTAGTACATAACAAAAACACACACACAAGGATCGTAATAGTTTAGTGTCTTTTGAAACTCGGAACATAATCTTCTAATCCTGGTGAAAGATCTTCAATATCACCCATAAAGATCTTCCATTATTTTTTTTGCCTAAAACCTTTCTTTATATCCTGGGGAAAAGAAAACATAAAAGGGTGAGCTCAAATGCTCAGTAAGGGTATACAAAAGAAATAAAAATCATATCATAACTTTTTGAAAATCATAACCTGCAAAAGAGATCATAATATCTTAACATGGAACAAATCATAGAAGTGAAAATGAGATCACCATAATCATAACATGAAACTTGAAACTTTTTGGCATGCACACATAATCATGGAAAATCATTTCTTGTTAGTCATGACTCATTGCCAAGACTATCTTAGTGGACAAAGTCCCTTTCTGAATCGAGTAACCCTCGTTTCAGTCCTGTTTCACTGAACCGGTATAACCTACCATTCCAGCCATGTCTATCTCATGAGATATAAAATCTTTACCCAATGCATTTGAGGGAGATATAGGTCCCACCCATCTTATAATGAATCCTTTCTTATGTGTGCCACATAATCATAAATCATACATCATCACATAACCCATGTAATAAAAATGGGATTCTTAAACAACATGACATCATAAAACAATTCATATAAGATAAAGGAATTCATAAAAATGTTTCCATCACAACATAATCAAATCCATGTAATAATAGGGATAAAAACAGAACCCTTTTATTATCTTAGATGGAAAATAATTTTGATAAAATACTTGAACTTCATTCTTGAGGAAAATATTCTTTCTACTTCAAAAACATTTTTTTCCTTTCATAACATGTCATACAACTTTAAAATATAAGAAGTTGATTAAAAATAAACTTGAAAACTTTTAAAGGATGCTTCTTGGAAATAATGTTTTAAAAATCCATTCATGCCGTATAAGTTAAAAAAAACATTCTTCGTACTTTTGTCGGAAAAGTCAAAAAAGCACCTCGTATGAAAAACGTCAAAAGATTCCTTTCATAATTTTTACTAAAAACTCACCGAAAGGAAAAATTGGATATAAACTATTGTAGAAGGATATAAATATTACATATTTAGGAAACATGGATGTGGATGATAAAATACGCCCCAGTAAAAACTTACGAATAAACAATCTCGGATAAAAATGAGATTGTGATATTTCCCTTACCTTAGGTCCGACTTGCTTTGTAAGTGTCCGAACCTCCTGTATAATGATTTAAATCATGTTATTGACTTATTACATAATCATACTCATTTTTATGATATCATATATGGTTCACTTATGACATTATATTACCCGTTCTTTTGTAAATTCCATGTTAAAGAAGCGTTTTGGGTAAAATCGTTTCATTTATCGTAGGTGTTTTGACTTGTTGTTCTTGAAATCATTATTACTTATATCATTATTTACTTACTTATAAAATATGATTTATATATCATATATATTCAGTATATATATATATAATAGGTAGATAAATAAAATGAAAAACCCCATTCATGGAGACGGTAGTCCGTACGTACGCATGAACGCTGTTTTCCTTTCCTTATTGTCTTGAAATGGAAGTAAGTAGATGACATACATATGTATATATATACATAAATCCAGTAGCTTTATAATGTCATATATTTCATTATTATTTCTTATATATACATTATAATCATTCTTAAATGGTTAACATGGAGAATGAATCTCATCGCGTCGTGGAGACGGTAGTCCGTACGTACGCACGAGCGATGATATCATTTCTATAAATATTGAATTGAATTGGAGTGGATTATACAATATATCAGAATCAATATGATGTTGTAATAACTATGTATAGTTATTCTTTACACCATTATACCCATCCATGTAAGGTGGTGGTGGAAAATAGATTACACCACGGCATGGAGATGGTATTCCGTACGTACGCACGCGCGGTGATTTCTTTTTCCGAAGGATGGATAGATGGTGAAATAGGGTTGTTTCATACTTATAATAACATATCAGTATATGAGTGATACTGATGTTATTACTTCATAATGAAACAACCTAAGAAGAAGAAGTGGAAGAAGAAATAAAGATGAAAGAATTGGTAACGGTAATTACCTCTTCTTTGAAGTGCCTCTTTGAGACCTCCTCTTAGGGAACTAAAATTGGTCTTTGAGGAAGACCAGAACCTCTCGGATGTTGCTAGGGAAGTGGAGAAGATATTTTGGCAGGGGTTGGCCGAGCTTGAGTGCTCAAATTGGTGTGAGGAGGAGGGGGAGGAGGTGTCCTTTTATAAGGGAGGAGAGGGGCACCTTAGGAATATCTCAAAATATTATTTTATATTAAAGTCAAAATCGGTTTATAATGGTTCCAAAGGGTCTTATTTCGAAGATAAGGTGGGGAGGGGTCGAAATCCTGTCAACCAATAGAATTTAGACAAGTTTAGGATATTATTTTAACCTTATCAATTAGATTTAACTCTAAGTTAATTAATTTAACTTTTACTGTGTCTTTTTGTTTTCTTTCACTATATGGTTAATACACTTACTATAACATGCCAAAAGAACCCAAAATTGTTTATTATTAATATATATATCCTTATATAAGTCATTTGGCCGAACCTTAGATTTTTAGGAATAAAATAACAATTAATAATATAATATTTGATTTAAAAACTATTTTGTGTCAATTTTGACACTATTTGATATATGATTTTTGTGAAAGTCATAACAGAATTAAATGTTCGAATAAAGTTAATTAAATCAACATTAATATATCATAGTAACCTATAAAATTAGTGTAATTCATAAAAAGTCTCAAAGTGCATTTATTTTGGTGTTTATAACATCAATTATGTCAATATTTCATTAATAAGATAATTACTGCATCATCATTGTGTCATAAATAAATTAAAATATATAAAGTCTAAAAATTACAAATAAAATACCATTATATAGGAAATCTTTTTATCTTTCTAATTAATATTTATAATCTAAAATCCAACATATATAACCCTATGTAACAATTGTTTTTCTAAAAGATATATGCTTGTGTCAATTTTGTATTCATTTTAACTTAATTAAAATAAAGTGTCATTATCACTTACAAGTGGATCAATGGGGTCCCAAAATCGACCCGAAGATGCCCATGGTCGACCATGTATCAACCAATTGGGTTAAGACACGTTTTAGAGTAATTTAATATTATTATAATATTATTTTTTAACCCTTATTTACCGGATTTACCCTTAACCATGGTAAATAAAATATTTACCGCAGTAATTATTCAAAATGTCTAAAAATAAAAGTTATCTATTTACAAAATTTGAACATCCTGATTCCAAATATGGAATCCATTTTTCTAAATTCAAAACACAGAAGTGGCAGAAATTAATTTAAAATTAATTCCCGCTGTCAAAACAAAAAGCGTGTTTTTAAGAGATAATAACTATCAAAAGATTGACACTTGTTTATGTTCGGTTTAATTGTAAAATTGTGTCCAATGACCAACATTATATTAAGTGGTAAAAATATATTCTAAATATACTTTAAAACCATTCAATATTATAATTTAACCACATAATATATTACGATGAAAAAAGTTGTTTTTAATTAAAATATAGCGTGTTTTTACTATTCATTAAAATATGAAAGTTGTCGGAAAAATATCAAAACTTTATCTAATGTAAATTTTTACATCCTGATTCAAAAGAAGAATATTATTTTGTCAAATTTAACATATAAACATGTCAAAAACTATATTTAAAGTGGGTGCGCCATCAAAAGGCGGTAAAACTGCATTTTTTAAAAAATACTTATTTTACCCGAAAAATTTATTTTGTTCTTATACCATGTTCTAGAAATGTGTAAGATGAATAATAATGTTATAAAATTAAAAATTTAGTTAATACTATTCATAACGGCTAGTTCATGACAATATTATAATAATATAACATTGTTTATTAAAACCCGGTATTGCGTACAACACACGCTATCGAGGAAGGTCGCGATTGCGTGTAATGCAAGCCAAGTCAGGGTTGCGTGTTGTGAAAGAATCCTTCATTATTTCGTATAACAGAATCCAACCATATTTCATTTATACATTTAATATATATATATATATATACTCAATGTTGCGTAGAATAACTATTATCAAAATTGTGTGTAACACGATCCAAGAATAGTGTTGCGTATACTGCAAGCTAATACGGTGTTGCGTATAGCGCAAGGTAATCTTGGTGTAGAATACAACACAAGACATTAATGAAATTAAAAGAATATTTTTCATAAAATCTCGGGGTGTTACATTGGGACTCTCAGGACCCCATAATAATTATATTAAACGTATTATTATATTTTAATTCATGTTCACATATAATTTTAGTGTTTTATTTTTCCTATTTTTGGAACTCATATTTAAAATATGAGATAGTGGAAGATTCTAGAATGTGGGGTTTCCTCGATGTGTGACCTAAAGCTGGTCATCATCAGACCTTCTGAATAAAGTGTTTGTTGGATAGTGAATTTAATTAAAATAAATAATTTATTTAGTAAATCTATTTTAAAAGTCCTAAACAAATATCTCTATAAATAACCCATTAATAAAACTTATTATGGTTAGCAACAAAATTATGTTTGGATTTTTGTTGAGGAAAACGAGTGTTCAATGTTTGCTGATCATTTCAGTGATTAAAATATGTCCGAATCATGGTGGATCAAGAGGTAGTGAACAAATTGAGTCTTCTACATCACTAGTTTCCATATTTTCCACTAAAAATAATCCCTTTTCAAAGTAGGAATAATTATTTTTTGTATTTCCACCCTTTTTATTTAATCTATCGGGGAATAATTTATTTTCTTGGATTTCTTGAATTTTCCAATATTCACCTAATCCCTTATCATTGATACCATTGATTTAATAATTCATTGGTACCCCATTAAATCTCCCCTATGATTCCATGGTTTTTTGATAGTTGGATGAAAACTCTTGGTTAAAAATGGATTCACATTTTTCTTGTGCTTCCTCTCCAACCATAAATTCTATTTTTTACCATTGGCCCTCAGGTTCATTGTTTGACGTTGTTGGGGTGGGTTCTTGGATGATAAAACATTTGGACTCATTATGGATAATGGAATTAAAAATTTTATATCAATTTTTGGGGGGATATGTATGAATTATGGGTTATTGGTGATTCCTCCATGTATTCCAAATAGAGAGTAATGATGAAAATGATACTGAATGATTAGTATAATTATTCATGGTTTGGGTGACTAGAATATAGATACTGAAAATTTAGGAGGCATGATATTAGTTAAATTTGGGACCCTAGATATGAATCATGATAAAAATAGAAGTGTCAGTGGTACAGGTGAAGCATGCAGTGCCTGTGGAAAAACCAACTACATGTCGTGTGTCATGGGGGAACACATAATGTATCCCCTAGCTACCATAGACAGGGTTTGGGGATGATATGTATACCATACCCTGTATGAACAATACATTAGAATTGAATCTATTATTATAAAAAAACAAGTACTGTAGGAGTGAACAGGCCTAAGAATGTCCTATATGATGGGTTCAACCAATGTACAAGGGTATGGGATGAGGTACATAAGCATTGGTTAGATAGTCATGACCACGCCCTGGGTGGTGATGTACCACTATGTATCCACAATACAATATATGAATGCCCACAATTCATTACAATCCATGCATATGAGATTACATCACTAGGTGACTAGGTCTATTCACTTGAAGTGTGACCCTGGGTACATGATATATACTTTTCTGAAGAGTTTCCACCTTTTGTATCTCCTCCATTTGGACTCATATTTTGGCTTTCAAGTGTCCAATGATGAGTTTTTTTCATTTTAAATGTGTTGGTGGACTTTATTTTGGCATATGAGATATAATGAGTTCTATTTAGAGCATTAAACATCATTTGGAGATGCTTGATAATGATATTGATTATGAAAAGATCATGTGAAATATGTTGGGGTTGGAAACCAACTTATCAGATCAGGTCATTGGACCCCATACTCCTCCCTATCATCTAAGTGGTACATCCAAAACACCCTAGTGAATGGGTTCACAATTTACTAACTGGTACCACAATGATGGATTACGGTATGGGTCTTTTACCTTCTGAATGTAACCCCAATTTTACTAGTGTTTGTGTCCTATATTCACTAACATGAGCACCCCATCAAAACATGGGTGTGAGTCTTATTACTATCAATCAACTACACGGTACCCACTAGTGTGCTACATTATTGTTCATCTATTCACTGAGTGTTTAGCTTGGTCACACCAACGTACGGGTCCTTTTTTCACTAAGTGGTACCCCCTTATCACACCATGGAACAAGACCTCTATATATTGAGTGGAACCCCATTATTATATTAATGTGTGAGTACTATATTAAATATTTTTACGCATCATTTTAGGGATCAATGTCATGGTGCTCATCCTCAAAATGGATTTCTCAAACAAAAACGTGAGATATTGGGCATCAGTGATAGGCCTTTGGAGCTATATGTGGTCTCATCATCCAGAGATTGGATGTGAGATAAGGATCCCATTTCCCCCTCATATAGGTTTATTTTAAGTATATATATATATATATTATGGGTTTTGATTCACTCTTATAATTGGGTGATGTGACATCTCTTATATCTTTTTGTTGCTCCCTTCTAAATTTTTAGGGCGTCTTACTCAGTATGTATATGCACATCCTGACATGATATTTTCTACATGTGCAATGTCTTATGAAAAAATAGACAGTTCATTGGTGACATCAATGTATCATAGGGATACCTAAGTGCATTGACCACATACAGTGGTAAAATATGAATATAAAGAGTTATTGTCTCTTAGTTTTCCATTTTTCCAGTTGTTATATGGTCTGGTATTTCATTTATGGTTGGGCATGTAATTTACCCCTTTATGATATGTCTTACATTTTCATTCATCTATGTATTTCCTAGAGTTTGTTGTGTACATAGTTTTACAGAAGTTGTTAAAGTATTTTTATTATATCCTCTATAATTTTTTATTGATATGGTAGTGTTCATTCATATATATTCATAGTCTAAATCATTTCACTCCATTTATTCATTCTTGGTTATTATTTTTGTCCCCTATCATTTTAGAGTATGGCTTGGGTTGTGATGTCTCATGCTTCCGTCAACTTGGTGGGCCCCAGTGGTTTGGGTTGTAATTTTATTTACCCACTCACTTATCTTAGCGTACAAATATTTTAACGAAACTCACTTTCTTATTATTTTACTAATATATTTACCCAAATCATTAATTAGATGGCTTCATGGAATAGAATAACATAGTCTATGGTTGGAAGGATTTGTCTTATGAATGGTTTAATTATCACTAAGTTCATTTATTCTTTCATAGTCTATAAATTGTTATCCATTATTATTAATTATATATTTATTTAAATAAATATATTTTTTGGGAGTGGGTTAATTATTCAATGAAAGTTAATAAATTTCCCCTAGAATTAATGCTATCAACCTTTTTAACATAGAGGAACTGGGATAAAAAATATTTCAAATATCAATAATTGTATCCATTTAAACATTATTTAGAGGTTCACCAATGAAAATTAAAAAGTTATTTGTTTTATGAGATCCAAATTTTTTAATAGTCTTAATTCTAAAAATTAAAACTATGTGGATTCCTTAATATGGATATCTCTAAAGGCCACCTCCTCCAATATTTGAAGACCTTCCCACCAGTTAGATAATATGAAATCATCCCAAAATATTTAGTTTTATAACATGATAAACACATACCATATAATATTATTAAACATCCTGAATACATTATTGGATTCATTAATCTCTATTCAGGAGAAAAAATGTATAAACCTCCATGAAATCTTCTTACTGAAATCCAGACAGTAGTTTCTATTCTGAACATCCTTAGCAACGATGGAATGCTAATTTAGGAAACATCCAAATATATAAGAATATCCTCCAACATGCACTACTGAGATATTTCACTTGTGAATAAGAACACATGGGATGGAAAATAAACACAATATGGATATTACCATCCATATTTAATCTTATATAGTTTCTATCTCACTCCCATATTTTGATAAATACTTGTTTACAATTAGATGTTATTAATCTATGCTCGACGATATTTATTTATAACCAATATGGTGAATTCCACAATAACGTCTTTCTAATTTGCTTCATAAAATTAACACTATGGAATATTGTGATTATTTTTTTATATCAATATTCCCTATAATATGGATGTACAGGATCATTGAAAATCATGTTTTTATTTCTTCATCAATATCAAAAATTTATCATCCCCTATATTGTTTTAGCACTAAAGTTATTTATATCATATGTATATCTAAAAATAAGATGATCCATGAAGTCTCTCCCTTCAGGATTCAGATAGAATTTTTTCATAATATGGTTTTTATTAACAATGTGAATCCACTCTAAAATATTCATTATAGTAACCCAATTCATTATCATATGGTTCATAAAATATTTTGTATTGTATGTAATTTTATTCATCCTTTTGGAACACTCAATGTAATAGGGATCCCTCTATTCTAGGGATGGAATAAATGCAGTATAGATGGGTCTTAAAGAGTATATCTTGTACCTTATCTATATTTTGATGTCTTCAAAAACCAAAATGGGCATGCCTTTGGATGAATATATGGTCCATGTGAGACCACAAAATCTCTTGAAGTCGATATATGGATATGATTAATGTATTTTAAATGGAAAAACAAATAATTAGGTGAAAAATAAGGTTAAAACGTGATTCCACCATTATTATATGAGTTATTAAAATGATATATTCACCATTCATGGATGTTAACATCTAGGTCGATCAAATTAATGGAATATATATTAACCATGATCTATGTCATTAAAAATAAATACAATGAGGATAATCTATGTGGGATATTATTGCTAAAAAAGTGGTAACTACTGATGATCTGATATGTTTCAATGTTTTACCAAATGAATAATTAGTATTGGGAGAAATACTTTGAATATTTGGATCCTAAAAAATGATATTGATAAAATTTAATTAAACCCTAGTTTATTTTATATTGTTTATTAATGTATATATTTTAGAGACTGGCCTATATATCATATGTTTTTCGTGTATATTTTCCTTGAATTAGGGACATAATATAGAGAAATATGGTGTTTCCCATTGACAAAAATTAATCCATTAAAAATCATTGTATTAAAATATTTTGCATTTTTGTATCCCCAGGTACATATAAAAAAAGATAGTGCATACTCTATGGAGTACCCTATAGTGGTAAACCTATTAAGGTATATTTTTCACTATATTAACATTGAAATGATTGTATTATTTAGTTTTGTGGTTGATTATGATTGGTTTATATAACACATTATTATAAGAGAAGAAGGATTAATTGAATAGGAGAAAAATCCACACCATAACTCATCCTCTATTAATGTTTATATGTTATGTTGTAGATGTAAATGGCAGTATCAGATCTAGGTTGTTGTTGGCGGATCAGTTAGTGTAAGATACTTCTTTTGGAGAACAAAATAAATGAGAAAGCATTTCCAATTTTTGATTGTTTTAATTAATAAATTTGTAAGAACCAAATCGTATCCCATATATGATATTTGAGATATAATTTTATATAAATTTTTATTTATAAAGTAAACGTGTTTGATGATATACAATTTTCTAGGAACTAATTTTATAAGAATTTACGTCATACATAAAAAATTACAAAACAAATTTTCTAAAAAAAATTAAAATCAAATATATATGAATTTATTGAGTTTCACATTGGTGAAATTAATTTTTTATAATCATACCGATATCATGAATATTATAGAAATGTGAAAAAACTTATTGTTTCATCAACAATATCTTTGATATTTTTATACACATTTATAGTATCATAGATGTTATAAACAAATTTTCCATTATAAATAAAATTCTAAATATATTTTAATTGTTTCTTAATCGAAATGTGTTATATTTTGAAAAATAAAATCTGGAAGTTTTATCTCTTGATGGTCTACATAGAAATATATTTTCATATTAGATTCATGTAAATCCAAAAGAAAAAACATTTCACTCAGAAAAGGAGCTACATTTTATGTCCATGTAGAATATTTTTATTTATAATTGTTAAGAAGGATAAGAAGATGTATGTTATGTTTTATTACAACTTGTGTTAGGTAAAGTCATGTATGTTATAATAATATTTTAGTGGAGTTTAACATTAAGTTACATTTTATTTATAATTGTTGGAAATATAATAGTAAAATGTTTGAGGCGGTAAGATGGTGAGGATGAATACAATAAAAAATAATAATTTAATTTCCCAAAAAAAATTAAAATGTAAAATACATCAAGAGAGTAATTTCAATTAAATAACATTTTGAGTATGGAATATATGATGATAGGTTATGATTTGTAAAATGGGACACCAAATTCAAATCAAATTTATATGATAAAATTATATAAGCCTTGAAAATGGATGACAATGAAACTGATAATTAAAATCCAACTGATGTTGTTTTGGACCTTAAGGTATATCTTTAATGCCCTATTGAGGTGATTTAATTGCAATGGTATAAGATCATAAGAGTTATATGACTATTGAAAAGATTATTATAGTACATTGAGAAACTCAAAGCCAAGATCAACCAGTTTGAGTGTGTTATGGAATAATAAGGAAAAATGTAATAATCATTTGGAGAAGTTTTTTTATTTAATATTAATGGTAATTAATAATATAATTTTATTTATTATCTTAATATTTATATAAATTATAATGAAAAAGGGATTTAATTCCTTGAATAATGAATGGTCACTATAATAAAGAAACATGAATCAGAAATGAAATCAAGTGTATCAAATAAAACATTAATGGTTTTAAATTTTATTAGATAAAAAAAGGAAATAAAAATTCATTAACAATTTCAAAAACATGTTAATTGGTCAAATACCCAATTATATAGGTAAAGGTGTAATTGGATCCTAAGTTGTAACATTGAAAACTAGGACAATATGTATAATGTAAAAAGGTATTTTACAAGTTCAAAATTGATCTCAATCATTTTGTGTGTATTAAAACCCATAGAACTTGTAAGTAATTGATGACATGTGGAGAGAAGGAGGTGAAAATATATTCCCCTTGAAGAAGTGATAATTATTTGGTTACCTAAGCCACATGATGACATATTACAATGAGGTGAAATCTACATCATTGGAGAAGCATTAAAAATCCAAAAATTAAGATGAGAATATTTACAAAACCATAATGAAGAAACACTATTTATAATTTTTTTTTATTAATTTATTAATTTATTTATTTATTTATTTCATGAAAATTGGGAATATAAAATTTTGAAATGGGGGACCATGGAGAATACAGATAATGAATATAAATATAGTTCCAGTGGGAAATATATTTTTCATATTAGAAGAAAAATAATATGATTATGTAGTAAATACTAAATGAAATGTGGACTTACCATAATATTAATTAACTCAATCGATCATTTATTGGAAGTAAAAAAAGAAAAAATAGAAATTCATCCATCCTGAGAAAACATTGAAATAAATATATAAAATCAAAACAAATATTCTTTATATTGGTTGATCATCCTACAAGACTAGTAACATGGAACATTTGAAGAATCTGAATATCTAGGGAATAAATGTTATTATATATTAATTAGAAATAAGGATAAAACTTGTCTATTTATAGTGAAACAGGAGGATTGCATGTGGAATTAGATCCATGTTCCCATACATTTACATTGAATGGGTAATTTAACAATGTTTAAGGATAATATAGATATTCTCAAATTGAATCATGGTTAGGAAAATACATGTGATACTTGTATGATGGTGAATATGGTGATAAATCTATACACGAAAAATGAGAAGAAAGAATTAGATTATTTTGAATCTAATTCATACTAATGTGTGTGGTCCTATTACCCATCATGGAACATGGGGAGAAAGATATTTCATTATTTTTTGGATAAATATAGAATGATAGTATTTATATTATTTATATTATTTTTTCAAAAACAATGAAGGAGGTGATGTTTTTCATCATCAATTTCTAGAGAAAAGATGAAAATAAAATTTTAAGATCAATTAATATTTTTTTATCAGACATTAAGGTGTAAAATAATTTTTTATCCATGGAATAAAGCATGAGGTGTCATCAGTGAGGACACTGAAATAAAATTGTACCATGGAATGGTTAAACAACATGATTAATAACATGAAAAAATATTTTCTTATTGAGAGTAAAATATCTAGAAACAATTAGGAAGATATATTTGAAGTGGAAATTTACACAAAAATATAGGCATTTCTAAGTATCATAGTGTAGAATAAAATATATAAAATGTGGTCTTAAATAAAAATTATGTTTATAAAAATTATATTATTTGGTTTTAAATTCATCAATTGGGAAAAAAATAAGGATATAAGGAAGGTATAGAGATGAAGTAGATGATGAAATTTTTTGGTTACTTAACCTTGATTAATGACTATAAATAATCTAAAAAGATTTTGAATAAGACAATGTAGATAAATGGTCTCAATATTAATAAAAAAACTATATAAATAAATTATTAAATTATTATTTGAATGACATTTTGCAAAAATAAGTTAATTTTGAAATATATTTTACAGAGTCTCAACAGCTAATCATTAAATATAACTCCACATTTGAATTATATGTAGATGATGTCACATATGATATATAATCATTGATACAAAGGATACATAAAAGAGTTGATATTTAAGAATAAAAATCATGTGAAAAAATATATTCAAACATTAAATCATAGGATTAAGAGAGTATAAAACACTACTCTCTTATATCTAGTAGATACATCATTTTTTGGGAACAATAATTGATGAGTCATAGTCCAGGTCCAAGAACACGTTGCTACACTAGATAGAGAAAAAAGGGACACAGAATCTTGTGAATATGCTATATGATCATAATTTTATCATGATATATTAAATTTATAAAAAAAAGTATGTCGATAATGGAAAATTTATTTGGAAAAGTGATTTGAAAAGAACAATATTGTTGTTCAATGGTAATGAATAAATTAAAGGTTTTGTCGATGGGGATACCATTACGAAAGTGGAGATACTTTAGTTGATATGACACTTACTTGAAATTTAAATTCAATGAGGATTAAAGGACATTTAAATAGATTTTAAGATGTAATTATTGAATGGATGGGTCAAGGAAGTAGTTTACATTAATCAATTGAATGATTTTCTAATCAGATGAGATGGATCAAGGTATAAAAATTCCAAAATAAATTTTATGGATTGAAATAATATAAATAACAATGGTGTAAGAACATGGATCTTATTTTTCAGTTATGTTTTTCTCTTCTTTGGTGTTTTTGAGAAAAAGTGGATTTTCATGAAATTTTAGAAGTATACGTTGTATACTTATATGTACATGCCATGTACTCTTTTTCCACACATCACCATGTGTGGACTGTGTAATGGCCGAGCACACTGCCGTGTGTGGTGACCTAGTGACCGCCTTATGTGGGGGCCGGTAAGGGCAAGTACATGTGGTGTACTTCTAAAGTAAACACCATGTACTCTATTTTATTCATTAAATGGATCAGGGTCGCGTCTAATTGGAAGAAGCTTATTCTTCTTCTCCTTCTTCGACCAAGAGAGTTTGTATGGAATCAATCCTTCCCTGAGCCCCCGATCGACCATCCGTTCTCTGATTCTACCATTGTTGATTACGTTGGGATCTCCACAGTAAGCTCTTCCTTCCTCTTGAGCTTCATCTTTTGATTTCTCATCTTCCTCATGTTATCCTTGGTTGAAATTTTTAGATGTTTTTGAAGATCTACCGTGTTTTAGGTTGATCCAAGGGACAACGCTGAAGTATATTGATCTCACGATGCTGAGGTAGGTGGTGTTTGACTTTCTAGAGATAGTCTTTGAGTTATATTTTCAAAAGTTCCTAGTAACCTTGATTAGGGTATTGGGTGTTTACTGTTTTAACCCTATTATTGTCTGCTATGATTTATATGCTTGAGTTGATGTTAATAGAATTTGAATAGGGTTAATTTCTATTCTATGGATGTATTTCCCATGATTGTATTGTATATGACCATTTGGTCGTGCTTAGCCTATTAGGATTCTTTCTTTCCATTCCTACCGTTGATATGATGGAGTGATATTGTTTATCTAACATACTGTTATGTTGTAGACTATTTAGCCAAGTAGTTATCGAGGTATAATTTCGCCGTTATATATCGTTGTGCTCGATTGACATACACATGGACATCAGAACCTAGTGTAGTAGACCATATGGATAATGGATGCTGAGGTTTTATCCAGAGTGTCTGTTTACTATTACGATGTGCGGCCATAGAGGGAATGGACATAATTTCTTTCTCATTGTGTTTCTAGTTCCTTGATGTAGGCCATTGGGGGAATTGGACATTTAGTGCTTCCCCTGAGCACCTTTTAGTTAATGATAAACACTATAGGGGGAATTGACGGTGAGTTCTTCCTCAGAGAGTTTATGAAAAAAATTAACCGTATGGGTTAGACAGTGTGAATATCCAAGAGGGTTGCTTGTGTTTCGTTTGGTTGGACCCGAGGGTTTATGTTGTGAGTACTTCATGGAGGGATCCCTTTTTATGATTATCTGCTTACTGGATATCTGATAATTGAATGCATTTCAAACTATATGATTGTTTATTTTTTAGTACATCCTTGTTTACTGCTTCATTTTGATTATAGCCTACCATATGTATTCACTGACTGTTAGGCACAAATATTTGGGTGTTTTCCTACTGATATTTAGTCTCACACCCTATTTGGGTCATGCTTTTGGGCCCAAACAGATTATATTTCTACAAGTATAGGTAAGGTAAAATGATCTTCTACTTTAGGTACATGATTGTTGCGGAGCTGGGGAGCATGGGACCAAGATGAGGATTGCTGATATTGTGGAGCATTTTATCTGTTCTCTATAGTACTTTGGTTTAGTATTTTATTCCATCATTGTGACTTGTTTGGCTGTTTTCCTAGATATATGTATCATGCATTGTATATATATATATATATATGTTTTCGTTCTCTAGTTGTTTATTACTTCCGATGTTTACATATTGCATATTTCCATTATTTTTTTATTGCTATCTATTTTTCTTCTGATGTGTCACTCTGCCAATAAGGGAATAATTTTCGTACTATCACACCCAAGGACCTCACTACTAGTTGACAACCTTTGGAGTTCAGGGAAATGTGCTTGAGGCCTTGTGACCAACCGGGTACAGGGCACCTCTGGGTGGATTCCGGAATAGGGATGTTACAATGTTGTATCAAAGTAATTCTTTCATATTAACTTACTATTTGGAGACTATATCTAGGGATAGGAAGGAATAGGTACTTTTTAATATGTTTTGCCTGGGAGTAGATATCAAGTGTACAGGGAAGAGATAAATTTCCTCGTTATTGAAATTTTTTTGGTTTTCCCATTATTATAGTTGATTTGATTTCACCATTAGGTGATTCACATATTTTATATTGTTATTGTTGATGTTATTGAGGTTCTATTTCTGTTGCAACCCAATGAGATGAAGGTATTCCATCTCATTCATAATATAGGAACTTATTATATAAATCACATGTCATGCATTCATGCAATTCCATTTAGGGTTCATTAGTAATAGAATTTTGTAGTGATAGATGTTGTGATAGATATTCATGATATTGTGATAGATGACTTGATAGAATACCTTCTTTTGATAGGGTACTGAATTGTTTAAGGTTTCATTTAAATGAATTACAAACATTGGTTTTGGAGGTTTTATTGGCCCTCGTGGTTCAGAATTTAGTGGATCGTTGTTGTTTTTTCCTTGTATATGACAAGTATAAGATGAAAATATTTGATTCATGGGGAGTATCGGCCCTAAAAGATCAGAATTTGGTACTTGAATGGTCATTTAAGTTGTTTTATGGGTTCCAGAGTAGTTTCTGAGGATTACTGTATGAAATAACCAAGAATACACGGTGTGTAATGAAGAATACATGCCTAGTGTGCTTCTGTTCGAGAAGGAACTATTTTTCTTGATTACATGACATATACCGAATGTATATGTCATGTAGTCTCTAACTGTGTCACTGAATGTGTGGGAAAAGGCACATGGTTGAGAAATCATTGGGGGAACACACCACATATTGGTTGTACATTTCATGTTGTGTAGACCTTGTTTCCACCTGTGTGACTAATGAAAAGGAAGGAGGAAAGAATAAGTTATACACGTTGTGTCATGTTTGAACACGTTGTGTAGTTTAACCCAGGTATCCAGCCGTGTAGTGAACAACACTGGTCGATGAATCTTTTATAGTACATGTCGTGTCTAGAACAAATACATTGTATAGTGTGAGTTGTGTAATCGGCCATGTGACTAACAACATGGGTTGTTTAAATTGATCTAGTACATGTCGTGTCTAACACTAACACAACGTGTATTGTTGTTCTAGGAGAACCATGTTTATTAACCATGTATAAGAACTCAGGTAGGGGAAGAGGATTCATGTACACACCTAGGGTTAGGACAACACGCTGTGTGAAGGGTGTGTAACATGGCCTAGGTTGGTAGAAGTTCATGTCCTGTTGAATGTTTAAGGGAACATGCCATGTAGTAATTAAACACACCGTTTATCCATGATTTGAAAAACATGAATGATTTATTTATCTTGTTCCCTTCTCACACTTCTTTGTTTCAGTCCTTTTTATTCTTGATCTAAGTTGTGTGATTGACCTTGTAGATTCATGCCACCAAGATGTCCTCCATTTGTCCACGAGTTATAGGGAAATGATCAGACTCCAGATATGGCTAATCAGGGAATAACAGCAAATCCTATAGTTATGCCAGTCTTGGCACCAACTGTTATCTCGGATATAGTTGCTGATGCACTGCTCATAGAGGGCTTCATTAGGTTCATGCAGAATATCTAGGGAGTACCGCATCCTGCCTCATCTATGGTAGAGTTGAAGCGGGTTTTTTAATAGCATCATCCTCCAAACCTCATAGGGGAATGAGGACCTCAGGCTACAGAGTCATGGTTAGAATCCATGATATTTATTTTCAAGCAATTGGAGATGCCTTCCAGAGAGAATAGTGAAGCTTGCTACATACATGCTTCGAGATTCCTCTAAGAGATGGTGGGATGTGATATCATAGGTGGGATGCGAGTAGGTTACAGTGTGGGATCAGTTTCAACTAGCCTTATATGACTACTTCTACCTAGAGACCATGAGGGACAATAGATCCCAAGAGTTCTTGAGTCTGGAACATTGTACTATTTCATTTATGGAGTATTCTTTTCTCTTCACAGAGCTACAACACTTCGCGCCTATTCCAGGAGGTGATTAGTTATTTTTGGTAAGGAAGTTTGAGGATGGTCTCAGGCATGACATTCATTCTCAGGTGAAAATATTTAGGTTGACTTGTACCACTTCTATAGTCAACCGGGGGCTGATCATAGAGCGCAATCTGAGGGATTCTAGAGTTTTGAGCTATGGTGGCTTGACATCTGGAGTTGTTATTTGTCCAAATGACAGAAGGAAGCACCAAAGAGAGTATACTTGTAGAGATCTGAGGAGCCATGATACTTTTTCTCATAGCCAGGTGGTCTGATACTAGGGCGGGAAGAGCAGGCATACGAGGCAACATTGCTCGAGAGACCTAGAGGAGTGCTGATCCTACAGCAAGATGGTTCATCTCCAACGCTTCTGTTAGATCTTCTCACTATAAGATGGTGATATGAGTTCTTCTACAACTCCTAGTTTAGGAGAAACACCACCAGTTTCTCACCAGTCTAGGAACTAGAGTCCTTTGACTGTTCAGGACGAGGTGGTGGTCATGGCTGTAGTATCCAGTCGATTGGCATTCAGTAACAACAGGGTGTATCAGCTCAGGGTGATCAGGAAAGGTCACAGGGTCATGGTTCAAGCCATAATTTTTCAGTGGAGTACACCCACCAAGATAAGGATCACGGACCCTATACCATTATAGGTATGATCCAAGTTGCCTCGGTTTTATCTTTTGTTCTGTTTGATACAGGGGATTCCAATAGTATTATATCTATTACTATTGTGAAGATCCTTGGGCTTTGTAACTTTTCTTCTGCTGATATCTTGATGTTAGAAACTCTGTTTGGGACAAAAATGGCTACTTTAAGATACTTCATGGAGTTATCTCTAGAGGTTGGTGGGTGTCACTTCTTATGGGACCTTTATGTCTTTGAGATGATGGGCTATAATGTCATTCTTGGAATGGACTAGTTAGTTCCCTTCCAAGAAGTTGGTGATTGCTATCACCATAGGGTGAGTTTCACGTCACTAGAGGGTGGATTGTTTCTTCATAAGGGGAAATGGGATGTCCAAACGAGAAGAGCAGGACCCGATCATCATGGGTTGGGAGGAGTTACAGCACAGATTTCTAGTCAATATCTAGATGACTAGGGGACTTCACAAATGGACTTTCCTCCAATGGTGTATCGTTTTAGGGATGTCTTTCCATAATATTTTTCATGTTTTCCTCCAGAGTGAGAGGTGAAATTTTTATTGAGCTTATTCCAGGAGAAAAAGCAGTGTCCATTCCCCCTTAGAGGATATATACACTAGAGTTTCCGGAGCTAAATAAGTAGTTGGAGGAGTTGTAGGAAAAGGGTTTCATCTGACCCTGTACATCTCCTTGGGGTTCACCTATCCTATTTGTGAAGAAGGCGGACAATACCCTCAAGATTTTTGTGGATTATCGGAAGTTAAAATAGTTGATGGTTAAGAACTGATATCCCTTACTAAGTATTGATGTTCTCTCTGATCAAATTTTAGGAGCCAAGTCTTCTGAAATATTGACATGAGTCAATTGCATGTTATACAATCAAAAGTAACTCTTACAGCCTTTTGGAGTAGGCTTGGTCTATATGAGTATGTGGTTATGTTGTTATGTCCCATGAATGTGCCTGCAGTTTTTATGGTACTGATGAAATGAGTGTTCCATCCAAACATGGATTCCTTCTTGGTATTCTTTGTGGACGATATCTTGGTGTACTCCCCCACTCGACACGACCATGCCACACATCTTGAGATCATTTTGAGTAAAATGATAGAGAATTATCTATATTTTATGCTCTCAAAATGCCACTTTTGGACGGACCGGAATCACTTCTTTGGTCATGTTATCTCAGAGGAAAGACTATCTGTAGATCCATAGGATGTGAGAGGAGTAGTTTCTTAGGAGAAGCTGAAGAATGAATTTGAAGTTCGGAGTTTTCTAGGGCTGTCTGGTTAATACAGACATTTTATATCGGACTTCTTAGTATTATAAGAACCACTAATGGGCCTGACTAAGAAGGGTTCAAGGTTCTTGTGGTCATATTTATAGAAGTCATCCTTTCAGGATTTGAAAGGGATTTTGAATTCATCACTGATACTAGTTCTACAAGAGCTGGGAAAGAGCTATATTGTTTACATTGATGCATCAGGTATTGGGATAGGAGAAGTGCTTATAAAAGGTGAAGGAGTCATTGTGTACAGGTCTAAGAAGTTGAGTCAACATGAGATGAACTACCTGATGCATGATCTCTAGCTGGTCACAGTCGTTCATGTTATACGCTGTTAGAAACATTTTCTTCTTGGAAAGCATTTTTTGGTATTCACTGACCGCAAGATTCTCAAGAATATATTCACTTAACATGATCTGAATTTGAGACAGTGAAGGTGGTTTGAGTACCTTTAGTCCATTGACTTTGAGATTACCTACTTTCCAAGGAAGGGAAATGTTGTGGCTGATGCATTGAGCAGGAGGACTCAAATACAGGAAGTTCAGGAGTCTATCAGTGAGTGGAAGTTTATGGATCTATTCTCTGAGATGAATCTGAAGGTGCAAGACAGGAAGGGGTAGACTTTTCCTTCTTCTATAGCTTTTACAATGAATCTACTTGATCGAGTAAGAATGAGTAAGATATCAGTTTCAGAAGGCCTAGTCATACGGGAATGTGTTTCAGGAGGGGAAACTCTTCTTTGATGGAAAGTAGGTGAGTATGATATCTCATGTTTTCAAGGACGCATGTGGGTGCCAGCCAAAATACATGATGTGCTGATGTGAGACATTTATTCCTCATTTTGGGAAGTTCATCCTGGCATCAATAAGATGTATCATGATCTACACTACCAGTATTGGTGGCCATGTATGAAGGAAGATGTTTCTAGTTTTCTCAAGAGGTGTTCCCCCTATCAGCAGGTCATGGCGGAGCATCAGCGACCAAACTGGATTTTGTAGTGGTTACCCATTCCCGAGTAGAATTGAAATGATGTCACGATTGATTATGTGATAGGTATACCGAGGTCATATCGAGGGAAAGATGTAGTGTAGGATCTCATTGACAGACACACAAATGTCACTGACTTCTTTCCGATCATGGAGGCCTTTAGTGTTGATGAGTTGGGAAGGTTGTACATCTGAGAGATTTTACATTTACATAGAGTTCCACACTCTATTGTTTCTGACATAGACACCAGTTTTACTTCATGGGATTGGTAGGTATTACAGAAGGCTTTGGGTACATAGGAACTTTTGAGAATGGCATACCATCCCCAGATAGATTCCCAGTCTGAGCATACGATTCAGATGCTTGAGGACATGCTTTGAGCATGCATCCTATATTTTGGAGGTTCGGGGGAGTAGCGCATACCTCTTTTGGAGTTTGCCTAAAATAATTGTTTTCATGAAACTATTCAGATGGAACCTTATGAGTCTTTGTATGGTAGTCCATGCCAATCACCCTTATGTTGGCTAGAGGCAGGAGAGGCAGCTATGCTGGGACATCGTCTTGGTCATGAGACCACAGAAAATATAGAGTTGATTTGGAAGAGGATGGATTCTACAAATTCTTGACAGAAGTATTATGTTGATCGACATAGACGACCTCTGAAGTTTGAGGTCGGGGAATAAGTTTTCCAACGTGTCACATCGAGTTTGGGAAACATGAGGATTAGGATATAGGGTAAGCTTTAAAAGAGTTATGTCGACCCATTTGAGGTGTTGGAGAGAGTTGGGTCGGTGGCCTATCGGTTGTAGTTACCTCAGAGGTATTGGGAAATGCACGACACCTACCACGTTTCTCAAATTCAACTTTACTTCTCAGACCCAACTCATGTTTTTAACCCGAGGAGGTTGAGTTTGTGATGGACGCCTCATTTAAGTAGCATCATATCCTGATTGTTGAATAATGTACGAAAGTTCTCCATAGACAGTCTGTTCTTCTAGTACGAGAGCTATAGTTGCATTGGCAAGTACAGGATGAGACATGGGAGAGGGAGGTTGATGTAAAATCACAGTGGCTAGAGATTTTTGAGGATTCATCTTTAATGCCACCTTGCTAGGGAAATTTGAGGACGAATTTCTATAAGAGGGGAAGTTTGTAAGAACCCAAATCTTCTATTATGGTATGTTTTTCTCTTATATAGGGTTTCTGAGAAAAATAGGAGTTTCTAGAACTTTTTTAAATACTCGCCTTGTACTCTTTTTCTGCACGTAGCCTTGTGTTGGTCGTGTAACGACCGAGCACACAACCATGTGTGGTGACCTCGAGACCGCCTTATGTAGGGGTCGATAAGGGAACGTCCACACCATGTACTACTAAATTACACGCCATGTCCATTATTTTTTTTCATTAAATAGAATGGGGTCATGTCTAATTGGTAGAATCATCTTCTTCAATGCCTTCTTTGTTTGAGAGCATTCATACGGTGCTGATCCTTCCCTGGGCCCCTAACCAAGAATCCATTCTCTTATTCGACCACCATCTATTACATTGGGATTTCCATGGTATTCTCTTCCTTATTATAGAGCTTAGTCGCTTGATTTATCTTCTTCCTCACATTATACTTTTTTGAACGTTTTAGACTTCTTTGTATATAAACCACGTTCTTGGTCAATCCAAGGGTAAACACTGGAGTATATCGATATCACGATGCCGAGATAGGTGGTTTGTGCCTTTCTGTATATAGTTATTGAGTTATACGTGGAAAATTTACCAATAACCTTGATTGGGGTATTGCGTGTTTACAGTTTTAACCCTATTATTTCCTACTATGATTCATATGCTTGAGTAAAGTTCAATTCAATATGAATAGGTTTAATTGTGATGCTATGTATTTCTTTCCAATTCTAGTATTTTTTATGACTGCTTGGCCTTTATTTGCCTATTATGCTTCTTTGTTTCCATTCCTAGTGTTGATAGGATGGAGTGATATTTTTATCTCACATGTGGTTGAGTTGTAGACAGTTTATCCAAGTAGTTCTTGAGGAATGATTTGGCATTTATATATCATTGTGCTTGATTGACTTACATAGGGACATGAGAACCTAGTGTTGTACAACAGAGACATAATGGATATTGAGGGCTTCTCCAGAGTGTTTGTTTACTGTTACGATGTTAGACTGTAGGGGGAATTGACTTAAGTTTTTCCTTACAGTACATGTAGTTCTTCGATGTGGGCCACAGGGGGAATTGGATGTTGACTTATTCCCTAGAGAACCTTTTAGTTATAGATACAAGACTATGGGGGGAATTAACGGTGAGTGCTTCCTTAGAGATTCTTGGAAGAAGCTAAACCAGAGGGGTTAGTGTGTGTGTACTTCCCAGAGGGTTTCTTGTGTTTGTTTTGGTTGGAAAAGCGGGGTTAGGCTGTGAGTACATCCAAGAGGGTTCCCTAATTATTATTAGTTTCTTAATTGATATATAATAATTGAATACATTTGAAACTGTAGGATTTCTTAATTTTGAGTACATCCTTGTTTACTACTTAATTTTGATCATAGATTGCCATATATATTCTCTGACTGTTAGGAACATATCTTTTGGTGGTTTCCTACTGGGATATAGTCTCACACCTTGTTTGGGTAATGATTTTAGTCCCAAACAGATTATATTGTTGTAGGTATAGATAAGGGCAAGTGCCCTTCTACATCAGGTTCATGATTGTTGCGGAGTTGGGGAGAATGGGACCAAGCTGAGGCTTGCGATGTTATAGAGCATTTTTTCTTTTTTCTGTTCTACTTTGGTTTATTATATTATTCAAAAAAATTGACTTGTTTTCCTATATTCCTGGACATATGTATCATGAATTATATATATGTGTGTGTTCTCTAATTGTTTATTACCTTGAATGATTACTTATTGCATGTTTTACTGATTATTCTATTGTTATATGTTTTACTTATGATGTGTTACTCTGCCATGGAGGGCATAGTTTCCCCACTATCACAACCAAGTCCCTCGCTACTATTTGGCAACCTCTAGCATTATAGGAAATGCGCATGAGGCCATGTGACCAACTGGGTACGAGGCCCCTCTGGGTGGCTTCCAGAACCCGAATGTTACAATAGGTTTTCTCAATTTGATAAGGAATTAATTAAAATATAGTTTTTGATATGTGGTTTCAATCACAAACTCTATATGAAATAAACCACGGAAGGGACGTTTATTATACCCATATATGTCTATGACATCATATTTGATGTATAGAAACCAAATTGAGTTGAAGAGTTTTTATGAATGATGATATCAGATATCATTATATTTATGATTAAAGGGATTAAATATTTGATAAATTTATAATTGATTCTAACGGTGGATTATAAATTTATTTGGAATGAAAAATAAGCATGAATGTTATTGATGATAAATTTTACTTGAGAATAATTAAGATGATTTTGATAATTGATTACAACTGGAGTACAAATTTTCAATGATATATTTTTTGAATCTCGATCTCAAATTGATTTAACAGAATAGAATATATCTATTGAAAAGTTATTTTTGAGCTACATTCAGGGTACCCTCAACATTGGATTGGCATTTAGTGTAGAAACATACCATGATTTTATGGACTTTTACAAAATGGATTGGGTTAAGTATATTTTGGATATAAATTAACCATGTGGATGTTATTTAATTATTTAGGGAATGATAATTGGATGGATAATAATGATGCAATACAGAACATATCATAGAATAAAAAATTATATTATATTTTGGATATTAGGAAGTGTACCTAATACCTATGGATAACTATACAATTTTTGGATATTGGTAAAGATGTTAAAGTTTCTATGTAAATCGACTATTATAAGAAGAGTGAAATTTAATGGACAATGTATTTGTTCTAACAATCTCAACTAAGGCACAACCTATTTTTTTTAGAACAGTGAGTGTGGTAGTAGTATTTATTCAGAAAACCATTGTTATAATAGAAGGAATTAATGGATTTTACAACTATATTTTTTCTTAATAGGTAAAAGGTAAGGGGGTAGAGTAATAACTTTAATTCTGACCTCGATGATGAGTCCATTATTGGTAAGAAAATTTACCAAATCATTATCCTCTCTAAAGAGAGGAGTGAATATGTAATTTATTTTGGATAGTCTGTTCATGAAATCAAACAATCTAGGTGTTATCTTACATGATATATGTGTGTTACCAATACTCACCGCTTGGATAATAGTTGTTAAGTCATATTCAAACCAAACTACATTACAATAATGTTGCTCATCCATATTCACTACTTTAATGCAATCCAGAATTACCGTTTCTAGGGATATAATGTCACCACACTGCCTATAAAAACACTCATTGATATCACAATTATGAACCCTAGATACAACTCTGAATCTCACTGCCTTGGGGACCCATTTATAATCCCTGTTAGTGTGGAATGTTAACCAATCAATTAATGGAGAGTGACCTAAAATGTTGAGAAGCCAATGAGGAGATGGAAATGAATCCAGAATCCATAGATGATGCAACACCATCATGTCACAAATAGTGTTTCTAAAGGGAAAATGATGGAGGAGGTTGGCATGTTGGATCATTTTAGTTATGGTAGTGAAACGTATAATGCATGGGAAATGGAGAACCATCCTGAATTTAATTATTCCTAAAGCACTGAATAATTTGAATCATTTCTGCATAAGTGACATTAAACAGATATTCCAGGTGACTGGACATATGAAATTGGAGCGTTTCATGCAAGAGAGAGTTAATTATTCTAAATTTAAGATAGTGATATCGTAAATAGTAAAAATAGAAATCCATAAGGAGGTAGTAGTTTAATATGAAAGGTATATGTGATCCACATATTCTCTATGTTTCTAAGATAAAGAACCTCTCAAGTAATGAATGATACCTATTCATTATTAGAAATCATCTACTAGATGTCTATGGTTTGAATCCCACTAATGTTGGGAGAGGCAAGAGGTTTGAATCAAGTTGGTGTTGTATTCTCTAATCCATTTGCATGTTCCCTTAATATCAATTTTGTAAAAGGATTTTGAACCCAACGAGCCATTTGGGGCTGGTTCCCAAAATAAGAAATCATCTTGTGGCATGAAAATAAGATTAGAGAAGATCATATGATGTAGAGTAAATGTTGATCAGTAGGTATTTAATTGTAATTTTGGGATCATTATCTTGATCCAAAAATTTGTACACGTTAATCAATGAGGTACCCATCCAATTATCATTACAAAATTTGAGTGAAGAATTTGTGTTGGATAGCCAGTGAACACATGTGTTCACTTTAAGAAACACCATTTTCAGACTGGGCCAGATTGAGGACTCCATGGACTGATGCATTACATTCATTAACTGTGAAATAATTCAAACTATGAGAATCGTCACAGACATATTTCTGCAATTAGTGAGTTTCCATATTAATTGATATTGAGGAACCTGATTAAACTGTTCAATATATTGGATGCCTAAATCCCCAAGATTGTAAGGTTTACTGTAGTGTATCCAGTTTTTTCTATCAACATTACTCTCTGAGATTCTCCCAATCTAGATGAATTTCATCATAGATTTGTTGATGATTTTTATCTATTAAGTTTTCCATAAGTAAACCCTGAAGTATTAAACTAATTTAGAGGTAACCATGTGCTTGTCAAGATAGACTCTCTAAGTCAATGAAAGAGGTTTTACCTTCCATGAAGATAATATTCTTCTAATCTTTCTCAAAATAAACGTAAAGTGGAAAAAATTTGGTCTTCCCCAAAGGAGTGGACATTCTAATTAAATAAAGGGGAGATCACCCTCTCTTATTCTGAGAGTGTTAATAATGTTACCACATTTGGAGGGATTTATGTTTTTCCCAATGTAAAGGTTGGATTTATCCCAACTGACCTCTTGTCCTGAAACTCTATCATAGTGAATAATGGTGTTCATGATTTTTTTAATATTTCATTTATCTCCTTGATAATAAATAATAATGTTGTTAGAATAAAAGAGATACGAGGGTGTGAAGGTATGTTGGGGTACTTTGATAGTCTCTAGAGATCTTTTTCAACCATTATGTTAAAAATTAGGCTAATAAAGATTTCAAAAAAGGAAAAAATAATGACAGAGAGTGGATCACCATTCATCAATCCCCTTGAATATTTTATGTACTGAACTAGTGATCCACTTATCAGAATAGAATGGTGGGATTAACCATTACGGGACATGATATAAATAATGTATTTCATATAAAATCCAAATCTGATAGCTCACAAAAGAAGTTCTAATCAATTGAATCGAAATAATTTTTGATGATATGGTTAAGATATACATTGCCTCTGCTGGTTGGTTCTTTGAGAAGGTTCACAAATTTTGAGGCTGTGAGAAAGTATACTTGATTATTTCATCCCTTGATGAATCAAAATTGATTCCATGAAAAAAAACATTGTATGAGATTTTCGTGAACCTCTTATCCAGAATATTGGAGACCACATAGTGAATAGTATTGACTAATGAAATTGGATTGAAATAGATGATATCACTATAATTCTACACATTAGGAAATAAGGCATGAATCTAATCATTAATTCCTTGTCCAAAAGATCCACTCGAGAAGAAAAATTGAACCAAATTATCATCAACATACTGAATAACATCCCATTATAATGGAAATAAATGATTTTAAATCCATCTAGACCTAGGTAGATTCTATTTCTGAGGGCAAATACTGTATCTTAACTTTTAATTTGAGCCTGGGAGGCTATGAGAATCCTATAACCATCATTAGAGATGTGTTTTGGGATGGAATCATCCGTTATAGATTTTTTTCGGTAGGGAATTAAAGAGGTTCATAAAAAATAACAATTTGATGATATAGATATTTCATGTCCCCATGAATCGGGTCTCCATATTTTAAAATATATATTATTTGGTTGGACCTTTTGATTCTTTGGTGGGAATTAGAGAACTTCTTGTTTTGATCCCCTTCATTGAGTTAGATGACTTTGAAAAAATACCTTTTAATATTTTCTTAATCCTAAGGAGGATTTATTGTTTTTGAATCCAAATCATATTCTTGATATATATTCCCACAAAGTCCATCCTTTATGATAGATTCTTGAAGGGAGTGGATAATGTACTCAATAGATTTGATTTATTCATCCATAAATGAAATAAATTTCTTGCTACAATATTTCAATCATTCATTGCCTATTTTGAACTTGGTGATACGTTCCATAGGGTTGTTGGATCCATAAAGTGATTCCCTAGTGTTGAGGAAAATTCTGTTACGTTCTAGAAGAGAATTACATGCATTATTGAATCTGAAGTGAATGGGGTTGTATCAAACATTGTCATGTTAGTTAATAAGAAATGGGTGATAGTGAGAAATGTTCCAAGATAATGTGACACAAGACAATGAGCCTCGATTGAATCTTTTGGAATCATTAGAAAAGTACCTATATATTCTGCTAGCTTTAGTTCAATTTTGGTGTTTATAGTACAAGGTTAACCTTTCCCCCACCATATTTAACTTGGTGTGATTTAAAATTTCGATAAATTCCCTAAAATATTTGATGGATATAGAATTTGTAATTGGTCAATTTTATTCATCCTTTTTTAGTATTTAATGAAATTAACTCATAATAATACATGGATAAAAGAGGATTCTATAATGATAGATCATGTTTGACCATACTGATATCTTTTCAACATAGACGTTAGAGGTATATAACACAATGCAGAAAGTTTTTCACCATCATCATGAAAACTGTAAGTTGTGGACTGCTCTTCATTGGAGAAAATCAAAGGATTAACAATTTATTTTTTGGAAAAAATTCAGATTCGATCAATATTACTGTAGCTATGACTTTTTCCATGAAAAAAATAATCCTTTAATGTGGGAGGTGTTTTCAAATTAGATAAATGCTTCTTATAATTAGAGAGTCAAATTTTCCTAGGATTTTATTTTCTAACAAAGAACATAAGGGAACCTATTGTGTCAGAGTTTGATATTTCGGGATAGTTCTAATATAATATCTTTATTTAGGTCTAGATTTAGAAGTAAAACCCCCTTGTTATTGTACAGATTTTTTCACATTATATTTATGGTTGGTTTATTTTTTTGGCTGAAAACTCAAAGAGCGCTTTTTTTGGATGAAGTCGGACACCCATTCTAAGGGGATTTTCTCATATGGTTGACATTTTGATCCATTTCACTAGGAACTAATGATAATTTAGTATCAATTCTTGCAGGCATGTTCATATATGGGTATGTATCATGTTGAATTCAATAATATTGATTTTTTGGTTCATATTGATCACATACCAAGGCCATACCTAGATCATCAGATATCAAGTTAGGCGTAAAATTTTAAAATTCTGTTATGTTGGAAAAATAAAAAAGATCAGATGAGAGCTCTAGTTGAAAGTCAACATCCCTCATCAATGGAGGGTCAAGATTATGATGCAAAAAAGTATTCTCATCTGTTCTAGATAATGGATGTTTTCAATCTTGTGATGCCTCTTCCTAAAAAATATTATCCCATTTAGTTCTAGTGTTGAAAAATATTCTCTTAATATAATTTGGATCCAGGTCAGCATTTAAATCAAGGGATCTTCTTTTCTACATTTTTGTACCTCTTTCTGTGAAATAATGTTTTGGATTGTCTCAGGATTCCTGTGAACTATAAGACACTTTTTTATTAAGGGACTAACCATCCATCACTATTCACAATAGAGAGGGAGGTTCTTAAATTCAATATTAATGTCAAACTCTTGATAATTGAAAAATAAAGATATATGATCGGCTATTGGGTTCTCTATATTGATGTCTATGAGTAGTCATGCAATGATACCGTGTTCTCCATTCAGAGTTCATTGATTGATTTTAAGAGGAGTTTCAATTACTGCCACTAAATCATTAAGAATATTGGGATTCTAATAGACCCAAGTAAGTCCATGCATTCTAACCCAAAATTGGGAATTCAAATAACTCTGGTTGAAAGGGTTAAAGTTGAGATCCCATTTTGAAATTTTAAGGGGGCCTGGTTATAGATAAAGGTTACTATTCTTCAAGGACACCATGAAGTAATCATAGTATTCAAAGAGATGTTGTATATAGTCCTTTTTGATTGTTATCAGTCTCCACCTCACAAACTCAAATAGTAATAGATACACGTTTTTAGATTTAAGTCATATTCGAATTAGAGAATAATTTACTAAGTTGAAACTAGATTAGTGTTTCTTCTAAATGGAATATATTTCAATGAAGCAATATGTTTAATAATTTTATATGAAACCAATGGTTATACAGGAATTTGAAAGACGTGTGTTGAGAAATGGAATTCAACTACCTACCTCGACTTGAGGTGGTTCTGAAATTATCCATCTCTATATGATTTTAATGTGTTATATGAATGTTAAATGATTAAAAATACTATAAACATAACCCTTATTTTCAATTATAGGATTTTTTGGAATAAGAAAAAAATAGGGAGAAATTATATTTTTAATAGAGATAAAGTGTCTTTGAAAGAATAGATAAATTATAATTTTCATCATAAGGAGGAATCAATATTTGAGAGAGTGTTTATAGTAAAATGTATATAAAGATATATCATCCCTGTGGATGATCAAAATAAATATCTATATAGATATAATCAAGGTGATTTTTTGGGTATCTATAGTTCAATAATAAGTTGTTTCATATAACACAGTGGTATGGATTTAGTTTATAATTCTCTCTTGATATTTTGTATTCTAATATATGAGTTTCTCATATACAGATAGTGAAATTGAAGATATATTTTATAGTCAATTGATCATTTCTATATCTTTGTTAATTTGGAATTTTGGGTTGGATAAAACATATTTAAAAAAAACCAAATGGGGGGTACTGTATGGTTGAATTTTAGGGGATAGTGTATAAAAATAAAGATAATTTTGGATCAGGTGTTTTATATTATAGGCGTGTTTTTTTAAATATAGAATGATATCTTTCATGAGATTATTGTTACATTGATATAAAAAATGTTTGTAAATTATTAATGGAGCATTATATAAATGTTGAGGGGATTTTTTTAAAAGTAAATGCATCATGTTATAGTGATATTTCATATGTTGTGGTGAAGGTGACCATTAGATGAACATGTATTTTATGATGCATTAGAGATCATTTTTTTCTATATATTTTATTATCGATTATGAAAGTATATTTTATTTCATGGAGGAAGTCATTGTAAATAAAAAAAATAAGAGTATATTGTTTTGATGGAGATGCAACCACTGTTGTGTGATTGAGTGAGCTAGAAGTTGTAACAACAAGATAGCTATAATGTTGGTCATAGAGAGTATTATGATATAAAAGTTTAATTGGAGAAGGTATTATTAGGATCCCTACATCATAGTTTATTCCATGGTGCATTGAAATTTATTATGATTCATAAGAAGTTTAGAAATAGGTATTGATGATGTTATGGAGTTATAAATATATGAATAACAAAAATTTGGTGAAAACAATATATTATAAAATTGTGTAGGTTGTTTCAACTGTCTATTTTTCTGGAATAAACATGAAAATGGGAAATAACTTGCAGACCAAGACATAGTGAAATCCATTTTAAATATTTTTAAACTATTCAAGAAAAATAAAACATTTTTTCATGGTATTAGAATACATATATATTATTTGAATTAAAAAAGAATGAGTTTATCAGGACATCAAATAATAATATTCTATTTTCTTTGAGGTTAAGGATTTGACCAATGCTCACTCTTCCATAGAGAGATTGAATTATGTCTTGGTAGAGTGTTTTAAGGAAAAAAATCATATATTAATGATGATCTATAATTTAAAAAACAATTGGGTTTTTAATGTCATTGGTTCTATAAAAATGGATAAATTTATGTGTCAAACAACCAGCGTCAAATGGAAATTCTGAGAGACAAATTTTTTAAGTTCAAATTATTATTTTCTAAATGGATAATGGATTGAATGTGAATTAAATTGAAAAAAATTGAGATGAAAAAAAAGTACATATGGATTTAAATACATTAATATCAACTATTAGGAATACATTGAAAATCTATAACATGAAAGAGTAAATTGAAGCACAATAGTAACATCCTAACTGATTTTCATGTAGTTTTTTCTTGTTGATATTCTTATGATAAACCAAAGTTCCATATAATTTTCTTATATGTATTAATTTAATTGTTGAGGTATTTAGGGGAAATTGGGAGTGATCATATTATCATAAGTGATCCTATAAAAAATATTTTAATGATGAATATTGTGTAGTGATATTCCATAGTACATTGAAACAATGTCAATGTATTATTTATTATTTAGATCGTAGTTTTTGATTGTGTAAATATCATTTTTCATTGTATTTACTTTTAAATAACTAGAATATTTTGTTTTTTGGTTAATTATGATAGGTTTATATCATTCATTCCACTGCAATACCATGAAATAATTGAAGAAAATAATAATTAACACTCAATTCCACTACATTCTTATAGTTTATATGTGAACCTTTTATTCAAATATATTTATTATATTTAAAATATGTTGAAAACTAGATATTGATGTATTATTCATATTAAGACATGATGGTAAAGTAAAAATAGTTAATTAGGATTCTATGATGATTAACAGTAATATTATAATTTCTTATTAAATATAGTGTCAAACTAGAAAACATAATTTTTCATTTATTCCAGTATAGAATGTTTCCTTTGGTATTTTTTTTATACATCATTATGATGTTTGACAGTGATGGAGAGGGTTTTTAAAATAAAAAATGTTTAGAAAAATGTTTTTTTACAAAGACACATCTATATATTAATCTTTTAGATTAATGGAGAGGGAGTGTACACTTTATATTTCTTTAAATAATATAGTCTAAAACTGGAGTTGGGTATTTTATAGGAGAACATTGAATAATTGATGAATAGGTATGGTTATCTGATTTTGAAATTTCATTTATATTATCAATAATCCTTCAAATCCCTTCCACCTACAAAATTTTCAATGATTTTAATTATGGAATAAAAATCATATATTTTAAATATTAAATGATGATGAATATGATAAGATATTGAATGAAACCAATATAAGCCATAGATTCATGTTTTTATTATTTGGAACTTACATAATGTCACACCCAAACTTATGATTTGAATTTCATTAAATAAATTTTAGGGGACATTAATTATATCATTAAATTATATGTGTCAATATCATTATATTGAAATATAGATTGAAAGATTGGGATTATTTTTAAAAAAATGATATCTAGATAGGGTTTCTTATAAATTTTTATACTCGTTTTACAATCCCAAAATTTTTAATAATAAAAATACAAATGATATTTAATTTTTTATATAATTAAAAACAATACAATAGAATAATGAATGTGAAAATATAATGAACTAATTAAGAATTATTCTGGAATAATGTTTTAAATTATCTATATATTTTTATAACTTTAACATTTTATTATAATTTTTATAATTATATATTAATGAACCAATGGATGGGATAAATCTAATTATGTAAACTTGTTTGGATTAACCTAAAATATTTTTGTAAAATCCCGGTCAAAGTATTGATAAATATAACTTTTAACACAAATATCACGAAAGCTATTGATTATTTGGATATGTTACATAAGTGAAGTGTGATGATACAATCATGTGAAATATGAACAAAAATTTTGGTATGATATGGATTACTTATAAAATTATCACATTATAGTATACATGTAAGATAAATCCCTAAGAACTCCTCTTATAGACCATGTGTTAGTGAATAACTTTAAGGTATCCAAAAAAATGATGGAAGGAATTAAATTTTAAAATAACCTATTTAAAGGATGAGTGCAAATGAAACACTTATATTATTCAATCTTCATTAATATCAATCCGTAATTTTTTTCATAACATATTAGGGTATATTAGTATATATAAAAATCAGCCCATTCACAAAAGAATCCACCTATCATTTATAAATGAAGTCCCATATAGAAATATATAGTTGTTATAACATCAAAAATTCATGCTCACATTTCAAGATCATCGAAATATAATGATAATTCAATAGTAGTTAAATGTTAATGAATTATTAATATAGCCACATAATATCATGGTTGATATCACTTCCCACATTTTAATCTATATTCTTGTTATTAGAGGTGATCCAATGTATGTTTATTATATTACCAAGTAAATTCCAAGCTTTTCTAATAGATTTTAGAAAATATTTTACTACCATATACATTAAATTTCATGTCATATTTATTAATTTTCATATAATTAATTAATGTAAACTCATTAAGGACTTATAATTCTTTAATGTATGACCTCACTATAATTAAATTATCCATGTAACTACATTGTGACATTATTTTATTCCATTTAATGACCCAAAAAAATTAGTCATCATTACCATCATTAATAATTCAACTTATTTTCTCAATTATTAAGTTAAATATATTTAATTTTTATAAATAAATGAATACATTTATATCATTAATTTCACTTTGTTTAGTTTATTCTTGATTTTAAATTTATAATAGTGACCTATTCTTTTTAAAAATAAACATTTATATAAACATGATCTTTTCAATATTCATATTTATTTTACATTATGATAATTGTCATTCATTTCTTTAGTACTAATATCATATTCTTACTTTAATTTTCTAAAACTCATCATAACCCTTCATTGAAAGAAACTTTTTGAAAATATTTTAATCAAAATGTTTTTATTAATTTCTTTTATTGTCATCGCACAAAACATGGATAAATAATCAATAAATATTAAATGATTTCATTCGATTACTAATAATAATATTTCATATTTTATAACAATACCTAAATTGCCAACATAGATAAATCATGAGCATCCATGGATAAGTAAATCATCAAATTGATTCACCCAACCTCCTCGTTCATGTTCAATATAGTATCATTGTATATTATTATTATCCAAATGTAATAATATATTATTATATTATTAAATACTAAACATGACATCATTAGTTAAGAATTCATAGATCATTAATTCCATTTCTCCCATTAAATTAATAACAAGTGACTATTACAAATTTAGTCACTTAACGACAATGTTTAATCAAAGCTCAATTGTGTATATATTTATAGTAGTAGTTTCCCCATTAATTTAATAATAATTTTCTAAATTCATTTACCATAAATTTCAATAATGACATAAATTTTATTATTTTTTTTGGGATGTCAATAAAAGTAAAAAGAAATTTTTTATGTAAAATTTATCCCTACCATACACCCTACCCACCATGTGTGGTTTTAGAGAATGAAGGGGTTTCACATGGAATCCCAGAATTCATTATCAAATAGCTCCCCAACACAAATAATTTCACCCTCAATTATATGAGTATTTTCTATTTGATATTTTAATGGAAGAAAGGAAGAAAATAGATCAGATTGATCCATATTTTCCATCTATGGAAGAAGTGGCCCCATGAGTTGATATTTTATCAATCTGATCTGATATCCCCAATTAGGTTAGGACCTCATGTCATATGGCCAACATGGGAACCTAGATTACTTTCTAATTGAGTGGCCATGATATCCCCTATCATCCCAACATCATCCCAAACTAGGGATAACATGGAAATTCTGGTAATGTTTTATTAGAATTATCACATGATAATATGACAACTTACCCTAACCAAAACCATTTCTAAGGCTCAATGGTGCACTCATCAATATCTAATTTATAAAAAAAATCTAGAAGCATTGTTTCTAAAAACATTCATTTCCCCTAGAGAAAATCTTATCCTGACCACTTTTAACCATCACTAATGGTAACCACAGTTCTACCAAATATACTTCTCAATGTATGAATCTTTAATGTGGCATATTGTTCTATAGATTATTGGAGACTATTTGAAATGAGGTGTTTAGAGTAGCTTAATTTTATATTTTACTTTTCTAAAAAATGTTAAATCAGGGTATTTCTAAAAACACTAATTGTGTCTCTCGTAGATATTTTCAATGATAGGATTTTTTTTCATAATTTAAACAATTGAATGTTATCAAAAAATCATGGAAAACAGCATATGATTATATCAAAATATTATATAAATACTAATTTCATATTTCAATTATTATAAGGTAATTTCATTTTTATCATCATAATAAATATAAATCTAAATTGGTTCAATTGAATTAAAATAGAATGACCATGGAATTTAATAGAGAATTTTAAAACCCTAAAAAATCCCTATATAATTACTTATAATCTATAAATTTGATTTATATGATTATTGATATATTGAAACCAAATCGAATTGGAGAAAAACATACTATAATTTCACATTATAACTCAAAGATTATGTAATAGAAAAAATAAAGAAGCATTTTATCTCATAAAATACACTTCAAAATCAAAGTACCATACCTTTTTCAATAGTATTTTTCAATCCATGGTGATGGTAATCCCTCTTAGGGTATCCTCTACAATAATTAATCGACCATACTATTGACCCCCCTTCAAATTTTATTAATTATTAATATATGGGGGCTTAGTTTAGAACAAATTTTATTGAAATTATTTTTATACAAAAAACACTCACCACCACTACACACCATCACAATAATGTTTCAACATTATGGAAATATAATCCTAATGGAAACATCTTATGATCAAATCACTAGTGATATTTTTTCCCAATCAAATTCACATTAAAGAAGAATTTATGGTTTTACTATTTATATTATTAAAGTAATATCTATTCTTAAAAAATCATGTGATGATCAAATTAATCATCCAAAGCACACCATTTTATTAAAATTAGAGATAATATATTCAAAGGAACTAAAATGGGAAAGAAATTATAATTATTGGAAAATTAATTTTGAGTTGGAATCTTATAACATTACATTCTCCCTACAACTAAATTTTTTATAATTCAAATTTAAAAATAACCATCGATGTGTTATTTCTATCATCATGGAGTTAACCAAAGAAAAATACCATCAAGAAAATTTTTGTTTTCTGACCAAATTCCAGCCATATATAACATTTATACCAAAAAAATCCTAAAATGGAACACATACATAATTTTTCATAACTACATTAGTTCTCCTAAACAACTAACTAAAATAATCCACTTTTTTACATTCTCAATTATTTCCATGTTTGATATTTAGGATTTAATTTTCTAAAAGTGGGGGGATTTCTCCACACATCCTTCTAAATTGAAATATAATTTTCCATCCATTACAATGATTTGTGTAAGGCTGCAAGTTTTTAAAAATTGATAATGTTTTTTTAAATAAATCTTATTATGAAAATATCTCCCTGAAGAAGAATTCCCATGATTTTAATATTGAAGTAATATCCCATCAATATTTAAGGAATAGTGAATAAATGTTAACACATAAGCTTAAAAACAATAAACACATAGTATTACCCATTATCACACATAACAATACATCATGAATTGACCATGATATAGAGTAATTTAAATTTCAAATGATCTTAAAAATATGCCAAATTTATCTCATTTTTTCCATTAAGTGTTACATTAAACATTCATCCACATTTAAAGACCCACTCCAAGGGTAGACCAAGGAAGAAAACATTGTTTTGTTTACCTTTTAAATGAATCAAATGAGTTAATATTGAAATTTTGTAGATAAAATAAACCAAATTCACTACTTTTAAATTTAAAATATGATTATAAAATAATTAAATTCAAAATTTGGTTGATTAATACTGTCATCATAGATAGTCACTTTGTATTTTCATTATTTTCTCTAAACATAAATAATGAATCCATTTATAAGGAATGATTCCTAAACCAATGAAGACATATACTCGAATATCTAGAACATATCCATAATGCATCACCCAATCATACTAAATAATCACACCACATTATATGTTCACATTTTCCTCAATTACAATAATCCTATGATAAAAAATATAGTTCCTAATTATTATTAAATACAAAGTGTATTATAATCCACCTTATAGATACTCACAACACTGATCTCCTAGAAAAAATAATCACACAATATATTTGAATTTCCATTAAGGAAAATATATCTACCACATATCTCCATTTTTGTTATCATACTAAAATTACTATTAAAAGGGTGAGTTTTTATATTATTAATATCTTCACACTAATCTATAGAGATAATTACCAATAAATGAACAAATCGTAATTCAAAAGAATTTATTATCATTAATGGAACTAATTAAAATCTATTACTATAGAGAGTCTCCTCCTATACTAAACAATGATTAAAAACACCTTTTTTTCTTCCCTTAATTGAATTTTAAATCTATGTTAACCATGATTATTCTATTATTGAGTTAATTATATGAATCTGTATCCATCATTATAAGGGGGAAACTAGCTTCCACTATACTTTTATAATTATATTATGATCACAATGATCTAACACTTAAAAAACACCAGTTTCAACCTAACATGAATAACCTTAGTTGTAGCACCCATGGGTTTAGGTAATTAACCAATTATTTATGAATTTTATGTATATAAAGTAATTGGGTTTCGTATTAGGTGGTTTGTAGGTGTTTTAGAATGTTTTTGAGACATTCTAGAGCGGTGTAGTTTGATAATTCTTAGTATAAACCATGAAACACATTCAAGATTTTCATGAAACTGAAGTAGAGGGAACTAGGTAGGTAAATTGTTTATCTAAACCATGTGACCACCCAAGAGAAATTTTGTGATGTTTTATAGAAGGGCTGAGCATGGACAAAGTTCTTCGAACAATTTGATCCAACCATGATATTGGTGTTTAGAGGAAATGGCTGATGGATAGTAAGCAAATGATTTTCCTAACTGTGTTCCCTAACTATTGTTCCTCACCTAGTTTACAACATTAATGGTTCATTTTTCACATAATATAATCCTAACACGAATTCCAATCCTCCTAAATCCTAGAGAGGCATTTCCTCATGATCTAATAATGTTCTATTTACAAATATAACTGTGTTCAAAGCCAATATTCCTTGAAAATTTAACATTATTGGTCAGTTTCTTTAGATTAATTTTTCTTACCTCTTTTGGATGCATGTATCTAATCCATTATGAGAAGTTTCATATTGTCTGATTCCAATAATGAATACTTATGGATGTTTAATTGATTGGTAATATGTTAAAATTTGGGTTTTGGAGAATAAAGTCTAGTTTTTATTATTTAGTTCCATTCTTCATATTCAACAACGTTTTTGAGGTAGGGGATTCAAATTCAACTCCTATTAGTTTCAACATGAATTATTTTTTTTCAAAATTATTTAATTTTATGATTTATGTTCTGAAATTTATTTGAAATGTTTGGTGGGGTCTACTTTAGTGAAGGTTTTAAGAAATTTTGAAATTATTTTGTTTTATGGAAAATATTTTTGGTTCATGATTTTGAAGTGAATATTCAAAAATTATGGTTTTGTATTGATTCATAGAAAAAAAAATTTAAATTTCTTCAATAAAATAATTTATTGGTGATTTTTTTGTAATAATTGGTTTTTCATGGTATTATTCATAAACAAATGGAATTTTTTCCTTCACATTTGGGATGGATTAGGGTATAATGATTCCCTTGTAAAAATTGGATGAATATGTGTGTAAAAATTACCACATAAAAATGGTTCACCACAAGATGACTTGGTGAAAGGATGACTCACCACACATGAGTGTAAGGAAGTCCATGGTTGCATGCATTTATGTATGTGTGGATGTGTGGAAATGAAATGCGATTACCACAACAGAATTTGAGAAATGGTTTTAAAGAATTATTTTCTTTCAATACTTAGGAAACTACATAGTTTGGAAAACTATTTCTCATTGACAGTATATAATTTAAGTTGTTCTAAACTATATTATATAAATGTTATAACATGTTCTATCCAATAGGAATGTGTTGGGAAGTCATTGGGGAAATATTATTGAGTTGTACACTCAACCAATTCTTGGGAATTTTAGTTTTATTGTATATACATTATATCGATACATAATTAAAGGAGAGGTATCTTGTTTCTTTAGTGATTCATCATTATACCATGGGGATGGATTTTGGAGTCTGATCATGGAGCATGTTGAGATTGTTTGAGTTGATCTCTTCCATGGATTTTTGTTTTTTGGTTATACGTTCCTCTTTGTACACAGATATTATTGTTAATTTGGTTACTCATTGAGTTTTATTACATTTTACAATGAATCATATGATGGTTTTTTGGTTATGGTTATCTTTCCTTGATTGTATTATTTTCAAATGGAATATCATCCCCCAAATATTTTGAATCCCTTGAAACTAGCTATGAGCCATTCGTGTCTTGGGTTTATAACCTAAGGCTTATTAGGCTTCTACCTCTTCCCAAGACATTGGGTGAGGGGGGAAATGTTTAAAATGGTATCATTTGGTTTGGTCATAGTGTTTAAAAAAATTCTAGTTTGGTCCATGAGTTGGATTGGTAGTAAAGAATTCGAATAATGGAATATAAAATGCATAGAATAAATTTATTTTCATAACCTTTTTATACTAATATTCATGATACGAATTAGTTTGGGTAGATGAGTGTTTTGAGACACTTCTAAGAGTTGTAATCTCATCCTTATGGGTTTAGCCAACGAGAGGAGCATGAAATGAGTTTTTAGGAATGAAGTCCCAGTAGAAGTGTATCATTATTTATTTGTAATGATTTTTTTGGTGAAACAATATTTTTTCTATAAAATTATTGAAAACCGTTTGATTTCCAAAAAGCATGTTCAAATTTTAAAAAATGGCTATAAGAGGGAAATTGAATAATTTTTTAATACGTTTTTATGATATGTGTGATGTGGTATCTTAAAAATTTATAATCCTTAAATTACTAGAGATTAATACAAAATGGAGTTTTCTGTTGGTTATATAGATTTCAAAAAGGACCAATTGATGGAACCAACCGAAAGAGGATGATAAAAATGTGGTTCCAATGAGCCATAGGTGAACCAATAGTTGGCACAAAGCATCATTCAAGATTTTCAAAACGTTGAGTCGGTACTGCAATCAAATATTCATTGTACAATATTTTTGGTAAGTTTATATATTTCAGGAATATGGTGAATATATTAATAATAGAGGAAGAATAATTTTTGGAAATATTATTAGAGGAACTGTGGTTTTATTCTTGAGAATATGTGGGAATCAAATACTATGAGTAAGAGGAATAGGGAAACCGATTCTCGAAGAGGATTAAAACATCTGAATTAGACCACATGATCAATTAAAATTCCTCTAAAATTCCAAAGTAAGTGGGGATGTTTCAAATATTTTATGTTAAATCTTATTAAGAGATATTTTAGAGAAAAAATTAGAGCATACCACAATTGAAATCAGATGGGTTGTATTCTTGGTTTGTATGGCATTGATACAAGGTCAAGTTATAAGGACACATATCATGATTCGTAGACATTGAATTATTTGACAGGATGAGTGTAGCATCATAACTTTCATCAGCATAGATGTTCTCGCCTTAGTGATTCTAGGAATACCATGACTTTTCATCCAGTGCAATCTCAACAGGGTAATAGTGAAAAAAGTGCAATGAGTAAGAAATTATATGGAGCTGAGTAAATGTTTTTTTCTAAAAATCTATCCCATCAATGGTGATAGGTATTTTTATTTTTAATTCTACCCTTATACATTATTTTATTGATATAGATGAGACCCATTAATTTATTTATTTTCAAGTCGTTGACCTTCTAGGTTTTCTTGTTCAAATGATGCCTTCTATTATGAAACTTAAAAATCCTCTTTTCCAAAGGTAATTTTGATATTATATGTGAAAGTCATGTTCTATATCTCTCAATGGGTATGTATTGATATAGAATTTCTATATTCATGAGATGGATTTCTATGATATAATATAGGGTATGGATTTGATGATAATGTTGAAATCTCACATCAATTTTTATAATCAAAGGTCATGTTTTACAATTGATGATGGCATCAAGAATGTATTTAAAAGAGATATAGATGAAATTGAAAGTTTAGGAGGGTTTTTGGAACCAGTTGTTGAACTATCTCAAACTAGTTAAAAGCTTTAACCTTGGCATCAGCTAATGAGATCAATGACAGTAGTTTTAAAGAAATTTATAATCATCTTTCTAATGTTTTTTCTGATAAATTCCATGGGTATCAACCAAAATATAGAGGTGGATTTTATGATTGATCTCTTATTGGGACAGGTCCTATCTCAAACTCATCTTATTACATGGAACTAAGATAATTAATGGAATTATAAGTTTAATTGAAATATTTGTAAAGAAAATGGTTCATTTGTAGTAGTAAATCTCCATGTGTAGCACCTATCTTGTTTGTGAATAAAAGAATATAGAACCCTAAGGCTATATATAGATTATAATATTCTTTTAAAATTTACAATAACGAATAAATATCCTCTTAAATGCATTTATGATCTATTCAATCAATTTAGGGAATCCCAATAGGGCTTAAAATTTTACTTGAATGTGGGCTATCAACAATTATGGGTTTGGAAATATAATATTCCAAAAACTCCTTTAAATAGTAGATATGAACATTATGAGTATGCCATTATGCCTTTAGGTATTAATAATTCTCCATTTGCCTTTATCAAATTTATGAAATAGATATTTATAAGGTATATGGATTATTTTGTGGTGGTATTTGGGGATGAAATATTTTTGTATTCAAGGACATAGGGGGAGCATGAGAAACACTTGATGATAGTGTAGGGAATATTTGGAGATAACCGTTTATATACATATCTCTCAATGTGTTATTTTTTTATAAAAGGGTTATGATTCCATGGCCTTGTAATATCTAAAATTTGTGTTTTATGGATCCCAAAAAAATATATGTAGTTATGTTTGGGAATCCTAGAAATAATCTCGTTTAGATACAATGTATGATTGTTTTAGTGGGTTATTACAGATACACTGTCTGGGATTTTTCATAAAGATATTCACTTGTGATAGAGTTGGAAAGAAGAGGTGTTCCATTTCCATGTAATCATAAATGTCCATTGTATTTTCTAGATATTAATGTTTCAATTACATCATCATATATCTTGATACTTCTAGAATCAGGGTAACGATGTATGTTGTATTGTGATTAGTTGGAATCTATGTTTGGATGTGTTCTCATGTAGGGGGATCATATTGTTTCTTATGGATCAGGATAGTTATAGTTTCATGAGAATAACATACCAACACATGATTGATAATTAGATGATATAGTGCATGATTTGAATACATAGAGTCATTATATATTGAGTAAGAAATTTATGGTGATTGTGGATAAAAATAGTTTGAAAAAAATTCTCATAATGTTATTTGAATCGTAGGAAAAAATGGATAGTGTCTTAAAATCTATGAAATTGGCTTGATATATACAGTGGACAAAGGAAATTCAATGGAATAACCATTAATCAAGAATTCATATAGTCTGTTGGTGAAAGTGGTTTCAGATATGTGGCATATGATATCAGTAATATTTGAATTCACTTGGATTATGAATACAGATTCAGTGTTATAATTTTCTTTATGGTTTATTTTTTTCCTATTCTTTTGATAAGTTTACGAAGGAATAGATATCTTATGTATAATGTTTTACATTTAGGTAATAACTAAATAATGTGGTGACTGTTGATGGATGGAAGCTAGATGGGAGATCAGGTGTGTTTTCAAAATTGGATGGTCATACTCATGGGTTGTTATGAACAATTTCTTCATACATTCCACCATTCTTGATGTACTATTCATCCTAGAATACAAATGATTCATAAGGTTATAAAACAATATTTTTTTGGGATGGAATGAAAATAAAAGTGGGTGGGTTTGTTATGAGATGCCTCATCTATCATAAGGTTAATAATAATAACCATCAGCCAGCAGGTATATTTTTGTATTTACCTATTTCAACATGGAATTTTGAGAAGTTATCCACATATTTTTTTAAATGTTCTCCCAAGGTAGGTTCGAAAACAATATTCAACTTGGGGTGGTAATGGAACAACTCAAAAATTAATCCCAATACATCCATATTTATGATTCTAATAATGTGGACGACTTGTCTAAAATCTATATCTGAGAAGTTGGAATATGTATAAAGTACCAATTTCGACATTATCAGACCAAGATCAAAAGATTACATATCATTTTTTGAAAACATTACAGCAAGACCTTGGGAATAAATTAAATATGTGTGTTGTGTATTATAGCAACCACACTTTTTATTACATTAATTTTGCATCATTTTAAAGATAGATAACATAATATTGTTACAAAACAAGGAGACAAAGGTTTAGCGTCATGGGAAAATTAGTACCAAACAAAAAAATTAACATAATAAAACATAAAAGGACTAATGAGTGTAAAGGAACATTTTATGAGAAACCAATAAGAAGAAAAATAAGGGACTAATCTTACCTTCTACGACCGGTGAGTACCAGATCATATATTAAGAGGGATTGTGGGGTGGTTCTTGCTTTCAAAAAGTATAGCCTAGTCAAGCATCAATGCCCAGTGCAGCCTTTACTGAACTAGCTAAGAAATCGGGAACAATGTTATAATATTTATAGGCAGGATAATTAGGCTTCTAAATGATAATTACATACTTTGGAAGAGGAATCCAATATTGGATGTAGAGATCAGTATGGAAATTATGATACGAAATTCCATTCAAGTTTGTTTGTCTTGTGGATTGAATTGCATGTGCTTGTTTTTTGAATGTTCTAAGGTGTGATTCTGTATGGTTTAAGGGTTGTGTTGTTCTCACTTTTCAATAAGGTGTTTGGAAAAAAATTAATTTTCATGTATTCTCTAGCTTCTTACTAAACCACATGTACTTCTTAGTATAATTCATCACCAGATGATATACATCAATGAAAACGGTAAGCTAAAAGCCTAATAAGAGGCTAGATATGAACATGAATCAATATAACTTGGTTAATAATAATAATAATAATCAAAACATAATAATGGTATAATAACCATAACAATGACAGGAATCATTAGATAATGGAATGGAATCTGGAGAGGCATAAAAATGAAACAACATGTCTTAATGATCAACTACCACACATAGTTGTGAATAATGCTAACTAATTTTTCATGCAAAACATATGTGCATAATCATAACATTAGAATCATTGTGAACAAATATAGAATAATTATCACTTATATTTCACATTATCCCATGAGATACATCACGATTCCAACTACATTGGAGTGCTATATAATTTTAGGCACACCTGTCACGTAATAACATTTACATAATCCTGAATTCCTTATATAACAATATTTGACATAAAATAACCCATGGAAAGGAAATGGGTTTCATGGGAATTTAATAAATAATACTTTCCAAAAAAGGGGATCCATAATGAAATATGGAATAACAAACATGATATAAGAATCATCAGTCATGGCTGAATAAGAAACAATATCAATAGAGGAAAAAGTGTGTTTTTTAGAAATAATAGTTCTTTTGGAAAAAACATTCAAATTCTCAAAAAAATCATATTGATAACATTTATATCCAAAAATGGTAATTTAATAAAAGATAATTTTTTAATATGAATATTAATGAACACACACAATAATATTTGGAATGAATGATGAATAACTAAGAGAAATTAAATTGGGTTTCATAATCCCCTTACCTTAAGTCTGAATGATTTATTTACATTAATATCCTCGATAAAAAAATTAATTCATTAATTAATAAATCAAGAACTTATTCTAAATTTACTTGATTCATTATAATTTTATTACTTTCGTTATATCCATTATTATGATTTACGGTGTTTAATTACATTATTTAGTATCATTCATTTTCTGGGTTTTCATCATCAGTTCAATTGTATACATGTATGGAAGATCATGTTAAATGAGAATAATTATCTAGAATTTATATTTTTTGTTCTTAATGAAATGATAATTGTCTAATTGGTCTGATATATAATTTTTTTTTCAAATTGGAGGATGATTCATTAGATAAAATATTCATGACAATCATTTAGATTAAATTTGGGGGTTTTCAATCATCACAAACTATTTTTGTTTAATTATTTAATATAACACATATATATATTTGTTCAATGACTTTAAAAATTATATAACAGAAATTTTAAAATAGGTTTCAACCATTATAATGGGTTTAAGACCATCCTTGGTGGCCTTAAAGTAAATGAAAACATTTCATACTTGAAGACAATAAAACAACACCTCATAGACGATGTCTCTATTTTTAAATAAATGGTCTAGGAGGAGATATTTTATGATGAATAATTACTTTATAAAAATAAGATTCATGTATATATAATATATGATAGTTATCTTTCCACTTGGATACGATGATACGAGGAATGTATAATAAAATAAAATAAATTGAAAAGAAAAGAAAATAAGAATGTGGATTTTAACTTGTGACATTTTCCCATCGAGAACCCCCTTAGGGTGATTGGTTTTGGAATTTTTTGATTAAAAAGGCTCAAATAAGTGGGTAAGGGGATTGGGGAGAGTATTGGGTAGAAATTGGACAAGAATAAGGTCTTTTGGGGTTACGGGTGAAGGGGTGGTATTTAGAGGGGAGATAGTGGTGTTTTTTTATTTTATTCATCAGTTTATTGTTTTGGCACAAGAATGTGAATAGTGTGAACCTCAATTTGGATTCTTTTAAAATAATTTAATAGTCATTGAGATTATATATTTACATCAGATATACAGAATCTATTACACAATAATTCATGTATTTTTTAAATACCGTAAATTACCATATTACACTATTCACAAAAAATTCTACTATATGAAAAAAAATCACAAAACTCATCCTCATGATTTTTTTATGTATAGAATTAAAAAATGGACTCCATTTTATGAAAATAATTTTCATAATAAGAGAAATTTTTTTTAATTTAAATCATCATTAATTCTAAATATACTGTTTTTAAAATTATAACTTATTTTACAACAATTTGAAATATTAATTATGGTCTCATAAAATTATATTATAATAAAAATAAAAAATAATATTTTTTGAACTATTTTTCATAAATTATTTTTATTTTAAAATATTATATTTACTATTAAATTGTAAATAAAAATTTACACTTTACAAAAATACCAACATGTAAATTATCATTTGTAAAATATTTATTTATATGTACCAAAATATTAATATATAAAATTTTCATTTATAATACACAAAAAGTTTATTTTCACAATCATAGGTGAGGTTACTATTCTATTGGATGACTTACTATTCTTAATGGACACATTACGATTCCAATGTTCATGTTATGGTTCCATTAGTTTATATTTCATAACATTAATAAATACCTCTTAGTACATTCATTATTCATTTATAAGGTTTGTATTATGTCCTCTGTGCGATTTTATGTTATGTATACTCTATGTAATAATTATAAAAATGTAATTTACCATGTATAAAACAATAGGTTTTAACAATTATCCCCTACATTAAATTTCACCCTCAAAATATTGTTGTACATACTATAGTGAATACTAGTGAGGATACTTCTCCTTCATTTCTCCCTCTGGTTATCAGGTTTCTTATTCATACTTATAGTTTATCTATAGTACTTTAACAAGGTTAATATAGGAATTTATCTCAATTATAGAAATTTTCTAAAGTTTCTTCTCATAAAAGGGATCATTTTCCCACTGTACCACCTCTGGATATAGTACATGTGAGGGATCTAGAATGTACATCCTCAAGAAGATTATGTAGAATACATAAGGTAATTTGGAATTATTAGGTGGAGGTGGTAGTCGATGGGCCAAAAATCCGACAATATCATGAATCTCAAAGGAGATGATGTACTTGTGACTCAACAATCCCTTCTTCACACATCTTAGGATCCACTTCCATGGAGATATGCTGAATAGTACCATATCTCTGACCTAAAAATCTAGGCCCCATCAACAACTTATTTCAAAGTTCTTTTTTTTTGAATTTGGGGGGGGGTGTTTATGGGGTATTGAATATTTTTCACCTCCTCTACCATTTCTGTGACTGTTTCATGTCTTAATAGATTATGCTCACTAGACTCATCCAAACATGTCATTGTTCTGAATCTTTTCCCTTAATGGAATTCATATGGATCCATTTAGATCCTCAAGTTGTAACTATAGTTTTAAGAGAACTCATCTAGAGGAAGATGTTTGTACCAAACTCTTTTTAAGCCTATATAAAATGCTCTCAAAATCTCTCCTAGTTTTTTAATATTATACTCTGATTAGCCATTAATTTGAGGATGATAAGACCTATTGAATTTCAACTATGTTATTTGATTATGTTAGATGATTATCCAGAAAATATAGGTTAATATTGTATGATAATAAGATGGAATTGATAGTGGTACTCAATTAATCTTTACCACTTCTCTAATGTAAATCCATGAATGTTTATCTAGTGATAAGTCCACTCAAATTATGATAACATGATAAGTCCTCATAAGATGATCTAAAATAACACATATAGCATTATTTTCTATGGATGTCTTCGGATGTCCGGTAAAAAAGTATTTGCTAATGTTTTCCCATTTCCATATTGGAATGGGTAATGGTATCATTATCCACTAAGAACTTTCCCTTCCACCCTTCACTTTCTAGAAAACCCTACACTTTGACTTTTATTAAGTGATCTCTTTCTTCATATTTTTTCACCAATAGTGGTCTCATAGATCTTGATAAATTTGTGTTCTTCCATAGTGAATAGAGAAATATGATATGTGTGATACCTTGAGAATCACTATATCTATCTATGGATTTGATGGTTGATATATTATGACCCAAATATTATGACTCCTTCCTCATCAATTATGAACTCTGAATATTTTCCCTCTTTCACGGCATCCACCTTCTTCTAAAATTAAACATAATTTATTTGAGCTTCATTTATTTTCATTAGGAGAGATGGTTGAGAAATAATTTGAGAAAGGACCCATGATGTTACTTCTTCAATTTATTCCCAAATCAATACTTTAAAAATATTAGTAGATCATATCCTTCTCCATTCTCATAATTGATAATGATACAAGATCCCTTAAACATTGAGAATATACCACATTGTTTTCCTTACCAAGATGATAGTGGACTGAGTAGCCATAATTCATGATGATATCTAACCATATTCTCTGCACATATTTTTCTTCTTATGTGTGAATATATATTTTAGGATCTTATGATCAATATATATCTTACACTTCTCCACATACAGATAATTCCACCATATTTTCAATGTGAAGATCATTAGTGCTAACTCTATATCATGAGTAGGGTAGTTTTATAATGAATTTTCCACTTCACTAAGACATAGTCTATAAATATTTCAATTTTCTCAACAAAAAACCTAATCTATTTTTTGAATCATCTTTGTATACCAAAAATAGTTCCCCAGTTGTTTCTATTTTCTGTATTGGCATGATGATAAGACTATTTTTTACACTTTGAAGCATTATTAATATTAAATTTCCTAGAAAAACGTTTATCCTTTCTAATTCATCTTAGTGTGTGGGTTTTTCAATAATGGTATGTTTTTAACAAATTTATTCTAATACCCCCCTAGTCTATGAAAACTATGGATCTCTGTTACTTTTTTTAGTCTGGGCCACTATTCAATTGTTTTTATCATAGAAGGGTCACAAATATTCCTTTTCTAGGGACTACATACCCAACAAATTAGGCTCCATCCTTCCTATACACAAATTTACCACACCCTTCATAAATTTTCTACCTTCTCATGTTTATTAGTAATGTTTTCAAATTCATCTCATGGTCCTCCTTACTGTGGGAGTCTCCTAGGATATCATCAATAATTACTACCAAATATTTGTCAAAGTAATCTCAAAATATTGTACTCATTATGTCCATGAATATTGTTGGATAATTAGTAAGGCCAAACTCCATCACAATGACCACATCATGTCTTTACATCATTCAAAATATAGTCTTGAGAATATGTTCCATCCTTACCATTAATTGGTGATAACCCGACCTAAGTTCCACGTTAGGGAAAAAATATTCCCCACATAGTTGATCAAATAATTCCTCTACCCATGGAAGGGGATACTTATTATTTATTGTGATTTTGTTGAGGTCATTATAATCAATGCAGAGGAACGTTGATCCATCATTCATCTTGAGGAAGTGGACTGGTTCATCCCAAAGTGATACACTTGGGCATATGAAACCTTTATCCAGATTTTCTTATAAATAATTATTCTATTCATCCAAATAAATGGTGTCCATTATACATGGCGTCTTTGATATAGGAAGTGATCCTCGAAATTATTGAATTTAGAACTCAACCTCTCAATCGGGAGGAATATCACGCAATTCCCCATGGAATACATCATTATAGTCTCTCACAATGGGCTTGTCTTCGATCATGAGTATCTCTTTTATCTCAATCATTTGAGCTCGATATGATTTCTAATAAAGAAATAATATACAAACTTCAGATGATGATTCCAAATGTGATTCATCCTCATCCATACAATCATATATTATTTAAGGATGCCTCAGTATGTGATGAGTGATCTCCCTTTATCGATAGTTGACGTTGGATTTGTATAAAGATATTCAATCCATGCCCAATATATCATCAAACTCCAAAAAAGCAAGCATGAAAAAAAAATTGGTGGTTTTGTCCACAAAAAATAACTATAGAGGAGTAATATACATTCTATACAACAATTTCCATATTTTCAATTCACATGGATAACTCAACCCCCATATTTTGAGGTGGTTTTTGAAGTGTTCCATTAAACATTAAATATATTAATGAATTTGAATAATGATAATAAAATAGAATGTTTTCTATTCATGAATGAATAACTAGTTTACCTATCACAACGTCATTATTGGGTTCCTCCTTATCTGTAGTGGTGGAATAATCCTTCCCTCACTCCATAAACTTTGGTGACAACTATCACAGATTTACCCTCTAAGAGTCATGGTCTAGATATCCCATTTGTATAGTTGCCTTTATCCATATAATTGATTCATCAAACCATTTGTGTATATATCTTATATTCCACTACATAGTACAAATTCATTAGGTATCTTTGACATTCATGATATTTTTGGCCTTCTCTCCAACTCTAGATGCTTTTCCCCATCCCTTTAAGATAGTTTCCTTGATGCTTCATCACATATTTTGACATGTAAGTGGTCTATATTTTTTCCAACATTTTTATTACATCCCCAAGCTTGAAACTACATCCTTCATTTCATATCACAATTTATATGAGGCCAAACTCCAAACTCCATATCCACTTTGATATAACATCGAACAACTTCTTCATATCTCCAACAGACTCAAATTTCTATATCCTTTTGATGGTGTGGTTTAAAAAAATCAATCTATTATTTCTATCATTGTTGATAAAAAACATGAGGCATACCTTGCATACATTGGGATGTTTTCTTCATATTCTGTGATAGATTCGCCTTCCTATTTCTTTATATCTAGGAATTATTTATCTACAACTTTATGAAGTAAATATTTATTAGGAAATATTTTCTTAATGTCTTCCCACTTCATCTATTATATTCTATCCTTTGTCATTGTGTTCTTAATAAACACCCAACAGTGGTCGGCCTCACTATCTAAATGATAAATGACCAACATTTCCTACCTCATCTTAAAATATTAAAGCACATTAATGATATTCTATATTGATAAAACCCATTGTTCCATGGCTAGTGGATCTGAAGATATGCTATTTATTTTTGGTTATTGCAACATAATATACTCAATAGCCGGTTTCACCCACTTTGGTGAAGGAAGATGTTACAAATTATTCAGTTTATTTTTCATCGATTTAGATAGGAGGGTAAGAATATCTATGAAATGTTTAACAGCACCTACAAATTCATTGGGGATGTCATTCGAGAAATCACTACATTGTCACACACAAGGGTAGTTATTAGGGTTTCTCCCTGATCACACCATTTTATAAAATAAAAAAGGTTTTCATAATACATAAGTCAAAATATCATGAATATATAAATTAATCATTTCTAAAAACATCTTTAATGGAATATCTTGTGGGAACCCCATGTTTAACATTTTTCAAAATAAAGATTTTTCATTGTTATCTTATACTTAGTCTCATAATAATGGTTCCAACAAATGTTCTATAATCATAATTCTCAAATTAATTAAACTATGCTATGATACCAACTATATTGACACAACATTTTGTTACATTACTATTGCATAAATTTAATGATAATCACCATAATAGTGTCACAAAACCACGATCCAAATGTTTAGTGTATTGGGAAAATTATTACTAAACATAAAATTTACATAATAAAACATAAAAATTTATTAATTCCTTTTTCTATAGATTATTAGACACCCTCATGTACTCCTTAGTATAAGTTTTCACCTGTGGATATACATCAATAAAAGGGGAGATCTAAAAGCATAATAAAGGATATATAATACCATGATTCAATATAACTTGGGTGAAAAAAATAATCATAATAATTATATAATAATGGGATCATCATCATAATAATGATAAGATGAATGTTAAAAAGTCATGGAATGTGTAAATGCATAAAAATGAAACATGTTGTCTTAGTGGTCAACTACCAAACATAGTAGTAAACAAGGCTAGAATCATGTTCATTCATAACATATGTGCTCAATCCTAACATAATCATTATTGTGGAAAAATATATCAACATTTTAATGCATATTGAACTTTATATCCTGAGATACATCACATTACCCATTGAATTGGAGTGTTGTATAATTTCAGGTGCACCCATCACATAATCACATTTACATAATCATTCATGCCACATATAACAACATTTGACATAAAATAAACCATGGAATGGAAATAGTTTTCATGAAAATTCCATAATGAATGATTTCATGAATAAACATTGGGGTTCCCAAATGAAAATTTTAATAACATACATGGAATATTAATGATCTATCTTGGGTGAAGAAGAAATAATTTCAAGGGAAGAAAAAGGTTTTATTTAAAAAGATGATATATTTTGGAAAAAAATATTTTCAATTTTCAATAAATAAGTTTGGAAAAATATATATCCTAGAAAATGAAAGGTAATTAAAAAGAAAATATAATTGAGGAATATTAGAGGACATTGAGAATGTAATTTTCTTGAAAGAGGAATAACCCAAGAATGAAAATTGTGTTTGAGAATATCTTTACATTATGTCTAAATTATTTATTCACATTAATATCCTGGATAATAAATTTTTATTCATTAATTAATAAATTTAAAACCCCTTGTACATTATTTATTATTTATTATTTTTTTAAGTTCATTTTTCCATTTTAATGGGTTATAGTGTTCAGTTTAATCATTCTAGAGTATTCATTTTCTTGGATTTCAAGATCATTTCAATTGTATACATGAATTAAAGATCATCTCAATTTGGGATAATTATCATAAATTCATATTATATGATATTAATGAACACACAAAAGATTAATTTGTACAATAATTTTCTTCAGATATTATGATTATTCATTAGGTAACACTTTAATGATAATTATTGACATTGATTTGTGAGTTTTTTTATCATTAAAAACTAGTTATATTTTATTATTTAATATTATGTATATATGTTAGTTCTAGAACAATAAAATGATATGAAATAAATTTCAGAATATTTTTTCAACTATTATAATGGTTTTAAGACTATACTTTAAGGTGGTAACGAAAAATTAAAAACTTTGTATCCTTGAAGGTGATAAATCAACACATCACTAAAGACGTTTTCATTTTTCGAATAAAAGGGAGAGGATAAGAGGTTTGATGATAAATAATTACATTTAAAAAAATTAAATTCCAATATATATAAGATAATTGAGTTATAATACCACTTGGATAGGTGGATGTTAATAGGGTATAAGAAAAGAAAATAAATTTAAAATAAATCAAAAAGAAACATTTAAGGATTTTACCTCTTGAATTCATCTCATTGAGAACCTCCTTAGAGGGGATTGGTTTTGGTATTTTGATGAGAGAAAAGTAAAATGGAAGAGAATGAGGGTCCTAGGAAGATAAATTATTAGAAATATTACATGATTCAAGTCTTTCATGGTGTGAGGAGAATGTGTGGTGTGGGTGGTATTTAAAGTGGACGAGAGGGTGTTTTTTAATATTTTATTCATTAGTTTGTTATTTCAGATCAAGACTATGAATTTTTTAAACCTTATAACTAAAAATATTAAAATAATGATTCATCTTTATATATTATGGTCTCAAATTAGCATACATTATCTATTTCCCAATAATTTATGTATTTATCAAATTACATAAATTATTATATTTTACTCTTCACTAAATATTCAACTATTTTAGAAAAATACAAAAAAATAACCATTACAATTTTTCAATGTGTATAATTAAAAAATTAACTCCATTATATGAAAATAATTTTATAAATTTTATAAATTTAATTTTTAAATAAAATAATAATTTATTCAAAAAATATTGATTTTAAAATTATAAATGATTTTATGACACTTATAACAATTAATTAAGGTATCAAAAAATTATCGTGTAATAATAATATAAAAAAATATTAATTTTTGATTTGTTTTTGTGAAATTTAATTTTCTTTTAAATTGATATATTAATTATAAAATTATCACTAAACATTTACTATTTATAAACATACAGACACATAATTTATAATTTCTAAAATATTAATTAACTTATTTCAAGCCCTTAATATATTATATCATCATTTATAATATACCCATATATTATTTACACTTTCATAGGTGAGGTTAAAACACTATAGGATGATTTATTACTCTTAAGAATAACATTAAAATTCATAATTTTAGTAACTATTATATTTTTTTAGGCTCCTTAACTACTAGAAATACCTCTTATTCCATTAATTAAACATTTATATTATTTGTATTGTGTCCTCTGTGTGATTTTAGGTGATTTTTACTATATAGAATAATTATAAGAATAGAACATGACATTGATAAAATTATGTGTTGTTGCACGTACCATCGTTAGATGGATCAACTATCTGAAAGGATGATACAAATGTGGGAATACATACTTCAGCCTTGTGAAATTGATTTTTCCAGCTCATGAGAGGAGTACATACGATTAGTGGAATTATAATATAATAATAGTTATCCGGAATTAATACTTAGGGATTATTTTGAAATATTACATGGGAATCCATATTGATATCCACATAGTTGAGTTGAAAAAGGTGAGACATCACTTGTCTGACCAAGCCTTGGAAAGTGGCAATACAAATGATTTTGTTGCTCAAGAAGAGAATAATGATAGTTTAGAGTTATCATAAATCAAATGTAAACCATCATCAATGTCTTCTTTTTCACTCAAAGTGACTGGTAAGGTGTTCATGAGAATATCTCAATGCCATAGACATCATGGTCTCATAATACGGTTATGTTATATCTATTATATATAGGACCCCTTTAAGATAATTGAACGAGTTTGTGATATGTCATATTGGTAAGATTTTCCACCAATGATCAGTTCAGTTTATGATGTTTTTCAGCAATCTGAATTGAAGAAGTACCAACCTAATCTTGACCATTTTGTTTTATGGTATCACAATGACCTAATTCTGGATGTTAATTTTGTTCCTGTCCCAATATGGATTTTGGATAGGAAAGATAATGTCATTCATGGGAAAATAAATGATAATGTTAAGGTCTTATTGAATCATGGTCGTATTCCGGAAGAATCGTGGGAGTGGTAGAGGAAAATTGTATATCAATGGACTGAACTCAATAGGTCCAATGGAGGTTTTTCACTTTCTTAGGACACAAATACCAATGGTGGGGAAAATGTAACACCCCCATAGTTTTCTATAAATAATCCTTTATTTATGTATTTTAAGTATGTTTTTCGGAGTAGAGTACCAAAGAGGGGGGTCAATTGTGTATCTATAGAAAATTTTGTTTGAAACAGATTCTTAAAAAGGCTCCCTACAAAATTTAAATACAACCTAGTTAATCAATGTAATACAGTTATGAATGTTTGACTGTTTAAATAACTTATCAGAATATTGATTAATTCTCAGTAGACTTAATATTAGTTATCAATATTTCTTTTGACACTATTATAATAAGGAAAATAAATTATAACTTATTTCCAAGATTACTTATCAAAGCACATTTAGTGATATCTGAATTCTATAGTAATACAGAGAAAACTATATCAAACAAAAAAATGAATGTAAAACCAGTGTTTTAGTCTCAAGCCGAGACCTAATCCACTCCACATGGTGGTTACCTACCACCAATAAGTTTATATAAATATACTTTATCCACGCCCTGGATTGGGGATAAGAAAAGTACACATGGTTGTACCGGTCACACGTCCTCTTATACAGTTCTTCATGGGAATGGACTTTTCGGTCACACAGGGACCTCTTCCACACTTATCAGTGGGAATAAACATGTGTAAAAATATGGAAGAGAACATATATCTTGTATCATTTAGTTTAACACAGGAGACAGTTCATGTTTTTATACGGACACACACACACTCAATGATCAAAAGATGACAAATAATACAAATGAGAGAAAAAATGATGAGATAAGGTTAACAATTATATGAGAGTTAGTCTATGTAGCTATGGACCTATAGGATGAAGAAGATGCATAAATTGAGTCCTCTTGAGAAAAACAATGTATCACAAGTCTGGTTCTCTTGTTCGGATCTGATTTGTGTCCTTCGTGGAGTATGTATTGTGAAGATGTTCTCGAATCTAATCTATGGTATCATAGTGAATGATTCAAATTTTCTTCATGAAGTTACAGGTGTTAGATTTTTCAATAATGCTTTTTCTTCTTCATTATCATGCACACTTGTTTCTCTATTATGTCTTTTTTATTCTGGCCATGTTGTCCTTTTTATTCTCAGAGTTCATGTGTTAGAGCTGACATAATACATCTATTCTGCACATCATACCTCATACTATCTGGTGACATGTCTAAAAAGAAACATTAATTTTGTTAGTGCATTTAAAATATTTAAATATGACCATATGAGATTAAATTGAAAAATGACAAAAAAAAATTAAGAAACGATGTCACAGTATGTCAGGGAACAATTTCTCATTGAAACGATGGCCCCTTGTTTCCCTTTGAGTGGTGATATAGTTATTATGGTGTAGTTTTATATATATTTGGAAGTAGTAGTACAAATTTAGTGTTAGGATCACAGTGTTTGGTCCTTTTCCAAACATCAAACTATGTCTCAGCACGAAACTAGTGTCATCGACTTTAATAGATCTGATGTTTGTTTTTGTGTCTAGTCAAATTGTCTGGTCATAGTGTCCGGGTCATGATGTCTGGGTAATGGTGTCTTGGTCACGGTGTCTGGTAATGGTGTCTAGGTCTTAATTTCTGTCTCACGGTGTCTGGTTCATGGTTTTTGGTCACGGTGTATGAGTCATGGTGTCTAGGTCACTGTGTCTGGGTCACGGTGTTTGGTCATGTTGTCTAATACTTTTCCATAAAAACATAACCGCTGGTAGACTCATGGTTTCTCAGAAATAGCCAAATAACTTTATATATACATAAACTATGATATTCATAGATTGTATTAGACTCAATCATTTATCATGTAAATTAATTATAAAATTAATTAAAAATATATTACTATAATTAAACATATCACATAAGATCTTCGATAGGGTAATTTAAATCATAATGAAACCATCCATCTGTACACATTATTTGAGATAGATTACATAGGATTAACAAGTTTTACAGAATGTATAGGATTTTTTATCATTAAAACATGATTAACACATGAGGAGTCCAATAATATCCCATTTTTTGATGACCAAAAATCACTTGAGTGAGGGATCTATTTTTAGGTATTGTGTCTCTTTCCTAGTGTGCATTTACAATACATATTTCTCCCCACATTGAGATTATCAAAAAGAGTAAAAAATAAATAAAAGAATAGATAATAATATTTCATAATGAATTAGATGGATAAAAAGTGTCATTACAAATAGTAAGAAAAATTTACAAAAATCAACCCTATCAAAATAGAGAAGTAATTATTCTTTAGAACTATGGTGTCTTCTCTTTTCCCGTGGCAGCAGCAGCAGAAGGGGAAGCCATAGGATCAGAGGTGGTAGTGAAATAGGGAAGTGAACAAGTTGATATATAAGGTAAAGGGAGGCCTTCAAAGACTGAAGGGTCTAAGGTAGGTTCAATGGAAAACTGAGGCAACAATTGATCAAGGATAATAGGCCTGATCTAACATAGAGCATGAGAGAAAGACATAGATGCAGAGGCAAGGGTAGAGGAGGAAAAGGTGGAAAAACTAGATCTCAGGGATGCAGCTGTAGAAGCCATAATAGCAGTACTCTGTACACAAAGATAAGGCCTTAAAATCTTTATTATGTCAGAAATTATCTCACCACTATAATACAAGGCCTTCTGAAAATCATCCTTGTTCTCTATAAATATATGTAAAAAATGAGTGAAATATTTGAGTTTTTGGAAAAAAGTATTGAAAGCATCAGTGAAAGGATAGATTCTTAGATTCTCTATATGGGACTTGAAGTTGTTGGTCATTTCATGCTTTGAAAAGATCCTATTAAAGTAGAATTCCCCCTTCGTAGTAATCACTTATTGAGCATAGTTTTATATTTTGGAATGAATTATCACAAATCAAGAACTCTATCACTACTCATAACAACTTCAAATAGAGATTCTATGTCAAATCCACTGATCATAGCCTGCAATTCTTCATTCACGACTATTCTAAGAAGATCACCCTTCAAAGAGGGATGAGATGATTTCCCATAAGTACCAGAAGTAGTAACATCTGAATAAAGGGACTTTTGTTAGATTTAGAACTTTTTGTAGACAACCCTTATACTCATCAGTCAACTTGTTAAGGCCAATAACAAGATCACGTATCTCTTGAAAAAATTTCTTATTTCTTTTATCTACCTTGTTAGCCATGGGTGTTATATTAGGTTATATCAGGGAGACTACATCCTGTATATTGTAACTATCAGTATCCTCAACAGGATTTGAAATATATTTTGGTCTTGATTTTATCACTCTCTGCATTTATTCAACCATACCTTTGAGAGACATTACTTCATCACTTATCTATTTGTTCTCAACTATGACATCATGAATCTCATGAAGCATCTTGGGCTGAATCTGCCTTTAGATCTTTTCCAACAATATGGTTGCATCTGTTTTACATAAATTGTGTGTAGGAGTCGGTTGAGTATTTATGAGATGTTCAACCCCATCCAATAGGGTAGCTTTGAATGATTTCAAATCATCCATACTCACCAAGTTTGAGGTTATTGAGAAGTTTTAGAAATAGGAGCTGAGACAGGATTAGGTTTTTTTGAAGCTACAACATCAATAGAAGATACTGGTTTCAATTGAAACACATTAGAGAGGTATATACCTTTCATTGAGGCTTCCTGGGAGTCATTTACCTCAAAATAGATAGGGAATTTTTACCATGTATCTACTAAGATTAGATCAACTGGATTTGGCACGTCAATGCTTTACACACTGGGGGTATGCTCCCCCTCAATATTTGCATCATTATCAGTACTGAGAGATTTAGATATTTGATCTATTTCTATGATTTCATCCCTGATATCCTCTACCATTTCCATTATAGCCAGCTGAAAATATTGGTCCATATTCTATTCAGTAGATGGGATAATTTCATGAACAACTTATTCCTCATAATAATCTTCTTGAAGAAGAGAAATATATTCTTCTATATTCTCTTCTACAACCTCCTTTTCATTTACCTCAGTAACAGATTCTTCTTTAGCTGTGGGTTATTCATTTAACTCAGAAACATCTTGAGGAAAAGGCATGTCCTTCTCAATTTAATCATGAAGAACTGGTTCACTTTCTTTTGCATCCAGAACAGTTTACCTTTCAGGTACAATAGACTATTCTTCTTCTTCCTCATTAGAATACTCAACAATTTCATCTGGTTCCAAACCATGATCACAAATATGCTTAGGCCATTAAGAGTGTTTTACTAGATTTATCTTTTTTTAAACCCTATCATTATCTTCTACACATGCTTTTCTCAATGGATTCCAACCAATTTTCATTCTATTTACTCTAAATATTGATACACAAAACTCAAAATCCATAATATCTTATTCATCTGGTCTACCAGACCCTTTTGCATGAATCATAGATAATATTAATCTTGAGTAAAACAGAGAGGTTGAATTGGAGGTTGTCTTAATAAACCAACACATATGGTGTATAACATATATTCATATGTTAATATTATATCCATTCTTCATAAGGGGTATCAAAAATACTTCTGGATACTTAACTATAAAAAAGTCACCTTTTCTAGGGCTAGTTAGATTCTGAACAAATTTAAACAGAAGTCTAGTTTCACCATCTTGCTCAGCAGCTATGGATCTTCGCTTTGTTTCATTTCAAGTTAAGATTACCAATGCTTCTTCCAAAACAAAGAACTCATGTGGAGGTGGATGAAATCAATAGTAGTCCTCAAAAATACCCTCATGAGGTATCCTAAGGCATGGATCCCAAAAAATTGAGGAAAAGCTACATCTATGGCCATGTATCCATATTCTCACAACACAGACATCTTCTGTATCAAAAGAGAATTGAATATACTGATAAAACAGTGAAACGAACTTTAGGTAAATATGTTTATCCTCCATTGTGAACCAATCTAGTCATATTTTCTCTTATCACACTTTCAATACTAAAGAATTATTTGAAAGAAGCCACTTTGGGCATATCGCCTTTTCAGGTTCTACTATTTTGTCTACCAGATTCGGATTTAGAGGTCCTTCGGGTATTAACATCAGCACTATTTTTATTTTCTTCTTTGATGTTTTCTTATTAGGAGTTGACGATGATGGGTGTTTCATCCTAGTAATTCAATGATGGTTTGAGGGAGATAAGGGTTGAAAGATGTGTTACGGTTTCAGAGAAGAGAGCTCAGGTGAATAAAGTGTGAAACATCCTTAGTTATTTTCATTTATGGATACCAATCATCATAAAATCACAAGCATTGAAATGTAAATGAACATAAAAATTAATTACCATGATAGGGATTATAATATGTAAATAAAAAAATAAAGCATCTTAATGGTGAGACTATAACCGATTTTCACAGTGAGACCAGAACTATCTTTCACTGTGATACTGTAACATGTTTTCATGGTGAGACCGTTACTGGAATTCATGGTGAGAACGTAATAGTTTGATTTATAAATTTTTCCATTGTATTGTTCAAGATCGTTAGTTCTAGACAGTAACATAGAGAGAGAGAGTAGCTTTGAGATGGTAAACATGAAACAGTATAACTAATATTTAATATTCTTCACTCCTAACTCATTTATGACGTAATCTATTCTTTTAGAATTTAATGGTTTGGTCAATATATCAGCAATCTGATATTCTGTTCCAATGAATTACAAAGTGATATCACATTATTGATAATGATCTCTCAAAAATTGATGTCTTACATCAATATGTTTTTCCTAGATAGTGAGATAGTAATTTTTGATATGTTAATAGCACTTTTATTTTCAAGATTTATAGGTATATTCCTGAATTGATATCCATAATTTAGTAATGTGTGCTTCATTGAAAAAATTTGTGCACAAAACTACCAGCAACTATGTATTTAATTTCTGCAGAAAATAATGAAATAGAGTTTGTTTCAGACTACACCATGATAATAGTGACTTGCCTAAAAATTGACAGGTTCCAAATGTGTTTTTTCTATCAAACATATATCCACCAATTCAGCATCAAAATAACTAACTAACTAGAAGGATTTCCCTTTGGGATAGAACTATCCTAGATTGGGTTTATGCTGGAGATATTTGAAAATTCTCTGAACTACATTCAAATTTTATTCCGTATGGTTTTCTTGAAAATGAGCACACATAAAAACTCAAAACATAATGTCAGGACAGCTAGTAGTTATGTAGAGTATGCTTCCAATCATTCCTTTGTATGTGGTTTGATCAACAGATTTCTCATCTTCATCAAGATCAAACATACAAGCAGTACTCATTGGACTGTAATTACATCTAGTAATATTCAAACTAAAAAATATTAGTCGATCTCAAGTACATTTTATTTGATTTAAAATAAAACTATCATTATTTTTAATGATTTGAAATCCAATAAATAATTTATGTTCACCCCTTAATGTCATTTCAAATTCATTTTTCATTATTGTAAAAAATTTAATACATAATGATTTTTTTAAGATCCATAAATAATTTCATTGATATAAATTTTATGTACTAAAAAATCATTGGAAATTTGTTTTATGAAGAGGTTTAGATCATCTATTTCTTTTATAAAACCTTGGGAAATAAGAAAAGTACTTAGTCTATCATACCAAGATCTTCGAGATTGTTGTTAACCTTATTAAGCTTTTAGTAATTTAAATATATGATTTAGAAAATGAGGTTCTGTAAAACTTGGGGCTTCTCAACAATGTCATCCTTAGTTATACACCCATTTAGGAATGAACTTTTAACATCCATTTGATATAGTTTGAAATTCCGATGTGCTGCATAAGCAAGCAGAATTCTGAAGGCTTCAAGTCTAGCTACTAGTGAAAAGGCCTCTTCATTGACAATTCCTTCTTCTTGACTATAGCCGTGTGCAACCAATCTTACCATGTTTCTACCTATATTACTAGCTCCATCTACCTTATTACTAAACACCAATTTAGTGCATATGGTGAATGTTTCATTGGGTCTGTCAACAAGTTTCTAAAAATTGTTCCTTTAAAAATGATTAAGCTCTTCTTTCATAGCCATCACCAAATATTCATCATTGATATCATGAATAATGTTTTTAGGTTCAAGTTGCGACAAGAATACTTGATGGTCCACCTAATTTATATGAGAAGATCTAGTTTGTGTTCCTTTATCTAATTCTCAAACAACAGCATATAAAGGATGGTTCTTAAGTGTTCTGTCATCTCTAGAAAAAGAAGGACTAGTGATTTCAGGTTCATCAATAGGTTCGGGTTTATTGTGACTTGAATATAAAGAAATTCCAGAACATTAATCATTCATAGATTCTTTATAATCTGGTTAGAGGATTTTGAATTAATGTCCAGATTTGATACATCATCCTCCAGGTTCCCTATAGTGTTTTTAGACACATGTGGATCTGTTTCATCAAATTTGACATGGGTAGATTATTCAACACATTTAGTTCTTTTATTAAACACTCTATAGGATTTACTAGAAATAGAATATCCTAAAATGATTCCTTCATCACTCATGGATGCAAATTTTTCAATATTTTCCTTAGTATTAAGGATATAGACTTTTCTACAAAATAATTTAAAGTAGCTAACATTGGGTTTTCTATTTTTCCATAAATAATATGGAGTTCTTTTAAAATAGGTATAATATACACTATATTGATAATATAGCAAGCTGTATATACATCTTCTACCCAAAAATAATTATGTAAGTCAAATTCATTTATCCTTGTTCTAGAAAACTCTTGATGGGTTATATTTATTCTTTCTACAACACCATTCTTTTGAGGTGTACTTGAGGAAGAGAAATTATGAAAATAACCATTTTGTGAGAAAAGGACTCAAACACTTGATTTTCAAACTCACAACCATGACCAATTATTAAGGATTTAATTATAAGTCCATTAATATTTTCTAGAGTTTTGGCATATTTGGAAAAAATAGAGTAGGATTCACTTTTGTGATCTAAAAAGAAAGGTCACATATATCTAGAAAATTCAAATACCAGAACATAAAAACAGTTCTTTCCATTTATGCTATAATGTCTATATGGTCCAAACAAATTCATGTGATCCAATTCGAGAGGTTGATATGTTGAAATTCCATTCTTTGGTTTGAAGAAAATTCTGTGTTGCTTTTTCTTTTGACAATAATTACACACATTATCATTTGGAAACTCAAGATTAAGTTCATCATTGACTAACATTCTTCTAGTTAACTTCAAAATAGAGTGAATATTACAACATCTGAGTCTCTTTTTCCAAATCCAAGAATCTTTGTGAAATAAACTTAAACATGAAGCATTTTAAGAGACTAAAAAATCTATGTTAATATAATATATATTATTATTTCTTAAATCTGGTAATGCTAATTTATTTTTATGATTGAAAACATTACAAGCATCATTTTCAAATTTAATATGAAATCCATCATCACATAGTTGTGATATACTATGCAGATTATATTTCAATCCCTCATCAAAAAGTGATTTGGAAATTAAAGCTGAGTTAGAGTTGCTGATTTGGCCATGGCCAATGATGTTTCCTTTGGCATTGTCACCAAAGGTGACATGTCCACCATCAATCCTTATTAAATTCACAAGTCATGAATTTTCCATTGTCATGTGTCTTGAACACCCACTATCTAGGTACCATAAGCATTTATATGATCACCTTAAGGAGATTTCCTACAAAATAGTTAGATAAAAACAGATTTTGGAACACATACCTGTTTGGGATTAATAATTTTAGTGACTAGTGATTCAGGAACCCATATCTGCCTCATAGGTTTCCTATGTGCATTATGTAAAGTACATGAAAAATAAACTATATTTGGTCCATAAATTCTTGAAACAGTAGAGAGTGTATCATAACATGAACTAGGTGATTGTCTTCCAAAAATAGGAGTAAAGCCGTATGTCCTATATTTAGAAACAAAATTAGTTCGTCCCAAATTTCTTTTACCCAATTTATATAAAATTCCAGTAGTATATTTAGGAGCAATTTTTTTATCTAGAATTTGTACCACGGTATCTTTATCATTAATAAACCTTTCAATATCCTTTTTTAATTTCTCATTAGATAGTTTTAGTTCATTATTTTCATTGAGTAATTGAGAATTTTTCTTCCTTTCTACTAAAAGTACAAATTTAATAGGTGAGGTATGAGCTTTTTGTTTCTTTAATGATTTGTATTTATCTTATAGTTCATCACATGTCTCTTCAAGCATATTACAGTATTCAAGAATTTCTTCATTAGGCATATTTTCAGATTCACTCTCATCTCCAGAATAATATGAATTGTGTACATGAGATTCAAGTGTTACTTCAGATGTGTTTTTCATAAAACACATATTGGAATTGTTATCATGTTCATCATGTTAAGATTATGAGTTACTTTAATAGTCCTCATAAAAACTATTTGATGCCTTCATTTCCGTTTTATACTTTCTATCATTGTATTTATATTTCTTTGTGTACATGAGTTTAGTACAGTCATCCTTTATATATCCCTTTCATTTTTACACATAGCAGACTATCTCATCGGAATTGTCACTTCTTTTCAAATCATTCTTCCAGCTTCCTTTTTGATCATATCTTCCTTTGATGTTAGTCTTTCTGAAAAATTTATTCTTTTTGTAAAATTTCGTAATCCTTATGGCTAATTGAGCCATCTCTTAGTCACCGTCTGGTGATGATTTTTCACTTCTAGAACATTCTACAGAGGCTTCAAACATCCCATTCTCTTTGTGTTTAGAAGTGGTGGTCTTAAATGCAGATGATTTTCTTTTGGTTTCATCCTCCTCTTCATTGTTTAATTTCTTCTCCTCTTCATACATCATTAGTTTCCCAATGAGTTCTTTTACAGGTAAATTGTGGGTTCCAAAAGATTCTGTAATAGAGACAGAGGTTCCTCTCCATCCTTTAGGTAGGCATCTCAGAATCCTCATGATCTATTATTTGGATGTAACTTCTCTTCAGAGAGAAGTCAGTGTGTTGAAAAATTGGTTGAATCTAAGATACATGTCAGAAATAGGCTCATCGAGTTTCATTTTAAAGTTATATTATTAAATATTATAAGTATTATGTCTCATTTCATTAACAATAGAAGTTCCTTCATGTGAAACAAATAAGGTGTCCCAAATTTCTTTGTAATTTTACATGTAGAAATTCTATTAAATTCCACATTTAAGGAGAAACATAAAGAAATCACTCATTTTCAATTTTTATTGTAGGAAGTCTTGGTAGGGTCATCCCAAGTGATTTTATCAATAGAAGGAATCTTATATTCGTCTATAATTGATAACCAAATTTCAAAAGTCATACTTTCTAAATGCATATTCATTCTAATTTTCCATTGTTCATAATTGATCAGTTAAAGAATGGTGGTCTATTTTTCACAACACCTTCTAGTCTATTATCCATAATAATAAAATACCTTGAAATAGAAATAAATTTAGAATTAATAGAAATTTTCAGATCTTCCAAGTACAACTAAAATAATAGTCGAATAAGGCCAACAACAGAGTCTTAAAAAACCATCTGATACCAAATGTTGTTCTAAGAAGAGTACTCTAGAGGGGGGTGTGAATTGTGTATTTAAAAAAAATTGTTCGAATATAATTCTTAAAAAGTATCCCCAATAAATTTAGAAAACAAACTCGTTAATCAATGTAATACAGTTATGAATGTTTTACTGTTTAAATTACTTCATAGAAGATTGATTAATTCTTAGTAAACATAATATTAGTTATTAATATTACTTTTGATGCTATTCTAATAATGAAAAAAAATTAATACTTTTTTCCAAGATTAAATATCAAAGAATTTTTAGTGATATCTGAATTATACAGTAATATAGAAAAAAAAATGAAACAACACTGCAGATATAAAAAAAGTTGTTTAGTCTCAAGCTGAGACCTAATCCACTCCACTTAGTGATCACGTTCTAGAAATAAGTTTATATAAATAAACTTGATCGAAACCCAGAATCGGGGTTAACAACAGTACAAGGGACTATCCAATTCACACAACCTATTCTACAGTTCATTGTGGGTATGAAATTTCTGGTCACACAGGGACCTCTTCCACACTAATATGTGGAAATACAGAAGTTTAAAAAGATGTATGAGAAATGATAACTTGTATCATTGAGTTTAATGAAGGAGAAAATGTGTGTCCTTACACACACACCCCCACTTCTTGAAAGAGAAAAATAATACACAAAAGAGAAAAAATGAAGAGATAAGTTTTCAAGTGCACTTATTGTTATTCTATGTAGCTCTGGACTTCTAGGATGAAGTAGATGTAGATTTCGAGTCCTCTTGCAATGTAAAGACCCGTAAAATTCAAGGAAAATTTTTTCTTAATTTTCTTTAGAATTTTACAAGAGCGCGGTTTCAGACGGCACCTGATTCCGAGGCCCGGAGTGCCCGGAATTAATTTCCGAAGTTTGGCTCGGGTACGTTCAGTGAACGAACGAGCGGGAATTCCTAACTTTTGATCCGGTGCTCGGAATTGAAATCCGAGGGCACCGATGAACTCGCAGCGCCGATATTCGCTTAAAGAGACCTTTTCGAGAGTTGCGTTTGTTGCGGGTTGAAAGTTAATTTTTGAGGGTTTAGGTTGAGTTAAATAAAATTTGAGTAGAACAAATTTTATTTTAACTTCTTAAAACCTCTCTAAGGTGGTTGGGAGTGGGACCCACACCCACTTAACCTCCCTTGGGAGGATTAAGTGTGGTGGGGCCCACACGAACCCCCCCACCTTTTCAACTCCCCACTCTCCCTCTTAATGGCTTGATAACTTAACTTCTTATTAATTATACAACTCTTGTATATTAAATAAGTGAGTTAATTTTGGGAGTTAACTCTTTTGAATTTCAAACTTTTGAAATCCTTTTGAGTTGTGTGTTAATAAAATAAGTGGTATTCTTATTTTATTAAGAGTTCTTTGTTTGTCTTTGGAGAGCTTTCCCTTCATCTCCAAGCTTTGACGAAGAACCTTCGAAGAACGAAGAACGCGAAGAACGTCGTTCTTCAACGAAGAACTTCTCCGCCGAAGAACACGATCCATCCGCGACGCCGTATCCGCGACGCGACGTACTTCTTCCGCGTCATCCCTTCCGCGTCGGTTTTCCGCGACGAACGCCTTCGATAACAACTCTTCCTCCGACGTCAAAGGAATCGACACCAATATTCCACGACTCCGCCAACGTGTGATTATCGAGGTAGAGATTCTTGAGATCGTTGCTTTCTTTATATCTTGACTTTCCTCGAGACTTGACGAGGAACGCTCTCTTTTCCGACGAAGATCCGCCAACGTCGTGTCTCTTCGGGCATAGCACTTCGTCAACGGATTTGACGAACGACGACCGCGACGCCCGACCTCCGCGACGCCGTCTTCCGCGGATCGTAGACGATTCTTCGAATCTTAAAACCGAGGTAGGGGTTTTTGTTTTCTTTTGGATTCCTCATTTATTCTTGATCGTGCTTTTATCAAGATTAACGTGTGACATGTTTTTCTTTAAGTTGCGTTATTATTATTAACGCGAGGGGGGCCGGATCGCACGAACACGGCCGAACCCCCCTCCAACGTTTTTGTTGATTTTTATCTTGCGGGAGGAAGCAAGTGGCGTGGTGCCGTCGCACCACGCGGATGAACGTGCAAATATCATCGCGATACCGTCGCACGCACCTTTGAAGAAACAACAAGAACACGACGCCGTCGCGCCGCGTTGAATATTATCAAAGCACGGCGAAGGGACGCGGTGCCGTCGCACCGTGCCGGATGACGAACGCCGCGGCCGGTTCCGGGCCGCGGCGGGACGAGAAGACCGCGGCCGGTTCCGGGCCGCGGCGGGACGAGAAGACCGCGGCCGGTTCCGGGCCGCGGTGGGACGAGGAGACCGCGGCCGGTTCCGGGCCGCGGCGGAAGATAAGACCGGCGGCCGGGCCGCCGGCGTCGGAAGCCGAAGAGGGGACCGGATTTTCCGGTCCCGTTGGAGAAAACCGGCCGGCCGGCTGGCCGGCCGGAACCGGGGAATTAATTCCCCGGCCATCTGGCAAAACCCCCCTCTTAATGAGGGGGGCGGTTTTAATTTAAAGGGAGGGGGCCGGCTGCCCCCTCGGACCGGCTCAAGCAGGCCCCCCTCATGTGAGGGGGGGCGGTTTAATAAAATCGGCGCGGCATAGCCGCGCCGCCACCCTGAGGAAGCGGGGGTTTAACCCCCCGCGTGCGGCACCCCGTGCGGCACCCGCTGCCGCCGCCAGCGTGGCCCGCCGCCGCCGCCCGCGCGGCCCGCCGCCGCCGCCCGCGCGGCCCGCCGCCGCCGCCACCGCGGCCCGCCGCGCCGCCGCTCGCCGCCGCCGCGCCGCCGCTCGCCGCCGCCGCGCGCCGCCGCCGTCCACCGCGCCGCCGCGCGCCGCCGCCGGCCACCGCGCCGCCGCCGTCCGCCGCCACCGGCCGCCGCCGCCGGCCACCGCGCCGCCCGGGGGGGGGTCGGGCCGGGTCGGCCCGGACCCGGACCCCCCCGTTTCGAACCTGTTTTGGTTTTTGGCTCATAACTTGAGCCTCGGAACTCCGAATGACGAACCGTCTGCGGCAACGCGATCCTTGGATCGAGACGGTCGTTTCGGTTTATCGCACTCAAGGTTTCGGGTTACTTTGAGTTCGGCCGGGTTGGTTCGTTCACGAAACCAACCGGGCCTTCGGAGCGGAAACACTCATATCTTGAGCCACGAACGTCCGATTGACGCACCGTCAGTCGCGTTGTGTTCCTCTTAGTGAATCGGATCTTTTGGCATACTCCGCCCGAGGTTTGGACGCAGGTGGAGTACGGTCGGGTTGGTTTTTCCTTAAAAACCAACCGGGCCCCGGAGACGAAAATGCCAATAACTCACAGACCGGGCGTCCGATTGACGCGCCGTCTGTTTCGTTGACTTCCTCTTGATGAGACGGAACTTTTGACATACTCCGCCCGAGTTTTGGATGCAGTCGGAGTATGGCCGGGTTGGATTGTTCCCGAAATCCAACCGGGCCCCTGGAACGGGAAAAGCTGTTATCTTTCAGACAGGACGTCCGTCTGACGAACCGTCAGCGGCGTTGATGATCACGATGAGAAACGGTCCCTATGAGTATACCCTATGAGAGTTCGGGGTACAGTTGAGATACGGCCGGGTTTGGTTCGCTCACGAAACCAACCGGGCCCCTGGGACGAAAAGGCTAATAACTCACAGACCGGGCGTCCGATCGACGCGCCGTCTGTTGCGTTGAGACCCCTGTGACGAGACGGACCTTTGAGACACTTCTTCGTGGGTTTTTTTTGTGATACTTGGAGTATCGGCCAGTAGCTCGTGGAGCGGACCCTCCCGAAGACGAGCGTGCAGTGTACGGAGACCGTGTAACTAGCTGAGACCTGACGACTGCTTGACCGACTCGACTTGGAGTGAGTCGACTAGCCCAGTGGACGGAGCACTACTTTCTGAGGTGCAGACCCATGGCGGACGGAGTACGTGTGTGACAGTGCAGACCCGCGGTACTCGTCCGGAGAGTACCTCAGCAGGCTATCTGGGTGGCGCCCGGTATTTGGCGACAGACCCTCAGCGGACGGAGCGCCAGGTAGTTGGCCGCAAACCCGCAGTACTCGACAGGAGGAGTACTTCAGCAGTCCTAGGTTAGTGAGCGGCAGCCTCGGAGTCGTGACAGGACCACTGTACACTCTAGAGACGGAGCTCTTCAGTAGTTACGGTTTCGATAATGAAAATCCTGGTTTGAGCTGAGACTTTTGACCCTGTGTTACTTTATGATTGAGATGGGTCACTTGCTAACTTTGGTATATGTATGGGCATATACCCGGGTAGTGGTTATCCGTCGATTTCACAATTCTTGTGTTTCCTCATGATTGAGATGGGTTACTTGATAACTTAGGTATATGTATGGGCATATACCTAAGTAGAGTTTATCTGTTGAGATCTTCTTGTGTTTAACCTTGATGGTTTTTGTGAGACCTTGAGGGTCTCGGGGTCCCTACTGAGTATCGTTATACTCACCCCTGCACGGGCTATGCCCGCACCTCGTTGTGTTGGTTGCAGACGACGGACAGTGCTGACAGAAGCCGAAGGTTCGAGGACTGGACGATACCTGGAGGTGGACTATACGACGAGGCGGTACCCGGAGGAGGACCACTGGGCGGGACATACTCGGAGCGGATGGCGGGACCCGAGGAGCAGAGGAGCTATCTGTACCCACCCTTCAGGTGGGATTTCCAGTGGACATCTCAGCGTAGCAGCTTTACTTTTCAGTCGCTGTTTTTCCCTTTCGAGTTGTACTTTACAGTTGGGCTTGTATTTCCGGCCCCTTTTTACTTTTCAGTTCTTCTTTTTGTTCATAGTGTTTACTTCCGCTTGTACTCTGTGGTGCTTGTTTTCTTTATAAAGGCAATGCCTTCCCAGTTATCGGGATTTTACGCCTTTGGTGCTAGTCGCCAGCCCCTGGCCTATGGAAGGCGGGCTTGGGGTAGTCACGGCACGGGCCCCGAGGACGGGTCGTGACAAATTGGTATCAGAGGGAGGTTCTACCGCAGAACTTATAACTCTGATGTTTCTTTCTGTGAAGCAATAGTGTTAAGAGTACCGAGTGTGGTTTTCAGTTCAGGGAGTCCAGTGTTGGTGCGGGCGGCCGACGTATCCATACACCAGGACCCTGACAACTGATTTCCGACTTTGTGCACAAAAACACTGATTGCGTGTGTGTTTTCAAAGGTTTTTCCCCTTAAAACAGCTCAAACCAGGTCAGCTCACCAGGTATAATCGTTTGATCGTGTTACGTTGTTTCTTTCAGGATGGCCCCACGACGACAGCCAGCTAGAGCCCGGAGGGATGAGCGTACTGACAGTCTGTCGAGCGACGAGGCTTCGGTGCAGGGCCCTCTTGCAGTTGGGCCACCGATGCCACCAGCCCCAGCAGTAGGCGATGCACGACGCTTGAGCGCGCTGCACGAGTTCCAGCGCCAGAGGCCACCCAGGTTCCGGGGAGAGACGGACCCGCAGGCGGCTGAGGTTTGGCTGGAGGCTGTGGTGAGAGTCTTCAGGCTAGTGGGGACGCCGGCAGACTTCATGGTGATCTTTGCTACCAGCCTCTTTCAGGCAGCAGCAGGTAGGTGGTGGAGCCACTTGTTTCAGTTTTGCGATGAGATGAACTTCGCATGGGAAGACTTCGAGACCTTCTTCAGGGTGGAGTTTGTGCCAGTATCTCTACACCCCGAGCGTGTACAGGAGATTCTGCCTTTGCCGCGTGTTTTTCGATCAGAAGCCGAGTCATCTGTGGGCAGTAGACAGATGATGCAGAGGTCCAGGAGGACCAGACGAGCAGTTGGGCGATCTCGGGTTTTAGGACCGGTGGTGCGGGGCACCCGAGGTGGGGTCAGAGCCAGGCGTGCCAGAAACGGACATTGTTACTCGTGCGGTGGAAAGGGGCACCTGGCACGTGACTGTCCGACTCCTCGTACAGTTGATCCATAGGCTTTTGAGGAGCCACCGAGGTTGAGGCAGCGACAAATGCTGGAGCTCTGGGAGCAGGTGGACAGGGGAGGAACTTGTGGTTACGTCTTTTGTACTTCTAGTTCCATGTTGTTGTTGCTTTTATGTAGCGTCTTGTATTATGAGCTGCAATAATAAAAAGACGCATTCTTTTGTGATGTTTTCTTTCCTGTCCTCTTTTGTGATGTTACTAAGAGGTTCCAGTTGACTGTTGACTTGACCCTCACTTGTGAGACATCTACTGGAGGAGACCAGTTACCACACACTGATGCCGACAGTGTGACTCAACCCTTGGAGGCGAGAGTAACGGTTGGATCTCTTAGTAGTAGCGTCGAGGCCTTACGACGTCATCCTTGGTATGGATTAATATCATCCATGTTAGGATTGACTGTTTTAGGCAAAGAATGTGGTTCATCCAGGGGATGAGACCAGGTTTCTCTTTTCGGCAAAGAAGAAATCTTGCAGCTCTTGTGGGACCAGAGATGGTCCGGGCCACGTCAAAAGAGGTCCATGTCATCCAGGAGCGGGTCCTACATGGACGATCGATTCCTCTTGTGCGCAACAGATGGCGGCACGGGAATCTCCAGGAGAGCACATGGGAGCGGGAGGCTCAAATGCGTGCTCAGTGTCCTCTTTTCGTTTCCCTAGTTTTTGATGTAGCTTTACGGGGACGTAAAGCCCTGAGGTGGGAGTAGTGTAAAGACCCGTAAAATTCAAGGAAAATTTTTTCTTAATTTTCTTTAGAATTTTACAAGAGCGCGGTTTCAGACGGCACCTGATTCCGAGGCCCGGAGTGCCCGGAATTAATTTCCGAAGTTTGGCTCGGGTACGTTCAGTGAACGAACGAGCGGGAATTCCTAACTTTTGATCCGGTGCTCGGAATTGAAATCCGAGGGCACCGATGAACTCGCAGCGCCGATATTCGCTTAAAGAGACCTTTTCGAGAGTTGCGTTTGTTGCGGGTTGAAAGTTAATTTTTGAGGGTTTAGGTTGAGTTAAATAAAATTTGAGTAGAACAAATTTTATTTTAACTTCTTAAAACCTCTCTAAGGTGGTTGGGAGTGGGACCCACACCCACTTAACCTCCCTTGGGAGGATTAAGTGTGGTGGGGCCCACACGAACCCCCCCACCTTTTCAACTCCCCACTCTCCCTCTTAATGGCTTGATAACTTAACTTCTTATTAATTATACAACTCTTGTATATTAAATAAGTGAGTTAATTTTGGGAGTTAACTCTTTTGAATTTCAAACTTTTGAAATCCTTTTGAGTTGTGTGTTAATAAAATAAGTGGTATTCTTATTTTATTAAGAGTTCTTTGTTTGTCTTTGGAGAGCTTTCCCTTCATCTCCAAGCTTTGACGAAGAACCTTCGAAGAACGAAGAACGCGAAGAACGTCGTTCTTCAACGAAGAACTTCTCCGCCGAAGAACACGATCCATCCGCGACGCCGTATCCGCGACGCGACGTACTTCTTCCGCGTCATCCCTTCCGCGTCGGTTTTCCGCGACGAACGCCTTCGATAACAACTCTTCCTCCGACGTCAAAGGAATCGACACCAATATTCCACGACTCCGCCAACGTGTGATTATCGAGGTAGAGATTCTTGAGATCGTTGCTTTCTTTATATCTTGACTTTCCTCGAGACTTGACGAGGAACGCTCTCTTTTCCGACGAAGATCCGCCAACGTCGTGTCTCTTCGGGCATAGCACTTCGTCAACGGATTTGACGAACGACGACCGCGACGCCCGACCTCCGCGACGCCGTCTTCCGCGGATCGTAGACGATTCTTCGAATCTTAAAACCGAGGTAGGGGTTTTTGTTTTCTTTTGGATTCCTCATTTATTCTTGATCGTGCTTTTATCAAGATTAACGTGTGACATGTTTTTCTTTAAGTTGCGTTATTATTATTAACGCGAGGGGGGCCGGATCGCACGAACACGGCCGAACCCCCCTCCAACGTTTTTGTTGATTTTTATCTTGCGGGAGGAAGCAAGTGGCGTGGTGCCGTCGCACCACGCGGATGAACGTGCAAATATCATCGCGATACCGTCGCACGCACCTTTGAAGAAACAACAAGAACACGACGCCGTCGCGCCGCGTTGAATATTATCAAAGCACGGCGAAGGGACGCGGTGCCGTCGCACCGTGCCGGATGACGAACGCCGCGGCCGGTTCCGGGCCGCGGCGGGACGAGAAGACCGCGGCCGGTTCCGGGCCGCGGCGGGACGAGAAGACCGCGGCCGGTTCCGGGCCGCGGTGGGACGAGGAGACCGCGGCCGGTTCCGGGCCGCGGCGGAAGATAAGACCGGCGGCCGGGCCGCCGGCGTCGGAAGCCGAAGAGGGGACCGGATTTTCCGGTCCCGTTGGAGAAAACCGGCCGGCCGGCTGGCCGGCCGGAACCGGGGAATTAATTCCCCGGCCATCTGGCAAAACCCCCCTCTTAATGAGGGGGGCGGTTTTAATTTAAAGGGAGGGGGCCGGCTGCCCCCTCGGACCGGCTCAAGCAGGCCCCCCTCATGTGAGGGGGGGCGGTTTAATAAAATCGGCGCGGCATAGCCGCGCCGCCACCCTGAGGAAGCGGGGGTTTAACCCCCCGCGTGCGGCACCCCGTGCGGCACCCGCTGCCGCCGCCAGCGTGGCCCGCCGCCGCCGCCCGCGCGGCCCGCCGCCGCCGCCCGCGCGGCCCGCCGCCGCCGCCACCGCGGCCCGCCGCGCCGCCGCTCGCCGCCGCCGCGCCGCCGCTCGCCGCCGCCGCGCGCCGCCGCCGTCCACCGCGCCGCCGCGCGCCGCCGCCGGCCACCGCGCCGCCGCCGTCCGCCGCCACCGGCCGCCGCCGCCGGCCACCGCGCCGCCCGGGGGGGGGTCGGGCCGGGTCGGCCCGGACCCGGACCCCCCCGTTTCGAACCTGTTTTGGTTTTTGGCTCATAACTTGAGCCTCGGAACTCCGAATGACGAACCGTCTGCGGCAACGCGATCCTTGGATCGAGACGGTCGTTTCGGTTTATCGCACTCAAGGTTTCGGGTTACTTTGAGTTCGGCCGGGTTGGTTCGTTCACGAAACCAACCGGGCCTTCGGAGCGGAAACACTCATATCTTGAGCCACGAACGTCCGATTGACGCACCGTCAGTCGCGTTGTGTTCCTCTTAGTGAATCGGATCTTTTGGCATACTCCGCCCGAGGTTTGGACGCAGGTGGAGTACGGTCGGGTTGGTTTTTCCTTAAAAACCAACCGGGCCCCGGAGACGAAAATGCCAATAACTCACAGACCGGGCGTCCGATTGACGCGCCGTCTGTTTCGTTGACTTCCTCTTGATGAGACGGAACTTTTGACATACTCCGCCCGAGTTTTGGATGCAGTCGGAGTATGGCCGGGTTGGATTGTTCCCGAAATCCAACCGGGCCCCTGGAACGGGAAAAGCTGTTATCTTTCAGACAGGACGTCCGTCTGACGAACCGTCAGCGGCGTTGATGATCACGATGAGAAACGGTCCCTATGAGTATACCCTATGAGAGTTCGGGGTACAGTTGAGATACGGCCGGGTTTGGTTCGCTCACGAAACCAACCGGGCCCCTGGGACGAAAAGGCTAATAACTCACAGACCGGGCGTCCGATCGACGCGCCGTCTGTTGCGTTGAGACCCCTGTGACGAGACGGACCTTTGAGACACTTCTTCGTGGGTTTTTTTTGTGATACTTGGAGTATCGGCCAGTAGCTCGTGGAGCGGACCCTCCCGAAGACGAGCGTGCAGTGTACGGAGACCGTGTAACTAGCTGAGACCTGACGACTGCTTGACCGACTCGACTTGGAGTGAGTCGACTAGCCCAGTGGACGGAGCACTACTTTCTGAGGTGCAGACCCATGGCGGACGGAGTACGTGTGTGACAGTGCAGACCCGCGGTACTCGTCCGGAGAGTACCTCAGCAGGCTATCTGGGTGGCGCCCGGTATTTGGCGACAGACCCTCAGCGGACGGAGCGCCAGGTAGTTGGCCGCAAACCCGCAGTACTCGACAGGAGGAGTACTTCAGCAGTCCTAGGTTAGTGAGCGGCAGCCTCGGAGTCGTGACAGGACCACTGTACACTCTAGAGACGGAGCTCTTCAGTAGTTACGGTTTCGATAATGAAAATCCTGGTTTGAGCTGAGACTTTTGACCCTGTGTTACTTTATGATTGAGATGGGTCACTTGCTAACTTTGGTATATGTATGGGCATATACCCGGGTAGTGGTTATCCGTCGATTTCACAATTCTTGTGTTTCCTCATGATTGAGATGGGTTACTTGATAACTTAGGTATATGTATGGGCATATACCTAAGTAGAGTTTATCTGTTGAGATCTTCTTGTGTTTAACCTTGATGGTTTTTGTGAGACCTTGAGGGTCTCGGGGTCCCTACTGAGTATCGTTATACTCACCCCTGCACGGGCTATGCCCGCACCTCGTTGTGTTGGTTGCAGACGACGGACAGTGCTGACAGAAGCCGAAGGTTCGAGGACTGGACGATACCTGGAGGTGGACTATACGACGAGGCGGTACCCGGAGGAGGACCACTGGGCGGGACATACTCGGAGCGGATGGCGGGACCCGAGGAGCAGAGGAGCTATCTGTACCCACCCTTCAGGTGGGATTTCCAGTGGACATCTCAGCGTAGCAGCTTTACTTTTCAGTCGCTGTTTTTCCCTTTCGAGTTGTACTTTACAGTTGGGCTTGTATTTCCGGCCCCTTTTTACTTTTCAGTTCTTCTTTTTGTTCATAGTGTTTACTTCCGCTTGTACTCTGTGGTGCTTGTTTTCTTTATAAAGGCAATGCCTTCCCAGTTATCGGGATTTTACGCCTTTGGTGCTAGTCGCCAGCCCCTGGCCTATGGAAGGCGGGCTTGGGGTAGTCACGGCACGGGCCCCGAGGACGGGTCGTGACATGCAAAAAACAGAGTATCACATGTCTGGTGCTCTATTTCAGATATGACTTGGTGTTCTTCGTGGAGTATGTATTGATAATATGTTCTCTATTCTAATCTATGGTATCACATTTAATGCTTCCTCTATTCTTAGTGATGTTTCATGTGCTGGTTTTTTTAAGAATGCTCGTGCTTCTTCGTTATCACACACACTTGTTTCTCTGTCATCTCATTTTGTTTCTGGCCATGTTGTCCTTTTTATTCATGGAGTGCATGTGTTTGAGACGACATGATTCATGTATTATTCACCTCATACCACATACTATCATGTGAAAGGTCCAAAAAAGAAACATTATTTATGTCAGTGCATTTAAAAGCATAACTTATAATCGTTAGAGATTAAATTTAGAAATGAAAAAACTGATTAAGAAATGGCATCACAGTCTGTCTGGAAACAATTTCTCCTGGAAAAGGTGTCCCATTGTTTGCCTTTGAGAGGTGAGACAGTTATGAAGGAATAGTTTTATAGAGACCAGAAATTGGTCGTATAGATGGAGTGTTAGGATCACGACGCCTGGTCCTTTTCCAAACATCGAATAATGACTGAACACAGAACTGTTGTCACAAACATCAAAAGATCTGAATTTGGTTTCAGAGTCCAGTCACAGTGTCTGGGTCACAGTGTATGGGTCACAGTGTCAGTGTCACGATGTCTGGTCACGGTGTCTATCTCACGGTGTCAGGGTCACGGTGTCTGGTCATGCTGTCTAGTCTTTTCCAGAAAAACATAACTGGTGGCAGACTCACAGTTTCTCAGACTTAGCCAAATATCGGTATACAGACATAAAAAGTGATATTCATATAATGGATTAGACTTAATAATATATGTAGGAAATTCATTATAACAAGAAATAAAAATAATTTACAATAATTAAACATAGATCTTAAGATCTTGGATAGGATTATTTAAAGCATAATGAAACAAATCATCTGTACACTTGATTTGAGACAGATTACACTGGATTAACAAGTGTTACAGGATGTATAGGATTTGTGATCATTAAAATATGATTAACACATAAGGAGTCCAACAATGTATATAATATAATTATGTTATGTTTTGGTCGGTTTTGGATGAGTTTTGTAACTTTTTTTGGTCTTTTATGGAGGTTTATGATTTTATAATAGTTAGTGTAACAATGAAACACCTTTCAAGAAACCATGTCACAGATGTAGTGGGAACTAGGTTGGTGCACAGTTAGGAGCACAGTTTGGCCAAATTGTGTTGCACCCAGGAAAAATTATGTGATGTTTGATAAAGCGGATTATAAAGTATATTTAAATTTGTTCTAACCAAGTCATCCAACCATGTGATCAGTTTTTGTTGGCATTGACTATTACACAGTTTTCATAACCGCATGCCCTAATCATCCACCATTAAAAAATCCAAAAATTCCGTATATCACTCGGTTTAAACCCTTAATGGATCATTTTACCAAATATAACTCTATCATGGATTCCATTCCTTCAAAATTATATGTATTCCTTTCCTATTGATCCGAGAGTGATTCACTAATGGATTTAATAGCATTGGAGGCCATGATTTCATCATAAGTGTATGTTCTTGGTTTTTTCTATAGATTTATTTGTCTTCCATCTCTTGGATTCATGGATCTAATCTTTTGGGAATATATTATGTTGTGTGATTCCAATCTTGATTATTTATTTATTTTTGAATGATAGGGAACAATATATTAGTTTGTATTTGGGAGTTTCAAAACTATTTTTTTGGTGATCTGAGTTGTTCTTAATTTTCACTAATTTTATCGAGGTTGGTGCTCCACTCTTGACTCCTCTTAGTTAGAGCATGAATGATTGATTTGATATTGAATAAATTTATTTACATTAATTGTGAAATTTATGTGCAGTGTTTTATAGAAAACCTATTTTATGATAGTTTTGGGAAATAGTGAAATTTATTGGTTTTAGGGAAAATGATTTTCATTCATATTTATAAAATTACAATTTCAAAATTACTGATTGATTTTGATTCATGGGAAATGGTTGGTATAAATTTTTTCAATTTTTTTTCTATTAAAATTGTTTAGTATGATTTGTTTGGAATGTTATTTGGCATGAATGTTTGGCAGGTGTTCATGTCCTTTTGTGACAGATAAGAATATGGGGTTTCCCCCGTCAAAATGAGGTAATTAAGGGTATTAACATGTCCCCATATAAATGGTTCACCGAGTGACCACTTGGTGATTGGAAAAATCACTACTCTTGAGTATAGGGAGGTCCAGGGATTCATGCATTTATTGATGTACGGATGTGTGGAAATGGAATATGAATTCAAAATTTGAATTTGGGAAGTGGGTTTAGAATTTTTTTGGATTCATTCCTTTGAAAACATACTATTTTCAAAAATTAATATTCTTGGCTATAAACCTCATTAGTTTTTTTAAAACTATTTAATATAAATGATTTAACATGTTCTTTCCTAGTAGCGTGTGTTGGGTTGTCATTTGTAAAATCCAACAATGTTTTATACTCACCCCATACATGAGAACATTTGTGGGTTTGTATATATTGTATATCAAGGGATAAGTAAAGGCAATGTAACTCATTTCTTTACTGATTCATCATAATATCATCGGAATGGCTCATGGAGTCAGATCGTGGTGTAGGTTAGGAGTTTCGGAGTTGATGTCTTTCCTTTCATTGAGGCTTCTAGTATAAGGTTCCTCTTTGTAGTATGATATAAATATTTATTTCGTTTCTCTTTGAGTTGAATTAAATTTTACTCATGCATCATATAGTGGTTTTCTAGTTATGGTTTTCTTATAATGATTGATTTATCTTCAAATAGATAATAATCCCCCAATTTTTATAAATTAATTGGCATTTATGAATAGCATTTGGTGTCTTTGGGATGTGACTAATGTCCTAGTAGAATTTCCACCAATTAGTAATCCAATGGGAGAGGGACGAGATGTAACATTAGTGCTATAATCTCATGAATTAACCCAGAACTCTATATATTTTAAAATATGACACAATAAAGAGTTCAGGGTTTCAATTAACTCATATCACAATAAATGGTTAGAATACATATTTAAATTTCTAATTCACTTTATAATGAATCAATACCACCACATAATAAGACTATTATATGAGTTTTATTTGGTCACATGACATTAGTTTTTTGAATCTATAATGAAACATATCGGTTTAATTCTTAATCGCATGTCATCATAATATGAAATAACATAAAAACATCCCAATCTTAGTAGTTACTTCCCACTATCCCCAACAAATTATATTAATCTCAATCACAAGAAAATAGATGATGATTTCAGCAAATATCCTACTTGAAGAAAATAGTAACCACTACAATCAATAATAAAATAAAAAAACATAAATTTTATCTATATGATTATATTTACCCAAATTTAGTATCACATCTCACATTGTAGTTTCTATTTTAAGATTCATCAATATGATTCAGTCATAAAAATACATAAACAACTCATGACCATCCCAAAGTCCTATATTATGACTACATGAAACTGAGTACCTCTATAAACATAGCCAAAAGGTCCAGGGTCCGGTCAACCATCCTTGAGAAAAAATTATATAGAATAATAAGAGAGGAAAAGTGTTACAAGGTTTTATTGCAAAGTCTGGTGTGTAAAGTACCACACATGTCTGCCTCCACCAAAGGAATACAAAAATAAGGAGTTTCAAAAAACCACATCATACCCATCTTTGAAACGGCCTTTTTCGACAACGCATCCATAACATGATTTTCTTTTCCATAAGCATGTGAGACCACAAAATTGAGTTGCCCAATATTATTTAAACAATCACTCTAATGGGGCAGAATTTTCCAAAGCACACTCTTTGTTCATGCTTTCGAAGCCTTGACAGCTATTTCAGAGTCAGATTCAATCCATAAGGAATTCCACTTATATTGAATGGCATACGGTAATGCATACACAATAACCCGTAATACTGCTTCGTAAGACACACCAATTCCTGTGTAATGCTAGAGGCATCCCTTGATAGTGCCACGATAGGTGCGAAAAACACCACCAAAACCCTAGTGTCCTGGCATACATGTGGCCACGCCGTCAACGTTAACCTTGATCCATGGGGAGATAGGGGGATCCATCTTATGTATTTGAGAATTTTGGGATTCCTCGGCCTGCTTGCAATGCCCAACCACCGAAGGGTGTCAAGATATTCAAAGTTGTTGGAAATGTCACGTGCTTGTAGAACCGAGGCCGCATACGCCTCACTATGAATCATCATGTTGCCAACACATATTGATGGTTGTTGGACATCAAAAGGGCTGGAATTCCTTTCATTCCAGGTTGCTGAAAAAAACTATTGCAGTGGCCGCAAGAAGGCAGTTCTTTATTTGCTCACTTCAGCTAGAATTTGTGAGCAGTTCCATAAAATTCTGCACCTACATTTGAGTATCAAACGGCATTCCAAATAAATATACAACATATTCCCATAGGTGATGTAAAAAAAAAATTAAAGAATATATGATTACTATCTTCCGCTGCCTTGAAGCATAAAACGCATACTAACACCATGTGTTGTCTAGTCTTATAACAATCTCTAGAATTGAATTGACCAAACCTATTACACTTCCATATCAGGATTTCCTGCTCCACGGAGTAGTATTTTTGAATGTCCAGCTGATGTTGAACATGTATCAAATGACTGTGACATTGATAATGAGTGAAAATATTATCAATGGTCATATCCATAAGACCAGGAGGAATATTTAATTGGGTTACCAGTGGGATGCTAAGCCAATTGCTGCTCCAACAGTTGAGAGTAGAATTCCTACTCACCAACCATTGAACCTCCTATGCAGTTTTATTGAAAGACTGCTAATTTGCCAGCCAGAGAGAGGATGCAAGATAGAACTTATATCCATTCAATGATTTCTCAATAAAACTTCCAGATAAGAATTCATCCTAAGAATCATTAGTGAGAAAATTCCATTTAAATTTCACAATGAGGCAATCATTAAATAATCATTGATCTTTGATCCCAAGGCCTCCCATTTCAACGGGCATCATGCACTCCTTCAATGCAACATCTATCATCTTCTTTTCATAAATTGAACCAGAACAAATGAAGTTTCTAATATTTCCTTAAAGCTCCTTAATGATCCCTCTAAGACACCTGTAGATGGAGAAAGAATAAATGTATTTTGAAGTTATTACTGAGTTAACAAGACATACAATTCTAGCAAGGGATATTGATTTCCCTTTACATTTCTCCATTTGACCAACAATGCTGTTGAATATACCTTAATGGTGTTGTCGTCAGACCTTACCCGAAAAGAGAGGGACACCAAGATAATAAAATGGGAGATATCCTCTTAGAACACCAATTTTATTGGCTATTATGTTTTGTTTACTTACCAGAATCTCATTCCCAAAGACAAAAGAAGATTTTTCCCTTCTTATGGCCTGACATGCAACCTCTTTATAAAGAGAAAATAGGGTTTTGATGACAAAAATAGTCCTTTTGTAGCATGCCCATGTTGAAGGATATCATTAGAATAGAGTAGGTGTGTGGGAACAAAGTTATATCTACCTTATTTCATTTTTCTATAACCACCCGCTTGAGTTAGATCATCAAAGAATTTTCCCAAATAATCTAATGAAATGGAAGACAAATGTTGCGAGAGTGGATCACCCTAACGCACACCCCTTGAACATGAAAAACATCCTCGGAGAGTTTCTTTAATGAGAATGGACAACTTTGCTGAGTTGATAATTAAATTAATAATATCGATAAAATCAACAGAGAAACCTTACCACCTGAGATTATCATAGTGAAAGCTCCATTTAGGTGTATCAAAAGCTTTGGAAATGTCAATTTTGAGTGCGAAACTCCCCGCTTCACCTTCTTCCTCGTTAGAATAATGCCTTCTTAGGCTGTAAAAAGCAATATTGTTTGTTCCTTCCTGGGAAAAAACAAAACTGGTTTGGAGAAATGACATGTTTTATTATCTCCCCTACCATTTTCCTGATTATTTTCTAATTAATTTGGGAATGGTATTCCCAAGAGCAACCGGTTTGAAGTCCTTGATATCAAGGGAATTGTCTTTCTTAGTTTGCAAGGCAATGAAGCTAGCATTTACTTCATGAGGTATTGAGCAGTGAGTGAAAAACACCTTCATTGCATAAGTGATATCCTCCTGTAAGATATCCTAGTAGAACATCACAACCATGTTAGTGAATCCCTTATTGCCAGTCGCACGTTCCATATTGAGAGAGAAGAGGGTTACTTTAATTTCCTCCTTGGAGGGAGCCTTGATAAGAGCACTGTTTTGATGATCATCAATATAGGGAACAATGTTATCAATAATCTTATGTGTTACATCCTGCCCATCATCATAGTAGATACCCATAAAAGAATCCACAATGGCTTGAGATATTTCATCGTCAGAGCTATGGAGCTATCCATTAATCTTAATGTCCTTAAGCCCAACCTTTTCCCTCCAATCATTGTGCAATCTGTGGAAGCGTTTAAAATTCCTATCCCTGTCCATTAAGCATTTCACACTCAATTGGTCTTTCTCTAGCCTGTCCTTCATCATTATAAGTTCATCAAGCTTTTGGTGGGCCTGAATTTCCTCCCAGGAAGGTGAACTCTCATATTGAATTCTGATTTAACAACAAGTAAGTTCATCTTCAGCAGATTTAACTTCCATGTCATGCTTAGAGAATTTTTGCTTACTCCATAGCTTTAGTATGTTTTTCATATGCTTTAATTTATAGGCCAACCTATAAAAGGGGAAACCGATTGGCTCAATATTCCATGATTTAAGAAAAATATTTCTTCATCTAGGATTAACAAGCAATCAATTATTATATCTGAATCGAATATGAGATGACTGTAGCAAACATGTAGAAACAACCACTAGGATGGGGTTATGATTAGAATGGTGCTTGTGGAGAGTGAATCCGGAGACACCATGTGCACCACTTATGTCATCCATTTGAAAAAAGCATTTTTCGATATTACTCTCCTGTCTTCCATTTAGAGTATACCGATGCCAAGTGAATTCAGCGCCTACAAGAGGATCCTCCAAAAAGCTACACTGATCAATGCAACAACATAGTTCTACATATGAAATTCTATTGAAGTGGAGTAAGGTTTTCTCCCCATGCTTCAAAACAGTGTTGAAGTCGCCATGAATTATCCATATGCAGTTATTTGTAGATATACCTACAAGATCATGCCAAAGCACTCTCTTTTTGATGTACGATGTTGAAGCATACAGAAATGAGACGAGAAAGTCATTCCCTACAATGTTGCATGTGAATGGGTTATTCTGAGGCTTATTATTGCCTGAGATAATGACCACACATACATGATAAAGAACCCAATGATGATCCATGTTGACGGTATAGAGTTTTTATGAAATGAATTTATAACCCAGAGATTCCCATTTGAAATTCTTCCAATTCTCAAATAGAAGATTTGGTTCAGCAATACCTATAAGTAACCGCATATGGGCCAAGATAAAGTGTCTAAGGGCTTTGATTTTTAGGGAGTTCCCTATCCCTTGACAGTTCTAGTAGAAAATCCTCATTGTTGAAGAGATTTATCCCCTTTCTGAGGGCCTCATGGACTTGCCATTACATTTGGATCTTGTTGGGGCACAGCGGACCTCAAATACACAAAACGGGAGCAAGAACGGAGCAACACAAGAATTTTAACGTGGTTCGGTCGTATGACCTACATCTACGGGAGAAGGAGATCTTCTCTATTCACGTCACTCCAGTTCTCGACGGAGGATTACAAAAATACATCACACACAATTTTTTCCCTTACAAACAATGGGATTTTCATCCCGTTTAAATAGAGAATGAAAACTAGGTTGTTGGAGGGTAGCTCATCTACCCTTGAGTTCCTCCTGCCGCTGGCTACCCACCGAGTCGGCTGCCCACCATGAAAGTCCTTGCAGCCGCCTGGGTAGGTTCTGCCGACAATGAAGACTCCCAAATAGGGAGTGGCCCCCACAAATCTCCCCCTCACGACCAATTTGGGGTAGAAGCTTGACCTGCAGTCTCCTTGCTGGTGTTGAAAACTTCATCAGCAAATCGAACACGCTTCTTCACTCCAGATGACGTGGCACTTCCAGCATCTTCACTCGATCTCGGGATGACTGTGGTCCCCATCAAAAGATACAACCCTTGGGACTCCTTCCCAGTAAATATCGCTGCATCCCCACGTGAGACTTCCAACGCTCCACCTGCTATGGAAATCTTGAACCCTCTCGCATCGAGCCTACTCAATGATATCAAGTTCCGTCTCATCCTCGGAACGAATTTCACATCACCCAGTTTACGAACTCCTTCATCGGGTGTCTTCAATTTCACCGTCCCGACTCCTTGAACCTTGCATGTTGACCCATCACCAAGTCGCACCGAGTCTCGCACCTGCTGAAAAGTATCAAATGTACCTCTCGTCGTATATATGTGTGTCGAGCACCCCGAATCCAGAACCCATCCGTCTTCTTTTGGATTTTGAGCCCGCTCGTTCTTCCTTCTCAGAAATCGGCATTCCCGCTTTATGTGCCCGTATCTTTTTCAGTAATGACACTGCACTTTTTCCCGTTCAACTCGCTCATCTGAGTGCACGCTTCCCGTTGTCACGCAGATTTCATCATCTGCATATTATCCTGTGATGTTCACATCCTCCTCTTCAACATTCTTCTTCCCAGCAATGTACCGTTTGCGCTCTGGGCAGTCACTTTTATAGTGACCCTTCTTCTCGCACCAGAAACACGTGATTTCGCTCGTATCACGTCCCCTGGATTTTGGCCGCCATTCTTTACCTCTTGACTGTCGATGTCGGCTCCTCCCACGCTGATCATCTCGCATCGCCATGATTTGCTCGCCTGAATGCGTCGAAGGTCTTCGGAATGCCTCCGAATCTTGAAGTGATGCCATCATATCGTCCAGCTTCAATGTCTCCTTCCCCACGAGCAATGCAGTCACAAGCCCATCAAATGAGCTTGGTAGGGATGATAAAAGCAAAAGAGCTTTATCTTCCTCTCCAACCTTCACACCGAGCCCCAATAACTGTGTGAGGATCTTGTTGAATTCATTGGTATGATCCAACAAATTCGCTCCCTCGTCCATGCGCAACTGGTACAATTTCTTCTTCAGGAACAACTTGTTGGTGAGCGACTTCGCCATATACCGCTGCTCCAACTTCTTCCAGATCTCTTTCGGTGATGTCTCATCCAACACCGAGTATTTTACCTCATTCGCCAAACACAGTCGAATTGTGCTGACGACCCGCATCTCGAGCTCTTCCCAATCATTGGCACTGGTTGTCTCGGGCTTTTCTCCGATCAACGGTCTGATCAGGACCTGTTGCACCAAAAGATCATTCACTGTGCTTTGCCACAAGCTGAAATTATTTCGACCATCGATCTTCTCGATGTCAAATCTTGGTAGTGCTCCGCCACCAGCCATCGTCGTCGTCGTAAAACGCGATCACCACCGTCGATGTCGCACCTCTTAATCACCACCTGATAGAGTGCGAATTTTCAAAAACTGACCGTACGGATGTGTCCAGAACGGTCGAAATAGTCGGAATCGACTCCTGGATCGTCGAAATCGGACACCAATTGACCGAGATATGGTCAAAACACGTTCAACGGTCCAGATCGCTCGCTGAAGTGGCGCTGACGTGTCGCTGACGTGGCACGCCGGAATTCCTGCGGGAATATTGCCGGAATTGTCGCCGGCGGCGTGAACAGTTCCGTCTTCTCCGGCACGGGGGTACTGTTCACCCGCGGGTTTGACCGAACTTTGACCGACCATATCTACTTCGTTTTAGCTCCGTTTTCAATGCCGCTTGCGTCATCGGAATCGTCTCGCCGCCCCCTTCACGGATCTGGCCTCAGAAAAATTTTCCGACCACTTTCAATTTTCCGGCCACCGGAAAATTTGCCGTCGCCTCGCCGGTTCACCTCCGTTTGCTCCGCCTCGCCTTTGATACCACTTGTTGGGGCGCAGCGGACCTCAAATACACAAAACGGGGGCAAGAACGGAGCAACATAAGAATTTTAACGTGGTTCGGTCGTATGACCTACATCCACGGGAGAAGGAGATCTTCTCTATTCACGTCTCTCCGGTTCTCGACGGAGGATTACAAAAATACATCACACACAATTTTTTCCCTTACAAACAATGGGATTTTCATCCCGTTTAAATATCGAAGGAAAACTAGGTTGTTGGAGGGTAGCTCATCTACCCTTGAGTTCCTCCTGCCGCTGGCTACCCACCGCGTCGGCTGCCCACCATGAAAGACCTTGCAGCCGCCTGGGTAGGTTCTGCCGACAATGAATACTCCCAAATAGGGAGTGGTCCCCACAGATCTTTATTATTTTTCCCTTCGCATTCCTTCCTTCCTGACTGGGCAGTGTTGATGTTCAATGGATCTTTCAAGCCTCCATTGGATGGGTCTCTCTCCTTTTTCTGGGGAGAGCCCAGAGTGTGTAGTGGGGGTTGTCTTCTGGTTCATCTGACCAAGACACCATCTTGAAAGTCAAACTTCCTAACAAGCTGCTCCATTCTAGTAGATTTCTCTGTGGATGTTGTTCTCTGAGAAACATTAGAGGAAGGGACATTAGCGAATTCCCCATCTATTTCACTGATATCGACCTACTATTCCATATCAACATTTTGATCCAAATTCAGAGCATGTTGTGGGACCTCCTTCTTGATGGGAATTATATGTGGCGTTATGCATTCACTAGTAGGCTGCATGGATTTCACAGAAGGCTGTTTTGACGACCGAGAAAAATTAGACCCATCTGCCTCTGGCAGATTTCAATCCTGTGGTGCTGTACTGCTGTGAAGTTGTCCACTTATATTCAGAATTTTTTCCATTACCTGTTTAGAGGCAGCACATGAAGTATCATCCAGTGATGCTCCATCAGTACGTTTCTGTTGCCGAACATCTGATTAGACATTATCATCAGTGAATGCAACATTTTCCTTATCACTCATGTCGGCTGATACAGATCCAGAAGTATCATGCTCTATGGGAGCTGCCTCAGTCCCGCCATCCCTGCTGGAAGGGGGAATCAAATCCTGCTGAGGCTCGAAAGGTATAATTCCTTAAATTTTCCTTCTCCAGGTAGTGGAATCATGTCACTTCAGCTTCAAAATGGAGCATTCAGTTTCCCTTCAACATTCAGAGATAATGTGACCAATGTACTATCAACCTATATAGAAATTGTGTTCATATTGGATTTCAAGGACAATTCGATCATCTCTAGTAGTAAGAACAACCTCCTCCACCAGAGTACCAGACATATCCACTTCCACCAAATTCTTGGCGTAGTGGCCAAACCTAGGATTTTTTGTTTGCTTGTCCATTCTGATCGGGTTCCATACTGAGTATGCAATGTCCCACAGGATTCATGGATGCCAATACAGCTAGTCGAGCAGACAAATTCTAATCCAAACCTATGTGAAGTTGTTCCTAACATTGTTGGGATCAAAATTTCTATCCCACTCATGGATTCTCTAGAATCTAGGATTTAAGGGCATATATCCTTTACACCAGTTCTTTCTACTGGCGTCTTCGGATGGGAATACCATGTGATAATACCCGCAACCCATGGATGTCATTTTCCAGTCATCAATCCCCAATAGATCATAAATCCATTGGGTGAGATCATGACACCTCCGTGGGTTTTCTCCATTATCCACCATCACCCTAGCAATAATGGAGTGTTTATATATGTGTACCAATTCTTCCACTGCATCCTAATTCCCCGATACATGAACTATCCCCCATTTCTGGATGATTCTTCTCGGAGGGGGAATATCAAAATCATTGAAGGAAAAGGAGTTTGCAGATTTCATGACATCAGCAAAAAATAATCGTGGAGCCTCAATCATCTAAGAGCTAACAAATTTAGGTTTCTTTGCAAGTTGAAATAGCTCCTTGTGTCCATGATGCTCATTCATATTTCAGTCTGTGGAGTCATCCCTTCCATTGATGAGGATTCGGCCAGTTTTGGGATTTTCCCCTTCCTTCCCTTTCACCCGTTGCTCCGCCATCAATTCCTATATCTCTATAAACAATGTTTAAACTATCCCAAATAATCTTGAGATGTGTCTAACTACATATTACAACCTAATTATCTTATATTAATCTATGGTATTATAATATACTAGTATGTTAACTCTTTAGGACCACCAATAATAGGCTATAGGATACTAAACATCATTGAGTTATCCACACCGAATGATTGCTGGCATTTCCTTTAAAAAAAATTGTCACATTCTATCATGAAAGATCATGTAACAAGACAGAAATGAATAAAAAATTTACAATATAACATATACATATATAATAAAAACATCATATTATAACTAAAAATAATATAATGAAATCAGTAAATTCAATAGACATATACAAAATAGATGTTAACACGAACAAATGACTACACGACTCTGGTCATTATAATGGATACTACCCTGCAATATATCTATTAGATAAACAATCTATCTCTATCCTTCATTGTCATTCAAGATTCACCTACTGATTCTCATGTACACATTATGATCCTTCTGTAAGTATAGGGGTAGTGTTGAAAAATAAAAATCAGTATAGTTATTCTAAGTAGCGATTTCGACCATTGAACATCTATTTTTTTGGAATCAATAATGATTAATGTATATAAAGTAAAATCACTAGAATCCATCTTGGAAATATTTTTCTTAAAGATAAATCCTTATCAATATATTCATATATTACTTTCATAACTCATAATAAATAAAAATATTTACTTATATAATATATACATGATTAATTATTTTGAAAAGAATAATAACATCCCCCATGAACGAAATTTTTTTGGAGTGTCTCTGTGATATCATAGATCAATCTAGTATCCCACTCATTAATGAGAAGATCCTGAGTTCAACCCAAATGATCCATGCCCATGACATAACTAATGTTCGACCTCATCCACACCTCATGTAGATAGTTGTTGTGAAATATAAAAAGACAAAAATAATAATAACCTGATCCCACATCCATTAAAATATTTCCTACAAAATAACTCACCCTAAATGTATTACTCTCAATTCTATAAATAATACACATCTCTATATATCCATGAGATTCCAATGGAAATACATGCTTCTATATATATAATTATACATGAAAATGTTAGATTAAATACATGTATCCAAAATTATAGTCATATATCTAGTCCTACTAATCCTAATGTTGTGGGATAATGAAGAGAATAAAATTTAGTGCGTCACTATCCACCTGAATCCATGCTTTTTGGGAGATATAATGTGTAATATTATTAATGAATTATCATGTCCCATTATCATATCGAGGATATTTTTATAATTTCTCATATATATTAATCATATACAATAGATATTAGAGGAGTTACCCATCTCCGCACATCTCTTGGAAAGTATCTAGTATTTCTCAAACAAGGGGTGTATGTGAAAAGGGATCGATATATTTATGATTCATTTCAAGTATCAACCTTTATGTGTGGGTGAGAAGGGTATGGTCACTATAATCTCACTCTATCACTAGAAGAAGGGTGATTGTAATGAAAACCAGTGAAATACATTTCCACATTCCATATCCATTGATCATAGAATGCATCCCATCTCGTTGACGATAAGCCAAAAAAATAATCATCTCATTCAAAATCAAGGATCTTTTTATAAGTCACAAAATACATCTCATGTATTAATTAAAAGTTTTTATGTAATATATAATGGATTAAAATATTACAATATCATAAAAATACAATGATAAATCCATAATAATTAAACTAAAGTAATTGAATTATTCCACAAGGAACATCACAACATGATAAATATCACATATTTCATTATAAGAGATGTTCGGGTTATGAAAAGTGATCTATGTAATTTTACATTATTCAAGAGTTGATGAATTTATTATCTGGATATTTTTCAAAATGATTCATCCACTATATAATTTAATGTTGATGAAACAATACTTCATTGTATTTCCCTTATTTAACTGACAACCACTAGTCTCTTCAAATTAATTTTTGTATAAGATCACTATTAAAAAAATTTACCATCAATAGAGTTATTCCATTATCTAATTCCCTTTAATGGATTACCATCCATCCAACATCAACTATTTTTTTATTAATATGGAAACAATATCAAAGTCTAAGGGGGTCTAAAATAATGGATACCCAGAGCATCTCCTCTAATCGGGTTATCCCCCTCTTGCTTGAAATTGTTGGCATTGAACAGAATATTTAGCCCCGTGTATGCCACGGAGGCAAGATGATTCACAACCTTTTCCACCCACTCCATGTGTGATCCACCTGTGTATTTTTTTCGAAGTTTTTTTTTCTATTTTTGACAGTATATGATATAGACCGAGGGGTAACACGTCTTCCATGAAAGGTGTCATGGAGGAATAAATATTCTGTTTCCACTTAGGATATTCCTATTTTTTCTGTCTACATAAGGATAATGAAATCATCATAGTTATCGCCTCATCTTGAAGAGGGTCACCATTACCATATATCTCTTTAATGGCTAGAATGACGTTCCCCCACATGTCCCGCACCACACCCCCACCTCGCATTCTTCCCAGAATGCACGACCCATCTTTATTTAAGCTTATATCTCTCATTCAGTGGGTGACAAACCCATTGACTCTCTAGTATGTTGAAGGAGTCATGAGATGTCATGACCTGTCCTTGGGGCCCGTTTCGTGACTACCCCAAGCCCGTCTTCCATAGGTCATGGGGTGGAGACTATCACCAAAGGCGTAAACCTGATAAAAAGGGAATACATAGCCTTTAATAAGTAAGAAAACAACAGAGTACACAACTGGAAGTAAATACTAAGTAAAACTGTATAAAAAAGAATGTGTTGAAAGGAAAGGGGCCAGAAATACAAGCCCAACAGTAAAGTACAACAACCGTAAAGCTAGTACAACTGCAGAAAGGTAAAAAGAAACTACCGAGTCATCCTCTGGGAATCCCACCTGAAGGGTGGGTACAGATGGCCTCCTCAGCACCCCAGGTCTGTCTGTCCGCTCTGTGTACGACTCTCCAAGTGGTCCACCTTTGGGTACCGTCCAGCTCTACAACTCTCTACCTCAACCAATGATGTCTTTCGTCTGCAACCAACACAACGATGTGCGGGCATTGCCTGTGCAGGGGTGAGTATAACGATAGTCAGTAGAGACCCCGAGACCCCCGAAGGTCTCCCAGAATCCACGAAGGATAAACCATAGAAGAAAGATACAATCACGAAGTATCAACCAACCCTACTTAGGTATATGCCCATACATATACCTAAGTTATCAATCAAAGTTCGGCTCCAACTCTCAAGCCCAAGCAGAACCCAGTCCACACAGGAAGTAAAATCAATCACCTCGAAGATAAATGACTGAAAGTCAAGACTCAACTCACACAGGTTTACATATTTCATAGGGTGATAGAGATGATCAGATGTAGTCATTGATTCATCTAAGCTGTCAGACCCACATAGGATATATGACCAGCTAAGTTGTCGGGCCCACATAGGATACATGACCAGCTATTCTGTCGGACCCACATAGGATACAAGAACATAAGTCAGAACTGTCGAACCCACGTAGGATTCCTGTACAGTAGTCGTCGTTGTCGAACCAATGGAGGATTCTGGTACAGTAGTCCTTGTTGTCGAAGCCACGTAGGATTCTAGTACAACATTCGTCGCAACCAGCTCCAGGGTTCCCGCACACAACATACTCGATTCCGGGAGGGTACGCTCCTCGAGTCAAGTGTGGATACATCAAATATCACAAAGTCCTGAGTTGATGAATCTTGTAGTTCTGTCTCATCATAAGGAACCCAACGCGATAGATGACGCGTCAATCAGATGCCCGGTCTGAGAGTTTTTGGCATTTCTGTTCCAGGGGTCCGGATAGATTTACACTCGATCCAAACCCGATCATTTTCCAATGTTGTCCAAAACTCACTTAGAGTATTTCAAAAGGACCGCCACGTTACGAGGATCCCAGTTCCACAGACGAAGCGTCGTTCAGACGCACTGTCTTGAAGAAATTCGGATTTAAGCGAAGTCGGGCCCAGCCTGTCAAGCCCAGTGGGCTGGAGGGTTGGCCGGACCCGGCTCGGCAGGTCCCACCCGGCTGGGGGGTCGGCCTGGCTTGGTTTGGCTGGTCCGACCCGACTGGGGGGGTCGGCCCAGCCTGGTGGGGCATGGCCCACTTGTGGACCTGGCCCGCGATGTGGGCCTGTCCGGTTTACCCGACGGTGCCAAGCGGCGCCGCCTCTCCCCTGCCGGGCCGGCCGTAGCCGGTCGGTTTTGTCCGGCGCATGTGGCCCGTGCAACGGGCCATGGTTCTTCACACGTGGCACCTGCGGGCACCGCGGTTTTCCTGCCTGCTCGACAGGCAGCAGGCTGGTTCGCTCAGCAGAGCGGCTCGCGGGTGCGGGCCGTGGTCTTCTCCGCCGTGCGGCGCCTACGGGCACCGTGGTCCTCCAACCCAACCAGCAGTAGCCGGACGGTTCATCCAGCCGAGTGGCCCGTGGACGTGGGCTGCATATTTCTCCAAGCGGCCGGCACGACGGTGCTGGTCCTCCACCGTCGCAGCCCTTCTGGCCGCAGTTCCACTTCCCTCCACCGCAGTCCTCCTGGCCACGGTTATTCTCCGGCGCTCTGCAATGGCACTGCGCCATTTCCGCTCCGCCTCCAACGTCATCAAATAGAAACAACAAAGGGGAGGGTTGGGCCATGTTCATGTGGTCCGAAACCTCCTCATTACATTGATAACAATCAGCACATCAATACACCAACTTAACGATGTAGAACAGAGGGTACAATCAAACATTAGAGTAACCCCTACCTCATATTTGATGTTTGTACGTTGACGAGTCATGGAAGACGGGCGTCGTGGAAGATGGGCGTCGTTCCGTTAACGTCGTTGGGGAATTATCTCCATGAAGTCAAGTCGAGATGACGCCCTCGGTATACTTCGTGGGCGGTGGTGCTTCCCTTCATTGCTCCGGTTGAAGAAGGTATAATGGGTTGCTTCACGTTCTTCAGAGACGTGGATCATTCTTCATCAAGAGGTTTATGTTCTTCCAATAGTTCTCCTCCTCTCCTTAGTTCTCCCCACAATGTTTATGCCCACCCAAATAAAAGAATATAATCTCTCATTTTAATGTTGGAAAAATGAATTCAAAAGAATTAAAACACTAAATATTAATTAATTAAGTTGGTTCACTTAATTAAATGCAAGGAGTTGTCAAGAATTTCAAAGGTATCAATTAATTATATACAAGTAAGAGTTGGCCGATTAAGAGGGAAGTTTGAGAGTTAAAGGGGTTCAAGGGGAGTTGAGGGGTTTGAGCTCGTGTGGGCCCCACCACAAAATATCTTCCCATCAGAGGTTATGTGGGGGGGGGGAACCACCTCCAACATCCCTTAAGAGAAAATAACAACCACCTGAATAAAAATTATGTCACACATAATTTTATTTAATTTATTAAGAATCCCCTAAAAATTAACTTCTGCTCTCGACCAAACGCAACTGTAGTAAAGGTCTCCTTAAGAGAATAATGGCACTACGAGTTCATCAGTGTCCTCTGATTTCAATTCCAAACACCAGTTAAAAATATATAAAATCCAGCTCGTACGATCACTGAACGTACCCGAACAAAATTTCAGAAATTGATTCCGGGCACACCGGGCATCGGAATTAGGCGCCGTCAGAAACCGCGTACTCGTAAAATTTCCATAGGATTTCCATGTCGTTACATTATCCCCACCTCAGGGATTTAAATCCCCAAATGATACAACACACACTAAGAGAACAAATGAGGGTACTGAGCATGCATTTGAGTCTCCCGCTCCCATATGCTCTCCTGGTGGTTCCTGTACTGCCAGCGAATGCACACCAGAGGAATCGACCGTCCACATAGGACCCACTCCTGTCGATCCTCAATCTCCATTGGAACCTCTGTGAATATCGCCCTGTCATCGATGTCCAGCTCCCCATGGTTGATGATGTGGGATGGGTCGTGCACATATCTCCTCAGCTGAGATACGTGGAAGACGTCATGCTCCTGGTTCCACTGAGGTGGAAGAGCCAAGCGGTAAGACACCTCGCCTACTCTACTGAGAATCTTGAATGGTCCAATGAATCACATAGATAACTTGCCACCTTGGCCAAATCTCCATAGACCTCGTTGAGGTGAGACTCGTAGAAAGTTGTGTTCGCTATCCTCGAACTCTAATAGTCTCCGTCTCCTATTAGCATAGGACTTATGTCTTCTCTGTGCAGTCTTCATCTGCTTCTGGATAATCTGCACCTTCTTCATCGTATCCTGCACCATCTCTGGTTTTACAAGTACTGACTCCCTTAGGTCAGTCCGGTGTTGTGGTGATCTGTAAGTTCAACTGTAAAATTCATCATAAGGGGCCATCCTGATGGTGGAGTGGTAGCTGTTGTTGTATGAAAACTCCACTAGGAGTAAGTGATCCTCCCAGCTGCGACCAATGTCATAGACACATTCATAGATCATGTCCTTGAAATTCTGAATAGTCCTCTCAGTCTGACCATCCGTCTAAGGATGGAAGACGATGCTCAAGCGAAGCTACATCCCAAAAGCCTCCTACAACCCCTTATGTAGCCGGGAAGTGAAACGAGAATCTTGATCGGATATGATCGTTGATGGCACACCATAAAGCTGTACGATCTCATGTATGTAGAGGTGTCCCAAGCTCTCTACTGAGCCCTGCTCTCTGATCGGTTGGAAGTGGGCCGACTTGTTGAGTCGGTCTACAATCACCCAGATAGAGTCATGTCCTCTGGATGTATTTGGAAGTCCCGTCATGAAATCCATGGATATCACATCCCACTTCCACTATGGGACCTATAACGGATGAACCAAGCCTACTGGAACATGGTGCTCCGCCTTCACTTGCAGAAAAGTGAGGCATTGTGAGACAAACTCTTCTACATCCTTTTTCATACCTAGCCAACAGTGCTATCTTCTGAGGTCCTGATACATCTTCACCACTCCTGGATGTCCCTCTAGAGGGGAAGTGTGAAACTCCCTCAACACCGCCTCCTACAGTGCAACTGGTACCATGGTACGTCCTCTGAAGAGGATGACGTGCTCCCCGCCTTTAGAAAACCCATCAGGTGCCTTTCCTGAGGATATCTTATCACGTCGTGTCTCAAAGTCAACATCCCTACATTGTCCCTCTCTGACTTGCTGAAGAAGTGGAGAAGTTACTGTGAGGGACTGAAAAAAGGCTGCTCGATCTCTATCCACAAAGGATATCTGCAATGCGGCCAGCTGCTCTTTCGCCTCTCCTAGCAGCTGAATGCCTAATCTACTGCTGAGAGGATCTGCTAAAACGTTCCCCTTTCTAGGAGTATAGACTATCTCGAAGTCACAGTCCTGGAGGAACTAGATCCATCATCACTGTCTCAGGTTCCGGTCCTTCTGCATGAAGATGTACCTGAGACTCTGGTGGTTAGATTAGACTGTAAAACACCCGCCCATTAGATAGTGTTGCGACATCGTCAAGCTGAAGATCACTTATAATAACTCCAGTACATGTGTAGCATAGTTCTACTCGTGTTTTCTCAACTACCATGAACCATACGCGATCACTACTCGCTCCTGCATCAGGACACACCTGAGTGTGGTCCCTAATGCGTCTCGGTAAACTACGTACCCTATGCCCTCCTCCGGTCGCCTCAAGATGGGTGCAGTGGTCAACCTCTGCCTCAAATCCTGAAAAATCCACTGGAATCTTTCTGAACACATGAAGGGTTTCCCCTTCTTCATCAGTGCTAAAAGCGGTGCAACAATTCTAGAGAAGTCTGGCACAAATCTCCGATAGTACCCAGCCAGTCCCAGGAATCTCTGATACTCTGTCACACTCCTAGGTGGCTCCCAAGCAAGTAATTCCTCAATCTTTTCTAGATCCACTGCAACTCCAGCCTCTGAGATGACGTGTCCCAAGAAGTGAACCTCTTGAATCCAAAACTGGCACTTCAAGAGCTTGCCATAAAGCCGGTGCTCTCAGAGTGTTCCACGTACTACCTGTAAATGGTAGGCGTGCTGCTCCTTAGTAGTCGAGTAAATCAGTATGTCGTCGATGAATACTACGACAAAGCGATCGAGGTAAGGCTGGAAGATCCTATTAATGAGACTCATGAACACTGCTGGAGTGTTGGATATTCCAATGGGCATAAACATGAACTCTTAGTGGCCATACCGACACCTAAAGGTCGTCTTCTGCACACCCTCATCTCTAACACTGAGCTGGTGATAGCCTGACCTGAGGTCTATCTTCGAGAACCACCATGCTCCCTTGAGCTGATCAAAGAGGTCATCAATCCCTGGGATATGGTACTTTTTATTCATGGTAACCTGATTTAGGGGACGGTAGTCGACACACAGTCACAAGATCCCATCCGCATTCATGGCGAACAAAATCGGAGATGCCTAGGGTGAAACACCAGGTCAGATAAATCCCTTCCCATGCATTTCCCCCAACTGTACCCACTGCTCAAGAAGCTCGGTGGGAGCCATCTGATATTCTAGAGTAGAAATCAGTGCTATCTCAGGGTACAGGTCAATGTAGAAGTCTACCTCTTTGCAAGGAGGTAATCCATGAACGTCGTCAGGGAAAACATCCCTATACTGATCCACAAAAACAGGAAAACCTGGACTCCAAAAATCAACCGCTCTGATGATGAGACTATCTATCTGATGTGTGACCAGCTACCCCCTCCTCTACGTAAGTCCATCCTGCACTACAAAGGATCCCTTCTCACAGGTGAAGGTGAACCTGGTCACATCCGTGTGGATATATTGCACTTTGCGCCTAATAGAGTCAATCTAAGGATGAACTGTAGATAACTAGTCCATATCCAATATGAAGTCGTAAGCCCTCGATGCCGCTACAAGAAGATCCCAGCCAAAGCTCTCATCTCCTAGAGTAAGATCACACTACCGGCACCATTGCGTAATCATCGATTCTGGTCCCGTAGGAGTCTCTTGCATTAAGAATCAAGACAACGACTCCATCAGAATCTATGAGCTCCAAACTAGGGCATTGACAATAAAAGAATGACTCAAACCTGTGTATAAAGTACTGCAGCAATGGTGGAGTAGACATAGATAGTACCTTGAATAATCTCTGGTGCGCCATGTGTCATAGCCCTCGAATGCCTGGAGTTGAGCCCGTCTCTGTCCACCAGCTCCCTATGGTTGGGGTGGACCTCTTGATGGTGGTGCTTGTTGTGCCTCAAAACATTTTCCACCAGCCGCTGCTCAGACAACTCCTCTGCCACGCCTTCTTGCTCCCGGCGGACCACCACGGTCAAAATTCTGCCTCTGCCTAGGAGGTCCCTCTACTATCTTCTGCTCATTTACGTGGTAGGTCGGGCAGTCACGAGCCATGTGGCCCTGCCCGCCGCATCCATAGCACTGCCTGCTCCTCATATAGCCAGATTTGTCTCATGTTCCCCGCACAATCGAACCTATATCCTGGGGTTGCCCACCTGATGACCTGGTCCGCTTTGACCTCTGCATCATCTGTCTACTACCGGATGTAGAAGACTCTTCTACGTGTTGCCCTGTAGTGGGTCTCACCGGTGGTGACTGCTCACAGAGAAAACTATCCACTAGAAGGGCTCTCTCTAGCACCCCCACATGCTTCGGAATGCTGAGGGGAATCGTCAAAGCCCTGATCCCAAGCCTGAGTCCCCGATCGAAGGTACGACCTCTGAAGAATGGGTCCCGTACCATATCTGTAGAGTAGTGCGAGAGGTCGGTGAACCTCGCTGAGTACTGAGGTACAGTCATGTTTCCCTGCTGCAAATGAAGTAACTCCTGAATCTACACCACACAAAGGGTGGTTGGAACAAACACTGAGTAGAAGAGTCTCTCGAAGTCTATCCAGAGTAATGATGCCTCGTCATGCACCTAGAGCATCAGGCTCCACTACCAGCCTGCTGCTGCATGCAGGAGACTTGCGACAAGGATCACAATGAGGTCGGCTGGTGTCCCTACCAATCTGAAAACTCTGACGACAGCCTCCAGCCAATGCTCAGCTACCTGTGGGTCCGTATCTCCCCAGAACCTGGACGGCCTCTAGCGCTGGAACTTGTGCAACACACTCAGATGGCGTGCACTCTCTACTGCTGGAGTTGGTGGTATCGGCGGCCCAGTGGGTAGTGGTACCGCTAGTACCTCCGCTGTGATGGGGCCCTGCACCGAGGCCTCATTGCTCAGTGGGCCACCATCTCGTATGAATCTCGGAACCCTAGCTGGCTGCCTTCGTGGGGCCATCCTAAGATGAAATAGGTGCACCACTGTTAAAACAGTATACCTGGCGAGCTAACACAAAGTAATCACGAATACAACTTTTCAAAGGAAACACACACGCAATCAATGTTTTCATGCATTGAGTCGAAGATCAGAAGTTAGAGTCCTAGTGTATGGATACATCGGCCGCCACACCAACACCAGTTTCCCTAAACTTATAACCACACCCAAAACACTTAAAACTATTTCCATTAAAATAATTAGAGTCCAATTTCTGCAGTAGAACCAACTCCTCTGATACCAATTTCTCACGTCCCATCCTTGGGGCCCGTGTCATGACTACCCCAAGCTCGCCTTCCATAGGCCAGGGGCTGACGACTAGCACCAAAGGAATAAACCCAAAAAGGGAAGGCATTGCCATTAATAAGTAAACAAAAAAATAGAGTACACAACTAGTAGTGAACATTATGTAAAACTATATACAAAAGAAAGTGTTGAAAGGAAAGGGGTAGAAACTACAAGCCCAACAATAAAGTACAACAACTGTAAAGCTAGTACAACTACAGAAAGGTAAACAACAACTACTGAGTAATCCTCCGGGAATCCCACCCAAAGGGTGGGTATAGATGGCCTCCTCAGCACCTCAGGTTCATCCGTCCGCTCCATGTACGACTCGCCAAGTGGTCTACCTCCAGGTACCGTCCAGATCTACAACTCTTTGCCTCGATCAGTGTTTTCCGTCTTCTGCAACCAACACAATGATGTGCTGCCATAGCCCATGCTGGGGTGAGTATAACGATACTTGGTAGGGATCCAAAGACCCCCAATGGTCTTCCAGAATCCACGAGGGATAAACCACAGAAGAAAGGTATAATCATAAAGTATCAACCAACCATACTTAGGTATATACCTATACATATACCTATGTTATCAATCATAGTTCGGATCCAACTCTTGATCCCAAGCACCACCCAGTCTACACAGGAAGTAAAGTCAATCACCTTGAAGATAAATGATTGAAATTAATGACTCATCTCACATAGGTTTACATCTTTTTTAGAGTGATAGAGATGATCAGATGTAGTCACTGATTTATCTAAGCTGTTAGACCCACATAGGATACAAGACCGGCTAAGCTGTCGGACCCACATAGGATACAGGACCAGCTATTCTGTTGGGCCCACACATGATACCGGAACAGAGGTTAGAATTATTGAACCCACATAGGATTCCGGTACAGTAGTAGTCATTGTCCAACTCATAGAGGATTCTGGTATAGTAGTCATCGTTGTTGAACCCACGTAGGATTCTGGTATAATAGTCGTCGCAACCAGCTCTAGGGTTCCCACACACAGCATGCTCAATTCCATGAGGGTCATATCCTTGAGTCTATTGTCGATACATAAACTATCATGAAGTCCTGAGTTGATATATCCCATAGTTCCGTCTCATCATAAGGAACCCAACGCAACAGACGACACGTTAATCAGATTCCCGGTCTGAGAGTTATTTGCATTTCCGTTCAAGGGGCCCGGTTGGATTTACGCTCGATCCAAACCCGACCATTTTCCAAAATTGTTTAAAACCCACTTAGAGTATTTCAAAAGAACCACCAGGTCACGAGAGTCCCAGTGCCACAAACGGTGCGTCGTTCGGACGGACGGTCTTGAAGAAATTCGCATTTAAGCGAAGTCAGGCCCGGCCCGTCAAGCCCAGTGGGCAGGCGCGACGACCCGACAAGGATCAACGGGTCTAACCTGGATTGGGGGTCAGCCCAGAACGGTTTGGTAGGTCCGAACATGCTGGGGGGTCGGTCCGGCTCGGTGGGCTGTGGCCCACAAGCGGACCCGGACCGCGCTGCGGGCCGGTCCTGTTCGCCCGGTGGCCCCTAGCAGCGCCACCTCTCCCTTGCCCAGCAGGCATTAGCCAGCCGGTTCTATCCAGGGCAAGTGTCCCACGCAGCAGGCCATGGTTCTTCCCACGCGGCGCCTTCGTGAACTGCAGTTTTCGAGCTCGGCCGACAGGCAGCCGGCCGGTTCGCCTAGCAGAGCGGCCCACGGGTGCGGGCTACATTCTTCACCGCCTCACGACGCCTACGGGCGCCGCGGTCCTCCAGCCCAGCCGGCAGTAGCCGGCCGGTTCATCCAGCCGAGTGGCCCACGGATGTGGGCCGCGTCTTGCTCCACATGACCGGCATGTCTGTGCCGGTCCTCCATCACCGCAGCCCAGCCTGCTCACAACCTTTAGATCCAAAGCGCAATGTGATGGTGTCGCGCCTCTTCTTCCACCGCAGCCCCCCCGACCGCAGTTCCTCTTCTGTCCGCCGTGGTTATTCCCCAGTGCGGTGCGATGGCAATGCTCCATTTCGACTCTGCCTCTGACATCATCAAATGTAAACAACAAAGGGGTGGTCCGGCCTATGTTCAAGCGGTTTGAACCCTCCTCGTTACATTGATAAAAATCGAAACATCATTCCACCAACTTAACGATGTAGATCATAGGGTAGAATCAAACATTTTAGTAACCCCTACCTCGTATTTTATTTTTGTACGTTGAAGATTCACAAATGAAGAGCGCCGCGGAATTCAGGCGTCGTTCTGTCAACGTCTTTGGGGGAAGATCTTGGTGAATTCAAGTTGAGACAATGCCCTTGGTATACTTCGTGGGAGGTGGGGCATCCCTTCCTTGCTCCGGTTGAAAAAGGTAGAAGGTGTTGCTTCATGTTCTTCAGAGACATGGAGCATTCTTCGTCGAGAGGTTGATGTTCTTCCAAGAGTTCTCCTCCTCTCTTTAGTTCTCCCCACAATGTTTATTCCAACCCAAATAGAAGAATATAATCTCTCATTTTAATGTTAGAAAAATGAATTCAAAATAATTCAAACACTAAATATTAATTAATTAAGTTGGTTCACTTAATTAAATGCAAGGAGTTGGCAAGAATTTCAAAGGTCTCAATTAATTAAATACAAGGAAGAGTTGTCACATTAAGAGGGAAGTTCAAGAGTTAAAGGGGTTCAAGGGGGGTTGAGGGGTTTGAGCTCGTGTGTGCCCCCCCAAAAAATATCCTCCCATGGGAGGTTATGTGGGGGGTTGACCCCACCTAAAACTTCAATTTGGAGAAAATGACCACCACATAAATAAAAATTATGTTTCAAATAATTTTATTTAATTTATGAATCCCCTAAAAATTAACTTCCGCTCTCTAACAAACGCAACTGCAGTAAAGGTCTCGTTAAGAGAATACTAGCGTTGCAAGTTCTTCGATGTCCTTAGATTTGAATTCCGATCACCGGTTCAAAAGATATATAATCTCACTCATATGTTCACTGAACGTACCCAGAAAAACTTCAGAAAATGATTTCGGGTACACTGTCCCTTGGAATCGACACCGTAAGAAACCGCAAACTCGTAAAATTACCATATATTTAAGAAAAAAATATTTCCACAGGATTTCTGGGTCTTTACATGGGATCGAATGACTTGTGTTTTGAGTAGGTTTCTCAAGGGAGTATCTTGAAGATCTTTAAAGAGGTTGGTCATGTCTATCTGCAGGTTCTTTATACACACCATGATAATCCTTGAAGTAGTGTTGACCCCCTCATACCTCGCTAGGTTCATAGCCTACCATAGGCACTAGTAAGTGCCGCGACGGATGATGGACCTCACCATTCTAAAAAGAACCACCTTGGAGGTCCCATGAAACCACCTATCAAGGATGAATTACCCATCACGTGCATGTATATAGGACATAACTAGGCCACCAAAGAATGACAATGCATCCCAATCGCATTTTCCTTGAAAAATATATATAAAATGTGCTTTCCTCATGTAGTAGTATACATCAATTTCATCATGAAAATATGTTAATAAAAACATTATTGATGTTATCATCTGTTTCCATATCCCCTATCCTTACTCTCCAGGTATGAAAATTATACTTTAAAGGGATCCTGGAACACCATACCATGTCATTCCTATTACTGTATTGATAATGCCCAAACTGAAACCTCTGAAAATCCCTAGTGGTAAAATCCCCTGATGAAGAGGGAGTTAATATAAATTTTCAGGCTTAATGTAGGTTACTATTGATTCAAAGATGTCCAATTAATCCTCATTTAAAAATACCATATAGAACATAGGACAGAGGCTCTCTTGTTTAATGGTGATCATTGAGGAAAGACAGTTGAGGAAAACGATAATCGAGCCATCCCAATTGTGAGTCTAGAAAATGATATTGACTTCCCCAATAACCTCATTCATTTTTTAAAAAGTCTCATTACATAATTTTATTATAATTTGGTAGAAATATATTATATTATTATCTCCTAATGAACATGACACCTTAATTTATGAATTAACATTATATTGATTCGATTCCTCTACATAAACATATATTCACTGTATGATATCAATTTAATCACCAAAAAAATTTCCCCATCAACCCTCAATTATAAATATATTTATGATAATAATTTAAAATTAATTTAATCATAAATAGAAAATATTATTTACCAAAATTTTTAAAATAGTCAAAAATGGTTTCATTATGTCTATGATTTTGAGAGGAGTCCAACAAGAATTTTTAGTGTGAGATTTCTCTCTTATTTACTCCTTCGTATGCCCTATATCATTTCTTCCTACCAATGTGTACCATTTTTCACTATCACACACTACATACATTTTCACAAAATCACTATAGTAGACCATTAACTTGATTACTATTAGAAATCTGATCATTGATCGAACATCCCCAACCATGTGTATAAGCTTTCTTTAGTCCATTCCCAGGTGGACCACATGGTCATACAGAATATAATAAAATTAATCTAATAAAAAAATCAAATTTGAAAAGGTACCAAAAACTCATGGATGATATGTCCATGCAAGATAAAATCAAATTAGATCAATTAAAAAATCATATTTATCCTATAATAACACCATGTCTCCAGTAGTTTTGGGTTATGTAGAAAGACCTGTGCTATCAGATCAGATTAATAAAATCTTTATGGAGACCCATAGATCATAGAACCCATTCTAGAGCCTATAAATAACAACATGGAATCATTATCACTATCTAAAAAATCATTGGATGGTCAATAAGTATCATCACCCACTCCCCACTATCATTTGATATGTAATCACCACCTCCACCCATGGTGGTTTGACTACAATTGACCATAAATAATGGTCAACAAAATTTTATCGAAGCGTCTTCTTAGTTAAAGGATTTAAAATACATATTTCATTTTAAAAAATACATTTATTTAGTAGTAAAATTAGAATAGACATGTTAATAATTTCAAAAACATATCTCTATATTTTCCCAAAAAACATAGGACCAATCAGTTTGATTCAAAATATATTAGGATAATTTCGTCATGTTATTTCTAGTGAAATTATATATCCATAATGATTCAATATGAGGATGAACTTATACTTGTATCAATAAAAAGGGACCCAATAATTTTATCGAAATTTTCTAAAAATCCATGCATTAAATGCCACTGATTCCATGTGAATATAATTTGTTTCATCAAATATAATATAAGTCATACTGATTTAGATAGAATTCAAAAAAAACATGACAATTAAATTTAATAGGTAATTGAACAACCGAAAACATCTTTAACGAATCCACAAAATCAAATAGTAGAATTTATCAGATTCTTGATCTATTAAAACTATATTGAATCAAATAAAACATACTGTACTTTTATGAAAGTATTTAAATATAATGTGAAATAATGATAAAATATTATCTTTAGCTTATAAATAGTGCATTTAAATTAAATAAACATACCATCATTATAAAGTCTCATTGATCCTAGTAATTATCATTCTTCTATTGGAAACATCCATGAATAATATTTCTCCAAAACCTTGCTTCCCTAATGAATTAAATATAAAATTTTAATATATAGGGGGTATAGGTAAAAATCCAATTTAATAAAAATACTTTTTTAAATATCCTACCACTATTTCGATCTATTAGGATAATTCATAAATGTTAGGAAAATATTATCTAAATGGAATCAACCCATTCCAGACTCACCACTGAAGCAACTTTATTAATCCTACATTCTCTTGAGGAGTAAATTATGGTTTCTCCCTTTTAATTATAAATTAATATCATTCCTTTAAACATCCCATGTTAATTCAATTTATCCACTAAAGTAAACTTTTTAATTCAAATGAGTGCTGATAAATTCATTGGAATCGAAACAAGTGTTGAATTATAAAAATAGGTAAATCCATTATAGAGTGAAAACCTATATTTCCGATCATGTGAAAATATTAAACACTTTTATTTTCATAAATGATTATTTTGTAAATATTTTATGAATATGTTAAAATATGATTTTCATTACTATCATATTACATTTTAGTTTTTTAAAATTAATAAAATATAAATGTTAATATTGGTTGTCATTTAATTTTACTATTTAATTTTTTTGTAACATAATTATAACATTAAATTTTATAAAAATTTATTATTCAAATCATTATCATTTAACCATTTTATATTTATAAAAAAATTCAAAAATTATATAATTTGTTATGTTATATTGTAATGATAATGATGATGATGATGATAATATATTGTTATAATCATTATTGTACATATTCATTTATTTTGATGCATTAATAAGTTATGGTTATGATAACAGATTCCTGATACATTTGTGATATAATTATCATGATATGGGAACACATAATACAATAAAAATAAGTGATAAATTATTCTAAACAATTGCATAGGATCTAAGACCACTGCATGAAACTCCATTCTCACATTATTGTTAAATGAATAATTATCACAAGGTGTCCATTATTTTAAAATAATTTATTTTAATTGTTTTTCATTGTGAAAATCAAAAAAAACCAATTTTGATGATTTTGGAAACATATGAAATATAAATTAAGATAATTATGTTAAAAACATAATGAAAATAATTATTTTTAAATAATACTTATATGTATATCTTAGAAAATTGATATGTCGAAATTTATTTCCATAACAATAATCTAAAGTAGAATTGTAGATAAATATATAAAAAATATTAATGAATAAAAATAATAATACATGAATTGATCCTCTTAAAAGTGTATGTTTCATACCCATATTTTACGGGGGTTACCCATATATATTATTTAGTGTATAAGGCATGTGTGTTTACTCTATTAATTATACCCCCTCCACCAACCTCTTTTCTGTCTGACTTATTTTTCATTTCCCATTTTAATGAATCAACACAAGGTGTATCTTGTGGTTTGTCGAGCTAGCATTTTCAATTTTCAAGGTATTAATCAAAATGGTTCTATAGTCTAGTGAAGTTCATTAATGAATATGGTGATGGTTTCTTTTTTTCAACCTCAATGATGATGGTGCTGTTTAGAGATGAAGTATTAGTGATTCCTTAGGTTATTGTTTTCTCAAGGTAGCATATCATAAGGGAGGTGTTGGAGGCCCTATAAATATACCTGTATTGGGAAGGGATTGATGGTCTGTAAGATATTGTGCCTCAATTTGTTGATTAATTTATGGGGTTTTAGCTGCAACAACAAAGACACATTTATAATGTTATTTTTTCAAGGTCGAACTCATTATAAAGGGTTTGGTGGTCTTGTGAGTGTTGTGGATGCTCTACTGAAGATTACTGTTGGTTTTTAGCCTTGATGTTTATTATAATATTCAAAGACGATGTGTTAGTGATATTGCATGTGGTTGATTTTTTATGGGGACTATTCCAAAGTTTTGTTTTTCAGTTCCTAATGAAGGTGATTTTTTCTATTGAACCTTTGGACTCTCAAATCTATTCTATGACCTCATGTTCCAACACCCCTCTCCTAGTATAACACGGATTAGTGGTTACAAAGTGGTTATGGTATGTGTGTTTTAGTGGCTGATTTTGTACCAAATAGAATTATTTTACCAATACTACTTTTTATTAGGTTTCAATATCATCATCTATGTCATATTGAAACAACAATGTTATTGAAGATGGTTTGTTCTATGGTGATTCAGTGTATCTTGGGGTTTTTCTCTTTCAATGTACTAATTTTCTATAAAAGTTTCTCTATGAGGGTTTCAATTAAATATATATGTTGTTTATGAGTGTTCAAGACATTTTTTAGTGTTTCTTTATTAATGTCAAAGACTAGTTTTCTATGGTGACGAATCTCGTTTTGATGATTTTTATAGATATGGATTCATATATAACCTAGGTTATTGGAATTATATTTGTGTTTCATCCTAAATGTTTTTATGGTGTTTTTTATTTTTATTATGGAGGTTCTGGTGGTGTGGACTTATTTATGTCACATAATGGTTGATTTAGAGACCTTATATAAAATATCCTTGATCATTATGATGGTCTAGGTCTCGAGGAATCAGTAGGCCCAAGTCTCCATACCTTGGTTTTATTTTAATTTTTAATTTGTTTTATGGTTTTTATATTAATTGATTTATGTAAAAGTTATGTTAGTATTTTTTCCAGTGTAAAATTATTAGTTCATACTAAACGTAATGGTTTTTTCCTTTATAAATCATAGATTGGAAGGAATGAAACATAATAATTATACATAACAAATTAAATGTTAATAAAATTTATGGTTCTTTTTCAATTATAAGTTTTGATCTTCAACTAATTATAGTGGCAATGAATTATATTGATAAGGAATAAAATAATGGGCTTGAAACGTTATTATATTAAATTTTTTTATAATGGATATTAAATATTAATGATATAAAAATGAAAAATCATAGCAATATTAATTATTTTTCCTAAATGTTATCTTGTTTTCTAGAAATATTATAATATTAGAAATTTTTGAATGAGAATAGATTACTATGGTTGAATAAGAAAACTTATATAGTTTCGAGTATTATGATGAGATGATAAAATATCAGTCATAATAATGGTAAGACATCAACAAACATAATTACTACATTATATAGTGATACACTATAAATATTAATTGTATTTATAAAATCCATTATAATTAAATAAATTTTATATCATATATTTACATGAACTATAATGATATGATTAATTATAATAAATTTCAGGGATTATGATTTTATTTAGTTAATTAAATATAATATTAACATTGGATTTATGATAATACAATGTAGTGAATAAATTAAATGAGATAACATGTTATGTTAATGGTAATTATTTTAAAAGACACTTAGGAATTATTAACAATAAAAGTAATTTAGATTCCTATTAGTGTTATCTTTAATGAAATTCATTTTTTATAAAAGTCAAATGAGGTGTGTGTTTCTTATTGTATCCATGATCCAACCAAAAAACCATTGATCATCAGTTGGGGTTTCTAAATTCCCCACATTTAGAACATCTGGTCAAAGTTGAGGTTTTCTCTGTGAAGTCAATAATTATAAACCACCAGGGTCTAACATTTTCAAACTATTACTTTAACTATTGAAATTTCCATATGTATGGAAAAATATCTAATGGTTACCCACATTTACATAAATAATTATTCAAACTCCAACATATGAAAGTCAATTGTTTCTCAAAGTCCAATAAATAAGCCACCTAATGGATTATATAAAAGGTTAAACCCTCTGGCCATTGTGATATGGAACAACAATTCGTAGCACTTGAGTGTAGGGTGAACAAAAATGAAATACATTTATTTACATCATCTACTAAGGTAAATAAATTTATTTTGAGTTGATGAGTTATTTTAATTATATTATTAAATTCTATAAATTGATATTATAATGAATAATGAGATTAATAATGATAAATAAATGTTCTTGAAAAGGACATAATATTTTCATTAAGACTAAATGAATACTAAATTGTTCATTAGAGTATTTAAGTGATGAAAATAAATATTTATGAAAAAAACTATGTTAATTTTGGATGTTCAATATTTTTTTAAAATATTCAAATAAACTATGTGAGCACTTAGAAATATAGTGACAATACTTCTAAACATTAGAAATATGTGAGTATTATTACTTCTACGACATGGTTAACTAAGAAATTCGATAAAAATATATAATAATTAATAAGTTATTATTATATTTTGATATGATAGGAATATGGGGGGGGGACTGTTGAGGATTTATATAATATCTGAGCATTATGGAAAAATTCGCATGTGATTGATGGGAGAATCGATGATTTGAATGATGTGATTACTTGTATGTGATCTATTGATTTATTTTGTGTGACTTGAGTCAAAGGATATGCGATACAACTCTAAGGATATGTGTGGTTTAGATCTATGAAAGTTTTATTTTAGTGTAAATAGTGTAGTAGTGAGATTATTATTATACCCACCCACTGAACTAGGTTAGAGATAGAGGATGGAATTTTATTAACCTTCCATTCATAACCTATTGGCTATGTTTTGCATTAATGAAAATGTTTTACTGATTTTTATAATTATATTATCACTCATTTTCATGAACATTATAGGGTGATGTAAAAAATGGTAGTAACATGTTTTGGTGCTCCTTTTATTACTACATCATCACCAAGAAGTGGGTCTCATGCACCCTTGATATAGTTAGGTACTCCCAGTTGATCAGGGTAGGGATCCTCTATCTCATGCGTGGGGGTTAGGAACTTCCCCTAGAAATAAATAGATGAAAATATGCCTGTATACCTTTTAATTATTTGAGTATGGTACTATCCAAAGATATTTGGAGTGGTTCCTTCATCTACATGGTCAATTCTTCCTCAATTAATGTATATCCCCTCGATGAGATGCAGGTCCTCCACTCATGAAGTTGATACTCTGCTGACTTGAATATATTTATAATTTGAAATACGGTTTCACTGTGGTAGTCTAAAAATTAATGTGTGTGTCATAAGAAGAATATAAATTTATTACTTGCTAATGTATTTTTAGGTGAGAAAAGATTCAGTGAACCATATGGGTATTTACCTATGGATAAACATTTATTTATCTAAAATAGTAACCTAGAATGTGTTTTTTGTCTTGTATATAGTTATTTTATTGATAATGAACTTAGATCATGTTATTTATAGAGGTTATCTCACAAATATTGATGTTTATATTGAGTTTCATTACTCACTATTTCATATTAACTTGAGTTTTTTCTCACTTTTGTTCATTAAGATCAACTGGTGTATTTGGATATGTAATTAAATTATGGATATATACTAGACACATGGTTGTGAATGAATTAGAGTCATTATGGAGGTGGTAACATTATATTCTCTAATTTATATATTTTTGGGAAACCTAATGCCCCAAAACACTCTCTAATTTTGCGGTAGATTAGGATGTTTCAAATTTATCTACACATACCAAACAATTATACATAGTTCAACAATATTTATTAAAAGACATGTAATCCATAAAAATATTTTAAAAACCTTATAATAAGAATTTCCTAAATTAATGTTCAAAAAATGATGACATTTTACTTAGTTTATCCACACTAGGATATACCCATGTATCATAAATCATTGATGAGTCAATATTTCTAATAATCACTACATCACTAGTTTTTGGTTAAAATCATTAATAATATCTCCCTAATCATCCAAGGTTATTGACCTCTTTCTTTCTTATTCTCTCTAAATTCTAAGTGGGATATAGATAGATAAAAAATAATGGAACATGTGCATTTGTTATAATGATAACAACGAGTGAATTGACACCATAGAACCATGGGTGTTGTCAATAATTCTTTGTACTTCTCTTCATGGTATTTATGAGAATAAACAATGAAATATTTCTTCCTAATCCCGATCCACCATGGAAGTTCCTTCAACAATGACTCTGATATATAATTTCATATATTCAATTAAGTACCTATATACCGCTCTCATCTTTTCTTAGATATAATCCATTTATTATCAACTTATTTATAATTAAAAAAATCAATTGCTGTTTCATGTTAAAGAATTTAAAATTAAATTTAAATGTAAAAATATTAAGAACATTAAACTTATAAAAATTTAAACTCATTTATTTTAAGATTATTTAACTGATCACCATATTTAAATTCTATTTTTGGTTAATTAAATTAAACCAAGAACCACCACATACCATTAAAAATTATAAGTCAGAAAATTAACATAAAAATTTATATTTTCAATGAATCAGGGCATGACATCATGTAATATGGTGTGATGATTAAGTTCTTTAAGCAGTTTCATGAAGCTAGAATATGAGTTAAGACTTGATGGTATCCTCTATAATGTAAAATCAACTTCAAATCCATACAAACATAGAATGAATTATCATTGTATTTGGACCATGTCATGTTGTTATCCCACAATTAACCCCTCTCATTAGACCCACCACATGTTCCATCATTATGATAAAATCCATAGTGTGATATCATTTATATTCATAGTACTGAAACACAAATTGTCAAGTGGTTCTTACTACATCAAAAGACAGAACACTGTAGTGTAATGATAGATGTTTCCTCATGAAATACATATCACTTTTAATATCTCTATTTATACATAGTACCCTAACAATATGACCCTCATACTAATACAATTATAGTATATTTTTGTTTGATGAAATATGATAGTAAGAGTTGGGTTAATTTCCTAATTAAATTTAAAAATAAATAATCTGATAAAATAATTTAAGAGTAAGTTCAATGTATAATCATAATAAAATAAATGTTTAATTAATTGATAAAGGAGTTAGGAAAAATTCAATACATTAATTTCTATATCTCCTTACTCAATAATTACTGTTTTTAGATTAAAACCTTAGATTTAATGGAATAAAAAATTACCAAAAAGTGAAATAAAACTTATTTTCAATGGAAATATAAATAAAAAACAATAAAACTCCTATATTCTAGTAGTTGAGTATGAAACCCATAGAAATATGACATTAGTGGTAGTGAGAACCCAAGAATAATAATTAAGAAGGCTGGTCTATTAAGAACAACCCCATTCGAACAACTCTCAATTTGGTCAAAATATTTGAAAAGAAATATTTCCTAAAGATAGAGAAATAAATGAGTGAGAAATTGAGTAATAAAAGGAATTAAAAATGAGATAAAGTGAATTTTAAGGTGTACAATAATAGTAAAAACAGGAATGAAATACTTATTTGTGGTGATTTTAAAGCCTATGGAGGTACCATGGTATCTTTCGATGTCTTCATACTTCAATAGATCCATTGGGAGGTGATATATTCTTGGGGGAACCTACAATGGCTATGTTGAGTTTCTCTAACAGATTATCCAATCGGATGGTGGACTTTCTATTCATCTCATGATCTATAAGAAACCTACTAGGTTGAAAATGATATACCACTAGCTAGCTTGGGGTAATGGATGATACAAGTTTAGAATGGAAATTATACTGACTGGATGGTGGTATTTCTCCAGCTTACAATAAAAAATTTCTATTATGACCTTTAAGAATGACCATCTATGCTCCTTTTACAGCCTTGGTACAGGAGTTGGTCACCTTTGAAGGTAATAAAACATTATTTGTGGAAGTAATCAGTTTAAATTAATAAAATAACAAATGTTTTCTATGATAATTAAAAAACATGAGAGTGGGGTACAGTAATATCCATCATTTTGATGATCAATAATACTTCAAATAAAGATAATCGAGGATATTTTAAAATAAAAGATAACATTCACATTAAGTGATACATGTGATATATTTTAAAATGAAATTTAAAATGATATTTCAAGGATAAATTTAAAAATAAAATAGAAAATGATATATTAAAATATTTTCACACTTTAAAATTTAAAGAGGATGAAAAAAAATTAAAAACAAGTAAAAAATCACTGAATATGATTTTATTTGAAATGTATTTCAAAAATAATGAAATCCAATATTATAGAACAAACTCAAACCCCCGAGGAGAAATAACATATTTGAAAATATTATCAGCCATTTTGACTACAAAAAATATATATAATATATAATGTAAGATAAATATGACAATGTAGATAAAAAATTTAAGGTAGAGAAAATAGATCCTTGAATAAAGAAATCATTTAATTAAAAGATCGAGAAAAAATATATAAAAATAATCCATAGAAACCAATAAAAATAACGAAATAGGTAAATGAAGAGAAATATTTTTCAATACGTGATGGATGTAGATGATGACTACGATGAGTATCATGCCATTAAATTGAATGCATCTTGGGTCTCTAAAATTATTTTCTCCATATTCCCATATGGGGGAGGAGGTGATATGCTCTTTTTTTATGATTATTTATTAAGTGGAAATATCAAGGGAGGTGAAATGGTAGCCAACTACATCTATATATAGATTTATCACATCATTAAAAGACTCCCATATTGTTGGGGGAGTATAAAAATGAACATCATGAGCTAGTAGCTCCCATTCAGCTGTAATGTCATCTCAAGGATGCTCATCCTCTACCCCAAGACCATCATCACCATCAATATTTGATTCACAATCATTATCATTATCATCATCATCATCTTCACCATTATTCTAATTTTCATCCTCATTATCATCCTCATCATTTTCTATGGGATATGCCTCATATTCCAGAGAAGGAAAATAAATTTTATCTTCTATAGGATTTGTATGTAGAGGGTATATTTTGAGAATCTATATATGATCATAAATCTACTCTTGAACCCATGGACACCCCTAAATGAAAATGCATTGAACTTTGATATGGTTTACAATGCTATTTAGTGATCGTATCTCAAATTTTATGTTATTAAGATCAATGCCAACATATTAGAATATATGAGAATGGATGTATCCAAAAGGTAATTAATAAATAAAAATTGTGTGAAGAAATGTATTACATAAATTAATAATAAAATATATGACATTGATGTGTACATGTCTATAAATAATTTATAGTTCATAGATATCAATAAAATTTTTGGTTTCATGGTCATTTATTGATGGGATATTAATGTTTGAATAACCCTATCAAGAATTTAATGTTCTATAGAGAGGTTCATGAGCTTGATTGAGGTGGAATAATCCTTTCTATGTAGAAATTAAATATTTTATCATTTATCAAAGGATGATTCATGAGTAAATTCACCATTAATGGAGGAATAAGCATCGAAATGTGGAATGACCATTAAATTATCTATTTAATGACAAGTGATCAAAAAGATATTTAATTTACATTAAAAGTGATATAATTATAATCATCTTCATGGTAAAAAAATGAATAAAATACCATGATTATAGATGGTTAATAAATACTTCTAGAGGGTGGTTGGAAGAAGGAACACTGCCCTTATATATAATTTATACTTTTTATAAAGTATTTAATTATCAATTCATTATAGATCATTAATATAACCCAGTATAATATTTTTTTCATGATAGATGGGATCAGGATTCTCAATTATAGTAGGAGCTAGTTGTTCTACACCCTTTCCCTTTCTATTAAATATTCAATATTGGGTTTTATGAGAGGAAATGTTTGAAAAGATAAAAATATGAGATATGGTTTTTTGTAAATAATGAAAAGTCAGAAATAAATATAAATGAAAGATAAATTAATTTAAATTACCTTTAAAATAAAATATATAGACTGGAGATTAAATATCCATAGAATATAAGGAGTAATGGATTGAGGAAATTAATGAGGGGTGAAGTGGATGAAAAATCTTGTGGAATGCTAGTGGAATAAGGGGGATTTTTGTTAAATAAAATCAGTATAGGAATCTGAAATGGGAATCAACAGACTCCCTCATTTTTCTGGTGAGTGACTCCAACTTTATTGTTATATATTTCTAGAACCAGTGGCACTTTGAATCCTACTAGCTACCAAGGGATGAGCCATGGTCTTGTCGATGGGCTCCTCAGCAGGTTAAACAAAAAAATTTCAAACAAAATACAACATTTATCCCAGAAATCTACGACACTAGAGAGAAAGAGATAAATAACTACAATTAACAATATCAGCTCATTTAACTAAAAAAACTCAAAATAGAAAAAATAAAACTAAAACTATTAAAAAATTTAAATAAAAATATTAAACTGCATAAGTAAATAATGATTAAGTTTTATTTTGGAATGAATAAATATATTAAAACAACTCAGGATTACAGAAAATACTATTTATAACACCCCATAATAAAATCAAGATGATCAAGGGTGAGTTTTTTATGGAATATTTATTCAAATTGAATATTCATGCTCAAAAATTCTAAAATGATTTCTCCATTTTGATAGTTCTTTCTTGAAATTTCATTCACTAGGATAATCTTACTTGTTAATGAGTTTTGAGTTACATTTAAAGATATTATAATGTAACTATTTTTATCAAAATTAATTTCAACAAGATCATATATAATCCAACAATCCAAGAGACATTGTTTCATACATTAAATTTGAGTTTAACAACTCCCTATGACTACAAATTCCTCTTAAATCATATAATGTGAAATATTAATTTTTTGATAACTACAATATGATACTAGTGATTTTATAGGTATGGGAAAATTATCACTTTTAATTTTTCTATCCAATTAAATTCCTCCAAAATCAGCATCATGAAAATTTAAAGTCTGACAATTAATAACTTTTAGATAAAATAAACTCGTTTTTTATGACATCTTAAATTTTTTAAAATTATTTTATGAAATTAAAATGTGATTAATTTGGATTTTATTTAAAATGATTAAAAATAAAAACACTATATATGATGTTTAATAGGGTAATGCAAAAGAAAAGAGGGCTCCCAGTCATATATATATAAAGTATTTTGAAAACCCATATACAAGTTTTATCAAACGTTATCTTATAAGTTGTAATCATTGGTGTATTTATTTCCATTGCATGATCTATTAAATAATATAGAAGATAAATAGTTTATTTTCCTTGTCTTATAATGATATCAACATTGTTTTGGTATATTTAAAAATGAATGAAAAACATTAATTATCTCATAAAACACATTTAAAATTATTTTCCATTAAATTAAGAAATTCATTACACAAATATTCTATTTTAGAGAAAAAAATTACAACATTAATATAAATTTGAAAAATAAACATATAATTTGAAATATGATCCAAAAATAAACTTGAATTAGCTTTTCCCAATTTAATTATTTTCTAAAAATTTTTTATCCATCCACTAATATCATGTCTAATGGGATTTTGTAAACCATAAAGATCCTAGGTTACCATAAAAGAATAATTTATATAAATAGAATAATAAAAACTGAGAGGGTGTTAAAGGTAAAAATTTCATAAATAAAACCATTCAAAATATCCATTAAACATTAATTTGGAAAAGCCGAAAATTCTAGTGGAAGATGAATTCTAATAATATTCTATTGAATTCTTGCCCAGTGACTAGAGAAAAGGTCTCATTATAGTCAACTTATTCTTATGGATTATATCACTTAGATATGATTAAATCTCTATTAACACTTCTCTTAACATTCACATAAATATTTTTCTTAAAGACCCATTTGGTACCAAGAATGTGATTATCATCAATTCATTCAACAAGGTTCCAATTTTTATACATTTAAATTAGATCAACTCATATTGTATTGGATGAATCCAATTTTCATTATTATATAATCAATAATATTTTTGATGTTTTGGTTGTGGAACAAAAAAGTTTCAAAATCATTTAAAACCAACAATTTAGAATCAGTATAAACTTATAAATAACCAATAACATTTTATAGGTGATGGTCTACTTATTTCACCTCACGGTAAATGAAAATATGGTTATTCTTCCTCAGATTCAATTTATTTTCATAGTTTCGATTAATTCATGTATAAATATTCTAGTTACACATAAGTATAATCAATATTGGGAAGGGGTTTATCAAAATTATAATAAAATATTACGTGAATTGTACTTATATGGTCTTGTTCTATTTATTAGAGATCTTGTTACATAATTGGTGTCCCAAAAAATAACTTCATCAGATTGAGGGTATAATATACATGTGTTCTATTTGGTTATAATAATATTGAATTTCAACACCAAAACACCTCAAAATATATATGATTTTTTATTTTAACACTCAAATGTTTAAAAAAACAAAAACAATGTTTGATATCATATACGACATGCAACATCGTTCCTAAACGAACCGTGTAATATTATTATGAGATTATTATATACTAGATGTTAAATTGGATGGAATGAATATGATTAATTTATTTATGAGATATATATAATTTTACCACTCATTATTGATAATTAACTATTAAATAATAACTCAAATTTTTGAAAATTCATTTTATTATTCAAAATTATGTTTTCTTCATAAACGACTTTAATATCATTTTAGGAGAGAACATTATAATTAAATTGTGGAACTTTTAGAAAAATAATTTTATATAAATCATATCATTTTTAAACGATCATATCAAAATAATATTTGAATGAAATTATGGTGTTTTTTTGTAATGGTAGTTTTATAGGTGAACAGTGAAAATACAGCATTTTGAAAAAAACATTTATCCATAAACTAATTTATTTAAAAGTAACATTATTATTTGGATATTATTTCATTGTGGAATAATTTTTATTTTGTTATATTTAATATAATTAACAAATTTTTAACCACATTTATACTATATTTTGGTATGAGGTCATTTCTGGATATAAAATAATTTTTTTTCTACAAACATGTTGTTTATCATATCTCATTAGTATAATTACAATTTAAATTATAAAATATCAATTAAATGTATATTGAAAAATTGATTCCATTTTTTTAATAATTATATATAGATATGTAAAATATGTACCTTTTGTTTTTTATTCGTTATGAAGAGTTACTATAGTAAATAATTATCCCCATGGTAATGGTAAGTCAAGTAATTATGGTTAAAAAAATATGATAAGTACGAAACCTTAAAAAAAACCAGACCATAATCTACTGGACGAGTATAGTAATCCTATTTAAATAAAACTCTGAAATAAATGACCACTTGGTTCCATATTACTCTGAATATGAATTTTATAATATTTAAGTAAAAGATAAATACAAAGATGTCACTTTCTCGCATTTATTATCTATAATATTTTTTCAATGTGAAAAAAATATTTATTTTATTGTGAATATTAATTTGAGATATAAATGATTTTTATTTATCATGTTTGTTGTTATATAGTTTTTATAGATGAAATACTTACAATAAACACTTGCGTATTGTCAATAAAAAAATTATTTATTCAATAGAAAAATAAAATAAATGATTTTATGTTTAATTAAAGTAACATATTTTTTTAAAAAATTAGGTTTCAATAATGTTTTACATAACTATAACTTATTATATATTATTTAAAGGATTATATTATAATTCATTTGTTTTCATGGTGTATTAAATGTCAATATAAATTAATAGTTTAAATAATGATATATTATTATTTAAAAAAATGATTAAATGATTTAAAATTAAAAAAAACATATATTTATCCTCATGATTGGAATATGGTTTCAAAATATAACCATGGAACATTTATTAGATATTAAACCTTTTATAGTAACTATCTTGACACCTAGAGAGTAAAAAAATGGTCATCATAATAATTTTAAAAATGGTTACTATGGGTAAAAAAATGAGATAAGGGTAAAAAATAACTTAAAAATATAAAAATTATATTATATTTTATAATTTATGAAAAATAATAATATATTATAATTATATATGATTATATTTTTTTCTATGGAAAATTATCAATATGAATTTAATATTTTATAAAATTCCAAAACTACTTCTCCCATTATTTATAAAAGAGAACATGCTATACTATTTTATTCATAGTTATAAAGCCTTTTAGTTCAGTAAATACCTTCCCAAATACCTTCATAGAATTTATTAAGAAACATTACAGGTATTTTTTTGGGATGAATAACTACATTAGATACCTTATGGTGGATAATAGGGGATGTTCTTAGACAACAAGTATTTTCTTAATCTAAATGTTTTCGTTTTATTATTCTTATACCACAACAAAATATTCAGAAAGCATAATAATATAATGGAATATGTGTATTAAATATTATTATATGTTATTATGTAAATTTAATCACCTATATACACATCCACTTTCATAAAATGGGAAGTGAAACAAGCATTAGTTTTTACAAAGGAGTATCGCCTCACGAACGGATGTAATTAGTTTTCCATCACTGCTTATCACAATTTTTGATAATTGTAAATTTAAATTGAATTTAAGTTATTAATGTAATATTTATAAATCATTAAAATTAAAAGAACATATATTTTCCTACCTTTCCATTCATCAAAAAATGATATCATCGCCCACTCATATGTATTGACTACCACCTTCACGATGTGATGTGATTCATATTTCACCACTTCAACAAATGTATGGCATGTATAAGTTTATATAAATAACTAATTTGATATCAATGAAATAATTCTTATTATTTAACGTTAATATTAAATTTATATTTGTTCTATCAATACCTTTTAATAATGGAATCTTTACTCATACGTATGTACCGCCTACCTTGCCATGATGGTAACATAGTTAATTTTTCTTAATAAAATTTAATGGTTGGTTTTAAAATTATATTTTTTATATAAAAATTAAAATCAAATCAGTGTTATTATTATTTAGATAATAAATAATAATATGTTTAACCTTATTTAACATTCCAATGTAATTTTGGAAATATAAGATGAATATCATCAAATCGTCAAACATGTATCTAAATATTTTTAAACTACATATAAAAAGATATTTTAAAAAATAAAATGAATGATATACATGAATAATATAATTAAATAATTATATAGTTAACATATGATTATTATTCAGGAAGGTAAATAACATACATGATTATTCATACTCCATGTAATGGATCTCTCTCTAAACCACCCTTTTTTATGGTTATGATTATTCTCTCGGTTACTCATTTTATTCTCTCATTTATGTAACAAAATGATTATAAATTATGTATATATATATATATATAAATTATATATCTAGATAATTAAAACTTCATTTTATAGAGTAATATATTACTTATGATAATTTCTCAAATACTTTATTAAATAAATATTTATTGATTATAATACATGGAAAGCTCATGCAATCCATTTTATTTTTATGAGTAGTTATTATGTTCATTCATTGTGGTTGATATTGTTATTTATATACACAAAATGATGAAAATTTTATGATTTATGTTCCAAGATAGATCACTAATATAGTGGGTGCATCTTTTATCTCATCAAGTGTTATGTATGGGATATATGAGTAAGCCTAATCATGTATGAGACTATGTCAACTTTGTGATGTTGTCTTGGATGTTAGCATGGACATTCACTTATTCCAATTTTTTGTTGCTTACATATTTCTATGATCTATGAATGGATGTTATTTATGTTATTCTGCCATTTGATTATCAAAATTTTTCTCTTTTATGATATCATCTTTTTTCCTTTGACTCCAATTCTATGTTTACATATCATGTATAATCTCTTACTCAGATATTTAGACCACCCCTGTTGTCTTTGTATTCACCAGGTTATCTAATGTAATTTTATAAGATCAAAAATTTATAAGATAGCATTATAAAGATTAAAATAATGGTTTTTTTCATGTTGAATTTCTACATACAATGTCTTCCCAATTCATTAGGGATTTTGAACCATTTATTATTAATATATATTTATGATTAAAATAATTTAATTTTATATGTAAAATGGAATAAAACACTATATTTGGTAACAAAGAATGGTATATTTATTTTTTAGGATTATGACTAGAATAATATACTGAAAACCATAGTTATAAATATAATTATATGAAAATATCATAGAATATATTGAAGTATATAGTGAGTGGTTAATAATAAACTACATCAATGTCTAGATAATACTGTGTATTTTTCCTTGGAACTATTTTACCTAGGATTAATAACCCCAATAAGGGTTTATTGGGAATTAACCAATACATAAAATGGTGAATGACAAATAGACCATATTGAACACCTAATTTAACACTCCTATAAGACATTATTTTGAATTCAAAAACTATTTAGAAACCACTGTGAGGGACTTGAAACCATTATTAGGTTAAAAAAATAATCAGAAACATTACAATAGATAACCTATATTGAAGCATACAAAATCATATGTTAGGATATACGAATCATTTATAATTTATTCTTTTTATGATTATAAGTTTCCCCTTTTCATGTTCTTTAATTAATATATTCCCATCCTAGTTTTTCCTTGTATTTTTAGTTAATCGTCATAAATAAGAGAATCAATGTCAAAGAATGATGTGATTGAAAATGTTTTGATTAGACCAGTGAATTGGATACACTTATCAGATCTAAAGTTGTGAGATTATTGAATGTACTGGATCAACTGGATCAAGTTATAAACAAAAACATGAATCATGTGGAATGATATACTTTTTCTTGGAATGATAAAGTGGTAGATGACTCTTTTAGGTAAAAATACCACTTATGATTAGTGGATAATCGAATACCCTCAACAATGAATAATTAACTGACCCCATTGAAATGATATATTCATTCCTACAATGCTCAAAATAAGAGGAATTTGTGCTAACAATTTATCACATGAAGAAGAAAATGATCATTAGCGGACACTGATCAATAAAAATAATTACATAGAGGATATTTATTTCATGGGATTTATTGAATTAAATAAAAAAATTTAAAAATAATTATTTTCCTTAGCTCACCATCTTATAATAGAGAGGGATTTCCTTGAAATAATGCAAAAAGAAAATGATTCTATCAAAGTGCATGATGAAAACATTACAATGATTTCAAAGTACATATATTGATTTGTAATCAATATGGAATATTAAGATGGTCATTTCATTAGTGTATTTAAATTTGTCAATGAAAATCTACAAAAATTCAAGTCATAGAAAGATATGATGTGATTTCATGTTGTTCCATTAATGTTGGGATAGATATTAGTGACACTAAATTGCCTCATTGAAATTGAGATAAAACCCATAAAATGGAGTTTTTTTAACGATGAGTAACTGGTAAATCTCATGTAGAAAAGACAAACAAACATATCACATGCCAATTTTTTGGGAAGAAACATCTTGTAAACTATCTCATGGGAACAAAAAAATGCATTAAATATGGAATAAAGAGGAATCATGATAATCAATTCTAAAAGGTTATGAATAAGCCTAATAATGTTATATAAGAAAAAGGTCCAAATAAAGACTCAAAATGTGCTAAAATGTTTCAACTGGTAAGAAAATGGGAACTATAAAATACTAGTCCATATGCTATGGGTTATTGGAGAAAATCTATGACAACAACCTCCAATATCTGGTGAGTAAATAAGGGAATATTATATCCCAATTATTAATCTATATATGGATAATGACCTGGTGATAGGTATGGTTGTTATTATTTAAATAATAGTAAAAATATGTTTTTATATTGTTTCTACACATTCTTTTATATCTTGAAAATTTAGTGGAACTTTTAAAATGTCATCTCAATATATGGGTGTTAATATATCTGGGAGAAGATAAAAAATATATTATTGAATCACATGTTCATAATTCCTCTTCGACTAATGTTTATGGATTGAATATTATATAAAATATTCTGTTATATCTGTATTGGAGTTTGATTCAATATTTGGAAAGGATTGGTTGTCCTTATGTAAATCCAACATCAACTATTGGTAGAGAGATATAACACATCAAATATCATGCCATCCTATTATACTATATCAGTATAATGAAGAGGATGAATCTCCCTCGGAATTAAATTATCATGACTACATATTATTTCTATTTAAGAATGAATATCTAGCTTAAATGATTGATGAAATGAAGATAATCATTCTAGAATACATGTGAATTGTGGGGTATTATACTAATATAATCCCCATAGAGTTTCTTAGTCTTACCCTTGATCGAGAGGCATAGTTATCAATAAAATGTGTATATAGATATCATCCAATATCTATGAGACTTTACATAATGGCCACCATTGTGTTAGAATAACTGAAGAAGTTGTTACAATAGAATTTGGAATAGGTTTGACACACCTGATTGCTTCACCATGGGGTGTGTCAGTCCTCTAAATAATAGAGAATTATGGGTCAAGGAACCTATATATTTATTATTTTAAACTCAGAAAAATCATGATAAAGAAAATGTATCTCCTTCTATAGATAGAATACATATTTGATAAACTATGTGGGTCCCATCATATTTCTTATGTGAACATTCTATTGGGATATTAATAATTAAATTTAACGATGAAATATATTCCCATAAATTCATATCGAATAATGAATGGACCCTATGAGTTAATAGGGATGCAATTTAGATTCAGTTATGCTCCAGAAATATTTATGGACTTAATGAAAATTGTATTTAGAAATTACCTCCAAAAGTTTATGGAAACCATTATAGATGTTATTATTATATGATCCAAAATTAATGGAGAGTGTGACAATAATTTAAATACAATGAAAAATACGTTGTGATAGGAGAATATATATGAAAAGTACAATAAATGTGAGTTATGGATGAATGAATTATCATTCATGAGGAATTTTATAACCAAAAAGGGATATCTATAGACCCTTAGGAGACAATGATAATGGAAGAGATTCGTTGATCAAAAAATTTAATAGAGCGAAACTATTTCCTTACATTTGATATGTATTACGTAATATTTTGGATAAAATATTCATGATGTTCATTCATTCTAACCAAGTTAAATCTAAATGGGACAACATATTTTTATATAAATGAATTCAAAGAGAGATTAGATGTGTTTAAAAAGATGCTTATCACTGCAAGAGTACTCACACTTCCCTTCAGTGATGAACTTTTTGGGGTATATAGTGATTATTTAAAAATGTTTTTTTTGATAATTACTATTTTAATATAACTATTTAATAACATATTCCCCATAGTATTTTATAATTATTATTAAAAACTATCCAATACATGATTTGGGTTTGGCTATTGTGAACTTTGCATTCGAAATTTGGTGACATTATCTCTATAGGTAGAAGTGTGAAATATATATGGATCATAATAACCTCAAATATATATCCATAGAGTGTTATTTTTACATGTACATGTAAAGATGTTTATAGATAATCATGGATTATGGTTTCTCAATCCATTGTAATCATAGGAGTGTGAAAATGAGAAATATGCACTAAGTATAATGGAATCGACAACATTATTAATGATATGAATTTAAAATGATGAAATCATATTATAATTGAAAATGGTAGATGTGGGAATAATAAATTAAGTAACATCATCATTTATTTCTCAAATAATGTCTCAACCACCCATTATGGACATGATAAATGTGTTGTAAAGAGATGTCATTGAATGTCAGTAGATGGTGGAATCTATAAGAAAAGGGAAATCATTTGAATTAAAAAATTATAATTAATGAAATGTAAGATCTTGGTAAAAAATATATGAACCATCAAATCCTATTATAAATAAATATCTATTGAATTATGTACATAACGCAACTATATAAATACACTTAGAGAGCTTGAATATGTAATGATATATCCAAGATCATTTTGGGGGTACCATAAGAAGATACTGATCATATAATATATATCAATGTGTCTAGTATGTGCGTATGTTAAGGTTGAAAGAAAAAAAGTGTAAGGGTATTATGAACCCATTACCCATACTTAAATAGAAATAAGAAGACATGAACATAGACTTTATCACTAGTCATCTAATGAAATTAAAAGAAAATAATTCCAGATGGGTTATGGGGGATCATCTTAATGAAATTCCCACTTAATTTAAATTCAGTATGATATGTTAATCAAATAAAATTAAAATTATATGAAACATATAGGTGATTACTGTACATTGAACACCACTATTGATTTTATATAACTGATATTCTATATTAACCTCCAAGTTCATGAAGAATCTCTAATATTCTCTATATATCGAGTTGTACTTTAGTATGACTTGTCACCCCCAAAATGATTTCCAATATTATGGGAATATTCATAAACTAAAAGACATGATGAGAAAATGATCAATATACTTAAAAGTTGTATGGGATGGATATCATCCTTTAGAAAATTTATTGTACAATAATAGTTTTCACTCAAGCATCCAAATGTATCCTTATGAATACCTTTATGGGAATAGATGTAGAATAATGGAATGTTGGGATTTAATTTGTGAACAAAATATCTTGGGATATATAATGGCTGGTTAAATTGTAAAAATTATTAAGTTTGTTCAGTAACACATCAAGGCTTCTCAAAGTCTATAGAATACCATTAATGACATTCTTTAATGATAGATGGATATTAATGTCTTGAATAATGTGTTTCTATACATATCTCCATGGAATATTTTCCTGAGAATTTAGAATTTATGAAATCTAAGCCCTAAATACCTCACCTACATTGATATTATCAATCAAAACAGATCTATGGATTTTTGGATAGAAATCCCAATAACCCTTTGTCAATTACAATACATATTCCATTTATCAATATAAAGGAAGTACATACTAGATCCATATCATATCATGAATTATGAGGTGGAATGAATATATAATTGTATCTCTTATGAGCATGTGCTAGTAAAGATTTGGGACCATAGAGATAATGTTATATAAAATAAGAGAACTCACCTAATAAATGTAATATGGTGGAACCACATATATAAAGAGGCGACCTGGTAACAAGAAGAAACCAAGACTCCAAAGTCCCAAAATTATTTCAACATAGTATTTAATATGATATTTTTTGTTTGTGAATTATAATATTTTGAAAAATTTAATACTCTATGCTTTTAAAATATAAATAGGTTTGATAACATATATCATATGCAATACTGAGCCTAAAAGAAATGAAATAATATAATATAACCATTAAATCCTAGAAGTTTAATTGGTGGGTATGAATAGGAATAAATTTTTTATTAAACAACCATTATTTTTTAACTCATTATATATAACTTCTTAATAAATAATCATTCAATTCTTTATAAATCTATTTTATTTTTCAAAAATATGTTTTCTTCAAAAATGACATTTATATCATTTTGGGAGTGAATAATATAATTTATTTATATAACATAAAGAAGTAGTATTTAAAAAAATGATATCATTTGATATATCATCATGCCAATATTATATTAGGGATAATTTTTTGTATTTTCTTTGAATAGAGTGATTTTTCATTGAATAGTTAAAAATACCATGTTTTCCTAAAACTGTAAATTATTTTCATATAATTTAGTAATTTAGAAGTAAAATTATGATTAAATTAATTTTGTAGTTATATTATATCTTTTTATGTACTTTGCAATCATATTTATACCGAATTTTGATATAAGATCAATTTTGGACCTGAAAAGGCAATTTAAAAAAAACAATTCTCCATTGTTTCTCATGGGCATAATTTTAAGTTAAATTATTACAATTATGAGAATTAAATCATTAAAAATGGATTCCATATAATGAATAATTATTTCTATATTTTTTAAATGTGGCACATTTATATTTAGTCATTATGAATGGTAACTATAGTAAATACTTATCGCCGAATTAAGGGTAAATTAAAAATTTATGGTTAAAAATAATATGATAAGGACTAAAAAAATATCCAAATACATTCCCTTGTAATATTCTATGTTTTGAGTTTTCTATTTCTATCCAAGTCTCTAATATATGAAAAATTTGTTCCATACTTCTTTGATTTTGACGCTTGAAATATTTAATTAATTTATAACGACCAACATGTTACTTTTTGTTTTAATATCTATCATATTTTGTGATAGGGATATAAAATTATATTAGGTTATAAATATTATTTTAATATATAAATTGATTCATCATGGTAATTTAATTATAATTTCATGTGATTAAATAATTACCCTAAATGTGTGCACAATGTCGACAAAACATTTATTTAGTTAAATGAAAAAAATAATTTCTATTTCAAATATTAGAAGTAATATGATTCCAAATAATTTTGATTTAAAAAAAAATTAGTTAAATATAACCTATTGGAGATGTATAAATGTATTAGATTCTAATATTTTTATTTTCTTGTGGTTATTAAAGTCAACATAAATAGATAGTTTGAACAATTACGTCAATGTTGTTCAATAATAAGTAAAATTTTATTAAATAATTTAAAATTATAAAAATTATATATATTTCCATTTTATTGGGATATGGTTACAAATTCCAGACATTTTCTATTTATTGTACACTACTTTTTTTTAAATAAACTAATTTTAAACCCTAGATAGTAAGAATATTTTTGTCATGGAAATAGTTAAAAAGTGTTATCATTTTATAAGAAAAGAGATAAATGTAAAAGACTAATCTAAAATGTCAAAATTTAATTATATGATATTATTTATACATGAAATATACCTATATTTGATATTCATTAGTTTTTTTCTCTTTTTTCAATTAAAATTAATTTATATAAAATAAATATTTTATGAAATTCTCAAATTGACCCTCCCCTCACTTGTAAAAGGGCCCCTCCTCTCCTCTTTTGCTCACAATCCCAAATACTTTAGGTTTGTCAAATACTATCCCATGTAACTTACTAAAATTCCTTTCGTCATTGTTATTTTCTTAGTTTTGGATGAACACCAAACATAGAGTGCATAAGGTGGAATGGAAAAGAATTTTCTCAAAGAAGATGTATAGTCATTAACTGAATGTTTTAATTTAATTAATTATTATACCTCCATCAAGTCATATACAGTCATACATAAATAATTAAAAAAATTATATCCCATAAATTATGACTCTATTATATTAATTTAATAACATATATCTATCTCCTCTTCCATCAACTTTGAAACAAACACATCATTCGTCTGTATGGCAGACAACAACCTTGCGAACTGATATAATTCATTTTCCATCACAACCTCTGACGATTGTTAACAATTGTGTATTTAAATTAAATATATTATATTCATGATATATTAATCATTCTTTAATGTTACATAACATTTTTTCAATAAATTTACTTTCTTTAAAAATGATAGCATCATTCATGAATATGTGTGGACTATGTCCTTCGTAACACATGGATGGTATATATAAGTATATTAAAATAAATATTATGATATTTATGATATAATGATAAAATAATTATAATCTTTCCATAATTACCATTTTAAAATATAATCATTACTCATTCATATATATGTCCTTCCATCTCTATGATTGTACGTAGTTCGTTTGTCCTAATCATATTTGATGGTTGGTTTTAAAATTATAATTATTGTATCATCCATCGAATGTTAATAAATGTTATTAGAAATAATTGAAGGGGCTATTTCCCAAAAATGGAATAGTGGTCTAAAATAATGATTTCCTAGCGAATATTACTAATCAATATTGATGCACTTAAAGATAAGGGATCATGTACAATTAAAAATTATGCATGTGTCACCTAGGGTACCTCAAGTTTCTAAGTAGTCAACCTCCATATTAACCTTTTCCCCAAACATGAGAAAGATCAGTGGCACTGGTTTTTATACTCCTTCATCTATACAAAATATAGATAATAGCCCACAAAATATTAATCACTCATGTATATACTAAATGATCATGGAGGAATATAACTCAATGCATTCTAAACTAAAAGCATGGGAGTTACATAATTCCATCCCCTTGAAAATTCTAATGACCTCATCCTTTATAGAGTCACCCTAAACTATAAATAAATAAAAATCATAAACCACAAATCCAAATTTATCCAGAACAACCCCACATCCCCACATGAAACCCTCATTACACAAGCCATCAATATTTAGAATGATTCAACTATGAGTGTGGTTCCATATATCCCACTTACCCTAATACGCCTTTCTATTATTTGAGAAAACCAGACCCCTATCAAACACGAGTTTCCAAAACACATCAGATAAATTCCACTTATTCATATGAATAACCATATCAACTACCAATGAACGAGCCTAAACTGTTATTATAAATTTTGATCTTGAAACCCAATTATGTCTCTACAAATTACAGAAAGTCCAAATGACCCAAAAAATGGCCGAGAAATTCAAAAATCATGACTAGAGTTTATTTTAATTAACCTCTAAACCATGAAACTAGGAATAGAGAAACAAATATTTAGAAATTCCATGCACATCCAACCCTTTGAAATTATTGAAGAGTCTCAAAATTGTGGAAGACCACTCACCCCATAAAAAGGGAGAAACTAAATCCTCCTTCATGTCATGACAAAAATCAAATTTGGAAATCAGAGTCACTACCTCCTATAACACCCCCTCATCAGTAAGTATCACCTTTTTTTCATACTGAAGACATAGAAATTTAGTTTTTTAAGGATATATTTTCACCATATAATTCATCCCCTTGCATCACGGCCGATGTTCTCATGTAGAGTTAGAGTGTAGGTCATCTATGAGAAGTATTTGGTTAAAGAGATCATAAAAACCATTATGTTAGGGTCATGTTAAATAATTAAACTAAAAAATAACTCTTATTGAGGAGTGTTGAGCACAGAAATGATGAAGGGGTGAGGAAAAATGTATGGGAAAAAGGTAGTTCAGGCACAGGAAAACTAGGGAACCTCAATACATTTCTCACCCAATTATCATAAAATATGTTCATTTTGACATATCCCAAAATATAACAAGAGTGTATCCTAAAAATTTGAATATAGTGATGTGTAAAAGCCTAGAGTTTCTAGGTTCTTCCATTTTATCCATTGAAATTGTTCCCATATTTCTTAAAGGTGAAATTTTACAATAATGATTGTGATTATATAAAATCCATTTACATTGTAGCCTATAGTCAATTACATGAAACAGTAGAAGTATGAAGATTAATACCACCCTCCTCAGCCTCCCAATCCATATGATTCCATGAAACAATATTAAATTTCCCATCCACTGGTGCATCCTGATTGAGCAAAACCATGGTGTTTTTTGATATTCCATAGCATCGTCATAGGCACATTGAGGTTCGAAAGAACCACCAATCAGGATAGAGATATGAACACATTTAACAATCATTTAACTCCCCCTGAATGATAGAATGTTTCTTTTATGTGGATGATACTCATGGTGATTCTATGAACAAAATCATCAACTTGATGAATACATATCTTACCCAAGGAAATTGGATCCCTTATATAGCTCATTGGGAACTGCCTACCGTTGATCCCAAACTTTTTCTCAATCACCCATCCATATATAACGAGTAATTTTTTTTATGAAAAAGCTTTTCTTTTAATTATTTGTAATTTTTCTAGTCCACCAGCAATAAACATCAGGGATTTGTTTTAGATTTAGAATTGACATACACCTTCAATTTTTGTAAAGTAAGAGATCATCCATAAATAAGAGGTGGGTATGTACAATGTTATTTGGTCTACAATGGAAGAGAAAAATATTCCCCTTATAGTTTCACATATTCATAAATAAACTAAAGATATATTATACCATTATAAATAACCTAGAATATAAGCGGTCCCCTTTCCTTATCCCACTAGTCATCTTGAATAACTAATTCCTTTTCTCATGAAGGTGACTACAAAAAATGTAGATCAATTGAATTTGAAGAAGGTATAAATGAACCATAATGACAATATTATGAACCTTATAACTCTTATAATGATGCTCCACTCTACCATTTAAAGATCTTTTTCCATATAAATATTTATAAAAATGTTCGACCCCAATACATTTTTGTTGATATCCTGCACCATTTCACACACTATGGAAATTGTGGTTTGGCTAGGCCATCCTCTGATGGAACTGTGTTGTTATTTAGAGTCCTATTTATGAATTTGTGTCGCCATACTAACATTTAAAATGGAAGCAATGATTTTAGAATTGATGTAAAACATACTAATTAGATTATACTACTTCAAATAAGATGGGTTATTCACTTTGGAAAAAATAGATCCTGGTGGTTTCACAAGAAACACTAGGAAGAATGGATCGCTAAAAGTACTCCTGGATGATCTCCACCATCTCATTTTTAATGAAATCCCATGAAGAAATATAAAAAGATAATGGTTAAATATCTAGTCCCAATGAACTACATGCATTATGAATAGTAATGGACTCCTAGATCTTATACTCCTTTCGTAACATCTCAAAATTATCGGATGTCAGAAGACATGACATGAGGAATAGAATCAAAAATACTATCTTTGCATAGGGGAAAACTATAATTAAAGCATGTTTTATCATAAACTATTAATTAATTAATTTGTGATGAATCTGTACCTTCGAAAACTTGGGGACCATTGGTGAAATAATCATCCTCCAGAAGAAAATTATTGATAGTATAATTCCCCCTCTTCTTAATGGAAGCATGAATATAGGTGGTGTTTTTATCTACATTATTTAGACATTTCATACGTGACAGTTACTTAGTGGTGTATTATTCAACTATAAGTAAGTATTAAAAATTACACTTCAGGCTAACAAGTTGAAAAAACAATTCAACATCCCATTGAGCTTCAATACCACTCTCTTACTGATCCAAGTACACATTTATGGCTTCCATTTCAAGAAATTGAGAAGGATTGTTATTATTATATGTGTTAAGGTCTTATATAAATCTACTAATATTATTATACACACATACCAATTAACTATCATGTAAATTCTTCTCCTAGGATTAAATAACAACAATATGTAAATTAGGGTATTTCTACCATATTTATGAATAAAAAAATCACTCACAGCATACACTATTAGATGCAAGGTGAACATTAAGTGATGAATGGTCAGAGAGACTATGAACTAAGTGTTCCACTATTGTACTCAAGAATAACGAAATGACCTACAAGTTGGCTAAACAATGTTCTAGGAGACACCAAGGGTATTTGGTTTTTCCCCTTGCACCAACGGGTAGTTCACATGATTTGATGTGGAGGATTTTTCACACATTGTTTACCTTATAGTGCAAACAACACTAGGTAAAGAAGAAATAAGGATAAAATCCCAATATAGATCCACATGCGATAATGAACTAGATACATTATCAGGATGGATAGGTGTGTTGAAACAGGTACTAAGGCCAAATTAAAGGAGGTATAGAGATATAAAAAATTTATTACACATTCATTTAATTGAAATCTCAACAGCAGTTCTTAAGGCCTCTGACCCCAGTGATGGTAGATGAATCATCTCAGTACCATCCCCCAGAATTAAACAGGATGGTATCCATTGAAGGAAACATAAAACTAAATCTTCACCAGTGTTCTTCTATTCTAAGAAAATTGGATTAGTTGAAAAAGGTGGTAACTCAAATGGATGATGACTTTAAGGTAATAGTGGGACATCTAAAGTCTTAGTCATCATCCTAGAATCACATTCTCCTTACCTAATGAGGTTATAGAACATGATGGTCAAGAGGGAGGGGGATAAATCTGTGGCCTAGAATATATAGTAAGTTGGAAGGGAGTGTCCCTAATGATGAAACTCAATACAGAACCATGTTAGAGAAAGGAAAATTAAGTGCTACCAATATGAAATCTTTCCCCCATCCATATAATGTATATTATTATGAATATTTATGGATAATACAAACTCAATGAAAATATACGAAACACTAGCATCAGGAAAATATAGTACATGTAAATCCTCACCGAGGAATGATCCAAGTGTGTAACATATTCTCTAAAAAAATCTATTTTTAAAATGGAAGAGAGATACCTAGAAGGTTAATACACAACACTTATTCATAAGGGTCATGACTAGAATCTGTTTCAATAAACCATATAAAAATATTGAAAATTCATTTTTCTATTGATTGGGGAATATCAGAAAATGACTTTAGAAAATTATCATTGGAATCCAACACCACACATAAGGAATTTTTATTGAGAATAACCACTTGAGCTGCTACAACATACCCCATGATGCCATGAGATTATGCAAAGTGGGGAGAGGGGGCCAAGACAAAACATGCAACAAAGTTCCCCCAGTAAAAATCCATAACCACATAAATGGACTTCATGGGATGTTCAATTCCTAAAGATCCATCCACAAAATCAATGTGATTCAAATTTATATGAATTTCAAGAATATTATTAAGAAATAATGACCAGGAGGGAGAAAAATCAAGATAAAATCCTTCAGTGATGGGCCTTCAAACACCTCTCAGATTGATGGAGGTGTTGAAGTATGAAGAAGATCTATATAATGACATAGAAGAGGTAAGAATAGGAGTGGTAGTGATGGTATTATCAGGGAGGATGTCATCAAAGATATTGCTCGCTTTGATGAACCCAAATCATCTTTCATAGGAATTTTAAAATTAAGAGGAGTGTGAGGCACATTCTCTAATAGATGATCTATTATTTTAGTCCCTAAAAACATTATTACTATAAAAAAATGATAATTATGTCATGATCATTATCATAATGATTATTAAATAATAATCTACCTAACCTAAATCAACTATCTAATGTTTTTTGGACATATAGGATGAATATCATCAAAACATTATACATGAATTTAAATTAATAAGGAATTGAAATAAAATATGATAATAAATAAAATAAAAGGATTAAAAAAATTTAAAATGATTCTCAAAAAAGAAAATAATTTAATTATTATTGTTCTAGAAGATAATGAACATATGGGACAAGTCAGACACCAAGTAATGGATCTCTCTCAAAACCACCATTTTTTGGGCTAGGATTATTATATCTCTAACACACTATATCTCTCTCTATGATGTTATTGAATGCTTCTAAATTCTGTATGCATGTCTCTCACATATTTATCTATATTATTATCCCCTCTTTTTATAAGGAAATACATGACTTCTAATGATTTATAAAAGTCCTTATTTATTAAATCTCATTTGATTATGATTTTAGGTAATATTATGCAACCGATTTTATTTACGTGGGTAATTATTATGCATATTAATAATTATTTATTTCCTTTTTGTGCCTCAAATAATCATGAAAATGTTATTATGGTTGAATTGAAATATAATTCCAATTCAATGGTTAATGATTTTGTGTCAATCCAGATTATAAATGAAATTAAGCAGTAAAACTAATACACTATTGGACTCTATCCATAATGTGATTTTGTCTTTGTATTTATCCATGACTTATTATTATGTTACATTTTATGTTACTAATCATTTCCAAGATCTTGTTATACCATTATCTTTATATTGTTCTCCACAATGGATACACATGATACTTATCTTTTATAATATCATGATTTATCATAGACTCATATGTTATGTTTCCTAATCATGTTTACTCCCTTTTTGAGGGTTTTAACTCACCCCTTACATCTATATAATATCCAATTTATCAAATATATTTTCTGGGGAACAAATGTATATAGGATATCACTATGGATATAAAAATAAAGATATTTATTTTTCATATTGAGGTTTTATGGACCAAAAACTCCCTACACACTAGGTCCTTTCGATCCTTTTTTATATTAATGGATATTTATATTAAAAATATTGTAATAGTGTGTGTAGAAAAACTTATGTTGATATTATTTTATTTCCAAATATCATAGGGGGTCTTCATAATGATGTGTATTAAAATAACATGGATCAAATTATAACATGTTGTATTGACGTCCTTGGACAAAAAACATTTAGGGAGTATGAATTAATTTTAATGAGTTATTTTAAAATAATTTAGAGGTTGATTCTATATTTCAACAACCAATTTTTTTGGTAGTCAGAGGAGTGGAGAAGAATTATTTATATCCTTGTGAAGTAAAAATTTCTTCAAAACATATATTTTTTAACTATCCACCAAGATCAATATGAATGGATATAATATTATTTCCATTTTTTAAACCTTCACAGTATATTTAATAAATACATTACAAGAATAATTTTCATGAGATAAGAAATAAATCCAATTAACACTTTTGTCATCAACTATAATTAAAAATTGTGTGATTTACCTTATATACATGATCTGTGGTTTGGTCCAAATAAATCACAGTGTACAAGATCAATTTACATTGAGGTGGAAACAATATTTTTAGATTTAATGGAATATTTATATTTCTTACCAAATTTTAAATTCAATTTAGTTTAATAATATACTAGATGAATTTGGTTAAGTTTGATAGGTGTGTGTGTGTGTGTAATACCATGACCAATGAATCTATTCCACATTCATAACCCACTATAGTATGAAATTAGACATTTATCATGTTGTATAGAGATATATTTCATTTACATAACATAAATTTTTTGAAATTGAGAGTGTAGAAATAAATTTAGTCCTTTGGAATTAAAAATATTAAAAATAGTATTTTCAATAGAATCCTTAAAACACTATCCTATAAATGGTAATACTAAAAAACCTTATTATAAACCATTAAATTATAAAATATTTTTAATGATGGTTTAATTTCAAAAACCTATGGTATATATTCCAACGATCATACTCCTTGAGATATAACCGAAGGTGTCATTCCCATCATTACTCATTTCAAGAAGATTGATGTAGTCACCACAAATGTGTGTTTGGAAGCCATTTTATATATACCATTTATATTTGATGTATATTATATTGAGACTTATTGTACAGAACAATCAAGATGAAAAAGAATTTTATTTCCAACTATAATAGGGTCCACTATTTTTATCTTAAAGAGGCTTTGGAACCCATTTCTGTTTATTATAGGATTATCGTTAAAAAATAATTTCTGTGAGGTATACCATTTTGGGTAAAATATATATATAAATTTTGTAAACACATTAATAAAGAATATGTCTTATTTTATAAAAATTACTGTTATTTTATCTTGGGAGAATCTTCTAAAAAAATTAGTATTACAAGAGGTTCTCACTTAATTTGAAAAACCATACCTAAAATGATTTGTTGGGATCCCAAAATTTTATATAATTTCATTTCACCTTAGGGGAACCTAGAAATAAAAATACGGGGATATTTAATTATAGATTCAAATTTATCTATTCTAGGTTAAACTTTTAATTTTATGAGTAATTATTCCTTCTCTTCTGAGAGGTGAACCATTTCCAAAAATTCTTCATTATAATTCATTTTTATTTATTTATATTTTATGGTGTGTTCAAAAAACAAAACCACTAATGAGTCCCTATAATATATAATATCATCATAATTTAAATTACAATAATAAATAGAATATTTGGAAGAATAAGAATTTACCTCATTATTTAACATAAGGTCTTTTATGAAACATTTGTCACTATTGCCTCTAAAATCTATTAAAGAGAGGGAATCTAAACTTCCACTCATTAAATAAAATATATAAAATTTATTAATTTAATTTTTATCATTTATATAATTTTTGAATTTGGGTAACTTCATCTTGATGTGTCTCTTATTTTTTCATTTATAGCATTTTACCTATGGTTCACAATATTGATTCTTCTTTTTATTAAGATGGAATAATTTATTATTACTTATAAAAGTGTTCATCTTTTTGGATAAGTGAGATATTTAGGAATCAATTTTTCAAGGATCCATCATCATTTACCTTAATTGAAATTATCTTCTTTTTCTTCACTTATTTGGATTCTTTTTCGGTTTTCCTCTTCAATGAAATATTATATGTCACGAGACATCCAATAAGTTATTTTACTGGAATTTTATTGAATTCCTTTTCTTCATAAATCCCCCTTTACATTGGTTACAAAGAACATAGAGAAACCCAAAAAACCTTATTCACTATATTGAAAAATCATTAAAAGGGATTTTATGCTGATGAAAATAAACGAAAAATGGGAGAGCATTTCAGTAATAGAATCATTGTGTTGCATGCTAAATATTTTAGGGTCTTGATGGTACATATAAACACCAGAGTCTTTGAAGTTATTATCATCTTCACATGTGATTTATAAATGATTAAAAATTTCATGGTTATTTTTAAATGATGAAATTGTATTAAATTTATTTTAGTCTAGTGAAAAATGAAGCGCATTAAATGTATTTTCATCAAGCTCAAAGGTAACAATATCACCAGGATTCCATTTTTCCTCAGGTATCTTAGTGGGAGTTTAACCATGAATAACTATTTTAAAAATCATATTTCCTATACATATAACAAAATTATAAACTGTAACTATTTAATTACTGTATTATTATACATAAATGAATGTGTATTGACCCACTAACAATTATTTAAAATCACCATTGGTGATTACTGAAAGGGTCATCTCTTATGATTGTTCCTTGATATAGATAAAGGTTTACAAACCAATGGTACCTATTATTAATTTTTTATTAAGTTGAATGGAATTTGGGAGTTAATTTACTATTAATATTAAAACTAAATAATATGACAAACAAAAATAAATATTTAGTGAAATAGGTAATTAAAATCAATGGTATGGCACAAACTATTAATAATGAAGATCTACCAAAACTTAATACATGAGTTCCTACATATAATCCCTTAATACATGAGGGTTATTTATAAATACTTGGGATTAAATAGTATCCAAGAAATAAAAAAATATAAATACAAATAAATTTAATTGGAGTAATAAATAAACCTAATAGAATATTTTTTTGAGGTGTTGAGCATGAAACATGATGAACTCTCTCATTGGTGGTTTTGATAATCTAGGATGAAGAATTAAAAGGATATGTCTTTTAAGAACAAATCTACAAAAAATACACTTTTTAACAGTATTATTGAAATAGAAAAAAGATAGAAAGAGATATAAATAAATTATGGAGTAATTGACTATAACAATGGAACCATAAGTGAGCTCAAGTTAAAGAAGAAGTGTAACAAAATGGTTTAAACAAGTATCCAATCCTTACATGGGTTATATTTATAGACTCTAGATGCAAAATTATGGTTTTTTATGAATTGCGGCCTCAATAAATTCATTGTCTGGTGAGAGAGGCATAATAGGACATCAGAAAGTTATTATAATGACTTAAAAAAAAGAATCACTACTCAGTTGGTGGGATCCATCAACTAATTGGTGGGATTTCTATCCATATCTATGCCTATCTAGGTTTCACCATGTATTTCAAATAGTGTTTTTAATGTTTTATTGTTTTTTAAATTGGTATCAATTTTTTTATTTGTTTGAATTTTGGAAATATGGATATTTTTGGTGGAGGTTTTAAGGTTTTTTATGATGATGAACTATTATACCCCTCAATTTATTGGTTTTATAACTCCAAATAGTTTTTGTGATAATTGAAACACCAAGAGAGTGAGGGGTATAAGAGTTCATCATTATAAATAACCTTTAATCCTCCACTAAACATCACCATATTACCACTAGTTAAACAAATAACCTAAATTAACTCCAATTTACAAAAAAAATTAAACTATAGATGGAATATACTTATTCTTTTTAATTTGTTTTAAATTCATTCATTAATACATCACCATATTTCAATATTCACCTATGAATCGAATATAGTATTTTTCCCATAAACAAGAATTATCCCCCTATAAATTATAGCCTTTAATAGATTTGAAGTGAACCTAATGTTACCCTTGTAAAATTAAATTCAAAGGAATTTCTTCTCTATATCTGATCATTTTTATGAATCCATAAAACTCCCCCCTTTTCAAATAATTATAGTATCTCAAATCCTATTATTGAGACATTATTTCCAAATTTAAATCATTTTTATATAACATAGAGAAGAGTTGATAAAAAATTATTTATTACGGTGTGTGTAAATTCTCATTGTATGATACATGTGAAATTTTTTATTCTTATAATTTTCAATAATTTTTAAGGATTCTATTTTGAACTACAGATTAGTAAATTCATCATCATTGGATGGTCTCCTCTGATTCAACTCTATGAATCTTCTTATCTTTATATATTCCCCATGGATCAGTTATCCACCTGTTTTCATTATAAAATATCAATATAATTTTAAAAAATGCATAATATCCAAATATATATATATATATATATTGGGAGTGGCTAAATTTCTAAACATCCTCCTGTAAAAGGAAAATGGTTGATCATTAAGGTTCAAATAATGCCTCTTAAACACATGATTATCTAATATATTCTCACAATGTATTAATTTATTGATATTGAGTTTCAATAAACACTATGTTCACAATTATCTAAAAAACATTCATTAATAATGTAAAAAATTAATCTGTATATGTTTTGTGTGTTTATGTTATAATGGGTTATTTTTCAACCTAATAATAGTCTTGATATTACACTATATCAACAATTTTTATCACACCAAATATCTATGATCTCATAACATCTTATTAATATAAATCAATTGTCTATTGGAATTTCTGATATAAATGAACTCCACATTTAGTTTGCTTAATGATATACTTTTTTTCTTATTACTAACTATACAATATGATTTCATCCGATTAAAAATACATTAATACTTAAGGATTTTAATCCATGATATCTACAACCAATCCCCATTAGAGCAAGACGCTAAATGGGGATCGTCTAATATTTTGAAAACTAATCCATAATTTAATATTTTCTAAATATAGATCATTATTCTCTTTATATCTGATAGAGAATATTTCATAATGAAAATATAAAATCTTCCTAAATCACATTATATAAAATATATATGGCCTTGTTGTTTTTAGATATGATAGAATTAAAATTATATAATATATATATATATATAAGTGAACTTATTTTCAATCCTCAATCGTTTAATGATTATTTCCAACCACTATTGGAGTCGATACCTATTTCTAGCCTTCTTTTTCATATAGTTTTATCATCTATCTAGTATACTTTACTACTCATAATAACAAGTTTCATTATTTTTATGCACTATTACACCATGGTAATAGTTTATATATCAATAAATTGACATCTCAAACTATGAATTCATTAAAATTGGGAACTTTTAAGTCTAATAATACTTATTTTCATCATTGATGAAAAAATCCACATACACCATCACTATAAACATATCTTTATTTGATATTTTCACATAAAAATTGTGATCAACCCTATTCTTTCAAAATCCATTTTTCACTTATATGTTTCTAGTCATGAATACAAAGTAAAATGTTTTAATTAGATCCATATAAATATTTTATAATCTAAAAAAATAAAAAAATATCCACTTTAGATCCATTTTAGATAATTTAAACATTCATTTGATAGCCGCTAATAAATAAAGAATGATTGATTACAACAATTTCATTGGATAAAATATTTCTTCTACATTAATTCCTTTAATAAGAGAATACCCTTTACTTACCATCCCTTCCTTCTTTTATGAAAATTTTCCATGTTTATATTGCATGTTTTTTGTTATCCCAGGTTATTCCATCAAATGTTTATTTACATAAGATCGCATGTATTGTTGTAGTCAATTTAATTAGAATATTTATTCATGGATTTCACTAATGATTAATGTATATAATCCACTTAAAATATACTAGATTTTACAAATCATGATAGAGTAGTATGCTCAACAATTATAACCCCTAGATATTTTTTGGATTATATTTAATTTAATATATTTTTTTCAAATTCAATCATCTTCTTTCTTATTTACATAATAGAATTAGATTACTTAGAATAATATTTATTTTATGATTCTAAATTAGAGTCATCATAATTGTATTAACATCTACTTAATTGACATCATCTTCTTCTTCTTATTAATTTTTTTTAAAATATATTAATTTTATATTTTTTTAGATTTAGCTTCAACCACTTTGATTTCATCACATGAAATTTTTTTTCAAGTATTTGGGTGAATATTTTAAATGATTTATTATAAGATTAATATTATAAAAATATTAATTCAACTACCAGATCTATATACTTTACTTAATTTGTCATGAACCGAATCTGGTCTCCGCCAAAACTGGCACTAAACCTAGCCCATGACATTACCCGAAGGGAGTTCCCTATCCCCACGGGTTGGTACAAGTGCTTGGGTATCATTAATTTTGGTTTGGGAACGATTTACCTGAGTTTGAAAGCATAAAACATTAAAAACAATCCATAATATAAATCTGAAATTTTTGAGCCAAACAAGACTTAAGTAAAAACCATAACTGAGTACATTGGTTTAAATATAATACAAGTGGTCCAAATAAACATAATTATATCATCAAGACATCCCCAAGGACTCCACACGACTAGGGGTCATCGCCCCTAAGCTATCTCCACAACTCTGCACCAAGGATGGGAACTAACACCATGAACCGCCATCACCCTTAGCCTTTCCATTACCCGAATCAAACACAACCAAGTATACTTACACACAAGGGGTTTAAGTAGGGTGTGAGCCTAAGCCCAATAGGATACCACCCAATTATTCCAAGTAGTATGAAATACAATGTGAAAAAGCAAGCAGTTTTCAAACGCATGGAATACTAGTGTTAAAATTTCAAGAAATGAAACCTCCAATTGAAAATAGATTTCAATACAAAATTTTCAGAATATTAAGAAATTAAAATAGAAATTTCAGATACTGTAATTTACTTCCAAACACACCCTAAGACATGGGTAAATAATACAAATCCAATGAGCAACAACATTGGAAACACCCCTAGGCACTATGTTGTCTTGGGCCCTATGTACCTCTTACCTCGGTGTAAAGTAAACATGGGAAAATTCATTCTCGTGCACGAGCCACTAGTAGGGAACATACCCATAACCTATTGTTCCCCAATAATTATCCACATAGTTTAGTTAGAGTTGTTGTTATGCAAATGCTAAGTGAAACAGGGACAAAACCCACCCGGTCCACTAGCCGTACTAGTACAAATCTGCCCCCCTAGGTACCCAGGCTTCCCCTTTTGTGCTCAATAAATTTCAGCATGCAACATAAATCAATTTCCATATAAAAAACCATTACTGGTAAAACACAACCAATACAGTATCTATCACATTTTATACTAGTTAAAACATGCAACAAAACACTTAGATTTTTCATAAAACAATTCCTCAAAATCCCGTAGTGTTTCGGACACAAAACTCCTTCTAATCCTCACTTGCATACTATGTGCACATTTTTTAGTTTCCAAAACAGAAAGGCAGCCTACTAAATTTCACTGAAAACACAAAATCCTTTTTAGGGAAGCCCCATATCGTTCAAGAAATGACATCATTGAAAAATCTCTATTTTTACACAACACAACTCTTAGAATTTCATGTGGTTCACAAACACCATTAAAACCAGATTTTTCAGCAACAAACACAAGGTATAATCTTTAAAAACATTATTTTTATCCCTATTATAGTTAAATAAAACCAACTAATTACTTATAGAGTAGCCCCAATTAAACTAATAAAACATTTCTATGAAGAAACCCCCAATTTCACATGAAATTGGCATTTAGGATTCATTATAAATACAAACACCACTAAAACTATTTTTTTCAGCAATAATACAATTAAATAAGCATGAAAATACCATAAAAATAGTATCCAATTCAAAAATATTTCATACACAATGGACTCACCTACCAAAACTAAGGAAACCCTTGAATCCTTTGTGCGAAAACTCAAACGCACCACCGCCACATCTCAAGGAAGGTAAACCAGACCTAAAACCATAATTTCAGATCATGAAAGACAATATAAAACCCTCTTTTTTAAACCCTAATTTATGGACATTTGTAACCTAAATAATAATGGAAGAAACCCTGAGTACATTGAATGTAACCCTAAACAAATTGAAAGAAGAAAGAAGGAGAACAACTTACTTAAAATATCTTGTAGAAATCTCACCCAAAAATAATAGTATCTGATTTTAAAAATACTCAAAACATCAAGGGAGGTTCTAACAAGGATAAGGAGATAATTTAAGAATTTTAATGGGGGAAAAAGAGTAAAAATTGAGAGAGTTATGAAGTTATGAACAAACCTCTTCAAATCTGGACAATTTGAGGAAGCCTATGAAGTTCGGCACCAAATCACGATTAACAAGTGCTCCAAAGAGGGCGGAGAGAGAATGGTCGCGCGGTTGGGTTCGGTGGTCTTGGTCTCCACTTGGAATCACTGAAAAATCCCAAATATTGAAAAAGTTATAACATAATCAAAATTTATTTGTAAAACATGAATTGGGCTTTCGGGCAGGCCCAACCCCTTAGATAAAAACCCAAATAAACCCTGGTTATTGATTTCTAAAAGATTAAAATTAACTTGGTGGTGTTAATAGGTTAGGGGAGGTCAAGTAGAAATTTGAATGGATGAATAATGTTGAAAAATGAAAAAGGTATAAAAGATAAAAAATTTATTTTTTAATCTGAAATTGGGCTCACAGTTTGGCCCAATTCATGAATACTCATCTATTCCTCCCTAAAACCTAGGGAAACCCACAAAACAAAGAAATGATGTAAATTAAATGAAAAATACCTTTAAAATATGTCTTTTATGTGAAAATTCTCCCCACCATAAATCATTCCGCCCCCGGAATGCCACAACAAGACCAGATGCAAAAGCAAAGCCCAAACGATAGACCAAGACAGACTTCCTTGCCACGTTTTCACCCGCTTCAAAAAGGAGGAACATCTCCAGTTGATCAAACAAAGGAAGATAATACTCTCAATAACCAAAAATAACCCCACTTACTTAAAAAATTATGAAACACATTCAAAAAACATCACAAAACAAAACACCTCAAACACTACAAGACGACGCTCAAGCAATCCACTTGAAACGAAAAACGAACTCAAATAACGCTACGACAACATTACGTAAACAAAAAAATTGGGTGTTATCCAAACCCAAATTTACCCAAGTTACAAATTTGTGGATTTATAGACTTGAACGATACTAACTCTTACCTAGAATACACCAAGGAGAAAACTGAGTCACTAGTACGGGGTGACCCAATCCGGACATCCCACCACCAGGGACAACTCAATTTCTAAGACAGAATAAGGATAACAATTGGGGAAGTAACGAACAGTCTCCCCATAATAAGGGGTAGACTATCATTATTCCTTTTCCAAGAGAACACACATGATACCCATGATGGGTCTTCCCACCATAATAATAAACACAACTTTCCTTAATACAAAATCAAGACACTAATAGGTGGCCTCTAACAGACTTCCTAGCATTAGGGGTAGATTAATATCAGAATTCTTCCAATGAAACTTACATTAGTCCCATTGTGGGTATACCCTAAAAAAACCCAACCAACTTAACTAAATAATATGGGATGAAAACAAAATAACAACATAATTTTAAGGAGTTGGCATGGCCGCACGGTTGGTACACATGGTTTGCGAAACCGTGAGTTAACTGCGCGGATCATTCTTTCCAAAGAAGAAAATTCACATAGTTTCCTTGGCCAAGGATCATGGAAGTGCGGAGACCATGTGGTAGCTACTGTTTCTTGTCACACGTTCCCCTGGGTTGGCACATGGTTACTGCTAACCACGCACAAACTATGCACTTCATCTTGCCTAACCCAAATTTTAAAATTTTATCCAAAAACACAAGGGACCCCAAAGGGGAAAAAATAAACTCAGGGTATGAAATGGGAACAAGGTACTCACACATCTTTCCACCAAATGTGAGAAATTGGAACAAGAAGAAGACACCAGAGGTTCAAACTATTCCTATCATTCATATTGAGGATATGACCTTGACCAAAATTTTGAACGACTCTAGGATTTACCCTAACTACGCGCTAGCTTCTCTCCGGGGCCAATGGCTAGAGATCAATGGATTGAAGCATCTTCGGCCTCACAGATAGGATTTGGAAACCCCTAAACTGAACATCTTCTTCCAGTTCCAAAAACAATTATACTGTAATATCAGATGGTCTCATTGAGACATGACACACTTCAAACCTGCTTTTCCCCAACCCATCATTTTACCAAAAAAAGAACATAGAGGATGCACACACATCGCCCCTTTTTTTCTTCATATGCTAAACAATGGAATGAAAGGACATATAGAAACACATTCCTCTAGAATATATGATTTAGAATTTCATATAGGGAGACGCACATCCAACAAAAAATAGTGACTCTCATAAGATTCCACAATCTTCACCCATATAGTCAAATGAACACATGACATCGCAAGGCATCACCGAACATAACCATTGTGGATAAAAGAAAACACAAAGAGAGGGACCTTTTACTGAGTCCCAAACAGCACATGATTCCAGCAAGTGTCCATAATAGCCACTCTTGGCCAGATCTTTCACACTGGTGGCATAACATGAACACTTGCTTCAATGAGACTGACGAAAGACCCAGAGGCCCTTTAAGACATCATTCTACACTGACAACCCTGAACTTCATTGACCTTAGACAACTTAGGAAACATAAGAAACTAAGGTCTATTTCAACCTCCCACAAACACTCTCCCACTATAGGGGGATCCACATAATTGAAAAAGAAGTGGGGTAAACACAATCTCCAAACCTCAAGAATAAAGTCCTTATATTGATCTACTGGAGGATCATACAACGGTGAATCACCATAGGACAAACATGAATCATACATTAACACTTTATGGGGGAATACCCTAGCCTACAAGAAAACCCAAGGACCCAACCAATCTGGTTATTTGGTCACAACAGACCACAAAACTAAACCGAACACATGAGGGAAGCCACCACATTGGCCTCCCAAACTTTTCCTCCAAAGAAACCACTGACCAAAACTTCATTCTAACATATTAATGAAACACAAACCCAAAACATCGTTCAAACAAGAGGGGTTATTGAAATAGAAACATCCCATAATAATAATCCTGAAAACACATAATCCATACCTCCCAACTATACATTATCAAAACACAACACTTTCCTTTAAAAACATTATTTAAAAAAAAACAGTTTTGCTGCGTTGCACATTTACCAGTAGTATCTCATGAGCCTCACACATGCATGTTTACATGCCACACTAGAAACCCACCTCATATCCATCCATATTCCGAAATAAACCTATGCATGTGGTCACCCTTGAGAGAACCAATTACCAAAAATCAAATGTTTCCTCTTTTTAAAATCAAAACTTTTAACCACACTTTCCCTTTCTCAAAAACAATAACCATAATATCAAAACCCAATTTTTAATCTCACAAAACAATTTAGAAAAGAATCCATAATTCAATAAAATAACATATTCATGCCTTTCACAATCATTTCAAAACATTTTAACCCATTTTAAAACACTTCTAATTTCATGAAAAACAACATTTCATAAATCTCCATTTAATTAAGAACTCAACTCTTCTCATTTTAAGACAAGGTTCTAAAAGTTCATAATTTTTTTTGTTCAGTAGACACCAAACCCAAAATCCATCTTCAACCCCCACACAAAAATTCTATAACACTTAATTCAATCCCAAAACACTTTTCCATGGTTTTAAAAAAATTCCACTATAAACATATTTTCAAAACCCCAATTAACACAGTTCATACTTTCAAAATAGGTGTAAACACATAATTTAGCCTTTTGAAATAATTCTGAAATTCCAATTATAGGCAATAAAAAAAATAATACCATTGTCACTTTACTAGAAAATATCTTCACAAAAATTCACACTCCTTAAAGTGAAGTCATTTTTTTTCTTAAAAAAAACCATGTTTCTAAGATTCCAAAACAAAGAGACACAAGACAATGTGAGAGGAAACTAGTTTCGGTGGGTGACTTCAACATGTGGTTGGCAGCCATATTCCAATCACTTCGCCGTCATAGAGAGTATTCTAGGGAAATATCCACGGCTCCACATGGCTTGCGAGGCCCTGCGAGCTCACTGAGATAATTCGCCGAACTCTCTTTTCATTTCCTATAGTCATCATTAAACAAAGAAAACCAAAGGACTTAGATAAATCCATAATTTCCATGGTGACTTGAATCCCGTCATGAGGGTGCTATCTAGGAACACTACCCATGAATGAAATTTCAAGTCCCAAATATCCTAGCTCCAGACTATGGTGACTCTTCCCCAAATAACATGACCCAAGGAGCGAACATCCTCTGATACCATTTTGTCACGAACCGAATCTCGTCGCCGCCAAAACTAGCACTAAACCCAGCCCGGGACATGACCCGAAGGCTGTTCTCTATCCCCATGGGCTGGCACAAGTGCCCAAGTATCATTAATTTAGGTTTGGGAATGATTTCACCGAGTTTGAAAGCATAAAACTTTAAAAACAATCCGTAATATAAATATGAAATTTTTGAGCCAAACAAGACTTAAGTAAAAACCAGAACTGAGTACATTGTTTTAAAGATAATAAAAGTGTTCCAAATAAAAATTATTATAGCATCAAGACATCCCCAAGGACTCCACATGACTAGGGGTCATCGCCCCCAAGCTATCTCCACAACTCCGCACCAAGGATGGGAACTAACACCATGAACCGCCATCACCCTTAGCCTTTCCTTTACCTGAATCAAACATAACCAAGTCTACTTACACCCAAGGGGTGTAATTTGGGTGTGAGTCTAAGCCCAATAGAATAATACCCAATTATTCCAAGGATTAAGAAATAAAATGTGAAAAAGCAAGCAGTTTTCAAATGCATGGAAAAGTAGTGTTAAAATTTCAAGCAATGAAACCTCCAATTGAAAATAGATTTCAATCCAAAATTTTCAGAATATTAACACATTAAAATAGAAATTTTAGATACAGTAATTTACTTCCAAACACTCCCTAAGACATGGGTAAATACTACAAATCCAATGAGCAACAACATTGGGAACACCCCTAGGAACTTGGTTGTCTTGGACCCTATGTACCTCATACCTCGGTGTAAAGTACCCATAGAAAAATTCATTCTCATGCATGATCCACTAGTAGGGAACATACCCATAACCTAGTGGTCCCCAATAATCATCCAAATAGTTTAGTTGGAATTGTCTTTATCCAAATGCTAATTGAAACAGGGACAAAACCCATCCGGTCCACTAGCCGTACTAGTACAAATCCGCCCCACCAAGGTACCTGGGCTTCCCCTTTTGTGCTCAATCAATTTCAGCATGAAACATAAATCAATTTTCATATAAAACACCATTATTGGTCAAACACAACCAATACAGTATCTATCACATTTTATACCACTTAAAACACACAACAAAACACTTAGATTTTTCATAAAACAATTCCTCAAAATCCCGTAGTGTTTCGGACACAAAACTCCTTATAAACCTCACTTTCATACTATGTGCACATTTTTAAGTTTCCAAAACAGAAAGGTCAACCTAATAAATTTCAGTGAAAACACAAAATCATTTTTAGGGCAGCCCCATATGGTTCAATAAATGACATCATTGAAAAATCTCCATTTTTATAGAACACAACTCTTAGAATTTCATGTGGTTCACAAACACCATTAAAACAAGATTTTTCAGCAACAAACACAATGAATAATCATTAAAACAGTGTGTTTATCCCTATTATAGTTAAATAAAATCAACTAATTACTTATAGGGTAGCCCCAATTAAACTAATAAAACATTTCTATGAAGAAACCCCCAATTTCACATGAAATTTGAATTTAGGATTCATTCTAAATACAAACACCACTAAAAATATGTTTTTCTAGAAATAATAAAGTTAAATAAGCATGAAAATACCATAAAAACATTATCCAATTCACAAATATTTCATACACAATGTAATCACCTACCAAAACCAAGGAATACCTTGAATCCTTTGTGTGAAAACTCAAACGCACCACCGCCGCACCTCAAGGAAGGTAAACCAGACCTAAAACCATAATTTCAGACCATGAAAGACAATATGAAACCCTAATTTTTAAACCCTACTTTCTGGAAATTCGGAACCTCAATGATAAGGGAAGAAACCCTAAGTACATTGTATGTAACCCTAAACAAATTGAAAGAAGAAAGAAGGAGGACAACTTACTTAAAATATCTTGTAGAAATCGCCCCCACAAATACCAGTAGCTGATTTTAAAAATACTCAAACCATCAAGGGAGGTTCGAAAAAGGATATATAGATAATTTAGGAATTTGAATGGGGGAAGAAGAGTAAAAATTGAGAGAGTTATGAAGGAATGAACTTACCTCTTCAAATCTGGACCATTTGAGGAAGCCTATGAAGTTCGGCACCAAATCACGATTAACCAGAGCTCCAAAGAGGGGGGAGAGAGAATGGTCGCGCAGTTGGGTTTAGTGGGCTTGGGTGCCACTTGGAATCACTTAAAAAGCCCAAAACTTGTATAAGTTATAACATAGTCAAAATTTATTGGTAAAACTGGAATTGGGCTTTCTGGCAGGCCCAACCCCTTAGATAAAAACCCAAATAAACCCTGGTAATTGATTTCTAAAAGCTCAAAATTCCCTTGGTGGTGTTAATAGGTTAGGTAAGGTCATGTGTGAATTTGAATGGATGAAAAATGTTGAAATGTTAAAAAGTTATTAAATATACAAAATTTATTTTTTAATCTGAAATTGGGCTCACGGTTTGGCCCAATTCATGAATACTAATCTATTCCTCCCTAAAACCTAGGTAAACCCCCAAGACAAAGCAATAATGTAAATTAAATGAAAAATACCTTTAAGATATGTCTTGTATGTGACAATTATCCCCACCATAAAGTATTCCACCCTCTGAATGCCACAACAAGACCAGATGCAAAAGAAATGCCCAAACGATAGACCCAGACAGACTTCCTTGCCACGTTTTCACCCGCTTCAAAAAGGACGAACGTCTCCAGATGATCAAAAAAAGGAAGATAATACTATAACCAACCAAAAATAACCCCACTTACTTAAAAAATTATTAAAAATATTCAAAACACTTCCCAAAAAAAAACACCTCAAACACTACAGGACGACGCTCAAGCAATCCACTTGAAATGAACAACGAACTCAAATAACACTACCACAACATTACCTAAACAAAACCATTGGGTGTTCTCCAACCCCAAATTTACCCAAGTAACAAATTTTTAGATTAATAGACTTGAACTATACTACCTCTTACCTAGAATACACCAAGGAGAAAACTAAGTCACTAGTACGGGGTGACCCAATCCGGACATCCCACCCCCAGGGACAACTCAATTTCTAAGACAGAATAAGGATAAAAATTGGGGAAGGAACAAATGGTCTCCCCATCATAAGGGGTAAACTAACATTATTACTTTTCCAAGAGAACACACATGATACCCATGATGAGTGTCCCCACCATAATAACAAACACAACTTTCCTTAAGAGAAAATCAAGACACTAACAGGGGGCCTCGAATAGACTTCCCAGCATTAGGGGTAGATTAATATCAGAATTATTCCAATAAAACGTACATGAGTCCCATTGTGGGTATACACCAAACAAAAACCAACCATATTAACTAAATATTATGGGATAACAACAAAAAAACAATAGAATTTTAAGGAGTTGGCATGGCCGCAGGGTTGGTTCACACGATTTGGGAAACTGTGAGTTAACTGTGCGGATCATTCTGTCCAAATAGGAACTTCACATAGTTTCCTTGGCCAAGGATCATAGACATGCGGTAGCTACTGTCTCTTATCACACGGTCCCCTGGGTTGGCACATGGTTACTGCTAACCACGCACAAACTATGCACTTCAACTTACCTAACAAAAATTTTAAACTTTTTTCCAAAAACACAAGGGACCCCAAAGGGGAAAAAATCAACTCAGGGTATGACATGGGAACAAGGTACTCACACCTCTTTCCACCAAATGTGAGAAATTGGAATAAGAAGACGACAACAGAGGTTTAAACTATTCCTATCTTTCATATTGAGGATATGACCTTGACCCAACGTTTGAACGACTCTAGGATTTCCCCTAACTACGCGCCAGCTTCTCTCCGGTGCCTATGGATGGAGCTCAATGGATTGAAGCATATTTGGCCTCGCAGTTAGGATTTGGAAACCCCTAAACTGAACATCTTCTTATAGTTCCAGAAAAAATTATACTATAATCTCAGATGGTCTCATTGAGACATGACACACTTCAAACCCGATTTTCCCCAACCCATCATTTTACCAAAACAAGAACTTAGAGGATGCACACAGATCGCCCCTTTTTTTCTTTGGATGATAAACAGCGGAATGAAAGGACATATAGAAACACATTCCTCTAGAATATTGGATTTAGAATTTTCTATAGGGAGACACACATCCAAAAAAAATAGTGACTCTAAAAAGATTGCACAATCTTCACCCGTATAGTCAAATGAACACATGACATCGCAAGGCATCACCAAACATAACCATTGTGGATAAAAGAAAACACAAAGAGATGGATCTTGTACTGAGTCCCAAATAGCACATGATTCCATCAAGTATCCATAATAGCCACTCTTGGCCAGATCTTGCACACTGGTTGCCTAACATGAACTCTTACTTCAATGAGACTGACGAAAGACCTAGAGGCCCTTTAAGACATCATTCTACACTAACAACCCGAAACTTCATTGACCTTAGACCACTTAGGAAACATAAGAAACTAAGGTCTATTTAAACCTCCCACAAACACTCTCCCAATATAGGGGGATCCACATAATTGAAAAAGAAGAGGGGTAAACACAATCTCCAATCCTCAAGAATAAAGTCCTTATGTTGATCTACTGGAGGATCATCCAACAGTGAATCACCATAGGAAAAACATGAATCATACATTAACACTTTATGGGGGCATACCCTAGCCTACAGGAAAACCCAAGGACCCAACCAATCTGGTTATTTGGTCACAACAGACCACAAACATGAACCAAAAACATGAGGGAATCCACCACATTGGCCTCCCAAACTTTTCCTCAAAAGAAACCACTGACCACCACTTCATTCCATCTTATCAATGAAACAAAAACCCAAAAAATCGTTCAAACAAGAGGGGTTATTGAACTCAAAACATCCCACAATTATAATCCCGAAAACACATAATCCATACCTCCCAACCATAAATTATCAAAACATAACAATTTCCTTCAAAAACATTTCAAAAAAAAACAGTTTTGCTGGGTTGCGCATTTACCAATAGTATCTCATGAGCCTCACACATGCATGTTTACATGCCAAACTGGGAACCCACCTCATATCCATCCATATTCCCAAATATACCTATGCATGTGGTCACCTTTGAGAGCACCAATTACCAAAAATCAAACCTTTCCTCTTTTTAAAATCAAAACTTTTAACCACACTTTTCCTTTCTCAAAAACATTAACCATAATATCAAAACCCAATTTTTCATCTCACAAACCAATTTAGAAAATAATCTATAATTCAATAAAAGCACATAGTCATGCCTTTCCCAATTGTTTCAAAACATTTCAACCCATTTCAAAAAGCTTCTAATTTCATGAAAAACACCATTTCATAAATCTCCATTTAATTAAGAACTCAACTCTTCTCATTTCAAGACAAGGTTCTAAAAGTTCATAAGTTTTTTTTTTCAGTAGACACCAAACCCAAAATCCATCTTCAACCCCCACAAAAAAATTCTAGAACACTTAATTCAATCCCATAACACTTTTCCACGGTTTAAAAAAAAATTCCACTAGAAACATATTTTTAAAACCCCAATTAACATAGTTCATACTTTCAAAAGAGGTGTAAACACATAATATACCCTTTTGAAATAATTCTAAAATTCCATTTATAGGCAATAAAAATAATAATACCATTTTCACTTTACTAGAAAATAACTTCACAAAAATTCACACTCCTTAACGTGAAGTCATTTTTTTGCTTAAAAAAACCATGTTTCCAAGATTCTAAAACAAAGAGACACAAGACAATGCGAGAGGAAAATAGTTTCGGTGGGTGACTTGGACATATGGTTGGAATCCATATTCCAATAACATCACCATCAAAGAGAGTATTCTAGGGAAATATCCACAGCTCTACATGGCTTTCCAGGCCCTGCGAGCTCACTGAGACTATTCACCCAACTCTCTTTTCATTTCCCATAGTCATCATTAAAAAAAGAAAACCAAAGGACTCAGATAAATCCATACTTCCCATGGTGACTTGAATCCCATAATGAGGTGTGCTGGCCGGGCACAATACCCATGAATGAAATTTCAAGTCCCAAAAATCCTAGCTCCAGACTATGCTGACTCTTCCCCAAATAACATGACCCAAGGAGCGAACCTCCTCTGATACCATTTTGTCAAGAACCGAATCTGTTCGCCATCAAAACTGGCACTAAACCCAGCCCGTGACATAACCCGAAGGGCGTTCCCCATCCCCACAGGCTGGCACAAGTTCCCAGGTATCATTAATTTAGGTTTGGGAATGATTTACCCAAGTTTGAAAGGATAAAACATTAAAAGAAATCCATAATATAAATCTGAAATTTTTGAGCCAAACAAGACTTAAGTAAAAACTAGAACTGAGTACATTAGTTTAAAGATAATACATGTGGTCCAAATAAAAATAAATATAACATCAATACAGCCCCAAGGACTCCACATGACTAGGGGTCATCGCCCCCAAGCTATCTCCACAACTCCGCACCAAGGATGGGAATTAACACCCTGAATCGCCATCACCCTTAGCCTTTACTTTACCTGAATCAACCATAACCAAGTATAATTACACCCAAGGGGTTTAAGTAGTGTGTGAGCCTAAGACCAATAGAAATCCATCCAATTATTCCAAGGAGTAATAAATACAATGTGAAAAAGCAAGCAGTTTTCAAACGCATTGAAAAATAGTGTTAAAATTTCAAGAAATGAAACCTCAAATTGAAAATAGATTTCAATCCAAAATTTTCAGAATATTAAAAAATTAAAATAGAAATTTTAGATACTGTAATTTACTTCCAAACACACCCTAAGAAATGGGTAAATAATACAAATCCAATGACCAACAACATTGGGAATGCCCCTAGGCACTAGGTTGTCTTGGGCCCTATGTACCTCGTACCTCGGTGTAAAGTAACCATAGAAAATTTCATTCTCATGCACGAGCCACTAGTAGGGAACATACCCACAACCTAGTGGTCCCCAATAATCATCCACATAGTTTAGTTAGAGTTGTCATTATCCAAATTCTATGTGAAACAGGGACAAAACCCATCCGGTCCACTAGCCGTACTAGTACAAATCCGCCCCACCTAGGTACCCGATCTTCCCCTTTTGTGCTCAATCAATTTCAGAATGCAACATAAATCAATTTCCATATAAAACACCATTACTGGTAAAACAAAACCAATATAGTATCTATAACATTTTATACCACTTAAAACACACAACAAAACACTTAGATTTTTCATAAAACAATTCCTCAGAATCCCGTAGTGTTTAGGACACAAAACTCCTTATAAAACTCACTTGCATACTATGTGCACATTTTTAAGTTTCCAAAACCGAAAGGGCAGCCTAATAAATTTCAGTGAAAACACAAAATAATTTTTAGGGCAGCCCCATATGGTTCAAGAAACAACATGATTGCAAAATCTCCATTTTTACACAACACAACTTTTAGAATTTCATGTGGTTCACAAACACCATTAAAACCAGATTTTGTAGCAACAAACACAAGGGATAATCATTAAAAACAGTATTTTTATCCCTATTATAGTTAAATAAAATCAACTAATTACTTATAGGGTAGCCTCAATTAAACTAATAAAACATTTCTATGAAGAAACCCCCAATTTCACATGAAATTGGCATTTAGGATTCATTCTAAATACAAACACCACTAAAACTATTTTTTTCAGCAATAATAAAATTAAATAAGAATTAAAATACCATAAAAGGAGTATCCAATTCACAAAGATTTCATACACAATGGAATCACCTACCAAAACCAAGTAAACCCTCGAATCCTTTGTGTGAAAACTCAAACGCACCACCATCGCACCTCAAGGAAGGTAAACCAGACCTAAAACCAGAATTTCAGACCATGAAACACAATATAAAACCCTAATTTTTAAACCATACTTTCTAGACATTAAACAAATTGAATTAAGAAGGAAGGAGAACAACTTACTTAAAATATCTTGTAGAAATCGCCCCCAAAAATACCAGTAGATGATTTTAAAAATACTCAAACCTTCAAGGGAGGTTTGAACAAGGATAAGGAGATAATTTAGGAATTTTAATGGGGGAAAAGAGTAAAAATTGAGAGAGTTATGAAGGAATTAACTTACCTCTTCAAATATGGACGATTTGAGGAAGCCTATTAAGTTCGGCACCAAATCACGCTTTACCAGAGCTCTAATGAGGGGGGAGAGAGAATGGTCGCGCGGTTGGGTTCAGTGGTCTTGGGATACACTTGGAATCACTGAAAAATCCCCAAACTTGTATAAGTTATAACATAATAAAAATTTATTTTTAATAAAGGAATTGGGCTTTCGGGCAGGCCCAACCCCTTAGATAAAAACCCAAATAAACCCTGGTTATGGATTTATAAAAGCTCCAAATTACCTTGGTGGTGTTAATAGGTTAGGGGAGGTCAAGTTGGAATTTTAATGGATGAAAAATGATGAAAAAGGAAAAAGTTATAAAAGATACAAAATTTATTTTTTAATCTAAAATTGGGATCACGGTTTGGCCCAATTCATGAATACTCATCTATTTCTCCCTAAAACCTAGGGATACCCCCAAAACAAAGCAAGGATGTAAATTAAATGAAAAATTCCTTTAAAATATGTCTTGTATGTGACATAATTTCCTTCAATATTCTGGATCAAACACTTTCTAACAAAAATGTTGAAATGTTTCAATGATATGTTCCAACCTTGTCACATCTCATATGATAAAAAAATAATTCCAATGGATAAGAAGTTCAATGTTGTGGGTTTACATGACCACATTTTCTATATTGTTCTAGTAATGATGTTATATTTTATTCTCAATGTAAAAAATTTATATCATTTTTTTACCACCAAACTCAATATTTTCACAATAATATCTAGTCGACAAACATTCAAATAGAAACCTAGTACTTTATTCAATGTTTCTATAGATAATTTTACACATTAATTTAGGTGTATTTAATTTTACTATGAAATCATATATTCATTTATTCTCTTACTCTTTCACTATCCACTATTCTTTGGAATATTTTTATGTATTATATAAATTCATTCATAGAACATATGAACATAAATGTTGTTGGATTTTTTTTCAAATTGTTTGTTTTTACTATTGTATTTATGTTCCTTGGAATGAATAATGTGTCCTAATAATAGGTTTTCTCTTGAGGACAAACATAACTTCTCACTAAACCACTTGTCACATATTATTATAATTATATATACATATAATCACAAATTATAGGGATTTTGGGTTTTGAGGAATGTAAATATTAATTGAAATATGCATATTTAGCTGAAAAAAAATAATGTTAGGAAGAATTTATATATTCTAAAATTAAACCTCATTACCTTAATTTTATTTTAGAAATCCCTACTCCCTACCACCCACCCTATATTATCCCACTAGTTATACCTCCATGTATATTTTTCCAAACTCACAACTCAATTTTTTTTGAATGAGTGATGTCAATAAAACCCCATGTTTACTACTTATGACTAACTTCAAAAATACTGATATGGAAATTCATCGTGATTGAGTATTCATATGTTATTGATTTTGTGAACTAAAATGACAGTCTCAAACAACACAAAAACCATGGTTCCATCATATTCCAAAATCTCACGAAATGGAATTGAATAGTTTTGTTCTGACGAGAAACAAAATGATAAATGAATATTTGTGAGTTCATTTCAACTACCAAAATCATTAACTGCTTAAAAATTTCAAGGATTGAATGAGAGGATTGAAATAAAAACACCTAGATATTCTAGAATCATTTGGTTTCATCTAATAATGTATACTCATGTTATAGAGTATGGTTACTTGGGGAAAAGACCATGATGTATCCATTTACTTATGATAGTGTTGGAATAGAGGTTTCCATAGTAGAAGATCCTATTTATAGGGGAATGTTTTTGGGATATATATAGAAACATGTTAGTAAAATAATACATAAATTTGCGGGATAGTAATATCAATAATCACCTTATTTTATTTTCATGTCAATCATTGTGGAGATTGTAACCCTGATCAATACAACCACATGAACATATCTTGTTATATGTATCACCTATTCTGTTGAAACAAGGGAATTGTTTTTTGATCCAGTCACCTATATTGATACCACATGGGTTCTTTCATTATTTATTATGGCTTTACCACCCACCATGCCTTTATCTCCCTCCACAATAACAACCTCTTTCACATGGTTAGTGTTGAAATCATAGTGGGGTGTGTCACCAAGATGTGGTCCATGGATAAAAATAGATAGATGTTACTAATTTTAAACAAAAACAAGCTTGTTCAGTGTAATATTCACGTCAATGGAGACTAGAATATCTCCCATTATGTGCAAGGACCCAGGAAACATAAGGTTTCCTATTAAAAATGAAAAAATGGTGGTCAGTAGGTATTTCAAAACATCATAAAAATGGATGGTCATCAAACAAGAACCACATATCCTTCATTAGTATGGGTATAAGGAATGCTCATCACCAGTGATCCTGCCAATACCAATCATCCCTTTATAATGTGAATCATTTTATTGATATTAGGGATTTTAGAATCATTATGGGTCCCCTGAAGAGAATCATTTGGATTCTCCTCAAACCATTGAAAGGAGTGATATCTTGAAAGAGCTAGAAAAAAAGATTTTATAACATAGGTATACATTTGTATATATATACTCATAAGATAGAAGGATAAGAACATACCAAAACTATTTATAATAATGTTCCAAGATGTCTTTGTTTCATTCAATCAATGCCTGATATATGAAAGGGATGGGGGAACCTGACCACTGGATGATATAGTGATGGAAAATGGATTATGGGAGAAACAAATCCATGATCCAACCACTAAATTTTATGATTATCATGTGATATCTACCCATCTTCCACACTAAGAGTTCACTATTTATAGTCACAGATAAAGAATCCCTAGATAATATACACGGGGAGTATGAATTTCTTTAGATTCACCTACTCCCTATAAAAAAAATATAAGAAAATATATCTAGATGAATTATAAGATCGAATTTTACAAATTATAGATGATTAAAAATATATATTTATGGTTAACAAAAAGATCCCATTATTCATGGTGATATCCGTGATGTACCAACTCAATGGTCCAATGTATTTTATATCCTAAACCCATCGGGTGAAGAGAACCTCTAAGTCAACATCCAATATCAATATTTTTAATTCAGGGATGTTCTTCCCTACCTCTGAAGGGTTAATCTCAATATAGAAATCTTGGTGAGAATTAATTTTTATAATGTGGGGAATGAGAACATAACTCTAGATTGAGTCCAATAAGTTCCAAACATAGTCTATAGAGGGTCTACATATAAAAAATATGGGGATTCTAATATATTTTATTCTAGGGTGACATTAGCTAGTTTCACCTTCTTTCTCGATGAAGACTTAGTCTCCTTTAATAATATCCATAATCTTAGTCATTCAATTTCAATAAAGACCTCAAGTTTTCACTTCCAACTAGACCACTTAGGTAGAGTATATTTATTTATTATTTAACCATGGGTAGTGAATAATTTCAAGGTCCTAATCAAATTGATTACCTTGGATCCAAATTGGTTGTGTGGCTCCTCCAAGGATACCAAATTTACTATCTCACGATGTCTTGAGTGGACTCGTGAGTGACCTTAGGAACATTATTGGATAATATTCATTAATGATATGATGATATCCAGAAGTATATTGTAATTTACCAGATTTTTCCATGTATTATTTTAACATTATTTGTGAATTTATTCGAGACCAGGCTCTGAGACGGCGTGTGGTTATGAGGCCCGGTGAGCCTGGAACAAATGTTTGAATTTAATTAAATAATTAAATTACATGCGCGTGCGGTTTTCCTGAAAAAGTGGAATAAATCTAAAACGGGTGCTTGGATAACAAATCTGAGGGCACCGTTGCGTTCAGAACAATGATTTTACATTAGGCGAATCCTAACATTGGCCGGCGCAGGTCAGTGGTGAAATCCAGTTTTTGGACGTAAGAGTAGTAAAATATTTAAATGAAAAATATTTTCTTCTGTAGAGAAATATTTTAAATCTGCTGCAACAGATATCTCTTATACTTTTTAAATAAAGGCCTGCGCAGGGGTCTAGGGTTACAAACCTCATAACCCTGAAACCCTTGGCTGCTCTGGAGGCTCTGGAGAAAATATCCCAACGCGACGATGACACTCTTGATGATTTTCGTCAGCGATGACGACACGACGACTGGATCTTCACCAACGAACGTCGCCGATCTAGGTAGGATGTTTGTTTGATTATTTCTTCCCTGTTTTTGATTTCCATGAAGAACGCGGACTAATCCATGAATAGATTAGCCCGCGGATCGATCATTCTTGCGTGATGGGATTTTGCTGGAATCATGGGGATTTGATTCATGAAATTATTTTGGTTTTGTTCAACCTCTTAACGGTGACAGACCAAGATCGACACGAACATCAATCGAGGTTTGTCCCTCTCGATTTTTTGTGTTTTTCTTCCCCAAATTCTCATGTTCTTTGCTGCGTTCTATGCGTTCTTCATGGGGATATGAATGACGGATCGTTGCGCACTCGTTGTGCAATACAACGATCCCAAATTGAAGATCTGGCATCAGTACAACCCTATGGAGGCATAGCTACGGTGGCGACGGATGGATCGAAGCGGATTGAAATATATCGTTCTTCAAACGATTTTCACACAAGTGGCCAAAATCAGATTTCAGAGCCGATCGAAGGTCTAAAACCCATGGATTCCACATCAGGATGATAAAGCGACCCTTGATCTTGATTTTCTTAGCGAACGGACCAGGGAAAACGTGATCCGGAAGATCGGCCGAAGCGTGAGGAAGAAGACGGCGTTTCTTGAAATTTTCCCGACTACACGTCGTGTAGTATGGGATACACGGTGTGTGTTCGTCGGTGGAACACCTGACTTGTACTCCGAGAGTACATAGACAAGGGATAGGTATAGGTCCAAGGAAACGACATGTATACCCTTCCTCGGCCAGACCCAGCCAGATACACAGGATACCCCATGTACTGGTACACGGGCAGGCGACACAGACACAAACAGTGACCGTGTACCTGCACATGGCCAGCGTACACGGAGCGAGCCCCAGGTGCTTGGACACAACATGTGATTCTTCTACATCCCATTTAGTTACTTTCAAATCAACAAGCCGAGTGACACGGGCCGTTTAGACGGTCAGTACCCAGAGTCAAGGAACACAGCGTGTGATCCTTCTACACACCGTGTAGTCTAGTTTTACACAGACCAGATGGATGACATGGGCCATTTACACGGGCAGTACCTGGGGTCAAGAAACACGACATGTAACTATATTACACGCTGTGTAACTAATTCATTATGGATTGAGCAACTTGTCTTTTGTGACTTGGACTAGTTTTCTTAGGGTTCATACCTTTGGTCTTTTCCCTGAAGGTTCTGGTATCATTTAATTTATATAGGAGTATGATCCCTTCAGCAGGACTTCCTGAATAGAGTTGTGGAATCCCCTCTGTGAGACTTAGACCCCGATCCTTTATTCATTCCTGGAACCCTAGGTAGAGTTCTCGGTATCGACTTGACCAACATTACTCGGGTGCCTATCCTCTGCTTAGCGGATTAGCTCAGACTGAGTTGTCAGAATCACCCCATGTCATGGTTGTGATCCCCATCTGAACATCATGTTCAAAAAGTACTTGTGGAGTGTGTTCTCCCGGAACGAGTACTTTGTATCTCTCTCTTCAAACCTTGGAGTTTGTTCTCCCGATTTCATGCTTAGTGGAATCTTCGAGCTGGATCCTGGAGGCAGTATCGCGATGGTAGTTTGTGTATGAGTATATCTGGATATTCTTGTTATACGTTCTGTAGACATATATTGTGTGGAGATGAATTTATCTTTCCTTTGTGGTATTTTTCCCTTGTTGTATTTTCCTTTGTGGTTTCAGGGTGTCCTACTGAATATTGTTATACTCACCCTTACACGGGCTTTTCCCACACCTGTCGTGTCTTTTGCAGACGAGCAAGCCTTTGACAAGATTTTAGGTGGACTAGGACCGGATGGTACTCAGTGAGATCATACAGGCCAAGGTGTATTCCTATGGCTAAAGACTGCAGTCCCAACACCTTTCTTTACAGGTTGGACTTCATTATAGACAAAATTTTTGTTGGCTTGTACTTTTGGCCCTGGGTTTTACACTTTCTGTACTTTACTTTCATGTCATACTCTGTTGGTTGGGATCTTTAGTGTATGAATGCATTTCCATTTATTTTAGTTGAGTATTTACTTTTCATCTTTGTGGGCTTGGAGATTGTGTGTGCGTGTGTACAAGTTTATAGGCAATGCCTCCCATGTTAGTAGCATGCCTACTCGGTGCTAGTCACCAGCCCCTGGCCTATTGGAGGCGGGCTTGGGGTGTTGTAGCTCGGGCCCCACTGGGACAGGTCGTGAAAGAGTTGTATCAGAGGTGGTCGGTTCTACCTTAGGACCGAGAGTCTGTGAGTTGGTTTGGGGAAACAATGTTATGTGTTTCGAGTTCGGCTTTCAGGCCAGGGACCCCAGTGTTGGTGCGGGTGGCCGACATATCCATACACCAAGACTTTGATAACTTTCTTTTTGACTCAGAACATGAGAACACTAGTTTCAGGGGAAAACAATGGTGCATACATCATATACCAATGGGTTGTGGTTTCTATGTCCTTCTTTAGTCAGCTCTCCAGATATACTCACTAACTGAGGTACATCTTGTTTCTTTATAGGATGCCTCTGTGACTCCCACCTTCAAGGATCCAGAAGCTAGATCACGAGGATGACCCCCTCACTGATGAAGCTTCGATACAGGGACCAGATTCCCCAGTTTTACCATTAGGTGGTGTGCCAATTACCCCGCCACCTATGGAGCGGTGTTTAGTGCCTGCTGTACCAGTCGAGGAGGAGCACAGGCTGAGTGCACTCCCAAGTTTCATAGATAGATACCCCTCAGGTTTCAAGGTGACCCTGACCCTCAGGCAGCAGAGGACTGGCTTGAGGCAGTGACCCGAGTCTTCTGTTTGTTCAAGACACCAGCAAACCAGATGGTGATCCTGGCAGCGAGCCTTCTGTAGGGATCAGCAGGATGATGGTGGAGTTTGGTTATCCAGACCCACGACGAGGTGACTCTTGTGTGTTTGGAGTTTGATAATCTCTTTAGAGATGAGTTTTCACTTGTTACCCTAAGATCAATATGTATACATGAGATTTTTCAGCTCTAGTAGGGAACCATGACAGTGGCTGACTATTCATCGAGGTTTACCGACCTCTCGCTGTACTCATTGGATATGGTCAAAGATTAGTAATTCAGAGCTCAGAATTTTGAGAGGGGATTGCGTAGATATATCCGAGCTAGAATCATCCCTATTAGAATTCCTACTTATGCTGGGGTTCTCAAGCAGGCTTTGGTGGTCGAGAGATTCTGGGCATAGTAGAGACAGCCTAAAGTTGTCAGTAGTGGGTGAGCTGGAGAAGAGACCTCTACAGTAGGGAGCCGACATCAGGGACCCAGGTGTGGGATATTTTTTCGGAGGAGGTCCCAGGATAGGGGATCTTCCATAAATGGTTCACAGGGCGCATCCATCCAGCCTCGAGAGAGGCGATGCTAGTCATGTGATGGCAGGGGACATCTCGCTCGAGATTGTCTGACCTGCTGTACTACTGTCACAGGAGCAGTGGATGGACCACTGAGGCAGAGGCAATGTGTGGAGCAGACAGATCCGTGGGGCAGTGAACATGGTAGGAGAGATAGGAGAGTAGCTGGAGGTGGTCAGCATTTTTACCTAGCACCACCACCACCCCAAGAGGTCCAACCCAGGCTCAGGGAGCTGGTGGACAGAGGTAGGGACAGCTGCAGGCGACAGAGGCTTATGACCCTAGTCCTCTCGGAATGATCAGAGGTACAATATGTGTCTTTTCTACTTTGGCTACCATTTTGATAGACACAGGTTTTATTCATTCCTTTCTGGCTGCTTATCTTGTTCGATACCTTGATATTCCAATTGAGCTGTTGACTCGACCCTTATTCTTAGAAACACCGACTGGAAAAGATTCAGAGATCAAACACCTCTGTAGACAGTGTGACCTGACCCTTGGAGGTGAGAGTTTCTGTTGGAACCTCTTGGTGGTAGCGTCGAGGCCTTATGATGTCATTCCTGGGATAGATTGGCTATCCACAGTTCATGCCCAGATTGACTGTTTTTGTTGAAGGGTGTGGTGTGTCCGCAGTGATGGAACGGGGTTCTCTTTTGTCTGTGAAAGAGAGACCCAGCCAACGCGGGATGGAATCATGCGTAGGAGGGTGCAACCGATATCCTATCAGTTGGCTAGCCTAGCCCTTGGCGCAACAGATGTTACAAGTTTCCAGTTTCTAGCAGTAGTGGTTGAGTATGAGGACGTCTTTCCGGAGGATGTCCTCTGGCTACCTCCCCGTCGGGAGATAGATTTATGCATTGAGTTGCAACCCAGGACGATGCCGATATCATCATCAACTTATCAGATGGCTCCTATAGAGCATCGTGAGCTGAGAGTGTAGCTGGATGACTTGCAGAAGAAGGGCTTTGTGAGACCTTTGCATTTCACCCTGGGCGGCCCCAGTGCTATTTTCCAAGAAGGCAGATGGGAGATTAGGCTATGTATGGATTACCGGCGCTTGAACCAGGTGACCATGAAGAACCGGTATCCACTACTGAAGATCGATGACCTCTTCGACCAGTTGAGAGGGGCATGATGGTTCTCGAAGGTTGATCAATGATCAGGCTATCACCAGTTGTGGGTATGAGATGAAGATATTCTGAAGACGACTTTCAGATGCCTCTACGGTCACTATGAGTACTTGGTGATGCCCTTCGGCATGACGAACGCCCCAGAAGTGTTCATGGGACTCATGAACTAGATATTTCAGCCCTATCTTGATCGATTCGTAGTAGTCTTCATCGATGATATCCTTGTCTACTCTGCGTCCGAGGAGGAGCATGCGAGACACCTAAGGATGGTTCTGGACACACTCTGAGAGCACCAGTTGTATGGGAAACTCTCGAAGTGCCAGTTCTGGATACAGGAGGTCCACTTCCTGGGACACGTCATCTCAGTAGATGGTGTAGCAGTGGACCCATCTATGGTGGATGTAGTACTAGCATGGGAGCCACCCCAGAACGTGACGGGGGTGTGGAGTTTCCTTGGGTTGGAAAGCTACGATCAGAGAATCATTCTTGATTTCTCTAGGATTTCAGCACCCATGACAGCATTGAACTGAAAGGTGTATCCTTTCGTGTGGATGGAGATATGCCAGTAGGCTTTCCAGAAGTTGAGATAGAGTTTGACGAGCGCCCCGATCTTGAGATTACCGGAGGAGGGTGTCGAGTACGTAGTATTCTGCGATGCATCAGGAACCGGGCTTGGCTGTGTCCTAATGCTGAGGCAAGCGGTGATTGCATATGGCTCACATCAGTTGAGGCCACACAAGTAGATCTACATGACCCATGATCTTGAGTTGGCAGTAGTAGTCTTCGCATTGAAGATATGGAGACAGTACCTGATGGGCGAGTGGTTTATCATCTACTCAAATCAAAAGAGTCTCAGATATATCTTTTCTCAGAAAGATCTGAATTTGAGACAAATCCAGTGGCCTGAGTTTCTCAAGGATTACGACTTTGAGATTGTTTACAAACTTGTCAAGGGGAACATTGTGGAAGATTATATCAGCAGGAAATCCTATTCACAGTTGTTGGATGAGGTGACGAGGCAGTTGGCCTCTTTACAGTTATCCTTCGTGGATATAGATGAGGGAGCTTACCTTCAATCGATGCTTATTACCCCTCCACTCTTACAACGAGTTGGGGAAGCACTGTGCAAGGATGCTAGCTGTGAGACTCTATGTTCTCAGATATCCACAAGTGTTGCGACTGATGGATATTCAGAAGGTGGGGATCACATTGTTATTTTCAGAGGGCGTACAGTAGTACCAGTGACGTTGCAGGAGGAGTTTCTAAAGGATTTACATAAATCCCCTTTGGTGGTGCATCCAGGCGTGGAAATGATGTATTAGGACCCCCAACATTAGTTTTGGTGGCCTGTAATGAAGAACTTTGTGGCAGAGTTTGTTTCTCGGTGCCTTACTTGTCAGCAAGTAAAGGCTGAGCACCAGGTGCCAGCGGGTTTGAATCATCCCATTAAGGTGGAAGAGTGGAAGTGTGATGGGATATCTATAGACTTCGTGATATATTTACCACGTACGTCCAGGGGATACAATGCAATATGGGTGATCATTGATCGACTCACCAAGTCGGCCCACTTCCTAGCCATACGGGAGCAGAGTTCAGTAGAAATATTGGTACGTCTCTACGTGTAGGAGATAGTTTGACTTCATGGATTACCATCAACAATATTCTCAGATCTTGATGCTCGTTTCACATCCCGGTTGGGTAAGGGATTTCACGAAGCTTTTGGGACTTAGTTACGCTTGAGCACAACATTTCATCCCCAGAATGATGTTCAGACAGAGCAGACCATCCAGGTCCTGGAGGATATCCTTCGAGCTTGCATAATTGACTTCGGTCGTAGTTGGTAGGATCACTTACCACTAGTGGAATTTGTTTATAACAACACTTATCATTCAACTATTAGTATGGCACCATTCGAGGCTCTGTACGGGCTACCTTGCAGGTCACCGCTTTGCTGGGCTGACCCAGGAGAGTCAGTACTCATGGGCCTAGAGATGGTGAGAGCCACTATAGAGAAGGTGAAGGTCATCCAAGAATAGATGAAGACTGCACAGAGTTGGAAAAAGTCTTATTCCGAAATGAGGCGGAGGCCCTTGGAGTTCGGGGAGGGAGACCATGTGTTCCTTCGGTTCTCACCTCGACGGGGATTGCAGAGATTTGGTCAAGGCAGAAAACTATCTCTGAGGTTCGTTGGCCCTTTTCAGATTCTAAGTAGAGTTAGCGAGGTGGTGTATCGCTTGGCACTACCTCCTCAGATGGACCGTGTACACAACGTCTTCCATGTGTCGCAGCTATGGAGGTACGTGAATGATCCATCGCACGTCATCGACTAGGGAGAGCTGGACATCGATGATAGAGAGACCTTTTTTGAGTACCTAGTGGAGATCTAGGATCGACAGGAAAAGATCCTTTGTGGGCGAGCTATTCCATTGGTGCATGTCCGGTGGCAGCACGGGAATCTCCAGGAGAGCACGTGGGAGCGGGAGGCTCAGATTCGTGTGCAGTACCCCCATCTTTTTGAGTAGCCCTAGTTTTGGCCTTTTGGGGACGTAAAATACCTAAGGATGGTGTGATGTAATGTACTGGATTTTTCCATGTATTATTTTAATATTATATGGGAATTTATTCGAGACCAGGCTCTGAGACGGCGTGCAGTTCCGAGGCCTGGTGAGCCTGGAACAAATGTTTAAATTTAATTAAATAATTAAATTACGTGCGCATGTGGTTTTCCTGAAAAAGTGGAATAACTACCAAACGGGTGCTCGTATCAGAAATATGAGGGCACCGTTGCGTTCAAAACATCGATTTTACCTTAGGTGATTCCTAACATCAGCCGGCGCAGGTCGGTGGTGAAATCCAGTTTTTTGGATGTAAGAGTAGTAAAATATTTAAATGAAAAATATTTTATTCTGCAGCGAAATCTTTTAAATCTGCTGCAACAGATTTCTCTTATCCTTTTTAAATAAAGGAATGCACAGGGGTCCCGGGTTACAAATTTCATAACCCTAAAACCCTTGGAGGCTCTGGAGGCTTTGGAGAAAACCACCCAACGTGGCGACGACGCTCTTGATGATTTTCACCGGCGACGACGACACGATGACCAGATCTTCACCAAAGAATGCTGCGGATCCACATAGGATGTTTTTTTGATGATTTCTTCCCCATTTTTGATTTCCATGATGAACGTGGACTAATCCACGAATAGATTACCCCGCGGCTCGATCCTTCTTGAGGGATGGGATTTTGCGGGAATCATGGGGATTTGATTCGTGATATTATTTTGGTTTCGTTCAACCTACTAATGGAGATAGACCAAGCTCGACACGAACATCGATTGAGGTTCTTCCCTCTTGATTTTTTTTGTTCTTCTTCAACAAATTCTTGTGTTCTTCGCTGCGTTCTATGCATTCTTCGCGGGGATATGAATGACGGATCATTGCGCACCCGTTGTGCGATGCAACGATCCCAAGTTGATGATTTGGCATCGGTACAACCCTATGGAGGTGCGGATGTGGTGGCTACAGACGGATCGAAGTGGATTGGAAGATATCGTTCATCGAATGATTTCTGCACGGGTGACCAGAATAAGATTTCAGAGCCGATCGAAGGCCCGAAACTCACGAATTCGGCATCATGATGACAAAGAGACCCTTGATCTTGAGTTTTGCGGTGAACGGACCAGAGAAACGTGATCCGGATGATCGGACAAAGCGCGAGGAAGAAGACAGAGTTTTTGGAAATATTCCCAACTAGGCTACACAGCGTGTGTTCATCGGCAGACCACCTGGCGTGTACTCCGGGAGTACACGGATACAGGCTGGGTACACGGCCAAAGACATGGCGTGTATACCCTTCCTCGTCAAGACCTAGCCAGATACACGGGATACCCCATGTACTGGTACATGGGCAGGTGACACGGACACAAACAATGATCGTGTACGGGCACATGGCCAGTGTACATGGAGCGAGCCCCAGGTACTCAAACACGGCGTGTGATTAATCTACACGCCGTATTGTTACTTTCTAACCAAAAAGCCGAGTGACATATGCCGTTTACACGGGCAGTACCCGGAGTCAAGGAACATGACATGTGATCCTTCTACACACCGTGTAGAATAGTTTTACACAGACCAGATGGATGACACGAGCCGTTTACACGGATAGTACTCGGGGTCAAGGAACATGGCGTGTAACCATACTACAAGATGTGTAACCAATTATTCATGGCTTGAGCCACTTGTCTTTTGTGACTTGGACTAGTTTTCTTAGGGTTCGTACCCTTGGTTATTTCCATGATGGTTCTGGTATCATTTCCTTTATACATGAGTATGATCCATTATATGGGACTTCATGAATATAGTTTTGGAATCCCCTCAGTGAGACTTATATCTAGATCCTCTATTCATTCGTGGAACCCTAGGTAGTGTTCTTGGTATCGACGTGACTAACTTTACCCAGGCGCCGATCTTCTTTTTAGCGGATTATCTCACACTGAGTTGTCAGAATCACCCCATGGCTTGGTTGTGATCCTCATTTGAGCATCATGTTTACAAATTAATTATGGAATGTGTTCTACCGAAATGAGTACTTCGTATGTCTCTCTTCATACCCAGGAGTGTGATCTCCTGGTTGCATGCTTAGTGGAATCTTCGAGCTGGATCCTATTGGCGATATCGCGATGGTCGTTTGTGTGTGAGTATATTTGGATATTCTTGTAATATGTTCTGTAGACATATACTTTGTGGAGGTGACTGTATCATTCCTTTGTGGCATTTTTCCCTTGTTGTATTTTCCTTTGTGGTTTCAGGGTGTCCTACTAGATATTGTTATACTCACCCCTGCACGGGCTTTTCCCGCACGTGTCATGTCTTGTGCAGACGAGTGAGACTTTGACAGGATTTTAGGTGGACCAGGACCAGATGGTTCTCAGTGAGATCAGACATGCCGAGGTGTGTTCCTACGGCTACAGACGACAGCCCCAACACCTTTCTTTACAGGTTAGACTTCGTTACAGTCTCTCTTTTGGTGGGATTTTACTTTTGGCCCAGGGTTTTACACTTTCTGTACTTTACATTCCTTTCGTACTCTGTTGGTTGAGATTTTTAGTGTATGCATGCATTTCCATTTTTATAGTTGAGTTTTTACTTTTCATATTTGTGGGCTTGGAGATTGTGTGTGTTTGTACAGGTTTATAGGCAATACCTCCCATGTTAGTAGTATGCCTACTCAGTGCTAGTCACCAGCCCCTGGCCTATTGGAGGCAGGCTTGGGGAGTTGAGGCTCGGGCCCTACTAGGACTGGTCATGACATATATATAGTCATAGAATTCCATAAAAAATATATCATTTTTAGGTTGGTTTATCACATCACACATAGTCTCTTAGGCCATCATCATCTTGATAGATTTCTACGACATAGGGTTCTTTTCATGTCTCACATTCACTAGATTTGGCTCTGTTCTTTATGGATGAAAGAGAAATTGAAATGAGAAATTATAGTGTGCATAATCTTTAAATATGATATTGAAATCATCTCATCCCATGAGTATGTTGTCTCTAAGATCTAACATATTGTACTATAATTAATATATATATATATATATACTAACACTCTAATTATTTTTCATGTCGATTAGATGTGAACCATATTGGAAGAGTTTTAAATCTATGTATATATTTAAAAACGTTGGGGAATCCTTAACTTTATGTGACAACGAACTAATTCTAGAAATGATCAAGAGAAATAGTAGAAATATACATATTTTAATTTTCAATTTGTTCAGTACGTTTTCACATTCAAGCGAGACAATATATGACCACATGATATCTTGAATTACCATGAGGCATGAAGGAGTTTATCTCACATATGGATGTGAAGTGAAAATTATTGAATATTCCCATAACTATCATGAAAAATCACATAATATCCCATTTTCAAAACATTTTGGTGATTATAATTTTTCCCTCTAAAATGGTTGGGGATTCATATTCCGTAATATGTTACCACCATAACCACAAGTCTAGGAACCAAGATAGATGAGTTTAATTTCCCATTTTTTGTTTGATTTTGTACCCAAACATCTCATAATTTCCCTACTCAAGAACTTGATAGAACGTTTTAGTGTATGCTCTCTTCCATAGGGAATGAAATCTTGTTGGGAACATTCATGTATGATTATATCCATCGAGGAAAAATAATGTCATCATCTATGTCCCACCATTGATATCATTTTAGGGCCCATGTTCTTTCCATGTGGAATACATGAATTCTTTCATCAATTCCTAGGATATATTTTGCACACATTGGAGGTATCCCCTCAGAACCATTGGTGGAATGAACTCATCATACAAGGACCTAAGGAATTGAACCCCAGATATTTTATAAATGTCCCACAAGTTGATACTCACTTTCGCATTGGTGAGGTAAATGTTACAGGTATAAGGACCCCAATGACTCAGCAGTTCTATTATCAAATTTATTTTCACATAAAAATATGTTTGATAAATTTATATGACTTAAATTATAGATTAATTTTTAATGTATGACTAAAATTATGGTCATGTTTCTTGAACCAAAGAGAACAATATCTGTTAATCCTAAATCCTCCCCCAATTCCGAAGCCCAACTCATCATTCATACCCTATACTTCATCAATGGGAAAATGACATTACATTGATGAATAATTGTGTGTATTGACTTTCATCATTTAATTTCTATTATATTGTGTTTCCATTATATGATGATGTATAAATGATATTTTATTGGTTCCATCGGTAATGTTAGACCCTTTTAAAGAAATGTTTGTGGCACTTCTGTTTTTATTCTATAATAAAAAAACATTGAGATAAGGTTATAGGTGATGGATCATGAAAGTAGTTAGTAATATGTGCTCATGTAAGGGTGAAAGGTATGACAATTGGTATTTCAAATTTTGATTCTTCAGGAAGTTGGTGTGTTCTAATAGGGAATGTTCATGCTGACTGATGTACCCCTTCTTGACATCTATTTCCATATATATATAATCCATGAAGAAACATAAGTGTATGAGAAAAAATTTAAATATATGGAAATAATTTACCTTTAAAGGGATTGAGTATTATATTTTTATGATGAATACTAGTATATCATTTTTATTAATAAAAAATTATGATGAACTCAAGCACAACTAGGTGTAAATGATACAATGATAGATTTCAGGGCTATTGGGGCACACCTAGGTAGGCTCCTTGAGTTGGAATCAGACATGTCAGTCCACCTAAAAGATCATACCTAAGGGTTTCCCCTGTACATCACTCATGTGGCCTCACCTATGTTGGTTCCCCCACGTTGACTCACTCATGATGAATCACTGAGGTTATTCCTCCCAAACCCTTTCATGAAGGTGAGTGATAGATCTTTCACTTTCCAAAATGTAGTGTGAAACATAATGTGAATAGAGGGTTTGAAGAAATTTATATTTATCATGTGATCATAGGTATACAAATTTAGGGGGTCCAACTACTATTTATAGAGGGTCCAATCACTTTACCTCACTTTCATCACATTGTTTTCCCAGTCTCACCCAAATGAATAACCTAGCCTCACCCACATGTATCACCGATGGCACCCATGTATAAAACATACTTTATCCTTTGTTAATTTTAACTCTATATATACATTAACATTAAAATAATATCCCCACCATTCAAATTAGATCCTATTTTGAGGGGGGCCATTTTACTATTCCTTTCATTAAGGGATAATGGATCAAGGTTAAAAGGCCTAAATATCCACATGGAGAAGCCCTATATTTTCTCCCAATTCCCTGTGGATGCTCTATGGTCACTCCCAAAAGGGTTATAAAGATTAACCCAAGATATATCACTCAATATTTTAGTGTACACCACACAAATGCGTAGATTTCATGCACTCAAGTCTCTATTTTTCTTTTAAATAGACCCATTGGTCACTCACTTGAGAATGATATTACCACCTCCAAGATAATAGATAAAGTGATTTTTAATGATCAATTTAAATATGCCTCTAGAATCCCCTTTAGGTAGTCTTTTCCACTTAAAACCTAATTAAATTAAATGAAAGGAATGGAAATTGATGCATCTGGGGATGAAAATAATTGTAACAGATAACTTTTCCCCATGTACCTTATAATAGGGCTATGGACACATCACGTCGAATATATATATGAGTATGGTTCACCAAATGGAATCTATAAGAAATAGTGACCTCCTAGAAAAAACCATTCAATAGTAGCTTTCTTGGGAGACCTTTATTCAAAGGAACCTCACATCAGAAACCCATCTCTATAGGCACTTTACATTTTCTACCCTTCGCCCAAAGAAATTCACATGGGAGACCCATTTCCTAAGGAACATCCCATGGGATACCCATTCTTTAATTCCCTTTAAAAGGTTTTACGAGCCTTAAAAATCATTTATTAAGGAAAATACACACCTAATTCTCCACTAAGAATAACTATCCCCACCTTTTTCTCACACAATAGTGTCATCTACACCCTATTTTCAATGATAGAGAGTCAATTCACCCATATCTTCAAATTAGGAATCTAATTATTAAGGCCTCCTAAAAATAAACATGATATATGTTATTATGTAATGAACCCCAAATTTCACCCCTCATATCATGTATTCTACTGATAAAAGGCATCTCCTTGGTTTTCTCTATTGAGGAATATTATAACACCCTGAGTTTTATGATCATTTTTTTCTTTTCATTCCTCAAATAAATTAATTTTAATTGATGTATTACACTGAAAAAATAAAAATTACAATTCAAAAAGAGACAACATTGATGGGATATATTCCAAACAAACATGTTTTTTGTTACACGTATCACATACATGGATTTAATTTCACGAAACATTGTCATAACATACATTACAAACAATTATGATTTTCTATGCAATGTCATTTTATTGATATAATTATTTAAACAAGATAGTTATAACCTAGACATTAATCATTGGAATATTAATAGTAAAAAATACTCTTAGAATATTTTATATTAAATTTTTATATAAATAAAACTTATTGATAATGAAAAAAATATTTTTTTTAAAAAGTATTTATATGTTTAAAAATACAACATTTTAAAATGAACTTCTTTTCTTATCCTTTTGTGAAAAAACAATAAAAATAATTTTTGACACTTTTAGAAATTTAATATGATAAAATAAACTTCATTTTTGAATTTTTAATGTGGAAATTTTCTTAGGATGAATTTTTATGTATTTTTGAGACACTTCTTTTTTGGATGAATAGTTAAAAATAAATAATTTTAATTAAAAAGTGAATTTTCATATAATTTATTTATATAGATTATTTTATTTTTCTTTTAATAAAAAATATATAAAATTTAGATAAATTAATCAAATTTATTTCATTAGAACCAATTTCACATTGGAATTTGTTATAAAAACATGGCACACTTTTGATCATTTTTACATTAAAAACCTCTATTGTCATCTCATCTATGTGATTAATTTGTAATTAATTTCTACCACTTATTTTATTCGAATTTGGAGAAAAGGATTATATATTTAGAATAATTATATTTTATAATGTATAATTATAGCATCCCTCCTTTTTGTCACATAAACATTCATTAAATTATACAAAACTGAGGATCTTTAAGGTTTAGTGTATTGGAAACTAGGAACTTAATAAATGGAACAAAGAAAAAAATTCTTCTTAAACACTTGAAAGTATTCTCTTTATGGTCATCCTAGGTTCATTACTGCATCTCATAACCTGGGGACATACATCAAAATAAAGGGTGAGCAGAAGGCCCAGTAAGGGAAACAAGGGGAAACATTTAACATGTGAACTTGAGATACATCAACAATGTCATGAAAAAGAACTTTAAGGAATGATAAAGAAATAAAGAGGCATATCATAATAAAAATAACGTATTTCATAATGTGAATATGTGGCTACAACATTTAACAAAGAAAATCATGAACATATCACCAAGGTCCATCCCCAAGGTTATTCACCAAGATATCGTGAAAATTGTAATCTCTAGTGGTTAAATCATTACCCAATGCATTGGAGCGCTATCAGGGCGCACCCTTAAATTTAAATTTATTATCATGTGAGCCAAATATATCATCATAAAAAATTTCATAAATAACCCATATAGTATAAAATAAATGGGTTTCATTTTATAATCATAACGTTTTAAAAACTGTTTCAAAGACATGATCTTTATGTCACTTTAAACCCACGGAAGGGGAGAGTGGGTCTCATGTATGTAAATACCAGAATTTAAAATAAAACATTTTGGTGTATATGTGAATACCCCATTAGAAGAATGATCTTTGAGTATTCACTTAATAAAACAAAATAACTTTAGAAAAAGAGAGAGACATTTTGAAGCTGAAATTCTACAGCATAACGACTATGTTTTGGGGTATTAGAAAACATTAAAAAGAGAGAGGAAATGGGTCAAACAATAATGAATGATCCATATAACAGTATAGGGATAGAATATAAAGGATATATGAACATGGTAATGAAATTTGAAAGACATACCATATGAAATGAAAAACATGGAGGGAAGACAAAAACAAGATTTATCTTATGAAACTTCGGCAGCCTAACGACGTCACTTAAACTTCAACAAAATGAATTGAAGAGATAAATTAGGGTATCTAATCATATGAACATATAATATCAGTATGATAGATATAGATATCATACCCCAACATAATAAAAAGGAACTTGAAATACATGACATGAAAGTAGAAATTTGAAAAATTAGAGAGGTTAAAGAATCCCTAAAAAATTTGGCAGCCTAACGGCGCCACTTAAAATTCAACAAAAATGAATTGAAGAGATCAATTAGGGTCTCTCATAATATGAAAATAGATGATCAGTATGATATATATAGGGTTCATTACCCAACATAATAAAAAGGAACTTGAAAGATTTGACATGGAAGTGAACTTTGAAAAATGAGAAGGTGAAAGAATCCCTTAAAGAATTCGGCAGCCTAACAGCACCACTTAAACATCAACAAAAATGAATTGCAGAGATAAAATGGGGTCTCTAATCATATGATCATAAAATATAAGTATGATATATATAGAGATCATACCCCAACATAATAAAAAGAAACTTGAAAGACTTTACATGAAAATAGATCTTGAAAAATGAGAAGGGAGAAAGAATCTGTTACAAAAATTTCCGCAGCCTAACGGCGCCACTTAAAACTTCATAAAACAAAATAATAAGAGAAAGAGGGGATATATCATTATATGAACATGAAAAGGAATTTAAGAGGAATATAAAAGAACATACTTTAATATAATAACATGGAGCATAAATGAAATGACATAAAAGAGATTACTTGAAAAGAAAGAGAGATGTCGGATCCCTTACCTTAAAACGTAACTCTTAAAATTCAAATGTTGGGACCTTGAGGGCACCTTGGGAGGACTCCATGGTAGGTAATGAGACCAGAAATTCGTTGGGGGAGAGTAGGGAGTCGAATGGATGAGAGTATTTCTTGGTATTTATAGGGAAAGTGAGGAGTCAAGGCATTAATGGCCAAGGGACACCTCATTGGTGGTTTTGGAAAAACCATGGGCTTGCCCATGGTATTTTTCAGGGGTATTGGCCACTTGGGACACCTCATACCTTATCTTACTATTCGTAAGTCGAAACTATTGATTACATACTTAATACATCATTTAATGATGTCATTAAACACCTGTAACTTAAAAACTGTATTTTCACTATTCATAAAAAATTCAACTTTCTCAGAAAATTCCCAAAATTTCACATTAACCAAATATCAATGCTCTAATTTTAAAAATGAACTCCATTTTATAAAAATAATTTTCTAAATATTTTTAATTTAATTTTTAAATAAATACACTATTCACAGAAAATTCTTCTTTTAGAAAAAACCCCAAAAATTACCTTAACATAATATCGATGCTCTGAGTTCAAAAATGAAATCCATTTTATAAAAATAATTTTCTAAATTTTTTTAATTTAATTTTTAATTAAAAACACTATTCACCCGAAAAAACTAATACTTGAATAATAATTTATGAAACCGATATTTAACCATTTTATTGAATCACATTACTTAATTAAGGTGCCTAGATTATTTTAATACTTTCTTTAAGTGTGATTAGTAATCCATTTGGACACATTACTAATCTTAATCATAAAATCACTATTCATAATTTACTATTCATCAAACATTGAGTTGATATTATTAGACTCTAAATTTCGTACTGAACATAATTGTAGAAGACCATTTTTTGAAAATAATTACACATTTTTAATTATTTAAGGTTTACATAAACATTTTTTCAAATATCCTTTCCCTAAAATTCACCAAAAATATGCATACTATATTTATCCGGATATTTGAAAAGTCATAAACATCATCATAAGAAGAAATCTCAATTTTTATTTAAAACAAAGGATTACACAAGGCAATTATGGTCTCCTTACATAGCCCCTTATCACACCAGCATAGGACCTAAGTGTAAGGTGTGCTAAGGTGAGAGAATCTGAGGGAGGCTCATCCAACATCGCACGAGTAGTAATTTCTATCAGTTTGAACTTCTTGTGAAGGCGATTCCGTTCTAGCTTCACACAATGAAGTTCGGTTTGGGTTTGGTCCTGAGCAAAGCCCAGTGGTGCTACCTCCTTCCCAAGTTTTGTTAGATGGGCTTCGATCGGTCCAAGACTACTGGGTGAGGCCATCGAATCTTCTTTCTATATTAATTAACCACGATTACATGTATTTAGAGACAATAATCAAAATGTTTAGTTTCCAGTGGTCATATTGACCAATGGTCATATAACAGTCAAAACCCAACAGTCTCATTTTAATTATACTCATGTTATCAAATGAAAATTTTTTGTTGAGTATAAAAATAAAATAAAATAACACATAAAATTAGGAAACAAGATTTATTCAAAATTTTGGGTCGTTACAATATTCCCCCCCTTAAGAAATTGCATCCTTGAAATTTTTAAAATTGGGTTTTGAAATTTCATTGAAAGTCCCACATCGGAAAAGGTGTCAGTAAAACTATTACTTTAAAAGAAATAAAGAGAAGTACAAAGGTCACCCAAGTTAACACACACTAGGATTCCATGTAGGAAAACATGGACATGGAGGAGAAAAAAAGGGTCAAATTCTGAGGAAGAGTGATAGAAAACATGATTAGGAGAAAGTTAACCATAAGAAAATCACAAACTTATGATGTGTGTGAATGGAAACCGATTACCTAGTTGGAATCGTAAACCAAAAATGTTTTTTTGTTTTATGTTCCTTTTCATAGTTTTGAGGAATTTACATTGAATAAAAACATAAGGAAATATACCTACCTTCAAGTAGAGTTTCATCCTTTAATATGTTTCTACCAAAACTAATCTTTTCTCCAAACGATGAGCATTCAAAACTACATGGTCTCATCAAACTACAAGAATCATCTTCTAGAGAATAACATAATTCACAAAAGATTAACTATCTATTTCTTCTATCTTTAAACATTATCCCAAAAATAGAAAGGGTAAGATAAAACAACTCTTCTAAAATAAAGAACCCTAGAGGAAGGGAAACTAATTTAAATCTTCAAAGTTCCACGGTACTACCCAAAGTTCATCATAGACCATTCCATAAATAACGGTCCTTAAAATTCCTCAAAATAAACCAAACAAAGATTGAAACCCAAATACAAGAAGGATTTTATAACATAGCCTTCAAAAATAAACTTCATTATTCATCTCCAAACAACATAAACCACTCCTAACATCTTATAACTAAAGTATCTAACCTAAACATATTTTACCCAAGATAGGTTAATCATTTCCATAAGTAATCTAAATTACTATAAGTCCGCCTTAAATTCATCGATTATTCAAAATATAAGTCAACTTTACTCCTCAATGAAAATACCATTGTAATCTATTTACCTTGATCATATAGGGTCCCCAAAATAGTGAACGTCTTCCAAAATAATAATAATCTTTTAATCCCCTAATCATCTCTGTCATATTAATACGGAAATCATCACATTTCTTATCACATTGGTTGTTGGGACATGTTCTTCCATTTACCACCATTAACGAAGAAGAGAAAGTATAAATAGGGGCTTAAATACTTAGCCAATAATCATGAAAAGGAACTTAAATCATATAAGGATAACTTGTAGAAGAAAAGTATACCCTAAATTGTGATCCCCTAGGTTCCCATCTAGGTTATCCATGATCATATATTCTTTTGTGAATCTTTATTTTATTTTATCTTTGTTCCTTTAATAATGGTTCATACTAAGCTTATGAATTTACCAATGCATATCCCCCGGGTGTGTCGTAACCAAGAGTGCGGCAAGGCCCGTTGTCATCTACCAGTTCCCGTTCGAGTCTAGCTCAAAGCGGTGTTTTTGGGTTTTACCCCTATGTACATCTGTGCCAGAGCCACCTCTACCTGCTCGTATCCAGACAGGGATGTATTTTCTTGGCAACCCATTACTCAATAATCACCAAAATACCAGGAAGATTTCCTATATATAAACTTTTCCATAGGATTCTTCCTAAAGTTTTCATATCCAAATTTCCACAAATCACTAAACCATCCTTTGATAACAACTATAGAATCCCGCATTTTTTTCACATAAACTTTCATTACATTATACCAAACCGAGGATCTTTAAGGTTTAGTGTCTTGGAAACCAGGAACTTAATTCATGAAACAAAGAAAAACATTCTTCTTAAACACTTGAAAGGATTATCCTTATGGTAATCCTAGGTTCATTACTGCATCTCATAACTAGGGGACATACATCAAAAGAAAGGGTGAGCAGAAGGCCCAGTAAGGGAAACAAGGGGAAATATTTAACATGTGAACTTGAGATACATCAACAATGTCATGAAAAAGAACGTTAAGGCATGATAAAGAGATCATGAGGCATATCATAATAAAAATAACGTTTTTCATAAATTGAAGATGTGGCTACAACATTTAACAAAGACAATCATGGACATATCACCAAGTTCCATCCCCAAGTGTCATTGGAAAATTACCAAGGTTATTCACCAAGATATCGTGAAAATTTTAATCTCTAGTGGTTACATCTTTACCCAATGCATTGGAGGGCTATCAGGGCGCACCCTTAAATTTGAATTTATTATCATTTGATACACATATATCATCATAAAAAATTTCATAAATAACCCATATATCATAAACTAAATGGGTTTCATTTCATAATCATAACGTTTTAAAAACCGCTTCAAAGACATGATCTTTATGTCACTTTAAACCCACGGAAGGGGAGAGCGGGTCTCATGTATGTAAATACCAGAATATAAAATAAAACATTTTTTTATATATGTGAATACCCCTTTAGAAGAATGATCTTTGAGTATTCACTTAATAAAACAATATAACTTTAGAAAAAGAGAGAGACATTTTGAGGCGGAAATTCTACAGCATAACGGCTATGTTTTGGGGTTTTAGAAAACATTGAAAAGAGAGGGGACATGGGTCAAAAAATCATGAATGATACATATAACAGTATAGGGATATAATATAAAGGAGATATGAACATGGTAATGAAATTTGAAAGACATACCATATGAAATGAATAACATGGAGGGAAGAAAAAAATAAGATTTATCTTATGAAACTTCGTCAGCCTAAGGGCGTCACTTAAACTTCAACAAAATCAATTGAAGAGATAAAATAGGGTCTAATCATATGAAAATATAAGATCAGTATGATAGATATAGATATAATAACCCAACATAATAAAAAGGAACTTGAAATACATGACATGAAAGTAGAACTTTGAAAAATGAGAGAGGTGAAAGAATCACTAAAAAATTCGGCGGCCTAACGGCGCCACTTAAACTTCAACAAAAATGAATTAAAGAGATCAAATAGGGTCTCTCATCATATGAAAATAGAAGATCAGTATGATAGATATAGAGATCATACCACAACATAATAAAAAGGAACTTGAAAGACTTGACAAGAAAGTAGAACTTTGAAAAATGAGATGGTGAAAGAATCCCTTAAAGAATTCGGCAGCCTAACAACACCACTTAAACTTCAACAAAAATGAATTAAAGAGATAAAATGGGTTCTCTCATAATATTATCATAAAAGATCAGTATGATAGATATAGAGATCATACCTCAACATAATAAAAATTAACATGAAAGACTTTACATGAAAATAGATCTTGAAAAATGAGAAGGGAGAAAGAATCTGTTTCAAAAATTTCTGCAGCCTAACGGCGCCACTTAAAACATCATAAAATGAAATAATGAGCATAATAGGGGATATATCATTATATGAAAATGAAAAGGGATGTAAGAGGAATATAAAAGAACATCCTTTAACATAATAACATGGAGCATAAAATAAATGACATAAAAGAGATTACTTGAAAAGAAAGAGAGAGGTCGGATCCCTTACCTTAAATCACAACTCTTAAAACTCAAAGGTTGGGACCTTGAGGGCTTGGGGGAACCTTGGGAGGACTCTTTGGGAGGTAATGAGACCAGAACTTCGTTTGGGAGAGTGGGGAGTCGAATGGATGAGAGGATTTCTTGGTATTTATAGGGAAAGTGAGGGGACAAGGCATTAATGGCCAAGGGACACCACATTGGTGGTTTTGGAAAAACCATGGGCTTGCCTATGGTATTTGCCAATGTTATTGGCCACTTGGGACACCTCATAACTTATCTTACTATTCACAAGTCGAACATATTGATTACATACTTAATACATCATTTAATGATGTCATTAAACACCTGTAACTTAAAAACATTATTTTCACTATTCATCAGAAATTGAACTTTCTCAGAAAATTCCCAAAATTTCACATTAACCAAATATCAATGCTCTGATTTCAAAAATGAACTCCATTTTATAAAAATAATTTTTTAAATAATTTTAATTTTATTTTTAAATAAATACACTATTCACCGAAAATTCATTTTTTTCAGAAAAAACCCCAAAAATTACCTTAACATAATATCGATGCTCTGAGTTCAAAAATGAAATCCATTTTATAAAAATAATTTTCTAAATTTTTTTAATTTAATTTTTAATTAAAAGACACTATTCACCTAAAAAAACTAATACTTGAATAATAATTTATGAAACCGTTATTTAACCATTTTATTGAATCACATTACTTAATCAAGGTGCCTAGATTATTTTAATACTTTCTTTAAGTGAGATTACTAATCCATTTGGACACATTACTAATCCTAATCATAAAATCACTATTCATAATTTACTATTCATCAAACATTAAGTTGATCTTATTAGACTCTAAATTTCGTACTGAACATAATTGTAGAAGACCATTTATTGAAAATCATTACACATTTTTAATTATTTAAGGTTTACATAAACATTTTTTAAAATATACTTTCTCTAAAATTCACCAAAAATATGAATACTATATTTATCCGGACTTTTGAAAAGTCATAAACATTATCATAAGAAGAAATCCCAATTTTTATTTAAAATAAAGGATTACACAAGGCAATTACGGTCTCCTTACATAGCCCCTTACCACACCAGCATAGGACCTAAGTGTAAGGTGTGCTAAGGTGAGAGAATCTGAGGGAGGCTCGACCAACATCGCACGAGTAGTAATTTCTATCAGTTTGAACTTCTCGCGAAGGCGATTCCTTTCTAGCATCACACAATGAAGTTAGGCTTGGGTTTGGTCCAGAGCAAAGCCCAATGGTGCTACCTCTTTCCCAAGTTCTGTTAGATGGGCTTCGATCGGTCCAAGACTACTGGGTGAGGCCATCAAATATTCTTTCTATATTAATTAACCAATATTACTTGTATTTAGAGACAATAATCCAAACGTTTAGTTTCCAGTGGTCATATTGATCAATGGTCATATAACAGTCAAAACCCAATTGTCTCATTTTAATTATACTCATGTTATCAAATGAATCATTTTTGTTGAGTATAAAAATAAAATAAAATAACACATAAAATTAGGAAACAAGATTTATTCAAAATTTCGGGTCGTTACAATATTCCCCCCCTTAAGAAATTGCGACGTCGCAATTTTTAAAAATGGGTTTTGAAATTTCATTAAAAGTACCACATCAGAAAAGGAGTTAGTAAAACTATTACCTTAAAAGAAAGAATGAGAAGTACAAAGGTCACCCGAGTTAACCCACACTAGGATTCCTTGTAGGAAAACATGGAAATGGAGGAGAAAACAAAGGGTCAAGTTCTGAGGGAGAGTGATAGAAAACATGATTATTAGAAAGTTAACCATAAGAAAATCACAAACTTATGATGTGTGTGAACAGTATTTGATTACCTAGTAGAAAACGTAAACCGACAACATTTTTTTGTTTTATGTTCCTTTTCATAGTTTTGTGGAATTTACATTGAATAAAAACATAAGGAAATATACCTACCATCAAGTATAGTTTCATCCTTTAATAAGTTTCTACCAAAACTAATCTTTTCTCCAAAAAAATGAGCATTCAAAACTACTTGGTCTCATCAAACTACAAGAATCATCTTCTAGAGAATCACATAATCCACAAAAGATTAACTATCTATTTCTTCTATCTTTAAACATTATCCCAAAAATAGAAAGCGTAAGATAAAACAACTCTTCTAAAATAAAGAACCCTAGAGGAAGGGAAACTAATTTAAATCTTAAAAGTTCCACGGTACTACCCAAAGTTCATCATAGACCATTCCATAAATAATGGTCCTTAAAATTCCTCAAAATAAACCAAACTAAGATTGAAACCCAAATACAAGAAGGATTTTATAACATAGTCTTCAAAAATAAACTTCATTGTTCATATCCAAACAACCTCCACCACTCCTAACATATTATATCTAAAGTAGCTAACCTAAACATATTTTACCCAAGATAGGTTAATAATTTCCATAAGTAACCTAAATTACTATAAGTCCGCCACAAAATCATCGATTATTCAAAATATAAGTCAAATTTACTCCTCAATGAAAATACCATTGTAATCTATTTACCTCGATCATATAGGGTCCCCAAAATAGTGAACGTCTTCCAAAATAATAATCATCTTTTAATTCCCTAATCATCTCTATCATATTAATACGACAATAATCGCATTTCCTATCACATTGGTTGTTGGGACATGTTCTTCCATTTACCACCACTAACTAAGAAGAGAAAGTATAATTAGGGGCTTAAATACTTAGCCAAAAATCATGAAAAGGATCTTAAAACATACAAGGATAACTTATAGAAGAAAATTATACCCTAACTTGTGATCCCCTAGGTTCCCATCTAGGTTATCCATGATCATATATTTTTATGTGAATCTTTATTTTATTTTATCTTTGTTCCTTTAATAATGGTTCATACTAAGCTTATTAATTTACCAAAGCATATCCCTCAAGAGTGTCATAACCAAGAGTGAAGTAAGTCCCATTGCCATTTACCAGTTCCCGTTCGAGTCTAGATCAAAGCGGTGTTTTCGGGTTTTACCCCTATGTACATCTATGCCAGAGCCACCTCTACCTGCTCATATCCAGACAGGGATGTATTTGCTTGGAAACCCATTACTCAATACTCACCAAAATATCAGGAAGATTTCCTATATATAAACTTTTCCATAGGATTCTTCCTAATGTTTTCATATCCTAATTTACACAAATAACTAAACCATCCTTTGATACCAACTATAGCATCCCGCCTTTTTGTCACATAAACTTTCATTACATTATACCAAACTGAGGATCTTTAAGTTTTAGTGTCTTGGAAACCAGGAAATTAATTCATGAAACAAAGAAAAACATTCTTCTTAAACACTTGAAAGGATTCTCCATATGGTCATCCTAGGTTCATTACTGCATCTCATAACTAGGGGACATACATCAAAAGAAAGGGTGAGCAGAAGGCCCAGGAAGGGAAACAAAGGTAAACATTTAACATGTGAACTTGAGATACATCAACAATGTCATGAAAAAGAACTTTAAGGCATGAGAAAGAGATCACGAGGAATATCATAATAAAAATAACATTTTTAATAACATGAAGATGTGGATACAAAATTTGACAAAGAAAATCATGAACATATCACCAAGTTCCATCCCCAATGTGTCATTTGAAAATTACCAAGGTTATTCACCAAGATATCGTGAAAATTGTAATCTCTAGTGGTTACATCATTACCCAATGCATTGGAGCGCTATCAGGGCGCACCCTTAAATTTGACTTTATTATCATGTGAGCCACATATATCATCACCAAAAATTTCATAAATAACCCATATAGCATAAAATAAATGGGTTTCATTTCATAATCATAACGTTTTAAAAACTGCTTCAAAGACATGATCTTTACGTCACTTAAAACCCATGGAAGGGGAGAGTGGGTCTCATGTATGTAAAAACCAGAATCTAAAATAAAATTTTTTGGTATATATGTGAATACCCCTTTAGAAGAATTATCTTTGAGTATTCACTTAATAAAACAAAATAACTTTAGAAAAAGAGAGAGACATTTTGAGGCGGAAATTCTGCAGCATAACGGCTATGTTTTGGGGTTTTAGAAAACATTGAAAAGAGAGGGGTCATGGGTCAAACAATCATGAATGATACATATAACAGTATAGGGATAGAATATAAAGGAGATATGAAAATGGTAATGAAATTTTAAAGACATACCATATGAAATGAAAAACATGGAGGGAAGACAAAAATAAGATTTATCTTATGAAACTTCGACAGCCTAACGGTGTCACTTAAACTTTAACAAAATGAATTGAAGAGATAAAATAGGATATCAAATCATATGAAAATATAATATCAGTATGATAGATATAGAGATAATACCCCAACATAATAAAAAGGAACTTCAAATACATGACATGAAAATAGAACTTTGAAAAATTAGAGAGGTGAAAGAATCCCTAAAAACATCGGCAGCCTAACGACGCCACTTAAACTTCAACAAAAATGAATTGAAGAGATCCAATAGGGTCTCTCATCATATGAACATAAAAGATAAGTATGATAGATATAGATAACATACCCTAACATAAAAAAAAGGAACTTGAAATACTTGACATGAAAGTAGAACATTTAAAAAATGAGAAGGTGAAAGAATCCCTTAAAGAATTCGGCAGCCTGACGGCGCCACTTAAACTTCAACAAAAATGAATTGAAGAGATAAAATGGGGTCTCTCATCATATGATAATAAAAGATAACTATGATAGATATAGAGATCATACCCCAACATAATAAAAAGGAACTTGAAAGACTTTACATGAAAATAGATCTTGAAATATGAGAAGGGAGAAAGAATCTGTTACAAAAATTTCCACAGCCTAACGACGCCACCTAAAACTTCATAAAACGAATTAATGAGAGTAAGAGGAGATATCTCATTATATGAACCTGAAAAGGGATGTAATAGGAATATAAAAGAACATCCTTTAACATAAGAATATGGAGCATAAAAGAAATGACATAAAAGAGATTACTTGAAAAGAAAGAGAGATGTCAGATCCCTTACCTTAAAACGTAACTCTTAAAACTCAAAGGTTGGGACCTTGAGGGCTTGGGGGCATTTTGGGAGGACTTCTTGGGAGGTAATGAGACCAGAACTTCGTTGGGAGAGAGTGGGGAGTCGAATGGATGAGAGGATTGTTTGATATTTATAGGGAAAGTGAGGGGACAAGGCATTAATGGCCAAGGGACACCTCATTAGTGGTTTTGGAAAAACCATGGGCTTACCCATGGTATTTGCCCATGGTATTGGCCACTTGGGACACCTCATACCTTATCATAATATTCACAAGTCGACCATATTGATTACATACTTAATACATCATTTAATGATGTCATTAAACACCTGTAACTTAAAAACTGTATTTTCAATATTCACCAAAAATTTAACATTCTCAGAAAATTCCCAAAATTTCACATTAACCAAATATCAACGCTTTGATTTCAAAGATGAACTCCATTTTATAAAAATAATTTTTTAAATAATTTTAATTTAATTTTTAAATAAATACACTATTCACCGAAAATTCATTTTTTTCAGAAAAAACCCCAAAAATTACGTAAACATAATATCGATGTCCTGAGTTCAAAAATGAAATCCATTTTATAAAATTAATTTTCTAAATTTTTTTAATTTAATTTTAATTAAAAAACACTATTCACCAAAAAAAACTAATACTTGAATAATAATTTATGAAACCGTTATTTAACCATTTTATTGAATCACATTACTTAATCATGGTGCATAGATTAGTTTAATACTTTCTTTAAGTGAGATTACTAATTCATTTGGACACATTAAAAATCCTAATCCTAAATTCACTATTCATAATTTACTATTCATCAAAAATTAAGTTTATCTTATTAGACTCTAAATTTCGTACTGAACATGATTATAGAAGACCATTTTTTGAAAATCATTACATATTTTTAATTATTTAATGTTTAAATAAACATTTTTTAAAATATCCATTCTCTAAAATTTACCAAAAATATGCATACTATATTTATCCGGACATTTGAAAAGTCATAAACATCATCATAAGAAGAAATCCTAATTTTTATTTAAAACAAAGGATTACACAAGGCAGTTATGGTCTCCTTACATAGCCTCTTATCACACCAGCATAGGGCCTAAGTGTAAGGTGTGCTAAGGTGAGAGAATCTGAGGGAGGCTCGGCCAACATCACACGAGTAGTAATTTCTATCATTTTGAACTTCTCGCAAAGGAGATTCTATTCTAACTTCACACAATGAAGTTCGGCTTGGGTTTGGTCCAGAGCATAGCCCAATGGTGCTACCTCCTTCCCAAGTTCTGTTAGATGGGCTTTGATCGGTCCAAGACTACTGGGTAAGGACATCGAATCTTCTTTCTATATTAATTAACCATGAGTACTTTTATTTAGAGACAATAATCAAAACATTTAGTTTCCAGTGGTCATATTGACCAATGGTCATATAACAGTCAAAACCCAACGGTCTCATTTTAAATATACTCATGTTATCAAATGAAACATTTTTGTAGAGTATAAAAATAAAATAAAATAACACATAAAATTAAGAAAAAATATTTATTCAAAATTTCGGGTTGTTACAATAATAATGTCAAACTCTTTTATTTTCCAAAATATTAGTGAATACAACAAAAATTAATTACAACAATTATGGTAAATTTGAGCTTAATAAGGGACTAATGGTTAAGCATAATGGAAAAAATACAAAATAAACTTTTATAAAATACATTTTATTAACATAATTATAACAAATAACTACTTTTATCTAACTTGGATCATTATTAGATCGATATTATATTGAATGATATGGGTGGGATTCCATTTTAAAAAATTTACATTATTTCCACTCCTCCCCTACTATAAAATGGAACTCATTGTCCCACATCTTCACACCTGTCAAGCCATTTGGATCAGCAAAAATATGATCAAATATTTCCAAAAAACCCTAAATTAATTTTTAAATACTTTCATTTGGAATAAATCTATTCAATGAATACCATTCGTTCAAACTAAAAAATTGTTACACAATGTAGAGGTAACATCATTCATCAAGATCGTTTTTTTATTTTCATTCCCCACCACCTCAACTCTCATTATTCCATAATTATATAATAAATCCACTATCCTTTCTATATTTATATTTTCTTCTATTATGGGTTCTACCTACAATTACACACACATCCATATGATGGGTACCAAACTTATTGTTCTTGTGTGTGGTGAACTACAATCTCACGAAATAATGTTGTTCATTTTTTATTTACCACTATTAATGTATGGAATTATAATATAAAAAATGTTTATATGTGATTTATATTATATTTATTATTTATAAGTTATTATTTAATTATTCAATAACACATACCTTTATACCTTCCATCTCTGTAAATACGAAAACTTTGTTTGTGGACGTGTGTACTACAGCCTCTTCAAAGTGATTTGATTTGTCCAAAAACTACATGGAATGTATATTTGATGGGTTTATTAGACTTATATGATATATATATATATATATATGATAACATAATTCAACTAGAATAATGATATATATTCATATATTTCATTTACTTTTATTCTTTCAATATGACAATAAAATGGAAATTGTGTTCATTTGTACGTACATCATACAATCTCCATGAATGATGTATTTCATTTTGTACTTATGTATTATATAAATTATTATAATATGAATATAATAAATATGAATTATGTTTATATAATGGTATAAATTTTTTAAATCATGATATATTCATAAGGACCAACTATATAACAAATTAAGAAAATGTAAAAAACAAAGCGGATATTACATGGAGCATAACCTTAACATGGAATTGTAAATAATGGGTAATATATATTCATTATAAAATGATATATTGTAGTTGATATAATAGTATGTATCTGTATTTTTTTTGTAAACATACATTTATTATATATGAATATTGTATGCGTAAAAGGAGAGACAATACATAAGGTAAAGGAATTTCATCCCTCTTTTTATATCCATGACATACAAGCAATGTTCACCGTTAGATCTTTTTTTATAGTTTATTTAATTCAAATTAATGTATTATATGATTATAATTCTTATATTTATAGGTATTTACATATCCATTCTACATACATAATTTTGTGTGGTATATGTTTCAAAAGATAGAAAATCAGTAAGATAGTTTTGTCTCAATTGTCCTTTTTTGGGAGGCATGTTTTTTTGTGCACCTACATTTGTTTTAGTGGCGTATATAAATCCATTTGACATGTTATATACTGAATATATTTATTTTAATGATATTTTAATCTTTATTTATTTCTATTTTATTTCATGGTGCATATGATCCCAAGTTACCTTGTGGTAAGAGTTTATTGAAGCAATCTAATTGTTTATCTAGATTGTTTATGATTATTCTTCCATTGAAGAAATATGAGTTTCAATATCCCAAGATAACTATTTTTTTCTCATATGTATACTCAATATAAATTCAATTAATTGTACCAGTTTATACTATTTTCTACATAATATAATTAAGAAAATGTTTTTAAGAACAATCTGACCATAATTGTCTCATCTATCGAAAATAATTTTAACTCAAAAAACACGTTTTCAATAATTTTATAGAATTTAATAAAATAATATTTGAATATATAATTTCTTAAAAAAATATTTTAAAAATGTTATATGGTTTCAAATATTATATTATATGTTTTAAAAGTATATTTTATTAATAAAAAATATTTTAAAAAATTAAATTTGCACGTTAGAAATGATTTTTCCTCGATAAATGTTTTTATAAGAAACTGAAATATTATTTTATATCTAAAATGATTTATGTTTGTGTTAATGATGTCTTTATATGAACATTATTTAATTATTTTATTCATATTCTTTCTTTAAATGGTTTATGTTTCGATGGAATCATATTTATGAAAATCAATTCTCATTCTTAGGTTTAGGGTTTATGAAACATTCTACTCTTCCATTGGTTTTATAATTATGAAGCCCACTTATTTTCATGGGTTATGCATGCATAAAATGATTATGAAAACATTGTTTTGACATGTTAATATATTATTACCTATTTATGACACCCATTTCATTTTATGGGTTATGATATGATTGTTTATGATCATATTGTACACGTATGTGTGATTTCATCATGAAATGTATGATACCTATATCTTTCTCTATAATGTATTTGGTAATGATTTGTATCTCATGATATAGAATAATATTGTCATAGGAGTGAATATTTACTACTAAGATGATAATGGGGGTGAACTATAACTACAAAGATACTATAGGGAGAAAAGTCATACAACTAAGATAGTCATCAGAGTGAACCATGACTACCAAGATGGTATGAGGAGTGAACTCATACTACTAAGACAGGCTTGGAAATGATTCCTTGACTAATATGGAAATTATTTATATGCACATGTTTCTACCATAAATTTATTTCTTATATCTATGTTATGCTTTCATGGATTTTGTCATTTATTTCCATATGATTCTTGTCTTATGATCTGCCAATATTAATGAAATTATATGTTTTTATGGTTTTTTAAGTGCATGGAATGATCTTATATTTTAATAATCACATTATCTTACCCTTATTATCATTATTTTGTTTACATATCACCCTTTTTTACCCTTTCTTAATATCTGATCTCACCCTTTTTATTTTTTCTTTTTCCCCTAGGATAGGAATACATGTAATAAGTTTGATGTGTCTAAGGATGGTTCTAGTCAAGAAGAACCTAGTGGGAGATAATTTAGCTCTCTTTTTTACCAGTGTTTATGTTTCCATGTTTTTCCAAAGGCACAAGTGTAATACAATCCTTGGGAGTTTTTTTAATGTGTTAAGTATTACAAAAAATTAATATAATTTTAATGTATGAAAATCATAGGTAACTATAAATATGACCCACAAATAATATTGATCTAGTATTAAATTAAGAGTGAGAGTGAATATTAGGGAAACATGATAACTGTTAACAATGCTTAAAAAGTGATTCAAGCATGACTCGATGTAACATGGTACACAACACTAAGCCTTATTGCTAACCTTGTTTGACACTCACAGAGGATATGTTCTGGTAATTGAAAAACAATTTATAAACCATCAATATGGATTTAAATGTAATATTTCTAATTATAACAATGGAAAAACATAAGGAAACATAGAATAAATGGGTTTTTATAATTTGGACTTACAAGAAGTTGTTATTCATGATTATGTTCTACCCCAAAATGATATAAATTTCTTAATATATGATTTTTTTTATTTTAGTCAATTCATAGAACCTGATGGAACCAAATTAATGGTGATTGTGATGGAAAATTCAATGATATTCCTCCTGAGAAAATGAATTCTATGGGATATGGATCGAAAAACATAATAACTATGGTAACACAACTTTCTGAAGAAATGAGTTATACTGAACATCCAAATCAACAATGGAGAGAACAAAATTTTGCTGAGTCTATCATGAGACAACATATACCTGATTTGAATGGGTATTCTGATCAACCTATTTCTTAACAATGTATATAAACCACTAGAAAATATATTCCTTCTTTCAATGTTTACAACATGAGAATGTTATTATGGCTATTTAACATTAGAAGGGGAAGCATAATATCGGTGGACTCTAATTAAAATATGAGAAACCAAGATGAAATTGAATACATGAATTATGATGAGTTAATGAAGGGATTTTTTAATTAGTACTCTCCACTTATTCTTCGTACGAAGTTGTAGAAAGAGTACATTGATTTTATTAAAAGGTATGAAGAATATATTGATACCAATGAGGATAACTTCACAAGGATTGTGAGGTATAATTCAGGAATTATCATCCAACCAAAACATAAAGATGATATATTATTGAGTGGATTAAATCCAAATATCATAAGGTTATTGTAAATAATATACCTTATTAGAAATGAAGAGTTTATATGTTAAAAAATTAAGGTTGAATTATTTGTTGGATTTATGTATCAATATCATGGTTTTAAATGAAAATAACGATGGAGTTTGCAGGAAAATGTAAAGACACTAAAGAGAAAAATATAAGATTTCCATTATGATATAATTGTTGGAATATCTATAGAATAAATTTCTATAAGGTGTGTAATAAATTTTTTATGTGTGGAAGGGAAGGTAAGGTGAAAATTTATTGCTGAAGTGAAGTAAATATGTTATATAATGGTATGAATTGAGAAAAAACAACACATAAATCACCATTAATTCTCAATTTCTTCATATTTAAGGAAAATAGGAATTATTGTAACCAGTTCCCAAACCCACAGGTTGGGGATAATGACCAACATCAAAAACGTATTAACTTGTGGGATAAGGGGAAATCTCATGAAATATCTATTTTAAACGAGGAGTGACATAATTTAATGTTGAATGATACACTTACCATCCACTCTATAATTATTAATGTCATATTTTATTATGTATCAACCCCCACATCAAAATGTAATGAGTTATCAGAAGCTGATAAGATTCTGAAAAAAATTATTCTATGTGGAAATTGAACTGAGAACCCCTAATAGTATGATTATTTTATCCTAAGTCAATGATTTTGCTATGGAAGATGTTTGTGGGAATGTGCTTCCTAAAAATCATGCCATTCTTTATTTGATGGAATTCGATGGCATCTTACATATGGATTTTTTGTTTCTAAACATAAATCCCAAATAAATAATTGATGAAGGGAAGTTATATTTTATATTTAAATCAATCCTGTGATCTTTTAAAATTTTATGATAATTATGAAATTTTTATGGATACTAAATATAGTGTATTATTTTTAATTATCACTAATAAGGCTTTTTTTATAAAAAATGATTTGATAGAAAAATGATATCAATGATATTCAAATGTTTTAGTAATTTTTGGAATCCATTACAGAAGAGTTTCCTAGACTTACACCAATGTGTGAATTGTTTTTCTCAATAGAACTCACATATGTTACTACAACAATTTTAAATACTCCCTATAGAATGGCCTCAATTGAGTGAGAAGAATTTAGGAAAAAATAAAAGAAAAACATGATAGGGGATTCATTCAGCCATGTGTGTCTCCTTTGGGACAACCTATTCTATTTTGGAAAAATAAAGATGAATCAATGAAGATTTGAATTTATTATTGGGAGTTGAATATCATCTCAATCAAGAACATTTATCCTCTTCCCCATATTGATGGGTTTTTTGATAAATTTCATAAATCTTAATAGTTTCCCAAGATTTGAATTCATTCTAGATAACATCAATTGAGGGTCAACAAGGTGGACATACCCAAGAAGGTATTCCATAAATGGTATGGACAATATGAATATATAGAAATTATTTTTGGTATTACTAATTCCCCTACCATAATCAAGGATTTAATGAATAACATCTTTAGGGATTACCTTGATCAGTTTTTTGTTGTTGTTATGCAAGATATTCTTATCTATTGATAGTGTGATGAAGAGAATGAAAACCACATTATAATTTTACTAAAGACCGTATGAAAAGTTTTTTAAGATTAATTTCATTATGAAAACAGAATCATTTTTTATATAATATCAGAAGAGGGTATCGCAATTGATATATCAAAGATAGTGGATATTGAGTGTTGGCCTAGACCATCAATGGTGAATCAGATCCCTAGATTCCATGCTCTTTTTTATTATCAATAGTTTCTAGATAATTTCTCATGAATATGTAATATTTTTACCATGTTAACATGAAATGGTGTAATATTTCTTTGGATAGGTAAAGGTGATGAAAAGTTCAGGGAACTGAAGGGAAGATTTTTCAGCACACCTATTCGTACAATACCCTATAGTGGGGAAGGTTTTTTTAATCATTAATGATATATCTAATAAGGTATTGGGTTGTTTTCCAATGCATAATAACATGGATATCACTTATGACTCATGATAATTGAGGATTCATCAGAAAAATTACCCATCCAGTGATTTAGATTTATCAATGGTAAATATTTTTATGAAGCATATGGTGTAATTATCTTTATATAGAGGAGTGTGATATATATACTGATCAAGAAGTGGTGTAATATATATTCAAATATAATGATTTGGACATGTTTTAGAAATAATTTTAAGAGTTGATAATAGATTTTGACTACTCAGCACATTTACACACTAAGATTGAGATCAAGCTGGTTGATGCTTTGAGTCGAAAGGATCATGATAGCTTATCCAAGAAATAGATCACAAAAGATCCAATATTTCATAATTTTGAAAGGAAGGAGTTGTAAATCATGATGGAATAGAAAAAATATTATCAAACACAAATGAATGTTTAACCCTTTATCCATGTGAAAATGAAGGAGGCATGGAAGGAGAATTTTATGATGAAAAAGAAGGATAAAAATGCTCCTAAGAATATACTTGATCTAGAATGAATGGTAATGTTCAGGAACAATCTATGTGTTATATCCATACCAGATTTTAAGAAGGATCTATTAGAGAAAACTAATAGTTCTCTATTATCTATTAATCTGAGTAGAGAAAAGATATATAGAAATTTGAAATTATATATTCTAGTGGGATTTCATGAAAGTATATATAATTTATTTTGTGTCTCGCTGATTAGTATACTAGATATTTAAGGCTGAAAGGCATATTCTTAATAATTGTTTCATAAATTATGTATAACCAAATGGAAATGGGATACCATCACTATGGATTTTGTCGTTGGACTCCCCAAAACCACTAAATGGTTTAATGTTATATGGGTGATATTTTATTTCCATACTAAGCCATCACACATCATTTCTATTCATTAAGACTTGTCTCTAGATTAGTTTTTCAGGATATAAATTAAGGATCTACTAAGGCTACATGGAGAAGAACATTACACTATATCTAATCGATATTTGAGGTTGACCTCAAAATGATGGAAGTTTCTTCAACCATAACTTGATACAGAATTGAGTTTCAAGGACAATTGAAACCCTAAAGGATTGGTTGAGATCTTCTTTAGTAGATTTAAATGGTGGTTGGGATCAACACCTTCCACTATTTGCGTTTTCCTACAAAACTATTTTTCACTAAATAATTCATATGACTCTTTTAGATTCCCTCTATGGGAATAAATGCACAGTTCCAATATGTTGGGATGATGTTTGAGAAATAAATCAATTGGTACATGAGATAAATCAGGAAAACGTAAATAAGGTTAGGAAAAGTTGACAATATATCATCGAAGATCAACGTTGACAGAACATTTATGCTAATAATAGACCATGTGATCTATAATTTGATTTTGGTTAGAAGGTGTTTCTATGAATCTCCCCCTAGATGAAAATAATGAGATTCTGGAAGAATGGTAAACTAATCCCTAGATATGTCATTATCTGTTAAATTATTGATTATATTGGTACAATATCCAATTTCATGGAACTTCCTCCCAATCCCACTCAAGTCTAGGATGTGTCTCGTGTATCACTTCTAAGGATGTATATATCCAACCCTTCCCATTCACTGAACTAAGAGTTCATACCACTGAAGCATGATCACTATTTTGAGGAACAACCAGTTGATATTCTAGACCATGTAGAGAATATTATATGAATCAAGACAACCACTTTGTCAATGTTTTACATATCAGTCATTAGTTAGATGAATATACCAGGGGACTTGAGGATATAATAAAGTATAAGTGTCATCATTTTTTTGTACCAGAATGATGAATTTTGAGGAAAAATCATTTTAAGGGGAGTATAATGTAACACACCAAGTATTATAAACCATTTCTATTTCAATGAATAAATTTATTTTCATTTATTTAATGAATAAAAAAATGCAAAAATTCATTTTTCATGGCACCTATATTGAGTAGGTTACAGGCAACATTGGGTTTCTATGATTAATTATTGTACTGTTATCATTATTTAAATACCATACTTATAACCTATCCCATAAAAATATTAATATCAATAGTAAAATACAATTTTCAGATATTATTTATAATGATATTATATAAATAATTCACATTGATAATGTAAAACATAGTTTTTGGTAAAGCCCTTATATGTTTAAAAATTCTATTTTTTCATATGAACTACTTTTCCTGTCCTATGAAAAAACATAAAATAATTTTAAAAGCTTCTATAATTTTATTTTCATAAAATATATTTAATTTTCTAAATTTATAATTTTTAAATTAGGGTAGGATGAAGTTTTGTGATTTTACTCAGTGACTTTGTTTTTGGATGAATTGTGCGAAATACTGAATTTTAATTCATCCCTGCTTTTTTATCTAATTAACTTATAGAGTTAAATTATATTTTAATTTAGTTTTGAATTATAATTATATCAAATATACATAAATGATAAAAATTTAGTTCATTTTAACTAATTTTATGTTGAAATTGGATTTAAAAACAACGTAATCTTTTGATCATTTTTTCTTTAAAAACATGCATTATTGTCCCATCTGCAGGATTAGTTTTCATTTTATATCTGCGACAAATGTTATTGAGATTTGAAAAAATTTATTATATATTTTTATTAATGATAATTTATAATTTATAATAAATCAACATATTTTTTTACCAAAATTATTAGTGAATGTTTTTAAAAATAATTACAATTATTAATGTAAAATTAATATTAATAAGGGGAAAATCCTTAAACATAATGTCCAAGAAGCCTTTAAAATCTTCCAAAAGACATTTACAGGAAATATTTAGACCCTATACATGATTTTATTAATTTTTAAAAATTATTGGAGCCACATAAACTTGGGAAAACCTGGGTCAAATACCCATTTCAAAATTATTCAAGAATGGCACTCCTCTGCCATTATAAAAGGAACTCAACCTCCCATATCGTCAATCCAATGAAGCCGTTTTTCTTGTCTAAAAAATACTAAAATTTCTGAAAAAAAACAATCATTTTTTCATGAATCCTCTATTTGGTCATAAATCTATTCAATGAGGCCATTTGGTGGAAACAAAAAATAAGTTATCGAAAGAAGTGGTATCCTCCTACCTCAAGATCATTTCTTTTATTTTATTTCTGAACCTTCTAAAATATATTTATTCCATGAATATAAAATATTATAAGTATCATAAATATAATAATATGTTTTTATGTTAATGGTTCTACCTAAACATAAATAAACTTCCATCTAACGGGTAATGAACATACCGTTCTTTGTAACGGGGAAATACCGACACACAAAAAAATGTAGTTTTTTTCTTTACCACCTTTAATTATAAAGAATTATGATGGAAGAACCATTTTTATATAATATATTTGATATTTATTATTTATTTATACTTATTTAATTTTATTTTAATAATACATACATTTATATTTTCTGTCTTTTGTAAATATGATAACATCATTTGTGAATGTGTGGACTGCCGCCTTTTGACAGTAATTGATTCAATCACACTCTACATGGAAAACATGAAGGATGTGTTTAGTGAATTTATATGATATATATATATGTGATATAATCATTTGTTAATAATTATATATATAAATATATACACATATATTTCATTTACACTCTTTCTTTCAATATGACAATAAAACGGGAACAATGTTCATGCGTACATACGACCTACTGTCTCCATGAATTGTGTACTCCATTTAATAATTATATATTCTAAAAATTATTATAATACACATATACTATAAATAATTAATATTTATATCTTTTTTTAAATTATTTATGTCATGATATAAGTATAAGGACCAAATGATAACAAATTAAGACACATGTGAAAAACAGCGAGTATATTAACTGAAGTGTTACCTTAACATGGATTTTTTAGAAAGTGGGTAATATAAAGATATAAATAAATAATAAATGGTATTGGATATAATAATATAGTTCTGTAAAATATTTATAACAATATTACATTCATTGTACAAGAATCTTTTACTAGTACGATGAGATTCAAGACAGAATGTAACGAAATTTCTTTTAACATTTAATATCCCTAAGATACATGCCATGGTCACCACTCTTTTTTTTTGTGTATATAAAACCAGTGAGTTAATTATATGATTATAATTATTATATTTAAGGGGTATTTTATAAACCATTAAATTATTATTCATTCATGGGGTATATGTTTCATAAGTTACCAAATCGTTAAGATAGTTTTGTCTCAATTCTCTTTCTTTGAGACACATTTTTTGATGCCCATAAATTATTTTTCATCATTTATGTAATTATATTTGAAATGTTTTATCATTAATCTAGATATTTTAATGAAATTCTAGGCTTCATCTAATTACATTTTCATACATGGGGTGTATAATCACATGTTACCATGTGGTAAGAGTTTATTGAAATAATCCCAACCTTTAACAAGATTATTTTTAATTCTGCTTCTTTTGAAGAAATATTTTGATCCATCTCCCATGAAAACAAATTAATTTATTATATTATTTTTATTAATGATATGTCCATTAATATTACCATTTTTCTTCATTTTTACATTAGATTATTAAGAAAATGTTTTTAGGAACAATATCACTGTGTTTCTCTCATCTATTAAGAAACTATTTTATTTTAAAATCCATGTTTTCAGAAATCTTTTAAATAATATTTTCAAAATTTATTTGAAGATAATTTTCATTGAAAAAGTATTTTATAATTTTTTATGGTTTTCAAAGAATCCTTTAAATTTTTTCAATGAAAATTTCCATGAAAAATATTTTAAAAAATGTCTTCTGTTTTAATTGTTTTTCAATACTAAAAGGAAACATTCCTCATCAAAGGTTTTTAAAAGATATTTCAAAATTATTTCCCATTTATGATGATATATTTTCAAGTTAATACTTTTATTCAAGGGAAATTATTTAATTTTTCCATTCATATTATTTATTTTAATGGTTTATGTTTTTAAGGCATGATGGTTATGAAACCTGTTTCGATTTCACAAGTTCTTGGATTATGAAACTCATTCCTCTTCCATGTATTTTATTCTTATGAAGAAAACCTCATCTACTGGTATTTTATATGATGAAATTATATTGAGACCTATTTTTTACATTTTAATATATGATTATATTTTCATGACACCCATTTCATTGAATGTGTTATGATATTATTTTTTATGATGTTGTGTTATATGTATGTAAGATTTAATTATTAGATTTGTGGGACATGTATCTCCCTCCAATTCATTTGGAAAATATTTATATATCATGAAATTTTCTAATATGGTACTGGGAGTGAACCTTGACAACTAATATGTCCATGGTAGTGAACTATGACTACCAAGAGTGTATGGTGAGTGAACTAATACTACTAAGACAACTATGGGAGTGAACCATGACTACCATGATTTCATGGGGTGTAGACCCACACTACTGAGATGGACTTAGAATAAATTCCTTTAATGCTATGGAAATCATTTTATATATTTTTTGTCTACTATAATACCATGTCTTATTACTATGTTATTATTTAATGTCTTATGTTCTTTATTTCTATATGAATGATGTCTTATAAAATACTAATAATTATTCCTTGATTCCGATTTATGATAATAGGTATACAGTGTAGGATTTTCTATTTTCTGCATCATGTACTCATACCATTATGATCATGATTATTTTTTACATATCTCCCTTGTTTACCCTCAATGAGAATCATAACTCACCCATTTTTATGTTTCCCTTCTCCTAGGTTCTGAAGAGATTTATTATGTCTGATGTGCCTAAATACGGTGTTAGTCAAGAATAACCTATTGGGATATAATGTAGCTTAGTTTTTTTACTAGTTTTTATGTTTCCATGCTTCTAAATGTACAAGACTAATATGGACATTGGGATTTTTTTGTAATGTATTAAGTATTCCAAAAAATTATTGTAATATTAATGTATGAAAATAGAGGGTCAATATAAGGATGACCAACAAATAATCCTAATATTGTACTCCATTAATAATGAGAGCTTATATAATGGGGAGACTAATATTATCTATAATGGTTCATATAGCTTACTTTGGTTGACCAATTCCAAAACTATATCTGATAAGGAACTTTTTTGATGTTTGATTCTCATCAATGATCTTTTATAACAAGGTTTTTCTTATAGTTGTATATCATTACATTCAAAACAATGATATATTTTTTCTCCACCCAATGAGACATGCTCCCAAGGGCCTCTTTTTAATTTGTAATCGACGACCATATCCCTAGGGTAATCTATAATGAATACACACCAACACATCTTCATGGGGTCATAACACTCATAAAAAAACCCTTCACTAATCAATATTCCCTCTATCCCTTCATGAATAATGGTGAAATTACATTATCTATTATTTAACATACAAACTGATATATATATGGGTTTAGATATTTTTATTGATTTTAGATCGATTCATCCCTCCAAGTCTTTTCATAATGAAGTTAAAATATATGGCTTACTTCCTAGTTAACTGATATAAAAAATTCCGACTGAAACCTTACATCTCTATTGAAATATCTAGTTATATAACCATTTTATAACCTACATTTTCAGGTTCATGACCTCATATTTATATTATATGATGTTATAAAATAATTTTGTTTTGTTTAGAGATTTACAGTTTGGTTTAAAAATGTTTTAAAAGTGTTTCTATAGACGAAATTTTGTAAACGGTTTGTTGAAATCATACACCACCTCCAAGAAATTATGTAATAGGTTTCGGGAGTCGATCAGTAGGCACACTGTTGGTTATGGTTTGACCAAACTGTGCAAGTTACTAGGGAAAAAAGGGAATCATGAAACCTATGAAAACAATATTTAGTTCATGGATTTTCTAATCTTGAGTGCCAACCGCAGGATGTGTGTCCTTGAGATACTAGTACATCACAGTTGGCCCATGGTTTTCCAAACTATACAGCATATAGATATGAACCTAAAAAACCTTGATATATTTATAATTATGATCACTAATCATAATTATATTCCTAATTCTATATGGTATTAAACTCTTCTTACCTCCATAGGTTGGGATACATTTAACTTTTTTCCATAATTTAATTTTAGGTCAATAGAAGAACGTTAGAGATATAGAATTGTTAGTAGGTACCCATTCTTCCTCGATCATCATAGATATATTCTTCTACTCTCTAATAAAACCATATATATATTATTTTATGGACAGATCTAATTTCTTATTTTTGAATCAGGATGATATATTCTTGAGTATTTTTTAGGTAAGAAGATTCAAGATGAGATATAGTTTTTTGTACTACCATTAATCATTTTGACAAACTATTAAGAGGTAAGTGGATTCAATATAATCCCTAAATAACATATAACTTGATGGATTATTTATTATTAAATGTTTTTGTTGAAATTGTGTAACCAATATTGTGTGATTGGAGACAGAAATATATTTTTGTTTGTGGATTCCAAATTAAGAAATTTAATGTAATTTGGGAAACCCTATATCTTAATAATTTTAAATTGCATGGTTTAAAATTATGGAAATATTTTGATTCAAATATGTGGATTGATGAAATTATTTAATGAAAGAAATTTTTATGTCAAATTCTACAGAATAGGTTTTTGGAATACATGGTTGGTTTGAGTTTATTAATTTGAAATTACCCTAAATAAAGGGGATGTACCATTGGGGTAAATTGTTGTGAATAGAGATATAAGAAATTTTACAATGGGTCATAAGAATATTGGTTAACTAGTGACTACATCGTGGAGGGATGAGAGATCAGTCCTAAGAATATAATTGTCACATAGAACATTTTGGTGTGTCTGGGTTGATACATAGGAATGAGTATACAAAATAACATTAATGGGTTATAGAACACAATATTTTTCCTAAGGAAATTGTATATGGTTTTGATATAAATAGATACAAATTATTATAAAATGTTTTATATAAATATTGATAAGATGTTTTTTCTTAGTCACATGAGTTGAGAATCCATTAGAGAAATTCTATTGAGTTTATACTCAACCCCTACTTGTGAACTTCATTGAATTTATTAATTTCATATTTCAACAAACATGTAAAGGGAAGGTATTATTTATCTCTAGTTATGCGTCTTGATTCCATAGGCATATAAGAAAGAGTAGAATCTTGGACCATGGTTGGGGTTTTCTTTGGATTTTGTCATTTGGGTGTATTATGTTATTTGAGTCACTTGGTACTTTCTGATTACATTTTGGGTTTCCATTTGTACTCTATCATCATTTTTTACTATTGGGTATACCATTAGTTGAATTGTTGTTCACAAATCATATAAAGAAATTAATGGTTATTTTTTTAAATATATGTTAATACAAGGTTAGATCATCACCCACAATTATTTGAACCCCTTGGAATTTATATTTTCCTTTGGTGTCATGGGGATATCACTTAAGTCCTATTAACACGTCAACCTATTCTCAATCCAATGAGGAGGGATGAGATGTTACAAATGGTATCATATTTTTTCATTACATGAACTCAAAATTGTGTCATTCATGTTTAGTCCATGATTTCGGTTGATAAAAATGATATAGGAATATTGGAACATGAAATGTAAGGAATAAAATGAAATATCTATCCTTTTCATATTGAACATCAAGGTACCATGTATTTTTTGTTTCAAAAGTGTTTGGAGACTCCTATAGATTTATTTTTTAACTTATCATAATGGGTTTAGGTGATGATAGTTTTATAGAAGGCATTGTAAGTAAGATATCCCACTAGGATAATATTTTTTTATTCCGATTTAATGATTTATTAAATGGTAAACAATGTGTTCAAATTTGAAAAGGGATAAAATATTATGAGTTTAAATAGAATATTTTTGGTATTTTGAAAAACAATTACAAATGTTTATAGTGTTTGGATGATTTAAATGTATGACTATGATACCTATTGAAATAGTTAATGGTAATTACTAATAATTCTGTATCTATGGATTGAGACTAAATATTTTTTTAATATATAGAAAACTGATCCAGGTATACATCATTGGAATCAACCATAAGATGCTGCAGAAAATGATTTTTCTCTTCATCCATTTGTGAATCATTAGTTTCTTTAATGTATTATCATATCTTATATGTTCATGGATATGGTTAACCAAAATAATGATATTCAAAAACTAGACCATTAGGTTCATTTCCATAAGTAGAATTTTACCACCTTTGGAGGGATTTTGATCAAGAAAAATAAGAAGTATAATTGAACAGAATGAAATGAATTTTTATCTCCATAGGACACTAATAGAGTTAAATTTAAAGTTATAAATTTATATGTTAGAGGATAAAGCATCCTTGTGGTAGGATTTACCAGTTTAGTTTGAATCTGACCAAGGCATTACATGGGGGTATTTTGAATAATTGATTAATAGAAAAATTTATCATCACACAATTAAAATTTCTAGAACAATAAACTTTATAAAACTTTATCTTTATAATATCTTGATAAAAGAGTATAGTGATAAATTAATTAATTAATTTTTATTTTCCTCTAATGTTGCTAAATTTGGGTCCTTGAAGGAACATATTTTTGAGTTGTGGTTAGGCCCATTAATTAACTCATATAATACCATTATTTTTATTATATACTATACAATGGTGGAAAATAGGGAAATGGTGAAAAAAAGTGATATCATATAAAATATAGTTATAGAGTTTGTGTTTATTCCTATAGGAATAAGTGGGAACTCCAATGTGGGGAATAATAAGAAGAGGGAAACCTATTTCTGGAGTTGTGGGACATCTCATAATCAAACCATGAGAATAGAAAACATTCCACCTCGACCGAAAGGTAACCTGATATGTTTTAAATTTGTTTATTTTGAGAATATTAAATGAGATTATAATACATAACTAGATATTGTCACAACTGTGATCAGATGGGAATATTCTGTATTATTATCGCATTGCACAAGGATTGTGTACTAAAGAAACATACAATATTTCTTAGACATTGTATGCTTTGACTAGATGATATCACCTGAAAAAATATCATCATTAAAACCAAGAAAGACATGTTGTATTAATAAAATAGTGACTCCACATCCTTTAAAATATCAATTGGAAGACAATGAGAAAAGAATGATAAATAATTAATTGTAGGGATATGATAATTTGATCATGGATGATCAATTGGGAACTTAAATATTGAGAATAATTATTATATTATATTCTACCCCTATACATGATCTTTCTTAAATGGATATATAACACTCGTTTAATACATATCATGCTGTTAGTCATGTGGGTATTTGTTTGGAGATACTTCCTTCTATTTTGAAAATCCAAACACCCCTTGTACAAAACGATTATACAGCCTTTATGTGTAAAAATTATTTGATTACTATTGATAGGGATATAAATAATTGTGAATTAACTAATCATATTATGGATGTCTATGAATCGATATTGGGTCTTGATTAGTTGAAGTCATTCAAGTCCCAAATCAACTGTTATGCTCGAATAGTTAGTTTCATGTCTCCTGAGGCATCGAGCATCTCTTTAAAAGAGATTGGAATGTAATTTCAAGTATAAGAATATATTTGGAACCAATAGTTGAATCAATATATTATCATTTGGTAGCATATACATTGGAATATATGGATGATATCAAAAATAGATATTTTCTAACTATTTTGACCAAATTTTATATGTATTTTTAGAAAATTTATTAGGGATTCCATAGTAATTTTAAGTGGATTTTTAAATTTTTCTGTTAAAATTGATCGATCTAATTTTATATTCTTCTTATAGAAAAGTAGCAACGTAATTGATGTAATTGAATGTTTGGTTGGAAGGGTTGGAATGTTAAGTTTTCATTTAATGGGTCACTTCTTCATGGGAAACACTAATTATTTTTTGTGAGGAATCATAATAGAAAATTAAATCTTTGTGTGAATTATCATAATCTTACCCAAGTTATAATAATGAATAAATATTATCTTAAATTAATAGGTAATTTTTTTTGATAAATTTAGGGGTTAAAAGTGGTTCTATAAAATTCATTTACACATTGGATATCAACATCTATGAGTTCAAGAGAAGGATATTCCAATAAGATCTTTTATAAGTATATATTTCCATTATTAATTTTCATTATTCCTTTTGGTATTATGAATGTGCTAAAAATCATTATGGAATTGATGCGTTTATTCTTTCAATGGTATATGGATTCTATTCTGGTGATGTTTTTTAATGATATTTCTATACACACATATTTAAAATTAGACCAGAGAAATAAATGGATATAGTATTAGGTATTTTTCAAGAGAAATGAATTTATTATAAGTTGTCAAATTTTATTTTTAGATAAAAGAAGTTCGTTTCCTTGGCCATGTCATTTAAAAAAATATTTTTATGTAGAGCCTACGAATATTGAAGTAGTTATCTCTTGAAAACCAACAATTAATTCCCTTGATATACATAGGTTCCTTGTATTAGTGGTATACTATAAATATTTTGTACCGGATTTATATCATTGGATTCAATGATGAAAAACATTATGAGTAACACAATTATTTTCCATTGGAAAAATTAATTTCATAAACCCTTTAAATAACATAATGTTATACACACATCTTCACATAACCTCACATTTCAAGAGTCTAGATAAGAATATGTTGTCTATTTTGATGCATTGAGCTCTGGTTTGGGATGTGTTCTCTAGCATAGAGATCTTGTTATTGAATATGGTTTATTGTAGTTATAGATTCATGATTGGAAATAATTAACACAATATTTGGAGTTCTTTGTTGTATATTATTCATTAAATTCTTGGAATAACACTCATTTGGGTGTGAAATATTTGGTATATATGGATTATAAAATATTGATGAATTTTTTTCCACAAATAGATTTAAATAAAATGAAAATAATATTGATGTAATATCTTCAAAATTTTACATGAATGTGTTTTTTAAAATGAGGAAATGAAATTTTGTAGTAGATAACTTGAGTTTGATTTATAATGATTATTTAGAAAATGATAATAAATATCAATGTCTGATTATGTTTGTCATAACTTCTATGTATATGGATTATTTATAAAATGGTTATATTGTAGTTTTCATTTCAGTTTCTCTTATTAATGATGTGGTTTAATATGTTGGAAATTAACAAAAATATAATCCCGAATGTGTAGCCATGAGTTCAATACTAAATGATGGGTAACCCATTAAGAGATGAAATCTGAATGTTAGATTACTTTTACATTTTAGAGATAGTATGGTCACAAATTTCTCTTATCTGGAATGGCATATTATTGTCTAACACCATTCAATATGGGTTATTCATCATGGGATTTAGAAAATGTAAAATAAATTTAAATGTATATTTTTGGGGAGATGGAATGAAAAGAGTTATAGCCTACTATGTCTTCAGATTCTTCACCTACCATAATTCTGATTAATAGAATCAATGGATAACACGAGTGTTAGAGTCTTTTCAGAATCATGAGTTGAAATTAGAGTACATATCCATGTATTTGGTAACACATATACCAATGATGGTAATGAAACACAATTTCATATGGGTTATAGTGGATAATAACATATTTTCTTCTCAATTCATCCATATTCATGATACTAATAGGTTGGAATCCTTATACAAACTCTATATTCAGGAAATTATAATGATACATGATGTTATATTATCAATTGTATTAAAAGACCATAGGTTTACATCTCTTGTTTTAAAATACATACTTCCAAAACATGAAACCCAATTGATCTTGATCATGGATTATCATCCTAAGATGGATGTGAAATCTAAAAGAATGATCCATATGTTGTAGGAAATTCATAAGGCCTATGAAATGAATGTTGATGGATCATGGGAAGAGCATATACTATTAATGAGGTTCTCACACAATGATGGTATTTATTACATGATAAATATGGATCCTTTTAAAGAATTGTATAGGTTCACTTTTAGTTATTTTTTCTTTTGGATAGAAACATGTGATAATTCAATGTTTGGACCGATCCTTGTGCAAGAGACAATAGATAAAATTCTGATTAATAGAAAATCGATGGTGATGACTCAGTGTCATCAGAATTCATATGTAGATCATCATTAAAAAATGTTATAATTTTAGGGAGTTGAACATGTTTTCATTATAATATATCCAAGTCATAGTAAATGATTCTTTGTAATAAGGTATTGTTATCCCCAGGAAACATTTCCATTTTCATAAATTTAAACTCATTGGTGAAGTCACATATAGGTTTTACTTATAGAAAATATTTAGTATATTGTATAGTGTGTTTAAATATATCAATTGAAAAATTTATATCATGATCATGAACATAATATTTGATTGGACAACATTTATTTTTAATTTAATGCTATGTTGATTCATGATTTAGTAAAGATTATGGATAGAAAATAAAATTATTTTCTATAAAAAAAATAATTTATGTGTTGATTTTATGGAATCCTTGTAGGATTTATGATGAAACATAGGATAATGATAAGGAAATTTTTAAGTAATGGCCCAACATATTCCAATGCAACACCCATTTTCTATATTTTAGGGATGAAAATACCAATGGTGGGGAGAAATGTTCACTAAAAATTTCTGGTACATAACCCTTTATTCTTTTAATATGAGATTGTAAAAGATATTGGTTATGTTATTAGAGTATTCAAGATGTTTAGTCATTAATTGGAGGTGATTCTAGAGGTTCACAGTTAGTCTAAACCATGAACCACCCATAGGGAATCCTGAAAAATGTTTTCAGAGTAAGTATTCATGTTCATAGATGGCACATAATTTTTCCAAACTATGTGAGTGCTAGTTGGAAGCCATGAAACATAAAATTGTGTAAAAAACATGGTTATAAAAAAAGGTGTTTTAACTATTTAGCAAAACCATGGGAGGTTTTCCCTTAAGAATGTATAACCACATGGTTGGAACATTGTTTTCCAAACTGTTCAGCCTAACTTTGTGGCATACTTTAAGAACTCACAATGGATTTATGTTGAATGCTGATGGGTCCTATTATTCATACTTTATACAGGGTATGGAGGAATCATTTGTGACTGAAAATGGTCAATGATTCCCAATTTTTCTGGTTATTTTGGGAAATCGGATTCCCTCATCATTGAGGCTTGCACTATGCGCATTTGGTCTGAGATTTGTTGGGATAATAACATCTAAATATCTATGGTTGAGATGGATTACAGTGTTAACATTCATTCTATTCATTGGAATAATTTCATATAATTTTATATTGTATATCATATTCATAGATGAAATGATTTGATAATCAATATGAAAATTCTACTACAAACATTTCATGATGGAAATAAAGGGGCGACATTATGGAATCAAAGGTTAGTATAAATAGCATGTGTACTCTCTTTTCTTTTATTACCTCCCTCACCCAAGGATTTGTAGACTTTGTTAAATGTGTCACTCATGGGTTACAACATTATAGACCCCTCTAAATTTATATCTTTTGTCTATTTAATATAAATAATATTTTGTTATTTCTGTAATGGGAATATTGACAAGATATGCTTGAATCTATTCGAGGGAAGAATATCCAAGCCCAAATCTAGATTTTTTATGTAGTATTAATCATTTTTATTAATCATTCAGAGGTAGTTGGCTTGTCTCCCAACCCTACATAAATTATAACATGATGTCATTGTTTTTATTAGAATTATCAATATCAAATTTTAAAAAATACACTATGTGAAACATGATTGAAATTTCATTTTAGTTATTTAACGGAAATTTGGAGATGTAATGGATTTTTATAAAATGCCTATTTTTCATTAATTTTTATATATTAATTTCAAATTTAAGTAATTTTTTATGCACACATTTTTTAATGAAAATTTTAAAACAAAGAATAGCTGTTATGTGAAATAGTGAAATGAGTTTTGGAGTACATGTTTGGCACGACTTTATTCTTTTGATAAGACCCCGAGTAAGGGTATTGTACCATTGGGGTACTAGATAGTGACCAAAGATATGGGGTGTCTTCTATTGGGGCTTAGAGAGATTGGTCATCTGGTGGTGACTTGGGGGATGGATGATAGACCAACCATGTGTATGGAACTATAAATTAGTATTTATTGGTTTTTTTTGTATGGATACAAGGAAATGTGTATGAAAAATAATATGAATTTTTTTTATAACATAATAAAAGTTTTCCAAAGAAATTTTTTTGTGGATTTTATATAAGTTTTAAAAATTATTTTAAACTATTTTATATAAATTATGATGATAAATTTTTTCCTAGTGGAATGAGTTGGGAAGTAATTTGGGAAATCCAATTGAGGTTATTCTCACCCCAAACTTAGTAACTTTGATGCATTTGAATATTTCATATATTGGTACATTGGTAATGGGATGGTATCATATTTCAATAATGATGCATATTTATTTTGTTGGCATAGAAATAAGAGTTGGATAATGGAGATAGGTTTAGGATTTCATGGTATTATTTCATTTGGGTGTATTCAGGCCTTCGAGACTCATGGCATTTTATAATTATTTTGATTTTTTTTTCATTGGTGCTATGATATTGTTGTTTACTATTCAGTATACCATTGATTATATTTTTGTTCATGCATCATGTAGAGGATTGGATGACTATTGTTTATTATTTCTATTTTTTAAATAGAATGGAAATTTTACCACCAACATTCTTTGAATCCCTATTAACTAATTTAAAGCCTTTGGTGTCTTATGTATGTCACATATGTTCTTGTAACTTTTTCACCTCTTCTCATGCCAATGACTATGGGAGGGATGTTACAACCATAAACCATGTCACTCGAATTAAATGGCCCTTGATTCCTATTCAAAATTGAATTTAGAAGACATTTATTTATGGTTCTAACCCAATATTTATAACTCCCATATTTTTATTAATCCATATTACTTATGAAATCACTTCTCTACCAAGGGATCCATATTCCCTATGTATAATCATAATATCATCCTCATTTAGATCATATTCCCTATAATCCACTCAGTGTGTTATGTACCTAACAGCTAATCCAAACATATATTTTTCAATTATATATTCCCCATGAATAATTCCAACTCTTTTTAGGCCATGTCCCCCTTAATAGAAATCATAAGGGGTCTCTCATGCATAACTCTAGTACCAAAAATTTCAAGAAACATTTCACATAGAAATCTCATTTTCATGACTCCATGCTCATTAGAATATTCCTTGTAACAATATGTTTAAAATTTACAACATTCCCCACTAAGTGATACCAATCTAGATGGATTATTATTCCTTGCACAAGTATACAAAGGAATCCTCCTCCATTGTCCATATCCTAACTCCATAACAAACACCACCTTCCATGGTTGTGATGATGTCTAAATAACCAATCCATAATGGATCTAAACCATATAATCCAAAACTAATAATAATTTAAAAGTTAAATAAGAATGAAGATCCTCAAATTCATATATATTTTCACATTGATAGATGATTCTAATAAATTTGTAGCAATGGAGGATATGTTTTCATGAGCTGGGATTTGGGACAGATTCTCAAAAATTACTTAAATCCGTAAGAGAGTCCTAGAATGGAAAATACTTTCCCCACTCATAAATGGTGAAATGAGCCATACCCACATCCTACGAATCAAAAAATAAAATAAAAAATGTCTCATTGAACACGAACCTTGTAGAATAGTTTATTTAGAATTTCATTAGTATATGATGTTTACATCAAACTATCATAGATGTAAAATAATTTCTGATATTTCCATTAAAAATAGGCAAAACTTATTTTCCTCTACTATAGTTATAATTCATTTCTTATCCTTATTTTCCCCCTAATAAATGTTTTTATTTTTCCTCTATCACTATATTATAAAGTTTATATTCTATCAATTGATATAATTGTCCACCCAATTTAATATGAATTTTAAACCCAAGTCATACAACTGATTCACACTCAATATATTATATTATAGGTCATCCACATTAGTAACATTATCATAATTCAATTCTTCTCGAACCAAACACATTTTCCTCTTATTTTTATCCTTAAGGATATATCATTTACTAAGTGGGACCTTCAATATACCATTTGTTTATATTCTTGAGAAGATTTTGGTTTCCCATCATGTTGGATAAAAAACATTATCAAGAATCTGTTTACCACTTTTCTTCATATAATTAAGGAAAATATCATGATTTATATCCATTTCCTTAATCACTAACTGTTATTCATTCTATAGATTTTTAGAGAGAGTTGATTCATATGTCAATATGTTCTTATATTAATTTATATAAGAGACTAAGTCATACTCATATTCTTACAATGTATAAAATATATTTTTCTATAGAATTATGTTGGATTTCCCCACATCCATCCTTATATTCCTTCTATATAAATAATTCATGCTTCTTCTTTAACTTCATTCAACATATTTAAATACACAATTTGAATAATTAAAAAACATATTGATAAAAATGATTCATTCATTAATATTTGAGATACTATATAATTCCACATTATCGAACCCCAATGAATCTATATTTATGTATCTATCTTCCACAAAAAAAATATGACATCATTTATCTTATATAACAAAAAAAGTGCCACTTTAAGAAGTAAATTTTTTACAATACTATATCTCAACATATATCTATCTTTTGATAGAACCCTTAGTTATTTATTAGCTCTAGATTATTATGAAATTTCTCTAACTGTATACTTTTCATTACAATTTTCACTCAATTTTTTATCTTTTTATTTTTTAACATCAAATCCAATTCCAATTTTACCCAAGAAATTACATCTTTATGAACCCAACTTCTATTTTGAATAATTTTAATATTTAAATTTAATTAATCATAAGAAAATATTCCTAATATTTATATCTTGTTTAAAACATCTAAATTTATTTTGGACTCAATATTCTTCTTCAAATATTCAACTTTCTTATAATGAATTTCATTATTAAATGTTTTTACAATGATACACATATTATTGTCATCAATGATCTTTTATTTGGCCTCAATTTATGTATTATAGTTCACTAAAATTTTAAGGTTACACTTGATCATCTTCATTACCCTCTATAGTATTCTCTAGAAATTTAATTTCTACTTCAATATCACGAACATAACCTGATAATGTTTTCATAAAACATCCAAACATTAAGTTCTTTATTTTTTGATCATATTCTGCAATAGATCCTTCTAATTCCACCTCGATATCAATAACACCCTTTATTTTGTCACAGTATTCTACTTAAATGTTTTATTTCTCCACTTCAGCCATAATAAAATATTTTATGTTAGAAATAAATTGAATTTCAATAGATTCTTAAAGTACCTTCGTTAGTATCATCTTCATATTTAATTATGAATACTTTTCTCAAATAATTAGTTCCACTTTCATTTCAAAAATTAAAAAACTTCAAGATTTGTACATCCTTCATGGATTTTGAGTGTGTTAAATCTCACCATCCACTTGGTAAAATATTTTTAGACATGTAACAATGATAAACCCAAGCATTAAATAATGAAATTAAAATAATGGTAACTACATTCAAATATTCCCTTACCACTCTTTATATTTATTTGTAGAAATCAGAAGAATTCATCACTTATATTTTATTATTATATTTCTAGTCTATTGAATGTCATGATATTCTATAGATTTAAATGTTAGTTACTTGTATTATTGTTCTCAATAACATTTTTCAGTTTCACTTCAATTTCATATGTAACTAGATTGATTTTTTATGTCATAAAAATATAATTCCCATATTTTTCTTATTCTATTATAGAAAACATTCAATTTTCTATATGTAGAAACAATTGTATATTAATTTTTATACTATTTGAATCATTTATCCCATCTCTTTGTCCAGGGATAGACCACACAATATCATTATGATAATTGAAGAAGTCATCAAATTTTTGAATTGGGATCATATTAAAATCATTTAATTTGTTAGGAAAACATTTAGATATACATATTTCACTATATTTTCACCATTATAAATGTTATAAAGTTTTTAAATATAACTTCTACTGATGAATAACTCATAAAAATAATGTAAATTTTATTTTAAAATGCACAAGACTATGTATTTTATTTATTTTCATTAAAATTATACAATTTCATACCAAATTTTATAATATTATTTTTTTGAATCATTAAATTTTATTTAAAGAACCACTATATAGAAGTCATAAATAATGAGATATAGAAAGTTTGATAATGCTCTATTCTTAAAAACATAGCAATTTCAACTATCAAATAACCGAATTCCCTTTAACAATCATCGTATCATCAATATTATCAAAAACCAAATATCTATTTCACCATATTCTCTATATAAACAATATTATTTTGAAATATAATCTGAAGATAAATAATGGCCCATATACCACTTATTACAAAAAAATATACTATCACAACCTGTCCCCTGGGGCTCGTGCCGTGACTACCCCAATCCTACCTTCTATAGGACAGGGTTTGGAAACTTGAACCCAATGATGTACAAAATAAAATGGGAAGGAATTTCCATTGAACATGTATAGACACACAAACTAGAATGAAATGAAAAGAAAATGTGATGTAAACTATTGTACTAATAAGAGTGCTGAATGTAAAGGGGCCAGAATTAAATCCCAACTGAAAATTAAAAGTACAACTGAAAAGGGAAAACATATCCTAGATCATACACCATGAATCCTACTTGAAGGGTTGGTACATATCGCCTCCTCAGTGCTCCATGTCTACCTATCTCCTCCATGTATCTTTGAGTCCCGTCTCCCTCAAACCTCAGCCCACCTACTCGTCATCTGCACAAGGAAAAATAAGGTGCGGGAAAAGCCCGTTTAGGGGTGAGTATAACAATACCCTATAGAGACCCCGAGACCACCAAATGCCTCTCCAAATTCAAAAAAAAGAGAAAAACCACAAAGAATTATCTCAATCGAAAAACACAAGACATAGACACAACTCAATTAGAGTCTAAGCTCAAACCAAGTTTTCAGTGATGTATAGAAGAACCGAGGATTATTCGTGAAGGTAGATCATATTACTCTGTCAAGGGGAACCAATGTTGACCATCCAAAGTATAACCCATACTACATCAATAGGTAACTATCACCCTTAATGACCCACACATGATCTGATCCACCCAAGATCGATAGGTAACTATCCCCCACAATGACCGATATATGATCTAACCCACACAAGATCAGTATATCTCTAAACCAAGATGTGCTGCTCTAAGGATGGTCATCGTAGGATCGCAAGGTGATGATCCACATAGGGCAGCTTGGTGCTGATCCCCACAGGTCCACTATGTGATGAACCACAAAGGACAGCTTGGTGCTGGCCCACATAGGATCACTCGGTCCTATACTCCATATAGTCTATCTCCAACCTCCGCCTCACTACCAACCACTAGATTTCTATTATATAATGAATGATTTGGGGAGAACTAATCCTCAATCCATCGATCATATTTCAACCATCACGAAGTCCCATGAAGATGTAACCTAATGATCTGTCTCCTCATAAGGATTTCCACGCAATGGACGACGTGTCAACCAAAATCCTGGTCTGTAAGTTATAGGAAAGTTAGTGTTGAGGGCCCAGTTGGATTCGTGTGAGTTCCATCATGGCAGTACTCCAACTCTCTAAAAACAAACATAGAGTATCTCAAAATTACAACCTTGTCACAAGGGTCTTTATGCCACATACGATGCATGAATCGAATGCTCGGTCATTTAGTTACACCCCTAATGTGAAATGGTGGTGATCTCACCATGGTTATACCTGGCTCGGTTGGGCCATACTAAATATTCAAACGAGACCATATCAAAAAAGGGGTCCCAACGCCATAGACGGTGTGTCAAATGGACACCTGGTTTGTGAGTTACGAGCATTTCTTTATTCGAGGACCAGTTGGGACTGGGCCCGGTCAGGCTCCGTTAGACCAGCCTGATGCAACGGATCATAGGGTCCACCTGACCCAGAATGAGTCTAGCCCACTAAAGTTCATCCCAGTTTACTGGGTCTAGCCCATCGAGATTGTCCCAGTTTGGTTCGCAGGCCTAGGTTGCGATTGGCCCAGCCCATCGGGTGGGGCTCAGCCCACCCGCATTGGCCCACCGGGTCTCGGGTTCGGCCCTATTAAATGGTGGGTTTGGCCCTGACAGATGGATTGTGGTGGGCTCAGCCGGTGGGGCCGAGGTCTATCTCGGTCCACAAGGGGGAGGCCCGACCCATAAGGGGGTGGCCCAACCCGCAAGGGGAATCCTGCTGGGAATCAGCCCGTTAGGCAAGCGGATTGCAGGGTGACACTGAAGAATGGCCTGTAGGGGATCAAAATAGGTGGCATGGGGGAGAAGCTCCCCGGATTTCCGAAACATCCCGGAGGCCATTAAGATTCTCCACAACAGCAGTACCACATGGTGCAACGAAGTGTCTTGCGGGACCTGCTACAACAGGTCCTTCAAAACCGTCACGACATTCCGTCTTCTCCATTGGTGCGCGACGGGGCGCAGCTCCGCCACCCGTGGCTTGCAATGTGTCAGATGCCTTACTCCAGTCACCGCAGCTGATGATCCATGGCCCCCTTTTCTCACCCACGGTGAGCGACGGTGTGCCGTGCCTCCTCTATGGCCAGCCAATGCTGGCCGCTCCTATGACCAACACAGCTTTGTTCCACGTCCTCTTCTGCCGGTGTGCATCGATGTGGTATCCCTAACCTAGACGGCCAGTTTCGTCGTTTTGGCATTCTTCCATGGAGGTGCAAGGATAGCAAGATAGCAGAGTGTTTGGGCTAGGATCATTAGGCCCGCAACCTCTTCGTTAGCTCGTAAAAATGATGGTGGATTAAGTGTTTAACAATCAATTGAATTATACCATAATCAAAACACTACAAAGATACCCCACAACAACCTCTCGGAAAAATAAACGAATGATAGATCAAACAGTTAGTCAATTTGTCCCCGTTCTTCATACTATTCAATAACGGGGAAGAATAAAACATTTAAAATGCATAAATGAATAATCCACTCACCTTGTAAACCCATTGGAGAGAACCCGCTCTTGAAGGTAGATCATGTTCTTCATTCCCGCAAGTGGTTCCCAACGACGCCACTTGTACATCGTCCTTCGGTTTGTGGTTCGGTATCTCCCATCACCACGCACTAGGATTGGCTCTGCCTTCTAAGGGTTCAACACCTTAGCACTCCTTCAACACGTCATTGATTGGTGATGCTATCCTAATACCCCTCCCCAAGCTCCATATATATAGTAGAAGGGAAGGGTAAGTAACGATATGGGGAATTAATGGAAACTAATAAAGTAGGAACCTTTCTAATTCCTCAATGACTTTATTACATAGGATTGGCAGGTCATGCCAGTTATTGACTTGATACATCACTGGCCCCGAACACGACATGTCTGTTGGGGATAATGAAAGAAAAATTAATAATAAAATAATATTATTTCATTTCTTTAAAATAATTTACAATACATAACTTTTTATCTAGACCTAATACGGTCTAAATAAAGTAACACATAAGAGAATCCCAGTAATGCAGATTCAATGGTGCCCTCAGATTTTTAATCTGAGAACCGATTCAAATGTTAGAAAATGTCGCCCGTGCGTTTACTGAACGTATCTTAAAAAAATTAAATAAATTAATAATGTTCCCCCTTGATCGATGTCGGTTGGGGTTAGGTGCCGCCTTAGGAGAACACTCCCCAACAGACTCAATGGTACTCTCAGATTTTCAATCTGAGTTACCATATGAGGTTACCGGTTTTACAATAAAATAATCTTCACTTGATTATTTTATTTACTACCAAAAACTAACTTTCAATGGGGCCCATGTAGACCAATGTCAGCATGTTCCTAAAGAAAAAATACACTCACTTGTTCTGCGGTGGTCTTGGATTTTTAATCCGAGTCACCATTCGTGAGTTATAAGGAATTGAAAAATAAAATAAGTTTATTTAATTATTTTATTTACAGTTATTCCATTTTCGGGTTTTCTCACCAGTGGCCTGCACTGATAAAACATATTTTTCACCTATGGTAAAACTGTCATCCTGAACATAACATTTCCCTCATATTTATTATCCGGTAAACTGTTTAAGAGTTATTTAAAATTTTTAGGAAAACTTATTACACGTGCTAATTAAAGCATATCAAAACATTCACAGATCATTCCAGGCACTCCGGGCCTTGGAATCACGTGCCGTCAGATTTTTGTGGTCTTGATATAATTCAATATAATTAAAAAATATATTCGGAAATTCTAGGTCTTTTAATTCTCCCCACCTTCAGTCTTTTCATCCCTAAAATCCACAACATAGACTGTGAAATCAAATGGGGGGTACATAGCATGAATCTGAGCCTACCGATCCCATGTGCTCTCCTGGAAGTTCTCGTGCTTCCAGAAAATGAACACTAGAGGTATCAATCATCCATGGAGTACCCACACTTTTCTATCCCCAATATATAATATAACCTCTATAAACATCGCCCCATCATCAATGTCCAACTCACCGTGGTCGATGACGTGAGATAGATCATTCACGCATCTCATCAGCAACGACCCATAGAAAACATTATGATCACTTTTCATTAGGGGGAAGAGATAGATGGTATTACACCTCGCCAGATCTGTTGAGAATCTTGAAAGGTCTGTAGAACCTCGAAGATAGCTTGCTACCTTGACCAATCCTTCCCACTCTTCATTTGGGTGAGACCCATTGGAATACATGGTCTCCCTACTCGTAACCCAAGGGTCTCTATCTTCTGTTGGCATAAGAATTATTTCGGCTCTGTGTAGTTTTTACTTACAGAAAAGTGAGACATCGAGATACAAACTCAGTCACTGCTTCCTTCATCCTTGGCCACATGTAATGACTTTAGAGGTTCTAGTGCAATTTTTCCACACCAGGAGGTACCGCTAGATGGGATATTTGGATATCCCTAAACACTTCCTCTTGTAGCACCATTGGTACCATTGTGCTTCCTTTTAAAACGTTAACATGCTCCCCACCTTCAAAAAATCCATCAGGTGCTTGTCTTGTGGATATATGACCACGTTATTCCTCAAAGTCAAATTCCTCATGTTGTGCCTCCCAAACTCGTAGAAGAAGTAGGGGAGTGATAGTCAATGATTGGAGGTAAGCTTCTCCATCTCTGTCCACAATGGATATCTGTAATGTGGTTAACTTCTCAATCAGCTCACTCAACTACTATAGTCTAGACCTCCTACTGAGTGCGTCTGCTACCACATTCCGCTTCCAAAAGTATGGACTATCTCAAGGCCATAGTAATAGATGAACTCTATACATCATCGCAGTTTCAGCTCCAGAAAACTCTGATGACATTTATAAATCTATAGGAATGGCTCCCCATTCTTCCTCAAAGCTTTCAAGGGTGCCGCTACCCTGGATATGTCTGGTTCAAAAATCTAGTAGTACCCAACCAAAGCAAAATTCCATCTCCCTTCAGGGAGGTAATCCTAAAAAACATCATCTGAAAAGATGTCCCCACCCTCTGCCAATCCTACTGGGATCTAAGAACTCAAAACACCTGCTGCCATGAGGGTAAGGGTGGACGAGTCAACAATGATCTAGTGCACCCTCATTTGCATGTGTTTATCCTATGTTTCATGGGTTTCATTTTACGCCGATGGAGGAAAAACCCTTTCCAACGTTGTAGATAAACCACACACATTTTATCTAATATAGTTAATCTGAGTATGAACTATGGTTGTCCAGTCTATACCCAAACTAACATCAAATGTCCTCATTGCTACCTCACAGAGGATCCAACCGAAACTCTTCCTTAAGGGTCATATCACACCATCAGCATAAGTGTGATTATCGAGTCTCATCTTGAAGGTATCTCCAGACATAAGGGTCAAGTAAATGGTTTAACATGAACCTCTAGGTTTTGAAAAATATTCATGGAAATAATGAATGATTATTTTCTATGTCTATTAATAAGAAAACTAGTAGTGGACACATACCATACCCCTAATCATTCTTGAAGCCCATGGGTCACACAACGTGAATAAACGCAAATAGTCCCTTCCACTATCCTCCAGATCTCCAGGCTTGGAGGGGATGACATTGAGGATGAGGTTATAACATGTCGAAATGTATACCACCTCATGCTTCTCTCCTTTCTCCACTTCCACGTCTCCTGCCCTACAAATTTATCTATCCCTATCACTTCCTCTTCCCGAAACATTTTACACGCCCAAGTCTCTATGACTAGAATAAGTTTCCTGCTTTCCCACTGTTAGCATTCAATGGATGCATCCACTCATCCAAATAATATTCAACCATAAAGGTTCTCTCTATCACACAAACATAAGTAGGAATGCATAGAGAAATATTTCGGAATCAGATATCCCTAAACACACCTTGCTTGGAGGTCCAAGTTCTGAAGCAATGACCATACTATATTCATCGTGTACAGTAGATGGTCGGTTTGCCTCTATGAATTCTTAGCAACCAACATGTCATCCTTACAAATATGTAGAAGCTATAAGTAACATTCATCCCTTATCTCTTTATGGAAAGATAACCCCTTCTCCGTGGAAGGTTATCAAGCATGCCTATAGAAAAAGTCACCTCTTTGCAAGATATGGGTAACCTAGATCCTATAATCATCTATCTGAGCCATGTAGAAAGCACTCTACAAGGACAATAATCAGATCAAATGGTGCCCTGACAAGATGGAAACTCAGCTACCACCTTAACCTAGTCCTTAGACTCTTGTGAGTCTGGTTCGCCTCAGAACCTGAGGGGTATCTCATTCTGAAACACATGTATGGAACTAATAATACATGTGACCTATACCAGTACCACTGGTTGTAACTGGTGACCAATGAGCAGTGATATAGATGGAACACCACCCGAAGGTACCATCTTGGGCAATGGTGTATCTACCAATGCCTCATCACCGTGACAACCATCCTCATGGTCACACACTGATAAAGACTAGATACCGGGATCAACATCTTCTCTACTAGTGTCTCAAATAGGCAGAAAAATCTAACCACAACCTCCATCCAGTCCTTAGGTTCCTGTGGATCCAGCTTGTCTCAGAACCTCAGGGGCCTCTTTCGCAGAAACTCATGCAATACGCTTAGTAGGGGTGCACCATATCTAGGTGGGGTTGGTGTCAATAGTTTACCAATGGGTAGTGGTGCTGTTGGTACACCACCCAAAGGTGCTATTGCCGTAAGGGGTCCTTGAACCGAGGCCTCATTGCTCCATGGGCCATCATTTCATAATCTCTTAGTAATCATGGCTAGGTGTCTAAGTGGTGGAATCCTTAAAGAAGACAAGTATTCCAATGTAAAAAAGTTATACCTGGTGAGCTGACTCAAGAAAAAATCAAAAGGAAAAACATTCCAAAAACACACACATTTAGTGTATTTGTGCACTGATTCAGAAATCAGAATCCACGGTCCTGGTGTATGGATACGATGACTACTGCACTAACACTAGAAAACCCAAACTGAAAACCACACACATAACACATAACACTATTGCTACATTAAAAATATTAGAGTCCTAGTTATTTGCTAGAACTGCCTCCTCTGAAAACACTTTTTCCCAACCCATCCCCCGGGGCCTGTGTCATGACTACCCCAAGCCCTCCATCCATAGGAAAGGGGTTGGAAACTTCAACTGAATGGAGTAATCGCTAAAATGGTATGTAATTTCCATTAAACATGTTCTCACACACAAACTATAATGCAACGAGAAGAAACTATGATGTAAAATGTTGTAGTAAAAAGTTTGTTGAAAGTAATGGGGATGGAATACATTCCCAATTGAAAAGTACAAGTACAACTAAAAAGAGACATCAAATACTAGATTATCCACCGAGAATCCTACCTGAAGGGTATGTATAGATTGGCTCCTCAGCACTGCACGTGATGATGTCTTCTCTACAAACCGCCTGGTCCTAGCTCTCCCAAACCTTAGCCCAGATCCTCATCATCTGCACAATACACCACAAGGTGTGGGCGAAGACCGTGCAGGGGTGAGAATGACAATACCCTTTAGGGACCCCGATTCCCTTTAAGGTTTCTTATAATTCCACAAATGAAAAACCAAAATTCTTGATCTTATTTGAAAAACACCAGCAATAGAAACAACTCAATTAGAGTCTCAGCTCAAACAAGGTTTTCAATGAAGTATAGAAGTACAGATGATTATTTGTGAAGCTATATCATCTCACACTATCAAGAGGCACTACTAATTACCATACAGAGTCTAACCCACATAGAATCGATAGGCAACTAACCCCCACAATGACCCACACAAGATCAGTATATCGCTAAACCACGATGGGACACTCTAAGGATGGTCCTCATCATGTCATGAGGTGTTGATCCACACAGTACATCTAGGTGTGGATCCACATAGGACCTATAGGTGCTGACCCAAAGAGGATCACTCAGTACTAATATTTGAATGGTTTATCTCTAACATCCGCCTCACTATTAACCATTGGATTTCAACTCAGAGCACACTTGATTCTGGGAGAACTGCTCGTCAATCTATCTGTCAAATTTAAACTAGCAATAAGTCCCCTGAAGAAGTAACCCAATCATATATATCGTTAAAATGATTTCCACACAATAGACAGTGTGTCAACCAGATGCCCGATCTTTAAATTATAGGCATTTTAGTGTTGGGGGACTAGTTAGATTGGTGTGCAATCCAACCTGGCCATACAAAAACACTACCCAAAACTCAAATAGAGTATCCCAACAGGACTTCCTTGTCAGATGGGTTTTTATTCCATAGAAGACTCATCAATCGTACATTTGGTCTGTTAGTTACACCCCTTTCCCTGAAACAGGGGTGTTCACACCTCGGTCCAGACCATCTTGGTCGGGCTAGCCATAATATTCCAAAGGGATTGCTTCCCAATAGAGGTCCCAACACCACTTATAGTGTGTCGAATGGAAACATGGTGTGTCAGTTGTGGGAGTTTCTTTATTCGGGGACGGGTTGGGTTGGGCCCCGTCCGAATCAGTCAGACCGACACGATGCAATGGGTCCTGGGGACCACATGACTATGCTCGGGTCTGACCGACTATGGGTTGGCCCAATTTATTGGGTCCTTCCCATAGAGGTTGGCCCTGTTTAGATTGTGGGGTAGGACCTTGATTGGCTCGGTCCGTCGGGTGGGGCTTGTCCCACCCACAATGGGCAACTATGTCGTGGGTTCGACCCGATTTATTGGCAGGTCCGGCCCGGTCCGCTGGACAACATAGGGAAAGGCCCGATGGGTGGAGGTCCATCCTAACCCGTAAAGGGATGGCCCGCAATGGGTTTACCATATGGGGAAGGCCTAACCCACAAGGGGTAGCCCGCTAGGTAGTGGCCCATTGGGCAGCCAGCCCGCAGGGAGGCAGTGAAGCGCAGCCCGTAGGGGCTCGCACTTGGGGGCACAGGGTAGCAGCTCCCTGGATTTCCTGAATGGCCTATAGCCTATTCAGCTCCTCTTTAGTGGCCGCACCATGTGGCACCACCAGGTGGCTTGTGGGACCCACTAGAGTAGGTCATGGTGATCTGTCATGGCTGGACGATGTGCCGACCATCTTCTTCAGTGGTGTGCGACGACGCACCACTCAGCCACCCATGGCCGGCCGGTGTGCCAACCACCTTCATCCGGTCACCGCGGCTGATGAGATGTGGTCCCCATTGCTCACTAAAAGCACGTGACAGCACGTGACAGTGCGTCGTGCCTCCTCCGCAGCCGACACGTGCCGACAGCTCTGATGACAGCCACAACATTGAGTTGTGACCTCCTCTTGTGATGTTCGTCGATGCGCTATCCCCAAGATAGCCTGTTGGTGTCATCTTGGTGGCGTTATTCCATGAAGGCGCAATGATTGCAAGATAATAGAGGGTTCGGGCTAGGTTTATTAAGCCCGCACCCTCCGTGTTCGCTTGTTAACATGAGGAGGGGGGTTAAGGGTTTAATAATCAATTGAATTAAACAACAATCAAAACCCTAAAAAGATACCACACAACAACCTCTTGCAAAAATGAATGAATCATGGAGAAACCTATTTCTCAGTTCATCCATGTTCGTCATATAATTCAAGAACTGAGAGGAGGAAAAAATTTGAAATGCATAAAAAAATAAACCCCTTACCTATTAAACCCATTGGAGAGCGCCCACACTCAAAGATGGATCATGTTATTCGTTCCAACAATAATTTTCCAATGACGCCACTTGTACGTCATCCTTCAGTTCGTGATTTGTAGTCACCCGTTACCTCCCACTAAGATCGACTCCATTCTCTAAGGGTTCAACATCTCAGCACTCCTTCAACACGTCTTTGTTTGGCAAAGCTGTGCCGATACCCCTCCCTAATATACATATATATTGGAGAGGGGAAGGGTATGTAACGATGTGGGAAATTAATGGGGGCTTATAAATTAGAATCCTTATTAATTCACCAACAACGTCATTACATTGTATTGGAAGGTCAAGCCATTTATTTTTCTTGACAAATCACTGGGCCCGCACTCCGCTTGTCCATTGGATGATATGAAATTAAAATAAAATAATAAAATTATTTTATTTCATTTATATTAAAAATGTCTCAAAAAATTACATTTTCTTCAAACCTATTCTATTAAATTTAATGTCACCCTTAAGTGAATCTCAACACTACAGATTCAATGGTTCCCTTCGATTTTTAATCCGAGCACTGGTTCAAAAGATAGAAAATGATGCTATTAAGTTTTACGAATATACCATAAAAAATTTAAATAAATTAATAACGTTCACCCTCAACCCATGATGGTCAGGGTTAGGCTATTCCTAAGAAGAAACTCCCCAAAAATCTAAACAGTACTCTTAAATTTTTAATCTAAATTACCATTTAAATGTTATAGATTTTACAATAAAATAATTGTCACTTAGTTATTTTATTTATGGCCAAAAACTAACATTCACTAGTGGCCCATACTAGCTGATGTTAGTATCTGCCTAAAGAAAGAAAAGCCTCATAGGTTAAGTGGTGGTCTTAGATTTTTAATCCGAGTCACCATTTGTGATTTATAAGAATTTGAAAAATAAAATAACTCTATTTAATTATTTTATTTACGGTTAATCCATTTTCTGGTTTTCTCACAGGAGGACTATACTAACTAAACTCGAGTTGCACCTAGGGTAACCCCACCATCACGAATGCAACAGTGTCCTCCGATTTCGGATCTGGGAATTTTTTTAATTTTTTTCCACTTTTTAAGGAAAACTGTTTATGCCCACTATTTAAATCTTATCAAAACATCAACAGATCATTCCAGGCACTCCGGGCCTCAGAATCGCTCGATGCCATATTTCACTATCTTGAAATAATTCCATATAATTAAAAACAAAATTTATACCAAAATTTCCGGTATTTACATATACAAATACACACCATAAGTTGGTTGGTGAATTCGGGTGTTTTGAATTTTCATTATAATATAAAACAATATATGATATTGTACATCTGTTTTTAGAAACTCATTAAAATTTTCAAAATATTAGCACACCCACAAAAATGAAATCTGGAAATAAATGGGGCACATACACCATGTTTTACACATTTTACCCAAATTGTGATATATCCCTGGATCATATATCAATGATGCGTTGATATGTATAATAATCACTACTTTACTATATTTGTATTAAAATATTTATGAACATATCAATCATCACCCAAGGTCCAAGATCTGTTCCTCTATTATACTCACTATATTTCAAGAGGGATATAAATGAAGAAAAAATAATGGTGTCCATGTATATCGTATAATAAGAAAAATAAGTGATGTGAACCACATATCCAAGGAGATTCTCTATGATTCTATGAAATTTTATTCCATGTCATTAAAAGTATCCATGGTTAAATAATTTATCTTAATCCATATATTTAATGAGGATTCAATATGAAATGAATCACTTATATTATATCTTATATCACTAATAAAATTATTATTCTCTCTCTTTGATTCTTCCAGGTATTATATATATTCAATTCTCTTTCATTGGCCAAAAATACCCTTATTTTTCAAGTGAGTTAATTATAAATTCAAATTAAAATACAATTTCCAATGAACATTAAATTTCCACCACATCAAATTCATCCATCAGATGTTTCTTGAAAATATTATCACCCTTAAATTCCATTTTTTGATAATGAGATTCTATTCAATACATTTTAACCCCATTAACAAAAACAAGTAAAAAAATAAAATAAACAATTCTTATTTTAATATATCATTTTGTTGGGTCAGACAATCTAGAATGATTATTTGTTTCCTAATTTGGTTTCGTCTAACTTCCAGATGAGTTGGGTTGTGATTGTATCCTCCATAATGTAAAATTTATTTAGACTTATGTAGAACAGAACATCAATATCACTGATTTGGTGTTGTTTCTTTATGTTATCCCATAAATCACCCTTTTATTAAGATGTATAATATATTACATCACAGTGAAAATAGTGTGATTTATTTACAATTGCATGTTATGAAATATACAATTTTCATGGGGTGTTAACTATAGCATGGGAACCAATAATCCATGGATTCTTTGGATATTCAAAATGACATAGATAACACCTTAAATATATTTATAAATTCATAGAAACATTATGGAATGACCCACATGATTACAACATGATGAAATTTTCTTTATTACAAATCACCCCTAAACCCTCACTAAACATTCACATTTTCCATAACTCAGACATCAAACTATAATTGAATCTAATTGATAAAAAATGAATCCTTACGAAATTTGGTTGTAAAATGATTTCATTGTAACATAAGTGTTTTGAAATTATATATTATGTTAATTTTTTTTTGGATTTTTTAGAAAATAACCAACTGAATTTTTTTCCATTCAATATTAAATATATATTTATAATTATATGTTTATGAGTTTAGTTATTTATCATAAATGTTATAAATGTTATTTCATACTGGTTATTTAATTGCTGATGGAAAATACAATATATCAATGTTTTTTATATTTATTTTTCAATAATAATTTTTGGAAACTCAATTTCTTATACCATTTATCGAATATCTGACATTGAAAACCTTTAAAAAATCCAATATCATTCCCATCTTTTAATTATTATTTTTCACTTGACCCAATTTAATGATATATTATTATTTCCAAAAAAATTAATCATATCTATCATTAAACATCCCCCACCATCATCTTGTATCATATTCTATTTTTTTGTTCCCTATGTTGGTCCCTACAACTTTTGGTCATCAATCACCATACTTATCCATCTTCCTCCTCACTCATTATTTTCTACCAACTACTAAATTTTATCTATTGTTTCATTTATTTTTGAATATTAGGATATGTATCAATTGAATTTATTATTTTTAAATGAATTTATTAAATATTTACTAGATTTATTGATTCTTATATTTTAGGTGTTCAATGATTGATTATATTTGTTTTTTCTTCTTATTATGAATATTTTAATTAGGGATTTTATAAATTTTGATAATATAAATATATTAATAAATAAAAACTAATATTTTTTTTAAGAAAACCAAAAAATCATTATAAAAATAATTTTATTTTTTCATTATTAGTGACACATTTATTTTTTGCAGGTTTTTTTAAGTAAATTTTATTATAGAAATATTTTTTTATTTATTTTAAGAAATGGACATCATATTCATTTCCAGTTATGAGATAAAATTGTATTATATTTTTTTTGATAAATATAGGTATTATTTTTAATAATTATGATACATTTTAGATTATTATTATATCTATAATAAATTTTTTATATTATACAGCATAGTGTTATTTTTTAATAATAAAAAATATTGTTATTAAATGTTTTCTATTTTTAGAAATATATTTTATTTAATTACAAATATACGTTCTATTAGGAATGGAAATTTAGTTTTCTATATTAATTATTGTTATATTATGTTTTATTCATAATTATATTAAGGAAATATAAATTTTATTTAGCATAAGGATTTATTTAAATAAAATCCACTTTTATAACACTAATTGTCTGTTCTCTAATATTTTATAAGTACATGTTCCCTATGTTAGTTTTATAAATCCAAATAATTTGGATTTGAATTTTTTTTTCATTTTATATTTTTTTATATTTCGAAAAAAATAAATGTAATTTATCAAAATTAAGTATACATATTTAAAAATTAGGGAATGCTTTTATTTATATAATAAACCAAAAATAATTTTATGAAATTTCATGTTTTGTGTATCATATGCAAGAGAGCATCAAAAGGAATCTTTATTAGTTGAATATTTTATGTTGATCTTAATAAAATATATATTTGAAGCTCATAAAATTTATATATTCCTGAAAAATGTAATGGATAATTCATGGTGAGTTAAATAATGTAAAAAACTTATATTATTTTAGAAAAATATAAAACAATTTTTATTCATATTTGTGTTTCGCACGGATTTCGGGGATGACCTCCTGGACGGGAGATTCAAACGTTCCGATTGGTTTCTAACGGGTTTGTTCGTAGAACCGGAAACATCCAATGATTCCACATCCGTTTGGACCTACTTTCCAAAGGTAGGTGCTCATTAGTTTGTGGACTAATGAGGCTTAGGAATTTTCATTGGTCGAGAGGATGGGAGGTCGGACTCATCACACCTTTTTGAGGGGAATTATTGTCTACTCCGGGACTCTCTTTATAGATTTAAGTTATGTTCGTGAATCCTTATTATATTACCAAGTATAAAATGAGTTTTCCTTAAGTTTTAACAATCAATGATTAAATATGCAAGAAATTTAGAGAATCTTTTATATGTATTCGAGGTTCTTCATCAATAGAGAATCATCTATATCTGTTTAGAGATTCTTGGTCAATGGTATCCTTCAAAACCTTTATATAAATGTCTCTTGGTCATTATGACGACCAGGCTGGTTTTAAAGCCACTCAGTGGGGCACTTGAAGTTTATTGTCATTCAGAAGGACAAGGATTATTTTAAAGTTGGGATCGAACCCATAAATGGGTTACCTACATATCCTTTGTTTTGGAAAAGGAATCAGAACCCACGTAGTTCGAATAAGGGTATGATGTTTATGATTGATGGCTCAAAGCAGGATGTCACAATTACTTTTACACTCTAAGCTCACGTGAGTCATGCTCGGTGTGAGAAACAAGAGGTATTAGTAAAATTTAGACAATTGTTCCATGAAAGATGCAATCATAAGAATTTGTTTGGGGCTTATGTATGTATGACTGCCCCGATAGATGAAGGTTTAGGATTTACTTTTAGGGAGAAAATCCATGAACAGGGTCCATAAAGTTATATGTGCTTCATGGAGATTTGAATACTCTAATCTTGGGGCTTACTCTTAAGGAGGATGCCCAAGTTAGGAGGGGACTTATGATTGGGTTTTACTCCTGAAAAGGAAACCCAAATCAAGGGTAAATTAGGACTGGTTAAGAGAAATTTAAGGGGGCTTGGGATTTACTCTTGAAAAGGAAACCCAAGATTATGACTGGGACTTACTCCTAAAAAGGAGGCCCAGGTTAGGGGACTTGGGGCTTACTCCTGAAAAGGAAGCCCAAGATTATGACTGGGACTTACTCCTAAAAAGGAGTCCCAAGTTAGGAATTAAGGTTTAGGGCTTACTCTTGAGGAGGACGCCCAAGTTTTGGAACTTTAAGAATTTGGGGCTTACTCCTGAGGAAGATGCCCACATTAAAGGATTTATAACTGGGGATTATTCCTGAAAAGGAGACCCAGGTTAGGATTCTCTCATCTTAAAGGATGAGGTTGAATGAATGAAATCTCCATATTTAGAGACATAAGGATATTTAAATCACTAGACTTTGAGAGATATTCCACAGAATTCCTTTTAGATAAGGAAGTCAAATCAAGAAATCATGCCATAAATAGCTTTGAAGAGTGTCTTGAAGACTGAATCTTGAAAAGGAAAGGTGTGATGGCTTAAGAGGGGTAAAATGGGCAATATAGGCACCCAAAAAGGTAGGGGCACACAAGTCTTGAAAGGCGCGCAAGTATTGCGGCGGCGCGCAAGTATTGGTCACGCAAGTATACTTGCGCGACATGAGGGGTACTTGCGCGATTCTCAAACATCATTATAATATTTGAGCGAATCTTTATAAATACCTTTAGAATCCTCTTGAGGTTCTTCCAGAAAAGGGACGTGCAAGTTATATTGAAGGAAATACGTCGGCGCACAAGTGTTTGATAAGTTTCAACACTTAGGCCTTCCTTCTTCTCTTTAGATCTTCCGTTCTAGGTAATAAATTACCTTAGAAGTGTTCCGGAAGCTTTGATAAGAGACTTGGGCGTCGGGAGCTTCAAATCCGAGTTTCTGGAAAAAGATCCTCTTGAATGGGGGTCCCATAGGGTCTATTTATAGGCAAAAGAAGACCCCGGGCGGTTACTGAACGATTATCACTTAGGTCGCGCAAGTCACTTGCACGACCATAAGGCGTCGCGCAAGTAGGCTTGCACGACCACTAGGCAGCGCGCAAGTGTACTTGCGCGACCATGAGGGAACTTGCGCGACCTATGGGAAATGTTCTCCTTGTTCATCCCTTTGTCGATTTTTGATGTTTTCTTCAAAAGATGAATCACTTTGAGCTCAGATATTCCCTTTTCCGATATTTAGATTCTGTGATGAAAGGAGCATCAACAAAAGTCCCCCCTTCAGAGTTGGATCCAGAGAGAAATGACGATTTGACTCTGAGGAAATCGAATCTCTCCAAAAGAAAAGGGAGGCGCGCAAGTCTTCAGTGCACAGAGGGCGGCGCGCAAGTTTTCGTCGCGCATGCTTTAAGCGCTCTGAGTACGGCGCGCAGATAGGCCTCCTGGCCTATAAATACACCGCTTTTGGCCGTGGATGACATCTGATCCCGAATTTCTCGAGCTCTCACCGCGCAAGTCTTCCTCGCTGCGCAAGTCTCTTTTTCCACTGTTTCCTCACTGCCGCGCTACTCTCAAGGTAATAGGGTTTGCGCGGTAATACTTGCGCGACAAAAACTTGCGCGGCACATGTAACACTTGCGTGACATCTCCATACTTGCGCGCCTTAATGCCTTTAGCCATTTTTTCCAAATTCTTTCACATATTTTATGAAAAAATAAACCCATTTATGAGTTAGTTTATTCATCTTTCGTGCAGATTCAGCGGTTCCTAAGGGAATTGGAACGACTGATGAACTGGCTAGCAAGTGGATTGATGACATGATGAACATTATTGGCCATGATTACTATGATATCTGCAACAGCACTCTCCCAGATTTGGCTAAGTACTTGAAGAAATATCATCCTAATTTTCCACGGAGCATTCATCTGCCTCTGTGTGGTCATGGTCATCTGCAAGGAGTCAATGTTCCATATGCAAACAAATATACACCTGAGATGTAGTTGCACTGCTACTCCTCTATTTCGGTTATGCTGTGCATTAAGAGCAACAAAAATGGTGTGAACTATCAAGTTCTTTCTCTATGCCATTTCCTTGCAGATATGAAAATGGCAAACCCATGGGCTGAAATGTTTTCCACTGCCAGTTGGTGGAGAGAAGACAAACATGGCATTAGAGAAATATCTGAAAAGAGTACTCTCTCCAAATGGCTCTTTACTTCCAAATGCTCCATTCTTAAATCCATGTATCCATCTTCCAAGTCTCTTGGACAGAAACAGAGTCACTGTTTGATCAGCAGAAAATTTTCTCAAACCGCACTCAAGAACATCCTTTTACAATTGTTCCAAGAAGAGATAGTATCACTGCATCTCTCATTGTATCCAGTTGAATGAATGAATTCTAGGTGGTTGCTGATGAAGCTCGGGATTCCGTAAATCAAATGAAGTGTTATGTTGAAAGCCTCTTGTAATTCTTGAAAAATAGAAGAGACTCCAGTCTGTGGATGTCCTTCTAACTCCTGTGTATCAATGAAAAACACTTTTGTCTTCAATCATTTGTACCTGCATTCTTTCATTACCTGATTCAATTTTACTTAAGCCAATGGGCCTAGTAAGCATAGTTTGATTTTTACTAGGATTATTACAAATAATCCTACAAACTTTGAACCTTTTAATTGCTCAATATTACATAAATCATACAAAAATGTATATTTAGTGAGCTGGAACTTGACTTTTATTCAATGTTCCATTGTCTTTTGTGGGCAGTTTAAAGTCACGCATGCCAGACATAAAGGGGCTAATGTTTAAGGTCGAAATAGCTTTGACCAAAAATGGATTAGAATTGACACAATTCCTTGAAATTTCATCTGAAAACATACTACCATACTCAAGTATGAGGGAAAATATTTAAAATATGGCTTAAGAATATTTGAATCTGAGGAATGATATGAAAAAAGAGCTAAAAGGCATTAGAAGAAGTAGTTTCCAAGAATGAAGTTACTATTTTTTAACAAAACCTGTTAGGGGGTTGAAATATGCAGGGCCACCTAAGGGCATTGGCTGCATGGTTAAATAAATAGCATCTTTTGGCTGACAAGTCTGTTATGTGGACTGTTTATGCAAGGCCACCTATGGGCACGTGCAGCATAGTCAGGCAAAAGAACTCCCATAAATTTACTTTCCTAGTGCTAAAAGCCAGTGAAAGTTTATGGAGATTCAAATTTTCTAAAGTATAGAGTTTGTTGTATGGAAAAAGGTACTTGAATATAGAGAAGATATTTCCGAACAAGAATATCGAAAAATTGGATGAATATCACTCCTACGAAGGTCTGACCCAAACGTAGGGAAGAAGAATAAACCATAGACTTGAATACTTTCAGATCATGAAAAAGGATATGGGACAAATATGTTAAGGATGGCTATTTTTTGCGGATCCCTACATACTGTCGTTTAAGACAAATAAGGACAAAAGAGGCATTCATCCCAAGAATGAAGTTACTATTATTTAACAAAACCCGTTAGGGGGTTGAAATATGCAGGGCCACCTAAGGGCATTGGCTGCATGGTCAAATAAATAGTATCTTTCGGCTGACAAGTCTGTTATGTGGACTGTTTATGCAAGGCCACCTATGGGCACGTGCTGCATAGTCAGGCAAAAGAATTCTCAGAAGTTTGACATTTTTGTGATTAGAAGTCATGAAAAGGGTTATGAAGATCTGAAAATATTTAAGGTTAGGATTATAACACATAAATATGGGTATTGTCCAATGTATATAGAGATACATAGGTCAATGAAAACCATAATCATGTTGTGGCTGGGTCCTGAATTGAAACTTGGACTTCACTACGTATCTCATAAGAATGAGAATCAAGCCATACGTAGTTCTTGAAATGCAGTTTAACGTCGTGCAGGACTAAAGTATGAGAAATTTTAGTTTAGGGTCATAGAATTCGGACCATAATAATGAATACACAGTGTGTGTTTTCATGAGGACTTTTCAGCCAAGGGACTGAAAGTGAAATTCGGGGTTAGGCCCAAAAGACTTGGGGCTGGATTCGAGGGATACTCGAACGTTCCTACGTATCCCATAAGGATGGGAATCAAGCCCACGTAGTTCTTGAACTACCCTTTGTACAAATTTGGTTCGTACATGTGAAGGGTGAAAGGGGACTTTAGTGCAATGATGGTTTTAACCTAAGATAAAAAGTTTAGGCATTACTATGTATGCATGTAGTCTTTTGAAAATGAAAACCATGATTGAAAAAAATCAATGTCAATAATAGTTCTCTCTCAAATGAGGAAATCAAATAATATTGCAGTTTATTGCCATACCGGACAAAAGTGTTGTATAGTTTAATGTCGTATAACAAGGACGAAAATGAATCAATGTAAAGATATTGATTCTAGGAGCGGTTTCACAAATCAACATCATATGAGATGGTGGTGAACCGATGTGAAGAGATTGTTTTTGGGCTTGAACCCTGGGAGGTTGCCTACATACCCAGCCTGGAGGGCAAGGATCAAAGTCCGTGTAGTTCAATTAAAGAACGAATTAATAATCAAGTTGTTCTTGGGGACAATGATCTAATAAAAAGTGTTGTTGGGACTTACACATGGTTAGGGGCCCAAAGAGAGTGTTATGGTTGAGGTTTTCTCTAAGCTCACGTGAGTCATACTTATTGTGAGAAACAAGAGGTAACAATAACCTTAACGATGCACAGTTTAATGTCATGTAGGACATAAAAAAGGGACTATGCAGTTTAAAGTCTTGCAGTTAGGACTATTGGTGCTGCACAGTTTAGTGTCATGTAGCAGGGACAAAATAACAGTTTAATGTCATGTAGGGCATATCAAGGACTTTCTGTACAGTTTAGCATCATGTAGTTAGGACGATAGGGACAATACAGTTTAACGTCATATTGGACGAAAGGGGGATTGTGCAGTTTAATGTCATGCAGTAAGGACAAAATAACACACTATTTATGTCATGTTGGACGAAAGTGCGAATTGTTTAAGGTCATATTCATGGACCATGGATGGTGCAGTTTAATGTCATGCTGGACCTTTGATGATTATATAGTTTAACGTCTTTCCGGACGTGAGGGACTTTTATACAGTTTAGAGTCATGTAGTTAGGACGTCATAGTTTAACATCTTTCTGGACATAAATAGTTTATGGTCATATACATGGACCAGGGATGATGTAGTTTAAGGTCATGCTGGACGGTTTTAGGGAACTTTTTCACAGTTTAATGTCGTGTGGGATGAAGTTGCAGTTTAAAGTCATACTGGACCATTGCTGTATAGTTTAATGTCATATAGCAAGGACGAACTGGTGCTGTACAGTTTAAAGTCATATAGCTAGGACTAAGGTGAACCAATATGAGGATATCAGTTCTGGGGACTTTTTTACAGTTTAACGTCATGCTGGACGTTGGAAGTGCCACACAGTTTAATGTCATGTTGCTAGGACACAATATAGTTTAATGTCATCTCGGAAAAACAAGGAACTTCTGTACAGTATAATGTCATGTAGATAGGACATAATACAGTTTAGTGTCATGTAGGACAGTTTTAGGGAACTTTTTCACAGTTTAATGTCGTGTGGGACGAAGTTGCAGTTTAAAGTCATACTGGACCATTGCTGTATAGTTTAATGTCATATAGCATGGACGAACTGGTGTTGCACAGTTTAAAGTCATATAGCTAGGACTAAGGTGAACCAATATGAGGATATCAGTTCTGGAGACTTTTTTACAGTTTAACGTCATGCTGGACGTTGGAAGTGCCACATATTTTAATGTCATGTTTCTAGGACACAATATAGTTTAATGTCATCTCAGACAAACAAGGAACTTCTGTACAGTTTAATGTCATGTAGATAGGACATAATACAGTTTAGTGTCATGTAGGACAGATTTAGGGAACTTTTTCACAGTTTAATGTCGTGTGGGACGAAGTTGTAGTTTAAAGTCATACTTGACCATTGCTGTATAGTTTAATGTCATATAGCAAGGACGAACTGGTGCTGTACAGTTTTAAGTCATATAGCTAGGACTAAGGTGAACCAATATGAGGATATCAGTTCTGGGGACTTTTTTACAGTTTAACGTCATGCTGGACGTTGGAAGTGCCACACAGTTTAATGTCATGTTGCTAGGACACAATATAGTTTAATGTCATCTCGGACAAACAAGGAACTTCTGTACAGTTTAATGTCATGTAGATAGGACATAATACAGTTTAGTGTCATGTAGGACAGAATCATGAACCAATGTGATTGTTTTGGATCTGGGAACAATATTTTGTGTTTATAAAAAATACTTCTTCAGAAATATGGCATTAGTTGGAGTCGTGATGTGTTCTCCATCCATTGAGATTAGAGAATACGCTCCATTGAAGTAGACCTTATGTATTGAATAAGGTCCTTCCCATTTTGGTTCAAGCTTGGGAGGTTTCTTTCCTGGTATCATTGGTGCTCTGAGAACCAATACCAATTCTCCCTGAATGAATGAACGAAGACGAACTTTTTTGTTAAAATCTCGTGCTATTCGATTCTGATAGATTTCCAAGTGGTGCAAAGTGCACAATGTTTCCTCATCTAACTGTTCCAATTCATTCAACCGCTTTTGGGATTTCTCATCTGTAGATAACTGATCACAAATGGAAATTATGAGTGAGGGAAATTGAACTTCAATTGGCAAGACTGCTTCTGTTCCATATACCAATGAATATGGAGTTGACCGCGTTGCATTGTGAGTGGTAGTCCGATAAGCCCATAAAGCATGAAAGAGTTTATCAGGCCATGACCTCTTATCTTTATCCACCATCTTTTGCAGTATATTTGAAAGAGTCTTGTTGAAGGCTTCTATCTGGCCATTAGCCGCTGCATGATATCGAGATGAATGGTTGGACTTAATGTTGTATTCTTGATACAATTTCTTTACCTCAGAAGAACAGAAGTTGGTGCCGTTGTCCGTCAATATGGTATGAGGGACACCAAATCTAGTAATGATGTTTGACTTGATGAAGCTAACAATGCATTTAGTTCTGACTTCTTTGAGAGGTACTGCCTCTGCCCATTTGGAAAAGAAATCAGTAGCAGTAAGAATGTACTTAAACTGCTTGGCCGTAGCTGAAGGGTAAGGTCCCACCACATCCATTCCCCATGTGGAAAATGGCCATGAGTATTTAGCTGTATGAAGCAACTCTGGAGGTTTATGAATGAAGTTGGCATATACTTGGCATGAATGACACTTCTTTGTAAAATTAACACAATCTTGTATCATTGAAGGCCAAAAGTATCCAAGCCTTCGAATTTGATCAGATAGTCTATGTCCAGACTGGTGGGCACCACAGACTCCTGTATGCACTTCTTTTATGGCAGCCATTGTCTCTTCACCATCAATACATCTGAAGAGAAATCCATCAAAACCATGTTTGTAGAGAATTTTCTCGAGGTGGTTTGGGCTATCATAAAGAGTAAAATTGACCACACGTCGCTAGATTTGTTCTTTCTCAGCTCTATCAGGTGGAAGTGTTCCATTTTGAAGGTATTCCCTGATAGGTGACATCCATCCTGTAGTATGACCATACAGTTCAGGAATGGGACTAATTTCATTAATTTCCTCTATTCTGACTTGAACATAAGGTGAAATTGCACGACAGTGGGTAATATAAATGGTTTTCTCGTCCCGATTTGGATCTGCTAAAGCTATGGCTATATTAGCCAGTGCATCAGCTTGAGCATTTTGTGATCTTGGGACATAAGAAAATGTCGGTTCTGAAGGGAATTCCAACATTAACTCTCTGACATAATCATACAAAGGGATTAATTCTTCTTTTCTGATGGCATAATCCCCATTGACTTGTTTGATTACCAGGTCTGAATCACCTTTCACCTTTAAGTGATTCACTTGTGCTTGAAGCGCTAACTCCAAGCCTGTAATGAGAGCTTGGTATTCAGCTTCATTATTGGTACCACCTTCCCACAACAAAAAGGAATAAGGTAACACTGCCTTATTTGGAGAAATGAGCACAATTCCTAAACCAACTTTGTTGAATTTAGGATTTTCCATTTTCTTCCCTGTTGGACTTCTAGAAGCACCATCAAAATACATTTCCCATGTTTGAGGACTCTCTTGAGTAGAGAAAACTTCCTCATCAGGGAGTTCGATATCTGAATACGTGTCTTCCACTAAAGGATGTTCAGCCAGGAAATCAGCCAGAGCTTGGCCCTTAATTGCCTTTTGAGACACATACTGAATGTCGAACTGATGTAGAATAACCGCCCACCTTGCCAGACGTCCTGTAAGCATTGGACGACTAAGGATGAATTTGAGCAGATTATTACGAGATACCAATTGGACCTCATGATGTTGCAGGTAGTGTCTCAGTTTCTGAACTGCAAATATTAATGCTAGGCAGCACTTTTCAATACTTGAATACCGGGTTTCTTCTTCAAGCATAGTTCTACTAAGATAGTAGAGACTATTTTCATTCCCAGCATCATTATTTTGAGCGAGAAAGGCACCCAATGATCGCTCTAAAGCTGTCACATAGAGGATAATAGGTCTACCCTCAATAGGTGGCATGAGTACTGGTGGAATCAAGAGGTATTTCTTGAGAACATCAAAGGCTTCTTGACATTCTTCAGTCCATTGGTAAGTGACTCCTTTCTTCAATAATTTGGTAAAGGGTAAACTTTTGCCTGCCAAATTGGCGATGAAACGCTGAATATAGGCTAAGTGTCCTTGAATTCCTCTTAATTATTTCAAATTCTGAGGAGGTGACATACCAAGGATTGATTTGGACTTCTCAGGATCGACTTCAATACCACGATGGCGTACAACAAAGCCGAGGAATTTTCCTGAGGTTACCCCAAAAGCACATTTTAAGGGGTTCATCTTCAAATAATGTTGTCGAAGCTTGTGGAATATGACTTTCAAATCAGCCAAGTGATTAGAACGTTGTTTGTATTTAACCACTAAATCATCTACATAGCATTCAACAAACTTCCCTAAAAGAGGTTTGAAGATACGATGCATGGCGCGTTGATATGTTGCACCTGCATTCTTTAAACCAAAGGGCATCACCCGGTAACAAAACACACCTTGAGGAGCTCTGAAGGCTGTATAATCCTCATCTTCTGGGGCCATTCGGATCTGATTATATCCAGAATATCCATCCATGAAAGAAAGTACTTCATAGCCATCCATCACATCAATTAAGAGTTCTGTAATCGGAACTGGGAAATCATCTTTAGGACAATACCAATTAAGATCTATGAAATCGATGCAAACCCTAATTTGTTCGTTCTTCTTCTTTACAGGGACAATATTAGCCAAACACTTGGGATATTGAACTTCTCTGACGAAGTTAGCTTTGATAAGCTTATCCAATTCAGTCTCAATTTTGGAAGCATAGGTTGGGTGTGTTCTTCTCGCAACTTGCTTGAATCCTCAATGTTCTTTTGGTAAACCCAAATGATGAATAGCAACATCAGGATCAAGCCCAGGAATTTCTGTATAATTCCAAGCAAAAATATCTTTATTTTGCTTTAGAAAAGAAATATACATCTCTTGCTCTTCACGGGTCATGGCCGCACTAATTAAAGTGGGGCGTGGATCTTTCTTTGTACCCAGATTTACTTCTCTGAGTTCATCCACAGTGGTAGAGATACCCTCTTCAAATGCTGGAGGAGCATCTCTAAGATCTTCCTCTTCCTCTTCCTCTTCATCATGAGTTATTTGTTCCGTTTATACTTGCAATGTAGATGAAAAAACGAAATTCTCATGATCATAAGAGATGTCAAAATTTTCACATTTTGAAGAAGAAGCTTCCATTTCCGACCCTATTGATGATAAAGGGTCTTCTTTGGGAAATAGAGGAGATGATAGATTTAGAATCGAAATCATTATTCACCTCTGGTGTTTCTATAACTTCTTCTGGCCTGATTAGCAAAGTATAGACTTGTTGGACTTCAGCAGACGAAATGAAAACGTCACCATTTATGCTTTCATCACTGCTTGGTAAGTTACCAATATCTCCCATGTTGTCTGGCTCGATTGCCGTAATTGACATTATGGATCTTTCCATAAGAGTATTTTTATTTGGGCCTATTTTGTCAATTTGACTGATAGGTAACACGTAATCTGTACTCACATGTGAAAATGGATTTATTGGAATTTTCTCCAAACCATATGGATCATTAACTTTGGTAATTTTCTTCATTGTAGATTTTTCTCTTCCCTTCATGTGATAAAATTCCGCCTCAATGTATTGAGACTCACATGTCTTGAACGGGGCCTTATCACCATACAATGTTACAACTTGACCATCGAAACAGTATTTGAGACATTGATGGTATGATGACAGAATAGCTGCATGCTGATGTAGCCAGGGTCTTCCAAGAAAGATATTGAAAGCTGAGTCTTGATCACCAATCATGAAATCCGAATTGGAAACAAGATCTCCAATCTGAGTTCTGAGTGTAACTTCTCCCAGTGGTTCTTGTTCATTTTTATCATATCTTTGTAACATCATGGTAGAAGGAGATAAATCAGATTCCATGAGGCCCAATCGACGAAGTGTACGAATGGGCATGAGGTTGACTCCTGAACCATTGTCAATGAAAGCTCTTCGAACATCTATACCATTGACTTTTCCAGATAAGTACAAAGGTTTTATCTGCCCATGCACAACATCATCTTCATCTTTATCAGTAAAAGATATCACTGCATGGCATTCTGCAGGATTATTCTCTATGTGATAGATTTCAGCTGCAGCAATTTCAGATTCAAACTCCTGAGGACTTGACAAAGCTTCGATGAGTGCTTCCCGAAGATCTTTTTACAGATTCAAAGCATCCAAAATTGATAACTTGGATGGTACTTGGGCCAAGTGTTTCAATATATCATACTTTTGATCTAGAGGTCTGAATTTCCCAATAGGAATATGCGGTTTAGCAGGTACCTTGGAAGCAGATACTATGGAAGCTGATGCATCTTGTATTGAAGTTGGCAACATCCTTGGTTTTGGAAAATTAGATTGATTAGATCCATTTACTCGCTGAGATAACGAAGATGGAACCTTTAGTCGGTCTTCCAAAATAACTGTGCCAAAACTGAGTTGGCCATTGGCAGAAGAACTTGCTTGTTCTTTTTGAGCTCGCTGAAGAGCTCTACCACGAGTTTCTGCTGCATACACAGTGCTAGCAGGGGTAGAATTGGAGTAGTGGCTTCGGAAAGATCCACATATTCCCCTATATCCTGATCCTCTAGAACTTCTTCGGATTCCCTTAATTGATATAGGGAATTCAGGCTTATCAAGACTGGAATATGGATCTGTTAATTGAATCATATTAACAGAACCAAAGATTAACTCTTCGTCTGATAAAGACTCTGCTTGGTTAGCCTGTTTAGGCTGTGCCGTTTGATGGGGCGGTGCCCGTGGCTTTGAAGTAGATGGCATGAAATCTGCCAGAGTCAAAGACAATTTAGGTTTTGATACATACTCATCTTCTTCTGATTCCTCTTTCTTCTTTTAATTGCGCTGCCCTTTTGAGGATTTGTCTTTTGATGGAGGCTTTACTGCGGCTTTTGTAGGAGACACAATTGGCTTTTTCAATTGTGTTCGCAAAATGGAATGGGTCCGATTGATTGTCTTTCTGATCATCCAATCATCATATTTTTTCGCAGTTTTGCTTTTGACTTCCTGCCACTCGCCTCCTTTCCTCTGGATCTGTAGCGGTAATACACGCTACATGAGCTGAAGAACCCTTCAATTTGACTTGTCCCAAGTCGACCATCTTTTGCAGGAGGTCTTTAAAGACAAAACACTCCTGGATGGGATGCCCCAACATTTGATGAAAGGGACAATAATTGGGACGGTCTTCATCTCCTTCCTTGTTTGGCCTCTTGGGCACTGGTAATTGAACCAAATTATTTTCCAGAGCTGAAATGAAGTAACCAGGAACATGCTCACTTCGGAAAGAGTATGTTTTACTCTTCATATCCCAAAATTGTTTTCGTCGTTGATCTCTTTGATCATTTGGACAAAATGGCCTTTGTTGTTGGTGTTCATGAGGTGGAGTCCTTCGAGAAGATGAAGGTTTTGAAGTAGATATAGGTACAGGTGCTTGTTTAAGCATAACTGTATCAGTTTCTGCTTTACCCATTCTTCTTCTTGGAGCTGATGGAATTACACGAGATTTAACCTTAGCCTGTATAAGGGAATCTTCAATCTGCTGAGCGATTGAAGTAAGGTCTCGAAACCCTCCTGTGTATTTCACAGGGATCAATGGCGTGCGTAATTCGTCACGCAAATTTGCCACACAGATTGGCAACAACTCTTCCTGAGGGAGTGCTAAACTTAGGGAATACGTTAATCCCTTCCAGCGAGCAATGAAATCAGAGACTCTTTCATTCTCCCTTTTCTTGCAGTTTGTAAGATCGAAAACTGTCGTTTTTGGCAAAGTTGAGCTGAACTAGAGAAGGAATTTTTGACGAAGATCCTCCCATCCGATGATTGACCGGGATTTCAAGCTTGTATACCAGACAAAAGCCGGTCCTTGCAAGGTTCGCACGAAGCATCTGAGTTTCACTACTCCTTGCTACTCTGGAGTTCCCATCATAGGATCACAAAAAGACACGTAATGCGTCAAATGTTGTTCAGGATCACCTGATCCATTGAAAGTAGGGAAAACAGGGTTTTTAAAACTGGATAGAGGAGAAATTGAATCTACCCATTCAGGGTAAACTTTCTTTTCAGGTTGAACTTGCGCCCGTTTCCCTTCCATAGTTTCTAACTGAGCTGTTAATGACTCAATAGTAGTTATTAACTTTTGAGAAACATCAGGTTGAACTTGGTTTTGAGTAGGTGCAATGAATGGAGCTTGGACAGACGTGGTGGTTGGTGCTACAACTGATGGTAGTGCTGCCAACCGTTGTTGCGTTTGACCCGTAGGATTAGACCTCTGAGGGTGTACTGATAAAGGAGGATATTCCTGATCCATCTCAGTAGTTACAACAAATTCCTTCGGCTGTCGGACTTCAGCATTCTTAAGAAGAAGACTACTCTGAAGTAGTTCTGCATTCAACCTTCTTAATTCTTTCATTTCTTCCTCCTGTTGTGAAAACCTTTGCTCTAATGAGAGCGATTGACCTCCTTCAGAGGAAGGGTAAGAAGTAACCTGATTCTTTCCTTTCCCCTTATTGGATCCTTTTCGGAGAGGGGGAAGTGGGTTACTTGAAGGAATACCCATATTTTGGGTAAGCCTTTGATTATGTGTGCGCACACCTTCTTCATTTAGATCTGTGTGCAAAACTTCTTGAGCAGGAACCTCTTCGTCTGATCCCTCTTATTGAGCCTCATCTGGTGAATCAGCAACAACGGCATTGATGACATTAATAGATGCATATTGCATGGAATCCTTTCTATCAGCATTTCTGTGATATTGTCTTCTTCCATGTCCATGATGAGACATGGCATTCCGTTGACTTGATCCCTCAGGAACTTCTTGGAGAACCGTCACTTGGAGAGAATATCCTGATAACTTGGCTCTTCGTTCTTCTTGAGGCTTATTCCCTAATCGAGAGAATACTGATTTTCTCTGAGGGAGGGATTGAGGATTTGAAAAAGTCCCCAGTCCGGTGGACTGGGGATGTTCCTGCTGCTTCCGCTCAACTCCTCGAATCCCATTTGTTGGCTCTGAGGGTTGGGTTAGAGATGTCCCCAGTCTGACAAGCTGGGGTGTCTCTTGACATGCTATGTCTGAGATCTTCTTAAAATCTCTCTTGATCTTGCGAAGCTTAGTTCGGAAATTAGCTGGATGCATTAACCTGTATCCACTTTTATCACCTGGTTCAACAGACCGTTGGATGATTTCCGAAACTTCTGTCATTTGATGACGTGTTTGCTCTAGACGAGAGGCTTGTGCAATATTCTCGCCTGCTTTATCTAGGAGCAATTCAACAACTTGTTCTCTATATACTTGATTTTGAGAGGAACTAGTTTAAGCCTGTTCTTGAGCAAGCTTTTGATTATGATCAAATCCCATTGACTGTGGCCGGCCATGGGCAATAACATTGCATGAAACCATTTTTGGTGGGCTTTGCTGACTGGAAAACACTGTGAAATGTAGTGCTCCGTGAACACCCCATCCTCTGATATGAACATCAAATGGAGCATTGGCAATTAACTGACGCAATTTTCTTAGTACGCCAAGGCATGAACGTTGAAGGGTTCTCTGTTGCTTTTCAGCCTTCGGATACCGAGAGACTGATAGAGATGCCAAATCAATCTGACGTTGTATCCCTTCTATTATCTTAAGATGATTTTCATATTCATAATAAGATAATACCTTCTTCTTTAATTGACAAAGAGTTTTCCAAATGTTGAGACGAATATCATGGATTCCATCATCCATCAACATCTTTGGAATGTCGTACTGGGAGTCAGCCAAAGGCTAAAACATGACTGGTACTTCACCTTTTGCCAGTTTTTTTCTCATGTTCAGCATTTCCTCTTTATCATTAAATGAAGATTCTTCTACCTGTTTGGACCAGAGTTGGTGTTTCCTTGTTGCTTCATCGGATTCAACAAGATTAGTAGAGAAATCACTATTCATGCTGGAAGATGAATGTCCCAGGGATGGTTCAGAGAATAACCTGAACCCCAGGCTATCTTCTGATGGATAAAGAGTTTCACCTGCCGATAGTAAAGCATCATACATGACTGGTTTTACGTTTGCAAGTGCCTCGATATAGGAGGGTTTTCTCGTCACTACATTGCCTTCTGAAGAATTTTCGAGACAACGTGAATCACTACTGCGGAGAGGACCTTCGCAGCGAAGTTCATCACCATGAGGAGGACCGTCATGATGGGTTACAGAAAAAGATGAAATCTCTTGCTCCTTGGTCTTCTGACCACACAGAGGGTTCCTATGGCTCTCATCTGAAGAAGAAACTTCAAGATTGACCGAACTTTCATGAAGCAAGCCTTCATGAGGAAGTGTCTGTTGAAGACCTTCAGAATTAATGTTCCCGTTATTGGGAACTGAGGGAGTAGAATCTTGAATTCCAACAGATAAATGTCTGAGGGCTTTAAGAACTCCAGCATCGAGCAAGGCCTTGTTGCAGATTGGCCTTTGATCTCCTGACTGTGCTGGGCGGATCTTTTTCTTAGATGCCTTCTTACTCACTTTAGAAACCACTTGTTGACGAAAGTGGTTACTCTGAGCAGGTGTATGTGCCTGATCAGGAAAGATGGTCAGGTTAGGCTGACGATCTCCACTCAAATGAGGTGTATGTGCCTGACTTGGTTGTCCGTATGATATGGGGGAGTATGCCCCATAACCCTCTTAGACTTGAACAGATGTGTGTGTCTGTTCTGGAGTGAATCGTTGATGTGTCACTCCACTGCTAGAGATAGATTTATGTGTCTGTCCCTGAGATGATGCTGAAGCTGTTATGATATCCTGGCAAGCATCCAGAATATGAGCAGGAATTTGCTTATGCTCTTTCACCATTGAAAAAATATGTTTGGTGACTTCAGCCGCCAGAATGGGGATATACGTCCATTACGGGCTTGGAGTAGGTGTATGTGCCTACTCTTGTCCTCCTTTTCCTATCAGTGAATCCTGACAGTACTCAAGTGTGGAGGAAGATAGTTGAGTCTGCCTCCTGTTTGTCGTCGGGGCTTTCCGACTGACTTCTCCGTGCGCTACCAAGCGAGACTGTTGGTAGGCTTGATTAGTATTAGCAGGTGTATGTGCCTGCTGATTACACTTCGCCAAACACGGTTGACGAGATCCATCATATGTAGTCAGGCGAGTCTGCTGACTAATTGATGATGTATAAGCAGGTGTATGTTCCTGCCTATAGTACTCCACCGGAATTGCCTGGTGGGATTGGCTTGATGCTTCCAGATGAGTCTGCTGGACAGATGAATTAAAACGGACAGGTGATTGTGCATGCTCGTTATTTGCCACCAAGTTAGGTTGGTGGACTTCTCCAGAGATGGCAGGGATGAAAACCTGCCTATTGTTAACCGGATTCCGTCTCTGGCGGTTCATCTTGCCTGCTCGGGTTCGAGGAACCTGAGCTGAATGCCTGGAGTCGGTACCCTTATCATGTTGAGGGCGCACTACCACACGAGTCTGGCAGCGATTGTTTATGGGAGCCCTTGAGAAGGACTCCTGTCCTTTTGAATTAAGGTCCTGCGGGACCTACTCATTCACTACCTCAGAGTAAGGGAGTGAATGGAAATTGCGTTCCGGGGATAACGACCCGAAACGGTTTGAGACGGTAGTCAGCACCGCCTGCTTCTTGATCGCTGGCTGCCGTTGTCCGGACGACCAGGTAGAGTTGTTAACTTGGAGGGCTTGACGAGCGGCCTCCAGAGTTGGGATAGTACCGTTCCGATGGTACTCCTTAACCATTGCATTAGAAACCCAGCGTTGAAGACACTGAGTTGGTGATGTCATCCTCAGAGCGGACGACGTTCCAGCAGGAGTAGCAGCATTGGTTTTCACAGCAGCAGACCTCACAGTAGAGGTGTTCACAGTAGCAGTATTCACAGGGGTGTATTTAAGAAAAGCCATTTTGTAGAAGATCTTGAGAAAAGAGTGCCTGTTCCATATAACAGACATAATTAAGATGAATCTGGCCACTGCATCTTTTGGATGAGCACATATCAATGATTGATTTGTTGGCCTAAGGGGCCTAAAAAATACGAAGAACATCACTTTAACTTGGTTAAGGATTCACGTCGGGTTCACCATTTTTGTTTCGCACGGATTTCGGGGATGACCTCCTGGACGGGAGATTCAAACGTTCCGATCGGTTTCTAACGGGTTTGTTCGTAGAACCGGAAACATCCAATGATTCCACATCCGTTTGGACCTACTTTCCAAATGTAGGTGCTCATTAGTTTGTGGACTAATGACGCTGAGGAATTTGCATTGGTCGAGAGGATGGGAGGTCAGACTCATCACACCTTTTTGAGGGGAATTATTGTCTACTCCGGGACTCTCTTTATAGATTTAAGTTATATTCGTGAATCCTTATTATATTACCAAGTATAAAATGAGTTTTCCTTAAGTTTTAACAATCAATGATTAAATATGCAAGAAATTTAGAGAATCTTTTATATGTATTCGATGTTCTTCATAAATAGAGAATCATCTATATCTGTTTAGAGATTCTTGGTCAATGGTATCCTTCAAAACATTTATATAAAAGTCTCTTGGTCATTATGACGACCAGGCTGGTTTTAAAGCCACTCAGTGGGGCACTTGAAGTTTATCGTCATTCAGAAGGACAAGGATTATTTCAAAGTTGGGATCAAACCCATAAATGGGCTACCTACGTATACTTTGTTTTGGAAAAGGAATCAGAACCCACGTAGTTCGAATAAGGGTATGATGTTTATGATTGATGGCTCAAAGCAGGATGTCACAATTACTTTTACACTCTAAGCTCACGTGAGTCATGCTCGGTGTGAGAAACAAGACGTATTAGTAAAATTTAGACAATTGTGCCATGAAAGATGCAATAATAAGAATTTGTTTGGGGCTTATGTATGTATGACTGAGCAGATAGATGAAGGTTTAGGATTTACTTTTAGGGAGAAAATCCATGAACAGGGTCCATAAAGTTATATGTGCTTCATGGAGATTTGAATACTATAATCTTGGGGATTACTCTTAAGGAGGATGCCCAAGTTAGGAGGGGACTTATGATTGGGATTTACTCCTGAAAAGGAAACCCAAATCAAGGGTAAATTAGGACTAGTTAAGAGAAATTTAAGGGGGATTGGGATTTACTCTTGAAAAGGAAACCCAAGATTATGACTGGGACTTACTCCTAAAAAGGAGGCCCAGGTTAGGGGACTTGGGGCTTACTCCTGAAAAGGAAGCCCAAGATTATGACTGGGACTTACTCCTAAAAAGGAGGCCCAAGTTAGGAATTAAGGTTTGGGGCTTACTCTTGAGGAGGACGCCCAAGTTTTGGAACTTTAAGAATTTGGGGCTTACTCCTGAGGAAGATGCCCACATTAAAGGATTTATAACTGGGGATTATTCCTGAAAAGGAGACCCAGGTTAGGATTCTCTCATCTTAAAGGATGAGGTTGAATGAATGAACTCTCCATATTTAGTGACATAAGGATATTTATATCACTAGACTTTGAGAGATATTCCACAGAATTCCTTTCAGATAAGGAAGTCAAATCAAGAAATCATGCCATAAATAGCTTTGAAGAGTGTCTTGAAGACTGAATCTTGAAAAGGAAAGGTGTGATGGCTTAAGAGGGGTAAAATGGGCAAGATAGGCACCCAAAAAGGTAGGGGCGCGCAAGTCTTGAAAGGCGCGCAAGTATTGCGGCGGCGCGCAAGTATTGGTCGCGCAAGTATACTTGCGCGACATGAGGGGTACTTGCGCGATTCTCAAACATCATTATAATATTTGAGCGACTCTTTAAAAATACCTTTATAATCCTCTTGAGGTTCTTCCAGAAAAGGTACGCGCAAGTTATATTGAAGGAAATAAGTCGGCGGGCAAGTGTTTGATATGTTTCAACACTTAGGCCTTCCTTCTTCTCTTTAGATCTTCCGTTCTAGGTAAGAAATTACCTTAGAAGTGTTCCAGAAGCTTTGATAAGAGACTTGGGCATCAGGAGCTTCAAATCCGAGTTTCTGTAAAAAGATCCACTCGAATAAGGGGCCCACAGGGTCTATTTATAGGCAAAAGAAGACCCCGGGCGGTTAATGAACGGTTATCACTTAGGTCGCGCAAGTCACTTGCACGACCATAAGGCGTCGCGCAAGTAGGCTTGCACGACCACTAGGCAGCGCGCAAGTGTACTTGCGCGACCATGAGGGAACTTGCGCGACCTATGGGAAATGTTCTCCTTGTTCATCCCTTTGTCGATTTTTGATGTTTTCTTCAAAAGATGAATCACTTTGAGCTCGGATATTCCCTTTTCCGATCATTAGATTCTGTGACGAAAGGAGCGTCAACAATTTGTTTTTTAATTTCTTTTATAATTATTTTTATTCAGTTTAATATATTTTTTAATTTTTTAAGGTGATTTTTATTTTAAATTTCCAAAATCATTGTATCGAAGTTGTAAAACAGTTATGGATTTACCAACAATTCTATAATTCATTCACTTAAAAGAGAAGAATGTATGGATTGATAAGAGTTTCAATAAATTTCTATAGCTATTAAAAGATAAAATTTCAAATGATAATGCCATTCCAAATTTAATTTATAATGTCTAAAAATATTATTCCTATTTGGATTATGGTTAAATATGATACATTACTTCTTCAATTATTATGTGATATATAAGAATTAAGACCAAAGCCTTTGAGAATATAATAAATTAGGGACATAGTAGAATAATTTTATAGAAAAATCAAAAGCTGATTTATCTATTATTATTTTTATTTAGACTCACAAAAAAGAAATTTTCTATCATTAAATTACTCTTCTTTTGATACCATTATTTGTAAATGATAATGATAAAAATAAATATAAGTATGGAATGTATATGAATGGATATATGGTGGAAATTATATTATCTACTTTATTGTCCATAATGGAAGAATATTGGTCAATAATTTCATATATTATAAAGTGAAGTTATAAATAAAATAACAAGATGGTACATATATATAAATAATATTTATTAGAGACTTATTAGTTATAATATTTTATTAAATATTTTGTGGTAATTGTTTTATAACAACTCAATAATTTTATGTGAATTGGATATAAATCATGTTAAGTTTAATAATTTATATATAAATAAATCATGAAATGTTTATTTATGTTTATCTATAACCATTAATTGATGATTTAAATCTCTTATAAGATGGTGTTTTCATAGGGTATGATTCTTATAAGAATTAACACTTTTAATTTATTTCAAGGATTTTGTTCATAGTAAAATCTTCGCAACTTATATAAATGTGCCCCAATTTTCAAATAAGGGACCTCATATTATCTATCAAAAAATCAAAGAAAAATAGTGTGAATTGGTTATTAAAGTTTTTAATCAATGGATTAAACTTATTTATGAATAAAAATGTTATTAATAAGCTCACATAAATATGATATTTCTATAATTCATTTGTTAATAAATCAATATTTTAGTGTGTGAAAACATTATGTTAATGTTCAAAAATTCAAAATAATTTTGTAGTTAAAGATAAAAATTGAATAATTAAAAAAATTTAGATTATATATTCTATATATCATGAGTTATAACATTAACTTTATGTGATACATGTTGAGAAGAATGTATATTATACATATATTGAAATGATGTTATATATTAAAGGAAATACTAATGATGGTTTTGATGAATAATTATACTTAATGTTAATGAAAATATGTTTTTTTATCCCCCACTTATAATGAAAAATGAACTTACATTACTATGTAATTTCATGCATTATCCAAGAATAATAAAATCATTTTTTCCAATTCCATCATTTTATAATGGTTCATTAGGATTATTTTTTAAAAAGAAATAATTTTTTACACTAAAATATTTGAATTTAGTAGGAATGGATGTACATAACGTCATTGTTATAATGATAAAAATATTACTAGTTACATTATATGTAATACTAACCATCCATGTGAATATGATTATTTTCAAGGTGCATTATTTTTTCAAATTTATTTGTATTAAATTGATAGATCTAAATTTATTAAAAATTTAGGGAATGATATAAAAAACATATATTATCAATTAGAATTTTTTAACACCTTTTTTTATATCATGGAACATTTATTAGTTCTTTTGGTGTAAGATATTAAATTATTTTTACTCATATAATTATATTAAAATTTTAATTTCAAAAGGTAAATGAAGATATTGAATGATTTTTTTAAGAAACAAAATCGACCAAAATAATCCATTTATGAGAAGAATTTTTTTGGGATGTGAAATATTTTTTTTATATACCACCTATCTACATTGGAGAACTTTATTTTTCATTATCATGTCCATGAATGTCTCGATTGTGGGTGAACGTGTATATGTAGATTGAATATAATATTTTTGACAAATGAGATGATAATTCAATAACTTTTTTTGCCTTGAATAACACATATAATGATAGGGAATATAAAATAAACCCAAATTATTTTCAAAAAGAATATCCAAAGGGGAATGATACATGGGAATTTAATTATCATAAGAAAATGTTTTGGCCATTGATTAAAGAGAACATGAAAATTAGATCTGATGTATTAGAAAAATTTATTTGTTTAATGGGTTGCCACATTTTAAATGTCATAACATCATCCAAGTGATAAATTAATTGATATAAATTGTATAACAATGAGTAGGACAAAAAAATTGAATTTTAGAATAACAGTGCATTGGTTTCCCCATAATCAAAGCAATTTTCCTTTGTAAATACAATTTGTAATCACTATATCAGGTGAAAAATATTGTGTGAATAAGTATATATGGGAAATTTATGACATGAAATTTTTAGTTTTGGTGTTCAACTGGAAATAGGTTTCCAATTATAATATTGTTAAGAAAGATGAATTCAAATGAAACTAGTAGAACTGAATAGATTCAGACAAAAAAATGTTCATTTTATCATTGAAACACGTGAAATAATATTTTCTTGAACCATTAAAGGATTCATGGTATATATTATTTTCATGAATAAAATAGAATATTTGGTTATGAGAATGTTGACAATGATGATTCCTTATGTGAGATCCTTGATTCCATGGAATGATTATCAATGGATATTAATTCCCATGATTTAGTCACAGTTCATTCCATAGAGACAGATCCCAAAGATGAAATATAGTAAAATAATCATTTAGTAATTTTTTATTATTATAGGAATATTATATTTATTTTTTATTTAGAATTTATTTTCTTCAAAAATATAAGATATTAAAATTATATATTTGTATATATTTTACATTAAACTAATATGTTATAATGAATATAATAAATTATTTATTGAGTACACAAAAAGGTATTATATACAAATATTAATTCTTTATGATATTTCTTTTATTAATAATATTAATAATGTTTTCTCTTATATAAATATAATTTAATATCTTTTAAATGTTTTCCTTGTTTTTAATTATTTTAATAAAAAAATTTATAAAGACTTGTGACATTAACCACACATAATTGTGAGTTTAATATAAAGGATTTAAATTTTTTCACTCTCATGATCCATAAATTTTAGGGTACTAGATAATTACGAAATAAATTAAATAAATAGTATACACTTCCATATAGTATACATTTTTTCAAAAAATAATGAAATTAAATTTATGATATATTTTCTTTCATGACACGTAAGATTAATTTTAGATGATTACTTGTAAGAAAAATATTGACCTTTATAAAATTTATACATATTTATATCCTATGAAAAACATTTAAAAATGTAGTATTATGAAAAAAAATCTCAGTAAATGATATAAAAATAAATTAATCTCATTAGTATTTTGATAAACCTGAACACTCATGAATATGTATAAATTATTCACATAAAACCCTTTTAGCACAAAAAAAACATTACCACATGTGAAAATCATTTATTTATCAATGAAAACATTATACTCTAATTATAAATTTTAGGAAAAATGATGGTGGTATCTTGATTCGTATGTTAACTCAAAAGATCATTACTTTAAAAAATAAACCTCTCAACTTTAAAACTTATTTACCTCTTAAAAAAAATGGTTTCCATAAAAGCCCTTTTCTTACGGTCATAATATCGGTATACTATAAAATTGTAATCATAACATGTGTTCATTTTTGTTTATCCCAACATTGAATAACTGAATCCTAGTTAATTACATAATATTAACCTACCCATTTATCTCTCTCATTTTTCACCTTCATATAATAAAATCATTTCCTAATGCTTTGGAAAGCTATATCAGGCTCACCTATCATCGGGATATATAAATTACTCACCCATCACCATCTATAATTATCATGTATCCTATAAATAATAAAATATTTTCAATAATAATCCTTTTCATTATAAATTCCTTCAAACCACATTTAAACCCATATGAAAAACACATTCAGTTATATCAAAAAATGAGAAAGAGGGTTTATTTCCATAAAAATAATTTATAAAATTAAAAAATCCTAAAATATTGAGAAAAATATTTTTATTGAAAATTACCATAAAAACATGCAATGAAATATTTATTACAAATAATGGATATAAAAATATAAAAAGTTGTTCATGATGTATATGTTAAAAACAATCTTCATTTAGATCAATAAAAAAATTAAAAATTGTTAATATGGGAAAAAATGAAAATATTCATTTTTCTAGTTTTTAACGTAATTATAAATTAACAGAAAATCATAATTATCAAAATTTTAATAAAAATAAATAAGATTATTGAAAAACATAAAATAACATGAATATAGAGGATAAAGATTTTTGAAACATTAAAAATGATTTTTTTTAAAAAACATTTACCATAAGTCTACTTTATCTTTTTATATTCTATTACTACTTAATATTAAAATTATATTAATTTTATACTTTTTTAAGAAAAATTTATTTTTTATTCCATTTTCATTTTTTATTTATTTTAGTGAATATCATTTTTTTAGTTACTAAAATGTTTTAGTTGATGTAAGGTTTTTTGGTCTTTTAATATATAAGCTCAAAATTACAATAGTTAATTGACCATGGTCAAAGGGGTTATAGTTTCAATAAACCTCTCATCTTGAACATGTTAAAATTATAATATTTATACATTATATATAAATTTTAACTCTACCATATATGTTTTTCACTAAAAATAATCCACATCATTTCATGATGACAGTGATTTTTATGTATGCATAAACGATGTATTCATTTTTATACTGGTTGGAAAGTAATTAAATTTAATAATTATAACGCCTCGACCCAAGTTACCCAGAATCGGTGCATTATTATAATACATTGGCATGATTACAAAGAATAAAGTCCCGAAGGGCCAATTAGTTTAGCAGTCTTGAAAATAGATTACATACATGAATTTTACATTACACTTTATAACATACAACATAACATAAATAATCCTTTATGAACTCCATTATTCTATTAGCATTACGCTCCATATCAGTCACAATACATTTCTTGGAATCATGGGAAAAATAAAACATAGAAAGGGGTGAGCTCAAATTCTCCGAAAGGGTAAGAAATACAGTGGAATATTACAAAAATATAAATCATGGTGAATAACTGAAACCACATTTCTTAACCAATAATAAACATGAATACTTTTATGGCAGGAATATGAGCTGAGTAAATAATGTCATAATAAAACATAATCAAGGGTATTATACTAGTCGAATGACTACTTGAACCATAAATATTATTTTCATAATGAGGGAATGTATAGTACTAGACTTTAATTTCCTTGTCAAGGCCTCATGCTAGGACCTAGGGGCTAACTATAATCGGACCCCAACCCGGAGAGCCTCTGTAACCAAAATCCATCTCGGAGAGCCTCTGTAACCGGACTCCAAACTAGAGAGACTCTATAACTGGACTCCAACCCCAAGGGTCTAATGTAACTGGACACCAATCCAAAGGTCTTATATTTACTGGTCCCCACCCTGGAACAAACTAGTCCAACACATTCATCTTAAGAAGTGGTTGAAATATAACATAAACAATCGTTTTAAAATTAGCATACCAAATGTCAATACATTAACCATAATCCATGAATGGAATACAAATATCATATTCATAGTCAAACATATCACAAAATCTTCAATAAAATATGAATGTTTTGTATCATAATATATCAACTTCAAAAATACTTAAAATCCATCAAAGGATGTTGACATAGATGAAATCCAGAAAATTTTTAGTGAAATATCTCTTTATATTTTCAAATCATTTAAGAGTCAAATAATTAAAAAAAAATGTATATTTTGAAAATATTCTTAAAATATTGTAAGATAATCTTCTATGATGTTATAACGACAGAAAATAGCCTCACCCGCAGTATATTTGTAAAAACAAATTCTTACCTTAATTTTGTCGAAAAGGTTATAAAGGACCTTGTTTGGAAAACGACAGAAAGATTCATTTATAAACATATTATAAAATTCAAAAAAGTTATAAATGAAATTAAACCATTTTATATAAAATAGTACGTATTGTTCTGAAATACATTTTTAAGAAACATGGATGTTGATGAAAAATAGGTCCCAGTAGATAGTAAGTTAAAAACAACTTCAGATAATAAAGAGATTGTAAAATTAACTCTTACCTCATTGTAATCAATCAAGTCGTATGAACAATAGTCAATAAAAAACAAATTAATCACATAATATCTTTAATATACAGAGAATAATGATAATATATATCAAATGGCATTACATAATACACCACATGCAATAAATAAGTGGTGAACAATAGAAGTCTCACGGAATTAAAAGTGAGATAAGAAACCCCTTACCTCGTGTCCGACTTGACCCGTTCCTTCTTTAATATCTTGAATAATAAAATAAAGTTAATTTATACTTTCTTAAGATGATTTTTAAAGTATATTATTCCTCTTATATCACTTATTATTATGTTATAATCATTATGTAATCATTTAAGTTAATAACGTTCATTTTGTCGATATTTGGCACTTGAGTCCAAAATGAACACCTTATAGTTAAAAGTTGTTCACATGGTCAAAAGTTCATTATATCCAGAATTATATTCATTATTTATATATCATATATAACATATATATCAATTATACACATTTATTTATAATAGTATATATCATTTTGGGGTATGAAATGAAATGCACCGTTCATGGAGACAGTAAGCTGTACGTACGCATGAATGCAACTTTCATTTCTATTTATTATTTTAATGAAATTAAAACATAAAGATAAATAATTATATTATAATTCTACTATAATATAATATATAATATCATCAAATCTATCCTTTATACATCCCACATATGGTATTAACGAGTCATATCACTTTGAGGGGGCGGTAGTATGCACTTCCTCAAATGAAAGTATTGAGTTTACCCATAATGGAAACCATTAAGGTATGCTATAAAAGAAAAATAAATAAGCATGAAGAAAACATAAACATAATATATATATATAATATAAATACAGTTCCATCATAATCTCCAACATGAGAGGCGGTAGTAGGTAATTGAACAGTCATCCTTTCGTGAGGTGTTAGTTTTCCATCCACAAAAACAGTATGTTCTTTACCCATTCTATGGAGGTGTGTGTAAGTGTAGTTAGAATACTTATCATAACAACATCCTAGTATATTTAGGACACTATTTTTGTTATAAAATAAATGAATAAAAAGAGTTCAGGGGTTGGAGAAGTAAAGTAAATAAAAGAAGTTAAGATAAACTGTTACCTTTAATTTGGGTAACTTCCTTTGGTTTGAACCAAAAAACTTTTTCAAGTGCCTTCTGCATAAATTAAGGCTTCTAGAATGAGGATAGGGATGTATGGATCTTAATTTTCCAGAGTTTGGATGAGCTTAAAGGCTTGAGATGTGTGAAGAATTGGTTATAAGTGATCTACTTTTATAAGGGGGTGGAGGGGCTCTTTAGGAAAGTGAAAATATTATTTTATTATATAAAGATATTCAGTTTCTAAAGGTTCAAAAATAATTAGGGTGAAATATAAGATGACTCTTGGTCAAAATATAATCATAAAATAATAATTTGATATGTTGTGGATATTATTTTAATATTTATAATCGAATTTATTTAAATCATTTATTAATGCAGTAAATACTACATCATTATTGTGACATAAATAATTCAATTTATTTAATGTAGAAAAATTATAATAAAATTACCATGATGTAGGAAATCCTTTTATATTTCCAATAAATATTTATAGTCAAAATTATTACTTATATAACACCATATAAAAATTAATTTCTACAAGATTTTTGTTTGTGTGAATTTTATCCTTACTTTAAATTAATTAATATAAAGTGTCATTATCATTCATAGGTGGATCCATGAGGCCCTAAAATTGACCCTAGGTATTCCATGGTCGGCCATTAGTAATCAAGAAATTTTAGGAAATTTGTTACGGTAATTTTTAATTATTACAATATTCTTTTTACCTTGAATTACCCTATTTACCTTTAACCGTGGTAAATAAAAGTCCGAAGTTACTATTCAAAAAAAATTATATTCATCTTATTGAACCTCATTTTGATTACTAAGATTAACCGTGTCTCTCAAATTTTTGAAATTCAACTCACAGAAGAGGTGAAATTATGTTTTATGCAAATTGGCAAATACTCATAGGAGGTCGGTAATAGACGGTAAAAAGTTCAATAACATTTTTATATATTTATACTTATTATAAAATGACACCAATGAATTATTTTGAACATATATAGGTATTGTGTATCTATTTATACCTAAAATAAATTTAAATAAAATAAATAATTGTTTAAATAAAAAGGTGGTTTTAACCAATAACATAGTGTTTTTTACTATTAATAAAAAATTGATGTTTCTCAGAAAAATACCAAAAATTCAGCCTAAGCTATATTTGATATTCCGAATTCAAAAATGATGTCTATTTTACCAAAATAAAATCATATAAGTAGCATTAATTAATTTAAAATTAATTCCTATTGTCAAAACAAATATCGTGTTTTTAAGCAACAATATCTATCAAAAGATTGGCACTTTTTTATTTCAAATTTCAAAGTAAAATTAATTAAAATGACCTAAATTGTGTTAAATGATAAAATATAATATAATTATACTTTAAAACCAATCAAATTAATAATTTAAAAATATAAATTATTTCAATTAAAAAAGTTGTTTTTAATTAATAATTAGTATTTTTCACTATTCACCAAAATATTAAAGTTATCAGAAAAATACCAAAAATTTATCAAAACAAATTTTTATCTACCGATTCTAAATAAGAGGTTTATTTTGTCATATTGAATATGTAAAAGTGTCAAATATTGAATTTAAAAAGGGTTCTCCCACAAAAGGCTATAAAATTTCATTTTCTGAAAAATACTTATTTTATCTAAAAAATTGAATTTGTTCTAATGTTATATCTAAGAAACACATAATATGGATGTTAAAAATATATGGAGTATATATAATTCAAAATAAATTTAATACTATTTATAACCTCTTTTGAATGACTAGATTGGTAAGTCGTGGTGCGCTTGAACTCGGTTTTGCGTATAGTGCAATTTATTGAATTATTTGATGAAATAACATGATATGTAATCGTGGGGTGTTAATTTCCTCCCTACTTTAATAAATTTAGTCCTCACACTTTAAAAATGTTCTTCTAAAATATAATGTTGAAAATATAAAATACCGTTTTGGGAAAACCCACATCGTAAATTGGGTTAATAAAATTCAGTCCTGGTAAGAGGAAAAGGGGAATGAAAAAGTCACCACCAAATTATGATCTCTATTGGGAGAACATTGGTGGAAATTAGAGACACATAATTGGAGAAAAAAATAAATATTTATAGGGAGTGATTGAGGTCATCAGTCACAAAAAATTATAGAATTGTGGGCCCTAATGCCACCAATATATGATGATTTAAAATATCATTGGTTCAATAATACATAAGGTAATAGGATATCAAATTTTTTGTTTTAAGATCCCTTACCTAAATTTTAAGAATTAATTTATTCATATAATAATAGAATAAAAAAATATATATATACTTGATAAGTAGTGTTTCATCTTTTACCTAATTTCTACCACAAACTCATCTTTCACTCGAAAATTTAATAGAAATAAAAAAATATTCTATTTATTCAATTCATATAGGGTTAAAAAAATATGAATTTATAATTCCCCTATTAGACCCTTAAAAAAATACATTATACAATCCAGGGACTTCACGTATTCCAGTGGTAGATGATAAATCCCAATCACACTATGGTTGTGGGTTCGATACCCGCATCTTTTTCCAACACGATGGGTTGTCACACGGTTTGTGTGTTGTCCTTTTTATAAAAATACAAAAATAATATTAACAATAGTATCTTAATCCTTTCCAACCTTTAGAATTATCCAAAATAAATCTATCCAAACTCACATTCCAAAGTTTATACGGAAGTAAAACCCAATAAAGATCCTTTTTTCTACGTAATAACATGTGAACACCTTCATCATGTACTATTTTTAAACTTGGTAACACCCTGAATTACCATAAAACCTTATTGATTACATTCATGATTCCTTATCCTTTATATAATACTGGATATATTCCTTATATCCAAAAATATTGTATATTCCAACAATGATGAAATAAACAAACTATCAATCAGTTCCAAGGAAGTCAAGAATATCTAATATAATTTATCCAAATCAACCATATCTTATTCCAAAATCACTACCTCAATATTGGAACCATATTATGGTTTTTCTTTCTCTCGACCTTATATTTTCCAAAAAATTAACCTACAATTGAGTCACTTCTATTGGTTCCACAAAATCTCAATTCCTTAATGAAATAGTACTGCAATATAATCCTTATATATTCTATAATTCTTATAACATGTACATCATTAATACAATACTCAAATTACACAATACTTTAATAACAATGTAAGAAATCTAATCATTCTTCTTAATCTTCGGTAGTATCATAACATTATTATTATTATCAAATAGCAGCATTTGGGGTATAATCTGATGATTTGGACATTGATTCGCATAGTGTCCCAACTCCCTGTAGATGAAGCATCGTACATTGGAAAGTTTTTTCTTACCCTTGCAATCACGTACTTAGTGTCCATTTTCTCCAAACTTATTACAAACTCCAATTCCCTTCAGTAATTTACCAAGTTTATTCTTTCCACAATTATCACATAAGGGAAAATCCTTCTTTTCCCTCTTCCCTTATATCCATCTTTATCTCTTCCATCCTTTTCGTCTCTTGCTTCCCTTGAAAGCCAAAATAATCATGGAATTATTTACTTATCTTATTAACACATGATACTATTTCTTCATATGTTGAGAGTACTAGGGATACTATTTCCTTTTTAAATGTTGGATTAATACTGTGAAAGATATGATCCTTCTTACTCTTTAGATCATACGTATTGCTAGAGTTTACATTCCTTCTACTGGGCGCCATTTATATACAATGGAATGAATTAGATATTTTTATGAATCAAAATACATAATTAAAATCATGTAAAACACTTAACATAAATTGAAAACTTTATGGATATAATCCATAATCATGAAAATGTTTTCTTTGAAGAATTATATAAAAATAAATCCTTCATAATGATTTGTAAAGAAAATGAGAATTATCTTAAGCATATCCACCAGGAGTGTCGTAACCAAGAGTGTAGCAAGGACCATTGTCATGCACCAGTTCTCGTTCGAGTCTAGATCAAAGTGATGTTTTCAGGTTTTACCCCTAGGTACATCTGTGCCAGAGCCACCTCTACCTGCTCGTATTCAGACAGGGACGTATTTTCTTGGAAAATTCAGAAAATCTCTACATTACCAAAATTCTAGGAAGTTCTTATATATTAATCCTGAAAGTCTATATTTGGGTAATGTTCTATAATTAGAGTTTATCTAAATTTATATTCCAAGGTTATTTCAAAACTTCTTCTGATACCAACTATAATGCCCCGACCCCAGTTACCCAGAGTCGGTGCATTAATTTAATACATTGGCATGATTACAAGGAATCAAGTCTTGAAGGGCCGATCTGTTTAGAAGTATTGGAAAATAGATTACACACATGAATGTTACATTACACTTTATAACATACAAAACAAGATAAATAATCCTTTATGAACGCCATTATTATCTTAGGTTAACCCTGCATATTAATCACAATACACTTCTTGAAATCCTGGGAAAAATAAATCATAGAAATGGGTGAGCTAAAACGCTCAGTAAGGGTAAGAAATTCAGAGGAAGATAAAATAAATATTAAGCATGGTGAATAATTGAAGCCACATTACTTTACCAATAATAAACATGAATACTTTTATGGCAGGAATATGAGCTGAGTAAATAATTCTATAATAGAACATAATCAGGGGTATTCTACTAGTCAAATGGCCCCATGAACTATGAATATTATTTTCATAATGAGGGAATCTATAGTACCATACATTAATTTATGTGTCAAGGACTCGTGCTAGGACCTTGGGGATAACTGTAACCGGACCCCAACCCGAAGAGCCTCTGTAACCAGACTCCATCCCGGAGAGCCTCTATAACCGGACTCCAACCCGGAGAGCCTCTGTAACCAGTCTCCAACCCAAAGGGTTTGCTTTAACCAGACCCCAAACCAGAGATCTTACTTTTGCCGGTCCACAACCAGGAACATACTAGTCCAACACATTCATCTTATGAAGAGGTTGAAATATAACATAAACATTCGTATTAAATCTAGCATACAGAATGTCAATAATTTAACCATAAACCATGAATGGAATAAAAATATAATATCCATAGTCAAACATATCACAAAATCATCAATACTATATGAAAGTTCTGTATCAGAATAGATCAACTTCAAATAAACATAAAATATATCAAAGGATATTGACATTAATGAAATAAAAACATTTTTTAGAGAAATATCTTTTTATATTTTGAAATCATGTAGGAGTCACATAATTATAAAGAAAAAATTTATTTTGAAAATATTCTTATACGCTTGTAAGGGAAGTTTCGAGGATGTTATAACTACGGAAAATAACCACCCCCTCCGTATAAGTTTCAAAAAAAATATTCTTACCTTAATCTTGTCAAAAAGGTTATAAAGGACCTTGTTTGGAAAACAATGAAAAGATTCTATTATAAATATATTATAAAATTAAAAAAAGGGTATAAATTACTTTAACCCATAGTCTATAAAATTGTAAGATTTTTTTTGAAATACATTTTTAACAAATAAGGATGTTGATGACAAAGAGGTCCCAGTAGATACTTACGTAAAAACAACATCAGATAATAAAGAGATTGTAAAATTAACCCTTACCTCGTTGTAATATATCGAGTCATATGAAAAATATTCAATAACATCCAAATGAATCACATAATATCATTAATATAAATATAATCATGATAATATATATCAGCTATCAGTACAAAATACACGACATGCAATAAATAAGTTGTGAACAATAGAAATCTCCCAGAATTAAAATTGAGGTAAGAAACCCTCTACATCGTGTCCGACATGACCCGTTAGTTCTTTAATATCCTTAATAATAAACTAAATTTAATTTCTAAAATCTTAAGAACCTTTTTCAATTTTATTATTCCTTTTATATCACTTATTACCATGTTATGAACATTATGTAATCATTTAAGTAATAACGTTCGTTTTGTCGATATTTGGCACTTGAGTAAAAAATGAACACCTTGTAGTTACAAGTTGTTCACATAGTCAAATGTTAATTATATCCAAAATGATATTCATGATTTAGATATCATATATATTATATATATCAATTATATAAATGTATTTATAACAGTACATATCATTTTGGGGTAAGAAATTAAATGCACCCTTCATGGAGACGGTAAGCCGTACGTACGCATGAACACTAATTTCATTTATATTTGTCATTTTAATGGAATTAAAACATAATGATACATAGGTATATTATAAATCCAGTATAATATCATATATAATATCATTAACTCCATCCTTTATACAACCCCCATATGGTATTAACAGATCATATCAATTTGAGGGGGCGGTAGTCCTCAGTTCCTCAAATGAAATTATCGCGTTTACCCATAATAGAAACCAGTAAGGTATGTTATAAAAGAAAAATATATCAGAATAAAGAAAACATAAAAATAATATATAGCATATATAAATATAGTTCCATAATAATGGACCCCATGAGAAGCGGTAGGAGGTCATTGAACAATCATCGTTTCATGAGGCGTTTGTTTTCCATCCATAGAAACATTATGTTATTCACCCATTAGATGGAGGTGTGTGTAAGTGTAGTTCTAATACATCTCATAACAACATCATATTATATATATGATACTGGTGTTGTTATAAAAGTGATTAATAAAAAGAGTTTAGGGGTTGGATAATTAATATAAATGAAAAGAAGTTAAGAGAAACAGTTACCTTTAATTTGGGTAACATACTTTGGTTTGAACCAAAAGGACTTCTTCATGTGCCTTATACCTTAGGTAAGGCTTCAATGAGGAGGAGATGGATTTAGGGAGCTTAATTTGGTAGAGATTAGATGAGTGTAAAGGCTTGAGAGGTGTGAGGAATTTGTTAGAAGTGGTCACCTTTTATAAGGGAGAGGATGAGATCTTTAGGAAAGTGTGAAAATATTATTTTATTATATAAACATATACGGTTTCTAAAGGTCCAAAAATCATTAGGTTCAATGATAAGATGAATCAAGGTAGAAATATAATCATACAATAAGATGTGGACATGTTTTTGATATTATTTTAATATTTATAATAAAATTTATTTAAATCATTTATTAATGTGGTAAATACTACATCATTATTGTGTCATAAATAATTTCATTTATTCGATGTCTAAAAATTATAAAAAAATACCATGATTTAGGACATATTTTTATATTCCAAATTAATATTTATAGTAAAAATTTTACTTATATAACATCATATTAAATTTAATTTCTAGAATATTTTTGAGTATGTCAATTTTGCCTTTACTTTAAATTAATTAATCTAGATTGTCATTATCATTTATAATTGGATCCATGGGGTCCCAAAATAGATCCAATGATTCCCATGGTCGACCATTTCTCATAAAATAATGTTAGGACATGTGTTAAGGTAATTTTTAATTATTAAAATATTCTTTTTACCTTAAATTACCCTATTTACCTTTAACCACGTTAAATAAAAGTAAAAAGTTACTATTCACCAAAAATTATTTCCATCTTGTTGAATCAAAATTTACTTAATGAGGTTAACCATGTCTCTCTAATTTTCAAAATTCAACTCATAGACATGATAAAATTGTGTTTTATGTGAATTTGCAAATACTCCTAGTAGGTGGGTAAAAGGCAGTAAAAAGTTCAATAAAATTTTTATATATCTAAACTTATTATAAAATTACTCCAATGAATTATTTTTGAACATATATAGGTATTATGTATCTATTTTTACATAGAATAAATTTAAATAAAATAAATACTTATTTAAATAAAAAGTCGGTTTTAACCAATAACTCAATGTTTTTTACTATTCATTAAAAATTAAAGTTTCTCAGAAAAATTACAAAAATTCAACCTATGCTATATTTGATATTGAAAATTCAAAAATTATGTCTATTTTAAACAATTCAAATCATATATGTTGCATTAATTAATTCAAAATTAATTCCTGTTGTCAAAACAAATAGCGTGTTTTTAAGCAACAATATTTATCAAAAGATTGACACTTGCTATGTCTAATTTCAAAGTGAAATTAATTATAATGACCTAAATTGTATTAAATGATAAAAATATAATCTAATTATACTTTAAAACCAATCAAATTCCTAATTTAACAATATAAATTATTTCGATTAAAAAAGTTGTTTTTAATTTAAATTTAGTATTTTTCACTATTCACCAAAATATTAAAGTTATCAAAAAAATACCAAAAATTTTTCAAAACCAAAATTTTATCTCCTTATTATAAATTAGAAGTTTATTTTGTCAAATTGAATATATAAATGTGTCATATATTCTATTTAAAAAGGGATCACCCTCAAATGGTGTTAAAATTGCATTTTCTGAAAAATATCTCCTTTATATAAAAAATTGAATTTGTTCATATATTATGTCTAAGAAAAAAATAATATGGATGTTAAAATTAAATGGATTATATAAAATTCAAAATGCAGTTAATAATATTCATAACTTCTTTTGAACGGCTATATTGGTAAGTCGTGGTGCGCTTGAACTTAGTGTTGCGTGTAGTGCAAGTTATTGAATTATATTGGAGAAATAACGTACTATGTAACATTGGGGGTGTTACAATAATATATTAATTTGAGTAATAATAATTGTCTTATATAATTCATATTACTTAAATTTTACCATCCTTATGATCATCCTTGTGTGATATAAACGAAGAATGAATCACATCTCTTTGTGGAGGTGGTATTCACAACATACACTCGAGTGACATTATCAATTTCCAATAGATGGAAACAGTAATATGTTTAGAAATATTTTATCTTAAAATAATAATAATCATTTCATAAATTTTATATATATTATGTTTATTAATCATTTTAATCATTAATTGATTTGGTGGTGAAACCTTTATCAGATCGCTTCATAGAGGTTGTATGCCACACATATGGATAAGGGATGTCTTCATTCCCCATAAGATAGAAAAAGAGATAAAAATGGTATGAAGGATAATAATAATAAAAATAAAGTATATGGTACACAATTATGATATTTTTATAGTATATTTAAATAAAATTTTAATGATATATAAGAATAAAAATTATGATAACACTATGTTAAATGTTATACATCTTATTTAAAAAAATATTATCATACACCTAGAGACTTTTATAATAGTCTTTTAATGAGGAAGAGTCATATAGGTCTTAATTAAGAAGTTGGGTAATGTATTTGGGTTTTTCTGGAAATTATATGTGGATAAATTTGTTTTAGAAAGAGATTATATGCAGTACCTATTTATAAGCAAAGGTAGTGCGAGTCCTAAAATTATTCAATGCTTTTTATAAATAAAGGTATTATTTATAGTCAAGTTTCCAAAATAAACTCAAAATTCATATATAATATTATATAAGTTATAAAAAAATCTCACAATCATATTTTTAAATGTTTTCTCTATATTTTATGATTTATATCTTTGTTAAACCCCTTTAAATATAATTTAACCTCAACAATGATAAATTAATTTTTAACCATGGTAAATTATTTATGTAAGAAAAAATGGAAAATTTAAAAATGAACATTATAAGTCAATATATATTAAACGTTTTATAGATTAATATTTCTTAGTTTATATAATTTATAATTAAAATAGGAATACAAAATGAATAAAAAATAGTTTTTAAAGAAATCTTAATTTAATAATAAAAATCACTTAAAATTGAAAGTAATTAAACTTTTCATATACACAATTTTTATGGTTATTTAACAATAAATTATGTATTTTAGGAATTTTTATTATTCCAAAATATAATGGCACCTTCCAAAGATACCATAAAATAAAAAGACCCAAAATTATTTTCTTATTTGAGTAAAATTTACCTTGTGTTTACAAAAGTCAATCTTGTGTTCCCAATTTCAAATTAACTTTTAATAATGAATTACATAACTACATAAACACATATTTTTTTTTCTATAAAGGCTTTAAAAGTTATTATTTCATGGTTACATCATAATTATTTCATGAAAGTGAAATGATTTTGAAAATATGTATTTTCACTATTCACATAAAAATTATTTTTTTAGAAATATAGAAAAAATTCACCTAAAGAAAAATTTGTTATGTGAATATAAACAAAATTATTATTTTTTACCAAATAAAATTTAATAATTTAATAATTTGTCTTTTAAATAAAACCATGTAGTTCATGGAAAAATAATTTAGTTATATAAAACTACTCCTTCTTTGAAGATATTATTTTAAAAAAATTTGTAATACAATTATGATTTTTAATCCATAAAATGAATACATTTAAAATATAATTTTTTTTATTTTATATAATTTTTATGTTTTTCCCAATATTATTTTTTTTATAATATTATTTTCTAGTTTGTGAATATTTATTATTCGTATTAAATGTAATCCGTTAAAAGTTATAAATTTATCATCTTTTATTAATTTTGCTTAATTTTGATTTTTAGAAACATATAATGTTATAATACTCATTCATTTATATTAAATGTAGTGGAACATAAACATAGTTATACTATGGAGCCTTCTTATTCAACTACATAGGTTTCTCTTACTTATAAATAAAAAAATTAAAGATTCCATGGTCGGAATATGTAGTTTCACATGTTCACCTAATTATCACATTCGTGTTGAAAAGAACAAAGGAAACCTGTCATGTTTAAAAGTAATGATAATCATATTATCCCAAGATACATATAATTAATGATTATATATATATATATGAAATATTAATAAAAAATAAATATTTTGAATTGATATTGGATACATATCGACTAGATAACACAAAGTTAACATAGGAAACTATTTTGGATATCTAATTTATCAATATTTTATGTATCATGACATGTTTTTATTATTATATATAAAAGTTTTAATACTAATTTTTATATGAAATATTATTTACCAGAAACTAAATATGTAGTTAAGAGATGATTTTCATTTTATTCAATAAGATTTAAGGATTCTAAGTCCACAATAACTATTGATTTTGATTTTGATGAAGTATAAAATGAAAATAAATGTCAATTATATAGTTTTTGATGATCATATAATCACATAAATTATCTCATGGAGGGTATTTGTTACTCGAGTAAAAAATATGGTTGAGAAGTTTTAATAAAGGAGTGTTGATTCTTCAATATAAGTATATATTTCTACTCTTTCTCCCTAAGATCATAATGAAAAATAAAAATGGGATTAGGTAATGAAAAATATAAAATATCTTACATTAGAGTCCATTTCTATAATTGAAAATATTTTATGTAGAAATTATGTATTTTCTTAACGTTTTAAACAGTATAACACTAATAAATGTTTCAAATATTATATACATAAACCCTTTGAAGAGTAGTGAACATAGGGGATCCTCATATATGAGGGTATGAATATCACGCAAGTCACGTATGAGGATATGAGGAAGGTGTATGTATGAAAAACAAATTCAATCATCATATTTCTTCTTTGGGTGAGTAAGTATATAAAATATATATAGATTCATTAAAATAAATATTATGGTATTTGGGAAAGATTATGGATCATAAGATTACTTTATTATTATTGCCAATGCTTAATGACATGAATATGTTGTTTCAGTATGGATATATCTATATTCAACCTCCTCCTCTATAGTTACATCTATAGTGCAGTGTATATTGATAATCACCATTATCATATTGTAGAATATGGGTACATGCATTATATTGGGTTAACATGACATCATCCAAATATGGAGACATTTCATCTTGGGTAATTGTAATTATATTATAGATGCATCAGATAGAGTGTTGATCCATATTGAAGAGGTTTATATAGATCGAAAGAGTGTTAGGAATATCTAACATTGGCCATATAGACATTTAATAAAATTAGTAACTAATGAATTCATATATTATATAATTTATTTATTATAAATTTAAATATTTAAATGTAATTTTTTGTATTTTTCAGTTGTACCTTAAAGTTAAAGGCATGTTTATAAAATGAAACATCAAATTTAAACCCCAATAGCATTGAGTAATACTAATTATAATGTTCTTTATAATTATCACCATATGAAATTATTTTATTTTATATTTATAATATTCCTTTTATAGAATACATTTATGGGTGCGACTACATATAGATTATTTGAAATGTAGATATCATAGAGCTCATAATTAAAGATATGTTATTCCTTACAATGATTCAAGTCATCTTGATGTAATTCCATTATCATATATCCCTAAATTATATCAATTTGATGTAACATACCACCTATTTTTATTATATGTATATTCCTACACTTTATATTCATTACGATATGATATAATTTTATGGATTCTTTAAATTCAAATTTTTTTCTATAAAAATGATGAAAATTCATGTTAGAGAAAAAATAGATTATGTTCCACATTGGTTTAACACTAATGTAGTTAAGGGTTGCGTCCTTCCATATATTCAGAGGTATGAAACATATATTTCATTATAGTGAACAATTTTTCTCAATTAATTTACATTTTCTCATAGAGTGTAAACATACAATAACAATCTACCAGTTACTACAAAGTACTAGGGGAAGCTCATGTTATATATTATTTATTGAAATGGGAATTGGATGTTGTGTTTTTTAATCTATATGAAAACATAAATTATTGTTATAAACTATATATGGTTATGTGTGAATAACTTTTAAGAAAAATTAGAGAAGTAACATTGATTATTTTAATTCATATATAACATAATTACTTTTTGTTTTCATTTGAATCTTTTTTCAAATTGAGGATAAAAGGAATATCATAGATCAATGAGAATGTTGATAATATCTATTATGTTTGTGTAAAGGTGAATTAATTTATTACTTCGATAGTTTAATACATATATAAATTTTTATTTAAATTTAATAAATAATTTAGAAAATAAATTTTTATAATTATTAAGGAGAATTAAAATTTGGGTATTACGTTTTATGTTACAAACCAACCTACACTATCCCTCTATCAAACGATCAATCCGACCCAATTAATCCATGAGGTGTTTTCCAGATCACCCTAAGGTAGCGATAAGCACTATCCCATCAACGTATAACTAGTGGTAATAGTTTCACCAAGAAAATAAAGCGTAAGATGTAGTGGAAAATGGGAATGACTCATTTGTATATCAGATGTCCATGCTATATTTAATAGTTTGTATAAATAATAAAATATGTAAATAAAAACATTAGAAATAAAAAACAATAATAATCCCTCAACCCACGCCTAGTCTCCCTCCCCTATAATGAAAACCCTATCAACCTCCATTTCCCTATTAGGATACCATATATATAGCTACGCTCCATCCATATAAAGTAATAAAATCATAAATAAATGATGTGATAATGGAAAAAAATAATAAAAAAATACCAACATACCTTCTTATGACTATGAAAGTCACTATCATATGAATAAATGCTCAAATCGTGGTCAGGATGAAATTCAGAACTTAAAACCGAAATAATGGGGATATGCATGAGCCATTAATCTCAATTGGGATTCAAAAAGTAAACCAAACCCCATTTTTAGTCATTAAATGGAAGACACCTTTTCATTTTAGTTAGATGTATTGTAATAAAAATTCGGTTTCATTAAGTCAAATAATAACAATGATCATAAAACTTTTACAAACATGTTACTTTTTTATTTAAATTATGATAATAACTAACAAATGTTTCTTGACCACTCACATAATTATTAAAATATCCAATTAAAATTTTATCTTTTTAAACAAATTTTAAAAACATGATTTTAAATTAAATATTATGTTAACCATTTCTATGAAATGAATCATGGTATAATAATAAATCCATGATCTTATAAAAACATATTACATCATGTATAAAATAGTGTGCATTATATTGGGAACCTAAGGGGTTCATAGAACAAACAGATACATGATTAACAATTATATAATATGAAATGAACCATGCTAGATACCAAAAAAATAAACATTCCATAATACACAGTGCTATCCTCACTAATATAACTGAGGGGAATATCCCATTCCCAAAATAGAAATATATCTGAGGACCATTAGTTTTATCATAATACAAATATTGTGTAGCATGTGTATCAAGAGTTCTTGCCTAACTGCCCAAGACTTCATATGATATATAAATGTAGTTTAGTATTTCCAATATAAATACATAAAATGTGGTCTTAAATGTAGAATGAAAACAAACATTTTTTCCTCAAAACTTATGTTAAAGAATTACCCTTTTTGAGAATCCATCTATATAAACAATACAGAAAACCTTTAATGAATAATCCATAGATTACATTTAATCCGGAATTCAGTTTTTTAAATTTTGGTGACATAACTAAAAGGGGTTTTCACTTTCAAAGAAATGTTCAAATATTCCAATTAGGTCCTTCCTACACATCTTAGAAACAATACAAAAATATCACTTTTTATTTTATTTTGATACGTGAAAAAAACATCAATCTTAAATAAAAATTATTTCCTTTATGGTTAGATTAATATACACATACATTTATAAATATATACCTTGAATTGAAAAATTCACATAATCCCATGTGTATTTTTACAGACACAAACACACATAGATATATATATACTAACGTATATGAGGGTAGCCACCAAATACATTAAAATCTATTCAAATAATCTTATATTTTTATTTAAAACCTAATGCCTGAAATAATTGATTTAATCCTTAAATTAAATGTATAACAATGAATTTCATGAAAAACATAAATATCAAATTTTTATTTTCCTTTAAAAACTAAATCACTATTAAAATAGTACAATTTATTAGTAAAATCATGTCTTTTATTTTATTGACCATCTAAAATACAAGGTGGTTTATAATTAATATTAAATTAAGAAAATTTATGATAAAAACACACTCTCAATGTGGAAATAATTTTAATCATGGTTTTTTATTATAAAACTATTTAAACTTGTAGAATTAATTAATTAGACATCCAAAACATCAATTTAAAATGGAACTAGTAATGGTTCTAAATTTTCATGTCTAAATAAGTGGAAACCTTCCTAAATCATTATGCCATTAAATAGGAAGGTTTTATTCCACCTCAAAATGTCTTAGATGACCTAAAAAATAAAATAAATTAAAAATCCCAAAAAACATTATCAAAATTCATCAAACATAGGATAATGAGAATAACCATCCATAGAATGGAGTTAAATCCAACGTATTTGAGGAAAAACATTTGAGAAAACCTCAATCCCATCCACACAAGCCATATAATTAAAAAATCAACCAAAAAGAAAACACTGACATTAATTTGGGTTTAGATATGACTTATAAAATAATGATGGGAAATGAAAATCATGGGACAAAGGGAGGAGGAGAAAGGAGAGGTGGAAAGAAACTCACATGGACTGATTTCCCCACATAATCGGATAAATAAACACCATTAATCAAATAAAGAGGAGAGGATAGGAGGGTATGTCCCTCCATAAATTTGTAAATGATTAATAGTAATGGTAGTGACATGGTTATATGTTTGCAGAAAAATTGGATTAAATGAAAAAAATAAAAAAAACCATTTTCCACAACAAAACATCTTGCATGGTTCATCTATAATATCTTCCAATGCATTTTCTCTCAACTAGAAGGCCTTGGGAATACCACATGAGTAAGGAATGGTTAGGTAAATCATTAATTAACATTATTTTTCCACTCTATAAAAGAAAATAAATATTTTCATGTCATGTTTATGATTTCTACTAACCATGCATTGACCATGCACCTAAAAAAATTCTAAAAATTCATGATGTTCCAGAATTGTATTTTCTAGATCTCATCTCTTTATAAAAAATGATAATCAACAAATACTTTCACGCTCACAATTTCTTCTTATCTTTTTTATGTTTAGAAATAATTATTCTATATTGAATTACAATCTCTGTTTTGAAAAAAACCACCAACATGAAATCATTATATCATGTGTGATATTATTATGGTTTTAAGGTTATTTTAATTAATCACATGAAAATTATTTCATGTGTTATGTAATATCTGTTTAAGTATTAAATAAAATACCATCTCATTTATTCATAAAAACCAAGAGGGATTTATATGAATCTTTGATAAAATATTTCCCTAATGTAGAAATGCTAATATACTAAGGAGGTATTTTTTTTCTTCCTCTATCCTTCTTATATTATTAGATCACAAATGTGTAAAAGGATAATCTAAGACTCATGAAATTGTGTGAGTATATAGTATTAATTCACGAATGGAAGATATTATTCATATGACCCCTCATTTCCTTTACACAAATCATTTTTGATTCATAGAAACATGGATGATATTTTTATAACACTATACCTAAATTCCTATTCATTTTATTATTCATAACCCTCGAGGCTCATATAATCCCACTCATTTAAATTAACTAATAAATTTTGAGGCCCTTTAACATTCCCCCAAATTATGGGTGGAAGTTCTCTATTTATCTCTAATAACAAGCGCTCTCAAAATATGTGAGTGGTATAATCTATATCAGTCTCATGTGATATCTTATTATAGGAATGTTTAATCACTTCTATGCCATGTATTCATTTATAGAAATCTAATGATTCATTTAATTATTTATAATATCTGAAATTCATAGAAAACATTATAAATAATGATAGTTTTTTATTTTAATAATTTATAATTGAAGTCCACTTATATTTATTTGGCACCACAGGATTCCAAAAAATGATTGTATCTATCAATAATATACTACTTTTCTTGAAAGGATAGACTCACATGTATATATTCATGAACATATTATTCCCTTGTACTCTAATCCTATAAACATTTTCATAGGATATATATTGATCATCCTTTAAACCAAATGTTTTGTGCACATCATATCATGCATAGATGATGATCAATTCAGTAATCATCTCAAAATCTCAATCTCAAAAACATCAAAGTGATCTTTGGTTCGATCAATTACATCATGGAATAATGATGGTTCAGACAAACACCCTTTAAGTATTGAAGGATGGTGATGATGATATAGTGGTATTCATATGAATAAGATTAAATTTGTTAGGTGTGTATGAGTATATGAGTAAAAATTTTAAAATGGGAATAGTAACCACACACTATTATCCTACATTAGTGCTCAATTAATTCATCCACTGACAAATAAGAATCTCATCACCAAGGATCATCCATGTTGGAACCTGGAAAAACTTTCACACACTCACCCACACATGCTGTGACAGACCCATCTGTGGCCTCCCGAGTTCCCTTAGGCATTGTTGAGCCACCAATGCTCATGTGATCATATGTGCATTCATTGTGAATACTATGAATCACCATCACAACTGCTGTCAAGCTGGATTTCTTTGATGGTTTAAAGACCTAGAATTTCCATGTAATGTTTTTTAAATATATGGGAATTTAACGAGTCTCCAAAAATTGACGGCGCGTGATTCCGAGGGTAGAAGTGCGTGGAATGAATTTTTGAACTTTATTTCTGGTACGTTCAGTAAATGTGTGAGCGGGTTTTCATAAAATTTGAACTGATCCTCAGAATTGAAATCTGAGGGCACCGTTGAACTCACAACGTCAGTATTCGCTTAAGGAGATTTTCAACTCAACGACAGATGGTCGAGGGTGAATGTTAGTTTTTGGGTTTTTCAAGGAAATAATAAATAAAATAAACACATGATTTATTTTATTTTTGTTTTAGCCACCATCCATGTGGATGTTCATGGGTGGGGTCCATCAGAACTAAACCTCCTCATCATGTTTAATTTTGGTGGGGACCACCTGAGTTTTCAATAACCTCAATAATTTAATAAAGGGACAGGGACCACACAACCCTTATTAATGGGGGTAGAAGAAACCACTAAACCCTGCTCTTTAATGTGTAGGAGCATCTTGAGCTTCCTCTACATTAATTACGCCAACCAACTTTATTAAATGGGCTAACCTATGTGTTTAATTATGGTATTTTGAATTTGGGCTAACGATTAATGTTGTGGGACACACATTAGGTAGCCCTTTTTCTTTTTGGTGGATCCTTGGGAGAAAAGATCTCCAACGAAGAAATTTTCTTATGAATGAAGAACGTGTTCTTCCAACGAAGAACGTCGACGAAGAACACCGACCCAAAATTCAACCTTCTTTTTTGATAATTCCTCTAACATAGGACTTCTTCGACTACAATGAACCGATGCACAAACCAACGATCGAGGAAAATGACAATGACACCGAAGTCTATCTTTTTTCTAACGATTCTTCTTCTTCCCCATGACTCTATCGACATATCAACCCGAGGTAGGGGTTTAATGCTCTTTGATTATCACATCACAAGTACTCCCATTCTTTTCATTTATGGGTTGGGAGGAATATTTGTGGGAGGGTTTGATGTACTTTGTTCTTCTGAACCTCTTGTTCATGCTCTAACGCAGAGAGTGCGGGCCACACTAACATGGCCCGTCCTTTCCATAACCCTTGTGTGGTTTTGTGGTGTTTTTCGAAATAGAGGAAGGTGACGAAGGTGACTACGGAAACGCTGCCCCTACCCTTGGCCTCCATGACCCGTGCGGCCCTCGTAACACTCTGGCCTCTCGGCCAAACCGTCCCCATGCCACCCCCAGCCGAATTGGCCCTGAGCCGCATCGCGCCCCATCCACACCGCACCCCGGCCACCCTGGCCTCCTGACCGAGCCGCCCTGGCTGCACCAACCGCTGGTTGAGCCTCCCCAGCCACTCCGTCCTCCCGACCAAACCTGAACCAGTCATGCCACACGTTGGCTGAACCTGTCCCGGCCACACCACCCAAGCCCCCGGGCCGATCCGCCCCGAGCCACGTCCCTGGGGCCATCCGAGTCGAACCGACCCCCCACCCCGGGACAGATCGCCCTGGTGCCGACCAGCGACAGGTCCTCGCCCTCACGGACGGTCCTCTCCCTCGCATCCGGTCCATTCCCTCACAGTTGGTCCACACCCTCACGGCCCTCTACGGCCCCCTTGCGGCCTGCTGAGCTAGGCCCAGCGGGCCTGGTCAGCCTAGGCTGGGTCAGACCGGACCCGAGCCCACTATGACCCATTAATGCTACTTTAGCAATATCTTTGGAACCAGAAATCCATTTGACCAACCATTAGCGTTGCATGAAATTTTTCTAGCATGAAGGTACCTTTGAGTATACCCCAATAATGTTTAGGGTATATTTGAGATACAGTTAGGTTGAATCATGCATTAATCCAACTGGACCCCCAGGACTAAAAGGCTAATAACTCACAGACCGTGTGTCGGATTGACACGTTGTCTGTTGCATTGAGACCACTATGATGTGGTGGACCTTTGAGATATTTCTTTGTGGGAATTCATGAAATTTGGAGTATCGAACAGAACCTCATTGAGCAGATCCAACTAGAGACAAGAAAACAAAGTGTGAAGACCTAGTAGCTTGCTGAGACCTGACGACTGCTGACCGTTTGACTCAGAGTTACTCTACTAGCCCAGTGGGGAGCACCTTGGTGTCACGAAAGACCCACTGTTGGGAGCGTAATGGTGTCACAGTATACCCATGGAACTTGACAGGTAGTGTACCTCAACAGGCTATGAGGGGGAGCACACTTGCTGACGTGGCAGACCTATGGTGGGGAGCGCGCATAATGACACTATAGATCTGCAGTACATGACAAGAGTAGTATCTCAGTAGTACAAGGCTAGTGGGAAGTGTGATTGGTGTCGTGGTAGACCCAATGTACTCATATAGAGGAGTAGTTTTCCATAAGCTGAAGTTTCAAAAATGTGAATGGGGATGTTACCTGATACTACCCCCTAAAATAAAATCCTGGTTTGAACTAAGTGATTTTTTGGTGTTTTCCTCCTGATTAAGATGGATCACATGATAAAATTGGTATATGTATGGGAATATACCTAAGTTGGGTTATCTGATGATTTCATACTTTTTGGATTATCCTTGTTGGAGTTTGTGTGACCTTGAGGGTCTTGGGTCTCTACTGAGTATTGTTATACTCAACCATGTATGGGCTTTTCCGGCACATCGTTGTGTTGGATGCAGACGACAGACAACGCTGATGGAGGCTGAGAGTACCAGGACTAAATGGTACCTAGAGGTGGACTATACGACGAGTTGGTACACATAGGATCCAGTTAGATGTGGAGTTTTGAGGAGGATATTTGTACATACCCTTCAGGTAAAAACACCAGAGGACATTCAGTAGTTTTCTTCTATTATCTTTTTGTTGTATTGTATCACTGTTGTACTTGTACTTTCAAGTTGGGCATGTATTCTGCCTCTTTAACTTTCAACACACTTTTGATATATAGTTTACTTGGTGTTTTGTCCAGCTGTGTGTAGCTTGTGTGTGTGTTTAACGGTTATAAAGGCACTGCCGCCCTAGTTTAGGGAATCATGCCTTTGGAGCTAGTTGCTAGCCCCTAACCTTTGGAAGGTGGGCTTGGGGTAGTCAAGACACGACCCCGAGGGACGGTTCATGACAAATTGGTATCAGAGGAGTTGGTTATACCACTGAACATTGAAATCTGATATTTTCTATGAAAAAATAATGTTATGTGTAATGAGTGTGGTATTCATTTTTGAGAGTCCAGTGTTGGTGCGGCAGACGACGTATCCATACACCCCGACCCAGACTTCTGATTTCTGACTCAGTGCACAAAAACACTCATTGAGTGTGTGTTTTCAAAAATTTTCTTTAGGTAAGCTCACCAAGTTAGCTCACCAGGTATAACTTTTAACTGTGGTGCACCTGTTTCTTTTTAGGATGCCTCCACGCAGACAGCCAACTAGTAATCCAAGATTTGTACACACTAATAGCCTACTGAGCAACGAGGCCTCGGTGTAGGTCCCTGTAACGACCCAAAGTTTTTCAATGGAAAATTCCCTTCTTGTATTTATGTTATAAAATGACATGAAAACACAACAAAATGAACTACTAAGTGACAAGTGACCTTTAAACATAATTTTGTCACTTCTATGTTTGGAATTTCAAAAATCCGACATACATGGTTGTGTTCAAGATGATTTTTGGACTGTAATGAATCAAAAATATTTTTTGGTGAATAGTAATGTACCCTTATGAATAGTAACATACCCTTATGAATAGTAATATGACCCTTATGAATAGTAAATCCTCCAACATAAGAGTAACATTACCTATGAATAATAAAATAAAATTTAGACATCGTAGAAAGTGAAAATTTTACCTTAATAATGTTTTGGTATTTTGTAAGTCATAAATAAATAATTATAAATAATTAATTAATTTAAAAGAATATTTATTTACCTAAAATGTATTCATAGTTTATTGAATCACTTTCTTATAGTTTTTAGATAATTTTATAAGACCGTGCGTAATTTTTGAAAGCACTATAAATCAGTTTAAATTTTAAAAACTGTTTTTTAAAGTAAATTATGATTTTAATTAAATATTAAATTAATAATATTTCGAAAATTATTTCTGAAAAATGGACTTCATTTTTGGATTCTACACGTCAAAAAATGGTAGGGGTAAATTTTTGGCTTTTTTCTGAAATACTTCAATTTTCGGGTGAATAGTAAAAAAATATAGTTTCTCGCATAATCAGTGTATACTAAATTGCATCATTAATGATGTAATGACGACATAAACATTATAGAACATTAGTTTCTGAAATATTATATTATATTTCATAAATGGTTCCATAAAATACAATAAATCCAATTCTCAAACCTAAAAAGAACTTTCCAAATCCTAAAGTCAAAAGGTGATTTCTTAAAGTGTCTTTTTCTCTTTCTTTCACTTTACTTTTAATAAAATAATGAATTAGAATTATAAAGAAGAATTAAAGCCTAAAAAAATTATATTATATTATTATATGATTTAGGACATCAAAAAACTACTATTACAAGTCTAACTTTTGATATATTATTTTATTTAAAATTTTATACTAAAAACACCTCCCTCCTCATGTATAAATAAGCCGTCCCCCTCCTCTTGCCAAAACATACCTATCAAGCTTCAATAATTGTCTAAGATCTGCCCAATAATCTCCCCTAGCCCCTCCCCCATGTCCAAGATCCTCTAGTCTCATCAAAAGACAAAGCTTAGGCCCTTAATGAGGTTCTCAAGAGAAGGATTTAAGAGGTAATTTCCCTCCCTCTTCTCCTTTAATTCCCTTTCAAGTTCAAGTTCATTTCTTGATCTCTCCCCACCTATCTTCATCCAAATTGTTTTGTAACTACATTATTATACTAATAATGTAATTTTATTATTCTAATTGGATATTATATCATCCAACCCCCTTACCCTCTTCCTTTTATTTTAATAAAGAGAACGTTGTTCGTGAGGTGTTAATTTATCACCTTCAAGAACAACATGCCTTCTTCTTCCATTTCTACCTTCAGATCTTGTCATGAAACCATTTTTTTGGTTGAACTGGAATATTTATTATGTATTATGTTATATTTAAAGTTCTATAAATATCCTATTTCCATATTACTAAGTGAAAAGTTAAAACAAGTTTGTTGTGATCCAAAAACTGCTCAAATTAACCCAAATACTCATCATTTAATTCTTATCTAATGATTCACAAACATGGATCTAATATAATTAATTATAAAATAATTAAAGCTCCTTTAATATCACTAATAACATGTAATATCATTTCTGGATGTTTACCATGTTCTACCCAAACATCAATTTAAGAATACAAGTGAACCACCCAAGAAATACCATAAAAACGAACATCCCCGAACAATGTCTTTAAACTCTATATGTCATCCAAAAGAACATAATATTACATAATGAAACCAGAATAAACCCTATTAATGTAAACATGGTTCCTTATTTCTAATTAATGAATATTATTTCGTTATACAGGACATTAAAGAGAAGGAAGCATTTAGGTACAAGGTAAGGGGAAATCTCGAACCCAATTTTCATCCTTCATGTTCTCCCTCTTTCACTCCATTTTTGATATGGTTACTCCTCAATGATAATTTGTCCATCATTTACTTTAATTTTATGGGATATAAATGTTTGTAAATGGTATTTATGTCCAACAAAATGTTTTCCAAAAGAACTCTTCTTTTAAGAACACCCATTTTACTTCTCACTCAAAGTGAACGGTTCTTGTAACATGTATGTTATTCCCTCTTTATTTTGGGAAACCAAATCTTATGAATATGTTATTATGAGATGAAACCCATTCATTTTCATGGGTTAATTATGTTAATTTATGTTATATGTTCATTGTGAAAATCATGATAAATCATAATGGTATGATGTGACGGGTGCGCCCGAAATTATATAGTGCAATATGAATGTTTAAATGTGACGGGTGCGCCCAGAATTATACAACCCTACAATGAATTGGTTAAAGGGATGAATCTCATGAGTAAATTTTAAATGATGTGTGAACAAGATTCTAGCTTGGTTCACAAGTATGTGTGGTAGTTAACCACTAAGACATGATGTTTCATTTTTATGCATTGCCACATTTCAAGTCTTTTATTTATGCTCCTCTCGTGTTCCTGATCTTTAGCCTTTGTTAGGATTATGCTCACCCCATGATATATTGTTCTTATAAATCCTCTTACTAGGATTCTAGCTCACCCCTTTTGATGTATATCCTCAGGTGGCTACATGTACTAAAGAGAGGACACGTTCTAATAAGAAGCTAGAGAAGAAGAAATTAAATAAATGATTTTGCTTGATGTTTTATTTGTTATGTGTTGTCCTAGTTTGCCCAAGACACTAAACCTATGGATCCTATATGTGTAATACTATTACGTTGTTTATCTTGGAAATTATGTAATAATAATGTAAGAAAAGGTCAGGTCGCTATAGTTGGTATCAGAGGCAAGGTTTAGTTAATTTGGGAAATAGGATTAGTGAACCCTAGAGAAAACCTCCAGTATGAGATTAAGTACAAATATGAACAGAAGAGTATTTACCTAGGGATCCCATATGTTATGTTTTTGGTATAAATGTTTTATATGAATAAGTTATTCATGAATTTTTTACTTATGTTATGTTCTAACCTTTTTTATTTTAGAAAATGGTGGGAACCAGGAGAAATCAAGCCAACAACTCATGCGAGGGCCAATGCAACAATTGCCCGAACGACATTATGATTAGTCACTGAAACTGGCTAATATTAATTGTTAATATCTTTATATTCATTGTTCCAAAGTCCATAAACATTGGTTTTAGTGCATTACATAAATATAACTTCATTTCTCATCTTAAATGCAATTCATGTTTAAAATGCAAATTTGGGCCCAATCATTCATTTGTTTGTGGACAATATTATATTAATTTTATGAATATGAAATTTTGGGATATGATTGATAGCTTTGTTTGGAACATTTTATATTTTAGGTCCGCTGGATGAATCCCAAAGGAAGATGGAGAATTTTGCGCCTGAAGGCAGAAACTTGCTGGAAAAAGCATAATGGGCCTAAGGCCCATCAAACAAATGTGGGGCCCAGAAACCAAGCCCAATGAAGCTCATATTTATACAGTAGAAAGTTAAAAATATTAGGATCATTTTATTCAACTGTGGCCGGAGCTAATTATGATTTTTTCATGATGATAAATTGATCTGAAGTTGAGATTTAAATGGTGGACTCGTCATTAATGCACCGAAATCCGTCCCACCATTTCGACCATAACATCCAAAAGGATGAGCCAAATTTCCTGAAATTTTGAGAGCTTATAGAAGACACATGAACGAAGACATTTCTCTTCTACAACCCCTCCGTATTCGGCATTCTTCAATTTCGAATTCACACGTCAATATGGTGGACGAATCTAGATAGTTTTCCGGGTCAAATTCAAAACATCAATTTACTTTTGATTATTCACCCTCCATTTGACTCTATTAATTGTTGGGGGGTGAATTAATTGTTGGGGGATGTACCTAAGGCTCCTAATATGCCTATATAAGGTGATATTGGTGAATGGAATGGGGGTGGATAGTTTTCATATCATCTTTTGTTGCTTGTTTCATTGTAAGGTTATGCTTCCAAATTTCCTTTGTAATGTTTTCCATTTCTATATAAGTTTCTTTTTTGTATCTTTATGTTCTTAATCAACTTCATTCACTTATATATTTTCCAATTATTTTATTAAAACTTTATCATCACAAAGCACAGTGATATCTCTGTGTTGTTGTGAATTAGTTCACACATAGGTGTGAATTTCATTCACACACACAGAGGAGTGCTCGTTATTTCCGCGGTTTTAATTTCTTCAATCCAATTCTTGTTATCCATCTTCCGCCAACCATTGAGAGTATACCATAAATGGAGGGCTAAAACCTTAATGGGATGATGTTAGGAGGATGCAAAGGCTAGATTGAATGTTATTTTATAAACTAATTGTTGTTAATTGGATAATTAATTTAAGACATCCATTCTTCAATTATTTGTACTATTCATCTTTACTATGTTTGAGAAAACTAAATTAAATTACTAAATGACCATATACCTCAGGGAGATCATGAATTTGGTTCTCTAAGTGTATAAGGGATTAGTAATTGTGTTTAGTAAGCACCAAACCAGAAAATGATGAATGTAATGTTATTTTTGAAGAATGGATTCTTCAAAAATTAATAAAACCAAAATTGTCTAATGAAGTAAAATTCTTTCAATCCACCCCGAGCATAATCCTAAGATCAACCCATTTCAATTTAATTGATTTCACTTAGGTTTATTTGTGTTCTTTAAAAACAATCTAAAATCAAACCCAATGTCGGCTACTTCATAGCCCATCCTTCACACAATCATATCGTCTCAAGTTTACTTCTTCGGTCCCTGTGGATTCGACCCCTACATGTACTACATCGATCTCTTTTACCAGTAGGGTAAATTTTGGCGCAACCACATCCCCAATGATTTGGGAGGTGTATTTGAAAACTTCATGGAGATTCTTACCCAATTATCTCAGGTTATGAATAATAACCATAATAATGGGGAACATCCTCCTTCACCAAAGAGGGAACAAATAGCTATCGAATGTTTTCTGCGGCAACGGCCACCGATGTTTTGTGGATCTTCCGATCCACTAGTTGCGGAACAGTGGGCCAACTCCATGGGGAAGATATTTTCTGTGCTTCACTATTTTGAGACGGAGAAGGTGACTCTATCCATTTATCATCTAGATAGATAATCCTATCAATGGTGCGATTTAATTAAGAACACCAATCCAAGGGATTAAATTGAAGAGATGGAATGGGAAGATTTTAAGATAAAGTTTCTTAATAAGTATTTCCCACGAACTCTTCTCACGAAGATAGAGAGATAATTAATAGAGCTCAAGAAAAAAGATGGAGAATCTATCACAACCTATGAAGCGAATTTCACAAGGCTTTCAAGGTACACTTCAGGTTTTGTTATCAACAATTACGGAAAAATTGATAGATTATTTAGTGGATTAAAACCACACCTTCGAAAGGCTATTGTAATTCGAGACTTTGGGAGTTATGAAAAAGTTTTCCGTTGTGCTCTCAAAGTGGATATGGAGTTTTTAGAATGGTCCCATGGCTATGGTGAAAAGAAAAGAAAGATGGAGTTTCAAGCTGGTGGATCTAGTGATAAAGGTGGGATGAAAACTCAATGACCCACATGCCAAAAATGTGGGAAGTTGCACAATGGGAACTTCCTCAAAGGGAAGGGGGAATGCTTCAAGTGTGGGAAAGAAGGACACCATGACCAAGAGTGTCGAAAAGACACAAAAAGGAAGGAGAATGTAGCCGATGAAAGGAGAGAACCACCCACGGTTCAATGCTACAACTGTATAGAGCTAGGGCACTATGCAAACCAGTGCACTAAACCTCGAGCTCTCGAGGGTAATCAGTGTCAGTAGCCAACAAAGCCAAAAGAACAAGGGAAGGCTTCTGCCATCACTACTATGGAGGTGGATCATGATAATGAAGTCGTACAAGGCACACTTCTTATTCACTCAAGAATGGAAAAAGTCTTATTTGATTCTGGTTCTATGCATTCCTTTATATCATTAAAGTTTGATAGAACTATATAATTGAAGCCCCGAAACCTTGAGGTAGTGATATCTATAAAAACACCATGTGGTGAAATCATTGAAACCCATGTGTTTGACTCTTCTGCTTTTGGCGTATGTGGAAAGATTCTTCAGACAAATATCATAATACTTCCCTTGGAAAAAATTTGATGATATAATGGGAATAGACTGGCTCTCATTATATAGAGTTCATATCAACTATTGGGAAATGGAAATATCTTTTCATATTCCGAACCATCCCATGCTCCTCTACAAAATAAAGGATGATCATGAATCTCCTTTGAAAAATCCTTCAATGGTGTGGGTGTTGATTCCCTTTGAAGAATCATACCACGCAAAAATTGTTAAGTCGATGGAAACTTCTAACCTTGATGAAATGCCCATTGTGAGGGAATACAATGATGTATTTCCTGAAGAGTTACCCAGAATTCCCCCGGATCGTGAGGTAGATTTCTCAATTGAACTCAAACCCGGAGCTACTCCTATCTCGAAGTGCCCCTATAGGATGGCTCCTATCAAACTAGAGGAGTTAAAGAAGCAGCTGCAATAGCATCTGGACAAAGGGTTCTTACGCCATAGTGCATCACCTTGGGGTGCACCAATGCTCCTTTTAAAGAAGAAGGATGGACAAATGTGGCTGTGTATCAATTATTGGGAACTCAAGAAGATCACCATAAAGAAAAAGTATCATCTCCCAAGGATTGATGTCTTGTTTGACCAGTTAAGAGGAGATCAATACTTCTCAAAGGTGGATCTTCATTCTGGATATCATCAGGTAAAGGTGAAGAAGGAAGATATTCATAAGACTGCCTTCCGTACAAGGTATGGGCACTAAGAGTTTTTGGTGATTCCCTTTAGACTTACTAATTACCCTGCAATATTCATGGATTTGATGAATAGAGTCTTTAGACATTACCTTGAAATTTTTTTGGAAGTGTTTATCGATGATATTATCATCTACTCCAAGAGCATGGAGGAACATGAAGAACATCTAAGTCTTGTGTTGGTGACATTAAGAAAGAAGAAGTTGTATTCCAAGTTCAGCAGGTGTGACTTTTAGATGAATGAAGTCATGTTCTTGGGACATGTGATCACAAGTGAAGGAATTTCTGTGGATCCTTCAAAGAAAAAGGTGATTGAGGAATGGCCCAGGCCCTCTAGTGTCACATAAATCCGTAGTTTTCTTGGATTAGCTGGGTACTACTGGCTTTTTGTGAGAAAATTCTCATGATTTTCAAGAACTCTATCCAAGTTAACAAGGAAAGGGGTGAAGTATGTCTGGATGGAAGAATGTGAGGGATGCTTCAAGGAGCTAGAGAGAAGGCTGATCACTGCACCTATACTCACACTACAGAAAAGTGCAGAATGTTTTGTGATATACAATGATGCTTCAAAGAAAGGCTTGGGTTGTGTACTCATGAAAAATGATAATGTGATAGCCTATGCCTCACGACAGTTGAAGATACATGAGAAGAACTACCCGGCGCATGATCTAGAGCGGGTAGCCGTGATTTTTTCCTTGAAAATCTGGCGGCACTACCTTTATGGTGATAAGTGTGACATATACACCGACCACAAGAGCCTGAAGTATATATTCACACAAAAGGATCTCAACATGTGTCAAAGTAGGTGGTTAGAGCTAATAAAGGATTAAAATTGATCTATTCACTATAATCCTGGAAAGGCGAACAAGGTAGCCGATGCTCTAAGAAGAAAAGAACCTACTACACTATCCATGTTCTGGATTGAGAAAGACCCTATCTTAATGGATATGAAAAGAATGGATTTGGAAATCATAAGGGCAAGGGATACATCCTACCTTCCCCAAATTATTGCACAACCATCCATCCAAGAGAAGATTAAGTAAGCACAAACTGATGATATGGAGATACAAATAAGGGTGAATTCAGTAAAGGAAGGAAAGCTGCAAGTGTTCCATATCGATGATGATGGTGTGATTCGGTTTGGAACGCAGCTTTGCATGCATTAATCACCTGAGACAAAGAAGGATCTATTGGATAATGCACATAACATAACTTTCTCTATCCATCCTGGGAGTACCAAGATGTACCGTGATCTCTGAGAACACTTCGGGTGGGATAACATGAAGAAGGATATTGCGGAATATATATCAAGTTTCTTGGTATGTCAGCAAGTTAAAGCTGAGTGACAAAAGTCCAAGGGTATGATGCAACCATTACATATACCCATGTGGAAATGGGAAAACGTTACTATGGACTTTGTCACGGGTCTCCCGAAGACGTCAAAGGGATATAATGCGATATGGGTTGTGGTTGACGGACTCACAAAGACCGTCCATTTTATCAATATTTGGGATGATCTCTTTCTTGATCAACATGAAAAGATATATATGAAAGAAGTGGTGAGATTGCACAGTGTTCCACTATCAATTGTCTCTGAACGTCATCCAAGGTTCACATCTATGTTCTGGAGGAGCCTTTAACATGATTCGTATACTGAATTAAATTTCAGCATGACCTATCACCCCCATACTGATGGACAATCTGAAAGAACTATTCAGACACTAGAAGATATGCAAAGAGCCTTCTCTCTTGAATTCAAATGTGGTTGGGACCAGCATCTCCCATTGGTTTAGTTCTCATACAATAATAGATTCCACTCAAGTATTCAGATGGCTCCGTATGAAGCTCTGTATGGAAAGCTATGTAGAACTCCAACCTGTTGGGATGAAGTTGGATAAAGAAAGCTACTTGGGACAGATCTTGTTCAAGAGATGACAGAGAAGGTTTAATTAATCTAGAAACACATCAAAGATGCTCAAAGCAGGAAAAAGAGCTATGCTGACAATCGTCAAAGGGACTTGGAGTTCGACGTTGGAGATAAAGTCTTCCTTCAAAAATCTCTATGGAAGAGAGTCATGCGATTCGGGAAGAAAGGGAAGCTAAGCCCAAGGTATATTGGCCCGTATGATATCCTTGACCACATAGGAGATGTGGACTATCATCTATCAATTCCACCGAATATGGCTCAAGTTCATGATGTGTTTCATGTATCACTACTAAGGAAGTACATTCCAGACCCTCACATGTACTAAACTCAGTGGTGGTGCAGCTGGAAGATGATATCTATAGCATCCCGCCATTTTATAACATAAACTTTCATTACATTACACATAACTGAGGATCTTTAAGGTCTAGTGTCTTGGAAACCAGGAACAAAATACATAAAAAAAACATAAAACATTCTTCTTAAACACTTGAAAGGCTTCTCCTTTAGTTCATCCTATGTTCATTATGCATCTCATAACCTGGGGACATACATCAAAAGAAAGGGTGAGCAGAAGGCCCAGTAAGGGAAACAAGAGGAACATTTTACATGTGAAGTGGATATACTTCAATAAGGACATGAAAAGGACTTTAAGGCATGAGAAATAAATCATGAGGCATTTCATAATAAATTTTTTTTTTTCATAACTTGAAGATGTGGCTGCAACATTTAATATTGACAATCGTTTCGTTTCACCAAGGTCCATCCCCAAGGTGTCGTTAAAAATTACCAAGGTTATTCACCAAGGCATCGTTAAAAATGGTCATCTCTAGAGATTAAGTCTTTACCCAATGCATTGGAGCGCTATCAGGGCGCACCCTTAAATTTGCCTTTATTATCATGTGATCCACATATATCATCATCAAACATTTCATAAATAACCCATATATCATAAAATAAATGGGTTTCATTTCATAATCATAACGTTTTAAAAACTGCTTTAAAGACATGATCTTTACATCACTTTAAACCCACGGAAAGGGAAAGTGGGTCTCATGTATGTAAATCCCAGAATTTAAAATAGAACATTTTGATATATATGTGAATACCCTTGTAGAAATAAGAGCTTGAGTATTCACTTTATAACATAAAATAATTTTGAGAAAAGAGGGAGGCATTTTGAGACAAAAATTCTGCAACATAACGACTATATTTCGGGGTTTTAGAAAACATTGAAAAGAGAGGGGACATGGGTCACCCACTCACAATTGATCCATAAAAAAGTAGGGGGAAAAAATAAGAAGAATATATGGAAATGGTAATGAAGTTTGAAGGACATACCATTTGAAATGAAAAAAACATGGAAGGAAGACAAAAATTAGATTTCTCTTATGAAAATTCGGCAGCCTAACGGCGTCACTTAAACTTCAATAAAATTGAATTGACAAGGTCAAATAGGGTCTCTCATCATATGAACATAAGAGTCCAGTATGATAGATATAGAGATCATACCCCAACATAATAGAAAGAACTTGAAAGAATTGACATGAAAGTAGAACTTCAAAATGAGAAGGGTGAAGAACCACTTAAAAATTCGGCAGCCTAACGGCGCCACTTAAAACATCAAAATACTGAATTGAAGAGATCAAATGGGGTCTCTCATCATATGATCATAAAAGATCAGTATGATAAATTTAGAGATCATACCCCAACAAAATAATAAGGAACTTGAAATACTTTACATGAAAATAGAACTTAAAAAACGAGAAGGGGTGAAAGAATCTCTTAAAAATTCGGCAGCCTAACGACGCTACATAAACATTCTTAAAACGAATTGATGAGAGAAAGAGGGGGTCTCTCATCATATGAAAATAAAAAGGACAGTAGGATTAATATAAAAGAACATCCTCCAACATAAGAACATGGAGCATAAAAGATATGACATAAAAGAGAGTACTTGAAAAGAATGAGAGAGGTCGGATCCCTTACCTTAAAACGTGACTCTTGAAACTCAAAGGATTGGACCTTGAGGGCTTGGGGGCACCTTGGGAGGACTCCTTGGAAGGTAAGAAGACCAGAACATCGTTGGGGGAGAGTTGGGAGTGAAAACTAAAGGAGGAAAGGGTGGGTATTTATAGGGAAAGTGAGGGGACATGGCATTAATGGCCAAGGGACACCTCACTAGTGGTTTTGGAAAAACCATGGGCTTGCCCATGGTATTTTCCCATGGTATTGGCCACTTGGGACACCTCACACCTTATCTTACTATTCATAATTCGACCATATTGAATATATACTTAATACATCATTTAATGATGTCATTAAACACCCGTAACTTAAAAACTATACTTTCACTATTCACCGAAAATTCAACTTTCTCAGAATAATCCCAAAATTTCACCTTAACCAAATATCAATGCTATGATTTCAAAAATGAACTCCATTTTATAAAAATAATTTTCTAAATATTTTTAATTTTATTTCTAAATAAATACACTATTCATCGAAAATTCATTTTTTCAGAAAAATCCCCAAAAATTACCATAACATAATATCGATGCTCTGAGTTAAAAAATAAAGTCATTTTTATAAAAATAATTTTCTAATTATTTTTAATTAAATTTTTAATTAAAAACACTATTCATCCGAAAAAACTAATACTTGAATAATAATTTATGAAACTGTTATTTACCCATTTTATTGAATCACATTACTTAATCAAGGTGTCTAATTTATATTAAAACTTTCTTTGAGTGAAATTACTAATCCATTTGGTCATATTACTAATCCTAATCATAAAATCACTATTCATAATTTACTATTCATCAAAAATCAAGTTGATCTTATTAGACTCCAAATTTTGTACTGAACATAATTGTAGAAGACCATTTTTTGAAAATCATTACACATTTTTAATTATTTAAGGTTTACATAAACATTTTTAAAATATCCTTTTTCTAAAATTCATCAAAAATATGCATACTATATTTATCCGGTCATTTCAAAATTCATAATCTTCATCATAAGAAGAAATCCCAATTTTTATTTAAAACAAGGATTACACAAGGTAGTTACGGTCTCGTTACATAGTCCCTTATAATACTAGCATAGGACCTAAGAGTAAGGTGTGCTAGGGTGATAGAAGCTTGGGGCGGCTCAGTCAACATTGCCCGAGTAGTAATTTCTATCAGTTTGAACTTCTCACGAAGGCGATTCCGTTCCAGCTTCACATGATGAAGTTCGGCTTGGATTTGATCGAGAGCAAATCCCAGTGGTGCTACCTCCTTCCCAAGTTCTGTTAGATGGGCTTCGATCGGTCCAAGACTACTAGGTGAGTCCATCGAATCTTCTTTCTATAATAATTAACCAAGATTACTTATATCAAAACATTTTGTTCACAGCGGTCATATTGACCGATGGTTATATAATAGTCAAACCCCACTGATCTCATTTTAATTATAATCATGTTTATCAAATAAAACGTTTTTTTTGAGTATAACAATAACACATAAAATTGGGAAACAAAATTTATTTTAAAAAAAATTTCGGGTCGTTACATTCTTCCCCCCTTAAGAAATTGCGTCCTCGCAATTTTAAAATTGGGTTTTGAAATTTCATTGAAGGTCCCACATCGTAAAAGGAGTCAGTAAAACTATTACTTTAAAATAATGAAAGGGAAGTACAAAGGTCACCCGAGTTAACCCACACTCGGGTTCCATGTAGGAAAACATGGACATGGAGGAAAAAACAAGGGTCAAGTTCTGAGAGAGAGTGATAGAGAACATGATTAGGAGAAAGTTAACCATGAGAAAATCCCAAACTTATGATGTGTGTAAACGGTCTTTGATTACCTAGTAGGAAACGTAAACCAACAACATTTTTGTTTTACGTTTCTTTTCATAATTTTGAGGATTTCATTTACTACATAGAACAAAAACATAAGAAAATATACCTACCTTCAAGTAGAGTTTCATCCTTTAACAAGTCCCTACCAACACTAATCTTTTCTCCAAACGATGAGAATTCAAAAAAACTTGGTCTCATAAAAGCACAAGAATCATCTTCTATAGAATCACATAATCTACAAAAGATTAACTATCTATTTCTTCTATCTTTAAACATTATCCCAAAAACAGAAAGGTTAAGGTAAAACAACTCTTCAAAAAGAAAGAATCCCATAGGAATAGAACCTACTTTTAAATCATCAAAGTTCCATGGTACTACCAAAATTTCATCATAGACCATTCCCTAAATAACGGTCCTTAAAATTCCTCAAAACAAACCAAACTAAGATTGAAACCCAAATACAAGAAAGATTTGATAACATAGTCTTCCAAAATAAACTTCATTGTTCAACTACAAACAACATCAACCACTCCTAACATCTTATAACAAAAGTAGCTAACCTAAACATATTTTACCCAAGATAGGTTAATCATTCCCGTAAGTAACCTAAATTACTATAAGTCAACCTTAAATTCATCGATTCTTGAAAATATAAGCCAACCTTACTCCTCAATGAAAATACCGTTGTAATCTATTTACCTCGATCATATAGGGTCCCCAAAAGAGTGAACGTCTTCCAAAATAAAAATCATATTTTAATCCCCTAATCATCTCTGTCATATTAATATTGAAATCGTATCATTTCCTATCACATTGGTTGTTGAGACAAGTTCTTCCATTTCTCGCCATTAACTAAGAAAAGAAACTATAATTAGGGGCTTCAATACTTAGCCAATAATCAAGAAAAGAAACTTAAGGCATATAAGGATAACTTATAGTTGAAAAGTATACCCTAACTTGTGATCCCCTAGGTTCCCATCTAGGTTATCCATGATCATATATTCTTATGTGAATCTTCATTTTTTTATGTTTGTTCCTTTAACAATGGTTCATACCAAGCTTATGAATTAACCAAAGCATATCCCCCGGGAGTGTCGTAACCAAGAGTGCAGCAAGGACCGTTGTCGTGTACCAGTTCCCGTTCGAATCTAGCTCAAAGCGGTGTTTTCGGGTTTTACCCCTATGTACATCTGTGCCAGAGCCACCTCTACCTGCTCGTATCCAGACAGGGATGTATTTGCTTGGAAACCCCTTACTCAATACTCACCAAAATACTAGGAAGATTTCCTATATTAAACTTCTCTATAGGGGTCCTCCTAGAGTTTTCATATCCTAATTTCCACAAATAACTAAACCATCCTTTGATACCAACTATAGCATCCCACCATTTTATAACATAAAATTTCATTACATTACACATAACTGAGGATCTTTAAGGTCTAGTGTCTTGGAAACCAGGAACAAAATACATAAAAAAAACATAAAACATTCTTCTTAAACACTTGAAAGGCTTCTCCTTTAGTTCATCCTATGTTCATTATGCATCTCATAACCTGGGGACATACATCAAATGAAAGGGTGAGCAGAAGGCCCAGTAAGGGAAACAAGAGGAACATTTTACATGTGAACTGGATATACTTCAATAAGGACATGAAAAGGACTTTAAGGCATGAGAAATAAATCATGAGGCATTTCATAATAAAAACAAAATTTTTCATAACTTGAAGATGTGGCTGCAACATTTAATATTGACAATCGTTTCGTTTCACCAAGGTCCATCCCCAAGGTGTCGTTAAAAATTACCAAGGTTATTCACCAAGGCATCGTTAAAAATGGTCATCTCTAGAGATTAAGTCTTTACCCAATGCATTGGAGCGCTATCAGGGAGCACCCTTAAATTTGCCTTTATTATCATGTGAGCCACATATATCATCATCAAACATTTCATAAATAACCCATATAGCATAAAATAAATGGGTTTCATTTCATAATCATAACGTTTTAAAAACTGCTTTAAAGACATGATCTTTACATCACTTTAAACCCACGAAAAGGGGAAGTGGGTCTCATGTATGTAAATACCAGAATTTAAAATAGAACATTTTGATATATATGTGAATACCCTTGTAGAAATAAGAGCTTGAGTATTCACTTTATAACATAAAATAATTTTGAGAAAAGAGGGAGGCATTCTGAGACAAAAATTCTGCAACATAACGGCTATGTTTCGGGGTTTTAGAAAACATTGAAAAGAGAGGGGACATGGGTCACCCACTCCCAATTGATACATAAAACAGTAGGGGAAAAAAATAAGAAGGATATATGGAAATGTTAATGAAGTTTGAAGGACATACCATTTGAAATAAAAAAAACATGGAAGGAAGACAAAAATTAGATTTCTCTTATGAAAATTCGGCAGCCTAACGGCGTCACTTAAACTTCAATAAAATTGAATTGACAAGGTCAAATAGGGTCTCTCATCATATGAACATAAGAGTACAGTATGATAGATATAGAGATCATACCCCAACATAATATAAAGGAACTTGAAATAATTGACATGAAAGTAGAACTTCAAAACGAGAAGGGTGAAGAACCACTTAAAAATTCGGCAGCCTAACGGGGCCACTTAAAACTTCAAAATACTGAATTGAAGAGATAAAATGGGGTCTCTCATCATATGATCATAAAAGATCAGTATGATAAATTTAGGGATCATACCCCAACAAAATAATAAGGAACTTGAAATACTTTACATGAAAATAGAACTTAAAAAACGAGAAGGGGTGAAAGAATCTCTTAAACATTCGGCAGCCTAACGACGCCACATAAACATTCTTAAAACGAATTGATGAGAGAAAGAGGTGGTATCTCATCATATGAACATAAAAAGGACAGTAGGATGAATATAAAAGAACATCCTCCAACATAAGAACATGGAGCATAAAAGATATGACATAAAAGAGAGTACTTGAAAAGAATGAGAGAGGTCGGATCCCTTACCTTAAAACGTGACTCTTGAAACTCAAAGGATTGGACCTTGAGGGCTTGGGGGCACCTTGGGAGGACTCCTTGGAAGGTAAGAAGACCAGAACTTCATTGGGGGAGAGTTGGGAGTGAAAACTAAAGGAGGAAAGGGTTGGTATTTATAGGGAAAGTGAGGGGACAAGGCATTAATGGCCAAGGGACACCTCACTAGTGGTTTTGGCAAAACCATGGGCTTGCCCATGGTATTTTCCCATGGTATTGGCCACTTGGGACACCTCACACCTTATCTTACTATTCATAATTCGACCATATTGAATATATACTTAATACATCATTTAATGATGTCATTAAACACCCGTAACTTAAAAACTATACTTTCAATATTCACCGAAAATTCAACTTTCTCAGAATAATCCCAAAATTTCACCTTAACCAAATATCAATGCTATGATTTCAAAAATGAACTCCATTTTATAAAAATAATTTTTTAAATATTTTTAATTTTATTTTTAAATAAATACACTATTCATCGAAAATTCATTTTTTCAGAAAAATCCCCAAAAATTACCATAACATAATATCGATGCTCTGAGTTCAAAAATAAAGTCATTTTTATAAAAATAATTTTCTAATTATTTTTAATTAAATTTTTAATTAAAAAACACTATTCATCCGAAAAAACTAATACTTGAATAATAATTTATGAAACTGTTATTTACCCATTTTATTGAATCACATTACTTAATCAAGGTGTCTAAATTATATTAAAACTTTCTTTGAGTGAAATTACTAATCCATTTGGTCATATTACTAATCCTAATCATAAAATCACTATTCATAATTTACTATTCATCAAAAATCAAGTTGATCTTATTAGACTCCAAATTTTGTACTGAACATAATTTTAGAAGACCATTTTTTGAAAATCATTACACATTTTTAATTATTTAAGGTTTACATAAACATTTTTAAAATATCCTTTTTCTAAAATTAATCAAAAATATGCATACTATATTTATCCGGTCATTTCAAAATTCATAATCTTCATCATAAGAAGAAATCCCAATTTTTATTTAAAACAAGGATTACACAAGGTAGTTACAGTCTCGTTACATAGCCCCTTATAATACCAGCATAGGACCTAAGAGTAAGGTGTGCTAGGGTGATAGAAGCTTGGGGCGGCTCAGTCAACATTGCCCGAGTAGTAATTTCTATCAGTTTGAACTTCTCACGAAGGCGATTCCGTTCCAGCTTCACATGATGAAGTTCGGCTTGGATTTGATCGAGAGCAAATCCCAGTGGTGCTACCTCCTTCCCAAGCTCTGTTAGATGGGCTTCGATCGGTCCAAGACTACTAGGTGAGTCCATCGAATCTTCTTTCTATAATAATTAACCAAGATTACTTATATAAAAACATTTTTTTCAAAGCGGTCATATTGACCGATGGTTATATAATAGTCAAACCCCACTGATCTCATTTTAATTATAATCATGTTTAACAAATAAAACGTTTTTTTTGAGTATAACAATAACACATAAAATTGGGAAACAAAATTTATTTTAAAAAAAATTTCGGGTCGTTACATTCTTCCCCACTTAAGAAATTGCGTCCTCGCAATTTTAAAATTGGGTTTTGAAATTTCATTGAAGGTCCCACATCGGAAAAGGAGTCAGTAAAACTATTACTTTAAAATAATGAAAGGGAAGTATAAAGGTCACCCGAGTTAACCCACACTCGGGTTCCATGTAGGAAAACATGGACATGGAGGAAAAAACAAGGGTCAAGTTCTGAGAGAGAGTGATAGAGAACATGATTAGGAGAAAGTTAACCATGAGAAAATCCCAAACTTATGATGTGTGTAAACGGTCTTTGATTACCTAGTAGGAAACGTAAACCAACAACATTTTTGTTTTACGTTTCTTTTCATAATGTTGAGGATTTCATTTACTACATAGAACATAAACATAAGAAAATATACCTACCTTCAAGTAGAGTTTCATCCTTTAACAAGTCCCTACCAACACTAATCTTTTCTCCAAACGATGAGAATTCAAAAAAACTTGGTCTCATAAAAGCACAAGAATCATCTTCTATAGAATCACATAATCTACAAAAGATTAACTATCTATTTCTTCTATCTTTAAACATTATCCCAAAAACAGAAAGGTTAAGGTAAAACAACTCTTCAAAAAGAAAGAATCCCATAGGAATAGAACCTACTTTTAAATCATCAAAGTTCCATGGTACTACCAAAATTTCATCATAGACCATTCCCTAAATAACGGTCCTTAAAATTCCTCAAAACAAACCAAACTAAGATTGAAACCAAAATACAAGAAAGATTTGATAACATAGTCTTCCAAAATAAACTTCATTGTTCAACTCCAAACAACATCAACCACTCCTAACATCTTATAAAAAAAGTAGCTAACCTAAACATATTTTACCCAAGATAGGTTAATCATTCCCGTAAGTAACCTAAATTACTATAAGTCCACCTTAAATCCATCGATTCTTCAAAATATAAGTCATCCTTACTCCTCAATGAAAATACCGTTGTAATCTATTTACCTCGATCATATAGGGTCCCCAAAAGAGTGAAAGTCTTCCAAAATAAAAATCATATTTTAATCCCCTAATCATCTCTGTCATATTAATATTGAAATCGTATCATTTCCTATCACATTGGTTGTTGAGACAAGTTCTTCCATTTCCCGCCATTAACTAAGAAAAGAAACTATAATTAGGGGCTTCAATACTTAGCCAATAATCAAGAAAAGAAACTTAAGGCATATAAGGATAACTTATAGTTGAAAAGTATACCCTAACATGTGATCCCCTAGGTTCCCATCTAGGTTATCCATGATCATATATTCTTATGTGAATCTTCATTTTTTTATCTTTGTTCCTTTAACAATGGTTCATACCAAGCTTATGAATTAACCAAAGCATATCCCCCGGGAGTGTCGTAACCAAGAGTGCAGCAAGGCCCGTTGTCGTGTACCAGTTCCCGTTCGAGTCTAGCTCAAAGCGGTGTTTTCGGGTTTTACCCCTATGTACATCTGTGCCAGAGCCACCTCTACCTGCTCGTATCCAGACAGGGATGTATTTGCTTGGAAACCCCTTACTCAATACTCACCAAAATACCAGGAAGATTTCCTATATTAAACTTTTCTATAGGGGTCCTCCTAGAGTTTTCATATCCTAATTTCCACAAATAACTAAACCATCCTTTGATACCAACTATAGCATCCCTCCATTTTATAACATAAACTTTCATTACATTACACATAACTGAGGATCTTTAAGGTCTAGTGTCTTGGAAACCAGGAACAAAATACATAAAAAAAAACATAAAACATTCTTCTTAAACACTTGAAAGGCTTCTCCTTTAGTTCATCCTATGTTCATTATGCATCTCATAACCTGGGGACTAACATCAAATGAAAGGGTGAGCAGAAGGCCCAGTAAGGGAAACAAGAGGAACATTTTACATGTGAACTGGATATACTTCAATAAGGACATGAAAAGGACTTTAAGGCATGAGAAATAAATAATGAGGCATTTCATAATAAAAACAAAATTTTTCATAACTTGAAGATGTGGATGCAACATTTAATATTGACAATCGTTTCGTTTCACCAAGGTCCATCCCCAAGGTGTCGTTAAAAATTACCAAGGTTATTCACCAAGGCATCGTTAAAAATGGTCATCTCTAGAGATTAAGTCTTTACCCAATGCATTGGAGCGCTATCTGGGAGCACCCTTAAATTTTCCTTTATTATCATGCGAGCCACATATATCATCATCAAACATTTCATAAATAACCCATATAGCATAAAATAAATGGGTTTCATTTCATAATCATAACGTTTTAAAAACTGCTTTAAAGACATGATCTTTACATCACTTTAAACCCACGGAAAGGGAAAGTGGGTCTCATGTATGTAAATCCCAGAATTTAAAATAGATCATTTTGATATATATGTGAATACCCTTGTAGAAATAAGAGCTTGAGTATTCACTTTATAACATAAAATAATTTTGAGAAAAGAGGGAGGCATTTTGAGACAAAAATTCTGCAACATAACGGCTATGTTTCGGGGTTTTAGAAAACATTGAAAAGAGAGGGGACATGGGTCACCCACTCACAATTGATCCATAAAACAGTAGGGGGAAAAAATAAGAAGGATATATGGAAATGGTAATGAAGTTTTAAGGACATACCATTTGAAATGAAAAAAACATGGAAGGAAGACAAAAATTAGATTTCTCTTATGAAAATTCGGCAGCCTAACGACGTCACTTAAACTTCAATAAAATTGAATTGACAAGGTCAAATAGGGTCTCTCATAATATGAACATAAGAGTCCAGTATTATAGATATAGAGATCATACCCCAACATAATAGAAAGGAACTTGAAAGAATTGACATGAAAGTAGAACTTCAAAACGAGAAGGGTGAAGAACCACTTAAAAATTCGGCAGCCTAACGGTGCCACTTAAAACTTCAAAATACTGAATTGAAGAGATCAAATGGGGTCTCTCATCATATGATCATAAAAGATCAGTATGATAAATTTAGAGATCATACCCCAACAAAATAATAAGGAACTTGAAATACTTTACATGAAAATAGAACTTAAAAAACGAGAAGGGGTGAAAGAATCTCTTAAAAATTCGGCAGCCTAACGGCGCCACATAAACATTCTTAAAACGAATTGATGAGAGAAAGAGGGGGTCTCTCATCATATGAACATAAAAAGGACAGTAGGAGGAATATAAAAGAACATCCTCCAACATAAGAACATGGAGCATAAAAGATATGACATAAAAGAGAGTACTTGAAAAGAATGAGAGAGGTCAGATCCCTTACCTTAAAACGTGACTCTTGAAACTCAAAGGATTGGACCTTGAGGGCTTGGGGGCACCTTGGGAGGACTCCTTGGAAGGTAAGAAGACCAGAACTTCGTTGGGGGAGAGTTGGGAGTGAAAACTAAAGGAGGAAAGGGTGGGTATTTATAGGGAATGTGAGGGGACAAGGCATTAATGGCCAAGGGACACCTCACTAGTGGTTTTGGCAAAACCATGGGCTTGCCCATGGTATTTGCCCATGGTATTGGCCACTTGGGACACCTCACACATTATCTTACTATTCATAATTCGACCATATTGAATATATACTTAATACATCATTTAATGATGTCATTAAACACCCGTAACTTAAAAACTATACTTTCACTATTCACCGAAAATTCAACTTTCTCAGAATAATCCCAAAATTTAACCTTAACCAAATATCAATGCTATGATTTCAAAAATGAACTCCATTTTATAAAAGTAATTTTCTAAATATTTTTAATTTTATTTTTATATAAATACACTATTCATCGAAAATTCATTTTTTCAGAAAAATTTCCAAAAATTACCATAACATAATATCGATGCTCTGAGTTCAAAAATAAAGTCATTTTTATAAAAATAATTTTCTAATTATTTTTAATTAAATTTTTTAATTACAAAACACTATTCATCCGAAAAAACTAATACTTGAATAATAATTTATGAAACTGTTATTTACCCATTTTATTGAATCACATTACTTAATCAAGGTGTCTAAATTATATTAAAACTTTCTTTGAGTGAAATTACTAATCCATTTGGTCATATTACTAATCCTAATCATAAAATCACTATTCATAATTTACTATTCATCAAAAATCAAGTTGATCTTATTAGACTCCAAATTTTGTACTGAACATAATTGTAGAAGACCATTTTTTGAAAATCATTACACATTTTTAATTATTTAAGGTTTACATAAACATTTTTAAAATATCCTTTTTCTAAAATTCATCAAAAATATGCATACTATATTTATCCGGTCATTTCAAAATTCATAATCTTCATCATAAGAAGAAATCCCAATTTTTATTTAAAACAAGGATTACACAAGGTAGTTACGGTCTCGTTACATAGCCCCTTATAATACCAGCATAGGACCTAAGAGTAAGGTGTGCTAGGGTGATAGAAGCTTGGGGCGGCTCAGTCAACATTGCCCGAGTAGTAATTTCTATCAGTTTGAACTTCTCACGAAGGCGATTCCGTTCCGGCTTCACATGATGAAGTTCGTCTTGGATTTGATCGAGAGAAAATCCCAATGGTGCTACCTCCTTCCCAAGCTCTGTTAGATGGGCTTCGATCGGTCCAAGACTACTAGGTGAGTCCATCGAATCTTCTTTCTATAATAATTAACCAAGATTACTTATATCAAAACATTTTGTTCACAGTAGTCATATTGACCGATGGTTATATAATAGTCAAACCCCACTGATCTCATTTTAATTATAATCATGTTTATCAAATAAAACGTTTTTTTTGAGTATAACAATAACACATAAAATTGGGAAACAAAATTTATTTTAAAAAAAAATTCGGGTCGTTACAATATCTCCTATGAGGAGCAGCCAGTAAAGATTCTAGATCAGAGAGATAAGGTTATACACAACAAGACGACCCATCTTGTAAAAGTGTTGTGGAGGAACCATAAGATTGAGAAAGAAACTTGGGAACTAGAAGAGGCAATGAAGGAGAAGTACCCTCACCTGTTTCTGTAAAGTGAAATTTCGGCGGCAAAATTTCTTAAGGGGGGAAGAATGTAACGACCCAAAGTTTTTCAATGGAAAATTCCCTTCTTATATTTATGTTATAAAATAATATTAAAACACAAAAAAATGAACTTCTAAGTGATAAGTGACCTTTAAACATAATTTGTCACTTCTATGTTTGGAATTTTGAAAATCTGACATACACAGTTGTGTTCAAGAAGATTTTTGGACTCTAATGAAACAAAAATATTTATTAGTGAATAGTAAAGTACCCTTAGGAATAGTAACATACCCTTATGAATTGTAATATGACCCTTATGAATAGTAACTCATCCAACATAATAGTAACATTACCTATGAATAATAAAATAAAATTTAGACTCTTAGAAAGTGACAATTTGACCGTAGTAAATGTTTTGGTATTTTGTAAGTCATAAATAATTAATTTTAATTAATTAATTAATTTAGAAGAATATTTATTTCCCTAAATTGTATTCATAAATTATTGAATCAATTTCTTATTGTTTTTGGATAATTTTATAAGACCCTGCGTAATTTTTGAATGCACTATAAATCAGTTTTAATTTTAAAAACAGTTTTTTAAAGTAAATTATGATTTTAATTAAATATTAAATTAATAATATTTAGAAACTTATTTTTGAAAAATGGACTTCATTTTTTTATTCTACACGTCAAACAATGGTAGGGGTAAATTTTTGGATTTTTTCTGAAATACTTCAATTTTCGGGTGAATAGTAAAACAATACAGTTTTTTGCATAATCAGTGTACACTAAATAGCATAATTAATGATGTAATGACGACATAAACTTTCTAGAACATTAGATTATGCCAAATTATATTAAATTTCATAAATGGTTCCTTAAAATACAATAAATCCTATTCTCAAACCTAAAAAGAACTTTCCAAAGCGTAAAGTCAAAAGGTGATTTCTTAAAGTGTCTTTTTCTCTTTCTTTAACATTCCTTTTAATAAAGTAATGACTTCGAATTATAAAGAAGAGTTAAAGCCTAAAACGAATTATATTATATTAATATACGATTTAGGATGTCAAAAAACTACTATTACAAGTCTAACTTTTGATATATTATTTTATTTAATATTTTATACTAAAAACACCTCCCGCCTCATGTATAAATAAGCTCCCCCACTCCTCTTGCCAAAACAGACCTCTCAAGCTTCAAGCATTGTCTAAGATCTGCCAAACCATCTCCCCTAGACCCTACCCAACTTCCAAGATCTTCTGGTATCATCAAAAGACCAAGATTAGGACCTTAAGGAAGTTCTCAAGAGAAGGATTTAAGAGGTAATTTCCCTCCCTCTTCTCCTTTAATTCCCTTTCAAGTTCAGGTTCATTTCTTGATCTATCCCTACCTATCTTCATCCAAATTGTTTTGTAACTCCATTATTATACAAATAATATAATTTTATTATTCTAATTGGATATTATATCATCCAACCCCCTTACCCTCTTCCATTTATTTTATTAAAGAGAACGTTGTTCGTGAGGTGTTAATTTACTACCTTCAAGAACAACAAGAATTCTTCTTCCATTTCTACATTTAGATCTTGTCATGAAACCATTTTTTTGGTTGAACCAGAATATTTTATATGTATTATGTTATATTTAAAGTTCTATAAATATCCTATTTCCATATTACTAAGTGAAAAGTTAAAACAAGTTTGTTGTGATCCAAAAACCGCTCAAATTAACCCAAATAATCATCATTTAATTATTATCTAATGATTCACCCACAATGATCTAATATAATTAATTATAAAATCACTCGTGCTCCTCTAATATCACTAATATCATTTAATATCATTTCTGGATGTTTACCCATGTTCTACCCGAACTTCATTTTAAGAATACAAGTGAACCACCCAAGAAAAACCATAAAAATGAACATCCCCGAACAATGTTTTTAAACTCTATTTGTAATCCAAAAGAACATAATATGACATAATGAAACCAGAATTAACCCTATTAATGTACACATGGTCCTATATTTCTAATTAATGAGTATACTGTCATTATACAGGACATTAAAGATAAGGAAGCATTCAGGTACAAGGTAAGGGGAAATCTCGAACCCAATTTTCTTCCTTCGAGTTCTCCCTCTTTCACTCCATTTTTGATATGGTTACTCCTCAAAGATAATTTTTCCATTATTGCCTTTAATTTTCTGGGATATACATGTTTTTCACTGGTTTTTATGTCCAACAAAATGTTTTCCAAAAGAACTCTTCTTTTAAGAATACCCCTTTTACTTCCCACTCAAAGTGAACAGTTCTTGTAACATGTATTTTATTCCCTCTTTCGTTTGGGAACCCAAAGCTTATGAATATGTTATTATGAGATGAAACCCATTACATTTCATGGCTTCATTATGTTAATTTATGTTATATGTTCATTGTGTCAAGCATGATAAATGATAATGTTATTATGTGGCCGGTGCACCCTGAATTATATAGCGCAATATGAATGTTTAAATGTGACGGGTGAGCCCGAAATTATACAGTGCTCCAATGCATTGGGTAAAGTGATGAATCTCATGAGTAAATGTGAAATTATGTGTGAACAAGATTCTATCTTGGTTCACAATTACGTGTGTTAGTTAACCACTAAGATATGATGTTTCATTTTTATGCATTTCCACATTTCAAGTCTTTTATTTATACTCCTATCATTTTCATGATCTTTAGACTATGTTATGATTATGCTCACCCCATGCTATACTATTCTTATCTATCATCTTACTAGAATTCTAGATCACCCCTTTTGACGTATATCCTCATATGGCTACATGTTCTAAGGAGAGGATAAGTGCCAATAAGAAACTAGAGAAGAAGAGATTAAATAAATGAATATGCTTGATGTTGTATTTGTTATGAGTGGTCGTAGTTTTCCCAAGAAAATAAACCTATGGATCCTCTATGTGTAATAATATTATGTTTCTTATCTTTGAAATGATGTAATAGTAATGTAAGAAAAGGACGGGTCGCTATAGTCCCTCTTCTAGAAGAGGAACCAGTGGAGGCACCAAGAGTACTATAACCCATTGGGTCACCAATTCCACTAGCACCAGCAGCAGACAGTGCACGTAGCTTGAGCGCGTTGCATGAGTTCCAGCGCTAGAGGCCACCTAGGTTTATGGGAGAGATGGACCCACTAATGGGTGAGGATTGGCTGGAGGCCATGGTGAGTGTTTTCCGACTGGTAGGGACACCAACCGATCTCATGGTGATTCTTGATGCCAGATTTCTATAGGAAGCAATGGGAAGATGGTGGAGCTTGATTCTCCAAGTTCACGATGAGGTGACGCTTCTCTGGGCAGACTTCGAGAGCCTGTTTTGGGAAGAGTTTTTTCCAGCGACTCTTCGCGCAGTGAGAATTAAAGAGCTACTTCATCTGCAGCCGGGCAGCATGATTGTAGCTCAGTACTTAGTGATGTTCACATAACTCAAGATACTCCACCAATATGGTGAAGGACCCATTATTCAGGGCCCGGACTTTCGATCAGGGTCTCAAGTGGGAGATCAGGGATTCACTGATCTCACTCAGCATCCCGACGCAGGTGTGGGTGTTAGAGAGATCACTCTTGGTGGACAGTTTTCTTGATGAGAAGTCTCCACTAGTGAGATCCAACACCAGTCAACACGTAGCAGAGTCTTATGCAGTTGGCAGAAGACAAATGTCACAGAGTTCTAAGAGGACCAGACCAATAGGTGGATGACTGCATGACTTTGGATCAGTTGTGCTGGGCACCTAAAGCGGAGACAGACATTCTAGGAGCGGGCAGTGTTTCACATGCGGTGGGCAGGGTCACATGGCTCGTGACTGTCTGACCCACTGTTCAGATGATCAGTAGACGGTCGAAGGACTGCCCAGGCAGAGACAAAGATTTGATCGAGGTGGTCTACATGGAGTAGACAGATGTGGCAGAGGAGCTGGTCACACAGCTGGTGGTGGGAGAAGATTTGAGATATTACCGCCACCACCACCAGGAGGTCCACGCCGACCAGAGGGAGCTGGTGGAAAGGGGAGACCTAAACTCTAGGTAGCTGAGGAATAACATCACTATTCTCTGTAGATGATATGAGGTATGATCTATGTATACTCCACCTTAACTACAGTACTTATAGCCACTAGTTCCAGTCATCCATTAATTTCCACCACCCTCATTCAAAGCTCCTAGATTCTGATGGAGGTGTTGGCTCGATCCTTATGGCTAGAGACTCATACGAGAGAATATTTGATGATTACGAACTGGTTTCAGCAGTGTGAGCTTACTTTAGGAGGAAAGAACATTGGCTGGGATCTCCTAATAGCGGCTTCAAAGCCTTACGACATCATCTTGTGTATGGAATTTTTATCTATAGTCCATGATGAAATTGGCTGTGTTAGGTGCAAACTGTGGTGTGCCCGTACGGATGGGACCAGATGTACCAACAATAGTGATAAGAGAGCCTTTATAACATAGGATGGTCTCTCCCAGAGGAGAGTGCATCCGATCACTCATTAGTTGGATTGCCTTACCCTCAAAGCTGTTTAGGTAGAGAAACTGAGCTATCGTGTAGTGGTGGACTAGTACGCGGATTTATTCCCTGATGATACCACAAGTCTACCTCCTCACAGAGAGGTGGACTATTATATTGGATTATACCCCGAGATGACACCAATATCTACAAAACCATATCGTATGGCTCCCACAGAGCTTCGTGAGATGAGGGTATAGCTAGAGGACTTTCATAGGAAGGGATTCATTTGGACCAGTGTTTCTCCCTTGGCAGCCCCGATTCTGTTCGCCAAGAAAGAAGATGGGAGCTTAAGACTGGACCAGGTGATCGTGAAGAACAAGTACCGAATCCCATGAATTGGAGAACTCTTTGATTAGCTGAAGGGAGCACGGTGGTTCTCCAAGATAGAACTCGGATCAGGCTATCACAAGCTCAGAGATCGGAACAAGGATGTGCAGAAGATTGCTTTCAGATGTCGGTACGACAACTATGAGTTCTTGGTTATGCCTTTTAGAGTAACCAACACTCCAGTAGTGTTCATGGGACTCATGAACTGGAACTTTCATCTCTACATTGATTTCTTTCTCATAGTCTTTATCAATAATATTCAGATCTACTCGACTAAAGAGGAGGAGCATGCGTACCATTTGCAGGTAGTACTAGGCACACTCTGAGAGCACCAACTTTATGGTAATCTCTCGATGTGACATTTATGGATCCTAGATGTTCACATTCTGAGACATGTCATCTTGGATGCTGGAGTTGTAGTGGATCAAGCAAAGATTGAGGTGGTACTTGAATGAGAGCCACCTAGGAGTGTGACAGAAGTACAGAGTTTCCTGGGATTGGCTGGATACTACCAGAGTTTTGTTCAAGATTTCTCCAGATTTGGATCACCACTTTCAACCTTGACGAATAAGGGGAAACCCTTTGTGTGGTTGGAGAGATTCCAGGAGAGTTTTCAGGAGCTGAGGTAGAGGTTGACTAATTCCCCCATATTGAGTCTTCTAGAGGAAGGCGTATGGTACGTAGTCTACCGTGACACATCAAGTACTAGACTCGGGTGTGTCCTAATGCAGGAGCGAGCATTGATAACATATGGTTCTTGATAGCTGAGAAAACATGAGCAGAACTACACTACCCATGACATGGAGCTGGAAGAAGTGGTGTTTGCCTTGAAGATGTGGCGGCAGTATCTGATGGGCGATCATTTTACCGTGTACTCTAATCACAATATTATTAGGTATATCTTCTCTCTGGAAGTTCCTGAACCTGAGACAAAAATGATGGCTTCAGTTTTTCCAGGACTATGACTTCAAGATAGTCTATACTCTTGGGAAGGGGAATGTTGTTGTAGATGCATTCAACAAGAAATCTGGTATACACCTTCTAAGAGAGGTGATAGATCAGCTTTCTGCTTTACATATATCCTTTGTGGATAGAGATGGGGAATCCTTCCTTCAGTATCATATAGTAACTCACCAACTCTTTCAATGATTTAGGGAGGCACAGTGTGGGGACACTGACTATAGGGGTAGATGTGCTCAGATATCCACAGGGCAGGCACCTAATGGATTTTCTGAAGGTGGGGACAATGTCATCCTCTTCAAAAGACATACCATGGTACCAGTGTCACTTCAGGTGGACGTTTTGAGCGAGTTCCACACATCCCCTCTATCGGTATTTCGACTATTGGTGAAGATGTTCCAGGATCTCCGACGACAACACTTGTGGCCGAGAATGAAGAAAAGAGTCATAGAGTTTGTCTCTCGATGCCTCACTTGACAGCAAGTGAAGGAGGAGAACCAGGTACAAGAAGTCAGTGTTCAACCATTAGAGTTTTCAGAGGGGAAGTGGGATGGGATATCCATGGACTTCATGATAAGATATCCACGTACATCTAAGGGACATGACTCTATCTGGGTGATCATTGATAGACTCAACAAGTCACCCTACTTCCTACCGATCAAAGAGCAGGGTTCAGTAGAGAGCTTGAGACGCTTTATGTGCAAGAGATTGTGTGGCTACATGGAGTACCTTTGACAATTTTCTTCGATCGTGATACACCTTTTACTTACCGACTATGGAAGGGGTTACAGGAGGCTTTCAGGATGCAACTTCTTTTGAGAACCACCTTTAATCCTCAAACGGATGGCCAAACTGAGTAGACCATTCAGCCACTCGAGGAAATTCTCTACCCTTGTGTCCTTGACTTCAGTTGTTGTAGGGAGGATCAATTTACTTTTGTGAAGTTTTCGTACAAAAACAACTATCACTCCACCATTGGGATGTCACCTTTTTAGGAGTTATACTGGCGACCATACAGATCATCCTTGTGCTGGACTGACCAAGGGTTGTTAGCAATAGTGGGACCAGAGATAGTACGAGCTACCATAGAGAATGTGTTGGTCATCCATGAGTGGATGAAGACTGCACAAAGTAGGTAGAAGTCATATGCCGACATGAGAAAGAGACCTATAGAGTTCGAGGATGGAGACCACATCTTTCTACGGGTCTCACCTTGACGAGGTTTACAGAGATTTGGACGATATGTAAAGTTATATCTGAGGTTCATCAGACCTTTTCAGGTCCTCAGCAGATTTGGTGAGGTGGAATACCGCTTAGCTCTTCCACCTTAGTTGCCCCGGGTGCACGACGTCTTTCATGTATCCCAGCTGAAGAGATACGTGCATGACCCTTATCACATCATCGACCATGGAGAGCTGAACGTCGATGATGAGGAATCTTTTACGGAGGTTCCAGTAGAGATTGAGGATTGACAAGAGTAGGTCCTTCCTAGATGGTTGATACCTTTGGTGTGCACGTTCACTAGCATCATGAGAACCTCCAGGAGACCACATGGGAGCGGGTGGCTCAGATGCGTGCTCAGTAAAACCACTTGTTCCCTTAGTTTGAGTTGTGGATTACGAGGAAGTAAATCTTGAGGTGGGGAGAATGTAAAGAGCCATAATTTCAAAGTAATTTTTTTAATTATATGATAATTTTACGAGTCTGTGAAAACTGACGACACATAATTCCGAGGACCAGAGTTCCTGGAAGGAATATCGGAACATTATTTTAGGTACGTTCTTTAAACGTGCGAGTGGTTTTTTTTAAATTTCTGAACCGTTGCTCAGAATTGAAATCTGAGGGAACCGTTGAACTCGCAACACCGATATTCACTTAAGGATACATTCACCTCCATGGGAAATGGTCGAGGGTGAAAGTTAGTTTTTTGGTTTTTTGTGAAAATAATAAATAAAATAAACACACGATTTATTTTATTTTTTTTGTAACCACCCTCCATGTGAATGTTCAAGGGTAGGGTACACCATAACTAAACCTCCAATTCATGTTTAATTGTGGTGGGGACCACCCAAGTTTTCGACAACCTCTGGAATTGAATTTAGGGGCAGGGACCACCCAACACCTATTAATGGGGGGAAAAGAAACCACCCAACCCTCCTATTTAATGTGAAGGAGCCTCTTAAGCTTCATCCACATTAATTACACTATCCCAACCAAATTAAATGTGATAACAAAGGTGTTTAATTAGGATATTTTGAAATTGTGCAAACTATTAATTATTTAATAAACACATCAGTTGGCCATTTTTCTTTTGGGTAGAGCCTTGGTAGAAAAGCTTGTCAATGAAGACCTTTTTATCCAAACGAAGAACGCATTATTGCAACGAATAACATCGAAGAAGAATGACGACCCCAAATTAAACCTTCTTCCTCGAGACGTCCTCCAACGTAGGATGTCTTCGACTATGAAGAACCGACGCAAAAACCGATGATCGAGGAAGACGCTGATGACACCGACGTTCGTCTTCTTCCTAATGATTCATCTGCTTCCCCACGACTCTGTCGATGTATCAACCCGAGGTAGGGGTTAAATGATCTTTGATTATCAGTTCACAAGTACACCCCTTCTTTTCTTTTGTGAATTGGGAAGAATCTTTGTTGGAGGGTTTGATTTTCTTTGTTCTTGTGAACCTCTTTCTACTGCTCTAATGCGGAGAGTGCGGGCCAACATAACATGTCACGTCCTCTATGTAACCATTGTGTTGTTTTTCAGTGTTCTTCAAAATAGAGGAAGGCGACAAAGGTGATGGAGGCAACCGTGCCACCACCCACGATCTCCGCGAACCGCGCTGCCCTCGCAGTGCTCCGGCCTCCCGGCCAAACTAGCCCTGCGCTGCTGCCGACCGAACTGGCCCCGAGCTATGCCAAGCCCCGAACGTGCCATTCCCTGGCTGTACAAGCCTCCCAGATGAGCTGCCCTAGCTACGCCATCCACCAGACGCGCCACCCCAGCCGCACCGGCTTCCTAGTCGAACCATCCCTAGTCGCGCCTCCCGCTGGCCAAACCGGCCATGGCTGCACCCCCCCCCCCCCGCCCCCCCGGCCGGGCCGCCCCGAGCCGTGCCCCTGCGGCCCTCCAAGCTGAACCTTCCCCATGCCCTGGGACAAACCGCCCTCATGCTGATATGTGGCTGGTCCATGCCCTCGCTGCCAGTCTACGCCCTCGCTGCCGGTCTGCGCCGTTACATCTCTCCACGGCCCCCTCGTGGCCCACTGGGCTGGGCCCAGCGGGCCAGGATGAACCCAACGGGCCGGGATGGGCCCAAAAAGTCATTCCGGGTCGACCCGAACTGGGTCAACCCAGAAGGGGTCGGGCCGGGTCAGTCCGACAGGGTCGACTGGACCCAGGCCCACTACAACCCATTTACATTTCTTCGACCATATCACTGGCACTGGACGTCTGTTTGACGAACCGTCAGTGGCACTAGAAATTTTGGAGCATGACGGTCCCTTTGAGTATACTACACTAAATTTTGGGGTATAGTTGAGATTCGGTTAGGTTGTATCATGCATGATTCCAACCGGGCCCCCGATACTAAATGGCTAATAACTCACAGACTGGGTGTTCGATTGACTCACCATATGTTGTGTTGAGACCCCTATGATGAGGAAAAACTTTGAGATACTTCTTAGTTGGACTTTGTGATATTTAGAGTATCGACCAGTATCCCCTAGAGCATATCCTCCCAGAGACGAGTGAGGGTAGTGTAGAGACCTAGTAGCTGGCAGAAACCTCACGACTACTGACAATTTGACTCGGAGTGGCTCTACTATCCTAGTGGGGAGCGCCTTGGTGTCGCGGTAGACCCACGGTACTCAAAAAGAGGAGTACCTTAGAAGGATACAAGGGGGAGCGCGCTTGGTGACATGGCAGACACATGGTGTAGAGTGCGCTTGGTGACATGGCAGATCCATGGTACTCGATAGGTGGAGTACATCAGTAGTCCAAGGTTATTGGGAAGGACCATTGGTGTCTTGGTAGGCCCACTGTACTCGATAGGGTAGGATTTCACTAGAAATCGAGGATTCGACAATGTGACTTGGGATGTTACTTGATACTATCCCTAGAATAAAATCCTGGTTTGAGATGAGTTAGTTTTTCTGTGTTTTCATCATGATTGAGATGAAACAATTGATAACTAAGTTATAGGTATGGGCATATACCTAAGTAAGGTTTTCTGTTGATTTCATACTTTGTGGTTTATCCATTTTGGATTTTGTGAGACCTTGAGGGTCTCGGGGTCCCTACTGAGTGTCTCTATACTCACCCTTTCACAGGATATGCCCGCACATCATTGTGTTGGATGTAGACGATAGACAAGGCTGATGGAGGCTGAGAGTACCAAGACTAGATGGTACCTAGAGGTGGACCATACAGAGAGTTAGTAGACAGAGGAGATAGTCGAAAGTGCTGAGGAGGCGATCTGTACCTATCCTTCAGGTGAGAACCCTAGAGAAAGATCCAGTAGCTATCTTCCCTTATCATTCAGTGGTATTGTATCACTTTTGTACTTGTAATTTCCAGTTGGTCTTTCATTCTAGCCCCTTTTACATTCATCACTTTTCTATTATACAATTTACTTGATGTTTTTCCAGCTGTGTTCTTACTTGTGTTTGTGTTTATAGGTTATAAAGGAAATTCCTTACCAGAGGCAAATGAAGTTCTTACTGGCCTAACCCTGTGTAAATAGAGAAACCTGGTTCTCACGTAGGTGGAAACAGACTCGATGATTCTACATGACTCCCTTCATGGCACTAGATCCATCACTTGGTCGATTGAGTATACCCTCAGAAGATGCAATGATTTTCTCAACCATAACATCCAGGTTACCCATACATGGAGGGAGGGTAACAAGATTGTGGATCACTTAGATACGATGGTAGAGCACAACTCTAATGTCAGATGTCTCCCAAATATTACCTCTCTTAAACCAGAAGGCATCAATTTGATCCGATGTGATGCTCTTGGCCTTCACTATTTTAGGCCCCCATAGGGAGGGGGCCCTTGCCTCCTCACCTCATTACGCCCTTGATTTGTACTTGTTTCTCCAGAATAAATTTAATAATGATGATGAAAGGAAATGCCTTAACAGTTATAGGGAATTACGCCTTTGGTGCTAGTCGCCAGCCCCTGACCTTTGGAAGGCGGGCTTGGGGTTGTCACGAACCGATCCCCCGGGGGACAGGTCATGATAGATGGTTCTCCCACATGGAAGATCTAGAACCCTCTTGCATGAGCATGATCTGGCCTGGTTAGAAATCATGGTATTCCATTTTCATATTTATTCTCCAAAATATACATGGTAACTACCATGTATGAAAATCAACAAGCCAAACATATGAATTCTTTAAAATTTTAATCAGACAAAATATGGTATTTATACTTATACTTATCCATATTATTCATGAAATAATAAGGATATTTCATTCCTTCAATGAAACAATAATTTTTTAAAAATAATATTTTCATGGTCCTCTTTAATTGACACACACAATGTGAACTTCCTCATATTCAATATTGACATGTCTATGATATTAAAACTAGTTCACTGATAATCATCATTAAATTAACTTCATCAAAAATATAACATTTCACCTATGGACATATCATAGATAGATATTATCTTCAACAAAATTCATGGGATCTCATATAGACTTACAATATAATATTATTTTCAACACATATTATCATTTAGTGATTCATAACTTAGTAACACATTGATAAGATCATCAAGATCCCCCTTTATATTTATCATATATATCAATACAGAAAATGGGACATTAATATATTTTATTCATAGGTCTGTAACATACTGACCAGTTCAACAAATCCTCATAATTAAATTCACTTCATCTAAAATATAATATGTATCCATTGAAATTCATGTGGAATGATCTTATCTTCAACAACATGCATGGGATATCTATTACTCTTTCAATCTAATATTCTTTTCAAATGCATATTAACATTAATGGATTCATCATATAGTAACATAATAACCAGAAATACAACAAAATAGTTGGATCTTAAATACACATTTAGTATTTTTTGTTCAAATTAATGTTGAAAATGGGATTTCAATATATTTTCTTCAATGCATCCCTCACTTTTTATTTTCTTCTCTCCCTCATGCTGATTCCAAATAAAAAGAACCAATAGATAATAGTATAGTTTATTTCTAAGTTAATCTATCAAAAATCAATCCATTATATGTATACATAGGCTAACTCAGTTTAGAAAACAATTGGTTCTACTTCATATTTTAATACCTTCCATTATCAACATGGAATATGAAAAAAACTAATATATAAAAACATTATTTCTTACAATAAATACTATTCAATAGTTTTTGGGTTAATAGTAATTGGTTGATACCAATTGATATAATGAAAGTTGATTTTTTATGGTACAAATTATACATAATTTTTTAACATATATTCAACCTGAAATACTAGCACTCATCTCAACACATATATTAAAAAATGATCAACTACAATAATAGGGTAATTTTCATGGAATTAGTGTTGAATATTCTTCAATATTCATTTGATCATTTAAAAGATTAATTTAAGTTATACCCTATAAGATCAAATATAATTACATTTTTATTGAATAATGTTAAAAAATGTACTAACATACCTCATCAATTAGTTCATGAATAATTACATTAAATAATTATATTTTTTAAAATATATCTCACTTAGAACTTCTTTACATACTCCCCCTTAATGGAGGATCACCAATTTGACTTCATATATGTGGATCATTTTATTACTTTTTCATCTAACAAAAAATTTTTATGAGTAACAATTATTTTTATATCATCTATGATATTAACTTGAATTTTTTTTATCAATTATGATAGCTTGATTGTTTTCAAAAGGTTTATATTTGGTTTTTTAATAAATAATATTTAATATAGTAATAGATATAACACACTAGGATGATTAATTATATAAATCATGGAATTAATATTAAATCCTACAGATATGACAATATAACTTCTTTAATTTAGTTCTCCCTTTGAATATGTTCATCACATTCAATTCCCTAAAAAAGAACAAAAATTATGAATATGTGAATAAGGTGGATTCCCATTACTTCTCTGTCTGAGAAACATAGATGAAATTTTTTTCTCATCCATGATACTTAGATACATTATTTTCCATGTGAGTGATAACAATTCATGATGTATTTAAGGAATTTCATTAATTTTTTCAGTACCAAATAATTGATAATTACATTTTTTAACTACTTTGTGTGGAATTTTCTTTGATACTACTTGTTATCAAGGAAAATTCATCACCTGGAGATTTGTGATTCATATTTTTTATTTATTCTTGATCAAGTGATATAAAAAAACACTCCTCAAAGATATGTCAATCCCCTTTTCACCCTTTTCATGGTACTTATGTGATTATACGGTTATCATTTTTTGACGACATGTTATAAAATTTGGATTTATCATATGAAATCTCCTGTTCTTATTTTATTTTCCTTCTTTTTTTCACATCATCATGTAAAATTAAAATAATTCCACTTGGAATATAAAATGATTTCTCTGTATATCTACAGAAACTCTAGGTTTTTATATTTACCACCTAATTCCTTTTATTTTTATCTTATACTCTTTCTTATATCATTTATTAAACTCTCCACTATTCAATGTGATGTTAATGGCCTTTTATAGTGATCCATGGAGTGTCCTATTTTTCAATACAGTACGAAATTTATTCATATAGGTATATTAACCTTCATGAATTTCTTGGGTTTTTTCTAAAATAAATATTATTTTTATTTTCACCCAATGATGAAATATCTACAATCTTTAGCTTATATGGTTTTTTCATCAAAATTATTATTTTTTTAATTCTTTATTGAATAATAATTTTATTCCTCTTCACTATTACACCTAAAATTGAAAATACCATATATATTCATCAATTATATTAATATATTTATAACATTTACACTCTTCCATTCATTGTGTAAACTTTTCCTTATCAATTTTCCAATCTTTGATGTATGAGTCCCATGATATTTAGTTACTAACATAATAAAGAAAAAAAATAGATTCCATGTTCCCAAATATTTCAATGAACCATATTCTTTTAGTAAATATTAATCTATTTTTAGAATAATATATGGGAGAGATTGGTATGCATTTTTTTAGTTTCATGTCATCTTTTTTATAATATTATTTAAAGGGTCAACTTATTTTATAATTATATTTATTTACCATAAATATATTTTATGCACTTAATTTCCATTCATTATCCAATTTTTTATATGTATTTATTTTGATCATGAGTTATGAATATAATAAATATTATAAAATCATTATTATCAATGTTAAATTGTACCTTATTTATAGAGGCTTCATTAGATTGATAATTTTATGAGGATAATTTTTCAGGACACTAGATGAAGTACTTTCAAGATTAGACATCCCCTTTGAGGTTTGTATAGCTATAGCTCTTATAATATATTTGCTTCTTTCAAAATTTTGCGAAGACCGAACTAAAACATTTTCAATATTTTCAAGTTTTACACATTGTTTAAGAAGATTCATATTAAGGATAAATTTATCATTCTCTATTTAATTTAGGAAATCATTATATTCTTTTTTAATCTTCACAACATCGTCATCACGAATCTAAATTATATTCTATAAAAAGGTTTGAATATCCTAGATATTGTATTATTTTATCAAAATTTGAGCATTATTTACATCTATTATGAATTTATTTATTTATTAAAATTTATTGTAATTCTATTCAAGTAACTTAGTGGCATCCTATTTCCCCTAAAGTGTACTTCCTCACTGATCTTCAAAATTGTAACATCACTATTCAAGTTCAATATTATATTATTTATTGGATATATTTTGTTAGGATATATTGATATTGTATTGAATAATTTATTTAGATATTTCATCAACTTCTATAAATTTTAATTAACATCTATTATTTATTTGTGAATTCTATTGAATGACCCACATATCAACATGACTGGTTGCGGAGGAAAATTATGTAACATATCATTCACTATATGAAATAATTTATTATAAAATTATATTGACATAAAATCACTCCCACTAATTATTGGATCATATGGAGGATAATTTAAAGAAGCGTTTTCTATCTTATCCTTTTCATTTTTGTATGAAGTACTACATGTGGTAGAAATGTTTTACTTCCATTTTTTAGTAGAATAAACTACCAAATCTTGAAATAACTTGCCTGATGTGTCTTGTTCATGAATAATTAATTATAAATATTAATCATCGTTACTTACAACAGAGATATGTAATATTAATCATTTTTAACCCTTTATTATCTATGTATTTTATTATCTTGGATGAGATTGAATTTTGATCTTTGATAGATACAACTCCAAATTTTCACTCCATTTTAAATTTATAATATATATCAAATAAATAATATGTTTTATATTATAGAAAAATAATAGATATTTGAATGGAAGCCCTAATAACAATTTTGGGATCACTATTGGATGGAAAAAAAGAGAAGGAGTGAATCGATATTGGATGAACATTTATCACTTTTAATCCTTTATCAAAATATATAACTCTATCCATTTCTCAATGAATAATTCCCGTTTCTTCTTCACATATACTTGGAAAAAATTCACATAAATATTAAAAACATAAGTAACATGAGGTTTTTATAATTAGGTTATCCTAAAATGTGGATTACTATGTGCCTGGTGTATAGTGGTTATTATAACACTCATAAACTTCTCTACTTTTATTTCCAAATAAATATCGAGCAACAATATAGACTTGACATTATTTTCCTACCAGTAACCAGGTATAATAAAAAAAATTAAATTAATGTATTATAATATAGGATATTAACATATCCCTACAAAAGGGTTTATAAATTCATAACAATTTTTTTCAATAAGAATCTATAATAATGATTTATTTCCTCTCTATGCACTAATTGATATGATTGCCTCTATTTTATAACAATCGTGTGTTGTCTCAAATATTTAGAAATCAATTAGGTTTCCTCTACTTCTTCAGTCACAATAATATCAAGATGATCAAAATTATTATTATCAAGATCTATTCTATAACCCAAATAATAATAAGTAAATACTAAATCATTCAATATTTCTTCTTCTTTATTTCATCATAAATAACCAATATGGTATATTCAATTTTACTGATAGTTTCTAAATAGTCCATGAACATGAAATAATTATTTCACATGTGATATTGTTATAGTTTTTATGGTTTTTTAAATCATTACATGCACATTTATTTCTTATATTTTGAAATATAAATTATTTTATAAAAGTACATGGTATGTATGTGATTAAAAAAAATAGATGTCCATTGTGTTGATCTTTGATAAAATTTTGAATACATGTAGAAGTGTAAATATATTAAGGAACTATATTCTTCCTAATGTAACCCTAGGTTGTTATTTTAATGGTAAAGGGTGTGAGGAAACACTATAGTTCATGTAATAGTGTATCTATAAAGTTTCCCATTTTTGAATGAACAATAGGATTCACATTCCCTGGCATGCCTCGAATAATGGGTCCCGGTAGCGATTCCCTAATGGCAATAGAGACGGCCTCAGCCTTCCCCCTTCCAATCGTTAGGAGGGGGGAGGATCTCACCCATCTAGCTTCGAAGCCTCGCAATTTCCTGCCTTTCTCCAATCCTGATGCTCGCCCTATTTTCCTTCCATTTCACTTATCCCGAAGGTCCCCGAGCTATTTGAAGGCACACCTCAACTTCCATTATCTCTCTTGGAGTACACGGAAGCTTCAAGACTCTTGGATCTGACCCTAGTGTCTTGTTTCTCTCATCGACATCCTTCCGTAGATGAATTTGTCTACTTCATCTTCAAATCTTGGGGGTTACAAGGTCGCACGATTGTTTGTCTTCTCGAAAAATGTAACCTGAGGGTTCATTTCACCTCGGAGGAAGATATGGTTCTCGTGTGGTCTAGTGCACCTCGTAAGTGCATTGGTCTCAGATTTTTCTTATTCCGCTGGTCTTATGATTTTAATATAAATCGGGACTCCTCTTAAGTAGTAATCTGGGTGACTTTACCTGAATATCCATTCCCATTCCAAAACCCTGTAATCCTCCAGATGCTAGGGAATATGGTTGGATTCTTTCTGTGCTCCAACAACAGGACTATGTCTGTCAGTCATCCGATTAACCTGTTGATATTTGTAGAGGTTGATGTATCCAAGTAACCAGTGGAGTGGGTATGGGTTTCTATTGGTGAAGAATTCAGGTGCAAGAAACCGGTATTATTTGAATCCTAGATGGAGAATTGTAAGATTTGTAGGCGTCTAGGTCATCTTGATTCCAGTTGCCGGAAAGAAGGTAGGTTTGGGGGTTTTGATATGATGATTGACAGAGTTGAGGCAATGACTCAGGTAAGAGGTAATTCTATGGTGGATGTAGAAAGGCCTGTATTCAAGGTTTTGGATATTTTTTCCTATATGAAGAATGATCTAGGTGATTGTAAGAAGACTAATCATGACCCGCTGGATTCAGAGAAGGCCGATGAGGCTTTCTTTGATGAATCCATAGAAATCAGGCTTCTTTCACCTCATCCAAATGCATCCAGTGATACTGGGGTTATGTCCTTAGCGGTAGTGGAGGAATACAAAGGTGATAAGGGTGTTTCTATTGGTGATTCCAGAAAGGAGGGCGATCCATCTGTAATGCAGCAGGGGAAGTCCTTATTGCTTGCTACTAGAGAACCTTATAAGTGCCAAGGTAAGCAAGATGGGGCGAGTGTATTTGGTCCCTTGGACCATAACATTCCCACTTCTATGTCCCCATCCTTTCAGAATACTGGGAGTGAATAGAAGTATACTAATAGCATGGAGGTTAAATCAGGAATGGTGGACTCTCCGTGAAGGCTGTGGCCTCTCAAAGAAGGCCCGAGGGTTGAGTAGAAAACCGTTTTGAAGGTCTGGTGGTTGAAGAGAAAAAATTGACGTTTGTGGAAAAAGATTCAGGTGATGTCAGTTGTAGCCATCTTTTAGTGGACAGTTTGGAACATTTCCAAGGGAAAGGTCCCCACAACCCAAGAAGGAAGAATGTGGAAAAAGGAAAGTGTGACTCAGGGAAATGCATTGTGGTCCAAGGGAAAAACCCAAGGGATTAAAAGAATATTTTCACTTACTTAAACTGATGGAAACTAGGTCGGCTAAGAAAATGGGATGTAAGGAAAGCAATGACCCACTAGGATGGAAAAGTGGAGATCAAAGTTCAGAACCAAGACTGATGGAAGAAGAGGTGGAGGAATGTCTGAGGCTCATATTCCACTACACAGAAGAAATGACTGAAAAAGTCATTCATACCAACACATCAGATAAGGATGTTCCATGGATTTATGAAAGAAGGTTTCAGGTTGAGGCCACTGAGGAGATATAGTTGTGGATCGACAAACAAGACAGAATCATCGCCCGGGGCTTCAACTAAGGCAAAATCACCCTGGAATAATTCATCCAGAAAATGGACAGAATGGTTTCTCACCTCGCATAACACATCAAGGAGAATCCAGACACCCAAGTTAGTACTCTACACTAGGAATTATATAGATTGTCCGATTTAAATAATCTTAGTCTAGTGTTTAAAATTTTTTTGAGCTCTTTTAGCATGTAATGGTCCTTGTTTTCCAAACTATGGTTTCCCACATTCCCTTAAAGTGTCTTAATAAAAATTTATATTTGGATGGGGGGATAGGATTCACATGATCTCTCTTATTCATTGTGAAAAAAATACTTGATTCATTGAAAAAAAGATGAGCCTAGAATAACATTTAGAAAATTATACTGTCCCTTTAATTATTTGAAACCTAGTTGGATTTTGGAATCCCTAATTTTCATATTAATGTGTCACATGGTAGGCCTTATTTCATTCATGTGAATGAATCATATAGAAGCTCTTTTTCTCAATAAAAATGTTATATCTCACAATATAATAATTATATTAGATATATTGGACTTAAGTGATATTATATTATAGAAAAGGTTTAACACATATTACCCATTTCTTTACTAAATTAAATCATATGTTTCATTTTTATATCAATAATATTTTCACATCACAAATGATTTTAATATCATTAGAAATCTAAAGATTTAAATATTTTCAAACAAGGGTTCTGTTATTTTTCATTGTCATCACATGATGTTAAAAAGGTGGAATTCTCAAAAAATATATTCAATATCACATGATGATAGACTCACATTAATGTGTTTATGAATGTATTCTTCACCTATACTCACCTCATAGTTTTTTTGCATCAATGCTTCATCCTTTTACAATGCAATTCCATGCATAATGTATCATGCATAGATGAGGATCTAGTGTATGATACAATGACAATCTATAGTTCATAAAAATAATGGTGATCTTGGGTTTGATCAAGATCATAATGTAATAATTCTATATAAATCTAAACCCCTTGGAAATTTATATAATAGAGACGATTGTGTGTTAGTAATTGAACAACCATGACTAAATTGATCAGGCATCTCTTCTTATATGCATAAATTTTTGACACTGTAAGGGTAACCCATGTGATTCAATATAATATAGATATTTTATTAATTTTGACTCTATTTAATTAAAAAATATGTGCTAAAGATATTTTTACACATCACTTGGTTCATCAACAAAAGGAATTCACACAATCACTCACTCGGAAAGAACCACACCCTTATATAGTCCCTCGCAAACCCTGTGGGTGATATGTTCCCACCAATGATCATGTGAACCCATGTTAACTCCCTATGAGTGTAATGAATTACCCCAAAATTGTTTCCATACTTTATTTCTAGGATGTATCTCCCCTAATTTTGATCTCACTCCCAAATGTTTGTGACTGAGTTGTCATAGTTAGCCAGCATGGTTTTCAAATTTTTTTAGTGAATCCCTAAAATATACATAGTAATTACCAAGTAAAATAAAATGTCATGCAAAAAATTTTACATATTCAAAATTTTCATGATGAAAAAAATTATATTTTTCATGGCCTATATAATTTAACTTATCCAAATTACTCGTATAATGACAAGGATATTTTATTCCTTCATCTAAATTTTTTTCATGAAAATTTATATTTTCATGATCTTCCTTCATTGATGCAGACAATGTTAATTTCTTCAAAACCAATTTACACATGTATAAGATACTTATACTAGTTCAAAAAAATCATAATTTAATTCACTTTATCCAAAATATAATATGTGACCATTCACCTTATTGTGGATAGATATAATCCTAAAAAACATGTTTGGGGTATCGTATAATTCCAATATAATCTTACTATGAAATATATATTTACATCATGTGATTAATCACTTTGTAACACATTTACAAAAAATTCAACAAAAAAATAGGATCATCAATATTCACTAAACTATTTCCTTATAATATAAATAATTCCTTTGATTTCATTATATTTGAATTTTATAGTATCACACTTGTGTTCTTTTAAATATTACACTTCCATTACTGTAAGGGGTTTTGCTTCTCAAATATTTATTAATTTATGATTCATATTCACCACATGTTTCATTTTTTTTATTTATTTGTAATATATTTCATTAAAAATCCTTTCATACTATTTTCATTTGCGGGATTAAACCTGTCGAAATCCATCATTTCCATTTACATACTAAATCATCTTTTCCTACATCCACTATTTTTCTTCAAATTTATTTTGTCTATGAATACCCTATTATTATTTAATTTATTTTAAATAAATAATCCTTGATATCCATAAATCATTTTATTTTTATAATTATTTACATAACTATATAACATTGATATATATAATGTTCATTTGAAAATTCACACATAGAATGAAATTTCACTGATTGAATGAGGAAATATAGGAAATTGTTATGCCTTTCATTCAAATTGAATGTTTATTGACAACTCAAGAATTTTGATTATGTATTATTTTACCATCCAACTTCTTTAAATGTATTATGACTATTTTTAATTTAATGGGAAAATATTGACCTTATTAATTATTTGTATATCAATATGGATGCTTATAGATTACTAAGGAATGTTTATCATGCATTTTATTGATATTCATATATTTTATATGGAGGTTGAATTAGAATTAAATAATTTATGTGTGGGGATGATGTTATATTTCCACTAGATGCGTTTCTTGAGACAATTTAGCTTATGTATTTTGGTGTATGACTACCCAAAATAAGGTATTTATGAATCACATGGACATGATGGTAATATCATGACTTCTATAATCATTATTTATTGTCCAAGGACATTGATTCAGTTGTCCATCATTATGTATTTCATATCTATAAATATAATTTGCATCACCCATTAATATATATATTGATATTTTAACCTTGGTTTTTATATTTTCAATTTTTTTTGATTGTGTAATTTTTTTGATTATTTATTCCTAAAATATTGTTTACACTCATATTATTATCACTTCTGATCATTGATTGTTATCCCTTACGATTACACTTACTGATCATTTGATCTGACCACTGGTTATATTGCTATTTCTCTATGTTATGAAAAAATGTATTACACATGATATGGCTTAAAATATATATTTGTTTAGAGAATTTTTTGGGAGATATTGAAGACATATCATGGATTGTGTACTTTATCATAGAGTGGAAAAATTCCTACCTAATGATATATACATGAGCATTGAATGTTAATTTTTTTCATTAAATATATAGAAATCTAAAACAAAATGGATAATAAGATGTATGTGACACAATATTTTTTAGTGATGTTGTAATTATTGATGGTTAAAATTGGGACACATCAGTTTACTTCAAAAAAGGTATGTAAATAATATATTTATTCACACTAAATTATTGGTGTAACATCCCAGGTAAATAAAGAACATGACATTTTACACATTTATTAATATTTATGAATTAAATATTAATTTTACTTTAAAGGGGTCTTTATGTTTGATAACGTACACGATACGCAACAACAGGTTTCTTTGAAATCTTATGTTGCAGACTAATAATAGACTATTATTATTTTAAATAGTAGTTAACTCCTATACATTATATTGGAGGTAATGAACAAGACAAAATAAAATATTATTATACATGTTTGTTAAATGTATCTACATTTATCCAATAAATGTTAGAGGCTTAAAATGTGAATGAATCTAATTTTGAGCTTAATTTACATTAAAAGGTCGATTTACCATCTTTTAATGGTGAACACTCTTTAAATATTGTTTTTTTCACTTATATATGTTCTATTTTACTGAATAAAATTATTCTTTATAATTAAAACATCAAAATTCACTTTGGATGAAATTTTGGTATTTTTCTGATAAAATGAAATTTTTAATAAAAAGTGAAACATGTTGTATTTTAATTCAAAACTACATTTTAATATAATTTTTTTATATGGAGAGATTGTATTTTTATTTGGTTTTAAAGTATAATTATAATATTTTTAACCATTTAATCCAATATTGGTCGTTGGAATTAATTTCACTTTGAAATTGGACATAAACAATTGTCAAACTTTTGATAGTTATTGTTTCATAAAAACATGCTATTTGTTTTAACAATGGGAATTAATTTTAAATTAATTAATTCAAATTCTATGTTTTTAATTTGGTAAAATAGACATCATTTTTGAATTCGTAATATCAAAAACAACTTAGGCTGAGTTTTTTGTATTTTTCTAAAAAACATCAATTTTTGATGAATAGTGAAACCACTTAGTAGTAGTTAAAAAACTAACTTTTTCATTTATAAAACATTTTACCACTTCTGTGAGTTGAATTTTAAAAATCCGAGAGACAAGTTTAATATCAAGAATTAAAATGTGGTTCAATAAGATGAAAATAATTTTGGTGAATAGTAACTTTTGACATTTATTTACCGTAGTTAAAGGTTAATAGGGTAATTCAAGGTAAACATAATCATAAAATTATTATAAATTACCATAACACTTGTCTTAACCTTTTTTAATGAGTCATGGACAACCAAGTGCATCCTTTGGTCGATTTTGGGACCCCATGGTGCCACTTGGGAGTGATATTGGCAGTTTAGATTAATTAATTTAAAGGAAAAAATGTAATAAACAAATATCTTTTGGTAAATTAATTTTTATTTGGTGTTATATAAATCATATTTTTGACTATAAATATTAATTTTAAAGCTAAAATTATTTCCCACATAATTATTTTTTTAAATCTTTAGAAGTCAAATAAATTATGTTATTTATGACACAATAGTGATGAAGTATTTACCTCATCAATAAATGATTTAAATTAATAAGATTATAAAGACTAAAATAATATCTAAAACCTATCCAATTATTATTGGATGATTTTATTTTTAATATTAAGCATCTTATCTTCGACTTTAAGGTGTTTTGGACCTTTTTAAACTGAGGATAAGTTTATAAGAAAATAAAAGTTTCACGCATTCCTAAAAATCCCCTCATCTCCCTAATAAAATGATACCACTTATAACCAATTACTCACACCTCTAAAGCCTTTTGGCTCATCAAAACTCTGCCCAATTAATCTCCCTACATCCCTTTCCTCCTCCTATAAGCCTCATGTTAGGCATAAGGCACTTCAACAAACCCTTTTGGTTAAATCCAAAGGGAGTTACACAAATTAAAGGTAATAGTTTCTCTTAACTTCTTTTATTTTATTTTAATTCTCCAACCCCTAAAATCTTTTTATTACTTTATTTTATAACAACACAAATATCCTCAATATATTAGTATGTTTTTATGAGAAGTCTTAGAACTACACTTACACACACCTCCATCTAATGGGTGAATAAAATTATGTTTCTGTGGATGACAAACAAACTCCTCACGAAACGATGACTGTTAAATTATCTTCTACCGCCTCTCATGGTGGAAATTATGATGAAAATGTATTTATATATGTTATATATTTATGTTTTCATTATTCCTATGTATTTTTTCATTTATATAACTCTTTTATGGTTTCTATAGTGGGTAAATACGACAATCTTATTAGAGGAAGTGCGGACTACCGCCCCCACAAAGTGATATGACTCGTTAATTCTTTATTTGAGACATATAAAAGACGGAGTTAATTATATTTTAAATGATATTATACTGTAATTATAATATAACTATGTATCATTTTGTTTTTAATTCCATTAAAATAAGAAATAGAAATGGAAGTAGCGTTCAGGCGTACGTACGGCTTTCCGTCTCAATGAACGGTGCATTTAATTTCCTAACTCTAAATGTTATGTACTATTATAAATACATGTATATACATGATATATATGATATATATTATATATAAATCATTAATATAATTATTAATATAATTTATATCTTATCACATGAAAAACCTATAATTATAAGGTGTTCATTTTGTTTAACTGATGTACCAAATATCGACAATACAAACATTATTAACTTAAATAATTACATAATATTTATAACATTGTAATACGTAATATAAAAGGAATATTAAGAATGAAAAAGGTTCTTAAGAAATTATAAATTATCTTTAGTATATTATTCAAGAGATTAAATAATGAATGGGTTAGGTCGGACACAAGGTAAGGGATTTTCTTATCTCACTTTTAATTCTGTGTGATTTCCATTATTCGCCACTTATTCATTGCTTGTGGTGTATTGTGTACTGACATTTGATATATATTATCATGATATTCTTTACATTCAAGTTATTATGGGATTCATTTAGTTGTTATTAAATTTTGGTCATATGACTCGATTGATTACAACGTGGTAAGGGGTTTTCATCTCACATTTTATTTCTATGAGATTCATGTCATATTTGCCAATATTTTACTTTGTGTGGTGTACATACTGCCACAGATTTTATTCTATGAATAATATAGTTTCATTTATGTGTATTTAAATCTTCATTTAATGATCCTTCTATCATGGGGTGTATGTTTCGTAAGATACCAAATCGGTAATGGGAACATCTTAACACAATTTCCATTCCTTGGGTTAATATTCTAATTCTTAATTATATCATGATATTATTATGTGTAGAATCATTGTTTATTTATTTATGTTTTAATTTCCACTCCCATTTTTCTGGATATAATTTTGATACACATAATCACTCCACTGATAATTTCTCAAGTATCGATATAAACTTGATAAGAGTAATTTTAACTCAATTTCAATTAATTGAGTTAAAAATCAAAGTCATTGGTTTTGTCTTAAAATGAACATGTGTGAATGTCCTCTGATTGATTTACACCAAATATCCAATCATATTGAGTGTATTTATATCTGTCACACATAATTATGTAATTGATTTATCCTTAATCTAAGGATACCGTTTTTATAAGGGATTTCGTCTCAAATTACATTCCATTGAGACTTCATTGTTGTTATGGACCAATTTACTATTATATGGTGTATATATTGTCCTTTGGAATATTATATCATGAATAAATTTATTATCATGATATTATAATGTTCTGATTATATTTTTATTTCTCAATTATTTGTATTCAAGTGTCTCTCATTTTGTTAAAAACTCTGTAACTAAAATATCGTTTTCAATGTTTGAAATGTTTCTTCTTCTAAATATTTCTCATTAATTTCCATGTTTTCAAAAATGGTTTTTAGGATCTATTTATTTATATGGACATTAATTTTTTGAAATGATAATTCATGTAAAGGATTCAAATTGGAATTAGACACATTGATTCAAAAATTTAATTATTAAATGTTTTAAATTGTTTTGAAAATGGTTTGATAAAGCCTCTATTACGTCAATATCTTGAAATGATATATTGTGGTTGCTAAGTGTAAATGTTATCTTTCCTTTATGCTTGGTTTATGTGTTATTAATATTCTACGGATATTGGTCGTTGTTCACATATACTAGTGGTTCCATGATAAACCTAGTGCGGGTAAGCCCGATATAGTTCTCCAATGCATTTGGTAACGAGATAGAGGTAAACGTTATTGTTTATCCTATGATTTTTAGGGAATATAATGTGATGGGTATTACAAATGTGACTCCCCATGTATCTGTGATAGCTACAATGTTAGTATGTTATGAATTCCATAACTTACCTTTAGGATTTCTGATTTATTTGTGTTGTTCATAAATATTATAATTTCATGAGGTATGTTATGGTTGAAAAGTATGGTTTCATTGATTTGTATTTATTGATGGGTTAATGTTTCTTTTCTTTATTTAATAACCATTACCGATATTTTTATGCTCATCACAAGTATTTGAAATGTTTTCTATAGGTCGTAAATATGAATAAGGTCACGGATGGGATCAAGGAAAAGTCTTGCTATCTAAAACACAGAACTAGACATATTTCCCTTTAAGAGTTTTTTTATTTTAAAGAAAAATGGATACTGAGTAGTAATGTATACATGTAATTTTCAAGTTTATATGTAATAGTTATTTCCTAATTCTCTAATAATATAAACCTGAAAATATCCTCAATGAGAATTATTCATTTAATTAAAGATTATGTAATGTATAAGGCTGGGTCCTTATAGTTGGTTTCAGAGGTCGGTTTGGATAAATTTAAGGGTTAGAGTATTCATTAAGAATAAGTGACATAACCAAATTGGTTAGGATTTTAGAAAGAGTCATTGTTTATTTGATAAATAAAATGAGTTTAAGATAACTTTAATAAGTTTATCTTTTTTTTACCCTAATCATAATATATTATATGATGATTTTACTGATATACTCACAATGACTTTTTTGGTTTTAATAAATGCCTAGATCTAATAGGCACCAAAGTAATAGTGAATGTGAAGAAAACCGTGACAGTTTTCTGAAGGAGAAATTGAATGAAATGGGAGAGTCAATGTGAAATCTTGTGGTTATTCTCAACCAACTATCTATCATCATGATTGTCCACATGAACCTTGGTAATTTTTATAAGGCATCGTATATGCGAGAAACAAATCCACATATAAGTTCAGGTAATAATCATAAAGGTAAGTTTATTAACAAACCAATGTGTAATGGATGTTGAAATAAACAAATTGGAAAATGTTTCAATGGAACGAGAAGATGATATTGATGTGGAAATGAAGGTCATAAAATAAGAAACTTCCATTGAAAAAGGAAGCATCCATTTGACTCTAGGAAATGGAAAGAAGATCTTTCAGAGGGATCAATTGAATGTTTTAAATATGGTGTGCATGGTAATTATACAAATAGATGTCCTAAAAAGACATTTCAAGAATGGGATCACATGGATCGTAAAAATATATGTTTTCAAATGCCTAATGCCATTAAGATTGAGGATGAAAGAACTGAAAATGACCAATGAAAGGTATGGATTAATTCTTAACATATGTTTTGATATTATTGAATCATAGGATACAATTCATTATTTTTTTAGGAAATAAGTATTTCAGAATAAGTTGGTAAAAAATGGTTACTAGATCATGAAGAACGTTGAATGTGTAAGAGGTCAACATGTATGGGGTTCAAGAGTTATGGTAGATTTTAGGATAGTGAAATGCTTAAAAGTATTCAGGATCTTTTGATGATGGGTTTACATTAGAAGACTTTTAATAGTATGGGTAACCCTGAAGTTTTATATTTGAAAATTTTATTCAAGGAATAATTATATTTTATTTTTTGTTTATAGTTATAAAGAAACATTTAGGTATATATGATCCTTGAATTTGAGGCAATTATAGGTTAATACATTTTGGGATGCAAAACAAAAGTCATTAGACAAACATTGTGGTTAAAATATGTTATGATTATTTTTGATGAATTTATCTATTTTTGGGAATGTTATAAAAAGATATAGTTTTTAAAAAAGGATAATACGCTGACCGCATGACAACCCATCGCGTTGGACAAACTGTGGGAATCAAACCCACAACCAAAGTGTGATTGGGATTTATCACCTACCACTGGAATACGTGAAGTCCCTAGTTAGTTTGAGTAATTATTTTTAGTTAGATGATTTTATGAATCTATTATAGGTTGGTTTTTTTGGGTTATATATTGAAATTATTGACATATCATGGAAAATATGTGAATTGGTTAATTACATTACAGTACGAGACATTAAGAGTAATATATGTTATTTGGAGATAAATTTTAATATTTATCGTAGAAGATTATGTGATAAAATCCTTATGAATTTTGGGATTAAATATTACATTCGATTAATTTGAATTATTTTGTGGACAATTGTTTATAGAATGGTCTTTGTTGAACTTTGGGTAATTTTTAACAAATTTTAAACATTTAGAGTAGTTTTTTTTATAAAGGATTATCCTTTTTGGGGATTATCTGACATTGTACTAACTTTTTCGGTTTTGGTTAAGGTCTATATACATGGGAAATATATAGTTCATATTATTTTGGATTATGTGATTCTCTCGAAGTTTATTATAGAGCTTTTAGTGTGAAAAATTCATCCTGAATACTCATCTTTAGGAGAAAATATGAGTTTGTGTTAGAAAGATAGTAAATGATGAATGTATAAATGACATGTAACTCTGTTTGTTTATGTATTTAGTTATTCTCATAAATAAATTCCTCAATAAATGTAACTTAAATAAAAAATTTTGTCTGTTAACTTTTCTTACTGGGGATTCAATGACTTTTTAACACATCACAAGTTTGTAATTTTCTGGTGGTTAACTTTCTCCTAATCATATTTTCTATCAGTCTCCATCAGAACCTGATGGTTTTTTTTCTCCTCCATACACATGTTTTCATGGAATCCTATTATCTGTTGTCTCAGGTGACCTTTTTACTTCTCTTTCATTCTTTTAAAGTTATAGTTTTACTGACTCTTTTCCGATGTGAGACTTTTAATGAAGTTTCCATGCCCAGTTTTAGAATTGCGAGGACACAATTCTCAAAAGGGAGAAAGGATGTAACATTACAGGTAAATAGAGAACATGAAATTTTTCATATTTATTAACATCTGTGAATTAAATATTAATTTTACATTAAAGGGGTTTCTATGTTCGATAGTGTACCCGATATGCAACAACGGGTTTATTTGAAATCTTACGTTGCAAACTAATAATATAATATTATTATTTTAAATAGTAGTTAACTCCTAGAAATTATATTGGTGGGAATGAAAAAAACTAACTAAAATATGATTATACATATTTCTTAAATTTATTTACATTTATCCAATAAAAGATAGAGGATAAAAATGCGAATGAATCTAATTTTAAGCATAATTTAAATTTGAAGGTCGATTTACCGCCTTTTAATGGTGAAACCTCATTAAATATAATTTTGGACACTTTTATAAGTTCTATTAGACCAAATATAATTATTTTTTAGAATCAAAACATCAAAATTTACTTTGGATGAAATTTTGGTATTTTTCTGATAAAATGAAATTTTTTATGAAAAGTGAAACATGTGGTATTTTAATTAAAAACTACATTTTAATATAATTTATTTATATAGATAGATTAAATTTTTATTTGGTTTTAAAGTATAATTAGAATATATTTTAATATTTAATCCAACATTACTCATTGAAATTAATTTCACTTTGAAATTGGACATAAATAAGTTTCAATCTTTTGATTGTTAATGATTCGTAAAAACACTCTATTTGTTTTAACAACGAGAATTAATTTTAAATTAATTCATTCAACTTATATGATTTTTATTTGGTAAAATAGACATCATTTTTGAATTTGGAATACCAAATACAGCTTTGTATGAGTTTTCGGTATTTTTCTGAAATACTTCAATTTTTTATGAATAGTGAAACCACTTACTAGTAGTTAAAAAACTAACTTTTTCTTTTAAATAAAATTTTAACTCCTCTGTGAGTTACATTTTGAAAATCCAGGAGACAAATTTAATATCAAAAAGTAAAATTTGGTTCAATAAGATGAAAATAATTTTTTGGTGAATAGTAACTTTTAACTTTTATTTATCGTGGTTAAAGGTAAATACGGTAATTTAATGAAAAAGAATATTATAATTATTCAAAATTACCTTAACAGTTGTCCTAAAATTATTGTATGAGTCATGTCCCACCATGAGTATCCTTGGGTTGATTTTGGGACCTCAAGGAGCCACTTGTAAGTGATATTGACACTTTAGATTAATTAATTTAATGTAAAGGAAAAACTGACATGAACAAATATGTTTTGGTAAATTAATATTTATATAGTGTTATATAAGTCATATTTTAGACTATAAATATTCATTTTAAATCTAAAAGTATTTCAGACATAATATTTTTTTTTAATTTTTAGACGTCGATTAAATTAAATTGTTTATGAATCAATATTGATGCAGTATTTACCTCATTAATAAAAGATTTAAATAAATAAGATTATAAACACTAACATAATATCCAAAAATTGTAAAATTCTTATTGGATGATTTAATTTTGAAAATAAGGCATCGTATCTTCTACTTTATTATGTTTTGGACATTTTGAAATCAATGATTAGTTTATAATAAAATAATGTTTTCACACTTTCCTAAAGAGCCCCTCCTCTCCCTTATAAAAGGACACCCCTTATAACCAAATTCTCACACATCTCAAGACTTTTGGCTCGTCCAAACTCTACCCAATTAAGCTACCTACATCCCTTTCCTCCTATTAGAAGCCTTACCTTAGGAAAAAGGCACTTCAACAAACCCTTTTGGTTAAAACCAATGGGGGTTACCCAAATTAAAGGTAACAATTTCTCTTAACTTCTTTTCTTTTAATTTAATTATCAAACCCCTAAACTATTTTTATTCCTTTATTTTACAAAAAATAAGTATCATCAATATACTAGGATGTTGTTATGATAAGGATTCTATGTACACAAACAAACACCCCTATCTAATGGGTGAATAATATACTATTTATGTGGATGGAAAACAAACGCCTCACGAAATGATGATTGTTCAATTATCTCTTAACGCCTCTCATGGTGTCCATTATGATGGAACTGTATTTACATGTGTTATATATTTATGTTTTATTTATTATTTTTCATTTTTTTATTTATATAACTCTTTTATGGTTTCCATAGTGGGTAAATACGATAATCTTAATATAGGAAGTGCGGACTACCGCCCCCTCAAAGGGATATGAATCTCTAATTCCTTACGTGAGATGTATAAAGATGGATTTAATAATATTGTATATGATATTATACTGTAATTATAATATAACTATGTATTATTATGTTTTTAATTCAATTAAAATAAGAAATAGAAATGGTAGTAGCGTTCAAGCGTACGTACGTCGTACCTTCTCCAAGAACGGGGCATTTCATTTCTTAACTCTAAATGTTATGTACTATTATAAATACATGTATATACTGGATATATATGATATCTAAATCATTAATATCATTCTGAAGACAATGTATATCTTACCACATGAACAACTTGTAATTATAAGGTGTTCATTTTTTAACTCAAGTACCAAATATTGACAAAAAACCATTATTAACTTAAATGATTACATAATGTTAATAACATTGTAATACTTAATATAAATAGAATAATAAACTTTAAAAATAATATTAATCAAGTATAAATTAACTTTAGTTTATTATTCCAGATATTAAAGAACGAACAGGTCAGGTCGGATACAAGGTAAGGGAGTTTTTTATCTCACTTTTAATTCCGTGAGATTTCCATTGTTCTCCACTTATTTATTGATTGTGGTGTATTGTGTAATACCATTTGATATATATTATCATGATCTTATGTATATTCATTTTATTATGTTCTTTATTTAGTGGTTATTAACTTTTGGTCATACGACTCGATTGATTACAACGTGGTAAGGGGTTTTCATCTCACTTTTTATTTCTGTTAGATTCATGTTATATTTTCCACTATTTTGCTTTGTGTGGTGTACATACTACCCATGATTTTATTCTTTGTTTAATATACTTTAATTTATGGTTATTTTCATATTCATTTAATGATCCTTCTTTCATGTGCTGTATGTTTCGAACGATACCAAACAGGTAAATGGAAATTTTTAACCCAATTTTCCTTCCTCGGGTTAATTTTATAATTCTTAATTATGTCATGCTTTAATGATGTGTAGAATAATTGTTTGTTTATTTATGTTGTAATTTACGCTCCCCTTTGTGTGGATATTCTTCTGATACACATAATCACTCCACTGATAAATTCTCAAGTCAACGATATGTACTTGATAAGTGTAATTTTAACACAATTTCTATTCATTTAGTTAAACATCCAATTCATTGGTTTTACCTTAAAAAGATCATGTGTTAATGTACTATGATGGATTCATACTGAATATCCAATAATATTTAGTGTATTTATATCTGTCACACATAATTATGTAATTGATTTATTTTTAATCTAAGGATACCATTTTTATAAGGGATTTTGTCTCAAATTACATTCCATTGAGACTTCATTGTTGTTATGGACCAATTTACTCTTATATAGTGTATATATTGTCTTTTGGCATATAATATAATGAATTCCTTTATTATATTGATATTATAATGTTCTGATTAAATTTTTATTTCTAGGTTATCTTTATTCAAGCGTCTCTCATTTTGTTAAAATCTCTTTAACTAAAATATCGTTTAAATGTTTTTAATATTTATTCTCATAAATATTTCTCATTAATGTCCATGTTTTCAAAAATGGTTTTTAGGATTTATTTTTTTATATGGACATTAATGTTTTCAAATGATAATTCATTTAAAGGCTTCAAAGTGGTATGGGAGACTTTGATTAAAAAATTTCTTTATTAAATGTTATATATGGTTTTAAAAATTGTTTGATATAGCCTTGATTATGTCAATATCTTGAAATAATATATTGTGATTGTAAAGTGGAAATGTTATATTTCTTTTTTTCTTGGTTTATGTGTTATTAATATGTTATCATTATTGGGAATTGTTTACGTATACGGGTGGTTTTGTGATAAACCTAGGGTAGGAGAGCCTGATATAGCTCTCCAATGCATTGTGTAACGAGACAGAGGTAAACGTTAATGTTTCTCCTATTAGATTTAGGGAATATACTGTGATGGGTATTCCAAATCTGAATCCCTATGTAGCTGTGATAACCACAATGTAAGTATGTTATGAATTCTATAAGTTACCTTTAGAATTTATGATTTCTTTGTGGTGTTCATAAATATTATGATTTCATGAGGTATGTTATGATTGAATAGTATGGTTTCATTGATTTGTATTTATTGATGGATTAATGTTTCCTTTCATTATTTTATTACCCTTACTGATCTTTTAATGCTTATCCCAAGTATTTGAAATGTTTTCCACATGACTTAAAGATTAATAGTGTCATGGATGGGATGAAGGAAAAGTCTTACTGTTTAAAACATGGAACTAGAAATGTATCATTTTAAGAGTTTTTATTATTTTAATGAAAATTGGATATTGTGAAGTAGTGTCTACATGTAATTTTCAAGTTGATATGTAATAGTTATGGCCTAATCGCCTAAAAATCTATTCCTAAAAAGATCTTCAATGTGAATTATTCATTTAATTCAAGATTATGTAATGTTTAAAGCCGGGTCCTTGTAATTAGAGTGCAGGTTCGAGGATATACATTTTTTTGAAAATTATTTTAATTGATGATACATAATGATCATAAAAGGAATTTTTTTTGAAAATATCTATGATAAGAAGAGGTTACAACTGGGAATAATAATAGATAATTTCTGTTCAAAAATAGAGAGAGAAAATATATATTTGAGAAGTCCAAGAGATCCCCATACAAAATATTTAAATCATATAATATATATTTGATTATGTTCATATATTCCATTAATGATATTTATTATTTTTAATAGAGAAGAATATTTATATCAGATTCTAAAAAAGTGATCATAAATTTTTGAATATTTTGAGTGCTAGTGGAGATGATCTTCATCCGTTATTAAATGAACACAGAACATCAAGAGATCTTTATCATTTTTTATGATTTATTATAACTATTTTGATGTTGTGTATAATTTATAGAATTTTTGTAATGGTTGTAGTGGTTTGTTATGAAATTATAGTTCACGGGTGATTCAACATTACCCATTCTTAGTTGGTTGATAACTTATATTATAGACCTATAGTTAAGATATTAACTAGTTGTAATAAGAAGTAGACTTACACACTATGGATGATCCTTGTAAAAACTGTTATATTATTTGTCCTTGATATTTTTTACGCTATCTTCCAATACTAAATGAATAATATTTCTATGAGAGTGTCATCCTTTCATCAATTAAAAAGGTTTATTTCATGAACTAGATGAAATAGTAAAAAAATACGACACTAATTCCCCCACCACACCCCATCGTGCTTTCATATAACCCATTGGTTCTAAAAATTCGTATAAGATCCATGTTTCCCACATTTAGGACTGTATCAGTGAACATAATTATAGAAAAAATAAACTCCTTCAAAATTAAAAGAGTACCAACATTTTATAAAAAATGTTCCATGTTGGAAAAAATGGATGTTACCATATTTTTTATCACTTGGGATATATTTTCATAATATAATTATGTAAAGTTTTACTCTTATTAAAATGAGTGATAATATGAACATAAATAATAATATAAATTTAAAATTTGATGGAAAATCATGTAATATTATTCTAATGACTCTTTTTTTTGAAATTCCTCTTCATAGGGATTGGTCTAAAAACTACTAGGGAAGTATACACCAATTTAGAAAGTAACTATGAAGGTAATGTCAATATAAAAAAACAAAAGTTAGAAATCTATAGAATTAATATCAAAGTCATAAATATGTATGAGGGTTAATTTATTAATAACTACTTCACTAGATATAATTAAATTGTTAGTTACATCATGAAATTAAATAAAAAATTACATGATGATGTCATTGTTAAGGAACACATGAGGAATTTCTCAAATAGGTTGAATAAAACATTTCTACTTTATAATATGAGGATGTAATTTTTCTTAATGAATTTCATAATATCCCTATTTACCATGAAATTATAATGAAACTTTATTTAAAAATAAAATAAAAAATGACATGATTTTTGAATTTAAGAGAATGTTAATATATAAAGAATAATATAAAAAACATTCTAGTGAATCATATTATGGTAATTAGATAGATGAATATGCAAACAGAATTTCTTCTCTCAACTATAAGAAATTTATAAATTGTAAAGGCATGTATAAGAGTAAATTTATTATAAAATATTCAAATTTGTTGATATTATACATTTTTTTCAATTTTGTAAATAAAAATAATCAAAAATTTGAGACTGATTTAAATTTTGATAATCCCATTAACAAGAAGTAGTATATGAGAACTATGTCTAAAAATATATCTAGTTATTTCAAGAAAACGAATCTAAGAGTATTTTAAAAAAAATGAAAATAATTAAACAAGAATGTGGAGAAACTATATCCATCAATCTATCCAAAGATAAGGAGAATGGAGAGTTTATGAACGTTATCTCACATTTATATAAGTAATAAAACTACCCAGCTAGTGAATAAAATGGTGGTGGAGAAACATATAATAAGCATATGATCCTATATGAGTTGGAAAATTAACTTGAAATAAAACATAATGGTCAAAAGGGATATAAAACCTCTAAATAGGGTAGGTGAGAAGAAGTTTTAATCCTATATTTTTTTAAATAATAATACTCATCTCATTTATGAAACTAAAAAATTATTATTTATAATAGTGCTATATGAAATGTTAAAACAATACCTTTATGTAATGTTGGTATTTAAGGAATATGAATTGATCATGCTGGAATTAAAATACATTGGTACTAAATAAATGATAAAAAGAGTCTATAATGATTCATGAAATCCATTTATTTATAATATGAGATACCCTTATTAATATGAAAAATCCAACACATATTCTTAGTTTACATCGGTACATGAAACTTCTATAAAAGATAAATATGTTTTACTTTACCATGGTAGATTAAATTCAAGATATATACAAATATTGGTAAGAATAAATGATGAATAATACGTATACACATTATTATAATAAATTAGATAGAAAATAGTTCCAATCTTTTCAAAACATAATAAATACTAATATTTTAATAGATAAAAAATAAAAAATAATTGAATGTATATTTTGGAATATTCTTATAATTATAATAGGTTATTTAGATATATCAGATATTGTTAGTGTTGATGGATTTATTTTCATAAGGCCTATAAAAACTTCTATATCATGTATCTACCTAGGAAAAGTCTAGAAGTAATGGGTAGTGACTCTGAGATGAAAAGAAGTGAGCCCCTATAGATGAATGTAATGAACATGGTCATTTTAATTTTTTCAACTCATAATAGGTTTAAAAGTTTTAATGAGATTTTTTCTAGATATGAAAGGATAGTAAATTTGGATAAATAATGTTCAAATTTTTTTTTTCAATAGATCTCCAACCAAGAAAAGGGAAAAAGAGTTCATTGAAAACACATTGGAAGTTTAATATTTACAGAGGTGTCCTTAAAGGAAATCCAGAAATGAAAACCCAAAATATATGATATTGGATGATCCACATAAATTATATGAGATACTATATTTTTGAATATTTTCTAGGAAAATTATTTACAAATAGTTTCATTTTTAAATTATTTTTCAGTAAATATTAATGGTGTATGTACTTCTAAGATTGAGTCTAAAGGGATGAGGTATAAATATTTATTGTCTGTAGAAGAGGTGAAACATAACCTGTTAAGTGATATATAATTATTTGAGGGGTGGGATAAATTTTTATTTTATAATAACTCATGTGTTTTCTAAAATTAAATGGGTAGAAGAATTATAATAGTAGGTAAAATAATAATTGGTATATTGTTTCATTTTGGTGACCGATCCAACTCATGCAACATGAGTGCCAATTATGAAATGAACTATAGAATATGAGACATGAAAACATCATCCCTAGAAATGTGATAAATATTAAAAATAATTAAATATTTAGATATATTTTCAAACTCAAAATATAAAAAGAGTTTGTTTGTGAGACATTTCAAAAGGAAAATATGACTCAAAAAACTCATAAGAAGACAGACATACAATCTTTTATACATTTGAACCAATATATTATGATGTGTACAATCCTATGAAGGACAAGTCAAAAAATGGTTATACCTACTTCATTACATTTAAATATGACTAAAACCTCATGATATATTTCGTCTTCATCAAGCCAATATTAAAGGTTATTCAAATATTCATAGTTTTTTAGTACAAGTGTACAAATATCATGGTGTATACATAAAAACATAAAAGTTAATAATATGTAAAAAAATAAATGGGCATTGATTTTAAGGTATAACATGAAATTCATGGGATAATAAATCAATATATCACACAATACACACCCTAATAGAGATGTGTGGATGAAATAAAAAACAAAATAATTATAAAAATGGATAAACCATACTAACTGAGAGTAAGATACCATGTTTGTTCTGGAGAAATGAGATGTACACAGCTATTCAAATCCAAAATTCATTCTTGATAAGATATGAAACTCATAATACTGTATATGAGATGTTTCATCACAAAAAAAACAACTATAAAATATTTTAATGTATTTGGAAGCCCATATTTCATGAACAGTAAGAAAAAATATTAGAAGTTTGAAGAAATTATTAAAAAATGAACATTTATATGGTATCTATTAAATAGTTATGTTTAAAAATACTAGAGAAAAATCAATAAAAGGAGAATAAATTTTTAAGTGTTAAAATAATTTTAAATTAACACAAAACAAATGTTATTTATTAATATTGTTAATGAATAATATAGTGTTAAAAACATGATTTTTTTGGGAAACATAGATTGGTGAGAAAGCTATAATAGAGGAAATTGTTATTGATATTGATTAAATTGTTTCATTTTGACATGTGTGTATTGAAAATCAAGGACATAGGAATCAGTGGATCAGAAAAATTAGATTATGAGAATATTATTAGCTAGAATGAATCACCTATCTAGACCTGAATATAATTGTGGCTAGAAAACCAAAATACACTTATTTTAAATGTTAAACCACATAGTATTATTGAGGAAGTAGAAAATAATTTATTTATTTATTTATTGAATAATTATATTGATCAAATATAAAAAAACACCACCTAAAATATGATACTAAAATCAGATGACAAGAATATCATTGGGACCAAGTCAATTTTCTAAAATAATCTAATTTTGAGAGGCTATGTTTTATGAAATAAATAAATACTATTATATAATGGTTACTCTCAAATAGATGGATATTATTTCAATGAAACATTTTCACCCATATAAAAGATTAAAACCATTAGGTTGTTTTGGGAAATGGCGTCACCCAAAAGATATAGTATCTATCAAATGGATACGAAATTTACCTTTCTAAATGGTTATTTAGAAGATGAAGTGTCTATTTAATAGCCCAAAGTCCCTATGCCTAGTAAATATGGGATCATGGTATACGATCTCATGAAGGATTTAAATATTATGATATTTCCCTCATGACTATGTTATCACAATCCTAATAAATTATCTATATGTACGAATTTTTCAGAAGAAATATTTTATAATAATATTTATGTATTGAATCATCCCATAATGTTCTCTTATTGTAATATTATATAATAGTGAAATCATTTTTATATGTTACAAATCGTCACTCTATAAGAAATTTACTTCGGAGATGAATTTTTTTTGAAATGCTAATATAAGGTGAGGTGTTTTTCTTTTTGGGGTTATAATTCATACAAGAATATGAGTATATTTTCTGATCTAAAAATGTACTAAAAGGAATACATCAATCTATTTGGTATAGAATAATTTAAAATGATCCCTAATCTTATGGATAATAGAACAAAAATTACTAAGGATTAGGTCGGTACAAGTGTATATCAAAGAGACTATAGAAAATGTATTGAAAGCCTTCTCCACCTTTCAACTTATAGACTTAGTATTGTGTTGTTTATGACATTTTGTAAAAAAATTCAATTTTATCCATTAGAGTACAATATACATGAATCCAAAAAATTACACATATACATCAAATGCATATTGATTTGGGTAATATGGTACATATCCATCTTATATGTGACCCTGAATGATTTTACTAATACTAATTGGGTTATTGATTATGTTGACAAGAATTCCACATCAAGTGGCACATTTATCCATTATAATAGTTACATTGAATGGATTAATAATATTAATAGTATTTTGGAATCAATAATAGATAAATCTAAATATATTAACACCATAGAAGCCTATAAACTGATGATTTTGATACAAGTTCAACTAGATAATTTGAGAGTTGAATTTTGTAAACAATTGTGTACTTTATGTGAAAACAAAGTTATAGATAATTCAAAAAATTAGGTTTATCACATGAGATAAAAAAATATATCTCATGTATCATTTCATTTAGTAAAAAGTGAAAACTAGTTTTATATGTCTTTATTTTATTTGTATTGTTGACCAAGTCAAATACATCCTTACATTGGAATTACCAGATATAAAATTTGAAGACTTGAGGGTGACTTTTAATTCTCAACCTTACCCCACTCAAATATGGTTATTTGAATAGATCCCTCTCTATATGAACTTCAAATATTTCGAAAATTGAGTGTAAATGGTATTTATGGAGACTTCATTTAATTCCCTAGGCTAAAGTTTCTTATAACAAAGGGATGCAAGTCAATGAAAAAAAATTAAATTTCCTAGAAGTGTAGTTTAATTAACATACCATATTATAATTTATTTGACATTATTATTCTCATGATATTATTTGAAATTTTTTAATTCCAATTTAAACAATACACAAGTTGGTAATTTTAATGGTTAAGGATTTGTAAAATATGTTTGTAATGGTTATCATTTATTCCAACCAATATTGAGAAATATGTGTGGTTGTTGAGATGTTATTTCAATTTTCTGATATGTTTTTTAGTTGAAAAGTGTTGAATTACATTAATTTAGTTCAATAATACATTTTGAAACATCATATTACAACTTGATATGATAATAAAAATGGAAAATTCTATAAGTTAAAGAATCTAGCATTAGAAATTCAATGACATAGGCATCAGATTCCAAAATAATACATTAAAATAGATCATAAAAATTAATACTATAATGTATCTAGTTATAGAATAAATGTTTTTTATGTAATTTATGACATTGATAATTTTAAAAATTCATATATTTATTATTTTAATAATTCTCTAAATATAAGACGTTATGGATCATAAGACATCATGTTTGTGACATAATGACTTTGAAGAAGAAAAATTTAGTCTTTAATAGAACATAATAATTTCTTTATAATCATTAAATTATTTCAATTTGTTTAGTTCCCCATATAATTATATTACACATTAAAAAATATGAGTTTACGTTTGAGGAAATATCATGTTTCCAAACATTGAACATTATGAAGATTAAAACGAAATGAGGAAATTTTTTTACATGGTGATTAAAAAATCACAATATAATTGAAATTAAAGATATATGGTGAATCCATGATACCCAAATGATAAAGATATGGATAGTTTATTACATAAAATAAATTAATATGAACCAAGTTTAATGTGAGTTTGTTTTTGAATAATATCCAAATAATAAATATGGAATGTTATTAAAGAGTTTATGTGGCTTTCTTGTAATCCAAAATCGTTTGATAATAAACTGTGGATACATTATGAGTTGATTAGATTATTTTTAAATGAAATTATATATATATATATATCATTCGGTGATATGTTTTTTTGAAATGAAATATTGAAACTAATTCAAAATAGTGTGAGAATAAAAAACAAAAGAAGATGAATTTTTACCTAGTGTTCTTGTATCAGTAGTAGGAATATTAATTGTTAACACTATTGGTATAAATGCATGGTAATTTGGGTTATCTTAGTATAATAATGAAAAAAGTGACTTCGTGATGATTAATTTATGGGGTAGTGTAAATAACTTTGTTTGAAACAACAACATAATTATATAGTCATTATTTTTGGATAAAAAATATAATGTATTCTTGGTATTATTTATATGGATATTAATTATAATGTAAGATAATTAATTATAAAAAATATAATTATTTTGATAAATATTTATGTGAGGAAAATTATGCAAGTAGAAATAAGAAGATAAATTTTGTGTTTAGAAAAATAAACCACGAGAAAAATATTTTGGAATATCAAGAGATCTTAGTGTGTGATGTCCAGAAACTATCATCAATATCTTATTGGGATTGAGCATCCAATGAATAATATTTAACATTGGTAATATATTTTGGAATGTTGTGAAGTCTCAAAGAGAATATCTTTTTTAGTTTTTGAAGAATCACATAGATTCGTGGGTTATTTCGAAAAATTTATGATTTATCATAACCAATAAAATGTTTATTATGAAAATAAGGATAATGTGTAGTAATATTAGTGGGTTTTTATGAAACTATATTTTATGGTTTATTCCTCCATACCGACTATAATTTGATGATGAAATTATAGTGGGGAATATTTAGCTGGGACAATAACTAGATAAAATATGATATTGTCTCACACACTATGGTCAAACCTTATAAAAATTATTGTTTGGCTTATTATCTATATATTATATGTTATTTTTCATGTATAAGAGAATGTTATTTTTGTGATAGATTCCTTATAGAGCGATATGAAGACATTTGTTTCCTGAAAAATATGAAATAGTAAAAATAAAAGTCAACAATGATTCACCCCCACCCACCCGCAGTGCTTTCACACAATCCTTTTTCATTTACATAAAGAGAGGTATGAATGATTTTCACAATGAATATAAAAATGATAATATTACTGTAGAATTGGATCTAGATATACCATGCATTTTTAATCTAATTAGTTAATGAGATGCTAAGAAGTCCAAAGTAGAATGATGTCCACATACTAGAGAAGATATATCAATGGTTACTAGAAGAAATAATTTGGATGGTAATGAAGAATATGTCTCAAAAGATCCATTATAAAGTAAAAAAATATTAAGGTTGATAGAATGAATAGTCTAAATAAATGACTACCTAAAGTGGAAACTAAAGGGAAAAGAAGGATTCCTAGGATATGGAATTGGAAGATATGGCTTCAAAGATGTATAAGATTAAATTTAATCCTAAAGATAAGGGCCTTAATTAAATTTAGGATCATGAATTGAGGAGAATTAATAATGAACCTTATGAACACATGGTTTAACTAGTTAAAATTAATCAATGGTGGAAATAAGATAAGGCCAAATTTTATTATTCCATTTCATAGACAAACACAAAAAAGACTGAAAAAATGACATGTTGGATAAATATTTAAATGTATTAGAGAATGAGTTGCCTAAATATAATTCTATAATGGAATAAATGGATGTTTAACTTGAGAAAATATAAAAAATGGGCTAATAATTTTATTAGTAAATGATCAAGGTCATAACTAAATTAGAGTAAATTAATTCAAACGGTATGAAAATCCTAAAATATTTATTACATTTTTTATTTTATTATTTTTGGATAAAAGATAGTGAGATGACAAGAATATATTTAAATTAAAATGAGAATTATCAAATAATATTTATGCCGCAATGTAAATGTTCCACATGAAAAACCAATCCATATCGAATATGGAATCCCTATGATGATAAGAATACGATAACTATGAAATTTCCCATGAAAAATGGAAAAATGTGGAGGTAATGGAAACAAAATCTAAATTATCCCTATAATATGTAAGGATGAGTGAATGGGATTTAGAGGAGGGTATATAAATTTTTTTTATTATGAATCCCAGGGAAATATTTCCAACTTATTCCATGATCAATTTCAATATATATTATATTATAAATTTTATGTGAGGTTTGGAAAATGGATTCACTACCATAATATTGATAGTACGAATTTTATTCCAAAATTTATTACCAATAAAACATGTCTCAGTAGATGATTTCAAGAGAAGTTTAGTTTGATTTAAAGTTTTAAAAGGGTGTGTATTCAATGAAAAATGTATTATTTAGAATAATATATTTTACAGGATTGTTAAAAAAGGTCACCATTTTTATGTGTTTTCAATAAGAGTTAAAAATCTTTTGTTAAATAATAAAATTGCATTGATATATTATAATAATATTATGAAAAATAGAAATAAGTACACATGATACTAAAACGGATATGTATCTATAAATATAAATACCCTAAAGTAATTTATGTGTTAGGAGTAAAACATTTTCTTATAGAGATAAATATTGTACTGATGAGTTTTTAAAAATAAAATTCAAAATATTTATGTATCAAGAGATCTTTTTTGATAAGATTACACAAGGATAAAAAGTTTTTTATTGAATATGTGATTAGAATATTAATACAAATGAATGTGAAGAGAATTTTGAATTTTAGAAATACTAATTAATATTTAAAAATAGTTTCTAAATTTAAGGATAGTTGAAAACTAGTGGTTTATAGTGACTCACTATATTACTCAAATTGAGAAAATCTGATTTTTCCATCTCCCAGTATATTTATATTTTATATCTATTGTTTAATTTATTTTTAATGGGGGTGAAATAAATGATGGGAATATTTCATTGAATAATATAAATTAGTTTTGATTATTTTCACTAATGATAAAATTGATATTGGATTATTGAAAATTCATATCTTGATAAATCTATAATTGTGAGAATATGAGTTCAAGTGGAAGAATTAGGGAAAAAATGGAATCATAATAGGAATCAAGGTTTATTTGAGGATTTTCAGTCAATTTAAAATAGTATACATTAGCATTATTGTAACGACCCAAAGTTTCATTAATGAAAATCCCTCTTGATCCAGTTAAAGGTCTCTTTATAAAAAATGTTTTTATAAGATGTCAACTTCTTTAGTTTTATGTTAAGATTTGTGACCATTACTTTTATAGCCGTTGAACAGTGATCATCTGAGTAGTATAAATATAAGGCTTTAATGAAACCATTTCTACTCAGACAAAGGAAGCGATGGCCTCATCCAGTAGAATTGCCCCTTACGAAGCCCATTTGTCGGAGCTCGGAAAAGAGGTGGCGTCTTTGGGATTTTCCCTTGACCAAGCCCAAGCTAAGCTTCATCAAGTCAAGCTCGAACGTGATCGTCTACGAGAAAAGTGGAAGTTGATTGAAATTACCACTTGAGCGATGTTATCCGAGCCTCCCCAAGAGTCTGTCACCATCGCACACCTTACCCTTAGGTCTTATGCGGCTATTTTAAGGGGTTATGTAACAAATAAGTAGCACCATGTTCATGTAAATTATTTTTGTATATGATAATGAATATAATTTCTAGTCATTTTTGATACATTGTAATTAGTTTTTAAAGTACAAATGGTGTTTTTAGTTATTATTTAATTAAGAATTATATTTTATTAAATTAAAGGATTTTTGAATTAAATAATATTTTAATAAAATATTATTATTAATATTAAATTAATTTTTTATTAAGTATAAATGATCCTATAATTTTATGAATGCAATTAAAATTTTTATTAAGGTTTGAAATCCATTTCTGTCAAAACCCGTGATTTTTTTATAAATGTTGGTTTTTATTTTAAAAGTGAAAATTCACATATTTAGAAAATTATTTAGATAAAATAAATATTATTTTTGGAATCAGGACGTCAAAATTATCCAACATTGAATTTTTCATAATTTTCTGAGACAGTCAAATTTTTGGGTAAAAATTAAATACCATTTAAATATATAATGTGTTTTATGACATCATAATGACCCAATGGTGATGTAATAAAATACCATAATCCTTATGTTCGGCCAATATATGTTTTATCATTAAAATAATGAGGTTTTGGGTTTGTTTGACTCACTTTTCAAAGCATTAATGGAGCCCTCAAGACTTTTTCAACACTTTGCCTTTTTAAATTAATTTCCATGGGAGTCTGACTCATCTCCACATAAGCAACCATAATTTTTTAATAAGTTCGGACCTTGGCCTTGTAAAATATTGTTTTCCTCTTTCCTTTTCCAGAAACCATGGGCAAATACCATGGGATGGTTTGTGTTTTGGATTATTTTAATATAAGGGGTCCCAAACCTAAATAATAAAGAATTCTCTCACCTTTCCTATATAAACCCACCCAAGATCCCACTTCCTCCTCACTAAAATCCCTTGGAGTTCTTCCAACGTCTTCCCTACTCTCTCTAGAATCCTCCCAAGGTGCCCCAAGCTCCGAAGAAGCCTCTCACAAGTCTCTCTCTAGCCTTTCGAAGCACACTTTCAAGTAAGGGTTTTTTCTTCCTTTCTCATTTTTGTCAATTTTCTTTATGTTGTTTTGCCCTTTTAATTTCAATAATGAATGTTGGGGTATGGTTTCTCACCTCCCACATACTGCCCTTTTATTTTTTTAATGATGGGAGAACCCTTTCTCTCTCATTAAAAGCTTCCCATGTACACCCGTTACTATGCCGAAATTCCGAAAGAAACTTCTCTCTCTTCTTTTACATTCAAGCAATACTTTTGTATCATGAATCTAAATTCCTTTTAAATTGTTGGGACATGTATCTATATGACCTCCTTACTTTCCATTACATGTCAATATGATGAGGAACCCCTTTCTCTCTCATCAACCTTTTTTATGAATTCTTATGTCACGCCGTTACGCTACCGAAATTGCACCGATTTTCTAAGCCAATGTCTTTGTGTAGTGAATACCATTCCCATTTCTCCATCAAGGGTATTCACCTTTATGCACATTTACATATTGATTATAAAGTTTCATGTATGAATTCCACATTCCTTTATCGTTGAAGAAATGATTATGTTTTATGAATCCATGTTTTATGATCCATGTGGCACACTTATGCATGAAATGAAATGTTTAAGAAGGGTGCGCCCTTTATAGAGCTCCAATGCATTGGGTAAAGTATAGTATCATGATACGTCATGTGCAATGAGTGTTTACTCATGCTAATTCAAGTGCAATGAGGGTTTACTCGTGCTTCAAGTGCAATGAGGGTTTACTCATGCTCCATGTGCAATGAGCCTTGGCTCATGCTAATTCAATGTTAAGTGTTGTTGCCACATTTCCATGCTATGATTATCATGATTTATCATGCCTTTATGTTCATGTTTCTCTTATTCTCTATTGATATGCCCATTTCCTAACATGTATTTCACTCCTCATGTTATTCATTGTTTACTCCCTTACTGGGCTTTATAGCTCACCCTTTTCTTATGCATGTCCTCAGGTTATCCCATGCAATGCTAAGTATGAAGGAATGTAGTGGTCATGTAAAGGAAGTGTTCAATAAGGATTTTGTATTTCAAGTTTAAAGTTTTTATGTAATGATCCTAAGCCCCAAAGACACTAAACCTCTCTATCTTCTTTGTTGGATCAAGTGAAGTTTTATGTAATAAAGCATGTTTAAGTTGTAATAAAAAGCAGGGTTGTCATAGTTGGTATCAAAGGATAGGTTTAGTTATTTTTGGGATTAGGAAACCCTAGTAAAGCCTTAGATACAAGACTAAGCATAATAAAAACATCCCTAAGTTTTGGTAAATACTAAGTAAGTGGTTTATCAAACAAATACATCCCTGTCTGGATACGAGCAGGTAGAGGCGGCTCTGGCACAGATGTATCCTAGCGGTAAAACCCGAAAACACCGCTTTGAGCTAGACTCGAACGGGAACTGGTGCATGACAACGGGCCTTTCTGCACTCTTGGTTACGACACTCCCGGGGGATATGTTTTGATAAATTCACAATCATAGTATGAACCCTTATTAAGGGAAAAAAATTCCCCTATGAATATATGTTAGAAGGAAGATCATGAAAAGCCTGGATTGAATCCTATAGACTCATGAGTTAAAGAGATTAAAGTTTATTTAAAAGTCATCAACTTTTGTCTTTGGATTACCCTTTATGTGTTACCCCTAACTTTCTTTTATTCCAGCCCATGGCCGATAATAGGAGAACTCGGGCTAACAACCGTTGTGAAGATCAGTGTGATGATTGTACTTATGAGATGCCCAATCCAATGGGAGCGGGAATCGCGAACTTTGTCATGCTTCTCTCTCAGCTAACTCAAGTTTTGAATAGAAACACTGGTCAAGAGGAACGTTCAACCCCCCTAAGAAAGAACAAGTCGCTATTGAAAGATTCATGAGACAAAGGCCTCCTACTTTTAGTGGATCATCCGATCCCACGATCGCTGAACAATGGATCAACTCCATTGAAAAGATATTCTCCATCCTTCAATGCTCTGAAAAAGAGAAGGTTCTCCTGGTGGCTTATCGTATGGAGGGTGAAGCTGATCAATGGTGGACGTTGATCAAAAATACGAAGCCTAAGGAGGAGATCGAGGCTTTGGAATGGAAGGAATTCCGGAAGATGTTTTTCGATAAATATTTTCCGCGCACCCTCCATCTTAAGATGGAAAGGGACTTCCTTTCCCTCAAGCAGAAAGATGAAGAATCTATGGGAGCGTACGAGCCAAACTTCACAAGGCTTGCACGATACGCTTCCGGCTTTGTCGTTACCCCCGAATGCAAGGTCGACCGCTTCTTTGGTGGGCTGAAGCCTAGCTTGCGGAAAGCATTAGCGATCCGTGACTTCGACAGCTATGAGGAAATTGTCCGATGTGCCCTCAAGGTTGAAATGGAGATCGGAGAATCACATGGGTATCATGGGGACAAGAAGCGTAAGGTGGACTTCAATGCTGGTGGTCTGATGGATAAATCCAACGGCGCTAAGAAATTCCAGCACCCCACTTGCCAAAATTGTGGAAAGAAGCACCCTGTAAATTACCTTAGGGGGACAAGAAAATGCTTCAAGTGTGGAAGAGAAGGGCACCTAGCTGTTAACTGTCAGCAAGAAGGACCCGCGGCTGCGACAGAAGGGAGGAATGCTCCGTTCGAACCTCAACGCATTGTTCAATGCTTCAAATGCAAAGAACCGGGTCATTTTGCGAATCAGTGCCCTAATCCAAGGGTTATCGGAGGAAACCAGCAACCTCCAAGACAGCAAGGAAGAAACTTTGCCATCACTTCTGCCGAAGTGAACCCCGACAACGAAGTGGTGACAGGTACGCTAGTTATTCATTCAAGAATAGCGAACGTACTTTTTGATTCAAGTTCTACGCATTATTTTATATCTCAAAAGTTTAGTAGAACAATCCCTGCACCACCACAAATCATGGAAGTAAAGATGTCAGTGAGTACGGAAAATGGGGCAATCATTGCATCCCATGAGTATAAGTCCTCCCCTGTTATAATCTGTGGATTGAATTTCCTGGCAAATCTTGTCATACTCCCTTTGGTGGAATTTGATGCAATTCTTGGCATGGATTGGCTTTCCATATATAGAGCCAAGATAAATTGTCGGGAGAGGGAAATCACACTCCATATGGAGAATCGACCCCCGATTCTTTACAAGTGTCCGGAGGAAGATGAATCTCCTTTAGCTCCATCATCTCAAGCATGGATATTACTGCCTTATGAGCACGCATATCTGGCTCAGATGATTAATTCCAAGGAAGAAACCACCCTTGAAGAAATGCCTATTGTGAGGGAATTCGCTGAAGTATTTCCTGAGGAACTTCCTGGTCTTCCTCCAAGAAGAGATGTTGAGTTCTCAATTGAACTTATACCTGGGGCGCTACCAATATCCAAGACTCCATATAGAATGGTTGTTGTTGAGCTTGAAGAGATGAAGAAACAACTACAGGAGAATCTGGATAAAGGGCTTATACACCCAAGTGCATCACCATGGGGTGCACCAGTCCTCTTTGTCAAGAAGAAGGATGGGTCAATGCGGCTTTGCATCGATTATCGTGAACTTAACAAAATCACGATAAAGAACAAGTATCCTCTCCCAAGAATCGATGACTTGTTTGATCAGCTGCATGGAGCACAATACTTCTCCAAGGCCGACTTGCGGTCGGGATATTATCAAGTAAGGGTGAAGAAGGAAGATATCCCCAAGACTGCTTTTCGTACAAGGTACGGGCACTATGAATTCATAGTAATGCCTTTCGGACGCACCAATGCTCCAGCAATATTCATGGACTTGATGAATAGAGTCTTTAGAGATTACCTTGACAAATTTGTGGTAGTCTTTATAGATGATATTCTAATATACTCCAAAACCAAGGAGGACCATGAGGAGCATTTAAAAACTGTACTAGAGACTTTGCGCAAGGAGAATCTCTATGCAAAGTACAGCAAGTGTGAGTTTTGGTTGAAGGAAGTCTCATTCTTGGGTCATATCATCACAAGCAATGGGATATCTGTGGACCCCTCCAAAACAGATGCAATTGAGGGATGGCCGAGACCAACATCGGTAACTGATATCCATAGCTTCTTGGGGTTAGCTGGATATTATCGACGATTTGTGAGAAATTTCTCACAATTGTCCAACCCTCATACAAAGCTAACTCGAAAGGGAGTAAAGTTTTCTTGGAGTGATGAATGCGAAGAAAGCTTCAAGGAGTTAAAAAGGAGGCTTATCACTGCACCCGTGCTCACTTTACCCACACGTGGGGAGCTTTTTGTGGTATTCAGTGATGCTTCGAAGAAGGGCTTAGGATGTGTACTGATGCAGAATGATAAAGTGATATCCTATGCCTCAAGGAAGTTGAAAATCCATGAGCGAAACTATCCAACGCATGATCTGGAGTTGGCAGCGGTGATCTTTGCCTTGAAAATCTGGCGGCATTATCTCTATGGAGAGAAATGTGAGATATATACTGACCACAAGAGTCTTAAATATATATTCACACAGAAAGAGCTTAATATGCGCCAGAGAAGATGGATAAATCTCATCAAGGATTATGACTGTTCAATACATTACCACCCTGGGAAAGCGAACAAGGTGGCAGATGCCCTAAGTAGAAAGGATCCAGCGATTCTATCAATGATGAGAATTGAGAAGGATCCAATCTTCTTAGACTTGATGAAGATAGACATGAGAATCATAAAGAAGGGAACATCATCAATCCTTTCACAAATGATTGCTCAACCATCTCTTTTGGAAAGATTAAAGGATGCTCAAAAGGATGATGTGGGAATTCAAGGAAAAGTGGAAGCTATCAAAAAGGGGAAATCCTCGGAGTTTAATGTTAATGAAGAAGGAATTGTGCGGTTTGGGAAAAGACTATGTGTTCCATCAAGTTCGGAGCTGAAGAAGGAACTTTTGGATGATGCACATAGTTCAAATTTCTCTATTCACCCAGGGAGCACAAAGATGTATCGAGATCTTCGAGAAAACTTTTGGTGGGATAATATGAAGAAGGAGATTGCTGAATATACATCAAAGTTCCTGGTGTGTCAGCAAGTGAAGGCAGAGAGGCAGAAGTCTAAGGGGATGATGCAACCATTGCCCATACCAGAATGGAAATGGGAGAACATCACCATGGACTTCGTCACTAGGCTACCAAGGACATCCAAAGGCAACAATGCAATCTGGGTTGTTGTGGATCGTCTTACAAAGACTGCACACTTCATTGCTATTTGAGAAGATTTCTCTTTGGATCAACTGGCACAGATATATATCAGGGAAGTGGTACGGTTGCATGGAGTACCACTATCTATTGTGTCTGACCGAGATCCAAGATTTACCTCTAAGTTTTGGAAGAGTCTTCAACATGCTCTGAATACTGAACTAAACTTCAGTACGGCCTATCATCCTCAAACCGATGGCCAATCCGAGCGGACTATCCAAACACTTGAGGATATGTTGAGAGCATGCTCAATGGACTTTAAAGGAGGATGGGATCAACATCTTCCTCTAGTTGAGTTCTCTTATAATAATAGTTTCCACACGAGCATCCAAATGGCACCATATGAAGCCCTGTATGGGAAAAGGTGCAGAACACCGGCATGTTGGGATGAGGTCGGTGAACATAAGCTGCTAGGACCAGAAATGGTCGAAGAAATGGTGGAGAAGGTGAAAACTATTCAGCAGCATATCAAGGCAGCCCAAAGTCGACAGAAGAGTTATGCAGATAATCGTCGATGAGACCTTGAGTTTAAAGTCGGAGACATGATGTTTTTACGCATATCTCCGTGGAAGAAGGTCATGAGGTTTGGAAAGAAAGGGAAGTTAAGTCCAAGGTACATCGGCCCCTTCGAAATTCTTGATCGTGTTGGGGCTGTGGCCTATCGACTAGCACTTCCACCTACTATGGCCAAGGTTCATGATGTCTTCCATGTATCCCTCTTAAGGAAGTACATACCAGACCCTTCACATGTACTCTCTTCCGAGGTGGTACAATTAGAAGACGATCTTTCTTATGAGGAACAACCAGTGAAGATCTTAGATCATAGAGAAAAAGTTCTACAAAATAAGACAATGCCCCTCATCAAGGTGTTGTGGAGAAACCACAAGTTTGAAGAAGCAACTTGGGAGTCGGAGGATATGATGAAGCTAAGTTACCCACATTTGTTTTAGTGTGGGACAAGGAAAATTTCGAGGGCGAAATTTCTTAAGGGGGGAATGTTGTAACGACCCAAAGTTTCATTAATGAAAATCCCTCTTGATCCAGTTAAAGGTCTCTTTATGAAAAATGTTTTTATAAGATGTCAACTTCTTTAGTTTTACGTTAAGATTTGTTACCGTTACTTTTATAGTCGTTGAAAAGTGATCATCTGAGTAGTATAAATATAAGGCTTTAACGAAACCATTTCTACTCAGACAAAGGAAGCGATGGCCTCATCTAGTAGAATTGCCCCTTACGAAGCCCATTTGTCGGAGCTCGGAAAAGAGGTGGCGTCTTTGGGCTTTGCCCTTAACCAAGCCCAAGCTGAGCTTCATCAAGTCAAGCTCGAACGTGATCGTCTACGGGAAAAGTGGAAGTTGATTGAAATTACCACTCGAGCGATGTTATCCGAGCCACCCCAAGAGTCTGTCACCATCGCACACCTTACCCTTAGGTCTTATGCGGCTATTTTAAGGGGTTATGTAACAAATAAGTAGCACCATGTTCATGTAAATTATTTTTGTATATGATAATGAATATAATTTCTAGTCATTTTTGATACATTGTAATTAGTTTTTAAAGTACAAATGGTGTTTTTAGTTATTATTTAATTAAGAATTATATTTTTTTAAATTAAAAGATTTTTGAATTAAATAATATTTTAATAAAATATTATTATTATTATTAAATTAATTTTTTATTAAGTATAAATGATCTTATAATTTTATGAATGCAATTAAAATTTTTATTAAGGTTTGAAATCCATTTCTGTCAAAACCCGTGATTTTTTTATAAATGTCGGTTTTTATTTTAAAAGTGAAAATTCACATATTTAGAAAATTATTTAGATAAAATAAATATTATTTTTGGAATCAGGACGTCGAAATTATCAAACAGTGAATTTTTCATAATTTTCTGAGACAGTCAAATTTTTGGGTAAAAATTAAATACCATTTAAATATATAATGTGTTTTATGACATCATAATGACCCAATAGTGATGTAATAAAATACCATAATCCTTATGTTCGGCCAATATATGTTTTATCATTAAAATAATGAGGTTTTTGTATTTTTTGACTCACTTTTCAAAGCATTAATGGAGCCCTCAAGACTTTTTCAACACTTTGCCTTTTTAGATTAATTTCCATGGGAGTGTGACTCACCTCCACATAAGCAACCCTAATTTTCTAATAGGTTAGGACCTTGGCCTTGTAAAATATTGTTTTCCTCTTTCCTTTTCCAGAAACCATGGGCAAATACCATGGGATGGTTTGTGGTTTGGATTATTTTAATATAAGGGGTCCCAAACCTAAATAATAAAGAATTCTCTCACCTTTCCTATATAAACCCACCCAATCTCCCACTTACTCCTCACTAAAATCCCTTGGAGTTCGTCCAAACTCAGCCCTACTCTCTCTAGAATCCTCCCAAGGTGCCTCAAGCTCCCAAGAGGCCTCTCACAAGTCTCTCTCTAGCCTTTGGAAGCACACTTTCAAGTAAGGGTTTTTTCTTCCTTTCTCATTTTTGTCAATTTTCTTTAAGTTGTTTTGCCCTTTTATTTTCAATAATGAATGTTGGGGTATGGTTTCTCACCTCCCACATACTTCCCTTTTATTTTTTGAATGATGGGAGAACCCTTTCTCTCTCATTAAAAGCCTCCCATGTACACCCGTTACTATGCCGAAATTCCAAAAGAAACTTCTCTCTCTTCTTTTACATTCAAGCAATACTTTTGTATCATGAATCTAAATTCCTTTTAAATTGTTGGGACATGTATCTATATGACCTCCTTACTTTCCATTACATGTAAATATGATGAGGAACCCCTTTCTCTCTCATCAACCTTTTTTATGAATTCTTATGTCACGCCGTTACGCTACCGAAATTGCACCGATTTTCTAAGCCAATGTCATTGTGTAGTGAATACCATGCCCATTTCTCCATCAAGGGTATTCACCTTTATGAAAATTTACATATTGATTATAAAGTTTCATGTATTAATTCTACATTCCTTTATCATGGAATAAATGATTATGTTTTATGAATCCATGTTTTATGATCCATGTGGCACACTTATGCATGAAATGAAATGTTTAAGAAGGGTGCGCCCTTTATAGAGCTCCAATGCATTGGGTAAAGTATTGTATCATGATACATCATGTGCAAAGAGTGTTTACTCATTCTAATTCAAGTGCAACGAGGGTTTACTCGTGCTTCAAGTGCAATGAGGGTTTACTCATGCTCCATGTGCAATGAGCCTTGGCTCATGCTAATTCAATGTTAAGTGTTGTTGCCACATTTCCATGCTATGATTATCATGCTTTATCATGCCTTTATGTTCATGTTTCTCTTATGCTCTATTGATATGCCTATTGCCTAACATGTATTTCACTCCTCATGTTATTCATTGTTTACTCCCTTACCGGGCTTTATAGCTCACCCTTTTCTTATGCATGTCCTCAGGTTATCCAATGCAACGCTAAGTACGAAGGAATGTAGTGGTCATGTAAAGGAAGTTTTCAATAAGGATTTTGTATTTCAAGTTTAAAGTTATTATGTAATGATCCTAAGCCCCAAAGACACTAAACCTCTCGATCTTCTTTGTTGGATCAAGTGAAGTTTTATGTAATAAAGCATGTTTAAGTTGTAATAAAAAGCAGGGTTGTCATAATTATAACTTGAATATAGGATGATATACCTTGATATAGGATCAACAACAACAAGATTATTATTTATTTATTTATATTCATCTAACATGTGATATTAAAAAAATTTATAGGTGTATTACTATCTTGATGAACATCAATAATATATTTGGTAATGGAGATGAAAATATTAATGGGATTTTCAAACAAATATCAAAATGGTGGTATCCACATCAACCAAGGTAGGTCTCTTGATAGATAAATGATGAAATATTTATTATCTAGTGCTATATTTTTTTTAACAAGTAGTGTCATATTTGTTCATAGATATTATATTTAAAGAATAAATATTGTATGAATCATAACATTTTTAATTCAAGTTTAATTCACTATCTGTTTTCTAAAAGTGTTATTGAGATTATAGTGGTGTTATTTGGTAGAAGAATAAAATTGTGATTTCTTATAATTTATGGATATTAGTGAGTGAAATAGAAAATTCTAGTTTTATTATCTTAATTTATTGTTACCTATATTGAGTTTAAATATTATTCTTTTTTTTGATGGATCATTTTTAAGTGGTATGATAACTTATTGAAAATCATTTTGTATACAACCATAACAAGAAGTCTTTTCTATGTTATAAATTCTAATATGGAATGGTAGTCGAAATGTTGTAAAAAATGAAAAATGATATGAAAATTATAGGTGTCTTAATGTGTATTGAATTAGTGAGAGACTAGACTCTCTAAATTTGGTACAAGTACTATGTTGGAAATGTGGAAGAGTTATCGATGATGCCCATATGTTTTTCATAAATAAAGAAGGAAATTTTCATTTGGAATATAGTTTAATGCATTGGTAAGGAATCCTAGAAAAATAAGATTTTGCATAATGAAAAGTGTAATCCTAGAAAGTGGATTCTTGTTTTTCCTAAAGAATCATACTAGTTGTATTAAAATTTGAATCATAAATGTATCTTTTGTTTTTTGACATAAATAGGTAAGGGTGAATATTACATTGGAGCTGAATAGTAAGGCCCTTATCTCTCAAAGAAAAGGTTATTCATTGACTCTAAAAATTTTACTTATAGAAGTGTTATTTCATTGGATTTCATTTTAATGGGGTAGAATATTGAATCCATAATCTGATGTATTTATAATGGAAAACATAATAAATAAAAATATTCAACACTAGGGGGAGAATATTAGAATCATGATGGATTGTCAGTTTTTGATTTATTATAGTGTTGAAAAAACATTTAAAGGGTATATTGTTAACATTCAATTAAATATTTATGTTGCTGTTGGACTTCTTATGAACCCATGGTAATTTTTGGTGTTGAATTCTATTGTTAGGACATCATTGGTGTAAGTGTTAGAGTAATTTTAAGGAAAAAAATTACATATAGCCAATTATTATTGGAAGAACATTGATTCACATTAAGTATAAATTTTCATTGGATAGAAATCTGGTTGTGATATCACAAATCATTCCATTAATGGAATAAATTTTGAACTTTAAAAATAAAAAAAATAAAAATTTTATATATAATATCGTCCAAACTAATACATAATAAATTATGTTAAGTGGAAAATTTGGAAAATTAAGGATTAATATTATAGTAATATATAATAGTCTTTTACTTAAAGGGAAGTATGATTGCACTATGGATAGAATATGAAATAGCGCGTCCTACAATGGTATGGATGAATTCATATTACATAGAATACTTATTATTCTTTCATGTAATTGGAAGTATGTCAATGCCATAATGATAAAACATAAGAGTATTTAACATCATTAGAAGGATGGTCTTGTTGCAGAGGGAAAATGTAAGAGTTCTCTCTTTAACACATAAGTGAAATTGGAGAAGTGGTCAACTACATTAGAATACATAACAGTATTGAATAATCAATAAGTAATTAGCCTCTATCATTTTAGTAAGAGAATTATTAATAGATATACATGTTTTGGTAAGGATTAATATGCCATGATGGGTGTTTGGTGGATCTCAATGGTTCAATCTATATAGAGTGAGTCATGTTGTAAAAGGGAACTGTTGAATAATAATGTTCCATCAAGTTAGATCAATATGTTTGGTTGAAACAATAATAAATAGATTAAAATTGTTGTGAACTAGTTAAATATTATTCATAACGTTTTAAACATGTTTTGTGGGGTTAGATCCATGAATATAGTAGGTTATCAGTTACATGTCATGAATTATAGTGTCACACCATGACATGCATATGGTTCATTAAAATATATACATTTATGCTATGATATTTCCAGAGATTAAATATAATAAATAGAAAAATATTTATTGGAGGAATCAAAATTAGAGAACATAATTAGTATTATATAAATAATATATTTCCATATCCTTACAAAATTGATGGATTTTACTCAACCCAAATTGGGAGACAAAATAAAACCTATTTAAATAGTAGATATAGATAAAGTGTTTAAAATATATTGATATATAATATATACAGAAGAAGAAAAATAAAAATATAGTTTGATTTATATATTTTTCTAGAAAATAATAAGAAATTATAATTTTTCTAGTGCAACATTGTAGAGTAAAAATGTCATATATGAATCAAATTGAGGAATATCTGTTGGATTTCTAAAACTATATTTGAATTAAAAGAGATTAATAATGCATTGTTACCCTTTGAATATCTTAAAAAATTATGAAACTAGATTTTCCAAGGAATATAATTGAGTGAGAAGTTGTGTTTATGGTTATGTTCACAACCGATAAATAAAATGAGAAGAAATTGGATATCAAGGAGAACTTATCTATATTTGGTTCATCAAAAATATTATTGATATATTTTTTTGTTGTATTTAATTACAAAGTTATTTTCATTTATTGTTGAGTGATTAATAGAGAGGGGTGAATGGATTTACCTAAGATAGGAACTATACTATCCCAATAAATTGTATGGTGAGTGACCCGTGGTTTATAGTGACATATCCTAAACCCACCACAAATAATGTGTTAAGTATATTCTAGTACATATATAAATTGTTGTTGTATGATTCTTGGATTAGTCCAATGTAGGTAAACCAAGTAAAATATATTTTTCTTATCTTTATTCAATACCTATATTCATCATGACATAATGTTGTGAGTAAAGAATAGGTATTAGTTGAAAATTTGATAAAATGGTTAAGACCATAGAAAAAAATATCATCATTGAGAGAAGAAAAAAGTTGTGGTCATAGTAATTATTTGGTGATAACCATTTAGGGTGGTGAGAGTGTTAGGTTTATTTTTTAAGAAGGGTTTTTATACCTTGATCCCCCTCAGTTTTATTTTCATTAATGATCTTTGTGGGTCTTGTAGTTAAATAATAAGTTCATCTAGTATCTCATTAGATTAAATTGACTATAAATTTAATAATAAATTTATCCTTAGTTAGTTAAATAAAATTTTTAAATTTATATTTATAATAAATTAAAATTAGAAAATATACCCCAGCATAGTTGATAGGGTTGAATATTGATAGGAATCAAAGTGTTTGATGTTCAAAACCAAGTTGTTGCATATTTTACTATATTTATAACTGAGTAGATAATTTATACCTAGTGGTATCAAATAAAAAGGTGGATCACAATGGACCCACACATTTTTCTAGGTTGGAATTTTAGGTATTGAGTCAGTAGAACATTGATGGCTGATAAGGAGCAGTGGCCCCAGTTGATCATGATGGTTGAAGAGTAACAAAAAAAGGACCCTCGATAAATGATAGATTCTAGTAAAAAAAAAATTTCAATCAATTAAAAAACTATCATAAATTAGGTGGAGTGGGTTTAAGGCACTATTTGAAAGTAGAGGTGGTGGATCACCATTGATGTGGACCCCACTGTCACTCCCCTAAGATCTAATAGAAAAACATAGTATTTGATAGCGTGTATGACATGAAACACAAAACTCATAAGGGAATATAATATCCTTATACATTATAATATATTTAGTAACGTAATTGAAAATAATCTATGATATATCTTTAAATTCACAAAACATTGAGTTATCTTCCATTTCACACAACAATGAATATCTACGATAACATTTGTTAAATGCAAAACCAAGTTAACCTAGAAATAATATATAATTATAAATATTTTTTATTTAATATCATAAGATATAACAAAGCCATAAAATAATAGGTTATTAATAGTGATAAATAAATTTTTTTTGGCATACATAAATATAAAATGAATTCATTGGTTAAAAATTAATTAGAAATGAATATAATAATAAATTGAATATAAAGGTATTGTCTTTTTTAGAAAACTATTTTTATTCCCACAAAGATATTTTTTTCCTAATAAATTAAGTTAATTTAAATTAGTGATTTAGATTAATTAACTCTATTTATTATACATTAAATAAAATATATTTTTCATTCATTCTACAGATTTGATAGTAATAAGATAAGAAGAAACCCAATAATTCACATTAAAAAATATATTTATAAATAGAACATTTATCTCCTTTTAATGGGGAACCTATATTAAATATATATTTTGTAAATTTAGTAAATTTTATATTAAAAAATAAACCTAATTTTTGAAATAAAATCAAAAAAATTATCTTAGGGTGATTTTTTGTATTTTTGTGAGATGTTTCATTTTTTATTAATAGTGAACATTACATAATATTAATTAATTTTTTTTATAATTTATATATAGTGGTAAAATATATTTTAAATTTTTTTTAAAGTTAAATTAAATAAATCTTACATACAGTAATACTATTAATTATATTGGAATTAGTTTCACTATGAAATTGGATATAAAAACTCTGTAAACTTTTAAACCTTTTTACATTAAAACCCAAATAAGCCACTCTGTCTGTATTATTAAATTTAAATTAATGTATTACAATTATGTTTTTATAATTTGGAAAATATATTTACTATTTTTAATCATCATAAATTATAATTTATATTAATCTTAATTTATTTTTTACCAAAAATATTTGTTAAAGTAATTAAAAACAATTACAATAATTAAGAGAAAAAATAGCTTAACAAGGGACTAAAAAATAAAATTAAGGAAAAATATGACTAATAAAAATGTTATAAATAAATTAGAAATTCATATTTATGCCCTATAATATATTGTAAAAAAACCTTTACGTTATTTGATAATTTTTTACTTGGAAATATTTGGGTGGAATTCTATTCTCAATCATTTACAATAATGTCACTCCTCCTCCACTATAAGGTTGCACTCATCACTCCAACTTCCAAACATCCCTCATTGAACATTGGTTCAAAAACATATCTCCTAAATATCCCTCCCATGATAGTATAATCCAAATCATTAGAAGAAATCATATAAAATAATCACTTTGGTGAAAACCAAAAGGAGTTACCCGAATAAGAGGTAACATCTTTCCTCAAGATCTTTTGTTTAATATTCATTTTCCACCCCATCAACTAATCTTACTAAATGAATAAATAAAAAACTCATTATCTTAAATATACTTCACTTTTTTATTATAGTTTTTCTATATTCCATTTCAGAAAATTACATTTAATGGGAAACAAACATAATGTTTATGTGTGTGGTGAACTATCGACTTAAAAAGAGATGACATTCATTTTTCCTTTACCCCCTATCATGTTTGGATATTGTGATCAGAACACTATTTATATATGATATATATGATATTTAAAATTCAATTATGCTTCTTTAATTTTTATATATCATTAAAATTTATCCTTTCCAATTTGTTAGTAATATGATAACATCATTGGTGAAAGTGTGGACTACCACCTCCTCAATATGATGTAATTCATTCATACTACAGATGGAATATATTAAGGAATGATTTTAAAAAATATATATTAAACATAAGACATCAATATTATACTTTAATATTAGTATATATAAATATAATTTACTTTTCATTCTTTCAATACTACAATGAGATCGAAGTAGCATTAATGTGTACTTACGACCTACCCTCTCCATGAATGGTGCATTTCATTTCATATCACCAAATATTATAGATTATTATACACATATATATATATATATTCTGGATATATATGATAATTAAATTATGTTATAAATTCATTATATTATGAAATCATGATCTATGTAAGATGAATAAATTAACAGGTCAAACCAAACTTGACAAATAAGGCCATTAACTCCTAAAATAGTGAAAATAATGAAATATTATTATAAAACAAGTACTAAGATTTTATGAGAAGATAGTAAATGAAAATTTTGAAATGATTATGGATATATTATAAGTTTATGATTTTTTTAAACTATTATAAAGGATGTTAAATGATGTTCACCTGAAAGGAATAATGAGGTATGAGATTCATGTCTCACTTTTATTTCCGTGAGGAATACACCATTATCCCTGCTTCTTTATTTTTCATGGTGTATCTTTTACCCCTTTTGATATATTATATCATGAATTATCTTATATTTATGGTAATTTCTTCCATTTTATTTATTTATTCTAATCTTACTTGAGTAAAAAGATACAATGTGGCAAATAATTTCATAACATTATTCATTTTTCATTGGGTTATATTACTTCCTCATTGCCATTAATATTCCATAATTATATGGGTAATAACATTTATCTATATATCATTGTATTTATAATTTTGGGTATGTGAAACTACATTTGACCAAAATAATATATTCATTGATTGATTCTCACGTCAATGTTATTGAATTTTTAACGGTTTACATCACAATATCATTTTTTTCGATATTTCTTACACTTGAATTTCCATAAAGTGAAATTATTTTTTATTTTTCTAATAAAACCTTTAATTATATTATAATATGGTTATTAATGACTATTTCCCAGTAATATTACCATTTCCTCTTAATTAGTACGGAAAATGTTTAGGAAAATGTTTTTGAGAAAAATAATCATCATTTATTTCTTTAGTCAGAGAACTTTTTTTCGTCAAAAAGACTATGTTTTATAAAAATGTTACCAAAAAAATATTTCCATAAATATTTATTAATTAAATTTATAACCATTATATATTTTAAATTTTTTTTCAAAATAATCATCTCATCAATTTCTGAATAATTTAATTTTCTACCGTTTTTATCGTGATAAAAATGTTCTTTTTTACCATGTATATAATTTAAGTATTTACCTGTTTTCATTTCTTGAAAGGTCATTTTTCAAGCCGAAAAGGGTAACATTTAAAGATAATTTTTTAAAAATTTATTTTCTATATAAAAATATTTCCATTTATTTCAAAATGAATAACATTTTTTCCTCAAGAATATTTTAAGTTCCCTTTTTATAGTATTTACATTCATCAATGACAAAACCCCTTTATTTAGACCAATTGAGATATGATGTATTGATTTATTCTTTTTTATTCCTCTAGATGGTTTATAATTCTTGTAATATACCAAGTAAATAAAGAATAATATATTTTAGGTTTTTTTAATATTTGTAAATTAAATTTTAATTTTACCTTAATGGGGTTCCTTTGTTCAATGGCATACCCGATACCAAACAACAGATTTCTTTGAAATCTTACATTGCATACTAAAAATATAATATTATTATTTTAAATGGTTGTTACCTCTAAGCCATTTTATTGTCTAGAAAGAATAAAACTAACTAAAATATGATTATACATGTTTTTTAAATGTTTTTATAGTCATTCAATAAAATTTAGAGGCTTAAAATGTGAATGAATCAAATTTTAAGCATAAATACTGTAATATTCTTTAAAAGGGTGATTTACTACCTTTTGATGGAGAACCAACATTAAATATAGATTTGGTCACTTTTATATATCCTATTTGACTAAATAAAATTCTTTTTTAGATTTGGGACAACAAAATTTAGTTTGGGTAAATTTTTTGTATTTTTCTGATAAAATTTATTTTATTATGAATAGTGGAAACTACTTTATTTTAATTAAAGAGTTCCTTTTAATATAATTTATTTATATGGTTATATTAATTTTTTAATTGTTTTTAATGTGTATTTAAATTATAATTTTACCAATTAATCTAGTTTTGGTCATTGGAATTAATTTCAACTGGAAATTGGACATAAATAATTGTCAATCTTGTGATAGTTACTGTTTCTTAAAAACACAATATCTGTTTTGACAATGGAAATTAATTTTATATTATATAATGAAAATTCTATGTTTTGAATTTGGTAAAATAGACATAATATTTTAATTCATAATATAAAATATATCTTATGATGAATTTTTTTTATTTATCTGAAAAACTACATTTTTTTATTAATAGTGAACCCACTTTGTATTAGTTAAAAAACTGAATTTTTCATTTAAATGAAATTTTACAGATTCTGTGAATTGAATTTTGAAAATACAACATAAATGGTTGTTATTAGTTAGTAAAATATTTTTTAATAAGATGAAAATAATTTTGGATGAATAGTAACTTTTTGATTTATTTACAGCGGTTAAAGGTAAATAGGGTAATTAAAGGTACAAAGAATATTATAATATCACAAAAATACCATAACTCTTGTTCTAACGTTATTGTATGAGTCATGGATGACCATGGGAATCCTTGGGTCAATTTTGGGACCCCATGGAGCCACATATAAGTGATAATGACATTTTATTTTAATTAACTTAAAGTAAAGGAAAAACTGACATAAAAAAATTTCTTTTAGTAAATTAATTATTACATAGGGTAATATATGTTATCATTTTGAATATAAATATTATTTTTAAATCTAAAAATATTTACTATATCAGGGTATTTCTTTTAATTTTTAGATATCAAATAAATTAAATTATTTATGCCACAATAATGAAGTAGTGTTTACCTCAATAATAAATGATTTAAATAAATAAGATTATTAATATTAAAATAATAACAAAAAATTGTCCAATTATTATTGGTTGAATTTATTTCAATGATGAGTCATCTTATATTTGACTTTAATTAGTATTGATCTTTTAGAAACTGAATATCATTATATAATAAAATAATATTTTCACACTTTCCTAAATAGCCCCTCCCCCCCTTATAAAATGATCTCACATATAACTCATTTCTCACAACTATCATGTCCCTTGGATCATCCAAAACCTACCACAATAATCTTTCATGATCCCAGTCTTACACCCAGTAGCCTTACCTTTGGAAGAAGTGGCTTCAAAAAGTTTTTTTGGATCAAACCAAATGGAGTTACCCAAATTAAAGGTAACGGTTTCTCCTAACTTCTTCTCTATTATTTTATTTCTCCAACCCCTAAAAACCTTTTATTACTTTATTATATAACAACATCAGTTTTATAAATATACTATGATGTTTTTAGGAGAATTATTCTAACTACACATGCACACACCTCTATCTAATGGATTAAGAGAATACTATTTTTGTGGATGAAAAACTAACGCCTCACGAAATGATGATTGTTCAACTATCTTCTACCAACTCTCACGGTGGCCATTAACATGGAACTTTATTTATATATGATATATATTAAGTTTATATTTTCTTTATTCTTCTATATTTTCCATTTATAGCATACCTTTATGGTTTCCATTATGGGTAAATGTGATAATTGTATTTGAGGATGTGCGGACTACCGCCCCCTCAAACTGAAATGACTCATTAATGCCATATGTGGGATGTATAAATGATAGAGTTAATGATATTATAAATGATATTATACTAGAATTATAGTAAACCTTTGTATCATTATGTTATAATTCCATAAAATTATGAAATATAAATGAATGTAGCGTTCATGCGCACATACAACTTACCCTCTCCATAAACGGTGCATTTTATTTCTTATCTCCAAAATGTTATGTACTATTATAAATACATATATATAATGGATATATATGATGTATATGATATCTAAATCATGAATATCATTCTGGAGATAATGGACTATTGACCCCATTGACAACTTGTAAGAACCTGGATATTCTTTTCACATATGTTTTTCCTTTTCTGGTCGTTTTTGAGATAAAGAGGGAATTATTGAAATTTTCAAAGTACACACCATGTACTATGATACTGCTAGAGGCCGTGTTCTGGTCGTGTCATGGACACACATACGACCTTGTAGGGGTGACATGATGGCTGCCTAAACAGAGTACAGAAAAGGCAATTCAACATTCTGTACTTCAAAAGTACATGTCGGGTATTTAATTTTCTTTCATTAAACGCACCGGAGACACATCTAATCGCCAGAATGCACTCCTGTTAGGACCTGTTCAACCGAGAGCACCATACGGCCGCAAATATTCGATGAGCCCCTGAGCATGCATTCTTCCTCCAAATCAAACACCATCGGCTGCATTGGAATCACATAAATGAGTTCATCCTTCTTCCAGAGCATCATTTTCCAATTCCTCATCTTTTCCATGTTATCATGGGTTGAACATTTTATATGTTTTCATAGATATATGGCATTCTATGGACATTCAAGCATTGAGGTTCATGTATTTCAATCACCTAACACCAAGGTAGGTGGTTTGTGCCTTTCCATTCAATGTCTTGGAGTATTATGTGAAAATTCCACCAATACCCTTGAACGGGGTATTCTGTGTTTACCATTTTACCCCTTTTGTCTTCATGCCATGCTTATATGGTTGTGTAGAGGTATTTTTGATATGTATAGGTTGATTTATATGCTTGGATGCTTTCCCATGCCTGTTTTGTTACGAACAGTGTGTCCTACTTATCCTTTGGGTGCTTTACCTGTTTTCCATTCCTGTTGCTGTAGGATGGGGAGTTTGAATCCTAACTGGCTTGATATGTTGTACATGGTTTAGACAAGTAGTTTCATAGGTTTAATTTGGCCATATTGAATTTCTATGTTGTTATAATACACAAGGTCGTGACAACTGGGTGTAGTAGACTATAAAAGGAATTGATCGAGTGAGCTTCCTCAGAGAGTCTTTAAGAATTTGGCTATATGGGGATGGGCTGTGTGAGCTTTCTCAGAGAGCCTAAGATTACAATGGGATATAAGGGGATTGACTGTGTGATCATCCTCAGAGAGTCCTTGAATTCATTAGACTATAAGGGGATAGACCGTGTGAGCTTCCTCAGAGAGTATTTGTTATAATTTGAATTAACTAGTTTTCCTTAGACTATAAGAGGAATTGACGGCGAGTGCTTCCCCAGAGAGTCTATTAATGACATGGGCTATAAGGGGAATTGACCGAGTGAGATTCTTTCGAGAGTCCTTGACATTGGGGATATAAGGGTTATTGACCGAGTGGGATTCCTCAGAGAGTCCCTGACTACCTTAGAATATAAGGGGAATTGACCGAGTGTGCTTCATTAGAGAGTCTTAAATATTCATATGACCATACCATAGAGGTTAGGATGAGTATACTTCCTAGAGGGTTGTTGGTACATTTTAGGTGGGAGAAAATGTGATGGTCGTGAGTACTATCTAGAGGGGTACCTGTTTGAGGTTTAACTTTTTGTTTCACTATTGCTTGATGTGGAACAGTGGATTGTTTACTGCTTAATACCTATTTATTCACTGCTTTATGTTCTTTTAAATTTCATATATTCAATGAATATTAAGAACAAATATTCTGGTGGTTGCCTACAGGGATTTAGTCTCTCTCCCAGTTTGGGTCATGTTTTTTGGCCCAAGCAGATTATATTGCTGCAGGTATAGATAAGGGAAAGCGCCCTTCTAATTTAGGTACTTGATTTGTTGTGGAGCTGGAGAGCATGGGACCAATCCATGCTTTCAATGATGAAGAGACATTTATCTTTTATTTTGTACTTTGTTTTAGTACTCTTTGTATTCCAACATTGTGATTTGTTTGGCTACTTTCCTAGACATATGTATCATGCATCATTTATATATATGTGCTCCAGTTGTTTTATTATTCCAGTCTTCTGTTGTTTACTGTTGTTGGATATGTACTAATTCCACTATTTCATGTTTGTTTATATCCACTGTGTATTCTACCAATGAAGGAATAATTTCCCCAATATCACACCCAAGAACCTCACTACTAGTTGGATGCCTCTAGCGTTCGGGGAAATGCGCTTGAGGCCATGCGACCAACCGGGTATGGGGCGCCTCTGGGTGGCATCCAGAATAGGGATGTTAAAAGTGGTATCAGTGGAATTGTTTTATCTTTACTTATAGTTTGGAGCCTATAGACAGGGATATTATGAAATTGGTACATTGTAATAAGTTGTGCCCTGGAGTAGCTAACCCATGTATAGGGAAAAGCCAATCTACCTCGTTATTGCAATTTTTCTGATTTTGCAATTTTATAGTTTATTTGATTTTCACCGTTGGGTGATGCACATGTCTTGTGTTGTTATTGTTGAAGATATTGAGGTTCTATTTTTGTCTCAACCCGATGAGATGAGGGTGTGCCATCTCATGCATCATATAGGCACTTTCTAGAAATCACATGTCTTGCATTCTTACCATGCCATCTAGGATGCATTAGCGATTTCTTGTTGTTGTGATAGATGTTCTGTAGAATATGCATGTTGTTGTGATAGATACCTTGATAAAATACATGTTGTTTGATATGGTACTGTTTTTGTAAGGATTTGTCTAGATGAATGCCAAACATTGTTTATTTAGGTTTTATGGGCCATCATGGACTAGAATTTGGTGGATTGTCGCCTTGCTGTCTTGTTATAACATGTATATGATGCCAAGCATTGATTCGTAGGGAGTATGGGCCCTCAAACTTCGTAATTTGGCAATTTTAATGCTTTTTTAGTGTTTTTTTGGCTCTAGGGTAGTTTCTAAGGCTTAATGTCAAGAAAAACCCAGAATACACACTATGTAGTTCTGACTACACGCCTTGTGTTCTTCTATTCAGGAAGAAACCATTTTTTTCAAGTACACCCCGTGTCCCGTATGTACACGCCATGTAATCTCTAACCATGTCATATGACATGTGGTAGAGACATGTGATGGGGAATTCCTTTAATGAACATGATGTTTTATGATTTTACATGTCTTGTAGTCTGATCTAGGTACCCAGCCATGTCACGAACAACACGGGTCTGAGTTATCTTTTCACATGCACACCGTGTTAGGATTTTACACGTCGTGTAGTCTATCCCAAGAACCCATCCATGTCATGAACACCACGGGTCAGATTTATCTTCTCACATACACACCGTTTTAGGATTTTACACACCATGTAGTATGACCTAGGTACCTGGCCGTGTCACAAACAACACTGGTCAGTGTTATCCTTTCACATTCATTCTGTGTCCGTCTGGAACACACTGTGTAGTGTCAGCCATGTTTCAGGAAGTTTCAAGAACAACATGGGTCAGTCTTATCCTTTTACATACTCCCCATGTCCATCTGGAAGACACCATGTAGTGTCAGTCATGTGTCAGGCTGTGTCACGAACAACACGGGTCGGTGTTATCCTTTCACATACACACCGTGTCTGTCTAGAACACAACGTGTTGTGTCAGTCGTGTGTCAGGCCGTGTCACAAACAACACGGGCCAAGTGAGGTTTGTTTAGTGCACGTCGTGTCTTCTATAAACACAACGTGTAGTCTTGGCTTTGGAGAGTCATGTGGATTAACCGTGTAGAAGGAACCGAGCAGGGAAAGAGGATTCAAGTACAGGTCATGTTCTACGACAATATGCCGTGTGTTTTGGGGTGTTACATGACCAGTTGTGGTGGGAGTAGACGCCCATGTGAATGAAATAAGGAAATATTGTGTGTAGGGGAAATACATGCCATGTAGTCATGTTTTTATTAACTTAAATGATTTATTTATCTAGTTTTCCTTTTGTGACTTCAGTATTCAGTCCTTGATAATCTTGAATATAAGTTCGCATTTGACCTTGTAGAGTTATTCCACATAGACGTCCTCTGGTTGACCGCCAGTTGTAGGGAAGTGATCAGATGCCTAATATAACTGATCAAGGACTTTCTGTAGATCTTCATGTGGTTCCAGCCTTGGAACTAGCAGCTACACAAGTTACTTGCGCTGATGTGCAATACAGGGTGGGTTTTCTGAGGATAATGCAAACCTTGGAGGGAGCACCACCTCCTGCCCCATCGATGGATGATTTGACGTAGGATTTCCAGCAGCAGCATCCTCCAACCTTCTCTGGGGAAAGAGGAACACATGCTGCATAGTCAATGCTCGAAGCCATGAAGACAATCTTCGAGCATCTCGAGGTACCAATAGAGAGGAGGGTGAAGCTCGCGACCTACACGCTTCGAGAATCCGCCAAAAGGTGGTGGGATGTCATCTCCCAGGTGGGACACCACCAGAATATGGCTTGGGAGGAGTTTTAACTTATCTTTTATGATTAATTATACCCAGAGAACTTGAGGGTCGATCAAGACCAGGATTTCATGAGCCTGGAGCAGTGACTCTTTCTGTCACGGAGTACTCCTCTCACTTCACGGAGTTTCAACGTTCCGCGCCTATTCCAGCAGGTAATGAGTTGTTCTTAGCTAGTAAGTTAGAGAGAAGCATCAGGTAGGAGATCTGTTCATAGGTGAATATCATTAGGATGACTTAAATATCCTCTATCATAAACCAGGTGCCGATTACTGAGTGAAATCTAATGGATTCTGGAGCTGTGAGCCTGGGCGGTTCTGTATCCAGAGTTAGTATTTCCCCAAATGATAGCAGGAAGTGCCGCAGAGAGACTGCACAAGGATATCAGAGATGGTGGGATGCCGCTTCTGGTAGCCACATGGTGTGCTACCAGTGCGAGAGGAGCGGGAATTCAAGGCCATGTTGCCTGAGAGACCCTATGGAGTGCCAATATTGTGGGAGGATGGGCCATATCTAGCGTTTCTGTCATGTTTTCTCTCCAGCTACTAAAGACAAGGGTTCTTCTATGACCTAGTGTTCGGGTGCATCACCCCTAGTTTCTCATCATTTAGGGAACTAGAGTTCTTTCGGATGTTCTGGCCGAGGTGGGGGTCGTGGAAGGAGTAGTCTGTCACAGGTATTTCAGCGACAACAGGGCAGATCAACTCAGATTGATCAAGCTAGGGCACAGGGCCATAGAGCGGGCTATACATTTGCAGTGTAGTAGACCCAACAACAGAAGGACATCGGATCCTCTACAGTTCATTTTATGATCGTAGTAGCCTCAATTTTATCTTCTGCACTTTTCGAAAATGGGGGCTTCCCATTGTTTTATCTCTGTTTCTGTTCTGGAGAGCCTTGGGCATTGCATCTTTTCTTCTGCTGGTATGTTGACTATTGACACACTGTGGGGGATGAGAACATTTAGTGTACGTCAGTGTAAGGAGTTCCCTATAGAGTTTGGTGGATGTTACTTCTTATGGGACCTCTATGTCCTGGATATGACATGCTATGATGTCATTCTCGGGATGGACTAGTTAGTTCCATTCCAGGCATTCATCGACTATTATCGTCGTAGGGTAAGTTTCACGTCTGCGAATGGTCAATATTTTCTTCATAAGGGAAAATGGGATGTCCAGGTGAGTAGAGTGGGCCTAGAGAAACATGGGTTGGGAGGAGTTATATCCCATATTTCATGTCTATATCTGGATAACTAGGGGACTTCATAGTTAGACTTTCCTCCAGTGGTGGATTGTTTCAGATATGTCTTTCCAGAGGGCTTTTTAGGTTTGCCTCTAGAGAGAGAGGTAGACTTTTAGATCGAGCTTGTGCTAGGAGCATCACCGGTGTCCATTCCTCTTTATAGGATGGAAAAACCAAAATTACAAGAGCTCATGAAGTAGTCGGAGTAGTTTCAGGAAAGGGGATTCATCAAACCCAGTACATTCTCCTTGGGGTTTTCCTGTCCTGTTTGTGAAGATGGCAAACGACACCCTCAGGCTTTGTGTGGATTATCGGAAGCAGAACAAGTTGGAAGTCAAGAACCAATATCCCTTGCTAAGGATTGATTTTCTCTTTTATCAGCTTTTAGGAGCCCAGGTGTTCTCAAAGATTGAATTGAAGTCCAGTTATCATCAGTTTCATATTAGACAAACTGATATACAACTTACAGCCTTCCGGAGCAGGTATGGTCTATATGAGTATATGGTTATGTTATTCGGTCTCACGAATGCACCTATAACACCCCGAGATTTTTTGAGATATATATTTTTTAATTTATTTGATATCTTCTATTGTACATTACACCATGATTAGCTTGTCCTATATGCAACACCGTATTAGCTTGCAGTATACGCAATACTATTCCTGGCTCGTGTTACACACAATTTCTAGTTCGTTTTGTAGAAATTATTCAACGCAACATTATGTATCGATTTTGTTTAATATATAAATGAAATAAGTTTTGATTATGTTATACGAAACACAAAATGGATCTTCCACTACACGCAACCCTAACTTGGTTTGCATTACATGCAATCACGACCTTCCTCAATAGCGTGTGTAGTACGCAATATCGGGTTTCCCTAAACAATGATATATTATTATAATAATATTATAAACTAGCTGTTATGAATAGTATTAACTAAATATTTAATTTTATAACATTATTATTCATCATCCAAATTTTCTAGAACACGGTATGAGAACAAAATATTTTTTTCGGGTAAAATTAGTATTTAAAAAAAAATGCAGTTTCGCCGCATTTTATTGGAGCACCCACTTTAAATCTAGTTTTGAAATGTTTATAAGTACAATTTGAAAAAATAAAATTCTTCTTTTGAATTAGGATATAAAAATTTACTTTGGATAATTTTATTATATTTTTCAGATATGTTTCTTATTTTGATGAATAGTAAAAATACGCGAAATTTTAATTAGAAATTTTTTTTTTCATTGAGATAATTTATATGGTTAAATGATAATATTTAATGGTTTTAAAGTATAAATATAATATATATTTACGATTTAATATAATTTATGTCATTATAAATTATTTTACATTTAATTCATTGGTAAAATCATTTCAATCTTTTGCAATGTTTTAACTTTTAAAACTTGTTTTCTTAACAGTGGGATTAATTTTAAATTAATTTCTGAAAATACTGTTATTTGAATTTTTAAAAATGGATTCCATATTTGGAATCAGTAGGTCAAAATTATGTTAAAAGGCTACTTTTTATTTTTGGGCACTATTAATATTAAGTATGGTAAATTTTATTTACCATAGTTAATGGTAAATCGGGCAATTAATGGTAAATATAATATTATAAAATTACCCTAACACATGTCTTAATATAATTGGATGATTATATTTATTCCTAAGGAATATTTGGTTCGAAATGGAATCCATTGGAATCCACTTGGATGTGATTAAGACCTGTAAATTACTTTATTTTAAAGAAAGCGAAATATGTCTCACTCAAACTTTAATAATTAATGTATTTCTAATATAAGGTTTTACTGAATATAAATTCGATTATAAATACTAATTTTAAATATAAAATGTTTTTATTTGTTCTGGTAATTTATTTTTAATTTTTAAGAAATATTTAATTACCTTAATACCTTATATATTAATGATGCAGAAATTATTTATTTAGTGGAAAATCAATAATATAGTTTTTATTAAAATAATATTACCCATAAAAGGCCCAAACACCTAACCAAAACATATTGATCGAGTATATATATACCCTAAGAAACCATTTAAAGAATTATGGACCATTTTAGCCTTATAAAATAGATTAGGACATTTATATTATTTTATTTTAAATTATGTCAAAGTTGTCACCTTCATACTTTAATAAATATAAAATTTTCAAAGTTGGTTGAATTAGAAGATAAATTAGACTAAAAGTATTATTATAAAATATATTATATTTATCTTAATCTTATTTTTTATTTTTTATTTTTATACAACAAATAAGTATATTAAATAATTATACATAAATGTTGTATTAATTATTTTATTAATAGAAATATCAAATAACTGATTTAAAAAGTATAACAATAAATATTATATGAACTAATCAATAAGTTCCATGAATTTTCAAGATTAATATGACTAGTTAGTAATATATTAAATAGGTTTTTTCAAAATATATTCTCTTTGGATTTTATTTAAATTCAAATAAATGAATTGTGTCAAAATTGAAAATATTGATATTTTATATTACTAAATTGTTTAAAAATCACAAAAATATTTTAAAAAATTAAAATTAAAATTTATATGATCTAAAATGTAATAATTTATCAAATTTTATATAATTTACAACACATAAGTAAGTATTATAACCATATAAAATATATAACATTATTACCCCAAATAAATTTAAATAGATTAAATAATGATAAACCAAAATGATAAGGTTTAAAATAAAATAAAAACATGATTAAATTTAATTGGTTAATGATATTACAACCCAATATTATTTAATATCTAAATTTTAGTCACATTGGATGTTTTAAGTGGGGTTTTTGTTTAATATAAATTAATATTTTATAGGTTTCCAAAAGTGCCCCTGTCATCCCTTATAAAAGGGCACCTTCACCCTCTCCTCCTCACACCACATTGAGCCTCAAATATCAAACAAACCATACCCATTTCTCTTATATACTTTCCTAGAAACCTACTAGAGATCTTTTTCTTCTTCAAATATCAACATTAGCTCCCTAATAAGATGTTAAGAGGAGGCGTGTCGAAGAAGAGATAATCTATTCTACCGATTCTTTCATGTTTTTTTATTCTTCTACTTCCTCTTATTTAGTTGTTTCATTATAAATTAATAACATCAGTATAAATAATATACTGATATGTTATTATAAATATGAAACAACCCCATTTCACCTTCTATCCATCCTACAAAAAATGAAATCACCCCGCGTGCATACGTACGGAATACCGTCTCCACACCGTGGGGTAATCTGTTTTTCCACCACCACCTTACATGGATGAGTATAATGGTATAAAGAATAACAATATATGGCTATTATAACATCATAATTAATCTGAGAAATTATATCTTCCACTCTAATTCCATTCAATAATTATGAGAATGATATCATCGCTCGTGCGTACGTACGGATTACCGTCCCCATGACGCGATGAGATTCATTCTCCATATTAACCATTCAAGAATGATTATAAAGCATATATATAATAAATAATAATGATATATATGAAATAATAATGCTACTGGATTTATGCGTATATATATATATGTCATCTACTTACTTCCATTTAAGTAAATAAGGAAATAAAAACAACGTTCATGCGTAGGTACGACCTACCGTCTCCAAGAACGGTGTGTTTCATTTTATTTATCAATATATTATATATATATATACACTAAATATATATGATATATAAATAATTTTTTACATTCTTTAAGTATTTAAATCATGATATAAGAAATAATTATTTCAAAAACAACAAGTCCAAGCACGTATGATAAATGAAGCGATTTTACCCAAAACGCTGATTTAACCTGGAATTTACAAAAGAATGGGTAATATAAAGTCATAAGTTAATTATATTTGATATCATAAATATTATTATGGTTCTATTACAAGTTAATAATATTTTTAAACCCACTATACAGGAGTTTTGGACACATATAGAAGAAATTGGACATAACGTAAGGGATAATTTTGCAAGTCTCATTTTTATCCGAGATTTCTTATACGTAAGTATTTACTGGGATATATTTTTTATCCATGTACATAAAAATGTTTTTCATAAGGTGTTTAATATTATTCCATGTATTTTTAAAGTCATTTTTATCCCTATTTGACTTTTACATTGTGTTATGGAAGAAATCTTTCTTTTGTTTACCATACAAAGAACTTTTTGCCTTTTCCAGAAAAAGTAAGATTAGAATGTTTTTAACATATACGGCATGAATGGATTTTTAAGGTTTTATAAATAATTATTTCAATCAAGCTACCTCTACAAAATTTAATGTTGTTTTTTCAAAAAAATACTTTTCTTTTAAAATTTCCTGGCATTTTGAGAAAAGAAATTGATGTTAAGGGTATTTTCCTCAAGAATTCATTTCAAGTGTTTTATCAAAACCATTCTCCATCTAAGATGAAATTATTTAGGATGATTATTTTTCAAGTATAATGTCTTTATTATTTACATGGTTTGATATTTCAAATGATGAAATGGTGTCCATTTGTTTTCTGTTAAGATGGTATGATGTTTATGAAACCCATTATATTGTTTGGGTTATGATGAATGATTTGTGATTGTTTTGTGGGACACATTAGAATGATTTCAATATGAGAAGGATGGGACCTATATATCCCTCCAATGCATTGGGTAATGATTTATATCTCATGAGATAGACATGGATGGAATTACAAGTGAATGTGGTTTAGTAATATAGGCTGGAATGACAAGTAAACCCGGTTCAGTAAGGGACTTTGTCCACTATGATGGTCATGACAGCAATTCCTTGGATACAATGGAAATAATATCATGTAATTAATGGTTTTACACAATTACATGTTTTATTCTCATGACTTGTTATCATTATTGATGTTCTATTATGATCTATACCTTACGTACTTCCATATTTTATGTCATTGCTCAAGATTTTGATGTTTAAACTTTAGGTTCATGTTTTTAAGTTCAAATTTATATGGTTTGTTTTATTTTCTCCATGCTTACCCTTAATGAGCATTTGAGCTCACCCTTTTTATGTTTTCTTTTCCCCAGGATATAAAGAATTTTTTAGGTAAGAAAACAAAAGGGAAAGATCTTTATGAGAGATGTTGAAGATCTTTCACCATGATTAGATGATTTTGTTCCGAGTTTCCAAAGACACTAAACTATTACGGTCGTTGGGTGTCTGTTTTTGTTATGTATTAAGTATTCTACATAAGTAATGTAATTTCCATGTACATCAATCTTGTGTCTCTATAGTTGGTATCAGAGAAAATGATTAGTTAACCTTTGGAAACTGGGATGCGAAAACTTTAGTGAGATCCCTAAAAATATTTCTAAGGAATGTCTAGGTATGTCCCTAAGTATTAGTATAAATATAGGTTATAGTACTAAAATTATATTGACGATCATGAATAACCTAGGGTGAACCTATGGTGTCATGAATTAAAGAATTTGTGAAAAGTTAGACATCCCACATGTGACATTTTATGATTATGTGGTTCCTTGTGATTTTAACTGTTTCTTACACTATGGTTTCTGGTTTTAGTCAAAGGAGGGAAAAGGAAGTAATTTGGTTAACATTGATTCAAATGGACAAATTGTTGACTATGATCAAAAAAATTGTGTAATGCCAGGAAAGAAAGATATTATGACTATGCCTAATCAGTCATCACGATATATTATTAACAAGGTGAACTTTAGTTGTATTCCTAAGTCATCAAATAAGAGGAAGATAGAATTTTATGCATGTCCTCATGGTGAAGATCATAGATAAAGGATGATTGAGATTTATAAAGAAGGGAATAAGAACCTTGATGAAAACATCAAATTGAGGGGAAGATGTTATCTATGTGGGGAAAAGGGTCATAGAGTGACAATTATGGATTCCAATGTCTTATTTGTGGAGAACATGGGCATTACCCAACCCAATTCCCTGACCTAAGAGGTTACTTCTAAATCAAGTAAGGACCTATTCCATGAAAATAATTGATGAAGATGGCTTGAATGGTTTATGTATTGAAATTAAATAATAATGTTGTTGAGATAATTTTATGGTATATAGGAATATATATGTATTGGTCCATTGGGGTTTTCCATAAGAATATTGTACCAGTAACCATGAAAAGTGATTGAAATATTTTTGGAAGGTAGATGATATGCGCATAATGAGTGGATAAGGAGAAAATAATATGTTTGATAGTATTCATGAGCTCATGACTGATATAAGGACAAAGTGATATCATGGTTTGAGTGTATAGAAATTTTTGGATTTTGATATGTGGAAAGAGTTAACTTTTGAGAGCATTCATGTTATCACTAAGGTTTAATGGGTATTCATTTTTCAAGAGAATACAGGATTATGGTATTCACATGTTTGGAATGCAATCAGTAATATATATCTTATGACATTTGGTGGATAAATGATGGTAATCACAAGCTTGGTAGATGGCCTCTCTAGTAATATTTTCTCTTTATGAGATTGGATAGATTTATTTTGGATAAGCCTAATGATTGTAATGGATTATGTTAGACATCAGATAGTATTGTTTAAGGCTTGAAGTTTTTTCGATATTATTTCTTTAATGTTAAAATAGTGTAGTTTTAGAAAAAGGTACAACCTACTAAATGGGCAACAACCCATCGCGTCAGACAAGGATGTGGGAATAGAACCCACAACCGAAGTTCGACATGCCTTTATCGCCTACCACCAGCCTACAAGAAGTCCCTGTTTAGTATTAATTTGTTTTAATTAATTATGTGGTATGCCATATGATGTATAAGTCCATTTTAATAACCATATATGATTAATCTCCCCATATATGGACTTATGTATATTTAATAACTTTTTCTAACCTTTTGTTTGAGAAAGATGGAATGACCTATCATTCAATCATGTGATCTGGTAAATCTTCACAGAAGACAAATTCAACTTCATTTCTTTAAGAGATGAAGTTGATTGTTCAAGGCATGAACAATAGTGAGATTGTACCAAAATCAAGAAATTATTTATTGTAATTAAAAAATTCATCAACACTAGGTAAATGATCATGAAAATCAAAAATGTAGTCCTATTGCCCTCATATCTGATGAATCAGACGGTACCTTAGAACATTAAAAATTTATGGCTTTTTGATTGTTGGCTTTTTCATAGGCATGTTCTCTACCATTCTCCGTTAGAACTTGATAGTGAGATTTCTCTTCCATATCCATATTTTCTCCTATGTTATCCTATATGGAAACTTAGTGGTGAATTAATTTGGGTAACCTTTACATTTCGTACTTCACTTTTTAAAATTAAGTTGAAGTATTACTTTTTACGATGTGTGTTTCTATGAATGAAACTTTCAAGTAGTAAACGGTTTATAAGCCCGACAAATTTCGAGGGCGAAATTCATTTTAAGGTGGGTAAAATGTAAAAACCTGAGATTTTATGAGTTATATTCTATTTAATTTCATTGATATATTATATTGTACATTACACCATGATTAGCTTGTATTATACGCAACACCGTATTAGCTTGCAGTATATGCAACACTATTCTTGGCTCGTGTTACACACAATTTAAAGTTTGTTTTGTAGAAATTATTCGACGCAACATTATGTATAGATTTTTTTTAATGTATAAATGAAATAAGTTTTGGTTATGTTATACGCAACACAAAAGGGAGCTTATACTATGCACATCCCTGACTTGTCTTGCATTACACGCAATCACGACCTTCCTCGATAGCGTGTGCGGTACGCAATATCGAGTTTCGCTAAACAACGATATATTATTATAATATTGTTATGAACTAGCCATTATAAATAGTATTTACTAAAGTTTAAATTTTATAACATTATTATTCATCTTAAACATTTTCTAGAACATGGTATGAGAACAAAATAATTTTTTTGGGTAAAATAAGTATTTTAAAAAAAAAGCAGTTTTGCCGTTTTTTATGGAGCACCCACTATATTTCCTGTTTTTTACATTTTTATAAGTTCAATTTGACAAAATAAATTTCTTATTTTGAATCAGGATATAAAAATTCCATTTGGATAAATTTTTGATATTTTTCTGATAAGTTTCTTATTTTGATGAATAGTAAAAATACACTAAATTTTAATTAAAAAAACTTTTTTCATCGAGAAAATTTATATGGTTAAATTATAATATTTAGTTGTTTTAAAGTATAAATAGAATATATTTTTACCACTTAATATAATTTATGTCATTATCATTTATTTTACATTGAATTCATAGGTAAAATCATTTCAATCGTTTCTAAAGTATTAACTTTTAAAAATTATTTTCTTAAAAAATGGGATAAATTTTAAATTAATTTCTACAACTTCTATAATTTAAATTTTGAAAAATGGATTCCATATTTGGAATTACCATTTCCAAATTATTTTAATAGGGTAATTTTTATTTTTGGGCACTACGAATAGTAAGTATGGTAAATTTTATTTACCATAGTTAAAGGTAAATCAGGTAATTAAGGGTAAATATAATATTATACAATTACCCAAACACTTGTCTTAATATAATTGGATGATTATATTTTGTCCTAAGGAATATTTGGTTAGAATTTGAATCCATTGGAACCCACTTGTATGTGATTAAGACCTTTAAATTATTTTATTTCAAAGAAAGTGAAATATTTCTCATTCAAAGTTTAATAATTAAAGTATTTTTAATATAAGAATATACTGAATATTAACTCAAAAATAAATACTCATTTGAAAGATAAAATGTTCTTATTTGTTATGGTAATTTATTTGTAATTTTTATGAAATATTTAATTACCTTAATATCTTATACATTAATGATGGTGAAATTATTTATTTAGTGAAAAATAAATAATATAGTTTTTATTAAAATAATATTACCCATAAAAAGGCCAAAAAACCTAACCAAGAAATATATTTAGAGTATATCTATACCATAATAATCCATGTGTCGAATTATGGACCATTTTAAGACTTATAAAATATATTAGGACATTTATATTATATTATTTTAAATGTTGTCAAAGTTGTCACCTTCATACTTTAATAAAGATAAAATTTTAAACATTAGTTTTTTTAGAAGATAAATTCAACTAAAGTTATTATTATGAAATATATAATATTTATCTTCATCATAGTATTTTATTTTTAATTTTTATACAAAAATCACGTATATTAAATTATTATAAAAAAATGTTGTAATAATTATTTTATTAAGAGAAATATCAAATAAATGATTTAAAAAGTATTATAATAAATATTATATGAACTAATTAATGTTCTCCACGAATTTTATAGATGGATTAGACTTCTTACTAATCTATTAAATAGGTTTTTTCGAAAATATATTCTCTATAGATTTTATTTAAATTCAAATAAATTAATTGTGTCAAAATTGCACTATTTATATTTTATATTATTAAATTGTTTAAAAATCACAAAAATATTTTAAAAAATAATAATTAAAATTTATATGATCTAAAATTTTATAAATTATAAAATTATATATAATTAACAACACATAAGTAAGTATTATAACAATATAAAATTTATAACATTATTACCACAAATAAAATTTAATAGATTAAATAAGGATAAATCAAAATGATAATGTTTAAAATAAAATCAAAACATGACTAAAATTAATTGGTTAATGAGATTAAAACCCTATCATATCTAATATCCTAATTTTAGTCACATTGAACGTTTTATGTGTGGTTTGGGTTTATTATAAATTAATATTTTAGAGGTTTCCAATATTGCCCCTCTCCTTCCTTATAAATGGGCATCTTCTCCCTCTCCTCCTCACACCACTTTGTGCCTTCGTGACCATCACACCCAGCCCATTTCTTTTCTATACTTCCATATCAACCTACTAGAGGTCCTGGTATTCTTCAAAGACCAACTTTAGTTCCCTAAGAGGATGTTAAGAGGAGGCATGTCGAAGAAGAGGTAATCTCTTATACCGATTCTTTCAAGTTTCTTTATTCTTTTACTTCCTCTTATTTAGTTGTTTCATTATAAAGTAATAATATAATTATAACTAATACACTAATATGTTATTGTAAATATGAAACAACTCTATTTCACCTTCTATACATCCTACGTAAAATGAAATCACCGTGCGTGCATACATACAAAAAATGGTTTCCATGCCGTTGTGTAATCTGTTTTTCCACCACCACCTTATATGGATGGGTATAATGGTGTAAAGAATAACTATATATGGTTATTATAACATCATACTGATTATGTGATATTATATCATCCAATACAATTCCATTCAATAATTATGAGAATGATATCATCACTCGTGCATACGTACGGGTTACCGTCTCCACGACGTGATGAGATTCATTCTCAATGTGAACCATTCCAAAATGATTATAAAGTATATAAATAATAAATAATAATGATATATATTTAATAATAATGCTAATATATATATATATATATTTCATCTACTTACTTCCATTCATGTCAATAAAGAATGAAAAACAGCGTTCATGCGTACATATGATCCACCGTCTCCATGAACGGTGTATTTCATTTTATTTATCTATATATTATATATATATATATTTACTAAATAAATATGATATATAAATCATTTTTTACATTCTGGAAGTATGTAAATCATGATATAATTAATAAAAATATCTATAACAACAAGTCCAAACACGTTCGGTAAATGAAACGATTTTACCCAAAACGCATATTTAACATGGAATTTACAAATGAACGGGTAATATAAAGTCATAAGTTAATCATATATGATATCATAAATATTATTATGGTTATGTTAAAAGTTAATAATATTTTTAAACCCACTATACAGGAGTCTTGGAAACATACAGAAAAAATTGGACATAAGGTAAGGGATAATTTAGCAAATCTCATTTTTATCCGAGATTGCTTATACGTAAGTATTTAATGGGTTATATTTTTCATCCATGTACATAAAAATGTTTTTCATAAAGTGTTTAATATTATTCCATGTATGTTTAATTTCCTATTTATCACTCTTTGACTTTTACATTGTTTTATGGAAGGAATCATTCTTTTGTTTTCCATACGAGAAACTTTTTGACTTTTCTGGCAAAAGTATGAGGAGAATGGTTTGTTTTTTTAACTTATACAACATGAATAGATTTTTACTTTTTAATAATGAATTATTTCAATGAAGCTTCCTCTACAAAATTTCATGATTATTTTCAACAAAATCCTTTTCTTTTTAAATTTCATTGCATTTTGATAAAAGAAAATGATGTTAAGGATATTTTCCTCAAGAAATCATTTCATGTGTTTTATCTAAACTATTCTCCATATAAGATGAAATTATATAGTATTATTATGTTTCTAGTTTAATGTGTCTATTATTTACATGGTTTGGACTTTCTTATAATGAAATGATATCCATTTGTTTTATGTTAAGGTGGGATGATGTTTAGGAAAACCATTTTATTTTTTGGGTTATGATGAATGATTTATTTTTGTTTTGTGGCACACATAAGAATGATTTCAATATAAGATGGGTGTGACCTATATATCCCTCCAATTCATTGGGTACAGATTTATATCTCATGAGATAGACATGTCTGGAATTACAAGTGAATCCGGTTCAGTAATACAGGGCTGGAATGATATGTAATCCCGGTTCAGTAAGGGACTGTGTCCACTATGATGGTCTTGGAAGCAATGCCTTGGCTACTATAGAAATCATATCATATTAATAATGGTTTTCCACAATTACATGTTTTATTCCCATCCTATTTTATCATTATTGATGTTCTATTATGATCTATGCCTTACGTACTACCTTGTTTTTTTTTCATTTCTCAAGATTTTGATGTTTAAAAATTATGTTCATGTTTTTAAGTACAAATGTATATGGTTTGTTTTATTTTCTCTATGCTTACCCTTAATGATCATTTGAGATCACCCTTTTTATGTTTTATTTTCCCCAGGATATAAAAAAAGTTTTAGGTAAGAAAATAAAAGGGAAAGATCCTTATGGGAGATATTGAAGATCTTTCACCATGATTAGAAGATTTTTTTTCCGAGTTTCAAAAGACACTAAACTATTATGGTCCTTGGGTGTCTGTTTTTGTTATGTATTATGTATTCTGAAAAAGTAATGTAATTTCCATGTACATCTATCTTGGGTCTCTACAGCACCTGCAGTTTTCATGGTACTGATGAACCGAGTGTCCCATCCATACTTGGATTCCTTCATCATGGTCGTCATGGACGATATCTTGGGGTACTCTCACACTCGACACCACCATGAAACACATCTTGAGATCATTTTGAGTACACTAAGGGAGAATCATTTATATTTCAAGCTCTAAAAGTTCCACTTTTTGATGGATGAGATTCACTTCCTGGGTCATGTTACCTCAGAGGTAGGAGTTTTAGTAGAACCAGAGAAAGTGAGATCTGCAGTTCCATAGGAGTAGCCGAAGAATGTATTTGTTGTAGATAGTTTTCTAGGGATAACTGGATACTAAAGATGCTTTATAAAAGACTTTTCATGCTTAGTATCACCATTGAAAGGTCTGACTAAAAAGGGTGCAAAGTTCCCATGGTCAGATTCTTGTGAGTTATCCTTTCAGAAGCTGAAAGGGAGGTTGACTTCAGCACTGATACTAGCCTTACCAAAGTCAGGAAAGAGCTATACTATTTACTTTGATGCATCAGGTATCGGGATGGGACCTGTGCTAATGCAGGGAGATGGAGTCATTATGTACGGGTCTCGGTAGTTGAGGCCACATGAGAAGAACTACCTGACACATGATCTGAAGTTGGCAGTAGTTTTTCATACCTTACGATGTTGGAGTCATTACATTCTGGGGGAGAATTTTGTGGTTTTCAATAACAACAAAAGTCTCATGTACATTTTAACTCAGCGTTATCTGAATTTTAGACAACGAAGGTGGGTTGAGTACTTATAGTCCATAGACATTGAGAATACCTATACGCTAGGGAAGGTAAATGCAGTGGATGATGCGCTGAGTAGGAGGACTCAGAAACAGGGATTTCAGGAGGTCATTAGTGAGTTGAAGCTTATGGATTTGTTCTCTGAGATGCATTTGGAGGTGCATGACAGACAGGGGCAGACCATTCTATCCTCTGTTATTGTTACCTCTACTTTTATTGATCGAGTTCGAATGAGGCAAATATCATATTCTGGAGGCCTATTCCTAAGGGAGAGTGTGTCAGGAGAGGACCCTATTCCTAGATGGATCAGAGGTGAGGATGAGATATTGTGTTTCCAGGGGTGTGTGTGGGTGCCAGCAGACATACGCGAGGAGCTGATGTGGGACTTTCATTCCATAGTTTGGGCAGTTCATCCTGGTGTCACCAAGATGTATCATGATCTACATCATCAATATTGGTTGCCAAGTATGAAGAGGGACATTGTTGGTTTTGTCAAGTGGTGTTCCACTTGTCATCAGGTGAAGGTAGATCATCAGCGACCAGCAGGGCTTCAACAGAAATTACCTATTCTTGAGTGGAAGTGGAATGATGTTGCGATGGACTTCATGATTGGTTTGACAAGGTCGCCTTGCGGGAATGACACATTTTGGGTTATCATTGATAGGCTTATGAAGGTCACTCAGTTCATTCCAATGAAGGAGGCCTTCAGTGCTGATGAGATGGGACGGTTGTACATCCAAGATATTGTACGTCTACATGGAGTTCCACACTTCATTGTTTCAGAAAGGGATGCACGTTTTACTTCTCAGGTCTGGCAGGGGTTTCTGAAGGATTTGGGTACACAGGTACTATTGAGTACATCTTACCACCCCAGATAGATGGCCAATCCGAGCGTAGGATTCATATACTTGAGGACATGCTTCGAGCATGCATTCTGGATTTTGGAGGTTCTTGGGAGAAACATATACCTCTTATGGAGTTTTCATACAACAATAGTTTTCATGTAACTATTCAGATGGTACATTATGAGGCTTTGTATGGTAAGCCATGACGATCACCCATATGCTAGCTGGAGTCAGGAGAGGCAGATTTGCGGGGACCTCGTCTGGTTCATGATACCATGGAGCAAATATAGTTGATTCATAAGAGGATGGAAACTCCACTATCTCGACATAAGTCTTATGCTAATGAGTGAAGACAACCTCTGGAGTTCGAGGTTGGGGAACAGGTTTTCCTACGTGTCACACTGAAGTTGCGACCCAAGAGGATTAGGAGACTGGGTAAGCTTTCACCGAGGTACATCGGACTATTTGAGGTGTTGGAGAGAGTTGGTCTGGTTTCCTATTGGTTATATTTACCTCAGAGGTACCGGGCTATAAATGATGTTTTTCACATTTCTGTGCTCCAAAGATACATTTCAGAATAGTCTCATGTCTTTTAAACTGAAGAAGGTTGAGCTTGAAGTGGATGTGTCGTTTGAATAACATCCTACCTGATTGTTGATTTCATTAGAAAGGTTCTCTGTGGTCGGTCCATTCCTCTGGTACGAGTGTTATTGCAACACCAATGAGTATAGGATGAGACTTGGGAGAGGTAGGCCGTTGTATGAGCTCAGTAGCTGGAGTTCTTTGAGGTTTCTTCTTCTACGCCACGGTAGTGAAATTCATGGATGAATTTTTGTAAGGGGGGAAGTTTGTATGAACTCAGATCTTATTTTCATGTAAGTATTTACTTTTCTGGTTGTTTTTTAGAAAAATAATAAAATCTAGAAATTTTCAAAGTACATGACATGTAATTTATGAGTACACGCCATGTAATGTGATGTCCCTGGAGGCCTTGTACTGGTCATGTCATGGCCACACACATGGTCATGTAGGGGTGACATGGAGGCCGCCTAAAGAGGAGTACGTAAAAGGTGAGTACATGCTGTGTACTTCAAAAGTACATGCCGTATACATTCTTGTTTTCATTAAACGCACTAGGGTCATGTCTAATCTCTAGAACACAATCCTTTTAGGTCCCATTCGACTGAGAGAACCGTATGACTACAGATCTTTGATGAGCCTCCGAGCACGCGTTCGTCCTCCGAATCAAACACTGTTGGTTGCATTGGAATCGCATCGGTGATTTCTTCCTTCTTCCAGAGGATCATTTTCCAAATCCTCCTCTATTCTAAGGTATCATGGGTTGATTGTTTTATAAATTTTCGTAGATCTATGACATTATAAGGAGATTAATGAATTGAAGTTCAAGTATATCAATCACTTAATTCCAAGGTAGATGGTTTTTGCCTTTCCGTTCAAAGTCATTGAGTATTATGTGCGAATTCCACCAATACCCTTGATTGGGTTGTTGCGTGTTTACTATTTTATCCCTATTTTCTTCCTGTAATGATTATATGTTTGTGTAGAAGTATTTCGGATATGGATGGGTTGATTTCTATGCTTGGATTCTTTTCCCATGATTTTTTTGTTACGACCGTTGGGTAATGTTTAGCCTTTAGATGCATTAACTGTTTTCTATACCTGTTGCTGTAGGATGGGGAGTTTGAATGATGACATGCTTCATATGTTGTAAACTATTTAGAAAAGTAGTTCTATAGGTTTACCTTGGCCATATTGCATTGCTATACCAATAACCTACACAGGGTCGTGAGAACCGGGTGTAGTAGACTATAAGGGGAATTGAACGAGTGAGCTTCCTCAGAGAGTCTTTGAGAATTAAGATATATGGTGATGGACTGTGTAAGCTTCATCAGAGAGCCTAGGATTACATTAGGCAATAATGGGATTGATTGTGGGAGCTTCCTCTGAGAGTCCTTGACTTCTTTAGACTATACGGGGATCTCCCGTGTGAGCTTCCTTAGAGAGACTTTGTTTTAATTTGAATTACCATGTTTTCCTTAGACTATAAGAAGAATTTATAGTGAGTGCTTCCTCAGAGATTCTATGAACGAAATGGGAAATAAGGGGAATTGACCGAGTGAGCATTCTCATAGAGTCCTTGATCTTGGGGCTATAAGGGGAATTGGCCGAGTGAGCTTCCTCAGATAGTCTCTGACTACATAGGACTCTAAGGCTAATTGACCTAGTGAGATTCCTCATAAAGTCTTAATGTTTTGTATGACTAAACCAGAGAGGTTAGGCTGAGTGTACTTCCCAGAGGGTTGTTTGTACCTTTTAGGTTGGACCAGAGGGGATGGACGTGAGTTCTATCCAGAGGGGTACCTGTTTGAGGTTTAACTATTTGTTTCACTATTTTTTGATGTGGAAGTGTGGATTGTTTACTTCTTAGTACCTCTCTCTTTACTACTTTATATACTTTTACCTGCCATATATTCACAGACTATTAGGCATAGATCTTCTGGTGGTTGCCTACTAGGACTTAGTCTCACACCGTATTTGGGTCATGTTTTTGGGCCCAAAGAGATTATATTACTGCATGTATTGATAAGGGCAATCACCCTTCTACATCAAGTACATGATTTGCTATGGAGATGGAGAGCATGGGACCAAGCTATGATTGCGATGCTGAGGAGCTGTTTATATTTTATTTTGTACATTGGTTTAGTACTATGTGTATTCTATCATTATTATTTGTTTGGATTCTTTCCTAGATATATCTATAATGAATCATTTATATATGTGTGATCAATTTGTTTTATTATTCCATTTTTCAGCTATTTACTGTTGTTGGATATTTATTGCTTCCGGTATTGCATGTTTGTTTACTTCTGCTGTGTACTCTTCCAATGAGGGTATAGTTTACCCACTATCACACCTAAGGCCCTCACTGCTAGTCAGTAGCCTGTGGAGTTCCAGGAAATGTGCTTGAGGCCATGTGACCAACCGGGTACAGGGACCCTCTAGGTGGCTTCCGGAATAGGGACGTTACACAACATGTACTTATAAGGTGTTTATTTCTGACTCATGTACCAAATATCGACAAAAAAACCATTACTATCATAAATTATTACATAATGTTCATAACATGATAATAAGTGATATAAAATAAATAATAAACTTGAAAAGGGTTCTTATTCCAGAAGAAATTAATCATAGTTTATTATTCAGGAGATTAATGAACGAACGGGTCAAGTCCACCATGAGGTATGGGACATCATCTCAATATCCTTTCACAGAGACATATTTTGTTTTATACATGACATTATTTATTATCGTGTATAAAACCCTTTAAATTTTCATTTCATTAAATGGTTATCTTTCTATATGAATCATTTTACTAAACAACAAAAATTTATCTTTCTTTTAACGTAAGTGGTGACGTTGACCTTTTTACATTGCCATGAGTATTATTTGATATTTGGATTCCTTAACAATCCATAATGTTTTTTAAAGGAAACTAAATACCATATACTATTTACATATTTTTGGTATTGAAAATGGATTGGATAATGTATTTATTATTTCAATATATTTAAATGATATATTTTGATTGAAATACGGAAATGTCATGTTTTATTTATATTTGTTCAATGGGTTATGAATATGTTATGGTTCTGGGGAATTATTTACATATACGGGTGGTTCCGTGATAATCCTAGGGCGGGTGAGCCCGAGATAGCTCTCCAATGCATTGGGTAACATGACAGAGGTAAATGTAAATGTTTATCCTAAGGAATTTAGGGAATATACTGTGATGTGTAATCCAACCGAACTCCCTATGTAGCTGTGATAACTACAACGTAATTATGATATGAATTCCATAAGTACCTTTATGATTTCTGATTACTATTTGTTATTCATAAATATTATGTTTTCATGAGGTAAGTAAAAGAGTTTATGTTTTGTATATATTGTTGAACTAATGTTTTTTTTCATTGTTTTAAAACCCTTACTGAGCTTTTCTTGCTCATCCCATGTTTTGAAATGTTTTTCATAGGACTTAAAGATGAATAGGGTCCATGATAGGATCATGGAAATGTCTTTCTATCTAAAACCTGAAACTAGACATGACACTTTTTTTCAAGAGTTTTTATTTAATGAAAAAAATGGATTCTGAGAAGAATTGACTACATGTAATATTCATGCTGTTATGTAAATGTTATGACCTAATTCTCTAAAACTATAAACCTGAAAAGATCCTCAATGTGAATTATCTATGTAATTTAAGAATATTTAATGTTTATGTCCGACTCCTTATAGTTGGTGTTAGAGATCAGTTTAGACAACATTAGGAGATATAATATAGTTAAATTAATATATATAAATTATTTTTAGTTTATGTTATGATTGAAATGATATAGAATTTACAAATTACGATGTTGCTTCTCCTAAGATATTTCTGTGTTAAGAATGGTTTTTCTTAGTTAAAATAGAGATGCTTTTTTGGGAAGGCATATAGAGAAATGACCATCCAAATCAACATCATGAGATGGTCAGAATCAGATTTGACCCGTTTCTTACAGTGAGGGATCAGTTAACTGAGGTGATAAATGGTAATTGTGTTTATAGAACGTATTTTGGTTTATTTTAAATGTTAAGAGGATCATGAAATTCATTTAAGAGTTTTCTTGTAAACTTTTAAAGAAAAGAAACTGTATGGGAAATTCAGTAAGTGTAAGTTTTGGTTATAAAAAATTTCTTTCCTTGGTCACATTGTTTAAAAAAATGGCATAAATTTTGATCCTGCTAAAACAAAAGTTGTTGAAGAATGGCCAAGACCTACAAATATAACCGAGATCAGTAGTTTTCTTGATCTGGAAGGTTATTACTGGAGGATTGTTGAAATTTTTTCACTGTTATCTAGCACATTAACTAAGTTAATTCTAAAAGTATTTAAGCTCATTTATACCAAATAATGTTATGATTGATTTCAGGAATTGAAACGAAGATTGGTGAATGCTCCAGTTTTGGAACTACCTTCCAAGAATGGTGAGTTTGTTATTTATAGTGATGATTCATTGAAAGGACATGGGTGTTTCCTTATGCAGAATGATAATGTAATTACTTATGGATCACGATAGTTGAAACCTCTGAAGTTAAATCACCCTACACATGATTTGAAATTAACTGCTATTGTTTTTTCTTTAAAAATATGGAGGCATAATTTGTATAGAGTAAAATGTGAAATATATATTGAAAAAAATGTATAATGTATATATTCACTCAGAAATAATTGAACATGAGATAGAGGAGAGGGCTAGAATTAATCATGGATTATGATTGCACAATCCTTTAAAATCTGGGAAAATGAAATAAATTAGCTGATTCTTTGAGTAAGAAAAGTAATGCTACATTAACTATGTTACGTTTGAAAGGATATCATTTGGTTTTTTATTTGATGAACTTTGGCATAGAAGTTGTTGGTGTAGGAAATTATTCTATTTTGTTTCAGGTGTGAGTGAAATAATCTATATGAGACAGAATAATGCAAGTGCAAAAGGAAGACAATGAGTTACATAAAAAGGGTCAGTTGGTTCAGAAGGGTAAGTTGCATGATTTTAATGTTGATTATGATTTTTTTTGAGGTTTGGTAAAATATTATGCGTTTCTGGTGATTCAAAGTGGAAGAATGATTTGTTATGTGATTCTCATAGATCACCGTTTTCAATTCATCATTGCAGTACTATGATGTACAGAGATCGTTGGATGTATTACTGGTGGGATGGGATGGAAAGAGATATTGCAGATTTTTCTATGAAGTGTTTGACTTGTCAGTAGGTTAAAGCAGAGTTACAGTTACCAAAATGAATACTTCAGCCTTTACTGGTTCTAGAGTGGAAATTGGAAAATATGTTAATGAACATCATTGTGGTATTACTGAAGACTTCGCGACATAATAATGCAATCTGGGTTATTCTTGATCGATGGACTAAATATGCTCATTTCCTTCCGATTTGATATATTTTTTCTCTAGATCAACTTTCTCGGTTATATGTTAAAGAGATAGTCAGGATTTATGGATTTCCCCTCTGCATTGTATCTAATCGTGATCCCAGTTTTTCTTATATCTTTTGGAAAGGCATTCAAATGTCATTGGGTACAGAATTAAATTTTTGTACAACATTTTATCCTCAATTAGATGGGTAGTCAGAGCGAAAAAATTCAGACCTTGGAGAATAGAATACATGCTTTTTTATTGGATTAACGAGGAATTTGGGACCAACATCTTTCTTTGGATGAATTTTCTTATAATAACAGTTTTCATTCTAGTATATAGATTTCTCCATTTAAGGCATTATATGGAAAGCGTTGTAGAACTCCATCATTTTGGGATGATGTTGGTGAAAGGAAGCTGATGGGACCAGAATGGGTAGAATAGTTGGATGAAAAGGATCAGTTGATTCTTAAGAACATGAGAACAACTTAGAGTAGGAAGAAAAGTTATACGGATAACTGAATGAATGATATCTCTTTTGAAGTAGGTTATCATGTCTTTCTCAATGTTTCTCCATGGAAACATGTAATGAATTTTGGTAAGAAGGGAAAACCTAGTCTGAGGTTCATTAGACCCTATAAAATCTTATAGAAGGTTGAATTAGTTGTGTACAGAGTGGATTCACCTAAATGTTTATCTTAGGTAGACAATGTTTTTCATGATTCAATGTTGAGAAAGTATATGTCAGATCTATCTCATGTTTTGAGGCCAGAGGTAGTTCAGTTGGAATATAATATCTCTTATGATGAACTACTAGTTTAGATTATTGACCATAGGGAGATACTGTTACAGAATAAGGTAATTCACCAGGTATAGGTTTTTTAGAAATATCATATGGTTGAAGAGGCAACCTGGGAATCTGAAAATGCTATGAGGGATAAATACCCCCATTTATTTGATAATTTAATAAAATTGCGAGGATGAAATTTCCAAAAGGGAGAAAGGATGTATATTCCATGTAAATAAAGATTAATATATATTCATTATTATTAATATCTGTAAATTAAAATTTAATTTTACCATAAAGGGGTTGCTATGTTCGATGACGTACCTAATACGAAACAACGGGTTTCTTTTAAATCTTACTTTGCACACTTATAATATAATATTATTATTTAAAATGGTAGTTAACACCTTACTGTTGTATTATTGGGAATGAATAGATCTGACTAAAATATGATTATGCATGTGTTTTAAATGTTTTTACATTTATCCAATAAAACTTAGAGGCTTAAACATTGAATGAATCTAATTTTAGGCATAAATAATCTAATATTCTTTAAAAGGTCGATTTACCAAATTTTAATGGAGAACCCTCTTTAGAATGTTGTTTTGGTCACATTTATATGTACTATTTGACAAAAAAATTTCTGTTTTGGATTTGGGACCTCAAAATGTACTTTTGGTAATTTTTTGGTATTTTTCTGAAAACAATTCATTTTTTTATGAATAGTGGAAAATATTGTATTTTAATTCAAATAATCCTTTATTATAATATATTTATATAGTTATATTATCCTTTTTATTGGTTTTAAAGTGTAATTAGATAATGTTTTTAACAACTAATAAAAATTTGGTCATTGGAATTAATTTCACTTCGAAATTGGACATAAAGAAGTGTCAATCTTGGGATAGTTATTGTTTCTTAAAAACAAGCTTTTTGTTTTGACAACCTAAATTAATTTTAAATTAAATAACGAGACTTCTATGTTTTGAATTTGGTAAAATAGACATCATATTTTAATTAAGAATATCAAATATATCTTAGGCTTATTTTTTTTTATTTTTCTGAAAAACTTCAATTTTTGTTGAATAGTAAAACCACATAGTAGTAGTTAAAAAATAGACTTTGTCATTTAAATGAAATTTTACCACTTTTGTGAATTTAATTTAAAAAATCCTACAGACATTGTTATTATTAGTAAGTAAAATGTTGTTTAATAAGATGAAAATAATTTTTGGTGAATAGTGACTTTTGCATTTTATTTATCGCGGTTAATGGTAAATATGGAAATTCAAGGTAAAGAAGAATATTATAATAATAAAAAATTACTATAACACTTTTCTTAACTTTATTGAATGTGAGATGGCTGAACATGGGCATCCATGGGTCAATATCGGGACCCATGGAGCCACATAAGAGTGATAGTGACACTTTATTTTAATTAACTAAAAATAAAGGCAAAAAATGACATAAAAAATATCTTTTAATAAATAAATTTTTACATAGGGTTAAATAAGTTATAATTTAGACTATACATATTCTTTGAAAATCTTAAATGATTTCCTATGTTATGGCAATTTTTCTATAATTTTTCGATATCAAATAAATTATATTATTTATGGCACTGTAATGATTTAGTGTTTACCTCATTAATAAAAGATTTAAATAAATAATATTATAAATATTTAAATAACATCCAAAACCTGTTTAATTATTATTGTTTGAATTTATTTAGACCATGATTCATATTATATTACACTTTAATTAGTTTTGGAGGTTTAGAAACCAAATATAATTATATAATAAAATAATATTGTCACACTTTCCTAAAGAGCCCCTCCCCCCTTTAAAAAGCCCTCACTTATAACTCATTCCACACACCTCTCAAGCCCCTAGTCTCATTCAAAACATTCCATAATAATCTCTCATTATACCTATCTTCAACCTAGAAGCCTTACCTTTGGAAGAAGTCACATCAAGAAGTCATATTGGTTCAAACCAATGGGAGTTACCAAAATTAATGTTCACAGTTTCTCTTAACTACTTTTCTATTATTTTACTTCTCCAACCCCTAAACTATTTTTATTCCATTATTTTATAACAACAACAGTATTCTCAATATACTAGGATGTTGTTATGAGACGTATTCAAAATACACTTACACACACCACAATCTAATTGGTGAATAACATATTGTTTCCATGGATGGAAAACTAACGCCTCCCGAAACGATGATTGTTCCAATATCACCTACCACCTCTCATGGTGGACATTAAGATGAAACTCTATCTATATATGATATATTTTCTATGTTTTCTTTATTCTTTGATATTTTCCATTTATATCATACCTTTATGGTTTCCATTATGGGTAAATACGATAATTTCATTTGAGGAAATGCGGACTACCACCCACTAAATGTGATATGACTCTTTAATGACATATGTGGGACGTATAAAGGATATAGTTAATGATATTATATATGAAATTATACTGGAATTATAATATACTTATGTATCAATATGTTTTAATTTCATTTAAGTAACAAATCGAAATGAATTTAGCATTCATGCGTACGTACGACTCACCGTCTCCATGAACGGTGCATTTCATTTCTTATCTAAAAAATGATATGTACTGTTATAAATACATATATATATATATATATATACCAGATATATAATATGTATATTATATCTAAATCATGAATATCATTCTTGAGTTAATGGACTATTGATTACATGGACAACTTGTTATTATAAGGTTTTCATTTTTGACTCAACTACCAAATATCGACCAAAGAACCATTATTAACTTAAATGATTAAATAATGTTTATATGAGGGAAATAAGTGATATAAAAAGAATAATAATCATGAAAAAGGTTCTTATGAAAGAATAAATTATTTTTATTTCATTATTAAGTAGATTATAGAACGAACGGGTCAGGTCGGACATGAGGTAAGGGACATTGTGTCAATCTCCTTTCATTTAGGCATATTTTATTTTATACACGACTTTCTTTTATACGGTATATAAACACCTTTGAATTTTAATTTAATTACAAGGGAATAATTTTATATAAATAGTTTTACTAAAAAAAAGAGGGAATGTTTCTTTTTATATAAGCAGTGACAACAACCTTTTTCCACCACCGCGAGTATTATTTGTTCATTGGGTTTCCTAACAAGCCGTAGTATTTTTTATAAGGAAAATAAATAACATATACGTTTTACATATTTTGGTATTGAAAATGGTTTTGATAATGAAGTTGTTATGTGAATATATTTAAATCATATATTGATATTGAATTATTGAAATGTCATCTTTTCTTTATATTTGTTTTATGTGTTATTAATATGTTATGGTTCTTGGGAATTATTTACATATACACGTGGATCTGTGATAAACCTAGGGTGCGTGAGCTTGAGATAGCACTCCAATGCATTGGGTAATGTGATGGAGGTAAACATGACTGTTTCTCCTATGAGATTTAAGGAATATACTTTGAAGGGTATTCCAACGTAACTCTCTATGTAGCTGTGATAGCTTCAATGTATGTATGATATCAATGCCATTAGTACTTTTATGATTTGAGATTACTATGTGTTATTCATAAATAATATGTTTTCCTCCAATGTCCTGAATACCTTCATTTTTTATTGATTTTGATTATCAAAATTTCCAAGGGTGAGGTGGAAGCCTTAGAAGGCTCGTAGGCATAAGTATTACATGGCCCGTATTCCTTACATGAATTCATTTCCCATTGGATTCAAACATTACATACAAACCAGACTAACTACTTGGAACTGCTCCTCCCCAGCATCTTCATCATGAAATCACCTCTCAACCTTTGCATGGCTGTTAGACTAGGCTTTCTCACGAATAAACAAGTTTGTCCCGATAGTAGGTTCCATACCCTCTCATTCATACAATCAATTTAGCTTCTGTTATGGTGAATGCTCCTTGTTCATCCTCTTTATAAAGAATGTTCCTAGTAGGTTGTCTGGTTTTCATCTGCACTTAAGGTGGCTGATGGCCTTGAGGTGGCCCGAAGGCCTTATTGACCCAATTTACATGGTGGCCCAAAGGCATTAATGGACTCATCGACCAAACCTATGGCCCTAAGGCCAAAATGGGGGAATATTTCCGGATTCTATAGAGCCAAACAGTTCCCACTACAGTACCTTCTACAGTACCGCACAGTTCCTGCTACAACACTTGCTATAGTACCTGCTGTAGTACTTCTACAATTTCAGGAAATAATCTTCAGCCTGGATTTGATCCGGGGTTTCTTGGATTCACTTAAGGAGTCCTCACCAACTGTATGTATTAATGAACTAATGTTTTATTTTTTTTATAATCCTTACTGATCATTTTATACTCATCCCATGTTTTGATATGATTTTCACAGGGCATAAAAATTATTAGGGTCAAGGATGGGATCAAGGAAAAGTATTTCTCTCTAAATCATGGATGTAGATAAAACTATTTTTTCAAGAGTTTTTATTTTATGAAAAAAGGATTCTGAGTAAAATTTTAGACATATAATATTCATGTTGTTATGTAAATGTTATGACTTAATTCTCTACAAATCTAAACCTGAAAAGATCCTCAATGTGAATTATCTATTTAATTCAAGAATATGTATTGTATATGGTTGAGTCCTTATACTTATATTGACCAAGGATAGTATTGACATTCACTATATTGATTTCTTTGTAATTACTCTTGAAATATTCAATTTCCTATGATCATTATACATTGAATTTATCCTAAATAACCATATAATTTATCAGTGATATGATTATTACCTAAACAGCATGCAATTTTTACACATGGTGTTTAATTTGAAATTTATTTGATATCTAAGGAATTTTTTTATAAATTTTCATATTTACACAATGCATAAATTTGATAAGGGGAATTATTCATGAATTGAAACTGTTACTTGATATATGGGAAATGATTTGGATAGGTACAACACGGGTCAGTCCCGGTTATAGATATCCCATTAATGCATTGATATATTATTGGATTAGTAAGTTAGAAAGCCATATATGAGTTATTCATGGATATTCAAAATCGTCTTTGAATAGAGTTTGCGGTAAAAGTACCATTCTCCCAAGAAACATGGCATCCGATAATTTAAAATTTCCTCCATACATACTTTTTTATTATTTATCCTTGATATTTATTGTCAACATACTTATGGAATCATTTTATTCCCATTTCAATGATTAAAGGAACATGTTTTAGTTATTTTACATTCCATATTATTTATTTCTTATCCAATTATTTGAATGGTATGTGTTTTTAGTTATTACAATTATATATTGTTTATCAATTCATTTTATTGATTATATGGAATGTGTGTTCAGTTAATAACTTTCTATATTGACTAATCTCATTGATTCATTATTTTTCTTCTATACATGGCCTTACTATCAATTTTATCTCACCTTTATTTTATTTCCATTAACCAAGAATCCCATAAGTGTACTAAGAAAGATATCTATGGATACCCTATATGAAATAAATTTACTATTATCCTCGAAAGAAAAATATATGCTGTAATTTTTGTATTAATTTTTAATACAAGACACATGTATGCATCTAGTTAACTAAGAGGAATAAACACTTAGTCCCTTAGAGATATGATTTTTTATAATCATTTCAACATAATACTAGCATGACACCAACTCTAGTATATCTGTAGTCAAGTCGTTATAGTTTGTATCAATGGAAGTTTAGTAACAACTTTGTAAAGTAGATTTAGATAACATAGATTAGTTGAAATAAACCTGATATATACATTGTGGATAAGTATAGAGGAACATCCTATAAATTTGGTATGGTATATATTATTTGGGTCTTCAAAGTAATATATCCATTTATGGATAAAACAATTGGAAGTGGTTTTTACATAGATATACCTAGGGGTAACAACATCAACATGGTGCATCGAGCCTATCTTGGAAAATCAAGTAACACCTTGAGATTTTATGAAAAATATTCTTTTTACTTTTATTGATGTCTTGTGTTGTACATTACAACAATGGAGTCTTGCACAGCACGCAACCCTAACTTTGCTGCATTACACGTAATCGCGACCTTCCTCGATAGCGTGTGTAGTACGCAATACCGAGTTTCACTAAACGAGATATTATTACAATATTATTATGAACTAGCCGTTATGAATAGTAATACCCACTTTTTGAAATTTTATAAATTTTATCTTTCAAAATAGACTTCATTTTTGGATTCGGAATATCGAAATTAGCTTACGGTGAAATTTTGGTACTTTTTGGATAACATTGATATTCTGATGAATAGTGGAAATTAGTAAATTTTTATTAAAATCAACTTTCTTTAATCGAAATAATTAATAGTGATAAATTATTAATTTTAGTGGTTTTAAAGAATTTTTAGAATATATTTTTACAATTTAATACAATTTTGGTCATTGGATGTAATTTCACATTTAAACCAGACATAAACAAGTGTCAATCTTTTGATAGTTATTGTCTCTTAAGAACACGCTATTTGTTTTGACGACGAGAAATAATTTTTAAATTAATTAATGAAACTAATATGTATTGAATTTGGTAAAATAGACATAATTTTTTAATTCATAATATCAAATATATCTTAGGCCTAATTTTTGGTATTTTTCTGGAAACATTCATTTTTTGATGAATAGTGAAACCACTAAGTGGTAGTTAAAAAAACTGAATTTTTCATAAAACATAATTTTACCACTTCTGTGAGTGGAATTTCGAAAATCCAAGAGACATAGTCAATATCAAGGAATAAAATGTTGTTCAATGAGATGAAAATAATTTTTGGTGAATAGTAACTTTTTACTTTTTTTACCACGGTTAAAAGTAAATAGGGCAATTAAGGGTAAAAATGATATTATTATTACCCTAAAACATGTCCTAATTCTATTGGATAAGTGTAATTCGGCCAAAAACAACATTAGGAATAAAATATGATTATTTATTCCCACTTGGATTAGATTAGTACTTTTATTATTAATTTATTTAAACAAGGGTTAAAATAGTTAAAATCAAAGTTTAATAACTAAATCATTTTTAATATAGGGTTATAAATAAGATAAATTCGACTATAAATATTCATTAGAAAGATAATACGATTTTCTACATAATAGTATTTTATTTATAATTTTTAGACTTAAAATAATTTAATTTATTTATGAAACAATTATGATGAAGTACTTATCTTATTAACGAAATATTGACATAATTGATGTTATAAATACCCAAATATATGTAATTTGTGACTTTTTATGAGTTACAATAATTTTAGATCTTAATATTACATGTTAGTATTGATTTAATTAACTTTTTTTGAACTAATAATTCTGTTATGATTTTCACAAAAAATCAATTACCAAATAGTGTCAAAATTGACATAAAATAGTTTTTAAAACAAATATTATATTATAAATTGTTATTATATTCCTAAAAATCTAAGGTTTGGCAAATATACTTATATCATGACATCTGTATCATTAATGGACCACTTGGGGGTCTCTTGTATGTATATGGTAAGTTTATTAACTATATAATATAAACATACAAAGTGACATGGTAAACGTCAATCTAATTAACTAAGAGTTAAAACTAAAAGTTAAGGTTAATATAATGACCTAAAGTTTTCTAAATTCTATTGGATGGGAGTATTTCGACCTATCCCCACCTTATATTCTAAATAAATTAATTTGGAGCTATTAAAAACCGAATATGACTTTATAATAAAATAATATTTTTAGTTATTACAAAGGTACCCCTCTCCTCCCTTATAAAAGGGCACCTCCTCCCTCTCTTCCTCACACCACTTTGAGCCTTATAGCTCAGAAAACCCCTGAAAAATTCTCTTCTCCCCTTTCCTCGAAATATCCTATAGTTCCTGGTATTCTTCAAAGACAAATTTTAGTGACCTAAGAGGAGGTCTAAAAGAGGCGCTTCAAAGAAGAGGTAATGTCTGTTACCGATTTTTTCACCTTTATTTCTTCTTCCACTTCTTCTTCTTAGGTTGTTTAATTATGAAGTAATAACATCAGTATCACTAATATACTGATATGTTATTATAAGTATGAAACAACCCTATTTCACCATCTATCCATCCTATGGAAAATGAAATCACCACCCGTGTGTACGTACAGAATACTGTCTCCACGCCATGGTGTAATCTATTTTCCACCACCACCGTACTTGGATGTCTATAATGGTGTAAATAATAACTATATATTATTATTGTAAAGTGATATTGATTATGTAATAGTATACATAAACTCCAATAAAATTCCATGATCATGGGAACGATATCATCACTCGGGCGTACGTACGGAATACCGTCTCCACGACGCGATGAGATTCATTCTCAATGATTAACCATTCATAAATGATTATAAAGTATATATAATAAGTAATCATAAAATATATGACATAAAAATGATACTGGATTTATGTATATATATATGTATGTCATCCAATTAATTCCATTAAATTCAATGAGGAAACGAAAACAATGTTCATGCGTACGTACGACCTACCATCTCCATGAACGGTGTATTTCATTCCATTTATCTATCTATTATATATATGTATATTCTGAATATATATTATATATAAATCATGTTTTATATTCTGTAATTAAGTAATCATGATCTAAGTAATCATATGAATAATTACAAGTCAAAACACAGACGATAAATGAATCGATTTTACCCAAAACGCTCTTTAACATGGAATTTACAAAAGAACGGTTAATATAAAGTCATAAGTGAACCATATATGATATCATAACAATGCATAGGATTCTGTAATAAGTCAATGACATTATGTAAATCCTTATACAGGAGGTTTGGATACGTACGAAGCATATCAGTCCTAAGGTAAGGGATAATTTTGCAAATATCATTTTTATCCGAGATTGCTTATTCATAAGTATTTACTAGGGTTATTTCTATCATCCATGTCCATGTTTTATAAAAGTGTATTCATGTATGTTTAAAGTAAATTTTACCCATTTTTACTTTTACCCCATGGTATGGAAGGAATATTTCTTTTATTTACCCTAAAAGGCACTTTTTGGCTTTTCCCGCAAAAGTACGAGAAGACTGTTTTTTTAACTTATACGGCGTGAACAGATTTTTAGGGTTTTATAAAGCCTTATTTTCATGAAGCTTCATCCAAAAGATTTCATGACTATCTTCAAAAAAATATATTTCTTTTAAAATTGAATGGAATTTTGTGAAAAGAAAGTGATTTTCAAGAAGAAAGGATATTTGCCTCAAGAATTAATTTCAAGTGTTTTATCAAAACTATTTTACATCTAAGATGACATTATTTCATATGTGTATGTTTCAAGTATAAAGTCTCTATGATTTACATGGTTTCACTTTTCTTATGATGAAATGATATCCATTTGTTTTATATGGATTATGTTATGATGGGGTGATGTTTATGAAACCCATTTTTATTCTATGGGTTATGGTGAATGATTTATGTTTATATTGTGGAACAAGTAAGAATGATTTAATAATGAGATGGGTGGGAACTATATCCCCCTCCAATGAATTGGGTAAAGATTTATATCTAATGAGATAGACATGGCTGGAATGGTATGTTAATCCGGTTCAGTATTACATGACTGGAATGAGGAGTGAACTCGATTTAGAAAGGGACTTTGTCCACTAAGATGGTCTTGGCAGCAATGCCTTGGCTACTATGGAAATCATTACATGTGCTTAATGGATGCCACAATTACATGTTTTATTCCCATGCTATGTTATCATTATTTATGTTTCATTATGATCTATGCCTTACGTACTTCCTTGTTTTAAGTCGTTGCTCAAGATTTTGATGTTTAAACATTATGTTAATGTTTTTAGGTTCAAATGTGTATGGTATGTTTTATTTTATCCATGATTACCCTTACTAAGAATTTGACATCACCCTTTTTATGTTTTATTTTTCCCCAGGATTAAAATAATGGTTATAGGTAAGTAATAAAAAAGTGGAAGATCTTAATGGGAGATGTTGAAGATCTTTCACCACGATTAGAAGATTACATTCCATGTTTCCAAAGACAATAAACTATTACGGTCCTTGTGTGTATGTATTTGTTATGTATTAAGTATTCCGCAAAAGTAATGTAATATCCATGTATGTCAAGCTTCGGGCCTCTATAAATCATTTCACATAAAAATTGGCTATATTGTGATCCTGGTTTGACATTCCCATAGGATATGCTTTTGATAATTCACATTATTGTTACAAACCATTATGGATGATTTTAATATATAATGATAATAAATGAACTTTGAATAACCCAAGGTGTTTTATATTGAAAATAAGGTGCCCTGATTTAGATATCCAATAAATGATCATACCTTTTTCTCACTATGATTATTATTAATAACACTCTGCTTTTGTGTTTTAGTCAATTGATGGAACCTGTAGGAGTGAAGTTAACATTTACCATTAATGAAAAGGTGGGGTAAATGGTCAACCAATATAAGTTTTATAGTAATGAAATATTTCTTGTTTATGCCTAATCAGATTTCCAAAAATATGATTAACTGCATATACCTTAACTAATTTCTGAACTCACCAATGAAGATAAGGATGTATTTTTCTAAGAGCTCAAGTGTTAGAGTCCATGGAGAGTATAAGGTTAGATTTAAATCAATCGGGAAATATAGAAAGATTCATCGATGAAAGTGTCTCATTAGAATGGAGAAATACCCAATATGTGGGAAATAAGGACACAATGTAATGATTTTTTGAAGAAAAATGAAGTTTATTATGGAAGGAAATAAATCTCAACCTATGGATCCATTTATAGTTCTATGAATTAAATGTGGGGAATCTAGTAATTACCTGAGTCCTTCTCTATTTTAAAGTATAAATAATCGAATAATGACATATGTGGAAATAAAAGTATGAAGTATTTGTGTATTATGGTTATATTGAAATCCTTAGATTAATGTTTATTCAATGACTTAATTTCAAGGATATCAATAATATTTACTAATACAGTTATTAAATAGAACAAAATGTATGTTTGGTGAAAACCCATAAAATCTGATAATTCCTTCCCACTTGAACCTATGATCGATGTACGATAAGGGTTTAGCAACTACCACTGACCAACTCAATGTACTTGTTAATATGTCATTTTGTTTAGTTGAAAAATATAATTTATAAGCATTAATGATGAAAAAGTAGTATAAATTTTTATGTTTAGAGATAAATGTGTTAAACATTAGGATTTGGAAAATATATTGAGAAAAATTGTTAGTCTTGACACTCTTTTGTGGGCATTATGATTTGTTAAAAGTCTGTTTTAGTGCTTTTGGAATCAAAGTTAATTTTTGGATATCCCTTTCATTAAACAATTTAGGTAATAATAAATTAATAAAATAAAAAAAATGCACTAAAATTGATTTCCTAAAAATTTATTATGAAAGTATATTTCAGTATTTCAATAGGCATTAAAATAATTACACAATATTAGAAAAATTATAATTTTTTTATCATAACACCTTTATTTCTATTGAAATAATGGTGATTTGAATCATTACAGATTTATAGATTTGATGCCCAAACCTTCAATTGATAAATCAGTTGTTTTTGATTGAGGAATACAATAACTCTATATAAATTTTTACTCTTCTACGTTAAGTATATATCTCCACTAGCCACTAATGTTCACATATATAGAAAAATTGTTATATGTAACTCCATTGAGCATTTGTACCTCATATTCTCTCTTTTCTAGAAGGTGTTTATAAATCCCTTATCATGAAGTTTTATTTTAACATAAGAAATATAAAACAATATATTACCAATTTTGAGATAAAATTGTGTGGATGCAATTTATTTAATTTGGGGAAAATGTGATGCCCTAAAATTACAATTTAATAACATTATATTTGATAGAGTTTAAGAAATGAAACACAAAGATCATAAGGTAATATAATATCTTGAGAATTTATAATATATTTACAATTTTAAATAAAATTAATCAATTTTATATAATAAAATGGGTGAAATATTCAGTTATCATGGATTACACGTGACAAATACTTTCTTTTATATATTTTGTTTCGTGGAAGATAGAGTTTTAATGAGGAAAAATATATTACTAAAAATGTTATAATTTAATATAATGTGATATAACATGGATAATAATTTACTTCTTCTGAATATTATTAAGTAACATATCAGAATAAAATGTTTAAAAAATATAAAATTAATTCATTGGTTAAAAATTAATTAGAAATTAAAATGAGAAACAATTTAATATAAAGGGGTTGTTTGAATATAAAAATATTTTTATACCCACAATGAAATTTTATCAAGATAAATTAAATTAATTAAAATTAGTGAGACATGTTAAAAAAATATATTATATATTCAATAAAATATTTTTTATATTCATCAACTATATTCTGTAGTCATTTGACAAGAACAAACCCAATATTTCGCATAAAAATCAATATTTTTTCTAAAGGCACTTTTACCGCCTTTCAATGGGGAACGAATTTTAAATCTACATTTTGAAACATTTATACATTTTATATGTAAAAATAATCTTAATATTTTATTTAATAATTTATGAATTATATTAGGATCAATTGTTTCTATTTTTATTTGAAATTTTATTTTTTGATAAAGAATAAAATATATTGAATTTTAATTAAAAAATTGTTTTAATAACTTTTTGCATTGTTAAATAATGTTTTTAATTGTTTTAAAATATTATTTATATAAATTAAACATCAATTAATAAAATTAATGTCATTAGAATAAATTTCAATTTTAAATTAGATATAAAAACTTAGAAAAAGTTTGACCATTTTTACTTTAAAAACATGATTTGTCGTCAAGTTTGTGGGATTGAATTTACATTAATTTCTAAAAATAATATAATTTAAAATTATTTGAATATATTCCATATCTAGAATAAAAATAATGTTTAATTGTTTTATAATTTTCACATAGTTTTTTAACAAAAATATTACTCAAAAATATAATAATTAATTATAGGGACTAAGAGAAAAATTATCTTAACAAAAGGATAATACTTAATCTTAAGGGAAAAAATGACTTATAAACAATTAAAAAATACATTTTAAAATTATATATAGACTATATATTGACATTTTATAATTGATAATTTTATTATATCCACAATTCATTTGAAAAACGTCGTTGGAATTCCATTTTCTTATATTTATGACAATGCCACTTCTCCCCCACTATAAAATGGAAGTCACCCCTCCCACTTCCCCACACCTTTTGAGAATAATTGGATCAAAGAAAATCTTAAAAAATATCTTCAAAATTCTTCCCCTAATACAATAATCCTCACCTTGGTCATAAATAAAACAAAGGAATCCCTTTTGTGGAAACCAAAAGGAGTTACCCGAATAAGAGGTTACATCTTTACTCAAGTTCTTTTGTTTAATTTTAATTACCCTCCAATAATAGTCTTCTTATTCCATTAATAAATAATATTAATACTATACTAAATAAAAATATTTTAATTATTATTATTTTTCTTATAATTACACATGCATTCATCTAAATTGTAACGAATTTAAGGTTTATGTGTACAATGAACAACCCCATCGTAAAAAGATGTTATTAATTTTTCCATTACAATCTCTCATGGTTGTAAATTATGATAGAAAAAGTATTTATATATTATATGTATGATATTTAAAATTTATTTATCCTTCCTCAATTTTTATAAAACATATACCTTTATGCATTCTATTTTGTTGAAATAAAATAACATCTTTTCTAAAAGTCTGGACTACCGCCTCCTCAAACGATGTGATTAATTCATGCTATACATTGAATATATTAAATAATTATTTTAAAAATTAAATTTTATGAATATTAAATAAATATTTCAATTTAATTTTAATATTGATATATATCATTTACACTTCATTCTTTCAATATAAAAAACAAATAGAAGTAGTGTACATGAGTACTTACATTATACCGTCTCTATGAATGATGCATTAAATTTCATAACTCTAGGTAATATGAATTATTAAAATACATATATACTAGATATATATGATAATGAAATAATGGGTTAAATTATGGAGATGAAGAAGTCATTATCTATATAATAAGAACAAAAATTACCTGTAAAATCTAACCCGAAAAACATTGCAATTAATACATTAAATAGTGAAATTAATGAATGATTATTAAAAAATAGGTAATAAGATATTATGAGAAGATAATATATGAAATTAGGAATATCATTACGGTTTTGGTATACATTTTTTACATGATTAAAACCATTATACAAGAATTCAATGTGTGTTCACCAAAAAGAAAACACATTATAAAGGATTCTTGCCTCCTGTTTCTTTCTATGAGGCATATGCCATTAAAAATAATTATTTATTATGTGTGGTGTATCTAATAACCCATTTAATATATTTTATTATGAATTATTTTAACCTCATGGTATTATTAGTTTCAATTTTCATTATTTATTCAATGGGGATTTGTGATAAAAGTTACATAGTGGTAAAGAATTTCAAAACCTGGTTCCTTTTCATCTGTTATTATTACTTCCTATTTGTCATAAATATTATAAGAATACATGTTTAATAAATTTTAACTATATATTTTTGTATTTACACTTTTTATGTGTATTTATATTTTGAGTACATATTCTATTCATTTATTAATTCTCACATTAATGTTATGTTTATTTCAAGGGTTTACATCACATTATCAATTTGTTCTGGATTGTTTAAAATTGAATTTATATTAGAGTAAATTATTTGATCATTTTATAATAAAACCATTAAATTTGTTTTCATTTTTTTATTAAAGACCTTTTCCAAGTAATAAAACCATCTTCCTACTCTATGGTACTCAAAATTTTTTAGAAAATGTTTTTATGAAAAATCAATTTCATTTATCTCCTTAGAAAGATAACATATTTTATTCTGAAAAACCTGTTATAAAAAATATCATTTCATTAATATTTTTTACCTTTCCATAATAATTTATGAAATAATTTTGTACCCTTTTTAATTAAAAAATTATTTTCTATGGAGTCTTATTATCTCTTCCCAAATAATGAATTTTTTAAACATTTTTTCCTTGAAAAAAGAATATTCTTTTTACCTTGTACGATACGTATGTATTTTCCTACCATCATTTCATCAAATATTACTTTTAATGTTTAAACCATAAACATTAAAAAGAAATAATAATTGATTTTACAATATTTGTATCTTAAAAAAACAAAATTAAAAGGATATTTTATTAAATAATGTTTTTAAAAGTAATTTTCATAGTATTTCCATTCATTAGTGAAAGCTACCATTTATTTTACTCCACATGGGATATGTTGTGTTTATTCTATCCTTATTATTCCTCTATAAGTGTTATGATCCCTTTTACCATGTATAGTATTGATATTCACTACCTTTATTTAATTATTATCCCACTTGAAATATTCAATTATCTATGATCATTCTAAATTGAATTTATCCTAAAAATATATATCATTTATCATGGATATGATTATTTTCTAAACCGTATACCATTTTCACATGTGGTGGTTAATTTTAATGTTATTAGATATCTAAGAAAATATTGATAAATTCAAATATTGTACTCAATATAGATATTTGATAAGTCACATTGATTATGAATTTTATCTATTATTCGATATATGAGGAATGATTTGGATAGGTAATATGCAGGCGGGGCATGAGTATTGAAATTGCCTTGAGGCATTGATAATTTCATTGGGAGATCCATTTTACTATTTTTAGATGGTTTTTAAACCGATATTCTAAATCCACTATTGTAAGGTCTTGAAGGTAAGGGTACTAGGTACCTAGGAAATGAGAAATCCAATAATTAAGAATGTTCTTAATTCATACATAGTTATTAATTATCCATGCAATTTAACATTGATATATATATAGATTCATTTGATTCTATGTTGATTGATTAAATGGATTGTATTTAAGTTCTTTTTTTCATATTAATTATGCCATATATGGTTATTTGAATGGAATATTTTTTAGTTATTACATTTTATATTTTTTATCCATTCAAAATATTGATTATATAAAGTGTGTGTTTAGTTATTACATTCCCATATTGTCTATTCTCATTGATTCATTGTTTCTTCCTCTATACTTGCCATTACTAAGCATTTTAGCTCACCATTATTTTTCTACGTTCCCAATAAATATAATAATTGTACTGAAAAAATTATGAATAGATAATCTAGAGTGAATAATGTTATTTTTATCCTAAGAAGAAAAAATATTATTTTGTAATTACTGTATTAATTTATAATACATGACTCATGTATGTATCTGGTTCACCACAACTAATAGACTCACTAGTTCTTTGGGATATTATTCCTCGCAATCTTGCCAATGTAATAGTAACATGAAACTAGCCCAGGCTTTCTAGGGTCGTGTAGCTACAACCACTCAGTGGAAAGGGGTTTTTACAATAGTTTCATGAATTATAGTGTATGGGGGATAATGTCAAAGATTCCCTGGTAAATAAAGAATGTGAATCGGTGGGGCCACATGCCCCGATTTATGAATCCCCAGAGAAAAAATAGAAGGCCTTCTAGCCCCAATATTAAGGGCCATAGGGATAAGAGAGAGTCTCTCAAAATATATAGATACTTCTGGCCATTCAATATTTTCATAATATAGGTACAATCAGTGTTTTCACTCCTTTTTTATAGGTATTATTATTGACCCAATTGGGTGTCTATGTGGGCATGTTTTTCATTTTTAATACCTTTTACTTAGTTACAAATAATAATAAAATTAATATAATAATTCAAATCACATGATTATTTATAATAATACTAAGTTATTTTATTTTTATATATTTTTTATTCACAATATATAATGAGAAAATATTTATTAATGAGATGAGTTAATGTAATATTTAATTTTTTATTTATAAATAAATTAATAAAAAATTTATTTCACAATTTATGTCCAAATAAAATATACTTTAATGACAAAACAAAATTTTATTATTCAATGTTTGATAATATTAGTGAATGGGTTTAGATGAAGTTTATAATATTATAAATGAATTTAATATCACTTATATAAATAAAAATCTATTTATTTTTTAAAATTATATTATAATAATACATGTCTCTAAAATATTAATAGTTTTGATATTATTTTATGAAAAAACTATTACAGTTTTTATTTGATAAAAAATATTAGAAATTATATAATTTTTTCTAATTCATGAAATCGGCATAAAACTAAATTATTTATTTTTTTAATTTGAATGCATTCCATAAAATTCTTCCCTCAATACCTATAGAAAAGTTATATTGTATATTTTCATTTTAATCTAGTTTCTAAAGAGATAATATAATAGATAAATTCATATGATCTTGATTAAATGATGTAATGAAATTTATTCCCTCTCACTAGCACCCGAGATATCATGATAGATAATTATAGTTTCATGGAACATGATTTTATATCACTAGAGGAATTCTTGATTTTATTCTTGAAGAAAAAACTACATCATAATGATTGATGATCAGGTCAATGATGTAAATGTTGAATAGACATCAATTGTGAAATGAAAAATAATCTATGTATTTATTTTATATAAAAAATTTACTAGAAATTATTTGTGATGGTTCGATTAATGTATTTAAGACCATTACATAAAAGTTATAAGGTAAATTTTTAAACAAGCATCCTAACTCATTAATTATTTTCTTCTAAAACCCTTCATATGTCAAGTATTTTATACCCGGTATAATTAATTCTATAGTGTAATGATATAAATATATATTATATTTTGAATTATTTAGATATCTTATTATTTATATTAGTGATGGACAATCGTGTTAGTAGTTTTCATGTTTCATATTGGGGTAAGGCCTCACTTTTCATGGTACAGATACATCATTGTTAGTCACTTTCCTCTAACCTATTGGAGGTGGTACTGGGGAGTGAACTAATTAGTAATGTTGGACTAATTAGTTGGATCCCCAATGAAGTTTATACCTGAAATATTTCACATTTATGGCGTCAAAAACATAACCAGAAATTCATTAATCGTGGAGCATAAAATTATATTTCTTACATTCATCAAGAGAAAATATAATAATCATTTTGAATTTCCTTTGATATTACTAATATGAACTATATATATCAAGTAATAAAATTTTATTTATCAAAATATTAATAATTTTAACAGTAACTTCACTTTCAATAATAATCGAGTATATTCTTTAATGCTGAGTAGAACATATTTCTGAGTAGTTTTTGTTCATCATTAGAATGTTAGCATTCTTATTCACCACCAATACTATGTTATGATATATTTAATGATAATAATTGATTAACATTTAAATTAATTTAATTTTAGTAAACTAAAATAATTTATTTAATTTTTTATCAATATTTATATTAAAAATAATATAAAAATTGTATATTTTCATCATGTAATTATACCTATGTAACTAAACATTCATTAGATTGTTTATTACATTTTTTTCAATGTTTTAATACATATCTCAAAAGGTTAAATCAATAAAAATTATTTTTTCTCTCCATGTTTTACCTCAATAAAAAATTAAATATGAAATGTTCCATTTAATTAATTAATGGCCGTGTAAATATTTTTTCAATTTTATGTAAGCATACAACAACCAGTTCGTATAGATCACTCAATTTATAATTTCATACTATTGTAAAATAAAGGATATAAAAAAACATGTTATTTTTGTTAATATGTACCAAATTCATAAATTAAATAGGCATCTACAGAAAATACACATTAGTATGTCCCATTATTGGATGACAATTGTGACATTTTAACCTTACAATTTGGACATTTATGGCCAAACATGCTAAATTAAAAGCATATAAATCTAAAAAAAATCAATTTTTGAAATCCATGAATATAATAACAAATGTATTTATTTTTAATGTTAATAAGTTTATTTTTAATATATATAAACATTTCGATATATCATTTTCAAATAACCCATGTTTTGGATGCCTATAATGTTTGGCAAATATCTAACAATGCATTTATGGTATATTTCATTAGGACAGGTGTGTATAACATGGTATAGAATATGTTATAATATATTTTTTCTCAATATTTCTTACAATAATCATGTGATAGACAATATAGTTTAATAATAAACTAAATTCTATACAATACATCATTTTATCTAATATTCATTTTTCACAGACCCACCTTGGTGTTGGAGTTAGTGACCTATAATGAAGTACTATGTACATTGGAGGACATATATATATTACAATAAGTAAATATTAATGATATTATCTAATTTAATTTTTTTTCATTTAACTATACATTGATGTGATTATCTCATTGAGTGTCTGTAACCTTGATAAGTTCATAGCAGTACCCCACTCTTATTATAACCTTCAAATGATATAATGGTATTATTAAATACATTTCCATGAGTGGCTAACAGACAATGATATGTAAAATGGTATATGTATATCATCAGGTATGATTACTCATAATAGGATGATTCTTATTCTCATGATGTTCTCACTTGATAATCTGAATTATGGGAGATTATTTAAAATGTACCACCTATAGGAATTTCATATTTTTTGTATCATTTGATATTCTTATTTGTGAACATGTTTCCTGGCCCTCAGACTTTAAAATTATTATTAATACATTTGTAATTCACACAAATATATGTATTTGGTAAACCATGTTTATAAGAGTTCATTGTGAAGTTTGATACACTGGGTGCGTCATGAGTGATGTGTTATTAATGAAAAGGTTGAGGAAGGATTTGTCCCTTCCATAATTATGGATTCCTATTTCTCAAAACATTGATTGGTATAAATCCATCACATTAAATTCTATTACCATAATGTTATGACGTGTTTGTTATAGATTGTAAGTGAAAGATGTATTGAGCATATTGTTTAATGATATTTATGTGAAACCATAATTATGATATTTTGATAAAAAAACATTTATATTTCAGAATGAGTGATCGTATGTGGTTGTAGATGTTATGAATCTATGTTCTTTTTTGTTAGTTTCCTTTACCAGTTTCTAGACAATAATCATAGTCACTAGGTGTACCTACCTTATTCTAACAATAAATAATCCTTGATGGTCGCTGACAAATTGTTTTCATTTATATCAAATAAATTTTATTATACTTTAGTCAATGGATTAATTCTTATTCTCATGGTGAAGGAAAAAAATTATTCATGTTTCATTGATTTCATAGATTAATTAAATACTTATTCATGGGTTTGAGAATAAAATATATTAATTTAATATAATCAATAATTAATAAATATTAATTCCCTAGTTTTTTTATAAAAAATATTTATTAATTAATATGAATTTTATTTGGTTATTTGATAAGTGATGATGAGTATGAATGGAATATGTTCTCGTCTGGTAGTAAATATTATTTTACAATATGATAAATTAATATTTGATAATGCACAAGTTATGGTGCATGCCATTAAATAACAAAATCATTATTATGTACAATGGGGTTTAATAATGATTATAATATTATTTTAGGTCACATATTAAATTAAAAAATATTTTATACTAAATCCATGATTTATAAATAGATTGTTATATATATTATGAAGGGATCATCAAGAAATGGATAATTTTTATGCTCAATAGATTTCAATCTCATATTATTTTTCTCTCTCCCACAAGTGAATGATAAACGTAAAAGAGATTACTTTTGGATTGAAGGATGTGTTATTATCATGAAGTATATTTGACAATTGAATCACCAAGAAAGCACCTGAAAAATCAATTGGTGTTTCATAGAGACCAATGGAGCATGTGTGGTTCATCACTAGAAGAATTTTATACTATGTTACTTATAGAAAAATAAATGTAATTCAGAAAAGGGTTTATGGATGATCAAAATATATTTAAAATAAAGTATCCTAAGCCATGGTAAATAATTTCCTCTGATCTAAAATAAATTCATTATAAATTAGATATGAAAATATCCCCAATTAGGGTTTCAATAAAATATATATTAAACGAAATTTTAATTTAACACCCACCAATGTCCTTATTTTAATGCTCAAAAATAGAATGAGTCATCATAAAATTCATGTTTATGTTTACAATTATTTATTTCATTGGTGATCAATATACACAATAGTTTCTAAATATTTAATTTCATATTATTCATTATTTAATCTGTTTTGAATTATATTTTTTTTAATATTTGAATTTCTTCATTCAAGACTCATATGTTATTATGTTCAGAATCATATGAATAATTATTTCTGATACTATTGAGATGTGTTCAGTAATTTGGCAGGATAAATGGGATTACATGACATGTAGTCAGAGCACATTGCATGCACCCATGGGAATTTCACCTAGTCATGTTTTTAGATACAAAACACACCAATAATTAATTAAATTTGGTTAATTTATTGTTCATTGTGTGTATATTGTTCATCTATTGCATAATAAATGTGATATTACAGGACATTTCATTGTCATACACATAATGTAGTCTGATTGAGTTAGCAGTGAAATATTCATAATCAGTGTCCTAAATATAAAATTTCAAACTGCATGAGCCTAACGACATAGAGCATAAATGATATACATGAATTGTTATTGGTGTACATAGAATGTAGTTAATCATTTCTAGCTACCAAAATACACACTAATTCCTTTAGTGAGTTATGGAGACACATGACATGAGTGATACATAATGTGTAGCTAGTCTGGACACATTATCTAGTCACAAACCATGCACAGAAAAAGTTCTTCAGTGGGATATGTAGATAGATGGAAATAGTGATACATGGAATGTAGCTAGATTTTAAATTCCATTTAGTACATTCGATAAATATGATCAAATCCCCACATGTGTAAACTAGGTACATAGAAACTGAGGTGCACAAAATGTAACGATTATTTACACTATATTTCGTCTCCTAATTAAATGTAGAATTATATTAAATTAACTTGATATTTTCTTCATTGAAACCTTATTTAATTTATAGGAAATTGTTGTGTTTGAGAATTTAATAATTTTTATAAATAATTTTGAATTGTTGTTAATTTATTATAATTAAACAATTATTATTGGTTATAACATTGTTTTTTCATGAATTCTGTTAATAATGGATATCTCCCAATAAATTTGTATGGACCCAAAGATAAATGAGAATTAATTAATTAATTAATTAATCCAATAATGTTTAACCTAATAATAAAAACAAATATTAAATTAATGTTAGCAATGTTTTTTCTTAATTTTTTATATTTGAATGTTCATAAGAATGACCAAAACATAAGTATTTGTTGGAATTATTTAATATTATTTATTTAATAGGTTTTAAATTACTTCATATTAAATTTAATTATATATGTTTCATGTCATCCTTCCCTCCATTATTATAATGGTCATACCTATCCATGTTTATTAATGTCATCTACATTTACCAATCCTTTCGTTCCTATCACCCACATGAAATTGATAAATACATCTAATTAATGGAATATCACAAGGTGTTTGGTGACAGTTTCAGAAGTAACAATAATGATTCATATTTAGTATATAGATAAGTGTACAGGTGTAATGTTGTAACTTTTTCCTGGATCAGAACATGGTTCCCCCCTAGGTCAACGGTTGATTTAATATCCACACCGTAAATCAGTTTTTAGATAATATCCTGATCATTTTATTTATTATTTATTTATTTGTATCTTATTTATTATTTATATTTGCGATATAAGACTACTATAAAATGAGTAAATGAATAAATTTACTATGATTGAATATAAATAAATGGATTATGTTTAATATTTTTATCCAACATGATTAATTAATTAGGTAAAATCCAATTAATATTAACAATATGTTTAATGGATAAATAAATAAAATTTATACGAAATAAATTATAATCCCTCAACATAATATTATATCCAACAGTGTCTTTCATTACTAGATTTGTAATGATGCCATCAAACTATGTTTTTATAAGGAAAAATTTATAAACATTATTTTATGAGGGAGTTCTCATGAGATTTTTGGGTTGACGTAACAGAAATTTTATTGAACTAAAGTCCAAAGTATATTCAATTAAAATTTGCAGTCAAGAATTGAGGAAAACCAATTTAGGATTTCTAGATTGGGGACTAAACTCTATAGATAAATGAGAATCAATCATATTATTAGAAAAAACACTAACCCAAATACACTCTTATGGTTTTCATTGAAAAATTATGAATTAGAATGAAGTGAAATTTGGAAAATTTCCACTAGAATTTACAAGAGACTATATCTTCGATGCCAATGGTGATGAATATTGGGACATGATAATATAGAGGGAGACATAACAAAAAGAAATTTTTTATTTCTCACATAATTAGTACTCAATTAATGTATTAATATTATTTTAATTTTTTTATTAAATGGAATGGAAAACTATGAAACGACTATAATAATTATTTAACTCAGGTTATTTCTTTACTAATAAAAATCTATGGATATTGTATAATCATATATGTGTTCACTATTATTTGAGAAAATATATATTTTCTATTAGGACCCACAATTTGGGTTTATACAACTCAAAAAGTGAGGGAAGTTGAAAATGTATCCAACCATCGATATGTTTAGGATTCTTTCTATTTTTATTTTATTATATTGTAAAATATTTTGGGAGTGTTAAGGACAATATAATATATCAATGATCACACCATAATATCTCATATATAATCTCATGAAAAAGAGAAATAACATTTTTATGAAAATATGATTTTCAATTCATTGTATAAGTGTAAGCATGAAGATTTAAATTTACCTAGTGGTCATGCATTCAATATTTTGGGTTATTTGCATCAGATGGTGAAATTATTCTTCCATTTTGATAATAAATTATCCATTAATAATATTTTCTTATCCATATCACCATATTGATCCTTATTTGTTCATTTCCAAATAAAAAAATTGACAAGTCACTCAAGAAACATTTATCTATACCTCACCATGAAGATAATGAATAATGGAAACCTATTTCTACATCTCTTTATAGTGAAAATTTTGATTGAAATGAATGAATTTCTAATTGGTTTATCAAAAGTATATATATCCATTATAGTTTCCTTTATATAAAAAATATTCTTTGTTAGAAGAATGAACAATTGCTTATTTTTTATAAGTAGAGTAAATATACACAAGAATAAAAATTATAATGAATTGATGAAGCAAGAAATTCCATTTACTTCTTGTATTTTAGTCATTTTTATATTATTCAATTTTTTATAAAATATTATATTCTTAAAAAACAAATTTATTTAAATATAGGAATGGAGTAATAATATAAAGTGTATTTATTGAAATCAAATGGATTTCAGAAATGGTGATTTATATTTTAGCCCAGTTGAGCACACTATTTCTCATTTCTATTTTGGATTGATTCATGTTTGTAATAATTGTACACAAATAATGTTTATACCCGCATCCAACTAGACATATTATGAAATTATTTTGTTTTTTGAGTACATTTGATTTGGTAATTTAATCCTAAAATAATATATCAACAACTCTTGAATCACATATATCCACTGTAATTAATAATGAATATAAAATATAGGACTCTTACCTGATTTGGAAATTTAATTATTTTTCAAATAATACTAAAATTAGTTTACCTTTTTATATCGATACAAATGTTTTTATCAAAATTTTTCTATGTTAATGGATGTAAAAATAATCTAATTATATTGTTTTAGATAAATAAACCATTATAAAATATGTATGAAAAAAATTTAGAATTAGTTAAACATATCCATGAAAACTATTCCTAGTCTGAAGTTAACTTCATATTATTAAAGATATTTATTTAACATTTCTTAGAAGCACATAGTGATGTAAATGATTACACTTGGTAACGATTGAGAAACTTCCAACATAGATTGTCCGAAAAGCAATGTTTATAAGTATTCAATTATAATATATATGGATTAATGTTTATACCTATCTCATATTTACAGGTATAAATGAATGTCATGATGGATTTAAAATGAAGATAAATAAAGAGTCTTATATATATAGAAAATCTTCTATAAATCTTTCAATGATAATTTTTTCAAATTGAAATTTGACAACTAAACATATTCCAAACAAATTGTATAATAGATATATTATCAATTATGATATAATATCAATTTAATAAGAAACTTCCATAGGTGTTTATTGAAAATTATTTGTTAAAATGTTTCCCTATTTACAAAGAATATCAAATCACTAAGGGAAATCATATTTAAGGATCCAATAACTTATGATATTAATGTCTAATCAAGATTTTATATATTTTTATAAAGGATTCCTATCTCCTTGAAGATATTGGGAGTATACTTAACATCCATTTTTAATACTCTAAATTCACATAAGATGGAATATGAATAATGGACCCCATTGAGGGTAGTGGGAGTAGTAGTTCTAAAGAAACATATTGTGTAGTAATATATAACAAATTATGTGGTTTATGTTTATTGTGGTGGGTAATACATATATTATTTTTTCCAAATAAATATTCCAAAAATGAAGTTGTAAATGGTTATATGATACGGTTCAAAAGTATATATAAGTTCAAGTAATGGACTTCATGTATCAATATTAGGGGACTCAATATTTTAAATGTTTCAACCATTTGACTATAATTTTTAGTATTAAATAGAAATTGTACAAGAATGATACAAGATAGCTCTAATATTTCATGATAGATTATTGAAAGTAATAGTATATAAGAAATCATTTTAACCACTCATCCTGAATTAAATATTTTTTCAATTTTACAGGTTAAATCATATTTCTATGATCATTATTTTGGGCTATTTATTTTCAGGGCCAACTCATTAAGATTAATCTTTATATAATAATTCATTTAGAAAAGAACAAAAATTTTATCATTTGTATATTTATACCGGATATAACAAAAAAGGGGTTGGTGACATTAATTAATGGAAATAAGATATCAAAAATTATATAATTTTATTTCTGATTAAATAATACATATTAGTCATAGAATATTTATTTATAAATGAATGGGTAACATTTTTCTCTAACTGGTTAGTGGGAGTTACATAAGTTTCCAATACAGATATTTTGATTATATATATAGAAAAAATGTTCTGTCTTACCATATATTTTTGAATAAGAAATGAAAATTTTCTATATATTACATAAAATATAAACTATGTTCTAGGAAATAAGATCTAAAAAATAGATCCCTGGGTTTTATTAGTCTAATTAAAGTAAATATATTTAGGCTTTATGGAAAAAATATAAATTGAAACAATGACAAACAAAGTAATTGTTGACTTATAATCCTTCCAGCAGAATGTTCATCGGCATAGGTAGGTATTGTGTAGATTGAGTGAATTTCACAAACTAAAGAGCTTTTAATTTCTTTAATATTTCAAGTTATATAATTATATTTGATATTACAATGTATAAATCATATTCATTTAATATCATTAATATCCAATTTAATTTAACCCACATATAGTTAGAACTATTCGATACTACTTTGTAATGTTAAAATTGATGAGTTCATGATTTCTGTAGAAGTGATAAAGCTAGTTTAACACTTTTCTACACATGGTTCAATTTGATCTAGTATCCCAATCAATTGTAAAAGATATATACAATAAAAAATGATTAAATTAAGTGGTTTCTGTAACAATTATATCGGATTATTCTTTATCTTCTGATGCAGCTTAATAAATGGTTTAGCAATATCCTAGCTTGATTTTGGGTTATTCCAAATGAAATAGATTTATCATATTATGATAAGATCTTAATATGGATTTATTTTGGATGTTGGAATTATGAAATGATAAAAAAAGGTGGGTATACAATTATTTAACAACTAGAGGGATTTTCTTAACATGGACATTTTTAGTGAACATTTTCTCCACAAATTCAATTGGATTTACCAACCCTATCCATATAAATGTGACATGACTTTTTGTTGTATCAATACTTGGTATAATATTATTTTCATTTTAAAGAATAAAGGTTTATTTAAATATTACATTAGTTTTTAGTGGGATTCTTTTGGAGTAGGCTCCCTAAAACCTACTTCTTTTTTATTTTGATTGCATATATATTTAAAATAATTAAATATAATAATATATAACTTTTCTCATATATTTTTGTTCTTATAGGTACGATTTATGTATTTATGTTGTGGAGTATATATAGAATTGATATGGTCATAACAGATCCCCTCTACGATATGAATCATGAACTTCTTGGTCGATATTTTTAAATATTACTATGTAGTTTGATAACTTCCTCTGAAATGACCCATGGTATATAGACCGTCAAGTGTCTGTCATCAAAAGTGGATGAGGCTTATTCTGATGAAGTTCACAAATGCACATCCTTAAGATGATAGATTATGTGAATTAATCCACCACTAGGAATTTCTCTTGTTTTGGTGTCAATGGATAGTCATATCAATGAATCTTTTTAAATATCCGTATATATTAATATTTTTATTAATATATGTTTCAAAATTCACACATAAATGTATTTCATAAACCTTGATGATAACAATTCATGGAGATAATGGATATGTTGTGTACGTCATTAGTGATGTATTATTAATGAATTAGTAGAAAACAGTTATTTCCTTCCATCTTTATGGAATATTATATCTTCTCCCTTATTTGAATAGATCTATCTCATTAAATTACATTTCCTTGATGTAATGACTTATTTATTTCAGATAGTCAATAAAAGACATATTTATCACAAATATTTTTGATGTTGATGTGAAACATGCTTGAAGAGACACTGAGAAACGGGATTATATTACACAATCAGCATTCATATGTATTTTTTTATGATTAAAAATTATGTTTTTTCATTCAGATTCCTCGAACCATTTCTAGATATAAATCATAGACATTAGGTGTACCTTGCTAATACCAACGAGAAATAATCCTAGAGGGTACCATACTAAAAGTATCTATTGATCTCAGTTAAATCTTATTTGAATATAAATAAAAGAATAAATATTATTCTAAATACATAGGAATAATTTCATCCATGTTTTCTTGATAGCATAAATTAAAAACATATTTATTTATTGGATTTTTATGAAAATATATTTATGTACTTTATTTAATATTTAATAAAAATTTATTCAATAGTTAGCGGATAAAAATATTTATTAATGAAAGTAATTGATAATTATATTATTTAGTAAATGCTGATGAGTTCGAACAGAAAATGACCACATCCATCAATACATATTAATTCAAAATCTCTTAATGGAAATATTTTTTATTTCTCATGTTATCACATGAGCTGTGAAATAAAAAAATTATTTTTATTAATATTATTATTATATGTCATAGGGACTAAAAAATATTATAATATTATTTAATGGTAGGTACACAATTAAAAAATATTTAAACATAAACTATAGCTTTTTAAATTGATGGTCATGTCTATTTTTTATGTTTAATCTATAACTAGGGAATCATTGATCATAGTAGACTAATCTATCAAATTACTTTACTCTATTCATCTCAAGAACAAGAAATGAAAGAAATATTCTTTCTTGATCGAAGTACATGCGATAAAACAAAAAATGAAAGGAAATTGATTCACTACATTGGCACCGGAATTCAATTAATGTTACATAGAGACCAATGGAACACATGTAGATTCCATTTAGAGGGATTATACATATGGATCCTTACTACACAATGATGTTAATCCAGAATAGTGTTTTTCTATGATCAATATCTATATTTATGGATGGATCCTAATCCAAGGTAAATCCTTTATTCTGATCTTAATAAAATTAATTATAAATTTAATCGGAATAAATATTCTCTTGGAATTTTAGAAACTCTATGTTAATATAAATTTTAATTTAATACCAACCATGGTGCTTTTGAAACTGCCCAGAACCTACACTTGTAATGTTGCACTTCCTTAGACTGCTGACTAGTGCCATCAACATTAGAATGTTACTTGACCTTAGGCACGCCTCCCCATATACTAGTGGATTCATATTAGTGGTGATAGTCTACTAATAAAATGTAAACAGACTATAACCTCAATTTATACAGGAAATTGTATAAGAAATAATAGAAAACAAATAATCCAATGCAAATAATCATCTATATAGGGAAAATTCCAAAAATTATCCATACACAACACATGATATAATAGGTGCTTTTTAATACACATCTCAATGGAACCACCATTGGGTTAATCATATATAAGGTAATAGTGAAGTGACCTAAATTAATCTAAACTATAAGATCATCCCAAAATAGGACCATAATTTCTCCTATTCCCATCACCGTACCACATTATAGCATGCCATATTTACCCTCTTACTATAATCCCATTCTCAAAACATTTACCTAAAAAATTATAATCTTTCTCTCATGTAAACCGATGTAAAAATGTTTTGAGCAATTTTTGAGTACATCTCAAGTGTCCATCACTAATAGACTCCCTAAAATGACCAATTCATAATACTTCATGATATATTTTTCCGGCTATTATATTAAAAATATAACATCCTAAAACATTTAAAATAAATAATAATATTCATTCCCAAATCATGGGGGTTTGGTTCAACATGGGAATGGTACAAACCTATTTTATAAAGTTATGACGTGTCTCTATGTTCTTCATGATTATTGTGCCAACACATCTCATGAATAGGGGTAATATACGCATCCCAATTTCAATCTAGAACCCAGGGCAGTATAACCATCCGTGAGGCCGTAGCATCCACCTATGGTTCATGTTACTCATGGGTTTAAACATATGTCCCCACATCAACTCGAGGACTATGTTCACCATAGGTTTAATAATAAGTCTATGTGTCCACCCTAGGGCTTCCTCTACACTGTGTTTAACTATTAGTCATTGTATACACTTAAGGGTCATGTTCACACCAAATTTAACCATCATTCTATGTGCCCCCCAAAAGACCTTGTTTACCCCAGGTTTGAAATTTAATAAAATTTATTTTTAAAACAATGCATTAAAATATCAATATTTAAAAGAAAAGTATAATCACAAATTTTAAGGGAAGTCATTCATTTCTAGTATAAAAAAAAGTATAAACACATGGGGTGATTTTTACAAAACAAAATTATAAAATAAATCTTCTAAAAAATATCCTTATGAATTCCATTCTAGTTCATAAGATTTACATTTTAGATAATATTTTCATCAATTATTTAATTTCTAACACAACATTACAACAAAATTCATCCCTTTTTACAAAAAAAACTTTTTAAAAACTATTTACCAATTACATAAACCACAAGTCTTGAAATATATGATGGTCCCAACAAATTATCAATTCAAAAACCATTTAATGACACTATTTTATAATCTCCAAACCAAAACCCAAACACTATTAATTGTAAAACCATGTTTTCCATTTCAATCGGCCCATTTCACGAGTCTGCTACATTTCAGAGTGAACAAATGATTATGAAATTATATTTAAAAATCACCAGTTCCAAATGAAACTCATAATTAATATTTTTTAATATGAACCAAACATTATGATATAAAATTCAATGTCATTTACAACTATATAATTTGGGAATTTTAATTAAGAAAACCCAATTAAAAATAATTTAATATATTATTGGCTCGTTCTAGTTAACCGACATTACCACACAAACATTAAACCTATTAATTAACCAAGCCTATGTTTTAAATTGAGGGACCACTAACCACATGCTCAAAAAATCCCATAAATATAGAATCATCTTTTTCATTGGCCAATATTGCTAGAAATCAATGAAGAATAAAAAACATCCAAGAAATCGGTTTTAGAAAACAAAACTAGTTAGAATATAATTATAGTGAAGGGAACCCAAAATAGGAGGTGAAGAGATGAAATCACCTTAATATATCTAATTCAAGTGAAAAAACAATATTTGGGTGCTGAATGAGAGATAACCACCCAATCGAAAAGGACAAGGATAGTGGCGTAAGCTTGAGGGATTATAGATGAAGGGGAAAGAAAATGGGTTAGTCAAATAAAATTTTAGAGGATTTGTTTCATAATGTTTTAATTTTTAGTGGGGTACATAGTTTGGATATACATATTTCCAAACAACGTTCAAACCATGTGGAACTCACTATTCAAGACACATCTTCTCACAAAGTTAGTTTGCAGAGTTTGAAAAACCATGAAAAAATCAAGTGAAATGCCTCTATAGTAGTATACAAATATCCCACATTCTGCCAAATCCACTCCTATTGCTTAAAAAATTTATCACCTACACAAATAAAGTCACATGGTTTTGATTTATGGTTAGATCCAACCATGTGATAAAATTTCACCCCATGATTTTCTTCTGGAAAAAATAATTTCTAATGAGAGGTCTCATAGTAATTATATAAGCACTCAAGGAACCTCTTTTTTTCTCACCCCATATCAAAAAATTCCTCCTTAATAGGTTCCATCTCTTGAGTTCTCGATCCAACCCGAAATTTAAAAAACATCCCAAACACTATACTCAAAAACTAAAATTCACTATAAAGTGTAAATGCAAGTAAAGATGAGTCATTTTCAACATCCTACCATATCACTTTTTATACTCAAGAAGTCCTGGTGGTCATTGAAATATGTCAGTCAACCTCCTTTGGTTATCTATTTTGTGCGAAATGGAAGAATTATACTCTTTAATTCTGAAGTTTTTTTTTCTAAATGCATCTCTCAATAGAATACCCAAGTCCTCATAATCCAGAGCTAAATCATTTAACCTTCACCAAAACACTAAGATGGTACTTACCGAAGCTTTTCCATATTTAGAAATGATTATGTCATCATTCAATAGGTTACATGGTTGATAATTCTCCCCAATATAGGAAGTAACAATTGAAATCCAAATCCAATTCCTGATTCCCCCACCTATGGAATTAGTTATCAAACACTGCTCCTAAAATTTTCATAACATATTGAGTTCTGATTGTGATGCACGAAACATGACTGCACCTAAGAACACCAATCTAATGATGATTCTCATCTTTACTAGAAGATCTGAACCCAATGTACATGCCTCACCATCCAAGAACAACATGAAAACATTTTTTATTCCTAAAAAATACCCATACATCTCCAAAAATTTCCGTTGAATCCAATACATCATGGTTGATGTGTTTGTCAACTCACTATATCAAATTATGCACATGAACAACAGTCAGGTCTCATATAGCTAACCCATCATGAGAACACTCGGTTTCTACCAATGATTCAACATCAAATTAGTAGATCACAATACCTTAGTCCTTAGAGGTTTCCTATGATCATAGTGACAAACTGAGGTCTAACCCAACCACCGATGTAATTCAGCAGTCAAAACACTAAACACCCACAACACTACATTGGATCTCATCTGAGAACTAATGTGACACCCCACTAAACAATTCCTAGATCAAAAAAATGAATCCCAATACATAGTATCCATGTATAACCATAAGAATATTTTCCTGTCGAATAACTTGAAGAGTCTAGATTACATCAAAATCACCCATGCAATCAAATCAGGTGCCATCATAACTATCTGGAGACTAGTCAAGAACCTCATAAAAATATAAAAAAAGGGTCACATAACCATTACTGACACGGGGTTTCGTATCATAGGAGTTTCTTTTTCATCTTCCAACTGGTCCATCACCATGTTTTCATCATCCAACATCTCATCTGTTGCTAAAAAAATATTTAGATATAGTAATCCTCTCTCACACTCAAGAGATACTCCAAATACTAAACACCGAACACTTATTTCTCATGAAACTCCATCCTCAATCCCCACTGATAATCTTAATAAAATAGGGTCACAACCATGAATGGATCATGTGGTCTCCCCATCATATTACGTTCCTTACACTACTGCTCCAATACTGACCCCAATAGGTCATTCCATCTGCGCATGAGTGTCTCTCCCCCTATTCCACTCTCACCATCCTTTTAAATAATGAAAATGATATATTTCTTGTATCAACCATCTCACATTACATTGATCGAAACTGATATTTACCATCTCAACCAAAAGTTCTTTTTCTTTTCTATATTGACATCCAGAATCTCAACCCACCTATAAGAACACGGTTCTTATTTTTGAGGTACGAGATTCTTCTTTTCTCTTTTCCATAAGTGTTTTTGAGAAATATGGAAAATGGGGAAAAATCCCAAATTTTGGAAAGTACACGCCGTGTACTTTTCCACATGTTGTGTACTTTTGGTTGTGTGGGATGAGTACACAGGGCGTGTGGCCTTGTCGGCGATGAAGGGTGTAGGAACCAAATACATGCCGTGTAGTGGTACCTTACACACCGTATAGTCATTAGGCAAGAAAATAGTAAGGCAGTGGCTAGCTGTGTGATAACACAAGCCATGTACTCATGCATACATGCCCTGTAGTCATGATGGTAGGTGAACGGTGCCACGCTGGTGGGAAGCCGCCAGAGGATCAGTTAAAAAATGGGATGTACAATCCATGTACTTGGAAATTCACACAGTGTACTTTGTTTTTATCGCTTAAAATGGGCAGTAGCCTCCCCTATTCACAGGGATGTCATAGAACGGGTTGAGGGCTTGGGAGAGGAAGGCTAGAGCTTTGGGAATCCGCCGAGTGCACGTCAGGAATCCGTTTTCATCTCAGACAATCTTGTTGGAACCGCACGAGTTAGAGCTTAATTCCCCTGGTGTGTCTCTTTCCAATTCTTCCTTTAATGGAAGTTATTTATGTTTGAACGCGTTTTATTCTAACCCAGATATACTTCATCTTTGGGAGTTTCTGGAATCTACGTTCGCATATATAGTTCATTGGTGTTTAAGGTAGGTTTCTGGTGTTTATTTTCTAGTTGTCATGCATTGGGGTTTTTTTTGAACTACGAACCCATATTTGGGGTGTCGTGTGGCTGAGGTCATGGATATTTTAAATTCCTAGAATTGTATAGGTAATTAAAAGTTATTTTAAAATGCTGTTTGGGATAACTGCTTGGATCCAGGACCACCCTAGGGGTGCGTTCTTCTGTTTAGATGTTTGGCCAGGATACCCAAGGGTATGCCTTTTATGACTTTTAAGTAATGTTTATAGAATTGATGTGAGAGGAATTACTTGTGTACTGTATTGTTACATGTTGGGCATGACCCAGTTACCTTTTTAGCCTGAGGGCTGTGTTGTGATTAACCTATGGGCTTTGTACTACTTAGCCTGTGGGAGACTTCTTCCATGCCTGTGGGAAAAGGATTCTGTGCCAGTGGGCAACGCTTCTTACACCTCTAGGCAATATTCGTATGCCTGTGGGAAGATTCTTGCATTTGGTTTCTCTTTACCCGAGGGTAGGGGATTACGTGTCTGAGGACAACGACTATTTACTTAGAATATTCACTGTGGTGATATTTTTAAATAAATGATTACATGGATATTAAAATGGAAATATTACTAGTTAAGTTAGTTACTTTCTGTACTGCTTACTTTATTGCATTTTATTACTGCACACTGTTGTTGCATGCTTTCACATTGTTGGGCACAAGCCTTTGGAGGGTGCCTAGTGGGAATTTATTTCCCACACCCTGTTTGGGTCATTTTTTTCGGTCCAAACAGATTATGTTTCTGCAGGTGTCGATAGGGGCAAGTGTCCCTATACAGGTACTTGATTTCTGCTGGGGTGTAGGAGAGCATGGGACCGAGCATTGGCACGCGATGCCACTGGCTGTTTTGTTTTTCTTTTTTGTACTTTTACTTCAGTTGTAATGTATTTTATGCAGTGTAACATGTTCTGGATGTTTTATAGAATAGTGACATGCAACATCTTCATATATATATGACTACCGGATACCGTTTGTGTCATTAGTTATCCATTTTAGTTATATATATTTTTGCTGCTTCCACTATTGTTGTATGTTTTACTATTTCCTCTGCTCTACAATTCGAAAAATGAGGGCATAGTTTCCCCACTATCAGACCTAGGCCCTCACAGCTAGTCGGTAGCCTCTGGCATTTGTGGAAATACGCATGAGGTCACGTGGCGAACCAGGTTCGGGGCACCCGTTGAGTGGCACCCAGAATAGAGACGTTACAAAGTGGTATCAAAGGAGTTTTTTTCGTTGACTTATTATTTGGAGCCTTAGTTAGGGATATGACGGAACGGTAGTTTGTAATAAGTTGTTCCCGGGCATAGCTAACCCGTGTACATGGAAAAAAAATTTATCTCGTGTTGTAATTTTTCTGATTTTGCAATTTACAGTTGATTTGATTTCACTGTTGGGTGATGCCCTTGAGATTGCGCTGTTTATATTTTATCTATGTTTTATATTTAGTTTCAACCCGATGAGATGAGGGTGTGCCATCTCATGCATCACATAGGCACATGTTATAAATCACATGTCATGCATAGTTCCATTCCATGTAGGTGCATTAGAATTTGCATGTTGTTGTGATAGTTTTTGTGCTAGAAAAGCATGCTGTTGTGATTACTGCTTGATAAATACTTGCTAAGTGATAGGGTACTGTGGTATGAGAAGATTTATAGAATGAATGCAAAACTTTGGTTTTTGGGGAGTATGGGCCACCATTTACCGGAATTTGATGGATCATTAATGGTTTATTTTATTATAACACAGATAAGATACCAAACATTCATTCGCGGGGAGTATGGGCCCTCACGGGTTGGAATTTGAAACTTAGGTGTTGTTTTTCGGTATTTTCTGGGTTCTGTGGATGTTTTTGAGGCATACTATCTGGAAAACCCATCATACACGCCATGTAGTACTGTAGACATTCCGTGTATGTTCTTTTTGTTCGGGAAGAAAGAAAACTTTTTGTGTACACACCGTGTAGTCTCTTCCCACGTCACAAACCGTGGGGGCGGCGACACGGGGAAGGGAAGTGTTTGGGGTGAACACACCATGTAGAGTATGTACATGTTGTGTAGTGTTGACCCAGTGTCTTCCGTGTAACTAAAAAACACGTGCAGAGGAAACCTTAAGACATACACTACGTGTCCATTATGGAACACGTCGTATAGTCTGACCTAGGGACCCGACCGTGTAACTAACAACACGGGTCATTATAATCCCTTTGAGTACACGCCGTGTGTATATCCAACACGCCATGTAGTATGAGCCGTACTTCTGGACGTGTAACTAACAAAATGGGTCGGTGAAGCTCGTCTGGTACATGTCGTGTACCTGTGGGACATGCCGTGTAGTCTCGTCGGAGGACAAACTGTGTGGAGTTAACCATGTGGCTAGGGAAACGGTGTGGTGTACACGCTGTTTGTGGGTGTAACACGCCGTGTAGTGTCAATCCGAGTAGTCGTCCTTGTCACAAATGACACGGGAAGTTGGAAATTACACCATACACGCCATGTAGATTTTATACATATCGTGTAGTTTTGTTCAAACAGGGGCCGTGTGGCTTAGCCATGTAGAAGGACCCGAGTAAAGGAAGAGAAGTTAGGTACACACCATGTAGTCGGTATACATTCCGTGTAGTCTTGTTTTGAAAATCTTAAATTCATTCTTCCTCCTATTCACTTTTGGGTTTCTTCGTTTTCGGTCTTTAATAATTTTGAATCTAAGACGTGTTTTGACCTTGTATTGTCAGGTCGCCGAGAAGACCACGCGTTTTTCGCCAAGAGAGTAGGGATGATTATACTCTAGAGATGGTGGTACATGGGCTACCAGTGGAACCTCGAGGAGATCCAGATGCAGCGCCGACTGTTATACCAGACACAGGAATAGATGCGCAGTTCCATGATGGTTTTATGCGGTTTATTCAGACCTTTCAGGGAGCACTGCAGGATGCCACATCTATGGCTGAGCTGACTCGTATATTTCAGCAGCAGTGTCCACCTATGATTTCAGGGGATGGCAGACCACAGGCTGCGGAGTCATGGTTGGGGTCGATGCAGACTATTTTCAAGCACCTTGAGACACCTCCAGGGTGGAGGGTTAAGCTCATGATGTATATGCTACGTGATCCCGCCAAGAGGTGGTGGGATGTTACCACCCAGTCAGAGCATCACAGAGACATTGCGTGGGAAGATTTTCCAGTAGCCTTCTATGGCTTCTTCTTTCAGGAGATACTGAGGGAATATCGAGCTTGAGAGTTCATGAATCTGCAGCTGGACGCTATGTCAGTGATGGATTATTAATCTCGCTTTACCGAGCTTCAGCATTTTCCACCCGTTCTGGTGGGCGATGAGGCGTTGAGGGCCAGGCGTTTCGAGGATGGTCTTCAGTATGACATACGAGCACTAGTGAATGTTTTCAGGTTTCCTTCAATACATGCTATTGTGAACCAGGTACTAGTTACAAAGAGGAACCTGCAGGAAGCTAGTGATGTGGGCCAGGGCGGCTCAGCACCAGTTTTTGGTACTATTTCTACTAGTAAGAGGAAGAGACAGATGGACTTCTCTCAGGGTGGCAGTACCAGCAAGAAGAATGCTTCAGGTGGCCATGTCATGTGCTACCAGTGTGGTAGAGAGGGGAACAAGAGGCCACAGTGTCCATGAGACCTAGTGGAGTGCCGAGCTTGCGGCAGTATGGGTCATCTGCAGCGCTTTTTCAGGGTGTTTCCACCGATGGCTAGTGAGAGGGGTTTTGTAAAGACTCTGCGTGCGGGAGAAAGACCAGCAACTTCTTACCAGTCAGAGAAATGGGGTACGTCAGGGCATGCATGAAGGGATGGTGATCGTGGATGTGGTAGCCAGACACCAGGATCACAGTGGCAGTAGGGTAGGATAGCCCATGTTAGCTAGGTTGTGTCGCAGGGCTGCAGCACTGGGCCGACATATGCAGTGCAACATATCCAATAGGATCACGATCACAGACCTTCTACAGTCAGCGGTACTATTATATTAGCTTCTGTTTTATCTTCAGTACTTTTCGATATGGGTTCTACGCATAGTTTCATATCTTTTCCCGTTGTGGAGAGCCTTGGGCTCTATGTTTCTTCTTCTTCCACTATCATGACACTAGACACTCCGTTGGGGAATAAAACAACTGGTGTGCATCAGTGCAAGGAGTGCCCCATTGAGGATGGTGGGTATCACATTCTTTGGGACCTCTATGTCTTAGAGATGACAGCTTATGACTTCATTCTCGGGATGGACTGGTTGGTTCCCTTTCGAGCCTTTGAAGACCTCTATCTTCGCAGGGTGAGTTTCACGTCACCAGTGGCTGAAGAGTTTCTATATGAGGGTTAATGGGATGTTCAGGAGATTCAAGATGGACCAGAGCATTGTGGTGGAGGTGGAATCACATCCTAAATTGCAAGATTATTTCTGGATGATCAGGGGACTTGTCAGACAGGTTTCCCTCCAGTGGTTGATCATTTCAGGGATGTCTTATTGGATGAATTTTCAGGTCTACCTTTCAAGCGAGAGGTGGATTTCTCTATTGAGCTTGTGCTAAGGGAAGCACCAGTGTCCATTCCTCCTTATAGGATGGCTACACCTAATTTGAAGGAGCTAAAGTGGTAGATAGAGGAGTTACATGCTAAGGGTTTTATCCGACCTAGTACTTCTCAATGGGGTTCTCTGGTCCTTTTTGTTAAGAAGGTGGATGGTACCCTCATACTCTGTGTGGATTATTGGAAGGTGAACCAGTTGACGGTTAAGAACTGATATCCCATACCAAGAATTGATTATCCTTTTGATCAATATCGTGGGGCACGAGTGTTATCGAAGATTGACTTGAGATCAGGATATCATCAGTTGCAGGTTAGACCATCTTATATAACTCTCACAGCTTTCAGAAGCACGTACGGTATATACGAGTACTTGGTTATGCCGTTCGGACTCACGAACGCGCCAGCAGTTTTCATGGATCTGATGAATCATGTTTTCCATCCCTATATATACTCTTTTCTGATAGTATTCATGGATGAAATCTTGGTGTACTCTCACACTAAAAATGACCATGCCACCCATCTTGAGATCGTATTGAGTACACTGAGAGAGCATACGATATATGCTAAGCTCTCAAAGTTCCACTTTTGGATGGATGAGATTCACTTCCTGGATCATATAATCTCAGAGGAAGGATTTGTAGTAGACCCATAGAATGTGAGAGTAGTAGTTTCTTGGGAGTAGCCTAAGAATGTGTTTGAGATACAGGGTTTCTTAGGGCTGGCTGGTTACTACAGATGCTTCATCCCAAACATCTCCCGCTTAGCAGCACCGTTGACGGGTCTGACTAAGAAGGGTGTGAAGTTCATTTGGTCGGAATCTTGAGAGACAACCTTCCAGGACCTGAAGGTAAGGATGACATCAGCACTGATCCTTATACTTCTAGAGCAAGGGAAGAGCTATACAATTTACTATGATGCCTCAGGTATTGGGCTGGGATCCATTTTGATGCAGGGCAATCGTGTTGTTGTGTACAGGTCTCGACAGTTGATGCCACATGAGAGGAATTACACGACGCATGGTCTCGATTTGGCTGTAGTGGTTCATGCGTTACACTGTTGGAGGCATTATCTATTGGGAGAACATTTTGTGGTTTTCACCAACCACAAAAGTCTCAAGTACATCTTCACTCAGCATGACTTGAATATGAGACAGAGAATGTGGGTCGAGTACCTTCATTCCTTTGATTTTGAGTTTGCATATACACCTGGTAAAGGTAATGCAGTAGCCAGCGCACTGAGTAGGAAGACTCAGATATAGGCAGTGTAGGAGGCTAGTGGTGAGTGGCATCTTATGGATTTGTTCTCTAAGATGCATTTGGAGATGCATGACAGTCAAGGGAAAACTTATCATTCCACTTTAGTTGTGACTTCTACCCTCCTAGATAGAGTGAGGATGGGACAAATATCTGATCCAGAAGGCGTAGTTTTACTGGAGTCTGTGGCAAGTGAGGACCCTCCTCCTGGTTGGACGATAGTCGATGATGAAGTACTGTGTTTCCATGGACTAGTATGGGTTCTAGGGGATACACGCGAGGAGATGATGCGAGAGTTTCATGCTTCATCTTGGGAAGTTCATCCTGGGGTTACCAAGATGTACCGAGACGTGAGACGTCAGTACTGGTGGTCAGGTATGAAGAGAGATGTGGCTGGTTTTGTTACGAGGTGTTCCACCTATCAGCAGGTGAAGGCGGAGCATCAGAGACCAGCTAGACTATTACAGTAGTTACCCTTCCCGAAGTGGAAATGGGATGATGTCGTGAAGGATTTCATGATGGTGTTTCCAAGGTCACCTTGAGGTAATGATTCCGTATGGGTTGTTGTGGACAGACTCACGAAGACAGCTCACTTTTTTCCGATTAAGGATACCTTCGGAGTCGATGAGTTCGAGAAGTTTTATATCTGAGAGATTGTCCGTCTTTATGGGGTCCCTCATTCTATCATTTCAGATAGGGACACCCACTTTATGTCTCGTTTCTGACAGAGTTTTGAAAGTGCACTGGGTACACAGGTGCTTCTGAGCACATCGTACCACCCTCAGACAGATGGCCAGTCAGAGCGTACGATACAGGTGCTTGATGACATGATGCGTGCATGCATCCTAGACTTTGGGGGCTCTTGGGAGAAGCATATACCCCTAGTCAAGTTTTCCTATAACAATAGTTTTCAGGTGACTATTGAGATGGCACCACACAAGGCTTTATATGGTAGGCCATGTCGATCACCCTTGTTCTGGTTAGAGGCAGGTTAGGCAACTTTACTGGGACCAAGTCTTTCACAAGAGATTTCTGAGCATGTCCAGTTGATTCAGAAGTGGATGGCTACCGCACAGTCTCATCAGAAATCTTATGCTGATCGCCACATACGACCTTTGGAGTTCGTGGTCAGGGATCAGGTTTTTTTGTGTGTTTTTCTGAGGCTGGGACACATGCGGATCAGGAGACTGGGTAAACATTCACCAAGGTATGTGGGGCCATTTGAGATTATGGAGAGAGTCGGGTTGGTTTCCTATCGGTTTAGGTTACCACATAGGTATCAGGCCATGCACGACATCTTCCATGTATCGCAGTTGCACCGCTATCATTCATACCCATATCACTTCTTTCAGCCCGAGGAGGTTGAGCTTCAGTTTTATGCATCCTTTGAGGAGCATCTGATTCATATCGTTGACAGCAACACGAAGTTTCTTTGAGGTTAGTCAGTTCCTCTCGTATGCATGTTATGGCAGTATGGCCGAGTGCAGGAAAAAACATGGGAGTGGGAGACCGATGTATGTGCTCAGTGGCCAGAGTTGTTCACAACTTTATCTTCCCATCCTTGGAAGGGAAATTCGGGGATGAATTACTTTAAAGGGGGAAGTTTGTAAGAACCCGGTTTATATTTTTGAGGTACGCGTTTCTTCTTTTATCATTTCCTTAAGTTTTTTTGAGAAATATGGAAAATGGGGAAGAATCAGAAATTTTGGAAAGTACATGCCATGTACTTTTCCATACACCGTGTACTTTTGGCAGTGTGGTATGAGTACACAGGGCGTGTGGCCATGTCGGCGATGAAGGGTGTATGAACCAAATACAGGCCATGTAGTGGTCCCTTACACGCTGTGTAGTCAGTCGGAAAGAATATAATAAGGTGGTGGCCAGCTTTGCGACAACAGACGCTGGGTACTCATGCAGACACGCTGTGTAGTCATGTCGGTAGGTGAACAGTGCCACACTGGCGGGAATCCGCCTGAGGAACAGTTAAAAAAATGGGAAGTACACATCGTGTACTTGGAAATACATGTCGTTTACTTTGATTCTTTCGCTTAAAATGGGTAGTAGCCTCACTTGTTCATAGGGAAGGCTTAGAATGGGAAGAGGGATCAGGAGAGGAAGGTCGGAGCTTTGGAGATCCGTCGAGCGCATCTTAGGAATCCGTTTCCAGCTCGGATGATCTTGTTGGAACCGCACGGGTTAGAGATTGATTCTCCTAGTGCGTCTCTTTCCAATTATTCTTCTAATGGAATTTATTTACATTTGAATGAGTTTTCTTCTAACCCATATCTATGTCGTCTTTGGTTGTTTCTGGAATCGACATTCGCGTATATAGTTCGTTTGTGTTTAATGTAGGTGGGTGGTGTTTATTTTCTAACTTTCGTGCGTTTTTGTGTGTTTTGAGCTACGAACCCATATTTGGGGTGTCGTATGGCTGAGGTCGTGGCTATTTTAAGTGCCTAGAGTTGTATAGGTAATTAAAAGTGATATTAAAATGCTTTTTGGGATCACTGCTTAGATCTTGGACCACCCCGAGGGTGCGTTCCTCTTTTTAGACATTTATCCAGGATACCTGAGGGTATGACTTGTTTATATTAAGCATTTAATGTATTTTTTGTTGAATTTCCTTGAGATGAATTTCTTGTGTACCATTTGGTTACATGTTGGGCATGGACCGATTACCTGTTTAGCCTTAGGGCTGTGTTGGGATTATCCTGTGGCCTTTGTACTACTTAGCCTGTGGGAAACTTCTTCTGTGCCTGTGGACAGAGGATTCTGTGCCTGTGGACGACACTTCTTATGACTGTGGGAAATATCTGTATTCATGTGGGCAGATTCTTGTGTTTTGTTTCTCTTTACACGAGCGTAGGGGTTTACGTGTCTGAGGACATCGATTGTTTACATAGAATATTCACTGTGGTGATATTTTTAAATAAATGATTACATGGATATTAAAATGGAAATATAACAAGTTAAGTTAGTTACTTTTAGTACTGATTACTTTATTGCATTTTGTTACTGCACACTGTTGTTGCATGCTTTTACACAGTTGGGCACGTGCCTTTGGTGGGTGCCTACTGGGAATTTATTTCTCACACCCTGTTTGGGTCATTCTTTTCATCCCAAACAGATTATGTTTCAATAGCTGTGGATTGGGGAAAGAGTCCCTATACAGGTACTTCATTGCTGCTGGGGTGTAGGAGAGCATGGGACCGAGAATTGGCTTGCGATTCCGCTGGCTGTTCTGATTTTCTTTTCTGTACTTTTACTTTAGTTGTAATGTATTGTATGCAGTGTATCATGTTCTGGTTGTTTTATTGAATAGTGACATGCTGTATCTTCATATATATATGACTGCTGGTTACCCTTTGTGTCATCAGTTATCCATTTCAGTTATATATACTATTGCTGATTCCACTTTTGTTGTATGTTTTATTCTTTCCACTATGCTACACTTTGACAAATGAGGGCATAGTTTCCTCACTATCAGACCTGGGACCTTGCTGCTAGTTTTCAGCCTCTAGCGTTTGGGGAAATATGCTCGAGATCACGTGGTGTACCGGGTTCGGGGCACCTGTTGAGTGGCACCTAGAAGCGGGACATTACACCACCACATATTCTCACAGTCATAGGGTACTAGCGCTCACACAGCTGCTCTCTGACCTAAGACCAGTAATACACTATGGTTACCAATGCACGCTCTTGTGATCCCTTAAAACAAATTAGTGCACACTAATGTACTGACCTATAACATATTCAGACTCATTCCCATAAGAGTTGTGTCACATTAAACTGAGAACATATTCATAAACCATTAAACAAAATCATTAAAAGGTTATCTTTACTTAACCAATAGTTCTCTCATTATTCCATTTCAAAATAACTTACTCCATTTATGATAATTTCAAAAAAAAGGACTTCCCATCACCTAGAATTATTCCAAAACAAAACACATCTTACCTCTCTCACACCAAGCTACTAAAAGTGTATAATGAACAAGACATGGATTGTAACATGATCGATCTGACCCAATATCCCCCTCAAATTGATCCCAGAAACCGTCACCCTAGGTTCTTTCTCATTTCAACAACCAAAGTCATAGCTTTACTGATTCGGTATTCCTGGTGTATCTCACATTCACTTATCCAGTATATATGGATCACCTTAGTTCAATCCGAACAATGGTTGGTCACTCTTGCACCATCTAACCTTATAGTGACCTAATGGTCTCAAAACATACTATGGTCAACTAAAAATGTCCATCTCGTCACCCATGAGTCGAGCTTGAATGAACTTATTCCCACACAACCAATACAAAAATTTACCCTACCCCTATCAGGTCACATCCACTAACTAGATGTATCATAGATGCACTCATATAATAAGTATGACACACAACATATAACAAATCCATGTTCATGACCACCCGTTAACAAGGTAATCACCTACAAATCTAAATGTTGAATACCTATGTGTGACTATATACCTTTAACACATAAATAAACATAAGATTCATGAATTCTAATAATCCAACACTTTAAAATCGAACTAGACCCATGGAACTATTAGCATGGGTTGTCAACCAAAATTACCAGACCACTTGTCCGCACAAAATGTACACAAACCTTATAATTCAAGGAATCTTCCCCTATCTCACACCTCTAAGGAATCTCACAAGATGAGTTATACTTCTCTCATGGGTTACCCTTTAGGATCAAATATCATTAACTCACTAAAATGAATTCCTAAAAATTTCCCACAAGGTCCTCCCACCCGTACCACTAAATAGGTTTCCACTAAATACATGTATCATGGGATGGCACTTTCCTCTACATCAAGGCCACAAAATGTCCTAAAATCCAAGATAAAGACTTATGGATCGGAACATAATTAGGATTCTAACCACACCAAACCACTCCCTAATCAAACATAAACCCCAAGGGTATAATAGGATTCTGGTACCCATCATCACATAACCCAATCTGAAAATTCATAACTGAATACAAACAATTCAATTGGTATAGTATTCACCGTGAAATAAAAATAAAAAAAGGATGAATTCACAAACCTATCTCTTTATCTAGACCAACCACCTCCATCATGGTCTACACTACACACACTATAGGAACCCAACAACTCGGGCACTCTCAACTACCCATTACCTAGGTTAATCCAAATTTTCAAGACTTCCAACACTATAATCACATTGTTCACACTTTATTTTTCTTTTCTTAAGTGACATATCTTTACTATACAGTCATCAGATTCACCTTTCATCAAAGATTACATTTCCTTTCTTAAAAAAAACTAATTAAAAATTTTCAATTTCGAAAGTCTTTATACCATACATATTATAAAACACACATATTTTAACTATCAATTCTCATAGGACTCACATTCTCATAATTTCAAAATATTCAAAATATTTTACATTTCCATGGTTTGGTTAAATAGAATTTCATTAACAAGATATGAGATAAAACACCTTATAGGTTTCTTACTCGTACTCTATTTCACCGATACCATAATTTATAAAACCATTTACAAATGCCATTACATCAAGGAACATATGATGAATTATGTAAGTAAGATGTCACCATTGAATTATATGGGGAAAACTAATATATGATTCTAATGTAACATTAAATGACCAAACCACTATTTATCAATATGAATTCATAAATAATGATAATATAAATCAGAAATATAAATTTTATAATAAGATGATATAAATCACACACAACAAGTAATAAATACCTAAATCTAATGTACATATCATGACGCATGTCATATAATTCCCTATAATCATGAAATGAATCATTAATTCACTCGCATCATATTTACATGTCAAGATAAGTGTATAAATCCCATGAACTAGTATCATCATGCACCATGTGTACAACTCAAGGTGAAATTAAAATGCAACTGTAATAAGATAATTCCATGAGTAGTAATTCCCAACCCTATAAATACTTATTTTCTAATACATGTGGGATTATCACTAAAAGGAAAAAACACATTACTAAGCCAAAAATATTTCCTAATATTTATTATACCGTGCTCAAATAGTTAAAAATATCTCAGATTCCACTTTATAATATCCCACTCTATGGGAACCTATACCGGTGCTCATACATGTGGAATTCTACCTAGAATTAGGAACGCCTCCCACTATTATAGAGGGTGCTGAAATATATGTAATGTTTATGAGTACTATGTGGGATGACTATACTCTTTGTTTATAGTAGAAATAGATTGATAAATAATAAAACATTCATAAACCCATCCTAATAAACATCACACCATAGAAAATTCCAAAAAATATCTAAATACACCACATGTTATAATAGTTGGTATGCCATATATGTCCCAATGGATCCCCCATTGGATGATCATATACAATGGAATATTAAACACTCCAAAATAAAGTGAAACTATAAGATCATCCCCAAACTGATCATGAGTCTTACCTGATCCCATCAACACACCTTACTATGATATACCTAACATACACTCATGAAACAATCCATTTCCCTAACATGCGACATACAAAAAGAAAGTCCTTTTCTTTGGTACCCAAGTTTCATGGAGGACTAATATGGGTTTGAGTACATATTAGTAGGCCACCACCAAAGGAATCCATAAATTGACCAATCCAAAATATTGCATGGATCAGTTATCATGCTTTGAAATTACAAATACATCCTTTAAAAAAATTAAAACACATTCCAAACATGGGGGGCTAGTTTCACCCTAGGAATGGTACAAACCAACATTGGACTATGTCAGGGTTTCATTGAGAACATCATGGTGACCATACAATCCCATCTCTCATATATATGTAATATTCCCATCTCAAGCCTAAACTCGCACATATGGTAATATACACAACCATTTCACCGTAGAATCCACTCGGGGTGGCATGTGAATCCTGGGGTTAACAATTAGAATTTGTGTCCACCATTGGGCCATGTTTAGACTTAGATTAATAATAAATATCCACATACAACAAGGGTCTATGTTTACCGTAAAGTTTAACTTTAGTCAATACATCCACATGGAGGCTGTGTTTACCCGTTTTTTAAATATAAGCATTTGCATCCACCAAGGGGTCATATTCACCATGGGTTTCATCATTAATACCATTACATTCAAAAATATATCATTCACATATCATTATATAGTATACAAGGATAGTAAAAAAGTAACTATTCATAATACATTTCAATTAAAAAAATTCCAATCCCCCAGGGGTGGTTTCATTATATTTAAAAAAATTTAGAAATAAAAATATCATTATTTTTCAAACAATTCTTATGACTTCTATCATATTTCAAATGATTTAAATTTTCCAGACATACGCTTCCCTCTATTCCACTATAATATCGTCATAAATGATATTTTTCATTATTTTCTCAATAATTGACAATAAAATAATTTATTAATAAAAATTAAATTACTACAAAATAATAAAAGATAATACCTAACATAATAAAAGTAATTTATCATTTTCAATTATATTTGTTATTAATAAATGTTATAATTACTAATTTAGTTGGTGGGGGATTATGATGATACAAATATAATAAACCACACAGAATTTTATGAAATTGGGGAGACTCAAACTCAAGACATCTTTAACACCCCACAGGGTCTCTACCACAATGATTTACCCAAGGGACATAATACTTATATAATTATGTTAATTACTCAAATTAATGAATTCGATAACAAAATAAAATGTTTTTTTAAATAATATTTTTTTAGTTATTACTTCAATTATGGATAATGTAAATGAAATTAAAAAATTGAATGGAAAAAACAAAAATGAGACATTAATTACATCATGAGAATAGAGTAGTGGTTCGTGGTTTTAATCAGAGAAGTTATGATTCTCCCCATAATGGGTGATATATTTGGTACTAGACCAATTAACCTTGGGATTAGGTATATTTTAGTCCTTTCCATGATGGAAATTCTTCCCATGAACCACAATGAATCCTTCTAAATAAATAAAGAGTGTAATAATTTAATTCTTTGACATCCTCGTACATATATGTAGCGACAACAACATGTTCATCAAGAATGGGAGGCTCAACTTTAGTGAAACCCTTTTACATTTCATATTCACCATAACTATCAATAGAAATGGTAGAATATACAAAAATAAAAGCACTCTATCATATACACATGGATTGGGGAGGACGTTTATTCTCACTAGAACCCTTTTATGAATATACACTGGGCCTTAAATGTCACCACCCTTATCCTAACTGATAATTAGAGATCAATTTTTGGAGAAATCATAGATTCTGATATAGTTGGATAAAAAATATTTCATCTTCTAAAGATCATAATGGAAGCTATTCTCTTAGGATCCTAATATAACCTAAAATTTATAAGTTCCTTTCTTACCTAAATCCTCCTCTAATGAAACAAACTTCATCGATGTTTTATGTTTTTTGATAGTTTGATTCATAGTAGATTATAATATGTGGGTTAATCAAATTACTCCCTCAAATAAATCAAAGGTCTTATTATACAAAAACATCCAGGATATAGTTTAAAACTAATAATTTATAGGTTCCCTCACCAATTGAATGATTACTCTTGTTTCCCTATATTTAGTTATTTCCTAGGATAAACTTTTATTTAGTTGTATTGGATTGTGGATGGATCACCAATAACATCAACTACGAATGACTTCCATCTTTATTGCTGCACATTCTACATGTGCAGCCCCGATTTGTTGAGTATATTTGGTAGAATTACTAAGTAGCTAGAATATTTTTGGGAGTTTTTTAAAATATGGAACCACCCCCCATATATATATAAAAGTAGTTTTGGAATATCCTTGAGAATTCATTAGATACATGTTAACATATCTCCTCTATCTAGTGAGAGAGCCTTGATAGATTCATTTTTTGAGAGATAGAATATAGATAAGATGTCTTTTAATATCTTATCATGATGAAATAAAGTTAATTTTCTTCCCATTTTATTCCCCCATTCATCACTCTTTGTGATATGTGAATCATAATAAGTGGTATTCAAGCCATATTATGAGAAATGGTTGTACGAAGTGTGGATTTTACAATGAACAAAAAATTCATGTTTTATAGAATAAATATTTTATTGAATGTTACGAAATTACATGTTTTGGAGATTTCAACGGTGAAAATGGTGTAAAAATAGTGCTAAAACAAGATCACTAGGATTTGTCATTGTTTGGTCGATGTTTGGGTGCTATAACAACCATTACCAGATATGAAAAAAATGTTCATGAATTAGTGACATTTTTGTTAACTACATGGTTTCACAACATCAATTCCACATCATTTCCATGTCACATCCATATCATTGGTCTATTTTATCAATTGACAAAAAAATTCATATCATGATCATTTGGTGTCAATGTCTTATGTTATAGGATTCAATTCATCCATTTTCCATTATTTTGGATGTAAAAGTAAACTCCATTTTTTAAAATTTATGCTCTAATATTTATTAATTTGAAATCTAATGGAAGTATCGTTCATGATAGGATGTCATGGGGTCGATATCAAAGTCAAAATACATAGTAGTGGTTGGTCTCCAAATGAAAAGATACTAACATACAAATGCAACCATTACAACATGGATGGATACTTAAATAAGAACTCTCATATTTTTCTACTAAAAAAGGGACAAGTTAAAAATTAATAGAGAATAAATAGATACCCAAACATAAAAATTATATTAGATATATCAAATTTCATAAATGATGAAGATTATTTCGGCATTCATACATCAGCTAAGGACATGGAATGGGTATATATATTGCATCAACAAACAACAACACTCAACATCATGGGTATTTATTGAACTATCAATATGGTGATTTATGTGTAGTCATGATGGGGAATTAAAGTTCCCTAGAGATTTTTGTGTGTGGGTGATATCCAATTCAAGACAAAATTCGGATACACTTTCACCCTGAAGGATGTTTGAAATTTTCCTAGGATAAGGATCAACCTACCCTCAAGGATAGAATTTGATTGGAAAGGAAATGAAAAAATCATCAACAATTGATTATGTGTGATGAGAAAGAGTATCCATATTCATATATCAAATCCTCATTTGTGGAACATTATACAATAATCATTTGATGATATATTAAGATAAAATCAACGTGGTTTAATTATAGAAGACATTCAATATGTGTTATAGGTTTCATAACCACATGATTGGAAATTTTTTATCTACTTTAAATAAGAATCATAAGCACATAATTTTTTATAAGGATTCATCACATGATCCATAAAAATACATAATTTATGGGAATAAACCTAGAGCTCCATTCAAAATTTCATTATCATAAAGATTTTAGATTTTACATATAGTGGAATCAGGTATATGTGGTCACATGGAGGTGAGTTCACTTGGAGGTAACAAATATTTTATGTCCTTTAAGGATGATTTATCTCAAATGGTGTGGGTGTTCTTGTTATAGATGATAGAACAAGTAATAAACTAATTCAATATGTTACATTCCATAGGGGAGTAATAAATTTTAAGGATTTTGATGTGTAACTATTTATACAATGGATTAGAGTATACATCCAATGAATTTAATACCTATTATAGGATTCATGGAATTTTACATGTCTAGACATCCCCACAAAACCCAAAAATATAATTGAGTTTTAGAAAACACATATACAACCATCGTAGATAAGGTTATCTGAATGATGAGTTTGAATAAGAAACCTAATCCATTCTTGGTATAATTTGTTCAGGTTGGATGCGACCTCGTCTATATATCATGGACTATCCCACAAAATTTTGTGATTCTACAAATGATATGGTATAGTAAACACCCCTATAACCCTCATTTATGATTATTAAGGTGTTTGGAATTTTCACATGTGTCCATGGAGAACAAGAAGAATATAGATAAGAGATAAACTATTTGAATCCTCATTGACAATGGATATATGTAATCAAGGTAAATGATTTGGGACTAGAAGCAGAATAAGGTGATAACATTTAGATATATTATATTACATGAAAACTAAGTATTCAAGGATATTCAAAATAGAAGAGTGAATCAAATGGAAAGTGTTGGTGATAATTTCTTGATCTAACACCTATATGAGAACCACCTATCAATGAAAAGTATGATTTTAGAAATAAATCATTAGCCGCAGACCAAGATGTAGTAGATGAGGATACTGAGCATGGGAGACTCAATAATATCCACAAGATGTTTTAGAATAATCACATGAAATAGGTGCTGATGTGCCTCCAGAACCAATCATTCCAAATGATCTAAATCTTCAGGAGAAAAGATTATATTAAAAAACATATATTTTGATTTGGAGTACAAATTTTTGATTGATGAGGGGTAGCTATAAGGATACCAGGAAGTAATGCATCAACCAAAAAACTCAAGTGGTTTTATGAAATAGAGGATGATATAGATTAATTGACAATGAACCAGACATGATTTGGAATATACACCCATTGATAATAAGGAACTTACAAAAAAAATAGTTGTTCAAGATAAATAATTATGGTTGAAAAAGGATGTAAATCACAAAGCACATTTAGTAGTCTAGGGATTACTTTATATTAAATGTGTTGAATTTGATGAGATATTTTCACCTTGGTTGAAGATGGATTATATTTTTATTATTTTAAGATTGGTGGCTAGCATGGACATGGATCTTGAACACATAGATGTAAACAAAACAGTTCAACATGGTGACCTCTTTAAGGATATCTACCAAAATAAACCTAATGGTTTCAAGTTTCCCCGACCAGAATAACTTCTCTAAAAAATAAAGAAGAGATTTTATGGATTAAAACATCTTCTAAGAAATTGATACAATGTGTTGGACTCATTTAGGGTGAGTAATATCTATAAGATAACATAGGAGGATCAATGTTTTTTCATAAAAAGATTTTATTATGGAAGCATTTTTTCATTCTTAATTTATGTTAATGACATGTTTACCATTGGGAAGGATTCAATGAAGATCATCATGTTGAAAAAGGTTTTTTTACAATTATTTTTATATTATGGGATTTATTAGGACACAACATATTTTAGTGATATACTTAAATAAAGTAAAATATAGATGGTTGTTATGGATATATCAATATATTTATTTTTAATGTGTTATTAAACCTTTCAAAATAGACATAATTAAAAGTGTGATCATTCCCATACTCATCAATCTAATGTTAATATATATTTCATGATCGTCTTTTATAGAATAAATAAATGGTATGTAGATGATACTATATTCCAATGTTTTTTATGCTCAAATTTCGTTATGGTGAGTATAAGGCTATAAATTTCCCATAAAATGGTATTTGTGGTCATTTTTTTTTCTATTCCCAGGAAGTTGGACTAGGTTGCAGTCAAGTGGATTCTAAGGTATCTTAAATGTACATCACGTTTTAGTTTGTTCAATGGTAGATATTATCCCCTCTTGGGAAGAAATATAGATGTTTATAGGGATGGGTATCTTGATATTTGGAAGTCTACATCTAGATACAAATATACTTTTATATGAGGAGCTGTATTATGGTAGTTAATGTTGAGAAATTAAATTTATTTATACCCAATAAAAGAATAATACACTGCTTCTTCAGATGTTGGAAATTATTTTTTATAGATTAATCATTTTTTAGGGTATCTAATTCATCTAAAATGTGTACCCAGTTTATTATTAAATTCCATGTTCATCAGTGTTTAGTAAGAACTCCATGTACCATTACCAGATGAATAAAATCTGGATTTTTTGTTGTTTTATATTTGATGTTATTGATTATAATATGCTAATACATGTGAATATGGACACAAAGCATAACCCAATGGATATGATGAAAAATGATGTTTTTTAAGAGAGGCTGGATCATTGTAGAAACTCTAGTGGATTGTAGCAGGAAGGTGGTAATTGATGGGGTTTTTTCAATCTACATTTATTGTTGGATAGTGCACTAAACACACCCACCATGGAAGACATCCATCATGACTTCTATACATTTTTCATGTGTATCCCCTATTCCTTTGGTAACTATGGGATAATTTAATGGTAGGTGTGGGATTGGTCGGAGTTGAGTCAAGATTTACACCTCCCACAATGACTATAAATGGGGGTCTGGTGAGCCTCTCATATTTTTCATATCTAATCAAGGAGATATCTTCTATCTACTGAGATATCATTAATATATCGAATTTTTGGAGAGATAGAATTATAGATAGAACTTTTTTATACTATTTTTTCATGCTCAAATAAATTAAATTCTTATACTCAATGTCTTACTCCATTCATCTCCCTTGGTGGTTAGTGAATCTCAATAGCCTCCACACCTGAGAAGCCCAATATCTTCAATTATGATAACCATGAAAATGGAAATGAAACATTAACTACAATTTATCTAGACATCCATAAACAGGTTTCTACTGATCATGAGACTGTCACCATCTTGAAACCAAAAAAAATGGTATCCACCATGTCAGAGCAATTACAATGCCTAACCTAGCCATAAAATGGAATTCACCTATCTACCAACATGAATCTAGAAAATGAAAACAATTTTATGTATTACCCATAAGATGAGGGACCAATATATTAAGGAAAGTTATTATGATACATTGGATCATAACCAATACTATCAAATAAGAGGATTATTTATAGAGGTGACTCTCAAAGGACCACAAATGCATGATGAAGCGGAAAGAACCAACAAACTGCCACTTCCCCACTCATACACTTGATAGATCACCCTGAGAGGAAAACCTAATGGGGAAATGAGAGGGAAACATCCTAACCATTTCTCTCCTTTCAATCATAGATTACAAACCGAGTCAATTTAATTGTTAATTATAGTTTTTTTAAATTTTAGAATAAGACTATCTTGAAATAATTAAAATATATAATAATACTATGCCTGGTAATTTCTCATACACATTTCAACACCTCCATTAATTTTTACATCAAATTTTAACTTCATACTATGTCCCACCCCACCCCCAATAATCTCTACATCACCCTCCCTCCCCATTACTATTTGTCTCTTGCAATCCCCATCTCCACCTTTCAGTCTTTCCCCTACCCCTCCACCTTTTCTACTTTCTCCCCACCCCCTTGCATCCTTCCCTTTGTTCAATTCTCTTACCTACTATTCATTATCACCTTTAGCTACTTTTACTCATTCTACTAGGGCTTAATTTACCATCTATCCTATGTGTTCCTTAAATAAAAAATTATTTCATGACTACCTATTACATTTCTTCAATGCCCCAATATCGTCTCATCAACACCAGATTTTTAATTTTCTGTATGTTTTATTTGGTTTTGGATATATAACCTCCCCACCTGATTGGTAATTCCCAATTTTAAATTAACATTATCCATTAATCTTATGAATTTTATTACAATCTTCATTTGATGGATAATACTTCACTATTATCACATCTCATTCACACTTAACCACTTAATCAGTTGGGGTTCATCTTTAATTTTTACCAGTCTTATATTATATTTATTTTAACTAAATTTTTCTCTTCACCTAATTAATTTTTCCATTTCCCATTTTAAGTATTCTAACTTTCCACAATCCCATATAATAGTCTCCTTGGTTATGTATTGGAATTTTCTAATCTAATGATTTTGTTTAAATTATAAAATACAATGGCTAATTTATTTTTTATTTTCTTGAAAAATTATATATTTTGATTTATGGGATTTTTGTATTATTTTTATGATATTTTTGATTTAATTATAATATATGAATATATAATAAAATAGTTTTTATACTAATTCTGTTATCTAAATTGAATTGACTCTGATCCTTCTATTGAAATTTAATATTATAATTTTGAAAACAAAATTTATATGTTAGATATATGCTATTATATTTTCAAATCATCCAATAATAATAATTTTTTTTGAATATTAAATATTTAAAAAGGTATATTGAAATTATATTTAGTTACATGAACTACTATAAAGTTTTCAAACTCATAACTATTACCTTTTTGACTTTATAAACCTTTAATATTAATTGGATATTTAATATTTAATGAGACGTAGTAATTATTTAAATTTTTATTTATTATTCAATGTTTTGAATTAGTTACTTCTTATTATAAAATATTTTTATTATCTATTAGTAAATCTATGATATTTAGGTAAAATTATTTTTAGGAATTCAAATCATATTCTATTTGAAACTGAATTTATAGTACCATGGCCTATTTTAGTTTTTCAAGAACTATTCAATACATTTTGTAACTATTCATAAGAAGGAAGACTACCTAATTTATTTTCCACCATGACTATAACTAGTAAATAATCCTAAACCATATAATTTATTTCTATTTCTTCCCCCTACTATGTTATCTTCATTGTGAATATTACCAAATCTGATCATATAGTTATCTTCGACAATTGAACCATCCTCATCCACAATAGTAATGATTCTCAATTTTTCATGAATTCCACTCTATCTTCCCATAACATCAATAATTTGTTATTTGGGATACCTAAATTAATATATTTTATTCTCACCCATTTGTAACTTAATCATCTTTATCATTACATATACGTCCCAAAAAAATTAATGAATTAATAGTGATTAATAAATTCTTTTAGGTATGGTCCTGAATGATATTTAACTAATCTGTATAGTATATCATGGTTTTATTGATTAGTTTTTTTATTGAATGTTATGTGTTAGGAAGAATCCCAAAAGGAAATGTTTAAATATTTTAGTATGGTTATGTTTTTTGACATTGATCATTGACCAATGTGGGAAAAAAGAGTTTTCAATGGGGTGTTCTTTATTGGTGAGCACCAAATTTATGGCTTCGAATTTCAGGGGTAGTATAAGTTGGGTGGTAACTCAAAAATTTAAAATGAATTCCTTCACATTGTAACAACACATACCATGTTGTAGGTTTATATTGATCTATAGGATGTGGGATACCATTCATTAGACCACCTAGTGAGTATACGCTCACATGAGTTTTGCAGTAGTTGATGACATGTAAGGAGCCCACTGAACGAATTGTGTGATATTGTAAAGACCTAGAAATTCGGTTATTTTTTTATTAAATTCATGGGATTTTTACATGTCTATGAAAATTTACAATGCTTGATTTCGAGGCTTGGTGATCCTGTAATCAATTTATGATGTTTTGTTCGAGTACATTCATAAAATGTTTGAGTGGGATTTTAAATCTTTTGAACCAGTGCTCAGAATTGAAATCTTAGGGCACCGTTGAGCTCACAACATCAGTTACTGATTAGTGAGACCTTCACCACTGTATCGTTCTGATGAGAATTGATGTTAGATTTGGGGTTTTTAATTAAATTGAATAAAAATAATGTGTTACCTTTTTTGTATTATTAGTGGTTAAAGGATCCAAGAGGAGGATAATGGTGGGGTCCACCACACCATAACCTCCCATGAGAGGTTATGAAGGTGGGGCCCACCTTCACATAACTAGCCTTAGGAAGTTATTCCATGGTGTGGACCACATGAAGGTTGTAACCCCTTGGAACCCCCAATTAGGTGGAGAGCCTCTTCACCATCCTCCACCATTTCATTGATCCTACACCACCTTCATTAATTAGATGGGTTTTTTCATTTAATTAATTTCATCATTTTGATTTGTTGTGAAAACAAATGAAAGATGATGTTTCCATCTATTATTTGGTTTGAATGCTTTATTCTTTTTGTTTGGAGAATTAAGGAGAGGAAAAAACTTGGAAGAGCCGTTTCTCTCCAACGAAGAATGGCGGACATCTTCCACCTTCTTCCTTCTTCAACTGGGACAAAGGAGGGAGTGTCGTCCTTGATGAACTCCGATGATTCCATCCTTGATTTGTTCATCTACTTTCCGACGTTAAAGGAACAACGTTCCCTTTCCTTTTTTAGTCAATAATCATCAATGAACGAGGTAGGGGTTTGAGTTAAATTTTCATTCTTGTTATTCATCATTCAATCCTAGGATTATGTTATGCTGATTTATATCAATGTAAAGTGGATAAATAAAACCGTATGAACATGGACCGACCCTCACCCTTTGATTTTTCTCATTTTTTAATGATGGAGGCAGTGCAACAGCGCTTCCAGAAGAGGGGAGCACAGTGGAGAAGAAGGTCACGGCCGACGGGCCACGACGGTACATGCGGCAACCGGAAATGAGTCGGCCATGGAGGAAGTCGGAGGCGCAAGGGCCTCCGGGCCACCGAAGGAGCGTGACGGCACCGCACCATGTAGAGAATTGGACCACGGCCAGCTGGGCTGCGGCGATCGGACATGCTAGGTGCGGTGCCGTTGAGTCGTACCGGAGATGAACTGCGACCATAGGCCGTGGCAGATAGAGGAGGGCGGTTGGCTGAGCCGGCCTCTGATGCACGCTACATGCGAGACCCAAAGGGTCCCACGGTTACCAGGGTCAATAGAACGCACTGCCCGATGTAGAAGATAGTGGGGTGTAACCCCCCCCCCCCCACCCCCCCCCCCCCCGCCACCATGCTTGGCTTGCCGGGCCCCCGAGCCAGCCAGCCAGCCGGTCGCCAGCTGGCCGGCCCCGCAGGCCGCCAGGCGGCCGCCCATGCGAGCCTCTAGCCAGTCGGCCCATGCAGGCCACCTTCCTGGGCCGCCCCCTCTAGCCGGGCAACCCTCGTGTTGGGCTACCATCATGGGCAGAGCCACCCCTCGGTTCAGGCCACTCCCTTCAGGTCTGGGTCGAACCTACGGTCCAGGTCGGACCCGCGGACCGGGTAAGGCCCCTGTCCGGACACGATTAGACGGAATATACCTTTTTCACCATATCATGGGATACAGATTTTCAATCGACGAACCATCTATGGAGATGGAAATATTTTAGTGGGACGATTTTTTTGGCATACCCCACATGGGGTTTGCAGATAGTTGGGGTATGGTCGGGTTGGTTTGAACCTAAAAATCAGCCGGGCCCCATGAATGGAAACAATAATAACTCACAGTCCGGGCATCTGGTTGACGTGCCGTCTATTGAATTGAGATCCCTATGACGTGGTGTACCTTTGAGATATTTCTACATGGGTCTTCGTGATAGTTGGAGTATCGACTAGTAGCACGTGGAGCGGATCCTCCCAGAGATGAGCGAGTAGAGTACGGAGACCTAGTAGCTGGCTGATACCTGAAAACTATAGACTCTTCGATTTGGAGAGTTTCGACTAGCCAGGTGGGGAACGCCTCTATGTGACCTAGCATACCAACAGTGGGGAGTGCCTCTGTGCGACGCATCAGACCCACGGTACTCGACAGGAGGAGTACCTCAGCAGGCTACAAGGGAGAGCGCCTATATGTGAGTGCAACAAACCCGTAGTGGGGAGCGCCTCTGTGTGAAACAACAGACCCACAGTATTCTATAGTAGGAGTACCATAGTAGTCCATGATACTGGAAATCCCCTCTGTGTGACATGGCAGGCCCATAATACTCTTTTGAGGAGGAGTACACCAGCAGCTGAGGTTTCGTCAGTTTGACTGGGAGTGTTACTTGTTACTAACCATAGAATACAAATCCTGGACATGAGTCGAGTCAATGAATTTTGTGTTTACCTCATGATTGATATGGGTTTGTAGATAACTTAGATATATGTATGGGTATATACCTAATTAAAGGTTATCCATTGATTTTTCACATTTTGGTTATCCTTGTTGGATATTATGAGACCTTGAGGGTCTCGAGGTCCCTATTGAGTATCATTATACTCACCCCTACACGTGTTATGCCTACACCTCATTGAGTTGGTTGCAGAAAATGGACAATGCTGACTAAGGCAGAGAGTAGCAAGGCTGGATAGTACCCAGAGGTGGACCACTCGGAGTGACGGTGAACAGAGCAGACAGACAGACGTGGAGTGCAGAGGAGGCCAACTGTACCTATCCTTTAGGTAGGAATCCCAAGGTACAACCTAGTATCTGGTTTTTTTCTTTCAGTTTTACTTTTATATTTCCTTGTACTTTACTTTTGGGCTTGTATTTCCAACCCCCTTTACTTTCAGCACACTCTTTTGTATACAGTTTTCTTAGTGTTTTACTTCCTTTTGCGTACTCTTTTGTGTGTGTTTACTTTTTTATAAAGGCAATTCCTTCCCAGTTTAGGGATTTACGCCTATAGTGCTAGTCACCAGACCCTGGTCTATGGAAGTATGGCTTGGGGTATTCACGACATGGGTCCCGAGGATGAGTCGTGACAAATTGGTATCAGAGGAGTTGTTTCAACCACAGAACATAGAACACTGATCTTTATTTTCTTTGGAGCAATAGAGTTAAGGGTACTATGTGTGGTTTTCAGTTCAGGGAGTCCAGTGTTGGTGCAGGTAGCCGATTTATCCATACACTAGGACCCTGACTTCTGATTTCCATCTCAGTGTACAAAAAAAATGATTGCATGTGTGTTTCCAAATTTTTTCTTTAAGTCATCTCAACCAGGTCAGCTCACCAAGTATAAACATTTGACCATGTCACATCTGTTTCCTTTAGGATTCCTCTTCTTAGAGTCCCAAGAGTCGTACGCTATGACATCCCATTGAGCGATGAGGCTTTGGTGTAGGGCCCTTCACCAGTAGAGGCACCAGCGGTACCACTTTCCATTGGGCCTCCGATGCCACCAGCCCCTATAGCAAACGATGCCTGAAGCTTGAGTACGTTGCATGAGTTCCAGTGCTAGATTCCACCAGGATCTGGGGAGAGATAGACCCATAGGCATTTGAGGATTGGTTGGAGGCTGTAGTGAGAGTCTACAGGCTAGTAGGGACACTAGCAGACTTCATGGTGATCCTTGCTGCCAGCCTCCTTCCTGCAACAACATGCAGATGGTGGAGCCTGATCCTCCAGTTCCATGATGAGGCATCACTACTCTAGACAGACTTCAAGATAATGTTACGAGAAGAGTTTTTCCCAGCCACCCTTCATGTGGTGTGGGTACATGAGCTACTACATCTACAGCAGGGTATCATGACTATAGCTCAGTACTCAGCGAGGTTCACCGACTTCTCACGCTACTCCACAGATATGGTAAGAGACCCATTATTCAGTGCCCGAAATTTCAAGAAGGGGCTGAGGTGAGAGATCATGGCTTCGATTATCACACTCTGCATCCCGACATCGGTAGGGGTGTTAGAGAGAGCCCTCCTAGTAGAGAGTTTTCATGTTGAGCAGTCATCTGTAGTGAGACCCACCCATAGTCAACATGTAGCAAAGTCTTCTAAAGTAGGAAATATACAGATGACGCAAAGATCTAAGAGGACTAGACCCACGGGTGGATGACCGCATGAATCAGGATATGTTGTGCGGGGAACCTGGGGTAGTGAAATTTATGCCAGGAGCATACAATGTTACTCTTACGACGGGCAGGGTCACATGGATCGTGACTGTCCGACCCGACGTACTAATGATCAACAGACAGTTGAGGTACCTCATTGGAAGAGATATAGATTCGATCGAGGTGGTCTGCATGGAGTAGGTGGATGTGGCAGAGGAGCTGGTTGTGCAGCTGATGGTGGATGACGTTATGATTTTCTACCACCACCACCACTAGGGGGACCACCCTGACCACAGGGAGCTGGCGGATAGGGGATAACTCAGCTTTCGACAGCTGAGGAATATGACCATGGTGCTCCAGAGATGATTCTAGTTACTATAATTGTCTACTACACCTTATCTTTAGTTCTTATAGATACAAGTTCTAGTCATTCTTTCATAGCCACTGCCCTCGTTCGAAGCACAAAGATTACGACAGAGCCATTGGCTCGATCCTTACGGCTAGAGACTCTTATGGGAGAAGACTCAATGATTAATCACTGGTTCCGGTAGTGTGAGCTTACTCTAGGAGGCGAGATCTTCGGCTGGGATCTCCTTATAGCGGCTTCAAGGCCTTACGACATCATCTTGGGTATGGAATGGTTATCAACATTCCATGCCCAGATCGACTATATTATGTAAAAAGTGTAGTGTTTCCACAGGGATGGGACTGGGTTCACCTTCCCCGACACGAATGGAACCTTTGTAGAACATGATAGACTTACTCAAAGGAGGGTGCAACCAATCACTCAACTGTTGGCATACCTTACCCTCAGAGCAGTTGATGTAGAGATTCTGACTTATCCTGTAGTGGTGGACCAGTACACAGATGTTTTCCCTAACGATGTTTCAGTACTACCTCTTCGCTGAGAGGTGTACTTCAACATTGAAATGTACCCCGGGATGGCACCGATATCTACTTCAGAATATCGGATGGCTCCTGCTGAATTTCATGAGTTGCGGGTACAGCTGGAGGACTTGAAGGGGAAGGGATTCATCCGTCCCAATGTTTCTTCCTGGGCAGCCCTGATTTAGTTCTCCCAGAAGGTGGATGGGAGCATGAGGCTCTGTGTCGACTACCATTACCAGAATCAAGTGACCATAAATAACAAGTACCCTCTCCTGAGGATTCACGACCTCTTTTATCAACTCAAGGGAGATCGACGGTTCTCGACGATAGACCTCAGATCAAGCTATCACCATCTTATAGTTCAAGATGATCATGTTCATAAGATGACCTTCAGGTGTCGGTAAGACCACTATGAGTTCTTGGTTATTCCCTTTTGGTGTAACCAACACCCCAGTAGTGTTCATGTGTCTCATGAAAATGATATTCTTTCAATACCTTGATAGATTTGTCATGGTCTTCATCGATGACATTCTGATCCACTCTACCACTGAGGAGAAGCATGCCTACCATTTTCAGGTAGTACTAGACACACTCTGAGAGCTCCAGCCTTAAGGTAATCTCTCGAAGTTCCAGTTTTGGATCCAAGAGGTTCACTTATTGGGACATGTCATCTTAGAGGCTGGAGTTGCAGTAGATCTAGCGAAGATTGAGGTGGTACTTTCTTGGGAGCCAACTAGGAGTGTGACATAGGTACGACGTTTCCTGGGCTTGGCTGGACACTACCAGAGATTCATTCCAGACTTCTCTAGAGTTGCAACACCACTTTGGGCCTTGACGAAGAAGGGAAACCCTTCGTGTGGTTGGAGAGATGCCAGAAAATCTTTCAGGAGCTGGAACATAGGCTGACCAGTGCCCCCATCATGAGGCTTCCAGAGGAGGGAATATGGTACGTAGTTTACTGCCATGCATCAGGGAATGGACTCAGGTGTGTCCAAATGCAAGAGCGAGCTGTGATCACATATGGTACTAATCAGCTAATATAGCATGAGAGAACTATGCTACCCATGACCTAGAGTTAGCAGTAGTGGTCTTCGCCTTGAAGATGTGGTGACACTATCTGATGGGCGAACGTTTTACCATATAATCTAATCAAAAGAGCCTTAGGTATATCTTCTCTCAAAAAGGAAATGAGCATGAGATATCAGGGTTTTCTTGAGTTCCTCTATAACTATGACTTTGAGATAGTCTGTACTCCTGGGAAGGGGAATGTTGTTGCAGATGCGCTCAGCAGGAGGACTGGTATACAGATACTAGGCGAGGCGATAGAGCAACTGGCTTCCTTACAGATATCTTTTCTGGATATAGATGGAGCACCCTATCTACAATATCTACCAGTCACTCATCCACTTCTTCAGTGATTCAGGGAGGTGCAACATGGGGACACTGACTATGGGACACGACGTGCTCAAATATCAATAGGGCGGGCACCTAACGGCGTTTTTGAAGGTGGAGAGCACGTCATCCTTTACAGAGGATCTACCATGGTACCAGTAGACCTTTAGGAGGAAGTGTAGAGGGAGTTACACACTTCCCCTATAGAGGTACATCCAGGAGTGGTGAAGATGTACCATGACCATAGATGATAGAACTGCTGGCCAGGTATGAAGAAGGCGGTAGCAGAGATTGTCTCTCAATGCATCACTTGTCAGCAAGTGAAGGTAGAGCACCAGGTACCAACAGGCTTGGTTCAGACCATAGAGGTCCCATAGTGGATGTGGGATGATATATCCATGGAATTCATGATGGGTCTTCCATGTACATCCATGAGTCACGATCTGATATGGGTGATTATAGACTGACTCATCAAGGCAGAACACTTCCTACAGATGAGAGAGTAGGGTTCAGTAGCGAGAATGGGATGCCTATATGTGTAGGAGATTATGTGTTTACATGGAGTACCTTATTCTATTGTCTCTGACCGTGACACACAATTTACATCCCAGCTATGAAAGGGGTTGTAGAAGGATTTCAAGACACAACTTCTTATGAGTACCACCTTCCATCCTCAGACAGATGGCCAGATTGAGAGGACCATTCCGAATCTCGAGGATATGCATTGTTCTTGTGTCCTCAACTTCGGTCGCTGGTAGGAGGACCAATTTCCTTTGGTGGATTTCACCTACAACAACATCTATCACTCCACCATTGATATGGAACCTTTTGAGGCCTTGTGTGGTCGACCCTACAGATCGCCACTATACCAGACAAACCCAGGAGAGTCAGCACTAGTGGGACCAGAGATGGTATGGGCTACCATAGAGAAGCTGTAGATCATCCAGGAGTGGATGAAGACTCGAAAGAGCTATAATTAGTCATATGATGATAGGAGATGAAGACCTATAGAGTTTGAGGATGGAAATCACATCTTTCTACAGGTCTCACTGTGACGAGGACTAATGAGATTTGGCTAAGGCGACATGTTATCTCTGCGATTAATCGAACCATTCGAGGTCCTTAGCAGAGTAGGAAAGGTGGATTACCGCTTATCTCTTCCACCTGAGTTGAACTTGGTGGACGACGTCTTCCACGCGTCTCAGCTGAGAAGATATGTGCCTGACCTTTCTCACATCATCGACCATGGGGAGCTGGTCATCGATGACAGGGCGAATTTCACAGTGGTTCCAGTGGGGATCGAGGATCGACAAGAGCAGGTCCTTCATGGATGGTTGATAACCCTGGTGTGCGTTCGCTGGCAGCACAGGAACCTTCATGGATAGCACATGGGGGGAGGAGGCTCAGATGCATGCTCAATACCCCCTTTTGTTCATTTAGTCCAAGTTCTACCTTATGAGGAAGTAAAGACCTGAGGTGGGGAGAATGTAATGACCCGGAAATTCTGTGAATTTTTTTCTTAAATTCATGGGATTTTTACGAGTCTGTGAAAATTTACGGAGCATGATTCTAAGGCCCGGTGTGCCCAGAATAAATTTTTGAAGCTTTTTTCGGGTACGTTTAGTAAAAGAACGAGAAGGATTTTATATCTTTTGAACAGGTGCTCAGAATTGATATCTGAGGGCACTGTTGATCTCGCATCATCGGTGATTGCTTAGTGAGACCTTCACTACAGTTTCCTTCTGATGATAATGGAATTTATATTTGGGGTTTTTAATAAAATTGAATTCAAATAAAGTGATAACTTTTTTTATTATTGGTGGTTAAAATCTCTAAGAGGAGGTTAGTGGTGGGGGCCACCACACCATAACCTCTCATGAGAGGTTATGGAGGTGGGTCCCACCTGCACATAACCTACAATGGGAGGATATTCCTTAGTGGGTACCACCTGGGGGTTGTAACCCCTTGGGACCCCCAATTAAGTGCATAACCTCTTCACCTTCCTCAAACATTAAATTGATCGTACCCCACCCTCATTAATTAGATGGGTTGTCTCATTTAAATAATTACAACATTTTTATTTGTTGTTCTAACTAATAATAGATGAATTTTCCTTCTATTATTTGGTTGAAATGATTTATTCTTTTTGTTGGGATAATTAAGGAGAGGAAAGAACATAGAGGAGACATTTTTCTATAACGAAGAATGACATACATCTTCCACCTTCTTCCTTCTTCAACCGAGACAAATGAGGGAGCGTCGTCCTTGAAGAACGCCGATGACACCGTCCTTGACAACATCACATTCTTTATGATGTCAACAAAACAACGTTCCCTTTCCTTCTGTCCTCAATGATCATCGATGAATGAGGCATGGGTTTCAGTTGAATTTTCATTCCTATTAATCGTCGTTCAATCCTCAGATTATGTTATGTCGATTGATATAAACTTAATGTGGAGGGATCAGACTGAAAGAAAATAGCCCGACCCCCCCCTTTGATATTTCTCATTTTTTGACGATGGAAGAAGTGCAACAACACCGTAGAAAGAGAGGATCGCAGTGGTGAAGCGGGCCGCGGCCGACGGGCCACGGCGGTACATGCGGCGACCAGAGAAGAGCCGGCCATGGATGAAGCTGGCGGCGCAAGGGCTGCCTGGCTGCCGGAGGAGTGTGGCGCCACCAAAATGTGCAGAGAACTGGACCACAACCAGGCGGGCGGCAGAGGTTTCAGCAGGGTGCGGTGCCATCGCACAGTGCTGGTAGAAGGTGATGCGGCCATGCAGGCCGCGATGGTCGAATGGGCTGGTCGTGGCGCTGTCGCGCCACGCCAGAGAAGAACCACAACCATAGGCCATGACATACAGAGGAGGTCGGCCGGCTGAGACAGCCGCCGATACAAGATAGAGGTGGGACCCGAATGGTTCACCTTTTACCTGGGTCGGCGCCACATGTCGGCCATTGCAGAAGATAGAGGGGTGTAACCCCCCGCCCCCCCCCATGTGGGGCCTGCCAGCCGGTCGGCCGCCGGACCGGGACGCCCCTTCGGGCCGGGTAACCCTTGAGCCGGGAAGCCCTCGGGTCAGGCCATCATCACATGTTGGGCCATAAGTGGAGCTGGGCCACTCCCTTCAGGGCCGGGTCAGACCCGTGGACCATGTTGGACCCGAGTCTGGACCCGATTAGAAAGAATACAGCCTTTTCTCCATATCATGGGTTACATATGTATGATCGACGAACTGTCTACGGTGACAAAAATCATAGAGCGAGATGGTTATTTTGGCATACCGAACTTGAGGTTTGGACATTGTTGGGGTACGGTTGGGTTGGTTTGAACCTAAAAACCAACAGGGCCCCTGGAACGGAAATTCCAATAACTCACAGACCGGGTGTCTGGTTGGCGTGCCATCTTTTGCGTTGAGATCCCTAGGATGAGGCAGACCTTTGAAATACTTCTACATGGGACTTCATGATAATTGGAGTATTGACCAGTAGCTCATGGAGCAGATCCTTCCGGAGACGAGCGAGTGGAGTACAGAGACCTAGTAGATTGCTGAAACCTAAAGACTGTTGACCTTTTGACTCGAAGTGTCTCGACTAGACCAGTGGGGAGCGCCTCTATGTGATGCAGGAAACCCATGGTACTCGAAAAGAGTAGTACCGCAACAGGCTATGATGGGGAGCACCTCTGTGTGAGCGCGGCATACCCGCCGTGGGTAGCACCTCTATGTGACGCAACAGACCCATGGTACTCGACGGGAGGATCACCATAGCAGTCCAGGATAGTGGGAAGCAACTCTATGTGATGCGGTAGGCCCACAATACTCTTTATAAGAGGAGTACAGCAGCTGAGGTTTTGTCAATTTTATTGGGAGTGTTACTCGTTACCAACCCGAGAATAATCATCCTGGTTTTGAGATGATTCAATGAATTTTGTGTTTACCTCATGATTGAGATGGGTTTCTTGACAACTTCGGTATATGTAAGGGAATATACCTAATTAAGGGTTAGATTTTGATTCTATACATTGTGGTTATACTTGTTGGATATTATGAGACCATGAGGGTCTTGGGGTCCCTACTGAGTATCTTTATACCCACCCCTACATGGGCTATGCCCGCACCTCATTTGGTTGGTTATAGACGACGGAAATTGCTGAATGAGGCAGAGAGTAGTAGGACTGGATGGTACCCAGAGGTAGACGACTCGGAGTGATGGTGCACGGAGCGGACAGACGGACGTGGAGTGCATAGGAGGCCAACTGTACATACCCTTCAGGTAGGAATCCCGGAGGATGACCCAGTAGCTGCTTTACTTTCTTTCAGTTGTACTTTTCTGTTTCCTTGTACTTTGCTGTTGTGCTTGTATTTCCAGCCCCCTTTACTTTCAGCACACTCTTTTTTATATAGTTTACTTAGTGTTTTACTTCCTGTTTCATACTCTGTTGTGTGTGTTTAATATTTATAAAGTCAAATCCTTCCCATATTAGGGATTTACACCTTTGGTTCTAGTTGCCAGCCCCTGGCCTATGGAAGGTGGGCTTGGGGTAGTCACGACACGGGTCCCAAGGACAGGTCGTGAAAAATGTAGGATTGTCACATGGTAATATTAATGGATCTCTTGGATAGTACAATGACCATGGTTAGTACATACAAACAATAAGGGAATTTAAAAATTATAAAAAAGATTCAGTAGTAATTTAGTTTGTTAAAAGCAGTTTTTATGTCTTATATGATTATATAAGGACCCCTAATCACATAATTTGGTAGAGAGAAATAAAAATTGGAGTAAAATTTCTATATAATGGTGTTAATTATGTTCATGAAGCATGAAAAAAGGAATACTATAAGGGTATTTTGTGTCAATGGAAGATCATGCAAGTAGTATTTAGTGACGAAAGGGTTCCATGTTGGTAGTGCACATAGGTGGCAGGTCTCTTGGGGGTTTCTTGATGTTTTTGTGATAATTACACGGAGGAGAAACATGTGTAGGAGGTTATTCCTAGCTCTGAAGATGTGGATATTTATTCACTAGATAGTTGCACAGTGTCAATGTGGTTAATGGATGGTGTGGAATTTCATATATAAAATGTTTTCATGAAGTGATTTTCATGAATGAGAAGCTATGTAGTAATTTGGATTTCATCTCTTGGGTGAAAAGGGTTCTTCATGAAACACTCAAATATGTTTAATTTTTTATAAATAATTTAGTACAATTGAAGAATATTTTATAGGAGTAGTTTGTTCAATTCATATTAGAGAAAAGTGTATTCTCAATGTTTGAATGACTGTAAACTAGGGGGATAGTTAGTCCACTTAAAAACATATAATAGTAGTTCACTATAGAGGATTTCGGTAAATTGGGACATCACCTTTTCATGATCCATTGAAAATCTAAGTTAGGTTTAACCATGTATAATTTCTGTCCCTTATATGTTTTTATTTATGTATAGATATATTATTATGAGAAGAATATAGAAGATATTATTCTTTAACAACAAATCAATATCATATGGGTTTTTTGTTTCTGACATATCCTAATTCATGATCGGTATATCTAACCTTTTGAAGCTAGAAATTGGTATCAATGTTAAAGGGTAATGTTTATGTATTCCTCTTACTTTAAGTGATGGAGGTTGTCAATCACCAATGGATTTCTATCATTGAAGGAAAAAAATTAAATCATGGAATGATCAGATGCAACACAATCTATGTTATTTAGAAATGGATTCATATACAAATACCATTCATTGTATCTCTATTATAATGGTTTGTGAGACGTTTTTATACAAATTACAAAAAGTGAAGGATGTGGATTCTAGAAGAATCAATTCTTTAGAGAAGATTTATCCAACACTACATTCATTAAGGTGATATCATGCCAATATTTAGAAGATATATAGTAAAAGGTGATAAATATATATAAAGGATATTCATATGTATGAGAAGTTAAATTTAAGAATCTATATAAAAATCATGAGGGAAAAAGGTTTCATCTAGATGGATCAGTTGATGTTTAATGTGATCAGGTGAACGTGGATATGGAGTACATACATGGTCTTTGACAATACCTATACAGTATGAAGATATTCAAGAGTATCCTAACAGTAATTTTACCCATGTTCAATTCTGAATGTCTATATATTTGAGGATAAATATCCAAACATGATATCATTAGATATATTTCATGGAACACATGTCAGATATCAAATGATAAATGATGATAATGAGGATGTGGAAAAGGAGAAGTCTATAGAGGTGTTAATCAAGTATATGAATAATATCAACATAGCGGAGGGATATGAATAATAATTGAAAGATGGTGTAATTTCATTCCATTACAAAAATCTATATTGTTGAAAATGAATTTTTAATGTTAAATTTACAATTTTTTGATATTGATGTGGCAAGGTTATGAACTATAGAGAAATGGGTCTAAAGAACCTACACAACAATGACGATGATGATGAAATTCAAATGTATAATTCTTTTTCCAATGTGAAATGTAAGAGAAGTACTAAGAATTATTTCTTTTAATATGGATTACTCACTTTCCCATTGAAAAAAATAGTTTATATTAATTTGAGGTGGAAGAAATTAAAAATTGAAAAAAAATAGAAACAATCGTATGGTGCTTATTATGGGAAATTATCAAATAAGGGAAGACATCGATGATTATGGAGGAGTGGAAGGATGATTTATTATCTAGTGTAATTTGTATGTTGTTCATAAATTGTTTTTTGTTTAGATAGATAAAATTAATAATGATTACAAGTTAGTTCAAGATACTAAACTCAATCTACAATAAAAATAAAAATAAAATTTCGATGTGAATGTAGAAATTGAGAGGCCTAATTACATAAAAAAAATAAAACATTGAGATATTCATTTAGTATATGATCATATTTGAAGAAAATACTATTATAATTAATTGTTTAACTAATATTCTTAAATATATTATTAAATGTTTTAATGATATATAGGAGGATGTTATCGAAATATTTTGAAAACTGAATATTGGTAAGTAATTTTGACTCTTTGTTTGACATCGGTAAATCCAAAGACATTAGAGACAAAAAAAGTTATCATAGAGAACAATGGTCCCATAATATAGGAAAAAGAAAATTAAAATGATAGAAATGACATATCATAATGAAAATGATAGTACTGTTCATGCCTATAAAACGAATCCATTGATTTTTTATGCTGAACAACAAGCACCCAATCTAATGTCATAGTTTTATTTAGGTAATAAATAGAATTAGAATATTTAGATAACCAAAGATATAATACGTGTTTAAATAAAGAAATAGAGGGATTCACCTTGTATTAGGTGTTATTTTTTTGGAAATATAGGACAGTCAAAAAATTTATATTCTATATCCAAAAAGCGTTGATGGGTGTAAGTGTAACAAAGGTTGTCGGGAATAGTTCAATATTTAATGGATTATTTTCATGTTCATTGTTTATCGTGTGGGATATTTAGACATTTGGCTCGATATTTCCCATAAACAAAATAGGGGAATGTTTATTTATGGATACAAGTGTTCAATATACATCAGATCTAGGAATCATGAAAAGTTATGAAATTATAAAATAAAATTTTATCTTTGAATGATGATGTTAGTTCATCATTCTTGGAGGAGGATTAATTATGTTAACCAAAAATGGGTATGTATCCAAAGACATGGAAGAAAAATATAATGAATTAGATTACAGTTCTTTTAGATATTAGCCTTAAGGCATCATATTAAGCTACTGTATGGATCATTTTAAGTGGTTTCACTTCCCACACAATTAGAAATAAGGATCTTTTGAAATGCATTAATAATGATTGTTAAGTGTTTGTTGGAGTGCATAAATCAAGACTGGGGTGAATTTAGATTTCCCTTAAGATTATAATTAAAAATGATTTAAAATATTAATCCCCTAATTTAGGAAAGAAATCATTATAAACTAATATTTTATAGTCTGGTAATTTGACATTCCCAAAAAAATCATAGAAGTTTGTTTGGAAGTTATTTAAAATCGATATGAAATAAAATTTAATACTATTTTCTCATTTGAAACATATATATTAGAACCAATGTCTATATATAAAACCAATTTTAAATTTAAATATCAATGTATTGTTTTGTTATATAGTTAATAAAAAAATTTATTTCAATAAAATAATAGAAAATTGAAGAAAACACATCTGATTTATAAAGAGTATTGTTCTATAGAAAAATCACAGTACTATCCACTTGAAAAGAACCCACTTACAAGAAGTGTATTATTAATAAATTGATCTATAACCTAGATTAGGTTTTACAAACAATTGAACTATGAAATTCCAGACTATGTAGCCTCTTACAAATTTCATTATGGACACACAAATAAATGAAGAAGATAGATTATGAGTCTTTACTCTCTAGTTTTATTATAGAATATGGTTCTTTAAAATTAAACAACATAAATCATTTATACAACTCATAGGTAAGAAAATAATGTAAGGGAAGGAAATGAATTTGGTGCACCAGTATATGTATTACTTTTTTATACATAAAATTCAGGTCATTAATTTTCATCATTAAATTTTTAATTTATGTATGAATAAGTTCAAATGTTTTTATATGCATTGTTGAAGTTCATGAAATAACATAGTTTTAGAAATACAAAAAATAAGGCATATACTAATCATTATTTTCCTGATGAAATGTGTTTTTCTCTTTATTCCACTCATGTATCACATTATATAGACTGCATATTTCTCTTTATCTCCAATAATAAATTTATAAATATTTTTCTTCGAGAATAGATAATTATGGTATAAATAAATAATTATGGATAAAATTTAATTCTGAATAGAAAATTGGTTAGATTGATATATTTTAATATTTTAATAGTAAAATAATAAACATTAGACCAAGTAATTTTAAAAATGATCCACTTCAGTATCCATGTTCTCTTTAAAACTTTTTAATAGTACTTTCTAGGTTTTAAGGTCGATCAATAAAACTCACAGTTTATTACTTGATCTTACAGCTGACCACATTGAAATTATGTTCAATCAACATGCACTTATAGTTGATCCAACACATTACTAAATTGAAAATACTATCCACAATCGCTTCAATCGGACATGCTATCAATTTATTATTTTTGTGAAATTATTTATTTTACAAATAGTCGATTTCGTTTAGTCATGTGGTCACATAGTTCCGTGTGTGGTCGATCCAACTATAATTCCAATTAATATATCACTTTTTTATGATACATCTATGATATATCTATTAGGAATTTTTTGAACAATATTAGGGTGCAGTCGATCTATACATTAAAAAAATTTGTTTCGTAAGATACATGGATGAAAACACCTGGTTGATTATTTCACCATTTGGTTGATTAGTTCCTTTGTAATTTACACACCATAATCAATAATATGGTTTCTAATTTGATGAATATGTTGCATTTTAAAATCCAATGTTTTTAAAATTAAAGTTTTTTTCATTAAATTAATTAAAATTCAAAAAAATAAAATGGATTAGATTAAACAAAAACATGATTTTTTTATTTCTAAAATAAGTAAATATTCGGATAAAACAACAATATTCCCATTTTATGATAAGAAACATGGAAAAAATAATTATAAAAAGGATTAAGGATTATAATATTTTTTATCATGTTATTTAGAAAAACAAGTAATCATTGTTATTTTATTAAAATATCATTTTGGTAAAATTCATACTTTTTTATTCTATATATGTCACTACATATTTGGAATATTTCTTAAATTGATAAATTTTAAATCTTTAATAAATATAAAAGAAACAATGTTGAATAAAATCAATAAAGGCACAAAAATAAGAAGAAAAAATATTACATTAATGTTTCAAAAAATGTATATAAACACTGTCAGAGTCTAATAAAAAAATAGTACTAAGGCTATGGATGGGTACATGGATCAAGATGATCCCTACATTTTCAATGACAAATAGTATGAGTTGGAGGTGTGGTGTGAGGAATTATTAGTTTTCCTATAAAAATGATTCTCCTGGAAATTGGTTGTATTTGGATAAGGGTATGGGAAACAGAGAGACCAAAAGGTCATGTAGGAGGTATATGTGATGTAGTGGATGTAATAGATGAATAAATAGTAACATAATCTATTGTTGAGGATTGGGAATGAAATTTATAAATCATAGATATAGTAAGAGAAATAGTTGTTAGAACATGGGCATTATAAACATACACATAAGTCTCAAATATTCTAGTGATACAAGACACAACCGTTGTCACATGTTCTACAAAATGAAGGAACTATTATTTCTCTATCATGGACTGATTGGGTAGAGGATTAATAACCAATATAATCCCTAAAATATATTTTAATGCAACTATCAGAGGGGAATCTTAAAATATAAATACAATTATAGGAATTAAGTCTTGAGATCCGGATTAGTGTCAATCCTTCTGTGATAGTACTTAATTGTTCCCTTTGAATACATTTATCATTTGCAGTCCTAATTGATTTTGATGTAAATAAATCTTATAAGAAGAGTGAATATTCACCTGCTTTATGATATTTTTCACACTATCTAAGATATTTTGAATCTATTCATGAATTAACCTTCTAATAAAATCCTCCTAAAAAGATATTGACGATGTGGGAGGAGGTTTTGATGTAGAAGTGGAAGGTCTAGATGGACTGTTCATTAATGAACAATGCATTCTATAAATTGTATCAAACATATCGAATAAACCCAATTGGATGGCTCCAATGTTTTCTGTAAAACAATATTTTTCTATTCTAAAATACCGAATCCCATGGTGTATATAGTTTTTTTTAAGAAAAACTTTGGATGGATGTTTGTAACCACCCTTTCAACAATATATATAATGGATTACCCTCTATAATTAATATTATTTATACTAATAGTCAAAAGAACTACTTTTTATACTTCCAAAAGGTTGTTCATGAAATTTATAATGTCTATAGAAGTTATAACTAAATGATTTAAAAAGGACAGTTCAAATTATTGAGATGAATTTTCTTGACCTTTAACAACATCATATTGAAGAAGGAAATCATAATCTAGATCATAATAATGATAAAAAAACTCAGGATTATATCTCCAAAAATCTTCTATAGGAAATATGATATTATGTGGTCACTCTATTTCCTTTAGAGATTCCACATATTCTTCCTTAGAATATTCCATGGCCTCTATTTCTGTTATGGGAGAGGAATCATAAGAATGTTCATCTTGAGAAAGATTTTAAATAATATCTCTAGGTGAATGAGGAGTTTCCAAAAGCTTTAACATGTTATTACTAGTCACATATCTGACTGATCATTTTGAAATAGGAGTAGAAGGAATCCCTAAAAAATAAATTCTTCCTCTTCCCTTGAATCAAAATAAAGGTTACGTCATTTAGACATTGTAGTATTATCATCATCATCATCATAGAAATTATCATCACTATTATAAGCTTTTTTATCTTCTTTATCACCCTATTTTATATCATTATCAAAGACATATATAGGAGAAAACACATCCATATCAAATAATGGATTCTATATTGGGGTTTCTTTCAAATAAGGTGAGGCTTCAGATATGGTTATCCCCCAATATCAAACATAGGTGGTCTCTCTACCATTATAGTATCCATTTCTTTATCACCTTTTATAATCAATATGATTTGTCCCAAACAACATAGATCTTGGAACTCTGTACCCCATAAGAGGTACATCTTCTCTTACTGATTCAACTATCCAAGGAAATTCAAACACAATAATATATTCTATAGAAATACCAGGAAATCATGATAACATTATGGATAAGTGAAATATATTCCCTTATATTTTCTCACTCATCTAGAATCATATAAGGACAAGTAACACCAAATACCTCCTAAAAATATCATCTAGAATCCTAATTCATATCCCTAAGAGATACCTATTTTTCATTAGATGAGTAATTAACATCAACAATCACATCTGGTAAAAAACCAAGGTCAATGATTCCTCTTGTCTAGTAAAGATGGGAGATTGGATTGAATTCACCACAATTTCTCTCCACATCATATATCAAAAACCAATTACATGTATTAAAACTGATCTTCATCCATTTACTGGTTGTATAATTTATACAAAAACCACTTCGAAACACTAATCATTCAAAGATAACAAGGACCGATATTTTCTCTTCCAAAAAAATAGAAATAAAATTAGGCTATAGAAGAGTTTTTGAATATTGAAGATGGTTTAGTTAACTCTTCCATATGAATCCTATAGAATCAGGAATTCTTATTTCAATACCATAATCCATTAAGTATAGGATGAATAAAACATTATACCTTATAGAGCTAATGTATCCATTCCTGGGAAGATAGTTTCTAAATTTCATCAATAGCATATATTTTTCACTGAGCTCATTTTCAACTGGTCTCTAGTAGGTTTTGACATCAATTAAGTCTTCTACTTCATTCCAATTTTTCAAATAGGGGTTGTTAATAATTTATGATCTACCATAATCATTATACTCATCATGAAAAAGAAAACATAGATCATCATCCCAAAATATCTTGTAGAACTCACAATCATGATAATATATAATTTTTCAAATCAGATACACTTAATCTCTAGCTTCAAACACAATATTTAGGTCAAACACTTTTACATAGAAATCAAAAAAGCCATGATTTTTATCTAATTACCAACTTTTCATGTTGTGACATATAATGAATCTTCATAATAATTAATAAAAACTAATGAATAGTTATTATAATGTTTGGTACCAATGAATTCAAGAGTTATATTACTATTTTCAAAATGGTCCCTCAAAATGTGTTGTATTATATCAGTTTTTTAGCCATGAGTGATATATAGGGGTTTTAAAAATTATTATTACCCTTGTATTATCCACATTTTTGGTACAAGTTTGAATTGATATTCAAAGTCTAATAATTTTTATTTCATTCCTAAAATCTATGAAAAACAACTACATGAAACTATATACTCTTCTTTAGTAGTAGAAATTAAAATAGAATAATATTACATACTACACCGTGATGTTAAATACATTCCCAAAAAATAACATGTTCTTGTGGTTCCCTTTATATCTTACATACAACCAAAAAAATTAGCATCTGAGTATCTAAATAAGCAAAATACATTTCCTATAGGATAAAAAATCTAAATTTAGTAATCTTCATATTGAATTTAAAAATTCTTTTAACAACATTAAAATGATATATTTTTTGGTTTTCATAAAAACATGCACAATTGAACACACTAAACATAATATCATGCTAGATATATGTTAAGAATAATAAACTTCCATTCATACCTCTATAAGTAATTTGATATTCTGAATTTCCATTTTCATCAAGATCTAGGGTACATATTGTACTTATGGAAGTATAACTATATTTAGTGTTATCCAGTAAAAAAATATTTTTAAAGATATTTCATGCACATGATTTTATATATAACAATTAATTCAATGTTATGAAGAAATTTAAATACTATAAATTGTTTTAACTGCCACATTAAACAAATTTAAATTAATTTTGCATCATTTTCGAAAATTAAATGCACCATATATTTTTGGATGACCCAAAAATAACATCACCAACATTTATTTGAACTAATAACTTTTTTAGTTGATGTAAAAATATTTGAGGGTCAGCAAAATTTTTTTTAAAACATTTTGAAATGAAAAAACATTAGATATTATCATCCCAAACATTAATAACATATTTCAATATATACAATGCATTGGTTAAATTAAAAACACAATATAAGAAAATAATGGTTTTGAAATGCAAGAGGTTTTTTAAAAAATACACCCCTAAATATATATACATTTAGGAATGCACACATGGTAACAATTTAATATAATTTCAAATTAATATGAGCAGTATAAGAAAGAATCATTCTGATAGCCTTGATTCAAGATACTAGTGAAAATGTTTCTTCTAATTTTTATAACTTCATATTGACTATATATTATGAAACTCATATATATTTTTTTATAATTATTCTTTGACACATATTAAATTTATTTATACACACACACTTAGGAACAATAGATAGGTAGGTAGTCTATTGGTCATTCAAATAATTCACAGACATTATTCCCCTCAAACACGTTTAATTATTTTTACATTTATATTACCCCATTTTCAAGAATCATTTCATCATTAATGTTATTGGTTTCATGTTGGGACAATGAATCATGATTTTCAACATCATTTCATAGTGGGGATTTGGTTTATGTTCTTCTATATAGGTTTCTAGCAATAGAATTTAAAGGATTGTCTTTTAGTATATTAATATTAATGGGGATACAAGTAATTACTACTTATTTTTATTCAGGTTTATGATGATATTGGATATATATTCTAGGTAATATATTAGATAGATCAGAATAATTATCAAAATATTTAGATGTGTTGTGGATTTTCATAATTAACATATTATAAATTGGATTTTCTTAAGAAGGTTTGGGTTCATGTGGATATGACTCATCAAAAGCTTTACAAACAGTTTCTTACCAAACATTTTATTACCTATTAAAGACCCTATAATATTTAATTTTGGTTGAAAATCTATGGAAAACTCCTTAATTTACTCTTTAGTTAATGTTTTCTATGATACTCTTTTGCTTTAATAATAAAAACATTATTTCTTAAAACACTAAAGCAATTTAATTTGTGTTTTCTACTATTCCATATTTCATATGAATTATTTTTGTAGATAGGTATTATAATAACTCTTTTAATTACATAGAAAATATTGTTAATAGGTATAACCCATAAATAATGGATTGTCATATTCACGGAGAAATATTCATGATATTTCATAAACAGACATATTTCTGCTTTCAATAACTCAATTTTGATAACATGTTCTATCTTTGGAAAAATTATGATTAAAGACATGTTGTGATTAGTTAGATTCTAATTATGTATTCTAAAACTCTCTTCCATGATCACATCTCATGGTCTTTATGGTATGTTTACTAATAATTTCAATGGATTTAGTTATTTTGAACAAAAACATCAACACTTTTATATGAAATGAAAAAACCCATATATATCATATATAATCATCAACTATAATATAATTAAATGTTTTCATAATAATATAGACACCCTATATGGACTAAATAATTCAAAAAAGAATGAATTTTAGTAGTTGAGAGGTACATACCTCTCTCTTTGGGTGAAAGGTTATTTTTTTTACCTTTTGAAAAAGATTACAATCATTTTCCATGGGAAATTATATATTATGTGGTTCTTTCAGTAATAAATTATTTGCAATATTTTAGAGTGACATTATATTAAAGTGGCCAAGTCTTCTATTCTGTAGAAAAAATTATCAATGAATACCCCTCAAATAAAATCCATTGTGACAAAATAAAATATCTTAATTAATTATAATAGAGGTTATCATCTGTAAAATTAATATATTTAATAATAATTCTTATAATAACAATTATTAGAAAGATTATTTTAAAATTTGATATTAATACCATCATAAAATAATAGATAAATAAAACAGAAATATATATTTTGAACCATTAAAATCATTATAAATAAAGACAGATTCGTTGTTACTAATAATTCTTGGTCCAGTTAATTTTTATTTTTCATTTTCAAAAACATTTTCATGCCCACCGTCAAACTATCTATGGTTTGGAAATACTGAATAGTCTTGAATAATATTTTTGGAACATAATTTTTTAGATACCATATATTCATAATAGAGATCATTAAATATTTCATATAAAATAAATTATATAAACAATATTTTATAACAATAATTTATTATTACTAGATTGGTTAACAATCAAATATTTTGGAATCAAATTTTTTTATAGGATTATTATAAATAGATTTCATAGATTTAAAATGAAATAATTTTTAGGTCCCAAATTCATAAAATCATTTCCAAAACTAGTATCATTCTTAGAAACTAAAGGTATGTTTTTAGAACTATAAGTAATATAATTTTTGTATAGTTTATTTTTTTTATCCAAGATTATAATCAAACCTGTATATTAGTCTTGGAAAAAATTAATGTCCAAGAATTTTTAAAGGTTTTTTTAAAGAAATCATTCAATTTCAATTTTTAATTCATCATTTATTTTTTCAAATCATTATTCACTTTTAATAGATTATCATTATTTTATTTTACAATACTAATAGAGTATTTTTCTACAACATATAACACAATATAATTTTTTATATGTTTCAATTTTTGATCTCATCTAGGGAATCTTCTAACATAGAATATTATTCCATTAATTCTTCATAATAAATTTTAGAATCAACATGAAAATGAGAAGAAATAAATTTTACCTTAGAGTATGTATACATAAAAAATATTATTATTTTAATTTATATATTCTTTTTTTCATATGAGTCATAGGGGATATCCTCAAATACACTCAAAGTATCTTTCATTGTTATTTTTTGTTTTTTATCATTATATAAAAAGTTTATTTTTTATTTGAACATTATACATTCATTATTTACGTGTCCTTTACTTGTGAATTCATAATAGATGATTTTGTTGGATAAGCATTAATTTTTTAATGTTTTATATAATTACATCCCTTATTATATTTTCCAATATAGTTTTAATTTTTGAAAAACTTCTCTCTTTTCTAGACCTCGGTAAACCCTCTGGATAGATGATCCATTTCATTATCGCTTTTAGTATTTCCATTACATCTACTTATAATTTCATTTTTAAAAACATATTTTTTCTATTGAATATGATAATTAAAATGAATAATATTTTAATTATGTTAATAATCTTAATTATACTCATTCTTCTCTTCTTCAAACATAATTGACATACCTCTTAATTATTTAGCTATAAATTTTCTGATGTCACTTGATTTGGGATGTAGATTGCAGTACATCTATATCTATCTTGTATAAATATCAGGATTATCATTTTATAATCTTTTATTATCCTTATTTATCAAAGGATAATCACAATTTTTATGATCTCACATAACACAAGATATAAATTAGAATTCGATTCATTTTCATTAATTATAAATGTATCATACATAATTGTATTTGTATTAATGAAAATTTCATTAACATTAGATGTTCCCTTGATAGACACAAAAACTGTATCCCAATTAAGATAATAAATAGAACAATAATATATTCTATTCAATTTATAGTCTCCTAAAAAAAATAATGACCATAAGTTGGAGCATCAAATTCATTCCTAGTGGTTATCGTATTCCCACATTTATCCTTGAAAGATCACCAAATATCATAACCCATAGTCCCATGATGGATATTCATTTCAATTTTCCATTGACTATAATTTTTCCATAAAAATAAGTTTGTCTATTGGTTTTATTACATTTAGACATAGCATCTATAATTATTGATAAGAAAAGTAGAAATAGAGTTTTACTATAAACTTGATCAATTTAAAATTCACTCATAGAAGAAAAATAAAACAAAAAATAAATCATCTGATACTAAATGTTTTTTTGAGTAGATAACTCAAGATGGGAAATAATTTATTTTCCAATAAAAATTTCAGATAAAAATGATTTTGAAACCAAATCCTCCAATTTATAAAATACATCCAAGTTAACAAAAATAATAGGGCTATATAATTTTATCATTAAAAACGATTCTTAAAATATGTATGACGACATATTAGAAATATAATTAAATCAAGTTAAAATTTTATAACATATTTTCTATAATAAAACATGGACTATAAAAAACATAATTCTAATGATCAAAGTATAGCACTGTTATATATTTTTTAAAACAAAAATAGACAGAGCAGGTGTGTGTCAATAACTCTCCAGTTCAGTATAGGGGATAGTTTTAAAAAATATATGCAGCCTAAATAATGAACAAAACACAAAATTAAAAAAATAGAGTAAGGTAATGTAAAAAATATTATGCATATGTGTATGTATTTTTATTTTTATATTGGTGAATATTCTCATATAATTGTCATATTATCATGTATAATTTTTGTTTGTATTTGTTAAAATGGTATTATAAGAATCATTGAAGTACATACAAGAGCATAATGGAGGATTTTTAAAGAAAAGTGGATATGGTCATTGTTTGTTTATTAATTTTTTTTGATATCTATCTATGTCATGTGCGTATCAAGTCTTATATATTTTATATTTTTATTTTTCATCAGTATTCCTTTTAAACATCAATTTAACTAAAACTATAAGTTATGAAATCATCATTGAATATACTCATACTTTTGTAGGAAATCGATTTTCAGCAAATTCTTTAGACTGAAATTTAATTATTCAATGAAAAGTTGTTTCATTGATATATTTGATAATATAATAATTTAATTTTATCCTTTAGAAACATCCACATTAAAAGGTTCCACATTTAAATCCATCATCACTTTAACTCTCTTCCAAAAATAACTTTTAGGTTTAATAGTCGATCACTTATACACACAGTCCATTATTTGTTCTTACGATCAATAACATTTCCCTTACATTCAATCATTATACAAAAATCATAAATCAAATAAATTATCAATTTGAGTCTAATATCTACAATAACATTATTTGGTCATTTATCAAATTCTTTACTTTGTGGAACTTCTATATTTTATAAATGTTCTGTCTCATATGGTCTTGTGGTCTCATGGTGTCTTATGAAGTTGATAAAACTAGGATTTTGGTTGATACAATAATATATGAGGATATATCCGCCCCTAATAATTTAGGTATAAATTCTATTGCAATTTTCATGTTCTTTATCCTTGATTTTATGAAAATTATTTATCACATTGGTTACTTAATTTAAAATGTTCGGTCGATCGATTTGTCTTTTTGTCGATCAATTCATTTGTCACGTATTCAACACATTTGTTCAGTTGTGTGTGTAGCCAATGAATATACCATGTAACTAATTCCTGACATAAATATATTTTTATTCTTTCTATAAAATGATTTTACATTCATAAAACTTATAAATGAGTTGAAATAACATAGAAATGATTTTTGATTATCAAAATATGGAATTTTTGGACTAATCTAACAGAATTTTCCTCCATGTTTGATAATTATGAAGGTAATAATGTAATTGTCTATGGTGAAACCAATTTTTTATGAAAATATATGATATTTTTAGATATCTTATTCGTTCAAATTCTCTATCAAAACATACATAGTATCGGTTAGCTATGTTACTTAGGTCATACAAAAATATTTAATATTAACATATGTTTTGTCAGGGTAAATGATTGTACATTCGGTATATATGGGAGGTGGATATGGGGGTGGGGGGGTTATTTTCGTTTTGAGTGAGTAATAATATATGTTATTTATATCTATGGAGGAAGAAAATAGGTTTTAACATAAAATATTTTTCAATTTTATCCAAGAATCCCTAGATGATCTGTAAAACTATTATGAAGCTCATGATATCCCTAATATATAAAATGATCATAATTACATGTGTGATGCTTTATAATAGGGTAATATCACCAGAAATATTTACAGTAAAAAAATTAAATTCCACAATAGTACTTGAAGTGGTGCATACTAATGTGTGTAAATATATCTCACCCAAATCCATTGATACAATTAGATATTATGTTTTATTCATTTATGATAATATAATGATGATTGGGATTATGATCATCACTCACAATTATAATGTATTCAATTTAAAAACATAATAACATAGGATGTTAAAAAAATGAATGTATATAAAATTTAGAAATTTTAAACAGATAATGGATCAATGTTTACTAACAGATAGGTGGAGGATTGTCTCAAAAAATATGGGATGAATCACCATTTTTAGTAGTGATAACTCTTTGTAAATATGGGTTAGATTTTAGAATTAATACGATCAAAAAATTATGAAAATAAATAATGTCAATGAAAAATATCTACTAGAAAATACATGGAAGGAAATGGTCAGTACATTGGTTAACATTTCTAATATATATTTTTTTTGTTAAGAATTATAAAATACATTATGTGAGCTATGTTATATAATGAATGAAATATTAAAATACATTCAAAATTTCAAATTTTAGTGTTTCGTTCTCAAGAATGTAAAAAATATGATATTAAAATATTATAGAGGTGAAGTGAGTTATCTTGGATAATGAGGGAAAAAACCTATAGATTATATAATAAGAAGTAAGTAAAGGTTTCTGAAGAAACAATTATCCCTATTTTGGAAAATGAGAACAACATTCATTACAATTTAATGTATCTTCAAGAGTATAATGAGGAAGATGTTATAATCACAGGGTGTGAAAGTACATAAGGTAGATTCTAAAGAAGACATTGATGATGTGATGGAAGAATTCATGACTCCATCTACATAGAAGAAAATAGTAAGAAAATATTTTTAAGAAAAATATAATTAGTGATTAATTTTTTTAGAAATAATGAAGAATAAATCTATATAAAAAATTGTTTTTATCACATAAACATCCAACAAAAATTAAATAAGTTACTTGAGATAATAAATGGGTTTAGTAAATGAATGTTGACATTTCCTATGTTTAGAATCATCAGATAAGGGAGATTTTTTAGGCTGATAGAAAAAAACATTCCTCAATATGAAATGATATTTACGCAATAATATGCATGATAATTACATAGTTAATTGAAAAAAAACAAATACTTGTGTGAAAGGAATACATTACATTAGAGTGTATTGATGTTGAATAAAAATGTTCACATATTGTATATTGGGAGGTAATTCATATAGTTTAATCCATTTTAGTGTCACAGAGGTTTATTTTTTCAAGATAGATGTCAAGTCGTAATTTAAAAATAAAGTAATAGAGGAATAGGATTACATCAATTATCTAGATGGTTTTATATTCCATGACGATAATAACAAGGTTTTTTTTAGCGAAATAAGGATATTTATTGATTGAAGTAGGCACCATGAGCATGGTATTCATGACTAGGTTGTTATATCAAGATGATAATTCTCCATCATTATGTAGTTTTTTATAATATATATTTCAATTATAAAAGTAATCAGATGATTATGGGGTTTGAATTTTTGGATGACATAATCTTAGGTGGAGTTGGCGAAGCAAAACATTAAACAGATTATCGAATTTCAAAAGTGTGAGTTCTAAATGTTAATGATTGATGAGATGATATGTTAATTTCATCAAAAAATTATATGATAAATACATGGTACATTCATTTCTCAATAAAAATATTCTATATATGTTCTGAGAAGATTTAGAAGGAAGGATTCCTCAGAAATAAAAACAATATTTGCTACTTGAATGAATAAGTCATGAGATGATAATGGAAATATATAAAATGTCATAGAATATTTGAAATCAACATAAGTTTAATATACTTAATAATGAAACCAATCAAATTTTTTTAAATATATTCTAGGTTTCATGTTATCAAATTAGTCTTAAATAAATACACAATTTTTTATAAAGATAATGATATATTATATCAATGTCTTGGTTTATTTTGAATTTTGTTATAATTAAAAATTCAATTAAGAGTTATTGGGATATGAATTTTCGAGTTGGTTCCCATGAACTAAAAACTTTTTAATTTATATTTACTCAATATTCATCTATTGGAATATCAATAAAATCATGATCAAATATTTATTATTCTTCTATATATAATTAATATGATATTGTATCATATTGAAAATTTTATAAAAGTACCCCATTATGATAATAATCTTGAATTTACATGAAAATATTCATATATATTATTATATTGTTAGATAACATTATATAATGATACAAATAGTGTGTTAACTATCATTTGTGAGTACACATATGTAGATGATACTTTATCTCATGATGTACACACATGGTAATCTATAAAATGGGAAATTATAAAGTGACCACTCTGTTTATGAGTTTTATTTGTTTTAAATGAATGCCATTGGTTTTTAATGATTAAAATAAAATAAAAATATTTCATTTATGTAAAAATATTTAATATCATAAAAATAAGAAACTGGAAGAAATGTGGTTAAAGTATCCAAGCTTGTTAATAAACATGATATAGCGTAACTGAATGAATGAGGTAAAAAGGAAGTGATCATGTGTTATTATCTCAAGAATCATAAATTAGTGTTTACATGTAAAGAAAATGTTCCTTTAATACATATATTTTACTTATTATTATTGATGAGATGTTCTTAATGTCTAAAACATTTATTATGATTGTTGGAGAATCACATTTGTTATCAACATTATGAAAGTATTTGAGTTCACTTATAGTGATTTTTGGGATATTTATATTTATTTAAATATGTGTTATTGTTGTTTAGAGAAGCATTCTTCCATTATTATAATGTTTCATTAAAAAAATTAATTTTTATTGAATGTAGAAATAAAGGTGATCACATAGTGTCCAATGTACTACGGCAACTAGATGATGATGGTTATACAGAGGTAATCAGAATAATATTTTTTGGTATCTCTATTTGGTGGAGTATTCGTCATAAAAAAATTTATAAATTAATGAAAATATAGTCCATATGATGAGAAATTCAATCCTTATCTATCATAGTCCATATAATTAACCATGATGTAATGTTTAATCTGATAGAGTAATGGTTACGATACCACTGAAGAATCATTCATAGTAATAGAAAACTAATGTGAATGGACTGATTCAATTAGAAGATAAGTGGAATCAAATGATTGATTGATTACATTTTTAGTTACATTGGATATATAATGATAATGAACATTAAATCATACGTTGTTTTATGATGTGTCACTATTGATTAAACACCATAATTCCTTGGGGTTGTGATTCCAGTTGAATTATAGATGAAGATAAAACATTCTGAATGATTTTTTAGTAAGCTAATTCCAAATTAGTGTTTAAGGAATCGATGTACATTTTTCACGTCTTGAATATATTACGTTCGGGTATAAATAATGTTATAATACATTGTGAAATAATTATTTAATTAACATTAATATTTTTTGGAAGTATATCCAAACGACATATAAAATTTTCTATATGTGAAATGAAGAAGTTTCTAAGGGAAATCAATGAAATTCTATAAACTATTATAGCAAATTAAAGGAAGTGTATAGTGTAGTTTATAATCATGGTGAGTCATTCAAATGACTCTACCAGAAAATAAATTTCATGAATAATCATGAATATGTTTCTTATCAATGTAATCAAATAGAGGAGGATTGTCATTATCATCGAATGAAGAAAATTCTAAATTATCTAATAAGAGTTTTTAAATTATCGAACAAAGGATAAGTTTTTGATGTAGGTCATCAATAAAAATAAGGGATATTAGGTAAGAAGATATTGTTTTTTGAACGATCATATAATTTTTCCCAAGAAATATTTAGGGGAATGACGTAAAGATCATTAGATAATAGTTGATTAGTATTTTGATTTATAAGATCAAACATAAGTTTCTGTTTGAATTCCTCAGAGAGTTGTGTCTAATTGATGTTAATCATACATAAGTATTTAAGAAGTGGAATCAAATGAATGTTTTTTAATAATGAAATAATTTTTTAGTCAAAAAAAATTATTTTTTGTGGGATCATTAGATAAATATTCTCAAATGATCTTCTTTGGTCAATATTTTCTATTCCAATGTAACAAATAGGGACTTTGGAATCATGTCCTTCAGTCATATGATGAATCATGTGAAATATTTCTAGATGTTCTTATAAGTTAATGAAATAATATAAAATGATGTTTCAATATATGGAATATGAGTTATGGATTTGTACTAAAAAGAAGATATTAAGTCCTTTACAATGTTTTCATAACGTCATTAATTTTGGTGCGTCTAAGCAAGACATTCAACATTTCAATAATAATGATGGGATGATCGTGATTATACTTGTGATTTTGATGGATTAAATAAGAATATTTATGTTGATATCTAGGGATTTTTACTATGAAAATTTGTAGATTCCAATATTTTATGATGTTGAAATATAGAAAATAGGGAGATGTTTCAAATTGAGTTGCTGAAAAATTGAGAATTCTGTATCAAAATAATGTATGTGACTCACCCTGAAATTCTAAAGAACCACATCATATATAATGGGGATGTTGATGCATTGTGAGGGTGTGATGAGATAGATTGTTTCACAGATATGTTATAAGATGAATAATTAAAGTACCATAATAAATTTTCATCCCTGAATCATGAGAGAAATTCTAACTTGGGATTTTGTTTAGAGAGAATTGGTACTAGACAGAGCAGGTGGTACTGGTTGAAGTGAAAACATCTATCAAAGCAATCAAGCATAAAATTAAGGTGGAAATAAGTGATCAGATATATAAGTATCAAAATAACTATAAGGATTAATGAAGTTAATAAGAAATTAACAAAGAGGTTCCATGTAATGTTGAAGAAGAAGGGATCCACTAGATACCAAATAGAGTATTCATGACATTTTTAGAATGAAAAAACATGGTGAAGAAGAAGGGACCATAAAAATTGTCACTAGTTGAACATGTATTTGATGAAAAAAATTGTACATATCGTTCAAAAAAATATGTTTCGAATGAAGGAAGAGAATATTTATGTTCGTTGTTACAAAGTATAAGGTAATTTTCACGACACTTTTACACAAATTAAAATTGAATAAGATAGAAGAGAAGAATAAATAATCATTCTGTAATCTATTATTTGTCTCAAAAGGTGTATGAATTTCTTCTTTTTAAAAAGCATCTCTTTAATAATTTAGTGTCTATTATTAAAGGAAGTGTAAAGAACCAATGTAGTGATAAAATATAGACAAGGTCATCATTAGTCTATGGAAGAAGGATTGTTTTCTTTTTCCGCCTTATTAAGTGTTGGAACACACACTTAAGAAAATGAATATTTTATATAAATACCACTGTAATATGTATATCATTATAAATTATAATTTGTGTACTGGTCATCATAATTTGTAAAAAGAAGTATATAATTATATTTACTATTGAAAATTCTACGTATAACAAGACACAACTTTTACATGTTTTTATATACTTTCATAAGATATGGAAAATTTAATATGATATTGAGAATTGTAATAGATATAATAGGTAAAGAGATAAAAATTTATAATTGGTCAAAATTTTCCCAACACTGACTAACCCCCCCCCCCCCTATGTTGAGTATATCCCAAAGCATTCATATTAATTTTAAAGAGAGGGTAATATCACCACTATTGGATTATCAATTTTTAATCTATTATATTTTTAGATTGTATTTTCATTCAATTATTTTCTATAAAGAGAAGTGTGTTGGAAGATTCACTTATCTCATAATATAATTCTATTTCCACTATGGCCATGATGAACATGATAAATAAAGGCGAAATAATTCTAAAGAAGATATCCCACTTTTATAAAGAAGGGTAAGTATTAGTATCTCTAAGCCATGATTACAAAGAAGATAAATATATATTTGAAATTTAAGAGAAGGTGGTTCATGATTCCACTATGAAGATAGAAATCATTATTACCATAGGTGAATAAGGAATTTTAATTGATTAGTAGTTATATTAAAATTCATATTCAAACTAACCTCAATAAGAATATACTAGAATAAGTGATTATCATGATATATCTACATATTCTAAATATATATCAGTTCATGGATTCAAAGATATTCTATATTTTATTCCCAATGAAATTATCTCCCTTTTTATAGAGTATTTAAATTTATGAAAGAAGATTTCACTTAGCTAGGAGATGATGTAGAAAACATGGATATGCTTTTACAGGAAAATGGTTTTTAATTTATAATGTTCATCATGAATGATGGAACCATTGAGACTAGAATGGTTAATATTGAATTATATTCACCAAAATTAAATTAAAATGGATTAAATATGTTAAATACAAATAAAAACTCAAGAAGATTATAGAAGAGAAGTTTTATGAAATTAATGAAATGATGAAAATAAAAATCATTTCAATGTTTTAATGATGGAAATAAAATCCAATAAGATCTAGGAACATGGATCTGCAACAAAACAAAATTATCCTGCATGAAGAGGAAGATGAAATAATAGAAGAATGATTTGGAGGGTAAGGTGAATATGATTGAAGATAAAAACACCCTTAATATCAGATATCAAGAAATGTATGTTTAGTTCTCTAATCATGAGAAGGCAAGTATAGAGACTTCACAATACAAGGAGCAATTGGTTGTTTCTATATAATTTCACATAGATTATTCCAATGATATATGACCTCCAACAAGTCTAAAAGATATTGTTACCTCATTAAGTGATCTATAAAAAGTATTTGGGAAGAAAGTGGTTTCATCCAACAAATCCTTTAATAATTTTTTTAATTATATTTTCACTCATAGTGCATGTTGTAAAACAAAATAAATATATTTATGATGATGAAAAATGAAAATAATATCACCACCATGACTAGGTTATATATGTAATAGAGTGTGGATTTTTTTCTCCCGGATGTTCCGAAATATATATGAAGAAAACACGTAAACATAAAATAGAATTTATAAAAATACTTCTTTTTGTGGTTCAAATTTTATACTACAATAGATTCTAGTAATGTGAATTGTATTTTTCATATAACCCTCTAAATGAGACAGCAAAAAACATAGACCATGTCAATGGGGGAAAGACATAGGTGATGAAGAAAAATACAATGTTTAATAAAAAATTATACTTTACATATATTTACAGAACCAGAAAATATCTATGATGTATGCAACAGTATTGAATTTATGTTGTTTAAATTATCATCTCATCATGTATCAAAACATGATAAGAAAAAGAGATCTGAGAATTGTTTTAAGAAATAAGAAGCATCTTTGGGAATTAAGAAGAAAAATTTTATAAACCAAAAATCACCTAAGAAGACATAATGTATTGTATTTGATATTTCCTTGGATCATAAATCCAAAAAAATCATAATAGCGTAACATCCAAAAGAAATTATAAGAAAGAAATAACATTGAATAATCCATGTGAAAAATCCAAAACTATTTCCAATGTACCTAATGATATGTTTTAATGTGGAATTATGATTTGAAGAATATATGGAAAATATAAAATCCAAAGAAAATTATAATACAAAATGAAAATAAAATAATCCACATGAAGGTAAATAAGTTCTATTGGTGAGCTAAACATGGATGGACACAATCAAAAAAAATTCTACAATAATTATAGAATAAGAAATGTTTTTAGAGAACGTGAAAATTTCACTAAGTGTTATAAGCACATTAAAAAACATGATAAGATAAATTTTACACCTGAAGAAACTGAACAAATGATATGATCTATAAATCCCAATAAAGTTTGATGTATAGATATATAAGTGTGAATAATAGAGGAAATAGAGAATCTATGTTTAGAAAATCATCCCATATTTATTTTTTCACATTTTAAAGCAAGAAATATCAAATTTTTTCTCTTAAACTTTTTTATTTTCTCTATATAAATAGGGAATATAAGGTGATTTATATTCTCATGGAGGGAACCATAGATAGTAAAATGGATATCGACCATGGAAAAGATACTTTTGGAATGTTTTAATCATATAATGTTTCCCATGTTGTTATTTTAAAAAACATATATGTGGGTCATTCATGATGATGTCGAAGTTGATGCTATAAATAAAACAAAGAATGTGAAGAATGTACTAACTAGATTTTATGTTATGTTTTAAATTCTAACTGAAGAAATTAAATATATATCATCCATGGTGAATATGGGTAACTTTTAACACCTTTACCTCCACATAAGAAAATATCTATTTTTGTGTATTCTGTAAATGAATATCATAAATCATATATATTAAACAGTTTCATTATTATAATGAGAATAAGAAGTTTAATTAAGAGTTATGTTTTTATATAATCTCTCATAATTATTTATTCAATATAAAAATCATAAATCAAATGGGTAAAATTGAATAAAACAATGACATATGAAATGTAGATTTCTGATTGTTCAAGTTATTTTATCCTACTTTTTGTACTTGAATGTTTCTACTATCTTTGTTGAAGATAGTGAAGGAGTTTTAGGTTTATTTACCTTATAAGTGTTTCATATATTAGTAAGTATTTTTATCCAATAGTAAAATATTACAATTTCTCATTCCCTGAGGTATAATGATCAACATGTAAGTGTAAACATTGAAGTCTGAATAATTTTTTTATTCTATACACCAAGAATAGATCATATAGAATTATAGTGAAATTATGGATAAAAACATCCATAATAATGAAAAGATACGCTTTACCCATTAAATTGTTATTTTTTATCAATAATGTGGAGATTAAGATAAATTATAAGTTGTATAAAATATTAATAATTAGTGAAATAATTTAAATAATAGAATGAATAACATATTGACTTTTTCATTTGAAAAGTACTTTGAATGTATTTCCAAAAAAATAAAAATGAGAATATTGATGATAAAACTCTATGTCTGAGATATATATGTTATCAATGGATTTTAGAAGTTTTTTACAGTTTTCAATGAAATAGAAATATTTATTTGATATCAATATTTTTAAGAAATTATAATTAATAAGTAGTTGGAATGATTTATTTTAGTATCCATGATTGGTAATAAATTTGACGTATCTTGGATGAATGAATGAAGATAAAAGAACTTATCATTTATTGTTAATTTAAGAAACATATAAATTGTGTTTAGCTAAAATAAATAGTTCAATTAAGACATTTATTTTACTTATTATGATTGATCAGTTATTCTAAATATCTACTATATGTTCTATGACAATTGGAAATGAATATTTTTTATCAACATTATAAAAGAATATGAGATTACTTGTGATGATTTGTGGTTTATTATTATTGAATAAAAATTGTTCTATGATTGTTTTTAGATGCATGTTTTTTATCAAAATTATGATGTTTCTTAAAGGGGTTATTCAAGTAGAATATATTAACATAATAAAGATAACAAGATTAAGTATTCCATAATTAGGTGATCAAATGAGGATGATCATATCAATGAAATCAGATGAAGTTTTCTATGTAGATCCATTGTCTGTACTATACATCAGACTGACATTTATAAATTCATAAAATCGCAGTTTATTAGATTAAAAGTTAAAAATTCATATAACATGGTCATCAAAATAACTGAGATATAATTTTAAATAAGATAGTGTAATTTCTTTGATGAACACTAAACAAATGTTAATATTAATATCAAACGGTTTTTAACGGTCTTATTCAATCAGACTATCGGTGGAATGAAATTTCTGACCAATTACATTATTAGTTTCATCAAATATATAATTGTTAGAAAAAAATATATCAAATATTACTTTGTGTTGTGTTCTTATTCATCAAACATCATTATTACCTGTGAAAATAATTAAAGTTTCAATCTATATGAAGTGAAAATTCTATGAAAGAGAGTTGAATAAGCTTGGTCCAAAGGGGATATTGAGGAACTACTGTGCAAAGTTCAATTCATGAAAATATTGTATAGTAACAGAACTCATGTTCCAAAACATTATGAAGCACTGATTGAAGATATTTTTAGAGATGTAATAAGTCCATCAGAAGAAATCATATAATGATCAATATGATAAGTGAAAGATTTATAGTTAATGAATGAATAAATTGTTGATGATTTCATATTTGATGAAAGTAGTTATAATTATTTTTTCAGTATTGGAATGTTATTATAAATAATCTACTAGATATGATGTTGTTGAATGATAAAAACCTTTTTTTCTATCAAAGTCATATGATATATGATACTTGTGAGGATCATAGAATTAATAGAGTGTGGAATAATATGTGAGAGGTTTCTAAATCATTAGATAGGGAATATGTTTTTCAATAATCTCATTATATATAATAATGGTTGTGAAGTTAGAAAATATATTTATTAATATTCCGAATTTTTTTCCTAACAATAGTTACTGGAAAGATATGAAAATAATAGGATAATGGTCGATGAGGTTTCAGATCATTTGGGTTAGAAAAAATATTCCAAATAAATTTATCAAAGTGTTTTATCAAAATGATGATTTATCATACTCAAGTTCCATTGAAATAAAATCCCAAATATGGCTTTTAACAAAAATGAAATGTTATGCATCCAAAAAATTAACATTTTCAAAATCATAAGACAAATAGTCTCAAATTTAGATCATTATTAAATGTTTTATAAGCCTTGGAAACAACATGATGATTTTTGAAATATATCAAACGTTTAGAGTAATGATGTATTGAATGTTTTTGATATGTTCCTATAAACTGATAAAAGGAACACTGAAAAATTATTCAATTAATAGAATAAAATATATTACATTTAAAAAAAGGAAGGTTCAGTAAAATTTATAATGTTTTTATAAAGTCATTACTTTTGGTGATAATGAGATAAATAGTCATCATTTCAATAATCATCATCAGATGGTCATGAATCTTTCAAATATTTAAATAAGATTGAAAAAAATTAATGATGAGATATAATGATGTTTTATAAGAATATTTTTTGAATATGTTCTTTTAGGATGTTTGAATGTAGTCACTAAAAGGGATTTTCCCTGATATTTGGTCGAAATTTGAGTGGGATGTTTGAATTTTAATTATCTTCCTCTCCCCAAACTTAAAAAGAACCACTATCTATATAAATGGGTGATGATGTGTTTTGAGGGTGTGATGGGATAGGTTTTTTCATGAATATGTGTTATGTTAATGAATTGATTCCCATGAGAAATTATCATCCATAAATCATGAGAAAAATTATCAATAAGGAAAATATTTAAGAAAATATGTGACAGATAATGTAGGGGGTACTAGATAACGAGATAACATTGAATGTGGAAATATATATCATTATTAAAAAGGGTAGAAGTTATCAGGAATACAGGAACTAGACTCAGCATATGTAGAAGTTAAAAAGGGGAGAACATGTCTTATTGAGAATATGAATAGGATGAATAGGTAACAGACAGTTAAGAAGAAGAATAAGGGATCATCTATATAAAAGATAGGGATTTCCTATCAATTAGAGATCAAAAAAATAATGTGAAGTAGAAGGGATCATATGAAATGTGTCTATAAAAACATGCATCGAACATATATAATAAGATGAAATTATCGGACATACATATTTTGGATAAAGTATGGTTACGTTTCAGTGTTCTTATATGAATAATAAATATTTTTTTCTAGAATATTGTAATGCATGTAACAAGTGAAAAAAAATAAAGAGAATAACAAAACAACATTATGAAATCCATCAGAAGTCTCAACAGGTGGAATAAATTCTTGGTGTTGAAAATTATATCTTTAAGGTTTTAAATAGTATATACATAGTAATTATAAGGAACCAATATGGATCTTCAAGTTAGGGAAGGTCATCACCAATCCCGTGAAGAAGTATTTTTTTATATCCCCCTCATAATGCGTAGAGAATAACAGTAAGGCTAATGATGATTTTATATGAAACCACTATAATGAGTATCTCTTTATAGTGTAGAATTTTTGTACTAGTCCACAATATATGAAACAAGGAATATATTCTCTTACTCAGCAGTGAACCATGTAAAAACTTTTTCTTCTTTCTTTTAAGTTCATTCATGTACTTGTTTATGATTAAGAAAAGATGATATAATATTCAATATAATAATATGTATATGAAATAAATGGATAAAAATTATTAATTGGTTAAAATTATACCAATATAGATTCACCCCCACCTCAGTGTTGAGTATATCCAATATTGGTTTTCTCAAATTTTAATAGAAAGCATTACATTATAAATTATGCATGTTTGCATGTCATCATATATTTCTATCTATGAGAATATATAATGGTCCTTTTACATCAAGATTATTATTAATTCATTTCATGACTTGTACACTTATATGTTTGTATATAAATTATTTTTAGATAGTTCATGGAAATGTTGGATACGTTGGGTTCACCATAAAAGTTACTTTATTAAAGAATAAGTTGATAAAAGTTATCCCTTCCATATTTTTGGATGTAGATATATCAACCCTTTAAATGAAATAGAACCATCACATTAAATTACATATCCTTGGTAAAATGAAATGTTTAGTTCATATAGTCAAATACATACATATCAAGTTCATAGGTTAAAGACATGGTTATACATCCTTATTCATGATATATAATGAGAAAGACATTTATAAATAGATTGATGATCAATATATGGTTATTTTAATTGATACATATCCTCTCCTTCTAGGGGTGACCTGACTCATTACAAGATAATAATCTTGGATGTTAAGAAAGCCCACCATATTTCCCCGAGGAAGAGGACTATAGGTTTATACACAATGTGTATCCTTTGGTATTTGTTAAATGTAATTTATATTTAATAAATTCCATAAATATAATTTTATAGACTGAGAAGTAATATTTATTCTTTATTTGATAAATGATCATAAAGACTAAATTGATATTTATTCAAAATTCAAGTTGTTTATTATCTGAATATATAATAAAATTTTATAACTTGTTATCTTCATGGTAATAGATAATAATTTATACAGTAATAAATAATTTATTGAATTAAATGAATATCAAAGTGAAAATTTTATTCTCTAGGCATTAAATATAATAATTATGTATTGATTGAATGTATAATATATATCATTTTTATTCTCAATGTAATAAAATAATTATTTATTAATAAATAACTAAATTATGTACATGAATAGTATATTTAATATTTTTCTATAATTAAATAAATGTCAAGGATGGTGAGTGGGATCAGCTATTGGTCCAGTGATAAATATTTTCTAACGCTATCTTAAAAAATATTTATAATTTCATGAGTTAGGATGCACAATGGAACAAAGTAACAATCCGATTATTTTATATGGAACAAGGTTATTTTTGGGTTTAACATATTATAAAAAGACTTTGTGAAATTCAATAATATGAAACCCTGATCCTCACTTAATAAATAGACTATTATGATAATTGTGAGAGGTTTTTCATTGTGCACATCATTATACACCCTGTACAATTATCTCTATAAGAAAAAGTTCTATGTATTTCTTATAAGTTTTAGATATTAGCTATTTCATATTCATTCCTATGAAGAAGAAAAAATTAATAGAAAATAATTCTTGACGGAGGTGGTCATATTTATGATCATGGGAGCGATGTAAGGCAATCAGTGTGTCCACACTAACACCAAAACTACCATCAATTAGGCTCTATGATCAATAGAGCATGTGTGGATGAGAGTTTTAGGGGATCTACTTTAGATCTTAATTAAAATAATGAAAATTGAACTGAACAACCTACGAATTGTTAACACATACAATGAAGAAAGATCTCAAGATTGGGTTATGTTTTTATACATTTTAAAAAATTATAAATTATTATTAAAAAGAACCACTATTGGTTATAGAAAATATATTTTTAATATTCAATGAAAAATATTCATTTTTATGGTGTTAAGCATAATATACATTCTGAATGATACATTGAATCCCACCAAAAATAAGTTACCCATATGTACATTAGGTACTTCTACAATATCTGAAACTATAAATTAGTAGTAAAGGGGCCATATTTAACTTACAATAATTTAAATTTTTTTTAAACATTGTATATTTAAAATTTTATTTTCTTTTCAAAAAAATTAATTATTTTAATAAAATTATAGATTTCTTTTATTCTCTTTTTTGTGTATCGCTTATATAACACAAATCAGTTAATAATATATGAAAACAATTCAAAACCCATCTAGATGAGGTATATGGTTTTTAGGGTTACACATCATTGAGCATTCCAATATGTCCTGTAACTCCACAAGACATGGTGGTCATGCGGTCATTAAATGCAATGTATTTAACAAAATCACATATGATAAAATTAATTTACACATAGTGAATTTAAATTATACATAGTTCATTTAATACACATGTAATGTTATTAATTTATATACATTGTAATTAATACACATTCCACATATTTATTTCACATGTAGAGTAATTAATTCATATCCAATGTAAATAATTTTCATGTAACATAATTAATTCACATGAGGTGTAATTAAGTCATACATTTTTGAATTAATTCAAATTTCATGTAATTAACTCCCATGTTATGTATTTCAAATTCATTGATTTTGATTAATAAATTTATAATGTAATTAATTTACATGTTATGTAATTAATTTACATCCCATGTAATTAATTCTCATGTGGTTTAATTAATTATATGTGGAAATATAAATTTATACGTGTATACATGATATAAACACCAAGACATGTTGTACAACAAGTAAATTTATTTAAATTAAAAAAATAAAGAATTAATTTATTACACCACAAACCACTTTATTATGCATCTCATGTGTCATTTATTAACTCATACACATCATATGATATGTTTTATAAAATATAAAATATATAATTAATTCCCAATTAATATTTTTTACCATATGTCTTGTATGATTAGTGTATACTATGTTATCCACATGCATTAAATTGATACTCACAACATAACACTCAAGAGTCTCATGTGTAATTAATTGATATTATACATCATGAAATTACATCACATTCAATGTACATGATATGTCACATGATTCCACTGTAAACAACATGAACCATGTAGAGTCATTCAGATGGGTATATTCAATTTTTCCTCAATGTATAATCTATATTATTAAATTTAATATTAAATAAAATTAATTTTTTAAAAGTCATTGCAAATGGATATCTCCAAGAAATATTGGATAATGATTAAAATAAAAAATAATTAATCGATAAATCTTATAGTTAATCATATTAATTCACATAAATTTTATCATAGTAAAAGAATGAATCAAAATGAATACTATAATGTTATTTTAAATATCTATTTGTTACAAAATTTTATGATTATTAACTCATATATACCTTTCCTTTAAATTTTTCATTATAATTTCATTACTACATGTGTTCTTTAATTATTTTATTAAATTAAATTGATGGCATTTGAGTTATACCTCCATCGATTATATGTATGGGTCTATATTCTAAAAAACAATTTTATCTAAAATCCCATTCTAGTACACTTCACCTATGAGTTATGTAAAATAATTTTGAGGATAAATATCTCAGGTGAATGGATCTGGTTCAATATCAAACTTAGACAAAACCAAACCAAGGAGATATATAACATATAGTTAGAATAGCGGAAACTCCATCCTAGACCAGCTCATTGATATTTCCCCTAGGGTGTTTGTTTCATTTATTTTACATTAAATATATAAACTTCTAGTAAAATATAATAATCAATCCATGATTTATTTAATTTATTTATAACTGAGGCATAATTTATTTTATAGATGCAAGGCCGATATCAGAAAAAAACTGGATTAATATGGAATGATAGAATTATAAAAATGGATAATGCATGAATGGTTTATTAGTGTATCTTTGTTATCTGAAGTAAAATCTTCTTAATATTAACCAGACATGTAATAGATAATATAATAAAATGAAGTAAATTCCTCATGTTAATATTATTTCATTGTGACTTATATTATATAATTTTGTATAGACCCATAGTTAATATATCATTTTAGTACTTTGTTGGGGAACATTATTTAATGGAAAAAATAAACAAATTTGTTGGGTCAATTTAACTGAACATGCATTGAATTTAACATTATTTTTTTATTCAAATAAAATATTAGACCTATGTATTGAGGAAATATGATTTGGGATTTCAGGATTAGGGAGTAACATAATTGAATAAGTAGCTTAAATCGTAATATTAAAAAGTTCACCTATCCATAACAAAATTATAATTAACTTGGATTCTTTAAGGTGTAGAATAAGAGAAATATGGACCATTTCCACTATAATTTATTGAGTGTGTGGATATTACAAGTTCAAAAGTGAAATTAATTGAGGCTTTTTAAAATAAAGGGATAAGAAATAATATAACCAAAAAAGTCATATCACTTATTTTTTAATCACGTAATGTCTTAGTAGTCTATTTAGATTATTGTAAAAAATGGAAATAAAATAAAATATTATGACTATTCCTTAATTAAGAAAATTTTGATGTAGGCATAGATATATTATAATGGCATAGATATTTTACACTACTCTTCTATAAATGAATTTGTACGATGTAGGGAAATTCCATAAGCCTAGTCATCTTTGTACCGAGAGATGGTGAAAATGATGCCTGTAGAACAGATATAGAGGTTGATTCCTCCATTATATCTTATATTTTATATCATTAGAATAATAATGAGAGGTATAATGATAAATGGTATTCTCATTACATTATTTTATTATAAATTAGAATTGGGTTGTTATCATTTATTCTCTATTAAATATACTGAAGTGCATTCATTAAAGTTGATATTCCATTTTTATATGATATTATCTATGAATCTCATGTTACCATAATTTCTACTAATGTTATCATTATTCATATAATACTTGATTAACTTATAAATAAAATGGATTCCTTACAATTTATTTCAATGAGAATAAATATTTAGAGGGAGGGAAACAAACATGAGACAATTAACTTCTTATGCAGTAGGAAATAATTATTTGAGGAATTCAAATAAATTAATGTAAAATTAGTTCAAAACATCTTGAATATTAATTATTGAATGTAATATTTCCATTTTATATCTTGGTAATTAATATAAAAAATGTTTAAAATAAATTCTCATTATAGAATTAATAAATTTCAGAAATATTATAAAAATTATGGTGAATTATCACATAGTTAGATAAAGGGTAATTCATATGTTACAAGGTAGAGGAAACAACATATAAATTACAATAATGGATTGATTCATGTTTGTAATTAGTGTTACTAATCCATCTATCTGAATACCCTGCTAGAAATATTTTGATATTATTTCCCATCTGGAAGAAATGTTGTTATGGTACTTCATATTAATCTAGTGGTTAAGTTACACTTCAATAGAAGATATCACTTAATATTTAAGAAGATTATGACATATATGACTCTTACTCGATTGATTAAATACAATTATTTTTCAAATATAATTGAATTAAATTATCATTTTTACACTACTAAAATTTTATTAGTCTCTATTGAGAAAAGATACTTAGTATACTAACAAACTATGTTTCCTATTTTAGATAAACAATCATCATAACTAAATGGGGGCCACAAATATTTTAGATTTTGTATAATAATTTCATGTGAGCTATTATAAATATAATTTTAAAATCATATACTTCTTGATATTCAATTAATATTTTAGAAATCCTGAACAATGTGAAATAGTTAACTTGGAAATTATAGAGGAACCTATGCGCTATCTTGTTTGGGAACATGTTACCCATGTAATCATTGATCAAATATGTGGATTAAAGGTATTTAGAGACTCACATTTCATTATATGAATAAATAAAACATTGGTTGTAAAATTAAGATCAATGGTGAGTATTATATATATTAAAAATCATCCATAAATTCTTCCAAGTAATTTTTTTAAAATTTAAATGAAATAAAAAACCAATTGAAAACTACATTGACTAATGGATAACATATCAATGGTAATATTATAATAATATATTAGGACCCAATTAGAAATATTTGTCCAAAACTATTAGTTAAAGGATGTTTTTAGCTATAAATGAACATGAAAATAATTAGTTCATCTTGATTAATAATCATATAACCAATATGGATACTAGAATCTTGTCAAGAATGAAATTGTTTCTATAATATAAACATATATACTTAAGGATAGTTTTAGAATACTTAATATCTATGGGTTACAGTTCTAGATGCAGATGAGTTAGTAGAGGAATGTTGGGATCCTCAAGGTTCTGTTAGAGGATTAGATCTAGTGACACATACTATGTATGATTTCATCCCCCACAAGTTTGTTCATGTTCACTATGGTGGCAGATAAATATATTCTTCCAATAAAAAAGTAGTAAATGGAAATATTCTATGGTTGAAAATTATGTTTGAATTCCAGTAATGTATTCTATGAATCAATATTCAGGGACACTAAATTTTGAATTTTTATAAGACTTGTTACTACAAGTGAGTATTTTTGAGAAACATAACATGATTGGAATAATCTTTTAACCGTAAATCATTATTGATCATTTGAAATTTTAATAAATGAAAAAACATATACACCAATAATCATGAATAAAATTACTTGGAATTATACAAGTTAAAGAATAATTATTGACTATTATATTATAATATTGATTTTCCTGGGAACACCATTTTGAGGAAACATTATACAATATCTCTATATTACATGACCAAAATGATTATACATGGTACATTTATTTAATAAATAACTTCAAATGTTAGATGAAAACAATAAACATAAAAAATATATAAAGATAACATAAATTAATTTCAAGATGAATCATTTATAATGTTCATATAATATTTTTTTGGAAAATGAGTGACATGTGTTTGTAATTGTTTAGTGGGACTATTATATGATTTCAAGTAAGATATTTTGATAACATATGGAAAACAATTACAATTTTTTTAAAATTATGGAATGAATTTATATAATAATGTCTTCAAGTAGTAACCATATACTAAGGAATATATTCTGTAATACTAAATTCATGGGTTTTTTTGAATTTAGTCATTGTAAATATATTACTAATGTATTGAAAGATATAATTTGATACAATTCAAGAACAAATTTTGGTATTCATATAAGATTTCCACTAGATCATGAATGGGTATGGTAGAGATTAATGAAATTAATATAATTTCACCAACCCATGTCCAGAGAATTTATATCATATTACAAGATATGTACTATAATTTTATATTACTAAAACATGATATATAGTATGTACTTATCAAATAGATCTAACAGAATTGCACCAGCATGTAGTTAAGACTATCTGAAATTAAAAAGAAAAGTGGAACTGGATCAGTTTTTAGTTTCCAGAGAAGTTAGATTCCACGATATAAATATAATTGAACACTTATCTTCATTGTGTTTAATTTCATCAAATATTACTTTAAGGTAAATTTAATATGAAATACCTACCTATTATAACATGTGGTTTCCATATCCACAATAATCAAGTATGTTGGGTCTTCTATTATAGTTTAAGGAGTGGTTTAACAATGTTAGGTTCCTTTATTTTGTTATACAAAAAATATTTTTGCATTATAATGATAAGATTATACTATGGAAATAATCATGATGTCAGGTTTATGACATGGTAAAAAGTGGTGGATACACAATAATATAAAAAATTGAGTGATTTTCTAAACATAGGGATGTTGAAGTATACATATTTTCCCCACATACATATAGATTTACTATTCCTCATCACATAAATGTGGTGGAACTATAATTTATAGATATAAATAATATAATAATGGTAAATATGTGAGAACTAGCATGTCCTTAGTAGTTGTATTTTATGCAGGTGGGATTTTATAAGAGTTGGATACCTAAAACCATCTACATTTACTATAGATCTCTTGTATATTTGTGGAATTGAATACTAATAAATAAACTATCATAAATTTATTATTCTTCTATATATCATTAATTTGATATTGTCCTAGAATATTTGTCATGCTAAAAAGGTTATATTAGTTCCCCCCTATGATGAGAACGATAAATTTCCATGAAAATATTCATAAATATTATTCTATTATTGGATAAAATTATATTATGTGATAAAATGTATATTGACTGTTATGAATGTGTACCCTTAAGTTGGTAAGATCTAAACTCATGATGTTGAAAAATGATAATATCCAAGATGAGTGATTATAAGAACTTTTCTGTTGGTATAAATTCATTGTGTTTATGTCTTATTAGATATTATAATATATCATTATGGCTAACGGTCCTTGTAATTTAATATTATTATAAAGGAATGTCATCACACACATAGTTAAATTTATTAATCTAATTCAGGACAAGATAGTTCATTGAGAAGATTGGTCTATTTGGTGAGTCATGAATTATATATTAATCATGAATAAGTTAACAAAGGATTTTTCTATTCATTATTTATGGAATTCAATATCTCATACTTTTCTTCAAATATAATTTTTTTATTAAATACCATGGTCATGGTATGCTGACATGTTTATTTCAAATTGAAAAAGAAATATGTATGAAGAATATTGATTGAAGACATTAGTATAGATATTTCATGATGAGATATCATTATAAAAGGATTACATTAAATAGTGAACATTCATATGTAGTTGTTTTAATTGGGACCTATCCTCTTCCTCTATGGGTGGTCAGACCCATTACTAGGAAGTAGTCTTGAACATTTGGAAATCCCTCCAAACACTACTGAGGAAGAGGCCTAGGGGTTACAAATAATGTGCTTCATCTGATCTCAGTTAAATATTAATTCTATTTAACACATTGAATGAATATTATTCTCTAAACTCAATACTGATATTTATATTATATTTATTAAATTGTCATAAATTCTAAATAAATATTTTATCACCAGGTGATTTTTTAATTATGTGAATATAACTTATTTTGTTATCTCTTGATATATGCAAGATTATAAATAATTGTTTATTTAATAATAAAGAATTTATATTATTACCCATATATCAAAATGATTATTGTTTTCCTTAGGTAGTGAATATAATATTAATTATTTACAGAATGTCAAATATTTGTCACTTATTATTAAAAATATTATAAAATAATTATTTACTGACAAATAATTTATACAATTATGTGAATATTGAATTAATTTTTTTTGTTTAAATTCAATAAATGATAAGAGGGATGAATGGACCTATTTATAAGTCCAATGATAAATATGTATTAACATAATATAAATTATAATTTTCATTACATGGGTTAGTCCACCCCATGGATTGAAATAATAATAATATTAATTTACATGGAATGCGTTCCTTTTAGTTTTACCATATTATGAAGGGACGTTTTGTAGATGAATTAAAATCAATCCCTATCATTGCTTCTATAAATAGACAATTGTGAGAATTTTGAGAGGATAATCATTATGCACAACATTATACTCTATAGGAAATTGTCTCTCAGGGAAGAATATCACTTGGGTTTCCCCTCAAGATCAAGAGATTCTCTCTTCCAATTTTAATTCTCTCAGGAAGAGGAGATCAAGAGACAATATTTATACACTAAAGTGATTATGGGTGGGATTATGGTAGTTAAGCAAGATATTCGGTACCGACAAACTACACTCAATACAACATTGACGACGTTTTGAAATAAATGGACTATCTGCGTATCATCACTTGAGGGGATCAATGATGGATCCTCATTAACACCGAAAATTAATCCAAATGACATTTGGATGATCAAAACATAAAATGAATACACAACTCAAAAGTGTGGTATTTTTTCATGCAAATAAATTAATTAAAAATTAACCTAAAAATGACCATCTCTGGGTTCTAGTATAAATTATTTATCAATATTTATTGGAAATATTTTCATTAGTAATTGAATTAAAGATTATAATAATTTTGGATGAAATATTGAATCCCAAAAAATTTGAGATTTATATAGGCCCAATAAATTATTTTTCAATGAATGAAACCATCAATAAATAAGTTTATTAGTATATTTTAGCATAATACATAAATTCAACATTAGGTTGTGTATTTAAGGGTTTAGAAATAAACAAGATTTCATTTATATAAACACCAAATAAGTTGAATATATTGTTTCTACTATAGATTTCATGAAACTACTAGGGATGATGTGTTAGCTTAATGCTATAGGAGTTGAATTAATGACTCCGATAAAAATCCATTTTGATAATTCCATTAAAATAAACCATAGAAATAAATTTATCCATCACTCAAAGAAAAATGAAATTAAAATCAAATATAACTTTATCAAGGATAGGGTATAACATAGTTGGGTGATATTGGGCTATGTGCTAACTAAAGATAATGTCTCATGAATTATTTTTAACGGTGTACTCACAAAATATATTTCAATGAATCAAAAATATCTAGAATTTCAGTTGAATCCCCACACATGAAGTGACGGTATATGTGACCCCCACTCCCCAAGGTACGTTTTAAATATCTATATGAGAAGATCTGTATATTTTCTCTCCTACAAATAGAAAATGAGCGAGCTCTGGGTTTTTTCAAAAAGGGTGATAAGTAATTTTCTTAAAATGGAGAATGTTATTGATTGTGGGGGATGCATTCCATGATGAATCGATGAAAAATAAAATATATATGATTTTATAGTCGTAAATTTGACAATGCTAAATCTAATAATTCAATAATGTCATATAATTAAATTGATTTATAGGTTCTAGATGAATGTATTTACGAAATGTGGTTAAAGAAGTGGTCTTCTCAAGATCTTTACGATGTGAAATAATTTTTAACCATTAAAATAATTGTATTAGAATAATTTATATCAAATATCAAGACCAGTTGGTATGAAGGAAAATTTTTTTATAGGTAAATATTCAGCCAGTGATATCAAGAACAATGACATTCATTGATAATGTTTTCATGTTACTATTTCTTCTCACATAGATCTTGTATCATCTGGTATTTGAGTACGCATTGAGTAAATTGTTTATATATATCTTGAGTCTCTTTTCATAAATAATGGTTGAAGTAGTAATTATGCCTGTTTTTTTTAATGATATGTTATTAATGGTTTAAAAGTAGTTTAATAAAATTTCAAAAAACCTAAAGAGCGATATTATTGGAAAAAATACACAAGTGGATATTTCGATGTTTTTTGAAATGTTTGGTTTGTTAAGAATGACAATTTAAAAATGTTACAAAGTAGATTTTTTGAAGGTTACATTCTTTCATAGAGTTTTTCAAATTTATGGTTAATAATTTTGGGGGTAGAATATGTTTGGTGGTCAATCAAAAAATGGAAAAGGAATAATTTTCATAAAGATTCTAGGAAAACCACATAGTAGGTGTTGAAATCCATGTATAATATAGGAAAACTTACATGAGACTATCAAAAAGTTATGAGATCATATGGGGAGTCACAGATTACTCAATATCACATACGGTGCTCATATAAGGAAGTTCAAAATATTAGTCATTTAATGGGAATATTGTGGGGCCACATTGTTAGTTCATAGTCATAAGGTAGTAAAAATAGAAACACTATGGAAGAGAAAGAGACTAAAAAGAGTGAATAGTAATTTTTTTGATTTATATGTTTTTCATGTTTTCCATGCTTATATAAGGACCCCATAATCACTTTATTTGGTAGAGAAAAAATAATCAAGGATGATCTTTTCTAGATAATTATATTAAGGAGGAAGGAGATTCATGTGATAAATATGATTCAATGGAATACTATCAGTGTTGTATGTGGAGATTGTAGCATGTGGGAAGAGTATCAGGAAAAGGAAGGTTATCAGCATTGTCCGTGCATCAAGGAAAAATGCCATTTGGGTTGTGCACGATGTCTATGTGTTAAGTATGCAGAGGAAAAGATTATATATGAGGATCTTCATATTCCTCCCATGGTGGAAGGTGTTACCCCTTATAGGTGTGATGTTTCAAGTTGGTATTCATTCAAAAATGATCTTAATAAGAAAACAATTTCACTAATGGTTTTTTCCTTGAAGCATAAGCTGTATGGTAATGTGGATTTCATATCTTAGGTGAAAATTATATTCACAACAACATCAAATATGTGTGATAAAAATCTAGAGAATTCATAAAAATAGAATAATATTCTATAGGATAAGTGCATTCACATTAGTTAAGATATATGTAGTTTTTCAAAGTGTGAATGGTTGTAACCAAGGGGATAGAGAGTCTACTCCAAACAATGTAATGTCAATTCACTATAGTACATTCTGGGACATTGGAATATCGTTATTAAATTCTCCTTGGACTATCCTAGATTGGGTGAGCCACGTAAATTTATTTCACTTATACGATTTCATTTATGAATACGTATGTTGTTGCCAAAAGAATAGAAAAGATACTTTTTAATGATAAAAAATATTAAATTATTGGTTGTTTTAATTTTTATTACTATAATTAAACCACTCTCCCCACCACTCGCAGGGAATATATCCTAGTGGGGATAAAAATATTTCAATACCATATATAGAGATTTTTCTAATATTTCATCAATTTAAGAGATTCTTAGAAATTATAAAATATATTGAGGTATGTTATTGATAATTAAATTCTTCTATATTTATTTTCTAAAAAAACCTATTTCCTTCACCACAATCATTTTTTACAATAGATTTATGACTTAGAGATTCTAAATTATTTTCCATTAACATTTTGGAATGATCTTATAATATTATTTAACCATTTTTCAGTAGATTTATTTGATCTGTAATTAGTTTTTTTGTTACATTATAATGGATTTTTATTTAAGTTATTTGAGGGATTTATTTTCAACAAATACTAAAAACTAGAAAACATATATTGACACCAGGACATTATAAATTTTTACAAGTGCACTTGTTGATTACTTTAATTATATTAAAATTAAAACATTTTGATTATTTAATTCAAAATTTATGCCTCTGTCCTTGATTTTTTCTCATATATTTAAGGTAAAAATGATTTGGAAATTCAGTAAGAGGATCTAAAATGAAAAATAATTCGATCAAAATAATGATTTCAACAATGGATGATGGTTATAGGATAATTTTGGGGTACAAAACTGATGAATAGATATAATGCAAGGCCTTTGGAGCGAAAAACTAGATCTATATATCATGTGATGATTATATTTCATGTACCAGCACAAGTCATGACACTCATACATGTCATGAAGTAGAGGAATGAAACATAATGTGAAGTTAACATCTGTCATGACATGTTACATATATTTCACACCGTTAAAATTGTGAAGCATGACCCAAAATTTCATATGACATGAATTTGATACATGTGGTGAAAGATTTAAATGTTGTGTCACATGGAATTTAATGTTAAAGTCAGGCAAAAAATAGCCAGATTTGGTATATCATGAAGTTTTATCATGTTTAATGATTGGAGACCCACCTTTGACCTCATTCTGAAACATCATTAATGCCATTGATTGCTACATGATACCATTTTGACTCAATAAATAAAGATACATGCTACTTCTATCAAGGAGATCCTGATGACCAATGCATGGATCAAGAAGCTTTGTAATGCAGGGTAAGAACTTGTTCTATCTCTATTTGCAATTATTATTTTATATTCATTCCCTCTTATTATCTCATCACTTGTATAAGGGGGTAATCCCTCTTTCTTGGTTTATGTAGTTTAATGGGGTGGTCTCATTTGATTGATTTTCTTTTCTTTATTTGTGTATTTTGGATTGTTGCAGTTTATTGAATAAATTTCTAATCTCTATAGTATTCATTTAACATGAAAATTGGTATTTTAGTATGAAAAAAACATTATAGATTTCATGGAATGTTTCCCTAAATCAAGGTATTTCCATTTTAATATTAATAGAAACCAGGTTTAAAAATGGTATTGAGACAAAATCGATTCATAAAAACCCCTAAATTACTCGTGTGATGGAAAAAAAGATTTTCATATCATAGATGGGACTCCAAGACCATTTGATCTCTCTCATATATAATTTGACACAAAATATAGATTAATCAATTATTTTTAAAAAATAAAATTTAACCTAAAACCTGAAACTACAAAATGTAGGTATGCTTTCAAATCTAATTTCAAATCCAACAATCAATCTTATTCTTCTTCATTATGTGTTTTTCAATTTAATAAAATTAGTTTTATTCTTCACCTCTTTCTTCAACAAAAATAATTAAAATCATTTCTAAACACAATTTAACTAATTCACCACCTATTTTGGTTCAACATTAAACATTCCTATTACTAAATTTTAATCAATTGAGTATTATATTTTGATTATTTAAAAGTCTATATATTTATTTGATACATTGGGAAATAATAAAAACCTTTGGTCCTATCAAAACTAGTGCCATTATTGGGGACATTTACAGGTTATTTGTATGATTTTTAAATCTAATTAGACTTTTTTTATTTAACACCTATTTTTACGACATTGGTTATTTTTGTTTACGATTGAAGGCCAAAAATGTACGATGACTACCAAGGATATTTTTTACTTTCTATTGGAAGATACGGTTTAGCCATTATATGAATAAGAATGTTGAAAAATAAATCTGATGAGAGCCTATAAACATACCCAATGATTGAATACTAAATAACTCATATCCAGAATCCATAATTCAATAAGGATAACCATGAGAAAATAATCATGGATAAAAAAACGTATACACCACAAATAATGTTGATTTATATGATAATCATGATGCCCTTGTATAGTGACCCTAATTTTTCATAAGTTACTTGTTCCATCATTTTATAGACAAACAACATAAAATAATTACAAAACTAGGATCCACATGTTTAGTTTGTTAGAATAATTATGACAGTACATGAAATTTACAAAATAAAACATCACCATTTATTTAATTCATTATTCTCTATCTTTTTTTAGCCCTCATGTTCTCCTTGTTACAAGTAATCACCTAAGGATATACATCAATTAAAGGGGTGAGATAAAAAACTAGTAAGATGATAGTTAAGAACATGAGTCAATATAAATGGGTGAGAATAATTATAATCCGAATTACATAGGTATAGTATCATAATCATGAGAGGGGTATTAATAAAAGGCATGTAATTTGGTAATCCACAAAATTGAAACATCATGTCTTAGTGGTCAACTATAAAACATATTTTTGAGCAAAAATTGCATCATGTTCATGCATATTTAAATTTGATCATGAGATATATCATATTACCTAATTAATTAGATTTATATATAATTTTTATTAAACTCATAACATCATAACATTTATATTATTTTAAATAAGTTTGTGTTCTCCTGTTACATCATAACATTTACATTATCATGCATTCCATATAGAATGTATATGAACCTTAAACCTGAAATAACTCATAGAAATAGATGGGTTTCATTTCATAATGAATAAATTCATGAATAAACATTGTGGTTCCCAAAAGAAATGTATGACAACATAATTTATTTATTAATCCTTAATTTTGAATGCAGAAGAAACAATCAAACCTGAAGTAAATGATGTGTTTTTAGAACGAAGATTTATTTTGAAAAAAAACATTTGTCGTAAAACAAGATTGTTATCATTTAAATCTGAAAAAATTAATATAAATATCTATACTGAAAATAGTGTGAAAAAGGGAAAACACAAATAAAGAGAGTTTTGTTCAAGAATTCAACGTACCTTATGTCTGAATTATTCCATCACATTGATATCCTATATGATAAAATTAGTTTAAATAATTAATAAATAACGAAAATTTTATACATTAATTCTATTCATTATGGTTTCACTATGTTCATTTATGGGTGTTTTTGAAGAGTTTTAGTGATTTATTTCATCTTTTGGTAGTGTTCATTTTTGTAGTTTTCATGATCGATTCATTTGTATATGAGTATGGATGTTCATAAAAAATGGGGATAGATTTCACAAAACTGAAATAAAATGTTTATAATTAAATTAAATCATATTAAATTTTCTTATAAAGAATTATTTTATAGGTTATGAGGATGAATCATTGGAAAAAAGTTAATGATGACTGTTTTAGGTTAATTTTAGTAGTTTTTCGATCACAATGACCTCATTTTGTTAAATCAGTTAATTTTATTTATATATATCAGTTATATAATATAAAGAGGGTGGAAACATAAATTTTAAAATATTTTTCATCCATTTTAATTGTATCATTGACATTGTTGAAGTAATTGAAAAAAATATTTTCCATCTCGCATGATGTCGGTAAATTGAAACATCAAAAGATATGATTTCTTTTTTAGAATAAATGAAATAGAGGGGGGAGTTTAATGATGAACCTTACATTAACATTATATAATTACTGCATATTTATGTTAATATATTTATCATTCAATTTATATGAGGTATCATGTGGATATAATAAAAATATAAAAAAATTGAAACAAATTAAAAGAACTGAAAGGGGAATTTACCTCTAAAATTTCTCCTCCATTAGATCATCATTATGGAAAATGTTTTTTTCTTGTTATCATATCAAGAGATATTATCCAATGGGGAGGGTCAAAAGAAGATTATTGTCCAAAATTAGGGCAAGTATCACAGTTTTATATTTTTGAGGAAAATATGTGTTGATAGGTGGTATTTATAGTGAAGAATAGCGGTGTTTTTACATTATTATGTTCATTAGTTTATTATTTTCACTCAATAATATAAATAGTTTTAGATTTATCACAAATATATTAAAATAATAGAAGATATTTTGAGATTTTGGTCATAAAAGTACCATAAATATTTTTATAACTCCATAATTTATGTATTTAGATTTTATTGTAAATTATCATATTTTACTATACATAAAAAATTACAGTATTTTAGAAAAATCAGTAATAATAATCCTAACCATTTTTCGATTTGTATAATTCCAAATGGAACACTATTTTATGAAATTAAATTTATAAAAACATGTAATATAATTTTTTTATTAAATTTATCATTTAAATGAAAAATATATATTTTAAAATTATTACGAATTTTATATCACTTTTGAAAATTACTTAAGGTCTTATAAAATTATCCCTAAATAATAAAAAAAATATTAACTTTTGAAAACATTTTAGGAGAATGAATATTTTTTAAAAATTTAAAATAAATAATAAAATTATATTTAAATATTTATTTCTTGAAAAAATACCTACACAGGATTATTCATTTTTAAAACATTTATTTACTTATACTAGGATATAATTATACCATAAATTAATTTTTATGATGACAATATTTTATTTTTACAATCATGGTTGAGGTTATTATTTATTTCATTGGTTAAAAATTCATAAGGGGTTTACCACTATTCATAATGTCAAGTTACAAATTCATTGATTTTGGTATCTTTATTTCAAAAAGTACTTATTATTTCATAAATTCATAGTTTATAATTATTTTATTATAGTCAATAAGTGATTTAATGTGATTTAAACTATATAAAATTATTATAAGAATGGAAAAATTCATTTCATAAAATTTTGTTCAACACAGTCTTCCCACATTTTTAAATGTCACCTTTAAAATTTTGTTTTACATTAATAGGTTAGTGTAATTCTCCTTCATTACCGAATATGGTTCCCATGTTTCTTATTATTACTTATATTTCCTCCACAACACTATGACTTGGTGGGTTTTCCTGTTCTGTAGAATCATATATATCCAGTCTAAAATCATTATTGGAACCTCCACATAATAGAGGCCATCTTCTAGATATTAAACCTTTGAATTCAGTACATGTGAAGTATATGATATTTACTTCTCCATGAGTGATATGTTGATAAAATTATGATCGTTTTCCATATTCAGTGGACGTTCAAAGAGATAGTCCATGGCCCCTGTACAATCAAGGATCTCAAATGGTCTGATGTACCATGGGATTAGCCTCTATGTTTTTTAATCCACATGAATCTCTTCCATGGGGATATTCAAAAGAAGTCTTTATCTCCAATATAGAACACCTAAACCCTTTAATGATTGTCATCATGAATCTTTTTCCGAATCTGAGTAGAATTGATATATTTTTCAATGGATTGATCTTTTTTTGTCATGTATTGCACAAGATCAGGTCCATGTAACATTCATTCACCTACTTTATCGCAACAGGTTTAGGTTCTATAGTGATTTTCGTACAGATATTCATATTGAGCCATTAGAATACTCAAGTGGAAGTCATTATTGTATGAGAACTCAACTAATGAGAGATATTTATTCCATCCATCTTTTAATTCTAATTATTAGGATCTTATCAAATCTCAGAAATTCTGAACATTCCATTTATATTAGCTATCATTTTGGCGATAATATTTCATGGGAGAATATAATTATGTTCTCAAAGAATGGTGAAGACTCCTCCAGAATAAATATGCGAACCTAGGACCAGGATCAGAGATAAATTATAGTGGAACCCCGTACAGTCTCACCAATACCAAACATATATCATTGTACATTATTCGAGGGATACATCATCCCTAATAGAGATAATGTTGGAGGTTTTCTTGAATCATTCCGCCTCAACTCATAACACGTTATTTAAATTGGAAGTCTCGAGGATACCCAAGAAAAATACTATAAAGACAATATCCTAATTCAACAAGGTTATAAGTAATGGAAACGTCATCCCTTTGTAATTTTTTCACACTTATTTAAATTTATGAAATATCAAGCACCGTGAGATATACTCGACAATATTTTTCCTCAGTTTATCCCTCCATACGTGTTCCCAAAGATCATTTTACATCATTGTACTCCCAAGATGAATATATAATGTTGAGATATGTGCATTATCTAAAAGAGAATTCTTTATAACAGATGATTAAATTACACAAATAATCATTCCTAACTAAATAACACCATCATAATTGATATGGAACTATTTCACCTTCCCTTTATTTACTAATTTGTTCTTCTTTTGTAACACCATATCATCCATTTGTCCATCCTTAATCTTCTTTTACATATATGGTTGGGAAATAATTTGGTACATTTAGGTTGTATTCCAAGAAATTATGATATTCAAAACCACACTTTTCATATCGATGATGATACAGACATTCTCAATCCAAAACATGGATATATTAAAAGTCTCTCTTCTAATAAGAGCAAAAGATACCTCATTTTGCAATCTAGTATGATAGTGATTAGAGAAATCATAGTCCTTTATTAGTTATAAATATATCCTTTGCACATATTGAGATGCTTTTGTGTGAATATATAAATTAGGAACTTATGATTGGTATATATGTCACACTTCTCACCATAGAGTTTGTGCGACAAAATGTTCATGGAAAAAATCACAGCTGTTAAATCCAAAACATGTGTTAGATAGTGCTTCTCATGGATCATCAACTACCATGATGTGTAGTCTATCACAACATCATTTTTCATAACTAAAAAACCCACTCATTTATTTTAAGCATCAATGTATATCACAAAACATTCTTTACTTTTTTAAAATGTGAGTACAAGAGTAGTGATTCACCTCTTCTTTATCTCTATAAATCATTCCTCGAATTCTTTATTCCATACATACATTACCCCTCTCCATGTTAACTTAGTTATTGGGATTTGAAATCATGAGAAATTTATCATGAAACTTCAGTAGTACACATCAAATCCAAGAAAACATTGGTTCTATGTGATACTTGAGGGTTTGAGTCATTCCTCAGTTGAATATGTGTTTGAGGGGTCCACAGAAATTATCTAAATTATGATCACATGTCCGAATATTTTGACATAATACATCCAACTGTAACACATATTGATCTTTGAATAAACCTATTCCTTCCTTAATGTCACCAACACAATCCTTAGATGTTATTAATGCTCATCCATTCTCTTAGAGTAGATGATAATATCATCAATAAACACTACTATATGTTTTTAAAGGTAATGTATAAATATTATATTCATCAAATCCATAAATATTTCAAGGGAATTAGTAAGTTCCAAGGTAATCGCAATAAAATCATAGTTATCATACCTTGTATGAAAAGTAGTCTTCTGAATATCTTTATTCATTACCTTCAACTGATGATATCCAGAATCAAGATCCCCCTTTATGTAGTACTGAGCTCCTCATAGATGATTGCACAAATCATCAATCATTGGAAGAGTATAATTTTTTTGCTGATCATTTTGAGTTCCTGATAATAATTAATTACCACAATGATCCATCATTTTTTTGAAAAAGTAAACTTTAACACCCCATGGTGATGAACTAGTGAATATGAAAATTTTATCCAAATTCCCATAAAACTACATCTTTAATTTATTCTGTTTGATAGGATCCATCATATAGGGACACATTGAGATAAGAGTAGTTCTGGGTACGAGTTATATTTAGATCTATACCTTAAAATATTACGTATGTTCGGTTAACTCTTCAATAAATACATCATTATATTCCCTCCCGATGGGTAATTACCCTAGGATGATACATTCCTTTTACTCAACCATTTGAGGGAGGTATTATTTTTCACAATGAAACAATACCCACATTGTATAATTATTTTCAAGGGGAGATACATGATCTTCATTTCATTTGTAGAGGAGCATGTGATGGTTTGGAATATTAAAATATATCTCTATTTCATGAATGATTGTATGTTCTCTATTTAATGGGTGCCAATCCATTTCAATTATAGCATTGAATTTCACCATGTGAAGTATCATGTGATTTTATGGAAGAATATTTCCACATACTCAAACATGAGATGATTCCAACACATTTATTTCAATGATTACACCACATGGTATTTGTATCGATATATATACTTAAATGATTCAGGGCTTCAATTGATTAGTTCTTTACAACATGTATGATATAAAGGAATTCATAGAACCCAAATCAAATAATGTGTTTTTCATCCATGATTGAATAGTATGTATACCTTGAATGACTTCATTTTATTGACCACTTCTATAGTATTGATGGAATAATCCATCCCATGGTCCATTGGATTTTGTGGTTGATGGCGCTTACTACCCTAGAGGAATATAGGTTTAGTGAACCAGATTTTATAGTTCCCTTTATATATACAATGGTAGTTTTTGAGAATGGGTGTTTCTCTCCCTTCAACCACCACATATTCCTAAATCCTCATAGCTTTTAGAAATTCATGATCATGGTGGAATTTTCTTCTATACTTGATGAAATTCCTCATCCATTTTAGATAGTTGACCTGATGGTTCTTCCAACATTTTTACATGTGGGTGATTGAGTTTTTCCTCATTTATCATTATATCCTCTATCTTGAAACTCAATATTTCAATTCTTATCACTATAACTATGGGAATATTCTCTAAACTCCTTCTCTACTTGGAGAGAACATCAGACAACTTCTTTAGAACTCAAAATGACTCAAATTTATAGATCCTATAGAAGGTATGGTTTTAAACCACTAATGAATCTATCAATTATTTAATATTTTTTGATAACAGATCCCAAAGCGTACCTTACAAACCATGTGAAATTTTCTTCATAGGCTGTGAACGATTCACTGTCCTTTCAATTGAGTTTTATGAATTATCTCTATATTTTTATGATTATTTCGAGAGAAATACATGTTAAAAACAATATATATTAGTATTCTGATTCTATATATTCAATTTAGTATTTTATCTTGGTGTTTTTAGTCAAAGCCCACCATTGATTGACCTCCCCATCTAAATGGTAATGGTCTAGAGACACCTTCTTCATCTTAGAATATTTAAGCATACAAAATTTCTTCTCTATTGAGTAGAAACAGTATTCTATGACTTGTGGATCAGAATAACAATTAAATGTTAGTGGTCATTACCACAAAAAACACTCGATATCTGGTTTCTCTATATTTTATGATGTAATATGTTTCACATTATTGAGGTTATTGTTTATAACTGGACACAGTTGGGTATGAATCTCCATGGAATTTTGAAATCCTCCCACTACGGTATTGGGGTCATCATTTGGGAAATCCCATCATTTTGCCTCACACTGGTAGTTGGAATGGTTTCCCTTGCTTCTAACAATTTTTTAAAATAAAAATGGTTTGATGAAAATATAAGGAAACAAGTTGTGACTAAATAATGTATTCCATTTTTAAATTAAGCCTAAAGGTATATATTTTGGTCTCTATATGATTAGAATTTTTTTAAACTATATTATTGGGTTATTACTAATATTTTGGCTCAATATAATGGTTTTCAATAAGGTTCCCTAATCCTAGTTCCAAAATTAAATAAATTGTTCTTTGATACCAACTATAGAGACCCTTATTTTTCTTACATAAATTATTACATCATTTTATAGATAATAAATAAAATAATTACAGAAAAATGATAAAAAGGATTAGTGTGTTGTAATAATTAGGAACATACATGACATTCAAAAAACATATCATGATAATGTATTTAATTCATTCCTCCCTAGCTTCTTATTATCCCATGAGTTCTCTTCAGTACAAGTAATCAACTAGGAATATACATCCTTGAAAGAGGTGAGCTTAATGCCTAGTAGGAGAATAGACAAGAACATGAATCAATATAACATGGTTCAGTATAATAATTATCATTATGAACAAGGAATCATATCAAAATCATGATAGGAAGCATTATAAAAATTATTGAAATGTCTCAATGTAAAAAATAATTCAACATCATATCATAGTGGTCAACTACCACACATAGTTTGGAACAAATCCGGCATGATGTTCTCACATATTTCTCTTTTTTCAACAGATAAATCACATTTCACAATTACTTGGAGTGATTTATTATTTTTTCCAAACCAACCACATCATAACATATACATTGTTCCATATAATTTAGGGCACACCCATCATATAAAAACATTTACATTTTCATGTATTCCATATAGAATATATATCAAGATTGAACATAAAATAACACATGGAAAAGAATGAGTATAATTTCATAAAAAATAGAATCAATAATAAACCTTAGAGTTACCAAAATAAATATGTAATAACATACTTTGTATAAGAATAATTAATTTTGAGTGAAGAAGAAACAATCCCACGAGAATAAAATTATGTGTTTTTGGAAAGAATAAATCTTTAGGAATAACCTTTTCATTCTTCAAAAAGTAAAATATCATACATTTATATCCCAAAAGGATAATATAATTATGAATAAATGGTATTTATATAAAATTATTGAAATATAAATACTAAAAATGGGGTGAAGGAGAAAAAACCCAAAGAATTAGAGTTGGGATTGAGAATTCCCCTAACCTTTCGTATGACTACTTCCTTCAAATAAATATCATGTATAATCAAATTTGATTCATTATTTAAAATATAAAGAACATAAAATACATTAATTTTATTCATTTTGGTTTTAATAAGAACATTTATGGTTTTCTTGATGAGTTATAGTGTTTATATTTAATTATTTAAGAGTATAAATGTGCATAGTTTTCATGATCAGTTCACCTGTATATGAGTATATAAGTTCATTTAAAATGGGGATAATTTTCTAAAATTGAGATCTTATTTTATTAATTAAATTAAATAATATGAAATTATCTTATTTATATTTTTTTATATTATGAGGTTAAATAATTCGATAAACGTTAATGATGATTGTTTTTGGTTAAATTTAGAGGTTTTCCAATAACAACAAACACATTCTTTTTATCATTTGGTATTTGTATGTATGTTAGTTCCAGAACATAAAGAGTGTCAAAAAATTCATTTTGAAATATATTTCGACTGTTATAATTATTTTATTAAAATAATTTAAGGCTATAAAGGAAAATACTGTGTGTCACCCATGATGGAGGTAAACTGAAAAATCACAGGCGATGATTTCCTTTTAAGAATTATATAGAGATAGAGGGGGAAATTTTTAATGATGGATATTCGATTAACATGAAAAAATTTCTAGTATATTTTAGGTACAAGATTTATCAAGTAATTCTGATGATGGGAGGCTTAGATAGAAAAAGATAGGTAAAAACATGAAAATAAATTCCAAGAAAAGAAAGAGGAATTTACCTATTAAATTTCATCATTATGGGAACCTCTTTAGGGTAACGGTATCAGTCTTTTGGTGAGACAAAGTTATCATATACATGGGTTGGAGTCTAGGTAATTGTATTGTGTATAATTTTGACATGTTGAATTTTTTTATAATTATGAAGAAATGAGGTGGTGAGGGCAGTTATTTATAGTGTAAGAGAGGGGTGTTTTCTCATTATTATTTTCATTAGTTTATTAATATCACTCGAGACTATGAATAGTTTGATAATTGGAACATAATATGTTACATTAATGAAATATTTTTTTTGTATTTTTCCTTAAATCATTTATGACTCCATAATTCATGTATTTATATTTTATCGTAAGTTATTGTATTTTACTATTCATAAAAATTTCAATTATTTTAGGAAAATACCAAAAATTAACAATAAAATTTTTTTATGTGTATAATTAAAATATTAACCCCATTTTATGAACATAATTTTCTAAATATGATTAATTAAAATTTTAATTAAAATCATCCTTTTCATGGAAAATACACATTTTATAATTATAATTTATTTTATAACACTTTTTAAATTAACATAAGGTATCATAAATTTATCCTAAAATCAAAATAAATAAAAATAATAATTTATAAATACATTTTATGGGAATAAATGTTATTTTAAATTATTAAAGTAATCATTTAATTGAAATTATTTATTTATGAATAATAAAAATACCAACACATTATTATTAATTTTTAAACTTTTAATTACTTATACTATGATATAATTATTAAATAATTTCATAGATAAGATGTAAAAATTTTATATATACATTAATGGTTGATTTAATATTCCCTTGGCTAGTTTACAACTCATAATGGTCATATTATTTTTCATAATTTCATGTTATTGTTTCATCAGTATTGGTTCCTTAAATTATAGAAATACATCTTATTTCATTATTTCAAAGTTTATACTATTTAAATTACATTATATAAGTGATTTTATATGATTTAGACTATATAGAATTACTATAGGAAAATAGAAATTACACTTATAAAATCATGGTTCGTTGCACCTTGATTTTGCAGGTTTAAAAGTTGATGAAGAGAGTAACCTTTCTACAAAACATATGCAGGAAAAAGCATAATTCATAAAAATAAATATTGAATATTTTGAATAAGAATATATATATAAAACAATTGAATAATAAGGGACCTCAGGTACTAAGGTTTTAGAAAGATTCATCACAAAAATAGAAGCAAATTCTAAGGAAGAAGAGGACGATGTGGATAAGCCAGCTATACCCTGTGATGACTACATGGTGGAACATAAAGAATAAGAAATAACATAATTGAGAGGATGGATTCTTAACACCAATAAATTCAACTTACAATACAAAAAATTGAAAAAAAATTATTTTTTCCATGTCTGGATAGATGATCAGATCCTATTAGTAAAAATCTCACTATCTATATTTTGGTCACCACATCAGAGTTCCACACCAATTTCAATAAAGATAATTTTACTTGATATATGTGGATTTAAAAGACTAAATTGGGTTTAAACAAGATTCCTATCTCTATAACACTTCAATTAGCTAATACAAGTATAGTCGAGCTACACTCCCATTAAAAAACGACCATCTTTTTTAAGGAAACTCATGTTTTTTTGTTTTAATTTATTTGTTTTGTATTTGTAAGCATGTATAATATCACATTATATATTTCCAAATTCATTGAAAATTACATGTTCTTTCATCTATTTATTTTTAATTTTTAGGACCATCACGACACATGCTGGAAGAAAAGTAAGAATCATAATAAGAATCTATAGAACCAATACACGTTTTGAAATTAACTATTTCAATGTTGTGTAATCAATAAAAACATGAATTTGGTGAAGGTAGAACCTGAAAATACATTTTAATGATATAATTTAAAAGTGAGTAAGAGTTTCAATTAATTTAATTTCAATTATATTCCCCAAATTAAATTTATTTAAAATATTTAACATCCAATGAAATGTAATCAACAGATTATTTCTTTAATAAACTAAACTAAAATTAATTATCTAAATTTGACAATTATCATTCCATGAATTTTAAATTTATTTTTCAAAAAATTTTCAGGATAAAAATTATGAAAATAAATTATAAAGAAAATCATGTAGATTAGGATTTGGAAAATCGTGATTTATGGAGGATATTACTTTTTATAAATTAATTTTTCTGGTATTTTTCTTTGCTTCAACATTCTAATAATTTCATTCATTTATTTAATAAAATTTATTAATTTACTTGAGTGATTTTACCAACCGTCACTATCATTACAGATACATTATTTGACCCAAAATTTTCTAGTCTTTCGATAGTGTATTTCATTTGAAACATGGGAATGTTCTCTGAAAAAATATACTTTGTTTCTTATCAATGATATGAATAAACAAAATCACTTTTAATATAATTTATGATTATTTTTTATCCCATATCCTAACACACACCAGACTTAAATCAATTATAATACCCATATAAACCACGAACATCATTATTAGAAATGATATGTGTTATAAGACCATATCAATCTTTCCTAGATTCCCCTAAATATTTTCCGTTTTAATAAAACATAGGTGTCAGGGAGATAAAAACCGGTGGAAGGGATGACTATTTTGTATTGAATAATTGTGGTTTAAATTTCATTATATTTTAGGGAAGGCACATTCATTGTATTTATTGCAAACCCTCCTAAAAAAATATATTTTGTCTAGGGAAATTCAAAAATCATAGTTTATTGAATATTTATCTTATTATAACTATTAAAAATAGTGTATAGGGAATATAATTTGGTTTTGGGTGGTAGATATGAAAATTATTCCCATAGTAAAATTAAAAAATTAAATAACGAAACATATAAAAATAAAAAAGGGTGGTTTAGATATTGAATTTTTATATCTTTACAATCCTACTCTATGATACTGGGGGAAGAAGACAATTTCAATGATTTATTTCTTAATTATCATGAAATGTGATTTAGATACAATACTCTTTTTTGTTCCTTAGTTAAATTAAATTATTTAACTTCCTACCTAATTCATTAGAGTCATTTGATCTTAAACAGTGAATCCATCATGATTATTTTTTTTGTCTTCTTGCGGTGGATATGTTAGATGATATGAAAGACTATATTAAGTGAAATGTTCATAAGGTATGTTCACAATTCTATTCATTCGAACCTTAATGATGTGTGTAGTAATTCACTTGGTGTAAATTAAAAGTGATATACCTAACAATATAAAATTGTAAAATGTATATAAATAAATTGAAAATTATTGAATACTTCAACAGGAGAAGTAAAATACATGGACGATTTATATTATATGAAAAAATAGGCATTGATAAATTTTCTATGTATGATGAATGAACATTTAACATTCCATTTAATCATGTGCTATTTAAGATAATAAACATAATGCATGGTAGATTAACAATATGTCGTAGTATGTTGATATTCCATACTTGAGGACATGTATCAATTAATGTGTGGGGGTTTGATAAGTGCACTTATTGAATACATTTCTGATATTTAAATTTAGTGATTTTGGTGATTTAAATATTAATTCATTATTATTTTCTTGATCTATTTCTCATATTTTATAGTATGTAACTAGTAATAGGAATTGAGTAAATTAAGATAAAATGAAAAATTATTACACAAAAGGAAATTTCTCAATAATATATGGTGACCCTAGAACAATTTAAGGATATAAAACTAAAGAACTTATGAAAAAAAGGCATCTAGAGAAAAAGAGTGAATTTATATATCATCTAATAATTAAACGTTTTGTACTATTGAAATTCATGAAAGTAATACATATCTTTAAGTGCAGGAAAGAAGCATGAAGTGATGTTTAAATGTTTCACATCATTAAACGTATATGTCATGATGTGAAACAAATGAAGTATTCCCGAAAGACTCACATGTCATGTATTTTGATACATGTGCTACAACATTAACATATTGTGTGATTTCTTCATGGTGTTTCATGATTGGGATGGGAATAAAATGGTCATATTTGGTGTATCACGATATTTTAACATGTTTTAATAATTAAAACCCACCAATTAACCCCATTTGATCAATACATAATTCAATTTGTTGTTTCGCAGGACTATATAGAGTCTATAGATATATGGATATGTTTCTTTTGTTTGGGAGATCTCAAAGACCAAATATTAGATTAAGAAGTTGCACTGTGCAATGTCTTCCCCAATTCCATCTCTAGTTTTTCATTATTCTTTTTTATTCATTATTAATTAACCCATATTCTCTTGTCACTATATTGAGGGGGTAAACTTGAATTGTGCTATGGTTAGCTAGATGAAGGAGTATTATTTCATTGAAATGATTTAATTTTTTTGTATTAATGTATTTTTGAACATCCTGGTAAATTGAATCAATTTATAATCTCTATGTTTTAATTTTATCATGACCATTTTTATGAGAATTGGAAATAAATTTTTTAGATTGTTCAATTGGTTACCCTGAATCAAGGTATGGCCATTGTCACATTATGGTAAATGTAGTTAAAAAATGTTTATGAGAAAAACATAATTCATATAAAACAATAAATTTATAGGGTGAAGGATTAAAGGTGATTGTCACATCAATGAGGGGATTCCATGACCATTGGATATCCCTAGTCTCAACTACAACAAAAAACATGGATTAATAATTTAACATTATAATAATACAATTGAACCTGAACCCTAAAACATCAAAACCCAGGAATTATTTCAAATATTATTTCAAACCTAAAAATTAGTATGCTTCATCTATCTTCTACATTCCTCAAATTAATCAAGCCAATATAATTATTATCCTCTTTATTTTAGTTAAATAAATAAAATCATTTGAAAACATAACTAAAATAACTCTCTATATCTATAGCTTTGACATTGAAATTTCCTAATAGTAAATTTTAATTAATTAAGAATCATTGTTTTATATTTTATAAAAAATATTATTAGACCTTTCAGGTAATGTAGACGAGATTTGGGCCTGTATATTTGTATTATATCAATATTAGGCATTGACCGAGGAAATTATTGGGGATGAATCCACTAAAAAACAAAAGGAGTTACCCTTTTATAAGAATTGTGATCTATTGTTGATATTCATGCTAAATTTAAATTTTTCGTGTTTATATTTTTTAAAAATTATATATTTCTTATTCTTTCATAGGAACTAAAAATTCATTAAATATTATATATGGTTGGGTACCCTATAAACTTTGAATAATTAATCCCAGTTCCATCTTCAAACCATATAATTTCCAATTTCATTTCACAAAACCATTATATCCATATTCCTAATGCATAAACTATATAATGATTATGTTTATTTCATATACAATGTATATTCAAACTGAATATATTCTAAATGAATTTTTTATATCTTGTATATACATATTACATTTTTATCATTAAAAATATCTTCCATTTACCTATTGCTAATATAATTGATATAACATATATTCCATTCTCATTTAACAATTATAATATCAAGAAAATAATGGGATATTTTTTTCATATTTTTATTTAATAATTCATACTATTTTTTAGATAATACATTATATGATATGATTTTTGAATATCATAATTTTGGTTTCTCCTGTATCATAATAGATGTAAATTCATTTATATCACATTATGAATTTCATATCTTCCATGATATCAATGTATCCAATAGTGAAACTATAATATTGATTTTATTACATTTCATTAAATTTATACATCATAGTATCTTATGGTTAATGGTGTATTACTTTTTATATTTACATTATAATATGAAAAACTATATTTCATTTCAAGAAACTAGTAGATGCATATTCCAATTATATACTATTTTTCCTTGTTTATACATATTTTTTTAGATAGTATATACACACAACATATCTTGTATATGAATACTATATATTCATTACCATTATATTACATATTAATATTCGAAAATATTTAAATATTTTCAATACGTATATCATACTTAAAACTCATAAACCATTATATTTTTTATTAAACAAAATCAAACATTTCTAGTCATAATGTTTAGTTATATACATATTTTGTTGCATAAAATTTCTTCATTTTAAGATTACTTTTATGGATAATAATTTTAAATATCATGATTTCATTATATACCTTATCATATAAAAATTATCAAATTTTTAATCATATATTTAAACTACCTAAACACTTCTAAATAAGCGAGCTTATAAATGAAATTCAAGAAAATAAAAATAAAATTGAATGTCATTTTATTGGGTTTTTGGGGGTCATATTATTAACCGTATTGGAAAATAGAAACCTAAATATATGATATATTATATTCAAAGTCTAATATAAATAAAGGTAATAAATTATTTCTACTATGATAACTAATGTAGTAGCCTCAATCCTTAATCCCAGATGGAGTGCACTATATGAAAATAATTGAAGCCACAAGAAATGGATTCATGTATTTAAGGGAATACATCAGGGCTAGATCATGATCTATATCATAGGATACCTAAACCACTGTATGATGTGATAATAATATCTATTAGAGTTATAAATAGTGATCAAGAAGAATAAGTTGTTTTAGGACTGAAGTAATTATTTTTTTTACTATATGATGGATCACATCCCATTAAAATGTTATTCCTCACATGTTTCGTTTAAGTAAACACATCAACCATAATAAATGTATCCATATAGATTTATTCCCAACAAGAATTATTCATTAAATCTAATTAAAATGAATATTTATGATATTTAAACCATTCATAATTGATAAGACCATAATGTGAGACACATGCACTATAACCCCATTATATTTACCAAGGAAAAAATGTTCAAAAGAATATATAACATGTAACACCATGATTAGACGACCTAGAATATATATTATTATTATAAACTAGATATTAAATTTTAGGTTATTAATAGTATTAAATAAATTGTAGAATTTACATAATGGCCATACTAAGTAAAAATTTACTAATAAATCTGTAATTAATAAGAACTCCACATTTAATAAATATATTTTGTTCCTAAAAAATGTTTCCTTCTAAAAATTATTTTTATTTATTTTTATGAGAAAATAATATAATTAATTTACTAAAAATTTATAAATTTTATTTTTTAAAACATAAAACATTTTTATATCATTATTTCAAAATTAAAATATGTTGAGATTTACGAATTATTTTCAAATGTATTATTTTTCAGTGAATAATGAAAATTACTATTTTTTCCAATATTATAATTTATTTTCATTAAATAAAGTAATTTAAAAGGTCCATTATATTTTTTATTTGATCTTATTGATAAATATAAATCATTATATTTATAAAAATATAAATAATTTCATTTTATTATTACATTTTCATGTTTTTTTGTATATATTTATTTTTATGCTAAAAAACACTATTTTCTAAAAATAGTTTCTGAATTCATAAAGTATATCCATTTTAATTAGATAATATAACCCCCATTAAAGAGGTATTTAAATTAAATTATTTTATTATACGTTTTTTTATAAATTTATATTCATATAATGATGATCTCTAGTCATAATGTCAACATTGGATCATATATTGCATGAAAATGTGTTTCATAATAAACCATTTTCAGAACATTTTGCAGTTTTGTTTTTAAATTAAATTCATCCAAATATGTTATTATATTTTATATAATGTATTTAATATTAAAATAATCATAATTAATATTATTTAATACGTTCAAATAAATTTTTTCCATAAAGAAATGTAAATAAAATAGTTATCATGGGAAAAAATTAAAACGGTTGAAGTGAGAAACATTAGAGGTAAATGTAATAAAATATTTAAAAAATGTAAATATATTATTGGTGGAGGTGTTTCTTGATCATATCACCCATAAAATACATTATATATCAATTTTGGTGCTACTTTTATGGAAAGTTACATCCCATTATTAATATTTATTTGGCGTATTTTAAAAAATATCACTCCATCTCAGTTATAAAAGGTCACCACATCCCCTAAATTCATCACAAAACTCAAAACGAAAAAATTGAAAAAACCCTATAGAAATATCTCCCTGATATCCTTATCAATATTGAATATCTTTTTTCTCCCAAATACAAAACCTTATGGTCATTAATATAAGATTAAAAGTTTGTTCTTCTTAGTTAAAGTAATCATATTCACTGCACTTATTATTTTAACTGAAAATTAACTTTTTTACTTTTCATGAACATTTATGGTCCAGTGATAAATCATGAGGTTACGAAATAAATATATCCAGATACCATAAGAGATATTTTTACCATTGGAATCTAATTGATGTCTGTTAGATGCTTTATTTCAATTTAATTTCAAACGATGATCATTTTCCTCTAAATTCAGATAATTCTAGATAAAGTCTTCAAACCAGTAAGTAATCTTGTCCCATTTCTAAATTTACTCCTCTATTTTTATCTTCTCTTCATTATATCCTTTTTTAAAATATTATGTTTCCTTTTAATCAACTCTAACATCAACTTATTAGTGTCCACGTATAGCAATCTCTTAGACACCTCATCTACATTTTATTTCATGGAATTCATCAATAATGATTCCTCCAACATTTCTTCCTTATATTGAATAATAATTTCCCATAGAATCTCATTTATGATAGTCTCAACTCAGTCAGTATTGTACACACTAATAGGTTGGTCTGTGTCCACTAAGACTACTTTCAATTTCTTTAAATTATCCAATAGTGGTACTTCATTATTGTTGTCATTATGGTCACCAAAAACATAAAAGATGTTACTAATAACAATGATATTTTAATCTATCACCTTAGACTTATCTTTATTTATAGATATGGTCTCCATTTGTTATGTTAAGTAAGATTAGTCCTCGTGACCTTTTGATTTTTTTACTTTGATCTGGTTACACCTTGATGTGTCTCAATTTCCTCTTCATCCCTTTCTTCTCCTTGGAGTGGGTATCCCTCTACATTGGATTTATTTTTAACTATTTTCTAAAAAAAGGATAGAATATTCATCACAATAATAATCCATTTGGAGTCCCTACTCTTCATTGAGTTTCTCTTCCCATGATATATAATGGTCTTAATTAAACCCTTCACACTACAAACCCTTTAATACGTTAACAAGAATAATATCTAGCACAACCCTAAGGTTGATCTGCACCCCATCCCTATAAGAGTTGGTTCTCTAGAACCAGCTTTGTGTACATTATGGTAACCCTTATTCATAGTTTTTAATATAATTAAAATCCTTACCAAAAAATGAATGATCCTCTACATATAATTATATTCATTAATTTCCTAAGAGTGGATTTCACCCTAAAAGGTCATAGTAGTTCCTCACTATTATGTGGACCTAGATGTTCCATGATAGTATTCTTAAATATGTGTTCTATAGCCAGAGGATATCATTTCAAGTACAAAAATGATATGGGATATTAAGGGTGAAGACCCATAGTAAATTGAGGTACCTTTTCATGGTGCACAAACTTGGTAATATAAGAAATAAAAATTTATATGTGTCATTAAATGTTACTATATAGGGATATGTGAATTGAACATTATACATTAATATTTTTATTAATGAATATTATAAATTATGTACGTTGATGTATTATTGAAAATTTTCATGACATATGTTCCTAGAAAGGTAGGATATGTTGGGTGTGCCTCAACTAATATTTCATTAAAAAATAATGTGAGAAATGATTTTCCCTTCTGTTATTTAATGGAAGTCATTATCCCAATCACTTTGATGGAATAATATACCGTAAATAAATCCACATCCAAGGGGATCTATAAGCAAGTTATATTTTTATCAAATCAAATAAATAATCATCAAGTATATAGTTTAATGGAACCATGATGCAACCTTTTTGAAAAAATATTTCATTATAAATGGATTATATTACACAGTAAGTGTATGTATGATGTATTATTTCATTTTCAGATTAACATACTTTTATAAGGATTCCTTGGAATTTTCGAGATTATAACCCTGGAATTTAGGTTGCTCGACCTAATAATAATGAGAAAGCGGTATATAGGAGCACAGAATATATATATCCATAATCTCAGTTGAATAATTTATATTATTATTTATTATTTATTATATTGAATAAATTTTATTCAGGCATATTGTAAAACAATTATTCATGGTTTCTTGATCGCATATATTATATCACTAGTTATTCGAGATAATATTAAGTGATCAGAATATTTAATAAATATTTATTTTATTTTCCTTGAATATAATACATATTTATTTATTTTAAAATAATTCACTGATAATAATTTAATAAATAATTATACATTATTCACTGATCGATAAATACTATGGAATAATGGTGTACTTAGTTCTTAGGTCTCATGAGATATAATATATATTCATTATAATTTTAATAAATAATATTTACTTTTAATTTTCATGATACACGCATGTCAAGAAACAATAATATTATTATTATTCTTTTAAACAGTGGGTTATATAAGGGATTAAATAAATAATAAAGGTAATATATATAAATATTTAGTTATGCCCCTTAAGATATTTAAACCCAATTATATTATCTTTCATGAGAAAAAATTGATTTCATTTGATGTGCATAAAAAACCATATATTTCTCTTGAATCCAAAGATACATCTCTTGTCCAAGAATTCTCCAAATAACATACAGAGATATTCCTCCACCTACCACTCTCATATTAAGATGTATTTAGGAAAATTATTTGGAATTGATTCTCAAGGCGGACATTGGTAAATGATGCAAGTGTTTTGATCAGTAATTATAGAACCCAGAGATTCCTAAGATAATGTTTATTGATTTTTGGAATATGTGTTGATCAATACTAGATGGAATAATCTACTATCTCATACAATTCAATGATAGTAAATCACAAATCTGTTGTCAGATCCATCAAATAAGAATGAATTTTTACAAGGTTATTATTTAATATCATTAATTAATTATAAATAATATGTGATGATCCGCTTATAATTTATAAAAGATCATCCTTTGTTTTTTCATTTATTAAATTTCATTTATAGTAGAAATTATCATCATTTAGATCTTTAAATGATCATCGATCATGGAAAAATAAAATTTGGGCATGACACATTGCATACTTCCACTATTCATAGAACAAACAAGTTGTATCAAACATGTCACATGATAAATTATAATTATTTAAAGACCCCTAGCTGATTTAAAAAAATTTCATTTAGTTTTGAATTCATGTTTCATCATTATTTATTTTGAAGTGTTATATATGATTTTTCCTCCATCATTTCACAAAAATATAATCAATTTTTTTTATTTTATAAGTGAAATAAAATCAAAGGACTCATTTATTTGTTCTAATAAAAGTGGCCTGATAACACAATAGATAATGTTGTTAAACATGGATGAATATTATGTGTACTAGTTTTCAATGCACAATTAATTAATTTTTAATTAATTCAAATTGTGTAAATAAAATACATGCAGTTGTTTTAATTTTACACCACCTGTTTACCTGTCCATCCGGACAAATGTTTAGCTGATGTGCGCACTATGTATACCACATAGAAAGATACTATATCCTTAATATTATATATTATATGTTTTATATGTATATTTTATTCATTTTTCTAACTGTTTTCATAAATATATTCGATGTTGGGAGAGGAATGGTGGTAAAAATACAAACAGAACTCAAAGACAAGTCAATACCCTCAAACCAAGTGTGGTTTCTCTTAAATATAGGTATGATCCTCTAGATGAAAAATATGAATATAATGAACACATTACTATAGAAATGAGATTGTAAAGTTTACATATATACTCCACTAAATCATGTATCTAATAGAGATAAATGAAGAAAATTTAAAAATCAAACATTTTATAAATATCTCTCAAATATATAAAGAACAATAGCACAAGGATTCTTGATATTGGTTTCTCATACCCTATGATAGGAAATTAAAATTTATTGAATAATACTATGAAAAATTGTTGATGTAATATTATGGTTCATGAATTATTGTCCATTAAATATAAAATGAAGTTTAACAATTTAGCTATAAAATTATGAGTATAAGAAAACAGATGGTTTCTGGGTGTACAGTTTGCATCAGAATCACCTGAATGTTAGTCATCTATGTGACTCCAGACTGATAGTGATATCTAATCAAAATAGGTTCACTACAATAAGAAATATAGGTAATAATCTTATGAAAGAAACATAATTGATGGAAATTTGTACCTCATTGAAAAAAATATAACATTTTTTACTCTACATTTGAAGAATAACACCACTTGTGGAATTGGAGGTTAGAAAAACTTAATAAAAAATGCATGGAAAAGATATATAAGTTAAATTAATTAATTAATATACCCAATCTAAATAACGAACAATAAAATACTTGTGATATATGAATTTTTGTAAATATGATCTGCATTTCATATCATCCAAATAAGAAAAATAAATCAAATCTTTTTGGTCTCATCCACATAAGTGTATGTGGTCAAATAAATGTGGTTTCAAAATATGGATAGATGTACTCAATTATTTATATTGATAATTATAGTAGAGTGTATTATGTAATTATTATACACAAGAAATAGATAGTTATTTATTTCATGAAATGTTTTTATCGAATAGTCGATATCGATATTGGTTTCATAATCAACGGCATACAATATATAAAAATTTATGGGTATAAAAATCCATTGAATTTAAAAATTACCTATAAAAATTTTATAAATCATGAGGTGGTATAGTGAAAACCCATGAGAAAAATAGATTTTTTGACTGTATGGATTGCAATGTGAACAATATGGATAAAACTATGTTCATTGAGATTCACATATCACATCTTTACTAGAAAGAGGTTGTTCATGTAGTGGTGTACACTCAAAATCAAACGGGGTTTTATATGGTAGAAACCAATACACTATATGAGTTATCGTATAGAATTAATAAAAATCTAAAGTATTATAATGTTTTCTAATGTAAATATTTCATCCAAAAAATATAATGAAATCAAATAATGTATGGTGATTATGTAGATGAAGAAATATTCTAGGGATATTTAATGAAGTGTAACGCCTAAAATTGTTTTAGCCATCAATACGGAAGAATTTTGTAAAGTAAGGATGTCATGATCATTAAAGATAATACCAAAAAAAATATAGGATATCATGTAGTGAGATGATAGAATATGATGAAGAACAATGAAATGGGGCATATTTAAATTTGTAAGAAGGGGAAGGCATGAAAAACATTCATGGGTAAAAATAAAATGATGCTTCAAAAGAAGTGTTGAATGAGGAAACCATGGATGAAGAAACTTCATCTAATCATCTTAAGAGAAGTGGGAGAACATAAATTGATAAATCCAACATCCTTTGAGAATGTATTATGCCCACACAAAAAGGAGAATGAGTAAGGATGTTCATGTTTTCTTCATATAAATTGTGGAACCAATCTTTTTATATCAAAATAGAAAAGGATAAATCATGAGATAAATACATGAATGATGAACTAGATCATATTTACAACAACCTAAAATGGGATCTTGTTAAGCGACCTATAAATCACTATATGATTAGATCAATATTTATATTTATAAAAACATCTATGATCATGGAAATCTGATCAGAAACAAGGCAATATTAGTGTGTAAAGGCTGTGCATACGTTAAAAGAATTTATACTAAAGAAAAAAAAATTCTTGTAGAGAGACTGGATTCCAAGAGGCTTTTTCATGATATAGAAATTCAAATAGGATTCAAATTTTATCATATATATGTCAAAATGGATTTTTTAGATGGAATTGTTGAATAATAAGTCTAAATTGGAAAACCAGTTCTATTTATGATTGGAAATTATGAATTAGCTGCTTTTAGATTAATCAATGACATAATTTATCTAAATTATGAATCACGTTCATGTTATTTTCAACTAGGTTCTTATATGATGAATATTCAATTCAAATGGGGAATTTTGGATCATAATATCTATGTTATAATTCAATGTAATATCAATTTATGGTTCATGTTTATGTGGATGCTAATATATTTTACTGAAGCACGTAAGGACCACTTGATGAATATTCTAATCAAATGAAATATAAATTTGAAATTTATATGATTTGAGAACTGACATACTTATTGGGTCTTCACATAATTTAAAATAAAGATTTATCTTTTATTTCATAGGCTAAAAATATAAGTGATGTTTTGAAAAAATTAAACAAGAATGACTCCAAATCAATTTCATGTATAATTTCTGTTATAAAAAAACAGGGAACACAAGATGATATTACTTATGTGAATCCCACCATGTATAGGAGAATCATTGAGAGAATATTATACATGACTACAACATGAATAGATATCCTCATTGAAATATTCATATCTTAACACATTTTATGTAATATGATGGAATTTCATTAGGAAGTAGTTAAATGAATCATGAGGTATATTCATGGTACAATAAATTTTGGTTTATAAATTGTTGTAGGAAGCGATAAAGAAGCGTCATAATTTTATGATACTGACTTGGAAAGATATGTGGTGGATAGAAATTCCAAAAGTGATGGAGAATTATTTAAATGAAAAAATGTGTAGTGTGGTTAAGAAAGAAATAGGAAATCACATAACATAGTAAGGCTCGAGCAGAGTACATATCTTATAAAATTCTTATGCTTACCTATTTTGGATGAAGGTATAATTAAATTATATTAGTGATAAGGTTAATCATCCCATGTTGATTCATTTTTATAAAAATAGAAATATTTTTCATAATAAAAATTGGGTTCATCACTCTCATAAAATACATATTTATATCATATATCACTTCATTAATAATTTTTATAACAAGGGGTGATTAAAAGTATTCATATTGGAACTGATTTCAAAGTGAATGACATTATTATTATGTCATTAAAATCGCAGTTGTTCGAGAATCATTAGTTGAACCTTGGTGTTTATCCACCTACCAGTGCCTGAGGAGGTTATAGTTGTTCCCCTCTCCCCAATAGTGTTAAATATTTTAATATGTTTTTGGAAGTGATGTTGGTTAATGGGGGAGATATGATACATGTGGAGTGTGTTTTGAGCTCCCTCGGTGAAAATATAAGTTCATTGGGTTTATTTGAAAGTGGGAGATTGAATAAACTCAAGCGCTAATATTTTTTTGGATGTTATTAAAGTTTTCTAGGTGGAGAACTTCTCAATGATTCTATGACACGATGATAATTATTTTTTATGAGAGAAAAGATAGAGATTATCTTGGAAAACTTTTTGCATTATAAATCATGATAACCAAATTCATTACTCAATTTTTTTATACATAGAGCTTTTCTCAGGTATACTTATATTTTTCGATATTTTTTTTATCATATATCAGGTTTAATAGCACTTGGTGCTTGATTAAATTTATCTATCGATTTAAAATAATCCCAAAGGGGAATATTTTTGGAACAATGTCCCTTCATATCTAAAAATGGAGATTTTTTTTCAATCCACACTAGGTTAATTATGGAGTTCACATGGAAAGTTATATTACAGTTTAAGTGGACTATAGTGTTCAAGGTCCATTCATTTCCTAGTATATACCCAATATTTGGGCTCAAAATCAATACGTAGAGGAATGAAATAGTAAATGTGGTTTTCTATGACTGAATCATCATATATACGGTAAAAAATGTGTTTTTTGAAGAATGGTTTTCATAGTGTGTGATATTATAAAATATTGGTAGCATCGCAAAAGGTGTGATGCGATGACAGTAATATCCACAACTATGTGATGCTTAGATAGAAGGTCGAATTACACTTTATCATTCTGAGTGAATGAGATTCATGAATAAGGTTTTTTTAGTTCCAAGAAAACTATTCTAGAGGTGTGGGAGCATTGTGATAGACTAAGCCTATAAATATAATTCTACCTATACTTCAGTTGACACAATAATATTTAGAGAAATGTGTGAATCTTTATAAATTGACGAACATGAAGTGCTTCATGAACTAGGTATTAAAAGTGACATTGAGCATTGAAAAAATACTACTATATTCTTTACCATTTCTTAGGTATCATAAAAAATTAATTTCCAGATGATGGGATATTTCATAATGACTCAGTGAGTTTTATGAAGTCAGTTTGTCCTGAGATGGTAGTTTTCATTGCGAACGAAGTGAGCTTCATGAAAGAGATTTGTGAATGGAAATATTAAACATACTAGTTATGTGAATATTGAATTCAATTTCATCAACATAGGACTATAGTGTATGAATAATCTCATGCGGTTTAGGTACAAGGACTTAAATTCCAATTTACTGAAGAAACCTTCAAGTCTCTAAACTGAGTAATACATTACTCAACTCAATGAGCTAGGTTGAGTCGATGGAAGTGTTATAATAAATATAGTGTGCTATATCTAAAATATTCTAAATGTAGTATAACTGGGATAGAGTTATTATTTTTGATATCATGTATTCAAAAACAACTTGTGATTAGTGGACATAGGCACGGCCATGACACTTTTGATATATGTTCCATGACTAGCCCTTAGTGGTGATCCAAGTAAAATTGATGTGTTATATCTCATCATGTGAATGTTTTATTACTAAACAATTCCATAATGAGAGGTTTAACATGTTTCATCCAACATGGGAACATGATCTGTCACTTTAAAAGAAATATTTGAAACCTCGATTCACCCATCCTCCCACAGGGTGTTTTGGGGTCCTACGTAGTCCGTATACACTTAGTTTACTACCATATTTTTCTTATCAATGTTTACACAATGATCCACTACGTTTGTGATATGGATAGATAGTGAGAATTATAAATGATATGTATATATATTTAAAAGTCATTCAATTTTAAAAAATTTCATAAAATTAAAAATAATTTATTATAATGAGTAATCTTTTAAAAAATGTTCTTACATGTGGTAATTATGTTGATGTGACATTCCATGTGATGGGTCTATATATATATATAATATGAATAAAACATTTCAATGTTACATTCATATATTTATATCATGTATGAGTCATATTACATTTATTACTTTATGTGAGTTGAAGCATTACATGGTACAAAAAAATCTTGTTATTTGTGTAATAATTTAAGGGATAGTATATGTCATGAATGTATAAAATATATTGTGTATTACATATATAATAAGATTGAACATTATATGAATATAATATATATTGGGTAGATTATAATTAGTATTCCCCATCATTCCTCTAAGGAATACTTATCTACATAATTAATTTTAAATAAATTTTGTTAATTTCTTTAAAATTTTTATAGATGATAATCTCAAAGAAATATGGATTAGAATTAAGATAAAATAAATGGTTAATTATAGAGGATAATTATTTAATTTGAGTTTGATTTATCTTTTATAATTGTAATTATAATTGAATGATAATTTTGTTCAAATTTATAATTTGTGGCCTATTGATGTATGATCATGATCTTAGTCCAATACCTTTGTAGGTGATTGGTTTCATTTTATTTTTTGTTAAATTATAATGTTGGTTCTTGTTACATTTATCCTCTTATTATGTATGGTCATGTGTACCCATAGATACATTTATATAACCCTTCACCTCACCTATGTGTAAGTATTAAAATATATAATGGATGGATCTCCCATGATAGTGGAGGTGGTTCATGATTGCAGCCATGGTGAAACCAATCCAAGACAGATACATAAGTGGGCAACTTGAATGTTTTAACACGAACCTCAATTAGTTCAAGGTGTTTTTCCTATAGTTCGAGGGTTAGTTTATCATCAAATAGATAAACTAACCCTTATTAAAATATCATCATCATACTACATTATTTTTTATTTCTCTCAAGTTTAATCGATATTTTCTTATGGGTGTTTTTTCACGAACACATTAATAAATGTATAAATAAGTACAAAAGATAGAAATAAACTAAATTTACATATATATAATTATTATCTAAGAAATGGTTAATAAATTATGTAAACCAATTTAATATTAACAATAATTTAATAATGATTATAATTGTAAATTTTAACATAAAAATATAAAAATTTTAAATTATATATATTAAGTCAGTACAGCCTTCCACTACTTCAGTTAAAATGAAGGTATAGTTAAAAGAGTCGGACCATCCATAGATGGTGTGATTTCAATTATCATGAAATTATAACATGACGTTTTGATTTGTCTTAACTATGTTCACATCAAGGTTTAACTGTGAAATAAATTTAAAGTGTAACTGAGAGGCCAGGGATGATGAAATTTAATTTAAGGATTTTAGGGTTGGGGATTCAACTTAACAGAATAAGGAAATGTGAGTTAATGTAGATGGAATTTGAAATTCCTAACTAAAATCATTCAAGTATCATGAAGAACCAAATATATGGTAATGAGATGGAGAATATAGATAATTTCAAATGTGATTTACAATCAATTGTATATTCTAATGCTAATGGTTAGGGCCATCGTATTTCAATATGATTTTTGAGAGATTAATATATATATTATTTGTTTATTTGGATGATTCCATGTATGTTAATTGTTTCATGATATTGTTTCGCCTCTGAGGGAAACGTGGGTGCACATGTGGGGAAAAATAAAAAATGGTCTGTCATGTGACAAGAATTGGTCTGTTATCATAGAAACATTCACAAAACCATATATTCTTCAACTCGTTCTATGTCATTATTCATTAAATAATGATGGGATTAACCCCATGGGGACATGGCAGTTCATCCCATTAGTATTGCAATGGATGTTCCATAGTCAAATGGTCCCAACGGGCTATTGCATAGGGTCAAGTATTTGTGAAATTGGTCCACCTAAGATATAACATCCTCATATGGTCTCCAAAATGTTAATTCATGGATCCAAAAACACCCAAAAACCCATGTATACATGATTCATGGAAATTCATTCCAAAGTAAGGTTCTCGATGGATGATGATTTGGCCAATGACACTTAATTACAACATTTGGTCGATAGTATGGGATGTCGGGTTCACTGAACATTTTTAGAGGGGGGGGGTTATAGCCTATTTGGGGACTCTCTTATAGGGTTATGTTGTGTTCATATATTATTGAATCCTTGGTTCATTACCGAAGAGTTTTTCTATGGTCTACCCTTGGGTTTCCGGATAGTCATAGGCATACATGGATTTAATGCGATAAAGGCAATGCTAACATAAGCCATGAAATAAGGGGCTCTAGAATTTATCAGCATCTAGGGGGGATGGAAGGTGACTTTTATTGGTATTGGAACCATAATATGTGTTTTCTATGTATCCTCAGGGAAGGACTCAGATCCCATGTAGTTCGAGAAAACATGGTGCATACAGATGGGAGATTCCCATTTAAGGGGACATGTTTTGCTGGACCCTTTTATGAAGGTATACCTTCTGAGATTGGGCCTTCATGAAATAATCATGCGTATACTACTTGGATCAAGAATTATAGTTCTCCTAGTTTTGAATTGGTTTGGGAATTACATGTGAGAGCTTCCCAATTGAGAGGTCATGATTGGGTGAACCCTTTTGCAAGGAAACACATTTGATATCAGGCCCTCAAGCATATGTCCTATGTATCATAGATTGACCAAAATTTACTTTTCTCATAGTTCAGATTTGGTTTGTTTGTGCAGATGTTTTTATTGTCAGAAATATCTCTGCCCATTTGAGCCATGCTTGGTGTGACCAAAAAGAGGATATGAGAGATCCATCCAACCACACACTTCCACTCAAGCTGATGGGAGAGGGCAGGCCTATGATGGAAGAAACCAAGGCAAATGGGAAAGTGGGTATAGAGAAATAAACCCTTCAATGTGGTATATCATTGGAGGTCATGCGGATTGGCCCTCAGGAGATTTGTGACTTACTTCAGTTGGAGTTCCTCGGTAACACATTCTGGGAAAGGGGATGAATGTTGCATCCATAAAAATGAGTAGAAAACAAGATTCATTTGAATGGTCACCATTCCTTATTTAATCTAATATTATGTGATCATCTGTAATCTCATGAATGTGGAGGTTCATGTTAGCATCCCAAGGTTGGAATCTGGGTTTCTATGGGAATGTAGACTTATAAACATCCCTGGAGTCCAAACCTTTGTGGGGAGATCCATCACGACTCAACATACCATGGTAATGTTGACTCAAAGGAGCACACTGATGTGCCCGATGATATGATCATATGTGTCTGGAGGCTTTATAGGAGGCTACATCCTAATTTTGGGGGACTGATTCATGAAGGGGTTGTGGATGACTAGATGGTAACGAAGAGTAAAGATTGGAACCAAAGGGAAGAATACTTGATGACAACAAATTATGCATAATTTTTTCTTGTACGATATCGGGGGAGCCCCGCATAGTGGTATATGGGTAGAGGGGTCATCTGTGTACTGAAGTAGTACACTGTGTTGGCCATATAAAACCATCCAATGATGTGGTATGTGGTCCTAAATGCAGTCTGCCATGCCAATTTTGGTTCCATCCACATACTGATGCAGTATGTGATGCCAAGATAAATATGTATAGTGATACACTATGTGAAATCCCATATTGAAGAATGGTCTGGGGGACTATTAATCATGGAAATTTCATCCACCATGAATATGTGGTTTTTTATTTCACCAATTAGGTTCTCTATTCACCAATTATTATTTAGTTCCATTGTTTTATGGTTCGTAGACTGTTATAAATTTGAAAATGTGGTTTATAGTTTGGGCTTAACCAATGATTTGAGGCTGATGTAAGAATCATCTCCGAATTCATTCATCCAACCTCTAGTGTCTCCTCCATGGTTTCTTCATTCTTCCCTTCTCATTTCATTCTATGGTGAATTTATAGAAAATTTGGGAAATCAAATCTATGGCAATGTGGCACTATTAACTGAATCCCATGAAGTGATATCTTGATATGTGGATAACTCGGTCAAATTGTGTTAGCGGAGGCAGTGGTTAATGAGTCATGGTTCGCAGAACTATGACAATTTTATTCATCTGAGAACAATTGAGTTCATGATATGGTATGCAGATGGCCTTCACGCACTTGATTATCCAGCGATTTGGTTCGTGGGTGCCTTGGTTTACTAGTCATCTCTCCATGGGCCAGCACCTTACGGGCCGTTCTGTGTATTGCTGTATCGTATTTCAATAGGACTACAAATCCTTCTTAGTGATGGTATGTGGTTCTCTTAATAATATTTGTGAAATTTTATTTCTTCATGTTTATTCCTGAGTTTGCAACCCAATTTGACTCAATTCACATTACTAAAATTGTATAAATTATTTCTTCCTTCTGCAATGTGATTGATGGTTTATTTTTTTCCCATGGATAAGTTTTAAGAACCCAACATATGCCCCCATTAGAATGGGTTCTATATAGAATTTTGATGAGACTATTTCGATATAGAAGCGGTCCTAAACTGATGTGGTTTGTGGTAGAACATATAGGTATGGTAAGAGGAGACCATACCTATATATAGTTCCCCATGTCATTTGTCTAGTACTGTTAAACATGGAAAAAAGTTCTCTCGACTCTTCCATGGATTTCTCTACATTCTCATACAGTTTAATTTGAAAATTACGTAGTCTAAAACTGCTTTGTACTTACTGTAAACCAAACATTTCACCATTTCACGTGCCAGTGAACCATATTTTTGGTTTCATGAACCGCATTGTGGAATTTAAAACTACTATGTGGACCTCTGCATAAGATAACGCTATGCATTTTTTGTCTCTCTCACACTGAACTGGAAACAGTGAACTGGTCATTAAACATTAATAATCCAAACATAAACATTTAAATAGTCACTTTAAATATAAACTTGGTGAGGCCTTGGTTAATGGTATCCACCTTCCGTGAACCCTTTTGTTTGCTATAAAATGTTTTATGGTCTAAAGCCTCATGGGATTTTGACATACCATGTCTATCTGTGGTATTAATTTTCCTCGTTCAACTGTAGTATGTGGGGTTTATCCCAGAATATCATATAGCACATAGGGATTACGTCCACCTATTATGCAGAAAATGGGATATGGATAGTGTGTACCATTTCCAGGAACATTCTGCAGAGCCTCATGTAGAATTGCTTTGTCCTATATCCATTTTTGTATATTTTATCCAACAATTTCTCTTCAGAATAACTTTTTGTAGTCTTTTGGATATTTCAATGCAGGCAGAAATGGCTCTTTCACATGCTTTAACAAAATTTATGAAGACGAGGGAAACCATCATGGGGGATTGTGAGGACTAGTTTCAATCCGATATTTTTCTTCAAGAAGGATTCTTAAAATATCTCACCACGCCAGAGATCCAAGATAAAATTTTGTCTATGCAGTTGTCACTTTATGGATTTGGTCTTATTAAGGACGTTTCTCTTCCATTGGAAGACACCAATACTCCTTTAATTCTCTTAGAATCACTAAAAGGACATGATTAAGAAAATATTTATTCAATAGGAGAAGTCCTAGATACTCTGATTCAGAAAAAATATGTTCATATTAGAAGGCTAGGTGTGGACATAGGGCGATCGTAGGAGTCACAACATTACATAAAAACTAGTCACCTGATAGTACTAGTATATTATCAACATTTCCCGATAAAGCCCCAATAGTGGGTGGACCACCAAGTGGGACTTGTGAGCTGGAGGATGCTTCTATAACAAATAAGCCTGGGCATTCTGTGTATATGAAACCTATTTAGATTTTCCTAACCAGTTGGTGGTAGTGAACTTATATCAGGCATCCTGAGATTCTTCATTCGCATCCTTCTTCCCATGTAAAATCCTTCCTAATCTATTGAACAACTGGTGTTCAAGCCCAAACACCTTCCATTTGTCACATGGTGAGGTGGGAATCAGGTTATGGTACATCCACCAACTAAGAAGACCTCAATTTTAATAGGGATTTATGGAGAATATTTCCTGATGGCCACTACATGGGATAATACTGACCATATAACCCCATTGATAAGAATCCTACTTGTTATGGATGATAGATTACATAAGCATCCCCTCCAAGATCGCTCTATTATCCCATAATAGGTTTGTATAGCTTATTTTTTTGATTAATTGGCATATGTCAAGATCTCCTTACAGTCTTACTAATTCATGTCGCCATTCTCAACAGGTTATAGGGTCATATTGTGTTACCCTCCAAAAGGGATGATATACCACCTATGGATATGAGATTCAACAAAATGTTTAATATTTTTTTACATTAGTATTTTTCATTACCATGTTTTTGAGTGTATGGATTATAAAATCCCATGATGTATATTATGAGGCCCTGGCATGCACTTTTATTATGGTGGTTTTGCTGGAAGAGGGTCGACCAATTAATCTGGCCACTTCTACTCTCATATGACTTTATGAGTTGTTGGGACAAAAAAAGAAGCTAGGCCTCCACTTCATCTCAACAGACCATTTCAATTATTGTATGGGTAGATGGAAGAACAATTCCATTTATATGAATATCGAATGACTACAAAGGATCCTCTCTCCAACTTTCAACTCGCCCTTCTTAACATTTTTGTTGTTCATCCCATGACTTTAATCATTACATATGCAGTTGGGCTACTGAATAATTCTTCTTGATTCTCATTTTCACTACACTCTACCTCTCATGTGTCATTAATAGGTGAAAGGGGTGGTTAATTATAGGAACATTCATACATTATCGTACTTCGGGAATGGATTCTCACTGCTCGCATAGACCATGTGGAAATTTGTGATCCATGTGTCCCTTACCGGTTTTCCAGAAAATTCAGGTGCATTCAATAAACAGTTCTTCTTAATGTTCATATAAGGGGATCGTATCTTGTAATGACACATTCTACCTATAGACTCATTGAGATAGGGAAGGATCAAGGTAATAGTGTCGCGGGGAGGCACCATGCATTGTGAAAATAGGCATGGCTTCAATTATGCATACATGCTGCAAAAACACATATGCCAAACATTAAGGATGAGAGTGAAACATCCAGTAGTTATTCACTGGGCTCTGTTATAGTGGATTTAATTATCTGAACTTATATCACCTTATCTACCAAATTATAATAGCTCGAGAAGACCTCGCTTCTTTTGAGGATAAACATGCCATGTTCAATTCCCCCCATCATCAGGCGATGACCATCTGAGATTTTATGGAGGAACTCGACCACCTAATAGAGGAAGAGGCAATGTATCATTGTCATGAACCAGCCCGGGTCGAACCTGAACCGGTCACCCGAGCCAGTCTGTGGCAAGTCCCGAGGGGTGTTCCCGATCCCCCCGGGATGGCAACTAGTGTTGGGCATCAAAGTAAAAAGGTGGGAACGATTTGGCGCAAAAGAAAATCAGAATCAGTAAAATAATAAAAACTAAACCAAACAGACAAACAAATACTACACAACCATCGTACCTCCATGTGACCTCGTGGTCACCACCCAACTAAACACCAGCGTCGCTCCATCACCGAGCGACTCAAACCAAGAAAACCTGAACACAAGGAACCTGCAACTGAAATGGTAAAAGATAGGTGTGAGTACAAAAAGTACTTAGTAGGTGAGCCCAACAACAAATCCCAAAGAACTGCCAGTAAATAAAGAATCTATAAATTCCAGGTTTTAATTACAAAGTATAAAAGTAAGATTTCATAATGTTTCACTTGAAAATCAAAACATGAGACATTACCCTTACTCTTTTTCAAATGTTGATTTCCTTTAATTGGTGCCAAATTCATTCTAAAAGAGAAATAAGTGTTACATTTTCGAATTTTACACAAAGAGAATAACACATTTTTATTTGAAAACCATTTTCACAGAGTATAACAGTATAAGCTGTAATGAACAACAAAAAGTAGACAAGAAAGTAAAATCAAGTAACCATGGGTGATCCTAAACATCCCTAGAAAACCCCTAGACGTACTCGGGTTCAGACTACCTGTCGGCATGGTACTCCACAGTTAATAACCAACTGGCCACCCTAACAGCCAACCAGTGGCACGCCCCACAAGGGCTACCTACCAAGGGGGGACCAACCCGTCTAATCGGGGTTAGAAAGCAACCGTCACTCGATTCTCTAAAAGATGCCCAGGAATCCACAGTGGTTTTTTAATAATACTGTGTAAGTGGGAGGCCCTCGCACGCGTGACTCATCTCACTGCACTTTCCAACCCCTTACACGGACACCGCTACACGACAACCCTCAAAGGGAGGTCCCCCTATAGAGATTCCCCATAAGTAGGTATGTATATATGTATAATCACTTCACATTTAATAAAGTGCCAACTGGGCTGCCATATCAGTTAACATTTAAAGCATTTAATACCAAAGCGTTTCCAAAAGACATAACACATGCCATCACATTGAAAACCCGAAAACTCACTTAGAACTTCATTTAAGAAATTCAAATTAGTATATTAAAACCGAAACACATTGGTATCAAAAGTAAAACCATTTTCCAATATCCAAACGCACCCCAGTTTTATCAAGAGCCAAACAGACCTTTAATAACTTTTTGAAATGACACTATTTCTCAAATGAAATCCAAACTTTTATTCACACATCAAAGAAAAACATTTTTCAACTAGAAAGAACCATAGTTAATGTTTTCAAAATCAAGTTTAAAGGCCAAAAGGGCATTTCCTCTAATCAATCCATTTATCAATATCACCATGAAAACACACAATTAAAACAAAACAAAAAAACACTTTCAGTGAAATGCTAGAAGTAACAGCTTTCATTTTCAGGAGATCACCACATTATAAATAACTACTTAATACTACATTTAAATTTACTAAAAATCAATAAAAGAAGAAGGAATAAATAAATTCTAAATTTAACGGCAAATGCAGTGGGAAACCAACCCAGAAGTCATCATCCGAACTCGACGAAGGAACACGCTTCGCGCAGGCGCGTACACACAGGCAAGCTGACGCTCACTACATCGCGAGATCATTCTGCCAATGCACTACAACAAACACAAAACACTTAAAATATCTAAATAGACATAAATATAAACACAAATAGAAAACCAACACGAGATCACCTCGGCGTAGGGATGTGCCCGACCAACGGGGTCACGCGCCAGTCAAAATGGCCAGCACGCATTGACAGGAAGACCGTCGGGGGTCGCGCGCCGACCATCGGGTGCCCCTATGGCTGGCGCAAAGCGGCTGTGGCTGGCCGGATCGTGGAAAGCTGGAACGCGACCGGCCGAAGGTGCGGCCGTCGGGAAACGCAGCGTAGGCACACCAGAGGAACCAGGAACGCTGGAAGGAGAGCCGAAGGGTGCGCTAGAGTGCCTAAAACAAGTAGGGGGACGCCGGCAGGTGGTGCTGGGGAGAAGAAGGGGTATCGGAAGGGATGAGGAACACTAGCGGGGTCTCCGGAGGTCGCTGGCTGACGTCGGTCATGCCGAAAGATGGTGGGAGGTCGTCGGAATAGGGTAGGGAATGCCAGAACAGCGCCGAACAGCGGAGGCGGGTCGAGCGGGGGTGCGGGAGCAGGACGCCGGAGGCCAGGGGCCGCATGGGTGGCACCACCATGGGTGTGGTGGGAGGTCGATCGGGGCGCGGTGGTCAGGAGGGCCTAAGGCCGGTCGGAGTTTGGGATGCTGGGAGGAGGCCGACGGAGGCCGAGGGTTGCACGAAGGCCGTCCTAGGCGGCTGGGCGTGGCGAAGGGGAAGCAGGGGCCGGGACGCCGTGGGAAACGCTGGAGAAGGCGAGGAGGCCGGTGGAGAAGAGGCGGCGGCCGACGGACAGAGGGAGAGTAGGGGAGGGGGAGGCCACGCGGGCAGTGCTGCACGCAGGAGAAGGAAAGGGGAGGGGGATTAGGGTTAGGAAAAAAACATTTTATAATATAATAGTAGTAGTAGTAATAATAATAATAATAATATGATAGAATAAATAAACCAATAAAATAAAATCTTAAAAATAATAATGAACATTACATTAATTTTTTTTATGAAACTTTATAATAATAATAATAATAATAATAATAATAATAATAATAATAAACATTGCGATAATAATAATAATATCGAAATAATAATAGTTCAACAATCCTAATAATAAAAATAATGATACAAAGAACCTAACGTTTATAATTATAATACTGTAAAAATAAATTAAAATATTATTATTATATAAAACATCATGCAGACACATGATAACCTGGGCCAAACACACGGCCACCGCTAACATTGCGGTGTTCACGCACCGACGTGAAACCCACCAACATAATTAAACTTTAAAAAAATTTCAAACCGGGACCAAGAAAAGAGTAAAATAAGGGCGTCTGCGGTCAGAGTATGACAATTCTCCCGACCACAAACACTTTTTTCCCCTAGAAAGTGTAACACCCCAAGATTTCATAGTGTGTTATTTCTTCAAAATAATTCAATAACTTGCACTACACGCAACACCGAGTTCAATCACACCATGACTTACAACAAGAAAAAAGCCATTCAAAAGAGGTTATGAATAGTATTCTCTAAATTTTAAACTTTATATAATCCTTATAATTTTAGAATCCATATTAGGAGTTTCTTATATATAATGCAAGAACAAATTCATTTTCAGTATTGCACTTTTATCAACTTTTAATAGTGAACCCTTTTTAAATACAATATTTTAAACTTATTGACTAAATGGGGACATCAAAAAAAATTTAAAATGAAACATCCCAAGCTTCCACGGTACGCTTTCCTTTGAATAATACAGTAGCGTGTGTTGTACGCAACTTCGAGTTTTAACACACACCACAACCGATCAAACTAGCCGTTATGAATAGAAATACCTACTTTTTGAAATTATATATATTTTATATTTCAAAATGGACTTCATTTTTGGATTTGGAATATCGAATTTAGCCTAAGGTGAAATTTTGGTACTTTTCAGATAACTTTCATATTTTGATGAATAGTGAAAATTACTAAATTTTAATTAAAAACTACTTTTTTAATCAAAATAATTAATTGCGATAAATTATGAATTTTAGTAGTTTTAAAGTATATTTAGAATATATTTTTACCATTTAATATAATGTTGGTCATTGGACATAATTTTACAATTAAACCGAACATAAACAAGTGTCAATCTTTTGATAGTTATTATCTCTTAAAAACAAGCTTTTTGTTTTGACAGCGGGAATTAATTTTAAATTAATTTCTGCCACTTCTGTGTTTTGAATTTAGGAAAATGGATTCCATATTTTGATTCAGGATGTTCAAATTGTGTAAATAGGTAACTTTTATTTTTAGACATTTTGAATAATTACTGCGGTAAATATTTTATTTACCATGGTTAAGGGTAAATCCGGTAAATAAGGGTTAAAAAATAATATTATAATAATACTAAATTACCCTAAAACGTGTCTTAACCCTATTGGTTGATACATGGTCGACCATGGGCATCTTTGGGTCGATTTTGGGACCCCATGGATCTACCTGTAAGTGATAATGAGACTTTATTTTAATTAAGTTAAAATGAATACAAAAATGACACATACATATATCTTTTAGCAAAACAATTGTTACATAGGGTTATATATGTTTGATTTTAGATTATAAAATATTCATTATAAATCTAAAAAGATTTCCTACATAATGATATTTTATTTATAATTTTTAGACATTAAATAATTTATTTTATTTATGACACAATGATGATGCAGTAATTACTAAAATAGTGAAAAATTAAAATAATTGATATTATAAATACCCAAAAAAATATAATATGAAACTTTTAATGAATTAAACTAATTTTCTAGGATAATATGATATAATAGTATTGATTTAATTTACTTTTTTCGAAGTAATCAATCTGTTATAAGTTTCAAAAAAATCAACTATTGAATAGTGTCAAAATTGACATAAATGAGTTCTTAAAACAAATATTATATTATTAATTGATATTAAATTCCTAAAAATCTATGGTTCGGCCAAGAGACTTATATCATGATAGGTTCATCATTAATGGACCACTTGGGGGTATCTTGGATGTATATAGTAATTTTATTAACCATATTATATAAAAATTCAAAGAGACATTGTAAAAGTGAAACTAATTAACATAGAGTTAATACTTAAAGATAAGGTTAATATAAGTACCCAAACCTGTCTAAATTCTATTGGTTGAGTTGTTTTCGACCCATCCCCACCTTAACCTTTGAATAGTCAACTTTAGAGTCATTATAAACCGAATATGAATTTATTATAAATTAATATTTCTAGCTTTTCCAAAGGTGCCCCTCACACCTCTTATAAAAAGGCACTCCTCTTTCTCATTTCTTCACACCTTCAAAGCCTTTTGGTTCGGCCAAACCCTGCCCAAATACTCTCCCATCTTCCCTCACTACAACCTAGGGGCCTTAGTTTGATCAGAAAGCCAACCTAAGGAGCCCTTTTGATCAAAATAAAAGGAAGAAACCGAAGAAGAGGTAATGATTTCACCACCCTTTTCCAAGTTCATTTCTTCTTCCACTTCTTCTTCCTTTGTTGTTACCATTATAAAATAATATCTCTAGTATCATTTATATACTGTGATGTTATTATAAATATGGTACAACCATATTCAGTATTCTATCCACCCTTTTAATAACATGTCACCATACGTGCGTACGTATGGCTTACCGTCTCCACGTCGTGGTGTAATTGTTATTCAATATAATATTATTTGGATGGGTATAATAATGATGTGTAAGTCATGTAAATAATAAATATAACATATTAATGATTCTTTATATATGATATACCATCCATTTATATATTATTTTAATATCAAAAGAATGATATTGTCGCTCGTGCGTACGTACGGACTACCGTCTCCACGAACGCGATGAGATTCATTCTCCATTGTATCCATTCAAGTATAATTATCATTTGATGATTTAAAAATGATGTTTAAGGACTTGATATAATTCTGGATATGAATAAGATACAACAAACATGGCTTATGTAACAAAACATATAAAATAAAATGAGTAAGTTAACACCCGAAACAACGATAATTCTAAGATATTATTAACAAATCAATGTTAAAAGATCATATATGATATCATATTAATATATATGATTCTTGTATAATTTAATAACAATTATTTCACCATTATACAGGAGGTTAACCTACCCCATCCAAGGAAAAGTACAAGGTACGGGTTATTTCACAATCTCTTCATTATCTGAGGTTGTTTATATGTGATAATCTACTGGGATCTCTTTATCATCCACATCCATGTTTTCTTAATAATGTAATTCAAAACATTTTTTATTATTTACTAGAATATGGTTTAAAGTCATTTATACCCTTGGTTGACTTGTTATAAGAGGTTTATAAAGGAATCTTTCCGTCGTTTTCAAAACAAGGTCCTTTTTAACCTTTTCGACAGAATTAAGGTAAGAATGTTTTTTTTAACTTATACGGTGGGTGCGGCTATTTTCCGCCGTTATAAAATCTTCAAAGCTTCCCTTACAAGCCTATAAGAATATTTTCAAAGAAAATGTTTCATTTTATATGGATCTTAAATGATTTCAAAATAAAAGGAGATATTTCTTTAAAAAAGAATTTTGATTTCATCTATGTCAACATCCTTTGATGGATTTTAAGATTATTTGAAGTTGATTTATTATGATACAAAACTTCTATATTGTATTGATGGTTTTGGGTTATGTTTGACTGTGGATGTGCTATTTTTATACCATTCATAGTTTATAGTGAAATTATTGACATTTCGTATGCTAGTTTTAATACAAATGTTTATGTTATGTTTAAACCTTTTCATATGGGAATGCATTGGACTTAGTAAGTGACGGGTGGAGCCCGCTATAGCTCCTCGATGCATCGGTAGGTCTCATGAGACAAACTAGTGTCTTGGCACAAGGCCTTGACAAAATCTTTTTTGTAGTCTTGGCACGAGGCCTTGACTATGTGGTTATGATAGTCTGGCATTATGCATTCCAACATTATGAAAGTGGTTATTGATATTGCATGTGATTATTCGATTAGTAGAATATCCATGTGAACTAGTAAATGGAATTATTTCATTTTACTTTTGCCATACTATGTTGAAGTTCAAGTTTAAAAGGCTTTTGTTTTAGTAATTAATTGCCTTAAATGTTTATGCTTATTTTTGAATGTTCCGCTATATTGTTATCCTTACTGGGCATTTGAGCTCACCCCTTTTCTATGTTTTATTTTTCCCAGGATGTGAAGATGTAAGTTATGAATGACCTGCAGGGATATTATGAGGGGATTATAGTGTGGACTGTGGAAACATTATGTTGTTGTAGTAGTTTTTCATTTTATGATGTAATGTAAAACTTATGAATATATCTAGTGTTTCCAAGGCTACTAAACCAATCGGTCTTCCAAGATTTGATCTTTCTTGTGATCATGCCAATGTTATGTAATAATGCACCGACTCTGGGTAGCTGGGGTCGGGGCGTTACAGTTGGTATCAGAGAAAGTTTAGTACAAACCTTGGAAGCTAGATTTAGATAAACTCTGATTAGAGCACGTAGACCTAAGATGAACTTTGAGGATTAGTATAGAAGAACTTCCTAGAATTTTGGTATTGTAGAGATTTTGTGAGTTTTCCGAGCAATACATCCCTGTCTGGATACGAGCAGGTAGAGGCGGCTCTGGCACAGATGTACGTAGGGGTAAAACCCAAAAAACACCGCTTTGAGCTAGACTTGAACGGGAACTGGTGCACGACAACGGGCCTTGCTGCACTCTTGGGTACGACACTCCCGGGGGATATGCTTAGGATAACTCTCATTTTCTTTACAAATCATTATGAAGGGTTTATGAGTATATACATCCTCAAAGGAGACATTTTTATGATTATGGATTATATCCATAAATAGTTCAATTTATGTTAAGTGTTTTATAAGTATGGGATTATGTATTTTGATTCATATACTGATCTAGTGTATGCCATTGTTTAGAAATGGCGCCCAGTAGAAGGAATGAGAACTCCAGAAATGCACATGATCCAAAGAGAAGGAAGGATCATATCTTTCATGGTCTTAAGCTAGAATTTATAAGATAAATAGTCTCCCATGTATTATCATCATATGAAGAAATAATATCATGTGTTGATAAGATAAGTAAAGAGTTCACTGAGTCCTATGGCTTTGAAGGGAAGCAAGACAAGAAAAGGATGGAAGAGAGAAAGATGGATAAAGGGAAGAGGGAAAAGAAGAATTTTCCCATATGTGGTAACTGTGGAAAGAAACACCCTGGAACTTGCCTGAAAAAATGGGAGTTTGTTATAAGTGTGGAGGAAAAGGACACAAAGTACGTGACTGCAAGGGTAAGAAAATGGTTTCAAATGTACAATGCTTCATTTGCAAGGAGTTTGGACACTACGCGAACCTATGTCCCAGTCATCAAACTATGCCGCAAATGATGTTATTGGATAATAATCACGTTATGATACTACCACAGATGAAGAGGAATGATTAGAGTTCTTATGTTGATTATGTCAATTGAGTGTTGTATCAACAATGTACTTGTTATAATAATTATGAAGTATATAAGGATTGTACTGCAGTACTATTTCATTAAGGACTTGAGATTGCGTGGAACAAAGAAAAGTGACTCAATAGCAGGATAAATTTTTGGAAAATATATGGTTGAGAGAATGATAAACCATAATATAGTTCTGATACCGAGGTAGTGATTTTCGAATAATACATGATTATTTTGGAAAAATTATATTGGATATTCTTGACTACCTTGGAACTGATTAATGATTTGTATATTCCATCATTTTTGGGGTTTAAAACATTTTTGGATTGATGAAGTATATCCAGAATTCTATATGGAATAAGATAGAATGAATGTAATCAATAAGGAATATGGTAATTAAGGATGTTCCAGTGTATTAAAAGAATACATGATGAAGGTATTAATAAGATATTACGGGGTAAAAAGGATCTACATTATGTTTAACTTCCTTATAAATGTTGGACTGTGAGTTTGGATAGAAGTATTTTGGATAGTTCTAGTTTGGATTATTTTGGATTGCCATAAAAGGACAACCCAGAGGTCGGGCGGCAACCCGTCGCGTCCGGCAAGGCTGCGAGACTTGAACCCGCAACCGAAGGGCGACAAGGGTGCATCACCTACCACTGGCCCATGAGATGTCCTGGATTAAATAATGTAGTTTTCTTTTAAAAGATCTGGTAGATGAATTATAAATTCATTTATTTTGAACCCTGTACGAATAGTATAAATAAATAAAAAATTACATTATATTATCTTTTAGAGGAAAATATGAGTTTGTGGTAGAAATTTATTAATGGATAAAACTCTAATTATAATGTAAGTATATCTCCTTATGATCTTAGCCAATCTCATGAATAAATTTCTCAACATTAATAAAAGAAACTTAGAAAAAAAAATGTTGTCCTAGATGGTACCTTAAATCATCACTAATTTATGGCTTTGGGATTTTTGGCCTTTTCATAGCCATGATCTCTACCACTCTCCATCAGATAATTGATGGTTAGATTTCTCCTCCATATCCATATTTTCCTACATGGAACCCTAGTATGTGTTATTTTCGGTAATCTTCATACTTTCCACTCTCCATTTTAAATAGAGGCCTTAGTAATTCATTTTCCGATGTGGGTTTTCCCACAAATATATTTTCTATTTTCAACCTTTTATTTTTGAAGAACAATTTCAAATTGCGAGGACGCAATTTATTGAAGGAGGGGAGAATGTAACACCCCAAGATTTCATAGTGTGTTATTTCTTCAAAATAATTCAATAACTTGCACTACACGCAAAACCGAGTTCAATCACACCATGACTTACAACAAAAAAAAAGCCATTCAAAAGAGGTTATGAATAGTATTATCTAAATTTTAAACTTTATATAATCCTTATAATTTTAGAATCCATATTATGAGTTTCTTATATATAATGCAAGAAAAACTTCATTTTCAGTATTGCACTTTTATCAACTTTTAATAGTGAACCCTTTTTAAATACAATATTTTAAACTTATTGACTAAATGGGGACATCAAAAAAAATTTAAAATGAAACATCCCAAGCTTCCACGGTACGCTTTACTTTGAATAATACAGTAGCGTGTGTTGTACGCAACTTCGAGTTTTAACACACACCACAACCGATCAAACTAGCCGTTATGAATAGAAATACCTACTTTTTTAAATTATATATATTTTATATTTCAAAATGTACTTCATTTTTGGATTTGGAATATCGAATTTAGCCTAAGGTGAAATTTTGGTACTTTTCAGATAACTTTCATATTTTGATGAATAGTGAAAATTACTAAATTTTAATTAAAAACAACTTTTTTAATCAAAATAATTAATAGCGATAAATTATGAATTTTAGTAGTTTTAAAGTATATTTAGAATATATTTTTACCATTTAATATAATGTTGGTCATTGGACATAATTTTACAATTAAACCGAACATAAACAAGTGTCAATCTTTTGATAGTTATTATCTCTTAAAAACACGCTTTTTGTTTTGACAGTGGGAATTAATTTTAAATTAATTTCTGCCACTTCTGTGTTTTGAATTTAGTAAAATGGATTCCATATTTGGAATCAGGATGTTCAAATTGTGTAAATAGGTAACTTTTATTTTTAGACATTTTGAATAATTACTGCGGTAAATATTTTATTTACCATGGTTAAGGGTAAATCCGGTAAATAAGGGTTACAAAATTAATATTATCATAATACTAAATTACCCTAAAACGTGTCTTAACCCTATTGGTTGATACATGGTCGACCATGGGCATCTTTTGGTCTATTTTGGGACCCCATGGATCCACTTGTAAGTGATAATGACACTTTATTTTAATTAAGTTAAAATGAATACAAAAATGACACATGCATATATCTTTTAGCAAAACAATTGTTACATAGGGTGATATATGTTGGATTTTAGATTATAAATATTCATTAGAAATATAAAAATATTTCCTACATAATTATATTTTATTTATAATTTTTAGACATTAAATAATTTATTTTATGTATGACACAATGATGATGCAGTAATTACTAAAATAGTGAAAAATTAATATAATTGATATTATAAATACCCAAATAAATATAATATGAAACTTTTAATGAATTAAACTAATTTTATAGGATAATATGATATATTAGGATTGATTTAATTGACTTTGTTCGAAGTAATCAATCTGTTATAAGTTTCACAAAAATCAACTATTGAATAGTGTCAAAATTGACATAAATGAGTTCTTAAAACAAATATTATATTATTAATTGATATTAAATTCCTAAAAATCTAATGTTCGGCCAAGAGACTTATATCATGATAGGGTCATCATTAATGGACCACTTGGGGGTCTCTTGGATGTATATAGTAATTTTATTTACCATATTATATAAAAATACAAAGAGACATTGTAAAAGTGAAACTAATTAACTTAGAGTTAATACATAAAGATAAGGTTAGTATAAGTACCCAAACCTGTCTAAATTATATTGGTTGAGTTGTTTTCGACACATACCTAACTTAACATTTGAATAGTCAACTTTGGAGCCATTAGAAACTGAATATGAATTTATTATAAATTAATATTTCTAGCTTTTCCAAAGGTGCCCCTCACCCCTCTTATAAAAAGGCACTCCTATTTCTCATTTCTTCACACCTTCAAAGCCTTTTGGTTCGGCCAAACCCTGGCCCAATACTCTCCCAACTTCCCTCACTACAACCTAGGGGCCTTAGTTTGATCAGAAATCCAACCTAAGGAGCCGTTTTGATCAAATCAAAAGGAAGAAACCGAAGAAGAGGTAAAGATTTCACCACCCTTTTCCAAGTTCATTTCTTCTTCCACTTCTTCTTCCTTTGTTGTTACCATTATAAAATAATAACTCTAGTATCATTTATATACTGTTATGTTATTATAAATATGGTACAACCATATTCAGTATTCTATCCACCCTTTTAATAACATGTCACCATACGTGCGTACGTACGGCTTACCGTCTCCACGTCGTGGTGTAATTGTTATTCAATATAATATTATTTGGATTGGTATAATAATGATGTGTAACTCATTTAAATAATAAATATAACATATTAATGATTCTGTATATATGATATACCATCCATTTATATATTATTTTAATATCAAAAGAATGATATTGTCGCTCGTGCGTACGTACGGACTACCGTCTCCACGAACGCGATGAGATTCATTCTCCATTGTATCCATTCAAGTATAATTATCATTTGATGATTTAAAAATGATGTTTAAGGACTTGATATCATTCTTGATATGAATAAGATACAACAAACATGGCTTATGTAACGAAACATATAAAAGAAAATGAGTAAGTTAACACCCGAAACGACGATAATTCTAAGATATTATTAACAAATCAATGTTAAAAGATCATATATGATATCATATTAATATATATGATTTTTGTATAATTTAATAACAATTATTTTACCATTATACAGGAGGTTAACCTACCCCAACCAAGGAAAAGTACAAGGTAAGGGTTATTTCACAATCTCTTCATTATCCGAGGTTGTTTATATGTGATAATCTACTGGGATCTCTTTATCATCCACATCCATGTTTTCTTAATAATGTATTTCAAATTTTTTTTAATTATTTACTAGAATATGGTTTAAAGTCATTTATACCCTTGGTTGACTTGTTATAAGAGGTTTATAAAAGGAATCTTTCCGTCGATTTCAAAACAAGGTCCTTTTTAACCTTTTCGACAGAATTAAGGTAAGAATGTTTTTTTAAATTATACGGTGTGTGCAGCTATTTTCCGCCGTTATAAAATCTTCAAAGCTTCCCTTACAAGCTTATAAGAATATTTTCAAAGAAAATGTTTTATTTTATATGGATCTTAAATGATTTCAAAATAAAAGGAGATATTTCTTTAAAAAAGAATTTTGATTTCATCTATGTCAACATCCTTTGATGGATTTTAAGATTATTTGAAGTTGATTTATTATGATACAAAACTTCTATATTGTATTGAAGGTTTTGTGTTATGTTTGACTGTGGATGTGCTATTTTTATACCATTCATAGTTTATGGTGAAATTATTGACATTTCGTATGCTAGTTTTAATAAAAATGTTTATGTTATGTTTAAACCTTTTCATATGAGAATGCATTGGACTTAGTAAGTGACGGGTGGAGCTCTCTATAGCCCCTCGATGCATCGGTAGGTCTCATGAGACAAACTAGTGTCTTGGCACAAGGCCTTCACAAAATCTTATTTGTAGTCTTGGCACGAGGCCTTGACTATGTGGTTATGATAGTCTGGCATTATGCATTCCAACATTATGAAAGTGATTATTGATATTGCATGTGATTATTCGATTAGTAGAATATCCATGTCAACAAGTAAATGGCATTATTTCATTTTACTTTTGCCATAATATGTTGAAGTTCAAGTTTAAAAGGCTTTTGTTTTAGTAATTCATTGCCTTAAATGTTTATGCTTATTTTTGAATGTTCCGCTATATTGTTATCCTTACTGGGCATTTGAGCTCACCCCTTTTCTATGTTTTATTTTTCCCAGGATGTGAAGATGTAAGTTATGAATGACCTGCAGGGATATTATGAGGGGATTATAGTTTGGAATATGGAAACATTATGTTGTTGTAGTAGTTTTTCATTTTATGATGTAATGTAAAACTTATGAATATATCTAGTGTTTCCAAGGATACTAAACCAATCGGTCTTTCGAGATTTGATCTTTCTTGTGATCATGCCAATGTTATGTAATAATGCACCGACTCTGGGTAGCTGGGGTCGGGGCGTTACAGAAAGTCACCAAATCGAACGATAGACAAAGGATGAATCCATACCTGGCTGAAAAACGAAAGAGACCACAATCCAAGATAACGGGAGAACACGAAAGGGTTCTCCCCACCACGGAACTCAACTAGTGCGGAAATTTTAACACCCAAACATACCACCCTGTAGGGGGGGGGGGGACACGAGAACTCCCAACCGAACAAAGATAACTTCTATATCTCAAGAGAAACAACACCTCAACTATAACTTGGAACCTTTGGCTCGGACCCAAAACCCGAACACTAGAGAAAAACCTCTGAGATGGACTTAACCAAAATAGTAACCAAGAATACCCACAACGTCAATTCCTCCAAAGACACTTACATCTCCGAATGAACACAACCAAACCGAGATTAACCCACGCAAGGTCCAAACATAATTTTAAGAAAGAAAGATAAAAAAATGCGTGATTTAGAGAATCATAATTCAGACAAACCAGACTATTTGGATTACAAACGAACATGTCCATCCCAACGTCACGACGAACCAATGGACTTAAAATGGCGTCAAAATTTTGACATTAGAAAAAGGAAGGATGAAAAGACTTTAAATGTTCCACCGCCAACAGGGAACACAAAACCTGAACCAAGGCTTCACATCCTTGGCAACTCCTGACTGCGCACGAGCTTCACCCTAAGACCTTTGGATGGGGCTCTGTTGGCTGAAGCATCTCCTACCTCAAAGTCAGGCACTAGAATCTCTTTGGTCACAGCGTCTTCTTCGGGCGATGACTCTTACGGAACTTCTCCAGATGATCTCGACAACTGCAATGATGACACGTCTCTGGAGGGATGTGACATGAAGGCTTCACTTGCCTGAACCGGCCACGCTAGTGGCACACCACTAAACGATCCGATGAACTAGAAGCCAGAACCACTGCAGATGACTCTTTAGAAACAAATTCACCTGACACACTATGCTCGCCAGGTGGGGGATCTTCACGAGAAACTGGATACAGTGGATTGCCAACTGTTTGCGTTTAGGAAACCAACTCAACTAAGAACACCTCATGCACCAACTTATCAAAAGTGATGCTCCCAAAAAGAGAGGACTCGCTCCTTGATCTCTGGATGAAGACCCTTGATGAAGGGAGAAGTCTTCATCCAGTCCTGCGACACCACCCCCTCAAACAGAGACACAAGATCCTTGAATTGGTCAACATACGCTTTCAACGCCTATTGGCCTTGTTGATTACGCATAAGCTCTTCCACTTTCTTCGTCTTCCCCTCTTCAAGTATAAACCTTTGGACGAAGACGACTTTAAAGAAAACCCACATCATCCCATCTTGTAGTGATGGCAGTGCGAACAACTCTCGCTCATCCAAATCTAAAACCTCGAAAAAACTCAAAGAAACACGCAATCAAACAGCGTCAGGAGTTTCCAATACCCTAAAGACGCTCTAAACCTCTTCAAATCTCTCTTTTGTCTCTAACAGACCCTGATCACCGTGAAGGACAGTAAACATCTGATAAGGGAAAAAAACTGGGCATGACTCATCAAAAACTCTAGGGACCGTTCTGGGAGGCATTTTGTGAAAAACATATAAAACATAGAGTCAAGACCAACATCAAACCGAAGTAACATAAATAAAAGTACCTTCATAAAAAACAGTCAGCACAAAGGCCAAAAAAATACAAACACAACCCAAAATATTTTCTTTAAATTGACTTTTCATTTAAATTTCAAAACCTCCTTTTTAGATTTCAAAACCGCCTTCTTCCAAGGTCACTTTCTAATTACCAAATCCATTTTTCAAACCAAAATAACCTTCCAAAAGCACTTTCCCATTTAAAAACTAATTTAGAGGAGAAGGCTAAGCCTTTAATTTCAAATACACACCCAGGTAATCCCATGACCCGTTGCACATGTTGTTATCCACATTCTATTCAAACACGCAACAACACACACTTTCCATGCATTCTCTAACATGTGCAAACGTTCATTAAGAGAACATGAGGTTTCACCCCAAACTATTCTCAAACAATTCCAAGCAAACAACGGATTTCCAAATCCAAAAATTCTAATTTTTAAAACCCATTTCATACATTAAAAGTCATTTAGAAGAAATCTGTCCCATTTTCAAAAACCCTTTTTCATTTCCAAAAACGCACTTACACCAACTAGAAGGAAAAAAACTCTCAAATTGCATCAAACACCGGAGAGAGGGACTAGTAGTCACCCCTAACCTAGCGACATGGTAGTGGGCCATGTCCCAAGTAAGCGTCGACCACTAGGAGGAATTAAAACCATGTACCCGGACTCCACATGGGTCACTACTCCATGTGAAATTATGATGTAACATCAGCTTGTCTCCATTCTCATCCCTCGATCCAAAACAAACCAGAAAAAGACAAATACATAATTCCCGGACTACCCCTGGCGAATCGAGGTGTGGAATGAGACAGGGTTCATGACGTCCTTCCCGTACCTACCTCTCGAGTCCCGACAGTCTTAATCTCCATCTACTGGACAACCCAAATAACAAGGGCCTCCTCTGAAACCATTTTTTCACGAACCAGCCCGGGTCAAACCTGAACCAGTCACCCGAGCCGGTCCGCGGAATGTCGCGAGGGGCGTTCCCGATCCCCTCGGGTTGGAAACTAGTGTCGGGCATCAATGTAAATAGGTGGGAACGATTTGGCCCAAAAGAAAACCAAAATCAGTAATAGAATAAAAACTAAACAAAACAGACAAACAAAAACTACACAACCAATGTACCTCCACATGACCTCCTGGTCACCACCCAACTAAACACCAGCGTCGCTCCACCACTGAGAAACTCAAACAAGGAAAACCTGAACACAAGGAACCTGTAACTGAAATGGTAAAAGATAGGCCTGAGTACAAAAAGTAATCAGTAGGTGAGCCCAACAACAAATCCCAAAGCAATACCAGTAAATAAAGAATCTATAAATTCCAGGATTGAACTACAAAGTATAAAAGTAAGATTTCATAATGTTTCACTTGAAAATCAAAACACGAGACATTACCCTTACTCTTTTTCAAAATTTGAATTCCTTTCATTGGTGCCAAATTAATTCTAAAAGAGAGAGAAGTATTACATTTTCAAAATTTACACAAAGAGAATAATACATTTTTATTTGAAAAGAATTTTCACAAAGTATAACAGTATAAGCTGTAAATAACAACTGAATGTATAGAAGAAAGGAAAATTAAGTAACCATGGGTGATCCTAAACATACTTTGAAAACCTCTGGACGTACTCGCGTTCAGACTACCTGTCGGCATGGTACTCCACAGTCAATAACCAATTGGCCTCCCTAACAGCCAACCAGTGGCATGCCCCACAAGGCCTACCTACCAAGGGGGGACCAACCTATTCAATCGGGGTTAGCCAGCAATCGTCACTCGATTCTCTAAAAGACACCCAGGAACCCACGATGGTTTTTTAATAATACTGTGTATGTGGGAGGCCCTCACACGCGTGACTCATCTCACCGCACTTGCCAACCCCTTACACGGACACCGCTACACGACAACCCTCAAAGGGAATTCCCCCTGTAGAGATGCCCCATAAGTACATATATATATATATGTATAATCACTTCACATTTAATAAAGACCAACCAGGACACTATATCATTTAACATTTAAACCATTTAATACCAAAGCATTTCCAAAAGATATAACACACACCATCACATTGAAAACCAGAAAAGTCACTTAGAACTTCATTTAAGAAACTCAAATCAGCATGTTAAAACTGAAACACATTGGTATGACAAGTAAAACCATTTTCCAATATCCAAACGCACCCTACTTTTATCAAGAGCCAAATGGACCTTTAATAACTTTTTGAAAGGACACTATTTCGTAAATGAAATACAAACATTTATTCACGCAACAAAGCAAAACATTTTTCATCAAGGAAGACCCACACATAATGTTTTTAAAAACATTTTTAAAGGCTAAACGGGCATTTCCTCTAATCAATCCATTTAAAAATATCACCAGTAAAACACACAATTAGAAAAAAAACACTTTTAGTGAAATGATAGAAGTAACAACTTTCATTTTCAGGAGATCACCACACTATAAATAACTACATAATACTACATTTAAATTTAATAAAAATCAATAAAAGAACATGGAATTAATAAATTATAAATTTAACAGAAAACACAGTGGGAATCCAACCTCGAAGTTGTCATCCGAACACGACGAAGGAACATGCTTCACGCAGGTGCGTACGCACACGCAAGCCGACGCTCACTGCATCGTAGGATCATTCCGACAATGCACTATAACAAATGAAAAACACTTAAAATATCCCAACTGACATAAATATTAACACAAATAGATAACGAACACGAGATCACCTCGACGCAGGGATGTGCCCGACCAATGAGGTCACGCGCCAGTCAAAATGGCCAGCACGCATTGACAGGAAGACAACCAGGGGTCGCGCGCCGACCGTCGGGTGCGCCTCTGGCTGGCACAAGGCGGTGGTGGCTGTTCAGACTACGGAAAGCTGGAACGTGACCCACCGAAGGTGCGGCAGTCGGGAAACACAGCGCAGGCATGCCTGAGGAACACAGAACGCCAGAAGGAGAGCCAAAGGGTGCGCTGGAGCGCCAAAAAAATCAATGGGATGCCGGCAGGTAGTGCCGAGGTGACGTAGGGGTACCAGAAGGGATGAGGAACACCGGTGGGGTCATCAGAGGTCGCTGGCTGATGGCGGGCTCGTTGGAAGATGGTGGGAGGTCACCAGAACATGGTAGGGAATGCCAGAACAGTTCCAGACAGTGAAGGCGGGTCGAGCGGTGGTGCGGGAGCGGGACGCAGGAGGCCAGGGGCTGTGCGGGTGGCGCTTCCTTGGGTGAGGCAGGAGGGAGATCGGGGTGCGGTGGTCCGGAGGTCCTGAGGCTGGTCATAGGTTGTGGTGCCGGGAGGAGACCGGCGAAGGTCGGGGGTCGCGCGAAGGCCGGCCTGGGCGGTTGGGCATGGCGAAGTGGAAGCAGGGGCCGAGACGGCGGGGGAGACACCGGAGGCGGCGAGGAGGCTGACGGAGAAGAGGCGGTGACCGACGGATAGAGGGAGAGCAGGGGAGGGGGAGGCCACGCAGGCAGCGCTGCGTGAAGGAGAAGGAAAGGGGAGGGGGATTAGGGTTAGGAAAAAAACATTTTATAATATAATAGTAGTAATAATAATAATAATAATATGATAGAATAAATAAGTAAATCAAATCAAATATTAACAACAATAATGAACATTACATTAAAAAATTTAAAGAAACTTTATAATAATAATAATAATAATAATAATAATAATAATAATAATAAAACTTTGTGATAATAATAATAATATCGAAATAATAATAATTCAACAATCCTAATAATAAAAATAATGATAAGAAAAACCTAACGTTTATAATTATAATACTGTCAAAATAAATTAAAATATTATTATTATGTTAAACATTGTGCAGACACATGATAACCTGGGCCAAACACATGGCCACAGCTAACGTTGCGGTGTCCACACACCAACGCAAAACCCTCCAACACAATTAAACTTTTAAAAAATTTCAAATCGGGACCAAGAAAGGAGTAAAATAAGGGCGTCTGCGGTCAAAGTGTGACACTAATGATTTAGTGATCGCCCAAAAGGATGAGATGCGAGAGTGTGAGGACCATGTAGTAAGGATTACGGCTCAACTATCCTCTTAGTGTGCCAATTGAGACATTATCCAGATGAAATAAAGGGGACTTAAATACGTTATGGAATGTTTGTTCCCAACAGACAAGGATGAAGTAGATGAGAGAGCTTTTTAAGAACAATATCTTAACATCCCTCGATAGTCACTTTCCATTTTTCTGGAAAGGGTGAGTTAGGCCTTATTTTCACATTCCCTAAATTAGTATTTTTACTCATTTTCTAATTGATACTATAGAGAGGCTTCGAACTGGGGATGTTCATCCATTTATTTGTTGAATTCAATGAATCAAATTTACCTTCAAATTCATCTTATTTTCCATTTACCATCATTTTAATTGGTCACAATCAATCATATAACCATCAGTTAGTTTAGGTATTAATTTTGAATAGTGATTCGAAACTAGATAAATGAAATAATCGAACCAGGCTCTAGTTTTTTTCCAGAGCCATGGGACTCATGAGGAATAGTTCAACTATTGTGGAGTTTTTATGGAAAACCTCATGAACATTTGTGTCATTTTCATTATCACACTAAATTTTTCCTAAGCCCGCTTTATATGGGATTAGTGGGAACATCATGACTTTTATAAAGGCCCCCCTTTTCCATTTTTCATCAAAACAAGGTTTTCATCACTTTTGACAACTCAAAATTTTTTATCTAAACCAAGCATGGAATAGATTTAACAAATTTATACTCAACGTTTATCAAGAAGTGCCCTTTATTGATTTTTTTCTAGTGATTATGACATATTTTTCACTAGAATTTTACAGGCAAGCCAATAAAACTTATTACAAATGTTTTTGACTGAACATATTTAGCAAAACATTATAGGTTAGGGGCCCCATTTTGGGATTCATCATCCTAGAGTTTATAATATCTTTCATACATGAATGATGGATTTTTCATGCCCCTATATTTGTGTGTTTTGTATATGCATGAGGCTCAGGAGTCATTTTAGTTGTATATCGGTACAAGAGGACTCTCCAGAAAATGAATTTTCCATATATTGATGTATTTTTCTTAGGAGATATATGTAGAGCTACCGGTGCATGATGTGAATTATAAAATAAGGGTGTCTGCATGATACTGGCCATCCATCTCCGATTTCCTTGGAGGATTTACAACACATTTAATTTGATTTAATTTTGGGAGCCATAATTGGTGGAGATTCTGAGTGATGATGTCTGAATGTATTAGTTACATTTCTAGAAGCATTGAGCGGACAACCACTCCCACATTTTGTTATCTAATTAAGGGAGAGTTGGTGAATTTTTAGTTCTATTAGAAATATTCTTTTTCATGTCTGGGAATTTGAATAACATGGGACATGTAAGCTCTTTTTAAGGGGTTTTCTAACTCCTTAGGGTTATATGGGAAATGAATTTCATATAATAATATAGAAACTATAAAAAGAGTCTCCGGAGGATGCATCATCATTTGATTGGTGGTTGTCTTATAGGAATCATATGTAGAGCCACCGAGGCACGATGTGCATTGTCAAACAATGGTTCCACATGAAACTATCCTACCATATCAGATGGCTATGAAGGAATATGGATATTACGTCCTTTATGAACATGGAGTCTGTCCATTGAAAAGTGGTGTGCCTAAGAATGAAAATAGAAGATTCATTGAACTTCTCTGGGGAACAAAAAAAATAAGTGTGGTAATTTTTTTATTATATGTGTATCGACTACATGCATATGGATGTCATATCTGTATTTTATAGAGGAACCAAGAGAGACCATTTGTTAATTGGGCTAGCATGTTGTGATATATTTAGGTCGTGGGTTGGAAGATGAATGTAAACCATGACACTGAGGGCCCTTGAATCAAGAGTGATGTCATGAGGTTTGGAATGCATTGGGTGTACTCAGATAGAAAAGGACTATAATGGACAAGGAAGATTACGAGGATTCTAGATCACTTAAACCACTGAGTTTATGGTTTGCAAGGAGTGTTCCCAGATACATTATAGACATTCTTTCTATGATTCACTCATTGAATAGGGAATCCCTTACATAGATATGATTCATAGACAGGTTGAGACATTAGTCCCATCTTTGGGGTACCTAGTATTATAAGGTTGTATGGCCAGGACATGGTGTTCATTACGGGGAAGGGAACTATGACAAGCCTTTTAGGGTTGTGCAGCCAGTACTAGATTTCTACACTGATTTGTTTTGATGACATGATGGATCCCTCCCGAATATCCGTAAGCTCACATGAGATAATATTGCTATGAGAAACAAGGGATTATGAGGATTCTAGATCCCCACTTAATAATAGAAAAATCAACCACATGAACTTTAGGCTTAAGATAATGTTATGCCATATATCGTCACACAAAAAGGACTATTCTGGACTTACAATTTAAAGTTGTGTGGAGGGGACATTATGTTGTTTAATTTAGATTCACGTGGTGTGGAAATTAGGTTGTGAATTTTTGATTCAGGAAGGGAGGATATTATGATGTTCAATTTAGAGTCATGTAGTGGGGAAATTATGATGTGCAGTTTAGAGACATTCATGGAGGATATTATTTTGTTTAGTTTAGATTCATGTAGTGAAGAAATTATGTTGTGCAGTTTAGAGTCTTGCAGTGAAGACCTTTTGATTTCACAATGGCTATTAAAAGCATTGAGTTAATCACGGTCAAGATATTCTAGCATTACATAGACATTATTGATGAAAGAATCTGAAAACCATAGTCCCTAGGGGAAACATGTATTAGGAGGAATGACACGAGGCATGAAATCCATTGGGTGTACCGAGGTAGGAGAGGACACTCCTGAGGATGAAGTTTTATTTGATTGATGATCATCTTTTAGGCATCATATGCAGAACCACCAGGGCATGATGTGTATATTCAAAAAAAGGTGTACCAATGACACTGGCCTACCATCTCTGATAGCCATGAGTTTTTATGGGGATCCATGATTTCCAAGAGTATGGAGTTTGACAAACGGGAATGAAGTGTCTAGAAATTTATGGAATACCTAGAACTTGATTAGCCATGAACTACCGAAGATTCCACATATATTTGACTCACATGTATGGGGAAGTTTGATATTTTGAATCATTATGATTACAAGGTGTTCAAGATTTTGTAATATTGAGGATCGGGCCACACGTGACTCTGTAATAATATTGTAGTTTTTTGTCATGCGGTTTGGACATTTCATGGATTCCATGTACATGTCTGGCCTTTTCACAGAGGAAGGGAAATTTTTTAAAATAGTGGCTAGCCCAGGATTATGGATCAAGGCATCACCACATATCCTACAAGGGTTGTAATCAAGTTCTATATATTTCTAAGTGTTCCCTACAATGGTTCAATCCAGGCTTCTAGACATGATGTGGAATTGTTTTATTGGGGTTGGGATAGGATTCGAAATCCAGTTGTCACTACTTATCGTGCAAGTGTAGGAATCAAGTCATACATAGTT